>BSBN01000391.1:35715000-40715000 GCA_027924645.1 Cunninghamia lanceolata | reverse complement strand
TAAAGATTTAACTTATATTATTTTATAAGGGTTAAAAGTGACTTTAAGTTATAATGCAATTTCACTTTATAAAAGTAAGTTATAACTTAAAGTGTTTTGCCTAGGAGATGGGCATCCATGGAGATGAGGGGACATAAGGTGTTAAAACATAAAATAAAATTATATTTTAATCCCTCTTGGGTGTTGGAGAAGAGAGGAGGATAAAAGTGAAAAAACAAGCTCATTTGCATATGCTTGGTTTTATGATTTTACTCTCTTTTGGTGATATTCCCGTGCATTGGCTTTGGAGCTTGGCTCTAGGGTTTGATATTGGCCATGTTGAGATGAAACCCTCTTCATAGTCCTCTTCTTCATGTGTGAGAGACCACATCAGGAAGAGATTCTTGGAGGCTTCATCCAGAGGCTTCAATTGTGCTTTCATTTGATACATTTTGGTGATAGTTTGAGTTGGAAACAATCAATCTTCATGGAGTTTTGTTTTGCAGTCATAAAGGACAGAGTTTAAGGCAGATTTTGGAGTTTTTGGAGAGTTTATGCAGCTATGCACTGTACCCTATGCAGGTCATACTCCTACAGCAGGGTCATACCCTTCATATCAACATTTTGTGGAGTTTCTAGAGTGGTTTCTATGGAGTTTCCTCACCTCTTCTTGATCGCTTGATATCTGCAATCACAACCATTATAAATCAGAGATATTTGTGAGTGATTTAGTGTCATTTGTTGCTGATATAGAGCTCCAGGCAGGCCGTACATCTAGTACCAAGTCGTGGGTGTTCTTGGGAATTAATCCCCACTCTTTTGGTATTGTTTATACTTCTCTTTGGTGGCATTTAAGGACACAGTTACTACTGCAACTTTGATATTGATGCATATCTGCCATTGTATGTGAATGTTGAAGATTTTTCATAGCTTGTAATGCTGGCCCAAATTCAACAATAATACAAAGTTGGGGTATTCCAAATGGGTATGTCTCTGTAATTAGTTTTAACCTATGTTATGAACTAGGCCATTTTTCTTTTATGCAAATTCATTATATGTTTTTTGGGTTTTCAATATATGCTTCATATTCCTTATATTCAATGCAAAATCAAAACATGCAATGAAAACCTAAACCCAAAACAATCAGAAAATAAAAAAACTTGGCACAAAGTGAATATATATCCGGGGGTGTATGCTACACATTGATGTCAACATAGTATATGGAAATATAAGGACAAACTTGTATAGAGGTAGAGTGAGCATGGTCAAGCCAAACTAGTTTTGAAGAAGAGAAAATAGTCTAAGTATGATGACGTGATCAGTTTTGTTTCTGAGCATGATGCGGAGGTAAATACTCATGTCCTTGCATGTTTCTAGTATCCCTACATGTATATCTCATCAGTTTGGAGTACCACACTTAATGATAAATACCAGAAATCTATCTAAGGCATTCACAGTGCATATCCCAAGGCAGAGTAACATTGTTTTGGTCTGCATTTCTCCATAGAGCAAGATTTGATCTTGTGGTTCTAAAGACAAGTTTAGCCAGGTATTGAAATGATATATCCAAGTTTTTAGGTCTTCACATCTTCAGCAGAAAAAGTTACAAGGGACAGAGTACTAGTTACTACTTAGACAGGGCAAAGCAATGATGGAGACTTAATGGAATGCCCTGCATTCCTTTGGAAGACATTATTTTGTCATGCAGTTCTGAGGATAGGCTTAGAGATGTGTAAAGCATGCTATGATGAATTATCAAGTGATTTGGTGGTCCACAAAGTTAGTAATTAAGTGACAGAGGCAATATAGACTGTTCTAGAGCCTAAATATACATTTTTGAGCTTTTACAAAAGATGAAATATATGTAGATCAGATATAAAAGTTTGTACAGAGGTCTTACATGTTCCAATATATCTCAGGTTTGATCTGCATGTAGATATTCCTTATTTTCCTATACCGCAATGCTATATCTTGAGTTATGAAGTGTCACATGTGGTCTCGAATGCTCTGTTTCCTACAGTTCATCATGTTTCTTGTTCTGTGTATGTATAGATTGATATGATACTTCAGCAGAAAGGTGAATGGAGGATGTTGAGATTGTACACAATTGAATTCTTGGTCCGCATGAAGATTTTGGCTTCTCCCCGGTAGTAGCAGTTTGACCCAACAGGTTAAGTCTCTGGTATGTGCGGTAGATCTTGACCTATTGCTTTGACTTTGGAAGATGTGAAGAGATATGTTTTGAATACCTTCATGAAGTTCTGAGGTCCACAACAAGTTTTCTTATCATCTTGTATGTTTTGAGGCTGACTCTTGAAGAGATACACTGTTCATCAAATGATGTTAATGATGCTGACCTAATCGGTGTTTTGAAGTGTTGTTGAGGATATTTATAGAAGATCAAATTCGTTTGTGAGGTATAGATGTGAGTACGAATATGATATAGCAAAGGGCAAGGTATAAAGTGTGCATAATCAGTTTGAAGGCATGTTTTGATAGAAAAAGAAGACTGCATTATCAATTATAGACACTCTAAAATGTCCCGAGTCTACGAGTAACATTTTCACACTAATATCCATCTCCTCTCACATAGTTAAATAATTTTTAATTATATAATTATTTCCTAATGTCATATTAATCTTCTATTAATTAAATAATTTTGAATTATTTAATTAATTCACTTTTTCGTTCCTCTTAAATAATTAAACAAATTTCATTTAATTATGTTATTACTTATTCCTTTCTAATCTATGATTAAATAAATTCTTATTTATTTAATTATTCATCTCCATTTTCCCTCTTCCCTTCTATAATTAAATAATTATTTTTAATTATTTAATTAGTCATTATCTATTCTCCATACATTATTAAATAATGGTTTTCTATTATTTAATAATTTTTCCATTTCCTCCATACATTATTAAATAATGGTTTTTAATTATTTAATAATTTTTCCATTCCTCCTTCATTACTGGTGCAGGAGCACCCAATCCACAGTGGCCTCCATAAGGCATTAACTGTTTATAGTTCATTTTGATGTTTCCAATAAGGTCCTAAGCTGACCATTCGATGTAATAAGGTATGTTTGACCAATGCATGTTAATTTAGGTTGTATCTAGGTTTTTGTTGTAAGCTCCAAGGACACTTGGCAAATCTGTAAGCGCAAGGTTGTTAGACAGTTAAGAGGTTGTTAGGCAGTTGGATCTCCCCGCCGCTTAGAGTCAGGTGGTACTACTCAAGCGAGTAGATAAATAGAGGAGATCATCGAATGTAATCAATAGAGTAGAGTAGTTGTAGTTGAGTTCAGTTTAGTTGAGATCAGAGATCAGTGTGATTGTAATCGAGAAACAAAGCATCTGTATGCACATTTTTGAAAGGCATAAATAACAATTCCTGTTGTATATCTTCCTATCTTTCGGATTCCTTAGGTTTTCTCTGTATATATCAAATTGCTATTTTGTGGTTGAGATAGATCCTTAATCCATTCCACCAGTTGGATTTCTTCGAAATCGGTGGAATGGCTATACAGTTCAATTTATTTTTCTATTTTGTTTGTTTGGGTTTTATGTTTGCAAGATCATGTGCAGAGTGCAGATAGATCCTAGCACCATCATCTACTAGGTTGGCAGGGTGAAGATCTGTGTTAAATTGGCAGGGAACAAATCTATGCAGCTGTGAAGTTACAGGGTTTACAGCGGATCAAACTAGCAAAATTCCGCGTTGTTCTCTCATATATACAATTTGTATGTATATCGCAAATGCATGTCAGGTTCATTTCTTGTGTATCCCGCAGTTATCTGTTCATGTGTATCTTGCAAATGGTTGCCCGGTTGTATGTGGTGAATGTACATTAAGTTAAGGTACAAAGGAGAGAGAAAGTTGAAACTTCCGATCGACATACAAGGGAAGTCAGCGGTCAAACCCGTTGAATGCATATTTGAAATGCATGTAGCGAATGTACATTGCCAATGTACATTGAGTTAGATACAAGGAGTTCAATGGTCGGTCAATGGTCGGTTCTGTATGCATGTTGAGGAATGCATCTTTAGAATGTATGTTTAGATGTACATTGTGAATGTACATTGAGATAGTTGCAAGGGGTGACCGGCAATGACGATAAAAGGAACCGGCATAGCAGGTCGAGTGTTGTATGTGTGAAGTTCATTGGCATATCAAAGACAGTCAAGTGTTGACCCATCGGAGAGAAGTGAATGATCGGCAGAAGGATTTCTGAATAGACCGAAAGCTTTTGTCTTGCCGATAGGCAACAGGTGCAAGTATATACATCAGAGAATGTATGTTAGGTGAAGCATAGACATACAATGGGAAATGCATGTTAGGGTTTCCGTTGGCTCTACATCATAGTGGTACCAGAGCCTGAAAAAGATTTGGGTGGAAAATTGAATTAAGGATTTGCAAGAGTGTTGGCGTTTGGGTGTTGTCTGTGAATGTTTATGTCAGACAGAGAAAGCGAGCTAGAGGCGGAGACGATGCCTCCCAAAAGTATGTCGCAGGATGCCATCAAGAAGTTGATTGAGGAGATACTTGCAAATAAGTTGGGAGAGTTTAAGCAGTCCAAAGGCAAAGAGAAGGAAGCTGAAAGTGATAGTGATGAAGGCGATGCAGATATTGCTGAAACCAGTAAAAAGACAGAGGAGATACCAGTAGACCAGAGGGCATTTTTAAATGCATTAAAGTCAGTCAATAGGGACACCATAGATGGGTTACCTATGTATAGTGGAAGTATGGAAGCTGAAGAGGTGATTGATTGGATTGAGGCATTAAACAATCATTTTGAATATAAAGAAATCCCTGATGATAAGAGGGTTAAGTTGGCAAAAGCAAGACTAAAGGGATCCGCTCTTGCATGGTGGAATTATGAACAAGGAGAGAGAGTCAAGGAGGGGAAGAATATGATAACCTCCTAGGAAAGGATGAAGACCAAACTCAAGGCATAGTTCTTACCCCTGGACTATGATGTGCAGAAGTATAAAAAGTTACAGAACCTCAGACAGAGAGACCTTGATGTGAATGCATACACACAAAAGTTTCCTAAACTTAGTCTCTGATCAAAGAGACAAGAGGAAGAGTTAGAGAAAGTGGCCAGGTACTTGAATGGCCTAAGGATGAACATCCAAGATGAAATCAACATTTTAGCACCAGAAACAGTGAATAAGTGTTTCCAAATGGCCTTAAG
This sequence comes from Cunninghamia lanceolata, assembly GCA_027924645.1. NCBI lineage: Eukaryota > Viridiplantae > Streptophyta > Pinopsida > Cupressales > Cupressaceae > Cunninghamia > Cunninghamia lanceolata. The sequence goes on along the minus strand of BSBN01000391.1, from coordinate 40,709,824 downwards.
AGCTGAAGAGAAGCTGAAGAGAAAAGGTGAGCAGAACAATAGAGGAAGAGGTGACAAAAATTTTAGAGGCAGTTTCTGAGGAAGAAGTCCTAACGAGAGGCCTAGTGGTGAGTCTAACCAGGAAGAGACTAGTAAAGGACAAGAGTAGTCTGATTTTAGAGGTGGATGGAAAGGAACAAGAGGTAGATCTAGAGGTGGTAGAGGTTCTAATGTTTTCACTGGAAGATGTTATCATTGTAATGAAATTGGTAACCCAACATTCAAATGTCTAGAAAGGCAAGGTTCATCATCAGGAGGTGATAGGAAGAATGACAAGAAGGGTCCATTTTGTGCACAAAGAAAAGGTAGATGAAAGTGTTAAATCTCCAATGGGAAGTGCAGCCCCAACTAAAGATGGAGAATCATTGATGCTAAGGAGAACAATCTTGAAGACATCCAAGGACATGATACAAAGGAGAGCTCTTTTTAGGAACAATTGCAAAAGCAAAGGTAAAAAATGCAAGGTAGTAATAGATTCTGGTTCAACAGATAATATGGTATCTGAGGAAATAGTGGATAAGTTGAAATTGGAAAGGATTCCACATCAAACCCCTTACAAAGCATCTTGGGTCAGTGATAGTCAATCACTTTTGGTATATAACAAGCATATGTTGATTTTCAGATTGGAGAATATCAGGATAGGGTCTTATGTGATATTTTGCCCATGGAATGTTGTCACCTACTTTTGGGTAGGCCATGTCAATTTGATAGGAGAGCATTATATGATGGCTATGCTAACACATACACCATCAAGAAGGATGGGAGGACTTTTGTGATGACACCATTGCAGGAGGATGTTGCAGCGCAGAAGGTAGCCAAGGTTATTTTAGTGGGAAAGAAAGAATTTGTGCAGATCAATGAAACAGAGTCAAAGACAGTAGAGGATATCTCAAGGAGTGGAGATCACCATTTGAAGAAGGTTTTAGTTCTGAATGATGGAGATCAGATGGATCAGCAGAAGGTCCAGGAGCAGGTTTGTAAGCAGCTACAAGTTGATTGGAAAGACAAGGATGCTATCATAGTAGGGACAATTGTTTGTCCTCTAGAACCACAAAGAGTTGGAAGGCAAACAGATTCTGCCATAGCAGCAGTACAAGAAGCACTTACCAAGGTTTCCAATGCAGGTGTTCAGACAGATATGATAGCAAGAAAGAATGGCAAGCAAATGATAGGTATGAGAAGAGCCTACAATGCAGTCCAGAGATCATGGGGAAGACGTGAGAAAATAGAGTATACAGTTGGAGCAAGACAAAGACCTAACTCATGTGGCATGAGTTCTTTTCGCAGTGGGGTGTATGGTGCAGGAGCACCCAATCCATAGTGGCCTCCATAAGGCGTTAACTATTTACAGTTCATTTTAATGTTTCTAATAAGGTCCTAAGCTGACCATTCGATGTAATAAGGTCTATTTGACCAATGCATGTTAATTTAGGTTGTATCTAGGTTTGTGTTGTAAGTTCCAAGGATACTTGGCAAATCTGTAAGCGCAAGGTTGTTAGACAGTTAGGAGGTTGTTAGGCAGTTGGATCTCCCAGCCGCTTGGAGGTTGTCTCCCAGCCGCTTGGAGTTGGGTGGTACTACTCAAGTGAGTAGATAAATAGAGATCATTGAATGTAATCAGTAGAGTAGAGTAGTTGTAGTTGAGTTTAGTTTAGTTAAGATCAGAGATTAGTGTGATTGTAATCAAGAAATAGAGCATCTGTATGCACATTTCTGAAAGGCATAAATAACAATTCCTGTTGTATATCTTCCTGTCTTTTAGATTCCTTAGGTTTTCTCTGTATAAATCAAATTTCTATTTTGTGGTCGAGATGGATCCTTAATCCATTTCACCAGTTGGATTTCTTCGAAATCGGTGGAATGGCTGTACAGTTCGCTTTATTTTTTTGTTTTGTTCGTTTGGGGTTTATGTTTGCAGGATCACCTGCAGAGTGCAGATAGATCCTAGCGCCATCATGTGCTAGGTTGGCAGGGTGAAGATCTGTGTTAGATTGGTGGGGAACATATCTGAGCAGTTGTGAAGTTATAGGGTTTACAGTGGATCAAACTGGTGAAATTCCGCGTTGTTCTCTCAGATATACAATTTGTGTGTATATCGCAAATGCATGTCAGGTTCATTTCCTATGTATCCCACAGTTGTCTGTTCATGTGTATCTCGCAAATGGTTGTCACGGTTGTATGTGGTGGATGTACATTGAGTTAAGGTACAAAGGAGAGAGAAAGTTGAAACTTCTGATTGGCATACAAAGGAAGTCAGCGGTCAAACCCGTCGAATGCATATTCAAAGTGCATGTAGCGAATGTACATTGCCAATGTACATTGAGTTAGATACAAGGAGTTCAACGGCCGGTCAATGGTCGGTTCTGTATGCATGTTGAGGAATGCATCTTTAGAATGTATGTTTAGATGTACATTGCGAATGTACATTGAGATAGTTGCAAGGGGTGACCGGCAATGATGGTAAAAGGAACCGGCATAGCAGGTCGAGTGTTGTATGTGTGAAGTTCATTGGCATATTGAAGATAGTCAAGTGTTGACCCATCGGAGAGAAGTGAATGATCGGCAGAAGGATTTCTGAATAGACCGAAAGCTTTTGTCTTGCCGATAGGCAATAGGTGCAAGTATATACATCAGAGAATGTATGTTAGGTGAAGCATAGACATATAATGGGAAATGCATGTTAGGGTTTCCGTTGGCTCTACATCATAGTGGTATCAGAGCCTGAAAAAGATTTGGGTGGAAAATTGAATTAAGGATTTGCAGGAGTGTTGGCGTTTGGGTGTTGTCTGTGAATGTTTATGTCAGATAGAGAAAGTGAGCCAGAGGCGGAGACGATGCCTCCCAAAAGTATGTCACAGGATGCCATCAAGAAGTTGATTGAGGAGATACTTGCATCCAAGTTGGGAGAGTTCAAGCAGTCCAAAGGCAAAGAGAAGGAAGCTGAAAGTGATAGTGATGAAGGTGATGCAGATATTGCTCAAACCAGTAAAAAGATAGAGGAGATACCAGTAGACTAGAGGGCATTTTTAAATGCATTAAATTCAGTCAATAGGGACACCATAGATGGGTTACCTATGTATAGTGGAAGTATGGAAGCTGAAGAGGTGATTGATTGGATTGAGGCATTAAACAATCATTTTGAATATAAAGAAATCCCTGATGATAAGAGGGTTAAGTTGGCAAAAGCAAGACTAAAGGGATCCGCTCTTGCATGGTGGAATTATGAACAAGGAGAGAGAGTCAAGGAGGGGAAGAATATGATAACCTCCTGGGAAAGGATGAAGACCAAACTCAAGGCATAGTTCTTACCCCTGGACTATGATGTGCAGAAGTATAAAAAGTTGCAGAACCTCAGACAGAGAGACCTTGATGTGAATGCATACACACAAAAGTTTCATAAACTCAGTCTCTAATCAAAGAGACAAGAGGAAGAGTCAGAGAAAGTGGCCAGGTACTTGAATGGCCTAAGGATGAACATCCAAGATGAGATCAACATTTTAGCACCAGAAACAGTGAATAAGTGTTTCCAAATGGCCTTAAGAGATGAAGAGAAGCTGAAGAGAAAAGGTGAGCAGAACAATAGAGCAAGAGGTGACAAAAATTTTAGAGGCAGTTTCTGAGGAAGAAGTCCTAACGAGAGGCCTAGTGGTGAGTCTAACCAGGAAGAGACTAGTAAAGGACAAGAGTAGTCTGATTTTAGAGGTGGATGGAAAGGAACAAGAGGCAGATCTAGAGGTGGTAGATGTTCTAATGTTTTCACTGGAAGATGTTATCATTGTAATGAAATTGGTAACCCAACATTCAAATGTCTAGAAAGGCAAGGTTCATCATCAGGAGGTGATAGGAAGAATGACAAGAGGGTCCAGTTTGTGCACAAAGAAAAGGTAGATGAAAGTGTTAAATCTCCAATGGGAAGTGCAGCCCCAACTAAAGATGGAGAATCATTGATGCTAAGGAGAACAATCTTGAAGACATCCAAGGACATGATACAAAGGAGAGCTCTTTTCAGGAACAATTGCAAAAGCAAAGGTAAAAAATGCAAGGTAGTAATAGATTCTGGTTCAACAGATAATATGGTATCTGAGGAAATAGTGGATAAGTTGAAACTGGAAAGGATTCCACATCAAACCCCTTACAAAGCATCTTGGGTCAGTGATAGTCAATCACTTTTGGTATATGAACAAGCATATGTTGATTTTCAGATTGGAGAATATCAGGATAGGGTCTTATGTGATATTTTGCCCATGGAATGTTGTCACCTACTTTTGGGTAGGCCATGTCAATTTGATAGGAGAGCATTATATGATGGATATGCTAACACATACACCATCAAGAAGGATGGGAGGACTTTTGTGATGACACCATTGCAGGAGGACGCTGCAGCGCAAAAGGCAGCCAAGGTTATTTTAGTGGGAAAGAAAGAATTTGTGCAGATCAATGAAATAGATTCAAAGACAGTAGAGGATATCTCAAGGAGTGGAGATCACCATTTGAAGAAGGTTTTAGTTCTGAATGATGGAGATCAGATGGATCAGCAGAAGGTCTAGAAGCAGGTTTGTAAGCAGCTACAAGTTGATTGGAAAGACAAGGATGCTATCATAGTAGGGACAATTGTTTGTCCTCTAGAACCACAAAGAGTTGGAAGGCAAACAGGTTCTGCCATAGCAACAGTACAAGAAGCACTTACCAAGGTTTCCAATGCAGGTGTTCAGACAGATATGATAGCAAGAAAGAATGGCAAGCAAATGATAGGTATGAGAAGAGCCTACAATGCAGTCCAGAGATCATGGGGAAGACGTGAGAAAATAGAGTATACAGTTGGAGCAAGACAAAGACCTAACTCATGTGGCATGAGTTCTTTTCGCAGTGGGGTGTATGGTGCAGGAGCACCCAATCCATAGTGGCCTCCATAAGGCGTTAACTATTTACAGTTCATTTTAATGTTTCTAATAAGGTCCTAAGTTGACCATTCGATGTAATAAGGTCTATTTGACCAATGCATGTTAATTTAGGTTGTATCTAGGTTTGTGTTGTAAGTTCCAAGGATACTTGGCAAATCTGTAAGCGCAAGGTTGTTAGACAGTTAGGAGGTTGTTAGGCAGTTGGATCTCCCAGCCGCTTGGAGGTTGTCTCCCAGCCGCTTGGAGGTTGTCTCCCAGCCGCTTGGAGTTGGGTGGTACTACTCAAGTGAGTAGATAAATAGAGATCATTGAATGTAATCAGTAGAGTAGAGTAGTTGTAGTTGAGTTTAGTTCAGTTAAGATCAGAGATCAGTGTGATTGTAATCGATAAATAGAGCATCTGTATGCACATTTCTAAAAGGCATAAATAACAATTCCTGTTGTATATCTTCCTATCTTTTAGATTCCTTAGGTTTTCTCTGTATAAATCAAATTGCTATTTTGTGGTCGAGATGGATCCTTAATCTATTTCACTGGTTGGATTTCTTCGAAATCGGTGGAATGGCTGTACAGTTCGCTTTGTTTTTTTTGTTTTGTTCGTTTGGGGTTTATGTTTGCAGGATCACCTGCAGAGTGCAGATAGATCCTAGCGCCATCATGTGCTAGGTTGGCAGGGTGAAGATCTGTGTTAGATTGGTGGGGAACATATCTGAGCAGTTGTGAAGTTATAGGGTTTACAGTGGATCAAACTGGTGAAATTTTGTCTTGTTCTCTCAGATATACAATTTGTGTGTATATCGCAAATGCATGTCAGGTTCATTTCCTATGTATCCCACAGTTGTCTGTTCATGTGTATCTCGCAAATGGTTGTCGCGGTTGTATGTGGTGGATGTACATTGAGTTAAGGTACAAAGGAGAGAGAAAGTTGAAACTTTTGATCGGCATACAAGGGAAGTCAGCGGTCAAACCCGTCGAATGCATATTCAAAGTGCATGTAGCGAATGTACATTGCCAATGTACATTGAGTTAGATACAAGGAGGTCAACGGCTGGTCAATGGTCGGTTCTGTATGCATGTTGAGGAATGCATCTTTAGAATGTATGTTTGGATGTACATTGCGAATGTACATTGAGATAGTTGCAAGGGGTGATCGGTAGCGACAGTAAAAGGAACTGGCATAGTAGGTCAAGTGTTGTATGTATGAAGTTCATCAGCATATTGAAGACAGTCAAGTGTTGACCCATCAGAGAGAAGTGAATGATCGGCGGAAGGATTTCTGAATAGATCGAAAGCTTTTGTCTTGCCGATAGGCAAGAGGTGCAAGTATAGACATCAGAGAATGTATGTTAGGTGAAGCATAGACATACAATGGGAAATGCATGTTAGGGTTTCCGTTGGCTCTGCATCAATTACTTTATATTTCTTCCATACATTATTAAATAATGGTTTTCAATTATTTAATATTTTTCCATTTCCCTCTCTTTTTCTATAATTAAATAATTATTTTTAATTATTTAATTATTCATCTTCCCTCCTAAATTAAATAATTTTTTACAATAATTTAATTTGTCCAAGCCCTATTTTTCAACTAATTTCTTGGGTCATGGTCCATTTAATCTCATCCATTGATCATCATACATCATCATTCAATCCTCACCCTTAATTCAAATCTAGTCCTCTATAAAATCAAGCCTTCATCTTCATTTCAAGGTTAACCACAATCTTCAATATTTTTCTATCACTCATATCATTCATCTTGAGATCTTGGTATCATACATCCATATTGAGCTTATCATATATCTTGCATGCTAAAAATCTAAGAGAAAACAAAGCAAAATTGAGAAGAGCAATGGAGGAGAATCAACTTTGGCATAGGAATTGAGGCATTATAGCTTTATTATTTGATTTCTATTGTCATCTTGTGCTTCATTGTTAGATTATGGTCTTTATGGCTTGAATTTAGATAGTTTTGTGGTTTCTATTGATGATTCATTGCTTTCTCCTAATTTTTCATAATCTACATCAACATAAGTCAGATGTCTACTTTACAGAAGAAATATCTATCTTTGTAAATCCTAAATGCAGTGAGAAGAATATTCAGGGAGTAGTAGCTTCCTTGGGCTCTACCCTAAATCAAAGTTGTAATTGCTGTAAGCACAAAATACAAGGAGTAGTAGCTTCCTTGGGTTGCATCCCAAAAACAAAGTTGTAACATTTTTACAATGAGCATAATATATTGTGAGCTAACACTCAGCTTTTTTTCCCTGTTTTAGGGTTTTCCATGTAAAAATCTTGGTGTTCTTGTGTTGCATGATTTACTTTTTGTTCTCTAAGTAATTCAATTTTATCTATAAATATACATTTAAGTTTTAGAATGTGCTAATTCAACCCCCTCTCAGCACCTCATTATGTTCAACAATTGGTATTAGAGCCAAGTACCTTTGAGAGGCCTAACAGCTGAGGTAGATCCTGCACTTGAACAAATGGAATCTGAAATTGTGGACAATGATGTATTTGTATTGGAACCAAATCTAGAAGCAATGGAACCTGAAGGTTGGGACCTTGATCTAAATGAGTGCAAAGTAGATCTTGAAGGAGAACTCAAGTCAGCCCTTGATGAACTAGATGAACCAAGAGAACTGGATATAGAATATGAAGACATGCTTGAGAAAGCAAAGGAGACAATTGACAAATTGAAGACAAAGGCCAAAGAATCAAAAGAAGAAATTGGTAAACTGAAAACTTTAATAGGAGATAAAGGAGGCGACATAAAGCTCAAGGAAGTAGAAGAAATGATCTCAAATTTGAAGGTTAGGGTTGAAGAAGAAAAAAGGATTGAAGATTGCTTAAATATCAAACTTTATGAAAAATCAGTTGAATGTTCAAAACTTAAGGAAGAAGTTGTCACTCTAAGGAAAGAATTGGAAAAGGCAAAAGAACAAATTGATAAAGGACTAAAACGAAAAGGAGGATCTAAAATTCTTGATGAGATAATTAACTCTCAAAAGCCAACAAAAGAAAAATCAGGCCTTGGTTTTGAAAAGGGGAAGAGTCCTATGATCAGTGCTTCTAGAAATTTATATGATAACTTCCAATCAGAAGGAAAGTCTAAAACAAAGAAGGAAGAAGCTTGCATTGAGGATCCTAAGAAGAATGGCTCTGGAGATAGAAAAGAAGATGAATTCACTCTATCTAGAGACAAAGGAAGAATATGAAGAAGAATTTTACGAAGCCTGCACCTAAACAAACTACTACCATTAGGTATCATCAAGGTTTCAATGGTAATTGCTATGCTTGTAATAAATTTGGTCACAAAGCTACTAATTGTAGAAGTAAGATGAATCAAAATGTTGTAAGGTGTCATACTTGCAATAAGGTTGGTCATAAAGTTGCTAAATGTAGGAGTAAGTTAAATCAGAACTCTATAAGGTGTTATGCTTGAAATAAGATGGGACATAAGGCTAATGAATGCAGAAGTAAAATGTCAAGGAATAATAGGAATAATGCTCAGCCCTTTCATGGACACTGGTACACTTGTAATAAGTTTGGCCACAAGGTAGCTAATTGCAGATCTAAGGTGAGGAGAAATGGTAATGCTCAGTAATCAGATTTCACCTGTCATAAGTGTAATCAAACAGGGCATTTTGGAAAGAATGTAAGGCTTGTTCCACAAAAGAAGGTTGATATTGCTCAACAAAAGAAGGAAATGAGCAAAGTATGGAAGAAGAAGGAAGAATCTGAAGGTTCTAGACCTCTGCCTAGTGCAGATGGATCCTCTGGTAACTAAAAGGATGAAGTACTGATTCAAGGGGAGTTACAACTGTAAGTTTCTTCAAAACCCCTGAATGAATGTGATGCTAAATTCCTTAGTATTTTGGTTAAAATTGGTACAGACACATTAAGATGATGACATGAAGAGATTTGGTCAAATTTCTAGAGCAATTGGTTAATTTGCAGAGGATTTTTGTATGATTATTGGTTTCTGCATATGAAAAGGGAAAACTAGGTCAAAACTAGGAAGACAATTAATGCAAAACAAAATTGGTTGGTGGAAGGGCTATATAGGCAATGTTTGTTCATTTTTTTATCTCATTTGAATGAATCTAAGCAAGTTGAAGAGATAAACAGAGTAGAAGATTCTTAGCAAGTGTTGGAGCAAACCCTATTCTCTGCATCTTCAGGTATTTCTTGATTTCACTAATTAAAACCCTAGTTCCTAAAGATATTGTAATGGTGACACTAGTTGTGATAGATGTGGTTGAGAGGCCAAGGCCAAAATTTAAGAAGCATCCATTCAAGTCCACCATGATTGATGAAGTTGGTGCCTTCTTACATGTTCCTGCAAATGTGTTGCATACTAAAGACATTCAAATATACATTCATTCACTGGTAGATGAATATAATCATCTAAAACTTGAACAGTTCAGGAATGATAATTTGTTGGGATATGACTTTCATTGAAATATGAAATTGGCAACATTGCTGCTAAGCACCTGGATATATGGAAGGGTTTTCCAAACTTACAATATGAAGAAGCTTGGGTGATAATAGCCCTAAGTCGAATTCATGTAGACTTCTTCTATTTAGATTGCCCCTATCTAATCACTAAGGATGTTATAAAGGTTTTAACTAGTTTATGCTCCTCCATACTAGTGCATGTTCTGAAATCTGTTAAGAATGAAGAAGTGATGAAACTCACCAGAGCAAAATTTGACAAGAGAACATTGACAGTGAATAGTATTGAAGACTTAGGGGTCCAGTATGAAACTATGAACATTGCATACAAAATTTACTATACCAACAGGGAGAACTCAAGCACCACCACAACAATCTACACAGCCTACCAAATGGTCAAAGGAGGAAAAGATTTTGACCTATGTGAGCTCCTGTGGCAATAGCTATTAGACAATTTGAAGAGGACAAAAGACTCAAAATATAAATTCTAGTATGGCTCTTTGATTATATGTCCCGTGCTTTACTTTTTGAAAGAATCACCTTCATTGAAGGGAATGGTATGGAATCCAAATACCCCTGTTGCCCACCAAATCAAGGATTACATGAGAAGTTTCTTTGATCATAAGCACTACAACACTTTATTTTGGGGGTTCTTTAAGACATTCCAGAATGATATGCAATCTAGAGAAAGGATACTGCTAAGGTAGTGGAGAAATATAAAAATGACATAACATTTATGGTTGACAAAGATAATTGTTATATGGAGGTAGTTGAGCCAAGGACATTCTCAATTACAACCTTACCATATGAGGTCTCAGAATTTGATTTGATAGGTTATGTTGATATGCTACTAAGAAAACCTACGGACTCTTCCACTGAAATATTTGGCACATATGATGAAATCATCAACAAATTAGTTAAAAGAGATGTAGAAAAGAAAGTAGAAAAGATAAAAACTAAGGCAGAGAAAATTAAATCTGACCTAGAAAAGATACTCAAATATCCTGAAGGCTCAGTAGGAGAAGCACAAACTATTTTCTCTACACAACTGCCAAGAAGAACAAGCAGATCAACATCAACTATAGAAACTTCCTCTATTCCCTCTAGATCCTCATTGATTGTCAAAAGAAGTGCCACATAAATCCTTGACAGAGCACTGAGGAGAAGAAGCCTTGACAGAAGAATTAGGCTAGAAGAGGCAAGATAAATTCTATAAATATTGAAGAAGAAGAAGAAAAATAAGAAGATATTGAGGCTTTGGAAAGGAAGAAGAAAAGAATTAGAGAAGAAATTGAAGGAGAGACCTAAAAAAAGAAAGGAAAAGGAAAAACAAAGACGGGTAAGAAATCTGATTATGTGCCCTTACAACTTGAAGCCACAATTAATGCAATCATAGAACATGGTGCTCTGAAAGAAGTTGTTGAACTCTATGATGAAAGGCCATCAAAGGACAAATCTACTACTGAGGAGGCAATAGTCAAATACATGGGAGCCTTAAATGTAGCTTTGATTGAAATCAGTCATCAATTGCCTAAGAGTCTTGCTGAAGTTCTTACTAAAAGGAGAAATGAAGCCATGGATACAAAGGTTGAGATGAAGAGTTGGGCTCTTGAAAAGGTTTGTCCTTCCATCTCTAAGGAAGAAAGGTCAAAATATCTAAAACTATAGAAAAAGTGTTCAGGACTAAAAGGAGATTGAATATTCTAATGTTAAAGGACAATGAAGAAATAAAGAGATTGGAAAAGGAAACACTAAAGAAAATTGCTAAAACTCTTAAGGAAATGAAAATTGATGGGGGAATCATTGAAGATATATCCAATCAATCTACCTTTGAAGGCAATGAGGAAAGTAGTGTCAAGCCTGAGAAGAATGAGGAGATTTCTCCTCTTGAGGATACTGGAGCACCAAATATAGAAGGTCAAGATAAAGCAAGTACCCCTCCTCCAGATAATACAAATACAGGTACAGAACATGAAAATTCTCCACCAGAGAATATAAGGAATGATGAGAAAAGACAAGAAGATAATCCTAAGGAGAAGAAGAAAGAAAAAGCTTCATAAATGAGTGAGGAAAAACAAGATGAGACAGAGAAGGATAAGGAGAAACAAGAAAAGGAAGATCAAAATGAAATAGAGAAGAAGCAAGATGAGAATATTGAAGATATAGGTCAAAATTCTTTAGAGTCAGAATCATTCAAAGACCTATTAAATATGCAATTGCAGTTTCAACTAGTGATCACACCTCAACTTTTGCAGATTCCTACCCATGAGGGGCAAGTAAACCTGTCAAGTATTTCACCTCTTCATAAGCTTCAACTCGGTGATATACTGCATGCCTCTGCAGGAAAGGAGTTCTTGAAAGAAAACTTGAAAAAGATCATCTTAGTTGAAGATGTTGTAAAGTTGATTCAGGAAGGGTTACCAGAGGTAACCATTGACCCCTCTCTGCCTTTGGAGAAAAAGCTTAAGTTGTTAATGGATTCCTTCAAAGGTCATTCTTCCTACATAGAGAAAAAAGAAGAACAAGAGGGAGCAAAAATAATAATTGATGAGAGAATGACTAAGATAATTGATAAATGTGCTAATGTACATAATAAACTTAAAGAAAATTTGAAGAAGTTCAAATATTGCATTGATGAGGCCACTGCATTATATCTGTTCTGCCCAAATTGGCTAAACTCAACAAATAATATCAAAGCTCAAATGGATCCCATTGAGGCACAAACCATTCAGATGGCTGCCGTGTATGATTTGTCTAAGGACAAAAATGGAGTAACAAGATCCCAATTGGAAAACCTTCATGCACAGTTATCTCAACTGCAGGACCAAAGAGAAAACTTGAAGAAACATTTTGGTCAGTTGAGAGAGGCAGTGAATCTTAGACTTGCCTCATTGTCTAGTCTGCTAGGGGAAGCAGAAAAGATAGATCTAAAGATGAAAACCCCAAGCAACATAGAGGAAATTAAGGAGTTATGCATGCAGTGTGAATGCCAGAACCATATGCTTTCCTCAGAAAGTGCCAACTGGACATCCACTCTTACACAACTCAAGGTAATCTACAAGGCCATTATACCATCCAAATGATTTATAAGAGTAATGTAAATAAGACAATTTTTGATGTATATAGTCTTACGGAGGATAGTAGAATCACACCATGTACATAGCGTCTATTTTTGAGGAATCTTCATCTCAGGGGGAGTACAATTTTAGAAATCATTTTGTAAGGGGGAGCCTATATAGTTTTTGAATTGATACAAGAAAAGGATATCTAGCCCTTTGTCCTTGATGTCAAAGGGGGAGAGAGAAATATACATCTAAGGGGGAGTATATGTTACCATCAATGACAAAGGGGGGTATTGTTGGCAATATGTGTTGTCATTGATGTCAACATAGTATATGGAAATATAAGGACAAACTTTTGTAGATTCCTACCCAGAATCATTCAAAGACCTATTAAATATGCAATTGCAGTTTCAACCGGTGATCACACCTCAACTTTTGCAGATTCCTACTCATGAGGGGCAAGTATACCTGTCAAGTACTTCAACTCTTAATAAGCTTCAACTCAGTGATATACCGCATGCCTCTGTAAGAAAGGAGTTCTTGCAAGAAAACTTGAAAAAGATCAGCTTAGTTGAAGATGTAAAGTTGATTTAGGAAGGGTTACTAGAGGTAACCATTGACCCCTCGCTGCCTCTAGAGCAAAAGCTTAAGTTGTTAATGGATTCCTTCAAAGGTCATTCTTCCTACATAGAACAAAAAGAAGAACAAGAGGCAACAAAAAGAATAATTGATAAGAGAATGGCTGAGATAATTGATAAATGTGTTAATGCACATAATAAACTTAATTTTTTTTTAAGAAGTTCAAATATTGCATTGATGAGGCCACCACATTATATCTATTTTTCCTAAATTGGCCAAACTCAATAAAGAATATCAAAGCTCAAATGGATACCATTGATGCACAAATCATTTAGATGGTTGGTTTGTATGAGTTGTTTAAGGACAAAAATGGAGTAACAAGAGCTCAATTGGAAAACCTTCATGCACAGTTATCTCAACTGCAGGACCAAAGAGAAAACCTAGAGAAACATTTTGGTCAGTTGAGAGAGGCAATGAATCTGAGACTTGCCTCATTGTCTGGTTTGCTAGGGGAAGTAGAAAAGGTAGATCTTGTTGAACACAAAGAATACTGAGAGGGGGGGTGAATCAGTATTCTACAAAACCACTTATTTTGTTGTTCCTTAATCCAATTTCTAAATTCAATAACATGAAAGCAGAATAAACATAAGAATAGCAACCATAAAGACATAACACATAAACACCATGATTTTTTATGTGGAAAACCCAAAAAGGGAAAAACCACGGTGAGTGTTAGCTCACAATATATTATGATAAAAATACCAAATTACATGAAGGCTCACTGCCCTGGGACTCACTATCCAAGAAGTGCTCAATGCAATAGGCTCATTGCCAAGAAAATAGAAGAGAAGATAGAAGAAGAATTGGCTCACTGCCAAGAGATGACTGCTACAAATGCATCTATAGAATGCTAAGGTGCAGTTCCATTTACAGCTTAGTATACAGACTTAAAAGTCTTCATAATGTCTGCTCTGCTCTACATAAACTCTGCTCTTCTGCCCTTACTATCTTTTTCTGGTCACAACTCTGCTTTAGATCACATACACATTGAATTTGCACACATCACATGCTTATCATACCATCCAACACCAAAATACATCGAGTATATATATATCTGCAACAAGATTCATTTCACAATCAGGTCGGCAACCTAGACATGAAACGTGTAACCAAGTGTTGTACCTTGTCGGCTTGATCTAGTGCTCAAATAGGAATGAGGATCCAAACACTAGTACAAAAAGAGCAATATATTGCCAAAAAAACTACGAAACACTGCTTATAAATGACCAAACATAGTCACGTGACCATTAGTAGTTTATTGCCAGTCATTTATAACATGACCAAATTGATGACTAAACCATTTTTATTCATTTATTGGTTGTTTTGATTGATCGATTTGGTAGTATATTTAGTCATTGATTGATGTAATCTGGTCACTTATTTAGTCATTTTTTATTCACTGATATATTTATTCATTAATTTAGTCATTATTGTTGTTAACTGGTCACTTATTTAGTCATTTTTATTCATTGATTTATGTCCATTGGTAGTAAATTTAGTCATTAATTTTAATCATCATTTTGATCAATTTGGTAGTATATTTAGTCATTTTTATTCACTGATTTAACACTGGTCATATATTTAGTCATATTTATTCACTTGGTCACTGATTTCTGTCAATTGGTAGTATATTTAGTCAATTTAATTATTAATTGACATCAATTAGTAGTATATTTAGTCATTTTGAAGCTTGCATTTAATCATTAGTATATTTAGTAGTATATTTTGAAGCTTGCACAATGAAACAACTTTGAGAAGGTAAAAAAAATTGTTTTATTGATAAAAATGCTTACAAACAACATATAGATTTGAAAATAAGTTACAATGCTTTCTCTTTGCTAAAAAAACCTTCATGGTTACAATACATAGCTCAAAGAATGAGCAAGAAACTAATTTTTTGAGTATACTTTGATGGTTATTTCACTTGACACTATCATGGTAGCTTCACCCTTTGCCTTTGATCCTTTGTTTTTTCAAGAACCACTGTGGACTATCATCAAATCTCCTACTCTCTACCTTGCTGGACTGCTCAACACAAGTTTGGTCTATACTCTCACCTTGAAACACTTATCCTTTTATGCTCCAGAAGTCATTGTTACAGTCTAGGATCAAGGTGTTGCAATTCAAAGAGATAGTGCTATCTTACCTGTTGAGATTGTGTATGCTGAGATTCCATAGCTATCTTACCCGCTGTCCATGCTCTCTTTTACTCACTGTGAACTGTGCTTACTTTGTCATGCACTGTAGGTTCTATTTTTTCTGAGTCTGGCTCCTTGAGAAGAACTTTGTGCTTTGCAAATACAATTGAATGCAACACTCTATTTACATCATCATCTTCCAAATTTAGTTGAGATTTGATGTCATCAAAACTAAGTTTTTCAGCTTCATTGAACAACATTAATAAAGTGGCCTACAGTTGATTCCATAACAGATTCAGAGTCAATTAATATTGCACACAAAGAAGAATCATATTTTTCAGAAGTGCATCTCAATTTCAAATAAATGTTTGGGAATCTAACTTTGTTTACTTCTGATAGAAACTCTAAGTAGGCTTGCAAATAATAACTTTCTCACAAATGACAATTGATATTCAAAAACTAGTCACCTAGTAAATCGATAATACCATCTCTCTTATGTTTCCATCAAAACTGCCTTTCATGATGCGGGTCCCAAGATAATATATCCATGTGTGAGACTGTAGAGGCCAAAAATATTTGAGAAGGCCCCACTGTAATCCCTGCTAATATAGATACTTGTCCGTCCCTGAAAGCTAACGTAGATCAATTGTTCATACACTGGATACCAATGAGATGTTTATTCTCCAATCAAAATATTTATCCCAAAATAAGTTAAGACAGTTTGTTTCCCAAATCTAATGGGTTTCCATGAAAAATTACAATTCAAATGGAGCATAAATTTTTGGTAGGAGATGCTGCTCACATTTTTAAGATCACTGATAATATTTCCAACTTATAAAATGGCTAGAGCTAATTGGAAAAGCATACTATACAAAACCCCTACTTTTAAAGAATTGTACCCTTGTTTTAAGAAGAAAGTTCTAGACAAGTTCTCAGATTGCATTTTTATAGAAATACTTAATAAATTCTAGAATAACAATTTCAAATATATGTTATTCCTACTAGAGGCATTCCAGAGTTGTAAGGACATGGCCTGATCCTATATATATAGGACCCACCATAACATAACAAAACATTGCACATTCAGCCAAAATGATTTAAAGAAAAGGCAATTCATAGAGGTTCTTCCAAATAGAACAACCTTTTCTGCTAGAATTTTTAATGGGTGCAATTATCTAGAGCTAGATAGTCCTATTGTTATTGCATCTATCTAGTCTCCATACCCAACAACAACTCAGGCTTAAGAATTCTCATTTAGAACATTTCCTGCATCACAATGCATCTAAGCCAGGTATGGCCATTAGAAGAAGCATTGTTGTCTTGGTTTGAATCAAAAGATTCTAGTTGTACATCAAATCCTGCTTTCTATGGCAACATATCTTGCATCCACCACTTGGGCATTCACCATGCAAGGGCTTGGAACATGATCTGACATAAGACCACAAATGAGTCTCTATTAAGGAATCTAGTAGCTTATGGTTCACTTTCCCAATTGTATCAAATTGATGTTGTATTATTATTTGAGGCAAATAACACATGTAAAACTCTGGGAAGGAAAAATAAACATCAAAGTTAATTTTTCTTGACAAAAAAGATTACAGAATTTACCTTTGATGACGGGGAAAATTAAGAGCACATTTTTATTAATTCAAAATTTTGGCTAATTCATTTCAATAACTATTTCTCTACTTCTTGATAATCCAAAAATGTGGAACCATGGACAAGGCACATTAACTGTTTGATAGAATGCCTAAAAAAAAGGGGGTCTTATGGACTGCAATGATTGCAAGATAAGCATGGATAGGCTCTTCACGCATCACCGCGAGAGCTATCAAGAGTCAGTGTGGGAGTGCAGGAAGTAAGTCAATGCAGGAGTTCAGGAAGCTTCTCACACTCCCGCACTGACTCTTGATAGCTCTCACGGTGATACGGGAAGAGCCTGGACTGCATCTCCTGTGGTCTTTGGTATATACAACCGTATGCAAAATGTGGAAGCATTGACAAGGCATGTGAACTGTTTGGCAGAATGCCTCAAAGAGATGTCATCTCATGGAATGCAATGGTTGCGGGATATGCACCAAATGGATTTGTTGAAAAGGCTTTAGAGACTTTCAAGCAAATGCAATTAGTAGGTGTAAAGCCAAATTTCACAACGTTTGCCAGCATACTCCCTACTTGTACCAAAATGGGAGGGTTTGGAACATGGTGTGGACATCCATCAAAGCATGAAGGATAGAGGAATTTTGTCATTTGTTGTAGTTGCAACTGCCCTGGTAGACATGTATGCAAAATGTGGAAGCATTGACAAGGCATGTGAACTGTTTGGCAGAATACTTCAAAGAGATGTCATCTCATGGAATGCAATGGTTGCTGGATATACACAAAATGGATTTGTTGAAAAGGCTTTAGAAACTTTCAAGCAAATGCAATTAGCTGGTGTAAAGCCAAATTCCACAACCTTTGCCAGCATCCTCCCTGCCTGTGTCAAAATTGGAGCTTTGGAATAGGGTATGGACATCTATCAAAACATAAAGGATAGAGGAATTTTGTCAGATGTTGTTGTTGCAACTGTCCTGTTAGACATGTATGCAAAATGTGGAAGCATAGACAAAGCACATGAACTATTTGAAAGAATGCATCAAAGAAATGTGGTCTCATGTATTGCAATCATTGCAAGATATGCACAAAATGGATTTGTTGAAAAGGCTTTAGAAATTTTAAAGAAAATGCAATTGGCTGGTGTAAAGCCAAATTCCACAACCTTTTCCAGCATCCTCCCTGCCTGTGTCAAAGTGGGAGCTTTGGAATAGGGTATGGATCATGAGATTATATGCAGGATCAACAATACTAAACAAAGTATGACAACCAAGAGAAGATAGTTGTCCACTTACAAAAAAGACCACACGACTTTAAAACATAGTCCATACATATTAAGAAATCCTTAATATTTATCAATTAAGATCATTTATACATTGAACTTAGTTGCAAGTTGCAAAGTCCATATTCTTTTACTAAAAACATGGGTTCCATTAACTAAGAACCCAATTTTCATGTTAACGATAAACTATTACCAGTGATAAATTTTAAGAACTGCATATGTTGTGCATTAAGTCAATCTTAGTGTACTGTGAGTTCAATAATTCCCTCAGCTTGACAAAAACATTCTAGCCTCAAATTCTCAAAAGATCTGGCACATACATTCACAATAACTTTATCTTATGTATATTCAATTGATGTATGGAAGAACATGTAAAGTGAGAGAACAATACTTGGAGCTATAAATAGGATGAAATAAGGTATAATTGCACTTAGGAGGCAAATTACAGATGAAGTAGACAAAGCCCTGCAACACTTTTACAATATGAATAAGAGGGGAAAAAACTTGTTATTTCTAGATATAGATAAAATTTCATTTGCAAATTGGTTATATTATTAGCATTGCATAGAAAAATCAAATAAGGTTTATGCTAGTAAATGACATATCCTTGAGCACTGTCAAACATGAAGCTTAGAACATAGCTTAGAAGAAGTTGAGCTGGTAAACTCACCACCAACAGAAGCATGATTATAGGGATTGCTTCCTATTATGCAAAATCACATCAGTTAAAATGCCGATAAATTATTAGATTACTTTCTATATATCTACTATGGACATCCATCAAAACATAAAGGATAGAGGAATTTTGTTAGATGTTGTAGTTGCAACTACCCTGTTAGACATGTATGCAAAATATGGAAGCATAGACAATGCATGTGAACTATTTGACATAATGCCTCAAAGAAATGTGGTCTCATGGACTGCAATGATTGTAGGATATGCACAAAATGGCTTTTTTTGAAAAGGATTTATAAATTTTAAAGCAAATGCAAGTGTAAAGCCAAATTCCACAACCTTTGCCAACATCTTCCTTGCCTATGTCAAAATGGGAGCTTTGGAATAGGGTATAGACATCCATCAAAACATAAAGGATAGAGGAATTTTGTCAGATGTTGTAGTTGCAACTACCCTGTTAGACATGTATGCAAAATGTGGAAGCATAGACAAGGCACGTGACTGTTTGACAGAATGCCTCAAAGAAATGTGGTCTCATGGAATGCAATGATTGCAAGATATGCACAAAATGGATTTGTTGAAAAGGTTTTAGAAATTTTAAAGAAAATGCAATTGGCTGGTGTAAAGCCAAATTCCACAACCTTTGCCAGCATCCTCCCTGCTTGTGTCGAAAAGGGAGCTTTGGAATAGGGTATGGACATCCATCAAAACATAAAGGATAGAGGAATTTTGTCAAATGTTGTAGTTGCAACTGCCCTATTAGACATGTATGCAAAATGTGGAAGAATAGATAAGGCACGTGAACTATTTGACAGAATGCCTCAAAGAAATGTGGTCTCATGGACTGTAATGATTGCAGGATATGCACAAAATGGATTTGTTGAAAAGGATTTAGAAATTTTAAAGCAAATGCAATTGGCTGGTGTAAAGCCAAATTCCACAACCTTTGCCAGCATCCTCCCTGCTTTGGAATAGGGTATAGACATCCATCAAAACATAAAGGATAGAGGAATTTTGTCAGATGTTGTAGTTGCAACTGCCCTATTAGACATGTATGCAAAATATGGAAGAATATACAAGGCACATGAACTATTTGATAGAATGTCTCAAATAAATGTGGTCTCATGGACTGTAATGATTGTAGGATATGCCTCCAAAATAATTACTACCAATGACTAACGTGGTGTGAACTAATTCCATATTATCAAGGTCTTGTTTTGATGAATATCTCTACAAATATGTTTTTTGTATCAAACAAGTATCTGATTGTCTTTGTTTGGAAAAAGTAGCTATCACCATAATAATCTAGACTCTGTGACTATATGAAAACATATATGCATGAATCTCCCAGCCAGTCAACAATCTCCCAAATCAGAGTGGCAAGTGACCCAAAACAAGTCAAAATAGATCAATACCCTAAGACTTTGTGTTTTAGTGAGACTCTCCAATCCCAAGCATGAGTTTGCCCACCCTATAAGTTAAAACAAAGAAAAAATGTCCTCATTTGCATGTCGAAAGCCTCAATTGGAGTACCTGGACTTATGTCATGTTTTAACCAGGTTATTTTTCCATGTCAGCCTTAACTAGTCCAAGCTGAGTCCAAGTCTAGCTAATATGTTAAAAAGTATGCAACACATGTTATATGTGTCCTATATGCATTCTTTTCTCAAAGTTCAATACCACTGGAAACCTCCATAGTATGTATTTGAATAATAATTTAAGCATGAAGATGTTAGCAGTCAAAATAATTAATAAACTATTGCTTTGGAAAAAGAAGATAGGAAAATTTCTGTATCTTGGAATGCAATATCTTTATCCCCTAAATTAAGAGGAAGATTTAGAATCTCTAAATAATCTAAGGTTTTATTTACACATTGATTACCACTTTCTTTAAAAATTTTACAAAGTCAGAACTTTCATCTTAGTTCAAACCTGTAGCTTAAAACATGCTAAATGGAAACAACAAGCTCCTGGTAATCACTTTGTAAGCTGTAGCTCAACCATTCTAGCACTTACTCCACATGCAAATTCAAACATGGTTCTCACTCCATCTCAAAACTCTATTAGTAGTTTAGTTGTTCAACTATGTTAACAATTACCTACATGTTTGGCCATACCAAAATCTGCAAGCTTTATTTTTTCAGATGTATTTGCAAGGAGATTTGCACCTTTTATATCCCTGCAGAACTAGTCGAGATTAGAATTGTTTGAAAGTGGAAATACATTTTTCATGTCAAAGCAATAAATTCAAGGTCACTAGAAAAAGATAATGGATATAATGGCAAAGAAAGACATATTGATAGATGTATATACAACCCTTACATGCAATAACCCCAATTCTTCAACTTGCAAGAAATTTGTCAATGTTTAGAATTCAACATCTGTTTGCCACATCTCAAAGCACTCTTCCACACAGGAAGCACAGTTCATAAGTATGAAGTTGATGCAAATACTTTGGATGTTATATGTGGACCCATGAGAGGCCTATTGGAATTAGTTCGGGCAACTGAGAGGAGGGGTGAATCAGTTGTCCCACAAATATTAATCTTTTCTGCTTTTTAATCTTCTTTAACAACTTTCAATTAGATAAACATTAAAGCATGAATCAAAAACACAAGAGCAAAAATAAATTGAGCACACATAACACCAGAATTTTTTACATGGAAACCCGGTTAAGGCAAAACCACGATGGGGGTTAACCCGCAAGATTCGTACCCTGTTAAAAGTACTTAGAAAAAGAGAAGGCACATGCCTTTGGGCTCACTACCCAGAGCTCACTGCCCAGAGCTCACTGCTCAAGAGAGGCTCACTGCCTAAAAAATTTTAATACAGGAAGAATTAACTAAAAAATAGCATCTACTTCATGCCTGGTTCAGTTTCATTGAATGCTCACAAAACTTCTGCTCTGCCCCAATTACTTCTTCTCTAAAACATCTCTTGTTCTTATGCTTCTCCTCTACTCTACTCTACCTTTGATCCTTTCTTTGATTTTATTATTTTTGTACAAGGATAATTTTCCACAACTCATCAACAAGTATTTATACGCTTCATCAACCTTGGAATGAACATCAAGGTCGGCACAACAAACATCTGTCTTAATGCGAATCACTAAATTGTCAACCAAACATAACTAGAACTCAAATCTTCCTTGATCAACATGCCACGCTTCAGAGAATTGCTCTTAGATCATTCGCAACACGCTTGAATCATTTGGTTGGCCAAGACTGGGAAGAACAACAACACCAAGAAGGAAATCTTCATTGACAAGCTCAAACTTCAATGTGGACCTCCAACATAGTAGTCACACAATCTAGAGACCTCCACAAGCACATTGAATTCAACAAAAATATCCACACTCCTCCAAATCATCAGAATCACTTGCATCTTCCTCCGGAACCTCAAGAACACTATCTGCCATGACTGTCACATTAGAAAGATTGCTTGCGGACCTCCAAACCATGAACCACTTGAATAGATGATGTACATTGACTTCCCAAACATGCCTCTAGATCCACAGATCATCATCTAACATATCCGAAACAATTCAGACCTCTTTCCTATTACTCTCTCTTCTGAACACTGCAAAATTGGTTCAACTCAGATGGCCATAGATTCTTCAAATCTTCATGCAGACCCTTCAAAACTTAATTGGAGCTTCTTCAGACAATCCTCTACTCAGCCATATGGTCTGTATACATTAATTTTTTCAATATTCTCAACAATCCAGTCTTCTATACAGGTAGCAAAATAGGATACAATTGACACCAATGCCAACAAGGATATGTTGACATCAATGACAACACCACTTAGGCACATATTTGCAACAATCTCCTCCTTTGTCATTAATAGCAACATATGATGTGAAAAACTGATTTGACCATCAAGACAAGACCTTCTCCCCCTTTGTCTTATCACTTCTGGAATCACTTTCTTCACTGCTCCCCCTCTCATCAGCAACTAGTTTTTCACATGAACTTCTCTCCCCCTTTGACATCAATGGCAAAGGGCACATATTTGCAATCTTTTCTCCCTTTTTGCTTCAAACCAAACTCAAAAAAATTGCATGCAGACTACTCCCCTTGAGTAGTGCCTCTTTAACATCAATCCGGATCACAAGATATGATTGTGAGTTCCACCGAACTGATGCACTTTAGTGCATCTTAATTCTAATTAGGAGGGGTAATAACCCCTACCTTCTCTCTAAAATACTCAAAAGTATCCTTGGGAAGAGGCTTAGTGAAAATATCTGCAATTTGATCCTTTGAAGACACAAACTCCAACTTGACTTCATTCTCATTTACTTTCTCTCTCAAGAAATGAAACTTGATGGATATGTGCTTTGTCTTTGAATGCAACACCAGATTCTTTGAGATGCTTATTGCACTTGAATTATCACATAAGATTGTGACAAGCTCCTCAAACACAATTATGATGTCTTTGAACATTTGCTTCATCCACAAAACTTGAGTACAATTGTTTGCTGCTACTATATACTCTGCATCTGCTGTAGATAGGGATATTGCCTCCTACTTTTTGCTTAGCCAAAAACCAATTTACTTCCCAAGAAGAATGCACCACCACTAGTTCTTTTTCTGTCATCCACATCTCCTGCCCAATCAACATTTGTATATGCATGTAGAGTGAATTCATTATCCTTTGGATACCATAATCCATAATCAATTGTCCCTTTGAGATATCTAAAAATTCTCTTGACTACTACAACATGGGATTCTTTAGGATCATCTTGGAATCTAGCAACAAGCCCAACTACATTCATGATATCAGGTCTGTTCTGAGTCAGATAGAGCAGTCCTCCAATCATTGATCTATACCTTTTTTGATTTGCCTTAGGGGAGTCATCATCTTTACTCAGCTTACATTCGGTTACCATAGGAGTACCTACTAGCTTTGAATCTTCCATTCCAAACTTCTTCAACAATTCTTTCACATACTTAGACTGAGATATAAAGATACCTTTATCTGACTGAGTGATTTGCAGACCTAAGAAGAAGTTCATTTCACCAAACATGGACATCTCAAATTCACTTTGCATCTTATCAGCAAATGTTTTGCACATACTCTCATTTCTACCAAAAATGATATCATCAACAAATACCTCAACAATCAGAATATTCTCATGATCAATCTTGAAGTAGAGATAACTGTCATCAGTGCCTTTGCTATAACCTAGCTTTAGCAAATACTTATCTAATCTTGCATACCAGGCTCTTGGGGCTTGTTTGAGTCCATACAATGCTTTCCTTAATCTGCAAATCATGTCTCTCTGATCAGACAACTGAAATCCTTCTGGTTGCTCAATGTAGACTTCTTCTTCTAACTCTCCATTTAGAAATGTTGACTTGACATCCATTTGATAGACTTTGAAATCTTTATAAGTAGCAAAAGCAAGAAACAATCTGACTGCCTCTATTCTTTCCACCAAAGCAAAAGTTTCTTCAAAATAAATTCCTTCCACTTGAGAATATCCTTTGCATACCAACCTTGCTTTATTTCTTACAACTTCACCATCTTCATTTAGTTTATTCTAGAAGACCCATTTAGTTCCAATCACATTTTTGTCCACAGGTCTAGAAACAAGATCCCAAGTGTGATTCTTTTCAATTTACATTAATTCTTCTTTCATTGCCTTTACCTAGTTTTCATCTTTGCAGGCTTCACTTACTATTTTTGGTTCAATCTTTGAAATCAGAGAAATCTCTTCTTGATCTTCAACAATTCTTCTCCTAGTTCAAACACCTTTATTTCTATCTCCTATGATTTGATCTTTAGGATGATTCATCCTTACACACTTGGGAGTTTTGGGATTTGCTTGAACTTCTATTGCTTGAGCTTGTTCCTCAACTTCTGCACTATCCTCTTGAATTACTGGATTTTCCAGATCAATCTGGATCTGAATCTGAGTTTGCACTTGCCTTTCTTGACTTGGATTTTCATCTTGATCATCTGAATCATATCCGTAAGATCTGGAATGTCCTTCTTTGCTCTCATCAACTCTGACATTAGCACTTTCAACAATCTTTTTCAACCTCTTGTTAAAGCACTGATATGCTTTACTTTGAGTAGAGTAACCCAAAAAAATTTCTTCATCACTTGTTGCTTCAAACTTGCCTAGATCTTCATCTCTTTTGATAGAGCACTTACTACCAAAAACTCTAAAATACTTCATAGTAGGAGCATGACCAAACCATAGTTCATAAGGGGTCTTACCAGAATTGCCTTTGATCTGCACCCGATTAAGAGTGTAGATAGTAGTACTCACAACTTCTCTCCAATAGACTTGTGGAACATTTGCTTCCATCATCATGGTTCTAGCAGCTTCTTGAATGGTCTGGTTCTTTCTTTCCACAACTCCATTCTGCTGAGGAGTCCTAAGAGTAGATAACTATCTTTTTATTCCTTGCTTCTCACAGAATGAATCAAACTCACTGGAGGTAAACTCTCCACCTCTGTCAGATCTCAGACACTTTATCTTCACACCAATCTCATTTTCCACCATAACTTTGAACACTTTGAATTTGTCAAGAGCTTCTAATTTTTCTTTTAAGAAAGTTACCCACATCATCTGGGAGTAATCATCAATTAGCAACATAAAATATCTATCTCCTTGCACACACCTAATTCTAGGACCACATAGATCAGTATGCACAAGCTCCAATCACCCACTTGAAAATTGTTCTTTACTTTTGAATGATGTTTTGTTCTGTTTACCCAATTGACATTCTCTACACATGCTATCAAGTTTCACAAGTCTTGGAAGATCTCTCACAGCCTGAGTAGAACTTATCTTGAAAATGTTATCAAAATTCACATGACACATTCTCCTATGCCACAACCAACTCTAATATGTCTGTACAATCAAACAACTTTTACCAGAACTAATTAATTGAAAGATGTTACCTCTAGTTTGTGTACCAGATACAATTTTAGTTCCGGAGCTTTCCAAGATTCTACATTTACCATCCTTGAATTAGAGATCATAACCCTTGTCAACCAACGGTCCAACACTAAGAAGATTATGCTTCAGCCCTTCCACATACATAACATCATTTGTGTTATTCTTACCATCAAAAGAGATGGATCCTCTGCCATGGATTCTACCAGCCAAGTTGTCTCCAAATTTCATAATTCCACCTTCATATTTTTCAAAGTTTGTAAACTTACTTTTATCACCAGTTATATAATGAGAACATCCACTATCAATCACCCATTCATCCTTTTCAACAACCTGAGTAGCCAAGGCAGTTTCTACATTTGTATAGCTAGTAGATTCAGCAGACACTGAATTTTCTTATTTGATAGCAATGAATACCCAATCATCTTTAGTGGCACCTCTATGATCAGATTCATCATCTGTGACTCGTTCTTCTCTAGCTTTTTGGACATAGTAACAATTCTTCTGACCTTCATATCTGTTAGGCTTTGGCTTTGAAAATTTCTCCAGACATCTTGAGGCAAAATGACCAATCTTATTACAAGCAAAACATTTGAATGGCAACTTTCCTTCATACTTACTAGATCCTCTTGGCATTCTTTTGGCAATAAGAGCTTCCAGTTCTGTAGACTCAATTTCATCATCTTCAAGATCTTTCCTTGCCTTAGCAAATTTGTTTGATCTTGCAGAAGAGCTTTCATCTGGATCATATCTTTGTTTTCCATATACATTGGCCTTAAAAGCAGATTCAGACTTAGGTAGAGAATCACCAAACTCACTTAATTCAAAAGCTGAAATTTTGCCAACCAGTTGATCTCTTGTAACTTTTGAGACAGTCCTGATCTCTTCTATAGCAACAACCTTATGTTTCTATGAATCAATTAAAGATCTGAGTGCTTTTGCCACAATCTTTGATTCTTCCAAAGTTCCACCAGCACACTTGATGCCACACACAAGTTCATTTATCTTTTGCATGTAGATTGTTCTTCACTCATCCTCAGATTTTCAAATTTTCCTCTCAGACTTTGTAGCTTGGCACGTTTGACATATTCATCACCTTCATAAAGATTCTCCAACTTCTTCTAGATTTCATGAGCAGTTTTTAGTCCAAAGATATTTGACATTTCTGAATCAGTTAGGGCACTCAACAAGGCTTCTTTAGCTTGAAGGTTATTTTCAACATCTTTAATTTGATATGGAGTTGAAGGACCTTTCTCTGGAGATTTATACTCATCATTGGTTATCACCCATGCATTGTAAATGACATTCCATGCGAGTCTTCTAAACAGAGTAATTTGTTCCATCAAATCTTGGACTATCCTTTTTGTAGGTCGACATCCTGGATCTCCTCAAGCAGTCAAGCTTCTTTTAGAGGATCTGACTTTGATACCAATTGTTGGAATTAGTCTGGACAACTGAGAGGGGGGTGAATCAGTTGTCCCACAAATATTAATCTTTTCTACTTTTTAATCTTCTCTAACAACTTTCAATCAGATAAACATTAAAGCATGAATAAAAAACACAAGCGCAGAAATAAATTGACAACACATAACACCCTAATTTTTTATGTGGAAACCCGGTTAAGGGAAAACCATAGTGGGGGTTAACCCACAAGATTCATACCCTATTAAAAGTACTTAGAAAAAGAGAAGGCACATGCCTTTGGGCTCACTGCCTAGAGCTCACTACTCAAGAGAGGCTCACTGCCTACAAAATTTTAATACAGGAAGAATTAACTGAAAAACAACATCTACTTCATGCCTGGTTTAGTTTCATTGAATGCTCACAAAACTTCTGCTATACCCCAAATACTTCTTCTCTAAAACATCTCTTGTTCTTCTGCTTCTCCTCTGCTCTACTCTACCTTTGATCCTTTCTTTGATTTTATTATTTTTGCACAAGGATAATTTTCCACAACTCATCCACAAGTATTTATACACTTCATCAACCTTGGAATGAACATCAAGGTTGGCACTACAAACATCTGTCTTAATGTGAATCACTAAACTGTCGGCCAAACATAACTGGAACTCAAATCTTCCTTGATCAACATGCCACACTTCAAAGAATTGCTCTTAGATCATCCGCAACATGCTTGAATCATCTAGTCAGCCAAGACTGGGAAGAACAACAACACCAAGAAGGAAATCTTCATTGACAAGCTCAAACTTTAATGAGGACCTCCAACATAGCAGTCACACGATCTAGAGACCTCCACAAGCACATTGAATTCAACAAAAACATCCGCACTCATCCAAATCATTAGAATCACTTGCATCTTCCTCCGGAACCTCAAGAACTATATCTGCCATGACTGTCACATTAGAAAGATTTCTTGTGGACCTCCAAACCATGAACCAGTTGAATGGATGATGCACACTGACTTCCCAAACATGCCTCTAGATCCGTAGATCATCATCTAACGTATTCGGAACAATCCGGACCTCCTTCCTGTTACTCTGTCTCTTCTAAACATTACAAAACTGGTTCAACTTAGATGGCCATAGCTTCTTCAAATCTTCATGCGATCCCTTCAAAACTTAACTGGAGCTTCTTCAGAAAATTCTCTACTCGGCGATATGGTCCGCATACATTAATTTTCTCAATATCCTCAACAATCCAGTCTTCTATACAGGAAGCAAAATAGGATACAGTTGACACCAATGGCAACAAGGATATGTTGACATCAATGACAACACCGCTTAGGCACATATTTGCAACAAGGCCTTCTTATATATTTTAGGCTATGAGAACTTCCACTAAGCTAATTGGTTAGCTCCATAATTTGGGCATTGAATTGTTGCTGGAGAAGAGGTTGTCATGAATTTTCCATGGCTCAAGTGTCACTTAAAGCTTTCTCAGCTTTGGCAAATGTAGGTGATTGTTCCATCATATAAATCCTAGCCCTGTGTAAATTGAAGTTGTAGAGAACAAGCATTTGATTTGTTTTTTGCTTGGATACTATAGTTATTTCATAACAACAAAAGTGGTCTTGCACTCATCAAAAGGTAGGGAATTGTGCATAGTAGACAAGTTGGGACATAGGAGAGGTTCTCCTATAAGTTATAATTAGGAGAAAAGCTAAGAGGCTGGAGGTGATTTGGAGTCCATGATGTCTCCAAAAGACAAGATATCAGCCGTAAAGTCAACATATTATAGTAGCAACAGAAACAAGGAGAAGTGTGTGTTAGACAACCTAACCTACCACTGATCCAAAATCCAGAGTAAACCAAACAAACAGAGGGAACAAATTACGCAATGTAAAAGGCAACACAAAACTTTAAAATTGCCATTTCATTAACAGAATTAGAAGTTCTGTACATTATCTCTACAAAGATGTTAAACTGATCAAAGCCTAGAAGAATTAAACTAAAATGATTGCAAGTACAACAATTACAAGCCAAGAAGTAGGGACAGAGTGGATAGGAAGTGAGTAATTCAAGTTCCAACAGTTATAGAATTATTTATTGGTAACTGCTACTACACAAGTCACACGTGGCATCTGGCAAGGATCTATGTAGGTCAGACCTTGGTATAAATTACTACTGAAGGCATGATAGAAGAATTGGCTCACCTAGCATGGCTCTAACTTAAAAAGGCCCTAAGAATCAATCTTTTTCTCGTAGGATATGTTGTAGACAATATAATCATATTATCTTTACAAAATCAATACATAAATGAAGCTCATGACCTCAACTTGCATGTGTCAATACGTGGACTTTCTATAGGGAACATATTATTGTCTTGAGAACTACTGTTATGCTTGGCCAAACCCTCTTCCATTCTACTAACTGCCCAACTATTATACTGCCCTCTTACCCTGCCACTTATTGTTATCTGATCTTTCATTTCTTTGAAGGACTATCATTCTTTTGACAATCATAACATGGTTGCCTTTGCATGTGGATTGTCCCTTTATTCCATGAGTACTCTATACTTTTATGAGTTCTATCATAGTTCATGGCAAAAAATGATAACAAAGACTCTTGAAAAATGGTTTAAAAGACTTAGTTAGGATTGTTATATGACTGTCCCCGGCTCAATATCATTGAAAATTCTCATAATGTCATTTGATGTGGACTGTGAAATGACTTAGTATAACCTTGGTACCCTCCTTAAGGATTGTGAAATGGTGTGATGAGCCACACAATGGGATACCTAAAACAACTTCATGCTTTGGGTAATAGGGGTTCAGGAGTGTGATAATGTTTATCTACTTAAACAACCATTATAAAATTTCTGAGTTAAAATCTTATAAACTAACATTCTATAATTATAAAAGATTTTAACTTAGAATTTTGTAATTTTAAGAGATTTTGAAGTTATGGAATAAAATATTAAGAACATGCAGAGAAGATATATGCCTAGCAGGTGTAAAAAGATTATGGTATAATACCATTGACATGCAAAGGAATTAAAAGTATAGATTTGAAGCCATTGTCATGCAGACGCAAATTAATGAGTGGATGACATAGAGATTTGATTCTATGAAAAATAGCTCCCAGAATAATATCGTAAATAAATTCTTAACCAGAGATATGACATATCCAAAGAACCATTGGAAACATTACCAACTAAAAATTTTACAATACCAAGAAATTTAGATTAAATTCACTTACTTGAGTCTCCAGTCATTCCTCATGATTCCTTCAACCTGGATACCCGGCTACCTACCCCTGTTATCACCATCTAATCCTCCCATGAAAGTATTCATATTCACAAGAAGAAGAAGAGAGAAAAATAGAGCAAAATGAATGAATGGAATCAAAACCCCTTCCTTCTCAAATCTTTTAGGCATTTCCATTTATGAAAAGTGATCCCCCAATAGAGAAAAAAGAAAAGTTGAAACAACTTCATGCTCTGGGTAACAGGGGTCTAGGAGTGTGTGAACATAACTTTTCTCTGTGAATCAACAAGCAAATTATTGGAGAAATCATCATCATAATGGTTGTGAATCAACAAGCCGCATAGGAACCTATCAATGCAAACCATGTTTAGTTCTTTGCACGCATTGGAAGTGCCCTAGCGAACAACCACAATGTAGAATGTACAATGTACAATGAAAAATACAGTGACGAATAAAGGGCACACACACTGACAAAAAAATATTTTAAACCATTACCTATTCAAATCCATGACACAATGCTTGGATAGACTGGGATCTGTAGGAAAGAATGTCAATACCATTTGAAAATAAGTTATTTAAACCCTCTTCTTTGTCCTGGTAGCCGTTTCACCCTGTTCTGATGCCACCATGAAGAGAATTGTTCACCACATATGTATCCCAACATGCAAAACACACATTCCTGTCTGCAAAAAATAACAGAATAGGAATTTAGGTTTTGCCCATATTCCCTCCATGAAAAATGTGAGGGAAATCAAAACCTTACGTTTTGTCCGTTTTCCCTCCATGAAAAATGCCTCCAAAATCAAAACTTACCCACTTTAATATCTTATTGTGACTAATTATTTAGTCATTTTTATTTGTGTGACTAAATAATTTATTTAGTCATTTATAGCCGTGTTGCAAAAAATTAGTAGAATTTAGTCATTTTTAGTTGTCGTGACTAAAAGTTTTAGTCATGTAGTCATTTATTTGCCAAAATTATACTAGTGAAAAATACATACAATAGTCTTCATATAGGTCAGCACCAAACATTCAACTACTTAGATTAATTGTTCAAACAATATAGCTTCTCCGCAAATAGATCTAACATGCATATCAGCTTGTCCCTTAAGAACACACTTGACCAATTCCACTGTCTCATCATAACTTCTACTATGGACCATATTAGACTCTAAAGATCATACATAACATTCATCATTGACCTCTTAGCATACCTTCAGAACCGTAAACCAAAGTATGCCACAGTGGAGGAATGTGGACCCTTTTACTCTGGTACTGTGCACTATTCCTGTCTTTACTTTGTTCACCTGGACTTAGCTATTTCATCATATGACTTCTGGAGGAAGTCAAAACTTGATCACTGGAGCATGTGATCACCAACTATCTATGACTAACATACCTGAACCGCATATAATTATCTTCAATTGTAGAGGCATATTGACCCAGTCTCTGTCACTTGCTCTGTATAATGCCCATACTTAGCCATTTGAACCTTCCAGACCAAAATCCTTTGTCAGACCAAAATGATCTACCAGAGTAAATTCTCTTTGCCTTGTTGGTTGAATCCGTTTGTCTTGTTTCCATCAATGACAACATTTAGTAATTCATCATAGCAGTGTCTCTTGCCAACATTCTCCCCCTTTGGCATTGATGGCAATACTTAGTGAAAAATGCTTGTCTGATCCCCTGTGAAAAATGCTTGTCTGATCCCCCTTTCTAAATATACTCTATTTTTCTTCTCCCCCTTAGATGTTTGCCCATGTTTCACTTATCTTCTTCTCCCCCTTTGACATCAATGGCAAAGGTGTATGAGTTAAAATTCTGTTAAGACAACAAAACTGCAAAAACTGTCATATTCTGCCGTATATGTACATGTACAATCTTCAACTCAATTTGTTGTGGGTTTTTGGATGTCATTGAAAATAGTCTTGATTTGAGCTATCTCTCCATCCCAACTCTTCTTTGCACTTTCCAAAATTTGAATGTGGCCATTTATTAGGAAGATTACTTTCTCTGCCTTTTGTACATCAGAGGGTGTGTCAATTATTGTATTTTTATTCAATGCTTCTGCTGCAAGATTTGACATTGAGTCTAGCTTAGGACTTATTAGCCCTCTTAATTGACACATTCTACTCTTTATTTGGTCCCTCTTATTTATTAGGTTACTTATGTTATCATGAATACTGATGACTTGTATCTCTTTGCTACTTGTTGACTCAGCTACCGGGTCAAATGATTTGGAGATATTTACCAACTGCAATTCCTGATCCTTGATCTTTTCCTCTAACTCCTTTGTGGCTTCCGACCATGATACACAAAATTTGTACAAATCACAGGCTTCTTTTATGGCACTCTGTATACTTTTTATTATGTTGTCCAATTGAGATTTATCATTGATTAACATGATCTTTAACTTGGCTAGCCTCATTTCATGATGCAGGAGCATCCAGGGTGTAAGAGCAATCTTGCATCAACAAAAAAAAAATGTAGTTTCTTTTCAATAAGGACTAAATTTGGTAGGGTTACTATTTTTAGTAAGTTTACATTTGTGCACAGTTGGATACAAAATCTTACACAGACCTCCAGAATGGTGAATTGAAGCTAATGGTGAAGAAATCACTTCAATATCATTTGTCATTTGTGAGATATTAAAATTTCAAATTCCAAAATCCTATTGAAATATTCATAGTCAAATTTGAGGCACTTAGAGGCTCTGGATGGGATGGGCCCGAAATTTGGTGGGAAACCTAAGCAGTCTACCTTTAGGTATTGCTTGTACACAACCATCTTTTCGAGAGCTTTATGAAAAGGTATTATAATTGAAAATCCAACGGTCGAATCAAAAGTTATGGCCCCGCGAAGTTGACCTATTTTTGGGGGGAGATGCAAATTTTGAAATTAAGCTGGTGGCCACCAAAAAGGGCTATATATGACCATTTTTGGGAACCCTTGGGGTAGTAGAGTTAAGGGGGAAGGTGTAGAGTCAAGAAAAGGCAAGGAAATAGAAACACTAGTTGATTTGGAGTTACAAAAGGCTGAAGATTCTAGAGTCTTGAGAGACGGAGCTGTAATGTGTTGCAGTCTATAGGGGATTCATCCTCTAATTGTATTTGAGCTTCTATAATGTAATGTTTTTCCCATATTGATAAAATATCATTTTATTTTCTATGTGCAATTTATGTTATTGTGTGTTTTATGATTTACCCCCTTCAACATTTCATCAAATTCTTTTCTAACTTTTGTCTCTACAGACTTCTCAAAAGATTCAAAGTGTGAACTTACATATTTGATTAGGCCCTTGAGCTGATCCATTGGTAACTGTGATTTATCCTTTTGGTATGAGGGCATCAACTTCTCTAGGATGCCGGATGCTTTACCAATTAACTCACTATCCTGTATGTGTGACTTCAACATTTCTTCCTGTGCCTTTGCTTGCACAATTGATACTAGTTTGAATTTTTGTATAGAAGATAGTGAGGCCAAATTTTTTGAACCTTGTAGGAGCTCAAACTCATCCACATCTTGTTCTCTTTCCAAAGAATTATTTTGAACAGTAGCAGTGTCTCTTGTCATTTCTTCAAACACTTTTTCTTGATTATGTCCCGAAGGTTCCATGTCCATGTTCTCTTGTTGACCAATATTTTGTTCTGGAGCAGAGCTCTTCTTAGTTTGATCAGGTTCTTGATTGTCTACTTTGATCTTCTCATTAGTCTTTTCCTTATTTGCCTGATTAGACGCAGAGGATTGTCCTTTTTTCTCTATCTCTTGTTTACTCATTTCTTTGATTTCATCAGTTTTCTCCAAATCTTGATCCATACTATCTTCAGGAACAAAGGTGTCTACATCCATATTTATATCCTCTCTTGGATGTTAAGATCTTTTAGGATCTAAAAAGTTGTAAGCTCTATGTTTTTCACAAATTCCTTAGTGTTCCCTACCATTAGAGTGTTGACTCTTCTTTTTATCTCGATTTTATCTCCAAGTAACTTGAAAACTTTTGTTTTTTCTTTAGGGGTCACATCCGGACAAAATTTGATCAATGAACTTTCTCTTACCTCCCAATCCTTCATCATTGTTTCCTTCTTCTTAGCAGTTAATATGCTTACCAGATTGTCAGGAAGATCAAATATTACCTCAATGAGGGCTTTGTTATAAATCTCCAGATATCTGATGACAGCAGCTTCTTTGATGTCTTTGTCTGGATCATTATACTCATCATATAGTTGGGCTGTGGGTTTTAAATTACCATCAATAGTTATAGCTTTTAGGACATCCTCAAGACTTATAGTGGCTTCTCCTGTCTGAGACTCATCTTGCCCTAGCCTTTTCTTGGTTCTTCCCTTTTCAGTAGGTTTCTTCTTGCTACTCCCAGAGGCTTTGGTATCCTCAATTTTCATCTTCTTCACTCCTTCATCTGATTCTGTCTCTTCCTCATCCTTTCCTATACTGACATACATTCTACGACCTTTGGTTTTCTGTCTTTTGAATCTTTTGTCAGTGGGCTTCTTGGTGGGTGCTTCTACATTAACAAATGAGGTTGGGCTGGAGGATTTTGATACATTTGTTGTAGAGTCTAAACCACTTGTCCTCTTCCTTGTTACAGTAGGTTCCTCTACCTTTTCCCCAGGCTCTTCTAGAGCCTTGACTGGTTCATTTTCTTTCTTTTCTTTTGGAGCCCTTTCTCCTTGTGCCTTTTGTTGCACATCATGAACTTCCAAAGGTTTATTAACTTCCTTTTCTTGCTCCTTCTCCTTTTCTTTAGCTTCTCTTTCTGCCTCAGCTCTAGCTCTTGTAGCTGATATATGTTCTTTGGTGAAACCTTTCTTTTGTGCATATTCTTTTGCCATTTTCTGGGCCTTCTTTGAGATTTCTGATTTCCTCACTTCAACATGGATTTTTGTTGATAGCTCCTCATAAGTCCCAAATCTTTCTTCTTTGGGATCTCTTGGTTTGCTTAGCATATGTTGGGCATAATTTTCTAGTATTTCTCCATCTACTTCATAACCCATTGGTAGGATCCAAATAGTTCTAGGCTCCACAGCCTCCGTCATACATTGATCCTTATTTACAATAAAGCATATATCATCTTTGTATTTTTCCACAATGGTCTTAGGGATCCTTTCTCTAGATTGCATTAGCTTTTTGAAGTTTTTGAAATAGCCCCATAGGTCTATAGTTTGTGCATCAATGTTTCCTATATTGCTCAATTGGTTTCTAATCTGTACTGCAATAGGTTTGTCTCCAGTCCAAAATAGATTTTTCATGCCAGGTAACTCTTGCATAAAGTATAACAAGCACATAATTAATGTACCGAACTTGAAGGGATATTTGGTTTCCTTTATCTTCTTCAGGTTCTCCATTAATTGTTGACAAATCAATTCACATAGGTCATACTCTGCATTTTCCTTAACCATTTGATAGGCAGTATATATGGCAATAACAGAGACAAAGTTCTCCCAATTTTTGAACTAGACCTTATAGCTGATCACCATGGAAGCAAACCTAACTGTATGATCTTCAATGTCATTAATTGTCAATGCTCTTTTGTCAAATTTGGCTTCGGTGGCTTTCATCACTATCTCATTTTTCACAGCCTTCAATACAGGCACTGTACCGGTAGAGTTTAGTCTTGTGACCATCTTTATGGCATCTTTGGTGATCTTGAATGTGGAATTAAGCCACATAAATTCATCATGAATTTGGCTTAAGACATAACAGACCCATTCATCTTCTGCAAAAATTGGAAAATTATCTATATATTGAATAAATTTCTTCTTTTCTAGTACCTTATATTCTTCCTTCAAATCAAATCCATCTCCACTTAAAAATGTTTTATATATAGATATGAGAACTGACTATCTCCATGTTCTTCTAGGGAAACATGAATGTAGGCCCTAATGTCTTCTGCATGCATCACACCGAACATAATCTCTGAAAATGCATCATTTGGATCGACCTCTATTGATTTGAATGGATGCTTCTTGAATTTTGGCTGGGCTCTTTTGATGATATCAATCACACGTGGTGTTGCCATTTTTGCAAAGATTTAAATGAATTCATAGTAGGGTTTCAAATCTAAAAAATACCTCTTTTTTCCAAATTAGGGTTTTTGCTTGATCTTGTCTTGATTTGCTTTGGAAATCACTGTAGTCACTTGGAATTTCGCTTCAGTTTTCCTTAGACACTTGAGAGTTTGAATGCAAAATGAATTTTTCGTCGAATGAGTCCCTTTTTAATCATTTATCTGTCTTGACCTAATCTCCATATGACCCTATTGAAAAAGCTATCAAACACACCTCTGTAGAATACAGTCTATTAGGATTGCTCCATAATGCTCTGCACTTGAACCTTTTTTACTAGAATTTCTTTCAAAAGATCTATCACATGCATCTTTTCAACATATCTTTATGCTGGATCTCAGCACTGACAATCTGGCTAGGGGATTAAGATTTTCATTGTAGCTCCCCCTGAGCCAGAGATCACAATCTACTTCCCTGAGGAAGTATCTGCACCAAAAACTAGTGTGAATTCATTCCTGACCTCATTTATATCCTTCTTAATCTAGACCTTGCTCATTTCCTTCTTGATTTCCACTAGATCAATCTTGTTCTTGCCTTTATCTTCTCTCTGCACTCTATTTTCATTTTTTTGTAGGATAGTCTCTCTTCTTATTCTTGCTTCTACAAAATCTTGCAACATGTCCAAACTTATTGCAATTGTAGCATACCACATTCCTTTGTCCTTGATTCCTTCTGTTGATTGGATTTGTTCTTGATCTAAATTAATTAGCCATATGTCCAAATCTATTGCATGCAAAACAATTTCCATTGAATGATTAAGTATTCCTTTTATTGTAAAAACCATTCCTTACCAGACTTGTACATTCATTTGATCTATGACCAATTTTCTTGCAATTGAAACATTGACTAGAGAATGATGGAACATTCTGATTTATTCTACTCCTACACTGAGTAGCCTTATGGCCAAACTTATTGCAATTAAAACAATGGCCATTGAAAGATGGGTACCTTTGAGCATTTGGCTGCCTAACCAGAGGTCTTCTAGGTCTTCTTCTTTGATTCTTAAACTGGTTGCCTTTGTTTTGCTTCAACTCAGTGTTTTCTTGACCTGATTTTAAACTTTCTCCTTTCTCAAATCCCAAGCCTTGCTTGTCACCTAAACTCTTATGAGTTGCAATCAACTCCTCAAGCATTGCAGAGCTTATCTTAAACTTTTCTTAATAGCTCTTAGCTTTCTCCAATTCTAATTTTAGGCTTACAACTTCTTTGTCAAGTTTATCACATTCTTCTAATTTTCTTTAGCTCTTCCTAAAACTTCCACTTTCAAATCATCCAAGGTTTCATTTGCTGATATCGATTGTTCACTAACCTCTTTGTATCTTTCTTTGAACTTCTTGACTTGTTATTTTAGCTTTAGAATGCATTCATCAGCTTCTTAAATATTATCCTTCAGATCCCTGATTTCTGCTTCAAAATTTTCAAGATCAATAAGAGTTGCTTCCAGTTCAACATTGTTCTCATATGAGAGATTTCCAAGTCTTCTAGCTGCCATGAGTACACCTTCCCAGATCTTCCTCAAGTTATTAAGATTAATCCAAGGAGCCTTGCTCTGATACCAATTGTTGAACACAAAGAATACTGAGAGGGGGGATGAATCAGTATTTTACAAAACTGCTTATTTTGTTGTTCCTTAATCCAATTTCCAAATTCAATAACATGAAAGCGGAATAAACAGAAGAACAACAACCATAAAGACATAACACATAGACACCATGATTTTTTACGTGGAAAACCCAAAAAGGGAAAAACCACGGTGAGTGTTAGCTCACAATATATTATGATAACAATACCGAATTACATGAAGGCTCATTGCCTTAGGGCTCACTGCCCTAGGACTCATTGTCCAAGAAGTGTTCACTGCAATAGGCTCACTGCCAAGAAAATAGAAGAGAAGATAGAAGAAGAATTGGCTCATTACTAGGAGATGACTGCTACAAATGCATCTATAGAATGCTAAGGTGCAATTCCATTTACATCTTAATATACAAACTCAAAAGTCTTCATAATGTCTGCTTTTCTTTTTCTGTTCTGCTCTACATAAACTCTGCTCTTCTACCCTTACTATCTTTTTCTGGTCACAACTCTACTTTAGATCACATACACATTGAATTCACACACATCACATGCTCATCATACCATCCAACACCAAAATCCATCGAGTATATATATATTCGTAACAAGATTCATTTCACAATCAGGTCGGCAACCCAGACATGAAACGTGTAACCAAGTGTTGTACCTTGTCAGCTTGATCTGGTGCTCAAACAGGAATGCAGATCCAAAAATACATAAAATAGTATTCATATAAGTTGACACCAAACATTCAACTACTTAGATTAATTGTTCAAACAATATATCTTCTCCATAAATAGATCTAACATGCTTGTCGACTTGTCCCTTAAGAACACACCTGACCATTTCCATTGTCTTGTCATAACTTCTACTATGGACCATATTAGACTCTAAAGATCATACATAACATTCATCATTGACCTCTTAGCATACCTTCAGAACTGCAAACCAAAATATGCCATAGCAGAGGAATGCAGACCCTTTTACTCTGGTACTGTGCACTGTTCCTGTCTTTACTCTGTTCACCCAGACTTAGCTATTTCATCATATGACTTCCGGAGGAAGTCAGAACTTGATCACTGGAGCATGTGATCACCAAGTATCTATGACTGACATACCTAAACCGCATATAATTATCTTCAACTGTGGAGGCGTATTGACCCAGTCTCTGTCACTTGCTCTATATACTGCCCATACTTAGCCATTTGAACCTTCCGGACCAAAATCCTTTGTCAAACCAAAATGATCTACTAGAGTAAAGTCTCTTTGCCTTGTTGGTGGAATCCCTTTGTCTTGTTGCCATCAATGACAACATTCAGTCATTCATCATAGTAGTGTCTCTTGCCAACAGATCTAAAGATGAAAACCCCAAGCAGCATAGAGGAAGTTGTGGAGCTATGCATGTAGTGTGAATGCCAGAACTATATACTTTCCTTAGAAAGTGCCAATTGGACATCCACTCTTACACAACTCAAGGTAATCTACAAGGCCATTATACCATCCAAATGAGTTATAAGAGTAATGTAAATAAGACAATTTTTTATTTATATAGTCTTGTGGAGGATAGTAGAATCACACCATGTACATAGCATCTATTTTTGAGGAATCTTCATCTCAGAGGGAGTACAGTCTTAGAAATCATTTTGTAAGGGGGAGCCTATACAATTTTTGAATTGATACAAGCAAAGGATATTTATCCCTTTGTCCTTGATGTCAAAGGGGGAGAGAGAAATATATATCTAAGGGGGAGTATATGTTGCCATCAATGACAAAGGGGGAGATTGTTGGCAATATGTGTTGTCATTGATGTCAACATAGTATATGGAAATATACGGACAAACTTGTATAGAGGTAGAGTCAGTATGGTCAAAGCAAACCAATTTGAAAGAAGAGAAAACAATCTAACTATGATGAAGTGATCAATTTTGTGTTTGAGCATGAATATCTCATCAGTATGGAGTACCACATTGAATGATAAATACCAGAAATCTGTCTAAGGCATTCACAGTGCATATCCCAAGGCAGAGTAACATTGTTTTGGTCCACATTTCTCCATAGAGAAAGATTTCATCTTTCAGTTCTAAAGACAAGTTTATCTAGGTATTGAAATGATATCTCTAAGTTTTTAGGTCTTCACATCTTTAGAAGAAAAAGTTACAAGGGTAGAGTACTGATTACTACTTAGATAGGGCAAAGCAATGATGGAGACTTAATGGAATACTTTGCGTTCCTCCGAAAGATATTATTTTTTCATGTAGTTCTGAGGATAAGCTCAGAGATATATAAGGCATGCTATGATGAAGTATCAATTGATATGGTGGTCCACAAAGTCAGCAATCAAGTGACATAGGCAATACAGACTGTTTCGGAGCCTAAATACACATGTTTGAGCTTTTGCGGAAGCTGAAATATATGTAGATCAGCTATAAAAGTTTGTACGAAGGTCTTACATGTTCCAATATATCTTAGGTTTGATCCGCATGTAGATATTCCTTATTTTCCTATACCACAATGCTATATCTTGAGTTATGAAGTGCCACATGTGGTCTGGAATGCTTTGTTTCCTACAGTTCGTCATGTTTCTTGTTCTACAAATGTATAGATTGATATGATACTTCAACAAAAAGGTGAATGGAGGATGTTGAGATTTTACATGAACTCTTGGTCCGCATGAAAATTTTGGCTTCTCCTCGGTAGTGTGAAGATGAACAGTTAGCAGTTTGAACCAACAAGTTAAGTCTCTGGTATGTGAGGTAGATCCTGACCTATTTCTTTGACTTTGGAAGATGTGAAGAGATATGTTTTGAATACCTACATGAAGTCCTAAGGTCTGAAATAATTTTTCTTATCATGTTTATGTATTGAGGCTGAATCTTGAAGAGATACATGTTTCATCCAATGATGTTTATGATGTCGACCTAATCAATGTTTTGAAGTGTTGTGGAGGCTATTTATAGAAGATCAATTTATTTGTGAGATATTGATGTGAGTACGAATATGATATAGTAGAGGGCAAGGTATGAAGTGTGCAAAATCAATTTGAAGGCATGTTTTGAGCAGAAAAAGAAGATTGCATTATTAACATAAGTGAGATGTCTACTTTGCAGCAGTTCATATATCTATCTTTGTAAATCCTAGTTGCAGTGAGCAGAATGTTCAAGGAGTAGTAGCTTCCTTGGGTTCTACCCTAAACCAAAGTTGTAATTATTGTAAGCACAAAATACAAGGAGTAGTAGCTTCCTTGGGTTGCAGCCCAAAAACAAAGTTGTAACATTTTTGTAATGAGCATAATATATTGTAAGATAGCACTCACCATGGTTTCCCCCTATTTTAGGGTTTTCCATGTAAAAATCTTGTTGCTCTTGTGTTGCATGATTTACTTTTTGTTCTCTAAGTAATTTAGTTTTATCTGCAAATATCTGTTGAAGTTTTAGTATATGTTGATTCACCCCCCTTTCAGCACCTCATTGTATTCAACAATGTCCATCAAGAAACATTTACCAGGATATGTAGCAAGTTGAACCTCTACATCATTAATAACCCCAATAAGATTCACCTCCCTGGAATCCATTACATAGAATTTACCATAAGACCTAGAAACTTTTAGGCCCAACAAGTTCATAACTTCTAAAGGCATCCCATTACTTAATGCACCAGAATCTAACGTGTAGTTGTGCACCAACCA
This sequence comes from Cunninghamia lanceolata, assembly GCA_027924645.1. Classification (NCBI taxonomy): domain Eukaryota; kingdom Viridiplantae; phylum Streptophyta; class Pinopsida; order Cupressales; family Cupressaceae; genus Cunninghamia; species Cunninghamia lanceolata. The sequence continues at coordinate 40,668,121 of BSBN01000391.1, read as the reverse complement.
TCCCTTTATCAACAATGAGGTATAAAAAGGATCAAACTAGGTTAGATTACTTATAGATACAATTCCAATATAAACTTCAGGTATTTCTTGAGTGGTTTCCTTAGCAACCGTATCTTCTATAATATAATCCAGAGGATTTGTTTGGTCCTCAAATACAATTGGAGCAGTGATATATTGCAGGGCCTTGTCCTTATGTTCCAGAATCCTGAACATCTTTGGGAGTGGAACTAGAACTTTTATTTGGCTTAGATTAACTGTCATGTCAATTGGGACATAATCTTGTAAAGGAGTAGATAAAGGCATAATTATGGCATGAGTATCAAGAAGAAAAGGGATTACCTGACCACTCTTACTATTTCCAATTGCCTTAGTTGTAGATTGTCCTTCTTGAGGGATCTTCTTTGCTTGATTCTACTTGTTACCAACATTTGTCCCCTTTGGATTTTGAGGCTTGACTACTGATACGTTTACACTTTTGTTATTTGGAACATACTTCATCTGCATAGGGACATCGTGTACTAGTGATCTTTTCTTTTGTACTGATCTCTCTACAGCCTTGTGCACATGCTTCTTTGTAGTGTCACTTTTCCTAGAATCACTACCCATCTTTTGTTTTCTTTTATCAGTAGATGTATTAGACATTTTTGGTGATGCTACATTCTAACTATCACCTTGAGGATTTACATGCCTATTTCTGAGTTGATACTCACTTTGAACTTGCATGAAAACAACATTAGTAAGATCCTTGATGTATTTATTTGAGGGTCTTGCCTTTTTGTATCTTGGCTGCATGAGTTCTTTGAGATGTTGAAAATCATAGGCTAGTAGCTCATACTACCCTTGATGGTCATTAAAGTCACAATGGAAAAATTCATCTTCTTTATACTCATCAAATTGATTTACATCACCATCTTCATAATATTCAGGTGTCCCTTCATCATTTGGGAACTCCTTGTCCTTCAAGATCCTGACTACAACAACACAATTCATTGGATCGTGGGGTAAGAAGCATGCTTCACACCATATTATATCATCCTGCATATTCACATGATATTTCCTCAAAGGATCAAGTTTATCCTTGTCTTGAGCCCTTAGATTTTCTTTCCTTGGAATAGCTTGTTTGTCATTCTACCCTGATCTCTTGGACCAATCATGGTTGTAAGGCCTATTATGTAATCTCTACCCCTCATTGAAGTGAGTAGAAACATTATTAGGAGGTAGACTCTTCTCATTTCTTGCAACGTGGTAGGATAAATCATTCATTGCCCCCATCAACTTATATAGCTTGTCTTCAGTAGTAAGGGGCTTGCTTGATGCTACTGTCTCTAGTTTTAGAATTTTCACATCAACTCTTTTAACATGATTTCTAGATTCCCTCATGTTTCTCTTAATATTAATTGCCATGGTGTAAGACTCTCTCAAAGTTTGAGGATTTTTGTCATGAAGACAATATCCCAATTTTGCATCAAACGCTCCACAATAAAGAACCAAACACATGGATTCATTTGGTTTGAGATTGGGAGGCACTTTCCTCATTGTCATGACACACCTATTGTTGAATTTAATAACAGTCTCATTTGCACCCTTTTTTGATTGTTTTTAACTCATGATTGCAAACTTAGGATTAATCCTATCTCCATACTGTAATCTAAAAACTCTCATGAATTCATCCCATGAGCCAATGCTATTGTCTGGAAGACTTCTATACCATTCTTTTGCACTTTCTTCTAATGAATGCACAAAAAACTTCATCACGACATGCTCATCCTCAATTTCATACCCATCAGTCGCATTGATGAATCTCTTAAGGTGTTCTTCACTAGTGACAACATTATTGCCTTGGAATTTAGGCACCTTATCCTTGATTTCATTTGGTATTGGATTAGGGTAATATAGAATGTCACAAAAATCAAACTGCCTATACCTTTCCATTCTCTAGGGGTGGTGGGAATCTTTAAGCATGCCTCTTGTTAGGGACTCTTGCATTTTGTTGGTCAAGGGGCTGTTGGTTATGTTACTGATCAAGTACTAGTTGAATAGGAACATTGTGATGGTGATTTTGTTGTTGTGCATTTTGTGCAAGTTGATCTTATTGCAAATCAATTTGATCTTACAGTTCCCTCTATCTCTACTTAAGGTGATGAAGTATTTCTAACCTTTCATAAATTTCTCTATTCCACACTCATTTTCTAATTGTGTAGCAACATTAGCATCATAGAACGAAGCATCTTATTCAAGCTCAGTCCCATGTGCAGAGGCAAGGGAACTAGAACGTGAACCTATGCCTACAGTTCTTATGTTTGTAAGATTTGACGTTGTTGGAATTAAGGTGCCATCAACCTTGTAAATTCCATGTTTATTTATTCCTATTATTGTTTGTAATTCACCCACAAGGGATGTTGAATTTCACCAATAACAGTTAAAACTTATTTATTGGTAGGATAAATAATTGATTTCTGGCAACAGTAATTAATTAGTTACCGGCAGGTTGTTACAGGATTACATTTATTGGTCAAAGCATCATGGTCATGGTAAAAGTTGAATTGGGAGAATCTAGGAGCCATCTTGAGGAATTGCCTATTTTTAGGGTGTTATGACAGTCATCATAAGTTGCAAGGAATATCTATGACATCTTACACCTGTCATAAGATGTAAGAGATTCTATGATGGTTTATGATAGTAATTATTGCATTCAATTACCTATTCTTGTCCCTAGGCACCCATGCATTAAATATGCCTTATGCCAACTGTAAGAAGCTATTTTGGGTGTGTAGGAAGGAATCCCAAGATAGGGCATTGGAATTTGACCAATTTGGATATCACATTTAGTGGGTGCTCATTTTCTATATATTTGGTGCTTGGAAGTGAAGTTTGTATGAGTTTTGTTTTGTTCATAGGTGATGTCGAATTGAAGACACTTGAGGAGATTAGGGGTTGATGTATTGTAATCTATTTCAAAGATAATATAGACTTGTCCTCTCTTCTATGTGGAGTTTTTTCCTGAAAGGGTTTCTCTACATAATCACGGTGTTATGTGTTGGCTCTTTTGTTGTATCTTTTGCATATGTTTCTGATTTGTTTTCTCTTTCATGTTATCTCCATTGGTATACACTAAATAATCAGATTTATAGTTGAAATCAGATTTCCATTTTATAGTTGTTCACCTTTAGTTTCTAACATTTGGTATCAAATCATGGCCAACTTTTCTTCTTGGGTGGTAGTACGAAGGTTTCTTGAGTTGTAGTGGGAGTTCTAGTTGATCTTTTTTTTGTAGATTTTGTGTAGAAATCATGGCTGCAACAAACACCCATTTGGACATAGAGAAGTTCAATGGTATGGGCTATGAGTTGTGGAAGCTGAAAATGGAGGATTTTCTTGAAGAAAGAAACCAATGGTTGGTTGTAACAAAAGAGAAGAAACCCAATGATGTCAGTTAAGATGAGTGGGATAGAATGGATAAAAAGGCACAGGGTACAATCTGGTTGTGTCTTGCAGACTCTATGTTGTTGAATGTTGCTGAAGAAGCCACTGCATATTCTTTATGGAAATGGTTAGTGAGATCTATGAAGCAAAGAGTCTAGTAAATAAGTTATATTTGAAAAGAAAATTATTTTCTCTTAAGATGAAGGAGGGTGATTCAATAGCTAATCATTTAAATTCATTCAATTTGATTTTGAGTCAGTTAGCTTCTGTTGATGTTAAGATTGATGAGGAAGATAAATGTATCATGTTGCTTTGTTCTTTGCCCGAGTGATGGGAGAGCATGATTCTTGATTTCAGTGCTAACCTTCGTATACTCCAAAGATGGACAATATTGTTGCTACTAATTTGTTATCAAAGGAGATGAGGATGAAGACCACTGTAGGAAGTTTGAAAGATGCTCTGCATGTTAGGGAAAGGTCTAAGGAAAAAGGATCTAAGGGAGATGGGCCTAAGGATGAGTCCAAGGGCATATCTAAGACTCCCAGGAAAAATAACAGAGTGAAGAATTGGAATTGTGGAAAGAGGGGGCATGTGAAGAAGGAATGTCAGAATAAAAAGAAACAGTTTGATTTTTCCATAGAGAAGTCCTCAGATCCAGGTGATGAAGTTTTGATTTCCTCATGTAATGTTATGTCTAACAAACATTGTCTTATTGATTCAAGATGCTCCTATCATATGACTTCTCATAAGGAGTGGTTTTACACATATGAGAATTATGATGGAGGAAATGTCTACCTCAGTGATAACAATTCATATCCTATTGTTGGAAGGGGTAAGATTTAGTTGTCTTTTAGTGATGGGAGGATAATGATGCAGGAGTATCCATGGCAAATTAGCAATCTTTCATCACCAAAAATATTTTAATTCCTGTTTGTTTTCAATAAGGTTTATGGGCTTGGGAAATAATATTTTAATTGGCAACAAATATAATTTCCTTGGACATATTGGTAAATGTAATTTTTGTGAAAAAAATGCCTCGGTAATTTTTAAATGCCTCAAATAGTGGAGAATATCTTTCCTAGGCAAAGGAATTAAATTCTATTTTAGTGGAGGCTAATTTTTCTTGTGATAAGTGGGGTTGATTCTATCATAAGCGGGGCTGCCAAGAATAATGGAATTAATGGTACTTATTATTGTAACTGTTATAGTGTAAGGAATCTTGTAAGTGGTCTTTATGGCCCAGGTTGGTGGAGGGTCATAATTATGAGACCTAGTCTCAGTAAAACAAGCATAAATTTCTCATATCTTATTGAAATTAAGAAATTAAATATGTTGTGGAAAGCTGGGAAGGAGAGACACGAAACCTCGAAACCATTTTAGGAAATTCATAAAAATGAGGATGCGGTGAAAGGAATAAGAGACGGGTTTTTATTGGAGCTGGAGAAAAAGAAATGGAGGAGAGACCCAGATGTTGGGAAATGAGTCCAAGATGCTAAAATCTATTTGTTGTAGGTGTTGCATGTATGATTCTAGGAAGATCATAAGCTTCATGTTAATGTAATGAAATTTCTTATTGAAATAAAATAAGTGTTGCAGATTTCTCTTCCATTTTTCTATTGTTTCACTTCATTTGTAGCCTTCTTGCATAGGCTTTTGTGTTGGTATTTGTTACAGATTTGAAAGGGGGACTATTTTCCTTTGCATCAATTGGTATCAGAACTCAGAAGGTCTAGGAGAGAGAGTTTGGTTTTGTGTTTGTGTGTTTGTGCAAGTTGAAGAGAGAACCTAGTTGCCAAAAGACTAGGTAGAGGAAAAGAGAAGAGACCTAGGTGAGGCAAAGACAAGAGGAAGCAAGGTGAAAGAGACTTGCTTGAGGAAAGATGGATTTGTTTAGAAGGTACTTGCAGGCTGGAGGTTCACAAAAGAAGAGGAAATGAGAAAAGATGAGGCAAATAGAGGTTGAGAAAGAGATAAGAGAACTGAGGCAAGCTATGGAAGAGATGAGCAAAAGGATGGAAGATGAGATGGAGCAGTTGCTCAAAAGAGCACTCAGTTGGCACTTGACAATCAAAAAGAAGGTATCATGGCCTATTAAGAAGATAGTTCAAAGAAGAAAACAAAGAATAGTTATGGAAGAGGATGTTGCAGCAGTAGGACAAATGCAAGAGATTGATCAAATCCTTTGGAAGGAGATGACAAGTTTGGACAAAGAGGAATACTACTTTGTATATGAAAGTCCTAAGCAATTAATAACTATTATGGAGGAATTAGAAGATGTTGTTCATCAAAGGAAACCCTTGGAGGATAAGGTTGAAGTAGAGTGCATGGTGTAAGGAAGGAAGGAGGAGACCTCAAGGTCTCAATATTTTATTTCTAATATTTCATTGGATTATGTATGTGCAGGTTATAAAGAACAAGAAGAAGTGCCTACAATGTATGAAGATGATGGTGAAGAAGATGTTGCCAAAACACTTAAGGAAATGATTTCCTTTTCAGATGAATATGCTGCCAGTGGAGACATAAATGATATTACTGAGGTATATACACAAGAAATGGAATTTTGGAGCCTAGAAGCTGAAAGAATGTTGAATAAGAGATGGTATAAGAAAAAGAAGAGGAAGAAGGACCCAGGGATAGTTGCAAAGATGAAGGATAGTTTGCAGAAGAATTAGAGGACCAGGAAGAAAGAGTTGAATTGCATTCAAGAGGACTTGAATTTTCTTTTCTCTGGGAGTTTGATACAAATTGATGTAGAGGGAATACACTCCCTTTCAAATCTACAACAAATACCAACACAAAAGCCTCTGCAAGAAGGCTACAAATGAAGTGAAACAACAGAAAAATGGATGAGAAATCTGCAACACTTATTTTATTTCAATAAGAAATTTCATTACATTAACATGAAGCTTATGAGCTTCCTAGAATCATACATGAAACACTTGCAACAAATAGATTTTTAGCATCTTAGACTCATTTCCCAACATCTGGGTATCTCGTCCATTTCTTTTTCTCCAGCTCCAATTAAAACCTGTCACTTATTCCTTTCACCGTGTCCTCATTTTTTAGAATTTCCTAACATGGTTTCTGGGTTTCGTGCCTCTCCTTCCCATCTTTCCAGGAACATATTTAATTTCTTAATTTCAATAATATATGATAAAGTTATGCTTGTTTTACTGAGACTGGGTCTCATAATTATGACCCTCCACCAACTTGGGCCATAAGGACCACTTACAAGATTCCTTACACTATAACAGTTACAATAATAAGTGCCATTAATTCCATGATTCTTGGCAGCCCCACTTATGATAGAATCAACCGCACTTATGACAAGAAAAATCAGCCCCCACTAAAATAGAATTTAATTCCTTTGCCTAGGAAAGATATTCTCCGCTATTTGAGGCATTTACAAATTACCGAGGCATTTTTTTCACAAAAATTACATTTACCAATATGTCCAAGGAAATTATATTTGTTGCCAATTAAAATATTATTTCCCAAGCCCATAAACCTTATTGAAAACAAACAAACAGAACTTAAAATATTTTTGGTGATGCAAGATTGCTAATTTTCCATGGATGCTCCTGCATCAGATAAAAACTCTCCTTGGTGTTTTGTATATTCCAGGTTTAGCTAGCGATTTGATTTTGATTTCTAAGTTGAATGATTATTGAATGCATGTAACATTTGATAAGCATGGTTGTAGATTGGTAAGAGGAAGTTTGGTGATAGCAAGAGGGAAAAGGAAGGGAACTCTATTTATGCTAGAAGCCACTACTATTTTTAATTCTACCAATGTAACTGAAAGTACTAAAAAATACTTGTATGTTGTGGCATCGCAGATTAGGCCACATAACTGAGACTAGTTTAAAAACCATTTTGAATAAAAAATTGTTAGATGGTTTATCTTATTCTTATGAGAGTTTTGATTTTTGTGAACATTATGTGTTTGGAAAACATAATAGAAATCCATTTCCTTTAGGCAGTTACAAATCTAAGAATAAATTGGAACTTATTCATTCATATGTATTTGGTCTTGTGGATGTTGAATTGATTGGAAAATCTAGATATTTTGTGTCCTTCATTGATGATGTCTCACTTGATTTACCTGGTTGTATTTTATGCAACATAAATCTAAAGTTTTCACTAAGTTTAAGGAATGTAAGGCCTTAGTTGGAAAGCAATCAAATTGTAAAGATTTTGAGATCAGATAATGGAGAGGAATACTGTTCTAAGGAATTTGATGAATTTTGTAAGCATGCAGGAATTGTTAGATAGAAAACTACTCTGTATACTCCACAGAAAAATGGAGTGGCAGAAATGATGAATCAGACAATCATGGAAAGAACCAGAAGTATGTTGAGTGGTTCACAGTTGGACAATGCTTTTGGGTAGAAGCTGTGAGTACTACTTGTTAATTGTTGAATAGATCTCCTTGCAAGGCTCTTGAAATGACACTTTATGAGATGTGGATAGGTAAGAAACCTTTTGCTTCACATTTAAGAGTATTTGGTTTGTAAGGCTTATGTTTATTTGCCTAAAGAAAAATGATCTAAGTTGGATCCAAAAGCTGAAAAGTGCATTTTCATTAAATATGGCAATAATGTTAATGGATATATGCTTTGGAATCCACTAACCCATAATATTATCTATTCTAGAGATATTATTTTCTAGGAACTTAGAGTTATTTTAGATCCTGAACAACCAAGAGAAAGAGATAAGGAAAAGAAGGTGCAATTTGAAATTAAGTAGGAAGATGCACCCAAGGAAGAACATAGAGATGGATTTGAGGATGAGGAGGATGATGAAGAAGAAGAGGGTTTAGTTACTGAGAAAACTGGTGAGGTTAGGGAAGGTAACCAAGAAGAAGTTGAGCAAGCTCAAGAAGAAGAAGAACCCCTTACTCCTATTCTCAGAAGATCCATAAGAAAATGGAATCTAGTTGATAGGTATAGCCCACCATATTTCTATTGTATTTTTTCTTTATTAAGTACTAGCGATGAGGCTAGATCGTACAAGGTAGCTATTCTTGCAAATGATAGTAAGTCTTAGCAACTAGCCATGTAGGAGGAGATGATGGCTTTAGACTCTCATGACACCTAGGATCTTGTACATTTGCCCAAAGGATGAAAGGCCATAGGTTGTAAGTGGGTATTCAAGAAGTTTGGAGCAGACAGTTCATTGTAGAAGTATAAGGCTAGATTGGTAGCCAAGGGCTACTCCCAAAGAGAGGGAGTTGATCTCGATGAAATATTCTCTCCTGTTGCTAAATTATCTTCTATTAGATTTATTTTATCCATTGATGCAACTTATGATTTTAAAATTGAGCAAATAGATGTTAAGACTACTTTCTTGCATGGAGATCTTGAGGAAGAAATTTATATGCAATAGCCTACAGATTTTGAGGTAAAAGGGAAATAACATTGGGTATGGAAGTTGAAAAGATCTCTTTATGGTCTAAAACAATCTCCAAGAATGTGGTACCAGAAGTTTGACTCATTTTTTTTGAAATTGGGCTTAGTTAGAAGTGAGGAAGATCATTGTGTTTACATTTGATGTATTGATAATGCTATTTTGATTATTGCCTTGTATGTGGATGATATCCTATTTTTCAGTAATACTAAGGGTATGATTAGTGAGTTGAAAGTTCAACTTTCAGGTGCATTTAATATGAAAAAATTATGGAGCAACTAGGTATATTATAGGGATGAAGATTAAAAGAGATAGAGGTAACAGAAAGCTTTGGTTATCTCAAAGTAAGAATGTGAATACTATTTTGCAGATATTTAGCATACATGATTGCAATCTAGTTAGAATTCCTTTACTAGTTGGTACTAAGATTTCATTAGATATGCGTCCTAAGAATGAGGATGATTTACAAGATATGTCTAATATACCATATGCTAGTGCTATAGGAAGTTTGATGTATGCATTGGTTTGCACTAGACCATATATTGCCCAAGAAGTGGGAGTTTTGAGCAGGTTTATGTCTAACCTTGGTAGAAAACATTGGACTTATATGAAGAGGGTGTTTAGATATTTGTGAGGTACCTCTAATTACTATTTGGTTTATTATGGTACTAATAGTGTTGATAAGACCTTGGACATACAAGGATTTATTGATGCAGACTGGAAGGTGACTTAGATAGTCGAAGGTCCAAAAGTGGGTGTATATTTACTCTATTTTGAGTTGTAGTGATAAGTAAGAGGTACAATATAGTTGCATTGTCGACCATTAAAGCAGAATACATGACAACTAGTCATGTCTTTAAGGAGGTTGTTTGGTTACAGAGGTTGTGTGTAGGTATTGGTTTTAATTGCAAGACCATTTAGATTGGATGTGATAGCTAGAGTGTTATATGTTTGGCCAAGAATCCTATGTATCATGCTCGAACTAAGCATGTGGATTTTCAGTACCACTTTGTTCAAGAATTGGTTGCAAATGGACAGAGTGAGCTGAAGAAAATAGACACTCGGGTGAATGTTGCAGATTCTCTTACTAAATTTGTGAGCACAAAAAACTTTATGTGGTGCAGGGAGGCCATGGGCCTTGTTCCTAGTGCTTAGTTGTTTTATGTTTTCTTATGGGTGTATTTAAAATGTATTATGTCAAGTGGGAGAATGTTGGAGTTAAGGTGCCATCAACCTTGTAAATTCCATGTTTATTTATTCTTATTATTATTTGTAATTCAACCCATAAGGGATGTTGAGTTTCACTGATAGTGGTTAAAACATATTTACTGGTATGGTAAATAATTTATTACTGGAAAAAATAATTAATTAGTTACTAATAGGTTGTTATGGAGTTACATTTATTGGTCAAAGCATCATGGTCATGGTAAAAGGTGAATTGGGAGAATCTAGGCGCCATCTTGAGGATTTGCCTATTTTTAGGGTGTTATGACATTCATTATAAGTTGTAAGAAATATCTCTGACATATTACACCTGTCATAAGATGTAAGTGATTCTATGATAGTTTATGACAACAATTAATGCATGCAACTGCCTATTCTTGTCCCTAGGCACCCATGCATGAAAGATACCTTATGACAACTGTAAGAGTATCTATAAGAGGCTATTTCAAGTGTGTAGGAAGGAATCCCAAGATAGGGCATTGGATATTGACCAATTTGGATGCCACATTTAGTGGGTGCTCATTTTCTATATATTTGGTGCTTGGAACTGAAGTTTGTATGAGTTTTGTTTTGTTCACAAGTGTTTCCAGATTGAAGACACTTGAGGAGATTTGGAGTTGATGTATTGTAATCTATTTCAAATATAATATAGACTTATTCTCTCTTTTATGTGGAGTTTTTTCCTGAAAGGTTTCTCCACGTAATCACGGTGATATGTGTTGGCTCTTCTATTCTATCTTTTTTATGTGTTGCTGATTTGTTTTCTCTTTCATGTTATTTCCATTGGTATACACTAAATAATCAGATTTACAGTTGAAATCAAATTTCTATTTTATAGTTGTTCACCTTCTATTTCTAACAGATGCATCCAAATCTACATATTGTGCCTCTTGGGATTTGTTTTTATCCCTTTCAGTCATGTTTACTGAATCCCTTTTCATGGCATGTTCATGTCTGTTGTTTCTTCTACTAGATCTAAAAATTTTGTCTCTAGAATCATCTGAAGTGTATCGATACTAATCAACATGCACATCATCTCTAATAGAAGGACCAACATCATCTCTTTGAGGAGTGTATCTAGTAGAGATACCTTTTTTAGTATCTTTTCAGGCATTACACTGCCTCCCTGAGTGTGTTTCCATATCATCAGGTTGCTGTGAACTCCTTGAATGTTTCTATCTTTCTATATTTAGTTATTTTCTTTGTATTTTTTGGCAAGTTTTTAATCAAATAGAGTCATCACTCTTCACTTGGGAGGAGAAAAATTCCTTTACAGTAGAGGATTTAGGAAAACAACCAATAACTTAATTGTATTCCTTGGCAATGGAACCGATTTTGTTGGTTCTCAAAGTTTATGCTCCTCCAATCCCTAAAGCTAATCAGTTCTGGTATGCCAAGGGTGCAAACTCAAGACAAAGATAACAAACTCATAATCAGGATGAGGCAACTAAGGACAATAGTAATAAGGTGGGTAATACCTTCTTCTTATGGATTTGCTAGACCAAGGGGGTATTCCCTAAGGTGTATGAGAGAAAATATTTACAACAATATAAACTAAAACCCTGAGTCAAACCATACCCAATGCACATGAGCTCTAATTTTCTGTCACAAAGCAACTTGTATGTTGGCTTGAATAATTTAGGGGTATCATACCTTCATGAAATAGATACACAACCATGCAGAGAGTTTAAGACAATGGTTTGATGACCCCTAATGTAGTAGCACACTTCAAACATGGATGTAGGAAGAACAAATCACACAAATAATGTAAAAATACAAGGTTATGTTATGTTTGAAGGAAAAGGAGGTTGAGTAGGAAGCATATGGGTACCTATTCCAGTTAGGGAAATGGAGTCTAGACACTCAAACTAAGGGGACATTACTGTGATTATATTTTGTCACCTAATCAAGGTAGCAACAAAGACAATAACTAGTAGCCTATTACATAAGCTAGGATCTACACAATAAACCAACAACTAGAAGATTGCAGAACTTAATATCAAGTATTCTTCAATAATCCATAATATACCACAAGTTTCACACATTGATATGAAGGATACCTCACAAAAGCATTACAAAAGACATTTTACAATCTACAAAGATTAACTAGTCGTAAACAACATTCAAATCACCAAATGTGATTAGAATATATTGCCAATACACCAAAAACTTAAACATTAAAATCTATGCACTTGAAACAAAGATCAATCTGCACATTTAGTTCACTCTTTGAACATTACAATGTCCATTCATTTCCTTAGACAAAGAATCCAACAAAATATTACAATACAATTATTTTTTTAGTAACTAGAAGAAACTGCAAGTTTCATACAAAATTTTCTATCTTTTTCAACTTTGATCTACAACCTGAAATGTTTTTCATCCTTAAAATGAATGCAATGATGCAATATATACTTGTTGACTCTTTCTATATGCCTTGGAAGAGAAGAAATAGCACCCAGAAAAGGACATGGGTGACCATAATGACCTGCAACATGCCCATGTGGGTTTGTACTTGAATCATGTCCATCTAGAGTGTGCACCCATGCTAAAGTACAAAAAATTAATTGTAGGACCTGCAAGAGTCTTGGGGCACTGGGAAAACATCTACCAATCTATACATTATCTTCATTTTATTCCATCTAACCTACTTATGCTAGGTGTTAATGGCATCTTCTAGTAGGTAGGGATGTATTTTTGTAGTTAATAGGTAAGAAAACACATATAAAAAGATTTTACAACACTTTAAAATATTTATTTTTTATTTTCAACATTTTTGGGCCACTTAGGAACTTTTACAGTGATTTCCTAGTCACTAGGAACTCATTGAAACTCATCATCTCACCTCTTTTCATCTTTGTTAGTGAGCTCCACATCACCTAGAACTTTCCTAAATCATTACTTGCTCCCTTTCTCCCTTCTCTTCATACCTTCATGCCTTCATGCCTTAGCCATTGTTTTCCTTACATTCACCTTGGAATCCTTTTCTTCATCTTGTTAGAGTTTTACCCCCCGGGTGACTGGGAACACTAGAACTGTGTCGATAGTTTTCATGGTTCAAGGAACCAAGTGAAACGTTGAAACCTTTTGGTGCAGTCACGGTAGGAGGGTTCACAGAATGAACTGTCTAGACCATGCAGCAAGAGTAAACACAATGGAAATAACTCAACAAAAATGGAACAAATACAAATTTAGTCATTTAGTATATCCAAGAATTCAAATACAATCTGGCCGGCAACATGTGGGCTTACAACTAGGACTCAAAGGCCTGAGTACATACATGCGCAAGATAAAGCTTTGAAGTTCCCTTACAAAGGAGCCAACTATCAATCTGCTAAATCATCAAAACTTGTTAACTACTTTCCTAAGGATCTATTACATCATTATATATCATATCCAGAACAATAGATTCCTTCACGTCAGCCACAAGAGGTTCGGAATCCCGATGAAGAGGTGTAACGTGTGTTCTTGGATAGGTCAGACCTATCGGCTTGAAAATCCTTCTCCAATGGATACAATGAAGTGCGGACCTATGAGGAATGTCGGCCATTAACTAAGGAACATTGTAGAATGAATCTTTATGATCCACAAGTCAGCCAATGCTCCCAAATCTTCTCCTTCACTGATTGATCATGACTATCAGAAAGCTCTGCACTGAGAAAACAGAGGATCTTCTGATAGCGATAACTTTCTAATAACTGATCCAAATGCTCTAAATTCTTGATATGATGTAGATGAATGAATGTAGATACTAAGTCCAGATCTGCAAGGTGTGAAATGCCAAAACTAGACCACAAGCTAAAACTGCTTCTAACCGAATTGTCTAGACTGAACTGGAAAATAAAAGAACTGAAATGCAACAAACTGAATGCAAATATTTTTGGTTGATGCAAGATTGCTCTTGAACCATGGATGCTCTTGCATCACCTTTGTATTTTATCCATTTTGTTTACCTTGTCGATGAGTTCTGCATCACTTGGAACTCACCAAAATAACACTTCTCTCCTCATCCATGCTTTGTTTTGTCCATGCCTTAGTCTTATTTTCCTTTTTAGGACTTAGGAAGGAACTAGGAATATTTTAGGGGTTTCCCTAGTTTAAGGAACTAGGAAAAACCCTAAAGATCACTCCCTCTTCTTTATCAACTTACTTGTCGGTGAGTTCCAGATCACTTGGAACTCACCAAACTTTTCTTCATTAGCCTTGTTCTTTTTGTCATGACTTAGAAACTTTCCCATGCTTTACCTTTTCAGTGATCAAGACCTGACCAAGAACCCAAAACATTTTTAAAGATTTCCAAGGTTCTTGGAACACTACAAAATGTCAAAATCTTCTTTTGCTTCATTCTTTTCACTAAGTGCTTTGTCAGCGATTGGGGGTTCACTAGGAACTAGGAACTAGGAACCTATTGGCGAGTTCCTATGTTCCAAGAACCAACCAAATCACTAACACCCTTTTTCTTGTCTCATCTTTGTGCTTTTCAACGAGTTCCAAGGAACTAGGAACTCACCGAAATAGTTCAAGGAAGGACCCAAAAGGTTGAAATCACTAAATGTGGCTAATTTTTGAGCTTTTTCAAAATTTTCAAAGGCATAGGATCATGACATAACACAAGGGGTCATTTTAGGGATAGCTTGAAGGATTTTGGAAAAATATTTCAGGTTTAGGTGCCATAAAAGTTGGGTGCCAACAACATGTGTGTGAAATTTATCAACAATATTTATATTTAACCATAGAAGAAACTTTCTTGCTTAGGACCTTTCAGTGTTTTGATACATTGGAACATAATTCAACAATTTATCAAACCTATCCCAATATTGTTGAATTGTCAAATATCCTTGCTTTAGGTTGTGAAATTCTATCTAATTTTCATCATAAAATAGTTGTGGCAACTATATCTTGCAAAAATGAAGAACAAATTGCTCCCATGAGAGGTTATCCCTTATATATCCATTTCTCTCCTTAACATTCATCCATCAATTTACAACTGCACCTATTAGTTTATACACACCCCACTGAAGAGACTTTGTGTCTCAAATTGTTGTTTGGAACTTCATTTATTTTTGAGTTGTTTTACTGAACATACAATTTGTGTGTATATCGCAAATGTATGTTGTTAACATTTCGTGTGTATACCAAAAATGTACATGAGAACAATTTGTGTGTATATCGTTGTTGCATATCAGCACTGTATATCAGGTATACATCTTGTGAGTATATCGCTAATGTACATTGGGTATACACCTTGTGAGTATATCGCTAATGCATGCTGCAATCATTTTATGTATATCTCGCAATTGTATGTTGAGAACAAGTTGTATGTATCTTGCTATTGCATATTGTGATTGTATGTCGTAAACATACATTGTGAATGTACATTGTATCGGGATGACTTATTGTATCAGCAGAAGTTGAAAGCTTCACATCGATCTCCAGGGTCTCACCAAAGGGTGTAAGTTATCAGCCTAAGTTTGGAGATCGGCAAAGGATACAGAAGTGGCTCCGACAGTTATGTGTTACTCTGATAGGAGTTGGCGATGGAGTTTAGCATTGGCGAATGATTGTTCATCGGGACAATGTAAACTGGTTGAACCGATGGTGAAGGTCAAACCGATGATGATTAGAGGACTTGGGCATCGTGGAGACAATGGATTGTTAGTGCAAGAAGTGAAGTGCTCACCGATGGAGCGGGTTAGCCCGATAAGGCATAGCTTGGCATCGTCGGCAAAAAAATTGCTGACGATGGTATTACTGAGCATGCAGGCATACACCAGAATGTCCTTTGCGACCTGATGCATGTGGGACTAAAGGTCTCACTGGAAGTTGAATAGTTACGATGGTTTTGAAGGCAGGGGCGCTAGGGAAGTTGGATCTTTCAGTTAGGGCAAAGTTAAATAACTGTTGTTTGTTCTTGGAGACTGGATATATATAATCTGATCTACTAGCTTCATTTTTTTTGATGATGAAAGGATTTAATTATACAGTTTATTCTATAGATATACAGATTGAATAAATGGTTGTTTAATTGTAAAGAATCGAGACCTGGGCAAAAGAGCTAGGATCTTTATTGTAACTATTCAGTTTACTGCAATAAAGATATTCTCTCTTGTGGTGGTGGGTTTTTCACCCAAAAGGGTTTTCCCACATAAACTGGTGTAGTTTTGTGTTGTCTTAATTGTTTATTTGTGTCTTTCTGGGGTATTCATTTGTGTTTGTGAAATAGAAAGTTACCTGTCTGCATAATCCCCTTAAATTAACATTAGGGAAGCTATATTCCGCACCCCTACTTTTCTTTCACCCACAATACCTTTGCAAATCAAGAATAATTTCAAAGCTCAAAATATTTTTTGATTTCTACCAACTAATTGTCTACCCCATCACCCATTTGTTTCCTATCAAATTTTGGGGATGAAATTTTCATAAGGTCCTTTGTTAGGTCAATAATTGCCAATTCTTGGTTTGGTGCAATAATGTTCAATTCATTCCCTTATGGGTTTGTGTTCCTTGGAGGTTCATTTATATCATTCATAATCCCTAAGTTCTCAAGGTTAGGTTCCATGATGTTTCTAATGTTTTCTTTCTTTGTTCTTAATTTATTGATAGTTTGTTCTAGATTATTTATTTTACCTCTTTGATTAGTTAAAAGATTGATCACTACCTCTATCCTTATAACACCATTATTAACATGTACTTCCTATTGCCCATTAGAATCAACTCTCTAGATATGAGTATCCTTATCACAAGAAGCTCTAGTTCTAGCCATAATGAATTCTTGTGAAAGCAATAATTTAATTAAAAATTTTGCTCATAACTCAAGTTTTTCTAATATGGAAAGAATACACTAATAATTTATTGAATCAAGTTTTTTGGTTAAACATCCTTATTATTTTAAGTCTTTTGATTACATCTAAGAAACTAACTCAAATTCAACTTCTTTTGGTTCTTCATCCATAGAATTTACACTTGAATTATTAGTGTCAGGATACGCACGCAAGTACTCCTCTAACACCTCTCTACCTATTATAGGGGCATTGCATCCACACCAAAATGGCATGCGCTTCTTAACAAGATTGATTTCCATTTATTTTCTTTTGTTGATTCTAAATTGACACATGGTTGATGACAAGGTTTTGGTATCATAAATCCAAATATACTAGTTCCAAGGTGGAAGAGTAGATTTCCCTTCTTGTTTGGGGCTTTCTACCACTTGTTTTCTTTCCACCTTATTTCTTTTTCTTATATCTTCCCATTTTGAAATAATAAAATAACAAAACCAGTTAAATCAAAATTTATTTTTAATTACATATTTTCTCATTCATTACATTTAAAGAATATATGCGTCATAGTAAGCTCAAGGCCTAGCTTACAAATCTAGTGAAAGGAAGTAGAGTTGTGAAATATACTTCTTACACTAGTCTACAAGAGGAGATTTGTGTTAAAATTTAACTAATCACAATGTTACAAGGAAATAAATACAAAAGAAATATACCATAACACAATGATTTATGTGGGGAAAACCCTTTTAGGAGAAAAAACCCACACTCCAAAGCAACTCAATGTATTATATAATAATCAAAGGTTATAATATACTTGTAGAGCCTAAGCCTTTATACGAGTATCACCAACTAGAGACTAGAGTAATTCTAGTAGCATAACAATACCTACAAAACTCACTATCAAAACCTCTATCTCAAGAACCTAATAATTAGGATACACAATACATGAAACCATCAAATGGTAATTAGGAAATCATGAGCTAAAACCACCCAAAATGTAGCGCCCAAATCCCTAGTTAGAAATCCAACTCCCAAATCCTAAGATGAGTACATAGGCTAAAAAAACATATTTATTTTGTAGTGAATCCTTCACTATATGCAGTAGATCCACCCCACCTTGATTCATAGCATCCACATGCTTTGTTGTGTGATCGAAAGAAATAAAAGGTGCCTTATGAAAAATTAGTTGGCCCCATCTATGTCTTTAGCATAAGTTAAGTCATTAATTTATTAAAGACATGTGGCATGCTCTTGGGGTTTTTTATGAAAATGAAAAAGACAAAGTTTCTCAAAGATAGTGTGCTTTGTCTAATTTTCCACCAAAGATCTCATTTGATGGCCCATGTGACAAGTGTCCATTGCGACACAGAGAAACTCCCTATTGCATCCTGGCTATGTAATTTTGACACCTGTGAGTTCCCTATGTCATCCTAAGAGAGTCTATGAATTTAGACTAGCATAGGCAGGATCTATTACATCATAAATTCAAAATACCTAGAATAGTAAGGCCCAAAATTCATGGCTAACACTCAAATAGTACGCATATGAAAAGTTGAACATCTACCAGTATTTTGATTGTAAGAGTCACACAATATACTCGAGATTCCCAGGATCACCTACAATCAAAACAATCTTCCACAACAAGAGAAAAGTAATAATAACACTACATTGCCAAAGAATGAAGATGATGCATACATGATACAAGATATACAAATATGTGACCTACACATAATGTGCAATGAGATACCTTTATTATATAGGTAAGGTTGAGACCTAGGACAACATGTGATCATGAAAAGCATTTTAATCCTATGACATGAGACACAAATATTAAATGCCCTAAGTAAACTTAACTAGACAAGTGTGAATAGGACCTAATATGGAACCAGTTAAGTAATATACCTTGTTCACACCAACAACCCCTTTAAGTGCAAAATAGGGAGAAGTAAAAAAATGTAAATATGCACTATGAGTCCCAGATACTGTTGATATGCCAGTCCACCATCATATCTTTCCAAACTCACAAACTTACTTTTGTCACCAATCATGTGGTGAGAGCAGCCACTATTAATAACCCATTCATCCTTGTCCTTAATGACCTGAGCAGCCAAAGCACTTTCCACTATTTTTTCTTCCTTCACACAGCTAGAAGAATTAGTAGACATAGGATCTTCCTTAATAGAAATGAACAAGCATTCATTTACAGAGAAACTACCATTATTTGGTTCACCATTATCTGATACTCCCTCATCATCATCAAAATCTTCAACATAATAACACTTCTTTTGGGTCCTAGGCCTATTCTCATATCTTCTTCTATTTCTTTCAATTCTTTCAGGACATCTAGAAGCAAAATGACCTACTTTACCACAGGAAAAATATTTGAAAGGTAATTTGCCCTTATAATTACCGAATCCTCTTTGCAGTCTATCCACAAAGTTGGCTTCAACTTCATCAAGCTCATCATCAGATTCTACCTTGTACTTTTATGATCTGGAAGTACTTCCAGGAGTACTGGCTTTGAAGGCCATCTCAACTTTCGACAAAGCATCATCGAACTCCCTCATTTCAAAAGCAGTCAGCTTACCAAGTAGCTGATCCCTATTAACCATTTTTACTTGCATGAATTCTTCAATTGCAGCTACCTTGTGACAATAGGACTTGGGTAGAGATCTATGAATTTTCATAACTTCCTTTTCATCTAGAGTTTGACCTATGGCTATTATCCCTGTAACAAGTACATCAACTCTTTACATAAAGGCTGATATGTTTTCATCATCATTCATCTTCAAACTTTCATATTTTACTTTCAGACTTTGTAACTTGGCTTCCTTCACAGAATCATCTCCTTCATTTAGATTTTTCAACTTTTCCCATACCTTATTTGCAGTTTCAAGATCCACAACTTTTGTCAATATTGAGTCGGTTAATGAGCTTAGCAGAGCATCCTTTACCTTGATATCTATCTCATATTCTTTGATTTCATCTTCAGTCATCAGACCATTTTGAGGTATGGTGTATTTTGTTTCTACAGCTTTCCAAACTTTGTAACTAAGAGAAAGAAGATGGCTTTTCATCTGAGCCTTCTAGAGAACATAATTTGTTCCATCAAAATGCGGCACTTCCTTCTTGTAAGACATTTTGGATCTTCCTCAAGTTATTAAACTTTCTTTAGAGGAACTTGGCTCTGATACCAATTGTTGATATGCGCCAGACAACTGAGAGGGGTAGTGAATCAGTTGTCTCAAAAACTTAAACACTTACTTCAATTAAACATTCATCACTTATCCACAATTATTATGATTTAACAATGAATGCATGAAATCATAAACTTAACCACAGAGATAGCATCAAACACAAGAGACACCAGATTATATGTGGAAAACCCCAAGGTGGGGAAAAACCACAAAGAGGATTAGCTCTTAATATATATTGCAATCTTGAAATAATGATGTCAGGCTTGGTCACTCCATGGTCCTAAACATACTAGCTTTCTGCCATGAAGAACAACTAGGTCTAGCAGGCTCACTGCCTCAACCCTAAACCTAGCAAGATTACAATAAGGGTTGTTAAACCTTACTGGCAGCTCACTACCAAGCTCTCTGCCATGATCAACACCTTCTTATGTTTGTGATTGAAGTACAATAATTCCTCTGCTCTACTCTGCCTTTATTCTACTCTTTCTCTTCTTTCCTCTTCCTCTTCTCTGCTCTGCCTTTTGGACCTTTCTTAATATCTTTTCCATTTTCACTCAAGGACACTTTTTCCACAACTCAACTACAAGTATTTATACACTACATCAACCTTGGAATGATCATCAAGGTCGGCATCATCAACCATTGGAACAATCTCCAAGGTCGGTATTACAAACATTTACAAAATAGGTCCTGAATTATTACAACATTATGTAAAGGAAATGAAATGCAGATCATGCCATGCCTTAGCTGGGACTCAAACATGATCTTCCATGCCACAACATGCTTCCACAATCTTCTAGAGATCTCTGCAATCACTGGGATTAACCAGGTCGTCCAATACTGGTTACATGCTACATTATTTGGGAATAATCTTCAAACTCAATATCAATTTCTTAACACAGACTAAAGTCCAGATAGAAACATGATTAGGAGACATCCACAAGCACGTTATAATCATCAAGAGCAAATATATGAACCTTAACCACTTTATCCATAGGAATCTTCTCACCAGAATACATGAACTTCACTGTCTTCCACTATCATAAAAGAAAGATAGCTTGCAAACCACCAAACCATGAACCATTGCAACTAAAGGCACTTATCATCATCCTAGACTTCCTTCTAAAACCGTAGAGCAAAATACTTTATTGTGGAGGAATGCGGAGAAGAATACTTTATTCCTATCCCAATTGAACTTACAGAAAAAGTAGGTTTCACTCTGGTGAACACAACTCACTCAGATTTTCATGCGGAGGGCTCAAACCCATAATGTAGCATCCTTAGTCATAACTCTAACTTACTTCCAATCCCCAGACCACGATCATCAAGTAGAAATAAATGTGGAGCAGTTTACCAGACTGTTCTTCAGCATACAACTCATTGTTTGTACTGCACTTCTCTATAACTCACTTGTTCCTTCTGGAGAGGCTAATTTTCTCAATATCCTCAACATACAAGTCTTCTAAACAAGTAATAGAATAAGATATAGTTGACACTAATGACAACAAGGATATGTTGACATTAATGACAACACCGATTAGGCACATACTTGTAACAATCTCCCCCTTTGTCATTGATGGCAACATATGATGTGAAAAATTGCAACAGCCATAAAGACAAGATTCTCCCCCTTTCTCTTTACACACCTGCACTCTTTATTTCTCCAAAATTCTCCCCCTTTCTCTTACACATCTGCACTCTAAGTTTTTCACATGACTTCTCTCCCCCTTTGAAATCAATGGCAAAGGGCGGATACTTGCACTCATCTGCTTTGATCTAATATCTCTTATGAACTCTTTGACTACTCCCCCTAGGAAGTAGCCCTAAAAAGTATTAATCCAGACCTCTGAGCACCTCTGGACTGATGCACTACTATGCATCTTAGTTTAGACTAGGAGGGGTGATAACCCCTAATTTTTCTCTGAGATACTCAAAAGTATCCTTAGGTAGAGGCTTGGTAAAAATGTCTGCAATCTGATCCTTGATAAAAAACATACTCCAACTTGACTTCATTCTCTGTCACCTTTTCTCTCAAAAAATGATACTTGATGGATATGTGCTTTGTCCTTGAATGCATCATTGGATTCTTTGATATGTTTATGGCACTTGTGTTATCACAAAAGATTGCAATGGGATCTTCATACACAGTTTTGATGTCCTTCAAAGTCTGCTTCATCCATAACACTTGAGTGCAACTGCATGCTGCTGTAATGCATTCTGCTTCTATAGTAGACAGGGATATTGAATCCTGCTTCTTGCTCAACCAAGATTCTAATCTTTTTCCCAAGAAGAATGCACCTCCACTTGTACTTTTTTTGTCATCCACATCTCTGGCCCAATCTGCATCAGTATATGCACTGAGAGTAAAGTCATAGTCCTTAGGGTACCACAAACCATAATCTATTATACCTTTTAAATATCTTAGAATTCTCTTGATGGCCATCACATGTGATTCCTTGGGTTCTACTTGAAATCTTGCCACAAGACATACTGCATGCACTATGTCAGGTCTAGTTTGAGTTAGATAAAGTAATCCTCCAATCATAGATCCATATGTTTTCTGGCCTGCGATGGGTGAGTTATCATCTTTTCTCAACTTACAACCAATTATCATAGGTGTGCATACTGGTTTAGAGTCTTCCATCCCAAATTTCTTTAACAACTCTTTCACACACTTAGACTAAGAAATGAAGATACCTTTATCTGATTGACTTCTTTGTAGACCTAAAAAGAAGTTCATCTCTCCAAACATAGACATTTCAAATTCACTTTGCACTTCTCCAGCAAAAATTGAGCACATACCTTCATTACCTCCAAAAATAATATCATCAACAAAAACTACAACAATTAGGGTTTGTTCATCATTGATCTTGAAGTAGAGATTGCTATCTGTAGTACCTTAACTAAACCCTATCTATATCAGGTACCTGTACAACCATGCATACCATGCTCTGGGAGCTTGTTTTAATCCATACAAAGATTTCTTCAATCTGCATACCATGTCACCCTGATCTTATGACTGAAATCCTTCTGGTTGTTCTATATAGACTTCCTCTTCCAACTCTCCATTTAAGAAAGTAGACTTCACATCCATTTGATAAACCCTGAAATCTTTGTATGCTGCAAAAGCCAAAAACATCCTTATTGCTTCAATCCTTGCCACTAGAAGAAAAAGTTTCTTCAAAGTCTATTCCTCAACTTGAGCATATCCTTTGCGTACCAAACTTGCTTTGTTTCTTACCACTTCACCATTCTCATTCATCTTGTTTCTGAAGACCCACTTTGTACCAATTACATTCTTGTCTACTAGTCTAGGAACAAGATCCCAAGTCTGATTCTTCTCTATCTGCATCAATTCATCTTCCATAGCCTTTATCCAATTCTCATCTTTGCAAGCCTCATCCACAGTTTTAGGTTGAATCTTGGAAATCAGACAAAAATTTACTTGTTCCTCTGCAGATTTTCTTCTAGTTAAGATCCCTTTGCTCTTATCTCGTATGATTTGATCTTCAGAATGACTGATTCTTACATATCTTAGAGTTTTGGTAGCACTTACTAGAGTTTGTTCTTCTTCATCTGGGCTATCTTCATGCTGCACCACTTCTAAAACATCTGGATCATCTGACTCATATTCATTTGATTCTGAAAACCTTTCCTTACATTCATCAACTTTAACATTTACACTTTCAATGATCTTATTCTGCCTCTTATTATAGCACCGGTAGGCCTTGCTCTTTGTGGAATAAACAAGGAAGATTCCTTCATCACATCTAGCATCAAACTTGCCTAAATCTTCTTCTCTTTTGATATAACATTTGCTACCAAAAACTTTGAAATATTTCACAGTAGGAACTCTACCATGCCACAACTCATAAGGAGTCTTTGAACTGTTACCTTTTACTTGAAATCTGTTTAGGATATATACAATGGTGTGAATTACCTCTCTCCAATATGCTTCCAGAAGATGAGCTTCCTTCATCATGGTTCTAGCAGCTTCTTGAACTGTTCTATTTTTCCTTTCAACAACTCCATTTTGTTGTGGAGTTCTAGGCGCAAATAGCTGTCTCTTTATTCCATGTTCTTCACAAAAGAAATTGAACTCATTTGATGTGAACTCTCCTCCTCTATCAAACCTCAAGCATTTGATTTTCAAATCCATTTCATTTTCAACCATTGCCTTAAATGCCTTGAATTTATCTAGAGCTTCATCTTTCTCTTTAAAAAATGTGACCCAAGTCATTCTAGAATAATCATCAATGAGCAACATGAAATACTTGTCTCCTTGCAAACTTCTTACTCTGGTAGGTCCACACAAATTTGTATACACTAGCTCAAGTAGTCCTCCAACCAATTGGTCCTTGCTTTTGAAACTTGTTCTTGTCTGTTTCCCAAATTGACACTCCTTGCAAATAGGATTAGCAGGCTTCACAAGCTTAGGCAAATCTCTAACAATCTATGTAGTACTTATCTTCATAATATTATCAAAATTTATGTGACACAACCTTCTATGCCATAACCAACTCTCATCAGTCTAAGTCAACAAGTAATAGTTCTCGGTTCCTTTCAAGTGATAGATATTACCTCTGGTCTTCTTATCAGTTGCAATGACTATTCTGAAGCTTTCCTTGATCTTGCATCCATTTTCCTTGAAGCTTAAATCATAGCCCTTGTCACACATCTAACCCACACTCAAAAGATTGTGCCTTAATCCTTTCACATACAAGACATCTTCAGTATTATGCTTGCCATCAAAAGAAATAGATCCTTTCCCACAAATCCTACCAGTTGTATCATCTCCAAACCTAACCAGTCCACCATCATATCTTTCCAAACTCACAAACTTAATTTTTTCATTAGTCATGTGGTGAGAGCAGCCACTATCAATAACCCATTCATGCTTGTCCTTAATGACCTGAGCAGCCAAAGCACTTTCCACTGGTCTTCCTTCCTTCACACAGCTAGAAGAATTAGTAGACACAGGATCTTCCTTAATAGCAATGAAGAAGCATTCATTTACAAAGAAACTAGCATTATCTGGTTCACCATTATCTAATACTCCCTCATCATCATCAAAATATTCAACATAATAACACTTCTTTTGGGTCCTAGGCCCATTCTCATATCTTCTTCTATTTCTTTCAATTCTTTCAAGACATCTGGAAGCAAAATGACCTACTTTACCACAGGAAAAACATTTGAAAGGTAATTTGCCTTTATACTTACCAGATCCTCTTTATAGTCTATCCACAAAGTTGGCTTCAACTTCATCAAGCTCATCATTAGATTCTACCTTGTACTTTTTTGATCTGGAAGTACTTCCAGGAGTACTGGCATTGAAGGCCATCTTAACTTTTAGCGGAGCATCATCAAACTCCCTCATTTCAAAAGTAGTAAGCTTACCAAGCAGCTGATCCATGTTAACCATTTTTACTTGCATGAATTCTTTAATTGCGGCTACCTTGTGATAGTAGGACTTGGGCTGAGATCTGAGAATTTTCATAACAACTTCCTTTTCATCGAGAGTTTCGCCTATGGCTTTTATCCCTGTAACAAGTTCATCAACTCTTTGCATAAAGGCTAATATGTTTTCATCATCATTCATCTTCAAACTTTCATATTTCACTTTCAAACTTTGTAACTTGGCTTCCTTCACAGACTCATCTCCTTCATATAGATTTTTCAACTTTTCCCATACCTTATTTGCAGTTTCAAGATCCACAACTTTCATCAATATTGAGTCGGTTAATGAGCTTAGCAAAGCATCCTTTACCTTGATATCTATCTCATATTCTTTGATTTCATCTTCAGTCATCAAACCATTTTGAGGTATGGTGTATTCTATTTATACAACTTTCCAAACTTTGTAACCAAGAGAAAGAAGATGGCTTTTCATTCGAGCCTTCTAGAGAACATAATTCGTTCCATCAAAATGTGGCACTTCCTTCTTGTAAGACATTTTGGATCTTCCTCAAGCTATTAAACTTTCTTCAGAGGAACTTGGCTCTGATACCAATTGTTGATATGTGCCAAACAACTGAGAGGGGGGGGTGAATCAGTTGTCTCAAAAACTTAAACACTTACTGCAATTAAACATTCATCACTTATCCACAATTATTATGATTTAACAATGAATGCATGAAATCAGAAACTTAACCACAGAGATAACATCAAACACAAGAGACACTAGATTTTACGTGGAAAACCCCAAGGTGTGGAAAAACTACGAAGAGGATTAGCTCTCAATATATATTGCAATCTTGAAATAATGATGTTCCGGCTTGGTCACTCCATGGGCCTAAACATACTGGCTTACTGCCATGAAGAACAACTAGGTCTAGCAGGCTCACTGCCTCAACCCTAAACCTAGCAATATTACAATAAGGGTTGTTAAACCCTACTGGCAACTCACTGCCAAGCTCTCTTCCACGATCAACACCTTCTTATGTCTATGATTGAAGTATAATAATTCCTCTGCCTGCTCTACCTCTATTCTTCTCTTTCTCTTCTTTCCTCTTCCTCTTCTCTACTCTGCCTTTTGGACCTTTCTTAATATCTTTTCCATTTTTGCTCAAGGACACTTTTTCCATGACTCAACTACAAGTATTTATACACTACATCAACCTTGGAATGATCATCAAGGTCAGCATCATCAACCATTGGAACAATCTCCAAGGTCGGTATTACAAACATTTACAAAATAGGTCCTGACTTATTACAACATTATGCAAAGGAAATGAAATGTGGATCATGCCATGCCTTAGCTGGGACTCAAATACAATCTTCCATGCCACAACATGCTTCCACAATCTTCCAGAGATCTCCGTAATCACTAGGATTAACTAGGTTGGCTAAGATTGGTTACACGCTACATTATCTGGGAACAATCTTCAAACTCAATCTCAATTTCTTAATACAGACTAAGGTCCAGATAGGAACATGATTAGGAGACATCCAAAAGCACATTATAATCATCAGGAGCAATCGCACGAACCTTAACCACTTTATCGATAGGAATCTTCTCACCAGAACACATGAACTTCACTGTCTTCCACTGTCATAAAAGAAAGATAGCTTACGGACCACCAAACCATGAACCATTGCAACTGAAGGCACTTATCATCATCCCAGACTTCCTTCTAAAACCACAAAGCAAAATACTTTATTGTGGAGGAATGTGGAGCAGAATACTTTCTTCTTGTCCTAATTAAACTTACAGAAAAAGCAAGTTTCACTCTAGTTAGGAATGTAGCATCCTTAGTCATACCTCTAACTTACTTCCAATCCACAGACCATGATCTTCAAGTAGAAATAAATGTGGAACAGTTTACCAGACTATTCTTCAGCATACAACTTACTGTTTGTACTGCACTTCTATGTAACTCACTTTTTTCTTCCGGCGAGGCTAATTTTTGCAATATCC
Organism: Cunninghamia lanceolata; assembly: GCA_027924645.1. NCBI lineage: Eukaryota > Viridiplantae > Streptophyta > Pinopsida > Cupressales > Cupressaceae > Cunninghamia > Cunninghamia lanceolata. The sequence continues at coordinate 40,640,672 of BSBN01000391.1, read as the reverse complement.
TCAACATACAAGTATTCTAAACAAGTAATAGAATAAGATACAGTTGACACTAATGACAACAAGGATATGTTGACATCAATTACAACATCGATTAGGCACATACTTACAACAGATACAAGGTCATGTTAGGTACCCATGTCCAGAAGATCTCTCACAAACAAAGTAAAGGAGAAAAACCCGTAGGAAAAAATCCTCTCCAAAAGAGTGAAAACATGCAAACAAACATGTACAAGTGACAAAGTGATGGAAGGACTCAACAGCAAGACCCCCTAAGGATTACATCCATAAAAAATATACAATCAATGGCCCTCCATTAGAGGGAATGGATGAGACTAGATATCCCCTCATAAAGAAGTAGCTCCTTTGCCAATGGTGAATGCTCAAAGATAAAACATAATCCACTACCTAAAAAAAACATTTCTCCCCTTGGGAAAAAACAAATCCACTAGTGTATGTAGAAAAAACTCCAACTCCAAAACAAGGGATAAGGGTAGAAGTCTCATTAAGAATGATGTCTCTAAAAATTGCTGAAGTGTCCACATGTCGCAATCAAGAGATGCCACAAAATCAAGAACTCCATGCCTAATCAAAGAATGTGACAATCCAAGACAATAGGAAAACTCATGATCAACAATCTCCAAAGACAAATATAGTGTGACAATAGTCATGCTATAATTGCCATCAAAGAGAAAATGGATGTCCTCAAGTGTATCCTCCAAATCTGCAAGACAGGACTCATAAAACAAATCTAAAATACATACCAAGTAGTCATCCCACAAAGCTAAATCTAAAAGACAATATGGTTCTTTCTAAATAGGATCAAGGGAAGTCTGAATCAATTAATGTGAAGGATCAACAATTGTCTCTATAGTAGGAGGAGTGGTAACCTCATCATCCTCATCATCCAAATGTGCAAGGTGTTCCAAAGAAACAAACTCCTTTTTTGTATCATAATCATATGGTATATTGTCTAAATCATCAAGAGGTACAAGAAATCTAAAACAAGATCATCTAGGAATAATTGAATATCAGGATCTCCATATATCTCCCAAATTTTGGTCCACATAACATGAGGACATTCAATGTGTGAAATGGAACACAAAGTGTCATCATCAACATGGTAACCAATCATTGCTAGAACATGGTCTTTTTTGGAATGCCAAACAAATTTCTTCCAATAAGTACCTGGTTGAGGAACAAGATCATATAGATGTGGTAAAAGATGAAGCCAATGCAAGTGTTTCAAAATTCCATGTCTCCATTGTTTATAGTTCCCCTTTTGCAAGATGATTAGATAAGGATGAAATGAAATACCTATAATGAACTAATATAGATCTCAAATTTACAAAGACATGAAACCCTTAATAGAAATTATGAACTCCCCAATATAACAATACTAAAATTGAAGCCCCCAAGCAAAGACAACCACTAATTTTAGCAATTTTTCCAGTCAATGAGTGAAAAGTACCCAATATAGCTTCAAAGTCAAAACCTAATTTCTAAGAAAAATATAGAAAAATGGCATGATAGATCTGTAGTACTCAGAAATACCTTTCCAATGCCTATAAGAAGTTGAAATTTTGATACTGTGTGTGAAAGTTATGACCTCAGAAGCCAAAAAGGTAATCTGGACTTGAAACAACAAAATGAGGCACCTACAACAAAATAAAAAATACCTATACATTGAAAAGTATGCAACACCAGATTTTTTATGCCTATTCATGTGCAAAAATACGATACTGTAGTAAAACGTTGACTCCAAGGAAAAAATTCCCTATTAGGGCATGTAGAGAGGCCAAAAGTGGCCCTAGGGTTGCTAGATGGTGGCTTGAGGATGGTGCCTGGGTAGAGTTGTGGTGGCTGGTGGAAAAATGATTTCTCCAGGTAGTGAAATCTAGAGGAGCATGTGCAGAGAGTTTGGAATCACCGTCGAGGGTAGTGGACAATAAGTTTCCCACCAGTAGAGTGGAGATTTGATGGCACCACGTGGCCTACAAGCTTTAAGCCCTCCTAGGTTGGAAGGAACCAGGGGTTTTAGGTTCTGACCTTTAGAAGTTTTCCCACCCACTTCTTTAACCAGTGGCTAAAAATTGCTATGGAAATAAAAAACTACCAGATAAAATGATCGCCTATGTAGAGATGACAATGATGACATCATTATACCCATAGATCGTACCTATACGCGATGGCGACATAGGGAAATATGCCAGGGAATATGCTGAAATATTTTGTGAACTGTACCTAACTTTCAACCTATTGACACTTGCACAAATTCTGTACGACGATACCATATAGTACGGATCCGTACTATTGTATGGATTCCATACAATGTATAGATTTTTTGCTAGAGAATTTGAAGACCCATTAAAAAAGTGACAAAAATTTTCTCTTTGAAATATAGAGTGTCATATGTCAAAAATCTATCAGGCCTTTCAGATGTAATGGTGAGGTCTATTTTGCACCAGGATGCATCGTATAAAAATTCTTGGCAAGGACTCTCTAAAATGAGGTAAGGGAATTGCAGATCTAAAGCTCTAATACCATGTAAGAGTCACACAATAGACTCAAGAGATACCTAGGATCAACTGCAACCAAAACAACCTTCCACAACAAGAGAGAAGCAACAAATATATATTTCCAAAGAATGATAATGATGCATATAAGGTACAAGATATACAATATATGAACCACACATAATGTACAATGAGATACCTTGCTTATATAGGCAAGGTTGAGACCTAGCACAACATGTGATCATGACAAGTGTTTTAATCCTATGACATGAGACACAAATATTAACTTCCCTAAGTAAACTTAACTAGAAAAGTGTGAATAGGACCTAATATGGAACCATTTAGGTAATTGTTGTGCCTGCACACAAGCCCCATTTTTCCACAATGTGAACCCCCCTTTTTTGAGTTTTTCATTTGGCTAGAGTCTTGAATTCTTGCTCTTTTGTTGTGGGGAGGTCTGACAGGTTTAAGTTTGGACACTTAAGTCATTTGGTGACCTGGCTTCAAATGGTTTTTAGACATTTTGTTTTTGAAAATCTTCATTCTCATCTTAGTCAGCGAATTGGTGAGACCTTTAGGTCCATTTGCATATGTTATTACCATTGGGAGTTTCATGCTTTGGTCCTTTGCATGGATTTTTGTTCCAACTGCATATTGCGGAAGTTGTAAGTCAACCGGATATACCTGTTGCAAGTATGTGCCTAATCGGTGTTGTCATTGATGTCAACATATTCTTGTTGTCATTGATGTCAACATATTCTTGTTGTCATTGGTGTCAACTGTATCCTATTCCATTACTTGTTTAGAAGACTTGTATGTTGAGGATATTAAGAAAATTAGCCTCTCTGGAAGAAACAAGTAAGCCACAGAGAAGTGCAGTACAGACAGTGAGTTGTATGCTGAAGAACAGTCTGATAAACTGCTCTGCATTTGTTCATGCTTGAAGATCATGGTCTGCAGATTGGAAGTAGGTTAGAGGTATGTCTGAGCTAGATGCTACATTTTGGGTCTGAGCCATCCGCATGAAGATCTGAGTGAGTTGTGTTCACCAGAGTGAAGCCTACTTTTTCTGTAAGTTCAATTGAGACAGGAAGATAGTATTTGGCTCTGCATTCCTCCGCAAGAAAGTATTTTGCTATGCGGTTCTAGAGGGAAGTCTAGGATGATGATAAGTGCCTACAGTTGCAATGGTTAGTGGTTTGGTGGTCCGCAAGCTATCTTTCTTTTATGATAGTTGAAGACAGTAAAGTTCATGTACTCCAGTGAGAAGATTCCTATGAATAAAGTGGTTAAGGTTCGTGCAGTTGATCCTGATGATTATAGCATGCTTGTGGATGTCTCCTAATTATGTTCCTATCTGAACTTTGGTTCGCATTAAGAAATTGAGATGGTGTGTGAATATTGTTCCCAGATAACGTAGCATGTAACCAATCTTGGCTGACGTGGTTGATCCCAGTGATTGCGAAGATCTCTAGAAGATTGTGGAAGTGTGTTATGGCATGGAAGATCGTGTTTGAGTCTCAGCTAAGGCATGACATGATTAGCATTTCATTCCATTTGCATGATGTTGCAATAGGTCAGGACCTATTTTGTAAATGTTTGTAATACTGACCTTGGAGATTGTTCCAATGGTTGATGCCGACCTTGATGATCATTCCAAGGTTGATGTAGTGTATAAATACTTGTAGCTGAGTTGTGGAAAAGTTGTCCTTGAGTGAAAATTAGAATATATTAAGAAAGGTTCAAAGGTAGAGTAGAGAAGAGGTAGAGGAAAGAAGAGAAAGAGCAGGGCAATGGAAGAGCAGAGATGAGGAATTGTTTATTCATAATAAAGAAAGGTGTTGATCATGGTAGTGAATCTGACAGTAAGCCACCAGTAGGGTTTAACAGCCCTCAGGGTTTAATAGCCCGTATTGTAATCTTGCTAGGTTTAGGGTTGAGGTAGTGAGCCTGCTAGACCTAGTTGTTCTTCATGGCAGTAAGCCAGTATGTTTAGGCCCATGGGGTGACCAAGCTTGAACATCACTTTTTCAAGATTGCAATATATATTGAGAGTTAATCCTCTCCGTGGTTTTTCCCCACCTTGGGGTTTTCCATGTAAATCTAGTGTCTCTTGTGTTTGATGATGTATCTATGGTTAAGTTTTTGATTTCATGCACTCATTGTTAAATCATAAAAATTGTGGATAAGTGATGAATGTTTAATTGTAGAAAGTGTTTAAGTTTTTGTGACAACTGATTCATCCCCCCCTCGCAGTTGTCCAACGCATATCAACAATTGGTTTCAGAGCCAAGTCCCTTTGGAAAAAGTCTAACAACTCAAGGGAGATCTGAATGGAGACAAAAGGAAAGCAAATACTCTCTGATACAATTAAATGCTCATCAAGAGATATCAAGAGTAGATTGTTCAAGGAGGCTATTCACAAAGATCAAAATGACAACCATCGAAGATTGTTTGAAGCCTATACCAGTGATGAAGATTGTTGGGTTATTGATAGTAGCTGCTCAAACCATATGACTGGAGACAGAAGCAAGTTCATTAGTCTGGAAGAATACAATAAAGGGCTAGTTAGGTTCGGAGATGACTGTGTTGCTAAAGTTTGTGGAATAGGATCAACAAATTTTGGTAACAGACAAATTTCTGAAGATGTTCTTTATGTAAAAGGTTTGAAACAAAATCTCTTAAGTGTCAGATAGTTATGTAGGAAGGGATTCAAGTTTGTATTTGAGAATTACTCTCTTGAAGTCAAAGAAAAATCTGGAGCTACAATAGCAATTGCAAAAAGAACTGAAAAGAACATTTATCATCTCAGAAAAGGTGACTTTCTTGGAAACACATCTCAGACAAATGAAAGATGGGTTTGGCATAGAAGACTTTTCCATAAAAATCTTGATGACTTAACAAACTCAGTTCAGATTGTGAAGGATCTACCAAAGATTGATTACTCAAGCAACATCGGTTGTAGGAAATGTCAAAGATTGTCAAGAAAAGCATGGCAAGATAAAGAACGATCCTCTATTGAATGATTGGAATTAATTCATACAAACTTTTGTGGTCCTACAAGAATACCAAGCCTCCATGGTCAAAGGTACTTTATGTTTTTCATTGATGACTTTTCTAGAATGACTTGGATTAGTTTTTTAAAAGATAAATCAGAGATTCTGGAGGCACTCAAAATTTTTAAAGAAACCCTTGAAAATGAGCTAGGCATGAACATCAAAGATCTAAGAATTGGAAAAGAAGAAGAACATATCTCTAATGATTTCAGTATATTTTTTGAAACATATGTGATAGAAAAACAACTCTCTACCAAAATTAAGATAATAGAAGTAGCAAGTAGAACTATTCAGGAGAATGCAAAATTAATGATGGAAGAAGCAAATTTACCAAATGTATTTTGGAAGGAGGCAATACAAACTGTTGTCTACACATTAAATAGAGTTTAGGTAACAACCAAAGAAGGAAAGACCCCTACTAAGTTATGGTGTGGATCAATACCCACTGTGAAATATTTCAAAATCTTTGGAAGCAAATGCCTCATTAGAATGGAAAAGGAAAATGCTAAGTATGAGGAAGGCATTTTTCTTGGATACTCATCTTGGACAAGAGCTTATTAGTGTTACAACAATAGATTGGGAAGGATCATGGAAAGTACAAATGTTAAGGTTATTGAAAACATCCAGGAGGATTTAGTCTCAACCAACAAGAGTTTGCACATTGAAAAACAAGAAGTTTCCCAGACCACCGAATGCGATATGGGAGACCACAAAGTTGCTGTAAATCAAATGAATATGTGCTTAATTTCTAGTATTGATAGAGACAACTCAAGAACTGCATATGAAGACATGGATTTGAAAGAAGATTTAAGAAGGCAAATCAAGTAGTTACAACAAACTCTAAAAGAGAACATTGAAGAAAAGACAAAGATTGAGAATTGTCTGAATGACAAAATTAAAGACTGCATAAAGCTTGAAGAAGAGGTAGAAGACTTGAAAGCTGATCTGAAACATGTACAAGCTCAAAGAGATCAATTTAGTGTGAGTGCTACTAGATATGATAGGTTAATAGTAGAATAGAAAAATGATAGAGAAGGCATAACATTTGGAAAGACAAAAGATTCAGAACAAGTCAGGAAGAGGACAAGATCAGACAGACTCAGAATCAAAGAAGCAGAAGACTATCAATCAGACAACCAAATGCTCAAAGGTACTTTTCTTTCAATGGTTACTACAATTCAAGTAATAAATTTGGTCACAAGGCTAATTATTGTAGAAATAGGGTGAATCAAAATCTCCCATCCTTCTGTAGTCAAAATTTCATTAGATGTTATGCTTGTCACAAAATGGGACATAGAGCTAATGAGTGTAGAAGCCAAGTGAGAAAAGGGTATGGGACAAATGGGAAAATGGAATCCTTCAGTGGCTACTGTTATATATGCAATAAATTTGGGCATAAAGCTAACCTATGTAGGTCAAGGATGAATGAAAGGAACAATCGTCGGGAAAATACTATGTGCTTTATTTGCAACTAGCCTGGACATGTTGCAAGATTTTGCAGAAGTAAGAACATGAAGAAGGATAATCAAGAAGAATTGAAGAAATCAGTGGAAAAGGTTGATCTGGTAGAGGTCAAGGAAGAAATGAACAAGGTTTGGGTCAAGAAGGAAACAAATGAAGGAAGAGATGAGTCTGCTCTAGGCTTCATAGTAGCTACTTCCTCCGAGAAGTAGATTGTGAGTCATGGCTTAGGGGGAGCTGTATTGAAAATTCTAAGTCCCCCTACCAGATAGTCTGTGTTGAGATTCAACACAGATATGAGGACTTACATGGCAGATTGCTTGAAAGGAACTCTATAGATCAAGGTACAAAAGGATTATGGTCTGGAAGCCCAATATGACTAAATATAAAGTAAGTAACAAAGATTGAATCAGTATGCTTCCGCAGTTGATGATCATTATATGTGGTTTAGAGTTAAGCCTGAAACAATACAAAGCATTGAGTATTGAGTATGTTAAGAGGTCAATGATGATTGTTGGATATGAATTCTGGAGTTTCATATGGAGTTATGACGTGACAGACAAATTGGCCAAGTGTGTACTTAAGGGACACGCTGATAGGTCATAAATTTTGGCTAAGTATCTAGCTAATAAAATCAAGTGACATGGCTCTGGTATTCTGGTCCTCTTGGGTGCGTCATTGAAGACAATGTTCTACAGTTCTGACATATGGTTATAAACTAGATGAGCTTTCAAGGCAATGATTGGGAATGAGATACAACTAAGGATCTAATGCTTAAGGTCTGATAGTGGAGGTGAGTTCACATCAGATGAATTCAATAATTTCTATAAAGAACAAGGGATAAGAAGACAATTGTCTACTTGGTAGGAAATATAGGGTAGTCCAAGAGGTTGCTAGATCAATAATGAAGGAAGTTAAACTATCGGATGCATACTGGAGAAAAGATGTACATACTTCTATCTACATTCAAAACATAGATTAAGTCAAAATTGCTGCAATAAGAGTCTGGGAAAGATCATTGAGAGTGCTACTGTGAAGGTTGATGAAATCAGAGAAAGAATAACATCAAATGGACTTGTTGAACAAGAAGATAGTCAAGTTGAAGAAGAAAAAGTTCTGGAAAGATTTCCTGAGATCCCTAGAGATTATGTAGAAGTACCACACTGAAGACCAGTTCTTGGGTAAAAAGAACTAAGGTAATAATCAGAGATGGTTGCTGAAGTCAAAAAGATTATGAAATTATCTCCCAAGGGAAGTAGGTAGATGATGCTAATATGAAATTCTGATAAAGAATAGTGAGTATTGCAGTGTTGTTGGCAGAGAAAACAGGGCAGTAGCAGCAAGATCCTAAGGTTAGAATTGACAAACCAAGAAGGAGAGAACTTCACATAAAATTGTAGTCAAGAAAAAATCAAGTAAGGGGGAGCATTCAATTGAAGAAAGTTTAGAAGAGAGATTAGATTAGAGCAGAAGAGTGCAAGTATGTGCCCTTTGCCATTGATGTCAAAGGGAGTGAGAAGTCATGTGAAAAACTTAGAGTACAGATGTGTAAAAGAAAGGGGGAGAATTTTGGAGAAAGAAAGAGTGTAGATGTGTAAAGAGAAAGGGGGATAATCTTTTCTTGATGGCTGATGCAATTTTTTACATCATATGTTTCCATCAATGACAAAGGGGGAGATTGTTGCAAGTATGTGCCTAATCGGTGTTGTCATTGATGTCAACATATTCTTGTTGTCATTAGTGTCAACTGTATCCTATTCCATTACTTGTTTAGAAGACTTGTATGTTGAGGATATTGAGAAAATTAGCCTCTCCAGAAGAAACAAGTAAGCCACAGAGAAGTGCAATACAGACAGTGAGTTGTATGCTAAAGAACAGTCTGATAAACTGCTCCGCATTTGTTCCTACTTGAACATCGTGGTCTGTGGATTGGAAGTAAGTTAGAGGTATGTCTAAGGATACTACATTTTGGGTCTGAGCCATCCGCATGAAGATATGAGTGAGTTGTGTTCACCAGAGTGAAGCCTGCTTTTTATGTAAGTTCAGTTGAGACAGGAGGACAATATTTGGTTCCGCATTCCTCCACAAGAAAGTATTTTGCTATGCGGTTCTAGAGGGAAGTATGGGATGATGATAAGTGCCTACAGTTGTAATGGTTTGTGGTTTGGTGGTCTGTAAGCTATCTTTCTTTTATGACAGTTGAAGACAGTAAAGTTCATGTACTCCTGTGAGAAGATTCCTATGAATAAAGTGGTTAAGGTTTGTGCAGTTGCTCCTGATGATTATATCATGCTTGTGGATGTCTCCTAATCATGTTCCTATCTAGACTTTGGTCCATGTTAAGAAATTAAGATGGCGTGTGAAGATTGTTCCCAGATAACATAGCGTGTAACTAGTCTTGGCCGACCTGGTTGAACCCAGTGATTGCGGAGATCTCTAGAAGATTGTGGAAGCGTGTTGTGGCATGGAATATCATGTTTGAGTCCTAGCTAAGGCATGACGTGATCTACATTTCATTCCCTTTGCATGATGTTGCAATAGGTTAGGACCTATTTTGTAAATGTTTGTAATACCGACCTTGGAGATTGTTCCAATGGTTGATGCCGACCTTGATGATCATTCCAAGGTTGATGTAGTGTATAAATACTTGTAGTTGAGTCATGGAAAATTTGTCCTTGAGTGAAAATGAGAATATATTAAGAAAGGTCCAAAGGTAGAGCAAAGAAGAGGTAGAGGAAAGAAGAGGAAGAGCAGGGCAGAGGAAGAGCAGAGCTGAGGAATTGTTTATTCACAATAAAGAAAGGTGTTGATCATGGCAGTGAATCTAGAAGTAAGCCACCAGTAGGGTTTAACAACCCTCAAGGTTTAACAGCCCTTATTGTAATCTTGCTAGGTTTAGGGTTGAGGCAGTGAGCCTGCTAGACCTAGTTTTTCTTCATGGCAGTAAGCCAGTATGTTTAGGCCCATGGGGTGACCAAGCCTGAACATCAATTTTTCAATATTGCAATATATTGAGAGTTAATCCTCTCTATGGTTTTTCCCCACCTTGGGGTTTTCCACGTAAATCTGGTGTCTCTTGTGTTTGATGATGTATCTGTGGTTAAGTTTTTGATTTCATGCACTCATTATTAAATCATAATAATTGTGGATAAGTGATAAATGTTTAATTGCAGAAAGTGTTTAAGTTTTTGTGACAACTAATTCACCCCCCCTCTTAGTTGACCAACGCATATCAACAATACTTGATTATTCCATAAGGTCTTGCATTCCCCAAAATTCTGTAAAGTACATGTCAAGACCTTAAAGAAAAAGTTTCAGTGTTAAGGAGATATTGTGAGTTAATGTGTATTCTCAAGACATATCCTGTGACTCCCGAAGTACCTGCCTAAGTGCATAACCCTACCTCTTCAAATTAGGCAAAACTTTGACACCTAAACAGACCTTGCAGGCCATTTAAGAGATGGTGGATTTTATCCACTTGAACCTCAATTCCCCGCTTATCCATTTGTAGTCAAAAACCCTACTTCCCATTCTCCTATAGTGCTTTCTGTGCTATCACTAACGTAATGGAAGTAATGGCAGAGTTCCAAAGATATTTAAACCAAATTTCTCAGTCTTTTCACCATTCCAAGTCATTGCATTTTGATTTTTAAGAGCTCCCAGGCATTTTCTTATTAGACTTAGGGCATACAACTAAGAGGGGGGGTGAATCAGTTGTGTGAAACTTTCTCTCTTTAAACACTTGAATCTTCTCTAGTGATTAGCATAATATTAATCATGAACCATAATGCATTCAAATCAAAAGCAGAAACATATCAACACATATGACACCAAGATTTTGACGTGGAAAACCCGGTTAAGGGAAACAACCACGGGGTGATTAACCCAAGAATGTATTCTCTGTTAGAAGAATAGAAAGAACAAAATGGCACATGCCAATTAGGGCTCACTACCCGAGCACACTGCTAACAAGAGGCTCACTGCCTACAAGAGACACACTATCTACAAAGGAATAAGTATCACCTTTATGAACTGGAGAATAGCATCTTCAGCATGCTTGAATCAGTTCCATTTAAGCCCAATACTTCTGCTCTGCCTTTCGCACTTCTCTTTGCTACCACACACTTATCACCACAAGCCACACTACAAAATGAATTCACAATCCCTTATTTATACAAGGCATCGACTTAGGAACAATCATCTAAGTCAGCAAACACCTATAAGAACATCTGCAAGACGTGTAATACATCCAGTCGGCCAGTCTCAAGAAGAACACCAATATCCGTGGTTATTCTTCAAATGCAAACTCTAACTTCAATGCGGACCACCAACATTAACTGGACATGCTCCAATGATCATCATAACCTTCCTTGAAACACCAAAAACATCCTTACTTCATCATCCTACTGGAATTCTTCTTTCCTTCATCCGGAGCTACAAGAACACAGTCTATCATCACTGTCACAAATGAATAGGCTCTTTCGGACCTTCAACCCATGAACTAATCTAGTTGATACTTCATAGGGATGTCCTCAACACTCCCTCAGATCCACAGAATGGGATAATGAAATACCGGATCTCACCGGACCTATCTGTGGCACTCTGTCACCTCTGAACACCTACCGGAACCGGTTCTGCTTGAGTGACCCTAACTTCTTGAGATCTTTATGCAACCTCTAAAATCTTGATTGGAGCATCTCAAGACATGTATCTACAAACCCTTTAAACCGCATCCTCTGATCCTCAACCTATTGAGGAATTTTACCTTCTTGTCATCACTGTTCTTCACTGTTCCTAATTGAGACTTATTTTCTCAATATCCTCAGCACACAGCTCATCTAATCCTTCTCATTAATGCAACATGAGTATGTTGACATCAATGACAACACCGGTTAGGCCCATACTTGTAACATTTCTAGCATCTAGCGATCATGTGTAGAGAGATTTCCGCATCAACTTCAATGGTTAGTGGTGATTCCATTATCCAGGTTGACCTCTTTTATACCCCTCCCCCTTTTATCTTTGCAAGAGTTTCAAATTCTTATATATGTGTGTGTGTGTCTATATTGAAATTGCATTTGGAAAGATGAGCATATGAATTTAATGTGGGCTGAGTCATCTTTTTTTAATTTGCTAGGATGCTTGGTATCGATAGAATAAATACTAGTAAGTTTGACTTGTTTGTTTCGTTAAAACACCAGGTTTATATGCTTTGAGTCATGGGATTTGGATTTAGGGTGTTTTGGATCATATACTATGCAATCAAAGAGGTACTGGGTTACATTTAGGGCATTGTTCATCGTTAGGGTTCCAAACTTGTGGTAGCAAAAACTTAAGTCATTTACATTTGCATCCTTTAGGGGTTCTAGATGTGGCAATTTGTTAGATAGAAAAGAGAGACTAGGTCAATAGATCAAACTAGCTCAAACCCTCTTCTATCCAACATTAGAACACAAGCCAAGTTTGGCTTCTACCCAAGAAGGACAGCCAAACTATAGGGCCCTTTATCCTTTTTTGTATAAAGAAGAATCAACCCAAATCTGACCAATCAAACTAGGGCAAGACAAGTGACCCTAATTGACAAAGATTGGAGCATAACAAACTGTCAGAAGCAAAAACCCAAAAACTAAATGAACAACAGAGATCATGGATCATATCAGAACCTAGATCTGTTGAACACATCTGGAGACTGAGAGGGAGGTGAATCAGTCTATACAAAAATTTAACTACTTCATTTACGGATTAAATCAAATTACTTAGAGAACTAAAAATAAAGCATGTATCACATTAATCAACACAATAACACCAAGATTTTTACGTGGAAAACCCAAAATGGGAAAAACCACGGTGAGTGTTAGCTCACAATATATAATGCTCACTGCTATAAAGATTTACAACTTTGTTTTAGGGCTACAACCCAAGGAAGCTACTATTCTCTGATGACTTGCAAACTAAGGCTACAACCTTAGGGCAAGATACAAAGACCTTTGAAGAGAATCACTGTCTGATAGTAGGATATATGAAAATTACAATGAAAACATAAACATGATTTGCTGAGAAAGAAGCATCTAACTTATGTTGATGCTGCAATCCCCCTTTTTTGCACCATTACTCCATCATAATGAATTTGCACACTTCATACTTGATATTCATCTCTTACACTCTCACACCCTTCACAAATGACTTTGTTCTTCTATATATATCCTCCACAACAACACAAGTCCTTAATTCGGTCGGCACCAAAAAGACCTTTAGATGAAACGTGTGATCAACAAGCCTTGTTGGCATCCAAAAAGCTATGCGGTAGAGAAGGAGTGCAAAATGTCAACATGTGAAGTAGGATATAATCATTACAATCCTTGAAAGCATTATCAAAACTTCTTTATTACAAGCCCATGCAACAACCACTATAGAATATTGAAAAAATGTTCCTTTACAAAGGGTCAGACACACTGTTCTGGCTTCCAATACTGCAAAAACATTTTGTGGAGATCCAAAACACTTCATACTCATATATAACATATAAAATACATGTATACACCTTCTGTCCAAACTACAAAGTTGTATCTATAACTACAAAGAAATGTGGAGAAAAATACGTTCTCCTTTATGACTGTTTAAACATTCAAGCCCTATTTTCCAAACTGCTAAACCAAAAAAACTCTTCTACAAGTCCAAATGACATGAAATTTGAAACATACATTCATCATACCATTATCTACCTGTCCTTAAATCTGCAAATCCATATCTTCAATAGCAGTAAAGTGCAGAGCAAAATACGGATCTAGAGTAACCAAAACTCTTACAAAAATACACTAAGTATATATTTTGAAGTATACCAGATCATATCCCAACAACTTGAAAATGCAAGAGAGAACATATATAATAGTCTTCTTCTGTATCATTTGTGCAATACTTGTGTCTAAGGGCAACACTTCTTTTTGTGTGTGACATCAATACAACATATACCATCAATCTTCAAACATAGTTGATATCAATGACAACCTGTGTAAACTATTTCCAATGCACTCTCCAGACACTATTGACATGAAGGAAAATTAATGCCAACAATCTCCCCCTTTGTCATTGATGGAAACACATGCCAAAAATACCAAAACTTCTCCCCCTTTGACATCAAGGGTAAAGGGTGCACTATATACACTGATCATAACAAAACTTCTCCCCCTATCTCAAAAATGATCTTATCGTTTATATTTACATACTCCCCCTAAGAAGTATCTTATATCATTCCAGAATTGGATCTATGTGCATAAAATTGATATCTTCTATTCTTGTGCTTATATACATTGCATCAAGAAATAAACAAAAAGGAGTAAACTTTACTTGCCGACAAGAAGAATGTTCTTGTAGATGGCTTTCAGATGTAGTAGTACGGAGTCCCAATGTTTCTTAGCAGAAGTAAGTATTTGTACCTGCCCAAAGATTTACAGATATAACATTTCTACTTCTTCTACTAAAGATGGTGCAACTACCATTTGGAGTACTTTATCAACTTCTGTCAGTATTCCTATTAGTGCTACCACTCTCAAACTCACAATCTCTCTTAGCTGACTTATTGGATCCCTGATCTGTTCTTTTTTACCCCGAAGTTGCTTAGTGAGTGCATGATACTTTTTAATTTGATCCCTTAATGCTCCATTTTTATCCTTTAATGGTTCATATGTTGTATAAATATTGGATATCTGCAACTCAAGGCCATCAATTTGGTCTTTTAGACCATTTGTTGTCACAGGCCATGTTAGGCAGAATTGATATAATAGTTTTGCTTCTTCTAGAGATTTCTGAATGCTCTTTATAATGTCTACCAACATATTATGTGCATTGGAACATTTTTTCTGATAAAGCTATCAATCTCTTATTGTTTATTTGTTCCAATACCTTTTTCTCAGCTTCTTTCTCCAAAAACGCAGAGTGATTATTGAATGACTCCAATAGTTGTTTCATCTATTGAACAGGAGTCAGGGAAGCATCCCTCTTAGATTTCAGTACCACTTTCTCAATGGTTCTCATTGCTTCTTCCAAAAGCCCATTTCCTTCCACTTGAGACTATAAAATTTCTTCTTGAGCAGTGGCTTGGAATACATTTTCCAATTGAATCTTCCACATAGGTAGCTAAAATAATTGTGGAGAAGAAACAAACTAGATCTATCTTTGTTGTGCCAAGAATTGTTTAATGGAATCAATTGGGGAGGTTTTTGGGTCATGAACAGAGCTCCCTGCATCTATATTCACTTTCTCCTCTCTTGAATCAATGATATTATGTGATTTTGGGTTCTCTAGAGGGGAATTGTCCTTATCATTACAAATATGTACATTATCATCATGTGCCCCTTCATCTTCTTTGTCCTTGGCATGGTGCTCAATGCTTTTTGGAGGAGGAGGAGGAGTATTGTCCACAATATTGTCAATTTTCTTAGAAACTTGTTCATTTTTCTCAAAAATTTGCTCACTCTATTTTCCTTTCTCTTCACCTTCCTTGACATTGTTCTCTGGAGCAAACTCAACATTTTCTTCAACAAAAGCATTCACATTTCCTTGCACATTTTCTTCATCCTTCTCTTCTCCAACCTGTTCTGTGTTCTGCGAAGAAGACGCAACATCTTGATGTGATGACTGTGGTGGAGAATCATGTGGTTGCTCCACTTTCTGTGTTCCTCTTACCTCTTCAAGTATCTTCTGAGTAATTTCCTCTGTTTCCTTTGTAATCTTTTCAATGGCTTCTTCTCTATTCTGCATAAGAGTATCTACTCTATGCTTTGTTATGAGCTCTTGGGCTTGCCTTTGAACCAATCTTTCCTTTTCTTTCTCAGACAAGGAAGCACCATCTTTATCCAAAGCTTCTTCTCTGAGTCTCATCTATGGAAATAGCTCCTTCTCTATCCCTTTTTAGAGATTTCTATAAACTCTCTGGTACTTTGGGCAAAATTTCATCAAGGGACTTGTTATACCTCATCATATACATAGCAATTGCCTTCTCAATAGTGGATTGATCCTTAGGAGGAGCTCCTGGATGAAGTTTCATAGTTTCATCAAACAAATTGAAACAAATAATGCCATTATAAACTGCATCTAGAGACATAGGTTCTCTAGGAGGAGGTGATGGTACCTGGGTGACACTCTTCTTGCTCTTTTTGAATAGGGGAGCTAGATCCTCTTCTTCTTCTTCATCTTCTTCTTCACCTTCTTCAACACCTTGTCCCTTCTTCCTTTTGGCCTTTGTTTTGATCCTTGTTTGCTTTTTTTGTTCTCCCTTCTTCTGCTTCTTTTAAATTAATTCTTCTTCTTCATCACTATCAATCTCCTCTACAACAGTTTCTTTCTTCTTCTCTTGTTGTACACCCTTGGATGGCTTCTTCTAACTAAATTTCATCTGTTTATGAGTCTCAGAAGCATGTGTATGTCTAGTAGAGGTTCTCCTTGTAGAAGAGGTAGGTTGTGAACCACTGGTAGCAAATTGTGAAGCAAATCTTCATGTCCTTCTTGGTGTAGAATACTCAGAGGCAAGTGGCACAACATATTCCGCAACATTCTGTGTAGTGAAACCTCCAGGTGGAATAACAACCTTTTTTAACAACTTTTATTTGTTCTTCTCTAAATCTTCTTTAGCCTTTTTCTTGCATAATTTTTCCAAAATCTCTTCATATGTTCCAAATCTCTCACCTTTAGAGTCTTTGGGCTGACTTAGCAAGACCCCTGCATAAGCCTTAACTTCTTTATCAGGTACTTCATATGGAAGCTTAGGAATCCATGAAGTCCTAAGCTCAACTACTACCATGTAGAAAAAATTCTTATCCACAAGAAATGTTATTTCATCTTTATATTTTCTGACCAAATTAGAAGAAATTATATCTCTATTATGCATTTCAGTTTGAAAGGTTTTGAAAAATCCCCAGAAGATAGTTTTACAACTTTGTGAATCAAAGCTTCTCATATACTCTGTAATCTATGCTGCTATAGGCCTATCTCATTGCCATATTTTTCCTTTATATCCAGGTAGCTCATTCATGAAATAAAATTCCAGGCAAATGATTAAGGAACCATACCTAAAAATTGTAGGATGTCTCCTTTGTTCTTCTCAGGTTCTCTAACAATTGATCCTTCATGAATTCACATAAGTCAAAATCCTTACCCTCCTTAGCCATCTGATAGGCAGTATGTATGGCTGCAGCAGTTGCAGATCCCTCTCTGTTGGAGTAATACACCTTGTATGCAATGCCCATTGCTACATATCTCACACTAGGGTCAATAATGACATCAACAGTTAAAGCCCTCTTGTCAAATTTGGCACCTGTCAATTCAATGACTTTTTCATTCTCGATTGATTTTAGCTGCGATGTGGGTCCGATGGAACATAACCCTATTACTGCCCTAATAGCTTCTTTTGTTATCTGGTAGGGTTTGTCAAGGTACATGAATTCATCATGAATTCTACTGAGGATATACCTAACCCAGTCGTGCTCATTATAGAAATCCAAAAAATCCTTCCACACATCCAAATGTATTGCTCCAATGTTGAGATACTTAGGTTTGTAATGAATATCATCATCATCCAACAGTTTATACCTTAGGGTTTCAAACTTGACATGGTCTATCTCATCCAATTTTGCATGAATATATATCCCAACATCTTCTGTATATACCATAGATGCAAGAACATTAGATAATGCTCTATTTTTATCAACTTTTGTTGCCTTATATGGATGCTTCTTAAATTTTGGTCTTCGGTTCATCAACAATGTTGATCAATTGAGGGATAAAAGGGGCAACCATCATAAAAAACCATGATAACATGAACTAGGGTAAAGTAGTTTGAAGAATACCTCTAAAATTTTCTGCTAGGGTTTCACTTTTACACTTTGTTACTCCAAGATACTGTTGCAAGTATGTGCTAATTGGTGTTGTCATTGATGTCAACATGTTTGTGTTGTCATTGGTGTCAACTGCATCTTCTGATATTGTTGATTGTTAGTTGATTGAGTTATTGTGTTAAGATGATATGAAAGGCTTGTATAAGTGCTAATGATGTCAACATATTGTTCTTGTTGCTGGGTTTCCAAGTGCTTTTGAGAAAATTTGATAAATACTGAAGACATTGTTGTGAAGAAGTATTCTGGCTTACAGGATACTACCTGAGTTTTTGCTCCGCATTTCTCCTATGTTGAAGACCAGAGTGTGAGGTTTGGATTTTTTTTAGAGAAGTAGTTGAAGATGTTAGATCTAGAATTTGGTGCTCTGAAACACTATGATTTGAGAGTTATGTTCACCAGTTGGAAGACTGTGTCTAGCAGTGTCTATAGTATGACTGGGAGAAAGTATTTTGCTCCGCATTTCTCTGCATTTTGGTTTTTGGTCTTGCAATTCTGAATGAGTATTCATAAGGTCCATATCTATGTTCTATCCAAAGGACTTGTGATTTGGTGCTCTGAAATGTAGTTTTCTTGAGTAGCAGAGCTTGGTAGTGTTGGTTGTGAGCAGTCTATAATCCGTCTTCAAGTGAGATTCGTTATAGATGGATTTGTTGACTCCCAAGTGATTTCATGTTGTTCATGGATGTTTCCAGATTATGTTAAAGGCTTGTGCTTGGTCCACAAGCTATAATTGGGTTCTTGGAAGCGTGTGCCTAAGTGTTCTTGGTGTTTGCACAAGTTTGGCCGACTTGGGTGCTAACACTAATTGTGGATGTGCTTCGTGGATTGAGGAAGCATGTTGAAGCCTATGAAGATGAATTTAGGTCCGAGCTAAGCTGTAAAATTTTCTACCTTCATTCCTTTTCTTCACAAGAATGTTTAGGTCCAAACCTAATTTGAATTATGTATGTTTGTTAACCTTGGATATTGTTTCAAAGGATGTAGAGTGTGTTGCCGACCTTGATGAATGTTTCAAAGTTGATGATTGATATAAATAAGTGTAAAGGATTCATGAATGAGTGTGAAAATGTGAAGATGAGGATGTTTGTGTTGTTAGGCTATGAAGATGATTGTTGTGCTTCAATGGAACTGACCTCAGGCATGTGGTAGATGCTATCATATCAGTTCATGGCAGTGAGCCTTTTCTTTTGGCAGTGAGCCTATTGTAGTGAGCATTTCTTTGGATAGTGAGTCCTTGGGAAGTGATCGCTATGGTAGTGAGCCTCTTTGTAATTTGGTATTGATACTACTATGTATTGTGAGCTAATCCTCACCATGGTTTTTCCCTTTTAGTGTTTTCCACATAAAAATCTAGTGTTTTCTTGTGCATGGTGTTGATGTGATTAAGTTTTTGTTATCTATTTTTCATGTTTAATCTTCATAATAGAATAAAGGATAAGTCAACTGATGTGAATGTGATTATGTTTGTGAGGGTTTAAAGATTTTTATACAACTGATTCACCCCTCCTCTTAGTTGTCTTATACATTCAACAATTGGTATCAAAACGAGGGTTCCCTGGAAGAAAGCCTAACGACTTAAGGTAGATCTAGGATGGCACACAAGAAATACATTCCTCAGTTTGATGGAATCGAATATGCCTTCTGGAAGGTAAGAATGCAAAGTTATCTTATTTCTCTTGGTTATAATGTGTGGAGAATGGTTCAAGAAGAATACACTATACCTAAAGATGGTCTAGAGACTGCAATGGAGATTAGGGATTATGAGACTAATGGTAAATCTAGAAATGCCCTACTAAATGCTCTATCTAACTTTGAACTAGCGAAAGTTTTGGATCTGGAAACTACACATGAGATCTGGGATAAATTGAAAAATAACTATGAAAGTGATGAATCTATTAAGAAAGCCAAGTTACAAAATTTGAAGTTCAAATATGAAACTCTGTGGATGTCTGAAGATGAGAACATAACAAGTTATATGCAGAATATTGATGAAGTTGTCAGTAGCATCAAAGGTCTTGGTGGAGACATGGATGATAAAGAAGTTGTAAATAAGATACTCAGAACACTTCCCAAATCTTATAGTCACAAAGTATCTGCCATTGAAGAATTGCAATATATGGACAAGCTTTCAAAAGATCAATTGCTTGGTAAACTAACTACTTTTGAGATGAGAGAATTTGGTACTACTGATGGTCCTTTGAAAGTTGAGACTACTTTTAAGGCCAAATTAGAAATGACTGTTAAATCAAACAAGTATGCTGTGGATTCAGATGAGGAAGACGTTGATGTGATTAAGGAAAACTTTATAAGCAGAATGAGAAAGGGAACCAGAAAGTTTAGAGGTAAGTTACCTCTCAAATGTTTTAGTTGTGGTAAGATTGGTCATTATGCTTCAAGATGTCCTGATAGAGCTTTGAAGATTAAGAACAAAGAAGGTACATGTAAGATGGTAAGGAAAAGTTACTATGCTGAAGAGAATGATGGTGTAATTGATGATGAATCTGATTTTGAGGATGGTAATTCTAGTGAATGCTTGTTTATTGCCCTAAAAGAACTTGTTTCTACTAACCTTGCAAGCTGTGTGAAGGAAGGAAGTCCAGAAGAAGAGAAAGTGATGTCTGCATTTCATGCTAGAAAGGAAAAGGATGAATGGATCATTAACAATGGATGTTCAAATCACATGACTGGGGATAAGAGTAAGTTTTTTAAATTTGAAAAGTATGATGGAGGACTAGTTAGATTTGGTGATCATGTAGGTGGTAAGATTTGTAGAAAAGGGTCAATTAATTTTGATGGCAAGCATAATACAGATGATGTTCTTTATGTAAAAGGCTTCAAGCATAATCTTCTAAGTGTTGGATAGATGTGTGACAAAGGATACAATCTGATGTTTAAGGACAATAGATGTGAGATAAGGAAAAGCTCCAAAACAATAATTATTGCTGGTAAGAAGACTCATGGTAATGTTTATCAATCGAAAGGCACTGATAATTGTTGTTTGTTGGCTCAGTCAAATGAAAGTTGGCTATGGCATAGGAGAATATGTCATTTTAACTTTGATAATCTAGTGAGAATAAGCTTAGTTCAAGATGTAAGAGACCTGCCTAAGATTGTGAAGCTTGCTAATGCTATTTGCAAAGAATGTCAATTTGGGAAGCAAACAGAGACTAGTTTCAAGAGCAAAGAACAATCCTCTACCAATCTATTGAAGTTGGTGCATACAAATTTATGTGGTCCTAAAAGAACAAGAAGTCTACAAGGTGATAGGTATTTCATGCTACTTATTGATGATTATTCAAGAATGACTTGGGTTACTTTTCTTAGAGAAAAATCAAAAACCCTAGATAAGTTCAAGGCATTTAAAGAAATGGTTGAGAATTAAATGGGTTTGAGAATCAAGTGTTTGAGGTCTGATAGAGGTGGTGAGTTTACTTCAAATGAATTCAATGTTTTTTGTGAAGAACATGGGATAAAGAGACAATTTTCTGCTCCTTGAACTCTTCAGCAAAATTGAGTAGTTGAAAGGAAGAAAAGAACAGTCAAGGAAGTTGCTAGAACAATGATCAAAGAAGCAGACCTACCTGAAGTATATTGGAAAGAAATTCACACTGTTGTCTACATTCAGAACAGAGTGCAAGTCAAAGCCAATAAAACAAAGACACCTTATGAGCTATGGTATGGAAGAACTCCTACTGTCAAGTATTTCAAAGTTTTTGGAAGCAAATGTTATATCATAAGAGATGAAGATTTAGGAAAGTTTGATGCTAGATGTGATGAAGGCATATTCCTTGGATACTCTACTAAAAGCAAAGCTTACCGATGCTTCAACAAAAGGTTGAGGAAGATTGTTGAAAGTGCAAATGTGAAGTTAGATGAAGATATTCAGAAAATCTCAGAGCCAAATGGATATGAGTCAGATGAGTCTGCTGATACAGAAGTAGTTGAAGAAGACATAGACAAGGAAGTTTAGATTGATGAAGAAGAATCTCTAGAAAGAGTTCCTAAAACCCCCAAGTATGTGCAAAAGAATCACTTAGAGGATCAAATCATTGGTGACAAAAGCAAAGGAGTTTTGACAAGAAGAAGAGTTGTAGAAGAACAAGTAAATCTTTGTTTAATTTCAAAGGTTGAACCTAAGACAATTACTGAAGCATGTAAAGATGAGCATTGGGTCAAGGCAATGGAAGAAGAACTAATGCAAATTGAAAAGAACAAAACTTGGGAACTTTTCCCCAGGCCTCTAGATAATAATGTGATTGGAACAAAGTGGGTTTCCAGAAATAAGCTAAATGAGAATGGAGAAGTGGTAAGAAATAAAGCTAGACTTGTATGCAAAGGCTACTCACAAGTGGAAGGAATAGTCTATGAAGAAACTTTTTCTCCGGTGGCAAGATTGGAAGCTATTAGGTTTTTTCTAGCTTATGCAGCACATAAAGATTTCAAAGTATATCAAATGGATGTAAAGACTACTTTTTTGAATGGTGAGTTGGAAGAGGAAGTATATATAGAGCAACCAGATGGATTTCAGTTATCAGAAAAACTAGATATGGTATGCAGATTGAAGAAGGCATTGTATGTACTGAAGAAAGCTCCCAGAGCTTGGTATGCTAGGTTAGACATGTATCTACTGCAGCAAGGATTTAGTAAAGGATCTGCAGATAGTAATTTGTACATCAAGGTAAGCAAAGATCAAATCCTAATTATTGAGGTCTATGTGGATGATATAATCTTCAGTGGAAATGAAGGTATGTGTAAGAACTTTGCAGATGAGATGCAAAAATAATTTGAGATGTCAATGTGTTGTGAGATGAACTTCTTCCTTGGGCTGCAAATTAATCAAACAGATAAAGGGATTTTCATTTCACAATCAAAATACCTCAAGGAATTGTTGAAGAAGTTTGGAATGGAAGAATCTAAACTAGTTAGTACTCCCATGACCACTGGTTGCAAGATGAGCAAAAATGATGAATCCCCTAAGGATGATCAAAGCAAATATAAATCAATGATTGGAGGGCTTCTATACCTAACAGCTACTAGACCAAATATCATGCATGCAGTTTACTTTGTGGAAAGATTTCAAGCAGATCCTAGAGAGTCACATGTCATGGCATTAAAGAGCATATTCAGTTATTTGAAGGGCACTCCAGACCATGGTTTGTGGTATCCTAAGAACAATGACTTCACCCTAAGTGCCTACACAGATGTAGATTGGGCCAGATGTGCAGATGACAAAAAAAGTACAAGTGGTGGTGGTTCTTTCTTGGAGACAGAGCTATGTCATGGCAAAGCAAGAAGCAGGATTCAGAGTCCTTATCTACTACAGAGGCAGAGTACATTGCAGCAGCATAATGTTGCACACAAGTGCTATGGATGAGACAAACTCTGAAGGATATCAAAGCTGAGTATGATGATCCAATTCCTATTTTCTGTGATAATACTAGTGCCATGAACATTTCAAAGAACCCAATGATGCATTCAAGGACAAAGCATATTTCTATTAGGTATCACTTTCTGAGAGAGAAGGTTGTAGAGAAAGAAGTGAATCTTGAGTATGTGCCTACAAAAGATTAGGTTGCTGACATATTCACCAAGGCTCTTCCTAAGGATACATTTGAGTATCTCTAGGAGAAGTTAGGGGTTATTGCCCCTCCTTTGTTGAACTAGATACATAAGGAAGTGCATCAGTCTAGTGTGATTCAGGAGTCATTCTTTTCTGGACTGATGATGGAGGCTGCCTCTCAAGGGGAGTAGGTAGTGGCATTGAAGAGTGTTGTAGTCAAGGGGAGTATTTAGAGCAGCTAAGAATAGTGCAAGTATATGCAATATCATATTCAGGGGGAGAAAGCTTGAGAAAGGTGTGTCACCCTTTGCCATTGATGTCAAAGGGAGAGAGAGTTCATGTGAAAAACAAAGGGAGAGTAAGATGTATAAAAGAAAGGGGGAGAGTGAGGTCAGTATAGAATTGTGTCATGATAGTTTTTCACATCATATGTTGCCATCAATGACAAGGGGGGATATTGTTGCAAGTACGTGCTAATCAGTGTTGTCATTGATGTCAACATGTTTATGTTGTCATTGGTGTCAATTGTATCTTCTGATATTGTTGATTATTAGTTGATTGATTTATTGTGTTAAGATGATTTGAATGGATTTAAAAAGTGCTAATGATGTCAACATATTGTTCTTATTGCTAGTTTTCTAAGTGCTTTTGAGAAATTTGACAAATACTGAAGACAGTGTTGTGAAGAAGTATTCTGGCCTACAAGATACTGCCTGAGTTTTTGCTCCGCATTTCTCCTATGTTGAAGACTAGAGTGTGAGTTTTGGATATGTTTTAGAGAAGTGGTTGAATATGTTACATCCAAAATTTGGTGCTCTGGAACGCTGTGATTTGAGAGTTATGTTCACCAGTTTGAAGACTGTGTCTGGTAGTGTCTGCAATATGACTGGGAGAAAGTATTTTACTCCGCATTTCTCCGCAGTTTAGTTTTTGGTCTTGTGATTATGGATGAGTATTCATAAGGTCCATATCTATGTTCTATCCAAAGGACTTGTGATTTGGTGCTCCAGAATGTAGTTTTCTTGAGTAGTAGAGCTTGGTAGTGTTGCTTGTGAGTAGTCTATAATATGTCTTCAAGTGAGATTTGTTGTAGATGGATTTGTTGACTCCCAAGTGATTTCATGTTGTTTGTGGATGTTTCCAAATTATGTTAAAGGCTTGTTCTTGGTCCAAAATCTATGATTGGGTTCTTGGAAGCGTGTGCCTAAGTGTTCTTGGTGTTTGCACAAGTTTGGTCGACTTGGGTGCTAACACTAATTGCGGATGTGCTTCATGGATTGAGGAAGCATGTTGAAGCATATGGAGATGTATTTAGGTCTGAGCTAAGATGTTAAATATTCTACCTTCATTCCTTTTCTTTGCAAGAATATTTAGGTCCAGACCTAATTTAAATTATGTATGTTTTCTGACCTTGGAGATTGTTTCAAAGGATGTAGAGTGTGTTGCCGATCCTGATGAATGTTTCAAAATTGATGATTGATATAAATAAGTGTAAAGGATTCATGAATGAGTGCAAAAATGTGAAGATGAGGATGTTTGTGTTGTGAGGCTACAAAGATGATTGTTGTGCTTTAATGGAACTAAACTCAGGCATGTGGTAGATGCTATCATATCAGTTTATGGCAGTGAGCCTTAGTTTATGGCAGTGAGCCTTTTCTTTTGGCAGTGAGCCTATTGCAGTGAGCATTTCTTTGGACAGTGAGTCCTTGGGAAGTGAGCCCTATGGCAATGAGCCTCTTTGTAATTTAGTATTGATGCTACTATATATTGTGAGCTAATCCTCATCGTGGTTTTTCCCTTTGAGGGTTTTCCACGTAAAAATTTGGTGCTCTTGTGCATGGTGTTGATGTGATTAAGTTTCTATTATTTATTTTTCATGTTTAATCTTCATAACAGAATAAAGGATAAGTGAACTAATGTGAATGTGATTATGTTTGTGAGGGTTTAAAGTTTTTGATACAACTGATTCACCCCCTCTTAGTTGTCTTGTGCATTCAATAGATACCAAACACTTCAAGTGCTCCTTTTCTCCTTGGCAAAGATCTTCAAAAGCTTCAAATGCAAGATGAGATTGAATCATATGACAATTGCATAAATAGATCTAACTTCTTGCCATAAATGTGCTTCCTTTTTGGTAGATTCTCTACCATTGAAACCCTAAATCATTTCTCAATCTGTCACATTAAAAAAAATTCTCTAGAGTTTTGGGGATATGAAACTTCATTGTTTTGCTTGTGTCCTCCCTAGAGGATTCCATGTTAGTCATTCTGTATGACGTGCTTCTATTAAAAAAAGCCTCAGCTGATCAGGGGATTAATCTAAGACACACTGAAATTCTCCCCCTGACCCATGGTATTTCTTTTAATCAACAATAAAATCTTCAGCTCTAGGTAGAAGCAATATGTCTTCCAACCTCATGTCATGAGTCTTCTCTGGTTTCTTTCTCCACACCTATTTGGCTTTATTTTCTTCTGCCACCTCCTTATGCTAATCAGATGGTTTCTTGAAACCTTTTTTGCATAATTTTGCTTTGTGTCCAAAACCATTACATTTGTAGCACACCTCATTGTATTTTGGTGATGCACTGGTATTTTTTTTCCATAGTCATTGTGCTTTGCCTTGGATTGATAATCAATAGCCTTGTGACCAAACTTGTTGCATACAAATTATTATCCATAAAAAGAATGAGAGAATCTAGCATTATACTTGGGAGACATGAAGTAATTATTTCTCATGTTGTTGTTTCTTCTTTCCTTAGATATACATTTAGTAGCCTTATGTCCATATTTATTGAAGGAAAAATAATAACCATGAATTGAATGAGTTCACAACATTGTATCTTGGAGGCCTAAATGAATTATGATTCATCTTGCTTCTACATCCAACAGTTTTGTGACCAATCTTATTACAAACATAGCAATTACCATTGAAAGCTTGAGGATAACTGGTAGGAGCAGTTTGTTTAGAAGCAGGCTTTTTGAAGTTCTTCTTGTTATTCTTTCTTTGTCTCCGGACAAGAGTGAATCCATCTTCTTTTGCATCTCTAGAGGCATTCTTCTTAGGATCTTCAGTGCAGGATCTTTCCACCTTTGTTTAAGGCTTTCCTTCTACTTTGAAGTTATCATATAAGATTGCAGATGCACTGATTATAGGACTTTCCCACTTTTTAAAACCAAGACCAGATTTTTCTTTTGATGGCTTTTGAGAGTTAATCAATTCATCAAGAATTTCAGAGCCTCCTTTTAGTTTTAACTCCTTGTCAATTTGTTCTTTTGCCTTTTCCAGTTCTTTTCTCAGAGTGACAACTTCTTCCTCAAGTTTTGAACATTCAACTATGTAGACACCTAAAAATGACCCTTCGCATCGCATCACTTGCATTCATCATTTCTTCCTAAATCACTTGCATTCAACATTAATTAAATAATCTAATTATTTAATTAATTTCATCAAATTCCTCTATTTTCCTCTATTTTCCTAAATTCAACATTAATTGAATAAATTTTATTTATTTAATTAATTTCAATAAAATCCACTTTATTTTTCCAAATTAAATAATTTTAATTATTTAATTAAATCATTATCCCTTTTAAATTCCTCAAATCCACATTAATTAAATAAATCTAATTATTTAATTAATTCATCACTCAAATTCCTCTTATCCATAATTAAATAATTTTTAATTATTTAATTAATCAATTATTCCTCTAAATTTAAATAAATTATTGAAATTTATTTAAGTTGACTCAATCTTCTAAAAATAAATAAAATTAATATTTTATTTATATCTTATCTATTCTTCTATCATGCAAAATAAATTAAATGAATTTATTTGTTTAATTTATTCTCTATGTTTAATCTTATTCTTCCATGCACAACTAATTAAATAAATTTATTTAATTAATTTCTGAATTCTTCTAAAAATATCATTTTCTTCTATGTGCACAATCAGTCTTATTTTTAAAACTTCAAAAAGCAAATTATAAGTTGAGTTAATTGGCTTTAATCAATATTATTTTTATCAACTCATAAATTAGAAAAAAAAATATTCTAATTTTATGAAATCAAATCCTATCTTTATCCTAGCAAGCAGTTAACTCAACAAAGCAACTTTAAAATAGCTTTTTCTTCATGACACATGTCGTGTGCACGTTCATCATGTCTTCTCAACTCATCTTGATCATTGACTTCATTGATTTATCTACATCGTTGATCGATCCAACCCTGGAACCTATATATACCCTCTTCAGTGCTTCACAAATCCTCTTCAATCATTTAAGCTTTTGCATCCATATAGTGCTTGAGCACACATCGCATTGTTGAGCACATATCGTATCTTTGAGCACTTCTCTACATCCACTTGTTGCAACCATGGGTACATGACGTATTGAGCAATCCACATAAATCCAAGAGATCAATACAATCTAGTTGATAGCTTTCGATTATTAATTGCATTATTCATTGATTTGGTTATCTCTTAGATTGATCTTTTGATGTTATAGGATTGAGTTTATTATCATTGTTTTGATTTATCCTAAGCTTGATTTTACCTATACACAAACTGCTTTCTCATTGAGCTTCATATTTAAGCAATCTTCAATCCTCTTGCCTTCTTCAACCATGACTTTCAAGTTAGCACTAGTAGAAAAATAGAAATAAATGACTAAAAAAACTACCAAAAATTGGTCATGTGATCAGTAGTTTGGTCACATGACCATTGGTAGTTTATTGCCGGTCATTTATCTTGCGACCAAATTTATGACCATAAAAATTTTAGTCATTAATTTGGTAGTAAAACTTGGTAGTATATTTAGTCATAAATTTGGTAGTATATTTAATCATAAATTTGGTAGTATATTTAATCATAAATTTGGTAGTATATTTAGTCATCAATTTGGTAGTATATTTGGTAATTTGGTAGTATATTTAGTCATCAATTTGGTAGTATATTTAGTCACCTGACCATTGGCAGTTTATTGCCGGTCATTTATCTCGCGATCAAATTTATGACTAAACAAATTTTAGTCATTAATTTAGTCATCAATTTGGTAGTATATTTGGTAATTTGGTAGTATATTTAGTCATCAATTTCTATCAGTTGGTAGTATATTTAGTCAATTGGTAGTTTATTTAATTATTTTTCAGGTTTAAACATAAAACACAAAAAAAACATAATCAATCATTCATTTGCACACAATGAAACAACTATTAAGAAGGCAAAATATTGAAATTTTATTGAGAAAAGGTGTTTTTATAGCAGATACAAGACTTAAATATGTCTTTGCTTTGAAAAATGTGTTACAAAGTGTGTTTCTCAATGCTGTGACTGAGAAAACTGAGTTACACTGCTCTATTTTTTGCTTATACAACTCTAAAACATGAAAGAACTACTTGCAAAATGAAGCCTAAATATTTCATCATGGACTTTTACATCTCAAAATCTGAATAAATGTATCAAAACTCACTTAATATTGCTAATTGTTGCATTACTTCTTCTTTGCTGCATCTCCTGCCTTGGTCTGCACAAACAGAACCGAGTAATGCAATAAGTAAATTGCTCCTTTGTAACAAATAGCAAATAAGTAACTTACTTTAACATGTTCTTTGAAAGAATATTTACCTTCTTGACTCCACGGATCTTCTTAGATTTGTTTAGACAGAGTAAGTCAAAATAGACAATATAAATAAAATATGAAATAGTAGTAAGTTGTACAAAATAGACAACACAGATTTACATGCAAAATCTAATTTGTACCAAGAAAAACCATTGGCAAAGATCTCTCAATAATTTTATTCTTAGAAAAAATTCGTTGTTACAGAATTTTACCATGCATTTGCATTCAAGATCAATTGACTTTTGTCGACTACTTTACCAATGCTAGAATAAGATAAACTAACTTCACATACCAACAATAACTAATCCATCTTATACAAACAAAAGAAGATACAAGTTAAGAATGCATAATGGATGAATTGGAGAACAGATTAAACAACAGACTATAATTTTGGTGCCCATATGGTGAAAATAGGTTAGGGATTATTAAATATATTATAATATTATATTATATTATAAATATTATAAACCTTAAGGAATTTCCAAGACTCTTTCTTGAAAAAAAAAAGGCACAATAATGTCTTGAATCTGGCAATCCAAGTCTCACTAACTTAATACAATACAAAAATTGTAAACAAAATAGTTTCAACAAGGAAAGAAAAATTTTTAATCCATGTAATATGTTCACATTCCCCACCTAATGGGGACAACAATCATTTTAGTGTTCAAATTTGGAATAAGGGGTTCACTAATCAATACATATATCTGAATTGTTAGAAGAAATGAATAGTACTTTCTTGTACTTGGAATAATGAGAGTTTAGTGCTTCCGTATATATTCTATCAAAGAACTACTTGCAAAATTCAAGTTTTTTTAGTCATTTATTTCTATTTTTCTACCGTATAAGAGAACTACTATCAAAATTCAAGCCCATATCTGTGTCATATCTGATACATCTAGATACTGTATCATGTTGTCCAGATCTGAATCTAGTTTAGAGTTATAAAAAAAAATTCAAAAACTACAAAAAAAAAATGTAACATATTGATTTAAAAGTAATGATTTGTTCTCTAGGGGAGAGGACCCAGTAGTGGTGCACCCTAACTTCATGCCTCTCAAAATCATACATGGCAATTTCAAATCACTCCAAAAAATTTACAGTAGCTTACTTGGAAACGCCCCTGCGTATAACTAAGGTTTCAGGGCCACATCATCAAATATGATGCCACATCAACATGCTTTTTGTTGAGGTGTCAAATAGTTCCCCAAAAAAAGGGTGGACCAATAGTTATGCATTAAGTCATGTTTTGTTGGTGGGCTAATGTGGTATCACATGATCGGTTGCTTTTTAAATTTGAAGGGCACATTTCAATCAATTATTAGTACTTATAGTAACACTAACAACCTTAAAGTCACAACTACTAGTACTAAACTTTAAAAATATTGGGCCTTAAATGCACATATATTAGTACTAAACTTAAAAAATATTGGGCCTTAAATGCACATATACTATCTCAGCCATTGGAACTATCTCACCTATTGGGTCTTTTCCCCTATATATATCACAAAATCTACAAATAACATTTAAAAATAATCTATAAAAAACAATAAAAACTTTTAAGTTTTTACGTTATGTTCTATGCCTGATGTATAATATATTTGTGTGTGTATAAATTTGTACCATTGGAATCCCACGGACTGCCAAAATGGGAGCTTTGAAACAAGCTATGGACATCCATCAAAGCATAATGGAAGGGGGATTTTTGTGAGAAATTATAGTTGCAAATGCTCTGGTAGAAATGTATGCAAAATGTTGGATAGGCTTCCTGCATCACCGCAGTAGCTGTCAAGAGTCAGTGCAGGAGTGCACTCCCATACTGACTCTTGAAAGCTCCTGCAGTGATGCGAGAAGCCTGTCCAACTGCATCTTCCCTGGTAGACATATGCAAAATGTAGAAGCATTGACAAGGCATGTGAACTATTTGGCAGAATGCCTCAAAGAGATGTCATCTCATGGAATGCAATGATTGTGGGATATGTACAAAATGGATTTTTTGAGAAGGCTTTAGAAACTTTCAAGCAAATGCAATTGGCAGGTGGAAAGCCAAATTCCACAACCTTTGCGAGCATCCTCCCTGCCTGTGCAAAAATGGGAGCTTTGGAATAGGGTATGGACATCCATCAAAGCATAAAGGATAAAGGAATTATGTTAGATGTTGTAGTTGCAACTGCCTTGGTAGACATGTATGCAAAATGTGGAAGCACAGAGAAGGCACATGAACTGTTTGAAAAAATGCCTAAAAGAAATGTGGTCTCGTGGAATTCCATGATTGTAGGATATGGACAAAATGGAATTTTTGAAAAGGATTTAGAATCTTTCAAGCAAATGCAATTGGCAGGTCTAAATCTAAATTCCACAACCTTTGACAACATCCTCCCTGCCTGTGCCAAAATGGGAGCTTTGGAACAGGGTATGGACATCCATCAAAGCATAATGGAAGGGGGATTTTTGTCAAAAATTATAGTTGGAAATGCTCTGGTAGACATGTATACAAAATGTTGGATAGGCTTCCCGCATCACCGCGAGAGCTGTCAAGAGTCAGTGCAGGAGTAGCTGTCAAGAGTCAGTGCGGGAGTGCACTCCCGCACTGACTCTTGACAGCTCCCATGGTGATGCGGGAAGCCTGTCCAACTACATCTTCCCTGTTAGACATGTATGCAAAATGTGGAAGCATTGACAAGGCATGTGAACTGTTTGGCAGAATGCCTCAAAGAGATGTCATCTCATGGAATGCAATGATTGCGAGATATGCACAAAATGGATTTTTTGAAAATGCTTTAGAAACTTTCAAGCAAATGCAATTGGCAGGTCTAAAGCCAAATTCCACAACCTTTGCTAGCATCCTCCCCACCTGTGCAAAAATAGGAGCTTTGGAATAGGGTATGGACATCCATCAAAGCATAAAGGATAAAGGAATTCTATCAGATGTTATAGTTGCAACTGCCCTGGTAGACATGTATGCAAAATGTGGAAGCATAGAGAAGGCACGTGAATTGTTTGAAAAAATGCCTAAAAGAAATGTGGTCTCGTGGAATGCCATGATTGCAGGATATAGACAAAATGGATTTTTGAAAAGGATTTAGAAACTTTCAAGCAAATGCAATTGGCAGGTCTAAAGCCAAATTCCACAACCTTTGCCAGCATCCTCCCTGCCTATGCCAATATGGGAGCTTTGGAACAGGGTATGGACATCCATCAAAGCATAATGGAAGGGGGATTTTGTCAGAAATTATAGTTGGAAATTCTCTGGTAGATATGTATGCAAAATGTGGAAGTATAAACAAGGCACGTGACCTGTTTGAACTAAATGAACCCTAGAATTGATTGTTGCATGTGTATGAACATTATCCCGTGCCCTAATTTTCATTTTTCATAAGTGTGGAAACCATTGTCCTCAGTTACATTTGTTCTTGTTGCTTGCCCTAATATCCTCATGCTAATTTGTAGAATCTCAACTGTCATTTGCCAAAAGCTCCCAATTCCTTACTTCCCTCTAGTTCTTATGTTCCCACAAGCTTGTAACTACTTGAAAATTAGCCATATAAAGGTTGTCTCTTTGGATATTTGAACTTATCCTCTGCTCTTCTTCTTTACTAGAGATCTCATATGACTTCACCCAAGTCAAATAAAATGAAATATGAACTTAAAGGGGTAACAACACCTTCTAAGATTGTCTCTACACTTAATGAAGTATTAGACATTGACTTAGGGCATGTGAACTTAGAGGACTTCTTAAGGAGGATGTTTGGGAATAATCAAATGACATAAGCAAGGTGTATTGCTAGCAGTGGGATTGTGTAAGAAATGAGTTTCCCACCTTAGAACTTTAGTCTCCTAAACTCATTATAGCTTGTGCCAAGTTTTATGATCCTCATATTAGGTAATTCCAACCATGAATGTTTAGATTCATTAAGATCATTCTAGAAAACAAGTAAAGGATCAACTGGGCCACCATTCTTAGTGATAAGATTCACAAGAAAATCACAAAGGTATGAAACTCAAGGATAGTGGTCTTGTGGAATTCCATGATTGTAGGATATGGACAAAATGGATTTTTTGAAAAGGCTTTAGAAACTTTCAAGCAAATGCAATTGGCAGGTCTAAAGCCAAATTCCACAACCTTTCCCAGCATCCTCCCTGCCTATGCCAAAATGGGAGCTTTGGAACAGGGTATGGACATCCATCAAAGCATAATGGAAGGGGGATTATTGTCAGAAATTATAGTTGGAAATGCTTTGGTAGACATGTATGCAAAATGTGGAAGTATAGACAAGGCACATGACCTGTTTGACAAAATGCCTCAAAGAAATGTGGTCTCATGGATTAAGCTTTAAACACTGTTGATAGCGATCTAGGATTAATGGCATCATATTTCAGTGCTTAAAAGTAACTATAGATTTTTATTTTCCACAATGACATTTGTTATAATGCAGTTTATCCATATAATACAAATTAACTTTCATGCCCTTCCAAACTACAACAAAAATACAAAAGCCTTCAAACTATACAAGCTATATTGTCCTCACAGTTTTAGACAGTTGTGTGGAGAGAAATTCTAATTGAAATTTCTGCCTTATTGTTGAATTTATACATGCTAAAATGCATAGGAAATGGAGTACCTTAAGAGCTCTCCTAGAAAGTAGTAGGAACCCCATATTGCCGAGTATGATATGTACAAACTGTAGAGCCTAGGTAATATGGTACATTTTCTTCCCTGCATGATTAATAAATTTGAGTAAATAATATACAATCCCACCATTGCCAGTTTTATAAAAATTAGCATACAGTTCTAAGTGTCTCAAAATCATTGAAGGAAGCTGGTTAAATATGAAGTTCATCTTATGAAATTAAAAATAGCATCTATTATGTGTCCAAATACAATTACTAGAAAAAATATTTAGATATTTAAGATAGATAATTCACATGTTACTCAGCTGCATTGGATTCATAAGTTTACCAAGTCCCATCAAGCTAAGCTTAAACAAACAAAATAAAAAATTTGTCTCATTTTTTTTCAATCAGCTGCAGAGGAAATAAGTCACATAGTTTTGTATATAATCTATATTACAAGGGTACACATTTAAGTACTCACCAAATACATGACCAACTAATTTTATGTATCTGATAAAGCATTGGCTATCTATAACATACAAATTTGCAAGCAGCAAATTGGCATAGAGTGAGAAATCACCTAAAACAACCATACCAATAATTCCCCAAACCAATCCTAGAGGCACTAGAATGAGGTTTGAATATCCTAAAATGTACACATAGTTGAAACTTGTAACTAACATCAGTCCCACTTTCTGCCATGAATATGAAAACCATCACAACAACAAAAAATCTTAAAACTTTCTCTCTATAAAACACACCTCTATAAAACACACAACATAAACCATATTTATGATAACAGCTATCCACTCATTTAACAGTCTATAAAAGGCAAGACAATTTAGTGAAATGTGAGTAGAAATAAAATGGAAAAATTTAGATACCATTGTCAATTTTGTGTGCAGACTTGTGAGTAGAAAAGCTAGTTTCTTCCTGTTCCTTGGCCATAATGTCTACAGTTTATTTTTTCATTAAATCTTTCTGCTCTTTCATTCTCTTCTACATTTTAGAACAGACTTACTTGACACCTCAATGGATTCTTCTCCACCATTGAATAGTTGTCACTCAAATAGAATCAATGCTTTATAGTGTTTACACACTTGTACATATAGAGTTGGATTTCTCAAAAACCAGAGAGAGAAATCAATATTTTTTAAAGGATGTGTCGTCATATATACAACTACAACCACCACTAAGATCATGCAAACCCTGTGTTTCTCTCACCCTTATCTTTTAATCAGAGATGTTTGTTTCTAGCTACCATTATATATCAAGCCTCAGTGTTTATAGTTGTATTAAAAATGCTAATAATTGATGTATTATGAGTTTAACAATTTTATTAGAGAACTTATCAAATTGCCTTCCATATAATTTGCTTGTTTCAAAGGCAATGACATGTACAACTAAAAAAGCTTGGATATACTATGGCGTGCATGGCTAAAGTTGACACTAAAAGGTTTGTTCACCTTTAAATCAACAAAACTTTGATATATGATCCACTGGTCTACGGTTGGAGCCCATAGAAAAAGTTTGCATCAAGAACAATGAATCTGCTAAAATATGTCACAAACACCATTAAATGGTGGGGTGCCTGTTTAGGGGCTTAAACATTTAGTGAGGCTCAGTCCACCATGATTTCTTCCACTTAAATCTAATTCAAAATGGGCATGCTTCGGAAATAAATTAGAGTTCAATGATACGATACACACCCTAGAAACCAATCTAAATCTTGCACCAACAATTACAGTACAACTGTTGAGGGGTAGGTGCCTAAAACACCTCATGGTACTAAGGATATTGTTGAGGGGTAGGTGCCTAGAACACATAGTGGTACTAAGGATGATTTGTTTTGTTCCACTATAACTTTGATTACCAAAATGTGTATGTTTAAAAATCTTGAAAAGCCCAATTAAAGCATGAAAACCAAAAAACCCAAGATAATGCTTCAAACAAAAACAGAAACAGTTACAACTGAAATAAAAGAAAGAAATCACCATAAACTTTTGCTCTCATGATTTGCATTGACTAGCTCCAACAGCATCATCGCATCACCATGCACTTCAAGTCATGCTTGCAGTGATGCAGGGAAAGCCCCGCATCACCATAGGCATGACTTGAAGTGCCTGCGGTGATGCAAAATATGGAAGCATTGACAAGGCATGTGAACTATTTGGCAGAATGCCTCAAAGATATGTTATCTCATGGAATGCAATGATTGCGGGATATGCACAAAATGGATTTTTTGAAAAGGCGCTAGACACCCTAAACTTTATCATTGAGATACCTGTTAAATATGTGTTGGTTGTATGGATGTGTTTTCTTGGTGCCTGTAGATCACATATGAATATAGGCTTAGGAGTATTTACAGCAACACTACTTTTTTATTTGGATCCTACAAATGTTGCACAACTTATGTTCTTCTCTCAAACATCTATCCAGAAGTGGGTAGGTGTGGTGAGGTAAGGAGATTGATGAAAGATAAAGGAATTAAAAAAATTCCCAGATGCAGTTGGATTGAAGGGCATAAAATGGTTGTCAAAATAGAGATACTTGTTAAATATGTGTTGGTTGTCGAAATAGAGATACCAGCAATGCCACGGCAGGAAAATCCAGGAGTCGTTGATCTGAAGCTCCACCAGAAGTGACCCTTGGTAATACGCTCCATCGCACCTCTCCACTGAACCTCCGCTAACTTTTCATAGACATGAAACATTAGGGTTTACCAGGTGCCAAAATTTTAATTAAATTATAACCATTTTAACATTTTGGTTTTGGCGCTCATCGTATTAATATTATAATATTATATTATAATATATTTATAATATTATATTATATTATAATATAATATAATAATTATATAATATTATAATATAAATATTATATTATATTATATATGTAATATTATAATATTAAATATATTATAATATTAATATATAATATTATACAATATTATAATATAATATTATATAATATTATAATATTATATTATAATATTATATTATAATATAATAATTATGTAATATTATAATCCCTGAGGCATGCGGATCATTAATGGGCATGTTGTGTCGTGGCTAGTGCACTGAGATAGATTGAAGAGCCGAGATAATCTAGCTCCGCTTGTGGGAAATGTCTGAGCTTTCTCTCCCTTTATTCCTTTGGTCTAAGCGGATATTTATTGCCTTGCCTTGTATTGTCTTTGAATTCATGGATTATGATAAAATTGGAAAGAAAAAAGAATAGAGAAGTAATAGTCATTTATTTAATCATTTGTATTTGTCTGACCAATTATTTAGTTGTGTTTTTTGCCTGATGACCAAATTAGTCATTTATTTAGTCATTTATAGTTGTGTTGCAAAACAAATTGGTCACGTGACTAAAAGTTTTAGTCACCTGGTCATTTATTTGTCATATTTCTACTAGTGTAGAGATCATATCTTTTGCCTCCTTGAGTTTAATGTCACATCCTTTATCTCCTTCTATTTGAGCTTTTAGTTTTCCAATTTCTGCTTTTGATTCTTTAGCTCGTGTCTTCCATTTTACAGTTATCTCCTTTGATTTTTTAATCATGGCCTCATATTCCTGATTTAGTTCTCTTGCTACATCTAGATCCTCAAGGGCTGACCAAACTTATCCTTCAAGGTTTACTTCATCTAAATTGAGGTCCCAACCTTCAGGTTCCATTGCTTCTAGATCTGGTTCTAGATAAAATGCGTCATTAGACATAGCTTCATATTCCATGTGTTCAAATGCAGGATCTACCTTAGTTGTTAGGCTTCTAAAAGGTATTTGGCTCTGATACCAATTGTTGAACACATCTGGAGACTGAGAGGGGGGGTGAATCAATCTATACAAAAATTTAACTACTTCATTTATGGATTAAATAAAATTGCTTAGAGAACTAAAAGTAAAGCATGCACCACATTAATCAACACAATAACACCAAGATTTTTATGTGGAAAACCCAAAATGGGAAACCACGGTGAGTGTTAGCTCATAGTATATAATGCTCACTTCTATAAAGATTTACAACTTTGTTTTAGGGCTACAACCCAAGGAAGTTGCTACTCCCTGTTGACTTGCAAACTAAGGCTACAATCTTCGGGTAAGATATAAAGACCTACTGAAGAGACTCACCGTCTAATAGCAGGATACATGAAAATTACAATGAAAATATAAACATGAACTGCTGAGAAAGAAACATCTAACTTATGTTGATGTTGCAGTCCTCCTTTTCTGCACCATTACTCCATCATACTAACTTTGTGCACTTCATGCTTGATATTCATCTCTTACACTCTCACACCCTTCAAAAGTGACTTTGTTCTTCTATATATATGCTCCGTAACAACACAAATTCTCAATTAGGTCGGCACCAAAAAGACCTTTAGATGAAACGTGTGATCAACAAGCCCTATCGGCCTCCAAAGAGCTATGCGGTAGAGAAGGAGTGCAAAATATCAACATGTGGAGAAGGATATAATCATTATAATCCTTGAAGGCATTATCAAAACTTCTTTGTTACAAGCCCATGCAACAACCACTAATAGAATATTGAAAAATTGTTCCTTTACAAAGGGTCAGACACACTGTTCTGGCTTCCAATACTACAAAAACATTTTGTGGAGATCCAAAACACTTGACACTCAGATATAATATATAAAACACATGTATACACCTTCTGTCCAAACTGCAAAGTTGTATCTATAACTACGAAGAAATGTGGAGCAAAATACATTCTCCTTTATGACTGTTTAAACACTAAAGCCCTATTTTCCAAACTGCTAAACCAAAAATACTCTTTTGCAAGTCTAAATGATATGAAATTTGAAACATACATTCATCATACCATTATCTACATGTCCTCAAATCCATAAAGACATATCTTCAATAGTAGTAAAGTGCGGAGAAAAATACGGATCCAGAGTAACCAAAACTCTTACAAAAATATACTAAGTATATATTCTGAAGTATACTGGATCATATCCCAACAACTTGAAAATGAAAGAGACAACATATTTAATAGTCTTCTTCTGCAACATCTATGCAATACTTGTGTCTAAGGGCAACACTTCTTCTTGTGGATGACATCGATGCAATACATACCATCAATCTTCAAACACAATTGGTATCAATGACAACCTGTGTAGACAATTTCCAATGCACTCTCCAGACATTGTTGACGTCAATGACAATCAATGCCAACAAGATCTGGGAGCAGAAACACTAAGGACCAAGGCACTTGGGTGTCTTGGGCCTTTTTTAGGGTTTGTAGAAACTGATGCCTTCATTAGGTCTGTACTTGCAAGCTGTATCTTCTTCCTGAAGATCACCTTCAGAAACATGTTTCTTCGACCTACACACAAGGAAAGAGGAAAGGGTTGGGTGTTATTTAGGAGCTTGCCTAAGTCAAGCTCCATGAATGGTGTTTCCACCTCCACAATAGAAAAGATGATAGATAAAGAGTGCATTCCTTAGGAGGGCAGAGGCAAATCTAAAGTAGAATGGAATGCTACTACAAAGCATGAAGGAAAGAAGTCACCATGATCATGGAAACCCTAGCATGCTTGATGTGGCATCACAACTTGACTCAAGAAGTTGATGTAGCCCAAAGAAGTAGAAAGATCTTCACAAGATCTGCAATATGTTAGTGCTGCAACAATAATCCACAATAGCGAGCTTTAGAGAAGAATAAAGAGCATGAGAGGGAAGAAGAGAGAGTGAAGTTACCATGTCTTGGCTTTTCAGCCACCCACCATTGCCTTCCAACAAACATTTGACTTACAACAATAATCCTACTAGATAATTCCCACCACCAACTAGCAGTTACCACGTCTTGACTTTTTAGCCACCCACCATTGCCTTCCAACAAACATTTGACCCACAACAATTGCTACTACCCTCACCTTTCCTCCATCTCATTCAGACCTCTACATCCCAGACAATCACCCCATTCACAACTGCACAACTGATAGCCCCACCTACTTATGTACCTTCCCTGGGGGCTATCCAAAATTCTCAAGCAATCATAGTCACATGAGATCTTACTTAGTACTAACAAAAAATGGTGCAAATCAAGATTACATCATAGTAGAAGGTAGCCAAGAGAAATTCCAAACAAGTTTCTTCATTGATATCCAAAAGAGTGCATAAAATATGATCCAACATAAGAAGTTAGTTCATCTCTAATTAGCCTAGAAAGAAAATTTAAGAAAAGATAGGAGTTGAAACAAGCAAAGTAGACAATATAGACCAAAAAGGTAAATATAAAATCCCTTGAAGGACAAGTATCCATTATATTTGACAAGGATAATGAGGAAGAAGATGTGCAAGTTCAAGATGAAAAGAAGCATATCTCAGAGGCTAAAATGGAACTCGCTAAAGCTAGGTTGAATCTCACTATCACTAAAAAAGAAAGAATCACCAAGAAATCCACTTTAGACTTCCTTACCAAGTAGGCGATTGAGATAAAGGCTTAGGTGGCATAATAGAAAGCCTTGGCAAATGAGATGGGAGCTATGAAGTTAAAGCTGGGTGTTTAAGATAACTTGCTTTCCAAGATTGAGACCCAAAGATAAACACATAAGCATCTATCATCAAGGGTCTCATATAGAAGATCAATGATCTGGAGGAAAGGTTAGAAGTAGAAAAAGAAGAGATCTAGTGGCTCAACAACAAAATGGAAGAGATCAAACTTTTAGTGTTGTCTCTTGAGATTATCTGCATTCTCTAAGGAGCTTATTGGAAGGAAATTAAGTAGACTATGCCTTCCTTCACCCAAACTCTCCACTTCATTAAGTATGCATACGCTCTCTATTCCATGGTGCAAAAAGAGATTGATGTAATGAACCCAACTCTTGAACCAATTCTTAATGATGTTTGCATTGTCATCACAACGATCTACAACACAAATCTCATCAAGCTAAGTGTCATTGTAATTCACAGTTAATTTTTTTCTACGTAGAAAATCCATGATATCTTGGACAAGGAAAAAATGATACAAGAGTGGAAGGTATAGGTGGGGTTCATGGATAATGCAGTAGTGGAGATCGAAGCCTACATAAAGATGCTAATAAAGCATGGTCTCCCCTCCCCAATGGTTACAAATCACAACATGTTCATTCTAGGCACTTTCTAGGAGGTTATCACAAACAAAGGCTTGGATAAATCCAAATTAGATGGAATATTCCTTGCATCAACAATGGAGGAAATGTTGGCTATGATCAAGTTGAATACCAACTTGGGGACCCTTATTAAAATCATCAAATTGTAGTCTTAGTAGGTATCTTATGAACATACATTGGAGCTATGGAATAAATACAACATGGTCATCAAGATAAACCTAACCAAGGATAAAGAATGGGGCAAGATCATGGCTTCTTTAATCCATCTATAAATGGGTAGGTCTCTTTTTATTTTTAAAAAACTCAAAGCT
The DNA here is from genome assembly GCA_027924645.1 of Cunninghamia lanceolata. Classification (NCBI taxonomy): domain Eukaryota; kingdom Viridiplantae; phylum Streptophyta; class Pinopsida; order Cupressales; family Cupressaceae; genus Cunninghamia; species Cunninghamia lanceolata. The sequence continues at coordinate 40,599,538 of BSBN01000391.1, read as the reverse complement.
TTGGTTTTTGTTGAGTAACTTTGTGCACAATGGATAAGCATGTTTGGGTTTCTTTCCTTTTGCAAGTGAAAGAAGCCTTGAGAGTCACCATAATTATAGTGAATCCTTCTCTATATGTGGAAGATCCACCCTACCTTGATTCTTGATGAATAAGAATGATTGATAGGCCTCCCTGCTCCAATCCTTTTTAGTAATTTTGTTTTTCTATTATAGTTCAAGGAGGTTCTATGTCCTATAGAACATGCACCATCTAATGCTTCAAAGTAGATTCAATCTAATGGTTTGTGGGAACTTTCAAAGGAAGCAAAACCCATTCTCCTAGGAAGCCTTGGCATGATGACAGATGGCCAAGTTGTGAGATAGTTAGAAGTAAAATGTGCCTTATGAAATATTAGTGGGACCCACCTATGTCTTTAGCATAAGTTAAGTCATTACTTTACTAAAGACACATGATGTGCTGTTGGGGTCTTTTATGAAGGAAAAAGGCAAAGTTTCTTAAAGATAGCATGCATCATCCAATACTAAAGATATCATTTGATAGCCCACATTCCATGTGGCCATTGTGACATAGAATAACTTCCTCTTGCATTCCAACTATGAAACTTTGACACATGTGGCTTCCCTACATCATCCTAAGAGAGTTTATGACACTAGAATAGCACAAGTGGGAACTACTACATCACAAATTTAAAATCCCTAGAATGGTAAGTCCCAACATTCATGGCCAATGCTCAAACAATACACAGATGGAAAGTTTCACCTACCAGTATTTTGATAAGTGCAAAGGTTAGGCAATGAACTCTATAAACTAGTATAGAAAGTTGCACAACTATACTCAACCGGTGATAAAAATAATTAAGGTGCTAAAGGATGCAAGACTCTCTTCGCTTTACAAATTTGAATTTTAAATATAATTTTGGGGAATACTATTAAGGGATAGATAGAGGAAATCTATATATATTGGCCTGTGCACCTTTTACCTGCAAGGAATTTTGAGCAACTGAGCTAAAGAGCCTGATGTGTTGATTATTTCTTCAAGAAGGATATTTTTCATAGCCAAGATGAAGAGCCTGATATGATAGTTGAATCTAATCTCTCTTTGCTTGTAATAAAGAGCTTCTATGTATGCTTTCTACAATTTTTAATAATAACTATATGATCAGTGGGCTTAATAATAAGCAAGTCATTAACTGTCATTCATCTTGTCTTTGTTCACCTTGTGGTTGTTTCATGCATGTATTCCTATTCAGTATTGCATCATGAGATACTTAGTTCTACTCTAGTTGTAAAGATAATTAAATCTATCTGGCATGAGCCTTTTCCTTAGTTTACTACTTTTTGCAATCTCTAACTCTTTTCATCCTCCCTCACACATTGTTGATAACTTTAGTCTTACTCCATTCAATACAAAAGGAACTAAACCTCTAATCCTAGAGATTTATTTTTGGGGATCACCCTCATTGCTGAAAATATTTCTACCAGTAAGTCTTTCCATTGTTGGACCATTCACATGTGGCATACTAGCCCATTGAAATAGGGTTAGATGAAGAATGACCCTTTAATAGCTTCCACCTACCATATGATCATCATAATCCACTCACCAACTTGGGTGGTCCATTTAACTCTATTATCTCCATTCAAAGATTCCTTATGACATGTGTCATAAGTTGGTCAACAAGTGCAACTCCCTCTTACATCTCTTTTATTTGTTAGATGTTTTCACATTTCCAATGTGGGAGGCCCAACTTCTAAGCAATAATTTTTTATTTGAGAGACTGATTGTGCCTATTTTTTTAAATTATAGAGTTCAAAGAGATTTACATATTAGGCATCCAAGAATCAATGTCAAACAACCCAAAATATTTATTTTAGTGAAAAACAACCTCTATAGCCTAAAAATTGAGTCTTTCTATACTATAACCTAAAAATTGCATTTTACATCCTAAACATTAAAAGAAAGGTTGAGACACCTTTCTTGAGATTCTCCCACTTGTCAAGCACCTTGCAAGATCAAAGGGAGTACCAATACTATCAACTAATTTCTAAGGATTGAGAGGCCCATAGACTCATTTCACCACCTAAACTTTTCTATGCTCACTAGCTTCATCAATGCATTTGCAACATTTTGCAAAGTGTTAACTTTCTATAGCATTTCCCTCCCATCATTTACCATGTCAAAAATAAAATGGTACTAGACATCAATATGCTTTGTTTTCACATGAAATTCCAAGTTCTTTGCAAGACATATGACACTCAGACTATCAAAAAGAACTCTAATAGCTCTTAGAGTCAAACCCACGTATGAACACAAAAATTTAAACTAGATGGATTCCTTATAAGAATGAATAGCTACCATGCACTCTACTTCTATAGTAGACAAAGTGAGCATATCTCTTTGCTTACTCATCCAATTGATTGTACCACCAAACACAGTGAAAACATATCCATGGGTGGATATCAGGTACTATCAACATCCCCAGTCCAATCTAAATGCACAAATCCATGAATAGTCATTGAGTTCTAGTCCCATGTAGAATTACCATGATAACAAATGGAGTACTCAGAGGTACCCTACAAATATCTAGAGACCCTTTTCACTGCATCCAAATGTACTTTTCCTAGATTAGCCATGAATCATCTCAACACTCCCATTGCTTGGGTGATTTTTGGTCTAGTATAGACTATAGCATAAATTAAACTCCAAATAACACTAGCATAAGGTACTTAGACCACATCCTCCATCTCACTAGTATAAGTTAGACACTGCTCTATTGGTAACTTAGTCCCCATTGAAATGGGAACACATAATGGTTTACATGCTATCATGCTAAATCTCTCCAATGTTGAGTTCACATACTTTCTCCAGCCCAACCAAAGATTTCTATTTGCTCTTTCTATTTTGATCTCCAAACCTAAGATGAACCTGGTAGCCCCTAAGTATTTTATCTCAAACTATGTTGAAAGATGAGATGTCAATTCACAATTCATGTCCTTAATATTACCAGAAAATAACATATCATCAACATATAATGCGATAACAAGGAAACAATCACTATCAATCTTAAAATAGATGCAATGATCTAATTTATATCTTAGAAACCCCAATCCCAACACAAAATAAAAACTTTTAGTACCACATCCTAGGTGATTGCTTAAGACCATACAAATATTTCTTTAATTTACAAACCAAAATTTTCTTTACCTCTTTCAATGTAGTGCTCTAGTTGTGTCATATAAATTTCTTCCTCCAAATTACCATGAAGGAAATTTGTTTTCACATCCATCTACTTAACCTCAAGATCAAAAGTTGTTGATAGATAATAAGAACTGAATGAATGTCACCTTAGCAACTAGAGAGAAAATCTCACCATAATCAATTCCCTCAACCTAGGAATATTCCTTCACATCCAATATTGCCTTGTAATTCTCAACAATACCATCTAAATTGATCTTTCTTTTGAATGCCTATTTTCATCCAAGAAGTGTATATCCATCAGGCAAAGGTACTAAGTCCCATGTGTCATTTTTCTTTAATGCAATCATCTCCTCATCCATGGCCACTTTCTAAGACTCTACATTATCCATACCCATAGCCTCCTTCATAGTCTTAGTCTCATCAATATTAGTAATCAAAGAAAAAATACATCTCCAGTGAGGAGCAGTATACTTGTCTTGTTGTTAACTTTTCTAAGTAGGCCTCTTCAATAAATGAGGTGGAGGTTATATCTCTTCTTTAGGGGTAAAAGCATAGACTTGTATCACACTTTCAGCCAACTAAATAGTTTCTATAGAAATAATTTCTAGGGTAAGTGCATAGAAATGGGGGACCAAAAGGGGGTCAAAAGTGGCCACTTTATTTTGAAATCATAAAAATTGATCTTGCATGAGAAATTGAAGATAGCCATGCTCAAAATTAGAAGATGTGATAAGAACAAGTTTTGTAGTGCTCTGAGTTTAGGTTCAAAACTACTATTTTTTTTCTAAAAATGGTGGAGATTAAGAGATTTAAATATGGGATCACACAAAGTGCTCCTATTTTTGTCCGAAAAGTATAACATAGTGTCTGGTGTGCTCCCCCTAAAATGTTAGCTTTTGTAAGTATTAGACAAATCGCAAAGGTGGAAAATTAGCTAACACCATGTAGTTTATGCTTGTTTTTTCTATTAATTTTTTTATGAATATGAATTTTCAAAGTGGACACATCCTGAAAAATGAAAATTTGAATGTGTTCCCCCCCCACCCCCCGCCGCCAATTTTTTTGAAAATTAATGACAAATATATATTTTTTCAATGTGTATAGAATTGAATCTAGAATCTAAAAATGTAATTTGTTTCAAATTTTGGTAAACATGTAAAAATGACACAAGAAATACTAGATAAAGGTTTTCTAAAAAGAAAACACATTAGCAAAGGAACTTGAAGATGAAAGCCTTAATGTTATAATTTTTTTGAAAAAAATACATGGTTAGAAAGCTAATAAAAAACTTGAAGTCATCCTGACATTTTTTAGTATTAACATTGAAAAATGTGTAAGCCATAGGGGGGAGCACACACGATATTTGGTCAAAATTTCTAACTTTTTGTGAAAAACACATCCTTGGTGTCTAAAAGCTACCTCCAACCCTTTGGGTTGGATGCCCAAGGAAAATCCAACCCTTAGGGTTGGAATTTCCAAAGGCAAAAACATGAGTACATTATAAAGCAGTTAAAATGAAATTTATGCATATATATCTCTCCCTCTCTCTATCTTGTTTTCTTTTGTTTTGTAGTGTTTTTTTTTGTTAAAAGGGGAAAAATAGGGGTTTTAATGAGTTATGCAAAATCCTCCTTTCACTACAAACATTCCAAGGGCTTATCAACCGAGTTGAATCTCCACTAAGCGAGAGCAATCACCTATCATGTTGAGCTGCCACTTGGGAAGCTGTGGATTCTTGGATGTCTCAAACAATGCCTCTATCTAATGCCCAATTGTACTTAAAAACCCTAAATATGCAAATTAGTAAGCAAATTATCAAATTACGGCAAATCCTCTCAAACTGAGATAAAGGACAAAGATATTTAACTTACTATTTTTTAAAGTTCGGAAGCTGGAAAAGTCAGCGACACGGGGACTAACGCCCAAGTCCAAGGTACCTATTTCTTTGCGGATCCTAATCTCCTTCTAACACTAATCTACACTGCAACTTCTATTTCTAGGAATTCAACTGCCAAGGACACAGGGACTAGCGCCCTAGTCCAAGAAAAGCTTCAGTGTCCTGCTTCTTTTCAAATCCTAAATCCTCAATGTCTGCCACTCTTTCCTGCAACTCCACTCCATGGAACTTGACACCTGTAACCTGCAATCACAAGGAGTGTGGGAGGGGGTTGTGGTGTTTAGAGGCTTGCCTCAGTCAAGCCTCAGAGAGACATTCAAGTCTTCTGAACACTGTTGTCAGATGAGAGTGCATATCCCAGTAGGATAGAGGCAAAAATGCAAATGATAAATAATTGAAAACACAATTGATATCACCTTGTAGTGAAGATCTCATGGAAGTAAGATGATCTTCATGCCATGAGGAGATGGATGTCAAATCTACAAACACAAACGCAATAACAATGCTTTGCTCTGCAACACAATGAATATTTTGAATGCTATATGATCACAAGTATACATCAAATCCACCTAATTTCCATCTAGTTTGCAAATAAAACCTAATCATTCTTATATATGCAACTACAAAGATTCCCGCTAAGAATTTCGTAATTCAAACTTTAGATGTCGGCATAGGACCCAAATAATAGTCACTAAACCAACATTTGAAATTATGGCAGACCCAAAATAGGGCTGGACTAGGGCGCTAGTGCCTAAGTCCACCCTACCATTTTTGCTCAGGATTCATCAAAGTGCAGCCCCATAGGTCCTATTTGTCACAAGACCCAAGGGTTTTATCATCAAGAGTTAGAAATAACATGCAAGATGCCCTAAATGCAATTACAAGACCCGAGAGCTAAACCTTAAGAGGGAAAAGCCCCCAAGGGGACATTTTCTGACATAACATCTCTCTCTCTCTCTCTCTCTCTCTCTCTCTCTCTCTCTCTCTCTCTCTCTCTCTCTCTCTCTCTCTCTCTCTCATCTTCATCTCTTTGTATCCATTTGACTTCTTTTTCCACCTCCTCCCCTCTCTTTTTCACCTCTTAACCCTAGCTTTCCTAGTTTTCCTTTTCGTTTCCAATTTTTCCCTATTTTACTATTTTCCACCTCTCCTCTCATCATTCTTCCCATCCAATTAACTTTCATTTTATCTTGTTTCCATTTCATCCTCCCAATTTATATCCTCATCCCTCTTTGCATGTCCTAGTTTTCTTGTGTCTATTTCCTTTGGTGATAAGGGAGAGGGAGAGGGAGGAAGAGGGAGAGTGTGGAGAGAGAGAAAGAGAGGTGTTCAGAGACATAGGGAGAGAGATTGAGAGGTAGAGAGTTGATAGAGATAGGGAGATAGGGGAGAGATAGGGAGATAGAGGTTTAGGGTTGCTAAGGTTTAGGGTTTAGGGTTTATGGGTTAGGGGTAAGGATTTAGGGGCATTATTTAGGGTTTAGAGTTTAGGGAGAGAAAGAGAGGGGGGAGAGATAGGGAGAGAAATAGTGAGGGAGATGTCCAGAGACATAGGGAGAAAGATTGAGAGGTAGAGGGATGATAGAGATAGGGAGATAGGGGAGAGATAGGAAGATAAAGGTTAAGGGTTGCTCAGGTTTAGGGTTTAGGGTTTAGGGGCATTATTTAGGGTTTAGGGGTTCAGGGTTTCTCAGATTTAGGGTTTAGGGTTTAGGGGTTAGGGTTGCTCAGGTTTAGGGTTTAGGGGTTAGGGTTTATGGTTTTAGGGTTTATGGTTTAGAGAGAGAGAGAACCTATAGGGAGAGATAGAGGATACAGAGGGGAGGGATAGGGAGATAGAGGTTTAGGGTTTCTTGGGTTTAGGGTTTAGGGTTAGGGGTTAGGGGCTAGGGGCATTATTTAGGATTTAAGGGTTTAAGGGTGCTTGGGTTTAGGGTTTAGGGGTTTAGAGTTTAGGGTTTAGAGAGAGAGGACCAATAGGGAGAGATAGAGGAGACAAAGGGGAGAGATAGGGAGATAGAGAGTAAGGGACATGTCTAGAGACATAGGGAGAGAGATTGAGAGGTAGAGGGACAATAGAGATAGGGAGATAGGGGAGAGATAGGGAGATAGAGGTTTTGGGTTGCTTGGGTTTAGGGGTTAGGGGTTAGGGGAATTATTTAAGGTTTAGAGTTTAGGGGTTTAGGGTTTAGGGTTTAGGGTTTAGAGAGAGAATTTATAGCGAGAGGTAGAGGAGATAGAGGGGAGAGATAGGGAGATAGAGAGTGAGGGAGATCTCTAGAGACATAGGGAGAGAGATTGAGAGGTAGAGGGACGATAGAGATAGGGAGATAGGGGAGAGATAGGGAAATAGAGGTTTAGGGTTGCTCTGGTTTAGGGTTTAGGGGCATTATTTAGGGTTTAGGGGTTAGGGTTTAGGGGCATTATTTAGGGTTTAGGGGTTTAGGGTTGCTCAGGTTTAAGGTTTAGGGGTTAGGGGTTATGGCTTAGGGTTTAGGGTTTAAGGTTTAGAGAGAGATAGAGAGGACTGATAGGGAGAGATAGATGAGACAGAGGGAAGAGATAGGGAGATAGAGAGTGAGGGAGATGTATAGAGACATAGGGAGAGAGATTGATATGTAGAGGGTTTAGAGAGAGAGAGAGAGGTTAGGGGTTGGGGGTTAGGCAACTTATACCTACCCTAAGTACAGGGTGGGCATATTTAGGAATTGAGAGATAGAGGGACGATAGAGATACAGAGATAAAGGTTTAGGGGTTAGGGTTTAGGGACAGATAGAAAGAGATAGAGAGAGTTAGAAAGAGATAGCTAGAGAGAGAGAGAGAAAGAGTTTGTGAAACAGTAGAATAAAGGATGATAAATAGCATTTTAGCTAGTTTAAAACGCACTCACGTTATAATGCAAGCATGTTTTGAACTTCTTAAAATGATGTCCAACGGCCTAAAAAAAAGGCATGCTCTCTTTTATTCCTGTTCTACATTTTTTAGACATTGAAAGTGACTTTTCATTATTTTGAGGTTCTCCCATCATTGGTTGACAAAATTGATGTACTTTTTGTTCTTGTTTTGATGCACAATCTTCCAATTATATGTTTTAAATTCAAATTTGATATTGGAAAGCATTTTTTTCATGTTTTGAAGGATTTCAACAATAGATTGAATTAACTAACTAGTTTTTTGTTTTACATTGACAAAAACTAATGTAATTATGCATGTTTTGTATGATAACTTGATAAATTATTAGATATTTTTTGTGTTCGTTTGACCATTGTTTTAAAGTGATATAGAATTCAATACAATGCCAAGGAAACAAGAAAAAACTCTAACACTGGAGGAGCGTGAAGCTAAGAATGCAATGAAAAGAGAAAGAATGAGACAACTTCGTGACAATAAGAAATTGAAATTCACAAATGAAGGTGAATTGTCTTTGCTGATTGAATTGGATAATGAAGCATTGAAGAGAGAAGGAATTGGAGAAATAAAGGGAATGAATGAAAAAACTTCGTGCAAGTAAGAAATCAAATGTGGGAGAACTTGAAGGTATGTTATCTTTGCCATCTCAATTCAATAATGTATAAAATGTTCAATCTCTAATTGAAAAATTATGGTGCATTTGCAAATGTTGAAGATGATACACCAATCAATCACGTGTTTAGTGATTATCTTGTGAATCAAGTTTGTCACTGAGAACACCTCCTAGAATTTTGCATAAAAACCCTAAGTTTTTTAATTGAAATTTGTAATATACACTGTCCTAATAGGGTTTAATGCCAATATTTTTTCATTTCTCACTGTTGTTTTGGTTTAGAATTTATGTGTAAAAACCCTAAGTTTTTGATTGAAATTTGTAATATCTACTGTCCTAATAGGGTTTAATGCCAATGTTTTTTCATTGAGAACACCTCCTAGAATTTTGCGTAAAAACCCTAAGTTTTTTATTGAAATTTGTAATATCCATTGTCCTAATAGGGTTTAATGCCAATGTTTTTTCATTTCTCACTACTGTTTTGGTTTAGGATTTATATGTGTTTTGCATGTGTTTATTTTTGCACGGTAACAATGAAATATATAGCATGCAACAATAACCTAGAAAAACTATAATAGATATTCACAAAATAATGAAGACCCAAATAATAATATTGCTTAAAATGAATTACAATGACATACCCATTTCAAGTTCTTCTACTTCATATCACTATTGTAAGTGAACAAGCAATATAAGCTATAAGAAATCACTTCACCGAGTCTGCAAATGAAGGTTCTCCATAAATATCAGAGTTGCAATATCAAATATGGTCCTAGGCGACCCCTTTGCATAGGAATGAAGCACCAAAATGTAGGCATTGGATCCTCCTTGAAACCCACGACTCCTAGACTGCTATATGACCAATTGGGTATATATATCAACAATGAACACTCTAAAATCTGCTATCCTTTGCACTGGTTTATGACTGGTATCTTATCAGCAATCTTCAATAACAAAACTACTCTCAACAAGGATGTCTACGGCTGATCACAAACTTCAATAACCTTGCATATATGGTACGGCCTAGTAATTGACTGGTATGGCCAGCAAAGAAGGAAGTACAATTGCAAGTAACTCCTTTACAAACACTTAAATCTATCCCTCAACATAAACTTTCAGCTACTCACAAAACTATTATATTATCAATGCAAAACTTCAAAATGTATCATTCCAAGCTCATTGCGAAGCCTCCGTATAAAGCTCCCGGCAACCCTCCTGATGCTTTCTCTCAAGCACGAAGAGAGTGATCTTACAGAGGTTCTCATCCCTACAAAACCCTTGTTTCAAACCCCAAAGTAGAATGCTCCAAGATCACAACAATATCCTTTTTCTCAAGAGTGAATGGATGCAAATGAAGTCTCATTCTTTTCTTTTATTCCTTCACCCTCAATGGCCAAAAAGAGGAGTATTTTGTTCTTTTGTTTTATTTATTTTTGAGTCCCATAAGTCTCCATGAAGGGCGCCCAACTCCTAGCACACAACTTAAGTCATAACTTGTAACTTCATAAAGTTAAGTCACTTCAATAAATTAAAGTAACTATAGCCATTTAACTATTATAAGTTAAATATTTAATTTAACTTATACTTTGATATATAACTCCTTGGCTATCTCGAAAAGCAAACACCAAGTGCTAGGTGCTCCAACTGGCAGGGCTAAAAATAGAAAGGTGGGCCAACACCATCTGTGAACCTCCTGCCTGACTTACTATAAATAGTGAGTCCTAGAAAAATGACCCAAATAGGCTCCCTAACCAAAGCCATTAGCCTACGAGAACCCTGGAATAGGCTAATCTCCTCATCTAACTTTCTAGGCTAAGAAGGGGACATTACAGTCCACCCTCCTCAAAATTGCTTGTCCTCAAGCAATCTCATCTCAGGATGCTGTAGTATTTGCTCACTCTCCCATGTTGCATCCTTAATTGGAAAGTTCTTCCACTTTCACTAGGTACACCTTGATGATCTACCTCTTGAGATTCCTCTCTCATGTATCAATGATGGCTTTTGGAACCAAGATTAGCTTTCCTCCTCATCTAATGGTGGAAGCTCTGTTGAAGGAACAACATTATGTCCAAGTGCTTTCTTAAGCCTAGAAAAATGAAACACATTGTGCACTCAACTATCTACTAGAAGCTCTGTTGGCATGATTGGCATATTGAGTGTGTTGGCATTGATGTCAACTAGGTCATTGACAAAAGGATAGTTTGTAGGATCTCAAGGCATGACAACAATATCAGGATCTATGTGCATGAGGACACAGGACAAGTATCAAAAGGTTAGTTTGTCAATATAGATATCCTAAGAAATAAAAGTGGTAATGTTTCAAGGTCTATCAAGTATAGTTTTGATGAAAAAATGCCTTGTTTGCATCATAGATAATCAGGTCCATCTTTGTTTCATTAAAATCTTAGTATTGGTTTGCCATTATATGACCACTTGGTGTATTCTTTGCATCAAAGATTGTGTTCTGCAAATGTCTTAAAGACTGTTGACATATTGATGTGCTTGGAAGAAAATTAAGGTTTTAATATATTTATCTTTTGAGATCCTAAACTCTAAACCCTACTAGTCTAAGTCCTAGGAGCTAAACCCTAAGTCCTTAAAGACAACTTCTCAAAAGTCTTTTAGATGGGTTACTTTTTGTCTTAATTTAAAGGTGACTAGTTGTTATAGGTTTCTCATAACTTAAGTTATGACTTGAGGGTCCTATCTCATGGGTGAATCGGCCCCTCACCCTAGTGGTGACCGGGAGAGCCAACATTGTGTTTTAAAGTTGAGCAGGAATAAGAAATCAAAGGCTTGGATTTAATCTTCCTTGACACGAGTTTCATCATCTACGGTGCACATTCAAAAGAATAACAACTATTATTCAGTGTATGGTCTTTGACATGCATTTGAACATCTCAACGGACATCCATTGAAGATAAGTTTGATGAGAAGAAGTTGTAATGACCCCACAAAAAGTTATGGAACCAAACTAGAAGGGCCAATGTTTTTAATTTCTCATTCCATTTGACAGTGATGATTATGAGACTTAGATGAATGTGATGAATAGACTCATATCTACACACTGATATGCAAATTGTGAAGAATAGAGGAGAAATGCAGAGATATTGAAGAGCTTGAATATGAAGGAAAATTTGAATACTCACAAGGAGGTATGAGTGTATTTGTTGTAGTATGTTTTTGTTTTTGTGTTAATCAATTGGCAGGATGATTTGAAGTATTTTGCAAGGTCTTTGTAAAGAGTTTTCACAGAGAAGATTGATATTTTTATCTAATGTTTTGATTGACATATTGATGTAAAAAGGGGGAACATAATCAAGTCATTTGATGAATAATGTTATGCAATGAGACAGAGAAACCCTCTGTAATATGTTTATTCATGATTGAGTGTATAAGATCAAGTCAGTGAGACAAGTTTGATCTTTGGCCAGTGGGGTTGTATTTGCCAGTGAGGCATATTTTGTAGCCAGTGAGGCTGTATTTTCCAATGAGGCATATTTTGTAGCCAGTGAGGCATAAAAAGTAGCCAGTGAGGCTCTGTAATCAGGGAGATTTTATTAAGCCAATGAGGCAATTTTTCCTAAGTGGTTTTTTATCCCTACAAGGGTTTTCCACTCATAAATTATGTGTTATGGTCTCTATTGATTGTCTCTATATTTGTGCCCTCATGTCTTATATTTGATCAAGATCCTGAACATTATGCTCATCATTATACATGTGTATATGTGTTTGGTAAATTCTTCAAGTCTCTTTCATATTTTTTTGTCTAAGTGAATTAAAGTTGCAAAAGGTTTTAAAGTTTATATACCACCGATTCACCCCCCTCTCAGTGGTCCTATACTTTAACAAGCTCTAGCTCATAAGCTACTTCCCCCACTCTCCTGGTCAATCTGAACGGACCATAAGACTTGGGTTTAAGTGTTTTTACTCCACTCCTTTTGAGAGTGGACTACCTGTATGGTTGGAGTCTCAAGTAAACCATATCTCCAACCTTGAAACTCCTCTCTACTTGGTGATGATCTACATAGAGTTTCTGTTGATTCTGTGCTTGTTGCATATTCTCCTTGAGCTCTTTCATGATGTCCTGGCTCTCTTGCAACAAGTCTTTAGCTTTTGGAACTCTGTTGTCACCAATTAGCAAGTATGTGAACAAGGGGCATCATACCCATATAAGCCCCTGAAGGGAGTCATGTTGATAGACATGTGATATGTTGTATTGTAGAAGTACTCCCCCAGGTGCAACCACTTAATCCATGCTTTCTGCTACCTCGACACATAATTCCTAAGATACCCTTCCACCCATTTATTCACTATCTCTATCTGACCATCAATCTACGAGTGGTAACTGGTACTGGGAGTAAGTTTAGTGCCACACAATCTGAACAACTCCTACCAAAACAAACTTAGGAACTTGTTGTCCCTATGACTCACAATGCCTCAAGGTATCCCATGTAATCTGAAAATCTCCCTGAAGAAAAGATCAGCTACCTGTATGGCTATATGGGTCACTAATATGGCGAAGAAATGCACAAATTTGGTGAACCCGTTGACCACTACAAGGATGTAGTCCTTCCCCTGTACTTTTGGTATTCATGTAATAAAATCCATGGAGATATATTCCCACTTTTGATTGGGAATCGGCAAAGGTTGTAGTAACCTTGTTGGATAAGTATGTTCATTTTTATTTTGCTGACAGATAGGGCATTCTTGAACATACTTAAGGACTTCATTCTTAAGTCCTTTCCATGTAAAACATTCACATACTTGTCTGTAAGTTTTGAAAAACCTGAGATGACTAGCCATAGGTGTGTCATGGAAAGTCTTTAGAATTTTACTTTTGAACTGAGAATTAGGCACTGAAAATATTCTATCCTTATAAATAATCAAATCATTCACCACTAAATACTTGTCATCATGTATGGTGCCCTCAATGACTCCTGCTGCCCAAGAGTCCTTAGCACATTCTACTGAAATTATCTCTCTCCAATCAACAGATATCTCCCCTAGTAGGCACAAGTGGGGTCTCCGGGATAATGCATCTGTAACTATATTCTTCTTACCCTTGGCATACTCGATGTCAAAGTCATATGTTTGGAGCCTACTGACCCACTTTTACTGTCAATCATTCAAATCCTTCTGGTTCATAAAATATTTTATGTTGTTATGTGTTGAAATGAATAAGACAACTAAGAGGGGGGGTGAATTAGTTGTAACCAAAACTTAACTTCTTTAAACCATCAACACATCAACCACTTAATCACTGTTATTATGATTTAACCATGAAATCAAGAAATCAAAAACTTAAGAACATTCACACATGAGACACTAGATTTTTTACGTGGAAAACCCAATGAGGGAAAAACCATGGCGAGCATTAACTCGCAATATAAATGATATATCAAAATTTACAATAGGGTTCACTCTTGGAGGCTCACTTCTAGAGGCTCACTACCCAAAATGCTCACTGCAAAAGAAGGGGCTCACTGCCAAGAGAAGAGGCTCACTGCCAAAAGGGTTCACTTCTAGAAGTTGGTGAATTGAGATAGTAGCATCCACATCATGCCAAGGTTCAGTTCCATTGAAGCGCAATAAAACTCCTCCGCTCTGCTCTGCTTTTACACTTCGCACTTATCTTTGCATCTTCGCAACATCATCACTTATTTATGACTTCATTACATGTATATATACAATTCATCAACCTTGGAATGTACATCAAGGTTGGCATTACAATCATCAACCATTGGAACAATCTCCAAGTTCAGCATACATACATACATTAGAATAGGTCTGGACCTAAATAGATTTGTGAAGGAAAAGAAGGAATGTGGACCACACCACACCTTAGTTGGGACTCAAATGCAATCTCCCACGCAACAACATTCTATCACAAACTTTGAAGCATAATCGCAAGTAGTGAAAACAACCAAGTCAGCCAAAACTGGTGTTAACACTAAGACCTTTAGGAACACACTTCATCCATGATCTGAATTACACTTTGTGGACCAATCAAAAAGTAGGAACATGATCTAGAGACATCCACAAGCATGTTACAATCACCAATAACTTTCGCACAACCCCCACACATTCTATCCAGAAGATTCTTCAAACCGGAGCACTTAAACATTACTGTCACCCACTGTCATAAGGGAAAGATCGCTTGTGGAACACCAAATCATGAACCATTTGAACTGAAGACACATAACATCATCCCAAACTTAATTCAAGAAATGCAGACTAAAAAACTTAAATGCGGAGAGATGCGGAGCAGAATACATTCTCCCTGTCACCATTTAATACTCAGAAAAATAGTTTTTACTCTGGTGAATAGAACTCACTCAATTCTTCACACCAAAGGCTCAGACTTGAAACATAGCAACTGCAGACATCCCTTAACATAAATTTCAAACCGCAAACAAATATATTCAATCTACAGGATATGCGGAGCAAAATTCTGCACTGTTCTTCTCAGACACTTGCTCAAACTCATACAAATAACTTCCTTAGATGCTGACCTTAGGTGTTGACATCAATGACAACACTTACTACTCATACTTGCAACAATATCCCCCTTTATCATTGATGGCAACACATGATGTGAAAAACCATCAAGACAAACAAACTTGCTTTGCTTCTTTGCTCCCCCTTTATGCTTTCTCTGGCTACAACTTTCTTAGAATCTCTCTCCTTAAGTTTTTCACATGAACTTCTCTCCCCCTTTGACATCAATAGAAAAGGTGCTGGACCTTTTCTCTCTCTTTAATTATCAAGTCTCAATTCAGATTTTACTAACACTGCACTACTCCCCCTATCAGCATCACTGCAACACTTACTGCTCTTTATTAGGAACTCATATCAGCAACTTCTACCTGCTCCCCCTAAGAGGTAGCCTTCAAAACATCAATCCAAATCAAAATGAGACTTTGGACACCATTGGACTGATGCACTTCCTATGCATCTTAATTTAGAGCAGGAGGGGTAATAACCCCTAACTTCTCCCTGAGATATTCAAAAGTATCCTTAGGCAGAGGCTTTGTGAAAATATCTGCGATCTGGTCCTTTGTAGACACATATTCCACTTTACTTCATTCTCTATTACCTTTTCTCTCATAAAATGATACCTTATTGATATATGCTTTATTCTTGAGTGCATCACTAGATTCTTTGAAATGTTTATAGCACTTGTATTATCATAGAAGATTGAAATTGGTTCTCCATACACAACTCTTATATCTTTCAATGTTTGCTTCATCCATAGCACTTGAGTACAACAACATGTTGCAGTAATATATTTTGCTTCTGCAGTAGACAAAGAAACTAAATCTTGCTTCTTGCTCAGCCATGAAACCAATTTGTTACCCAAGAAGAAAGCACCTCCACTTGTACTTTTTCTGTCATCAACATCTCCAGCCCAATCTGCATTTGTATAAGCACTAAGAGTGAAATCAATATCTTTAGGATACCACAATCCATAGTCTGAAGTGCCTTTTAAATATCTCATAATCCTCTTAACTGCCATCACATGTGACTCTCTAGGATCTTCTTGAAATCTTTCCACAAGACAAACTGCATTAATCTAGTTTAGTATAGGTTAGATAAAGTAGTCCTCCAATCATGGACCTATACTTTTTTTGATCAGTCTTAGGTGATTCATCATTCTTTCTCAGCTTACAACCAGTTACCATAGGGGTGCATACTGGCTTAGAATCCTCCATTCCAAACTTCTTCAATAACTCTTTCACATACTTGGACAGAGAAATGAAAATTCCTTTTTTCTGATTGAGTAATCTGCAGTCCTAGAAAGAAATTCATTTCACAAAACATAGACATCTCAAACTCTTTTTGCATTTCCTCTACAAATATCTTACACATACCTTCATTACCTCCAAACATAATATCATCAACAAAGGCTACAACAATTAGAATTTGATTATCATTGATTTTGAAATAGAGATTACGGTCTGCAGTACTTTTACTAAGCCCTAATTGCAACAAATACTTGTC
This sequence comes from Cunninghamia lanceolata, assembly GCA_027924645.1. Taxonomy (NCBI): domain Eukaryota; kingdom Viridiplantae; phylum Streptophyta; class Pinopsida; order Cupressales; family Cupressaceae; genus Cunninghamia; species Cunninghamia lanceolata. Next base: position 40,582,918 of record BSBN01000391.1, on the reverse strand, counting down.
CAACCTTGCATACCAGGCTCTAGGAGCTTGCTTTAGTCCATACAAGGCTTTCTTCAATCTGCACACCATGTCACCTTGGTCTGATGACTAAAATCCTTCTGGTTGTTCAATGTAAACTTCTTCTAGCTCTCCATTAAAGAATGCAGACTTCACATCTATCTGGTACACATTGAAATCTTTGTGTACTGCAAATGCCAGAAATATTCTTATTGCTTCAATCCTTACCATAGGAGCATAAGTCTCCTCAAAATCTATATCTTCAACCTGAGAATATCCTTTGGATACTAGTCGTGCTTTGTTTTTTACTACTCCATTTTCATTCAACTTGTTTTTGAAAACCCATTTAGTTCCAATCACATTCTTATTAGCAGGTCTAGGAGCCAGTTCCCAATTTTGATTCTTTTCTATCTGCATCAGCTCTTCTTCCATAGCCTTTACCCAATTTTCATCTTTGCAGGCTTCACTTACAGTTTTAGGTTCAATCTTTGAAAGTAAACAGTAGTTCACCTGTTCTTCTGCAACTCTTTTCCTTGTCAATACCCCTTTTGTTTTGTCACCAATAATATGATCCTCAGAATGATTAATCCATACATACCTAGGAGTCTTAATAGCACTTTCTGGAGCCTTTTCTTCTTCAACTTGACTGTCTTCTTGTTCAACTTTTTCTTCATTTACTATAGCAGCAGGTTCATCTGATTCATAGCCACTCAGATCTGATATTCTTTCCTTGTCTTCATCAACTTTCACATTAGCACTCTCAATGATCTTTCTCAATCTCTTATTGTAGCACTGGTAGGCCTTACTCTTAGTAGAGTATCCAAGGAAAATTCCTTCATCACACCTAGCATCAAACTTGCCTAACTCTTCTCTTTTGATATAACATTTGCTTCCAAAAACTTTAAAATATTTCACTGTAGGAACTCTTCCATACCACAATTCATAAGGAGCTTTAGTACCATTACCTTTGAATTGAACTCTCTTTTGAATGTAGACAGCCGTATGTATGGCTTCTCTCCAATACACTTCTGGTAGGTTGGCTTCCTTCATCATTGACCTAGAAGCCTCTTGAGCTATCATATTCTTTCTTTCAACAACTCCATTCTGTTGGGGATTTCTAGGAGCAAACAACTATCTTTTTATTCCATGTTCTTCATAGAAAATATTGAATTCATTTGATGTAAACTCACCTCCTCTATCAGACCTTAAGCATTTGATCCTAAATTCTAACTCATTTTCAGCCATCGCCTTGAAAGCTTTGAACTTGTCTAGGGCTTCTGATTTATCCTTTAGAAAAGTGACTGGTGCAGGAGCACCTGATGGACTTTATGCCTCCATGAGGCCACTTTGTAAATATTAGCACCTGATGGACTTTATGCCTCCATGAGGCCACTTTGTAAATATTAGCTTTATGTTATGTTTGAGTCATGTCATAAGGTCTTGAAGACCATTTCTAAGGTGTGTAAGGTGTTTGGAGTCATGGTTAGGTTTTTAGGTGATAGTTGGTACAAGTTGTCATTTGTGCAAAATAAATGCAAAAGTGGGTTCTAAATGGGGCTAATCTATTTTGGTTTGTAATAAGGCCTTTATAGGCCATGTTAAATGTTTTAAAATCAGTTTGGGTTGCTAGGAAGTAGTTTTGTTGAATATTGTCAATGATTGTCAAAAATTGTCAAATTGCAAGAATGCAAAATTGGGAATATGAAAGGTCATCATTTGAAAAGTCATGTGGAAGTTGGTTGGACAGTTACCAATGGTTGGGAATGAGTTTAAATATGTTCAAACACTTCATTTAATGTCATGTGGAGAAGAGTAGAAGTGGAATGTAAAGTTTTGATAAGTTATTGAATAAAACACTTTGAATTTCTTGCATTTTCTAGCATTCTACTCTATTCCAGGCCATTGTATGGCCATGTACGGACATATGGTGACTCAAAACCTATTTTATTTGATAGGGTATTGAATCTTCTAAATTTTCCTTTTTGTAACATCAAATTTCATTGTGTTTTGTGAAAGATATGGTTAAATTAGTGATTGACATTCCTAGATATTAGACCTATTTGGCAGAAGGACAGTCCATTTTTTAAGGATTCTATACAAAATAACCTACCCTTATTTTGATATATGTTAAATAATGGCCAAATGGGTATTTGAATCAAGTTTTCTTTCTTGGATATCAGTTCTCGTTTGAAAGTTATGGCCAAAAAACCCTATTTGTTGCACCTACCTTAAGCCTAGTCAAGAACAGTAACAGTCCATTTTTGAAGCATACTTTCCAAAGTAACCATATCTGATTTCCATATATGTTGAAGTATGCTCAAATTGGTATCTGAAATGCCATTTGGTTTCTAGGTTTGAGGAATATTCTGCAAGAAATGCTCCATTTTCACTGTTTCGAGTGCTACTAGCCAAATTGAAGAAATTGTGAGAAAGTGTTTATAATATGTTTGTTGAGTGAACCCTCCATTCTCTGCATCAATTGGTATCAGATCTTAGAAGGTCTGGGAAAGAAAGTTTGGTGTTTGTGTGTTTGTGTTTGTGCAGGTTGAAGAGAGAACCTGGTTGCCAAAAGATTAGGTAGAGAAGAAGAGAAGAGACCTAGGTGAGGTAAAGACAAGATGAAGCAAGGTTAAAGGCACTTGCTTAAAGAAGGAGAAATGGATTTGTTAAAGAGGTACTTGATGGGTGAGGGTTCATCAAAGAGGAAACAAGAAATGAAAAAAGAGGAAAAAGAGATGAAGAAAGAAAAAGAAAAGGCAAAACAAAAAGCAATTGACCAAGAGGTAGCAGAATTGAAACAAGTCTTGAAACAGATGGAAGAAGATATGAAATAATAAATTGAGAGTTCCAAATGAATATGCAGCAGTTGCAAAGTTGGCACTTGACAATGAAGAAGAAGGTTGTATGGCCTATTCAAAGGTTGATGCAAAAGAGAAGACAAATGAAAGCATTAGAATCAAATGTGAAGACAAAAGAACCCTTGATGGAAAAAGACAATGAACAAGCAAAAGAAGATGAAGAAGAAGATATGGACATTACAGTCATTTCTAAACAAGAGGATGCTATGACAGCAGCAATAGAGGAGGTTGCTAATGAAGATGTTGCAGATTTGTTTGTTAAGGAGGTATATGCAGATTGTGGTAATGGTGAATATGCTACTATATTGTATGATGAAGACATAAATGATGATGCTATTGAGGTATATACACAAGAAATGGAATTTTGGAACCTAAAAGCTAAGAGGATGCTAAATAGGAGATGGTATAAGAAAAAAAAAGAGGAAGAAGGACCCAAGGACAACTGCAAAGAAGGAGGACAAATTACAAAAGAATTGGAAGACCAGGAAGAAGCAGCAGACCAGCATTCAATGGGACTTGAATTTTCTTTTCTCCGGGAGTATGGTGTAGGAGCACTTGATGGATTTTATGCCTCCATGAGGCCACTTTGTAAATATTAGTTGTATGTTATGTTGGAGTCATTTCATAAGGTCTTGAAGACCATTTCTAAGGTGTGTAAGGTGTTTGGAGTCATGGTTCGGTTTCTAGGTGATAGTTGGTACAAGTTATCATTTGTACAAAATAAATTCAAAAGTGGGTTCTAAAGGGGATCTAATCTATTTTGGTTTGTAATAAGGCCTCTATAGGCCATGTTAAATGTTTTAAAATTGGTTTGGGTTGCTAGGAAGTATTTTTGTTGAATATTGTCAAAAATTGTCAAATTGCGAGAATGCAAAAATTGGGAATATGAAAGGTCATCATTTGAAAGTCATGTGGAAGTTGGTTGGATAGTTACCAATGGTTGGGAATGAGTTTAAATATGTTCAAACACTTCATGTAAGGTCGTGTGGAGAAGAGTAGAAGTGGAATGTAAAGTTTTGATAAGTTATTGAATAAAACACTTTGAATTTCTTGCATTTTCCAGCGTTCTGCTCTGTTCCAGGCCATTGTATGGCCATGTATAGACATATGGTGACCTAAAACCTATTTTATTTGATAGGGTATTGAATCTTATAAAATTTCCTTTTTGTAGCATCGAATTTCATTGTGTTTTGTGAAAGATATGGTTAAATTAGTGATTGACAGTTCTAGATTTTAGGCCTATTTGGCAGAAGGACAGTCCATTTTTTAAGGATTCTATACAAAATAACCTACCCTTATATTGATATATCTTAAATAATGGCCAAATGGGTATTTGAATCAAGTTTTTATTTTTGGATATCAGTTCTAATTTGAAAGTTATGGCCAAAAAACCCTATTTGTTGCACCTACCTTAAACCTAGTCAAGAGCAGTAACAATCCATTTTTTAAGCATACTTTCCAAAGTAACTACATCTAATTTTCCACATATGTTGAAGTATGCCCAAATGGGTATATGAAATACCATTTGGTTTCTAGGTTTGAGGAGTATTCTGCAAGAAATGCTCCATTTTCACTGTTTAGAGTGCTGCTAGCCAAATTGAAGAAATTGTGAGAAAGTGTTTGTAATATGTTTGTTGAGTGAACCCTCGATTCTCTACATCAATGACCCAAGTCATTCTAGAAGAATCATCAATAAGAAACATAAAGTACCTGTCTCCTTGCAGACGTCTTGTTCTTGTAGGACCACACAAATCTGTATGCACCAACTCAAGCAATCCAGCAAAAAATTGTTCTTTACTCTTGAAACTTGTCTCTGTCTGTTTCCCCAATTGACATTCCTTGCAAATAGTATTAGTAGGCATCACAAGCCTAGGAAAATCTTTCACAGCTTGTACTGAACTTATCTTCACCAAGTTGTCAAAATTGATATGACACATCCTTCTATGCCACAACCAACTCTCATCTGTCTGAGCCAATAAACAGTAATCATTAGTTCCTCTCAAATGATAAACATTACCTCTAGTCTTCTTACCAGTATCAATCACTGTTCTGGAGCTTTCCATGATCTTGCATCCATTATCCTTGAATCTTAGATCATACCCTTTGTCACACATCTGACCAACACTTAAAAGATTATGCTTTAAACCCTTCACATATAGAACATCATATGTATTGTGCTTTGCATCAAAAGAAATAGATCCTCTTCCACAAATCTTACCAGCTGCATCATCTCCAAACTTAACCAGTCCTCCATCATACTTTTCCAAACTTACAAACTTGCTTATATCACCGGTCATGTGATGTGAACATCCACTATCAATAATCCATTCATCCTTATCTTTCTCAACCTGACAGATAGACAAAGCACTTTCTTCCACTGGTTTTTCTTCCTTCACACAGCTAGTAGGATTAGTAGATACATGTTCATCCTTGATAGCAATAAACAAGCATTCATTTGCACTAGTATCATCAAACTCATCATCCATTACACCATCATCATCAAAATCTCTAAAATAATAACATTTCTTTATGATCCTAGGTCTGCTTTCAAATTTCTTCTTGCCTTTCTCAATTCTCTCCGGACACCTAGAGGCATAGTGACCAATCTTACCAAAAGTAAAGCATTTGAGTGGTAATTTACCTTTGAACTTATTGGTACCTCTTTGCATCCTATCCACAAAGTTGGCTTCAATTTCATCAAGGTCATCATCTGGTTCCACAGTATACTTCTTAGATCTTGAGATCTTCTCTAAAGTACTATCTTTAAAAGCAGTCTCAGTCGTCGGTAGAGCATCACTAAACTCTCTCATCTCAAACGTTTCCAAGAAACTGATCGTTTGTAATCTTGTTCACACTCATAAGTTCTTCAATTGTAGACACCTTGTGACTATAGGATTTAGGCAATTATCTAAGAATCTTTAGCACAACCTCGTCCTCATCAATAGTTCCTCCAAGACCTTTGATTCCATTGACAATTTCATCAACCTTTTGCATGTAGATTGTTATGTTCTAATCATCACTCATCTTTAGGGCTTCATACTTTGCCTTCAGGTTTTATAATTTGGCACTCTTTATAGAATCATCTCCTTCATCTAAATTTTTCATCTTAACCCAATGTTGCAAGTATGTGCCTAACCAGTGTTGTCATTGATGTCAACATATCAATGTTGTCATTGGTGTCAACTGTGCTCTTGTTTTGATGCTTTCTTGTAATGAGTTAGATGCTTTATATTTGCCTATGTAAGTATTGGAGATCCTGATATTGAGGATATTGAGAAAATTTGCTCCTCTGGTGGAAACAGTGTGTTGCATAGTATCTTTGTTTACAATAGAATAGTCCAATAGATTGCTTTTCATTTCTTGTAGAATGAATAAGGCATGTTTGAAGATGCTATGTTCCAAGTTTGAGCCTCTGGTATGAAGATTTGAGTGAGTTATGATCACCAGAGTGAAAATTGCTTTTTTTGAGTATTCACTGGTGACAGAGAGAATGTATTTTGCTCCACATTCATCTACATTGAAGTATTATGATCCGCAATTCATAAGTTAAGTCCGAAATAATGATAAGTGCCTTTAACTCCAATGGTTCATGATTTGGTGGTCCGCAAGCTATCTTTTCTCTATGACAGTAGCTGACAGTGTTGTTTATGTGTTTCGGTTTGAAGAATCTTCTTGACAGAGTGGTTAGAAATTGTGCGGTTCTTCTTGGTGATTACAATGTGCTTGTGGATGTCTCTTGATCATGTTCCTACCTTTGGATTGGTCCGCAAAGAGAAATTGGGATCATGGATGAAAATTTTTCTTAGAAGACTTAGTGTTAACACCTATCTTGGCCGACTTGGTTGTTTTCACTACTTGCAGAGATGTATTGAAGATTGTAGAAGCGTGTCGTGGCGTGGAAGATTACATTTGTGTCCTAGCTAAGGTGTGGCGTGATCAACATACATCTTTACATCTTTTCCTTATCTAATTTTGTTTAGGTCCAGACCTATTCCTATGTATGTTTGTAATGCTGACCTTGGAGATTGTTCCAATGGTTGATGAATGTAATGCCGACCTTGATGTACATTCCAAGGTTGATGAATTGTATAAAAGGATGTAAAGTAGTTGCGAAAATATTATGCAGGTGTGAAAATGAAAGGATAAGTGCAAAGGTGTAAAAAGAGCAAAGAAGAGGAGTTATACTGTACTTCAATGGAACTGAACCCAAGCATGGAATAGATGCTACCAAATTAGTTCACCAATCTTGGAAGTGAGCCAAACCTTAGCAGTGAGCCACCCCTTGGCAGTGAGCCTCAACATTTGCAGTGAGCATATTGGGTAGTGAGCCTCTATTTTTCGGTATTGTTATAACATATATATTTCTGTGGGCTAACACCCACCGTGGTTTTTCCCTTTTAGGGTTTTCCACGTAAAAACCTGGTGTCTCATGTGTTGATGATGTTGTTGTGTTGAGTTTCTCATTTCATGCTTTCATGATTAAATTTGAATAATAGTGAACAAGTGTTTGATGTGCTAATGTTCATAAGTGGTCAAAGTTTTGAAAACAACTGATTCACCCCCCCCTCAGTTGTCTGGTACATTCCAACAATTGGTATCAGAGTTGAGTTCCTCAGAGGTAAGATTAACATCTTGAGGTAGATCCATGATGTCCTACAAGAAGGAGGCTCCACAGTTTGATTGAACAAATTATGCGACCTGGAAGATACACATGAAAAGCTATCTGCTTTGTATTGGTTATAGAGTATGGAAAGCAACAGAGACTAAATATACCATGCCTCCAAATGGTCTGACAACTGAAGATGAAATCAAAGAATATGAGTTGAATATAAAAGCTAGAGATGCTCTGTTAAGTGCATTGACTGACACTGACTTGATAAAGGCCATGGATTATGAAACTGCTCAAGAAGTCTCGAAAAAGTTGGAAAATCTGTATGAAGGAGATGAATTTGTAAAGAGTGCCAAATTGCAGGGACTAAAAGCTAAATATGAAGGTTTAAAGATGGGTGAAGATGAAAACATAACATCCTACATGCAAAAGGTTGATGAACTTGTCACTGGAATCAAAGGTATGAGAGGAACTATTGAGGATAAGGAAGTTGTGATGAAAATTCTTAGGTCATTACCTAAATCCTACAGCCACAAGGTAGCTGCAATTGAAGAAGTAATGACTGTGAAAGAGGTCACCAAGGATCAGTTGCTAAGAAAGCTTACAGCCTTTGAGATGAGAGAACTTGGTGATGCTCTGCTGAAGATTGAGACTGCTTTCAAAGCCAATACTTTAGAGAAGATCTCCAAAGTTGAAAAGCACAAGGTGGAACCTAATAATGAGCTTGATGAAATTGAAGAAAACTTTGTTGACAAACTACAAAGAAGTTCTGGTAAGTTCAAAGGCAAATTACCTTTCAAATGTTTTACATGTGGTAAGGTTGGTCACTATGCTTCTAGATGTCCTAAGAGAATTGAAAGGAATAGAAAAAGTTTTGAGGATAGACCTAGGGTTCCAAAGAAATGCTACTATGTTAGAGATCTTGATGATGAAGGTGTGATAGATGATGAATCTGATGATGCTAGTACTAGTGCAAATGAGTGCTTGTTTATTGCAACTAAAGAAGAACATGTGTCTACTAATCCTGCTAGTTGTGTGAAGGAAGAAAAACCAGTGGAAGAAAATGCTTTGGCTGTTCAGGTGGAGAAAGATAAGGATGAATGGATTATTGATAGTGGATGCTCACATCACATGACCAGTGACAAAAACAAGTTTGTGAATTTGGAAAAGTATGATGGAGGACTAGTTAGGTTTGGAGATAATACAGCTGGTAAGATTTGTCGAAAAGGATCTATTTCTTTTGATGGAAAGCACAACACTAATAATGTCCTATATGTGAAGGGTTTGAAGCATAATCTTTTGAGTGTTGGTCAGATGTGTGACAAAGGTTATGATCTTAGATTTAAAGACAATGGGTGCAAGATTATGGAAAGCTCCAGAACAGTGATTGCTACCAGTAAGAAGACCAAAGGTAACATTTACCAATTAAGAGGAACTGATAATTATTGTTTATTGGCTCAGACAAATGAGAGTTGGCTGTGGCATAGAAGGATGTGTCATATCAATTTTGACAATTTGATGAAGATAAACTCTGCAAGGCTGTAAGAGATCTTCCTAAACTTGTGAAGCCAGCCAACACCATTTGTAAGGAGTGTCAATTTGGGAAACAAACAAAAACAAGTTTCAAAAGCAAAGAACAATTCTCTGCTAGATTGTTGGAGTTGGTACATACAAATTTGTGTGGTCCCACAAGAACAAGAAGTCTGCAAGGTGACAGGTATTTTATGTTGCTTATTGATGACTATTCTAGAATGACTTGGGTTACTTTTCTAAAAGAAAAATTTGAAGCCCTAGACAAGTTTAAAGTTTTCAAGGCAATGGTTGAGAATGAGTTGGAGTTGAGGATCAAATGCTTGAGGTCTGATAGAGGAGGTGAGTTCACATCAAATGAATTCAATATTTTCTATGAAGAACAAGGGATAAAGAGACAATTGTATGCACCTAGAACTCCTCAGCAAAATGGAGTTGTTGAAAGGAAAAATAGGACAGTTCAAGAGGCTGCTAGGATTATGTTGAAGGAACTTGACCTACAGAAGTATGCTAGAGAGAAGCCATACATACTGTTGTGTACATCTTAAACAGAGTTCAAGTTAAAGGTAATAGTGCTAAAACTCCTTATGAATTATGGCATGGAAGAGCTCCTATAGTGAGATATTTCAAAGTTTTTGGTAGCAAATGTTATATCAGAAGAGAAGAAGATCTAGGCAAATTTGATGCTAGGTGTGATGAAGGAATCTTCCTTGGATACTCTACCAAGAGTAAGGCCTACCGGTGCTACAATAAGAGATTGAAGAAGATCATTGAGAGTACTAATGTGAAGGTTAATGAAGACAAGGAAAGAATATCAGATCTGAGTGGCTATGAATCAGATGAACTGGCTGCCACAACAAATCAGGAAAACGTTAAACAAGAGACAGTCAAGATGAAGAAGAAAAGGCTCTGGAAAGTGTTGCTAAGACTCCCAGGTATGTAAGAATCAATCATTCTGAAGATTAGATTATAGGGGATAAAAGAAAAGGGGTATTGACAAGGAAAAGAGCTGCAGAAAAATAGGTGAATTGCTATTTGCTTTCAAAAGTTGAACCCAAAACTATAAATGAAGCATGTAATGATGAAAATTGGGTAAAAGCTATGGAAGAGGAGCTGATGCAGATAAAAAAGAATCAAACTTGGGACCTGGTCCCTAGACCTGCTGATAAGAATGTGATTGGCACCAATGGGTTTTCAAAAACAAGATGAATGAGAATGGAGAAGTAGTAAGGAACAAAGCAAGATTGGTATGCAAAGGATACTCTCAGGTTGAAGGAATAGATTTTGAGGAAACCTATGCTCATGTGGCAAGAATTGAAGAAATTAGAATGTTTTTGGCATTTGTAGCATTCAAAGACTTCAAAGTGTATCAGATGGATGTTAAGTCTACATTTTTGAATGGTGAGCTAGAAGAAGAGGTCTACATTGAGCAACCAGAAGGATGCCAATTATCAAAACAAGGTGATATGGTGTGCAGGTTAAAAAAAGCCTTGTATGGACTAAGCAAGCCCTCAAAGCCTAGTATGCAAGGCTAGACAAGTATTTGTTGCAATTAGGGTTTAGTAAAGGCACTGCAAACAACAATCTATATTTCAAAATCAATGATAATCAGATCCTAATTGTTGTAGTCTTTATCTTTGGAGGGAATGAAGGTCTACAAATTAATCAATCAGATAAAGGAATCTTCATATCTCAATCTAAGTATGTGAAAGAGTTGTTGAAGAAGTTTGGGATGGAAGACTCTAAACTGGTATGTACTCTCATGGTAATAGGCTGCAAGTTGAGCAAAACTAATGAATCACCCAAGATTGATCAAAAAAGGTACAGATCCATGATTGGAGGATTGATTTATCTAACTCAAACTAGACTTGATATAATACATGTAGTTTGTCTTGTTGTAAGATTTCAAGCTGATCCAAGAGAGACACATGTGATGGCAGTTAAGAGAATCTTGAGGTATTTAAAAGGCACACCAGATCATGGCTTATGGTATCCAAAGGATAATGATTTCACTCTTAGTGATTATACAGATGCAGATTGGGCCGAAGATGTTGATGACAGAAAAAGTACAAGTGGAGGTGCTTTCTTCTTGAGTAATAGATTGGTTTCATGGCTGAACAAGAAACAAGATTCAATCTCTTTGTCAACTGCAAAAGTAGAGTATATTGCAGCAGCATGTTGTTGTACTCAAGTGTTATGGATGAAGTAGACTTTGAAGGACATAAGAGTTGTGTATGAAGATCCAGTTGAAATCTTCTGTGACAATACAAGTGTTATAACCATTTCAAAGAACCCAATGATGCACTCCAGAACAACGCATATATCTATAAGGTATCACTTTCTGAGAGAAAAGGTGACAAAGAATGAAGTAAAGATGGAATATGTGCCACAAAGGATCAAATTGCATATATTTTCACTAAGCCTCTGCCTAAGGATACTTTTGAGTATCTCAGAGAAAAGTTAGGGGTCACTACCCCTCCTGCTCTGAACTAAGATGCATAGGAATGCATCAGTCTAGTGGTGCTCAAAGTCTCATTCTTTGATCTGGATTGATGTTTTGAGGGCTTCCTTTCAGGGGGAGTAGCTAGATGTTCCTGATAAAGAAAGTGTTGATAACAGAGAAAGTTTAGTGGAATTAGAGCAGCAACGTGCAAGTATGTGCCCTTTGCCATTGATGTCAAAAGGGGAGAGAAATCATGTGAAAAACTCAGAGAAGAAAGAGTGCAGATGTGTAAAGATAAAGGGGGAGAATCTTGTCTTGATGGTCTTTACAGTTTTTCACATCATATGTTGCCATCAATGACAAAGGGGGAGATTGTTGCAAGTATATGCCTAACCGGTGTTGTCATTGATGTCAACATATCAGTGTTGTCATTGGTGTCAATTGTGCTCTTGTTTTGATGCTTGCTTGTAATGAGTTAGATGCTTTGTATTTTCCTATGTAAGTATTGGAGATCCTGATATTGAGGATATTGAGAAAATTTGCTCCTCCGGTGGAAATAGTGTGTTGCAGAGTATCTTTGTTTACAGTAGAATAGTCCAATAGATTGCTCCACATTTCTTGTAGAATGAATATCTTTGTCTGTGGATTGGAAGTTGTTTAGAGGCATGTCTAAAGATGCTATGTTCCAAGTTTGAACCTCCGGTATGAAGATTTGAGTGAGTTATGATCACCAAAGTGAAAACTACTTTTTCAAAGTATTCATTGGTGACAGGGAGAATGTATTCTGCTCCGCATTCCTCCCCATTGAAGTATTATGATCTGTAGTTCATGAGTTAAGTTTGAAATGATGATAAGTGCCTTTAACTCCAATGGTTCATGATTTGGTGGTCTGCAAGATATCTTTTCTCTATGATAGTAGTTGATAGTGTTGTTTATGTGTTTCGGTTTGAAGAATCTTCTTGATAGAGTGGTTAGAAATTGTGCGGTTGTTCTTGGTGATTACAATGTGCTTGTGGATATCTCTTGATCATGTTCCTACCTTTGGATTGGTCCACAAAGAGAAATTGGGATCATGGATGAAGATTGTTCTTAGAAGACTTAGTGTTAACACCTGTCTTGGCTGACTTGGTTGTTTTCACTACTTGCGGAGATGCATTGAAGATTGTAGAAGTGTGCCGTGGAGTGGAAGATTACATTTGAGTCCCAGCTAAGGCATGGCGTGATCAACATACATCTTTACATCTTTTTCTTAGCTAATTTTGTTTAAGTCTAGACCTATTTCTATGTATGTTTGTAATGCCGACCTTGGAGATTGTTCCAATGGTTGATGAATGTAATGCCGACCTTGATGTACATTCCAAGGTCGATGAATTGTATAAAATCATGTAAAGTAGTTGAAAAAATATTATCCAGGTGTGAAAATGAAAGGATAAGTGCGAAGGTGTAAAAAGAACAGAGTAGAGGAGTTATATTGTGCTTCAATGGAATTGAACCTAGGCATGGAGTAGATGCTATCAAATCAGTTGACCAATCTTGGCGGTGAGCCAACCCTTGGCAGTGAGCCACCCCTTGGCAATGAGCCACCCCTTGGTAATGAGCCTCAACATTTACAATAAGCATATTGGGCAGTGAGCCTCTATTTTTCGGTATTGTTATAACATATATATATATATATATATATATTTCTGTGGGCTAACACCCACCATGGTTTTTCCCTTTTAGGGTTTTCCACATAAAAACCTGGTGTCTCATGTGTTGATGATGTTGTGTTGAGTTTCTCATTTCATGCTTTCATGATTAAATATGAATAATAGTGAACAAGTGTTTAATGTACTAATGTTCATAAGTGGTCAAAGTTTTGAAGACAACTGATTCACCCCCCTCTCAGTTGTCTGTTGCATTTCAACACCCAGATCTCATGAGCAGTTTCTAGATCCATAACTTTCACTAACTCATTGTTGGATAAAGCATTTAACAAAGTGTCTCTAGCCTTTCCATTTAACTCATACTATTTGATTTCATCTTCGAATGATGGACCATTTTGAGGAATAGTATACTTTGTATATGCCATCTTCCAAACACTATAACCAAGAGAAATGAGTTGACTTTTCATTCGTACCTTCTAGAGAGGATAATCCATTCCATCAAACTGTGGAGACTCCTTCTTGTGTGCCATCCCGGATCTACCTCAAGTTGTTAAGCTTTTCTTCTAAGGAACCTAAATCTTATATCAATTGTTGAAATGCACAAGACAACTGAGAGGGGGGGTGAATTAGTTGTAACCAAAACTTAACTTCTTTAAAGCATCAACACATCAACCACTTAATCGCTGTTATTATGATTTAACCATGAAAGCAAGAAATCAGAAACTTAAGCACATTCACACATGAGACACCATATTTTTTACGTGGAAAACCCAATGAGAGAAAACCACGGTGAGGATTAACTCACAATATAAATGATATATCAAATTTTACAACAAGGCTCACTACCAAAGGCTCACTATCTTAGGGCTCACTACCCAAAATGCTCACTACAAAAGAAGGGGCTCACTGCCAAGAGAAGAGGCTCACTGCCAAAAGGGCTCACTTCCAGAAGTTGGTGAACTGAGATAGTAGCATCTACACCATGCCAAGGTTCAGTTCCATTGAAGCACAATAAAACTCCTCTGCTCTGCTCTACTTTTACACTTCGCACTTATCTTCGCATCTTCGTAACATCATCACTTATTTACGACTTCATTACATGTATTTATACAATTCATCAACCTTGGAATGTACATCAAGGTCGGCATTACAATCATCAACCATTGGAACAATGTGACATTTTACCCTAATTACAGGTTGTGTTTAAAGAGCTTATGCGCCAAGAACAGATATCTTCGCGCTTAACTTTCTTCCTCCTTGTATTCTCAGCTTGTATTTTCAACAACAAGCTCAGTAGCTGCTCTGTAACTTAGCAATGAACACACTTCCACTCTGATAATCACACAATTCTTGAATGCAAAGTATCGATTATGGACTTAGAGTTTTCCTTTTAATCAGATCAATTTATGATTTAGGGCGTATTAATGATTCAGGGAGCAATTTGATAATTAGTTTTAATAGGATTACTCAGGATTATTACAAGTGTCCATTTGTACGCTTTCAAATTTAAATGCCAACGGCATCTTTTTCACATTTATTGCAAAAAGTGTGGGGTGCTTAATAGAAAATCCGGTAAGGAATATTCAGGTAAACCTATCCAGATGAAAATGGTCTGGGTGATGTCATCAAATCAGGTCAACTATCGTTGACCAAGAATTCTATATTCAGGTCTTGATTTTCATTCATATTAGGTAGAGAAGTTGATGAGGACACGTGGTCTCATGCCATTAGTTGCGTGGGTGCATGGACATTTGGGGATCAAGATATTAGAGTGTGAAATATCCGTGTAAACTTAATATCTTGATGACATAAGCATAGTGAAATTTCTTCATTCTGTAGAGATAAGGTGACATAAGTTGGATGGGGATATTAAATTCGCATGGATATTATGAGATGTAATGTCCATACAAGCTAAAATCCTGATGACGTAAGTGTGCTCAGGACTCCTCATGGCACTAGTACAAAAAGAGCAATATATTACTAAAAAAACTACTAAAAACTGCTTATAAATGACCAAACATGGTCACATTACCATTAGTAGTTTATTGCCAGTCATTTATAACACGACCAAATTGATGACTAAACCATTTTTAGTCATTTATTGGTTGTTTTGATTGATCGATTTGGTAGTATATTTAGTCGTTGATTTAGTCATTGATTGTTGTAATCTAGTCACTTATTTAGTCATTTTTTATTCACTAGTATATTTAGTCGTTAATTTAGTCATTGATTGTTGTTAACTAGTCACTTATTTAGTCATTTTTATTCACTAATTTCTATCCATTGGTAGTATATTTAGTCATTAATTTTAATCATCATTTTGATCAATTTGGTAGTATATTTAGTCATTTTTATTCACTAATTTAACACTGGTCATATATTTAGTCATATTTATTCATTTGCTCACTGACTTCTATCAATTGGTAGTATATTTAGTCAATTTAATTATTAATTAACATCAATAAGTAGTATATTTAATCATTTTGAAGCTTGCATTTAATCATTAGTATATTTAGTAGTATATTTTGAAGCTTGCACAATGAAACAACTTTGAGAAGGTAAAAAAAACTTGTTTTATTGATAAAAAATGCTTACAAACGGCATATAGATTTGAAAATAAGTTACAATGCTTTCTCTTTACTAAAAAAACCTTCATGGTTACAATACATAGCTCAAAGAATGAGCAAGAAATTAATTTTCTGAGTATCACTAATTTTCTGGGTATACTTTGATGGTTAAATTTCACTTGACACTATCATGGTAGCTTCACCCTTTGCCTTTGATCCTTTGTCTTTTCAAGAACCACTGTGGACTATCATCAAAGCTCCTACTCTCTACCTTGTTGGACTACTCAACACAAGTCTAGTCTATACTCTCACATTGAAACACTTATCCTTTTATACCACTCAAGATCTCAAAAACACTTATCCTTTTATGCTCCAAAAGTCAATATGACAGTCTAGGATCAAGGTGTTGCAATTCAAAAAGATAGTGTTGTCTTACCTGCTGAGATTCTATAGCTGTCTTACCCGTTGTCCATGCTCACTTTTACTTACTGTGAACTATGCTTACTCTGTCATGCACTGTAGGTTCTATTTTTCTGAGTCTGGCTCCTTGAGAAGAACTTTGTGCTTGGCAAATACAATTGAATGTAACACTCTATTTACATCATCATCTTCCAAATTAAGTTGAGATTTGATGTCATCAAAACTAAGTTTTTCAGCTTCATTGAACAACATTAATAAAGTGGCCTGCAGTTGATTCCATAATAGATTCAGAGTCAATTAATATTGCACACAAAGCATAATCATATTTTTCAGAAGTGCATCTCAATTTCAAATAAATGTTTGGGAATCCAACTTTGTTTACTTCTGATAGAAACTCTAAGTAGGCTTGCAAATAATAAATTTCTCACAAATGGCAATTAATATTCAAGAACTAGTCACCTGGTAAGTCGATAATACCATCTCTATTGTGTTGCCATCAAAATAGCCTTTCATGGTGCAGGTCCCAAGAGAATATATCCATGTAAGTTTGCGCTGCTTATTTTCCTTAGAATAGAATTGTTTATATATATCTATACATTTAGCCTACATCAAAAAGGTAAGAATAAACAACTAAGACTAGATGTATTTTTTGATTAAAGAAATTGCAAACAAGTAACAAATAAGTTTTACTAGCTCAATAGGAATATTGATATAAGGGGACTTGTAGGATGGCCAATATCCAGTAGTAAGGACTTTAACACTCATATCTATTCCAACATGAATGTATTCTCTGACAAGATGAGCGAACTGTGGAAACATAGACAAAGCACGTGAACTGTTTGACAAAATGCCTCAAAGAAATGTGGTCTCATGGACAGCAATGATTGCAGGATATGCACAAATTGAACTTTTTGAGAAGACTTTAGAAAATTTCAAGCAAATGCAATTGGCAAATGTAAAGCTAGACTCCACAACCTTTGCGAGCATCCTCCCTGCCTGTACCAAACAGGGTATGGACATCCATCAAAGCATGAAGGATAGAGAAATTTTGTCAGATGTTGTAGTTGCAACTGCCCTAGTAGACATGAATGCAAAATGTGGAAACATAGACAAAGCACGTGAACTGTTTGACAAAATGCCTCAAAGAAATGTGATCTCATGGACTGCAATGATTGCAGGATATGCACAAATTGAACTTTTTGAGAAGACTTTAGAAACTTTCAAGCAAATGCAATTGGCAAGTGTAAAGCTAGATTCCACAACCTTTGCCAGCATCCTCCCTGCCTGTGCCAAAATGGGGTCTTTGGAACAGGGTATGGACATCCATCAAAGCATGAAGGATAGAGGAATTTTGTTAGATGTTGTAGTTGCAACTGCCTTGGTAGACATGTATGCAAAATGTGGAAACATAGACAAAGCACGTGAACTGTTTGACAAAATGCCTCAAAGAAATGTGGTCTCATGGACTGGAATGATTGCAGGATATGCACAAATTGAACTTTTTGAGAAGACTTTAGAAACTTTCAAGCAAATGCAATTGACAGGTGTAAAGATAGACTCCACAACCTTTGCCAGAATTCTCCCTGCTTGTGCCAAAATGGGAGCTTTGGAACAGGTTATGGACATCCATCAAAGCATGAAGGATAGAGGAATTTACCTTGAATATAGCAACATATAGCTTAGGGGTGGAAGCATCCACTTAAGCCAAGACAACCCACTTGGAATCTAAAAAAAGATAGTAATACCACAAATCAGATTTTTGATTCTCAGTGATAGTATGTCCTTTCAATATATACTTGTGAATAGTAATCACAAAATAAAGAAAAACCATATTAACTGGATAGATAGAAAATCCAGAATCTCACCACAGCTTGTCGATCGACCATTAAGAATACAGCTAAAGCCATCTTAGCACTAACACGATCAAGATCAAATTCATTCAAAGGTGTGCCCTCAATAAACTCTACATGACCTTTATAATGTGCTAGAAGGGTTTTCATCTCGAATCTGTACATAAGAAGTACTAGTACATAAAGTCAACAAACAAATTTTTAAGAAACACCAAAAAGAAAGGACACAATAATATGTTGATTTGTACTGTAACAAATCCAGATATAAAACATTTGGAATAGAAGAATGCAAAGACTATAGAATCATTCAAAGTAATCTGGAATACTTTATCCAAAGTTAGAAGCTTACAAGGGTTTATATGGAGCCATAATCACAACTCGAAGAGGAAATGTTGGCATATCTGCAAAGAAAAATTAATAATGCAAAGAATTAACCAATATTTTGGAGCATACCTTATTTCTGAATATTCAAGAAGATGCATTTACAAGACAGATGTAACAATTCCAAGTTGTGAACAAAAATCTTTAATAGTCGTTTATGCTTTAACTTGCCAACCTTTATCATGAGAAGGATAATAGAACTCTGAAAGAAAGTCTTGTATGGTTCGATATGATAAATTTCCACTAATTATAATAAATCTTGAAACTGCCCTGGTAGACATGTATGCAAAATGTGGAACCATGGAGAAGGCACATGAACTGTTTGATAGAATGCCTCAAAAAAAATGTGGTCTCATGGACTGCAATGATTGCAGGATACGCATGGACAGTCTCTTCCCACATCACCGCGGGAGCTATCAAGAGTCAGTGCGGGAGTGCGGGAAGCCAAGTCTGCAGTTTAAATCATACACAGTTCTCTCTTGCCTCACTCTTCTCACTTCTCTCTCATGCCACTCAACAAATAGAGTTGCTTCCAATTGAGCCAGCCTGCAACACTTTCTCAAATGCCTGCCTCTTATCTACAGGTCGTTACTTATCACACAGCCCAAAGTGAGGTACAAGGGCATTCAGAACAACATCCTGCAGAAGCAAATAAATTATAAAATGACAGCAGTCTTTGGAGGACGACAAAATCAAATCAAATCAAATCAATTGTCACTCTGCCACATCTGACTTATGTCCTTTGTATGATCCTTGTCTTATTTTTATGCCCGGCAATGAGATATGTGCATATTCACAATGGAGTATTTGCTGCAGACCACCCAACAATAGAGCAATATTTGATTTCAGAAAACTCTAGAATCTTTATTGATGACACAGCATTCAAAAACCTGGCTCTAATACTATAATAGAAAAGAAGAAAGAGTTGCAGCATTACAAAGCTTCAAACCAGTGATATAGATTCATTGTAATTGTGCCTACTAAACAGAAGTACAATAGGAAAACAAATTGTCAATCCATAAAACAACCTACAAAACCAAGCAAGAAAAATATCTCAACAAAGTAACCAAACATCCTAATTTGGGTACCATGTGCCAATGTGAAACTAATTCATATGTCTTGTTAATCTATACGATAACTAACAGAAGTATGGTTGGAAAGCATCTCAACCAATGTCACTCATTAGTCCAAATTGTAATGCATGTCTTGCAATGCCAAATCGGATCTTCAGATCAATCACCAGCAAGTTTTGGCAACTTTACTTTTCAGGGGATGGAGTTGATGGGTCACCCATTGCTATTGATGTTAATGCTTGAACCAACTTCAACTGACCTGATGTTTACAAAGGCAATAGCACCAGAATGTTTGCTAATAAATTTCACACTACCAGAGAACATCAATTGCAATAATAAATGAAGTAACTGTACAACAAAGAGAATATAGAATGATCAAAGCTTTCTTATATAGGTAGTGTTCAATACAATTTGCTCAATCCATGGAGGACACAATATACAGCACCCCTACCCTAACATAAGACTTGTTATTTGAATGAGAAGACTTATGGATATTGATTAACACAACCACCAACAACCGAAACTCAAGTCGTTACATCACTACCTAATGCTGACAAGGATTAACATAACAACATTGGCTTACAAACAAAATATTTACAAAGTCCATGAAAAGGATAATGGAAGATCACATGAATATTCTGGACCAAACAGTGCACATAAAATAACTATGGCAAGGATAATGATGAGGAAGAAGCTGCATCAACCATGCAAGAGCAAGTGTTGGCCAAGGATCAAGATAACTAGTATGGATAATGCTCTAGTTTTGATTGCCTGTGTTGTGTTAGATAAGGTGTTCAGAATCTTTGACTAAATCTTAGTTTATTTTCTTGTTTCCCAGAAGCATGTTACCTGTTATATTAGTACAAGTTCTATCTCTTTTTTGATAATCAATAAATTTACTCTTGTTATCAAAAAATTAGGGGCAATGGTAAGTATGTGATCAGAAGTTGATCATAATAGTTAACCTGTAGAGTTCTATTTAGATCTGAAACTGGCAAGAAAAGATATACATATGCATTCTGAAGAAGCATCTTGAATAAGCTTTTGCAAAATTGCAAATGGATTTTACATAAAATTATATCTTTAAGAACAAGTCATGAAGAGAACTGTTTCACTACCAACGGTATTTTCAAAACCATATAAAGGTTTCTCCTTAATTCAGGAATTCAAAATAAATGAAGTTAAAAAACTAAGGTTAACCTTTTGTGCTCAAGCTCTCTTTGTCTTGTTGCTTAAAGTAGAAGCTGCGATGATCAAGAGATTTCCGGTAATTTTTGCAAAAACATCAGCCCAAACTTTGTTATACTCAAACCTACAATTGGACAATTCATCTTTATTTTGCTGAAGACGTTTTTGTATTACTGGTAAAGCACGACCTGGGTTTTCATGCAACAGGTCTATTACTTCAAGACTTCAAGTCCATGATCACCATAAAGCTGCTCAATACATCTCAGATTTAAGGCTGCAAAGGTCAAAAATTGCCACATTAATCAGACACTTCAAAACAAACTATGATATGTATCTAACTTCTAGCAGCAGTTACACCAGCTCAAAATAGAATCTACCTGTAAAAAAAATGTGGTCTCATGGACTGCAATGATTGCAGGATACGCATGGACAGGCTCTTCCCGCATCGCCGCGGGAGCTATCAAGAGTCAGTGCGGGAGTGCAGGAAGCTTCCCACACTCCCGCACTGACTCATGATAGCTCCCGCGGTGATGCGAGAAAAGCCTGGACTGCATCTCCTGCTGTCTTTGGTATATACAACCGTATGCAAAATGTGGAAGCATTGACAAGGCATGTGAACTGTTTGGCAGAATGCCTCAAAGAGATGTCATCTCATGGAATGCAATGGTTGCGGGATATGCACAAAATGGATTTGTTGAAAAGGCTTTAGAAACTTTCAAGCAAATGCAATTGGCTGGTGTAAAGCCAAATTCCACAACCTTTGCCAGCATCCTCCCTGCCTGTGTCAAAATGGGAGCTTTGGAATAGGTAATGGACATCCATCAAAACATAAAGGATAGAGGAATTTTGTCAGATGTTGTAGTTGCAACTGCCCTGTTAGACATGTATGCAAAATGTGGAAGCATAGACAAGGCATGTGAACTGTTTGACAGAATGCCTCAAAGAAATGTGGTCTCATGGACTGCAATGATTACAGGATATGCACAAAATGGATTTGTTGAAAAGGCTTTAGAAATTTTACAGCAAATGCAATTGGCTGGTGTAAAGCCAAATTCCACAACCTTTGTCATCATCCTCCCTGCCTGTGTCAAAATGGGAGCTTTGGAATAGGGTATGGACATCCATCAAAACATAAAGGATAGAGGAATTTTGTCAGATGTTGTAGTTGCAACTGCCCTGTTAGACATGTATGCAAAATGTGGAAGCATAAACAAGGCACGTGAACTATTTTATAAAATGCCTCAAAGAAATGTGGTCTCATGGACTGCAATGATTGCAGGATATGCACAAAATGGATTTGTTGAAAAGGCTTTAGAAATTTTAAAGCAAATGCAATTGGCTGGTGTAAAGCCAAATTCCACAACCTTTGCCAGCATCCTCCCTGCCTGTGTCAAAATGGGAGCTTTGAAATAGGGTATGGACATGGGCTTGAAACTCCCTTATGATTCACCTCCTATAGAACAGATGCTCTCTAAGCGAGATGAATTCCTTAAAAGGTAGTTTTGTGATTAGTTCATTTCTTCAGCACTCAATAATTATATTTGTTTATTTTTTGTAACTTTAGTATTCTTTTGGTTTTGCAGCATAGAAATAGACCAGATGAATGATTATGATCAATCCCTAATTTTCATAGTTGAAAGTATTCAAAGCATAGTTGACTGGAACAAAGTTTTAAGACATCAGACCAAGGATGGCTCACTCTTCCATTCTCCCTCTGCAACTGCTTGTGCTCTAATGCACACTAGAAAATCCAGTTGCCTTGAGTATTTGAATTCAATGCTAGAAACTTTGGAGAATGGAGGTTGGTCCTTAAATGTTAATGTATATTGATGAGATTTCATCATGTTCATGCACATGTAACATGCATTTTTTGTTGGTGCAGTGCCTAGTGTTTATCCCATAAATGTGTTCACTGATCTCTCAATTGTAGATAGGTTGGAGAGCTTAGGAATAGCAAGACATTTCAAATGTGAGATAAAGCAGGCTCTAGATGATTTCTATAGGTAATTGATAAATCCCTTGCTTATGACTGAATATTGTACTTTCTATGCCTGGTTTCCATATTGTCTGAAATCAATATTCTCACTGGACAGATGCTGGATAGAGAACAAAATAATTGAGGGAATATCATCAACATCAGACATAATTAATAGTTTTGTCAGTTTCAGGATTTTACGGTGGAATGGATATGATGTGTCTCCAGGGCTTTTGAACAAATCACACCCTGTTTTCCATAAATTTTGTTGTTGATTATTGCTCATATTTTTCTGTCAGGCATGAATAACTGTTATGAAATGCAATTTTGGGGATGATAGATTCTCACTCATACATTAATTCTTTACCAGAGTTATGTTTCATTAATTTTGTATTTCCTTTTAATGGAACCAATAACCATGTAGATGTCTTTGTCAGTTTCCTGCAAGATGGAAACTTCCTACCATCAGTAGAAAAGAGAGTCCAAGATGTTACAGCAATGTTGAATTTGTATAAATCATCTCAGATGATGTTCCCTAGTGAAAGAATTTTGGAAGAAGCAAAATCTTTCTCCAGAAACTATCTTGCCAAAAATGAAGCAAATATTGCTATGGATGACGAAAATTTAGTCCACAAAGACCTTGATAAAGAGGTAATACATTTATTTTTTCAAATCCAAATGACCAATGTTTGATATTAATTTTATCATTGAGCTTGAAGGGTTGATCCATCATGTGCAAGTTGAGTATGCACTGGCTATCCCCTGGTTGGCCAGTTTGGAGCGAATGGAGCATAGAAGATACATTGAAAAATATGCATTTGATGATATTTGGATTGGAAAGACCTCTTACAAGTAACTTTTGATTGAGGTCATTATTATGGCACACCATAACTAGATAACCCTTCAAATTTGATTTTATAAGTATATGCTTTTAGATAACTTGCTTAGACAGTCCTGAATATTGGACCTTCTGATTGGATTGCAGGATCCCATGTTTAAACAGTGATTGTTTTTTAACATTAGCCAAAAATGACTTCAATATCTGCCAAGCAACACAGCAGAAAGACTTACAGGAGTTGGAAAATTATGTCTACATGTAAATGATTGGGGAGTTTTGGAATTATTAACTGTAATAACATGACTGGCAGTAATATGTTATAGTTGCTCTGAGGTTTTAATAAGAGTTTATGTTGATGTCTCCATTAACAGATGGTTTATAGATTCAAAATTTGGTGACCTACACTTTGCATGACAAAAGCTTGTATACTGCTATTTTTTGTAGCAAGGATTTACATTTTATTTATGCAATTGGTATTCACCCATCATTAAAATAGCCCAAACAATCCACAAGCAAATGGAAAGCTAGAGAGTCAAATGGAGGATGTAATAGCCCAAACAGTCCACAAACAAATGGAAAGCAAGGAGTCAAGAGCTTCCATTTTGAAACCAAGTCTTTTCCTGGAGAAAAGAAAAGAAATAAAAGAAAATATTTTTATAAAAAAATGTGAAGGGAGAAACTTACAATAGTAGAGGCCTTCATCACGGTGTCCTTATCCTGTGAGAGACTTTCATGCTTGTCTATTGTAGAAATGAGCACATCAATAAAGTCATCGTGAGCCCTCCTCGTCTGACGATGATCATCCACCAACATCTGAATAAAATTATTTCTTTTCTTCTGCAAATTGATCATAGTCTTTGTGAGGCCTTGCAAATTTAACCACTAGAGAAATGGCAGATAATCTCCCATAACCCTACACCTCCTTAGCACGTAGGTTAATCATAGTCTTTGTGAGGCCTTGCAAATCGAACCATTGGAGAAATAGCAAATAATCTCCCATAACCCTAAACCTCCTTAGCACGCAGGGGTAATGAAGACAAAACTGAAACATCACTTTGGTGCCTAACTTTTTCTATTTTCCTTTTGATTTTCCCTTTCAAAAAAAATGCGCTTGCTTTTAGTGCTTAAAATTTTAAGCAATATGTTTTTTTTCAAAAGTGTTCTTTGAAGATATTTAGTCATATTTAGTTGGTCATATGACTAATTATTTAGAAATATGACTAAATATTTAGTTGTGTTTTTTACCCGACAATCAAATTAGTCATTTATTTAGTCATTTATAGTTGTGTTGCAAAAATTAGTAGAATACTAAAAGTTTTAGTCACATAGTCATTTATTTGCCCAAATTCTACTAGTGTAGGGTAAAGGTGACATGACGTCATCGGGAGGAGGATATTGGGAAACCTGATATCTACGCATTATAATATCCCTATGGGTCTAACATTCG
The DNA here is from genome assembly GCA_027924645.1 of Cunninghamia lanceolata. Classification (NCBI taxonomy): domain Eukaryota; kingdom Viridiplantae; phylum Streptophyta; class Pinopsida; order Cupressales; family Cupressaceae; genus Cunninghamia; species Cunninghamia lanceolata. Next base: position 40,558,096 of record BSBN01000391.1, on the reverse strand, counting down.
TATGACGTAAGCATATAATATAAGCGTTGAAGACATGATGTCAGCAGGATGTGGATATTCCACGTCGGGATATTTAAAGATAATATCCAGATATTAAGTTAATATCCGAATGTGTAAGGATATCCCTATGCGAGTGACGTTCAAATGGTCGGAGGAGGATAAATTTGACGTTCGGATATTAGAAATGATATGGATACTAGAATAACATCATGATGCAGAATGTGAATATCCAGATGACATTTGACCAATGTTTGACCGAGCATAACCTTTTATTCTGGAGAAATTTTGGGGTGCTTCAAAAGGCAAACTTATTTAAATTTTCATGATCTTTCACTTGATGAGGTTTGTGACAATGAAATCCAATTTTAAAAATTAACCTCTCCCTATTGAAGTCTTGATAGGCACCAGATAGCATCCTGACATGCATCTAATACTGACTCTTTTACCATACCGCCCGAAGCAAGGGAACCGACAAGCCAGCAAAAAGTTGGGTCCCTGTTTTGCTGAGACAAAATGGGGCGTGTTGTGTAACCACACAACAAATCTTTACTTAGCCTCTGAGTGACTCTGATTTTCTCTTGTCCAGAGAGACTTGGACAAAACTTCTTCAAAATAGTTTCTTTTATTTATGTATCTTTAGCCATTGCCTCATCTCTTTTGGCAGTTAAAATACGGCTAGACTTTCAGGCAATTCACTGGTAATTTCAATCAAGGCTTTATTGAACATATCTAAATACCTTATTGCAACAGCTTCAATGATGGATTTGTCATCATCAGAGCTCTCATCATATAGATCTTCCATAGGCTTTAGGTTTCCATGCACAACAACTGCATTGACTGTGGCTTTAAGAGTCATAGTAGCATTACCTTTCTTATCCTTTTTCTTCTTCTTTCCTTTTCCTTTACCCTTTTCGAAAGTCTCTCCTTCTTCTCTGGAAGTGACATCTCTCTTCTTGAAAATGAAACCTTCCTTTTCTTTCTCTGATATATCTTCTTCTCCAATGGAAATATCAATCTTAGTCCTCTTTGCCGATGTTTGTTCTTTAGTAGAGGGTGGTCCCTTTTTCTCCCAAACCAATTTCTCTGCTTCTTCTTCTTGTTCTTCCTCTTCATCTACATTAACACCATGACTAACATATACATCTCTATGCCCTTTTCTTTTGACTCTTCTTTTCTTTTTTGGTTTGGAAGCATTGGCTTCATCATTCCTCTCTATGGTAGCAGTAGCAGAGGCTCCGGAGGCCTTGGATGCACCGATCGTGGAAGATGAGGTTCTAGTTGACTTCTTGGTACTGGGTGCAGGCTCCTTTCCTTTAGTCTTCTTCTTTTGTTCTTCTGCAACAATGGCTTCTTTAGCTTCTTTCCTCTTGGCTTTAATCTGTTGTAATTACTCCTTGGATATACTAGCCATCTTTGCAAATTTCTCAACTATTTTCTGTGCTTTCTTTTTTGACTGTGACTTATTTTGCTCCATATGAATTTTCATATATTTTTCTTTGAAAGTCCCAAACCTCTCTTCAATAGTGTCACGAGGTTTGCTGAGCATTAGTTCAGCCAAACCAACCAAAGTGTCTTTTGGAACCTCATATCCCATTTCTGGGACCCATACAGTTCTAGGTTCCACAGCTTCCATCGAGCACTCATCTTTGGTTACCAATAAAGTGATATCTTTTTCATACTTCTCAACAACTTTCCTAGGGATTCTGACACTATCTTGCATCTTTCTTGGAAAACTTTGAAATAGCCCCACAGGGCTACACTTTGAGCATCAGTACTACCAATTCTCTGCAAATGGTCTTTGATCTGAATTGCCACTGGAATATTTCTGAGCCATACCACATTTTGTGCTCCGGGTAGCTCTCTCAAGAAGTAAAATAATAGACAGATTATGAGAGTATCGTACTTGAATGGGTACTTAGACTTCTTGGTCTTCTTCAAATTATCTAAAAGTTGTTGCTGGAGGAGTTCACACAGATCATAGTCAACATTCTCTTTTACCATCTAATATGCAGTGTATATGCTAGTGGCAGAAATAGAGTTTTCTCTGTTAGTGAAATATACCTTATACCCAATCATCATTGATGCATACTTAACTGCCAAATCTTTAATGTCATTGACTGTTAAAGCCCTTTTATCAAACTTCGCCACTACAAGCTTCATTACCATGTCATTTTTCACAGATTTCAAAGTTGGCACAGTACCGGTGGAGGATAACCCTGTTATGGCCTTGATGCCCTCCTTGTTGATTATGTGTGGGACATCCAACCACATGAATTTATCATGTACCCTGCTCAACACATATCTTATCCAAGCATTCTCATAGTAAAAGATAGGGAAATTATTCCATACATCTAATTTCTTCTCAGCTAGGGCACTGAATTCTATTTTCAGATTGTATTCATCATCAGTCAATTCATTGAAACAAACTTGTCCTAACTTGACATGATTATACTCTTCCATATTCACATGAATATAAGCCTTAATATCTTCATTATGCAAAACGTCGTAGGGCATGTCTGAAAATGTGCCATCCGGATCTGTTTCCATGGATTTCAATGGATGCTTTTTGAACTTAGGTCTAGGCCTATCTAATACATCAATCACATGAGGCTTAAACATTTTCGTTGCTTGAATTCTTGGATTAGGAGAGAAAAACTATACATACCTTGATAAACGTTCCGGTTAGGATTTCTACCTGAAAAATATTGAATGCAATGAACTCCCTTTTGATGCACTGCTCAAGATCTCCTTCTTTACTTGAAAATTTGATTACAATGTGAATTTCCATCAAGCAAATTTTCTTATATTCTCTCATAGATCAAAACCTAATTCACCATAAATGTTTTGTTTCAAAAAGTTGCTAATACCTTCACTGTAACTCACAATCGATTTAAATTGCTCCGCAATCTTCCGTAGTTGAATATTTTTTTTCGAAATTTTCTTCAACTAATCAAACATATTGATCTTCAACTCATATCTTCGCGCTGGCCTCAACACCACTCATTTGGCAGAGGGAGGAAAGATTTCCATTGATGCTCCCCCTAAACCAAAGCTCTTAGTTTAGTTTCCAGAGGAAACATCTACACCAAAGTCTGGTACAGATACATCCTTGACCTCTGTTGCATCCTTCTTAATCCAAATCTTACTCATCTCCTTCTTGGTTTCTACCGGATCAATCTTTTGAACTAGTTTGTTCTTTTCTACCGGTGTATCCTTCTTCATGCTTCTGCCTTTGCAAAACTTTACAAAATGTCTAGGCTTATTGCAGCTGTAGCACAAAACATTATTTTGATTCTAACCATTATTCCTTCCATTCATTTTGAATCTGCATTGGTTAGCTTTGTGCCCAAATCTATATTGCATGGAAAATAGTTGCCATTAAAAGATTGAATCATTCTACCATTGTTATAACCATTCATCCTTTGATTTATGCATTCAATGGCCTTATGCCCAACTCTCTTGCATGTAAAACATTGACCAGAGAAAGATGGTACATTTTGATTCACTCTGCTCCTACATTGTGTAGCCTTATGTCCAAATTTATTGCAAGAATAATAATAACCATTGAAAGATGGGTACTTTTGAGCATTAGGTTGTCTAACCGGTGGTCTTCTAGCTCCTTTCTTCTGATTCCAGTTTTTCTTACCATTGTTCTTCCTATTTTTAGATTTTGGTGCTTGTCCTATTTTTGAACTTTCACCTGTTTCAAACCCTAGGCCTTCTTTATCATTGGGATCTTTCTGACTTGCAATCATCTCATCAAGCCTTGCAGAACTTATCTTGAATTTTTCTTCATAACTCTTTGCCTTTTCTAGATCTGATTTTAGTTTCACAACTTCTTGTTCAAGCTTTGTACAATCTTCAGATTTTCCTTTCATCATTGAGTTCATATATTCCTCAATTCTTGTTTTTTCCTCAACTTTCACTTTTAGATCAATCATGGATTCATTTACTAACCTCAATTTTTCACTTTCCTCCTTATGCCTTTGTTTAAGCTTCTTGACTTGCTCTTTCAAATTTTTGATACATTCATTTGCATCTTTGACATTCTCCTTCAAATCTATGATTTCTTCCTCAGTCCTCTCTAGGTCTTCAAGAGCAATCTTGAGTTCTTCACTATTTGCAGACATGCATTCATCGCAGGAATCTCATCCGAAAGAGTAGGAAACTTTCTAGATGCCATATGTTCAATCTCCAAGATCTTCCCCAAGCGGTTAGGCTTCTTCCAAGGAACTTGGCTTTGATACCAATTGTTGAACACCCGGAATACTGAGAGGGGGGGTGAATCAGTATTCTATAAAACCATTCACACATTAAATCTTTAGTTCATTTCGCAATTCAATAACTGAAAGGCAAGTTAAGCACAAAATATATAATCACAAAGCATAACACATGAACACCAGGATTTTATGTGGAAAACCCAAAAAGGCAAAAACCATGGTGAGGATTAGCTCACAATATATTATAACCGGTTAAGGTAATATAGAAATGCACATTGCATGTGGACTCACTGTCCAAGTGGACTCACTGCCCACTGAGGAAGAAAGAGAGAAGAAAGAGAGAAATGGGATGGCTCGCTACCAATGATGAACTGTTACATTTGCATCCACACATGCATTGATTATAGACTTTCCAATGAAGCACAATCAAAATACTCTTTCACTGATCTGAATCATAGTTCTGCTCTCCTCTATAATCACACAGTCTACCATGTTCTTTCTTAATTCACATTTGCAGGTACTCGTCGCATCACATACATCCTTCCTTCGCACATCATCACCTACTCTTAAATCACACACACACACGGCACCAAGACAAGTTTATATATATATATATATATATTTGCTTCATGTACAATAATCAACCAGGTCATCTCAAAAATATGCCTCAAACTTTACCACAAACTACGCACCAAGATTCAAACTAGAAAATAGGTCAAGGTGGACCCAAAATAGATCTCACTTAACTCAATACATCATTTTTACTTTCCCTTTAGAGCCACTTTCCTCACAATACCAAATAGGTCGTCCTACTTGAGTGTAGCGTGTAGAATAGCATAGGTCGGCCTCAAACTCCAATGCGAACTAAACCAAAGCATAAACACATTCACCTAGGTCGGCTTGACCTATAGAACCACCTTAGATAACATCACAATCTCTAGAATACACCGCACAATTAAACTTCTTCAAGTCGGCTTGCATGAGTTGAGTAACACAGATGCACACTAACTGTCAGAGCACAATTCAACAACCTGAACTTCAAATCACCTCAAACTTAGAACTAACCATCTTCAAACATCTACAATCATATCCTCAAAACTGCAAAGTAAAATATTTCCATGCGGTGAAATGAGGAGTACTAGAACTCAGTCTCTGTCACAGTCAAACACTATCTATTCATATAGCGATACTTAGACAAATTTATCTCACTTCCGGAGGACTTCAAGATCTGAAGCTTTGGATTTGGAGAGTCAAAACATATGTCAACAACCCCTTAGAACCGCAGAATTAAGTATGTCATAGTGGAGATATGCAAACCAAAATAATCAGGCACTCTGCACTGCCTGAGACTGCACTCTGTTAAGCTGAACTTCTTCAACAAGTAGCCAACCTTCCAGATCACATAGGAAGATGAAATCCTAGAATTAGATGCTTCTGACAGTCCTCAATAACATTTCAAAATCACAGACCAAAATCTTTAAACCATGAGAAATGCGGACCAGAAAATTGTATCTTTGTGCACTTGGAAAACAGTCTGACACTTAGCCTACTACTCTAAACATTGTTGCCATCAATGGAAACACTTCAACACTTCTTGGCTATCATGCACTTTGGTATGCCAGCAGTGTCTCTAACACTGATATGTCCAACAAGGAAAACTCTCTTCTCCAAAAACAAAAGGTGGCAAAAACACTTGCACAGAATACAACAACTTACTTTTTATACTTTGGATTGGAAGAAGTTCAATCATTTTACAAACATTGGTCGTTACAAAACTGAACATCATAGGTTGAAAATGATGTTTTGAGAATTTAAATGGTTCGTGAAGAAAAATAGTCATCAAAACTATAAATTTTGGTGATTCAATGATTTGTTGAACTTTCAAACTTTTCCTTTATAAATCTTTTCAGTGGATAGGAACTTTTAGGAACTTTTAGGAACTTTTGAACTTCTTCTTCGGCATCATTTTGGCGAATCAACACTTTTATGAACCTGTGAACTTATTTTTTGGTGAATCGACACCTTTGTGAACTCTTCAATTGTGATTCAATACCTTTTTCAACTTGTGAACTCTTCATCAGTGCCTCGACACTTTTGTGAACTTGCAAACTCTTTGTTAGTGAATATCTTGGTTCACGAACTTGGAATTTCACCGAAGCACTTTATAAAGAATTCTATAAGTTTTCCCGAAATACCTTTCAACACAAAACAAGGTTCATGAACTTATAAATTTTCTGAAAAGGGAAACTTGAAAATCTCTTTCGATGCAAAGAAGAGTTCAAGAACTTGTTCTTTCGATGAAAAGAGAAGTTCATGAACTGTAGTTCTTGCCAAATTGCTTCAAACTTCACCAAATTACTCCAAACTTCACCAAACTGAAACTGTAAATACCCATGTAGCTCTTCTACAAGGTGATGTCCTTAACTTGGCCAATTTGAATATGAAGATTCTCCTAAAACAACTACCAAAAAAAACCAACTAAAACACAAAAAAACTAAACTAAAACTAAAAACAAAACCTGAAATATTTTTGGTTGATACAGGATTGCTCATGAGCATGGTTACTCCTGCATCAAACACATTGAGTAAGAAATTTGTGAGCATGGCTCATAAAATGGAGTTGAGTAGTAAGACTACCCTTCTAGATTGTGAACAATCTACAAAAAACTCCATCACTATCAAAGGTGCATTGAAAACTTTCTTCGTTCGTCTCTTCTAGCATCTACTTGGAACTCTACCTATTTTCCTTTACCAAATCTACTCACCATTATTTCTTCCATTTTTATACTCCTATCCACCGTAGACCAGCCTCCTCCTACAAATGTACTTTTCTCTCTTCTCTACTCTAGTGGGATAACCCACCACAATCTGACCACCTCCACCAAAATTCTTCTTCCCCCTACATCTTATCTGTACATAAGTGGATATGATTACCTTTATGGAAAAAAGATTTCCAATTTATCCTCTACACTCACCATCTCATCAATGCTTTTTTGTACCTCAACTCTTAGCCCCTTCATGATTTCTTCTTATGCACTTCTTTGTTTCTTACTCACCAACATATGTGTACATAAACTAATTTTGAAGAAATTAAAAATTTCCAACATTACCTCTTCATCTCTTTCCACTTCTTCATCCTCATCTACTTTCACCAACTGTTTGATGCCTTCCACAAGACATATTCCTGTTACAACCTCCCATTTCTCTTTTTCATCCTCTTGCATGAGGATGTTCTCTTCAATTCCAACTATATAACACTCTATTTTATTCCCACTTCTTGCTCCACCTTCCTTCATATCTACACACAAAATATTCCAACTAAAACTATAGCCAAAAAATACTTCCACAAGTTCCTTTTGATCTTCTTTACTTCCCAGAAACAAAACAATGTTAGATAAAATAGGAATTTCAACATTATCCTTCTTTTCCTCTTCATCTAAATTTTCATATACAACCTTCCCATTTGCAATTTTTGCAACTCTTCCTCCACCAGAAATCTTCTCAACTTCAGTAGTTGATTTTAAAATCAGTACATCTCTTTCTTCTTTTGTTCTTTCATCTGCTTGACATAACTCAATCCACTTCCTCTCTACTACTGCAACATGTGATATGAAATCACATTCTTTACATTCTTTATCTTCACATTCTTCAACAAAAGCTCTAAACTCCTCTATCTTAGATTCTTTAAAAATATTTTTATCAAATCTATGGTCCACAATGACCATCCTCTCTTCCTTTACCTCTTCTTTTCTTCTCCCTTTCATTTTCTCTTCTTTTGTTTCTTCATTTATACTTGTGTGGACTGCTACCACATGCTCCTCTTTCCTTGAAACTTCTATCAAAGGGATACAACACATCTCTTCATTATTTCTTCTTTCACTATCCTCTTCCAAGAGGGTTTCTCTCTTTTCAATCCTCTCTTTTTCAAGGTAGTCACCCAAATCTTCTCTAACGACTTCTCACATCCTCATCTTCTTCTACTCTCACCACCTCATATGTATTCAAATCAACATTATTATAAAATTCAAAAAAATTAAGCATTACCTCTGGAATCTATGTTGCTACACCTCCTTCCTTATCATACCCTGTTGTCAGCATTTCCATGTTTTCCCCAAGACACGTTGTTGTTGCACTTCATCTTCCTCACCATCTTCTGCATTAATCAATATGTCCTTCAAAAGATATACTATTTTTTCACTCATCTCTTCCTCCACCTTCATGCCTTAAAAAAAATCCTTTAGCTGCAATCCTATTCTTTTCTTCTTCCTCATCATCTTTCATCAATTTATTAGGTTCATCTAACATTTTTCCTTCAAATAAACTATATATCTTTCTCATCTCTTTCAATAGGAGATCATACTCATCTTCATCAATTGTCTTGTCAAACGTGGGACCCTAAAAGTCCATTATCTCAGCTTCTACATATATTCCATCTTCCTCATCATTTTCCTTCACCATGTCACTTACATCACATTCACTCAAATCTTCTCCCTCTTCAAGATAGAAATCTATCCCACCTTTTTTCCATTCAACATCATACTTTTCATTTTCTATCAAACCACCTTCATGTAATAATTTCTCATATTTTCTTTTATCTACAACATTTCTTCTGCTCTGATCAATTTCTAATGCAACCAATCTATTATGGACTCTCCTCAACTCTTCCTAAACACTTTTTGCATACCTTCTTTCTCATTGTTCCATGAATAAAATTCTTACCAGTCTCTTCATGACCTTTCTCTTTCTCCTTTTCGAAGACATCTCCCTTCACTTCTGCAGTCTTCTACAAATTCTCCAGAGACTCATACGTCCCCTTGAAATCACAAGATTTCACTTGCAACAATCTCTCTAACCTCTAGGGTATTAACTCTCTACAGTTACAAGACTCTACTACAACAAATCTTTCACAATTCTTAATCAAATTTCTAAAAACAAACATACCTTTTCAGCTTCTCATGCCTCCTCTACCAGTTGCAGTTGTAGGCTCCTCATACCTACAACAAATTATTTAGAGCATCCAACTCTCTGCAGTCACAGAACTCCCTCTTCTGCAATAAATCTCCTAGGGCTCTCTGAGACACGTTCCAACATCCAAGGCTATACCATCTTCTCTAATAATCTCTTCAATTCATTTTCAACTCCATCTTTCACCCAATATACTAGCAAACAATTCACACAAATTCATTTCTAATCTTTTCTAGCGAGATTTCCTTATCCTCTAATAATTTTCTCCAACTCCTTTACCGTTCAACTTTTCTCTTTTTCTTATAGCTTCTTTTTTTTTAATGAGCCCTTTCTCTAGCTCTGATACCACTTTGATGTAGATTGAAGATCAAGAAACCACAAAGGAGTTGTCAATCTTTGCATCCTACCAAAATCAAACGCAACATCCACACAATGGAAGCAAACTATTGTTTATTCATCACTTGGCTACCTATAGCAGCAAAAAAATTAAATATAAATGCTTTATGCTACAACAAATGTTTCAACTTTTGATACTTTCAAATTCTCTATCTACACATCTTCACACAACCATTTTGCTCATTACAATACCCCCTTCAACTATGGGGTTTTAAAATCATCTGAAAACTTTGCTATATAGAGTTATTTTGCCTAATCTTATACATTCCTCTCTTCACATTAAATGTTTCAAAGTTTACCCTAGAGCTCGTTGCCTCTCTAAAATTCTTTGCCTTTGCCATCCATTGATCTATCACTCTCATTCTTCAAGAAAACTCTCTTCTCCAACAATAAAAGGTGGAAAAAAGACCTGCGCAGAATACAAAAACTTCCTTTTAATATTTTGGATTGGAAGAAGTGGAACTATTTTACAAATAGTGGTCATTACAAAACTAAACATCGTAGGTCAAAAATGACATTTTGGGAATTCAAACGGTTCATGAACCAAAATAGTTGCCAAAACTATAAATTTCAATGATTCAACAATTTGTTGAACTTTCAAACTTTTCCTTTATATAGTTTTTCGATGGATTGGCACTTTTAGGAACTATTGAACTTCTTCTTTGGCATCATTTCAATGAATTGACACTTTTACGAACTTGTGAACTTTGTCAATGAATCGACACCTTTGTGAACTTGCAAACTCTTCATCGACAAGTTAGCACCTTTGTGAACTTGTGAACTCTTCATTGGCACCTCAACACTTTTGTGAACTTGTGAACTCTTCATCGGTTAATCTCTTGGTTCATGAACTTGGAATTTCTTCGAAACACTTTATAAAGAATTCTATAAGTCTTCCTGAAATACCTTTTGATACAAAAAAAGGTTCATGAACTTGGAAAGTTATCAAAAAGGGAAACTTGAAAAGCTCTTTCTATGCAAAGGGGAGTTTGAGAACTTGTTCTTTCAATGAAAAGAGAAGTTCATGAGCTGTAGATTTTGTCGAATTGCTCCAAACTTCACCAAATTGCTACAAACTTTTCCAAATTGAAATTGCAAATACCCATGTAGCCCTTCTACAAGGTGATTTCCTTAACTTGACCAATTTGAATCTGAAAATTCTTCTAAAATAGATGCCAAAAAAACTAACTAAAGCAACAACAAAATTGAACTAAAACTAAAAATAAAACCTAAAATATTTTTGGTTGATCTAGGATTGCTCGTGAGCCCAGATGCTCTTCCATCAAAATACATGTGGATCTTGATGTGTTTGGTCTACTGATGATGGACCAGGTTCACTCAGATCTAGATGGCACTCTGGTTTTCATAGCAGTGTGATGTAGGAAAAACTATGCCTCAAATGAACATATCAATCAAGGGAGCTTTTCACTAACATTACTTTAGGGTTCTATTAACCAAATCTATGTCTAGATAACCACTTTATGTTTTTGATTACAATGTTGGACAATGAATAGAAATAAATAGAATTTTGAGAAATAAAGTACAGAAATGAAATGACAAAATGATAAAGAACCTGGCACTAGGCAGACAACCTCGCTATCCAGGATGACAACGCATCATGGGGACGCTTGTGTGCCACACTGTATTCTATATGATGGAAAAGATAGAAATTCCATAATCATGTGTTTGTATAGATTCTAGAAAATACCTGTTGACACAGATTTTAATAATTAATGTACAGAAATATAGAAATGCTAATGTTGATTAGAAGTGATAACATAAAATTAAAATAATTGAAAGAATGCAAAAGGGGGAAAGAAGAAGAAAACTCATGTGTGTTTGATCTTTTCTCCGTGTAACTTGCAAATGTAAAGACCGAGGAAAAAGGGTTGGGGTTTTATAGGAGTTTGCCTCAATCAAACCCCTACTTTGGTATTTCTATCTCCACAAATAGCCAGAGTTATTGATATTGATAAAAAGAAGTGTGTATTCTTAATCTATGTACATCTAGAATTAAGAACAGTGACAAATGAAAGTTAAGGGGTGTGAGAATCCTAAGGTGCTTAGGGGTACAACAAGAATGAAAATACTTGCAATGAAATAAGAATAATATTACCAGAGAGGCTTGAGAAAGACAAAGAAAGAAAGAGAGCTTGAAAAGAATGGTGGAAGCAATGTTGTAGAAATCTATAGAGAGTTTGAGAGCACAAGAAATGAGATGCAACAATGGAATTAGAAAATTCAACAGAGCTTCACCATGAAAGAGATTCCATCCTTTGAAATGAGAAGTTTAAGGGTTTATATAGAAAAGAGAGAGTGAGAAATTAAGGAAAGAGTTGTTTGGGCACGAATAAGGATTTAGAAAATCTTAGAGTATCATACAAGATGAAGGAAACTTCCAAAAATGGTTGTTAGACTAAAAGACACTTTTGAGATGCTAGCATGTCGCACAAATGTCTATGTTAAGTGCTAATGTCTAGACAACTATAGTTCTCAAAAGTTCTAAACTTCTCAGGACAATGCCAAGGTTAAGGCACTTTTGCAAAATTTGGATAAGCTGAGCAAGAAGGGTTGAAATAGCATAAGAAACAACAGTTGAGCACCATGGGAGGGAAAAAGGTTAATGCAAGGGCTAAAATGAACCTACAAACAAACTAAGGGAATGGACACTAAAGGAAGGCCAAACGCAATGTGAAATTGTGAGGGTACACAATTTACGATGCTACATTTAGCCCCCACTTTAGCAGGTGTATGACACTATGTGCATATGCATGCTAAAGTATAGAAAATAAAAATAAGAACAAAAAGGATACCCAAAATAATATTGTAGAGGATGCAAAGCTTTTCAAGTAGAGGAACAAGCCCCAGGCTGAGAACCTACAAAACAAATACATTAGACAACAAAAACCTACACAAGACAATAGGGTTAGAGCATAAACCTACAAAACCACTATGTCAGAGCATCACAAACATATATATAAACATGAACAACATGTACATAGAGGAGAAAAATACACAACGAGCAAAGAAAAAAATTTGAGTTAGCAAAGTGAAAGAGACCTCAATGTGAAAGGTTGTCTCAATACCATGCATCATCCCCAAAATGTAACAAAAATAAAGAAAAACAACAAATAGAGGAATTTTTAAATAGAGATAGAAGAATATAATGAGTCGATCAATTGCTTCAAGGAGAGAAGACATACAAATAGATGGGGAAGAAATCAATATGAATGAAGAAGAGTAGATGACTCTGACACTAGCTTGCTCTGTTGCTAGGGGTTATGTAAATCAGAATACCCCCATGGATCATAGACTAGCAAGTTGCGTTATGCTAGGTGGCCATGGGTGTAAAAAGGTAGGTCACTAAAGTGCATAGACTAGCAAGCTGCATTAAGCTAGGTGGCTCATAGACTACATGGATCACAGACTAACAAGTTGTATTATGCTAGGTGATCATTTATTGTCAACGCCTCAAGGAGCGTACCAAAAACCAATGCCTCAGGGAGCGTATTAAACACCAACTCCTCAGGGAGCATATCAAACATCAATGCCTCAAAGAGTGTAAAAATAAACACCACCACAGGGGGTGAATTAATAAGCAACACCTTAGGGGGTGAATTGATAAGCTAGACCTCAGGGGGTGAATTGATAAGCTACACCTCAGGGGGCATGAATAAAAAAGGGTGCATGTATGATGCACATGTGAGGAGAATATATGTCCCCCCTTAGAATATTAGCATGTGCAATATGAAAATATTTTAAGGTAAATAAAAGGGGAAGAAAGAGGAAGGGTAATCCTTATGTTGAATTCACACACCTAGAACGAGTTGTCTCTACCTCCCAAAATACAGGTGAGGACGACCATGAAAAAGAATATTGTGTTGTTACTAAAAAGTGAAGTATGGTTCCATGTGAGATTGTACCACAATGAATGGAAATGAGAAAACAAATAAATATACATGTGCCACATAGTGGGTAGTAACACAATAGTCTCGTGATAAAATAGAGGAAGAACAATGAGCGGAATTGAGGTAATGCTCAATATCACTTGTCATGTAAAGAAGAAACAGGTGCTTCATTAGCCAGAAGAGTGAGAGCACCCATGTCAAGAAGTTTTTGAATTTTGTTTTCAAGGTGTGGCATTCACTCATGGAATGGCCAAGCACTTGATGATATGCACAAAAAGGAAGTATTGATTGAATATGTTTATAAAACTTCTTGCGTGTAGGAGGAGGAAGAGTGATCAAATGGGATTTGAGAAGTCTCAGTAAGATACATTCTTGTTTTGATAGAATAAATGGAGTAGGAAGCAACCATTTCTTTTGTCGAGAAAGCTTTGATTCTTGAAAAGAAGAGACCATAGAGACCTTGGACAATGATGGAGGGGATGTAGACAGAGGAGAAGGCCAGAAACCTAAACCCACTGTAGAAGGTAAGTGCGGTGTAGGTTCCACAAGGACCTTAGCTCCTTGTTCCATGCATCCTAGACCATTTCCATTGTAGCCACGTTTAGAAAGAATTTTTAATCCAAGCCCATAACATGTCTCCAAATTAGGAAGAGCAGGAGAATCAACATCACTAGCCTAGTTAGAATTGAGATGTGTATGCACACGTTGGAAGAGAAGCAATAGTAAAATTTACACGAGAAGAGGGATCAATTCTAATACTAGAGTGTAGATCCTTTTTGAATGTGGGAATGTTAGAGTGAGAAGAGTCAACCTTATATTCACATGGCCCATGGGGGTGAAGTCTAAGGAGCCCCAATCATCACCTAGACATACATTAGATGAGGAAGGGACATCGTCATCAATAGAGGGTGATGATGGTGTTTGAGAATTTGTTATAGAAGATATGAAATTATGAAGAGAATAAAGGGCAGGCTTCTCGTGACCCAATTCAGCCTGTTGACAGTATGGAAAGGGATCTGGATCAGCACTTACCTTATGTACTTTACCATTATAAATAAATTTAAGATATTGATGAAGGGTGGATGGAACTGCACCCATGGCATGAATCCACAGTCTACAAAGAAGAAGATTATAAGAAAGATTCTTCTGCATAACATGAAACTCAGTAGGTAATGTAATAGGGCCTAACATAATAGGCAATGTGACAGTGCCTAAAGTTAGGCAAGCCACAATATCAAAACCTATGATAGATGTACTTGAAGGAGAAATCAAAGAAGCATTGATTTCAAGATGATTAAGTAGGTCTAAACTGCAGACATTAAGACCAAAACCATTTTTAATAAGGGTTCTCTTAATCTCAGTTGAGTTTATAGCTACAATAATCATAAGAGCATCATTTTTATTTTTAACTTCAGTAGAAGGGATTTCAAAGAAATGAAAATTGGTATCAAGAGAGTTAGACTGAAAACCTTCAAGAATAGAAGCCACATCCATGGGCTTCACAGAAGGTTGGATAGATATCTTCTGCAAGGCCTGCTGGAGGGCACTATGATGAGAGGGTGAAACTTGTATCAAGTCCCAAAGAGAGATCTTACCTTGTATATCCTGGAGTTGTTTAATAAGATCATACTCTTTGGTACTCTCTGTAGAAAGATGAGGAGGTGGTGGAAGGATAGGATTTGGTGGAGGAAGGGAAATAGGGACAGAAGTCGCCTATTTATTTTTATGATTATTATACATGGGCTACTGCATGGTAGTGAGGAGACACAGGCACGTTTTGAGTTATAGACTTAGCCACTTCCAACTAGTGATTCTAAGTTCAAGGATTTTTAGGAATACCTCGAATAGTGATCACAGGATGAGAGAGCGCAGGCAGATTAGGTGCCCTATGCATAATTATTTTAGGAACAGAAGAAATATTTTGAACATTAATGTACTTATCCAACATCCCCTTAGTGGGTGGGATAAGTTGATTAATAATGATTGAATTAACATTATTATCCAATTGAGAAATACATGATGTAAGAGAAAAAATAGAAGTATGCTCAACGTATGTTCGTAGGGGATCCGATGTGAGTGAGGTTCTTCATCTACTAATGCTTCATCTCTAGAAGGGACATAATTGAAATAAAGAGAAGGTAGAGTGATATTAAGAAAAGTATCAATGATTTCATCCTCTTACACCAAAATGTCCTCACCATTAGGAGGGATTTCAGAAGAGGGATCAAAAGAATAGAGTGACATAGGAAGAGCTAAGTCACCATCACATGCATCGAATGGAACATCACTTTCACTAACCCTTTGAGAAAATTTAGAAAGTGATGTAAGAAGAGAAGAGAACATACTAATTTAGAAAGATAGAAGGAGAGAATTAAGAAAGGTATTACCAGATCATGCCAAAGGCCACAGTTTGGGGTAGTGCCCTGAAAAAAAATTAGAAAGAAAATAAATTTGAATGAAAAAGAAGGTACTTAAGTTCAACACATCAGATTCACCAAAATGTGATTTAGGAAAAACCACTCCTTAACTGAACATATCAATCAAGGGAGCTTTCCACTAACATTACATTAGGGTTCTATTAACAAAATTTATTCCTACAAAACCACTTTATGTTTCTGATTACAATGTTGGAAAATGAATAAAAATGAATAAGGGCAAATAGAATTTTGAGAAATAAAGCATAAAAAATAAATAACAAAATGATAAGAACTGGCACCAGGTGGATAGATTCATTGTCCAGGATGATAGCATGTTGTGGGGACATCTACGTGCCATGCTGTAATCTGTACGATAGAAAAGATAGAAATCCTAGTATGGATTCTATAAAATACATGTTGAAACAAATATTAATAATTAATGTACATAAATAAAGAAATGCTAATGTTGATTAGAAGTGAT
Source organism: Cunninghamia lanceolata (assembly GCA_027924645.1). NCBI lineage: Eukaryota > Viridiplantae > Streptophyta > Pinopsida > Cupressales > Cupressaceae > Cunninghamia > Cunninghamia lanceolata. The sequence continues at coordinate 40,541,710 of BSBN01000391.1, read as the reverse complement.
AACATAAACTTAAAATAATTGAAAGAATAGAAAAGGGGGAAAGAAGATGCAAATGCACGTACATTTGATCCTTTATCCTCACAACTTGCAAATGAAAAGACTGAGGAAAAAGGGTTGAGGATGTATAGGAGTTTACCTTAGTCAAACCCTTCTTTGGTATTTCTACCTCCATAGATAGCCAGAGATATTGATATTGATAAAAAGAAGTGTATTATTTTAATCTATGTGCATCTAGAAATAAGAACAATGACAAATGAAAGATAAGGGATGTGAGAATCCCAAGGTACTCAAGGGCACAACAAGAATTAAAATACTTGCAATGAAATAAGAATAATATTACCAAAGAGGCTTGAGAAAGCCAAAGAGACCAAAGAGCTTGAAAAGAATGCTAGAAGCAATGTTGTAGAAAGTTGTAGAGAACTTGAGAGCACAAGAAATGAGATGCAGTAATGGCATTATAAAATTTGGCAGAGCTTCACGATGAAAGAGATTCCATTCTTTGAAATGAGAAGTTTAAGGGTTTATTTAGAAAAGAGAGCAAAAATCAAGGAAAGAGTCGTTTGGGCACGGATAACGATTTAGAAAATCTTAGAGTATTGCGCAAGATAAACAAAACTTTCAAAATGATCATCAGACTAAAAGACACTTTCAAGATATTAGCGCCTCATGCAAATGTCCACACTAAGCACTACTATCTAGACAACTACAGATCTTGAAAGGTCTAAGCATCTCAGGACAACATCAAGGTTAAGGCACTTTTGCAAAATTTGAATAAGCTGAGCAAGAAGGGTTGAAATAGCATAAAAAACAAGATTTGAGCACCACGGGAGGGAAAAAGGTTAATGCAAGGCCTAAAATGAACCTACAAATAAACTAAGGGTATGGACACTAAAGGAAGACCAAGCACAATGTGAAATTGTGGGGTACATAATTTATGACACTACAAGTAAATGACTGGTAGCTTCTGAAATGTGATGCCAAGTTTAGTGAGGATATTCTGAAGTCAAATAGCCTTAGTGGTGGCATTGAATACTCCCTAATACTCAACCTCAATCAAAGAAAGAGAAATGGCATGTTGTTTCTTGCTCTGCTAACAAGTGGGACTAGAACAAAGGTGGAAACTATAGCAAGTTGTGGACTTGTGATCATCAAGATCACCAGCCCAATCAGATTCCATATATCCAATCAAATATAAACATGTGCCCACTATATAGTGAATCATGTACTTGTGAATGCCTTGTATGTAGTGCAGAATGTTTTTGGTTGCCTTCCAGTGAAGTTCATGCAGCTCCGTCATGTAGAGTGAAATAATGCCAACTACAAATAAAATGTTGGGGTGAGTATGAGTCAAGTAGATGGGGCTACCAACAATCTGATGATACAAAGTGGCATTAACCAATGGTGTGGAACACTTATTCTCAAGCTTGACTCCTGACAAAAATGGATTCGGTGCAGGCTTAAAATCAGCCATGTGAAAATGAGCTAGAAGATCAACAACATACTTGGGTTGTGCAAAAGAGATCCTAGAAGAGGTTTGATTGATCTCAATCCAAAAAAAATAATGCAAGAGACCTAAGTTAGTCATGGAAAACCTATTGTACAAAGAATTCTTGATGCTCGCAATGATGGATGAGGTGTTCCTAGTGATAATCAAGTCATCAACATAAAGACCTAAGAAAAGAAAAGCATCCTCCCGTCTCAAGATGTAGACATTTAGAACTAAGCACATCTGGAGAACCCAATTGAGAGAAGAAAGGAGTCCATATTGGCATACCAAGCTCGTGAGGCTTGTTTGAGTTCATAGAGAGACTTCTTCAACCTGCAAACTAGTGAAGAATCTTAAACAAATCCCTATGGTTGCTCCATGTAAATCTCCTCCTGTAGATCCCCCTGAAGAAATGCACTCTTCACATCCATCTAATGTACATACCAACCATGAGCTGCAACAATAGAAAGAATCAGGCGAATGGAGTTCATCTTGGCAATAGGGGAAAAGGTCTTAGTGTAATCAACACCAAGAACCTATGAGAAACCTTTGGCCACAAGCCATGCTTTGTACTTGTCAACTAATCCATCTACTACAAATTTGGTTCATAGATCCACTTATACCAAACCAACTTTCTTCCTTTATTTGTGGTACATATAGGAGATGTTTTTATCCACATTAAATATTTATTTGGGTCCACTTGTAAATTTGTATGTAACATTGGTCAGATATTTTATGTGTGAGAGACATAGGCCAAATATTTAATATTTGTGGCAAATATTTACTTTTGTGGTTAATGGTTTTGTGCTCATGGTCTTGAGATACATGGTTTTTCTAATACCACAATTATATTTGTGTGAGCTTGATTCTATAAAAGTATGCACATGTTTAGTGTTTGAGGTTGGATGTTGTTTTGAGATTGGTTGTCCTTTGTATTGAGCTCTCCTAAAGAGTGCATATGTGAAGCATGGCATGGGATGTGTGGTTGCTTGGACACATGTAGGATGCATTGGAGGGGCTTGATGTTTCAGAAGTAATCATGGAGACTCTATAAGTGTTTGTAATGTTTTCATTATTGAATAATACATTGAGTGTGGATGCATTTGGATGTTGGGTTTTTCCCTCTTGAGGGTTTTCTCAAGGTATATCTTCTGTTATCTTGTGGTATGTCTTTTTATCTTTGCATTATGTTTATTCTATAAGCTTGCATGCATCATTTTCTCTCATAGGGTTATGTAGAAAATGGTTTGATCAACCTATAATTTCCTATCAATAAATTTAAAGGACGGTGGTTAGGACCATTTAAATTTTAGAAAATGATAGAAAATAGATCGGTATGACTATAGAACTTAAACGAAACTAGTGTGAAGGATGTAGTGAATGGCTCAAAATTATAACTTTATCATCACCAAATGGAAACTAGAAATATAATTGACTTCAATGTTCTAGCAGAGGCACCATACTCAATCAAAAATCATGAAATAGGGTATTGGTGGTCTGTGCTAAAATTTTAGGGTTTTGGGTCGAATCCCTTGGCCTGTCCTTAAATTATAGGGTTTATTATGTTTGTCAATGCTTATTTTTGTGCCCTAGGCTAAAAACCTAAGTCATGAGGTCGCCTAGTTATTTTATGTTATGTTTCATTATTGACCCCTTGGTCTTGATTGTTAGTCTTTTAAGTTATAACCCAAGCCTTTATGTGTCATGCTTTACCAGTCCCTTTGTCCTAAGCTACTGGTCGATAGTACCCATGAATAATTGAAATATTAAAATGCTTAAGTCTATAATGTGATAGATTAAGAGTGATGAGCACACTTGGCAACTCAACACAAGCTCACAAACTTTAGAGGCTTGTACTTTGTCAGGGTCACACTGTTGCAGAATAGTGCCATCTGTCCAATGGGCCCATAGTCTTACTAAAGCTAAAGCTAAAGGAGGTCCATCTATAAGATCTTTGATTGGTCATGCACTACCATGGAGGACATATTGTTAGGTATGAGTTGGCTCCGTGTTGTTGCAGTTTGGTGCCATATGTATGCATCCTTCCGAGTACATACAAAGCTCGAAAGATACTGCATTCCATTTGGCAGGAAAGCGCAAGCCCGCAATGTTAGAAATTTGGGACCCGATGGAAGTGTGGGGACGCACGATGGTGACATGTGGCAAGTTTTAAATGTTGACATAGAAAATATTTCCACATGGAAAAAGATGATTGGTTGAAGACTTTTCAATGTGCATGGTGTATTTTTAATTCTTCCAGACTATTCTGAGTTGTTGATCTTGCTGTGACGAGTCTTGCATCAACGACCTATATTCAAATTTTTGAATTTGTCTATTGTAGATACCTTGTTCGAGCAAACGAGTAGTAATGGAAGATATGACTAAAACCGATCAATTACAGGATCACCCAAGGCAAATAAATAGTGTATTTGGGTTGTTATCATGATTACTTTTGTTGTATAAATAATTTTCTGGCAATTCAATTTTTCTACTTCTCTCTGGTAAAAATTAAGGTTTGCAGGCAGAATCCAAGTAAGTGAATTTTATGAGTTTGAAATTGGTTTAATTCTTTTGTGTTGAATGCTTTGAGTATTTCTCTACTCGTATAAAGGAAAAAGTGTTAGAATTGGATAGTTTTTGGAAACCTTAGTTTTTAGTAGAAGCTTTGAAACCTTGTAATTCAAAAAAATGATTCATTCAACGGGTCAGCCATCTACTTCAAAGAGAACATTAGAAGAAGATTTGATGGTGCAATTGCCTGGGTCATCAAGAAGACCTTTGAATGTTTGTGGTCTAGGAGGAATTGGTGATAGATTGTTAGATAACGCGCAGGCATGCAGAGATGCAAAAATTCCTATGATTGGATGGACGTTGTTTGATCACTAGTATAGAAAGAGATATTCTAGGGCTCCTCTATCACATGCATGGACTTTAGATTTGGTAAAACTTATGGTGCCAAATGTGTTTTTTAATGTCAATTTTGTTAGGGTTGTAGCCAGAAGATATGACCCACAGAGGAGAATCGTGTTGGCAGGAAATGGTGTGGGGATGATCAGCCTAACAAAGGAATTTATTTCCAAGGTCTTTGAACTGAATCTTGCAGCTAGCAAGGTCATAGATTTTGAGGCCTTTAATGACAAGTACATGAAGAATAGGAGTAGCTATAGGATTTTGTTGCTTCCTAGTCATAAGGTGAGAGGAATAGATAATAGACCCGTCAAAATTTCTCCTAATGAGAAGGAGCCTCTAGCCATTGACTTCTTCTATGACTATTTCATTAAGACTTACTACACATTATGTCAAGTCTTGGGGAAAGATGCAAAGGGTAACATGCATGTTTCTCTCATGCTTATGGTGCCAAACATTCAGGATCAAATGGTAAACATTGAATATGCATAAATAGTTGATAGCCACTAGGAAGAATGAAGACAAGATGGAATTTAAGATGGAATTCAATTGGTACTCTCTAATGTGCCATATGTTCTTATACGTAGGGAAAGGGTTGTGGCATGGAGCCTTGCAAGTAAAAGAGGTAGATGACAAAAGTTCTCCCCTTCCTATTCAGTGTTGGACTCACATGTTGGATAAGCATTGTGATCATGTTAGTTATGTAATTTTTGAGGAGGAATTTATTAGAAGACTCTTGAATTTTATTGAGCCACCACAAGACAAAGTGCCAAGAGAAGTTTTGGATTTCTTGAGGCCAATGGAGAGAACCCCTAAATTGGGAATTCAAAATAATTGGGATGATTGGTTTTTACACACCCACACCAATGCAATCAAGGTATATGGATGCATGCTAAGCCCTCATGTATTACCCAAATATGTTCCAAAGATGTTGGCTTATTTGGAAGTGTTGTGGTAGTTGAGTGAGTTGGATAAGACTCACTTGAGGGGGCAGAAGAAAGGTTCTCTCTTCCCCACTTCTATAAAGTTTAGTGACTTTTGTGCAACAAATAAAGAAGGTATGGATCAGATTTATCTTGTTTTGCAACCATACAAGATGGGGAAGGAACCCACAAGAAATTTTGATTTAGAGGGATTCATCAATAAGATAAGACTGAGTATCAAAAGGCCTACATTTGCACATAAGCTTGTATTTGATGAGGATATAGTGAGAAATTGCCTTTCCATGAAGGAGATGAAGGATAAAAGGGTCATATGGTCAAAAGTCATGGATGCAGAGGATCAGAGGAGAAAAATGCATGCAAATTATCTTGGTGTAGAGGAGAAGGATCCTATCCTCATAATATAGAGAATATTGGACAATGTTGAGGCATTAATTGGGAAAGCTCCTGTAATGGAGAAAAGGCCTACATATTAAATGAACCCTAATGTTCCACTTTGACCTTATGTTTTTGCAACAAGTGCTTATGTTGCTCCTAAACAATCTCATGGTGCTGATGTTCCTCCATAGTTTCCTGCTAAGAAGAGAAAAAATATTAATCTTGAAGGAGGGGAAATAAAAATTGAAATGGTTGATTTGGAGGGAACTGCAGAGAGTACACTTGGAGAAGAATAGGAGATTAATCAACCCATGGCGTCACCTACAAGGGTTGTGGTCCATCCTCCACCTGAGAGTAGGATGGATATGAGTCTCAGACAAGGTAGGGATGAAACAAATGATATACAAGCTTTGGCTTGTACACAATTTTTGTCAGATGATGAATTTGTCAAAACCCAAGAGTTCAAGGATTTTGCATTAAGGTTGAGAAGTGCAGAATTCTAGAAGAGAGTTGAGGAGGCTAAAAGTGATGCACATCCTGATCAATATGAGGAAATTACTCAAAAGGTGTTGCATGAGGTGAGTCAGGGTATTAGCCAAATCACTCAAGAGGAGGGAAGATAAATGGTTATGAATAGTGGTTTGTTGTTGTTGCCACATTGGGATATAACCACTACACTTGCCCTAGATACTATAAGGAGAAAAGATGAAGAGGTATTTGCTACAGAAGAGCAGGCTGATCAAGATTTTTTTAGGTTAGGTTTTAACCCTAAGTTTGAAACCTTCGTGACATGGGCAATGGCCCCAAATAAAAACAAGCCTAAGGTAGTGGATAGTGTTCAAGATCTTGTTGTGCCCTACACACACGCCCCATTTTGCCAAATGGGAACCCCCTCTTTTTTTTTCTTTGGATTGGAGTCTCAACCTTTCCTTCTTGTGACGATGAGAAAGTGAAATGGTGCTTAGTATCTAGGATTTGTTCCAAATTTGGGTATTTTGTATGTTTGAAGTTGTTTGATGCCTTTCGTGATTGATTTGGAGGAGTCTTAATTGATTTTGTGCTTAATAAATAGACCTTTGTTGCCTTTTGCACTAAAAATAGGTGTTACTGTAGTTTGCGCTAAAATCCTATGTCACTAGATATAGTCCTTAAAACTATTACTACAGGAGTTTTCATATTGGGATTCCTATTTTTCATGCTTAGAATTGCAAAATCATGTCAAATGTTACAAAGTTTTACTAAGGGGTCCTTGTGCTTTCACCCTGATGCATGTCCCTGAAACCCTGAATTTGGCTAAGTTTGAAGCCCTGAAATCTTGAAAAATTGGTTAAGTCTAAAATCTAATGGATCCTCCAAAATCTTGAATCTGCATGTTAAGTCCTATGGATCCGGAACCTATCTCAAACATCCTGACATTATATTTAAAAATATTTAAAGTATAAGAAATTACAAACTTATACTTAAATATATTTTTAAACATACTGTCATCCAGGGCATTTCAAAATCTAGCAGGATTTTTGACCCCTACTGCAGTTTGCGCTAAAAATGATCCTTGCTGCAGTTTGCACTAAGACTGACCCCTATTAAAGTTTGTGCTAAAAATATGTTGTACTGGATATTGCGCTAATTTTTCCTCCTGTAGGATATGTCTAGTAACATCCAAATCCCTACCATTCAGTACCTACCAATTTCCCTGCTAGAAACCTTAGCACTAAAATGAAGGTCTGCGGGATATATCTGGAACCACCCTTTTTCCCCACTATCTAGTGACCTTGAAAAACTCTGCCAAGGTTATACTCAGTCAATTTTAAAGGTTAGCGGGAATTTCCCACATGACAGGATATTGCACTAATTCTGCCTCCTACAGGATATGTCCTGCAAGAGTGAAATTCCCCGCTTATCCAGTAGACCCAAAAAACCTCGCTTTTTCATGATTTGGGCTTGAAAAATTATTTTTTAAGGCATGAAACTTGGTTTAATTGAGTAAATTGATCTACATAACATTCTTTACATCATGTTAAGCATTTTTATCATGCTAGTATGGATTTAGAATGTCTTTTTGCATCAAATTAATGCTACTGTACATGGATATCTAGTAACCCCCAAAAATCCTACTTTTTACAAAAAAGGGTATAAAAGCGTGAAATAAAAATCTCCTACTGGATCCAAATGGGCACAAAAACATCCTAGATCACCATAAATATGAAATGGGTAGTCAAAAATGATGAAAAACTTAGAAAATCATGGGAAAACACTAGATTTGTGAAGTTGTTCATAACCAACAAAATTGATTTTGAGTTGTCCCAGATTGATCCAAGGCTACAGATGGATAGATTTTGATTTATCTTGATGGAAAATGATTTGTTATGATGAAATTGATGCTTTACATTGTTGATTGCAGATCTGAGAGGATAAAGGAACTAGTTGGAGCCATCATGAAGGATGAAAACCTAGAGATACACTATTGTCCGGGACATGAAGAATCATCATTTTATCAATCAAACCACTTTTGTACCTGCAAAAGAAAGTTGGTATGATGTCAAATAAAATGAAAATAAGCCCCAGGAGCTAGAAGATACAGGAAATCATGCCTACATGAATATTGTTCCTACAGAACCTATTCAGTGTCCAAGACTTGTTCACAATTGTTCCAGCCATCCAGTCATCAAATGTCAATCTAGCAAGCATCTAGTTGGGTATGCCCTCATCAAAAATGTGCCACATACTTCTCTTAACTTGTCAACTCATTGGAAAAGTCATTTGTCCCATTAGAAAACTCAAAAAGTGACTTTTTCGTCCTATTCTAATGAGCTAAGAAGTTGTAATTTTGTCTTTTTCTTACAAGACAAAAGCAAATCTGGGATTGTAACTACCCATCGACCAAAATTAAATGTTATGTAATATGGACCCTTGGTGTTGAGTTAATCCTCACCATCCATTGAAAAACTCACTATACTTGCCTCTCTATATAAAGGCAACCTCTCTCATTGTAAAAGGAGAAGGAAGGACTGAAGGAAAGAATTATTGAAACTCTGCCATTTTTTTGAATCAATACAAATAGAATTTCATTTGCTGCAACCATATGAGTTCATTTTGTTGATTGAATATGGGTCTCATGGTTCTTCTTCACCTTTCTAATTAGTTATTCAATTGCATTTGTGGTTAATTATTTAGATATTTGATGGATTTCTTGTCCATACCATTAATGGCTTGCTAATTGTATGTCATTGTGCATGGTTAGCCTAGGCATATTTATATGAGCTAAGTTCAATTGTGTGAGTTCATTGAACTACGCCAAGAATTGGGTGTTTGATGAATCTTTCACAGTTTGAAAACCCTTGTGTTTCCTTAGAAGATTGCACAATCTCTATACCGTTGTGGGCTTCTTGGCTAAGTAGAGATTTGTTTATTGTTGGGAATGTATCTATTTGTTTGTTGATCATTTCTGCAATTGTCTATAGGATCTCTATCTCTTCTCTCTCCCCTTTTCTTTTGCATTTTCTTTATTAGATCTTCTTAGATTAGGTTTCATAAACTTGCATAGTCTTGTCACAGAATTCATACTTAATGAATGCAAGTTGGCAGATTGTTGGTTGCATACTAAAATCACATATTTTGTGGCAATCTGAGTATATATCAATTCGTCTATCCATTGTCAAATCAAAAAAATGATCAAGGTCATATGAAATCAAACCCTGATGCATTAAAGATTATCTATATTGCATGTAAGTCCCCTTGGTTGGAACAATAAAATACATATCCACTGAGTTATCCTGCAAGCTAAGACCTAGTTGTATAAACCTTGGGGCAGTTCTATTCTGAAGTTTTGGGATAGGATTCATTTCAAGAGAGGTGAGATATCCTGTATCTTACTTGTGTTGCTGCATGCTAAACACACCATCTACAATTTTGATAGGAAATGTAATTCAAAAGGTTGTCAGATACACTTGCTCCACAAGCTACATCCTTTAGTGTGCATACAACTCTATTTACTGAAGTATCTATTGAGTCATAAATTGTGTACACTTGTGTGTAGTGTCATGCCTGCATTTCCCATGCGGTCACAACACACAACACACGTGTCATGTCTACATTTTCCATGTGGTCATGACACGAACTACGAAAAACTTTTCTACCTATCCCTAGGAACCCCCTTGCACGCGTATGCGTGCTCAGTGGCAATATGCATAAGGTGTAAACATGTCAACATAACCACAATGGTGAAGTCCGTCTAGGGGGTACGCGACACGTAGTGTGTCGCTTCTAGGGTTAGACTGATTTTAATCTGAACCCTAAGTTTCCTAGGTGAAGAAGATTCTACCAACATCAAACCCTAATTTGACTCGGATCGAAAAGTGATTAAATAATATGGTAAGATGGCGCATGATTGAAGTGGAATGATGGATTAAAATTAAATAAAATAATGCATAAAATAAACCCTAGGAATCTAGCAAAATTCTGGCAGCATAACGCGTTTTCGAAAAACGCAAAGTAACATTTTAAAATTAATTCACCAATAGAAAAATAAAATTTAAGAATAATTAAATGAAATTAAAACTTAAAATGAATTCTAAAATGATATAAAGTAAAATAATTAAATTAAATTAAATGACAAGACATCAAATAAATCCAAAAGAAAAATCGAGTCCATTATTAAATATAATTTTGGCATTATATTTAATAACTTACTCAAAAATTTAATCGAAGAGGAAGGAGAGTTTAAATAACTCTCCCCGTAAAATAATGATAAAAATAGGTGAAATTGAACTGATAAAATTCCGTCAAAAATAAAATTCATTACCCCTATTTAAATAATTCTATAAACAAGGGAAAAGAAAAATACCCTCACTCAAAAGTTAAATTCAAAACACAAGACAAAATTAAATTGCGAAAATCAACCCACTCCTATTTTAGAAAACAAGTTAAGAGTCCCCAAGAGATATAACCAAAACAAAAAAAGAAATAGAGGTTTAAAATAAAATTTAAATTTAAAAACTCACATCCTCACATAATCTTCTCAAACAAAAATAAAATTCTAAACCTAAAAGCCCTAATCACATTTAAAATTGCATTCTAAAATAAGTTGCCCTAAATCCTATTTTCTTTTATTTTTCTCCCTATGCCCTAATCTCATTTCTCATTCATTCATTTTTGTATTTTGTCTTGCCTCTTCTTCTTGTAGGTCTAGGGTTTCAAGAATTCAAAGGAGGCCATGGAATAGGAACCTGATACACAGCAGGTTGATTTATAAAAAGAACTATGTATATCTATATGTTTCTTTTGCATTATAAATATAACATACTAATTGTGGTAAACCCTGATGAACAAGGTCGAAGAGAGAGGGGCGGCGGAAGGGTTTGTTGTGGGCGGAGGTGCCGAAATGGGCGGAGTGGAGTGGAGTAGCTGCTATCGCCACCGCCACCGTGTGATGCTTGGGGTTGAAGGACCGTAGGGAGCGGAACTAGGGGGGTGTAGCGGCGGGAGCCAAGACTCACGGCGGAGGGGAGTTGAGTGGAGATAGGGGCGCCATTCTGTGCAGAGGGAGAGGTGAGGGGGGCCACAATGGGTGGCGGTGGATGGTGGTTTGGGGGTGTGGGGAGGAGGTTGTGCCTCCACCCACACCTTTTGATAATGAGCAGGGGTGGGCTGTGGGCGTTGCCCACAGTCCCACCGAAATTTAAATTCTTTTTTTTTGTTAACCTTAAAACTGTTAAAATAAAACAGTCCACCCTCTAATTTAAGTCTCTGTGTTATATATGAATCACAACTAAAATATATACATTGCATATCATTTAGAATTTGTAGATATATATAGGCATATATACATACTGCCTTGTGTTAACTACACAGTGACATACTTTTCTATTACTGTATAAATTTATTTATATATATATGCTCATCTATATATATATATATGCTTATATATATATATATATATATATATATATATATATATATTTAAATATAATCAGTATTCTATTTTTTTTTTTGAAAGCATAACTCTATAAACAGAATATATATAGTATTCCTTTGAGGCCAAAGTAAAATAGAAACCACAATTCCAAATGAATATTATTACAACTCTTTTTTTTTAAAGGATTATACAAGATAGAGGATGCATTTCATTCAAGTTTCAAACAGCAACTAATCATATGAACTTCTAATGCAACAACAGAAACTGATCTAAACTTTCTTTCCCCATTTTTTTTTGTATGCAAATAAAAGGATGCATTTACAACTAAGATGTTTTCCTTACTGAAAGAGTATAATGGCAGAAATGTAATATACAATTTCTCTTTCTTTCATGAAATAAGATAAACTTTATTCAGTAACATTCACACATAGTTATCTCTTGAAAAGAATGTGACAGAAAATTAAAAATAGCTCATGCATATTTTTTTTCTTGAAAGGATAATGACAGAAATTTGTTTATATCTATTTTCACATCCATTTCTCAACACAATGCCAACTTCACAAATAAGGGAATAGACAACTTTAATTAAAATAAAATAGAAAGTTTACATTTCATTTAAATATCACAGCCAACTCCATGGCAAATAACTTAGCAACCTCTTACAACAATACAACACAATAAGGCCAAAATGGCCATGGCTCCAATAGCCATTAAAACACTACAAAGCCACACAAAGAGGAGCTCTCATCCACTTCATTTCTTCACTCAAAACATGCAAGTAAACACAACAACAAGAACAACAAAACCAACCACTTCGAAAAGTTCTCCTCCCTACCATAGACCCGCAAGTGGGTCACCTCTGAGCTAGGGAGGTAGGGATTCACACAGATGAAACAATCCACAACAAAATATCAAACACAACAACACAAACAGCCCATAGGTTTGACACAAAACTCAACTCATGAAAATGAGTTTGATGAGGGTAGGGAATGGACCCCTCAACTTCAAAGGGCTCCCAAATGATAAAATATAAAGCTCATGGCCTCAAGCCAAAATCTCCAAAAACACCACTCTCCACAAAAATCACAAATAATCTCCATGGCACTCTTTCCATTCAATAATCTCCTCAACAAATAAGCAAGGGTGAGAAAACAAGTTTAAGAGGCTTACCTTCAAAGCCCTATAATGGAAGCATGTTTGTTGAAGAGCTCCAAGCCTTCCCAAACCTTCCAATCTTCAAGAAATTCCTCTAACTTTCCCCCAAACTCCTCCAAAATAGAAAGAAACTTAAAATTGCAAGAACCCACACTCCTCAACAAGAGAAGATAATATAGGCCATCAATTTGGCCTTGAGGAATGAGAAGGTGACACTTGTCACCTTCTCCTTCCTCCTCCAATGCCACTTGCAAGGGAGAGGAAGTGTGAGGATGACAAGTGTCATCCTCTCATTCCATCTTAATCCTCACCTTATCCACTTGTGCTCTCACACATGTGTGAGAGGACAAGTGGTGAGGTCGCATTCCCACTCACACCTTCAAGAGGATAAGGGATGCCATATGGCATCCTCTTATTCTCTTAAAGAGCCATCTCCCTCCAAGATGCTCTCACACGTGTGTCAGAGTCTTGGAGGAAGCTCCCACACACTTGGGAGTCTTGGAGACCTCCCAAGTCTTCCTTGGGAAAGGGTTCCCAAACTTTGGGAAGGGAGATGAGACTTTCCCAAGGCATGACTCATCTCCCACCTTCCCTTATTTCAAATTTTCGTCACTTTGACTAAACCATAGTTTAGAGTGACCAAAAGTGAGTTAATTCTAGGGTTAGATAGTCCAAGTTGACCCTAGACTCATGGGTAACCACCTAGGGTAACTTTTTAGACACTAGGGTTCATAAAGGGGGTTAAAAATCCACTTTTAAATGGCCTCAACAAAATAAAATAAATACCAAGTGGTGTAAATCAAGTAAAATTTATAAAACACTAATTATTAATTAATCTTAAACAAAGGGTACTAAGGCCAAAATAATAAAATTAAATCAAGCACTTAAATCAACATTCAAATTCAAACGTGATCCTTATCCCTCTTGGGAATGGATCAGTTTCACAGGGGATAACATAGTGTGAATTCTACCTCCAATTTCCCGTGGCTAGGGAATGTAAAACCTGCACATCTCGATCAAGTGTCAATCATATTATGAAAAATCATAGCCGAAGCAACTGGAATTAAATTCACACAATCGAATACAACAATAATCATCAATACATAATTCCAAATTAAACTGCATTTTTCAATCTCATGTCAAATAGTCCACATCACATAAATAACTAAAATCTCATCACAAAACATCATCACATATATATATCATATGTCCAATCAAAAAATAGCACCAAATCTGATCAAATCAAATCACATATGTCTAATCAATGTCCTATCATAATCAGGAGATAAAAAAAAACAAGACTACATAATGAAACCATAGTCACTAAAAGTCTGATAATGTCATCAACTAAAATGTAATACAATCAAAATAAGGGAGGTAAAATAATCGACCTCACATGTAGGCATAATTTCACTATGTTTAGCTCCTCCCTTTTAGTGTTCTCAAGCCTAGTCCTTTTTAAGTCTACCCTTAAAACCCTCTTTTAACCTCATTTATAGAATAAGTCATAATCTCAATTAAAGTTTCGTCATGACCTCAAGAGATAAATAAAGATTTAGAGTTAGCCTCGCATTTAGAGAAAACTTGGGCCTTGAAATGACCTCGTGCCTAGGGTGCCTGAGTTCCCTTGTCCCTTCTGTGCTTTGGGTGATAATTTTAAGTTACAAGTTAGCCTTAATGTTGCTTAGGCCGACCCTAAATCCAAATTTGATTTTGAGTGTTATGTTGGCATTTTGATTTGAATTACTCTCTTTATATAAGCCTTGTATAAAGGTAAGTGAGTTGAATCATTTTGAAGAGAGATTTTTAGAAGCACTCTTGATGTGAACAAGCTCTCTATTGCCATTTGCACTCTATGCCATTGCTTATTACAGGTTTTGATCAAGTGGAGATCTACTTTGCTCTTGGAAAGATTTGAATGAAGGCTAGGACATGAGATCTTGAGTCTATCTCTTGATCTCCTAGGTTGGAACACTTTGCATGATTGGGAGAAGGGTTGGAACCACCAACTTGAGTTTGGCTTGAGTACCCTCCAAGGGTATGGTTGCATCACCTTCTTATTCTACAAACCTTCCATGAATCTTGGCCCTTGAGGTGAAGTTGTTAGTTCCCTTGAGTGGATCATCTTTTACATCATCCCTCTCTATTTTCTTGAGTTATATAGGGCTAGGGTTTGATATTAGTTGGTTAGATCTTACATGTTATTGCTCACACATGGTTTTCTAAGCACACACAACATCAATATTTAATCTTGGTTATCCATGAGGTAGGAATACTGAAACGGGGGCTTGACTAAGGCAAGCTCCTATATAGCCACAACACTTTTCCTCTTCTTTCTTGTGTGCAGATCTGACGAACAAGTTTCGAAAGGTACCAGACCAGAAGATTGAAGAACTTGTAGGTACAAAATCAACAAATATGATAGTTTTTGAAAACCCTAAAAGAGGCCCAAGGCACTCGAGCACCCTGGTCCTATGAATTTATGTCATCTGGTCCAGGTTCTAAATAGTTCTCCTATCTCTGTTGATCTATTTTCTGCTCTGATTTCATTTCTAACAATCGTCTATATCTTGATTTAGCTTAATTTAAGGCTTTGGATCTTATGCCCTAGCTAGATTGGTTGGATTTGGTTTGACACTCATCTATAAAACAAAGAGATAGAACTCATGTAGCTTAAGCTCTCCCTCAAGGGTAGAAGCTAAGCTCGGTTTGTGTCTCAATGTTTTGTAGAAGAGGTTTTTGACCTAGTTTGACTCCTAAGGCTAGATCTCTCTTTTCTACATAACAGCAGTGACTGTGAAGTTGCAAAAAGAGATTGATCAATTGAATGAGAAGTATACATAGGCTATGGCAGAGTGAATCACTACAAGTCTCTTCAGCTTGGAACCCCAGTTCCAGTAGTTTCTAATCCTTCCAGTTCTACAGAGCCATTTCCATCAGACAGAGAGTCTTTACTTGCAGAGATAAAGGAGCTCAAGGATCAACTAAAAGGAGTTATAGAAAATAAAATAGAAATAATTGGCAAACTGGTCAATGATTTGATTAATCATAGAGTTGCCAAGGTGATGAATAAGGTTGATGATGCTTGGAAATCCTATTCGGATTTGAGGAAAGCATTTGACAAGCATGTGTAGGACAAGGACAATCTAAAAGGAATAATTGATAAATGGTTGCCAAAGACTGTAACAATAAGACAAATCTATAAGTGTGCCACCAAATTTGACCCAGCAACCCCTGTTGAAATCTTGCCAACATATGACATGATTATAATTTTGGAGGAAGTTGTTGCATACATGTTAAGATTTGATAAATATGTTGGAGACAAGTTGCATCTGTTGGAGCATATTGACAAAAAATCATGCTAGAGATTTTAGATGATGATAAATAGGTGAAACCTCTTGATCAATGGAAGAGG
Organism: Cunninghamia lanceolata; assembly: GCA_027924645.1. NCBI lineage: Eukaryota > Viridiplantae > Streptophyta > Pinopsida > Cupressales > Cupressaceae > Cunninghamia > Cunninghamia lanceolata. Next base: position 40,525,514 of record BSBN01000391.1, on the reverse strand, counting down.
TAGTTCAAAACTTTGGTACCTGATCTTTCATCTGCTATATGTGCCAATTATGTGTTTAGCATGGATCTATTGAATAGTAGTTTAGATGAATTGTTTTCCCTAGAGGTGAGTCTTGATAGTTTCAACAAGGAAACTAGGGCAATTCTGGATTCCAAGTATGTTGCTAATAATGACAAAATAGATAAGGTGATCCCCTTCGAATGGGCTATGAAGAAGATGTGTGATGCATGGATTGATAAATATAATGATTAAAGCACAAGTAATTGGAGTTCAAGATGGCAGGAGGTCTAATTGTAGCAAAGTCAGCTTCAAAGGTCTTCATCAACACCAAGATTGGTCTCCTTCAACAGTTACAATTACTCCAATGATTTTATTTTAGTTATAATCTTTTATTGTAAAGTGGAAGCAAGTTCTTTGGCCCCATTTATTAAATGTAAAGGATAAAATTGTAATCGAACATGTTGAATTTAGTTTTAGGCCAACAAGATTCTTATCTTTTATATAAGAACTTGTCTTTTCATTGTAAAAGGATTCTGGAATACCATTTTTGGGTAGATATATGTTGAAAGAAGAATATTTTTGGGTTGCAGATATAAATATTTCTTGTGGAAATCTATGTACGACATTTTTCAATTTAGAATGAATCATATGAAAAATGCTTCAAGCATGTATCATTCACATTTGTCTCCTTGATTGTATGCATTTCTCTTATAAATAAATGAATCAAGGGTTTCTAAGTTTATTTGTGCACATTTGTTGCATTGTGTATCTTGTTTGTTGCTTCTATTCAAGTAATGGATTAAAATGCTTTGAATGAGATATGGGGAGTTATGTATTCCATTAAGGATCAATAAGAAGAACTATGGGAGATACCCTTCCTTGGATGTGTCATTGTAAGGCAGTGATAAATTTTATCCTTTGTGTTTGAAGTTATGTATCAGAAAGAGGCACTTGCAGAAAATAGTTTGACTCTGTATCCTAGATTGGCACCGATCTGAAGTCCATCTTGCCCAAAACCCATAACCAAAACCCTAAAATATAAATCATTTGAATCATTTTATTTTGTTTGTTTTGCATTAGTGTAGATTATTTTAATAAATGTTCTCAAAGCCAACAATGAGTTAACCTCCAAGGACTTAGCCAGTATTGAATTAATCTCACAGTCTTGGTGTATATTTATGAGAACATTTCTACTTTTGCAATATCATGTGGTGATTAGTTTTGATCAGTTGATATTGTTGTAAAGGAATACCTATAGGTCTAGCAAAACCTAAAGTGCAGAGGAAATCATTTCATTGACTCATGTTCATTGGCCACTAATCTAAAAGTCTTAAGCATTAAAGATGGCTACTTTATAGAGATAATCAAGCAATCAGTTGGAAACACCAACAGGTACAATTCAAACAAATGAAATTTAAAAGATTCAATTTGGAGCTTACAAATAGTTATTATGCCAACGAATGCTATAAAGGAGCCCATCCATATTGTGTAAGCAATTGAAAACATAATAACGCAATCAAGAACAAATTTTATAAAAGAACAAAAAATGTAAACCAACTATGATGTGTTGGAAGATTGTCATTGATGTGTTATTTGCAACATGAGCATGTAGGATAAGCACAAGGTATGTTATTATGTGTTACAGTGTTGTCATTCATGTTAACATTGTATCTTAGTATGAAGTCTTTGGTGCAGATCATTTTGGTTGATTCTAACATGCTTCAAGATGTCTATGAAAGACAATTTTGCAATAAGGTTTGATCCGGTAAAGAGACTTGTGATGAAAATTGACTAAGTGTCAGTTCTAGTAATTTTGTATTACAAAGCATCTAGTTTTTGGGTCTGCACTGGTCCACAATTGAACATTTCACTATGCGGTTCTAGTATATTTTTGTTGGTTGATAGAAGCATCTAATTCTAGAATTTCATCTGATTTTGACTTCTGGTGTGGAAGTTATGAATGACAGAAGTTTGGCTTGGAAGATTACAGTCATTTCATGTACAGTGCATGTGAGTAACAGGGTCCCAATTTCTTCGCGGATTGGATTTTGACTTTGCGTTTCTAAGGAGATGTTGACAGATGTCAATAGAGTGTGAATTCTAGTTGGCATGATGTTTTGAGGTACACATGTCCGAATATAGGTATACAGTTGCAGAATTTTTGTATTATGTCTTCTGTGGTGCTGACCTAATAGATGTGAAGACATGTGAAGGTTCAATAAGCATTGCAGAGTTATGTGGGAGCTATTATAGGTCCATGCTGACCTATTTCAAATTGTTTTAAGGATTGGATCTTGGCACGAGGCGTGTGTGGAAGGTTTTAAGCTGAAAAGTTATATATTATATATTTTGTATGTTACATCCAATTAGGCTGACCTAATTGATGTTATGCTTGAAGCGGATATATATTCTAGATCTTTTTCAGTGTTTTAAGCAATGAGAGACATGTATGTATGTGAACTCTATCAGAGCAGTGCAAACTTACATTGTGAATGTTGAGTAAAAGATTAGAATGATGCGAATGCAGAGGAAAGTTGATTGTTAGATCAAAATCAAATAAAGTGTGTAAAGTTAGTTCATTGAGCTTCATTGGAATTGTATCTCATGCATATGTCAGATGCAATTATAATAGTTCAATCTAGGTTGTGAGCCACAATCTTTCTTCTATCTTTTTCTCAATGAACAGTGAGTCTACCTACAGTGAGCATTTCTATAAATATAATATAACCAGTTATAATAAATTGTGAGCTAATCCTCATTGTGGTTTTTCCCATTTTAGGTTTTTCACGTAAAAATCTTAGTGTTCATGTGTCATGAGTTGTTGTTGAGTGTTTTATTCTTTATTTCATTTATTGCAATTGAATCTGCTAAATGGATTGGATGTTTAATGTTTGAATGGTTTAAAAGAATACTGATTCACCTCCTCCCTCTCAGTATTTCAGGCGTTCAACATGATGGGAGATAAAAATAAAGGAAAAAGTGTTCGACCATATGCTACTTTAGAAGCTTTTGCCATATAGTGGTTTAAAAAATACTCTTGTATTATTTCCTAGAATCTATTTTGTATAGCCTCAAAATAAATTAGTATTTAAAAGAATCAATGCCAAAGTTTAATCAAGTTGTATGACCATATGTTGTTTTCTCTTCCACCATATGGCCTCTACTATTTTTTCCTCCACTATATGGCCCTCTACTATTTTCACCTTACTATGTGGCCCTATATAACCCCTTTTCCAACTATACTATTAAACATTGATAGCACCACATGAACCTCTCATTCTATCGTGCATCCTTATAGCCATAAAATCTTTACTTAAGCTCCTACTATATGATTATTTCATCAAGAACCATCAATCATATAATGTTCTCTATCCCTATCTACTATAATATGCCCCTCTTGTATATTCATCATTGTACAACATGAACCTAAAACTTCAACCATAAGTTTTACTAATTACTCTATCATACAACCAAAGGAAACAAGACTTTTATCTTTAATTGTTCACTTTATAGACAGAGAGGAGGTTGGTGAAAAAATTGATTCACGAGCATTATACAATCCTCAACAATTACTTCATTTAAACAAGTGTTTAAGAATTCACTCATCGTACATTCCAACTTCTCTGCAAAGATAGACAATCATTGAAGAGTTATCATTTTTACTTCCCTAAGAAAATGGGTTGGCTGACAAGGGAAAGCAACCACTACAACGGTTTGGTGAACCAAAAAAATTTAGGGACCAAGTGTAGGAAGGAGTGTCTCATTGAATCAAGGCTTCAATAATTTTTTTTAATTTAAAAATTCAAGTTCTACTTAGGTAGTGATGTCTAAAAGAAATAAAAATCAGCAAACCCAAGCAGTTCATCTTCTTTAGTGCCAAAACGAAAAATTTGGAAAACAATGCTTGATAAATATTTTGAGAAGCATAGAAGTGCAACAGAAGGCTAGTTTATTCTAAGACCGTTGAATCCAAACCCTCCAAATAAATTATTGCAAACGACACTACCAAGTACAAATGGAAAAGGTAAGAAAAATAGAAACCTGGAGCAAATAGGACCAACTCTCAAAACCTTGAGTTGGGAAGTTTAACAACAAGTGAGTGTTAATTGTGGTGGTAAAGAAACATGATGAACATGAATTGAAAGCTACCCTATGTGTAGTGAAGGTGGACAATATTTTATAAATTTCTTATTTTAGTGTACATGATTTTGAATTGTACTTGGTTCAGATTGTGTCTAGTTATGACAAGGAAAAGAAAAAATCTTATGTGCACTACATGAACCAAGACACTAGTTTAAGGAAACTGGGTTTTTGAAGCTTTTACAAACATCAAAAGCACACTAATGTCACTACAAACCAAGTGATCCCAATGTTAAAGTGCTACACAAAAAGGAAATATAGAACTCTTTAAGATTTCTTGCAAAATGTGAAAGAGATGTTATCTTCTTATGTTGAAATACACAATGTGTAATTGCAAAAGTATGAATTTTCAAATCTAGGATGTGGAATGATGTAAGATTACTATGCCAAATCAAATTTGATGAATATTTGATGCCACTAATATGATCATGCAAGAGAATTTTTAAAACCCTAATGCAAAATTTTACCAAAATGCAAGCTTTTTGAATGCCTAAATATGCACTTTTTTCAAAATTATGCAAGATTTTCAAATGAATATTGATAAATATACAATGAATTAATGAAAGATCTAATTTGAACAATCAGTAAGATGCAAATGCTCGAAGCTATGGGTTCACCAAAATGTTTAGTATGAAAAAGGAGAATGATGACAACTAGAGTGCACACTAGATCAAACCCAGTTTTCCATATAATATTCAAGGACAATACCAAACCAAATCACTATCAAATGAAGGTGGACTCAGCTGTTGATCTTGTACGCATGTATGTTATAGATGGATCAGATTTAATTTAGCCTTTTTATCAAACCTTAGGTTAACAATGCATGAAACCCTAGTTCTACAAAGATCTGCTTATAACAGAGAAAGTACAACAGATATCCAGAAACCAACTGTACAGGGATGATCAGGAAGATGATAGAACCTATCTCCTGAAAGAAAAGGTATCAAAGGACCAATTCGAGACCACCCAGGTCCTGATTGAAGGAATCTGCAGAAACTGTAAACTAAAAAGATGTTGTCAATGTTGCCCAAATGCCAGATCTTAACTCAAAAAGGGCAAGAGGACATGGGTGGTACCACCTAGGTCCTTGATGAGTGAATTCTCCAAAATTATTTTTAGATCCCGAAACCCTGATCTTCACACAATCTTCCTATAGCTCTGTATTTTTCAGATCTCACTCCTATAACTTACACACAAGAAGATAAAAAAGGGTTTAGGGGTTATGGTGTTTAGGGACTTGCCTCAATCAAATCCTAGGATAGCATTCAAGCTTCCCAAAACCATTGATTGATAAAGAGTGCATGCCCTCGTGGGGGCAGAGGCTGAAAACAATGATAATGAGATGATTCAAATGATAAGAAACACACAATGATATCACCTATGTGATGATCCCTTAGAATGATGAACATCCTTCAACTCCTAAGGAGGATAGATGATAGCTCCATGCTTGCAACAAACACACAATAACAATACACAAATCTACTCTAGAGTCACAATGAGTTCTCTTCCTTGCTTTTTTTCAATATCTCAAGTTAGCTCTTTCCAACCTAGTTTCAACCTAGTTAGAAATGAATCCAAAAACACACTTTTATATGCTTTCCCGCTCATAATTGTGAAATTAAACCAAAAGAGCCGACAAGGAGAAACCTTTTGAAATGTCCCAGGCTGACATGCCTTTAAATTAGGCCAAACCTAAAAGGGGGGACATGGGCGGTACCGCCCAGGTCCATCAACCCTTTTTGGGTCTAGGGTAAGGTAGATGAAGGGGCCCACATTCTAATTTTACATTGGTGTCAGGCAATTTTTGAAAGGAAATGTGAGCATCTCATAACGTATTTCTAAGAACAGTGGTGTCTTCGACAGATTTAAATTCTTTTCAATTGCTTCAAAAACACGCACAACTATGCCATTAAAGCGGAAACAGACATAGAACATTTCCAATATTGACCCTTAGAGGAAAGCACAAGTGAACATTAACCAGTTTCAACAACAGAGACATTAAACATGAAAGACAGAACAAGAACACAGATTTATGTGGGGAAAACCCATACGGGTAAAAAACCCCACACTCCAAATCACAGAGCCATTGTATTATTCAGCAGCTAAACGGATACAATACATTTACAGGCTCATAGCCTTTACAAGAGATTAACATCTTGTTACTTCTTGTTACCTTTTGAGTCGCCCTTGTTTATTTATGTATCGGTAATATTTCTTGAACAAAAGCCGGTTTATCGTGCTATATTCCCGGTCATACCCTTTTTCCGTAAATCGGCTCTTGATCCTTCAATTTTTACCCGTGCGTCGCCTTTGTAAACAAAGTTACTTAAGGTTTGAACCATTGAACCCGAACCATTCTCAAAGTCTAAAGTTCAATGGTTCAATGTGTCTAAAGTCTCATATAAAGCAAGTTGTTTTGTGTTTGCCTCAAGTGTCTTGGAACTTTCGGGTTGAACTTGAACCTTTCGCATGAACTCTTCGGCGGGGTTCAAGGTTCAAGGTTCAAGGTTCAAGGTTCAATATTCATAGCCTTTTCATCCGTCGGGTCGCGCAATTGCCTTATATCATGTGTCGTTGAACCTTCCGCTTGAACTCTTCCGCGGGGTTCAATAGTTCAAAGTTCAAAGAGTTCACTATTTCATAATTCGGGACCTTATACTAGAAGTCGCGTAACTTTCTGTTGGTCTATATAACTCATGTGTCGTTGAACCTTCATATTGAACCATGTCTTCCCAAGTTCAATGGTTCATGAGTCAAGTCCTTGTTTCCGTAAGATAGTTTTTCGGCCCAATCCATAAGGTCCAGTTGGCATATTTTGAACCTTCATATTGAACCATCGCGTTGAACCATGTTCCAAAGGTTCAAAGGTTCAATGGTTCGAAGATTTGATAAGCTTGGTCCCATTTGCTCCCGCGGTTTTCCAAGCCAAATTTAGCAGGAAAGTTGGAGGAGATTTTGTCAGAAACTCATCATAAAAGCGAGAGCTCTAATTTAACGGAGGCTACGGATAATTATTGTACCTCATGATGGCGCGTCAACATTACTTGCTATTAATGAAGAAATCAGAGTTCACGTCCCTTCAAATATTTTTGGCACGTATTGATCCGAGCGATAAACATTCATTCTGGTAAGTGCCATTATTAGCCAAGAACAATCCAATTTTAGCAAGTAATCATACTGTGCGACACGGAGGAGAATAGCGCTGGAAGTGTAAGGCTCTCGTTTTTCAAGTTTTCGCAGTGATTTCAAATTTCCTGAAGGTGAGTTCTGTTTCCCCCTGTACTATTCTGAATTCTTATACTGGAAAGAAGAACCCCTAGAATTTCTGTTATTTTCAAAATTCGAATTGCTATATCATAGTCTTCCAAATATGTCTTTGAAGTCTACGTGTTTGGGGGATGAACACGGCCCCAGTCTTATTTATTCCCACTCAGAGTTTGGAGACACCGCATTAGTTCAGTATGACTTGGAAGAATTCATAGAAAGAACAAAAAACCCTGTCCAAACCCCCACAATGAAGAAGATTGTAGACAGTGGTTTACTGGAAGCTGCAGCCTTTCCTCAGGCCATTCTATGCCCTGAATTGGTTCAAGAATGCATAAACAGATATGACCCCCAGAACAGATGTGTCAAAAATGCCAACGGGGATGTGCTGTTTTGTGTCAACAGACAAACCCTTATGTCTGTGATGAAGATACCGCATAAGGGGGCATATTCCAACCTCGACATTACCTCCTCCAATGGATATTTCTCAGAAAAGAAACCAACTTACAAAAGTGTGATAGCATGGAATTGGCTGCTAAAATTTCAGAAAGGTGGTTCAAGGCTGCCCAGACCCCTCACTAGAGATCATTTAATACAGGAAGTAAGGGATATTGTGGTGTTATTGAACAGATTGAGAGGCAATCAACATGCCTATTACTGGGAAGACTGGATGTATTTTTTTATACAAGTCGTCCTTCAGGGTGAACAATACTTGGATTGGGCTGAGATAATAGCTGACTGTCTGCATCAGAGCTTAAATAATCGTCTGGGCAACAGGGATTTCTTTATGTCTTCTTATCTATTTTACTGTTTAGCATCCACAAGAGATTGGTTTGACCTGCCTCATGAGCCTTTAGATGAGAGCAGCAAAATTTATCAATATTACTCACAGTTACAAAGAAAAAATTGTTATGAAAATTACAAGAGGATCAATGATGTCTTCACTGGGAAGATGACCTATGAATTGACAGGCAACCCAGGTAAGAGAATGACCAGTGAAGCAATGCAACTAATCAGTATCTACGGTAGCTTTTTCATCCAATTCTCTGAGTTCACCTATATCAGAGTTGGGGGATTCGATGGTGAACCAATGAAGTTGCCCAGATATGTATTTGATCGTTTTGTACTAATAGAGGTATGTCGGCAATTGGCACATGTTGATAAAAAATTCCCATCAAAAAAGGGTTGTGGTATTTCTTTTCCTGTTGAACTTGGGCATTATTCATGCCTATCAACTTCTGATGCTTTAAATCTGGGGGTAAACCTCAAGAGGTTCAATTTTCAATTCTTCACTGCTAGGGCCAAATTCGACAGTAAAAGTTTTGTTAAAGATAACTTAAATTCTGGAACAGGGCACTCACACCTTCCTAAGCTGGAGGATTATTGGATGGATTGTCCAGATGAATTTGAAGTTAGGAGAAGGTTATGGTGCAGATTTTCTTTAAGGCAAATAATTACCTTTAATTTAGACATGGACATTTCTGGAATTCTTGTTGATGATGAAGAAGTGGTTGATCCACAATTTGAAAAGGTGGAGCACTTACCCATTCCAGAGGTGGACTGGAGCAAGAGGGAGGAGGACAGGATTGAAATTAAGACCCTCCCGGTGATAAGGAGGACTGAAAAATGGTTGAGAGAAAAGAGGCAACAGGGATCTCAAAATAAAAATGTTCAACAATTATCTTCAGTGGTTGCATCACCACTTCCCCTAGATCCTTCTAATCAACCTCTTGCTATCTGTGGTGCAGGTGCTTCTGAGCCATCACCTGAGAAGAGCCCTGTCACCAAGAAATCCAGAAGGGTCCTCACAGATATTATGCCTTCCCGTGTCACCAGGCTGAGAACCAAAGGGAAAAGGAAGAAGCTAGTTTCTGAGACAATAATTGTCGACTTAAATTCAGAGGAAGAAGCAGAGGACCCCATGGGGGACAAAGAAGCAAGCCCAACCAGAACAGAAGCAGTTGATACTGGTTCACAGTCAGGAGATGTTTTGGGTACTCCTGAGATGTTGATGATTTCAGATAAACCCTCTGATGGAGAAAAACTCAGGAAGACAACCCCGGCACCGAAGTGGCTAGAGAGCTCTATATCTGACAAAAAGAAGGTGGTTCCTTTCGTTCTCCCTCTGGAAGATATGGTGAGTAAATGTCTGGGGAAGACCCCCAAGTCCAAGAGACTTAAAACAGTGTCCAGGATAGATGTTGACCCAAGCACTGGTAACTGGAGTGCAGAAATAGCCAAGCCAGTGACCGAGGGAGAGGTTCAAGATCCTACAGTGCATGATTTCACTGTGGAAAAGATAGACCTCGGTACTGCCTCCAGAGCTGCAGATGTACACCATCTCGAAGCTTCCACTAAAAGAATGGTCAATCGAACGATGAAAGATGAAAGGGACAAAAGAGAATTAAAACAAGCTCTGCGTGCAATGGCAGAATATATTGAAGCCATTAACAATCCTAACCCACAGCCAATCTCACAAGTTCCCTTGTCTTTCGACCCAAAGTCACCCGTCAACCAAAAAATGTTAGATCAAGTTCATAGGAGCAAAATGGTCTCAAAAACATTTGATGGCTGGTTAGACAGCATTGAGCAAAAGGGAACTGAGTATATTCATGAACTCAAAGGCATATATGACCTGACTGCTACTACTATTAAAGATCTTAAAGCACAGGTTGCTGTCTGGGCTAAGGACGAAGGCAAGTGGACCAGTGTGATGAACCAAATAGAGGAAGTTCGGAAATATGGGCTGGAGAAGTTTTTGGCAGAGATGAAACTAACTGGTGTGGATGAGGATTTATTGTATGTAAACAAAAAGAATATCGAATGGAGGAACTCCATATCTCGACAAGGACGCTTTGAAGTCTCAAAGCTAATTAAGGAGATAACGGACTTCACTCAGTCATTGCAACATGATTTACAATGTATCGATGTAAAATACTTGAAGGATGATGGAAAGCCTGTAGAAGATGTTGAAGCAGTAGCCCAATCCTTTAGAGATAAGATCCGTTTTGTTAAAGAAAATGATAATATTCTGATTGAGGATTTCTCCAGAGTTTCTAAAGTCGAATCCCTGCTCTACCTCTGCATCGACGCACTCCCTGAACACAAGGAAAAATTCAGGAAAATGCGAAGGGAAAAGGAGGTCTGGAAATTGAGGATGAAGCATATAGGCATACCAAACTTTCCTAAAATTCAGGAGTTCGTGGCTGCCTTTCAGGAGTGGAGAACCCAGCATGCTTCCCAGGCTCTCGACAGCAAATCAGGGGATGCTGATTCATCGCCCCAGTCATAACCGCATCAGCTCTTTCTTTTTCAAGTCCCTTAATTTATGTTATTTCTGGCAACTTTAATCTTTTACAATCAGTTGTTAAAACTAAATCCCGTATGGGTCAGAGTGATGTTAACTCTGGGTTTAATTTGCTCGAGGACATGGTTAAGGCTTTGATATATATATGTTTTTCAGGATTTTTAAAAAGACAGATAGAAGGGAGGGAAAGAAAGGAGAAAGGGGAATTTCAGAAAAACTGTGTTTATTTTTACATATATGATGATTGTTTGAAAAAAAATTTCATCTGTGAATGAAAAGAGGAACGATTGCTGCTTATTTGGATCTGTGCGTCTAAATGTGTGAAATTTGATTTTCTGTGAGAAATCTTCTTTTACCTGGTAATTGCTCTTTGTTTGAACAACCCATCGTATGTGTTATTTTTCCTTACGAGTTCAGCAAGTTTGTATAAATATATTCATGTATTCAAATGTACTAAAGTAGAATCTGTGCATTCTATCCTGCTGCTGTATGAATTAATCGCATTCATGACATGGCTATGTATGGATGTTAGTCAGCCTTAGGCGTTTTCTGGTTAAAAATGCAATTTAGTTAGCTGAATAGGCTAAAATTCATTGAAAATCATAAAGGGAGCTATACCTAAATTCAGAGGGGAACTAATTCAAAAGGTTCACCCATTTGTTGTTTAACTCATTTGTTCTTGAAAGAAGGGTATAGGGTCAGAGCAAGTAATTTTCAGAATAAGGGCAAATCTGTTAACCAACACTTCTGAAGAATATCTGATAGTATAACCCTGCACAAAGTTCTCCAGCACTCGGTTGGTTCTTCATACTGTTATCGTGCCACAAATAGCACACAGTACAGAACTTCACCTTCTCGGCCAGAACCCTTTAACCTGAACTCTGTTTACACTCTCTCCTCAGTCCTTTTACATACTGTTAACACGCTGTGTACAACATACACATAGGACTTCATAGGAGGAGAAAACCAAAGCTCACCAGATTGATCACACCGTCCAACTCTCTCTCCAACCTTAGACTCACTCATTCTACCGATCTCACATTGCTTTAGCAATCCAATCGACTCAACCGTCCAAGCAACCAATCGTTTCAGTTACGCTCACCAACCATCCAAACTACCGTTTCACATTCGTGAGATTAGTCCCACATGCATCAGTCATCGGTTGCTTCTCTAGTTAATATACATGACCACAAGTAAAATAACCGTCGGCACTTTTGCTAACAAAACCAAGCAGTACACCGTTCACCGACCATCGGAAAGACCTTGACCTTCGGTGTAACTTCATCTCTCTTTGCCGACAAAGTTTCTCCTGCCAATGCCAAACCTTCGCCAACCCTCCATCGGAGTGATAGGTAAGATCGGAAAGACTTCTCAACGCTAGGCCGACAGACATTCTCACGCTGACCACACCATCGTCAAGACATAGATCATCGGTGACACTTCTTCTATCTACGCTGATAGCAAACTTCATACCGATGACAAGGCCTTCATCGGAGTAACACAGCATATCAGAGAAAGCACTCTAAACCATGCCGATAGTAAAGTCTTCCCAATAGAGTATACACTAGCCCGTCATCGGTAAGTCCCTGCACATCGGAAGAAGTCTCCCAAGCTGCTCTGACCAACGGTAAGTCCCACCGATCCAAAACCTCCACAGTTCATCATAGTGAGACATAACATCAGAGCAACATCTTCAGGCAAGCCCGATAGAAAATGTCAACCCGACAGCTTCCCTTCATCGGTGTAACCTAGCATATCGATGTAAGACTCCGAACTCCCGCCGATGGCCAACCTTATGCCGATAGTCATCACATATCGGTTGAACCTATTGAACCATTGAACAGATGCCGTCGTACCAATGAACTTGTAATCTAAGTCACTATTGCTCAACAATTTTGTGTCAGGATAAACATTTTGAATGTATAATGCAATCACAGGGACCTAGGAGCTAAACAAGGAGGTAAAAAGACAAGTGGACACTCTTTACTCCATAACAGAGTAGAAGATATGGCATTTGAAGAAGACTTATCCATAGAAGAAAGTAAATGGGAAGAAGAATCCGAAGAGGAGGTATATGTTCTTCCTACAGCATCTCCAATACCAAACTCTCCTATTAGTGATGAGGCTTGACATATTGAAGAATGGATTGACCAATTAGGTACTCCATTAGAAACACAAGACATTCATCCATTGATTCTTGTGTTTGAAATGTCCAAACTTCCATGGACTTTTTTGGATCAGCCAAGGTAGGGAGTGATAGCCTTGATACTGAATTGTTGTCACATGCAGAAATTACTTCTTCCACTCCCACACATCCTACACCAAGTAGTCCTTTAGAGGAACATCCAAGGAGGATTTCTAAACACTCTCTAGAGCTAGATCATGCTAATCCAATAGGGATCCTATAATAGTTTTTCAAAGTTTGAAGCCCACGAACCATATAATTTTGGAAGAGGCTAATATTATCTAGGGACTAGATAGCACACTCTCCCTTGGTCATACAATAGCCTTTCTGAATTTAGAAGTTGTTTGGGGGGGAATACCATGTGGAGTTCATCCATATATTTTTGAATTAAGGATGGTCAGGACAACTCACCCAAGAAATGCATAACACCCAGTTACTAGTTTAGATTCCTTCCTCTTTTGGAGGATCAAATGGGAAGATCCTAACAACTTTATATTCAATAAAGTATAATTTCCACTACCAGTACCTTGTGTTACAATTCAAGATGAGTGCATAGCAGAAGGCTTTAAAAGAGGTCAATCAAGTAATCCCAACTTCTAAAAATTTATGAAATGAGTTGGAGAATCAACAAAAGTGATTCTAAGAGCAATTGGGTCAGCAAATCCAACTCACCAAAGCTACAAGAACAAAGTTGGTATATGATAAAACAAAGTTTGCAGTAGAAGAATAAGAAATGGAGCAACTCAAATGAAAGTGGCTAATATTAATGAAGCCCATGATAAAGTACATAAGCAACTCCTAGAAGTTGCTCATATGTCAAAACCTCTAGGTAGCATGAAATCATTGTCACCCATCATTTGAAACAAAGAACTGTAAAGGTCTGAATAGAGTTGTCATTCAATGCACTTTGACAACACCTTCTATTTTGAATGTCTTCTTCCCCTGCTACCCAATGAAAGCATTCATTTTATTTTTAATTTTCATTTAGAAGCTAACTTTTCTTATAGGGGGAGATAATGTAGTTCATATAAATTAACTTAAATTATATTTTGGTACTTTGGTTGTAACTAATTTATATTAATTATTTGTCAGCTTATGGCTAGTTGCTAGGATTTGGTTATAAGTAGTTGTTGATGGTTGTGTTTTATTTAACAAACATTAGGCACTTTAAATATGTTTCTAATTATCAAGGAAATTAGTTTGATCTTGATAGATGCTCCCTAGTTTACATTTTGTACAAGCACTACTCTAAATGAACAAAGCAATCAATGATATTGGTCTACAATCTCTTGGTATGTTCTATTATATTTAAATTACATTGTAATAGATAGTGTTTTTATTTTACTAGTAAACAAACTACACCTTAGTTCTACCAAAAATTAATCATATGGTGTAAACCAATTGTGTGTGTGGGTGAGTGTGCATGTGTACAAATGTGAATGTATTTTATCAATATCTAGTCTCAAATTGACTTGAATCATGGCATGACATGTTTAGTGAATGAAATATAGTTTTTATGATCAATCTTTTATAATAAATATGAAGTGTTATCGAGCTATTTGTTTTGAACATGAAGCTTATAATATAGGATGACTTGAATAAAATCAAAGATATGTCTTGAATGATCAATACAGCTATTTGAAATTGTAATCACGTGTTGATAAGTTATCAAATCATATTCCAAGATAACTTATGAAATATCTTTAAGTTTAACAACCCTATTATTTTTTCTTAAGACATACATACATACATTTATATAGACATAGTAAGAAACATTGACACTTGAATTTAGTCTATAATGTATAAATCCATGTTTCAATTCACTTAAAGGCATGTGAATGTCCACTGTGAACACTATGGCATTAGTAGATCAATGTAGTTAGGAATAATTTTCTTATTGCAAAACCATAATGCTATACTAAATTAAGGTTCATCACCCCATTAGCTAAAAATATATGGGAATTGATATATGGCAATATGTAGTTTGCTTTATGAAACAAACGGAGCAGATTTTAATATGTAATTTATGATTATTAAATAATGAAATGAATCCTAAAACACTCCCAAACATATACAACTACATATTTAGAAGTAATACCACCTATGATATATTTTTGAGCCTTTGATCAATACCACAATGAACAAATGCATAATGGTGCCTTAAAAACTATTGATGAATCTTTATGATATTCTCAAACACACAAGTGACATTGTTGTCTTGTGTGGTAAATGTGATTGAAAAGCATGTCTATATATTTTGTAAGTGTTGTGTTTGTATGTGTGCATAGGTTATAATAACCTAAGGCTTTAGGTTTAATGTATTAAGAGTTAGTACATTTTGTAATAAGTGCTCAAGGGAGTTGGTTGTGCTTGGTTAGTTAGGTAGTTCATAGGAATAAATGGCTTTATAAAATCCATTCCATCTTTGTAACATTTCATCCCATATTTTTTATAATAGATTATTATTCATATTTATGCTCTCATGATGTAATTTTAGTTCATGTGTGCTTTACAATCCTACAAGTAAAAAATTAAAAAGGCAAGCTATGATCCAAAAACATGTCAAAAGATCTATAAGTGTTCTAAAAATTTTCTCAAGAATTATATTGTTATCTATTTGGTTTTATTAAAGATGCAATATTTCAATGCTACTTTGAACCTTTTCTCACAATTTTTGGTTTTGTTGTGTCAATCAAAATTCGTTGACTAATTGCATATATAAAAGTGGATGAATACATATGCTTTAGCAATGAGGAGATAAGGATGTTTTGGCTGCACGTGGGAGTTAAATGGCTTTTTTTAATAACCAGGAGAATAAAAAACATGGGATTATATGTTGCATGCTATGTAAATAATTAATTATTTACTATGAAGATTGTGAGTGATTGACTAGGTGTAGTATCGTCCTCTACAAGGCTAAATTTTGCCATTTATTCCATTACATGCAACAGAAGCATCTCTTCATCATCATTGAAGGTGTGTAGTGGCTAGTTTATTTACTATAGTAAAAAGGAAAATTTAAAGGAAAATTTATCTATATCTTGCCTCTAAAATCTATTCTTGAGGGCAATAGTTTGTAATGAGAATTTATATGGTATAACATTGTTCAAACTATACTTAATTGTTATGTTTAGTTGTTTCATATCTTCTATTTCCATCAACTATATGAAAATATTGTATCCATTAAAAATTAATTGGATGAAAGGATTAATCTATCATAAGTTTGAAGTAAATAGTGCTAGTTACTTCCTTATTAGTTCTATTTTTAAAGGTGTTATTTTAACGTTGTTAAAAAAAAATTTATGTGGAGTCACTAAGATATAAGGGTTTGAGTTTGGCTAAAAGATTAAACTATCATATAATATATGCAGTAAAAGCTAGTTAAGGTTACTAGTGAAATATACACATTTTACTATCTTTATAACTAAAAGTAAAAGGTAATGAAATTGGTAAAATTATTCTCTCCCTAGTAGACATTATTAGAATGGAGATATAAGGAAGATTGTATTTTGACTAATTTAGTGAGAAATGATACAAGAAATTTGTATTTTTGTTAAAAGAGTATGTTACAAATATTGAAATTGAGACATAAAGAGAGCCAAAGGCTCCAACACAACAATCAGTCATTCATCTTCAACATTCAAATGATTACATTATATGGATTTATAATGCGATTCAACTTACTAACTATCCAAACCACTAACTACCAACTAACATATAACTAATAACTAAGTAAAAACTAACATCTAATAAATTAACATTAACATGTTAATTTATTATTTATTACATTATTTTGTCATGCACTAATTAATTCCTAACACCCCCCTTTAGTGCTAACATAGGGAATTTATTCTCGTACTACAATATCAACAATTGGCTTGTCTCATATTTGCCCCCTTCAATGAAAAAATTTATTTGGATGTCAGTTTCTACCGATAATGCATCCAATTATAATGTGCAAATACAAAATATATTGCACCCTTATGGCTCCAAAATCTTTATTTCTCCATTTACACAATGTTGAAAAAATAATACAATTTCACCTCTAACTTCTGCATCAAACTACTCAATGAATATTAACAACATTCTCAAATGATTTATGGGTTTTGTTCTCCTCTTTATCATCTTTCAAGAACATTTTAAATTTCTAAATTTCATTACAAAATGAGAATGATATCACAGTTTTAGTGAGACTGATATAAAAACTTTTTGTAACATGAAAGACTTCTGCAACTCTAAATATAGATTTGAATGTATAATTTTAAAAAAATCTAGTTTTTTATATGAGAATAAACAAAATGGAGTGAGAAATATGAAAAGAGTGAACAAGATGGAGAGAGGAGAGAAACCAAATGAAGTAACAAGATGGAGAGAGAAGAGAAACCAAATGCAGATGGATGATGAATGTCACATATTTGCATGTGGTTTGCATTGCGCCTCTATTGACAATATGCAAGAATGAATTGCAGATGGATGATGAAGACAACATATTTACACATGGTCTACACTGCTCCTTTGTTGACAAAATGCAAGAATGGTGGGCAGATAACAATGACTTTTGCACATGGTCCTCACTGCATCATCATTACGCACTGCTTTGGAGAAGGAAAGATGAATGAATGGAGGGCAACTAGAGAGATCCAAGACACCTGCTCTGATACCATATTGAAATTGAGACACAAAGAGAGCCAAAGGCTCCAACACAACAATCAGTCATTCATCTTCAACATTCAATTGATTACATTATATGGCTTTATAATGTCATTCAACTTACTAACTACCCAAACCACTAACTGCCAACTAACACATAACTAATAACTAACTAAAAACTAACATCTAATAAATTAACATTAACATGTTAATTTATTATTTATTACATTATTCTATGTCATGCACTAATTAATTCCTAACAAAAAAATATTTGTAAAGTTGTTATAAGAAGTAAGAATATCATTGTAACAAGGTATATTGTTTATTGAACTTGACAAATTTAAAATAAAAAGCTTTTATCATATCACTTTTTAATTGTGTTACCAAAGCTATTGATATTTTTTAATGTTGAATCTATTGGATAGGATCTAGGGGTCAAAGTGCAAGTTGGAGGACCCACCAAGATGATGGAGGTTTATTCTCATCTTGGGTTTGTTTCTCAGTTAGAGATCAAGTGTATTATTTAAAAGGCAATTTTGGTAGGAGTAATGTTTTGTCTTTAGTTTAGTGTGTTACAGTTTTGGTTTTCTAGTGTTCAATGTCTTTCATTTTGGTTTTCAATTTTTGAGCTTTGATGAAGAGAAAACATGTTGCAAGTGCTATCATTTTTCCTTCACAACTACTAGGGGGAGGTTAAAGGTTTTAGTGACTAGACGTACATGGTGATCGATACAAATTGAAAAATGTTGGTCATAGAAGAACAAAAAGTAAAAGGGTTGAGAAATATTAAGAAAATTTTACCCAATGATTACATGTACACGTTGATCAACGAGACAAGGTCACTATGGTTGAGCAAAGCACATGTTGTTTACATTGCATGCAAGGTATGTATGGGCATGGGCATGTTGAATCAATGATACTTGACCATAATGTAAAGCCTCACAAATCATGTAAAAGCATTTAAACCAACTCAAAAGTAAATGAAGTAAATAATCCGCTTAAATACAACATCGCAATAACCAAAATCAAAAAGAAGTAAATAATCCACTTAGATACAACTTTCAAAGATAATAGATGCAATTAATCCGCTTAATCGCAATTTCTCAACAAAAGATAATCTTATAAATATGAATCTCAATGTCATTAAATCTTACATATTCACGTGTTTAATCCAGGTAACAAGCACTATAAAATAATATACATAAATCCTTTGGCAAACATGTCATAATACATCCAAAATAGGTACAATAAACAAGTACATCAATAATAAATAAATCAACACACTCTGCAACTGCACGAACCAAGTGGTCCACCACCTGCAAGCCGAGAGACGGGAACATGGCTCAAGTGCTTTTCCACCCAACCATGAAGTATTTACACTTCCCTGGATCCCTTCCTGAAATGAAGGAAACCCAACCCTACATGAAATGTCTAGCTACCTGGTAACAACTGTAGGAGGGAACACCCGATGCAACCCTGATGTCTGAATGTGCAATTCTAAGTAATGAAAAGCAAATTGTCTCACAACAGGATGCAGAGATATTAATAAATAAGTTTGCTAGACAATAAACATCTATTTCAATGTCGTTCCAATTAGATCTAATCATTTAAGTAACTTGGTCAATTCCTAAAAAGAGGAAAAGCCATCTCTAAATATCCACATTTGGCATCCTAGTCCCAAAAGTAACCCAATACATTCCTATATAAAAACTACTTCTTTCCCCAAGAAGCAAGAAAATAAGTAAAGAATCACAAATTCAAGATTTCCAATAAATCAATCCAATTCCTTTCCCAAAACACCAAATAAGGAAAATACACTTTTAAGCAATAAACAATCTTTTGGTCATACAATCAAAATCATAAGTTTATCAATTTGATATAGTTTCTAATCTAGTATTTCAGTCACAATGTATTCAATAGTAGTCATTCTAAGATATTAATCTATCTTGTTATTATTTCTGTGACAGGAAGTATTTCAATCTATTTATCTAACCAAAAAGTTTACAATTCAATCTAAAATAACTTACTGTCAAAACTGCAACAGGAAGTCAGGAACTATTGCAGTAATAAAGAAAGAACACATAACATAGTTTAATCTAATTTTTAGTCATAAAAACACTATAAAATCTCATTCTCAGATTATTCTAACTTATTGTCATTTTGGTGACAGGAAACTAATTTGCTAAGCATGTAGTTTAAGCACATACATCTCTTTATAACCTTCATGTTGCTGTGGCGATAGGAGCTATGGCAGAATCTAATAAATAATCAACTAAGTTTATCAGTAATCTACTGTCCTCCACTGACAATGTTTTCTACTATGTTTTGAACAGCAATTTCATAAGGAAATGTACCTATAGGAATACGAGAGTTTCATCTAAATTTATTACAATTTTGGAGTTTCATCATAGAAGAGTCGATTTGCTAATATATTCAAATTTCAGCCAGCAAAAAAAGAATACAATCATACAATTGTCTAACAGAAAGTTATCAACAGCCCTCTGGAGGTCAATTTATAATTTTTCATCAGAAGAAAACATATCTGAATAATAATACTTTGCTGGCAAGGCGACAGAGATAAATGACAGGTCTCAGATAACATAGCTTTAACAAGGAAAACGATTGTCATGTCTTAAAACTACATTCAACCAAGATAAGGTCAGAAGACAGCAGGAACCACAGTATCGATCTTTATAAGCTCGAGTAGGAAGCAGCCCAGACAGCTATAAAATAGATGATGGCTAGCATGAGAATAAGTGGCCATAAAATATGGAACGACCAGGAATAAGATAAACAGCCAGAAAGAGAACAACAGTCAGGGAAGGAGGAAACGGCCAAGGCCAAGATCGCATGTTGATCATAGTTTAGGACGATGGCAAGGAGTAGTAAGTCACCCAGGCAGAAATAAAAAGGAGAACGGCTAAGAAGATAAAACAATGGCCAGGTTAATAGCACAAGCGACCAAATAAGAGGGATGACTAGCCACAACATGGATCGACCAAAACAACAATACAGTCGCCCTCTCAATCAAGCAAATAAAAACCATATAAAAACAGTCAAACAACATAATTCCCAGGAGACAGAAACATGAATTTAAAAACCTAGAAATAGTAGTCGACTTAAGGAAAAATTTGCAGAAGAGTTGCCACTGCCTTCATTTCTCTCTCCTGTCACAAACTCCAATTCTCCTTCCTGTCGCTCAGGTAAAAAAGTTCTCTCTACAATTCGTGGGTCCTTTCTCAATTGAGCGATCTGCCCTTTTTAACAAAGTTATCTCCCTCTTATTTTTAGTGATCCCCGATTAGGTTCAGAATTGAAGTTTTTATTTCAGTTTGCATGAACAATCGGCCAATAGAATTAGAGAAAATAAATGCTATATAAAACAGTATAATAATAAGATCTTTTGCAACTTACTGTCGCATGGGTGACAGAAACATATATTTAATTCTTTTGTTTACTCATCTAAATATAATAACACTATTTTTAATCTAATTTAACTATTGTTATTAAAATAAAACTAATTAAATAATCAAAAGAGAAATGCAATACAATATTGCATAATTATATATATATTATCTTCCAAACATCTATAATATTGAAATAGAAAATAATTATTCATTTAATTATTTATTTAAATAACACGCAATACATCATTTGAATATATTTCGAAAAGATATTAAGTTAAAGTAATCACATCATGCATTTGAAAATGATTAAAAATCACGCATTAATGCAATAAGAACCATTCAATAATGCATATGCAACTGTGTGATGTGTGTGATTGCATCAGAGTAATCCATCCATCAGTTCTTGCCAAGTGGCTAAAACATCTCTACCTCAGCCATGCTCTCGTCTTTGACGAGTACCTGCATTCATTTGCACTCAACTCGACGTCAATAGGTTAGTGTCTCCAAAACATAGCCGAAGTAAATCATTGCATTTACATCAATATTACTTAACATTTAAAACGATTACCAATTTTCATCAATATAACTCATAATAATTACCTCGACGTATGCAAAATTACTTAAAGTAAAGTCAATCACAATAATTGTTCACTAAACTAGAATAATCATATTGTCCATAAAAATGAGACGTGACACATAATTATGTCAAGATGAGAAGCATGGGTTGACCAATATTAGTTGCAAAAGACTGGGATTGCAGAGTTGTAGAATAGCTATCAAATGCTCCAAATCATCTAGATTTATCCCTTTTGGATCAACGGAGAATTTGTTGTCTTTTGTAGTCAATATGATCCAAAAGCATGTGTGTTGTAGAAGTTGTCTTTGTATGTGTACATAAGCTATAATAATAACCTATGGTTTTTATGTTTAATGTATTATGTGTTAGTATATTTTATAGTAGATGTTTAGGTTAGTTGGTTTTACCTAGGTGGTTAGGTAGTTCATGGGAATGAAAGACATTCCATCTTTGTAATATTTCATCCCTGTATATTTTATAATAGATTATTGTTCATATTCATGCACTCATGATGTAATTTTGCATTTCTTGTGTGCTCTTTGATCCTACAAGTGGTATCAGGACCACATTAGAAAGAGAGAAAGGGTAATATTTAATCCAAAAACATGTCAAAAGATCTAGCAATGTCACAAAAAATTTGCTAAAACATTTTATTGTTATCTAATTTCTTGTATTATAGATGTGATATTGCAATGTTTTTTTATTAAAGGTCAAACAGGTTTTAAAAGGGGGCCCCGAAACCCTTCACAAAAAGATGCTAACAAAAAGATGAAAGCCAACCATTAGCCAACTGGAAGCTACAACCAAAACATAAGCATAATATAGTATCTACAAGAGTTCATAAAAACTAAAACAAGATTTTAGTTCAACTTTTTAAGAGTTTCAGCAGCTTCTATTTCCTGTTGGTAGAAAGCCTCATGCATCTCTGCGAAAACCAGAAGCTCTTTCTTCTCTGCTTCAAATTGTTTATTGTTCCTGCCTCTAGTGCGAGTTGAAGGCCCACCTCTATCATCATCAACCACCTGTTTACTTGTGTTACTTTTGTTCTCATCACCCTTAACCTGATTATCCCGATCCACAGCTGTCATAATATCCTCAATGTTGAAGTCTTTAAACTAGTCCTTTCTGAGCTCTTCCAGTTTCTCTGTCAACACCCCCATCCCATTCAGGTTGTTCTGGATAGTGAGTCTGGGGATATTGCATAGATTGTCCAAGTTATTGTTGACCTCAACAATTTTTTCCTCAAGATATTGTATCCTTGTATTGAATTCTTCCCTCATCCTGCTAATTTCCTTGTCCATATCCTCCATTTTCAGGATGGCATTCCAGTTTTTGAAAATCATCTTATCCTGTTCAGCAGTAGAGTGGATTCCAAAACCCATAGTTTCCTGAAGCACCTGAAATTTAATATTAATTCTACTAATCTCCAAAAAGAACCATTTGGTCATTCTATGCTGAGAATTGACCGCATTCTTCACCAGCTCAAAGACTTCCTCAACTTGATCTTTATTCTTCACCTGGGCAAGCAAATTCTCAAAGTCTTCAAGAAGGGCAATGGAGGGGTCTTTGATCTCAGGAAACTTGCCACCCATAGTAGGCTCCGAGAAAGATTTGGAAGAAGAGTCCACCCTGACATTGTCCTTCTCAGTCTGCATCATCTTAATCCCCTACACCAGCTTGTTGCCCTGTTTTTTGACCGCACTACTTGCAATTTTCCTCACTTCCTCTTCCTGGTTTTTCTCAACAATCTTAGGTTTTTTACCTTTCTTAGGCCCCACTTTCTGAGAAGATCCACCAACATTTTGTTCACACGCCTCCTCTTGTTCCATAGATTTTTTGTCTCTCTTCATAGAGGCAGGGGTTTTCCTTTTTTGAGATTTCAATTTTTTTCCCGAAATTTTTTTTAACAGAGGCGTTTGTATCATTACCAGTTTCAAACCCTTCCGACCAGGAAATAGAAACCTCCCTCTTCTGAGTTTTTTTCTTCTTTTTTGAGGTTTCATCCTCTATTTCCTCTTCCTCTTCCTCCATTTGCCAGTTCTCATCCTCGGGATCAGAATCCTCCTCACTAGAAACCACCTTACCCTTCTTCTTGGAAGTGGGTTTATGCTTTAGAGATTTCTTAGGGGTGTTTATTTTCATATGTTCCATAAAGAGAAGGATGAGACTCTCATGAAGAACAGGGAGGCTAGGGTTTCTATTGTACTCTTTCAAACTAAACTCCATTGAAGAAAACAAGTAGAAAGGAAAGGACACTGACAATCCATGCCTGAAATGATTCAGTAAATTGAAGTGGTAGGAATAAACAACAACATACTTTCCATCAAGGGTTACATAACGCATTATGGCTTCACCAACCTCTGCCCAGATAGGTTTAATGGAAAGGCGGTTGTATCCTCCCGTCTAGAATTTCACCAACTTCTCCCTTTCACTCCCTTTGAAGAAGCAATTGAGAGCTTCCTCGCTCTGCTTTCTTTCCCTAAAGAATTTCTTGCCATTGGTAGTGAGCCCCGACACCGTGGCTATTAAATCCTCAGTGATAGCCATCTCCCATCCATATGACATCACTTTCTTGTTCTTATACCCCTTCACCAACATGGCCGTGACACTAGAATCTGCACCATGAAGCTTCTCCATGTAAGGTGTTAACCCCCCACCCTCAAGAATGTTCAAAACCTTGTGATTCTACCTAAAACCTTCACAGGACAAAGGTTCAACCTTGTTCCTGTCACCCCCCATACTTAAAATGCTACACTCTCTGCAAGTTTTCTCTCTGCAAACGATACTGAAGGCAAGGAAATAGACAAGCAGAGCAAATTTTATTAAATTGGCACCCATAATCCGTGTGGGCGGAATAGTCTAGAAGGGAGGGTTCTGCAAGCCACTCGAGATCATGATGATCTCCTTAGAGCTTCTCAGTAGTCGTACCATTGTGACTATCATTATAAAATCAGGTTCTTAGCATTAGTTGGGATCAAATTCAATTCATCCCATATAAACTTAGCTTCACTTAAAACCCCTAGGTTGGCGAATACATCCTCCACCTTGTTCCCCTCACGAAAAATGTGATAAATAAAAAAAGCCTCGAAGGTATTTAATAACTTAATAGCATCAACTATCAAGGTCTCTATGGACCAGCTAGGTTTAGTGATTCCCTTGAGACAATTAATGATATTCATAGAATCACCTTCAATCCAAACTTTTCTATGACCCATAGCCTGAGCTAGAGCAATAAAATGATAGGCAGCCGCAGCTTCGGCATAGTGGTTTGTCTGTATACCCAGAGGGAGTGCCACTACCGATATAAACCTACCATGATTATCTCTAATCACCCCCCCCCCACTACCTGCAACTCCGGGATTACCTTCAGCTGCCCCATCAAAATTGATTTTAGTCCATCCTTTAGGAGGTAACATCCACTTCACTTCCCCTCTTAATTATTTCATTCTTTTGAAGGAAAAAGATATGTCATCTCTGATATTCCAGTTGTTAGATATACTACTCTCCAAAGGAGTAACCTCAACTCTTTTGTCATGAGAGAGCATTTCTTGAAGCCTGGCAAAGAAATTCTCCTTAATGTTTCTGATCACTTTGAAAAATAGATTGTCAGAAGATAAGCATGTGTCTCTGAATATACGGTTGTTCCTCTCCTTCCACAGGCTCCAGGCTATGTGAGGTGCTGACAGGGACCAAAGGAATCTGAGAGAGGGATTAGAGACTTGGGCATATCCATTGAGAGACCAAATCCATAATTGAGTTGGGGAAGATCCAACTAAGATTCCAAAGGGAAAGAATCGTGTTCCACAATTCCAAGGAATAGGGATAGGAGAGGACCAAATGGAAAGAATCTTCAACATTAGACATACATAAAGGGCACCTGTTGACGATCTTGAAGCCTCTTTTGCATAGGTTGTCAAATGTTAGCACTCTGTCTTGAGCAAGCAACTAGAAGAAAATATTGATTTTAGGGATAAGTTTATCGTTCCATAAGCTAGCCCAAAAGGGGGGATCCTCCACCTTAGGAAAAAGTTGTCTGAACCCTGAAGCCACCGAATAATTTCCTGATGAGGTGGCCTGCCAAATCAAATGATCTTCACTCCTTCCCTAGGGAATATGAAACACATTAAGCCTATTCTGGAAGTCTATCAGGTGGCTGTCAGTTGAGTAGTTCTTCCATTTGCCCTCTAAAATATAATCTCTCACCTTCGACCCACTAGAGGAGAAAATCTCTTTAAAGGGGCTAGCCCAAGCTAATTTGATCAGAGGGAGATTCCCAAACCACCTGTCATTCCAAAAATCCACTTTGCTACCGTCACCAATCTTCCACAAAGAGCCCATTATGATGATTTCCTTAAACTGGGAGATATTTTTCCATATTTTAGATCCTTCGGGCAGAGTAAGACATTCCATCATTCAACCAAAATTATTGAGCCCTCTCAGGTATTTGTTATTCACAATCTCCGTCCATTCTTTCTTCTTCCTCATAAGGCGCCAAGCATTGGCAGCAAGGAGGGCTGAGTTAAATTTCTTTACTTTTTTTAGGCCTAGACCACCTGAGCTTTTAGGTCTGCAAACTGACTCCCACACCACTAATGGGATACATTTTTTCTCCTCAGTACTAGACCACAGAAACCTTTTTTGGATTTTCTCAATCCTTTCTCTGATTTTGGCGGGCATTTTGAACATCGACATGGAATAAACAGGGAGATTTTGGAGAGAGGCTTAAATCAACAGAATTTTACCAGCCTGGCTCAAGGTAGCTCCTTTCCATCCTGCCAACTTTGAGTGAAACTTATCAACCATACTCTGCCAGAATGATTCAGGGACACGCTTCTCATAGAGAGGTAACCCCAGATATATGGAAGGGATTCCACTTTGCATTGCAGTATTCGGGCTATCTTTTTTTGTCTGGGTTCCAGAGTGTTAAAGAAAAAAATTGAACTTTTGGGTAAACTAATTTTTTGACCCGAAGCCTTTTCATAATTAAGCAGAATGCTTCTCACAGTTTGAGCTTCCTTGACAGTAGCATTTCCCATAATAATAGTATCATCAATGAACTGTTGATGAGAACAAGAAGGTCCTAGTGAGGATGGACAAAGACCTTTGAAACTCCCTTGAAGAATCCCCTTTTGAATGTTTCTGCCCAAGACTTCCACCATGATGACAAACAAGAAAGGCGAGA
The DNA here is from genome assembly GCA_027924645.1 of Cunninghamia lanceolata. Lineage (NCBI taxonomy): Eukaryota > Viridiplantae > Streptophyta > Pinopsida > Cupressales > Cupressaceae > Cunninghamia > Cunninghamia lanceolata. Next base: position 40,498,802 of record BSBN01000391.1, on the reverse strand, counting down.
TAGGGTCTCCTTGTCTCAGGCCTCTCGAGCTGATAAAAAAACCCGTCGGAGTTCCATTAACCAGGACCGAGAATTTCAGAGTTTGGAAAAGTTATTGGATAAGCTAAATGGATTTCTTATATAAAGCCAAACTTGCAAAGAACATTGGAAGAAAGTTCCAATCCACTCTTTCATATGCTTTCATGAGATCAAGTTTAAGCAAGAAGCCCTCCTTGTTCACCCCTAGAGAGTGGATGTTTTCCTGAACTGTGATGATTGAGTCAAGGATTTGTCTACCCGAAACAAACCCACTTTGTGGCACCGAAATGAGACGCAGGAGAAGGAGCTGGATTCTGCAAGCAACAACTTTAGAGATAATCTTGAAAAAGGAATTACACAGACTAATGGGGCGAAAATCAGCAAAGGTGTTAGCTCCATTCTTCTTCAGAATGAGCACAAGGAACGTGGAATTAAGTTCTTTCAGCAACCTCTTGCTACCAAAAAATTCTTTAGTGGCATCACAAGTATCTTTAGCTACAATATCCTAGAAAGTTTGGAAGAAGAAATGAGGGAACCCATCTGGTCCAGGGGCCTTGTTACAATTTTTTTGGGTTGTGTTGTGTTGTGTTGTGTTTGTCAAAATGTGTTGACCATCTACATTCATGTAAAAGTGGATGAATACATATGTTTTAGCAATGAGGAGATAAGTAGCTACACATGGGATTTATACATTGCATGCCAGACAAAGGATTAATTATTTTCTATGAAGATTGTAAGTGATTAACTAGGTGCAACACCCTCCTCTACAAAGTAACTTCAAACATTTGTTCCATTACAAGAAACAAAAGGATCTCTTTCTCATTGTTGAAGGTGTGTATTGGTCAATTTATTTACTACAATAAAAAGGAAATTGTGTCTATGTCTTGCCTCTAAAATCTATCCTAGGGGCACTATAGTTTGTAATGTGGATTTAGATGGTGTGACATTGATCAAACTATACTTAACTAACAAGTTTCTAGCTCTTCTCATATCAAAAGGATCCCTTCATTGCTGAAGGTGTGCACTAGCCAATTCATTTATCATGGTAAGGAGAATTTGTCAATTCCTTGTCTCTAAAATTTATCCCAAGGACATTATAATTTGTAATGTGGATTTAAATGGTGTGACATTGATCAAATTGCACTTAACTAACAAGTTTCTACCTCTTCTCATATCTTATATTTCCATCTACTATACAAGAACATTATATCCATCCATAGATAGTCGATCCAAAAATATGGGAAAAAATTGGATGAAAAATATAATCTATCATGAGTTTGAAGTAAACAGTGTAAATTTATTTCCTTGTTAGTCCTAGTTTTGAAGGCATTGTTTTAAAGTTGTTAAAAGATGTTTTTAATGAGGAGTCACTAAAATATATGGGCTTGTGTTTGGCTAGAAGATTAAATTGTACCATATAATATGATGCATATGGAAGGCTACTATTGAAATATACAAATTTTGTCAGCTTTATAGCTAAAAGTATAAGGTAGTAAAATTGGTAAAATCATTTGCTCCTTGGTAGATGTTATCACATGAAATTGCACCCTACTCGAAGCCTATTCAAGCATTCCAATGACACAATGGGACTAATCTCAAGGTGTGGGACCTTGCAGATGAGATTAGACCTCTAGAGAAGGTTGGTTCCTCATTCTGAACTTAAGGTTCAGAGAAATTGACTAAACCTAATGCTAATGATCACTAGGGGAAAAGGGATAGAAGAAATGTAGAAAAGGAAATGGTGATGCACCAAGATTTAGGATGTTTAATTGAAGTTGACATAACATAGTAGTGATTTCAAAGGTTGAATAAACTAGCACAAACTCATCCAATCTTTAATAGAGGTTAAAATAGAATGCTAGAACCTATAAAGGGACCATTTTATCCACAAGACAAGGAAGCAACATTTAAACAGACATAGTAAAAAAGAAAATGAGAGGCAAAATCAGTTGCTTGTATTAATCACAAAGGCTAAATAGCCATTACAAAGATAGAAGAGCTAAATACATATCAGGAAGATACAAAATGATAATTTCCCCTCATTGTTGAACTGGAAATGGAGACAGAGAGGCCTAGAAGAGGACATAGTCGATCAGATTCATTTGGGTTTTGGGAAACATCATGAGGTCAAGTTCAAGCATAAAACGATTTAGTCTAAATAACAACCCAGGGGCCAACCAACCACTAATACATCTTTTACATATGCATATATAGCATTTTGAATTCATTGTGCAACTACAGGCGCTTGAAAATCAATCAGCAAATTGTGCCCATGATGCATTTAGTTTGGCTTAGAAGCCTGTCAGAAGACCACAAAATTTGAGGAGCGCCCATGCTTGGCATGTTGAAGAATCCGCAACCTGGAAGGTCACCCATATCCTTTGCACTGAAATTTGTCCTTGGAAGGACTTGCAGAAGCATGGTTTGCAGGGACACTTCATCTGACTCATTAAATTTTGGTACCTGCGCATTGAATTCCCTGCATTGTTTCAGCTACCTTTGTGACCTTGGCCTCAAGCAATGGCGTTGTGGAAGTGCATTTTCAGGCGCTCAGAAAATTGTGCCTTTGGTGCCATTTGATTTTCCCCTTGTCAGCAAAATTATCTCACACCGAACTCTCCAACTTTGCCTTCACCTTTCGCCTTATCGACAAAAACTTCATTTTGCAAACCACTTCCTATTCGTTGCTTATCTCCCATTTTGCCTTATCGGCAAACTATCACTTTCGCGAACTCGGCTTCTTTTTTCCCTCGGCTTCTCTAGCTTCCCAATCGCCCTATCAGTGATTTTGAGAAATTGCGAACTTGTTAACAGGTTTGCATTTTCCGTATCCCACCGATCAGGTGCCTTTTTGTAGTCCTTTTTCTCCTTAGTCGACGAAAACTGTCTTTTGCGAACTATCTCTCTTTGGCTCTTTATCTTCCATTTTGCCTTCTTGGCAAATCTCCCCATTTGCAAACTTCACCTATCTTCGATCTTTGGTTCTCTCTATCAGCCAATTGTCCCATTGGCGAACCTTAGAAATTACGAACCATCCTATTAGTTTCCCTTTTTACAGTTTCGCCGATTCTCTCTCCTTTGCCTTTGGCCAACCCTATCTTCTTTTCCTTAGCCAATTATCTGCCTACTCGCTTCTTAGTCGGCAAACCTGTGAACTGGTGAACTAGTGAACCAAAGGTTCGCCAAACCGGAATTTTGCTAAGGCAAAAGAAAGGGCAAAAACTTAGAATTTTTTGGGGATTGTTGTAGGCTTTTCTAAGGGGAACATCCTTCCATTTAGGCTTTCTCAAATCGGATCTCTCTTATGGAAGGAGGGATTTCTGGGATATTTTGGATTGGGCAAAATATGACAACAATAGACACTAGCATAATGGAGATATAAGGAAGGTTGTGTTTTGAGAGATTTAGTGAGAAATTATACAAAATGTAGTTAGCATAAAATGCCTTTGCAATGTTTTGTTAATTTGTTTGTATCCTACTATGTATTATTTACTTGTCAGCTTGTGGGTAGTTGTTAAGAGTTAGTTGTTGGTAGGTGTCAACAATTGTGTTTTTCTTAGCAACTATCAGATATTTTAAATAGACTTCTCATAGTCAAATTAAGTAGTATTATCCTTGGCTAATCATCCCTAGTCTACTTTTGTGTGAGAACTTCACATGAACAAAGGTACTTTTATTTTTTATTATATAGGTAAAACAGGTTTTGAAGGGGCCCCTTAACCCTTTACAAACAACAAAATATCAGCAAGTCAACAACATTCCAACAGCAAGACATTTGCAGACAACGAACCCAAAATCCAACATCAAAAAAGACCCAACCCACCAAACTAAAAGCAACAAAAGACAACAGAAAGGGATAGACCACCTCTAGTTAACTCTGCATTAGAATCTCAGTTACTTCTAACTCCTGTTGGTAGAAGCTCTCATGGAGTTTGACAAGGTCTTGGAGCTCCTTTTTCTGCTCCTCTAACGAATTCTTCTTACTACTTTGAGTTCTTGCACATGGACATGCCTTCACACTTTTGTCAGCACCAATGATCTTTTCTTCCACACATTAGGCCTTCAGCTCATCTACCATTTCCTTAAATTTATTTGTGAGAATCTTAATACCCATTGCACTATTTTGGATAGTGCATTTACTAACATGAATGACCCTATTAAGATTATCTTTTATGCATGTAAGCTCCTTCTCAAGTGTGGTCAATCTATTGTTATAATCCATTTTCTCCATCTCCTTTAACATCAAAAGTTCATGCTTCATTTTGTCCAATATGGGTACAACTTCCCAACTTTGAAAGATCCTATTTCTTCCTCCCTTTCCACCTGAATTTGTCCCCCAATCCTTTTCTCAACGATGAAAAGTTTTAGATTCAATCTATTAATTTTGATAAAGAACCATTTTGTGAGGGAATGTTGTGTATCCATAGCTTCCTATATGGTTCCTAGGATATTAAATAATTCCTACCTAGAGGATGCATTAGCTACTAAAATAAAGAACTCTTTGGGAATACTAGGTGAAGGATCTGGTATTCCTGAAAAAGGGACACCAACCACAAGATCAAGAATAAGAATAGCTTTCCCTTTCTCTTTGACCCTTTTCTCATAAAGCTAGACATTCACTTGACTTACCTCATTCACCTCCTCAACTTCTTCCACAACATTATGTGCAATTTTTCCCTTTCTTATTCATTTTCCTCCCTAGTTGTGGCTTTGCTTTAGGTTTTCCGCTCTCCTCTTTCTTTTGCTATCTCTCGGGGGCTCATAATTCTCTAAACCCTGACTCTCATCTTCTTCATGAAACCCTGGACTACTCTCCCTAGGGGAAGAGCCTTCAATATCAAAGTCAGTGAGAACCCTTTTCATAGTCTCCTCAAAAGAATTTTTCAAAGAGTGCTCAGATTTGTTAGAGGAAGTGGCTAAGTAACCCACAACTCTATTCACTTTATCCTCCCTTGACTTAACCTCAAAACAGGGCTTTTAGGGCTAAGAGTCTGAGCTTTCATGTAATTGACTAAAAGGAAAATTAACCCCTAATGGAGGAGGGTTGAACCCGAAACTCGTTTACATTCCCTCATGGACCCTTCCAGGGATGACAACAGATAGAATGGAAATGAAACCTTGATTTTATGGCTAAAATGATTTAACAGTACAACATGGTAACCATACACTAATTTAAACCTTCCTTCAAGGGTTACATACCTCATAATGCACTCAGCGACTTCTCCCCATAACAGTTTGAGGGAATTCCCCGCATGCCCAGAATGTAGCTTGGTTAAATTCTCCCTTGGCTTTAGGAATGTACCATGGCTTTGTCCCCAACTCTCCTATCTTTGAATACCTTCGCCTCCTCCATAGATAATTCGGTTACATGAGCTATAAGATCCTCTATGATGAAACATTCCACACCCTACATAGTAACTTTTCTCTCTTTCCAACCTTTAGCAAATGCTTTAGCTACCATTGTATCATGTCCCTTTAACTTCTGTAACTACGGCGTCAACCCTCCTCTAGATAAAATCCTCCAAACTTTGTCACTTTTACAAAACCCACTACAAGAAGATGGCTCAACTCAGTTCGTTTCACCACCCATCTTAGAATTAACCCTATCATTTTTAGTTGTGTCCCACACAATCTTGCAATTGTTCTCAAACAACAACGTTAGATACCTACTAAAGAACATGCTAGAAGGCTTCGACTTGACAAAGTACTTGTCATCATTAGATGTGATGTAATCTCCCTTGCATGATCTCTACAACCTTTCCTTCGTAAGGTGATAAATATCATGAATCTTTTCATCATTAGTAATTAAAATAGCAACTTGCTCAAGTAAAACATATTTTCCATCCCATTTGGTTATCCCTCTATTAAAAATCCCCAAATAGCCAAGTAATCGGCACATTTGTTTCCTTCATGAAACACGTGCTTTTTATTAAGATAAGCAGCAAAAGAGGGTGCTGAACCACATGTTGAAACCAAACCTCTTTGAATTTTTGCTACTTGGGAGATAGAATCTTTGATAAAATTATCTATAGACCAACTAGGAGTTTGCTTACCTCCGCATAATGATTGGTTTGTTGTCCCAGATGACCATCCTAGGGAGCAATAAATCTTCCTTTGTGATCTCTAAGAATACCACCACCCCCCGCCAATCCATCAAATTTCACTTTGTTTTAGTTACAAGGAGGGGGGGTCCTAACCACACCTCTTTGAAAGGATTAGAGATGTCAAAATTAATATTCCAAGCCATGGCTATCTCATGGTTTGAATTGGATACTCCCACTTTCTGAGCATTGGACACCTCTTTTATCCTGGTCATAAGATTTTCTTTAATTGTTGATCCAATTCTTTCCACCACTCTGCAAGCAATAGTTTTCTTCTCCCAAAAGATCATATTATTTCTTCCTTTCCACAAACCCCAAGTTACATGGGGTAATATAAGGGCCCGTAAGAATTTTAAGGCAAGATTTTGTGATGGCGAAACCATTGTTCCACCAAGCCTTGGATAGAATCTAGAAAAACCCACTTAACTTTGAAGAGGGAAAGAATGGGCTCCCAAACCTCCCCAAAGAATTGGCATTTCAACAAGTGGGTGGCATTTTCATTTGCTAATTCACAAAGAGCACATCTATTTGGAAGAGTAAAGCCTCTCTTCATAAGATTATCTAAAGTGTGGATTTTATTCTAAGCCACAAGCCAAAAGGAAATATAATTTTTGGAATTAGTTGTAGAAGTCATAGCTTGGCCCAGAAAGGAATTGATTCATTTTGGTTCCCCAATGATTCAAACCCCAAAGCAACCAAGTAGATGTCATTAGTAGACCCTTTCCAAATTAAGTCATACCTATGAGGGAATTGAGGGTTGTGAAATAAAGATAACATAGATTGCAATCTCGTTATAGGTCCCATAGTGTCCAACATAAAGATGAAGTTAGATAAGAACTTCCACATTTTCACACCATTCATTTCCTCAATATAATTAGTGACTTTACTGCCCAGGGTTCTCTTGTATGGTTACTTAATAGGACCAATCCACTCACAATTTCCCAAAGGGGAGTCTATTAACCATGTGTCCTCCCAAAAGTTTATATTAGCCCCATCACCAAGTTTCAATTTAATATCCTTACTAAGAATAAATCTACTTCACATATTTTTTCATAAGCAAGATCCTTGTAGTAGATCATTGCAAGAAAGGCTCTATAAAACATCTCCATTTTGGTGAAGATATTTCCTTTTTATGATTTCAATCTACTCCTTTTGATCAAAGAGCAATCTCCACGTGATTTTAGCATTAAGAGTTAAATTGAAATCCATGATCTTCCTTATCCCAAACCTCCTTTTTTCATAGGTTTGCACACCGAATCCCATGCCACCAAAGGGAACCTTTTCCTTTCTTTGGATTTGTTCAATCCTATAAAAAATCTTTGCAGGCATTCTCAGCACGCTCATACTATAGATGGGAAGGTTTTGCAACATGGCTTTGATAAGCCATTACAGAAAATTTATATAAAAATGGGTCTCTTAAAAAACTTTTAAAAAGCACAACTTATCTCATATAATACAAATTACTTAAATATAAATAAATACAAATTACTTAACTACATGAGTTATGTGGGGACATGTATTTCTATTATAAGTTCATTTTTCTTTTTATATTATTTTTTCTTATTTTACTTTTTAAAAAGTGACACTTTCTAATTTAAAAACAAACTCTTTATATTTGAAGGCATATTAAAAATAAAAGAATATTTTATAACTTTTTTATTTTCATTTTTCTAAAATTTAAATAAATAGTTATTATCTTTTTATATTTCTATTATAATAACTTTAAATAAATATTTATTATTTTTAAGTTCAATTTTTAGTTTAATTTTTTTGAAGTATATAAAAATACAAAAAATATTTTACAATAGTTTTTTATTTTCCTTTTTTAAATATAAATAAATATTTGTAAAGCCACTATAGAATGCCTCTAATTTTAAAAAAGTAAATAATATAAATAATTGGATATATATTTATTATAAATATAAAAAATAAACTAAAAAATATAAATAATATATATAAATGTGTGTGTATATGTGTGTATATGTATAAATACATATATACATGCGCGCACACAAACACACACACATATATATAATTTAAAGCTTGCATTGCATAGTATAAATCAATTTTTTTAATTTTTATGCAGAAGCAAACATTAAATCTAAATGTTTCTAAAACTTTAGGTTTATATATATATTATTTTATTTCAAAGTCTTCTTGAATATTTTAAATATAAAACAATAATTTAGAAAATGTAAATAATATATATGTCTATTAATAATATTTAAAAAATTTAAAGTCACAATTACATATTAAAAATAAAAAATTAGCTTCTTTAATTTTTTTATATTAATATATACACACTATATTAATATACACTATTTATAATTTTTTTAAATCATTTTTATGATTTTTTAATGCTTATTAATGGAGAAACAATTTTTTAGAATATCTTTTAGAATTTTTTTCCCTTAAAGAATAAAATAAAAGTATTTTTTAGAAAGCAAAATAATTTCTATAATAGAAATGATATATTAAAAAACAAAAAACAAAAAAAACTTTATTTTTTAGAAAAATGATGAGATGGAGTGAGATGTGTATAAGTTTAATGTAATAAAATAAATTATTATATTTTTATTTTGGATGATGTCAATTGATGTCATCTTAAAATTGATTTTTGTTAGTTTATTATTTTGATGATGTCATTCTTAGGAGGTCTATTTTATATGTAAATTTCCCCTGATGTTGAATTTTCTGGTTTAGAAGGGCCCCTTCCAACCAACCAATTTCCATTGAAATCTTTCAACAAGTTCATTCCAAAAGGACTCCAGAACAGCACCTTGAAAAAGAGGCAATCCAAGATATTTAGAAAGAACATCCACTTGGCACCCAAGAATCTAAACAATTTTCTCTTGTTTCAAAATTGGAGTACTTAAAAAACAATTGTGCCCTTAAGGAGACTAATCTTCTGACCCAAAGCCCTTTCGTAGCTAGAAATTATTCTTTTCAATTCCCTAGATTCTGACACTAAGGCTTCTCCCATGATGATCATATAATCCACAAACTATTGTGAGAGGAAGGGGGACATGTGGAGGTGGGTTTTATGCCTTTTAAACTGCCCCTACTATTGTAAACTGCTTCCCAATGCTTCTGCCATAATGATAAACAAAAATGGAGAAATGGGGTCACCCTATCTAATAACCCTCAAGTTGTTGAAGAAACCAAACGGAGTGCCATTGACAAGAACCAAAAATTTAGGAGTCAAGAACATTTCTTTAATCAGCCTGATGAACTCATCTCCAAAACCAAATCTTCTAAGGACTTTAAGAAGGAAATCCCAAGCCACCCTGTCATAAGCTTTCATAAGATCCAACTTTAGCAAAAAACCTTCTCTTTTGTTAATCAATGAATGGAGAACCTCATGAATGGAAATTAGTCAAAAATTTGTTGGTCATGCATAAATCCACTTTGTTGTACCAAAATCAGCTTTGGCAGGAACTGTTGTAGTCTCAGAGCCATAATCTTGTAGAAAATTTTATAAATGGAATTAGAAAGGTTGATGGGTCTGAAGTCAACTAGGGAATTAGCACTCGCCTTCTTCAAAATAAGGACAATAAAAGTAGAATTCAATTCCTTTCGCACCCTCCCACTGCCAAAAAAACTCCCTAGTAGCAGCAATAACATCTTTGTTGACAATATCCCAATAAATTTGGAAAAAGAAGTGAGGAAAACCATCTGGGCCAAGTGCTTTATTGCCTTCAAAAGAGAAGGTGGCAAACTCAATTTCCTCCTCCATGAGGGGCTTTCCCAACTCCCTATTATTATACTCGTCAAGTAGAATAGGATTTCCTCAAGGTAATTCTATTGATTGATCATGTATCAATGGTATTACCATCATATAAAAGATCAGAGAAAAACTCTGAGACTTTAGTTCTTATCTCATTCTCCTCTAAATGTCGGATACCATAAACCCATATTTCTTTGATTCTATTAGAAGATATGTGCTTAAGAGTACTAAGGGAAAAAAAATGGTGTTTCGGTCACCTTCCTTCAGCCAAACTGCCCTTGATCTTTGCCTCCAGAAATCCTCCTCGGATAGGAGCTCTTTTTCCTTACTCATAAGGTCCTAATTCAAACTATTGGCTTGGATTTCTCCCTGAATCAAATTCAACTTTATTTTAACTTCCTCTTTAATTTTGAAGATTTGTCCAAAGGAGGTTATGTCCCATATACGAATGTTGTTCTTAACATTATTGAGTTTCTTGGCAATTCTATACATAGCAATACCTTCCATGTTGATATTCCACCATTCCACAATTTTGCTCTTAAGATTAGGGTGATGGGTCCACATTTTCTCAAATCTAAAGGAGAAGCCTTTTTTCTTTCCCAACTTGTCAGCATAAAAAATGATGGGGAAATGATATGAACTGATTCTAGTAAGAGCAGACAAAGAGCAACAATAAAAGGATAACCAATCAAGAGATATTAAGGCACAATCCAACCTAACCTAGATGAGAGAGGATCCTACACATCAATTTGACCAAGTTAAGTTAACTCCTTGTAGGTCTATATCCAAAAGTGCATTATTGTTGATAAAGTCTACCAGATCGTTGTAGGACATGTTGTCATTGATGTCAAGAAGGTAGTCATGATTGTTATCATGAATGAACACACGAGAGTATAAGAAACGGTTGTCATTGATGTCAACATAGCAATATGATTGAATGCAAGGCAATATCATTGAAAGAGATCATTGGCAAGATCATTGTTAGTGATTGCAAGTACATAGACAAGTTGGTTATCATTGATGCCAAGAATGCAAGGAGTACAAGACAAGATTTGATGCTCAAGGAGTACAAGATCATTGTTAGTGAAGAAGTTGATTGTATTGTTTAAATTAAAGATTTAAACAATATCCTTATGATGGCCGATTCCTATAATGGCGCCCAAGTTTAAAATCAAAATCTTAAACTATGGATTCCAAAGGTGGCCGACTTCCATTGTTGAATAAAAATTAAATATAACTAAAAGATGTCCGAACCCCTAATAGGATCGACTCACCCAAGACAAGCGTATAAGAGAAATATCTTATGATTAAAGATAGTTTTACATGGAGCAGTTGCTAAAGAAAAATCCAACGATTTATATAAGACAAAAGTCTCTATGAATGAAGGTGAGTGATTAATATATTGTATGCAGAAAGACAAAATAGGGCATAAGACAAGCTTCTTATATTAGAGAGGCAGCGACTGATAGAAAGAAAGGCAGTGATTAAAACAAGAAGAGACAAGGCTGTGATTTCAAAAAGAAGAGGTGTGATCATTTGTAAAGTCATCATCTTTTGAAAGAGATGTATCTCTTCATCAAGGTATGAAGATATATATTTGTTTTTTTATTGACATTTGAAGTAAAGTGTGTGCGAAGAATAAAAGTAATATCTGAAAAACACATTTCTGCATATGAGAATATAAGAAGAAGATCATTGTGGGAAGCATAAATGCATATTTGAGAGAAGAGTTTATAGTAGTTTTATGTGAAGAGTTCATGCAAATATGAAGAAGAAGTTTATGCAGAAATATAAAGACGGGTTTGGGCAAATCTCAAGGCAGAGATTTATGAGAATATAGTGCTAAAATTGTGATCAGATTTGAGGAAAGAATTTATGCATCTTTTGGATCAGATTTGAAAGGAAGAACATTGTGTGATTTGGATCAGATTTGAGAGGAAGAACGTTGTGTGAGTTGCAATCAGATGTGTAGAAGATAGTGATTCAGATCCGTAGAAGGTTGGTGCCTTAACGAGAGATTGGTGTCTCTTTCTGGGTTGGTGCTCAGTTGCGGATTGGTGTTCACAAAATCTACAAACGGGGATTGGTGTCTCTAGTGGGTTGGTGCTCACAAATCATATAAGAGGGGATTGGAGTCTCATGTAGGTTGGAGCCTACAAAAGATTGTAAAAGAGATTTATATATAAGCAATATTTTGCCGTGGTTTTCTCTCGTAAGGGTTTCCATGTAAATCTTGTGTTCTTCTGATGCAGGAGCATCCAGTGGTGTAAGGGCAATCTTGCATCACCCAAAAAAAGATGTGTTTCAAAATTGTTGATGTTCTTTCCATTTCTTTTCAAAATTTGTGGGTCTGGTTCCATAATCACTTGAATAATGATGTAGAACTTTCAGTTTTTCCAAATTGCTAAAAATAGCAACCTGCTATTTTTTAGAAAGTTTGCATTTGGGCACGGATTGAAGTGAAATTTTACAAGAAGCTTCATAACTGAAAAATAAGACCTTTGGGGAAGGAATCACGCAAAGATCATTTGCAAGTTGAAAGATATTAAAGTTTCTGTTTCCTGAAAAACGCCTAAAAATTATTCAAATTCAGGGTTGAGGCACTAAACGGCCCCGTACGGCCCTGAAAATGGCCGGAACCGGCAGAGCAGGTTTTTAACGCGTAGAGCACTCCGCGAGCTTTCCAACGCATAAAATGGTTCGTCAATCGGACACCCGGATCAAAAGCTATGGCTCCCGGAAGTTGCCCTGTTTTTGGAGGGAGATGCAAATTTCGAAATTAGGTTGTTGGCCGTCAAAAAGGCTATTAATAACCATTTTTGGGAACCCTGGGAGGTAGTAGAGTTAAGGGGGAAAGTGTAAAGTCAAGAATAGGCGGGAAAAAAGAAACCCTGACAGATTTGGGGTTACAGAAGGCAGATAATTCCAGAGTCTTGTGAGAGGAAGTTGTAATGTGTTGCAACCTGTGGAGGGTTGATACCTCTGATTATATTTGAGCTTCTGTAATGTAATAAGTTGTCCAAAATAATTAAGAAAGTTCTATTTTCGGTGTGCAATTTCTGTTGTTGTGTGTTTTATGATTTACCCCCTTCATCATCTTCTTATGGTGCACCATTGATAGATCTTGTGTGATTGATATTGTTGTGGTTGTTAAGTTGTGAAAAAGTAAAAGTTTGTATTATATTGATTCACCCCCTCCCCCCCCCCCCCCCCTCTCTCAATATAATTGTGTTCTTCAATAGTCTCTACTATCCATGGAAATTTGAGAACCTCTTTTCTTTTCACTTTCTTTTAGTGGGGAATTGAAGTCTCCCATAACAAGCCACTTCATGTTTGGGTGTAGCATTATTCCAAAGTTTCCTTCTCTCAATCCTAGAATTTGGAGTATAAATATTAGAGGTGATCCAAGTGACATTATCTCTTTTGTTACTCTATCTAATACGCATTACTATTTATATTCATTTATGCATGCACTAATCTTATTAGCTAAAGGAGTAAACATTGGCATCTTGCTTTAAAGAAGTCGAGTCTTATTTAAGAATTAATGTCTTTAGACCCAAACAAAGGCGGGAAGAGACCATGAGGTCATGACCAAGAGATCAAATGATCTCTAAGGCTAATGGAGCAAAGAGAGCAAAGAAGATGACTACAGGAGGTCGCCAAAGAGACTCCATCAATGCAAAATTCAAAAACGAAACCTAACTCATAGTAGGAGTCAAAGTGTAAGTCAAAGCTATAATCAGGAACATAGACATAAAAACATTCAACCTACTAAATACAACCATATGGAGGAAGAATGGGTGGAGATAGCTAGACATCTTCCCTTATGTGAAAAACTATGCATTGATCTTACATACCAAGTTCGACTAGAGGAAATAACTAAATCCCCTAAGAGTGAAATGGAGTTAGAAAATTTTTTGCTAGACAAAGACCAAGAAGCAAATGAGAGCAATCTTTAAGGCATTGAAGATGAACCCGATCTTAAGACACTTGAATTAAAGATTGGAGTAGGAAGAAGAGAGTTTGAAGGTGGAACAAGTGGTGTTCAAACTATCAATGTCTCTAGAAGGGTCGAGGATTTGGACATGTCTAAAAGTGCCCAAGGAGCAAAGGGATGTCCTAACCAAAACTTCCTAAGAAGGTTTCGAGCACTACACTCACATCAAATGATGACCCCTCCAACAAGTCCTATGTCAAGATGCAAAAACTGTCAAAATTTAGTGATGGATCCAAAAATTCTCTAAGACATTGCAGAACCCATATTACTATATGGACAACAAGCAGGCAAATGGACCAAAGATATTGGTTAAGGTGTTCTCCAACCACACTACAGAGTGGTAATAGACTGGTATGCAAACCTTCTTACTACTAAGAAAGTAACATGGGAGAGACTAAAGAAAACATTTAAACAAGAGTTCAAATTGTTAAGGAATGATAATGAGATCCTAATGGAAATCTATAATATCTAATAGGGTAAGCATGAGAATGTTCAAGCCTATAATAGGAGGCTCAAGGAGTTACTCAACCAATTGGAAAGGGAATCGGTAGATGGACTAAAGAAACAATGGTTATTGAAGGGCTGATACTCTCACTTCGAAAGAAAATGTAGTTTCTCCCTCATCATACGAGGAGGCATACAATTAGGTCATGGACATAAAGAGTGAAAGTAAGACATTTGGTCATTTGAAAAAACCTGAAGATGATTCTAATTCAAGTAACAATGCATCCAGATCGATATAGGCTCTTCAAAGAGACACACAAAGAATGATGAAAGAACTGAAGGACACAAAAGAAGGTAAAGAACTTTAGTGTACTAATTGTAAACTAGGTCACACCAAAATTAGTTGTCCTAGAAAGCTATTATGTGATATATGCCAAGTTGCAAGTCACTCAATTAAATATTGTCCCTATTATTTGAAAACTAAGAGTACACGGGTACTCTTTACATGAGAGTAGTCCACTCCATCAAGCACTCCACCAAAGTCGTAGAATAACAAGAATGCATTGTCAAGTGGCTATTAGAATCAAAGAGGGGGAGGGTAGAGTCGGATACAGTACAACTCCCGAGGTTGTCCCATTATACAATGTCAACAATGAAGTGAATGGGGATAGTTCACAAGGGACTACCACTGAAACCAGAATGAAATGGGACTACTTTGTAAATAGTGCAAACTCGAGGATCATGATGATGTTGAATGTCTGATGCAAAACACAAGCATCAATATAGTTGTTGTAGAGAGAAATAATTAAGTACTGGTCGTTAATCAAGCACAAGCAAAGAAGGCAATCTACTTGGACCCACATATTGAAAAAGAAAGACTTGCTAAAGCACAAGCAAAAGTAGAGCACGCCATGGCAAAGGAACATCACTACTCCAACAAACATGCAAGTATTCCTACCAACAACCTAGAGTTAGACAAAAGTATTGTAGAAGTATTACAAACTATTGTACTAGTGAAGATGGCAGACTTACTATAGAGCATTCTCAAACTTAGGGATGCAATTGCCACTATAACAAGGAGTGGCAAGGTAGAAGAGAAAATGGCTCATGTGTCCTCTAGAGAAGAGATTGCAAATATAATAATGGAACCTCCAATATGCAAGGACCGGGTGATCAATCTAATGTTATTGACAATTAGCATGGCAAAGAAACCAATGGTGGTGCACATGGAGATACTTGGAAGGAATCTCACTACAATCATTGATAGTGGGTCTAGCATAAATGTACTTCCTAAAGACGTGGAAAAGTTTGGGTATGCTAGCCATTTGGCTTCCAAATTTTCAACTGGTGGGTGCAAACCAACAAGGAATTAAGGTGCTTAGTTCTCTATTGGCTCAAAAGGTACTTATTTGAATTCAAATATTTCTACTAAATTTTGTAGTCATCTCATTACATAAGAAAGCATATGACATATTGTTGAGTGGGGAATGGCTAACAACAACCAAAGCCAACCACAACTGGAAAATGAACACACTTTCCATTGAAAAGAAGGGCAAAAAGTATATAATTGATTTGAAGAATCAGGCAATAAGTGAGGAAGTAGCTTCCTCGGATTCATCAAACTCCAACTCTAGAAAGTGGACAAAGAAGCATAATTAGAGTTCCATGAAGCCAAATGCCCAAGGAATCTTAGAATTGTTGTCGTGTTCAGAAGGTGAAACAAACTCCTTTTATGGCTTGTTCCACCTGCAAATGAAGGACTATTAAGTATTTTCATTGAACTATAATTTTATTGAAGCTATGGAGATTAATGAAGAGGAACAAGGACTGCAAGATGACAAGAAGCAAATGAAGCAACCACTTAACATTGAGAAAACCTAGGCAAATGATTCTGAAGTTTAACAATTCATGTGTTGAGCAAAGTACATGGTTTGCAATTAACAACTTATTCTCAAAGGCCGGAAACTATAAATATGATTGACTTCAATGTTCCAGTTGTTTAGGGTAAAATTGGATTTTGTTAATCTTTTGTTCTTTAGATGTTAAAACCCTCCTTTCCACTAAACATTGAAGGATCTAGGGTCAAGTGACGAGCACTATCATACCCTAGGTCACTTGCAAATGAAGGGAAACTTTGATTAAGGAATTAATTATCAATTTTTCCTTCTCTTATGTCCAACTAACCATTAAAACCCTAATTATACAAATACGATAGCAGATTGACGAATAACGAAAAAAGCTCTTGTAGACGGGAGTAAAAAAACAAATCACAGAATACCTATTTTCGGGGTTCCGAGGCGAAACAGTCGGGGACTAAGGTTCAGGCGCCCAAGTCCAAGGTACCTGCTTTTTCGGGGAATCTGGACCTCCTTTTGACATTGATCAGCCCTGTAACTTCTGTTTCCCGAGATCTATATGCGGAGGACACTGGTGGGAGCACCCTAGTCCTAGAAGTGCTCCTTTGTCCGACTTTTCTTTAGATTCTAAATCCCTAATGTATGCCAAGCCTTCCTGCAACTCCACTTTTTCCAGATGCGACACATGTAACCTGCAATCACAAGACTTGAGTTGGGGGTTGTGGTGTTTAGAGGTTTGTTTCAATCAAACCCCGAAAGACACTTAAGTTTCCGAACACTGTTGTTAGATATAGAGGGCGTGCCCTTGTGAGGCAGAGGCCAAAACCAAAGGAATCAATGATAAAAACACAATGATATGTCACCTTGTAGTGAAGCTCTCATGGAGGAAGATGCTCTTCATGCCATGAGGAGATTGAAGCTCAAATCTGTAAATATCAACACATAAAACATACAAGTCTGCTCTTGCAACACAATAGAAGCCTTGAATCACCTTGAGAACACAAATGCTTGCTAGTAATCATCTAGTCTACAAATGAATGCCTACACATGCGTATATATGCACCTACAAGCATTTCCGCCAAGATTTTAAAAATCAAACTTTACCATGTCAGCAAAAGAACCTCCTAACGGTCATAAACCGACACTCAGAAATTAGGGCTACCCCAAAATAGGGTAGGACTAGGGTGCGGGCGCCCAAGTCCTTCCCCCTATTTTGGGCAAGGTACAACTCAAGGGGTCCACCTAGGTCCTATTTGTCATGGAACCTAGGTCTCATTCCATCGGGATGCTAAAATATGAACTGAATGTCCTAAATGCACTCTAAAGATCCGGGAGCTAAACCTTATGAGGGAAAAGCCCCCAAGGGGACATTTTCCGACGTTACATCAGCAAAGGCACCAGACTCAACCAAAGATTATGAAATTAATTAAGGTATGACTCATAGTAAGAAATTAAAAAGATATTCAATTTAGAGCCTACAAATATTGCTTGTGCCAACAAATATTATAAGGGATCCTAATCATGTTGTATATTTCAACATGGCATCGAAGTATGAAGACAATCTAGCATACTTCACAAGGAAAAAAATGAAAAAGGGAAAAATATCGTACAATGGGTCAAAACAAAGTAATTTAGAGAGGCCGAAGTAGTGATTGGAATATTAGAAAAGATGTTGAAGATAAAAATCTTTTAAAATGGGTAGAAAAAGGAAAAATTAGAAAAATGAATAAAGTTTCTATTTTTTACTCCTATACACTAGGAAAATAAAATTATGCATCCCAAGTTCATTGTACAACAAACTATGATAGAAAAAGTTATAAAGGATATTATTAAAAGGAATTTGAAAAAATAAATCATGAAGTTTCTAAAGTTCAACCTATAAAACCATCAAGTGTTTTCACCATACAATTGCTTCAACAAATTTCTACAATACGACCTTCTGGAAAACGAGAAAAGGATCCAAGTTGTGTCATACAACATATTAGGAAGAATTTAAATGAAACAAGTATTTTATTGCCCACCATACAGTTTACAAAAAAGGGTTCCATCATATGGTAGGATAAAACAAATTTCATTGAAGAGTTTGAAGATGCTTCTCTACAACCTACAATCTTTCATTGTACACCCATTTAGTAACTTTCCCTATTGTTGTACATCAAGCCTCTACCATATGGTATGACTATGCTTTATTTTCTATTGCACTAAAACATGTGAATTAAGCTGCCTTGCATTCCTTCACTCTTGTCATATAGCCTATTCTTCACCACCTTCATGTTGATGTTGTATGGCCCTTCTCATGTAATAATGAAATTGTACAATCTAATCAATCACCTGCTACTATTGTACGACCCTTGATTGGTTATCTTGCTGAAATAATAGTTGAATCTTTTGTTGTAGCTATCCAGCCTTTTGCATTATGCCCTTTCTTAAATTCTAACTTTCGCACAAACACGAAGTCATTCCAACAATATGGTAAATTGGGAGAAGGCACCTCCTTGGTGAAGGATCAGCTTGTTGAAGCATTTTGAGTCAAGAGCACCTTCAAACTTGGTTCCTTTTTTGTTTGGTCCTTCAACACAATTCATTAAATTATATGGTCCGTGACGACTACTACATTCTCCATAGAATGCCCTGCATTCTAGATGAATTGATAATCATGGTGTACTTCATAAGTTTTCCTATTCTACTTCCACCGAAAGCAACTACTACAAATTTTCAATTAGTCATGCTAAAAACTCAACATTTCCAAGATCTTTGTCCATATTTCATTATGGAACATTCATTGGTTGTGGAACATTCAAGTTACAATCAAGTTGTTTTGGCTACATGAGGAAATCACCAGCTTGAAGGTTCTTCCTCTGTAATGTCATTATGAGTTTGAGAAACTTTACCTAATATTATGTGATCTATGGTTTTGTTCTCTACTTGTCGGTTGGGAATTCAACTTTTCTTTTTGTGGGGGATGATGTAGTTAGCATGAAATGCCTTTGTTATGTTTTATTACTTCGATGGTATTCGACTTTGTATCATTTACTTGTTGGCTTGTGGGTAATTGTTAGGAATCCATTGTTAGTAGTTGTCGATAGTTGTGAATTTCTTGGCAACAGTCAGGTATTTAAAATGGGCTTGTCATAGTCAAGAAAAGTAGTTTGATCCTTGGTTGATCATCCCTGGTCTACTTCTGTGTGAGAACTTCACATGAATAAAGATATACTTTTGTTACTCTATCTAGTATGTATTGTTATTTATATTCATATTTTGTAATAGGTTTTTAGGTGAGTTGGTTGTACTCAGGGGGTTAAGTAGTTCGCATGAATGACTGGCTTTATGAAAGCCATTCCATCTTTGTAGTATTTCATCCCCACATTTTTTATAGTAGATTGTTTTTCATATTTATGCTCTCGTGATATAATTTTGCAGTTCCCTTGTGCTCTTCGATCCTACAGGCATCATATATATAATTATATTGTGTCCCTTCCTCACTCAAATGAGGAAGCTAAAAAAATAGAACATGCAGATACGCTAAATGGTAAGCCTGCTAAGTTTGTTTAGACGAAACATTTATGAGTGCCATAAAATCGTATCAAAGTAATGGCAGTATTGCACATGCATTCACTGGAAACATCCTGCATATAACTGCAGCCACGATATGAAAGTCAACTGAATCAAACAATGGCTTATGACCAGCCATGCCCATGAGTTGATGACTTGTCATATGCTTTATGACATAAAGAGGCTAAATGTCAAGAGTTAGGGAAGGTCAGCACAACCTTCCATTTCATTTTTCATAAGGAGATTTTAGATTTTGAATGCTGCTTTTGTCTTAATGTTCACTCAAATCATTTAAGGCCAAGCATGATAGCATATAATACTAAACATCATTCTCCAACAACAAGAATTGATATTTGATTGAAGAAAAAAGATCTATCAAAATCATATTTTCACATCAAACTAGACAAAGACTGTAACGATCATTTTTTTACATCTTATTCCAGTCTTGAAAATTTTAATTGTAATCTAGCTGCTTTTCTCTTAGAACTTAATGAGTGGATAGTTGTAGTTTCTGTTATCCTTGAATTGCTAGCTTCTGTCATCATACTTTTACCCCAAATAGCAGATTTGTGTACAAGCAGAGGTACTAATATTGCCTAATTTCTAGCACAGAACCTTTTTCTGTTTGATACTATGTCCGTTCCTTTTATGCTCACTTTGACATCTATCTGGTTTGGATTCTCCCAAGGATTCTCTTACCTGTTATGAGCATTTTATTTGTATGACACGAAACAAGGAGATCAAGAATTCTTAACAGTTTATGTTTTGTATCATGATTTATCCTTGTTTATGTGTGTCAAGGTTAAGCACTTGTTTGTTCTAGATATTCAGGTCAATCTTCAAATTTTGCGATATTGCTGCAGTAAAATACAAAATCCTGAAAATCATTATCAGCACTTCTTATCTGATAATATTCCAGCAATCTCCAAGCTGAAGGATTTTACTTTATAACAAAAAAAATAAAGGAATATAAACAATAAAATGTAATAAAGGGATTAGATTTTACCATTTGAATAAGAACCGCAGATATGACTCTGCTCCCAACCTCCCAGAACATGTAAAGTGGGGGCAATCTAGCTTGAGGCTTATGTATAATCTACTTTAAGTTACGGAATGCAAATGTGGAAAAAAGCAATCAAATGTTCTAGAGAACTATAATTTTCATATTTACCACATACTTTCAATCTTTTTACTGCTTCTTTCCTATTTATAGTCACAATAATACCAAATTCAAAACTATTAACAATGACACTTGGTTACTACACTTTCCTGTTAATTTATACTTTTCATCAAGTTTTGCCGTTCTAGCCTATGTTACTTAGTCAAGTCCTTTAGCCGTCTGATGTATTCTATGTATCTGCATTTTTACACTTGGATTATAGCACTGAAATGTTAATAAATTCAACACGTAAGCATCAAAAAGAGAGTAAGATTCACACTAGTGCAATGCAAGTAAACAACTATTATGTTGGTATACTCACAATGAAATGAGAATGCTTGCACTGTCGAGAGAATTATCCAGCAACAGCATCCTTAGGGTTGCTCAACTAACTAAGTACAAATCCTTGAGTAATTTTATTCAAGAGAATTCTCTGCTACCTGTGATATCCATTTGCTAGTAGTCTGAAGTTATTAAGTGATAGCATTAGGAAAAATACCACTCTGTATTGTCTCCGCAGGCAATATAAAAGCTGCACTATTGTTAACTTCTTGGCAGCACCCTGTAACTAATTTCTTACAAATCTCGGGTAATAAATTGTTGTTGAGCATTTAAATGGTTTTGAGCGCTCCTTTGGCTCTATTACTACTACAGCAGTTAAGCAAACCCAGTAGGAAAGATAAACTATAAAGTACCGTCCGTTAATTCCTTGGCTTGCTAAAATCTACCTTCTTTGTACATTCAACTTATTAGGCTTCAAGTTTTTCCACGACATTTCATTACACAACTCAAAAGCCATCTCCATATTTCCATCTTCACTGAATCCATCGATGAATGTGTTGTTTGTGGCACAATCACAAACTACACCCTTTTCAAATATTTTTGTCAGAGATTCATTGTCTTTAGCATTTACCTGTTTTGCAAAGTTCTTTTGTGACTAAATTGTAAATTTGTAAGTAATAGAATTAAGCACATAACCGTTTCCAAAAATTTAATAAACTGAAAGTATAGTAATTATTACCTGCATTGCAATGTGCATCTATCAGAGGTATAAGTACTTCCATTTGGGATCCAAACTCTCGCATGAAATTGATTCAACAGTTTCTTGGCCTCTTGCATCCTAATAATTTGGCCAAGCCTCTTGATAAGAAAATTATATGAAAAAATACTGGCCATGAAACTACTTTGCACCGTGTTGGCTTGCAAACCAAAAGAATTGTCTATATTGCATTTCAATGAAACCATCTAGCAAAAGAATCATAGATGGTAGCGTCCACAGTCAATCCGTTGTCCCAAATGTTAAAAAATCGGCAATGCTTCATCAAATTCCTACTCTTGTGAAACCCAATAATTAGTGCTTTATACATGAAACAATGCACACCAATGCTTCATTGTAGTGCTTCCTCGTGTAAATGACTGGCTTTCAATTTCCCTCAATGCTCATACCCATTGATAAGAGTTATGTAGCTGAGTGCACCTGGAACCAAACACATCTGTTGCATTTAATAGAGAAACTGCTTTACTTCATCCCATTTTGCAAAGACCATATGTGATCAAATTAAGTCTAAATCCTTTTAAATTGTTCCTCCATGTGGCTGGAAGGCTCTTGTATGTTGCCAATGCTGGAGTCACGTACCTACAAACAAGAGTATATAAATAATGTTATTCAGGTGTAAAGTTTTACCCAGTAAATTTCCATCTAAAGTGGAATTGCTTCCTTTGTGGTATCACATTAGAAAAATTCATTAAAAAGGTTCATTAAATTATGTAACTAAAGCCTAAATAGTAAGACCTTCCAGCATACTTTCTGTTCTAGAGTGCCCATCGATTATACTATTATAGCTATCCTCCTTGAATCATCCCTCCAAATAAATCCTTGGCAGTTTCTACGTCCCCTTTTTCTTGTAGAGTGCATCATTAATCATATTGTAACACCATTAAGGATACAGCCACTTTTCCCATTCTAATTAATATTATGATAGTTTCCTACAATTTCTGTTACAAAAATAGTGAATGGTTATATAATAATATATATTTATAAGTCTGGAAAAACTTTGCATTTATGTACATCATAAGTTATCATAGACTATGTCCATGCATTTCACCTTCATGAAAAGCCTAATCTATAAACAAACTGGGATTTAAATATGAAAAATTTCTCTGATCAATCCAGCTTGAAAATAATCAATAACCATCATACCCAAAGCTAAAGAAGACAACTCCAACAGCCTCATGAAAAAAAAAAAAACAGCTTAGATAATAGGTCTTACAATTGCAAAGATAAGAACAGCTCAGATAACAGTTCACTTCAAGACATCCAACACCTTTATAATATTATAGAAAAATTCAAATGGTTTCTCCTCTGGATTTTCTGATTATTAAAATGGATGTTAAGTTTATAGTGAAATCTACAACTGTGGTTCATAGAAATGTTATGACCAAGAATTGAATTATCATGTGACGATTTCCAGTAATCTCTGCACATCAAACATTTTTTCTATTCATTCGTTCAAATAGTCGTTCAACTGCCTCTCTCAGAAAACTTGGCAAGTAACTTGTCATTCCCATTTGTGAATGATTAAATGCTATAGTGAAGGTTTTGGGAATTGTGCCTTCCTTTAAGCATGAAAAACTAATGTGTCTAATTTCTTCCATATTCTCTTAGATTCTGAAGAAAAGGATCCCAGATACACATCTTCCAGATTATCATTTCTCATGCCTTGATCCTTTAGTCTCAGCCTTGTGCCATTGTCATTTTTGTATCATTTTCTGTATTGTCCCGAAACTTACTTTTTTTGAATTTTACAAATTTATAATGAAAATGCATGAACCCTCACACTTTCTGATCACCAAGTTCCCAGATTGGGCAAGGTGAGAGCATATGGTGATTGGGACACTAACTTACTAGCAGCAAGCCGCACAGTTCTACAATGCATGCAAAGTTGGAAATGAAATTTCAAATTATACTACTATCATAGCGGCATAGCCTTCCAAACTTACAATACTGAAATCAGCTACACAAAAATATCTTCCTAGTGGTGTACCGCACAGAAAATTACAATAACAGATATGGGAAAATATAGCTAGAAATATTAGTAATTCCCTTAAATCCACAACTGAACACAACAAAAATCTATATGTAAAAACACACAACAACAATATTCAAATGAAATCTATATTGAAGAACTTTGCATGAAATAATGAGGCAATACAAAGTTGCAAATTCCCCCTAAAAAGATCATTTCCTCACATGAAAATGAAGCTATTTGATATGGAAAAAAAGCACAAACAGACCAAGTGAGGCAGTTGCATTTGAAATCTTGCAAACAAAATATAGAAAATCTTTTTCTTCCCCGTTATATAATACTTGTGTTTTAGTCTCATTTTTGTACCCAAGAATCTTAACGCAGCTATATAAATACTTGTAAAACTAAATACAGCATCAGCAAAAGTTTCACTTCTTCCTATGTATAGACTTTCTTTGAGTCTTAATTGTGCTTGTCTAATGATCTTCGAGATGATGAGCACACGCTTATACTGAGGGGGGGTGGGTAGGGGGGGAATTAATATAAGGCAATCTTTTACTTCTTCAAACTTAACAACCACAATAATAACAACCACACAAGATCTAACAATTATGCGACACAGGAAGAACACATGATTTCCGTAGAAACCCTTTCGGGAAAAAACCACGGCAAAATATTGTTTTTCTTATAAACCTTCTTTTGTAGGCACCAACCTACTTCTCTTACAAATCTTCTTTTGTAGGCACCAACCTACTGGAGACACCAATCCCCACTTGTAGATTTTGTGGGCACCAACCCACTGGAGACACCAATCCCCGCTTGTAGAATTTGTAGGCACCAACCCACTGGAGACACCAATCCCCACAACTGAGCACCAACTCAGCAAGAGACACCAATCTCTTATTTTGATAGGCACCAACCTCCAAATTCTTTAATGGATGATATTGTCTTCACAAAGATCTGATTATAAATGCACTTTCTTTCACGACTCTGCTTCTAGATGATCTAACAGTTATCACACAAGTGCTTTCCTTCACGACTTGGTTTGTAGATGATGCAATGCTTTCCTTCACAACTCTACTTGATGATGCAACAACTTTCCTTCACAAATTTTATTTCAAATAGTGCAATACTTTCCTTTATAATTCTTCCTTAAGGTCTGCTCTAATTTCACTTACAAATCTGCTCCCAAATTTGTATCATATATTTCTCTCTTCACAATATTAACACTCTTCATATATTTAATATAGATCTGAATTACTCTTCATATTTGCTGCTCTAGATCTGCTTGAATTCCAATTATTTCATATTCTTCTTACCTTTCAAAATGCTCACATCATCTTCCTTTTATACCACTATATGTCCCTTCAAAGGGAGGCAAACTCCTTCCGAGGGAGTCGTCCTTATCCAAAGGAGGCGTCCCATTCTCCTTTATTATTATATTTAATAGTTTTAAACAGCAACCCTTCACTTAGGCGCTAACTAATGAAATCGGCCTATTCATTTAATTTCAGCGCTGCCTTTTGCGAGGATAAAGTCGGCCCATTTATTAAACTCTTTCTTTTATTTTTAACAAATAATATCCTCCATTCTTGAGTGTTGGATATGGGTTGGCCAGCATAAAGAAAATAGATAAAAGGTAATGTCTTCTCTTTGACAGCGTGTGGTTTCAGCAGCAACATTCTTATTCTTCTCCTTTGCAATGTTTATCAGATAGGTAGTGTATGCACCTGAAATTGGCACAACTCTATCTAAATAAATATTTATAATATTTATTTCATCTAAATTCCTCTATCAATAAATAAATAAATTTATTTATTTATTTGATTCATATTCTTCCAACAATTAAATAAAATCATTTATTTAATTAAATTCCTCCAAATCCTCCAGCAAATTAAATAATACCAATTATTTAATTAGTTCTTCCAAAAATTATTCTAAATTAAATAATACCAATTATTTAATTGTTCTTCCAATAATATCTTCTCTAAATTTAAATAAATCCAAATATTTATTTAAGTTGTCCATTTCTTCTAAAAATTGAGTTATCTCTAAATATAATTCAATCCTTGTGCACATGCAATTGAATATTCCAAATATTTAATTGAGCTAAAATATCTTCTCATCCTCATGTAATGTTTATCCTCTAGTTCTAATCAGTTAACTAATTAATCTATTCTGTTAATTGATTAATCTCATCAGTTAACTCATTCTTCTATTTTATTAACTCCTCTCATGCAAAATAGAGCAGGACACTTGTCCTCTTCCTATTCGTGCACATCCTCTCAAGTCTTCTATACCGTTGATCTTATTCTTTCTATACCCTTGATCTTCTCTCTCACAAGTCTATAAGTACAACCCTATTCCTCCATTTCTATCATCCAAGCTTTTAGTACCCATACTCTGCAGGAATTACAGTGCGCCTTTGGCACCAAATTCGTCCATTGCTTGCGATCAACTTGTTATCTTGTTACCATTACCATTGTTGTGAAGCTCATCTTCATTGCAAGAACTATCATAGCCATTCTCCATTGACATCTTGAAGAAAAAAAAGCAAGGAAGTGCGCTTTCTGAGGGCTTCATTCATTACAAAAGATCGATTGAGATAGGCGACCAATGGAAGCCACGAAGTAAAGAGGTTTGCAAGGTTTGAGTTCTTTGTTTGTTTGATCTTCTTTGTTTCTTATTTCATTGAGTTATTGGGTATTATTAATATTATTGATATTCATGCATGATTTCCCTTAATATTTTTGGTGCCCACCGTGGGGCCTTGCCCCAATTTAACCTCAAAACTGAGTTTTTGTGCGTTAGGTTTCGTACACAGGAGGATTCTGCGCATCTGATCATTTCTAACACACATCTAAGCTCTATTTCCACGCATATGACAGATCAGTGCATTCATGCTCTGTTTCAATGCATTTGACCTCTGATTCGGCGCATCTGTTACTTCGGCGCATATACCATCTATTTCTGCGCTTTTATCCTCTGAATCTGCGCATTTGTAATCCTGCGCATCTGTGATCTGTTTCTGCGCATATGTACTCTGTAGCTGCACATTTGTTCTGACAAGGATTTTGAGAGTTATTTCTTGTGATTTCGCTAACGCTAACATTTCTCGCAAGAATATTCTCAGATCTACTTGCAAGTTAGGGGTTGGTTTAGTCATACAGCTACATTTGTTAAAATCATCTCTAGATCTAATTAGCAAGGAAAGTAATTGGATTGTTCATGCAAATCTCATTTAGCTCTAACTACGAGGATTGTAATTTGATCTTGTTGCATCAACAACTTGAATATAGTCCCAATGCTAGGAGGATAAAACTGAACCATTGCTATCTTGCTTCTTTCAAAGTTAACAAATCGCGTGTGTGCCCAAGTAGCTTAACTCATTTAGTCTTTTTCATTTTAACTAGGGGAAAGGAACCATTGTCTCTCGTGTTTTTGGAATGATAAAACCTTACTATTATGAAAATATCTTGTTTTCACCTGGATATGGGCATTCATTACAAGCAAATTAGTTTGGTTTTAAAGACTTTTGTGTGCTGGGCGAAACCATTAAGATAGGTTCTCGACTCCTCGCTGAGAAGCGGGTTGATAAGCAATATTATATATATATATATTACCAACGTTTGCAAGAATAGTTTCAATCCACCTTCAGCGCCTGTATGAGGCCGCAGTGGGTAAAGTGTTATACAAACTTAGAAATGTTTACAAAACAACTTTGGTTCTTTCGTTGTGTGCCTATGAAGAGGCCGACGCAACTATACAATTAAATGTTTGAAATAAGTTTATAACTGTCATGCTCGAGCCTATATAAGGCTGACGACATCTAAATTATCCACAAAGTCCAGTGCCTATACAAGGCTGAAAATTGGTATGTTGTATAAGTCTTACTTTAACAACAGTGAAAGGATAAGACTGCTAGATAGAATAAACTAATTTATGCCTATATGAGAAAGAGAAATATGCATATATCTTTCTTAAGACAAGGCTGATAGCCTTGCAGTTGGTAAACAAAGTTAGTTTCAATGAAATTTTGCTATGGTATTGTTGATGTGTTTTCCTTGCACAGACAACGCAGCATAAAATACTCGCGTATTTTATCCTCTTGAACAAAATCACCCAAATGCTTAACTTCGTGATCAAATGAGTAGACTCCAAGGTTCCTTATCTTCAATTCTTGATTTGGGATAGCTTGTTTGGCAAAGATGTGTTTTGTTGTTTCAACAAAGGGACTTACACTCACTGTTCAACGGCAGGAAAATACCGTTTACACTCGCACAGGTGATAACAATTGTTTCAAGGCTACACGCTATGATAAACTTATGATATGACAATTCAACTCTTGATCCTACTTCTAACAATGTTTTTCAAAAAAGTGCAAAAGATGTGGGTTTAAAGAGAATATCTAATCTAGGTGTAAGCGATCATCATCAATTCATAGAAATCTCAACCACGCTTTGCTTCGCCATGAGACAACTCCACAAAAGTGATGCAATCTTCTAAGGATAAGCTAAAGGTTTTCAAATTGCTTTATGGGCAATCGAAGTGAGGCTTGTAGATGAGTTCAGTCTAACCTTACACTATAACTTGCCAGCGACAAATCATAAAATGTATGAACATATAGAGATTTCGCAAATAAATTGAAAGACAATGACTTCCACGAACTAAAACTAACAAACTTTGAAAGAAATAAACTAAGTTAAAAAATCTAATGCAAGTGAGTACTTAGCAACCATGCAACTTGCAAAGAGAACACAGTATCACCATGAATAGCTCAATAATGAACTTGTATTAATCTCAGCAATGTCTAAGCAATAGCTCTAATTAGCTCAAAACTCATATACAAAATGAGGAATGAGGTTTATATAGACCTCAAAATACAATGAATGGCCAAGATCAATTTGGATTTAATGGCCGAGATCATACCACATCAAAAGTGGTTACAACAACTTTCTATTTTTAGAAATATACAAGAAGCAATAAAGGCACTTTTTCCAAGGTGACACTGTTGACGGTTGTTTTTAGACAAGTCAACAATAGAGTAAAATACTAAGTTTCTCACTCTCTCTTGAATAAAGCTCTTCAAAGGCTAAGCTGTGTGATCCAACGAAGCAACTCCAAGGTTCCTTTTTATAACTTATGGTGGATAAACTCAGTGATTACATGTGATCTTGCTGATAATCACAAAGGGACTTACGTAGACTTCTTCATACTTCATTTAGCTTATTCCTCCTTTCAGTGTGGATGAAGTATTCACGATGTATCAATGATAAAAAAAGGGAAAAAAGAAGGTTTGGGGAACTAATCTAAGGTCAATGAAGCAATGATGATGCATGAATAGACAAACTCCAGAATAAACCTAACTCCACTTCGCCAAGGATGCCTACAACTACATGGAGTTGGTGCAATCTCTTAAAGTAAACGAATGGTTTTCAAATCATGAAGGCTCATATAAGCACCCATTAGATAGCGCAGCTCAAACAAGCATCCACAATCGAACTTAAGCAAATGAAGCTCAGACTAGCTCTACACAACACTTCACCAGCGATGAATGTTAAAAGCATGAGCTAGGAGTTGATCAAATATTCAATACAACATGCATAACATCAATGAACTTCTAATCTACTTGAAACATCTCTCTATTCAATCAAGATATAGGAAACCATGTCATTCCACAAGATAATACTAAACACCAAATGAGCTCTAATGTCTTTGCATTACTCTTAAGAAATATGTACAACAACTTCAAGTACTCAGAGAAATTCGAGAGTTACTTCTATTCTACTCCTCTACTCTATTTTACAAAAACTATATCTTACAAATGAGGCAACAAGGCAAGGCCTTTATATAGAGGTCCAACATTACAATGAATGGCTTGGATCAATCCAGATAGCCAAGGGCTCAGATCATGCCACCTCAGCAGGTAGTTACAACAACTTGCTATTTTTAGTACATGAGAGAGGCAATGAAGGCACGTTCTCCAAGAAGATAAGGATAAGATCGAATCTTTTAGAGCATCTTCCACATGGACGTCCTCTTTGGCTTCTTTCTTGTTGAATGATGTGGCGAACTGTGATTGGATGATGATACGCATTTGCCACGTAGGTGCCACCTTAGCATATTCCCAAATTGTATCATCTTGTGATGTCTTCAAATGTAATTGCTTGAATGAACTTGTATGCTTGGGAATACTTTGTTGATCTCGCCTTGTTCATCTTCTTATAAACTGGATACATATGATAGATGTTGCTCATTTATTTAACTCTTGATTCTTCTTCTTTTGCAGGTAGGTTGATGTTTTGATCTTCTTTGAATGATTCCTCACGGAGAGTAGTAGGAGATGATGATGATACTTCCTTTATGATATAGAGTAGATGATGATGTTCCATTGATAACATGGAGTAGGAGAATCTCGGAGACTTGAAAATTGTGAAAGAACTTGAAGCTTGATGGATAGATGTCTTTGCTTAATGCAGATGATGAAGTGCTCTTGAATAATGAACTTGATGTGATCCTTTGGAGCAGCTACATGTCTCTTCGCAGCGACTTCCTCTTGACTTCATTCCTCGCTTACATGAAAGTGACTCCAGCACTTGCTCCTCTGATGATTCCTTAGCTCCTGTAACACCAACAAAGAAGCAATATCAATTCCTTTTGATAATACTTAATTTTATAACACATAAGAATCATTTCATGCATCTCTAACCTAGGCGCATTAGATGGGAAATTGGTTCTTCACATGAAACAAATCATAAAATTCAAACTAATCATCACATTAAGAGTGGCACATGGGACGGGAAATTGATCCTTCACTTAATTTTCACAAGATTTACACCTAAACAACCAAAACAAACTTCTTCAATCTTGGCGCATCAATTAAAGATTTGTCTTTTCTTGAAATTTGTCTTAAAACTTGATTTAAACCATCCTCTACTAGTGGCGGATTAGATGAGGAATTTGGATGCTTGTCAAAACCACACTTGAAACTTGAAGCTCACCTCATACTAAATTGGCACCTTGATTGACCACTTTGTCCTTCGTTTGAATGATGCATTTGAACAATTAAGATAAACTTTCATCCTAGGCGCACTAGATGGTGATTTCAACCTTTGGTTGAAATTTCACTTAAAACCTTGAATTAGCATACTCCAAATGGTGGCGCATTGGATGGAGGCTTTTGAACTCTCTTAAATGCCTTCATGAAAATTTGAATGCTACTACTTCATGCTTTGGCGCACTAGTTGATGATTTCAACCTTTGGTAGAATGGACTCAAGAAACTTGCAATCAAATCTTCCTCAAGCTAGCGCATTGGTTCATGATTTCAGATCTTCATTGAAAGGTGTCTTAAAACTTAAACTTAGCTTCCTCCAAAATAGTCACAGCAGATAGGGCGCATGGGATCTTGATTTTGTATCCTCTTGAATGCTCTCAAAATCCTTGAATTTAACCACTTTCATGAAGGCGCATTGGTTCAAGCACACTGGATCATCATCTTGGATCTTCTGGAAAGTTGTTTTGTAGACTTCATTGTTTACTCCTAGATGAGGTAGGCGCATTAGATGAAGCGCATTAGATCATCATTTTGTTCTCCCTTAAAATCATTTATTTTCACTTAACAAAATCCATCATCATCCCTTGGCGCAATAGATACGGCGCATCGGTTGCACATTCCAATCTCCCCTTAAAACTTATTAAAACCTTCATTTCATCCTCGTGTATATGGCGCATTGGATCAAGCGCTTTAGATGGGGTTTTTGGATCTCCTTAATTTTATCTAAACTTCACTAGAATTCATTCAAATTGGCACATAGGTTAAGGCGCGTGGGTTGTGGATCTTGAATCCTCTTCAAACGACATCCAAGACTTAACTTCCCCTTCTCAAAATGGCGCAACAGTTGGGGCGCATTGGATCCACTTGTTGAACGCTTCTTGAAAAGGCCTTAAAACTTGTATCAAACTTGCATTTGTCCTTACCCTGGGGTGGTCGCATTGGTTAAGGTGCAAGAGACCAACATCTTGATCTTTCTTCCAACATATCTTCAAAAATCCATCTTACCTTGCCCTCCAAAATGGCGCTTCAGTTGAGGCGCATTGGATTCATGTTTTGAGTGCTGCTTGTTTTTCAACTTTAAGATAAATCTCCCTTCTTCCTTGGGCGCACCGAATAGGTCGCATTGGATCATGATCTTGAGTCCTTATCTTGCAACTTACAATTCCTCCATCAAACTAGCCTTTCACCGTGGTTGCATTGGATGAACAATCTGATACTTGAATAAAATGCCTTCTAAAATCATCCTTGTATCTTCTTGACAAGGCGCATCACATAGGGCGCATTGGTTGAGGGATTTGAATTCATCTTAAAACCTCATGAAATTTGCATTTTGATACTTGAAACCATCCTCTCCATATTGGCGCACCAGATCAAGATTTTGAATCTTCTATAAAAAAGGTCAAAAAACCTAAGTTAAGCTTCCTCAATCATGGCGCATTGGTTGAACAATCTGAATCCTGACGAAAAGGTGTCATTGAACTTGAGTCTGACTTCCTCCACAAGGCGGCGCACTGGATGAAGATTTTGAATCCTCCTAAAAACTTAGCCACTTTGCACTTGCCAACACCTTACAACATCTATTTTCAAACACCAAGAATCACGGAGCAATCACCTTGAGTGTTCATGAAGAGGTCCAATTCTATCTCAGTTCAATCATGCCATGATTCAATCAAATGATGCCATAATATTGGAGCCTAGATGCAGGTGATAACCACGATGAATGTTGAGGTAGTCTCCTTGTCTCAAAACAGGGTCAAAGCAGAGCTCTGAAAGACACAATCTAGCCTAAGGCAAAAAAAAGAGGGGGTCCCCATTTGCAATGGGGCAATGTGTGATTAGGTCACAACAGACACCTTGGCATCTATGTGGGCTGCCCACGTGGCATTTCTTTCTTATGTTTATTCTTCTCAACCAATGCCGTGAACTTTGGAACAACCTTCACCATGCCAGCAACTGGTACACTTGGCGCGTTCCGAATGGTTCCTTTTGCCAACATCACATCTTGTGCATGCTCGTCAATTGTCTTCTCCCACTCAACTATACCAACCTGCTTCCCACCAACAAATGAGATCAAGGAGTAGATGTTGTTCAACTGTTCACCAGAAATGAAGTGAGTAGTGTTGAAGTAATGTGAATGTATGTATATCTTCACTTCATGGAACGCAACCTCTCCTGAGAGATCACACATATCATCCATCACACCATCTTGTTATGAGCTCTCTGGAGTACACTATCAACTCGAACACAATCCATTCTAACCTTGTCAAGAAGTTGCTCTTATGTACATAGCAAAGTACCAAGTAGAGAAATCATACGATGAACCTTCTTCAACTACTCCTCCCTCGATCAATGCGGACAGTGGAGTGTTCATCAAATCATGCAAATGTGGCATGTATTCTCTCTTGACCTCATCGAATTTGGAACATGCTGCTGAAACTACTTGAAGTCTTTCCAACAACTGAGCAACGATTTCATACTTTTGGACAAGTTCTTCAATGAATGTATCTATTTGGTTTCTAACTCTCCCTATCCAGCGTTTCAGTTCTTGAGACTGTGATCTCATACCCTCTAGTTGAGCAACGGATTCTTGTGAAAGCATGGGAGGTGGAGTAGACGTCCCTTCCGACTGCCGAATTGGATTCATCAATTGCTGGATATATTGTTTGAAGGCGAGGTTTTCTTTCTCCAAGCGATTTCCTCTTTCCTTTTCATGCCTCCATCTTTCTTTGACCACTAAAACTGATTCCTCCAATTCTTCAAACTCTTGCTCTTCTGTTGCTGGTCCCAAATCCACAGTGGTTACATTGTAGTCTTCAGGAACAATATCATCCACTGTTTTGTCTACCTTTGGCACTGCAATGTGTACTTTCCTTGACCTAGAACTATCCCTTGTGATCTTGGAGAGTCTAGTCGCCTTTTCTTATCCTTTATCTTGCCTTGTCCTACCTAACAACTCTTGTATGTTAACCTCAGGCACTACTTCCACAACTGAAGTCTCCTGTACTCTCTTCCTCAACCAATCTGGCAAGGCAGACAGATCTTCTTGAACACCTTGTTCTTGAGAGCTTCTGACTCTGATGACGATGCTTCCTCATCGGACTCTTCAATGTGCATATCTATTTCATGTGTGACAACTTCTTGATCCTTAGAGGGACTTGATCGGACTTCTTCAACTAGAACCTCATGCATGTTTGCTTGATCAAATGTCTGTGGAACTCCTTGGTTTTCTCTTTCTTCATTCTCCACTACTGATGTTACATTCATATCTTGAGAAGGACCACCTCCTTGTCTAGAAGAAGTGCTAGTTTCAGGTCATGAACTCAACTTTATCTTCTTCCGACTACTTTCTCCACATGAGTCATCCAGATGCTTCCTCTTGCCAGGCTGAGCTTCTTCTTTGGAGCTTACACTATATCAACTAGACTCACTGTGGTGTTTGCTGCTAGACTCACTATCATCCACTTCCTGTGATTGCCGCGAGTCGTCCTCCCCCATCAAGTTATATGTGAAATCTTGACTTGCATCCTTGATCTTCTTATCTTGACGGTCTACATACTTCTTAGTGATATGTATGACTCGCTATATCCAATCATCATGACCAACTTCTCTTTCAGCCCAATTGATAGTGATAGGTCCTTCCTTATCAAACAACTTTTGCACGAGGAACCTGTCAGTCTCTTCTAGCTGATCGGGAATAGGCATTATGTTACATAACCTCACCAAGTCCCAAGCCATCCTTGAACATCTCTTTTCTCTAATGTCCTCATCATCAGTTGCATCTGCCCAATGATCCTCTTGATGCTCTCAGTGCCTAAACCTCTTCCCAAATGCTTTCCAAATTGTGTTGAATGGATCAAAGTGGTCTCGACTCGTGTCATGAAGCACTAGATTGTAAGCTTGAAGTTCATACTCTGAATGTTGTGCAGCTTGCAGCGTTGGACAAGTTTCCAACTTTCCAACTCCAATTGGGAAGCTAATTCCGGCTTTCTTCTTATCTTTTTGAATTTTATCCCAAGCCAGTAGTTGCCTTGTCACCTCTAGTAGTACCATCTTGTCGGTAGGATACCTCGGCAAGCGCTAAGAATAACATGAAAATCCTTGGATCCTTAGATAGGTGAACTTCGGGAATTGGATGTAACATCGTCTAAATTTGCCAATCAATCTCTTTGCATCCTTCGATAACCTCTCATGCATATCACCATGAAGCTTCCTCACAATGAACATGACGAATGCATCATTCATGCGCTTGTAATGGGCTATGGACTTTAGCTGCAACTGCGGGTAGCAATCATATACACTAAGTTGCCCAGGGCCATATCCTACATCACCTCCGCAATTCAATCCATCATATCTTCCACACATCGCAAGGATATAGATAACATATGAACTCATGTAGAAAGTCTTTGTCTCCTGTAGCTTGATCATCTGCTCATGAATGTTGTTGCTTATGATGCCAGCCCAATCAATCATCACCTCACCCTTGACGATCTCTTGCATGAATAGGAACATCCACGCGTCAAATGTCGATGACTGTTGACAACCCATGATTCTGTTCAAGAAGATCACCATGTAGCCATATTTTGTGATAAAGTCTGATTTGTGAAGCTTCTTCGACAACTTGCTATGATGACTTCTTGATTGCTTCACCCAATTGGCGTTTATCTCCTACTTGCATTCACTTGTCGCTCCTTCAAATACCCTTTGAGCCTGCTCTCGAGTGTAGAGGGTGACCTTCCTATGCTTCGGGATGTTGAACGTTTCGGCGATGGCCTCCCTCCTCAAGTGAGCTAAGACTTCTCCATTGGATGTTTCAATGCATCTAGTCTCTTGGTTGTAATGATAGGCGCATTCCCACATCAACTCGGCACTCAGCAAAGTGGGCGGAAAGCATGCAGCTTGGACGATTCCATTGCAGAGCATCTCATGAATGACCTTTGAGCGGGTTGGCTTGTAGAGCTCTCTCTTGATCTCCTCCATGTCAATGTGACCCAAGTTGGTGTCACTCACGTTCCTCCACTTGGACATGATCTTCGTCTCCGGCATGACTCCTTGCTTATCACTCTTGATTAAAGCTTGTCTTTCCTTGGCATTGATCATCTACCTCCTCCTACAAGAGAAGACAATAGGTGTTAGAAGGCTGATGTGACACTTAAAATAAGGATTTTCCTAACATCTATCTTATCTCCTCATGCATGTGGGACAAAAATAATGAATTTTAAAACACTATACCTTAGAAAAATCAGAATTTATGAATAAAATCAGAATTCTAGAAGACTGGACTTTTGAAGATACTTGAATTTTTTGACTTCTCCTTTTAAAAATCTGCTGCTCCTTGCTGCTATAAACCTGCTCTGCTGCAAATCAGAAATGATTTTGGATTTGTTTTTGATTAAAATTGCAGAAATGAACTTCCATATATACCAAACGCTACCATAATTCAAGGCAGGTCGGCCTAGAGGATGAGGTCGGCCAAAACAGGAGAAAATTAAAGTTTTTTGAAACTTTCCATGTACATGTGTTGTGAGCACTCACCTTGGACGGGTTTGGAGGTGTTAGGTGGATAGTGTCATGTGAATGACATGACGTTGTCCAGATGAATGGTCCAAGGCCACCTAGCATACCTATGAAGTGCTTCATTTTCATCCATTCATTGATTTCTCCTTGCAAATTTCATTGTCTTCACTCTGAGCGGCTTTAGAAGTAGTGTATGGAATGTTTGATGTGGGACAAGACACAATCCATGGGCACCTCTTGAGGCCGCCCAGGAAGGGCGGGTTTGGAGGTGACCTTTGGACTGTTCCTCAAAATGCCTTAAAATACCTTCAAAACTTCATGATCTCCTTGCACTTCAACTTAAAATATTGCAAACTTGGTAAGTTTTCTCCTTGGGCGGGTTTGAGGGTGGTGCTTGGAGAGTGTGATGTGGAGGAGGTGAAGTTGTCCAAGTGTAGTGCTCAAGGCCGCCTAGCATGGGCGGCTTGGGAGGTAGTGTAGGGATTTTAACCTCACTTGATGTTCATTCCTCCATTTGATACGTCTTTTCTATCAACTTCAACACTTAGTGAAATCTTGAGATGCTTATCAAGTTGAAAGACACATCTTGGATGTTGGGTGATGATGTCCATCTGTCTTGGTGAAGTCTGCCTAAGAAGGGCGGGTTTGGAGAGCTAGTAAGGATTTTGCCATGTGAACACTTCTCTAACTTAACCTTAACACTCTTCATCCATCTTCACGACTTAGTCCCTCTCCTAGAATGACCTTGCATGGATGTGAAGCATCATGGTGAGTTGGAGAGTCAGGATGGAGTAGTTGCAATGCTTAGACATCAAAACTCCAGGCTCACCTCTCGAGGCCGACCAAGTAGGGCGGGTTTGAGAGTAGGCATTGGATTTTTGACACTTAGAAACTTTTCACTCTTATCAATTTGATTATCTCATCTTCCTGGTGTCATCTTGATCACTCTCATCAAACAAACTTACAACTGATGTTGTTCTTCACCCTGGGCGGCTTTGGAGACAATGCATGGAGTGTTTCATGTGTCAGGGGATACAATCCACAAGGACCTCTTGAGGCACCCAGGTAGGGCGGCTTTAGAGGTGACCCTTGGATTTCAACTTAAAACTCATTTAATCCTTTTAAACCTTCAAGCTTCCATCAAAACTCCATGATCTCCTAATGCTTTGTGTTTGAAATACTTTAAAAACTTGATCACTTTCTCCTTGGGCGGGGTTGTAAGTGTTGTCTGGAGAGATCCACGTGGAGATGAAGACATCATCCATGCCCTCATGCCAAGGCCGCCCAGATAGGGCGAGTTGGAGAGTGACACTTGGAATGTAGCTTATAATCCACTTGACTTCACTCAAACTCATAAACCTTGATTACAAATCATCATATCTCAGTGCTCTGTGCATAAAAAACCTTGAAAACTTAGCAACTATTTTTCTCCTAGGGCGGATTTGAGAGTACTGTCTAGACAATGTCACCTGGAACAAGACAAAGTCCATGAATGCACCTTGAAGCCGCCCAGACTGGGCGGGTTGGGATACTACCCTTGCATTTTCATACTTAGAAACATTTCATTCATCTCAACTTGATCATCTCACCTACTGAGTGTTACCTTCTTCATCCTTCATCAAGTAAATTTGCAAATCGTGCCATTTACATCCTTGAGCAGTCCTGGAGGCAGTATGTGGAGAGTTTCATGTGGCAGGAGACAGAGTCCAAGACCCCCTCTTGAGGCCACCCAGGAAGGGCAGGTTTGGAGGTGACTTCTGGATTTTGACTTAAAATGCATTTAGTTCCTCCAAACTTGCAAACTTTGATTGGAATTTCATTATATGCTTGCACTTTGCCCTCAACATCTTGCATACTTAACTACTTTCCTCCTAGGGCGGATTTGGAGGCAGTGCTTGGATTATGCCTCACAATCACTCAAACTCATGAAATCTACCTTGAAGTTCATCAATCTTAAGCCCAAAAACCTTGCAAACTTTTAAGGCATGACATCTGTCTGACTTGTCCTACATTCCTTTTATATGTGTTTTGAACCAGAACCTAAGCCGAGACTCGAAAACCTAATGAAACCTAAGCAAAAATAGGGGGTCCCCATTTGCAATGGGGCGATGTGTGATGAGGTTACAACAGGTATTAAAAAGGGAAAGTGTGAGTCGAGTATGACTCCATTATTGTATGAAGCCATAAAGGCTGAAAGTATGCAATTATGTAAAATAAAAATACAGTGTTATCTGGTAATGAACCCAAGTTGTAAATGACTGATTTAAGTTCCATTTTGGCTGTGAATAGCTGTGGATTCATTATTTATTTACCAAGTTGGACCAATGGCGGTATTCACGCCTTTTAGTAAGAAATATTATTGTTATTAAATGACAGTAACACTGCCATTAGAGTTGAACGCTTGCCCTTATGAGAAAAGACAAATAGATACTTAACCAGCCATAACATAGCAACAAAGATTGCGGCTAACTACACATTGTGTCAAAGAATGCAAGTGTTTCCAAACTCATCCATTTAAACGAAAATATGTTATAGATTCTTCGACAAGTTGTAAGTCGAGTAAAAACCCAGACTAAGGCAAACGCTCCTTGGTGGCAAGGACATAGAGGCCATAGTCGATAATGAAATGTTATATGATAAAATCTTGCAAATCTTAAAGAATGAAATCTTATCTACTCTTGAGCACGGAATCAGGGTTGGCTAGTCTTTGAGTAGTTGATAGGTTGTCATAGACCCGAGATTGCAAGGATGCAAAGAGGGGATCGAGACAAGTATTTAAGTCACCCAGACTCTTATCTTATAGCTGTCTAGTTGCCCTGTAGTAGAGGTATACTCAATGTCAAATAGACAAGTATAGGGTATAACTTATTAAAATACTTATAGTTAATCACCAATCCAAAGTGATCGGAAGAATGTTTGTCTCCAAGTCAAGAAAAGAGTGTGTGAACATACGACTTATTTATATGAAACTTTGGCCAAAGTAATGCCAAAGTAATGCAAAATACCTGCTTGCTTGTCGGTTCACTATGTCCTCAAATTGCACAAACAGTCAAATGGGTTGTTCATAGTTAGAGCTAGACTAGAAATTGATCAACCGATTGTTTCTGCTAGGATACAGCACTAGTTCTCAAATGGCACAATTAATTAACTTGATTCTCATTATCTAAACCGTCATGAAGGCTAGGGCCACTTCCAGTAGGAAGGTGTGCGAGGGACCGCCAATCTGTGGTTGGAGGAAAAGTGCGAGAGCGATGCTCTCCCTCTTGCAATGGAATTGCCGAAGACTTGTGATGTAGAAAAAAAAAAGCATTGCTTCATTTGAATATGTAATTGAATATTGTAAGTCGCAAGAAATGCGACCATTGAATATTGTAATGAGTACTCTGATGTAATTATGAAAAGTATAATGTTGAATATTTCCTTTTATGGAACAAAAAATTTTATTATTGAAATATAGCTACTATTTGCGTCATTTATTTTGAATAATAGTTTATTCAGATGTGCTTGTTATAGAGGCAACCAGGAGTGGGATGGAGAATAATAATGATTGCTACATGTCCTTGTGCGAGATAACCAATGAGAGATGGGATTGGCAAATGCATTTCCCCCTCCATCTTGTTGGATACCATATGAATCCATCATTGTTCTATAGCATCTCCTTTCAAGATGATACAAAGGTTACCAAGGGCCTATTCAAATGCATAGAGAGATTGTTTCCTACTCTAGAGGAGCTACGTGCAACTATGGGAGAGTTCCAATATTCAAATAGGCAAGGGGTTTTTTTCTTTAGTATATCTATCATAGAAGCAGGAATGCCTTTAAAGTAGGTAGACTACAAATGTTTGACAATTTCTCT
This sequence comes from Cunninghamia lanceolata, assembly GCA_027924645.1. Taxonomy (NCBI): domain Eukaryota; kingdom Viridiplantae; phylum Streptophyta; class Pinopsida; order Cupressales; family Cupressaceae; genus Cunninghamia; species Cunninghamia lanceolata. The sequence continues at coordinate 40,458,496 of BSBN01000391.1, read as the reverse complement.
ATATTGTTCATCCGTACATTATAGGTATGAAGTTTTGACTAAATCATAGATGATCAAATCTTAATAAAATTTGTGTTTTTCCAATGCAATGGTGGGATTTTTTTGGCAAGCCAAAAACCTTCAATGGATAACAATCCGCCTTTTGAGCCAACCATGTAGTTCATCTGCTTGTGAGCATACTTGGGAGTGTGTTTTGTAGTTAGCATAAAATGACTTCGTAACGTTTTGTTAATATGTTTTTACCCGAATATGTATTATTTACTTTTTGGCTTGTGGGTGGTTGTTAGGAGTCAGTTGTTAGTGGTTATTGACAGTTGTGTTCTTCTTGGCAACCATCAAGTACTTTAAATAGGCTTCTCATAGTGAAATAAGGTAGTCTGATCTTGATAGATGCTCCTTGGTCTATATTTTGGTCAAGCATTACTCTAAATGAATAAAGCAATCAATCGTATTTGTCTACAATCTTTTGGTATGTTATGTTATATTCTATTTACATTGCAATAGGTAGTGTTAGTATTTGGTAAACATTTGGCATTGTTGCCTATAACAAAGTTAGGTCAAATTCATAAAGAACCAATGTCAATCAATAACTATTAAGAACTACACCTAAGACTAATGAATTTAATTCCCTTAACCCCAAACAAAGACGGGAGAATATCATAGTGTAATCGAGGGGCAGATTGTGAAGTCCGATGATCCCTCAAACTGATGGAATTACTAGAATGAGGGAGGTTGTGACAAGCAACTGACTCCAAAAATCCAATAGTCCGTAGTGAGATTCAAAGTAGAAGTTGAAGTCAAAGTGTAAGTTGGAGCCATAGTCAAGAGCAAAGACATTAGAACATTCAACCAACTACAAACAACCATACAAAAGAAGAGTAGGTCAAGATCACTACACATATTCCCTTGCCAGAAGAAGCACGTGTGGATCTCACATACCAAGTTTAGTACAAGAAACCAACAAAGCCACCTTTATACAAAGAAAGTCTTTGTTAGGAGACAAAATCTAAGGACTCCATAGACGTAAGGAGGGAAGCATATGAGAGCAACCTTCAAGGCATAAAAGAGTTCTTGATAGAAGAAGACGAAATGGAGCCAAAAACTCTAAGGAAAAGGGTTGGAGGACAGAAAAGAGAACTGGAAGACAATACGAATGTGCAAAAAGCTGAATTCTTTGAAAGAGTTGAGGATTCTCACGTGCTTGAGAGTGTCAGGAGAGCACCAGAATGTTTGAATTAGTAGTTTCCTGAGGAGCAAGTTCCAGGCATTGAATTCGCATCAATGTCAAACCATGGTGACTCCACCAACAAGCTCGAGTGTAGAGAGGCAAAAGCTACCTAAGTTTATGGGAGATGGAACGAAGGATTCCATAAGACACTATACGACCCATGAAATCATTTGGGGAGTAAATGGTAAGAATAACAAAACATATTGGTTACAGTCATTCCCAACCACCCTCAGAGGTGTGGCAATCAACTGGCACATGGAGATTGAACCAACGAGCCAAATTTTGTGGGAGAGATTACAAAAAGGCCTTTGAAGAAGAATTTAAAATGCTCTAGGACGATAATGAAATCATTGCGGAAATCTACAGCACCCGAACACAAAAATGTAAAAGCATACAATTGTAGACTCAAGGAATTGTTAGTAAAATTGGAAAAAGAACCAGCCAACAAATTGAAGAAAAGATGGTCCATCAGAGGTATTGTTCCTTTATTGAGGAAGAAAATGAAAGTAGTACCACCTTCATCATATGTAGAAGCATACAACAAAGCAATGGATTTAGAATATAAAGATAAGATGTCTTCACAATCCAAAAGAAAATTTGATGAAGAGGGTTTGGAATGCAAGCAATGATAGCAAATTCAAGTTAGTACAAGCGTTACGGAGAGAGATGCTCTGTATGATGAAGGAATTGAAAGCAGTCAAAGAATCTAGCAAAGAGCCCAAAGATTTATGGTGTACAAATTGTAGAACAGAGGACCACACCAATGCAAACTGCCCTAAGATGTTATGTGATATTTGTCAACTGACAAGCCATTTGACTAAGGAATGCCCAAATAATTTGAAAAGCAAGAGCACACAAGTACTCTTTAGGCAATGTGAGCAATCTACTCCATCCATACACCACCAAAGTTGCAAAACAACAAAAATACATCTCTTAGCAGCTATCAGAATCAAAGAGGTAATAATAATAGATTCAATAATAGTAGCAGGGGAGGTAGGAGTCCAATACAATATGACTACAAAGGTAGGCCTATCATATAATGTCAAGAGAAATTAATGGGGCCACTTTGCAAGGGATTGCCCAAGAAGTCAGGACAAAATAGATGTAATGTGCCGCACCTGTTGGTTCTTTTTAAGATCTTTTTTATTGTTATTTTTAAATTTTTAGAGTGTTCTTTCAGACTAGAGAGAAGATGCAGAAGGGGTTTCAGTTTTCTTGCAATTGTGTTACCGGAACAATACAATATTGAGAATATAGTTCAAACCTAGAAAAAGTACAATGCATATGAAGAAAATACGAAAGACCCAGTTCATATATCAGCAAATAATGAGGTTCTATCACATACCCATATTCAGATGTACACTTTGAGAGTTTGCTGTAGCTTTTCCAGCAGCTGGGTAACACAACTTTTCATAAGAAACACATGGAAATGAAGATACAATGCTAGCAGCTGATAACAATGTCTCCAGTGTCCCTAGACGCCTTTAGTTTGAATAGATTTATCTGCTGTAAGCACAAGAGATAGCTCCTCAGCAGACCCACGTCACCACTAGAAGATGTACGGCTCAGCCAAGAGGGATTGCAGCTCACGCCTATGCCAAAGTCTCATTGAAATCACCACAGAAAGCTGTTGTTTGTTGCTGCAGACTTGGTCGACCAAGAAGGAGGGTAATAACAGCAGTAATAACCCTCTCACACACTACCATATGGTACGGCTTCTACACAAGAAATACGGCCAGTCAAGGAAAGAGCTGGTACGGCCAGCAAGGTAGATATTGGACCATGATTCTCACACTATTCGCTGTTCCAACTGACTGAGATCTGCTCACCCAAATCAGCTTCATAGAATGCCAAAAATGTATCAAATAAACCCACAACTCAAAACCACACAAACTCCATTAAAGCACATTTGCAAACACTGGGTGCATTTGCCAACAGAGTATTTGCTAATGGAGGTTTTCGTCTCCAGAAGTCAAGATCAAACCCTATCTTGCAGAGGTTTTCGTCTCAGCAAGTTCATCCAACCCTCAAAGCTCTTCAAGCTCCAAGAAACAAGAGAAGAAAATAATAACTCCCAGCATAAAACCAAAATGAGAGCTCTTTGCCTCCTTTTATGCTTTTCTCCAAGAAGGTGTTGCTTTTTTGAGGGGAATATTATATTTTTGAATTACTTTATTTCACCCTTGGGATGGACACCCAACTCCTAAGTGACCCTTTTAATATTTGTTTCCATAAAGTCACTTTACTTTAATATTTCTAAAGTCCAAATTAAAATAATTGATTTAACTTTTGGACTTTAAAACGGAGGCCAAGATGATGTCGAAATCTGGAGTTCTATAGCTCATCGGAAAGGGCTCGACGAGACGCTTCCACTCGCAGTCTGAAAATCCCGAAATGGCACCGTTCCCGAATTTACTAAAAATAGCATATCCGACACCGAACACCTCAATCGTCACTAACAGAGCCAACTATCACAACTGAACCCAAACCGACATCCCACAACTGAGTAACGCATCCAAAGCACTGCCATCCCTAGTTCCCTAACCACATTAGTCAGTCTATGGGAACAAATAATAGACTAACTCCTCAACTACCTAACTGGGCTAAAAAGGGGGCATTACAATAGAATTACTTTGTAAATGGTGTGGATTCGGAGACCTGATAATGTTGGACGTTTGAAGCAAAAGGCAAGCATCAATATAATTGATGTAGAAAGAAATATTGAAGTATTGGCCGTTACTCAAGCCTAAGCAAAGAAAGTTGTGTACCCAAACCCACGTACTAAAAAAGAGAGACTTTGCAAAGCAAGAGCCAAGGTGGAGCATGTTATGAATAACGAACATCATCACTCAAATACAAAAGCAAGAATAATAAAAAATCAATTGAAATCAAATATAATTCTTGCAAGGGAAGTACTTCAAACCACCATACCAATTAAAAAAGTGGATTTATTGCACAGTATTCCCAAACTTAGAAATGTTTTAGCTAAAGTCTAATATTATCCCTGAGAGGGATGAGAATGGTGCATACTACCACCCATTTAGAATCTAGAAATAATGAAGACCCAATAATTGAAGCTCCATTGTTAAGAAAGCAGGTAATTGATCTAATGCTTCTTACGTTGAATTTGGCAAGGAAACTAGCAGTAGTACATATGGAGATTCTCGGGAAGAACCTCACAAGTATGATTATTTATAGTAGGTCTAGCATAAATGTACTTCCAAGAGATACTTGGCGTAGTCTAGGTAAGTCAACTATTTGCCTGCCTACTTTCCAATTGGTAGGAGCAAATCAAAAAGCAATAGAAGTGCTTAGAGTCCTTGTGGGACAAAAGGTAATTATTGGTACTCAATCATTTCTACTTAATTTTGTTGTAATCTCATTATGCAAGAAGGCGTGTGATAAATTGTTGGGTTGGGGTTGGTTGGTAGCAATCAAAGTTGACCATAATTGGAAAAAGAACATAATCTCCATTGATAATAAAGGCCATAAATATATAATTGATTTGAAGAATTAGGTCGTGAGAGAGGAAGCAACTTCCTTGGATTCATCAAACTCCGACTCTGGAGAAGAGTGGACAAAGAAGCATAATTAGGGTCCCATGGAGTCGAATGCCAAAGGAATCTTAGAATTGCAATTGTGTTTGGAAGATGAAACAAACTCCTATCATGGCCCGTTCCACTAGAAAATAGAGAACTATTAAGTATTTCCATCAAACTACAATTTTCTTGCAGCGACGGAGATAAATAAAAATGAACACGAACTACAAGATGACAAGAAGCAAATGGCAAAACCTGAGAGAATGATTCCAAACAATTGAACAACTCGTGTGTCTTGGACAACATACATAGTTCAAAGTTAATAGTTTTCCATCCAGAGCAATCAGCGATTAATATGTTTGATTATGCAAGCCCAACCAAACTGTTCGAAATAAACATGGATGACGGTATGAGCAAAAATGTTCAAGTTATTAAACTTTTTAATTTAACTTCATTTCATGTAGCACTAATGAATGTTACAAAGGACCCTATTCACATTGTATAAATCAGCACAACATCGAAGTCAAAAGACTATTGCAGAGACTTTCAATAAAAAATAAAGAAATAGGAAAAAGCACCTTGCCACAAATCGGAAAGAAAAGTAATGAAGTTGGAAACAGAAATACACGATGGGCCCCACATTGGAAAAATGGAAAAATAATAAGGGGAAAGTAAATATATTACAATGGGTAGCAAGGAGCAAATTAAAATAAATAATAAAGATCCGTATTTTTCTACCTTATAGTCTCCAAAAGAATTGAAAAAAGATAAGTTTTACTATATCGCATGCTCTAAAGGAAAAAGTTAAAAGGGATATTATTGAAAGGGAGGAAATTGGAAATTATAGATGGGCCCCACATTGGAAAAATGGAAAAATAATAAGGGGAAAGTAAATATATTACAATGGGTAGCAAGGAGCAAATTAAAATAAATACTAAAGATCTATATTTTTCTACCATATGGTCTCCAAAAGAATTGAAAAAAGATAAGTTTTACTATATCGCATGCTCTAAAGGAAAAAGTTAAAAGGGATATTATTGAAAGGGAGGAAATTGGAAATTATATCGTACGACATACTATGAAGAAGAAAATTGAAAAAAGAAATCATAAAGTACCTAAAGATGAAACTATAGGCACAAATATTCAACCCGACTCGTCCACTATACGGCTAGTTAAAAAGGAAGTTGTCGCATGACTTCATCATGTTGTTTTTCCCTAATGATCTACAAATGAAATGGCGATGGGGTTTTTGAAAAGAAATGTGCAGGTATTCAAATCACACCATACACCCGTCTTGTCATACTACTACATTTTCTACCATATGCTCTTAGGGTTGCTTTCCACCATACTGTCTGCACAAAACAACATAAACTCTTCAATTTTTCTCATACACTCCTCCTTAGACTTGTCTTCTACAATTTGAAATGGTGATGGGGTTTTCAAAAGAAATGTGCAGGTATTCAAATCACACCATACACCCGTCTTGTCATATTACTACATCATTTTCTACCATATGCTCTTAGGGTTGCTTTCCACCATACTATCTACACAAAACAACATAAACTCTTCAATTTTTTTCGTACACTCCTCCTTAGACTTGTCTTCTACAATTTGGATTGATTCCTATCCACACCTGGCAAATCATCCAACTATACCGTCTATTGCTTCTACCACCATACACCTTGTCCACTAGCCTACAGTATGGATTCATGATGGAATACTTCATACAATAAAGTCAGATCGGCATTCATCTTTTGCTAAGTTTCTAGATGTTGTATACCATAGGAGAAGACACCACTGTACAATCTAAGTGTTATGATGTTTCCCCTATACAAGTTCCTTCTATTAACGAATAGTCTGCACCTACATTAGTCGCAACCATTTGATGCAACAATGGATTAATGATTTGGTGTTTGTTCACGACAACCTCCGCCTTAAGTTGAAGAAAGCTTGAGGTTAAATATGTTGCAATTGGTAATTACTTCCAAATTCGAATTGTTGTTTTGACTTTCCATTTGTCTACCTCAGCAATGTATGCATTAAATTTGACAATATCAGGAAGCATCGAGAAAGATGAACCAATTGACCTCAACTAGATTGACCCAAATTTTGAATAGATCGCAAATAATGAGGAAATACTTTTTGATGAGGAAGAGATGAATATCTTGGGGGAGACCCGATTTGATCCGAATGACATTGATCAAGTTAGGAGAGGCTATGCCCCTAGGGCTTCTTCATTAGGCCCTACAACACTCTAGTGTATAGCACTTCATATTAGCAAGAATCATTGCCTCACTCCACTTTTTGTTACTTTGTACTTTGTAGGTTAGAGTTTAATATATTTTTAGGTTCAAACTTCAAAGTCGAACTATGTACTTGTAGTATGTTACTATGTAGTGATGTACCATGCATTGTGCAATGTAATCAGCAATCTAAAAATTAATGAAAAAAAACTATATTCCAAAATTCATGGTGTGAACACTCATTTCCAATGTTCCACGGTGTTTCAGGGACCCCAAGACGACAAGGGACACAATTCGGGGACAGCAGTCTAGGGGCCATTTTTTGAGGACAGCAAGGAACGACAATGTAATGTCCCCTTTTTGGCTAATGTTGTTTGCGGATGGTTTAGCCTATTGCTGACCCTCGTAGGCTAATGTGCATGGTTAGGGGGTCTTCTTGAGGCAGTCCCCTGGTCGATGGTTGGTTTCCTGGATTCAGTTGGATGGGAAAAATAAGGGAGATAATAATTAAATTAATTATTTGTAAGGTTATTAAATAAATAAATATTATAAAGTGACCTTATATTTAATTAATTTAATAAAGTGACTTAAATAAATATTATTACATAAAGTCACTAAAATAAAATAATATTATTTTTCTATAAGCTTCTTGAAGTGGGATTGAAAAGGTATAAAGGAAGGGGCAAGGCAAGCTTCCAGGCATCAGTCATTATCATTTGCATTTGATGAATCATTGTGGAGCCAAGGGTTTCTGCAGTTTATTACATTGTCTTTGGGAACGAAAACTCCCATTGATAGCATAACTAAGGTGGTGAAATATCCTCCGAAGAGTTGCAAATTGGAAGGGATACTTCAGTCCTTTCATTTGTGCTTAAATTGGAGAATACATTAAGTTTCACAAGGGTTCCAGAGGTTAATTATTTGCAGATCTGAAATTGTTGATGACATAAACAGTGCCATGAACAGTGCTGTGAACAGTAACGCTACAGTACCCGCGCTACAGTGATGTGAATAGTAATGCTACAGTACCTGCTCTACAGTGACGTGAACAATAATGCTACAGTACAGGGCAGCTGGGAGAAGGTTTCAATTTGGGTTTGGAAGGGACTCCTTTCCTTGGTTGATGAGAAGGCTGGGTGCTACACTTTTGGAGGCAAATACATTAAACACAAGGAGAATCGAATCAGTTTGCCTTGGCAGCCATCATTTTCCAAGTTCTCATACTTGATGTTATTTGTATTAAATTCATCATTCCGTGATAGCTTTCCATCAGCATCCTTTGGCATAATAATTGGAAGTAGTTGCATTTATCATTACATGTCACTTAGTATGCTGCTGTAGATGATCATTGTAATCAAATTGGGCATTGTATTAGTTTCACATTGAAGCCAAGAGTCTTGGCATGATGACATTTTCATGTACTTAGGATTGCATAAGTTGCATGCTCAATGTTTGATGTAATGCCCATGTCAATTGAGCTCTAGATTATCATAAAAGTATGCATGCCAAATGTTTGTCAAAATATCAGTTGGCTGTAGATGCACATTATATCAGTTTGGTACTTGCATTCAGTTATAATCATTGTAAGCCAAGAGTCCTCGCCAATTGCATTTCATTCCCAGCTTGTAAAAGTCTTCATTACAATTCAATATCATATTGGAGACATAAGGAGTTGGCTACAAACTGTATGACAAAATGTCTTTCAGCTGTAGGTGTTGATTTATATGAAGTTTAGGTTATTTATATGCATTTAGAAGCACAAAAGAATTGCATTGCATCTTGGTTATTTGTTAAGCTTAATTGCATTCATTTTCAAGCATTATATTACCAATTGCAAACATAAAAACCAAAAATACAATAAACTGAAATCCAAAAACAGCAAGATAAAACTTGGCATGACAACTGTTTGACAATATTCCTTGAGGTTCAAATCAGCAATATAAGGTCAGAAATAGCAAGGGATATTACAGACAATATGAAATTATATATATGTTCAGTATATATATATAATAACCTATACTGAACATATATAATAAATATATAAATTTATTTTTTTTAAATATATATATATAAAGATAAACTAAAAGAAATACTGAAAATATATATACTTATATTCAATATATACTATATAATAATATAGCTTTAATATAAGTCATTCTATATTATTATATAGTATACACTGAATATATTAAAAAAAAAGTATTACTATATAGTATATATTAATATAGTTTTTTTATTAATACATATTATAATAATAGTCACAATCTGCCCTAGCCACGACTTCTAAAACCTAGTTTGCAATTGCAAATGACTGTTCAAGGCAATCATGAACTTTAAAAAACCTGCAATTTTCTGTCACTGATTTGAATGCTAATGATTTTGAGATTTTTGGTGAATTTCCACTCGCCTTTTGGCTGCAACCGCTGTTATTTCTCTGCAAACTCGTGATTTTTTTGTCTACCATAGCCACCACTCAACCTTGCAGATTCACAACTGTGTTTTTTTCTCCTGCGATCCTTTGCTCCATGCAATATGTGATTGCTTGTTCACAATTCTCGACAGCAACTCTGCAATCTCCAACTCATGCAACATTCAGTATTATTGATTTTTTGTTTTAAAATGTGGCAAAAGGTATTTTCTGTTGGGGACACCTAGACGTCCCTAAGACTGTTGAGGGATGTCTCAGATGCCCCCAATCGTCCCTAGGACGTCTAGACATCCCCTACCATAGCAAGGATGTTTCGGCGCATTTTGCAAACATTTTCCCATTCAAAAATATTTGGGGACATCCAAGGCACGTCCGCTGCCCCGGAAACATGGAGTGGGACAGGAACGTCAGTTTTAGGGCTGGGGATGTGACCCTGTGGAACATAGCTCACTTCCCTTCACTCTCTCTATCTCTATGCACTTACACTGCCTTCAAATATTAAAAACAACTTTTTTCTCTTTTTTTCTATGTTTTTTGTTTTCCCAATTTTTTGCAAAAAGCTTATCTTTTGGTCTGCCAAGTTATGCCTGACCAAGATTTTTGCTACTATGGTTGTAACAACCCACAACCTACATGAATATCTCAACCCCCTAACCAATTAATAATGATACTTTAATATATTAAACCTATATACATTAATTAACCAAACTACATAAAAACTAACAATAATGTAATAATTCCTAACAAGGGATCCATTCATACCAAGTGAACATTTACATTCTTCTTGTCTGAGCAAGATTTAATCTGCTATAGGACAATCTATCAGTGATTCCAAGTTTACCAAAAATCTTGGATTGCTTAACTATGCTAGAATTTGCATCAACATAGACTTGGACAAACCACTACCAAATAGGATAATCCTAGACATGGGAGTCATTGAATGGGGGCAGCCTCTAGATTTTGAGAATGTTACTTTCCAATTCAAATTCTTCCATGAGCATGGACATAATTTAGCTAGAAAGAAAGAAAGAAAATGTATTCATGTCCACAAATGACCCATAATAGATCAACAGTACCAGAATGAACAGTAGGTACAATAGCAAAGGACTAGGGCAAAAATAGGAGGCCCTAGACAAAAAGTAAACACAAACGAGGGCTAACCATCCAAGTGAGCAACTACAATAAAAAGAGAGGGGGAAGACCCCATGATGTAATAAACATAAGAAGACCATCCAAGTGAGCAACTAAATCCTCAAGTGTTCGTGTTCCCAGACACATTGGAGAAGCCAACAACAATGTCATCAATAACAGTGGGAGTACTAATGTAGAGTTTGAGAATGCTCATTGAGGAGAGCCTAGAGCTAAGAGACCAAGTTAGACAATCCTAGGAGATAGCCAATCTCGCATAGAACCCCTAACATTAAGACTAAAGAACTATAAATAATGGGAAAAAAGTTGGTAAGTGTGCCTGTTGTTGAGATCTGCTCCATGGAACAGAGGTGAGAAAGGTCCTCCAACACCGGGGTGATGTAGAGCCACAACTACTAGAGTGAGAATTGAGCTGTTAGGGAGCCTCAACTGTATCAAAATGTAGGGAAGAGCAATGCTGACCAACATGTACTATCCCTATGGGAATCGAAAGTATCCAAAGGGCACTTAACCCCTCTAATGGTAGTGATAAGCTGAAAGAAAGAAGTAATCAATCTGGTAGGTTTGGGATCACCACAGAGAGACCTCTACCTGAACCTAGAAATCTCACAAAGAAAAATGGCGAAGCACCTCTAATTAGGGTAGTAAAAGAAAGTGGAAAGGGATCCACCAGAATCTCTATAAAGACAATAGAACCTCCCACAAATATCATAGTAGACTGGGCACCAAAACATAAAATGTTCCTCAAATTCCACCTCCTAAAGAGAATGAAGGAACACGAAGCTAATAGGAACACAAAGGTAATGGTGTAATATCCCCAATGGGATCTGCCCTAAAATTCTGATTTTTATTTTCTGAATTCTGCCCTAAATTTCTGCACTTTAGGTTTCTACTCAAACCCTAGATTTCTGATTTTATTTTCTAATTGCAAACAAGGGTGGAAAGTGAACATATATATGCCAAGATTATTAGAATATTATTTCATGCTATTTTTAGTTAACGGTCAATGTTGTAACTATTTGTATTTATTTTAGTAAGATCGTGTTTACGATCTTCTGCAGTTTCTATTTTAGAAACTTGCCCTTCTTGTATATTTGTAAGCTATTTATCTGAGCTTTTGCTCATTGTTAATACATCAAGTTTTTACCAATTACCTTCGTAATATGGTATCAGAGCAGGAATTTGTTTTTAGGAGTTTTTTTTCAAATAAAATTCGTGAGGAATTTTTTTTTTTGAGTGTTGAAAAAAAAAAATTCGTAAGGGTTCCTGGCGTTTTCTGAACCGCGATTTCCATCTTTCGGAGTGCCATTTTCCTTTCCGAGCGTCGCAAATCTTCTCTACCCGCACATTTGAAACCAGTCGCTCTGTGATTCTCCGCGACTTCGTGCCTGAAGATTTGCGATCTCCGCATCCCTATTCGCGGTTCCTATAGGGTTCCTATTCATTCTAAGCGCCGTTTAGGGTTCCATTTCCTTCTCTGTTCGCGATTTCAACTTCAGTGCTTCGTCCAACCAAAGTCACAATTTTTTGAGTTTTGGAGGACGTGATTCTTCCAAGTCGCGGCTTCTGTGCTTTAATCACTGGACGCGACTTCTTTCAAATCCCTTAGCTGCGGATTTCTGACAGTATTTCTGCATTTCTTCTAATTTATGGTTCCTTTTTTCAGTGCTTTCATGGCCGCCTAGGGCTTCTGCAAGTTTCGGCTAGGGTTTTGATCCTTCATTTCAAGTCGAATTTTTTTTCCGATTGTAGTTTCTTGGTGGGTTTTTTGAGACTATTTCTGGGTACCTGTCGGATTTTTCTAGGTGTCTCGAAATCCGTGCCTTGAAATCTGTGCCGACAAATTTGTCTCGAATTTTGTGCCTATAAACTGCCTCAACATCCTGTGCATTGGAATTTGTGCTTCAGGTTATGTGTATTTCCGCCTCTTCTCAGTACTTCGTTTTTCATGCCTCAAAAAGCGTGCAAGATGGCGAGTTTGACCAACATCATGTTGGAAGGCAGTCAACGATTTAATGGCAAAAACTATACTACTTGGAAGCAGCGAATGATGACCATCTTTGAATATCGCTGCCTCGATCAGATCATTCTAGGCAATACTACTCGTCCAGCAACGGCGGGTAAAAACCAGGATAAGTTTGACGAACAAACTCGTGAAGCAGTCATGCTCATTAAGCTTTCAGTCACAGATGATCAGCTACCTCAGATTCCGGCTAGAAAAACAGCGAAGGAGATTTGGGACCATCTGAAGGGTATGCATGAGACCTCCGACAAGAGTCGTGCGTTCTTCCTGAAAAATATATTGTTTTCTATCATGATGGATGAGAAGACATCTTTGCAGACGCACTTGAACAAGATCCAGGAAATCAGAGATCCACTGGAGGCTATTGGTCGAAAAATGGAAGAAGAAGAGATGGTTGTGATCACTTTGAAAAGTCTACCTAAGTCTTATGAACATTTCATCGAGACTCTCAACATTACATCAGCTAATGTTGATCTAAAGTTTCCCGAACTTTGTACTATCCTCTTGCAGTAGGATCGCTGGAAACAACAGTTTGGTAGTAGTGCTTCTTCGTCTTCTTCAGAGCAGGCTTTTGCAACCAAGTTTCAGGCTCAGAATAAAGGCAAAGGTCCGCCTCCACAGCAAAAAGGCTCAGGTCAACCTCAGGACAGCACCAAGAAAAAGAACATTCAATGTAATTACTGTCACAAATATGGTCACATAAAAAAGGATTGTCATTAGCATTTGGCTTTTGAACAGAAGAAGCAGGGAGGGTCTCAACAGAAAGCAAATATTGCCGAGCACACTAGGCAAAAGGAATCTGCCTTTTACACTTTTATGGCTAAAAGACCTGCAGATCATGTGAAGTCCTCTGCCTGGTACATTGATTCAGGTGCTTCGCGTCACTTCACTCATCGACGTGATTGGTTTACAAACTTTACTCCCTTCAGTGACTCGGTTATTTTTGGTGGAGGAGAAGAATATACAGTTGTCGGCAAGGGCACTGTTCAAATTCAGTCCAGTGGGAGGAATCTCATATTCCTCAATGTCTACTATGTTCCTGGCATGGAACTTAATCTTCTCTCTGTCAGTCAGATCATGAGGCACTCTTAGTTGGATGTGGTGTTCAGTACACACAAATGTTCCATTGTTGATCGGGAGACTCGTAGCACTGTGGCTATTGGTATTGAGGATCATGGTCTATACAGACTTGTGGATACAAGTGATTCTCCAGAGTTAGCCATGGCAGCCCGAAATTCTTCCATCACTAGTCTTTGGCATCAGCATTATGGGCACTTAAATGTGCACTATCTTTCTCAGCTATCTCGGGAGGGCCTTGTAGCCGGTTTACCTAAGATCCAGACCCAGCATCATGGTGTTTGTGGAGCTTGTCAGGCTGGGAAGCAGCATCGGACACCGTTCCCGACTAGTGACTCATGGCGAGCCTCCAAGGTACTTCAGTTGGTTCACGCTGATGTATGTGGGCCAATGAATACACCTTCTATTACTGGTTGCAGGTATTTCTTACTTTTTGTTGATGATTTCAGTCGTAAAATGTGGGTGTACTTTCTCAAACAAAAATCAGATGTGTTTACTGTATTTCAAAAGTTTAAGGCCTTAGTCGAAAAAGAGTCTGGCTGTTCCATAGTCACTCTTAGGTCAAATAATGGGGGGGAATTTTGTTCTACTGACTTCTCCAACTTCTGTGATATACACGGCATCAAACGCCAGTTAACCACACCCTATACTCCTCAACAAAACAGTGTTGTAGAGCGGCACAACCGCACAATCACTGAGATGGCCCGTTCCATGTTAGAACACAGGAGTGTTCCTAAGAAGTACTGGGCAAAAGCAGTCTACACTACTGTCTATCTCCTTAATCGGTCTCCGACTTATGTTGTTAAAGAGAAGACTCCTAAAGAAGCTTGGACTGGCCGCAAACCTCAGATCAGTCATTTGAAAATATTTCACTCTTTAGCTTATGTATGGATTCCAGATGCCAAGCGCTCCAAGTTGGATTCCAAGAGTCCAAAAAGCTTATGTTCACAAGGTACAGTGACAACCATAAGGCTTACCGATTGATTGATATCGATACTGATCGTCTTACCTTCAGCCGGGATGTTGTCTTTGATGAAGAACGAGGACCTTTTCTTTCTTCCTCGTCTGTACAGCATTCTGAGAAGCAGCCTTTGAAGGCTTCTGATTTGGGTGTTCTTCTTCCGTTAGCTCCACCTAATGGGAGGGATGATGATGCAGATTCTGATTTTGATGATGCTCAACCCGAATTTCCTCCGGATGATGTTCATCTTCCACCTGTTATATCCAATGTTGGCACTTCTACTCTCCGGCCTAAATGGTGGGCTAAGACTATTGGAGATCTTCATGACGATGAGCTCATTGAGGGTAGATCATCCAGAAACAAGAGCAAACAACAGCATGCAGTTAACTTTGCTCTCATGGCAAACATTCACAGTGTCTATGAGCCTCAGACACATTCAGAGGCTAAAGGAATTCCTGAGTGGGAAAAGGCTATGGAGTCTGAATACCAGAGTCTTCAGAAAAATCACACTTGGGTCCTTTCTAATCTTCCTCCAAGGAAGAAGCCCATTAGCTGCAAATGGGTGTACAAGGTGAAATACAAAGCTGACGGAACCCTTGACAAGTACAAAGCTCGTCTCGTTGCTAGGGGGTTCTCACAGAAAGAAGGCATTGACTATGAAGAGACTTTTGCTCCTACAACCAAGATGAGTACAATTCGGCTTGTCCTTGCCTTAGCAGCCCAGTTTGGTTGGAAAGTCCATCAGATGGACGTTAAGAGTGCCTTCCTCAACAGTGAGTTGAAGGAAGAAGTCTACATGACGCAGCCTCCAGGGTTCAAGGTTGCTGGTCAAGAACACAAGGTGTATAGATTGGTCAAAGCACTCTATGGCCTGAAACAGGCTCCTCGAGCTTGGTACATCAAGATTGATAAGTACCTCACAGATCATGGCTTTCAGAGGAGTCCATCTGACTCTAATTTGTATGTCAAACGCATTGGTAGTGATATCCTGATTCTTGTTGTCTATGTCGATGACTTGATCATTACTGATAGCTTGGCACATTTGATCGCTGAGATCAAACAAGATTTGTGCAGCACATTTGACATGACAGATCTAGGCCTCTTGCATTATTGTTTAGGTGTTGAGGTTTGGTAGACTGAGAGCAGTATCTTCATTTCCTAGTCCAAGTATGCTCACAGTCTTCTGGATAAGTTTTGTATGCAGGATTGCAAACCTGTCTCCGCACCCATGGAAAAAGGGCTTAAGTTGTCAGCCAAGTCAGACTCACCTGTAGTGGATGAATCATTGTTCAAGCAACTAATGGGCAGCCTCATCTATCTCACTGCCACTAGACCTGACCTCAGTTTTGCAGTGAGCTACATTTCACGCTTCATGACAACCCCCAAGGCTGATCATTGGGTAGCAGCGAAGCGTGTGCTGCGTTATGTAAAGGGCACTTCTGATTATGGACTTCTTTACTCAAGGAGTCACGATCCTAGACTCAGTGGTTTCACAGACTCAAATTGGGCAGGTTCAGTTGATGACAAGAAATCCACCTCTGGGTATGTATTCAGTCTGGGATCTGGTGCAGTCACATGGACTAGTAAGAAGCAGCAGGCAGTGGCTCTCTTCTCGACAGAAGCAGAGTATCGGGGAGCAGTTAAGGCAGCTTGTGAGGCAGTTTGGCTTCGCCGGATGCTTGCTGATATGCAAATATCTCAAGCAGGTCCGACTCCCTTGTTCTATGATAATCAGGGAGTTCTCAAACTTGCCAAAAATCCAGTCTTCCATGAAAGAACCAAGCATGTAGAAACTCATTGTCATTTCATTAGAAAGCTTGTTGAAGACGGATCAGTTCAGTTGCTGTATGTTTGTTGTGTGGTTACACAACATGCCCCATTTTGACTTGACAAAACAGGGACCCAACTTTTCTGCTTGGCTTGTTCTTGGTTTTCCCGCTTTTCGGCGGTCTGGTAAAAGTAAGTCATGCAGGTGACCCTACATAGAGAGGGTTGGGTAAGTCATCATGATGAGGTCAATTTGTCAAAGTTAATATTTCATGTCAATAATCTCATGGTTGGAAAGAGTACAAAATTTCATGCAGGTTTGCCTTTTGGATCACCCTGATATTCCTTAGGGAACGAAAGTTATGATGAGTCAAAATCCTGGTCAAACCTGATATTTTGGGGGGGGTCATATTTCGTAGCATCAGTCATCTTATGTAAGATCACCCCGATCCAATTTTATCACCCGATAATCATTCGATCCGGAGCTCCGGACGTCAATTTTATGTGATAGTGGTATTTACCCGTCAATCAACGTCATATATTTTGTGGGGGTCATATTTTGAATATCACCCGATATTCCGAATATCACCTGATCTTCCAAATATCACCCTATCGCAAAATATCACCCTAGAGCCAATATGCCAATGACGTCATCCAATCCCGATTAACAAAGAAAATCAACATGACGGTGACATCATCATCCTTTTTACCTCGCGGAGGTATATTTCTAGAGATCACCCCTTTTCAATAACATGACGATGACGTCATCCCGATCTTTCGAAAAGGGGTCATATTCCCAACATGACCCGATATTTCAAATATCACCTGATCTTTAAAACATCACCCGATCTATTGACATCAGCTTTCCCGCTCAAAGGCGGAGGGTCATATTACGCATAGGGGGTCATATTCCGAATATCACCCGATCTTCTGAAGATCACCCCCCTCATCTTGCCCCATGGCATTTAATGCACATAAATATAGTAGGTGGATTCTAGCCGATTGCGAACACGATGCAAACAACTGGCAACATCCGTAGATTCATGGCAGAAGATCAATGGTTCTGATCAATCTAACCTGGATTTGCCCTAATTTACCCTAAGAACGAGATTAAAAGTGAGTTTACAGAGTCATTTTACATTTACCTTGCGAAGAAATGAGATTTTTATAGAGCGCAAAACACTCAAACCCTCGTACGACCTACCTGCGGACGCATACAACCCACAGTAGAACGGAGCACGTGATTATCACTGATATCTAAACCCCCTTTTCCATAATCATCTGCTTAATCCAGGAGGAAAAACGTAATCAGGTAAGTAATTAGTAACCCTCCTGTTGTCGTTTTCTGTAATATCCAGGTAGGATGCTTTTCCAATGGTTTAGCTCTGTAATTATGCATATCATGATGAAATGAAGTTTAATAAGTATAATATGCATAATGCCATAAACGTATAATGCTGTATATGCATGCATGTGGATATTGTTGTAAGACCAGTCGTGTTCATTGCAGGAATCTATGGCGGACATTAGGAAGAACAAGTCTGATTCAGGATTCCTTAAGCCTATGTTTGCCCAGCCTGAGGGAGTACAGTTCAAATATGGTGTCATCGGAGATACTCATTAGAGAAATACATATTTGGCGGCATGGTCAGCCAAGATGGGCGATGATAAAGAAAGTACCCTACTGGATGCCATTTTTATATCAGGGATGTGGCATGCGGCTGGATTTCCTTACTCCATGGAAACTCCAAAGTTGATAGTAGAATGTGCAAGGAATTACAACCCTCAGACAAGGAAAGTAGAGAAGCATGGCAGGGTTTATGCAGATCTGTCTATCAAAGGGATTGCAACTACTTTCAGCCTCCCACTTGGAAAGAAGGTAGTTAGTATGGATCTGAAGAAACTGGAGATTGAATATACAAATAACAAAAAGACTGCACGAAAGAGGATGTACCAATGGAGAGCAAAGAACAGCCCTTATACTGCCTCTGCCAAATTATCAGTGCACCTGTACAAGTTTGATTTTGATGAGGAGTATCAGTATATGATTGCCCTACTCAGCAGGATGACAGGCCAGCCTACGGCTGGAAGTTTCAAAGATTGGATGTATGGGGTTATCATGATGTGCATTTACACAGATAACAAGCCATTATGGGCTAAGATCATCAGTGATGCCCTAGATGAACAGCTGATGAACCTAGGGGGCCTGGACTATTCATTTTATATGACTTCATATATAGTGTATTCATGTGCTTATAAAGGTACCTTTGACGCACTAACTGTAGTTGGAAAGATTGGTGGCAGTTTGAATGATGCCCATATATGGGATCATTATCCTTAGTTGCAAAGAATAAACTATCTTCCTAATTACAAATTACTGAATGATGCATTTTCTATGCATCTGGTCAGAACAATGGAAGAAGATAGAACCAAAAGACTGAGCATGGAAGCTCAGGAGGTGATATACAAGCATGGTGCCTGGTTCATCCAGCTTGCCACATTTTCCTACATCAGAATAGAAGGTTTTGAAGGACAGCCTTTAATGTTACCCAGGTACCCTACTGATGGGGTAGTCCTGATGGAATTTCTAAGACAAATATCAACTATACTGGATACATATAAGGCAAACAATAAAATACCTCCAGTATTGTTTCCAGTAACTATAGGGTGGTACATATGCCCTGATTCAGATGGCATAAAGAAAGCCATAGCAGGTTTGAACATGATGAACCTACAGCCGTTCCCATTGGCCAGATCTTATGACCCCTATGGAAGAATGCAAAAGATCATAGGGAAGCCCATCCATCAGAAGCACTTGGAGGATTTCTGGACTGACTATGAGGATGAAGCTGAAGTAAGAAGAAGAAAATATCAGAGACACACTCAATCAGATTAAGACATTTGATTGCATTCCAGTGCCTGCGCAATTGAAGAAGGATGATGGCAAGATCATGTCAAATGAGTATGAGGACAATAAGGTGTATAATGACACCATTTCAGCCCCTGACCTAATGCAACCTGAAGACATTTCATTAGATCAGTTTACAGGTGGGGTGCTACAGTTGACCCAGTCATGGGTGGATAAACAAATAAATATACTGAAGAAAAAGGGGATGGCCATCACAGTAGATAACAAGAGGAAAAGGCAGGAGATTCCTAATGAGGAATATGATGACTTTCTTGGAGAGAAGAGAAAATCTAATGGAGAAAGGCTGCCACCCCAGAAACAAGGAAAAGTACCTCCCAGAGTGAAGAAGAAGATTGATAATGAACCTAAAGGGGTAATAGTTGAGATAATGGATATACCAGCTGAGGATGCATCTGCATCAGGACAGGCAGAAGCTTCGTCTGCACCACCTCTAGAGGATAAACAAAAGACTAAAAAAATCCTGAGGCCGGCTGTGGATACTACAGAAATACAAGATCAAGGCCAAACTTCATAGCAGTATGTGGAGAAGGATATTCTTATTGAAGAGGAGCCTGCAGAGGATGACCCCATGATGGTCACCAAGAAGAGGAAGGCAGTACCCCTAGTAACATCAACGCCTAAAAAACAAAGAACTCATATGAGGGGTGAAATAAGACATGACCCTGTAATATTAAGGGGATCTGGTAGTGAAGTGTTCAGAAAAGAATTGCAACATGATGTACCACTTCCTACCATAATTCAATTTAAGACTGAGAAGGTTGAAGAGCAAGCAAAAGAAGCCACTAAAGCAACTCAAGGTGGTCCTTTCTCATTGGAGGAGACTATGGACCTATCAGATGATGAGGTGGTACAAAATGTGACTTCTCAGCAAATGGAGACCCTCGCTTCTAACACTCGCACGACTCCACAAGGAACCCCATCCTCACAGAGGGTAATATTAGAAGAGTTGAAGCAAACAGAGCAAGAGAAAGAAGATAGTCCAAAGAGGGCAGCCCAACAAATCGGGCTTGATAAATTAGTTGATCAGGTGACCAGCCCTGCAGTGATTGACCTAACACACAGGGAGGATGTAAGTCCTGAACATCAAGCGGGTGCACCTGAGAAAACAGAAAATATTGAGGAACTCAAACAAATAGAAGTGGAGAGTAACGCTCCAGATATGGGTCAGCAACAACAAGAAATACCTGCTGAACCCAAAATAGTAGAAGTCCAGGAAAAAGGCGGGAGTGATAAAGAAACATCAGGTCATGATGACCTAAAGACTCAGGAGGTAGATACAACAGGTGAGGAGCAAAATGTGATCCAGGATCAAGTAAATGCACCTAAGTCAGATACAATGATATCCACGGATACAAATGTGCCTCAGGATGAGGAAATTACCAAGGTGGATGAAACAAAAGAAGATGAAGTGCAGGATCAACTACAGGATCATCATGTGGATGCACCGCAAGATCCTCCACCGCAAGAAGAGACTCCTCAGAAGGAGGAAGTAAAACAAGATCACCCTCATGAGGAACATCATGAGGAAGAAATCAGGACATCACCTTCTCCACCGAGAACTGAAACTGATACTAGAGATCAGGGTGGACATGATGATGATGATAGACGACAGGGATCGGGAGACCAAATACCTCAATGGCTCGAGAAAGAAATAAGTATAGAATCAGGTTTCGAGATTCAGGAATTTGATGTTTCAACATTGTTTTCAGAAACCATCATGAAGCCTAAGAGGAAGGCCAGATTAACCTCGGCCATCAGAAGAAATCCTACTACAGGCAGAAGGACCGCCCAGGTAGCACTTCCCATTGTTGAAAAGGAAAAAGGCAAGATCACCCTGGAAGAATTCCAGATTAGCACAGTTGATTTGGGATTTGCCAATGAAGACCAAGAAGGTCAGGGAGGGAAGGATATAATAGATTCTTTAACCCAAAGGGTGAAGAGAGAAAAGGAAAAGAATAAGCAGCATAAGGAGCACATTGCCCAGCTGCACTCATACATAAAAGGGTTGATTAACCCTGACAATACATCATCAAATCAGGCAGTCCCATTGACTGCAATTTCACAAGATGAGGTTAATAAATTGGACCTCATGAAGCATGAGTCAATAATAATGAGAAAATGGATGTCATCAGCACTAAACGGAGTTGAAGAAGTAGTGAGCGCCTCTTTGCAGAGGTGGAATTCTTTGGGTATCTCCAAGAAGAAGGTGGATAAATTACAGAATGAGGCTGGAAGAAGATCATTCCAGTTGGAGAAAGCCTTGGGTGCTCTGAGCGAAATAAAGAGGATTAATCCTCAGATGTTGATAAATCACCAGGTGCTGAATAATAACACTGCCATGTTGGTGGATATTTGGTATAAAGACATCAGGTTTGAATGTGATGTACTGAAAAAGAGCAGCAATAAATTAAGAGATATCAGTGTGAAGCTGCACAGCATGATGTCTTATGAAGCAAAGGTCCTGGAGGCCTTAGAAGGAAAAGTAGAGGGTAAAATTGAAAACCAAGATGCAGACTTTGCCATAAAAGCTCTGCATAATAATTTCCAGCCAATGGCTGATGATCCTCTCAACCACCTGACAGAAGAAGCAATGAACAAGATCATGAGGATCAAAGTCAGAGTGGAGAACTACAATGAAACATTGAGCAGTAGGAAGGGCAAGTTAGAAGTCCTCAGAGATAAATATCAGGCCCACAAGCACACCATTGCCAAAGCTAAAACTCAAGATGGCAGAGAAGTTGATAAGATAGTAGAAGCATATGAAAATATAAGGACAGCATTAAAGGTCCATCTACAAAAGGATATTCATCAGGGTGATGAAGACATGGAAAGTGATGATCATGATGATCATGATGAAGAAGAAGAGCCTGAGGAGTAGATGAAGATGCGCTACAAGGGAAACATCTGCATCAGGTACTTAGAAGAAAATGAGTTACCTAGATGGTTGCTAGCTGGCAACCTGTGCCACGAGATACTGTTGACCAAGTCAAAAGGGAATATCCACCGTGGATCTTAATCGATAAATCTTGATCGTAGATCATTTGTAACTGCTCCCTCACCTTATTCTATAAAAGGTGCAGGGATGCTTTGTTTTAAACATTCGAAGCTTAATTGAAATTTGTTTGTTGAAATATCAGGGCCTATTTCAAAGTTGTTGTAAGCATACATATTTTTGCATACTTAATGAAAGAGAAGACCATTTTGATTACAAATCATTGTAAATCCGGAGTAATCTATGTTTGAATTCTTGATATATGCTTTGATTTGCTATGTCCTGTTGTGACCAAATCACACATCGCCCCATTGCAAATGGGGACCCCCTTTTTTTTGAGCTCTGATGCTTTGCATTAGTTTTTGATGATGTCTTAGGTTCGTTTCCTCTGCCAATCCAACAAGAAGTCTCTCTCCTAGAAGTTTTGCTTTATAACTGGAGGTCTCATCTGGAACATGAACTTGCAATAATGAAGAGTCTTGGTCAAATTCCATCCAGTTCATGAACACTAAGATCAATCCTAAGTATGTTTGAGACCCTGAAAGTGACTAAGTCTGGTAGCCTGAAATCCTGAAAATCCTGAAAAATTGACTAAGTCTGAAATCTGGTGGATCCTCCAAATTCTAGATTTTGCATGTTAAATCCGGTGGATTCGAGACCTATCTCAAACATCCTGAAAGGTATATTGAAAAATATTTAAAGTATAAGTTCAACTTATACTTAAATATATTTTTCAATATACCTTTACCCTTAGAGACCCTGAAAAACGGCCCACTCTAAAAGATGATGATCTCGCACTCTTGATCCCGTGCACCCACTCTAAAAGATGATGATCTCGCACTCTTGTTCCCGTGCGCCAGCCATATAGAGGATTCAAAGTTTCAATCTAATGCGCCCCTTCCAAGGATGAGATCAACCTTGCTGTCACTTGCTGCGCCATTGCAAGAGAGGAAAAGTTAAGAGTATTTTAAGATTTTCAAGGAGATATCAAACTTATGATCTAATGCGCCAGCCATATAGGAGACATCAAAAAACTCAGTCCAATGCGCTAGGAGGAACAGGTTAATTTATGTGTTGTAAGATGATTCAGATCCCTCTTCAAGCTTATATCAAGAAGAAACTCAGTCTAATGCGTTCAAAGTAAGGAGAAATCCAAAATGTCATCTGCTGCGCCACATCAAGATGGAGTTTTAAAGACTTAATCAAAAAGTAATCAAGATGTTGATCTATTGCGATCAAACCTGAAGTGATTTGTTTCAAGTTCTAAGTGATCCTAAATAACTAAATAGCAAAATTGTCATCTGCTGCGCTAGCTCTAGAGGCGAAGACATAATGCTGATTTGATGTGTTTGTAAGTAGAAGGGTTCAATTACAAACTTTGATACACTTTCGAGAAGATCTAACATCCTCATCTAATGCACTCCATCCAATGTTGCAAAACTAGGCATCAAGTGTATTAATTGCTGCGCTAATTTTGAATATAGTTGGATCAAAGTTTCATGAATACCTTTCAAAAGGAAGATGAAGTTCCATATCTAATGTGCTACTCCAGGGTGATGCTTAGTTTCAAATTTTGTGATTGCTTTTTAAGAAATTAATTAGTTTGGCATCCAATGCAATCAGCTTAGAAATGCATGAACTGACTCTTATATGTTATCAAAAAGGATTGATGCTGTTTCCTTTACTTGTATTGCAGCAATAAGGATAAAGCTAAGGAGTCATTAAGGAGGAGAAGCTTGAACTACCTTCATCCTAGGAACGAAGTCAAGAAGAAGGCATTATGTAGCCAATCCAAAGGGCCTCCTTCAGGAATCATTGAATTGGAACCTTTCATCATCCTTGTGTTGGAATTCTTTGGCATCATGTTAAGATCATCATGTTGAAATACATCATAATCAAGACTTCCAAAGGCATCTATAAAGCTTCAAGTACTCATCCAGTATTCAAGTCTCTTTGAAGAGTCATCTACTCTACATCTGATGGAGATGTTATCATCAAATACCTACACTCTAAAGGAGATCATCTTCAAGGAAGCATTTCATCAACTACATCATGATCATCAAGAGCAAGTGCTTGAATCACCTTCAAGTTGCAGAGGAAGCATCATTCCAAGAGGCTCACATTCATTTTCATATGCTCCATCATCAAAAGTTCCAAGACATTCATCCATCCAAACTTCAAGACTCTACAATCTTCAAGTCTAAGAGAGATTCTACTTCTAATCAAGGAATCAAGTATCATCATCTACTCTCCTATTGCACTCTTCATCTAGATCATCCAAAGAAGAAGTATCACAAAGTTAAACCAGATGAAGCAACATGTATTCATCCAGTTTACAAAAAGATGAACAAGGCAAGATCAACAAGATGCCTTTCCAAACATACAAGTTCAAGAGCAATCACATCAAAGACATCACATACAGATGATACAAGTTGGGAATTCATCAAACATGCTGAAGTGGCACCTAGGTGGCATGTACACATCATCATCCAGTCACAAGTCGCCACATCATTTCAACTACATTCAGTGTATCATTTAATAAAAGAAGCCAAAAGGACACCTATGTGGAGGATGTTTTAAATGATTTCATCTTACCTTATCACATTGGAAAACGTGCCTTCATTGCCTCTCTTTTGTACCAAAAATAGAAAGTTGTTGTAACTACCTACTGAAGTGGCATGATCTGAGCCCTTGGCTATTGAATTGATCTAAGCCATTCATTGTAAACCTGGACTACTATATAAAGGCTTTGTTGCCTCATTTGTAAGATAGTAGAGTAGTTCAGTCAATAGTTTTTGTAGGAGTAGAATAGAAGACTCTCGAAATTCTCTGAGAGGACTTGGAGATTGTTGTAAATATTTCTCAAGATTAATGCAAAGGACATTGGAGTTCGCTTGGTGTTTAAGTGTTGTCTTGTGGAGTGACATGATTTCTTGTATCTTAATGAAGTGAAGAGATGTTTTAAGTAGATTAGAAATAGATTAGAAGCTCTTTGTTGTAATGTATGTTGTATTGAATATTTGATCAACTCCTAGCTCATGCTTTTAACGTTCATCGCTGATGAAGTGTTGTGTAAAGCTAGTCTGAGCCTCATTTGCTTAAGTTCGATTGTGGATGCTTGTTTGAGCTGCGCCATTCGATGGGTGCTTGTATAAGCCTTTATGATTTGAAAACCATTCGCGTAACCTTAGGAAATTGCACCAACTTCATGTAGTTGTAGGCATCCTTGGCGAAGTGGAGTTAGTTTTATCAAGGAGTTTGTCTATTCACGCATCATCATTGCTTCATTGACCTTAGATCAGTTCCTTTAACCTTTATCTTTTTCATTTCTTTATCATTGAGACCTTGTATATACATCATCCACACTAAAAGGAGAAATAAGCTAAGTGTATGAAGAAGTCTGCGTAAGTCCCTTTGTGATTATCAGCAAGATCACATCTAATCACTGAGTTAACCCATCATAAATCATAATAAAAGGAACCTTGGAGTTACTTCACTGGATCACATAGTTCAGCCTTTGAAGAGCTTTATTCAAGAGAGAGTGGGATACTCTAGTGTTTTACTCTATTGTTGACCTGTCAAAAAACAATCATCAACACGTCCCTTGGAGTGCTCATCAGTCTGCATGTATTGTCTTCATTCATCATCCTTTGAAATTTGCATCATCTGTATCTAGCTATGGAACATCCTGGTGAAAATATGGTTTGATTTCTTCTCCTAATGACAGTATCAAGTGTGTATGTGGCTCAATAGCTGAAGATTCATCATAATTTGAAATATTCATTTTATATTTCTTTTAATTTCAGAACAATTCACCATCACAATTGCAAATAATAGATAATCAGAAGCAAATATACATAAAATATGCAGACATCTCGTAGATAATTGAAAATTCATAGCATATTTGAAGTTAAAGCATGTACAATTGGTAAATATCATGCAAAGATTTGAGCATAGACACATCATTTGAAGAAATATACTGTGTAGAATAACCTTCTGTGTAGCATCTTTACAGAAACAGAATCCTATTTGTTGTGACCAAATCACACATCGCCCCATTGCAAATGGGGACCCCCTTTTTTTTTGAATTCCAGTGTTTTGCTAAGTCCAGGATGATGTCCTTTGCATGATGAAGTCAGTGGTGTTTGAGTCTTAGAGCCCCTTGATGACCTGATCCTGATGTTTGAGACCCTGAAAATGACTAAGTCTGGTATCCTTATCCTGAAGATCCTGAAAATTGGCTAAGTCTGAAATCTGGTGGATCCTCAAAAATCTAGAATCTGCATGTTAAATCTGGTGGATCTGAGACCTATCTCAAACATCCTGAAAGGTATATTGAAAAATATTTAAAGTATAAGAAATTCAATCTCTAAACTTATACTTAAATATATTTTTCAATATACCTTACCTCGGGCACTGTCAATTCTGGGCGCGAAATTGCTCCAGGTTCACCTCAAAACTCCGCCTAGAATTTAGGGCGCCTTTCATCATCTAGACACCCTCAAGATTGCGCCTTGGGCAAGGAAGGCTTCAAATCAAAGCGCCTTGATTGAAATGGATGTCGGGAAGCTTGAAACACTGCAAAGTTGACAAGGAAGAGGCATTTAGGTCTAGGCGCCCATTGCATGTTCAGAGGATCTCAAGAATTGCGCCTTAGGATAAAGTAGATGAGTTTTAGCGCCTATACCTTGTTGTTATTGTCTTTAGGCACCTTGATGTAGGATGGAGTTCAGATCAATGATAGATAGAGCCTAAGGTTCAAGTAGTCTCACAAGGATGCAATCAAGTGCTGAAGAGCCTTAAAGACATCAACAATGAGCAAATTCAAGTCTAGGCGCCTTCATGCATTAAACTACCTCATTTTGGCACCTTAGCATGAAGAGATGTTCAAACTAACCCAAAGTTGCGCCTTAGTATGAAAGAGCATGATATGTTTAAGCTAACTCCTATCATGATGTTTGAGATCCTGAAAATGACTAAGTCTGGTAGCCTGAAATCCTGAAACACTGAAAAATTGGCTAAGTCTGAAATCTGGTGGATCCTCCAAATTCTATAATCTACATGTTAAATCTAGTGGATCTGAGACCTATCTCAAACATCCTGAAAGGTATATTGAAAAATATTTATACTTAAATATATTTTTCAATATACCTTACCTTGGCGACTTACCTTTCTAGGCGCGAATTTGCTCTAGCACTTAGGCGCAATTTTCCCACTTGCAGAGACCTTTCTGAGCGCCTTAGGTTGAGACAAAAGTGCGCCTAGAGGAAGATCAACTTTCAAACGCTCCAAGATAGGGCGCCTTGATTGGAATGGGCATAAAAGACCTCAAGAAGTGCGAATTCGACAAAGGAATGATCCAGATATGTTAGGCGCCTTTTCATGTCCAAATTATCATCAAATAAGCGCCTTAAGTTGAGGTCAATGAGTTTAGGCGCCCATGCCTTGTTGTTATTGTCTTTAGGCGCCTTGGGAAGAATCATGTTAATTCAAACTTTAAAAGTGGGCGCTTGGGAGAGAGAAGCCCTCTAAGGCATGTTTTATGAATTAGAACTTCAAATTGCCAAGAAAATAGCCAAACATAGCTAGGCGCTAATCCTTGTTTAGATTACCTAAAATGGCCGCCTAAGGGCAAGTTGCACCTAATGATCTCATCATATTGGCGCCTTGAAGGGAATCACTCAAGTTCATACCTAGAAGTAGGCGAAATCACTTTAAACTATTGCAGTTGTTAGAAATCATTTTAAGTAATAGATGTGGGACTAAATGATGTTAGGCGCCCTTTGTTCCTCTTTTTACCTATATTTGCGCCTAAGTTTGAAATGGCGTTATTACATGTTTAAAGTTGCTTTATCTTATGAGGTCATTGATATATCGTTTACCTTGACTTGTAGGATCATCAATGATGCTAAGGAGTTATTCGAGGAATCACCTCCAAGCAAGGAGTAAGGAGCATCATGCTAGCCACCTTTGAAGATCATCAAGCTGCATCATTGAGAGGAGTGTTAATGAAGTCAAGGAGTCATCAAGGACAAGTAACTAAGTAACCTTCAAGTTGCAGAGGAAACACCTTTCTAAAAGGTCGCATCAAGTCCAACATGTTGATACTCTTCATCACTGACATCATGTTGGATTACATTAAGTTCAAGGCATCTATCCATTCAAGCTCTCCGAGGAATATCTTGCAAGTATACTTCATCAATGGTATTATGTTCGAAGACTTTCATCCATCCAAGCTTTATGTCAAGTTCTACAAGCTTCAAGTCAAGGTTCGTCAAGCTTCAAAGTTTCTTCTAGAGGTTATCAACATCTACTTCACATCCAAGGAAGGTGTTATCATCTACACTTCAAAGGGCTACTTCAAGATCAACATGCCAAGTGCACTACTTCATCTTCATCCTATCATCAAGCAAAGATATTCATCCATCATACTTCAAGCTCCATTCAACCTTCAAGTCCAAGAGATTCTCCTACTCTTCATGAATGAAGATTATCATACATTCTACTTCAAGTCATCATCATCTACTCTATTACTCACTCTACATCAAGAGCATCATCAAAGAAGATTCATATCTTACCTGCAAGAAGAAGAAACATTACAAAGTCAATCAAATGAGCTACAAGTATCATACATCCAGTTACAAGGAGATGTACAAGGCAAAGATCAACAAGTTGTATTCCTAAACATACAAGTTCAAGCAATCACATTGAATACATCACACAAAGATGATACAATTTTCAAAGTATGCTGAGTTGGCATCTATGTGGCGAGTACACATCATTCAATTTTGATTAGCCGCATTATTTAATGCATTCAATGTATCATTTAATAAAAGAAGCCAAAGGGATTCCTATGTGGAGGAATATTTTAAATGCTTTCGCCTTACCTTATCACATTGGAAAATGTGCCTTCATTGCCTCTCTTTTATGCTAAAAATAGCAATTTGTTGTAACTACCTGTGAGGTGGCATGATCTAGACCCTTGGCTATTGAATTAATCTCAGCCATTCATTGTATTCTGGGCACTATATAAAGGCCTTGTTGCCTCATTTGTAAGATATAGAAATTAGATTGTAGGCAAGTAGGAGTAGAATAGGAGAAACTCTCAAAATTCTATGAGAGGACTTGAAATTGTTGTAAATATTGCTCAAGATTAATGCAAGAACATTGGAGTTCACTTGGTGTTTAAGTGTTATCTTGTGAAATAACATGGTTTTCTGGTATCTTGATGGAATGGAAAGATGTTTCAAGTAGATTAGAAATAGATTAGAGCTCATTGTTGTAATGTATGTTGTATTGAATATTTGATCAACTCCTAGCTCATGCTTTTAACATTCATCGCTGGTGAATTGTTGTGTAAAGCTAGTCTGAGCTTATTTGCTTAAGTTCGATTGTGGATGCTTGTTTGAGCTGCGCCATTTGATGGGTGCTTGTATAAGTCTTCATGATTTGAAAACCATTCGCGTAACCTTAGGAGATAGCACCAACTTCATGTAGTTGTAGGCATCCTTGGCGAAGTGAAGTTAGGTTTACTTAGGAGTTTGTCTGTTCAATACCTCATCATTGCTTCATTGACCTTAGATTAGTTTTCCTGAACCCTTATCCTTTTTACTTTTCTTTATCATTGAGACTCTGTATATATGTCATCCACACCGAAGGAGGAACAAGCTAATGAAAGGAGAAGAGTCTGCGTAAGTCCCTTTGTGTTTAAACAGCAAAATCATACTTAGTCGCTGAGCGGTCTCTTACCAAAATCATCAGAAAGGAACCTTGGAGTCATCTTGTTTGATCACCTAGTTCAGCATTCGAGAGGCTTTGCTCAAGAGGGAGTCAGATACTTAGTATTTCACTCTAATTGTTGACTTGTCCAAAAACAATCATCAACACTACTGATAAGCAAACGTAAGGCCCCTGAATGAAAAACAGCAACACACATCAACCACTGAGTAATGTTAGTTGATTAAGAACTAATCCACGGAGACTTGGGATCATGAATTCTTTGAATTCATCGTATCTTTCAAGATGACTCAAGGTTGATGTGTAACTTTTATTCTATGTTTGTTTATGACTAACATCATGATCAACAATGTTCCGACAGAGGATCAGACAGCCGATATCCTCACCAAGTCCCTTGGTCTAGATAAGTTTGTAAAATTCAGGGGGTCCCTTGGTGTAGTTGATAGATTGACCACTAAGGGAGGGTATTAGAATATTATTTCATGTTATTTTTAGTTAATGGTCAATGTTGCAATTGTTTGTATTTATTTTAGTAAGATCGTGTTTACGATCTTCTGCAGTTTCTATTTTAGAAACTTGCCCTTCTTGTATATTTGTAAGCTATTTATCTAAGCTTTTGCTCATTGTTAATACATCAAGTTTTTACCAATTACCTTCGTAATAAAGATGCTCAAATAAACATGCCAATAATGAACCCTTATGATGATAGCATTAACCATAAACTCATCCGCAAGATATGATCATCCAAATGCAAACAAAATGGCAAACAAGTCTGAATTCTGAATATATCAATCTGCTGCTACAAATCAGAATAATCTGAATTGCAATCATCAAATACATAGGCTCAAACATGTCCAACCATAGCTCAGAATTCTGCTATGACAAATCAGACCTAATTATAGGCTGGTACATACCACGAATGATGAGGAATGATGTCACAAATCAAACCCTAGCTGGGCGAACTCCTTCAGCTAGGTGGCACTCCCTTGGAAGTGGCAAAACACATGCAAAATGAGAGCGGCAGCGGCTAGGGCTTGGCTCCCAACATCCACAATGAAGTCGCCCTTCTTAGAGCTCAATCTAGGGTGAAAACCCTAACACAATCAATGCTAAAACTCTCCAAAATGATGGCGCTCCAAGTCTGATCTGAAATCTGAATATACCCTTGATCCTCCAAATTGTAATTGGCACAAATCTCACAATTTGACCTTAGAGTTTCTGCAGAAACAAATATGGCTTTGTCACTCCTTTCCTTCCAAAACTCCAATGAAGCACGAATATGAACTCCGTATGAGCCCACCTCCAAGATGAGATTGGGTTTTCGTCCAATCCACCTATATTCCTAAGGGCTTTCATCCTTGGAATATGCTGAACCAAAAGTTACAGCCAAAGAGATAAATCTCCAAAGAAATGATATGAATGAATGATGATGGAAATGCTTCAATCAACCTTGTATTCATACACAATACTTCTTCTCTCCTCAAGATCGACCTCTTGGCATTTCTTATTTTATTTCACCTTTTTTCCCTCTCATAGGGCCGACCTAAAGCTAGGCGCCCAAAACATCATAAAGATATTTTATTTTATCTTCTTATCTCCTCCTTGGCCGACCAAAGCAAGGTAATTTATTTTTCTTATTTATTTTATCCACTCTCCAAGTGGGGCGAATCACTTAGGTATCTCAAACATCATGATTTTGACCTCTAATCAAGTCGTCCTCCTCCAAGGGAAATATCATAATTTATTCTTATTTTTCCAAAGGCATTTTTCCATCTATTTTCTTCTCTTTTCATTCTCCTCCTTGGTCGCTCATCATTAGGGCAAATTATTTTATTTGTGTTGACTTCACCAAAAGAATCACAAAAATATACCAAGTCATCTCCCACAATCATTTTGCAAGTATGAAATCTCGCCAATTAGGTTATTCCCTTAGCCCTCCGGCTTAGCCTACGGGAATGGAAATAGGCTAGCCAACTCTGCTAGGTGATCACTCGAAAAATAGGGAAATTACAAATGGGGACACACCCACAACTAACCAAGGGGAATCTATAAGCATGATATTATGCTAATTGTAATTAGTTATGTTTTGGGTGTGATCGGTGAGGTTGTTACCTCCCGACAGTTGTAGTCGGTGGCAACGGTTGGCCACCCAGGCAACTGTCGACCTCCTTTATATACTCGTCATTTCATTGTATCGGGGGGAGTTTTTGGTGTAGATGGTAATTGTTGTTTGAATCAATATATGCACTTGAGTTTCAGATTATCAATTCAATTCTCATTCTCATACAATGTAATAGTTCAGTTTATATTTCTTGTTTACTCTGTATGAAAATAGTAGACTCATTCGGCAGTAAACAATTTGGCGCCGTTGCCGATACGGAGTCGAGTGGAGAAGGTGACGAGTAGTGGATGACGAGTTGAATCGTCAGGGGAATTAAATAGTCGGTGAAGGAGACAATGGCAATGGAAATATAATGGGGCAATCGATTCATACCGACGAGGAATTAGAAACCAGAAGACAAGTGGAAAGAATAGAAGAAATTCAAGAAGATCAGGCAGAAAGCGAAAGAGAGGACAACAAACGAGAAAGGAATGATCGGGAAGATGATCTAACCCAAGACCTCGTATTCCTGTGGCAATTGGTGGTTGGACAGTACATAAGGAACAAAGCCATCCACAGGGATATTCCAGAGGAAATCATTGAAGAGAACTTAGAAGTCAATAGTGAGGTGGACAATCTTCTCAATCGCATTCCTCGACTTTTGGCAAGAAACTTAATAATCCTGCAAGACCTCCAAGAAGAAAGAGGCAGAGAACTACGCCGACAGCAAATACTCAGGAGGTATGAGAAACGCATGAAACAAGAGGAGCAAGAGCACGACGCTAACCGCCGCTACACGCCATACAACTGATAACCGTACGAGTGCCAATTAATGCCCATACAACTTAACAAAGATAAAAATCGAGTACCAAGTGGGCAAGAAACACCTAAAGAAAGGTTAAGAAGATCATTAAGATTAAAAGAACAAGAACGAAGAAAAAGATTAAAACAAATTGCTAAAGAAACAAACGAGCATCATGAAATAAGCCAAGATATCACAGCACACCAAAGCCTCGTCAAGGAAGTTGACGAAGAAAATTTTAGAACACCAGTAACTAACAAAGAAAAAGAGAAAGATGATGAAAATGAATTAACAGAGGAACTTGAAAATAGTATACGCCGTATCCGGGAACTGTCAATATCAGAAGACAAAGAGCCAAGGACTAGAGGACCCGAGCCCAAAACCCCCAGGCAGAAAGAGTATCGGAAGGAACCCGAAAAGACTCAAGGTGCAAAGGACGCTGAAGAGGGATGTGGGAAAGACCCGTACGTGGCCGAGAGTGCAAGGAAGGCACCGGAATGTCGAGGGAGAACTAGTCCAGTCAGGCCGAACGCACAAGGACATCGGGGAAGAAACATGTTGACTCCGCCCGAAAATCCGAACATGGGAAGTTCAAGCACGGAGAAGCAAAAGCTGCCGAAATTCCTTGGCAACAAATCGGAGGATCCGGTCTGACATTGCAAAACCTGTGAGACCATATGGATAGCCAACGGACAGAACAACAAGTCCTATTGGCTAAGATCATTTCCAGCAACATTAAGAGGAATTGCGGTAGATTGGTATACAGAATTGGACGCCACATCAAGAGCCAGTTGGGACGCACTCAAGAAGGCATTCCAAGAAGAATTTAAATTGCTACGGGATGACAATGAAATAGTGGCCGAGATATACAATACAAGACAAGGTAAACATAAAAATGTCCGAGCATACAACCGAAGACTGAAAGAACTTCTGGTAAAACTAGAGAAGGAACCGGCTGACGGGTTAAAAAAGAAATGGTTCATTGAGGGTTTGATCCCCTCGATCAGGAACAAAATGAAGATAGTACCGCCAGCGTCGTACGCCGAGGCTTACAACCGAGCAATGGACATCAAAGGTGAAGACAAGATGTCAAGCCGAGGAAAGAAGAAAGATGACGACGATAGCTCAGATGGCAGTGACGAGGAAGAATCAAAAACCGTACAAGCATTAAGGAAAGATATGATTAGAATGATGAGGGAATTTAAAGCTGAGAAGGAAACGGTGAAGGAAAGTAAGGAATTATGGTGCACAGAATGCAGCAATGGGGGCCACATCAAAGCAAATTGCCCCAGGAAAATGTTTTGCAAAATATGCCAAGTGATGGACCATTCTATTAAGGAGTGCTCGTACAATCTAAAGACGAGGAGCACTCAAGTACTCTATACTCAGGGTGAGCAATCTACCCCGCCGACCACACCGCCCAAACCAAATAATCAAAATGCATCGCCTAGCGGATACCGTAACAATTGGAGAGGAGATAACAACAAATATAATAATAACGTTGGGGGAAGAGGTCGTATCCAGTACAATGCAAAAGGACGACCCATGATCCAATGTCGTCCATGCAATGAGTGGAGGCACTTTGCGAGGGATTGTCAGAGCAACAACCAGAACAAACCAAATGCACTATGCAAATGGTGCGGGCCCGGCAACCATGAAGACAATGACTGTCCAAAACAGAAAGGTACGGTGAATCTCATCCACATTGAAGAGGAGGATGACGAAGTCTTTGCCATCACCCGAGCGCAAACAAAGAAAGCACACTATCCAGACCCCCAAACAGAGAAAGAAAGACTCCGCGATGCAAGAAAGGAAGTGGTGATTGCCATGGAAACAGAACAGATGAACTCAGACAAAAAGGCAACCACAACCCTACGGTCAGAGTCCAACAGAAACATTGCAAGTCAGGTACTACAAACTACTATACCAATCAAGATGGTGGATCTTCTCCAGAGCATGCCACAGTTAAGGATGGCCATATCCAAAGTGGTGAAAGAAAACCCGAATGAAGGTAAGGCAGAGGACGACGTCATAGTGGAACCACCGCCGACTGGTGAACAAGTGCTCGATCCAAGACTATTGGCAATTGACATGGGAAAGAAACTAGCGGTAGTACACATGGAAATCCTCGAAAGGAACTTGACAAGCACAATAGTGGACGGGGGATCTGGGGTGAATGTACTTCCAGAAGAAACATGGAAAAGCCTCGGCAAACCTACATTGTGGCCATAGAACTTCTAGTTAGTGGGAGTCGACCAACACGAAATCAAAGCACTGGGAGTGCTAATGGCTCAAAAGGTAAAGATTGGTACTCAACTGTTCTTATTACATTTTGTAGTCATTATAGCACAGAATGTCTCTTATGATGCATTACTCAATCGAGGGTGGCTAATAGCCACCAAGGCCAACCACAACTGGAAGAACACCCTGTCAATAGAAAACAAGGGTAAGAAATTCCTCATTGATCTGAGAACTCAGACAATTAGTGAAGAAATGGTATCGGATTCTGACTCAGACATGGGCGACACAATGACCGAAGGAGAAAGAGGGCCCATGGAGCCAGACAACGAAGGCGTACTAAAGTTACAAGAATGCTCGGAAGATGAGAAAAACTCCTTTAGCGGGTTGTTTCATTGACAGATGGAGGATTATGAATTCTTCCAACTAGAATGTAATATGATTTCAATAAAAGAAAGTGGCGAGTGCTCGGGGACGACTGGTGGACCACTGGGCAATTCTCGGCCGACCAGTGAAACACTTGGCGACATTGAAACAATTGGTAAGAAGGAATTGACGAGTGACAAGGAGGAAGAAGTAACCCACACTTTTCTAGCTGCCTATGGGGAATACAAGGGAATGCCGAAATAGATAGCATGCCGGCACATCAATTTGAAGGTGAAAAGAATATTATGTACGAGGAACCCTTGACGGGGAAAGTTAATCTTGGAGAAGAGAATTAACCCTCAAGCGATCTTGAAAGCTGCTGCAATTAATTTTTTTTCCGAGCACAAGGACACATACAAAGATTTGAATGGAATACCTCTGAAACTATGCATGCACGGAATTCCCCTAATCTCTAATACACAACCGGTTAGAAAGAGACCTGTTGATGGTTGTTTTTCGACAAGTCAACAATAGGGTGAAATACTAGGTATCTGACCCTCTCTTGAGCAAAGCCTCTCGGATGCTGAACTAAGTGATCAAACGAGATAACTCCAAGGTTCCTTCTAATAACGTTTTAATTTCAGTAAGAGACAGCTCAATGGTTTAAGTATGATTCTGCTGTTAAACACAAAGGGACTTACGCAGACTCTTCTCCTTTCATTTGACTTATTCCTCCTTTGATGTGGATGATGTATATACAAGGTTTCTATGATAAAGAAAATGAAAAAGGGTTAAGGGTTCAGAAGGCTAATCTAAGGACAATGAGATAATGAAACATGTAAAGATAGACAAACTCCTCATGAAACCAAACTTCGCTTCGCCATGAGAACCAACAACTACACGAAGCTAGTGCAATCTTCTAAGGAAACTCAAGGATTTTCATGTTGTAAATCTCCATCCAAACACCCACAGCTGGCGCAATTTGAACAAGCATTCGCAACCGAACTAAAGAAAATGAAGGTTCAGTCTAACTTTGCAAAGTGGATTGCCTTCGACAATACACGAAAAGTATGAACCAGAAGGATTCATCAAATATCTTTACGCATATTCATTACATCAATGCACTTCTAATCTATTTCTAAGCTATTTGAAACATCTCTTAATTCCATCAAGATTCAGGAAACCATGTTACTCCACAAGATAATACTTAACACCAAACAAGTAGCTCCAATGTCTTTGCATTAACTTTGAGGAATATTTACAACAATTTCAAGTTCTCTCAGAGAATTTTGAGAGTCTCTTCTATTCTACTCTTAAAATCTACTCTCTAATCTATATTTCTAATGTCTAATGAGTTACAAATGAGGCAACAAGGCCTTTATATAGTCGTCCAGGTTACAATGAATGGCTTAGATCAATTCGACAGCCAAGGGTCTAGATCGTGCCACCTCAGAGGTAGTTACAACAACTTGCTATTTTTAGCAAAAAAGAGAGAGGCAATGAAGGCACGTTTTCCAATGTGATAAGGTAAGGCGAAAGCATTTAAAATATTCCTCCACATAGGAATCCCTTTGACTTCTTTTATTAAATGATACATTGCATGCATTAAATAATGTGGCTAATCAAAATTAAATGATGTGTACTCGCCACATAAGTGCCAACTCAGCATACTTTGAAAATTGTATCAACTTGTAATGATGTATTCAATGTGATTGTTTGAACTTGTATATTTAAGAATACATCCTGTGGATCTTGCCTTGTTCATTCTTCTTGTTAACTGGATGTATGATAGTTGTCGCCTCACTTGACTAACTTTATGATTCTTCTTCTTGTAGATAGATTGATGTGAATCTTCTTCGATGTATCTTCATGTAGGCTAGAGAGTAGATGATGACACTTGATTCCTTCATGAAGAGTAGGAGACTCTCTTGGACTTGGAAATTTGAAGAGTCTTGAAGTTTGATGGATGAATGCCTTTTGCTTGATGATAACACCTTCCTTAGAGGTGGAGCAGCTACTTGATGACCTTTCTTGAAGGTTGAAGAACTTGGAGTAGAATTGATACCTTAGGAAGCCTTGATGAAGATGATGTCCTTCGGGTGGATGTCTTCTAGACAATCTCAACTTGATGCCACTTGATGAAGAATTCCAACACAGGGATGATGAAGGATACCCTTGAAACAGCTACATGATGCCTTGCTCTTTCTCTTTCCTTGCTTGTCAAAGGTTCTTATCACTTGATCTTTAGATGATTCCTCCTTTTTGCTGCAACACAAGTAAAGGAACAGCATCAATCCCCTTGATAAACATGATAATATTTGATTTATAACATACAAGAATGCATTTCCAAGCCAAGCGTATTAGATAACAAGTTCTTGATCTTCATTGAAATTCTTAAAATTTGCATTCTAAACCACTACTTTTAATCCTCTAGAAGTCGCATTGGATCAAGAATTGAAATTCTCCTTGGCAATTCGCATTGGATGATACTTAGTTTTACTTGTTCAATGAGGTGGCGCATTAGATGGAGGGTAGAGAGTCTTCTAAGATTTTCGCATTAGATGAAGTTTTTAATTCCTCTTCACATTTCGCCTTGGATTTGGTCTTGATAATCCTCAAGTCTTGCCCTTAGAGATAGGTGCATTAGATCAAGTTTGGAGAATCTTCAAGGATTTCGCATTAGTTCAAGGTATAGGATTCCTCTTAAACATTTCGCATTGAATGAAGAATCGAAATCCTCTTAACACTTGGCGCATTAGATCAGCAACTCGAAGTCTTCAAGGCATTTGATCTCATTAGATAGAACTTTAGGATCTCACCTTTTAGCATGGCGCATTGGATGGAGGACTAGAATCCTCTGACTCTTGGCGCATTAGACCACTAGTTTGAAAACTTCATTCTTTCTTTAACATAGCGCATTAGATGACATTTCTGATTTCTTCTTGTTTGGGGCTTGGATAAGAGTCTTGGAAGGTGGCGCATCACTTTACTAGGTTGAAGTCTTCAAACTTGAAGAATTTAGATGACCTTTGTCTTGAAGTAGATCATGCATGATATTTGGCGCATTGGATGAGCTTGGTGAAAGCCTCATGATGTTGGCGCATTGGTTGACCTTGGAGGATCCTCTAAACTCAAACCTTGAAGGCTTAACCTTGGATCTTACCTTCCTCCTTATAGGGCGCATTGGATCAAGTTTTAAGTGCTTGTGTTGAATGTTTGGGAGACTTCCTTTTGCGAACAAAAACCCTTGTTGCTGCCCCTTGAGGAAAAATCTGCTCTTGAAGAACAAATCTGCTCTTGAAAATGATAAAAATGAAAAGGAAATGAGGTATATATACATAATTTGCTTTTAAAACTTTTCCTTTTCTCTAGGCCGACCTCCTTTACTATTGTGCACGAACATTTAATTTAGATTTGATCTTTATTAAATAAATGCATTTTGCACATTTTCCAAGGCAACAATTATTAAATGTTTACAACTCCCTTGATGGCGCACTAGATAAAGGCTTGGTGATCTTCTTGTATGTTGGCGTTTTCTTCTTCTCCTTCAAGCGCATGAGATCAAGGATTTAAATCCTTCTTGGCATTTCGCATTGGTTGAAGAATCAAAATCCTCTTGATTTATCATGTGTGGCTCGTTGGTTCAAGGCTTGGATTCCTTTTAGCATTTCGCACTAGATCACCTCTTGATGACCTTCCTCTCATGCTTCGCATTAGATAGTACTTAGTGTTCTCTTGCTTTAAGGGATGGCGCATTAGATGGAGGATTAGAATCCTCTAAGGTTTTCGCATAAGATGAAGTTTTAAATTCCTTAAAGGAATAGCGCATAAGATAGAGGATTTAAATCCTCAAGACCTTTTGGCGCAATAGATAGGTGGTTTGAGATCTTCTTGTTTGAGCGCTTTGATAAGGGTCTTTGGATTGGCGCATCACTTCATCATGTCAAAATCTTCAAACTTTGGTATATTAGGTGGACTTTCCTCTTAACGAAGCATGCATGGGGTTTGGACGCATTAGATCAAGGTGTAGGAATCCTCACGAGTTTGGTTTATCACTTAGGCAATTCGGATTCTTCTCACACATATGGCGCATTAGATAGGTAATTTGGTTCCTTCACAATAAACTTCATCCTTCCCCCTTTATGTTGGCGCACTGGATCACTAGTTGGAGATCTGCAAGGAATGAAATTTCGTTGTCTCCATATAGGTAGCGCACTAGATCACTATTTCGACTTCCTCTTGTGGAGCGCTTAGATGAGAGGCTTGGAAGGTGGCGCATTGCTTCATGAATTCAAATCTTCTAACCTCTAGCGCATTAGATCAACATTGGGAATCCTTCTGATTTTTTTCGCTTGGTGAAGTGGCTAACACTTGTGTTGAATCCTTGTGAAGCGCATTAGTTGAAAGGAAAAGATCCTTAAGTTTTAGCGCATTGCTTCACCTTTTGGAATCCTCTTTAAACTAGACATTTCTCAAGTCAAAATCCTTACATTCCCTCTTCCTTCTTGGTGGCGCATCTCTTCAAGGACTGAAATCCTCTGACATTTTTATCGAAATTCTCTCCAAGATTTACTCTGAGACTTACTTTTTCTCTTTCGCACTAGTTGAAGGCCTTGAGATCTCCATTTTTGTTTCCGAAATGATCTTTTGGTTTGGGCGCAATAGATAGAAGATTGAAATCCTCTGATATTTTCGCATTGAACCGAGGTGTATAAGGGCGCATTGGATCGAGTTTTCAAATCCTCTGGCTCAAGTGTCTTCTCCTTCGTGATTTTGCGCCCAGATTTGCGCCATCTAAGTGTCCAGTCGCACTAGATCAGTGTTTTGAATCCTCTGAAATCGTCAGGCATTTTTCAGGATCGCGCGAGTAAAGGTATATTGAAAAATATATTTAAGTATAAGAAAAATTTCTTATACTTTAAATATTTTTCAATATACCTTTCAGGATGTTTGAGATAGGTCCCGAATCCACCGGATTTAAGATGCAAAATATAGAATTTGGAGGATTCACCAGATTTCAGACTTAGCCATTTTT
The DNA here is from genome assembly GCA_027924645.1 of Cunninghamia lanceolata. Taxonomy (NCBI): domain Eukaryota; kingdom Viridiplantae; phylum Streptophyta; class Pinopsida; order Cupressales; family Cupressaceae; genus Cunninghamia; species Cunninghamia lanceolata. The sequence goes on along the minus strand of BSBN01000391.1, from coordinate 40,417,881 downwards.
TCAGGATTTTCAGGATTTCAGGCTCCAGGCTTAGTCTTTTCAGGGTCTCAAACATTCTGAAGGATTGACTTCAAAACTCAATATCTAGATAGGATTTGATCATTATTGCAAGTTTATCTACCCTTAATCGTGAACCAAAGATCATAGGCAAGGAAATTGTTACCATATCGGCAGAGGAAAATGAGTCAAATCATCATTAGAATCTCATTGAAAACTCATTGAAAACTCACTGAAAAGCTCAGAGCTCAAAAAAAAAGGGGGGTCCCCATTCCTAATGGGGCGATGTGTGATTTGGTCACAACAAGACCATACCACATGAATAAGGACTATGCAATATTTCCGTCAACGTGTAATTTTATTGAAGTTATGGTGATCGGCGAAAAACAACAGAAAAAAAAATAATTGTAAAAAGCCAGACAGTTTATGTGGGAGGAACGTAGTACACTACTCGCAAAAGACAACAGCTCGAGAAATTAATAAAGGTATGCCTCCAAGTAAGAAAATCAAAATATTTAATTTGGAGCGTATGACTATTTGTCGTAGAGTCAAATCAACCTCACAGCAAAATTTCAGAAGAAGGAAATATTACGGAGAAGGGATTACGGGACAAGAAATTTCTATAGTCGAAACAGTAGATAATAGGTGGACCTTGCCAGAGAGAAATAGAAAAACTCAATTCAGTTTGTTATGGATGGAGAATTGGAAAAAATGGAAAAAAAATATAGAAATGTCGAAAAAAATTAGATATGTCGAAAAAAAAGAGGAAAAAAAAGAAAAAAAAAAGGGGGAAAAAAAAAGAAAAATTGATAGAAAAATCAAAAATAAGGAGAAAAGTAGAAAAGTTGAAAGAGTCAAAAATAGAAGAATTTTTGAGTTGAAAAACATCACTCAGCCTTATAAAAGCACCGTACGACTTCATAAAAACTCATTGTCTGCCAAGGAAAAAGTCTGACATACGATTTCTCCCCTTTCTATTGTACGAACTCCTTCCGTACGGGTTCTGGGAAAGTTTGGCATTGCCGTACGAAGGAAAGCTTCAGCGCCGTACAAAGCCTCACTGTTTAGATCGTATGAGAGTCCATTCATAAGCCGTATGAGTACGCAGTTTCTTATGCCATACGAATCTGAGTCTCCATCAGCCGTACGAGTTTAGCCTTCTGCAACCGTACGAGTTTAGCCTTCTGTAACCGTATGAGTGTAGCCGCCATCAATCGTACAAGTCTGTTCCTGAGCGATTGTACGAGTGGGTTCTGCATTCCGTCACCGTACAAATATCTACTTTTCACCGAACGAAGTCCTCATTCATAGCCGCCGTACAGATTTCACCCATCCGAGCTTGGCAAAAAACTATCAAGTTGTACGATTGTTCCTAGACATTGCCGCCATACGAATTGCGTCCTTAGCCGTCGTACGAATGCTTCTTCCTTCAGCGTACTAGTTGTTGTGCCATACGAGTTGGACTTAATTGATACAAATTTTATTCGCCCTCGTACGAATTCTTAAGGCAGAGAAATTCTTCATCATGAGAAAAATGATGTGCGCCATGAAGGTCTGAATGGTTTTGAAGGTCTTATTTTGGGCTTGGCTGCCCCAGACCCCGTGAGGGGCGCTGCCCCCAAACCCTCGCGAGGGGCACTACCCCTTGACCCCGTTGGGGGCATTGCCCCCAAACCCCCATCAAACCAAGCAAAAACAGAAAATCATTCTTGTTAATTGGTGAAATAAATGGATGTACATTCATGACACTACACAATCTTTTCATGATCAGAACACTTCTAAGATGCTTGCAGTACTATCTCGATTCAGTGATCGATGGGGTGCAGCATTCTCAACATTCATTCAGTGTGGTCCCTTGGTTGGTTGGTCTTCACCATTCTCCGTCTACTGGCAGGTGTTTCGAATGTGTTGGTTCTACTTTTACTCAGCTCCTACTTCCAACTTTTCTTCCAGGATCTTCAGCATTGTCGTCAGTTTGGCAGAGCTTACCTAATGTCACTTGATACTTCATGGTTTTCTATCCTCTGGAAGACGACTAAATTTTTTTGGGGGATGATGTAAGCGTGATATTATGCTAATTGTAATTAGTTATGTTTTGGGTGTGATCGGTGAGGTTGTTACCTCCCGATAGTTGTAGTCGGTGGCGACGGTTGGCCACCCAGGGAACCGTCGGCCTCCTTTATATACTCGTCATTTCATTGTATCAAGGGGAGTTTTTGGTGTAGATGGTAATTGTTGTTTGAATCAATATATGCACTTGAGTTTCAGATTATCAATTCAATTCTCATTCTCGTACAATGTAATAGTTTAGTTTATATTTCTTGTTTACTCTGTATGAAAATAGTAGACTCATTCGGCAGTAAACAGGATCCTCAAGCTATAAAACCAATGATGTTGAATATAGGTGCACCGAACAATAACCCTATCAAGAAACTATAAGAAATGATCATAAAAAGCTAGTTTGTGAATAAGAGGAGTCAAAGTGGAGGTCCAAGTGACCTGGATGTACCGATGGTAAATGTCCTCTCTAATGGATCGATTAAGGACCTCTTTCCCTAGAAGGAGATGATGAGGAGCACACAAAGAGTACATAAACGGAGGGAGTTGGTCCAAAGAAATGCCAATAGACTACAAGAATAGGCAGACCAAGGAGAACCAACAACGTCGATGGCTAGGAGGCCCAAAGAGGCAATCTCCTCTCAGGAACATAGCACCAAAAAAGGATATCTCCCACAACACAAACGAAAATTGCCCATGAATCGCATCTTGTGTATAAACAAAGTGAGCCTAACAATAGTCTTGAGACAAAGGGTTGGGCAACAAATTCATCCTTGACAATATACTAAGGAATGATTTGTTTGCACCGGATAATATGCTAAAGTAAAGTTGTCTAAATCCTCTCAACTCGAGCTTAGTCATAAGAACCCAAGCCACAGCCCCATACTTCATAACCATACCACTTTGTTAGCTTAACCATTGTATTGAAAAGGAACATCTTGAAAGGGTTATCTTAAAAGTGTATCTAGAATCACTGGCACTCAAGAACAGAAAGCAAGGCGTATCCCTTGCAAATATGAGAGTAAGAGGTGGGCCAAAAAGAAAGAGGACCTGTAAACTAAAAACTTAAATAAGTATAACTAGTGGTTATCTCCACAAGGCTCCTTTTGGAGAAGAAATGAAACTTAGAAAGAGCATCCTTGGTGGTGTTGAGGACTATGATTTTAATTTATTGAGGTTGAGGACAAGTTGGTGATGATCACAAAACTCTGAAAGTGCATCAAGCTACTTCTATAAGCCATCAAGGGAACAAGAGAGGACCATGTAATTCACAACTAGTAAAATAGCAATCACAACATGGTGAAGCAAGCACCCATTGTCAACCTACGTATTTTGACGAAGAAAGACCTCCATCTCATCAATGTGGATGCCAAAGAAAAGTTAGTAAGAGAGGGCAACCTTGCTTAACTACAATAGTATTTTGAACAAAGTCAAAGAAGTCGTAAGGAGTATGGAAGCACCTAACAATTGTCTCGTAAAGCTACATAATGGCAATAAAGAGGTTCTCAAAAATACCAATTTCCCTCGGTTTCTAGAACAACAATGTCACAGAATAGAGTCAAAAGCCTTTTTAATTCAACAAAACAACAACAAACTTTAGAAGACTAATGACGAACCTCATCAATGATAGCCCAAAGTGTGAAGAGGTAATCACTAATCTGAAAATCCCTCCTGAAGCCTACCTAAGCCCTAGCTCTCAAGTTCATGTCCTCTAGAACCTTTAAAAGCAACCTATCCAAATTGTGGCATAGATTTTTGCAAAAGTATGTCCAATCATGACAGCCTTGTAGTTATTTAGATTGGAGCAATCTCCAAACTTGTGGATAGAGAGGATAATTTGTTGCGACCAAGCAACAAGGAACCCAGAGTGAATCTCATTGAAAAGTTGTGAAATGGGGTAAGCAAGCGAATCAACACCACACTTGAGAAACTCAACTAAGAGCCCTGTTGTGACCAAATCACACATCGCCCCATTGCAAATGGGGACCCCCTTTTTTTTGAATTCCAGTGTTTTGCTAAGTCCAAGATGATGTCCTTTGCATGATGAAGTCAGTGGTGTTTGAGTCTGAGAGCCCCTTGATGACCTGATCCTGATGTTTGAGACCCTGAAAATGACTAAGTCTGGTATCCTGATCCTAAAGATCCTGAAAATTGGCTAAGTCTGAAATCTGGTGGATCCTCAAAAATCTAGAATCTGCATGTTAAATCTGGTGGATCTGAGACCTATCTCAAACATCCTGAAAGGTATATTGAAAAATATATTTAAGTATAATCTTATACTTAAATATATTTTTCAATATACCTTACCTTCGGTACTGTCAGTTCTGGGCGCGAAATTGCTCCAAGGTTACCTCAAAATTCCGCTTAGATCTAGGCGCCCATTGCATGTTCAGAGGATCAAAAGAATTGCGCCCAAGGATTGAATGAATGAATTTTGGCGCCATTTCTTGTTACTCCTGCCAGTCCTAGGCGCCTTGTTGGGAAGTAAGATTTGAACTAATGATAGAGGAGCGCCCTAAGTCAAAATCATCAACATCTGGCGCCTTGATTGGGAGATCCATTTCTAGCGCCCTGAAGTAGATTGGCGCCTCAATGGATGAAGATGGCGCGATGAAGTGTGCGCCTTGGAACAATGTTTAGTACCTCATAGAGATGTGCGCCCTATGAAGGAAGATTGCCTCAGAGGAAGGGACTGAACTTATCACAAGTTGCGCCTATAGGGAAGGGGAATCATCTTATACCTTCACAATTGTTTAAGGCGTAAGGGCATGAGTCTAGGCGCCATTTGCTATCGAGACAACCTAAGGGAGCTTCATGGAAGAATCACATAAACTTACACTTGAAGTGGGCGCCAAGAGATCTAGGCGCAATATCAATACCTTTGTGAACCTTCTGGCGCTTGAGAGACTTGAAGTAGATTGAAGTTAATGAGTTGGGCGCATTTTGCATATCTAATGATCATCAATTGGGCGCCTTGTTGTGAGGAGTAGTGTTTGAGCGCCTAGATGGAGGTTTTAGCGCCTTGGAGGAAATTGAGTGCCTTTAGATGAGAAAGGCTTGGAGTTTGAAGTTCATCATCCTGCCTTTGGTTAAAATCATTGAGCGCCTAGCAGAAGTGGGGAGAGTTATAGTTTGGGCGCCATTCAGTTCAAACAAACCCAAAGTTGCGCCTTCGCATGAAAGAGCATGATGTGTTTAAACTAATTCCTATCATGATGTTTGAGATCCTGAAAATGACTAAGTCTGATAGCCTGAAATCCTGAAACACTAAAAAATTGACTAAGTCTGAAATCTGGTGGATCCTCCAAATTCTATAATCTATATGTTAAATCTGGTGGATCTGAGACCTATCTCAAACATCCTGAAAGGTATATTGAAAAATATTTAAAGTATAAGAAATTCACTTATACTTAAATATATTTTTCAATATACCTTATGCCCTGAGACTGCCAAATCTAGGCATGAATTTGTTCAGTGAGGTTAGGCGCATTTTCTCACTTGCAGACACCCACATGAGCGCCTTAGGTTGAGTTTCAAAGTGCGCCTAGAGGAAGATCAACTTCCAAACGCTCCAAGATAGGGCGCCTTGATAGAAATTGACATAAAAGACTTGGAACATTAAAGTTTTTGACAAAGGAATGATTCAAGAGTTTAGGCGCTCATCACGGGTTCAAGTGACCATCAAATTAGCGCCTTAGGTTGAAGTTGTATGGTTTTGGCGCCTTGAAGCCTAAGTGATTTGAATTTAGGCGCCTTGGTAAAGTAACTTGAGATCATCATCAGATATATGTTGAAACAAGGCGCTCTTCTGTGAGGGAATCATTCTAGGCGCCTTAGGAATTAGAAATCATAACAATGGGCGCCTTAAGGATAAAAGATCATAATGAATGTTGAGATTAGGCGCCTTAGGAAGGATGGCCCATTTTAACTTCCTAGATGAGCGCCCTGGAATGGATTGGTGGTGGAGATCACTTTAGCGCCTAGAGGTTAGAGTGAAGTCTATGAAAGTGATAGCATGAATCAAACCCAAAGTGCGCCTAGCAACCTTCAAACAGGATGATGCTTAGAGGAATTAAGGTAAGACACTCAGTTAGGCGCCTAGAAGAGAATTTGCGCCTTAGCTCTAGAAGATGTGGAATGTAGCGCCTAGACGGAGGTTTTAGCACCTAAGGACAAGTGAGAATCGTATCTTGCACTCAAAATTCTAAGAGTTTTTCCCATCTCTATTTTACCTTCAAATGAGCGCCCTGGGAAGAAAGATATGGAGTGGGCGCCTTGTTTGGAGGTGAACCCTTGAAGGAGGAATGATGAAGAAAGCATGAATAGGCGCCTTGAAGAAAGATGCTTTTCAAAAACACCTTGCAATTTTCTAAGAGCAAACTTCATCTAGAGAGTCTAGGCGCCCATTTTCATCCACATGATTTCCTTCAAGCGCCTAGAAAGAACATCACAAATCTCTTTAATTGGGCATATCTTTGTGTCTAAACTTCCTCATTCTGGCGCCTTAAAGGTGAAGTGTCATAAACCTTGGTTCTAGCTTGTAAGGTGAAAGAGATTTTATTACAAGTATTGAGCAAAAATGACAAACTTGAAGCCATCATCTGCGCCTAAGGATAAAAGAGTCAAAATTGCACCAAGTAAGCGCCTAGATTGAGATTGCATTCCAAAACCATGTCTAGAAGTAGGCGCCCTTAGCAGAGTTGAAGATGAGACCTTGAAAAGTGATGGAACTAACACTTTGGGTGTGGTAGCATGAAACCTTGAAATAAGACGTGTACTACTACTTGAAGCATAAAAAATGACAAAAAAAGGAAGTCCAAGTTGGTCTAGGCGCCCAACCCTACCTTTCTAGCTCCTCCACCTAGATAGGCGCCTTGAAGAGAATTATCCAAATCCATGTTCAATCCATACTAGATGATGGGCGCTTGATAGATAGAAGTTATCCAAGACCTTCACAATTGTCTAAACATGAAAAGCGCCAAGTGTGAAGCCATTTGTGTAAGGCGCCCTTTCACTCCTCTATCAACCGATTTTGGCGCCTAGAAACAATTTCTCAAATCCATGTCTAGGAGTGAGCGCCTAGGTTGAAATTGCACCAAAGACACCTTTCGAATGAACCTCATAAGGGAGATTGACCTCTTTAAATCCTTGCAATTGTTTGAAATTACTTTATGTGATGAATGTGGGACTAAATTGATGTTAGGCGCACTTTGTTCCTATTTTTACCTATATTTGCGCCTAAGCTTGAAAAGGATTATTACATGTTTAAAGTTATTCCTATCTTATGAAGTGATTGATATATTGTTTATCTTGTCTTGTAGGATCATCAATCAAGGCTAAGGAATTATCCAAGGAATCACCTTCAAGCAAGGAGTAAGGAGCATCCTGTTAGAACACCTCATCATCATCAAGCTGCATCATTGGAGGGAGTGTTGGTAAAGTCAGGATCATCAAGAGCAAGTACCTGAGTCACTTTCAAATTGCAAGAGGAAACATCAATAACATCATGTTGGATCATATCAAGTTCAAGTGTACTTCATGAAGAGCAACATGATTTGAAGCATTCATTTATCCAAGCTTCAAGTCAAGATTCATCAAGTTTCAAGTTCTTCCAATGCCTTCAAGTCTCCTTGATAAGTCATTTACTACACTTCAAAGGGTCAATTCAAAGGTCATCATGAAGGATTACTTCATCAAGTCTTCTACATCAAGCAAAGATATTCATCCATCGTACTTCAAGCTCCATTCAACCTTCAAGTCCAAGAGAGTCTTCTACTCCGATTCATGAAGCAAGCTTCATCATCTACTCTTACATGAAAGAAGCATCATCATCATCTACGCTATTACTTACTCTTCAAGAAGGAGCATCGTCAAAGAAGATCATCATATCAACTTACCTACAAGAAGAAGAAAAAATCATGAAGTTAGACAAATGAGCTACAAGTATCATACATCCAGTTGCAAGAAGAATGAACAAGGCAAGATCTACAAGATGTATTCCTAAACATACAAGTTCAAGCAATTACATTGAATACATCACACAAAGATGATACAATTTTCAAAGTATGCTGAGTTGGCATCTATGTGGCGAGTACACATCATTCAATTTTGATTAGCCGCATTATTAAATGCATTAAATGTATCATTTAATGAAAGAAGCCAAAGGGATTCCTATGTGGAGGAATATTTTAAATGCTTTCGCCTTACTTTATCACATTGGAAAACGTGCCTTCATTGCCTCTCTCTTTTTTGCTAGAAATAGCAAGTTGTTGTAACTACCTCTGAGGTGGCACGATCTAGACCCTTGGCTATCAAATTGATCTAAGCCATTCATTGTAATATGGAGCACTATATAAAGGCCTTGTTGCCTCATTTGTAATTCATTAGAGAGTAGATCATTTTGTAAGATATAGAGAGTAGATTTTAGGAGTAGAATAGGAGACTCTCAAAATTCTCTGAGAGGATTTGAAGCTGTTGTAAATATTTCTCAAAGTTAATGCAAAGGACATTGGAAGTTTATTTGGTGTTCAAGTGTTGTCTTGTGGAATTGCATGGTTTCTTGTACTTCAATGGAATGGAGAGATGTTTCAAATAGATTAGAAATAGATTAGAGCTCATTGTTGTAATGTTCGTTGTATTGAATATTTGATCAACTCCTAGCTCATGCTTTTAACATTCATCGCTGGTGAATTGTTGTGTAAAGCTAGTCTGAGCCATATTTACTTAAGTTCGATTGTGGATGCTTGTTTGAGCTGCGCCATCTTATGGGTGCTTATATAAGTCTTCATGATTTGAAAACCATTCGCAAACCTTAGGAGATTGCACCAACTTCATGTAGTTGTAGGCATCTTTGGCGAAGTGAAGTTAGGTTAAATCAAGAGTTTGTCTATTCAATACATCATCATTCCTTCATTGACCTTAGGTAGTTTCCTAAACCCTTGCCCCTTTTTCTATTTCTTTATCATTGAGACCTTGTATACATATCATCCACACTGAAGGAGAGATAAGCTGAATGAAAGAAGAAAGATCTGTGTAAGTCCCTTTGTGTTAAACAGCAAAATCATACTTAGTCGCTGAGCTGTCTCTAACCAAAATCTTCAGAAGGAACCTTGGAGTCATCTCGTTTGATCACCTGGTTCAGCATTCGAGAGGCTTTGCTCAAGAGAGAGTCAGATACTTAGTATCTCACTCTAATTGTTGAGTTGTCCAAAAACAATCATCAACAAGCCCCTCACAATTAGTTGCTTTGCTAGAGCTAAGTTTCAAAATAGCTCTCCGAATGTGATCTATAGAGAACAAGTGACAAGTGATAGGGGGTGAGGGAAAAGGGGAGGGGATTCAAGTGGTAGGTTGGTCAAGGATATCATAAAGAAAATAAGCATAGGAGACTCAAGCCAACAAGGTGATATGAATAGTGGGGGAGTTCCTTGGGAGGAGACCCCAAAGAGCACACTAGAAGATCTTAGAGGAGTGATGGAGGGCGGCAAGGAGTTTGTACGACCTTAACACAAGAAATTTGTGATTCTTACAATGGAGATGACAATAATCACCAAGGGTGTGGAAATGGAAGAAGGATCATGGACAAGGTAAGACAGTTTCCAATGCAAGGCTTTACACTCATCATCAAACCAATGATTCATAGGGCAGCAACCAAGAAGGTAGGGTGGAGTAGAATGACGAACAGTGTGGGGTAAAGAATCAAGGGCAGCCTCCCAAAGAGAACCAGAAAGGAATTTATATAAGGCAGAAGTTGTAAAGGGTGGAAGGGAGTAGATGCCTGACATAAGCTAGGAAAGTTAAGCAACATAGTCAAGGGAGTAATCATCATCAAAATGAATAATGGTGCGGCAAGTATTGTTGACTTGGAGGAGGGGGGGATGGGGGACTGACAAGGGAGAGGGGAAGCATGGACGGTAAGGTCAAAACGGCATGGTCAGCTAGGGGTGTAGAGAGGAGACACAAAGGTCCTAAACATGAGAGATGAAAGATTTATCGATGTGAACATAATCTACCACTCTATTGGTGAGAAAATAATCTACCACACTAGCACCACCACCATGGGGGAAGCAAGTAAACCTATGAGAATCAAGAAAATAGGAGAGCCCATTAAGAATGTGAAAGCTCTGAGATTCACCAGTCAAAGAAGGTGTCCACCATAGGCAATGACGAGACTATTTCCGTCGTTCAAACTCTACAATAAGCCAAACTCATCTACATCCAACTCTTAAAGCAAAGCTCGTCACCAACAAGATCATGGATGGGGGGAGGTCTGACAAGTCCCAATGTGAGCATTGAAATTGCCAAGGATAACATACCCAATCAAGATAAAGATCAAGATAAGGATCTCCCTTGATATGTACAACACAATTTGGCAAGGTAGGCAGAAAGTAGCGTGCAACAATGAAAACATCCCAAAGGGAGGGCAGGCCCCTTTAAACTAAGAAGCACATGTATTTGGAATGTACATCAAAGGCCAACAACGAAATTTTGGATTGGAAGCTATCGCAGAAGAGACAAACCACCCCACCTGAACCAAAAACACAACTCAATCTATGAGTCTCACACCAGAAGGTAGCGAACATAACTTTGACTAGTGGCAAAGCCCTCTCGAAGCTCTCATGGGTCTCAATAAGGAAGATATCCTAAGAAGCAATACCATCCTAAAAGGTACCTAGAGAAGTCCATAAAGAGCCACTACAATTCCAACGGGCAATGGAGACATTATCACCATCAATTGAGACCCAAGAACACTATCATGCAGACAGTCTAGGATGTGACCACCCCTAAGGCATGGAATTATAAATAATAGCCTTGTAGTCCCTAACAATGGCCCATTTTTTCTCTTTTCTTGCAGCAACAACCAAAGCACAAGCCTTCCAAAGCTTCCACCTAAAGAAGTGTAAGATCAGCATCCAAAAAAAGGAACATTTGAGGGAGAGAAAAATATTACTTTTTTGCTCTAAGGGCTTGCAAACGCTCTTCATTGGACTAGAATAGAATTACAAGTGTTATTTGAAGTCAACCAAGCTTTGTCCAAGTGGACATCTTTGAAACCAAGAGAATCCTATAAAAAGGTGTGACCAGCTTGTAGGCACTTAGCTGGTTTAGGAAGTCCATGGATTCTGAGGTTAATGGAATGTCCCCATTTTCGTAATGGTCACATTTGATTTGGGTATTTAGCCTTTTCGTTATTCCCATGGGCTAAATCGCATTCTAAGGGAATGATTTGTGGTTGAGCTAGGACCTTGAAGGCTTGGAGAACGGAAAGTTGGCTCAACACTCTATTTTATTTGTATTTTTGGCTAATGACGTTTCATGATATTTTTGTTAATCCAAAAATAATATTATTTTTAGCCAAGGCAAAAATCAAGGGCTTGGAAAATAGAAAGTTAAAAATAAATAAAATGTAATATTTAATTATATTTTATTTTTCCCCAGTGAAATCAACGCCACCAAGGAAAAGGAAAAAATAATATTATTTTATTGATTATTTCCCTCAATAAAATAATATTATTTTATTGTTTTTGGGTGAGGCGTCCGAGGTGGAGAAAAGAAAAATATTTAATAAATATCAAATTAAAGATTTGATATTGACGGTGGACTTGAAAATTGATTATTTTGTTTAATTGAGTCGCCCAAGGGAAAAAGTATAAAAGAGGCCTTTGGCATCATTTTTGACATCTTGATCATTTGGTAAATTTGCAATTTGAGTATTTGCTCTTGGCTGAAAGTGATTTTCAGTTTGTTCGAGGTGGTGTACCCTTGAATTGAAGTGTTTTGGAGATGATCCCAATCCACCATGAGAGATGGATTCGTGTGGAGTTCATCATTGTGCTTAACCGGAGGTATTTGATGGAGATATGACTTCAAACAACTAGGGTTTGATTGAGAATTCAGTTTGAGCTAGGGTTTGAAGGATTTAATTGCAGGTTTCTTGAAGAATAAGGCAGATTGGGTCATAAATTGATGATATTTTGCACCTAGGGACTCATCGCTCCTCTTTGGCACATTGGCGCTACCTTTTGGAGGCATATTTTGGGTGTATTTTCATCATACAGGGTGTTGGAATTTTATATCAGACATAATCAGGTTTATATCAGCTACATACTTGAGGCTTTGAACATCACATTTCAAAGGCAAAAGGGTTTCTCAACATTCTAGAGTCAAATTGCCTCAATTCCAGCCTATAGCGATCCACATTGGAGGAGTTCTTGGACACTTTCTGGCTAGGGTTTGTTATCAAATCTTGCATCAGCTGCTACAGGGTTTACAACAGTCATATCAGACCTCATATCTGCTGCTACAGTGGGTTTTCATCTATACTTTGTTGGGTATTTCATCAAATCTTCATAGGGCTTCATCTTCACGAAGGCGGCTAGGGTTTGGATCAACAATTTGACATTTTTGGATGTATTTGGAAGTCTGAAATTGAAATCAGACTTGACTGATTGTAATTCACAGCTATCATCATTTGTAATCAGCTCTCTATTCAATAAAGAAGATAAGCTTTCAATTCTAGGTATGTTCATCTATGCTTTATGTGAGTTGTTTGGTCAAATAATATCATATTTTCATGTTGTTTGAATGTGTATTTACAACCTTTCCATCTCTACGATATTTCAAACACATTGGTGAAAACAAAAATTGAAAACCCTAAGTACATTGCAAGCAAATCAAATCAGAAAATTCAGATCAGCAAGGGAAAAATTCAGTTTAGATAAGATAGGGATCTTACAGTTAAGCACTTTAGCAAGCCTAGCTTTTTCCTCGTCCAATTTGTCCTAAACATCTATTGCAATAACTTGAGGGGGTTTCTTAGCACCCTAAACCACTTGAACCCACAAATTGTGTTCATCTACCTGTTACTTGATGGACTTTTGATGTGATATTGTTTCTTGATGTATCACTTGAAACCACTTGAACATGAGCAAAAAATCGCGCAACCTTGAAAGGAGAAGCACAAATTACAAAATATCCTACAAAAACACTAGAATTCAAATGCTTGACTAAGATCAAAAGTTAAAACAACAAATCACATTCCCAATGATTCAACCACAACCCAAAAAAAAAACAAGCTGAAACTCTATGTATATTGGAATAGAAAGAGTAGAAATTCAGAGCAACATAAGGAGCAACTTACAACCATCATCAAAGCCACCTACAACCAAGGACCACAAAAACCTACTAAACCCATGAAATCTGAGGACCCAAAAAAACTAGACAAAATAGCTTCCTACAAAGGAAGGCCAAAAAGTTCAAACCATCACAATAACAGAGTGCTGATATGAGTTTACAAGCAATAACAGAGTCTAAGTAATCACTATAAATTTAAACAGAGGAACTATTCCCCTTGGGAGAATCCAACTCAGCACTTGGTGGATCAGAAACAAGGCCTTGTGCTACAAGACCAGGTCCCCCATACTCCACCAGAGTAGCTGGCATATTTGGTTGGGAAGCCTCTAGCCTCTCACAAATAATGGAGACATCTGCAATCATATCCTGCACCATGCTTTCAATGATGCCTTCCATAGCCCTTTGAAGACCCCCAAAAGCCAGAAGTGGAATACTAGCCAAATAAGATCTGGAGGAACTAACTTTAGAAGCTTCCAACATCAACTTATCCAAAGAAATTGTATGTACCACAACCCCCTCTAGCCTCTGCCTCCATTATTCCTAATTACTAGCAGCCTCTAGAATAGTATTGTAAACCATCTGAGCATATTTAGAATCCTTTAATGCTATCCCTAGGAGAAAACCAACAGTACCCTGGCCCCAGATCCCCATCAGACGAACACACTCCATTGGAGCAGACTCCCCACAACCAACAACCCTTGGCTGCTCACTACTCCCCACAACAATGCCTGGAGAGTTGATCAAGCTCACATTCCAATTACAAATCTGTCCAGTCCTGGGAAACCTACCATAGCTTACCATTGATTCAGCACTATAATGCATAGCTCCTCTATCAAGAAACCTTATAAAATCTGATTCAGACCCCCTTAAGAAGCTCAACTACAAGGTCAAAACATAAATCATGTCAGTAGAAAACCTAACTTCCCCTTAGAAACATGAAAATTCCTTGCTTTCCATAAAAAACAGAGCACCTCAATAGAAAAAACCAGCCATTAAGTCTTCATAAAAGAAGAAACTTTCTTAACTGCAGAGTGGATAACTACTCTTCATAAAAGAAGAAACTTTCTTAACTGGAGAGTGACAACTAACTCCAAAAAGTACATCAAACCATAAAATTTCCTTATGTGCATACAAAGACCAAGCCAAAAGTGTTTTCTTCCAAACAAATCTAGCAAAAATACAATTAAAAAACATGCACCACAGATTCATGCTGCCCAAAAACAAGACACTGACCCATTCACACCAGCTTTTGAACCTGGAAAAAAAAAATCGAAGAGCAGTATCACAAGAAAAGATAAAGGACAAATCAGTCAAGAAACACAACCCTCCCTGGAGAGCCCTCTTTCAGCATTAATAAATACAAGAATGGAGGATACGGAAGACATCCAAGCAGCCAATGAAGGTGTCCAAGAAAAACAAGCTAATATTCATCCCTCGTCAGATGAGCCTCAAATACCTGCAAGTACCAAACAGGGTAAATCCCTTACGTCTTTATAGTTTTCTTCGAAAGCATCCACGTCCAAAATATCCAACAAAGGGAAGAAGGATAGATCCAAGGGGAGCAAGCAAGAAGAGCTTATCATCCCTATAAGTCTCCAAATATGGGAACCCAAAGCCAGTCTATCTGCAAAAAAGAAGAGGAAAACATCAAGAGATTATATTGAAACAAAGGATAATGCTGATCTAAATAAATTGCTGAAAAAATGATGCAAATATCAGCTCCCAAGACTATAAATCTCAGGGAAATGTCAAATGAATGTACCACTTCCTCCTTGTCATCTTGTTAATGTGGATTTTTTCAAGGAATATATGAGTCATAGAAATGCCCACCAAAAATGCCTTTTCCTCAATTATAAGATTAATACATAGCAGATTGCAATGATATTACTTCACTAAATTGCAAGATCTGGAGCAATCAAAAATAGTAATTGCATTTTGGAGCACCAAGCAAACAATTATTTGCAATTTGCAAATAAACCAGAACTTTTATTCATTGAAACCCAACCTATACAATCTCAACCTGTCAAAAAATCTCACCTAGGGGCTTGTTGTGACCTAATCACACATCGCCCCATTGCAAATGGGCCCCCTTTTTTTTGAGCTCCAATGCTTTGCATTAAGCTTTGGATGATGTCTTTAGTTTGTTTCATGATGAAGTTAGTGGTTGTTTGAGTTCTCTATCTAGTTTTTATTCAAGAGTCATTTGCTTTCGTTCTGAGACCAATCCTAATGCATGTTTGAGATCCTGAAAATGACTAAGTCTAATATCTTGATATCCTGAAAATCCTGAAAATTGACTAAGTTTGAAATCTGGTGGATCCTCCAAATTCTAGATTTTGCATGTTAATTCCGGTTGATTCGAGACCTACCTCAAACATCCTGAAAGGTATATTGAAAAATATTTAAAATATAATTTCTTATACTTAAATATATTTTTCAATATACCTTACCCTGAGAAAGTTGCAAAAATGGCTAAGTACTCTAGAGGATTCAAAATCTTGATCCAGTGCGCCAAGACATGAAGGGAGCGCAAAATTCCTATCCAATGCGCCACTTTCAATCGGAGCACAGAATCCTCAACTAATGCGACAAAACCAATGCGCCAAGATCAAGAAGCAATCAAAACCTTGAACCGATGCGCCCTCAATAAGAAAGGTGAAGATGATGGTTTGAGGTTTATTTTTAGAGGATCCTAGATCCTTAACCAATGCGCTGCGCCCATTTCAAGAGGAGTTCAAGTTCCTTAAGCAATGCGCCTCATCTAGAGCGCCATCAAAGAGACAAGCTTCAACTTTTGAGTGAAACTGCAAGGAGGATTCAAATTTATTATCCAATGCACCCTATGTGATATGCTTTGTCAAAAGGTGTTGAATGAAGTTTTCAAAACAGTCTTCAAGAGGATTCAAAATCCTTGACCAATGCGCCATGATGAGGGATTTCTGTTGAGTGAAAGAAGTGATGTTAAGAGATTCAAAAACCCTCAACCAATGCGCCACATGTTAAGGGGGTTTAAGTTCAAGTTTTATAGCACATTTCAAGGAGAGATCAGAATGCTGATCTGCTGCGCCAAAAGAGAAAGAGTTAGTTTTAAAGGCAAATTCAAGAGACTTTCAAGGAGAAATCAAAATGTCCAACCAATGCGCCTAATTGATGAGAGGCTTAAATCATGTTTTTTGAACATTTCAACAGGATACAAAACCTTGATCTATTGCGACTGATCCAATGCGCTTAAAGGGGTGGAGATGGCAACTTTTTGAGAGCATTCTAGAGGATCCTAAACCCTCAACCAATGCGCCTTAACTGCTGCGCCCATTTCAACCAAGATTCAAAACCTTAACCAATGCGCCATATACACCAAGATGAAGTAAAGGTTTTAATAAGTTTCAAGGAGAAATCAAAATGTCCATCTGCTGCGCCAAGACTAAGAGGAGAATGACATGCTGATCTAATGCGCTCAGAATTTTATAACACATTTCAAGAAGATTCAAAATGTTGAACTGCTGCACCTCATCCAGTGCACCTTCATTAAGGATTGAATGATGATGATTCAAAATGTAGTTTCAAGAAGGATTCAAGAACCTCATTTGCTGCACCATGATGAGGATCCATGTTGAGCAAAAGATATGAAGTTTTCCATGAAAAGATCAAAAGGTTGATCTGCTGTGCCATCATTGAAGGTGGTTTGGACTTGAAGTTTAGACATCATTCAACTAGAGATCAAGATTCACATCTGATGTGCCTTGGGTGGAGTGTTTATCAAGTGCATCCTTCAAGTGAAAGACAAAGTGGTAAGCCTAGGCGCCATTTCAAAATGATATGAGTTTCAAGTTTCATGTGATTGATCAACCAGAGATCAAAATCATCAACTAGTGCACTAAGACATGAAGAGGATTCAAAAACCTTAACTGCTGCGCTAAGACATGAAGAGGATTCAAAAACCTAATCTGCTGCGCCACCTTGGTATGAGGATGAAGTTAAGTTAAATGAAGAAATTTCATTAGAGGGAGTCGAGTTTTGATCCAATGTGCCAATCTTGGGTAAGATGGAAGTAAAGTTTGAATAAATTTTAAGAGAAGATCAAATTTCTGATCTTTTGCGCCATTTTGAAGAAGGTGAAGTTAAGTTTTGAATGTCATCTCAAGAGGATTCAAAACATCCATCTAGTGCGCCACATCTATTGTGCCACCTAAGGTGAAAATCAATAGGATTCAAAATTGCTATCTAGTGCGCCCTGTCTAGTATGTGGGTAATCCAAGCTACACAAAGAAATTTTAACCAGAGTATGAAATTGTCAACTAGTGCGCCACTTTGGATGGAGACTAAATTCAAGTTTTATGAAGGTTTCTAGGCAAGGAGTGAAATTGGCATCCGATGCCTCATCCATATATGATACTTAACTTAAAATTTATGATTGCATCAGCTCATTTGGCATCTAATGCACCTAAGTTAGAAGTGCATGAAATGATTTTTATGTGTTATGAAATTTAGTGTTATCAAAAGGATTGATATTGTTTCTTTTTCTCTGTTGCAAGAGTTAAGAGGAGCAAGTGCTGGAATCATTTTCATGTAGGAAGGGAAGTCAACAAGTTGCCATGTTGGAGAAGACGTCATATAGCTGTTCTAAGAGGACACTTCAAGTCTAACATGTTGACACTCTTCATCAATGATATCATGTTGGATCACTTCAAGTATCAACTAGCTTCTTCGTCAATCATCGCTTCAAGATCAACATGGCAAGTGTACTACTTCATCTTTATCATCTGCATCAAAGAAGACATTCATCCGTATACTTCAAGTTCTTTCACAATCTTCAAGTCCAAGAGAGATCTCCTACTCCAATTCATGAATGAAGCATCATCATCTATTCTACTTCATGTCATCATCATCAATATCTACTCTCCGTGAGGAATCATTCAAAGAAGATCAAACATCAACCTACCTACAAGAAGAAACATCACAGTGTTAAACAAGTGAGCAACATATATCATACATATCCAGTTTACAAGAAGATGAACAAGGCAAGATCAACAAAGTATTCCCAAACATTCAAGATCAAAGCAATCACATCGAAGACATCACACAAGATGATACAATTTGGAACATGCTAAGGTGGCACCTACGTGGCAGATACTCATCATCAAGCCAATCATATTTCGCCACATCATTCATCAAGAAGGAAGCCAAAGGGATGCCTATGTGGAAGATGCTCTAAAAGATTCCATCCTATCCTTATCTTCTTGGGAAACATGCCTTCATTGCCTCTCTCATGTTCTAAAAATAGCAATTTGTTGTAACTACCTACTGAGGTGGCATGATCTGAGCCCTTGGCTATCTGGATTGATCCAAGCCATTCATTGTATTCTGGAGCTCTATATAAAGGCCTTGTTGCCTCATTTGTAAAAGTAGTAGTCAATAGGCAAGTAGATCAGAAATAGTTTGTAGGAGTAGAATAGAAGAGACTCTCGAAATTTTCTGAGAGGACTTGAAGTTGTTGTACATATTTCTCAAGATTAATGCAAAGACATTGGAATTCATTTGGTGTTCAAGTGTTGTCTTGTGGAATGACATGGTTTCCTGTATCTTGATGAAGTGGAGAGATGTTTCAAATTAGATTAGAAGGAGATTAGAAGCTCATTGATGTAATGTATATTTGTATTGGATATTTGATCAACTCCTAGCTCATGCTTTTAACATTCATCGCTGGTGAAGTGTTTTGTAAAGCTAGTCTGAGCCTCATCATTTGCTTAAGTTCGATTGTGGATGCTTGTTAGAGCTGCGTCGTTCAATGGGTGCTTGTATAAGCTTTCATGATTTGAAAACCATTCGTTTACCGTAGGAGATTGCACCAACTCCATGTAGTTGTAGGCACCCTTGGCGAAGTGGAGTTAGGTTAATTGAGGAGTTTGTTTGTTCATACATCATCATTACTTCATTCACCTTAGATTAGTTTCTCAACCCTTACCTTTTTCCCTTTTTTATCTTTTATACATCATGAATACTTCATCCACACTAAAGGAGAGATAAGCTAAATGGAGTATGAAGAAATCTACGTAAGTCCCTTTGTGATTATCAGCAAGATCACATGTAATCACTGAGTTTATCCACTACAAAGCATAAGAAAAGGAACCTTGGAGTTGCTTCATTGGATCACACAATTTAGCCTTTGAAGAGTTTTATTCAAGAGAGAGTTGGATACTTAGTGTTTTTACTCTATTGTTGACTTGTCTAAAAACAATCATCAACAAGACTTTAGGCTATTTTCTCTTCTCATGAACTCAGACCATTTGCCATATTTATAAATTTGTATGCACACCCTATAGTAACAACAGAATAAGTACGATTAAATAGTTGACAGCCTGGGTTTTTAATAAATACTCAAAATCTGACAATCATAGGGGATTTCAACAATGTTCGGATCCCACAAGAAAAGAAAGGCAGATTTGGATTCATTCAGAGATTAGGTGAGGCTCTTAACAAATCTTGAACTCAACACTCACCTGGTGAATTAGATTTTTAAAAAGGACTTTATAAATTGACCAAAAGAAAACTGTCGCAAAGCTACACCACTGAAAAACTGGATAGAGTTTTTGTGCCTGAAAAATGGATACTACTGCATAGACAGTTGGAAACAAAGGTGAGTGACACAACTCTATCTGCCCTCTGACCCTTATATCTAGATTCTAGATATCTCCACGAAATCCTTCTGCAAAAAAAGAACAAAAAAATTGGAGAACACATCTACATTTAAAAACAAAATGGTAGAATGCTGGAACGGATCTCCATCTACTCCAAGTTCCGAAACATTTAGTTTGTTGAAAAGTTGAAGAATCTCAAGGCCAAAATAAAATGCTGGCATACAACCAAATTTTGAAACATATTTGTGAAAAGTAAGTTAAGGATCATTTGAAATGGATCCAAAAGTACACATGTGAACAAGAGCATAGCCCTAGAAAGAGAACAAAATTTTATCCTTTAGTAGGTAACATTACAACAACAAAAAAAGGAATGCTATAGCCATCAAAGATCTAGGAACCAATGAATAAAATAAGGAAACTCCAATGTTTCTCCAAGTTTCCAAGAAGAGGGAATGCGAGGACATGGAGATGTGATTTTGGGGAGAGCAAATTTTGTCAACGGCAAGGGGTCAGTGGGGGAACGGCTATTTAAATAACTTAAACAAACTAAAAACAGCTAGAATTTTAAGAAGTAAATACAATATGCTGAATTTGTAATCACAATCCTCCCCCTTTACCTTTTAAGGGGAATTTAGCACTTTTTTACTTAAAAGTTAATTTCTATTTGTATGCATTAAATGGAGCAAGTTGTTCGATTCTGAAAAATGAGGACATCGCCTCCAAATTCCCAAGTCCATAGGACATTCGGGACATCAAGGATGTCACCTAGACCCTCAAAGACGTATCCTCATGGAACATTGGGAAACTCCAATACCAATGTATCCCACTACTCTACTCTAACCCTATTGTCAAGAGTATATTAGAGTCAAGTAGGGTTGGCTCCTTTCTCTAACCCTTTTTGGTATCTACATTGATGAGCTTGAGGACTACTTCTTATTTGTACGGACGGTGGCTGCTTACTTCACCAAATTGTAATTGTTATATTGCTCTTTGCGAATGGCTTCCTCCTCTCATTCTCTCGATGGCCTATAGAGATAGCTTGACGCCTTTTTTGAGTTTTGTGGTCTTTGGTAACTTGTGGTCAACCTTATCAAAACTAGGGTCGTCTCTCTAACACTACCAAGGGGGCTCTTTCCAGGTTTCATTTCTTCTACAAAGGAAGCCTAGTGGATATCACCACTTCTTATACCTATCTAGGAGTTTAGTTTACTGAACCTTCTCTCTCTTTGTGATCTGCTTCTCAATCTCGTCTTTGCAAGGTATATGCCTTACTCTCTACCCTTGAGTACCAATACTTCCCAGTGCATTTCAAGGATATTCCCTAGAAGAGGATGCCCACAATTATTTATTCATCTAAGGTTTGGGGTCCTAACTTGAGATCTTGTGATTGTTGGGACTTGGGTGATATTCACCTACAAAGAATCCCTATAGGAAGAGTTTGTCTACATACTTCAATGCAGTAATATATGGTGTACTTACAAATGTTGAGGTACAACAGATGTAGTGATTTACATGTTATAGTGTTGTGGCAAATGATGCAATACAGCATACATGTTGGTTCACATGTGGTGGTGGTGTGATAGCAACCGCAAGTCATTTGAAGAACTCAAAACCACATATGGAAGACAGTGTCTGCCGGAAGCTTGAACAATGATGCAAGAGCACTTGCGGCAGAACTGGAGTTCATGTAGCACAAAAGAGCAGGATAATGTTATGGAAGATGGCACAAGGTACCACAAGTAATCAGAAGTGATGTTATGTTTGTATGTGGCTATGTGCTACTACAAGCGATGAGCTACTAGTGGTGGCTATACAAGGAAAACATGAACTCATCGACAGAGTTAAGGATGTAACTATTGATTCATAGTTTGTGGCAGCAACTCCATATGCAAGGTAATTATCCACGTGCAGACATCCTATTTGGCAATATGTGTAGTATGTTGATGTCGTGTTGTGGTCAAAATATAGTTGCATGACTCTTGGTATTCCACGTGTTGGTTGGACAGTTAGACGATTGGTATTCCCATGTGTACGTCTATATGTATCATTTTGTGTGAAGACACCAAGGTCAGAAAGTTAGATAGTTGTACAAACATTGAAGTGAACATTGTTGGTGTGAGACATTAGAGTGATTGCGGAAGAAGTACGTTGTAGATTGAGACTCTGTTAAGAACTTGTTGTATTGAATCTCTAATTTTGAATAATATAACTGTGAAAGTCTTTTGGTGGTGGGTTTTCTCCAAGAAGGGTCTTCCACATAATTGTTTAGCCTGAAGCACTTATATGCTCTGACCTCGCCCGTCTGGGAACTTGGTGATCAAAAAAGAACATCGCATTTAAGGTCATAGATGTGTGTCATGCCTCTAATCCTCATCTTAATATATGGAAAGCTCACTTTCCTACTTTGATTCAAAGAGATATCCATTAAACTATGCGAAGGTTAGGCCAACCAAATCGGTTCTTTGCAGATGCAATTGATGCCAATTCTTTGCAGATGCAATTGATGCCAAAAAGGAAATTGATCTTTGGATTGATGCTTCCTTTACTTGGTTTCAAACTATGCTATTACAAGATGACTTTTTGTTTCTTCTTTCTAAGGATGAGAGAAAACTTATCTTAAATTACGGACCTTGCCAGTTTCCAACTCTTGGTTTTGTTGTTGGGAGTTAATGGAAAATACAAGTACATGAGCTATAAGAAAATTGGACAATAAATTGTCCTCATACTTCAAAGGATGGCATCAACCTTATGACATTAAAGGACTATATTGGCAGTCCGGTTGAGGCAAGTATAGTAACAATTCTTCAGGGACATAGTTGTAGTACAAAGTCGGACATAACCGAGACGACTAGAGAAGTGTCATTTGGTGCAAAGTTTCCAATTCCTAATTATATCAGAGTGTCGCAACAAAAGCTAATTACATCACAAGGAGGATTGATGTATAGGAATGACAAATTTCCAAGATTGATTTGGGATCCCAGTATCTTCAAGAAAGAATCAGTCAAGTGAAGGAGAAATTTTGGAGCATCTTAGTTTGTGATTGCTTGAGGACAAGCAGTCTTGGGAAGGGCGGACTGTAATGTCCCCTTTTCAAAATGGGATTTAAAAAATAATAATAATTAATTAAGAGAGTCATAATAAAAGGATGGCTTAAGTAATATTATGAAATTATAATAAAGTCAAAATATTATATAAAAAGTCTCTTATACTAATAATTATTTTAAATAACTCCTCTCAAGGGTCATGGAGAAGAGTTATGTCTTTTGAAGGAAAACTCTATTTAAGAGATGTCATGCAAGGAGAAGGAAGAGGCATTGATGAACAATTTTATTTCTTGTTGGAGCAATGGACTTCAGTTCAAATAACCTGAGGATGAAACCCCTCAAGGTCTGAAATTAGAGGACGAAAACCCCCTTAATTTCTCTTACTGAGTTAGTGGACGAAAACCCTTGATTCAGACAGATTGGAGACATTTCAAAGGCATATAAGTGAAGATAGATCACTGCAGATTTGGAAAACTCAACAGTAGATAAAAAGGGTAAGTTCCATCTTTCCTAAAACATATTCTAAATACTATATCTGAATTAAAATAAACTATTAAAACTGCAATTTCTGAAGTAATATCATATTTATAATTAATTGTGCTGCTATAATTGTGAGTCAGATTTTATTATACTTAAAGAAAAGTATAAAAATGTAAACGGGACATTACAAAACTGAACATGACTCAATGGTAACTTATAATGCTACCAAGAATCGGGACTCTGCAAATTGGAAGCTGGAGAATATCCTCTGAGAAGCATGGCCAATCCTGGATTCATTGAAAGATTTCTCAATCCAGCATTGCTATAGAGAAGCAAATGAGTATCCAACCTCTTGGCAAATTATGGCATCGTCAACAAGGAAGACTTGATAATTGATAACAATTAAGAAAGGTGGCATGGCCCTGCTTCCGTATGGGAAAGTAGCCTTTAATAATATGTAATCTTATTTCCAGATCATTATCCATAATGATGAAGGACTCTTGGCACATGTAGATTGGGAATGGAGGCAGCTCTTTATGTAATTGCCAACTCACACATTTCATTGGTATCCACTCAAGCCTCAAGGTTTAATATTCTGAATTTGCTGTTGTGTGTTTACACTTCCCTTGCATGGGTTGGAACCCAAACTCCATCTTTACACAGCTAAGAGGGAAACGTCTTTCAAGGGAGTGATTACTAATTTATACCTCAGAAAAATCTTTTTGATTCAAAATGGCACGGTTGAGAAGCCAACTAAAGAGGTGTTGAGTTCAGATTTCCTTGAGTCAGACATTAGGAGCAGGGTAAAAACAGATGTGTACTCCATGTTTGCTTTGAATCTGCTGGACTTCGGGAAGGATAAAGGTTTGGTTTGCACCCTTTCCATGCTCATAAGGAAGAAATACAAGCGAGGTCTCAACAAAGCCCCTTATGCTGCAACCTTCTTCACAGGGCGTCATCTTCCAGTGTCTGGCAGCGAATTCCAGAGCCTAGTGTCCATGGGCTCCTTCAGGGAGCTGGAGGCATGTTTCACAACATTGGTCGATGAAGTTGAAAGGATGCAATGTCATATGGTCAAAGGTGAAGGGGATTACTCCCCTGGAATCAACTTGGCAAAGCTAAAAGCTCCATTCAAAATGTCTCCACACCTTCAGGACAGTTGCAGGGATAAGAGGGCAAAGAATGCTATCAAGTATCTCATACGAATGGCTGGTCTGCTGCAGTCAGACAAGGGAGCTAGTGGCTCTAGTGTGCCACCTACGGAAGATACAGATATAGAATAGTATGTTTTAATTTCTAAAGAAATCTGTTTACAATGTTAGATGTTTTTTCTCCCAAATTTTCAAGATGGGAGAATAGGATCTGGTCACAATGTTAATGGTTGTGATGATCTCTGCTAATAACATACAGAAAATAACCCAAAAAAACAATTGCAACCAGAAGACAAACCCAGGACTATTCTAATCAACAGATATTTTTGTATTTTATTAATATTTCTTCAAAACAGTACACAAGCAGATTGAAGTTCTTCAAGCTAATACAGCTTACTAAACACAGCCACATGCAGAACTGGAAACTACTGGTATTCTCAATGTCAGTCTGAATGCAGGTCTGCTGCTTAAGGGTTTCCGTCCTCAAGAAGCCTGATCTCTGCACCTGAAGGGTTTTGTCTCCAAGCCACAGCTGCTGAAACACAACGTCCAGTCCCAGAAAAGAAATGATTTTTGTTTTCAAATTTCTGAAGTGTATCCCTCTTCCTCTGCCCAGCGAATTATATAACTCAAGCTCTCCTTTCCCAGTGCACCTCAATCAAAGGCAAGGCATCCCTCAAACATTGGCAGTAACTGGGCAGTCAACTGTCAAATTACTCCACCAATGTTGGCTCCTCAAACTGGGCAAGTTAACTGACAAATCTTGCTCCTCAAACTGGGCAGTTAACTGACAAATCAGTCCCTCAAATAGAAGCAGTCAACTGGCAGGTTCATTCTCTTATTTAACTGATCCTAACTGGAAGTAACTACAATCCTAACTAACTGACCACACGCCCTCCTTATTCCAAACACAAACATTCCCAACTGAAAACTGAAAGTAACTAGACTTGCTACTCCTACACTAACAGTCTATTCACTAAATAGCTGCAGATTAGTGAAATGGACGGGGACCCCATGCACAAAGAGTGTCAAAAAGGGGACATTACAAAGGTGCTGTGAAAAACTCTGATAAAATTTTATTTTGAAATATATAAACAATGGGAGAGGGCCCTTAACCCTCAATTTACATATCAAAAAAAAATTATCAAAATTTTTAACACAAATTTTTCTCCTTTTCTGAGTCTCGACATATTCCCCAAGTGCTTGGTTTTTCGCTCTCTGGTGTATATTATCTTGATATTTCCATCAACTACTATAAAAAGTTAATATGTATATTATCTTGATATTTCCATCAACTACATATAAACAGTTAACATTTATAACAAAGAGTTTTTTAGATTTAACTGTGTAAGTTTTTCATCCCCATGATGGATCACTGAGCGTGATCTTGAACGTCAATACAAAAGCACTTACACAGTTAAACCCAAAAAACACTCTGTTATCTGCATGGACTGTGGAAAACTCATTCCTACAGTTAACATTTATATATATGAGCTTTCTGTATAGGACTGATAGAAGATATTCCATAATTCCATTAAAGCTTCTAGTAGTTTTATCCACAAAATTCACATATATTGATATACTGCAAACAATCTAATCTCAAAACAGAGTTTATATCTGACTGTTCGTTTTATTTTATCCGTGTTGATCTCCGTCATTCAAGCATGCCAATTTTATATTTTCAGACTAATCTACACAGTTTAAGATCCTATTGCAGTAGAAATAATTATCCTGCAAACCTCAATCAGCTTTTACTTCCTCTAATATTATTGAAATGGTCTCCAAACTACAAGACTTTATTTTGTTAAAAAAAATTACAGAGACCAATTAAAAAATCACGGATGAACTGGAGTCATACCAATACGAGCTGAACGTAAGATACAACTTCGTCCCAGATTTCTCAGCCTGGTTAGGCAAGGGATTACCACCTAGGAAGGCCAATGCCATAATAGGCAGTCAAATATCCTGGAAGACAAGAAAATTTACAGCTTTTCAGTATGTCTTTCATTAGGTCCTCAAAAACCTTAAAACAAAATGCAGTGTACTCCAAATTTCAACCGGGTTTTATTTATGTTTATATTCCTAGTTCTTATTTATAACAATAACAAATCAAATTCATTTACAACAATATATTTGGGTATGTAAACATAGAACTTGGCAATCATTTGAGGCCATTAATCTAGACGTTACTCCTTCATTAAGGTGTCCAATGACAATCCTACCTATATTCCTTAATAAACTATTTAGTAGTATTATATCTTCACTTGTTTATAGCAGACTGACACTTGAATCATAGAAATATGTGTATTAATTTAGAGTGTGAACATTAGAAAGGTAGAGGGGCACAAGTGAACACCTAACACCTATAGCATAAGGTATACTCACAAATAAGAGATGCTGGTGTTTGCATGCTCAAAAGCATATCCAAAAGCAGCATCCTTTGGGTTTTTCAAACAACTCAAAGACCAATCCTCAAGTAACTTGTTCAGAAGTCCCATCTGCTTCCTGTGACATGTCATTTTTCAATCCAATGAATTGGTCAATCACTAACAACATTGGAGCATTAACCATTTTCCACCATCTTAGCGTGCAATTGAAAGCGGCATCATTCTCACCTTTTTGGCGCAACCCTCTGTGTAGTGTGTCACAAGCTCTCGTATCAGGTGATATACCATTTTCTAACATTTCATTCCAGATCTCCTTTGCTTCCTCTACCTGCCCCGCTTTGCAGAATTTACTCATTAGAGCAGTGTAAGTAAAGACAGTCGGAAGAATTCCCTTTTTAGCCATCTCATCAAGGAAGTAATGAACCTCGTCTAGATTACCCCAATTGCAATGAGCACTAATTACTGTGTCATATGTTATTTCGTTCAATTCAATACCTTTCTGTGAAATGTAAACCATTAGGTCCTTGGCATGTTCAAATCTACCTTTTCTGCAAAGTCCATATATGAGTGAGTTATATGTAACAATAGTAGGTTTCAAATGGTTCTGTGACATCTCATTGTGCAGTTCAATGGCCATCTCCATATTGCCCTCGCGACAAAATCCATGAATAAGTGTGTTGTATGTCACATGATCAGGATCTACACCCCATTTAAGCATTTCGTCCAAGAGATCCAAAGCCTTTTGCACCTTGCCAATTTTGCAAAATCCTTTCATGACTGTGCTATAAGTAACAACATTGGGCAGAACACCTTTTCGAATCATTTCATCAAGTACATTGAGCGCATAATTGATATCACCTGCATTGCAATGTGCATCTATCAGAGTGCTAAATGTGATTTCATTAAGCACCAAATGCTTGCATGAAATTTCATTCAATAGTTCTTTTGCTTCTTGCAACCTGTTAAGCTTGCAAAGGCCATTGACAAGAGAATTATATGTGACAATATTGAGTGCAATGCCACTTTGCTCCATATCAGCACACAACCAAAAAGCCTCATCTAAGCTGCCTTTTTTGATGTATCCATCAATGAGTCCATTGTATATGGTACAGTCCAGAGTGTAACCTCGTTTGATAAAATGGTTCAAAATCTGTCTTGCTCCCATAAGATTCCCGCTCTTGCAGAACCCATTACTCATTGCTGTATAAGCAAAATGATTAGGCACAGTGCCTCTTCGTAGCATTTCATCATATAATTGCTTGGCCTTCAACATGTTTCCTTCATTGCAATGTCCATTGATCAAAATAGTGTAATTAATTAAATCAGGAACTAAACCTGTTTCTTGCATTTCATAGAGCAATTCCTCTGCTTCATTTAGCCTCCCTTCTTTGCAAAGGCTATTCATGATTGTGCTGTAAGTGATTGGATTTAGTTTAATACCCCTTTCAACAATTTGCAAACGCAACCGAAGAGCCTCCTGTGTGTTGCCAATGCTGCAGTAGCTTCTAATAAGTGTAGCCATAGTGATAAGATTAGGATGGATATTCTTAGCCACCATTTCTTTGAACACGTTATTTGCTTCCTGCATTCTACCTTGTAGACAACACCCATTAATAAGTGTGTTGTAAGTGACTATATCAGGTTCAATAGATTTTTCCATCATTTCATTGAAAAGCCTAAAAGCTTCAGACAAATTACCTGTCTTAGAATGCCCATCAATTATAGTATTATAGCTAAACCTGTCAGGAAGAAATCCTACTTGACAAATCCCTTGAAACAAACTCTTTGCAGCTTCTAAGTGGCCATTCTTACAAAGGGCGTTAATAATTGTATTGTAAGAAATAATATTAAGGTTAAAACCAATTTTTTCCAATTCAAGAAATACCTCAAGAGCTTCTTTCAATTTATGTTGCTTACAATAATGATTAATAATTATATTATATGTATAAACATCTGAAGAAACTTTGCATTGACGCATCTCCTCAATGATGTCACGGATTGTATCCGTGCATTCTGCCTTGCTAAGAAGCCCATTATATGAGCGGACTGGAGCTTTCAACCCAAGATATCTCATAAAACGAAGGACAAAAAGAGCATCCCTGATCAATCCAGCTTGAGAATAAGTACTGACCATCAAAACAAACACCAAAGGTCTCACTTTCCAGTCTCTGAATTTACTGCTCAGCAATTCACAGATTGAATGGAGAGAGTAGCATCCTACAAAAAAATTGAATTAGTATTCTTGCATGAATAAGCAAAGAGAAAAAACAGTGGAGAAAAACATGTACAATAACAAATAATACTGCTACAACCACTGCTAAAAAGTAGGGGACACTCTCCTGACATAATAACTTAGAGGGAGAGGAATAAGTGCTAGCAGACCACTCAAATTTTATAAACCTTAAAAAATCCAGGGCCTTTAGGCACTCGCCCAACAAACTAATGACGGAATACTTAACTAGACATAGCATGAATGGCACTTACAGCATATTCTCTTTCCAGAATCTTAGTGATGGCAGTTGAGTTGTTTTATGATTTGGGGAAAATTTTGTTCTCATGGTTCTATATTATAAAGCACTGTATTTGTAAACATTGTTTCCTTGTTAAGAACAAATACTCATGGTCTTATAAGCAGGTGATTGCATAATATATACGTTGCTTGTAGCTGTGGGATAAATGGAACTGATTTCTTGTGTATTTTGATTTTCTATGTCAGTGGCTAAGCATACGATGTAATTTAGCAGACATGAGGTTCCCTGTAGCAGGAACAGAGGGATGTACTTATGAATAATGTTATAACTTTCCAGAATATTGAACTCGAATCCATCAGATTCATCAATCTTCTCATCGTGAATGTTTTTGATTGCAAAATTGTTATATCACTTTAGACTGTCTGTCTATCTGAATTCTGGCATATTAGAGTTGTGATTTTGGAAGAGCAATGAAATGGATTTGATGGAGATTATAGTAGTTAGTAGAGATATGTGTTTTCAGTGAATAAAGAGAATGGACTTGATGCCATTACGGATGACTGATAATCACATGTAATGTCTCTGTCAACTCTACCACATGTGTGTTGTGTTATGAATATGAAATGTAAAGAGATTCTTTTGCACTTGGTTATATGTTGGCATTGACTGAAAGGGAAAGCAGTGTTGTATAAGATCTATCTTTCGTTCCATTAATGTGTGCTGATACTTTCTAGGTTATAACCATGAGTGTAATGGTTTGCTTTTCCATGATCACTATGAAGACACGCTATTAATGTATAAAAATTCCAAAGTCTTGAACCACCCATGAAATTAAATAAGTTTTTTCCTAACATAAACGAATTAACATCACTAGGTAGATACGCACGTGGAAATACTTCGATCTTCGGGGTCGCATGAAAAGATACAGCTGAAATTTTAAAAGAAATACAAACTGGAATAATATGTTCTGCTTATATCTTCCAGCTGTGGCTTCCTAATGCATTATTTGAAACTGGAAATTCCACATAGAATTTTAATTGTCAGATAGGTTAATGTAGTTATAAAAATCCAATGTTGTGAATAGCCAATTTTTGTTTTAAGAGGCTCAAACATCCAGCGTGTTAAATTTCCACGGACCATCTAGGACTCACATAAGACCTCTCATTTGCTGCTGGGCTGTTGTGCCACTAAGATACTCGTCGATTTACAGTCCAGAACGTGGAATGTTTTTTATCAACATAGGAAACCAGCCCCACTAGTAAAGAATTAGGGCCGAAATATTATAGCCAATAGTGTTTTTAAGCTTCCACGGTCTATTTCATCACATATTCTTCAGAAGCATTCTTTCTATCATACCCATTGATTCCAAAGAGCGTAAATTCATAAAATAGAAACAACGTTATAATTAAAACAACTTATGTAGCAAATTTAAAAGGTTTGAGGGCAAAAGTTTGCACCCTGGTCTAGCAGAAGTTTTTCCATCATGATGCAGAGATCAGGAAACCGACTGTCACGAGCAAGAATGTGAATAATCATCAAAACTGAGAAGAGGGAATGTCGAAATGCGCTTTGCCTGCCTGCCCTTTCAAAGAATTCTAGAGCCAACTGTGTGTTTGTGTGTATTTTCATGAGAATCTGATCTACATGTTGTGTTTTCAATGGAGGCAAATCCAAACTGGATTTTTTTTTCTTGAGGAGAGATTCGTAGACTGTCTGTACTAAATTTTCGTCGGGGTTCCATTCTTCTTCCCTTTCTACTGCTAATGCAGTAGCTATTGTTATTCTGCTGCTGGACATAGGGGTTTTTCTCAAATGAAGAGGAAGAGAGTGTTGTATTTTACAGAGGCGGATTGCTAACAGCAGCATATTTGATTCATTGCATCGCACTGGATAATGAATAATGAAGACAACTGTCTAAAACCCAAAACCCTTAGGCAGAAAAAAAAACAACGTGCTGTGTATCATTTATTTACTATGTTGGTTTATAAAATCAGATAGGGTTCGCGTTTCCAATCTTTGTAGGGAATAATTATAAATGAAATTATTAATCTTGGCTTGGGGGATTTTTTTAATCTGTCTTGCATATATTACATTAGTTTTTAGGGGGGTTAGTTCTTTTAATGGTGTTCAAGTGTCTCTTTAGTGATTTATATCAAAGTGGTAGGAATTGGAGCGAGTAATGGTATCTCTGAAAAAACAATCGTATAAGTTTATTCTCAAGGTGTTTCATGAGGTATGGATTTTGCTAATTCTCTATATGTTATTCTTTTGGTTTCTGAATTTGATAATGCTTACAAATGGCTGGAGTTGTTTACTCCTATTGGCTATTTTGTAGGCCACATACCATCTGAAAGCATGCTTTGTTGTTGGGATACAATGCATGGGTTCTGCATGGGATTAAACTAGATGGTATCTAGAACTTAACTAAAGGCCCTTTCCTCTTCCACTTCGTAGAATCAAACCAGGAGGGCACGGTTCTTTGCCATGGTCTCTGCTATGTTTGTGGTTCTTTGTTAGTCTTTTTCGCCTAAGCAAGGTATTTTGTTGTGTCTGACCAACTAACTCTCAAGTTAATGTACGGGTCAAGTTTCCTAGGTTGCCTTTGCCTTGTTGACCATTCCTAAACAGTATTACCTCCTCCCTTGGGAGGGTGATCTGTGTTGAGCCCAATAAGTTTTACTCAACTCAACTATAATGTCAAATCCATGTGGATATAGATCTCTCCCAAGACTTAAAGTAAACTCTTAATATACAGATTGGTGGCAAGTGCCACGTGTAGAACACTTTAGTTCTACATTTGTTTTGAGTCAAGCGGATCGGCACCGATCCTGAATGCATCCATGATCAATAGATCATGCATGGTGGGAGGTGTCCACCATCATGTTGAACCTCTATCTTATTTGAATCAAATAGAAATGTGAACCCAAGTTGAAGTGTCGTTGCTTGCCACATGGAAGGATTGTGCAAACCGTTAGAGTCATGAAAAGGAAGGCATAGTCGGGAAGCGCCAAAATGCCAAGTGTCTCAAAGAATCACTAAGGTGGGCCCAAGCACTAAAAACTTTAAGTAAAATAGAAGGTTGTGATAGCTGCCAGGTGTCGTCATAGCGCAAGCCAATACTTTGACAAGGTCGTGATCATTTTGAAAAACACCAGGGCACCATGTGTCTTAGCTATCAACCAAAGGTTGGGCTGGCACATAGTTTTAAAGTTGTATCCCTACTACCACAAGCAGATGCGCCACGCCATCGCCCGACACGGTAACTTGCAGGATTGATCCAAGGAAAAGGAGCCTTCCCAAGCCATAGATCACAACTCGCACAAGAATCTGACGGTCAATAATTTTATGAAGGACATTTCAACATCAGGAGGAGAAACAATGTGCCAGCGTGATGCAGGAGCATCCTTGTTGATGCAATTTATATTCATTTCGGTATTCTAGTCTCTATTTTGGGTTGATATAGGTTTTAGGGGTCATTTGAGGTCCATTTTAATAATTTAGGTTAGGTAAAGTCATTTTTGTGTTGGTTACTCAAAGTCCTAGTTGTAAAAGCACTATGTTGGCAAAAATGGGAAAAATTGCAAACTGTCATATAGTGCTTTTGG
This sequence comes from Cunninghamia lanceolata, assembly GCA_027924645.1. Classification (NCBI taxonomy): domain Eukaryota; kingdom Viridiplantae; phylum Streptophyta; class Pinopsida; order Cupressales; family Cupressaceae; genus Cunninghamia; species Cunninghamia lanceolata. The sequence goes on along the minus strand of BSBN01000391.1, from coordinate 40,384,920 downwards.
TGGAAATTAAAGCATGTAACATTTGTAACTACCTCTTAGGGTTGAAAATGAATGGAAATAAATGTAAAATGCTCTCCAAGAATGAAGAGAGTTTTTGGGAGGAAGAAAAACTTGGGTTTTGAAAGTCTTGTGTCCATTTTCTCACTGTTTTGTTGTTTTCAATCTGAAGTTTTGCATTGTACGACCTTGTATGGTACAGTATGGGCCTGAAACCAATTGGAAAATATGAAAGAATGTATCTAGCTCTCAATATTTTTTGTTTGGATCATTTTCATGGAGATTTGAATAAGTTATGACCATTTTTGTGATGACAGGTCTGAACCCTAACTAAGGTTCCCAGTTCTGTAACAGTCCATTTTTGACCTATTCCATACAAAGTAACCCTAGCCCATTTTGATATATGTTGAGTAAAGGTCAAAAGGGTATTGAGAACAAGTTTCATATTTCCATTTCCAGGTCTTTAGGAGAAGTTATGGCCAAAAAGGTGTGAATTGCTACACTTGAAAGGCTACTAGAGTTAAGGACAGTTTGTAAAGAAAGGGCTAAAAGATTGTAAGTCAAGGGTTCTTTGTGGGTGATTTGAGATTGCTTTAGATATTTTATAATCCCTTTGCATCATTATTGGTATCAGAGCCCAAAGATCTGGGCAAGGAAAGTTTTGGAAGTTTGTGTATTGCATTTGACAGGTTGAAGTGAAGAACCTGGATGCCAAAAGACTAAGTAGTGAGGAAAAGGAAAGAAAACCTAGGTGAGGTATCACAATAAGAATCCAAGAGAAGAGAAGAGATAGCAAGATGTAGAAGCAAACTCAGAAGGGGAAGATGAAAGACAACAGGATAAGCCTAGTTGTAGAGTTTCATAGGACAATGGGAGAGTTTGAAAAACGTATTGAGCTTATATTGCAACAGTGTCTTGAGAAAGCATCTTAGGAAAATGTTTGGCATTGGCCAATGAGAAATAAAGTGAAGTGGCCCATACAAATGATTATTCAGAAAAGAAGAAGGCAACAGATGGCTGCTTTGAAAATTGAAGGTGAACTAAAGTTTCATGAAGCCTTGGAGAACACTACAGAAGAAGGAAATGAAGCATACACAAAGGAGGAACTTTTACAAACAATGAAGTTTGGGAAGAAATAAAATCCATGCAACAGGCTATTGAATAGGTAAATGGAAGTACAAATCTTAGTTTTGATCATGTCTATGAAAAAGAGAATGTAGATATACAAGTTGATAGGGAGAAGATCAAAGTGTGGTTGGTCAAGAACATGAAAGAGGTAGACGAAAATGGTGTTGCAAGGCATAATGGTGAGGAAACACTTCAAGAGAGGACAAGATATGAAGGCAAGGTCAAGAACAATGACCAAGAGATCGTGATTAAACCATCCAAGTATGAAAAGGTGATATTGCAGCATGATAGTTCAAGACAGCAAACTAAAAATTATGAAGAAGAGTCCAAGAAGATTGAAAGATGTCCACGAGAACCTTGGAAGAACCTTGAAGAGAACAAAAGAAAAATTAAAGGTGCAAAACAAGAAGCAAATGAAGTGTAATGTCCCCTTTTTTCTGAGCATTAGAGTTCGAAGGGTTAGCCTATCATTTGATCCTCGTAGGCTAGAATGGTGGATTAGAGGGTCCAGTTTGGGCATTATGGAGCTCTTCAGGTGGCAGTTGTCAATGTTTATCTCTCCAGATCCTTCATATGTTCTGAGGCATTGATATTCAGAGGTTTTTGGTTCCATTTTGAGGGACTTACTATTTATAGTAAGTCAGTGGATGTTAGAGAGGGACCCTTACTATTTTTAGTAAGGCAGTTGGGTGCACAGTGGATACAATGGTTAACTCCCAGGTTCAGACGCAATTGAGAAATAATGATTATTTGTGGAGTTATGTTATTTTTAATTATTAATAAAGTGATTACTTTATTAATAATTATTTATAAAGTGCAATTATAAAGTTTTAAGTTCACTTTATGTCCAATGGGGCCATGACCCTCAAAAAGGTCACTTAAAGTACATTAAATATTATTATTATTTGAGCGCCCATTTATTAAAGCATTTATTAAAGTGAAAGGCAAACATGAAATACATTTTTAAATGATTGAAGAGCCTCATGAGGAAATCGACTAAGTTGGAGAAGGTATATAAAGGGCCATCAAAGCAAATGCAAATCATCATTTGATCATTATACATTTTGGCTTTGTTCTTTGGAGAGCTTTTTCTTTGGAGGAGAAGGAAACCGAGGGTTTCAGATTTATTGGCTTTGGAGAATGAAGTTTCTTCATTGTTTCAGCATTCTGAGGTTGTGGAAGACTAGCTAAAGATTGCCATTGGATTGGCTTCATCCAGGAGTCAACATTGAGCTTTATTGGAGGATTCACAAGGGTTCTTACAGTGGTATCAGAGCAGTTTCCTGCCATCCTATTGGGGGTTTAAATTAAAAATAATCATTGAGCTCACAGTTATCACACTAGAGTGACCAACACTCTTTCTTTTTCAGCTACATTATTTTCCAGTCCAGTTTTAAAAATGAGTTCAAGTAATGGTGAAATAATAGTATCAGGTGATTGGGAGTGGTTATCCAGGATGCTATATGAACAAGGTAGTAAACTTGGTGGATCATCACAATCCAGATATGATACTTTGTGCATTTTGAGAAGGCTGGCAGAAAATTTAAGTCTTGTTGGATAGTCACCTTCAGCGTTGCTACAGATAGCTATGACTCCAGCAATGACTTCATTAGGTGAGCAGAGGTATCTGAGACACACTGACAATGAGATTAGACTCACTATTGCCCTATGCATCAGTCAAATTATGAGGATTACAGATCCTCGGGCTCCTTATGATGTGATCACAATGAGAGAGGTTTTGCAATTGATTGTTGGCAGTATAGTTGAGATAGGAGATGTTAGTAGTCCTACCTTTGGAAAGAAGGTAAAGGTTTTAAAATTGATGGCACAGGTGAGATCATGCATTGTCATGATTGACTTTGAATATCATGATCTTGTTTTGTAGTTGTTCCGACTCTTCTTGGAGTCCATCAATGAGAAGCATGATAAATTTGTTCAGGACTACATGGGAGTTATTTTGGCTTCCATTATTAATAACAATGATGATTTATCTCAGCCTATCATGTCATTACTTCTAGTTGTTTGTAAGCAAGAATATGTGGCATTTTCAGCTACTTATGACTTAGTGTGCAATGTCTTTCGAATAGTGTAAAGACAAGTTGAGGCCCTATTTGGTTGAGGAGCATGTATAGGAAAGGAGGGTGAAATTTGAAGAGAATGTTGATACTTTCAACGCTCAAGAAGTTTATCAATCATGATAACAATTCTGATTTTTATGCTAGCAATCCTTCTCTTGAGCATAACGTTGGTTTAGATGTCATGGCAAGTGTAGAAAATGTTGTGGGAGAAACTCTAAATGTTGGCATGCAAGATATGAGTGTCAAACATGGAGAATGCATGGAAAATACGAACCATAACAGTTCTAATTTTCATGACAGCAGTGAGGTTCCTTTGCATCAGCATGAGACAACAACTACTTCACATGAAGGTGATGGTTCCATGGAGTTGTCAAAGGCATATACTCAAGGTTTGGGTATTATTGATGCATTGTGTGCGGAGGATTCATGCCACCACAAGTCTGATATTTCAAATCAGGCCATAGAAAACAAATTAGAAAATTCATTAATTGGCAAAGAGTCCTAGGATCATTTTTTGGATAGACATGCAGATGCTTTGGAAGAACAAGTGTGCGAAGATATTGTCAAAATAGTAGCTTCTATATTGTCTTTTGAGCCATCCTTTGAGGTACATAGCAGTAGTACCATTGATGATATTGTGAGTAAAGCTGATAGCACACACGATGTTGCTTCTCATATAGTGAGCAATGATGATTTAGACTCATACCATAATGCAGATTACAAATCGAAAGATTTGTGTGGAGATGATTCATCACAAGGGTATCATCATTTAGCTGGGCAATTGAAGGTTAATGATAATATGATTGCTACAGCTTTGGAACATTTTGATGTTGCTCGACAGATGTTGGCAACCTATGGTTGGAGTACTCCTGAGACAGATGAGCACGATGGTAGTGGACTTTCCCTTACAGAGTTTTATATACTTAGAGAAGTGATTGGGATAATGAAGAATAATTATTTACTATTACTATCCGATTGAGATTACCTTCTCAAGTGGGACAGGATCTATTTTGGTGCATTGAAGGGAAAGGAGGAGGAGATCGATGATCTCACCTATGAGCTTGAGATTGCCATGGACTCTTTGAAGAGCACTCAAGAGGCCCTTCAAGAGGCACAGTTGTGGATAGATGAGCTTACCGCAAAGTTGATCCTAGCACAGACTTCATCACCGGCAGATACAGTTTCGATGCCTATGACAGTTACTAGTGATGAACAAACAACCACGGATAGTAGTGAGGGGCACATTGAGGATGTGGCTACATCCATTACTCTTATTGGTGCAGGTGACATAGATGGGATTAGTGCATTGGTTGAGAGTATCAGAGAACCATATGTTACTTCAGGTGTTACTGAGGATAGTTCCCTTATAGATGATGCAGAGCAGGTTGTTAATAGCTCATGTGATGAGGTGATTGATTCTGCAGAGTTGTGTGACTAAACACAACATTACTCCATCTTTTTCACAGGAGATGTGCAGGGTGTCATCCAGTGTGAAGATTGGTTCTCATGATGATTTGTTTCCCTCTCCTGGAAGCAAATCAGAGTTTACATCTCATCTAGCTGATCTTGATTGACAGCTTGTTGAGCCACAAAGATGGGGAGATCAGCTAAAGGTTACAGGAGAGAAGGTTGATTCAACCTTATCTCATTTTGATTGCACTCATAAGTATGTTGAGTACCTTCTTTGGACAACAGAGGTTGAGGAGAGACGGTATGGGGTCTCGGCTGGTACTCACATTTGTAATTTGTGATTCATCAGGAGTGCTTTGGAGGAGATAAAATCAGAATATCTCCAATTATTTCATGATAGGGAGTATGCTATTGGGTATGCAAAGAGGGTTGCTAGAGTATCTACCCAATTAGCTATTCGGATCAGAGACATGGGCGATTATATAATTTGAGTGATGAGAGTGATGAGGAGTGTGTTCCCCATGACTATGACGGTCAATTGTTGACGCAGGTAGGTGCATTTTATCTTGACTGCATAGTGAGGAGTGCTCATCATTTCACCTTTAGTCCACACACAGATGACCTGATGATGCGTAAGTGTGGATTGGATCAGAGTTTATACCATCCATTGTGGGATGGGAATTTACAATCTTCAGAAGATGAAACTAGAGGCTACAAGTACTCAACTCAATTGTTAGCAGAAGATTACTTGCAGGGTCAGCGTTCAGTTTCCCATTGTTGGAATTAGTCCAAACAACTGAGAGGGGGGGTGAATTAGTTGTCCCACAAATTTTAACCTTTTCTACTTTTAATCTTCTTTAACAACTTTCAATCAGATAAACATTAAAGTATGAATTAATAACACAAGAGCATAAATAAATTGAGCACACATAACACCAGAATTTTTTACGTGGAAACCCGGTTAAGGGAAAACCACAGTGGGGGTTAACCCACAAGATTTGTACCATGTTAAAATTACTTAGAAGAAAAGGGAAGGCACATGCCTTCAGGCTCACTGCCTACAAAATTTATGTTTAATACAGAAAGAATGAACTGTGAAATAGCATCTACTTTATGCCTGGTTCAGTTCCTTTGAAAACTCACAAAACTTCTGCTCTGCTCCAAATACTTCTTCTCTAGTTCTTCATATAATCATATCTTGTTCTTCTGCTTCTCCTCTACTCTGCTCTGCCTTTGATCCTTTCTTTGATTTTATTATTTTTCACACAAGGATAATTTTCCACAACTCATCAACTAGTATTTATACGCTTCATCAACCTTGGAATGAACATCAAGGTCGGCACTACAAACAACTGACTTAATGTGAATCACTAAGTTGTCGGCCAAACATAACTGGGACTAAAATCTTCCTTGATCAACATGCCACGCTTCATAGAATTGCTTTTAGATCATCCGCAACACGCTTGAATCATCCGGTCGGCCAAGACTGGAAAGAACATCAACACCAAGAAGGAAATCTTCTTTAACAAGCTCAAACTTCAATGCGGACACCCACCATAGTAGTCACATGATCCAAAGACCTCCACAAGCATATTGAATTCAAGAAAAACATCTGCACTCCTCCAAATCATCAGAATCACTTGCATCTTCCTCCAGAACCTCAAGAACAATGTCTTCCATGACTGTCACATTAGAAAGATTGCTTATGGACTTCCAAACCACAAACCACTTGAATGGATGATACACATTGACTTCCCAAACATGCCTCTAGATTTGCAGATCATCATTTGACATATCTGGAACAATCTGGACCTCTTTCATGTTACTCTGTCTCTTCTGAACACTGCAAAACTAGTTCTACTCAGATGGCCATAACTTCTTCAAATCTTCATGTGAACCCTTCAAAACTTAACTGGAGCTTCTTCAGACAATCCTCTACTCAGCCATATGGTCCGCATACATTAATCCTCATTAATTTTCTCAATATCCTCAACAATCCAGTCTTCTATATAGGCAGTAAAATAGGATACATTTGACACTAATGGAAACAAGGATATGTTGACATCAATGACAACACCGATTAGACACATATTTGCAACAAACTCCCCCTTTGTCATTGATGGCAACATATGATGTGAAAAACTGATTTGACCATCAAGACAAGACTTTCTCCCCCTTTCTCTTAGCACTTCTACAATCACTTTCTTCACAGCTCCCCCTTTCATCAACAACTAGTTTTTCACAGGAACTTCTCTCCCCCTTTGACATCAATGGAAAAGAACACATATTTGCAATCTTTTCTCCCTTTTTTGTTTTAGACTGATCCCAAAAATTTTCATACTGACTACTCCCCCCGAGTAGTATCTCCTTAGCATCAATCTGGATCACAAGATATGACTGTGAATTCCACCGGACTGATGCACCTTAGTGCATCTTAGTTCTGATCAGTAGGGGTAATAACCCCTAACTTCTCTCTAAGATACTCAAAAGTATCCTTGGGAAGAGGCTTAGTGAAAATATCCACAACCTGATCCTTTGAAGACACAAACTCCAACTTGACTTCATTCTCATTTACCTTCTCTCTCAAAAAATGAAACTTAATGGATATATGTTTTATCTTTGAATGCAACACCAGATTCTTTGAGATACTTATTGCACTTGAATTATCACAAAAGATTGTGACAGGCTCCTCAAACACAATTCTGATGTTCCTCAACATTTGCTTCATCCATAGAACTTGAGTGCAATTGTTTGCTACTGCTATATATTCTTCCTCTATTGTAGATATGGATATTGCCTCCTACTTTTTGCTCAGCCAAGAAACCAATCTTCTTCCCAAGAAGAATGCACCACCACTAGTACTTTTTCTGTCATCCACATCTCCTGCCCAATCAGCATTTGTATATGCATGAAGAGTGAAGTCATTGTCTTTTGGATACTATAATCCATAATCAAGTGTTCCTTTGAGATATCTAAAGATTCTTTTGACTGCTACAACATAGGATTCTTTAGGATCAACTTGGAATCTAGCAACAAGCCCAACTGCATTCATAATATCAGGTCTAGTCTGAGTCAGATAGAGCAGTCCTCCAATCATTGATCTATGCCTTTTCTGATTTGCCTTAGGGGATTCATCACCTTTACTCAACTTACATCTGGTTACCATAGGCATACCTGCTGGCTTTGAATCTTCCATTCCAAACTTATTCAACAATTCTTTCACATACTTAGACTGAGATATAAAAATACATTTATCTGACTGAGTGATTTTCAGACCTAAGAAGAAATTCATCTCACCAAACATGGACATCTCAAATTAACTTTGCATCTAATCAACAAATGTTTTGCACATGCTCTCATTTCCACCAAAAATGATATCATCAACAAATACCTCAACAATTAGAATATTCTCATGATCAATCTTGAAGTAAAGATTATTAAGCATTATATGGACTCAAACAAGCCCCAAGAGCCTGGTATGCAAGATTAGATAAGTATCTGCAGACCATGTCTTTCTGATCAGACAACTAAAATCCTTCCAATTGCTCAATGTAGACTTCTTCTTCTAACTCTCCGTTTAGAAATGCTGACTTGACATCCATCTGATAGACTTTGAAATCTTTATAAGCAGAAAAAGAAAGAAACAATCTAACTGCCTCTATTCTTGCCACCTGAGCAAAAGTTTCTTCAAAATCAATTCCTCCCACTTGAGAATATCCTTTGCATACCAACCTTGCTTTATTTCTTCCAACTTCATGATCTTCATTTAGTTTATTCTGAAAGACCCATTTAGTTCAAATCACATTTTTGTCTTTAGGTCTAGAAACAAGATCCCAAGTGTGATTCTTTTCAATTTACATTAGTTCTTCCTCCATTGCTTTTACCTAGTTTTGATCATTGCAGGCTTCACTTACTGATTTTGGTTCAATCTTTGAAATCAAACAAATCTCTTCTTGATCTTCAACAATTCTTCTCCTAGTTCGAACACCTTTGTTTCTATCTCCTATGATTTGATCTTCAAGATGATTCATCCTTACATACCTGGGAGTTTTGGGAATTGCTTGAGCTTTTGTTTCTTGAGCTTGTTCGTCAACTTGTGCACTCTATCTTCTTAAATTACTAGATTTTCTGGATCAATCTGGATCTAAATCTAAGTTCGCACTTGCCTTTCTTGACTTGGATTTTCATCTTGATCATCTAAATCATATCTACACGACCTGGAATGTCCTTCTTTGCTCTCATCAACTCTGACATTAGCACTTTCACCAATCTTTTTCAACCTCTTGTTAAAGCACCGGTATGCTTTACTTTGAGTGGAATAACCCAGAAAAATTCCTTCATCACTTCTCGCTTCAAATTTGCCTAGATCTCCATCTCTTTTGATATAGCACTTACTACCAAAAACTCTAAAATACTTCACAGTAGGAGCATGACCGAACCATAGTACATAAGGGGTCTTACCAAAATTGCCTTTGATCTGCACCTGGTTAAGAGTGTAGATAGCAGTACTCACAACTTCTCTCCAATAGACTTGTGGAACATTTGCTTCCATCATCATGGTTCTAGTAGCTTCTTGAATGGTCTGGTTCTTTCTTTCCACAACTCCATTCTGCTGAGGCGTCCTAGGAGCAGATAGCTATCTTTTTATTCCATATTTTTCACAGAATGTATCAAACTCACCAGAAGTAAACTCTCCACCTCTGTTGGATCTCAGACACTTTATCTTCACACCAATCTCATTTTCCACAATAACTTTGAACACTTTGAATTTGTCAAGAGCTTTTGATTTTTCTTTTAAGAAAGTTACCCACATCATCCGGGAGTAATCATCAATCAACAACGTAAAATATATGTCTCCTTGCACACTCCCAATTCTAGCAGGACCACATAGATTAGTATGCACAAGTTCCAATCGCCCACTTGAAAATTGTTCTTTACTTTTGAATGATGTTTTGTTCTGTTTACCCAATTGACATTCTCTACACATGCTATTAGGTTTCACAAGTCTTGGAAGATTTCTCAGAGCACAAGTAGAACTTATCTTGACAATGTTATCAAAATTCACATGACACATTCTCCTATGCCACAACCAACTCTGATCTGTCTGTGCAATCAAACAACTTTTACCAGAACTACTTAATTGAAAGATGTTACCTCTAGCTTGTGTACCAAATGCAATTTTAGTTCCAGAGCTTTCCAAGATTCTGCATTTTCCATCCTTGAATCGGAGATCATAACCTTTCTCAACCAACTGTCCAACACTAAGAAGATTATGCTTCAGCCCTTACACATACAGAACATCATTTGTGTTATTCTTACCATCAAAAGAGATGGATCCTCTGCCACGAATTCTACCAGCTGAGTTGTCTCCAAATTTCACAATTCCACCTTCATATTTTTCAAAGTTTATAAACTTACTTTTATCACTAGTCATATGATGAGAACATCCACTATCAATCACCCATTCATCCTTTTCAACAACCTGAGTAGCCAAGGCACTTTCCACATTTGCACAGCTAGTAGATTCAGTAGACACCTCCATCTTCAGTGGCACCTCCATGATCAGATTCATCATCTGTGACTCCTTCTCCAGCTTTTTGGACATAGTAGCAATTCTTCTGACCTTTATATCTGTTAGGGTTTGGCTTTGAAAATTTCTCCGGACATCTTGAGGCAAAATGAGCAATCTTATTACAAGCAAAACATTTGAATGGCAACTTTTCTTCATACTTACCAGATCCTCTTGGCATTCTTTTGGCAATAAGAGCTTCCAGTTCTGTAGACTCAATTTCATCATCTTCAAGATCCTTCCTTGCCTTAGCAAATCTATTTGATCTTGTAGAAGAGCTTTCACCCAGATCATATATTTGTTTTCCATATACACTGGCCTTAAAAACAGATTCAGACTTAGGTAGACAATCACCAAACTCACTTAATTCAAAAGCTAAAATTTTGCCAACCAGCTAATCTCTTGTAACTTTTGAGACAATCCTGATCTCTTCTATAGTAGCAACCTTATGTTTGTATGAATCAGGTAAAGATCTGAGCACTTTTACCACAATCTCTGATTCTTCCAAAGTTCCACCAGCACACCTGATACCACACACAAGTTCATTTATCTTTTGCATGTAGATTGTGATATTTTCATCTTCACTCATCCTTAGATTTTCAATTTTTCCTCTTAGACTTTGTAGCTTGGCACATTTGACATATTCATCACCTTCATAAAGATTCTCCAACTTCTTCCAGATTTCATGAGCAATTTTTAGTCCAAAAACATTTGACATTTCTGAATCAGTCAGGGCACTCAACAAGGCGTCTTTAGCTCGAAGGTTATTTTCAGCATCTTTAATTTGATCTGGAGTTGAAGGACATTTCTCTGGAGGTTTATACTCATCATTGGTTATCACCTAATAAGCATCACCCATGCATTGCAAATGGCATTCCATGCGACTCTTCCAAACAGAGTAATTTGTTCCATCAAATCTCAGACTATCCTTTTTTTAGGTCGACATCTTGGATCTCCTCAAGCATTCAAGCTTCTTTTAGAGGATCTGGCTCTAATACCAATTGTTAGAATTAGTCTGGACAACTAAGAGGGGGGGTGAATCAGTTGTCCCACAAATTTTAACCTTTTCTGCTTTTAATCTTCTTTAACAACTTTCAATCAGATAAACATTAAAGCATGAATCAATAACACAAGAGCAGAAATAAATTGAGCACACATAACACTAGATTTTTTTACGTGGAAACCCAGTTAAGGGAAAACCACCGTGGGGGTTAACCCACAAGATTCGTACCCTGTTAAAAGTACTTAGAAGAAAAGGGAAGGCACATGCCTTCGGGCTCACTGCCCAGAGCTCACTGCTCAAGAGAGGCTCACTGCCTACAAAATTTATGTTTAATACAAAAAGAATGAACTGTGAAATAACATCTACTTTATGCTTGGTTCAGTTCCTTTGAAAACTCACAAAATTTTTGCTCTGCTCCAAATACTTCTCTAGTTCTTCATCTAAACATCTCTTGTTCTTCTGCTTCTCCTCTACTCTGCTTTGCCTTTGATCCTTTCTTTGATTTTATTATTTTCACACAAGGATAATTTTCCACAACTCATCAATAAGTATTTATATGCTTCATCAACCTTGGAATGAACATCAAGGTCGGCACTACAAACAACTGACTTAATGCGAATCACTAAGCTGTCAGCCAAACATAAATGGGACTCAAATCTTCCTTGATCAACATGCCACGCTTCATAGAATTACTTTTAGATCATCTGCAACACGCTTGAATCATCTGGTCGGCCAAGATTGAGAAGAACAACAACACCAAGAAGGAAATCTTCTTTGACAAGATCAAACTTCAATGCGAACCTCCACCATAGCAGTCACACAATCCAGAGACCTCCACAAGCATATTGAATTCAACAAAAACATCTGCACTCCTCCAAATCATCAGAATCACTTGCATCTTCCTCCAGAACCTCAAGAACATTATCTGCCATGACTGTCACTTAGAAAGATTGCTTGCAGGCCTCCAAACCATGAACCACTTGAATGGATGATACACACTAACTTCCCAAACATGCCTCTAGATCCGCAGATCATCATTTGACATATCCAGAACAATCCAGACCTCTTTCCTGTCACTTTGTCTCTTCTGAACACTGCAAAACTGGTTCTACTCAGATGACCATAGCTTCTTCAAATCTTCATGCGAACCCTTCAAAACTTAACTAGAGCTTCTTCAGACAATCCTCTACTTAGCCATATGGTCCACATACATTGATCCTCATTCATTTTCTCAATATCCTCAACAATCTAGTCTTCTATACAGGCAACAAAATAGGATACAATTGACACCAATGGCAACAAGGATATGTTGACATCAATGACAACACTGATTAGGCACATATTTGCAACACCCATCATGCTGACATGTATTCAGTAGAGTTTTCTACTTCTATGTCACAGAGACTACCTATGGATGCATGGCTTCAGAGAGATTATGGTGTCAGTAGACATGATGGCTTAGTTGGATATCACATCCATGAGAGTTTAGTAGAGAATATAGGGAGATTTGGTGTAGCAGATGTTTTCAGATATTCTTATTTCGACATGACAGATGGATGTGAGTTTCGTTTGCATTGGGATCCAAGTGGTGATAGAGTTGGCACTGCAGTTTGGTTGGGTCCCATCGGTTTGCTACACCAATTTCAACATGGTGAAGTTGAGATCAGATTAGCGCAGAGGAAGTTGAAGGATATCAAGCATAACTGACTTCTTTTCTCAATTTGGGATCCAGGTATATATTGGTGGACACTCTTTAGTGTGATATGCGATCCTTCTTGTGCATCAGGGTTCTAGTCAAAGTTCACTAATGAGTATTGTAGCATGTACATTGTGTGGTTTGCTTATAGCTTCACCTTTGGTTCACCTGTACATGAGTTGTTTCTGATGCACTATTCTTGTGTGTCTGAGTTGGACTATTGGACTATCATTTATTATTGCACGGTTGAGCTTATACTGGTGTTGTTAGAGTTATTTGGTGATATGTGGGATATTCTATAGTTCTTCCCTTGGGCCTTTGTTGGAGTGATGTTCTTTATTCAGTTGCGATTGCTTGAGGACAAGCAATTTAAGGGAGGGCAAACTGTAATGTCCCCTTTTTTGTGAGCATCAGAGTTCGAAGGGTTAGCCTATCATTTGATCCTCGTAGGCTAGTGTGGTGGATTAGAGGGTCCAGTTTGGGCATTATGGAGCTCTTTAGGTGGCAGTTGTCAGTGTTTATCTCTTCAGATCCTTCATATGTTCAGAGGCATTGATATTTAGAGGTTTCTGGTTTTGTTTTGAGGGATTTACTATTTATAGTAAGTCAGTGGATGTTAGAGAGGGACCCTTACTATTTTTAGTAAGGCAGTTGGGTGCACAGTGGATACAATGGTAAACTCCTAGGTTCAGACGGAATTGAGAAATAATGATTATTTGTGGAGTTATGTTATTTTTAATTATTAATAAAGTGATTACTTTATTAATAATTACTTATAAAGTGTAATTATAAAGATTTAAGTTCACTTTATGTCCAATGGGGCCATGACCCTCAAAAAGGTCACTTAAAGTACTTTAAATATTATTATTATTTGAACGCTCATTTATTAAAGTGAAAGGCAAACATGAAATACATTTTTAAATGATTGAAGAGCCTCATGAGGAAATCGACTAAGTTGGAGAAGGTATATAAAGGGCCATCCAAGCAAATGCAAATCATCATTTGATCATTATACATTTTGGTTTTGTTGTTTGGAGATCTTTTTCTCTTGGAGGAGAAGGAAACCTAGGGTTTCAGATTTATTAACTTTGGAGAATGAAGTTTTCTTCATTGTTTCAACATTATGAGGTTGTGGAAGACCAACTGAAGATTGCCATTGTGGATTGGCTTCATCCAGGGGTCAACATTGAGCTTTATTAGAGGATTTCACAAGGGTTATTACATGAAGAGGAGGAAGAAATGGACAACAACAATGAGGTGTATGACAGAGCAATAGAATCTTAGAGTCTTCAAGCAAAGAAGTTGGTAAGCAAGCGACGATGCAAGAAGAAATAGAGGAAGAAAAGAGTACAAACCAAGAAATAGGACGTAGATCAAGTCAAGCATGGAGAAGATCAAGAGGAGGTCAGAGGACAGTTAAGACTACATCACAATTGGAGGAAGCAGAAAAAGCAGTTGATCATCATTTGAGATGGAACTCAAATTTCTTTTCCTCGAGAGTATGATGCAAGAGCATCCTTGTTGAAGCAATTTATAGTCATTTTGTGTTCTAGTCTCTATTTTGGGTTGAAATAAGTTTTAGGGGTCATTTGAGGTCTATTTTAATAATTTAAGCTAGGTAAAGTGATTTTTGTGTCAGTTACTCAAAGTCCTAGTTGTAAAAGCACTATGTTGGCAAAAATGGGAAAAATTGCAAACTGTCATATAGTGCTTTCGGTGGAAATTAAAGCATGTAACATTTGTAACTGCCTCTTTGGGTGGAAAATGAATGGAAATAAATGTAATATGCTGTCCAAGAATGAAGAGAATTTTTGGGAGGAAGAAAAACTTGGGTTTTGACAGTCTTGTGTCCATTTTCTCACTGTTCCGTTGTTTTTAGTCTGAAGTTTTGCATTGTACGACCCTATACGGTATAGTACAGGCCTAAAACCAATTGGAAAAGATGAAGGAATGTATCTAGATCTAAGTGCTTTTTTTTTAATTAAATTCATTGAGTTTTGAAGAAGTTATGATCATTTTACTAAGGGCAGGTTTGCGAGTTTATTTTTCTGAAAGTTGTAGTATAAACAAAATGCATGGTATGGCTTTGTACAGTCTAGTACGATCCTCCAAATGATTCGTAAAGTTAATACTATGTTTTAATCTTCAAATTATTTTGGTTTCATGTGATTTCATTATGTTTTGTGTGAGATATGGCCATTTTGGTGAAGGTTGCCTTGTTCTAACAATGTTTTCTAGAATTTGCAGTATGAAAATGTACTAGTACGGACATGTATGGTACAATATTGGGATGAAACCAATTCAAATGGATGAACATATGTTTCTATCTCTTAAGGATTTTTTTTTGGATCATTTTCATGGAGATTTGAATAAGCTATGACCATTTTTGTGAGGACAGGTCTGAACCCTAACTAGGGTTCCCAGTTATGTAACTGTCCATTTTTGACCCATTCCCTACAAAGTAACCCTAGCCCATTTTGATATATGTTGCGTAAGGGCCAAAAGGGTATTCTAAAGAAGTTTCATATTTCTATTTGCAGCTCTTTAGGAAAAGTTATGACCAAAAAGGTCTAAATTGTTGCACTTGAAGGGCTACTAGAGTTAAGGATAGTTTGTAAAGAAAAGGGCTAAAAGATTGTAAGTCAAGGGTTCTTTCTGGGTGATTTGAGATTGCTTTAGCTATTTTTTAATCCCTTTACATCACAGGGACCGACATGTGAATCAATAGTCCTCTAAGTCTTGCAAGTAAGGCATAACACTACCTGAGGTTCCCTTAGGTGGCTCAGCAGTACAAGGAAACATAAATGTAATGGTTGAACTGCTTACGCATTTCTTAGTAGGATTTCATTTCTACAGGTTGGCACCATCAATTTTTGACAAAGGAAGTTAGTGGATTCAGAAGAGATTCAAAACCATGATGTCATAGGTAGTTGTGGTAGATATTTTTCTCCACCGACCTAATTTTGGGACAACCAGACTGCTATAAATAGGGCAATAAGCCATTGTAAAAGAGGTTGGTTAGTTGGGGAATGTTTATTCATTGAGCCAATTATTATACTAAAGAAGAAGAATCGATAAGCTTTTGAGCCTTTGTGTATGCTCTTCAAGAGCGGATTGAATATTTTATGACTGTGCCTCTGAGCCTTTTTGTAACTTGTTCTCTATTCACCAATGAAGAACAAGTGATGCCTTGTGCTTATTTTTGTGCCTATTGACTCTTTCTTTTGAGTTTAAGATATTGATGTATGACTTTGTTTTTAGTTTCAATGATGATGTTAATAAGTGGTATGAAATCATGCTCCCTTTAGCTCTTGGCAGCCATGAGTTAATATTGTAAGTTAAACAAGGAAGCATTGTGCCTTTATCGCATCAATCCAAGTCTTGTTTTCTGGCGCATCACCTTAGAATAGATTTCCTTTTAAGTTTATCTTTTCTCTTCCCCCCCCAGCAGTTCGAAGGAATTAATGAGAATCTTAAGAAGAGTCAACTTCTAAAATCTCGGAGGTTATCCTGTGATTCCCAAAATGAGTCCCATAGTCATAAGATTTCCCATTACTTTGGTGGTAGTCTATGTTGAAGATTCAATTCCTAGATACAAACAATAAAAACCATCAATAGTATCTTATGGCATGCTCGGTGGGACTCAAACACACAATTGCCTGATTAGAAGTCATATGCCTTGGTTTATGATTTGCTAATCCTCATTTCACATTTTATAAAATTTTGAGAAAGGTCAAAGAAATACCTACTCAAAGGGGCATGAATCTTCCATTTGGTGACATCGTTAGTAAAGATCTGTACTCTTAACGATCATGATGGTTCCAAATATCTATGTGCACCTAAACATCCCAGCAAGAAGTTATTCGTTCACGACTTGGTATTCAAATGGTCCCCTACAACAATGATAAGGTGGTGACATTCCAGAGGCAGTGTTGAAGGCATTGTCACAGTTCCACGGTGATAACTCTACTTGTGTCTCAGATCATATTCAAGATATTGCAAATCTATGCAATATTCACTATATTGCGGAGGAGAGTGTGGCTCTTCAGTTGTTTGTTTTTTTTTCCTAAGAGGAAGAGCATGAGAATTGTATAGAACTCTATAGCGTGGTTCAATCACAACATGGGATCAACTTGGAGAGCTCCTTTTCAAACATTTTGTGAGAAAGCAAATACTAGCTCTCTGGTTCAAAATCTCATCACAATCAAGAAACACCCAGAAGAGTACATGTAGAATTTCAATGCAAGATTCGATAGAACATGGAAAAAAATTCTAGTTGAGGAAAGGCCCCCCAAGTTTTGCATTTTTTATATTTCTTAAAGGCTTTGAATCTTGAAATCTCAGTTATGATAGAAATTTTAGGAGGTGAAACTTTACCTCAATCATATGATCTAGCCGTTAAAGTTGAAAAAACCCTGATAGAAGCTAGTAAGTTGCCATCCATGAAATCCATGAGCTATCACAAAAAAGTCTCTTCTCAGGATCTTTCATATAGCCAAGCGCAGGCTTATCCAAACCCCACACTTCAAAGCCCCTGTAAGCAGTTGCACCTATACGACTAACTCATGAGAAAACCTCTTCCCCATCTAAAGAAGATGTTCGATCATCTATAAAACTGCACTTCTTGCACCCCTACAATTGCTAAGCCAAGTTGTTCACCCACAAAGAAAAGTGAGCGGATCCTTTGTTATTTTGATGCCAAGGATGCTTGTCATCCAGATCCAAATGATGAAAGTTGGATGCAGAGCTTATGCAATAAGGGATTTCAAATACATAACTCATAAGCAACTTGTGGAAGAAATAGGAGGGAAGAATACTCTGACAGTGATGATCCCGTGACCACCTTTGAGAAATAAAAACATGCGCTTTGCTCAAAAGTGGGGACCGAAGAAGAAAATGCCCTGCAAGCTAAGGAGGAGGATGATCTAGTGGATACCGAGCACCGAGAGGAGCAAATTGTAGATTTGTTATTAATTATCCAATGAGGGTACAATCTTCTTTACAAAGAAGATTGTGACACAAAATTTTCAAAGCCTTTTCCAAGAGATCAACAAGAAAATACAAATGAAAAGGACACTCCGACCAGTTTGGAACCTCATTACTCTAGCGTATCAATGAACATCTGCAATAACAAGGAGTTATTTGTAGGCAACACAAATGCTCCTTTCTTCATTCAGGAAAAGATTATGGTCAGGTTCAGGCAACACAATCATTTTTAAGCCATTCTTTGATATATTTTTGGGTCTCAACCAAAACAGGGGATCATGTAAATGAAGATGTTGATGTTCATAAATCACCAGACGCCTCTGAATACTAGATCAAGCTGGATTTTCTAGATCCAGGCTTCCCTTCATCAGATCAGAAGGAATGTGTAGGTCGGTACAAATGGTATTGCAAAATAAATGAAGAGATACGCGAAGATAGGAAGGTAAAAAGGTATAGATTTTCATTATACTATTTAATACAATTTATATGGTTTCTTGTGAGCTCGAGATGGGTGTCACAAAATAGAATATTCATAAGTGGAAGCTATTTTGTAGTCTCGGTCAATGAACATGTTCTCATTCTGCCATTGACATCCTAATCAGGTTGCAATATGCAACGATAATTTTGTTTTGGTCCAGTTTTCTAATAAAGTTGCGAATGAAGAGCAAGCTGTAAGTGGCTTGTTTTTTGTTTTTTGTCCTAGTCATCTAATGTTAGGTACCTAAGGATATGATATTATTATGTATTTAGGTGGATGGGGATGCTGACATGTGGTACACATCCCTTAAGTTAGTTATATTGGGTCATGTGGACAATTAGTATAAGGGATGTGAACCACATGACCCAATTAACTAATTGTCCACATGACCCAATATAACTAACCTAAGGGATGTGTGCCACATGTCAGCATCTCCATCCACCTAAATACATTATAATACCATATCCTTAGGTATCTAACATCACACACCATGTGTGTTAGTTTCTTCCTAAGGTTGGATTTTGTCTATACCATTGTTGCATACACTACCATTACACCAACTCTAGGTTTGCACACACCCTACTTTCTAATCAATGCTATTATAAGCTTGACATACATCACCTGGGGAACTAATTGAGGTACTCTCCCAAACAATACGACCATTTTTCTTTGTCCCCTGGGGATCATCTAGAGTGAACATGTGCATTGTAAGAAGACATGGAATCTAGGACTGAAGATAAGGATCCCCAAAAAGTTTCAAAAGTTTTGGAATTTGCCTATTCCCATGAAGGTTAGCTATGCCTAGTATCATAGCAAAAATGTCCAGCAGTGCAACAATTCCCTAGTTTCACAAATTTTCATTAAACAACTTCCAAATTTTAATTATAGCCAACTCCGAACCTCCACAATGCATTTCTAGTCTCATATATGATATTTTATAGGTGAACGTGCTTCATTTCCAATTCTCTTTCTTCTTAAGCATTTGAAGTTTTACATTTCCAATTCCCAACTCTTGTGTTGTTTAGCGTGAAGTAACTTAGTAAGAGCATCAACAATAAATAAAGTAGACGTACAATCATCAGTGATAGCTAATTGAGTAAACAAAGATTTCAATTTGTCTGCTAACTCGTGTTTCTTTTGATTTTCAACATTTTGAATAGAGTAATTATCATAATATATGTCTTCCTCGCTATAATGCAACATGCGATGCTCAGAGGTAGAAGACAGAAAATAAAACAATGCATTATCCTAGATTGTTTAAGAATGTTTACTTTTGCCACTACAATGTGTTCATTTTATTTACAAATTTGACTTGATTTTCAAATGATAGTAAAATTAATGATTTCAAATCTAATATAAGAAAATAAAGTACTAGAGTTGGGAATTAAAATGAGACTAGAAAATAAAGAATGTAAGGATAAATATGTGTGTTTGGAATAATCACAAGCTTTGGAATTGGTTGCATAAGGATGGAACTTGACTAGAGGAACTTTTGGATGGGTATAAGGGTTGTGAAACTATATGAGATGAAGATGACCTAACATGCACACTTGTGTCTAATAGGAGTGCAAGTGACTCTCTTTGGGTACTAGTGACCTACAAATCCTAGTGTCACTTGACGACATGGCTCTAAACTCTTTTAGAGATACTCACCAAAATCCCAACTTCATTGGTGTGCCAATAAAATTTACAAACATTCCAATAAAGATAATTAATAATTTTTCAGAGTCTAAGGGGGAGAAGAATTGGGTGCTAGGTTTGGGAGGTTGTCTCAATCATGCCCCTAGATGGCATGTTTGAGCCTCAAGTATGGAGAGAATTATAGTTTGTGAAAACCTAGGGTACAAATGTGATAATGGTGTAGGTTGAAAACTCCATCAGCTTTCAAGGATGATAGTGGTGTGCATCATGCAATGGAGGGATTACAAGGGTGATGAAATATTAAGTTGTTGTTGGGAAAAAGGTGTCTCAACCTTGCATTCCCAATATTGTATTTATTAATTGTTAGTATTTATTTATATTTATTTATTATTTTATCCTTACATGGGGAGTGGGGTGTCCCACTTTGAGGTGGCACTCTTTGCCATGTGTCAGGCATCTTGGAATGTGTGTAAGAGCTTGTAAGAACATCTAAATATCATTATGACATTGTTAGATAGGAGTTACTTATGATGGATTCTTATGACACGCAAGAGCATGATTATAGGGGGTTATGATGGAATCTTGACCAACATTATGACAGTCTTATGATACATGTCATGGAGTATCTTTGAATGGACGAAGAGGATAAAACTAGGTGCCCAAGTTAGGTGGTTAACTATGACAAGTTATGACAATATGACAAGGTGTAAGGAATATACTAAATATTACATGAAGACCAAGACCAAGAACAAAGTATTGGAATTTGTGCCATTTGGGTCCCACTTTTGGGCTCATGGATTTGGAACATGGGTTTGTAAAAGCATTTGATGGTTACCAATTTGTTCTTCGTCTATTTATAGGTGCTTGGAGATGGAGCTTTGTATGGTTGATTTGTAGGTACTATTACATTGCCATAATTACTCTAGATTTGTATGTTGATGATACTCCCGTAGTTTACCCACATAAACCTTATGTTATGGTATATTTCACATGTATTCTTTTCTATAATTGCAAAGATTAAATTGAGTTTCACATACCTCTCCTGATTGATTAGTGTAGGAAGCATTTTCCATACATGTGCTTCCTTTCATTTGGTATCAAAGTCTGATCATCTCAAATTCTAGGTGTTTCAAACAAGGGTTTTTTGTATTAATCTTGGATTGAGTGGGAGCTTGAACATAAGGAAATTTTGTTGTAGGAAAAATGGAAAGCACATTGAGGATAGAGATGGAGATGTTCTCAAGCACTAACTTTGAGATTTGGAATCTCAAGATAGATGATATGCTTGTAGAAAAAGATCTATGGGTTGTATTATCTAGATCTAAACCCATTGTAATGTCACAAGAAGACTAGGACAAGTTGGAGATAAAAGAAAAGGGTCTTATAAGACTCTATTTGGTCGACTCTGTGTTGTTAAAAGTACTTGAAGAAGCCACCATAGCATCTCTATTGAAGAAGTTGGGAGAGATTTATCATGCTAAATAGTTGGTGAATAAAATTTTCCTAAGAAAGAAGTTATATGCCCTCAAGAGAAGATGGTGGTTCTCTGAGCAAGCATCTGAATGTATTCAATATGATTGTGACCTAGTTGCGTTCTCTTCGAGTGAAGATGGAGGAGGAACATTGTATGACATCATTATGTTCTTTGCTAGACTTGTGAGATTACTTGGTGATGGCAATCAGGAGCACTGCCTCTAAACTCAAGATGGATGAGGTAGTTGCATCGTTAATTTTAAAGATGTGGAAAAGAACTTTTGAATCTACCAAGGAGGCCCTAGTTGGTCATGGAAGATCGAAAAAGAAAGGAAAGAAGAAAGACAAGTCTATATCCAAATCTTCTAGAAAGACCAAGGGTAACTATTGGAACTGTGGTAAGCATGAGAATTTTAGAAGATACTACAAGGAGGAGAAAAATAAAAATAAACATGATTTAGATGATGAGTTTAAAAAGTGTCAGGATGACGGTGATGCCTTTGTCACGGCCTTGGAAACACATGCACCAAAAGGTGCATGGTTGGTAGACTCTGGAGCTTCCATCCACATGACCTCACATCAAGGTTGGTTTTTGAAGTACGAAGAATATGATGGCAAGAAGATGTATCTTAGAGATGACTGTCACCTGAGGATTATTGGCGATGGAAGAGTCTTGATATGATTACAAGTGAAGGGGATCAATGGTGTACTGCATATCCCTAGTTTGCCATGGAACCTAATTTTAGTTAGAAAGCTTAATGATGCAGTTGTGTAGGTTGTTTTCTCTAATGGAAGTTGTAATATGGTGTAAGGATCTATGGTGCTCACTAAGGGTGTTCATGTGGGCACTATGTTTCAATTGGATGCATGCACAATTTAGTGCAATAGTTATTTTGTTTGTGTAGTGAAGAGATCTGTAGAATCTACACTTTCACCATTAGAACCACCAACAAAGATGAGTGTTGCATCTCCTTATAATGGTCATGATTTCTAGGTACCTAAGGGTGTTCTTACTTTAGATCTTACATCCTCTTACAACCTATCATAACTAACTAAAATTAATTCTCCATTTTGGGCACCTAGTTTGTCATAAATTGCCTTGAAAAAGGAGATACTCTTACAACATGTCATTGACTAGTAATAGCTATGCAAATATCCCTTCTTGCATGTCATAATAGCCCAAGAATAGCCACACTAACTTGGGCACCAAGTTTGACCAAGTTATCACCTATTTACATCCCAAAGTAAAAGATGCTCTAACCAGTAAATAATAAACCACTACATTAAATAATTAATCTATTTATTGTAAATAATTAATTACCATACCAGTAAAATTAATTAATTATTGTTAGTGAATCCTTCATCCCTTATGAATGCATTTACAAACAATATTTGGAATAATTAAATGACATAAGATTTACAAGTTTGATGGCGTCTTAATCCTAAAATTATCTCATTTGACATCATACATTGTAAATACATCCATAGGAAAAACAAAATAACTAAGTACATGCTACAAGGTCTATCGCCTCCCTACACCAAGAGAACTTTTAGTGCTCACAAGCTTGGTAAGAAAATATGTAACATTTTCCCAAGTGTCAACCTTCCTCGACATAATCTATCCATTTAAAATCATTTCCTAAATAAAGTGGTACTATACATCCACATTCTTCATTTGAGCATGATACATAGGATTCTTCGCTAAATGGATTGCACTCTGACTATCACAACCAATTTGATTATCCCATAATCAAAACCAGTACCTACACACAATATCTATAAACCTACCTCCTTAGAGACATTTGTATCAACTATATAATCTACTTTGGTGGTGGATAAAGCAATTGTGGGCTGCCTCTTACTCATACAACTCATTACACCACCAAACAAAGTAAAAACATATTCATTGGTGGACCTATGACCATCCAAATCACTAGCCTAATTTGCATCAACAAAGACTTGTATGTCTAATATATTATCCACACTGTTAGTATGAGAATAAACTAAATAATAATCAAAAGTACCACACAAATATCTAAGTACCCTTTTCACATTATTGCAATGCTCTCTACTAGGGTTAGACATAAACCTGCTCAATACTTCCACTACTTGGGCAATATTTTGTCTAGTGCAAACCATTGCATACATCAGGATACCAAGTGTACTAGCATATGGCACATTAGACATATCCTCAAAATCATCTTCACACTTGGGACACATATCTAAAGTAAGCTTAGTTCCAATTAGTAAAGGAGTTTTAATTGGCTTATAATCTTGCATATTAAATCTGTGCAAAATAGTATCAGCATACTTACTTTGAGATAACCAAAGCTTTCCTTATTCACGATCCCTCCTGATTTCCATTCCCAATATGTACCTTGCTTCCCCTAGATCCTTCATGTCAAATGCTCCTAAAATTTGAGATGTCAACTCACTGATCATACCCTTGGTGGTACTAAAAACATGTCATCTACATACAAGGCAACAATTAGTATATGATCATCAATACATTTAATGTAAACACAATGATCCTCTTCGCTTCTTACAAAACCCAACTTCAAAACAAATGAATAAAAAATTTGATACCGCATTCGGAGTGATTTTTTCAAACCATAAAGAGATAGTTTTAATCTGCAAACCAAGTGTTCCTTCCATTTTACCTCAAAACCTTTAGGTTGTTGCATATAAATTCTCTTCCAGATCCCCATGCAAAAATATAGTCTTAACATCTATTTGCTCAATTTCAAAATCATTAGTACCAATTATGGATAAAAGAAATATAATTGAGGATAATTAGCAATAGGAGAAAATTTTATTGAAATCAACTCCCTCTCTTTGGGAGTAGCCCTTGGCCACCAATTTAGCCTTGTACTTCTCTAATGAACTGTTTGCTCTAAATTTCTTCTTATAGACCCATTTACAACCAATGGATTTACTTCCTTTGGGAAAACAAACAAGATCCCAAATATCACATGAATCTAAATCCATCATCTCCTCTTGCATGGATTGCTGCCAAGACTCACTATCATTTGAAAAAATAGCTTCCCTGTAGGTTCTAGTTTCATCAGATCAATATTTAACAAAGCAAATACACAATAAAAATTTAGTGGGCTATACCTATCAATTATATTTCATTGTCTTGTGGGATCTTCTCAAGGTTGGAGTAAGAGATTCTTCTTCTTATGAGTCCTCTTGTTCTTCTACATGCTCAACCTCTGCAGAGACTTCAGGGTCATCCAGCTTAGAACTCCCACTTGAATCCCCTTCTTCCTCTCCATTCTCAAATCCATAATTTTGTTCTTCCACATGTGCATCTTCTTGCTTCAAATAAAAATGCATTGTCTTTTTCTCTTCTTTCTCTTTTGGTTGTTCAAGAAAAAAAAAAGATTTTTGCTCCCGAAAAATAACATCTCTAGAAAAGACAACTTTCAAGGTTAGTGGATTCCAAAGATTATAATCCTTAACATTATCACCATATCCAATGAAGATGCATTTTTGTACTTTTGGTTCCAACTTAGTCCACTTTTATTTAGGCACATGAACAAAAGCCTTGTAGCCAAAAACCCTTAAATGTGAAACAAAAGGTTTCTTATCTATCCACACTTCATAAGGTGTTGAATCAAGAGTCATACAAGGAGATCTATTAAGCAAGTAACAAGCAATACTCACAACTTCTACCCAAAATCATATGTCCAACTATGCACCACTTAACATACTTTTGGCTCTTTCCATTAAGGTTTGATTCATCCTTTATGCCACTCCATTCTATTGAGTTGTATACGGAATAGTCTTTTTCTTGATTATACTTGCATGCTTGTAAAACTCATCAAATTCCTTAGAAAAATATTCCCCTCCATTATCAAATCTCAAAACCTTTATCTCATGATCTAATTACTTTTCTACTAAGACTTTAAATTCATTAAACTTGGTGAAAACTTTTTAGATTTATGTCGCATAAAGTAAATCTAAGTAAACCTTGAAGCATCAACAATGAAGGTCACAAAATATTGAGATTTTCCAAATGAATCAACATCCATAGGACCAAACACATATGTATGAATAATTTATAATTTACTCTTTGCTTTATATTTTCTTGAAGGAAATGATGATCTATTTTGTTTCCCAAACACACAATTCTCATAAAAAATAAAATGCTCATCATAATAGGAAAAAAATGCCAACCAACTTTTTATTCATAATGGTTTAAAACATTTTTCACTCATGTGACCCAATCTATAGTGCTACAACATACATGTATATTTATATTTTTATGTTACATTGGTGGATTTACAAACAGTAGTGGCATTCAGCCTAAACAAAGTTCCCGTTCTTGAGCCTTTTGCTACCACCAAATTTCCTCTCACCAATCTGCCACCAACCTTATCAAAAGTTACATGCATTCCCGAATCATCCAGCTTTGATGAATAAATTAAATTTCTTTCTAATCCAAGAATATGTAAAACACCTATGAGAGTTTTTATCCCCCCATCACTGAAACACAAAACTATACCTTTCCCCATCCAACAATAGGACATGAAGTATTGTCCCCAAGGTATACTCCCCCACCATCATATTCCTAATATGAGGAGAACCACTCCTTATATGGAGTCATGATACGAGCATCCTAAGTCAACCAACCAATGATCATTACAAATATTATTACAAGAAATAATTAATTCTTCATCACCTAATTCCAAGGACTTTTTTGTGGAGGAATTCTATTGTTTCTTCTTATTTTTTCATTCCTTCTTCACATGTCACCTCTTGCCACAATTCCAACACTTCACTCTATTCTTTTTAGGAGTTTTAGATCGACCCTTAGACTTATCTTTAGGTCCCTTTTGGTCTCCTTTAGATCCACCTTTTTCCTTGGACCTTCCACTAACATGAAGAGCATCCATTAAGCTATCCATTATGTTTTTCTTCCTTATTTCCTACGACAACAAAGTTACAACAAGAGCATCCAACTTGGGATCTTCAATATTAGCACTAATAGCAAGAATGATATTCTCTCATGACTTAGGCAAAGAACATAGAAGCATAATGCACTTATCTTAACATATACAAAGGCTAATTGACTCAAAATCAAATTAAAGGAATTTAAATGCTTTGCAATCAATTCACCTTCCTTCATTTTTAGAGAAAACAATTTTCTTTTCAAATATAACTGTTGACCCTTTTTTCCTCTGACTAGAGCCAAATAGTCAACCTGGTATTTTCCTTGAAAAGCCTTTGGAAAATGTTGCCTAAAAATGAAAAGTACTAAATTGCCTAAGAAACCTTACCATTGGAAAGAGCTTGAAAAAATAGGCAGGTTTGCTTTTTACAGTACCCTGAAATTCGGCCAAATGAAGAAGTTATTGACGGTCAAAGTTTTGGTCAACATACAGTTCAAATATGCATTTGGCGGGCTTGAAAATTTCTATCAGCCTTAGGAAATGTTGAAAAAATTAAGTTTTATACATTTTTGAATGTATATTGGGCCAGGAAAATGCATATACATTCAGGGAATCTTCCACAGGTCCTCAGGAATATTCCCTGTTTGTATATCGGCGATATGCAAGGAAAGATACAAGAGAAACATACAATGTATAAATATGCATTCGTGGCATATTCCCCAGAATATTCTGCAGTTGTATGTCAGCAGGCTTGTATATTGCTTTGTATGTTCACAATATACAAGAGAAAACATACAAGTGATACATTGCGGGAATATTCCTACAAAGATTCCCTATTTGCATGTCTGGAGGTTTGTATATTGCGTTGCATATTTGTCATACAAGCCCAATGTACATTTGCTACAGTGTCACGGGGAATATACAAGAGATTGCTGCAAGGGATATACAAAAGCTTTTGTATATTGCTAAGATGCTTGATGTGGGGCCCGCGCAAATACAACAATGAGGTTTGTATGTCTCCTACATACAAGTGATACATTGCGGGAATATTCTTTCGAAGATCCCCTAGTTGTATAAAGGGGTTTGTATATTTGATTGTATGTTTTCATACAAGGCCAATGTACAAGGAAACATACATCTGCTACAGTAGATATGTATCGGCTCAAGGATAAAAGGAGATGTATATTTCGCATTATATATCTTCTACATACAATCGAACATGCAAAGAATTATACAAGGCCGAACATCCAAAAGGTGGGGCCCGCAGGTTTACAAATGAAATTGCATGCAAGAAGTGCCACAGGGAAATATACAAAGGAGTTTGTATATCTCGGAGATACAAGTGGTAGGGCCCGCATATACAAGGGGAAATTGTATGTATATACAATTTCGAACATACAAGAGATATACAAGGCTTGATATGCAAGGTGCCTTGCATATGCAAAGGAGTTGCAGAATGAATTTTTGAGTGTTGATTCAGGCGCCAAAATTTAGTAGTTTTAGGTGATAACAAAACAAGGAAGCCGGCCTTCTCCGGAGGTTTGGTCTTATTTAGCAAAGTCCCACACTTAGAGATCATTCCCATGTTATTCCAGTTTGCAGAGGTTTCACAACTATATGCAAGGGTGCAAAACTGGGTGATAACAACTTTTGGCACGCCCGGTGGGATGCGAAGTTAGAAGAAAACAATCAAATTAACAGCCCTTATTGCTGGTTTTGATGTGCACCAGTAATTGCAGACCTTTAAGAGGTTAAAATTTATACATCTGGCGACTCAGACTGAGGAAAGACAAACAGACCAGTTTTGTTGATACATGTTTTACGAGAAAGATAGCAACTAGGAGTTCAAATTCGGGCTCATTCAAATATTTACATCTCTCTCCACCCAGAAGACCGAGCAGAGCTGCAGCAAGGACTCCAGTTTCTAAAAGAGTACAGTCAACTCCACCAGGTTTTAGACCAATTGCTTTTGTAGTTCCCACAGTAACTCAAGCAAATCTACCTATAGCTTTTCAGATGGCAAGAAATCAGCCATTTGTGACTTTTGATGGGGGGAGTCCTTTGAATCTAATGGTGCATGATGTGATACCAATGGCAACTTTGAAGAATCTACCCTATTTCACAGGGGAAAATCAGACTACTCCGATCGAGCACATTAGAGACATAGCATCTCTGTGTGGGGTTCATCATGTCACTCAAGAGAATGTAACCATCAGATTGCTGGCTGCCTCTTTCAAGGGGAAGGCATTGCAGTGGTTCAGGAGTCTACCAGTGCAAACTATAGGAACCTGGGATGAGCTAGGAGAGAAATTAAACAAGCAATTTCAAGAAAAATTAGATAATCTATCATTGGTCGAATAGATGACCACCATAAAGAGAGCTCCGCAGGAGCAAATGATGGATTTTAACTTTAGATTTCATAAGACATGGGACAGAATCCCTGCCATGGTAAGACCTCTAGCTAAATATGCATTTCTATATTTTTTGAAAGCCCTAAATAGCGATATTTTAGTAATGATTGAATCACTAGGAGGTAATAGTTTACCAGATGCGTATGAATTAGCAATTAGGGCAGAGAATAATCTCATTCAGGCCAGAAAAATAGCACCCAGACCACCAGTGCCTATCTTTCCTGAGATTCAGGCTTCTATGCCTTTACCAATTCCATGTTTTCCCCCTGTGCCTACTATCGCAGCAGTACCAAATATTGCTAATTTTGAACCTGCTGCCTCTAGTTCATCTCAAGAGTTGAGAGAGATTAAAAATAATCAACAAAAGATTGAGGATATCCTTCAAACTTTTGGAAATGAACTGGTAAGCATAAAGAAGCAACAGCCCCAGAGGCCCTATCAGCCTTATCAGCAATCTAGCCAGGGGCAGAATCAACCATTTCGAGGCCAAAATCAGTCGTATCAAGCTAATAGGCCACCTTATCAAAGCAACTATCAAGGTGCCAGATAGAATGTAAATCAAAGGCCTTTTCTACCTTATAATCCAGCACCTATTAACACCGTAAGGGACCTTGTCCCTATTCAGAACAACCTAGCAGTTGAATATGAGTGGTGCTACCCATGCAATTAGCCACACAGTCAAGCAGCCTGCTCAAATGGAGTCATAAATCAGGCGTTAATGGTGCAAAATATGTCAGCCTCACAGCCAATTACACCAAATGATGGGGCTGTGCAACAACAGGAACAACTGCAGAGTGATTTTGCTTTCATGAACTGGTAGGAAGGTGAATTTTGTGGCATAAACAGTGATAACACCTCAGTTGCAGCAAATACAAGAGCAAAGAAAAGGGGTTATGAGGTAGAACAAGCAGCAAATAAAGGAAAAACGTCTACTAATGTTCCTGCACCCCATATTCCCCATATTCTACAAAGAAATGACCCAACAAAAGCAAGGGAGATGCCTCGTTTGCAACCAGACGTCGCTGTTACAAAATCAAATCAGAAGGTGAGTGCCATTCCACCTTTCAATATTATTGAAAATATGAAAAAGATGAATGTGACAATGTCTATGTGGGATTCTTTAGCCATCCTAGGCCAAAAAGACCTATTGCAATCTGCCTTATCTGATTTGAAGGTGTCCAAAGATACAACTGTTGACCCAAATAGGGCTGTCCTTACTAATTCCTCTGAGGATAACAGCAAACAGCCTAACAAAGGTACTAAGCCACTCCCATTCTATATATCATTGATAATTGGAGATAAATTAGTTCATAATTGCATGGTGGATAGTGGAGCAAGTAGTTCTGTGATGCCTAAACAAATTACAGACCAATTAGGGCTCAAGTACCAGCCTCTTGAGAAGGGTGTACTCCAATTAGATGGCACAACTGTTAGTACTGTGGGTGTAATAAAAGACCTAGGTCTTACTCTACATACCTGTCCCAATGTTTCCATCTTCCAAGAGGTCTTCATTATTGATTTGCCTCCCTATTTTGCCATGTGCCTATCAAGAGAATTCACAGCCAAAATAGGAGGATACCTATCCTCTGACTGGTCCCATATGTTTTTTAGGACCAGGTATGGCACTAAGGTGACCCTAAGATCTGAATTGCTTTCCAATCATCACATAGAGCCCTATACACCAAGTGTGGTTAATGCAAATCACATTATTTTTGATGATCCTGAACTTGTGGCGGCTCAAGAGTTACAAGCTGAGAGTATCCTAGAGGTGTTATTAAGGGAATGGTCCTCAGAAGATGTTGTGGATGATCTTGAAGCACATATTCAAGAAAATGGTATGGGGGTCTATATACTTCATGAGCCTGAGGCAGCAATTCCAAGTATGGTAAAGGATGCAGAACAGCAGACAAAGCAGCAAGGAGAAGTATGGAAAGTGTACTTTGATGGCTCAAGGAGAAGAAATGGATCCAGTGGTGGTGCAATGCTTGTATCCCCACAGGGTGAAAAATATTTTTCTTCTTTCTGTTTTGCCTTTGCATGTACAAACAACACTGTTGAATATGAAGGATTAATTCATGGTTTGCAGTGGGCAAGAAAGAGGAAAATAGGCTGTTTGCAAGTATTTGGGGATAGTGAATTAATTGTAAATCAGGTAAGAGGACTGCATCTTACCAAAAATGATACCTTGAAGTGCTATAAGCATAGGGTATGGAACATGATTAAGGAGTTTGATGCTTTTAATCTGATTTCCATTCCAAGAAATTAAAACTCCCATGCTGATAGATTGGCTGCAATTGGGGCACAGTTTGACATCCCTAGTGACATTCAAAAGGAGAAAATGCAGCCTCATATAAAAATAGTGGATAGACCCTCTATCCCTGACAATAATGTTCATTGGCAGGTCTTTGAAAGTGATGAACAGATTCTGAGATTCCTGTTAGAGGAAGATGAGTTTTCCATGATGAATCAGGATAAGCTCAAACAACAGTACGACAATGATCATATTATTCAGCTGAAGACAAATAAGCTGCCCAAGGGTGACTTTGGAGTCTATTTTTGGTACCGATGATCAGATGAAGAAGACTAAGACCGGTATGCAAATAAAAGAGGAACATTATGAGGAGTTAGAAATTTTTAAGGGAAAACTCCTCAAAATAGGTAAAATCTGTTCAGCTGAGGATAGCAGAGCTTTTATTGCTCTTTGTCAAGAATTTAAGGAGGTATTTGCTTGGGATTATTCAGACCTAAAGGGATTTGATCCTCATATTGCCCAGCACACCATAGAATTGGAACCAGGTGCAAAACCTGTAAGGCAGAGGCAGAGGCCCCTAAATCCAAAGCTAGAGGGACCTAAACATAGCCTCCCTAAAAGACCACTATCCACTTCCATCAATGGAGCAGATTTTACAAGTAGTGGCTGGCTCGGAGAGATTTTCTTTGGTTGATGGATTTTCTGGTTACAATCAGGTGTTAGTCAAGGAGGAGGATCAGTTCAAAACTGCTTTCACTACCAAGTGGGGCACCATGGCCTATAAGAGGATGCCTTTTGGTCTCTCTAATGCTGGCTCAACCTTTCAAAGAGCCATGGATATGGTGTTCAAGGGTTTGCTATACAAACTGGTGCTGGTGTACTTAGATGATATAACAATTTTTTCCAAGAATGCATCTGAACATTTATCCCACTCAAGGCAAGTTTTTGAGAGATGCCGAGAGTTTGGGATATCCCTTAATCCAAACAAATGCATTTTTGTTGTCCATGAAGGCAAGTTGTTAGGGCACGTTGTCTCAAAAGAAGGCATTACTATTGATGCTGAAAGAGTAAGGGCCATTTTGGAGCTGCCTTTACCAAGTCATAAGAAGGGATTACAAAGTTTTATTGG
Source organism: Cunninghamia lanceolata (assembly GCA_027924645.1). Taxonomy (NCBI): domain Eukaryota; kingdom Viridiplantae; phylum Streptophyta; class Pinopsida; order Cupressales; family Cupressaceae; genus Cunninghamia; species Cunninghamia lanceolata. The sequence goes on along the minus strand of BSBN01000391.1, from coordinate 40,352,772 downwards.
CAGAATTAATTTTCTGCGAAGCTTCATCCCTTATATCGCAAACCTTTTGAAACCTTTGACATCCATGTTAAAAAAGAATATAGCCTTTAATTGGACAAAAGAGGCCCGACTCAGCTTTGAATCCATTAAGGAGGCGTTAGCGGCTGCACCAACTTTGATAAATCCTAACTTTTCCAAAGATTTTATTCTATATGCTTATGGCGGCCTAGATACAATCTCTACGATTTTAGTGCAGAAGCATAGTAGCGGCTTTGAGCAACCAATTGCTTTTTTCAGTCAGGGACTGGAAGAATATGAGCAGAGGTACAACTTTGTTGAGAAGCACGTCCTTGCAGTGATACGGAGCCTCAAGAAATTTTAGCATCTTGTTTCCAATAACAAGATACATTTAATGGTGGCTCATCCCAGTGTGAAAGAGTTCTTGTTGAGTAAAGATGTTAATGAGAAGAGAGCGGGTTGGATCACCAAGGTCATGGAATATGACGTGGATATCCAAGTAACCAAGCTTGTCAGAGGCAGAGGACTCAGCGAGCAGCTTGCTACCAGTTCTAACAAGGAGGATGAGACGCTTTTGACCATTGAGGATGTACCTCAAGATTATGCAGCAGTAGCGAACACAGGCTGGGTTATTGATATGACTAATTTTTTGCAAACTAGCAAATGTCCCGCATGTCTAGATAGAACTAAAAGAAGATATTATAGACTGCAATCGGTTCCATACATTTTGATTAATGATATCCTTTTCAGAAAGGACTTTAATGGTGTATTGTTAAGGTGCATTGATAAAGATCAGACTGACAAGTTATTACATGAATTTCATGATGGAGCAGCGGGGGGTCATTTTGCCCCGAAGACTACTGCCTGGAAGATAATGAGAGCTGGATATTACTGGCCCAGCTTATTTAAGAATGCCCATGCATTGGCAAGGAAATGTGTAAAGTGTGCCATTTTTACAGGAAAAGAGAGGCTACCAGCCTTACCTCTACGACCAATTCAAATAGAGCAACCCTTCATGAGATGGGGTGTTGACTTCGTAGGACCCATTAATCCACCATCAAGTGCAGGCCACAAGTGGATTCTTATAGCTACAGATTTTTTCACAAGATGGATTGAAGTAGTAGTTCTAAAGGAATCAAATGAAAATGCTGTTTTAAATTTTTATCATGACTTGATTTCCAGATTTGGAGTTTCTGAGTCAATAATTTCTGACAATGCTTTAGCCTTTGTTGGCCTAAAGATAACTGATTGGGCTGTCAAAAATGGGATCTATCTGAACACTTCTTCTAATTATTACCCATAGGGTAATGGTTTGGCTGAGTCTACCAACAAAAATCTCATAAGGATTATTAAAAGATCAATGGAGGACAACCAGAGGACCTGACACACTAATTTGAAATATGCCTTATGGGCAGACAGAATAACTCCTAAGAGGTCCATTAGAAACTCTCCATATATGTTAGTATATGGGAAGGAAGCAAGATTGCCTATCTCTGTAGAACTACCAGCACTAGACATCATGAGTCAGCTAGAAATGTTTGAAGAGGAAGATCCCATGGCTATTAGATATGCTCAGCTTATGGAGCTTGAAGAAATCAGGGACAAGGCTATGAAGACTATGGAATATCATCAGCTTCAAACAAAAAGAAATTTCGATCAGAGGGCCACCCCCAGAAGCTTTAGAATGGGTGACATGGTGCTTCAATGGGATGAATTAAAAAGCAGACCAGGAAAGCACTCCAAATTTGACAACATGTGGAGTGGTCCATTTCTCATTACTGAATGCAAGGAGCACAATGCATTTCAGTTATCAAATATGGATGGACAAAATCTGCCTATCCCAGTTAATGGGATACACCTAAAGAGGTGTTTTGAGGTATGAGTGCCTTGTAAATCAGTAAATTAGGTCTCTATGCTTTCAATAAGTGCTGTTGCACATTAGTTTAGATCTATTTTTGCTTTCCTTAAATGCTGTCTAGCATAGTTGAAAGAGTTTGCTTTCAACATTTTGTCTTGGTTTGGCCTTCCAAGTGTTCTTCATTGCTTCTATCTTGTTTTGCTAAGGTCAGAAATATCTATATTTTAGTCTCTGTGTGACTCTATGCCCAATAGATGTATAGGCCACTGATCTAACTGTTTAGCAGGCAAACATCCCATAGAGGTCGCCAAATTGTTGACCCTTTTTTCCTCTGACCAGAGCCAAACAGTCAACCTAGTATTTTCCTTGAAAAGCCTTTGGAAAATGTTGCCTAAAAATGAAATGTGCTAAATTGCCTAAGAAACCTTACCATTGGAAAGAGCTTGAAAAAATAGGCAGGTTTGCTTTTTACAGTACCCTGAAATTCGGCCAAATGAAGAAGTTATTGACGGTCAAAGTTTTGGTCAACATACAGTTCAAAAATGCATTTGGCGGGCTTGAAAATTTCTATCGGCCTTAGGAAATGTTGAAAAAATTAAGTTTTATGCATTTTTGAATGTATATCGGGCCAGGGAAATGCATATACATTCAGGGAATCTTCCACAGGTCCTCAGGAATATTCTCATTTGTATATCGGCGATATGCAAGGAAAGATATAAGAGAAACATACAATGTATAAATATGCATTCGTGGCATATTCCCCAGAATATTCTGCAGTTGTATGTCAGCAGGCTTTTATATTGCTTTGTATGTTCGCAATATACAAGGGAAAACATACATGTGATACATTGTGGGAATATTCCTACAAAGATTCCCTATTTGCATGTCTGGAGGTTTGTATATTGCATTGCATATTTGTCATACAAGCCCAGTGTACATTTGCTACAGTGCCACGGGGAATATATAAGAGATTGCTGCAAGGGATATACAAAAGCTTTTGTATATCGCCAAGATGCTTGATGTGGGGCCCACGCAGATACAACAAAGAGGTTTGTATGTCTCCTACATACAAGTGATACATTGTGGGAATATTCTTTCAAAGATCCCCTAGTTGTATAAAGGGGTTTGTATATTTGATTGTATGTTTTCATACAAGGCCAATGTACAAGGAAACATACATCTGCTACAGTAGATATGTATCGGCTCAAGGATAAAAGGAGATGTATATTTCGCATTGTATGTCTTCTACATACAATCGAACATGCAAAGAATTATACAAGGCCGAACATACAAAAGGTGGGGCCCGCAGGTTTACAAATGAAATTGCATGCAAGAAGTGCCACAGGGAAATATACAAAGGAGTTTGTATATCTCGGAGATACAAGTGGTAGGGCCCGCATATACAAGGGGAAATTGTATGTATATACAATTTCGAACATACAAGAGATATACAAGGCTTGATATGCAAGGTGCCTTGCATATGCAAAGGAGTTGCAGAATGAATTTTTGAGTGTTGATTCAGGCGCCAAGATGCAGCGATATACACAGGGATGCAAATGCAATATATACAGACAGTTGATCGAAAGTTTGACTGCCTGTATCTCCTCCATTTTTACAAATTTTGACCTGCTGTAAGAGGCAAAGTTGTATATTTTGGTCCCCTCTTTCTTTTGAGCAAGTTTTTGGGGGAATTTTCCAATGTTCAATTTTCAAATCTGGAAATGCATATTTTGGGCGACTGGACGTTTCAGCGACGACTTTCGGCAGATGAGGATATTTTTGGGGCATTCATTGCTACACAAAGATGGTACAGCTCACATTGATGGTCAGAAATATCTTCCCACCTTCCTCTTCTAGATATTTTCATCTTTTTACTGCAGATCGATGAGTAGGCTGCTTGCATTCAAGACTCAAAATATCTCCCCATCCACCCAGTTCTAGATTTCGACGCCATAACTGATGCAGTTGGACAGTCATCGATGGAGATATTTTCATTTCCAGCACATAGAGCAAATTTTGTAACCGCCCTAGGATAGTTTGGAATGCTATATATAGGCATTCGAATGTTGTAAATAAGGTTAGAAATTTTTTGGCATTAAGGCTTTTCTATTTTCAAAACAGAGTTTTCATATGCTGTAACCGTGCCTTTCCATTGAATATATGCAAGTTAATTTTACGTCTTTAACTAATTTTTCTAGTTCTGTGTGAATCTGCATATGGTTTGTTTGTGAATGTTTCATTCCTCTCAATCATATTGCTTCTCACCTCTGCTAGAGTCATCTAACCTATGTATACCTACTTGCTGTATTTGATTATATTGTGCATCTTCTCAGTATTGTGGAAGTTTCTTTAAAATCTGTCTGGTGTATCACCCTTTTATGTTTTTAAGCTTTAATTCATTTTCATCACAAGCATTCTCTCTCCCTTTTTCCCCAAAATTTAGTAGTTTTAGGTGATAACAAGACAAGGAAGCCAGCCTTCTCCGGAGGTTTGGTCTCATTTAGCAAAGTCCCACACTTAGAGATCATTCCCATGTTATTCTAGTTTGCAGAGGTTTCACAACTATATGCAAGGGTACAAAACTAGGTGATAACAATAACTTATTCACAATACTGTTACCTTGGTAGAATTAACCTATGCTTTTCCATAAGGAATATCCAGTTTTCTCTTCTTAAACATTTAATAGGACAAAATCTACAAGACAAAGCCATATTGTATCCCATGCTTTCCTATCCATCTTGTCCCACTCATCTTGATCTATTTTGTTAGGTTTATTTTCCTTTGTTGTAACTAACTATTTATCCCTCTCTTCAAGGATCTATCCTCCATATTCAACTTCCACAACTCATAGTTAGTACCATTAAACTTCTCAATATCCAATCGAGATGTAGATGCAACCATAGAGTCCACACATAAATCTACAAAATAAAATTAAATAGAACTCCCACTGCAACTCAAAAAACCTTTCCCTTCCACTCGTAGAAACAAAGTTGGTTAGGCTTTGATACCAAATGTTAGGTGTGATGTCCCAAACAAAATTATTTTCAAACAATATCAAATCTAAAAATGTTTTTTAATTGAACTTTCAAAACACCCAAATTTCCCTACACCGATTGATCTCGAATTTTGCAATTTCTTGACAAATGCAAAGGGAAAGTTCTTAAATCTAAAAATAATAATAAATAATAGTAAATATCAGTCATGGTACTGCCTCAATCTGTTCTATAACAGAAAAATACCAGATTTTATGAGAAACATAAATCTACATATTAAACTATCAATTTCCTAATACCCGATTCCAATCGAAAGCACAAAATTGATAAGAATGAATTCTAGATTATATTGATTAATTTTATAATAAAAGTAAATTGGAATGGGACTGATTCATAATCATAATAACAACCATAACAATTTGGAACAAATATGGAAATGCAACTATAAAACTGCCCACACAAGACACTCCAAAACTTGCAAAATTCACACCAAATCTTCAATATTCTGCTCCAAACTGAAATATGAAGTCTCCAACACCTAGAGCTATCCAAGATAGATGAAATGAACATAAATATGTTGTTGTACATGTTACCTAATTGTGCATTTTTTCTCAATTAGGTCAGGCTAGGACAACACTGTTATTTGTTGCTTTGAAGAAGGAGATAGGTTCAGGGAGAAGAATAGAGGAAAAGTAAAGAAAGTTGAAGGCTCACAACCAACCCTAGAAGGCCTACTACTTAAGTAGAGGGCCATTCCAGTTATCACCATTGCCAGAATCATGTAGCAACTCAGTAAGAGCTGCTACATGAGCTAGATAAGGATGGGAAGGACACCCCAATAGAGTAGGAGGGATCCCAGGGCAGGCATAATTGAAGGGAAGACTAATCTATGAGTTGCAGATTGTTTTATGGTCCATTCATTACAGTTGATCCAATTATCAAGTGAGAAAGGTACACAAAATTTTGCTAAAATCTACTCATGATCATAAACAATCGTACCATGCAATAATTTTCCAATTTTCTTCATGCAATTGATTTACGAAAGAAGAAGTAATACACAAATCATTGCATGAAATAATTGTTTATAGTCATAAAGAGAATGTGCTCATGGATTCCTACACAAGCCATGGGATTGACTGTATAATGATCAAATGAAGGAAAACATATACATCTGATATAGAAGAATAACCATATAAAAGGGAAAAGGGATCTGTCATTTGCTTGAATGATGAACCCCACTAGCAACATCACCATCTTTAGACTCTCCATCACCCTCCAGAGAGAGAGAGAGAGAGATGCCTTTATCACTCCTATATGTGATAATATCAAATTTACATGCTATCTTTCACAAGCATCTAATTAGGAAGATGAAAGAGATAAATAGTCATCAAATGCAGACATATAATCACAAGAAGGGATAAGTAGGAGAAGGCCATACAAACATCAGACGAGACTTCTAGGCCCATTTGTTTTCCTAACTTGTGTTTTCAATGTGCAGGTACAGATACATGAAGGCATCTCATTGATAACATACATCAAAGTTGACATAACAATCATCATTGATGTGAAAGGGCAAAACAATGATAGCTACTATAACCTTGTAGCTTTGCAAAGGTCAGCCAGGAGTAGTGAATGATAGGTACAACAACAGTCCTAAAGTAGTGATGAACACCTAAGCAATAACAAAGCCAAATGAGCAGAAGATTTCCATCATTACCATTGGAGATAGATGAAACCACTTTAATTGAGCATTCCCTGCTACATTTTCAAGAGCAATACTTCACAACACAAGAAAGGCAGGCACTGTCAATACTTTAAATATCCTATGATTTGGTAGAGGATAGTTAATAGAAAATAGTAGGCTAATAGCATGAAAGTAGTCAATAGGTCAGAGAGTGATAAGAAACTTTCATGGTATGTGACATTGTTCTTCAAAAGGCCAATATGCAAGTAAAACATTGGAGGTTTTACACAGAAGCCTTTGTTCTGGTTTTGAGTTAGAGTCTCAAAGGTTGTTTCCAGTGCCTCAGAGATTGTCAATACTTGTCAAGGTTAGAAGTAATGTGAAGGATTCTACAATGGTGTTTAAAACCTATAAAAGATAATTCCTCGTGTACTAGTGAGATAGGACTGTCAAACAAAATAGCACAAATATATCATAGTCGAGGCAGACATGAAGGATTTGCATTGTGGCACAGAGTCTCAAGAGTCATGAAAAGAGAACATGATAAGGAGCAGTCTTCAGAAGACAAGAAACAACCTTCAAAACTATGATAGGACAGTCAAGAGAGGAGCAACAACATGCCCAGTGAAGGAAAAGCATAAATGAACATTCATGTTATTAGACATTACTGTCAAGCAGTGATAGCTAGATCCATGGGGGTTGCCAAAATCACAAGGATAGTGCTATGGAATCATGACGTGGATTTTCTTTATTGAAAGTTCTTGACTTTGAGATCACCATGCCTTTCAAATCTTATACCAGTCCTGCTTTTTATCATCAGTCCTTTCATATACTTCTAGTCTATCATGTGTTTCAAAGTTAAGAGGTTTGTCAGTCCAAGAGACAACTTGCATGGAAAGATACATGGTATGAAGATATGTAAACATTGACAATGAAGAGGTCTAAAAAACAATATGCAAAATAGATTGATAGGTTGTAATGACAGATCTTTGTTTTCATCATGCAATGGGAGCAACAGACTATTAAGACTATTGAGGAGAGGACAGTCAAAACCATAACAATCTGGTGGCATTTAGGCAAAATCTTTTCTATTTTTATGACATACATAGAGGAACAACAGTCTATCACAAAGCTAACAGAGCATGCAAAGGCAGTCATGAGCTATGAAGGCTACAAGGAGTTATAAAGGGACAATCAACATTGAAATGGGAGCAGCATGTAGATAGAAAGATAGAGGCTTTGTAGATGTTTTCAAGCTTTACCATTAACTAGCTTTGGTGTAAGTAAGACACTAGATCTTATATTGTGGATGAACATGATCCCATTGTTCCATTTCCTTGAGATTATTCATGGTTTCATTTGATTGCCTCAACCTTAGTTGTATGAAGCCTATCAGAGGTTTAAGAGATACTACAAGCCTAGACAGAGACTTATTTATAAACCTTCACAAGACTGCACCTCAGATGAAGGACCTATTGAAGGTCATAAGTTGAGCACTATGGAGCTATGAAGCCATAAATGAGTGCCAAGTATACATGTAGCCTACTCATCATTTCAAGGATAATCAAATGTCCATATTCATACACTCTGCCTAAGATTTCAAATAGCAATCATGTCTTAAGAGGCAATCTGGTGGCAGTGAAGGGTAACACTGATAGAGTCATCAATGACAAAAATAGTGACAAAGTTGCAGTCAACTTGCAGTGTATAAGGGTGTTGACAGAGCATGTATGAGAGTTTGAAAGGGTTTTCAAATAGTAAGCAAAAAGTGAAGAGAAAGAATGTTAAAGTCCAAGTATAGCAGTGGCATTTGACCAAGCAGAAGAAGCCTTCCAAAGTAAGTTGGGTGAGTTTCTCGATGAAATCATGAAGATTGAAGTATGCTAAGGAGTTTTCATTTCAGCAGAAGGAGAGGAGGTCATGAAGACCCAATAAGTGATCTATGTTGCAAAGAGAGGCAGTCTAATGACTGTATTGTAGCACAATAGGAGGATAATTTTTGGGCTGTCAAAAGAAAAATAAAATAGTCACTTTATGACTATTAGAGGCAATAGTAAGAAGTAGTCATTTTAATGACTGTTCCACCATAAAAAAAACACAGTCTTTTTTATGACCATCTTAGCACAAGGCAGGGAAAAAATTAATACATACATTCATAAACTTGCCAAATTCTAAAGACCTTATACCTGCTGTGTGAGAGGTTGTCTAGTTTGTGGGCAAATGTTAGAAGGCAGTCATAGATCACAACAAGAAAGGGGTAGGGGGACAGTCACAGACAAATCAATAGTTCTTTAGCACTTTCTTACAGAGATGACAAGGCAAGCTTTTTCACTGTCTTTCTTGATTACAATATGCAGAGATAAAAGATCTTAATCAATATAGAGAGCGTATGGAGCATGGTGATAGCATGACAAATGTTCACAAGACAGGTATGGTTCAAGAATAGATGCAATTAGGTTAGTTTATGGTCCATCTATTACTCGTGAGCTTGTTGAAATAACAACTTCAGATGATGACATGTCATGCTCAATCTTCAAGATGGAAGGCTTTGTTTTGAGTGCAAATTATAGTGCTAAGAAGACCACCATGGTGATTTTTATAAATGATAGGATGGTTGAATGTAGCCTGCTAAAAAAAAACTATTGAAGTAGTTTATTCTACCATCTTTCCAAAAGCATCAAAGCCTTTTATATATATGTCTATAGTTTTGCCCTCTAAACATGTTGATGTGAATATTCATCCTACAAAAAGGGAGGTCAACCTTTTGAATCAAAGGAGTCTTGTGGACACCATACAAAAGGCTGTTGAGGCAAAATTGATGCACTCAAACACAACAAAGATATTTTACACACAAAAAACTATGCCTGGCATATCAAAGGTTACTAATTCTGAAGAGGAATAAAGTTTCTTCCAAAAGCTTAAAACAAAATCCCCAAAAGTTCTAGTCCACAAAATAGTATGTATAGATTCTTCAAACCCAGTAGGACAAAGACTCAATCCAAAGGAAAGTACAGATTTGACAAGTATGCATGAACTCAAGGATGTTGTTGGCCCTTGCAAAATGCATCAGAGACATAAACAAAGGAAGCAGAGTTTCATTGCTTCTTAAGGATCACAAAGCTTACTAGTTTTTAGTGGCAATGTAGTAGATAGAAAAAGCCTTCTACACCATATATTTTGTGGGTCCAAGACCAGTGGAATCAGGTGAAATCTGAGAACCAATGTATTGCATTCAAGGATATGGGGGCTATTTTAGGAGAAAAATGGAAAGATTTTAGTGCAGAAAAGAAGAAACCATACAAAGAGAAGTATGGGTCTGAAAAGGAAGCTTACTTGCTGGTCGTTGGACAAAAAGAAGCATGAGAATGAAGCACTAGAGCTTCTTCATGAGGAATAGAAACAAAAAAACTGCACTTGATCTCCTCGAGTAGTATCTATAATATAAAAGGGGTGTAGAAGGAGATGAGAAGAGTAAGAAAAGAAAAGAGAAATATCCAATAAAGCCTAAGCATCCATTAACTACATTTTTTACATTCACCAATGAAAGTTGTGCAACATTGCTTGTAGAGATCACAATGTTTTGGAGATTTCAAAGATTCTGAGAAGGAAATGGAGTAGCATGTCCAAAGAAGAGAGAACCCCATATAAACAGATGGCTGTAGAAGCAAAAGAAGCTACATAGAAGAAGTGGATCTATACAAGCAAAAGAAGGCTGAGGAGGCAAGTTTCATGTCCAAAGAAGAGAAGCTTACCAGGAGCATCAGAGTATTCAACCAGAAAACCTTGGCGACACTCAACAGGAGTAAAACAAATCAAAAGACAAAAATATGCTTGAGCTAGGGTTTGAAAACCCTTTTACCCAAATGACAGATGCCCTAATTTCTTTGTCAAGCCTGAATTTTCCAAGTCTTTTAATGACTTTTGATAAAGGAAATCAAATGAAATAATTGTTGCCATGGTCAAACACTTTCTAAAGTGTTGAGAAAAGACTTACATCATGAGGACTGTGACCCTTTTAAGGTCTTTTCATAGGATTTAAGTAAGAAAACCTTATCATAGGAACACATGCCTTAGATCTTTTCAGGTTGGAGGTCAAAAGAACAAAAACATGAAGCCATTTTTCCCTTTGCATGGTCAGGAGACCCTTATAATGTATTTTAGCAAATGCTAAGGTAAGCAATTACTAAAATTACCTTAATATTTGTTAAATAAATCAAGATAAACCACATTGTATTTATGTTAACACTTATTAAGGTAAATTAATAAACTACATTACCTTAATAGTTGTTAAAATAAACTTATGTTTGCCCTCAAATCATGCAAAGAGGAGAAGAGAAGGAGTCAAATAGGAGTTGCAGATTCATGCAAAGGGGGTATTTTTTGCTTTTATTTTTGACTTTTGGTCAAACATGTTTATTTTTGGAAGTCTTTTTGGTCAAACACCTTGAGAGGAGGAGTTCTAAGCTAAAATAGCTCAATTTGGAGTAGTTATGAGCCCTCTAATTTAGGCATTTTCTTCTTGCTCACCCAACAACTAAGAGTTGACTATTTCTGAGGTTGAGGATCTTTTTCCAACCTATTCATGCATCAGTTGGAGTCCAATTAGATAGGAGATGACTTCCCTTTGCTTTTTGGAGAGATATTTTTGTATTATAGGAGAAAAAGCTTGTGTTTTTTCTTAGTTCTTGCTTTTTCTCTGGCCTTTGCACATTGCAGAGACATATTTCAGTATTGTAACTCAACATTTTTTATAGATTTTATGCAATAGCAACTTCATTTTTCAGCATATTTATAGTTATTACAGAGGTATTCCTACCATTTTTCAATAAAATCAGGTGTTTTCCTTCTCAAATTCAGGTGTCTTGTTCTCTTCTGAGTGAATTTGATGAAAGTTTAATGTGTTTTAAACATCAAACCTTTAAATTTCTGTCTCATTCATTAAGGCATGTATACAGAAAAAGTAATTCATTATCACAGGTTGTAGGTTGTGCAAGTGATTTTCTTATCTTTCTAAGTTGTTAAAATACCAATTTTCCTTCAAAGAAGATATAATTTTCAAGCCTTTCTATGAAATATTTGTGTTAAAGTTGCCCAAACTGAGTTGTGTGAGCAAATATATTGAAAGATAGTTTTGAATTAGGTTGCAAGTTAGAATACAATCATTGGTGCATCACCTCTTAGGATCATTTCAGTTTCATTAGTTACCTTTCTATCTCTTTTCCTTGAAAAATTTAGATCCAGGAGGCTTTTAAAGGGAGCTGGCTCTTCTGGAGGTTCACTTTCACTATAGACAACCCACAATCTGAAAGTGATCCAATGTGTCACGTGATGGTTAGGCTTAGTGCTTAACAAGGGTGCAATCCTTCGTGACAATAGTACAATAGAAAAACACCTAGAAACATGCAACTCCAAAACTCTCTAAGAAATCTCATAATCTTCCTCTGTAAATCCTGCAAACACATAAACTGAACAAGCTGAAATCCTGCAACTGTGTGAAGCTCCAATGCAACATCTATATGAGATTGCCCATTGCAACCAAAGGGTTTTCATCCTCTAATCACTTGAGACTAATGGGTTTTAATCCACAAGCCTCCAACTCCAATGGGTTTTCGTCCATTGAATAAAATCTAAGCACTAGTGCTCAAATTCAGAAAATTGGGTTGTAAAATGATAAAAAAAATCCTCCTGAAAGAAAATACTTGCATATTTATAATAGCTCGAAATCTAAACGCCCCTCTCTTGGAAAATAAATTAAAATAATTTAATTTCCAACAACTTCCCTCAAACAGTGCTTACTTGTCATAACCCATGCAAGATTCTTGGCCAAAAATAAGAAATAAGTCCCCTCTTACACGCTGTCATAAAATCAACTATTTTTTAGGAACCTGTCATACTTGTCATAGATTCCTCCATCATTATTAATTTCTAAATATTTTGAAATCTTCTTGCAATTAATCTCTCACAAAACCCAATGCCTTCCATGAGCCCAAAAATATTTTATTTAATATTTAATTGTCCAAAATAATATAAATTGTATTAGGACAATATTAAATATTAAACCGATTAATTTCCCCAATGTTGTCCAATTAACCCATGGGAAATTACTCCAAGGATTCCCATGCTCCACTTGTGTTGACACCATTAATAATTTAATATTTATTTGTCCAAAAGATAAATATTTCACCAAGACAATACAAATATTAAATAAATAATATTATCCAATGTACCCGACAACCCCTGACTTACTATTTCTGGATTGTGGAAACTTACTATTTTTAGTAAGTGCTATTTTTGGAAAAAGGGACATGACATTAGGATTATAAGGTAAAACCACTATAAATAGAAATCTAAAAACAAGTTTGCAAATCTAAAATTAATACTTAATGTTCATGAACCCATTCATCCAGATATTGCTTAATTATATAATTCCAAAAGAAGTTTATAGAAATAAAACCAACAACATAAGAAATTAGCAACATGATGAAAACATCACATAACATAGTATATAACATGGAGAAACCCTTTTAGGAAAAAAAAACTCCACCAAGGGAAAGAGGCCAAGATTGTATTATCTTTAGAACAATAGTACAATGCAACAATCTTATTTCAATCCTTCTGTGTCTTCAATCTGACAACACTTGTGTACTTGTGAAACTTACAATACTTCTTATACCTCCTCAAGCACATATTAAATAACACATTACATACTTCTTGGAAATATAAGAGATATGGCATCCAAATTGGGCAAATTCCAATGCCTCATTTAGGGAATCTAGTCAACATGCTAAACATAGCCTCTTACAACCTATCATAACTAACTAGAATTAACTCTCCATTTTGGCTGCCTAATTTGTCATAAATTGCCAGAAATAGGAGATGCTCTTACAACATGTCATTAACTAATAATAGCTATGCAAAGATCCCTTCTTACATGTCATAACAACCCAAGAATAGCCACACCAACTTGGGCACCAAGTTTGACCTTATCACCTATTTACATTCCCAAAGCAAAAGATGCTCTAACCCATAAATAATAAACCACTACCAATAAATAATTGATTATTGTTATTGGTGAATCCTTCATCCCTTATGAATGCATTTACAAATAATATTTAGAATAATTAAATGACATAGGATTTACAAGGTTGATGGCACCTTAATCCTAACACCTTTAATTTCAAAATCTGTGTATTATGTATTTGATAGATGACTATTCTAGAAGGAAATAGGTGTATTTCCTTAGAAGAAAATAGGTGTATTTCCTTAGAAGAAAATATAAAGTCTTTAGTCATTTTAAAGAGTTTAAGGCTCATGTAGAAAATAAAACCAGTAGGAAGAATAAGGTTTTGAGAACTGATAATGGAGAGTTTTGTTTAGCAAATTTTAATAGATTCTATAAGGAGCATGGGATAGAGATACATAAGACAAATACATATACCCCTTAGTAGAATTGAGTTAAAGAGAGAATGAATAGGACATTGATAGAGAGGGATAGGAGTATGCTTAGTGGGGCCAACTTGGAGAAAATGTTCTAGGAAGAATAAATCATTATAGCTTGTTACCTAATTAATAGATGTCCTACATCAACTCTTATAGATAAGAATCATGTGGAGGCTTGGTGATGAGGTCATAGTAGTGTTTTTTAATTCATCATCATTTAATTATTAATCTAGAGGTGTCTAGAGTGATCTGCGATAAGACTCTTAGTGTGGGGGATTTTTGAAGTGGAATCCGAATCGGTAGTTGGTGGACAAAGTTTGATTTACTCAACTTGTAGAGATAAACACACATGCAAGGAATGGAAATGATCTATTTGCTTGAAGGGCAGCACACATACTTTGAAATAAACTATTCTAATTGTATTAGAAATAAACACACTTGCTTGAAAGGAAATTATTCTAATTGCTCGAAAAATAAACACACTTTTCTTGAAAAGAAACTAATTAAATTGATGGAAGGAAACTATCTTAAGTGTTGAAACAAAACTTCAAAGTAATTGCATCCATTGTTAAACCACAACAATGAGACACTTTGAATATACCAGTGTTGTTGAAATAACAATCCTATTTTTGGTATTTTTAGAATTTATAAAACAAACCTGAAGGTGACAATTAGCTAAACAGTTATACAAAAAAGAAAGGACACATCACAAGGTTAACATGCATAGATAAATTTACTAAACGGAAAGACAAAATAGAATTGCATAAAATACCGAGATATCTCCTCCAGTTTGGGGAAGTGGGCCCTACTTTCCCAGTTGGAGACGATCCTCTTGAGCTTGAACTATCTTTCGGAAGAATTCCCCCTTCATTTGCATTAAATCAAAGTCCAGAAATGGACATGGATACAAAACTAAAAACAAGGAGTTTTCCTCCAACTGAAAATACAAACTGACTAACAACTTGCTATGAAAAACTGGAACTAAACTAAAGAGATGACTTGCTCCTGTTTATACAGTCAAGCTTTATTGAAAGGAAATAACTATCAATGAACCTAACTACAACGAGCTGGAATTAAATCTAGTTGCTTATTTATTACATTAATGATTCCACTACAGGTTACTAAAGATCATAGATTTGTATCAACTTGGTTGTTGGCGAACTGAGTGATTTCCTGGAATGGCGTGGCGCTTGGTGGTAGTGACTTCAGTTGGAACTGACGCTAATTAATAGCTATTTCAGTTAGTCACTGAAATGAAGTGACGTGGAAACTAGGATATAATAGCTACTTTAATTGAGGTGTGGGTCATGTTTGTGTTGCCAGACCTTTTGCGGAGGCCTAGGATTGGCTTGTACTAGTCATCGACTCGAGGGGAGGATGGCTCTTTTGGAGGGTAACGACATCTGGAGTCATTTGGAGTTCAGACTCTTCACAGGAAAAGGGCTCCAGAGGGATTCGGAGACCACTGGGAGTCTCACAGCTGTAATCCTCATACAAACATAAACCACTTATACCACAAATTCATGAGATATGCACTTTGAAAATGTAATTCAAGTAAATAAGTTAAGAGATTGAATCAAAAGGAAATGAATACTAAACATGTGCATAATCCATCCAAAAGAGACACACACACACACACATACATACATACATACATACATATATATATATATATATGCCATAATGTTTTATCAAAGTCTTTTGGAACAGGAAATATAAAGAAATAAATGAGTCATAGATCAAACTCATCACTTGGATGCACAAAGAGTCCTCAGTACAACATCTACAAGTTTTTGGTCGAGAAATATGCATGTGTCTAAGGAGACGTAGTCAAAGTTAGAGAATAAAGTAGTTAAGTGTACCTTCATCAGCTATGGAGTTGGTGTGAAAGAGTACAAGCTTTCAGACGTTATGACCAAGAGAGTTCTATACAATAAAAGTGTTATATTTAGAGAGACTAGAAGCCTTCTCCTATGATTTTGGAACTAGAATAGGATGGGAAGAAAGATGTGGTGCAACTACCTCCAAAGACTGAGAAGGCTAAACTAGAAGCTCATGAAGGACCTAAAGAGGAGAGTTTAGATAGTTCAAAATAGCTCGAAAGAGGAGGTAGAAGCCCCACCTTAGCTCCTAAGAAGATCCAGTCAGCATACACAATGACCAAACATGTATACTCCTAATTGGAGATGTATTTTTCTTTAATTACCAATACTAACGAGCCTAGAACTATGAAGGAGGTATGGATGGTTCTAAGCCCTGGAAGGTGGCTATGGATGAGGAGATGGTTGTATTGAAGAAAAATGACACATGGGACTTAGTATCTTTTATTGATGGATGGAAACTCATTGGTTTTAAATGGTTTTTCAAAAGGAAGAATAATTTAGATGGAAGTGTTGAGAAGTACAAGGCAAGGTTGGTTGTGAAAGGTTATTCCTAGCTTGCAACTGTTGGAATTAGCCAAGATCAGCAAGCAAGAACTAAGATGAACTTCCACAAAGCATAAGCACATAAAAGCCAAAATGTATAATCAATAGATTACATCAAGAGTTGATGAAAATGTACAAAGAGCCTCGCATATATAGGCAAGGAGAAGGAGGTGAGAAGGAGAGAACCAACTATGACTAAGCCTCTATGTGATGAACACGTGTTCACAAGTGAAGGGTGATGGACAAATGTCTCCAACCTCCCATAAGGTGAGGAGAGAATATATCCAACCTCTAATGAGGTGAAGTGTCACAATGACTAACCTCATGTGAGCACATGTGGTGAGACAAAAAAGTGACTAACCTCAAAAGTGAACTTAACCTTTAATGTCAAGGTTAAGTTAGACTTAGCCACTAAGTGTGACTTAAGCCTAGGTGTGGGTTAGGATAAACCCAACACTCTAACAACAACGATAGACTTTGGTGAGATTTTTTCCCTAGTTGCTACATTGACATCTATTAGGTTCATGTTATCTATAGCAACAACTTTTGATTTAGAGATAGAATAGATGGATATGAAGACAAAATTCCTACATGGTGACTTGGAAGAAGAGAACTACATGACACAACCAGAGCACTATGTTTTTAAAGGTAAGGAGTCTTTGGTTTGTATATTGAAAAAGTCTTTGTATGGTTTCAAGTAGTCTCCTAAGATGTGGTACCAGAAGTTTGACTCTTTTGTGTTGGGTTTGGTATTTCTAAGTTCCCAATTAGATCATTACATTTATTATAAGATGGACAATGATTGATTATTTGTTATCACATTGTACATTGATGATATGTCATTTGTCGGTAATAGTAATGATGTGATTTGTGATTTGAAGTCTCAACTTTCAACAGAGTTTGAGATGAAGGACTTGGGAGCTCCTAGATCTATCTTGGGTATGTAGATTAGAAGATATAAAGTAAACATAGAGATTTGGTTGGGCTAGAACAAGTATTTGAACTCAATATTGAAGAGATTCATCATGATAGCTTATAGACCATTATGTGTTCCTATTTCTATGGGGACTAAGTTATCTATATAGTAGTGTCAATTTGACCTACAAGAATGGAGGACATGGTTCATATTCCTTATGCTAGTGTTGTTGGTTTGTACTAGACCTGACATTTCTCAAGCAGGGGGAGTCTTGAGCTCCTTAATTTCTAATCCTGGATGAGTTCATTGGGATGTAGTTAAGAGGGTCTTTAGATATTTATGAGGTACCTCTGAGTAATCTATTTTTTATCATGGTGATTCTATATGGGACTAACACTTAGTGGATATTCATGGATTTGTGGATTCATACTAGGTATGGGATGTTGACAATGGGAGATCCACCAATGGTTATGTTTTCACTTTATTTGGTGGTGCTATCAATTGGATGAGTAAGTAGTAGGTTGTGGTTACTTTGTCCACTACAGAGGTTGAGTACATGATAGCTATTGATGCCTATA
Source organism: Cunninghamia lanceolata (assembly GCA_027924645.1). Lineage (NCBI taxonomy): Eukaryota > Viridiplantae > Streptophyta > Pinopsida > Cupressales > Cupressaceae > Cunninghamia > Cunninghamia lanceolata. The sequence goes on along the minus strand of BSBN01000391.1, from coordinate 40,334,880 downwards.
ATTTTGTTATCTAGTTATAGATATAATTCTCTAGACTGAGATATAGAGTGTCCTCTAAAGTGTGCTTCAGACTAAGATCTAGAGTGGGAATAAGCTTCAAAGTAGGATTGAGCTTTGGAGTAGGAGTGAGCTTTGGACTATACTTCAAAGTTAGTTTTGATTGTAGGGTGATTAAGATTGGATGTGATAGTTAGATTTCCATATGTCTAGCAAAGAACCCATCCTTTCATGTGAAGACAAAGCATATTGATCTCTAGTAAAATTTTGTTCTAGACATGGTAGAGGATGGGAGGGTGATACTAGAGAAATTTGACACTTCACATAATGTTGTAGATGCATTAACAAATCTAGTGAGCACACAAGATTTCCAGTGGTGCCACGAGTCTATGGGCCTCTCAACCTTAGTAGTTAGATGATAGTGTTGGAGTTCCCCTTTTACTCTTACAAGGTGTTCAACAAGTGGAAGAATGTTGGGAAAAGATGTCTCAACCTTGCATTCCCAATATTCATATATTAATATTTGCATTTATTTAGTATTTTTGTCCTCACATGAGGAGTGGGGCATCCCACTTTGAGGTGGCACTCTTTGCTGCATGTAGGTCATCTTGGAATGTGTGTAAGAGGTTGTAAGAGTATCTAAATATCATCATGATTTTAACACTACTTTTCTCCCATAGTTATTTAAGTATTAGCATTGGATTTATTATAGTAAACACTATATTTAAGATAATTTAGAATATTAAATGATGTGTAAATAATAAAGATAAATTACATGTGATAATTGTTACCTAAATTTCACTACAACTCATTCAGGTAGAGCTTTGATTCAAAGTTTAAAAGGTACATTTCATCTAATCCTTCATACATTACATTCAAGTGCATAAATGAAATAATTCAAAAGATTATGTTTATTAAAATTACTACATTTATCCAAGTGCATGTAATATAAGAAAGATTTATACAAATCTTTTTTGAACAAATAAATAATCTTTATTGAATGTAAATGTACATTATCTCACACAAGTCGTAAGATTAACTTTTCTTATTCAATGGAATTGAAGAAAATCTATACATGAATAAGTAAATGTAAATAAATGTGCATGTAAAGTTAGAGGCCAGTCATTGCCTAAGAATGATTGGTTCTGGTTCTGGTGTGTTGTCTTGCTGTTACCCCAGGCTATCTTTGTTCTTCCTAGTTTCATGTCGTCTCTAGTTCCTGCATCTGGCAAAAATAGTAATGTTAGAGCAGAGCTCTAAGCAATGAATGGTCCCAAACCTGACATGAATAAGTACCTATGCATGTACAAACTGATCCTCAAATGCATTAAATAAGAAATGCATATCTTGGATGTCTTGGAGAACAATCAAGTTATCAAACACATCCAAGATATGCATTTATTTTCTAACAAGTTTGCTTCATGTGCAGATACAAGTGTAATTATGTTTTTGTTTGATTCATCAGATTACATTATGAGTGGAGAAAATGTGGCTCCCACAAGGGTTGAGCCTAGATCATAGTCATTACAGAGTATTTCATGTGTATTCATCAGATGCAAGGAGGACAGAGTGCATAAAGAGAGTCAATATCATGCAGAGAAGCATAAGAAATAGTTCATCATAAGATATCATATGATACAATCCTTATACAAAGATGATAAGTAGGATCATGGAATAGTTAGCCTCTAATCAAAAGGCCAGTCTTATCAAGCAATGTTGACAGTCATGAATAGCTGTAATTAAAAAAAATAGTCACAAGTTTTGATGTGGAACAGTCATGACAGTGGCTATTGCAGTGAGGACTAGTATGGGAAAACTTCATTGCAAAGCAAGGATCCATAATATCAGGTGAGAAGTATGAGAAACAGTCAGCAGGAATGTGAAGCAGTTAGCTTCTTTGAGATAGTGTAAGAAGACAAAAGTTTCAAAGGAGCAAAGGTATTTTGGTATGAAGTTTTGTTAAGAACAATTTTTAGAGGTCTGCCAAAGGTAAGGAGATAGCATGGTCCCATGGAAATCAACCTATCTTCAAGACTATATAATTGACCATAAGGAATGGTATCTTTTTGTTTGATGTTATAGTTTTAGAGACAACATTGATCCAATATCCAAATGTTGATAGGGGTTTTCGAGATCTTTAAAGTAGTATACATACATTTCAACCAAAAGAGCAACTAAAGTTTTGACTCAAACCTTCTTTCATGAAGATGATCAAAGAACACTATACGTAGGTTCCATACTAGTATAGAAGGTGTGTAGAAATAATCAGACTTCTATGATAGGTAAAAACCTTGTCAAGGGTGTGAGATCATCACTATGAGGTTTTTTTAGATATGTCATTTGTGCATTAATGAAGAGTGAATCTGTGGATTAAAAGTTCATTGGCAAAGATTCCCATAAAAATGATAGTCTCATGGTAGAGGTTTCAGACCATATCAACAGACTTACAGACCAACATTGAAGACAAAAAGATGTACTTGAGTTAGCCCTTGCAGTAGCTCGAGGAAGGAACCAATATAGAGGAAAGCTTATGGGATTTCAAGACACAGTCATACATAAGAGCAGCAACAAACTACATAAGGAGAAAATAGTGAACAGGGGTATAAATGAAGGCAGAGAGGGCACTATGTAGTGTTTAGAATACTGTCAAGTGAAGGAGAATTTTCCTAAGGGGAAGCTCTTGTCATTTTCTGATTCTTGACCTTTATAAAACTCAAAATAGGAGAAATGGTTCATACATAGATAGTCAGACAGTCAGATAGTAGACTAGGAAGTAGTTCCATGAGAGGGTCATCAAATAGATCATACCACTGTAGAGAATATGAAGACATGCAGATTCCTTGTTTCCCTCTATGTTGCAGATATAAGTTTTTGTCAAATTCATAAACAGATGTTGATGCCAATTTAAGGATGGAAATAGTCATACACAAAGAGATATTAATGATGACAACAACTAATAACAACTCCACAGAGATGACTGTACATACAATCAAGTATGACTGTCACAGTAGATTTTGCAGACTAAGAGGAACAACATTGATGAATAAAAGGTACAGAAAATATGTTCAGAAATCAAAATGCCTAGAACCTGTACACTTTTGTTCATTTTAAACTATAAAAAGAGTATATACCAGAAATAATGCCAAGTTCATTAATGCTACAATAGAAAATGTTCAAAATGAATAGAAATATAGAGATTCAGTGACAGAGAAGGGAATAAAAATGCCTTATTTTTTGCAAAAGAAAACCAGAGTAAGTGATATTTTTCATGGCCATTAAAGAATATAGTTAGGGTTTGACAAAACCCTAAGATGTCAAAGAACCAGATATAGTGATGTTCTACTAAAAATATAGAGAATCTCATACAGGAACTATATATATATAGGATGAAGAAAAATAATGTGAGGGTTTGTTTCCTATAAAACCCTAGCTTCATTTTTTTAGTGACAGAAAGAGAACAAACTGCATTTCTTCATTACCAGAAAAAAGTAACAGTGTATTTAAAATCATTTTTGAGCCTCAACTGTTGTTATATTCCATAGCCATTCAAAAGTGACTGAGGGTATCTACAAACCCTGATGAAAATAAAATTTTGTTTTCATTATTTTCAACAGAAAAACCATATGCAGAAAATTCATATGCACAGAAGAATGTTTTTTGAACAGAAGTCATAAATCTTACTACTTTCTGTAGCTTTTCCTATCAAGTATATTTACATATGCATGGAATGTAGTTCCCCATCACAGCCATGAAAAATGCAGAGATCTCCAGCGTATACAACAATGAAAAGCAATAGGAATAATGGAGATTTGTAATGTAACTTCCAAGAAACAAGTTCATCAAACTTACCTTCAACTATAAGAGCAACAGATATCAAGGATACCTTTGAAAATGCCTTCGAAAACAATAGATTTCATCTACATAAAGCTCAAACAAAACCCTCATGGCGGCACAAAATGGGTAGAGCAAAATGACAAGAAATGTAAGATGTAAAAATGAGCTTTGAAAAGTTGTTTTTGTGTCTTAGGGTTTCATAACCCTAAAGACTTGATAAGCTTTTCTTTTTGTCTTTTATGTTTTTGCATATCATTTTAAAAGCCCGTGGTCAAGACCTTATAATATGTAATGCCTAGGTGAATGCCACAAGGTGGTCGACCATGTTAAGACTTTGTTAAGTCTTTTTCTTCATTTGAACTAGGGTGAGCACCTCAGTGCCATTTTCCTTTGTATTTATTTTTTCCTTGCATGATATATATATATATATATAATGTAAAACAATAGACTTTAAATGATAACCATATAAATCATTTGAGGAGTTATTGTTACTTTTATTGCAAAGGAGACTAAACGGGAGTGTTGGAGGACTTTATTGGCTTTGAGTGCATGTGATTGGATTGTGGAAGAGTTGGCAGACACATGCCAAATATGTAGCCCTTTGTTTTGCCTTGGAGTGAAGGGAGATTGACTAAGTCTTGAGGACAGTTAGTAGTTGGCTTGACTTTGGAGGGTATCTAGGAGTGATTTTATTGCTCTTAGAGTCCTTTTTGAGTTATTTTCACGAGTCATTGTGATTGACTAGGTCATGATAGACTTTTTCCTTCATTGTGGGCTCTTGTAGAGGAGATATAGGCCCTAGATTCTAGGCTTTCTATGGGCATCCAACCCCAGTTAGTTTTCAGCTCCTTGTATTGTGGAATCACTTGGATAGTGGTGGATATAGTCACTTATGTGACTCTTTTGTACTCAATTTTGATTATGCATTTTGAGAGACTTGTAATTTTGTGATCCTTGCTCAAAATTTTGGCAAATTTGTAACTCATTTTTATCATTTTTCTTGATATGAAATACGGTGAATGCCTTGAGTATCATTGATTTGGATTTTTGCCTATTTGTTCTTTTGCATTATTGTGCTTACCAATTGATTGATCGAGTTATCTGTGAGGTAATACTTATTTCCTTGTAGCTTTGTCTCAAATTTTATAGCTTTTATGCATAAATTATACCAATGCAGGTTGCAGATTGTGTCTAAAAGTGTGAAATATTTTTTAATGTGAAGTTATCTTTCCTTTTAAAAGTCTAAACACTGGGACCTATTTGTGAAATATTTATGCAAAAGTATATAGTAGCAAGTTGTGCAAACTTTTTTCCTGTCATTACAAGTGCATGTATTTGTGTTTCATAGTCCTTTCAGCTAGGTGTATCACCCTTAGAATTTTAGTTTCCATTTTTAATGCATGTATTTCTTACCCTTTTCCTTGTCAGAGCCATAGAATAGTAAGTTTTTAGGTGATATAAAGTTAGGAAGCCGACCTTCTCCGGAGATTCACTCCAGTTTCCAGGTGACCCACAACCATAGGAGTGTTTCCATGTTTCTCTAGAGTATCAATTTCTGCAAATTGGTAGGGTGCAACTTTCAGAGATAATAATAAACAAAGAAAATTGGACAACATAATCATTTAATCAAATTAACATAAAAAAACACATAATAATTCTAATATATTTTATTAACAATAATTTCAGTACTTGTCTCAATCACTGAGCACTTGGATCGACCACTCTCACCCTAGGAAGATTTCAACAGTCTTGGCCTTCATTATGGCTATGGCGCACTCCAGGAGGAATAGTTCTTATTCAGAACATAGCGTATCATGACCAACACAAGTGCTCTAGATAAATGATCAACACAAGTGCTTAACAAAGAAAATTCTCAACACAAGTGCTCTAGATCCATGTTCAAAAGAACAAATTCTCAACACAAGTGAACACAAGTCCTGGCTAGGACAATCCTGAGGGTACATCACACCTCAAGTTGGACACACAATATGTGCCCCTTCTCCAATGCCCATAGCCCACCAAAAACCACCCTCTTCTTCCTTGAGCGGTCTCCATGCCCTTTCTAAGTCTCACATAAATGCCTTATATAACCTTTTAAGGGGTGGTTTCTAAACCATCACACTCTTTCACAAAGGTTATCATTAATAATTACTTAATAAACATAATAATTCCTCCCTTTTAAATGGGGTTTTTATAAATATTTTTTATTAATATGTATTTTAACCAAAGGATCATAATATCCTTTATTTTTCCATCTCCTTTTAATTACAAAGGGTTAAATAAACTTTATTCTCTTATAATTTTAAAGGGTTATTTATAAATAGCTTTCTTTTCCATTTTGGGGAAAAAGTCACATAACATTTCTCCCCTGTAAATTAGTTGTTGTCCTCAGTAGCTCATGTTGAATCTACAACATAATTTAGCAAAATAATTAGTCAAGTAAGTTTGGATGTAAAATTATCAATATCACAATGAATCTTTTTCATTTTAACTTCATTTATAATTATATTTATCAAAATTTAGATCTTTTCAATAACTCTTCTACTTTAACTGAAACCACAATTACATCCCATAGATATATTTTGTTAATCAATAACATGATTATAACTATAAATACATTTTCTTATGAAATAGACCATTGATTTATATGTGAGAAGCTAATACAAGTGTATACATTAAATCTCCTATCAAATAATTTTTAAAATTTGGTCAATTCATGTGTAAATTATCTTCCATACAAATATTTTATTCTTTTAAGTGTCACTTCAACATAAAATATACAAAGTATTATCATGTGATCACATAGCACTTACATGGTGAATGACATCCATATCCCATACTATGTAATCACTCATCATTGAGTACCATATACTCAAAATACATTCAAAGATGATAGTCACGCATTTTGAATTATATGAATATCCTCTTTTCATATACCTAATACAATTGAATAGAAACAAATACATCAATGTTTATATAATTTCCTAGTCACTCAAATAAAGTTTTGCGACAAATCTAAATCTAACAAGGATTCAAATGTAAATTGGTTTGTTATTGTCAATAGGGTGCTTATAATACCTAACTGGATCACAGTCCTATGCAAAAAACATACAAGGTTATTGGATTGATCAAGTCCAATAACAAAGTACAATGAAATAAATATGGTATTGTTATGTAGAAAAGAGATACTAGCTTAATAGATCAAACTAGGTCAAACCCTCTTATACAAAACATTAGGACACAAGATGAGCTTAGCTTCTACCCAAGGAGGAGAGCCAAACTATAGGAGTTTTTGTCCTCTTGTTGTATAGAGAAGAAATTAACCAAATCCAATCAATCGAGCTAGGGTAAAGACAAGAAACCCTAATTGACAAAGATCATAGTAAAATAGACTGTCAAAAGTAGAAACCTAGAAACCAAATGGATAGCAGAGATTAGGGATCAAGTCAAAACCTAGATCCAGAGGTAGAATTACCCAAGACAAGGGTGCTTAGGTACCCTAGGCCCTAATTAGGGTTAGCAAAAACTAATGTCTCAGATATCTTCACCCTCTCGTGCTTCTATCCTTTGCAACTTATCTTCAAGCAATTTCTCCAGATCTGACCTGCCTGCATGCAAGAAGAAAAATGGTTGGGTGCTATTTAGGAGATTTTCTCATTCAAGCTCTGTGAATGGTGTTTCCACCTCACAATTTAGCAAAAATGATAGATAAAGAGTGCGTAACCTAGGAGGGCAGAGGCAAATCTAAAGTAGAATGGAATGCTAGAACGAAGCATAAAGGAAAGAAGTCACCATGAGCATGGAAACCCTAGCATGCTTGATGCGGTGTCACAACTTGACTCAAGAAGTTGATTTAGCCCAAAGAAGTAGAAGGATCTTCACAAGACCTGCAATATGTTAGTGTTGCAACAATAATCCACAATAGAGAGCTTTTTAGAATAGTAGAGAGCATGAGAGAGAAGTAGAATCCTTCAAGAAGTTAGAGATTGCTTAGAGATGTTCAAATAAATAAACTAACTTGTTTTTATATGCATTCATGTTGATTTCTGGAGAATTAAACCATATGAGGTCAACATTGGGAATCATTTAAGAGGTCCCAAGTTGACAAGCCATTAATTAGGCCAAGGTTAAAAAGGGGACAAGGGCGCTTGGGTGCCCTTGTCCCTTGGCCCCAAACTCCTGGGATAAGGCACTTAAAGTGTACTTAGCCATGCCTTATAATTACTTTTCTGGGTTTTGTGCATCGGGATCAAGAATTACACGCTTAATGCTTAAAATGGTGTTAAAATAGGTCCTAATTAACAAGTGTAAACATTTTAGGTCCACCCGGGTGCTAAACTAAGTGTAGAATAGTGGTGCACACATTTTACAACATAACAGGTACAAAGAATTCAAATGAAGCATCTTAAGCAAAAATAGAACAACAAACAAACTATTGCAAGCTACAACAAATCAAAAATTGTATATAATAGGTTTATACTAATATAATTCTTGTTGAACTTCCATATAAAAAGAAAAATTAGAGGTTGTCTCTCCCCTTGTAAAATTTGACATATCCCCATGTCTAATCCTAAGAGAATCTATTTAGTTTCACATGTTATAAAGGTATTGTCTTTTTCCAATCAATATCATATGTTCCTAGATTTAAGATGTAAAAAATGATCTTGGGACGTGTGGGTTATGGGCCCACAAAACAAATCTAGGTGTCAATTTTTTTTGTTTATGACAAGTAGAATAACACCACTTTCAAAAAAAGTAGGCATAAAACTAAATAAAAAATTGGAATGGATATACAAATTTGACCATTAGAAATACTAAATCATTTACTCTATATTTCTGAAATAACTTCTTTGTATAATAGAGTACTAGTCAAATAGAAATATAAACAAGACTTAAACTTAATATCACTAAATTTGCCATCTCTTAATTGATATCTCAAATATTTATAATAATAATATGCTCAAAACTAACCCATAATATAGTTTCAAAAAGGTTTACTATATTCTTAGTATAACTCAAATGAATGTAAGTTATCTTTTTTTTTTTTTTACATCAACCATGTTTCAACACAATATTTTCAACAAAAAACTAGGTCAAGACCAGAACTAAATGTATGAAATTTGGATACTAATGTCACATCACACCATCTATAGTTTCCAAAGTCTAAGAAATCTTCTATATTATTAAGATATGAAATATGAAATGTAATATATTATTCATGTTTATATTAGTTTTACATTATATGCATGACTATTACATGAAACATCAATGGTAACACAACAATTTAAAGTTAAGTGGTTTTAGGCAATCATGGGTTCAAATACTCATAACATATACTCAACCCAATAATTGGATACATGTACAAGTTTTAAACTTATACCTGATTATAACATTGGACCATCTATAGTTTACTAATTTGCCTATGATTAGAAGTCATTCCCACAACTACAAGTACACACCTCTTTTGAACTACAATTTTTTAAGTCAACAAACCTACTCAAACCATAGAAGAGCCATAACCAATAGGGCACCATCATGAAGAGTTATGATACATATATATCTCAAGTGAGGTCAACATTGTGAGTGTGAATACAATTTTTTTGCAAATAGGAGAGATATTTTCTTGATAAATGTTAACTTTAAGTTGTATTCAAATGAAATAAGTTAAACACAACTCTCTAAATGACTTCTTATGCCTTGAACCTTCATTTCTATGATACAAAAGTAGTTAATAAGGCGTATTTTATAATAGAGAGGTGATGAGGTGAAAATATTTATGATCATAGAGAGGCCACATTTAAGTATCCTCTGTGCCAAGACATCTATCTTAGTAGTCTCTTTATATAGGGCATATAATAATAAATCATATTCATAAATTGTATAAATCTTGATAGTTGCATATGCTAAGATGAAAGTATTTATCGTTGTACATGAGCCTTCTGAGATGAAGATAGTTTGGTATACATGGTAACATTATTCTATTAATTTTGTTTCTCTTTGTTGGTTTCATTACATGCTATACTAGGGTTTCCCCTTGCGTATGCCATACCGCAGGTTTGTGCAAGACATATTTGCCTTCACTCACATTATTGTGGTGCATTATAGTGTCCTTAGCCTAAGGGCATTTTTTTGCCCCTTTATATGGCCTCAACCTTTCATTCCTCTGCAACAACTGCTTCTGGAGCTGAAGGTTTGCTGACAAAAATCAATGGCTCTGCCTCCCAAATAGCCTCATAAATTCGTCACCAAGGTATTCCATGAGGTAAGTCTCCTGACCCACCTCTAGATGTTGTTCCCATTCCATAGTTTGATAATGCATGCAAATGGCTGGAGAATTTCACTCTCATCAGGTATTTTGTGGGTAGAGTCCCCCTGAAAGCATGCTTCATGATTGGATTGGTAGGGCCTGGACTTCGCATGGGATTTGCCTTGATGCGGTCCAAAACCTTACTAAGGGTTTTTTTCCTTTTTCATTTCATTGAGACCAACCACACCGAGGCTATTCTCAGTTGGGGCCCCTAGCTTGTCCATTCTTCTCTCCTTGTGTTCAAACCGTGGACCCATGAATTTTCTATCACTGATGAAAAGTCCATTCGAGTCCCTGTTTGGGTTGAATTCCATGGTCTTCCTTTGCCTTATTGGAATTTTCTCATCTAGATAGCTTCTTCTCATGGTTCTATTGTTTTCTTAGAACGTGAGAAGTTCTATGCGGCTCGTCCCCAGCATAGGGTTTGTGTTGAGGTTGACCTTTCCAAAGACCTAAAGGAATTTGTGGACATTCAAGTCAGCCAAACTTGGTATTCACAATGTGTGCAATATATTAATATGCCTAACACCTGCTGTATACACCTAAAATGGCTCATGTCGAATTAAATAAATATTTTAATATTTATCTTAATTCTTATTCTTCTATCAATTAAATAAATATTCTAATTTATTTGATTGGTTCATTATCCCATAATTAAATAAAATCAATTTATTTAATTAAAATCCCTAAATTCTTCTAATGTCTCATATAATTAAATAATCCTAAATTCCTCTATCCCAAAGTCCTAATTTCATAAATCCACATCACCTTTCCACCTCATTCTTCCACCTCACCTTTCCACCTCACCATGTTGCACACATAATTAAATATTTTAATATTTAATTAGCTAATATCCCCTCACCCACATGTCCTATTTATCCTCCAGTCAAATTAGTTAACTCATCAATCAAATCTGTTAACTAATCAGTCAATTGAGGTCACTGGTCAATCTATTCTGTTGACTCACCAATCAACCCAGTTAACTGATCAATCATCTTAGTTAACTCCTCAATCTATTCTGTTAACTCTCGTAACTCATGAAGAAGGCTTGGACACTTGTCCTCTTCTGATTCGCGCACATTCTCTCAAGTCTTCTCAACCGTACACCTCACAGGTAATTACTCCAGTCATGGATCTATTGACACTTGGATTTGGTCTTCCCTCAGCCTATATAAATAAGGTTCTCATCCCCATTTGCATCCATCTAAGCTTTAGCAATCTTACTCTGCAGGAATCATACCAGTGTGCCTTTGGAAAAGTTATCTCCATTTGCATTTACACAACCTCATTATCATAATCATCATCCAATCATGTCTCCATCAATCCATCTCCATTAGTATTGCATTGTAGTGTAACCTCCATTACATTATCCACCTACAGCCATTCTACTCTTGTCATCTTCAACAGCAAGGAAGTACACACTTCTGATAGCTCCATTACCACAAAGATCAAGAAGAGATAGGTGAACAATGAAAGCATAGAGGTAAAATGGTCTTCGAAGGTATAATCTTTGTTTACTTGTATTTACATCAATTTCCATTGAGTTATTGGATGATTAGTTGTTTAAGACTGTTATTCACATTTTCCACTAACATTTCTGGCGCCCACTGTGGGGCCACTGCCCTGTTTTAACCTCCATTTGAGTTTTTTGTGAAGCTACTGTCGTAACAGGTTGATTCTGCACATCCACGTTCCAGTTCTACGCATTTATAGTTTCTTGTTGTGCATCTGTAGTTCCGCGCATCCACATTGTATTCCTACACATTCACGAAACAGTATTGCGCATCCACTATTTCTGTGCATCCATCAAGCAGACCTGCACATACATTAATTATTTCTATGCATGTGTTTCTACGCAAACACTGAACAATCCTGCGCATTCACCTTCTGTTTCTGTGTATTTAAATGCTGTCAAAAAAATTGTAATGTTTCACAAAGATTTCTGTGCTAACATCTTCTCGCAGGTGTAGGAGCATTGTTTAGTCATTTAGCTGCATCTTTAGTTCATCTAGATTTAATTAAGGGATAGTAATCTAACATCTTCATACAAATTTTATCTAGATTAAAATAGTAAGGAGTAAACTGATTTGTTGCATACAACTTGCACTTAGTCCCAACTTAGGTGGTTAAAAACTGAACAAATCTTTCAGGTCAACCTTGCAATTACAAATCACTCATCTAGCAGCAAATTAAAGGAAAGTAATTTGTTTCTTTCTGCAACAAACAATCTTCACATAGATCTATTTAAGGGATAAAATGAACCATCTTTTCAAACTTATTGCTATCTAGTCAAATGGATTGTGCTTGGTAGATTAAACACATTTAGTTTCTTTATTTTTAACTAGGGGGATAAAGAACTAGTGTTCTCTGTGTTTTCAAAATCATGATAGGACTATGCTCTCCCCTTTCTTGGGTGACCAAAATGCCAAACTCATCATTTTGCATGTTTAACCTTTAAAAGAGGCCTACCCTTAGAATTCCTTCCTTCCAAGTGGGACGACCTTAAGCAATAATGGGCTAAAGCCAAGACACTTCCAAGTTGCTATAAATAAATTGTGTTTGTAATGAAAGTTGTAAACAACGGGTGCCGTTGTGTTACACCGACAAATGTTTCCCCCAAAACCCTGTGGAGCGTAACCTCTATAGGCTGGGAAGCCTCCTTATTAGAGTGAATTGCCACACGTGTAACCACCTGAATGGATGTCCATACTAAAAATCCAATTGTTTAGAAGGACAAAAACCCCTATTTGGTGACACAGGAGGAAAATCCTCTAGAGCCGTCCAACATCATACACTCATTTAGTGTGGAGACAGAAAAGTTCAACTCTTCGGAGGAACTGTAACTTGGTATGCATGAGAAGTGAGTGCCATGGAGGGGAGCCGGTGCTACCAAGTTACTATCTGTCACACCTTTATGCAAGTGGCTGGAGTAAAATCCAAGTTGGAACTCATCAAATATTGTCCTTGCCAACCTTAGGATTGTGCTTACTTTTTGGTCAAAAATTTGTAATAACAAACATGGAATCTTCTTGTCTATTGTGTTTTCTTGCAAAAAAATGACACAAATCATCAGCAAAATACCAGAGTTGCTTTGAGAAACATTTTGAAAACAATCCAAAATTGAAACAAAAAGGCAAACCTTCTGCAAAACTGCGCATTCACCCCAGCTTGTGGTGCATTTGTCAAGTATTGCTACGCATTTGCTCCTGCTGCGCTATCACATAGTCTTACTACGCATTTTTCAAATATTATTGTGCATTTGCTCCTGATGCGCTTTCACACAGTCTTGCTACACATTTGAAAAGTATTGTTGCACATACACTCTACATGCGCATATACAACACAGTCCTCCACATCCATAGCACAGAATTGCGTATTTTCTGAATATTCCTGTGCATCTGACATTGCGCATCCAAAATAGAGAGCATTTCCAAACATTTTGAGGAGAAAACAAGTTCATTTCAAGATACCCATTATTTCTTAGATTTCATTTGAGAACTCAGGAAAACCATAAAAGTCCATTTTCGTACCCATTTTTCCCAAAACATTTCACCTTGCCATAACACACCTAGTCATCGAAACCAAAAACATTAAACGAACAAAACAAGATTCCCACTAAGGTGTCATTAAGATCCTCCAAGTTCAAAGAAAAAATCTAGATAGTTTCATAACAGGATAAAACATCCTTCTCCTCGGAACTACATTAGTGTAATCTTGATAAAAGAAGTAGTCTATACCAATAGCAGTGATCAACTCTCCCTACTTTGACTACCTTTTAGCTCAAGAACACATTTGTTTGAACAACGGTAGATCAAAATTTGAACCTTAGGAAAATCTTGTCATCTCAACCACACCAAGAACATCCATTTACACTCACAAGCATTTTCATCCAACAGTCACCCACATCCAAAGGTTTTTATGGTTGCAACTAGATCTCAATCTAAACAAAAGCAAAACATGGGTTCCCTTCACAATAGTGGGCATAATTCTGATGATGAGGAGATTATTCAAGAAGAAATCCTTCAACAACTTTTAAGATCCAAGATTTCAAAAGGTAATGGATAGGGTAGTTGCCATGGATCGTCATAAGTATTTTCTCATGTTAGCTCAACAAGGAGCTAAATTGCCCTCTGATTTTGATCTCTCTAATCTAAGAGAGAACAATGCCTCCAATGAAGCTGAGTCATCGAAAGATGGCTCCAAACTAGACAAAGATGCTCCCAAAATTGATAAAAATGCTTCCAATTTGGAGAAGGCTAAGGATACAATCAATCCCTTGGATATATTGAGAACGCAAATCCAAGCCTTACAACAACGGCTCGCAGACATCCAAACTGGAGCATCCGTGAAGAACTACTCTCTAGAGGATAATTCACCATATCCTTTTGACAAGACCTTGGTCATGATACCTTTCTCCTCAAAATTTGAGGTACTAAAATTTGATAAATATCAAGGAAAAGGTGATTTGAGGGATCATATCAGAGAATTAAGTGTAGCATGTCTCGAAGTCGCACACAATGAAACATATCTCATGCAACTATTCCCAAGGAGCTTGGGAGGATAAGCTATGGAATAGTTCTCTTGTCTACCTCCCAGCATCTGAACCTTCAATGAACTAGTGGATAAGTTTGTCACTCATTTCTCCTACAACATTGAGCATGAAATCTCAATGTTAGACCTTTGTAACACTAAACAAAAGGGTGGCGAATCCTTCACCTCTTTCTTACAAAGATGGAGACAGTTGGCCAGCAAGTGTCTATATCATATGCCAGAAAAACAAATACTTGAAATGTTTGTCGATAACCTAAACACTGATCTAAGCTATCAAATACAAATCCAATGTCCTACTTCCTTTAGTAAGGTCATTGAAATGGGTTTACTCATTGAAAAAGATTTGATAGCAAAGGGGTAAATAAAACTTTACAACGACACCCCTAGTACAAATGTTAACACGGATAAGCTGCGATTTTGGACCAAAAATAAGAACATCATGAATGATGGGGTGGTTGATGCTAAAAATGTGATGCCAAAGCAACCAATTTTCAACTTATCAAACCCACAAAACAACCCCCCACAAAACAAACCCCAAAACACCGAATCATGGTCTACAAACTTTCCTCCTTGTAGAAAGTTCACACCTCTAGGGGAAACACTAGAATCTGCCCTACGGAATCTAATATCAAACAATCTCATAACGCTTCCAACAACGCGGGATTATGAACCAAAAGTTAAACCTTCTTGGTGGAAGGACACTAACTTCTGCGAATACCATGGAAGCAAAGGCCATAAGACCAATGACAGCCAAAAACTAAAGCACACCATTCAAGACTTGTTGGATCAAAAATGGATACCACTTAATGGGCATGCCTCTAATGATGATCATATAGCATTCAAGAATCCACTCCCCAACTATGAGAAGGGAGGTTCTTCAAATCAAAACAAAAGTGGGGCTAACAATGCCAACTACACAAATGTGTCATATGACTATGTTGTTAACCACATTTCTGAAAGTGATTCACATATCAATGTGATCACTATAAATAAAACCCCTGATTGTAATGTGACCACTCGCGGTGGAAAGATTACACTTAAGGGAGCTCCATCCAAACAATCCTCTACGTCCAACCAGTACAACATACTGGACCAACTTCACAAGACACCTGCATACATCTCCATTTTGGAACTTTTGCATCTATCCCTGTCCCATAAAGCCATCCTCAAACAAGCTCTTTTGGAAACCACCGTCCCAACCAATCTAGCCAAAGAGTAGTTTCAGACCATGGTAGGTCATCTAACCACACCTCATTTCCTATCATTCATGGAAAAGGATGACATGTCAATCACCCAACCACACAATGTGTCTCTCCACATCGAAACCTTCATCCACAAGCATAAAATAAAAAGGGTTCTAATCGATGGAGGAGCGGGTTTAAATATTTGTACCTTAAAGCTAATCCTTGCATTGGGGTTTTTCAAAGAATGCTATTGATCCTAAAAATAAAATCACCATCAAAGCTTACGATGAAGAGGAAATAACATCAAAGGGAACCATTGTTTTGCCAGTCAGAGTGGGACATGTAGTAAAGGATGTGGTGTGTCAATTGCTTGAGATGGAACTTGCATATAATATTCTCCTTGGAAGACCTTGGATACACACAATGAAGGAAGTGCCATCCACTTATCACCAGTGTATCAAGTTCCCCCATGACGGCCAATAAATCACCATCCAAGGCGATCCTAATCCATTTCAATATTGTAATTCCATACAATCCAAACCTGATGTTGTAATTCCCAATAACCGTGCATCTACTTCATCTTCATCCCGTGTTGACCCAGCTTCACTCCCTTCCACATCCAAGGCATCCAAAATCAACCTCAAGCTCAAAGACAAGGGTGTCAGGGAATATACCATCACGCAATCCTTTTGCTTAGCACAACTACCTATATCCCCAAGATCCTATGGAAAGCCATCCATGAGCAAACCCAAGTCATTAGAAACTCCTAAAGGTCCATTTGTAAAATGGGGAAGCCTCGAAGATGAGAGCGATGAAAAGGACATCCTACAATGGTTATATAAGGATGAAGACATCCAAGCCACAAGACCATCAATCCACATTACAAACTGAACAGTATGGTCAAGGATTCTCAATACTACAAAGAATGGGATATGCAGGTCATGGGCCCATAGGATTGAGGAAATAAGGTATCATCGAACCTATCCAACCTCCTTCATTAACAGCCCAAGGCACTACAGGGCTAGGTTACAGAGGCAACAGAAAGACCAAAGGAATAGACAAGCATAAAGGCAAACAACCATAAACATCTACTACTAACCTACTAGAGAAGATTCACCAACTACAGGAATGGAGTGAGACAGACTCCAATGAGTGTGAATGGGATAGTCTCTTTAAACTATCTTGTGATGAAAAAGATGTTGATGTGGTCCATGAATATGTCCCTATGCATGCAACTCATGAGAGACAAAGTTCAAGGTCTAGACCTCTAGAGTTTGATCCGCATAATAACAATAATTAGTTTTGCGAGGAAGGAATGATGTCACACTTGACAAATCAACTTGTGGAGAGTACCATTGCAGGCATTGTCAATGCTTACAATAACCACACTAACCTCTCCATCTTGACCATCACTAGCCTCGAACCAGACCAATCCAATGACCTGTTGCGACTATTGCATCCAAAACTCATAGATTGGGATTTACAAGACTCTACCCCTGAGCTAGATACCTTTCAGAATGATGAGGTCATCATCAATTACCTAGAACTTAGAGACCATATACCCGCAGGGGATCACAGAGCTGGCTATGCCATAGAACTCAATGACAGGGCTTATTTTGGAGAGAGTGCCAAGCCTTTCAGTCTCAAAAAGGTAAAAATGAAAGATAGATCTAACGGTGAAAACCACTCTGTGGCAATGTTAGATCGTGAAAATAGTAAAAATATAAAAGACATATCCAATAGTGAAAACCTCTCTAAGGCATTGAAGGATGAAAGGCTTGACACTCTTCCCAATCTAACACATCAGGAGAGATCCTCAATCTTGATGGAACCAACATAATAGATCAACGTCGGCATAGGTGAAAATCCAAAGATGATCCATATGGCAAAATCTTTAATTGCACAAGAGAAGCCAGAGTTCACCAAATTCTTCAAAAGGAAACAAATCAACTTTGCTTGGTCATACGCGGATATGCTGGTCTAGATCCAAACCTTATAATGCATCACTTATCGCTAGCTCTAGGAGCTAAGCCAGTTAAACAAAAATTAAGGAAGATGCACCCACATATCGTACTCATGGTAAAAGAACTGGAGAAGCTACTAGATGTTAGGTTTATCAGACCAATAGACTATCTAGAGTGGGTTTCAAATATAGTGCCTATCGCCAAACCAGATGGAAGAGTTCAACTGTGTAATGATTTTAGGGATCTCAACAAGGCTTGTCCCAAAGATGACTTCCCTTTGCCTAACATCGACATCATTGTAGATCTAACAGCAGGGCACAACATGTTGTCATTGATGGATGGATTCTAGATGGCTATAACCAAATTAAGATAGCGCCAGAGGATTGGCATAAATTAGCATTCACATGTCTGTGGGGTACCTATTGTTGGTGCGTCATGCCATTCGGGCTAAAGAATGCGGGGGAAACATATCAGCGGGCAATGACAACAATCTTTCATGACATGATGCATACCATCATGGAAGATTACATAGATGACATTCTAGCCAAATAAAAAACCAGAGAAGAACATATACAAGTCCTGGACAAGATCTTCACAAGACTAGAGTAATTTAATATACGGTTAAATCCAAAAAAGTGTTTTTTCAGAGTCACATCCAGTAAACTCCTTGGATATATCGTATCAGCTAATGGAATAGAGGTGGACCCGGCCAAGGTCAAAGCAATCATGGAAATGCTACCACCTAAGAATCTGAGTCAATTGCGGTCTCTACAAGGAAAGTTACAGTCCATCAGAAGGTTTATCTCTCAGCTGGCAGATAAGTGTCACCCATTCATGCATCTCCTACATAAAAACATTCCTTTCAAATGGGATGACATGTGTGAGCAAACATTTCAACATCTAAAGGAGTATTTAATGAATCCACCTGTCTTAATGCCGCCAATCCAAGGCAAACCATTGCTACTCTACATTTTAGCAACACCAACAGCTCTTGGAGCTCTGCTAGCACAAAAGAACCATGAAGGAAAAGAACAAGCAATCTACTACATCAGCCGAACACTGGTAGGCTACGAGATACAATATACACCAATTGAAAGAGCATGCCTCACAGTGGTCTTTGCTTCACAAAAATGGAGACATTACATGCTATCACATTCCACCAAGCTAGTAACGAAGATCGATCCATTGAAATACTTGCTCAACAAAGATACCCTAACAAGTAGAATATCAAAATAGGTCATGATACTCAGTGAATTTGACATCGAGTATGCACCTTTAACAGATGACAACCCATTAAGCTTTGAATTTCTGGATGAGTCTATCTTTCACATAACAACAACCTATAAACTCTACTTTGACGGATCATATACTCAGCATGGGTCCGGAGCAGGTATCTTGTTGGTCACACCTAATGGAGACACCATTCCAAAGTCATACAGACTACTCTTTCCATGCACTAACAATGTGGTGGAGTATGAAGCCCTAGTCATTGGTATCAAGATGGCAGTAGAATGGAAAATCATAGAACTTCATGTGTATGGTGACTCGCAACTTGTCATCAATCAAGTGAACGATGACTATCAAACAAAGGATGAGAAGTTAATACCATATAAACATATGGTAGATGACTTCAAAGAATACTTTGTTGTGATCTCTTTTGAGTAGATACCAAGGTTGGAGAACAAAGCATCAGATGCCATGGCAATAATTACATCTCTCCTCAATATCCTTGAAAACCAATCACTTTATGAGATCTTGGTAGAGCCAGTATCCCATCCTGCATACGACACCCCCGAATCCCACATCATATGCCACATAGTAGGATATGATTCTCCCCTATACAGAAAAGTATTTGCCTATCTAAAAGAGAATACCCTACCTCCTGATCTATCAAGTAACCAAAATAGAACCTTCATCTGCCAAGAATCTCGTTATACCATAATTGCCAACACCCTGTATTGACGAGGACTCGATGGTACTCTCCTGAGGTGTTTCGATAGTGAGGAATATCAAACTGCCCTAAGCGAAGTTCACGATGGTATATGCGGGACCCACTCTAGTGGTCCTACCCTAGCTAAGAAACTCATACGTATGGGATACTATTGGCCAACTATGGAAAAAGACTCCTATCATTTTGTGAAGACGTGCAAGAAATGCCAAATCCACGGGAACATAATACATGCACCAGTGCAGAAGCTATAGCCTTTAACGACTCCTTGGCCTTTCTGTCAATGTGGACTCAACATAGTGGGCAAGATACATCCTCCATCATCCAGCGGCCATAAATTCATAATCACCGCCACTGAGTACTTTATGAAGTGGATTGAAGCCATATCCCTCGCCAATTTCACAGGCAAACAAATCACCTCTTTCATCCTAAATTACATCATTTTCTGCTATGGTATCCCTATATCCATTATCACTGATAATGGAAGACCATTTAAAAACCAAGATGTCAAATAACTATGTGACAAATTCCACATCCAACACTACTTTTCCACCCCATATTACCCCCAAGGAAACGGCCAAGCAAAGGCATCAAACAAAACTATCTTCAAAATCTTGAAAAAGACTGTCAATGATGTCAGCCGCGATTGGCACATCTAATTGAATCCCACACTGTGGGCCTACCGCACAAGTATTCGCACACCCACAGGTGCAACGCCATATTCCCTCATCTATGGCTCTGAATCCATCTTGCCCATTGAAGTCAAGATCCCATCGTTGTGAGTATCGTTAAAAGGCCTCATATCTGATGAAGAGTATAGAATATCCAGATTTCAAGAGTTAGAGTTGCTCGAA
Source organism: Cunninghamia lanceolata (assembly GCA_027924645.1). Lineage (NCBI taxonomy): Eukaryota > Viridiplantae > Streptophyta > Pinopsida > Cupressales > Cupressaceae > Cunninghamia > Cunninghamia lanceolata. The sequence goes on along the minus strand of BSBN01000391.1, from coordinate 40,314,241 downwards.
GAAAGAAAACAACATGCCTTTAACCATCTCAAGGCTTATCAACAAAGGATGTCCAGGAGTTATAACCACAGAGTCAAACCCCAGGTATTTCAAGTTGGTGACCTAGTCCTCAGAGAGAATCCAAGAAATCAATAGGATAGAGAAAAGAAAGGTAAGTTCGAATCCAACTGGCTGGGTCCCTATGTCATCATTGTTGCCTATGGATCAGGTGCTTATCAATTGGCTATATCAGAAGGTGAACTGTTTGATGATCCCATCAATAGCATGCATCTTCACAAGTTCTACACCTAAACCCCAATGCAAGGGAGTCAAAAATAGCAAATAAATAAAAAAATGAAAAAATAGCCAAAAAATCAAAAAATGGAAAAACAACAGAAAAATCATCCTTTGGTGAAAACTTGGTAAACAGGCACCTTGGATAGATACCATGATGAAAACCTGGCAAACAGGTGTCATGTGTATTTTAGCTATTGTGCAAATAAAAGCAAGTGGTGAAAACCTAGTAAACAGGCGCTAATTGTGATAAACCACCTCCTCCATCTTTTCTTCCTCATTCATCCCTCCTAACCACATCCACCCAATCACATCAAGATACCTACCATGGATTTTTGTTCGCTAGTCCTTACCGCCTTCTCCCATCAGGCTGTCGATCCACACTAGCATCCATCTTGTCATCTGTCCCGCACCAATCCATTGAACCATTGTCGAACTACGTCACCTCTGAGCTATCACATAGGCAAGGCCATCATTGATGCACCCCCAAGGCTCCTTTCCCATCCATTCCATCCCATGTCACCTATCCTTTGGTCCATCCGAATCCGCACTATTTCCCATTGCCTAGGTTCTAGGTCCACAAAGTCCACACCCCGAACTACGTTGCCTCTGCGTCGTCACATAGGCAAGGCCATTTATCAATGAGCCCCCGAGGCACTAGGTCAGTCCCTTAGGGCCCGTTTCCTCATGTCTATTGTTAGTTCATCCACAATAAATCAATCCTTTACTTGACTGGGGGCAAATCCTTGACCTAGTTGGAGAATTAGATTCTTGAATGTCACACACCTTAGAGGATAACAGTAAGGATCACGATACTATCGCCAGGCAGCAGGCAACATTACAAACACACTTTTTTAACAAAACGCTTGACGCAAGAACTAGACCTATAAACAAGACACAATGGGCCTCAACCACCATGATGATTGTATCTATTTTCATTGCAAGAAAACATAACTATAGCAAGAAAGTTTGTGCTTATTAAAAAGGTTTAAGTCATAGAGTCTTGATTTTTGTTATTATGTCTTTTTATGCTACTCAAGGATGTCAAAAACTAGAGGAGCTATGATGGGGACATAATTATCTTATTTGTTTGCTATTTGTGGAGCAATCTTTAATAATGTGACGACTTTGTCTAACGACATGATCGACAAAAGATCATTGAGGACATTCTAGGTCTAAACATGAAATAGGGCAATCCTTGTGTGTTGACACACGCAAGGCATACTCAAGTCATCTAGATTCAATTTTGACTAGATGCTTGTATTAACTTGCTATATCAAAATCCATGTAAGATATACTCTGGTCATCTCGATTTAATTATACCTAGATGCTTGTATTTTCTTACAACATTTTAAAAGCTCAATGATGAAACAAAGTACTTCAAAAACTTGTATACGAAGATGACAATCCACACATCCATAAATATCACATTGCATTTCATTATAAGCATTTCATCATTGACCAAATTCCAAGTGTCGAAAGATCCATTTATCCAAGTTATTTCTTCTAACTTATCCATTTATCCTAGTTCTTAAATCCATTTCTTCTCAGTGTTCTTTTATTTTATGATTGAGTATACTTGGACAACAAAAACAATTCATAGCACATATTGCATGTCATAAATAGGTGCGTACATCATTAGTTCATTGTCATTTAGGTGCATTAGTGGCCTTAAAACATTTAGATCATGATAGTTATGTCATTTATCCACATAGATTGCATAATAAATCACAAAAATCTCACAAAACATAGATACCATAGTGTTTGCATATTAGATCATCATCCGTAAATAAAACAATTAAAGCATCATATGTTGCATCTAAAATCATTAGGTCATCATAAACGGTAAACATATAGGATCATCAACATGCATATAAGTCATAATAAACCATCATATAGCTCCTAGAAAACATCATGTCACATAGATATCAAGTGCATCATAGAGTCAAAAACATGTTAGAAGCATCGCATATAACCATAAAATCATAATAAACAATCATATCGAAGCATCCATCCATAAATGCATATGTAGATAGTCCATCGAACACTAGATCATATATATATCATAATCATCAAAATAATAATGTCCAAGTGTACTATGATATCAAATAACATAAAAGTACATATCGAAGTGTCCATAATGTGGTGTCTACAAAATTCCACTATCAAAATGATGTTGATAACTGAGAGGGGGGGTGAATCAGTTATCTTAATTAATTTAACTTTCTGTTCTTCTTTAGCAACTAGTACAGTATCAAAACACATAAGCTTAAATGAACATGAAAGTAGAAATAAACTCAGTACACATGACACAATATTTTGACGTGGAAACTCTATTAAGGGAGAAAACCACGGGGTGATTAACCCAATAATGTATTCTCTGTTAGAAGAATAGAAATACAAGATGACACTTGCCAATTAGGGCTCACTACCTGAGCACACTGCTCACAAGAGGCTCACTGCCTACAAGAGACTCACTGTCTACAAGTTGTCAGAAGAATAACAAGATCCTTGAACTGATGAGAAGCATCCACATATGCTAAGGTTCAGTTCCAGTTAGGCTCAATACACTGATCTGCTGCACTTCATCCTTCCTCTTCTTAGGTGCTATTGTCCTATCACATACCGGACCTTCCTTACCGCTTTCACACTGTTCTTCTACTTTTATTTGCACAACACAACACCCAACACACACATTCATATCTAAATCCATCTGGTATATATATCCGCACCAAAGATTTCATCCACTTTCTAGTCAGCATCCGGAATACTCAATATTTTCCCAAACTTTGATTTGTCGGCTGAATCTTTGCATACCAAGTAATGCAGATCAAAGAGATGCTTATAGAAGTCATCAATCATGTCAGCCAATCATGAATGATACCTTAGGAAACTTAATCACCATCAATATCACATCCAAATTTAGGTCTGATGCTCTGCCGGTTAGGTCTTCCTCTGTCTACTCTGCCAATTAGGAACCCAACACTCAAGTGCTTATATCTGTTCACTCTTCTATCACCAGAGGCTAAGTCCTTGGAATATATCAATCAAGGTATTCCTCTTGACTACCCCAAATACGCACTTTACTGAGATACTTCCTCTGAGAGATCCGGACTTGACTGTCGGACCTTGCTGCCTGCTCTGTTCTTTCTTACCGGACCACAACACTCTTCAATTTGACTTCTGGTATAGGCACACCATGTCCTGCAGATGTGTGGGATAAACTTTGTTGCCATCAATGACAACAATCATGAATCCACAATGTGTCTCTTGCCAACAATCTCCTCCTTTGGCATTGACTGCAACACTTAGTGAAAAATGACTAAGTGTTATACTACACTCCCCCTTGGTTGATGCTCTGTTCTAATGTACACTTTACCGGAGCTCCTCCTTAGCTGGATTCCACATTTTTCACTGCTCCTCACTCCCCCTTTGCCATCAATGGCAAAGGGTAGGGTCCACTCACCAAAATTTCCCAAAAATAGTCTATACTTAGCCGCATAAGTATATATACATGCTATACTTACATATACTGAATTATATTTGCAAAGGTTGTCTTCAGCTAGATAAGTTCTGTTGCCCAACTCTGTTTCATCCTGTCCAAAATTGAGATGTGACCACTCAACAGGAATGCAAAAGCTTCTACCTTCTTAAGATCTGTCAGATCATTGGTTCGGGCTGTGGTCTGAGCATCAGTTAGGGCCTCATGCATGGCCTCTAACTTAGGGATGATGATCCCTCTAAGTTCACTCAACCTGTTTATTCTATTTTTCTTCTCCTTCTCAAGCTTCTTAATTTCATCTATAATTGTAATAGTCTTACATTCTTGATTTACTATGGAGGAGGAGAGAGGATCAAAACTTTGAGATAAACTTAGCAGTTTATCCTCTTGCTCTTTTATTTTCTTGTCAATATCCTTGGTCACTTTAGGCCAGGATAAACAAAAATTATAGATATCTCCGCCATCTTTAAGAGCATTTTATGAGCTCTTTATTCCAATATCCATGACTTTCCTATGATTGGTTATTAGACCTTGTACTTTGGAGAATCTCTTTCCTAAAAACTCCTTTCGGACCTTTTCTTCTGCTAACTTCTCTAAGGAATCAAAATGCGTATGAACATAATTTACAAGAGACTTTAGATTACCAGATGTGGAGGCCGAAGAATCCTTTTGGAAGGATGGCATAATCTTCTCTAATACACTGGATTTAGCTTCTGTGAGCTCCCAGTTTGCCATGTGAGACTTCAGAAGTTCTTGTTTTGGCTTTGCTTGAGTGAAGGATGCTAGCTTCATGGTTTGCACCAGAGAGAGGGAATCAAAATTGAATGGACCTTGAAGCAACTTTGGTTCATCAAATTCCATCATCTCTTTGGTTAAGAAATCCTTGACTGCTTCTGCTGTGTCTCTTGTCAGAGACAGAGTTTTCTCCCCTTCTGCAGTCTTACCACTGTCATTTGTGGCCTTTTCTATTTGATCTTCTTCTCTTCCCTTTGCTTGTTCTTCTTGACTTGATTTTTCTTTTATTCTTTCTTCTTGTTTAGATCTGGAGTTTGCAGGGGAAACTGGAGGAGAGATGTTTGGTTCTTCATGAACTTTCTTTTCCAGAGTAGAGGAATCTAAGTCCTTAGCTTTTTCTTCACTAGTCTCCTTTGCCTCTTCTGCCACTGTCTCAGTAGATTCTTCTTTGTCATCCATGGCAGAGGTTTCATCACCTAAGTCCTCTATGATAGGAATATTGAATCTTATATAGGCATTCCTGAGGATCTCTTCAGTTTCTTTTGCCACTTTATCAGTTTCTCCAGGCATAAGTTGATTCATTCTGGCTTTGCTTCAGAACTATCCTTGCAATCTTTGAAGACCATGTTAATTTGCTTTGGAGTGATGGAGGGATATAGTTGGATAGCAATCTGTTCCCGGATTTCTAGATCCTTTTCTTGGGCATTGTTCTTCCTCATTTCAAGTTCTTTCTCTAAACTTTTGGGAATTAGAGAGATGATTTCAATAAATGCTTTGTTGTATATGTTCAAGTACTTAACTATGGCTTCTTCCAAGATCTTTCTATCTGCATCATTATATGCATCATAGAATTTTGTTATTGGTTGCAGGTTCCTATCCACAGTAACTGCTTTAACTACATCATCTAAAGACAGAGTGGGCCTTTCAACAAACTCTTCTGCCTCTGCCTCCTTGTCTTCACCGGATACTTTCTTCTTCTTCTTCATCTTCTTGATCTCTTCATCAGATTCTATCTCTTCTTCATCCTTCTAACTGATATAAGACCTTGTTGCCTTTGTCTTTGTTCTCTTTTCTCCTTTACCGGATGATTTTGCTTCCAGTTTTGATGCCTTTGAGCTCTTAGTAGTGGCAGATGCAGAGCTCTTAGAGGATCTGGTCTGGGAGGGGGCTTCTACCAGAGCACTTTCTTTTTCTGCCTCTTCCTTTTCTTTTTCTACTCTTTCCATCTTTTCTCTGTTTGCATCAAGTGCCTATTTTGAGATGCCATACCTTTTGGCAACATTTTCTACTTCTTTTCACTTTTCTATTCATCTCCGATTGCCTTAACTCCACATGAATCTTCACACTCAGCTCTTCAAAGGTTCCAAACCTTTCTGCCTTAGGATCCTTGGGTTGAATGAGCATGTGTTGAACATCTAACTCAACTATTTTCTCATCTACTTCATACCCCATTGGCATGATCCAGACTACCCTTGGCTCCACTGCCTCCATTAGGCATTGATCGGTTTCTACCATAAAGCATATTGTATCCTTATACTTTTCAACTAGGGATTGGGGAATTCTTTCTCTGGCTTGCATCATGTTCTGAAAGTTCTTAAAGTATCCCTAGAGTGCTGTATTCTGTGCTTTGGCATCACCAATTCCATGTAGATAGTCTCTAATTTGAATTGCTATTGGTCTGTCATTTTGCCATATCCACCCATTAGATCCGGGTAGCTCATTCATGTAGTAGAAGAATAGACAGAGTATCAGGCCACCATATTTGAAGGAATTCTTCTTATCCTTCTTTATCTTCTGCAGGTTCTCCAAAAGTTGGTTTAGAAGGAGCTCACACAGGTCATAATCAACATCCTTTCTTAACATTTCATAAGTAGTGTAAATTGCAATTCCAGGTACTAAATTTTCCCTGCTAGAGTGATATATCTTGTAACCGATGATCATGGAGGCAAACTTGATATCCGGATCAGTGATATCTTCTATTGTCATCACTCTCTTGTCAAACTTTGATTCGGTAGCCTCACTCACTGTCTGATTCTTGACAGATTTGAGAGCAGGTATCCCACTGGATGAGTGCAATTCGGTAATTGCCCTAATGACATCCTTGGTTATCTTGAATGGCCTTGTCAACCATATAAAGTTATCATGCATTCTACTTAGAACATACCAGACCCATTCATCTTCTGTAAAATAGGGGAAATGAATGCATTGTGTAAAATGTTTGTCCCAGATAGCCTTATACTGTGGTTTAAGTTCAAATGAGTCATCTATTAACTGATTGTGATAGATATCCATCAGCTTGGATTCCCCAAAATTTTCAATGTTCGCAGGAATATATGCCCTAACATTCTCAACATGCAAAACCCCATGCGGAATGCTGGAAAATGCCCCTAAGGGATCCACTTCTAGAGATTTGTAAGGATGTTTCTTAAATTTGGGTCGAGGCCTATCAGAAATCTTTACAACATTTGGAGTAGCCATCTTCAAAAGATTTACAGAGAGATATTCAACAATGGAAAATACCTTTTACGCTTCTAGGGTTCGCTATGTGAACCAGATTAGATTGCTGGATGGATCGATTTCTATAGTTAATCTTTGATGAGCTTAAGGCAGTTTGTTGCAGAGCTCCTTTTCTCTTCTTCTCGAAAGTAAAATGAGCAAATGTTCAATAAGAGAACCCTTTTATTTCTCTGCAAACCCTAATTCCATATTGCAATAAATGCGTAACTCAAGTTATTCTGGTTTGCCTTGTTCTCCTTGTTCTGAAAAAAATCTTTTCCGGATCACGAAGAAGCATTTAGAGATGTTCTTGGTGATGATTGACAGTCTATCTTCCTTTCCCCAAACATTTCATCTATCCGTAGATCAAGATTCCTCAGTTTGGATCTAACTGTGAAAAACCTACTTTTTACTGGATGACTGTTTAACCGGATTAGTCTTGGAAGATTAACCTGTTCAAACCCACTTGCGGATCTTCCATCTCTTTATCAAACCTTATTTAGATGTTCCTCTGTGAACCCTTTAATCCGCAACATTCCTTGTGCCAATTTCAGGCACCAATTAACTGGCTGGGGGAAAATATTTTTCCTTGTGTTTCCCCCTGAGCCAGAGCTCACATTTTTAATTTTCGGAAGGAATATTAGCACCAGATTCTGGTGCAGATCCATCCCCAACATTCTCTGTGCTCCTCTTTACCTAGATCTTGTTCATCTCCCTTTGAACCTCATCCGCATTCACTTTTCCTTTTCCTTTGTCTTGATTTTGATTATGATGTACCGGACCTCTTTTATCCTGATTTTTGCTTTTGCAGAATTTGGCAATATGACCGGATCTATTGCAATTGTAGCAAACAACATTTCTTTGCATTTTTGACTGATATGCTCTTGATCTGCATTGATTAGCCATATGTCCCATTCTATTGCATGCAAAGCATCTACCATTGAATGAGTTGTTCATTTGCATATTTCTACATTCATGAGATTTGTGACCATACCTTTTGCAGTTGAAGCACTGTTCGGAGAAGGATGAATTAGTCTGATTCATTCTCTTTCTGCACTGATTTGCTTTATGACCAAAGTTATTGCAATTATGGCAGTATCCATTGAAGGAAGGATATCTTTGAGCATTTGGTTGCCTTACCGGAGGTCTTCTAGGCCTGTTTCTTGGATTTTCTGATTTGGAGTTCTTCTGACCAGATCTGGAGCTTTCACCTTTTTCATACCCCAAGCCTTGCTTGTCATCTACCCTCTTTTGGCTTTGAAGAAGAACTTCAAGTTGAGTAGATCTTATCTTGAATTTCTCTTTGTATTCATTTGCTCTTTGAAGATCTCTTTTAAGAGTGTCAACCCGATTCTCAAGTTGTCCTTCATTATCTCTAGCTTCTTCAAGATCAAATTCTAGATGCCTGATTATTCTATCCATTTTGTGGTAGTCTTCTGATTTCTATTTGAGAGATTGTCTTAGATCATCTTCAGTTTTTCTTTTCTCTTTAATTTCTTGAGTGAATTTTATAACTCCTGATTCCATTTCATGTCTTACCATAATGATCTCTTTTGATAACTTTTCACATAACTTGGTTTTCTCCTTTAGGTCTTCACTTGTATAATTGGCTTCACCTTGACTTGCCAATTGCTGAAGTAGATCCTTTCTCTTTTTCATAGAGATACTCAGTTTTCCTTTTAGTTCATTTATGAAATCATCAGCCTATTTGAGTCTTTCCTTCAATTCATTGACTTCGGAGTTAGATTGCTCAAGATCATCTAGGGCAGACTGAAGTTGTTCCCTCATACCATACACATCCATTTGAATTCCCAGATCTTCCTCAAGCTGTTAGGCTCTATTTGGAGTAACTTGTCTCTGATACCAATTGTTGATAACTGAGAGGGGGGGTGAATCAGTTATCTTAATTAATTTAACTTTCTGTTCTTCTTTAGCAACTAGTACAGTATCAAAACACATAAGCTTAAATGAACATGAAAGCAAAAATAAACTCAGTACACATGACACAATATTTTGACGTGGAAACCCTATTAAGGGAGAAAACCACGGGGTGATTAACCCAAGAATGTATTCTCTGTTAGAAGAATAGAAATACAAGATGGCACTTGCCAATTAGGGCTCACTGCCTACAAGAGACTCACTGTCTACAAGTTGTCAGAAGAATAACAAGATCCTTGAACTGATGAGAAGCATCCACATATGTTGAGGTTCAGTTCTGGTTAGGCTCAATACACTGATCTGCTGCATTTCATCCTTCCTCTTCTTAGGTGTTGTTGTCCTGTCACATACCGGACCTTCCTTACCGCTTTCACACTATTCTTCTACTTTTATTCATACAACACAACACCCAACACACACATTCATATCTAAATCCATCTGGTATATATATCCACACCAAAGATTTCATCCACTTTCTAGTTGGCATATGGAATACTCAATATTTTTCCAAACTCTGATCTGTCGGCTGAATCTTTGCATACCAAGTAATGCGGATCAAAGAGATGCTTATAGAAGTCATCAATCATGTTGGCCAATCATGAATGATACCTTAGGAAACTTAATCACCATCAATATCACATCCGGATTTAGGTCTAATGCTCTGCCAGTTAGGTCTTCCTCTGTCTACTCTGTCAATCAGGAACCGAACACTCAAGTGCTCATATCTGTTCACTCTTCTATCACCGGAGGCTAAGTCCTTAGAATATATCAGTCAAGGTATTCCTCTTGACTACCCCAAATCCACACTTTACTGAGATACTTCCTCTGAGAGATCCAGACTTGACTGTCAGACCTTACTGCCTGCTCTGTTCTTGCTTACCGGACCACAACACTCTTCAATCTGACTTCCGGTATAGGCACACCATGTCCTGCAGATGTGTGGGATGAACTTTGTTGCCATCAATGACAACAATCATGAAGCCACAATGTGTCTCTTGCCAACAAATGATATGTGTCTCAAAGTCACATCTAGGTGGCACTGTCTTCTGAAGGCGGTGGCTGTTCTGGCTGCTGTGACTGACCATCCCCACCGCCACTTGAGGTCCCTGCACCTGATGTCTCCCTTTGTGGTCCCATCACCCCTCCACTCTCGGTGAAAGTCCTGTGAGACCTACTATGGTAGCTAGGTCAAAAACTACCTACTTGCCGCTCTGGGGGCAAGGCCTGCTCATATAACCCTTGCCAGTAGAATATCTCCTGGTTGGCCCTAACCATGTCTGCCATTATCTATCTTGTAGGTCCCTATGCTACAGTTTGCTACACCTGTTCAAGCAACCCCTTTGCCCTTGTATACTGATGGATGGTAGTATCCCTCACCAGTCTCGCTGTCTGTAACTCACCCTGCAGCTGGGTGATCTGTCCATGCATCTGCCCTAATTGCATATGCATCTACACTATCTGTACCTACTACTAAGCCACCTGGGCTTGTAGGGCTGCAACCTCACCATCACCCTATCCCTGTGCCTATCTAAGAGGCGACATTTGTCCAACCTGTGCCTATGCCTATTTAGGAGGTGACACCTATCCAACCTGTACCTGTACCTGTAGGGTGGGATCTACGTCAACCCGCTGTCTAACCCTCCTATTGTCTCCATCATCTCCATCACTCCCATCATCCCCACCTCCACCATCGCCTCCTCCACCACCTCTGCCATCACCACCCCCATTCCTGCCACCTCATCCACACCATTGCCATCGCGGACCCTCCTCATCCTCCTCCCAATCATCTAGTCTCGAGGCTCTCTCTCTAGGTCCTGAGTATCGAGGGAATGGGTGTGCTGCAAACCAAGCTATGTAATCCTGTGTCATGCCAGCATCTACAATTGTCCTCCTCATCGACCATGGCTAGTATGGTAACTGTGCAAACTCTGCTCGAGCCTACTCAAATGAAGTGCCAGGACTCCATCGAGGACGCTCCTTGTACGTCCTAGCAAAGATGGTATTCCCCTAGGGCATCCCCTGGATCCTGTCAAACTGTCGGTACACACGAGAAACGATGTGCCTCTCAAGAATATAAGGAGTCCTCCCTATCAACCACCTAGTTTAAAAGCAAAATGGTAACTCTAACGCATCATCCTCCCATACCTCACAATCTAAGTAGGGACGCCAAATAACCTAATCCACATTGTCGAATGCATGCCTTTAATACTATAGCTTCCCCAGCTTGGGTTAGGAAAGACTCTCCTGGAACATAAACGAATACGACTAATCCTAGCCTCGAGGAGCCATACCAATGGGACGCATGATTGCAATGTGTCACCAAGCCCATATCTATAGCAAGGACACTCCACAGGATAAACTAGCTGCACCATCATATACAAATTGATGCAGATCATGGTAGAGGTGTGCAAGCAAGAAAGGACCCCAAGCAAACTGAGTCCCCTTAGTGACAATCCGCTCCAAAGTCCTCCCCCATCCAACTGCAAACCCATGGGATCTCCTGTCAAAACAAACTATCCCTTTAATCAACCCAACAACAATAGATGGGAGAGGCTCGTAGTAGGCGACCATGTCTGCCCAGCTGATCTCTGTACCCTCGATGGTGTCATCATCAAAGACTTGACGACACTCATCTAGTCTAGCCCTTGTTTGAGACTCATACTCAAACAAGCTCTCCATCTATCAGAATCTCCCCAATAGGAAGATGAAATGTCCCATCCTCTCTGTGATAAAACTCCGACAGTGCAGTCAACATCCTGAGATTTGACTAAATCTCTGGCATAAAGAAAACATATGACAAACCCGCTGATCCTAGTACCAGACGGTCAATCTCAGTCAAGTACGACCTCAGATGCTATGTAATTAGAAACTACTCCCGTGACATGAGTACGTCATTCAACTCCTCCTGCAAGCAACCAAACGCGCGTTAACCAAACAAGATCAGATAAATTGCAAATCTATCAATCAAGCATCAAATACCTAGCTATTTTATCAAGATATCTATCCTATCATCTGTCCTGAGATTCTATCAATCTCAGTGATGAATTATCAGTTGGCGAACATCGACTTCGATGCCAACTTTATCAAATTGCCTAAGTATTTTTGCTTTCTAAATCAGATGCGTAGTTTTGCTATTTGTTTGCGCAGATTCACAACATTTGTGCATAATCCCTTTGCATAATTGTAGTAGCACGCAAATGCGTAGTTTCTGACGAAATTTGTGCATCTTTAGGGCATTTGTATAGACTTGTGACAAATGTACAGAATTAATTCAAATGCGCAAAAACCCTTTGTGTATGCGGAGGACTGTAATTCTTTTGCGAAAATCTAGCAAATGCGCTGATTCACCCTGCATTTGTGTAGAATCGAAACATTTGCGCAGATTCAGGAATCAAATGTGTAGAATCATTCCTACTGCACATTCAAACTACCTAACTTTGACCTACAAAATTGACCATCATAAATGCACCTAAACTAAAATTGAAAGCGTACTTACCGGTGGCCCGTACTCTACTAGACGGTTGAACCATCAGATCCTCTCGACTTGGTGTAGCTCAACTGGAACCTATTGCATTGTCATTGACTCTCCTTAACACCTGAGCTCTAGTCTCCTATAACCTCTCCAAGCAAAGACAAGTGTGCAAATGGCTAGGAATGTAACCCAACACTCCTATTTATAGTGCATTTAACCCTAAGTGGAGGTGTTTAACCTTGTGCATGCTGGGGCGTATTTTCACCTACTTTTTCTCTGCGTCAACCAATTTCTTCACCCTAACCTGTCATCCAACCTATCTCATTGTGAGATTGTCCGCTGTCCTATTGTCACTTTCTTCTCGTCCAATCTCCCAAGGGGGCATCCTATCGTCGTAAACCTGTACTAGGGGCAAACTGGGGCATGTATCAATCACAAGTTTTTTTATTCTTTGAAACAACGTGATAAAACATATTGCATCAAAGAGGGGCAAAATGTATACACCTAAAAATGGTTCGTGTCGAATTAAGTAAATATTTTAATATTTATCTTAATTCTTATTCTTCTATCAATTAAATAAATATTCTAATTTATTTGATTGGTTCATTATCCCATAATTAAATAAAATCAACTTATTTAATTAAAATCCCTAAATTCTTCTAATGTCTCATATAATTAAATAATCCTAAATTATTTAATTAATCCTAAATTCCTCTATCCCAAAGTCCTATTTTCATAAATCCACATCACCTTCCACCTCACCATTCCACCTCATTCTTCCACCTCACCTTTCTACCTCACCATGTTGCACACATAATTAAATATTTTAATATTTAATTAGCTAATATCCCCTCACCCACATGTCCTATTTATCCTCCAGTCAAATTAATTAACTCATCAATCAAATCTGTTAACTAATCAGTCAATTGAGTTCACTGGTCAATCTATTCTATTGACTCCCCAATCAACCCAGTTAACTGATCAATCATCTCAGTTAACTCCTCAATCTATTATGTTAACTCCGATAACTCATGAAGAAGGCTTGGACACTTGTCCTCTTCTGATTCACGCACATTCTCTCAAGTATTCTCAATCGTACACCTCACAGGTAATTCCTCTAGTCATGGATCTATTGACACTTGGATTTGGTCTTCTCTAAGCCTATAAAAACAAGGTTCTCATCCCAATTTGCATCCATCTAAGCTTTAGCAATCTTACTCTGCAGGAATCATACTAGTGTGCCTTTGGTAAAGTTATTTCCATTTGCATTTACACAACCTCATTATCATAATCATCATCCAATCATGTCTCCATCAATCCATCTCCATTAGTATTACATTGTAATATAACCTCCATTGCATTATCCACCTACAACCGTTCTACTCTTGTCATCTTTAACAGTAAGGAAGTACACACTTTTGAGAGCTCCATTACCATAAATATCAAGAAGAGATAGGCAAACAATGGAAGCATAGAGGTAAAATGGTCTTCGAAGGTATAATTTGTGTTTACTTGTATTTTCATCAATTTCCATTGAGTTATTGGATGATTAGTTGTTTAATAATGTTATTCACATTTTCCACTAACACCTGCTATAGGTGCCAGTTCGCCAACCATAAAATTCAAGGCTACATGTTGGTTTCCCAACAGTTGAATCCTACAACTCAACCATTGCCAGCAGCAAAGGAAGAGGGAGGATGGTCTATAGTGGTCTCTCGCAAGACCAAAAACTTTGGCAATACTAAACCCTCCTCTCATCCTTTAGGCCAAGGGGGTTTTGCATAGAATGTTTCAAAGCCTGCTGGGACAAGTGCGTTAGGCATAGGATAACTTTCAAAGGTCATGTAGTTGTTCCTTCAAAACCATTGGTTTCTAGTGCCTGACATGCTTCTCCTCCTCTCATTGGATAGAGGAGATCTGGAAGTCCGTCTAGGTGTTTGGAGGATGGTGAGTTTGTGCCTCGTCACAGGTAGCGTATGTAGCTTAAATTCTAAATTAGAAGTTATGAAGCACCCGACTCTTTGTTTTAGAATAGTTATTCAACTCTTGAGGGGCTGGATAACAAGGAGATGCCCCTCGATGATGTTTAAATGAATTGTATTTCCTTGAATGTGAGGGGTATCATAGACCTGCCCTGGAAATATTCTGTTCGTGATGCTTGTTCTTAATTTTTGAATCTTGAAATTCTCTATCTTCAAGAGGTTAAAGTGTTAGGTTTATTGCTTTTTGATGCATGCAAAGTTATTTGGCCTTCAAGTTTTTTTATTTATAGTAATCATGAAGTTGGTCTCGGAGGTGTTGTCACCTTTCTTTCACCTATGTGGCATCAACGTTTGGTTGACGATGGATGTGACCCAATAAATTGTATCCTATGGGTTCTTTTCAATGTTAATAATCATTCCTTTGGGATAATTAATATTTATGCTCCCAATGATGTCGTTGAGAGATCCTCTCTTTGGTGATGGATTGTAAATTCAATGTCTGTCACCACTTGGATTTTGTGTAGGGATTTTAATATGATTGAAACGGACTATGATAAATGTCGAGCTTTGCCAATGCACTGGACAACTGGCAAAAGGGAGGCTTGGTTTTTTATGCGCAATAAATTAGGTCTTTTTGACTCTAATATTGGCCACTGTCGTGATAATATGGCACAGTACACTTGGAGAAATATTCGAGCTAGTGCTGATACGGTCTTAAAGAGGCTGGATCAAGCTATGATTTATGCTCAATCTTTTTTCATAATTACCAGTTGTTATTCTCTGTCGGTTTAACTGTTATATGACATTGTCTTGTTAGATCATTTCTCAATGCAGTTCCATGTTGAGTGGCATATTTCTAAGCCCAAAGTCATAAATAGTCAGTTTTTCCTCAACAAGTCTCTTCTCAATCACAAGACCACATTAGCACACATCCAACGTGTTGAGAATTTGGAACCATGTCCTTTGCATGGTGTGGGGTGGATCACCTAATGGAATGATGCCATCACCCGTACTTTGCAGTTTCTCTGCATTTATGGAATTCAACTTGCCATTTTCCACCGTTACTTGTACGAAGCCAATACTTGCAAGCTCCACCTTGCCACCACCACTTTGGAAGTTCAATCATTTGACTCTACTGCTCAACTTTGACTGTCTTAGCTTCACTAGTAGAAGCAAATCATGGATGCTCACTTTGTTAGAGGAGCTCAGATCAAGGTTTGACTTCACTAGCTTAATATTGGGGACAAAGTGTCCAAACAATTCTTTCAAGCCCTTTAGGATCGTCATACTTCCCAATAAATGAAACAAATTCAAGGAGATTGGCTCCTTCATGAGCTTCCTGACATTTTGCAAGCCTTTGTTCGGCACTATGAGTAGGTTTTTTCAGCCCAAGAGTCTACCCCTACTAGGCAACTTGCCCTTCAGCAGTGTCTTGCGAAGGTTCCTTGTCAGCTTTCTAACGCTCATATAGTTCTCTATGACTAGCTTTTCTCTCAAGATGTTCTTAATAAGGTGGTCTTCTCTATGGCTAATGATAAAGCCCCCAGTTTGGATGGCTTCCCTTATGAATTCTATAAAGCTTTTTGGGATACTATGGGTAGAGATCTTCATAAGGTTTATCTTGAAGCCATGCACACAGGTTATTTAGTAAATATTATAAACAAGGGGAATATTAAATTCATACCTAAAGCTGGAGACTTTGAGGATACCAGCAATTGACGGCCTATCACTTTATTGAATGTCTCCTATAAAATCATTGCCAAAGTGCTTGCGCTTAAAATCCGCTCCTTGTTGCCTCTTATTGTTCAGCTGGAGCAGACTGGTTTTATCAAATCATGTTTATCTTAGATAACATCATTGATGTTTGGGAAGGTATGGAATGGGCACATTGCTCTCAATAGGCTGTTGTGTTCATTAAAATTAATTTTTCCAAACCCTATGACCGCATTGAGTGGCCTTTTATTTTAGCCATGCTTTACGCTTTGGGCTTTAGCCCTTGATTTTTATAGATAATTTAAATGCTTTTTGTTGATGCCTCTGATTGCATTACCATTTCCAACCATCAATCCACCTCCTTTGGGATTTTTCATTCAATTCATCAAGGTTGCTTGCTGGTCCAACTCTCTATGTGCTAGTTGCTGAAGGTTTTGGTTACCTTTTAGCTCAAGCAGTTTCTTAATACCGTGTTAAGGGGATTTTGATCCCTAACTCTTCCCAATAGCTAGTCAATGGCCACTTTGCAGATGATTCCTTCCTCACCCTTCTTGAGGAAGAAGATAACATCAAAGAGGCAATCCAGTGTCTCGACATTTTTTGTCAAGCTTCTGGCTCCAACATTCAGTGACAGAAAACATTATGTTATTGCCAATCTTTTCTTCCTAAACCCAGTTGGCTCAACTTGTTCGATTGGAAATGGATTATGCATGAAGAGATAGTCTGATTCATCATAATTCCATTTGCTTTGTAGACCACCCCCTCTAATTTGTGGCAGGCAGTTATCACAAGGATTGAGAAAAATCTCAAGTACTGGATTACCAAGCCTCTCTCCTTGGCTGGTAAATTTTAGATTTGTTCCAAGATTCTAGTAGTAACACATGTTTATTATTCTTCTTGTTGGGTGCCTTCGAAGGCTTCCTATTTGAAAGTTGAGAAGCTTCTCAGAGACTTCTTGTGGGCCTCCAATGATGGCCATCAAGGCTTTCATCATGTGTCCTGGGATTTTTGTTGCCTTCCTCAAGAGGCTGGGGGCTCAGTTTGATTTCCATTTGCCACCAAGGTGTTGCCTTGTGTGTTAAATGGCTCCTCCAAGCTCTAAATAGTAATGAAGCATGGAAAATTCTTGTGCGGTATTGCATTAGCACATGCACTCCTCATGGGCAGCCAGCTTGGAAAGGCCTAGATATAGGAATCCTTCTTACCATGAGGGAACCTATTTCCATTCAAGGCACCTTCGTCATTAAGAGCATTTGGAAATATTGGAAAGCCATTAACCCATGGCTTTTTGGGTAGAGAATCGATTTCACAATGCCATCAACCAATACTCCATCTAGTGGTCCCCCTTTTTAGCATTCAAGATTGGCCTTTAGCTCATGTGCCTTGGCTTCATGCTCTAAAATTTTTTAGGCATGATGTTCATGTTTTACCAGACCTTATTCATATAGCCACTAAGAATTTATTATTGTTGCCTAAATTTAAACTCAAGTATAGACTTACAAATCAAGATCAAGAGAATTACCAGTCATTCATCGATGTGGTTCCTCCTCTAATGCTTCACAAAATTGGAGTGCGATCTCTCAAACCATGGTGGAAGGATTGGAAATGGTATCTTGATACTCCCTTCAGAAATTACAAGCGTAGTAAAGGATATGCATGGCTATTGCCACACTTGCATATGGTGGATCAACTCAATCATATATGGCAATTACAGTCGTCTCTCGGGACTTGGAAGAACCAATTTTAGTGTGTTTGGTTTGCAGTTTTAGAACCCAGGCTTGCTCATTTTTCTTGGTGCATTCTTTACTAGGGCCTCCCCTTGGGTCATCATCTGGTTCAGATGGGCATTCCTCCCCCACATTGCCCTTTTTGTGGGTAGATTGAGTCTCTCAAGTATCTTTTCTGGTTTTGCTCAAGAGCGCAAGAAGAATGGTCTTAGATCCATGACTTCTTCAAGCCTTTTAGGCCTTCACCGTTTTAATGGCATATGGTTTTTCCTGGAGAATGGCCTTGTCTCCCATCTAAGTATACTCAGATTTGGCATGCTTTCAAGGTGGAAAGATAGGAATGTTGCTATTTTCTCTCATTGTTTTGCAGATAGACATTTTTCTCTGTATTTTAAAGCTATCATTTGCTCTAATGTTCTTATACAGATTCAGGTGCAAGATTCTAAAGTTTTACTTGAAGTTGCTCATCTATAGGAGTTTCTTGACCACTGGGGAAATGCTCCCTACACTGTTGCTCAAGTTCCCCTGATCCTGCCACCTCTTCTCAGGGGCGTTGACGTGGGCATTGCAACTCTACCAAGTGCGACTACGGTGATTGGAGGTCTCAATCCCATGGCCCTCAACATTCCAAAGTCTCTTCTATTTGAGTAGGATGGTCTTAGCCTTCTCACATGCCCTCTCCTAGGCAAGGTACTGGCTTGCCCAACTCAGGCAAATTCCCCCATCTACAACATGCTATTTCACCTATTCAGGCTTCGCAGCCCTCTGGAGAAAAATAAGATGAAACTGTTGCTCCCATTGGGTGGGAGTAGATTGATGACATTGCCCCCAATGATGTATGGGGTAATTCTTATGACAAGGATCTGCCTCCTCCCCCTAGAGTTGCAATAGCTACTTAGTTGTCTCTTTCAGGATTGACCCTTTGATATGTCATCTTTAGACTTTGTTTATTTTCTTTAGTCTTTGACTTGCGGGTGTGCCTTTTTACCACCCTCCTTTTTTTGTGAATATAGTACTTATTATCTTTTATTAATAGAAAGTTAAATAGGTCTTATTCATAAAACAAAATATAGGCTAGAAAACATTTATTCATGTTGGGATTTAGCCCATTACCTTTCCCAAGCACGTCAACATTGCAGCTACTAGATGGATAGCTTCAGAATACTGTCTGTACAGAAGACTGTCTTATCAAGACAAGTTGTTGATTATATTATATTTAGAATTCCTTCCTTTATACAAATTTTACCTTAGGATTTAGTCTCCTATGAAATCTTCCAGAAAGCTCATATATAACACATGTTGTTATGTTTTCCTACAAAATCTTCAACAAGGCTCACATATAATACATGCTCTTTATGCTTTTGTTTGTTGTTTTATTTTAGTCTTACCTTTACTAGGGTTAATAACATCCTTTAAAGATAGGACACAACCCTTATAACATAAATCTTGGTCGAATATAGGATGAATCTTGGAAAGGAGGTCAAATACAGGATGGAGCTTAAAATGTAACGTTACTTTTGAAAAGAAATCCACATATAGAAAGAAGCTCGCAAAAAAGAGGCACAAATTAAGAATGATCGACCTATTTTTTACTTTAATCTATTGCAAGTCCTATCAAGATGTCACTGAATATTTTTATGGTTATTGTTGACCGATTTTTCCTCTAGCAGGAGTCAAAATAATTCAAGGAGGATCAGTCAGTATGCATATCCCCATGAAAGCCATATTTGTGATCCTGAGGTCTTAACCCAATTTCAAAAATCTGAAGCTTGCCTGAAGAGGCTTACCATGTGAAAGAGCTTGGAAAAATAGGCAGGTTTGTTTTTTACATCACCCTGAAATTCGCTAAGATGACGAGGTTATGGAGGGTCATCACTTTTTAATATCAGGTCATCATATTTCTGTCAACCGGATATTTTACATCAGGGTGATATTTTAACATCGGGTGATCTTAGTTGAAGATCATCCTGATGTTGGTGCTACTAAGTTTTCTAAGTATGGCCCGATCTTCCGAGGGGTCATCACATTTTAACATCGGGTGATCTTTGAAGATCATCCTGATGATATTTTTTTCACTTCATGTTCGCTGGATCACCCAACATGCTGCTGACGTCATTCCTATGTCAGGGCGATGTCCACTTATTTCACAGTTTCATTCTTTTGCAAGGGGTGATATTTCCAAATATCAGTCATATTCCATAGATCACCCCGATCTTACGATGAAGCTACAGTGCAACTTGATATTTTGTGGGGAGGATATTTCTGAATATCATCCTGCCCCAATATCATGATGATGTCTTCAAGGTCTGAAGGAGCTCATATTTTCTTAACATCAGTTAACATTTAAGGATCATCCTGATTTTTCAACATGTCGCTGACTTCATCAAGATGTTGACGGATATTTCACATCAAGCTGATTTCTGAACATCGGGGTGATATTTTATATCATACTTCTTCCGTCAGGAGGATATTTCACAGGTCTTGAAGATGATGATGAGGCTTGGGGCTATTTTCAAATATCAGGGTGACATTCTATATCGGGCTAACATGCAATCAGCCCGCCGATGTAAGGAGTTTTGCCGACAGGATATCATGCTGAAGGAGGATGGTGATGAGACTTATGATGATGCTGTCAGGAGCAAAAGCACCAACATTATGTATGCTCACAGCTTAGCTTATAAAGTGATGGAGGCATCTTCTCCGGATGCATGTGGGATAATCATGTCCCGTAGAAATTTGAAAATATCATGATGATGACCTTTTGGCAGGAATTCTTCAGGAAGGTTCCCACTTCCATTTTTGACTTGGATCTACATGTCGGTTGGGTGGACCTTTTCAGCGACGACTTTCTTGAGTTGGTGAAGATATTTTTTGCATTTATTGCTGCACAGGAGGGCACAACTCGCATTGATGGCCCAAAATATCCTACCACCGCTTCATCTCTAGTCTTTTCTCCGCCGCCTGATTGTCGAGAACTGTCAGAAGTAGCTGCTCATATTCAATGCTAGGTTATCCTCCGCCATTTCTGAGGATCAGATCGATGACGCAGTTGCTTGCATTGAAGACCCAGAAATATCTTCCATCTGCCCCTGTTACAGATCTTTTCGCGCCATTACTCCTGGCAGCTGGGATGTTCTTCCCGAGGTATTTTCTGGATGTAGCTCCCCGAGCGGATTTTTGTAATCGACCTAGGTTAGTTTTGAAATGCTATATAAGCTGAGGCTTATGATGTAATAAGGGTTGGAAGTTTTTTTGAAGCATTCTGTTCTCCCTATTTCCAAACAGAGCTTTTCATACTGTAACCTTGCCTTTCATTAGATATATGCAAGCTATCATGCCTTTTGTTGATTTGTCTATCTCTGTGTGAATCTGCATATGATTGTGAATATTTCTTGTTCCTCTCAATCATCTTACTTCTTACCTCTGTTAGGATCATTTATTTTGTGTATATTTGCTTGCTGTATCTAGTTGTGTTGTGCATGCTTCAGTTTTGCAAAGGTTCTTTACATCTGTCTGGTGCATCACCCTTTCATGTTTTAAGTGTTGTTACTTTATCTTTCATTTTAGTACATCTCTCCCCCTTTTCACCCCAAAATACAGTAGTTTTAGGTGATAACTAGACAAGGAAGCCGACCTTCTCTAGAGGTTTGATCTCATTTAGCAAAGTCCCACACTTAGAGATCAATCCCATTGTGTCATTGGAATGCTTGGAGTCCCATTCAAGCAGGGTGCAATTTCATGTGACAACAGTTTCTGGCATGCCCAGTGGGACTATACAAACTCTTATTACTGGTTTTGATGTGCAACCGGTGATTTTCTGATTTGTAGGAGGTTAAAAAATGGCATATCTGGCGACTCATACTGAGGAAGATCAGGCAAACCAATTTTGCTGATATACTTTTATGAAAAGGATACAAACTAGGAGTTCAAGTTCAAGATCATTTGATTATCTATAGCTTTCTCCACCTAGGAGGCAGAGTAGAACTGTAGTAAGAACTCCCTATTCTAAGAGGACATTGTCAACTCCACCAAATTTCAGACCATTTGCCTCTGTAGTCCTTGTAGAAACTCAAGCAAACCAACCTCCAGCTGCTCCAATGGCAAGAAATCAACCATTTGTGGCTTTTGATGGGGGAAGCCCCTTGAACTTAACAGTACATGATGCCATACCTATGGCAGCCTTGAAGAGCCTGCCCTATTTCACAGGGGAAACCCAAACTACACCTATTGAACACATAAGAGATGTGGCTTCTCTATGTGGAGTACATCATGTAACACAAGAGAATGTAGCCATCAGATTACTAGTTGCCTCATTTAAAGGGAAGGCATTACAATGGTTCAGAAGTCTACCAGTACAGACTATAGGAACCTGAGATGACTTAGGAGACAAGCTGAATAAGCAGTTCCAGGATAAATCAGATAATCTGTCATTGGTGGAATAGATGACCACCATAAAGAGAGTTCCTCAGGAACCAATGATGGACTTCAACTTCAGATTTCAGAAGACATGGCATAGAATCCCTGCCACAATAAGAACTTCAGTTGAGTATGCATTCTTATATTTCTTGAAAGCTTTAAATAGTGATATTTCAGTGATGATACAATCACTAGGAGGTGTAAGCCTACCTGACACCTATGAAATAGCCATCAGAGCAGAGAACAGTCTAATTCAGGCTAGAAAAATAGCACCTAGGCCCCCTATGCCCATCTTCCCTGAGATCCACGCTTCTATGCCTTTACCCACCCCATATTTGGTCTCTACACCTATTGTTGCAGCATTACCAAGTATCTCCACTTCCGAACCTACTGCCTCTAGTTCATCTCAAGAGCTAAAAGAGATAAAAAGTAGTCAGCAGAAAATAGAAAATCTTCTGTAGACTTTTGGGAATGATCTAGTAAACATTAAGAAGCAACAGTCTCACAGTAGGCAGCCTTATCAACAACAACATCAGGGGTAGAACCAAGCATATCAGGGGTAGGGTCAACTTTACCAGGCCAATAGGCCATCTTATCAGAACAACTACCAGGGTGTCAGGCAAAATATGAACCAAAGGCCTTCTTAGCCTTATAATCCAGCACCTCTTAATGCAGCAAGGGACCTTGTCCCTATTCAAAATAACATTGCAGTTGATCCTGATTGGTGTGTCCCATGCCATATGCCACACAATCAGGTAGCCTGTTCAAGTGGAGTTTTAAATCAAGCTCTGATGGCACAAAATGTAGCAGCTACACAGCCATACTCACCAAATGATGGAGCTGCACAACAATAAGAACAACCTCAAAATGATTCTGCTTTCATGAATTGGCAGGAAGGAGAATTCTGTGGGGTAAACAGTGATAGTAATCCAGTTGCTGCCAATACAAGGGCTAAGAGGAGGGCTTATGAGGTTGAGCCAGTAGCAAGCAAAGATAGAGGACATACTGATGCTTCCACATCCCATATTTCTCGCATCTTGCAGAGAAGTACACCAGCAACAACAAGGGAGATGCCTCATTTGCAGGCTGATACTGCTACTACAAAGTCAAGTCAGAAGGTAGGTGCCTCTCCACCTTTCAATATTATTGAAAACATGAAAAAGATGAATGTAACCATGTCTATGTGGGATTCCTTAGCAATCCCTGGCCAAAAGAAGATGTTGTAGTCTACCCTGTCTGATTTGAAGGTATGCAATGATACCACTGTTGAGTTAGATAGGACTGTTCTTGCTAATTCATCCCAAGATGATATCAAGTAGCCTAACCAAGGTGCCAAACCCCTTCCCTTTTATGTATCACTGGTAATTAGGGACAAACTAGTGCACAATTGCATGGTGGATAGTGGAGCAAGTAGTTCTGTCATGCCTAAGCAGATTACAGATCAGTTAGGGCTTAGATACCAGCCACTTGAGAAAGGTGTACTCTAGTTGGATGGTACATCTGTTAATACTGTGGGTATCATAAGAGACCTAGGTCTCACCCTACACACCTGCCCCAATGTTTCTATTTTATAGGAGGTGTTCATAATAGATTTGCCTCCTCATTTTGCCATGTGCTTATCAAGGGAATTTACAACCAAAATAGGAGGATATCTATCTTTTGACTGGTCCCACATGTTTTTCAAGACCAGATATGGCACCAAAGTAACTTTGAAATCTGAGTTACTTTCAGACTATCACATAGAGCCTTACACACCCAGTGTTGTTAATGCAAATTGCATTATCTCTGATGACCTTGAACTAGTTGCTGGTCAGGAACTACAAGCTGAGAGCATACTAGAGGTACTCTTGAAGGAGTGGGCCTCTGAAAATGTTGTGGATGATCCTGAGGGACATATCCAAGAAACTGACCTAGGAGTGTACATATTGCATGAGCATGAAACAACAATACCAAGTCTTTTGAAGAAAATAGAGCAGCAGGTAGAGCATCATGATGAGGTATGGAAAATGTCTTTTGATGGCTCTAGGGGCAGAAATGGATCTGGTGGTGGTGCAATGCTTGTGTCATCACAAGGTGAAAATTATTATGCTGCTTTTCATTTTGCCTTTTCTTGTACTAACAACACTACTGAGTATGAAGGGTTGATCCAAGGTCTGCAGTGGGCAAGAAAGAGGAAGATTGGTTGTCTGCAAGTGTTTGGAGATAGTGAGCTCATTGTGAATCAGGTGAGGGGACTGCACCTTACAAAAAGTGATGCCCTGAAGTGCTACAAACACAGGGTATGGAATTTGATTAAAGAGTTTGATGCTTTCAATCTGATCTCCATTCCAAGAAGTCAGAACCATCATGCTGACAGACTAGCTTCAATTGGGGCTCAATTTGACATCCCCAGTGATATTCAAAGGGAGAAGGTTCAGCCTCATGTAAAAGTAATTTCTAGGCCTTCTATCCCTGATAATAATATTCATTGGCAAGTTTTTGATAGTGATGAGCAGATCCTGAGGTTCCTATTAGAGGAAGATGAGTTTTCCATGATGAATCAGGATAAACTCAAACAACAGTATGACAATGATCAAATCATTCAGCTGAGAACAAATAAGTTGCTCAAGGGATTGGTCACCCTGGAATCTATTTTTGGCACTAATGACTAAAAGAAGAAGATAAAAACTAGTATGCAGGTAAAGGAGGAGCATTATGAAGAGCTAGAAGTTTTCAAGGGTAGACTCCTTAAAATTGGTAAAATCTGCTCAGCTGAAGACAAAAGAGCTTTCATTGCTCTTTGTGAAGAATTTGAAGAGGTGTTTGCTTGGGATTATGCAGACTTAAGGGGATTTGATCCTCATACTACCCAACACACCATAGAGTTAGAGCCAGGTATAAAACCTGTGAGGCAGAAACAGAGACCTCTAAATCCAAAGCTAGAACCCCTGATGATCAAAGAACTAACCAAGCTGATTGAAGGGAAGATCATCTTTCCAATCAAACACACTTCTTGGGTTTCTAACCTTGTGCCTGTGAGGAAGAAAAATGGGGAGGTTAGGCTGTGTGTTGACTTCAGAGACCTCAACAGAGCCTCCCTAAAAGACCACTACCCATTGCCTTCAATGGAGCAACTTCTGCAGGTGGTGGCTGGCTCAGAAAGGTTTTCTTTTCTTGATGGATTTTCTGGTTATAACCAGGTGATGGTCAAGGACGAAGACCAGTTCAAGACTACTTTCACAACCAAGTGGGGTACTATGGCCTACAAGAGGATGCCTTTTGCCCTCTTAAATGTTGGCTCTACTTTTCAAAAAGCCATGGACATGGCATTTAAGGGTCTGATGTATAAGCTAGTGCTGGTATACCTGGATGACATGACAGTCTTGTCTAAGAATGCATCTGAGCATTTATCCCACCTAAGGCTAGTCTTTGAAAGATGCAGAGAGTTTGGGATATCCCTCAATCCAAAGAAATGCATTTTTGCTGTACATGAGGGCAAGTTTTTGGGGCATATTGTGTCAAAGGAGGGTATTACCATTGATGAGGAGAGAATAAAGGCCATTTTAGAATTGCCCTTACCCAGTCATAAGAAGGGACTGCAAGGCTTCATTGGCAGAATTAACTTTCTGAGAAGGTTCATACCTGATTTTGCAAATCTCTTAAAACCCTTGACGTCCATGTTGAAAAAGAACATAACTTTCAGTTGGACGTCAGAGGCCAGACTTAGCTTCCAGTCCATAAAAGAGGCATTAGCAACTGCACCAACCCTGATCAATCCTGATTTCTCTAAGGACTTTATCATGTATGCTTATGGCGGCCTGGATACCATCTCCGCTATCCTAGTGTAGCAGCAGAGCGAGAGTTTTGAACAACCAATCGCCTTCTTCAGCCAAGGGTTGGAGGAGTATGAGCAGAAGTATAGCTTCATTGAAAAGCATGTCCTGGCAGTAGTCAGGAGCCTAAAAAAGTTTAGGCATCTTGTTTCAAACAACAAGATACACCTGATGGTGGCTCATCCTAGTGTGAAGGAGTTCCTGCTGAGTAAAGATGTTAATGAGAAAAGGGCTGGTTGGATCACCAAGGTCATGGAATATGATGTGGAGATCAAGATAACCAAGCTGGTCAGAGGCAGAGGACTCAGTGAGCAGCTTGTCACTAGTTCTAAAGATGAGGTAGAGGAAAAAGAAGAGGTGCTCCTGACCATAGAAGAGGAGCATCATGATGATACAGCCGCAGTAGGTACTAGCTGGGTTAATGATATGACCCAATTTTTGCAAATTGGTAGATGTCCTGCAGGCTTAGATAAAGCTAAAAGAAGATACTTCAGGCTACAATCCATTCCTTATGTTTTAATAGAAGGCATCCTTTTCAGAAAGGACTTTAATGGTGTATTGCTTAGATGTATTGATACTAATCAGACTGACAGGATGTTACATGAATTCCATGATGGAACAGCAGGGGGACATTTTGCCCCAAGGCCTACTGCTTGGAAAGTAATGAGAGCCAGTTATTATTGGCCTAGCTTATTTAAGGATGCCCATGCATGGGCTAGAAAGTGTGTTAAGTGTGCCCTTTTTGTAGGAAAAGAGAGGCTGCCAGCTTTGCCTCTACACCCAATCCAGGTAGATCAACCCTTTATGAGATGGGGCATGGATTTTATTGGACCTATCAACCCACCATCAAGTGTAGGCCACAGGTGGATACTCACAGCCACAGACTACTTCACAAGATGGACTGAAGCAATGGCTCTGAAAGAATCTAATGAGAGCGCTGTTTTGAATTTCTATTGTGATTTGGTCTCCAGATTTGGAGTGCCTGAATCAATCATCTCTGATAATACTCTAGCTTTTGTTGGCCTAAGAATAGCTGACTGGGCTGTCAAGAATGGGATTTATTTGAATACTTCATCAAATTATTATCCCCAGGGTAATGGTTTGGCTGAATCCACAAACAATAATCTCATCAAGATTATTAAGAGGGCAATGGAGAATAATCAGAGGACCTAGCACACTGATTTGAAGTTTGCTCTGTGGGCTGATAGAATAACTCCTAAGAGGTCTATTGGGAACTCCCCTTAGCTGCTAGTGTATGGAAAGGAGGCAAGGTTGCCTATGTCTATGGAACTACCAACATTAGACATCATGCATCATCTAGAAATGCTTGAAGCAAAAAGCCCCATGGCTGTAAGATATGCTCAACTTATGGAGCTGGAGGAAAGCAAAAATGAAGCTATGGCAGCCATGGAACATCATCAACTGCAAACAAAAAGAAATTTTGACAAAAAGACCACCCCCAGACATTTTAGAGTGGGTGATATGGTGCTCAAATGGGATGAGCTGAGGAGTAGACCAGGGAAGCATTCTAAATTTGACAGCATGTGGAGTGGTCCCTTTCTCATTACTGAATGCAAGGAGCACAATGCATTTCAGTTGTCAAATATGAATGGAGAAAATCTACATATCCTAGTCAATGGGATACACTTGAAAAGATGTTTTGAGATATGAACACCCTGTAAATTAGTAGGTTAAACTTCTTGTTTTCAATAAGTGTTATTGCACAGTAGTTTAGATCCTTTTACTTCCCTAAGTGCTTCTGCACAGGCTGCTTTGTCATTAGGAGAAAGCAGGCCTTCTCCCCTTTTTATGTTTTGAGAGGTAGGTCCTAGTTCCCCAGCACATTTTAAACTTGACTCCACGCCCAATGGATGCTTAAGGCCACTGATCTCATGTTTAGCAGGCAAACATCCCATAGAGGCCACCAAATTGTTGACCTATTTTTCCTCTAGTAGGAGTCAAAATAATTCAAGCAGGATCAGTTAGTATGCATATCCCCATGAAAGCCATATTTGTGATCCTAAGGTCTTAACCCAATTTCAAAAATCTGAAGGTTGCCTGAAGAGGCTTACCATGTGAAAGAGCTTGGAAAAATAGGCAGGTTTGTTTTTTACATCACCCTGAAATTTGCTAAGATGACAAGGTTATGAGGGTCATCACTTTTTAATATCGGGTCATCTTCTTTCCATAAGGTCATCATATTTTTGTCAACCGGATATTTTACATCAGGGTGATATTTTAACATCGGGTGATCTTAGTTGAAGATCATCCTGATGTTGGTGCTACTAAGTTTTCTAAGTATGGCCCGATCTTCCGAGGGGTCACCACATTTTAACATCGGGTGATCTTTGAAGATCATCCTGATGATATTTTTTTCACTTCATGTTCGCTGGATCGCCCAACATGCTGCTGACGTCATTCCTATGTCAAGGTGATGTCCGCTTATTTCACAGTTTCATGCTTTTGCAGGGGTGATATTTCCAAATATCAATCATATTCCAAAGATCACCCCGATCTTACGATGAAGCTACAGTGCAACTTGATATTTTGCAGGGAGGATATTTCTGAATATCATCCTGCCCCAATATCATGATGATGTCTTCAAGGTTTGAAGGAGCTCATATTTTCTTAACATCAGTTAGCATTCGAGGATCATCCTGATTTTTCAACATGTTGCTGATGTCATCAGGATGTTGGCGGATATTTCACATCAGGCTGATTTTTGAACATCGGGGTGATATTTTATATCATACTTCTTCCGTCAGGAGGATATTTCACAGGTCTTGAAGATGATGATGAGGCTCGGGGCTATTTTCAAATATCAGGGTGACATTCTATGTCGAGCTAACATGCAATCGGCCCACCGATGTAAGGAGTCTTGCCGATAGGATATCATGCTGAAGGAGGATGATGATGAGACTTATGATGATGCCGTCGGGAGCAAAAGCACCGACATTATGTATGCTCATGGCTTAGCTTATAAAGTGATGGAGGCATCTTCTTCGGATGCATGTGGGATAATCATGTCCAGCAGAAATTTGAAAATATCATGATGATGACCTTTTGGCAGGAATTCTTCAGGAAGGTTCCCACTTCCATTTTTGACTTGGATCTGCATGTCAGTTGGGTGGACTTTTTTAGCGACGACTTTCTTGAGTTGGTGAAGATATTTTTTGCATTTATTGCTGCATAGAGGGCACAACTCGCATTGATGGCCCAAAATATCCCGCCATTGCTTCATCTCCAGTCTTTTCTCCGCTGCCTGATTGTCGAGAACTGTCAGAAGCATTTGCTTGTATTCAATGCTAGGTTATCCTCTTCCATTTCTGAGGATCAGATCGATGATGCAGCTGCTTGCATTGAAGACCCAGAAATATCTTCCATCTGCCCTTGTTATAGATCTTTTCGCGCCATTACTCCTGGCAGCTGGGACGTTCTTCTCGAGGTATTTTCTGGATGTAGTTCCCCAAGCAGATTTTTGTAACCAACTTAGGTTAGTTTTGAAATGCTATATAAGCTGAGGCTTATGATGTAATAAGGGTTGGAAGTTTTTTTGGAGCATTCTGTTCTCCCTATTTCCAAACAGAACTTTTCATACTGTAACCTTGCCTTTCATTAGATATATGCAAGCTATCATGCCTTTTGTTGATTTTTCTATCTCTATGTGAATATGCATATGATTGTCTGTGAATATTTCTTGTTCCTCTCAATCATCTTGCTTCTTACCTCTGTTAGGATCATCTATTCTGTGTATATTTGCTTGCTGTATCTGGTTGTGTTGTGCATGCTTCAGTTTTGCAAAGGTTCTTTACATCTGTCTGGTGCATCACCCTTTCATGTTTTAAGTGTTGTTGCTTTATCTTTCATTTCAGTACATCTCTCCCCCTTTTCACCCCAAAATACAGTAGTTTTAGGTGATAACTAGACAAGGAAGCCGACCTTCTCTAGAGGTTTGATCTCATTTAGCAAAGTCCCACACTTAGAGATCAATCCCATTATGTCATTGGAATGCTTGGAGTCCCATTCAAGCAGGGTGCAATTTCATGTGACAACAGTTATAAAGATAAATCCAAGGGGACACAGACAACTGAGGGTGTAACTAAGTATTTTATTTCATAAGAAATAGAAATATTTGTATATGAAAGCATAAAATTCATACAATGTCATTCAAAGTTTTTCTTTTGCACATTTATCTATTTTTAATTCATTGCTACTTAACTTTTATAGCTATTAGAACTGACTATCTACATTTTGATTTATTTTTATATATTTTTTTAAATAGTTGTTATAATTATCAATTGCTTGCCTGATAATGGTCAAGAGAGATATCAAGTTTCTTCATTTGACATGATGTTTTGAGTATGTCGAGGCATGGGGAGAGCTGGCGGAGGGAAGTTTGGTAGGAATGTTATCATGTTTTGAGGTGGTGTGTGGCAGTCTGCTGGAGTGTTCTCGAAGCGGAGGTGTTCTCTTGTTTGGTTGCAGTTATTTCCCTTCTCCCTTTCTCAAGAGTTTTATGGCTTCTACTGGTAAGAGAGATATCAAGTTTCTTAATTTGACATGATGTTTTGAGTATGTCAAGGGATGGGGAGAGCTGGCAGAGGGAAAGTTTGGTAGGAATGTTATCATGTTTTGAGGTGGCATGTGGCAGTCTGCTGGAGTGTTCTCGAAGCGGAGGTGTTCTCTTGTTTGGTTGTAGTTATTTCCCTTCTCCCTTTCTCATGAGTTTTATGGCTTCTACTGGTATGGGAGGTGAGATTGGGGGAACAACAAAGATGAATGTTAATAAGGGCAAGAAGGTGATGGAAGAAGCTCTGCGGAGGTAGACCAGAAGAAGTGGGATTAGTGCGATGGTTGGCGGGAGGATGAAGAGAAAGTATTTGGCAAGGAATCAGTTGAAGAAACTTTTAGGTGAAGAGCTATGGTAAGATCCATTAATGGTCTGGAAGGGGAAATCAAAAACCCTATCCTTAGGGATTGACTGGGAAGGCTACTCATGGTAGCTAAGGAAGTAGATGACAAAGAGGGTGTAAATGTAAGGGAGACAAAGGCTCATTTACTATTGGATCTTGGTAGCACTAGAGGGAGGTGGAATGTCTTTGGAGTGGCCCAGTCACTTACAGTAGCCACTATGTTATCTATTGCAGCCTCCTACGTTCCTGTAAGAACCCTAACTTGTTCTAACTGAATTTCTTGCCTTGCTGATATGAATTTTCTAATTTAGTTTTCTTGCAATTCACTTATGCTTTTTAAATTTTGTTTTCACCAATGTATTGGTAATATCATGAAGATGGAAAGGTTCAAATATAACATTCATATGACAACAATCAATAACCATAAAATAGATAGAACAACTAGAAATGTAATGTCAAATTTGAGATATGAAATTGGTTTCTTTATTCACATACCCAAATCATGAAATGACATGAATCAATTACATAGATGAGTGTTGGTTACATAGTAGCCATGACTGATTTTATATCAGACCTTCAATGATGTGCAAAAGATGCCCAAATAATGATCTTATGTGATCAAACCCTAGCACAATGCAAAGATTATAACACCCAAAGGTTGATGCCTCACTGTAGATGATTGTTGTTGAAGAATATGAAGCAAACCCAATGACTGATCACTGTCATAAACTTGTACCAGTTGCTGATCATAAAACCGTAATGTTGAATGCCATGAAAATCCTCCAAATTCAAGCCAAAGTGGAGCAATTAGAGTTAAGATGCCAAAATGATGAAGAAAACTCAATGTAGGTGTCAAAGTCTCCTTAGATCTGCAACTTATATAAACTTTCAAAGTGCTATAATAAAATCAGACCATGTATGATTGATTGAAATCACCAAAATTGTCCTTTGCCAAGCGCTTCCATGCCAAACCCTCATATATCAATCTAACAATGAAATATCATCACAAACACTTTCAAAGCTGAATTCCAACCTTCATAGCTAGCAAAAAATGCAAATCCCTGTCAAACCCTAGCTTGAATGAAATCAAAATACCATCACAAATCACCAATGAAGCCCAATGATGAACTCCCATATGAATTCACCTCACATGGTGGATTGGGATCATCTCCAAACCACAAATTATCAAGGGAACACCACCTTGATGCAACTGAAATTCACTTTCAGCCAAGAGTAATATGCAAAATGCAAAGTTTACCATAAGCAAAAGATGTGTAAAATGATGCCAATGACATCTTTTTATACTTTTCTCCAAGGAAGACCTAATTAGATAAAATATAAACAATTTTCACATCCACCACCAAAATCAAATCTTTAATTTGATTTTATTAGATAATTTCATCTAATCCACCTTGGATGCCCGTCTTGGAAATAATAAAATAATATTATTTTATTATTGTTTTTGCCTTTTCTCCCTAGGCATCAATTTTCTCCTTGGGAGAATAATATATTTTAATTATTTTTTAATCCTCCTTTGGGAACCAATTTTTCCTTAGGGAAATAAAATTATTTATTATTATTATTTTTCCCTTTCCATGTTGGCGTCACTTTGTCCAATAAAATAATATTTAATATTATTTTATTTTTTCTTTTCTTTTCCTTTGGCATCAATTTTCTTGGAATAAAATAATAAAATAAAATTTAATATTATATTTTATTGACTTCTCTAATATTCCCAATTCCAATCTTTAAGTTATCCAACTTTTATTCTTTCCATCCTTCAATTTGCCTTGACTCAAAATAACATTACTTTGGCTTTATAAAATAACACTTAGCCAAAATTAATATTTTATTTAGTTGAGCAATATTCTCTTTTTTCAAACCTTGACAACATTCATTTTTCCCACCTAGCTCAACCAAATACACTTAGACCAAAAATGGGAACATTACAGTTCTGATGCAGGAGGATATGATCGAAGCCTCCAAGTAGAATGAAGAAAATATGGAATTGGTGCTGGGTCATTTGCATGACGTTATGTTAGGGGTTGTTGAGACCATGAAGGTGGTCGAAGGCATTGCAGGCAAGCTTAGCGTCCCGGTCCCTGAACATGCTCAGCCTTCCTACTCCTGTGCATGCGATAATGCTAGTGATGGTGTGGACATGTTTGGTGACAGTGAACATTAGGTACTGGCTAGTTAGTTTTTGCTATGTATGATATGGTTTTATGAGAGTGGGTCGATGTAATTTGTCCTTCTCTTACTGTTATGTATTAAGGGGTGGGTGTGAACTGTGTTTTAGTTTGTTTTGTCTTTTTTAGTCTGTGGTTGCGTAGTTAGGGGGGTTTTTATACATTGTTATCTTTGTTACTTGAAGACTGCTGGGCTATGTCCATTTTTGAACGGGTCCCTAGTCCTTTAACCAAGGTTTTATTATCAAAAAAATAATTATCAATTGCTTTCTATCTAGCTACACAAACACTTGTCTTATATTTACTTTATTTCTATTAGCCTACTTGAATGTGGATTATACTTAACTTTCTAAATATAGGCTATGTCATTAATTGCTCCTTACTTAAAAGAAAATATTATCTCCAGTGTTTATATGAGATTTGGGAATTTCTTTAACAAAGACAATTGAAGTACTGGATTTGACCTAAATTCATTGAGTTCATTTCTAGCTAACAATCCACGTAGTGGTTTTTCCCTTGTGATTGGTGACAAACACCAAGAAAAGTATCTTTGGCCAATGATTCCTCAAAACTAGGAATCATAGTCTCAAGATGAGTGATAGAAATATTCTCTTCCAAGTGAGATCACTTATACAACTTGAGATTGCTTATATTGATGAGATTAAGGATTCTAAAAAAAGCTATAAGGTAAAGTTGAAAGGTGTATTGGATTCAACTTGTGATGTTCGTTTTTATGAAATCTCTCTTTATCCAAGTGAATCCAAACATAATCACCAACTTGAAAGGAATGAGGAACTTAATGTTGATTCCTAGTATTCCCTTAACATGGCTTCGATACCAAAATGTAACACTACTTTTCTCCCATAGTTATTTAAGTATTAGCAGCGGATTTATTATGTGATAATTTAATAAGAACTCTAAAGTAAATCATTAACAAGGTTAATTGGACAACATAATCACCTAATCAGATTAACATAAAAAACCACATATATAATAATTCTAACATCTTTTATTAACAATAAATTTATTAATTATTTGAATCACTGAACACTTGGATTGGCCACTCTTAACCTAGGAAGATTTCAATAGTCTTGGCCTGAACATTATGGCTATGGTGTTGTTATATGGAGCCTAATCAGATTCGGAGGTTACATTTACCTCACTTTTATCAGCGTGGTTTTCCCCCAAATTATTTAACGGGGTCAAGGGGCAGCACCCCTGGCGCACTCCCTGTCGCGATACAGGGTGGGATCGAGGGGTAGCGCCCCCGCTGGGGGTCGGGGGCAGTGCCGCCAAAACCTCCAACGATTTTTATTATTTTATTAAGGCATCGAGAGTTATTTTTCTATTGGCCAACACAAAAAACCCTATTTTGTAACTGACATAAGGCTTGATAAAAGCGGCTAAGGGTTAGGGTTTCCTTGATGTATTGTAGCATTTTGTAGCAGTATTGAGTTGCAAGGATTGCTTGTTGTAATCGGTTTGATTTACTGGATAATAATATTAGAATCTCTATTGGTGGATGTAGCCCGAGTTTGGGTGAACCACATAAAAACTTGTCTCTCACTGTTATTATTTTTGTGTATTTTCATTCCTCTATTTAATCTTTATTTGCATTTAATTGATATCTTTTGCATGCAATTCCTAACAAGTGGTATCAGAGCGGGTTGTGTTCGATTATCGTCTGCAGGAAGGACTCACGGTTGAGTGGGAGTCTCATGGTTAAGTGGGAGCAATGGAAGACAAGGATAAATTGAAGATAGATAAATTCAATAGGCAGAATTATCAGTTATGGAAGATGCAGATGGAGGATTATCTCTATCAGAAGGATTTATGGAGGCCGTTGGAAGGAATAGCCAAGAAAGTGACAACAATGATTGATGATGATTGGAATCTTCTAGACAGAAAGGCACTGGGAACCATTCGGTTATGCCTATCACCATCTGTGACATTCAATATAATAGAAGTGAAGACAATAGATGAATTGATGAAAGCTTTGGCTAAATTGTATGAAAAACCCTCAGCCTCAAATAAAGTATTTCTCATGAAGCACTTGTTTAATCTGAAAATGATTGAAGGTGGATCTGTGACAGATCATTTAAATGAGTTTAATATGATTACCAGTCAGTTAACTTCTATAAAAGTGAAATTTGATGAAAAGGTGAGGGCTCTCTTGGTTTTATGTTCTTTGCCAGAAAGATGGAATAGCTTGGCAATGGCTGTAAGTAACTCTATCTTTGGTTCAAATACTTTGAAATTTGATGATGTTGTTGGTGTTATCCTTATTGAAGAAATACAATGGAAAAGCTTAGGAGGGTCCACATCAAGTAGTGTTTTGAATCTAGAAAGCAGGGGTAGATCAAAGGAGAGAGGAAAAGGTTCTAGAGGTCATGGGAAGTCATGAGGAAAATCAAAGGACAAGAGGTCCCAATCCAGAGGACAAAAAGATTGCTAGTATTGTGGGAAACCAAGCCATCTGAAGAAAGATTGTTGGTCTCAGAAGAATAAAGAAGGAGACAAACAAGAAGGCAATAAGGAGGCAAATTTGGTAAGTAATAAATCTGAAGATGATGCTTTGATTCTTTCCCTAGATAATGCTGATGATTCATGGGTTTTAGATTCAGGGGCCTCATTTCATGCTACACCCCATAGACGTTATTTTCTTGATTATGTCCAAGGGGATTTTGGGCAAGTTTATTTGGGAGATAACGAACCTTGTCAGATTGTTGGAAAGGGAAGAATCAAGATTAAGTTGCAGAATGGGAATCATTAGCTACTACAAGAGGTAAGGCATGTTCCAGGGCTGAGTAGGAATTTAATTTCAGCACGGCAACTAGCTAATGAAGGTTGCATTGTTACATTTACTAATAAAAATTGGAAGGTTTCAAGAGGTGCCTTAATAGTAGAAAAAGGTGTGAAAGTAGGCACCTTATATCTTTGTATAGGTCATACTATTCCTTCTACTTTAGTTGTTGTAGAGAAAAACCAAACAGGTTCAGGAATAGTTGTTGCGGGTTCGCAGGAAGAGACTGAAACAATTGTTGCAGGTTCTAAGACAACACTGTGGCATAACAGACTTCGGCATATGAGTGAAAAAGGTATGAAGGTACTTCATTCTAAGAAAGTTTTACCAGGTCTGAAATGTATTAATATAGATTTCTGTGAAAGTTGTGTGTATGGAAAACAAAAGAGAGTCAGTTTTCTCAAGGATGGGAAGCAAAAGAAAGATGAAAAGTTGGAGCTTGTGCATACAAATGTATGGGGACTAGCTTATGTATCTTCTCTCAGTGGCTCTCGGTATTATGTTACATTCATAGATGATGCAACTAGGAAGGTTTAGATTTATTTCCTTAGGCAGAAATCTGATGTATTTGAAACATTTAAGAAATGGAGAAGCTTGGTTGAGAATGAGATGAGTAAAAGATTAAAATGTCTCAGATCTGATAATGGTGGTGATTATTGTAGCAAATAATTTGAGGATTATTGTTCCTTTAATGGAATTCGTAGGCAAAAAACGGTTACAGGGACTCCACAAGAGAATGGAGTGGCTGAGCGCATGAATAGGACAATAATAAAGCGTGCAAGGACCATGAGATTGCATGCTGGGCTGCCTTTAAACATGTGGGTAGAGGCTGTCAACACTGTTGTATATTTAATCAATAGAGGTCCTTCAGTTCCTTTGGGTTGTGGTATTCTAGAGGAAGCATGGACAGGTAAGAAGGTGAGTTATTCTTTTCTCAAAACCTTCGGATGTGAAGCATTTGCACATGTGGATTCTAAAAATAGAACCAAACTGGATGCAAAATCAAAAAAGTGTATCTTCGTTGGATATGGAATTGATGAATTTGGTTATAGGCTTTGGGATTTTGAAAATAAAAAAAATTGTGAGAAGTAGGGATGTTGTATTCAATGAGAAGGTGTTGTACAAAGATTAGTTGCAACAACATGAGAAGAAAGAAAATGATTATGTGGTACTGGATGATACTCTAGATAGTGATGTTCCAGGGGTTCCTCATGCTCCGCAATAGTAACAAGAAATACCACAAACTCCAGTGAATGTTAGACGGTCAACAAGGCTAAGTAAACCCCCTGAAAGGTTTTCTCCCTCTTTGTCTTATATTTTGTTAACAAATGCTGGTGAACCAGAAGGGTATGATGAAGCTATGCAGGTGGATACAAAGGTTCAGTGGGAGCTTGCAATGAAAGAAGAAATGGACTCCTTGCTAAAAAATTAGACTTGGGAATTATGTAAGTTGCCTGCAGGTAAAAAGGCTTTACCAAACAAATGAGTTTATAGGCTGAAAGAGGAAGATGGAGGTAAGAAAAGATTTAAAGCCAAGTTAGTTGTAAAAGGATTTGCATAGAAAAAAGGTATTGATTTTGATGAGATATTTTCTCCAGTTGTCAAGATGACTTCTATTCGTACTGTTTTAAGTATTGTGGCTGCTGAAGATTTGCATCTGGAATAGCTAGATGTGAAAACTATCTTTCTCGATGATGATTTGGAGGAGATCTGTATGGAACAACCATAGGGATTTGAGGTCAAAGGTAAGGAGAAATTGATGTGCAGATTGAAGAAGAGTTTATATGATAGTTTTATGGCTGAGCAAGGCTACAACCGGTGTAATTCTGACCATTGTATTTATTTTAAGAGGTTGGATAATGACAGTTACATTATTTTATGTTTATATGTTGATGACATGCTTGTAGTAGGGTCTAACATGGATCACATAAGAGAGTTAAAACAACAATTAACACAATCATTTGCTATGAAGGATTTGGGGGCAGCAAAACAAATCCTTGGTGTGAAAATTTGCAGAGATAGGCAGAACAGAAAATTGACTCTATCTCAGGCTGATTATATTGAGAAGGTGTTGCAGAGATTCCATATGGAGAATGCAAAAGCTGTCAGCACACCTTTGCCTAGTCATTTGAAATTGACTAACGAGATGTGTCCTAAGACATAAGAGGAGGAAGAAAAATTGTCTAAGGTACCATATGCTTCAACTGTAGGAAGTTTAATGTACGCCATGGTATGCACGGAACTAGATATTGCACATGTTGTAGGAGTCGTAAGCAGGTATATGAGTCATCTCGGATTGGAGCATTGGAATGCGGTAAAATAGATTCTTAGATATTTGAGAGGTACATCTAATAAAAACTTATGTTTTGGGGGCTCTAATACTGATTTAGCAAGTTATGTAGACTCAGATTTGGCAGGGGATATTGATACTAGGCAGAGTACTATAGGTTATATCTTTACTGTAGGTGGGACAATAGTGAGTTGGATCTCATAGTTGCAAAAGGTGGTTGCTTTATCCACCATGGAGGTAGAGTATGTAGCTGCAACAGAGGAAATCAAGGAGACGATATGGTTGCAATCTTTCATGGAAGAATTGGGCAAACAACAGGCTAACACTTATTTGTTTATGGATAACTAGAGTGCCATACATCTTGCAAAAATTTTTGCCTTGCATTCAAAGACCAAACACATACAATTGAGATATCACTTCATTCGATCAGTGTTGGATGATAGACAGTTACGACTGGAAAAGATATATACAGATGAAAATCCAGCAGGATATGTTTACAAAGGCAGTCACAAAGGAGAAGCTGAGCTCCTCTTCAGCTTCGGTTGGTCTTCAAGACTGAAAACAAAAATTAGATCAGCAGAGTCTAGGGTGCTTATTTCCAGTGGGAGCTACAGGGTCAGCGGTGTTATGATAAGTCTCCAAGTGGGAGATTGTTGTTATATGGAGCCTAATCAGACTTAGAGGTTAAATTTACCCCACTTTTATCGGCACGATTTCCCCCCAAATAATTTAATGGGGTCAAGGGGTAGTGCCCCTTGTGGGGTCCAAGGGTAGCGCCCCTGGCGCACTCCCTGTTGTGATACAGGGCGAGGTCGACGGGCAGTGCCCCTGCAGGGGCTCGAGGGCAGTGCCCCCGAAACCTCCAACAATTTTTATTATTTTATTAAGGTGTCGGGACTTATTTTTCTATTGGCCGACATAAAAAACCCTTTTTTGTAACCGACATAAGGCTTGATAAAAATGACTAAGGGTTAGGGTTTCCTTGATGTATTGTAGCATTTTGCAACAGTATTGAGTTGCAAAGATTGCTAGTTGTAATTGATTTGATTTACTGGATAATAATATTGGACTCTCTATTGGTGGATGTAGCCCAAGTTTGGGTGAACCATGTTAAAACTTGTCTCTCGCTGTTATTATTTCTGTGTATTTTCATTCCTCTATTTAATCTTTATTTGCATTTAATTGATATCTTTTGCATGCAATTCCTAACATATGGTGCACTCCAAGAGGAACAATTCTTATTCAGAACACAATGTACATCATACTCAACACAAGTGCTCTAGAGCCATGCTTAATGTAGTGTCCTTACTATGTCTAGTAAACTTGGTGACAATCACAAAATTCAGAGGAAAAGCCTAATTGAATAGTCCACTTGAACCTTTGGAAAGACCTTCATTGAATTATTGACCAGGGCTAGTAAGCTTGTGATGGTACTAGCACTGTATGTGCTTTCCAAGATTTAAGACTACCTAACTCATCCTAGTATAGTGTTAGACTTGCTAGAAAAATCTCAAAATTGCATAACGGTAAACGAAGT
This sequence comes from Cunninghamia lanceolata, assembly GCA_027924645.1. Classification (NCBI taxonomy): domain Eukaryota; kingdom Viridiplantae; phylum Streptophyta; class Pinopsida; order Cupressales; family Cupressaceae; genus Cunninghamia; species Cunninghamia lanceolata. The sequence goes on along the minus strand of BSBN01000391.1, from coordinate 40,274,443 downwards.
AATGCTGGCACTATTTCTACGAGTACATACAATATAAGACTGTAACTAATTACTATAAAGAAATGAATGCTAAGGTTTAACTTGATACTGAGAATCTAAACCTACACTCCAGAGTACAATGCGTTAAGCAAACTAGAATATCTCAAAGAATCTAATTAATCATGCATTTATAAAATATATGTTACAACAAAAGTAATCATATAGGAAATGAAGTGAGGGACAATTACCTTGAGTGGCCCTTGCTCAAGTGACTGTCTCCACTGATCTAACTCAAATATAGCTTCTTAGATTGACACAATCATAATAATTCAAAATCATTCCCACAATCTCCACAATATCACGTAAGATTCTGCTAAAATATCTTATTCATGAATTCATCATTGAACAATAAACATTGTCCGTGTTAAAATAACTAAAAGATCTGATAACTGTATCTGCTAATTGAACAATTTACAACTTACTCTACCTCAACCACCGAGCCATACATATAGGCATAGGGGAAGTTTATTAAAACAAGGTCTCTCAACTAAAATCATAAATCACATCTCCCTATATATCAAAGTGTGATAAATACTAAACAATCAATAATTGAAAAAGAAATAAGAGTCCAATTGAAACTAAGACTCTTGTAACAGAACTGGAACATGGACTGGTTGAATCAGTCACATTCGATTCCTGACTCCAACAGAGTTCTTCTCCTTCAATCACCTTTATTTATTGTCATCATGATGCACAACCATCTTCATTAAGTGCCTCTATGCTGTAGTTGTTGCGCTTAGTTTATTCTAGAACCTCCCCTACTCTGTTGTCTGGGAAATCTTTTGGCTGTGGGTTGCACCTTGCAGTTGTTGCGGGCTACAGTCTATCTCCTCCATCTGTAAAGAGTTAGTTCACAAAACATGCACACAATACTAACAAACATAGTTAAGCACATATATCCTTTAAAATTCATACATATCCACAAATAACCATGCAATATCCATGATATCATAACAATATTAATGAACATAAAAGATAACATAGTTAGGAATATGTATAAGATAAATGTCTAAGAATGTCTATGAACTTGCATAAAAACATAAGAAATTTAGCTAATAATTGGACTCATCATTCCCCCCAACTACCCATTTGTTTGCCCTCAATCAAATTAACTAGGGTTGGAGGTTGTAGTGCAAGGTGATCTACCTGAAGTCTGTGACAACATCCACTCCTTCAACCTATTTCAAATAAAAGCCTCTATGACATGCCAGTCTATTCATTCTAGTAACATCTGCTTTCTCACATTCCTCATTCTTCCTCCCTATCCAGTGTGGTACTAGGTACAGGATCATTGGTGGCTGGAATGTAAGTGGCACCCATTCAAGTCCCTGACCTCGAGCAATATCCATATATCTTCGTTCTCTTTCAAACATGGCCATAAAATTATAAATGGAGTGGGGTTCTTTTCTCTGCAATTCAGGGGTTAAGGTGTCCCATCTTTCTTTCACAATCTGGTAGGAATAATGGATGAGTCCAACAGTCAATCGCTGCATTCTTTTATGATCCTGCAATCTCAAGTTCATGATTTTTCTGCCTACACCTTTATGGTCCAAAAGTTTTTTCCATTCTTCAATGATCAATTTAGGTGTTCTAGATTCCCTCCTTATTGGAAGAGCAATTGATTTCTCTCTCTCCATATATTCTTGCATAATTCACCCCTAACCTTCTCATTCTTGAAATAAGATGCTAGTGCCCTTAATTGTAAATCTCCCACAAAAATTAATGGGTTCCATTTTGCATCTTCAGTCACAACATAATTATGCAAATAGTACTTACATAAATGATCCTGTTCCTCTAGTGTGGCATCAACAAATACTTTTAGAAAAGTAAATCTTCCACTCATAGAAATTGACTTATTACTGATCAACTTACTGAATTGATAACTTAAAAACTTTTCTTGTAGAAACAAAGCATAAGTTCTGACTGGAGGTCTGCATTTAACAATCTGGGTGACTTTATCTACTATCTCTTCCACCTTCAATACAAACCTTCTCAATTCAATATCTTTTCTCTCCATTGCCTTAGTATGCTCTAAGATCATTATTTCTTTTTCTTTCTTCCATTCCTCCTTTGTTTAGAAAAGTCTTGAGTATCTTTCAATAATTGGTAACCTAGGGACATGGTTGTATGACAGGTTGGAGTTCTTGTGGTAGGGGGTCTTATTTTCTCAGTTACTAGCTCCTTGTTTCCTGCTATAACTATTACTAGTTGTGCAAGTAAATCTAATTTTGACCCTTGCCCATAAGTATTTAATTTTTCCTCTAATTCCTGAATCTTTTTTTCCCTTTCTTTGTCCCTTTTCTCATATGTTTTTACCATTTATTCCAATTGTTTGATCCTTTCAAAAGATTCTTGCAATTCCTTTCTAACATTTCTTTTTTCTAACAACAATTCCTCATTTCTCAAAAACTGCTCAGCACCATCCCCTGTGGATTCATAACCCTCACTTTCAGGGTTAACTGGGGTTGTCTTCCTAGTTTTCTTTGCAACAAAAATATGTTTTGATTCTGATTCAGAGGTGGTTGATATATACCATTGTCTTTTCATGGGAACATGCACATTTTCAGTCTCCTTGGCCCTTAGTTATGAGTCAATATCCACTATCACAACACCTTCTTTTTCTTTTCCTAGTTTCTCAACACTACTCCTCATAGCACCTTTCCTTTTCCAGTGGTGTGAGTGTGGGTTTCTTTTTCTAGAGCCTTTGAAGGTGCAGAAGAAGAACCACCTCTCTTCTGGTTTTTGGCATTTTACTAGAAGATGGGGTTTGATGTACCTCTCTTGCTGCAGGTTGATCAAATGCTGCATGTGGTGAGTTTCACACATTTTTCTCCTCTGTTTCTCCCTTGCTGTGGGTGGGTGAAGTAGTAGGTGGAACATGAGGAGTTTACTTTAAAGATGCAATAGGTGGTTCTATGTTTCCTGGTATTACTGGTTTCTCAAGAATGTCATTAATGTTCCCACAAATTAAAAATATCTCCTAGGACACCTGTGGGTGCTGAACCCTAAGGTTCCTTTTCACTAACAAGGTAATCAAACAATCATGTGACAGAGCTAAATCATTTAACTTCCATTGGTATTCAAATCTCATTCTTTTTAACAAATGATAAAGAAAATTGGGTACATTGACTAGTCTATTGTGACGGAGGTGACTCAATAGATTAAAATGCACAGTATATAGAATGGATTGTCTACCATCACAAGTAATATACTTAATAATGTAAGAATCACAAAAACCCCATACCCATGGAAGTGATAATCTCTTGGTACCTTGTGATGACGAGTCAAGGTTCTCTCCTGCATCACTAAATTCATCCCTGATAGCTACTGCATTTGCTCTGATAGGGAATTCATCTCCATTCCTGGGTAGACCAAACACTTCTACAATTGTAGCCTCTGAAGCATCTACTCTCAAACCATTGACAATGGCTTCATCCTGATGTAATGTTGCTGCAAATTGCCTTGTCATGTCTTCATTATGCTCTATGAGCTTCAAGAAGTAATCTAGCCATCCTGCTCTTGTGAAAATTGGCAAGACTTACCTGTGCTCTATTATTAGCTGATGTACTGTTGGTTCCCTTCTAATAAGATCACCTCTCATGCTGCCAATTCAGATCAAAGTTTAGATTTAACAACCCTCTACTCTACCCTCTATATCTATTATAATTGCATGCACTTTGTTCACTTGCAACTTCTACTATTAAGCTTGAACTAGCTTGAATTGACTTAGAATTTAGGAAGTTGAAAATAAAAAGGTTACAGATGCAGGAAGGTTAAAAAGGGTTTGTATGGTCTATCTGGGTTTTGTATTTGGTTGCTTTGGTGGTGACCAATCATTTTTTGAACATATACTATCTCCCCCCAACTAAAACTTGGAAGTGACCTCACTTCAATGCAGTGTATGAGATGAAGGGATGATTAAAGAATATGGAAATAAGATCAAAATGACAATCATGCTAAATTAAATGCGAGTACATAGTGAATGTATTGGAAAGCTATGTTAATTATGGAAGGTTAGTATGTGTACTTGTGATTTGAAGTGAACAGGACTCTGTGTGTGTGAAGTTGTGTGAAGAGTGTCCGCAGCATGAATGTGATTGGACGTTGAATCATCACTATGGAATATGAAGTGAATGACAGGTTGGCGCATGTGAATGAGTTGAGAAAGCTTGCATGCAGTGATATGACAGCTAGTAGCTGCATGCACTAGAAGAGTGGAATAAATGCTGATGGAATGCAATTATTTTGGCATAAATTTTGAACTCTATGACAGATAATTGTTGTAGGTACCTTCATCAACAGGTCCTGAAGTGAACTATGGTAACTTTTATTTTGCCAACTACAGGTCCCTACTGCATAGTAAAGTGATCTTCAAGAAGATTGTGGCACCTATGTTGTGTGTGCACGTGAAAAAGTATGAGGAATTATACCTAAGTGCTCTTAGGAGGTGAGCTGTGTAGCTCATCTACTGAGTCACTGTGAGAACCTGTAGTGTTTGCTGCTGAGTTATTATCTGGTGGTAACATGTCGGTATTAGAATCAAGGCTTGGACCATAGCAATGCTTTAGAGAAAGAAGAAAATCATCTTTTTTGCTAGCTTTGTGTATATCTTCAATATGTGGCCATTAACTAGTAGTGAGAATTTCACTGCATCTATGGTCTACAATTTGACTGCTCCATTGGGGAATACCTGTTGTATTTCATAGGGTCCTAACCATCTAGATTGTAGCTTGCCCTTATAATCTTTGTATTTGGAATCATATAATAAAGCCTAATCACCCACATGGAATTCTTTAGTCTTTATAAATTGATCATGCCATTTAGCCCTCTATTTTTGAATTATCTCTATGTGATGCATAGCCTCTATTCTGATTTCATCTAGCCCATTCAAAATATGTAGCCTCTCATTCTGTGCTATTGTCAAGTCCATGTCGAGTTCCACTACTGTTCTAAGTGTCTTATATTCAAATTCTATTGGGCATTACTGCTATTTTTCCACACACTAGTTCATAAGGTGTGAAACCTGTAGTTGTTTTCCATGTTGTTCTATATGCCCACACTACTTCTAGTAATCTGTCTACCCAGTCTTTCCTGTGAATGTACACTATTTTGGTTAGAATATTTTCAATCTCCCTATTTGTAACCTCCACCTACCCATTGACTTGGGGGTGATAAGGTGTTGACTTTTTATGTCTGATTTCATATTCTTTCACCAATTTAGAGATGAGTTCAGAAGTGAACTGGGGACCTTGATCAGTTACAATTTCTCTGGGTACTCCATACCTAGTAAAGATGTCTTCATACAAGAATTTAGCTACATTCCCATCTCTTGCGAACTGTAATGCTTTGACTTCAACCCATTTTGTCAGATAATCTGTGGAAACCAAAATATATTCCTTATTATTGGATGATGGTGAAATTGGGCCAATGAAGTCTAACCCCTATTTGTCAAATGGTGCTAGTGCTAGTTGTGGTTGCAAAGGCATCTCATATGTCCTTGTTGATCTTCCCATTCTCTGACATCTGTCACAAATCCTTGTATACTTTATTGAATCCTTATGGAGAGTCAGCCAATAGTAACCTATTGTTAAGATCTTAAATGTTGTCCTTTTGGTTGCTAAGTGACCCCCATATGGCTCATCATGGAAAGATTTAAGGATATCAAAGACCTCATCTTCTCTTATACATCTCCTCATAATATTATCTAGATTGGTGTAGAATAGATAACTAGCAACCCAAGAGTATGGAAAGCTTTTATGCACCAGCTATCTTTTTTCTCTAGGAGAGAAATGTGATGGTATCTATCCTACCATTAAGTAATTTGCAATAGCAACAAACCATGGTGTGTGTACATTGAGAGCAAAAAAATGCTCATCTGGAAAAGAGTATCTACAACACCTTGTTCTAGTTGTGTGGGCAATCTAGACAGAAAATATTCCACCACATTAGCTTTCGTAGGCTTATCCACTATTGTTATATCAAACTCCTGTAGTAAGAGTAGCCATCTGACTAGTCTACCTCCAACCACAGGTTTGTTCATTAAGTACCTTATTACAATATGATCTGTGTGGATAAAGACTAGATAGCCGGTGATGTAATGCCTAAACTTGTTAATGGCATAGACAACTGCCAACATCTCTTTCTCTGTGATAGTGTAGTTAAGTTTTTCTCCTTATAAGTTCTTGCTGATGTAATAGATAGCATACTCCTTATTACCTTCCTTTTTTCCCAATACAGCTCCTATAGAAAAATTAGAAGCATCGGTGTGTATGTGGAAAGATAATGTCCAATTTGGTCCTCTCAAGACAGGTGCTTCAAAGCTAACTTAAGTGTCTCAAAAGAGTGTTGACATTCTATGGTCTAGTCAAAATCTATGTCTTTTGTGAGCAGGGTAAACAAAGGTGTTGCAATTTTATTGAAGTCCTGAATGAATCTCCTATAGTAGCTTGCATGGCCCAGAAAGCTCCTTACATCTTTTTGTTTCTGTGGCATAGGAAGTGTAGAGATGATCTCAATTTTATGGGTATCCACTTGAATTCCTTCACTTGATATAAAATATCCTAGAACAATCCCTTGAGTCATCATCACAAAACATTTCTCATGACTCAATGATAGATTGTGTTCTTGACATCTTTTTAAAACTTTCTCTAGATTGTTGAGTGCCTTTCATATGTTTCTCCATAGGTGGTGAAGTCATCCATGTAGATCTCCATGGAATCATGAGCATAATCTGAGAAGATACTTAGCACTGCCCTCTGGAAAGTGGCTGGAGCATTACATAATCCAAAGGGAAGAATAGAATAAGAATATGTACCCCAAGGGCATGTAAATGTAGTTTTATCCTAGTCCTCTGGAGCTATCTTTATATGGTTATAGCCACTAAATCCATCTAAGAAGGAGAGGTACTTTTTACCTGCTAGGGAATCAAGTACTTGGTCAATGAAAGGTAGTGGAAAGTGATCCTTTCTAGTGGCTGTGTTTAGCTCCCTATAGTCCACACATACTCTCCATTTTCCTCCTTTCTTAGGGACAATAACTAAAGGTGACATCCATTGACTGTCAGAAATAGGGTAAATGAAGCATGCGTCAAGTAATTTTTGTAACTCAGTTTTAACTATTTCTCGTAAGGCAGAGTTCATTCTCCTTTGAGGCTGTCTAATTGGTTTGAAACCATCATTTATGTAGATCCTCTACATGCATAGGTCTAGATCAATTCCCTTCATGTCATGGTAGTCCCATGCAAAGGTTAATGCATGTGCCTACAGAACAATGTTTAGGGAATTTTGTTGTTCTTTAGTTAGGGCATTGTTAACATTCAACATTTTACCTAGCATGATTTCCAATGTTTTAGAAGCTGATTGCACAGATGAAAGGTCATATCCACTAATGTTGGGGACACATTCTTGTGGCAATAAGGAATGGAAAAGTTTGCATATTTCTTCTGAGGAATTTGCAGGTATAATATTCTACAGTGGATCTTGTAGGCATGATAGACAGTCTTGTTGCTGCAGGTTGCTACTGCAGTTATTCTATATGATGTGGTCAATTAAGTCATCCTCATCTTGGTTTGCCAACAGGGGGTTGCGTTCAATGGTCATGAGAGTTTGTAGGGAATAGTGGTCTTCTTCATCCAAGATAGGCCATATAATTTGGTCTAGATTTTCATGAGGTTGGGCTGGTGGATAGAGGACCAATTTCTTGGTTATAGTTCCATTTGATATTATCATATTCCCAGACCTACAACCTATGAATGCATCAGCTATTGCTAACCATGGTCTGCCTAAGATAAGTGGATATCCTGCAAGGTTGACCTTTAGCTGCAAGACTATGAAATATGTAGGATACTCCCACGAATCTAATGCTATGACTATGTCCTCAATGATCCCTTCAGGTTTTACTGTTGACCTATCTGCCAATTGTAAAATAGTTGGTGTAGGCCTAAGGTTAGGTATTTGAAGTAGTTGCATTGTTTCCTTAGTCATGACATTAATGGCTGCCCCTAAGTCAATCAAGGTGTTTTTGATAAGGGTCCCATTTATCTTGACATCCCCTACTGGACTACCAAGGTCTGTGTATTTAGGGATAGTTACATTCCCTAGCATAATGTTAGCAAGGTTCCCTAGGACATGTACTATTTGAGGGTCCTTTCTCTTTCTCCCTAGCTTTTAAGACAAAGGTCTCTTACTGTCTTGGTATAGATTGGGATATCCTTGATATCTTGAATGAGGAGGATTTTGATACTGACATTTTTAAGTTGATCCAATAGGTCTGTCTCAGCTTGGGTATGATGTTTTGGAATGGATAAACGCTCAGGGAAAGGAGGCTCTCGACTTGAGATAGTCTGATTTACCTGATTTGACCTAGGCTCCAGAGGTGAATTATCTAAAGCTTCAACTGTGGGTTCCTCATCTACCATCTCAGTGATTTGAGGGGATGAAGGCCTAGCTAGTGTTTTCCCTGACCTGAGGTGGACATCACTCATCTCTACCCCATAAGTGGGGTATTGAATAGCCTCATTAGTGTATGCCTGTTGGACAAGCTTGTTATTAGGGTTAGGTGCAGGTTCATGTATGATGTTTTGGAATGGCTAAATGCTCAAGGAAAGGAGGCTCTGGACTTGAGATAGTTTGATTTACCTGATTTGACCCAGGCTCCAAAGGTGATTTGTCTAAAGCTTCAGCCGTGGGTTCCTCATCTACCATCTCAGTGATTTGAGGGGATGAAGGCCTAGATAGTGTTTTCCCTGACCTAAGGTGGACATCACTCACCTCTACCCCATAAGTGGGGTATTGAATAGCCTCATTAGTGTATGCAGACAAGCTTGTTATTAGGGTTAGGTGTAGGTTGTGTAGGTAATTGTGGTGCTCTTGGTGGATGAGATGTTGGGCTTGATGGATTGGGCATAATAGCATGCTGTTGTGGCTAAGAAGTTAGCAAAGGTTATGGATAATTCATATTTTGGTGTTGCCACTGCTGTCCCTTTTGTCATTGTGGTTGCCACTGATTTTGTTGTACTGGCCATTGAGGATTGTAATTGGAACCTTGGAAATTTTTCTATGGCCATACATTTGGTTGCTATTGGTTCTAGTTTTGCTGAGGGTTTTTCCATTGTTGAGGGTTTTTCCATTGGTTTTGCGTATTTGGCCAAGGCTGGGGGTTCCAACCAGAGAAATTATGATTACTAATTGGAAATGATGCATTGAAACTTAGAGGATCTTGTGGCATATCTTGTCTTGGTTGCCATGGCTTTATTTGTGCAACATAGAACAACTACCCATCTTCACCTTCAAATGGTTGAAAATTCAGTTTCTATGATTTGTCCTCTATAATACTGGCTAGCCTTTTACGCTTGCAGTTGGCTTTGTTTTGTCTACAATCGGGGCAATATTTAGTAAGTATTTCTTCAACCTCCTCCTGCTTCTTCTTCAAATGTAGAGTGTCCAACTAAGTAGCTAGGTGACTTATAATATCTTCCTTCAAATTGGTCAGTAGGTTGCTTAACTCCACCCTTGAAACCACATTAGATGTCTTGCCAATGGTAGATGTTCTTTCCCTCCTTATCTTTTTGGTAAAGGACCTTGAATAGTTCCTACAAACTTTGTAGATATCATCAAAGGGTAATTGAGACACATCCCCTGCCCCAATAAGATTAAGAGCATCCATGCAATCATCATTGACTCCTCTAAAAAATACAAGCTTTAGGTATTCTTCTAAGAGTCGATTCTGTGGGTTTTTCTTCAGGAAGAATTGGAACCTTTCTACATAATCTTCCAATGGTTCATCCTCTATTTGAGTCATTATAAAAATGTCATCTCTCCTCCTATCAACTCCTCTACAATAATCTTGGTATTTTTGCAAGAATTTTGTTTTCATTGTGTCCCAATCTAGAATAGCATCTTTGCCTAGTCCCATAAACCATCTCTTAGCAACATCCTTCAATGTTGCACGGAATAGCTTGAGCCTATGAGCATTAGTTGTGTAGTCATAGCTTCTACATAGGACATCAAACTCGAACAAGAATGTATTTGGATCCTTGGTCACCAAACCATAGAAGACTGGCAATGCTTAAGGAGGTATATTCTTCAGGGCAACAACCCTCTCTTGACTGGTAATTGGAAATTCAAAAGTCACATGTTTTGGTGGATCATCCACTGCATCAGCCATGGTTTGGAAGGTCCCCTCTGTGTTTTTAGTAGATGTTGGCGAAAGGGAAAATTCTTCTTTAGTAATACCCTCGCTCTGATCATTGTGGTCACCAATATCTACTCTAGCTTGTTGGTTTGAAGGGAGAAATCTTCCCAAAGCATCTCTCTGCCTCCGCATATAATAGGTATGACTTTGTATAGCAATGGCTCCTGCACAATGTTAGTTAAAATATCCTAGTATTTGAAGGGATGAAACCTAAGTATCCTAATACTGAAAGAAAAATTTTAAACTAGGAAAACTTGGAAATAACAAAAATTAATTTTTGAAAGTAGCACCATCCCCGACAACAACGCCAAAATGTAGCATCCTTACTATGTCTAGTAAACTTGGTGGTGCAAGAGCACCTAACAAAGGTTGTCAATTTGAGTTTGTCTAGGTCTTGTAAATATGTGTCAAGTTGTGTTTTGAAGTGTCAAGGCATGTTTTGATGTAATAAGGTTGAATGAGACTATTCTCAATGATTTGGTGTCATGTAGGGTCCAATTTAGTGAGTCATGTGAAGTGTCCCAAGGTTGTTTAAGTGAATATCAAGGGTCATGTGGTTTTGTGAAGGAGTTGAACAGTCACAAATTTGAAATATGGTTATGAACCATTGTAAATAGTTGTGTCAAGGATAAGTAAGGTAGAGGAACTTGATTTGGAGGTTCTAAAATTGATTTGTTGAAGGAATAACTGAAATAAAGTGCCATTTTCCTGGAATTTGAAACATTTTTCTATGTTACAGACCTCTGCACATGCTTGTATAGTAACCATTTGATCTCAGACTGATTGGAAAACATGGAGGAGTGAAATACCTTCATTTTGCATCAAGTTGCATTGAAAACCATTAAGATTTGAGTAAGTTATCATTGTTTTACTGAAACTGTTCTGCAACTAGGGTTTTTTGAGGGTTTTGCACAAAAATCATGAAATAGATCCCATTCCATCATTGAAAACTCACTAATCTCGGTGGGATGGGAGATTTTGTTATGCTTTACATGATTTTAGTAGTATTGGAGCAGGGGAATGGAGTTTGCAGAATTTTTGAAGAGTGCCAAGCCTAACATCCTCATGTGTTAGGCCAAATTCAAGATAGGTTTAATAGAACAAATAAGATAGTGAAGGTGTTTGACCAAATAAACTATAGACAGAGACCCTATGTGATATACTGAAGCTTTTCAAGTGATGTTTTGGTGTGGGAAAGGTAGATTTAGAGTAGTTGCTTTGGAAAAGTGGCCTAATTATGCCTAATTTTCTGTTACCAGTCAATTTTAAGGTAGGATGTGTCAAAACAACCCTAGGTGAAATTTATATATGTTGTGATAGGCCCAATGGGTATCCAAAATGGTGTTTTATTCTTGACTATATGACCTTCTCCAAAAAATATGGCAAAAAAATAGGGATTTGAGGGCTACAAGAGCCATAGTTAGGTTGTGAAGTAAGACCACCTAATATGATTGAAAACCCATCAAAGGTAAGTGATTTTGGTTTGGTTTAGCATCTCCACCCTTGCTCTACATCAGGTGGTATCAGAGCTTCAGGATTTGATTCCAAGTGGGAAAGTGAATAAGAATTAGCATAAACAAGATCCCTCCAAAAACCAATGTAATGGCCAAAGAGATACAAGAACTGAAAGAGTAGATGCTCCATAGAGAGAGGCTCTATAAGGAGTCTCAAGAAGTAACCCTAGCTAGATTAGCATCCCTGGAGAAGAATCAGAGAAGAGGAATGGTCAGTGATGACCAAAGTGATGAGGAGGATGAGGGTGAAAGTGAGAACCCTCCAGTTGGAGCCCAAGATGAGGAAGAAGAAGTGGACCTTGATGAAGCAAGAATAATCAGGATGCTAAAGGTAGTCAAGGGTGACAATACTCCAAATATGAAAGTTGAAGTGCCTATGTACAGTGGAAAGATGGACAGTGAAGAAGTTTTGGCTTGGATAGATGCATTAGACAATTTCTTTGAATTTGAAGACATAGAAGATAGCAAGAAGGTGAAATTTGTAAAGACTAAATTGAAGGGACTAGCCCTAACCTGATGGAACTTTGGTCAAGAAGAGAGGGTCAAGAAAGGTAAGTCCAAGATAAGCTCTTGGGATAGGATGGTGGCCAAAGTGAAGGCCCAATTCTTACCTGTAGATTATGCCATGCAAACCTTTATGAAGCTGCAAAGTTTGAATCAAAGGGAATTGGATGTGATGTCATACACTGAAGAATTCCATAGGTTGTGCATTAGAGTAGGTCACAATGAAGATGAGGTTGAAAAGGTGGCCAGGTATCTAATTGGTTTGAGATTGAACATTAGAGATGAAATCAGTTTAAATCCTCCTAAGATAGTGGAAGAGTGCTTTGAAATGGCAGTTAGGGCAGAGGAGGGAATCAAAAGAAGGTAGGAGCAGCAAGGCAGAGGTAGGGGAAAAAGTTTTAGAGGTAGAGGTAACTTTGGAATAAAAGGACAGTCACAAAAACAAATGGGTGAAACAAGCAGCCACCAAGAACAAAATAGTGAGTCAATTGGCAGAGGTAACTTTAGAGGAAGAAAGCCCAATAACAAAGGAAGGTTTGTTGGTCAGGGAAGAGGTTCCAATGCATTTTTAGGTAGATGTTATAACTGTAATCAGTTTGGACACTCTGCTTGGAAGTGTCTGGATAAACAAGGTGCAAGCTCTCATAGTGGTGAAAGAAGAACACAAATTGTGCAAGAGGAGGAAAATGAAAGTGTGAATTCACCTTCTCTACATGCTATCCCAGAAGTAGGTGAAACCTTGATGCTAAAGAGGACATTGATCAAAGTGCCAACCACCAAAGAACCCCCACAAAGGAAGGCATTATTCAGGAAAACTTGCAAAGCACAGGGAAAGGTATGTAAAGTAGTAGTAGATTCTAGTTCTACTAATAATCTTGTGTCATTGGAGATGATAGAAAAATTGAAAATAAAGAGGTATCCTCACCCAACACCCTACAAAGTTTCATGGCTCAATAAGGGTCAGCAAGTTTTGGTAAATGAGTAGGCTTGGATTGAATTTAACATTGGTGTCTACAAGGATAAAATATTGGGTGACATCATCCCTATGGATGTGTACCACATTCTCCTAGGAAGGCCATGTCAGTTTGATAGGAAGGCCAAACATGATGGGGAGAAGAACACATATGTGATAGAGAAGGATGGGGTGTCATATACCCTCACACCCATACAAGAAGAAAGCAATGCTATTCATGAAGGACCAAGTGTGATGGTGGTCAAGGAGAAAGAGTTCTTGAAGAGAATGTTGGTTATGCCATCATTGGGAAGCCTACATTAACCATGACAGCAGTAGATAAAGAAGAAATACCTAAAAAAGTGCAGACCCTGTTGGATAAGTATAAAGACATAGTGGTGGAGGAGCTCCCTAATGCATTACCACCCATAAGAGATGTGAGTCATCACATTGATCTCATCCCTGATTCAAGCTTGCCAAACAAAGAATCATATAAAATGATACCCAAGCAAAATGAAGAGATCAGAAATCAGATTCAAGAATTATTAGACAAGGGTCTCATAAGGGAAAGCTTGAGCCCTTGTGTTGTGCCTAGTGTCTTGGCACCCAATAAGGATGGTAATTGGAGGCAATGTATTGACTCAAGGGCAATCAACAAAATTACAATCAGATATAGGTTCCCTATACCCCGAATGGAGGAATTGATGGACAGTCTAGCAGGTGCATGTTATTTCTCAAAGATTGATTTGAAAAGTGGGTACCATCAGATCAGGATAAGGGAAGGAGATGAGTGGAAAACAACTTTCAAGACTAATGAGGGTTTGTATGAGTGGCTAGTAATGCCATTTGGGTTGTCTAATGCCCCAAGCACATTTATGAGGCTGATGAATGAGGTCCTAAAGTAGTTCATAGGCAGATTTGTGGTGGTGTACTTGGGTGACATCCTTGTATACAACAAGACAAAGGAGGAACACCTACAACACTTGGATATAGTGTTGAAGAGGTTGGACGAGGAGAAGTTAAGGATCAATCTCAAGAAATGTGAGTTCATGAAAGAAAAACTTGTCTACCTTGGCTTTGTGATCTCCAAGGGTACCTTGAAGATGGACCTCACCAAAGTAGAAGCCATACTCAATTGGCCAACCCCACAATCAGTAGGAGAGGTAAGGAGTTTCCATGGGTTAGCCACTTTCTATAGGAATTTCATAAAGAATTTTAGCCATATTTGTGCTCCTATCATAGATACAATCAAGGGAGGTAAGAAGAATAAGTTCAAATGGACTAATGAAGCTGAGAAGAGATTTGAGTACTTGAAAACTAGAGTGGCTCAACAACCCATACTCACATTGCTTGCTTTCAACAAGGTATTCATAGTGGAGTGTGATGCAAGTGGTTATGCTGTGGGTGCAGTCCTGAGTCAAGAAGGGAAACCGGTGGCATTTTTTAGTGAGAAGATCAATGAGGCTAAAAAGAAGTATTCATCATATGACCTAGAACTCTATACCATGGTACATTCACTTAAGAAGTGGAGGCACTACCTCTTGCTAAAGGAATTCATTGTCTTCACAGATAATCATGCATTGAGTTTCTTGAACAGTCAAGATAAGTTGAGTCATAGGCACATGAAGTGGATGGAGTACTTGCAGGCCTATACCTTCACCATCAAGCACAAGAAAGGTCAAGCAAACAAGGTTGCTAATGCTCTTAGCCGAAGGTCAATGTTGGCACATGAGATATAACTTCAAAGTGTGGGGATAAATGAACTAAAAGGTATGTACAAAGATGACAGTGATTTCAAGGATGCATTTACTGTTTGTAATCAGTTTCAAGATGCTTTTCATAGTGAGTATTCTAATTTTGTATTGCAAGATGGGTTACTATTCAAAGGGGCTCAGTTATGTGTGTCAAAGTGCTCTATGAGAGCAAGTCTGATAAGGGAAAAGCATTGTGGCAGTTTGGGTGGTCACTTTGGGTATGAGAAGACCTTGGAGCAGGTCAAGAGGTTCTATCATTGGCCAAGGATGCATGTAGATGTCAAGAAGGTTGTAGAGAGTTGTGTAGTGTGCTAAAGAGCAAAAGGCTCAAGTTCTAATGTAGGACTTTATCAACCTCTACTAGTGCCTAACCGCCCATGGGAGTCAATCAGTATGGATTTTATATTGGGTCTACCCAATACACAAAGAGGATATGATAGTGTTTATGTTGTTGTGGATAGATTTAGCAAAATGGTTCACTTTATTCCTTGTAGGACAACAAATGATGCATCTCATATTGCTGGACTATTTTTCAAAGAAATTGTAAGGATTCATGGACTTCCCTTAACCATTATGTCAGATAGAGATTCTAAATTCATAGGACACTTTTGGAGGACCTTGTGGAAAAAGTTGGGTACAAATTTGACATTTAGTTCTGCCTACCATCCACAAACAGATGAGTAGACAGAAGTTGTCAATAGGTTACTTGGGAACTTGGTGAGGTGTCTTACCAAGGAACATGGTTAGCAATGGGATTTGATACTCCCTTAAGCAGAGTATGCATATAATGATTCTATTAACTGGAGCATAGGGAGGAGTCCATTTGAAGTAGTATATGGTATGAGCCCAAGAGGGATACATGAAATCAGAGATTTGAAAGGAATGGAGAAGAGGAGTGCAGACGGGGAAGATCTTGCAATCGCAATGAGGGACATCCATCAACAAGTGAAAGAAAACCTTCAAAAGAGTGTAGAGAAGTATAAAAGGCATGTAGATTTGAAGAAGAAGGACATCCAATTTAAGGTTGGGGACATGGCACTTGCACACCTAAGGAAGGAGAGGTTACCCAAAGGCAAATACACCAAGCTGATGATGGAGAAGATTGGACCTTGCAAGGTGGTCCATAAGTTTGGACAAAATGCTTATGAGATAGAACTCCCTCCTGGAGTTGCTATCTCACGTATATTTAATGTTTCTGACCTCTACCCCTTCAAGGGATTTGTGGATGCAGGGACAAGTGTTGAAACTGATGATGTTGATGATGATTGGGTTAGAGATCTACCTCCTTCTGAACCTTTGAAACTTGAAGCTATCTTGGACACTAAAGAGGTGAAGAGGACTAGACACAAAGTCTACAATGAGTATCTTGTCAAATGGCATGGTTTACCACCAGAGGATGCAACATGGATGTCTAAGGCAGACATTGAAAGGCATGGGACTTCAGTACATGAGCTGATCTCAAGTGGAGCCTGAGATTTTTCTCTCTCAGGGTGTATGGTGTAGGAGCACCTAACAAAGGTTGTCAATTTGAGTTTGTCTAGGTCTTGTAAATATGTGTCAAGTTGTGTTTTGAAGTGTCAAGGCATGTTTTGATGTAATAAGGTTGAATGAGACCATTTTCAATGATTTGGTGTCATGTAGGGTCCAATTTAGTGAGTCATGTGAAGTGTCACAAGGTTGTTTAAGTGAATATCAAGGGTCATGTGGTTTTGTGAAGGAGTTGAATAGTCACAAATTTGAAATATGGTTATGAACCATTGTAAATAGTTGTGTCAAGGATAAATAAGGCAAAGGAACTCATTTGGAGGTTTTGAAATTGATTGTTGAAGGAATAACTGAAATAAAGTGCCATTTTCCCAGAATTTGAAACATTTTTCTGTGTTGCAGACCTTTGCACATGCTTATATGATAACCATTTGATCTCAGACTGATTGGAAAATATGGAGGAGTCAATTACCTTCGTCTTGCATCAATTTGCATTGAAAAACATTAAGATTTGAGTAAGTTATCATCATTTTACTGAAACTGTTCTGTAACTAGGGTTTTTTGAGGATTTTGCACAAAAATCATGAAATAGGTCCCATTTCATCATTGAAAACTCACTAATCTAGGTGGGATGGGATATTTTGTTATGCTTTACATGATTTTAGTAGTCTTGGATCAGGGGAATGGAGTTTGTAGAGTTTTCAAAGAGTGCCAAGCCTAACATGCTCATGTGTTAGGCCAAATTCAAGATAGGTTTGATAGAATAGATAAGATAGTGAAGGTGTTTGACCAAATAAACTATAGATAGAGACCCTATGTGATATACTGAAGCCTGTCAAGTGAAGTTTTGGTGTGGGAAAGGTAGATTTAGAGTAGTTGCTTTGGAAAAGTGGCCTAATTAGGCCTAATTTTCTGTTACTAGTCAATTTTAGGGTAGGATGTGTCAAAACAACCCTAGGTGAAATTCAGATATGTTTTGATAGGCCCAAATGGGTATCCAAAACGGTGTTTTGTTCTTGACTGTATGATCTTCTCCAAAATATATGGCAGAAAAACATGGATTTGAGGGCTACAAGAGCCATAGTTAGGTTGTGAAGTAAGACCACCTAATAGGATTGAAAACCCATCAAAGGTAAGTGATTTTGGTTTGGTTTAGCATCTCCACCCCTACTCTACATCACTTGGGGACAATCACACAATTCAGAGAAAAAACCTAACTAAACAGTCCACTTGAACCTTTGGAAAGACCTTCATTGAATTATCAATTAGGGCTAGTAAGCTTGTGATGGTATTGGCACTATATGTGCTTTCAAAGATATAAGACTACCTAACTTATCCTAGTATAGTGTTAGACTTGCTAGAAAATCTCAAAACTACATAACGGTAAAGGAAGTAATGCTGGCACTATTGCTATGGGTACATACAATATAAGATTGTAACTAATTATTGTCAAGAAATGAATGCTAAGGTTTAACTTGATACCAAGAATCTAAACCTACACTCTGGAGTAAGCAAACTAGAATATCTTAAAGAATCTAATTAATAATGCATTTATAAAATATCTGTTACAAAAAAAGTAATCATACAGGAAATGAAGTGAGGGACAATTACCTTGAGTGGCCCTTGCTCAAGTGATTGTCTCCACTAATCTAACTCAAATCTAGCTTTTTAGATTGACACAATCATAATAATTCAAAATCCTTCATTACAAAATCTCCACAATATCACGTAAGATTCTGCTGAAATATCTTATTCATGAATTCATCATTGAACAATAAACATTGTCTGTGTGAAAATAACTAAAAGATCTAATAACTGTATCTACTAATTGAACAATTTACAACTTACTCTACCTCAACCACCGAGCCATACATATAGGCATGAGGGAAGTTTATTAAAACAAGGTCTCTCAACTAAAATCATAAATCACCACTCCCTATATATCAAAGTGTGATAAATACTAAGCAATCAATAACTGAAAAAGAAAGAAGAGTCCAAGTGAATCTAAGACTCTTGTTGTAATAGAATTGGAATGTTGACTGGTTGAAACAGTCACATTAGAATCCTAATTGTAACAAAGTTCTTCTCCTTCAATCACATTTATTTATTTTCATTATGATGCACAACCATCTTTATTAAGTGCCTTTATGCTGTAGTTGTTGCGCTTAATTTATTCTGGAACCTGTCCTGCTTTGCTATTTGGGAACTCTTTTGGCTGTGAGCTACACCTTGTAGTTGCTGTGGGCTACAATCTATCTCTTCCAGCTACAAATAGTTAGTTCACAAAACATGCACACAATACTAACAACCATAGATAAGCACAAATATCCTTTACAATTCATACATATCCACACATAATCATGCAATATCCATCATATCATTACCATATTTCCATATACTTTAAATCAGTTTCAGGGTTGCATAATGAGCATAAAAGATAGCATAGTGTACCTGAATATGTATAAGATAAATGTCTAAGAATGTCTATGAACTTGTTGGGAAAAAGGTGTTGTTCACCTTGCATAACATTAATTGATTTAATTATGTAAAATAAATATTCTTTTGTGGTGCATCTTAAGCAATGTGTTTAGCCACATTAAATATTTATTTGTTATCACTTGTAAAAATTGTATTTAACGTTGGGAGACATAAGGCAAATATTTATTATTTGTGTAAAACAATAAATATTAGGGTCAATGGTTTTACATGCTCATGGTTTTGAGTCACATTGTTTTTATCCAATACCACAAGTTGTATTTTTGTGAGCTTGAGTCTATAAAAGAAAGCACAAGGTTAGTGGTTAGGGTTGGCTGTTATTTTATAGGCTGTGTGAGAGGCTATCATTGTATTGAGTTTTCTCTTGTGAGTGCACATTGTAAAGCATGGCATGGGATGTGTGGATTCATGTTTGGATACATGGAGGTTGCAGTAGAGGAGTTTGATGTTTTAGAGGTGTTCATGGAGACTCTGTGAGTGTCTTGTAAATTCTTATTGCTGAATAATACATTGAGTATGGATGCTTTTGGAGGATGAGTTTTTTCCCTCAATGAGGGTTTTCCTAGGGTATATCTTGTGTTAACTTGTTGATTGTCTATTGATCTTTGCATTATGGTAAATCTGTAAGATTGTATGCATCATTATCTTCTTTGGGTTATGTGGAATTGGTTTGATCTACCTATAGATTCCTAACAAGTGGTATCAAAGCTTTAAGGTTTTTTCATGGCTTACATATACTTGCACACTGCTTGTATGTGCTTGCATGTGATGTATCTATACATTTATGGTTCTGGGTGTTTTCACAGATCCATGGTTTGGTATAACCCTTGTCTGTGTAGATCCGGTGCAAAGATAAATCCATGGCAATGTAGGAAAGATTTTGGACAATACAGGATATGAGGATTTGTGTAGGTTTTTGTGTTACAGATTTGGGGTTGTGGGTGTTTTAGATTTGTTGTGGTTATTGCAGATCTGAAGGTGAAAAATCTTGGCAAAGGGTTTCCTGGTTGTGTGCTTTAATATGAGGGTTTTGAGGAGAAATTTCTGTAGATGACCTCCTGAGACAAAACGAACCTCACCATTGAGTCTAGAAGACCAGAGAGGTGAAGATTGATATAAAATTTGACCTATTTAGGTCACTGGAGAAAAAAACAAATTTTTTTGCCCCCTTCCTGGTTCAGTCGTACGATCGTACGGATTTGCACGTACGCCTGAGTTAAAAGTATTTTTTGCATGTAAAAATATAGTTTGAAAAAATTAAAAAGCTATTTAAAAATTTGCATGTTATAAATAAAAAAAATATTTTGCATGTTCCCCCAAAAAAGCAAGATTCAAAAATTAAAAAAATAAAACAAAAAAAAATTAGGCAGCTAGGGGTCCACAGACCCTGTACTTGCATGGTCGACCGAGGGTACCGACGGGGTACCCTGTGACAGGGCGCTGTCGGCTCCTCCCCCTGCCGACGGCAAAGCTGCCATCGACGGCAAAGCTACCGTTGCAGGCAGGTGTCGGCCGGGGGGCTTAGAACACCCTGTCCGACAACCTGGTTCGCTGGCCAGCCTGCCCTAGCAAGGGTGGCCGAAAGTCTGGCTAGGCAGGCCCTTCCCCATCGTGGGAACTTTTTTAAAACAAAAAATATATATTTATTAAAATTCTAGCAGTGGAAAATAAAAAAAAGCTGCAAATAAAATGGGCACGGAAAACTTAAAATGTAGGCGGCTTTTAAAAACTTTTTGACAGCGAATGGAAAATTTAAATTGGACTTTGTAAACATTTAAACCTCCTTTTTTAATTGATTTTGGAGTTTGCATGTGTGGCGTGGAAAACAATAAAATTGTTTTGAAAACATTTTTTATATCTGTCTGTCAAAGTCAAAGTTTGATGATGTAAGTGCTACCTATGTACAATATGCCCAGTCAGCATGATGATGTCAGAGATTACGTTATGCCACGTCAACAGGTACTAGGGTCTCGCTAGGGGTCCTCTTTTAGCCCTAGGAGGGCATTTTTTTCCGGGAGGCATATCTTTTGCCCACGGTGTTAGATTCTTGACTTCTTATAGGCGTCAGAAAGTTCTCTCTGAGAACTGCACAGTGATGTAGGTTTGGTGATCAGATTTTGTTGTTTGTGTCATAATTTGGTGTCTTGAAGCTAGGAATTGCTCCGAGACAGTTTTATGGTCATAACTTTTGCATATGGAATCAGATTTTTGATTTCAGATAGGCATTGGAGGGCTATTGTTGTGTAGTACATATTAGATCATGTAGATTTTAATTTTGGTGTGCAGAGAGAGTTTGGTACTTGTTTGATCACATGTGTGAGCTAGATATTCAGGGTGCGATTATGAGTGCATTCAAATAAATTTTTGGCACAAAATTGTGGGAGTGTAAGTTGCTATGTGACCATCAGCATGGTATAATATGTTTTCATTTTTGTGCTTCCAGTTACAGGTTTACAGGTGTTTTTAGAGTTTGAGCTTTGATGGAGACAAGTACACATGTTGTTTTCTAGTTTGAGGACATGATTGATACATGTGTGAGACTTGGACTCTTCGTTCAGTGGAAGTTGAGTACAGGTACAATGTTGATGATGATTATGGTGTCATGGATATGCGTGTACACTTTTGCATTGACATGACATGATTATGTATATGATTGAAAAGTATGGGCTATGATGTTTGATTCATGATTACAGGTGGTGTTGTGGTGTAGTTTTAGGAGGTTGTTCTTATCTCCTAGATGCTTGATTAGTTCCTTGATTATGGTTACTTGTGTTGTGGACTTGTTTGGCAAATCAAATCTAGCATTGATTTAGTGTTTGAGTCTTGGAGTCTACAGGTTGTCTTCTTTGATACCTCAGTTTACATGTTACTAATGTATTGATGAGTTTGCATGTTACATGTGTTTTGGATCTTTGAGTTATGTAGTTTTGTGGATTAGCTACCCCTTGGCTATTGTGGGATGACTCGTATGTGGACTGTCTTTATCCACAAGATTGATTCAATGTTTATGGAGATTTTGTTAGTTGGCCTTGTTTATGGTCATGTGTACATTAGTATGTTGCATTGAGATGAAAGGATGAATTATTTGAGTGCCTGGATAGTCAGTTATTGGGACTTATAGCATGTTTATCATGATGTCATGGATAGCTTGGATACATGGCTTTATGTGAGCTTTTGATAGTGATGGCTTTATTTTCTTGATTTGGAGATCATGGTTTTACTTTACCTTTTGGGAGTTGTTGATATTACAACATGATTCTTTGATTATGTTGGGGCCATGGATGATCTTCATTTAGGAGATGGTTACTTTGTTGCCATGTATAGCTCAGTGCCGCAATTCAGTGGGAGATTTGGTAGCGATATGGATTCATCATTAGTGATGAATGATCTTCTTCAGTGGTTGTGGGTGTCTTAGAGAGGCTCTTGGATTATGATTCATGTTTCAGTGAGAGTGCTTTGACATCCTGAGTTCTACTGTTAGTAGATGGTTATCTTTATGTTGTTGGAGATTTTGACATCCTTATTTACCATGGTGGACTCTTGGAGTCTTTGGTTGAGGTGTTGATTTATGACTTATCAGTTTGACATGTTGATCCTTTGTTTTAGAGATGTTGGTATTGTGTATTAGTTTACTCTGGATAGTAATTTGAGTATTGACATGATACAGGTTATCTTGAGACAGGATGAGTGCATTGATGCATGTGATCTCCTAGAAGGAGATGGTTAGATCATGATGTCATGATGGGTTCCTTGATTATGCAGATGTGCAGTTGGAGCTTTAACTTTGGTCTTGTATGGTTCTCTTGAGACAGGATGAGTGCATTGATGCATGTGATCTCCTAGAAGGAGATGGTTAGATCATGATGTCATGATGGGTTCCTTGATTATGCAGATGTGCAATAGGAGAATTGACAATGATCTTGTATGGTTCTCTTAGTATTGAGTACATTCAATCATGTGCTTGGGAGCTTCATGATAGTGCAATGTTGCATTTGGAGTTTAGCATGGATTGATCATGGAGGTACTCTTGGATACTTGGAGACTTAGGTGAGGCTGGAGTTCTCTTTAGATTAGAGACACTTGTTGAGACAATTACTCATTGGAGGTTTCAACAGATAGACCAAGAAGCCTACACTTAGATATGGACGTGAGTTCATTATGGACCTAGAGGAGATTGCTCTTGGAGAGAGTCTTTGTGACTTGGTTTATCCTAGAGGGGCATTCTCATTCCGCACTCTTGATCTACTTGGCAGTTTATCATCTATAAGGTATTGCCCATCCTTTTAGATGCATTTTTCTTTATGTTTTATCTTCTCATGGTTATGGATCTTGAGCTATGGTTATTGGTTCTGGAGGGTTCATTTGAGGGACATTGGCATGGTTATCTCTTTGTTCATATGGTTTGATTTATGATTTACATTATGAGGAGTTGAGGAGATGTGATTGGGCTTATTCTTGGTTATGGAGTAATTATGAGTTTGATCTACTTTGATTAGAGAGGCTTTCATCCGTGCTGGTTACATGTTACATATGTTCATTTGATCTATGAGATTGAATGGTTGGGTGTTGTTGAGGCTTTTCATTTGGGGTTGTAGAGGAGATCATACTTTACACAGTTTTACACTTTGAGGTGTTGGTAGGACATTATGATTTACATGTTTTCTCTTTGTCTTATGGCTACTTCATGGAGGAACATTTTGATATGGTTGGACTTGGGATAGTTATGGTGACATGTTGTGAGATAGTATGCAGCGATTTATCTTGCATGTGTGGATCATTGTGATTGTTCTTGATACTATAGTGGCTTTTTTATTAGCCACACCTTTATTTGAGTGTTGATTGGTAGACTTGGCATGTCTTGGATCTATTTTCAGATTTGACATTACCCATGCAATGGGAGCTCCTAGATGTATGTGTTCTTCATTGACATATTTTATACATGGAGCTTATTGTTGCAATATATGGGTTTGATATGTTGTTGGCATGAGTTTACTAATCTTGTTGATGCCTATGAGGTATGGATGGTTGGATGTATTAGCATATGTTGTGGTGCTATTTCTAGTCATGTGAGTTTTTACCTTCGATAGCTACTTGGAGCTTTTTGTTATCACTTAGATTTGATGCTAGTGTTCTTTGGATTAGTGCATCTTCACCTTGGCATGTTCCTTTTCTTCCATAGGTGGCATGTTGGAGGATGAGAGGAGTTCTTGGTCGAGATAGTGGTTACTTTGATTTTATTGCAGGTATCTTGATGGAGCACAAGAGCATGTTGGAGATTCATGTGGTTTCATGTTTGCCTATGATGATGTATTTCATTGATTGACCTTTATGCAATGTATACAACAAGTGGGAGAATGTTGGAAAAAAAGTGTTGTTCACCTTGCATAATATTAATTGATTTAATTATGTAAAATAAATATTCTTTTGTGGTGCATCTTAAGTGATGTGTTTAGCCACATTAAATATTTATTTGTTGTCACTTGTAAAAGTTGTATTTAACATTGGGAGACATAAGGCAAATATTTATTATTTGTGTAAAATAATAAATATTAGGGTTAATGGTTTTGTGCTCATGGTTTTGAGTCACATTATTTTTATCCACTACCACAAGTTGTATTTGTGTGAGCTTGATTCTATAAAAGAAAGCACAAGGTTAATGGTTAGGGTTGGCTCTTATTTTACAGGCCGTGTGAGAGGCTATCATTGTATTGAGTTTTCTCTTGTGAGTGCACATTGTAAAGCATGACATGGGATGTGCGGATTCATGCTTGGATACATGGAGGTTGCAGTAGAGGAGATTGATGTTTCAGAGGTGTTCATGGAGACTCTGTGAGTGTATTGTAATTTCTTATTGTTGAATAATACATTGAGTATGGATGCTTTTGGAGGCTGGGTTTTTTCCCTTAATGAGGGTTTTCCCAGGGTATATCTTGTGTTAACTTGTTGATTATCTATTGATCTTTGCATTATAGTAAATTTGTAAGATTGTATGCATCATTATCTCCTTTGGGTTATGTGGAATTGGTTTGATCTACCTATAGATTCCTAACAAAACTTGCATAAAAACATAAGAAACCTAGCTAATAATTGGACTCATCACTCAACACAAGTGCTTAAAAGAGAAAACATTCAACACAAGTGCTCCAGAGCCATGTTCAATAGAACAAATGCTCAACACAAGTGCACATAAGCCCTAGCTAGGACAATCCCGAGTGTACACCATACCTCGAGTTGGACACACACTGTGTGCCCCTTCTCCAATGCCCATAGCCCGCCAAAAACCACCTTCTTCTTCCTTGAGTGATCTCCATGCCCTTTATAAGTCTCACATAAATGCCTTATATAACCTTTTAAGGGATGGTTTCTAAACCATCACACCCTTTCACAAAGGTTATCATTAATAACTATTTAATAAACATAATAATTCCCCCCTTTTAATTAGGTTTTTTTATAAATATTCTTTATTTATCTACATTTTAACCAAAGGATCATAATATCCTTTATTTTTCCCAACTCCTTTTAATTATAACTTAAGGTTAAATAAACTTTATCCTCTTATAATTTTAAAGGGTTATTCATAAATAGCTTTCTTTTCTATTTTGGGGAAAAAGTCACATAACAATGACATTGTAAGACGGGAGTTGCCTATGATAGATTCTTATGATGTGTAAGAACATGATTATAGGGGGTTACATGGGAATCTTAATGAAGATTATGATAGTCTTATAATGCATGTCATAGATCATCTTTGAATGGAGGAAGAGGACAAAACTGGGTACCCAAGTTAGTAGTCAACCATGACAAGTTATGATAATATGACAAGTCTAAGGATTATGCTAAATATTACATGAAGACCAAGACCAAGAATTGGGTGTTGGATTTTGTGCCATTTTGGGTTCCACTTTTGGGCTCATGGATTTTGTGAATGGGTTTGTAAAACCATTTAATGGTTTCTAGTTTATTCTTCGTCTATTTATTGGTGCTTGGAGATGGAGCTTTATATGGAATATATGGTTGATTTACAGTACTATTATGGTACTAGAACTACTCTGTATTTGAATGTTGGTGATACTCCTATAAAGTATAGCCTAGATATTGTATTGTAACCATTGTTGATGAATAATACAATTGGTCTTGCTTTTGGCGTGTGGTGTTTTTCTCTCAAAAGGGTTTTCCCCACACAAACCTTGTGTTATGGTATATTTTATTGTGTATTCTTTTCTATAATTGTAAAGATTACATTTATTTGCATATACCTCTCCTCATTGATTAGTGTAGGAAGCATTTTCCACACTTATGCTTCCTTTCAGTTGTGTCAATGGGAGGATGTTTAAAGGGACTATAAGTGGAGGTTATTGGTAATGGAGGAGGAGTTGCAAAAACTTAGCATTGGAGGAATAAGTGTAGATCAAAAAGCTAGAGAATTACAACATAATTCAAAGAGAGTGTAAGAGTACAAGAAGGAAAGAAGAAACTTTTTCAATTAGGAAAGGGTACCTTTATAGAGTGTTATGGTGAGCTAGCCATTGAGAAAATTTAGTAAGGTAAAGAGTTAGGGCTTTAGTTAACTAAACATTTAGATTTGGTAGGGTCACTAGTGTGGCCACGCTAGTGTTAAAGTGATCCAAGAGGATCTAGACCACTATATCTTACTACAAAACTTGAGTGTTGCTTGATAGCCTTTATAATTTTGTCAACATGTTCTTCATCCAACTCAACACCCACATGTCAAATTGCAAGTCATAACTCAACTTTAATGTTACCACAAGACCTAACTAGTCTCTTATGGTTTTGAGTAGTTGTGGTGGTTGAAGCAAGAATATGAAATGACATGGTTCCAATAGACACTTCATCTTCCTCCCTCTTTTTATTATAATGTACACAAGCATTCTTTGTAGGTTAGAGAGGAGTAACAAGGCATAGCTAGCACACATTTATTCTCATAGATAACATACAAAACTAACTTAATACAACTTTTTTGTTATAGTTTTACATATGTTGTTAAATGTCTTCTTTGATTTTCCTATTTTATTGCACTTTGCATGTTTCTAACCTCTATCATTAATTATATAATTTTTGCACATAACTTAATTGAATCCGTTTGATGGGGTCATCCATTATATTTTTCCCTAGGCCCTTGATTAGTGGTATTAGAGAAAAATGCACTTCATATCATTTCTAAGTGGTATTTGAAACATCATCTTTGTTTGCATTCCCACTCATATCATGTCTAAATACAAAAAGTTAAGGATTGAGATTGATGACCTTTTGTCATACATTCCTACGCATCCTCAAATGGGAGTCAAATCATCAGTGATTTCAACTCTAGAGATGTTCCAGAAAATGATAGAGGATTCATTGGAAAAAAACCAAGAAGATTTGGAAGAACACCATGTATGTGAAAGAGCAAGTATTGTTGATTAGTTCTCACTACTATTCAAGTAGGTTCAAAAACCTTCTAGTTCACAACAGTTGTTTGGTGGTCACATGCCTTATAAGGTACAAATCAATATAGACATCACCATTTTTTAAGCAAAGATAGATTTAAATACCCTAGACAATTGGATTAACCTAATCTATTCATACTATGTAGTTAATAATTTCTTTGACCAAGAAAAAATTACATTCTCTTTTGAAAGTTTCCCTCTCGGTGAAGAAATGGTGGAATAGCTTCTACACAATACATGCAAATGACTTAGACACACCTATGGGCACATGGAATGGTTTTGTAGTAGCCTTTAAAGGGACCTTCTATCTAGTTGGAAACTATGATGACCAATAAATCAAGTTCTCTCAATTGTTCCAATGAGAAGATCAACTAGTGTAGGAATACACATATACTTTTCATATTTTGGTGTCTAAATTGGTATTCATGATTTAGAGAAAAACCTTGTTTTGAAGTATAGGTTAAGCTTGAGACCACATATCTAGTCATATATGGATTTCCCATAGATTTCTTCAATAGAGGAAGACTACATATTTGCATTCAAATTTGAAGCAAAGGCCAAAGTCAAGATAGATAAAAGATTCTAAGTCTCAGACTAAAGCCTATCCTAAGCCTTTCAAGAAAAATTCCAAACCAAGGAATGACTCTCAACACCATCCACAAAAGAAGCAACAACTAGAAAATGGCCAAAATAAGTAGTCTAAAACTAGGAAGTGGTGTTTAGTTCACAACTCCAACACTTATTCAAATGTAGAATCACACACTTCGAAGACTCACTTGCACAAATAGACATAATAGTTACTAGCATTGTGACACCAAACAAAGGTAAGTAGATCATGGGATCTAAACATAGTGCTATGGTCGATACAACAAACATCTCTACTTCCCTTGCAAACACAGAGGAAGTAGAAAATTGTTCTATTCTCACATGTGTATCAATGGTTGAATACTACGTTTCATTGTTGACAATAGAAGTTAGAAGAACTTAATTTTGTAATGTCAAAACTTACATTCCCTATAATTTTGACACTACAAATTGTACTTGTTTAAGTGTCCATTCTTGTAGTATATTTTAGGATTCATTTAGCACATCTTATAGCCTTTTTCCTAATCTAGAGCATTAAAGTTTTAAGCCTATTTGTATACTTGTGTTTTATGTGGAGCTTTTTTATGTTTTTATGTCCATTTTGTAATTTGAGTAATTTTCTATAATTTTGAGTTTTATCCTTTTAGGATGAAAGTGCAGTTATGTAGATGTCATTGTGGTCATAATTTCATCTCCTACTATAATTCTTGTGCAAGCATTCAACAATAACCATAACAATATTGTTTAGAATTCCTATTGGTTGTAACATCACTTGTCCAAGTCCTATTGAGTTTCCAACAATCTTTTCCTTATTATTTTTCTTGAAATAGCCTTTGGTATGATTGAAGATTGTAAAATTGGATTCTTTTGGGTTCCATACACTGAACTAGTTTTTAGTTTTGACCTTCTACACTCTCGTGTAATCTTGCAATCTTTTATAACACTTTTATAACATTACCATTCATTATACAAACTTCTTGCACTCCTCTTGTTGCAATATCATTATCTTATGATTTGTTGCTTCAATCTCCTTGTGTTCTTTGTGGGATTATGCATTGCTACTCACTGATCTCCTTGAAAAACTCTCTTTTGGACTAAGGGATATTCTCTTCCACTATTTCTTGGAGTTCTCTTTCCAAACAAAGTGATAATGTATTTGTTCTACTTCAAGTTCTCCATTTACATTCTTGTATTTGCATTATTTTATCAGCAAGTTACTAGATCATACATCTCCTTACTTCCTTCCATACATGTATAGTAAAATAGTCATAGATACACTTATTCTTATTCATTGTCATTTGTATTGTTGCTCTTAGTTCTAGATGCACAAAGGATAAGACCACACACACACACACTCAATATTTCTATATACTTCTTGTGGAGGTCAAAAGACCAAAATGGGGGTTTGACCACTTTAGCAAGCTCCTATGTAGTTACCCCTTTGCCCCTATCCTAGAAACAATTTGCACAGTGGCTTTGCAAGTTT
This sequence comes from Cunninghamia lanceolata, assembly GCA_027924645.1. Classification (NCBI taxonomy): domain Eukaryota; kingdom Viridiplantae; phylum Streptophyta; class Pinopsida; order Cupressales; family Cupressaceae; genus Cunninghamia; species Cunninghamia lanceolata. The sequence continues at coordinate 40,244,990 of BSBN01000391.1, read as the reverse complement.
ATCTTATCTAAATTTAGCTTTCCTTCTTAGTGGTTTTGTATTTCCTTTCATTTTCTATATTTTTGTCATTTAGAATCATTTCATGCAATTTTTAGTTAGTTTGTATTATTCATAGCATTATGTTATTTTGTTAGTTTTTCTCTATTACTGGTGTTGCATGTTTTATTTTTATTTTATAGGTTTTGGCCTCAACATAGAATCCTTTATTTTTTGTTGGATCTAGATGATAATGTGCTTGTATAGACCACAATGTAGTTGTGCCAAAGTCTTTGAACTGCTATTTCATCCTATTTAAGTTTTGACATGTGAGTAAAACTTTAATTCTAGAACCCTTTTTTATTAGTAATAATCATTTTAATATTCTATCAAAAATTAATTTATTAGATTTCACATTCCTTTTAGTCATTAATGTTTCCTTATTTTTATAAACATAAAAATACAAAAATAGTATATTGCACCTTGTTAGTTCTAATTTGACTAGATTGTTAGGTTAGTCTAGTTAGAACATTAGTATATTGTATAATTTAATTTACTTTAGCACTTAGTTTAATTTATACATTAAAAAATTCTCTTGAAGTAGCTCAAATATTGAACTTTCCACTGATGCCTCACCCACAACCATATTCTATTGGATGATTTAGTTTATGATTTGAGAGATATGTCACTTAGTAGTGCCAATTAGTGTACACGTAAGGAATTTTCAAGATATAGTCCTTTTCAATGTCACTCCATGAGAGGTACATGATATTTCACTTTGACAACCATATATTTATCATCAACATGTGGTCTATGAAGCAAATCCAAGAAATGTTGGTGATAAGAGATACCATATACTAGAAGTAGTCCCTAAGCATTAGCATCAAATAGTGTAAGAAGGTAGTCAATTCTAGCAAGAAGTTTGTGATTTCATGGTGAGACCTAAATGTAAGAATTCCCTTGTGGCATCAAAACATACATAATTTCTCCAACAACATTAGTAGAGAACTCAAAGTTGAACCACAAGCTAGTAGAATACGAGGATATTTTTCAACCACCAAAGGGAGTGCCTACACACTGTGCAATAAGACATTTTATCAATTTGATTCTTGGACTACCTCTATCTAATGCCTCTTTATACTATAGATCATTTATAGAGAATCAATAAATAGATCCATGAACTTATGGGTGAAGGACACATTAGGCCTAGCTCATCATCTTACAACTAAATTATGCTTGCATAGAAGAAAGACGACACGTGGAGGTTGTGCATCGACTACAAAGCTCATCACAATGAAGAACCACTACCCTTTTCTACTGATTTAGGGCTTGTTGGATTATCTCCATGGTACAAAATTCTTCACCAAGATTGATCTTATGCTTGGGTATAATTAGATACATGTTGAGCCTATAGACATTTGTAAGATAGCCTTCAAGGAAAGAGAAGGTTTGTTTGAGTGGTTAGTCATGCACTTCATATTAACCAATGCTCCAATTACATTCATGAGGATGATGAATGTCATTCCTAGGCCATTCACCACTTCATTTGTTGTAGTCTACCTTAATGACATCTTGATCTTTAGCAAAACATGGGATGAATATTTGTGCCATATAGAGCAAGTTATTAATAATTTGAGGAAATATAAGTTATATGCAAACATGGATAAATTTTCATTTTCCAAGAAGGAGATAGAATATTTGGGATACATAATAGATGCACAGGGAGTGCAAGTGGACATGACTAAGATTCAAGTATTCCAAGAATGGCCATAATCATAGAATATCATAGAGCTCTATAACTTATTGGGATTAGCATATTTTTGCATGAGATTTGTTATTGGTTTCTCTCATGTGACTTGGCCGCTAAACCGAGTTACCAAAGGTGGCACCAAATTAAAATTTGTTTGGTCAACCATACAACATAAAACATTCAAATAATTGAAATGTAGATTTTATTTTGTAGTAATACTTATGTTATTGGATCTTTGACAACCATTGGAGATTGAGATTAATACATCAGAATATGCAATTGGAGTAGTCCTCACTCAGCATGGTCACCCAGTTGCTTACCAAAATGAAAGATTCACCACACTGGTAGGAACTACCCAACATATGATCATGGGCTTTATGCTATTGTTTAGGCATGTAATAATTGTAAGTAATATATCATGGACAAGGAGATTGTGATCCATGTAGATCATAAGTCACTATAGTTCTTGTAGACTCAACACAAGTTATAGCTAGAGTGACATCAAAATGATTTTCTTATCTTCAGTAGTTCCATCTGAACATGGAGTATAAGAGGGAAGTTCCAATCCAATTAGAGATTGTCTAAGTTGTCCACTAATTTAAGGTTTGCTTTTTATTTTTGATGCATTTGGACATAAATTCAATGCATGGTCATAATGGTATCCTTTTGACAAGGATTTTGTAACTATCTATTAAAAGTTCCTTTGCAATATTTACTTCCAAATTTATACTTGTAGGATGGACTCTTATCTCACCTTAAGCACTTGTTCATTCCACAAGAGGCATAAAGACCTAATCTAATACAGGAGGCTCATTTCAGCAAGGTTTCAAGACACTAGATTGAAAAGCCTTGCAATGTTGTAGAAATATTTCTTTTGGACACCTCAATTCAATGTCACCAAATGCATCAAGTCTTGTATTGCATGTGCAATTGTCGAATTCATCAACAAGAAGCAAGGTTTGTACAAACCTTTATCAATTCCAAAGAGGTCATGGTAGTCTATTTCCATGGAATTCTTCTTAGTCTATCCTATTACCAAGCATGACAATGATCATGTTTTTGTAGTAGTTGATAGATTCTCAAATATGGTAATTTTGATTCCTTGCAAGAAAGCAATCTTAGCTTTAGAAATAGCTTGACTATACTTTTAGCATGTTTGGATCCACTTTGGAGTCCCATAAGCTCTTGTCAAATAAAGATATAAGGTTCTTGAGTTCTTTCTAAAAAGTACGTTGGTCTATGCTAGACACAAAGTTGAGCAAGTCTACCACATTCTATCCCCAAATTGATGGAGAGATGAAAGTGGTAAACACAATGATAGTGCATCTTCTTAGATTGTAGAATTCAAAGAAGCATCACACATGGGATGAGGAACTACCTTTCATTTAGCATAGCTATAATCAAGTTCTGTATAGCTCTATCACATAGTCCTTTGTAGGTCTACATATATTTTTGATCCTTAGCACCCATTGGTGTAGCTTATGCTTCTCTACCAGAAACAACCACAATTTGTTTAGTTCAAAAGAAGGTTGACAAAGTTTAATTCATTGAGCACATTCAACACTAAGTGTAGAACATTCTACAACATGCTAATGGAAAGTACAAGCAATACTGATATGAGCATCAGACACACATGTAGATTTTAGGTTGGTGATTGAGTATGGCCACAACTACATAGGGAAAGACTAATATGACCTTACCACAAGCTTCATCCACATTGTCACAGGCCCTACATTATAACCAAGCAAGTAGATGATAACACTTTCAAGATTAATTTGCCTTCTTATCTTGGGTTGCATTCAGTCTTCAAAACATAGTTCTTGCACTAATACTTTGAACCTCTTTTGGATACATCAGATGTTGTAGAGACTCTTCAATAAATGAAGATCAATCTAGAATGAAACATTCCCATGGAATTAGATCAAGTCATTGATGCTAGGCTAAAACAAATATGTCAAAAAGAGATCCCTCTCTTCTAGGTCATTGAAGTAGATCATGTTCCTTCCTAGAGAAAATGGTTCACAAAGGTGTAGGTCACCAATTTGTTCCCACATATTTTACGACAATTACATGCAAAGGGGACCATTTATCTTCAAGAAGAGCCAATTGATACAAGAGGATCCAAGTCCAAACTTCATGATTTCATTTGCATGCTCTTCATCTAACTCAACACCCATGTGTCAAATTGCAAGTCATAACTCAACTTTAGCAATATGGTAAGACCTAACTAATTTTCATTGGTTATGATGGTTGTAGTAATATGAAATGAATTTGTTCCAACAAATGCTTCATATTCCTCCCTCTTTGTACAATAATGTAGATAACTATTCTTTTTATGTTAGAGAGGAGAAAAAAGGCATATCCAACATACATACGTTCTCATAGATAATGCATAGAACTAGCATAATACAAATTTAATGTTATAGTTCTACATATGTTGTTAAATTTCTTCTTTGTTTTTCATATTATATTACACTTTGTATGTTTCTAACCTCTATTATTAATTAAACCTTTTACACACAACCTCATTGAATCAATTTGATTGGGTTGTCCAATGGGCTCTTCCGTAGGCCCCATATCACCAAGAGGACACAACAAAAATAAAGCCTCAAATGTTAGGTTTGAAGTAGAGTGAGTTTAGTTTTGGAGGTCTATCAAAATGAGACCTAGTTATGTCTATGGGAGATGGACATTAAAATGAATGCAAAACATGGTGTGAAAAATGTGAAGTATGAAATTTTTTATTCCACAAAAGGAAGAGAGGTAGTCATGGTGGCAATATGAGGGTGTAATCTAGCACACCATCAAATGGGCCTTAAGGGTATTAGGAACTTCTTAGGCATGCAAAGTTAAACACAATGGCTTGAAAAACAATAAATGCATACTATGCCAAACTAAAACAAAAAGTAATATAAATTTTATACCCTAACAATATAGTCATGGAAGTTATGGGTTCACTAAAATGAAAGAAGATACAAGGCTTCCTATAGTAAAGATCCAATTCTAATTCTAATTAAATTAAAACTAGAAATATAAGAACCTAAGATTGAAATGAAATGTTGAGATTTGAGTAACTAAGACTAAGAAATAAAATAACTGTAAAATAATGAGGAGATTATATGATTTTTAGCGTGATATAGATTTTGACCTTGTTAACTAATTGATGTGTTGAACTAGATAACTATAAAATGAGATGTAGTCTAGGAACAGGGTCCTAGAAACTGTGACAAATATGTTATGATATTTTTGTTGCTTAGGACATAACAATGTCTGCAACTTGATCTTGGACTAGGATGTGTCATGCAACCCAAATTGATTAGTGTGGCCTTGTTTGGGACTAATACGACCTCTTGAAACACATTTGCCTCTTTTGCACCTATTTATTAAGGGAAATAGTGGGTCTGGCTATATGTAGAGGGAAATCCTTTAACTTCCTTGGTAGTGTTCAAGCCCCTTTGTTGATACAAAGATAAAAAACATGCCAAGAATAGATAAATTTGTTGATGCAACTAAAATAACTGAGTTTGAGATTGATGTTGTAACATCCCAACAGGAATATTAAATAAATAAATAAAAATAATACAAAAAATCCCATTTCTCTTTTTTTTTAGCATAAATCCAACAATAATATATTTGCAATTTCCAAAGTTCAATAGATAATTTCAATTTATGGTCATTTCACATGCGAATTACAAATATTACATATTTGTCAAGTATAAATACAAATGGTCACTTTCCTTGTGAATAGAACATGTTTCCAATTTCTATTTACATAATAAGTAATGTTTCTTGTTCACAAGTCTTTGGTAGTCAACTACAAGAGAGAGAGAGAATCACCCTAGTGCTTTTCCTCCAATCACAGACCAGTGGTCCCTGACACACCAAGTTCCTTCTGGAAGTGTCCCTTCCCTTCACGAGGGTATAGATAATGAGAATCAACTGATTCTTTATGCCATTTGAGAACTAGTGAAGTGTCCTAGCTAATAATAATTAGGCTTACAAATCTAGTCTAGCTCTAGCTATGTATAACCCACTCTGACTATTTAGCTATTTGGTACATAGTGAATCGATAATGCAAGCAATGACTTTTGCATTACGTTGGCCAATTTTTCATATAAATAAAGTCATATGTTCACTCACTCTTTTCTCAATTTGGAGACAACATTCTTATAATTTAGTAAATAATATTATATCAGTCTTAAAGACATAAAATATACCCTTTTCTATTAGTCAACTAAACAAGTATAGGGTGAGAGCTTAGGCGACTTAAGAAGCATACATTGAGCCCTTCTTTGCATACTTGCAAACATGGTTCTACGATGACCTATCATCTAATCAATGGCTTGTCAACCCATTTTCATGCTCATCAGTAAATTTAGTATTCTTTCATAATGATATGCAAGATTCTAACATTAAGTCATTGGTTTGACGATTAAAGACTCTATTTGTCTTAGTCTAGGAATATATTCGACTTCAAACTTGTTGAATAAAAACAATAACTTCATAATCCTTCATATTGGATACATTTTCTCTTGTAATTCAAAAGAGAATTCCAAATAATAAATAGTCTCATTCTTAATGAATAACTATAGAAAATTAACCTTTCATTGCCATAGTCAGTGTATTAGAAGACAATCTTGTGGCTATTCTTAGCCTAGATTTGGATAAATAATAACCTTTTTAAAACCAAGATAAAGATAGTTTGTGATAACTCTTAGTTACCTAAAAGGACAACATTTATAGAAAACTAAATTCTTTAGCATATTAATAGAATAAGAAGTTTAAATATCAAGTGCTTTTAAACAAAGACATCGACTCATATCTAGCTTTAAGCTTTTAATAACATTTAAGGTAATGATACCTACCTTTTTAGTTAGCTACGACTCTTAGATAAGTTACTATGATAACATAGCGTTGTTACTTTAGTTTTACACAAAAGAAATAAGACTCTTGGTCTGCTGTAGTTTGTGTATGAGGAAAATTGATAGGTCGAATGATAAAATCAAAACTATGATAATAACCAAATCAATAACCCATAACATAAATAGATCTATCTAAATGAGAAGCCATGATCAATGAATAAATCAACTAAAACAAGAAAGCTTTTACCAGATTGTATTGTTCTCTTTTGTCGAATGTGGATTGCTCAAATATGTTGCAAAACCATGTTTGCAACAAGCAAGTATAGGTTCTTAAAGATCAATGTCAAAAGATCGTAAAAGGTGCTCAATGATGCAATGTATGCTCAAAGCACTGTAAAGGATGCCTAAGAATAAGTGATCGAAGAGGATTTGTGAAGGAGATGGGGGGGTTTATATAGGTTTCAAACATGATCGATCAATGGATGAAATAAATCCATAGAATGAATGGTTAAGATAAATCAAATAACTCATGCTAAATGTGCACACGACATGTGTCACTTCAAAAGGATACTTTTATTAAGATATGATGAAAACAAGATTGATTGAATAGATAACTCAACTTATAATTTTGCCTTTTTTAGAGTTCTAAAAATAACATTGATTGTGCACATGAGTTAACAAGATATTTTAAGAGGAATTGGAAGATAATTGAAATTAAATAAATAAATTTATTTAATTGATTGTGCATGATTTTGAAGAATAGATAAGATATGAAGATTATAAATAAATTAAACAAATAAATTGATTTAATTTATTTTGCATGATGAAGGATAAATAAAATATGTGATTATATTTTTTTTCTAGAAGATTTATTTTTAGAGGAAAAAATAAATTAAGTAAATAAATTTATTTAATTGTTTGTGCAAGATTAGAGGACATAGAATAGATTTGAAGATTTAAATAAATTAAACAAATAAATTGATTTAATTTATTTTGCATGATGAATGATAAATAAAATATTTGATATATTTTATTTTTAGAAGATTTATTTTTAGAGGAAAAAGCAAAATAAATAAATAAATTTATTTAATTGTTTGTGCAAGATTAGAGGAATATGAAGATTATAAATAAAATACTTGATTTTATTTATTTTTAGAGGATTGAGATAATTTAAATAAATTTGCATGATTTATTTAAATTTAGAAGAATAATTGATTTAATTAAATAATGTAAATTATTTAATTGTAGATAAGAGAGGATTTGTGATGAATTAATTAAATAATTGGATTTATTTAATTAATGTGGACTTGAAATTTGAAAGAGGATAATGATATAATTAAATAATTAAAAAATATTTAATTTTGGAAGAATAAGGTTGATTTTGCTGAAATTAATTAAATAAATACAATTTATTCAATTAATGTTGAATTTTGGAGTTTTGGAAGAATATGATGAAATTAATTAAATAATTAGATTATTCAATTAATGTTGAAATGCAGGTGATGCGACAGATTAGATGATATGCAAGTGACTCGAAGACATGGTCATTTTAGGGTATATACAGTTTACTAAAGAACTCTTATTCTTGGAAAAGACAAAATTGAATGACTTATACCAACCTTTACTCAGGTCAACTAAGCATACTAGCATTCGGCCTTACTTAGGTCAACTAAATCAAAGCATAGCTAGTAAATATTGTTCAGCCAATACATACGGTTGGCCTTTATATTTTCTACATGGTTTGTTTGCGAATAACCTTACATGATTTATATATACATAATAGCCATTGGACTTGATAATCACAGTCATACGACTATGTCATAGATCGTAGACTAGTTTGTTATTCATAACAAAGGATACCATATATTTATCATAATCTTTATGTAAGATACTCTCCACTTCTAAGAGGTATTCATAGATAATACAAATCATGTTTGACGTTCAATATACGGTATAAATATGTAGACATAAGTCTCTGTCGAAGGTATACCAATAGTAACGTAAATCTTAATACAGTCTATTGTGATAACATGCAAAACATTTGGCCTCTTATGGCACACACAATAGGTTTTATCTATAAACCTTTATCTATTTGCTTTCTCACTGATATAAGCTTGCATTATCAAAGTATTTATGCAGTATATTATGAACGGTGAGCTTACATGTAATGCTAAACAAGAAGAACCGATACTCAACTTTCGTTTCCTTCTTCTTGCTTCTCCAATACAGAGATCCACCACGCTTTTTTTCTTTCCTCGCCTTACTATATGCAAGAGAGAATACTATTTTATCTTCTCTCCCCACTACCATTGGTTATGCAACTGCATAATTAATATCTTCCCTCTATTCCCTCAGCAGTCTGTGGCCTCACATGCTAAAAAAGGGGAGTATGGAGCTACTGCTCCTCCCCACTCCTCCAAGCATCTAGGGAGAAATATGATGGAAATCTATCTACCATAGACTTTACTCTTTCTCAAACTAGATGTTATTTTTAACCATAACTAAACTTAAAATAATAATTTAAAATAAACAATAGTACACCTACTTTATAGATGTCACTAATGCATTCTTTTGAATGCTTTAGTTATGCTTATTCATGAGCACAATTATCGATGATGGAATATTACAAAGTTGACTTAGACCTTAACAACAAAATTGGACTTGTCTGGTTGATTACTCATGTCGGCTCAACATTCAAAGGAGTACACTACCTTACTAACTGTCGACGTAGAAGATTAAGCCATCGACATGACAACAACAATATAAATCAAGTATGGAATGATTACAATGTTTAAAATATTACTGAGGTGACCAACCACATAAAGAATAAGACACTCCAAAACTGACTTAACTTCTAATGTGAGTGTGTGTATGTATTCCTAGATAGCACAAGGATAATTGTATTCATGCAATCTAGTACCCTCTCTATGGTGATACTCTCTCTCCTCTTCTTGGAGGGGGAAGCATTGTTCCTGCATCCACCTCAGTCACACAACGATAGTTAGTCCGTCGCATTATTTAATCAAGTGGATGTTAATGATGTCATAAACAATCATTCTTATAAAAATAACATAATTCAAATGCATTTTATATTCTAACATAACATTACTTTCCTCATATTAATTTCACTGACTATCCATCTGTCTTCTTGAATTAAAATGATAAGTAAGTTTTAAAATGAGCTGTGATAGATGTAATTGCAATTGATTGTTCTAAATGTGAATGCTTTATGCTCTTGATTGGTGTCAATATGTGATGATCCCAATGACCTAGGAGATGTCCTTAAATACAAGGGCCTTTTGGTGCATGATCCAATGGAATAATGATCACGTTTTAGGAAAGTCAACCTACGAGTGGAAAATTTCAAATTTGAAAGAGGTGGATAGGGTTGGAGTGCGACCCAATCCAAGGGACAAGGCTACTTATGCAACCTAGTCCTAGAAGGTAGCAGTCTTATCAGATCAAACTAGTCCCAACTAATGCAATGAATAAGGCAATTATGAGTGATATAATTAGGATTAGAATTAGTTTGTATGCCAAATTAAATGTTAAGACCATGCATTTAGGACATATAAACAAAGTACTGTAAAATAAAAGGATACAAATATAGGGTTGCACTAGTCTCCCTTATAATAACATACTGATTAATATTTTTTATTAGAACTTAATCTTTTATAACAACTTATTTTAGAAAAAAAAATTGAAGTCTAAATTAAATGTATTTTGAATTTAAAATGTGTCACATTTTAAAGTAATTTCATAAATTTTTGAAAAATTATCTCTTTGTTGGTAAGGGTAGTAGTCAACCAATACTTTAAAAAAAAATTAATATGATATATATTTTTAGATTAATTAGTGGGGGTATCTATTGGCCCCCTCCCATAAAAGAATAAGAGAATATTATATAAATATTATAAAAAATAAACTAAATGACCATAACCACCACCTTTAAAATAACCAAAAATAGGGAAAGAGAGGGCAACCAACAACCTATGGCCAAAAAAAATCCTAGAGTAAAAATGTAGAACTACTATTGTTTCCACCCAACCAACAACCACAAAATGACACAATCAATATAGAACCCACCTTCCCACTATAGAAGTCTCCGCAACACACCAAACTTCAACATCCTCCACCAAATAACATTAATAGACTATATAAACTTGCTACCCATCGAAGGATGAAGTGATGGGAAACATATACCATGGAGTATCTCCTTCCTCTTATGAGACCTATGCACCTTGTCTCTAAAAAAATAGGGATAGTGTGATCACTGAAAACCTCAAGGTGACCCTTGTTATGGGTTATTATGGGGCCCACCAACACCTTGTTTGTAATTGCATAGTATGTTTGATGAGTGCCAGGTAGCACTTAAATCAACATACCTTTTTTCTCCCTTTTTCCATCCTTTCATTCTGTTTGTCCTAGTATTTGCACCATAGAAATTATAAAGACCTATTTTAATTATACTAATGAGAGATGGATTATTGAAGATTATTATTTTTGATGAAAGGACTTATGTTGCAGTAAATTAATGAAATTGTGCAGAAAAGTCTCTTTTTGGGTTCACAGGTATAGCTATATAGGCGAAAGCAATTTTGATGATTTTCAGAGCCAGATATGGAGGATACTACACTAGACTCCAACATTTTCCTAGAGTGTTGGAGGAGTTTTGAAGAAGGAGCAGGAGAGCAAAGGAGGTGCTCGATCTCCAGAGCCATGTCTCAGTGGAATCATGGATGCATATCCAGAGCTACTAGCAACAGTATAGAGTCACCGGTGCTACTGTCAACCTACATCTCTGGGGGCAACTGCAGTTCTACGGAGTCTGCCATCTAACACCAAAATGTTCTGACGAAGACTCCGGTTGTGTGTTAGGGATTTGATCCCTTTTTTATTTGATTTTCAAAGACTTGTTTAAAACCTATATTTCAAGGCCTCACTACCTATTATTATTTAAGTTAAGACTCTGGATTTAGTGGAACTTATGTACCACTAAAGCTTTTTTAGTTTGCATGGTTATACTTTTTAGTTAGACAGTTGTATGTCTTAGTTAGAATAAGAGATTGGTTGTATCTCATAGATGAATTGATGGATAGAATAGTTAGTTCCAAAAGATATCTTGTCACTTGGACTAATATATGTTTAGATAGAAGCAGCATAAATATATACATATTTTGCTATTAGAGTTATTGTAATTTTTATTTTCAGAATAGATATACTTTTTGAATACAACGTACCTTGATGGGATTCAATTGAAGGAAAGATTGTGTTATTGTATTTTTGTTCCGAGTTCTTGTCTTAGCATTTGGATCTGAAGGTGTGGAGCAAGGGCCCACTCCCACCAACAGACATGAGGCTAGTATGTTTGCTTCATTGTTTTGTTTACAAATTTTATTAGGAGTACAATTCTACTACTTTCATAAGATAGATCTATTATTGTTAATAATTGTTTCCAATAGATGCATGTTTTTAGCTTTGTGTGAACTAGAATAGATCATTTTCAGCAATCTACTACTTCAACATTATTTTGGTCTTTTCAAATTTTCATTTAACAGATAAATTAGCAACATTAATCCCTTAGATAGTCAAATCAGTAGGATTAGTTGAAGGATTGTTGATTATGAAGTTCCTTATTGCAGACAACCTAGGACGCAGCCCTGGATTTGACACATGAAAAACATGATTAAATGCCAAGGTACAATGACCCTTGTCATTTTTGGCGCCGTTGTCAGGGACTGATGTGTTAATAAGAAAAACTGAGTTACCAGTCCTTTTTAGGTTAAATCAAATCTGTATGGTTAGACCTAGGGATTCAAGAGGTAGATACATAAAACAAACACCCTAGCAACAAACTATAGGAGAAAACAGTGGGGTGGTACAAGATCTTGTTGAAGAGGAACACTTAGAACCTACCTTGGAAACTACACCCCAAATTGACATTCTCCCAAGTCCTCAAAATCTTTCACTCTCTGAGTATATTCAAGAACTGCAAGAAAGACACCAGGTAGATCTGTTACAATAATCCACTTCCTCAGAACCTCACACTGAATCTCAGAAAGAAGAGACACTAGACATGGATGATAATCACAATGATGAGGCAAATCCTCTGCATGAAAATGCCAGGACCTTCTCATATCCTATTGTCCTTGCTCGCAAAGATAATGCCCCTATGATGAACATTTCACCTTCAAACTTACCAAACTTTAGGGGTCTTGCTTCTAAGGATCTGGATCAGTTTCTATTTGAGTTTAAAGTTGTATGCCAAACCTATGACTACGGATCAGATAATCAAAAACTCAAACTTTTTCCATCAACCCTAAAAGATTTTGTTATGAGGTAGTTCATGGGTTTATCCCTAAACTCCATTCATTCATGGGATTAGACAGAAACTAAATTCCTAGACAAGTACTAGGATTATTGTAGGGTCAGTGATAAAAAGGAGTTGTTTAGAACTAAACATAGAGAGGATGCAAGTTTAGAAGACTACCTAGATAGGTTCAACTTTGCCTTGAGGAGATATGGCAATCCTATGGCTCACCCCTTGGCCGGAACTTTGTTTGTAAAAGGATTGGACAGAGAATCAAAATATGCACTAGATCTAATGGGGAGAGGAAATATCAACAAAATGGATATGCTTTTTATAGAGGAGCTCTATAGGAAATACTCTAGAACCTAGGACGGACTGAGATCACCCATGTCTTTTAAAAGAAAGAATGAAATAGGACAACTAATGGAAGAGATTACAAACCTCAAGACAGATATCTTGGTCCAGCTGAATACCACATTAGGTGGAATTTAGGCAAAGACTAAAATAACTGAACAAAACATAATAGCTGAACCTCTCTCCATATACTGTCCTAGATGTAGGAACAAACACCTTTTGAGAGAATGTCCATTGGACAAGTTAAAAATTTGTCAGATCTGTGACAAAGAGCACCCTACCAGTCATTGTGATCAGCTCCCAACCTTAAAAAGGATAACTAAAAAGAATTCTATAATAGAAGAGGAGTTGAATTACATGGGACAAACACAAGCTGGCCATTTCCCATACAATTAGTACCCAAATCAGGCTTCCTATAGGGGTCCTTCGAACTGGGGAAACAATCAATAGAATCCAACTTGGTAGGGACCTCAAAACATTCCTCCTTAGGTACCACAAGACTGGTCAAACCAGCAATGACAAAACCATCATTGGCAAAACCAACCCTGGGGAAACCAACAATGGCCACAATAATTTCCACAACAATTTGGATCACAAAACATGCAGCCACAATGGGGTCCTCAGTAGGGTTACAGTCAACAATACCAAGGACAACCTAGATGTTTCCAACCTCAACAACAAGCATTACTAATTGGACCTGCCAACACACAGGGATAGTCACAAAATGAGCCAGTTAGTCAACCACCCTTACTAGCTCAACCTATAGCAAATCCATAAAATAAATAGAGAGCAGTTGTTTACATGACAGAGCAAGAAAACATGGCTGGTGTAAACTCTATTTATCTACACAACCTCCAGCTATGTTCTAGGAAAGCACTACCAAGACCATCTCCCTTGCTCATAGTTGAAGTAGCTAATGATATGGAACTTGAAAACCCATCTACTCAACCTCAGGAGGAGATTACTATCGAAATTGTGCTAGAAGAGCAGCCCTTAGGTAACTCCGGAGTTTCTCCTAAAAGAACATCTTCGGAGGTCACCTCTGGAACTACTTCTGAGAAGAACTCTGGAGCTGCTCTGAAGGTAGAAAAACCAACACCTTACTCAGAATGACTCATACAACACATCCCTCAGAAAACTATCCTACAAAAATAAGTCCAACCTACCATGGAATCAGAACTTTTGCAAGAAATCAGACAACTGAATATTGAAATTCCACTCCTACAAGCAATCAGGGATGTGCTTGAGCTAAACCAATTCATCAAACAACATTGTGTTAAAACCCAAGGAAGGAAGAAAAACTTCCCTACCACCATTCAGGCGGAAGGAAAAGTGGTAGACCTTCTTGTGGGAGAGATGCTCCTCCCAAAATATGGAGACCCTGGGAACCTTGTCATAACTGTCCACATTTCAGTGGTAGATATCTAATGTTTTGGTTGATTTGGGAGTAGCAATAAACGTAATGACAATGCACACCCTGGATAAATTAGCCCTAACTGGTGTCTAGGCCACATCCACAGTTCTCCAATTGGCTGACCAGTCAGTGGCTATTCCAAAAGGGGTATTAATTGATGTTCCAATCATAGTGGAATCATGGGAATTTCTAGTATACTTTCTAATATTAGAATCTAGAAACCAAAGAAATGCTTACCCCTTGATCCTAGGAAGACCATGGCTGGCTACAACAACAACATCTATTGATTACAAAATTGAAGACATGGTCATTTTAATGGGATAGACTTGAAGACAATCTCTTTATATCCTCTAGCTAAACCATCAATACACTACTCAGGAAAAGTGTGGGTAGATGAGCCTAATAACATGGAAAATAGTGCCTCAGTCGCTATGGTTACCATCAAGGAACATTTGGGTGAGTTGGAAGAAGAAATAAACTATGACACACCCAAAGACATAACTCACATTCTCATTGACAAGGATATAATGGAATTAGCCCAAGACTTGAAGAGAGAATTCCTGACTGCTGACCATTGTACCCTTGCAAATATTATTCCTTGTGGAGAAACCTTTTATAGAGACTTGGCCACATTTCATATGCCGCTCCCACATTCCTATCCTCTTAACACTATGACTCTAGAATCTGGAGTAGGGACATCTATGGATCAGATTACAAAGTAGGTCATGATCTTACCTGGGAAAACATTGAACATCAACACTCAGCTAGCAGAAAAATAGGAAGAAGCACTTCTTAATCTCCTGGTCTCCCGTTTAGCAACTTTTTCTTAGGAATACCAGGATATGAAGGTCATTCCTCCTGAGATCTATACCCATCATATATACACTGAAGATGTCAAAGCTATCAGACAACTCTAGAGGAGAATAACCCTGTCCTAAAAGATATTGTTAAAACTGAAATAGAGAAATTGCTACAAGCAGGGTTCATCTATCCTATTTTAGACAGTTAGTAGGTTTCACCCTTAGTCATAGTAATGCAAGAGCATCCAGTGGTGTAAGGGCAATCTTGCATCACCCAAAAAGAATTTAATTCAAAATCATTGTAGTTGTTTTCATTTCTTTCCATAATTAGTGTTTATGGTTCCATAATCTCTTGAATAATGATGTAGGACTTTTAGTTTTTCCAAACTACTAAAAATAACAAACTGCCAGTTTTGGAAAGTTTAACTGTCATTTTAGGAAAGTTTGCATTTGGGCACAGGTTGAAGTGAAAAGTTACAGAAATCTTCATAATTGAAATATAATACCTTTGGCAAAGGAATCAGGCAAAGATCATTTGTGAGCTAAAAGATATTAAAGTTTTTATTTTCTGAAAAGCCCCTGAAATTCTAAAATGAGATATGAGGAACTAAAACATCCCATAACATCCCAAATAGTTGACATAAATCCATTTATGAATTTCTAGCATGATAGTTCACGTCGTGAGATTTTCAGCGCTTAAAATGGTTTGTCAACCGGACATCCAGATCAAAAGTTATGCTTCCCGGAAGTTGACCTACTTTTGGAGGGAGTTGCAAATTTCAAAATATAGCCGGAGGTTGCCAAAAAGTGCTATTTATGACTATTTTGGGAACCCTGGGAAGTAGTAGAGTTAAGGGGGAAGATGTGGAGTCAAGAATAGGTGGGAAAACAAATACCCTAGCTGATTTGGGGTTACAGAAGGCAGAAGATTCCAGAACCTGGTGATGGGTAGCTGTAGTGTGTTACAGCCTATGGAGGATTGATTCCTCTGATTGTAATTGAGCTTCTGTAATGTAATGAGTTGTCCAAATCAATAAAAGAAAGTTCTATTTTCTATGTACAATTTCTGTTGTTATGTGTTTTATGATTTACCCCCTTCATCAAGTGGTATCAGAGCAAGGGTTCCTAAGTGTGTAGACAGATCGCCGATCGTGAGGTAGTTTGCACCAGGACCTAAGGTTGTGGGTTTGCTGTGGATATCAAGATGCCTCCACGAAGAAATCGTATTGGGAGGAATGCTTTGAAAGAAGAGGGTTTTAGAGCCTTGCAAAGGCATATCGATGCATTGTAAGAGGAGCTATGGAGAGGGTTTGATTCGAGAACAAGAGAAGAAAGTGAGGATGAAGCTGAAGAAGAGCTATCTGAGGAAGAGCAAGAAGCTGTAGGAGATCCTGCAGAAGTTAGGTTGTTGAGGGTCATTTCAAAGATCGGAAAGAGGCCCAAGATCAAAGTTTCTACATATTTTGGAGATTTGAATCCAGAACAACTTATTGATTGGATCAATGACATGGAGGAGTATTTCAAGTATGAGGACGTGGAGGACCCAGATTGGGTGAAGTTTGCAAAAACAAAGTTGAAGGGCCATGCAAATATTTGGTGGAAGGAGGTCTAGTTAGAGAGGAACAGAAGAGGAAAAGGAAAGATCACCAGATGGGATCAGGTGGTGGAAAAACTGAAGAAGCAGTTCATTCCTGTGGACTATGAGATGGAGCTATTAAAGAAGCTACACGGACTGAAGCAAGGTAACAAGTCTATTAAGGAGTATACAGAAGAGTTTTATAAGATTACTATTAGGACAGGCCATGCAGAGGCCAACAAGGAGAAGGTATCCCATTACATTAATGGGTTGATGCCAAGTATTCAAGAGGAGATGAGCCTGGTCAGAATGATCACCATAGAAGATGTGTACCAGTTTTCCCTGAAGGTGGAAGAGAAGCTAGATAAAAGATTCGATAGCAAGCAAAGGGGAAGAGGTCAAGGTGGAAGGACTGGTGCAAGACCCTATGGAGGCCGTAATGAAGATCAAAAGAAAAGTGAAGAAGCTGGCACCAGTTGAAATCAGAGAGGGGATAATGCCTACCGCCCTCATGACTAGAACAATGGTGAGAAAAGAGGAAGAGGAAGGGGCCAACCTAGGCAAGGACCCAGAAGAGGAGGTTTCAGAGGAACCTGTTTCCAATGTGGAGAAGAAGGGCACCGAGCATACGAGTGTCTGCAACATCAAGGAAGGACAAATAGAAGACCTGAAGGTAATGCATGAGTTGCACATGTAGATGAAGATGCGCATTCTGAGCATTCTAAAGATGCTGAAAGGGGAGAAACCCTAGTCAGAAGAACTTTGTTGAATGACGAGAAAGAACCCAATCAAAGGAAGAGTTTATTCTGCACAAGGTGCAAATGTGAAGGTAAGTGTTGTGATATTATTATTGATAGTGGAAGTACTGACAATCTTGTTTCAAAGGAGATGGTTGACAAGAAGAAAGCATCCACATCCATATCGGATTGCATGGTTGCAGAAGGACCAAAGAGCTTTGGTCAATGAGCAGTGTTTAGTGAAGTTCAAGATTGGGGACTACCATGATGAGGTGTTGTGTGATATCATACCGATGGGTGCATGTCATATGTTGTTGGGGAGGCCATGGTAGTATGATAGGAGCGTTGTCCATGATGGTTGTGCAAACACATATTCCCTAACAAAGGATGGAGTTCATCATAAGTTGAAGCCCTTGAAGGAGGTGGAAGAAACAGTATGTAGTACTACCAGAATTTGCTTGGTAGATGGTAGGAAATTTTTGGAGGGTATCAAGCATGAGCGTCATTACTTTGCATTGATTCCTAAGATTAGTCAAGAGAAATGTGAAGATGTACCAGCAAAAGTTTCAGATATGTTGGAAGAATTTTAGGACATTATCTTTGATAATGTACCAGAAGGTTTACCACTAGTGAGGAAGATAAGTTATCAAATGGATTTGATACCAAGAGCCAGTTTGCCAAATAAGGGAGCCCACAGAATGACTCCAATAGAGAATGAATAGTTGAACAGACAAGTTCACGAGTTGTTAAGGAAGGGACTGATAAGGGAGAGCCTGAGTCCATGTGCGGTACCTGTAGTACTAGCACCAAAGAAAGATGGAGAGTGGGGAATGTGTACAGATTCTCGAGCCATAAATAAGATCACTATCAAGTACAGATTTCCATTGCTAAGAATGGATAACATAATGGATTGTTTGAGTGGAGCCAAGTACTTCACAAAGATTGACCTGAAGAGTGGGTATCACCAAATCTGAATCAGAGAAGGAGAAAAATGGAAGATAGCCTTCAAGACAAAGGAGGGTTTGTATGAGTGGTTAGTCATGCAATTTGGGCTAACCAACACATCGAGCACATTCATGTGGTTCATGAACGAGGTACTGAAAGAATTTTTGGGAAGTTTTGTTATTGTTTATTTGGATGATATTTTGATTTTTAGTAAGACTTGGGATGAGCATCTGATGCATATCATAAGAGTTTTAGAGAAGCTAAGGGAGGAGAAGTTGCTGATTAATCTGAAGAAATGTAGTTTTCCAAAGCAGGAGTTGGTATACCTGGGATTTGTTGTCTCAGAGGAAGGTCTTAAGATGGACCTAGAGAAGGTGAGAGCTATCCTTGAATGGCCTACACCAAGGAGTGCCACAGAGGTAAGATCTTTCATGGTTTGGCAAGTTTTTACAGAAAGTTTATCAGGAATTTTAGTAGCATTTGTGCACCCCTAATTGAGACAATGAGAGGGGATAGAAAAGAGTTTAAATGGACTAAAGGAGTAGACAAAAGCTTTGATACATTTAAGTAGAAAGTCACAGAGCAACCTATTTTGGCACTTCCAGATTTCAATAAGGTATTTCAGGTAGATTGTGATGCAAGTTGTAGTGTTATAGGAGCTATTTTGAGTCAAGAAGGTAAGCCCATTGCCTATTTTAGTGAGAAGCTAAATGATGCCAAGAAAAAGTATTTTGTTTATGATCAGGAATTTTATGCTATAGTTTAGGCTTTGAAGAAATGGAGACATTCTTTGTTGCCAAAAGAGTTTGTTTTATATATTGATCATCCGGCTTTGCAGCATCTTAATAGTCAAGGAAAGTTGAACCAAAGGTATTTAAAATGGGTTGAGTTTTTGCAGAGTTATACTTTTGTTTTGAAGCACAGGAGTGGGAAGTCCAACAGAGTTGCAGATGCCTTGAGCAGAAGGCAAAATTTGTTGACATAAATGAAGATAGAGGTTGTTGGGTTCGATGAACTCAAGAGTTTGTATCCAAAAGATCCAGATTTTGCAGAGGCTTGGAAAGCTTGTTTGGAACCTGTTACTTTGGACAGGATAAAATGGTTGGATTTCATAATCCAAGATGGCATGTTGTTTAGAGGAAGCCTGTTGTGCATTCCGAGGAGTTCCATGAGAGAAAACCTAATTAAGGAGAAGCATAGTGGGGGATTGGATGGACACTTTGGTTGAGATAAGACCATTTCTATTATTGGTGAGAATTATTATTGGTTGCAATTACAACAAGATGTGAGGAAATTTGTGCAGAGTTGCAGAGTGTGTCAGATGGCAAAAGGAACAATTCAGAATATAGGGCTATATCAACCATTACTTGTACCAGATAAGCCGTGGGATGATATTAGTATGAATTTTGTTCTTAGTTTACCAAGGACACAGAGAGGGCATGATTCCATTTTTGTGGTGGTGGACAGATTCTCAAAGATGGCACATTTTATTCCTTGTAAGAAAACTAATGATGTTCATATTGCAGAGTTATTTTTCAGGGAAGTGGTGAGACTACATGGTCTACCTAAGAGCATAGTTTTAGATCAAGATACCAAGTTTGTTGGTTATTTCTGGAGCACATTGTGAAAGAAGTTGAAAACATATTTGAAGTTTAGTTCTACACACCATCCACAGATTGATGGATAGACAGAAGTGGTGAATAGGAGTTTGGGTAACCTACTATGATGCTTAGTAGGAGATAAGCCCAAGGGATGGGATTTAATTTTACCACAGGTAGAATTCACTTATAACAATTCTGTCAATAGGAGTACTGGTAAATCACCATTCCAGATTATATATGGTAATAGTCCAAGAAATGCTTCAAAGTTAAGGAAGCTAGACAAAGGAGAAAAGACAAGTGCCGAGGTTGAAGACTTTGCAAAACACAAGGAATTTGCATGAAGATGTGAGAAAGCACATTAATAAGATGAATATTCAGTACAAGGCTAAGGCAGATCAGAAGAGGAGATATAAGGAGTTCCAGGTAGGAGATGAAGCCATGGTTCACTTGAGAAAAGAATGGTTCCCAATTGGAACATACAATAAGTTGAAAATGAAGAAATTTGGACCGTGCAGACTCCTGAAGAAGCATGATTCAGGAAATGCATATGAGGTAGAGCTACCGAGTGGGAGTAATATTTCCCCTGTGTTCAACATTGCTAATTTAATAGAATATCATGAAGGTGGCACAAAGGATGGACCGACACAAGAAATAGCCGTGTGGGAAGAAGTACTTAGAATAGGCAATATGAAGAATATCTAGTGAAATGGAAAGGATGGCCTGTTGAATATTATTCTTGGTTGTTTAAGGTAGAGGTTGACCATTTGGGTTTTCCTCACACAAACACCTGAGACGTGATAGGGTCACTTCTCAAATTACCCTGGGTGTCTGATGCAGGAGCATCCAGTGGTGTAAGGGCAATCTTGCATCACCCAAAAAGAAGTTAATTCAAAATCATTGTATTTGTTTTCATTTCTTTCCATAATTAGTGTTTCTGGTTCCATAATCTCCTGAATAATGATGTAGGACTTTCAGTTTTTCCAAACTGTTAAAAATAGCAAACTACCAGTTTTGGAAAGTTTAAGTGCCATTTTAGGAAAGTTTGCATTTGGGCATGGATTAAAGTGAAAAGTTACAGAAAGCTTCATAACTAAAATATAAGACCTTTGGCAAAGGAATCAGGCAAAGATCATTTGTGAGATGAAAGATATTAAAGTTTTTGTTTTCTAAAAAGCCCCTACAAATTTCTAAAACGAGATATGAGGCACTAAAACAGCCCATAACATCCCAAAAAGTTGACATAAATCCATTTACAAATTTCCAGCATGATAGTTCACATCGTGGTCTTTCTGGCTCTTAAAACAGTTTCGTCAATCGGACACCCGAATCAAAAGTTATGCTTCCTGGAAGTTGACCTACTTTTGGAGGGAGTTGCAAATTTTGAAATTTAGCTTGAGGCCACCAAAAAGTGCTATTTATGACTATTTTGGGAACCCTGGACAGTAGTAGAGTTAAGGGGGAAGGTGTAGAGTCAAGAATAGGTGGGAAAATAGAAACCCTATCTGATTTGGGGTTACATAAGGTAGAAGATTCCATAGCTTGGTGATGGGTAGCTGTAGTGTGTTACAACCTATGGAGGATTGATTCCTCTAATTGTAATTAAGCTTCTGTAATGTAATGAGTTGTCCAAATCAATAAAAGAAAGTTCTATTTTTTGTGTGCAATTTTTGTTGTTGTGTGTTTTATGATTTACCTCCTTCATCACATAGTGTCTCAGAAAAATGGGAAATGGGGGATATGTATTGACTATAGAGGACTAAATAAAGCCACAAAGAAGGATTATTTTCCCTTTCCATTCATTGACCAAGTGCTAGATGACCTAACAGGGAAAAGGTACTTCTCATTCCTATATGGATTTAGTGGGTATAACCAAATTCAAGTAGCACTAGAGGACCAGGACAAAACAACCTTTACTTGTTCATGGGGAACTTTTGCATATAGAGTTCTTCCATTTGGCCTATGTAACGCTCCAAGTACCTTTCAGAGAGTTGTTTTAGCCATTTTTGCTGAATTACCTAATAAGTGTATGGAAGTCCATATTGCTGACTTTATTGTGTATGGAGACACCTTTGAAGAAGCCCTCACAAACCTAGATAAGGTGTTGCAATGTTGTGAAAAAAATCAGTTGTCCTTAAGCCATGAAAAATGCTTTATGATGGTAGAGGAAGGGATTGTACTTGGACACCACATATCAGCCAAAGGAATCAAAGTAGACTAGAACAAAATAGAAGTGATAAAGCTGTTACCCTCACCTAAGAACCAAACAGATGTTAGAAGCTTCCTAGGTCATGCAAGATACTATAGGAGATTTATAGAAAATTTCAGTAGAATAGCTGCCCCTATGTTTTCTTTTCTCACCAAGGATGTTGACTTTCTATGGACAAAGGATTGCCAATTAGCATTTGAAACCATTAAAGAGAAACTTACTGTCACACCTATTATGAGGGGACCTAATTGGACGTTTCCCTTTCACAAACAAACTGATGCTTCAAATGAGTCAATAGGGGCAGTCTTAGGCAGAAAGAGGAAGGGGAAGGTATGCATGCAATCTACTACATCAATAAGAACCTTACCCCTGCAGAGAAAAACTATACAACAACTGAAAAGGAATTCTTGGCAGTCATATATGCTATTAACAAATTCAGACATTATATCACAAGATATAAAATATTTGTGTATACTGATCATGCATCCATTAAGTACTTAATAAACAAACCTATAGTGGGTGCAAGGATAATTAGATGGCTGTTACTATTGCAGGAATTTGACATTACTATCATAGATAACCCAGGAAAATTCAATTTGGTTGTTGACTTTTTGTCAAGGTTGCACACAGGTGGAGAAAACCAACCAGTGGAAGATAAATTTCCAAATGAACATCTCTTTGTTGTTTCTTCTACTACACCCTGATTTGCTGACATAGCTAATTTCTTAGCTACAGGCTTGTTTCCATCTCATTTTATCTCAAAAGAAAAGAAGCAATTGGTAAAAGAAAGTTTATCTTACAAATGGTTGAATGGTTTGCTATTTAAATGTGGTCCTAACTTTATCTTATGCATGTGTTTAAGAGCTGATTAAATCTTTGATATATTAAGGGCATGTCATGATGAACCCTCAAGTGGACATTATTTCTCACAAAGAACGATCCACAAAATTCTGGGAGCTAGTTACTACTGGCCATCTCTCCATAGGGACACCAAGAGGTATGTGCAACAATGTGATTAGTGCCAAAGGATGGGTCAACCAACCTTCACCAAGGAAATGTCACTACACCTTCAAGTGGTGTTGGAACCATTTGAGCAATGGGGCCTGGGTTTTGTAGGGCCAATTTCTCCACCTTCTTCAAATAATATATTTTGGTCTACACTTACTATGTAACCAAATGGGCAGAAGTTCAGGCATTATAGTTTGCAAGGGAAGAAAAAGTTACTGATTTTCTTTACAACAGAATCTTTGGAGCTCTAAGATCAATAGTTTCAGATAGAGGACCATAATTCACTTCTTAGGTAATTCAAGCTTTCACATATTTATACTAGATTAAGTATAGAAAGTCTTCACCTTACCACCCCCAAGCTAATGGGTAGGTAGAGGTGACAAAGAGAGAGATGGAAAACATCCTGACAAGAATAGTGGTCATGAATAGGAAAGATTAGGCCAACAAGTTACCTAAAGCAGTTTGGGCTTACAATACCACATGGAAGTCAACAACCAAGTTTTCACCCTATGAACTGGTTTATGGAAAGAAACCCATACTATCCATAGAATTCGAATTGCAAACACTAAAGACCTCATTAGACATTGGGTTGCCATTATCTATAGCACAACAAGATAGGACTCTTCAACTCAATGAGTTGGATGAAATCAGGACAGAGGCCATATAGTAGACAAAACTTATTCAGTACTAGAGGAAACAATGGCATGATCAACACATCAAAAAGAGGATATTTCAACAAGGGAACTGGGTTCTCCTGTATGATTCTAAGTTCAAGGAGTTCAAGGGGAAATTAGAAACCCATTGGATGGGACCTTACCAAATCAAGGAAGTCTATGAGAATGGAATGGTTTTGTTGGCACCCATTGATGGAGGAGAAGACACATTCTTAGTAAATGGTCATAGAATTCGGCTCTATACAAGACCAACTACAAAGGAGGAGTTTACCAAGGACTTGTGCTTGGTGATAGGGGTCATGGCCTCTGCCACAAGTTGACAAAATTCAAAGGACAACAAATTTTAAAAAAAGGTTGAAAACCAGCAAATGGTGGCCCTTCTAAAAAAAAGACAAAAATAAGAGGGGTTGAAAACTAGCAAATGGCAGCCCTTCTAAAAAAAAGAGAAAAAAAGGGAAAGATTGAAAACTAGTAAATGGCTGTCTTTCTTGCCTGGAGGACTGAAAACCAGCAAATGGTGGTTCCCTTCTTCATGTAGGATTCTAGCAGAAGCTCTCCAGAGCTAACTAGGCACTCCTCCAAAGCTATTCAAATACATCTTTGGAGCCAACTAGGAGGACTTCTGGCACTTCACCAATTTGGCAGCTGTTCAAATAGTCAGGACCCACCTTTTTAGTTGTTAAAGTGGGGGCACTAAATGATGAGGTCAGCATGACTCATCCTCCGCTTTCAAAAAGGGAAACCCACATGGGACAATCATTTTGTAGCTGCCAACAAACGTCATCCACACGCAATCTTGTGATGTCACCTACCAACGCGTCACTGTCAAATCCATTTGCATAAAAGGTACCAGATCATGCGATGCTAACATCATTACAATCAACAGGGAAGCTATACACATGCAAAGTCATGTCACACCTCATCAAAGCGGCGGCGCAGCAACCCAAGTACATCGATCATTCATTACAAATCTTAATCCAGGTATTTCACTCAAATTATTTAATTTTTACCAGTCTTTTCATTTCTATTTTTGTGCAAATACTTGGACACATACCCTCTCTGCCATTATTCCTCTTTTGGCCTATGCATGTTGCCATAAATGCCAAACTAACATCTCCACTCTGAAGTGTTAAATCCTTCCCTGTAATTATGACTTAGCCCCTCAATTCAAATAATTTGAAGTAAATAACCCTCCTATAATCAAGCACCCGCTGTTAAGAGATATCAAAGCAAACAATAAGCTTCCAAACTCCAAATATTGTGGAGCTTTTCAAACTCTAGAAATAGTATAGCAACCATCATAGCAAAGTTTTTGAAAGAAACATGGGATCTCTAGGGTAGAAAGTAGTCTATCACCACAGGAGAGAGAGCTCCACATGGGACTCATAGAAAGGGTTAATAGAAAGAGGTTCATATATACATAGAAGAGGGGAAAATACAGGCAGCATGGGAGTCAAAAATAAGTTTGAACCTAAAAATCCAGAGGGACTACTTTAGGATCAAGCCTCAGCAGATATATTAAGAAATACAGGGTGGTTAGAGTTCCTAGAAAAATTTGAAGGGTTTCATCAGGACATAGTTGATGACTTCCTGCATAATCTGAAGAATAACCAAACAAAAGTGTTGGGAGTTACCATCAACATTTCAACCACCATCATCAGCCACATTTCAGGTCTACCAGAACAAGGTGAGAGGTTTTATCATCTCAAAACCCTCTACTCTGATTTAATTAAAAATGTTTTAGTAGAAAATGATCCTAAGTGCAATTACACTCAAGTAAAGGTGAAGTGAAAGGAATTATTAGAACCTCACTCCCTCAGCTATGTCAGTCCTTAGCCATGTGGCTCATGAAATAATTTACTTGTGATGGACAATTCTCCCTAGTCCTAGGACCCATTATGAAAATGCTCATCTTCTTAAGGCATGGGCATGCCCACCTAGAATACAACATCAACCTTCAAAATTTCATGTACTCTGCAATTGTAGCTTTAGCAGATAAGTACCAATAGGGGAAGGGTTCTAAGAAGCACCATGGACTCATTTATTTGATTGTCAAGCATCATTTTCTATCTCAGAGTGAAGGGGAGGCTTTGTGGTAGTCATTCTTGAGTGACACACAACAAGCCCAGAATAAGACTGGGGAAACTACTACAGATATAACTTCCTCCACTCAGGATACTGAGGAAACAACACCCTCTATTTCATCCCCAGCCACTGGGAGAAGTAAAGGAAAAAAGAAAACAGTGGAGGAAACCCCAACTTCTATTCCACAAACAACACAAGAAAGCCCACCACCTACAATAGCTACTAAGAAGAAGAGGAAGGGAAAAGAAGTTGTGGGGGAAACCTCAGCTGCAGTGGAGCAGCTGGAAGAAACAATTGTAGAACAACCTTTCTGGGTAACCCTCTTAGAAAAATGCAAGATAACCCTAGCTGAGGAGTCCACCCCAACTAGACAGATGATGAGTGTTGTTATGGAAGAGGAGGTAGCATCGGAATCTACTATGACTTCTAGGCCCAAAAAGCACAAAAAAGAAGTAGCACAGAGGGAGAAGACAAAAAGACCTCCAAAAACCCCTAAGCCCAGCAAATATAAAAGGGTAGAGGAAGAATCTGAGGATTTAGATGAGATTCCCTTGATCAGAAGGAGCACAAGAATAATAATAGTTGAAGGGAGTACTCCAGACTCCACTGCCCCTCCAAGGACTTAGACTCCTGGGACTCCAGAACCAGAATGTGCCCAAGCTCCAGAGGTAGAACTAGGGGAAAACCTGACTATCTCTTTAGATTCTAAGGGATATGTTCTAGCTCTAGAGGCACAATCCCCACTAGTGCTGTGGAGAAGTAAAAGGAAGAGGCATCCTATTCAGGCAGAAAAGGATATTGCTCTCTTGGCTGAGGTTCTCATGGGATTTTAGAACATCCATGACTCCTCCCCAGGGGTAGGTTGGACCCTCATCGGCCTTAGCCTTTGCAAAAGCCCAGAAGGAAGAATAATAGGAATAAGCTCAAGAAAAAGAGGCTCGGGAAGAAGAAGAGGCTTAGCAAGAAGAAGCAGGTGAATAGGGGAAGCAAACTAACAGCAGAGAGTAGGAAGAGTTAGAAACCCCTGATGAAGAAAGGATGGAAGGAGGAGAAACAAGGAGTTACTCACACCCTTCTGATCAAGAAGATATAGAGGTTCCAAGAGAACAATAGTTGATGGAAGAGATTGAGAAACTCAAGAGAATGTTGTGGGGAAAGAACTTGATTATCACTGACCTTAAAAAGGTCATGAAGGAAAAAGACATGGTGCATAAGCAAGAAGTTGAGAAGTTGAGAAGAGAGGTAGAGGAAAAACAAGAAATCATTAAAAATAAAGAGGCTAAGATAAAAGAAAGGGATGAAGAGGCAATAAAGAATACCTCTTGTATTATCAAAGCTAGAGATAATTGCATCACATTGATTTCAGCAATGATAGAGAAAATGCAGCATCAGGCTAAGTAGTTAACATGGGCCAACAATAAGATAGATGACTAAGAAGAGCTATTTTAGGAATTGACCAATCCAGCTGCTACTATTGAATAGGGGACTCAAACATATGCATATCTGGGGACACTTTCAATAGACATTCCTAAGGCCTTGTTCCACTGGGAAAGGAGATGTAGGGAGTTAGAGGGATCCAAGGAGATGTTACAACTACAAAGGGTAGTAACCACCATGGCAGAGAAAGTAAAGGCTCTAGAAGAAAAAGTCACCACTGTAGCCACTATCTCTACTGAAATCATATCCTATAGACCTCCCAATGGTAGTTATGCTCTATTTCTACAAGAGCGGATCCTCCAAAGGAAATATCACTAGTTCTTTATGATTTGACCAAAAATATACAATATGAAAAAGATTTCCTTGAGGTGTAGATGAAGAGTTCTGATGAAGACAAAAATTTTCTGTGTGAATTGTACCTACATGATTTCTTCATAAAAGACCACACTTTCTTCTTAACTACTTTGTGGGTGAATGCTAACGCAGAGCATTTATGTCACTGATGAGAAATCATTAGATTTGGAATGAATGAATGGAGGCTTACACCAAGAAGGATGCAGAGACAAGCCTACTCCGTAGGAGAGAATGTCCAAATCCCATGGGCTTTGAAATTCATTTTAGAGTGAAAATTTACTCTCCAGAAGGTAGAACAAAAATTATGCCCTTGTATTAGCAACACCTACAGGAGTGCACTATTGAATTTGGTCTCTTCATGCATAACTCATCTAGTCAGATGATCACCATTGGGAAGAAAATATGGAACACTCTAACTCTGGAGCAAAATATGAAGGAAGTAGTGTCCCTAGCCAACCTCAGGTTGTTTATGCGAAAAGCAAGAGCAGTGTCTAGATTGATGGACAAGTATAAGCAAGATTGGGTAGGTGGCCACTTGAGGCCACCACTCATCATTGAACCATTGCCCATATGGGTTGAACAGATGGAGGATGCCAAATTTCAAGAATGGGCAAGACATGTAGAATAGTTCAAAGGGAATGACAATACAAACTTCACAACTTGGTCAACTTATGATAAGGAGTACAATCTCACTGATAAAATATACCACCTCAACAAGATCAGGCTATGTAGTGCAAGAGGCCCTATCAACCTTTAAGTCTGGCGGGAATGATGACTTCCAGGTAGCACTCAAATCAACATACCTTTTTACTCCCTTTTTCTATCCTTTCATTCTATTTGTCTTGGTATTTGCACCATAGAAACTGTAAAGACCTATTTTAATTATACTAATGAGAGATGAATTACTAAAGATTATTATTTTTGATGAAAGGACTTATGTTGCAGTAAATTAATGAAATTGTGCATGAAAGTCTCTTTTTGGGTTCATAGGTATAGCTATATAGGCGAAAAGCAATTTTGATGATCTCCAGAGCTAGATATGGAGGATACTACACTAGACTCCAATGTTTTCCCAGAGTGTTGGAGGAGTTCTGAAGAAGAAGGAGCAAGAGAGAAAAGGAGGTGGTCAATCTCTAGAGCCATGCCTTAGTGGAATCATGGATGCATCTCTGAAGTTGCTAGCAAAAGTGCAGAGTCTCTGGCGCTACTATCAACCTACATCTCTGGGGGCAACTGCAGTTCTACGGAGTTTGCCATCTAACACCATAATGTTCCAACAAAGACCCTAGTTGTCTGCCACGGATCTGGTCCCCTTTTTATTTGATTTTACATGAGTTTTAAAGACTTGTTTAAAACCTATATTTCAGGGCCTTTCTACCCATTGTTATTTAAGACTCCGGATTAAGTGGAACTTTTGTACCACTAAAGCTTTTTCAGTTTGCATGGTTATACTTTCTAGTTAGATAGTTGTATGTCTTAGTTAAAATAAGAGATTGGTTGTATCTCATAGATGAATTTATGGATAGAATAGTTAGTTCCAAAAGATATCTTGTCTCTTGGACTAATATATGTTTAGATAGAAGCAATAGAAACATATACAGATTTTTCTATTAGAGTTATTGTAATTTTCATTTTTAGAACATATATACTTTTTGAATACAGTGTACCCTGATGAGATTCAATTGAAGGAAAGATTGTGTTATTGCATTTATGTTCTAAGTTCTTGTCTTAGCCTTCGGTCCTGAAGGCGTGGAGCAAGGGCCCACTCCCGCCAACAGACATGAGGCTAGTATCTTTGCTTCATTATTTTGTTTATAGATTTCATTAGGAGTACAATTCTATTGCTTTCATAAGATAGATCTACTCCTGTTAATAGTTGTTTCCAATAGATACATGTTTTTAGCTTTATGTGAACTAGAATAGATCATTTTCAGTAATCTACTACTTCAACATTATTTTGGTGTTTTTAGAATTTCATTTAACAACAGATAAATTAGCAACATTAATCCCTTAGACAGTTAAATCAGTAGGATTAGTTGAAGGACTGTTGATTATGAAGTTCCTTATTGCAGATAGCCTAGGACACAACCCTAGATTTGACACATGAAAAACATGATTAAATGCCAAGGTACAATGACCCTTGTCAATGTCCTCAATATTAGTAGTTCTCTCCTCATCTTCCTTGTATCTTTATTCTCCACAACAACACTTACATTTGTATCTTTGGGTAAAATTTGAGAGCTCTTACCCACAACTTTAACCTCTCACTTTACAACCACCTTTAGTTCTAAAGACAAAATATACATACCATCAAAATATCATAGCAACAACATTTAAAGAAGCTAAATCCTTTGTGGTGCCATCAAGATAATCATTGCCAATTTAGAGACAGTCTTCTAGGTAATAGAAGCTTCAGATCTTGATGAACCCTTCAATCCCATACCATCATCACCAAGTACATGTTTTACAAACCATAAAGTGACTAGTTCATTGCAATTGAATATGGAAACTAAATGATTATTCAAAACTTTTCCTTTTCTATACGGGTCTCATCCTTGAAGAGAATTTTTCCTCTTTGACATTGCACCACCTAGCCAAGCCTGACTCTAAACACAACATGTGAAAGGCACACCAACAAAACCTCTATTGAGCAACCATTGTCAAAGCAAGACAGTTCTCTAAAGCCACCTCTTAGCTTGAATAAAAATAGACTCTCACATGCCCTTATTAATGTGAAACTTAAGCTCACACAAGAGAGCATAAGCAATCTTACACACATATTATCATAAGACCACTCATAATAATTAAGCCTAACCATAATTAGAAATGGCCCTTAGGTCATGGGAAGATACACATGAAATCTTAAAGAGTTTTATATGTTAAAAAAATATATCCCTACCCAATAGGATGAAAAAAAACTATGAGGTGTTGTTACAGGGTCCTGATTAACACCACAATTTGCCAAAAAAATAGCTACAAAATTTGTTGCTCTATGATAGCACTAGAATATTGCCTCCTTGAACTATACGCTTAATGTACATGCCTCTTCTACAAACCTTCTTAGTTTCTAATTGGGACAAGATCCCTTTTTGAGAGTGTTAATAACCACTAGGTAATGGCCTTCCATAATAAAATTTTGCACCCCAATAGACAAGAATATAGTCATGTACCTGATACAACTCTTTCCCATTCTACTTCATCATTGGCCCAGATTACCAAAAAGAGAGCCACCATGCATAAAGCTCCCATCCTCCTTTTGAAAAATAAAACCAACACCTGTAGTACTTAATTTACCTCTAAAGGCACCATTAAAGTTGACTTTTACAAAAATAATTCAAGGAAGCTTTGACAATTTATAGGAATAGGAAACAAAATTATTATGTGCACTATTCTCACCTCTGAAATCTTTAAGAAGGATTTAAAGGATATTTTAATATGATATTACTATTAGCAATCGATATTTAATAAATAATTTATTAAATTTGGTTTCATCTTATTAGTATCTACCTCTGGTGGATATACTATTATAATCAAAATTACTTAATTGGTTATTAGTCTTTGTACCTCATAACCAATTTTATGATATTTTTCATATCTAAAATAATTATTTATTTTCTTTAGAGTAAACATGTAAATTTTTTAACCAAAATTGTTTTAAAAATTAATAATAAGCATTCTTATTGTTGGCGTTTCAATTCGCACCTCTGGAATACGATTTGGAAACGGACAGCTATGCACAGATAAATTGCTCTCCTATTGGAAGGGGGAGTTCCCTTTCTTGCTGATGTTCCATGAAAAGATAATTAAATGAAACTTTGCCTATCTTCTTTTTGATTCTCAGCTACGAGCACAAGGTTATAAAACTCTAAACATTGTAGAAGAGGTTTTTTCCTTTTTTAAAACATCTACTACAACTAAGCAAAGACTAATGACACTTTCAATCTCCTGAGTAAATTCAAAGCAAAGGAAATTGAAAGTGAACAAAGAATGATTGTTAACACAAAAACTTAAGCAGTTTTCCTCCAGGTTTACACCACAAGACTAAAAGTACTTTAATGATACAATCTAAAATGAAAGCTGCAAAAGCTACACATTTGACAATGATAAATTGATGAATTGAGATAGAATATCAGAGAAAAATAGGCATGAGACTTCTATTCAATATCATAAAGTTTGTACAACTCCAGGACAACAATGCTGCAGCAAAAGGCGGGCATACAACAAGCGATCAAACACTGGAGAACAATGAACACAAAGTGAATAGACACTTGGAATATCAAGATTTGCAGGCTAGAATAGGCACAACAAATTTGTTATCACAATTACCATTCCCTTACAATGAACACAGAGTGAACAACACTTAGAATAACAAGATCTGCAAGCTAGAATAGGCACAGCAAACTTGCTATCACCAAAGTAGCTCCATTACAATGGGCAAGGATGCCCTTATTTATACTAAAATTAAAGGAGTAGGGAACCCTAAAATCTCCTTGATTAACCCTAACTTGCCAACTCGCAAGCTTTATTACTATTCTAAGACAAAGATACAATAAACAAATGCTTTAAAGCAATCTGGTTTAAAGCAAAGAAGATTCCAACTAACACAAAGTGATTTCTTTTCTAAATATAGAATGGATGAGCTTAGGATGAAAGAAAATGCTTTAAAACAAAAAGTATATGTTTTAAAGATTCTTTATTTTGAAATGCATCCTCATCAACATTCTAGCTTTTTGGTGATGTCATCCGTTGATATTCTGGGAAACAACATCTTCTAAAAAGTGAGTGACTGCATCTCTACCAGGAACACTGATACTCCCTAGAATGATGTTCTGACTCTCTAACATTTCTTCACCATTGACAACCATCTGAAGAAATTCATGAACTTCACCCGCGGCCTTGTCAAATTTCACTATCATTGCGGCAAAACAACTCATCTTGCTGGCATTGATATCATCATTAAAATTGCTATGGACGAGAGTCTGGAACTCTGCTTGCACTTCCCTGAGATCATACAGGGTACCATCTTCTTTCTCATAAGAACATGGGATCTGATGAACTTGAGGATGTTGACTACCTTTTCTTTCCATTCTGTCAACTTTGAAATCATACTGTCATAAGTTTTTACTATGAAAAGATATTACACTTTCCAAGTAGAAACTGTCTTCTTATCTTCAGCTGAATCAATAGAATCAAATGCAATCTTCAAGTCAGAGATAATGATCTCGAACACTGGTCTATTTTCTGCCATGGTCTGCTGCAGTCCTTGTATGCCTTGGTGTAAATCATGAGCGTTGTACTTCAATTGATAAAGCCCTGAAAG
Source organism: Cunninghamia lanceolata (assembly GCA_027924645.1). Lineage (NCBI taxonomy): Eukaryota > Viridiplantae > Streptophyta > Pinopsida > Cupressales > Cupressaceae > Cunninghamia > Cunninghamia lanceolata. Next base: position 40,211,581 of record BSBN01000391.1, on the reverse strand, counting down.
CACAACTCTCCCTTTCGTCACAAATTCTCCCACGCAATTGTTCATATGCCTCCCATAGAGGACCAACTTACTGAAATGCCGTTGATCGGCTGGTGATTCAAGATTTGGTGGAAGAAGTAAATTAGCCTGTGAAGTGCCATGGAAAAGGTTGGAAATGTACTGCCGCAATTGTCGAACTTCAGCTTTGAGAGCTGGATTGTCTTCTCCATCATTCAACACCCTTTCTTTCAAATTATCCACTGCAACCTCGAAGAGATTGACATCTGTATGGTGGGGACTTCTACCAAGGTTAGCTTTGACAACCGTGAAGTCATCAACCTTGACATCATTAGCACTTCTATTTTCTGGCGGTGTTGCAGTTTCAAGAATTATTTCTCCCTCTGCATTCTTCTCAATGCAAACTTACTTCTTTAGCTGCTTATCTGGTGTGTCTTGGTAGATGCTTTTAAGCTCTATTAAATTCAGCTGATATGAGGGCTTTCTCCTCTTCCTTCCCAGAATATTTTCAAGCCAGGTTGAGCCTTCATATCTTGGAAATTTGGTTCTAACATCATTAGCTCCTGATGAATCAATGTTTGCATCACAATTACGAACCGACGAATCTAGCTCTGAATCTATGTGGATAGAGAAGTGATCGGTGAAGAAGGTGGAGGTACATGATCTGAAGGTAACACTTCAACATGCGTCATTGTTTCAACAGGAACTTCTGGTTCAACTGCTAGTTGTTGCTGTTGGACATGATCTAGAGACTTATCCTTTTTCCTCTTTAACTTAGCCATTTTTGTTCCTTCTGGAAGAACACTCATAGCTTTTACCCTTCGTTTTGGCTTGGAAGTGGAAGGCTCTGATGGTTGCACAACTGGCGGCTCTTCTAACGGAATATCATCCTTCCATTTAGTCTTCAAGAATATCAAACTATTTTGAACCACTCGACTTGTTCTTTCTTCAATGGAAGTGCTCTCCTTTACTGACCAATTAATTGGTGGTAACGGTTGTTGCTCAATTTGGTCTCTGAAATACGTGGGAAGTAGAATTTCACCACTCTCTGTCAAACCTTCTATATCTTCTGATAGGATATCAGACATCTGTTGAAGAGTAAACCTGTTGTAACTACATTCTCGCACTTCATACTCATCAGCGCAATTAGCCCATAAGTCTTCAACCGCATGCTTGTGCGTATAATTCTGTCGAAGATGTGATGCATAAACACCACGGGGATCATATGAAGACCTCCTGTCAAAAAACTTAAGACCATATCTAGATGATTCATTACCGATTGCCTTGGCATCTGCTCCAGATCTACATCTATAAATAATCATCCCAAGTGGAAAATTGAAAGTTGTCTTGCGTCTGCTACGCAAAAATGTATGAACTTCATAGGCTTGCCTCAAAAATTCCATAAATGCTATTTCATCTGTAGGATATCGCGGCAACATGGCTGGCTCTCCTGAGAAGCCATATACTCTGATGTAGGAAAAAGTAGGAAATTGGATAAACCAATCAGCCCATTCTGCCATTGCTATTCTAGCCTCTGCTGAAAACCATATATGCAACTCGTTGTCCATATCTCGCACTACATGCATCAAGAATGCATCATTCACCCGCCTGTAATGTCATTCAGCTTGAGAGATCTCTAACTACGGGAAATGATGATACACATGTTGAGTACCTAGAGTTCCAACAACATTCAAACCTTTGAATTCACCGTGAAAAGCCATCAAATACACAAGGTATGATATCATGTGGAATTCATGAGCCCTTTGAAAATCAATTATTTGTTGGTGGAGACTATCACTGATGAGTGCCGACCAGTCATAGAATTCGGTTCCATCAACAATCTGGGACATGATGTAAAACATCCAAGGCTGGAACTTGTTAGTATCTGCTTGACCCGTGATTTGACTTAGCAGAGTAATCATTATTGCATGTTCTTCCTTGAATTCTCCATGTCTAACGTTCTTTGGCATGACATTCTGCTTCTCTTTTAACCATCTTTGACCAATCTTTTTTCAGTATTTTTCTTTATCATTGTTCCAAACCCTCTTGCATTCTTCAAGTGAAATAGTTAAGTTTTCTCTCCAAATAGGTATTGTAAAACACTTCTCTATGTCATTTGGCCTCAGGCTACAGAGCACACGTCCATCTCTTGACTAGATTTCTTTTGTGACCGAGTTGTAATGCATCATGCAAGCAATCACAAACTCGATACTTTGCATTGTGATAGGAAAGGATGCTGCTGCAAGCAAACCAGAGTGTCCAAGATTCCTGATAGCATTATTCCCTACATCCTCCAAAGAGTGTAAATTGATTACTAGAAGAACTTTATGCAAGTCAGTTTCACAAGTTCTCAGGTAATCGTGAACCAACACCGTTTTGTGTCTGATTTGTGTTGGAGAGTACTGCATATTGGAAGATTTGAAAATCGACTGAGAAAAATCTCGGACAAATGTCTGAAAATTATTTGCTAATTTTTAGAAAAAGCAGAGTGTGAGCTAAAAAAGTTGGCACATGGGTTTTGCAGACAATTCTGTTTCAAAGCAACCCAGATTGTCAGATTTTGAAAAAGCGGAGATTTTCTTAAAACAGCAAGAAAAAGTAGTTTCTTGAAAAAAAAGCAAAACTCCAATCTTCAAGAGGATAATAATCTGGATGGACCCATCTCAACAAAAACTAAAAAAGCTCTGGTTAGATTTCTAAAAAATGATCCCCTTGAAACGAGGACCCTAAAAAAGAAAGCCTCTCTTCTTCCTCAACCTGAAACTATGAAGAACGCTGAAAAAACACTTGGTTTAGGTCTTCAAATCTTCATTGAAAGAAAAATAAAATCTTTCCTCTAGATGCAACCTGCAAAAGATAATGAAATAAAGAAGCCAATTGCTTGTCTTTATAAATCTTTAGGGTGAAAAAGAAGCTTTATTTGTGTGAGAATAAAACTTCACCCTCATCCTTGAAGAAAGCAACTTTTAAAGCATAAATCCAAGTGGATGTCTTCGAATAGGAAGAATCCCTATTTTGTAGCTGCCTATGGCTTCATGTGCAAGATGACAAAAAAATATCTTCTTTTGATGATGTCATCGAACACGCGAGTTGAAAGAAGTGCTAGCAAATTTTACTTCATTTTCGACACTTCAACACTCGTTTTGACTTAAATATGGCCTGTCTCTGACTTCAAGAAGGTAGAAAAATGTCACCATTGACTAAAAAAGTTGACTGATCCTGACATTTTGGAGATTGATGAGTTGATATTCCATCCCCTACCTCCGACTGACGATCTGACATCGTTTGACCAAGTTTGACCTCCTGAAAATTGCCCATGGGCGAAGATTGGTAACAAAGCATGTCAAAAAACACTTTGAACATGAAAATATTCTAACACTGCTCAAGTTGGGTGCCCCAAGTCACTTGGGGCGCCTGGTTTCCCAACACTTAGCCCTTTTTTCAATTTTTTCAACTTCTTCAATTTCTTGGTTTGCATGCGCGTTCCGGTGGCACAGGACTCCTGTTTGGCTATCGATTTCTATCAACTGGGATGAAAATGAGTCTGATGATCTGGCAAATAGGTAGGCCTGATGAAAATTGAGTTGATTCTACCTTCTATTCACCTAAAAAAATGTCCCAAACTGATCAACTCTGAACCGGACTGGGCTGACGGAAGGAGATTCACATTTTTTGAGAAAATCTTCAAAAATAAACTAACTCTGGAGAGTTTGGGTGCCCCAAGCCACTTGGTGCACCTGGTTTGCCAACACTTAAATTTTTTTTGAAAATTTTCAATTTTGTACCTTTTCTCGATTTCTGTGTCCACAGCTCCTGTTTAATTTTTGATTTCGGTCGTTCTGATGACTGTCGAGGTGGGACGGAGGGTGATCTAAGTAGTCTGAACATATTTGTGATGAAATCCTAGCTTTGACTAACTTTTGACTAAGTTTGACCAAGTTTGACCAACTGGAAACAGGCTGACCGAAGCATTTTTTACGTTTCTCGAAAAACGTAAAAAAACTAACACCTGGTTTCACTAGACTTAATCAAATTTATGATTTTCCAACTTTTCAATCCACCTTGGATCCATCTTGCATCATTTTGCGTGCATCGTCAAGTCGACGACTGTTCGTCAGTTCTGCGTCGTTGGAACAACGTTGAAAACTTGTCGACGAGCTCTGGCAGGTGAACTTTCCTCTGTTGATGACTTTCAAGCTCATGCTTTGCCTTCTGAAAAAGTAGAAATGACCCAGTAGGGAAAACTTGGTCGTTTGAAGATTTCATCTGAACTGCACCGATCATGAAGCAAAGTTGACCAATGAGAATCAAGCGCGACACCTGAGTTGGAGATTCTCTTTTTAGAAAGTTTTGCCAGCATCCATATCTCAAGAAACCCAGAAAACCTAATATGACATCTATTTTTAGAAATTTTGCTTTTTTGACTTTTTGACAAAAAATTTTCTAGACTTGTTTCAAAATGCCTGAATGAAGCAAAAGTTTGGGTTGGGTACAACAATTGGCTCTGTTTGGGGACCATGGCGGATACTTACGGCATTGGAGAACCTAGAATCTCTAGATTTTGTAGCTTGGACCAGTGCCTTATCCATTGGGCAATAGAGTCAGGTCACTTTCCTAATCACCTAGAACAAGACTTTTTCCTACATCACCTAGAACTGGACTTCCTAAAATCACCTAAAAAGGTTGGAACCTTCCAGAACACAAAGAACACAACTGTCACATTACAGAAAAGGGAAAAACTTTACGACATAATGATCACATTACAGAAAGGGGAAACACATTACGAGAACAAAAAGTGTTTCACTTACTCCATCCCTGAAGGGATGAAGTCTTTTAAATAGAATCCACTGTAAGGTAGTGGAAGGAGACTGCCATCCATGTGTGTGAGAATATAAGTATTCTCCCCTGTAAACTCGTGGATCTTGTATGGCCCCAACCACAAGGAATCAAATTTTTCGTGCATTCCCTTGGGCTCATGTCTTTTGTCCCAGAGTAGGATTTGATCACCGATCTCAAAGTCTCGCGGGCGAGCCTTCTTATCAAATATTTTCTTCACTCATTCCTGATGCTGAGTGATTTTGTCTATGACCTCTACTCTTTCTTCTTCTAGCTTCATTAGATACAGGACGCGCTTCTCAATAGGATCTTTGAACTCATCATCTTCAATTGCAGTTGCCAACTTCAAAGCAGACAACTCTAGCATGATAGGTAGCATTGCTTCTGTACCATACAGAATGACGAAAGGTGAAGTACCAATAGCTCTCTTGGGGATAATTCTATCGGCCCAGAGAGCATCATAAAGCTTCTTGTACCAAGCCTTTTGATTAGAATTGACTAGCTTGCGTATGATAGTGACAATGTTTTTGTTTGATGATTCGGCCTGTCCATTACCCTGAGGGTAATAATCTGATGAATGTGACAACATGGTGCCATGATCATAACAAAACTCTAGTACTTCCTCGGATGAGAAACATGTTGCATTATCAGTCACTATCTTGCGTGGTACCCCAAATCTTGAAATAATGTTCTCTTTCAGGAAGTCACAAACAACTTATGAGGTAGCCCGCTTGGTTGGAATAGCTTCAACCCACTTAGTGAAGTAATCTATACCTGTGAGGACATAAATGTGCCCCTTATTGGAACGTGGGTTGATAGGACCGATGAAATCCAATCCCCATTGCTGGAATGGATGATCAATAATTACTGGTTTGAGGGGAATGGCTGCTAGCTTGAGTTTGCCAACAAATTGTTAACAGATCTGACACTTTGACACCCATTCATATGCGTCGCGAAACATAGTTGGCCAATAAAACTTTGCTTGCAGGATCTTGAATGCAGTAACTCTTGATGAAAAGTGACCACCACATGCTTGACTATGAAATGCATCCAACAAACGTTGTTGATCTTTGTTGACGCATAACAAAAGTGTTCCATCAAGCCCTTGCTTGTATAGAACGTCATTGCAAAGCATGAACTTTTGTGCTTTCAATTTTAATGTTCTCTTCTGTTGTTTGTCCATATGAATTGGACATTCTCCATAAGTTAAATAGTATACAATTTCTGCATACCATTCATTGGCAGAATCAACAAATAGGACCATAGGAAGATCCTCTTTAGTTTCAGTTTCAGATTCACCATTTGCCTGGTGTTTCAGATCACCGTCTTCTGCTATCAATTGACATAGACCTCTGCCACAAACAAGTTTTGTTGGCTTAATCTCCAAATCATATTCTTGAACCCTTGTGACCCAGTTACCTCTCCTAGTGCCCATCTCCTGCTGAGTTAGCATGCTCTTAACTGCTGGATCGGTAACATATACCGTTGTGTGAGCCGACAAAATATAGAATCTAAAATTCTTTACTGCTCTCATGACTGCATACACGTTCTTCTCTATTTGAGAATACCACATTTCACTATCTTTGAAACTACTACTCATGAAAGCAATTGGAGACTCAGCATCTTCATTCTGTTTTGGTGTTAATATGGTAGACATGGTGTGTTCGGACGCATAACAGTAAAGAATGAAGTCTTTAGTAAAATCATGATAGACTAACACTGGTGTTTGGATGATGGCTTCCTTGATTGCGACAAACGCCTTCTTGCCTTCATCTGTCCACTTGAAATAGATGTTCTCTTCATCATAGCTAATATATCCTTTGTAAGCTCTAAGAAGTCTGGTATAAACCTTCATATGAAATTTATTTTACTGAAGGAGTGCACACCAATTTTGGTTGTTGGTAGAGACAAATTTTTGATAGAATCAACCCGACTAGGGTCAATCCGTGTTCCCTCCTTGGAGACGATATGCCCAAGCAGTTTACCTTCCGTTACTACAAAAATGGACTTCTTAGGATTCAAAGAAATGCCATGGTATCTGCATCTTTCAAACACTTTCACCAAATGGTCAAAATGGTCTCCTCGTGTTTTTGAGAAAACAGTGAAGTCATCAAGGTAAACAATAATCAACTTGTTCTTCAAATCTCCAAATGCCAAATCCATAGCTCTCTGAAATGTAGCACCAGCATTGATGAGGCTGAAAGGCATTCTTTCATAAGCAAACGTACCCCATGGGGTAGTGAAAGTTGTCTTGAACTGATCTTCCTGAGCCACAATGATTTGATTATATCTAGAAAAACCATCAAGTAGCGATAGCATCTCTGAACCGGTGACTATTTGCAATGTGTGCTCCATGATTGGCAGAGGGTAATTATCTTTGAGAGATGATTGGTTCAAGTTCCTGAAATCCACACAAATTCTAATTTCACCATTTTTCTTGCATAAGGGAACTATGTTTGACACCTATGTTGAATGCTAAATTGGAAATATTATCTTTACATCCACCATCTTCTGGATCTCCGCATAAATTGTATCTTGAATCCGCGGATTGTAATATCTTTGTTTCTGCTTGAAAGGCTTTGTATCAAGTCTCAATGGAATTGTATGAGACAATTCAACGGGTGTGAAGACTTTCAAGTCTTCGTATGACCAGACAAAAACATCTCGGTATTGTCTAAAAAGAGATAAACTTCTTGCTTTCTTCTTCTATACAACACTTGCCTATATTATCAAGCCTAGGCTTGTCTTCTGAACCAATGTTCACCTGATAATGTTTTGTAGAAGTCTTATCATCCATTCTTCTTTGATTTTGGATGTATCTATCATGTCTGTCGAATATATGCTCCAAGGATACAAGACCCTTAGGAATTTTATTACCTTTCAACTGAATAATACCTGAATCCGCCTCTTCAACTACTTTCGCATCTCTTGGAGTTTCCATAGAAGTTTCTTCAAACCAACCTTCAAAAGATGAGAGGAATGAATCAAATTCATCTTTGTTGTCTTCAATATTTTTGACCTCAGTTGTTGATTCCCTGAAAGGAGCCAAACTTCCCTCAAAGAAAAGCCCCTTGAAATTATCTTCCATGACGAGAAATTCTTTGATGTGGTCATCATCGTCAAAGATTTGCCAGTTGTCACAATTGTCGGGGATGGCTGGCCTATATATTAGCTCAATAGCGAATGCATTCTGACGAAAATCAGAATGAGGCATGAAAAGTGAAGCAGATATTGCCAGAGCATCTGCTTTGCTATTATCCGAGTGTGGAATGTATCGGATGTCAAATGCCTCAAACCAATCGATTGCATTCCACACCCTATATCTGTAATGTCGAAGGCGATCTTTCTTTACTTGAAACTGTCCCTTGACTTGCTTGACGATCAATTCTACATCACCTTCAACCCTGAGTAATTTAATACCCATATCCTTTGCATTCTTGAGACCTAACAAAAGTGCCTTGTATTCCGCTGTATTATTTGTGCATTCGAACTGCAAGCGGTACGCAAAAGGATACAAACGACCATCAGGAGAAATTATCACTTCCGTCAAATTGTAAAGTCCATACCTTTGGATCTTCTTTTGATTTGTCAATTGTGCAGACAACTTCTTGATTTTCTTCAGTTATTTCAGACAGCATAACATATGTACCAGGACCCGTTTCTTGATATAACACTTGTGTTTGAGGATCCTGAGATTTCACCACCGTGAACCGTGACTTGGTTTCTAGTTCCAATTTAAAATTACCTTTCTTTAATGGAATGGTCACAGATGACCAATCCAATTGTATTTCTCCTCTGAGATCTTTACAGAAGCTTCTACTTAGCAGCATCCCATAACTAGCTGAAATGTCAGCTACCAAGATAGTCATCATTATTTTCTTTTCTGGGCAAGCTACCAATCGTACTTGAGCATCCTTCAACTGCCCAACTAATGGCATTGATTTAGACTCAAGCGAATAACACTTGTCATGTGTTTTGGTGCACAAGAGTCCTAAAGAGTTCATCACCTGCAAAGGCATGACGTTGTCTGAGGCTCCTGAATCAATGATACAATTGCTCAACTTATAACCTCCTATATATAGAGAGATATAGAAAGGCTTTGGCTTCTCTCCTGCTGGAATGAAAGATTCAAGCAATATAGGCTGTACGATAGTCTCTTTCTTGACATACTTAACAATTCTATCCAGTTGATCTGGATGGTCCTGAAGATACTTCAGTTGAGAAATCTACACCTTTGTCTTCATCATGGAATCCACTATATCAAAATTCATCGAAGACAAATTTTGAGTAGCCTGGACATTTTCATGTGGTGGCCTAGCATTGGAAGTCGAAGCCACTTCCTTCTCCTTTTCTTTCGGTCTTTGTCTATCCTCTCCTTTTTGTGCTTTAAAATGTTGAGTATGTGTAAACACAAGAGTCAAGAGATTTTCATGGTTCACTGCAAGAGAATATTGACGAAAATCATCTTGTTCTTCTTTCATTATAACGGGTTCATTCTGGAAGTATCCCATAGTAGAGTCACCATCGAAGTTGTCCATCTGTGGTAAGACAACATTCGCACTTAGGGAAGGAACAATGTTTGAAATAGGTGCAGCATCAGCATATCCCATGATTTGATTCATTCTTAAATTTTTAGGACATGTGGCTCCAGTATGTGCATCTGTCTCATGAAAGGAACAAAACACTGCATTTTGAGTAGCATCAACTGCTTGTCTTGGTGGTGGTGCTGGCAACCTGGGCCTATAATTATTGAAAGGCTAAAAATTATTCCTCTTAGGCTGATATGGTTGCTATGGTTGGTACTGTTGTTGCACTTGGTATTGTTGTTGTGGTGACTGATATGGTTGTTGCGCAGGTTGCCCCTGAGTAGGCAACTGTCTCTTCATGATAGTCACTTCATTTGCTACCTTATGTAGCAGTGGATCTGCAAAACTCTGAACAAGAGGCCTGATTGAATCTGTCTTCATCTTGCCAGAGGTAATCATGTCATCCTCTAACTTGATAGCATTTTCTTGTGCATTGTATAATTCTATTTCGTTAGCCGATCTCAAAAAGAAGGCTATCTCAGAAGGAAGAGTGTTAATGAAACTGCTCAATAGAATTTGCAGAGATGGATTAAGAGTATGAGAAAGATGTGTAACCAGGCGATTAAACCTTGCCACAAACTCCCTCATTGGTTCATTGTTTTCCATCTTTGAATTTGAGAGTTGGGCGAACAATCCGTGACCATCTTCAGTTGACTTGAACCTTGCCAAGAATTTCTCGCTCATAGTTGCCCAGCTTGTAATGATGCCTGGCTCTAGATGATTGAACCAATCGGCAGCATTTCCCGCAAGAGTCTCAACGAAGAGACGCACAGCAACATCTTCATGTGATACATGCAAAACAACACAAGCCATTGTGAATGCAGAGATGTGTTCATCAGGATGTTGAGTTCCATCACCATGGAACCGAGGAAAGTGCTTCCTTGACCCCTTTGGTAACTCATGATGTGCTTGTAGGGCCAAAGGTCCAATGTTATTACCCCAAGGCAATAGTGGTGGTCGCCTTTGATTTGGATCATTGTGATTGTTGTTTTTGCATCACCCATTGCTCTAGGCTGAATTATTGGTTCTTCTTGTAATTCTTCTTGCTTGACTTCAGGAACTATCTAAATTTCTCGAACTATGTTGGATGCTTCTCCAACTTTTACAGAATCAAGATCTTGAAAGAAAGGATCTGTAGCACCCACTTTTCCCTTTCTTGAATAAACCTTGTGAGCCAGGATTATCTATTGCCATGCAGGAGGTGGTAGTACTGGTCTTCCTGCTGGAAGATCTACTTTGTGTTCTTCTTCGTCAAGCATAGAAACCGAGTTTTTCCACTGATTAGGACTTTCCTTTTGTGAAAATATGAAACTCCTTAGGCTGCTAATGATGTTTGTTTGCTCTCCTTCCACTCGTACAAGATTTGGTTGAATAATAGGTGGTGTAAGATTTGGTTGTTGAACTGGAGCAGGATGCTAGAGAGTCATTCCCGTGACATAAGCCTAAGCTTGCTTGAAGTTTTATGCCTCGTGCCCCACGGTGGGCACCAGAAAATTGTTGGCGTTTCAATTTGCACCTCTGGAATGCGATTTGGAAACGGACAGATATGCACAGATAAACTGCTCTCCTATTGGAAGGGGGAGTTCCCTTTCTTGCTGATGTTCGCTGAAAAGATAATTAAATGAAACTTCACCTATCTTCTTTTTTATTCTCAGCTGCGAGCACAAGGTTATAAAACTCTAAACACTGTAGAAGAGGTTTTTTCCTTTTTTAAAACTTCTACTACAACTAAGCAAAGTCTAACGACGCTTTCAATCTCCTGAGTAAATTCAGAGCAAAGGAAATTGAAAGTGAACAAAGAATGATTGTTAACACAAAAACTTAAGCAGTTTTCCTCCAGGTTTACACCACAAGACTAAAAGTACTTTAATGATTCAATCTGAAATGAAAGCTACAAAAGCTACACATCTGACGATGATAACTTGATGAATTGAGATAAAATATCAAAGCAAAATAGGCATGAGACTTCTATTCAATATCATAAAGTTTGTACAACTCCAGGACAATAATGTTGTAGCAAAAGGCAGGCATACAACAAGCGATCAAACACCGAAGAACAATGAACATAAAGTGAACAGACACTTGGAATGTCAAGATTTGTAGGCTAGAATAGGTACAACAAATTTTTTATCACAATTACCATTCCCTTACAATGAACACAGAGTGAACAACACTTAGAATAACAAGATCTGCAGGCTAGAATAGGCACAACAAACTTGCTATCACCAAAGTAGCTCCATTACAATGGGCAAGGATGCCCTTATTTATACTAAAATCAAAGGAGTAGGGAACCCTAAAATCTCCTTGATTAACCCTAACTTGCCAACTCACAAGCTTTATTACTATTCTAAGACAAAGATACAATAAACAAATGCTTTAAAGCAAAGAAGATTCCAACTAACACAAAGTGATTTATTTTCTAAATATAGAATGGATGAGCTTAGGATGAAAGCAAATGCTTTAAAACAAAAATCATATGTTTTAAAGATGCTTTATTTTGAAATGCATCCTCATCAACATTCTAGCTTTTTGGTGATGTCATCCATTGATATTCTAGGAAATAATATCTTCTAAAAAGTGAGTGACTGCATCTCTACTAGGAACACTGATACTCTCTAGAACAATGTTCTGACTCTCTAACATTTCTTCACCATCGACAACCATCTGAAGAAATTCGTGAACTTCACCCACGGCCTTGTCAAATTTCACTGTCATTGCGGCAAAATGACTCATCTTGTCGGCATTGCTTTCATCATTAAAATTGCTGCGAACGAGAGTCTGGAACTCTGCATGCACTTCCCTGAGATCATATAGGGTACCATCTTATTTCTCATAAGAACATGGGATCTGAGAAACAAAGGATCTGACAAACTTGAGGATGTTGACTACCTTTTATTTCCATTCTGTCAACTTTGAAATCATAATGTCATAAGTTTTTACTGTGAAAAGATATTGCGCTTTCCAAGTAGAAACTGTCTTCTTATCTTCAGCTGAATCAACAGAATCAAATGCAATCTTCAAGTTAGAGATAATGTTCTCGAACATCGGTCTATTTTCTGCCATGGTCTGCTGCAGTCCCTATATGCCTTGGCGTAAATCATGAGCGTTGTACTTCAATTGATAAAGCTTTGAAAGCACAACTCTCCCTTTGGTCACAAATTCTTCCACCAAACTATTCATATGCCTCCCATAGAGGACCAACTTACTGAAGTGCCGCTGATCGGCTGGTGATTCAAGATTTGGTGGAAGAAGTAAATTAGCCTGTGAAGTGCCATGGAAAAGGTTGGAAATGTACTGCCGCAGCTGTCGAACTTTAGCTTTGAGAGCTGCCTTGTCTTCTCCATCTTTCAACACCCTTTCTTTCAAATTATCCACTACAACCTCAAAGAGATTGACATCTGTATGGTGGGTACTTCTGCCAAGGTTAGCTTTGACAACCGTGAAGTCATCAAGCTCGACATCATTAGCACTTCTATTTTCTGGTGGTATTGCAGTTTCAAGATTTATTTCTCCCTCTGCATTCTTCTCAATGCGAACCTGCTTCTTCAGTTGCTTATCTGGTGTGTCTTGGTAGACGCTTTTAAGCTCTGTTAAATTTAGCTAATATGAGGGCTTTCTCCTCTACCTTCCTAGAATATTTTCAAGCCAGGTTGAGCCTTCATCTCTTGGAAATTTGGTTCTAACATCATCAGCTCCTGATGAATCAATGTTTGCATCACAGTTATGAACCGACGAATCTGGCTCTAAATCTATGTGGATAGGAGAAGTGATCGGTGAAGAAGGTGGAGGTACATGATCTGAAGGTAACACTTCAACATGCGGCATTGTTTCAATAGGAACTTCTGGTCCAACTGGTGGTTGTTCCCACTGGACATGATATGGAGACTCATCCTTTTTCCTCTTTAACTTAGCCATTTTTGTTCCTTATAGAAGAACACTCATAGCTTTTACCCTTCATTTTGGCTTGGAAGTGGAAGGCTCTGATGGTTACACAACTGGCGGCTCTGCTAACAGAATATCATCCTTCGTTTAGTCTTCAAGAATATCAAACTATTTTTAACCACTTGACTTGTTCTTTCTTTAATGGAAGTGCTCTCCTTTACTGACCAATTAACTGGTGGTAACAGTTGTTGCTTAATATGGTCTCTGAAATACGTGGGAAGTAGAACTTCACCACTCTCTGTCAAACCTTCTATATCTTCTGATAAGATATCAGACATCTGCTGAAGAGTAAACCTGTTGTAACTCGCACTTCATACTCATCAGCGCAATTAGCCCAGAAGTCTTCAACCGCATGCTTGTGCATACAATTCTGTCGAAGATGTGATGCATAAACACCATGGGGATCATATGAAGACCTCCTGTCAAAAAACTTAAGACCATATCTAGATGATTCATTACCGATTGCCTTGGCATCTGCTCCAGATCTACATCTATAAATACTCATCCCAAGTGGAAAATTGAAAGTTGTCTTGCGTCTGCTACACAAAAATGTATGAACTTCATAGGCTTGCCTCAAAAATTCCATAAATGCTATTTTATCTGTAGGATATTGCGGCAACATGGCTGGCTCTCCTGAGAAGCCATATACTCTGATGTAGGAAAAAGTAGGAAATTGGATAAACTAATCAGCCCATTCTACCATTGCTATTCTAGCCTTTGCTAAAAACCGTATGTGTAACTTGTTGTCCATATCTCGCACTGCATACATCAAGAATGCATCATTCACTTGCCTGTAATGTTGTTCAGCTTGAGAGATCTCTAACTGCAGGAAATGATGATACACATGCTGAGTACCCAGAGTTCCAACAACATTCAAACCTCTAAATTCACCCTGAAAAGCCATCAAATACACAAGGTATGATAGCATGTGGAATTCATGAGCCCTTTGAAAATCAATTATTTGTTGGTGGAGACTATCACTGATGAGTGCCAACCAGTCATAGAATTCGGTTCCATCAACAATCTGGGACATGATGTAAAACATCCAAGGCTGGAACTTGTTAGCATCTGCTTGACCTGTGATCTGACTTAGCAGAGTAATCATTATTGCAAGTTCTTCCTTAAATTCGCCACGTCCAACGTTCTTTGGCATGACATCCTGCTTCTCTTTTAACCATCTCTGACCAATCTTTTTTTGGTATTTTTCTTTATCATTATTCCAAACCCTCTTGCTTTCTTCAAGTGAAACAGTTAAGTTTTCTCTACACATAGATATTGTAAAACACTTCTCTATGTCATTTGGCCTCAGGCTGCAAAGCACACATCCATCTCTTGACTAAATTTCTCTTGTGACCGAGTTGTAATGCATCATGCAAGTAATCACAAACTTGATACTTTGCACTGTGATAGGAAAGGATGCTGCTGTAAACAAACCAGAGTGTCCAAGATTCCTGATAGCATTATTCCCTACATCCTCCAAAGAGTGTAAATTGATTACTGGAAGAACTTTATGCAAGTCAGTTTCACAAGTTCTCAGGTAATCGTGAACCAACATCATTTTGTGTCTGATTTGTGTTGGAGAGTACTGCATATTAGAAGATTTGAAAATTGACTGTGAACATGCCTATGTTAGAAAAATCTTGGACAAATGGCTGAAAATTATTTGCTGATTTTTAGAAAAAGCAGAGTGTGAGCTAAAAAAGTTGGCACATGGGTTTTGTAGACAATTCTGTTTCAAAGCAACCCAGATTGTCATATTTTGAAAAAGCGGAGATTTTCTTGAAAAAGCAGGAAAAAGCAGTTTCCCAAAAAAAAAGCAAAACTCCAATCTTCAAAAGGATAATAATCCGGATGGACCCATCTCGACAAAAACTGAAAAAGCTCTGGTCAGATTTCTGAAAGACGATCCCCTTGAAATGAGGATCCTGAAAAAGCAAGCCTCTCTTCTTCCTCAACCCGAAACTATGAAGAACGCTGAAAAAGCACTTGGTTTGGGTCTTCGAATCTTTGATGAAAGAAAAATAAAATCTTTCCTTTGGATACAACCTGCAAAAGATAATGAGATAAAGAAGCTAATTGCTTGTCTTTATAAATCTTTAGGGCAAAAAAGCAGCTTTATTTGTGTGAGAATAAAACTTCACCCTCATCCATGAAAAAAGCAACTTTTAAAGCATAAATCCAAGTGGATGTCTTCAAATAGGAAGAATCTCTATTTTGTAGCTACATATGGCTTCATGTGCAAGATGACAAAAAATATCTTCTTTTGATGATGTCATCGAACACGCGAGTTGAAAGAAGTGCTAGCAAATTTTACTTCGTTTTCGACACTTCAACACTCATTTTGACTTAAATATGGCCTGTCTCCGACTTCAAAAAGTGGGAAAAATGTCACCATTGACTGAAAAAGCTGCCTAATCCTGAAATTTTGGAGATTGATCAGCTGAGATTCCATTCCCTGCCTCCGACTGACGATCTGACATCGTTTGACCAAGTTTGACCTCCTGAAAACTGCCCACAGGTGAAGATTGGTAACAAAGCATGTCGGAAAACACTATGAACATGAAAATATTCTAACACTACTCAAGTTGGGCACCCCAAGTCACCTTGGGCACTTGGTTTCCCAACACTTAGCCATTTTTTCAAAATTTTTAACTTCTTCAATTCCTTGGTTTGCGTGCACGTTCCGGTGGCACAGGACTCCTGTTTGGCTATCAATTTCTGTCAACTGGGATGAAAATGAGTCTGATGATCTAGAAAATAGGTAGGCCTGATGAAAATTGAGTTGATTGTACCTTCTGTTCGCCTCGAGAAATGTGCCAAACTGATCAACTCTGAACCAGACCGGGCTGACAGAAGGAGATTCATGTTTTTCGAGAAAATGTTCAAAAATAAACTAACTCTGGAGAGTTTGGGCACCCCAAGCCACCTGGGGCACTTGGTTTGCCAACACTTCGAAAATTTTCTTAAAAATTTCAATTTTGTACGTTTTCTCGATTTCTGTGTCCACAACTCCTGTTCGATCTTCGATTTCAGTCGTTCTGACAACTGTCAAGGCAGGACAGAGGGTGATCTAAGTAGTCTAAACATATCTATGATGAAATCCTGGCTTTGACTAACTTTTGACTGAGTTTGACCAAGTTTGACCAACCGGAAACAGGCTGATCGAAGATTTTTTGACGTTTCTTGAAAAATGTGAAAAGAAAACTAACACAGGAGAGTATGGGCACCCCAAGCCACTTGGGGCACCTGGTTTCACTAGACTTAGTCAAATTTATGATTTTCCAACTTTTTAATCCACCTTGGATCCATCTTGCATCATTTTGCGTGCATCGTCAAGTCGACGACTTTTCGTCAATTCTGCGTCGTTGGAACAACGTTGAAAACTTGTCGACAAGCTTTGGCAGGTGAACTTTCCTTTGTTGATGACTTTTGAGCTCATGCTTCACCTTCTGAAAAAGCAGAAATGACCCAGTAGGGAAAACATGGTCGTTTGAAGATTCTGTCTGAACCGCGCCGATCGTGAAGCAAAATCGACCAATGAGAATCGAGCGCGACACCTGAGTTGGAGATTCTATTTTTAGAAAGTTTTTCCAGCATCCATATCTCAAGAAACCTAGAAAACCTAATCTAACATCTATTTTTAGAAATTTTGCTTTTTTGACAAAAAATTTTCTAGACTTGTTTCAAAATGCCTTAATGAAGCAAAAATTTTGGTTGGGTACAACACTTATTAGTTGTCCACTTTACCTGTTATTGAAAACTTCACTTGAATTGATGCACATATTAAATAAAAAGAACAAACCAACGTGATAAAAAATGGTGTTTTCATTTTCTATCATTTCATGTCACACTTAATTTAATTCAAGATCATATCAAGCACATATCATATTAGTGACGAACCTTATGATATTGAAAATTTAAATGTGTAAGGCATGTGACACATTGCACGAGTTATCATTTTAGGTTTGAGTTGTTTCTACTCGAGACGTGATCATCCTTTATAAATTTTATTATTAAGTTGGATTCTGATGAGTTTTTTCTGGAAAAATATTCGAAGGATGGAGTCTTGGAAGTCATTGGAAGCGTTTGAAACCCTAAGAGAAGCATTTGAATCCCTAACTCCATAGATTTTTGCATACCCTAGCCATTAAGCATTTTACTATTCCTCCACAAATGAGACTAAAGTCTATAGTGCGGTTAGTTGGAGGAGACACTAAGAATGACACAGACCTATCTGCTAAAGAAGTTGTAGGGAAAGAAGTAGAAATTAAGGTTTTCAACAATATAGAAAATGAAAATGGTGGCTTAGATGCGCTGAAGGAAAAAAATGGAGAAGGTAATACATCAATCATTCTAGATCAATCCACTAGGGTTGTAGAAGAGGACTAAATCAATTGTATGACTGCACAAACAAACAACAAGGAGTCAGGTAAATCTTTAGAATTCCTACTCCCTGATGATGTTATGGATGTGATTTCAAAATGCTAGAGTAGAATTGTTATTAGTTTTTATTAGAGGCATACCTTATGAAGTGGAATTTTATAAATGGGCACATTTGAACTGGGAAAATAGAGGATGGGAAATCAAAGCCCTAAGGGGTCTAGGAAAAAGGTATGTCTCTTGTATGTTTAAGTTAGTTGATCATGCTCAAGCAGTGCTACAGTATGGCACTTGGGTGATTGCAGGCAAGTCTATTATCTTCAAGCTTGGAGTTTTAATTTCCATCTCGAAGGCCCTTCATGCTCTCATTATCCAATGTTGATATAGTTACCATATCTCAACTTAGCTTTTAGATGTTTCTTAAAAGATATTGTGGCCTAACTGATCAGAGTCATCTAGTGCAAACACAACACAGATAAATTCTCAAGTCTGAGAGTGCACCCTAGGGTGTGCGTGGAAATGGATTTGACCATAAAACTAATTGGCCCAGGGCTTGAATTGGAACAACCATTAGTTTATTTGAATAAATCAAAGGCATTTTTCTTTTGTCGACAAGATGGTCCCCTGATTCGAGATTACCTTGTTAGGAAAAATAGAGCCGCTCAATCTTCCTTGCCCATAGTTCCTAGCAAATAGAATGTCCAAACTGTATCACACGTTGTCTATGCACATGTTAGATCTTTTGCTTCTCCATGACCAATAGTTTCACGCAAGCCACTTCCCCCTTTGCCACACATTTCTATTGAAACTCCTTCCAATCCTTCACTCTCCTATAAGGATGCTATTATGATGGACGATTAGAGATTGGCTAGGAAAAGGAAAGAACTATCTGAGTCCTCTTCCCACCCTCATGGTAGGTTTTCCCATCGAAGTTGTTCCCCTTCCCCCTCATATACCTCCTCCTCCCACCATACTCATGTTTCTACCTCTCCTTAACCTGCTCCTCATCAAAGATCTAGATCCCCACCTCTTCCTTCTTCTGATCATTTGAGAAATATCCAAGCCATTACTCTTAATAACAGATTTAGTGTGTTGCCACAAGGAGAAGATAATGATTCTCCATTATCATCATGAAATTCAAGTTTCTTTCTTGGAATGTAAGAGGGTTCACACTCTCTCACTGCAAGTTTAAAGTCAAAGAAATTGTTATGAAATGGAAACCAAATGTTTTATTCTTCCAAGAAGTTAAAGTTGGTAATAGTAGATTGGATGCATCTCTATGTTATGTATGGAGAGATGCTATGTTTCTACATACTTCACATAGTGATGGTAGAGGTGGATCAATTATTGGAATTTCATCATGGGTTTCTAAATATCTCATTAATAAGGGTGAGGACCCTTCACATAGTTGTGTTTGGGCCCTCACCATTATCAATGGACAACCTATTGGGTTCTACTCTATTTATGCATCTAACAGCTCTAAAGAGAAGATTGAACTCTGAGAGTGGATGTCTAATTCCCTTCCCATTGCTAATTGGATTATTGGTGGTGATTTTAACATGATAGAATATCATACTGACCGGAGTTGGTTCAGCTCATACAAGCTATGTAATGATGAATTCAATAGATGGTTATTGTATCAGAATTCATTGGGTATTGTTGATCTGATCCATTAAAAATTCAGCAACCATTCTAGCAACTAGTTTACGTGGTCTAATTGTAGATCGAGAGGTGATAGGAAGCTAAGTAGATTGGATAGATTTTATGTATCTCATAATCTATAGTTGGATCATGACACTTTGGGAAATGTTATTCATGTGGATTACAACACTACTCTATCTGACCACTTTCTAATTTTTTGCTCAATTTCCATTTTCAAAACTCTTAATCTTCCAATCCCTTACCTTACAAATTTAATATTTCTCACCTAAAGAATCTCAATTGTATAGAAATGCTTGTGGGGATATGGAATTCCATCCCCAAACCTAAAGAAGGAGGGTCCTGGATCGAGTGGCGGTGTGATATTATTACTCAATGTATTAATTTTTGTGCTCCTTTGGCAAAAGAATAGATTGGAAACATAAGTGTAGGGAAAAACACTCCAAGGAAAGTTGGAAATAGTAAAAAAAAACTCAATGTGGATCTGAGTAACATCAGACTGCAAGATGTTATTGTTGTTATAGAAAATCAGCTAAGTAAACTTGACAACTATAAAGGACAAGGGGCTAAAATATGAGCCAAATTACATTGGATTAAAGAAGGGAATAGAGGTTCTAAATATTTCTTTAATCTTTTAAACTATAAGCACAAAATAGAAAAAATCAATGCAATTTGAGATGAGTAGGGCATTCTCCATACAAACAATTCTAAGATTAATTTGATCTTTCATAATTTTTATTCAAAGAGGATCAACATTGGAAGGTTGTTCAATTCACCTTGGAGGATATGGTCAAATATTATATACCGAATAGAATTGACCAAGGTTACAGCCAATTCATTGATAGGGTCCTTGAATTAGAAGAACTAGAACATGCACTTTTTTGATGGTTGCTAATAAAAGCCCTAGCATTGATGGGCTTCTAGCAGAATTTTACAAAGTCATGTGGCCACATATCAAGGATGATTTTTACTTTTTATACTTGGAAGCCTTAAAGAAAGGTTCATTGGGGCCCACTATAAATAAAGGTCTTATCAAGCTTTTACCTAAAGGGAAAAATGAAGATTCAATTTCTGGCTAGAGACCAATTACCCTCCTTAACGCATCCTATAAAATTATAGCCAAATCACTGGTTATTCATATCAAACCTGTAGTTCAAGAAATTGTTAGAGTTGAGCAAACTAGATTCCTTGGTGGTAGATATATTTCGGACAATCTTATTTTAGCTTTGGAATCTTGTGAGTGGGCTCAACAGTCAGAACAAAATATCCTTTTGATTAAACTTGATTTTGATAAGGCGTATGATAGAATAAGGTGGAGTTTTATACTTAAGATGTTGCAATAGCTGGGATTTGGGCCCAAATTTTGGTCTCATATTCAAATGCTATTCCAAGAGGCCAACGCTCACTGAATCCTTGACTGAACCATTTCCCTTACAATGTTCTATTAGACAGGGATGTCATTTATCCCCTTTCCTTTACGTCCTTAGTGCGAATGCCTTGGGATATTTGTTACAAAAGGTAAGTAGATGCAACTTATTTCAGGAATCTTACTTCCCAATAATATGGCTATTATTAACTCCCATTTTGCTAATGATAGCATGTTGTCCTTACAAAATTCTAAAGCATAATTGAATAATACAATGGACATTTTGAATTTCTATTGTGTTGTTTCTAGCTCTCAAATTTCACATAACAAAACTAAGTTTTTGATGACAAATACCAATCCTATTCCCCAGTGGATTCCTAAGGATTGGAAATAAATCAAGCATGGGGAGATTACCAGGTATCTAGGAATCCCTTTAAGGCTAGGAGTCTCCCTTTCACACATATGGAGGTGGTATATTTATAAACTAAAAAATAAATTATTTAATTTGCAAACAAAATCTTTATTGCCACTCAAGTTTATTATTTGTCTTGTTAGATGCCCTCCAACAAAGGATATGAAGACTTAAAAAAACTCATTCAATAGTTTCTTTGGAGCAAATGGGATGGTAGTGCTAGTTTTAAGACCACCTCTTGAACACATTTTATACAACTGAGATGTAAAGGAGGTTTGGGTCTGGTAGATCTGAGGACTCAAGGAATCTATCTTGTTGCGAAATGGATTAGTTAGGATTCCCAAGGAGATGAACCCTGGAATATTTTGGTTCATCATAGAATTAATCTTGCTTTAGTTAAGGGCAAATGGAAACTTGTTAACTGGTGGGATAAGATAATCCTTGCTTCTTTCTTTAAAATTAAAGCTTCACCTCCTTTGTAGTCTGTTTGGAAGGCATGGCAACATGTTTGCTCTTTTTTGGAATGGAGAGGTTCTTCTCTTCAACATGGTTTTAGTTTGGTTTCTCATCCATCTGATGGAATAGGCACATTTAGTACCATGGCCAACCAGTTGCTTAGAGTTTTTGGAAGCAAGCTCTTTATTTGTTTAAAAGGGGAATTTGACAGTTTAGTGATGGTGCAGGAGCACCAAGGAGACCATAAAGATTATGTCTTGTCTTCATGTTGTTTATATTGTCTTGTTGACTCAATAAGGTCTTGAAGGCCATTTTCCCATGTTTGTAATAAGGATTATGATGTTTTGGAAAACCACTGTTTATGTTTGTAATAAGGATTATGATGCATTGTAAAAGGAGGTAGTCATACAAAATTCATGATTGTAAGCCTTGCTAAGGCATGTAGGGTAGTGTCAAGAAGTCTAATGCCTAGTCCAAGGCTTAATTACATTGTAAACATGTTTGAAGGCATTGTCAAGTCCCAAACAACCGATGCAACTCTGTTAAAACATGTAATTAGTTGCAGTTGATGGTTGAAGGACAGTTATAAACCTTCTCATCGATCAAAACTGTCTCCAAGTGGTCTATCAAGGTGTGTGCAGGCTTAAAAGGCCTTGAACATTGATCATTGAGGAGTAGAAGAGAAGTTTGAAGTGTGGAAGGAGTTTCAACAATAAACAACTGATTCTCTATAATTTTCTGTGTATTTTCTGTGTTTGCTGCTAGAACAGTCCGTACCATTTACATGTACAGAATAGTCATAATCCCCAAGTGTGTGGAATGAATAGGGTAATGGATTAACTTCCAATTGAATCCATTTTCATGTCTTGACATTGCCTAGGAAGTGATTTACATCCATTTTTCTGGGACTGCTCACTAAAAACTTTATTTTCCTAAATTACAATGCTACTCCAGGCCGTACTCTGCACAGGTACCGTGCTGTCTACATTTCTTCATGATCTGATTTGGTAAAGCATGGAATTATCTTTCATTTGAAGTTAGTTTGGTGCTTTGACATCTCTGTAATAGGGAGATCTAAGACTTTTTCCAAAAACTGTCATGTTAAACCCTAACCTAGGGTTTTGTCAAAATAATGTATTTCTAACCATCCCACTATCTCTCAGTGCCACAAGACCAGTGGGATGGATGTATTATTTCATGTTTTTGTTGATTGGAGTGTTTGCAGAGAAGAGGGAGTTGGTGGATGCAAAATGTGGATGAGGAGGGATTAATATCCTCATGTATTAAGCCATTTGAGGAACCACATAGACATTTTCAAGAACAATCGACTATAGGGGTTTAAAACTTGAAAAAGTCTTGGTTTAGTCATGGGATTGAGATGTCCAAATGATTGGTTGAGTTCTTTGAGTCTCTGAAAGGGTGGTTGTTTTACAAAATAGGCCTAATTGGGGCTCTAGGCCACTAGGAGGGGTTATAGGTTGGGCCATACTATCCAAAAAAAACCATACCCATCTTGGAATATGTTGTGGGGAGTCCAAATGGGTATCTCTAGATTGTCTTAGATCTAAGTTTGCAGGCCTATGTTGAAAGTTATTGCTAACTGTTTATGTTTCAAGGGCTACAAGGAGTTTAGTGGGTTAAAGAAGGAAGTCCTAATTCCAAGTTTGTCTAGCCTTTGCCAATGGTTTGGATGGGTCCCATGGCATGTCAAACATACCTTTCCATGATGATTTTAGAGCCACTAACTTTTGTTCCCACTTTTACAAGTTGACCCTTGAATTTGAGTTTTAGAGTGTAAAGAAAACCTTGTCAATTTGTGGAAACCTCTATCTATCCCAGTGTCTCTACATCATAGTGGTATCAGAGCCATAAAAGGTTCTGTTGTTGGTTGTGTAAGACCTAGTATATGTCAGCAGAGGAGAGTGAAGGAGAGGCTAGCAACATGCCTCCAAAAGGGATGACCACTGAAGTGGTTAAGAAGTTCAAGGAGATGGAAGAGAAGATTAAGAGTGGATTCAAGGAAGCACTCCAAGTAGAGTTGAAGGAACTGAGGATAGGGAATAGGGTAGATGAAGGTTTTGATGAAGAGGAAGAAAAAGAGGAGGAAGAAGAAGAGCAAGAAGAGATAGAGCTACTTGCAAATCAAAAACATTTCCTTGAAGCCATCAAGGCAATTGGTAAAGATTCTTCAGAGGCTCGGATGGAGATTCCCATGTTTAGTGGCAAGATGAATGCTAATGAAGTCATGGAGTGGATTGAGGCCCTAAACAACTACTTTGAATACAAAGAAGCTCCTGAGAACAAGAGGGTGAAGTTTGCAAAAACTAAACTCAAAGGTGCTACCCTTACATGGTGGAATTACACCCAAGGTGAGAGGGTAAAGAATGGGAAGAGCATGATCTCTTCATGGAGAAGAATGTTGGAGAGGATCAAGTCCCAATTCCTTCCATCAGACTATGAGGTACAGATCTACAAGAAGATGCAAAATCTCAAGCAAAGAGATTTGGATGTGGCCACTTACACCGAGGAGTTTCACAAGTTCTCTCTTCATTGTGGATACATGGAGGATGAAAAAGCTAAAGTGGAAAGGTATCTAAATGGTTTGAGGTTTAATATCCAAGATGAAATTAGTCTACTAACTCCTGAAACCATGGATAAATGCTTTTAAGTAGCATTAAGGGCTGAAGAGAAGTTGAAAAGGAAAGGTGAGCAGCAAAATAAGGGAAGAGGTGGCAGAAATTTCAGAGGTAGGGGCAATTTTGGAGGCAGAAATCAGTCCCAAAGGAGTCAAGGGGAATCTAATTCCCAAGAACAAAGTGAAGAATCAGGTTCTAGAGGAGGCTTTAGAGGAAGGAGACCCAATGGAAGGGGTAGATTTGGTGGACCAGGGAGAGGTCCTACTGTCTTCACAGGGAGGTGCTACAACTACAACCAAGTGGGACATCTAGCCTTCAAATGTCCTGAAAAGAAAGCCTCAAGATCTCATGGAGGAGAGAGAAGGAACCAGTTGATCCAAGAGGAAGATTGCCAAAGTGTTAACTCTCCAATTGGAAGTGCAGCTCCAGTCCATGAAGGAGAAAGTTTGATGATGAGGAGAACCATGTTGAAGGTGCCTCAAACACAAGAACCCCCTCAAAGGAAGACATTGTTCAGGACAACATCCAAGGCCTATGGTAAGATTTGCAAGGTAATTGTTGATTCAGGTTCAACTAAAAATTTGGTTTCTATTGAAATGGTAGACAAGTTGAAATTGAAAAGACTTCCTTATGTTAGTCCTTATAAAGTATCATGGTTGAATAAGGGGCAACAAGTTGTGGTAGATGAACAATCTTGGGTAGAATTTGAGATAGGGGAATATAAGGACAAGATTTTGTGTGATATAATTCCCATGGATGCTTTGTCATTTTCTGTTAGGACGTCCATGACAATGTGATGTTCAATCTCAACATGATGGTAAATCTAACTCTTTCATCATAACCAAGAATGGTAGGAAGTATAGAATGAATCCATTGCCAGATGAGAATATAGAGAAGAGTGTTGGGTCAAGTGTCATTTTTGTGAGTGGTAAAGAGTTTCTAGACATCCTTAAGCTGGAAGGAACCCAAGGGTATGCTCTGATTTTGAAGCCTAAAAACAGTCCTAATTTGCATGATCCTAGTGAGGAAGAGGTTCCTAAGGAGGTGCAGCAATTGTTAGAGAAGTATAAGGGTATCATGGTAGAGGAAATGCCTAATGAGTTGCCACCTATTAGGGACATAAGCCATCAAATTGACTTCATACCAGGATCTACTTTGCCAAACAAAGTAGCCTACAAGATGATACTTTCTCAAAATGAAGACATTGCCAAGCAAGTGCAAGAATTGTTGGATAAGGGATTGGTAGGAAAGAGCCTTAGCCCATGTGTTGTCCCAATAGTCCTAGCCCCTAAAAAGGATGGTAAATGGAGGTTGTGTATGGATTCAAGAGCCATTAACAAGATTACTATAAGATATAGGTTCCCTATGCCAAGGATTGAGGACCTAATGGACTGTTTGGGAGGGGATAGATACTTTTCTAAGATTGATCTTAAGAGTGGGTATCATCAAATTAGGATAAAGCTAGGGGATGAATGGAAGACAACATTCAAAACAAACGAGGGACTTTATGAGTGGTTGGTAATGCCATTTGGTCTATCTAATGCCCCAAGTGCTTTTATGTGTCTCATGAATGAAGTGTTGAAGGATTTCATTGGCAAATTTATTGTGGTGTACCTTGATGACATTCTTGTTTTTAGCAGGACTAAGGAAGAACATTTGCAAAATTTGGATCAAGTTTTGAAGAGGTTATATGATAAACAATTGATGATCAACATGGAAAAGAGTGTCTTCATGAAGGAAGAACTCACCTATCTTGGTTTTGTCATTTCCCAAGGTAGTTTGAAGATGGATCCAGTAAAGGTAGAGGCCATTTTGTCATGGCCAACTCCAAAAACAGAAAGTGATGTAAAAATTTTTCATGGTTTAGCAACATTTTATAGGAAGTTCATAAAGGGTTTTAGTCATATTTCTGCACCAATTTTGGATACCATCAAAGGGGTGAAGAAATGTAAGTTTTCTTGGACAAAGGCAGCCAATGATTCTTTTGAAATTCTGAAACAAAAAGTAGCACAACAGCCCATTCTTGTTTTGCCCAACTTTAACAAGTTGTTTGTGGTGGAATGTGATGCTAGTAACCTTGCTATAGGGGCTGTCCTAAGTCAAGAAGTAGGCCAGTTGCTTTCTTTAGTGAAAAATTGAATGATGCTAAGAGAAAGTACTCTACTTATGACTTGGAATTGTATGCAATGGTGCAAGCTTTGAAAAAATGGAGACACTATCTTTTGCCTAAAGAGTTTATTGTTTATACTGACAACCATGCACTTAGTTTTCTAAATTCACAGGAGAAACTCAAACACAGGCATATGAAATGGGTTGAACAACTCCAAGCATCTACCTTTTCAATCAAACACAAGAAGGGGCAGGCCAACAAGTGGCAGATGCATTGAGTAGAAGGGTGTGTATGGTTCAAGAAATTCAATTGCAAAGTGTAGGGGTTGATGCTCTCAAACATATGTATCAGGATGATGAAGATTTCAAGGAGGTATATGAAGTTTGTTCACAATTTTCAAACTCTTATCATTCTGATTTTTTTGAGTTTTTGTTGTAGCAAGGGTTGTTGTTCAAAGGCAGCCAATTATGTGTTCCTAGGTGTTCCATGAGGGAGAACATCATAAAGGAAAAACATTGTGGTGGATTAGGAGGTCACTTTGGGCTGGACAAAACATTAGATCAGGTGAAAAGGTTTTATTTTTGGCCTAAAATGCAATCAGATATCAGAAAATTTGTTGAATTTTGTAGTATTTGTCAAAGGGCAAAGGGTACTTCGTCTAATGCTGGTCTATATCAGCCACTTCCTGTTCCTCATAGGCCATGGGAAAGTATTAGCATGGATTTTGTCTTGGGTCTTCCTAGGACTCAAAGAGGCTTTGATAGTATTTTTGTTGTGGTGGATAGATTCAGTAAGATGGCTCATTTCTCGCCATGTAAATGCACTAATGATGCTTCACACATTGCTAGTTTGTTCTTCAAAGAAATTGTTAGAATCCTTGGTTTGCCTCTTAACATTGTGACTGACAGGGATCCAAAGTTTGTAGGCCACTTTTGGCATAATTTGTGGAAGAAGTTGGGAACTCAGTTGTCATTCACTTTAGCCTATCACCCTCAGATTGATGGCCAAACTGAGGTAGTGAATAGGTCTTTGGGAAATCTCCTTAGATGTCTTACAAAGCAGCATGGAGAGGCATGGGATATGATCATCCCTCAAGTAGAATTTGCTTATAATGACTCCACCAATAGAAGCACAAGAAGGAGTCCATTTGAGGTTGTCTATGGGATTCACCCAAGAGGCATTCTTGAATTGAGAGATCTACATGGATTAGAGAGGAAAAGTGCTTAAGGTGAAGACTTTACATTGGCCATGAAGGACATCCATGATAATGTAAGAGAATCTCTTTAAAGGAACAATGAGAAGTACAAGGAGAAAGCCAATGAGAGAAGGAGAGATGTGCAATACAAGGTTGGGGATTTGGTCATGGCACATTTGAAGAAGGAGAGACTTCCAAAAGGGAAGCCAACCAAACTCCTCATGAAGAAGATAGGTCCATGCTAGATTGTGCACAAGTTTGGGTCCAATGTCTATGAGATTGAGCTTCCTCAAGGCTTAGCAATTTCTCCCATCTTCAATGTTGTTGACTTGTTTCCATACAAGGGTGATAATGTTGCAGGTCTTGATGCAGCCCAAGAAGATGAAGATTGGATAAAAGATCTACCTCCCAGCCAACCATTGAAGTTGGAATGCATTCTTGATGCCAAGGTCATCAAAAAGACTAGAAAGAAGACCTATAAACAGTTCCTTGTCAAATGGAGTGGCTTACCCATTGAAGATGCCACTTGGATGAGTGAAGAAGACATCTTGAAGCATGGTGTCACAGTTGTTGATCTACTTCCTCAAGAGACTTGAGTTCCTTTTCCACCCAGGGAGTATGGTATAGGAGCACCAAGGAGACCATAAAGATTATGTCTTGTCTTCATGTTGTTTATATTTTCTTGTTGACTCAATAGGGTCTTGAAGACCATTTTCCCATGTTTGTAATAAGGATTATGATGTTTTGGAAAACCATTGTTTATGTTTGTAATAAGGATTATGATGCATTGTAAAAGGAGGTAGTCATACAAAATTCATGATTGTAAGCCTTGCTAAGGCATGTAGGGTAGTGTCAAGAAGTCTAATGCCTAGTCCAAGGCTTAATTACATTGTAAACATGTTTGAAGGCATTGTCAAGTCCCAATCAACTGATGCAACTCTGTTAAAACATGTAATTAGTTGCAGTTGATGGTTGAAGGACAGTTATAAACCTTCCCATCGACCAAAACTATCTCCAAGTGGTCTGTCAAGGTGTGTGCAGGATTAAAAGGCCTTGAACATTGATCATTGAGGAGTAGAAGAGAAGTTTGAAGTGTGGAAGGAGTTTCAACAATAAACAACCGATTCTTTGCAATTTTCTATGTTTGCTGCTAGAACAGTCTGTACCATTTATATGTACGGAATAGTCATGATCCCCAAGTGTGTGGGATGAGTAGGTTAATGGATTAACTTCCAATTGAATCCATTTTCATGTCTTGACATT
Organism: Cunninghamia lanceolata; assembly: GCA_027924645.1. NCBI lineage: Eukaryota > Viridiplantae > Streptophyta > Pinopsida > Cupressales > Cupressaceae > Cunninghamia > Cunninghamia lanceolata. The sequence goes on along the minus strand of BSBN01000391.1, from coordinate 40,182,743 downwards.
GCCTAGGAAGTGATTTACATCCATTTTTCTGGGACTGCTCACTAAAAACTTTGTTTTCCTGAATTGCAACGCTGCTCCAGGCCGTACTTTGCACAAGTACCATACTGTATGCATTTCTTCATGATCTGATTTGGTAAAGCATGGAATTATCTTTCATTTGAAGTTAGTTTGGTGCTTTGACATCTCTGTAGTAGGGAGATCTAAGACTTTTTCCAAAAACTGTCATGTTAAACCCTAACCTAGGGTTTTGTCAAAATAATGTATTTCTCATCGTCCCACTGTCTCTCAGTGCCACAAGACCAGTGGGATGGATGTATTCTTTCATGTTTTTGTTGATTGGAGTGTTTGCAGAGAAGAGGGAGTTGGTGGATGCAAAATGTGGATGAGGAGGGCTTAATATCCTCATGTATTAAGCCATTTGAGGAACCACATAGACATTTTCAAGAACAATCGTTTGTAGGGGTTCAAAAACTGAAAAAGTCTTGGTTTGGTTATAGGATTGAGATGTCCAAATGATTGGTTGAGTTCTGTGAGTCTCTAAAAGGGTGGTTGTTTCACAAAATAGGCCTAATTGGGGCTCTAGGCCACTAGGAGGGGTTATAGGTTGGGCCATACTATCCAAAACAAACCATACCCATCTTAGAATATGTTGTGGGGGGTCCAAATGGGTATCTCTAGATTGTCTCAGATCTAAGTTTGCAGACATTTTTTGAAATTTATTGCTGACTGTTTATGTTTCAAGGGCTACAAGGAGTTTAGTGGGTTAAAGAAGGAAGTCCTAATTCCAAGTTTGTCTAGCCTTTGCCAATGGTTTGGATGGGTCCCATGGCATGTCAAACACAACTTTTCCATGATGATTTTAGAGCCACTAACTATTGTTCCCACTTTTACAAGTTGACCCTTGAATTTGGGTTTTAGAGTGTAAAAAAAACCTTGTCAATTTGTGGAAACCTCTATCTATCCTAGTGTCTCTACATCAAGTGATATTTGGGATTTTCATACATTGAATTGGATTCCTTAGCAATCTATCAAATCTTGATTTAAATTAAGTAGTAATTATGAGCACTTTATCATTTTTGTTCAGTCATTAGTCATGGCAGAGATTTCTATGAAATTGTGCACTCTCATTCCTTGATATTTCTTTAAGGATTGGAGGTGGTTGTCCTCTCATCATTTTTTAGCCTTTCCTTTAAAAAAATTAAAATAGGCTTCTTCCACATTTTCCTTTAAATCCATAGTTGAATCTTAAGTGGAAATGTAGATTCAGTGACAAGTTTTGGATCAGGCTTAGCACTCAGATGTGGAAAACTAAAGCAGAAGCAGAGGAGTAATTAATAGCATGAAAAATACTACATTACAAGTTATCCATCGGTGATAGATTGAAATGTATAATGGTCCAACCAACCAACTACCTATTTTGCAATTGTGCTGAAAGTATGGGACATGTCTTTTAGGACTGTTTATTTGTTTGAATCAATGGAATGCTATTTTCAATGATTTACTAGCTATTTTTGGTCATCGATTGAACTGGAAGGAAGCTTTAGTAGGGGTGGGGTTGCATAATAATGTTATAGATGATTCTATTAGACAAGCTATTTTATTCCGTGTTTAGAAAATCATATGCTTGGTAATTTTTGCTAAATCTAACATTCATTAGGAAACAACAATTCTAAATCTTTATGCTGATGTTTTTTTTGAATTGTTTCCTTATTTTCTCAATTTCAGGGGAAGATTAAGAATTTTCAACTCAAACTTCAACTACAACTTATCAAAATGTAGTTGGCTCAGCTCCAGAATAAAAAAATTGTGGCTCTAGATAAATAAAAAATGGATAGGGTTTTCCAAATAGTTGACTCCACAGGGGATCTTGTTTAGAGAAGGATTCTGGTTGATATTCACTTACAGGTGGATTTTCTATGGATTGGTTTGTGATGTTGGCATGGTAATTTGGTCGTTGGCTGAAGAGGGACTCTTTTTTAGTGTTGGGACTTAGTTCTTTGTTAAGGGAATTACTTTTCCTCCTTATTGGTACTCTGTTGGGTATTTTTTGTTGAAGGTTTTGTATTAGAACAACTTTCATCTACCTTCATGTTGCTGCAGGGTTCTTTTTATTGCCTAATTAGACCTTGTATATTGTTCAAATGTTATCAGGATTATTCATCTCTCTACTGCCATTTATTTGTAAAGTTGTTTTAATGATTTATATAACTTTGACATGAATGTAGATGTCTGTTATTCTTATGTTCAAGCATTGGTTTATATTCTTTGCTCTTAGTTTGCTAATACTTTGTTGACTCTATATGGGAAGAAACATGTTACTCATTTCTATGTTAGATAGCAAGAGTTCTTGATGTATGTAATTTGTCTATTCTGTTGTTCTTCTTCTGCAATCCCTCTCTTGAGGATTGCCTTTTTACTTATAATTGTTGTCAAACTGAATTGCACCCTTGAGAGAGTGGTAAGGTAACTCTCCCTTCAGTTGACATAATGGAAACACTTCTAGGTTGTGGGTGACCCATATGTTGGAGTGAATATCTAGAGAGGGCTAGTTCCCCTAGTGTAACACCCAAAAAACTAAACTAACCTATTGTTGTTTGCAAGGAAAAGGGTAGAAAATAATATAGAAATGAACTTAAAACTAGAAAAGAGTTGATACACTAGATGTTTTGTGACTTGCACTTGTTTAAACATACACAATCTGACCAATAAATCAACCACACCATACACAACTCAGAATTTTATATGTTTTACATAACTATTTCATAAGGAGGTTTAGAATCTATGACAATACTCAGAAGGAAATGTAAATGAATTTTTGGAAGTTCAAATGGTGAAGTTTCACAACTAAATATTGTATAAATCTAACACACAAACTATGACCTGCAAAATATATGTATTTCTACACAAAGGTAATGAAAATGAGACTTGAAATCAAGGATAAATTATACTATCACAAGATCATGTCAATCACTTCTACGCTTTTACACAAAATGCAACTTTGAGAAGGCAAAAATGGCTTATTTTATTAATCAAGTGGTACAATAAAATTGAGTACAAGTATGAGAATGAACATATATTCTCTTCAACTCATAGATTACAATACTTTAAAAAAAAAGGAAATTTTTGTTACAATATGTTGTTCTTCACCAAAAACTAAGTTACAATACTTGAGAGAGATCAATAATGAACTCTTTTTCCTATTCTAGGCATCCATTTCTCTATCCAACACCAAGAGAGAATATAGGACCTGTCTAGGAAATAAATGCATTTTCACTTGCCTTGACTTGCTTGGCCTCTCTTCCTTAGGGCGCTAGAGGACTTTTTCTTTGATTTTGCTCCTAAAAAGGCTCATTGATGGTATTGAAGAAGGATTATCTTGTTAGTCTTTGACTTTATCAACTAAAAAAGCTCCTATAAGATCTCCAATTGTTGTCTCCACTCTCCTAGATGCTTGCAACTATCCAAAACTACCTCCTAGATACTTTCACGACTGCTCCATCTCATCCCAAATGCCTTAATTTCTTCTAACCATTACTTGCAATATGATAGGACAAGTGTTTCTCATGAATTTAGATTGATCGGGACTCCTTGGAGGGCGTAGGAGAAAGAGTTTGTCCTTTTAGGACTCTTAAAACTACATATCAAATGATTGTTTCATGGTTCATTATAGGTTTGTTCTACACTTGAGTACTCCTCTAAGTGTTTTGACATGTCTCAAGCATGACTATGTCATTAACAAGGTTATTTGTGCCATTGGAGAAGCATTTCCTCTCTACCAATCTCCACAATGTGTATTTCAACTTTGTTGTATTTTATTACTTCCAGGCACTCTAAAACTTTTGAATCTATTGATCATGATGATGGCCCTATGGCCTCATTCCTGAGATATCCTCAACATGTCAATGTCTTCACTTGGTCACTTGATGAAACCCTCATATCCTAGCACCTTTTTACCTTGTGTTCCACTATATATCCTATGCACTATGTCATTTCCTTCTTAGACCTCTCTAGATAGGTCTCTTCAGTCTCCATTAGCTTCAAAAACCCCTACACTGTACCCCTACACTCCTTACATGAACTCTTTCAAAGTCAAAAACCTCATATTTCTGCATACTCAATCCCTATAGGTCTCTATCCTCTCTATGAGGGTCTGACATAGCTTATAATGGTCATGCCAATTTATTACACTCTTGACAGGGCACAAAAGACATAAGCAGACCCTTTTTACTCTTTGATAAAGGTGATAGGCTTTCATATTATCTTCATAGTTCCTCAAACCACTGTACAAGTCTACCAAGGCTTTGACATTGCTCCTTTAAGTATGTAGCGTCCATCACTGTTTTAGCCAAAAGGATTATATTTGGATGACACCAACTCCTTTTTGTCATTGTATTCACTAATCTTAGGTTCACTGTCTTCTAACCTTGTCTATGATCAATTTTTTCTCACATTTCAAAAACCTATGTCCTTGACCATAGTGACTATCCTTGATCACATTGATCACTCTTTTTTGCCCACTGTATACATTTTCTTCTTATTCTTGGCAAGAACGCTGACCACTGTTGTTTTCTTCTCTGCAAGGTATAAGAAGATTGTTTCTCTCTTCTACCCTCTTGTTAGTGTGAATAGGGATATTTCCTATCTAGTTTCCGTTGTGAGATTAATTCATATTATTTAATTATTTATTAGTTAAATAATATTCTCACACATAATTCACATGTTAAGTTAACTTGACAAGTCTACTAAATGTTTCTAGTTATTTCTAGTTGTTGCTAGTTGTCTTATAGTTGCCTTATCCTACACATGTGCTCTAGTTGTCTCATGTCATAGGATTAAGACACTTGTCACATGACTACAACATCTTAGCTCTCATCCTTGCCTTTAAAAGCAAGGCTCCTCATCTATGTTATAACAACATATGAAAAATTTTGTAGTCATTGATAGAATAGAATTATTCTCTCATTGTATCTCTTGTGCTTTCATGAAGTCCTAGATCTTGGGTGGCTCATATCTTAGCCAACTCTTACATGGTATCAGAGCTCTCTACGTGGAATCTCTTCTTGTTAGCCAAAATTTTAAGAGATTTGAATGCAAATTCATGGTGGATCTTGATAGTTGAGTATGCTCTTCTCTTGCATCGAATGATGACCTAGAGAATCAAAAAGACTTGATGGAAATACCAGATTTGTGAGGTTTTCTTTTTTGTGCCTTATATTGTAGGTTTATTTTGGAGCTAGCTACTACAAATCTGAGCACACTATTGTGTTCAAGAGGTCCAAGATAGTCAAGATCGCCTTTTGTTTTGTCTAGATTGGACACCAGAGGCCAATCTATGAGGTTTTCAATCTGATGAGTGGTTACATGATTCAGGAGGTATCTACAATTTCAGAGTAGTTTGGGCAAAATTTGACCCTTCCATCATGCTCAGGATGCCCAAAAACCTATAGATCGACTGTCAAATCGCCCAAATCAGACAAATTCGTAGTGAAACGCAATTTTTTTTTGCAATTTGGTCATACAGAATATTTTGCAGAATATTTCCCAGGCATCATTATTGTAGGCTACGCAGGCTTGTGTCAGCGATCCGTCGGGTAAAGAAATTTTATTCATTGGTTAAAGTTTTCTGTGGATATATTTATTAGTTTTGCATAGTTTTAAAAAAATAAATAAATAAGTTCAAGGGTACCGATAGGGTACACAGGCCCTTGTTGGCCCCTATACCTTGCTGCCAGTGGGGAGCCCAGAGGGCTCAGGCCCCCACGTGGTAGGGGCTAACCCCACAGGGGTTGATCCCCTGCAGGACCCCCCCGGGCCACGTGGAGGGATTTATACCCCCGCGAAGCCCTTAGAACATGACTTCAATCATTTAATAAAATATCTTCGCAATCTTTTAAAATCTTCCACAGATTTAATAATAAAACTAGTGGCTGGTTTAAACGGCGGTAACAGGTCTATCAAATGGCAGTAAAATAAAATCCAGTAACATAAAACTAGCAGTGGTGAAATCTGGGGTATATTCCCCTTCAATATCACCCAACAGCAAAACCAAATGATGGTTTCCTCTGGGATTACCAGTTTTGACCTTCCAAAGGTGGTTTTCACCATATACAACAGTTTTCTTTGTGTAATATAGGTGATTTTGCAAGCAAACCAACATTTTTTCCCTAGTAGAGGCAGTTTTACTGTGCAAGAGGGTAGTTTTTTTCTTGAAAAAGGTAGTTTTGGATTTTGACAAAGAATATTTCAGTGACTGGACCAAATATTCTGTCAGGGTATTGCTAACATCAACAGTGACGTCAGTGTCTGGACCCTCTTTGGCCCCCTTCTAGCCCTAATAGGGCATTTTTTTTCCAGGAGCCATAACTTTTCACCACGCAATCAAAAATAGGCAAACAAGATATCGTCATAAAGTTGGTTCTGATCTCTTTGTAGTGGTATAGGTATTTTTCTAATATTGTGTTGTGGGTGATAGATACAGTTGTTTAAAGCTAGATCTTGCTTTTTTCACTTTTGAGCTCACAACTTTTGCCCACTTTATCAGAATTTCAACTTTTTATAGGTGTTGGAAAGTTATTTCTATACTCTATAGTTCTATCCATTCCATTTTTATAGATTTTGCTTTATACATCATATTTCTAGTTTGAAGCTCTTTGGGTACATATCACTCATTGATTAGAAAAAGAGTTGAAATTGGTGGTTGTTTTGGTTCAGGGGGATTCAATTACAGTGTTGATTGAGTTTGTACTTTGATAGATCTACTTATGCTCTTCTTTTCCTCTACATAATGGATAAATCAAGGGTTCCATTGTTAACACCTTATAACTATGCAACTTGGAGTCAACATGCTTGGAATGCCCTAATGGATCTTGGACATTCTCTATATGTTGAAAACAAGATACCTAAACCCATATATGATAAGGAAAAAATAAAATAGATGATAAAGAATACAAAAGCTCTTGGATGTCTTCGTAGTTTCATTTCCCTAGATCTCTTGTTTTAGATTGAGGTATGTACAAATTCACGTGATGCTAGGGATAAGTTGAAAACATTGTATGGTACAACAGATGAAGTTAAAGGCTATCAAATTGATAATGAATTGATGAGCCTTGATCCTAAGAACTTTAGCAACATCCAAGATTACATAACTAAGGTTAATGATCTAAGAGCACAATGTAAAGTGTGTGGTGTTGAGAAAAAAGACATCCAATTGATCTACAATGTGTTGAATAAACTTGGTCTTGATTATGCAGCTTTTGTTTCTAGCTTTCACACTCATAGGTTAACTATGGGATATGATTTCACTATGCCTTCATTTGCATCCTGTGCTGAGATGTTAATGCATGAGAAATAGAAGCTTCTTTCAATGGGTATCATTAAGCCATCACAAACTCATGCTTTGGTGGTTGGCCAACCTAAGGAATAGAAAGCCTCAGGTTCTTCTGACAAGAAACAAAAGAAATCTAAGAAAAATCCACACATAGATCAAGCACAAAATTCACCTAAGAAGGAGAATCCTACATGTGGTTATTGTAAGAAATCAGGGCATGGTGAACATAATTGTTTTAAGAAACATATTGACATGTTGTTGCAACTTATTCAAAAGAACAATCTTCCATCACCTGGTTCTTCTTCTACTCCTTCAACATCTACATAGCTAGAACTTTCTGAATCAGGTCATACAAGGAAAGCTAAGGAACCCAAACATAAAAGTAAAACACTTTGAGGAAGTACAAGTTCTACATCAGGTAAATGGCTTATTGATTCTGGTGCTTCTCATCATATGGCTTCTTCAAAGGTTATGTTTTCTTCATTTGAGCCATCTGAAATGCCACCTATCTTGATGGGTAATAACACATATGAATGTAATTGGGAAGGGAAATGTTGACCTATTTTCCCTTCTTAGAGTCAAATAGCTCAGTCTAGAAAATGTTGAAAATCTTGTTGGATTTCCTTAGGTGCCCAATGTTCTTCATGAAAGGGTGTTTTCCTTGTAAAAATCCCCAAAAATCTTGAGTATAAAACCCCTAAAAAAACCTAGAAATTTCCAAGTCTTACCTTAGTTTTTCAGCCTTAGTCAGCAAAAAGTCAAGTTCGCAAACCCGTCCGTTTGCTAACCGGCCAATTCGCTGACTAAGGGAAGGTTCAAAAGAAGTGAAAAGAAGTAAAAAGGAAACCTTATCAGCAAATATTCAAGTTCATGAACCCGCCGGTTCGTCGACTGACCAGTTCACCGACTAAGGGAAGGTTCAAAAGAAACAAGTAGAAAGGAAGCCTTTGTTGGCAAAGTGTCAAGTTTGCAAAACAAATTGTTCATTGATCGGTGAATTCACTGACAAAGAAAGAAGTGGCCAAAGGAAGACTTGAAAATGACTAAGGCAAAGAGAAAATAAAGGCTTTATTGGGAAATTTGTGAATGCTCGAACTCATCCAATAGTTTGAGATTTCTTAAGTTCATCAATAAGGTGAATCACTGACCAAGAAGGAAAGTGAGAACACAGGCCAAGTTCGTGAAAGAGGAAAATCACCGACTAAAGGGAAAAACAAAAGATGAAGGAAAGGAAGAAGAAAGGATGGTTCACAAAAGTCAAAATTTTCCGATCAAAGAAAGAAGAATGGCTTTATCAGGAAATCGGAGGAAACACGAACTTGCCAAATAGTTCAAAATTTCCTAGGTTCGTTGATAAGGCAAATCACTGATAAAGGAAGATAAAGGAAAGAAAGAAGAAGGCAAAGTTTGTGAAAGTGGAACTTTGCTGACAAAGGTAAATAAACAAAGGCGAGAACAAAGAAAAGTTCATAAAAAGGTGATTTCACCGACTGAAGAAGAAAGTAAGAGGAAAAGCAAAGACAAAATGGTTTGTAAAAAAGAGATTTTGCTAATAAGGCAAAATAAAAACCAAAATTATAGAAAAGTGAAATAAAATGAAAATAAAGCTTTAAAATATTTTTTAAGTTAAAATGTTTTATTAAAGTGTTGAAAAATCTTTGCACAGGGATTTTAGTGGGAATATATATTTGAAATATCTATCTTCTCCAGCCATTAATGCAGAATCAGATCAGCCCAGCTGGAAGTAGTTGTTGTGCATTTAATTGTTGCAGGTAGATGAGTCAGCTGCTTGCATTCAAGGCAACAGATATTTTCCAGCTACTTCATTCTCAAGATATTTTTTGCATTTATGTTTTGCAGACATACATTCCTTTTGCAGAAATATCTTCTGACAAGCCCATGGGGTAAATTATTGTAGTAGGTGACTTAGGTCAATTTAATGAAATGGTATAGAAAGATGAAAAATCAATGTAATGAGGGTTGGATATAGACACTCATCTTTTGTGTTCCAAACAAAACCCTCTTCTGCTGTAACTGTGCCTTTCTATTAATACATGCTGATTGTTTTTACCTTTTCATGTTGTTTTTTAGCTCTGTGTAGACTAGAACTGGTTATTGTTTGTGAATGTTTAATTCCTTGTAATCCTTTTCTTATCTTTTACCTCTATTAAGAACTACAGGATTTGTGAGTTTATCAATTGTATTCAATTATTCTGTGCATTTTAGCTTTGTGGGTGATCTTTATTCGAACTTGGTGAATCACCTTTACTTTTTAGTTTCTCCTTCTTCCTCTTTTCCCAAAAGTGATTAGATTAGTTTTAGTCTTAGTCTACTCTGAATTGCATATTCAGAGGAAGGAACCAGCCTTCTCTGGAGGTTTGATTTCCTTTGCAGGGTCTCACACCTGGAAATCACTCCAATGTTTCATTGGACTGTTGCAGCAAAAATGCTTCAACACAAGGTGCAAATCCAAGTGACAATAGTTTTTGGCATGCCCGGTGGGACCACACTTTGCTCTTAATGAAGAGTTAAGCTAAGAAATTGGTGTTGTTCTCAGTATTCTTCAATTTGGTAGACAACTTTCATGCACCTAGTGACTCTATAGGCTTCTGGTTTCAAATCAATCCAACATTATATGTGTAGAGTACAGATGAGAGCTTCTTCAAGAGGTACAATAACTATCAGTTTGTTGAAGTAATTGTTGTTGATTCAAGGAGAAGAACTAGGTTATCTAGGTCTCCTGCAAGAAGGAATAACAGTGTTGTTCCATCTCATTCTAGAGCTCAAACTACACCTCCTCTTGTTAGGTTTCAATACTCAAGAAAGGGATTGCACATACCTAGAATAAATCTTAATATTCTCAATATGGCAAGAAATCTACCTTTTATAACCTTTAATGGAGGTAGCCCTTTAGATCTAGCTACACATAATGATATACCTAACTTGGCCCTAAAGAGTATTTCATCCTTTAGGGGTGATGGTTCTACTACACCTACTGAACATATCAAAGACATATCAAATGTATGTTCAATTCACCATATTCAACATGAATATGTGGTTGTTAGGATCATGGTTCCATCCTTCAATGGGAGAGCTCTTCAATGGTTTAGGAGATTAACTCCTGCATCAATACATGATTGGGATGAGCTAGGAGAAGCACTCTACAAGAAGTTCAGAGAAAGAGAAGATAATGTTTCTCTACTGGAATAACTGACAACTATAAAGAGGGCTCCCAGTGAGATGATGGCTGATTTCAACTTCAGATTTCAAAGAACGTGGGAAAGAATATCGACTCTCCTCAGGCTATCTCCACAAGGTGCTTTCATATATTTTGTGAGAGCTTTAAATTCTAATATAGCTATTATGATGCAATCTATGGGTGCTCAAACTTTACCAGATGCATACGAGACAACTTTGAGAGCTAAAAATTATTTAATACAGGTTGGGAAAATTGCTCCCAGGCCTCCTGTACCCATTTTCCCAGAACTGCCTTCACAGATTCAACAACCTACTATTGCTCCCATCCCAGAGCTTAAAGCCTCTACATCTGCTCTTTCACAAGAAGAGAATAACCTCAAAACCTTGGTGACCAATCTGACTAACAAAGTCAATAGCATAGCTATTCAGACTGCCCCTAAACCCCATCAAAATTATAACCAGGGGCAGTCTTCAAATCAGAACTAGAATCAGGGTTATAATTCCAATAGAAATAAAAAATGGAACTAGGATTACCATCCAAATAGGTACCAAAATAATAACCCTGCTCAGTCCTTGTAAATGGTTAGACCCATCCAACAAATACTGACTATCAATCTAGTAGGGCCTTGGTTCCTACTCAAAACAATCTAGCCCAAGAGTTAGATTGGTGTTATCCTTGTAACAAACCTCACAATTAGTCTACTTGTGCATTTGGGGCACAAGAACAAGCCCTAATGGTGCAAAATTTTCACTTAGCAAGCATCATTGGTGGAAGTAACCAACAACAACCCTGAGGTACCAAATGAGGTCGCTTCTGATTCTAATTTAATGTTTTGGACTCCTAAGGATTTCTGTGTTGTTAACCAACCTATGGATAGTGTGATAATGTTGGTAAGCAGTATTGCAAACAACACAAGATCCAAGAAGAGACAATTGGAGGATAACCCCATGCCTGCTATATTACAAAAGGAACCTATCCCAAAAACAAAAGGGGCCAGTGCTACAAATTCAACTCAGAGAAGTAGGCCTGCTACTGCAAAGGAGGTTCCATCATCTCCAAAAATGCCTGAACAAGCCGCAAATCAGTCAAAGAGGGGAACATGGATTCCTTCCATGCATAAAACAACAACATTTCCCCTGAATATTGTGGAACAAATGAAAAAGACAAGCCTGAATGTATCCACGTGGGATGCATTGTTAATCCCCTCTCAAAGGGATTTGTTGCAGGAGGCCTCAAGTCAATTCCCATTAACTAACTCAACTTCCCAGAGGGAAAAAGGCCTAGTCAATCTTGTACAACCAAGTGAAGAGTAGGGAGATCCAAATTTTGGTCCCCATTCTACTTGTCCCTAATCATTGGGAAGTTCTTGGTACATAACTGCATGATTGATTCAGGGGCTAGTATTTTAGTTATGCCAAAGAAGATAACGGATGCATTAGGCATCAAATATACCCCTGTTTCATCAGGTGTATTGCAATTGGATGTCACTTCTATTAATATTGTTGGAGTGAGCAAAGGACTAGATTTGACCTTACATGTTTGTCCAAACTTGACTATCAGTCAAGATATTTTAGTCATTGATCTTCTTCCTTTCTTTGCTATATATTTGTCAAGAGACTTCATAGCTAAGGTAGGTGGCTACCTCTCCTCTGACTAGTCTCACATGTTGCTGAGGACAAGATATGGCACAAGGTTCACCATTAAGGCTGAACCAGTTTCAAATTATCATGTAGAAAATCATGATCATAGCCCGGTGAACCCTCATTGTATGATTCAAGGTGAGGAAGTGCATGATTCAAGGTCTCTTGAGATAGTACCTTCACCCCTTCCAACCCCAGATCTTTTCCTCGATGAATGGGCAAAAGATCATTTTGATTTTGATCCCTATAACACCACCGAGACAACTAGGCTAGGCACTTACATGATTCATGAGAGGAATTCCTCTATCCTCTCCATACTCAAACCAACTAATGATTCTGATGGCCCATGGAAAATGTTCTTTGGAGGTGCAAAAAGAAAAAATGTAGCTGGTGTAGAAGTCTTATTGATCTCCCTAACTGGTAAAAAACTACATTTTGCTCACAGACTACATTTTTCATGCACAAATAATGTTGCAAAGTATGAGGCATTGGTACATGGCATGTTAATTGCTGAAAAGAAGAAGATCAAACATCTAGAGATCTTTGGAGACACTGAGCTAGTGGTCAACCAGGTCAGGAAAAGATGTGCAATGAAAAATCAGCTCCTACGAGCTTATAGACATAGAGTTTGGGGCCTGTTTGAGAGTTTTCATGCTCTCAACCTATAGGTGATCCCAAGGAAATTAAATGCTGAGGTAGACCAATTGGTAACAATTGGTGCTCAGTTTTCTCCACCCACAAACCTCTTTTAAGGACCTAATAAATAGGTCAAGATATTGGTCAAGCTCTCAGTCCCAGATAATGATGTGAACTGGTAGATTTTTGACAATAATGAGCAAATTGTAGACTTCATCCAGAATGAAGCTGAGTTCTCATTGACTGCACAGTCCATACTGCAAGAAGGGTATAGTGATCAGATTATTCAATTCAAAACAAATAAGTTACCCAAGGGTTTGGTCACTCTTGAGGCTATTTTCAGCCATGATGATGAGTTCAAGGGTGAGAAGAAGAACATAGCATTCAAAAGGGATGACTATAAGAATGTTTCTATCGCCCAGGACAAAGACTTATTGCTGGGAAAGGTATGTTGTGACACTGAACAACAAGATTTTATTCACCTTTCTTAGAAATACAGTGATGTTTTTGCATGGAACTATGAGGACCTAAAGGGTTTTGACCCTAATGTTGCCCAACATGCCATAGAACTTGACCTAAATTCCAAGCCTGTCTGCCAAAGACAGCAGCCTGTAAATCCAAAAATTGAGCCTTTGATGAGGAAAGAGCTCACCAAGCTTATTCAGGCCAGAATTATTTTTCCCATCAAGTATTCCACATGGGTAGCTAATTTAGTGTCAGTGACGAAGAAAAATGGTGAGATAAGGTTGTGCGTTGACTTCCATGATCTGAATCAAGCTTCCCTGAAAGATCACTACCCTCTATCATCCATGGACCAAATCTTGCAGCCTATTGCAGGTTCAAAGAGGTTCTCATTGGTTGATGGTTTTTCTAGTTATAACTAGATTCTTGTGAGGGAAGAGGACAGATTCAAGACAACTTTCAACACTAAGTGGGGAACCATGGCGTATGTGAAAATGCCATTTGGGCTCTCCAATGTTGGTGCCACATTTCAGAGGGCAATGGACATTGAGTTCAAGGGCTTCATCAACAAGTTCATCCGAATTTATCTGGATGATATCACGGTCTTCTTCAAGAGAGAAGAAAATCACATGGATCATCTAGAGAAAGTTTTCGAAAGGTGCAGGGAGTTTGGGGTGTCTCTGAACCCCAAAAAATGTATTTTTGTTGTCTCTCAGGGCAAACTTTTGGGACATTTAGTGTCCAAAGATGGGATCTCCATAGATCCATAAAGAAGTTCATCTCTTCTTTTTCTTCCTCTACCTGCTCATAAGAAGGCTTTACAGTCTTTTCTGGGGCAGATCAATTTTGTTAAGAAATTCATTCCTAACTGTGTTGGTTTGGTCAAACCAATGACCCTAATGCTTAAAAAGGATGTTTTTAGGTGGACCAATGAGGAGAAGGATGGCTTTGAGAAGATAAAAGAAGAAATTTCCCAAGTTCCTACTCTCATAAATTGTAATTATGTGAAAGATTTTGTCCTTTATGCCCATGGAGGAGAGAGCAGCATTGTAGCTTTTCTGATGCAACAAAATGACCAAGGTATGGAGCAACCCCTAGCCTTCTTTAATCAAACGTTGAAGGACTATGAGGTTAGGTAGAGTCCCATGGACAAATAGGCTTTTGCCATTGTAAGAGCATTGAAAAGTTTTAGATATATGCTGACAAATAACCATATCAAATTATTAGTTTCTCATCCTAGTGTGAGAGACTACATAATGGGAATTTAAATAAGTGAAAAGAGAGCAAGCTGGGTCACTAAGATTCTGGAATATGATGTTATTATCAAAGCCACTAAGCTGATTAGAGGTAGAGGATTGTGTGAACAATTAGCTAAAACTATTATGGATGAAATGAACTCATCCTATCACTTGAATGAGGCAGAACCTATAGTTGAACCAACAATTGTAAGTGTTGGATCTAGGGCATACAACTGAGAGGGGGGGGTGAATCAGTTGTATAGAACTTCTTCTTATTCAAACACTTAACTTTCTGTTGTTAGTTAGCAGCATATCAAATAATCATCCATGGAAGCATAATACATAAACACAAGAGCAGATAAGCATCAACACATTGAACACCAAGATTTTGACGTGGAAAACCCGGTTAAGGGAAAAACCACGGGGTGATTAACCCAAGAATTATTCTCTATTAGAAGAATAAAGAAAAATGAATGGCACATGCCAATAAGGGCTCACTGCCCGAGCACACTGCTCACAAAGAGGCCCACTGCCTACAAGGAGACACACTGTCTACAAAGTGATAAAAATCACAGTCTTGAACTGGAGAATGACATCTCTATCATGTCCGGATCAGTTCCAATTAAGCCCAACAATCTCTGCTCTGCCTTTCGCACGTTTCTTCGCTATTCCATACTCATCCTCACACCACACACTGAAATGAACTTACAAACCGTTATTTATACAAGACATCGACTCAGGAACAAGCATCTAAGTCGGCAAACAACCATAGGAGTATCCGCAAGATGAATAACACATCCGGTCGGCCATCACAAGAACATTCCCAGGATGAACAACTCATCCGGTCGGCTACACAGAGCAAGAACTTCATCCGGAAGAATAACTTCAATTCCGGGCTCTACCATCAATGCGGACCAACAACACAACCTAAACATGATCCAAGAACCTTCACAAGCCTGTCTGAATGTCCGGATACATCCGCACTTCCTCTGCTTACTGGGATCTCTTGTCTTCCTCATCCGGAACTTCAAGAACACAGTCTGTCGCCACTGTCATAATGCAAGAGGTACTTCCGGACCTCCAAATCATACACAAATCAAGATGACACATCACAAGGACATCCCAAACACTCCTTCCAATCCGCAGATTAGGGTAATACAATTCCGGACCTCACCGGACCTTTTTGTGATCCTCTATCACCTCCGGATACTTGCCGGACCCGGTTCTATACCGGCAGCCACAACTCCTTCAGATCTTCATGCGGACCTCTGAAATCTTATCTGTAGCATCTCAAGACGCATATCTACTAACCCTTTAATCCGCATCCTCCGGTTCTCATCCTATATAGTACATTTACCTTCTTCTCATCACTGTTCTTCACTGTTCCTGACTGAGGCTAATTTTCTCAATATCCTCAGCACACAGCTCATCAAATCCTTCTTGTCAATGCAATATGAGTATGTTGACATCAATGACAACACTGGCTCACCTCATACTTGCAACAGTAAGTTCCTCGACAACAAACATGACCAGGTTCCTATCTATTGGTGAGTACCCTTATGGATTGGATAGAACTAAGAGAAGACATTTTAGGTTGTAATCCATTCCTTATGCTTTGGTGGATGGGGTTCTCTTTAAAAGAAATCTGGATGGAGTCTTGTTGAGATGCATTGAAGAAGATCAGATGGACAGATTGCTCAGTGAGTTTCATGTTGGTCAAGTTGGAGGCCACTTCTTTGCAAGAGATAGAATAATGAAGATAATGAGAGTAGATTACTTTTGGCCCACATTATTCAATGATGCCCATGTGTGGGTAAGAAAATACAAAGAGTGCGCTCTCTTTGCTAGGAAGAAAATATTGGCCACCCTTCCACTTCATCCTATTCATGTAGATCATCCTTTCATTGGCATGATCAACCCTACATCTAGTGTTGGCCACAAATGGGTTTTAACTGCAACAAACTACTTCACCAAGTGGGTTGAAACAGTCCCACTCAAAGAGGCTATAGAATCAACAATCATGGATTTATTGGAAGAAATCATGACAAGGTTTAGAGATCCTCACACTATCATTTGTGATAATGCAAGAGCTTTTACTGGTTTTAGGATAGCTGATTAGGCCTTGAAATATAATGTGTTCTTGAAGACTTCATCTAACTATTACCCCCAAGGTAATGGTTTAGCTGAATCTACTAATAAGAACCTGACCAAAATCTTGAAAAGGACCATGGAAACAAATTAGAGACAATGGCATAATAAGATCATATTGGCTCTTTGGGCTGATAAGATCACTTATAAAAGAGCCATTGGTAACTCTCCTTTTGTTCTTGTATATGGAAAAGAGGCTAGACTGCCCTTATCTTTGGATCTTCCTTCATTAGAATTGGCCCAACAGTTGGAGTTAGAAGGTGAAGATGCTAGGTCTGTGAGGATGGTTGTGTTAACTGAATTAGAAGAACTTAGATAGTTAGCCATGACTACATTGGAAGAACACCAGAAGAAGACCAATAAATACTTTGACAAGAAGGCCAAGGATCAAATTTTTAAAGAAGGAGATCTTGTTTTGAAATGGGATGTTGATAGAGCCAAACCTAGAGGTGGCACTAAGTTTGATTCAATCTAGAGTGGCCCATATATCATCACCAACTGCAAGCAAGCCAATGCTTTCAATCTTTCAAAGCTGGATGGTGAAGTTCTACCAATCTCAATCAATGGGATCCATCTCCAACCTTAATTCTAAGGTTGGTCTGAGATTTTGTATATACTATTTTGTTTTGTTCCTACTTTAGTTTTCCTTTTCCCTAAGTGTTATTTCACAGATTGCACTCTCATTATTAGAATGCAAGCCTTGTTTCCTTTTTTGGTATTGTTTTGAAGGCAAGGTTTCAATTGTTTTTAGTCTACTCCAGTCCCTTTTTAACTTTGTGCTCAATGGATGCTTATGGCCACTGATTCTTTTGTTTAGAAAGAAAACATCCCTAAGAGGTCACCAAAATGTTGACCTATTTTCCCCTCCTAGAGTCAAATAGCCCAGTCTTGAAACTGTTGAAAATCTTGTTGGATTTCCTTAGGTGCCCAATGTTCTTCATGAAAGGGTGTTATCCTTGTAAAAATCCCCAAAAACCTTGAGTATAAAACCCCTGAAAAAACCCAAAAATTTCCAAGTCTTACCTTACTTTTCAGCCTTAGTCAGCAAAAAATCAAGTTCACGAACTCGCCAGTTCACTGACTAAGGGAAGGTTCAAAAGAAGCAAAAAGAAGTAAAATAGAAACCTTATCAACAAATGTTCAAGTTTCTAAACTCGTCGGTTCGCCGACTAAGGGAAGGTTCAAAAGAAACAAGTAGAAAGGAAGCCTTTGTCGGCAAAATGTCAAGTTTGCGAACCAAATTGTTCGTCAATCAGCAGGTTCGTCGATCAGTGAATTCACCAACAAAGAAAGAAGTGGCTAAAGACTTGAAAATGACTAAGGCAAAGAGAAAAGAAATGATTTATCAAGAAATCAGTGAAGGCTTGAACTCGTCGAATAGTTTAAGATTTCTTAAGTTCATCAATAAGGCGAATCTCTGACCAAGGAGGAAAGCGAGAACACAGGCCAAGTTCACGAAAGAGGAAAATTATCAACTAAATGGCAGAAGGAAAGGAAGAAGAAAGGATGGTTCACAAAGTCAAAATTCACTGACCAAAGAAAGAAGAATGGCTTTATTAGGAAACCGGATGAAACTCAAACTCGCCAAATAATTCAAAATTTCCTAGGTTCGCCGATAAGGTGAATTGTCGATAAAGGAAGATAAAGGAAAGAAAGAAGAAGGTAAAGTTCATGAAAGTGGAACTTTGTCGACAAAGGTAAAGAAACAAAGGTGAGAACAAAGCAAAGTTCATCAAAAGGTGATTTCATCGACTGAAGAAGAAAGTAAGAGGAAAAGCAAAGACAAAATGGTTTATAAAAAAGAGATTTTACCGATAAGGCAAAATAAAAGCCAGAATTATAGAAAAGTGAAATAAAATGAAAATAGAGCTTGTAATATAATGTAAAGCTTTAAAATATTTTTTAAGTTAAAATGTTTTAAAGTTTTGAAAAAGCTTTGCACGAGGATTTTGGCGGGAATATATATTTGAAATATCTATCTTCTCTAGCCATTAATGCAGAATCAGATTAGCCCAGTTGGAAGTAGTTGTTGTGCATTTAATTGTTGTAGGTAGATGAATCAACTACTTGCATTCAAGGTAGAAGATATTTCCCAGCTACTTCATCCTCAAGATATTTTCTGCATTTATGTTTTGCAAACAGACATTCCTTTTGCAAAAATATCTTCTAACAAGCCCATGGGGTGAATTATTGTAGTAGGTGACTTAGGTCAAGTCAATGAAATGGTATAAATAGATGAAAAATAAATGTAATGAGGGTTGGATACAGAGACTTATCTTTTGTGTTTCAAATAGTCTTTTGTTGTAACCGTGCCTTTCTGATTAATACATGCTGATTGTTTTTACCTTTTCATGTTGTTTTTTAGCTCTGTGTAGATCTAGAACTGGTTATTATTTGTGAATGTTTAATTCCTTGCAATCCTTTTTTTATATTTTACATCTGTTAAGATCTGTAGGATTTGTGTGAGTTTATCAATTGTATTCAATTATTTTGTGCATTTTAGCTTTGTGGGTTTTCTTTATTCAAACTTGGTGAATCACCTTTACTTTTCAGTTTCACCTTCTTCCTCATTTCCCAATAGTGATTAGATTAGGTTTAGTATTAGTCTACTCTAAATTGCATATTTAGAGGAAGGAACTAGCCTTCTCTAGAGATTTGATTTTCTTTGTAGGGACCCACACCTGGAAATCACTCCAATGTTTCACTGGATTGTTGCAGCAAAAACACTTCAACACAGGGTGCAAATTCAAGTGACAATAGGAATTATTGATATTGGTGAAGGTACTTTCAATTATTTACTTTGTGTGCCTTCTTTGACTAATAATCTTCTTTCCATATATCAAATTACTCATAGTGGTACAAGGAAGATAGTGGAGTTCACACCTAATTTGGTTATTATCAGAGACTTGGAGAGCATAGAGATAATTGTTACTGAGGTGATTGATCATACATCTCGCTATACACCTTTTATGGTTTCTCTCCTGATGATGATTCAAACCCGTTGGGTGAATTTCACACTCCTTGTGGGAATCACATTTTAGAGGAGAAGTTTGGTCACTCGAACCTTTGTATTCTTGCATCTTCATCGGTTCTTGAGACATGTGCTACACTTCCTTCTTCTCCACCTCCTGCTTCTTTAGAGTTTAGTGCTTCAGTTCAGTGGGATGCTTCTTGTCTTTTAGATATAGCTTTGTGGGATGAGCATTTGATAGGTATTTCAAATTTGTTTTGTGAGTCCTATCTTGTAGATTTGGAGGACACATTTGAGGGGTTATCTCTCCTCTTTTATGATAGTCATAGCACAACTATTGTCAACCCATCTTTATCTTTGGAGCCTAATGATTTTTAGTTTCCACTAGATCCTGGATTGTCACTTTCATCAATGAGACCTGAGACTCCTAATTTGATTTTGGTATCATTCGGCATCAACATAAAAACACATGAGCAATTTTTAGAGACATCATATTTCATGAGACTTCTTCCCTCATCTCTTATTTTGGATTTGAAGTTTCTTCAACATACACTAGTGGATTGGTTTCTTCCCAAGGGGAGGAATGTTGTTTGCAAGTTCTGGATCCTATTTAGTCTTCTTCTTCGAGTATTCACCATTGGAATAGGAGCTACTTCATTAAGGGGGGGACATCTTGTCTCATTTTTTCCCTCTTATGGGGGGGCTATTGATTGTATATTTGTGATGGGTGTTGTATTTGGGAGGTCTTGATTCTTCCATCATTCCATCACTTGTACATGTTTGTATGCATTCTCACTTTTGGAGAGGAGTTTTTCCCATGAGGTTTTCTCCTTTACTCCACTTGAGACTTGTTTGTACATGGGTACCTAACATGGCCTGGTAGCTGGGACCCATCCATCCTTGCATCATTACTTTAGTTAGTTACTCCCTAAGTTGCACTTAAGGGGGGTACTAGTGTGAATAGGGATATTTCCTATCTAGTTTCCCTTGTTGTGAGATTAATTCATGTTATTTAACTATTTATTGGTCAAATAATATTCTCACACAAAATTCACATGTTAAGTTGACTTAGTGAGTCTACTAGATGTTTCTAGTTGTGTCTAGTTGTTGCTAGTTGTCTTATAGTTGTCTTATCCTACACATGTGCTCTAGTTGTCTCATGTCATGGGATTAAGACACTTGTCACATGACTACAACATCTTATCTCTCATCCTTGTCTTTATAATCAAGGCTCCTCATGTACATTGTAACAACATATGAACATTTTTGAATTCATTGATAGAATATAATTATTCTCTTAGTGTCTCTCTTGTGCTTTCATGAAGTCCTAGATCTTGGGTGGCTCCTATCTTAGCCAACTCTTACACCTCTCACACCGTGGTCAGAGCCTCTCAAACCTTGTCTACAACATCATATCGCTCATTGCATGCTCTCATCTGACTTGAAAAGGACTGTCTCAATTCTTTGTATAATCTTTGTGTCTGACCCTTGATGACTAAGCTCATTTCCAACATCTTCATAGACCTTTTGGAACTGTAAACACCTTCCTAGGCCTTTAAGAGACTAAAGGGAACCTCAATACATTTGCAAACCTATCTAACAATTTAGAATACAATTCAAGATCATACAAGGGTTTGTGAGATTCCAAAGAGTTTGACAATGATTCTTTATCCTATTTCATACTTCAGAGGATTTGTATTTGGTAATCAGACCCTAAAAATGTTTGATAGAGATTTCATGGATACATAGTTCTTGGCAGGGTTTAACAATGATCATGCAGAGTTTTTAGGACTATATCAAGGTTTAATAAGGTTTGACAATCTCTTTAACCTTTTGATAGTTCTAAACCATCTTATGACTATATGAAGGCTTATTGAGACCATCTTTAGACTATTGTATTAATCCCTTACTCACTATATTACAATCAATATATCGAACTTTCTTTTACATGCATAACCAGTGTTCTAGGATTTCATGAGGCTATGTTTTCTCTTAGATGGATATTCCATAACGTACAAAGTTACCAAAGCCTACTCTAGTGCTTATCAGACCTTCAAGGCCACACCAAAATAATGATGAAGATATAAGAAGAAAGGATATAAGCTTTGAAAACCTTTGTGTGCAAACCTTGACACATTTGAAACCTTGAAAAAATAAAACCCTATATGATAGTGTCCATGCTTCTACATGCAGGTTTATGATTGAAAAGACATTTGTAGATTCTCATGTCTGTCTTCATAATGTTTTTAGTATCTTCACAAGCAAAAG
This sequence comes from Cunninghamia lanceolata, assembly GCA_027924645.1. Lineage (NCBI taxonomy): Eukaryota > Viridiplantae > Streptophyta > Pinopsida > Cupressales > Cupressaceae > Cunninghamia > Cunninghamia lanceolata. The sequence continues at coordinate 40,160,854 of BSBN01000391.1, read as the reverse complement.
AAATCCTTTCAAACTTCACAAAACAATAATAAATTTACCTCTATCGCTACATTGTATTAGTCCATAACAAATCATGAAATATCTTCATCATTTGCTCATACCACTATCTCCTAAACCCATGGCATTCATATACAATATATTTTTTGCTCCTCCGAGGATCTTTGTGACAACATTCTTATGTCCGTCATGCTTAAGAAACCTCAAGGAAACCATTGTTAATCTTGGAAAATCTGTATGCAAGCTAAATAAGGATAAAGAGCTATGAGGTGAGGAAGGAACCATCCCATGAAATCTAACCTCCACGTAAATCTTTCTTAGCATTGAAGAACTAAATCTCCTTTAGATAACCCTTGTATGAAAACATTTCTTCCATGCATGAAACTTGCAAAAACACGAAAAACCTAGAAGAGACATCAAAACCCTAGAAAAGAAGACTCAAAACAAGAGAAATCGTAACTTCAAACCTAAACCAAAAACCTAACCTAATGAACCTTGAGTTTTATCACAAAACCACAATCAGACTTTTGAAAAAGATTCCCTCCAAGGATGTGTATGAGGATTTTTGAATAATATAGGGTAGCCTTTGGAAGATTTAAGGTTTCAAACAACTTTAAATACCCCTTTTTGACCTCTTTGACTTCTAAAATGTGCATATCTACATGGCAAAAAGGTCTTTTAATATTTGAATGTATTATAAAACTTGATTCTACATTGTCATGGGTGTAATCAAAGGCTTAAAGACCCTTATATCAATGAAATAATCAAAATATGGATGTATTACCTTATAAACCAAAATTGACTCTTCATAACCAGGATTAAAAACTTATTAACACCTCCAAGACACCTATGTCAAATGTTTGGGCCAAGAAGACACAAATAGGCTAATAATAATATTTACATTGTTCAATACAAAAAAAAATTATTATTAAGTTTTTTTATTTTGTTTTAGTTTTTAAGATATTTGAAAATGACATGGGAGTTAAATGGAGTTGAACGACAAATAAAATTGTTTAACAATTGTAATAATTAAATTAGACTAATCATGCTAGTCCCTATCTCATCTCTAATGGGATATACTATTATAATATATTTATGTTTTACTTTGAGATTTATTATTATTTTATTAATTTTTGAGTGATGTTGAATTGCCTATGCTAATTTCCAAGAGTGTGGGAATAATTTTTTTTTTTTTTAATATAATACATTTGAGTTCTATGGAAGGCACTCCAAATTATTTGGATTGAATTTGCACCTTATACATTTTGAATCCTCAATATCAAAAGAAAAGGAAAGTGATAAGTTCTAAATGAGACATGAAAGTCTATTATTAGAAATCACATTTAATGTGCAATTAGCATATGGAGAACCAAGTGCAATTTCAAATTAATGTGTGTGTGTTCTATAATTATATTATAGTCTTTAAAATCACATGTAAAAATTATAATTTTAACATTTAAAAACATATTAAAAATAATAAATTGTTGTCTTTTATATCATAAATTCTATTAAAAATAAATTTAACATATAACAATTTTAAAAAATAAAACAAAAGGCACTACTGATAAGTCTAAGAAAAAATAGAAACACGAAGTCAAGTAGGTGGATAGTGGTAGTAATGCTCCATGAGAGGAAAAATTGAATGCTCTTTGTTAAGACTAGAGGGACCTGATTGCCCTTCATGGTGCTTAGTTAGTCTTTGTTTTGCTATTTCTCTGGCTTTCCTTTTATTGTTTTTTTAGCCTATATAGTCAAGTTGTTGTTCCTAATTTTTTTTTCTATGGTTTCGATATGTTCTCTCGGCTAATGTATAGGGATTGGGACCCTTGTTTCCTTGTTTAATTTATTAAAAACATATAACAATTTTAAAATTTTTAAAAATTATCATTTTGTTAAAAATTTATATTTTAACAAAGTTTTTATAAATTTATAATTTTATTATAATTGAACATATATTTAATGTATAATTATTTATATAACTATTATACTTTAATATATCTATCTAAAAAATTCCAAGAGAAATAAGTCTTGAGCTATTTTTATTTACTTAAGAGTTATTTTATACTTATAGTTTTTTTTATAAAATATATGTTAGTTGTGTTTTAATTTTTATGTATAAGGTCACAATGTATTTCCATTAAGGTTACGATGCGTATTATAGTATAATGCAATTTAATTATTAAAAAACATGTTAAAAACTTCAACTTTTTATGAAAAAATTGCAACGATTAAATAAATAAATTATTGATGTTTGGGAGTATAAAAATTAAAATTGCCTATGTTATATATTTTTTCTATAAATAAATTTAAAATTAGAAAATAGTGTTTTTTATTAAGTAAGCTGGAAAAAAGGGTCTAGATCCCTTTACAAAATCAACCCACAAGGTAGAGCAAAAAAGGCCCACACTGGCCAGAAACAACACAACAGCAGTAGATTAGCAGCCGATAACAAAACCAGTGTTCGTAGAGGAAAAATAGTACTTAATCAAAAACCTGAAACAACAAATAAAGCAAGAGAAACTAAGGGCAAACATTAGCCCTATCTTGAGTGAGGAATTTAAAAATTTCCTCGTAATCACCCATACAATCCACACCGATTCCATGTATCTTGGTCTCCTACTCCTGCATAACCAAAAATGAAGTAGCATAATGATGCAACACTTTAGAAGTGAAGCTCACCATCACCCTCCAGTTCTTCTCTAGATCGGTCACCTTGGTCTTAAGAGTAGCAATCTCCTTGGTAGTTTTCTCACACCTGTAACATTTATTTTTATCTACTAGTTGAACCTGGACTTCCTCTTCCTCTGGTTGAACATGGACTTCCTCTTCATCCTTTAAATAAGGAGTATTCATCTCAGGGAATAGGCTATTACCTTCCTCCTCTCAAAAGAGTTTAGGAGTACTAGTGTCCTCCTCCCCAAAAATTTCCTCTTCAAATTTAGAATTGCTAGACACATCAACTCCCTTAGGGTCATTGGATTGAATACCAGCAATATGATTGGACCTTCTCACATGTGGAAATTTCTTGTTTTTCACCTCACTAGTCACCCCAGTCCCTTTATCTTCCTGCTTAGCAATTAAATCCATATCCACAAAATTTGAATATGCCACTACATACTGTACCCCTTCGACCACCTATTTCCCTTTCAACTTTTTATGAGTCCAACTCTCATCCCCTTCACAAGTTATTTTGACAAAGGATGGTTCACCCTTATTTAGAATACCCTAACTGGAAGCTTGGGATTTTTTCTTACCCTAGGTTTTAGGAGATTTACCTTTGGGTTTGGTAGTGGTTTTAGGATTAGGGGACGAGGCCAATAGAGTATCCTCGGGAACAACCTCTTCAATCCTAGGCAAGTCCAAAGGATCATTAGGCAGGGGGGCCCTAGGAGAATAATCCACCTCCATTTGTAATTACATAGACTTCTTTCTCTTTCCCTTAGCACTCGGAGGAGTAACTACATCATAACCAAGGGGTTTCCTCCAACACATTGACTTTGATGGCCCTCAGGGGGCAAAGGTCCAAGTGAAAATGATAAAGATGGAAGATTAACCCTTGGTGAAGGGGAATAACAGGGATGTCAAGATTTTTATCATGGGCTTCTCTTGTAGCACGAATGGAGCTCTCAAGGGATGATAACAGGTAAAAAGGAAAACTAATCAAGGCCTTATGCTTAAAGTGATTGAATAAGGAAAAGTGATATTGAAAGTAAATCCTGAAATGACTTTCTAAAGTAATGTATTTCATGATAATGAGACAAACCTGGTCCCAGGGTTTAGGGAGTTTCTCTCTTTTGAAGCCCCCATGCAACTTTACCATGGATTCTCCTCCCTTAAAAAGGTCATCGTATTGTCAGGCTCAGGAACCTTAAGTACTATTGGTAAATATTTTTCCCTTTACACGACAGACCCGTTGCTTGGCCAATCACCTTCGTCACTTTGAAACCGATGGTACCCAGACAAACATGGTGACTGTCCCATGAGTCAGTGAATTGCCACGAAAGGTTCTCATCATGGCCATTCAACACTTCAAGAAAAGATGAAACACCACCCTCCTCGCAAATATACCATAGTGTGGGATCCTATTTGAATTATTCATAGGATAAGGGCTCCATCCTTACCTTATCACCTCCCATGGCTGTTAATTTGTCCTCAACAAGAAGCAGCACATTTAAATAAGAAGGCGGAGAAGAATAACAATACAGCCCCACAACATCGTGCTGCTGATAATGCTAAAATTGTCAAATGCTTGCAATCCTAGGGTTTCTTCGCTTGCTGTTGCCACGAATGGAAACACTACCGCTAGTGTTGCTATGGCTGGGAAATTCATTGCGAAGGCCACCAATGACTTGGGATTTCAGGGCATTTCGAGTCTATGAGTGATGAGCCTAGTTATTAGCCTATTTTCTTATGGTTTTATGCAAATTGAAAGACATTCTCAGACATTATCTTACACATATTTCTATATTATGCTATCTCTTATGATCATTATGCAAACCTAGACCTGGTTATTAAGTATATAGGAATATGATTATAATATGATGAATATTGTATGTTATGTGTGGGACTGTATGGATTGTAGAGAATGTTTGTGTTGATTATAGTTGTTAGTATTATGTACATGTTTTGTGGACTAACTCCTGCAGCTGAAGAAGAGGGACTGTAGCCTGCAACAACTGTAAGGTGTAGCACACAGCCACAACATTTCTAGACAACAGAGCAGGGGAGGTTCCAAACTCAACTAAGTGTAGCTACTATGACATGAAGACACTTGATGGAGATAAAAACACATTGTGATGGCAACCAATTAAGATAATTGAAAGAGGAAGGATTCTGTTGCAACTAGAAGACCAACGTGACTGATTCAACTAGTCCATGTTCCCCTATTTCAGCAAGGAGTTTCAATTTTATTAGGACTCTTCTTTCCTTCTTTTTCAGTTATTGTTGTTTAGCATTTATCACACTTTGATTTGTATGGAGTGGTGTTTTTATGATTTTAGTTAAGAGACCTATTTCAATAAACTCCCCTGTGCCTATATGTATGGCTTGGTGGTCGAGGTAGTTAAATTGTTAGTTAAGTTTCAAGTTTGAAGTAGATTGTTTTGTCACAGATATAGCTATTTGAATCTTTTCCAGTTATATGCAGACAATGTTGTTATTTTGATTATGAGTTTATGAATAATACAGTTCAACAAGATTTTATGTGATTTGAGAATATTGTGTAATGAATGAGTTAGAATCAATATGATTATGTCAATCTAGAGAACTAGATTTGAGTTAAAAGTAGTGAGGTAGTCACCTAAGCAAGGGCCACTCAGGGTAATTGTCCCTCACTTTATTTTCTTGCATGTTATTATTACTATAGTAGTTATTTCATGAATGCAAGATCAATTAGATTCTCAAGTTGTTTTAGTTTATTTGACTTGTGATACTCCAGGGGGTAGGATAAGTTATCAATACCAAGTTAATTCTTAGAGTTCATTTCCTTAACAATCATTTGTTATAGTCTTACATTGCAAGTACCCTTAGCAACAATAGCAGTATTAATTTTTCTTGTCATTGAGTAGTTTGATTTATAACACTATACTAGATGAGTTAGATAGTTGATCTTTGGAAGCACATACAATATCAGTGCCATCACAAGCTTACTAGCCTTGGTCGATAATTCAATGAAGGTCTTTTCAAGGGTTATAGTGGACTGTTCATTTAGGTTGTTCCTTTGAATTGTGTGATTTCCACCAAGTTTACTAGACATAGCAAAGACACTATATTTGTGGCGCCATTGTCGGGGATGGTGCTAGTTTCAGAGATTAGTTCTTGTTATTTCCAAGCTTTCCTAGTTTAAACATTTTGCTTTCAAGAAGATAGGATACTTAGGTTTCACCCCACCATATACTAGAAAAATTTCACTAACATTGTGTAGGAACCATTGCTATACAAAGTCATACCTATTACATGCGGAGGCAGAGAGATGCTTTGGGAAGGTTTCTTCCATCAACTTAACAATCTACAATAGGTATTGGTGAATACAGTGATAAGAGTGAGGGTATTATTGATGAATAATTTTTCCTCTCATCAACATCTACTGATAACATAGAAAGGACCTTCCTAACCATGGCTGATGCAGTGGATGATCCCCCAGGACAAGTGATTTTTGAATTTCCAATCACCAACCAAGAGAGGGTTGTTGCTCTGAAGAATATACCTCCTTCAGCATTACCAGTCTTCTATGGTTTGGTGATTGAAGATCCAGATACATTTTTGTTCGAGTTTGATGTCTTGTGTAGAAGTTATGACTACACAACTGATGCTCATAGGATTAAGCTATTGTCGTACTACTTTGAAGGATGCTACTTTGAGATGGTTTATGGGACTAGGCAAGGATGTTATTCCAGATTGGGACACAATGAAAAAAAAATTCTTAGAGAAATAACAAGATTATTGTAGAGGGATTGATAGGAGAAGAGATGACATCTTCAGGATGACTCAAAAAGACTATGAACCATTAGAAGATTATGTAGAGAGGTTCCAATTATGCCAAAAGAAAAACCCACAGAATAAACTCTCAGATGAATCTTTGAAGCTTGTATTTTTTAGAGTTAATGATGACTACATGGATGTGCTTAATCTTATTTGGGTAGGAGATGTGTCTCAATTACCCTTTGAGGATGTCTGCAGAGTTTGCAGAAACTACTCAAGGTCTTTCACCAAGAAGACAAGGGGAGAAAGAACATCTACCATTGGCAAGACATCTAATTCAATTTCAAGGGTGGAATTGAGCAACTTGTTGACCAACATGAAAGAAGATATTATAAGTCACCTAGCTACTCAACTGGATACTCTACACTTGAAGAAGAAGCAGGAGGAGGTTGATGCAATACTCACTGAATACTGTGCCAATTACAGACAAAGAAAAGCCAATTGCAAGTGTAGAAGGGTGGCTAGTATTACAGAAGATAAATTAGAGAAACCACACTTTCAACCATTTGAAAGTGAAGATGGACAGTTGTTCTATGTTGCACAAAGGAAACCATGGCAACAAAGACAAGGTATGCCACAAGATCCTCTAACTTTCAATGCATCATTTCTAGTAGGTAATCATAATTTATCTGGTTGGAACCCTCAGCCTTGGCCAAATATCCAAAACCAATGGCAAAACCCTCAACAATGGCAAAACCTTCAGCAAAACTGGAATCAGCAACAACCAAATGTATGGCCCCAACAAAATTTCCAAGGACCTAACTACAACCCTCAATGGCCAGTACAACAAAACCAATGGCAGCCGCAATGGCAAAAGGGACAGTAATGGCAAAACTAAAATATGAATTACTCACAACCTTTGTTGCCTTCTTAGCCACAACATCAAGCTATTATGCCAAATCCATAAAGCCCAACAACTTAGCCACCAAGAGCACCACAACTGCCTGCCCAACCTGCACCTAACCCCAATAACAAGCCTATACAACAGACATACACTAATGAAGCTATTCAATACCCCACTTATGGGGTAGAGGTGAGTGATGTCACCTCATGTCAGGGAAAACATTAGTTGGTCCTTCATCCCCCCAAATCACTGAGGTGGTGGATGAACACCCCATAGCTGAAGTTTTAGATAATTCACCTCTAGAACCTGAATCAAATCAAGTAAATCAGACTATCTCAAATCCAAAGCCTCCTTTCCCTAAACATTTATCCATTCCAAAACATCAAACTCAAGTAGAGACAGACCTATTGGGTCAACTTAAGAATGTCAGTATCGAAATGTCCCTTATCTAAGCTATTAGGGACATTCCAATCTATACCAAGACAGCGAGAGACCTTTGTCTTAAAAATCCAAGAAGAAAAAGGAAGGATCCTTAGACAGTCCATGTCCTAGGGAACCTTGTTGATATCATGTTAGTGAACATAATTGTCCCTAAATACACAGACCCTGGCAATCTAGTAGTGGATGTTAAGATTAATGGGATTCTCATCAAGAATGCCTTGATTGACTTAGGGGCAGCCATCAATGTCATGACTAATGAAACAATGCAACTACTTCAGCTACCTAACCTCAGGCCTACACCAAGTATTTTATAGTTGGTAGATAGGTCAACAATAAAACCTGAAGGGATCATTGAGGACAGTCATAGCATTGGATTCCTGGGAGTATCCTGCAGATTTCATAGTCTTGCAGCTAAAAGTCAACCTTGCAGGTTATCCACTTATCTTAGGTAGACCATGGTTAGCAATAGTTGATGCATTCATAGGTTGTAGGTCTGGAAACATGATAATCTCAAATGGAACTATAACCAATAAATTGGTCCTCTACCCTCCAGCTCAACCTCATGACAATCTAGAGCAAATCATATGGCCTACCTTGGAAGAAGAAGAAGACCACTATTCCCTGCAAACTCTCACGACCATTGAACACAACCCCTTGTTAGCAACCCAAGATGAGGATGAATTAATCTTCAACCACATTATACAGAACCATTGCAGTAGGGACCTATAATAACAAGACTATCTATCATGTCTGTAAGTTCCACTACAGAATACCATACCTGCACATTCCTTAGAGGAATTATCCCAACTTTTCCACTCTTTACTACCTTAGGAATGTGTTCCCAACATTAGTGGATGTGACCTTTCATCTATGTAACCAACTTCTAAAACATTGGAAATCATGTGAGGCAAGATGTTGAATATTAACAATGCCCTAACTGAGGAACAACAGACTTCCCTGAACACTGTGTTGCAGGCACATGCATCAGCTTTTGCATGGGATTACAATGACATGAAAGGAATTGATCCAGACTTGTGCATGCATAGGATCTATATAAATGATGGTTTCAAGCCAACTAGACAGCCATAAAGGAGAATGAACCCGGTCTTACGAGACAGTTAAAACTAAGCTACAAAAACTCCTTGATGTCGTCTTCATTTACCCTATTTCTGATAGTGAATGGGTGTCACCTTTAGTTATTGTCCCTAAGAAAGGAGGTAAGTGGAGGGTATGTATAGACTACAGGGAACTTAACACAGCCACTAGAAAATATCATTTTCCACTACCTTTCATTGACCAAGTACTTGATTCTCTAGTAGGAAAAAAGTACTTCTCTTTCTTAGATGGATTTAGTGGCTATAATCAGATAAAGATAGCTCCAGAGGACCAAGATAAGACCACATTTACATGCTCCTGGGGTACATATGCTTATTTTGTTCTTCCCTTGGCCTATGTAATACCCCAGCCACTTTTCAGAGGGCAGTGCTAAGTATCTTTTCAGACTATGCCCATGATTCTATGGAGATCTACATGGATGATTTCACCACCTATGGAGAAACATTTGAAACAACACTTAACAATCTAGAGAAGGTCCTGAAAAGATGTCAAGAACATAATCTATCATTGAGTCATGAAAAATTATTTATGATGATGACTCAAGGGGTTGTTCTAGGACACTTTATATCAAGTGACAGAATTCAGGTGGATCCAATAATTTCTACACTTCTTGTACCACATAAACCAAAAGATGTTAGGAACTTCCTTGGCCATGCAGGCTATTATAGGAGGTTCATTAAGGACTTTAGCAAACTAGCAGCACCTTTGTTTAATCTGCTTATAAAAGATATGGAATTTGACTGGACCACAGAATGTCAGCACTCTTTTGAGACACTTAAGACAACTTTGACAAAAGCACCTGTCTTAAGAGGACCAAATTGGACAGTGCCTTTCCACATACACACTGATGCTTTTGATTTTGCTATATGAGTTGTATTGGGACAGAAAGAAGGTAATAAGGAATATGTTATCTATTATATCAACAAAAACTTACAAGGAGCAGAACTCAACTACACTGTCACAGAGAAAGAGATGCCGGCTGTTGTCTATGCTATCAACAAGTTTAGGCATTATATCACTGGTTACCAAGTCTGTATCCATACAAATCATATTGCAATTAGGTACTTAATGAACAAACCTATGGTTGGAGGTAGACTAGTCATATGGTTTCTCTTACTACAAGAGTTTGATATAACAATAGTGGATAAGCCAAGAAAAGCTAATGTGGTGGCAGATTTCTTGTCTAGATTGCCTACACAAATAGAAGAAAGTGTTGTAGATGATTCTTTTCTAGATTAGCATTTGTTTTCTCTCAATATACACACACCATGGTTTGCTAATAATGCCAATTCCTTAGTAGCAGGGAAGATACCATCACATTTCTCTCCTAGAGAAAGGAGACAACTAGTGCATAAAAGCTTTCCATATTCTTGGATTGCTGGTTATCGATTCTACATTGGTCTAGATCATATTATGAGGAGATGTATAAGAGAAGATGAGGTCTTTGACATCCTAAAAAATTTCCATGATGAGCTCTGTGGGGGTCACTTTTCAGCCAAAAGGACAACATTCAAGGTCTTAACAACGAGCTATTATTGGCCAACTCTTCATAAGGATGCAATCAAGTATACAAGGAGTTGTGACAAATGTCAAAGAATGGGCAAACCGACAAGGTCAGATGAGATTCCTTTGCATCCATAGATGGCACTAGCACCATTTGACAAATGGGGGCTAGATTTCATTGGGCCAATTTCACCAACTTCTAATAACAAGGAGTACATTTTAGTTTGCACTAATTATCTGAAAAAATGGGTTGAAGTCAAGGCCTTCCAATTTGCAAGAGATGGGAATGTAGCCAAGTTCTTGTATGAAGAGATCTTCACTAGGTATGGAGCACCAAGAGACATTGTCACTGATCAAGGTCCCCAGTTCACTTCTGAACTCATTTCCACATTGGTTAAAGACATAGAAAATCAACTCCTTATCACCCCCAAGACAATGGGCAGGTGGAGGTTACAAACAAAGAAATTGAGAATATTCTGACCAAAACAGTGCACATTCACAGAAAGGACTAGGCAACCAGATTACCAGAGGTAGTATGGGCATATAGAACCACATGTAAAACAATGAGTTTCACACCTTATGAGTTAGTGTATGGCAAAACAACAATTTTACCAATAGAATTTAAATATAAGATGCTAAGAACTACACTAGAACTTGACATGGATTTGAGAGCAACACAACAAGAAAGACTCCATATTCTCAATGGATTAGATGAGATCATATTGGAAGCTATGCACCACATAGAGATAGTTCAAAAGCAAAGAGCCAAATGGCATGATTAGTTCATCAAGAATAAAGAATTCCATGTGGGTGATTGGGCTTTATTATATGATTCCAAATACAAGGATCACAAGGGGAAACTGCAATCAAGGTGGTTAGGACCTTATGAAATACACCAGGTCTTTTCCAATGGAGTTGTCAAACTACAGACCATAGATGAAGTTAGGTTTTTATTATTAGTTAATGGCCACAGATTAAAGCTCTATACCAGGCCAGCAACACGAGATGATTTTCTAAAGCAATGCTTTGTTCCCAGCCCTGACTTAGATACTACTATATTATCACCAAGCAGTCACATGGAAGTAGACCCTACCGGTTCTCAAAGTGACTTAGTAGATGAGCTACACAACTCACCTCTTGAGGTCACTTAGGTATAATTTCTTTACCTTCTTCACGTGCACACACAACACTGATGCCAAAATATTCATGGAGACCATTTTAATATGTCATAGGGACCTATAGTAGGCAACAAAATCCACACCACCATAATACACATTGGGACCTGTTGATAAAGAAACATGCAGCAACTATATGTTAGCTCATTCAAAATTTCGTGCCAAGTTAATTACACTCAACCTGCATTCACTCCACTTTTCAAGCACATACAACCACCATTTGTCATCTCAACTGGTTCACATGTGCCAGTATGTCATTTCCACCATTCCTCATAATAATGAGCCCCTGTCTAATCCAACTTATGTTAGAGACACATTCTCCAATGCTCTACTCACACAAAGTCTAGTTCACTTCATCTCAACAGGTACACATTAACTTTCCATTATTTAATGTAGGTATTTCAATACTTCTATATGTGTTCTCATTTAATAATGCAAAATTCTCATTATTAATCTTACTTCCATATACTATAATCCTTCTCTTCATTCATACAATGCCTTGAACTGATGTCACTTCAATATTTTAATTGGGGGAGGGATATTGTATGCTCAAAAAATGATTGTTCACCATCAAAGCCACTAAATTGAAAACCAACAAACCAGATAGACATGCAAACCCTTTCTTTGCTCTTCCTACATGCATTATAATTTTTTGCCTTGCCAACTTCCTATTCCTAATTTCAGAGGTCAGTTCAGAGCGTAGTTCATAAAAGTTGCAAGTGACCATATTGTATACAGTATAATTGGAGAATTGTGAATAGAGGATTTTGGGTTAAGCAGAGGAATTGTTTAGTTTGAACCTTGAGCTGAATGAACTAGCAAGCATGGGAGGTGATCTTCTCATAAGAGAACCCACGGTATTTCAAGTAATATTAGAAGACAGGCTTGTTTTGCCTATTTTTACACAAGCAGGATGGCTTGATTATTTTCTGAAGCTCACTGAATACAATGAAGAAATGACAAAACAATTAGTAGACACATTGTTAAAAGATGAAATCACTATCAAGGGATTAAAGGTGGATGCTTCCGAGGCTACAATCACAGAGGTGTCTTGTCTACCTAGAAGTGGAGAAGAATTCCCTGTCAAGGCAAATGCAATAGCTACCCGAGAAGAATTCAGCGAGGTAGGGGAAAACTTGGACTTGACATCACAAGGTACCAAAAGACTATCAATTCCATGGGTATGGGCTTCTTGTGCTTCCTATGTTATTAAATACATTACTTGTGATGGTAGACAGTCTCTCTTAGACACTGTGCATTTTAAGTTGTTGAGTCATCTTCACCATAATAGAATAGTCAATATGCCAAATTTTTTGAATAATTTGTTAAAAATAATGGGGTTTGACTATTAGAGAAAGGGAAATAATTTAGCATTGTCACATGATTACTTAATTGTCTTTTTAGAGAAGAGGAGCCTTAGGGTTCAGCACCCGTAGGTATCCTGGGAAAGGTTTTTATCTTGTAGAAATATTAATGATATTTTGGGGGAACCATCAATACCATCACCTGTTGTGTCAGTAACAGAAACTCCTCCTGTTCAACCTAATGCTCCAATCACCCGCAACAAAGGAGAATTAGGGGAACAAGATGTGTAGAGCATACCACACACAACATATGACCAACCTATAGTAGAGGAAGTGCATAAACCTTCATCTTCTAAAAAGCCCAAAACTAGAACACCAAAGACCAGTAAGAAAAGAGGAGGTTCTTCCTCTGCATCCCCAAATGTGTAGAGAAAGAAACCTAACCAACCTAGGCATTCACACCATCTGAAGGAGAAGGGTGTTATGAGGGGCTAGGTCAAACAACCAAAAAAGGAAACAGAAGATGTTGTGGCAATAGACACTGACTATGAGTAGGAAGCAAATGTAACTGAAAATGCACAAGTTCCCACAAAAAAGGAAGTGGTATATCTCTAGTACTTCTAAATTTGAATCTAAAGATATTTTTGTTGCTAGAAAGACTAAAAAGAAAACACCAACTAACCCTGACAATGAGGGACATGAGTCTACTGGGGATGGTACTGATCAATCTTTGAATGATGAAGAATTACTAACTGAAGAAAGGAATGTCATAAGAGAATTAGAGGAAGCCTTTGAGAGAATTAAATAGCTGGAAGAATTGGTTAAAACTTATGATGAAAGGGACAATAAAAGAGAAGGAAAGATATAGGAGCTGGAGGAGAAACTGAACACTCAAGGACAAGGGTCAAATTTAGATATGCTTGCAGAATTAGCAATTGTTGTAGTAGGAAATAAGGAATTGGTAGCAAAGCAAAGGCAACCCCCTATCACTAGAACCCCCACCTATCATACAACTATGTCCTAGGATATCAATTGTGGAAAGTAACTCAAAATTTTGCTAAATGAGAAGAAGAGTGGAGGAAAGAAAAAGAAGTTGTGATTACAGAACACACTCAGGCATTAGAAAGGAAAGATATTAGGTTGAGAAGGCTAGCAGTAAGAATGGAGGAGATAGCAGACAAAGTTGCTGAAATTGTTAGATGTAGACCCCCAACTAGGACTTATGCCTTGTTTCTACATGAAAAATTTCTGAGTTACCAGTTTAGTAAATTGATCAATAATAAACTAGTTGCAATGAGTGGAAAAATGACCTTCCTAAAAATTTTTGCTAATGCCACACTTGAAGAGAAAAACCAACAATGTGAGTATTGCTCACATAACTATGTTGTATCTGAGGATGCTGAATGGAACCCATTGATTTATGTGAGAGATTTACAAGTGAGAGCATTGGCCTCCTACTTCAAGAATGAAAAATTGAGAGGTGAAATCATGCAAGCATACTGTTGTCGATGAGGATTGCACCCTTATGCAAAGTTGTGACACTCTACAATCCTTCGAAATATGGGGACAAAATCAGGCTGTGGGTGACCTATAATGAGTTTGAACCTCCAGATTATGGGCTAGTTCCTTTAAAATATTCTATTGGAATGTATGATTTTCTATTTTTTGGAAAAGGGTAAGAAGGAAACTATAAGGAAATGAAACTATAAAATTTGGTGATGCACCTAATATGGATAGAAAATATACGATCTGGTTCACAATACAACTTAGAAATCTGACTCACACAATCCAATCTTGGCACAAATATCACAAAAGTATTTCTAAGGAAGGCTTGAAAATAGGCTTTTTATGAAGGAAGAGGATTTCTCACAACACAAAAGGATTATTTTCATTAACACAACCTAAGACCTGTAACAACACTATGCTTAATGCTTCAAGTAATAGTGAGACAATAATTTTAAAGGTTTTAATAATTAAACACGGTAAAACTTCATCAAATCACTTCATACAATTTGCATTAAATGGAAAGGTAACTAATTGATTTCAAAGAACAAAGGAAATATTGCAAGAAAACAGAGAAATTGAACCTGTAACCTGCTGTGATTTCTCTATAAAACTATAAAAATTGAGCTACAAAACCTTCTTCTCTCAAAGTGTAAAGAGCAAAAAGGCAAGAACTAGAAAAAAACAAGTTTTGCTTTACAATATATAGCTTTTCTCTCACTAAGAGGCATGCAAAAAAGGAATTACAGCTAACTGCCTCTAAAAATAATCTCTCCAAGGTGATCCACGAGCAAACTCAAAAATCCCAAAAATAAGGGCTCAAACTGCCAGAAATCAAGCAAAAATAGCTTCAATTTGGACCTCTCCATATGCTTGACCAAAAAGTTGACCAAGATCCCTCAAATCGCTCCTCAAATCATGCAAAAATCCCCTAGATGGCCTAGTTAACTAACCTCATCAATTTGCATGATTTTGCTTTTGCAAAATTGATTGTAAGTAAATAATAAAGTAATTAAAATAATTACTTCATTATTGGTTACAACTTGTACTTATTTTGATTTTACAATTTGTGAAAAATAATAAAGTAATTTGTAAAATATTACTTTATTATTTAATTACAATTGATTTATTTGTAAAATCATGCATGAAAAATATAAACTCCTTATCACTCCAAATACACTTGCCTATTTTGCATGATTTGAGCAAAAAATAGGACTTAGAGAAAAATACA
Source organism: Cunninghamia lanceolata (assembly GCA_027924645.1). Taxonomy (NCBI): domain Eukaryota; kingdom Viridiplantae; phylum Streptophyta; class Pinopsida; order Cupressales; family Cupressaceae; genus Cunninghamia; species Cunninghamia lanceolata. The sequence continues at coordinate 40,145,260 of BSBN01000391.1, read as the reverse complement.
ATCTACTTATAGCTCCTTGTGAGAAAAAAAATCTACTTGCATGCCAATATGCCTTAAGGAAAAATTATACCCTTATCACTCCATATACATTATCAAAAATGCATAAAAACTAAGGCATTACATACAAAACCTTATAACTCCATATTTGTATCAAAAGAAAACAAATATCCCTTCTCTGCCACATACACCTTATCATACAAGATGAAAAAATATACCCTCTGCCATATCTCTTCTCCATCCATTATACATCATATTCTCTTTGCCACTTGACTGCTACCATGTGAACTCAAACTGTCTTCATGCATATCCTGACTTTGACCTCGAATGATGACCTTACAAGGAATAAGGAAACATATTTTTGACCATATTAGGTCACTTCACATTATGCAAATCTTATCAGAATCTTTTGAGTATGCAGAGTATTATTAGGAAAAAAGCATCCCTTGACCATGTGATAGTCAATTCTAAGGCAATAAGTATTCTTTGAGTTTTATAAGGTATAATACTTACCCTCCTTCAATCGACTACCATTTGACCTTTAGAAATAAAGGGAAAAGCACATCTATTGGCCACTCTTGATAATGATCATTAGGAAACTTCATCTTAAGTTTTGACCTCGATCGACATTTTAGATAAGGCAATTATGGGTTATTTTGAGAAGTCAAAACACGTGAAGAAAGGAAGCTTCGACAAAAGGGATGAGAAAAACCCTAATCACTTGTCATTTTTTCATTTTGTTCTCCTATGCTTGCTGTCACTTTGCTCTTCAACTTCTTTGATATCTAGGGTTTGATTTGGCTTTTGGCTCCTCCCTTCGGCTGTCTGTGTCAAACTTCATGATTTCTTTGTCATTTCTGAGTGAAATGAGGCTACAGATGACGGTGAGTTTGACATTCTTTGCATTTCAACTGGCATTTTTTTCTATTTCTGTGGCTTCTTATAAAAATGGCCACTGCCATACTTTGCACTTCCTGCCTCTATATCATTTCTTTGACATATTCTTTGCTCTCTATGTGTTGAATATCTGCAAAATGTGAGAAAATGTGAAAGAAAAGATAAGAACCTTAAAGGAGGCCGCAGCCATTATAGTCTTCCTCTCTGCATTCAAAGGTAATTATCTTGCTCTCTGAATTGTAGATACTTTTATTTCATTGTACATTTTAAAGAGAGACAAGAGTCTCGATCTTTCTTCATTTAGGTATCTTGAATATAATTTTCTTTCTGTATGGTCGTGGCCATTGACACTTTCTGTAGCATATTCTTGGTTTTTTGACATGAAATTTTGAAGGGTTTTCTAATTACAAGATGAGGGTTTCTTGAAAGTTGCATATAAACGCAATCCATATGCATGGCCACACATGTATACATTTTGTAACCTCCTTCTTGTTGACTGTATATGCAAAAATGAAATAGTTGTGAAAACCTATGACAAGGGTTTCCTTGAGAATGTATGTATTTGCCATTTCAGGCATGGCCATGATGAAAACATATGGTAGCATAATTATTTCCTTGTAAATGCAGAGAATATGTTAGGGTTTCTTAATAAATCCATATGGGTATCTCTCACTTCTCTTCTTTTAGGCATGACCATGACACTAAGGCACTTTTCTTCATCTTTTCACTGCAATGACAAAAAACACACAAGGGTTTGATGAAAAATCCATATGGGTATTTGTAAAAACTTTTCCTTATGTTACGGCTAGGCTATAAGACTTTTCTCTATCATTTTTTTCCTTCATTGCATGCATGAAATGAAGCTGAGGGTTTCGTTGAAAATGAGGGTTTTGATTTTACATTGGGTATCTTCTTTTAGGCACAAAAACTCACTTCCCTTTCATGGCTATGGCAGAACATTCACTGTTTTGACTCCCTTGACTGTATACAAGAAAAGTTGCTAGGGTTTCAAACACTCATCAATAATTTGCATATATGTGAACTCCATTGTAACCACATGACATTTATCTTATTTTCCTGAGCATGAATTCTTTATTTCTATTCATGAAAACAAGACTCTAAAATTATGAGCAACAATATCATCTTTTCTGTAAAGAGGTAAAATGTAAAAGGCTTGTCTACATGAATATATTTCTGGGCATGAGATGCTATCTTGATATTCTTTTGGCATTTAGCTAGTAATTAAAAAGAGTTTCAACATTATGTTGTTCTCTGTAATTTACTTTGACATTCATTTTGCATTTTCTGTAGTATACATTCTTCATTCCTATCCTCTTTTGTCCTTCAACCTGGTAAATGCTTTGTTTATGTTATAACTATATCAACCAGAAATGATGATAACATGTATCTCTTTCAGCAGTCTTACTGTAGAATATATTAGGCATATCATTCTGTATCTGTATGCTATGACTGTCACTCCTAAGTTTTTAGGTTGTCCTTCATTATGGCATATACCTGTACATGTCAAAAACTGGCATTCACTTGATCTCATTGCCTTTGTCTATTAGTTTGTCAGATGCTATCAATGGTGAACCTGTATGATCCTATCTTTTCAGAGGCATAACTGTATCACTTGCTTTGGTTGTACTTGATCATTATGAATACCTGCAACATGATATTTTGCTTATTGTCCTTCGATTATAAAATTAGAAAATGCTTCTGGTGTTTGCATCCTGTAACTCATGTGCACAAATCTGTCTCCTGTAAGCATTATTCTGTAACTCCTTTTCATCATTAGATAACAATATGAACACTCATATGTCAATGGTATGTATTAGTTTATTTTTGTGATTTGATTTCAACTTTAATATCATATTCATAAACAATGAAATCCTGAAGCCTGTTCTTTCCATCTGATATGCATTAGAAACTTGATTGGCATATATGTCTTTCTGTCCTGGACTATTCTGATCATAAGTCTACTATTCATCTCTTTTTCATATTTCTGCCATTTCTTCATTTTGATTTTTGTGAAATGTGACATGAAAATGACAACAATAAAGTATTCTGATAATGATGTAAACAAGATAAATACCTTTTATGGCTGCAATTATGTTTTGTGCACCTTGCCAACTTGACTCAGGCATTACATACTTATCTGATTTGCTTTAATCAATTGTAATAAATGTCATCATGACATACCTTTTCTGTAAGTTGATTAATGATGCATGATGTACTTTGAATGATGCATCATGTATTTTTCTAATATTCCTTTTCAAATGAATAGAAAGGAAACATGTTGGCCTCAACCCTTGTAGGAGCCACATTTTCTCCACATGTTTATTTGTCTTCAAATCGGCAACATTACTTTTCCTATACCTGCATAGTGAACAAACAAGTTAGCATAAAAGATATACCTGATGGTATAGATTGATCCTCTTTATGATATCTAACTTGTAGCACATGTCTGATCTGATTCTTCATATGAATTGCATGATGTGATAAGTTGATGTATCTGCTTGATAAAAGCATATGATAACTTTAAACATCTTGAGCTCTTACAAGACTTTCCTCATTTTTTTGTAGGTTCAACTGATAATAGGAGCTGAAGATGAAGACTGAATACCAACATCAACAAAACAACCTTCTTGCTCAGGCAATGATGGATGTTTACTTTTATCATGTGTTCATATTATTTATTTTATCATTCAGATGTATAGCTTGCATGTCTACAATTGCTCAGTGTAGTTACTCCCACGGCTTGTGTGGGACACATTTGAACACTTCTTTTGAGCATAATCAGTTAATTTATCTTATGCACTTGCTGTATGTGTATTTCTTTTTCAATCAATGCATAGAATAAAGTAACAAATATTGAATGTATGTTCAAAAAATGACATGAAATAATAGTTTAAACAATTATCTTTCCTTCTTTCTTTCAAATGTGATTAAGTGAATAACCAATCTGACTTATAACTCCTAAAAGATAACACCATGTTAAAACAACTGTATTTCTTGAATGATTGATATCATGGTAACCTTATTCTCTTGTCATGATGACTCATTAGTCTTGATTAGACTGATGGGTTATCTTGTCAATTGAAATCCATTGCTGCTCTGTCAAGATATCAACTGTTCAATAAATGCTTAACTTAAAAGTTTTATTTTATTCCTTTTGAACAACTACACTTAGGTCAAACTAATTTTAGTGTGAACAAAAAATTAGTAACATTTCTGGTGACCTCTCAGGGGTGTTTGCCTACTATACAACTTAGAACCAGTAGCCTTTGCATCTCCATTGGGCATAGAGTATTTTCTACTCTGAACCTTGAAAAGTTTTCTGCAACTCAAGACTGACTAAAACACAACAGCAACAACAAAACTAAAACTGAAACTAAACTAACTTGCTTAAAACAAAGCCAGTAACATGTGAGAAAGCACTTCTTGGAAAACAAAACAATAATTGAAACTAAATGTGCAAAAGCACTTATTGGCAGCATAAGGCTGCATTTCTAATAGCATAACTTGAGGTGAATCCCATTAACTGGGATTGGCAACACCTCTCCATCTAACTTAGCAAGCTGGAATGCATTGTGTTGCTTACATCCTGTTATTATGTATGGTCCATCCCACATTGCATCAAACTTTGTATGATGACCTGGTCTACTCTTCAACTTATTCCACTTGAAAACTAGGTCACCTTCTTATAAACTCTTGGGACTATTCTTTTATCAAATGTCCTCTTCATTTGGGCCTAGTGTATTTCCAATGTTTTCAAGGCCTCTTTTCTGATTTCTTCAAGTTCAATCAGCTGTGCAAGCCTGATCTCCATTGGTTGTTCTTCAAATAACTCTAGTTCCTTTATGTAACTAAGAGTTGGCAACTCCACTATTATTGGTAACTTGGCTTCTTTTCCATATGTAAGCACATAGGGTGAATTACCTGTTGATCTCGTAGGTGTAATCCTATCAGCCCATAATGCTAACTTCAACTTATCATGCCAAGACCTTTGATTTTCATCAACTATTTTCTTTATGATTTTAATTAGATTTTTGTTAGTTGATTCAGCATGTCCATTACCTTGAGGGTAATAATTTGATGAAGTATTTGGAAATATGTTATTTTTTACAGACCAATCAGATACCCTTAATCCAATAAATACTAAAGCATTATCTGAAATAATAGAGTCAAGAGTTCCAAACCTGGAGACTAGATCTTGATAAAAATTTAGGATTAATGTTTCATTAGCATCCTTCAAAGCAACTGCTTCCATCCATTTAGTGAAATAATCAATAGCAGTCAAAATCCACTTGTGTCGTTGGCTTGAAGGTGGATTAATAGGACCAATGAAGTCCAATCCCCACTTGCCAAATGGTTGTTCCACTTGAATTGGATGTAAGGGCATGGCAGCAAGTCTTTGTTTGCCTGCAAAAACTGAACACTTTAAACATTTCTTTACCCAGTCATGAGCATCCTTGAACATGTCAGGCCAATAGTAGCCAGCTCTCATAATTTTCAGAGCTGTTGTTCTAGCTGCAAAGTGACCTCCAGAAGGTCCATCATGAAATTCTTCTAGGATCTATTGAGTCTAATCTGGTTGTACACACCTCAATAAAACATTATTAAAATTTCTTTTATACAGAATCTCATCAATTACAGCATAGGGAATTGCCTGCAATCTATAATATCTTCTTTTAGATCTGTCCAGGCCTTGAGGACAATCACTAGTGTGTAGATAATGGATCATATCATGCACCCAACTTGTAGGGGGATCTAGGGCAGCATCTGTTTCATCATTTTGAAGCACTGTCTCAGGTTCTCCTTCAAGTGATCCTTTCTTGTGTGTAGGAAGAGGTAATGCCAATATTGTAGTGATTCTTTCAAGGTCAATTGATATTCCATCTTTAGACACTATGTGTCCTAACAGTTTACCCTCATGAACAGAAAAGATACTCTTCTTTGGGTTAAGTGATATCCCAAATTCTCTACATCTTTCAAAAATTAGTCTTAAATGATGAAAATGATCTTCAGTTATTTTAGAAAAAATAGTCACATCATCTAAGTATACAAGCACAAATTTATTAATAAGACCTCGAAAGGCCATGTCCATTGCTCTCTGAAATGTTGCATCTGCATTTGATAAGCCAAATGGCATCTTTCTGTATGCTAGTGCCCCATTTTGTGGTAAAAGCTGTTTTGTATTGATCTTCCTCCTTTACAAGAATTTGGTTATAACCTAAATAACCATCTAATAAAGAGAATCTTTCTGATCTAGAAACAACTTGCAATATATGTTCCATAGATGGTAAAGGATAATGATCCTTTAAAGATGCTCTGTTTAAATCATGGAAATCAACACATAATCTGATTTTTCCATTCTTTTTTCTGTCAGGAACCAAGTTAGAAACCCATGAAGTATGTTTGATAGGAAAAATGATATTACCTTCAATGAGTTTATTGAGTTCAGTCTTCATAAGCACTTCCAGCTTAGGATTTAGTGGCCTTTGCTTCTGTCTAACAGGTTTTGCTTTGGGTTCAAGCTCTATTGTATGCTGAGCCAACTCTAGGTTGAAACCTTTCGGATCTCCATATTCCCATGCAAATATATCACTAAACTCCTAACAAAGCTGGATGAAGGCTTGTTGTTCTCCCTTTGTACATATCTTTCCAAGCTTGAGTAACTTCCCTTTAAAGATTTCAATAGGCTCATAGTGTTCTTGTTTCACTGACAAGCTGGCCTTATCTCTTCTTACCTGATCATCAGTATTAAAGATTAATTCTAAGGTCACTAGGCCCTTAGGTGCTTGTTTGATCTTAACTAAAGTATTTGATCATTATATTGCTACATAAATTTCTATTGATTACATGTAGAAAATTCATCTTCTTCCATTAAGAAATTCACAATCTGTTCATCGTTGTCAAACACTTGCCAGCTGATATTATTATCTGGGACTGATGGTCTAATAGCAACCTTGACATACAAAGGAGAATGAATATTCTTCATTTCTATAGGAATATCATATTCAGCTCCTATGGCAGCTAGCTTGTCAGCCTGTTTATTATCAATTCTAGTTACAGATATCAAATTGAATGCATCAAATTCTTCTATCATGACCCAAACTCTATGCTTATATAATTTCAGCAAGTCATTTTTTGTAGCAGCAAGGTTTCTGACTTGTTTAACAACTAACTCACTGTCTCCAAAAACTTTTAAACATTTGATTTTTCTTTTCCTTGCCCATTCTAGTCCATGAACTAAAGCTTCATACTCAATTGTGTTATTAGAACAGATGAAAGCAAATCTGAAAGATGAATATTATTTCTCACCTGTGGGAGAAACCAAAACAACCCCTCCTCCAGCACCAATCTTGCTTCTAGAACCATCAAAATAAAGTTCTCAAACATCATTTTCAGCTTCAATAGCTTGTTGTTTTCCTTCTTTAATCAAATTTGGAATGACTGTATTTTTCTCCTAAATCATATACACACCAAGGCCTATCTCATCCATTTGCTCAAATGGATTTGTTTCATGATTCTTTGCTGCCCACTAGTCTAAAACTAGATCAGAAATTTCCTCTAAAGGTGTACTTGGGTCTTGAACATGAATCATATCTTCTTGATCAAAAATGGAAAGGTTGGCATTTATTGAACTGGGTGTATAAGGTTCAAGGTGATCTTTGGCTAATGGCTCATATTTGATTGTAACCTTGGTCCCATATCTAGTTCTGAAGAACAAATGCATCTAATCAGAAGACAAATAACCTCCTAACCTTGTTGTAAAATCTCTAGATAAGCAAATAGCAAAGGTAGGTGGCAGATCAATGACATAAATATCTTGATATATAACCAAGTTTGGACAGGCATGCAAAGTAAGGCCTAAATTTTTGAACATTCCAACTGTATTAACCGCAGTTCAATCCATTTGTACAACACCCCTAACAATAGGTTCATATTTTAGGCCTAACTTATCAGCTAGCTATTTTGGCATAACTGAGTTGTTGGCTCTTGAGTCTATCATGCAATTATGTACTAAATAGTCACCTACAATCAGAGTTACATAGAATGGTGGAGGTTTGCCTACTGGTTTAGGTTATTCTACTCTTTTTTCTGCCTCATTTGTAAACATAACTTGAGGTTGATGTGCTTTTTGCACTTCATTTGGCAAAGGTAATTGAGATAATGCATTTTGTAACAAATCCTTTTGTCCTGGAACATGTAAAGCATCTAAAATAGACATGCTTACTGTTGTTTTTTTCATATGATCCAAAATATTGAAAATAGGACCACTAACCTTTTGTTGTACTTTTGGGACAGCCACCTCTGGTTGGTCTCTAGCTAGCTGTTGATTTGCCTCTGGCTGTCTTTTTTCAACTGTTGGCTGTCCTCTTGACAAAATATGTGGATCATTTGATGTAGAAGCTTGATTTTGCCCTTGCTGACTTGTAGAAACTATACTTTTACCTTTATCAACTTGCTGTTGTACATTTCCAGCCCGCTGTTTACTAGTATCAGCTTGCTGATTTTAGTTCCATCTTGTTGTTGCAAGTCAACAGCTCTCTTTTTTTATCTTGTGTTTGCTGCAATATTAGTAAAAGATTGCTTTTGACCTAGTAACTGATTTACACCACAAAATTCATTAGCCTGCCAATTCATCAAAGCTACATCAGGATTAATATACTGAGTTTGAGTATCCAGCTAGTTATTTACATCACCTGCTAAATTTTCAGTAGCAACATAATTATTCTGTACCATTAAAGCTTGACTTACTATCCCATTCAGGTAAGTGACCTGGTTATGAGGCTGATTACATGGATAGCACCATGCATAATCCTGAACCATGTTATTCTGTATAGGCACTATTTCTTTTGATGTACTAACAACATTTGGATTATATTGTTGATTTGGCCTATTGTTGTAGTTTCTTCTTTGACCCTGATAATCTGCCTGATAACCAGGTCTATTTGCTTGGTAAGGGGCTACTTGGTAAGGCCTGTTATTCTGGTTTGCTTGAATTTTTAGACTTACTAAATCATTGCTCATAGTCTGCAATATTTTTGCTATACTTTGCTGGTTTTCTTTCAACTCTTCAAACTCAGAATGAATGGGATCTGCACTATTTTTTGCATTTTCTTGATAACCAAAAGATGGTATTGGTGAAATATGTGGGGCTGAAATTGGAATTAAAGGTTGTATATCTAGAAAAATTAGCATTGGAGGCCTAGGTGCTATTTTACCAGCCTGTATTAAACTATTTTCTACTCTTATTGCAATATCCAAAGTAGCTGATAAAGTTACCCCACCCATAGATTGTATCATAACAACAATATCAAAATTTAATGCCCTCAAATAATACAAAAAAACATGTTCTGGTGAGGGTTTCACTGTTTCAAGAATTCTATTCCATGTTTTCTGAAATCTGAAATTAAAATTTGACATTTGCTCTTGTGGAGCTCTCTTAATAGTGGTCATTTGTTCAACTAATGATAAATGATCAAATTTATTCTAAATTTGTCTATTCAAAGAAGAACCTAAATCATCCCAAGTTCTAATTGAATTAACTCTTAAGCCTCTAAACCATTGAAGAGCTTTACCTTTTAGTGATGCTGCCAATAGCCTGATTGCTATGTTCTCCTCGGTAATGTGATGAACAAAACACAAAAAGCCACATCTCTGATATGCTCAATGGGTGTAGTCCCATCGTCTCCTGTGAAACTTGGTAAACTCTTCAATGCAACCATCAGTATGTCATCATGCTAATTTAGATTCAAAGGGCTGCCTCCATTAAATGTAACAAAAGGTTAATTTTGAGGTGGTGGTGGATTTCTTCCACCTCCTCCATCTTCGACAGGTGGTACTCCTCCTACTCCACCTCCTCCAAGTGGGATAGGACCTCCACCTCCTCCTCCTCCGATTAGAGACATTGGAGTAGATGGTATTTGAGCTTGTACTTGGACTGAAACTACTTGAGGTATTTCTTGTAACACAGGTTCTTCCTCTACAAGCTCTAAAATAAGAAGTTCCTTTTAGAAAATAGGAATCTGCTCTATTGGGCTTGCTGGTGGAGAACTATGAAAATCTAAAGATGAACTTGCAAATAATGGATTCTGGTGAGAAGCAAACTCTAGATGTGTACTTGGTAGATCTGAAAAAACTATTGAATCTGCTAATTTTATTACTTTATCTTCTTTTATTCTCCTCCTTGGTGGAGATAATTGGGTGTGCTTCTTTTCAGAATCTCTATTTGACATTGTTTGATATTTTTTCATAAGCTGCAAGATCTGATCTGTAAAACCAAAGTGTTAGAGTCGCCAGGTACTTTGAAAATGAACCTTTAAAAGGCTAAAAAATCTATTGTTCACACCAAAACAACAGAAAAATATAAGTTCTATTGAATTGAGAATCAGTTCAAATGTCCCACTGGGCGTGCCAAAAATTGTTGTCGATGAGGATTGCACCCTTATGCAAAGCTGTGACACTCTGCAATCCTTCGAAACATGGGGACAAACTCAGGCTGTGGGTGACCTATAATGAGTTTGAACCTCCATATTATGGGTTGGTTCCCTTAAAATGTTCTATTGGAATGTATGATTTTCTATATTTTGGAAAAGGGTACGAAGGAAACAATAAGGAAATGAAACTGTAAAATTTGGTGATGCACCTAATATGAATAGAAAATATACAATCTAGTTCATAATACAACTCAGAAATCTGACTCACACAATCCAATCTTGGCACAAATATTACAAAAGTATTTCTAAGGAAGGCTTGAAAATAGGTTTTTATGAAGGAAAAGGATTTCTCACAACACAAAGATTATTTTCATTAACACAACCTAAAACCTGTAACAACACTATGCTTAATGCTTCAAGTAATAGTGAGACAATAATTTTAAAGGTTTTAATGATTAAACACAGTAAAACTTCATCAAATCACTTCATACAATTTGCATTAAATGGAAAGGTAACTACTTGATTTCAAAGAACAAAGGAAATATTGCAAGAAAACAAAGAAATTGAATATGTAACCTGCTATGATTTCTCTATAAAACTATAAAAATTAAGCTACAAAACCTTCTTCTCTCAAAGTGTATAAGAGCAAAAAGGCAAGAACTAGAAAAAAACAAGTTTTGTTTTACAATATATAGCTTTGCTCTCACTAAGAGGCATGCAAAAAAGGAACTGCAGCTAATTGCCTCTAAAAATAATCTCTCCAAGGTGATCCAAGAGAAAACTCAAAAATCCCCAAAAATAAGGGCTCAAACTGCCAGAAATCGAGCAAAAATAGCTTCAATTTGGACCTCTCCTTATGCTTGACCAAAAAGTTGACCAAGATCCCTCAAATCGCTCCTCAAATCATGCAAAAATCCCCTAGATGGCCTAGTTAACTCAACTCATCAATTTGCATGATTTTGCTTTTGCAAAATTGATTATGAGTAAATAATAAAGTAATTAAAATAATTACTTCATTGTTGGTTACAACTTGTACTTATTTTGATTTTAGAATTTGTGAAAAATAATAAAGTAATTTGTAAAATATTACTTTATTATTTAATTACAATTGATTTATTTGTAAAATCATGCATGAAAAATATAAACTCCTTATCACTCCAAATACACTTGCCTATTTTGCATGATTTGAGCAAAAAATAGGACTTAGAGAAAAATACAATCTCCTTATAGCTCCTTGTGAGAAAAAATATTTAATTGCATGCCAATATGCCTTAAGGAAAAATTATACCCTTATCACTCCATTACAATTATCAAAAATGCATAAAAACTGAGGCATTACATACAAACCCTTATAACTCTATATTTGTATCAAAAGAAAACAAATATCCCTTCTCTGCCAAATACACCTTATCATGCAAGATGAAAAAATATACCCTCTGCCATATCTCTTCTCCATGCATTATACATCATATTCTCTTTGCCACTTGACTGCCACCATGTGAACTCAAACTGTCTTCAAGCATATCCTGACTTTGACCTCGAATGATGACCTTACAAGGAATAAGGAAACATATTTCTGACCATATTAGGTCACTTCACATTATGCAAATCTTATCAGAATCTTTTGAGTATGCAGAGTATTATTAGGAAAAAAGCATCCCTCGACCATGTGATAGTCAATTCTAAGGCAATAAGTATTCTTTGAGTTTTATAAGGTATAATACTTACCCTCCTTCAATCAACCACCATTTGACCTTTAGAAATAAAGGGAAAAGCACATCTGTCAGCCACTCTTGATAATGATCATTAGGAAACTTCATCTTATGTTTTGACCCCGATCAAAATTTTAGATAAGGCAATTATGGGTTATTTTGAGAAGTCAAAACACAATGAAGAAAGGAAGCTTCGACAAAAGGGATGAGAAAAACCCTAATCACTTGTCATTTTTTCATTTTGTTCTCCTATGTTGGCCGTCGCTTTGCTCTGCAACTTCTTTGATATCTAGGGTTTGATCTGGCTTTTGGCTCCTCCCTTCGGCTGTCTGTGTCAAACTTCATGATTTCTTTGTCATTTCTGAGTGAAATGAGGCTGCGGATGACGATAAGTTTGACATTATTTGCATTTCAACTGGCATTTTTTTCTATTTTTGTAGCTTCTTATAAAAATGGTCGCCACCATACTTTGCACTTCCTACCTCTGTATCATTTCTTTGACATATTCTTTGCTCTCTATGTGTTGAATATCTGCAAAATGTGAGAAAATGTGAAAGAAAAAATAAGAACCTCCTAAAGGAGGCCACGGCCATGATAGTCTTCCTCTCTACATTCGAAGGTAATTATCTTGCTCTCTGAACTATAGATACTTTTATTTCATTGTATATTTTAAAGAGAGACAAGAGTCTCGATCTTTCTTCATCTGGGTATCTTGAATATTCTTTTCTTTCTATATGGTCGTGGCCATTGACACTTTCTGTAGCATATTCTTGATTTTCTGACATGAAATTTTGAAGGGTTTTCTAATTACAAGATGAGGGTTTCTTCAAAGTTGCATATAAACGCAATCCATATGCACGGCCACACCTGTACACATTTTGTAACCTCCTTCTGCTTGATTGTATATGCAAAAATGAAATAGTTGTGAAAACCTATGACAAGGGTTTCCTTGAGAATGTATGTATTTGCCATTTCAAGCACGGCCATGACAAAAACATATGGTAGCATCATTATTTCCTTGTAAATGCAGACAATATGTTAGGGTTTCTCAATAAATCCATATGGGTATCTCTCACTTCTCTTCTTTCAGGTACGACCATGACACTAAGGCACTTTTCTTCATCTTTTCACTGCAATGGCAACAAACACACAAGGGTTTGATGAAAAATCCATATGGGTATTTGTAAAAACTTTTCCTTATGTTATGGCCATGCTATAAGACTTTTCTGTCATTTTTTTCCTTCACTGTGTGTATGAAATGAAACTGAGGGTTTCATTGAAAATTAGGGTTTTGATTTTATATTTGGGTATCTTCTTTTAGGCACAAAAACTCACTTTCCTTTCACGGCTATGGTAGAACATTCACTGTTTTGACTCCCTTGGTTGTATACAAGAAAAGTTGCTAGGGTTTCAAACACTCATCAACAATTTGCGTATATTTGTACTCTATTATAACCACATGACATTTATCTTCTTTTCCTGAGCATGAATTCTTCATTTTTGTTCATGAAAACAAGACTCTGAAATTATGAGCAACAATATCATCTTTTCTGTAAAGAGGTAAAATGTAAAAAGGCTTGTATACATGAATATATTTCTAGGCATGAGATGCTATCTTGATATTCTTTTGGCATTTAGCTGGTAATCAAAAAGAGTTTCAACATTATGTTGTTCTCTGCAATTTACTTTGACATTCATTTTGCATTTTCTATAGCATACATTCTTCATTCCTGTCCTCTTTTGTCCTTCAACCTGGCAAATGCTTTGTTTATGTTATAACTATATCAACCAGAAATGATAATAACTTGTATCTCTTTCAACAATCTTATTGTAGAATATATTAGGCATATCATTCTTTATCTGTATGCTATGACTGTCACTCCTAAGTTTTTAGTCTGTCCTTCATTATGGCATATACATGTACATGTCAGAAACTGGCATTCACTTGATCTCATTGCCTTTGTCTATTAGTTTGTCAGATGCTATCAATGGTGAACCTGTATGATCCTATCTTTTCAGAGGCATAACTGTATCACTTGCTTTGGTTGTACTTGATCATTATGAATACCTACAACATGATATTTTGCTTACTATCCTTCGATTATAAAATCAAAAAATGCTTCTGGTGTTTGCATCCTGTAACTCATGTGCACAAATCTGTCTCCTGTAAGCATTATTCTATAACTCCTTTTCATCATTAGATAACAATATGAACACTCATATGTCAATGGTATGTATTAGTTTATTTTATGATTTGCTTTCAACTTTAATATCATATGCATAAACAATGAAAGCCTGGAGCTTGTTCTTTCCATTTGATATTCATTAGAAACTTGATTGGCATATGTGTCTTTATGTCCTTGACTGTTCTGATCATAAGTCTGCTATTCATCTCTTTTTCATATTTCTGTCATTTCTTCATTTTGATTTTTGTCAAATGTGACATGAAAATGACAGCAATAAAGTATTATGATAATGATGTAAACAAGATAAATACCTTTTATGGCTGCAATTCTGTTTTGTGCACCTTGCCAACTTGACTCAGGCATTACATACTTATCTGATTTGCTTTAATCAACTATAATAAATGTCATGATGACATACCTTTTCTGTAAGTTGATTAATGATGCATGATGTACTTTGAATGCATCTCTTCTTTTTCTGATATTCCTTTTCAAATGAGTAGAAAGGAAACATGTTGGGCTCAACCCTTGTGAGAGCCACCTTTTCTCCACATGTTTATTTGTCTTCAAATCAGCAACATTACTTTTCCTATACCTGCACAGTGAACAAACAAGTTAGCATAAAAGATATACCTGATGGTATAGATTGATCCTCTTTATGATATCTGACTTGTAGCACATGTCTGATCTGATTCTTCATATGAATTTCATGATGTGACAAGTTGATGTATCTGCTTGATAAAAGCATATGATAACTTTAAACATCTGGAGCTCTTACAGGACTTTCCTCAATTTTTTGTAGGTTCAACTGAAGACCGACATCAACAAAACAACCTTCTTGCTCAGGCAATGATGGATGTTTACTTTTATCATGTGTTCATATTATTTCTTTTATCATTCAGATGTATAGCCTGCATGTATGCAATTGCTCAGCGTAGTTACTTCCACATCTTGTGGGGGACACATTTGAACACTTCTTTTAAGCACAATCAGTTAATTTATCTTATGCACTTGATGTATGTGTATTTCTTTTTCAATCAATACATAGGATAAAGTAACAAATATTGTATGTGTGTTCAAAAAATGACATGAAATAACAGTTTAAACAAATATCTTTCCTTCTTTCTTTCAAATGTGATTAAGTGAATAGCCAATCTGACTTATAACTCCTAAAAGATAACACCATGTTAAAACAACTGTATTTCTTGAATGATTGATACCTTGGTAACCTTATTCTCTTATCATGATGACTCATCAGTCTTGATTAGACTAATGGGTTTTCCTATCAACTAAAATCCATTTATGCTCCGTCAAGATAGCAACTGTTCAATAAATGCTTAACTTAAAAGTTTTCTTTTATTCCTTTTGAACAACTGCACTTAGGTAAAACTAATTTTAGTGTGAACAAAAAATTAGTAACACATACATAGAGAGAGAAAAATCAATTGCTCTCCCAATAAGGAGAGAATCTGAGATCCCCGAATCAATCATTACAGAATGGAGACAACTCTTGGAACACAAAGGTGTGGGAAGGAAGATCATAAATTTAAGACTGCAGGATTATGATAGGATGCATCATTTAACAGTTGGGCTTATTCATCACTCTCATCAGCATGTACAAGACATATGGAACAATTTGACTCTTGAGTTGCAAATGAAAGAGCCCCACTCTATTCATAACTTCATGGCTATGTTTGAAAGGGCATGGAAATACATGGACATTTCTAAGAGACAAGGATTGTGATGATGACTGATTGTCATTGATGTTAAAAAGGTGTTGTGTAGTTTGCCATTGATGTTTTGATTGTGATGCAAGGTTGGTTGACAAAGTGTGTTGCTTCTTGCTTTCATGTTGTTCATAGGTTATCCTTCAATGTAGAGATCATTCTTTTGGGAAATCAGGACTTTGTTGTGTTTCATGTTCTTTGTTCATATGTACATGATGTCTGATTTGAGAAAGGGTTTGTGATATTTGTTTAGAGTTGTTTTGAGAAGAACATCATCAGGATCTTAGGTTGTTATGGTGACATGATGGTGTTGTTCATTCAGAGGAGTTCACATTATGACATTATTTGAAGGAGATCTTAGAGCTACCACGTTTTTTTCTTCACTTGGTTGCAGATGAGAAAGGAGTTGTTTTTCTTTTTCAGTTGGTCATGGTTTAAGTATGTTAATGCACAAGGCAAATATGGTCTTCTCAAGATGTGCTCATCTATGTTGTTAGGAGTGCCTCAAGGCAAGGTTGTTGTTGATATATTGTTGTTAATATGCTTCAAGATTGTAACAAGTTGATTACTTTATTTTGATGGCAGTCTTGGTGGTTCAGAATGTTCAATGATGTATTTAGATGATGGTTCGCATTCATATCATGATCATGATTCAAATGAATAGGCTTATCAAAGGTTTCACATGAAGATGTTTGATTGATGATGTTTTAGTTGATGACCTTTCATATCATGCTAAGGATGCTTCAAGATGTCTGTATGTTCAAGAGATTATGATCATATGTGATTGTGTGATCAAGAAGTGGTTTTGATAAATCACATTTATTAATGTGGTCAAAGGTTTTTGAATAAGGTTTAAAATCATTTAAATTCTAACATAGTTCTCTCTTTCTGCCCATCATTCATTGTATGCACTTTTGTTATAAAATGAAAGTGACCTCCTATCACAAGTAAAAGTCACTTAAAGTGACTTGGTAAAGGGTATTAATGTCCCCATTTTTGCGAGCATCAGTTTCAGAGGGATTAGCCTATTTTTACGTAGGCTAAGGCAGATGGTTAGAGGGTCCCTTTTGGTAGAGATCAATGTGTGATTTCTCTTAGAGCTCAGTTTGGTTTGAGGTTGGCCTTCATTGGACTTAGTTTGACACACTTACTATTTATAGTAAGACTGTGGTGGTAGAGAGGGACCCCTGCTATTTTTGGTAAGATGGTTGGATACACAGAGAGTACCATGGTGAACCTCAGACGGAATTGGAAAATCATAAGTATATAAGGAGATATTAATATTTTAATGGCATTAATGATATTTAATTATTAAAGTTATATTATAAAGTTATAAATTGACTTTATAATAAAGTGGGGGCCATTTGAGTATTAATGAGTAATTAATACCTCCTTGAAAAGTACACTAAACTTATGATATTAAATAAAGTGCACATCATAATGATTTATTTTGACTTTATATTAATGGGGCCATTAATGATATAAGTTAAATTATAAAAGTGCATTGGTTTGGGCGCCCATTTAATGAAATTTAATGAAGTCAAAACAAAAACAAATATTAAATATATTTATAAAGTCATTAAGCTACTTGGAGGTCGTGCCCTTTTGAGGAGAATATATATAAGGCATTGGGAAAAGTAAATCATTCATTATTGCTCTCTCAATTCATGAATTTCTGGCTCTAGAGAAAATACAAGGGTTTGAAGAAGAAAACCAGTCCTTGAGAACAAAATCTCTCAAAGAGTTTGCATACATTGGTGGCTACAGCCAGTGGTCACAATAGAGCACATTGGTGAAGTTATTTTGCAAGTATTTCAAGGGTTTAATCAGAAGTATTGAAGAACAATCATTGGATGATATCAATTATAGTTTATAAGTCTTTGCTGGGCCGTACCATTCAACAAGTACAGCCGTACAATCTGATGTAGATGAGACGTAAAATCTCTTATGCTGGGATGTTTTGAAATCAGGCTGAATCGCCTTATGCATGAGGCTGTAAATTGTTTCATTTGGGGTGGCTAAGGGTTTAGTCAAATGTTGATGCTTAAAATTGATGGAGAACACAGTATTTTCTGCCAATCGACTCATCAAGGGTTTATGACATGTTGTTGTTAAACATTTTTTGAACTGCTAGTCTATTTATTTCAAGACCTGTATTTACTTGCATTTAGATTTGTTCTTTATATGCCTATGAAATGAGGGTGATTGAATGCTTGGAGTGTTGGACATGTTCCTACTGTGCTCAGAAATATTGCTTGCTGTTGCAACTCATAACAAATCTGCATTATAATACATTCCTGTGGCGTCTTCACTTCGAGTTGTAAGAAGAAAATTGAATACTGCTGTGCATATAGGACAGTCATAAAAACACTTAGAAATTATTGTTGAATTTGTTGTCATAAGATATTAGTTGAAACCAAGACATGGAATACATTGCCAGTATTGACATACAGTGACCTAAGTGAATGATGTTGCCCTGTATTGTCATCACAGTTTGTTTATTATTATCTTGTTGTTGTCATTCTATGTGAACTTTCCAATCAATATTGTCTTTGCATGCAAAATAAATATTGTTGTTTGATAAAACGTGTTTTTCAAGCCATAAACAATCGGTAAAATCTTCTGTAGCCAGAAGGGGATATTACAGTGGTATCAGAGCGGTTTCCTGCCATCCTGTTGGGAAATCAGAAATTTGAACAGTTGCATTTCAGTTTTTGTAGTTGCATGTTAGTACCCAGTACTTGCATGTCAGTTTGGAGAGCACCCATATGCTTGCATGTCAGTTTTAATGGTTGCATGTGTGGTTTTTTAAAAAAAATATTTCATGAATTAACATCTAGCATCATTTGAGTGACCAGCACTCATCAGTTTCAATTATGGGTTACTATAGTATTGTAGGGAAATCCAGTGAAGAAATTGAACAGGACGACATTAAGCTCAAGAAAGGCTATGAATGGGAAGCCCCTCGACTCTTTGAGGACTATTAGAGTATGCCAGATGATTTTAAAGCACAGTACTCTCTTAATGATTATTTGAACTTTGTTGTCATGTTGAATCCCGAAAAGATTGGATTGGTAAAGTATATTAGGAGGGTGTATAAGGAGAAATTTTCATCTAAAGGGGCAAAATTTAGTCATGGGCATAGTGTGAGCAGGTATGGTAGAACTACAAAATTAGATAATGAAGATGGTTCTACATCTAAACTCAATGAACAGGTTACATGACCTCCTATAATAAGCAAGAACGAAATGAGAAGGCAAAATCTATGCTTCTCATGCAAAGGATTTTTGGAGCCTAACCACCAATGCATGGATGAAAAGGTTACAAAACTTGAGGTAGAAAAGTCAATCACAAAAGAAGAGCCAAAGGAACAATCAGTAGATTTGAAGTTCACTAAATCAACAAGTAAGGATCCAAAGAATGATTTTTACGATGTTAAGGAAAAAGAACCACTTGATGCTACTACAAGTGAAGTGAACACGAAATTCTACATTGGTGATGTAGAGATTGTTCTTAATTAGCTGCATGAAGGTTGGGATTCACTTGATGATCCATTATTTGAACATGGAATTACCTCATCAACTCAACACTATAATTGTAAGGAATCAGATTGTGAGTTGGGTATCTTTGAAGATGTTATTGTCAAGGCAAATGAAGAAACCACAAAAGGATATGACAACGATTCTGATTTTTGTAACAACAGTCATATTCCTTTGCATCAGCATCAGATAGTAGCCATTCCATGTGAGGATGATGGATGTGTGGAGTTCACTAACAATGACACTCAAGATTTGGGTGTTAAAAATGAATTATGTGATGCACATTCAAGCCACAACAAGTCTGATTTTGCGAATTAGACCTTAGAAGATGTGGACAAGACACAAGTTTCATGTGATGGGTGGTTACAAATAGCTAAGAGTACCTTACATCATGATAGTAGTTTGACACAACCCCAGGATGACATTTTCAACGCTCATGAAGTTGATGTTTTCATGAAGTTGATATTAGCATTGAAAACAAATCTGATTTAATGTTGCATGGCCCTGATTGCAAATCAGAAAATTTATATGAGGCTGATCAATCTAAGGAGTCCAATCAGTTGGCAGGACAACTGAAGGTGAATGAAGACCAGATTAGTGCAGCCATCAGATGTTTTGATGATACCCTCATGATGATGGCCAAATGTTGTTAGAGTTCTGCAGGAGAACATATGGACCCTTATGGAGAATTTCCCCTTTCAGATGCACAGGTGCTTAGAGAAGCAATAGTAGGAATGAAGACCAATTATATGCAGCTACTCTCAGATAGAGATCACCTACTCCAGCTTGGTGAGGTCTACTATGATGCACTTAAGGGGAAAGAAAGGGAAGTGGATAAGCTTACTGTCATGGAGGATTCCTTGAAGAGCACTCAGAAGGCCCTTCAAGAATCAGAGGTTCAGATTGACGAGCTTTGTGAGGAGCTAAGCTTGGTTCAATCTTATTCATTGACTACATATATCCAGTCTTCTACTGTTGTTATGACACCTGCAGATGGTAGTGGCATTCATAGTTTGAGGGGAGAACCCCTAATGGTGGTTGAGCACGAGGATGTTTTAGGGTTACATGAGCTTGAGGACAGGAATGATTATGACATTCCTGAGTTTTCACACAGCTTGTACCATTGTGACCATGAGTCACCCTTGATGGAGAGCCAATTGAGGGCACAGGATTCATATCATCCATTGTGGAATGGAGTGCTTCCATCTTCGAAGGATGGAATCGGAGATTGTGGGTATCCAACTCTATTATTTTCAGATGGTTGTTTACAGGGTCAGGGATCAGATTTTCATCATGATGATGTGTCCTTGGCAGAGTTTGCAGCTTCCTTGTTTCAAGAATTTCCTTTGGAGGCAAGGCTACAGGGGAGTTGTAGCTTTAGTGAGCATGATGGCTTTGTTAGTCCAGCCCACAGTGATAGAGTTCTACTCCATAAGTTGGTAAGGGATGACTATTCTATTAATTTAGATGAGGATTTTATTCATAATTTTTGGGGGACAGCAACTATACTTGAGTTTGGAGGAGAGTTGTATCATCTCCTCAGCATTAGAGAGTTGCATAGGGTTGGTGCTCGGGCATCCTATGATCATGGCCATTTTGTATGCATTCCCATAGGTTGGATATTCAGTCTAGAGGGTGCTGATCTGTTTTACATCAGCAACCTAGGAGGAGTTGTTACACCATTTTCGGCACCTGTGAGGGATACTCATCACATCCACAGGAGATTTACAGAGTTTGGAGTGGGGTGTCATGATTTTGGTATTCAAGTTACTTCCATCTCCTCATGTTCGATGGATGTGAGGTTTTAGTGTGTTGGGATCCAGGTGGTGATAGGTGTGGCATGACAGTTTAATGGGATTCTGATTTGTTGCTCCACCATTCTCAGCATGGTGAAGATCTTATCAGAATTGTGCAGGGGAAGTTAGTGAGTAATGTGTATGGTAGACTTCCATTCTAGCTATGGGATCCAGGGATTGATTTGGCTGGTGGATTGCTTCTTTCTTTTGTCGGGGTTGACCTAGTTATAGGATATAGTGTATCATGTTGACACCACAGGTTTTGGATGGGGCATTCTACAGGATGAATTGGGATCCTGGCATTCAGCTGAGCATTGATCATAGTGTTTGGGATCCTTCTGGTGCATCAGGATTCCAGACAGAGCTTACTGGTGGTGTACACAACATGTACAGTTTACAGAGAGCATTCAGTTTCCTCCTTGATTTATTTGTACATGTTTTGATTTTGATGCACATTCCTCATGTGCATGTATTAGATAGTTGGTATGATGTTTATCCTTGTGCAGTTGTCATTATGTTGGTGCTTCAAGAGTTAGTTAGATATGTGCAGGACATTTCATAGTTCTTCCTTTGGGCCTCTAGTGGAAAGGAGTTTCTTTGCAGTCATGATTGCTTGGGGACAAGCAATCTTAAGGAGGGCAGACTGTAATGTCCCCATTTTTGCAAGCATCAGTTTCAGAGGGATTAGCCTATTTTTAGACCCTCGTAGGCTAAGTCAGATGGTTAGAGGGTCCCTTTTGGTAGAGATCAGTGTGTGATTTCTCTCAGAGCTCAGTTTGGTTCGAGGTTGACCTTTGTTGGACTCAGTTTGACACACTTACTATGGTGGTAGAGAGGGACCCCTACTATTTTTGGTAAGATGGTTGGATACACCGAGGTACCATGGTGAACCTCCTTGTTCAGATGAAATTGGAAAATCATAAGTATGTAAGGAGATATTAATATTTTAATGGCATTAATGATATTTAATTATTAAAGTTCTATTATAAAGTTATAAATTGACTTTGTAATAAATTGGGGACCATTTGAGTATTATTGAGTAATTAATACCTCCTTGAAAAGTACACTAAACTTATGATATTAAATAAAGTGCACATCATAATGATTTATTTTGACTTTATATTAATGGGGCCATTAATGATATAAGTTAAATTATAAAAGTGCATTGGTTTGGGCGCCCATTTAATGAAATTTAATGAAGTCAAAACAAAAACAAATATAAATATATTTATAAAGTCATTGAGCTACTTGGAGGTCGTACTCTTTTGAGGAGAATATATATAAGGCATTGGGAAAAGCAAATCATTCATTATTACTCTCTCAATTCATGAATTTTTGGCTCTAGAGAAAATACAAGAGTTTGAAGAAGAAAACCAGTCCTTGAGAACGAAATCTCTCAAGGAGTTTGTATACATTGGTGGCTACAGCCAGTGGTCACAATAGAGCACATTGGTGAAGTTATTTTTCAAGTATTTTAAGGGTTTGATCAGAAGTCTTAAAGAACAATCATTGGAGGATATCAATTGTAGGTTATAAGTCTTTGCTGGGCTGTACCATTCAACAAGTACAGACCGTACAATCTGTTGTAGATGAGTCGTAAAATCTCTTATGTTGGGATGTTTTGAAATCAGACTGAATCGCCTTATGGATGAGGCTGCAAAGTGTTTCATTTGGGGCGGCTAAGGGTTTAGTCAAATGTTGATGCTTAAAATTGATGGAGAACACAGTATTTTCTGCCAATTGACTCGTTAAGGGTCTATAACATGCTGTTGTTAAAAGTTTTATGAACTATTGGTCTATTTATTTCAAGACCTGTATTTACTTGCATTCAGATTTGTTCTTTATATGCCTGTGAAATGAGGGGTGATTGAATGCTTGGAGTGTTGGACATGTTCCTACTATGCTCAAAAATATTGCTTGTTGTTGCAACTCATAACAGATCTACATTATAATACCTTCATGTGGCGTCTTCACTTCTAGCTGTAAGAAGAAAATTGAATACTGTTGTGCATATAGGACAGTCATAAAAACACTCAGAAATTATTGTTGAATTTACTGTCATAAGATATTAGTTGAAACCAAGACATGGAATACATTGCCAGTATTGACATAGAGTGACCTAAGTGAATGATGTTTCCCTATATTGTCATCACAGTTTGTTTATTACTATCATGTTGTTGTCATTCTATGTGAACTTTCCAATCAATATTGTCTTTGCATGCAAAATAAATATTGTTGTTTGATAAAACGAGTTTTTAATTCACTGTATGGACTTTTGTTATAAAATGAAAGTGACCTCTTGTCGCAGGTAAAAGTCACTTAAAGTGACTTGGTAAAGGGTTTTAATGTCATGGACAACCGGCCCCATTGAACTCCTCACCATTTGCACCGGTTACTTCCTTATGTGCGGTGGGCGTGAAAGTTGTATCTATGGTCTTGTTTGAGTTTTCAAAGAGCGCAAATCAAGACATCAATGGATAGAATTTAAATCAGCTTCAAATCTCTTGTGTATCCTCTTTGACGGGCAAAATGGATGTCACTATATGTGACTGGTATGGAAATTTTTTTTTGTCTATTATTAGACTTTTTTTAAGGCAATTTTTTTTTTGCCCGATTGGAAAGCTTTCTATTTAGAAGCTTTTTATAAAGTTTTAGAAAGTTTTTTTTTAAGGATATTTTGTGCCCGTTTGAAATATAATTTTTAGAAGTTTTTGTTAGAAGTTTTTAAGATGTTTCTATTTGAAACACATATTAATCTCTCTCTTGGTTGAAGACATTCTTCTATATTGGAGAATATTTTTGAAGACATATTGTATTGATGGATTTTTGAAGACAATATTTGCAGATTGGAGAATATTTATATTTGCAGAGAAGAAAATTGAAAGGTTTTTTTGAATGAAGAGGAATATGAAAAGATCTTATGAAGATTGAAGATATTTTGCAGGAGGATAAAAGAAAATAATTGAAGAGAAATTTACAGGGAAGATGAGAATTGAAGAAGATAACTTTGTTTTCAGAGAATGTGAAAGGGTTTTCAAATTGCATATAATGGTTTTACAGGTACATTGACATAGTGTGTGTGAATTGAAGACATCTTTGAGAAGATACAGATGATTTTTCTATGTATGAGATCATGTTTTGTAGGGGTAAATACAAAGAATGACAAAGTCATCAAATGTTTATTGAAAGAGTGAAAATTGAGCTAAGAGAGTTGATGTGAGGACCATAATGCAGAAATGATAATCTCCTTGTTGCAACATATTTTTTCAGATTGAACCTTGAAGACAATGATGGTGTATCAGGTAAGTTGTTATGCAGAGATAATCAGGTGAATTGTTGTGCAGAGATAATCAGGTGAATGAATTAATGAATTGAATGGAAACAGAGTAACCCTCTGATTTTATTTATCTTTTCTAATGGTGATTGTGTTTGCCAGTGGCACATTCAGCCAGTGAGGCTTGTATGGTCAGTGAGACCTATTTGTATGTATTAGGGGTTGGTGCTCCTTGAAGTTGGTGCTTTTAAACATTATAACCAGTGAGGTTTTTGCTTAAGCCAGTGAGGCATTTTTGAGTGGTTTTTCTACCCTAGGAGGGTTTTCCACTCATTAATTTCTTTGTGTTGTGATCTCATGTCTTTTGTAATTACATATGATTGAACATTTGATTTTGGTTGTTCAAGTATTGAATTCAATTTTTGATAAACTTCATTGTCAAGTTTGAAAAGTCATAAATTGTGGTTTTTGACTCAACACTGATTCACCCCCCCTCTTAGTGTTGATTGTACTCCTACAATTGGTATCAGAGCACAGGTTCCCTGTTATAGTCTAATCGGCTTGGGTAGATCTTTAGGGTGGAGTATAATGGGTAAGTGCAAAAGATATAAGTACATGAGAAATGTCAAGTCTCATTCTAATGAGAAGGTGTAGTCTATATCAGTTCCATATGTTGATACATTATCATTTGATAGAATTGTCTCACAAGTTGAAGAGAAAGTGTTTTCAGATGTTCCCTTCTTTGATGGTTCATACTTTCCTATTTGGTGTTCTCGAATGCAAGCATATCTATTTTCATTAGGATATGGTGTATGAATGTCTGTAGAGAATGGCTATTTTATTTCTTCTCTATCACCTAATGATACAAGTCATAAAGAGGCTCATGAATACAATGACATTGTAAAGAAGGTTATTTTAACTAGATTATCTAATCAAATTTCATGTAAAGTTATGTATTGTGATATAGCTCAGGATATGTGGAGAGAATTGAAAAGAATCTATCAAGATGATGGTGAAAAAGAGGATAACTTGTTGTCTAAAGAAAGCGACATTGAAAGAAGACAATCACATGAAAAAGATGAGACTCAATCAGATTCAGAAGAAGAAGATCACATTATATGTGATGATGAACAAGAGTTTGAAGTTGATGTAGAAGGAGAGCTCATATGTGCTCTAAGTGAACTCATGAAATATAAAAAGAAGAACTAGAAATTACAATTGCAGCTACAATAAGAAAAAGACTTCAAAGACAAAGCACTCTCTAATCTTGAAGAGGCAAGTATTCATATTACAAATTTAAGGACACAAATTGATAACTTAGACAATTTGATTATCAGTCTGAAGATAGAGGTTGAGGAAGCTAAGAGGATAGTAGATATTTTAAAATCTAACCTTGAAGTTAGAAGGATTAAGAATCTGAAATTAGAGGGTGATATTATCAATCTGAGAAAAGAGTATGATGGTCTCACAGCTTTATCTAAGAAGTATAAGGAGTTTGAAGAAAGCACAAGCAAGCTACATGAGATGCTGGGTAAACAAAAACATCATCTGAACACAACTGGATTTGGTTATGAAGAAGGAGAGTGTTCCAAAGCCAGAGAGACTCCCAGAAGGAAGATTGATTTAAGTCATCATGTTGCTGCCACAGAAGATAAAAGGAAGAGTGAAGCTGAGGAGAAGACCAAAGATGAGTCTGTCAAAATGCACAATCAGAGAAGAATTGCTCCAGTAAAACAAGCATACATGTACAGGTATAATTATTCATTTAATGGTTTTTGTTATACTTGTAATCATTTTGGACACAAAGCAGTTGATTGCAGAAGGAATATTGATATTGTTTATTACAAGTGCAATAATGTTGGACACATGCAAAGAATTTGTAAAGTGCATAGAAGGTATGATCCTACATGGAAGCTTAACATGAGTGCTCAAAGGTACTATCAGTCATTTGATTATGATTGTAACATAGTTTGTTATAATTGCAACACTCTTGGACACAAAGCACACAGTTGCAAAATGTATGGAAGAATTGTATCACCTGACTTGATAGGTTTGAGAAGGATAGAGGCTGAAAAGGATTGGAGGAAGAAAAATCCTATGAAAGTATGGAAGCAGAAACAAAGACAAAAGAGTACAAATCCTAAACTTGTGCATCTTGCACAAGTTACATCATCAGTCGCATAATAGATAGCATGATGTGAGGGGGAGTTTTTCATGTCCTATCAATTATCCCCAAGAAGTTACAGGAGGAGATCAGATGATGTTTATCAATATGATGATCTTGATATGTTGATCTTGTTTTGTTTATCATGCTTACCTGATAATGTTTGAAATGAAGTTTCTGATGATATTGAGTTTCAGTGTATGTCAGTAATATAGGTGTTCATGATCAGTGACATGTTTTGATAAGTTGTTAAAGAGTTCAATGCACAAAGAGATTGATGAGGTTGAGTATCTTATCCTGTTTATATCATGTTGGTACTCACAAAGATTGAGTTGTCAGGATATTGCAATTCAAATGTTATTGATGTTAATCTTCATGTATTTTGTTCATGTGTTTTTGAGCTATGTGTCTTTCATGAGAATTGAAGCCTTCAGGTGGATTGGAGTTAGTACCAAAATAAGATGGTGGACTGGATGTCAAGTCATGCTCATTTGGAAGTGTTCTTGATGTGATAATTTGGCATGTTTCTTTGATGGTTCTCATCATTAATATGTTTCAGGGATGTATATAAAAATTGTGTGGTTCCAGTTTTGAAGTGGTTTCAGGTATGTGCTTCAAGTTATGTATATCATTAATCTAGAGGTGCCTTGTATAGAGGCAGTTAAAGGTGTGTCTTGATTCAGTAATGGCAGATGATAATTGTATTGTTCAAGTACTAGTTGGTGGTGTGGCTTCTCTCATTTCTCTTCTACAGGATTGAGTGATCTTGCTGTCACTATCATGGAAGATTTGAAAAGGTCTTATCAAGAGTGGTCATCATATGTTGTGATCTGTTTATGACATCCTTGCATAGAGTTCAAGTTCATATAAATTACATCAAAGGAGTTGGTATTTGATTGCAAAAATATGTCAGGTTTTCATCTTCATATTTGTGTCAAGAACTAGTATTATGTTGAGATTGACATGCTTGTTTCATTTTAGCAGGACAGTGCTCAACACAGGGGGAGAAAATAGATTTGAGTCTTTGTCATTAGATGTCAAAAAGGGGGAGAAAGAGAAATTGAATCATGAAGTTTTTCCATCAATGACAAAGGGGGAGATTGATGATGACTGATTGTCATTGATGTCAAAAAGGTGTTGTGTAGTTTGTCATTGATGTTTTGATTATGATGCAAGGTTGGTTGACAAAGTGTGTTGCTTCTTGCTTTCATGTTGTTCACAGGTTATCCTTCAATGCAGAGATCATTCTTTTGGGAAATCAGGACTTTGTTGTGTTTCATGTTCTTCATTCATATGTTCATGATGTCTGATTTGAGCAAGGGTTTGTGATATTTGTTTAGATTTGTTTTGAGAAGAACATCATCAGGATCTTAGGTTGTTATGGTGACATGATGGTGTTGTTCATTCAGAGGAGTTCACATGATGACATTGTTTGAAGGAGATCTTAGAGCTACCACATTTTTTTCTTCACTTGGTTGCAGATGAGAAAGGAGTTGTTTTTATTTTTCAGTTGGTCATGGTTTAAGTATGTTAATGCACAAGGCAAATATGGTCTTCTCAGGATGTGCTCATCTATGTTGTTAGGAGTGCCTCAAGGCAAGGTTGTTGTTGATATATTGTTCTTAATATGCTTCAAGATTGTAACAAGTTGATTACTTTATTTTGATGGAAGTCTTGGTGGTTCAGAATGTTCAATGATGTATTCAGATGATGGTTCTTGTTCATATCATGATCATGATTCAAAGGAATAGGCTTATCAAAGGTTTCACATGAAGATGTTTTATTGATGGTGTTTCAGTTGATGACCTTTCATATCATGCTAAGGATGCTTCAAGATGTCTGTATGTTCAGAAGATTATGATCATATGTGATTGTGTGATCAAGAAGTGGTTTTGATAAATCACATATATTAATGTGGTCAAAGGTTTTTGAATAAGGTTTAAAATTATTTAAATTCTAACATAGTTCTCTCTTTCTGTCTGTCATTCACTATATGCACTTTTGTTATAAAATGAAAGTGACCTCCTGTCGCAGGTAAAAGTCACTTAAAGTGACTTGGTAAAGGGTTTTAATGCTGTGGACAACTGGCCCCATTGAACTCCTCACCATTTGCATCGGTTACTTCCTTATGTGCGGTGAGCACAAAAGTTGTATCTATGGTCTTGTTTGAATTTTCAAAGAGCACAAATCAATACATCAATGGATAGAATTTAAATCAGCTTCAAATCTCCTATGTATCCTCTTTGACGGGCAAAATGGATGTCACTATATGTGACTAGTTTGGAAAGTTTTTTTTGTCTATTATTAGACTCTTTTTAAGGTAGTTTTTTTTTTTGCTTAATTGGAAAGCTTTCTATTTAGAAGCTTTTAATAAAGTTTTAGAAAGTTTTTTTTAAAGGATATTTTGTGCCCATTTGAAATATAATTTTTAGAAGTTTTTGTTAGAAGTTTTTAAGATGTTTCTATTTGAAACACATATTAATCTCTCTCTCGGTTGAAGACATTCTTCTATATTGGAGAATATTTTTGAAGACATATTGTATTGATGGATTTTTGAAGACAATATTTGCAGATTGGAGAATATTTATATTTGCAGAGAAGAAAATTGAAAGGTTTCTTTGAATGAAGAGGAATATGAAAAGATCTTATGAAGATTTAAGATATTTTGCAGGAGGATAAAAGAAAATGATTGAAGAAGAGAAATTTACAGGGAAGATGAGAATTGAAGAAGATAAATTTGTTTTTAGAGAATGTGAAAGGGTTTTCAAATTGCATATAATGGTTTTACAGGTACATTGACATAGTGTGTGTGAATTGAAGACATCTTTGAGAAGGTACAAATGACTTTTCTATGTATGAGATCATGTTTTACAGGGGTAAATACAGAGAATGACAAGGTCATCAAATGTTTATTGAAAGAGTGAAAATTGAGCTAAGAGAGTTGATGTGGGGACCATAATGCAAAAATGATAATCTCCTTGTTGCAACATATTTTTTTAGATTGAACCTTGAAGACAATGATAGTGTATCAGGTGAATTGTTATGCAGAGATAATCAGGTGAATGAATTAATGAATTGAATGGAAACAAAGTAACCCTCTGATTTTGTTTATCTTTTCTAATGGTGATTGTGTTTGCCAGTGAGGCACATTCAGCCAATGAGGCATATTGTAGCCAGTGAGGCTTGTATGGCCAGTGAGACCTATTTGTATGTATTAGGGGTTGGCGCTCCTTGAAGTTGGTGCTTCTAAACATTGTAACCAATGAGGTTTTTGCTTAAGCTAGTGAGGAAGTTTTGAGTGGTTTTTCTACCCCAGGAGGGTTTTCCACTCATTAATTTCTTTGTGTTATGATCTCATGTCTTTTGTAATTACATATGATTGAACATTTGATTTTGGTTGTTCAAGTATTGAATTTAATTTTTGATAAACTTCATTGTCAAGTTTGAAAAGTCATAAATTAAGGTTTTTGACTCAACACTAATTCACCCCCCCTCTTAGTTTTGATTGTACTCCTACAGACTGGACTGGGTACTACTTCCTTTCCAACCCCCAATGCTTCTATATCCGGTGCCACATTGGACTGGGAAGAAGAGTGTAGAGTGTGAGAATGCAGAGGTTGCTAGAATGAACAAGTTTGCATTTAATAATGGCTTTTACTTCGAGTAGATTAAAGGAGTGGGTACTATTGCATATTTTAGGGAGATCACCTTGCATTATAACCTACAGCCTTAGTTGATTTTCTTGAGGACAAGCCAATGGATAGTTGGGGGTGATGGTGAGCCTAGTTATTAGCCTATTTTCTTATGGTTTTATGCAAATTGAAAGACATTCTCAGACATTATCTTACACATATTTCTATAATATGCTATCTCTTATGATCATTATGCAAACCTAAACCTGGTTATTAAGTATATGGGAATATGATTATAATATGATGAATATTGTATGTTATGTGTGGGAATGTATGGATTGTAGAGAATGTTTGTGTTGATTATGGTTGTTAGTATTATGTACATGTTTTGTGGACTAACTCTTATAGCTGAAGAAGAGGAATTGTAGCCCGCAACCACAGCATTTCTAGACAGCAAAGGAGGGGAGGTTCCAAACTCAACTAAGTGTAGCTACTACAGCATGAAGACACTTGATGGAGATAATCACACATCATGATGGAAACCAATAAAGATAATTGAAAGAGGAAGGATTATGTTGCAACTAGAAGACCAACATGACTGATTCAACCAATCCATGTTCCCCTGTTTTAGCAAGGAGTTCCAATTCTATTAGGACTCTTCTTTCCTTCTTTTTCAATTATTGTTGTTTAGCATTTATCACACTCTGGTTTGTATAGAGTGGTGTTTTTATGATTTTAGTTAAGCGACCTATTTCAATAAACTCCCCCATGTCTATATGTATGGCACAATGGCTAAGGTAGTTAAGTTGTTAGTTAAGTTTCAAGTTTGAATTAGATTGTTCTGTCGTAGATATAGCTATCTAAATCTTTTCCAGTTATATGTAGACAATGTTGTTATTTTGATTATGAGTTTATGAATAATATAATTTGACAGGATGTCATGAGGTCCTCACACTTTAGTTGAAAATATCAGTTTATCGACCGGGGTAGTGTTCGAGGTTGTATGCAATAGGGGTATTGTTTGGATATCTCATTTAGAAACAATTTTCTAATTCCTTTGAAAAACTTAAACAACATATTAAACTAAAAAGTAGTGACATCCTATCCTAGAAAGCATTTGAACTCTATACTAGAAAGCATGTAAATTCTACACTAGAAAGCATATAAACTCTATACTAGAAAGAATATAAACTCTATACTAGAAAGCATATAAACTCTATACTAGAAATTCAGACATGCAACTTTACTCTGATCTTGAATGGTGACAAATTCTATACTGTACAAACATTCTAACTTTCATCTATCAGTAAATAGTAGTTTTAAACTAAAGCAGATGATCTGGAAAATAGTAAACAAATAGAGCTCTAGAACTAATGCCTTAAACAACATGCATTGCATGTTCACAACAGAATACAAAACATAAAATAACTTGAGTTGAAATGAAATATCCACAGAAATAGAAATACTTATCTACTCTACAATCCCACAAGTGGCCAACTCTTGGGAGAAATTTGTCTTTAACTCAGATCACATTCAATCATTTCCACAGCAACATGGTAACTCCATTCAGATCTTTATATCTCAAAAGAAAATACTCAGAACAACACTATTTGCATTCATAAAAAAATTGTAGTACATAGCTCTCATTATTTTCAAAAAAACCAAAAGATTGAAAATCATCCATCCATAGTATGATATATATATCCATGTTTTGAGCAACCAACTAAAACTAAACTATTTTTGAACTCCTAAATTTCAAATGGTGGTAAAATGCCATTTGAAAAAGTCTTATAACAGAAAAATAGAATCTTTAACTACTGATGTCTTTAAAACCTATGAAAGGCTCTGAGTGGAGCCATAATGTCTTGGATAACCAACAGAAATAAATAGAACTAAAAAGAGTCTTCAATCAATGCACGCCTAAAATTTCTGGCACCCTCAACTTCTGGCACACTTGACCTCAGCTACATGAAGTCCACTTCTCACGTAGGCCATGCATTAACCCTGCATAATTACCTAACTCTACATACCATTATATCAACATTTAAGAGCTAATTCCAATCAATTTAGGAAATAAAGATTTGTACAACATTTTATTAAAAATAGATAAATATTGCTTATAAAAACAAACAAATTGGCAAGGCTAGGGGATTGGGCAATGCAAAAAGGGTTATTTGTTTCATCAAAGAAATGAGGTTTTTTTTACCTCATCACAGTTTAGCAAGATTTTATGTGATTTGAGAAAACTGTGTAATGAATGAGTTAGAATCAATATGATTGTGTCAATCTTGAGAACTAGATTTGAGTTAAAAGCAGTGAGGCAGTCACTTGAGCAAGGACCACTTAGGGTACTGTCCCTCACTTTATTTTCTTGCATGTTAATATTACTATAGCATATATTTCATGAATGCAAGATCAATTAGAGTCTCAAGTTGTTTTAGTTCATTTGACTTGTGATACTCCAAGGGGTAGGATAAGTTATCAATACCAAGTTAATTCTTAAAGTTCATTTCCTTAACAGTCATTTGTTATAGTCTTACATTGCAAGTACCTGGAGCAACAGTAGCAACATTACTTTCTCTTGTCATTGAGTAGTTTGATTTATAACACTGTACTAGATGAGTTAGATTGTTGATCTTTGAAACCACATATAGTGCCAGTGCTATCACAAGCTTACTAGCCCTGGTTGATAATTCAATGAAGGTCTTTCCAAGGGTTATAGTGGACTGTTCAGTTATGTTGTTCCTTTGAATTGTGTGATTTCCACCGAGTTTACTAGACATAGCAAAGACACTACAACGAGGTATGGTGGGTGTTCTACCGGGGGTTTCTGCCTCCAACATGGCCTCCACAATGCCATCGAAAGCTTCTCTCAACAGCTGGGAGAACATGGAGACAATCCCTCCCCTCCTCGACACCCCTCCTCTACTCGACCATGGTGAGATTGGTGTTGGTCTCAATCACAATGGGTTGGGCTTGACACCTTCGGTAGATCAACAATGATCAGATCTGGAGTGTAGAGATTTGCCTTCTGTATAGAAGACAGTAGAGATTAAAACCCTGTTTTCAGAGGTAGCCAAGTCAGGTTCCTTCACTCCTCTAGGTTCTACGCAAAAACCTAAGAATTACATAGGTAAATATAGAAGGATTGTTCAGTGCTCCGGTAAACCTCTATCTCTGGATTTTGATGCCACTCTAACGAAGGAGCTACGTGAAAATGAAGAATTCTTTTCAGATAATGGTTTAATTGGCAGATCCATTCATCTTTGGCCCAGTCTTCCAGATCTCCATGACTAGATTTCAAAATCTTGGCTTCCTCCAATAGAATGGAATTTAGAAATCTACCCCAGCGCAAGAGGTTTTTTCATTATGGTTTTTGACTGCAAGTGTTTTATATGAAAAGAGGTTTGGTTGATTTAGTTTGGTTTGAGGGTTTGATGAGTTTAGATCCTCCTTTCACTACAAACATTTAAGGACATATCAACCAAGTTGAATCTCTACTAAGAGAAAGCATTAACCTAACAGGTTGGGCTATCACTTGGAATGATGTGGAAACTCAGAAATTGCTAACTAATGCCTTAATGTAAGAAACCCTAATTATGCAAAACAATGATCAAATTGATAAATTTAGACAAATGCTTACAGACTAAGATGAAGGACATAGATTAATAACTGACCATTTTTTGAAGTTCAAAATGTGGAACAGTTAGGGACACTACTACTAACACCCCTGTCCAAGGTACTGTTTTCTCTCCGGAATCCTGATCTTCTCCTGACACTGATATTCACTATATTTTTCATTTCTTCCCTGGAAGATGTAGAGGATACCTCCACTAGCACCCTAGTCCAATGTTAGATGTTTTTTAGGATGTTAGAAGCTCTTCATATGTTGATTATTACTATCCAAATTCTTTCTGTATTTGCAACTCCAGAGGACACTGCCACTAACGCCCATGTCCAAGCAGTCCTTTTCTTCAAGGATGCAGAATCTGTAAACTATCTTATTGTTCCTTGCAACTCCACTCCATCTAGATGTGAAACCTATAACCTACAATCACAAGGAGAGTGGTTGGGGGTTGTGGTGTTTAGAGGATTGCCTCAGTCAAGCCCCGGAGAGACATTCAAGTCTTCCAAACACCGTTATCAGATAAAGATTGCGTATCCATGCAGGATAGAGGTAAAAACAAATTGGTGAATGATTCAAACACAAATAGATATCACCTTGGAAGTGTAGATCTCACATAAATGAAGGCTCTTCAATCACATGAGAAGATGAAGCTAAATCTGCAATCACAAACACAATAACAATGCTCTGCTCTGCAACAATGAATATCTTGAATGCTCTAAAATCACAAGTTAGCCAAAAGTTCATAATCATCACTAAACATTCTTATATATGCAACTACACACATTCCCGCTAAGAATTTCGCAATTCAAACTTGAGATGTTGACATAGGACGTAAGTAACTATCATAAAATTAACATTTGAATTTAGGGTTGACCTAAAATAGGGCAGGACTAGGGTGCTAGCGTCCAATTCCACCCTTCCAATTTTGGTCAAGAGTCATAAAAATAGCATCCCCTAGGTCCTATTTGCCATAACACTCAGGGGTTTTCTAATCGAGAGTCAAAATTAACATGCAAGATGCTTATAATGCATTCTAAGGACCCAGGAGCTAAACCTTAAGAGGGAAAAGCCCCCAAGGGGACATTTTTTGACATAACATTTAGCCCCCACTTTAATGTATGTATAAACTCAAGGCCAATACATGCATTAAAGTACAATCAATCAAACACATCAAACACACCAAGCATGGTGAAGACATGCCAAACACATTGAAGACAGAAGCAAGCATGCAAAACACAGAGAAGATAGTTACAGTCACACAAAACATGGAGAAGACAACATTGAAGACACAAAAAACACAATGAATATAGTGAATGGAGTGATTATTTTCTTTTTCATTTTCATATATATGAATGCAAATGCAAGTACATGAAAAATAAACACACAACCCAAAATGCAAGAGGAGCTCATCACCACCAGTCTTGAGACTGCATAAGGGGCAACAGACACACAATATAAATCTCAGAGTGTAGGAGGAGCTCATTGTCACTAGTCTTGAGACTACACTTGAGAACAAACACACCATACAAATCCCAAAGCATAGGAGGAGCTCATCACCACCAGTCTTGAGACTATGCTTGGTAACAAACACGCCATACACACATACATGGAAGACATGGACAAAACATGACAAACAAGTGATAGAAGGAGCCTATTGCTAGGTTCACCACCATCTCAGGTACATTACAGACACACATTGACGATTGGGCTTCGCCACAACAATTGCCAAAGACACGCTTAAGGGACATCAACCCTACCTGCTTCGAAGACTTTCAGAAAATGACAGGATGTGCACTCTCCTCGAGCAATACACCATTCCCACCTCCGCATAGGGCTCAAAATAAAAGTATATGCACAATATCCCGCCTCTGCAGAGGGCTTAATGATTGCAATATAAAATAAAGATGTGCACTCACCCAGAGATACAACATCCCACCTCCGTAGAGGGCTTACAAACACGCTTCGTTAGTACCAAAATCATTAGACAGCTTACCTTATATGCCCCCACTTGAAGGTGGTTGATATCATGTACCGATATCAAACACGTTAAGGTAGAGAGGAAACACACAAGGGAACACAAGCTCTCGTAAATCCCATGCCCCCAGAAGTGACATGCACTTTACGATCACCAAATGTTCCCACAAACACATAATATCCTGTAAGAAGATGTTGGAGATCTTTCCATAAGATAATAACCACATCACATGATCAAAACAATGCATAACATAATCAAATCAAAAAACCAAGGTTATACTACGGATTCGGAGCCCAAGTATAATCATGGGGCTATACCATAGAGATCCCAGAACAGAGTATAAGCAAGGCGAGATCCAAGATAAACAATGTGCATAGAGCAGCAGTATTGTTATGGTTTGTTAGTGCGATAAGACATCATCAAAATATCACATGGAGTGATTCTACTAGCCAAGCGTCAAATAATATATATCAACCCCATTGTCATGTATGGACTAGGTCCATTTTTTGATTTCTCACTGAAGGGACATGTGGTTTGTATCAGTTTTATTTGTTTTTCATCATCCACCAGCTAGATAGGACCACTTGAGGAAGGTAAACAATAAATCAAGAGAGGAGAAACAAGTGCCCTAGGGTTGTCACGTAGGAAGGTGCCCCCAAGTCACCATCCGCAATGTTATGCCCCAAGGACACAACACACAAACAATGAAAATAGAGGAGAGGCAATATAGAACAATGATGATACAAATAGAAGAAGGGTCACAATAGAGGCATTCTCCCATTATCCTTGACCTTACAAGAGTATCAAGGGTCATCCTAGGAGGCCTAAACAACACATAACACATCACAGGGGAAACACAACACAAAGGTAAAGGGTTAGAAATACTTACCTGCAGGGACAACCGAACTAGAGATCATCATAGAGTAAGTCATCATCTTCCCAATCCTGAATGCTAGAGGAAAGAGGTGTGTATGGTACCATAGCCCAACTTTTGTTCATCTTCAAATCGTTTAGTGTTAAGTTTGTCTACGTCTGATTCAATGTTAGGTGGAATATTTTTGTGTTGAGGTGCATTTCGTCGGGCAAAAGCTTGTCTTCTCTTCCTCATTTCTCTTTCTTGTCTATTCCTTCTTGTCTTATTGTTTATCTCTTCAAAGGTAGTTTTATGTTTTTCTATAGGAATTTGCACATTAGAGGAGGAAGCACCATGTTCAAATTTCATTGGTCTCGATCAAATGTTTTGTTGTCGATGAATACCTCTTGATCGTTGTAAGGATGATGGGGGAGGAACCTAAATATAGATAGCATCTCTCTATGGACGAGGTGAGTTATGAAACTTTTCCTTATCCACTTCTATCATGCCAATTATTTCATCATAGTCATGAAAATCTTGGTTTATTCTTATTTCATTTTGTCATTTTCCTTTTGCTCTAAGAGGATCTTTGAATGCATGTTGTTCTTCCCTTATTGTTTGTAAATGAGGCCTGGCCACTCTAGCTAGTTGTTTTGCTTTGTATCGTCTATATTTTAGGAAAGATTGGTCTCTTCGTGGCTCAGGGTCTCTATCAGGTCATGGCCAAAAGTAATCAAGAGTGAAGTTCTTGTCCTTAGCCGGAGGTTGATATGAATTACGATAGATAGTACATATCTCTCCATGCAAAGCAAATTTTATGCATTTGTGAATAGTTGAGGGGATGACATTCATAGCCTTAAGCCATGGATGTCCTAGTTTTACATGGAAGAGGCTGGAATAAGGGGATAACATCAAATAACTGATCCATGACTTTATCATATATCGAGACCAATAAGGTTATCTTCCCAAATGTATTCATCAAAGCTCCATTATGTGTTTTAATTCTCAAATCCAACAGTTCATAAGAATCTTGTGCCAAATCATGTTTAAGAAGAAAATCTTCCGTAACCATATTATTTATGCAATTAGGGTCTATAAGTGTTCCATGCATAGGTCTTTCCATTATGTTCACTGTAATGTAAAGAGGCCCTTCAGTATCTACCATTGCTTTGTCATGAGGTCTAAATGTTATTTCAAGTTCAGGGGCTCTTCTTTTTAAATAAGGCCTAGGAGCAAACCTAGAATTATTGTTGTATTGAGAAGCCATGTATATGTTTTCAAATGAATTCCAAATCCAATTGTAGATATTTTCAACACTTATCCAAGAAACAAGTGCAAAAGTATGTATGAATATGACCTAAAATGCTTAATTTTTCAACTTTTTTCAATGCAAATGAGTGAAAGAAGAGGTCTTGTAAGGAAATTGATGAGGGGCAGCAAGTAATATGCCTAATATCAATCCAATGATGCAGAAATATCCTTCACAACACGCTTTTAACGCAATTCTATGTGTGAATATGACCTAAAAATGCTTGATTTTTCACCTTTTTCCCAATTTTTCAATGCAAATTACTAATGAAAGAAGTGTTGTGAAAAAATTAAAAAGGGGAAAAAAATAATAAGCTCAATATATCAACCCAATAATGCAATAATATACTTCACAACACAGCTATGATGCAATTCTAGAGAGACGACAAGGCCAAATCTAGTGAAAATGCAAGGTTTTCAAACCCTAGACATGATTTTTTTTCAAAGAGGACACTATGATGCAGCATTACAATTAGAAATCAGTCCTAAATGAGTGTTTTAAAAGGGTGGTAAAATATGAAACAAGATTTTAACTACAAACCCTAGCTAATGCAAAACTAGGTTTTTATGAAAAATGCACAATTTGAAGCAATTTTTAACAAATTAAGCATGAAAATGCAATGCAAGTGAATACTAAATGATGAATTTCTATAATTTAAATCAGACATAATGAAAACAACATAAATTAAATGAAATTAAATGCCAATTAATTCAAATTATGCCAAAATGCAAGCCTAAGATGCTAATTTTTTAAAAAAAATTCAAATTTTTTTGTAATTTTTCAAATGCAATAAGATGAGTGAATGCAAACCTATCACACAAAACTTAGAAAGGTGCAAAAATTCAAAAACATGGGTTCATCAAAATGTTTAATATGAAAAGAGGTTTGGTTGATTTAGTTTGGTTTTAGGGTTTGATGAGTTTAGATCCTCCTTTCACTACAAACATTCATGGACATATCAACCGAGTTGAATCTCTACTAAGCGAGAGCATTCATCTAACAGGTTGGACTGTCACTTGGAACGATGTGGAAACTTAGAAATTGCTAACTAATTCCTTAATGTAATCCTCAAATATGTAAGAAATCCTAATTATGCAAAACAGTGATCAAATTGATAAATTCAGACAAATACTTACAGACTAAGATGAAGGATAGAGATTAATAACTGACCATTTTTTGAAGTTTGAAATGCAGAAAGTCGAGGACACTGCCACTAACGCCCCTGTCCAAGGTATTGTTTTCTCTGTGGAATCTTGATCTTCTCCCAACACTAATATTCAATGTATTTTCTATTTCTGCCCCAGAAGATGCAAAGGACACCTCCACTAGCGTCCTAGTCCAATGTTAGAGGTTTTTTGAGATGTCGGAAGCTCTTCGGATGTTGATTATCACTGTCCAAATTATTTTTGTATTTACAACTCTAGAGGACAATGCCACTAACGCCCATGTCCAAGCAGTCCTTTTCTTTAGGGATGCAGAATCTACACATTGTCTTACTGTTCCCTACAACTCCACTCCATCTAGATGCAAAACCTATAACCTACAATCACAAGGAGAGTGGTTGGGGGTTGTGGTGTTTAGAGGCTTGCCTCGGTCAAGCCCCAGAGGGACATTCAAGTCTTCTAAACACCATTATCAGATAAAGAGTGTGTATCCCTGCAGGATAGAGGCAAAAACAAATTGATGAATGATTCAAACACAAATATATATCACCTTGGAAGTGTAGATCTCACATAAATTAAGGCTCTTCAATCACGTGAGAAGATGAAGCTAAATCTACAATCACAAACATAATAAGAATGCTCTGCTCTGCAACCATGAATATCTTGAATGCTCTAAAATCACAAGTT
Organism: Cunninghamia lanceolata; assembly: GCA_027924645.1. NCBI lineage: Eukaryota > Viridiplantae > Streptophyta > Pinopsida > Cupressales > Cupressaceae > Cunninghamia > Cunninghamia lanceolata. The sequence goes on along the minus strand of BSBN01000391.1, from coordinate 40,105,275 downwards.
AGCCAAAAGTTCATAATCATCTTCTAGTTTGCAAATGAAACACTAAACATGCTTATATATGCAACTACACACATTCCCGCTAAGAATTTTGTAATTCAAACTTGAGATGTCGGCATAGGACCTAAGTAACGGTCATAAAATTGACATTTGAATTTAGGGCTGACCCAAAATACGGTAGGACTAGGGCACTAGCGCCCATGTCCACTCTCCCAATTTCGGTCAGGAGTCATCAAAATAGCATCCCCTAGGTCCTATTTGCCATAACACTCAGGGGTTTTCTCATTGGGAGTCAAAATTAACATGCAAGATGCTTATAATGCATTTTAAGGACCTAGGAGCTAAACCTTGAGAGGGAAAAGCCCCCAAGGTGACATTTTCTGACATAACAACAAGAAAGACAAAAATACCATTCTCAATTATGTATGGTTATGGGAAGAAAATTTCCTACAGTTAAAATCTTGTCATCCAAAATTTGATCCGTCTACTGAGTCTTTTTTAGTTTTGCTTATTTGGGTTCATCTTCCAAATCTCCCCCTTCACTACTAGTTCAAATCTTGTTTTGCAGCAATTAGAAACTCCTTGGGAAATTTTGTGTATACGGATGACAACTCAAGAAATTTTATCCACACAACCTATGCCAGGATTTTGGTGGAACTAGACACTTCCAAGGATCTTTCGGCAGAAATTATCTTGAGGGCCAATGGACAAAGTTGGAATCAGTCTTCGGCTTATGAAGGTTTAATTTTTAGGTGCGGGAGATGTTATCATACCGGGCACATTGTTGTTGAATGCCCTGCTATCAAATCTCAGCCAAATCAGGAGGCCTCTTGGTGGAAGGACTATTCCCCCAAACATTATTCTGGTATGCACTCTCCCAAAAAGAATACCTCTCCTTCAAAGTTGGCCTCCAGGAAGCAAAATATGGATTCAGTCAATAAATTTCTTTCTGAGCCAAAGCTAATTCAGAAATTACACCAGTCGAGTGATACAAGTTACTTGAAGAGTGACGAGCTCTCTTCAAAATCAAAGGGTAAACAACATTTGCCTCATTTGAGCAACTCTGGATGTCTAGATCGTGCAGTAGGCAACAAAGCAATCTGCCCCTCTTCTTTATTCAATACCACTCCATCATCTAAACAACCTACAAGTTCTACTGAATCTGCTCCATCTCAATATCTTAAGGATTCAACTGCTAGATATGGACAAAATGAATGGCAAACAGTTCATAAAAGAGAAAAGGAGTGCCAACAAATGTGTGGATGTTTGCAATAGTATGTTGTTGCAGTCTCCCTCCAAATCGGGTTCAGGAGAAACAAATTTTGGGAGGGGGGAGGAGAGAAATACAATGCAAAAAAGAGAAGATTTCATCCTCATTGTTGTAAATATGTGCCTACCGGTGTTGTCATTGATGTTACATATCTATGTTGTCATCGGTGTCAACTGTGCTCTTGTTTTGATGCTTGCTTATGTTGAGATAGTTACTTTGTATTAGCTTATATAAGTGTTGAAGATAATAAGAAGGTGTTCTTGATACTGAATTTCCAAGTGCTTTTGAGAAAATTTGCTCTCCTAGTGAAAACAGTGTGTTGCAGAGTTTCCTGGCTTGCAGAAGTACAGTGTAGTGTTTTGCTCTGCATATTTTGTATATTAAATATATTTGTCTATGGATTGGAATTTATGTTAAGGGATGTCATTAGATTCTATGTTTTAATTTTGAGCCTCCGGTGTGAAGATTTGAGCGAGTTATGTTCACCAGACTAAAAATTGTTTTATGAGTATTTAATGGTGACAGGGAGAATGCATTATGCTCTGCATTCCTCCACATTTAAGTTTTACAGTCTGCAGTTCTGGAATTAAGTTTGTAATGATGTTATGTGCCTTTAGTTCAAATGGTTTGTGATTTGGTGCTCCACAAGTGATCTTTCATTTATGATAGTGGCTGACAGTGATGTTCTAGTGGTCCGGTTTGAAGAATCTTATGGACAAAGTGTTTAGAGGTTGTGTGGATGTTCTTGGTGATTGTAACGTGCTTGTGGATGTCTCTTGATTGGTCCGCAAAGTGTAATCTAGATCATGCATGAAGCGTGTTGTTAAAAGTCTTATGTTTACACCAGTTTTAGCCGACTTGGTTGTTTTCACTCCTTGCAATTATGTTTTGGAGTTTGCAATAGCATGTTGTTGCGTGGAAGATTGCATTTGAGTCCCAGCTAAGGTGTGGTTTGGTTCACATTCATTATTTTCCTTCATAAATTTGTCTAGGTCCAGACCTATTCTAATGTATGTGTGTTTGCCGACCTTGGAGATTGTTCCAATGGTTGATGTTTGTAATGCCGACCTTGATGCTCATTCCAAGGTTGATGAATTGTATAAACACATGAAATGAAGTCATGAATCAGTGTGATTGATGCGAAAATGAAAAGATAATTATGAAGTGAAAAAGTAGAGCAGAGCAGAGGATGTTCATTGTGCTTCAATGGAACTGAACCTTGGCATAGTGTAGATGCTACTATCTCAGTTCACTAACTCTGGCAATGAGCCACCCAACGACAGTGAGCCAACCAACGACAATGAGCCACCCCATTGGTAGTGAGCCTCTTCTTTTGTAGTGAACATTCTAGGCAATGGGCCCTAAGGCAGTGAGCCTCTGGTTTTCAGTATTGTTATTACATATTATATTGTGAGCTAACACTCACCATGGTTTTTCCCTTATTGGGTTTTCCATGTAAAAATCTGGTGTCTCATGTGTCTCATGTGTGAATGTGTTTAAGTTTATGATTTCATGCTTTTCATGGTTAAAATACAATAACATTGATTAAGTGGTTGATGTGTTAATGGTTTTGAAGTTTTGGTTACAACTGATTCACCCCCCCTCAGTTGTCTTGCACTTTTCAACACCTCATATTGAAGGAAATTAAGAATAAATTACAGTCACTCAGTTGGTGAATCTGCAAGCAGATTTGTAGGTTCTTAAGAGTTATAGTAATTGCCAAGATATGGGTATATAACCTGGTATGGTTTGCACAGGTGTATAACTCCTTTTATTTAGGGTCCATGGATGGATAGGTTGGTTTGGCCAGTTGTTTTCTTTAGCTTAGATTAATCTGGTGTAGTTTTGGTTTTCGATAGTGGCATCAGGAACTAGTAGGTTGAGATTTATATGGTCTTGATTGACCATGGCTTAATAAATTAGATGTATTCTTCTTCCCTTGAGGATGATATCCCTCTGCTATGATCTCCCCTAGTGCAGGCCAAACTAAATTCTTGCATTAATATAAACTCATCTCTTATGAAGCAAAAAAAAACAATACAGCCCCACAACCAAATTCTCACCCCTTTTACAAATCCTTAAAGAAATATGCAAGTTAATTTCATGATGGGGGTGTCTCGATCCTTCCCTTCTCTCCATAGAGAAATAATGATTGCTCTATTGGAAATCATGTGAATTAAAATGATGGGGAGTAATAAAACGATTCTACCCACATCTATCCACTACCAAATAGACGAAGTATGCCCACCACCTTAGATCATAATTAATATAACTCCATTGAAAAGTCTTATAATCATTACTTCCCATCCAATGAGTCTTCTCATCAGCATCGGCATATGAACACCCCAACTCCCAATCCAATCAACATTATCCTGCTGACTCACCTAGTTCAACTCAGCATTCACAATCTTATTCCCCACAATAAAGTAATGAATTTGAAATTTCTCCTCAGCAACGGTCCTCCCACCAAAACCAAACTTAGTCCATTGGGACCCTTTTTCCATCAGAGGTCCAGGATCAAGACTTACAAAAATCCACTAACCAGTAGCCCCTTTAGGATTATCAAATAGATTCCCAATTTTACCTTCTCTGAAGATATTGTAAACTTCATATTCTTCAAAACCACTAAGACAACTTTTGATATCACTGACAAGGTCCAACAAATGTCAGCCAGGATTGGCTTTGTCTAAAACTGCATCCACCAGCAATTTAGAATCACCTTCAACATGAAGTTTAGTAATTCCCAAAGAGTGAGCTGGTTTAACACCCCAAAGAATTACCAAAGCCTCTGATTCATTATTAGTCATGACTCCTACCCCACATGTGAAAGAAACTAGGAAATCTTCCTTGTCAGACCTAATAATCCCCCCACCACTAGCCTGACCTAGGTTGCCCTTGGCAGCCCCATCAAAATTTAGCTTATAGCAAACCACTTGGGGGGATCTCCAACAAGTATTAGCCCTGGAAAGCTTCTTTGAGTTGTCCACCTTAGAGAGGTCTTTAGAAATACCCCATTTATTCAAAATATCAACCTCAATATGACTAGGAGGAACTTCAGAAGAGTCCACTTTATAGGTGGATATATTTTCAAGAAAAAGTTTTGAGAAACCCTGGAAGACATCAAGAGGGGTCCTGGCGGTATCCCTAAAAATTTAGTTGTTTCTTTCCTTCCACAGGCTCCACCCAAGGTGTGGAGGAATTTCTTTCCAAAGCTCTTTAACCACTAGAAAGGAAAATGAGGGGGGCCACTCTTTAATAAAGGCATGAAGATTAAGGACCCATTTAGTTCCCAATTTCTGCATAGTCAAGCACCAAATATCCCTGGCAAAGTCACAAAGAAAGAGCAAGTGAAAAATTGATTCCTCATCTTTTTGACATAAAAAAACACCTTTTGGCAAGTTGAAATCCTCTTTTTTGATGGTTGTCTAGTGTGAGAATTTCATTGTGATTGGCATCCCACCAAAAGAAATTAATCTTATGAAGCAACTTGTGATTCTAGATTCTGTTCCAAAATCTATCAACAACAGGGTCTAACATCAGACTGTAAGTAGTTTTGACAGTGAATATGCCTCCACTACCTTTTCCCAAAAAAAAACTATCCCTCCTTCGAGAGCAAAGGTAGTCTATATTATTAAGGTTCCTTTGGAGCTCTAAAGCAAGCTGACTAAAGTCATTTTGGCCTAAACATCAATCCATCGGGCATTTCCAATTTCTCAGAGAGCCATTGTGAAAGACATAATCAACAACTGAGGAACCAAAGAAATTGCTAGCTCTGTCAACCAGTCTACCATAAGGGGCTGGTCCCCAAGCCACTGGTTTTCCCAAAAGCTGATGCATCTACCATTATTGATCTTTCATTTAATGCCTTTCTGCAATAGACCTCTAATCTTAAGAGTGTTGTTCCAAATAATAGAACCTTTAGGGAGACCAAATTCTGAGAGAATTTTGATTCCCGGTATACCTTTGAGGTACTTGGATTTCATGGTTAAACTCCAGCCCTTATTATCATTAACCAAGTTCCACCCAACTTTGGCCATTAAGGCCTTATTGATCAGGTAGATGTTTTTGATTCCCAAGCCCCCTAGATTTTAGGCAAACACACCTTATCCCAGTTGACCAAGGCTATTATCTTTTTATCTTCCAACCCCAACCATAGGAAATTTCTCTGGATATGTTCAAACTTCTCAACCAGATATTTGGGGATTTTAAAAAGGCTGAGGAAGTAAATGGGAATGCCCTACAGAGAAGCTTTAAGGAGTTGGAATTTCCCAGCTTGGCTGAACAATCCGCCCTTTCAACCAACTAATTTTTTTGAATTCTTTCCAAAACTGAGTTCCAATAAACCTGAGTAACCTTTTTGACGATAAGAGGGTGCCCAAGGTAAGAAGCTGGGAGTTGAGCACTAGAGCAACCCAAAGTGGCTTTAATTTTTTGTTGCAGCTCACCAGGAGTATTGAAGAAATAAATTTGACTTTTCTGAAAATTGATACTATGTCTTAAGACAACCTCATAATCATTTAATAACTTTTTCCATCTTCTAGCCTCGACCACAAAAGAATACCAAAGAGGATGGTATCATCCATAAACTGTTGGATTGCTTAAGGTTTTAATGAGGAAGCTGGGTTAATGTCTTGAAAAATTAGAAAATATTGTTAAATAGATAATATATTATTAATTAAAATGAGTTGATTTAATATTTTGGAATAAAAAATTAATTTTATCAAAATACCACACACATACTAATAAGAGAGAACATATTCTCTTCATATTGTTGTTATGATATATTATATTTTAATATATATAGTCATTTTATTTTAAGAGAGAATATATATATATATATATATATATATATATATATATATATATATATAATTGTATATTTACATCCACAAATTGCTAGATTGCTGAAGGTTGTAATGAGGAAGCTGTTTTAATACCTTGATAAATTATAAAATATTGTTAAATAGATAATATATTATTAGTTAAAATGAGTTGATTTAATATTTTGGAATAAAAAATTAATTTTATTAATATACCACACACGTACCAATAAGAGAGAACATATTCTCTTCATATTGTTATGATATATTATATTTTAATATATAGTCATTTTATTTTAAGAGAGAATATATATATATATATATATATATATATTATATATTGGTATTGCATATAAATATTTAATATATAAATATCGATATTAGAGATCTCTATTATATACATAACTATTATATATATATATATATATATATATATATATATATATATATATATATATATAAAATACATAATAGTGATATTTTGATATATATATGTGTGTGTATACATACATACATACATACATATCTATATGTATGTATATATGTATGTATTTGTTGACTTTCTAAGTCATCCTTGAGGCTTTGCAAGTTTGTTTAGCCTTTTAGGGGATTTTAGACTTAAAATTAGTTGTTTTAGATATAAACCTTCTTAATATGACATGTTAATGCCTAAAAGCCATTCAAGCTTATAAAGGTTGAGTACAATGGATTTGTCATAATATGATGCTTTAGAATGTTGGGGTTTTAAGAGGTTTTAAATCTCCAAGAGGGCATGTACACAAGTGTGGAGGGAGAAAAAGTGTTAGAAAAGTGAGTTTAAGTCTTTAGGTTTAAGTTTTAGGTCTTTTAGGTTTAGGTATAGAAGGGAAAGGCTATTAGGACTATTTTTCTAACCTGTAGATTTTTAGCTTCATGAAAAGAGCGTGATAGAAGGTTTCAAATCTATGGGATTGCTCAAGAACATTTGAAGGCAATGAAGACTAAATAATAGACCTGTTTTAGGTATTTATAGATTGTTAAAATACAAAGTGTGTATTTGTAGGTTGTTAAAATACACAGTGTGTATTAGCATTTCAAGGTCTATGAAAGACCATTTTCAAGGTTGTGTATAAGAATCTTAAGGGTTGTGTATAAGCATCTTCAAGGTAGTGTAAGACTATCTTCACAATGTGTATGCATGGGTTAGCATTTCACACATTCTATAAGCAAATACACTGTGTATTTTTAACATTTCAAAGGTTTGAAAGATCAGTTTCAAGGTTTGTATAGACCATTTCAAAGGTTTTTAAAATATCATTACTAAAGGTTTGTTTTTGAGCCTATATAAAAGAAAACCCTACAAGTTTTGTAAAACCCTAGCTCAAGGAGGAATCTACATCGTGAATGGTCATTTCTAGGGAAATTGTTAATGTCACCCTTACCTTCTTTGGGTCATCTAGAGAGGATCTAGGCCCAATTCCCCTTGTAGATCCATCTCATTTGCTCCAGGTTTTCAAAGTAGTGGATGTCTTCTTTCAAACTATCCAAGTTATCTCCTTCACAGGATCAATCACCATCAAAGGTTGTAGGTGAGTTGAATGCAGTGAAGAAGGTATTAAAAATCAAACTCAACCCCTTGATAGAGAAAATAGTCATCATATCCATGTGAAAATTCTAGACTGTAGAGGAGAATGGTCAAAGAGTGCTACCCTTTGTTTCACATTTCTTGATTTCTGATGATGCTCAATATCTAGTTACAATCATATCCAACTATGTCAATATAAGTTCATAGCAACAATTTAACATCCACGGGGATTAAAGATGCTCAATCTAGCATTGGTGCCCCTACAAAGGAGAGTTTAATCAATAAAAATGGCATGAGGGAGTAATGGGCAGAATCAATGAGAATGCACCCAACTCTACTTAGGTTTTGGGGTTTTGTGACACTGTTCATATATGGTGTAATTTTTTTTCTTGATTGGGCTCATAGTGGCAAGAACTATGGTGGGAATCGTTCTTTTGACACCTCTTTTAATTTTGTTTAGTCCCATATTGACACCTATGGAAACAATGCTCTTTTGTGGTAGTTGCATGTTTATTTTTTGTAGGGGTTTTGGTCTTGCAGTATGGTCTGTTCTTTCATGACTATATAATTATCTAAGAGGAAGGCATTCTCTTGGTTATGATCAGATAGATTATGCACATATGAGAATTTCTAATATTGCAAGCTATGTGAAGGACTATGTGAGGGAATATGGTGGGTATTTGTAGGGAAAAGTTTAGGATGCTGCACCAGGAGCTTAATAAGTGAGAAGTTTATTGCATTATAGAAATAATCCTTGTGACATGATATTTGAGGGAGAATATGAAGATTAATGTCTTATCTATCAATGGAGATGAATGGATGTTTTATTTGTAGTTGTTTGTTTGATCAAGCAATGGAGAAATACCAATTACCCAGTGACTCCCAATCCAAAAATAAATGAATTAATGTTATAAACACATACAAGAAACTTATGGAACCTCTAGACATTGCACACTACTATAAAAAGGATAGGAAACATGGGAACAATGGAAATTATTTATCACCAGGGGTAAAATCCCACCACCACAAGGTACTTGGGAAATTGATGAAAGAGAAAGACCAAATTCACAACAGTAGAGAAAAGAAGCCTTCATGGAGAGGAATAGTTCACTACAACAAAATAGGCAATTAGCACCTAAAATAGCATTGGAATTTAGTGCATGAGTTCATGAATTAGACACTTCTGCTGGCACAAAACTTGACGCCAAACTGCATGTTCTCTTCGGCGCCAAATTTTATGCCAAAAAGTATCACAAGCAATGGCACCTCTTTTAGCGCCTAGAATATTGTTAGGAATAGCGCTGGGAATAGCGCCAGAAGTAGTGCCTAAATTAGCACCCAATTTGGCTTCCAGTTTTGCTTCCATTTCTACTCTCATTTTTGCTTCTAGTTTTTCTCCCAGTCGTGCTTCCTATTTTTCTTCTGGTATGGTGTTGAAAATAGCTTCTTTTTTGGCTTCCTAATTGACGCCTAGTTTTGCTTCCATTATGACGTCCTTTGTTCCTTCCACTTTGGCTTTCAATTTTGCTTCTGGTTTTGCTTATGGTTTTGCTTCTTGTGTTGCTTCCAGTTTTGCTTCTGGTTTTGCTTCTAGTTTTGCTTCTAGGTTTGCTTCCAGTTTTGCTTCCAGTTTTGCTTCTAGGTTTGCTTCCAGTTTTGCTTCCATTTTTGCTTCCATTTTTGCTTCCAGTTTTGCTTCCAATTTTGCTTCCGATATAACATCGCTTGTTGCAAAATTTATGACTAAACAAATTTTAGTCATTAATTTGGTAGTATATTTAGTCAACAATTTGGTAGTATATTTAGTCATCAATTTGGTAGTACACGTGTATATTTGGTCATTGTAATCATTTAGTTATTTATTGTTGTTAACTGGTCATTTATTTAGTCATGGTAGTCATTTTTATTTACTACTTTCCATTAATTGGTAGTAAATTTAGTCATGATATGAATAATTTATTAAATACCATAAATTTTATAATGCAAAAAAAACATATTATTAAATTTGAATTAAAACATAAAAGCAAATAAATTTGGAAAACTATATATTTTATGATGTTGCCAAGTAAAGATTGATAATTTTGAGCCAACACTTTCTATTTGAGAATCGACCAATAAGAAAATGAAACAAGACAAAGCAAAGTGGCAATAAATATTTTTTTGTATTGGAACAATGTAGGAAAAGAATTACAAATTATAATAAAAAAGCAGCACAAGGCTGCCGTAACTAGAAAAAACCAGTTCAGCTCTGTCATGTAGATCAAACTACAAGGACTAGCTGAAGAAAAAACTAGTTCAACAACCACATTAGATACAATAGCAAAACAATGGAAAGGCAAGTCGGATCGATGAAGCCCTTCACATCTTTTGACACTTAGAAAAGAGATGTTGCCACTGAGCATTCCATGAGACATCATTTCTTTTGGCATTCTGTTAACCAGTTTGGGTGCTTTGACTACAGCCTTGGTGCATTCCATATTCTCCTTCACACAAGCCATTGAGGTGTTACCTGTGTATTCAAACAACCCTGAACCACTGTGAACAATATCTGAATAACAACCTGAGAATGCTACTTAGAGGCCCCTGTAGCAGTGACCCTGCAGCAACAAGAAAACACACCATTCCTTGTAACCTTCCATAACATGGTCCTAGATAGCTAAAGCAAAAGCGGCACTTGAAACAATGAAATCCAACCAATCAACAACATGTTGAAGATGACAACATGGAAATGTTTTTGGTTTTGTACAATTGTAGTAAAATATGAATTTATTTAAAACAACATTTTCATCATATTTTCTTCATTACCTCAAGAAATCATAAAATAGATCATTACACAAAATCTCTACTCTTGGAATCAATCTCTTCCCTTTCTCACATGACAATACTGCACTTGCCCATTCAGACTATTAAATTTTAGAAAACGAGCTAAACAACAGACATTCAAATGACCTCTTGCATAGATAGGATTTGAAGTTCACTACTGTCTTATTGTAGCCAGAGGTGCAGCACGTACACCACATAGCAAAACATATAGAAGAAGCTTATGATGCAGAAGCTACTATTCCGGTATCAACAAAGTTCACCATTTTTTATCCTGATTGTGGTGTTTGTAATGTTGCAGGGTGCATTTTCCTATTTTCATCAGAAGGTTTTGCTCCAATCCAAAGTTCCATTGCACAATGCATCATTAGTAGTAGCTCAAGGAATTTTTAATAGCTTTTTCAATTTCACCACAAGTTTCCAATCATCATTGGACAAATCATCCTGAAAAAATAAGAAGAATATTCCATTTTAGACATTAAAAAGTTGTTTTATCAACCAAAAATGAAAAGCACAAATGTTCAATTAGTATAAAATGCATAATAGTAAATACACTGTAAAATTACGTAAGGTGGATATCAAATAGCCTTACCCTATAGTTTTCTTTCAATATATCTATGGATCTTCTGGTGAGATGACTCACAAATTCATCCTCCATTTCAAAATGCCTACCAAACATTTTTTGTGCTTCATCAGCATTGCTCCCAACAATCAGTAAAGTTCGTATGATAATTCATTAACAAAAACATTTCAAAAAATAGCATCCAAAATCATATAAAACTATTAACAACAAAGACAACTTCTCAAAATACCTTCATGGCCACTTTTTCACCCTTCTTAGCCATTTCAACAACTTTATGATTGATCTCAATTGAGGCTATTTTGCCAATATCTATGAAATCTTTTGTGGAAACACATAATGGTGTGCCAATCTGTAGATGCAATCACCACATATGGCTTTAGGCAAACCAAAAATGATACAACAATTTTTTACATGCATAAGTCATAACACTGAAAAGACTAGGTTTAGATACTGACCCTTGCAATGCCTTCAAGAATATCAACACCAAGAATTATAGGATCCTTCTTGTTAAAAATATAATTTGGCAAAATGCTCAGTACATAGGGGAAAACAACATCTTTTGCAATCTCCTTTTTCCTTTCTTCCTTAAGATTGTCCATATATGCTTTAAACTGGTCAAACAAATGATAAATAATGTTTGCTGCAAATATATTGACACCAACTTCACTTGCAAGCTCTTGAGCTTCGAGAGTAATTTTGACATCAAATGCCAAAATTCCAGCATACACTTTATTCTTTTTCTTAAGCATTACACTTGCACACATGACATCTTTTTTATGCATAGGCCCAATACCAATTGCACTAACTGGGATGCTTACAACTGGGGTCTTCAAGAACTCAAGTAAAGCCTCCAAAGATCCAAGAGTTGAAGCTTGAACATAAACTCCTTCCCCACTCTTGTATATAATGCATATATATATATATATATATATATCAAGTTATAAGATATCAAAATTATCTAAGAGTATATATAAAAATATAATAAAAAATGTCATAGTTGTGTAAGAGTTTCCAACTCTTTCAAATACACCATGAAAATTAAGATCCCTAAACAACACATTCAAAATACTGCATAAAGCAATGGGCCAAGATGTCTAACAACTAGTACATGATAAACATCAACTATGCCATTTTTTGTAAATATTTTAGTGGCCAGTGTGTGAAGGTTCCTTCTTTCTCTTTCAGACAGACAGCTCCATCTATTTCATCATCATAAGCAAGGCGTACGTTACTTGTGACCTTTAAAATATTTACATTTGCATCTCCCGTTCCTTCCAAGTTGACTCCATGTACAATAGATAGTGAGTGAATCTGCCCACTGCCCACAACAACACCATCAAATGGATCCAACACCCTAACTTTATCCCCTTCTTGGAGTTTATCAATGCATTTCTGCAAAAACAAAAAAAAATACACATTATATTGAAATACATAATAATTATTACATAGGTAAGGATTACCCTTATTTACATAATAAAACAACCATTACTTATGTTGGAACAAAATTTTAAAACCCTAAAATTTTGTTAATTCTCGCCATTATTCCAAATAAACTATTCTAATGTCTCACCTATTAGGACCTCTCAAAAATTTTGCACATTTCCATCCTACTTGATCTTTTCACTTGTATATGACCATTTCTTAATAGACTTTCATGCCAAAATGTTATGCCATTTATTTCCCAAGGTCACATAACATGGTCATTTTGAGGAGTATGCAATTACTCTTAATCATTTCTGTGTTTTTGCAGTTTACCGCAATCTTGCAGGTCATCCTCATTGTCTTGGTGGCAGTGCGGGAACTAGAGCAACAAGAATCATGTATACCACACTCTCGCTAGAAACATACAAGTTGTTTGCGGCATAGCGGTAGGAAGGGCTCGGTCAACCATGTATACCGCGGTCCCTCGGAGGTCTCACCACTTGGTTGCAGCTTGGCAATAAGGAAGAGAGTTCAATATAAACTGATCCCATGGTCCCGCATTGGTCTGACAAGTTGTTCATGGCATGGCGGTAGTAAGTGTCCAAGTTACCAGGCTCCCGCGATGGCTTTCAAAGAACGTTTGCGGCAAGGTGGTAAGCAATAAAAGTTGGCAACATAATCTCACCGCAGTAATGAGAACATGCACTTGTGGGTTGACGGTAATGGAAGAAAATGCAATAAAGGGGGCTATAAGCCCTGCGATCCCACTTTGTTTGAGCACAAGGGCTGAGGGTTGGCGGTAATCAAGAAAAGTGGACAAAAGGCATTGAAGCTTATCGCCATCCCGTGACTGGTTTAAACAAGCTCCATGATAGTGCGGTAATGATAATAAATGAGTAAACATACTCAGTGTGGGTATGTGATTACGGAGAAATTTGAAAGATCTTGTCATTTCATCTGATCATTGGATCAAATTTGATCAAGGGCTTATATTTGAAATGAATTAAATGCTGAGATTTTATAATCTCATGGCACAAAACAAAAAAAATGGTGGAATGATGAACATTCTGGCTCGATAAAATCTAGAAATCTCTTGGCATTTGCTTAGTTCAAAGATTGCAGATTGGCTTGGAGAAGGCGCCTAGTTCGGTCTGTTCTTAGCAAGCTTTGAATTGTTCAAGTAAGTCCATGTCTACATTCTCTACAAGAAAGCTTGAAGAATCTCTGCTCTGTTTCAATTCTCTGTGCATTTGCTTGAATTTCAAAACCCTAGTTTGTATAATGGCACCCAAAAAGTCTGAATCCACAAGTAAGACCAGTAAGCCTGATCTTGCCCCTAAGAAAAGATCACTGCAACAATCTTTGCTAGATGTTTTACCCAATTTAATTGACAAAGGTTGAAAGAAAGTATTTAGGGATGTTGCTGAGGGTTGTAGGGATGCCATAATTCCCATTTCTGGCTAGAAACTATTTTGGTACTTTTGTTAGAAGAAGGATGGTCAGGGATCGATGGGCAATCCATGGAAGCTGGATTTAGCCAAGCTAATTGTTTCAAATGTATTCATGGATGTGGAACTGATTCGTACTCTGGCATTGGACTATCACCCAACTACTAAAACAGTAAGGTTGCCAAATGGATCTTCTCTATTGAGAATTGACAGAAATGCTATAATTGACTGTTTTATGTTGAACAAACAAGCTCTCACCGAAATTGACCTACAAAAGATTGAAGAAGAATACAAAAGTTTGAGAAGAACACTTAGAAGTGATGAGCTGTCGATATTTATGAGAAGAGGTCCAAACAGCAGGATAGTTGATATTCCTTCTAATGCAGTCAAACCATTCCCTGTGGAAGATTTTGCAGTCTCTTTCAAATGGACCTATTATGCATTGTGCCAAGTACTGGGAATTGATGTTGATCAGAGGATGCCAGTTAATTTGATGATGATGACTATGATGATACAAAATTTAGAGGTGAACATTGAGTATGATTTTGCCTCATATCTTGAAAAGAAAATACATGATGGATTCATCAGTGTGAAGGAAGATAAGAAACCCATGAACTTCAAGTTTTATTCTTTGGTTTGCCACTTGATCCTATAGCAAAATAGGAGTAAATGGTCAAGTAAAATACGCATCAACATGATTGACAGGACAAGGCAAAGAATGCCTACTCAATGTTGGTGTTACATGTGGGATTCTCATTGCCAGACTAGTAGCTATAATGTATTTCATAATGAATTTTCTGTGAAAATAATGAATTCTTTTGGTAATTGGGTCCCCAGATTATCACCAGAAATCAGGGTAATTCTGAGACCTCTTGCACATAAACCAGAGAAAGGTCATACTTTCAATTATGTTGATTAGTTCTTCCTACCAGAGCACACAATAATCAGGGTATATGATTGCCCCCAACCACCTCACAAATTACCAAAGTTTGTTTCTAACAGAATTGCATTCTTGGAATTCATGTGGAAAATGATGTGGAGGGAAAAGGAAGTGATGAAAAAGTAGAAGAAAGGCACCTTTTTGCCTGATACCACTGTCTTTGGAGATTGGTAAATTGGTTCAAACACTCTTGAGGAGCTGCAAGCCTATTTGAAGGCCAAGTACTCTTTGGAATCTGGTGTTGAAAGAGCTTGTAACCCTGAAGGTCATATGAACTTTGTGAGACAAGTGATCTTGACTAATATGGGCATCTCCCATCAAATTATTTATGATGAGGATGTGATAAGGAATCTGGTTACTTTTAATGAAGTGTATGACAGGAAGAGGAAATGTGAGATCATCAAGAAAATTGAATATGACAAAAAGGAAAATAGTCCAATTTTTGAAGGATTTTTTGCTGAAGAGAAAGATCCTCTAAAGAGGATTAATACAATGATTGAAAATTTTGAAAGTATTTATACTAAATCTGAAGTACAGCCTACCGAGGCTACCAAAATTTTAGTGAAAAGGTCTGCAAGAATTAAGATTCATGAGCCTGCCCTTGATGTCATATCAGTTCAAGATCCACAAATCCCTGAATCACCACCACATAAAAGGTAGAGAACTGAAGGCATGTCTCCTCTGGTCCCATATGCAATGTCTGAGGGTGTGGGGGATACTAATGAAGTTGCAAATATTTTGACACAATTGCATGGAGAGGAAGTTGATCAACCATTAGTTGGTCAAGAAACTAATGCACACAAGCCTGGGGCTAGGATGGAAGAACAAGCCCAAATTGATCTAGAGCTATAGGAAGATGAAAGGGTGGTGGCATCATTGAGATTTATTCAAGATGATGATTTCATCAAGACTCCAGAGTTTCAAGATTTCTGATTAAAAATGAAGATGAAGGAATTTGATGAAAAGGTGGAAATCAATAAGATGGGTGATGATGAGTCTCAGTATGATCAAATAACCACCCGAACAATCCAAGAACTAAAAGTTGACGAAATCAATGTGACTCCTGAGGAAGAAAGACAAATGGTCTTGAAGAGTAACATGCTGATCATCCCAGGTCTTGAATTGAAAAAGGTATTCTTGCTTGACCAAGTTAGGAGTCAAGATGACCCTAATCTTGTGTCTAAATTTGATTATGAGGATGGAATGAGTGGATGTGGTTTCAACCTAAAGACAGAGACTCTTTCCATATGGACAAAATAGAAGAACACTAGTAAACCAAGGTTGCTAGATGTTGTTCAGGAAATGAGGGGATCTGGTGTGGTGAAAGCCTTACGAGATACTTCAGGAACTGAGGCCTCTACTCTTACAGTCCATTCTGCCATGTTCACCCATGTAGTTGTAAAAAAGTTGGAAAAAAAATTGTAAGATTATGAGAAAACACAACAAGACATGAATGATGAAGTGAATAGGTTGTTCATTGAAAATAGGCAATTGAAAAAGCAACTGCAAGATGTGGGTTCTTCCCAGAGTCTGTCAATAGTTCCATATCAACCTTCTGTGCCACCAACAACTGGTGATGTCACAATGACAATGCAAGAGTTTAATGCTTTGAGAACAACATTTGAAAAAGAAGATGAGGACCTCAAGAAGCAAAATGAGGAAACAAAAAATGAGGCAAGGATCAAGGTCCTTGAAGTCTTTGAGAAAATTCTGGAATACAGGATAAAGCTGATTGTGGATAAACTTGGGGATGTGCATGATTGCTACTCCATGTTATCTCAAGCCATTAAACAATTGCAAGCAAACTTTTCTGTTTTGGAGCCACTGTACAAGAAATGACGGCCTTCCTTGCACAATTTAGGCATGCTTTGTAGGATATTTCAAAGAAATCCTAATGCTCCTATTGAATTGAAGCCCATAGAGCAGACGGTGACTATGATCATTGAAGAGCATCAATATGCCAGCAGTGAAGACAAAAGGATGCAGGCCAGACTTGAATCTTTTTCTACTTTCAAGCATCAATTTATCCCCTCTATTCTGACAGAGGAAAATAAACTAGTTAAGGCCTTGATACTTGGAAGGAAGAATTCAAAACAACAGTGTCTGTGGTTATGGAATTTTTGAAAAAGGAGCAGGATATAGATACTTTAAGCTTTAAGGTGATTTTGGATAGGGTCATAGCCCTAGATGCAGGATATGGAAAATTTGTAATTGATGTTAAAGCTATGTTGGATAAAAGATGGAAGGACCATCAAACCAATCTGCTCTGAATTTAGGAATTCAAATGGCCTAGTGACCTTACATTCGATAAGTGGAAGCAGACATACTTGAAAGATTGATGTACAGCTACATGTTCAAATGTAGAAGGAGCAACAAGCAGTTTTGTTGGCGTCAACATGGAGAACAAGGACAAAATTTTGATAATTTTTTGCCATAATAGACAGGGGCACAACACACTTAACAGATGCTGCAACATGGAGATGAGTACCTTGCCAAGCCTAAGGTCACGGGTGCTCTATGATGACTAACATATTTAGATCTTGGTTAACTTGCTTATGCCTTTAATTTCTCTTTATTAAACATGTTTAGTTACAAGAGGATGTGATTTATGAACAGTTGTGTTGGTTCCGGCTTGAAGCTTGTTGCTTCCCATATTTATAAGGGAAACCAAGGCCTAGACAATCATCATCTTTTAGCAAGATAATTTATATACTCCAATATTATCTATCCAATCATATTTCAGATTCAAGACATTACACTTCTATCATAATTTAATATTATAATGGGCAAGGATGGTTAACTTTGTGGATATGTACGTTGTTCTGATTTTCTGTTAATATTCAAGTTCATAAGTTGTTTGATTGTCTCCATATTGGTTATTTCCAGTTATTCAAATCAATAGATTTATCAAGACACATTTGTTGTCATTGTGTGGATGCTTTTAATTGGTTTCTATTAGAAGTTGATGTAATTCCCTTTAAGTGACTTACATTTATTGGTCTCTCTATAGAGTTAAATCCTTTAAATTAAATCATATTGGTGGGTTTTCCTTCAAATAGAATTAAAACAACTAAGTTGAATAGTACTTACATGCATGTGTGTGTTAAAACAATAATGACTACCATGAAATACATAAAAACAATAAATAGAACTCACCTCAATTCCAACACAAGTACTACCACCAGCAACTGCCTCATCATCATCATCACCATCATGATCATCATCATCATGATCATCATCGTCGTCGTCGTCATCGTCATCGGCCTTGGTGTCATCTGTATCTGTGTCATCATCATCCTCTGTCATGTGATCTGTAACAGAACGAACATATTCTAGATTTGTATTCCATTGAGAGTCCTCTTGGTGTTGATTTACCTGTTGAAGCATAAATGACCCATTAGGGGTTGAAACCTAGTTTGCATCCACTAAAGGTTATGAGCAAGAAAACACCAAATCTTGTTGTGAGATGTTGAAATCTTGAAACCACCCTTGCTCTACATCACAAGGAAGCACTCCTTGAGATACCATGTTTGAAAGAAAAGAAGATAAATCAAATCAACATGGGACTAAGTTACTCAAATGATACAACTCGTAACTTAAATGAGGACACTTAAGAGATATTAAAAGACCATGGTCATTAATTAAAAGATGCGATGAAAATAAGGCATGAATGTCACCTACTGCCCTTTAAGGCAAACAATATTTTTTTCCTCAACATGAAATAATGGGACAATTGAGTGGGATCTAGGGCCAATAGAGAAGCACTTTAGAACTCATCCTACACATCAATAAACAACTCAACACAAGAAATGCAAATTGACATATTAACACAACAATATCCAACGAAGTTATTGAAAGTCAACTATTGATACCTCATTCTCCATCTAGATTACAAAATCGGTCCACTTTTTGCTTTGTAACATTTCCTTTCAAATTGTGTTGAATGCCAGCCATATTTCTCTTGTCAAAACATGGCACAAGGACTAGTTAAACTAATTAATATGCAATCATTTACTTTTTCCTAGGAAATAAAAAAAAATATCATTTAACATATTAAATATACTTACAAATGTATAGATCAAGGCCTG
Source organism: Cunninghamia lanceolata (assembly GCA_027924645.1). Lineage (NCBI taxonomy): Eukaryota > Viridiplantae > Streptophyta > Pinopsida > Cupressales > Cupressaceae > Cunninghamia > Cunninghamia lanceolata. The sequence goes on along the minus strand of BSBN01000391.1, from coordinate 40,086,323 downwards.
TAAACCTTTCTGGCCATTGTGATGCATGGCACGAAGTTTGTCAAGCCTAGCCTTGGAGGCCTTGTCTTGAAACATATACTAATTCAATTTAACTATGCACAAATAAAATTTAAAAGTCATTTAAAAAATTTGATATAATCTTATGAGCGAATTCAAATACCTGCGTACTCTCCTCACTGGACTTCCTCCATGCATCAGACTTCTCATATGCTTTTACAAGCTCTTTCCATACTTTCACACTTACATCAATTGGCCTTTTTTTGAGCCTTAGCTCGGGAGGGAGATTTTTATCTTCTTTGTTTGGTTGCACCGAAATCTCTTGCAGTTTTGAGACATTCATAGCTTTATCTTCTTTACAAACCAACCTATGCCAAATTCAGTCTCCATGTCATGGATAACTGCTTTTTGCAGGTGCATGGGTATCTTTGAGAATGGCAAATGTAGATGGTCTTTGAACCGTTGAAGGCATGATTCCTTCAACCTATTCACAAATGTTTTTCCAACATCTATCATTCGAACTTCTCCTGAAACCACATCGTATTCTATCTTGGTATCGTAGCTACCAATGCAAGATGCAAAACATGGCATGGTGGAAGAAGTCTATGTCCCAGGAGTGGAAGAAGTCTGTGTCCCAGGAGTGGTTGGGACATTGGAAGTCTTTGCTCCCTATTCCACATTCTTAGAGTTTATTGTTATTGATTTCCTCCTGGATCTTTTGCTTGATCCAGGACTGCTTGGGGAATCAATTGATTCCCTTTGACACGGTTGATTTGGTTGCAATGTTCCAGGGGCTTTACTAGATCATTTTTCTATGTATCTGGCAAGCATTGTCAAGTCCACACCATCCAATTTGTTCACTGCCTCTACCCCCAATATGGAAGCCAATGCCTCTTTATCTTTGTTAGTCTCATGTCCCTATATATATAATATATATAAAATAAATTTCTTCTTTTAAATTTAGAAATAAAAAACTAAAAACTAAAAATCAAAGAAACAATGGAAACATTTACAAATCTATAAATTGACAATGAATTACCTCATTGTGGCCAAAGTCTGCTCCCTATGCTCCCTTCCCTCTATTGCTTGACATTTTGAGGCGACCTAGGGCAAATTATTTTTGTCCAGTCTATGGAGGCAAATGAAGTACACACTGCCAGGTATGGACCTCCCAACTACCAATTATAAGCACAAATTTCTAATGTCATTATAGAGGAGAGCAGGAATAATTTGTTTATAACATTAGAAAAAAATGTAAGCAAAAGTAGAGGAGTGCAGAAATATTTACTTGGACAACAGAATCATGAGTGGTTGTTGCCAAAATATCAACGCAGGAAACAATGTCGCTGCACACATTCACAATCCGAGTCTTAATTTTATCAATGACCTCGAAAGTCTTTTCTCATCTAAATGCTATTGTGTTGTCCAAGAGTACAGACCCTAAACATTTAGCTATATTGGAGAGCAAACCCTAAACATTTAGCTATGTGGATGATAAAAATGTAGAGATAAATGATTTAGAAAACATTTTCATTACATTAACAAAACAATCGTGGCGAAGCAACGATATTGCCAGGCCAGAATTTTTTATGGCATGTGTTTTTTTGTTGTGTGTTATGTTTTAACACATGCAGGAATTTTTAATTTTTTGTTTTTGATTCATTAGTCAGCGCTATAGTCGACGTAGTTAACGCCGACTTTCAGCCCTGAATGTAATCTCTCTTGGGGTGCCAAAGGCAGCGCAAAGTGCACCTAATTTAGTGCCTAGCTGTGCCAAACCAAAATGTTCCTCATGCAAACATTTGGAATTTAGGTAAATGTTTAAGTAGTAAGGGTTTTATAACATTGGAATCTAGTGTGACAACAACATACCACCAACTAGCTTGGAAAAAAATGGATACATCCTAGAAACTTTACATAATAAAAACATAATTTGATGGAACTTTTCATTAAAGTTGTAGTAAATTGTTAAGTCTTATATGGGTTGAGCCATTTGTAAATATTTGTTGGCTTTTATTTGATGAGGGGATTTCTACATAACCAAGCCAACTACTTTCACCATGGCCTCTATGGAGTATAAACATCAATCATGAAAAATAAAAAATCAAGAATTAAAGTTTTGGATCTTATCTAAGATAAATATTCTCACACTATCCAATGTAAAGTAGGTTTCAATCAAGAATAAGGAATCCAATCTCTAGTTTTCAAAGAGAAAATATCTACGGTTTTAATGAATTTGTGGAAGAAGTGTAAGGTAGAGAACCGGCTAAAATTATTAGTAATAGGTTTTCTTTCATCTAGGATAACAAGGGACCATGGAAGGGATGTTTAGCTAAAATTATTTGTAATAGGTTTTATTTGTAGTCATCTTGTAAATAAATGTCTTTTTGATGTGAATTTGTAGTCATCTTGTAATCATAAGATTTGAGCTCTAGTTGTCAAGATTCTGTGTGTAAACTTTTTGTGAAGAGCAAAATGTTGCAATGTCCTATTTTGTTTTTCATAGTGCGTCTGGTGCAGGGGCACCTAACATTTAGCTATTTACAGTTCATTTGATGTAATAAGGTCGGTTTGACCAATATAGGTTATAGTAGTTTACATCTAGGTTTCTGTGCAGGGTTGTTAAGAGTTTGCTAGTTGGTTATCTTTCCCAACCGCTGGGAGTAATGTTAGTACTACTGGTCAGTACTACTGTTGGCAAATAGATAAATAGCTCAGCTCTGATAGTTTGGATATATACTTTTAGATCAGGATTGAGAGAAATAGGGATAAAAGCAATACTGTGCAGTTAAGTTTGAAAGCTGTATAATCAAATATTTGTATTCAGGAAGCTATAAACGAAGATCTTGTTTTGTGTTCGATTTCCTGGTGTAATCAATTTTTCTAATTTGCAGTCAAAATGGTTCGTTGAACCATTCCACTGGTGAGATTCTTCAAATCGGTGGAATGGCTGTGTATAATAGTTTAGGTTTTTTGTGTTTTGTGTTTTTTGTTCATTTGGCATTTACAAGATCGGTTTGTAGCATGCATTGAGGAACCCTAGCATCCTTATGTGCTAGGATCATAAAGTTTAGAAATTTGTGTGTTTAAAGAAGGAACAGTTTGAAGAAATCGTGAGGATTTCAGTAGATCAAGATGGTGAAGCTTTGCATTTTTTCAATCAGATGTACAAATTGTGTGTATATCACTTTTGTATGTGAGGTATGCAATCTGTGCGTATATCGCTAAACAAATCGGGTGTTGAGGCATGGTAAAGATGCATGTTTTGAAGGTATAAGGGTGAAGCAGTTCGAATATATATTTCCTGTGTATATCACTTTTGCTTGGTGCAGATAATTTATGTGTATATCGCTTTTGCATTCGAAGATCAGTTTGTGTGTATCTATCATTCGCGTATCAGGTTTGTATGTTGGGGATGTTGCAAAGTGTCGATATACAATCTCTGTGTATATCACAATTGTATATAGGATTCTATTCCTATGTATATTACAGTTGCATGTTTGTGAGTATCCCACAAATGCATAAGGCAAATTGTATGTTTGAATGTACATTGTGAATGTACATTGGGTTGATACAAAAAGGTCAGCGGTCAACTTTTCCCGGAAAGCATATTTCGAAGGTATATTCAGTGAATGTATGTTTTAAATTGTATGTATATCAGAATATACATTCCACAGATACATTGGGTTACATGCAGGAGGTGACCGGTAGAAGCGGTAGGAGGAACCGACACAGTAGGTCAAGGCTTGTATGTACAAAGCCGATTGTATCAGCGTGACCGTAAGCATCGGGGAGAAGTCTTGGCGATAGTAGTGTCAGAGACACATCGGTGTGAAACAGGATTTCAACGCGAGAGGATTTGGATTGGCCGATGATGTTGATCTCACCGATGGGAGAACATACAAAGGTAAATGTATGTTAGTGGGTGATTGAAAATAATTTAGAATCAGTTTTTGTATGCAAATTTGGGGAAGCGTTCTATGAGCATTTTCCCGCGTATTTTGGAGCTTTCCTCGTGGCAGCTCTGCATCGTAGTGGTATTAGAGCGAAGGAGTATCCTTTGGGAAGAAGGAGAAAAATGTCAGATAGAGAGGGATCAAAAGGGTTCCCAGCAAGGATGACCAACGCTGAGTTGGCCATCCTGGTAAAGAAGCAGATTGTAGAGAGTAAAGCAATCAGTGCTTAGAATCAGAAATTAAAAGATGAGTTGGAGAAGTTGAGGGACAAAGTAGGAAAGGGAAAGAAAGATTCTGGTGAACGAGATAGGGATGAAGAGGAGATCCCTAGGCAGGAAGAGATAGAGGTTCCTGCAGACCAGAGGCCCTTACCAAATGCCCTCAAATCCATGGAGCGGAGGACCATGGACATGAAAATAGACCTGCCAGTGTTTGTAGGAAAAATGGAACCTAATTCGGTTATGGAGTGGATAGACTCCTTGAACAATTTCTTTGAAACAGAGGAAATACCAGACCACCAAAGAGTGAAGATAGCTCAATCTAAAATGAAGGGAGCTGCACTAACCTGGTGGAATTTCATCCAAGATGACAAGGTGAAAGAAGGAAGGAACAGAGTTTCTACATGGAAGAAGGTGAAGGCTTTGGTGAAGGAAGTCTATGTTCCATTGGATTATAACATCCGGTTACATAAGAGAAGACAAAATATGAAACAGAAGGAGTTAGATGTCAGTGCATACACTGAAGAATTCATGAAGCTATGTCTCAAGACAAAGGTGAAGGAGAATGAGGAAGAGAAGGTAGCAAGGTACCTCAATGGCTTGAGATTCGCCATTCAAGAAGACCTAAATCTGCATAGTCCAGATACAGTTTAGAAGTGCTATCAGTTGGCACTCAAGGTGGAAGAGAAACTAAAGAGAAGACAAGAGTAGAACAATAGAGGAAGAGGAAGACAACAAAGAGGGGGAAGAAGTCTATTTAGAGGTAGAGGAAATGGATTTGGACAGCAAGGAGACTCAAATCAGGAGAACAACAAAGGAGACAACAATCAAACTCAGAAAGGAAGTTATGATCAAAGAAGAAATTTTAGGGGCAGAAGACCACCATTCAGAGGGAGATCTCAGGGCAGAGGATCTATCAGATGTTATAATTGCAATCAGGAAGGCCATATAGCCAGTAGGTGTCCAGAAAAAGCCACAAGTTCAGGGGGAGAAAGGAGGACAAATCTGATCCAAGAATCGGATTGTCAAAGTGCAACACGTTCAAACACTTATCAAAATGAGAATGCTCCTGATGCTTATGGGTATCCTGAGAAAGGAGAATTTCTGATGATTAGGAGAGTAATGACCACCATGAAGGTGCCTGATAGAGAACCCCCACAAAGAAAGTCTCTTTTCAAAACCACTTGCAGGGTAGGAGGAAAGGTATGTAGAGTTCTAGTTGACTTTGGATCTACTGAAAATTTTGTGTCTGTTGAAATGGTAGAAAAGCTTAAGCTTAGAAGGCTACCCCATCCTTGCCCATACAAAATTTCGTGGCTCACTCAAGGTCAACAAACAGTTGTGGAAGAGCAGGCTTGGGTGGAGTTTCAAATTGGACCATACAGGGATAGGTTATTATTTGATATAGCTCAGATGGATGCTTGCAATCTCCTATTTGGAAGACCACGGCAATATGACTTGAAGGCACTCCATGATGGGTTTAGAAACACATATTCAATCACCAAGGATGGTAAGGTGATAGAGTTACTACCATGGAACGAGAAGGAGGCAGAATCAAAAGGAAAGGAAGTCAAGGTGATGATGGTCGAAGGCAAACAATTCATGAAGGAGATAGTAGATGAAGGTGCAGCGCATATGCCCTCATTTCATGCCTCAAAGTGAACAAAGAGCAGCAAGAAGTCAAGGGAGAAAAGAAGCAAAGGTTCATAGACCCTGTTGTCCAAGAATTATTGGACAAGTACAAAGGCATCATCTCTGATGGAATGCCAAGATCCCTACCACCTATAAGGGAGGACATAAGTGCAGATTTATTTGGATAGAAGAAGCAGGTGATTCATTCAAGACATTGAAGAGAAAGGTGGCACAGCAGCCAGTCCTTGCACTGACTGATTTCAATAAAATCTTTCAGGTAGAATGTGATGCAAGTCACATGGCAATTGGAGCAGTACTCAGTCAAGAAGGTAGGCCTATTGCATTTTTCAGTGAGAAAATAAATGATGCTAAGAAAAGATATTCGTCATATGATTTGGAGATGTATGCTCTAGTCCAGTCACTCAAGAAGTGGAGGCATTACTTGATGCCAAAGGAATTCATAGTGTTTACAGATAATCAGGCCCTTAGTTTCATAAATAGTCAGGAGACGCTGAACCATAGGCACATGAAGTGGGTGGAGACTTTACAAGCTTTCACTTTCACACTCAAGTATAAGAAAGGGGTCAAGAATAAGGTAGCAGATGCTTTGAGCAGGAGGGTTCTAACAATAAATCAGATACAGTTGGAGAGTGTTGGTATTGATTCCTTAAAGACTATGTATGATGTTGATGAAGACTTTGGAGAGATCTACAAAGTATGTACTTCTTTTGGAGACAACTATCATGTGGAGTATTCTAAATTTCTGATACAGGATGGATTACTTTTCAAAGGTGGGCAGTTGTGTATTTCGCGATGTTCTATGAGGCTGAAAATTATTAGAGAGAAGCATTGTGGGGCTATGGCAGGACATTTTGGTCTTGATAAGACTCTTGATCTTGTAAAGAGACATTACTATTGGCCTAAGTTACAGACAGATGTAAGGAGATTTGTGAAGACATGTGTGATATGTCAGAAAGCAAAAGGGAGATCAACTAATGCAGGTTTATACCAGCCACTGCCCATTCCTTCTAGGCCATGGGAGAGCATCAACATGGATTTTGTGTTGGGATTACCAAGAACAAGGAAAGGATATGATAGTGTTTTTGTGGTAGTAGACAGATTCAGTAAAATGGCACATTTCTTGCCATGCAAAACTACTTGTGATGCTTCATATGTTGCAAACCTATTTTTCAAGGAAATAGTGAGGATACATGGATTGCCATTGAGCATAGTCTCAGATAGAGATGTGAAATTTATTGGTCATTTTTTGAGGACTCTTTGGAAGAAGTTTGGTACCAATTTATCCTTCTCATCAACATATCATCCTCAAACGGATGGACAGACTGAAGTGATAAATCGTTCCTTAGGAAATTTGCTCAGATGTTTGACAAGACAGCATGGAGAAAAGTGGGATAATATCCTATCACAGGCAGAATTTTCCTATAATGATACTATCAATAGGAGTACAGGGAAATCACCTTTTTAGGTGGTATATGGAATTCATCCAAGAGGTATTTTGGAGCTAAGAGATCTACCTGCAGGAGAACCTATCAGTGCAGATGGAGAAACTTTTGCATCAACAATCAAAGAGGTACATGATCAAGTCAAGACCCAACTCCAACAGGCTACATTGAAGTATAAAACCTATGCTAACAAGAAGAAGCGAGATGTACAGTTTGATGTTGGAGATTTGGTGTGGGTTAATTTGAAAAAAGAGAGGCTCCCAAAAGGTAAATATACAAAGCTAATGCAGAAGAAGATTGGACCATGTCAAATTTTGAACAAATGTGGACAGAATGCTTATGAAATCCAACTTTCTTCTGATCTTGGATTGTCACCTATTTTCAATGTATGCGATTTAACTCCATACAAGCCTACTGTAGATGTAGAATAGGAAGCACTATAGGGAACAATAGATGATGATATTCCTAAGCATGATCCACCGAAATTGAAGCAGATTTTAGAATCAAGAGTGGCAACGAAGACCAGGAATAAAGACTATATGAAATACTTGGTAGCTTGGAAAGGCAAACCTAATTCAGAGGCAGTTTGGATGACTGAAGAACAGATCAGAGACCATGGTACAGATCTTCAAACTCTCATCTCAAGTGGACTTGCGATTTCTTCTCTCAGGGAGTATGGTGCAGGGGCACCTAACATTTAGCTGTTTACAGTTCATTTGATGTAATAAGGTTGGTTTGACCAATATAGGTTATAGTAGTTTACATCTAGGTTTCTGTGTAGGGTTGTTAAGAGTTTGCTAGTTGGTTATCTTTCCCAGCTGCTTGGAATTGTCTCCCAGCCCCTGGGAGTAATGTTAGTACTACTGGTCAGTACTACTGTTGGCAAATAGATAAATAGCTCAGCTCTGATAGTTTGGATATATAGTTTTAGATCGGGATTGAGAGAAATAGGGATAAAAGCAATACTGTGCAGTTAAGTTCGAAAGTTGTATAATCAGATATTTGTATTCAAGAAGCTATAAACGAAGATCTTGTTTTGTGTTCGATTTCCTGGTGTAATCAATTTTTCTAATTTGCAGTCGAAATGGTTCATTGAACCATTCCACTGGTGAGATTCTTCGAATCGGTGGAATGGATGTGTATAATAGTTAGGTTTTCTGTGTTTTGTGTTTTTTGTTCATTTTGCATTTATAAGATTGGTTTGCAGCATGCATTGAGGAACCCTAGCATCCTTATGTGCTAGGATTCATAAAGTTTAGAAATCTATGTGTTTAAAGAAGGAACAATTTGAAGAAATCGTGAGGATTTCAGTAGATCAAGACGGTGAAGCTTCGCATTTTTTCAATCAGATGTACAAATTGTGTGTATATCACTTTTGTATGCGAGGTATGCAGTCTGTGCGTATATCACTAAACAGATCGGGTGTTGAAGCATGGTAAAGATGCATGTTTTGAAGGTATAAGGGTGAAGCAGTTTGAATAGACATTTCCTGTGTATATCACTTTTTCTTGGTGCAGACAATTTATGTGTATATTGCTTTTGCATTCGAAGATCAGTTTGTGTGTATCTATCATTCGCATATCAGGTTTGTATGTTGGGGATGTTGCAAAGTGTCGATATATAATCTCTGTGTATATCGCAATTGTATATAGGATTCTATTCCTGTGTATACTGTAGTTGCATGTTTGTGAGTATCCCACAAATGCATAAGGCGAATTGTATGTTTGAATGTACATTGTGAATGTACATTGGGTTGATACAAAAAGGTTAGCGGTCAAATTTTCCCAGAAAGCATATTCCGAAGGTATATTCAGTGAATGTCTGTTTTAAATTGTATGTATATCGGAATATACATTCCGCAGATACATTGGGTTACATGCAAGAGGTGACTGGTAGAAGTGGTAGGAGGAACCGGCACAGCAGGTCAATGCTTGTATGTACAAAGCCGATTGTATTAGCATGACCGTAAGCATCAGGGAGAAGTCTTGGCGATAGTAGTGTCGGAGACACATCGGTGTGAAACAGGATTTCAGCGCTAGAGGATTTGGATTGGTTGATGATGTCGATCTCGCCGATGGGAGAACATACAAAGGTAAATGTATGTTTGTTGCAAGTATGAGGTGAGCCAGTGTTGTCATTGATGTCAACATACTCATATTGCACTGACAAGAAGGATTTGATGAGCTGTGTGCTGAGGATATTGAGAAAATTAGCCTCAGTCAGGAACAGTGAAGAACAGTGATGAGAAGAAGGCAAATGTATTGTATAGGTTGAGAACCGGAGGATGCGGATTAAAGGGTTTACAGATATGAGTCTTGAGATGCTTCAGCCAAGATTTCAGAGGTCCGCATGAAGACCTGAAGAAGTTATGGCTGTCTGTGTGGAACCAGTTCCGGCAAGTGCTTAGAGGTGACAGAGGATCACAGAAAGGTCCGGTGAGGTCCGGAATTGTACAATCCTAATCTGCGGATTGGAAAGAGTGTTTGAGATATCCTTGTGATATGCCAACTCGAGTTTTGTATGATTTGGAGGTCCGGAAGTACCTCTTGCATTATGACAGTAGCAACAGACAGTGTTCTTGAAGTTCTGGATAAGGAGGATAAGAGATTTCAGTAAGAAAATGAAATGCGGACGTACCTGGTCATTCAGGCAGGCTTGTGAAGGTTCTTAGATCATGTTGAGGTTGTGTTGTTGGTCCGCATTGATAATGTGTGATTTGAAAGTCCGGAAGTACCTTCTACATTGGAGACAGACTATGTTCTTGAAGTTCCGGATGAGGAAGACAAGAGATTCCAGCAAGTAAAGGACGTGCGGATGTATCCGGTCATTCAGGCAGGCCTGTGAAGTTTTGTGGATCGTGTTGAGGTTGTGTTGTTGATCCGCATTGATAGTAGAGCCCGGAATTGAAGTTATTCTTCCGGATGAAGTTCTTGCTCTGTTTAGCCGACCGGATGAGTTGTTCATCCTGCGAATGCTCTTGTGGTGGCCGACTGGATGTGTTATTCATCTTGCGGATACTCTTATGATCGTTTGCCGACTTAGATGTTTGTTCCTAAGTCGATGTCTTGTATAAATAACGGTTTGTGAGTTCATTCCAAGGTGTGGTGTGTAGATGAGTGTGGCATAGCGAAGAAAGGTGCGAAAGGCAGAGCAGAGGTTTTTGGGCTTAATTGGAACTGATCCGGACATGGTAGAGATGTCATTCTCCAGTTCAAGACTGTGATTTTTATCACTTTGTAGACAGTGTGTCTCCTTGTAGGCAGTGGGCCTCTTTGTGAGCAGTGTGCTCAGGTAGTGAGCCCTTATTGGCATGTGCCATTCATTTTTCTTTATTCTTCTAACAGAGAATAATTCTTGGGTTAATCACCCCGTGGTTTTTCCCTTAACCGGGTTTTCCACGTCAAAATCTTGGTGTTCAATGTGTTGATGCTTATCTGCTCTTGTGTTTATGTATTATGCTTTCATGGATGATTATTTGATATGCTGCTAACTAACAACAAAGAATCAAGTGTTTGAAAGAAGAAGAAGTTTTATACAACTGATTCACCCCCCCCTCTCAGTTGTATGCCCTAGATCCAACAATTGGTATCAGAGCCAAGTTCCTCTGATAGGAGCTTAACCGCTTGAGGAGATCCAGGATGTCGTCATACAAGAAGGATAGTCTGAAGTTCGATGGAACCAACTTCACTCTCTGGAAAGGTCGCATGAAGTGTCACTTGGAATGTATGGGAAAAGCATACTTGGCTATGGTTTCAAAACCATATGTACCTCCACAAGGTGGTCCGACAACTCTGAATGAAATCACAGAAGCTGAAAACAATCTGCGGACCAAGGAAGCTCTTCTAAGCACATTGAATGACTCAGATCTCTCGAATGTTATTGACCTACCAACTGCATATGAGATCCTGACTAAACTGGAACTTCTGTATGAAGGAGATGAGTTTGTCAAAAGTGCAAGGTTGCAAAGCCTGAAAGGGAAATTTGAAAGATTGAAAATGAGAGATGATGAAAACATCACTACCTTTATGCCAAGAGTAAATGAGCTGGTATGTGGAATCAGAAATGCTGGTGGAACTTTAGATGAAAATGAGATTGTCTGCAAAATCCTAAGATCCCTTCCTGCTGCCTACAAAATCAAAGTTGCTGCCATTGATGAATTCAGAGCCCACACAACTGTCACAAGAGAACAACTGGCTGGCAAACTAGCTGCATTTGAAATGACCGAGTTTGGAGATGATCCTCCCAAGACTGAATCTGCTTTCAAAGCCAGTGCCTATGTGAAAGGCAAACAGAGATTTGATCCGGGAGAAAACTCATCAAGGAAAATGTCATGGTATGATCAAGCAAGAAGAGACATGGAAGAAGAAGAAGCAGAAACAGCTCAACTTGAAGCCCTCATTGCAAAGAGACTGCCAAGAGGATCCGATAAGTATGAAGGGAAACTACCCTTTAAGTGTTTCAACTGCAATAAGATTGGTCATTTTGCTTCAAGATGTCCGGAAAGATCTGCAAGGTCTAATACTAACAGACAAAGGTTTCAAAAGAATTGCTATTATGTTCATGAAGAAGATGACAATGAAGGAGTAATAGATGATGAATCAGAACTAGGAAGCAAATCCAGAAATGAGTGGGTGTTTATTGCCATCAAGGAAGAAGATTCAATACTCTCTGAATCTGTCAATCACAAAGTTGTTGAAAAAGCTTTGGCTGCTCAAGTGGAAGAAAAGGATGATTGGGTTATTGACAGTGGATGCTCTCACCATATGACTGGTGACAAGAATAAGTTCTTGAATTTGGAAAGGTATGAAGGAGGAATGGTAAAGTTTGGTGACAATTCAGCTGGCAGAATCAGAGGCAGGGGAACTATTTCCTTTGATGAAAAAAGCAAAACAGGTAACGTACTATATGTTGAAGGATTAAAGCATAATCTTCTTAGTGTTGGTCAGTTAGTGGACAAGGGTTATGATCTCCGGTTCAAAAATGGAAAATGCAGAATCTTTACAAGCTCCGGAACAGAAATTGCATCCGGTACTCAAACAAAAGGTAATATCTTTCATCTGGTTGGTTCAAATAAAAGTTGTTTGTTTGCTCAAATTGATCAGAGTTGGTTATGGCATAGAAGAATGTGTCATGTAAATTTTGATAACATCATCAAGATAAGCAATACTCAGGCCGTAAGAGACCTTCCAAAATTGATGAAACCTACAAATAGTTTGTGCAAAGAATGTCAGCTAGGTAAACAAAGCAGAGTCTCTTTCAAAAGCAAAGATTAGTCCTCTACCGGATTGTTGGAATTAGTACATACTGATCTCTGTGGTCCGACAAGAATCAAGAGTCTGCAAGGTGATAGATATTTCATGTTGTTAATTGATGATCATTCCAGGATGATGTGGGTTACCTTTCTAAAAGAAAAATTAGAAGCATTTGAGAAGTTCAAAATCTTCAAAGCTATGGTAGAGAATCAAACCGGATTGAAACTAAAGTGTCTAAGGTCTGACAGAGGTGGTGAATTTACATCTGGTGAGTTCATTGACTTTTGTGAGAAGCAGGGTATAAGGAGACAGTTGTCTGCTCCTAGGACTCCACAGCAGAATGGAGTAGTTGAGAGAAAGAACCGGACCATCCAGGAAGCTGCCAGGACAATGATGTTGGAAGCAAATGTTCCTCAAATGTTTTGGAAGGAAGCTATCAGCACTGCAGTCTACACTCTCAATCGAGTTCAAATCAGAAACAACACCGGTAAGACCCCCTATGAACTCTGGTTTGGCATCACTCCTACTGTGAAATATTTCAGAGTATTTGGTAGCAAGTGTTATATTAAAAGAGATGAAGACCTAGGAAAGTTTGATGCTAGAAGTGATGAAGGAATTTTCTTGGGTTACTCCACTCAAAGCAAAGCATACCAGTGTTACAATAAGAGATTGAGGAAGATGATAGAAAGCACCAATGTGAAAGTTGATGAAGGAATTGAGAAGCCTTCAAGATTTTATGAGATTGATGAAGATGACCAAGACAGTGTTCAAGGACCTCAATCCTCTCCGGTGAGATAGAGTCAGCCTGATCCGGTAAATCAGGAAGAAGAGATAGGTCTGAATGAGCCTGATCAAGAAGCAACAGTGCAGGATACTCCCAAAATTCCAAGGTATGTAAAACTGAACCACTCTGAAGATCAAATCATAGGTGACAGAAGCAAAGGTGTACAAACTAGAAGGAATGTTGCTCAAAATCAGAATGAATGTTGTCTGATTTCAAAGATTGAACCTAAAACAATAAATGAAGCCTGCAATGATGAAAACTGGACCAAAGCAATGGAAGATGAATTGATGCAAATTGAGAAAAATCATACTTGGGATCTTGTTCCTAGACCTAGAGACAGGAATGTAATTGGAACCAAGTGGGTCTTCCGGAACAAACTAAATGAAGCTGGTGAAGTAATCAGAAACAAAGCTAGATTGGTCTGCAAAGGCTACTCTCAAATAGAAGGAATTGACTTTGAAGAGACTTTTGCTCCGGTGGCAAGAATTGAAGCAGTCAGATTACTTCTTGCATTTGCTGCCTTCAAAGACTTCAAGGTATATCAGATGGATGTCAAGTCTGCCTTCCTAAATGGTGATCTGGAAGAAGAAGTCTACATTGAACAACCGGATGGTTTTCAATTGTCTGATAATGATGATATGGTCTGCAAGTTGAAGAAAGCTTTGTATGGATTGAAGCAAGCCCCAAGAGCATGGTATGAAAGGTTGGATAAGCATCTTGTGCAGATTGGATTCAACAAAGGTACTGCTGACAGTAACTTATATTTCAAAATTGATCATGAAAATATTTTAATTGTTGAAGTGTTTGTGGATGATATCATTTTTGGAGGAAGAGATAGTATGTGCAAAACTTTTGCAAATCAGATGAAAAGTGAGTTTGAAATGTCTATGCTTGGTGAAATGAATTTCTTCTTGGGTCTGCAAATTACTCAAACAAAAGAAGGGATCTTCATTTCTCAGACCAAATATGTGAAAGAATTGTTAAAGAAATTTGGTATGGAAGACTCAAAGCCTATGAACACTCCTATGGCAACCGGATGTAAGTTAAGCAAAGATGATGATTCTCCAAAGGCAGATCAGACAAAGTATAGATCAATGATTGGTGGATTGTTGTATCTCACTCAAACTAGACCAGATATAATGCAGGCTGTTGGTCTTGTGGCAAGATTCCAGGCTAATCCTAGAGAATCTCATGTTATGGCAATCAAAAGAATTTTTAGGTACTTGAAAGGAACAGTGGAGTATGGTCTATGGTACCCTAGAGATCCGGACTTCTCTCTTCATGCTTACACAGATGCAGATTGGGCAGGAGATGTGGATGACCGGAAGAGCACTAGTGGTGGAGCATTCTTTTTGGGGAAGAGATTGGTTTCTTGGCTAAGCAAGAAACAAGATGCAATATCTCTGTCTACAACTGAAGCAGAATACATTGCAACAGCAGGTAGTTGCACTCAAATCTTATGGATGAAGCAGACACTAAGAGACATCAAAGTTGAATATGAGGAGCCTATCACAATTTTCTGTGATAATTCAAGTACAATTAATATCTCCAAGAATCCAGTATTGCATTCTAAGACTAAGCACATATCTATCAAATTTCACTTTTTGAGAGAACAAGTAAACAAGGAAGAAGTCAGATTGGAGTATGTTCCCTCCAAGGATCAGATTGCAGATATCTTTACAAAACCTCTTCCCAAGGACTCTTTTGAATATCTCCGGGAGAAGTTAGGGGTCATGGCCCCTCCGGTGATGAACTAAGATGCACTGATGTGCATCAGTCCGGTGGATATCACAGTCATATCTTGTGATCCGGATTGATGATGGGGAGCTGCTACTAAGGGGGAGCAGCTGGTATGATTCTGATGTATTAGAATTGCAAGTATGAGCCCTTTGCCATTGATGTCAAAGGGGGAGAGAAGACATGTGAAAAACAAGTGGTTGATGATCAAAGGGGGAGCAGTAAAGGAAGAGAAGACATGTGAAAAGTTGTTGATAGGGGGAGCTGTGACAGAAAGGAGAAGTTCTTGTCTTGATGGTTTTTCACATCATATGTTGCCATCAATGACAAAGGGGGAGATTGTTGCAAGTATGAGGTGAGCCAGTGTTGTCATTGATGTCAACATACTCATATTGCACTGACAAGAAGGATTTGATGAGCTGTGTGCTGAGGATATTGAGAAAATTAGCCTCAGTCAGGAACAGTGAAGAACAGTGATGAGAAGAAGGCAAATGTATTGTATAGGTTGAGAACCGGAGGATGCGGATTAAAGGGTTTACAGATATGAGTCTTGAGATGCTTCAGCCAAGATTTTAGAGGTCCGCATGAAGACCTGAAGAAGTTATGGCTGTCTGTGTGGAACCGGTTCCGGCAAGTGCTTAGAGGTGACAGAGGATCACAGAAAGGTCCGGTGAGGTCCGGAATTGTACAATCCTAATCTGCGGATTGGAAAGAGTGTTTGAGATATCCTTGTGATATGCCAACTTGAGTTTTGTATGATTTGGAGGTCCGGAAGTACCTCTTGCATTATGACAGTAGCAACAGACAGTGTTCTTGAAGTTCCGGATAAGGAGGATAAGAGATTTCAGTAAGAAAATGAAATGCGGACGTACCTGGTCATTCAGGCAGGCTTGTGAAGGTTCTTAGATCATGTTGAGGTTGTGTTGTTGGTCCGCATTGATAATGTGTGATTTGAAAGTCCGGAAGTACCTTCTACATTGGAGACAGACTGTGTTCTTGAAGTTTCAGATGAGGAAGACAAGAGATTCCAGCAAGTAAAGGACGTGCGGATGTATCCGGTCATTCAGGCAGGCCAGTGAAGTTTTGTGGATCATGTTGAGGTTGTGTTGTTGATCCGCATTGATAGTAGAGCCCGGAATTGAAGTTATTCTTTCGGATGAAGTTCTTGCTCTGTTTAGCCGACCGGATGAGTTGTTCATCCTGCGAATGCTCTTGTGGTGGCCAACCGGATGTGTTATTCATCTTGCGGATACTCTTATGATCGTTTGCCGACTTAGATGTTTGTTCCTAAGTCGATGTCTTGTATAAATAACGGTTTGTGAGTTCATTCCAAGGTGTGGTGTGTGGATGAGTGTGGCATAGCGAAGAAAGGTGCGAAAGGCAGAGCAGAGGTTTTTGGGCTTAATTGGAACTGATCCGGACATGGTAGAGATGTCATTCTCCAGTTCAAGACTGTGATTTTTATCACTTTGTAGACAGTGTGTCTCCTTGTAGGCAGTGGGCCTCTTTGTGAGCAGTGTGCTCGGGCAGTGAGCCCTTATTGGCATGTGCCATTCATTTTTCTTTATTCTTCTAACAGAGAATAATTCTTGGGTTAATCACCCCGTGGTTTTTCCCTTAACCGGGTTTTCCACGTCAAAATCTTGGTGTTCAATGTGTTGATGCTTATCTACTCTTGTGTTTATGTATTATGCTTTCATGGATGATTATTTGATATGCTGCTAACTAACAACAAAGAATCAAGTGTTTGAAAGAAGAAGAAGTTTTATACAACTGATTCACCCCCCCCCCTCTCAGTTGTATGCCCTAGATCCAACAATGTTAGTGGGTGATTGAAAATCATTTAGAATCAGTTTTTGTATGCAAATTTGGGGAAGCATTCTATGAGCATTTTCCCGCATATTTTGGAGCTTTCCCTGTGGTAGCTCTGCATCAGCGTCTTAATGAAAAGCGGACGTATTAACAAGATAATTTCAACAATATTCTGTTGGTGCATAGCTATTATGTGACTATTGTCATTGTTGTGTATTACAGGATCCAGAGGAGGCCATGGAGAGAGGACGTGGATGGCATAGAACTACTAAATCGCAGAGAGGAAAGTGGGTTGAAATAGATATGATAATGGAATCTGTAGATACAATAGAGGTAAGAAGAGAAATCAACCTCAACCAAAGGAGGAAGGTGTTTATGAATTCACAAATGCTACAACATAGAGGAGATAAAGTTATTTTTTTGTCCATGAGGCCTCTGAGGTCAAACTTATTGGTTGAAAATGCACAGGAATGGTGATTAAATGTGATTCTATGATCAAGGGAAAAGTTTGAAAATTAGGATGGCCAAAACATGATATCAATATGTCAAATATATGACTAAAGTGAGGTTTTGTGTTGGATAGCATATTTGTTGAAATGATATAATTGGTGTACTAAGCATTATTTACTATGTTGTGTATTATAGGGGCCAGACGAGGCCATGGCAACAGATCGTGTCATATCAAAAGAGGACACAACAGATGAAGTGGGACATCAGGTACTCAAATTTTGACTTAACTTAGGAAAAAATGGTCTGATGGCATTTTGTGATACGTCCATCTTTTTTCACAGGATTATTGAAATTTATAATGTATTATCCAATCTTGACATAAATTAATGCATGTTGTTGATTATTTTAGATGGAGATTGGAGCAAATGTAGAGCCTAAGCGTTCAACTAGCAAAAGAAAAATATATGTACGTGGATGTGGGCCTAAAACTGTTAAATCACATAGAGGACAGTGGGTGGAAGAGGATATGACAATGGATCCTGCGGACACAACAAATGATTGAACTGAACAAGAGGTTGGTCAGGACTCTAGTACATGGGATGAATACTTTGAGAAAATTGTTGTTTGTGGATGTTCTGTATGTCGTGGAAAGAAACAATTCAAATGAGCGATTGTACAAAGACATTACATATATGATGAGCTTCCAGTTGGTAGTATGCCTCCTACAATCGATTCAAATCCAATAGGAATTGTGGTAAGGAATTTTCAATTTGATATAAATAACATGTATACTTCGTTTAAACATTGTTTTATATTATTTAAATAACTAATTTTTTTCTTAATGGATACTTGCAAGATAAAGTTCTTGGTTTAAATTTTCATGGATCACCGACTTCCGTCCTAGAGGGCAATGATCAGTTATCAGATGATACATCTAACAAAAATATGTGTCAAAATACTAGATTGGAAGATGAGGAATTGATGAAAATAAGTAACAAAACAAGAATCGGTTTAAAGATGCATAATTTGCTTAAAGACAAGGGGAAGGTGGACTACATACCCTATGAGAATGAATGTGATGGAGATGATGACTTTCCCCTAAGTTTGAGATCAATTTACTAAGAGACATTTGATCGTCGACTATATTGTGCTTGGCCTAGTGATCAACAACTACCTAGAGTGTATGAGGTGTTTCAATTTTGGGGATACAACTACATGATACGACCTTCCAATATTCATGGAGCGAATCTAGGCCTCTTTATTGTCCAAAATGTACATGTGGGATCTAAACATAGAAACAATTCAGAACAAACCACTAGGAGATTAATGCCATATTATGGTCCATCATATTACAGTGGTGAATGGAGAAGGCTAGCAGAATATAAGCCTAGCATGTCAGCATATGGTCTAAATTCAAATATGTATACACATCGTCTCCAATTGGAAAGTGGAAAAGAAATGAGTAGAGGTCATCTTATGTATATAGATGGACGTGCATACACACACAAAAATATTGCAAGATTTATAAATAGTAGTAAGGGAAGGGACCCTATTGTAAGACCGAATTGTCAATTTGTTGAGGTTATAAATGATAAAGATGGAGATATGGAAAGAGAGGTTGATAGATTGATAATGGTTGAGGCTATTATGGACCTTACCATTGGGGATGAGTTATTGATTGATTACCCCTTCTTAAAACGCACTCCTGCATGAAAGAAAAGGGAAGAACAAGGTCTCCCTAAGGATATTCTTAAGGGCAGAAAACCAAAGAATAATAAATGAGTGTGGACTAATGTTTTATAAACTATGTTGTCAAAATTGTGTTTTATTTAAATTATTGTATAAAAAGGTAGTCTATAAAATAATGTTCCATTATTCAATTGATGTAAATATGTTCATACAATTTATATTTTTGTTTTTTAAGCCATATTTGATTATATTTCTTTGAAATTGATACATTTATGATTATCCAATTGTTGCCAAATATTAAATAATGCTTGTGTTTGTTGATAGATAGAAGATGTTGATGAAACACATACTAATACCCAAGATCCAACTGGGTTATTAAGATTTGGACGGGATGATCCAAACCCTCCTTTACACAATACCAAGGTGAAAAGAGAAACATTGAAGAGAATACAGCCAGCTGAGAAATTTGAAGAGTTGTTGAGATCTACATACACTGATGACATGCCACCTAGCCTTAATGATGATGATCATGATAGTGAAAATGCAGTGCATGAAGAAGGATTGAATGAAATGCTTACAGGTTTCTTTGGGGATGGAAACAATGATGACAATAATGATCATATGGTTACAGTAATTATGATAGCAGGGGTAATTACCACCAACGTAATGTTGATGATAACAACCTGAAAGACTCCATCAAGCAAGCAACGAAGACACCCGTGTTCAAATCGGGTGCAAGTAGAACCTCAAAACTGACATGTACATTAATATTATTAGAAATCAAGTCACTATTTGGTTGGTCAGACAAAGGATTCACTACCCTACTGAAGTGAGTTGAAATCTATTTCTTACTTTGCATTTTCAATTGGTGTACATAATTCGTAAACATTCATCAACTTCGTTTATATTTCTTTAAGGGGATTTTAAAACCATATATTGTATATAAACAATCCTAGTATAGATTGACATATCAAACATGTTCATCATAAGTCAAACATTCAATTGATTTAATCTTTGGCAATCTTACAGGGCACTAAAAACTAAAATATTCCCTAAAGAGAATGTGTTGCCATCAACTTGCAGAGAGGCGCGTCTATTGTTGGTTGAGTGGGAGATTAAATATAAAAAATTCATTCATGTAAAAATTATTGCATTTTATACAAAGATGAATATCAAAACAAGATAGAATGCCCTGTATGCAAAGAGAAGAGATATCGTACAGATGTACAAGGTCCTACAGTTCCAAAGAAGGTTTTACGTCACATGCCAATTATACCTAGACTTCAATGAATGTTTAGTTGCAAGTCACTTGCACAATTGATGGACTAGCATGCAAAGAATAGGAGTAAAGATGGATTCATGCGAATTCCGGCCAACTCCAAAGCAATGAAACACATAGAGAAAAAATGGCCAAAAAAATTCAAAGATGAACCCCATAGTATTAGGTTTGGTCTTGCAATTGATGGAGTGTGCCCATTCTCTTTTCTGAGCTCAAATTATAGTGTTTGGCTAGTCAGATTGATAGTATACAATATTCCCCCATGGATGAGTGTTAGAAAGGAGCACCTTATGTTGACTCTCATTGTTCTAGGAAAACATCAAGTTAAAAACATGGATGTTTATCTTGCACCTTTTATTGATGAGATGCAACTACTATGGAAAGGCATAAGAATGTATGACATATCACGTCCCCCATCAAATAGGTCCTTCATGTTGTATGGTGTGCTATGTTGGACTATTCATGATTTCCCAGGACTTGGTGTTTGTTCTAGTAAGATAAAATATTTACGTATTTACACTCATAATTTATTTTCATCCCAACTTTCATACTTAGTTTTATACTATTTTTTTGATGTTATTAACATCACTTATTGAATTGAAGGGCTTCAAACAAAGGGTATATTTGCATGTCCAAGATGTGCAGAACAATTTCAAGGGCAGTATTCTAAAGATCTACATAAATTTATTTACGCAAACAATAGGGTTTTTCTACCACTAGATCATAAGTTTAGAAATCGCTTAAAGAATCAATTTGATGGAAAAGTTGAAAATAGAGGCCCTCCCATGATTATGGGTCTAGGTGATTGGCTTAAGAAGTATGAAGATGCTGAATTGAAAGCTTGGGAGATTTTTTTGATCGGGGTGATTCAATTGAAGAACCAGAACAAGTTGTAGTTAATATGGCAGAAGGAATGAAAAGGAAATCCATATTTTATGCGCTCCTTTACTGGAAGGATCTATTAATATCTCACCTATTAGATCCTATGCACATCTTCAAAAATGTCCTAGATTCTATATTTTGACATATATTAGGCAAAGAGAAGGACACCTTCTCTTCGAGGAGAGATATTGCTCTTTCGCATACCAAAATTGATAGAAAACATTTGTGGCCAAACAGGGAAAATGAAACATATGCAGAAGCTCCATGGATTTTGAAAAGAAAAGAGCTAGACCAACTAAAAAATGTCATCCATTCAATAAGGACACCTACTGGCTATGGGTCATCATTAGCTAAAGCTTTTACAGTTGATGGACATATCACAAGATTTAAAACACATGATTTTTATAATTTAATGAAGGTATTATATATCATCATTTAACATTTACTAGTAACATTGATTAAGTACTAAATATATTTTGATATTTTGTTGTGTGAGAAAAAAATACTAATGACCTTTTCATAAATGTGTTTGATAGCATATCATGCCATTGGCAATTAGGGGGGATTCCTATCTTACAGTTGACTTAAGGAATGCCATAAGTCGATTGTCAGCATTTACAAGGTATGTGGTTATATGAAATGTTCATGTGTGAGAGACATAGAGATATTATATTGCATTTTAATTTTTGACTAAAGGTTCATACTAATTTACTATTCTTATATTAGGTGGGTGACCTCCAAGGAGATCCACGAATGTGAAGTGCCAAAATGGAAGAAGGAAATTGCAGAAAATGTATGTGTTTTTAAGAAGGAGCTCCCTACAAGTTTCATGGACCTACAAGTCCATTTACTTATACACCTAGTCGATGACATTGAATTGGTGGGTGTCATATCAACGAGGTGGATGTTTTTCTTTGAGAGGTATATGAAAACTCTAAAAAGATATGTCTAACAAAAGGCACATCCAGAGGGTTGCATGGCTGAAGGGTATGTATTGAATGAAGCATTTTTCTTCCTGTGTGAATTCCTTGGTAAGGATTTTGAAGATGGGCCATGCTTCTGGGATGAAGAACGAGCATCAGATGTTATTGATGGAGAAAAATCATAGTCTAATGGTGTTCAAGTAGAAATTAGTAAGTAAATTCATGATCAGTGTGGTTGTTTTTCTTGCAATCATTAATTTACTTTGTAATTTATTTGTCAAATTAATAGCATGAGATTTGGAGTTTGAAATAAACATGTTGACATGTAATAGGTGTAGATGAAAGTGCTATACACGACAAGTTCATTCTGTACCACATGGACTTTATGAACAAATGGATTGATTTGTATGATAAAAAGAGAGAAGAAGTGTTAGAAGTAAGGAGACAGTTTAAGAGATCGAACCCAAGGAATACTCCACTTCCCACTGATCTGCTTGGGGAATGGGGCAAAGATTGAACACTAGAATGAACACTAGAATGGGTTATTGAACAAATTCAAAATCAAATAGAAGATGCAGGTATAGATTCAAACATAACAAAAGATGAAATCAACATGTCTAGAGGATGTGAAAGAAAGGTACAGTTAGAATTTTACAAAATGTTGTTTCCTTACAGTTTTGACACTATTAACTATTTTAATATTCGTCATTATATTTGTTTTCACTAAAATAAATGGTCTTTCACATGCAAGGAAATATCTAGCAATGTGGGCATATGGTCGACATTATCATGTAGAAAGTGTAGATGTAAAGAGACGATCCTTCGATTGTGGCATCATGGTTGACTTCAAGCAATCCAGTTGATCAAGCTCGAAAGATAAGAATATAATTGAAGGGAATCTACAATATGTTGGGAAAATACAAGAGATTATTGAGTTGGATTACTGCTCTTTTAAATGTTGTATTTTTAAGTGTAGATGGTATGAAGCATTTGAAAGGACACGAAGACATGATACCCATAGTGGATTGTTTTCTATAGATTCCTCATGTTTCCTACCGAAGGATAAGGAGCCTTATGTTCTACCAATTCATTGTGAGCAGGTATTTCTTTAACTCAAACAAGAAGCGGTAGTGATCATTAATCTATTAATTCATAGTTTATTGTGAATATATATATGTATGTCGTTCATGTGCAGGTATTTTTGTATGAAGATATTTTGGACCCAAAATGGATATTTGTCATACATTATGATCCAAGATTAAGGCATGTATTCGATGATGCATTAGTGGATACTGAGCAAAATAATGATGGCCAACAAAATGAGAGAGAGAGAGATTAGAGAACATCGAAGAAATTGACATCCATGATGATGTTGAAGATGGTTATGTTCAGGCACAAGAAGACAACAATCCAGAGTTAGATGATGTTATGGAAGACAACAATATGATGGTATAGAAAATGATGATCCAAATACATCTGGTAACAATATAGATGGTCTACAGTCAAATTTCAATGATGATGAAGATGATGCAGGTCAAGATGAGGATGATGATAATATTAAATACTTGAAAGAACATATGAACATTGATAATGATACACTAGATGAAATTGTAGCAGACAATAATGTTAATGACCAAGACTTCTAAATTTTTAGAATTATTTGCAATCCATGTTTAAAAAAGGATGATTCTTATGGCCGAAACTTTGAAATGCTTCAGTAATATTATTTGTGTCGATACAAATTACCTATTGCAATATCCTTAAATTGTTTAATCTTTGGTATGAATTGTTGGCAGAAAAAAATAGGATTACTTGGAATTAATTTCCTTTTCATTGCTTTATATTTTGCTTGAATGTCAAGGTCTCAACCTAATCCTCATTTTGCATTAAGAAGAAACCTTAGGCTTAACTCTACAATGGCCTTGATTCATTGCGAGGAAGTTATGATTGAGGATTTGATGACTACTACATATTTTAATGGGGAAGATGTTTTTCATCATGATGCACATGTTGCACATATGGATAGGCAAGACATGAATCTTACTACACAAATACTTATATCAGTCCTTTACAAATTTGAGCAATAATGTTAATTATTCAAATTTGATTGATGTTCTTCATAACTTGTTAATGGATAATCCTTATGTGATGGAAGTATTAAGTGATACAGGTCAAAGGATAAGCTCGTCAAGTTCCTTAAATAGTGTGTCTCCTCCCCTTCCTTCACAAGCCTCTTCGTCTAGTGTGCCTCCTTCCACATCTTCTCCTGCATTAGACATGCCACATATTTCTTCTCTTCTCTATATTGCTTATCAATTTTTCATAGCTCCTATCATTGATCCTCTCATTGTACCTACTTCTCATATTGTACCTTCCACTCATCCCCTGATTGTGTTTACTTCTCACCCACTACTCATGTTCCCACTTCTAGTGTTGTCATTCCAACTTCATTCTTTGTCCCCCAATCAACCTACACTCCACCTATTATCTCATGTTGCCACTTCCACTCCCATTTTAATCATAACTCCTAATGTTCATCCTTCCAACATAGATGTCATCCTTAAAAGAATTGATGAGATGCAAAGTAAAGTTGATGCATTACCCCTAGTAATCAAAGGATATCATAGGAGAAATCAAGCATAATCCACTTTCATTTGAGTTATTTCTTATACATTTCTAGTTTGTTCGGTGGCCCCTAGTTTTGTAATGTATAGTGGTAAAGGGGACCTTATGACACAATTGGGAGTTTGTTTTGATTATGTTTATGATGATAAACTTTTTACAAAGCTCTTACCTAGAAACTAAAAGGATTATGCAATTGAATGGCGTTATTCTCTTCCTCATAGTTCTATTCATTCCTTCAATGATTTGGCCAATGCTTTTGTACATCACTTTAATGTTAATATTGGTTTTGTTGGTACTCAAATTTGCAAATTATAAAACCCTAAAGATATGCCAAATCTTATGATTAGGTTTTATATGTGAATTTGGCCAACTAACATAATTGATCAGATTAATCAAAATTCTTTGCACTTTAGGCTTTGTTCAAGCCTAGGTGGGTGTTACCTTGTTTCACCAATGACAATTTGCTTTCAAGTTTGCTGGTGACTTCAGAACAGATTAAGGAGCTTATGTAATTTTGTCAATTAAATCATCCACTTCACTTAACTCAATCTGGCATATGATTTGGATTAATGTTTTCTATAAATCTTTAAACACTACTCCTAAAACAGAAAAACAAAATTTTGGATTTTGAAAATATATACAAGGGAATGATTTTCAAAAGAGAATGATCAGTGCCTACCTTTGGGTTATGGAGTTTTCACTCTAAGAAGAATATGTGCTTCCCTTTTAGCCACAACTTGATTTGCTTGGCAATTCTAGGTCTATGACTTGCATAGACATGCAATTATGTAAGTTATCAAGTTCTTTAACAATCCAATTTAACTTTCCAAAGTTTCTGTGATTCACCTATAGGATTTTAATCCTTGCTTGAAGGAGCCCAATAAACAAACCAGACAAGAAACATCAAATGTGTTCTGACAAATCAACAATATACTTGATAGGTTGATTTGAATAACAAAGAAAAAGTAAATTGGAGACAACTAGATAAATTATTAGCAATCCAATTCAACAAACAAATGAGAACCAAAAGTTGAGCACCATAGAATAACAACTTTTATATTGATTTGCTTCAAAGTACAGGCAGTGCAATGTCTCTTTCAAAAAATCAAAATCCCAGATAGATCCTGAGCCATAAGGTCTTAGTTTCCTTTTATATTAAAGGAAGCAACAAGCTTCAGACCTTTCACATTCAAAATGGCTTACAGCCACTACACTTCTATTTCATCCTTTACCGCCAAACCGCAAATGCTTAGATTGACCCCTGCAGGACCGCGAGAAATTATTACTTGATGTCCTTTTGTTTACCGCCCACCCGCAAATGTTATGAATGATCGTCGCAGGATGGTGGGGCGAAAACCCATTACATTCTCCTCTTGCCGCTCTACCACGGGCCTCAGTTGAAATCATTGTAGGGACGTGGTAAGTGATACCTCCTGATGTTATTACCGCAATGCCACCGGTTACTTTTCAAACCTCCATGGGACCGCGGGAAGAGACTATCTGCACCCGCACATCGCCAAGCCACAAGCGTGAGATGAACAGTCCATGGGGTAGTGGTAGCTTCTTCATATCAACCGCTTCCTACCGCCAAGCCGCAACCTGTTCTTTTATTCTTTGCGGGAATGCGATATGTGCGATATTTCATTCCTCTTGTTCCTGCATAACTATAAAAGATATTCAATTAACCTGCAGGACAACGGTAATAAACAAAAACACTCATATATTCAAAAATAGTCAAGATTGTTTCACAATGGCCATGATATATATTCTAGAGATTGGATGTTAGAGCATTTTGGCAAAAGTATAGGTTCCAAGATAGATTGAAGGAAAAGGAGAGCATCAAACCGAATAGGATCAAGCAAATTCAGGGAGGTCCTAAGAGGTTTAAAGGTTACAATTTTAGATTTATTAGGATGTAAACAAGGTTCAAATGAGTGCAATCATGATTATGCTATTGGATTTCAAACTTTGTCAACAAAGATACACTATCAAATTCCTAATGATGAATTGCAAAGAATATTTGTTAAGGGCTTATTACCTACTATCCAAGAGACAATGTACCTAAACAACAATTATTCTTCCATGGATTTGTCTGCAAATGTAACAAACATTGAATTGAAACTTCTTAAGTCTAATGCACTTAAATATGGATCTCATCCTTCAAAATTCAATAGGAAAATTTAGTTTTCAAAAGGGTGAAAATAAGCAAGAAAATCAACAAAATGTTCACCATGTTGTTAATTTGCAGTCAACTTCAGATGTTATTTAATCTAATTCCCAAGGTGAACTGAGGAACAACCCTATATTATCTATTAATGCAATAAGACCATAGAATACATAAAGGAAAAATAGATATGTAAACCAAAACACATTCAAATATAGAAGGGTTCTAACATATATGTCACTTCTATTCAAAATGAACAAAGGAAATATACAGAGAGGTAAGATGAAAATTTGTTATACCTCTTTTACTCTACAAACTATACAAAGTAGGCATTTGTTCAAGAATACCATCAGTTATGCTCCATGTAGATGTTGAAAAGTATCCAACATGTATGGTGCATTTCTTATGTGGATGGTATGAGAACAAATGTCAAACTTGTACGGTGCCAACTAGATCATTGTGGCATGTGGCGTGGACATCACCATGTGTCAGATGCATACAGTGCCAATTATATGTTCATGTTTTGCAGTACAAATGTCATTAGGTGGCACACATGTATGGAAGCATAACATGTGGTTGTTGATGTTCCATGTGTCTAACTAGACACCAACATGTGTATCAATGTGTATAGCCACACTATCTAGATCCTTGAGGCTAGTTCACATTGGAACACATGTTGGATGTGCTGCATAAAATTTTATGCCTTGTTGATTTCCTATTCCTATGTACATGACTCTAATGTGGATGGTGTGCAATAGGATATGTCAAGGGATGCTTCCTATTGGAACCCAAGACATGTCTAGAAAAGACTATGCCTCATAGAGTTGTGTAGAGCATTTTTGTAGGAATGTTGAATGCAAAGGATGTTGTGCACTATTATAGATGCACAACAATGCAATTGACCACTTCTATTTATCCATCTATCTATATGTGGAAATATATAAATTGATTTAGTTGCATATCTAACATCGTCCACAAAATTTACCAAAAGTGACTAACAAAATGATGGTCATAGTAAAAGATAATGGATGTGGGCAAGCTAAAATGGACCCAAACATGGGTGAATAAAAGTGGCACAATATTTGGCATGGTGAGATTTTTCTTGTAAGCAATCATGATGGTCATCTTGGAGAATTCATCTACCACAAGAAACATGGGGTTACACCAGTGCTTTGTCATAGGTAGTCTTCTTAATAAATCCATGTTAATGATTCCCAAGGTGGTGTACTCAAAACTAAGAGAGGGGTATAGAGTCCAAGCTTCCTATTTGCAATATTTTGCAATGCTACGAAGAATGAGAGACTTGATGTGGTTCTCAATGTTTGCACATATGTGAGGCAACTAGAAGTGTTGTTCAAGTGTTGCTAGTGTTTTAGTAATGTTGAAGTGTTGAGTTATTTTAGCATAGTATGCTTCCTAGATGAGTCTCTAGCTGTGTGGTGTGGTGTTTAAAACATAGAGATACTTGAGCTTGTAGAGAAGCTTGTTAGACATGTAAAATTCACCAACCTATTTACCTTGTAAGAGCTTGGTGTAGATCTATGCAAAGTCCAAGTCTGGTGGGTAGAGAGGTTCCCGGTCAAAGAAGTTGTGACCACATGAGTCCAACATTGTGGTGAGTACATGAACTAGCTATTAGCTTAGGTAGTCAAATACCTTTTGTCTTTTCCCTTCTCGTGATTGATAACTAGATGGAATTATTGTAGACATGTCATCCATTTCACATGGTGCACATTTTCCAATTTATTCTAAGTTTGCAAGAATTGGAGTGGCTTGTGATCAAAGTGGATGATTGGACCTCCTTTCCCAAGATGTAGTGAGATCATTGCTTGATGGTATACAACTCCTTTACATGGGTGGAATAGCATTAAACCGTGTCATTTAAAAGTCATAGAGTGGTACAAAAATCTCTAACTGCATATTTCCTCTCAGAGGATTCCAAATCTCTGACATTCCAACTGAAACATCTCAAACAATCCATAGAGGCCTAGAGGTACGATGCTAAACTAGGTGCTAAACTTGACGCTAATTTAGGCGCTAATTTGCACCTAATTTATTGCCTACTTATTCTGATGGATGCAAAAAATGCCAAAAATAGTGCCATCTTGATAAATAGTGCCGACTTTTTAAAAAATTGGAGAAAAATGCATTAAAACAGTGGGTGAAAGCAAAAAATGGAGCAAAAAAGGGAGCTAATCACAGGGATTTGTTGTAGTAGTTTCATGAAAATGGTGGCAAGAATACATAGATCTTTGACATCAATCTTAGCAGTGGCAGGCAATCTGTTTAAATTCATGAAACCCTAAAAGGTCTGTATAAGCCCTAAAGAGTTTATGAGAACCTAGAAGAAGTCTGCATAAGCCTAGAAGGGCCTACAGAGTCATCAAGAGTCACACAAGCCTATATAAGGCCTATAAAGTCAAGGTAAGAGCTTAAAGAAGTTTGTGTAAATCATAGCAAGTTTGTATAACCATTTTAAGTTATGTGAAGCCATAAAAGGCTCTGTTAAACCCTAGAAGGCTTGTGAAAACTCTAAAAGGTATGTGAGAAGCATAGGAAGGTTTGCATAAGTGTAAAGAGTTTTGTGAAGGATTGAGAGGTATAGTGCAAGCTTATTAAGGGTTATAAACAATCTACAAGTCTGTTTTAGGTCCATGAGACCATGGAAACACACATTGACTACACATGGGTTTGTTGAAATACAGAATGAGTATTTCAATAGTTAAAAGGTCTATTGAAATACACAATGTGTATTTCAACAATTAAAAGGTCTATCAAACCATTTCAAAGGTATGTGAGACCTAAGGTTTATGTAAGGATCTTGTTGTTTCTATCAGCCTGTTGACATGGATGCCTTGCCTATACAAGAGCAAATGGAGTGGGAACACAAGAGAAAAGTTGTAGGGAGAATGCATGCTTGTGAGCATGATGCACATGTCACTATGCTTCTTGGGGCTGCTATACTGCTCCACTAACAAAATAATAGGTTTAAGGGAACTATGCGACTTATATTCCAACTTGTAGAAGAAGGAGGTGCATATCTTATGACTAAAGAAGGCGTACTTGCAGGTTCTAAGGTAATTTTTGCAATGCATATTGATTATTCCTTGCCAACTGGTACCATCTCTCCAAGACCAGGACCCTGTTGTTGCTACATCATTTATAGTGTTGAGTCTCCAAGAGATTATTTCTCAATAAATAGATCCTTTCCAAAATCAGGTACTCTCCACTGAGTTTATCAATGGTGGTGGGGGGTATAATTTTATTCCAACCACAGTCAAATTCAGAGGCACTTTGAGAATCTTTACTACATAATGTCTCATCAATCTTAAGAAAATAGGTCATGAAGTTGTAGTTGAAAGTTTTCATGATGAGAAAGACTTGTTCCTACACCACAAAAGGAGTAAAAGGTATCAAACAATTGAAGGGAGTTAGGAAACATGTTTCTATTTCTATACAAGAGCAGTTGGAGGAAGTTATAGCCATCAAGAGTCTAGTTCCACTACTCCAACAGAACATACCTTCAAATGTGGCATAAATTTTGAGTCTTTTCAGGAGTTCTTAGTTATGAAAACCAACTAACTCTTTCCTCTATGCCCAAGAAGGCTAACTAAAGCATTCAAGAGGTAGTTAGCCTCATTATTATCCACTTGAGAACAATTTCCTGATTTTTCTCAAGGGTGTTTTTGCTTTTGCAATATATTTGGTTGTAATTGGATAGAGATGCTCTTTGGATTTTGTAATAGATTTTTGCAAAACATAGATTAGTAATAGATGCTAAGCCTTCATGATCAATAAGAAAATTGGTTATTACCTTTCTCATATACATTTCTCACTGTGTTTCCTTGAAGAGTTGAATTTTTCACTTGTGGATACCAATCCCTTTTGTAGATGTATTCTTCTTTTCTAACCTCTATGGAATTTTTATGAGTTTGTGTGAATGCACGTCAGTTTTCTTAAGATTGTTTTGTGCTTGAAAAAAAGGTCTAGAGATCCCCTTATCATTGGTGAATCACTTCCTTTGTATTTTCAGTTATTTCTTATCCCTTTCAAGATGAAAACTTAGTTAGATTACTCAGTAGCATTAGTTCAGTAGTGTTTTAGGCTTGCAACTGATTATACATTAGGTATCTTCAGTGATACGTAACAGGGAACCAACCCTTGTCTACAGTTTGATCTGTAGCTATCAAAGCCCACACTTTGAAAGATCTTCCCATGTTTCAATGAATAACTAAGCTAGGTTTTTAGAAAGGGTGCATATTCTAGTGACAACAATATCTATATATCTATATGTATACATACATACATACTGATACACACAAAACAATATCAAGGTTAGCTACCTAAATATTATATATTGCTCATCAAGATATATATATATATATATATCTTGATGAGCAAATATATGTGTGTATTAATAAATCTTGATGAGCAAGATATATGTGTATGTATATATATGTATGTATGTATGCATATATGTATAAATATACATATACATATACCTAAATATCATTATTTATTTATTTATTTTGATGGGAGAACTCAGTTTTTAGCCTAGATCGAGGCCAAGGAGACCCTTTCAAGGGATCTCTTCCCACAACTTTATCGCGAGAGACCACTTCTAGGGGGTCCCAGTCCCCAAGGCATTATCGCCAAGTTCAAACCTGCGAACTCGTTGGCCCAGTGTAGGCCACACCCTGTGAGCACAACAGCCCAACAAAGGCACATATCCTGCGAGCACGTCAGTGTAGCGAAGGCACAAGGCTTGCGAGCTCTTTGGCCTAGTGAGGGTTTGAACCTTGGTGGCTGCCACAACAACCATGTGAATTGACCACCAAACCACGCCCTTATCGACAGATATCATATATTATGATACAATGTATTAATACATATATTTTATATATTAATAAATACTCCATATATATTTTATTATGATGTATCCATGGTTTTTATATTGACTAATATTATGTATATTTGTTCATGCATTTCTTATCTTATTTCTCTTTGAGTATTTATTTTCTTTCTTTCTTTAAACTTTTTTTTGCTTTTTTACTCCTTTCATGTCCTTGGTTTTCTCAACCATACCTCCTTTTTAAGTCAATCTAAATTATAATTGTAGATGCAAAAAATACACATAGTTGAATCCAAAAGTACTATCAACCAATACTATTGTAACTATAAGTACTTAACTAGTTATTATCATATGTACTTATTAACCAATCATATGTTACAATTTTTTACACAAAGTAAAAAAATCGCAAACATGCAAACTTCTTAAACAAAAAAAGTCAAAAAAATCAATTATTGACATTCATGTAAGTTAAAAAATTTCACCTCTAATTGCAACCTTTTCGTTAATCAAGACAATTAATAATAAACTTTGTACTTTGGGTATGTGAATGTCCCTCTTCCCAATTCTACTCCCTTCTTCAATTACATTAAATTACAATTGTGTAATCTATGGGTCATAAACTTGGATGAAATGAGTTCTAGAATGGCTTTATGCAATTAAGACAATTAATAATAAACTTTGTACATTGGGTATGTGAATGTCCATCTTCCCAATTCTATTCCCTTCTTCAATTACATTAAATTACAATTGTGTAATCTATGGGTCGTAAACTTGGATGAAATGAGTTCTAGAATGACTTTATGCAATTAATAGACACTCAAATATGTTTCTAAATTGAATTCAGTGCATTTAATGTAAAACATAATAACACAAATATAATGATAATGATGTTTGTGTGGGCAACACAAGTCTAATATTGTAAATTTCCAACTATATCAAACTCCCAAGTTGAAAAACCCAACCCCTTCTTACCTATGACTGAATAAATCTCAAAACCATCTTTCTCAACACTCATGATACATCACAATTGTGGATTAGAATTTTCTAGGTTGAAAAAAGGTAATCTCATGAGTCAAATAATTATTAGATTTTGTAACCCTAAATATTATTTTTTGTAATTACTATAATAATAAAATAATTGACATTATTGGTCAAGTATTACTTGAGCTACTTCAACGATGATCTATCTACTACTTCTTTCTCACTTCAATATTGATGATGAGTACAATGTAAACTCAAACACATTAAAAGCATTCTTCAACAACAACAATATACATTTCCTAATCAACAAAACAAAACATCTTTATTATTACAATATTTCAAAAACAATAATCTTATTAATCTCATACACCTTTCATTTGTAATGGAAAAAATAATTCTTTTTGTAATTAATTAATTTTTATTCTAACCATTACATCGATTTGACTAAACCTAAAAATCTATCTCTATATTGCTCACTGTAAATTCTTTACACTATAATTAATTTAAATCTAGAATTTACTTATAATAGAAAACAACTCTAAATTTATCTTTATATCCTGTAAAGGTAACCTCAAATTTCATTTTTATGGCTTAATTTTATTTTTTTAAAAGATAAAAGATAATATCTGAATGTGCTCGAATATATATCAGCCCTACGTTTGTAGACCCTTGGAAAACTGCCCCCAGAAAGTCTCTCCAGGATAATTCAAGTGGCATGTAAGAGTCGTTGATAATGAATTCGTCATTTTTTCTTCAGACCAGGGTATCGTTGTAAGCACACAATTTAATGCAGAAATGAACATTTTAGGTTAAAAAAGGGGTTAAAACCTGTTTTAAATGACGGTATTTGCAGGCTGAAAGCGGGTTTGCAGGTTAATCGAGGAGTTAATGAAACTTTGAGATCGGAATTGATTGCAGTGGCTTCGATTTTGATTTTTGGCAGGTTGGTATTCTTTTTAGGGGTTTTCTTGGTTTGGGTTTCGATATTCATTTTAGGTTTTGTTTGGTTTGTTTTAGTTGCCGCGTCGAGTCAAATTGTTTCTGATAATTTTTTTATGAGGTTATAGGTGAGTTTTGACACAATTTGAAGTAAACCTGAATCACATTCTTAAGATTTGTAAGCACGGATTAGATTTGAATATATAACATAATTTGTAAATCATAGTAGTTGTTATACTTCAACAGATGAGTTGTTGGAATCATGTGCTGCCTTATTGCTGTTGGGAATCTGGGTTACGCTCTTATGAATGCCCCCATTACCTCCTAGACCACAATCTCTTCAACATGTTTGTTGCAGTTTTAAGGATGGAATACAAATTCTGATTTGTGATGGTTATTATTTGTTATATTTGTGAATTCATCATTGCCATTTTAACATCCATATTATGTTTTCATGAAATGAATATTGTTATGTTAATTTTTTTTTTTAGAAAAGAGGGATACCGCCAAGTGTTGGGGGCTAGGGTATTAGGGATCCAATATATGTGGCTGCAAGATTGTGGGCTTTGTGGTCACTATAATTGTTATGTTATTGGAGTTTATGAAAAAAGGTAAAGGTGATGGCGATTTTTTTTAGCTTACAGCCTGACCAGCATGCTAATTTGGCGTATAAACTCCAACTTATGGAGACAAGGGCTCATTTTTAATTAACCTTGTGTTTTATGTATACAATTCAAATTTATTATTTTGTAGGCCCTATATTTTGGCCTCATGACTCCTCAGAGAAAATTGGGCATTGCTAATCCCACTCCTGCCATTAGTATTGATGAGGAAAATTTTACAGCATGAAATGAGATATTGGTTGATGATACCATTAGTATTGAAGAGGAAAATTATAAGAGGGAATGGAATGAGAGATTGTTGGTCGTGGAGAAATTGGCCTGCCAAAACTTGCTAGCTCACTTCGGGTGTTTTGGAGTGTGAAAGGTGCGAAAGATGGAAATTTGGGCAGATATTTTGATTCAAATTATGTGGGATTTGATAAGTACTTGATTGAAATCTGAAATTATGGAGTTTAGTTGAGGATACAAACATCTTGAATCTGGTTTTGTCGCTTGGGCTGTTCCCAAAAACAAAGAACATGGTTAGAGCCTAGGTAAGCTTGTAAGAGATCAAGTAAAATTCAGTGATCTTTTATGAACTCATGCTTTCACACAGTTGTTTAAGGAATTGATGTTTTTAGAAAAGGGCTTTTGGAAAAGCTGTGTGATATTTATAAGATCACTCAGTTTTTCCAGAAGCCTTTTTTTAAACACCATGGACTGTGGAAGCATCAAGTCTTTAATTGAATTGTTTTTGCCAGATATATGGAGCTTCTGTTAATTATATCTCCACAAAAAAAATCATAAAATGTTACAGAATTTGAGCCTAGGAGATCAATTAAAATTAAGTGAATCTTTTATGAACTCATGCTTTCACACAATCGTTGAAAGAATTGATGTGTTTAGAAAAAGGCTTTTGGAAAAACTGTGTAATATTTATAAGATCACTCGATTTTTCCAAAAGCCTTTTTTTAAACACTATGGACTGTGGAAGCATCAAATCTTAATTGAATTGTTTTTGCCAGATGTACGGGGCTTCTATTAATGATGCGCCCACCCAAAAATCACAAAAATGTTTACATTTCATTTCAGAAATTGAATTACTACCAGGTACTTCTACTAAAAACTCTATAGCTCAAGATGACAGCTATTATTAAAAAATGGGTGCTTTAGATAAAGTGGTTACAAGATGCGAAGAATATCTCTTATTTTTTAAAACAGAGCTGAGGTTCATGTATGGACCGATACTGAAATTTACTGTATTGTGAACAGAAATTACACTTTATGTGATACTAGAAATATTAACAAATTGATTTCTAGAAATCAAACAAGCAAAATTAGTAATCTGGTTGGATGTTAGAACTAGAATTTCACAAGCTTTTTCAACATTTTCTCCCTCTATCCACCTTTGTTGCAGGTCATCAATAGGAATTAATAAATGCTAGCCTTTAATCTTTAGGTGCTTAGCTTTGTTGATTAAATATGAACAACTTGTTCCAGTATCCTAAAACTTCCAATGCTAGGGTTTTGGCCATAGCTTAAATTGATTTGCAGCAAAAAATTCTGAGGGTAGGATTTTGGCCAGACTATAAATTTATTTTGGCTTCTCAAATTTTCCAATTTTTTTGAACAGAAAACAGTTAATGCATTGGGAAAACCAAGATTAAATCACTTTTGCATGTAGATCGATTTATTCTATTTCCTTGACATTTATTAGAAAGGTACAATTTTCTAGTTACAAGGAAATTTTTGAATAGCTTTTGGCTATTCAAAACACTTAATGCGTGTAATTGTATTTAACAAGCCAGGGCAGAGTAGCCCTTATAATAGAGATCTAAACTTAATTTTTGCATCTAAGATGTGACTATTATACAGCTAAGATTGTGATAACCATCAGGATAATATGTGTGTGAGATTTCTTCCACCAAAGCAGGTTTTTACTTTTTACTGCTAGTATTAGGTTTTAGCATAAGAAATTCCCATGAATGACAATCTGTTTTAAATGTCTATATAAGAACTCGAGAAAGGGCCATGAATTGGAATAATAAAAAGAATTAAAATGTTGTATTAATCCCAAGAATTAGACATTTTGGTGTAAAGAACAAATTGATACTTGGAAAGGTGCAGGCAAGGTGTCCAGTAAAGGAATGTAGATGAATTAGCCTTCAAAATTTGGAGCATTCTGCTTTGTGATGAAAATGAGCTTTTCCACAAAAGGCATATGGAAACAAAGAAGCTTATAGAAGTTTAGCATAAACTAATGATCTACTGACAGGCTTTATTTAAATGAGCTTGGGAAATTTCCACGTAAAGCCACTGAACTTGCTTTCAACAGTAAGATAAAAGCTCTATTAAAGAATAATTTAATCCACAAGCCTATCTCAAGCAGGAGAGCAGAAAGAGAGGGAAAACAGGTGCAGTTATTGATATAAAATATCATTTCACAACTTTGACCATTTACAATAAAAATAGGCCTTCTTAACAATTTTATAACACTTGGATCATGCAATATTGGAAATGAGTCATAGAAGAGATGCAGAAGAGAAAAATGTTCAACATCATCAGAATTTATTGCTCATAAAATCGAAGACCAAGCTGAGAACTTTCTGTTTTTGTATGCATTCCAAGGTCATGCATATGTGCTATATACGGTTGTCAAGTCTCTGGTTACTGCAGCAAAAATTGATCAAATGCAATAGATCTATATAGTGGGAAAATTTCAGCACTCCTGGAGAAATTTGATGTTGGCACACTTTTCAAGGCAACTTCAAATTGTCTTCTGGATGCTGAATTCAATCTCACCATTGAAACAAAATGTGTAGAATTGTCTGGTCTATCAGTATATATTTTCATGGCAACATGAAAACTTTTTTTTCTGGGCACACTTCCCAATAACCTGGAAAAATGGCATGTGGAGGTAGATTGTGATAAAGCTACAAAAGCATAAAATTCCTGAAATCATCCTATCTGTTATCTAACAAAATTTAGAAGATATGGAGATGTACAAGGATAATCAAATGCATTATTGCTGCTACTTCAATAATATACGAACTATCTAAAAAGAAAAATAAAATGGTTTGTTGGAGGGGTAACTGCTACGTTTAGAGAGCCTTTGGATGCAGCTCCCCATCACTGGACAAGATTGAAGACTCTGATACAAGTGATAAAGAATAAGTGGTAGGCAATAAAAGGATAAGCAAGAATAATGAAACACAGAATGAAACTAGAGCTTTTTATTTAATTAATTAATGATGGGTATTATAATTACATGTGGCGATCAAACAACAATTTTATTTTGCTGATCTACAAGATCTTTTAATCAAATTTCTACGTTAATTTAATGCATGTGATGTTAATTTTTAAACAATTCCTATAATAAGAAGTGTCACCAACAAACTTGTCTTGACACACTATTGTAATTATTGTCATTATTAGTTGTATACTATGTCACAAGGTTTGAGTTCGGTAACGATAAAATTAAATTCGACTAGTATAAATCTAATTTAAATGTTTTAAGTAATTTAAATTAAAATTATTATATAAAATTAAATTAAAGTAATAATACCTACATGAATATATTAAAAATTCATTTACAGATCAAAAATATATTCATTTAACTGCCCCTAGTGGTTTTCTACTCATTGGGTGCACTATAACTCTGAATTCTAAACTTCAAAGTATAAAATAATTTTTTTATAGGGCTATATAATCCTTTTAATTACAACTAGATTACTACTAAAGTCTTGTCAATTCTATTAACCATTCATTAATCTAAATAATAACTAAACTTTAACTACCAAAAAAATACTATTTTCGTGTAATGAGACAGCCCTATGCTTTTACTAAACCATCCCCTTTGCTAGATTTAAAGCACTGGTTTGGGTAACTATTTCACTGGTGGCAATGTTTTCCTAAAGATGCAGGGATATAATATATATCCCACAGCCTTTATAAAGTCTTAACACTTTTTAAGTTTTCATTGATGATTCACTATGATTTTGACTTTCCCAAGGGTTTATTATATAAATGAATATAAAAAAATCAACATAGGTTAATTCAACTGGTGTTCATTGTTGTTAGCATTGCTTGCACCGCGGATGAATGAACACGCACAAGTTAATTCATCGGGGCTGCTCAAATGCAGAATATAATCAAGTAAGTCGGGCCAGATGTTGAATGAACCTAGAGCAGTCTGAGCCCTGCATCTGAACCTGAAGCGGATTAAAAAACCTGAAACTCTTACCCATACAAATTATAGGGCAAATTGAAAAGATTTTTTTAGGTTTTTTTAATGTTCGCCGAATTTTGAACTTCATGGATTAAATTCAGCGAACCCTGTGACATAGGTTATATATGACTAACTACTTAGTATTGAGGAACATTACATCTTCTTTTTTCAACATATTAAACTGGGCTAATTGCTAAACGGTATTATGATTTCAGTTTAATCTGTCACATAGTTAGTTCTGATTTTCCAAAGAAATTTTCTTTTTTGATATTAATTTTCTTCTTGGATTTGTTAATGGTCTGTTATAGGCTTATAGCTTTTCTGTGCCTCACCCATTCATTAATTTGATAATGAGAACATTTTTGGGTCTGGGGCAACTTCTGAATAAATTTCTATTTGAGTTCTTTGTAAGGTTCACAAGACATGTCACATCACTGTAGTTCAGTATGAGGTTGAATGTTGTGGCTATCAAAATGCATATTTGTAGAGACAAGTTGTCTTTTCTTTTCCTTATTCTTTTTAAAGCTGTTCAGAAACTTTTCTGGGGGATGTTTATTGAATCAGTGTAAGTTTGGATGTTGGGGTTTACTGTACCAGATCATGGAGCTTTAGGTTGACATCTAATGAATTTTGAAGGGTAACAATTTGGTTCCTAGAATGGAAACAACATATTTGGTATGATGTATGATATGCTTCATTGGAATAATGTTGTTGAGGGTCATTTTTTAATTTGTATTCTTTAATGGAATGGGGTTTGTTAGCCCTTTTCTTGATTTTCTTTTCTTCTAAGCAAAATAGCATTCAACCACACTTCAGAACACAAGAAATTTACTTTCTTGTATTGCATATCCCTGCTTGTTACCAAAATTCTATGCCAAGACTACAGTCATCCTTGGAACATTTAGTTCTTCATTAGACTGCATGGAAGTATAAAATGCACCTATTCTTCACAGTTGTGTATTCTGAAGCCTGAAATCTTGTTAATATCCTTGAATTGTAAGATAAACATCTTGTTTGTCTTTAGAATATGGATAGTTTCTGAACTTTTAAGCCCAATTGTGCAGGTTCTTGGCACTGGAAGGAAGGAGCTTTTGTTTGAGCCATAAAAATGAGTTCTGTATGTCCCTTTGCAAGAACAGCTAAAAAAAATCCACAAAACTTGGTAGAAAAGGTCCAGCAAGAACAGAATGAAGATGAAAACAATCATTCTGACCAGGCTAGGGAAGGGAAAGAGGATAATTCAAACAAAGGAGAAACTCCGAAGTGTCCTTTTGGATATGATTCCCAGTCATTTAAAATAGGACCATTTAGCTGTGTAATTTGTCGAGCTTTACTATATGAAAGCAGCAAATGTGTACCATGTGGCCATAAATTTTGCAAGTAAGCTTAGTCTGGATAGTAAGATGAAAGATCCAATATATAATAACTGAAGGTTTCCAGTGTTGTTATTATGGTTGTTTGGCTGGTAATTTTTAATATAGATCTTCTGCTATGTTGTCATTAGCTATTCCGAGATTTCATTCAAATATTAGTCATAGACGTTCTTTATTTTGTCTCCAGAGTATGCATTTTGCGCTTTGAGGATTGCCCTTTGTGCGGAGCAGACATCAATAAAGTTGAGCCCGATCCTGATCTTCAAGCACTTGTTGATCAGTTCATTGAAGGTCATGCTAGAATCAAGAGAACAGTATCTCATTCGGATGATCCAAAGGAAAAAGAAGATAACGAACAATTTAAGACTGTTGTCTATGAGGATGTTTCTTTGGAAAGGGGCAGCTTCCTTGTGCAGCAAGCTATGAAAGTAAGTTTGAAAATAGATTTATTGGAAATTCAAAATTGATGCCGACTGTGTAGATATATCATCATTATAGGTTTTCCCCAAAAGGATGAAGTTCTTTTATGCTGTATGCTCTTGGTGTGTTTGTGGCTATTAAGTATCTATGACAATGCATTCTTCGTTAAAAAATTCTTTTAAAACTTAAATTAAAAGAATAAACCAATGACTATTGACATCTGCGAGTCAAAAGACTTTTAGTTTGCCCAAATTCTGATAAATATGGTTTTTTAAATTGTTCCATAATTTTGATAAATATGGTTACTCCAATTTGTTGAGATTTTCATTTGCAGGCATTTCAAGCCCAGAATTTGGAGAGTGCCAAGTCAAGGCTAACTTTATGTGCAGAGGATATTCATGAGCAGCTGGGAAGGACTGAAAGTACTCCAGAATTATGTTCACAACTAGGGGCTGTTCTTGGCATGCTTGGGGATTGCTGGTCTCTCTCTCTCTCTCTCTCTCTCTCATCATTCAATACAGATGTGGCCATAAGTGCTTGCATTTGTTTACAAGGCACGAGCATGAAAAAGTTTCAAGAGGGAAAGATAAACCTTAACTTTCTATCATCCATTGGAAAAACTTTTCAACAAAGGAAACTGTTACTTAGTGACAAATGACAACAAGGAAACTCATAGCCTCGTAAGTCCTTTCAAAGAGGCTAGGCATCTCTTTTATTGGAAATAAGATAACATCATTTAGATGCTTCTCCTCAATTGTAGATTGAATGTATAATTCAAATTATAGTTTTATATTAGGTTAGATGCTCAGACTTATAGCTGTTGTTACAATTACAATTTAGGACACATGCCCTTGTTTATCCTGCACTGATTTCAGTGAGGGGGTACTTTTGCATTATATCTATAAGACTGGAAGATACCAAAACAGATGTTTTTGTAGTGTCTTCCAGAAATTTGCTATGCCTCCCTCCCTCTTCAGAGCTCCGGGCTGTTGGTGTATTCTATATACTTGCTATTTACTTGTTTACTTGCAACTTGAATCTTCCACATTAAAATAGTCGTTGTTACAATTACAATTTAAGACACATGCCCTTGTTTATCCTGCACTGATTTCATTGAGGAGGAACACTTGCATTATATCTATAAGACTAGAAGATACCAAAATAGATGTTTTTGTAGTGTCTTCCAGAAATTTCCCATGCCTCCCTCCCTCTTCAGAGCTCCGGGCTGTTATGTAATCTATATACTTGCTATTTACTTGTTTACTTGCTCCTTGAATCTTCCACATTAAATTGGATTTTACGTCAAGCAGTTATTCAATTATGTTATTTTTTTCAAGTATATTCATTGCTATTTAAATTGTGCAGTCGAGCCATGGGAGATGTTGGTGGGGCTGTCAAATATTACAGCGAAAGTGTTGAGTTTCTTTCCAAATTGTCCGTTGATGATCCAGAGGTTTCTCTCTTCCACAAATGCCCTCTCTTTTGTACCATTTGGCATTTACCTGTTCTTGTGTCTCATTTCTCTCTTTTAGTAGCTGCTGGGACAATTATGGAATGAACATAACAGAAAGCTTAATCTTGTTAATAAAAGTGAATCATACATTAACAGAGCACTTTTATTCATAGTGGAACACACGCTTGTTAAACATATATATGGTGATTAGCAATGTGTTCTAAAATATCTCTCTTTTACAGATGTGCATGCCAAGTTACGTTTTCAATACATTTTGCTGTGCCGCATAGATTTCTCTCTCTCTCTCTCTCTCTCTCTCTCTCTCTATATATATATATATATATATATATATATATATATATATATATATCATAAAGTTGCAAGTATGAATTAGCTTTGCCCTTGTCAATAAATAACCGCTGATATTTTTGTTGCAGGTTGTACATACACTTTCAGTTTCTTTAAACAAAATTGGAGATCTTAAATATTATGATGGAGATCTTTCAGCTGCAAAATTGCATTATTCTCGATCGCTGGATATTCGTAGAAAGGCTATTAACGATCACACAAAACTATCCTCACAGGTTTGTTTTTGTTAGACATGTCAATGCAATCATGCTTTTCTTATTTGGATACATAGTTACATGTTTGCATTAGGATGGAACTTCTATTGTGCTTTTGCACCTTTCTTCAAGGCTTTTATGCTTTGGTGGTTTTCTGCTTGTTACTTGTTTCAATTAACAATCACACAAAACTATCCTCACAGGTTTGTTTTTGTTAGACATGTCAACACAATCATGCTTTTCTTGTTTGGATATATGGTTACTTGTGCGCATTAGGATGGAACTTCTATTGTGCTTTTGCACCTTTCTTCAAGGCTTCTATGCCTTTGGTGGTTTTCTGTTTGTTCCCATGAAAATCAAAGCATATTACTTCCAAAGATTATGAAGCTCATTCGTTATGTGTGTACTGATAACTAGTGAGTC
Source organism: Cunninghamia lanceolata (assembly GCA_027924645.1). Lineage (NCBI taxonomy): Eukaryota > Viridiplantae > Streptophyta > Pinopsida > Cupressales > Cupressaceae > Cunninghamia > Cunninghamia lanceolata. The sequence goes on along the minus strand of BSBN01000391.1, from coordinate 40,043,626 downwards.
AGTGAATTGAGCTCATCTGTTTTATGTAATGCTTACAAGTTTACAACTATTTAGTATTCCAGGAGGAACTCTGATTGTTTTAGAGGAAATCAAATTATAGGAAACTTAGATATCTGTGTTGAAGCGACATAACTTGTCTAAAGATTTCATGAATGTATAATTCTATGCGTTGGAGCCAAACCAATGTGGCAAATAATAGACCTAGTAGTGGACATATTCATGAATATATCAGTTCAAATGTCAATATTACTTTTGTTGAGATAATTTCTCTATTCAAATTCTTTCTTTAGTCATTCACTTTCGTGTGTTCGGGCTGCAGGTGCTTGATGTTGCAGTTTCCTTAGCTAAGGTTGCAGATGTAAACAGAGGCCTAGGTAATGAAGAAGTTGCTATTGAAGGATTTCAAGAAGCAGTAAAAAGCTTGGAATGTCTTTCATTACAACCTAGCGAGGAGTCATCTTTAGAGAAAAGGGTAAGTTATATTTGATGCAGACATTTCTTGCCTGTCCTCCAATACACCTTTATGAACTAGTCAATGCTGGTAACTATCCTTGTACTATTGAGTGCGACGGGGCTGTTTGACCATTTGACTTGACAAGTTATTTTTAAACTTTAATCCATAGCAATTTGAATTATTTACTGTCAAGTCGGTGGGCATTTTTCTTTTCTTTCAGTTCTAAACTTTTGAACTTTCTTTTCATCTTGCAGCGGCTTTCAGTTTTACATTTTCTTCATAGCCAGCTCAAGGAGAGTCAAAATACTACTCCCATTGCAGCAACCTGAAGTTGTTTCTGTTTAAGTAAGCAATATGAAGTTCTGGATGGATAGTTCTTAGTATCTATCTTCAGTGTAACTATTACATACATATTAATGAGTGTACCATATAATATCCTACATGGTTTATGCATTTACATTATTAATCACTGTATATGTCTGTAGTAAGAACCTACAACTGATGTGGTCGACGCCTAGTTCCATGTGTATTCACACCATTGAACCTTGGGTATTTTAATTTTTTCACTGTAGATGGAAATTTCAAAATGATGCTAAAATGCAAATGCAGAGGATCATAGACTTTGTGTAAAATGGTTTTAGCTAGACGTTAGATGTACATGGTTCTTATCCATTGCATCGAATCTAAGCTGCAAGAATATCAGGCATATCACTGTGTTCTCATATTACTCATTTGCAATAAGTATTCTGGGGTATGATTTTTCTATACCTAAGTGATTCGTCAGTTTCTTTCCATACCATGTTAATGCTTAAGAATATTGAACGTATTCTCAAATATTGAGAACTTTGAAAAATCGTTGGGTCTGGGCTAGCAGTCATAGGTTAGGAAAACAAAGAGGTTCGCATTGTTTGGCTTTTGGGAGTAATTTCATAGACAGTGGTCGATGTGGAAATACAGTTTTCGTTATGCTCTTCAAACATAGCTCTTCATTGCATGAGGTGAATTTAAGACTATTCACGTTTCAAAGTTTCATTGAATAGTATGGGAGAAAGGAAGAGAATGTATCGTGGGCATCCATTTTTCTAGAACAAGTTATAAAACCTCAGCTGAGAGGCAATTGGTTTGCAGGCTTCCTTGTTAAAGGAGCTCCTAAATTCGATTCAGAAGTTCAACCCTTGGGATGTCAGAAATACCCCAAAGTAAGAGCCTCACGTCGTTTGTTATTTGCCCCAAATAACAAATAATGTCCGGCTGTTTAAGCTTTAAACTCAGAAATAGGTTTATATCGTAGACTTAAAAATATTAGAGCAGTTTTTTATTCGATATAGGGCGGTTGATTAGTCATTAATATGACAATATGAGCATAGATACTGCAAATTAACAGCTAAATCTACTTGCTCGTACTGTCATTACTTTCTTCTTGAGAAATAAGATATTGAATGTTTGTCGACCATTTTGTTTTTTCTTTTAACACCCATTAGCTTTTTTTTTTTTTTTGGAATCAAATACTCTTAGTTTTAAAATTGAATTAATCAAAACTTGATGAGTAAGCTGGTCATACCAAATGTTTCTCCAAGGTCTTTATATGTATATTAGGGGAAAGGGTCCAATAGATAACCATGTCCCAATAGTCGCTATGGTGTCACACATTTAGACCCCCAATTAAATATATGAAAATAATAGTAGTTGAAAATTAATATACTAGTAAAGTTTAATAAGGAATCAATACATGTGCACATATACATGTGTAACAATACACTTCACATGTTACATCAAAGAAACAACCAATCATATAGTGGCAGATAATGCAATCAGTTATAGGTGTCTCGTGTAAAACACATCCTTGTTCTGATTTTTTTTTTCGTTTTTGGTTTTACTGCTGTTTGTTTTATGGTATTGCTTTTTGCATTTGTTTTTGCATTGCACATGACATAAATATAAACAATATAAAGCTTTCCACAACACCCAAATGCTTATATATGAAGGAAATTACAATAGTAATGGAAAATAGCAATACCCAAATGAAGATATCACACAACATTAAATTAAGAATATACCAAGATTGTTGTTTGATTACAAGTCTGAATAAATAGTCTAATACAACATTTTCAATGGTTGGAAATTGCCTTGCAACAGTTACAATGCAGTCTTCCTCAATGAAAGAAGGAACCCTTGTTGATATGGATTAAAACCCACACTATATATGCCAAATGGGCCTCCAAATCCTAGGCGTTTAGCCTATAGGTCTCACGTCACCCCTACAGTAGTAGTACGACCTGTTTTTTGCCCTCACACAACATCAAACAATTAATACATCCTTCAGGCTTTGCTGTTTGTCCATTCCTATCTCTAGTCACCTTGTTACAATGGTTAATTCTGCAATAAAGACCAAACAACCTCATCAAGAACTCCATGCCCAACCAAGGAACTGTACGACCAACAAAGGAATTGTACAACTAGAAATAGGAACTCCTCTGTCACTCCAAACCCATACAAATCTGCAATTTTTCCCTACAAATCTTTATTCATTGAATCTCAAAGATTTGTCAATGAAACCCTTGCCTGCAAACATGAGATCTTCTGCAATGAAACTCAAGCACAATCTCCGAATGAATCTGTCAGCAACCAACCTTGGAAGATCTTTCACTTTTGTAGCTTTTGTCCCTTGTGAAGGTTTTCATCTCCACAAAGCCTCTGGTAGAACTCCACACTCAACTTGGTAAATCTCTCTTAAAAAACAAAGCATAGCATAACCCCTCAAATGAGCTCAAAAATGCTTTTATATACTTTCTCCATTCACACACCTAGCTTGGGGAAATAAAATAACTTTATTTTATTTTTCACTTATGTCTCCGTATTGGTGTTCCCCTTGGGTATACCACTTTAGCACTCCTTTAAATATTACATGTATTGCACTTGGGCGCCCAACTTAATAAAGTTCCTCTTTTAATATTAAACAAACTCTTAGTAATAGCTTTATAATTAAACATTATAATATAAGCGTTTATTTAAAATCAAACACTTAAATTGCGGAACACACCGACGAAACATCATATGATGTAACTGACTGAGCCAAGGGGTAACCGAAGCTGAATACTGAAGTCGATGCCAGAACAGGGTGATTGCTAAAAATAAGTGACTACTAAATATTGTAAAAATGGACCGTGTCTGAAACATCCTCGGAAAGTCGTCATGAAACAATTGAAGAACTGAGCTCAAACAACACCTGGGAGCAACCAAAAGATGACAACCAAACCTCCACAAACCATAGAATTCCCTACCCATACCATAATAGCCTACCGGAGCCCTGAGGAACATGCTAACGACCAACAAACTGATGAAGCTTAGGAAGGGGACATTATAGTCCTCCCTTCCCAAAATTGCTTGTCCCCAAACGATTGCAACTTCGGATGTTGTAAAATCTGCTCGCTCTCCCAAGTCGCATCTTCAATCGACAAATTCTTCCATTTAACTAGATACTCTTTGATAGTCCTCCTCCATAGAGTATGTTGCCTAGTGTTAATGATAGCCATTGAAATCAAGATAAATTTCCCTTCCTCATCCAATGGTGGCAACTCGGAAGAGAACTACATTATGCCCAAGTGCCTTTTTAAGGCGAGAGACATGAAAGACATTGTGTACTCTATTGTCTATTGGCAACTCAAGCTCATAAGCCACCTTTCCAACCCACTTGGATATCCTGAAAGGACCATAGAACAATGGCTTAAGCTTCTCCGACCCACTCTTCTTAAGAGTGGATTATCTGTAGGGCATAAACCATGTCACCAACCTCAAAAGTCCGCTCAACACAACGCTGATCAACATAAAGCTTTTGCTGATTTTGTGCTTGTTGCAACTTCTCTTTCAGTGATTTCATAATGTCCTGACCCTCTTGGAGCAAATCCGTTGCCTTAGGCACTCTGCTATCCCCAAATAATAAGTCAAGGAAACTAGGGGCCTTATAGATGTACAATGCCATGAATGGTGACATCTTGATAGACATATGGTAAGTAGAATTATAACAATACTCACCAAGGTGCAACCATCTTACCCATGCCTTCTGCTGCCCTGAAATGTATTTATGGAAATACCCCTTCATCCACTTGTTCACAAACTCAGTCTATCCATCTGTTTGCAGATGATAGGAGGTACTGGGAGTGAGCTCAATCCCACTCAATCTGAAAAGTTCTTGCCAGAAAAGGCTCAGGAACTTGTTGTCCCTATCACTAACAATGCTCTTGGGCATCCCATGTAATCTGAATATCTCTCTGAAAAATAAAGTAGCCACCTGTGCTGTTGTATATGCTACTGAAATAGTAAAGAAATGGGCAAATTTTGTCAATCGTTCTACAACATATATGCAATCCTTACTGTGCACCTTCGGAAGCCCAGTGATGAATTCCATAGAAATACATTCCCATTTCTGCTTGGGATATGCAGGGGTTGCAACAAACCAACTGGATATGTGTGCTCATGCTTGTTCTGCTGGTATGTGGGACATTCGTGAACATACTTAAGGACTTCATTCTTAAGTCATTTCCAAGTAAACGTTTCTTGGATATGCATGTAAGTTTTGAAGTAACCCGGATGACCAACCATAGGTACATCGTGGAACGTCCTCAGAATCTTCACCTTAATCTATGAGTTGGGTACTAAATAAATCCTCTCCTTATAAATGATCAATTCATTCACCACGATATATCTGTCATTCTATAGAGTACCCTCTATGATGGCCTATGCCCAAGAGTTCTTTGCATACTCAACTGAAATCATCTCTCTCCAATCAGTTGTAATCTCCACTAGAGCACACATATGAAGTCTCATGGAAAGTGCATCAACAACCATATTTTTCTTCCCATTGACATACACAATGTCAAAGTCATAAGCCTACAATTTACTTACCTATTTTTGTTGCCTATCATTGAGATCTAGCTGATTTAGGAAGTATTTGAGGCTATTGTGGTTGGTCTTAACAATGCTTCTACCTCCCACAAGATATAGTCTTCTTTTTACAAGTAATGATGAATCCATTTTCTATCTGAACTTTGAAGCCTTCAAATTCTTCAGTTTTGAGACTTCTCTTTGCTACAATCCCTTCATCAATGAAATTGTGCATAGCTCCAGTGTCAAGAAGAGTGACAATCCTTTGACCTCCCAATACCCCATGAATCCTAAATGACCCCTCTTTCTGAATGCTAAAGACGTGGACTGCTGCACTCTCCTCTCCTTGCTCCTTATCTAACTCATCTGAAGAGTTCTCCATCTTCGAATCTCCTGAATCGGAATGCTAATCTGCATCAAGCTGCTGATTCTTCAACTAAAAAGCACTCAATTTGTTTTGCCTTAGCTTGGGCAGCACACTTGTGTGTTGAATCCCAAGGCTCCCTGCAATGAAAACGTCATTTCTTTCTTTTGAGTTCATTGAGCTGCTCACTATCTAATCTCGGTGGTCCCTTCCTGGGCGGATTGGAATCTTTTTGAAAATATTTCTTGTCCTTGTCTTTCTTATGAAAGAAACCCTTGGACTGAAATTTGTTCCTTGTGGAATATTCCATGTCTCTGCTTTATTCAGAGCATCTTGCAAAGTAGGTGGATTAAGGGCCTTAATCCAACCTCTCAAGGGATCGAACAATCCATTGATAAATAGAACAATCAACCTCCTCTCAAAAATATCAGTCACCATCACAGATAACTTCTGGAACTCAGAAATGTAAGTATCCACTGAACCCCACTTTTCAACTTTGCCAAGTCCTCAAACTGCAATTTAGGACCCCTTTTGTCAAATCTATCAATTAATCTCTTGGTAAACCCTACATAAGAGTCATTTGATCATGGCCCAATGTGACCATCCCATAGTGCCACCACTCATGGGCACTACCATCCAAATGAAGAGTTGCATACTTAATGGCTTCATCCTCAGGCATGGGATTGAGCTGAAAATAGATATCTAACTTTTGAACCCAAGCTCTAGCTAAAGTCTTTACCAAGCCATCAAAATAAGGAATATATAACTTAGTAACCCTCTTCTGTAATTCCTAATTATGTAGTCTACCACCCCCACCTCTATGGGGTCTATACTCAATCTGATATCCATATAGTTGCGAAATGACATTTAAATCTCAAATTCAACCCTTGAATCCCTACAATCCCTCATTATATTTGATCCTGCAACTCTTGTTGTGTAGGTTCATTACAACTGGAGGGTTATTCTGAGGAGGAAAGTTAGGCATAAGAGGCCTAGCATTTGTTGTTTTAGCCATAGAACACTGATTTGCAGCCGTATTGTTGACTAAACTATCCCCATTTTCACCATTCCTTCCATTGCCATTACCACCACCATTTCTTCCATTGCCATGATTGCCACCATTTCTTCCATTGCCATTATGACCACCATTGTTATTGTTGTTATTGTTATTATTATTATTCATCATTTTCTGAGTCAATAGGGCACACAATTGATTCATATTTTGTTGCAAATCTCGCTGTCCCCTAGCAAGATCATTGAGGATATCCCCTTGTGCTTGGTTCACCGTGATCCCTGTCACCCATATTTACCTCAATCCTATCAACACCCACAAAATGATCAATATGTGTTGCAACTTCAAGGTTAGGGCTTGATCAGTTTCTTTTCAAATAATACTGATGAGTACTAGGTTGTATTACTTAATGAATTCACTGCATGCTCACTCAACTTCAATCACACAAGATGACAAGATACATCTATGCTCTGATACCACTGTAACATACACCCTTGTTTTGATTTTTTTTTGTTTTTTGTTTTATTGCTGTTTGTTTTATGGTATTGTTTTTTGCATTGCACATAACATAAATATAAACAATATAAAGCTTTCCACAACACCCAGATGCTTATATAGGAAGGAAGTTACAATAGCAATGGAAACTAGCAATACTCAGATGAATATATCACACAAACATTAAATTAAGAACATACCCAAGACTGTTGTTTGGTTACAAGTCTGAATAAATAGTTTGACACAACATTTTCAATGGCTGGAAATTGCCTTGCAATAGTTACAATGCAATCATCCTTAATGAAAGAAGGAACCCCTGGTGGTGTAGGGACACCCATAAGTCTTCATGTCTTCAAGGGGTCAAAAGTTAACATTTTGTTTTATTTTGGTATTTTCATGTAATAAGGTCTTCTAAGACCATTCTTGTGTGTTGGAGTCTAATTTGAGTCATTAGGTGTAAGTTGGAGTCTAGAGGAATATGAAAAGTCTCAATGTTGCAAAACATGGAATATGAAAAGACACAAGTGTAAATGAAGGAATTAGAATGGTTGTAGTTTGAAAATTAGTTATAAATGGTTGGTACATGTTTAAATAGCCTTGGGGAGGTCAAAACCAAACAGAGTGGTTACATTTTGAAGTGATATCAATAAAAGACATCCTTGTTTCTGCATTTCTGAACGTTAAATTGCTGTTTCAAAGCTTGGTACGACCTTGTACGATTGGTTCATGATCTAAAACTAATTGGAGTTGATGGAGCATTAAGTCTACTTCCTTATGCTTTTTATTGTATTCAATTTCATTGTCTTTCAAGAAAGTTATGGCCATTTTACTGTAAACAGGTCTGAAACCCTAGTTACGGTAATAGTGAGCAAACAAATCAAATTTTGAAGGTTTCCGTACAAAATAACATGCCTTGATTCTGAGATATGTTGTATAAGGTCTAAATGGGTATCTAGAACTATGTTTACATTTTTGATATCATGTTTACAATGAAAGTTATGGTTGAAAAACCTAATTTGCTGCTACCAAGTTTGTTCAGGTAATTAGACCTAGAGACTAGGATAGTCAATTTTTAGAGGTTTCCATACAAAGTAACCTACCCTAGTCTTGAAGTATGTTGAATAAAGCCCAAATGAGTATCTAAAATTGTGTTCACTTTTCTGATATCATATTTGTACAAAAAGTTATGAAGGAAAAACTAGTTTTGAAGGGCTACAAAGAGAATGCGGCCTAATGAAGGAAAACCCATCATAGGATGTTTAAATGATTGAAAGTTTGGTTGATTGAGATTAGTTTGGTGTTGTCCACCTCTGCTCTACATCAAATTGGTATCAGAGCCTAAAAGGTCTGGGAAAAGAAGTTAAGAGCCCGAAGATCTGGGCAAGATAAGTTTTTTTTGGAGTTTGTGTTGTCTTTTTGTAGGTTGAAAGAAGAACCTAGATGCCAAAAGACTAGGCCAAGGGAAATGAAGGGGGCCTAAGGTGAGGTATCATGAAGATAAGAAACAACATTGAGAAGAAGTAAGGTGAAAGAGACTTGCTTGAGAAAGAAGAATGGAAATGTTGAGAAGATTCGTCCGTGGAGACTTGCAGAGTAAGGAGGTACCAAGAAAGAAACAAGAGAAAAGAAAAGAGAAAAGTGAGATGAAGAAGAAAGATGAGAAGGTAGAACAAGTAAGTTTTCAGTAGGAGATAATAAAGTTGAGCCAAGCTTTGGAACAAATGGAAAAAAGTATGGAACTTGAGATGCAGCAGCTTCTTGAGAGAGCAAAACAAGAAAGTGGTTGGCATTTACCAATAAGGAAGAAGGTAAAGTGGCCCATCAAGAAGATCATTCAGAAGAGAAGAATGCAAGAGAGGACATCAGCACCAGATATTGAAGAATCTTTGTTGATGAAGGAAGAGAAAAAGCCATTTGAGGAAGAGTGAGCAATCTGTCGAGACGACTGATCCATTTCAATTGTTATTGCACAAGGTATCTCTGGAAGGTGAGTTGCAACATAGTTTATATGTCTGTCATATGTTTTGTCAAGGGCTAGCAACAGTTATAAGTCAATTTTAGTCCCTTCAAGTTCAAGAAATCAAACAACTTGAGTTTGCTGCTTCATATATACAATATAGAGTTGTTCCAGTTGTAAAAGCATTGTTGAAAGAAGGATTTAGAGGTACAAATGGAGGATAGGTTTATATTGACAAGTTCAAACATCTTTGTCAAATGTTCAAGAAACCTACAGTGAAGAAGAAACCAACATGGGACTATTTCAAAGATAATGCAAAGGGATTTAAAGACATCAGGCGGGAGCTTTCAAGCATAGTTCTCATGTTTCTACCTTCCATTCAAGTGGAGCTTGAATCTTTACTTCCCCGGGAGTATGGTGTAGGGGCACCCATAACTCTTCATGTCTTCAAGGGGTCAAAAGTTAACATTCTGTTTTATTTTGGTATTTTCATTTAATAAGGTCTTCTAAGACCATTCTTGTGTGTTGGAGTCTAATTTGAGTCATTAGGTGTAAGTTGGAGTCTAGAGGAATATGAAAAGTCTCAATATTGCAAAACATGGAATATGAAAAGACTCAAGTGTAAATGAAGGAATTAGAATGGTTGTAATTTGAAAATCAATTGTAAATGGTTGGTAGATGTTTAAATAGCCTTGGGGAGGTCAAAACCAAGCAGAGTGGTTACATTTTGAAGTGATATCAATAAAAGACATCCTTGTTTCTACATTTATGAACGTTAAATTGCTATTTCAGAGCTTGGTACAGCCTTGTATAGTCGGTTCATGATCTAAAACCAATTGGAGTTGATGGAGCATTGAGTCTACTTTCTTATTCTTTTTATTTTATTCAATTTCATTGTGTTTCAAGAAAGTTATGGCTATTTTACTTTAAACATGTCTAAAATCTTAGTTAGGGTAATAATGAGCAAACAAATCAATTTTTGAAAGTTTCTGTACAAAATAACCTGCCTTGATTCTAAGATATGTTGTGTAAGGTCCAAATGGGTATCTAAAACTGTGTTTATATTTTTAATATTATGTTTACAATGAAAGTTATGGCCGAAAAACCTAATTGCTGCTACTAAGTTTGTTCAGGCAATTAGACCTAGAGACTAGGACAATCAATTTTTAGAGGTTTCTGTACAAAGTAACCTACTCTGGTCTTAAAGTATGTTGAACAAAGCCCGAATGGGTATCTGAAACTGTGTTCACCTTTTTGATATCATATATGTACGGAAAGTTATGAAGGAAAAACCAGTTTTGAAGGGCTACAAGGAGAATGAGGCCTAATGAAGGAAAACCCATCATAGGATGTTTAAATGATTGAAAGTTTGGTTGATTGAGATTAGTTTGGTGTTGTCCACCCCTTATCTGCATCACCTGGTGATATGGATTAAAACACACACTATATATGCCAAATGGGCCTCCAAACCCTAGGCGTTCAACCTATAAGCCTCACGTCACCCCTACAACAACAGTACAACCTATTTTTTGGCCTCACACAACAACAAACAATTAATACATCCTTCAGACTTTGTTGTTTGTCCCTTCCTTGCATCAACCAAAAATATTTTGTTTCTTTTCTTTTCTTACATTTCAGTCAATTCAGTCTCAGAGGATTGCACCGCATCAACACTTCATAGTTTGCAGCACATGAGTAAGACTCTATAATAGTTCATCTACATCATATCTAGAATTCAAGAGATTTGCAATCATCTACTGGAAGTTATCGCTGTTATAAGCTTCATCAGGATTCACTGTTTAAGACATTCAACATTCAACATAACACATGGAGTTGCGACACCTTTCCGTGACATGCAGAACCTAATGGAACATATCACAAGGTATTATAGGGCCAGAGGCACCTTCCATCTGAACCACAAGATCATCCATCAACATTGGAAGCTTCACCATTGGAATTAGGATGACCTACACATTTCAACAAGCATTGGGTTTTGGAATCCTTTAAGGCCGACACAGATCATTCTTTGAAATTGGGTCTACTATATAATCAGTCACTAGATGCATTAGAAGGCAATAGAGTAGTAGTATGACTTAAGAAGTTAGGATAGTGGATTGCGAAGTAGCACTTTAAAGCTATATCTTTGATGTGAATAGTAGCAAGCTAGAGGATAGCCTTGTGTGCCCATTGTAGTCTGCATATTGCCGACATATGAATATTGTAACTGTTATGATATTGAATCAATACATTTCCATTTGTTGTTCCATTCTTTGTGTTTTTTGTTGTGTTTAATCTAAGGTTGTACGGTAGGACAGTCCTATTTTAGGACCCTCCATCTGTGACTGCACCACTTGGTATTCATTTCTTCCAAATGCTTTTAGACCTGAGTGTGTATTGTTTCCATGTATCCTACAAATTCTTATGCTTCTGCACTGCTTTTGTTCTCCATATCGATGTCTCTCAACTCCACAACTCCTCTAGGTCATACTCCAGTCACAACTTCAAATGGTGTCTTTCCTGCACTTTTGCTTGGCTTTGGGTGTTTTAACCTCTTCAAATTTAGCTTCCTCACCATCTCTTCTAAAACCAAATTGTCAGTACTACCACTGTTAATGATAACCTTACAACATTTGCCTCTTGATTTGCATCTTGTCCAGAATAAACTTTTCCTTTGTGGTGGCTCCTCAGTTGTTTCTACTTGCAACAAAGCTCTCCTCATAACCAATGATTCAGCTCTTTCCAGTTTCCCTATTGAACTTGGTGATCCAATCGGTTCTTCCTCCACATATGCTACTCTTGCACTATTCTTTGCCCTTTTGTTAGTACTCCCTTGATGACATTCAAATCCTTGGTGTCCTTCGCCTCCACACTTGAAACATGTTCCTTTGAATGATCTTTTGTCAAACCCTCTTTCATCTCTCTGGTATCCTTCATTGTGGTAAGAATGATGACTTCCTCTATTGTTGCTGTAGAAACTTCTGTTATCTCTCCCTCGGTGATATGAATTGTGGTCTCTTCCTTCTTTGCGGTATGGGTTACTCTCCTTGTTCTGCTCCACATATGACCTTCCTTTGCCGCTTTGTGTTTTGCCTCTCTCGAATTTTCCTCCTCTAGCTCTCTATCTTCTCTCATGTCTCTTGTTCAACTTTTCTTCCACTTTCAAGGTAAATTGATATGCCTCTTCCACTATTGTCATCCTTACCAAACTTAGTTCCTCTTGAATGTTTATTCTCAGTTTGTTTATGTACCGCACCACTTTCTCCTTGCTTGATTCACTATGTTCAGTCCTAATAATCATCTTGTGGAATTCTTTAGTGTACTCTTTCACTGTCTTCTCTTTTTTCCTTAGGTTTTGCAATCTCTTTAGCAATTCTAATTCATAGTCAGTAGGTATGAATTGATTCTTCAATTTTGTCACCATCCTATCATAGTTTATGATTTTCTCCTTTTCTCTCCTATTTCTATTAAACTAAATTTCTTTCCACCAAATATCAGCATGTTCGTTCAACTTAGTTTTTGCAAATCTCACTCTTTTCGGATCTTCAATTTCTTCATACTCAAAGTATTCCTCCATGTCATTTATCCAGTCAATCAACTCCTCAAGGTTCAAATTTTCCGCATAGTTTGGAATCTCAATTCTAGGTCTCTTACCGATCTTAGAAATAACTTTCAACATCTTTACTTGATCTGATTCTTCTTCTTCTAGGGTTTCCTCTTTTGGTCAGTAGATTCAACTCCTAATTCATCATCACTTTCATCCTCATGTCTAGGGTTTATACATCTCTTTCTATCATCTTCTACATAATTGAATCTAACTTTCATTGTTCTCATCATTTCTATCATTTTTTCCATTCTTCTGGCAACATTGGCTATAGTAGGCATCCTCCTCGGCGGCATCTCTTCCTCGGATCTGGTGCAATTGCCTGAATTCGATGATCTAACTACAAGGTTGCAACTGCCTCACAATTGACGCTCGGTTGAGAAACACTTGTAGGCTACCTCATGTTGGGGATCTGTTCACTTCGAGATCTGTCGAAATGCCTTCTCTCCCAAAGGATTCACAAACTTTTCTCTGATACCACTTGGTGTAGTCACGGATGGAGGGTCCTGAAACATGACTATTCTATTAGACTTAGGGCAGACAACTGAGAGGGGGGGTGAATCAGTTGTATAAAACTTTCTTCAAATTAAACACTTAACTTCACTTTGCAAATAATCAAGGAAACATAATGCAATGAATCAAGAGCATAAACACATCAACACATGAGACACCAAGATTTTGACATGGAAAACCTGGTTAAGGGAAAAACCACAGGGTGATTAACCCAAGATTGTATTCTCTGTTAGAAGAATATAAAGAAAAAAATGGCACATGCCAATTAGGGCTCATTGCCCGAGCACACTGCTCACAAGAGGCCCACTGCCTACAGGAGACACACTGTCTACAAGGAAATAAGTATCACCTACTTGAACTGGAAAATATCATCTTCACCATGCTTGAATCAGTTCCATTTAAGCCCAATACTTCTGCTCTACCTTTCGCTCTCCTCCTTGTTACCACACTCTCATCTCCACAAGGACAACTTTGAAATGACTTCGCAATCCCTTATTTATACAAGACATCAACTTAGGAATGATCATCTAAGTTGGCAAACATCAACAAGAACATCCGCAGGATGTGTAACTCACCCAGTTGGCCAGTCTCAGAAAGAACACCATCATCTGGAGGTTATTCTTCAATGCGAGCTCCAACTTCAATGCGGACCACCAACATGAACTGGACATAATCCAAAGACCTCCACAAGCTTGACTGAATCACCAAGAACATCCACACTTCATCTGCTTACTAAAATCCATCTCCCCTTCATCCACCTCAGTCTGTCATTACTATCACAAAGGAATAGATGCTTGTGGACCTTCAAATTACGAACCAATCTAGTTGACATTCCACAAAGACTTCCTCAACACTCCCTCAAATCCGCAGAACAGGATAATGCATTTCTGGATCTCACCAGACCTGTCTGTATCACTCTGTCATCTCTGAACACCTACCGGAACTGGTTTTACTTGAGCGGCCACACCTTCTTCAGATCTTCATGTGGACCTCTAAAATTTCTACTGGATCACCTTAAGACACATATCTACAAACCCTTTAATCCGCATCCTCTGATCCTCATCCTATCTTGGACTTTTACCTTACTGTCATCACTGTTCTTCATTGTTCCTGATTGAGACTAATTTTCTCAATATCCTCAGCTCACAGCTCATCCAATCCTTATCATTAATGCAACAGGAGTATGTTGACATCAATGACAACACTAGTTAGGGCCATACTTCCAACATGTTCTACCATGCAGCCTTAGAGTAAACACAACGGAAAACACAAAGAATGGAACAACAAATAGAAATGTATTGATTCTATATCATAACAATTACAATATTCATATGCCGACAATATGCGGTTTACAATGGGCACAGAGGCTTGTCCTCCAGCTTGCTACTATTTACATGAAAGATATAGCTTTGAAGTGTTACTTTGTAATCCACTATCCTAACTTCTTAACTCATACTACTATTCTACTGCCTTCTAATGCATCTAGTGAATGATTATATAGTAGTTTCAGTTTCAAGGAATGATCTGCGCTGACCTTAAGGGATTCCAAAACCCAATGCTTGTTGAAATGTGTAGGTCAACCTAATTCCAATGGTGAAGCTTCCAATGTTGATGGATCATGTTGCAATTTAGATGGAAGGTGCCTCTAGCCCTATAATGCCTCGTGATATGTTCCATTAGGTGACACACATCATAGAAAGGTGCCGCAACTCCATGTGTTATGCTGAATGTTGAATGTCTTGAACAGTTAATCCCGGTGAAGCTTCTGACAATGATAACTTACGGTAGATGACTGTAAATCTCCTAAATTCTAGATATGATGTAGATGAACTATTATAGTCTTACTCCTATGCTACAAACTGTGAAGTGCTGATGCAGTGAAATGCAGTGCAATCCTCTGAGACTGAACTGGCTGAAATGTAAGAAAAGAAAAGAAACAAAATATTTTTGGTTGATGCAAGATTGCCTTTCAACCTGGGATGCTCCAGCATCACAAGTGCCACCTAAATTATTGATAGCATCATACATAATTACAAAGATAGTATGAAAATGTGTACAGTACATTACAAGTCACATGCATCCCAAAAGACATTATGTTTTGATACTTAGCCATGTGGTACCCATCTATAGTTAGGTGCTTTTATAATCTATTACATTTTGGCATCAGCATCCTCCTAACACAATTATGTGTTTTTTTCATAGAATATTGTGTATGCTTCAAAACATTGAAGAAAAATAAACAATTCAATAAAATTGTTAAATATTGAAACAAACTCTTATAATGAAACAAGAACTTCAACTATCTATGTAACCTAAGGTGTATCTACCAAAATTGTGTTTTGAAAAAATGTCATTCCATCATGCAAGGATATATGTCAAGCACACACTTGTCTGTGACAACTGAAACAATCTTTTGCAATCCTTTTGTATCATTGGGCACCAACTGTTGTAGCTGCACACTAAATAGCTTCGTTGCTTCTATATGTGATGCCAAATTTGTTGACATAACTTGTATTTGCATACACAACTTTGCATTCATTTATTTAAGCATGACAATCTTTGAATCGATCCTTTGGGCAATTTGTTGAAGAAGCATTGAAATTTGCTCATTTATGCTATCTAAAGGATCATTTGCCAAATCCTTCTGAAGAATCACTCTAGAACCTACACAATTATACAATTAATAGAGCAACTCTAGGGCTTAGCCATTTTGACCATCTAGCAGAGGAGAAAGAGTTTGTAGTTACAATTGCCCACACAAACTTTAGCTAGGCATTTAACTACTTGAATCTTGGCTCAAACTTATTCAAAATGCTCATCAAATGCTTGTATCTCTTCCAACACTTCCTCCTGTTACTCCTTGGCTATTGCTTTTGCTTTTTTCTCTTCAACAACCTTTAACTCTCTTTCTACAATCTCTTTCTTCCTTTGTTGCCTCCTTCATGATTGTGCCTCATGTCTCGAGTCATCACAAAGACCAAAAATGACTCAACTAATGCTTCAAAATCATTAAATTACACCTCCAAATCTGTGCTTGTTCTTGACATATGCTTAGTTTTGAAGATGATGTGTAATTTGGCAAGAATGATCTTGTCTTACAACCTCTAAAGTCTCTCTCCATTGTGCTAGATATTTGCTTTATCATGACAACTTGTGTTTGCTTTTAACACATTAATGGTGGCCATTTGTGATTACACGTAACTATCCTTTTTGTTTATGTGACATTATAAGACTTCTAATCCCACAATAGTGTGTTTCACATGTGGGACATTTTGATTTTTCTCTAAAATCACATATTTTTTAGAAAATTAATGATTTAATCTTTAAGGGGTTCCATCTAAGGGAGTTTATTTGAAGGGGGTTAGATCAAACCCCCTTGGATAGAACCCCTTAGGCTTAAATCAAACCCTTGATGGAGTCTCTTTTGCACCTATCAAAAGGAATAAAAAATCAATTTTGCTTCACCTTTTGAGGGATCAAATGAAGTCATTTAGAAATGACATTTTGTAACTATGTAGCCCTTAGTATTAACTTTCCAAGAATTATAATATGTATTATATTTTTTAATATTATATATATTTTTAATTTTATTTTGAATGTAGATCCATTATGAAAAAATGACTTCTATTCAAGACATGAGGAAAATAACATTGTTAAAGTTTTTTCAAAAAAATGCACATAGATGTCCTTGTTTCAAAGAAAAAAATTTCGATAAATACGCTAAGAGAAATGTATTACATAATAATATAGGTCTGAAGTTTTTGTTAGTAATAATTCAAAAATTAATAATAAATAAAATATTTAATAAAAGTTTATGAAAAAATATGTCCACTAGACATTGGAGTTAAGGATCTAATTCCAAGAAATCGTGTTTTTTTTTTAATTTGTAGTGAAAGTTATGTGATATGGAATAATGTCATTCATTGATTGAAAACTAATAATAAAAATGATAGAAATAATTATTTTATTTTATTTTTAATTACAACTTGAATTTACATCTAGAAAATGATACAACTCATTAGTCATCCATAAATTCTTGACCGTTTGTTCTTATAATTGACACAAATTGAAAAATGCTAAAAAATGTTGATTTTTGTAAAGTACTCATTCCATAACAAAAGTTATTGTAGTAAATAATCCACTTATTTACATCAACTCAAGTAAAAAGATAGCTCTCATAAACATTAATCAATAATATCATTAAATCTTACAAATTGCGTGCTTAATCCAGGTGTTAGCACTATAAATAATATACAATGTCCATTTGGCTTTCTTGCTATAAATCATCCAATGATAATTACAAGGTACAATAATCAAGTACAATATAAGAATAATAAATCAATCACTCTCCAGCCGCCATCGACCCACATGGTCATCTGCAAGCCGAGAGACGGGAACATGGCTCAGATGCTTTTCCGTCCAACCATGAAGCAATTACACTTCCTCGAATCCCTTCATGACATGAATTGAATCCAACCCTACACGACATGTCTAGTAACCTGGAAACAACTGGCAGGAGGGAACACCCGATGCAACCTGAAATCTAATGTGCAAATCTAAATAATGATATGCAAATTGTCTCACAACAAGATGTTGCAGAGGTATATATAAATAAAGTTTTGCTAGACAAATATTCATCTATTTCAATGAATTCCCAGCTTGGCCTAGCATAAAAATAGTTTAAGGTCAAATCCTGAAAAGAGGAAAATCCATCTCTATTGTTCCACATTTGGCATCCTAGCCTAGGAAGTAACCCCAATCACACACAAAAGATAAACTACTTTCTTTCAGAACAAATTAATTCTTTTCTTTTGCACAATCAAAATGAATTCACTTTCAAGCAATTAATTCTAGCGAAAAAACTTACGCATATGTTTATTCAAGATACCTAAATAAGACATAAACTGAAGCTAACTCAACTCATTCCATTCTTAATTACCTCAAAAGAATCTTGTGTCTAGATTTCATAACACATACTTTTGCCTAGATACAATTACTACTTCATTTCTTTGCTCAATCAATGAGAATACATTTCTAGCAATATTTCTATCAAAGAGTTGCATTTAATCATTCATGATATACATAGATCACTATAAAATTAGTTATAATCTTTATCCCATAATTCATTCTTAATTTCTCAAAAAATAAAATAAAACAAATAAATCTAGATTTGCCTAACCGCAAGCAAGATCATATTTATAATACCGTTATGATTCAATTTGTAATAAAGAATAAAGGAGAATTGTCCTTTCTAACAATTTTATATTCATGTTTGTCAAACAAGAACACCATTTGAGTGAAGTCATAAACAGATAAGTCAGTTAAATTAAACCTACAAGTGATCGAGATGTTGCTATAGGGGACAGAACGATAGGACAACAAAATTAAGCATGGACATCAACACTACAAGTGACTTTAAATGTGGTCCGAAACACTATACATTCGAAATCATGCTCACACCCTCATAACTAATATCCACATAGCAATTTCAACATGCTTACAAAGTCACAAACCCATGTTGGGAGATCACACATAACCCAGACATGACTTTCATGCCAGCAACTTGGATTTATACTGCATAAAATATAGTTTTCACTAAAACACACATAATTTTCTCAAAACACAACATTTTTCTATTTTTTAAAATGAGTTGAAAAGATAATACAGAGATCTACAGAACCCAATAAATATTTTCATAATAACTATCTTTAATATAATTTTATAAATACAATATAATCACATATAAACATCATACTAAAAATAGCAGCAGCGATATACAATCACTAATTAATACATATTTCATAATTTACAAACTAAGTAAGGCTCATTTTTCATATGATTTATAAAACGTATTAGCATACCTTCCATAAAATTTTTAGAGAAACTCAGTTCATAAAACTAAAGTTATTGATGCCAGAACAGACTGATTTTTTTCATGACAGATTTACCAGATTTAAAAAATAGTCCATTTGTTTTAATAACTAAAAACAAACTATAAAAGTTGAAATCATAAAAACTGAAGATAAAGTTTATCCCCTAATTTAAAACCATATATCTAGAAATTAGAAATACCTAGATCACGGTTTAAGAGATATGTCTAAACTAAAATAGGTTATTATTTTTCTTTTCAGTCTTTTCCTAAGTCTTCTATTATGTTTTTTTTATACAAGAAATTAATATTTCAATATTCTAAAAACCATATTCAGATCAAATAACCTATCAAATCATTCTACTAACTTTTAAGAATTCTCAATAAATCCAATTCAACAAAAATCACTTTCTAATCTTCAAAATCAATGAAACTATATAAATCATAGTTTCTTCACACAATCCTATATTCAATTATTAACCAAAGTAAATGTTTACTAAAGTCTTTCATGACAAGAATCCTACCTCAATATTTGTAGCAATTTTGTCAAAACAATGGAGAAAAACCAATCAATTCTAAGACCACAACAATCCTTAATTCTTAAAAAAAAAAAAAAAAACACTTTCAAATCCCCTAAGCTTCAATAACATGTTTTCTTTTTTTCTTCTCCTTTCCATAATAAAATTTGATAACAAAAAAAAAGAATGAAATTTTTTTTTTTTCTCTTCTTTTAATAACTCTTCCTATTTTTTTCAAAACCTAAAAAGCAAAATATAATATTATATTCTTAATAAAAGAAAAATAATATTAAAATGACTTTATTCATATTCATGCACATCCTACTTAAAACTAATATTAGAAAATATAATTTTCTAATTCACAAATATGATAAATTTAATAATTGATTCTCTAAATCTTTAAAATAGACATGCACATTCAATAATTAAATAAACTAACAAATTAAAATAATTTAACTTATTTCTTTTTCTGAAAGAAATTAATTACCAAAATAGATAAATAAAAGAAATAATATAATGCTTATATGTTTATATATTTATATATTAATTTTTTATATATATTTTAAATTATAAATATGTATCTATAAATATATGCTTATTTTAAGTCTATCTAAAATATCATTTTATGCAATCAATCAAAAAAATATCATTTCATGCAAAAGAATAATATATAAATATTTATTAATTTAAATTGTATATATATATATATGTATATATATATGTATATATATGTATATATATATATATATATATATATAAACTCTTTAAATAATATAAATAAATCAAATTGAATTCAACTTATACAATTCTATTAAATCTAAGTCCAAAAAGAAATGTATAACTACATGGCTAACTTATGCAATTTAAATGAACATGAAACTAAGTGAGTGTATGCATGCATCGAGTTTATCCATCCCATCAGTTCTTGCCGGGTGGCAAGAACATCTCTACCTCAACCATGTTCTCATCTTCGACATTTCTCCTACACTTAGTCGTACTTAGATTGTCATTAATAGGTTAGTCCTTATAATCATAGCTGATGCAAAATAAAATATACATTCATAATCATTCCAATAATATTCTATTATTAAATCAACTTTTAAATTTATGCATTTATAACATTGACGACAATTTTTTCACTCACGTGGAATTACTCATAGTAAAACAATCATAGTAAAATGTCTAATAGTATAAATTATAATAGAGTCCAAAAAAATGAGATGTGACAGTTTTGTACATCCCAGTTAGGCCAAAAAGTGGGCCACACTATTGTGTGGTCATCTATTATGCAATTCTCAATTCTTGTGTTATAAATAAATTTCTTTAATCTTAAGCACATGCTCTTTCTCATCCTTTTTTTAGTTTTAGTGCGCATGTAGACCTTATTCTTCACTTGTGCAAGGGTCACATGTAGTTGTAACAATACTACCTCACCATCAACCATAATCTCTACAACTAGTGTGATCCATTCGATGTAGCCTCCACAAATACTCTATCCTTTGTAATTAGATAACAATAAGCATCATAGGTTTTGAGGCTTGAGGGAAGGAGCTCTTGTAATGCTTTCTCAATATGAGTGCGTGGTTGAGAGAATCCTTCCATTGGTTGTGCCTTAGATGATGTTGTTTGTACTTCTTCCATATCTATTGGGATAAGTTGCCATCAACTTGCAATCCTAACCAATTCACGTGTCTCCAAATTTCTTGGAATGTGTTCCCCAACACATAAGGACTTTGATAGATTAATTATTTATTAATTATATCACTTTGACTTATTGCAATCAATTCCTAATTGACAGGGTCAAACTTTGGCGCCCACTTTTGGGATGGGGGCCATGAAGACTTTATTGACTTCTCCTAAGTCTATTTTGAGAGTTTGATAACTCCTAGTGAGTGGGAGTTAAACTTGGGCATCTCCTTTTGATGGGGACTTATATTTAGACTTGGAGTTGTGATTTTTTATGTACATGAGTGGATATTGTTGAGACACCTTGCATGGATATAATATTGGAATTAACTAAAGTGTTAGAGATGCATGAATTGGATATTGCTTGCATGAGTTCATAAAAGTTTGCATGGACTTGCATATTTTTGCATGTTACTTGCATGTTGTTGCATGTTACTTGCATGTACTTGCATGTTGTTGCATGTTACTTGCATGTTGTTGCATGTTGCTCCTATGGACTTGCATGTGCTTGCATGTTATTGCATATTACTTGCATGTGTTACATATTGTTGCATGTTACTTGCATGTGCTTGCATGTTGTTGCATGTCACTTGCATGTTGTGTTGGCAATATGTATTGTCATTGATGTCAACATAGCATACATTGATATTAGCATAGTATATATGGAAATGTATAGAAAGACTTGTACAGAGGAAGAGTCAGTATGGTCAAGGCAAACTAGTTCAGGAGAAGAGAAAATAGTCTAAGTATGGTCAGATGATCAGATTGGGGTGTGAGCATGGTGTAGAGGTAATCACTTATGTTCTTTCATGATTCCAGTATCCCCACATGTATATCTAATTAATTGGAAGTACCACACTTATTGACAAGAAGCATAAATCTGACTAAGGCATTCACAATGCACATCCTAAGGCAGAGTCATCTTGTTCTAGTCCACATTCCTCCGCAGAGCAAGATTCGATCTTGTGGTTCTGAAGACAACTTTATTTAGGTATTGAAATGATAAATCCAAGTTTTCAAGTCCTCATACCATCAGCATAAAAAGTTACAAGGGACAGAGTACCGACCATCACTTAGACAAAGGCAATACAGACTGTTCTGGAGCCCATTTGCATAGGTTTGAGTTTTACGGAGGATGAAACATGTATAGATCAACCATTAGATCTTGTGTGGAGGTATTATATGGTTCAAGGTATATCAGGTATGATCCGCATGCAAACAAATTCTATTTTTTGGTACCGCATCAAGTAGTTATGTTTGCAAGTAAAGATTTGAGTATAACTATCCTCTGGACTCCTGATTATCCATGTCAAACTCTTGAATTCATCCGAAATCATTAGATAAAGGTGTACAGATCTAATAAGGAACATATGATGATGTTTTATCTCATTCCTAAAAGGTTTTAGGCCTTGTATTGCACCACAACATCATATCTTGAGATGTGAAGTATCACATGTGGTCTAGAATGCTCTGTTTCCTGCAGATAGTCATGTTTCCTATTTTGTGGATGTATAGTTTGATTTGATACTTCTTCAGTAAGGTGTATGAATGTTGTTGAGACCATGTATGATTGAATTCTTGGTCCACATAGAGTTTTTGGATTCTCCCTAGTAGTATGAAGATAGATAATTAGCAGTCCTGAGCAGTTTGAGCTGACTGATTAAGTTTTTGATATGTGTGGAGGACCCTGGTTAGTTTCCTTAACACTGGAAGGTATGGAAATATATTTCTTGATCTCCCTTATGAATTTCTAAGGTCCGCAACAAGTTTTTCCTATCATATTGTATGTATTGATGCTGACTTGTGAAGAGCTACATGTTTCATCCAATGTTGATTGTGATGTCGACCTAATAAGTGTTTTGAAGTGTTGCAGAGGATATTTATAGAAGATCAAGTTCATTTGTGATATATAAAAGTAAGTGCGAAGATAAGCAGAGCAAAATGAAAGATGTGAAGTTTGCAAAATCAGTTTGAGAGCATGCGTTGAGCAAGAAATAGAAGACTACATTACCAACATAAATCAGATGTTCTCTTTACAACAGTCCATGTAGTTACTATCTTTGCAAGTTCCATTGCTTCTAGTTCCATGATGTATTTGTACCAAAACCAGATCTAGAAGCAATGGAACCTGAAGGTTGGGATCTTGATGGGAGTGAAGTAGACCTTGATAAAGAACTCAAGTCATCCCTTAATGAACTGGATGAAGTAAGAGGACTGAATGTAGAATATGAAGACATGTTTGAATTGGCAAAAGAGACAATTGACAAATTGAAGACAAAGGCCAAAGAATCAAAAGAAGAAATTGGCAAACTAAAATCCCTAATAGAAGGAGATAAAGGAGGTGACATAAAGATCAAGGAGGCAGAAGAAATGATTTCAAATTTGAAAGTCATGGTTGAAGAAGAAAAAAAAAATTGAAGATTGCTTGAACATCAAGCCCTTTGAGAAATTACTTGAATGTTCAAAACTTGAGGAAGAAGTTGTCACTCTAAGAAAAGAACTGGAAAAGGTAAAAGAGTAGATTGACAAAGGACTAAAACTAAAATGAGGATTTGAAATCCTTGATGAGATAATTAACTCTCAAAAGCTAGCAAAATAAAAATTAGGTCTTGGTTTTGAAAAGGGAAAGAGTCATATGATCAATTCCTTTGCAAATTTATATGATAACTTTCATTCAAGAGGAAAGTCTGAAATGAAGAAGGAAGAGACCTACACTGAAGATCCTAAGAAGAAAACCTATAGAGTTACAAAATAAGATGAATTCACTTCTGTCCAAAGACAAAGGAAGAATGTGAAGAAGAATTTCAAAGAGCCTCAACCTACAAGGAAACTAGCTCACATCAGGTATTCTCAAGGTTTCAATGGCAATTGTTTTACTTGCAATAAGTTTGGTCACAAAGCTATTGATTGTAGAAGAAAGATAATTCAAAATGCTCTAAGATGTTATTTTTACAATAAAATTGGCCATAAAGCTACTGAATGTAGAAGCAAGACAAATTTGAATTCAGTTAAGTGTTATGCCTGCAACAAGATAGGTCACAAGGCTTATGAGTGCAGAAGCAAAATGCCAAGGAATAACAGGGACAATGCTCAGCCCTTTCATGGATATTGTTACACTTGTAAAAGTTTGGTCACAAGGCAGCTAATTATAGATCTAAGGTAAGGAGAAATGGAAATGCTCAACAATCAAAGTTCACCTGTCACAAGTATAATCAAACAAGGTACTCTGGAAGAAATGTAGGGCCTACTCCACAAAAGAAAGTTGATATTGCCCAGCAAAAGAAGGAAATGAGCAAAGTATGGAAGAAGAAGGAGGAATGTGATGTTTCTGGACCTCTACCTAGTGCAGGTGGATCCTCCAATAACTAAAAGATGAAGTACTGATTCAGGGGGAGTTACAAGTACAAAATTCTTCAAACCCATGAATAAATAAGATGCTGAATTTCTCAGAATTTTGGCTAGTTTTGGTATGTGCATGCTAAGATAATGAATTAAAGAAGTTTGGTCAAAACTCCAGAGAAAAAATCTCTCAATGTGGCAGATTGCGGAAGGTTTTAGGGGTTTTCAGGGTTAAGAGCATCTACCAAAAGGAAACATGGACTCAGGGGGAGTTGTTACTTTAAATCCTTTACTCCCTTTCATGATGCTGAAAGCATTCTGCATACAAATGAGTTTAAAGAAGGTCCCTGAGTAATTCATCACTCTACAATAGATTGCGAAGTAATCAAAGAGTCACTATTGCAGGTGTAACCAAGTGTTCACCTAACTCTATTGATGCATTTAATGTGAAACATTTGAAAGATGTGGAGAGGTTTATAAGTCATTTCACATATTCAAAGGGCATTTGTGATCGAGCACTTGAAGAGGAAAGCAAAGAAAAGATATACTTGGAGCATTTGAGCAGCAAAGCAAAAGGTGAAACCCTAGTAGCAAGTCTTAGAGGCATTTTTCACACTAATTCCTATTTGTTTATGATGGCTGCATCTTTTACTTCTCAATTGATCAATATTACTGATGAACCTCGACCAAAATTTAAGAAACATCCTTATAAGGCAATGAAAGTTGGCAGTAGTGGAGCATTATCTAATGTTCTTGCATTTGTGGTATACATGAAAGATGTTAGAATATATATTCATGCAAAATTAGAAGAGATTGACCATGGAAAATTTGAAA
Organism: Cunninghamia lanceolata; assembly: GCA_027924645.1. NCBI lineage: Eukaryota > Viridiplantae > Streptophyta > Pinopsida > Cupressales > Cupressaceae > Cunninghamia > Cunninghamia lanceolata. Next base: position 40,018,103 of record BSBN01000391.1, on the reverse strand, counting down.
CCCTAAGGCATAAACTGTTAGATGATGATGATATACATTACAAACCTGCGTATGCCAATATTGAAGAAAAATGGTGGGATGTTTGGAAAGATTTTCTAGATTTCTGTAATGAGCATGATTGGGTTAGGTATATCCTCAGTAGAATTCATGATGAATTCATATACCTTGACAAACCTCATCAAATAACAAAAGAAGCTATTAGGGTTGTAATAGGGCTATGTCCTCTAGACCCGTACCACAGTTGAAATCAATCAAGAATGAAAAGGTCACTGAATTAACTGGTGCCAAATTTGACAAGAGGGCTTTAACAATTGATGACATCATTGACCCCAGTGTAAGATATGCAAGAATGGGAATTGCATACAAAGTGTACCACTCCAACAGAGAGGGATCGACAAATGTTACAACCATATACACTGCCTATTAGATGGCTAAAGAGGGTAAGGGTTTTGATTTGTGTAAAATTATGAAGGATCAATTGTTAGAAAATCTAAAAAGAATAAAGGAGAGAAGATACAACTTTAAGTATGGTTCACTAATCATCTATTTGGCATTCTATTTCATGAATGAGTTACTGAGATACAAAGGAAAGATATGGAAACAAGATAAGCTAGTAGCTACACAAATCAAAGAATACATAAGAAGATTTAACTCACAAAATTGTAATACTATCTTCTAGGGCTTCTTTAAGAATTTCCAAACTAAAATGCATAGAAGGGATAGAATCTCTTCTGATTTGGTCAAAAAATATAAAGATGACATTACATTTCTTGTGGACAAAGATTTATGTTATATGGTAGCAGTTGTGCCGAGGACTGCATGGATTCCCAAACTTCCATATGAAGTACCTGATGAGGAAGTTAAGGCCTATGTTGGGATTTTGTTAAGTCAGCCTAAAGATCCTAAAGGTGAAAGATTTGGAAATTTTGAAGAAATCCAGGACAAAATATGCAAGAAAAGGGTTGAAGAAGATATAGAGAAGAACAAAGAGAAGCTGTTTAAAACGGTTGGTATCCCACCAGGTGGATTCATTGCTCAAAACATTGATGAACATGATGCACCATCTACCACTGTGCATTCAACTCCAAGAAGATCTAGTAGATCCACTTCTCAATCTACTGTCAACAATCCACAACCTACCTCCTCTACTAGATAGACCCAACTCTCTGAAGGCCAAACACCAATGAAATCCAAGGGAAAACAACCAAAGAAGAAAGAAACCATTGTGGAGGAGATTGAGAGTGATAAAGAAGAAGAGGTAAAGAAATAGGAAAAGGAAAAGAAGAAAAAGGAACCAAGGGTCAAGGTGAAGGCCAAAAGGGATAAGAAACAAGGTGTAGAAGCAAGTGAAGAAGAGGAAGAAGAAAAGGAACCAACTCCTCCTCCCAAAAAGAAAAGGAAAAATAATTCCTAGGTACCAACATCTTCTCCTAGAGGACCAATGTCTCTAGATGTTGTCTACAATGCTATTACTTGTTATAATTTATTTGATGAAATTGTGGTACTCTATCCAAAATCTATCCTTGAGGATCAAGCCATCATTGAAAATGTTGTTGTCATGTATATGATGAGATATAACAAATCTCTTGAAGAAATCTTTTTTAAGGTATTGGAAAGCCTACAAAAAGCCCTGAGGAGGGATAGAGAAGATGTTGTAGCCTTAGATGGAAAACTCAGACAAGATGCCTTGAATAAAGCAGGGGCTTCCCTTTCTAAAGAAGAAAAAGACAAATTAGCTCAAAGGCAAGCCCAAGAACTCAGAACAAATCATAGAGTGGACATTCTTATGAAGAACTCAAAGGAAGACATTAAAAAGATTACAAAAGAAACTAAGGAAATCACTTTGAAGGTACTTGGTGAGGTAAGAGAAACAAAGAATGTGGAATAGTCACATATTTCACCACCACAATCACCTCATCATGTTGTTGCATCCTCTCTAGAGAAATAAGAATAGATTGAAAAGGAGAAGAATGTTGAAAATATGCAAGAAGATGTGAATGTTGATTCTATTCTTCAGGACAATGGGAAGAAAGATGAACAAAGTGTTTTGGAGAACACTAAACAAGTGGATGGTCAGACAAGTGTGCAAGTGAAACAAAATGTTCTAGTGAATACAAAGCAACAAGAAGAATCTGCCAAAGATGTGGTTGCTGCTGATAAAGAAAAGACCTACTAAACTTACAAATACAATTTCAACCAGTTGTCACTCCTCAACTGCTGCAGGTTCCAACCAATGAAGGACAGATTGACTCGACAAGCATCTCTCCTTTACACAAATTGCAGCTCGGTGATATACTACATGCCTTAGCAAGAAAAGAGTTTTTACAAGAAAATCTGAAGAAATCTAGTGCAATAGAGGATGCTGTGAAGTTGATACAAGAAGGGTTACCAAAGGTAACCATTGAATCCTTTCTACCTCTGGAGCAAAAGATCAAGTTGCTAATGGACTCCTTCAAGGATCACTCCTCCCACTTAGAGCAAATGGCAGAACAAGAGGCAGCAAAAAGAATAAGTGACAAGAGAATGGCTAAGATGGTTGATAAATGTGCTAATGCACATAACAAACTTAAAGAAAATTTGAAGAAATTTAAAGCTTGCATTGATGAGGCCACACCATTATATCTATTCTTCCTGAAATGGCCAAAGTCCACAAAGAACATCAAAGCTCAGATGGACTCTATTGAGTCACAAATATCTAGGTTAGCCAAAATTTATGATTTGTCAAAGGACAAGATTGGTGCAACCAAGGCACAAGTTGAGAACCTTCATGCACAATTATCTCAACTGTAGGACCAAAGAAAAAACCTAAAGAAACAATTTGGTCAGTTGAGAGAGGCACTAAATATGGGACCTAGCTCACTGTCTGGTCTACTAGGGGAAGCAGAAAAGGTAGATCAAAAGATGAAGACCCCAAGCAACATAGAGGAAGCTGAGGAGATATGCATGGAGTGTGAATGTTAGAACCATATGCTAGCCTCATAATATGTCAACTAGACTGCAACTCTTCAACAACTCAAGGTAATTTACAAGGCTATCATACCATCCAAGTGAGTTGTAAGAGCAATGTAAATAAGACAACTTTTGATGTACATAGCATTGCAAAAGTATTGAGTAGAATGGTAGTACCATTTTGGTTTTCAAAGGTACAATTTTTTAACTAAATAACACATTTAGGGGGAGTACAATGTAGAAATCATTTTGTAAGGGGGAGTCTATACAGTTTTTGAATTGAGACAAGCAAAGGATATCAATCCCTTTGTCCTTGATGTCAAAAGGGGAGAGAGAAACATATGCCTAAGGGGTAGTATATGTTGCCATCAATGACAAAGGGGGAGATTGTTGGCAATGTGTATTGTCATTGATGTCAACATAGTATACATTGATGTCAGCATAGTACATGGAAATGTATAGACAAACTTGTACAGAGGAAGAGTCAGTATGGTCAAGGCAAACCCGTCCAAGAGAAGAGAAAATATTCTAAGTATGGTAAGATGATCAGATTGGTGTGTGAGCATGGTGCAGAGGTAATCACTTATGTTATTGCATGATTCCAATATCCCAACCTATATATCTAATCAATTGGAAGTACCGCACTTAATGACAAGAAGCAGAAATCTGACTACGGCATTCAAAATGCACATCCCAAGGTAGAGTCATCTTGTTATGGTCTGCATTCCTCTGCAGAGCAAGATTCGATCTTGTGGTTCTGAAGACAACTTTATTTAGCTATTGAAATGACAAATCCAAGTTTTCAAGTCCTCACATCATCAACATAAAATGTTACAAGGGATAAAGTATCAACCATCACTTAGACAGAGGCAATACAAACTGTTCCAGAGCCCATTTACACAGGTTTGAGTTTTGCGGAGGATGAAACATGTATAGATCAGCCATTAGATCTTGTGTGGAGGTATTATATGGTTCAAGGTATATCAGGTATGATCCACATGCAGACAAATTCTATTTTCCAGTAACACATCAAGTAGTTATGTCTACAAGTAAAGATTTGAGTATAATTGTCCTCTGAAGTCCTGATTATCCATGTCAAAATCTTGAATTCCTCTGGAATCATTAGATAAAGATGTGTAGATCTAATAAGGAACATATGATGATGTTTTAACTCATTCCTAAATGGTTTTAGGCCTTGTATTGCACCGCAACATCATATCTTGAGATGTGAAGTATCACATGTGGTCTGGAATGCTCTGTTTCCTGCAGATAGTCATGTCTCCTATTTTGCGGATGTATAGTTTGATTTGATACTTTTTCAATAAGGTGTATGAATGTTTTTGAGACCATGTATGATTGAATTCTTGGTCAGTAGAGTTTTTGGCTTCTCCCAGGTAGTATGAAGATAGACAATTAGCAGTCCTGAGCAGTTTGAGCTGACTGATTAAGTTTCTGATATGGGCGGGGGATCTTGATTAGTTTCCTTAACACTATAAGGTATGGAAAGATATGTCTTGATATCCCTTATGAATTTCTAAGGTCTGCAACAGGTTTTTCCTATCATATTGTATGTATTGATGCCGACTTGTGAAGAGATACACATTTCATCCAAGGTTGATTGTGATGCCAACCTAATTAGTGTTTTGAAGTGTTGCAGAGGATATTTATAGAAGATCAAGTTCATTTGTGATATATAGAAGTAAGTGCGAAGACAAGCAGAGCAAAATGAAAGATATGAAGTATGCAAAATTAGTTTAAGGGCATGTGTTGAGCAAGATGAAAGATATGAAGTATGCAAAATGAAAGATATGAAGTATGCAAAATCAGATGTTCTCTTTACAACAGTCCATGTAGTTACTATCTTTGTAAATCCTTTTGTAGTGAGTAAAGTACTTAGGGAGTAGTAGCTTCCTTGGGCTGTAGCCCTAAATCAAAGTTGTAATTGTTGTAAGCACAAATACAGGGAGTTGAAGCTTCCTTGGGTTGTAGCCCTAAAACAAACTTGTAATACTTTTGCAGTTAGCATCATATATTGTGAGCTAATCCTCACTGTGGTTTTTCCTTGTTTTAGAGTTTTCCACGTAAAATACTGGTGTTATGTGTGTTGCATGTTTTCCTTTCTATTTTCTAAGTTATTCAGATTGGTTTGGGAAACAACTAGTTAAATTTTAGTAAATGCTGATTCACCCCCCATCATCTCATTGTGTTCAACATGTTGTTGCTTGTCACTTGCATGTGCTTGCATGTTGTTCCTATGGACTTGTATGATCTTACATGTTGTTGTATGTTAGTTTTGAGAGATTACTTGTAGAACACTCCAACTCCAGAAACTTGCAGGATGGTACATCTTAGTGTTTCAGATAATGGGTATTAGTTGCATGTTGAATCAGGTGTTTGCATGTCACTTGCATGTATAGAAAAAGGTAATTCAGAATAACTTTGGGGACATCAATATTGCATGTTGTTTGCATGAGATTGGTGTGTGTTGATCACTTCAGTTAATAGAAAGAGATTGGGCAAACTTGGACGCCCAATTTGAGGACTTTCTATTGTTGCTTTCATTTGGAAATGTATTTAATGTTGACAAAGCTTACTTGGGCAAACTTGGGCACCCACATCTAGGACATGCAATTAACAGAAGGTTTGACTTTGTTTGACTTCAGTCTTCTCTATTTGGAGCACTTGGGTTTTGCATGAGGATTTGTTCTCATGTTATCAATTACAATTAATTGTAATTTGAGTTTCAAGCTTTTTAATTAAGAAGATTTTGAATTAAGAAGCTTTGGTATTAATTAAAAAGCCCCATACATTTTCTAGAGAGTTGGATTGTAAAAAGACTTAGAAGAAAAAAGTAAGAAGTTTTTTTTGAAGTTTTTACAGGTTTGAAGATTGAAGAAGCTTTTGAAGTGCATCAAGAAATCAAAGGATTTCAGTATTGAATGTAATTTTTCACAAGAGATTTAATACAAGCATAAACAACTTTGGTGTGGAGTTTTTTCCCTTAGGGGCTTCTCCACGTAAATACTTGTCTTCTTCATGCAAGCTATTTTCTTCTACTACATTGGTTAAATTGGAGTACTCTAACATCTAAATTGAAAGTAATTTTTAGATTTACACATGCTATTAATTTCAGATTTGAAAACATTATAAAGCTACATAGCTGCAACTTTACCTTGTCCTCTCTCCATTTTTCCAACATGTGGTATCAGATCCAATGGTTGCAGTGAGAGAGGGATGCTTTTTTCTGAAGTATTGAAGTAATTTTGGTTGCAGGGGAAGTTCTATGTGTTAATATTGTTTTACAGATCTATGAGTTTGGAAGCCATGGTATTTAACTCTCAGATGGATATTGTCAAAAGAATTATTGTTGGGAACTTGAGGCTCAAGGTTATGGATCTTTATGGAGTTGATCTTATGGTAGTGATTTGGAGCTCCATTTTGACAATATGTGTATATTCTCTTGTTTGGTGGTTTTATTCCTTTACCTTGTGGTCATGTACAACAAAAGGGTGTATATGTTGGATGGTTACTTATGGTACCTTAATAAAACACTCATTTCTTGTACTACAGTTTGGAGTGCTTATGTTGGGTTCATGGTTTCAATCCATGGTTACATGAAAGCACTGTATGATTTATCACTGGTTGTATGGAGGTTGTGGAGTTGGTATTTTTATGATATGGACACTCCTAAACAACCTAGTTTTCTCCTTTCTCATATTCATGTTATTTTGAATATGTAAGTTTTCACAGTTTTCTTGTTTCAAAAGACCGTGGGTTTGTAGATCTATGATATTCCATTATTTCAAATGACATATTTGATGGTGTTCATTGGTGTGAATATTTGGATGTTTAAACGGTTTCAAGATTTACAGAGATATGGTTTTGTATGTTTTACATGTTAACCAAAATTTGTGGTTTGTAGATCTGTGGAAAATTGTGTTCAAACACTTTATGAATGGAAACAATTTCATATTTGCAAGGCTACTTGTTGGGTTCTTATGATCTATGGTTTATCCTATGTGGATTTATTTGGCAAATCAGATCTATACTTGATTCTGGTGTTTGAGTCTTGGAAATCTAAATGTTATACCTGGTTACATTTGTTCTACATGTTACTGATGTGGGGTTGAATCTATTTTTTTAGTTATTAAAGGTTGAAGCATTGATCATGTTTTTTCTCCTATGAGATGTTGCCTGTGTGCAGATCTTGTGAATAAGATGATGTGAGTTCTATTTGGTAGGACTCTTCTTGGTCACCCTGATTACATTGGTATTTTTTGTATAGAGAGATGAGAATCTTTTTTCACTTTTAGTGGAGTTTTGGTAATGATGTTGATCATGATACCATGCATAACTTGGTATCACTTTTAGTGGGAGTTTTTTGTTGTTTCATAATGTATCCTATCTTCTTTGTTTCAAGATATTGGTTCTAAACTATCATTTTTGCAGTGTTATGAGCCATGCATAATCTTTTTAGAAGATGGGTGATCTTTTGCAATGGTTGTTGGTGTCATAAGAAGCTCTTGGATTATGCCTTTAGTTTGTAGTAAGGGTTCACTGACATTTTTGGTTCTATTGACAAAGGATGTTAGATCTTCATGTTTTTGAAGAGGTGTTGACATCTTGGTTTTCCATGGAGAACTCTTGGAGTTTTTGGTGAGGTGTTGAGTTTATAACTTATCGGTTTTTGATATATGATCGTTGGTTTAGATGATATATAGTATTATGTCATAATGCCTTTAGTTTGCAGTACGGGTTCACTGACATTTTTGGTTCTATTGACAGAGGATGTTAGATCTTCATGTTTTTGAAGAGGTGTTGACATCTTGGTTTTCCATGGAGAACTCTTGGAGTTTTTGGTGAGGTGTTGAGTTTATAACTTATCAGTTTTTGATATATGATACTTGGTTTAGATGATATATAGTATTATGTCATAATGCACTCTTGATCATGAGTTAGAGTTTTTGGCATGATACAGGTGCTCTTGGGAGAAGAATATGTTTATTGGAGCATATGATCTTCTTTTGAGAAGATGTTAGATCATGATGTCATGATATATTCCTGATTCTAGAGTTGGAATTTTGACAATGGTTTGGTTAGTTCTCCTTGGTTTTGAATTATCAATCATTTTCTTGGAACTTCATGATTGTGTAGATTGCATTTGAAGTTGGCATGGATTGATTGCTAAAAACTCATGGAAACTAGAGAGACTTGGGTGAGGCTTCATATCTCTTGAACTTAGAGATATGTGTTGGAAAGATTTCTCATTATGAGATGTCAACAAAAGGATTGAGAAGCCTACACTTGGAAATGGATGTGAGTCCATTATAGACCTTATGAGAAGGTTGTCTTTAATATAAGATTTTATTTCTTGGTGTTATATGCAATGACAATCTTGTATCCCACTCTTGGTCTACTCAGCAAGTAAATGATCTAATAGGTGTTGCCCACCTGATTATTATATGCATTATTTATATGTATCTTGTCTTCTCTTTTACACCAAGTCTTGAAAAAGATTGTTGAGAAGTAGATGCATGAGTTTATGGATTTCTATTTTTATCATTATTATTTGATCTTGAGCTATGGAACTAGTTCTGAGGATTTGTTTTGGAGAAGTACAAAAATGGTTTGAGGTTTTTGGGCTTATTCCCTTTGTTGTGGGAATGTTTGGCTAGTTTGATCTACTTTCAGTGAGAGATTAACATCTATTGCTGCCATGTTTTCATCATAATTTGGATGTTAGATGTTGATACCCTTTCAGTTTGGGAGTGTTGAAAGAAATATTACTTTACACAGTTTGACACAGGTTAGTGTGGTATAAAGACATGGTATGATTTTGCAATTTCTCTCTTTCCTGGTATATTGTCTTCTTCTTAAAAGTTCTCATGTTTATGGAGTCGAGGTTTGTATTGGAGTCAAGTGTTATTGTTGTTAACCATTGTTTGGTAGCTCCTTGATCTTTTTCTTCATTGGTTAAGAGGACTTGAGAGAGTTATTCAGAGATTGGTAATGAGAGATGTTTTATGCATATCATTATATGTTTTGATACTATATGGTAGAGGAGTTATCCACGTCCTCTAAGAGAAGTGCTATAGGAGGATTTGTTAATGTCTTGATCTTATTTTCAGATTTGACATTACCTATGCAGTGGGAGCTCCTGGATATGTATGCTCTTTATTGTCACAATATCTTCTTAGTTGTCTTAGTTTGCAGGTTATTGATGTGAAGATGGGTTTGCATGTTACATTTGTTTTGGATCTTTGAGTTTTGTAGTTGTGTGGATTAGCTACCCCTTGGCTACAATGGGATGAATTAGATGTGGACTGTCAATATCCACAGATCCATTTAATGTTATTGCAGATTTTGTTTGTTGGCCTTGTCTTTGGTCATTTGTACATTGGTATGTTTCTTTGAGATGGGAGGATGGATGATTAGCAGAGCTGTTTTACAGGGACTTGATTGCAGTTTTGGGTTGGTATGTTGATGGCATGGAGTTCTACCTTATGATGGTTTGTTTACCCTAGTTTCTGAGGTATGATAGTTTGGATGAGCTAACAACTTGTTGTGGTTGCATTTCCATTTGGTATGAGTGTGGCAGACACTCAAAGTCTTATGTTATCATTTGATTTGATGCTTGTGTTCATGTTGATATTGGCGCAGGTTTCAGTGACAATTGATATGTTTCATCTTGGCTTGTTTCTTATTTATCACGGGTGGCATGATGTGAGGAGTTCTTGTTTGAGATGATGATTATTATGGTTTCTTTTATAGATATCTTATTGGAGCACAAAAGCATGTTGAAGAATCAATGGTACATTGATGGCTAGGGATGTTTCTCCCTGTGATATAGAGTTTGATTATATCATTTAGAGTAATTACAATGTATAATGTCAAGTGGGAGAATGTTGGGATAAGTTGCCATTAACTTGCAATCCTAACCAATTCACGTGTCTCCAAATTTATTGGAATGTGTTCCCCAACACATAAGGACTTTGAGAGATTAATTAATTATTAATTATATCACTTTGACTTATTGCAATCAATTCCTAATTGATAGGGTCAAACTTGGGCACCCACTTTTGGGGTGGGGGCCATGAAGACTTTGTTGACTTCTCCTAAGTCTATTTTGAGAGTTTGATAACTCCTAGTGAGTGGGAGTTAAACTTGGGCATCCCCTTTTGATGGGGACTTATATTTAGACTTGGAGTTGTGCTTTTTTATGTACATGAGTGGATATTGTTGAGACACCTTGCATGGATATAATATTGGAGTTAACTAAAGTGTTAGAGATGCATGAATTGGATATTGCTTGCATGAGTTCATAAAAGCTTGCACGGACTTGCATATTTTTGTATGTTACTTGCATGTACTTGCATGTTGTTTCATGTTACTTGCATGTTGTTGCATGTTACTTGCATGTGCTTGCATGTTGCTCCTATGGACTTGCATGTTATTGCATGTTACTTTCATGTGCTTGCATGTTGTTACATGTTGCTCCTATGGACTTGCATGTTGTTGCATGTTATTGCATGTTACTTGCATGTGCTTGCATAATGTTGCATGTTGTTGCATGTCACTTGCATGTCACTTGCATGTGCTTGTATGTTATTGCATGTCACTTGCATGTTGCTCCTATGGACTTGTATGATCTTACATGCTACATGTCAGTTATATAATCTTGCATGTTGTTGCATGTCAGTTTTGAGAGATTAATTGTAGAACACTCCAACTCCAAAAACTTGCATGATGGTACATCTTAGTGTTTCAGATAATGGGTATCAGTTGCATGTTGAATCAGATGTTTGCATGTCACTTGCATGTACAAAACAAAGTAATTTAGAATAACTTTGGGGACATCAATATTGCATGTTTGCATGAGATTGGTGTGTGTTGATCACTTCAGTTAACAGAAAGAGATTGGGCAAACATGGATGTTCAATTTGAGGACTTTCTGTTGTTGCTTTTATTTAGAAATGTATTTAATGTTGGCAAAGTTTACTTGGGCAAACTTGGGCACCCACATCTAGGATAGGTAGTTAACAGAAGGCTTGACTTTGTTTGACTTCAGTCTTCACTATTTGGAGTGCTTGGGTTTTGCATGAGGATTTGCTCTCATGTTATCAATTACAATTGATTGTAATTTAAGTTTCAAGCTTTCCAATTAAGAAGCTTTTATATTAATTAAAAAGCCTCATACATTTTCTAGAGAGTTGGATTGTAAAAAGACTTAGAAGAAAAAAGCAAGAAGTTTTTTTTTGAAGTTTTTACAGGTTTGAAGATTGAAGAAGCTTTTGAAGTGCATCAAGGAATAAAAGTATTTCAGTATTGAATGTAATCTTTTACAAGAGATTTAATACAAGCATAAACACCTTTGGTGTGAAGTTTTTTCCCTTAGGGGTTTCTCCACGTAAATACTTGTCTTCTTCTTGCAAGCTATTTTCTTCTACTACATTGATTACATTGGAGAAATACTCTAACATCTAAATTGAGAGTAATTTTCAAATCTACACATGCTATTAATTTCAGATTTGAAAACATTTTAAAGCTACATAGCTGCAACTTTACCTTGTCCTCTCTCCCTTTTTCCAACAATATCTTCACTTCCAAACCCAACCCATAATTCCTATGATTTAGAACTCGCATCAACTAGATGTTATTGTTGGTATGCTTGTGGCTCTAGCTACTACTATGGTGATTGAATGATCCTCTTGGAAATGCATAAGATTTTTCAATGATTTCAAATTGTGAATTAATGCATATTGAATGTTTTTAAATATCAAGACATAACAATAAATCATGCAAACACATACCAAGTTGACTCATAATAGCTAGTGAAGTAGGTGGGAGTTGACAAAATTTGAATTTTAATTCTTGGACTTTAGGGGTCAATTCAACGTGGTGTGAGAGTGAACTCACACATCATTAGATTGACCTGAGACATGGAGGTGTGAATCTTGAGGCAAGGAATGAATGTATGGAAGTAAGTGCAATGATAAGCATAATAAATGACTAATAATGGAAAATGTATAGGAGTAGTTCAAATAGAGATGTGTTAAGGTCAAATGTGTAGGAATATGTGTAAATGGGGATAGATGGAGGATTAGGGAATGCACACAACTTTGCACAAGGGTGCGCCATTTATTGATATGTAATTGCATTGAGACATTCCATCAAAACACCTATAACTAAATGGGAATTGACATGGGTATGCAAATTTCACCTTTACATTTTGCCCCCACTTTGAGGTGCATGTGAATCCTAACATGAACATGTGTTTTAAAGTAAATACTTAGACATATAAGGATACTAGGGTCCATGTAAAGTAATGGGACCAACTATATCTCTTCTTGTGTTCCTCCTTGGGATGCATGCTCCATAGGAAATTGTAAAATAAAAAAGATGTATAATGAACATCTCTTGTCATTCAAGTAAAAATAAGCACAAATGCAAGTTGATTCTATTCTCTACAAAAATGAGAGAGAAGAAGAAAAAGTAGGGGTAGAAAATTCTACATATACGAAAATTAGTACTGCATGTATGGTGTTGCCATGCCAAGATCAAGATCCATTTGGACATGGTGATGAGTGTCTATGTAGGCACCTATAATTGTCTACAATCTAAACATAAGAGTGTTAGTGATAGAATATGTTTCCTTCAATTGGTTGCATCAATCAAATGCAAGGAATTGAAGGAGAGGGAAAACAGTACATGAAAAGTAAATGAAATCATAGATAAGCATGTAAGCACATCAATCATGTAAAGTAGTAAGTATCGTAAATGTATTGTGTGATAAACAAATAAAACATCTTGAATGATAGGCATAAAAAACATATGGGATAGGGATAGTCGTCAAGGTACACAAAATTATCCATAAAATAGGCAAATGGAAAAAGTGAGGTGGCCCTAATGACCAAAAGAAATTCATGTAAGTACATATAACACTAGGAAATATGTATGCTCACAATATGGATTTAGACATGAGGTCCCTAATGGTAAGATAGCTCCAAGAACATGACAAAGCATGTGAGAAATCAATAGTGTAGGGAAGGTAATGGTCTCCCTAGTGTGACTTTAGTACATGACAAGGAATGTGAACACACAATAGGATAGGGAAGGTAAGATGCCCCTCCAATGTGATAAGATAGATCTTAGTTACATAATGAGGCATGTAAGTGCAACTATGTAAGATGTGGTTGTGAGCGCATAAATAAAAGTGGTTACCCTCACATGGGAATGATAGTGAGATGAGGCTCAAAGAATGTTATGGGCATAAGCAAGATCATAAACAATGTATACCCGCTTGAATGTTAAGGTAAAGATGACCCCCAATGGATAGATAAACATTGTGTGATAGTCACAAATAGGTAATCCTATTTATGGATAGGCATGTAGGTGCACATAAATAATATGTGATCATGAAAGAACATAGTATAGTTGGTTGCCCCAAATGGGCAGAATACCAAGCTAAGGCTTAGAAAATGGTATGGGCATAATAAAGATAATGATCAATGAATAATTTCCCCATGCATATAGTGGTCAACATTAGTATCATCATAAGTCCATGATATTAATAGGATCCTTCATTAATTTTGCATTAGGAGTAGATAAGCTAAAAGCTAGTCAAAATTTGTTGTAGAGTTCTTTCTTATCATTTGGATTATTAGAATTTGTATGAATCTAAATCTCCCAATTGAAAATCTTGTTGAATTGTACCTTTGTTATAGGTTTTCTTTAATTTCTTTTGGTATATTAGTAAATTGTCCAATGTATTCACTCTTCGTTCATCATGTGTTTTCGATTCTCATAATCAATGTTCCAAGTTTATATAAATTAATGATACCATGAAAGGAAACATGTAACAAAGGAATCTCTAGTTCAAGTGGCTGGATGGCCTCTGAACCATAAACCAAAGAGTAAGGCATAGACCTCGTGGGAGTGGGTATGCTAGTACATTATGCCCATAATTTTGGAACACATTGTGTATGCTAGTAGGTGCCATGTTTGTAGATTATTTTCCTTAAGATTTGTTCAATAGTTTTCCTTAAGATAGTTTAATGGATTTGAGTACGATTTGTGAAAACTAAAAATGGAGAATCTCTTGGAGGAAAGAGATCAATTGAGAGTTGTGATAGATAAAGAGAAGCATAATGGTGTATTGGATGAAGATTGGAAGAAGTTCAACAAGAAGGCTTGAGGAACAATATGGATACGTCTCTTTAATTTGATCCTTTTGAATGTCTCAAAGGAGACTATGACATAGTCTATGGAGAAAGATAGGTGAAATCTACCAAACTAAGAGTCTTGTTAATAAGTTGTATTTAAAATAGTTTATATCATTAAAAATGAAGGAAGGATACTCTGTAACTAAGGATTTAAATGCATTTAGTCTTATTTTGAGTTAAATAGGGAGCATAGATGTTAAGCTTGATGAGAATGATAAATGTATATTGTTGCTTTGCTCTTTACTCAGGTTTTGAGAGAATATAATAATGGCAATTAGTGGTGGTACTAAAGAGCCTAAGATACATGGCCTTGTTTCTACTTTTCTTAGTAAATAAATGAGACAAAAAATCATGGATGAGGGTTCCAAGGATGCACTACATGTATGAGGTAGACCTAACAAAAAAGGTGGTAAGAAAATGAGGGATAAGAAGAAGTCTAAGTAAAAAATATAGTTTAAAATCCCTAATAAAAGTAGAGTAAAATGTTGGAACTATGGGAAGTGGGGCCATATAAAGTAGAAATGTAGAAACAAGAAGTCTTTTGAAGATTCCTTCAATGATAATCCTTTGATGATGAAAATGATGCTTTAATAACCACCATTGGTTACCACTATTTTTTCTACTATAATTTTCATTACACCTTCAATACCATTTTAATTAACCAAGCAACTTCACTTCTTTCCAATCTAGAAGCACTAGCCTTGTAATCTTACCAAACCATAGAAACGACAGTAGCTCTATGCCACAATCTTACATTCTTACACTAAATAGAGTAACCTCTCTATATCACAAAAAATCCCTAGACCCAGATTTATTCCTTAAAGGTTCATTTGAAATGTCCTTGCCTACATTTTCCTTTCTAGGAATCAAAGGCTTTGTTTTTCACACACCAAACATAGAAATACTTTAATTGAGATGAGATCTCTGACCTCTCTTTTAAATCATGAACATTAATTAATCTTATGCTTCCAATTTAATACCTATATACTAGTGTGATGTCACATGTATCCTAGATAGATGTTAGTACAATGGAAAGTAGGAACATAAAACCAAATGTCCATCTCATATGTACATCACATGTACACATAATGATCAACTCAAACATACATCACATATACACATAGTGACTAGCTCATGCATACATAACATATACACATAGTGACTAGCTAGAAAAAGGAATTGGATGCAAACTTACTGCATGCATCTTCCCCTTTACTTGGTTCACTAACACCTAAGCCCTTAAGTACATCCTAGATGGATAGAGAAATGTCAGTGCATCCTATACTAAACTGTGGGTACCATCCTTTTTCTTGGTTCATTGCTAGCTATGATGATGAGACAAGCATCCCATACTAGTTCTCGTCATCACCGACAAGGGCATAAGTGTAAAAAAACACAACACATGAGGCCAAATTAATAAGATTTCTACATCCTATTGAACCTTTTGAATCAATGGATCCTAACATCTATTGCCTCCATGCTACTGGTGAAAGTCAATCCAACTTGGTATGGGGTAGCTTCTAGCATCTATCTACTCCATGATATTGGTGAAAGTTGCATAAGACCTATCATACCACTAGTAACTCTTCTCATCCTTCACTTGTTTGCTGCTACTAGTGAAATCCAACTAATCCATAAGATATGAAATTTAGCTCTTGACATTCATACCCTACACACTACTGGTGATAGATGGAAAACCACACTTGTATCAAACTCAATTTTGACATGTGGGATCATTCTATAGCCACACAAACATAATCATGATATCTTAAGGATTCATAAACCTTGGATTAGTTGACCTAGTTACATTACCACATAGAGTGATCCATTAACCTATACACATGGTCCTATAGGTTTTGGGGGTCAAATTACCAACACATAATTAACACATTGAACTCACATTAATTAGATTCTGACCAATCACATATACATAAACAAATACAAACTTATACAATGCATAATCTAAAAACCATCCACTCCATTCACTTGCTCATAGTTCCATAAGAAAAGTAACTCAAGAAAGGAAGGTGGAGTTCTATAATGGTCAAAATGGTATTGTGGATATCAATGTTCATTATGGAAATAACCAGGAAGACTCTATGGTTTTAATCCATACCTCAATAGATCATGGACTATTTCAAACCTTGTATTTTCATACATTCACATAAGAGATAGACCATGATGATAGTGACTCTAAAAGTTCATCCAAGATTGAAGTAGATTCTAGAAATCTAAACATAACAAAACTTAGAGTAGATAAACTTGATGATGATGGATTAACTTTATTAGATTAGATCTATATAGTGGAGATATGTTAATTGAAAAGTTGATTTCATAGTCATCTTATACAAATTTCAACCTCAAGTTGAAGCATATTGAAGAGGGAGGGTTGATCAAGTTTAAGAACAACTCCAAACTCTAGAGCTATTCCTTAAACACCTCCCCTTGACTTGGGTCATAGGAGCATCCTTCACCCAAGGTTTGCCAATATATTCACTTCCAAATGAGATCAAATTCATATGTAGTTCTCCTAACAAAGATCTCTCAATTACACTTTCTCAAAATTAGGACAAGATTCCCAATCTCACTAAAGGATCAAGTATCAATTACCTTCATTTAATTTTCAGTGCTCACATAATAGTAATCGAGGATATTATAGATATCATTAGGGGTACTGAAAACATTAATCACTAGCTCAACAATTTAGCAAACCTAAGCTAGAAAACTTCCAGTTAAAGGACTCCAAGATCTCCAACTAGACCTCACCACCA
Organism: Cunninghamia lanceolata; assembly: GCA_027924645.1. Lineage (NCBI taxonomy): Eukaryota > Viridiplantae > Streptophyta > Pinopsida > Cupressales > Cupressaceae > Cunninghamia > Cunninghamia lanceolata. The sequence continues at coordinate 40,001,161 of BSBN01000391.1, read as the reverse complement.
TTATTATTCATAATTCAACATAAACATCCTGGAACCCTTACAAGTCATATCATGACCATTATCATATGTCGTAATATTTACAAAATCAAAGTAATCACTAGTTAAAGTCTTCTCACCAATCCATTAGGATAAATTCATGAAAATGGAGGAGCATGAAGAATTATGAATGAATTTAAACCATATTACAATAATAGACATAGAATAATAATATATATTTAAAAAATGTTGCTTCCTTGTACATCACAATATGGATTTTATAAATCCCTTTTAATATAACTTCCCGAACTTCCCTACTGGAATAACTCCCTACTAATTACTAGCTATATACTAACAATAATATCTAACATAAGTCACTAAGGTGACCTTATTACAATATAAACCTTAATATTACAACACCCACCTTAAGGTTTACATTACACAACAAAACATGTTGATTGAATGAAACAAAAACACATTATTGAGAAAATTTTCTTTGAAAAAACAATTCCTGAACCAGGTAGAACTCCATTAAGCTACATTGTAACCCTCAAAAGGGTGTAGCTCCTGAGTTGAATTCATGAGTTTCTAGATTACTACCTCCTCGAACTTTCAAATCAGAGATCTAAATTATTGAAAAACAATCCATTTTGAGCTACATCCACAGTGCTGCATCAAGTTGTCTCATGATCATCAGAAAGGTATAAGTCCCAAGATCCACAGACTCTCGAACTATCTAGGTGTTAGTATACAGATTTGTCACTAAACTCTATCTTCTTACACCCAAAAATAATGACAAATATACTAACAGTTGAGCCTATTTGCAATGACTCTCTGCATTTTTTACAAGGAGTAGCTACCTTTATAAGATTGGAATTGAATGAAAGAAAGAAGTATGCTTTTAACCAGAAAGAAAGAAGGTGATGATTCTAACCAGAAAGGAGAAAAGGCACTTAATCTAAGGAATACTTAGGAAAGGAGAACACAAAGACTCTTCCCAGCGACATATTCACAACTTCAATAATTACAATGATATAAATCACCATTGGAATTCTTAATCAAAAGAAAATAATCCACATTAATGAGCTTAAAAATGGAGACTTTCCAATTCTTTGAATACAAGACTTTGATTTAAAAGAGCTAACACATTCAACATAAGAAGAATATAACATACATCCACTGTAACACAAAGTTTACAATATATGTTTGTAAATCCTTCAAACTTCATTCATATATTGGAAAACTAGAAAATAAAGTTTTCAAAAATGACCATTCAACAACACAAAGATTTCCAAAAGATCCTTGTACAATCGCTAGGCCCCATATATATAGCCTTGTCTAAAAGAAACTGTCTTTGGAATAACGTAACGACTTCTTGAAATTAGCCGATTAAACATAACTAAAAATTAAAACAGTTTCAAATATCAAGTTTATCAAAGTCTTAAAAAGAAAGAACTTAAAACAAGGAAATGATAATTATACAGCATCATCATGATCTTCTTCTCGAACCGCTTCGTCTCCCTTCTCTTTCTCTTTAGCACATGATGAATCGACCTGTGGCTTCATTCTTGCTTTATAACTCTTGAACTTGGAAATAATTGAAGTGATGATTTTTCCACTTGGACTGAGGGTGATGTGAATCCATATTTTCCACATGCTGACTGTTCTATCCGCATCCTCCATTCTTTTGTTGATGTCATCAATCTGATTTATGAAATTCTTGAGGTATAATGCAATGTAACCCAACTTCTCTAAAGAGGTTCCATTTATATTTTCCATACTGGTTAATTCTTCACTAAGCAACATTTGAAACCCTATTTGACATCTTTTACATCAAGCGAATTCTCCCCACTTTCATCGAGAACTGCAGTCTCCAAGGACATGTGATTATTTCTAATATCTATCAAGTCATTGTGATATTAACTTTAAGTTCTCCTTAGATCACTTGTGAATTGTTTGAACACAGATAACTTCCATTGGATAACATCCAACCAAGAAATTGAATCATTTTCTTCTGGCTTACTTAGGACCTTTTCAACTATCAATATATTGGTATCTATTTTTTTCATTTCTTGTACTTCGCTAGATACCGTCATCAGGGCACTTTCATCCTTTTTGAAGAATTATTCAAAATCTACAATTAGCTCCTTCCTTTTACTAGAGATATAAGCATACAATTTCATAGCCTCCTCAATATACAACAAACTATCAATATTGACCTTTTTGATCCACTGTTCAGTAGCCTTGGCCATAGTTTGAAAGTTCTTAATTTACTGCAATATTTTAGGATCCACTCTATTGACAGAAACATCTAAAGCCACGTCCTGAGGTTGAGAGGTAGAATTAACAATGGACTGAATAAATGTGGTTAGAGAATTTACCTGACTTTGCAACCTTACATTTTCTTGTTTCTCCTCTTTTACCCTTTTGGCCAACATTCCAACTAATTTTTTTGCATGGTAGATGTCTCCTTCCATAGTAGGGGGACCCATATCTACCTTGCTCATACTAAAATCAACTTATGTAATACTCTGTTCATTCTTGTCTCAAATAGGATCAGCAATTTTAAGAACCTGATGTCTAGAAGAAGGATCCACCACTACCCTAGATATTCTCTTAGCCTTTTTAGGCTAGGTACCAGTTTGTAGAAATTTAGATACAATATCAACATTCACATCTGTCCTGGGAGTGTATTTTCTCTCTTCTTTTCTACTGTTTTCTTAAGCCATGAAGGGGATGGAAATACCATTTTACTATTATTGGCATTCAATGTGGTGTCTTCCAACTAAGTCTTGGTGCTAACTGAAGGAACTTCATTTGAAAAAGGAGAAGATGGAATATCAAATAGAGTGTGAAAAGTACTATCTTCACTGAGTTGTTGAAAAATAGAAGAATCATTACCTGGTACAGGTGAGATAGGAGAGGCCACATGATTAGCTTGGAGCTATTGTAGAGCATCCAATTCTTTTCCTGCTTCTGACCTCTTTAGTATTGGCTCACTATCACCCTCACATAGACTCTTCAATTTTTGATTTTCCCCAGGGTCTTGTCCATTGTCACCCTGTTGTGAATTAACCCTAAATTTGGTTATATTCACACTAGCAGAAGCTCTTTGATGTTTAATGATATAAATGAAGGCCCTTGCTCTTTTTCTATAGGTTCTTTTTGGGAAGAAGTTGTAGTACATTCATGAGACTTTCCTTTAAGCCACTTTTCTATTTTATTCAAGACAAAAGAAGAGCAGTCCTTTAGATTAGTGACTTATTTTTTGACCATTGAATGCCTGGTAGTGGCTCAACAACAACAAAATACTTTTCATCAATATTAGATTCAGAATTATCATCAACTCCATCAGGAATATCCAGTGGTAAGTTGAAAGCATGTATTTGATCAAGGGTCAATCTCATCCATTCTTGTCTTTACACTTCTCTTTCATCAACACAATCTTCCCAGTAATCTTCAAGATGGGGCTGGTGTTCATACAAGATTCCTCCATACAAATTTCTTTTAACAAATTTTTTACTGTCAAAGAATTACCTAGCAGTGAGGAGAGAAAAATTGTATCCAACAAGGATTTTCTCAACATTTCTCACATTATCATTTGTCTTGCATGTTAAATAAGTTAAGGTCACTAAGAAAGGATAACCTTTCTTTTTCATATTATTATATTTTCTATTCACACATGCCATTTGTATGCAAACTTCCAAGAAAACAATAAAATCACTGGCAAACCTGGGCAATTTATAAGGGGCATTTTTGAACCCACCGATTCTGAGGTAAGTGAATCTATTAAACTGAATATAAAAACTCCCAAACTTCATGATCAACTATGCATTCTCTTGAGGTATTCTCACCTCTGGATTACCCTGAATCCTTCTTACATTGAACATTAAGAAGACATCATTGACGCGTCTGTAATCATTATTACCTACCTCTTCTTGTAATTATGGAAAGTACTCGTAGATAGGTGTGTCTGAAGTCAGAATACCATGAATTTTCAACCCTGGCCACACTACCTCCTTATTGGCTATCACATAAAATAAGTAGGAACACATATAAAAATAAGTTCTTTGATGAAAATTAGCCCGTTGATCATTTAGATGGTCACTAATCAACTTCGCCCAGTCCACATATTGAGATTCACCACAAACACTCAAAATAAATTAACACATCCATTTTTCAAAGGAGCTGGAATCATCATTCCCAACCGCCCGATGTAGCAAAGTAATCATATCAGATATGTCTTCTTTGAAGTGTGTCCTTTTCAAATTTGATGGCACTTGGGATTTTCCTTTCTTCTCGTTGTTTAGCCAAATTTTCACAATGGAAAGGCACCAATATTTCATGTCCAGGAAATAACTCCAACCCCTTTCAATAGACATTTCTACAAATTCATCCCGTTTGAGTAACCTCAGATTATGGTTTATGGACTTGACATCAATTTTTGATATTACAGAACCGTCAGATGCCCTAATTTCTTGGGATTTAGAATGATAATTCTTAACACAAGTATGAACTTGTAATGTCAGAAAATGTCCCCATGGGGTCTTTTCCCTCAAAAGGTTTAGCTCTCGGGTCTCTTAGCTGCAGTTAGGACATCTTACATCATAATTTGGCATCCCAATGGAATGAACCCTAGGTATCATGTCAAATGGAGCCTAGGGGGACCCCTTGAGATTAACCGTGCACAAAATAGGGGGGGAGGACTTGGGTACCCGTGCCCTAGTCCTGCCCTATTTTGGGTCAGGTCCAAATTTGAAGTGTCAGTTTATGACCGTTATTTGGTCCCTAGGCCGACACGGTAAGTTTGAATTTATGAAATCTTGGCTGGAATGTTTGTAGTTGCATATAAAAGCATGTTTAGGCATTCATTTGTAGACTAGATGGCTATTGTGAACTTTATGCATTTTAAAGGTGATTCAAGGATTTCATTATGTTGCAAGAGCAGATTTGTGTTGTCTATGTGTTTGTGTTTGTAGATTTGAGCATCCATCTCCTCATGGAATGAAGAGCTTCTTCCTCCCATGAGATCTTCACTACAAGGTGATATCTAGTATGATTAGTGATCATTTATCATTTGGTTTTTGCCTCTGCCTCCCAAAGCACGCACTCTTTATCTGACAACGGTGTTTGGAAGGCTTGAATGTCTCTCTGGGGCTTGACTGAGGCAAGCCTCTAAACACCACAACCCTCTCCCAAAGTTTTCATGATTGCAAGTTAGAGGTTGAAGTTGCAGACAAAGTGAAGTTGCAGAAGGGTACAACAAAGTGTCAGGATTGCAGATTAGTGAAAGAAATAGCTACTTGGACTTGGGCACCCACTCATTAGTCCTCAAAGTTCCACAACAAGAAAATCTCTGATACAACAGATATAGGTTGCAGATTGAGTTTCTGGATCTCGACAAAAAGTAGGGCACTAGACTTGGGCACCCGCTCTTTAGTCCCCAAATTTTCTGCCTCGGAATCCTGAAAATAGGTGCACAGTTATTTGTTATTTTACATCTTTCTGCAGAAGCATTTTCTGTAATTTGTTTGTTTACTATCGTATTTGCATAATTAGGGTTTTAAGGTACAATTGAGCATAAGAGTTGGAAATTGTCAATCTAATCATAAAAATCCAAGTTTCCCTACATATGAATAGTGACCTAGGGTATGATAGTACATGGCAACTTGACCCTAGGTCCTTGAATGTAAGGATGAAAGGAGGATATACACCAAAAACTACCTAAAACTCAACTATCCAAATTTTACCCTTTACAGAACCAGGTCTGGAAAAGACACAGTTGACAGGAATTCCCCATCATGAGCCAACCCACTTGTGAAAGTTTTCTCTGCCAATGGTGACCTTGGGTTCTATTTCATTCTACTCCAAAACTCATTCAAATCGATATGCCCCAATTCTGTGTCCTTCACATTTGCTAAACCATTATCGATAATAGAAGCCACATGAAAACCCTGGTATTTAAATTTCATTTTGACTAGTTTGAGTAACCCATAGATGTATGCGTTTGATATCACTAGTGGTGTCAAACACATTCCCAGGGAATTTAGGAAAAAAGAGTAATTCAGATTCATGAAATTGAAATCTTCTTTTCACTACCTCCACTAAATAATTTGAATACGCAACAGAGTAAAGCAAGTGAAGAAAGTTTACAGTTTAGTTGAACTATATAGAAGAAACCCACATACTGCACTAAGAGTCATAGTTGCATTAGAGAAATCAAAGTAGGACACCAATATCATCAGATAAAAGAATCTTTGAATGATATTTCTTACAAATGCCTTTAAACAAATTCTCTTAAATAGGGCATTGCGTGTGACATTACACATCATTAATGAATTGCAGTAGTCCATTTGAGTACTTGAAATAATTCCCATTTAATGCGAAGAGACATTCACCTCTTTCTCTGTGCATGGCAATAAATGTTGGGTTCACTCAAGATATGCAGACTAGGTGACAGAGCAGGGAATCAACAAAATTTGAAAAAACATGAATGTCAATAGCTAAGCCAATCGGGAATCATAAAGTTTAAGAAAACCATAACTTGCCAATCAAAGGTAACTTGATTTTAAAAACATATGGTAGGGCCGATAGAGAAGTCAAAGTCCACACTCAAGATTAAATCGGCTAATTGGTAAATTTTAGAAAAGGTGAACTCACTGATTTAAAGTTTATCAAAAATTAAAAAATGCTGATTGCAAAGGGAAAAGGTGTTCCAAGGTAGTGCAAACATTTTGAATGACTGAGAAAGCAAAGAACTTAGGAGGGAAACATAAAGCACTAGCATGAAAAATAACAAGTTTAAAAATGAGGTGACACTGGGCAACAATCCATATTGAGTTTACACTAGATCCCTCCTGTCTTCAAAAAGTAAACTTCACAATATATGCATTCTTCAATACTGTCAGCATTTGGAGGAAAGAACACACAAAAATAAAAAACATATGATTCTCATACAAAGCATCATCTTTGAGTGAGAAGCTGGCTTGAGATGATGAAAATCCTCCAACCTCCAAAGTCTACCAACCTCCTCTAATGAAGGCTTATTAATATAAGTATCCATCCATAGTATCTTCAAGACAAAAGTTTTCAACAAAATCATTTAACAGATCCTCATCCTCAACATAGGCTAAGTTAATTTCATTTAATTTATCTTTGAGTTTCCCTTGAGAACATCACTAGCTCAAGTTCTACAAGTCAAAGCTGTGTGACCCTTTTCTTACAATAATAATATTCAATTTCCCCTTCGTTTGTATTTGATCTTCTATCATTGCTTCATGAGTAATACATTCTCACATTGAGAATCAAATTTTGTATCTTCTACATTTGTTCCCCTCTTTAGCTAAAAGAGCTAAATGCATATCTTCTAGAGTTTGCGACTGAGAGTCAAAATGACATTATTGGATTTAGAAGGCAGACTATTTAACAAAATAGATTTAGCATTATCATCATCTACTAGAGCCTTGACTTCTACTAGTTGTCTCATGAGAGACCTCAAATTTCTTATATGGATTGATATAGTGATTCTATCTTCCATCTTGAATCTAAATAGTTGAAACTTTATGGAGAACTTTGTATTAATTGCTTTTGCTCCAAACAATTTATTCAAATTATCCTAAATTTTGCTAATGATTTTTTAGATCTACGTGATGTAATTCAGAATTGGAAAGAGCAAGACCAATAATAGATTTGACTTTATCATCTCTATTATGTTAATCCAGTATCTTATTTGCATTTGTAGGTGCCTTTTTAGTTACATTTACTATTCCCCATAAGTTTTTATTCATTAGTTGCATATGAATTTTCATTTTCCAAGTATGAAAGTTGAAGCCAGAATATTTGTCTAATGGAATCTCCATTCTTAGAAAAATACACAAAGAGTAAAAATATGATCAAATTAACCCTATAACACCTTCATTGGATGTACAAATTCCAACCATTTCCCTCTTTCTAAAAAACATATTAATCTTATCACTCCAGTTTTAACAAAATATCCCATGTACACAACAACTAGATTACGAGGGCCTCTCCTTCAAATGTAGATTATTTTTTTCTACTCATCACCTAGCCTCTGTTTGTCCCCACTCTCATTGCAAGGGTGTGGCTACATGGTGGAAGAATGCTCTTGATGACCACTTAACCATTAGTGCTTTTGACACTTTGGTGGATGGACCCTCCCAGGATAATGAGCCCTCTCAAGATGTTGAGTCCTCTCCACTTGTTTCCCCTGTGACACATGGTCCCATGAGGGTGCTAGTGGGTAAGACTATAGCGTGCCCTTCGATCCCTCCCGAGACTTCTTTCCCAGACCAGGCTCAAACAATTGTTGCCCCTTCTATGTTGAGCGATGTGGAGCTCGCAACTCTAGTTCTGTCATTGGTTCTTCCATCTTCAAGTTTAGGTTCATCCCTCTCCTTGCGTGATCTATTTATGGTTGAGGCATCAGTTGAGGACTCCTTCCTTTCCCCTCGATCTGAGATTTAGACTCAAATTTTTCTTGGATAGTTGTTTAGAGAAGAAAAAAAGGACTCCCTAAATCTATCTCTACTTCGCACCCTCAAGTTAAGGGAGTTAGATTTTCTAGATTGAGATATGGAGTTGTCTAGATCTTGATGTTTCATTTTATTGTATTATAGTTAGTCTACCATCTTTGTGTTGTTAGTTCCATATCTCATGGTACTTGTTTCGTCTGCCTTTTGGTTGTTTTGTAAAAGGATCCGGGCCCTTTCAAAAACCCATTTTTTTTATCAATATCAAAAACAAAATATCCCCTGTAATTTTAATTGTGAAGTCTTAAAAAATAAATGTCAAATCTTAAAATATTTGTCTCTTCACTCACACAAAATCTGAACCTTTCTATATATACTTCTCTTTCTTATGGAAACCCCCCAAAAATGCTATAAGATTCAAACTCTTAATTCACATTCAAATTTATACTTCTTAATTTGATTCACCTTAAGATTTGATTCACCAATTTCTTACCTTATTGTCAGGCCACGTCAATTTCATATGGTTGTAGATTTATTCATTTATCTTGAGCCTTTACCAAAATTCACCTCATTTATCATTGTAGATTTATCTTGCACCTTTGTCCTCCTTACACAACAGAACAACAAATCACATTTTTACAGATGAGTCGGTGCTCAAAACTCTAAATGTATTACAACATAGAAGAAGAGGTGTGTGCCAATCAAAGCTTCAAATGCAATTCATGCAGATTGCCTTATGCCTCTTATCCTCTCATATGCATTTTTGCTCATTTGAATTCTATGTCTTAGACTACGTGGCCTCAACAAATATACAAGGCTCGCCTATGCACAACGATAACACCTTTGGATCTCCTCCCTTCACTTTGATACCGTGATGAAAATGGAGGAGCATGACTAATTTTGAATGAATCTAAACCATATTGCAATAATAGACACATAATAATAATATATATTAAAAAATTGTTGCTTTCTTGTACATCACAATATGGATTTTATAAAGCCCTTTCAACATAACTTCCCAAACTACCCTATGGAAATAACTCCCAACTAATTAATATTTGTATACTAACAATAATATTTAACATAAGTCACTAAGGTGACTTTATTACAAATGTAAACCTTAATATTCTAACATAGTAGAGAGTTAGACTAGTTCTTAACAACCCCATTCAGATTCCCACAAGGTATGAAATGTTGCATTTATTAATACCAACATTTATGATGATTATTGTATCATCCCATGTTGACACTAATAAGATATAGGGTTGTATATATATATATATATATATATATATATATATATATATAGCTTAGTTGGCGTTAATACCCACTTTATCTCAAAGCCTATCAAACAAACTACCCTATGGAAATAACTCCCAACTAATTAATATTTGTATACTAACAATAATATTTAACATAAGTCACTAAGGTGACTTTATTACCAATGTAAACCTTAATATTCTAACATAGTAGAGAGTCAGACTAGTTCTTAACAACCCCATTTAGATTCCCACAAGGTATGAAATGTTGCATTTATTAATACCAACATTTATGATAATTATTGTATCATCCCATGTTGACACTAATAAGATATAGGGTTATATATATATATATATATATATATATATATATATATATATATATATATATATATATATATATATATATATATATATATATATATATATATATATATATATCTTAGTTGGCATTAATACCCACTTTATCTCAAAGCCTATCAAACAAACGTCAAGTTTTATTCACCCAATTTCATACCAACAATTATTATTTTTTAATATTAGTAAGATGAGATTTTAAAAGGGAGATTTTGAAAGGGCCTAGACCCTTTTACAAAGAAACCAAAAGGCATATGAAGCAAGAACCATGAGAAATGAGACAAACAACATAAAGACGACAACCTTGCTACAATACAATAAAGTAAAACACCAAGACCTAGATGACTCAAAATCCTGATCTAGCAAACCTTACTCCCTTGTCCTGAGGGTACGAAATAGAGACTAATTTACAAAGTCCTTTCTTTCTTCTATGAAAAAATATCTAAGAAAACCCCAAGTCTAAATCCTCAGAATGAGGGGAAAGAGGGGAGTCCTCAACCAATGCCTCAACCATAGACAATTCACACAAAGAGGGGAACAAAATTGAACTTGAAGCTAGAAGAGTTGAAGATAGAATAGGAGCTAGGATCTCTATACCACCTAACATAGGGGGCAACAAACAATGTAGTGGCAATCTGAGCCTAATCAGAAGGAGAGGACTCAAGGAGCTCACTGTAGTCTCTCCCGCTAGCACACCCATAGGACTATGCATTGTAGGGGGTAGAGACAACTCATAATCTTGAGAAGGCTCATCATAATGGGAAGATCCATCCACTAGAGAGTTAGAAGCACTGATAATCAAGTGATCATCAAGAGCATTCCTCCACCAAGTAGCCGCACTCTTGCGACGAGAGTGGGGACAAGCAAAGGTCAAGTGACCAGTAGCAAAACACTATCTACATCTAAAGGGGAGGTCTTCATAATCTAGTTGTTGCATCCAAGACCTTCCCCCCACCTTCAGAATAACATCTCCATGAAGGGGTTTGAAGATATCAATGTCAACCAAAATACAAGAAAATGTAGAGTGTCCCATGAATGAAGTAGTGGAATCAACCTTTAGGAAATGACCAATTGCATTGTCGATGTCCTCATAGCATGAATCTTTCCAAAATTGGAGTGGGAGATTTGGAATCCTAACCCATATTGGTTTGATATTGAGTAGTTTGGTGAGTGGGTTGAAGGAGCTAGGCCATGGTTTGATGGAGAGGGAGTGCACTTCCCACAACCAAACCCTATCATCAAGCACTAAATCCTACTAATCTGGGGTTGTGAAAGTCATGTTGAAGAAGCCCCTTGCACAAGGGAAGAGATCTATCTTTTCCTCCACAAGGGGTTTCCAAGAATCTAAGACCCATTTGTGTAAGTCAAGCAGGGATGACCATAAGTTATTAAACCTATAGATCACCCCATGGTGTTGATAAAACTCTTCATTTGTGCTAATACTAACAATTATTAACATTTCTAGAATGAAATTCATACACAAAAATTATGCATAACATAATCAATATACAATAAATCTAGTCATATCAGAGCACGAGGCACCAATAGTTAAAATATCTTCACAATGCAACAATTATGTAAAGCCCTGATATGGCTCTAAGTGATGTCCTACTATAATATGATTCAATGATATAACGTATCATAATCACATTACATTATGACATCCTTCTTAATCAAAACATATCATGCATCAACAAGGCCACATAAAAACTATCTGAAACTTTGAAAGACACAACAATAATTATAAACTTGCTTTATGCATGAACAATACTCGAGCTATACCCAGTATAGTTGGAAATACTATATTAGATCATCATATGAAGATATACACTCAACAATAATAATATAATTTCATACTGACCTTGACCTTGTAATTAGTTACCCAAAACACTATGCAACATTACTAAGGATTTTGCAGAACATAACTCATGTTCCATACTTATACATATCACCACACTATCCTATGAGAAACTTAACTACAACATCCTGTGAAAATCTCAAGGTTAACAATCAAGTAAAAAAAACATCAATAAGTATATAACTCTTTTTGGTTTTACTCTTAGAGTAGTCATTTGCCAGCATTTGCATGCATAGGGAATAGCATCCTTGAAGTTTATTATATAAATCCAACGTTAGAAGAAAAGGGATCTCACCTTTGTTCCTCAGACTCATTTTGATTCCTTTCTAGGATTTAATGAAATCAAAACAAAATGAAATTATAAGGGGACTACAAATATAGCTTAGCTTACACTCATGAATATATACATATCATAGTACAAGGTATGATGATATCACACATAAATCACCATATACTAAAAGATGACACCACACCATTCCCTTAATGATGGAATCAAGGTCTCACACTTCCGTGAATCACAATTGGCTCTCCAGCCTCCAAATGTATTTCTACAACTTGTTGTCAACAAGGTGACAGGAACTATCGTGTAACTCACCAATGACAGGAAATGTTAATAATTTTAATTTCCATTATGATATGCTATAGGAACTCAAATCAATAGTGACAGGAGATTAACAATCAAATTGATAGGAATATTGAATGCACAATCACATTAATCAACATAGGCTTTATTCAATGCTAACCAATTACACATACACATACTCATAGATTCTTTTACAATCTTTAGGCTATGAATCAATGCTAGTCGAATCACCTTATCTTATACAAACTATGTTATTCATCTTTCTCTCCTTCTGCCATCGACCTTTCTTTATTGGCCTTCCATGGCTAGGCCTCTTCCTATTACTATCATTCTTCCTCAAACTTTCCTCTGCTGTCTTCGACTACTCTCTTCTTCTCGGACTCTACTGGTCTCAGTCTGCAACCATCAGACTACTCTTATCGGCCTTTACTCAATGCTTGGGCCTTCGGCCTATTCTCCTTCTGTCATCCTCAACCGACTTCTTCAATTGACCATGTTGAGGTTACTTTCATCGGCCTGCTTTGGTTATTGCTCCTTCTATTCGTGCCTTGATTATTATTTTATTGGCTTCGATGTTTTGGTCTATCAGCCTTCACTTTCTTTTCCGCCCTCTCTGACTGTTTGCACTCCATGGGGAAGATTTCTCCTTTTCTTCGCATCACAAAACTCCTAACCGCTCTCCTCTTCATAGGAGTAATCTTTTATGGCTATACAAGAAGCCCTTACCTTCTGACATTCGCCATGCAGCCATTTCCTCCCAACTGTTATTCCTTTATGCAACCATTACAGAGAATCTTCTGTCTGTTGTCGCTCCACTCCCTCTTAACTGTCTTGTAACCATAGCTATTTCCTTTTTGCTGTCATCAAATTATCGCCCTCTACCAAGACCTTTCAGCTTCCATGAAATGATTCCAGCTATTAATGGTTTGGTTCTAATATCTTATTGTCACATACATCTTATTTCCTCTGTCAGCATCTCCACTAAACTGTCTGCGACCATAACCACTCTTTGACTGTTACTAACTTTCATAACTGATGCCTTCTTCCAACCTTGGTCGGATCCTTAACAATTTCCTGACAGCGCTCCTATCACTGGGGTGACAGGTACCTCCACTTGCCTTCTTCTATCATGCATCTCGACACTTCCTGCCAAAATCAACAATTGCTTATCAAAATTTGGAATTCTGACCGATGCCCCTGCATCAGACTCCCTAGGGACAAAAGATCATGTGCTCCTGCACATGTGGTTCTTCTGCAACTTTTCTAATTTCTTCTTTTGCTTCTTCCACAATTTATCTAGCTCATTTTTCACATCCTTCCAACATTGCTGTACAACATTGCGTGCTGCCCTCATGAGGCTATCTTCATCAACTACTATCCATCTCCAATTTCTGATTCTCCTCTCACCCACATACATCACATCATAAACAAATGGAAAGATTTCCATGTCTTCAACATTACCCATTTCAGCCACAACATTTGCCATTTCTATATCATGCTCAACATACTCATCCAACACTCTTTCTAGCCATTCTTTTTCCATGGCCATCTGCTGCAACACCAATCCTTTTTTAGCATCCTCTATTTCATGACTTATCATATTCATTTCAGAATTTTCCATGAGTGCTACAACTTCTGCACCTTTGGCTTCAATCTCCCTCAGGATGTCCTTTGTTGTTCCACATATTTTCAAATCTTCAACCTTTCCATTCCATTCTTGCTCAATGGCTGCAAATTGTTTCCACAAATCTTCTTCATTGTTTTCCCTTGTTGCTTCTTCTTCTAGTTCTATCTCTGCATCATCTTCACTATCCTTTTGTTTGTCTTCTTCATTGTGGACTATGGTTGTCCCAACATTACCTTCCTTTATTGATGTTGTTCTCTTGTCCAAGTTTACACCTTCATGCTTTCCACTACATACTACTGCTGCCTTCTTTTCAAGCTCAATCCTTCCAATCAACTTTTCCTCTTTTCTATCAAACTTGTAGTTATTCATACTACACTTTTCAATCTTCCTTTGCTTACCTTTTTTCTTTTTATGATATTTATTCCTCCTCATCTCATTCTCATCTACAATCCTCCACATTTTCTTCTCGTATTCAAAAATTTCATTTAAAGCCTCAATATCATCATCACAATTAGATTGCCCCTTTGGCACCTTGTCCAACCTTTCCCTATCTTTTTCTTCAACAAAATCACCCAAAGCTTCAAAAGCATCATGAATTAACTCAACTTGCTTACCTTACATTTCACATTTGGCATTCTCCAATGTCTGCCAATCTAGTGCCTCAATGTTCTTTACATCAGGTTCCTTCACGGGCTCCTTACCAACATCTTCATTTTCAACTTCCATTCTTTTATTTGTCTCAGCATCATTTATTACATCACCACTGGTCTTCTCTGCTACCACCCTCTTTGCTCTCCATACTTTGATTGCCTCAACCTTGGGCTGATCTCTTTTCATTGCTGCACTTGGTCTTCTTGTCTTTTGTCTTTAAATATCTTCTCTTGGCTTCCTTTCTTGCCAACTTATCTTCAAATCTGCATGCCACTTATTCCTCTAGACATCTTTTATTCTTTGCACTTGGTTGTTAGCATAAACAAAATCAACATTTTCCCTATACTTCAACTGTTGTTTTTCATCAATCTTTTTCTTTTGCCAACATGGAACTATATACCCATGATTCACCATTATCTTCTTCTCATCATAAACTTGCTGAACTACATCCTCATTTCTACTCTTATGATCAGAAATAACATTGTAATCTTCATTTACATAACCAAAATCAACATTGTAACTTTCTTTTACCTGTTGTCCCAAATTGCTTCCATCACTGGCTTCTTTGTTTTCTGACTTTTCCTCTTTGTGGACATATTGTCCTGCATTTGTAACATTCTCCAATGCATCCTAAAACCCTAGATCACCATCTTTTTTATTTCACTGGACATCTTCAACATCAAACTCTTCTTCATTCTCAGGCACTTTGTAATGTACCTCTGCTACAAACTCTTCTAGACATTCTGCTGCAACCAACCTCTTCTCATCTTCAACTCTTTCTTCGGGGGCTATTCTTGCCTCCTCTTTCATCATTTTCAAGGTCTCATTCTTGATCTTCCTCATTGCATTCTTCATACCTGCATACATATCTACAAACATAACATTAGCAAACAAAATAAGAGACCACAATGTCTTCACAAGTGCCTCCTTCATGGACACTTTCCTCTTTCCCTTACTTTCTTCTTCTTGCACTTCTTCTGTTCTTCATCTCTTAAATTTTCTCATGTTCTCCTTAATGAGAACTTATTTGACCTCTTCTGGTCCATATTGCTCTAGAGGCAACTCTCTGCTGTCCCAAACTCTCTGGGATCCTCTCATACTCTTATCTTCTCTTCTTAAGGCATTCATCCTTTGCCTTTTTCTTTCCTTAACAATCTCTCTTACCGACCACTTCACTTTTCTTTCCATTGGCCATACCCAAAAGTATTTGTGGATTTCTTCTTTAGACCATTGCTGCCTTGCAATTATATACTGTTTTACATCTTCTCTCAATGTTGCTAGCTCTCTTTCAAAATCTGCATCTTTCATCTTTTTGTTTTCCTTTCTCTTGTCTCTCTTCCCAAGACTTTCTTTTCCAAATTGCTTCTGTATTTTTCTATCTTTTTCCATCTTCTAGACACCTCACCTAGGGCTTCTTTCCTTTTCACTCTACCCAGTCTTTTGGTGCTACACCTTCCTTGTTACCACCTCAATCTGCAACAATCACATTCTTCTTTCTGCATGGCCTAGCTAAGTTGCCTCACTTCGGTGATCTACTTAGCACTCAGGATCTTTTTGTGCTCTGATACCACTTTGATGGTGGACAGAGGAAGCAATGTTGCTATGTGGTGACTGATCATGCAAGTACTGTACACAAGTTATGTTATTTTTTGCACGATTGGAGTCGGTTGTTAATTTTTTGTTAACTAACAAAAGAAAAATGACATTGCAAAACCCTAATTCTAGAAGCTTCCAAAAAGCTTGTTATAAGCGGCTAGAATGTATGGTACAACGATGTATTTTTGTGAGATTGTAATCTATTTTGCACTAGATAATAAAATCATTGGATGGTTGAGTTTCTGTGGATGTAGCCCATATTGGGTGAACCACGTTAAATTTCTGTGTTGATCTGTTTTGTGTTATTCCTCATTGTTATATTTGGGTTATTTAATCTACATATAATTGTTAGTGTTTATTGCTTTGATCTGCCCTAACCCTAACAAGCAATAGAAATTGCTTCCTCTGTCCACCATCACTTAATAGTAAACAATGTTATGCATTCAAAACTGAGAGGACACAATTACCAACAAGAGACACATTGTGTTTGGTTCCTACCAATATTGAAATTGTGGTTGGAAGTGAAGATAGTGATAATTGAATTTGTTAAAAGCTATGATTAATCATGTTATAATATTATTACTTATTAATTTATTCCTATGACAATGATGATTGTAAAATAATGTTTGAATTTGATTCATTGTAAATAAAACATTAGTCAAGTTCCTGCCATTGATGTAGTGAATGAAATGAATCTTGTAATTAATTAATGTAAATATTGCAATGAATTTAATGATTCACATTTTTAAATCTATCTGTATGTTTTAAGTGCACTCTCTTTTATTAAAGTTTTATAGTCGTTTTCTTTGCTAAGGGTAATTGGGAACATGACTATGTTAGGCATTCTTTTCTCAAAAATTTGGGACTATTTTTCTTTACTATTTTTCCTAAATTGTAATCTATATATTCTTGCCAAAGAGCTATGCTGAGATATTTACTAGGTTATTGATTTATTTTGCCTTTTGAAGGCCACTCAATAGATAAGAGTCATTGTTGAAATGATGTGCTAGTTACCCTTTGTCACGCCACTTCTCAAATGACCTGTGTCACCTCAACATTTACTTGTGAAAATGTTCAAATTAATTACGTAATGCATTTAACATTTCTCATAGGCTATGCCATGTTCTAAATGATTGTGTTGGGATGTTCCTTCCTAGCATTACATGTGTGTTGTACTAGAGATTTATTTGATGTCTAGATTTATGTTGACAATGTCATATGGTTTGTCTATGGGTACAACAAATTCATGTTGGATCTACCAATGTGGAAATGTTGATATTTAAATTGCTATACCTAGCTAAATTCAAACTTGGCTATGTTAGCGTTGCATTTGACTGGCTTCCTAAGTGCTATATTGGATTCTCACTTAGAATTTGATATATCTTGCTTGAAAATACTATTCCACACCTTAGCAAGCCTATGCTTGGTTTAAAATATGCTTATGCATTAGTATTTCATTCAATATCATACATTGGTTATTTTAAAGAAGATTCTTAAGCCATTTTTTAGAAAAAGTTCCCTAATCAAATAATATGATTAATCATGTTAGAGTATTATAACTTATTATTTTATTATTTCATTATAAATTAAAAGTATTAAGTTCTTGCCACATTATTTCATTCAATAAGATAGCTCTAATGAAATTCAACACATGTCATGAAGTTCTTTACTCTTAATATTAAACTAATTAGACCTAATATTAAGCTCAGGTTTGCACCATATCATTTCATTTATAATGCCAATCAAGATATTTATCTATTAGAATTTAATGGTAGTTCCCAACTTATCCACAATGCATATGTTAGCATCCAACAAAGTAACCAATGCTTAATATTAGGGCTAATTATATTAAATTATATAATATTTCATATTATATATGTTATGATATTTACTATTACTATGATATAAAATTGATATTAATTCAAAGTAATATAAAGATAACATAATTGGCTATCATATCTATTAAAACATATATGAAAGCAATAATGATAAATATTATAAGCAATATAATATAATCCATAATATAATGATTGGATGACATGGTTATTATAGCAATAATAATTATAGCTATTATAGCAATATAATATTATTAATGTAATATTAATAATATTACATTAATATAAATATATTTATATTAATATAAATATATTTATATTAATATAAATATATTAATGTCATTAATTATAGCTATTATAGTAATATAATATTTATTAATTATATGATAGCTATAATTATGATAATAAATTATATAAGGCAATATCAACCATGATGCTATGAATGTTGTTGTAATAATTATTTTAAGTATTATTAGATGTTGTAGAAATAAGGAAGGGAAATTGCAAATTGGGATAAACACCTACAAGCAATTCATTATTGTTCTTGATCGTATTTGTTGAATTTGTCCATGTATAATTAGACAATATAGCTCACACCTTCTTTGTAGGTTAAACCAAAATTGCGTCTATTTTAGAGCTAGATTCCAAGATTATAATTTATAGAATGGTGATTTCTATTCATAATTTTAATAAATTATATTTATAGAAAGTATTGTATTTAGTTTTTGATCTAAAGATTATAATAAATAATTTATGTATTTTAACAAAGCTATTCTTATTTATCCGATTATAATTCATAGATTGAAATAGAAATATGTTACTTTGAGTGTAATTGCTCACTATTAATGGGTTAAATTATGATTCTAATTGGAGCGTAGAAAATGTGCAATGTTATTCAACTATCATGGTATTGAATATTTTTTTGATCTCACCTATCTTGTCGAACCTTTAATTTATGCATTCTAGTCAAACAAGGGGAATATAATGCCAAATATATTCCAAACACGATGTAAATAGTTGAAACTTGAAACACCCCTTTTTAAAATTTAAATGGTGGGAGCATATAAAGCATGTGGCACCGTGTTATTCGTTGGCAGTCAAAGTTGAGCCGAGGGGAATAAACTGGGGAGGAGGAAAACGAAGAGAGAATGCCATTCAGAAGAACTGCAGTAGGAATGCCGAACTATAATGTAATAAAATTTAAATAATAATTTTATTTTTCACACTGACTGTTCATAAGATGAGCTAATAATAAAATAGATAAATAACATTTACCAAATTATTAAATAAGAAAATTAATTATGAACTATAGTATGTTTGTTTAATACTCTATGGTGATTGGTCAAATGGGAAAAGGAAATTGCATCACATGGATGCATAAGTATTTCTGCTTTGACAGGAACTAATAATACCCCTTTGTTATTTCCCAATACCCTTCTTAGGGTTCCATAGTATAAGCATTTAAAATTGATTGAAACTATCTTCCTCTGTACTGAACAACAACCTATGCAACATAAGTATATGTATATATAGTCATTCCCTAATCCAAGTCACAGTGATTACAATGAACATAATTAACAAAAGCTAATGGACATGTGCATATCCAAAAAGAGGAAAAAGTAGAATCCATTAATCGTAATTAAAACCAAAGACTTGCTCGCATAGCTACTTCAGCCATCTCAGATGAAATGAAGAAATGACACAAGTCACATGAACTATTTGACAAAATGCCCTAATGGAGTAAAATGAGGCAAGCCATGAACTATTTGAAAAATGACTCAAAATCTTATAATAAGCACAAGGCAAGCGACCTAGCCATTCTTCCTCTCTAAAATCAAATTTTAAAGCAACTATTAGCCAATAATTAAAACCTATGAAAGAATGCATGTAACCAACTAATCCACTTTTTGTTTGACAACATAAGTCAATTTATAATTTTTTACTAGAATAATTATTTATTACCTGCGTTCTTTAGTATTCTTAGTACCTATATCATGAGGGCATAACCATTACCTAGAGTCATCTCATAATAAAACTCATCAATTTATAGATTAACAAGAATGTCAAGACACCTCTCCATTATTCAATCTTCCAATCATTGAGTATTATGGTCCTTTTAATTTAAATGCCAAGCATGAATATGTTTTAAAATTTGAATAATAGTAAGAGGGGACTGACAATCCCATCACGTAAATATCAAGTTAAACAGTCTATTCTGAACGACCACACCAATGTTCTTATGCTGCAAGAGGTTAAAGTTAGTCATACACGTCTTAATGAGTCACTTGCTACCATGTGGAACGAGGCCTAGTTCTTCCATACCAATCAACCTGAGGGTAGTGGGGGTTTGTGTTGGGACTTGCCCCATGGTTAGCTAAGTCAATTGTTTCATTTAGAATTGATCCCTATAATCGTTGTGTTTGGGCTACCACCCTCTTTCGTGATACTCTTCTTGGATTTTGCTCCATTTACACTCCCAACTCATCCCCAAGAGAGCTACTTTGTGGGAATGGATGCATTCTAATTTACGTACTGCTGAGTGGGTTTTAGGGGGAGATTTCAACATGGTGGAACACCCTACCAATCGTTGTTGGGATAACCATACTAGGCTATCGCAATTTGAGTTTGAATCTTGGACCCTAGCTTGAAACTCCTTAGGTGTGCATGATCCTATCGTGGGAAAAATAGAAACTCATAGGCCTCATTGGTTCACATGGAGCAACTATCGTGAAGGATTTCTGTGGAAGATGAGTCACTTGGATAGGTTTTATATTTCTCCCAACTTGCTTGTCATCCCCTCCTCTTCAGGACACCTTGTCCATCTTGACTTGGAATCCACTCTTTCAGACCACCTCCCCATATTCACCACTTTATCCCTTTCTGGCACTACTATTCTACCCAATGATCTCCTGTACGAATTGAACATATCCCATCTTCAAACTCAAGAATACATTGGTGGACTGCTTGATGTTTGGAATACTGAACCTAAACTTTAGAATGACAGATGGATCAACTGGTGGAATAGAACAATCTCTCACTTCATATAATTCCTTCACAACTTTAGAAGATGAGCTGCAACTAAATGAGGCAGATTGGAGAAATCTCTTAAAGGGCAACTAGAACAATGTAAAAAATTGCTAGATAGTAATCCCTACAACATCCCTCTTCAACAATTAGTTGCTTACACTGAAAATGAACTCTGCAAAATGATAGAGCTTATAAGGGCAAATGTACTCAATTAAGGGCTCATTTACAATGGATAAAAGATGGTGAAAAGAGCACCAAGTTTTTCTTTCAATTCCTTCAACATAAACATAAAAAGGAACACATTTTTGTTATTAAATTAGTTGATGGTTCAATGTAGATCAGCCAAGACATGATCATGAAAACATTCTATGAAAACTATAAACAATTGTTTATTGATGATTCAAGTAATGATCCCTTAATTCTTATATTAGAAGACAACTTATCTAGCTACATTCCCTACAAAATTCAACCTGAGTACAACAAATTTCTTGATAACTATCTCTCTTTGGAGGAGATTGATGAGGCTATGAATATTTTAGCATCAGAGAAGAGCCCAGGTTTGGATGGTCTCCCTGTTGAGTTCTACCACTCACTTTGGCCTTATATAAGGGAGGATTTCTACAATGTTTACCTTGAGGGCATTGAAATTGGGTCTCTTGGAGTTATTAGTAACTAGGGGCTTATAAAGCTCATTCCCAAAGGAAAACAAGAAGATATAGTGAACCGTTGGTGCCTCGTAACATTTCTCAACATGTCATATAAGATTGATACTAAAGCCCTGGCCAGATGAATCAAACCCATCACTCAAGAGATTGTTAGGCCTGAGCAAACTAGCTTCCTAGGGGGCAAATTTATTTTAGACAATTTGGTGCTTGCATGGGAAACATCTGAATGAGTGCAACAAACAACTCAAGATGCCTTGATTCTCAAGCTAGATTTTGATAAGGCGTATGATTGTATAAGATGGTCATTCACTCTTAAAATGCTACATTGTTTGGGATTTGGCCCTAACCTTTGTATCCATGTCTGAATGTTATCCATGGATGATAATGCTATATTGGTAATTAATGGAGCCCTCTCCACACAATTCCCCCTCCAAAAATCCATTCGCCAAGGCTGCCCCTTGCCCCATTCCTTTATGTCCTCACAATTGATGCTCTTGGGTATCTCTTTCATCATGCCCAAATGAATTATCTCATACATGGCATCTCTCTCCCTAGTAACAGTTCTACCCTTAACTCCCACTTCACTGATGATAGTATGATCTTTATTCAAAATTTAGCTGAAGATGTCAACAACCTGCTTGATATTCTTGAATATTTTTGTGTTGTTTCGATGTCCAAGCTTGCTATGCATAAAATAGAATTTTGGATGACACACCCCAGTCCTCATCCGCTATGGATTCCAAAAGAGTAGAAAGAGATTAAACATGGAACTATTTCTATATGTTGGAAAGATGGTTGCCATTGCACCAAAAGATCGACTTGTTAATGCTTGATAAAACCGCCAAACTTAATGAATCCACGGGAGGTGGTTAAGCCTTGTCACGAACCCAAGCGCTGCACTGCACAACATAAGGAGACCAAGGGTGCACACCTTGCAACAATCCCCCCAGTGCAAGTGAGGGGTTCAAACGTATGACCTAGGCTCTGATACCAATTGTTGGAAAGACAGTTTCCGTTGCACCAAAATATCGACATGTTAATGCTCGATACAACTGCCAGACTTAATGAATCCATGGGAGGCAGTTAAGCCTTGTCATGGACCCAATCGCTGCATTGCACACCACAAGGAGACCAAGGGCACACACCTTGCAACACTATATACCTTGGCATTCCTTTTGGAATTGGAGTCTCCTTGAAAGATATGTGGAGGTGGTTTCTAAATAAAATCAAATCCAAACTATTAACTTGGACACATCATTTTTTGTTTGTGGCTGGGCGGATTGGATAGATGGCTAATAAAATTCTCTTGGGTAATCATGTCTACATCTCATCTTGTTGGCTACCATCAAAAGCATGCTATAACCAACTAACTTAGCTCATTCATAATTTTATTTGGTCTAAATGGGGAAATAAAAAAGGTATGCCAACTACTTCTTGGCCTCAGTATATCCTTTTGAAGGGTAAGGGTGGCTTGGGTATCATTGACCCTTACACACAAGGGGTCTGTCTTTCAGCCAAATGGATTGGCAGGGCCTTGGAAGGAAATGCTCCTTGGAAATTTTTGATTTGACATCATATACAACAACTACTGCAGGTAAAGCATGGAGTATAACTCATTGCAATGGCAATATACTTTTGGCTCCATACTTCAAGATCCATGGATCAACCCCTCTTAATAGCATCTAGAAAGTTTGGCAACTGGTTTCACACAAGTTGTCTTGGTTTGATCAGTCATTCAACCATGGGCTTAGTTTTGCAACCTCTTGAATATGGTGGAACCATCTGATCCAAGTTAACAACACCCCACTTGCGATGATTTCTAGATTCAAAGCTAAGCACCTCTATAAGAAAGGAATTCAAGTGTTCAAGGATCTATAGGATACTTCAAGTTTTACATGGAAATCATGGTGCCAACTCAGGGTGCGTTTCAACCTAAGCTACAAAGACAAGGCCACTGTGCTGGAAATTTAAAAAAAATGTTCCTCCTAACCTCACTATCCTCATGTCTTCCTGTTGCCATTCTTGTTTTCTTAAGGATTGGAGTTGGCCTAATGGTTGCAGTATCAGAGCCTTTCCCCTTAAAGTGTAGTATAAATAGCTCGTGCCTAACTTACCAATTACCCGCCATCTTAACGCTCTTTGGAGATGTAATCTCAGCCGAGCCAGATGGAATAAACTCAGCCTTCATATATGGAAATCTAAAGCTGACTCTTAATCTTAGCTCATTGGTTGGAATCTTCTTCATGCCAAACTCCCAGTGGGTACCCACCTTAAATTCCTTCTCCCGCCCCCAGTTTGTCCTTTCTGTGGTAAGACTGAGTCTTTAAAGCACTGTTTTTGGTTCTATCCTCATGTTAAAATGACATGGGTAACGCTTATGACTTCTTCACCTGCCCTCTTCTAATTTTCTTGGTCTTTGAAATCCGCTCTTCTTAGATTCTCTGCCTACACAACATGATTTCTAGTGTTTGTCGACTTATAATAATCAAACACATATGGAAGTTTCATTGCCTAGTTGCCTTGTGTCATTCATATACTCCCTTGGAAATTGAACTTCACTATATCTATTCCAATCTTCTTATCTGTTGGTGAAAAATCATATTTTCACTTTTACATAAGTTAATTAGGAAGATTCTTTTTCTATTTTGAGCCTTATGACATGTGTCATAGGCTTTCTTTTCTCTTGAGAGTATTGTGACATGTGTCACATGCTTTCTTTCCCCACTTTGTCTATTCTTGGATAGTGGTTGTGTATATCCTTTGTATTTATTTTTGAATAATGCAATGGGAATGTGAAGCACTAATTCACACATGCATTTGGCTTTTGCAACATTTTCTTGCAAGTCTCTCTTGTAGAATATTTCCAGCAGATGATCTTGGCTCCTATGAGTCCTTGTATGACTTTAACATGGTATCAGAGCTCCAGATCTGTCAGTTTCTTCTCAAATCAGAGAGTGTGTTATCCATGAGTAGATAATTTGTGCATCTTGGAGAAAAATAGACCTCATGGTTGTGCTCAGAAGGTGTCAAAACCCCTATTTTCATATAAGACACTCTATATTTTGCTGAAAAAAAAGTTTTGGGCATTTTTTGGGGTTTAGTTTTTTTATGTGTAGGAAAAATCCATATGACCGCCTTGATTTCTGTCTGCCTCGATTTTTGTGCCGCTCAATCTCTAAATCTGCCTCAATTTCTGTGTCGTGCTCATGTACAGGCCTAAAAAGGTAGTTTTTCTTCTAGCGGCCATAACTTGAGCATACAGACTTGAAAATTGGCAAACGAAAAAAGGTTGGAAAGCTGGTTCTGAACACTATCCAATAATGCTGGTCTTTTCCCTAGATTTTTCTATTTAAAATCTATTTTTGCTGTTTGAAGTCAAGGCATCATTTCTGGCTTCCGAGCTCCATTCTTGCGCCCAAAATCTTCATTTTTTGAAAATGAATAGGCGTTGGAAACGTATCAGAGAGCTCTACACAACCATCTATATACTTTTTTCAGATTCAGCCCCAGGTAGCTTTTATTCAGTTTGTTAATTTTATGGCTTCTGTTGGATATCTTGGACATGCTGCCTCCTGGAAAGGTTTTGTTTTCTTTGATAGGCTTCTGTTATCAACATAAATCTATTTGCATGTTTTGATCTCTATCATTTTGAGGAGGTATCATGGGTTTTTCCACTCATCCTTGTGTGGTCAATCTGACTAACGACAATTATGAGTCCTGGCAAAGAGGCATCCTGACACATCTTAGGTGGCTACATCTTTTGTCTCATCTTTATGGGCTCATACCTGAACCAGAGACACCTATGAAGAAATCTGTTTGGGGTAACGATCGAGATCATGTTGTAGGTTTAATTTATACCACTGTTGATTATGATATAGCGTGTGATCTTCCCATCTATGAGAGCCCACACACACTTTGGACAAAAATTTGGGAGTTGTATGGAGACCCTCATGTCTCACCATTTCCAAATGATCCTACAACATATTGTCTCATTCCACTTGATGATGTAGATAATATACCTTAAGATGATGATACTTTAGAGGAGCTTGAGTATATGGCATGTCTTGAATGTTCAGAGACAAAGACCTCTCTTGCTCCCTCTTCTCCTCCTATTGAGATCACATCTTCTTCATCACCTGTTGCTACTTCAGAATTCAGTGTTGCATCATCATTGGCTTCTAGTAATTCTGTGCAGCAGGTCAATATCAGTCTTTCAGATCCACCTCCTTGGGACTTTTATCTTGCAGACATATCATCCTTGTTTGTGGAGTCTCACATTGCTAATTTGGAGGACACATTTAAGGGTTTATCTCTCTTGTTTGATGCTATCTTAGTTGACTTTGCATCACCACCTTCATCTACTATGTTTCCTGATGTAGTTCAGATCATATCCTCTCCTGGTTCTTCTTCTCTGATTGGGCAGACAATTTATGTTTTGAAGAAGACATATTCTCCCAATATGAGGTCACTTGAGTTGCATTCAGAGGCACACATTTCAATATGGATTCCCTATTCATCCAAGATGTGGCAATGGCTTCTACATTCACCAGTGGATTTGTTTCTTCTGAAAGGGAGAAATGTTGTTTGTAGGCAGTGGATTGGATTCTGTCTTCAAGATCTCTTCATTGGTTTTGGAGCTTCTTCTCGGAGGGGATTCATATTCTCTATTTGCTCTCTCTTATGGGGGGCACTCATGATTGTACTCTTGTGATGGATTCATTCCATGGGGGGCCTTAGTGTCCTTCTTCCATCACATGTTCTTGTACTTTCTTTTTGTTTTTTTCTCTCTTTTGGAGAGGATTTTTCTCTCACTAGGTTTTTCTCCTTTTCTCCACCTTATGAGAGATTCTTGTTGTTCATGGGTACCTAACATGGCCTTTGTTGCCGAGACCCATCTTTCTTTCTTTCTTTTTAGCTTGTGTAATCTTCCTAAGTTGCACTTATGGGGGGTGTTGGCGAAAAATCATATTTTCACTTTTACATAAGTTAATTAGGGAGATTCTTTTTCTATTTTGAGCCTTATGACATGTGTCATAAGCTTTCTTTTCTCTTGAGAGTATTGTGACATGTGTCACATGCTTTCTTTCCCCACTTTGTCTTTTCTTGGACAGTGGTTGTGTATATCCTTTGTATTTATTTTTGAATAATGCAATGGGAATGTGAAGCACTAATTCACGCATGCATTTGGCTTTTGCAATATTTTCTTGCAGCTCTCTCTTGTAGAAGATTTCCAGTAGATGATCTTGGCTCCTGTGAGTCCTTGTATGACTCTAACATTATCCAGATGACAAGCTTAATTTCCTCTCTACATGTTCAGTGCAAGAAAGAAATTAGACTATAGGCCAAAATCCTTCTTTCCCAGCTTCAAGTCAAGGAAAAGCTTACTATGTCATGTTTCATTTTGGATCCTCTCCTCCAATCACCTTCAGCTAGCAACAAACAACTCTTGTCTTTGGGTGTGAGATTTGTGACGGGTAACTTATGATGCTGCTATGCTAGTGGGATCACTAGAGACCTCATCTAGGAGTCTTCCTTGTTAAGAGTAATGTTTCTTTTGAGTTGTTTGGGAGATTGATGGCCTATCCAAGAGGTTTTTTCTGAGTTTGGTGTGGGTCCAACAGAGACTAATTCTATGATTTATCCTTGAAAAGATTAATGTTTATTTTGGCTTATTAGGGGGCATGAGAGTCTATCCAAGCAGCCTTCTTGTGTTGTTAGTTCTGAAGGTTTGATTGATTTTATCAGCTATTCCTTAAGCTGATTTCTGTAAGTTTGGTTTTAATACCTCATGTGTTGTTAGTTATGAGGATTTGATTGTTTTTATCATCTATTCCTTAAGCTGATCTCTGTATAGTCTGGTCATTAGTGGTTCAAAATAATTTGTTTCTTCTCTGTTAGTTGCTCTCTTTATGGTGTGCAACTATGCTTGTCTTTACAACAATTGTTCTATTTAACTACTCTATATTTGTATTTTGTATTCTGTATTGCTTCATTCAATATAAAAAAAAATTCTCCTTTAGGAGTGTTCAAAATGAAGCATGGTTTATATGCAACATACTCATCTATAGTGACCATTCACAAAATGATCTCAAATAATCACGTTGTACTTGAAGGAAATAAACCCTATCATAAAGGCTTCTGGAATCAATTATAGGTTTTTCCTTCCAATGGGTCTACTATCCATTAATCCTTGACCTTGCGGCCAATTCCTCTCTCAGTGCAAGGCCATATAGGCTACTCCAAAACCCAGAAGAAACAAAAATTGGCATTGTACATTTATGTACTTGTTCAAGGTAATTCAATAGTTTATCCCCTTCTAATTGGCATGACAAGAGAGTTTATAGCCCTCTCCACACAAATTGCATATGTACTCTACCATACAAAAAATAATAATACTCCCCTCTGTCCTTCACGACCACCAAATTTGTGGCAAATCAACTTAATTTAACCCATGTGGTCCATGCTGTTATAAATGATTTGTATGTTGAAATTTACCGTCTAATCTAAATTCCTCTCTAAACTTCTTTCCTTTTTATTACTTTATTTTCTACTTTCTTTGCCATAATAAATATCCCCTTAAAATATTGTTTACCATGTAAAATATATTTATATTTACTAAACACTATTATTTAACATTTAGATTATTATAATAGTAAATTATATAATAATAATCACTTATTAATAGTAAACTAATAGAATAGTATATTCAAGAGGACCTTCTCAGATATCAATCATTCATACTCACAAGATCTCTAGAATCTAAAGTTCTATTATACTTAATCCATGTTAAAATTCATGAGTACATACTCATTACTTATTGGTCAAATCTTTAGTTGTGACAATACACACTTAAGTGGTTCCGATATGGAGTTGGCATTAGGAACCTTCCTCATTGATAGAGCCACATAATCTACATCACCATTAAATAACATCATAACAAAATCACAATATTGTTTTGAAAATAATACTGACATAGTTAACAAACTTACAATTAAATCACGTTTAATGTGATTAAGACCTATAAACACCTGAAATCATCTCATTACCATTTCAACTATCATCAAGTCATCACTCACTATTTCCTCTATAATTAATTGAATAAATATCTATTTATTTGATTAATTATCCAATTTCATTCCAAAATTGATTAAATATTTTTTATTATTTAACTAATAATATCACTATTTATCATTATTCACCTACATTAATTGAATAAATCAAGACTATTTACTCAATTAATTAACCTTCCTCTATAGTCTAGCCTTAGGTAAATAAATTCAAATATTTATTTATCTAAGCTCATCTCATCCCATCCAAAAATTAAATAAATTCAAATATTTATTTAATTCCCCATTTTATTCACTTTTCATTAGTTGTCAAAATCACATCATTAACATTCTATAATCATTTGTATATTCCAAAACATGATCAATTAAGGTAAATCTTTCACAAGTCCCAAATATATACATGGAGTCAAATGTATGGTCTTGATTTGTACATCCTTGGTATTTTGGGAATGAGCAAGATCTTTACATTCCTCTAAAAATCTACTTTTTAATCTCTCACCATCCACTCCACCCAAGGTAAATATCCACCCTTGATTCCCCTTAAAAATCTTGGATCTCCCTTTGACCACCAATCACATGGTATCACTTGGAGGCTTCTCATTTCTCCCATCCTCGTTAGTAATCTAAGCCATTGATCTCTCAAAGCAACCCTAGCCCTCCATCCACTCACCAAAAATTTACAAATAACACTCTCCACAAGCCATTTTCATAGCAAATTTGAATGCAATGTTATGCTATTGATTTAGGCACTAACATACCACTTTCTCATCACAATCAACCCTTGAACATAACCAACTTATCTTGGTGCAAGAAGGAGGCTTTGGGGGAGAATTCTTGTGTGTTTTCATCCTTTTATATTAGTTTTTTTAGGTCTTAATTTGAGGTTGCTTGTAGTTGTGAGTAAAGTAGGTTAAATTAGTTTAGCTTATTCTTTCATGTCCATTTCTACATGTACACATTTCTGGCATGCCCAATAGGACCCATGCCCCTTTTACTAATCAAATTTTGAGTTTCTTGTGTAGCTTTTTCATGAAGGTCATAGTTCATCATTTACAAGCCTGATTTCAACTGAACAAGCATGTGCATTTCTACATCAACACATGCATTTCTATATTCTAGTTAATTTTTGGTGTTTTTGTAGGGTTTTTGCATTTTGGGCTAATCCTCTTGTGCTTTTTATAGGGTTTGGTGTTATCATTGATTTTCTGTTAGAACACTTTGATATACTAAGAGGGGGGGTGTGTTAGAAATGAAAGCAACACTACTTCAATGGAAATCTAATTCAAGATAAATTTTAGCAATCTTAAGTGTGCATTAACAATGGAGATTGTAACAAAACATAAAACCCACTATAGAAAAGATGTCAAACAAGAAGAACTCAACACAATGACACAGTGTTTACGTGGAGAAAACCCTTGCGGGTAAAAAACTCCACCAGGAAAGAGGCACAAATTTGTATTAATCTCAACAAGATTGTACAATACATCTGTTGGAATAGGTCCAGACAACTAAGAGGGGGGTGAATCAGTTGTTGCTCTTTTCTTTCTTTTTCTATTGGTATTCCTTTTTGCAACTTAAGATTGAATGAATGATATAGACATTCTTGCATTAGACAATAACATATGAGCAGAAAACATGAATGACACATTTGACACCAGGATTTTGACGTGGAAACCTGGTTAAGGGAAAAACCACTATGGGGGTTAACCCACAAAAATTAATACCATGTTAAAAGTATTGATACAAAATGGGAATGCACATGCATTCAGGCTCACTGCCCAGAGCTCACTGCTCAAATGAAGGCTCACTGCCTAAGACAATATTACAAATGAAAAACAAAGATATGAACTAATGATAGCATCTATTTATGCAGGAATTTCAGTTTTGGTTGAGTACAAAGACTGATCTTACGCACTTCATCCTTTCTTTGTTCTTCTTACTATTCTGCTCTCATTCGTACCTTAGATTTCTACTCTACTCACATTCCCTTTCTTCACATACACACCTCACACTAAACAACTAAATTCATCAACTATATATATCCACAACAAGATCTATAATCATTCTACTAGTCGGCTTCAACAGTACTTAGAATACCTAAGAATGCTCAGCCCTGCGGCTAGATCTATGCATAACTTGGAGTGCAGACCAAAACTTACTCTTGCAAATCATTACTCATGTCGGCCACAGCTACTGAATGCCACCATTTGTCCAACACACAACTTCCATTCATCCGGAAACAAGATCTTCTGCAAGGTTTACCTGTTCTTCTTTTGTTTGCTCTGTTAGACTGGAACCCGATACACAGATGCTAATAACATTTGATTCCTTCATCACCAGATGACAAAATTCTAGATTTAGAGTGTATTTGCAATGCTGTCAACAACCTTGGATCTGCAACATACCATGCCTTTCCACCGGAGAGATTCAGACCAAAATACTGGACTCTACTATATGCTCTGTTTCAGACTCCCAGACTTAGATAGATTATCATTCTAACTTCCGGTATGATTAGATACTGTACTGTGGATGTGGAGAACAATCTTAGTTGCCATCAATGACAACACTTATCAATCTATGCAGTGTCTCTTGCCAACAATCTCCCCCTTTGGCATTGATGGCAACACTTAGTGAAAAATGACTAAGTGTATTGGTGCAACTCCCCCTTTGTCTGTACATTCGTGCTCTTCACTTATTTCAGTTCTCCCCCTTTGTTGAATTCCTCATTTTTCACTGCCCTTCACTCCCCCTTTGACATCAATGGCAAAGGGTGGGATCCGCAAATCAAAATACTCCAAATTTTTTGTATATATTGTCGCATATGTACAAGTAACCAAAACTTCCATTCACATGAACTTGAGGATGTCTACAAAAATGGCTTTTATTTGCACAAGCTCAGAGGCCCAAGTACTCTTCATTCCATCCAAAATTGAAATGTGCCCATTTAACACAAATGAGTAAGCTTCTGCCTTTGAGAGATCTGATGGAACACTAGTCTGAACTGCAATCTGCACTTTAGATAAAGCATTATACATTGTTTCTAACCTAGGGGCAATTAATCCCCGAAGTTCACACATTCTCTTCATAATGTTACTTTTCTTTTTGGCAAGTTTCTTTATTTCCTCAGTCAAGTTGATTACTTGACATTCATGACTTATGGGCGAAACTGTTAGGGGATCAAAATTTTGAGAGAGATTTGACAACTTTTGTTCTTGCTCCTTTATCTTGTTCTTAATACCCTTATTAACTTTGGTCCATGACAGATAGAATTTGTACATATCACTTCCATCATTTAGAGCATTCTGAATAATCTTTATGCTAATACCCAATATTCTTCTATCATTTACTATCAGGTTCTTTATTTCACAAAATTTCTTATCTAAGAATTCTTTCTGAACTTTTACCTCCACAGACTTCTCAAGGGACTCAAAATGTGAATTTACTAAACTTACAAGGTTCTTTAGATGACCGGAGGGGGAATCATTTTGATTCTTCTGATAGTTTGGCATTAATTTCTCCAAAATTCTGATTGCAAGTCCCATTAGCTCATTCTCCTCCATGTGGAACTTTAACATCTTCTCTCTAGCCTTTACTTGGGTGAATGATGCTATCTTTATTAGTTGAATTGGAGAGAGGGCATTTGGATTAGCTAGGCCTTGGAGTAGTTCAGGTTCATCAAGTTCAATCACTTCTTTTCCAAGACAATCTTTTACTGCAACTGCAGTGTCTCTTGCACTTATTTCAGAATCAACTTTTTGATCTCCTGATTTCTCAGACTCTGCTTTAGGTGCTTCAACGTTTGCACCATCTTCTTCTATTTTATCTTTCTTTTATCTTTCTTCTTCTAACTTTGCTTTAACCTTTTCTAGGTTCTCTGCAGAAGAACTTTTTCTTGTTTGTTCACCACTTGCTATCTGATCTGACGGGCTCTGTGAAGTAACATTATTTCCTTTTTCTGACATATCCGGTGGATTAGGAGTATATCCTATATCAACTATTTTGTCCACCAATTCTGTATCCTCCTGATTTGCTTGTTCTTCTTCTGTAACAGAGGCTTCATTCAATTGTTGTTCAAACATATTCTCTTTTTCTTCATCTGGAATTTCTTTTGTGACTATGGGAAAATTGTGCTTTTTCACTGCTTTCACTTGTTTCTCCCATCATGAGCTTGTTCATTCTCTTTTTTCTTCCAAAGTCATTTTTGACTTCCCTAAATATCGTATTGATTTGATTAGGTGAAATTTGAGGACACAGGGTTATCAGATCATGCTCTCTGATTTCCAAGTCCTTACATTTGGCATTTTCTTTTCTCAACTCCAGAATATCAGCTAGACTTTGTGGTAGCTCAGAAGTTATCTCAATTAGTGCCTTCTTATAGATGTTAAAATATCTGACCATTGCTTCCTCCAACACCCTTTTATCTACATCATTGTATTCATTATATAATTCAGTCATGGGTCTTAGATTGCCATCTATAGTGATAGGTTTTATCCCATCTTCTAGCGAGAGTGTGGGTTTCTCAACATATTCTTCATATTCTTCAGTCTTTTGCTTTTTGCTAGTCCTTTTGCTTCCATAGGACTTTTCTTTGGTTAACTTTGCAGCTTTTGTTTCAGTGACTTTTGGTTCCTTGATTTCAATGTCAGAGTCTGTATCTACATCATCTTCTCTTATGCTTTCATAGGTTCGGGAAGCTTTTGTTTTCTTCCTTTTCTCACATTTTCTGGATGATTCTATTTCCAGTCTTGCATATTTGGAAGGAGCGGAGGAAGTAAAAGAACTTCTAGTAGTTCTTGAGGTGGAAGAAGGTTCCACTGGATCACTTGTTTGTCTCTTTTCTTTTTTTTCTTTCTCATCCTTTTCTATTCTTTCTCTGAATTTCTTCACAACTTCCTTTGTTAGGCCAAGATTCTTGGCTAGCTACTTAACTTCTTTTCTTACTCTTCTATTAGTTTCAGGTTCTTTGAGCTTAGTATCCAACTTTAAACTCAGCTCCTCATACGTTCCAAATCTTTCAACCGTTGAGTCTTTGGGCTTGCTTAGTAGATGTTGAGCATACATATCCAAGATCCTTTCATCTACTTCATACCCCATGGGCATGATCCAAACAGTTCTGGGTTCCAATGCTTCCATTAAACACTTGTCAGTATCAACTATGAATCATACTTCATTTTTGTACTTGTCAACAATTGAATTTGGAATTCTCTCCCTTGAGTGCATCATACTCTGGAAATTTTTGAATTAACCCCATATTGCCGTCTTCTCAGCATTGAAATCACCAATGCTGCGAAGATGATTTTTAATTTGAATGGCAACCGGTTCATCTTTAGTCCAGTGTACACTTGTTACCCTAGGTACTTCATTCATATAGTAAAAGAATAGGCATAAAATTAGTGTACCATACTTGAAGGTGATCTTCTTATCTCTTTTGATCTTGTTTAGATTTTCAATCAATTGGTTCTGTAATAGTTCAAACAAGTCATAATAGACATTTTCTTTTATCATCTTGTATGCAACATAAATGGTTATTCTAGAAACAAAATTTTCCCTGCTCGAGTGGTAAATCTTGTATCCAATCACCATGGAGGTGAATTTGACATCTGGCTCTATAATATCATTTATAGTCATTGCTCTTTTGTCAAACTTAGCTCCGATAGCACCAGTTACTGTCTAGTTTTTCACAGCTTTCATCATGGGCAATCCTCTAGTTGAGTTCAAACCAGTTACATTTCTGATAGCATCCATGGTAATCTTAAATGGTTTTAACAACCACATGAATTCATCATGTATCTGACTTAAGACGTATCGGACCCACTCATCCTCATCAAATGTTGGAAACCCCATAACCTGAACAAAGTGTTTACCCTGTAGAGCCTTGTATTTGGGTTTAATTTCTTTATTTTCATCCATGAGTTTTTTTTCAAACAAATCTACATACCTTGAATCTCCGAACTCATCTATATTTGCATGAATGTAAACCCTAATGTCTTTTACATGTAGCACCCCATTCAGAATGCTTTAAAAAGCACCTAACGGATCGACTTGAATTGATTTGTGAGGACGCTTCTTGAATTTAGGTCGAGGCCTTTCGATAATGTCAATAACATGAGGGGTAGCCATTTCAACAGATTTCAGATTCAAAGATTTACAGAGAGGTACCTTTTTTCTTTCATGGTGATAGGATTTATCACTTGCCGATTGAATTTGTTCTCTGCCTCAGTCTTTGGAATTTGTAGCTCAAGTGCTCTTCTTCAAGTTTACTTCGAATGCAACGTGATTCAAATGAGTGATCAAGTGGCCTTTTAAAGCTCCACATTATCTAATTTGCCTTTGCAATAAATGCATTGCCCTAATTGTATCTAGTTACATTGTTTAGATAGTTCCTCATGTATCAAGACCTTTCCTTCCGGAACTCCTTCCATAGGTTCTGGACTAACTTGGAGTATTCTCTGTTAATGTGCCAGATTCAGGCACTCACTCACTGATCAGGGGAAATTGATGCTCTATGCATCTCCCCCTAGGCCAGAGTTTTCTGACTTAATTCTCAGAGGAATTGTCAGCACCAGATTCCGGTGCAGACTCATTATCATTGCTTACTATATCCTTTATCCAAATCTTGTTCATTTCACTCCATATCTCATCCACATCAATTTTCCTTTTGCCTCTGTCTTGTTTCTGCTCATCCAATTTTCTGTTTACTGGACCTTTTCTTCCATTGTCTTTACTTCTGTAGAATCTTGCAATATAACCAAATTTATTGCAGTTATAGCATACAACATTTCCTTATAAACCTAATTTTCTCTTGATCTGCACTGATTAGCCATATGTCCAAACCCATTGCAAATAAAGCAGTAACCATTGAAGGAATTGCTAATTCTTCTAATATTGGGATTATTCTTTTTCACACTTTTGCATTCATTTGATCTATGACCATACCTGTTATATTTGAAGCATTGACCAGAGAAGGACGGACCATTTTGATTTACTCTGCTTCTGCACTGAGTAGCTCTATGACCAAATTTGTTGCAGTTGAAATAATTTCCATTGAATGATGGATATCTTTGAGCATTTGGCTATCTTACTGGAGGTTTTTTAGATCTATTTCTTCAATTCCTAGGTTGAAAGTTTCTCTGTCTGGATCCAGAGTTCTCACCTTTCTCGTGCTTATCAAGATCCTTTTTCTACCCTTCATTGAGTGCTTCAAGTTTAGCTGAGCTTATCTTGAATTTCTCCTTATACTCATTTGTAATTTATAGGTCATGTCTGAGTGTGATAATTTGTCTCTCAAGTTCTCTTTCATTGTCTCTAATTTCTTGTAGATTAGATTCTAGAAGGCCAGCTATCGCATCCAATTTGCAGCATTCTTTAGAAGTCTTTTTCAGATTTTGATTTAACTCTTCTTCAGCTTTCTTCTTATCTTCAATTTCCTTGGTTAGTCTCATCACTCCAGTTTCCATCTCATGTTTTAGAATAGTAACTTCTTTAGTTAACTTTTCACATTCCTTTGTCTTCTCATCCAGGGCCTTGTCTTGAAGAGGTTGCTCCTTTCCTTTTGCATTGGATTTGCTCAATTTTTCTTTTAAGACTTTAATGAAGTCTTCATCCTTTTTGAGATTGTCTTGCATCTCTTGAACCTTTGCCTTGGACTACTCAAGATCATCTAGTGCGAGATTAAGTTGCCCTTGAAGGTCATATTCATCCATTCTGCTGTCTTCCCAGATCTTCCTTAAGTTGTTAAGCTTTTTCAAAGGAACTTAGCTCTGATACCAATTGTTGGAATAGGTCCAGACAACTGAGAGGGGGGTTGAATCAGTTGTTGCTCTTTTCTTTGTTTTTCTATTGTTATTCCTTTTTATAACTTAAGATTATATCAATGATATAGACATTCTAGCATTAGACAATAACATATGAGTAGAAAATATGAATGACACATTTGACACCAGGATTTTGACGTGGAAACCCGATTAAGGGAAAAACCACGATATGATTAGATACTTTACTATATGCTCTGTTTTAGACTCCCAGACTTAGATTATCATTCTAACTTCCGGTATGATTAGATACTGTACTGTGGATGTGGAGAACAATCTTAGTTGCCATAAATGACAACACTTATCAATGCTATGCAGTGTCTCTTGCCAACAACATCAACTTCACAACTCTCTCCACAAGTCTTCAATCCGACAACATTTCGATAGCACCTGAGTACCTAAAATCTGTATTGCATCAATAAATACATGGAAAATACTTATAGAAACATTTTCCAACTCATATTAGGTGTTCACCTTCTCTCTCCTAAGATTCTTCAACCTGTAAACATTAATTACCATCTTACAAGCATCTTACACTTGTCCAAAAATAGGCATGCAAAGGTTGGGGGCCTAAGAATAAATGTGGCCTCTTACAACATCTTATGATGTGTCATAACCATCATAGATTCCACAAAAGAGTATCTTTCCAAGATAGGAACCCTGAGCTAAATATAGCAAATATATAACTAACATATCCGTCATATGCGTCATAGAATCTCAAAATCTTATGACAACTTGCAGCTGCCATAGATTCACTTACCAAACATTATGACAGTTGTCATACATGCCAAAAATAGTAGATTCTTCAAGGGAGAACACCTACCCTCATTTACTTTGAGTTTTTACATTTGCCAACAATAAAAGTCACTCCGTAATTACCTCCGGTTACTCCGAAATTACCCCTGCTAGTGAAACTAGTACATATCCTCATGGATAATTACAAATTACATATAATAAATAGAATAAATACAATATTAGGATTTACAAGGTTAATGGCACCTTATCCCAACATTCTCCCACTTGACATTATACATTGTAAATCAACCCATAGGAAATCAAATGAAAATAATCAGGCACTAGAAACAAGGCCCATGGCCTCTCTGTACCATACAAACTTCTCTGTGCTCACAGGCCTAGTCAATGAATCTGCAACATTCTCCTGATTGTCTATCTTCTTCAACTCAATCTCTCCATTTGCAACCAACTCTTGAACAAAGTGATACTGAACATCAACATGCTTAGTCTGAGCATGATACATGGGATTCTTGATCAAATAGATAGCACTCTGGCTATCACAACCAATTTGAATGATCTTGCAATCAAATCCAATACCTATTCATAGTCTCCTCAACCAAATTGCCTCCTTAGAGACATGAGTAGCAACCATATACTTTGCTTCTGTGGTGGACAAAGCAAGTGTGGGCTACCTCTTACTCATCCAACTCACTGCACCTCCAAATAAAGTAAACACAACCACTAGTGGACCTTCAACTATCCAAGTCACCTGTCCAATCTGCATCAACAAAACCTTGTATGTCCAAAGATTTATTAGCACTATTAGTACCAGAATAAACCAAACAATGATCAGGAGTACCTGCAAGATATTTAAACACCCTCTTCACATAGTTCTAATGCTGTCTACCAGGGTTAGACATAAATCTGCTCAAAACTCCCACTGCTTGGGCAATATCTGGTCGAGTGCAAACCATTGCATACATCAAACTCCCTACAATACTAGCATATGGCACATTAGACATATCCTCAAGATCATCCTCAATCTTTGGACACATATCTAATGAAAGCTTAGTACCAATGGTTAAAGGAACTCTAACTGGGTTACAGTCCTGCAAACTAAACCTCTGCAAAATAGTATTCACATACTTACTTTGTGACAACCAAAGCTTTTTGTTAACTCTATCCCTCCTGATCTCTATTCCCAAAATATACCTTGCACCACCAAGATCCTTCATCTCAAATGCACCTGAAAATTGGGCTTTAAGCTCACTGATCATACCCTTAGTATTGTTGAAAAACATGTCATCAGCATACAAAGAAATAACCAGTATAGAATCATCAACACAATAAATGTAAACACAATGATCCTTCTCGCTTCTAACAAAACCCAATTTCATAACAAATGAATCAAACTTTTGATACCACATTCTGGGGGATTGTTTCAGACCATAAAGAGACCTCTTTAACCTGTAAACCCAATGTTCTTTTCCTTTTACCTCAAAACCTGTAGGTTGTTGCATATATATATATATTTTCCTCAAGATCTCTATGTAAGAACACAATCTTAACATCCATTTGCTCAATCTTCCAATCATAAGCTACAACAATGGATAAGAGAAATCTAACAGAAGTCAATTTAGCAACAAGAGAGAATATCTCACCAAATTCAACTCCCTCTCCCTGGGAGTAGCCCTTGGCTACCAGTCTAGCCTTGTACTTCTCCAATAAACCATCTGCTCCAAAATTCTTCTTGAAGACCCACTTACAACCTATGGCCTTTCTTCCTTTGGGCAAAGGAACAAGATCCCAGGTGTTACAAGAGTCTAAAGCCATCATCTCCTCATGCATGGCTAATTGCCAAGACTCACTATCATCTGTAGAAATAGCTTCCCTGTAGGATCTAGGTTCATCGTTAGTACTCAAAAAAACATATACACAACGAAAATCTGGTGGGCTATACCTATCAACTGGATTCCATTGTCTTGTGGATCTCCTCAAGGGTGGAGTAATAGACTCAACTCGTTCTTCTGCATGATCATCTGCACCAAATTCTTTTGTAACAACATATTCATCTTCATTAGAACTACTTGAATCTTCTTCTTCTTCACCCCCAATCCATCATTCTGTTCTTCCTGAGGTGCATCTCTCTGCTATAAATAAAAGTACACCTTATTTACCTTTTCTTCTTTCTCTTTTGGCTCCTTAGGTTCAGAAATAGCTCTAAGTTCCATAAAATAACATCTCTAGAAAAGATAATATTGCGGGTTAGTGGATTCCAAAGCTTATAACCTTTGACATTATCACCATATCTAATGAATGCACACTTCTCAGCCTTTGGATCCAACTTAGATCACTTTTCCTTAGGCACATGAACAAAAACCTCATAGCCAAAAACCCTTAAATGTGAAACATAAGGTTTCTTACCTGTCCACACTTCATAAGGTGTCGAATCAAGAGCCTTACAAGGAGATCTGTTTATCAAGTAGCAAGTAGTACACACAACCTCTGCCCAAAAATATTTATCCAACTGTGCAACACTAAGCATACTTCTAGCTCTTTCCATAATTGTTCGGTTCATCCTTTCTGCAACACCATTCTGCTGTGGTGTATATGGAGTTGTCTTTTGTCTAATAATATATGCATGCTTGCAAAACTTATCAAATTCCTTAGAGAAATATTCACCTCCATTGTCAGATCTTAATATTTTTATCTTCAATCCTGATTGGTTTTCAACTAAGACTTTAAAATCCTTAAACTTAGTGAAAACTTCAGATTTGTGCTTCATAAAATAAATCCATGTAAATCTGGATATATCATCAATGAAGGTAACAAAATACTGAGATTTTCCAATAGAATCATTATCCATAGGTCCAAACACATCCGTATGAATAATTTCTAATTTCTCTTTTTCTCTATTGCTTCCTGAAGGAAATGATTTTCTGTTTTGTTTACTGAACACACAATGCTCACAGAAATCAAAGTGCTCATCAGAATAAGAAAAACCGTCCAACAATTCTTTATTCTTAATAGTTTTTAATACATTATTGCTTGTGTGGCCCAATCTACGGTGCCACAACATACAAGTGTTTCAGAAGCCTCAGAAACATAAGAGGCATTGTAAACTGTAGTGGCTTCAAGCTTGAACAGGCTTCCGAATCTCTTCCCCTTCCCTACCACCAAGTTCCCTCTCACTAATCTACAACCATGCTTGTCAAATATCACATGCATTCCCAAATCATTCAACTTTGAAACTAAAATTAGATTTCTAGCTAATCCAGGAACATGCAAAACACCAGGGAGGGTTTTAATCCTCCCATCACTGAAACACAACAATACCTTTCCTTTCCTGACAATCGGATATGAAGAGTTGTCACCAAGGTAGATATTACCTCCATCATATTTTTCATATGTGGAGAAC
This sequence comes from Cunninghamia lanceolata, assembly GCA_027924645.1. Taxonomy (NCBI): domain Eukaryota; kingdom Viridiplantae; phylum Streptophyta; class Pinopsida; order Cupressales; family Cupressaceae; genus Cunninghamia; species Cunninghamia lanceolata. The sequence goes on along the minus strand of BSBN01000391.1, from coordinate 39,960,207 downwards.
CATTCCTTATGCGGGGTCATATGAAACGAGCATCCTGAGTCAACCAACCAGTGATCATTAGAAACAAGATTACATGCAGAAAGTAAAACTTCTTCACCTACATTCGAGGACTTATCCGAAGCACTCTCCCACTATTTCTTGGGGTTTCTGCACTCCTTCTTCACATGTCCCCTTTTACCGTAGTTCAAACACTTAACTCTGTTCTTTTTACTAGGAGTCTTAGACCGACCCTTGAACTTGTCCTTAGCCCTTTTTTGATATCCTTTAGGTCCCCTTTCCTTAGACCTTCCCCTGACACTGAGAGCATCCCCTGAACTATCCGAACTCTTCTTCCTCAATTCCTATGATAGTAGCACTGAAACAAGAGCATCCAACTTTGGATCTGCAAGGTTAGTAGTGATAGCAAGGATAACATTCTCCCAAGACTCAAGTAATGAACAAAGAAGTAAGATACATTTATCTTCCTCACTAACCTCAACATCTACTGAATCAAGCTGACTCAATAACAAATTAAAATAATTTAAATACTCTGCAATTGATTCACCTTCTCGCATTTTTATGGAAAACAATTTTCTTTTTAAATAAAGTTTATTTACCATACTCTTGGCTTGATAGATCTCACCCAACCAATTCCACAACTTGTGTACGGTCTCCTCCTTTGCGACATTCAACAGGACAGAGTCTGAAAGACACAACTAGATGGTTCCCCGTGCCTTCTTATCTAGTTTATCCCACCCATCTTGAGAGACATCGTTAGGTTTCTTCTCTTTTTGAATAGCCAAGCACTAGTTTCTTTCTTCCAACAAATCTTCCATTTTCAGCTTCCACAACTCATACCCCATTCTGTTGAACTTCTCAATGTCCAATCGAGAGGTTGATGCAACGGTGGATGCAACCATAATAACAACACAAGATCTACAAAATAAACACAACCAAATCTCCCATTGCAGCTACAGCTTCCACACTACCACCTAAGAGTCAAAGTTGGCCAGGCTCTGATACCAAATGTTAAAAATGAAAGCAACACTACTTCAACGGAAATTTGATTCAAGATAAATTTCAGCAATCTTAAGTGTACATTAACAATGGAGATTGTAACAAAACATAAAACCCACTACAGAAAAGATGTCAAACATGAAGAACTCAACACAATGACATAGTCTTTATGAGGAGAAAAGCCTTAAGGGTAAAAAACTCCACCAGGAAAGAGGCACAAGTTTGTATTAATCTCAACAAGATTGTACAATACATCAACTACACAACTCTCTCCACAAGTCTTCAATCCGACAACATTCCGGCAGCACCTGAGTACCTAAAATTTGTATTGCAGCAACAAATACATGGAAAATACTTATAGAAACATTTTCCAACTCATCCTAGGCATTCACCTTCTCTCTCCTAAGATTCTCCAACTTGTAAACATTAATTATCAGCTTACAAGCATCTTATACTTGTCCAAAAATAGCCATGCAAAGGTTGGGGGCCCAAGACTAAATTTGGCCTCTTATAGCATCTTATGATGCGTCATAACCATCATAGATTCCACAAAAGAGTATCTTTCTAAGATAGGAACCTTGGGCTAAATATAACAAATGTACAACTAACATATCCGTCATATGCATCATAGAATCTCAGAATCTTATGACAACTTGCAGCTGCCATAGATTCACTTACCAAACATTATGATAGTTGTCATACATGCCAAAAATAGTAGATTCCTCAAGGGAGCACGCCTACCCTCATTTACTTTGAGTTTTTACATTTCCCAACAATAAAAGTCACTCTGTAATTACCTTCGATTACTTCGAAATTACCCTTGCCAGTGAAACTAGTACATCTCCTCATGGATAATTACAAATTACATATAATAAATGGAATAAATACAATATTGGGATTTACAAGGTTAATGGCACCTTATCCCAACAGGGTGAATCAGTATATGCCATAAATTAATCCAATTCAACTTTATCAACAAAAGTTTTCTACTGCCTTAAACAAATAATGAAGCAAACTATGTAATTCAAAACACAATCACACAACCACACAACCATAACATAAAATTTATGTGGAAAACCCTAGAAGGGAAAAACCACATGGTGAGCAAGCTTCTTGGATCTACTGTCCAAATCTAGCCTCACAAATAAAAACAAGTTTACAATAAATTTTATGTGCTACAACCCAAAGGAAACAACTCCCTAATACACAATTTTATGGGCTCCAACCCAAAGGAAGCAACAACTCCCTAAATTGCTACAACACTTACAAGAAGAGGCTCCAACCTCTGCACCAAAACACTTGACTGATTCTATTGGTTCAATCACCTCCACAACATCATCTCCTTTCACATTAACATATGACTTTACCACCTCTACTCAAACAACTTTGCTATCTTCAAAACACCTCTGCAACACAACACAGTACTCCCTTTGTTATGAATCATGCATTATAGTCTTCAGATTTCCTTCTCAACTTTCGGATCATTTATCTTCTTCACACACACACACATACACTCACTCTCACACTCATACATGCTCGCATACTTATACTCACTCACACTACTCTTGAAACAATCTTCCATCCTTCATATATATCCTCCACAAGTCTTCAAAACATAATCTTTGTTGGCCTAAATGAGACGTGTAACATGAAACATGCAATGGCCTTGTTTGTCGACTCCCAAGTCATCTACGGTAATGTAGGAATTAAATCCCATTATGTGGTTCATGCCAAGAGGTCTACTGGACCCAAAATATCTTCGCACACACTTCTATGTAGGCGAACACTTCCAAACATACAATGCAATCACTTAAACACACCAAGTCAGCCCAACAAACACTTATTCTTCCCTGTATTAGCTCCAGCCCTAAAGAAGTATTGAAGAAGCAAAATGACAACAAGTGGTTCACACAATAAACATTATATGAATTGAAAAACCTTCTCATACATTCGTTTCTCTACTTTATGCTTCTTCTCACAGGTGCAAGCAAACATACACTGATGCCAGTATCCCTTACATAGTCTGAATAGACTATCTTGATATAGATAATTGAGAAACATATTTGCAGTACACCAAAACACATGAAACCTAAATTGAGCATACATACAAACCATCTAAACTTATCTTTCAAACAACAAAGCCAAACATTAAAGTGTGGTGAAATGCGGTGGCTTTTTCTTTCTCCCTCTGATAATCCTATACAACAACATGATTTGTTCTTACTTAGCTGACTCTGGAAAACTCTGTGGTACTTTGTATCATTTGAAACTTGAATCATGCACGCCTCTTACTTGTATCTATCTATCCCCAAAATGTAATGTCATATCTTGAAGTGTGGAGAAATGTGAAGCATTATACCCTACCTTTAAAATTGTAACAACACTGTATGATCATTGTCTTCACTCTGCTAACCCTAAAACACTCTGCAGTAACTTTTATGCCCTGAAATTAGAATCATGCATACTTCATATCTGTCTTTGTCTAACCTCCAAACCACAAGGCCATATCTTCATCTGCGGTAGAATGCAGTATAATCTTCTGGGCTCCTTCAGTACAAATCCCTGTGCCTTTGACAATTGAAACCTTATATTCTTTCCTTCATATCTCATACAATGTTGTCCATGAACTTCAGAAGATGAGGTGCAACTATGTACAAATGATACTGATCCAACAGAATGCTCATGACTTTCATCACCATATCCTTCACCTCACGACTCCTCTGATCATTCTTCTAACATCAATGATTACCACTCTTTTGACATCACTGATCATCATTGTTTTGAAGTCAATGACAACATATGCAACATTTTCATCCATTTTAACCCTCTATTTTGTAGGTCTAACTCTATTTTTACAAGTTTTTAGCATGCTTTCCTACCCTAATCACGCATCAATGTGTTGAGACCTAGTTTTAGTGCATGCATTTTAAACAAGTGTTTCTATGCAAACATGTGTATCCATTCCCAACCCTCAAAACCTTATTTTTAGCATTTTTAGCCTAACTTGCTCTCTATTTTATGATATTTATTAGTTTTATAGGAGGTCATGCTACCAAAGTTGACACTTGCTCTATGATTTTTGTCCAAGAAATCATTTTTAATTAGTTTATCTAACCCTAGTCATTTTCTTTGCAAGTCTCATGGTTCAATGTATACATCTCAAATCAATGCATTTGTTTCATGATTTGATGCATCCACAATAAGTGCAAGTAACATTGTGTTTTTCATGAATCAATGCACTTAACCCTTGTTTCGACATTTTTTTGTTTGAGCATTTCTATTTCTACATCAGCATATACGTCTTTAAAAATTTTAAATTATTTTATTGGGATTTGTGCTATCCTTTTCTTGTTGTGCTCGACCACTAACATCTCTTTTTAGCTAATCATTTTTCCAAGACATCGTTGAGACTATTAATGTGTGTGTTGTAGATTCATTTGTCCAAGTCATCTTTTTATCACTAATCTAGGCACACTTGCATGCTTAAAGGAGTTAACTTGCTTGTTATGTTTGTCGGTCAAACTTAAGTGTATGCTTTCTTCTTGCACCTTCAGGTGATCTTGGAGATCAAAAGCTTAAGTTTGGTCTCTTTTCTTGTTTTCAACCCAAGGGCTTAATGTGCATATGCTCTCCCTTTGCATTGTAAGACAACCTTATGGATCAAAAGTACCTAAGTTTCTTTCCCTTTAGGGTATACCTAAGGATTTTATCACCTTAGGCAACTTCTGGTGGGATATAAAAAGGGGGATGAGTGAAAGTTGTACCTCAAAGGAGGACCATCATGTCTACCCCAGCCTTGTCACCCCTTTCATAAGGAGGCAAGGCGAAGTGGGATTGGACTTGTCCATGAACACTTGTAGATGGACTCTGGTTCATGAACTTGGATCTCACATACATTCGAGTATTTCGAGGGTATCCCTAGTAACCTTATAGAGTGTAACTTAAGACCATCTACCATGTACATTTTCAATGCATCGATTAGCGGTTAGCATCAAGAAGTCACTCACCCCGTGCCCTTAAAATTAAATGTGTATGTTATGTATGCTCTTCTCTCATTCCTTATGAGTGATCTAGGGTGATCAAAAGTGGTTAGATCCTCATCATGGGAATTACACATTATAATTAGATAAGACATATTGGTGGGCTTACAATTGTGCACACTCCCACTTGAATAACATATGTTGTTAATGTGCTTAGTGTTTTTTCTTGTCAAAACCTATGCCTTGCCTTAAAATCTAAAATCTTAAAATTCAAAACCTTTTGCAACATGTGAACATTAATTGAAATCTAACTTTGCATTTATTGGAAACACCTTTTGCCAAAGATCAAACAATTGAGATCCATTCAAATCCAAATTTGACAAACTTGAGATCTAAATCATCCACCCATGACCTTATCCGTTTTTCCTAAGTCCAATGATCCAAATTTCATCCAAAATACATTGAAAATCTCCTAAACTTTCATTCATCCCAACATTTATCCATAGATCAACACTTCCATTCTAGTTGCATGCACCTATGACACCTTTCAACATTTTCATCCACAAAAGAGAATATCTAATCAAAACTAGCATATGCATTTTGTTCTTTAGCATATGCATTCATCCTTCAAACAAATTCCAAATTTCACCCTCATTTGACCAAATCCACATTCAAATCAACATCCCCATCAAATTTAATCTAACCATATTTCAAGACATCCACTAATCCATCCATTTAGCACCCATAAATCAAATCATTGCATTTAATTTTGAGCTTGATTAGTCCTAATCATCTATCCTCCCAATTATCCACCTATCTAAATCCATCTCAAATCATATAGATTTTAATCAAAACCTTAAACATCAATACCTAATTCAAGTTTGCTTAAAAATATGCCTAAGTAAACAATCCATAATCGACCAACCTTAATCAAATCAACTTTGTGCTTAAGAACTTAGCCTATCTTAAGTACATAAAGCATTTGATTTTATCATCACCAACTCTTGCTTGAAGACTTAGCCTATCTCAAGTATAGAAATCAACCCCATCCATAAATCAACTAAATCAAATTTCCCTAGGGTCTTGTATCTAATCCATCCTTAACCATATCTTTAATCACCCCAAACATTATCCACCCATCTTCAAATCTAAAAATCAAGCCTAATCAAGTTCAAGTCACAAATCCCCAACCTTCAAGTTTAAATCAAAATCAAACCCATCATTCAAGCCACATCACCCCATATTGCATCAATCTTTCATGCCCCCTATCTTACAATCTCAAACCCATAAGAACATGGATTCTTAAAATAGGAACCCATTTGGCTCAAGTTTTGGCCACAATTCATAGATTTTATCTTCACCTAACTCCAATGAGGTTAGAAGTATCATTAATCAACCTGAATTTAGTAATACATTAAATCTCTCTCTCCAACAACAATACTCACTACCTTTCTTAGATTTCCTAAATGACAAGAGACTCGACAACTTCCTAAAACACCATAAAGATGGCATTCTTGAACACCTTGTTAATGCGGGGGCCAAACTCCCCCACCAATATGATACAGATCAAATCAAGAATATCATTCATGACGAATCACCTTGACCCCCCATCTTTGACAAACCATGGGGTCACCTTCTCAAAACATCCAACCAAGTCCACACCACTTATCACATTAACCAACAAATTGGTGGTAGCATGCCTCCCCCTCTACTTCATCATAATTTTGCATCATGATCACACCAACAACAACACCATCAATCCTAACCATTACCTCAACCACCCTCTCCATATAGGATGTCTAATCAATATGTCCCCACACTTTCTAACACCCATTTGTCATCATTTCCAAACATGACTAGCCTTGTCCAATTGTTTCCCCCTCTCTCCATTCCACAACATATGGCCTCTGTCCAATTCATGCTACCACCAATCATCTCCCATCAATCCAGATCACAATATCAATCCCCAACAAGCTATCCAACTACATCATACCCCCAACAACAATCATGCTATCAACCCAACCCTTCAACATATCAATTTCCTCCCACATCCACATACCTTTCCACCTCATATCAAACCATGGTGTTGCCACTTAATTCACACCAAACGACACCACAATCATCTCTTCCCACATTCAATGCTCTTCATCCATACATCCCACAATTATCGCTACCCAATTCCATCAACTATATACCTCAAAACCCACCTCTTGGTGCCCCTTTGACCAAGAGTGGCAAGAGATGAAAAATACCCTGAAAGGATTGAAAAGCGGGACACAACAAAAATAGTACATGTTTGAAGACCTTTGTCCATATCCTTTTGACCATGCATTGGAAATGGGACCCTTCCAACATCACTTTGAAATCACCAAATTTAACAAATACAAAGGGAAGGGAGACTCTCGTAATCATGTAAAAGAGTTTTTCATGGCTTGCCATGAAGTTTCTTATAGTGACCAATACCTCCTGTGTCTCTTCCCCTAAAGCTTAAGTGAGCAATCCTTGGAGTGGTTTATGCCTCTACCTCAAGGCTCCATCACCTCCTTCACTAACTTATGTGAGAACTTCGTTACACACTTCTCTTATAATATCAAATATGAATTCACCATAATAGATCTCTACAATGAAAAACAACATGATGGTGAGATCTTTGCTACCTACTTGCAACGATGGAGGGAACTCGCTAGTCGCTTTCCTTAGCCTATACTCAAGAGAAACAACTCGTCAAGATATTTGTACAAAATCTTAATCAAAAGGTGGATTTGGCACATAGAGATGTACCCTTCCTTTGCATATCAAGGAGACCAAGCCCTCTAGAGTCATGAGGGAGGAAACAAAATTCCTAGGCAACTTGATCAAAGGGGCCCATAAAAAATCTCTAAGGAGTTTTTCAAGATTTTGGTTGGATTATTTATAAGGTACCCAACATGAGTAGTAAACATGGGTGACTACAAGAACTTTAGATCAAACCTAGAATTTGCTTGCAAGAGAGAGAGGTTTAGTAATCCAATAAGATACCATTTTCCACCTAGTTGATGCCAACTTGCCATAAAGAAGAGGAAGAAGCTTGAAAGGCAAAACAAATGTCCAAGAACTTGAAGACTTCTCTATGATCAATCCACTTCCACCCAAAAGAGTTAAGCCATGTTGGTTTAGAAAAGAATGATTGCTTATAGCATTGAGTTTTTTGCCATTGAATACTTGGAACATAAGCTAAGAAAAAATATCCAAAAAATTAAGATCTTAATTGACATTACTCTTGTTGACTTTTTCCCAGACTGGATGCTTATTCCCAGATTTCCCTACAAGGTAGCCATCAGTGATCAACAGGATCTCTGGGCCAGGGGGCCAACAGTGTAGGAGATAGACTCTATATTTTATCTCCTCTTCTTCTTCAGGCTCTGCAAGACCTAGGGGGGTATTCCCTACTCAACATCCATGAGGATATGCATGCAAGGCTGGGATGCTGACAGAAAGCAGATGAGTCCTCCTGTAAGTAGACCAAAACTGAATGATAAGGGCAAAGGGGCTAGCTTTGGGCCTATTAGCAGTTGTAGACAGAGGACTGAGGGTCCTAAACTAATTCTAAAGTCCTAATGGTTGTTTTAGATTTTGATTTGAAGTTTAAGTGTGGATGCAAAGCTGGACATGGTTATAACACAAAACAAAGCATGATTGGTGCCTATCCAGGGCCTGGAGTCAGTAGACATACACCTGTGGATGATCAGCATGAACAGCTGAAACTGGATTTCAAGGGGATATGTGTGATACCTGCCTTACAGGCATCTCCCAATACAAAGTGTTAGGTTATCTCTACTTATGGTATCCCTACTGCAGTATATCCCTCCCAATGTTCAACCTGAAAACAGTTTAATCTACCCCTTGAGTAGAAGTTAAAAGGTCAGACAGTCAACATAGGAATTCTATGCTCTAGAATCTAAACACAACCAAACATCCAGATTCAGAAGAAGAATACATGCAATACTGGAGACAGAATTAACACAACACATGCCAAACAACATTTCTCATATAAGTTTAATCATGAAATCAGTGGGTTCATACCAAAAACAAACAACAGGAGATACATAAACTCATAGGTAAGCTGTACAGAGCAACCAGATCAGCTTGTTATGCATTACAGAGCCAAAATCATCAACTTTCAACAACCTCTGAAATGAGCAACACACACTGCTTATAACAGCCAGGTAGGTGCTCAGCAATTAATTACATGGTTGACTAAAATTTCGCCAGATACACAGTATCATGAAAATGGCGCTCAAACACAACCGGATTGGCGCCCAAACTTGAATGCAGCAGGTAGGGGAGGAGACAGGAAGATTTCTCGAGCCCTGCGCCATCATCCGCTGATTGACACCTTCAGTCGGGTACCAGATCGACCCACGCCATCGCCCATACCTCTGCAACCTTCGCATTAATGGCGCACCAACCCGCGGCCTCGGGAAGAACATCATACAGACTATCGCAAGCATTTCCCGCCGAGATTCATCATCATGATATTTGAAAATGCAGGATAACAATATCCCACATGCACCCCGCGATGACCTCAATAACACCTTATATACTAGGTCATGAGCATATATCATGTCGGTGCTTTTGCTCCTGACGACATTAGTATATAACCTCATCATCATCATCCCTCAGCAGCATGATATCCCGTTGTTCGAAATATCACCCTGACGTCATCATGATATTTGAAATATAACCTGCATGATAATCGGCACAACCTGATCCATCGGAGGAACATCCTCCTGCTGAGCTTATACCAAAAGTCTGGCCGATGATCATCCTGATGACGTCATCATCATATCCTGCTGACGTCATCATCATATCTGCCTACTGCACACCTCCTCATATCCGGATGACGTCATCATCATGTTTGCAAATATCAGGAGGTCTCTTCAAGATGATCAGTGTTAGAAATATGACCCCCGCGGGACCTTGATGACGTCATCATCATATTAACATCATCATGATATTCGGAAGACAACCGGATATTTGGAAATATCCTCCTGATGTTCAAATATCAGGTTGCACTGTAGCTCCTCTATAAGATCAGGGCGATAACTGAATATGATGATGCTGCTTGAAAAGATCACCCCCAGTAGATAATGCGCGAAGCTAGCAGGCGGATATCTCCTTAATATTAGCATCATCATGATGCTCGAACAAACAAACATATATCCGGGTGATATGAAAATATCACCCCCTCCTTCGGAATATCATGATGCAGATAGGCAGAGAAAAAGATATCACCCTGAGATAAGGATGACGTCAGCATCATCAGGATGAAGAAACAACGAACAAGAAGTGATACAACATCATCAGGATGATATTGACTAAGATCATCCTGACGTTCAAAATATGATGACCCTAGTGAATATCGGGTCGCACTTAGAACTCTTCAACAACATCATCAGGATGATCATAACCAAGATCACCCGATGATAAAAATATCACCCCGGCGAAATATCATGAAGGCAGAAAATATGATGACCTCCGCAAGCAGCAGGATGAAAACTGGAAATATCATGATGATGACGACCCTTAAGAAAAAACAAGTTGTGTCGAGCACTTAGAGAATAACCCCTTCAGGATACCGGGGCAACATCATCATGTTTGAGCAAGGTGATAAATGAAAGATCACCGGATACTTTGAAAAATCACCCTCGCAAGCAGATGAGGGCGCACTGTAGCTCATCAGTATCATCAGGATAATAAGCAAACATCACCCGACAGTTGAAATATGATGATGACGTTGAAAAACAAGTCGACGAGGAACATGATGATGCAGATCATCATCGAAGACAAGATGATGATGATGACCTCCTCCTCAGGAAAACATGATGCTGCAGTTGAAAAATGCTGAGGAGGTCCAACACTTAGAAAAAATGGGCAAGAAGATAAAGGCTTCAAATGAAGAAACCTCCTGATCATGACAAATCAACCCCTGGTCAAAATGAGTGTCAACAACTCTCATCCTCTAGAAGAATGAGAAAGGAGTAATTAGCAAGATTGCCATGCACCAACTAGTGAGAAGAATTGGGAAGTGTGATGCCTTTTGTGAAACAAGCTGAGCCAACAAATATCCAAAGTCTTTGAAATAGCCAAAACATATAATGTAGGAGCAAGATGACATCCTTGTTGTATGGAGTAGATAAGTACAAAAAAGGAGGCTTGATGGTCATTGATATTGATACAAGCAAAAGCATAAATAAAGAGCATTTCAACAAATATTAAGAATTTGGGACCAAAACCTAAGGCCTAAAGCATAGCAAGAATGAAGGGCTATTCTATGCATTCACAAGCTTTGGCAAAATTAATTTTGACAAATATGACTTGTTGAGAATGTATAGCCCATTCCATACCTTCTTAGACATCAATGATATTATCAAGAATATATCTAGACTTAATAAACCAAATTTTCTCTAGATGAACAATCAAAGGGAGAAGATGACATAGCTTGAGAGAAAGAGCCTTGGAAATGATCTTGTAGGAGACATTGAGCAAGGTGATTAGTTGCCAGTTGGAGACATCCTCTAGATCTCCACTCTTAGGTATGAATTTAATATTACCTTTGTTGATAATATTTCCTAAAGATTTTGAATTACAAGCTTCCAGATAAACTCTATAAAGATCATTACCAATCATATTCTAGAGGGCTTTGTAAAATTCATATGGAAATCCATCACATCTAAGGGATTTATCATTAACCAATGAAAAAGTAGCCTTACAATGGTCTTCTTGAGTGACACATGGTTTTATGAGAAGGTGACACCTTGCAAGGGACCACTTGAATGCATTGTTGAAGAGCATTATATTGCTCTAGGGTTGGGTTTTGAGCTTTGAAAGCCTATTCATAGTGTTGAATGAAGGCTTGGGTGATGGTAGGAAGTTTCTCTAAAAGCTGAGATCCTTCTTTGATGTGTTTGATCACCTAAAAAGAATGACATGCTCTTAAAAAATAAAAACAAATCCTTGGAGACTCTATCATCAAATTTAAGCTAGTAAATGAGAGACTTGATTTAAGCTCCTTTGGTAGAATGACTTTTTGCAATCTCTTTTTAGTGATAAGAGTCTAACAACACCAAGTTGGTGCAGTCATGGTAGGAGGGTTCACAGAATGAACTGTCTGGACCATGTAGCAAGAGTAAACACAACGGAAACAACTCAAAGAAATAAAGCAAATGCAGATTTAGTCATTTAGTATATCATATAATTCAAATACAATCTGGCCTGCAACATGCAGGCTTACAATTAGGGCTCACAGGCCTGATTTTCATACACGTGCAAGATAAAGATTTGAAGCTGCTTCGCACAAAATCTAAACTGTGAACTTATTGATATCTTCTGAACTACTTTCCTAAAGATCTATTACATCAATATATATCATTTCTGAACCAATAGATTCCTCCGCGTCAGCCAAGGAAGATCACAAACTCCAAGGAGGAGCTATAACGTGTGTACACAGATAGGTCGGACCTAATTTCTTAGAACTCCTATGGAAAATGAATGAAAAGAATTACGGATCATCGAGGAAGGTCGGCCACGAACCAAAGATCATTGAATGATGTGTTGATGTGTCATTAGACTGCAAAGGTCAGGAAATGCTTCTGCAAGTTTCTCCTTCAGCTGGTAGTCTGTGATTATCAGGATGCTCTATTCTAAAAAATAGTCAATCTTCAGATAGCGATATCTTTCCAGTAATAAAGTGTGGATCTCTAAATTCTAGATATGTTGTAGATGAATGAATGTAGATGCTAAGTCCAGTTCCGCATGATCTGAAATGTAACTATGATAGAATTCTGGATCAAAATGTAGAAGCTGCTTCTGACTGAACTGCCTGAATTGAACTGAAAAATAAAAAGAAACAAACTGAAATGCAAACAAATTGAAATGTAAATGTTTTTGGTTGATGCAAGATTGCTTTTGAACCAAGGATGCTCCTGCATCAGACATCCGAGGTTATTGAAAAAGTGATTCCCTCACTTTTCTGGGGCTAGGGGAGAACCAAGACAGTCCACCTCAACTTGAGAAATCCATGATGAATCTTCTTCCAGTCTGCCTTTCCACTTCACAAGATATTCTTTGTATTGTCTTCCTCCAGTGCTGCGTCCAACTCTGCTGTCCAAAATGTCTTCAATCTGCTCCGGTGCTTTGTGTGGAAACTGCTTCTTCAAGTCTTCTTCCATGCTGTCACTGAACTCTGCTTCATGATACTGGTATAAGTCTGCAATGTTGAAAATAGGTGACATACCCAATGTCTTCGGTAACTCTACTTCATAGGCATTTCCTAAATCAAATTTTCTGAGTATCTTACAAGGTCCAAACTTCTTCATCTTCAACTTGTTATATGTCCCAACTGGAGAAGTCTCTTTTCTCAGATATACCATCACTTCATCTCCAACTTCAAATTCCTTATGTCTTCACTTCTCATCTGCTTTTTCCTTATACTTACTATTCATATCCTCCAAATATTTCTTCACCTGATTATGCACTGTCTTCATATGATCTACAAATTCTTCTGCTTCTCCACTTCTCTTTTCTTCCATACCAATGTCTCTTAATTCTGTAACTCCTCTAGGGTTCACTCCAGTCACAATCTCAAAAGGTGTTCTTCAGGTACTCCTATTTACTAAATTATTATATGCAAACTCTGCTTGTGAAAAAATCAAATCCCAACTTCCTGTCTTCTCTCCAACCAAGCATCTCAACAAGTTTCCCAAACTCCTATTCACTACCTCTGTCTATCCATTAGTCTGTGGATGAAAAGTTGAACTGAACTTCAAATCTATATTCATCTTCTTCCAAAGTGTCTTCCAAAAGTATCCAACAAACTTTGTATCCCTGTCTGAAACTATACTCTTAGGTAATCCATGCAATCTCACAATCTCCTTGAAAAATAGGTCAGCTACATGCACTGCATCAGTTGTCTTCTTACAAGGTATGAAATGAGCCATCTTTGAAAATCTGTCAACCACTACAAATATTGAATCATGTCCTCTCTGTGTCTTCGGCAATCCCATTACAAAATCCATACTTATGTCTTCCCAAGGTCTCTCCGGTACTGTCAAAGGTTTATACAATCCAATGTTCTGACTACTCCCTTTTGCAACTAGACAAACTCTACAACTCTGCACAAATCTCTGAACATCCTTATGTATCTAAGGCCAAAAGTAGTTTTCACTTACCAAAGCCACTGTATTTCAATGCCAAAATGTCCTGCCAATCCACCACTATGCTTCTCCTTGATCAAACTGTCTCTCATTGAACTTCTAGGTATGCATAACTAACTTCCTTCGAATAACATATCTTCTTGAATGAAATAGTCCAACCACTTACTCCTATCTGTCACAACTGGTTCCTTACATGCTTTCCAAGGTTCTGCAAAATCAGTGTCTCCCTCATACATGTTCTTCAATTCATCAAAACCCAACACTTCAATTCTCATTTCTATCAACAAGTTTCTTCTTCTACTCAATGCATCAACAACTTTGTTTAATTTTCCACTCCTATGCTTCAACACAAAGGTATAACTTTGCATGAACTCTACCCATCTCATATGTCTCTGATTCAACTTACCTTGATTGTTCAAATATTGCAAAGCTTGATGATCTGTATACAACACAAACTCCTTAGGCAACAAATAATGTCTCCACTTCTTCAAGGCTTGAATTATGGCATAGAACTCTTGATCATAAACCGAATATCTTCTCCTTACATCATTCAACTTCTCACTGAAATATGCTATTGGTCTACCTTCTTGACTTAACACTACTCCAATTGCACTTCCACTTGCATCACAATCAACTTGGAATACCTTATTGAAATCCAATAAAGCCAAAACAGGTTGCTCTATCACTTTCTGCTTCAACAACTCAAAACTTTTATCTGTTCTTGATGTCCACTTGAAATCCTTTCTGCCACCTCTCATTGTCTCTGTCATAGGGTTACAAACTGAACTAAAATTTTTGATGAACTTCCTGTAGAAACTAGCCAATCCATGAAATGATCTAACTTCTCCAATGCTCTCTAGTGTAGGATATTCAACAATTGCTTTCACTTTCTTAGGATCCATCTTCAATCCTTTCGCAGAAATCACAAATCCCAAATATACCAACTCTTCTTTCATGAAACTACACTTCTTGATGTTTATCAGCAATCTCTCTTCTCTCAATCTCTGAAAAACTTGTCTAATATGCCACAAATGTTCCTCTCTTGTCTTACTGAAAATCAGAATGTCATCTAAGTATACAATAACAAACTTACCCAAGATTTTCTTCAAGACTTCATTCATCAATCTTTTGAAAGTGCTCAGTGCATTTGTCAATCCAAAGGGCATCACTAACCACTCATACAAGTCTTAAAAGCAGTCTTCCATTCATCTCCTTCTCTAATTCTGATCTGATGGTATCCACTCTTCAAGTCTATCTTTGTGAAATATCTTGCTCCACTTAAACAATCCATAATATCATCCATCCTAGGTAAAGGAAATCTATACTTAATTGTGATCTTGTTTACTGCTCTGGAATCAATACACATTCTCCATTCTCCATCTTTTTTAGGTGCAAGCACTGTAGGTACTGCACAAGGACTCAAACTTTCTCTGATCAAACCTTTCCTCAACAACTCTTGTATCTGTCTATTCAGTTCTTCAATCTCTGTCGGTGTCATTCTATGCACTGCTTTGTTAGGCAAACTTGCTCCCAGTATAAGATCCATGTGATGACTGATACTCCTTATAGGTGGTAATCCTTTAGGTACATTATCTGATATGATGTTTTCATACTCTGTCAGCAATTCTCTTATCTCCTCCAGTTGTGATTCTTCAGTCTCTTTCTTCAATGTTTCAGGCTTCTTAGGAATCAAGGCATAACACATATTCTCATGTCTCGAACCATCCAGAAATTTTCTTCCATCTACCAAACAGATTCTAGCATTCCCACATACTTCACTCTTAGGATCATCTTCTAAAGGAATCAAAGTAATTCTCTTTCCATTTGCTATTATGGTATATGTATTATTTCTCCCATCATGTATTGCTTTTCTATCATACTGCCAAGGTCTACCCAATAAGATATGACAAACATCCATAGGCATAATATCACACAAGACTTCATCATAATAAGATCCACTATGAAATTTCACCAAACATTGTTGACTCACCAATACTTATGATCATCCTGAATCCAAGCTATCTGATAGGGCTTAGGGTGTCTCAATATTTCCAACTTCAGTTTAGTCACCATCTTCTTTGAAACTAGGTTGTCTAAACTACCACTATCAATCACAACTTTACAACACTTACCTCCTGATTTGTATCTAGTTATGAACAAGCTTTTCCTCTGCGGTGGTTCCTCATCTGCCTTTTCTTGAAATAGTGCTCTCCTCATCATAAGTGATTCTCCTTTCTCAGGTTTGCCAACTGAACTAAGTGATCCAACATGTTCTTCTTCCACATAGGCTGCCCTTCCATTGTTTTCTGTCCTCTTACTTGTACTACCCTGATTACACTCAAATGCTCTATGTCCTTCACCTCCACACTTGAAACAAGTACCTCATGTTCTCTTATCAAATCCTCTTCCTTCTCTTCTGTATCCTTCATTCTGGTATGCACTAGGGTTTCCTATCCGGTAAAAATTTCTGTCATCTCTCCGGTAAGCATTGTTATCTCTGTCATCCTTCTTAAATGGGCTGTCAAACTTGTTTTGGTCTGGATATGATCTATCTCCTTTGGAAAATGTCCCACCTCTCTAAAATTTACCTCCTCTGCCTCTCTGTCTCTAATCATGCCTCTTATTTAGTTTCTCTTCAACTTTTAGGGCAAACTGGTATGCTTCTTCTAAAGATGTCATCCTTACCAAGCTTAGTTCCTCTTGAATGTTCAATCTCAGTCCATTGATGTATCTAGCCACTTTCTCCTTGTTTGCTTCACTATGTCTTGTTCTTATGATCATTTTATGAAATTCTTCAGTGTATTCCTTCACATATTTCTCCTTTTGTCTCAGGTTTTGCAATCTTTTCAATAGTTCCAACTCATTGTTAGCAGGTATAAATTAATTCTTCAACTTTGTCACCATCCTATCCCATTTTGTAATATTTTCTTTTCCTCTTCTGTTTCTTTCTAACTGAACTTCTTTCCACCATATAGCAGCATGTCCTTTCAACTTTATCTTTGCAAATTTCACCTTTTCCAAATCTTCCATTTCCTCATATTCAAAGTATTCTTCCATGTCATTTATTCAGTCAATCAATTCTTTAGGGTTCAAATTACCAGTATAGTTTGGCACATCAACTCTAGGTCTCTTTCCAATCTTTGAAATAGCTCGCAACATCTTTACTTGATCTGATTCTTCTTCTTCATCACCTCCTAGGGTTTTGCCAGTTTGTTCAACAAATTGAAATTCTTCTTCATCCTCACTTTCAACATTAGGTCTCGGTGTCAATCCCCTTCGCCTATCTTCTTCAACAGCATCCAAACGAATTCACATTGTTTTCATCATTTCCATCATCTCATCCATTCTACCAGCCATTGTTCCAACATTAGCAACTCTCCTTGGTGGCATTCTTCCTAGGATCAAGTGCAAACTGCCTCAAGTTCAACGACGGGCTACAAGGTGACAACTACCTCTCAATTGGCGATCGATTGTGACACAAGTAACCTACCTCAATTTGACGATCTATACACAACAAGATCTTACAGAATTCCCTCGCCAACTTCACTCAATTCACTCCCAAAGATTCAAACTTTCACTCTGATACCACGTGGTGCAGTCACGGTAGGAGGGTTCATAGAATGAACTATCCAGACCGTGCATCAAGAGTAAACACAACAGAAACAACTCAAAGAAATAAAGCAAATGCAGATTCAGTCATTTAGTATATCATAGAATTCAAATACAATCTGGCTGACAACATGCAGGCTTACAATTAGGGCTCATAGGCCTGATTTCATACATGCGCAAGATAAAGCTTTGAAGCTCCTTCGCACAAAATCTAAACTATGAACCTATTGATATCTTTTGAACTACTTTCCTAGGGATCTATTACATCAATATATATTATTTTCAGACCAATAGATTCCTTCGCATCGGCCAAGGAAGATCACAAACTCCAAGGAGGAGCTGTAACATGTGTACACAGATAGGTCCGACCTAATTGCTTAGAACTCCTCCGAAAAATGAATGAAATGAAGTGCGGATCATTGAGGAAGGTCGACCACGAACTAAAGATCATTGAATGATGTGTCATTAGGTTGCAAATATCAGGAAATGCTTCCGCATGTTTCTCCTTCAGCTGGTTGTATGTGATTATCAAGATACTCTTTTTTGAGAAACAGTCAATCTTCATATAGCGATATCTTTCCGGTAATGAAGTGCAGATCTCTGAATTCTGGATATGTTGTAAATGAATGAATGTAGATGCTAAGTCCAGTTCTACAGGATCTAAAATGTAACTGTGATAGAATGCCAGATCAAAATGTAAAAGTTGCTTTTGACTAAACTGCCTGAACTGAACTGAAAAATGAAAAGAAACAAACTGAATTGCAAACAAACTAAAATGCAAATGTTTTTGGTTGATGCAAGATTGCTCTTGAACCAGGGATGCTCCTGCATTACAAGTTGTAGTGAAGGAGCAGATGGTTGTGTTCATTTTCTTAAAGGTGGCCTAGGGAGCTCCATGATGGTGGTTTCATAAGCCCAACAACAAAACCTAGTCAACTAGTGTCCATATATAAGTAAAAACTTAGAGGCGCACTTCAAACACCATTAGAACCATAAACATTAACTGTCCCAAAAGAATGATTATCAACATTCAAGAGAACCCATAATGCTTTGTTAGTGGGGTTGCATCCATGGTCCACTAAAGGCACTAAATACAACTAACTTTTAGGAGAGAGAAAGGTGGCAACCCCACCACAACTAGCATCATGGTTATTGCATAAAAAATGACTAGGCAACTATATGATAGGGCAAACAACAAAAATTAAAAAAACAAAATTAAAAAATTAAAAAAATTAACCTCTTGCAAACAAAGAATTTCCAAGTTTGCAAATCCTTATGAGGTCAAGCTCAAACATTCCATAAGAAAAAATTCATTCCAAAGAATATATCATTGCTATCAAGCTCTTCCAAAACTACATAACTATTTTGCAAGAAATCTTCCGCTATAGAAAAGTAAAACTTCCCAATTAAATATAACTACAATGAAATTTCATCATTTATCTAACACATATTCTCCATCCTCAAAACTTCTCACTAGACTATCTAAACACCTAATGGTAGCCCTAGGAGGAGGGAGGTTGCTAAAGTGGATCATTTTCTAATTAAAACAAAAACAACATAAAAATAATAAAAAAATAAAACCATCCCATCACAAGTGACTCAAAAATAAATAAATGGAAATTTTTATAATCATAAAAACAATCTCAAACTCCTCTCCTCAAGTACCCATGGATTAAAAAACACCAAATTCAAAGTTTACGAAGATAAAAGAAACGAACCGGGTTAAGAAAAACAAGCCAAAGCAAATATAAGAGTTGATAATTTAGTGGCAGCTTGTACGTTCAAATACTTGTAAATACTTATCCCAGACTGAGATTTGACACCCATCTGCTTTCTATAACATTTAACCATCCTTCGTACTTTTGTTTTTCCCATAATGTCAATTTTATTAACAGTGTACTAACATATTCCAATTCAATTTTTCAAGTAAATTTCAAACTGTTATCATATTTTGGTTGAGAGTAAGGCAAGCTGTCAAATCTCATCTATTTCTTGTTCCTTTTCACTGATATTCCAACACTATAAATATACCCCACAGACATCATGCATTCCCACAAATAAGAATTCTAACCAGAGACATTCCATTTTTTTCATCTGTTGGAGCAGTTTGGTGGGTGCCAAGTCAAGGCAGGGGTAGCTTCACTATCAAGGACTCCATCCACCACCTCCAAGTCCCTTAGGAGCACATCTCACACCGTTTCATTTCACTTTCATTTCAGGTATGTTTCCTCTTCATCCACATGCCTTGGCTCATCCTTTTCTTCTATCTTGATGTCTTGTTTCACTGTATTTTTATCCTTCCTCCATGTACACACCAGGCCTACTGTACTTTATTTAGCTCTTTTTATGATCTTTTTCATTAAAATCTTATACCCATTGGCCAATTTGTTGCAAGCCTTGCTACTGGGTTGCAGGATCTGATACTGACCATCTGGAAGAGCTCCTAAGGACATAGATCTTGGACAAAGAGAGACAATGGTTGCAGGCAAAGGTGCCAAAGGCCTGCTCATTGGGAAATCCTCTTCCTCTGCATCTGCATCTGCTGCTAATAACAATACTAATAATGACAAGGCTGATAAGAAGAAGCCCATCTCCCGCTCATCTCGTGCAGGCCTCCAGGTTCGTACTTCGTTTTCACTGCTCATTGTGCTTCTGGTTGATTAGTTTCCACACATATTAAGTCTTTTGATATAAGCATGCATGGGTTAATAATTCTAGCGTCAAGGATCCATCTTTTTTCTAGTTTAATGCTCAATTGTATGCCATATGTAAGCCTTTCTTAGTTCATTGTCTGGCCCTATAGACTTCCCCAAGTGGGTCGTACTTGTTTGAAACGCCATTATATGATTAGGTGTTTTTCTTGCAGGGACTCTGCCCAGGCAGATGGCCTTTTCTATCACACCCACGAAAGGGTGGTGCCTTTTTTCATGAGTAATGGATACCTTTCTTAGAAAAAAAGGAAACAGTTTTTTGCTTATGAAGGCATATTTTAGGCTTGGACTTTTCCTATTTGGACTGGAAAAATGCTAACTAGAACCGTTTTAAACAAGAATATCCTGTATATAATAGGTCTTCCTTGTTTGTATTTGTATACAGTTAGCCTTAGTTGTCTGCATGCATACAAGTGTGGTGTACTGGTCTCCGAACACATAATTTCTTGTAGACTGTACAATATCTCCTTTTCAGTTTAGACAGACGACCTTTTTGTTGATCACGTTTGTTATATGATTCTACCTTCTGCCACCCTGATGAAGGTGACCGCTTCTTACTTTTGGGACTACATGTATTCATGTATGGATTCCTACTTTTTATGTATACAGCTATTCCTACTGTAAGCCGCTTCTAGATTCAATGTTGCTTGGAAAGCAGAGTGGCAATTTACTCGACTTAAAAAGTTTAAAACATGTCCATATTTTTAGATGGTCTTATAGAAATGCAAAAGGGGTAGTAAGCTAAAATTGAAGGGTTTACTCCAATTTGTTATTTGTTTGACCTTTGCTGAGATTTACGGTTTGAGTTGCTTTTATAGATTCCCCTCATATTAAAAGTTATTTTTTCTTTACTTCTGTTGGTTTGTACTTCAGATTTGGATTTAAAAAAAAAAGAAGCATATCATCTTGGTTTTCCTATTTGTAGTTTTTTTTCTTGGTTGCTGATATTGAGGTGATCTGATCTGTAGCCAGGAAGAGCTGTTGCTCTCTTGTCTTAAAACGCGTTTACAACTGGAAGCCAGCAGTGCTGTTTTTCTGTGCACGAATTTCATCTGGGTTCACCTTGGTTGTTGCTATTGGTGTAATATCAAAAACTGCCATCTTGTCAGTACATGACTATTCTTCTATATATCAGCATTGCAAATTTTATGCTAAGTGCTTAACAGTTAACACGATTGACATACCTGGCTTGCAATGTTATCCATGGGTTATCATTTGAAGGTATTGTGGTTAGACACCATAAGAATTGTGCTATGAGAAGTTAGGGCTGATATCAAAACCTCTAATCTGTAGTCACCCTGTAGATAGTCTAGTATGTCTCAAGTTGGTCAAAAGCACCTGACCTCTCTCAATGGAACTGACTTGCGTAAAGCTTTTATCATTGTATTATAAAGTTGGGAACAATTCTCATATCTTTCATTTCAGCAATAATCAAATCAATTCTGGAGTATCACCATCACAACCAAGACCAGTCATTAGCACATTGAAGATTGTGGCTTTCTTTGTCTTTTATCTGTAAAAGGCTCTGGCTCAGGGCACCAATCTTCATTCTTCTGTTTGCTGATGAATTTTCTTGATTGTGATGGTGATTTCTCTAGAAAGGATTCATGTAAGTCAGATTGAACTGAGGAAGCACAGAAGATCTTGGGAAAAAATAGCCCATTGATCTCTGCAAGTTAGGTAGAGTAGATGAAACCCTCAAATTCATTAATCGTCTGGTATTCTTTATGCTCATGTTGTATATTGTTTTCTATAGGATTTGGTTACATACTTCAGTACTACTACTAACTGACAAAAAATAACATGGGAGATTGGAGACTATTAGATGATTATAAGTCTCATTCTCTTTAGGCAGGGAATTGTAATCCTAGGAACAGCCAGATTGTACTGTCTTTAGGAAGCACAAAACCATTGCTGAATATTGTCAAAGCTAATGTTTTTGATTAAGGTAAGCAGGGATTTTGAAAGGGCTCAGACCCTTGTACAAGAGAACAGATACAGCAAAGAAGCCCAGCAAAACTAAAAAGAACAACTAACAGTAGAGCAACGCAGGACTAGCCCAACAACGAGACAGACAGACAAAGGGTCAAGGACCCCAAGCAACCCAACAAACGAAAATCAGGGTGGTTTGAAACCGAATTTCTCCAAAGAACTCTGAGTACACATCTTAAGCTTGAAAATACCCTCAAAGCTAATGTTGAATAGAGTGTTATAAAAAAGAAATAACAAGTTGGATTTCTGTTATAGGTCATTAATCTCAAATCGCGTTAGTTTAAAAGCAATGGATGTTTTATGGGTCATTTAAAGTTTTGTGGAGTTTCTTCAAGGAGAAAAAACTGGCTGGTAATGTACTTCTGTCAAAGTCGCTTTAAGCTGCTGAGTTTTCTTCTTTGACTGACATGCAAAACCCACGAAAAGCCTGTTTTTAGCTACATGTATTTACAAGGAATTATTTTATCTGCATGAAAGTTTAGTATACTTGGACTAATGTTTTTTTACAAATGGACCATTTTTTAAGAAATCACATCAGAAAGGAGTCTGCATCTCATGTAAGATTTTTATTGAGTATGCCCTGTTGTCTCAATTATTGCTAGATTTGCATTTAGACATTTGTTTGTGATGCAGTTTCCTGTTGGGCGTATCCACCGGCTGTTGAAATCTCGAGTGTCTGCAAATGGGAGGGTAGGGGCAACAGCAGCAGTATATTCAGCTGCCATTTTGGAATATTTGACTGCAGAAGTGCTGGAATTGGCAGGAAATGCAAGTAAAGATCTCAAGGTGAAACGTATCACTCCAAGGCACCTGCAGCTTGCTATTCGTGGGGATGAAGAGCTTGACACTCTGATCAAGGGAACCATTGCTGGTGGAGGTGTCATTCCTCACATTCACAAGTCTCTTATTAACAAGTCTACGAAGAAAGATTAGCTTTCTGTACTTGGGGTAGTAAGGAACATCTCATATAGGACATAAGTAAAGTGAACGGCTTTTCTATGAATGTGTTTATTTAAGTGACAGTGAAATCAGCAATCATATTTCTTGAAATCACACAGCCTATCCAGGTGGAATATATGGTGACAACTTAAAATTTTCCCTTAATCTATAAATTGGTCAACAGTAAAAGGTACTAGCTATTCTAAAGGTCTTGACTAAGATCCAAATCTGCTGTCATTTCAAAAGAAAAAATGAACAGACTACCCCACAACTTGCTTTATTTTAGTACGATTTTACTGATATATACATAAACATCTAGATTTAAAAAACTTTCTACTTTGATTTGTTCTATTTTTAAGTTTATCATGTAACTAATTCAATAAATTATTTACTTTTTGTTGTTGATTAAATAAGTGCCTTTAACTAGAGCTATGAATCCAAGGGTTCTGAAAGGACCCAAAAACCTTGTGCAACAAGTATATCCAACAACCATTACTTTTTATTAATGATTACTTTAAAATACATTAAAATGTGTAAAACAAAGGACAACGATCATACTTTTTACATCTGGATAAAATCTAGTAGTAGCACTAGCCCATAATAAAATATCTAGATAATACATTTTTATTTCAATTTTTTAATAATCTATAATTTTGTAGTTGTTTTTATTAGTGCCAAGGCATAATATTGATTAATAAACTTAAAATAACAATATAAATATATAAAACTAGAAAGATTATTAGATAGAAGGCAAATTTAAATTATGATTGTATTCTACAATCCATTTGTTTATAATATCAATGGCTTTCGATCTCTGGTTTTTAAGCCATATGGGATCATCCTGTTCTGTACGCTGCGTGTCTTGACAATGGTCTCCTATACATAACATATTTATAACTATTAACATTAAAATTCTTTTTCACTATTCACAAAGATTTAAATTTGTTAACATTAACAGAGGTTTTTTCACTTACCCATTTCAGTTGTCAATGCTACTATGCTTTCACTTAGATTTTCCAGCACGCTGTAATTCAGTTTCACACATAAAATTTAAAATCAATGTTAAAGTAAAAACGAAGGAACCACTCGCTCATTTATTCCTTGATTTATACCTAAAGCTGCTCCATAAATCTCTCAAGCCATTAGTAAAAATAATGTTGCTCCCAAAGCTTTTCAGAACTCTTCGAAGATCCTATAACAAAGAAGAGAAGCCAAATTACAAAATAATAAACGTATACCGTTTCCACACCACAGGGTAAACTTAAGGAAAGCCAAACCAGAGTTAGTATTCCTTTAAGGCACTGTTCAAATTAGCCACTAAAATAAACATCTTGTAGTGTTAATATCTCTAGATTTTTGGATAAGACATTTGCCAAAGCTCTTCTTGTTTATAACTTACAATGCCACCAAACTCAGTTGATGCCCAAAATGCCCTAGGTCTCACACCATATTCTCTATTGCAGTAGTCTGAGTGAGCTTGTATGCTAAAATCATGCAAAGGGAACATTGAATTGTGTACTCGTCCAAATGCTTGTCCGGTAAAGGGAAACAACTGTTCAGTGCATTTCTGCAACATTTAAAATTACATTACGCTATATCAGGAGACAAAATAGTACTAGGATGCCTGACCTCTGGGTGAGTTTTCGCACTTCATCCCTTTAGACATCATCTTAAGGTGAAGCATTCAATCTCATGAGTGATAGTTTCTTTAGAAATGAAATGAAATTATATTAATATCTACAAGTAACCAAAAGTAGGTCAATGCAACTAGAAAAACTAGGGAAAGATGGGTCATGAAAAATTGATTCTACATTACCATCCAGCTCAATCCTGAAAAATAATACTACAAGCTATGTTGCTTTAAACAATGCCGCTCTAAAATCAAATTTGCAAACCTGCCAGTCCCAAGCCTTCTCATCTTGAGTGAAATGTTCTCTGCTCGAATGTCCCTGCCCTGGTCTGGAATGTTCCTTAGCTGATATCCGGCTTCCTCCAATGGGGAGACATTCATTATCATAACCAGTTTTTGCTCCAGCAGCTATTCTTTTGATATCATCCATAATATGAATGCCTTTGATGCCATCAATAGCTTTGCATATCTGACAAATTGTTTTGACTGTTAGAAACTAAAAGTTCCTTCAATCTATAATAAAATCCACATAGAGTGAACCTAGATATCTGTTTAATCTTTTGTTCTAAACAAGTTCTTTAATAAGGCTTGTTTTGTTCTAAGCAATTTCTGTACTTAGGTTTACTGTAATAAACTATTTTTATATTAACCAGTTTTTGATAGCAGGTGCATATGGTCAAAATTGGTAAGTTTTCCAGAATAATATTATAATACTCGTGTACAACAAAACAAGTATCTAAATAAGTATTTGCTACCCACATCTCTTACTTCCTCAGAAACTGTCGCTGCACTTTTGTATTTCTCAATGAGCCAAATTCTCAACTGGTCTATGTGTTTTAGTTTGCTGACAAAGGAAACAGAACAATGTGTTTATAGTTAGCTTATTTGCAAATATTGAATCCTAATCTTTCTTAAGACTTTAATATTTATACTACCACCCATTATATTATTTAGACTACCACCCATTATATCTGTATAGAGAATGCAAGATTCCTAGCCAAAGTGGACAACTTCATGAAAGGGTGACTTAGGGAAACAGTTAAAATAACCTTTTTAACATCTGGACAATTTAAATAGGATAACAGATAATGTGATGTTTATAACAGATAACTGAGACCCAAAATGCCATGATTTTACGTATCATATATTCCATTTTTCCAAAAGCTCTGTGTGACTACTTTTTATTTTGTTTTAGAAACAAACTTATACATCAAATTTTGTTTCGGAGTACATTACTTGCATGTGTTGAATGCTTTGCTAAGAGAGTGCAGGCCATTCCCTTCAAATCCATTAGCAACACTATCCAACTGTATCCACGAGTTTTTTATTGTATTATAACAACTCTCACTTTCTTCCTGTGATTGCAATAATTCAGTAACACAATTTGAATTATAGGAATATACAGTAACACAGTGTAAAACTACAGGAATATACACTACAAGACTACCTAGACATGAAAGTTATAAAACTTACTCTGAAAATTCTTGTAACAGTCTTGTCATAAGTGAAAGGAGGCATTCTTTCATCATCAGAAAAAACAGGGGCAGAAGAAGCGAGTGCACCAACTATAATATGTGGGTACTTCAAACGTAACCAAACAGCTAGCACTAAAATTCATACTTATTAAATATTGATCCTAAATTTCTCTTTGTAAAACTGGCATGTATTTAAAAGGTTGAGTATTTACTCAAGTTACTTACTTCCTGAGTATGATGCACCAAACAAGATCACTGGAGAATTCTCTGCAGACAACTTTGCTTTCACATGGGTTATGATAGCTACATAATCAGCCATTGCTTGTTCGCTTGTTAAATACCCAAATGTGGTGGGATTTATTACAAGGTCATCCATAATGTTTGGCATAGACTCTCCATAGTAACGATGCTAACAAGAACATGTAGAGCCAAATATAAAGTTGAGATTGTATAAATTTCCTCAGGTAAGTTATTGAGAAATAAAAGAGTATATAAATCAGCCTGAAGGCAAAAGTTTTTATGATCAAACAAAATCCAAGCAGTTCTTAGTAAAAGCCTCAACAGAGGAATTTGTTATAAAATGCTAACACATCAATTTTACAGTTTGAAGCTATTAAAACAACAAAACAAAGCACCCATTATGGCCAGAATTTCAAATTTCTTTCAGTCAGAAATTCAGAATCCATATTTCTTAAAAGCATATTAGATACATACCTCTAAGTAAAGGAGCAATGCCTTGAATCGAGGGGCATTCTGATTCATTGTCTCACAGTTTCTATCCTTCAGCCAACTTAGGATATTATCCTCCCCACCCAAGCACACAAATATAGGAGCACTATATTGAGGACCTGCCCATGAAGTTTTTTCAACAAAATATCTTTGTTTAAAGGTCGGAGATCCCTCTGCTGCAAAACTGAAATGATCCAGAGCTTGTTCATACGTATATGCTTCTTGCTTCCCTTGGTGTTTTATTGCACTTCCTGGTCTAGCCAGTGGTACAACTAAGAAAAAGATGATTAACAGGGAATGGATATTGAAATCCATTTGAGTCTTCTCTTTCCCACCTCAAGATAGATAGAATGTAAGGCCTTTGATCTATCAATTGAATTTATGGAGGGGTCTCTTGAATATAAATATAATATGTTCTTACATAAAATCAAAAGTTTTCTATTTCAAGGCACCTTTTGGTAAATAGGTAAATATGACTAGGAGTTACCCAGGTAAATGTGATTATGATAACGTTTCGCATAAATTATATATTATTTTTCTTGTCTATTTTAACGAGGACTTTACGTATTGGACTCAGGGCCTAAAATCAACGGTTATCCATTAGAAGTTGCCCTTTATATATATGTGTGAATATTCTTTTATAGATTTTGATGGTCTGTCTAAAATCTCCATTTTCATGTCATATAGTCTTTTCCTAAATTTTTAATTATATTTTATGGTAAAAATATGTAAATACAGTTGTATAGTCATCAAATTTAGGTTGTGATTGGATTTCATTTAGGAATCCTAATTTTATGGAAGTATGATTGTTTTTATCATTAAAAATAAAACAAAATAATAATTTTAATTAGTTACAATTTTTATTTAAAATCACAAGTTAAATTAAAAAAAATGCAATCTACTACTTAGTTGTATTCGAATTTGATCCAAACTGTGTAGTAGTTGTGAAGATGTCCAAGAGGAGTGGTGCGAGTGGAAGTGACAAAAGGAAAAGACAACATTAATTGGAAAGGGCAATGGAGTTGTTGAGCGACCTCAAGAAGTGGACAAAAAGGTTTCTATGAAGGTGGATGGAATGTTTTGAGAGGACTTAGGTGTGGTTTTTTGTCCCCATCCCTTCCCTTCGTCAAGGTATTAGTGCTTCAGAATCCCTTTGTAGCTTGCCCGATGACCCCTTAGGTCTACAAGGATTTAAAAAATATTACAAACACCTTTCATGGTTGTGGTGATTTTTGTAGGAGTCAGTAGATTTTGAATGCTAACCTTAATTTTTCTCCATAATTGGTGGATTGAAATTTGAACTTGACTTCTATGTCAGTTTCAATGACTATGGTAGTGGATGGTGGAACCAACCCTGACCCCCACCTCCTCCTCATTCACCCATAATTCCTATTTCTTTTTCCTTGGGTGATGTTGAGGTTTTTCTTGCGGATGAGCCTTTGGATTTTTACATTCTTGAGGAAAATACCATTGAAATAACAAACAATATTAGCAGTTATTCTTTGGTTTTCAAATATATGGGGAGGCATCCTGCTTATTGTTAGAAATGAAGGTAAACAACTATCAATAGAAAACTAATTACAACTGTTATATAGATATTTAACTGTGTAGAACCAAAATGGAGATGGTATGAAATCAACAAAAGAAACAACGAAACAAAAGATCAAACACATAACACAATATTTATGTGGAGAAACCCTTTCAAGAAAAAACTCCACACAAGAAGAGATGCACCAGTTTGTATTAACTTCAATAGAGTTTACAATACAATGTTACTCACAATCTCCTCTTCGGTCTTCAATCCTGCAGCGCCTATAATACACCCTCACAACTGTAATACAATATTCTCTTAAAAGAGCATTGCCTTCTAGGGAAGAAAACCCTAACATAACCTTGACCGTGAGATCTACGACCTAATGATGAATGGTCCAGATTGACTACGAAATTACAATATTTTACAAGGCAATTTTCTAAAAAAATTCTATTTGGGGATGTTGCCCCCGAACTCCCGCCAAGGGGGGCTAGGAAGTTGTCACCGCCCCTTGGACCCCTCGATAATAGAAGTGGGGGGTGGGGGGGGGGGGGGGAGCCCCCCCACACCACCCGTTGAGTACAAGATCCAAAGTGCGTCTAAAACAAGATCGCTACTAGGTGAATACTTCATCCCTTATGAATGATTTACAAACAATATTAGGAGTAATTCAATAATAGGATTTACAAGGTTGATGGCACCTTAATTCTAACACTTATGAGGACTTCATGTTGTGGACAAAATTAACATGGAACAATCTGAGAGCCCTAATTGTGGAATTATTGGATCATTGGTTTTTTCTTATTCAATTTAGCTTTGTTGATGATTACAATTACATGTGTAGTTACATGGACCATAGTTTCTTTGGAAAAAATGGCCTATTTGTGACCCCATGGTCACCATTTTTTTACCATGTGACAATTATTATCACCAATGTCTCAATTTGGTTGAAGTTGTACAATCTCCCCTTGGTAGGGAGAGACTCTAGGCTAATGGTTGATTGTGTGGGTGAGATTGTGAAATTGGATGCGGATTAGGTAGAATCAAAAGGCAAGTATGTGAGGGTTTGTGCTATGATTGACATATCCAAGCCTCTCGGTTAGAATTCACTCCTCACAAGGAACCTAGACCCAATACATGAGTTTCAAATGGTTGCCCTTGAGGTATATTTTCTACAATTTGATGGGTCATACAATAGTAGGTGCTCTTCCAAAATCTCCCTTGGTCTTTGCTTAGTTTTCCTCAAGAAATGGAACTACATCTCTTTGTGTTCTTGGTTGAGTGGAATATTGATCAAGCAAAGCTAGTTACTTAGGGTTTTATCATCTCAACAGAATCATGATTCAATTCATTACAATACAAGCTCATTTTCTCTCTTTATACCCTTATCTCTTTTGCATTTTTTGGATATCTGATTAAGATAGGATTAATTTTTAGGATAAAACTTACAAATTGTCGTTATGAAATTGAAATCTTATGTTTGCAAGGTTGAATTCATTGTTGATTTATGAATTTAGGGAGATATTTGAATGCATTGAAATGGTTTGGATTAGTTTGTAGATGCATGTTAGATCTGAAACACTAATCATTTTGTGCAATTAACCATGTGTTTGGGCCATTATTTTTGAAACACCACAAACCCGTTGAAATGGAACACCATTATGATGGTCATTGAATTATCATGTATGGCCATGACCTAGTGATATAGACCTTGGAGATAATTAATCTTTTTTAGGAGATTGATTTCCTTTTAGAAAAGGTGAGGTACACTTAATACTTTACCTAAGTTGATGAGTGTGTCAAATCACTCATCAATATAACCCATGCTCATGTGAAGGCATAAGTTAGGGTTTTTGACATTAATAGAAGGATGTGTGCATGCAACCTTTGCAACAATAGTGATGAGATATTATGAGCATTCATTTCATAGTTGTACTCTCATTAATTATTAGTAATTTAAATCCCTTCTTAGACAAAGTTTGTAGGGCAAGTTGGTAGACATTTACTTTCTCTTTCTACTTCTCTCTCTTCTCTTCTATAAAAGTGTGTAATGAGATTTCTCAATAAGGGAGAGGATGATTTTTTCTATTAGACCTATGTTTTTCTAAAACCTTGTATGCAGGAGTTCCCTTTCTCAAGCTTTCTCATTTGTATGTTCAAAATGGCCTTGATGCATGTGTCTATAATTCTCCCTCCTCACAACCAGAAGGCACATTATACATAGGTCATGCAACTAGGCATATTGATCAAAACATTGGCAGAGGCTATAGGCTGAATGGTTATAACTTCACAATATTAATAATAAACAACTTAGAAGGCTTTCTTTCAATCTTATAGAGCAGCTTTTTGATTCTCAAGATTGCTCTAAGTGCAAGAGAAGAACATACAACTACTCATACACTAAGATTCTATAAAACCATCGATGCCAAATGACTTCGAAGATGCCTAATTTATAGAAATTTTTTACATAAGGATCCGGTACCACTGAATCTAACCAAGACATTGGGTAAACTAGTAAGTAGAAAAATGAGGATTATTGTGCCAAATGACCAACATTTTTTGTCCCATCTACTTTTACAATTTAAGTTACTTTTTTTTAAAGTGAGATGTCATTACTATCCAAAGAGGACAACTCATAGAGGGTCCGAAATCCAACACGTAAATTCCAAGATGATTCCATACGCTAAAATAACATATTCTTTCCACCTTTCATAACTAAAAGAAAGAAAGGTACATGGAAATGCTTCCTACACTAAACTTTTGAGGACAGTGTTGTGAAAATTTCAATCTTTTTTACAATTACA
Source organism: Cunninghamia lanceolata (assembly GCA_027924645.1). Taxonomy (NCBI): domain Eukaryota; kingdom Viridiplantae; phylum Streptophyta; class Pinopsida; order Cupressales; family Cupressaceae; genus Cunninghamia; species Cunninghamia lanceolata. The sequence continues at coordinate 39,928,617 of BSBN01000391.1, read as the reverse complement.
GAGAGTAGAAACACATATAAACATAAAATAAACAATATACCATAACATAAGTGTACATGGGGAAAACCCTTTCAAGAGAAAAACCCCACTCCAAAGCAAATCAATGTATTATTTAATAATCAACATAGTTACAATACACTTGTAGAGCAAGCCTTCATAGAAGTATTACCAACCGAAGATATGGAGGAATTCTGACAACATAACAATACCTTTAAAACTTGGTATCAAACCTCCATCTCAAGTACCTAATAAATAAGAGATACAATACAGGAAACCATGAGCTAAAACCACCCAAAATAGTGGTGCCCAAATCCTTAGTTGGAAATCCAACACCCAAATTCCAAATTAGTTTGTAGGCTAAAAATAACATATTCTTTCCACCTATCATAATCTTGTTATAATCCACTCACTAAATTGGGCGTTCCATTTTGGCTCCATTATTCCCATCCAAAGATGCCTTATGATGCATTGGTAAACAAGTGTAACTCCCCTTTACATCTCTTTTATGTGTTGATGTTTTTACATTTCCAATGCAAGAGGCCCAACTTTTGGAGGCCACAACTTTTGATCCAATAGGCAGATTGGGCCTATTTTTTCAATTGTAGAGCTCAAAAAGGTCCATGTGACAGGCACTAGGGAACTGGTGTTGAACAAACCAAATTTTTTATTTTGGCCAAATACCAACTCTAGAGTCTAGAATTGAGTTTTCCTATTTTTCAACCTAAAAATTATAGCGTTTGCAATCTTAACATTAGGTGCAAGGTTGAGACACCTTTGCTAACAATAAACTCATTATAATCCACTCACAAAATTGGGCATTCCATTTTGGTTCTATTATCCCCATCCAAAGATGCCACACGACGTGTTGGTCAACAAGTGTAACTACCCTTTACAACCATTTTATGTATTGATGTTTTTACATTTCCAATGTAGGAGGTCCAACTTCTAGAGGCCATAAATTTTGATCTAGGAGGCCAATTGGACCCATTTTTTTAAATTTTAGAGCTTGATGAGATCCGTGTGATAGGCACCTAAGAACCAGTTCTGAACAACCTAAAATTTTTATTTTAGCCAAAAACCAACTCTATAGCCCATAAATTGAGTTTTTTTAATTTTTCAACCTGAAAACCACATTGTTTATAATGTTAACATTAGGTGCAAGGTTGAGACACCTTTCCTAACAAAAATCATATCCTGAGCTAGGACATAAGTTGACATAATTGAGTGCATTCTAAGAAATGCTTGAAGTTTCTTTTTTTCATAGGACATTCAAAGCTTAGGACCTTATCCTTGACATGTGGTTGTACTTCAAGGATACCATTATTAACTACCATATCTAAAAAGTTACAACTATTACAACACCATTGAATTTTATTTACAAATAATACTATACTAGAATTGGTGGCCAAATTATAAAATGTTTGTAGATGAGTGTAACTGATGCAATCATGGATGGAGGATCTAATGAATGATTTTACAATCATGCAACAAATTTTAAACACACAACAATCATAGTAACAATTCAATGAAACATCAACATTGAATTCAAAGGTGTGTGCAAGAAGTTGTGTCCACTTATTGGCCAAAAAGTGGAAGTGTTTTCCCTGATTTTAAGAATTTGTCACATTTAACCTAAAAATTTGAAGCACTTAAATGTGGAATCTTGGAAAAAGTCACTAAATATGAAATATAGTACTCAGAGTCTAGTTTCCGAATATGTAATTTTTTTCAATACCCAGATGATAGAAATTGATTTTGAATAGGCGTTTCTAAAAACCACTATTTAAAAGTCACTTTTTTTTTACTATACCATGTACGTGTACGTCATCCATATTTTGACCTAAATAATCATATTTTTCAAAATCCTTTTGGGAAAAGATTTGTAACTCACTGAAGCACGTTTTCTATATTTTTTTGTAATTTTTTATTGAATATTTTTTTTTATTAATTTTTTATTGGCCATTTTTGGTCTTTTAAAAAATCATCGTGTACGTCACGCATAAGATGACCTAAACTTAACATTTTTAAATTTTTTTTTTTAAATTGAAAATAATTGTCTAAAGTATGTTTTCCTACAATTTTTTTTACAAAAAATATTTTAATAAAAAGTTATTAAAATACTAAAAAACCATGATAATTCAAGTTTATGGACCTATTTCATCAGAAATTGATTAAAAAATAGAAAAATTAATCCAATTGTAAAAAAAATAATATATTTAGAATCTACACTGTCTCATCTATAATGGGTTTTAATTTTGTCAAAATATTCTGCAAAATAGACCTTCAGATATATGCCCAAAATCACTATTTTGTTGTGACATTGACAGGACCTTCAAGGACCTTCAAGTTGCAGGTCAAACCAGGTCCAGAGGTCAGGTTCGAGTCCCCAAAGCATTTCCCGAACCGGGTTACAAAGCAAAACCCGAGCTTAAAATTCAAATTTTAAATAACGGGATCCTATTTTAAATAAAAGGTTAATATTTTAACCTTTATGAAACGGGATCTCATTTTAAAACGGGATCCTGTTTCATAAAGGTTAAAATATTAACCTTTTATGGAACTCAAAACGGGATCCCGTTTCATAAAGGTTAAAATATTAACCTTTTATGGAACTCAAAACGGGATCCCGTTTCTAGAAAACGGGATCTCGCTTTTGGCTCGGGATCCCGTTTCATAAAAAGCGAGATCCCGTTTCATAAAAAGTGGGATCCCGTTTTGGTTAACCCGATTTCAGATTTTTTTCTAACTCCGAAACTTCCACCTTAAGTGGACACAACTTCTTGCATTTACCCTCAAAATCTAAAATGATTACAATATACCACAATGGGCTTCCTACATGCTAGGCCACAGTAAATTGATTACTAAATAGGAAACTATACAATTCATATGAAACTAAATACATTACAACATTTTGTACTATCTATATCCTCATTATTGCCATCATACTCCATTTTGAACCTTCATTCTTCTATTCACACTTGGACCTCCAACTCTTCACTGAATTCTTCCTAACTCTATCCTCCTCTTTCAAATGATTGTGAGTGACATATATAGCAACCTCAAGCCTCTAAGATGATCTGTGTTGGCTTCAATGGGGCACAAAACTCAATGCCTCATGATACGTGTAGTTGGCCAAAATGTTAATGTTGCCCTATTTTGGCTTCAGGCCAAAATAGCCCACCCCAAGACTTGCAATATTGCCAAGTCTTAAGTGTTGTGTCTTGCGAAAATCCTAATAAATCCTAAAAATTTCTAAGTCAAATTTGCCTTATGTTTTCCTTTGAAGTTGATAATTCGGTAGGTTTGCGAACCGTTGAACTCGTTGATCAGTTCACCGGTTTGTCAGTTCATTGATTAGTCGACACATAGACAAGGCAAAGGAAGAAAAAGAGCTAAGTTCATTGGTGAGAAAGGTGGTTCACAAACTGAAAGGTTCGCTGATCGCCATTTTTACCTACAACAAACAAAGAAGAAAGAAGAAAAGATAAGTGTTGGTCAGAAAATAAAATGGTTTGCAAACCGAAAGGTTCGCCGATAGGTATCTTCACTGACAAAGACAAGGGAGAAAAAAGGAAGAACAAAGAAAAAAATTGGTGGTTCTCCAAGTTCATGAATTGGTGAACCCGCCAATGATGAAGAAGATAGGAAAGAAGACAATACATGAAAAAGAAGAGACAAAGTGCTCATCGACGAACTTAGTGGTTCACAAACTGAGAAGTTCACCGACCAAGAAGTTCACTGATGAATGGTGTCACCGACAAAGGATGGTTTGACAAAGGAAAATTCTTCTGATAGAGGAGAGAGAAGAGGTAATATGGATAGTTCATGAATTGAATGGTTCATTGATCCTCACATTTGCCGATGGGTGAATGACCCGACAAGAAGAAAATGGGGATCCTGACTACGAAGGATTAAATGCAAGGCATGAAAATCAAAATATCAAAGAGCTCCAAATGTTAAATTATAAAAATTTAAAAATCAACACTTTAAAGTGTTGTAAAATCTTTACCTATCCCTATCTCAAAACACATTTCTTTCATGTGAAGGCTTCTGTTTGGCACCAAAAGTGTCGTTGCAGGATAGGAATGGAAACCAAGGTGTCTCTTATATCTCACCTAGAAACATGCCTGTAGTACATCCAAGACACCATTGTTGCAGGGTGAATCAGATCAGGTTGTTCAAACAATGCCAAAACATTAATACACCGACCTTCTAGGTTTGAAGAAAATAGAAAAAATGAGGTAAAGTGTAGTTTTATTAGGAAGTTTCAATATGCACTGGAGATCCAACTGAAGGAACACCTTACCCACACCTCTAGGAAGTTGAAGCAGTTAGAAAGAGTAAAGGAACATGCATAATGAGGCAATTTTAATAGAATAATGGCCAATATGGATAGTTGTAACAACATATTTTGTCCTCATATGAGGAGGTAGGCATCCCATGTTGATTTGACGTTGTTTTGCCAAGTGTTGGCACCTATAGGTCATGTGTTAGGATGTATGACATATTCTATGATGCGTAAGATATGTCAGATTCTATGACAATGTAAGAGCCAAAAATAGAAGGGATGAAGACAAGTGTCATTTGCATGTGTGACACTATAAGAGGCATCTTTGACATAGCCATTTTGGAGTGCCCAAGTTGGCCTATGAAAAGTTTTAAGAGAATGTTCCAAAAATAGTCATTTATGACATATTCTCTTATAGTTGTAAGTGCTATAGATTCTATGATAGCTGTAAGATGTGTAAGAGCATCTGTCATAAGCTAGAAATAGTAAATTTGGGGTGCCCATGTAGAGGAGATTCATATGTCAGTTAGAAAGTGTTGAACAAGTGTCACAGGTAGAAGGAGGGCGTGGGAAAGCATTCCATGTGGATTTGGATGACCCACCTCCTAGAAGCTTCCTCTCATGGCTTGTAAAGTCTATTTAAGGTGCTACTTGGAGCTAGTTTTGTATGTTGATTTGTAGGTACTCTTATGCTACTAGAATTGCTCCAGAAATAGAGTGGTGTGAACTCCTGCAAGAGTATAGCTCTGACGTGTATTGTAACTACATATTGTTTACTAAATAATACATTGGGTTGTGCTTTGGAGTGTGTAGTTTTTTACCCAAAAGGTTTTTCCCCATGTATATCTGTGTTATAGTTTACATTATGTTGTTGATTTATGTTTTATGATACATATCTTCTTCTCTATTACTATAAGGATTAAAATTTGCATAACTCTCCCCTCAATAGTTTGGCATAGGAAGCTATTCCGCATACCTTGCTTCCTTTCAATTGGTATTAGAGCCTGGCCAGTTTTGGTCCTAGTTGTTGGATAGAGGGTTTTTGTACTGATCTTTGATTGAGTGGGAGTTTGTGCAGAGCATTTTTTGATCTTGTTACAAGAAGGAGATGACAAGCACATCTAGAAGAATAGAGATGGAGAAGTTTAATGGTGGTAATTTTGAGTTATGGAAACTCAAAATGGAGGACATGCTTGTAGATTAGGATCTATGGGTTTCTATATCTGAAAAGATGCCAATGGGAATGAAACAAGAAGATTGGGATTTGATGGATCGGAAGGATAAGGGTCTGGTAAGACTCTATTTGGATGATTATGTTTTTTAAATATCCACGAAGAGACTATGACTGAAAACTTGTGGAAGAAACTTGGGTAAATTTATCAGGCTAAATCCCTAGTAAATAAGTTGTTCCTGTGGAAGAAGATGTACTCTTTGAGGATGGAAGATGGAGGATCTATCACAGATCACCTAAATAATTTTAATATGCATGTTGCCCAATTTAGCTTTGTTGGAGTGAAGATAGAAGAGGAGGGTCATTGTATGACTTTTCTATGTTCTTTGTCAGATTCATGGGACCACCTTGTTATGGACATTGGGACTACCACTACCACCTTCAAGATGGATGAAGTGGTTGCATCGTTACTATGTGACGAGATGCGAAGAAAATCTTCTAAAACAACTAAGGAGGCTCTTGTAGTTTGTGGTTGATCAAAAGACAAAGGGAAAAAGAAGGACAAGAAAGTAAATAAAGGAAGATCCAAATCCTATGGAAGATCTAAGTCTCCTAGAAACTCCAAGGCATTGTGTTAGAAATGTGGAAAACCTAGGCACTTACAAAAGGAGTGTAAGGAGGAGAAGAAGAAGAAGAAGAAGAAGAACTTCAATTCATATTTTGACAAGTCCCAGGATGATGGTGATGCTTTTGTTGCTACCTTGGCCACCCATGCATCAGAAGATGTATGGTTGATAGATTCTAGTGCTTCTTTCGACATGACCTCACATCGAGGTTGGTTCACAAAGTATGAAGAATACGATGGTGGGAAGGTGTACCTGGGTGATGACTCTCACCTAAAGATTGTTGGCCATGGAAGAGTCTTGATTTGATTCCTTGATGGATGAGTGAAGGGGATCAATGGTGTTCTGCATATCCCTAATTTGGCACGAAACCTTCTTTCTATAAGTAAGTTGAATGTTGTGGGTGTGCAGGTTGTCTTCTTGAATGGAGGATGCAAGCTTCAACGAGAGGAGCTATGGTGCTTGCTAAGGGTGTTCGGAGAGGCACTCTATTTCAGCTAGATGCATGCATTATTTAGTGCAATAGTTCTTTTGTTTCGAAGAAGAGAGCTTTAGATTGTTCATCCACACCATTGGAACTAGTAGCGAAGAAGTGTGTTGCATCAACTTTTGATGGTCGTGCTTTTTGGGTACCTAAGGGTGCTCATGCTTTGGAGATGAAACTTCCTGTTGAGAAGACAATCTTATGGCATGAGAGACTTGGTAAGACATGCTCTAGAAGAATGTAATGACTCTAAACTAATCTACCCAATATTAGGAAATACAACACAATAAATAGGCAAAGACATCGAATCTTGTCATTGCACACTAGTGGAAATAGGCTTCTTTATTGGTAATAATGCCTCCACTACTTGCAGGTGGATGCTAGACTTAATTCTTTTGTGGTCGAATTTAGTGCTTTACATGTGCTTTGAAACAAAATTTTTGCAATGTATCAGAAGAATGTAGAGTTCTTGAATGAATAATATTTCTCAACTTTAATAACAAATATCATTCCTTTTCAGCACTAAATGATATGAAAAAAGACATGGCATTTCCTAGGCAAATATCTTAATGGGATCTTCAAACATTTTAAAACATGCTAATCAAATACCACACTGTTTGCAAATCTAAAAGAATATGGAAGTTGCTTACATGATAGAAGTGTTAGGAAAGGTGTCTCAACCTTGCAACTACAAAAGGTTTCTATTATTCCCAGTTTTGGTCTTTTCGAATGCCCTTTATCTTGAAGAATGGTTTAGAACTTTCAAAGTTTCCAAAAGGGGCTAAAAATGGCAAGACTTACTATTTTTAGTAACTCTACATTTGAGATCAGATGGACCCAAATTTTTTCCAAAATGTGTGGAACTACCAAGTAAACATCTTGGGTGAGTTTCGACTCAAGATCATACTTGGATTGCAACATATTAAACTTTCCATTTTTTGAAACTACTGAAAAAAGTTTTAAACTCAAATTTGAGGCACTTAGAGGTCCCTAAATGCCTTAAAAGTTGTCATAACTAGTGAAGCAAGTTATATCTTGATAGATCTCTTCACAAGATTTTCGACGCATCAAACGGTTCGTCAATCGGACACTTGGATCAAAAGTTATGGCCTTCAGAAGTTGGACCTCCTATTTTGGGAAATGTGAAAACGTGTTGGGCACTTAAAAGAGTTGTAAAGGGGAGAGTTACACATGTTGGTGTGCGATTCAGTACATCACAAGGCATCTTTTATTGGATATAATTTGGGTGCCACTTTTGGGTGGTTTTTTGCTCATGGTTTTGTAATTACTGTTGATGATTTATTGTATTATATCTCCTATATATCAGGAGCTTGAGATGGAGATTGTGTGAAAAGAGTCTTATATATGTTGAGTTGCCTCCGGATCTCTGGTTGGTTATACTCTTGTGAAATCTTGCTTTGGAAGTATATTATAATCTTATTGATTGTTGAATAATATTTGGGCGGCTTTGGAGTGTGGGGTTTTTCTCTCGAAAGGGTTTCCCCACGTAATTATTGTGTTGTGGTATGATTGTTATTTGTGTTTATTTTTTTAACTATTGTAAATATCTAAAAAGTTTCGCATATCCCTCCCCTCAAGATTAGTGTAGGAAGTTGTTCCACTACCTTAGCTTCCTTACACTATTGACTCTGTAGCTTCCAAGAAAACAAAAGCAAACATAGAAGCTATATCAGTGTTAACATGATACATGTGTGTGGTAGATAAGAAGAGATCTTGAGAACCATCCATACAACATGGACCATGATCCCCACCTTTGCTTTGAAGATTTTTTTTAAACGCAAATCAATTATCTCTCCAAGGAAATAAAATTTTCTCTTCTTGGCATATAGTGTAACCTTGGTATTCATGGTACATACTGACCAAGATGCCTTTGATAAAAAAGTAAATGATATCCATTTAATAACCCTTCCTCCATATCTTCCATAATCCTCCTTCATTAGTGCCACAGACTCGAACAGACAAAATCAATGATTCTGCATGCTTGATCTCATCCTATGTCGTCGTTATGAAAAACTTGTGTTCTTAATAATATGGGATCATCACTAAATAAGGAGGGTATTCTGCACTTCCAACTCTCCAAGTTATGTCTGAAATTGAGTCTCGTGTCACTATCTATGCCAAAATTGGTCAACATGTTGGCATGATAATTCACCTCCCTATACACATGTTTTATCATAAATGCCTCTAGTTTGTTAGTCATGCCAAATTTGACTTAAAATTCTGTTCATCTTCTAGTTTTGTGCTCCTTTATTTCATATAGCATTTACAATGATCAAGAAATCTCCTTCTATTTGCACTCTTTTTTCTCTAAACCAAGTACATATCTACAAACCTACTAGAAGCATCTGAGCCTCCGCTTTACTATTTTTTCCATGCCCAAGTCCTTTTGAGGCATCACCAATCAAGTAGTTTCCATGATCTCTCAATAGACACCCTGTCTCAGAGATACCGAGATTGCCTCTGGATGCCCCATCAAAATTGAGCTTGCACCTTTAAGATGGGAAAAGATGACCTAAACAATTATGAACTAACTAGATCAATCTTTCCTATCAAACATTGGAACACAAGCCACTAACAACTCTATGCTTGGATGTTTCCCTAGATAAGAGCTAAGCTATGATTGTAGGGGCTCTATTCCTTTGTTACAAATATGAGAGATTGATGACAAATGGGTTGATTAAACTAAGGAATGTGAAGACCAAATTGATTAAATGAGGAAATGTGTAGACTATTGTTACAGTTTTTAGAAAATAGGAGCGGAATAGAAAAGAGTAGATTAGTTAGAACCTGGCACCAGAAGCAGGAGTTGATTGGGTAGGACGCTAGTGTTGTGCACTAGTGTCTTTATGGTTATGTAGAAATAGGATTTCTGTGCAACAATCTTTATCTCTATTCCTTCATCTTCCTGTCACTCCTCGATGTTAGAAACCTCTTGTTGTGATCTGCACACATGCAAAGGAGAAAAATGGTTGTGTTGTATAGGGGCTTGCCTCAGTCAAACCCCATGTTGGTGTTCCCACCTCCACAATAGCAATGATGATGATAGAGAGTGCATGTTCATATGAATAGAGGCAAATTAATTGATGAAGATTGCAGTAAACAAATACAATGAAATGGACTTACCATAAGCATGAAACCCTTGTTGGATTGGTTTCAAAACACAAATTGCCCACGAGGATTTGATGGATAAGGAAGAAGCTTCCTCAAATACCTACAAGTGTTACTGCAATAACAATACTAATCTTTACAAGTAGAGAGCTTCGCTAGAGAGAATTCATATCCTAGAAGTTGTAAAGATTGTCACAATGAGGGAAAGGGTTGTTTATATATGAATCCCAAGTACTTTTCGAGGGCTCGATTGGGTAAGGTCGACAAGGTGTGTCGCTCAATGCAACAAGGATGAGATTTTGAGATTCAAATTCTTTTAGCACCAATGGGCAAGACGCTAGCGCTGGGCATTAGTGTCTTGGTGAATTTTATCCTTGAAAGGCCCATTAACAAGTGACTTAACCCTATTTCTTAGTAAAGTGGTGAAATATGCACATATCAAGCAAAGATAAACACACACGCTAAACCGAGTGCTAAACCTAGCATGAAATTGTGAGTGGCAACCATTTACGACACTACATTTAGCCCCCATTTTAGCAGGGGTATGAACTTATGTTCATACACACATGAAAGTATGGAGAAGCCAAATCTCTTCACCAAAACATTGAATACATATAATGTCGCTAAGTTGAGAGATGCGATAACCCCCAAGCTTAGGATTCTATGAGTCTACAATGCTTAGATAAAGAGGTTACACATACACAAGACACAAGTAAAAAATTACACATATACATATACACCTCTATCTGAAAATTATCAAACACCACATGAGACCGAATATTATATGCGAGAACAACTATGGTTAGCCAAGTAATATGGTCAAATCTGAACATACACAAAGCATACACAAAGAACAAAAGAATACAAGGTATGATTCTCGGGATAGCAAGCTGCGTTATGATAGAAATCAAACCAAAATCACGTGTCATGAGCTACAGGCTGGTAAAATCCACTTTTTACTAGGTGGTCATGAATGTGTGGTAAATGAAAACATCACATGCTAGTAAGATCTATAGATTTACTAGGTGAGTTCCATGTCAAAAAGTAGCAAATGAAAACATCATAGGCAATTAAGATAGTGCAAATCTACTAGGCGAGCTTCATGTCAACAATATTAGAAATTATAGGCCAAGCAAAACACGTTGTTTGTTGAGTAACTCTGGTAAAGCACTAAAAAATGATCAAAAAGTGTTGCGATTGTTACCAGAAATATCATCAAAGTATTAAAATCAATCAATAAACCAATAATCTCAATAGAAATTACAAGTAATAAAGATTCAATAACAAAGAATAAACTGTGTAAACCTTGTTACTACACTGCTTCCATCGTTTGCCTAGTCTCAATCGATCTTTGTATGTGAATTGAAGCCCTCAGAAAGCGTGCTTCCTTGCTTTGTTTTTCAAGATGACGATGGAGAGATGGCTATGATACTTCTTGTAATGAAGGTGAGCTTCAATACAATAAAATGGTGATCGCAAGCTATGGATGGATTTGGGTAACAAAGGCGCGCTATAATTCCTGCAGAGTAACGATACTAAAAACTTGGATGAATGAAATGGAAGAAGAGGGTTCAATTTATAGACTTGTGAGAGAGAAGATCAATGGTATAGAGAGAATAAGAAGATCAATGGTATAGAAACCTTGAGAGAACGTGCGCGGATAGAAAGAAGACATGTGTCACACAAAAGTTGTTTTGTTTGAGTTAACTATTTTCTTTTATAAAGAAAAGATATGCTTTCATAAATTAGAATGTTTTTTTTCTAATTTAAGAGATATTGATAAAAACAAGGTTGATTGAGTCAGTTAACTCAACTTGAGATTTTCTTTTGCATGATTTGAGAGAAATTAAATAATAAATTATTTAATTTTGTGTGCATGAAGAAGAAGACTTATTTTTAGAAGATTTGGAAGATATTAGAAGATAAGAAAGCAAATTAAATAAATAAATTTATTTAATTGGTTGTGCAAGCTTAGAAGAATAAATAAAATATTTGATTGTATTTTATTTTTAGAGATTGAGAGGATTCAAATAAATTTGATTTGATTTATTTAAATTTGGAAGAAGAATTTGACTTAAATAAAATAATGTAGAATTATTTAATTGTTTGGAAGAATTAAATTAAATAAAGGATTTTATTTAATTTTGACTTTAGAAGAGGTAATTAAATATTTTGATATTTAATTAACTTAGAGGAATATGAATCGAATAAATAAATTTGTTTATTTATTGATAGAAGAATTAAATGGAATAAATATTAAGAATATTTATTTAGACAAAGTTGTGTCATTTTTAGGCGTATACATTTTGTCCCTCGTTGATGCAATGTGTTTTATCACGTTGCTTCAAAGAATAAATTTTTTGGATAACGATACATGCCCCAATTTGCCCATGGTATAGGTTTAATAATGGTAGGATGCCCCCTCGAGAGATTGGACGGGAAGAAGGCAGAAGGACATGAGACGGACAATCTCATGATGAAGAAGGTGAAAAATAGGTTAGGTTTGGAGAAATGGGTTACGGTGGGGAGAAACAAGAAGAAATGAGCTTGGGAAGTAGTCACAGTTGCCACACAACTAGTTAGGGTTCACTTGCTATATATAGGAGCTGGGTCCACAAATCTAGTCATTTGCACACTTGGCTTTTGTTGATTAGTCTCTTGAGAGATTAGGAGAGTAGAAGAGCATAGAGTAGTCGGTATAGAGATGGATATTCCACGCGAGGAGCACTGCTTTGAGTGAGTTCGACGGTTTGATCGGCCAGCTGAGGTAGGACCACCGGTATGTAGTTCAAAAAAACTCACCTAGGGTCATTTATTAGTGCAATAAATGCTAGGAAAAGTTAGCTAGGATAGATGCGCTGATTCACGTTTCGGCTCATATGCACTCTGAAATCGCGCATGTATAAAGATTTGGCGCATATGAGATATGAATCGGCGCATGCCTGAGTCCTGTGCATATATGTTATGGGTCGGCACATACATTAGGAAATTGTGCATACGGTACGAGAAGCTGCACTTATGCAGAACCTGCGCATCGGTGACATGGTGCGGTGCATTCATTGTGAAGCTGCGCTTATGACAAGGAACTGCGCTTTTACCCAATTTGGTGGTGTATTTGCCAGAAGTGCCATATTTACCATGAAATGGTGCATGTACCTTCTGGTTCGGCGCATGTGTCTTAGATAGTCAGTTTACTTAATGAAATTGACTCGATTGGCATCTTGCTCGATGCATCAATCAATAAGCTATCTTTGAGATTGCAGGAATCTAGTCAAGAGATGTTTTATGCTAGTTTGATCAATTTGATGTGTTAAGTAAGTGATATGATGCTTTTGATAGTTTTGAGTAGTTATGTAGTTTTGGTTGACGCATTGCTTTGCATGATTGCATGAGGACATTCGAGATGTACTTATGTCACGGGAGTAGTTTCCCTTGCCGTTGTTGCAACAGTACATGCTCACAGAGATTGATCGAGAGGCTCTCAGCGCTATGGGTCTAGACTATGTGTGCTTCATTCCCGAGGTTCGTGCGAACCTCGGCTTGCTGACTGCCACAGTGGAGCAATTTCATAGCGAGGACGGGACCTTTCACCTGCCTACTGGTGAGATGGCAATTACCTTGGAGTACGTCTACAAGATTATGCATCTACCAATCCAGGGCGAGCTCGTGGAGTATGAGGCTCAGCGTGATGCCGGATTGGCAAAGTGCAGGTGAGTTTTTGATGACTCAGAGCTAGAGGGGCAGGTGGATCACGGTCAGGAGGGTCGGTGATGAGCCCACAACAGTTTGGGGTTAGTAGAGGAGGAGGTGGAGAGGGTAGTGCTGGGAGCAGTGCTCCACGACAACAGGGCTAGCCGCTACACTTGTACCGATTTTGGCTTTATGTATACACTTTTTGATAACTCAAATAGCCCGATATGTATATACTTATATCATTTTACACTGAGACATGCACCATTACCTTTGCGATGTATACACTTGATATATTGTACCTTTGGACATGTTTTATGTTATATTTATATGATGATGCAGCTATTGATGATCTATATGCAATTGTTTATGCTATATGTCATGGATGCATTTACTTTTTGATGTCTATATGTGACGCACATGTTTATTATGTCTATATGATGCTATGTGATGTTTATGACACTATGATATTTTATGAGATATGATTCTAATGCAGACTTAGATGATTTCTGATGATCTGATATGCAAATGGGAATGTTATCTATATGATTATGCAGTTTATGAGATGATCTACATGTACTTGTCTATGTTTTTGATTTTTTTGTTTGACACTATGTTATGCTGATGCAAATGGATATGGATGATCTAATGCACTTATTATGTATGAAAATGATTTAATCATGTTAATGACTATCTCATATGATATGATATATAATTTAATGTTATGTTTTTGTTATGTTCAAATGTACTCAATCGACACAGAAATGACACAATGATAGATAGAAGACTGACTGATGGAAGGATCGCAAGCTTTTACGAACATTGATACTCTGCATTTTGGATCTTTATTGCATGGGATACAGATGCTTTGTGGATGCTTTTTGGACGTGAATGGTTTTGCCATCTTGATATTGCAAGTATTTTGAAGTGGTTATTTCATCATTGGGCAATTTTTTTTTGGGTACTTTTTCTGAATGTTGTAAGTTAATACAAGCATCTAGGTATAATTGAACCGAGATGACCTGAGTATTACTTACATGGATTTTGATTTAGAAATTTAATACAAGCATCAAGGTATAATTGAATCGAGATGACCTAAGTATTTCTTGCATATCAACAGACAAGGATTGCCCCCTTTCATGTTAGACCTTTGATGTCCTCGATGATCTTTTCCTGATCATGTCGTTAGACAAGGTTTCACATTACTAAGGATTGATCCACAAACAACAAACAACGAAAATAACCATGCCCCCATCATAGCATCTCTATCTTTTGGCATCCTTGAGTAGCGTAGAAAGACATGATAACAAAAATCAAGACGCTGTAACTTAACCTGCTCACAACCACAAAACATTCTTGCATTTAGATGTGTTTTTCTTGCCATAATTTAGATAGAATCATTGAGAGTGCTTTAGGTACTTGTTTTCTTTGCTTTGGATAGGTTGGTGTCTTACATCAAAATTTCTGTTTTGAAAGCGGGTTTTGCTTGCCCTTGCTTGCTTGGTGAAAGGTTCCACAATCCTTATTGGTGAAATGGACCCTAAGGGACTGACCTAGTGCATCGGAGGCGCATTGACAATGGCCTTGCCTACGTGACGATGCAGAGGCAATGTAGTTTGGGACTTGGACTATGGATGCAGATGGACTAGAGGATAGACAACAAGATATGGGATGGATGGAAAGCAGAGCCTCGGGGGCACATTGATAATAGCCTTGCCTACGTGACGACGCAGAGGCAACGTAGTTTGGGGTTGACCCTATGATACTAACGACAGATGCTATGCTAGACTGACACTGCGGATAGGATATTGGACAAGACCTTAGTTGATAAGGTGACAAAAGAGATATAGTATCAAGCCAAGATAGGTTATCGTTAGGTTTTTTATTATGAAATAGGTATGGATTGGATGAGGGACGATGGTAGGAGGAATGGACACAAGGTGATTGATTTCTCAAAGGAAGAAGTGGTTTATCACAAGTAACACCTATTTACCAGGTTTTCACCACTTGCTTTTATTTGCACAAAAGCTAAAAAGAGTACACATGACGCCTATTTGCTAGGTTTTCATCATGGTACCTATCCAAGGTGCTTGTTTGCTAGGTTTTCACCAAAGGACGATTTTTTTGTTGCTTTTCTACTTTTTTGATTTTTTTGTTTTTTTTTCTTTATGATTTTTTTTCTTTTTTTTCTTTTTTGAATTTTTGCCCCCTTACATTGGGGTTCTCTTAGGTATAGAACCGGCAAAGATGCATACTGTTGATTGGGTCATCGAACAACTCACCCTTTGATGTTGCTAACTGATATGCTCCTGACCCATAGGCTACAATGATTACATAAGGACCAAGCTAGTTGGGTTCAAATTTACCTTTCTTTTCCTAATCCTGTTGATTGCGGGGATTTTCTTTAAGCACTAGATCACCAATGTTGAAGACCCTTGGATAGACCCTGTGATTGTAGCTTTGTGACATCCTTTGCTGGTATGCTTTGAGATGGTTGAAGGCGTTCTGCTGTTTCTCCTCCAATAGTTCTAACTCTTGCAATCTGGAAACTCTATAGTCTTCATCAGTAATGAGATCTTTTAACGACACCCTTAGAGATGGTAACTCGACCTCGATGGGCAAAATGGCTTCTGATCCATAGACAAGGGCGTAAGGGGTAGCACTTGTGGGAGTGCATATATTGGTTTGATAGGCCCATAGAGTGGGATTGAGTTGGATGTGCCAATCATGGCTAGAATTGTTGACAGTCCTCTTGAGGATTTTCAAGATTGTTTTGTTAGATGCCTCTGCTTGGCCGTTGCCTCGTGGATAGTAGGGGGTGGAGAAACGATGTCAAATTTTAAATTTGTCACAAACCTCTTGGACATCCTGGTTCTTGAAAGGTCTTCCGTTATCTGTGACAATGGATGAGGGAATTCCATATCTGCAAATGAGGTAATTAAGGATGAATGAGGCAATCTGTTTGCCTATGACGGTGGTGAGGGGAACGACTTCAATCCACTTGGTAAAATATTTAGTGGAGGTTATTATGAACTTGTGGCCGTTGGATGATGGAGGGTGAACTTTACCCACAAGGTTGAGTTCCCATTGACAAAAGGGCCAAGGTGTCATTAAAGGTCATAGCTCTTGAGTGGGTGCATGGATGAGGTTTCCATGTATTTGGCACTGCTTGCATTTCTTCACAAACTGATATGAATCCATCTCCATGTTCGGCCAATAATATCCCAAACGCATGAGTTTCTTAGCTAAAGGACCGCTAGAGTGTGTTCCGCAAATTCCTTCATGCACGTCTCGTAAGGCAGTTTGAGATTCTTCCCGTTCTAAACATCAGAGTAAAGTACCATCCAGACCTTGTCGGTATAGGGTGTCGGCGATAATGGTGTAACGAGAGGTTTGGTGAATGAAAGTTTGGCATTAGTTAGAAGATAAATTAGGCGGTAGGGTGTTATGAGGTAAGTGTAAATCTTACCATACCAAGGTGAATCAGATCCGACTAATAGGCGTATGGAGTGTTTTTCAAGAAGATCATAAGCTGGTTGCATAACTGACTCCACTAAGAACTCATACCGTGACTCATTCTCTAGGATCATGAGGAGTGAGGCAATGGTTGCCATGGCATCTGCTACTTTGTTTTCAATGCGAGGTACTTCTCAAAGGAGATGATCACAAAGTAGTCTTTAAAGTCATCGACCATATGCTTGTATGGGATTAACTTGTCATCTTTGGTCTGATAGTCATCATTGACTTGATTGATTACCGGTTGAGAGTCACCATAGACATGTAGCTCCTTTATTTTCCATTCTGCTGCTATTCTGAGACCAATGACCAATGCCTCATACTTTGCTATATTGTTGGTGCATGGAAATAGCATATGATAAGACTTAGTTATGGTGTCTCCGTGAGGGGTGACCAACAAGATTCCTACCCCCGATCCATGGTTTGTATATGATCCATCAAAGTAGAGTTTCCATGAGTGTGTTGTGATACTAAATATGGATTCATCTGGAAACTCAAATGTCATCGGTGTGGTATCCTGCAATGGTGCTTCTGCTAACTGATCGGTAATGATTTGACCTTTGATAGCCTTTCTTTCTACATACTCAATGTCATATTCACTTAACAACATTACCCACTTGGCTAGGCGGCCTGTTAGAGCTACTTTGCTTAATAGGTACTTCAGTGGATCTATCTTTGCAATAAGCTTGACTGGATGTGCTAGCATGTAATGTCATAGTTTTTGGGAAGCAAAAACCACAGCAAGACATGATCGTTCTATTTGAGAATATTGCAGTTCATAGCCCACCAATGTACGACTGATGTAGTAGATAGCTCTTTCTTTGCCTTCATAATCCTGTTGTGCTAGGAGGGCTCCGAGAGCTGTTGGCGTAGCAGCTATGTAAAGTAAAAGTGGCTTGCCTTTTATAGGAGGCATCAAGATAGGTGGATTCATAAGATACTCCTTCAGTTTGCCAAATGCTTCTTTGCACTTCTCATCCCACCTAAATGGAATGTTTTTATGTAACAGATGACTGCAAGGTTGGCACTTGTCTGCCAGTTGTGATATGAACTAGCGGATAGCCTGTAGCTTGCCTTGTAGAGATCGCAGTTGAGTGATATTATTTGGCGGTGGCATTTCCATGATAGCTTTGACTTTGGCAGGATCCACTTCGATTCCATTTGCTGATACAATGAAGCCTAAGAGCTTGCCAGAGGTGACTCCAAACACACATTTCTTCGGATTCAACCTAACATTGAATTGTTCCAGTCTCTGAACGACCTTCTCTAGTACATCTAGGTGGGATTCTCTTGTGAGTGACTTTTCAAGGATGTCATCTACATAGTCCTCCATTATGACGTGCATCATATCATGGAAGATAGTGGTCATAGCACGTTCATATGTTGCCCCGGCGTTCTTTAGCCCAAATGGCATAACATTCCAATAGAAAGTGCCCCATGGACAAGTGAAAGCTATTTTATGTTGGTCTTTTGGTGCTATCCTGATTTGATTATATCCAGAGAAGCCATCCATAAGAGAAAGAATGGTATGTCATGCTGTTAAGTCGACTATGATATCAATATTGGGCAACGAAAAATCATCCTTGCAGAAAGCTTTGTTGAGATCTCAGAAATCATTGCACAATCTGACTCTGCCATCAGGTTTGGACACTGGCACTATGTTGGATACCCATTCTGGATAGTCTATTGCCTTGATGAACCCTACATCTAGCAGTTTCTTGAGTTCTTTACTAGTAATGCAATGTGGGGATGCATCTTCCTGAGCTTCTGCTTGACTAGTTTGACTCCTGGATCTAGTGGAAGATGATGTAGGATCAAATCTGGATCCAAATCGGGCATATCTGCGTATGACCAAGCAAAGTTGACTTGCTTTTTCTTGAAGAATGGTACAAACTTCATCTTTTCTGGTGGAGATAGAGACTTGGCAAAGTGAATGATCTTAGGATTATCCTCTGTTCCAATGTTGACAGGTTCTGTAGGTTCCACAACAATCTGAGACTTCTCTTGATACATGTCATTGGGGAGAGTGTCAAGCCTTCCATCGTCTAGCACCTTAGAGAGGTTTTCACCATCTGATGCATCCTTTCTTTTTACTATTTTGGGATTTGATACTGCCGCAGAGTGGTTTTCACCATCATATCTAGTTTTTTATCTTTATGTTTTTGCGACTGGAAGGCTTGGCACCCTCTCCAAAGTAAACCATGGTGTTGAGTTCAATGGCGAAGCCGGCCTTATGATCTCTTGTAGGTAGGTGGTCCCTAAGTTCCATGTAGTCAATATAGGCATCATCATTTTGGAACATGTCTAGTTGTGGGGTTCCTCGTAAATCCTAGTCAATGAGTTCAGGATGAACAAGGGGGAGGGGGTCGGAAGATAGATCTGATTCATTGGGTGCGATAGTTTGGATAGATATAGGATTCACATTGATAGGGATAGGATCTGGAATGAGACTTTCCTTGAGATTGTTTATTGCGATGGAACTCTGACCTTCCTCGAAAGTCATGCTCTCAAGAATTGGCGAATCACACTCTAATGGTCTATGCATTAGCGTTTGTCCCTCATGGTAGGGGCTATAGGTTTGAACGGTGTCAACTCCTTTGTCCTCATAGGAGTACTCTGTGAGTTCATCCCACTCATACTCATTAGAGTCAGTGTCACTGTCATCTTGGAGGGCATGGATCTGCTCCACAAAACAAGCATTGGCCTTAGCTTTGCCTTTGTCCTTGTATCCTAACCCTTTTGTATTTCTTGCCAGTGAGGATGAGGAGGGTTGGATGGGTTCTATTATTCCTTCTTTTCTTAGGCCAATGGGACCTTGTCCTTTGTAACCCTTTCTGTGCAAGATAGACTCACCATGCCCATAGATTTCCGTTGGGAGCTTAGGTGGTTCTTGTTGTGTGTTATCTTCCTTTGTGTAGAGCCATTGCAAGACGTCTCTTTCCTCTGTTTCATCTGATAGGGTCCCCCATTTTACAAAGGGAGTTGCGGGAGGTGCAGGAGGAGCAGATGACTTTGGAAAAGGTTTAAGACGACCAAAGGATCTTGGAGATAGAGGCATTTTGGCTAGGTTGAGGCTGTGCTCGATGGAGTATTCCCCTACTCCTGATTCTTTGATTGTGATTTTCTGCTCTTTGGGCTTGGATGAGGAAGCTTCAGAGGTAGAATTATGCTGTGAGATAGGGGATGTAGAAGCTCTATTGTTGGGAATGATGCAATCAGGCTTTGAGCGGATAGAGTTGCAATGCTGAAAAGGATCCGGATCACCTTGGATGGTGATCTATTTGCCGTTATGAGGGAATTTGATGCATTGGTGGTAAGTAGAAGGCACAACTTTCATGGCATGAATCCAGGGTCTACCTAGGAGGATATTATAGGCTAGCTCCCTATCAAGGACTTGGCAAACAATGTCCTTTATCACTAGTCCAACTTGTATTGGTAACACGATTGTTCCTTTAGTAGTTCTTTCTTCTTCATCATAGGCCTTAATAGTGATCTTTTTCCTAGGATCCACTGTAGTTTTAGAGAACCCCAATGTAAGGACTAGCTTGAGCGTGCAAATATTTAAACTGGCTCCTCCATCAATGGGGACTCTTTTGATACGGTGTTTATGAATGGAGGCGACGATATGCAAGGGTGTGTTATGAGGCTGAGACACTGAGAGGTCATCCTGTTCGGTGAACGATATGGTGCTAGAGGAGGTTAGATTTCCTACCATGGCTTGAAACTTCTCTTGGGCCAGGTTCGTGGGCACAATCATTTCCACTAGGGCTTTATCAAGAATTTCCTTGTGGGAGGGGGACAGACGCAACAACACTAAGATAGATATGTGGGCAGGAGTTTTTTGAAGTTGGTCTATGACACTATACGTATGGGAGTTAGACGGAGAAGGCAACGACCTTGGAGGAAGCATGTTTAATGTGACCTTACCACTGTGGTTGATGATACTACAATTAGTTTTGTTGGATCCTAATTGTTGGTTGAATGTGACCACATTAACTTGTGGGATGTGCTCTGATATGCAGTTGATGGTATAATTGAATGACACGCTCACATAGTTAGCATTGTTGTGTCCATTATTCTGATTATGCCTGTTGCGGTTGTTATTATTATTATTGTTGTTGTTGTTGTATGGCCTGTCGTGGTTGAGGAGTGGATCCTTGTATGCCACATGTATCTCGTTAGAGGTATGTTGTTGAGTGCCTGCCTAATTTTGGTCAAGTATGTCTTGAATGACATGTTTGAGATGGATACAGTCATTGGTCTTGTGGTCTCTTCCTCTATGATATTCATAGAAATCAGTGTCTTTCCAGTAATGAGGTTTTACTTGAGGTTCATAGTCGCTAGTGGGTGGGAGAGTGATCTCCTTGTTGGCTAGCAGCTTTCTTAACGTAGACTCTTGGGACTCTCCTAGTGGTGTGAACTTTCATCTAGGATTGGAGGTAAACCATTGTTTTGGCTCGCGAGGGAAAGTTTTGTTTGGTGTAGCATTGCTTTCTTCCCCTTTGAGAGTGAAGATTGGTTGTTGTTGGGAGCTGCTACTTTGGCATCGACTACTCCATCATTGACAACATTTTTGTTCTTTATCTAAAACTTAGACTTGTCTGTGGTGTAGTTAGAGTTAGGGGTGTCCTTGTACAACTTTATTTGCCCCTTGGCGATCATAGCTTTCTCGATAAATAATCCCATCTCAATGACTTTCATAAATGAGGTAGGACATTGAATTTTTATTTGGTAACTTAGATCGGGGTTAAGGTTGTGGAAAAACATTTCCGTCATTTGCTCGCATGTTATCTCCATCTTTGTAAGAAGGCGGCGAAGGATTCGCCACTCTTTTGCTTTGTATTGTATAGGTCAAGCATGGAGACTTCGTGCTCAATGTTATATGAGAAGTGTTGGACGAACTTGTTTACTAACTCATCAAAAATTTTGATACCCAGGGGAAGTCGTGAGAACCATTCCATGGCTTGTCCACCTAGAGATCTAGGGCATAGTCTCATTAGGAAAGTTTCGTTATGAGCTACTTCTAGGCACGCGGCGTTAAATTCCCTAATGTGATCTCTTGGGTCTCCTTTCCCTTTGTATTTGTCAAACTTAGGAACTTTGAACCAAAAGGGGAAGGGTACCATGTTCAAGCTTTTGTCGAAGGGATACAGTGCGATGTCCTCCAATGAGTAAGTTTTAGTGGGTGGCCCCGCTTGGAGATCCGCCACTTTCTGTGTTAGGTTCTCAATTTGTTTTAATATGTCCAGAGGTATGTTGGGGTCTATGAATTTCTTTCCTTTGTCTTTGTCAAGGGAGCTTTCCTCATTTGTGTTGTTTTCATGAATTTCTTCTTCTATAGACTCCTTTAGTTTGTCGAGATCAAAGTCTGAGGGGAGTTTAAGTCCTTGGGTTGCAAGATGAAGGAAGTACTTTTCAGGGTCCTCTTTAAGCATTTTGTCTAGCATGCATTGAAATTTTTTATTTTGGAAGGCTTCTTGGTACT
Organism: Cunninghamia lanceolata; assembly: GCA_027924645.1. Classification (NCBI taxonomy): domain Eukaryota; kingdom Viridiplantae; phylum Streptophyta; class Pinopsida; order Cupressales; family Cupressaceae; genus Cunninghamia; species Cunninghamia lanceolata. The sequence continues at coordinate 39,906,231 of BSBN01000391.1, read as the reverse complement.
CCTCATGAGAGATCTCCTCATCACTATCATGAGCGGATATGATGCACTCAGATGTTCCAGCCATTTCAAGTTTTTTTTTGTATTGGGATCTAGTTAAGACCATGCAAGGTGACGTGGGAAGAAGTGGGGTGACACTAGAGATTTTGGTAAGGTGCTGGTGGAGATTGTTGAGAAGAGGATACTTGCAGTGATGAGATTTGAACAAGGGACTCTTTTGATCAATGATTCCAAGTAAGTTGGTTGACACAAGACGATAGCCACAAGTAAGGATAGCCGGTACCCATTTACTATGTAGAGACTAGTCTTGCACCAAGACCACTAGTGAAGTGTTGTGACCTACTAGGGTTACTTGAATATAAAATGATCTGAAAAGGTCTTGCACTAATATGATATAGGATACTTTGACTTGTTTACGGGAAGCCCTGGTAGAAGGTGGATGAGACGACCAACAAAAGAGAGGGTACACTATGGAAACAGATGAAAGAGGTGACTGCACGGTAAAATTGATCTCAAAAATTGGAACAAGGCTGAAATGGGTATCCAGAAATGCTAAAAACTTTCTCTCAAAAGATGTGGAAATGCTCACTATTGTGGATGCACAACACTAAATGCACTGAAACAGAGGATAAATGCGAAGTAAGTCAGGATAAATGCACAACTTTGGTGAAGGATACAAGTGCAGTAACAGATGATAGATGCGCAGGAAGTCACAGTAAATGCACAACAGGTCAAAATGGATGCGCAGCTCTGCAGGATAGATGCGCAGTTCTGGTTTTCTGATTGTTTTTGCAAAGTTTTTGACACGTTTTTTGATGTTTTTGGTTTCTTGGTTGCAAGTTGGTCTTTTTGATCTAATTTTCTCAATTATGGAAAGAAGACACAGCAAACACACAAAGAATGATTTCCTAGTTTTTTATTTTTTTGTAATTTTTTGGACTCTTTTTGACTCAAAAGCAAGTACAAATCCTAGGCTGGCTGGGACAATATAAACCATATTCTCACTATTTCTAGATGAAGCATCTTCAAGAGGTGATAATTGCCCTTCCCTGCACCAGCTTATAGGGGTTTTTGGCTACTAAAAACAAAGGATGATTAGTAAGTGCAACAGTTTAAGTGGTTATACATGCGACAACACTACTCTCTGTTATGGAGTCTCCCAGCCTGCAAGGGTTGCACCTTGTAGAGTTTTTGGGGAGGTTGGCTGTCGGTATAACACAACTTCACTCATTGTTTGAAGCTTTCACTCCAAACACAATTTATTTATAGTGGCTTGGCAGAGCTTGGATTTAGCTTGTTACCACTTAAGGTCATTCTCGCTTGGACGGAAGGATATCCAAAGGTAGGGCTCTCTAAAGGTTTAACACATATGAAAATGATATGTTTGGCATTTTGGTCTCTCAAGATAGGGGAGAGCATAGGCCTAGTATCATTCCCAAAAACATGAAAGACAGTGGTTCTTTTCCCCTAGTTAAAATGAAAAAGACTATATGAGCTAGCTACTTGGGCACACATGCAAGTTGTTAACTTTGAAAGCAAGATAGCAATGTTCAATTTTATCCTCCTAGCATTGGGACTAGATTCAATTTGTTGATACAACAAGATCAAGTTACTTCCTTCCTAGTTAGATCTAGATGTGATTTTGCATGAACATTCGATTACTATCCTTTAAAAAATACGATGTGTGTTAACAATGCAACTAGAATGACTAAACCAACCCCTAACCTACAAGTAGATCAGAGAATATCCCTGCGAAAAGTGTCAGCATTAGCAAAAACCACAAGAAATACCCTAAAGGTCATTGTCAGAATCATATGCGCAGGTACAGAGATTAGATGCGTAGAGATAGAGATCAAATGCACAGATATTACAAAAGTGTTGAGACAGAGGTCAAAAGTATGGAAACAAAGAGTATATGCATAGTTTCAGTAAATGTGCCATAACAGAACACAGATGCACAGCTTCAGGAGGTAAATGCTCTGAAAGAGTAGATGTGCCAAAATAGAGCTCAGATGCGCGTTAGAATTAATCAGATGCGTTGAATCCTCCTGTGTATAGAACTTTAGCACAAAAAACTCAGTTTTTGGGTTAAATCGGGGCAAGGCCCCATGGTGGGCACCAAAAAATGTTACCAGAAATATTGTCAAAGTATTAAACTCAATCAATAAACCAATAATCTCAATAGAAATGGCAAGTAATAAAGATTCAATAACAAAGAATAAACTGTGTAAACCTTGTTACTACGCTGCTTCCATTGTTTGCCTAGTCTCAATCGATCTTTGTATGTGAATTGAAGCCCTCAGAAAGCGTGCTTCCTTGCTTTGTTTTTCAAGATGACAATGGAGAGATGGCTATGATATTTCTTGTAATGAAGGTGAGCTTCAATACAATAAAATGGTGATCGCAAGCTATGGATGGATTTGGGTGCCAAAGGCACACTGTAATTCCTGCAGAGTAAGGATACTAAAAGCTTGGATGAATGAAATGGACGAAGAGGGTTCAATTTATAGACTTGTGAGAGCGAAGATCAATGGTATAGAGAGAATAAGAAGATCAATGGTAAGAAACCTTGAGAGAATGTGCACGGATAGAAAGAAGACATGTGTCACACAAAAGTTGTTTTGTTTGAGTTAACTGCTTTCTTTTATAAAGAAAAGATATGCTTTCATAAATTAGAATGCTTTTTTTCTAATTTAAGAGATATTGATAAAAACAAGGTTGATTGAGTTAGTTAACTCAACTTGAGATTTGCTTTTGCATGATTTGAGAGAAATTAAATAATAAATTATTTAATTTTATGTGCATGAAGAAGAAGACTTATTTTTAGAAGATTTGGAAGATATTAGAAGATAAGAAAGCAAATTAAATAAATAAATTTATTTAATTGTTTGTGCAAGCTTAGAAGAATAAATAAAATATTTGATTGTATTTTATTTTTAGAGATTGAGAGGATTTAAATAAATTTGATTTGATTTATTTAAATTTGGAAGAAGAATTTGACTTAAATTAAATAATGTAGAATTATTTAATTGTTTGGAAGAATTAAATTAAATATTAGATTTTATTTAATTTTGACTTTAGAAGAGGTAATTAAATATTTTGATATTTAATTAACTTAGAGGAATATGAATCGAATAAATAAATTTGTTTATTTATTGATAGAAGAATTAAATGGAATAAATATTAAGAATATTTATTTAGACAAAGTCGTGTCATTTTTACGCGTATACAATGACAGCAGGACCAACGATGTGGTATGTGAACAAAGTGAAGTGCATAGTAGAGTGTGTGCTCCCACCTTAAAGTAATTTCTAATGCCATTAGGGAGCAACTACCTTTAAGGTAGAGAGTGATATATGCAAAATAGGCATGGAGCTTTCTTGAAGTATATGCCACAAATGATGTCTCCAAAAGCTACATCGTGATAAAGGGTTGCCCCTAGGATGGGCAAAATGAGATGATGTTGTGGGCATGATACACAATGGCTTATGTAATCATGATATGATGCCGAGCATTGCAATAAGGTGCCACATATCATACAATAGCACAAAGGGATCTACTTGACTGGAGACAGTATATGAATGGTTGTATAAAGGGACACTCATTTTTAGAATTGTCATCCTCCTCCACTCATTAGAACTACGAAGATGGAGAAAGAAATATCACATGAAAGAAAAATAAAAATTTGGGTCAACATGGAAGGATGCTAAATCATCCAATGCTTTGCATCGTCCACAAAAGGCATAAAATTGCATTTTACGATAAATGGAAGAATGAAGATACATAAAGAGGAATGTCACAACAGATCCATTCTCCTTGTATCCTTGTGCCAACAAGATCATCGAGGGTCATCTAAAGAGAACTAACAAATAAAATACTAGTGCAATCATGGTTAGGAGGGTCCACAAAGAGTGTTGTTATATGGAGCCTAATCAGACTCGGAGGTTAAATTTACCCCACTTTTATCGGCGCGGTTCCCCCCCAAATTGCTACAAGGTCAAGGGGCAACGCCCCTTGTGGGGGTTTGGGGGTAGCACCCCCAAGACGGGGTCAAGGGGCAACGCCCCTAGCATGCTCCCTGTCGCGATACAGGGCGGGGTCGAGGGGTAGCGCCCTCGCGGGGGCTCGGGGGCAGTGCCCCCGAAACCTCACACAGTTTTTTATTATTTTATTAAGGCATCGGGAGTTATTTTTTTTTCATTGGCCGACATAAAAAACCCTATTTTGTAACTAACAAAAGTTGTGATAAAAATGGCTAAGGGTTAGGTTTTCTGTTGATGTATTGTAGCATTTTGCAGCGGTATTGAGTTACAAGGATTGTTGGTTGTAATCAGTTTGATTTACTGGATAATAATATTAGACTCTTTGTTGGTGGATGTAGCCTAAGTTTGGGTGAACCACGTTAAAACTTGTCTCTCGCTATTATTATTTCTGTGTATTTTCATTTCTTTGTTTAATCTTTATTTGCATTTAATTGATATCTTTTGTCGGCTAACCCTAACAAAGTGAACTATCCAGGTCGTGCAGCAAGAGTAAACACAATGGAAGAAACTCAATTATGGAATGCAAAGAAAGATTCAGATGTCCATTATATCATGGATTCAAAATGTTGATATGCCGGTAACATGCAGGCTTACAAATTAGGGCTCACAAGCCTAATTCTCCAGTTACAACACATGCGCAAGATATGGCTTTGAAGTGCCTTACAGAAGACAATCTAACTCAAAAACTATGTATCACCAACTAACTCTAGCTAACTGCTTTCCTATGCATTTGTATTACATGATTATATATCATCTCTAGATTGCAAGATTTCTCTGGGTCGGCTAAGAAAGATTACAAACTCCAATGAAAGAGATGTAACGTGTAGCAACAACTAGGTTGACCTAGAACATATGGAAATCCTCCACAAATGAATGAAACAAGCTGTGGATCTCAGGGAAGGTCAGCCATGTACCAAAGTACCTTGAATGATGTTTCATTTAGCTCCGCAAGTCATGGAAGTGCTCCGCAAGCCTTCTCCTTCAACTGACTGTCTGAATGTTCTATTCTGAGAAAACCATTGATCTTCTGATAGCGATATCTTTCCAGAAACTGATCCAAATGATCTAAATTTTGGATATGATGTGCATGATGATGTCTAGATGTTAAGTCCTGCTCTATAAGCTCTAAAATGCAAATGCAACAAAATGCGGTACAAAATGCTAAAACTGCTTTTGACTGAACTGAACTGAATTGAATTGAAATGAACTGGAAAATGAAAGAAAACAAAAGAATGCAAATATTTTTGGTTGATGTAAGATTGTTCTGCAACCTGGGATGCTCCTGCATCAGACACCCAGGGTTGTTGAAAAAGTGAGTCCCTCACTTTGCTGGGGCTAGAGGAAAACCAAGATGGTCCACCTCAACCTGAGAAATCCAAGATGAATCTTCTTCTGGTCTGTCTTTCTATTTTACCAAGTATTCCTTGTATTGCTTTCCTCTGGTATTGCATACAACTCTGTTGTCTAAGATGTCTTTAATCTGCTTTGGTGCTTGTTGTGGTAACTGCTTCTTCAAATCCTCTTCAATGTTGTCACTGGTTTCTCCTTCATGGTATTGATATAGGTCTGCAATGTTTAAAATAGGTGATATACCCAATGTCTCCGATAGCTCCACTTCATATGCATTTCCTGAATCAAACTTTTTGAGTATCCTACATGGTCCAAACTTCTTCATCTTCAACTTGCTATATGTCCAACTGGAAATCTTTCTTTGCTAAGATATACCATTACCTCATCTCCCACTAAAAATTATTTGTGTCTTCTCCTCTCATCTGCTTTCTCCTTATACTTATTGTTCATCTCCTCCAGATGCTTCTTAACCTGATTATGCACAATCTCCATGTGTCCTGCAAATTCTTTTTCCTCAGCACTCCTCATATTCTCCATACTGATATCTCTCAACTCTGCTACTCCTCTAGGATTAGTTCCTATCACAATCTCAAATGGTGTCTTTCTTGTGCTCCTATTCATTGAATTATTTTATGCAAACTCTACTTGTGATAATTAGATCCCAATTTCCTGCCTTCTCTCCAACCAAACATCTCAACAAGTTACCCAAACTCCTATTTACTACTTCTGTCTGTCCATCAGTCTGTGGATGAAATGCTGAACTGAACTTAAAACTTGTCTTCATCTTCTTCCAAAGTGTCTTCAAAAAGTATCCAATGAATCTTGTATCTCTGTCTGAAACTATGCTTTTAGGTAATCCATGCAATCTCACAATCTCCTTGAAAAATAGGTCAACCACATTAACTGCATCATTTATCTTCTTACAAGGTATGAAATGTACCATTTTAAAAAATCTATCCACCACTACAAATATAGAATCATGTCCCCTTTGTGTCTTTGGCGATCCCAACATGAAATCCATGCTTATGTCTTCCCAAGGTCTCTCCGATACTATCAATGATTTGTACAACCTAGTATTCTAACTACTTCCTTTTGCAACTTGACATACTCTACAAATCTGCACAAACTTCCTAACATCCTTATATATCTGAGGCTAAAAGTAATGTTCACTTACCAAGGACACTATCTTATCAATTCTAACATGTCCTGCCAATCCACCACTATGTTTCTCCTTTATCAAATTGTCTCTCATTGAACTCCTAAGGATACACAACTGATTTCCTTTGAACAACATATCCTCTTGAATGAAGTAATCTAATCACTTACTCCTATCTATCACAACAGGTTCCTTACATGCTCTCCAAGGTTCTACAAAATCAAAGTCTTCTTCATACATGTTCTTCAACTGTTCAAAACCTAATACTTCAACTCTCATCTCTGTCAGTAAATTTCTCCTTCTACTCAATGCATCTGTAACCTTGTTCAATTTTTCACTTCTATGATTCAATACAAAGGTGTAACTCTACATGAACTCTACCCATCTCACATGTCTCTGGTTTAACTTCCCTTGATTGTTCAAATACTGCAAAGCTTGATGATCTATATACAACACAAACTCCTTAGGCAACAAGTAATGTCTCCACTTCTTCAAGGCTTGAATTATAGCATAGAATTCCTGATCATAAACTGAATATCTTCTTCTTGCATCATTCAACTTCTCACTGAAATATGCTATAGGTCTACCTTCTTGACTTAACACTGCTCCTATTGCATTTCCACTTGCATCACAATCTACTTGAAATACTTTGTTGAAATCCGGTAATGCTAACACTGGTTGCTCTATCACTTTCTGCTTCAATAATTCAAAACTTTTATTTGCTCTTGATGTCCACTTAAATTCCTTTCTGTCACCTCTCATTGTCTCTATCATTGGTGTGCATATTGAACTAAAATTGATAATGAACTTCTGGTAGAAATTAGCTAATCCATGAAATGATTTGACTTCTCCAATGCTCTCAGGTGTTGGCCACTCAACAATTGTTCTAACTTTCTCAGGGTCCATCTTCAAACCTTCTATAGAAATCACAAATCCCAAGTATACCAATTCTTCCTTCATGAAACTACACTTCTTGATGTTTATCAATAATTTCTCTTCTCTCAACCTCTACAATACTTGTCTCAGGTGCCACAAATGTTCTTCTTTTGCCTTACTGAAAATCAGAATATCATCCAAATATACAATAACAAACTTACCCAAGAATTTCTTCAAGACTTCATTCATCAATCTCATGAATGTACTCGGTGCATTAGTCAATCCAAAAGTCATCACTAACCATTCATACAATCCTTTATTTGTCTTGAAAGCAGTCTTCCATTCATCTCCTTCTATGATTATGATATGATGGTATCCACTCTTCAAATCTATCTTTGTAAAATATTTAGCTCCACTCAAACAATCCATAATGTCATCCATCCTAGGCAATTGAAATCTATACTTAAATGTGATCTTTTTGATTGCTCTAGAGTCTGTACACATTCTCCATTCTCCATCCTTCTTTAGTGCTAACATTGTAGGTACTACACAAGGGAACAAGCTTTCTCTGATCAAACCTTTCCTCAATAACTCTTGTATTTGTCTATTCAATTCTTCATTCTCTATTGGTATCATTCTGTGTGATGCTTTATTAGGCAAACTAGCTTTAGTTAGATGATCCATATGATGACTGATACTTCTGATTGGTGGCAATGCTTTAGGTACATTATCTGATATGATGTCTTCATACTTTATTAGCAACTCAGTTATCTCCTTTGGTTGTGATTCTTCAGTCTCTGTCTTTAGGGTACCAAGATTCTTAGGAATCAAAGCATAATACATATTCTCATGTCTCAAACCATCTAAAAATTTACTTCCATCAACCAAACAAATTCTAGCATTCCTACATACTTCACCCTTAGGTTCATCTTCCAAAGGTATCAAGATAATTCTCTTTCCATTTGATGTTATAGTATAGGTATTCTTTCTTCCATCATGTATAGCTTTTCTATTATACTTCCATGGTCTACCCAACAATATATGACATACATCCATAGGCATAATATCACACAATACTTCATCATGATAAGATCCAATATGAAATTTTACCAAACATTGTTCACTCACCAGTACCTTATGTTCATCCTAAATCCATGCTATCTGATATGGCTTAGGGTGTTTCAATCTCTCTAGGTTTAGCTTAGTCACCATCTCCTCAGATACCAAATTATTAGAACTACCACTATCAATTACAACCTTACAACATTTACCTCCTGATTTGCATCTGGTCTGGAACAAATTTTTCCTCTACGATGGTTTCTCATTTGTCTCTACTTGAAATAGTGCTCTCCTCATGACTCGTAATTCTCCTTTCTCTAGTTTTCCAACTGAATTAGGTGATTCAACAGGTTCTTCTTCTACATAAGCTATTCTTGCACTATTCTATGTCCTCTTGTTTTTACTTCCTTGATGACATTCATATGCTTGGTGTCCTTCACCTCCACACTTAAAATAGGTTCCTTTGAATGTTCTCTTATCAAACCCTCTTTCATCTCTCCTATACCCTTCAATCTGGTATGAATTATGATTCCCTTTGCAGTAGAAAGTTTTGTCATCTCTCTGGTATGAACTGCTATCTCTGTCTTCCTTCTTGAATGTGCTATCTTGTCTGTTTTTCTTCGCATATGATCTTTCTCCTCTAGAATATGTCCTACCTCTTTGAAATTTACCTCCTCTACCTCTCTATCTCTGCTAATGCTTCTTGTTCAATTTTTCTTCAACTGTCAGGGCAAACTGATATGTTTCTTCCAATGTTGTCATCCTCACCAAACTCAGTTCTTCTTGAATGTTCAATCTCAGTCCATTGATCTATCTTGCCACTTTCTCCTTGCTTGCTTCACTATGTCCTGTCCTAATCATCCTATGAAATTCTTCAGTATATTCTTTCACAGATTTCTCCTTTTGTCTCAGGTTTTGCAATCTCTTCAATAGTTCCAACTCAAAGTCAACAGGTATAAACTAATTCCTCAAGTTTGTCACTAGTCTATCCCATTTTATGATCTTTTCTTTTCCTCTCATGTTTCTATCCAACTGAACTTATTTCCACCAAATAGTAGCATGTCCTTTGAAGTTAGTCTTTACAAATCTTACCTTCTCCGGATCTTCAATTTCTTCATATTCAAAGTATTCTTCCAGGTCATTAATCCAGTCAATCAGTTCCTCCAGATTCAAATTGCCAGTATAGTTCAGTACATCCACTCTAGGTCTTTTTCCAATCTTTGAAATAGCTCTCAACATCTTCACTTGGTCTGATTCTTCTTCTTCTTCTAGGGTTTCTTCATTTGATCAACGGATTGAAATTCTTCATCATCACTTTCAACATTAGGTTGAGGTGTAAGTCCTCTTCTTCAATCTTCTTCAATAACATCCAATTGAACTCACATTTTTTTCATCATCTCCATCATCTCATCCATTCTTCCAACCATAGTACCAATAACAAATATTCTCCTTGGCAGCATCTCTTCCTAGGATCAAGTGTAACTACCTCAAATTTGAGGATCAGGCTACAAGGTGACAACTGCCTCACAATCGGCGATCAGTTGACAACACAGGTAGTTTGCCTCAGGTTTGGTGATCTAGTTGTAGCAAGATCTTACAGAATGCCTTCACCAACTTCACTCCCAAAGGATTCAAGCTTCACTCTGATACCACTTGGTGCAGTCACGGTTAGGAGGGTCAATAGAGTGAACTATCCAGGTCATGTAGCAAGAGTAAACACAATGGAAGCAACTCAATTATGGAATGCAAAGGAAGATTTAGATTTTAATTATATCATGGATTCAAAATGCTAATATGCCGGCAACATGCGAGATTGCAAATTAGGGCTCACAGGCCTGATTCTCTAGTTACAACACATGCACAAGATATGGCTATGAAGTGCCTTACAGAAGACAATCTAACTCAAAAACTATGTATCACCAACTCTAGCTAACTTCTTTCCTATGCATCTACTACATGATTATATATCATCTCCAGATTGCAAGAATCGTTCGGGTCAGCCAAGAAAGATTACAAACCCCAATGAAAGAGATGTAATGTGTAGCAACAACTAGGTTGGCCTAGAACATATGGAAATCCTTCGCAAATGAATGAAACAAGGTACAGATATCAGGGAAGGTCAACCATGTCCCAAAGTATCTTGAAGGATGTTTCATTTAGCTCCATAAGTCACGGAAGTGCTCTGCAAGCCTTCTCCTTTAGCTGATTGTCTGAATGTTTTGTTATGAGAAAATAGTTGATCTTCTGATAGCGATATCTTTCTGGAAACTGATCCAAATGATATGAATTTTGGATATGATGTGCATGATGATGTCTATATGTTAATTCCTACTCTACAAGATTTGAAATGCAAATGTGGAAAAATGCGGTACAAAATGCTAAAACTACTTCTGATTGAACTGAACTGAACTAAAATGAACTAGAAAATGAAAGAAAACAAAAGAATGCAAATATTTTTGGTTGATGCAAGATTGCTCTGCAACCTGCGATGCTCTTGCATCAAATACACACCAAGCAACACATACGAGGGTAACAGTACATATAAGCATAACACACATATTACACATGAGATAGAGGTATTGCGCCTGCGAGTCAGACTATAGCAAATCATTTGCCTCCCAATCGTGCTCATCATAAAGAGATGGGGGAAAAGATGCTAGAGGGACTATGACAAGCACAATACATGGAGTGACACCTAGTTCACCACATGCAAGATTAGTCACTGGAGAAGGATCTTCATGCAAGCCCCTAAAGGCCAAGTCCATCGATTGTGTGAAAATCAAGGACAATTCTAAAATATTTTCCAATGGTTGGAGGTTGCCTTTCGAATCACTGTCAGAATATACCATAATTAATGACATGATAGTGCTAGCTACGGGGTTGTAAGCACTATCCATCACATAAGAAGAAGTAGTTCAAAGATGAGGAATAGAAGAATTCTTCAGACTCGATGGTGGTGAAGGTGGCGATCTCTTAGAAGGGGGAAGGGGTTCAACCCTTGAGCAAGATGGCAAGCCATAGCACGACATTGTCTCTTGCATTTTTTCATATTTTGATTTCATCTTGTACAGTTTGAAGCATTTGCAGGGGGAACCAGGATGCTTCCCAACATGGGTTCCTTTTCTTCCTCTACTCGAGGAACAATAGGAGGAACAAAAGAAATCGTTGGAAGTTGGGAAACAACGGGAGGAGGGTTTCTCAAGGTGGGTTGTCATTCTCTCGCATCCTATGGAATAGGAGGAGGTACTAAGACATCCATAGATGATTGAGAAACCACAAGAAAAAGATCCCACACAATGGATTTCCTTCTTCTAGACTTCAAAGAGGTAGAAGGAACAAAATCAATCCCTAAAGTGCTGGGAGGTCTAGGTTGTGCAGGGTGTTTACCTAGTGGTCTTGGGTAGGATGGTGAAGGTGGAACCTCAACATAGACACTAGACACTCAAGGTAAAGTAAGGACTCTTGATTCAGGTTGTGGTTTGTCCACCACCTACAGAACATGGGGAACTACTGTCACAGTCCAATAAGACCAAGGGGTCTCAAAAGTAGTAGCTGGTATAGCATGAGAGGAGGCACCAACAAATAATTGAGAAATTCATCTTGCTTTGAATTTTTGATAAGAGAGAAATAGAACATCATTGCGAGGCCGAACATGCTCAAATGGATGTGGCCAGAAGTAATCAAGTGAAAAGTTTCCATGGAGGGATAAGGGATGGAACTCACTGTGATATATAGTATGCACTTGTCCTTGTAATGGAAAATTTAGACACTTATGGATTACAGATGGGACCGCCTTCATGGAAGCGAGCCATGGATGACCCAACTTCACATAGAATTGGTCCGAAGTTGGAATGATGGCTAAAGACACATCCAGAACTTTTGGTCTGAATTGGATAGAAAGAGTCAAGGCACCGAGAGTAGGGCGGGTGGAACCGTTATGTGCTCTGACTGATATTTCTAATTTCTCATACTTATCTTGGTACAACTCATGCATGTAGAGGAACTCTTCCATAACTATATTTCTCAGGTATACAAGATCAATGAGTACTCCCCTTGTGGGTTTGTCGTTAATCCTGGCAGTAATGTAAAGAGGACTTTCAGGTGCATGAATAGAGGCATCAAAGTGGATGAAGGAGATGGTTGGCTCAGGTTCAACTCACTCTCAGTGAGGGTGAGCATCTACCATGGAAACTAGGTTGTCTAAGATTTTGTCTTGGTGATCATAAATTAGAGAAGTAGGTACTCTATTAACAAATGGTTCCACAAGGTTAGCTGCATGGTGGGGCAACAAATTTGTCTAAATTTGCAAGTTTTGATTTGGTGGAGCTTCAAATTTATTTCCTTTGTCATTCTCACTGGCCACTTGAATAACATTAGAGTTAATGAGGTCTTGCACTTTGTGCTTAAGATGCATGCATCGCTCAGTGTCATGCCCTGGTGTTTGGTGATATTGACAAAAGGCCTTCAGGTCGTAAGAAGGAGGCCGCTGTTTGGTAGTGTCAATAGGGCGAAGGGGTGGAATATGGATGAGGTTTTTGTTAAGAAGATGCATCATTATGGAATGGAGAGATTCAGAAAACTAGGAAAAATGTTGAGCCTTTGGTCTAAACTTGTAGGGGGGCCTCAACAGAAGGTATTGTAGCTGCAACTTGTGATTGAATATTTTTGGAAGAGTGACATTTAATTTTGATAAAAAAAAATTATTTCTTAAATGATTGGTATTGTGGGGCAGTGGCCTCGGACTGGCCAACGGGAGCTGGCGAGGAAGACCCCTCATACCAGTTGACCGATAGTTGGTAGTTATAGAGAGTTGTGCAAAGATGTGTAAATGAAGGATAGTGCATCAACAATGTTTTGTCTCAGATGTGTGGCTGCAGGTTTTTGATGAAAACCCTTTGCACATCAACATTTGGAAGAGAATATGGGATTTGAGAGAAGAGAGCTTGGTAATGCCCTATGAAGTTGGTCACTTTCTCTTTCATTCCTTGCTTATAATGAACCAAATCAGTCAATATGATTTGAGGTCTAATATTGGCTTGGAAATGTTGGAGGAATTGATTGACAAGTTATTGAAAAGAATGAATTGAGTTATCAGGTAACGAGTAGAACCAATCTAAGGCCATGTATTTTAGTGACCGAGAGCTTAGCTACGAGAGCATCTTCAAAAATAAATTCACTGCACAATGCGGTAAAGGTTGACACATGGTTATTAGGGTCTCATTTTCTAGTGTATTTCTCAAAACATGGTGCTTTGAATTTATCACGTATTTGGGTTTTTAGGATAGTGACTGATAATGGGCTTCAAGTGTAATAGGATGGGATGGTAGGTTGGGATTGGATTTGACTCATGTTTTTTAATTATTGTTGTAGGGAGTTCACATTTTGTAAGAGTTGGTTGATTACAAGATTAGAAGGTGCAGTGATTTACGAGTGGTTAGCGTATGAAGGAGCGGAGCTAACAAGAGGTTGGGAAACAATGTGGCTAGAATTTTGGTAAGTGAACTATGGATGAGACTGGCTAACAATATGTTGGGAAATATTTGGATTAGCATTTTGATAGGTAAACTAGAGACCAAAGGAAGGTAGGATGAAGCTATATTGGTTTATAGGGTTCCCCCTTGTTACCCTAGAACTAGTGTTGGCATTGTTACCAGATTCTGTAGTGGTGGTGACAACAAAAGAAGTGAATGTTGAAATAGAAGATGTCGACAAGGGTATTGACACTTGTGTCACCATTTGGTTTTGTGTATCTAGCTGATTACATAATGTTATTATCCACTATGTGAGCTAGGCTACGTAGAACTTCCACACCATGTGGATCATCAAGTAACAATCTTCTAAGATTCTCTATGAGAGGAACAACCTTCCCAGCCAAATGTTTCGTGCCCAATAATTGTTGGAAACTAGCCAGTTCTCTGTCTATCTTCTGAATTTGGGCCTCAGGAACATGGGCCACAGAGTTGTCTATCTCAAGAGAATCATGAGAAGATTGTCTTAGAGATCATCAACAAGGTGGGAATGTGATCTAAAAATGGTTGTGTTCCGATGTTGAAACACTGGAGCTACTTAAAGCATGGGAACCCATTAAAAATCAATAAATTCTTCTTACAAGGAGTTCATATTCAGAGCACTGAGTCATGAAACTCATAAAGTAATTACAAGTTTCAGAATACTCATGTGCTCCTAGGAAGCGATAGAGAGAAGAAAGTGATGACATGACGGATATGTTGATTAAGGGATAGAAGAATAAGAAAGTTTTTTTAAATTGGTTTTTGTTTTCTAATCTAAAAGAAAAGAAAAATGTTTAAGTGTGTTTTGTTTTCTAAACTAAACACAAGATAAAAAGAAGATATGCAATAAAAGTGTCTAATTAATTACTCAAAACATAGAAAAGACAAAGAAGATGTATATGTGTAAGATACATCAGGTTCACCAAAATGTTATGTGGGAAAAGTGATCTAGACTAATTGATGAACTAAGCCAGATCAATCCTTTTCTCTATACAACATTGGAACACAAGCCACCAATGAATCTATGCTTGGTTGTTGTCCCTAGAGAAGAGCCAACTTATGTTGGTAGGGGCTATGTTCCTTTGTTGCAAATATGAGAGATTGATGACAAATGGGTTGATTAAACTAAGCAATGTGAATAACAAATTGATTAACTGAGAAAATATGAAAACTAATGTTATCGTTTTCAAAAAACAAGACTAGAACAAAAAAGAGCAGGTCAGACAAAACTTGGCACTAGAAGCAAGAGTTGATTGGGCAGGACACTAGTGCTGGGTGCTTTTGTCTTTAGGATTCTATATGAACAAGTCTTCTATGCAATGATCTCTGTCTCTGTTCCTTCATCTTTTTGTCACTCCTTGATGTCAGAAACCTCCTATTGTGATTTACACACATGAAAAGGGGAAAAATGGTTGTGTTGTATAGGGGCTTGCCTCAGTCAAACCCCATGTTGGTGTTCCCACCTCCACAAAAACAACAACAATGATGATAGACAGTGCATGTTCATGATGAACAAAGGCAAATAAATTGATGAAGATTGTAGTAAACAAATACAATGAAATGGACTTACCATAAGCATGAAACACTTGTTGGATTGGTGTCACAACACAAACTGCCCATAAGGAGTTGATGGAGAAGGAAGAAGCTTCCTCAAATACCTGCAAGTGTTAGTGACATAAAAATAATAATCTTTACAAATAGAGAGTGTTAGACACACATGACAAATGAGAGGGGGGGTGAATTAGTTGTACATTAAAACATCAAACCGTCATTAACATTCAACCCTTAATCAGATTTAGCATGAATATAAACAAATGGAAGCACATCAAAACATCATGCACAATAGAACACCAGATTTACATGGAAAACCCAAGAAGGGTAAAACCACAGTGAGGATTAGCTCACAATATAAATGAATACCAATATTAAATACAATAGGCTCACTGCCAGAGGGCTCACTATCCAGAAAGAAAGAAGGGCTCACTACCAATGGCTCACTGCTGGATTAGAAAGAATAAAGAAGAAGACTGTTATAGAGAGGACTCTATCTCAGAGTAATAGGAGGATCCACCACAACAACTCTACACCATCCACAACTTTCAGCTCACTAGCTCCAGTAACTTCAGGTACACTAAAATGTAGACACCTTCTGCTCATTGCTTCCAGTAACCTTAATCATTAAAACTGACACTCAGATCACAACACTTGATTACATTTCACACCACACACCTTCTCCAACAATTTATCTTGCATTTATACCATTCACAACTTGAAAAACATCTTCAAGTCGGCTACAATGAAACATGTGCACCTCAAACGTGCAAACACCAAATAGGTGGGCACCAAAAACCTCTGTGGTAGAAAGAAGTGAAGACAGACCACACCAAGGGTTAACCAAGACCCAAATCTACACTGACACACTACACCACACTTCCACAAGAAACGAAGCACATCCACAATTAGCGCTAACACTCCAGGTTGGGCAAACCCATATTAACACTCTTAAGCAATTAAGTTCACACTTCACCAAGTCTAGAAATAAATCGCAGAACACCTAAAAACATCACACAACATTCTAGAATATTCCATTACCAACATAATATCCAACAACACTACCACAACCACATACAACTAAATAACACAACCATCCTATGTAACCAGTCAAACTGCCACAGACAAGAACTCACGAATCCAACCTTGCAGAGCATCTGAACATGAACCACTCCAAGGGAAGATGGATACAAACAATTTTAGTGTGTTCCCAAATCTGCAAGACAAGATATCTCAATGCAGAGAAATGTGGAGCAATTTCGTTTCTCCCATACAACCTGCTTCACAGTCCACACACTGGTGAACACAACTTCTTTTGTCACACGATCTAGAACCTGAAAGTCTAGATATAGCACCTCTGAATACCTCTGATCAACATATCCAAACCACACAAGCATAACTTCAAGACTGAATAAATGAGGAGCATAATGCCGAACATTTGTCTATCACACGGTACACTCTTTATTCAAATTTTCTCAAAAGCACTTGGAAACTAGGCACCAAAAACACTTTCTCAATACAATCACAACATCTGCAATACCTTCACAACATCTCAACCACACTAGAGGGTGACATACACATGCACTTACTCATCATAGCTACACTAGAGGTTGACATCAATGACAACATAGTGCAACACTTACCAACAATCTCCCCCTTTGTCATTGATGGCAACACCTGATGAAAAAACATCAACAACAAAAGCAACTCATTATCTTCTACTCTCAAGCACCACTCCCGCTTACTTGAGCATCCTTTTCTCTGACACTTTCTCTCTCTCTCCTTTCTCCACGGTACAGCCAACATTTCTCCCTTATCATACTTCTATCTCTTCTGCACTATGGTTTTTCAACCAATTCTCTCCCAACATGTATCTCTCCCCCTTTGACATCAATGGCAAAAGAAAATATCTGTAACCAACTCTTTTTCTTCTACTCTCCCCCTTTGACAACATTAACAAAGGGAAACACTTACCAACTCATCTCTTTTCACACAAATGACAATACTTTCTCCCCCTGACTATACCAACCAAAACCACCACTACCTGCTCCCCCTGAGAGGTAGCCTACATTAGTCCAGAACAAAGAATGAATCTTGAATTGCTTCACTAGACTGATGCACAATCTTATGCATCTAGTTGAAAGAAGGAGGGGCAATAACCCCTAACTTCTTCCAAAGATACTCAAATGTATCTTTTGGAAGAGCCTTTGTAAAAATATCTGCAACTTGGTCTTTTGTAGGCACATACTCCAGCTTCACTTCATTCTCTACAATCTTCTCTCTTAGAAAGTGATACCAGATTGAGATATGCTTTGTCCTTGAATGCATTACCGAATTCTTTGAAATGTTGATAGTAATTGTATTATCACACAAAATAGAAATAGGTTCATCATATGATACTCTGATATCCTTCAATGTCTGCTTCATCCACAACACCTGTGTGCAACAAGATGTTGCAGCAATATATTCTGCCTCTACAAAGATAATGACATTGAATCCTTCTTTTTTCTTAGCCAAGAAACCAGTCTATTTCCAAGAAAGAAAGCACCTCCACTTCTACTTCTTCTGTCATCCACACAACCTACCCAATCTATATCAGTATAAGCACTCAAAGAGAAATTAGTATCCTTTGGATACCATAGGCCATAGTCTAGAGTGCCTTCCAAATATCTGAATATCCTTTTGACTGATACCACATGTGATTCTCTAGGATCTTCTTGAAATCTAACTACAAGACAAATTGCATGCATGATATCCAGTCTAGTAGCAGTTAGGTATCGCAGTCCACCAATCATTGATCTATACTTTCTCTGATATGTCTTAGGATATTCATCATTCTTGCTTAACTTACAACCAGTAGTCATAGGAGTGCATACCGATTTAGAGTCTTCCATTCCAAACTTCTTCAACATTTCCTTGACATATTTTAATTGTGAAATGAATATACATTTTTTATGTCTAACTAATTTATAGCCCAAGGAAGAAATTCATCTCCCCAAACATTGACATCTCAAAATCATTCTACATCTCTTTTGCAAATTTCTTACACATTGCCTCATTTCCTTCAAAGATTATGTCGTCAACATACACAACCACAATCATAATTTGATCTCTCTCAACTTTGAAGTAAAGATTTCTATCTGCGGTACCTTTATTGAATCCCTGCTACAACAAGTACCTATCCAATCTTACATACCAAGCTCTAGGAGCTTGTTTGAGTCCATACAATGCCTTCTTCAATATGCAGACCATATTAGGATCATTTGATAACTAAAAGCCTTCTGGTTGTTCAATGTATACCTCTTCTTCCAACTCTCCATTCAAGAAGGTAGACTTCACATCCATCTAATAAACTTTGAAGTCCTTATGTGCTACAAAGGCCAAAAACATTCTAATGGCCTCCATTCTTGCCACCGGAGCAAATGTTTCCTCATAATCTATTTCTTCCACTTGTGAGTAGCCCTTACACACAAACCTAGCCTTATTTCTAACAACTTCTCCATTCTCATTCAGTTTGTTCTGCAACACCCATTTAGTTCCTATCACATTCTTGTTTGCTAGTCTTGAGACTAGTTCCCAAGTCTAATTCTTCTCAATCTGCATCAACTCTTCTTCCATAACTTTGATCCAATATTCATCTTTGCATGCTTGAATCACTGTCTTAGGTTCTACTTTATAAAATAAGCACAGATTTACCTGTTCTTCTGTCATAGAAACTTTTCTTCTTGTCAATTCACCTTTGTTCTTATCTCCAATGATTTGATCCTCAAAATGATTCTTCTATACATACTTAGGAGTCTTAGGATTCCTTTCTGGAGCTTCTTCTTCTTCAACTTGCATCTCCTTTTCCTTTTCTTCTTATTTTTCTTCTTCTCTGCAAGAGGACTCATCAGATTCATATCCTTCTATCAGCATTGAGATTTGATGTGGTTCTTCATCCACTTTGACACTTGCACTTTCAACTATCTTCTTTCACCTCTCGTTGTAGCATCTGTAAGCCTTACTCTTTGTAGAATATCCAAGGAAGATTCCTTCATCTTCTCTTGCATCAAAATTTGCCAAGTTTTCTTCATCTCTCCTAATATAACATTTGCTTCCAAACACTCTGAAATATTTAACAGTAGGATTTCTTCCATACCATAGCTCATAGGGAGTCTTTGAACTATTTACTCTTGCTTGCACTCTGTTTAGTATGTAAACTACAGTGTGAATAGATTCTCTCCAATAGACATCTGGTGGATTTGCTTCTTTCATCATTGTCCTTATTGCTTCCTGAATTGTCCTATTCTTCCTTTCCACAACTCCATTCTACTAAGGAGTCCTAGGAGCTGACAAATGCCTTTTTATTCCATGATCTTCACAAAAACTGCTAAACTCATTGGACGTGAACTCACCACCTCTGTCAGACCTCAAGCACTTGATTTTCACATCTATTTCATTCTCAATCATAGCTTTAAATGCTTTAAACTTATCTAGAGCTTCTAATTTTTTTATGAGAAAGGTTACCCAAGTCATTCTAGAGTAATCATCAATTAATAACATGAAATACTTGTCACCTTGAAAGCTTCCTATTCTAGTGGGGCCACATAGGTCAGTATGCACCAACTCCAAAGGTCTCACTATAGAATATTCTTTGATTCTAAATCTCTTTCTTGTTTGCTTCCCAACCTGACATTCCTTGCAAATTGCATTGATAGGCTTCGTAATTCTTGGTAGATCTCTCACAACTTGATTAGAATTGATCTTCACTAGGCTATCAAAATTGATGTGGCACATTCTTTTATGCCATAGCCAACTTTCATTGATTTGAGTCATAAAGCACTTACCATTGGCACCTTTGAGCTGATAAACATTTCCTTATGTCCTTGTTCTTACAGCAACTGGAGTTTCAGAGTTTTGTTTCCTGATCTCACAACCATCATCTTGAAACACAAGGTTATATCCTCTGCTACACATTTGTCCTACACTTACAGATTATGCTGGAGACCCTTGACATAAAGAACATCATCTATTTTATGCTTGCTGTCAAAACTAATTGAACCTTTTCCACAGATCTTAGCAGATGTATCATCTCCAAACTTAACAAGACCACCTTCAAAATTCTCAAGTTTAAACAAACTTACTCTTATCGTCTGTCATATGATTTGAGCATCCACTATCAATTATCCAGTAGTTTTTCTCCTCTCTTTAATGAAAAGTAGTCCCCATAGTTCCTTTGATATTGTGACCTATTTTTGAAGCAATTTCCTTCATACATCTTTCAGAGTTAGTAGAATTAGTTCCAACCAAAGCGATGAACGAGCTTTCATCACTTTCATCATCTGAGTAGTTAGACTCATCATCAGATATGCTAGCATCTTCTTTAACATAATAACTCCTCTTGATAGATTTACCTTTGTTATTCTTGTATTTGTCATTTGGGACTTTGTTCAGACATTTTGAAGCATAATGACCTATCTTTCCACATTTAAAACATTTGAAAGGTAACTTACCTCTGTATTTTCCAGTACTCTTATTCAATCTTCTTACAAGATTTTCTTCCACTTCATCAAGATCATCCAGATCTGATTCATCATTATTTTCTATTTTGCTAACCTTAAAAAGTAGTCTCTTTTCTTGAACTATCTTGACCAAACTCTCTTAATTCAAAAGTAGTTAAAGCACCAAAAACTTGATCCCTAGTATATTGATCCAAATTTTGAGCCTCCTCAATAGCAAAAACTTTAGCACTATAAGATTTAGGAAGAGCTCTTAGTACCTTCTTTACCACTTTCTTTTCTTCCAGCTTTCCACCAAGGCCATTGATGGAATTGACATCGTCATCCACTCTATGCATGTAGCTTGCAATATCTTCATCCTCTGACATATTTAGGGTTTCAAACTTGGTCTTCAAATTCTGCATCTTTGCTTGCTTGACCTTGACATCTCCTTCATAGATAATTTCCATCTTCTGCTAGATCTCTTGAGTAGTTTTGTAGCTCATTATCTTCACAAGTTCTGATTCAGAAAGACCACTCAAAAGAGCATTCCTTGCGTTGCCATTGTTCTCATAGTCCTTGATCTCATCATCACTTGTTGGACCACTAGTAGGCATAGTATATCCATTTTCAACTGACTTCCATACACCAAACCCTAACGAGACAAGAAAACCTTCCATCCTGATATTCTAAAATGCATAATTTGTTCCATCAAACAAAGGAGTCTTAACACCTTTCCTGTGAGCCATCTAGATCTACCTCAAGCGGTTAAGCTTCTTCCAAGGAACTTGGCTCTGATACCAATTGTTAGACACATAAGACAAATGAAAGGGGGGTGAATCAGTTGTACATTAAAACATCAAACCCTCATTAACATTCAACCCTTAATCAGATTTAGCATGAATATAAAAAAATGAAAGCACATCAAAACACCATGCACAATAGAACACCATATTTACGTGGAAAACCTAAGAAGGGAAAAACCATGGTGAGGATTAGCTCACAATATAAATGAATAGTAAAACCAAATACAATAGGCTCACTACCAGAGGGCTCACTATCCAAAGGACTCACTAGCTAGAAAGAAAGAAGGGCTCATTGCCGGATTAGAAAGAATAAAGAAGAAGACTATTATAAAGAGAACTCTATCTCAGAGTAATAGGAGGATCCACCACAACAACTCTACACCATCTGCAAATTTTAGCTCACTACCTCCAGTAACTTTAGGTACAATGAAATGTAGACACCTTCTACTCACGCTCTGGTAGTCTTAATCATTAAAGATCACACTCAGATCACAACACTTGATTACATTTCACACCACAACACACCACACACCTTCTCCAACAATTTACCTTGCATTTATACCATCCACAACTTGAAAAATATCTTCAAGTCGGCTACAATGAAACGTGTGCACCTCAAACGTGCAAACACCAAATAGGTCAGCACCAAACACCTCTGTGGTGGAAAGAAGTTAAGGAAAACCACACCAATGGTTAACTAGGATCCAAATCTACACCAACACGCTACACCACGCTTCCACAAGAAACAAAGCACATCCACAATTAGTGCTAACACTCCAGGTTGGCCAAAACCGCATTAACGCCCTTAAGAAATTAAGTTCACGCTTCACTAGGTCCAGAAACAATTTGCAGACCACATAACAACATCACACAACATTTTAGAATATTCCATTACCAACATAATATCCAACAACACTACCACAACCACATACAACTAAAGAACACAACCATCCTGTGTAACTAGTCAAACTACCATAGACAACAACTCATGAATGCAACCTTGTAGACCATCTGAACACAAACCACTCCAAGGGAAGATGGATACAGACAATGTTAGCACGTTCCCAAATCCGTAAGATAAGAGATCTCAACGCGGAGAAATGTGGAGCAATTTTATTTCTTCTATACAACCTACTTCACAGTCCACATACTAGTAACATAACTTCTTCTACCGCACGATCCAGAACCTGAAACTCTAGATATAGCACCTTTGAATACCTTTGATCAACATATCCAAACTGCACAAGCATAACTTCAAGACTGAAGAAATGTGGAGCACAATGCAGAACATCTGTCTATCACACTATACTCTTTATTCACAATTTCTCAAAAGCACTTAGAAACTAAGCACCAAAAACACTTTCTCAATACAATCACAACATCTACAATACCTTCACAACATCTCAACCACACTAGAGGTTGACATCCATAAGCACTTACTCATCATAGCTACACTAGAGGTTGACATCAATGACAACATAGTGCAACACTTACCAACAGAGAGCTTCGCTAGACAGAATTTGTATCCTAGAAGTTGTAAAGCTTGTCACAATGTGTTCTCTTTTCATGTCCCTAAATAAGGGAGAGAGGGTTGTTTATATGAATCCCAAGTACTTTTTGAGGGCTCGATTAGGTAAGGTCAACAAGGTGTGTTACTCAATGCAACAAGGCCAAAATTTTGATATTCAATTTTTTTTAGCGCCAACAAGTAGGACACCACTGGACGCTAGTGTATTGGTGAATTTTATCCTCGAAAGGCCCATTAACAAGGGACTTAACCTTGTTTTTTAGTAAAGTGGTGAAATATGAACATGTCAAGCAGAGATAAACACACATGCTAAAACAAGTGCTAAACCTAGTGTGAAATTGTGAGTGGTGACAATTCACAACACAACATCACATCCATTAGGAGAGGTCATCCATCTGATATCTTTCATTGAATTTGAAAGTGGATGAGCCCAATTATCCCCATTTGATACCAGTATTGCTTTATAATTTTGAGTACTTTTATAAATTTATAATTAGTATTAGTACTTTATTTTTTGTTACTTTTATAATTTTATAATTAAATTTATAATCTATATTCTTATTTTTTAATAAATTATAACTAGTTTAACTTTATAATTTTATTCAATTTTTTGTTCTTATAGTTTTATTAACGTATTACTTTAATAATTTTATATTTATTATATTATGATTCTATTAACTTCATAAATGCATTAGTTTATCGATTTTATAATTTTCTTAATTTTTATTTTATTCATTTCTTAATTTTCTTATCACTTTATTATTTTTTAAATACTCTTTTCTTAATTATATGATTTTATTATTTTAAAAAAATTTATGATCTTTTAGTTTAATAAATTTGGCTAAATTTTTTATATAAGTTCTTTCTCAAATATATAGAAAAAAATAATTCACATGGAGAAAAAAGATCACAAAAAATAGAAAAGAAAAATACTTAGAAACGTGGCTAAAGGATGAGTGGACTCGGTGCACAAAGAGGTGGTTTTTCAACTTTGAAATCACACAAATGCCAAGAAACAAGGTCAATCCCCCTATTTATACTTAAACTACTTTTTATCTAATGAAAGGACCTACGATCGAAGCCCTTAGACTAAACCCTGCCCAACCACGACCCACCACACAACTATTCACTTCGATCGAACTCTGGCATGTTTGTTGTAAGATTTTTGGTCATGTTTTTCCATTTCACTTAGAGGTGGGACACACGAGTGTCCTTTTACCTGGTTGTAGTAATGACCAAGCACTTGTAAGAAAGAAGAGCTATTTTAAAGTTTATGCTCTCTATGTAGAACTGAATCAGCTCCATGTTGAATGGGTATGTTCATCCACTTCAACACCTATTAGAGTTCCAACAACGTCCTCTTATCCATAACTATAACTTCTTGATGAGTTCCTTTTACTTTTTTTGTTGAAATCAACTTTGAATTTTCTTAAAGTGCAATAAGATTATTAGTAATATTTTTTATTGAAGATGTCAAGAACAATGTAACTTGATCAGGAAATCTAATCCTAGCACTAATCAAAGTTGTTTGATAATTCTCAGAGAGTACAATAACAAACAAAGCTTTCGTGTGCCCTTTAAAATGGTTTTCTTGTATGTTGTTGCATGTTTTTGCTAAAAGAAAAAATTACAAATATGATTTTGTTTCTCCCAAACATAGCACATATGTATCTAGGTGAAGTGTTATCATTTCATTTGAATTTGGCATAGTGAGCAAGATATGATTTCTTCTAGAGTGTATGTGGCTTCCATATTATTTTAGCTTTGTAGATGGTGTGGTATTTGATTGGCATGTTTTAAAGTGTTCGAGGAGCCCATTAAGATGTTTGCCTAAGGCATGCCATGTTTTTTTCTTATCATTTAATGCTAAAAAGGCATGATATTTTTTATTAAAGCTGAGAAATATTAGTCATTCAAGAACTCTGCATTCTTTTGATACATTGCAAAAAATTTGTTTCGAAGCACATGTAAAGCACTACATTCATCCACAAAAGAATTAAGTCTAGCATCCACCCACAAGTAGTGGAGGCATTATTACCAATAAAGAAGCCTATTTCCACTAGTGTGCAATGACAAGCTTCGATGTCTTTGCCTATTTATTTTGTTGTATTTCCTAATCTTGGATAGATTAGTTTAGAGTCGTCGCATTCTTCTAGACCATGTCGTATTGAGGCATTGGTATAGATGATGTGGGAAATTATGGGGTAGGGTAAATTAGTTTTACCCCAAAATTTGACTAGGAAACATTTTTGATTTTATGAGATACACTGACTAGATTATATCCTAAAAATGTGGCCTAATCAATTTAGCTTGGGAATATTATAGATATTCTAAAATGTAGCTTGACTAAATATGTAAATATTCTTAGTAAGCCAAAAAAAGGTTACAAGAGAGTATGATGTTTAAAACAAACTAGGTTTTGGCCTTTCACTCCCAAAAATAATGCCTAAGATGAATGAAACTGAGAGAATAGCCCAATTATCCCCATTTGATACCAATATTGCTTTATAATTTTGAGTACTATTATAAATTTATAATTAGTAATAGTATTATAATTTTTGTTACTTTTATAATTTTATAATCAAATTTATAATCTATATTCTTATTTTTTTAATAAATTTATAACTAGTTTAACTTTATAATTTTATTCAATTTTTTACTCTTATAGTTTTATTAACCTATCACTTTCATAATTTTATATTTATTAAATTATAATTCTATTAACTTCATAAATGCATTAGTTTATCAATTTTGTGATTTTATTAGTTTATAATTTTCTTAATTGTATATTATTAATTTTTTAATCTGATCACTTTATTAATTTTTTTTATATTCTTTTCTTATTTATATCATTTTATTATGTTTTAAAAATTTATGATCTTTTAGTTTAATAAATTTATGATCTAGATAATATGAACGGAGTAGATTGTTCAGCCTTTGGTAGTCCTTTTCAAGTGATTGAATCTCCACAACTATAGATTGAGACATTAAGTAATTCAGCTTTAGAAATGCAAGCTCCTGAAGCTATAGTGCATGGTGATGTTTCAGTTTTAGTAATGCATGTTTCTATTGGAGAGATTCCTAATGAGATTGAATTTTCAAAATTGGAGAATTCTTTGTCAAAGAATTTAAATCTAGTTGGGCAAGAGGTGGGTCATGTGATTCAATTTGAAGAAGGAGAGATCCCTAATGAGCTTGAAGATTCTATGCTTTTTCATTCAGATGTAATGGCTAACTTGAAGAATTCTATTTTTGACTTGTTGAATTCGACTGTTGACAAAGTTGAAGATGTGGCGATCATGGAGATGAATAATAAGGTTGATTTAATCATTTATAATTTAAATTTGGGAGATCTTCCAAATGAAACATTGTTAGACTCCCTTGCAGAGAGTGTTATGAGAAAAGTGGGAGAAGCGTTCATTAAGGAAGCAGCAGATGAGATTTTGTTAGAAGACCTTGAGTTCAAACATAATGGTTCCCTTTCAATTTCCGAATTAGAAGATCTAAAAAAATTTGAGGATTCGATTAATAATCCAAAAAAACAAAGAGGAAGGAAATCCAAATTTGCAAAAACCCAAGAAGAGGTTGCTACAGGAGTCCAATCAACTTTAGACAGAAATTTGAGATCTTCTTCAAGGAGGGTTGTGAGCTCTCCTAAATCCCAATGAAAATAATTTCTTGGAATGTTAGGGGCTTAAATACCCCTAACAGAAGACGCTTAATTAAGCGTCATTTAGAGGAATGCAAAACTGATATTATATTGTTACAAGAAACTAAGTTAAATTGTGATACTGCTAAGGATATTTTTGATTCCTGGGGTCGTTGGAGAAGTTATTATGTGGATGCAGTTGGTACAGCTGGGGGTCTTTCTTTTCTTTGGTCTCCTAAGAGAGTAAAATTAGAAATAGTTGGTTTGGGAAATTCACGGATGTTAGGAAAATGTTCGAGTCTTTTTTTGGATCTTTAGTTCTAGTTGTTTAACATATATGGGCCTGCAAATCCAGTCCTTCAAAATTCTCTTTGGCAACTGCTTTCTTCTATGATCAGGCCTCTTACAGATGAGCTTGTGTTGTTTTGTGGGGATTTTAATGCTATATACAGTTCAGAGGAGAAATTGGGTGGGGTTTCTATTCCCTCAAGATCTTAGTTGGATTTTATGGAGTTTGTTGATTCCAATGGATTAGTGGATATTCCCTTTCAGAATGGGGTCTTCACTTGGTCAAATAGAAGATCTATTTTTTCTCTTATTGCAGAAAGGTTGGACAAATTCTTGTTTAGCTCTTCTTGTCTTCAGTCTAAAGTCAGTTATGTAAGCAGAATTGTTCCTTCATTGAGGTCTGATCACTATCCTATTGAGTGTTGCCTATTTGAGGACAAGGTTCCTGATAGGTGCCCATTTAAGTTTGAAAACATGTGGTTTAGGGATGATGCTTTTGTAGGTCATCTTCAGAATTGGTGGTTGGAGGCTCCTTGGGTTCATGGATCTCATCTCTATAAATTGTGTAAGAGATTAAATTTTTTGAAAAACAAAATAAAAACTTGGAATATGTCAGTCTTTGGGAATATTTTTCATGAGAAGGTGACTATTGAGGAAGAATTGAAATCTTTAAACAACAAGGTTATTTTAGAGGGGATGAATCAAGAGTCCTTTATAAAAGAAAAAGCTTTGATCAAGAGATTAAAGGAAATTTAGTCTAGAGAGGAAACTTTTTGGAGACAAATCTAGAGAGTTATGGCTAAAGGATGGTGATAAAAACATAAAATTCTTTCATGCTTCAATAAAAGCTAGGAGGAGCTTTAATCAAATTTATCAGATCACGGACTCAAATAATAATACTGTTTCAAATCTTGAAGATATTAGAAGTGAAGCTGTGAATTTTTTTCAGAATCTTTTGAGTTCTCCAAGTGTTCCTTTAGTTGATAATGAAGTTGAATTGAAAATTTTGGACAATATCCATAGGCTAATCTCTAATTCCTAGTATTTGTCTCTTACTAATCCTTTCACTTTGGATGAAATTAGAGCAGTGGTTTTCTCAATGGAAGGGAATAAAGCACGAAGACCTGATGGATTTCCCCTCTTTTCTTCCAAAAATGTTGGGATTTAATTGGGGAAGATGTTTGGAGAGCTATGGAGGAAGCTAGGAGAGAGGAAATTTTTTAAAAAGGTTAATAGTACATTTATTACACTGATTCCTAAATCTGATAGTGTTTCTTCCTTTAAAGATTTTAGACCCATCTCTTTGTGTAATACAATGTATAAGATTCTTACAAAAGCTTTGACATGTAGATTGGGTTTGCTGATCCCGAATAATATTTCTGCTAAACAAGGGGGTTTGTTCCTGGAAAGGAGATTTTGGAGGGAATTATAGTGGCCCTAGAAGTCATCCATTCAGTTAAATGAAAGAAAATTTAGGCTATGGCTTTAAAAGTTGACATGTTGAAGGCATATGATAGACTAAACTAGGATTTTCTATTAAAAAATATGAAAAGGCTTGGCTTCTGTCTCAGATGGTGTAAACTTATTTGGGAGTGTTTGTCAATAGCTAGATTTTCAGTTCTAGTTAATGGTTCTCTGACTAGATATTTTTGTTCCTCCCAGGGTCTAAGATAGGGAGATCCATTGTCTCCCTTTCTATTTATAATTTTAGCTAAAGCTTTGAGAAATATCTTAGCCTTACAGTCTCAAGGGTTATGGAAAGGGATTAAGGTAGTGGATGAAATAGACCCTTTTACTCATTGTCTATTTGTAGATGATACCCTATTGTTTGGTGAATCCACCTTTGATGAATCTCAAGTGATAAAATCTACCTTGAATAACTATTGCCTTGTTTCAGGGCAGGCCATGAATTTCAGCAAGTCAAAAATCTTTTTCTTTAACACTCTGCTTCTGATTATGCATAGGATATGTAGACTACTGGGGTTGAAAAAGGAGAATTTGCCTTGTTCATATCTGGGTATCCCACTTTTCTTTGGTTAGATCAAAAGCAATTTTGGGACAAAATTATTTCTTCCATCAATGTCAAATTGGCTAGCTGGAAGTGTAAGTGGCTCTCTTTCTCTGGCAGGATTATGTTAATTAAAGCAGTTCTTTCAGCGATACCAGTTTATATGATGTCACATCTTCCCATGTCTCAGAAGGTGATTGAAAAAGTTAAGAAAATTCTCAGGGATTTCTGATGGAATGGTAAAGGAATGATCAGAAAGATGCCTTTACTTGCCTGGGATAAGGTTTGCATGTTTAAAGAATCAGGTGGTTCTGGTATTAGAAGCTTACCCTTGTAGAATCTTGCTTTAGGTGCAAAGTTAGCTTGGAAAATCTATGCTAATCCTAAAGATAAATGGTGCATATTGCTTCAGTCTAATTATTTGGATTCTGTGAAGAATAGTAGGATTTTCATTATTCTAAACCCCCCAATTGGCTCTCCCATGTGGAAATTTATCATCTCATGCAGATCAGTTATTACATCAAAGTTGTCATGGAAAATTAGAAATGGGAGATAGGCAAACTTTTGGTTAGATTCTTGGAATGGGTGTGAAAAGTTGGATTCTAGATCAGATTTGTTAGAGGCTAAGGTTTATCTTTCAGAGCATTGGGGAACCAAAGTTAGAGATTATGTAGATTTTGATAGAAATTCTTCTTCTTTGTTTGTTCAATGGAAGGATTTTGATCTTTGTCCTTTCCCTGACTCTCAGAAGATTATTTTGAAGGATATTCTTTCTAGAAGAAAAGTTCTTGTTTCAGATAAAAATGATGAGCTAATTTGGTTGGGAAACAAATATGGGAACTATTCAGTCAAAGTTGGATACCTTAGTCTGTCTAAGAATCATTCAAAGAAGTGGCTCCTTAATCTTTGTTGGCATATAAGTGTTCTCCCTAAAGCAGGGGCTTTTGCATGGTTGGCTACCCATAATAGAATACTTACTAGAGACAGATTAATTAAATTCGGAATGGTGCTTGATCCTAAGTGCTCCTTTTGTGAAGATATGGAATCAGTGGATCATCTTTTCCTCCATTGTGATTTCTCTTAAAGAGTATGGTCTTGGTTTCTTTTCTAAACTTAATTGAAGATGGGCTCTTCCTAGTTCTTTATCCCAGTTGTTTGAAAGCTGGCTCTTGTTGTATTCCTCAATTTTTTCTTGTTTATGGAATGGCATTCCTTCAATGATCATTTGGCACATTTGGATTGAGAGAAACTTTAGGACCTTCAAGAAGATATCTAATTCATGGCTGCAAGTCGTTAATAAGCTAGAGGTTGCCATCTCAGAAAAGGTGATGTCTTTTGTTAATACTTTATCTTATTCCAATTCCTGCTTCTCTTCATGAGATAAAGTTGTTCTTAATAGATGGCCTTTGCTTAAGCTACCTCCTATTCTTGGGTCTATTGTTTCTCCCAAGCCTAATATAAAGGCTGCTTGTTGGGTTCCTCCTGTTGAGTCCTTAATTAAGCTCAATTTTGATGGTGCCTCTAGGGGTAATCCTAGGGCTTCTGGGGCTAGTTTTGTGTTTTGAGATTCTAAAGGCATAGTGTTGTTGGTAGCTTCAAAATGTCTTCCAATTGGTTCTAATAAAGAAGCAGAGATCTAAGTTGTCCTGCTTGTTCTCTCTCTGGCTATTGAAAAAGGTTTTACTAATCTTTTTATTGAAGGGGATTTTATGTTGATTATCAATGCCTTACAGAGGAGATCTCTTCATGCTTGGCATCTCAAATATTTAATGGATCCAGTTTGGGAGATTTTAGAAAGTCTTGATTTCTTTCAATGTGGACATTGCTTTAGAGAAGCAAATATGTTGGCTGATGCCTCAGCAAATTGGGTCCTGGATCATTAGATAGATTATTTTGTCAGTGATTGCTTAAAAGATTGGGAAGATTCAAACCTGTGTGATATTCATTTTAAAGACTATTCTTCTTTGTATGAATAAAAAAGGTGGTGGGGTTTTCTTCTTTGATGTGTGCTTCCTCTTCAGAA
The DNA here is from genome assembly GCA_027924645.1 of Cunninghamia lanceolata. Classification (NCBI taxonomy): domain Eukaryota; kingdom Viridiplantae; phylum Streptophyta; class Pinopsida; order Cupressales; family Cupressaceae; genus Cunninghamia; species Cunninghamia lanceolata. The sequence continues at coordinate 39,874,910 of BSBN01000391.1, read as the reverse complement.
ATGTGTTTCTACTTCCCTTCGATGATTTGGCAGTTGTGTCAGACTTTTTTGGAGATTGGGATGAAGTGGATGGTGATGTCTCATTTGTACTTGATCAGAAGTATCTTTATTGGGAGCCCTTCATTCTAATTTGGTCACAAGCATTGGTTGCGATCATAAGGAATCAAAGGATAACTTATTGATTTTTCCCTAACAGTTTTTGGTTTTGCAGGTTTCAAGGATTACACTTTAATTGTTTTTGAGTACTCTTTGTACTCCTTGTTTCTATGATTAACAAGTGGCTTCTTCTCTTGGTTCTGGGTCACTTCCTCACTATTGTTCATCCTCTACGCGGATTTTCTCACACTGGTTGGATCTAATTTGGGATTCTTGGTCGTCGGCTCTATCTTTGTAATAATTCTTTTGTACACAGTTGTTTTAATTTCTTCTAGTCGACATGTTTGGTGGGTGTATTAAGCTGAGCCTGGAGGATGGATTTTATTCATCTGGTATTTTCCTTTTTGCAATGGAAAACAATTGGAAAATTTTGCTCCTGTGACTCTTTTGGGAAAGGCAAATGGATAATCTTCCTTTTGATAGCGATAAGTTTGGGAAGGTTTTTATTATATTATGTCCTCCGGTGGAAGAGTCCTTGCATACTGTAATTGGGAACAGTTGGTTGAAGGCCAACTCGATGGCTCTCTTCTCACAAGTGGCATCCACTTTTTTAACTCATCTTATCTAGACATTGTCGATGATAATGATTTGGTATCTTTCTTGGCTTCACGGTATCTTCAACCCTTCATTTTTTCTCTGTCAGATCTTGAAGATGCTTTTAATGCTTATCACATGGACTCTTGTGACTCCCCTATTGCAGGTATATTTGGTAAAGATGTTTTTCATGATTCTCCTTCTATGCTTTTGGCTTTGCATGCAATGAAAAATGGTATTGTTAATGATGATGTCGACTCTGCTTGGAAGGCTTTATTATTTGTTAAGGAAGATCTAGGTACTGCTCTTTATGATAAAGCTTTATGTTTGTTCAATGCTATACACTATCTTGTAAAGCATGCAGAAGAAGAGTCTTTACTACATCCTTCTCTTGTTGTGGATCCTAGTCCTTCTTGTGTGGCAGAGAAGATTAATTTTGTTGATAATGAGAGCTCTTCTGGAAGTTGTGCCGACTAATTGCTTCCTTTGGTCTTGAGGTTTATATGTTTTTTGATAAGGTTCAGTCTGGAAATGTATTCTGTTATAGCTTGGGCTAATTTTGGTCATGTATCTATCTGGTTTAAGCCTGTTCTCCGGTGGTTGCCAGCCTTTCTTATGTAATATCTTTTTTATCAATATAGGTGATTCAATCACCCATGATTTAGCAAAAAAAAAATTGGCTAAAAAATTTATATAATTTCTTTCTCAAATATATGGAAAAAAAAATCATTTACACAGAGAAAAAAGGACACAAAAAATAGAAATGAAAAGAAAAATACCTAGAAATGTGGTTGGAGGAGTAGAGGACTTGGTGCACAAAGAGGTGGCTTGTCAACTTTGCAATCACACAAATGCCAAAAAACAAGGTCAATCCCCCTATTTATACTTAATCTGCTTTCTATCTAATGAAAGGAGCTTCGATCAAAGCCCTTAGAATGAACCTCTCCCAACCACGACCCATGACACAATTGTTCACTTTGATCAAACCCTAGGGGTGTGTTTGTTGCAAGATTTTTGGTCATATTTTTCCATTTGGCATAGAGGTGGGACACATGATTGTCCTTTCACCTAGGTGCAGTAACAACCAAGCACTTGTAAGAAAGAAGAGTTATTAAAGTTTATGCTCTCTATGTAGAATTGAATTAGCTCCAAGTTGAATGGGTAGGTTCATCCACTTCAACACCTATTAGAGTTCCAGCAACATCCTCTTCTTTGTAACTACAACTTTTTCTTGATGAGTTCTTTTTTTTTTGTTGAAAGGAACTTTGAATTTTCTTAAAGTGCAGATAATGTAGACCGTTGCAATAATTACTAATATTTGACAACAAGGTGTGTGTAGAAAGATTTGGGACCAAAAAGTGGCCAAAACCACTTTTTTGTCCAAACAAGCCATAATGCAAGCGCATTATAATGCACTCACATTATAATGTGCTTGCATTATGGCTCTATAGTTACCGAACATAGGCTTGGTAAATACCAAGCCATAACGTAAGCGCGTTATAACATGCTCACATTTTAAACTAGTTAAAATGGGGATCCTTGAACTTCCTTCACTCTAGGAAGAGACGAGGGGTATATATATAAAATAAACATTTAAGTATAAGTTGGTATTTACCTTTTATCTTATACTTTAATTTATATTTTATGTATATAGTGGCAAGATGTTTGAGAGTAGTTTCAGATCCATATGAATTAAATTGTAGATTCTAGGATTTGGAGGATCCCTCAAATTTTAGACTTAGTCAAATTTTCAGGGTTTCAGACTTAGCCAAATTCAGGGGTTCAATAGTATGCATCAGGGTAAAGGCACAGGGACCATCTCTCTCTCTCTCTCTCTCTCTCTCTCTCTCTCTCTCCTATCTCTCTCTATCTACCCCACTTTCTATATTTTCCCTCTCTCTCTCTCTCTCTCTCTCTATATATATATATATATATATATATATATATATATATATATATATATATATATATATATATATCTCCTCTCCCTCTCTATCTCTCTATCTACCCCACTTTCTATATTTTCCCTCTCTAACTCTATTTCTCCCCCTCTCTCTCCCTCTCCTCCTCCCTCTTCCTCTCTATCCATCTATGTAGATCCCTCTCTATCTCTCTCTCTCTCCCCAGGTACCTCTTTCTATGTTTCCCTCTCTCTAACTCTATATCTATATCTCTCTATCTCTCTATCTATTTCACTCTCTCTCCCTCTCTCTATGTCAAGCTATCTCTCCCTCCCTAGTGCAGGAGCACCTTGAGACTTGAGAATATGGAGGATTCCATGCATATTCTGTTCTGTTCAAAGTGTCATGTTGTAAGGCCTTAGCGCCATATTAAATCATGCTTAGCCGAGTAGCGGTATAAAACTAAGTTTGTATACGTGTCATACAAGATTGTAACCAAACTGAAAAGATTGTAACCGAATGGTAGAGGTGGTTATAGGGCGGTTCGCCTTCTATCTTGTGTAACTACCGATACGTGAGTCTATATAGTCATTCTATGTTTGTTAAGGAAGGATATAGAGTGAAAAACGAACATAGAGGAAGAGAAAATTGATTTGTATGTATATTCTCAGAGGAATAAAAAGTTATGTTTTGATCTAATCGCAGAGATGTAGATCGGAAGCATTCCACTGGTTGAGATTTCTTCGAAATCAGTGGAATGACTTCCTTAGGAGTAGATTATTTTTCTGTTTTGTAGATTTTGTTATTCTATTGAGCTATCTCTCTCCTTCCCTCCATCTCTCTCCCTCCCTCTATATCTCTCTCCCCCTCTTTCTATCTATATCTCTATCTGTCTCTTATTCTCTATCTCTCTATCTCTTTATATTTCTCTCTCACTATCTCTATATGTCTCTCTCGCTATCTCTATATATATCTCCCTCTGCCTCTATATCTCTCTCTCCCTTCCCCCCCCTCTCTCTCTTTCTAATTGTCTCTTTCAATTCGAGCATTGCAAAGCCAAGATCTCAAGTGGGATTTGTCCCATGCTAACAACGTTCAATACGAGCAAACAAAACTAGGCCTCATTCTTAATATGTGGACAACCTTGAAGGTGTTTTAAGAAAAGAAAAAATAATTTGCACAAGAAAGCAACTAAACCATCTCGTATATTGGTTTGTCTCAATACACGTTTAAGAGATGGACTCACTAAAAATAATTTGGCCAAGAAGTGGGACTCACTATTGTGCTTGCACTTTTATTTCTCTTTATTTTATAATTTTATAAAGGAAAATAATATTTCCTTAAGTTAATCTATGCTAATTAAATAAATGCAATCAACTTCGCATAAATTAATCTAGATTAAAGATAATAATAGTGAGGAATGATAAAAGTGTGTAAAACAATGTTATTTTAAGACATTAAATGTAAGGTAGTTAGGGTAGTTGGCTATAGGAACAACAATGACAAATAATTCTAATGTAGCACAGATCTAAGACATGAAGTACATAAAAATAAGTGCCTTTGATATGCAAATTGCTTGAGATTCCATGCAGGATTGTATCTTGCCATAGGTTGATCCTGCAACTCTAGGTTAGTTTCAGGTTGCATAGATCTACTCTAACCCGATGTACATGTCTATTAATTGATTCATCTTGAAGTTTGTTTCTTGTTGATTGTTACGGATTGGCGGTATTTAAAAATACCTTAGAGGAGATTGCTTCATCATAAGGGTTGTGTTCTCCTAGTTTGGTCCCCTTTATTAAACTGACTTTATGGTCATAGAAATGATCGAACACAACAATCTTAGACAATACAGATGATCTAGATGACTTTGATGCTTGAATCAGGTTCCTTTAACTACTTTAAATCAAAAGATTCTTATAATGATTGTTCTTTGCAATGCACAAGAATTTTCCCTTGATATTGGTTATGATTTAATGTATATTGAATGCCTTCAAATACCAAAACATAGCAAGTATTCATGCAAATGTGTATCATGTTGGCTCATAATAGCTAGTGGAATATGTGGTAATTGACACATTTAAATTTTGAAATTTTAAATTTGGGCCAATTCCATGTGGTACAGGGTCAATCTTGCATGCTGTGGGATTGACTTGGGACAATAAAGTGCTAATATAGGAATGGGGAGTGATTGCATGGGAGTAAGTGCAAGGTTAGGTGTAATAAAAGGAAAATGTATGGAAATATGTGCAAAAATAGACAAGTTATGGTCAAATGTATAGTAATGGGTGTAAATGGAGAGGGGTAGTGGATTAGGGTGTGAACCCAATTTTGCATAAGAGTTTGCTATTTATCGATATGTAATTGTATTAAGCCATTCCATCAAAATGGACCCAAAACTAAATGGGAATTGACATGGGTATACAAAATTCACCATTACATTTTGTCCCTACTTTGAGGTGCATCTAAATCCTATCATAAATATGTATATTAAAGTAAATTAGCACTCACAAACATGCATGTAGAGTAAATGTTGAGACATAAAAAGGATATTGAGGTCCATGTAAAGGAATGCACCCACTAGATCTTGTCATGTGTACTCCATGGGAACCTACAAAACAAAGAAAACATGTATAATGAGTAGCTTTTGTTGCAAAAGTATTAAAGATAAAAATAAATGCATTCTGAGTTTACTGTTAACAATCATGAGAGAGAGAGAGAAAGAGAGATTTCAAGTGTTGTTGTTGGTATGTGATAAATGATTCCTTTGGATGTAGTGATGAATCTTTGTATTGATGCCTATAACTATTTGCAATCTCAATAAAGGATTGTTAGTCACAAGATATGCCCCCATCAATTGGTTGCATCTATCAAATACAAAGAATGCACCCACTAGATCTTGTCATGTGTGTTCATCCCTTGGCATGTGTACTCCATGGGAAGCTACAAAACATGCCCCCATCAATTGGTTGCATCTATCAAATACAAAGAATGCACCCACTAGATCTTGCATCTATCAAATACAAGGAATGCACCCACTAGATCTTGTCATGTGTGTTCATCCCTTGGCATGTGTACTCCATGGGAACCTACAAAACAAAGAAAATATGTATAATGAGTAGCTTTTGTTACAAAAGTATTAAAGATAAAAATAAATGCATGCTGAGTTTACCGTTAACAATCATGAGAGAGAGAGAAAGAGAGATTTCAAGTGTTGTTGTTGGTATGTGATGAATGATTCCTTTGGATGTAGTGATGAATCTTTGTATTGATGCCTATAACTATTTACAATCTCAATAAAGATCTTGTCATGTGTACTCCATGGGAACCTACAAAACAAAGAAAACATGTATAATGAGTAGCTTTTGTTGCAAAAGTATTAAAGATAAAAATAAATGCATTCTGAGTTTACTGTTAACAATCATGAGAGAGAGAGAGAAAGAGAGATTTCAAGTGTTGTTGTTGGTATGTGATAAATGATTCCTTTGGATGTAGTGATGAATCTTTGTATTGATGCCTATAACTATTTGCAATCTCAATAAAGGATTGTTAGTCACAAGATATGCCCCCATCAATTGGTTGCATCTATCAAATACAAAGAATGCACCCACTAGATCTTGTCATGTGTGTTCATCCCTTGGCATGTGTACTCCATGGGAAGCTACAAAACATGCCCCCATCAATTGGTTGCATCTATCAAATACAAAGAATGCACCCACTAGATCTTGCATCTATCAAATACAAGGAATGCACCCACTAGATCTTGTCATGTGTGTTCATCCCTTGGCATGTGTACTCCATGGGAACCTACAAAACAAAGAAAATATGTATAATGAGTAGCTTTTGTTACAAAAGTATTAAAGATAAAAATAAATGCATGCTGAGTTTACCGTTAACAATCATGAGAGAGAGAGAAAGAGAGATTTCAAGTGTTGTTGTTGGTATGTGATGAATGATTCCTTTGGATGTAGTGATGAATCTTTGTATTGATGCCTATAACTATTTACAATCTCAATAAAGGATTGTTAGTCACAAGATATGCCCCCATCAATTGGTTGCATCTATTATGTTCTCTGTATTGTTCCAATTTTATCGTATGTCTCCGAAGAGACACTTACCATTTTTTGAATCTCCAAACTTAAAGTCTCTGTTTGCGGTATCTGTGAAAAATGTGGGAGTAAAGTAACAAATAGAATCATGCCCTGCCCCAACGCGCAGACCTGGGCGCAAACCAAAAAAAATTTGAAATATTATCGAACTGCGGACCTTTAGTTTACAAGATTGACGCCTTGTGTCGGTAGTAATGACAGCCGTTGAACTTGGTCAGCCCTCCCATGCTGCTGCACAACCATTTTTAGTTGGACGCAATTCTCTGCATCTCCAATGGCTTTGTAAGTGAGAGAGGCAACGCAACATTCCAGTGTTACATAACTACACACACCAGCTTCGATTCCCGACCTGGGTTGCAGCTTTTTTAATATCTTCTTCTACATCTCTATTTCCACCAGCTCTCGCTCTCCTTTCTCCTCCACCTCTACATTGCATCCCCACATCCACAATTTTCTTGCTTCGGAACTGGGGACCAAATCTTTTTTCTTCTCATCTCTCCACTCTCAAGCTACGTAGTGTTTCTTCTTTTAGCTATGGCTGGGAGGTCTCTCTCCGATCCTCTTTCCGAGGGGCCCTTTCTAGGCAGCATCATCCTCTTCCGCCCCCTATGTGTAGTGCTGGTGTCTTTTGTTTCGGTGGGCCGTGCATACCTACCCACCATTTTTTATTTGTAATGCTGCATACCTTGTACTTTTCCCCTTCGACCCGATTTCCTTTTTGTGTAAAAGTTGGCACATAACATGATCCTAACCCATTCCATCTGCACTAGTCATTGGTCCTTCATTTAACCATCCATCACCTAGGTTCAGAACTGCAGTCGTGGAACTCAACTAGTTCATAACTGACCCCTACCCTTTTAAACTTCAAATTCGGGCCAGAGTTGACCTCTTCCTAAGTGATCGTTGTGTGCTGAGTTAATGCTTGAAACATTTCATCTGCACCAACCCTAGTTCATTTCGAGACACCTAGCACCTAGAAATCATCTAAAAGCCTCATAACATTATAACTGGAGCATTCATGCGCCATGAGTACTGCATCGGCATCCAAGGCATACTACATCAGTATCCTCGGGGTTTTGCCACATAAGAATTAATCATTGCCCAACAAACTCCCCATAGGTGTTTGTCAACATTGTCAGTTTATTAAATTGCAGGTCAAGATACCTAGGCGAATCTATGTTCACAGATATAAAAGCTCTACAAGGCTCGGCTTCATTTCTTAGGTTCAAAGTTCACTTATGCACATAGGGTTTACGTAAGCATTTGCGGATCTGATTTGGTTCATGATTTCCACACTCGCAAATTCGACCTACCCAAAATATGAAATCGATCCACTTCGATTCTATCGTTCTGATTTCAAAGCCTCTGAGAATAAGTGAATTCTAACTTATGGTTCAACGGTTATCATCAAAACAACTTTCAACTACCTTTCAACAAAATCGGTTAGGTAGTTCTAATTCTTTTTATTTCTAGTTTTCTAAATTCTATCCAGAGATTTGTTGTGCAACTCTAAATTAGGTTAATTAGGATTGTAAATCACTTGTTATATTCCTTAAGCCTAATTATGTAAAGGTGCATTTTTTCTTCCTTACATTTTGGTGAACCCAACACGTGAGCCCCTCTGGCATTTTTTCCTAGGATTTTGGTTTTTCTTTTTATTTCTAGATCTGATATTCTTTTTACCATATTCTTCATTTTAGATTTGCTTATAGTTTTGGTCCTTCGTTGTTTGAGTCTGTATTCCATTCCTACCCAGTCCCACCCTCTGCTTGAGCTCCATTGTTATATCTTTTACTATGGATCCTTATGACTCTTATTTTGGGACTCCCTTCATGCATGCATCATGTATTATGAGCTATTTGCACGCTTTCTTGAATCTCATCATTTTATCCTTGATGACATTACCTTCTTTTTATGACATAGGTGATCATGCATGCTCCGTGCATAAGATTGTAGAGCATGTTTGGCTAATCTTTCATCCTTTGTGGACCTTCTGCATGTCATCCCATCTATATAAGAAGATTTTACTTCATCAAGTGCCAATGGCTCATCATGTTGGACCGCGTCTTGTGAGACGAATGATGATGACCAATACTTCAACTCTAATCTCTCATGACAATCGAGAGATCTTCCTTCAAGTGGTGATGTTTCCCCTAGTGATTATATCTTTTACACATCTTTGGATAGCTTTCCTTGTTGCTCTCCGGATTCTCTTACACGCCCTTCTCTTCCTCCATCTTGTCTTAAGGATCCTCGTGATGTCGATACACATGTTTCCCCTTCGCAAAAGATTATTGTTCCTTAATCTGTTTCAAGTGGCCCGTGGCCTATTGATAATATATCTAGTGAGGATCATAGTGATAAATCTTTATTTTGTAACGAGGATGACGGGGACTATGTGTTTCACGATGATTTGGTTTATAATGTACATCCCTTTAAAACACTAGTGATAGAATCATCTGGTGGAAATAAAGATGCCAAGTCACGTGTTAAATCATTTTATGCCTCATGTGTATACATCATGATAATAGTTTGATGCATGCCTTTTGTGATGCGTTGATTGATCGATAAAAGTAGTGGTTCAATTTAGTGCCTCGATTATTACGCTTCCTTACATTATTTGTCATGTGCTTTTATAGATGGCTTTATTGTTAGCAAGATGGAATATATGTTTCACATAAATCTCGTTCATTACATTCTAGTGGCCTTTCCTTGGGGATCCCGTGGATTTCTATACGCATCCGGATGATATGGCACTTATTGACGGCCGTGTCGGTTCTTCATATCCTTTCATGTTTTCCCATGGTATATATTAGTGACTGCTTCTCGAGCACATGCTTCCACACCTCATCTTGTGCGTGGCTTACACGTGGCAAGAGATAAATAATAATATGAGGGTCTCTTACAGTTTTTTCACTATATGTGGAAAATGGGTCTCCGATTGATGACATCTCTCCCTCCACTCTTGCGCATGACATTATCCCCATTTGATACCAGCATTGCTTTATAATTTGGAGTACTTTTATAAATTTCTAATTAGTATTAGTACTATAATTTTTGTTACTTTTATAATTTTATAATTAAATTTATAATCTATATTCTTATTCTTTTTATAAATTTATAACTAGTTTAACTTTATAATTTAATTCAATTTTTTATTCTTATAGTTTTATTAGCCTATTGCTTTCATAATTTTATATTTATTATATTATGATTCTATTAACTTCATAAATGCATTAGTTTACCGATTTTATAATTTTATTAGTTCATAACTTTCTTAATTTTTATTTTATTCATATCTTAATTTTCTTAGTTGTATTCACTTTATTAATTTTTTATATATTCTTTTCTTAGTTATATCATTTTATTATTTTTAAAAAAATTATGATCTTTTAGTTTATTAAATTTGGCTAAAAAATTTATATAATTTCTTTCTCAAATATATAGAAAAAAAATAATTCACATGGAGAAAAAAGGTCACAAAAAATAGAAAAGAAAAGAAAAACACCTAGAAATGTGGTTGAAAGAGGAGTGGAGGACTCGATGCACAAAGAGGTGGCTTGTCGACTTCGCAATCACACAAATGCCAAAAAACAAGGTCAATCCCCGTATTTATACGTAAACCACTTTTTGTCTAATGAAAGGAGCTTCTATCGAACCCCTTAGACTGAACCCCACCCAACCACGACCCACCACACAACTGTTCACTTTGATCGAACACTGGCATGTTTGTTGCAAGATTTTTGGTCATGCTTTTCCATTTGGGTTAGAGGAGGGACACACGATTGTCCTTTCACCTAGCTGTAGTAACGACCAAGCACTTGTAAGAAAGAAGAGCTATTAAAGTTTATGCTCTTTGTGTAGAACTCAATCAGCTCCAGGTTGAATGGGTAGATTCATCCACTTAAACAACTATTAGAGTTCTGGCAAAGTCCTCTTCTCCGTAACTACATCTTCTTCTTGATATGTTCCTTTTACTGTTGTTGTTGAAAGGAACTTTGAATTTTCTTAAAGTGCAGATAATGTAGACCATTGTAATAAATACTGTTTTGTTTGCAAGTTGAGTTGTTATGGTAATCTTTGATAGCATTAAATGGTGATATAACTACTTGTGGTTTAGTTGTTGGTAGTTGTGTAACCAACAACATAAGTATTAACATTTACATAGTAAGTTGTATGATAAGTGAATGACATTATTCTTTGGGTCCTTCGTATACCTAGCAATTGTATTACACACTACCTATATGAAATTTTTGCTTACATTCGGTGTGCTCATTGTGTATAGGTACTTTTGATATCGTTTAAATTGCTATTGGCTACTAGTGCATAAAATCCAGTAGCAAACCAATCCTAGAGATTTTCCACTAGGTCACTCCATCATTCATTACATTCAAAACCCTTATTAGCATAAATGCATCACAATCAATTATATTTGATGCTTGTTGTATTTTCCAACTTCATCAAAATCATCGAATCAATCAACAGGTCTTGACTAAGGCACGGGGAGGGAAGCATGCCAATTTCCCATCCCTAACTTAGTAAGCACCGATGTTGTTCGATGTCGCCGAGTCTTCTGTTGCAAGTGCTAAAGTTTTGAGGACCCCAAGTTTAGGGTTGCGCCATCTAGGTTAGAATTGTAGATACAAGGATTAGACACAGGGGCATATTTAACCTAGGTTCGTGCACAATAATAGATCTCATAGAGAATGTTGTCTTAGCTTATTCATCTCAGATCTAGTTTCGAATGTGAAGTAACAATAGTACATTACATCCATGTACTCTCCTCTTATCTACCTTCCAAATACACATTTATGTTTGTAATTTTGTTTCTATTTCAAATCTGATTAAATACACGCTTCTAAACTAAACTCAAATATGTAAACTAATCGTTATATTTCATTATGTATTATGCAAATAGGCATCCCTTAATGATGACAAGTTTTGAAGTACACATGTAGAGTGCATAATTCATGGCGGAGATCAAAAGGACAGTCATCAAAATAATCTTATCCCACGAGTGTCACAAATTATTCTCCTCCATAGATCTACAGGAATGAACCGGTTAGATTTCCCTGCAAACAAGCATCGGAGCTTTGAAGAAGATTCTTCCAAAGAGAAGGAAGATGTCACATAGGCTAGAAACAATGGAAAATGAGACAAAGATGAAAAATAAGTCTTGCTGGCATGAGTATTAGTCATTTTAAAGGTGGAGATGACTGCATTGGTAAACACAGAAAGGTTTGCAACGAGATTGGCCAAATTCTTTTACATATTCTCGTCTAGAAATGGAATCTGGAAGCAGTTTAATGCTTGAAGTTTGAAAATTTGATCATATTTTTCTTATCGCCTTGTTACTCTTTCTAAAAGATAAATTCTATTATTTTTCCTCCTATTTTGCAGGGTCAAGCTGCATTTGATGCTTTGTCTTCATGCACGGGAGGTAACAACAAGGAATTATATGGTGACCAAAAGCCCCTTTTACTTCGAGGTAGAAGGGGCTTGAAGATTCTGAAGGTAGATGAATTATCAGTTTTTGGGAGAATTGGGGAATAGGACAACTTGATCGGGAAATCTAATCCTAGCACTATAATCAAGGTTATTTGATAATTGTAGGCCACATTTTTGGGACATAATCTAGTCAGTGTATTTCAGAAAATCAACAACAAACAAAGCTTTCATGTGCCCTTTGAAAAGTTTTTCTTGTATGTTGTTGCATGGTTTTGCTAAAAACAAAAATTATAAATATGATTTTGTTTCTCCCAAACATAGCACATATGTATAGGTGAAGTGTTATCATTTCATTTAAATTTGGCATGGTGAGCAAGTTGAATGAATTTCTTCTAGCATGTAGGCGGCTTCCATATTTTTTTAGCTTTGCAGACCGTGTGGTATTTGATTGGCATGTTTTAAAGTGTTCGAAGAGCCCATTAAGATGTTTGGCTAAGGCATGCCATGTCTTTTTTCTTATCATTTACTGCTAAAAAGAAATGATATCTGTTATTAAAGCTGAGAAATATTATTCATTCGAGAACTCTGTATTCTTCTTATACATTGCAAAAATTATATTTCGAAGCACATGTAAAGCACTACATTCGTCCACTGTAAAAGAATTAAGTCTAGCATCCACCCACAAGTAGTGGAGGCATTATTACCAATAAAGAATCATATTTCCACCTGTGTGCAGCGACAACCTTCGATGTCTTTGCCTATTTATTTTGTTGTATTTCCTAACCCTGGGTAGATTAGTTTAGAGTCATTACATTCTTCTAGAGCATGTCGTACCGAGGCACTGGTATAGATGATGTGGGTAGTTATGGGGTAGATTAGTTTTACCCCAAAATGTAACTCATAAATGTTTTTGATTTTTTGAAATACACTGACTAGATTATGTCCCAAAAATGTGGCCTAATCAATTTAGCTTGGGAATATTATAGATATTCTGAAATGTAGCTTGACTAAATATGTAAATGTTCTTAGCAAGCCAAAGAAGGTTACAAGTGAGTATGATGTTTAAAACAAACTAGGTTTTGGCCTTTCTCTCCCAAAAATAATGCCTAAGATGAATGAAACTGAGAGCATAGGCTTTTGCAGTTCTCATGAAACTCTGTTCAACAAAAAATTAGATCTAAGTTGTGGCAGCTAGCTTTACAGTCTGCACAGAATAAGGATTCCTTTTGGGGTTATGAAAAATTAAAAGGGTGGGCATTATTTGTTGGCCTTGAACGCATTGTGAAAATGGGTTAAATTTGATGGCGACACGATGTATTTACGACTTTTTGTGAATGGTGAAGTATGCTTGAATATTGTTTAAAAATAGTATCTGAAGCCAGTAAAAGAAAATTTAAAGTCAAAAGCTATAAATTTCCTTGAATGGGCTATATTTAAAATCTATATAATAAATGCTTATAGTTTTGAATTTTTGACCTTATTTTAAAAATTGAAAAATAGAGCCTTGGTTTTTAGTGCAATAGCTATTTCAACGAGCAATACATGCAATAGCATGCAAGTTATTTTTTTCTCGGTAGACGTGAATTGGAAGAAATAAAAAGAAATTCTAGCATCTGAAACTTGGGTGATGAGCTATTCTAGCATGTGAAGGCAATATTTGATAGTAACCATCATGAAAATTTTAGGGAACCTTTGTCTAATAGGCAACGCCAACTATGAAGTTTGATTTGATTTGATCTACCCTGCATTTAAGCTCCATTTCAATCTTGATCTCTATCAGATGCCTTAAATTTTGTGTTAATGGCTTGTTTTATTTATTTGAGAGTGAAATGCAAAGGAAAATCTTGTACCATGCAAATCCTTTTTCGTTTTGGCCATACAAAGTCTATATTGCATGTAGTAGGGGGAACACAAGGATCTCTACCCACAGCTCGTTCCAATTGTTCTAGTCACTTGTAATGGTCGATGGTAAATCCCCTCAAAGATGGCTTGGGCACTAACAATCCATAAAGCACGACGTCTCACAATCAATAGATCAACAGTTGACATTGTGTTTGATCTACGCATCTCCTCCGCATTCCCAAACCAATGGTATGAATGCACACAAAACAATACATATGTAATCCTATGGGAGGAGGAGGAGGAGGAGCTCTAAACAAGGTGAACACAAAATTCCTAGAGATCCATTTGATTGCCCACATTATGTAATGTACAAAGTTAGTTTGTCGTATTAAGGGAAATCGGGCAACCTTGTCTCTTTCCAAATGTAATAACGATTTCTTCTCAAAATTATAACATGTGGATTAAACCTTTAAAATACAATTGATAGTTACGTCGAGAGGCGTTCTACAATGGCAAAAAGGGCTAAAAGATTCAGATTCCTGTAAACAATTAAGATTTAGATTCCCAAGTAAACAAAATTCATAAAATGTGTAAATAAATAAATTCGTGGAAGCCAAATGGATAGAAAAATAGAAAAACTTGGGTAGTTATGGAGTGAAATCTTTATCATGTTAAACAAAAAATAAATAAATTCGTGGAAGCCAAATGGATAGAAAAATTAAAAAACTTGGTCAATTATGGAGTGAAATCTTTATGACATTTGAAGAATATGAAAAGTCTTGCAACATAGTCTCTTTAAATTAATTCATATGAGCATATCAAATATTTTAACTGCAAGTAATTTATAAATGCCAACAAATTGGAAGATATCTCTTGGCGTACGGTAGATATATTTTTTTAAATATAAATATACTAGTTTAATTCATTTAGTAACGTATTACTTTTACAAATTTCTTGTAAAAAAATAATCCAATAAGAGAACCGTAATGTAAATTTTTTTTTTCTATTTTACTTTACTTTTATAAAAAACATAATCCAATAAGACAACCCTAATGTGTAAATATTTTTCTATTTTACTGATAAGAAATAATACAATAATTTTCTTACACAAGTTTCTTGGAACACATTATTCCCCTCAGCCGAAAGGAGCTCAAATTAATTTGGACCATTTCTCGATTTATGCGTGTCATCCTTAATCAGAGGCCATGCTAATCTTCTCTGTATCATTCCAATTTTATTGAATGTCTCTGAAGAGACACTCAACATTCTTTGAATCTCCAAAGTTAAAGTCTCTCTTTTGCAGTATCTGTGAGAATTGTGGGAGTAAAGTAACAAATAGAATTATGCCCTGCCCCACGCGCAGACCTAGGCGCAAACTATTGATGTTCTTGTAGCGACGGGAGATATGAAGAGACACCATATGAAGAGCCACCATATGAAGAGACATCATATGAAGAGATACCATATGAAGAGACACCATATGAAGAGTCACCAATGCATATGAAGAATCGCATTGATTTGTATATACAGAAGACAATGTTCATTCATTTGTGTATCAATTTTTTATGCATCAAATTAGTATTGTATTTGAGTCAAGCTGTAAGTAGATTTGTGTTTTTTTTATTCAATATATAAGAGATATATTTGTCTGGGTTTTTCTCCCTTAAGGAGGAGGGTTTTCCCAGGGTATCTCTGTGTTAAAGTGTTATCATTTCTATTTTTCTGTTTATTTCAATTCTGATCATAAAACTAACATGGTATCAGAGCAGGTCTAAGAAAAGATCAGATCAGATTTGTTTAAGCAGTGAAGTCTTCTTCTCATCTTAGAGCATCTATTCAAGCATTGGAAATGGTGAACGGACTCAAGGTTGAAGATAGACTTGATGGTGCATCTAACTTCACCTCTTGGAAGTTCAGAGTTCTTATTACATTGGAAGAGAATGATATTCTCAAGTTTGTAGAGAGCGAAGTATCTGAACCTTCCGATGAGTCTAAGAAAATTCAATGGAGGAAGAATGGCACGAAGGCCAAGAAGATCTTGATTGATTCCGTGAAGGATCACCTTGTGCCTATCATCTCCAAGTTGAAGACAGCTAGAGATATGTTCAAGACTTTGAAGGGATTAAATGAAATCAATAACACCAGCAGAGCTCTTGCCTTGAGGCAATAGCTACATCACATCAAGATGGCTAAAGGAGATTCAATCATCTCTTTCTTCATGAAGATTACTGAATTAAAGCATCAACTATATGCCATTGGAGATATAGTTGAAGATAGAGACTTAGTCATGTTGGCACTCAACGGTCTTCCTCAATCTTGGGAGCCTTTCATCCAAGGTATCAGTGGAAGATCTAAGTTACCAAAGTTTGATCGTCTTAGAGCTGATTCCATTCAAGAAGAATCAAGATTGGCAGCAAGAGGTAATGATCGAAGCTCTCTCAATGAAGACAATCAAGTTCTTGCTGCTCAAACTTCCAAAAGGAAAGGAAAAGAATGGAGAAGAGGAAACTTCAAGAGAAATAGAGATAGAAAATCAGATGCTGCCCCTGAATCAAAGAAGAAGAAGGATCTCTCCCATATTCAATGCTTTAGATGTGACAAGTATGGTCACTATGCTAGTGATTGTCCAACAAGACCAAAACCACATGCCTCTACTGCAGATGTGTATGATGTCTATCCTCAGAAGGAATCAAGAGATAACTCAAGTGGATTCCTATTCATCTCTGCCCTATCAAGCAATGTTCCAACCGATAGTAGCACATGGTTGATTGATAGTGGCACCTCTCGTCACATTACAGGTTATAGAAAACATCTTTCAGACTTAATAGAAAGAGAAAACCACCTTCAAGTTATAATCGGAGATGATGCATGCTATTCAGTAAAGGGTGCTGGAGCCACCTCTCTTCACTTAGATTCCAGCATCTCTCTCCATTTGAGTGATGTCTTGTTTGTACCAGGTATCAATTTCAGCATTGGAAGACAAAGGATATCAAGTTGCATTTTCTGATGGAAAAGTTCTTGCTTGGCCAAAGAACTCCAGCATCAATTTAGCCCAAGTAATTAGTGTTCGTCAAGAGAGTCTATATAGACTTTCCACTCGTTCAATTCAAGCATTGATGCATGACTCCACCAGTTCAAGTGAGTTATGGCATAGGAGACTTGCTCATCTTCACTTTAGAGCTCTTCCATTTATGGAGAAGATGGTTACTGGCCTTCTGAAACTCAGTCAAGAGCATGATGGTACTTGTAGAGGATGTGCAATGGGTAAGAATACTAAGGGTCTTTTTCATAATAGTGAAAGTAGATCAAAATGCATTCTAGATCTTGTTCATTCTGATTTGTGTGGTCCAATGTCTATGGCATCCTTGAGTGGTTTTTTGTATTATGTAATTTTCATTGATGACTACTCCAGAAAGACTTGGATCTATTTTTTGAAGTCTAAGGAATCTGAAGAAGTGCTTGAGAAATTTAAAGAATTTAAGGCTCAAGTAGAAAATTTGTCCGGGAAAAGGATCAAAGTTCTGAGATTTGATAACGGAGGAGAATACACCTCTGGAGGCTTCTGCAACTTTTGTATTGAGGCAGGAATTAAGAGGGAGTTTTGTGTTCCTTACAATCCTCAGCAAAACGGAGTTACAGAAAGGAAGAATAGATCCATAGTTGAGGTAGCCAAAGCTATGATCCATGACCAAGGCTTACAAACCCTTCTTTGGGCAGAAGCATCCAGAACTGCAGTGTATGTTCAGAATCGGAGCCCTCATCGAATATTAGAAAATATGACTCCTGAAGAAGAATTTACAGGTATGAAACCTGAAGTTAGTCATTTGAGAATCTTTGGTTGTCCAGTTTATATTCATGTGCCTAAAGATAAAAGATCTAAGTTAGAACCATCAAGCAAGAAATGAATGTTTGTGGGATACAATGAGACTTCCAAGGCCTACAGGATCTACATTCCAGGGCAGAAATAGATTGAGATTAGCAGGGATGTCACTTTTGAAGAAGAAGTTGCATTCAAAAGATCTAAAGGGCCGTACATGAAGATAGATAGTGAAGAACATGAGACACCTTAGGATATGGACATTTCTCCTGATTTGACTTCTGAGATTTAGAGGGAGTCTACTAAGTTAGAAGAGGCTAGTGATCTAGTTGATTCTATAGAAACAACTGATGGACCTAGAGATATTGCAGTAGTACAGAAAAGGCCTCGACAAACCATGCAAGAGGAGGAAAAATATGCAGCTCCTTGAAGATCTTTTAGAGAAAGCAAGAGACCTCAGAAGTTCTCAGATTATGTGTTATTGATGAGTCACATCATTGATTCTGAACCTTCTAGTTTTGAGGAAGCATCCAATCAGCAGGTATGGAAAGATGCAATGACAGAAGAATTTCAGTCTATCATCAAGAATGATGTTTGGGATATTGTACCTAGACCTGAAGGAAAATCAGTTGTATCTTCCAAGTGGATTTTCAAGATCAAGCATGTAGCTGATGGGAGCATTGAGAAATACAAAGCAAGATTTGTGGCTAGAGGATTCTCTCAGAAAGAGGGAATAGATTATGAGGAGACATTTGCTCCAGTTGCTCGTTATACATCCATCAGGACTATTATTGCTATTATAGCAGCTAAGGGATGGAAACTACATCAGATGGACGTGAAGACAACATTTCTTAATGGTATAATTGAAGAAGAAGTATACATTGAGGAACCTGATGGATTTGTGATTCATGGGAAGGAATCTCATGTTTGTAGACTAAAGAAGGCTTTGTATGGCCTTAAGCAGGCTCCTCATGCTTGGTATGAGAGGATTGATCGATACTTGGTGAGCCTAGGCTTCTTCAAAAATGATGCAGCTTCAAATCTTTACTTCAAGGTAATCGATGGTGAGGCTCTAATTTTAATTCTTTCTGTTGATGACTTATTCCTTACTGGTGAAGAACATCTCATTGTCAAATGCAAGAAAGAGTTAACTTCTAAATTTGAAATGAAGGATTTAGGTCTTATGGATTACTTTCTAGGGTTGGAAGTATGGCAAAGACCCAATGAGATTATTCAAAGTCAAGGGAAATACACCATAGATATATTGAAGAGGTTTGGGATGATGGATTGCAAATCTATGTCTACACCGATGGAAACAAATTTGAAGAAATTGAGTGAGTCTGCAGCTAGTTCAGATTTGGTAGATCCCACCATGTTTAGGGAGTTGATTGGATCATTGATGTATCTAGTCAATACTAGACCAGATATTTGCTATGTAGTGAGTGCCCTTAGTCAGTTCATGTGTGAACCAAGGAAAATTCACCTAGTTGCAGCCAAGCATATCTTGAGATACTTGCGTGGTACAGTTGGATATGGCTTGAGATATACTTCTAGTGTAGATCTAAAACTACAAGGGTACTCTGACTTTGATTGGGTCGGGAGTGTAGCTGACAGAAAGAGCACCTCTGGATGTTGCTTTAGCTTGGGGTCTGCAATGATTTCTTGGTGTAGCAGGAAGCAGTCTTCAGTGGCACTAAGCACTACAGAATTTGAATATATTGCAGCATGTGTAGCAGCTCGAGAAGCAGTGTGGCTTCGAAAGCTCCTTGCAGATTTGTTTGGAAAATCATTGGAGCCTACTGTTATTCATTGTGACAATCAAAGTTGTGTGAAGCTATCTGTCAATCCAATGTTCCATGACAGAACAAAACATGTGGAAATCAAATATCATTACATTAGAGATATGGTATTAAGGAAAGCTATTTAGCTGAGATACATTTGCATTGAAGATCAGACGGTTGATATTCTCACTAAGCCTCTCTCCAAAATGAAGTTTGTGCAGTTTCGAGACAAGCTTGGAGTTGTGGAGAATGAAGCCCTTGCTGAGAGGGAGTCTCAGCATCAGTGATTTTTGTTATCTGATATAATGCATTCCATCTCTGAGACAGGAGATGTGGTTCTTTCCACCCTCTGGGAGTAGCCATGGTGGATGTCATGTTGAGTGACTCCATGACGATGTTTCTTTTCCATTAATGGGAGTAGCCATTATGGACATCACATTGAGAGACTCCATGATGATTCTCTTGTACTTGTGTTTATCCACCCTCTGGGAGTAGCCATGGTGGACATCATGTTGAGTGACTCCATGATGACATCACGTTGAGTGACTCCGTGATGGGCACTTGTACACTAGTTTTCTTTCACTCATGGGAGTAGCCATGGTGGACATCATGTTGAGTGACTCCATGATGATATCATGTTGAGAGACTCTGTGATAAATTCTTCTCACTAATATATGTATCCATTGTGGGTGTCATGTTGACATGTCTGGAAAGATATCTCCCTAGCTAAGAGGGAGTGTTGATGTTCTTGTAGTGACGGGAGATATGAAGAGACACCATATGAAGAGTCACCATATGAAGAGACATCATATGAAGAGATACCATATGAAGAGTCACCAATGCATATGAAGAATCGCATTGATTTGTATATACAGAAGACAATGTTCATTCATTTGTGTATCAGTTTTTTATGCATCAAATTAGTATTGTATTTGAGTCAAGCTGTAAGCAGATTTCTGTTCTTTTTATTCAATATATAAGAGATATATTTGTCTGGGTTTTTCTCCCTCAAGAAGGAGGTTTTTCCTAGGGTATCTCTGTGTTAAAGTGTTAACATTTCTATTTTTTTGTTTATTTCAATTCTGATCATAAAACTAACACAAACCAAAAACAATTTGAAATATTATTGAACTGCAGACCTTTAGTTTACAAGATTGATGCCTTGTGTTGGCAATAATGATAGCCGTTGAACTTGGTCAGCCCTCCCATGCTGCTGCACAACCATTTTTAGTTGGATGCAATTCTCTGCATCTCAAATGGCTTTGTAAGTGAGAGAGGCAACACAACATTCCAGTGTTACATAACTACACACACCCAACTTCGATTCCTGACCTGGGTTGCAGTTTTTCTAATATCTTCTTCTACATCTCTATTTCCACCAGCTCTCGCTCTCCTTTCTCCTCCACCTGTACATTGCATCCCCACATGCACAATTTTCTTGCTTCGGACCTAGGGACCAAATATTTTTTCTTCTTATCTCTCCACTCTCAAGCTACGTAGTGTTTCTTCTTTTAGCTATGGCTGGGAGGTCTCTCCAATCCTCTTTCCGAGGGGCCCTTTCTAGGTAGGATCATCCTCTTCCGGCCCCTATGTGTAGTGCTGGTGTCTTTTGTTTCGGTGGGCCGTGCATACCTACCCACCATTTTTTATTTGTAATGCTGCATATACTTTTCCCCTTCGACCCGATTATCCTTTTTGTGTAAAAGTTGGCACATAACATGATCCTAACCCATTCCATCTGCACTAGTCATGGTCCTTCATTTAACCATCCATCACTTAGGTTCAAAATTACAGTCATGAACTCAACTAGTTCATAACTGACCCCTACCCTTTTAAACTTCAAATTCGGGTCAGAGTCGACCTCTTCCTAAGTGATCATTGTGTGCCGAATTAACGCTTGAAACATTTCATCTGCACCAACCCTAGTTCATTTCGAGACACCTAGCACCTAGAAATCATCTAAAAGCCTCATAACATTATAACTAGAGCATTCACGCGCCATGAGTACTGCATCAGCATCCAAGGCATACTACATCGGTATCCTCAAGGTTTTGCCACATAAGAATTAATCATTGCCCAACAAACTCCCTAGAGGTGTTTGTCAACATTTTTAGTTTATTAAATTGCAGGTCAAGATACACAGGCAAATCTATGTTCACAAATATAAAAGCTCTACAAGGCTCAGCTTCATTTCTTAGGTTCAAAGTTCGCTTCTGCACATAGGTTTACGTAAGCACTTGCGGATCTGATTTGGTTCATGATTTCCACACTCGCAAATTTGACCTACCCAAAATATGAAATTGATCCACTTCAATTACGTCATTTTGATTTCAACGCCTTCGAGAATAAGTAAATTCTAACTTATGGTTCAACGGTTATGATCAAAACAACTTACAACTATCTTTCAACAAAATCGGCTAGGTAGTTCTAATTCTTTTTATTTCTAGTTTTCTAAATTCTATCCAGAGATTTGTCGTGCAACTCTAAATTAGGTTAATTAGGATTGTAAATCACTTGTTATATTCCTTAAGCCTAATTATGTAAAGGTGCATTTTTTCTTCCTTACATTTTGGTGAACCCAACACGTGAGCCCCTTCAGCGTTTTTCCCTAGGATTTTGGCTTTTCGTTTTATCTCTAATTTCTAGATCTGATATTCTTTTCAGATTTACTTATGGTTTTGGTCCTTCCTTGTTTGAGTCTGTATTCCATTCCTACCTAGTCCCGCCCTCTGATTGAGCTCCATTGTTATATCTTTTACCATGGATCCTTATGACTCTTATTTTGAGACTCCCTTCATGCATACATCATGTATTATGAGCTATTTGCATGCTTTCTTGAATCTCATCATTTTATCCTTGATGACATTAGCTTCTTTTTATGACATAGGTGATCATGCATGCTCCATGCATAAGATTGTAGAGCACGTTTGGCTAATCTTTCATCCTTTGTGGACCTTCTGCATGTCATCCCATCTATATAAGAAGATTCTACTTCATCAAGTGCCAATGGCTCATCACGTTGGACCGCATCTTATGAGACGAATGATGATGACCAATAAAGTTTTAGCTCTAATCTCTCACGACAATCGAGAGATCTTCCTTCAAGTGGGAATGTTTCCCCTAGCGATCATATCTTTTACACATCTTTGGATAGCTTTCCTTGTTGCTCTTCGGATTCTCTTACACGCCCTTCTCTTCCTCCATCTTGTCTTAAGGATCCTTGTGATGTTGATACACATGTTTCCCCTTCGTGGAAGATTATTGTTCCTTATTCTGTTTTATGTGGCGCATGGCCTATTGATGTTATATCTAGTGAGGATCATAGTGATAAATCTTTATTTTGTAATGAGGACAATAGGGACTAGTGATAAATCTTTATTGTGTTTCACAATGATTTGGTTTATAATGCACATCCCTTTAAAACACTAGTGATAGAATCATCCAGTGGAAATAAAGATGCCAAGTCACATGTTAAATCATTTTATGCCCATTTCAGGCTTCATGTGTATATAGATCATGATAATGGTTCGATGCATGCATTTTGTGATGTGCTGATTGATCGATACAAGCAACGGTTCAATTCAATACCTCGATTAATACGCTTCCCTACATTATTTGTCATGTACTTTTATAGATCACTTTATTGTTAGCGAGACAGAATATATGTTTCACATAAATCTTATTCATTACATTCTAGTGGCCCTTCCTTGGGGGACCATGTGGATTTCTATATGCATCCAGATGATATGGCACTTATTGATGGTCGTGTGGGTTCTTCATATCCTTTCATATTTTCCCATGGTGTATATTAGTGACTACTTATGGCGTACATGCTTCTATGCCTCATCTTGTGTGTGGCTTACACATGGATAGAGATAAAGAATAATATGAGGGTCTCTTATAGTTTTTACATTATATTGAAAGGAAGCTAGGTGTGTGGAAGTTGCTTGCTACACTAATCTAATGAGGAGAGAAGAGTGCAAATTCTTTTCAACCTTTACAATTACAATGTTATTAACCTATTAACAGAAATATTGCAGCAAACACATACACAAGAATGTAAGATAGAAGAAGAGAGAGACAAGATATAACGTGGGGAAAACCTTTATGGATGAAAAACCCCACACTCCAAAACACAGCTCAAATGTATTATCTAAACAATGAGGTTTACAATACAGTTACAGAGCCAATGCTCTTGCAGGAGTCTTCAACACTCGTATCTAGAGATAATCTGGTAGCATAACAGTACCTGTCAATCATATAATACATCTCCTTTCCAAAGCACCTGTTTATATAGAAGATACAAGGCAAAAATGACTCTATCTTGGGATGGGCATCCAACATGGCCTCATGGCCCAAAATCCACGCCTATGGACACTTGTAATGTTACCCCATCCCAAATAGGTCGCCTATTCCCAAGTTGGGCAATGACAGATACTATAACGACACTTATGATTGTCATAGAATCCGTCATAGCAGTCATATCTTACAGCTGTAAGAGAATCTGTCATACACAAGCTAAAAATAGCATATTCTCTTACAACATGTCATAACCCTCCTTGGGGCACCCAAAGATGCCTTCTTCCAAGATGCCTTGTGACACATGTCTTCACCTATCATAAAATCTTCCATTTACGACTCTTACACGTCATAGATTTGTCATAGGAATATGTCATGATTGTTTCAGTCAATATTCCCTTACACACTATCCAAGATGCCGACACATGGAAAAATATTCCTACCACTAAGTGGGATGCCTATCTCCTCATGTGAGGACAAATTTACATGTTGTCACCTTCCACATAGGATGACACATCACCGTGCTAACTCCCACAAGATGACTATAAGGATTTGCATCCTAATTACAATAATAGGCAATAAATAAATAAATACAATGAAATATTACAAGGAATTACCAAGGTTGAGACACCTTAATTCCCAACATTCTCCCACTTGTTGAACACCTTGTAAGAGCCAATGGAAATAACATGATTTAACTGCGATAGGCCGAGAGGCCCATAGATTCCGAACACCATCTGAACTTCTTTGTGCCCACTAGTTTCGTTAATGCATCCACAACATTCTTCAAAGTGTCTACCTTCTCCAAATTTACCTTCCCATCCTCTACCATGTCTCGCACGAAGTGAAACTGTACATCAATATGCTTTGTTCTGGCATGGAAATTTGGTTTCTTTGCTAGGCAAATCACACTCTAACTATCACAACAAATTGTAATATGTCCTGCATCAACACCAATATCTGAACACAATATCTTAAGCCAAATGGCTTCCTTGCAAGTATGAGTTGCTGCCATATACTCAACTTTTGTCATGGACAAGGCAACCACAGGTTGTCACTTACTCATCCAACTAATCGCACCACCGAACATAGTGAACACATAGGCATTGGTGGATCTCCTGCTGTCAATGTCACTCGCCCAATCAGTATCCACAAATCCATGAATATAACAGAATGTGGAGGTCCTATAACTTTACCATGATAACATATGGAATACTCAGAAGTACCCCTCAAATATCTAAACACTCTCTTAACTACATCCCAATGTACCTGTTCAAGATTAGCCATAAATCGACTAAGGACTCCCACTGCTTGGGCAATTTCTGGTCTTGTACAGACCATAGCATACATCAAACTGCCAACAACACTAGCATAAGATACTCTGCTCATGTCCTCCACCTCACTAGGAGATTTTGGACAATCATTAACAGACAACTTTGTCCCTAATGAAGCAGGAACACACAATGGTCTACAATCTGCCATGTTGAACCTATCCAACACGGTCTTCACATATTTACTCTGGCTTAACCAAAGTTTTCTGTTAGCTCTATCTCTTCTGATTTCCATTCCCAGAATGTACCTGGCTGCCCCTAGATTTTTTATCTCTAACTGTGCTGACAACTGAGACTTCAAAGCATAAATCATATTCTTACCATTCCCAATTAACAACATATAATCAACATACAATGCAATAATGAGAATGTGATCATTGTCAAATTTGAAATACACACAATGATTTGATTTTGATCTCAGAAATCCAACCGACAACACAAAGGCATCAAACTTCAAGTAGCACATCATAGGAGACTGCTTCAAACCATCCAAAGACTTTTTCAACTTGAAAACCAAATTTTCTTTACCTTTCTCTATGTAATGCTTTGGCTATGACATGTAAATCTCTTCCTCCAAATCACCATGAAGGAATGTTGTCTTCACATCCATCTGCTCCACCTCTAAGTCATAGGCTGCTACAAGAGATAACAAGAACCAAATAGATGTCAACTTTGCAACGGGAGAGAAAATTTCACCATAATCAATTCCCTCCACTTGTGAATACCCCTTCGCAATCGGTCTGGCCTTGTACTTTTCAACACTACCATCTATACCGAATTTCTTCTTGAACACCCATTTGCATCTAATAGGTTTCTGTCCTTTAGGAAAAGGCACCAAGTCCCATGTCTTATTCTTTTCCAAAGAAGCCATCTCATCTTCCATGGCCTCCTTCCAGGAACCTGCATCTTTCATGCCCATAGCCTTTGTCACAGTTCTAGGCTCATCAGTGTTAGTAAGCAAGGCAAAAGCACAACTAGAATCAAGTAATGAATAACCAAACCTATCAAGTTGCTTCCCTGTTCGTGTAGACCTCCTCAATGGGTGAGGTTGATGTTCTGTTTCTTCTTCTGAGCTTTTAGAGCTGCTAGAGCTCTCCTCATCATCAGGTCTCACAGGGTCTGTCAGTTCAGTCTTCTCAGGGGTAGAAGGAAACTGAACCACATCTTCTTTCTTTTTTGTCTATTCTAGCTATAGAACAACAGAAGAAGGTGTTAGCTCTCTAAAGATAACACTTCTTCTATACAACACTTTTTCAGCCACATGATCCTAAAGCTTGTGTCCTTTCACACCGACACCATAGCCAATAAAAATATACTTAACAACCTTGTTCTCCAATTTAGACCATTTCTCCCTAGGCACATGTGCATATGCCTCACAACCAAAAACATGAAGATGTCTAACTGAAGGCTTCTTACCAGACCACACCTCTATAGGTGTCTTACCAACAAGAGCTGATGTAGGAGACTTGTTTACCAGGTAGCAAGCAGTGGCTACAGCTTCAACCCAAAACTTTTGTTCAAGGCTTGCTCCACTAAGCATACTCCTAGCCCTCTCCATTAATGTCCCATTCATCCTCTTTGCAACTCCATTTTGCTGTGGGGTGTATGGAGTTGTCTTATGTCTTTCAATCCCTTGCTCTTTACAAAACTTATCGAACTCTGCCAAACAAACCTCACCACCATTATCAGTTCTCAAACACTTAATCTTTTTACTAGTCTGATTCTCAACAAAAGATTTAAACTCTTTGAACCAACTAAAGACTTCAGTCTTGCTTCTGAGAAAATAAGTCCATGTCCTATTGTAATCATCTATGAAAGATACAAAATATATAGATTTAGAAATCGAAGGAACACTAATAGGACCAAACACATCAGAATGAACAAGATCCAATACACCAAAAGACTTGTGAGAACTAGAGTAAAACTGAGCACAGTTTTGCTTTCCATATACACAATGTTTGCAAAAGTCAAACTTGAGATTACAATCATTTAACCCCTCAACGAGGTTTTTATTTTTCATGGTTCTAAGACCCTTATCACTAATGTGGCCATATCTCAAATGCCATAACATAGTATTTTCAGCAGGAAGCTTAACTTCCAAAGCATGAACACCCTTGGGTACACAAGATGCACTACCATAAGAATTTGTTACAACAAATTTCTTCACTGCTTGTTCAGATGGTGGGGATGAAGTGACTGTAGCTCTTTTCTTCAAGTCAAAAGAACTATTGCACTGTGAAGTGCATGCCTCCAGCTGAAACAGAGTACCTCTCTGAGTACCCTTCGCAAGTACCATAGATCCTCTAGTCATCTTGCATCCATCCTTCGAAAAGATAACCTACACACCTGCATCATTCAACATACTTACAGAAAGTAGGTTCCATGCCAAGCTTGGGATGTGCATAACCCCAGTGATTCCCTTCATTCGTCCATCAGGGAATCGAATTGAGACTCTTCCACGACCAACAATCTTCAGATGAGAATCATCACCTAGGTACACTCTTCCACCATCGAACTCTTCATACTTCATGAACCAGCTTTGATGTGAGATCATGTGGAATGATGCACCAGAATCAATCAGTCACACATCATCAGATGCATGGGTGGCCAGGGCTATGATGAAGGCATCACCATCATCTTGTGACTTGTCAGAATCTGAATCTGGGACATTCTTCTTCTTCTTTTTCTTTTCCTCTTTGCATTCCTTTCAGAAATGCCTAGTTTTGCCACAGTTCCAATAGAGAGCCTTGGACTTTCCAAGAGATTTGGATCTCCCATGGGATTTGGATCTACCCTTCTCAACTTTCTTGTCCTTCTTTTTTCCTTTCTCCTTGGGTCTTCCACGAACCACAAGAGCCTCTTTGGTTGCCTTAGAAGACTTTCTCCACATCCCTAACTTAGTGAGCACCGATGTTGTTCGATGTTGCCGAGTCTTCCCTTTGCGGGTGCAAGTACAAGCAAATCTCTGTTGCAAGTGCTAAAGTTTTGAGGACCCCAAGTTTAGGGTTGCGCCATCTAGGTTAGAATTGTAGATACAAGGATTATACACAAGTGCATATTTAACCTAGGTTCACGCACAATAATAGATCTCATAGAGAACGTTGTCTTAGCTTATTCATCTCAGATCTAGTTTCGAATGTAAAGTAACAATAGTACATTACATCCATGTACTCTCCTCTTATCTAACTTCCAAATACACATTTATGTTTGTAATTTTGTTTCTATTTCAAATCTGATTAAATACACGCTTCTAAACCTAACTCAAATATGTAAACTAATCGTTATATTTCATTATCTATTATGCAAATAGGCATCCCTTAATGATGACAACTTTTGAAGTACACATGTACAGTGCATAATTCATGGCGGAGATCAAAAGGACAGCCATCAAAATAATCTTATCCCACGAGTGTCACAAATTAATCTCCTCCATAGATCTACAGGAATGAACCGGTTAGATTTCCCTGCAAACAAGCATCGGAGCTTTGAAGAAGATTCTTCCAAAGAGAAGGAAGATGTCACATAGGCTAGAAACAATGGAAAATGAGACAAAGATGAAAAATAAGTCTTGCTGGCATGAGTATTAGTCATTTTAAAGGTGGAGATGACTGCATTGGTAAACACAGAAAGGTTTGCAACGAGATTGGCCAAATTCTTTTACATATCTAGTCTAGAAATGGAATCTGGCAGCAGTTTAATGCTTTAAGTTTGAAAATTTGATCATATTTTTCTTATCGCCTTGTTACTCTTTCTAAAAGATAAATTATCTTATTTTTCCTCCTATTTTGCAGGGTCAAGCTGCATTTGATGCTTTGTCTTCATGCACCGGGGGTAACAACAAGGAATTATATGGTGACCAAAAGCCCCTTTTACTTCGAGGTAGAAGGGGCTTGAAGATTCTGAAGGTAGATGAATTATCAGTTTTTGGGAGAATTGGGGAATAGGGCAACTTGATCGGGAAATCTAATCCTAGCACTATAATCAAGGTTGTTTGATAATTGTAGGCCACATTTTTGGGACATAATCTAGTCAGTGTATTTCAGAAAATCAACAACAAACAAAGCTTTCATGTGCCCTTTGAAAAATTTGTCTTGTATGTTGTTGCATGGTTTTGCTAAAAACAAAAATTATAAATATGATTTTGTTTCTCCCAAACATAGCACATATGTATAGGTGAAGTGTTATCATTTCATTTAAATTTGGCATGGTGAGCAAGTTGAATGAATTTCTTCTAGCATGTAGGCGGCTTCCATATTCTTTTAGCTTTGCAGACCGTGTGGTATTTGATTGGCATGTTTTAAAGTGTTCGAAGAGCCCATTAAGATGTTTGGCTAAGGCATGCCATGTCTTTTTTCTTATCATTTGCTGCTAAAAAGAAATGATATTTGTTATTAAAGCTAAGAAATATTATTCATTCGAGAACTCTGTATTCTTCTTATACATTGCAAAAATTATATTTCGAAGCAAATGTAAAGCACTACATTCGTCCACTATAAAAGAATTAAGTCTAACATCCACCCGCAAGTAGTGGAGGCATTAGTACCAATAAAGAATCATATTTCCACCTGTGTGCAGCGACAACCTTCGATGTCTTTGCCTATTTATTTTGTTGTATTTCCTAACCCTGGATAGATTTGTTTAGAGTCATTACATTCTTCTAGAGCATGTCGTACCGAGGCACTGGTATAGATGATGTGGGCAGTTATGGGGTAGATTAGTTTTACCCCGAAATGTGACTCATAAATGTTTTTGATTTTTTGAAATACATTGACTAGATTATGTCCCAAAAATGTGGCCTAATCAATTTAGCTTGGGAATATTATAGATATTCTGAAATGCAGGTTGACTAAATATGTAAATGTTCTTAGCAAGCCAAAGAAGGTTACAAGTGAGTATGATGTTTAAAACAAACTAGGTTTTGGCCTTTCTCTCCCAAAAATAATGCCTAAGATGAATGAAACTAAGAGCATAGGCTTTTGCAGTTCTCATGAAACTTTACTGCGTGGGAAGGTCAACAAAAATTTGGATCTAAGTTGCGGCAACTAGCTTTACAGTCTGCACAGAATAAGGATTCTTTTTGGGGTTATGAAAAATTAAAAGGGTGGGCATTATTTGTTGGCCTTGAACGCATTGTGAAAATGGGTTAAATTTGATGGCGGCACGATGTATTTATGACTTTTTGTGAAAGGTGAAGTACGCTTGAATATTGTTTAAAAATAGTATCTGAAGCCAGTAAAAGAAAATTTAAAGTCAAAAGCTATAAATTTCCTTGAATGGGCTATATTTAAAATCTATATAATAAATGCTTATAGTTTTGAATTTTTGACCTTATTTTAAAAATTGAAAAATAGAGCCTTGGTTTTTAGTGCAATAGCTATTTCAACGAGCAATACATGCAATAGCATGCAAGTTATTTTTTTCTCAGTGGACGTGAATTGGAAGAAATAAAAAGAAATTCTAGCGTCTGGAACTTGGGTGATGAGCTATTCTAGCATGTGAAGGCAATATTTGATAGTAACCATCATGAAAATTTTAGGGAACCTTTGTCTAATAGGCAACGCCAACTATGAAGTTTGATTTGATTTGATCTACCCTGCATTTAAGCTCCATTTCAATCTTGATCTCTATCAGATGCCTTAAATTTTGTGTTAATGGCTTGTTTTATTTATTCGAGAGTGAAATGCAAAGGAAAATCTTGTACCATGCAAATCCTTTTTCGTTTTGGCCATACAAAGTCTATATTGCATGCAGCAGGGGGAACACGAGGATCTCTACCCATAGCTCGTTCCAATTGTTCTAGTCACTCGTGATGGTCGATGGTAAATCCCCTCAAAGATGGCTTGGGCACTAACAATCCATAAAGCACGACGTCTCACAATCAATAGATCAACAGTTGACATTGTGTTTGATCTACGCATCTCCCCCGCATTCCCAATCCAACGGTATGAATGCACACAAAACAATACATATGTAATCCTATGGGAGGAGGAGGAGGAGGAGGAGCTCCAAACAAGGTGAACACATAATTCCTAGAAATCCATTTGATTGCCCACATTATGTAATGTACAAAGTTAGTTTGTCGTATTAAGGGAAATCGGGCAACCTTGTCTCTTTCCAAATGTAATAACGATTTCTTCTCAAAATTATAACATGTGGATTAAACCTTTAAAATACAATTGATAGTTATGTCGAGAGGCGTTCTACAATGGCAGCAAGGGCTAAAAGATTTAGATTCCTGTAAACAATTAAGATTCAGATTCCCAAGTAAACAAAATTCATAAAATGTGTAAATAACTAAATTCGTGGAAGCCAAATGGATAGAAAAATAGAAAAACTTGGGCAGTTATGGAGTGAAATCTTTATCATGTTAAATAAAAAATAAATAAATTTGTGGAAGCCAAATGGATAGAAAAATAAAAAAACTTGGTCAATTATGGAGTGAAATCTTTATGACATTTGAAGAATATGAAAAGTCTTGCAACATAGTCTTTTAAATTAATTCATATGAACATATCAAATATTTTAACTGCAAGTAATTTATAAATGCCAACAAATTAAAAGATATCTCTTAGCTGTAAATATATTTTTTTAAATATAAATATATTGTAAATATATTTTTTTAAATATAAATATATTGTAAATATATTTTTTTAAATATAAATATACTAGTTTAATTCATTTAGTAACGTATTACTTTTACAAATTTCTTGTAAAAAAATAATCCAATAAAAGAGCCTAATGTGTAATTTTTTTTTTTCTATTTTACTTTTACAAGTTTCTTGTTAAAAACATAATCCAATAAGACAACCCTAATGTGTAAATGTATTTCTTATACACAAGTTTCTTGGAACACATTATTCGCCTTGGCCGAAAGGAGCTCAAAGAAATTTGGATCATTTCTCGATTTATGCGTGTCGTCCTTGCGCAGGAGCCATGCTAATCTTCTTTGTATCATTCCAATTTTATCGGGTGTCTCCAAAGAAACACCGAACTTTCTCCAAATCTCCAAACTTAAAGTCTCTGGTTGCGGTATCTGTGAGAAATGTGGGAGTAAAGTAACAAATAGAATCATGCCCTGCCCCAACGCGCAGACCTGGGCGCAAACCAAAAACAATTTGAAATATTATCGAACTGCGGACCTTTAGTTTACAAGATTGACGCCTTGTGTTGGTAGTAATGCCAGCCGTTGAACTTGGTCAGCTCTCCCATGCTGCTGCACAACTATTTTTAGTTGGACGCAATTCTCTGCATCTCAAATGGCTTTGTAAGTGAGAGAGGCAACGCAACATTCCAGTGTTACATAACTACACACACCAGCTTCGATTCCCGACCTGGGTTGCAGTTTTTTTAATATCTTCTTCTACATCTCTATTTCCACCAGCTCTCGCTCTCGTTTCTCCTCCACCTCTACATTGCATTCCCACATCCACAATTTTCTTGCTTCGGAACTGGGGACCAAATCTTTTTTCTTCTCATCTCTCCCTCCACTCTCAAGCTACGGAGTGTTTCTTCTTTTAGCTATGGCTGGGAGGTCTCTCTCCGATCCTCTTTCCGAGGGGCCCTCTCTAGACAGGATCATCCTCTTACGCCCCCTATGTGTAGTGCTGGTGTCTTTTGTTTCGGTGGGTCGTGCATACCTACCCACCATTTTTCATTTGTAATGCTGCATACCTTGTACTTTTCCCCTTCGACCCGATTTCCTTTTTTTTAAAAGTTGGCACATAACATGATCCTAACCCATTCCATCTGCACTAGTCATTGGTCCTTCATTTAACCATCCATCACCTAGGTTCAGAACTGCAGTTGTCGAACTCAACTTGTTCATAACTGATCCCTACCCTTTTAAACTTCAAATTTGGGCCAGAGTTGACCTCTTCCTAAGTGATCGTTGTGTGCTGAGTTAATGCTTGAAACATTTCATCTGCACCAACCCTAGTTCATTTCGAGACACCTAGCACCTAGAAATCATCTAAAAGCCTCATAACATTATAACTGGAGCATTCATGCGCCATGAGTACTACATCGGCATCCAAGGCATACTACATCAGTATCCTCGGGTTTTTGCCACATAAGAATTAATCATTGCCCAACAAACTCCCCATAGGTGTTTGTCAACATTGTCAGTTTATTAAATTGCAGGTCAAGATACCTAGGTGAATCTATGTTAACAGATATAAAAGCTCTACAAGGCTCGGCTTCATTTCTTAGGTTGAAAGTTCGCTTATGCACATAGGGTTTACGTAAGCATTTGCGGATCTGATTTGGTTCATGATTTCCACACTTGCAAATTCAACCTACCCAAATATGAAATTGATCCACTTCGATTCCATAGTTCTGATTTCAAAGCCTCTGAGAATAAGTGAATTCTAACTTATGGTTCAACGGTTATCATCAAAACAACTTTCAACTACCTTTCAACAAAATCGGTTAGGTAGTTCTAATTCTTTTTATTTCTAGTTTTCTAAATTCTATCCAGAGATTTGTTGTGCAACTCTAAATTAGGTTAATTAGGATTGTAAATCACTTGTTATATTCCTTAAGCCTAATTATGTAAAGGTGCATTTTTTCTTCCTTACATTTTGGTGAACCCAACACGTGAGCCCCTCCAGCATTTTTTCCTAGGATTTTGGTTTTTCTTTTTATTTCTAGATCTGATATTCTTTTTACCATATTCTTCATTTTAGATTTGCTTATGGTTTTGGTCCTTCGTTGTTTGAGTCTGTATTTCATTCCTACCCAGTCCCGCCCTCTGCTTGAGCTCCATTGTTATATCTTTTACTATGGATCCTTATGACTCTATTTTGGGACTCCCTTCATGCATGCATCATGTATTATGAGCTATTTGCACGCTTTCTTGAATCTCATCATTTTATCCTTGATGACATTACCTTCTTTTTATGCATGCTCCGTGCATAAGATTGTAGAGCATGTTTGGCTAATCTTTCATCCTTTGTGGACCTTCTGCATGTCATCCCATCTATATAAGCAGATTTTACTTCATCAAGTGCCAATGGCTCATCACGTTGGACCGCGTCTTGTGAGATGAATGATGATGACCAATACTTCAACTCTAATCTCTCATGACAATCGACAGATCTTCCTTCAAGTGGTGATGTTTCCCCTAGTGATTATATCTTTTACACATCTTTGGATAGCTTTCCTTGTTGCTCTCCAGATTCTCTTACACGCCCTTCTCTTCCTCCATCTTGTCTTAAGGATCCTCGTGATGTCGATACACATGTTTCCCCTTCGCACAAGATTATTGTTCCTTAATCTGTTTCAAGTGGCCCGTGGCCTATTGATGATATACTTAGTGAGGATCATAGTGATAAATCTTTATTTTGTAACGAGGATGACGGGGACTATGTGTTTCACGATGATTTGGTTTATAATGCACCTCCCTTTAAAACACTAGTGATAGAATCATCTGGTGGAAATAAAGATGCCAAGTCACGTGTTAAATCATTTTATGCCTCATGTGTATACATCATGATAATAGTTTGATGCATGCCTTTTGTGATGCGTTGATTGATCGATAAAAGTAGTGGTTCAATTTAGTGCCTCGATTATTACGCTTCCTTACATTATTTGTCATGTGCTTTTATAGATTGCTTTATTACGCCGAAGGCGTTCCCTTTGTTAGACGAAGGGCTAACTTTTAAGATCAATGGCTTCCGTTTTTACGCCGAGGCTACCAAGACGATTAAACCATCTGTAGCCGTTCGATCTTTTTTTTGCTTTTTTCACCGGTTTTTTTTGGTCGCTGTTGCCGCTTTTTTTTAATGACGCTGTCCATTTTTCTGAGATATTTTCAGCCGGGAAAGTTTTCTCCATTTTAACGAGTTGAGATATTTTTCGCCGGGAAAGTTTTCTCACGCTGTAGGAAAATTTGTAGACTCGTCCATTGTTCTCATGCCGGAAAAGAAATCTTGTCAGAAGGAAGTCTCATATCGTTTA
Source organism: Cunninghamia lanceolata (assembly GCA_027924645.1). Taxonomy (NCBI): domain Eukaryota; kingdom Viridiplantae; phylum Streptophyta; class Pinopsida; order Cupressales; family Cupressaceae; genus Cunninghamia; species Cunninghamia lanceolata. The sequence continues at coordinate 39,839,735 of BSBN01000391.1, read as the reverse complement.
AATGTCTGCTGCCAGATACCCGAGATTTCTATTTTAGTTTTTTTCAAAGGAAAAGGAAAGGGAAAACGATTGAAAGCAAATAATGCGAGCATATCAAATTGCAAGATCTGAGGTGAGCTGAAGCGGAGCGCTAACAGAGAAGAAAAGAATCGTCTTCCAATGAATGGGGGACGCGTCCGTTGTCCCTCCTTGATTTTCGTGGTTCCATTTTTTTCCCACTATGCACCCGCCTGTCATGAATCTTTATCCTGCAAAGTCGTTCAGCAAATTTAGGTATTAGAAAGGTTTTTGTTTTTACCAAATCCCACAAACTATTTTATCAACGATGAAAGGCTCAGTCAATTTTCCTGGCGGGATGGCTGCATTTGGATGGTGATAATTTAATTTTAGAAAGTGCGTTTACTCTTAACGAATGAAGACATTGAAAGAATTTAATTATTAGCTTGAGCTTTTGTAATTAAAAACAAAGATTTAATGTATATGTTTTACAGTTTACTTTTAATACGTTCATTCATCTAAATTTGTATAAAATATAATTTAGATTAAGTTTAGGTTGAATTCAATTTTTTTAAATATATATTGATTTTTAAATTTTATAAATGAATAGTTTAATTAAATCAATATATATATAGTTATTAATATTTTAATTTTACATAACATGAAATTTTAGTTATACATTATTTATTTAAAATATTTAATACAATTATATATATATTTTAATTGTTATGATTGTTTATATTAAATAAAATTTAATTATATTTAAAATAATTGATTATTAATAAATACTTATATTTTATTAGGTAATAAACTAATATGGGCAAAATGTTAAATAATTGAGGAGTAAACTGCACATTTACATTTTAATAGATTGAAAGTCAATGTTGTGGCGGGTCTAATTATTATAATATGTTGTCAATTTTAACATTATAATAGAAATTTAGAAACTAAAATCTAGCATTGAAATAATGAAGAAAGCTTAATAAAAGAAATAAATGTTTGAATTGCAATTGGCCAAGGAACATGTATTGCACAAATACAATTCACCATCAAGTTGTTACAAGTAGAATCCCCTTGTAGAAAATTTTGTGTGGCCCGACATAGTAAATATTGGCCTTTAAAATATCACTTTTCTAATGCTTTTAAAAACCAAAGAGGTAAATTCATCATGGTAAGGTTGTGAAACCTTATTTATTTTATAAAGATAGAAATATTAGAATATGAAATAAACAATTTGTAATTGGAGAAATAAATGGTTTTATTTCATATAGATTGTAATTTAATTAATATTTAATATTTAATATAGACATATTATTTATAATATAATAGTATTTTAAAAATAGTATTAAGATATAATTAAATATAAATAATAAATATGTATTAAATAAAAAATATTTAATAATTTATTATTATTATAGATATTATATATTACATTTAAAATAAATATAATATAATTAATATTTAATATAGACATATTCCTTATAATATAATAATATTTTAAAAATAGTATTAAGTTATAATTAAATATAAATAATAAACATATAATATGTTTAATTTAAATGTACAATATTAAAATATATTCTATATGATATATAAAATTGTATAAAAAGAAATCACAAAGAAAATATACATGTAATAATACAAAATAAGTATATCATTTTATAATATATTGTGTTATGTATTTTTATATATAAAAAATCTATATTAAAAAATATTTATTATTATGTTTTTCCTTTTAAATAATGTAAATTAGTAATTTTTTCAATATAATATTATATTGTAAAGTTGTATAGTTTAATTAAATATATTTATTATTTAAAATTATATGTGGAATTATGATGCATACAATCATGAAACCATGGTAAAGTTGTATATTTAAATGTCACCAAATTCGATCCCACCAACAAAACACGTAATCTTATCTTTTTTTTAATGAAAGCTTTAATTTTATTATAACTATTAAGAAAGTTTTATTATAATTTTATGTTGTATATTATTATAATTTTAGTCTATCAAAGTTGAGATATTATAAGAGACAAATTCTATATTTATTATTATTATAAAAATTAGTTGTTTCCTTTTGAAAGAGCATCTTAGTTTTCCTCAATAGATATAGCATGAAAAGAAATGAAAGTACTTAAGGGATAATTTCTATTAGTAGATATAAAAGAAGAATCATCAACATTAGGCTTATAGCTAACCAGATTATAGCCGACATTAAGAACACCATCATCACTAATATTAGTGATACAGGATATAGGGATAATCAAATAGAAGGGAAGGCAATAACAAGCTTCGTGAAAGATGAAAAGTCGTATATATAATGAAGTATTGCATCCATGTATTTTCAATCTTACATGGTCTTATGCTTGTTTGAGCAATGGGTGTCAACTTGGTCACAATTTTATTATTGTATTATATGTATCATGATTCCATTTTACACCCGACATTTACATTGATTCATTCCTACATGTGTTGTGGGAGATGTCTTAGTCAAAACTAATTTCCTCATGCATTGTGATTCCTTTTCATACCTCATGCCATGCATGCAATTGCATTCTAGGTTTCACTCATTTTCTTTACATTTTTTGCGAAGCCAAATTCTCCAAACCCTTCCAAAGAATTTTCCATATGGTTTGACCTACTTCACATCTCTAAGTTTTTCAAGTTTTCATATTAGTAGGCATGAGATTTCCACAGTCCATAGTAATAGAGAAATTTGCTTTTGGATTACACTGTGTGTGTTTTTGTCTCATACAGTGTAATCCAAAAGCAAATTTCTCCAGTTTTCATATTATCTTTAAATTATATCTTGTAGGTCATCTTTCCTTTATCCATAGTGATTTGACCTCGCTAATGATTTATTTACTATGGATTTCTACCAACCCTTGTCCTTAGCTTATATTGAAACACGCCTTAAGGGTTTCAATGTATTTTGCAAATTTTTAGCTCAAATCCATTTATCCTTGATGACATCATGTTCATTTACCATGAGGATGAAAATACATGGATGCAATATTTCATTGTGTATATGACTTTTCATCTTTCACAAACCTTATTATTGCCTTCCCTTCTATTTGATTATCCCTCTCCTATATTACTAAGGATGAATAATAAGAGGATGCACCATTTGAAAAAGCCAACAAGGTACCAATATTATGAAGAAGATTTGTTCCAAATGAAGCACCCGCTAATGTCGTATATAAAAGAGTAGCCCCTTTTTTCGGAGATTGAGCATGGGTATGCATGTCAACAAAAAGTTTTCTAGGAAGAGTAAGATCTTGCTTACCTACATATCTAATTGGAATTTTTTAATTATTTTTAATTTGTGAAAGAGTTGAATTTGTAAAAAATGTATATTTACATTAAATCTAATATATATTATATATTTATCTATAATTATTATTGAATTATATTTACTTTACATATATTTATCTATATTATTATTTAATTATATTTATTATATTGGATTATATTGATGCTTATTTGCAGACCATTTTGGTAAGAGCACGAAAAGACCATTATATCTCTCTGGAAGTGAGTGTATAACAATGGTAAGAGCATGAAAAACCCATATGGAGGAATTAAAAAAATAGGGGATCACATTAACAAACCACAAGAATGGAGTGAAATAAAATCAATAATGGTTCTGGCCAACATCAAGACCACATGTTAAGACCTTGATGAAATGATTTATTCAATTAGATGGTGGGCCTATTTTTGACTAATAAAAGTTTTTCCAAACCAAGATTGAACACAATGGGCCCCCATGATATAGAATGCATGTCATTTTTGAGGTTTCAAGATCATTCTGATATCATCTGCAAATTCAAACAAATCAAAAGTTTTTCCCTTCAAATTAAATATTTTTAGACAATTACGAATTCTTAATCTAAAAGTATACCATGTCTAAATTTAATTTTAATCTATTTGAGCTCCAAGTTATGAAAATGTGTCAAATTACAAAAACATGATAGTCAATAAGTTTGATTGATCTGTGTATCAAGTGCCACCCCATCAAAGGATGCATGATGGTAGGCTATATGACAAATAAACATGAAGTAGCTAGTGACCATGCTTATATTTGCAAGAGAATGTTTAGTCAATGTAGGTGTCAAGATGTGAAATAAAAGGCTTGTGATAAACAAACATACATGCTCAAAATAATATACATAGGTGCTGACTAATGGAATGCAGGTCAACTCAAGTGTTGTGCATGAACAAGACTCTACAAAGGAGATGCATGCAAATAGAGACTACACACCAAACATGGAAGCTCACATATTTGAAGTAGATACTAAGCAAAACATAAGGATCTTGAACTCCATTAAGAATATGTAAATTAATTCACGACACTAAAAAACAAAAAAATATAGGTGTTACATAGGAATACAAGACAATCATCATTTTAAGTACCAATTGTACTTCCAAAACTCTTCGGCGTACCCATTGCACACCAAGGTGCGATTTCTAGTTGTTAGCAAGATGGAATATATGTTTCACATAAATCTCGTTCATTACATTCTAGTGGAATTTCCTTGGGGATCCCGTGGATTTCTATACGCATCATGATGATATGGCACTTATTGATGGCCGTGTCGGTTCTTCGTATCCTTTCATGTTTTCCCATGGTATATATTAGTGACTGCTTCTCGAGTACATGCTTCTACACCTCATCTTGTGTGTGGCTTACACGTGGCAAGCGATAAATAATAATATGAGGGTCTCTTATAGTTTTTCCACTATATGTGGAAAATGGGTCTCCGATTGATGACATCTCTCCCTCCACTCTTACGCATGACATTATCCCCATTTAATACCAGCATTGCTTTATAATTTGGAGTACTTTTATAAATTTATAATTAGTATTAGTACTATAATTTTTGTTACTTTTATAATTTTATAATTAAATTTATAATCTATATTCTTATTCTTTTTATAAATTTATAACTAGTTTAACTTTATAATTTAATTCAATTTTTTATTCTTATAGTTTTATTAGCCTATTGCTTTCATAATTTTATGTTTATTATATTATGATTCTATTAACTTCATAAATGCATTAGTTTATCGATTTTATAATTTTATTAGTTAATAACTTTCTTAATTTTTATTTTATTCATATCTTAATTTTCTTAGTTGTATTCACTTTATTAATTTTTTATATATTCTTTTCTTAGTTATATCATTTTATTATTTTTTAAAAAATTATGATCTTTTAGTTTATTAAATTTGGCTAAAAAATTTATATAATTTCTTTCTCAAATATATAGAAAAAAAATAATTCACATGGAGAAAAAAGGTCACAAAAAATAGAAAAGAAAAGAAAAACACCTAGAAATGTGGTTGAAAGAGGAGTGGAGGGCTTGATGCACAAAGAGGTGGCTTGTCGACTTCACAATCACACAAATGCCAAAAAACAAGGTCAATCCCCGCATTTATACTTAAACCACTTTCTATCTAATGAAAGGAGCTTCGATCGAACCCCTTAGACTGAACCCCACCCAACCACGACCCACCACACAACTGTTCACTTCGATTGAACACTGGCGTGTTTGTTGCAAGATTTTTGGTCATGCTTTTCCATTTGGGTTAGAGGAGGGACACACGATTGTCCTTTCACCTAGCTGCAGTAACGACCAAGCACTTGTAAGAAAGAAGAGCTATTAAAGTTTATGCTCTCTGTGTAGAACTCAATCAGCTCCAGGTTGAATGGGTAGATTCATCCACTTAAACAACTATTAGAGTTCCGGCAAAGTCCTCTTCTCCATAACTATAGCTTCTTCTTGATGAGTTCTTTTATTGTTGTTGTTGAAAGGAACTTTGAATTTTCTTAAAGTGCAGATAATGTAGACCATTGTAATAAATACTGTTTTGTTTGCAAGTTGAGTTGTTATGTTAATCTTTGATAGCATTAAATGGTGATATAACTACTTGTGGTTTAGTTGTTGGTAGTTGTGTAACCAACAACATAAGTATTAACATTTACATAGTAAGTTGTATGATAAGTGAATGGCATTATTCTTTGGGTCCTTCGTATACGTAGCAATTGTATTACACACTACCTATATGAAAATTTTGCTTACATTCAGTGTGCTCATTGTGTATAGGTACTTTTGATATCGTTTAAATTGCTATTGGCTACTAGTGCATAAAATCCTGTAGCAAACCAATCCTAGAGATTTTCCACTAGGTCACTCCATCATTCATTACATTCAAAACCCTTATTAGCATAAATGCATCACAATCAATTATATTTGATGCTTGTTGTATTTTCCAACTTCATCAAAATCATCAAATCAATCAACAGGTCTTGACTAAGGCACAGGGAGGGAAGCATGCCAATTTCCCATCCCTAACTTAGTAAGCACCGATGTTGTTCGATGTCTCCGAGTCTTCTGTTGCAAGTGCTAAAGTTTTGAGGACCCCAAGTTTAGTGTTGCGCCATCTAGGTTAGAATTGTAGATACAAGGATTAGACACAGGGGCATATTTAACCTAGGTTCGTGCACAATAATAGATCTCATAGAGAACGTTGTTTTAGCTTATTCATCTCAGATCTAGTTTCGAATGTGAAGTAACAATAGTACATTACATCCATGTACTCTCCTCTTATCTACCTTCCAAATACACATTTATGTTTGTAATTTTGTTTCTATTTCAAATCTGATTAAATACACGCTTCTAAACTAAACTCAAATATGTAAACTAATCGTTATATTTCATTATCTATTATGCAAATAGGCATCCCTTAATGATGACAACTTTTGAAGTACACATGTACAGTGCATAATTCATGGCGGAGATCAAAAGGACAGCCATCAAAATAATCTTATCCCACGAGTGTCACAAATTAATCTCCTCCATAGATCTACAGGAATGAACCGGTTAGATTTCCCTGCAAACAAGCATCGGAGCTTTGAAGAAGATTCTTCCAAAGAGAAGGAAGATGTCACAAGTCTAGAAACAATGGAAAATGAGACAAAGATGAAAAATAAGTCTTGCTGGCATGAGTATTAGTCATTTTAAAGGTGATGATGACTGCATTGGTAAACACAGAAAGGTTTGCAACGAGATTGGCCAAATTCTTTTACATATTCTCGTCTAGAAATGGAATCTGGCAGCAGTTTAATGCTTTAAGTTTGAAAATTTGATCATATTTTTCTTATCGCCTTGTTACTCTTTCTAAAAGATAAATTATATTATTTTTCCTCCTATTTTGCAGGGTCAAGCTGCATTTGATGCTTTGTCTTCATGCACGGGGGGTAACAACAAGGAATTATATGGTGACCAAAAGCCCCTTTTACTTCGAGGTAGAAGGGGCTTGAAGATTCTAAAGGTAGATGAATTATCAGTTTTTGGGAGAATTGGGGATTAGGGCAACTTGATCGGGAAATCTAATCCTAGCACTATAATCAAGGTTGTTTGATAATTATAGGCCACATTTTTGGGACATAATCTAGTCAGTGTATTTCAGAAAATCAACAACAAACAAAGCTTTCATGTGCCCTTTGAAAAGTTTTTCTTGTATGTTGTTGCATGTTTTTGCTAAAAACAAAAATTATAAATATGATTTTGTTTCTCTCAAACATAGCACATATGTATAGGTGAAGTGTTATCATTTCATTTAAATTTGGCATGGTGAGCAAGTTGAATGAATTTCTTCTAGCATGTAGGCGGCTTCCATATTCTTTTAGCTTTGTAGACCGTGTGGTATTTGATTGGCATGTTTTAAAGTGTTCGAAGAGCCCATTAAGATGTTTGCCTAAGGCATGCCATGTCTTTTTTCTTATCATTTACTGCTTAAAAGAAATGATATCTGTTATTAAAGCTGAGAAATATTATTCATTCGAGAACTCTGTATTCTTCTTATACATTGCAAAAATTATATTTCGAAGCACATGTAAAGCACTACATTCGTCCACTATAAAAGAATTAAGTCTAGCATCCAACCGCAAGTAGTGGAGGCATTATTACCAATAAAAAATCATATTTCCACCTGTGTGCAGCGACAACCTTCGATGTCTTTGCCTATTTATTTTGTTGTATTTCCTAACCCTGGGTAGATTAGTTTAGAGTCATTACATTCTTCTAGAGCATGTCGTATCGAGGCACTGGTATAGATGATGTGGGCAGTTATGGGGTAGATTAGTTTTACCCCAAAATGTGACTCAGAAATGTTTTTGATTTTCTGAAATACACTGACTAGATTATGTCCCAAAAATGTGGCCTAATCAATTTAGCTTGGAAATATTATAGATATTCTGAAATGTAGCTTGACTAAATATGTAAATGTTCTTAGGAAGCCAAAGAAGGTTACAAGTGAGTATGATGTTTAAAACAAACTAGGTTTTGGCCTTTCTCTCCCAAAAATAATGCCTAAGATGAATGAAACTGAGAGCATAGGCTTTTGCAGTTCTCATGAAACTCTGTTGCGAGGGAAGTTCAACAAAAATTTAGATCTAAGTTGTGGCAACTAGCTTTATAGTCTGCACAGAATAAGGATTCCTTTTGGGGTTATGAAAAATTAAAAGGGTGGGCATTATTTGTTGGCCTTGAACGCATTGTGAAAATGGGTTAAATTTGATGGCAACACGATGTATTTATGACTTTTTGTGAACAATGAAGTACGCTTGAATATTGTTTAAAAATAGTATCTGAAGCCAGTAAAAGAAAATTTAAAGTCAAAAGCTATAAATTTCCTTGAATGGGCTATATTTAAAAGCTATATAATAAATGATTATAGTTTTGAATTTTTTAGCTTATTTTAAAAATTGAAAAATAGAGCCTTGGTTTTTAGTGCAATAGCTATTTCAATGAGCAATACATGCAATAGCATGCAAATTATGTTTTTCTTGGTAGATGTGAATTGGAAGAAATAAAAATAAATTCTAGCGTCTGAAACTTGGGTGATGAGCTATTCTAGCATGTGAAGGCAATATTTGATAGTAACCATCATGAAAATTTTAGGGAACCTTTGTCTAATAGGCAACGCCAACTATGAAGTTTGATTTGATTTGATCTACCCTGCATTTAAGCTCCCTTTCAATCTCGATCTCTATCAGATGCCTTAAATTTTGTGTTAATGGCTTGTTTTATTTATTCGAGAGTGAAATGCAAAGGAAAATCTTGTACCATGCAGATCCTTTTTCGTTTTGGCCATACAAAGTCTATATTGCATGTAGCAGGGGGAACACAAGGATCTCTACCCACAGCTTGTTCCAATTGTTCTAGTCACTCGTAATGGTTGATGGTAAATCCCCTCAAAGATGGCTTGGGCACTAACAATCCATAAAGCACGACGTCTCACAATCAATAGATCAACAGTTGACATTGTGTTTGATCTACGCATCTCCCCGCATTCCCAAACCAACGGTATGAATGCACACAAAACAATACATATGTAATCCTATGGGAGGAGGAGGAGGAGGAGCTCTAAACAAGGTGAACACAGAATTCCTAGAGATCCATTTGATTGCCCACATTATGTAATGTACAAAGTTAGTTTGTCGTATTAAGGGAAATCGGGCAACCTTGTCTCTTTCCAAATGTAATAACGATTTCTTCTCAAAATTATAACATGTGGATTAAACCTTTAAAATACAATTGATAGTTACGTCGAGAGGCGTTCTACAATGGCAGAAAGGGCTAAAAGATTCAGATTCCTGTAAACAATTAAGATTTAGATTCCCAAGTAAACAAAATTCATAAAATGTGTAAATAAATAAATTCGTGGAAGCCAAATAGATAGAAAAATAGAAAAACTTGGGCAGTTATGGAGTGAAATCTTTATCATGTTAAACAAAAAATAAATAAATTCGTGGAAGCCAAATGGATAGAAAAATAAAAAAACTTGGTCAATTATGGAGTGAAATCTTTATGACATTTGAAGAATATGAAAAGTCTTGCAACATAGTCTCTTTAAATTAATTCATATGAGCATATCAAATATTTTAACTGCAAGTAATTTATAAATGCCAACAAATTGGAAGATATCTCTTGGCGTACGGTAGATATATTTTTTTAAATATAAATATACTATTTTAAATATAAATATACTATTTTAAATATAAATATACTATTTTAATTCATTTAGTAACGTATTACTTTTACAAATCTCTTGTAAAAAAATAATCCAATAAGAGAACCGTAATGTAATTTTTTTTTTTCTATTTTACTTTACTTTTATAAAAAACATAATCCAATAAGACAACCCTAATGTGTAAATATTTTTCTATTTTACTGATAAGAAATAATACAATAATTTTCTTACACAAGTTTCTTGGAACACATTATTCCCCTCAGCCGAAAGGAGCTCAAATTAATTTGGACCATTTCTTGATTTATGCGTGTCATCCTTAATCAGAGGCCATGCTAATCTTCTCTGTATCGTTCCAATTTTATCGAATGTCTCTAAAGAGACACTCAACATTCTTTGAATCTCCAAAGTTAAAGTCTCTCTTTTGTAGTATCTGTGAGAAATGTGGGAGTAAAGTAACAAATAGAATTATGCCCTGCCCCACGCGCAGACCTAGGCGCAAACTGTTAATGTTCTTGTAGCGATGGGAGATATGAAGAGACACCATATGAAGAGATACCATATGAAGAGACACCATATGAAGAGTCACCAATGCATATGAAGAATCGCATTGATTTGTATATACAGAAGACAATGTTCATTCATTTGTGTATCAATTTTTTATGCATCAAATTAGTATTGTATTTGAGTCAAGCTGTAAGTAGATTTGTGTTCTTTTTATTCAATATATAAGAGATATATTTGTCTGGGTTTTTCTCCCTCAAGAAGGAGGGTTTTCCCAGGGTATCTCTGTGTTAAAGTGTTATCATTTCTATTTTTCTGTTTATTTCAATTCTGATCATAAAACTAACATGGTATCAGAGCAGGTCTAAGAAAAGATCAGATCAGATTTGTTTAAGCAGTGAAGTCTTCTTCTCATCTTAGAGCATCTATTCAAGCATTGCAAATGGTGAACGAACTCAAGGTTGAAGATAGACTTGATGGTGCATCTAACTTCACCTCTTGGAAGTTTAGAGTCCTTATTACATTGGAAGAGAATGATATTCTCGAGTTTGTAGAGAGCGAAGTACCTGAACCTTCTGATGAGTCTAAGAAAATTCAATGGAGGAAGAATGGCACGAAGGCCAAGAAGATCTTGATTGATTCCATGAAGGATCACCTTGTGCCTATCATCTCCAAGTTGAAGACGGCTAGAGATATGTTCAAGACTTTGAAGGGATTATATGAAATCAATAACACCAGCAGAGCTCTTGCCTTGAGGCAATAGCTACATCACATCAAGATGGCTAAAGGAGATTCAATCATCTCTTTCTTCATGAAGATTACTGAATTAAAGCATCAACTATATGCCATTGGAGATATAGTTGAAGATAGAGACTTAGTCATGTTGGCACTCCATGGTCTTCCTCAATCTTGGGAGCCTTTCATCCAAGGTATCAGTGGAAGATCTAAGTTACCAAAGTTGGATCGTCTTAGAGCTGATTCCATTCAAGAAGAATCAAGATTGGCAGCAAGAGGTAATGATCGAAGCTCTCTTAATGAAGACAATCAAGTTCTTGCTGCTCAAACTTCCAGAAGGAAAGGAAAAGAATGGAGAAGAGGAAACTTCAAGAGAAATAGAGACAGAAAATCAGATGCTGCCCCTGAATCAAAGAAGAAGAAGGATCTCTCCCATATTCAATGCTTTAGATGTGACAAGTATGGTCACTATGCTAGTGATTGTCCAACAAGACCAAAACCACATGCCTCTACTGCAGATGTGTATGATGTCTATCCTCAGAAGGAATCAAGAGATAACTCAAGTGGATTCCTATTCATCTCTGCCCTATCAAGCAATGTTCCAACCGATAGTAGCACATGGTTGATTGATAGTGGCACCTCTCGTCACATTACAGGTTATAAAAAACATCTTTCAGACTTAATAGAAAGAGAAAACCACCTTCAAGTTATAATTGGAGATGATGCATGCTATTCAGTAAAGGGTGCTGGAGCCACCTCTCTTCACTTAGATTCCAGCATCTCTCTCCATTTGAGTGATGTCTTGTTTGTACCAGGTATCAATTTCAGCATTGGAAGACAAAGGATATCAAGTTGCATTTTCTGATGGAAAAGTTCTTGCTTGGCCAAAGAACTCCAGCATCAATTCAGCCCAAGTAATTAGTGTTCGTCAAGAGAGTCTATATAGACTTTCCACTCGTTCAATTCAAGCATTGATGCATGACTCCACCAGTTCAAGTGAGTTATGGCATAGGAGACCTGCTCATCTTCACTTTAGAGCTCTTCCATTTATGGAGAAGATGGTTACTGGCCTTCTGAAACTCAGTCAAGAGCATGATGGTACTTGTAGAGGATGTGCAATGGGTAAGAATACTAAGGGTCTTTTTCATAATTGTGAAAGTAGATCAAAATGCATTCTAGATCTTGTTCATTCTGATTTGTGTGGTCCAATGTCTATGGCATCCTTGAGTGGTTTTTTGTATTATGTAATTTTCATTGATGACTACTCCAGAAAGACTTGGATCTATTTTTTGAAGTCTAAGGAATCTGAAGAAGTGCTTGAGAAATTCAAAGAATTTAAGGCTCAAGTAGAAAATTTGTCTGGGAAAAGGATCAAAGTTCTAAGATTTGATAACGGAGGAGAATACACCTTTGGAGGCTTCTGCAACTTTTGTATTGAGGCAGGAATTAAGAGGGAGTTTTGTGTTCCTTACAATCCTCAGCAAAACGAAGTTACAGAAAGGAAGAATAGATCCATAGTTGAGGCAGCCAAAGCTATGATACATGACCAAGGCTTACAAACCTTTCTTTGGGCAGAAGCATCCAGAACTGCAGTGTATGTTCAGAATCGGAGCCCTCATCGAATATTAGAAAATATGACTCCTAAAGAAGCATTTACAGGTATGAAACCTGAAGTTAGTCATTTGAGAATCTTTGGTTGTCCAGTTTATATTCATGTGCCTAAAGATAAAAGATCTAAGTTAGAACCATTAGGCAAGAAATGAATGTTTGTGGGATATAGTGAGACTTCCAAGGCCTACAGGATCTACATTCCAGGGCAGAAACAGATTGAGATTAGCAGGGATGTCACTTTTGAAGAAGAAGTTGCATTCAAAAGATCTAAAGGGCCGTACATGAAGATAGATAGTGAAGAACATGAGACACCTCAGGATATGGACATTTCTCCTGATTTGACTTCTGAGATTCAGAGGGAGTCTACTAAATTAGAAGAGGCTAGTGATCTAGTTGATTCTATAGAACCAACTGATGGACCTAGAGATATTGTAGTAGTACAGAAAAGGCCTCGACAAACCATGCAAGAGGAGGAAAAATATGCAGCTCCTTGAAGATCTTTTAGAGAAAGCAAGAGACCTCAGAAGTTCTCAGATTATGTGTTATTGATGAGTCACATCATTGATTCTGAACCTTCCAGTTTTGAGGAAGCATCCAATCAGCAGGTATGGAAAGATGCAATGACAGAAGAATTTCATTCTATCATCAAGAATGATGTTTGGGATATTGTACCTAGACCTGAAGGAAAATCAGTTGTATCTTCCAAGTGGATTTTCAAGATCAAGCATGTAGCTGATGGGAGCATTGAGAAATACAAAGCAAGATTTGTGGCTAGAGGATTCTCTCAAAAAGAGGGAATAGATTATGAGGAGACATTTGCTCCAGTTGCTCGTTATACATCCATCAGGACTATTATTGCTATTATAGCAGCTAAGGGATGGAAACTACATCAGATGGACGTGAAGACAACATTTCTTAATGGTATAATTGAAGAAGAAGTATACATTGAGGAACCTGATGGATTTGTGATTCATGGGAAGGAATCTCATGTTTGTAGACTAAAGAAGGCTTTGTATGGCCTTAAGCAGGCTCCTCATGCTTGGTATGAGAGGATTGATCGATACTTGGTGAGCCTAGGCTTCTTCAAAAATGATGCAGCTTCAAATCTTTACTTCAAGGTAATCGATGGTGAGGCTCTAATTTTAATTCTTTATGTTGATGACTTATTCCTTACTGGTGAAGAACATCTCATTGTCAAATGCAAGAAAGAGTTAACTTCTAAATTTGAAATGAAGGATTTAGGTCTTATGGATTACTTTCTAGGGTTGGAAGTATGGCAAAGACCCAATGAGATTATTCAAAGTCAAGGGAAATACACCATAGATATCTTGAAGAGGTTTGGGATGATGGATTGCAAATCTATGTCTACACCGATGGAAACAAATTTGAAGAAATTGAGTGAGTCTGCAGCTAGTTCAGATTTGGTAGATCCCACCATGTTTAGGGAGATGATTGGATCATTGATGTATCTAGTCAATACTAGACTAGATATTTGCTATGCAGTGAGTGCCCTTAGTCAGTTCATGTGTGAACCAAGGAAAATTCACCTAGTTGCAGCCAAGCATATCTTGAGATACTTGCGTGGTACAGTTGGATATGGCTTGAGATATACTTCTAGTGTAGATCTAAAACTACAAGGGTACTCTGACTTTGATTGGGCCGGGAGTGTAGCTGACAGAAAGAGCACCTCTGGATGTTGCTTTAGCTTGGGGTCTGCAGTGATTTCTTGGTGTAGCAGGAAGCAGTCTTCAGTGGCACTAAGCACTACAGAGGTTGAATATATTGCAGCATGTGTAGCAGCTCGAGAAGCAGTGTGGCTTCGAAAGCTCCTTGCAGATTTGTTTGGAAAATCATTGGAGCCTACTGTTATTCATTGTGACAATCAAAGCTGTGTGAAGCTATTTGTCAATCCAATGTTCCATGACAGAACAAAACATGTGGAAATCAAATATCATTACATTAGAGATATGGTATTAAGGAAAGCTATTTAGTTGAGATACATTTGCATTGAAGATCAGACGGTTGATATTCTCACTAAGCCTCTCTCCAAAATGAAGTTTGTGCAGTTTCAAGACAAGCTTGGAGTTGTGGAGAATGAAGCCCTTGCTGAGAGGGAGTCTCAGCATCAGTGATTTTTGTTATCTGATATAATGCATTCCATCTCTGAGACAGGAGATGTGGTTCTTTCCACCCTTTGGGAGTAGCCATGGTGGACGTCATGTTGAGTGACTCCATGACGATGTTTCTTTTCCATTAATGGGAGTAGCCATTGTGGACATCACGTTGAGAGACTCCATGATGATTCTCTTGTACTTGTGTTTATCCACCCTTTGGGAGTAGCCATGGTGGACATCATGTTGAGTGACTCCATGATGACATCATGTTGAGTGACTTCGTGATGGGCACTTGTACACTAGTTTTCTTTCACTCATGGGAGTAGCCATGGTGGACATCATGTTGAGTGACTCCATGATGATATCACGTTGAGAGACTCTGTGATAAATTCTTCTCACTAATGGATGTATCCATTGTGGGTGTCATGTTGACATGTCTGGAAAGATATCTCCCTAGCTAAGAGGGAGTGTTGATGTTCTTGTAGCGACGGGAGATATGAAGAGACACCATATGAAGAGTCACCATATGAAGAGACATCATATGAAGAGATACCATATGAAGAGTCACCAAAGCATATGAAGAATCGCATTGATTTGTATATACAGAAGACAATGTTCATTCATTTGTGTATCAGTTTTTTATGCATCAAATTAGTATTGTATTTGAGTCAAGCTGTAAACAGATTTCTATTCTTTTTATTCAATATATAAGAGATATATTTGTCTGGGTTTTTCTCCCTCAAGAAGGAGGTTTTTCCTAGGGCATCTCTGTGTTAAAGTGTTATCATTTCTATTTTTCTGTTTATTTCAATTCTGATCATAAAACTAACACAAACCAAAAAACAATTTGAAATATTATCGAACTGCGGACCTTTAGTTTACAAGATTGACACCTTGTGTTGGCAGTAATGATAGCCGTTGAACTTGGTCAGCCCTCCCATGCTGCTGCACAACCATTTTTAGTTGGATGCAATTCTCTGCATCTCAAATGGTTTTGTAAGTGAGAGAGGCAACGCAACATTCCAGTGTTACATAACTACACACACCCAACTTCGATTCCTGACCTGGGTTGCAGGTTTTCTAATAGCTTCTTCTACATCTCTATTTCCACCAGCTCTCACTCTGCTTTCTCCTCCACCTCTACATTGCATCCCCACATCCACAATTTTCTTGCTTCGGAACTGGGGACCAAATATTTTTTCTTCTCATCTCTCCACTCTCAAGCTACGTAGTGTTTCTTCTTTTAGCTATGGCTGGGAGGTCTCTCCGATCCTCTTTTCGAGGGGCCCTTTCTAGGTAGGATCATCCTCTTCTGGCCCCTATGTGTAGTGCTGGTGTCTTTTGTTTCAGTGGGCCGTGCATACCTACCCACCATTTTTTATTTGTAATGCTGCATATACTTTTCCCCTTCGACCCGATTATCCTTTTTGTGTAAAAGTTGGCACATAACATGATCCTAACCCATTCCATCTGCACTAGTCATGGTCCTTCATTTAACCATCCATCACTTAGGTTCAAAATTACAGTCATGAACTCAACTAGTTCATAACTGACCCCTACCCTTTTAAACTTCAAATTCGGGCCAGAGTTGACCTCTTCCTAAGTGATCATTGTGTGCCAAATTAACGCTCGAAACATTTCATCTGCACCAACCCTAGTTCATTTCAAGACACCTAGCACCTAGAAATCATCTAAAAGCCTCATAACATTATAACTAGAGCATTCACACACCATGAGTACTACATCAGCATCCAAGGCATACTACATCGGTATCCTCAAGGTTTTGCCACATAAGAATTAATCATTGCCCAACAAACTCCCTAGAGGTGTTTGTCAACATTTTTAGTTTATTAAATTGTAGGTCAAGATACACAGGCAAATCTATGTTCACAAATATAAAAGCTCTACAAGGCTCAGCTTCATTTCTTAGGTTCAAAGTTCGCTTCTGCACATAGGTTTACGTAAGCACTTGCGGATCTGATTTGGTTCATGATTTCCATAGTCGCAAATTTGACCTACCCAAAATATGAAATTGATCCACTTCAATTACGTCGTTTTGATTTCAATGCCTTCGAGAATAAGTAAATTCTAACTTATGGTTCAATGGTTATGATCAAAACAACTTACAACTATCTTTCAACAAAATCGGCTAGGTAGTTCTAATTCTTTTTATTTCTAGTTTTCTAAATTCTATCCAGAGATTTGTCGTGCAACTCTAAATTAGGTTAATTAGGATTGTAAATCACTTGTTATATTCCTTAAGCCTAATTATGTAAAGGTGCATTTTTTCTTCCTTACATTTTGGGGAACCCAACACGTGAGCCTCTTCGGCGTTTTTCCCTAGGATTTTGGCTTTTCATTTTATCTCTAATTTCTAGATCTGATATTCTTTTCAGATTTACTTATGGTTTTGGTCCTTCCTTGTTTGAGTCTGTATTCCATTCCTACCTAGTCCCACCCTCTGATTGAGCTCCATTGTTATATCTTTTACCATGGATCCTTATGACTCTTATTTTGAGACTCCCTTCATGCATACATCATGTATTATGAGCTATTTGCACGCTTTCTTGAATCTCATCATTTTATCCTTGATGACATTAGCTTCTTTTTATGACATAGGTGATCATGCATGCTCCACGCATAAGATTGTAGAGCACGTTTGGCTAATCTTTCATCCTTTGTGGACCTTCTGCATGTCATCCCATCTATATAAGAAGATTCTACTTCATCAAGTGCCAATGGCTCATCACGTTGGACCGCATCTTATGAGACGAATGATGATGACCAATAAAGTTTTAGCTCTAATCTCTCACGACAATCGAGAGATCTTCCTTCAAGTGGTAATGTTTCCCCTAGCAATCATATCTTTTACACATCTTTGGATAGCTTTCCTTGTTGCTCTTCGGATTCTCTTACACACCCTTCTCTTCCTCCATCTTGTCTTAAGGATCCTTGTGATGTTGATACACATGTTTCCCCTTCGTGGAAGATTATTGTTCCTTATTCTGTTTCATGTGGCACGTGGCCTATTGATGTTATATCTAGTGAGGATCATAGTGATAAATCTTTATTTTGTAATGAGGACAATAGGGACTAGTGATAAATCTTTATTATGTTTCACAATGATTTGGTTTATAATGCACATCCCTTTAAAACACTAGTGATAGAATCATCCAGTGGAAATAAAGATGCCAAGTCACATGTTAAATCATTTTATGCCCATTTTAGGCTTCATGTGTATATAGATCATGATAATGGTTCGATGCATGCATTTTGTGATGTGCTGGTTGATCGATACAAGGAACAGTTCAATTCAGTACCTCGATTAATACGCTTCCTTACATTATTTGTCATGTACTTTTATAGATCACTTTATTGTTAGCGAGATAGAATATATGTTTCACATAAATCTCATTCATTACATTCTAGTGGCCCTTCCTTGGGGGACCATGTGGATTTCTATATGCATCCAGATGATATGGCACTTATTGATGGTCATGTGGGTTCTTCGTATCCTTTCATATTTTCCCATGGTGTATATTAGTGACTACTTATGGAGTACATGCTTCTATGCCTCATCTTGTGTGTGGCTTACACATGGATAGAGATAAAGAATAATATGAGGGTCTCTTATAGTTTTTACACTATATTGAAAGGAAGCTAAGTGTGTGGAAGTCGCTTGCTACACTAATCTAATGAGGAGAGAAGAGTGCAAATTCTTTTCAACCTTTACAATTACAATGTTATTAACCTATTAACAAAGATATTGCATCAAACACATACACAAGAATGTAAGACAGAAGAAGAGAGAGACAAGATATAACGTGGGGAAAACCTTTATGGATGAAAAACCCCACACTCCAAAACACAGCTCAAATGTATTATCTAAACAATGAGGTTTACAATATAGTTACAGAGCTAATGCTCTTGCAGGAGTCTTCAACACTCGTATCTGGAGATAATCCGGTAGCATAACAGTACCTGTCAATCATATAATACATCTCCTCTCCAAAGCACTTGTTTATATAGAAGATATAAGGCAAAAATGACTCTATCTTGGGATGGGCGTCCAACATGGCCTCATGGCCCAAAATCCACGCCTATGGACACTTGTAATGTTACCCCATCCCAAATAGGTCGCCTATTCCCAAGTTGGGCAATGACAGATACTATAACGACACTTATGATTGTCATAGAATCTGTCATAGCAGTCATATCTTACAGCTGTAAGAGAATCTGTCATACACAAGCTAAAAATAGCATATTCTCTTACATGTCATAACCCTTCTTGGGGCACCCAAAGATGCCTTCTTCCAAGATGCCTTGTGACACATGTCTTCACTTGTCATAAAATCTTCCATTTACGACTCTTACACGTCATAGATTTGTCATAGGAATATGTCATGACCGTTTCGGTCAATATTCCCTTACACACTATCCAAGATGCCGACACATGGAAAAATATTCCTACCACTAAGTGGGATGCCCATCTCCTCATGTGAGGACAAATTTACATGTTGTCACCTTCCACATAGGATGACACATCACCGTGCTAACTCCCACAAGATGACAATAAGGATTTGCATCCTAATTACAATAATAGGCAATAAATAAATAAATACAATGAAATATTACAAGGAATTACCAAGGTTGAGACACCTTAATTCCCAACATTCTCCCACTTGTTGAACACCTTGTAAGAGCCAATGGAAATAACATGATTTAACTGCGATAGGCCGAGAGGCCCATAGATTCCGAACACCATCTGAACTTCTTTGTGCCCACTAGTTTCGTTAATGCATCCACAACATTCTTCAAAGTGTCTACCTTCTCCAAATTTACCTTCCCATCCTCTACCATGTCTCGCACGAAGTGAAACTGTACATCAATATGCTTTGTTCTGGCATGGAAAGTTGGTTTCTTTGCTAGGCAAATCACACTCTAACTATCACAACAAATTGTAATATGTCCTGCATCAACACCAATATCTGAACACAATATCTTAAGCCAAATGGCTTCCTTGCAAGTATGAGTTGCTGCCATAGACTCAGCTTTTGTCATGGACAAAGCAAGCACAGGTTGTCACTTACTCATCCAACTAATCGCACCACCGAACATAGTGAACACATAGGCATTGGTGGATCTCCTGCTGTCAATGTCACCCGCCCAATCAGTATCCACAAATCTATGAATATAACAGAATGTGGAGGTCCTATAACTTTACCATGATAACATATGGAATACTCAGAAGTACCCCTCAAATATCTAAACACTCTCTTAACTGCATCCCAATGTACCTGTTCAAGATTAGCCATAAATCGACTAAGGACTCCCACTGCTTGGGCAATTTCTGGTCTTGTACAGACCATAGCATACATCAAACTGCCAACAACACTAGCATAAGATACTCTGCTCATGTCTTCCACCTCACTAGGAGATTTTGGACAATCATTAACAGACAACTTTGTCCCTAATGAAGCAGGAACACACAATGGTCTACAATCTACCATGTTGAACCTATCCAACACGGTCTTCACATATTTACTCTGGCTTAACCAAAGTTTTCTGTTAGCTCTATCTCTTCTGATTTCCATTCCTAGAATGTACCTGGTTGCCCCTAGATTTTTTATCTCTAACTGTGCTGACAACTGAGACTTCAAAGCATAAATCATACTCTTACCATTCCCAATTAACAACATATAATCAACATACAATGCAATAATGAGAATGTGATCATTGTCAAATTTGAAATACACACAATGATCTGATTTTGATCTCAGAAATCCAACCGACAACACAAAGGCATAAAACTTCAAGTGGCACATCATAGGAGACTGCTTCAAACCATCCAAAGACTTTTTCAACTTGAAAACCAAATTTTCTTTACCTTTCTCTATGTAATGCTCTAGCTATGACATGTAAATCTCTTCCTCCAAATCACCATGAAGGAATGTTGTCTTCACATCCATCTGCTCCACCTCTAAGTCATAAGCTGCTACAAGAGATAACAAGAACCAAATAGATGTCAACTTTGCAACGGGAGAGAAAATTTCACCATAATCAATTCCCCCCACTTGTGAATACCCCTTCGCAATCAGTCTAGCCTTGTACTTTTCAACACTGCCATCTACACCGAATTTCTTCTTGAACACCCATTTGCATCTAATAGGTTTCTGTCCTTTAGGAAAAGGCACCAAGTCCCATGTCTTATTCTTTTCCAAAGAAGCCATCTCATCTTCCATGGCCTCCTTCCAGGAACCTGCATCTTTCATGCCCATAGCCTTTGTCACAGTTCTAGGCTCATCAGTGTTAGTAAGCAAGGCAAAAGCACAACTAGAATCAAGTAATGAATAACCAAACCTATCAAGTTGCTTCCTTGTTCGTGTAGACCTCCTCAATGGGTGAGGTTAATGTTCTGTTTCTTCTTCTGAGCTTTTAGAGCTGCTAGAGCTCTCCTCATCATCAGGTCTCATAGGGTCTGTCAGTTCAGTCTTCTCAGGGGTAGAAGGAAACTGAACCACATCTTCTTTCTTTTCTGTCTATTCTAGCTATAGACCAACAGAAGAAGGTGTTAGCTCTCTAAAGATAACACTTCTTCTATACAACACTTTTTCAGCCACATGATTCTAAAGCTTGTGTCCTTTCACACCGACACCATAGCCAATGAAAATACACTTAACAACCTTGTTCTCCAATTTAGACCATTTCTCCCTAGGCACATGTGCATATGCCTCACAACCAAAAACATGAAGATGTCTAACTGAAGGCTTCTTACCAGACCACACCTCTATAGGTGTCTTACCAACAAGAGCTGATGTAGGAGACTTGTTTACCAGGTAGCAAGCAGTGGCTATAGCTTCAACCCAAAACTTTTGTTCGAGGCTTGCTCCACTAAGCATACTCCTAGCCCTCTCCATTAATGTCCTATTCATCCTCTCTACAACTCTATTTTGCTGCGGGGTGTATGGAGTTGTCTTATGTCTTTCAATCCCTTGCTCTTTACAAAACTTATCGAACTCTGCCAAACAAACCTCACCACCATTATCAGTTCTCAAACACTTAATCTTTTTACTAGTCTGATTCTCAACAAAAGATTTAAACTCTTTGAACCAACTAAAGACTTCAGTCTTGCTTCTGAGAAAATAAGTCCATGTCCTATTGTAATCATCTATGAAAGATACAAAATATACAGATTTAGAAATTGAAGGAACACTAATAGGACCAAACACATCAGAATAAACAAAATCCAATACACCAAAAGACTTGTGAGAACTAGAGTAAAACTGAGCACGGTTTTGCTTTCCATATACACAATGTTTGCAAAAGTCAAACTTGAGATTACAATCATTTAACCCCTCAACGAGGTTTTTATTTTTCATGGTTCTAAGACCCTTATCACTAATGTGGCCATATCTCAAATGCCATAACATAGTATTTTCAGCAGGAAGCTTAACTTCCAAAGCATGAACACCCTTGGGTACACAAGATGCACTACCATAAGAATTTTTTACAACAAATTTCTTCACTGCTTGTTCAGATGGTGGGGATGAAGTGACTACAGCTCTTTTCTTCGAGTCAGAAGAACTATTGCACTGTGAAGTGCATGCCTCCAGCTGAAACAGAGTACCTCTCTGAGTACCCTTCGCAAGTACCATAGATCCTCTAGTCATCTTGCATCCATCCTTCGAAAAGATAACCTACACACCTGCATCATTCAACATACTTACAGAAAGTAGGTTCCATGCCAAGCCTGGGATGTGCATAACCCCAGTGATCCCCTTCATTCGCCCATCAGGGAATCAAATTGAGACTCTTCCACGACCAACAATCTTCAGATGAGAATCATCACCTAGGTACACTCTTCCACCATCGAACTCTTCATACTTCATGAACCAACTTCGATGTGAGATCATGTGGAATGATGCACCAGAATCAATCAGTCACACATCATTAGATGCATGGGTGGCCAGGGCTACGATGAAGGCATCACCATCATCTTGTGACTTGTCAGAATCTGAATCTGGGACATTCTTCTTCTTCTTTTTCTTTTCCTCTTTGCATTCCTTTCAGAAATGCCTAGTTTTGCCACAGTTCCAATAGAGAGCCTTGGACTTTCCAAGAGATTTGGATCTCCCATGGGATTTGGATCTACCCTTCTCAACTTTCTTGTCCTTCTTTTTTCCTTTCTCCTTGGGTCTTCCACGAACCACAAGAGCCTCTTTGGTTGCCTTAGAAGACTTTCTCCACATCTCTTCAGATAACAGTGAAGATACCACTTCATCCATTGTGAAAGTGGATGTGGTGCTCCCAATAGCCATAACAAAATGATCCCACGAGTCCAGCAAAGAACAAAGCAAGGTCATACAATGATCCTCCTCCTCCATCTTCACACTAATGGATGTCAATTGTGCAATTAACATGTTAAAGGCATTCAGGTGATCTGCAACAGATCCTCCATCCTCTATCCGCAGAGAATACAACTGCTTTCTCAGAAAAAGTTTGTTCACCAAAGATTTGGCCTAATAAACATCTCCCAACTTCTTCCAAAGATCTTTCGTGGTCTTCTCCTCATGGACATTTAACATGAAAAAATTAGCTAGACTGAGTCTTATGAGACCCTTAGCCTTCCGATCTTTGAGATCCCAATCAACTTGTGCCATTGCAACTAGTTTTACATTGGATACGGTTTCCCATAGGTCACGAACAACAAGCATGTCTTCCATCTTAAGTTTCCATAACTCAAAATTAGTGCCATTGAATTTCTCCACCTCTAATCTTTCGGATGTGCCTGCCATCTCTTTTCCTGCAATAAGATTATAGAATACTCTGCACAAAGCTCCCACTCAGCCTAAGATTAGCTCAAAAAACCCCTACCCAACAACTAGGACCAAAGGTGATCAAACTCTGATACCAACTAAAAGGAAGCTAGGTGTGTGGAAGTCGCTTCCTACACTAATCTAATGAGGAGAGAAGAGTGCAATTTTTTTTCAACCTTTACAATTATAGTGTTATTAACCCAATAATAGAGATATTACAACAAACACATACACATGGATGTAAGACAGAAGAGAGAGAAAAGATATAACGCGGGGAAAACCCTTATGGGTGAAAAACCCCACACTCCAAAACACAACTCAAATGTATTATCTAAACAATGAGGTTTACAATATAGTTATAGAGCCAATGCTCTTGTAGGAGTCTTCAACACTCGTATCTAGAGATAATCCAGTAGCATAATAGTACTTGTCAATCATATAATACATCTCTCCAAAGCACCTGTTTATATAGAAGATACAAGGCAAAAATGACTATCTTGGGATGGGCGTCCAACATGGCCTCATGGCCCAAAACCCATGCCTATGGACACTTGTCCAACAGTATAGAATGTTCATGACACTTGTCATGTCACCCCATCCCAAAGAGGTCGCCTATTCCCAAGTTGGACAATGACAGATACTATTATGACACTTATGACTATCATAGAATCCATCATAGCTATCATATCTTATAGTTGTAAGAGAATCTATCATACACAGACTAAAAATAGCATATTCTCTTACAACATGTCATAACCCTCCTTGGGGCACCCAAAGATGTCTTCTTCCAAGATGCCTTGTGACACATGTCTTCACCTATCATAGAATCTTCCATTTACGACTCTTACGCATCATAGATTTGTCATAGGAATCTGTCATGACCGTTTTAGTCAATATTCCCTTACACACTATCGAAGATGCCGACACATGGAAAAATATTCCTACCACTAAGTGGGACGCCTATCTCCTCATGTGAGGACAAATTTACATGTTGTCACCTTCTGCGTAGGATGACACATCACCGTGCCAACTCCAACAAGATGACAATAAGGATTTGCATCCTAATTACAATAATAGGCAATAAATAAATAAATACAATGAAATATTACAAGGAATTACCAAGGTTGAGACACCTTAATTCCCAACATATATGTGGAAAATGGGTCTTCGGTTGATGAAATCTCTCCCTCCACTCTTGCGCATGACATGTGTGCAAATATGAATATGGGCCATGTCAGGCATGATCTTTTGCATTCCATCGTGAGTAGATTGGACCAATTAGAAAATCGTATTTATGATTATGAGCAAATATTTAAAAAGATTGGTTCTACTAATGCAATACTGCATAATCCTTTGACACATGACATCTTGGCTTATCTTTCACCAAGTGGCATTGTATAGCACCTTGTTTTACAAACTATGATGGTAGAGTCGATCTCCTTTGCTTCGTTCAAGGTCATTCCAAGCTACACAAGATGCACTTATTTTCATGAGGACAAGTTGCTTGCTACATTATTTCTAACAAGCTTGAGGCATCATGCATTCACATGGTTTTATTCATTTCCATGTGCTTGTATCACTTCCTCTATGATTTCAAGACCATTTCTTTCAGGAAACATTTTCATTGCAATATTGAACCCATGACGAGTGTTTCTAAAATGCAATGCAAGCAAGAAGAACACAAATTGTTTAAGGATGAAAATGTTAAAATTTCAAGGTTTGGTAACTAGCTTGAGTTCCACATTAGAGGATGATGAGCTTTAAGGTTGATTTACTCAATTTTGTTTCCATATATCAAAGGACAAGTGTTTTTTAATCCTTATCCTTCATTTTTAGATTTATGTGTGCAAATGTGAACATGATTTATTGGAAGATTCGTCTTTACATCATCATATTTCCAACACCCCTTCAATGGTTTAGGAAGTGGTTGATCCTTATATTTTAAGAGCAATGATAAGAAAAATCGCTACAAGCATCAGGAATAGTGGAAGCATTCTTGCAAGTTGCGTGTATTGTACAAGTTTTCATTGCTATCTCATGTTGTGTTTGGTCATTTGGAACATTCTTCCCACACCTATCATAACCACTATAACCACCCTAAAGGGTCTCTTTTGAACACTATGTAATGCTCTCAGACATGTTGGAAGGGATGGGGAAGTTGTTCTTGAGGCCATTATCTGTAAGCCCTTGTTTGAAGATTGACCCCACATCACCTTGCTTTCTATTCTCTAATATATTTTTAGGTCTAGCAACATTCAACGAGTTTAAAACCTTCTTCCCAAACCAAAGCTCAAACTAGGGGCTTGGAGAGACATGGAGGTAATTCCTCCTCTTCACTTGAACCATAGGAGATGCCTCCACTGTCTCCTTAAGCATCGCCACTACTCAACCTCTAATATGACTTTCAAACCCTAAACATCATTGATACTCATATGATGTATTAACTCTTTAAAAAAAATTATTTTTATCATCTACTTTCATTAATCTATTGCTTTCTAATATTTTTTTGCTAGATAAACTTGGTCACGGGGGCCATATGCTTATATCAATTTTAGAAAATTTACATAGGGGGCAACTCCATTAATGGAGGGCTTGTAAAAAAAATTATTTGTGGAATGGAAACAAAAACCTCAAAGGAAGTAAGATTATTACATTTTTACCCATCTATAATATACATTTTCTACCCATATTCACACCATATCACTAGTAATCTCAATCTAGAACCATAGCAAATTGACATTTATACCTTGTTGCCCTAAATTTTGAACCCAAAAATTTTCAAATTTCTAGTGCATTCCCCTTTGTCTGCCTTACCCTGCCACATTCCGAAAAATAATTATTTTTGCAAATCTATTAACGCTGGTTGAAAATCCTCTTTTGGGCATGATCCTAACCCTATTTCACTCAATCTGGCCAACCCTCATGCCCAGATGCTTCACTATTTGTGAAATTTTTAGCTTCACATTTTCTGGTCTGTGGTTCACAAATTGAATGAAAATCTAATATTCTGATTGTTAGAGGTTTAAAGTTTTCTAGGTTTTTCTCTGCAGCATCAGATCATCTTGCTGTCAAAATTTTATGCAAAACCAAGTTGTTTTATGGAAGTTAGGAAGGTCTTCATTTTTCGGCCCAAGCATGGTTTCAAGATAAATGAAAAACTTTGTTATTGGGATATTATCTTTGATCGGTTTTCAAATGCTATAAGGTACAAATGTTTCCTTTGGTATGTTGGGAAAAATTATTTAAAAATGGAAGTTTGTTTCATAAAGTCATTCCCCTATTTCAGCGAGGGCAAACATAAAGCCTAATGTTTAAAAATGGATGACTTTATAAAGTCAATATTTATATGCCATTCTTTGATGTCGGGGGTTCAACTAGTTCTTAAACTTTCTAAAAGTCTGACTCTTTTGAGAACAAGGTTCGGGAGTTTTTGAAAGATTCGACTCTATTGCAAGTATAAAGGTTTGGGGGCTACCGTTTATGAATGCGGAAGGGCAGGTGATGATTGTTTCCAAGATATGGTTTGCTTGGGAGCCTTTTCGAAATGTGGACATGGATAAGGAGACAGATGCTGACATCTTCATGGAAGCCCCTCTCAAAAGAGGCAAAGATTCATGTTACGGATAGTATGGCTGTAATGAAAGCCTGGCAGATGGTTGAACGACACTCACGAGAGGCACTTCGACGCAACTTTGATTCACCTCTTGTTCAAGCTTTGGAGGATAGGATATTGACCCATGTAAATAGTGCTGAAGACAGTGAAGTCCTTACTCTAGAAGTTGGAAATCCTTTCCACCGTCTACTCCTTCATGGAATTTGTGAGTACTATGGCTTGGTATCCAATACAGTTTCCAAGTGGGAGGATAAAGTAGGAGAGCGTTCTTTGAATTCAAACCATCGCATAATTATCTGATCTTTTCAACTTGCTTTATCCCTAAGGGTTATTTCTTTTGATTCAACTAGTTCTTTACCTCCATCAAGGCGTAGATCATTATTTACTTTGTCAACTGCCATGCTTGCATTTGCAGCCAGGGCTTATAACATTCCAGAGATAATTGATGCATCTAGGGCATCACTTAGAAATTCTATTGTGGATCCATACTTGGAGCTTCTAGAAGATCTCTGGCTGATTGTAAAATCCAATATAGATATCAAGGAGTATGGATCAGTATCCGATGATCGTGCTGTTGGATATGAAACCTAACGGTCACCTCGTCCTTTTGTGGTGACTCTTCATTGTTCGACTCCTTCTATTGTAATCTATAAAAGCATATGTATATGCTGATGTAAACATATCTGAGAACATATAATAAAAGAGTTTTCCCCTGCTTTGTGGACGTAGCCATACATATGGTGAACCACGTTAAATATCTTTGCACTGTGTGATTGTTTACTGTTCTTTTGCTTTTCACTGTTCCATTGTTTTAACAATTGGTATCAGAGCTCGGGTAAGGAGCTGGTTGAGAAATTCGTGACGAATTTTGAAGAAATGGAAGAAGCAGACAAGTGGAGAATAGAGAAGTTTTCAGGGTAGAATTTTGGGCTTTGGAAGCTGCAAATTCGTGCTGTGCTAATTCAAAAAGACTTAGCTATCACGCTGAAAGGAAAAACAACAAAACCAGAGAAGATGACAGATGACGAATGGGATGTGTTGGATCAAAAAGTAGTGTCTACAATTATCCTCTCGCTGTCCAGCAACGTCTTATTTAATGTTGCAACAGAAACTTCGGCAAAGAAGATTTGGGACAAGCTTTGCGACATGTATGAAACGACATCCACAACCAATAGGGTCTTCTTGCTAAAGAAGTTGTTCAACCTAAAAATAAAAGAGGGAAAAATATTTTCAAATCATTTGAATGAATTCAACATTGCAATCAGCCAACTAGTTTCTGTAGAAATCAATTTTGATGATGAAATGAGGGCTATGCTACTCCTATGCTTGCTTCCTGACAGTTGGGATAATGTCATGATGACGATCAACAATTTAGCACCTGGGAGAAGAGGATCTGAAGACAAGGAAAAGAAAGCATTGTTAAGATTTGACGATGTCGCTGCCACCCTCCTCAACGAAGACATGAGGAGAGGACAAAATAAAATATCTGGTGAAGCCTTGGTTCTAGGCAATATGGGAAGAACCCAAGACTGAGGAAAACAAAATAGGAGAAGATCTAAATCAGAGAAGAGATCAAAGTCAAGAGGACAGAAAGAAGGTTGCTGGTTTTGCGGGAAAGATGGACATGTCAAGAAGGATTGTTGGTGTTACAAGAAAGCCCAAAAACAGCTGAAAGAAAATGAGATTAACACGACTCTTGAAGATGATGGAGGAGCTCTTGTTTTGGCAGCAAGTGAAGCTGAAGCCGACTCATGGATTTTAGACTCCAGTGCCTCCTTTCACGCAACTTCAAATCAGGATGCCTTCCAAACATATCAAGAAGGAAAATTTGGCAAGGTTTATCTCGGAGACAATGAGCCATGCGAGATAGTCGGCAAAGGTGACATATTGCTACAACTAAAGAATGGAAGCAAGTGGCTACTAAATGATGCCAGACATGTTCCTAAACTTAAGAGGAACTTGATTTCAGCTAGACAACTTGATGCGCAAGGTTGCAGCATCACTTTCTCTTACAACATTTGGAAAGTAACTAAAGGCGCTTTAGTTGTTGCAAAAGGTAGTAAATCAGGATCTCTTTATGTGCTTGAATGTATTGCTGAAGTGGGAGCGGTGATGGCCATAGTTGACAGCGGGACAGAACTATGGCATAGGAGACTTGGCCACATGAGTAAAAAGGGAATGGAAGAATTGCTCAAAAGAGGCCAATTTTCTGGTTTACAATCAGCAGATTTAGAACTATGTGAGCATTGCATTTACAGGAAATAAAGGCGGGCGAGCGTCTCCAAAACCGGACATGACAAGAAGGCAAAACCCTTGGAACTCGTGCATTCGAATGTCTTCGGTCCCACAGAGGTAACCTCCATTGGAGGAGCAAACTATTTTGTAACTTTTTTAGATGATTGCACCCGTAAACTTTGGGTCTATATGCTCAACAGAAAATCAGAAGTGTTTGCAAAATTCAAAATTTTTAAGGCAGTTGCTGAAAATCAAATTGGGAGCAAAATTAAATGTCTTAAAACTGACAATGGGGGGGAGTTTTGCTCTTTAGATTTTGATGCTTACTGTGCAGATAATGGCATTTAGCACATCAAGGTTGTACCATTTACACCTCAGGAAAATGGTGCAGCCGAAAGGATGAATTGCATGATTCTAGAGAGGGCACGTAGCATGCTCTCAAATGCTGGTTTGAGTAAAGAATTCTGGGCTAAGGCAATTAACACGGCGGTTTATTTGATCAACCGAAGTCCTTCTACTAAGCTGGATTTTGACATTCCAGAAGAAGAGTGGTTTGAAAGGAAGATCTCCTACAATCACCTTCGGGTCTTTGGCTGTGAGGCGTTCGCTCACATTCCAAAAGAAAAGCGAACAAAATTGGATTTCAAATCCAAACGATGCATCTTCATCGGTTATGGGGAAGAGCAATACAGTTTTAGATTGTGGGATCCTATTGCAAAGCAAATCATTCGTAGTCGTGATGTGGTATTCAATGAAAAAGTGTTCCCAGCCCTGCAAGCACAAAAAACACAAGCAAAGGAGTATATACCAATTGATGATATTGGGAATGGATGTGACTTTTTTGAAAAGATACACAATTCAGTGGGAGTGAATTTAGTTCTTTGCCTCAGAATGAAGGAAATATAGGAAATGGTATTCTGATACATGGTCCTGTTGAAACAGCGTCTACTATTGTAAGTCCCACGCAGCCCTCTTTAACATCCACGCTGCCTTTGCAACCTATACATAGCCCCACACTACCTTCTGATACGTAGCCTCCAAACACTTCCACGCATCCTCAAGTTTTTTTCAACGCTCCCATTGGTGCCTTTGAAAAATTCTAATCCCACACAGTAGGTTCAACGCTTTGGGATATCAAATGTGGGGTCAAAAACACCAAAGCACACATTCCCATTGCTGCCTCCTTTGCAAATAGCGACCCCACAACCTTTGTTAGATATCACGTCCCCTGTGTCTAATGATTTGCAGCCTTCCTATGGTCAATTGCAGCATGATATGTATTCAATGCAACATCTAATGCAGCCACTCTATAAGAAAATGTTGCCAGTTGAAAATTCAATACATCCAATGCCTTCTAATTCCCGTCCAAGTCTTACTCCCACGCGGTCTGAGGATCAAAGCTGTTTTGGTCAATAGTCTCCAAACAATGTAAAAGACATATCTACGTAGCTTAAAATCGGTGAGCCTGTTCTTCATAACAGCAGTATTCAAGACTCAGAGGGATTTATCCCCAGGCAGGCTCAATAGCTCGTGACTTCCAATATGGGACAGCGCTCTCTGGATCCTCCCATGTAGGCAATAAGGGAATCGACAGTGTTAAGGGAGAAGGGCAAACAGATATGTGATACTCAACAACAGAATGTTGGAAATAAATAGGGCAATGATGTTAATAAAAAATAGAGGAATGATGAAATTGAACAGAGCATTGCACAGGGCAGTCTACAGGGACAAATTCCTCCATTGAGGAGATCTACCAGGGAGAGGAAACCTTCTCCAAAATTTGATGATTATCAATTGCTCATTGCTGATCTATTAGAACCAAATACATTTCGAGAGGCTTGCAATGATAGGGACAGTCAAAAGTGGATGGCTGCAATGAAGGATGAAATGGAGTCTCTAATGGCAAACCATACATGGGATCTGGTCCGGCTTCCACCTGATCACAAAGCTTTGAAGAATCGGTGGGTCTATAGAATCAAAGAGGAAGAAGGTGGTACAAAATGCTACAGGGCCAGACTTGTTGTGAAAGGATATGATCAACAAAAGGGAGTGGACTTCAATGATATTTTCTCACCAGTCGTGAGGATGAACACAATTCGAGCCGTTTTGGGCTTGGCCGCAGTTTATGACCTTGAGCTTGAGCAACTCGATGTCAAAACTGCATTTCTCCACGGTGATATAGAAGAGGAATTGTACATGCATCAGCCAAAAGGTTTTGTCAAGCAAGGGCATGAAAATCTATTTTGTAGATTAAGGAGGAGCTTGTATGGGCTGAAACAAGCTCCAAGGCAGTGGTACATCAAGTTTGATAACTTCATGATTGAAAATTAGTTTACACGTTGTGAGTCTGATCCATGTTTATACTAAAAGGTGTTGCCTAGTGGTGAATTTGTTTTGTTGCTACTCTATGTTGATGACATGCTCGTCATCGGCACCAACATGAGAGTCATTGCTGATTTGAAGCAACTTTTGGGAAACAAATTTGCAATGAAGGACCTCGGGGCTGCAAAGAAGATTCTTGGCATGACCATCATTCGGGATAGAAAGAAGAAAGAAATCAGATTGTCTCAGCAAAAATATGTTGAAAAAGTTTTGGACAGATTCAATATGAAAAGTGCTAAGCTAGTTAGCACTCCACTTGCTGATCATTTTCACTTGTCTTCAGCATTGTGCCCCAAGACACAAGAAGAACAAGATTACATGAAGAACATTCCATATTCTTCAGCCGTGGGAAGTCTTATGTATGCAATGATATGCACCCGTCCTAATATTTCCCAAGCAGTGGGAGTTGTGAGCCGGTTCATGAGTAATCCCATAAAAACTCATTGGGAAGCTGTGAAGTGGATATTGAGGTATCTAAAAGGCACTTCAGATTATGCCTTATGCTTTGGTGGGAAAGTGGCACAACTACAAGGCTTCATTGATTCTGATATGGCGGGTGACTTGGATAAAAGAAGGTCTACATCAAGTTATGTTTTCATTTTTGCCGGGGCAGCTATCAGCTGGGTCTCAAGATTGCAACAAGTAGTTGCTCTTTCTACTACTGAGGCTGAGTACATTGCCCTCACTGAAGGAGCAAAAGAAATGGTTTGGTTGCAGTGTTTGTTTACTGAATTGGGTTCCAAATAGCAAGCTTTCACACTCTTTTGTGACAGTAACAACGCTATTCATTTGGCCAAGAATACGACATTCCACAACAGAACCAAACACATTGAGCTGAGGTATCATTTCATCCGTAGCATGATTGAAGAAGGTAAGTTGCAAGTTCAAAAGATTGACACCAAGATCAATCCAGCTGATGCATTGACCAAGGTTGTACCTCGAGAGAAGTTCGAATTCTGCCGCGCTTCTCTCGGCATTGTCAAACTCTGACAATAAGCTTAAAGTAGGGGAATGGCTCTGAAAGTTTGCAGCAGTCGTTGGGTTTCAAGTGGGAGATTGTTGGATATGAAACCCAACGGTCACCTCGTCCTTTTGTGGTGACTCTTCATTATTCGACTCCTTCTATTGTAATCTATAAAAGCATATGTATATGCTGTTGTAAACATATCTGAGAACATATAATAAAAGAGTTTTCCCCTACTTTGTGGACATAGCCATACATATGGTGAACCACGTTAAATATCTTTGCACTGTGTGATTGTTTACTATTCTTTTGCTTTTCACTGTTCCATTGTTTTAACACGTGCAACTTTAACCTCACTTTCAACCTGACACTCTTAGAAAGTGAATCTAATTAGACACTTATCGATCACTCTACTTAAATATCATCCACTTCAATGGTCAAACAATCAATAGCAATTTTAGACCTCATTTACAATAAAAAGTGTTAAATATTTGTCCTATTTTTATTGGCCAAAATTGACATTTGACTATTGAAGTGGATGATATTTAAGAACAACCCTTATCAATAGCCTGATTCAAAGTTTGTCTACAATGTTCGATTAGGAGAAGTCAAGTATAGCTAAAGAACTATCAGAAACATTTTCTCCAGACAATGAATTTGCCTTTGGTCCACAACTGCTTCTGGAGTCTGGCCATAAACCAGTGTTTTCTAAGGAGTCATTTTCATTTGATGAGGTTTTACCAGCAAGTTCATCAATGGATGATGACCTCATAAGTGAGACATCTGGCACTGATCCTCGTCTTCTCTCAAAGGCTTCAGTTCCTTCTACTCCATCAAATATTATAAGTGTTGGCCAGTTATTGGAATCGGCACTTGAAATAGCAGGACAGGTTGCTAGTACAGCTGTGTCAACATCATCCCTTCCTTTCAGTACAATGGCTAGCCAATGTGAGGCTTTTGGTTCTACCACACGAAGAAAACTCTCTCTGGATGAACTAAGAGGCAAATCCTGATACTCTATTTTTGACATTTCTTGTTAATAAAGAACTAGGAAGTACAGGCATACCTTTGAACTTTGAAAAGAATGAGGGAAAGGTTCTGACAACAGATACACAAAGCAATCAAGGAGTGGAAAAAGTCCTGAGCTCAAGGATCTTTGATCGAGAACCATTGCCACCTCATATATGTGAAGATTAGGAACTTGATTTGTTTGTGTATGTCAGGGACATGTGACGTGAAATATATATATGCAAATCTTGCTAGGGTGGGTGCTTTATTTATTTCTCTTTTTCAAGAGTATAACAAAGTCAAGTGACCTTTACATGTAAAAGAAGGAAAATCAAAAGTTCCTAATAATCAGTTACGGGAAGAAGAAAAAGAAATTCTCATTACTTTCCAAGAAACAGTTATTCCACGTGAAGGGGAGAGTTTCTTTCTATTTTCCAATATTTCAAGAGGCAGTTGGAACTGAAGAGTCACGGAGAGGAGATTATAAATTTTAATTTTTCTCATTGTAAAGAGATCTTTTCTGCTATTCAAATTTCTGGGACACAGAGGAGCAGTTTTAGTCTTCTTTTCAAGCATAATTTGTTGGGCAGTGATGTTGAGTCAGTGAGCTCACCTTTTTATATTGGAGAAATAAGGGATATATTTTTGAATCTTTGAATTTATGAATGTCTTTGTTTGATTGCAAATGCCCTGTGTGTGTATGTGATCATTTTTCCAGTGCATCTTTCTGTCATGTATCGAATTATGCGGGTGATTATTTTTGAATCTTTGAATTCAAATTAATTCATCTATTGAAAAGGGGACCTGCTATTTATTCTTTCCCTGGGTATTGTTCGTGGATGTAGCATAGAGGAACTTTGTGTCATTTATCTGTATCCTCATCATTCAAGTTTAATCTTTCACATCTATTTCATGGTTATGGGTAGATGGTAGTGTGCCTTTTTTACTTTCTGGTTAAAAGCATACCCCAGTTCTCATTCCTTGCATATCTTTCGAAGGTAGTTGCGCCTTGTAAAATAAGCAGAGAGCACTTGCAACTATCAATTGTAGGTGTCTCGACTGTTGGTTTGTTTGTCTTTCTTGTGGGCTAGGAGTATAAATTGGAAATGACAAATTTGTTAACCAACATACCTAAAATCCAATATTTTCATCTTTGTCACCATCACTGTTTGGTCATCCTCCATGGAAATGCCCAATCAATCCTAAAAGAAGGATTAACTCCCATAGTAAACTTGAGAAATGTGATGCCCCACTTCGCTTGGTGTTTACACTAAATGTCATTGTGGTCATGTGCAGATATTATGAATGGAATCCACAACATCATGACAAAGATATTGAATGTAGACCATAATCACTTGGAGTTTACACTAGATGTCATTGTTGGATGTGATCCTTGAGACCATTAAGAAACAAGTGATTCAAGTTCTCCTTAGTAATTGTTTCTATTCACAAAGATAGGTTTTAGAATTGTTGAATATAATTCTTGACCAATCTTGTTTTCCACAATTTGGCTAATTGGCTAAAGTAATTCTCTGATAAATTGTTTCTACATTGCATTTGCAATTCCTTACTAAAAATGAACTATGTGACATTGAGGCTATTCTTCTTTTGAGCACACAATGATCTATACCAAATGAATTGCTCAAGTTCAAAATATGAGGATGCTACTATAACCTTTTGTCCTTGTGAGATCTAATTAATATCAAAAAAATCTTCATTTGGTTAATCTAGGTGATTGGATTCCTTTTTTTGAACTTCTACATGTTTACTTTTGGTAATAGATTTTGAGATCTAGAATGAGTGCTCTCATTTGGTTGTCCTAACGACCTACCCTAATTAATTGGAACATTAGGAGTGGACAATGTATGGGGTTGAGCACTTATTTGTACTTGTAATAATGATAGTATTTAGATAGAATCATTGACAAAGGACAATATTTCATGGATGCTAGCTGCAAACTCTCTTCTAGCTAGCCTAATTTATCATCCAATGAAGGTGACATCATAACTGAAGTCCCATTGGAGCCTAAATTCAAATCAATGTCCCCTATATTTGGAGTTTTCCCTAGTGTCTGGGAATTCTTTCCTCGGTCTCTAGTCTATGACCTCATCATGTTGAGGCTTAACAATGCAAAATATAAGTTTCACTATTGACCCAACTTTGGCTAGATTATTTTGGAATTATGTTGGATCCAAAATCAAAATTCAAAGAGAAAACCCCTAATGAGATTTTGTGAGCTTTCCAAAAATGTAAACAAATTTAAAATGTTCTAAAAATTGTAGCATGTAGAGTGAATTTACAAAAAACCCTAAAAATGTAATAACTTACTCAATTTTGATCTCGAAAAGCTAAAATTTGGACTATAAATTTCTTAAATACTCCTTCAACTCTAGTTAAAAAACTATAGAAGAATTCACAAATGTTTGTGAGATCTAGGAAAACCTTCATAAATGAGGATGAAACCCTAATTTCATAATTACTCATTTAAAAAGCTTCAATTGACCTCGAATATGGACTATAGATGCTTCAATATGTCCTTGATCAACCCTCTATATTTCAAAAAATGCCAAGATGAGAGAGCTATGTGCTTGACAACTATCAAGGGAAATAGTCTTCAAAGGGTCCCTCAACTTGCACCAGGGGTGGTAAAAACACTATGGTCACTATGAGCATCAACGATCTATTAGTTCCAATATTTAGGCCCTTTAGGGGGAGTGGGAGGTTGTCATCACTTTAAACAGTCTTTGATCATCTTGGTTCTTTTCTACTACTATGTGTTTTGGACTTAGTTTGGTGATGTATTATGTGGTGTTGCTATTTCTTTTTGGTGTCTCTAGGTTGTAGTTTTGCTTAAGTGTTGCTATAACTTTGTTGTTGCAAAGTCATTTTTGTCTCTCTTTTGGTTTGTGTTGTAAAAGGGTTGGAGCCCTTTCAAAATCCCTATTTCACCTCTAATAAAAACTTAAGGTTTATATAGCCACAAATAAGCCACACATATCCCAATACAATCAATGGATTAAGGGCATAGCATTCAAGGCCATCATTAGACACAACATTGATGAAGCCCATAGAGTAGCCATCAATGTCAAGCATACTTCAGACAACATACTGCTTTGGTTCTATCTTGAACATGATGAAAGAAATTTAAAGAGGGGAAAGAAAAATGCATGTGCCACAATGACCATATGCATGATGGTGAACTACGACACTTGAGGCAATATCATCTTCAAAATTGTATGCAATGGATTCAAACTAGAGATTTTAACCTCTTGAAGACAAATTTGGCATGAAAAGGGCCAAGCCTCTAACAAGTGAAGCTAACAGAGGATGTACAAGACACATCTGTAAGGCTAAGTACATGCCACAATATGACTTTCATGTGGAGGAATCCTTTATGTAGAGATTTGGCTTGCTATAATCGTATCTTAAAGCAACAAACTTATTGCATAAAATAGGTTGTTGATTTGGCATGATAAAGTCACCCAATGAGATAGAGTAGCAGTTGCCCCCACTATTTCCCCTCAGTGACTCATTGTTGCTTTGAGGTTAAATTTGAGACCACCTAGAAGGTTGAGCAACTCTTTGGAAATCCCAACATTTGAAAACCAACCTTGAGATGACATAAATTGATTGGCTTATATTTGAAGAGGCCCAAAGGACAAAGGAATTTCAACTTGTTTTTTGCATACATACTAATGATTTTTGATAATAGGTATCATGTTGATTAGTTTGATAGGTTTCAGATCCAACAAGGGTTTTTTTCCTCCAATAGTGGTTCAAACCTTATCCTTAGTAGTTGGTGCAAAAGTCTCAAAAGTCAACTTAGGGGCTAGTCGTAGCATAAGAAGACAATCTTTGATCTAATGATTAGGAACTTGACACCTAAAACAAGCATTGGGTAGGTTAATGTAAGTCACCTCTAGAAAAGTGAAGCAAGACCACTTGAATCTCTAATGACTCTTTTAGGTTAGTGGGGAGGTCCATTTTGACACATACCCACTTGTGGGGATGGGAAAAATATATATCTAGTTCATGGCATATAAAACACCCTAGTGGCTGGACAATTTGCTCAAGGAAAATTTGTAGGCGAACAGGCAAATCTAGGAGCTCAACCTAGATGGGGACTTTAAGCAAGACCTACTCTCAAACTTTAAAGTCATGGATCCAATGAGATAACACTAGAAGGGTGTTGCACATGAACCAACAACTAGAATGATTCAAAAGTGCATTAACCTATTGTGGCTCCTTGATTGAAAATAATAATAATAACCTTTAGTAAGGTTTCAAACACTTGCAAGCTTCATGACATGGGGCTCCCAAGCATGCCTGACCTCGGCAATAAAAGTTTTCTCTAATGAGATGCAACCCACATAATAAGCATGTATATTGTGTTTTTATACCACTAATAAAAGAAATTGACAATATTAATAGATAAGCACACATCAACACTTTGAACAAGGTTATCAGTCATTACCTCATTGTAAACTTTGAGGATAAATTTCTTTCCTCTAGCTTGGGTGCCATACTCTCCACTGTTCACAACCAAAGTTATAGAAGGCTAGGTAATCTGTTGGGCCACTTTTTAATACAATACTTTTTGGCTTTTGATTTTTTTTCCTAAAAAATATGTCTTCTACATATGAAAATAGCATGGAGTTAAATCACTCCAATTTCATTTAAAGAAACAGAGGTTCAACCACTTGGCCTCCTTGGCAATTACATCTGCCCTTGCTCACTGATTTCTCCTATTTTTCATCTCAAATATTTTGGAACATCAAACTAGAAACTAATATAACTCATCCAAGACATCTCTAAGAACATGAGCAGCTTGCATCTGAGAGATTGATGACTGCATCTTGATGTGATACTTGGACAGACTCCAAGATCACTATGTGCTTGGCCTTACTTTCTTTTGTAGAAGGCAATATATTAATATACAACTTATCAGAACTGCATTCCTAAATGGGAATGAAGAGCTGTTGTGTGAATTTTATTTAACACAATCTTCATGTTTCTGTTGGCAAACAGGGGGAGAGCAGGGGAGGTAGACTACTAACCACCAAAATACAAAACCAATGCTACAACATACAATGGACAACAAGAAACAAATACACAGAGGAGAGAGAGACAATACAAATGACAGCAATATATTTTATATATATTTTCCTTTGCTAGAAATACATTAAACTTTGTACACATTCAATGATAGAGTTGCTGCTCTGTTTTTCTTATATGCCCCAATCACTGGAGCTACAACTAAATCTGTTCTGGAGCTCCCTATAGGAACTCCGTAGCTATCTGTGGATTACTGTTGCTGCTGCAACATTCCTTTTTCCTATATTCTCCTTGATGTTTTCCTTCTGCTATTATGTGTTGTTCTCTTCTGGAACATTCCCTTACACTTTTGCTACTATAGGATAACTCTTGCTCTGTCTTCTTTTTCACTGTCAAAAACTATTTCCCTCTTTTTTATCTCATTCTTTTCTTGCCAAAAAACTGGCGCTCAAACTTAATTCAAATTCAAACTTACCTACTGAGTTAATGTTGGCAGGTGCAAACGGTGCTGGAGCTGATTTGGGAGATCTCCAAGTTTTGACATGGGGGCAGGTGCATTAAATTATCTGACAGAAGATTAATTCTTCCAACACTCCCCTTTACTATGAAGTCAGACGTCAATCAACAATTTTTTTTTTGGAACTAATCTCTGGAGTTATACCTATCCATTTGCCTTTCTGGAGCAGATCTCCAAAGTTGTTTCTGTCATTTTGCATCATCTCCGGAGCTGTTCTCTGCATCTCTGGAGCACTGTTTCTACACCTCCGGAGCATCTCCAGAGCTGACTTCTTGCATCTCTAGAGTTCTGTTTCTGCATCTCCGGAGCATCTCTAGAGCTACACATACCTTCCAGGGTTAAACCTCTAGAGCTCTCCTGCTGTCTTTCTGGATCTGAACCTCTAGAGCTGTTCTCTTTTTGAGGCTACACACCTCCGAAGCTGTCAACAATGCCTAGCCTATCCCTTAGGCGTTCAAAAGAATCTTTTGGCAATGCCTTTGTAAAAATGTCAGCGAGCTGCTGCTCGGATCTGCAATACTGTAACTAAATCTCTCCTCATTCTACCAACTCCCTTATGAAGTGATAACGGATCTCAATGTGCTTGCTTTGTCTGTGGAAGACTGGATTCTTTGTCAGGGCTATTGATGAAACATTGTCACAATGAATGGTTGTACCATCTTCTTGCTGCTCATACAAGTCTGCAAGGATCCTCCTCAACCAAATAGCTTGACATGCTACTGCATTTGCTACAATATACTCAGCTTTTGCTATAGCGAGAGAAATAGTGGGCTACTTCTTAGATGCCCATGATATCACGCCTGAATCCATGTGAAATACATAGCCGAATGTGCTCTTCCGGTCATCTACATTTCCTGCCCAATCACTATCTGTGAAACCAACCAACTTAAACTCATCGAAAACATCATACAAGATGCCATAATCTATTGTGCCATTCACATACCTTAGGATCCTCTTTCTTGCTTGCCAATGTGTGTCTTTTGGCTTCTCCATGAACCTAGAAATCAGGATTACAACATACATCAAATCAGGCCTAGTTACTGTCAAGTACATGAGGCTTCCAACCATGCTCTTATAGAGGGTTGGGTTACTTCCTTGCTGTTGTCCTCTTTACTCAACTTCAGACCTGTAGCTATTGGTGTAGGGGCAGGTTTACTATATTCCATTTTAAATCACAATCTGTTTGGCATAGTTAGTTTGCGAAATAAATATGCCATGCTCTATTTGTTTGACCTCAATGCCAAGAAAATACTTTAGTAGACCTAAGTCTGTCATCTCAAACTCATTTTTCATTGCCTCTTTGAAGTCAGCAATGAAAAGATCACTATTGCTAGTAAAAATTAGATCATCTACATACAAAACAACAATCAAAATGTTACCTTCACCTGCTTTGATGTAGAGAGTGGGCTCACTACTACTTTTACTAAAGCCATTGCTCAACAAATATGAGTCAATTCTGCTGTACTATACCCTAGATGCTTGTTTCAGCCCATAGAGAGCCTTCCGGAGCCTATATACCTTGTCCTCTTGCCCTGGGACTTCATAGCTAGGTGGCTGCTCCACATACACTTCCTCTTTCAGCACTTCGTTTAAGAAGGCTGACTTTACATCCATTTGAAACACCTTCCACCTATGTTGGGCTGCTATTGCTTTGACTGCCCGAACTATTTCCAGTCTTGCAACTGGTGCATATGTCTCATCATAATCTCTTCCAGGCTGTTGTTTGTATCATTTGACAACTAGCCTTGCCTTATGTCTTTCAATCTTTCCTTTAGTAGTAGACTTGGTCTTATAGACCCACTTAACTCCAATCACTTGTTTACCCTTGGGTAAATTAGTTAGCTACCATGTGTTATTCCTCTCTATGGCATCCAACTCTTCATTCATGGCCTTACACCATTTCTCTTCTTTCACAGCTTCTTCAAAGTAGATTGGATCACTACAAGAAAATAATGCAAAATTTAAATTCTCATCATCATCAGCATACCTTGTGCTGTCATAAATGTCCTTCACACTCCTTGTCCTCCGTGGAATCAATGATATGAGTGTGGGGTCTGAATTACCTCTGGAGTTATTGCTGTTATGACCTCCAGAGCAACTATTCTGACCTTTGGAGCTGCTGTTCTGTCGACCTCCAGAGCCACTATATTGACCTTCGGAGCTGCTGCACTGTTGACCACTGGAGCTGTAGATCTCTGGAGTTGCAAACCTCCAGAGCTGCTGATCTCCAGAGCTACTGATCTCCGGAGCTGATGTGTTGCTGTCCACCTCTGGAGTTGCTTTACTAAACACCTCCGGAGCTGATGTTGTTCTCTAATGCTCTACAGTAGTTTCTCCCTAAGCTGTTGCTCTCTGTAGTTCCTCCAGAGTTGCTGTCCTTTGGAGCTTCTTCATCTTCAAGGGTTATTGTAACTGAAATACCCGTGGTGCTATCCACCATTCCATCCCATGCTTCATTCTCAATGAACTCAACATCCCTGCTGATCACAATATTTTTGGTGATGGGATTATACAGTCTATAGGCTTTTGACTCTTCACTAGAGCCTATGAAGATACATTTTTCACCTCTATCATCAAATTTCTACCTCTTCTCTTTAGGAACGAATTCATATGCCACACACCCAAAAATTCTTAGGTGTTCAACACTCCATTTGCTATTTGTCCATGCCTCTTGTGGAATCCTATCATGAACAACCTTTGTAGGGCACCTATACAATAGGTAAACCATTGTTGCTACAGCTTCACCCCAATAATCATTTGACAGGCCCTTTGCCTTTAGCATGCTTGCTGCCATCTCTGTGATGGTTCTATTTTTCCTTTCAGCTACTCAATTTTGCTGTGGAGTATACCTTGTTATGAACTATTTATGAATGTCTTCATACTTGCAGAAATTTAGAAATTCCTTAAAGATATACTCTCCCCCTCTATCTATTTTTAGGGCTTTGATATAGTGGCCGCTTTGCTTTTCAACCGATGCTTTAAACTCCTTAAACTTCTCAAAGGCTTCTGATTTGTTCTTCAAAAAATAAATCTAGATTTTTCTACTGTAATCATCTATGAAGGTCATGAAATATACATTCCCACCTAGTGTGGGAGTCTTCATAGGGCAACATAAATTTGAATGCACCAACTCCAATGGTGCTCTTGCCCTTCTAGAATACCTTGATTGAAAGTGTTGTCTATGTTGCTTTCCTAAAATGTAGGCTTCACATTTTCCATCAGGCTCTACAATGTTTGGTAGCCCTCTAACCATGCCTTTCTTAGACAATAAATTCAAACTAGAAAAGC
The DNA here is from genome assembly GCA_027924645.1 of Cunninghamia lanceolata. Taxonomy (NCBI): domain Eukaryota; kingdom Viridiplantae; phylum Streptophyta; class Pinopsida; order Cupressales; family Cupressaceae; genus Cunninghamia; species Cunninghamia lanceolata. Next base: position 39,796,858 of record BSBN01000391.1, on the reverse strand, counting down.
TTAAGTGCCCATACCTCAAATGCCACAATTTTGATGGGTCTTTGATGACTGTCTTCAAGGCTATTTTCTGTCCCATTGCTATGAGTGCCGGAGATAGTGCTAGAGACTATGCTAGAGATAGCGTCAGAGATGGCGTCGGAGACTCTATGTGTATCCTAAGAGGAAACATTCTGTTCCTCATCATCTGCACTGGTGCAATCACTTTCTTACTGCCTCCTTTATCAAATATTGTGCACTCTCCATTTTCCATCAGGATTCTATAACCATGTTGGACCATCTGTCCAATGCTCAATAGATTATGTTTTATGCCTGGGGCATAATATACATCCTGGATCTGTATTTTCTCACCTTGCTTGCTAAGGACTATGATGATGCCTCTTCCTATGATAGGAACCTTTTGACTATTCCCCATCATGATCTCAGACTTGACATTTCTGTCAATGGAGGCAAACAAGTTTTCATTACCACTCATGTGGTTGCTACACCCACTGTCCAAATACCAGACTTCAGGGCTGCTCTTCTCAGCAAGGTTGCACACAATAAACACCTTAGACTAATTTTCATTTTCAGTCCTGTTCTCATTTTCTACATTAGCATTTTGGCCTCCATGACCACGTTGTTTCTTTCTACACTCACTAGCATAATGACCAAACTTATGACAGTAATAACATTGAACATTACTTTTGTCATACCTCTAATTAGAACTGCTGTTCTTCTTCTTTTCTTGATAGCTTGGCTATTTGAAACTCCTCTTTCGGAGTTGCTTCTTCCTCTACATCTTTGACCTCTAGCTCTGCTGTTTCTTCCTCTTCCCCTACTTCTTGCATTGGTTTGATCCTTGAAGGCTTGCTCAAGGGAAGGAGCGGATCTATTCAACCATTGATCATGGCTTTGTAGAGAGCCCATCAACTAATCCATTGTCATCTTGGACAGATCCTTTGTCTCCTCAATGGTTATGACAATAGGGTCAAATCTAGAAGGTAGACTCCTTAGGATTTTCTCAACAATCCTTTGATCATCCATGGTTTCTCCATTTATCCTTAAATGATTTAGCATGGTAGAAACTCTAGTGTGGAAGTTTGAAATAGACTCACTCTCCTTCATTTGAAGGGTCTCAAAATCTCTTCTAAACAGCTGGAGTTTGATTGATCTTACCTTGTCAGTTCCCTTGTAGCTATTCTACAATATTTCCCACACCTGTTTTGAGTAGTTTGCTGCTGCAATGTGGAGGAAAATAGCCTCTGTCAAGGATGCCTCAACTAGACTAAGGGCTTTTGCATCCTTCATTCTTGTTTCCTTTAACTGGTTTCTCTGAGCATTAGTTAGGGTTGCATAGGCTGCTGGGTCTGTGGTGTCTGTGAACCCATTTGTGACCAAATCCCATAGGTCATGAGCAACTAAAATAGTTTTCATCTTCTTAGCCCAGATGTCATAGTTCTACCCATCAAATGTAGGTTGTTGCTGCCATCCTTTGCTATCTCCACCTGCCATGCTTCTCGAATCTAAGAAAGCTGATAACGCCTAGACAAACTAGGGCTTATGAAATACCCACAAAGACTTCTAACTACCTAGAAAAATAGGGCTCTGATACCAATTGTTGGCAGACAGGGGGAGAGCAGGGGAGGTAGACTGCTAACCACCAAAATACAAAACCAATGCTACAACATACAATGGACAACAAGAAACAAATACACAGAGGAGAGAGAGAGACAATACAAATGACAATAATATATTTTATATATATTTTCCTTTGCTAGAAATACATTAAAGTTTGTACACATTCAATGAAAGAGCTGCTGCTCTATTTTTCTTATATGCCCCAATCACTGGAGCTTCAACTAAATCTATTCTGGAGCTACCTGTAGGAACTCTGTAGCTGTCTGTGGATTACTGTTGCTATTGCAACATTCCTTTTTCCTATATTCTCTTTGTTGTTCTTCTTCTGTTGTTCTGTGTTGTTCTCTTCTGGAACATTCCCTTACACTTCTGCTACTGCAGGATAACTCTTTCTCTATCTTCTTTTTCACTGTCAAAATCTATTTCCCTCTTTTTTGTCTCATTCTTTTCTTGCCAGAAAACTGGCGCTCAAACTTAATTCAAATTCAAACTTACCTACTGAGTTAATGCTAGCAAGTGCAAATGGTGCTGGAGCTGATTTGGGAGATCTCCAAGTTTTGACGCGGGGGCAGGTGCATTAAATTGTCTGACGGAAGATTAATTCTTCCAACAGTTTCCTGGCTATTATTTATAAAATAGAAACAACTAGCACATCTTGCTTCAATTGTGTTGATTGTAAGGACAAGATGGTGAAGCATTTACTTACATCGCTTATGGAGAAGGTTGTAATAGGTTATGCATGACTAGGACTATTGAGAAGTAATTTGAGGATGATTTATCATTCTCAAGCCCTGGATTGCAGTGCTTGAGTAAATCTATTCAGGTGGTGCAACAATCTATAAAAGCCTTGTTAGAATCTATAGATGCTCAGGTAGCTAACGTCAAGCTTTGTACTAATTGGCTATATAATAATCCATAAATATATACTGAAAGAGAAAGTGATAAAGATTGTGAGCTAGACTTGCTGATGGAAAAATCAGTGGAGGCTGAAGAGCAATGACCCATGGAAAGATCTGATTTAAATTTCTAACCTAGAATGTGTTGCCATGCTTGACTGACTTTGAAGTCTGATAAATTAAACAAAAAAGCACGAGAGAATGCCTGATAAATCTTTTGAAATTCAGCTTTTGTAGATTCTTTTGTTTCGACATGGATGGAAAGCTGTAGAAGCCCTCAGGAGTCAAGACTATGTAGAAACTAAATCCATTGATGGGAGGGTTCAACACCAGAGACGCCATAAAAAGGCTTTGCCCTGTCTTGTGTATGCGAGTTTGTCTCCTACCTAGGTAAAGGGGAGATAAGTGTCGATTAAAGAAACATCATCGCTACTAGCTTGGAATTCCATGGTCTATGGACTATTTTTTCAATTTTAGAACATATTTTACAATTTTAAAATTTATTAGACTGTATAGGGGAGAGGGCCCCATGGTGGTGGGAAAAGGATATCCAACCCCAGAAAAAGCATGGGGGCATGGATGCCAGATGCCATACCATACATCTGTATTTACACTTGTTGGAAATCATAAAAGTGTTGGAAATCATAAAATTAGGATTTCCAACAAGTACATATGTATGGTATGGCATCTGACATCCATGCCTCCATGCTTTTTTTGGGGCTGGATAGCCTTCTCCATGGTGGTGCGGGCTATGTTTACCCATTCCTCCATGTTACCAAAGACACATCATCATCCCTAAATAGAAGTTGTTGACTTGTTGATGTGTTGCCTACTCAGTAATCTCCTTTCCACCTATTCTCAACATGTTTTCGAAGGCTGGAGGCATAGTTTCCATGGAATGTTCATGCGGAGGACTTTTCATGGCATCAACCAACATTGGACGCATGTGCAACCAGTCCTTGTTTAGTGCCATGCCACCATGAAGACACTAATACATGTCAATTGAATGACTACACTTAACTCCTCGCAATGGGAATTAATAGGTGTTAGGTGGCATGTTGAAGTCAAGCAGTTTGACACTTGCATACTCCTATCCATCACCGGTAATTGTTTCCAATGCCACCATTCTCAAATGACCTCCAAACCCAATGGCGTACACATTGGGACCTATCATGGAGCACTTCCTCCATCTTGCGAAGAGCTTGAGAGCCACAGATTGTCCACCATTTCTGTTATTGGTTATGTTTTTCAACACATTCATTTTGAAAGGAAATTATCAATTCTTGCTTTCTTATCCATGGATATAGGTTGACGTGGTTTCCTCTTGGTTTCGACAACCAAGGCATATTTTATGGAGAGAACGGAAGGTGAGGTTGTCTTCCAACCTCACTAGGGCAGTGATCCTATATGATATCATTTTCATTTCACTTTGTTAGGCACTATGTAATTTAATGGCTTTCAAACTAGTTTTAAATATCTTTATTCTAGTGGGTTTTTAAAGGTATATATATATAATGTTATATATACACTATTAGATATGTTCTATTTGTATATTCAAAAAATCATTTTACAAATTGATTTACATAAACCCTTAACATATAGAGGTAACTATGTGTTTGTGTGTGTATATATTACCTTCAAACCCCATTATAATAAAAATAATATAAACCCTAGAATAAAAATATTTAAAACCCAGTTTGAAACTGATTAAAATAAATAGAACTGTTATATATATACTAGTTAACTAAATGTATGTTAAGGGTTTATGCTAATAAGTTTGGAAAAGGGTTTTAAATATTTTTATTATAATGGGGTGTCAAGTTATATATATAACCCTTAACATAAACATAACTGATATATATAAAGGTTTTCAAGATGGAGATCCAAGTTAGAACCAAGTAACACCTATAGTTGGAACTCCAAGTTGTGGCTCTTGGACTTCCATTGTGGCTTCTATGTTGAATAAGTAAATCTAAATTGAATATGTGGATGAGGAGGAGGTCTCCCTTGTGACCTCTGCTAGAGTGGGCCAACCTAAATATCCTCACAATTCATGGATTATATATATAACTAGTTACCTCTGTATGTTAAGGGTTTATGTTAATTAGTTTGGAAAAGAGTTTTAAATATTTTTATTATAATGGGGTTTCAATTTATATATATGTATGTATGGCCATCCCCATAAACCTAAGTTTCTTCATTTCTCAAACAATTCTCTTTTGCCAATTGCTCTTACTACCACATACATATACATATACATATACATATACATATACATATACATATACATATACATATACATATATATATATATATGCATCCATATATATACATATATGTATATATGTATATGTTGGGATTAAGTTCCCATTAACCTTGTAAATCCTTATAATTATTTATTCCTATTATTATTTGTAATTTACCCATAAGGGATGAAGTGGATTCACTGGCAATAGTAAAAATATTTATTATAGGGTAGGTAGTTATGGAGTTACTTTTACTGATTATTGCATCATGGTAAAGGTAAATAGGTGATTTGGGAAAATCTAGGTGCCACCTCTTGGAATATGTTATTTTTGGCATACATGTCATATATTGTAAGAGCATCTATGGCAATAACAAGTCATAAGATTCTATGACGGTTATGATAGCATCTATGATAGTGTAAGAGCTATTTTTAGCCCCAGGCGCCCATGCATGCAACATGCATTATGATAGGTGTAAGAGGTGTGTAAGAGGGCATTAATTACTTGCTTGCATGCAATATTCCTTGGATGGCATTGAGATTCCCAACTTGGATGCCCATTTTGTGTGCTTCTACTATTTAGTGATGCATTTGTAGAGTGTTAAGTTTTTGTAGTTTTATACTTGCACATGTACTGCCATAATGCTGTTGAATTGAAGACTGAAGGAAATATTGGCGTAGTTGATGTATTGTACTCTCTTTTGTAGATTAATACAAACTTGGGCCTCTTTCCTGTGTGGATTTTTTTACCTGAAAGTGTTTTCTCCACTTTACATTGTGTGATCAATTTTTTGATTTGTTGCTTCTATGTTGCATAGTTTGGTTTCTATTTACAACCTCCATTAATAAATTACACTATTTCAAATTGTTAAACATATTGAAATCAGATTTTCGTTGTGTGGTTTACAACTTCATTTCTAACATTTGGTATCAAAGCCTGACCAATTTTGATTCTTGGGTGGTAGTGTGAAGGTTTTTTAGCTACAGTGGGAGATTTGGTTGTTTTTGTTTGTAGATCTTGTGTAGATATCATGGTTGCATCCATTGTTGCTTCTACCTCTTGATTGGATATTGAAAAGTTCAATGGCATGGGGTACGAATTATGGAATCTGAAAATGGAGGATTTGCTAGAAGAAAGAAACCAGTGGCAGGCTGTTATGAAAGAGAAGAAACTCGACGATGTTTCTCAAGATGAGTGGGATAGACTGGATAAGAAGGAATGAGGAACCATCTGTCTATGCCTTGCAGATTCCGTCTTGTTGAATGTCTCGAGAGAAGAGACTGCTTACAAACACTGGAAGAGATTGGGTGAGATCTACCAAGCCAAGAGTATGGTAAACAAGCTTTATTTAAAGTGTAATTATTTTCCATGAAAATGAAAGAGGGTGATTCAGTTGTAGAGCATTTGAATTCGTTTAATTTGTTATTGAGTCAACTAGCATCTATAGATGTTGATGTGGATGAGAAAGATAAATGTATATTGCTTCTCTATTCTTTACCTAAGTCATGGGAGAATGTTATTTTGGTTATCATTGCTAACCTCACAGATCCAAATTTGGATGCTCTTGTTTCAGTTATGTTGCCAAAGGAATTAAGGAAGAAAAGTTTGGATAGTTCACCTGAATCCTCTCAGTGTCAAGGGAAGGTCTAAGGAAAGAGGACCAAAAGGAGACTAGAAGGGGTCTAAAGACAAGTCTAAGGGTCATTCTAAGACTCCTACAAAGAAGAATAGAGTCAAGTGTTGGAATTGTAGAAAGAGAGGACATGTGAAAAAAGAATGTAGAAACTTGAAGAAATAATGGGATTCCGCTATTGATAAGTCTTTGAATGCAAGTGATGAGGTTTTACTTTCTACATGTAATGTTGTTTCTCATGATCATGTTGCAAGTATGGGCCTAACCAGTGTTGTCATTGATGTCAACATACTCCTGTTGCATTAATGATAAGGTTTGGATGAGCTGTGTGCTGAGGATATTGAGAAAATTAGTCTCAATCAGGAACAACGAAGAATAGTGATGACAGTAAGGTAAAAGTCAAAGATAGGATGAGGATCAGGGGATGCGGATTAAAGGGTTTGTAGATATGTGTCTTAAGGTGATCAAGAAGAGGTTTCAGAGGTCCGCATGAAGACATGAAGAAGTTGTGGTCGCTCAAGTAAAACCGGTTCTGGTAGGTGTTCAGAGGTGATAGAGTGTTACAGAAAGGTCCGGTGAGATTTGGAAATGCATTGTCCTATTTGTTGATTTGAGGGAGTATTGGGAAAGTCCTTATGATGTGTCAACTCGATTGGTTCATGGTTTGAAGGTCCGCAAGCATCTATTTCTTTGTGACAGTAATGACAGACTGTGTTCTTGAGGTTTTGGATGAAGGAGAGATGGGTTTTAGTAAGTAAATGAAGTGTGGATGTTCTTGGTGATTCAGGCAAGCTTGTGGAGGTCCTTGGATCATGTTCAATTTGTGTTGATGGTCCGCATTGAAGTTGGAGTTCGCAATAGAAGAATAACTTCCGGATGATGGTGTTCTTCTTGAGATTGGCCAACCGGATCAGTTACACATCCTGCGGATGTTCTTGTGGATGTTTTCTGACTTAGATGATCATTCCTAAGTTGATGTCTTGTATAAATAAGAGATTGCGAAGTCATTTCAAAGTTGTCCTAGTGGAGATGAGAATATTGTAGCGAGGAGGAAGGCGAAAGGTAGAGCAGAAGTATTGGGCGTAAATGGAACTGATTTAAGCATAGTAAAGATGCTATTCCCCAGTTCATGTATGTGATACTTATCTCTTTGTAGACAGTGTGTCTCTTGTAGGCAGTGAGCCTCTTGTGAGCAGTGTGCTCGGGCAGTGAGCCCTAATTGGCATATGCCATTTTGTTCCTTCTATTCTTCTAACAGAGAATACAATCTTGGGTTAATCACCCCGTGGGTTTTCCCTTAACTAGGTTTTCCACGTCAAAATCTTGGTGTCTTATGTGTTGATATGATTTTGCTTTGATCTGAATGCATTATGTTTTATGATTGATATACTGCTAATCACTAAGAGGATTTAACTGTGTAATTGGAGAAAGTTTTGCACAACTGATTCACCCCCCCTCTCAGTTGTGTGCCCTAAGTCTAACAATTAGTATCAGAGCAAGGTTCCTCTAAAAAGAGCTTAACCGCTTGAGGAGATCTAGGAAGTCGTCTTACAAGAAGGATAGTCTGAAGTTTGATGGAACCAATTTTAATCTCTGGAAAGGTTGCATGAAATGTCACTTGTGATGTATGGGAATGGCGTACTGGACCATGGCTACAACACAGTATGTACCTCCACAGGGTGGTCTGAAAACCCAAAGTGAAATCATAGATGCTGAAAACAATCTGCGGGACTATAGAGGCTCTTCTAAGTGCATTATCTGATTCAGAGCTCTCAAATGTTATTGACCTACCAACTACTTTTGAGATTTGGCAAAAATTAGAACTTTTGCATGAAGGAGACAAGTATTTCAAAAGTGCAAGGTTACAAAGACTGAAAGGAAAATTCAAAAATCTGAAGATGAGAGAAGATGAAAACAACACTACTTTTATGCCAAGAGTAAATGAGCTTGTTTGTGGGATTAGAAATGCTAGTGGAGTGTTGGATGAAGATGAGATTATTGGCAAAATTCTCTGATCCCTTCCTGCTTCTTACAAAATCAAGGCTACTGCCATTGAAGAATTTAGAGCCCATACAATTGTCACAAGAGATCAATTGGCTAGAAAATTGGCTGCATTTGAAATGACAGAGTTTGGAGATGACCCTCCCAAGACTGAATCTGCATTCAAAGCCAGTGCTTTTGTTAAAGGCAAACAAAGGTTTGATCTAGGAGAGAATTCATCAAGGAAGCTGTCATGGTATGAAAAAGCAATAAAAGATCTGGAAGAAGAAGAAGTAGAAACTGCTCAACCTGAAGCCCTTATTGCAAAAAGGCTGCCAAGAGGATCCGGTAAGTATGAAGGAAAATTACCTTTTAAGTGTTTTAACTGCAATAAGATTGGTCATTTTGCCTCAAGGTGTCCGGAGAGGTTTTCAAGGCAAAATCCCATCAAGCCAAGGTTCCAAAAGAACTGTTACTATGTACATGAAGATGATGATAATGAAGGAGTAACAGATGATGAATCAGAGATAGGAAACAAATCCGGAAATGAATGGGTATTCATTGCCATCAAGGAAGAAGATCCAATGTCCTCTGTATCTATCAATCATAAGACTGTGGAAAGAGCTTTGGCTGCCCAAGTTGAAGAGAAAGATGATTGGGTCATTAACAGTCGATGCTCTCACCATATGACAGGTGAAAAAAATAAGTTCATAGATTTGGAGAGGTATGAAGGAGGAGTGGTAAAGTTTGGTGATAATTCTGCTGGTAGAATCAGAGGAAGAGGAACTATTTCTTTTGATGGAAGGAACAAAACTGGTAATGTACTGTATGTTGAAGGTTTGAAGCACAATCTTCTCAGTGTTGGACAACTAGTGGACAAAGGCTATGATCTCTGATTCAAGAATGGAAAATGCATAATCTTTGAAAGTTCTGGAACAGAGATTGCATCCGGTACTCAAACTAAAGGTAATATCTTCCACTTGGTTGGTACTGGTAAAAGTTGCTTATTTGTTCAAGTTGATCAGAGTTGGTTATGGCATAGAAGGATGTGTCATGCGAATTTTGATAATATCATCAAGATAAGCAATACTCAGGCTGTAAGAGATCTTCCAAAGTTAGTGAAACCTACTAACAGCTTGTGCAAGGAATGTCAGTTGGGTAAGCTGAGTAGAGTCACATTCAAAATTAAGGAACTGTCTTCTACTAGATTATTGGACTTGGTTCATACTGATCTTTGTGGTCTGGCAAGAATCAGGAATATTCAAGGTGATAGATACTTCATGCTACTAATTGATGACTATTACTGGATGATGTGGGTAACCTTTCTAAAAGAGAAATCAGAAGCTCTTGAAAAATTCAAAATATTCAAGGCTATGGTAGAGAATGAAACTGGATTAAAATTGAAGTGCCTGAGGTCTGATAGAGGTGGAGAATTCACATCTGGTGGGTTCATAGAGTTCTGTGAGAAACATGGAATTAAGAGACAGTTGTCTGCTCCTAGGACTCCACAGCAAAATGGAGTAGTGGAGAGAAAGAACCGGACCATCCAGGAAGCATCTAGGACCATGATGATGGAAGCAAATGTTCCTCAGATCTATTGGAGAGAAGCTGTCAGCACTGCAGTCTATACTCTTGTTGTTCTCAAAATCAGCAACGCTCGTTTTTGTAGACAACCCCACGAAACTTGTCCATTTCGTGAATCTACACTCTAAGATCACGAATCGAGAAAAGATGTTCTTGTTCTCGTGCGAGGTCAGTTGACATTTTGAAACTCGTTTGCGACGTTCCCTTGAACTAATTTCTCAATATTTGCGAAGGAAATTCAAGTCGTAGATTGGTTAAGATGTTAATTTTAGTCATTTCTGAGTGTTAGTAGTTTTTGACTCTTAATATGCAAACAGCGGCAAAAAATGCCCCTCTTACATATTAGTTTTAGTTGTTGTTTGATGTAATGACGGTGTTTTTCGCCGCCATTACATTGTTTTAAGTTTAATATGCAATAGCGGTTGTATTCACCGCCATTACATATGTCTTCCGTCAGTCTTCCGTCGCACATGCAGGAACGGCCTTTTTGGCCGACGTCGCACATTTGTTGAGTGAAGTGCAGAAGCAGCCGAAATTGCCGCCCGACCGAGATCCTCGGGATTGTGATGTCGAGTGCCATTAATGGCCACTCGTGCCAGGCGTTTAAACTCCAATCTCGACCTTTTTAATGTGTAAGCCTCCTCATTCTTGTCATTTCATATGCTAAGCCTTTAGGTTGACGCGCCAACGTCCTCCTCAACCACTTGATTGTTTACTGCGGAAGCCGTGACGGATCTCGCGCACAGATTGGACCTAGGTTTTCAAGTGTCACAGGTAAGTTTTTTCGTTTATCTTCCCTGTCGCTTCTTATTAACTAGTATTGTTAGTTGATGAGGTTTTGTTAGGTTTTCTGTTGTTTGTTTTAGTATTCGGATTAGGGTTTTGTTTTGTGTCTTTCGCCGTTAAAACCTCACCAAAACCCCAACACTCCCGTTGTATGTCGAAGAGGCCGCATTCGCTGCTAAACCAACACCAAAATCCATTCAAACCAACTTGTAGAAGCAGCCAAACTCGCTGCTTAGCCCTACATTAAAAACCCTTAAATCTTTCAAATGCAATAGCGGTTGTTTCCGCCGCCTTTACATTGAAAGTGATGTTCTTTCCCCTGTCGGAGCGGTCAAATCATCCGCTCGAACATATCAACCAATGCTTACAAGTTCTTTCCACCTGCAATGGCGGCGTTTTCCACCGCCCCTACACCAAGAGACTACTCGACTTGTCGGAGCGGCCAAATCACCCGCCTGAGCAGTCAAAATTTTCAACACCACTTGCGATAGCGGTCAATCCACCCGCTCGAGCATGTCAAATTCCAAAACTGCCAGAATACATGCAAAAGCGGCGTTTTCCACCGCCCCTACACATGAAATCTTTGCCAACTTGCAAGAGCGGCGAATTTTGCCGCCTGTACAAAAAATGTCTCAGATTTTCCTAACACTGGAAAATTTCCAATTTCATTTTCAAAGCCGAAAGCCTGCTTTCACCCTCGCCTCGATTTGCGCACTCAAGCCCTTTTAATGCATGCTTTCCCATCCATGATTGTCAAAACGCAGTTGACCCAGTTTATCCAATTTTCCCCTAACTGCGAGATCATGGCTTTTTGCAGTTCTTTGTCAGCATTCATGGTGGTGTTTGAATTCACAGTTTTCTCAGGGCTCATGTCAGAATCATCTCCTTCGAAGTCTAGAGCTATGAAGTACAAATATTAGGGTGTCTTTCTTGTAACGGCAGTTCAGTCAAATGTCGATGAAATCAGAGACACTGAGATCGGACACGTAGATATGGCTGAGTTCGTAGACAGAACTAAACAAGCGAACCCCTCCCAGCATATGCAGAAAATCGTTGACAGCAATATCCATTTGGTAGCATCCTTTCCTGTCAGTGCTCATAATCTAGAATTTGTCTTACAAATAGCTAACCACTACAATAGGGACACTAGAGCCGTGACAGATTCACAAGGGAATGTCGTCATGAGATTGGATGCAGAGTTCATGGACAAAATCTTTATGTGTCCACCACTTGAAAATGTTGGGCAAATTGACTTTGCTCAAGGTCAGCAAGATTATGACAATGATTTGGAATCTGCTAGAAGACACATAAATAGCAAATGGTTAAAGATTCCTAGGGCAACTTTAACCAGATGGCCAAAAGACCTTCACAGGAGTGATTTTGTGGAGGAAGTGTGTGACTTGATTACACTTTTGAGTCGCGTCAGAGGACTGCCTTCTGCCTCCAAGTTCCAAGAATGGATGTACACTTACATCAAGGTGATTCTACGGGGAAATCAGAAGATATTCTGGGGTGAGCAGATCAGTAATGCTTTGCACGAGCAACTGGTAAGGGTCAACACTACTTTCAAATTTTACATGACCTCTTACCTCGTCTACGCTGCTGCAAGTATGAGGAACTTTCCAGGTTTGACCTAGGTAGGGGACAGGAGATTGGTCCCTGTATATGAATACTACCCCCAAATCACTCTGAAGGGGTCAATTCACCATTTCAGAAGAGTCAATGATGCATTCTTCTCAGTTTTCATGTGCTTGTGGGATGGTACACTGGTTCAGAGAAGAGTTTCAGATGAAGCATGGCAAGTTGTCAATTCTTTTGGTTGTTTGTTCCTACAATTCCCCACCTTCACTTATCTTCGGGTGGGATACTATCCTGGTTACCCTTACATGTTGCCACGGTATCCCAGTGATCGCATTGTTCTTATGGAACTTTGCAGGCAACTGATTGTGGTTCATAATAAACAGATGGAGCTCAAAAAGTCAGGAATAAAGTTTCCTATCGAAATTGGGAGGTATTCAGTTCAGTCCGCCAACAAAGCTAAGATAATCGACTCCGAATTGCAGTTAGTCACGATGAAGACCTACAAGAAGAGAAATAATTTCAACTTCAGAAGAGTCCAAGACAAGATCAAAAGGAAGTCGAATTTTCATGAGCCGATGGTGGAAGACATATGGGCAGATCTCAGGACCCAAAATGAGATCAGAAAACTAGATTTCTGTAGGCTTCATCTGAGTCAAATTGAAGAACTGGGACTGGCTGATATTCCAGAAGGGATGGAAGACGATGGAGATGTCTTAGATCACGGATATGAGGCAAAGAATGTGGAAGCTTCACCTCTCCCAGAAGTGAAATGGTCAGTCAAGGAATAGACATCCATCAGGAAAAGATTCCAACCTATATTGGCAAACACCAACTTGTGGTTGGAAAGTAAAGGGATCAAATTGAAAGAGTTCCTTACAGGATCCGAAGAGGGGACACAGGAGCAAGCAAGTAAAAAGGTTGAGAACCGAACCAAAAATAAAAGTGATACCCCTTCTTCCTCCAAAGTACACAAACCAAAGATCAAATTCGTATCCAAGGGAGGAAAGAAGAAGGAAACCACAGAGGTTTCGGATGCCACTAAGTCAGATGTGGAAGACATCAATGATGACCATATGGAAATTGAGGATGTCGAGACTGAAGAACAAAATGTTCAAAAGTCTAAAGATAAAATTTTTGATGAAGTTGAACAAAGTGAAGATGAAGGTACAAGGGTAGAGCAACTTGATAGTTCTCCGCGGACTCCTGTGAAAGATCTTCCTTCTAATACACAAGCTCTTACACCTCCTCCTCATATTTCATTTTCTGATAGTTTGCCAGTGATTTCTAATGTTCCTCTTTCTCCCATTCTTGTTGTTTCTTCTGACAATACTCCTCAATCCATGAGGGCTAGTATTGGGACCATTTTTGATTCTTCTGGTTCCATTCCGAGTTTATCTTCCCCTTCTTTTGATATCGGAGAACAAACTATTTTGGAGAATCTTCTTGATGCTTCACAAAAGGTGATTGATACAGGTGTCGTGTTCACCAACACAAGTCCAATTGTCACCATCACGAGTATAAGCACGGAGCCAACCAAGCAAGTAGTTGATCCCCCTCCAGCTGTTGATGCATCAATACTTCCTCCATGGCTATCTGCCTACACTCCAAAGAGGAAGAAACAAGCTATCTCACCTGATGAGATTGACATTGAGAAGCTGTTGCCCGTGAAAGCCAAGAATCAAAAGAAGAAACCTAAGACTATTTCTAGGCTAGTCACTGAAAAAGGAATCAGATATGCCGAGATTGCCAAACCCCCTGAAGGTGCCACAGTTGATACTTTTGACGTGAGCAGTTACATCATTTCAAGGGTTGAACTTGGTAAAGTGACTCATGAAGGAGTCAAAGCAGATTTCCAAACCACGGCCACTACTCTACTGGAAAAGTATGATGAAGCCAAAAGGGAAAAAGAGCAATACAAAGCGAAAGCAGAACAACTGGCTGCTGTCCTTCAGAAAATAGTGAAGTCATCAGAGATAGTGGAACCAATGGCAGTGACAGTGGAAGATCCCCTGATACAGAAGGTTGAAAAAGCCCAAGCTAGAGGCAAAATAGTGGGGGATGTAGTGGAACGGTTGTTGGCCCAAGGACGAGTTCTGTTGAAAACCGCTGTGGAAAGAAAGGAAAAAATGGACAAGGCCAAAGCTGAGCTGGATAATCTCGTAGATCTACTTTCGCAGGAGCTGCAAGATCAGGAGGAGAGTCTGGAAGAGTGGACAGATATGAAGAAGATCAAGATAAAGAATTTGATCACCATTGGGGTCGTCACCAACAGGGAATCATATCTCAAAACCAAAGAGACTCTAGCTCATCGTATTTTCATAATAAAGAGTCTACTTGAAGATCTGTGTCAAGCTCGAGAAGCCAACGAAGATAGTGATGTCACACTCCTACATCGGTTGGAAGAACTTCCTTGCACCTTGACAAGGGAAGATCATAGTTTCCTCACAGCGCAGGAAATGATAAATTCTTTTGAAGAAATGGTACAAAAAAAATTTGAAGAGGAAGCTCCCTCTGTGCTCTCAATGGACAACTTGTATGATCAACATACGACTCTGGAGAACCTGAAGGATAATTTAGAAAAGCATGAAAAGGCAATAAAGGCAGTGAAAGATTCAATCCTCCGAGCTCGCACCATCTCTGAAAACACAGCAAAACCAGATGCATGCGAGATGTCAGTTGTTCAAACCATGTATTAGAACTTCTTAAGGAACAAGGATGGAGGAAGCTAATGCCTTGGCTTATTTTTCTTAGTTTTTATGTAAATGGAATTTTGTTTTGGACATCTGCACATGTAATTTTCCAAAATGTAATTACATGTGAGACAAGAGAAGTCATAAGTCAAATAGGACTCTCTTGTTGAATAAGTCAAATTAGTTATAGATTTCCTAGATTTTCTCAAGGTCTTTCCCTATAAATAAAGGGGACCTCTTTTGTAAATACTATCTTTTGTCTATTGCAAGAAAACTCTGGTGAATTGAGAATCAAATCAAGACTTTGTGCTTTTTGTGAAAATCAATATTCAAATATTTATCAATACAAGAAAGCAAGTTCAATTCCAATCTTTGTCTTGGAATTATTTGTATTGTGATAGTTTTGTTCTTATGTTTTGCTATCATAGTCTTATTTTGATAATAATTAAAGTGTGGAGTTTATTACAAGTGATTGAAGAGCGCTCTTAATTTGATTCTGATAAACTTTGTGTTATCAAATCGGTTGTGGGTTATATGTTCATGTTTGTGAGAATACAACAGTTTGGGGACTTTGTGCTGCAAGTTGTTATATTTGAATTACTTTTATCATATTGAAGAGGAGCGAAGACTTTGAGCTGCATTCTACTTCAAATAGTTCTGGTTACAAGTAATGAGTGAGGTAACAGAAAACTTTGTGTTTCTGTGATATTGTGATAATTTATAAGTTTTATATCAAGAGTTTGAAATATAAACATCTATTCTGAAAAAAGAGAATGAGATGAGATGGAACCACCACAAACATAGTTTTTAGTGTACATAAATTTGATAAGTGTTTGATTTACAAAAGTTAAGTAATTAGAGGGAACCTCCCCTTGCTGAGAGGAGAGACTTTGTCTCATCATAGCTGTGGCTGATATACCCATTTTGCCGTTAGTGAGTTAACGACAAAATATTCACCCAACAGTGTTTTAGCGACTCCGCTGGGGAAGAACACGCAACTTGAAGCCTCACGCTTCGAGTTGAAGCATTTTCAGTTCTTTTCCGTTTTCTTGCAATATTGTGTTTAGTATAATACAGTCTGGCAGATTCCCGGTACACCAGAAGTAAGAGGGCTCAAGGTATTATTGATCATGCATTTGAGTTGATGCAGCAGAATAATTTTGGATTCTTAACTCCACGGCCTCGTCTTCAGCGCACCAGGAGTTTTCCCCCTACAAACACCAGGTCCCCAATACCAGGTGAAGTTTCTATTGCTAGTGCTAACAAAGTTTTGGTTGTTCATACGCCACCAAGATTTGTTATACCACCTTTCAATTGGCGCGTCATGGCAGCCCAAGGTCCTTGGGGTAATACCTTTGGTCCTCTAAATTTGACCCCACCATTACATGAACTACCTCGCAGTTCAAGGAAGAATTTCCCCAAATTCTATGGTGACGGAAAAGTTCATCCTGATGAGCATATTGCGGCTTTCTGTATAGCCTGCGGTGTGATAGGTGTCGAGCACGAAGACGTGGTTGTGCGACTCTTTGTAGAAACACTACAAGGCGCTGCCGCAGATTGGTTCTATCACCTCCAAGCCCAGACCATAACAAACTGGGCTACTCTCAAAACAAAGTTTGAAGCCAGGTTCAAACTTGCGGAAGATGCTCATGCATTGTTGGCACAGCTGACACAGATGAAAAAGGAACCTCATGAACCAATGAGAGATTTCATTGCTAAGTTCAACAAATTGAGAAACAGGATTCCCACCGCCGCTGAACCCACAGCGGAGAATCTCAAATGTTTCTTTATCAACACACAGCTTCCGGAGGTGAGTTTCCTATTGAGGCGAGCTGCTCCTACTGATCTTGCTGCGGCTCAGATTCTGGCAACTGAGGTAGAAGATGATCTTATCCTGGCAGGTAAGATAAGAAGGGACACTAATAGAAACAAAAGCTCCTCTTCTACTGAGAACCATTCCACAAGCACCACGGATCCCATGGTGGAAAAGCTAGCAAATGAATTGCTAGCTCTCAAAAGACAAATGTCCCAAGGTATATCTGCACCTCCTTCTTACCGAGTATACCAAGGAGGACATTCCCAAACAATTCATATCAAGGCAATGCTGCTAGGAATCAAGGACAGCAAAACCATCTTCCGCCTACTCAGGGGAAGCTTGCTATTGAAGCAGCACCGGTCAACTCTACCGTTGGATACTATGAAGGGGAAAATGAACTTTCTTTCCAACCTGAGTTGGAATATGAAAATGGTGCTAATCTCTTCACTGAAGGAGAAGAAGAGATAGCTGGCGACTCTACCATCAGCTTTCTGAACTACCAGGACGAAGCTAAAAAAGGAGAAGTGAGTGAAGGAGCATATGCTGTTTTCACTAGGTCTCAAAATCAGTCAACTCTTCAAGCTGATAAAGGGAAAGCCAGGGAAGAATCTCAACTGGCGATTTCGATCGCTAAACGGGGGACTCCTCTACCTTTCCAGTCAAAAGACTCGGTGGTAAATAAACAAGTAAGTGCCTCTAATGAATTTGTACCTTCCACTTCTACTCCTCAGACTAGTGCTGTCACTACTAAAAATCAAAATGATGGTTTTTCTTCCTCTGTATCTAATTCTTTTCAGCAGTTCGATATAATAGACCATGCTAGGAGAACTAAGATACAAATGTTTGAAGTTGAATATTTATAGGCTAATCCTGAACAATTTGATAGATTAGCCAAATATGTCAAAAACAAGGCCGTCCCTGTAGGACAAGAGTTTCCTAAAGCTACTCATGACTCCTCCAAAAGTAAACCTACCCAAAACAATCTTGTTACTACTCCTCCTGTGGTTTCTGGAAAAATTGAACCTTTCTATGTTTCCCTACTAGTGAATGGTCACAAGTTGAGTAATTGCATAATAGATTCTGGAGCCTCAGACAACGTTATGCCTGCCAAGGTGGCAGATGCCCTTGGCCTCACCTTAACCAAAACTTTTGGGAGGTGTTTCTCTATGGAGCATAAGCAAGTTCCACTTTTGGGTCAAATCAAGGACGCCCAATTTGCATTTGCAGCTTTTCCGGATAAGAGAATCAAGATGACAGTCTTGGTAGCTGATGTTCTAGCTTCATACAGCATTCTCCTTGGACGTAATTTTTGCAAGGATGTGGGGGGAGAGTTGAACATGGATTTGTCTGAAGCTAGGATACCTATTAAAGGTGTCATGCAGAAGCTGCTTCCTGAGAAGGAGGTGAAATACATTGTTACTCAAACTTCAAACCCCAAAGCTCAAATCTTGTTTGAGTCCTCGGGAATGGGTAACTATTTTCTATCTACTGAAGATTGTTCCGATTCATCAGATGAAACTACATCAAGTGACAGCTTCGATATGTCAGATGGAGACTCAGAAGAGTTTTTGGATGAAGGTTCAGGTAAGGGTATAGCAATTCCAGATTCTTCCCTCACCGATGAAGAGGAATCTTCTGACCAGAGGAAGTCTAAGAAATCAAATTCTGATGGAGTCTGGATTTTAGAATTTGATGGCAGTTGTTCTTCTACTGGCTCTGGAGTTGGAGTGGTCTTGATATCACCACAAGGTGATAATTTACCTTTTTCATATAAGCTACAGTTTGACAATACCAATAACACCGCCGAATATGAGTCCTTGTTGCTCGGATTGGAAGCGGCACGTGCCAGAGGATTTAAGATCCTGCATGCTCAAGGGGATGCCGAATTGGTAGTTTGTCAAGTAAGAAATTTGTACCAAACAAAAAATGAAAGATTGAGACACTATCGCAATCGCGTATGGGATTGCATTGAAGATTTCGATGCTTTCAATATTTCAGCTATGCCAAGAGAGTTCAATGACCGTGCAGATTCATTGGCTGTTTCCGCCACTCTCATGGTGCCTCACAAGGATTTCAAAGGAAGCAAGTACACTATTGAGCTGGTCTTCAGACCAAGTGTACCTGATAACGCTGATCATTGGCAAGTGTTCAATGGCGATAATCAAATCATTGCTTTCCTAGAAAAGATGGATAGTTTTGACGAGCTTTACTTTGAAGGAAGCGACTCACCACCTCGTGAATATGTTTCTGAGGTAGATTCGCAGACTGGCGAAGAATTTCTACAGTTGAAAGGAAATAAAATCCCAAAAGGTTTGGTTTCCCTTGAGAGACTCTTTGATAAACATGACAGGTATATCAAGCAGCGGCAACAACAGCAGGATTTGAGTTCTTCCATGGAATTTGAGCAGGTCAATTTGGGTACAGAAACAGATCCTAAGATGGTCAACATCAGAAAATGTTGCACTGCTGATGAAAGATTCAAGTTCATTACCCTCCTCCGCCATTACATTGATGTTTTGGCTTACTCCTATGATGATCTGAAGTCTTTCAGGCCTAAGGAGGTTCGACACGAAATTCCCCTCAAAGCTGGATCGTTGCCTTACAAACAGAAGCAGAGGCAATACAATCCAAAGATATCAGGTACGATTCTTTCTGAAATTTAGAAGATGCTGAATGCAAGGATTATTTTTCCAATTCATCATTCCACATGGGTTTCAAACATAGTACCTATAAGGAAGAAGAACGGAGAAATCTGTATCTGTGTTGACTTCAGAAACCTCAACCAGTCTTCCTTGAAAGATAACTACCCTTTGCCCATCATGGACCAAGTATTGCAAACAGTGATAGGTTCAGAAATGCTATCTATGTTAGATGGTTTTTCAGGGTATAACCAAGTAGAGGTAAACGAAGCTGACCAGTTCAAAACTGCCTTCACCACACCACGGGGCACATTTGCATATCGCAGAATGCCTTTCGGTCTGATCAATGCTGGCGCAACATTTCAGAGAGCGATGGATCTTGCCTTCAGAGATGAAATGGGTAAGTTTATCGTGGTGTACCTCGACGATTTGACTGTTTTCTCCAAAAACCGTCATGATCATGCGCATCATTTGCGACAAGTGCTGGAACGCTGTCGGCAAAATGGTATTTCCCTCAATCCCAAGAAGTCAGTTTTTGGGGTGATGGAGGGTAAGCTTCTTGGGCACATTGTATCCCGGGAAGGTACTAAGATTGACCCAGAGAGGGTTAAATCTATTCAAAGTCTCACTCTGCCAGCAAGTAAGACTGCTGTTCATTCTTTCTTCGGAAAGGTGAATTTTCTGCGAAGGTTCATTCCTGAGTTTGCAGAAAAAACCTGTCACATTGTTAATATGATGAAGGGTAAGGCTGCTTTCCGTTGGACCACGGAAGGTAAGGAAGCATTCGAGGACATCAAGAGAGCTATTGCTCGTGCTCCAGTTCTTGTTCATCCCGATTACACTAAGGATTTTGTAGTCTATTGCTACGCTTCAGAACACACACTTTCAGCTATTCTGGTTCAACAGAATGAAGAAGGCGTTGAATCCCCCATATCATTTATGAGTTGTCCTCTCAAAGCTCATGAATTGAAGTATTCAAGTATGGAGAAGCATGCCTTTGCCGTAGTCAAAGCGGTTAAGCATTTCAGGTTCTATATTCTAAACTCACACACTGTTGTCATGGTGCCTGATACAACAGTCAAATCCATCCTAACTCAACAAGAGTTCGGAACAAAGAGAGGTAATTGGATCGTTAAGATCCAAGAATTCGATCTGGATATCAAGCCTACTAAGCTTGTGCGGGGTAAAGGTTTGTGTCAATTGATCGCAGACAACGTTCCAAAAGAGACAAGGGACGAAGAAGAAGAAGTTGTGGACACGTCAACTGTCCTTTTTATTACTACAACTGACGAGTGGTATTCCAATATCACTCATTTCCTTACCTATGGTGAGTGCCCTTCTCACTTGTCTTATAAGGAAAGGAGAACTGTCAAGTTAAAAGCTGCTAACTACGTCCTTTGGGACAATGGTTTGTACAAGAGAAGTCTTGACGGTGTATTTCTCCGTTGCGTGGACAAAGCGCAACAAGGTAGACTTTTGGAGTCTTTGCACAATTTGGCTTGTGGAGGGCATTTTTCAGCACCTGTAACGGCTCACAAGATTCTGCGAGCTCGATACTATTGGCCCACACTATTCCAAGATGCGTACAATTGGGTACGCAGGTGTGAGTTATGCCAACAGTTTGTTGGGAGACCAAAATTGGCAGCCTTACCTCTAAAACCAGTGGTGATTGAGGAGCCCTTTCAGCAATGGGGTATTGACTTCATTGGCGCAGTGAATCCATCATCAAGTGCAGGACATACCTATGTTCTCACTGCAACAGACTATTTTACCAAATGGGTGGAAGCTATTCCAGTCAAACACGCCACTTCAGAGGTGGTATGCAGTTTTCTCAAAGAGAACATTATTTCCAGGTTTGGAGTTCCAAACAAAATTGTTGCAGACAATGCTACATGTTTTTCCTCTTGGGAGATTATTGATTTTTGCTATGAGCATGGGATCACCCTTTCCCATTCTTCAGACTATTATCCGCAAGGGAATGGTCAAGCAGAATCAAGCAATAAGAATCTGGTCACTATCATTAGGAAGCTGGTAGATGAGAATCAGAGAACTTGGCATAAGGCATTGTTTGATGCTTTATGGGCAGATAGGATTACACCCAAAAGGGCAATAGGCATGTCGCCATTTCAGCTTCTATATGGTCTGAATGCAGAGATACCGATTACTTTGGAATTGCCAGCGTTGAAGTTGGTAAAGGCATTGGAAGATAGAACGTTTGATAGTTCTATTGATAAAAGGATCATGTATTTGACTGAACTTGAGGAAAAGCGCATAGTTGTGGTGGACCGTATTGCTAAACATCAAAATCAAGTAAAGAGACTCTTTGACAAGAAGGCTAAGGCTCGTGAGTTTCAGGTTGGAGATCAAGTCTTGCTGTGGGACAAGAGGAGAGAACCAAAAGGAATGCACAGAAAATTTGATTGCTTGTGGAGAGGTCCATTCACCATTCATCAGTCTTGTGGTGAAAACAGTTTCTTGCTGGAGTATCAGGATGGGACACCATTCTTGTTGCCTCACAGCGGACAACATCTGAAGCACTTCAATCCTTGAAGTTTCAGATAAGTTAAATTGTACATTTGTATAGTTTTGTGTTTTATTTTTACGTTTTCGTTTTGTCTTTTTGTCTTTTTTCTGTTTTAGTCATTTTTGTGTTTTTGTGTCGTCTGACTCTATAGCCCAATGGCATGGTTGAAGGCACTTAGAGACTAGATTCTACTCCCCTCAATCGTTTCAAAGTTCGATTGAAGGAAGTTCCCCAGTTAGAGCCAGCTGTTGTTCTCAAAATCAGCAACGCTCGTTTTTGTAGACAACCCCATGAAATTTGTCCGTTTTGTGAATCTACACTCTAAGATCACGAATCGAGAAAAGATGTTCTTGTTCTCGTGCGAGGTCAGTTGACATTTTGAAACTCGTTTGCGACGTTCCCTTGAACTAATTTCTCAATATTTGCGAAGGAAATTCAAGTCGTAGATTGGTTAAGATGTTAATTTTAGTCATTTTTGAGTGTTAGTAGTTTTTGACTCTTAATATGCAAACAGCGGCAAAAAATGCCCCTCTTACATATTAGTTTTAGTTGTTGTTTGATGTAATGATGGTATTTTTCGCCGCCATTACATTGTTTTAAGTTTAATATGCAATAGCAGTTGTATTCACCGCCATTACATATGTCTTCCGTCAGTCTTCCGTCGCACATGCAGGAACGGCCTTTTTGGCTGACGTCGCACATTTGTTGAGTGAAGTGTAAAAGCAGCCGAAATCACCGCCCGACCGAGATCCTCGAGATTGTGATGTCGAGTGCCATTAATGGCCACTCGTGCCAGGCGTTTAAACTCCAATCTCGACCTTTTTAATGTGTAAGCCTCCTCATTCTTGTCATTTCATATGCTAAGCCTTTAGGTTGACGCGCCAACGTCCTCCTCAACCACTTGATTGTTTACTGCGGAAGCCGTGACGGATCTCGCGCGCAGATTGGACCTAGGTTTTCAAGTGTCACAGGTAAGTTTTTTCGTTTATCTTCCCTGTCGCTTCTTATTAACTAGTATTGTTAGTTGATGAGGTTTTGTTAGGTTTTCTGTTGTTTGTTTTAGTATTCGGATTAGGGTTTTGTTTTGTGTCTTTCACCGTTAAAACCTCACCAAAACCCCAACACTCCCGTTGTATGTCGAAGCGGCCGCATTCGCCGCTAAACCAACACCAAAATCCATTCAAACCAACTTGTAGAAGCGGCCAAACTCGCCGCTTAGCCCTACATTAAAAACCCTTAAATCTTTCAAATGCAATAGCGGTTGTTTCCACCGCCTTTACACTGAAAGTGATGTTCTTTCCCCTACCGGAGCGGTCAAATCATCCGCTCGAACATATCAACCAATGCTTACAAGTTCTTTCCACCTGCAATGGCGGCATTTTCCACCGCCCCTACACCAAGAGACTACTCGACTTGTCGGAGTGGCCAAATCACCCGCCCGAGCAGTCCAAATTTTCAACACCACTTGCGATAGCGGTCAATCCACCCACTCGAGCATGTCAAATTCCAAAACTACCAGAATACATGCAAAAGCGGCGTTTTCCACCGCCCCTACACATGAAATCTTTGCCAACTTGCAAGAGCGGCGAATTTTGCCGCCCGTACAAAAAATGTCTCAGATTTTCCTAACACTGGAAAATTTCCAATTTCATTTTCAAAGCCGAAAGCCCGCTTTCACCCTCGCCTCGATTTGCGCACTCAAGCCCTTTTAACGCATGCTTTCCCATCCATGATCGTCAAAACGCAGTTGACCCAGTTTATCCAATTTTCCCCTAACTGCGAGATCATGGCTTTTTGCAGTTCTTTGACAGCATTCGTGGTGGTGTTCGAATTCACAATTTTCTCAGGGCTCATGTCATAATCATCTCCTTCGAAGTCCAGAGCTATGAAGTACAAATATCAGGGTGTCTTTCCTGTAACGGCAGTTCAGTAAAATGTCGATGAAATCAGAGGCACTGAGATTGGACACGTAGATATGGCTGAGTTCGTAGACAGAACTAAACAAGCGAACCCCTCCCGGCATATGCAGAAAATCGTTGACAGCAATATCCATTTGGTAGCATCCTTTCCTGTCAGTGCTCATAATCTGGAATTTGTCTTACAAATAGCTAACCACTACAATAGGGACACTAGAGCCGTGACAGATTCACAAGGGAATGTCGTCATGAGATTGGATGCAGAGTTCATGGACAAAATCTTTATGTGTCCACCACTTGAAAATGTTGGGCAAATTGACTTTGCTCAAGGTCAGCAAGATTATGACAATGATTTGGAATTTGCTAGAAGACACATAAATAGCAAATGGTTAAAGATTCCTAGGGCAACTTTAACCAGATGGCCAAAAGACCTTCACAGGAGTGATTTTGTGGAGGAAGTGTGTGACTTGATTACACTTTTGAGTCGCGTCAGAGGACTCCCTTCTGCCTCCAAGTTCCAAGAATGGATGTACACTTACATCAAGGTGATTCTACGGGGAAATCAGAAGATATTCTGGGGTGAGCAGATCAGTAATGCTTTGCACGAGCAACTGGTAAGGGTCAACACTACTTTCAAATTTTACATGACCTCTTACCTCGTCTACACTGCTGCAAGTATGAGGAACTTTCCAGGTTTGACCCAGGTAGGGGACAGGAGATTGGTCCCGGTATATGAATACTACCCCCAAATCACTCTGAAGGGGTCAATTCACCATTTCAGAAGAGTCAATGATGCATTCTTCTCAGTTTTCATGTGCTTGTGGGATGGTACACTGGTTTAGAGAAGAGTTTCAGATGAAGCATGGCAAGTTGTCAATTCTTTTGGTTGTTTGTTCCTACAATTCCCCACCTTCACTTATCTTCAGGTGGGATACTATCCTGGTTACCCTTACATGCTGCCACGGTATCCCAGTGATCACATTGTTCTTATGGAACTTTGCAGGCAACTAATTATGGTTCATAATAAACAGATGGAGCTCAAAAAGTCAGGAATAAAGTTTCCTATCGAAATTGGGAGGTATTCAGTTCAGTCCGCCAACAAAGCTAAGATAATCGACTCCGAATTACAGTTAGTCACGATGAAGACCTACAAGAAGAGAAATCATTTCGACTTCAGAAGAGTCCAAGACAAGATCAAAAGGAAGTCAAATTTTCATGAGCCGATGGTGGAAGACATATGGGCAGATCTCAGGACCCAAAATGAGATCAGAAAACTAGATTTCTATAGGCTTCATCTGAGTCAAATTGAAGAACTAGGACTGGCTGATATTCCAGAAGGGATGGAAGACGATGGAGATGTATTAGATCACGGATATGAGGCAAAGAATGTGGAAGCTTCACCTCTCCCAGAAGTGAAATGGTCAGTCAAGGAAGAGACATCCATCAGGAAAAGATTCCAACCTATATTGGCAAACACCAACTTGTGGTTGGAAAGTAAAGGGATCAAATTGAAAGAGTTCCTTACAGGATCCGAAGAGGGGACACAGGAGCAAACAGGTAAAAAGGTTGAGAACCGAACCAAAAATAAAAGTGATACCCCTTCTTCCTCCAAAGTACACAAACCAAAGATCAAATTCGTATCCAAGGGAGGAAAGAAGAAGGAAACCACAGAGGTTTCGGATGCCACTAAGTCAGATGTGGAAGACATCAATGATGACCATATGGAAATTGAGGATGTCGAGACTGAAGAACAAAATGTTCAAAGGTCTAAAGATAAAATTTCTGATGAAGTTGAACAAAGTGAAGATGAAGGTACAAGGGTAGAGCAACTTGATAGTTCTCCGCGGACTCCTGTGAAAGATCTTCCTTCTGATACACAAGCTCTTACACCCCCTCCTCATATTTCATTTTCTGATAGTTTGCCAGTGATTTCTAATGTTCCTCTTTCTCCCATTCTTGTTGTTTCTTCTGACAATACTCCTCAATCCATGAGGGCTAGTATTGGGACCATTTTTGATTCTTCTGGTTCCATTCCAAGTTTATTTTCCCCTTCTTTTGATATCAGAGAACAGACTGTTTTGGAGAATCTTCTTGATGCTTCACAAAAGGTGATTGATACAGGTGTCGTGTTCACCAACACAAGTCCAATTGTCACCATCACGAGTATAAGCACGGAGCCAACCAAGCAAGTAGTTGATCCCCCTCCAGCTGTTGATGCATCAATACTTCCTCCATGGCTATCTGCCTACACTCCAAAGAGGAAGAAACAAGCTATCTCACCTGATGAGATTGACATTAAGAAGCTGTTACCCGTGAAAGCCAAGAATCAAAAGAAGAAACCTAAGACTGTTTCTAGGCTAGTCACTGAAAAAGGAATTAGATGTGCCGAGATTGCCAAACCCCCTGAAGGTGCCACAGTTGATACTTTTGACGTGAGTAGTTACGTCATTTCAAGGGTTGAACTTGGTAAAGTGACTCATGAAGGAGTCAAAGCAGATTTCCAAGCCACTACTCTACTGGAAAAGTATGATGAAGCCAAAAGGGAAAAAGAGCAATACAAAGCGAAAGCAGAACAACTGGCTGCTGTCCTTCAGAAAATAGTGAAGTCATCAGAGATAGTGGAACCAATGGCAGTGACAGTGGAAGATCCCCTGATACAGAAGGTTGAAAAAGCCCAAGCTAGAGGCAAAATAGTGGGGGATGTAGTGGAACGGTTGTTGGCCCAAGGACGAGTTCTGTTGAAAACCGCTGTGGAAAGAAAGGAAAAAATGGACAAGGCCAAAGCTGAGCTGGATAATCTCGTAGATCTACTTTCGTAGGAGTTGCAAGATCAGGAGGAGAGTCTGGAAGAGTGGACAGATATGAAGAAG
Organism: Cunninghamia lanceolata; assembly: GCA_027924645.1. Lineage (NCBI taxonomy): Eukaryota > Viridiplantae > Streptophyta > Pinopsida > Cupressales > Cupressaceae > Cunninghamia > Cunninghamia lanceolata. The sequence goes on along the minus strand of BSBN01000391.1, from coordinate 39,770,080 downwards.
ATCAAGATAAAGAATTTGATCACCATTGGGGTCGTCACCAACAGGGAATCATATCTCAAAACCAAAGAGACTCTAGCTCATCGTATTTTCATAATAAAGAGTCTACTTGAAGATCTGTGTCAAGCTCGAGAAGCCAGCGAAGATAGTGATGTCACACTCCTACATCGGTTGGAAGAACTTCCTTGCACCTTGACAAGGGAAGATCATAGTTTCCTCACGGCGCAGGAAATGATAAATTCTTTTGAAGAAATGGTACAAAAGAAATTTGAAGAGGAAGCTCCCTCTGTGCTCTCAATGGACAACTTGTATGATCAACATACGACTCTGGAGAACCTGAAGGATAATTTAGAAAAGCATGAAAAGGCAATAAAGGCAGTGAAAGATTCAATCCTCCGAGCTCGCACCATCTCTGAAAACACAGCAAAACCAGATGCATGCGAGATGTCAGTTGTTCAAACCATGTATTAGAACTTCTTAAGGAACAAGGATGGAGGAAGCTAATGCCTTAGCTTATTTTTCTTAGTTTTTATGTAAATAGAATTTTGTTTTGGACATCTGCACATGTAATTTTCCAAAATGTAATTACATGTGAGACAAGAGAAGTCATAAGTCAAATAGGACTCTCTTGTTGAATAAGTCAAATTAGTTATAGATTTCCTAGATTTTCTCTAGGTCTTTCCCTATAAATAAAGGGGACCTCTTTTGTAAATACTATCTTTTGTCTATTGCAAGAAAACTCTGGCGAATTGAGAATCAAATCAAGACTTTGTGCTTTTTGTGAAAATCAATATTCAAATATTTATCAATACAAGAAAGCAAGTTCAATTCCAATCTTTGTCTTGGAATTATTTGTATTGTGATAGTTTTGTTCTTATGTCTTGCTATCATAGTCTTATTTTGATAATAATTAAAGTGTGGAGTTTATTACAAGTGATTGAAGAGCGCTCTTAATTTGATTCTGATAAACTTTGTGTCAAATCGGTTGTGGGTTATATGTTCATGCTTGTGAGAATACAACAGTTTGGGGACTTTGTGCTGCAAGTTGTTATATTTGAATTACTTTTATCATATTGAAGAGGAGCGAAGACTTTGAGCTGCATTCTACTTCAAATAGTTCCGGTTACAAGTAATGAGTGAGGTAACAGAAAACTTTGTGTTTCTGTGATATTGTGATAATTTATAAGTTTTATATCAAGAGTTTGAAATATAAACATCTATTCTAAAAAAAGAGAATGAGATGAGATGGAACCACCACAAATATAGTTTTTAGTGTACATAAATTTGATAAGTGTTTGATTTACAAAAGTTAAGTAATTAGAGGGAACCTCCCCTTGCTGAGAGGAGAGACTTTGTCTCATCATAGCTGTGGCTGATATACCCATTTTGCCGTTAGCGAGTTAACGACAAAATATTCACCCAACAACTCTCAATTGAGTTCAAATCAGAAGCAATACCGGTAAGACTCCTTATGAACTCTGGTTTGGCATTACTCCTATTGTAAGATATTTCAAAGTCTTTGGTAGCAAATGCTACATCAAAAGAGATGAAGATTTAGGCAAGTTTGATGCTAGAAGTGATGAAGGAATATTCTTGGGCTACTCTACTCAAAGCAAAGCATACCAGTGTTATAACAAGAGACTAAGAAAGATGATAGAAAGTACAAATGTGAAGGTTTATGAGGGAATTGAGAAACCCTTGAGGTTTTATGAGTATGATGAAGATGATCATAATGGTGTTCTGATTCAAGGAGCCCAAGCCTCTTCTGAGAGTCAGATTCAAATTGATCCAGTAAACCAGGAAGAAGAGATGAGTTTCAATGAGCCTGATCAAGAATCAAAAGTGCAAGAAATTCCCAAAGTTCCCAAGTAGGTAAGACTGAACCACTTTGAAGATCAGATCATAGGTGATAAAAGAAAAGGAGTACAAACAAGAAGGAAAATTGCTCAAGATTTAGAAGAGTATTGTCTGATTTCAAAGATTGAACCTAAGACAGTGAATGAATCTTACAATGATGAAAACTAGACTAAGGCAATGGAGGAAGATATGGTGCAAATTGAGAAAAATCACACTTGGGATCTTGTTCCCAGACCTAGAAACAAGAATGTGATTGGAACAAAATGGGTTTTCTGGAACAAACTGAATGAAGTTGGTGAAGTAATCAGAAATAAAGCCAGATTGGTCTGCAAGGGTTATTCTCAAATAGGAGTTGATTTTGAAGAAACTTTTGCTCTAGTGGGAAGAATTGAAGCAGTCAGACTATTTCTTGCTTTTGCTACTTTCAAGGATTTCAAGGTATATCAGATGGATGTCAAATCTGCCTTCCTGAATGGTGACTTGGAAGAAGAAGTGTACATTGAACAACTGGATGGTTTTCAATTGTCTGATCATGGTGATATGGTCTACAAGTTGAAGAAGGCACTGTATGGATTGAAGCAAGCCCCAAGAGCCTGGTATGAAAGATTGGACAAGCATCTTTTGAAGATTGGTTTCAACAAAGGTACTGCTGACAGTAACTTATATTTCAAAATTGGTCATAAAAACATCTTGATTGTTGAAGTGTTTGTTGATGATATCATCTTTGGAGGAAGAGATAGTATGTGTAAAACTTTTGCAAATCAAATGAAAAGTGAGTTTGAGATGTCTATGCTTGGTGAAATGAATTTCTTCTTGGGTCTACAAATCTCTCAAACAAAGAAAGGAATCTTCATTTCTCAGACCAAATATGTGAAAGAATTGTTGAAGAAATTTAGGATGGAAGATTCAAAGCCAATGAATACTCCCATGGCAACCGGATGTAAGTTGAGAAAAGATGATGACTCTCCCAAGGCAGATCAGACAAAGTATAGGTCAATGATTGGAGGATTGTTGTATCTCACTCAAACTAGACCAGACATTATGCAAGCTGTGGTCTTGTTGCTAGATTCCAAGCTGATCCTAGAGAATCTCATGTCATGGAAATCAAGAGGATTTTTATATATCTAAAAGGGACAGTTGAGTATGATCTGTGGTATCCTAGAGATCATGATTTCTCTCTTCATGCATATACAGATGCTGATTAGGTAGGAGATGTGGATGACCGGAAGAGTACTAGTGGTGGAGCATTCTTTTTGGGGAAAAGATTGGTTTCTTGGCTAAGCAAGAAATAAGAGGCAATATCTCTGTCTACAACTGAAGCAGAATATATTGCAGCAGCAGGTAGTTACACTCAAGTTTTGTGGATGAAGCAGATGTTAAGAGATATTAAAGTGGAGTATGAGGAGCCTATCACAATTTTCTGTGATAATTCAAGTGCAATAAACATATCTAAGAATCCGGTGTTACATTCCAAGACTAAACATATATCCATCAAGTTTCACTTTTTGAGAGAGCAAGTGAACAAGAATGAAGTCAGATTGGAGTTTGTGCCTTCCAAGGATCAGATTACAGACATCTTTACTAAACCTCTACCTAAGAACTCTTTTGAGTATCTCAGGGAGAAGTTAGGGGTTATTTCCCCTCCGGTGATGAACTAAGGTGCACTAAGGTGCATCAGTCCAGTGGATATCACAGTCATACCTTGTGATCCAGATTGATGATGGGGAGTTGCTACTCAGGGGGAGCAGCAGTTATGATTTTGAAGTGGTGGAATTGCAAGTATGTGCCCTTTGCCATTGATGTCAAAGGGGGAGAGAGAACATGTGAAAAATAAGTGGTTGCTGATCAAAGGGGGAGCAGTAAAGGGAGAGAAGACATGTGAATGGTTGTTGCTGATAGAGGGAGTTGTGACAGTAAGGAGAAGTTCTTGTCTTGATGGTTAAAACAATTTTTCACATCATATGTTGCCATCAATGACAAAGGGGGAGATTGTTGCAAGTATGGGCCTAACCAGTGTTGTCATTAATGTCAACATACTCCTGTTGCATTAATGATAAGGATTGGATGAGCTGTGTGCTGAGGATATTGAGAAAATTAGTCTCAATCAGGAACAACGAAGAACAGTGATGACAATAAGGTAAAGTCAAAGATAGGATGAGAATCAGAGGATGCAGATTAAAGGGTTTGTAGATATGTATCTTAAGGTGATCCAGTAGAGATTTCAGAGGTCCGCATGAAGACATGAAGAAGTTGTGGTCGCTCAAGTAAAACCAGTTCTGGTAGGTGTTTAGAGGTGACAGAGTGTTACAGAAAGGTCCGGTGAGATCCGGAAATGCATTGTCCTATTCTGTGGATTTGAGGGAGTGTTGGGAAAGTCCTTATGATGTGTCAACTTGATTGGTTCATGGTTTGAAGGTCCGCAAGCATCTATTTCTTTGTGACAGTAATGACAGACTGTGTTCTTAAGGTTCCAGATGAAGGAGAGATGGGTTTCAGTAAGTAAATGAAGTGTGGATGTTCTTGGTGATTCAAGCAAGCTTATGGAGGTCTTTGGATCATGTTCAATTCGTGTTGATGGTCTGCATTGAAGTTGGAGCTCGCAATAAAAGAATAAATTCTGGATGATGGTGTTCTTCTTGAGATTGACTGACTGGATCAGTTACACATCCTACGTATGTTCTTGTGGATGTTTGTTGACTTAGATGATCATTCCTAAGTTGATGTCTTGTATAAATAAGAGATTGCGAAGTCATTTCAAATTTGTCCTAGTGGAGATGAGAATATTGTAGTGAGGAGGAAAGCGAAAGGCAGAGCAGAAGTATTGGGCATAAATGGAACTGATTCAAGCATAGTGAAGATGCTATTCCCCAGTTCATGTATGTGATACTTATCTCTTTGTAGACAGTGTGTCTCTTGTAGGTAGTGAGCCTCTTGTGAGCAGTGTGCTCAGGCAGTGAGCCCTAATTGGCATGTGCCATTTTGTTCCTTCTATTCTTCTAACAGAGAATACAATCTTGGGTTAATCACCTCGTGGTTTTTCCCTTAACCGGGTTTTCCATGTCAAAATCTTGGTGTCTTATGTGTTGATGTGTTTTTGCTTTGATCTGAATGCATTATGTTTTATGATTGATATACTGCTAATCACTAAGAGCATTTAAGTGTGTAATTGGAGAAAGTTTTGCACAATTGATTCACCCCCCCCTCTTAGTTGTGTGCCCTAAGTCTAACATATCATTGGTTGGTTGACTTAGGATTCTCATACCACATGACCCTGCATAAGGAATGGTTTTCCACATACGAAGAGTATGATGGAGGAAATGTGTACCTCAGGGACAAATCTTCATATCCTATTGTTGGATGAGGGAAGGTAATGTTGTGTTTCAGTAATGGGAGAATAAAAACCCTCCCTGGTGTTTTGCATGTTCTTAGATTGGCTAGAAATTTGATTTTTGTTTCAAAGTTGAATGATTTGGGAATGCATGTGACATTTGATAAGCATGGCTACAGATTGGTGAAAGGAAGCTTGGTGGTAGCAAAGGGGAAAAGATTGGGAACTCTGTTTAAGCTAGAAGCCACTACTGTTTGTAATGCCTCTTATGCATCTGAGGCTAATACTAAAAATACATGTATGTTGTGGCACCATAGATTGGGCCACATAAGTCAGTCTGGTTTAAAAACTATTTTAAATAAAAAATTGTTAGATGGTTTATCCTATTCTAATGAGAGTTTCAAATTTTGTGAACACTGTATGCTTGGAAAACATAATAGATCTCCCTTTGCTTCTAGCAATAATAAATCTAATGATAAATTGGAATTTAGTCATTCGGATGTCTTTGGTCAATTGGATGTTGAATCAATTGAAAAATCTAGATATTTTGTTTCCTTCATTAGTGATGCCTCAAGGTTTATGTGTACATTTATTTTATGTATCACAAATTTGAAGTTTTCACTAAATTCAAGGAATTTAAAGTTTTAGTTGAAAATCAATCAGATCATAAGATAAAGGTTTTAAGATCTGGCAATGGAGCAGAATGATGTTCTAAGGAATTTGATGAATTGTGTAAGCATGCAAGTATTGTTAGACAGAAGACAACTCCATATACACCACAACAAAATGGAGTGGCAGAAAGGATGAATTAAACAATAATGGAAAGAGCCAGAAGTATGTTAAGTGAATCATAGTTGAACAAATGCTTTTGGGAAGAAGTTGTGTGTACTATAAACTACTTTGTTAACAGATCTCTATGTAAGGCTCTTGTTTCAACTCCTTATGAAATGTGGACAAGTAAAAAACCTTTTGTTTCACATTTAAGAGTATTTACATGTGAGGCTAATGTTCATGTGCCTAAAGAAAAATGAACTAAGTTGGATCCAAAAGATGAAAAGTGTACTTTCATTGGATATGGCGATGATGTAGAAGGTTATAATCTTTGGAATCCACTAACCCAAAAGATTATCTATTCTAGAGATGTTATTTTTAGGGAACTTAGTGTTATTTTAGAACTTGAACAACCAAAAAAAGATGAAAAGGTGAAGAGAGTACATTTTGAATTAGAGCATGAAGATGCACCTCAAGAAGAACAAATGATGGATTGGGGGTGAAGAAGAAGAAGAAACGAGTGAAAGTTCTATTGAGGAAGAATCTTTTATGGAAAAAGAAGTTAGTACAAAAGAGCATGTAGAAGAACCTGAAGAGTCTCTTACTCCACCTCTGAGAAGATCCACAAGACAACAAAACATAGTTGACATGTATAGCCCACCAGATTTCCATTGTGTATTTTCTTTATTGAGTATTGACGATGAGCCTAGATCCTTTAGGGAATCTATTCATGCAGATGATAGTGAGTCTTGGAAGTTAGCCATACAGGAGGAGATGATGGCTTTAGACTCTTGCAACACCTGGGATCTTATTCATTTGCCCAAAGGGAGAAAGGCCATAGGTTTCTGCAAGTGGGTCTTCAAGAAGAAGTTAGGAGTAGATGGTTCATTGGAGAAATACAAGGCTAGACTGGTAGCGAAGGACTACTCCCAGAGAGAGAGAGAGTTGATTTCGGTGAAATATTCTCTTATTGCTAAATTAACTTTTATTAGATTTCTCTTATCCATTGTTGTGGATTTTGATTGGGAAATAGAGAAAATGGATGTTAAGACTACATTCTTGCATGGAGATCTTGAGGAAGAATTTACATGCAGCAACCTATATGATTTGAGGTAAAAGGGAAAGAGCATTGGGTTTGTAGATCAAAGAGGTATCTTTATGGTTTGAAATAGTCCCCCAGAATGTGGTACCAGAAATTTGATTCATTTGTGTTGAAATTGGATTTTGTTAGAAGTGAGGAGGATCATTGTGTTTACATTCATTGTATTATTGATTCCATTATGATCATTGCATTGTATGTTGATGACATGTTATTTTTCAGCAATACTAAGGGTATGACCAGTGAGTTGAAAGCCCAACTTTTAGGTGCATTTGAAATGAAGGATCTTGGAGCTACAAGGTATATCTTGGGGATGGAGATCAAAAGGGATAGAGGTAACATAAAAATTTTGTTATCTCAAAGTATGTATCTGAATACCATTTTGTAAAGATTTAGTATGCAGGATTGTAACCTAGTTAGAGTTCCTTTTCCCAATGGTACTAAGCTTTCATTAGATATGTGTCCAAAGAATGAGGATGATTTAGAGGATATGTCTAATGTGCCATATGCTAGTGTTGTAGGGAGTTTGATGTATGCAATGGTTTGTACTAGGCCAGATATTGCCCAAGCAGTGGCAGTTTTGAGCAGATTTATGTCTAACCCTGGTAGATAGCATTGGAATTATGCGAAGAGGGTGTTTAAATATCTAGCAGATACTCCTAATTACTGTTTGATTTATTTAGGTACTGAAAGTGCTGACAAAACATTAGACATACAAGGATTTGTTGATGCAGATTGGGCAGGTGACTTGGATAGTTGAAGGTCTACTAGTGGCTATGTGTTTACTTTGTTTGGCAGAGCAGTGAGTTGGATGAGCAAAAGGCAGCCCACAATTGCTTTATCCACCACCGAAGTAGAGTATATGGCTGCTACCCATGTCTCTAAGGAGGTAGTTTGGTTGAGGAGATAGTGTATAGGTATTAGTTTTAATTGCAGGGTCATTTAGATTGATTGTGATAGCCAGAGTGTTATTTGTTTGGCAAAGAATCCAATGTATCATGCTCAGACTAAGCATGTTGATGTACAATATCACTTTTTTTGAGAAATGGTTGCAAGTGGACAGATTGAGCTGAAGAAAGTAGACACTCAGGAGAATGTTGTAGATGCTTTGACCAAACCTATGAGCACAGAGAAATTTGTTTGGTGCAGAGAGGCCATGGGCCTTGTTTCTTGTGCTTGATTATTTTCTATTGTTTCCTATGGGTATTTACAATGTATAATGTCAAGTGGGAGAATGTTGGGATTAAGGTTCCGTTAACCTTTTAAATCCATGTAATTATTTAATCCTATTATTATTTGTAATTTAACCATAAGGGATGAAGTGAATTCACTGCTAGCAGTAAATATTTATTACGGGGTAGGTAGTTATAGATTTACATTTACTGATTATTGCATCATGGTAAAGGTAAATAGGTGATTTGGGCAAATCTAGGTGCCACCTTTTGGAATATGCTATTTTTGGCATGTGTCATTTATTGTAAGAGCATCTATGACAATTGTAAGTTGTCATAAGATTCTATGATGGTGATGACAACATCTATGACAGTGTAAGAGCTATTTTTAGCCCTAGGTGCCCATGCATGCAACATGCATTATGACAGGAATAAGAGGTGTGTAAGAGGGCGTTAATTACTTGCTTGCATGAAAGATTCCTTAGATGGCATTGAGATTCCCAACTTGGATGCCCATTTTGGGTGCTTCTACTATTTAGTGATGCATTTGTAAAGTGTTGTTAAATTTTTGTAGTTTCATACTTGCACAGGTGCTACCAGAATGCTGTCGGATTGAAGACTAAAGGAAATATTGGCGTATTTGATGCATTGTACTCTCTTTTATAGATTAATACAAACGTGGGCCTCTTTCATGCGTGGAGTTTTTTACCTGAAAGTGTTTTCTCCACGTTACATGCTATGTTGTGTGATTAGTTTTATGATTTGTTGCTTCTATGTTGCATAGTTTGGTTTATATTTATAGCCTCCATTAATATTACACTATTTTAGATTGTTAAACATATTGAAATCTGATTTCCATTGTGTGATTTACACCTTCATTTCTAACAGTATATGTATAGATGCGTCCAATGTCAGTCAATGCCATGAAAGGTCCTCCATGTGAGCCCTCTGCAAAAATTGTGCCTCCAGTCTAGGAAAACATGTTGGGTAGAGGTGGAAAGGAGATTCTTGAGTAGACAAAATGTCAACAAGTTAACATTCATATATTGGAGCCCTTAAAAACCCATTACAAATGAAATGTTTAAGTTACATTTCCAAACCTCATGTTTAAAAGGTAGGAGTTCACTATTTTGGACATTGATTTTATCCTTGTCAAAAAACTTTGAAAACTTGAATTTAGTTTCATTGTATATTTAATTGTGTTGATACTATTATAGTGTAATTTGGATGAAGATATCTATAAAAGATTTTAGTTCAAGTTAAATTCATTGTGGACTTGGTCATATTAGGATTTCACTTGGTCTTCGTACTCAAACACACTTCATAAGATGTATATTTAACATACCAACCATACTTATAACTATACTTGGAAACTCTATCTAAAAGGTGATCTAACACTTTATTATGTATGTCGAATTAGCACTATAAGAGGTGACAACACTTAAGCCTACAAAACAAATCTTGTACAAAAGTAAAATCAACACCTACAACTTTTCAAACTCTCCCAACTTACTTCTCTTGCCTTTTCTCCTTAACACAAGCACAAACTTAGAGAAACTACAATATAATCCTAATTAGGAAAGAAAGGAGACTTGTATTCATACTATTCTACTGTAAATTTTAGGAAGGTAGTCAAAAAAGATTTTAGCTTAAGTTATATTCATTGTAGATTCACCTATATTAGGATCTCATTTGGTCTTAGTGCTCAAACATACTTATAAACATGCGCATTTAAAATTAGTTCCAAGATGATTAACATAAAGTAAATTGTCCACTAATAAGGATATATAAATCTGAAACTTGCATTTAATTTCATTGTATATGGATATATAAATCTGGAACTTGAATTTTGTTTCATTGTATATTTCAAGTTACAAACAAAAAGATACTTGTGCTGATAGTAGTCTATTGTAAATTTGAGGAAGATATTGAAAAAAATTTCATTTCAAGTGTATATATATATATACACATTAACATTAGTATATATACTGCTTGATAAGGGGCCAGAAAAATAGTAACTATGTGATGGTAAGTTGGTGATGGCAGTAGTAAGTGGAAAGGCAGTAGAGGAGTCATGAGAAGGATAGTAATAATTAGGAGGAATGTTGGCGATGGCAGATGTTCTATGGATTTGATGTCAGACAGTTGGCCAAGGCTGGATCCATGGGAAGTAATTATTCCCTCTTATTCTTGGTGTCCCTTTCTAGTTGTTTCATTTATAGCATCTCAGTTATTTTTCATTCTTGTTTAAGTTGCAAGTTTCATGACATCTGGTAGTGGAAAAGATGGTGTAAGGGGATTATCGAGGGAAGAATGGTAGAGAAGGGGAAGAAAGCTTCCCCTAGTAGGCCAAGGAGACAATTAAGGACGGTCACATGTAGCTCTATTGGAGGGAAGAAGGTGATTAATGTGGAGCTGGTTGATAGGGAGGATGGGAAACGACGGAGGAAGAGGAAGATTATGGGGGAGGCTGCCACCACCAGTTTTATCAACTATGTGGATAAGGAAATTAAGGACCATTCTCTTCATAGTTGTCTAGTGAGGATAAAGGAGATATCAAAAAGAGATTGATGGAGAGCCAGAGGTTAATATATGTTTAGCTATGGTGAACCTTCGATTGGATCCTAGACATAGTAGGGGAGGTAGAATTTTTTTGATGCGGCACAATTGATTTCGGTGGCTTCCATGCTCTTTGTAGTGGCTAGTTCTATCCTTATTCATGATGACCTGGTTGATAATTTATGGCAGGCAAATACAAATATGGATTTTATTATGGGTCATGTAGACACCCTAAAATGACCGTGTCGTCAAATCACTTGCATTTCAGCATTTCTGTCGCATCACCTGCATTTCAACGTTAATTAAATAATCTAATTATTTAATTAATTTCACCAAATTCTTCTAAATCTCCTAAATTCAACATTAATTAAATAAATTCCCTTTATTTAATTAATTAAATCAAATTCCTCTATTATTCTTCCACAATTAAATAATTTTAATTATTTAATTTGATCTTTATCCTCTTTTCGAAAATCAAGTCCACATTAATTAAATAAACCCAATTATTTAATTAATTCATCACAAAATCCCTCTTATCTACAATTAAATAATTCTTAAATTATTTAATTAAATCAAAATTATTCTTCCAAAATCATGCACAACAATTAAATAAATTTATTTATTTAATTTGTTTTCAAATCTTCTAAATTAAATAATTCCAATTATTTAATTATTTCTTCCATAATATCTTCTCTAAATTTAAATAAATCAATTATTTATTTAATTTGCTTTTTCTTCTAATTTGAGTTATCTCTAATATAACTCAAGCTTTCTATATTTAATAAAGCAAAATATCTTCTAATTTTCATGCAAATCTCTTCTTCTTGTTTAAATCACTTAACTGATTACTTTATTCTTTTAATTGATTTATCTCTTCAGTTAACTCATTCTTCTATTCTTGATAACTCCTCTCATGCAAAAGAAAGCAAGACACTTGTCTTCTTCTTATTCGTTGCACGTTCCTCAATTGTTCTCCTCCGTTGATTCTTCTGAGTTATCTAGACTGTTGATCGATCTTCCTTGAAATCTATATAAACTCCCCTCATCTCCTTCATTGAGCTCTCTCTTCGATCGTATTCTTAGGCATACTTAACAGAGCTTTGAGCATACAAAACGCATCGATTGAGCACTCTCACGATCTTTTGACATTGATCTCTTGAGCACACTACTTGCTTGTTGCAGCTATGGTTTCGCAACTTCATTGAGCAATCCACACATTCAATCCAAAGGAAACAATACAGATTTCGGTAAAAGTCTTATTTCATTGATTATTTGTCATGGCTTTTATTTAAATTCGTTTTCTTTATGTTATTGGGTTTTTGGTTTTATTAGTTTGATTAAATCAATTTTTCCTCATACACATTTTGGCACGCCCTCATATGCCGGTATGGTATTCCCCAAGCCATTGTCACTGATAATGGGAGACCATTCAAGAATCAAGATGTCCGTGCCTTGTGCACACAATACAATATCCAACATCTCTTTTCAACTCCCTACTATCCGCAGAGTAACGGCCAAGCTGAGGCTTCCAATAAAACCATTCTCAATATCCTCAAGAAAACAGTCAATGAAGCTGGTCGTGATTGGCACTTGCAACTCAATCCCGCCCTCTGGGCCTACCGCACTAGTATCAAAACACCAACTGGTGCCACACCCTATGCCTTGGTCTTTGGCTCTGAAGCCATCCTACCTATAGAGGTCGAGATCCCATCCCTCAGAGTTTCCATGCAGGACTTGATCGGCGGAGACGAGTATCGCACTTCCAGATTAGCTGAGCTTGAACTACTGGATGAGAGGCGCCTTGCTACACTTAATCATCTCCATGTCTATCAAAACCGCCTCCGGCGTAATTACAACAAAAAGATCAAAGAAAGACGGTTTCAAGTTGGTGATCTTGTACTTAAGGAGAATCAGAGAAATCAAGCAGATCGAGAGAAGAAGGGCAAGTTTGAGCCTAACTGGTTAGGTCCCTTCATTGTCACAGCAGCGTATGGATCAGGAGCTTATACTTTAGCTACACCTGACGGCATTCCTCTAGATGAGCCACTTAACAGTGTCCATCTCAAAAAGTTCTACGCCTGATCCTCAGAGTATTCCAAAAAAAAAAAAAATTCGTCCTCTGGTGAAAACCTGGCAAACAGGCACCTTGGATAAGTACCATAGTGAAAACCTGGCAAACAGGCGCTATGTGTAGAGTCAGCATCCATCGTCTATCAAGTCTTGTCCACTCCTTGTCCAGTTTGAAGCATGCCTTTCCATCCATCCATAATAAAACCATTGACCTTGTTTGCATTTCCATCTCCCTATCTAGTATAGCTTGGAAATTTGTCAATGTCCCTCGTCGTCATCCCACATCTTGATCTGTGTCTACAGTTAACACTATCTTGTCCTAGGTCAAAGCTTTCTGTGTCTTCTTCGGTAGTCATCCGTGCATTTTCCTCTACCAGAATGGGGGCAACTCTTTCCTTAACTTAGGTCTAGGGGAGGTTCCTTGTTCGTGGTTTGTAGCGCATACTTCAATCTCTTTCTCATTGATCACAGGTAACACCCTTTAATGGACACATCGCTCCTACGATAAGGATGTTATCTTCTCAACACTTTTCCCCACATCATCACACTAACCAGAACTACATATTATCTCTTCTCAAATCTTAAAGTACCTTGATCCCATGGATATGGGTATGTAGGCAGTCTGGAGTACGAAGGACGTTTCCAGTACTTAGGTACATAAGATTCCCTCCTCTTCATCTTGACCCATCTCATCACTCTATCCAGAACTACATATTTATCACGTTCATCTTCCATCGTAAGTGTGCCTTGATCCCGTGGATACAAGGTATGTAGGCAGTCTGGAATACGAAGGATGTATCCAGTACTCAGGCACACACGATCCATCATTCTCCACCCATTCCAATCCAGTAGCACTGTCATCCTTCTAGTCTTCCATTTGTCAAAATCCATTCGCCTCAACTTGACTAACTCAAGTAGCAAGCTAGCGCATCCTTTTAAAGCAAGAGTCCTTAACAAACCTGAAGCAAAGCAGCTTTCTTCCAGAGTCATCTACTGTCCTGCATACCGATTGCCAACATCAGTTAAGTCCTACTTAACCAAAGCCCTAGATCAACAAGCTTGTCTTCTGTGAAATGTTCCATTGCCGAGACCAACACACGCATCTCCTGTGACATGTGGCATTTCCTGCAGCAAGATATTGTCTTTTTTTAGGCAGATAGTACCCTTTAACGGACATAGATTTCCTACGATAAGGATGTTATCTTTCCTATCCAATCTATCCTGAGCAACCTCTTTGGCAAGAGAATATGTTGGCTGTATGTTTACTTTGTAAGTTAGTCAATTTGTGTTATGGTTTATCTTTTGTTCCTTTATCCATTACCTATTCAAGGCTACCTTGATTTATCTATAATCTTGGTATGTTGCGATGCAGTATGGATTGGGGGCATAGTCATTGCTTTTCATGTGCCGTGTTTGAGGAATGATCTTTAGCATCTTTCTTAGCATTCTATTTATCTTGTGTGTGTTACAACCTAGCATCTTAAATATTTAATATTCTTCTTGCATTAACATGTATTGAAGTTTATTTTATGTTCAAGACTATGGCTTATTCACATGTTCCAACAAGGTCATATTATGTCTAAAGTGATCTAAGTTCAATCCGCTTGCTTGTAGAGTCAACGTCCACGCACTCGGATATTACTGCACCTTGGTCTTTTATACCTTGGTGGCGAACTATCCACGTGCTATATCAAAAATAAGGATTGCTCTTTATATACAATTGTGAAACCAATGCAACAAGCTCATCATTCGCCCATCCATTCACCCATGGCCTTATATAGTTTTTCAAGCAATGATCAATCACCCATCTTTCTCTCATGTTCTCTCCTTTCTTCTATCTATCGTCTATCCAACCTCACCTCTCTCCAACGCAATCTTCTAGTCGAGCGTCAACACAGTTCTTCTGTCGTTTCCCTATCTTTCCTCTCAAGGGGGCACCCTACGCCAGCTACGCTGGGGCAACTACCTACACTGGGGCATCAATAAAATTGTATTACATCTTCAACTATCGTTTTCTTTGACGCAACGCTACAGGCTGCATTGCATCAAAGAGGGGCAAAATGTAGACACCCTAAAATGACCATGTCGTCAAATCACTTGCATTTCAGCATTTCTGTCGCATCACCTACATTTCAACGTTAATTAAATAATCTAATTATTTAATTAATTTCACCAAATTCTTCTAAATCTCCTAAATTCAACATTAATTAAATAAATTCTCTTTATTTAATTAATTAAATCAAATTCCTCTATTATTCTTCCACAATTAAATAATTTTATTTATTTAATTTGATCTTCATCCTCTTTTCGAAAATCAAGTCCACATTAATTAAATAAACCCAATTATTTAATTAATTCATCACAAATTCCCTCTTATCTACAATTAAATAATTCTTAAATTATTTAATTAAATCAAAATTATTCTTCCAAAATCATGCACCACAATTAAATAAATTTATTTATTTAATTTAT
Source organism: Cunninghamia lanceolata (assembly GCA_027924645.1). Taxonomy (NCBI): domain Eukaryota; kingdom Viridiplantae; phylum Streptophyta; class Pinopsida; order Cupressales; family Cupressaceae; genus Cunninghamia; species Cunninghamia lanceolata. The sequence goes on along the minus strand of BSBN01000391.1, from coordinate 39,754,755 downwards.
TTTCAAATCTTCTAAATTAAATAATTCCAATTATTTAATTATTTCTTCCAAAATATCTTCTCTAAATTTAAATAAATCAATTATTTATTTAAGTTGTTTTTTCTTCTAATTTGAGTCATCTCTAATATAACTCAAGCTTTCTATATTTAATAAAGCAAAATATCTTCTAATTTTCATGCAAATCTCTTCTTCTTGTTTAAATCACTTAACTGATTACTTTATTCTTTTAATTGATTTATCTCTTCAGTTAACTCATTCTTCTATTCTTGATAACTCCTCTCATGCAAAAGAAAGCAAGACACTTGTCTTCTTCTTATTCGTTGCACATTCCTCAACTATTCTCCTCCGTTGATTCTTCTGAGTTATCTGGACCGTTGATCGATCTTCCTTGAAATCTATATAAACTCCCCTCATCTCCTTCATTGAGCTCTCTCTTCGATCGTATTCTCAAGCATACTTAACAGAGCTTTGAGCATACAAAACGCGTCGATTGAGCACTCTCACGATCTTTTGACATTGATCTCTTGAGGACACTACTTGCTTGTTGCAGCTATGGTTTCGCAACTTCATTGAGCAATCCACACATTCAATCCAAAGGAAACAATATAGATTTCGGTAAAAGTCTTATTTCATTGATTATTTGTCATGGCTTTTTTTTAAATTCGTTTTCTTTATGTTATTGGGTTTTTGGTTTTATTAGTTTGATTAAATCGATTTTTCCTCATACACAGGTCATTTACATGATATATAGGTCAAATAGTTTGACACGTTGGTGGCACTGGACCGAATTGTAGAGAAGCTTGGAGTGATCCTACCCGCATGTCTGCCTACTTCTCTCTCCTACAGATGTGACTTGAATGATGATGCGGTTTGGGAAAAAGGTACTGGTTTAGATAGTCAGGATGGAAATAATAATTGTAATTGTTACAACGCACATGGGTGTGGGCTTGTGTAATTTTCCCACCCTTTCTTGAAAAGTATGTTCAAACTTATGTTAATGATAAGTTCTATTTTGGGAAGTTAAGGGTCGAATTGCTATGTGGTGGATAGGCTATGGGTAGATGGTATTACTGTATAGGGAGCTTTCTATTATATTCTCATTAATAGTTTTCATACTATACACTTCTTGGACTTAGGATGAAAGCCCAATTTTTTTGGTAAGGTTCCTAGACCAATAACCAAGTTTTTACATCAATATACATACATACATACATACATGTATGCAGTTATATCTACGTAAAACCAACTATATATATGCAGAGATAGACTAACATTAGGATGTATAAATTGAAAACATGAACATAATAGTATAGACAACAACAATTCATTCAATCACATTACATAATGGTATAAACAAGAACAAAGTAATGTGACAAAATTGTTTTGTTGTACATAAATATGGATGACCTTCAAAAAATGACAGAATTTCAACATATATGTTTCAGGACAATTGTATGGTATTAAAACATTAAGTGACTAAACAAAATGGCATGCAATCTATCATTCTATTTTGACTTGACAATGTCATGCATGCCTCCCCAAAAAAGTATCCACCCAATACAAGTTGGTGCAGTCACGACTAGGGGGTTTTACCAAACTGCCCAATCATGCAGCTAGTAACACACAATGGAAACACAAATTCATTCACAAATTAGAAACTATTTTATTAACATCAAAATTAGAGTATACAACATCAGCATTTACAAACTCATTGGCCTTCCAAATCTTTCAACATTAGGCTTTACACTGCAAAACTCAAATGATTATGTGCTTACAACACCAAATCACTTTACATAGATCACCCCCAATCTATGATCATCTCGCCTCTATTTCGCAAGGAATAACCACACCCCTTTGTTTTGTGAGGAATCCCCCCACACACCTCTGTGTTGACCAGAACCATCCTAATCCATACTAGAATAAAATATTTATACTCTCTAGGAAAAAGGAAGTTGAACTATCTTCAATTGGTTAAGGAACTAAATAGTCACTGTATTTCCAACGGCCATAACATGAAATGAACTGTTAAGTAGTTAAGAAGTTACATAACTAAATCATTACCGCAAAACATCCTCATTAGTATATGATAGTCACCATTGTGTATTCAGCGATATATATATTTGGCTTTATGATAGTCCATAAAAAAAAATGCCCTTTCCACAACCATTGTGTTCTTTATCTGCGTTCCTTCAAGTTTTGAAACTCCAACATTCCGCGACACACCAATAGAAGAAGTTATCGAAAAAAATGGTCCTTTGCGAACTTATGAGTTTACCGTTACATGATATTGGTGAATTTATTAGTTCGCAAACTAAATTTATTAGTTTTCCAATACCAAGCCTTAAGCTATCGAGCTCCTTTATCGGAGAAAGATGCCTTTCCTGAATCATTATCGGCATATCGGTAAATTTTAAAAACCATGAACTAGTTCGCAATCAAGAAAATTTACCGATACAAAGTCCTAACTCATCAAACCTCTTTTATCAATGAAACATGTCTTTTACAGACTCTTTATCTTCTTCTCAAAAGATCTATTCATATGCTTGTCGGTGAATCAACAACTTTTAGAACCCACGAACTAGCCGAAGACTTAGAACATTTTCTTCTATCAGTGATATGCCAATCCCACGAACCAAAGAAACTCCAACTTTGAAAGCCTTTACCGATGAAGTGAACCCTCGGTGAACCTAAGGGTTCATGAACTAATAATTTTGCCGACTAAGTTCACAATTTTGCAACTTTGCCAACAACAAAGAGACTGCATTCAACATTGAACAAAGAAATTTATAAGTTCCTAATGGCTAACTAAGGAGAACTTTGAAATTGTGAACCTTCCTTTATGATTTGTTAGGAAACTATCAAATATGGTAACTGTTGGGTCAAGGAACTGAGTAGTTCGTGAACTGGAGAAATCTTCAATTGGCTATAATAGCTAATTTTTGCCCAATCTTCACCAAAATGAAATTGGAGATACCCAATTGGGTCTTCAACAAGATGATTTCCTGAACTTGGCCAAATTTATATGAAATCACCTCCTGAAGAAAAAGACCAAACCAACACAAAAGACAAAACACAACTTAAATTGAAATTAAAACTAAAAACCTAAAATATTTTTGGTTGATGTTGATTGCTTGTGGACCCGAATGCTCCTGCATTAGACATGTTGGGTAAAAATTTTGTGAGCATGGGCTCACAAAATGGAGTTGGATAGTAGAACTACCCTTCTAGGTTGTAAACAACCTGTAACAAACTCCATTACTGAATTAGGCTCATCAAAAGACTTCTTCCTTTGCCTCTTCCAACATCTAGCCGAGAAAACTTTCATACTCCTCTAACAACTCTACTTTGCACTCCACTTTCTCAATGTGGAATCTGCTCCACCATAATTTGACCTCCTCTACCAATTGCAACTCTTACTCTTCTCTAATCTTGTGGGATCCAACCCAGCATATTTTGGCCACCTCCACCAACATGCATTTGCACTATCCTCTACAACATCATACAAATCTTTCCTTGCATACAAATCAACACTACTAAAATCCATATGTACCATCTCTTCTACATTCATTAACTCTTCTTCTACACTCACTACCTTATTCATCTCACAATGCAAATCATCTTTCACAAATTCAAAAGAGTATAGCTTTACCTCTTTCACCTATTCCTTTGTTGCTGCTGCAACATCTATCTTCTCACTATCTGTTGCAATATTTTCATCTACATACAATCCACTCTTATCTTCATCATAAAAATAAAAAAATATTATGCATTACCTCTTTCTCTACAGCCTTTTCATCATCACTGTCTGCTGCAACTTTTCCTTCTGCACCATTTGCTGCAACATTTTCACTTTCACCATCCACTGCTATCATTATCTTCATGTCCTCCAAAGGAATCACAACTGCATACTCTTTCTTCTAATCCTCTACAATCTCTGCTACAACTTCTCTACTCACTACTGCACTTTCCTCTTCTTTCCCAACCTATGCTCTTTCCTCTTTCTCACTCTCTCTTTCCATGCCTTCATCATGGCATATTGCTGCAATCTTCAATGCTTCTAATCTCACCTCCACTTTTCTCAATTCCCCATGAATTGTCTCTTCATCTTCTTCCTCATTTTTCTCTGCACACACAAATTTATCTGCACACAAATAATTATCAAAAGAATAGTGGGACTTTACCTTACCCATATTCTTTCCTATTTTTCTCTTTTCCATATTTCTACTCTCCTCCAAGGCATCCAACTATCTTTCTCTCCTTTCAATAAATGAAAATGTCAAGGGCTTTCCCAAGGCTAAACTCATACTTTTCCTCCTTACCATCTTCATGCACAATCTGCAATCTCACAATCATAATTTCTGCAACCTACACAAACTTACAGGTACACATCAATTCAGAAAACTCTTTCTAGTTACAGGACTCCTCCCCACAATAAAAATAACTCTCACAATCAAATCTCTCTCATGGCTTCAATATCTTCTCTCATCTCTTAATTTCTTAAGACTCCTCGCACACCTATAACAATTCTCTTGAGCTCCTCGGATAACACATCCGCTTCAGTCTCCACCCGCAGGTCTTGGTGCAAACTACCTCAAATTCGGCACTCTATCTGCACACTCAAGACCACTAATCTAATACCATTTGGTGCAGTCATGACCAGGGGGTTTTACCAAACTGCCCAGTCATGCAACCAGTAACACACAACAGAAACACAAATTTATTCACAAATCAAAAACTATTTTATTAACATCAAAATTAGAGTATACAACATCAACATTTACAAACTCATTGGCCTTCCAAAGCTTTCAACATTAGGATTTACACTGCAACACTCAAATGATTATGTGCTTATAGTACCAAATCACTTTATAGAGATCACCCCCAATCTATGATTGTCCCACCTCTGTTCCGCAAGGAATAACCATACCCCTCGATTTTGTGAGGAATCCCCCCCACACACCTCTGTGCTGGGAGCAAGCATTCTAATCCAAACCAGAAGAAAATATTTATACTCTCCAGAAAAAAGGAAGTTGAACTGTATTCAATTAGTTAAGGAACTGAATAGCCATTGTATTTCCAGTGGCCATAACAGGAAATGGACCGTCAAGTAGTTGAGCAGTTACATAACTGAATCATCACCGCAAAACATCCTCGTTAGTATATGATAGTCACCACTATGTGTATTCAACAATATATATTTGGCTTTATGATAGTCCATCAGCAAAAATGCCCTTTCCACAACCACTGCATTCTTTATTGGCGTTCCTTCAAGTTTTGAAACTCCAACATTCCACGACACACCAATAGAAGAGGTTATAAAAAAAATGGTCCTTTGCGAACTTACAAGTTTACTGTTACATGCTATCCATGAATTTGGTAGTTTGCAAACTAAATTTATTAGTTTTCCAATACTAAGTCTTAAGCTATTGAGCTCCTTTATCAACAAAACATGCCTTTCTCGAACCATTATCGTCATATCAGCAAATTTTAAAAACCATGAACTAGTTCACAAACAAGAAAGTTTTCCAATACAAAGTCTTAAGTCATCAAACCTCTTTTATTAGTGAAACTTGTCTTTTATGAACTCTTTGTCTTCTTCTCAAAAGCTCCGTTCATATGCTTGTCAGTGAATTGACAACTTTTAGAACCCATGAACTAGCTGAAGACTTAGAACTTTTTTTTTCTATTGGTGATATTCCAATCCCACGAACCAAAGAAAATTTGACTTCAACTTTGAAAGCCTTTATTGATGAAGTGAACCCTCGGTGAACCTAAGGGTTTGCGAACTAGTAATTTTTCTAACTAAGTTCAAAATCTTGCAACTTCACCGACAACAAAGAGACTACATTCAGCATTGAACAAAGAAATTTATAAGTTCCCAATGGCTAACTGAGGAAAAATTTGAAAATGTGAACCTTCCTTTATGATTTTTCAGTAAACTGTCAAATCAGGTAACTGATGGGTCGGCAAACTAAGTAGTTCATGAACTAGAGAAATCTCTGGCTGGCTATAACTTAGCCAATTTTTTCCCAATCTTCACCAAAATGAAATTGGAGATACCCAATTGGGTCTTCAACAAGATGATATCCTAAATTTGGCCAAATTTATATGAAATTTCCTCCTAAAGCAAAAGACCAAACCAACACAAAAGACAAAGCACAATTAAAATTGAAACTGAAACTAAAAACCTGAAATATTTTTAGTTGATGTTGATTGCTTGTGGACCCAGATGCTCCTGCATCACAAGTTAACAGTCTTATCATTGAAACCATGGTGGAAAGGACAATCTCGATGAGGGCATGGGGTTTTTTGATGAGTTATTGCTTGGTGAACCTTTCCCATCTAAATGGTCCTCCATGGTTGTTGTTTGAGAAGCTATAGGACTGCTACTTGAATGGCCTTGGGTAAAACTTGACTTAGGCATTATTCTAGATTACTGCTTAGGTAGTGGATAGTTACCAAGTTCATAAATATAGCATGTTTTTTGAGCAAGGGATTTAATGGATTGCTCAAATTCCTTTGTCTCTCTAATTCTTTCTTAGCCTTTTCCAATTCTTTCTCTTTTTTATCTGGTCCCCATTGAATCCTCTGTTGCTCCTTTTTTTTGTTCCTTCTCTCTCCTTTGGTAAATTTTCTTTATGAGGCTCACCCTTGTGTGACGGGTTTAGTTGCACTATTATACCTGATTGTGTTTGTTACACTTGGAATTAGACTGTGGCTTATGGACTTAAGATCCTATTATGTAGACGATATTGGAATTAAGGTTGGATTTAAATAGTTATTTTATTGCTTATGCAAATGCAGATCTTTGTAGATGATAGCTTTGGTATTCTCAATTTGTGCATAAGATACACCTCCTAATTTGACAAGAATTATATGTTGTTCAACTATGATGAGGATGAATTAGTTAGGCATGATTATGTTAATTCTTGATTGTACTGAAAAGATGATTTGCTTGACTTTGTTATTTCGATAAGGTTAGTGAATAAAAATTACCCATCTTGATTATTACGAAATGATTATAGTTGAAATATTAATATTCTAGTGAGATTGAATTATTACAATGGTTATTATAACACTTGAATTTGATGATTAGAAAAATAATTGTGAAAAGGTTGAAATGAGATTATGTATTGATGTTTGAAGGTGATTGTATTTGTGTTTGAAACACTTGGTTATTGAGTGACTCTCTATGTGTTTAATTCTTATCACTTCAGCTATGTATATATCTGTTGAACATATTAATGTGTGTGTTGGAGTGTGTAGGCATGTCCATAGCCATTGGAAATTTAGAGACCTCTACTAAGTAACTCTTGTATTTAACTAGTAATGGCAACCTAATCCCTAAGGTGAATTAAGGTTTTTGTTGAAATTGGAATGTGGTGCAGTCATAGTAGGAGGGTTCACAGAATGAATAATCCAGACCATGCAGCAAGAGTAAACATAATGGAAACAACTCAAAGATAATGGAACAAATACAGATTCATTCATTCAGTATATCATAGAATACAAATTGGTCGGCAATATGCGGGCTTATAATTAGGGCTCACAGACTTGATTACATACATGCGCAAGATAAGGCTTTAAAGCTCCCTTCACACAAAATTGAAACTAAGAACTATGAATCAAATGCTAAATACTTTCCTAAGGATCTATTACATCTTTATATATCATTTCCAGACCAATAGATTCCTCTGCGTTGGCCAAGGAAGGTCACAAACTCCAATGAAGAGCTATAACATGTTCATAGATAGGTCAGACCTAAATGCATAGAACACTTCCTCAAATGAATGGAACAACGTACGGACCCTTGGGGAAGGTCGGCCATGAACTATAGGACATTGAATGATGTGTCATTGACATCTGCAAGCCTTCTCCTTCAGCTGATTATCAAGAACTATTAGAATGCTCTGCTCTAAAAAAACATTCAACTTCTGATAGTGATATCTTTCCGGTATCTGATCCAAATGCTCTGAATTCTTGATATGATATAGATGAATGAATGTAGATGCTAAGTCCAAATCTGCAAGATGTGAAATGCCAAAACCAGACCACGATTTGAAACTACATCTGACAGAACTAAACTGGAAAATGAAAGAACTGAAATGCAAACAAATTGAAATGCAAATGTTTTGGGTTGATACAAGATTACTCTTGAACCAGGGATGCTCTTGCATCAGACATCTGGGGTTATTGAAAAAGTGAGTCCCTCACTTTGCTAGGGCTAGGGGAGAACCAAGATGGTCCACCTCAGCCTGAGAAATCCATGATGAATCTTCTTATGATCTACGTTTCCATTTCAAAATATATTCTTTGTATTGTCTTCCTCTAGTGCTGCGTCCAACTCTGCTGTCCAAAATGTCTTCAATCTGTTCCGGTACTTTGTGTGGTACTTTCTTCTTCAAGTCTTCTTCCATGTTGTCACTAAACTTTGCTTCATGATACTAATAAAGGTCTGCAATGTTGAAAATAGGTGATAAACCCAATGTCTCCGGTAACTCTACTTCATATGCGTTCCCTGAATAAAATTTCCTGAGTATCCTACAAGGTCCAAACTTCTTCATCTTTAACTTGTTATAAGTTCCAACTAGAAATCTTTCTTTTCTCAAGTACACCATCACTTCATCTCCAACTTCAAATTCCTTATGTCTTCTCTTCTCATTAGCCTTCTCTTTATACTTACTATTCATATCCTCCAAATGCTTCTTCACCTGATTATGCACTATCTTCATATGGTCTGCAAATTCTTCTGCTTTTGCACTCCTCTTTTCTTCTGTACTGATATCTCTCAATTCTGCTACTCCTCTAGGATTCACTCCGGTAACAGTCTCAAAAGGTGTTCTTTCGGTACTCCTATTTACTGAATTATTGTATGCAAACTCTGCTTGTGAAAGAATCAAATCCCAACTTCTGGCTTTGTCTCCAACCAAACATCTCAACGAGTTTCCCAAAATCTTATTCACTACCCATGTCGATCCATATGTCTGTGGATGAAAAGTAGAACTAAACTTCAAATTTGTTTTCATCTTCTTCCAAAGTGTCCTCCAAAAGTATCCAACAAACTTTGTATCTGTGTCTAAAACTATACTCTTAGGTAATCCATGCAATCTCACAATCTCTTTGAAAAATAGGTCAGTTACATGTACTGCATCAGTTGTCTTCTTACAAGGTATGAAATGAGCCATCTTTGAAAATCTGTCAACCACTACAAATATTGAATCATGTCCTCTCTGTGTCTTAGGTAATCCCATTACAAAATCCATGTTTATGTCTTCCCATGGTCTCTCTAGTACTGTCAGAGGTTTATACAATCCAATGTTCTGACTACTCCCTTCTACAACTTGACAAACTCTACAACTCTACACAAGTCTCTGAACATCCTTATGTATCTGAGGCCAAAAGTAATTTTCACATACCAAAGCCACTGTCTTGTCAATGCATAAGTGTCCTGCCAATCCACCACTATGCTTCTCCTTGATCAAATTATCCCTCATTAAACTTTTAGGTATGCACAACTGACTTCCTTTGAATAATATATCTTCTTGAATGAAATAGTCCAACCACTTACTTCTGTCTATCACAATAGGTTCCTTACATTATTTCCAAGGTTCTTCAAAATCATTGTCTCCCTCATACATGTTCTTCAATTCATCAAAACCCAACACTTCAACTCTCATCTCTGTCAAAAAGTTTCTTCTTCTACTCAAGGCATCAACAACTTTGTTTGATTTACCACTCCTATGCTTCAACACAAAAGTATAACTCTGCATGAACTCCACCCATCTCATATGTCTCTGATTCAACTTACCTTGACTATTCAAATACTACAAAGCTTGATGATCTGTATACAACACAAACTCTTTATGCAACAAGTAATGTCTCCACTTCTTCAAGGATTGAATTATGGCTTAGAACTCCTAATCATAAACTAAATATATTTTCTTTGCATCATTCAACTTGTCACTGAAATAAGCTACAGGTCTACCTTCTTGACTTAACATAACTCCAATTGCATTTCCACTAGCATCACAATCAACTTGAAATACCTTATTGAAATCTGGTAATGAAAAAACTAGTTGCTCTATCACTTTCTTCTTCAACAACTGAAAACTTTTATCTTCTCCAGATGTCCACTTAAAATCTTTTATGTCACCTCTCATTGTCTCTATCATAGGGTTACAAACTAAACTAAAATTTCTAATGAACTTTCGGTAGAAACTAGCCAATCCATGAAATGATCTAACCTCTCCAATGCTCTCCAATGTAGGCCATTCAATAATTTCTCACTTTCTCAAGGTCCTGTTGTCTCTCAGATTTGCACCCTTGTTGAATTGTAAAACTTGGCAATTTGGAGAAACATGGGATCTTTCCAGGTCTGTGGGTCACCTGTGATGGAAAGGACCTCCAGACAAGATCAGCTTCTTGGCTGGTAATCACCTAAAATCTACTGGATTTGCAGAGGAAAAAGGATAAGGAATGCTTTCGAAAATAAAAGTTACAACTGGAAAATTTGAAAATAAGGGTGATTCACCAAACTTCATAAGGTAAATGAAACTCAGACCTACATACACTTGCCCACAGACAACAGAAACTAAACCTGCACAACCTATCACTGTATGTTTACAAAAACACTTCACAAAGAGGGAGGCCTAACTATATTAAAATCTTTAAAAGGAAGCTAAACTTCACAATTTAATGCCTTATAACACTCTAAGACACAGTTTGCAACCTGCATAAACATAGCTTCTACAGAAAAAAGGGTATTGAAACATAAGACAGTCACAAGGAAAAAAAAATACCTCACAAATGAATTGATCAAACACTTGATAACACCTAATACTGCAAAACAAGAAGGCAAAATCTGACTATCAATGGTATCCAAGGTGTTCTCTGTATTTCATATGCCAAAAGAGTTACAAAAACATGCTCAAACTGAGTAGGATTGCAGAAAAAATCACTAACTCTAGAATGTACATGGAAAGGACTCCCTACAAAGAGTCAAATGTATGACTATATACTCTCTAAATAGCTGCAATTAGATAAAGATGAGCCATCTCCATTTTCGTGTATCTCATAAATGTGCCCAAAATATCTGCCTAAAGTCTTCCAAAATAGGTTTCCAATGCAGAAATAGTCAAGGAATGCCATTAATAATCATAAAAGCACCTGAAAATGTCTTTAAGTGCCTTTAAATGATCCTTAAGGCCACTGAAAATAAGTCAAATCTGTGCAATAACTCCTCAACCTGTTTGTCAACTCCACCCTGCAACATCATAAATGTCTGATATTTTCACAATAAATGACATAAATACACAATTTTTCTGCATTTATCAAACATTGACTAAGAGGTTTATAATTGTACCACTTAGTTAATGTTTTTACATTCTAAAATTATTACAAACCTATGCAGAAAAATGGCATTTAGGACACAACATTTAATTTCCCAATTTTGCATAGTTTGGGGACCAATTAAATGTCATGAAAGGATGACCAAGTAACGACGAGACTTACTTTGCCATTTGTGATAATCTGCCTAATATTGCCTCTTTGCATTTTATTACAAATGATAAAGTAATTCATAACTAATTACTTTATCGTTTGTTTACAACATTTAATCCATTTCTAGATTATGCAAAAAATGACATAAAAAATGTCTATAGCTCCTAGGAAAAATGACATGACTCCACATACACTCGCACCACTTAGTTAATGTTTGTGTCATTACTCGCATCTCTCTCTATGGTCTTGATACAAACATCATGCCGTATTACATTGGTCATGATGAGTGCCAATTTGCACCCATGGAATACATCTTTTTACCTCACTTTTTCTCCTTCATGAGTACATCTTTCCTAATGTCTGCACCCAAATAAGTTAGCAAGATCATTCTAGTTAATGATTAATTGAGATAGATTACTTAAGATTATAATTTCTGATTGAGTTACTAATGTGTATGGAATTGTTGGAAAAGTGCAGAACGTCTCTCTTTTTGAATCAACAGGTGTAGATGCTAGGAACAACAATTTTGTGCATCTCCAGAGATAGTCTTCAACGATATCTGGAGACAATACCAAAGTACCATGACACCTGAAGTTTTGAAGTAATAAGGAAAGCCTCTTCGGAGCTCTGAGAAAGCTACAGACATCTCCAGAGCTGAACAAAGGAAGCTACAGACATCTTCGGAGCTACAGAGATATCTCTGGAGCTACAGACATATCTTCGGAGCTGCAGACAGGAACAATTATCTCTGGTGCCTCCTGAGAGCAGGGCATATTTCCAGCATAAGCTGCCAATCAGGCACTCTCAACAGTGATCTTAATACCCCTCATTTCACTCAAATCATCACCTGAGTGGTGAAGGGTCATCTTTAGTTAAACTGCTAGAGTTTTATCTTTTCAAAGTTTTTACATAAGTTAAGGATGAAACTAATCCAATATCCACATTTTTAGGGCCTCGCTGCCCAAATGTATTAAGACTCAAACTTAAAATTCGAAGTGGACTTCTGTTTCACCCAGTCTTCTTTTATTGCATGATTATTTTCCATAGTTAGACAGCTATTGTAATAAAGAGATGGATGTCATCTCATAGAGGAAATGGTAGATAAGATCACTGATCGGTCATCATTCTTTTTGATATATACTTGTAGAAACAACAGAAGATATACACAATGATTGAATTATTCTAATTCTCGGTAATCTCAGTTCTGTGATAGCAATATTTTTATGAATGAATTGGACTAGATGTAGTTGTGATCTTCTTTTGTGCTAATTTTCTACTGTAGCGTTCATCCCTAAGGGTGTGGAGTAAGGGCCCACTCTCACCACATAGGCGGAAGGCTAGTACTATTGTTTTATTACTTTAGATTTTGTTGTGAAAAGTATTTACTGATTCTGATAGATAGATGCATGTTACTATTTTCAAGATTGATTTAAGTAATTTCCTGTTTTATTCTATTTCAACATTTCTTGAATTCATTTAGTAAGTAGATAGGTTAATCTTTTCAAATTAGTAGAAGCAATTCAGATTAGTTAGGAAAATTGATAACTGTAGAATCCCTAGTTGCAAACAGCTGAGGACACAACCCCTAGATTATTGACATCTGAAAATAGATTAAATGATGAGGTACAATGACATCTCACCATTTTTGGCACCGTTGCCGGGGACTTATTGTGTTAATTAGGGAAACTGAGTTAAAACCATTTTTAGGATAGATCGATATCGTTAGAGCTAGAGACTCGAAAGGAAGATATATAAAGCAGACACCCCAACAACAAGCCATAGGGGAAAGTAGTGGGGTGGCACAAGATCTTGTTGAGGAGAGAAACCTAGAGCCTACTTTGGAAGCTGCACCTCAGAACAGTAATCCCTTAGACCCTCCAAACCTTCCACTTACCGATTATATCCAAGAATTACAACAAAAGTTTCAGGCAGATCCTTTAATAGAACCTAATTTCCTAGAACTTCAGGGAGAAGAACCAGTACTAAACATGGAAAATGATAATCATGGGGAAGAGGAAAATTAGGCTCCAAGAACCTTCTCATATCCTATTGTTTTGGCTGCTAGAGACAATGCTCCTATGAAGAATATCTCTCCAGCACTCCTACCAAATTTTAGAGGACTTTCTTGTAAGGATCCAGATTAGTTCTTGTTTGAATTCAAAGTAGTCTACCAGACTTATGATTATGGATCGGATAACCAGAAACTCAAACTGTTCCCTTCAACTTTGAAAGATTCTATGATGAGATGGTTTATGGGCTTACCCCAGAATTCTATCCATTCTTGGGATCAGATGGAAACAAATTTTTTGGAGAAATACCAAGATTACTGTAGATCCAGTAATAAAAATGAGGAATTGTTTAAAATTAGGCAAGGGGAGGAAGAGACCTTAGAGGACTATGTGGATAGGTTTAATTTTGCCTTGAGAAGGTATGGTAACCCAGTGGATCACTCCTTGGCCAAAACCCTATTTGTAAAAAGGATTGGATAAAGAATCAAAACAGGCACTGGATCTAATGGGGAAAGGGAATATCAACAAAATAGAAATACCTGATATAGAAGAACTCTGTAGGAACTATTCCAGAACCCAAAATGGAGTGAGGTCATCCAAAAATTTTAAAGGGAAAAATGAAATAGGACAGTTAATGGAAGAGATTGCAAATCTAAAAACAAACATTTTGGTCCAATTAAATACCACATTGGATGGGATTCAGGTAAAAACCAGAACAACAGTTCAAAATAGAGCAACTGAACCACTCTCCATCTATTGTCCTAGGTGTAGAAACAAACATATGTTAAGAGAATGCCCTTTGGACAAATCAGAGATTTGTCAGATCTTTGATAAGGAACATCCTACCAGTCAATGTAGTCAACTTCCAACCTTGAAAAGATTGAGTAAGAAGAATGTTGTAATAGAAGAGGAATTGAACTATGTGGGACAAAAACAAGCTGGGAATTTTCCTTCTAATCAGTATCCAAACTAGCCTTCTTATAGGGGTCCTTCTAATTGGGGAAATAATTAGTGGAATCCAACTTGGCATGGGCCTCAAAATAATCCTCCTTGGGGACAACAGGATTGGCCAAATCCACATTGGCAAAACCAAAATTGGTAAAATCAGCCTTGGAGAAATCAACAGTGGCCACCACAGTTTGGATCACAAAACATGCAACCTCAATGGGGTTCTCAATAGGGATATAATCAACAATACCAGGGACAACCTAGACATTTCCAACCTCAACAACAAGCTTTACTAACTGGACCCTCCAACACACAAGGTCAAGCACAAAATGAACCAGTTAGCCAACCACCTTTACCAGCTCAGCCTATACCAAACCCACGGAATAAACAGGGAGTAGCTATTTACATGACAGAGCAAGAAAATCTGGCTGAAATTAATGCTATATATTCAAATAATCTCCAACTACGTTTTAGGAAAGCATTCCCAAGACCATCTCCTCCAACTATAGTTGAAGTAACCAATGATGAGGAACCTGAAAATTCGTCCACTCAACCTCTAGAGGAGATTACTAATGAAAAAGTGCTAAAAGAATCATCCTTGGACAACTCTAGAGTTGCTCCTAAAAGACTGACTCCAGAGAACATTCTTGAACACAATTCTGACAAGAGCTCTGGAGATTGTTCGGAGATGGAAAAACTAGCACCATACCCAGAACGGCTTAAACAGAATGTTCCCCAAAAAAAGATCTTACAAAAACCAATCCAAACCAAATTGGAATCAGAACTTTTACAAGAAATCAAGCAAATAAACATTGAAATTCCCCTTCTCCAGGCAATCAAAGATGTTCCAAAACTAAATTAGTTCATTAAACAACATTGTATCAAAATTTAGGGCAAGAAGAAAAACTTTCCCTCCACAATACAGGTGGAAGGAAAAGTGGTAGATCTATTGATGGGAGAAATTCTCCTTCCAAAATATGGAGACCCTCAAAATCCTATCATAACTGTTTTCATCTTAGGGGTAGAAATTTCAAATGTTCTGGTTGATTTGGGAGAAGCAATTAATGTGATGACAATCCACACAATGGACAAATTAGCTCTATCAGGTATCCAATCCACAACTACAATTCTTCAACTTGCTGACTAGTCAGTAGCTGTTCCAAAAGGAGTAATCACTAATGTACCAGTTGTGATAGATTCATGGGAATTTCCAGTGGACTTCCTGATATTAGAACCTAGAAACTAGAGAAATGCTTATCCACTGATCTTAGGAAGACCATGGCTGGCTACAACAGCAATATCTATTGATTGTCAAACTGGGGATATGGTCATTTCTAATAGGATAGATCTAAAGAAAATATCTCTGTATCCTCCAGCTAAACCATCAATGCATTATACAGGAAGAGTATGGGTGGATGAGACAGAGAACAATGACAACAGTGCCTCAGTAGCTATGGTAGCTATCAAGGAACATCTGAGAGAGTTAGAAGAAGAAATATACTATGATACAACAGAAGACATTACTCACATCCTAATCAATGAGGATGTGATGGAACTCGCCAAAGACTCTGGGAGAGAACTTCTTACTTCTTCTCATTGTACCCTCGCCAACATCATTCCTTGTGGGGAAACCTTTTACAGAGACTTAGCCACTTTCCACATGTTGCTTCCACATTCTTGTCCTCTCAATACCATGAATCCAATGTGCGGATTAACTACATCTATGGAACAAATCACAAAACAGGTCATGATTCTACCAGGGAAACACTCAATATCAATACTTAGTTAACAACCGATCAGGAAGAAAAACTCATCCAACTTCTGATTTCCCATTCAACAACTTTTGCTTGGAAATACCAAGATATGAAAGGCATACCTCCTAAGATCTGTACCCATCATATATACACTGAGGATGTTAAACCTGTCAGACAGCCCCAGAGAAGATTGAATCCTGCTTTAAAGGATATTGTCAAAACTGAAATAGAAAAATTACTTCAAGCAGGGTTCATATATCCAATCTCAGACAGTCAATGGGTCTCACCCCTTGTCATAGTGCCCAAAAAGAATAGGAAATGGAGGGTGTGTACTGATTATAGAGAACTCAACAAGGCCACAAAAAGGACTACTTTCCCTTACCATTCATTGACCAAGTTTTGGACAACCTTGCTGGGAGAAAGTATTTCTCTTTTCTTGATGGATTCAGTGGGTATAATCAAATTCAAGTAGCACTTGAAGATCAGGACAAAACCACCTTCACCTGCTCTTGGGGAACTTTTGCTTACAAAGTTCTTCCCTTCGGACTATGCAATGCCCCAGCTACATTTCAGAGACTTGTTTTATCTATATTTGCTGAACTAGCTAATGAATGCATGGAGGTATATATGGATGGCTTTATTGTGTATGGGGATAATTTTGAAGAAGCTCTCACAAACCTTGAGAAAGTACTGAAATGCTGTCAGAAAAATCAATTATCCCTTAGCCATGAAAAGTGCTTTATGATGGTAGAGGAAGGAATTGTTTTAGGACACCACATTTCAGCAAAGGGGACCAAAGTGGATCAAAATAAGATAGAAGTGATTACACAGTTGCCTTCACCTAAAAATCAAACAAATGTTAGAAGTTTTCTAGGTCATGCAGGCTACTATAGGAGATTCATAGAAAATTTTAGTAGAATAGCTACCCCCCTGTTTACCCTGCTTAACAAAGACACAGAATTTCTATGGATAGAAGAATGTCAATCAGCATTTGAGACCTTGAAAGAGAAGCTTACTGTCACACCAATTTTAAGAGGACCAAATTGGACTTTGCCATTTCACATACAGACTGATGCTTCAAATGAGTCCATTGGGGAAGTTTTAGGACAAAAGGAGGAAGGAGAAGGCATGCATGCCATTTATTACATTAGAAAAAACCTTACCCCTGTAGAAAGAAATTACACCACAACTAAAAAAGAATTCTTGGCAGTCATCTATGCTATAAACAAATTCAGACATTACATCACTGATATAAGATATTTGTGCACACTGATCATGTAGCCATCAAGTACCTAATGAATAAACCAGTAGTAGGTGCAAGGATCATTAGGTGGTTATTGTTATTGCAGGAATTTGATATTACCATAGTTGATAATCTAGGAAAGTTTAATTTGGTTGCTGATTTTTTATCAAGATTGCATACATGAAGAGAAAACCAACCAGTGGAGGACAAGTTCCCAGATGAACATCTTTTTGCTATATCCTCTACTACACCTTGGTTTGCTAACATAGCTAATCTTTTATCTATAGGCTTGTATCCATCCCATTTTAGCTCAAAACAAAGAAAACATTTGGTTAAAGAAAGTTTATCTTACAAATGGTTGAATGGTTTACTATTTAAATGTGGTCCTGATTTCATTCTAGGCAGGTGTTTAAAAAATGATGAGATTTTTGATGTGTTGAGAGCATGTCATGATGAACCCTCTGGTGGCCATTACTCCTTCCACAGGATAGTCCACAAGATCCTCGGAGTTGGTTACTACTGGCCCTCTCTTCATAAAGATACGAAGAAGCATGTGTAGCACTGTGACCAGTGCCAAAGGATGGGACAACCAACCTTTACCCAGGAAATGTTACGGCATCCTCAAGTCATGATGGAACCATTTGAGTAGTGGGGTTTAGACTTTGTGGGACCAATTTCCCCACCATCATCAGGCAAGGAGTACATTCTAGTATGCACAGACTATGTTACAAAATGGGCTGAGGTTTAAGCATTACAATTTGCAAGAGAAGAAAAAGTTGTTGATTTCCTCTACAATAAGATTTTCTTAAGGTTTGGAGCCCCAAGATCAATAGTTTCAGACAGAGGGCCTCAGTTTACTTCACAGGTAATCAAAGCATTCATAGATTTATATCAAGTCAAACACAAAAAATCTTCACCTTACCATCCTCAAGTGAATGGGCAGGTAGAAATAACCAATAGGGAACTTGAAAATATTCTTACAAGGACAGTAGCAATGAACATAAAAGATTGGGCTAGTAGATTACCTGAAGCAGTTTGGGCTTACAACACCACTTGGAAGTCCACAACAAAGTTCTCACCATATGAATTAGTTTATAGGAAAAAGCCTATTTTGTCTATAGAATTTGAACTCCAGACACTTAAAATTGCATTAGATATTGGTCTACCATTGTCTATAGCTCAACATAATAGAATTCTTCAGCTCAATGAGTTGGATGAAATTCGGACAGAGGCCATTCAGTAAACAGAACTGGTTCAGTATCAGAGGAAGCAATGGCATGACCAACACATCAAAAGGAGGGCATTTCAATAAGGTGATTGGGTTCTTCTTTATGATTCTAAATTCAAGGAGTTCAAAAGGAAATTACAAACTCACTAGATGGGTCCTTATCAAATCAAGGAAGTTTTTGAAAATGGAATAGTATCACTGCAACCAATTGATGGAAGCACAGACACATTTCTAGTAAATGGTCACTGAATCAGGCTCTATAAAAGACCATCTACTAAAGAGGAGTTTCTTAATGATTTGTATTTTGATACAGGGGACACCTCCTCTGTCACAGTGTTGGATTAAAAAAAAAAGAAGGTTGAAAACCAGCAAATGGTTGCCTTCTAAAAAAAATAAAAAAAAATAAAAAAAAAAAGAGAGAAAGATGGAAAACCAATAAATGGCTGTCTTTCTTAACCAAGGGAGTTGAAAACCAGTAAATGGTGGTTCCCTTCTTCAAAACAGTTTAAAACAATTGAGCTCTGGAGATGATTAGGTGCCAAGAGTTAATCAAATGCACCTCTGGCGCTTCTCAAACCAAATGCACCTCTGGCACTTCTCAAATTAGGAGCACCTCTGGCACTTCTCAACAAGGAGCACCTCCGATGCTTCTCAAACTAGGAGCACCTCCGGTGCTCTGTCAATAAAGGAGTCAATTTCAATAATAGGAGAGGGGACCCACCTCTCCAGATGGTAAAGTAGACACATCACATGATGAGGTCATCATGACTCATCCTCTACTTTATCACAACAGAATAAATTCAATTGGCATGAATATCATTTGAAGGGGTATTTACGAAGCTGGCGCTGACATCACCCAAGGAACGTGGATTCTTGAACCACTCATCACAATGATTGTAGCTCGCGTACCAATGAAGTAGTGGACGTCATCTCCAGCCACCAAAAGTTGCTCATGTGCCACGACGTGTGCAGTCTCCAACAATGACGCAGCATCTCTGCCATGTACATCACCCTCATCATTAAAAGTAATCCAGGTAATTCTATCTTTAATTAATTATTAATAGCAACTGTCTTGTCTTTCTATTTTTGGGTGCCGCCATGATGACATGACCTCTTTCCATCATTTCTTTTCTAAAATTCACACATGCCGCCATCTGTGCTGTACTGCCACCTTGCCTCCAGAGTGTCCTGGCATTCTATCACATTTATGACTGCCTTGGTACTCTAACTAATTTGCATAAACTTAAGCTGAGAAACATAACATTCCTCATTCGAACCTCTGAAGTACCCTGAAGAATAGAGCAACTTAAACAGTCCTCCGGAGCCTACAGAGCAAATTAAACAGTCCTCTAGAGTCTATAAAGATAAGAGGAAAGTTTAGACTGCAGATTGAGGAGGTGAGGAATTAAGCACAGAAGGTGGAACTAATTCAGCAATGGGGGTCAAGAAGAAGTTTGAGCCAGAAAGTGGTGTAGGTCTTCTGGAGGATGAAGCTGCAGCAAATGTTCTAAGAGTTGCAAGATGGTTAGACTTCCTAGAAAAATTTGAAGGGTTTCAGGAAGATGTTGTGGATGAATTCCTCAGAAATTGAAGGGACAATCAGATAGTTGTCAGAGGAGTACAAATTAATTTCTCCTCAGCCACTATCAGCCACATTTATGGACTTCCTGAACAAGGTGAGAGGTTTTCTCACTTGAAAACCTTATACACTGATTTGATTAAAAATTTATTTTTTCATGGTGAACCTGCTATTCAATTGCATTCGAATAAAAATGAAGTCAAAGGAATTCTGAGGTCCACACTCCCAAAGCCTTGGGCATCTGTTGCCACCTGGTTAATGAAATACTTTACTTGTGATGGTTAATTCTCTCTAGTTTTAGGGCCAATCATGAAAATGCTAATTTTTCTAAGACATGGAAATAGACACCCTGAGTATAGCATAAACATTCCCAATTTCCTGTATTCTGCCATCAAGGCAACTGCAGAGAAATATTAGCAGGATAAGGGTCCCATGAAACATCATGGTCTCATCTTTCTTGTAGTTAAACACCACTTCCTGTCTCAGGCCAATGGGGAGGAATTATGGCAAAACTTTCTTGACCAGACTTCCCAGAACAGTGGACTAGAAATGGCACAACCAGGAGGTGAGAGTCCTCCTACCCACCAACAAGAGGAAACTGAGCCTTTAGCCTCCTCCATAGCTGTTCACAGACGAAAGAAGCCCTCATAGGAGGCAACTTCATCTGCAGCCCCTATTCCTGGAAAAAAGAAGAAAGGCAAAGAAATTGTAGAACCTGCTCCTAAACAAACCCTATATATGACTCGATCAGTTAGGAAAAAGATGACTCTAACTGAGGAATCTTGCCCTAAGGAATTAACATAGGGAAGGTCAAGAAAGAGAATAGAGGGAACCTGGTGGGCTGAAGAACCATCTCATGATTCAGATGAGATCCCTCTGGTCAGGAAGAGGAAACAAAGGGAAGTTTCCCCAGCACCATCATGTGCTCCAGAGAGTCCAATTTTAGAACCATCATGTGCTCCGGAGACAAAACACATACAAACTTTTACTATTTCCTTAGATTCTAAGGAAGAGAGGCCTGCTCTGGAGGCACCTGCCCCACCTTTGCTCTAGAGAAGCAAAAGGAAGAGACAACTCTCATAGGCTGAAAAAGATACTGCCCTGCTCGCTGAGGTACTCCTAGGTTTTAGAGCATGTGAGGATAAGGCTGGGCCTTCATCGGTACCAGCAGAAGCAAAGGAACCTCAAGAGGACCCTCAGGATAGGCAGTCTGAAGAAGAAGAAGAAGAAACAGGGCAAATGGGTACAGTTGGTAGTACATGGCAAATGGCCATGGAAAACCTTGATGATTAGCCAACAACCACAGAAACAGCAACAGAAGCAAAAACCTTCTCTCATCCCTCTGATCAAGAGGATGTAGAAATTTCAAAAGAACAAAAATTGATGGAAGAAATTGAAAATTTAAAGAGATTACTCTGGGGGAAGAATTTGATTATTATTGACCTCAAGAAGGTCAGAGTAGAGGTGGAAATGGAGTAAAAACAAATCATTGCAAATCTACAAACAGAACTCCAAAGAAAAGACAAGATCATCTAGGAGAAAGAGGCAGAATTAGAGGCCCAGAGAATTGAGAAAGAGGCAGAGTTGGAGGCAAAGAAAATTGAGGCAGCCAAACTGTTAGAAGTAAAAGAGAAAGAGGTAGCATAGAGTGTTTCTGAGCTCACCAGGGCTAGAGACAATAGCCTCACAATAATGGCAGCATTGATTGAGAAAGTACAAAGCCAGGATAAACAGTTAACATGGGCCAATAACAGACTAGATGACCAGGAGGAATATATTCAAGAATTGGCTGGTCCAAGGGCAACCAATGAACAAGAAATACAAATAGATGCCTATGTGGGTCTAATCCCCATTGACATTCCCAAAGCCCTGTTCCATTGGGAGAAGAGGTGTAGAGAATATGAGTCTTCCAAGCCTATGATGCAATTACAAAGGGCAGTCACTACCAAAATAGAAAGAATAACAACTTTGGAAGGCAAAATCATTGAAATGGCCCCCCTTTCTTCAGAAATTCTATCCTACAGACCTCCAAGTGCCAGGTATTCCATGTTCTTACAAGAAAGAGTACTGCAAAGGAAATTCTCTTTAGTTCTATCTGACCTGGTTGAGGATACTGAAACAACAAAAGGATTCATGACATCATATACTAGGAGTAATGATGAGGACAAGAATTTCCTATGTGAATTATACTTACATGGGTTCTATGTTAATGATATAACCTTCATTCTTAATCATTTTGTGGGGGAGTGCCAGCTTAAAGCATTTATGTCCCTACTGAGGAATCATCAGATCTGGGATGAAAGGATGGAAGATCATCTCAAGAAAGATTTAAAAATAGACCTCTTCATCAGGAAGGAATGTCCCAATCCCCAGGCTTTTAAGGTCCAATTCAGGTCCCTTATCTATCATCATGATAATAAGAACAAAATTTTGCCATTATACCTAAAAAGTTTGCAAGAATGCTCCATCGATTTTGGTCTTTTCATGATCAATTCAACAAACCCAGTGCTTGCCATAGCAAAGAAGAGATGGAACATTTTGACCCTGGAGCAGAAAATGAGAGAGGTGGTCACCCCTGCAAACTTAAGATTATTCATGAGAAAAGAAAAGTTGATATCCAAAATGATGGATAGCCATAAGAAGGAATGGATAGGTAGACGGTTCAGGCCCCCTCTAATAATTGAACCACTCCCTGTCTAGGCAGAATAGATGGAAGATGAGAAATTGCAGGACTGGATGAAGCAGGTTGATCAATACAGAGGCAATGGTAATACCAACCACACAACTTGGACCGCCTATGCACAGGATTATAGCTTGACTGACAAGCTACTTCACCAGAATAAATCCAGAATGTGAGAAGTAGGAGGACCTGGAAAACCTTAGGTATGGGGGGATGATGAGTGCCAATTTGCACCCATGGAATACATCTTTTTACCTCACTTTTTCTCCTTCCTGAGTACATCTTTCCTAATGTCTGCACCCAAATAAGTTAGCAAGATCGTTCTAGTTAATGATTAATTGAGATAGATTACTTAAGATTATAATTTCTGATTGAGTGACTAATGTGCATGGAATTGTTGTAAAAGTGTAGAACTTCTCTCTTTTTGAATCAACAGGTGTAGATGCTAGGAATAGTAATTTTGTGCATCTCCGGAGATAGTCTTCAATGATCTCCGGAGACAATACTAGAGTACCATGACACCTGAAGTTTTGAAGTAATGAGGAAATCCTCTCCAGAGCTCTGAGAAAGCTACAGACATCTCTGGAGCTGAACAAAGGAAGCTACAGACATCTCCGGAGCTACAGACATATCTCCGGAGCTGCAGACAGGAATAGTTATCTTCGGTACCTCCTGAGAGCAGGGCATATTTCTAGCATAAGCTGCCAATTAGGCACTCTCAGCGGTGATCTTAATACCCCTCATTTCACTCAAATCATCACCTAAGTGGTGAAGGGTCATCTTTAGTTAAACTGCTAGAGTTTTATCTTTTCAAAGTTTTTGCATAAGTTATGGATGGAACTAATCCAATATCCACATTTTCAGGGCCTCGCTACCCAAATGTATTAAGACTCAAACTTAGAATTTTGAGTGGACTTCTATTTCACTCAGTCTTCTTTTATTGCATGATTATTTTCCATAGTTAGACAACTAGTGTAATAAAGAGATGGATGTCATCTCATAGAGGAACTAATAGATAAGATCATTGATCGGTCGTCATTCTTTTTGATATATACTTGTAGAAACAATAAAAGATATACACAATGATTGAATTATTTTGATTCTCAGTAATCTTAGTTTTGTGATAGCAATATTTTTATGAATGTAAAGTGAATGAATTGGACTAGATCTAGTTGTGATCTTCTTTTGTGCTGATTTTCTACTGTAGCCTTCAACACTAAGGGTGTGGAGCAAGGGCCCACTCTCACCACACATGCGGAAGGCTAGTACCATTGTTTTATTACTTTAGATTTTGTTGTGAAAAGTATTTACTGATTCTGATAGATAGATGCATGTTACTATTTTCAAGATTGATTTAAGTAATTTCCTATTTTATTCTATTTTAGCATTTCCTGAATTCATTTAGTAAGTAGATAGGTTAATCTTTTCAAATTAGAAGTAGTTTAGATTAGTTAGGAAAACTGATAACTGTAGAATCCCTAGTTGCAAACAGCCAAGGACACAACCCCTAGATTATTGACATTTGAAAACAGATTAAATGATGAGGTACAACAACATCTCACTAGGTCATTTATCACACATTACAAGGCATCCTTATGACTCCATATGCAATATTTACAACACCTTACTTATATCATGCACATTCACCTTATGGCCTCAACACCAAATGTTTTTATACATCACTTACCTTTTATACCACCTTATATCTCCCAACGCACATCACCATGCCTTATATGCATCACTTCACCCACCTTGTAACTCCATCATGATATGCCTTAGCAAAAAAAAAAACCCTCGGTCTTGTGTTTTTCATAATGCATATCATGAGTTTGAAAGAGAAACAAAAGGCAGAAAAATGCCTCACGGCCCCCTTGTATCATCAAAGACTTTAGCAAGTCTTTACCATGGCACAAAACAGATAGCAATGATTTTAACAAAAACAAAGTCAAAAAGGTAAAAAAGAAATGAAATGCTCATTCAAGCTCTAGCAAAAGGAAGGGTTTTCAAAACCCTAAGCATCATTTGCATTGTTGACTTTATTGGGGAAAAGGCTCTCTGCCCAGTCGCGGCCTCTACTAGGGTTTGTAGAGGAAAAACTCCATTTTCTGGTTGATTCAGAGAACTTAGAGGCTGATTTTTTGTATAATATGTAAGGTATTTTTCTTTTCAGTGAGATTTTGACTCCTTCTAGTTGATTTGGCATTGATTTAGGGGCTCCATGGCTGCGTTTTTACTAGTTTTGATGCATTTTTTTGTTGTTTTCCTGTGGCCGACCACCATACATTCACTTTTGACTATGTTTGAGGCCGCAATGGTTGCCTGAGGGTGATTCAAGCTTTTGAAGCCATATTGCAGTCTCTTTTGAACAAGTTTCTTCAGCATTGAATAATGGGCAAGCATTTCATTGCTTGAACCTTGTATTGGAGAACGAATACATCCTTCTTTCTGCTATGTTAGAGGCATAATGAAATACAGTACTTGCTCATGCTGCGACCATACTCAGCATACCTCCTCATTACTTTGTAAAACACAATGAACACTTGGCAGTAAAGACAAAATACCAAAGATACTTCTCTGAAATATTTTCTGCATATTTCACCTTTCTGAGTCACGTTTTTGAGGTATTATGAGTATATTATCTGAAATGGGTGAAAAACTTTCAAATTTTCCCTTCTACACTAATGATCTCTCAGTATTTTCTAAAATTTCCTGCTGCATAAGCTCTGTTGTGGCATGATTTTATGAAAATCTAAACATATTGTTCTTGAAAATCTACATTTTCTTTTGTTGGCTGTAGATTTGAGCTTGAAAAACTCCATTTTATGTGATTTTTGGAGGGTTCTGTGTATTCTTGCAACTTGGAAAATCTGTAATTTCTGTATACTATGACTTGAGGCTCGATTTGGAGCATTTCTATGCAATCTGTTCAAGAAAATCTGCATTCGTTTCTGTATTTGCATTTAACTCAAAACAAGCTTCAGTCTTGCTGCATAGTGCTATAGGATATCTATGAAGAAAGTTAGATTCTCTGTCTAAAAACTTCAATGGCACCAGATGGGTTACTTCTAGTACATTGTAATCACACCTTTATTTTTTCTCAAAATGTAAAAGATAAACCTTTTATTGGGCCAAGTGGCTGTAGTTTATCTAAAGCATTTTGTTTTTAACCTGTCAAACCTTCATAGCCTAAAATTCATTTATCTTTTCTATATCAGTGATTTTCATTATGCAAATTTATATGGGGTTTGGTAGAATAATTCTTTGGTTACTACTTTCTAGTTCTGAAACCCTTTATTGCTGCAGCTCAAACCAATGTTTCTGGGCATTTTGACATTCTCTGTAGTTGAAAACTTTTACTTGTTCCGTATCTAAGCTCTGGCTCAAAAACCCCATGTGGGTTTAACCTTGCTATGAAGGAAAAGACATTTTTCTGTTGTTCTTTCATAGACTTGAACTGGCTCCTTTTTTTATTATATCACTTGTAATATACAGAAAATAAAGACCATCATACATTTTTTCTTTTGAGAATGCAAAGCAGAGGCTCTCATATGCTAAAAACTCTCTATTTTTTTCCCGTAGCTGTTCTTCGATGTATGAAAGCAATGGCATATATTTAAGAAAAAAATGTATCCTCTTCTTCTTTTGGCATACTAAGTTGTGGTTCTTGATGTATCTGACATGGATGCTCCTCTATTGCTCTGTAACCGTATGTGATCATTTGATGATAGTTAGCTTCTTAAAACACAATGGTCTTTCCCTATGTTCTCTATATATGGAAACAAGGCTACTGCACTTAGATACTTGATACGACATTTTGGCATTTTTGCATTACTTCTTGTAGCTGCATATGCCATTGCAATTATTGAATATGAATGTTGTAAAATAGAGAAGGCATGAGGATATATGTAATCTCTTTGCTGTCCATTTATTTGCTTGTACTTGTTCATCGATGAGATATGGATGCCTTCAAATGTGTTATGTTGCTCCAACTTTATTTTTGAAACTGTATGTGAAAAGGAAATATGCCTTTTGCTGTTTCATTATTTTATCCTTTGAATCTTCTGCAGCTGTACCTTTTGTGCATAAGGCATATGGCTGTAATGTGAATTGCATCTTCATTTGATGGTGTTATTGTTGCAAGTATGGTCCTAACCGGTGTTGTTATTGATGTCAACATACTCCTATTGCATTAATGATAAGGAGTGGATGAACTGTTTGCTGAGGATATTGAGAAAATTGGTCATATCAGGAATAGTGAAGAACAGTGAATACAGTAAGGTAAAAGTCCTAGTTAAGATGAGGATCAGAGGATGTGGTTCAAAGGGTTTGTAGATATGTGTCTTAAGGTGTTCCAATAAAGATTTCATAGGTCTGTATGAAGATCTAAAGAATTTGTGGCCGCTCAAGTAAAACCAGTTCTGATAGGTGTTCAAAGGTGACAGAGTGATACAGATAGGTCTGGTGAGATCCAGAAATACATTATCCTATTCTACGAATTTGGTGGAGTGTTTAGGAAGTCCTTGAGAAGTGTCAACTCGATTGGTTCATGGTCTGGAGGTCCGTAAGCATCTATTTGTTTGACAGTGATGATAGACTGTGTTCTTGAGATTCTGGATGAAGGAGAGAAGGATTTCAACAAGAAGATGTAGTGTGGATGTTCTTGGTGATTCAGGCAAGCTTGTGGAGGTCTTTCGATCATGTCTAGTTCATGTTGGTGGTCTACATTGGAGTTTGAGCTCGCAATTGAAGAATTACTTTCGGATGATGGTGTTCTTCCTAAGACTGGCCGACCAGATGAGTTACACATCCTGCGGATGTTCTTGTAGATGTTTACCGACTTAGATGATTATTCATAAGTCGATGTCTTGTATAAATAAGGGATTGAAAAGTCATTTCAAAGGTAGAGTGTGGAGATGAGAGTGTGGTAGCAAGGACGAGAGTGAAAGGCAAAGCAGAAGTATTGGGCTTAAATGAAACTGACTCAAGCATGGTGAAGATGCTATTTTCTAGTTCAAGTATGTAATATTTATTATTTTGTAGATAGTGAGTCTCTTGTAGGTAGTGAGCCTCTTGTGAGCAATGTGCTCAGGCAGTGAGCCCTAATTGGCATGTGCCATTTTATTCTTTCTATTCTTCTAACAGAGAATACATTCTTGGGTTAGTCACCCTGTGGTTTTTCCCTTAACTAGGTTTTCCACGTCAAAATCTTGGTGTCTCATGTGTTAATGTGTTTTTGCTCTTGATTTAATGCATTGTGTTTCATGATTGATTGATTATTATGCTGCTGAATTATAAAGTGAATTTAAGTGTTTAAATTGGAAGAAAGTTTTGGACAACTGATTCACCCCCCCTCTCAGTTGTCTGCCCTGAATCTAACAATTGGTATCAAAGCTAAGTTCCTCTAAAAGAGCTTAACTGCTTGAGGAGATCCAGGATGTCATCCTATAAGAAGGATAGTCTGAAGTTTAAAGGAACCAACTTTAATCTCTGGAAAAGTCACATGAAATGTCACTTGTAGTGTATGGGAATGCAATACTGGACCATGGCTACAACGAAGTATACTCCTCCATAGAATGGCCCGAAAACCCCAACTGAAATCACAGATGCTGAAAATAATATGTGAACTAAAGAAGCCCTTCTAAGTGCCTTGTCTGATTCAGAGCTTTCAAATGTTGTTGATGTACAAACTGCTTTTGAGATTTGGGGAAAACTAGAACTTCTGCATGAAGGAGACAAGTATGTTAAATGTCTAAGGCTATAGAGTTTGAAATGAAAATTTGAAAATCTGAAGATGAGAGAAGATGAAAATATCACTACTTTTATGCCAAGAGTAAATGAGTTTGTTTGTGGCATTAGATGTGTTGGTGGAGTATTGGATGAAGATGAGATTGTTGGCAAAGTTCTTAGATGCCTTCCTGCTTCTTATAAAATCAAGGTTGCTGCCATTGAAGATTTCAGAGCCTATACAACTGTCACAAGAGATCAATTGGTTGGTAAATTGGTTGCATTTGAATTGACCAAGTTTGGAGATGCCCCCCCAAGACTGAATCTGCATTCAAAGCCAGTGCCTCTATAAAAGGTAAACAAAGGTTTGATCCAGGAGAGAACTCTTCATGGAAGCTATCATGGTATGAAAAATTAAGAAAAGACTTGGAAGAAGAAGAAGCAGAAATTGCTCAACTTGAAGCCCTTATTGCAAAAAGACTGCCAAGAGGATCCGGTAAGTATGAAGGAAAATTGCCTTTTAAGTGTTTTAACTGCAATAAGATTGGTCATTTTGCCTCGAGATGTCCGAAAATATTTTCAAGGCCAAATCCTAACAGATCAAGGTTCCAAAAGAATTGTTATTATGTTCATGAAGAAGATGATAATGAAGGAGTAACAGATGATGAATTAGAGACCGGAAACAAATCTAGAAGTGATTGGGTGTTTATTGCCATCAAGGAAGAAGAACCAATGCCCTCTGAATCGGTCAATCATAAAGTTGTAGAAAGAGCTCTAGCTGCCCAAGTTGAAGAAAAGGATGATTGGGTCATTGATAGTGGATGCTCTCACCATATGACAAGTGACAAAAATAAGTTCATAGATTTGGAAAGGTATGAAGGAGGAGTGGTAAAGTTTGGTGATAATTCTGCTAGTAGAATTAGATGTAGAGGAACTATTTCTTTTGATGGAAGGAACAAAATTGGTAATGTACTGTATGTTGAAGGATTGAAGCACAATCTTCTCAGTGTTGGATAGTTGGTGGACAAAGGCTATGATCTCTGATTCAAAAATAGAAAATTCAAGATCTTGGACAGTTCCAGAATAGAGATTGCATCTGGTACTCAAACAAAAGGTAATATCTTCCATTTAGTTGGTATTGGTAAAAGTTGTCTACTTGTGCAATTTGATCAGAGATGGTTATGACATAGGAGGATGTGTCATGTGAATTTTGATAATATCATCAAGATAAGTAATACTCAGGCTGTAAGAGATCTTCCAAAATTGGTGAAACCTGCGAATAGTTTGTGCAAAGAATGTCAGTTGGGTAAACAAAGCAGACTCTCATTCAAAAGAAAGGAACAATCTTCTACCAGATTATTAGACCTAGTTCATACTGATTTATGTGGTCTGGGAAGAATCAGAAGTGTGCAAGGTGATAGATACTTCATGTTATTAATTGATGACTACTCCTGGATGATGTGGGTAACTTTTCTGAAAGAGAAATCATAACCTCTTGAGAAATTCAAAATATTCAAGGCTATGGTAGAGAATGAAACTGGATTAAAATTAAAATGTCTGAGGTCTGATAGAGGTGGAGAATTCACATCCAGTGAGTTTATAGAATTATGTGAGAAACATGGAATAAAGAGATAATTGTTTGCTCCTAGGATTCCACAGCAGAATGGAGTAGTGGAAAGAAAAAATTGGACCATCCAAGAAGCATCTAGGACAATGATGATATAAGCAAATGTTCCTCAGATCTATTGGAGAGAAGCTGTCAGCACTGCAATCTATACTCTCAATCAAGTACAAATTAGGAGCAATATTGGTAAGACTCCTTATGAACTTTGGTTTGGCATCACTCCTACTATGAGGTATTTCAGAGTCTTTGGTAGCAAATGTTACATTAAAAGAGATGAAGATCTAGGCAAGTTTGATACTAGAAGTGATGAAAGAATATTCTTGGGTTACTCTACTCAAAGCAAAGCATACCGATGTTATAACAAGAGACTGAGAAAGATTATAGAAAGTACAAATGTGAAGGTTGATGAAGGAATTGAAAAACCCTCAAGGTTTTATGAATATGATGAAGATGATCAGAATGGTGCTCTGATTCAAGGAGCCCAAGCCCCTTCTAAAATTCAGATTCAAACTAATCCGGTAAATCAAGAAGAAGAGATGAGTTTTAATGAGCCTGATCAAGAATTAGAAGTGCAAGAAACTCCCAAAGTTCCCAAGTATGTAAGACTGAACCACTCTGAAGATTAGATCATAGGTGATAAAAGCAAAGGTGTACAAACAAGAAGAAGGATTGCTCAAGATTCATAAGAGTATTGTCTGATTTCAAAGATTGAACCTAAGATAGTGAATGAAGCCTGCAATGATAAAAACTGGACTACAGCAATGGAGGAAGAGCTAATGCAAATTGAGAAGAATCACACATGGGATCTTGTTCCCAGACCTAGAAACAAGAATGTGATTGGAACCAAATGGGTCTTCCAAAACAAGCTAAATGAAGTTGGTGAAGTAATCAGAAATAAAGCCAGATTGGTTTGCAAAGGTTACTCCCAAATAGAAGGAGTTGATTTTGAAGAAACTTTTGCTCCGGGGGCAAGAATTGAAGCAGTTAGATTATTTCTTGCTTTTGCTGCTTTCAAGGATTTCAAAGTATATCAGATGGATGTCAAGTCTGCCTTTCTGAATGGTGACTTGGAAGAAGAAGTATATTGAGCAACCGGATGGATTTCAATTGTCTGATCATGGTGATATGGTCTGCAAGTTGAAGAAAGCACTGTATGGATTGAAGTAAGCCCCAAGAGCCTGGTATGAAAGATTGGATAAGCATCTTTTGAATATTGGTTTCAACAAAGGTACTACTGATAGTAATTTATATTTCAAAATTGATCATGAAAATATCTTAATTGTTGAAGTGTTTGTTGATGATATCATTTTTGGAGGAAGAGATAGTATGTGCAAAAGTTTTGCAAATCAAATCAAAGGTGAGTTTGAGATGTCCATGCTTGGGTAAATAAATTTCTTCTTGGGTCTACAAATCATTCAAACTAAGAAAGGAATCTTTATTTCTCAGACCAAATATGTGAAAGAGTTGTTGAAGAAATTTGGGATGGGAGACTCAAAACCAATGAGTACTCCCATGGCAACTGGATGTAAATTTAGCAAAGATGATGATTCTCCTAAGGCTAATAAAAAAAATACAGGTCAATGATTGGAGGATTCCTGTATCTCACTCAAACTAGACCTGATATTATGAATGCTATTGGTCTTGTTGCTAGATTCCAAGCTGATCCTAGAGAATCTCACGTCATGGCAATCAAGAGGATTTTTAGATATCTAAAAGGGATAGTTGAGTATGGATTGTGGTATCCTAGAGATCATGATTTCTCTCTTCATGCATATACAGATGTGGATGAGTGGAAGAGTACAAGTGGTGGAGCATTCTTTTTGGGGAAGAGATTGGTTTCTTGGCTGAACAAGAAACAAGAGGCAATATCTCTGTCCACAGCTGAAGCAGAATATATTGCAGCAGCAGGTAGTTGCACTCAAATTTTGTGGATGAAGAAAATGCTAAGAGACATAAGAGTGGAGTATGATGAGCCTATCACAATCTTCTGTGATAATTCAAGTGCAAAAAATATATCTAAGAATCCGGTGTTGCATTCAAAGACTAAACATATATCCTGTTGATAACTGAGAGGGGGGGGGTGAATCAGTTATCCTAATTATTTCCCTTATTGAACTTTCCTTTTAATTGATGCAGCATAAAATCAAACATAAAACATTAACCATAAAACAAGAGACACATGACACAGTATTTTTGACGTGGAAACCCTGTTAAGGGAGAAAACCACGGGGTGATTAACCCAAAATTATTCTCTGTTAGAAGAATAGGAAATTACAAAAATGGCACTTGCCAATTAGGGCTCACTGTCCGAGCACACTGCTCACTAGAGGCCCACTGCCTACAAGAAGACACACTGTCTACAAAGTGATGAGAATCACAGTCTTGAACTGATTGGAAGCATCTGCATATGCTGGAGTTCAGTTCCGGTTAGGCTCAGTACACTGATCTGCTGCACTTCATCTTTCCTCTGTTCTTTATTCTGCTATCTTTCACATACCGGATCCTTTTTGTTACCTCTGCTCTTTATCTGGACTTCTTCGCATATATCTCCACATCAACACACACTTCACAACTAAATCCATCCTCTATATATATCCGCACAAGTAATTTCATCACCTTTCTAGTCGGCATCCGGAACAGTCCAGTTTCTTACAAACTTTTGTTCTGTCGGCTGAATCCTTCCTCACCAAGCAATGCGGATCAAGCATATACTTGTAGATATCATTAATCATGTCGGCCAAACATGATTCATGCCTTCACAACCTCTGTCATCAACAGTAACACATCTGGAAAGCAGTCTGATACT
Organism: Cunninghamia lanceolata; assembly: GCA_027924645.1. Taxonomy (NCBI): domain Eukaryota; kingdom Viridiplantae; phylum Streptophyta; class Pinopsida; order Cupressales; family Cupressaceae; genus Cunninghamia; species Cunninghamia lanceolata. The sequence continues at coordinate 39,721,661 of BSBN01000391.1, read as the reverse complement.
CTGCCAGTCAGTTCTTCCTCTGTTTTCACTGTCTCTCAGGAATCCGGTACTCAACCATTCATATCTTTTTCCTTGTCCATCACCGGAGGCTAAATCCTTGGAATATACCACTCAAGGTAGTCCTCTTGACTTCCCCAAATCCGCACTGCACCAAGACACTTCCTCTGAGAGGTCCGGACCAATCTGTCGGACCTTGCCACATGCTCTGTTCTTCTTCACCGGACCACAACATCTTTTATTCTGACTTCCGGTAGAGACACATTATGACTTGCGGATATGTGGGATGACCTTTGTTGCCATCAATGACAACAACCATGAATCCATATAGTGTCTCTTGCCAACAATCTCCCCCTTTGGCATTGATGGCAACACTTAGTGAAAAATGACTAAGTGTTTTCACTATGCTCCCCCTTTGCTGATGCTCTGTCCTTATATACAATTTCTGGAACTCCCCCTTAGTTGGATCCCTCATTTTTCACTGCTCCTCACTCCCCCTTTGACATCAATGGCAAAGGGTAGGGTCCGCACACCAAAATTTTCAAAAATTTTCTATACATAGCCGCATATTTACATACTCACATGTACTGAAGAATGTCTGCAAAGGATGTCTGCAATTGGATCATTTCTGTAGCCCAACTTTGCTTCATTCTGTCCAAAATTAAAATGTGACCACTTAGCAAAAATGCAAAAGCTTCTGCCCGCTTGAGATCTGTCGGATCTTTTGTTTGGGCGGTGGTCTGAGCATCACTGATGGCCTCATGCATAGTTTCCAACTTAGGGATTATAATCCTTCTAAGTTCTCCCATCCGGTTGGTGATGTTCTTCCTTTCCTTCTCAAGATTCTTTATTTCATTCAAGACTGCAATAGTCTGACATTCTTGATTTATTATAGAGGAAGAGAGAGGATCAAAACTTTGAGATAAGCTTTGTAGCTTATCCTGTTCCTCTTTTATTTTCTTGTCAAATGCTGCTGTTGCCTTTGACCAGGATATACAAAACTTATAGATGTCACCGCCATCCTTAAGAGCATTCTCTAAGCTCTTTATTCCAATGCTTACAATCTTCCTATCTTTAGAGATTAATTCTAATATTTCTGAAAATCTCTTATCCAAAAATTCTTTCCGGACCTTTTCTTCAGCTGATTTTTCTAGAGAATCAAAATGTGTATCAACACTGCTGACTAAGGTTTTTAGATTACCGGAAGAGGAGGCTGTCGGATCTATCTGGATTGATGGCATAATTTTTACAAGTACTCCGGAAGCAGCCTCTATCAACTCACAGTCTTCCATATGAGACTTCAGGAGCTTTTCATTTGCCTTGGCATTTGCAAATGAAGCTATCTTCATTGTTTGTACCGGAGAGAGAGAGTCAAAATCAAATGGGCCTTTTAGAAGCTCCGGTTCATCAATCTCTAGAGTTTCTTTGCTCAAAAATTGTTGAACAGTTTGTGCAGTGTCTCTTGCCGGAGACAGATGTTTCTTTTCTTCTGCAGTCTTAGAACTGTCAACCTCTTTGTCTTTCACCACTGCTTCCTTCTCCTGTAATTGCTCTTCTTCTTTGGATCCGGAGACTGTAGGGGAAACCGGAGGAGAGATGCTAGTTTGTTCATGAGCCACTTCTTCTGGAGCAGAGGGTCCCAAGTCCTCAGCTGTTTCTGTACCTAAATCCTCTACAACCGGAAGATTGAACCTTTTGAAGGCCTTCTGGAGGATCTCTTCTGTTTCTTGGGCCACTTTGTCAGTCTCGCCAAGCATGAGTTGATTCATCCTGGCTTTGCTTCTGAACTCATCTTTGCAGTCCTTGAAGATAATGTTCATTGTCTTGGGATCAATTTGAGGATATAGCTGAATAGCTATCTGCTCCCGGATCTCAAGATCTTTAGCATGAGCATTATTCTTTCTTACTTCCATTTCCTTTTCTAGGCTTTTAGGAATAAGAGATATTATTTCAATGAAAGCCTTATTATATATATTAAGATATTTTACTGTGGCCTCCTGCAGAGTCTTTTGGTCGGCCTCACTGAAGTCATCATATGATTCAGTCATTGGTTGAAGGTTTCCATCCACCGTGACCGACTTGATTATGCTCTCTAGTGACAGAGTGGGCTTTTCAACAGTTACCTCTGCCATTTCCTCCTTGTCTTGGCCTGTGGAGGGCTTACCGGATCCTTTCTTTTTCTGTTTCTTTATTTCTTTTATTCCCTCATCTGACTCTGTTTCCTCTTCATCCTTTTGGCTTCCATAAGCCCTTGTGGCTTTTGTCTTGGATCTCTTACCGGATGCCTGGACTTCCGGTTTTGAACTTTTGGTTGAGGGAGGTGCAGATCTCTTTGTTGATCTGGTCCGGGTGGGAGCTCCAACCGGAGCACTTTCTTTACTTTTCTCTTCTTCCTCGGCCTTCCTCCTCTTTTCCCGGCTGGCATCAAGTGCCTCCTTTGAGATGCCTAGGCCTTGAGCAATGTGCTCTACTTCTTTTCTCACCTTTCTTTTAATCTCAGGTTCCCTGAGTTCTACATGTATTTTTACACTTAGTTCCTCAAAGGTTCCAAACCTTTCTGCCTTAGGATCTTTGGGCTGACTTAGCATGTGTTGAACATGCAGCTCCACTATCTGTTCATCTACTTCATACCCCATGGGCATGATCCAGACAGTCCTTGGCTCCACTGCCTCCATTAGGCACTGATCAGTGTCAACCATAAAGCACACTGAGTCCTTGTATTTCTCAATGAGAGACTGGGGAATTCTCTCTCTTGCTTGCATCATGCTCTGAAAGTTTTTAAAGTATCCCCATAGAGCTGTATTTCTCGCTTTTGCATCCCCAAGTCCATGCAAATAGTCTCTTATCTGGACTGCAACAGGTTTGTCATTCTGCCATACCCATCCACTTGTTCCGGGTAGCTCATTCATGAAGTAGAAGAATAGACATACAATAAGAGTACCATACTTAAAGGAATTCTTCTTATCCTTCTTGATTTTCTGTATGTTTTCCATTAATTGGCTTAGCAGTAGTTCGCAGAGATCATATTCTGCATTCTTTCTTAGCATTTCATAAGCAGTGTATATTGCAATTCCGGATACAGAATTCTCCCTGCTGGAGTGATAGATCTTGTATCCTATTATCATTGATGCATATTTGATATCCGGATCCGAAATATCTTCAATGGTCATTGCCCTCTTGTCAAATTTTGATCCGGTGGCCTCAGTTACAATGTTGTTCTTGACAGATTTGAGGATAGGTACCCCTCCGGAAGAGTATAGACCAGTTACTGCTCTAATTGCTTCTTTTGTGATCTTGCAGGGTCTATCTAGCCATAGAAAGTTGTCATGCATCCTGCTCAGTACATACCGGACCCATTCATCTTCTTCAAAGCAGGGGAAATGAATAAATTGCTCAAATTGTTTCTTCTGGATATCCTTATACTCTGGTTTAAGCTCAAAAGCATTGTCTATCAGTTGCTTGTGATAGAGGTCTCTTAATTTGAATTCCCCAAATTCTTCAATGCTTGCATGTATGTAAACCCTAATGTCTTCGGTATGTAAAACTCCGTGAGGAACACTAGAGAAGGCTCCTAGTGGGTCTACCTCGAATGATTTGTAGGGATGTTTCTTGAATGAGGGGCGAGGTCTATCAGAGATCTTAACTATGTTTGGAGTAGCCATTCTTCAAAGATTTGCAGTGAGGTAATGAAAAACGGAGAATACCTTATGCGCCTTCGGTTTGCACGGAGTGGTTGGATTGATTTCTTTATGCAATAGCTTCGGCAGGAGATCCTTGGTGTGCTTGATGAACCTTGTTGCAGAGCTCCACTTTTCGCTTCTTCTCGAGTGCAGAATGAGCAAATGACCTTTGAGAAATCCCTTAAGTTGCTTCGCGAACCCTAATATCTGTCTGCAATAAATGCTTCACCTACATTATTCCGGTTTGCCTTGTCTGGATAGCTTGGAGTATCCCGGATTAGTCTTGATCTGTGGATATCATCCGGATCTTTTAATCATGAATAAATCAAGGTAACATATTACAAGATCATCCCAAACACTCTGTCCAATCCGCAGAACAAGATAGTGCATTTCCGGATCTTTCCGGACCTTTTTGTAATCATTTATCATACCGGAGCATCTCCCTGAACAGGTCTTATTTGATCGATCACAGCTTCTTCATAACTCCATGCGGACCTCTGAAAACTTGACTGAAGTATCTCAAGACTCATATCTACAAACCCTTTGATCCGCATCTTGTGCCACATCCGGCACCACTTGTTTGGCTGGGGGAACAAGATTTTCTTTGAGTCTCCCCCTGAGCCTGAGCTCACCTTTTAATTTTCGGAAGAAATATCAGCACCAGGGTCTGGTGCGGATCCGACCTCTACATTCTCTGAACTTTTCTTCACCCAAATCTTGCTCATCTGATTCCTAACCTCATCCGCATTCATCTTTTGTTTACCCTTGTCTTGATTCTGATTATACACTGGACCTCTTATGTCTTGATTCTTGTTTCTGCAGACTTTAGCATTATGACCGGACCTATTGCAGATTTGGCAAATAACATTTCTTTGCATATTTGACTGATATCCTCTTGATCTGCATTGATTAGCCCTATGACCTATTCTATTGCATGTGAAGCATCTACCTTTGAATGATTTGTTTACTTGCATAATTCTGCATTCATGGGATTTGTGTCCATACCTTTTGCAGTTGAAGCACTGTCCGGAGAAGGATGAATTAATCTGATTCATTCTCATTCTGTACTGATCAGCTTTGTGACCAAAGTGGTTGCAGCTGTGGCAGTATCCATTGAAGGATGGATATCTTTGAGCATTTGGCTGTCTTACCGGAGGTCTTCTAGGCCTGTTCCTTGGATTTTCTGATCCAAGATTCTTCTGACCGGATCCGGAGCTTTCTCCTTTCTCATATCCCAAACCATACTTGTCATCTGTCCTCTTTTGACTTCCAAGAAGAACTTCAAGTTGAGCAGAACTTATCTTGAATTTCTCTTTATATTCATTTGCTGTTTGAAGGTCTCTTTTTGAGAGAGGCAATTTGATCCTCAAGTTTTCCTTCATTATCTTTGGCATCTTCAAGATCAGATTCAAGATGTCTGATAATCCTGTCCATCTGGTGGCATTCTTCTGATTTTTCTTTAAGAGATTGTCTTAGATTGTCTTCAGCCTTTCTTTTTTCTTCAATCTCTTGAGTAAACTTTATAGTTCCTGATTCCATTTCATGTCTTAACATAATGACTTCTTTTGATAACTTTTCACATAACTTGGTTTGCTCAGTCAATTCTTCATTTGTATTGCTTTCTTCACTTTGTCTTGCCAACTGTTGAAGCAGCTCCTTTCTCTTTTTCATAGAGAGACTTAATTTGTCTTTTAATTCTCTCATGAATTCATCAGCCTGTTTGAGTCTTTCCTTTAATTCACTGACTTCAGAATTTGACTGTTCAAGATCCTCAAGAGCAGTCTTGAGTTGCTCTCTTAAACCATATGCATCCATTTGAAATCCCAGATCTTCCTCAAGCTGTTAGGCTCTATTAGGAGGAACCTGGCTCTGATACCAATTGTTGATAACTGAGAGGGGGGGGTGAATCAGTTATCCTAATTATTTCCCTTATTGAACTTTCCTTTTAATTGATGCAGCATAAAATCAAACATAAAACATTAACCATAAAACAAGAGACACATGACATAGTATTTTTGACGTGGAAACCCTGTTAAGGGAGAAAACCACGGGGTGATTAACCCAAAATTATTCTCTGTTAGAAGAATAGGAAATTACAAAAATGGCACTTGCCAATTAGGGCTCACTGCCCGAGCACACTGCTCACTAGAGGCCCACTGCCTACAAGAAGACACACTGTCTACAAAGTGATGAGAATCACAGTCTTGAACTGATTGGAAGCATCTGCATATGCTGGAGTTCAGTTCCGGTTAGGCTCAGTACACTGATCTGCTGCACTTCATCTTTCCTCTGTTCTTTATTCTGCTATCTTTCACATACCGGATCCTTTTTGTTACCTCTGCTCTTTATCTGGACTTCTTCGCATATATCTCCACATCAACACACACTTCACAACTAAATCCATCCTCTATATATATCCGCACAAGTAATTTCATCACCTTTCTAGTCGGCATCCGGAACAGTCCAGTTTCTTACAAACTTTTGTTCTGTCGGCTGAATCCTTCCTCACCAAGCAATGCGGATCAAGCATATACTTGTAGATATCATTAATCATGTCGGCCAAACATGATTCATGCCTTCACAACCTCTGTCATCAACAGTAACACATCCGGAAAGCAGTCTGATACTCTGCCAGTCAGTTCTTCCTCTATTTTCACTGTCTCTCAGGAATCCGGTACTCAACCATTCATATCTTTTTCCTTGTCCATCACCGGAGGCTAAATCCTTGGAATATACCACTCAAGGTAGTCCTCTTGACTTCCCCAAATCCGCACTGCACCAAGACACTTCCTCTGAGAGGTCCGGACCAATCTGTCGGACCTTGCCACATGCTCTGTTCTTCTTCACCGGACCACAACATCTTTTATTCTGACTTCCGGTAGAGACACATTATGACTTGCGGATATGTGGGATGACCTTTGTTGCCATCAATGACAACAACCATGAATCCATATAGTGTCTCTTGCCAACATATCCATCAAGTTTCACTTTTTGAGAGAGCAAGTGAACAAGAATGAAGTCAGATTGGAGTTTGTGCCTTCCAAGGATCAGATTGTAGACATCTTTACTAAACCTCTACCTAAGGACTCTTTCAAGTATCTCAGGGAGAAGTTAGGGATTATTGCCTCTCCGGTGATGAATGAAGGTGCATTGATGTGCATCAGTCCTGTGGATATCACAGTCATATCTTGTGGTCTAGATTGATGATGGGTAGATGCTACTCAAGGGGAGCAGCTGGTATGATTCAAAAGTGTTAGATTTGCAAGTATGTGCCCTTTTCCATTGATGTCAAAGGGGGAGAGAAGACATGTGAAAAATAAGTGGTTGCTGATCAAAGGGGGAGCAGTAAAGGAAGAGAAGAGTTGTGAAGGGTTGTTGGTGATAGGGGGAGTTGTGTCAGTAAAGGAAAGTTCTTGTCTTGATGGTTAAAATAATTTTTCACATCATATGTTGCCATCAATGACAAAGGGTGAGATTTTTACAACTATGGTCCTAGCCGGTGTTGTCATTGATGTCAACATACTCCTGTTGCATTAATGATAAGGATTGGATGAACTGTTTGCGAGGATATTGAGAAAATTGGTCATATCAGGAACAGTGAAGACAGTAAGGTAAAAGTCCTAATTAAGATAAGGATCAGAGGATGTGGTTCAAAAGGTTTGTAGATATGTGTCTTAAGGTGTTCCAGTAAAGATTTCAGAGGTCCACATAAAGATCTGAAGAATTTGTGGCCGCTCAAGTAAAACCAGTTTCGGTAGGTGTTCAGAGGTGACAAAGTCATACAGATAGGTCCAGTGAGATCTAAAAATACATTATCCTGTTCTACAGATTTGGTGGAGTGTTTAGGAAGTCCTTGAGAAGTGTCAACTTGATTGGTTTGTGGTCTGGAGGTTTGCAAGCATCTATTTCTTTGTGACAGTGATGACAGACTGTGTTCTTGAGATTCTAGATGAAGGAGAGAAGGATTTCAGCAAGAAGATGTAGTGTGGATGTTCATGGTGATTCAGGCAAGCTTCTGGAGGTCTTTGGATCATGTCCAGTTTGTGTTGGTGGTCAGCATTGGAGTTTGAGCTCGCAATTGAAGAATTACTTCCGGATGATGGTGTTTTTCCTAAGACTGGCCGACCAAATGAGTTACACATCCTGCGGATGTTCTTGTAGATGTTTTCTGACTTAGATGATTATTCCTAAGTTGATGTCTTGTATAAATAAGGGATTGGAAAGTCATTTCAAACGTAGAGTGTGGAGATGAGAGTGTGGTAGCAAGGAGGAGAGCGAAAGGCAGAGAAGAAATATTGGGCTTAAATGGAACTGACTCAAGCATGGTGAAGATACTATTTTCTAGTTCAAGTATGTAATATTTATTATTTTGCAGATAGTGAGTCTCTTGTAGGAAGTGAGCCTCTTGTGAGCAGTGTGCTCAGGCAATAAGCCCTAATTGGCATGTGCCATTTTATTCCTTTTGTTCTTCTAACAGAGAATACATTCTTGGGTTAGTCACCCTGTGGTTTTCCCCTTAACTGGGTTTTCCACGTAAAAATCTTGGTGTCTCATGTGTTAATGTGTTTTTGCTCTTGATTTAATGCATTGTGTTTCATGATTGATTGATTATTATGCTGCTGAATTATAAAGTGAATTTAAGTGTTTAAATTGGAAGAAAGTTTTGGACAACTGATTCACCCCCCCTCTCAGTTGTCTGCCCTGAATCTAACAGTTATGACCATTGTCTCTTTGTCTTTCTTGATTGTGCCTAGACTCTTCTTCAATCCCTCTGATGCATCTGAGTCTTCATGTACAGTATCCTCCATTTCTTTTGATATTCTTCTTGATATGGCATAATGGATTCCTTATGACTGTCCCACATAGCATTGATTTGACATGATATAAGGTTGTTTCATGTACTCAAAAGTAATTTGATACTTTATTGATGACATAAATAAAAAAGGTACATGTTCCATGAATGTATGCCTATACTTATTTGTCTCTTTGCATGTCATCTCTCTTTTGGCTGTCCCTTATATGACTATTGATGACTATCCCAGAATGTATGGACTGTACTTTGTATGTTGTTCCTTTATGGATGTTGCTTCTCCTTTGTACTACATGATTGCTGTCCCAACCTTATGATAGTCTGTTGTTCCATCATATGCTATGACAACACTTATTGTTGTTCCATATGACTGTATATGTGTTAGACCAAAACTACCATGTTGGCATAGGATAATGCACTTTTCACCAGTACAAAGGTGCCCATCATGTACTCATAAACATCTTCAATTGATGAATTTGCAAAAATGATCTTTAATTGGATATATTTCATCATCTGAAAGGCTATCACAAGATCTCTCTTTTGTCTCTGAACCCCCTGAATGCATGAAAACGAGAAGACATACATATTATATTTCAAATTCACTCACTTAGATAATTGGGCAGCGTGCTTGTTGATGTGTGGTTGTTACTCCATCCTCTCTTTTCCTTCATGACTGTCTTTATCATGGCTATGCATGTGATTGCCTTCCTACTAACTGTTTGTTGCTATTGTGACAACCATAATCTGCTTTCTGAATATGCTCCTTGGGTTGTGCTTTTGTATTTGTATATTGCATTTGAAATGTTTTGTAAGGTCTATGAGCTGGGCTCAACCCTTGTGGGAGCCACATTTCCTCCACTCATAATGTAACCTGATGAATCAAATAGAAACATAATTACACCTGTATTTGCACATGAAGCAAACTTGTTAGAAAATAAATGCATGTTTTGGATGTGTTTGATGACTGATTATTCTCTAGGACATCCAAGGTATACATTTCTTGTTTAATGCAATTGAGGATCAATTTATACATGTATGGTATCTTGTTCATGTATGGTTTGGGACCATTCATTGCTTAGATAATTTCTCTAACACCATTTTTTTTTCTAGATGCAGGAACCAGGGACGACATGAAGCTAGGAAGGACAAAGATGACTCGGGGTGACAGGACAACACACCAAAGATAGAACCAGTCATTCTCAGGCAATGACTAGCCTCTGACCCTACATGCACATTACTTTATTTACTTATTCATGTGTGGATTGTTCTTCTATTTCATTGAATAAGATAGTTAACCTAATGGCTTGTGTGAGATAATGAACATTTTACATTCAATAAAGATTATTTATTTTTTGGAAAAGATTTTGGATAAACCCTTCTTATGTTACATGCACTTGGATAAATGTAGTAAACTAATAAACATAATCTCCTAAATTATTTCATTTATGCAATTGAATGTAATTTATGATGGACCAGATGAGATGTACCTTACAATTTTTGAATCAAAAACTTTATCTGAATGAGCCGTAGTGAAATTTAGGTAACATCTTTGGCGACATTTGCTATATGTCATCAGACCAGTTGCCTGAAGCTTAAACATTGGGCATAGAGTCACACATACTTGACAAAAACTTGAAAAACACTTCTTTCCATTGCTGCAACTCACTCTAGACTGCAAACTCTTCTATTCTATCAAGTGCATGGGTATGGTTGGTGATAGTGAACCAACAAAATTGCTGACATTAATGATATGCATATACTTGATGGGTTAGAAGGGGATAACCAACAGGAACACCTCCTTAGCAAACTACTGCGATTTATTACAGCTCTATGAAGACAAGTATGATGTGTGACAGTGAATACATGTATTCACTGTTTCATACCTTGGTTGTACCACATACAGCTGAAATACATTATAGTAGTTTCATCCTCACACATAACTAGACCCATGAATAACTAACAACTGTGTAGAAATGCACTTAGGGAAATGAAATCTGCATCTAATCTATTATGTAGCAGAACTTATTCAACAACAAAAACTCCATAAAATATGTATAAACATGAAAGATCCTACCTCAGAAGAAATGTTTGAGGTGAATCACATTGATTGGGATTAGCTCAATGTCACCATCTAGCTTAGATAGTTGGAAAACATTATGCTGTTTGCATTCTGAAACAATGTATGGCCAACTCCAAAAAGCATCAAACTTAGAGTGCTTCCCAGGTTTGCTTTTCAACACATCCCATTTTAGCACTATGTCACCCTCCTGGAATGTTCTTGGAGATGCTCTTTTGTCAAAAGACCTCTTCATTTGAACTTGATGATGATCTATGTTTCTCATGGCATCATTTCTGGTTTCTTCAAGCTTAACTAGTTGAGCTAGCCTTACTGTCATAGGGCCTTCTTCTACCATGTCTATCTAATTCACCAAATCAAGTACTGGTAACTCAATTGTGATAGGAAGCCTTGCTTCCTTTCCATACACCAACATGAAAGGTGAATGCCCTATTGACCATTTTGTAGTAATTCTGTTAGCCCATAGTGCTATCTTTAACTGTGTATGTCAGGCTCTCTGGTTGCCCTCCATGGTCTTCTTGATAATTTTGATCAAGTTCTTATTGGTGGATTCTGATTGGTCGTTGGCTTGCAGATAGTAATTGGAGGATGCATTGAGATAAATGCCATTTTTTACATCCCAATCAAAGATTTTGGAACCAACAAAAGCAAGGGCATTGTCTAAAATAATGGACTCAGGCACTCCAAATCTAATAACCAGCTCTTCATAAAATTTTAGAACAACAAACTCATTGGCCTCCTTAAGTGCAACTGCTTCAGTCCACTTAGTGAAATAATTAGTGACTGTAAGAACCCATTTATGGCCAACACTAGATGAAGGGTTTATAACCCCAATAAAGTCTAATCCCCACCTCATAAAGGGTTGTTCAACCTGAACTAGCTGTAAAGGTAAGGCTGCCAACTTCTCTTTTCTGAAGAACAAAGCACATTCCTTGCATTTTCTGACCCATAAGTGTGCATCTTTAAACAAACTGGGCTAGTAATAGCCACCTTTCATCACCTTAAGAGCTATTGCTCTAAGTGAAAAATGGCCTCCAACTAACCCCTCATGAAATTCATGCAACACTTTTTCAACTTGGTTAGGTCCAATGCATCTTAGCAATACTCCATTGAAATCTTTCCTAAAAAGCAAGTCATTAATGAGCACATAAGGTATGGACTACAATCTGAAATACCTTCATTTGGCTCTATCCAACCCCTGAGGACACTCACCGGTCTACAAGAAATGAACCATTTCTTGCACCCAATCAGCAACAGGATTTGAAACAATTGCTTGCTCTTGGTCTTGTAATGATAGAACAACTTCTTTTTCATGTTCTTCTTTGCTGATAACACCATCAACAAGCTGTTTGCACAACCCTTTTCCCCTGACCAGCTTGGTAACCTTAATGTCCACGTCATATTCCATTACTTTAGTCACCCAACCAACTCTTTTATCAATGAGATCCTTACTTAGTAGAAATTCCTTCACGCTCGGATGAGCAACCATTAGATTAATCTTGTTACTTGACAACATGTGTTTAAACTTTTTCAAACTCCTTATAACAGCAAGTACATGTTTCTCAACGAAAGTGTACCTCAGCTCATAATCTTTCAATGCTTGACTGAAAAAAGCTAAACGTTGCTCCCTTTCTAGCTCATTTTTCTATACCAACATAGCAGAAACAAAATCAACATTACCATATGCATACAAAGTGAAATCCTTAGAAAAATTAGGATTTAGAAGTGTAGGTGCAGCAACCAAAGCCTCTTTAATAAGCTCAAAACTTTATTTTCCTTCTCTAGTCCAGCTAAAAGACACGTTCTTTCTCAACATAGCAGTTAGTGGATTTAACAAATTAGCAATATCAGAGATAAACCTCTTGACAAAGTTGATCCTACCAATGAAACTCTATAGGCCTTTCTTGTGTGCTGGTAAGGGTAGAGCCAAAATTGCACTTATTTTCTTTGGGTCAATGGTGATGCCTTGTTTTGACACCACGTAACCAAGCAATCTACCCTCACGGACATTAAACACACATTTTTTGGGATTAAGTGATATCCCAAACTCCCTACACCTCTCAAAAATCTGCCTTAGGTGATTTAGACGATCTCTGGCTTCTTTAGAGAAAATAGTAATGTTGTCAAGGTAGACTAGGATAGTCTTTTACATCAGGTCTTGAAAGGCCATATCCATAGCCTTTTGAAAGGTTGCTCCAGCATTGGCCAAACTGAAAGACATCTTCTTGTAATCCATAGCCCCCCATTTTGTGGTGAAGGTTGTTTTGTACTAGTCTTCCTCTATTACTAAAATCTAATTGTATCTGGAATAGCCATCTAGTAAGGAAAACCTCTCTGATCCTAAAACTACTTGGAGTATCTGCTCCATGGAAGGCAAAGGATGATGGTCTTTCAAGGAAGCTCTATTCAAGTCACGAAAGTCTGCACACAACCTTATCTCCCTATTTTTCTTCCTAACCGACACAAGGTTGGAAACCCATGAGGTGTGCTTGATAAGAAATATTATGCTACTCTCAATCAGCTTGTTCAGTTCTTTTTTCATGAGTGGCTCTAATTTAGGATTCAAAGGCCTCTATTTCTGCTTAATAGGCTTGGCATCGGGCTCAAGTTCAATAGTATGTTGAGCCTACTGGGGATCAAACCCTTTTAAATCACCATATTCCCATGCAAAAATGTCACTAAATTCTTGAAAAAGTTGAATAAATGCATGTTTTTCCTTTGTTGTACATACCTTGCCTAGTTTAAGGAGTTTACCCTTAAAGATCTCAAATTCTTCATAGTGATCATGCTGAACTTGTAGGCTGGACATGGATTTTGTAGGTTCATCATCAGTGTTAAAAATAGACTCTAAGGTGACCAAATCCTTTGGCACCTTGTTATTCTTGAGCTGGATGATTTGGTCACTGTACTGCTGATGTAGCTTCTCTTGGTTAGCATGAGAGAATTCAGCTTCCTCTCTCAAGAAGTCTACAATTTGCTGATCACTATCAAACACCTGCCAATGTATGTTATTATCTAGCACAACAGGCCTAACAACAATCTTAATGTGCTGATTAGTCTTATCACTACTAATTTCCTTGGGAATGTCATATTCGGCTCCTACAGTAGCCATCCTATCAGTGTGTTTATTCTAATTTCTGGTTATGGATATCAAATTGAATGCATCAAATCCTTCCAAAAGTTCCCATACTCTATGCTTGTAAGACTTAAGTAGATCATTTTTTGTGACATTAAGCTTTCTTACCTGATTTACAACCAGTTCACTGTACCCATAAACTTTCAGACAACCAATACCCCTTTGTCTTGCCCATTCCAAGCCTTGAATGAGAGCTTCATATTTAGCCATGTTGTTAGTGCAGCTGAAACAAAATCTAAAAGCTGAATAGTACCTCCCAGCCTTCGGGGAAACAAGCATGCATCCACCACCAGCACCCATTCTGCTCCTTGAACCATAAAAAAATAGCTCCTAGACCTCATTATCTTGCTGCCCATCCTGCTATTCTACACTTTTTCCAATGTTAGGCATAAATGAATTAGCCTCGTGCATCATATACACACCAAAACCAACCTCTTCTAGGTGCTCACATGGTTCAACCACTTGAGTTTGATCTACCCATTCATCAAGAAGGACTTCTCGTATGCCTTCAATCAGCGTACTGCCTTCTTGGACAGCGGGCTGCTCCATTTCTAACTCACTTGCAACCAAGTTGGCATTGATGGGGCGTGTAGTGTAAGGCTCATTATGGTCTTTGGCAATGGGTTATGACTTGATAGTTACCTCAGTATTGTACCTAGTTCTGAAAAACATATGAGACCAATCTGAGGACAAGTAACCTCCTATCTTTGCAGTAAAATCCCTTGATAAGCAAATGGCAAAATAAGGAGGTAATTCAATGACATATGTCCTACGGGATAGAGAAATTTGGACAGTCATGCAGAGTTAAACTTAGTTCCTTTATGACACCCACTATATTAACAGCAGTTCCATCCAGCTGAACAACACCCTTCTCTAATGGCTCATATTCAATGCCTAACCTGTCAACAATCTGTTTGGGCATGACGAAACTGCTAGCACCTGAGTCAATCATGCAATTATGAACTAAATGATCCCCTATGAATAAAGATATGTAAAATGGTGGGGGTTTGACCTCTGAAGCTTGTTGTTCTACATTTTTTCAATGTTACTTGTCAAAACAGCCTTAGACTTATCTATATCAGACTCTTGAGATAGTTTTAAATTTGATAAGGCCGATTGAAGCAAGTCTTTTTGGCCAGGGATACTCAGGGAATCCCACATAGACATGGATACATTTACTTTTTTCATATGCTCAAGGATATTGAAAGCAAATGTACCTAATTTAGCTTGGCATTTGGGGGCAGCCACCTCACCTTGAGCACAAGTTGGTTGAACTAGTGGATTAAGCTACTCTTGCCTATCAAAGGCTAACCCTTTGATAGAACTTGAATTTTTTCAGCTTTTGATGGGTTAGAAACACCTTGACCCTCGCTCGACACTTGATGCCCATGAGTTTAAACTTTACCAGCTTGTTACCCTTCATCAATAGCCCTTTTCTTGCTACGTGTATTGTCTGCAACTGAAGAACCAACTTGGTTCATACCACAGAATTCTTCTCCTTGCCAGTTTAGGAGTGTTGTCTCATGTACTTGTTCTTCTTGCTACTAAACAGGAGGTTCTATAGACGTATTAGACTGCACTGCTGGACTGTTTTGAACCATCAGAGCTTGGTTAATCACCCCATTGGCACATGTATTTTGGTTATGGGGATGGTTACAAGGAAAGCACTAGTCATAGTCTTGAGCCAAATTGTTTTGTGTGGGCACAACTTCCTTTGCAGAACTAGCAACGTTTGGATTGTAGGTCTGATAAGGCCTAGAGTTAAAGGCTTGCCTTGGACCTTGATTGTTGAGTTGATAAGGTGGCCTATTTGGCTAATTTTGCTGGTAATTGGACTGGAATGGGGGCTGATAAGGTTTGAAATTTTGACCTTGCTGCCTCTTGAGGTTCACTATCTTATTACCAAAAGATTGCAACAATCCTTTGATCTCTTGTAACTCAAAGGATTGAGTTTGAACATCATTTTCTTGTTTATTGGGCTGAGTATTAGGTGTTGGTAACACTGGTGTGTATGAGGAAAAATTGATTAAATCTAAACTAAATAAAATCAAAGAACTCAATAACATAAAGAAAATAAATTTAAATAAAAGCCATGACAAATAATCAATGATATAAAGACTTTTACCGAAATCTGTATTGTTTCCTTTGGATTGAATGTGGATTGCTCAATGAAGTTGCAAAGCCATAACTGCAACAAGCAAGTAGTGTGCTCAAGAGATCAATGTCAAAAGATCGTGATAGTGCTCAATTGACGCATTTTGTATGCTCGAAGCTCTGTTAAGTATGCTTGAGAATACGATCGAAGAGAGAGGCTCAATGAAGGAGATGAGGGGGGTTTATATAGATTTCAAGGAAGATCGATTGACGGTCTAGATAATTCAGAAGAATCAACGGAGGAGATAAGTTGAGGAATGTGCAACGAATGAGAAGAAGACATGTGTCTTGCTTGCTTTTGTATGAGAGGAGTTATCAAGAATAGAAGAATGAGTTAACTGAGAGATAAATCAATTAAAAGAATAAAGCAATCAGTTAAGTGATTTAAAACAAGAAGAAGGGATTTGCATGAGAAAAGAAGATATTTTGCTTTATTAAATATAGAAATATTTAATTGATGAGCAAGAAAGCTTGAGTTATTTTAGAGATAACTCAAATTAGAAGAAAAGCAATTTAAATAAATAATTGATTTATTTAAATTTAGAGAAGATATTTTGGAAGAAATAATTAAATAATTAGAATTATTTAATTTAGAAGATTTGAAAGCAAATTAAATAAATAAATTTATTTAATTATTGTGCATGATTTTGGAAGAACAATTTTGATTTAATTAAATAATTAAAGAATTATTTAATTGTAGATAAGAGGGAATTTGTTGAATTAATTAAATAATTGGATATATTTAATTAATGTGGATTTGATTTTTGGAAAGAGGATAATGAACCAATTAAATAATTAAAATTATTTAATTGTAGAAGAATAACAGAGGAATTTTAATTTTAATTAATTAAATAAAGCGAATTTATTTAATTAATGTTGAAAGTATGTGATTTAGAAGAATTTGATGAAATTAATTAAATAATTAGATTATTTAATTAACGTTGTAATGCAGGTGATTAGACAGATGACGAAATGCAAGTGATGCGACGACTTGGTCATTTTAGTGTGTCTACATTTTGCCCCTCTTTGATGCAATGCAGCTTGTAGCGTTGCGTCAAAGAAAACGATAGTTGAAGACGTGATACAATTGTTTTATTTTTATTTTTTTTATGCCCCAGTGTAAGTAGTTGCCCCAGTGTATGCCCCCTTGAGCGGGAAGACAGGGAAGCGACAGAGGAAAGGTGTTGACGCTCGACCAGAAGAGAACGCGACCAGGAAGAGGAAAAAGCAGAAGAAAGGGGGGGAAGAAAAACTAAGGGGGGGGAACACTATAAATAGGTCCCATGGGGACCACAATCCTCATTTGCACCCTTGGAGATTCTAAATTTAAAGAGGAGAGAATTCAAACCTAGGTGGAGAGAGTGGAGCAGCCAGCGAGGAGAGATGTTGATTCCAACACACAGTCATCGGGCAGAGTTGGTGCGGACCTATTGGCGGCCAGAAGGAGCTCCGGCAGCGGTAAGTGATCGAAAACTCCCTTTGCATTTGTCGTTTAGGGTCGTTTAGGGCTAGGTTTAGGTAGGGTTAGCCAGGTCAAGCAAAAGCGCTTTAGGAAGCCACAGCGCGTATGGGGCAGGGTTGCAGCGCTTTTGGCGCGCTATAGCGCAGCTGGTAGTCGCCTGCAGCGCTAATGGTAAAATCACGTCGCTTTTGGTATAAAGTGCTCGCGCCGTAGCGCATTTGGCAAATCCCGCAGCGCATGTGGTTAGGCAGTGCAATGCACTTGGCAAAGCAGGTTAGCGCTAGTGGTGGGAAGGGGAAAAAAACACGTCGCATCTGGTATGACAGAGTGGCGCGGTGGGTAGGACAGAGTAGCGCTTCTGGAAAAACAAGGCGCATGTGGTGTTAAAACCATAGAGCGTCTGGATAAACAGTACGGCACTGTTGGTAGAAAGGGACAGCGCTTTTGTATAAAACAAAGCGCTTTTGGTTCGAATAGAAGAAAAGTTAGGGTGCAATAGAAAAGGTAGGCTGCCAAAGAGGAAAGGGAAAGTTGGGGGTTGTAGGGATTGATGGTAGATAGGTTTGGAGGGATTTGGGAAAGAAACTGACAAGTGATTTGTTATGGATGCAGAGGATTTTACCACCACTAATGTCGCGATAGTGACATCACGCGATCGCACACGAGGTTGTACAGCTGACATGGGAGGAGGATGCGTTCCTGGAGCATGCGGGACTATGGCATGTGGCACATTTGACACACATTAGGGCGAATCTCGCCCTAGTGATAGTAGTCATGGAGAGGTATCATAGTGAGACCTCGTCATTCCACTTTCCGATAGGGGAGGCGATAGTGACACTGGAGGATGTGTACCGCATCCTAAGGATCCGGATAGATGGTGAGATAGTTGACTTTGACCCGGCCCGGGGCGAGGCCGGCTTGGAGGAGGTCTTCTGCACAGATGACCTGTGGATAGAGGACGGGGAGATCTAATGGGCAGACGTCCCGAGACTCTGCGATAGGATCAAATGGATCGTTGCATCATTGATTGGCGGCTTCCTGTGCCCGGACAGGAGATCGAGAGGATTATCAGTTGGCTGGGGGACCGTTCTATCAGGGATGTTCACCCATGGCAGACAGTATGCGTGGGGACCCTACGTGCTAGGATAGCTATATCATGATATGCACCATTGTGTTTACAGGAGAGGCAGGAGCCTCTCAGTAGGTGTGACTTTGTTATAGGTATGGGCATGGGAGCACATTCCAATCATCTGACCCATGGCACAGTGCCACCGAGACAGAGGTGAGCCATATGCATTTTTGTATGACGGGGTGATGACACATCGGAGGATGGGGTCTGTTAGCTACTGGAGGCGGCAAATAGACGAGATGGACTTATTTATATGGAGGCCCTGGTTACTGTGTGAGGAGTGGGCGGACGAGCATGAGCAGCTCATGTACTGTAGACAGGTCGCTATCTGTTCGGTAGGCAGACAGATACGATAGAGAGGTACCTACCCGAACGAGTTCTCAGGCAGTTTGGATTGCCGCAGGGGTTACCAGTGGGGGAGGCTACACACGCCAGGATGCGCAGGGAGGTTGGAGACTGGGATGCCGAGATCCCCGTGGTGACAGCATTTACAGAGGTGCGAGGACTCATCCCTGTGAGATGGGATTGGGATTCTGGGCTAGCAGACCTAGGGACACTGCCAGAGTACGATCAGTACTGGCAGACACACAGGCTGATGAGATTGACTACACCAGGTGTAGCAGGGGCAGTAGGAGAGGTGTTAGTTCTTGGAGGAGAGGCCAGGATGAGGCGGCAAGCCAGGGCAGCCAGGCAGCAGGCAGCAGGTCAGCAGGCAGGTGGAGAGGGTAACGGCCAACAGGTTGATGTGGAGATGGTAGAGGCAGTGGGCCCGGTCGTAGAGACCGACTTACAGAGAGCAGAGTGACTGCTGCAGGAGGAGATAGCCCAGAGGACTTCCTTAGAGCTCTGGATGGCACGACTTAGGAGAGACAGGGATGTAGCGTGGGCAGATGTGAGGCAGGTAGAGGCCACAGCCCAGGCACAAACACAGGCAGCCACAGCGGCACAGACAGCCCTGGCATAGGTACAGGCGTAGCTACAGGCACAGGTGCAGGCATACAAATAGCTGCATGCCTAGATACAGGCACAAGCACAGGTACAGGTGCAGCCGCCAGCTGCACCAGCAGCAGACGTAGATGAGCTAGCACAGGCTAGGAGAGAGAGAGACGCAGAGGTGCAGCTGCAATTGACAGCAGAGGCCACACTATTTAGAGTGAGGCGGGAGAGAGAGGAGGCACGTCGCGCACTGGGTGCAGACCAGAGGACACTATACAGCGAGCTCGTCCGAGTGCAGGGAGAGCTAGTATCTGCCGGCAGGGAGGTAGAGTACTACAGGGGCTTGTATGTGGGTGCGGTGCCAGCAACTCAGCAGGCACCGAGCTATAGAGACAGGATCAGGTCAGGGGCATTAGGATCCCGGAGGACAGGGCAGTCAGCATCCTCAGTTAGAGGGCCACCTTTGCCACCAGGGGGAGGAGGAGGACCATCAGGGGGACCTCCACCGAGCACAGGGGGAGGACAGGGGCCACAGCAGGAGGGCAGCTCTACCCACTAGGGTGTAGGACTTGTATATTGTATCATATTGTATCATTTTGGACAGATGCCTGTGTGCATTTTGATGTATATTTTGAGGGCTCTTAATAGCCTTGATGTACTATATTGGTGTATATTTGGATGTATACACATTTTTGTATCATTGATGTAGACACATACACTTTGTATTATGATGGCCATTACATGATATATATATGATGATCTGTTCGACTCACAGCTGTTCATGCTTTTGTGTATGCATTCCTTGATGTCATGGATGTGATGATATGTATGTATGATTATGGATTCATGTGATTACATATGTGGCTTATATGATGCTTATAGATGTATGATGATGATGATATAGATGTGATGACTAGTGATATCTGACATGTGGGTTTTGCAGATATGCACCAGAGAGAAGAACAGGAGGAGATGGAGACAGAGACTGTTGATCGATTACTGCAATAAAAGCGATATAAAGGATGTGTGAATGGATGAAAAGAGCTTGTTGTAATGGCTTCACATTTGTATATAAAGAGCAATCCTTATTTTGATATAGCACATGGATAGTCCACCACCAAGGTATAGAAGACCAAGGTGCAGTAATATCCGAGTGCATGGACGTTGACTCTGCAAGCAAACGGTTTGAACTTAGATCCTTTAGACATAATATAACCTTGTTGGAACATGTGAATAAGCCATAGTCTTGAACATAAAATAAACTTCCATACATGCGAATGCAAGAAGAATATTAATATGTAAGATGCTAGGTCGTAACACACACAAGATAAATAGAATGCTAAAGAAAGATGCTAAAGATCATTCCTCAAACACGGCACACAGAAAGCAATGACTATGCCCCCAATCTGTACTGCATCGCAACATACCAAGATTATAGCTAAATCAAGGTAGCTTTGAATAGGTATTAGAATAGGGAACAAAAGATAAACCATAACACAAATTGACTAACTTACAAAGTAAACATACAGCCAACATATTCTCTTGCCAAAGAGGTTGCTCAGGATAGATTGGATAGGAAAGATAACAGCCTTATCGTAGGAACTCTGTGTCCATTAAAGGGTGCTATCTACCTGAAAAGACAATGTCTTGCTGCGGGAAATGCCACATGTCGCAGGAGATGCGTGTGTTGGTCTCGACAATGGAACAGTTCGCAGAAGACAAGCTTGTGGATCTAGGGCTTTGGTTAAGCAGTACTTAGCTGATGTTGGCAATCGGTATGTAGGACAGTAGATGACTCCGGAAGTAGGCCTCTTTGCTTCAAGTTTGTTAAGGACTTTTGCTTTGAAAGGATGTGCTAGCTTGCTGCTTGAGTTAGTCAAGTCGAGGCGAATGGATTTTGACAACAGAAGACTAGAAGGATGGAATGCTAATGGATTGGGATGGGTGGAGAAAGATGGATCGTGTGTGCCTGAGTACTAGATACATCCTTCATATTCCAGACTGCCTACATACCCTGTATCCACAGGATCAAGGCACACTTACGATGGAAGATGAACGTGATAAACATGTAGTTCTGGATAGAGTGATGAAATGGGTCAAGGTGGAAGGGGGAGATCTTATGTACCTGAGTACTGGAAACTTCCTTCATATTCCAGACTGCCTACATACCCATATCCATGGGATCAAGGTACCTTAAGATTTGAGAAGATGATAATATGTAGTTCTGGTTGATGTGATGATGTGGGAAAAGTGCGGAGAAGAGGTGATCTTATGTACCTGAGTACTGGAAACGTCCTTCGTATTCCAGACTACCTACATACCCATATCCATGGGATCAAGGTACTTTAAGACTGAGAGGATGATAATATGTAGTTCTAGTTGAAGGTGATGATGTAGAAAAAGTGATGAGAAGATAACATCCTTATCATAGGAGCGATGCGTCCATTAAAGGGTGTTACCTGTGGAAATGAGACAAGATTGAAGTATGCGCCGCGAACCACGAACAAGGAACTAATCCTAGGCCGAAGCTAAGGAAAGCATTGCCCCCATTCTGGTAGAGGAAACTGTAGGGGTGACCGCCAAAGAAGACACAGAAAGACATGACCTAGGACAAGACAGTGCTAACTGTAGACACAGATCAAGACATGGGAAGACGACGAGGGACATTGACAAATTTTCAAGCTATACTAGATAGGGAGATGGAAATGCAAACAAAGTCAATGGTTTTATTATGGATGGATGGATGAAGCGTGTTGTGAACTAGCCAAGGAGTGGACAAGACTCAATGGACGATGGATGCTGACTCTACGCATAGCGCCTGTTTGCCAGGTTTTCACTATGGTACCTATCCAAGGCGCCTGTTTGCCAGGTTCTCACCAGAGGACAGATTTTTTTGGATCATTATAGTGTAAGCCATACGTACTGGTATTATAAGGGTCGTAAGATTGATTGGGATCATATGGGTTGTACGATTGGTTCGGATTGGGTTGGAATTAGAGGCCTTGATTAGGCAGAGGTGGAGGTGGCGCTAGGTAAGAATGTTGGCTTTGCGATGGTTGAAGAAAAGTATTGGGGGGAGGAAAGCTAAAGTGCGTTTGATTAGGTTGTGATGGTGGCACATAGCTTTGGGAGACCTGATGTTGGAAATGTTGAGAGTGGCTAGGCAATGTATGAAAGAAGTTGAGCGAGGATGAACATTGTGGAGGAGGAACATAGGTAGAAGTGATTTGCGACGGTTGGGGTTGATTGAGGATGAGAGTAGAAGAATGTTGTGGTTGGGGCTGCTTGAGGACGAGAGTAGAAGGATGTTGTGGTTGGGGCTGCGTGACTCTAATTGGTTGAGAGACATGCAGGTGTGATGATATAGGAGCTGGCATTTGTTGAGACCCTTGTTGCATGGCTACATAAGTGTTCCTTGGATTGTAATTGGGTGGGAAACCTACATGTGATGGGGTAACCAAGATTCCACTTGCGATTGGGGTGGACACTTTAGGTGGTTGCACATTCGATCGAGCTAAGGTGGCTTGCTTAGCTAACTCTACTTGGCGTTGGAGAGTTTCTCGTTGGTTTTGATAGACCTCCATAGGAGTCAAAAGCGGTGATATGGGCCTCTCCCCTGTTGGGTTTTGAAAAAGGGGATTCCTATACTGCGAGCCTTGAGTAGGTAAGGGCGTAGTTACCATGGACATGGTTTGCACCACTTGTATGGCTTCTTGTTCGTTGTTGCTCTCCTTGAGAGTGGACACATCAAAATATTGAGGTAACTTAGTGCCTTGCTTTGCAAGCAAGCGAAAGAAATGATCCTAGTTCTCACTAAGGATTTTATCAAAGGCAGCTATAGCTCTAGGATCTTGTATAAATTCATCAAGATCTTGCCCATCTTCTTGAGAGGATTGACCTATTTCAAAGTGTCGCTCTTCTTGAGATGGGGTTTGATCTACGATATACCCCTGTGGGACAAAATCTGGAGGCAAGCCTGTGGTGTACTGAGGTGCATTTATCAAAGGGGTTCTATCCTAATGAGGATTGCTTAGTTCATCTATGTGCGGCATGTTCGGAGAGTTGATTGGTTTTGCTGCGGGTGTACTAGGAGTCACCTTGGGAGTAATGTTGAGACGACCTGATTGTGGTGTGTGAGGAGGTGACTTGCGCTTCTTAGGGACAACTTGCTTGGATTTCATAGTTTGCTGTAGCCTAGTGGTGACCATGGAATACACTAGGACACAATGTAATGCTGGGAATCTATGAGATGCTTTTAAGAAATGGATAAACTTCTGATGCACACAGTACTGGACCAAAAGCGCTATATTGTTTGACCAGAGGCGCAGGACTGTGCTACCAAAAGCGTGCTACTGTGGACCAGAGGCGACGGACTGAGCTACCAATAGCGAGTTACTGCTATGCCAAAGGTGAGCTACAGTGACCAAAAGCAAGCTACTGTTATGCCGAGGGTGCTGAAGTAGAGTTTTGCCAGAGGCGGGTTACTGCTGTACCAAAGACGATCTACTGTACTACCAAAGGTGAGCTGCTGTAATACCAGGGGTGCTGAAGTAGTGTCTGATGTTTTTCAAAGGCAAAATTTTTCTGTTTCTGATTGGATTGGTTTGGCAAGAGAAAACACAGCAAACAAGTGGTCAAAAAAGGCACAAGGATTGACACAACAGATAGTGTATGTTCAAGGCTCCAAACAAGCCCAAAGTTTCCATAGGTCTAAGACAATTGCAATCAATAACAAGCACTTTTTATCCCTAGAGACAAGGTTTCATTGCAGTAGATCAGCTCACAGCTTAATACTCCGTCAATAAAAATGTCATTCCATAAAGGTGTCAGATATTTAGTATCTTTGCGAGAGACGATAGGTAGGGATATCTCACCCTCCCCTTGGAAAGCTCAAGTAGGTCACAAGAGCTTTATGTCCAAGGGAATACTATCTCTTCTCAAGGGAGCCAATGGTGAGTATCTTAAGGGTTTAAATCAATTTCCCTTGCACTGATGATTACCGCAATGTTCGGAGGTAGGTCAGGTAGTCTCTATCTAAAATAGTTCTTAGTGACTTTGAGGGACCAACGCCTTATGAGCAATGTGACAAGCTACTAAAAGCTTTAACCAATCCTACTAAGAGTTTCAAACACTTTGCTCAATGTGAAAATCGTTTCCACAAAGAGCTAGTACACCTCTTTTCAGTTTGGCACCACAAGGTAAGGCTGACGTCGGTTAGGACTTGGCTTTCGCCTTATCCCTCTTATATAGCGGTTCAAAGGAAAACTCTGCTTAGGGTCGTCCCTTTTGGATGAAGCGCAATCCAAAAGCAGGCCCTTCTAAAGGAAGTACAAAAAAGTAAGAGCAAGCATGTCAAACAAAGGTTCAATTGTCCCGTTATAAGAAAAATAAGGTGCAACTAAGCTAGGCACACACACGATTGTAGTTGTAAATTGTCTCTTATGAAATGAAGTGTTTGGCATTCATGTCCATTGTCCTTTAGAAAATTGAGGTGTTTGTTCATACATGTCCATTGTCCCTTAAGAAAAGCAGTATGTTCCTAAGACTTAGATTGCAAAAAAAGATTTGTTCAATTATCGTTTTTAAGCATGCAATGTGTTTCTAAGACTTAGTGAGATAAATCAAGAGGTCTTCAATGCTCGTCCTACATGAACATGTTAAGAAAACACCTATTGGCTCTATGTGAGTAATAAGAAGCTGCAACAAGTGAGTTAGTTCCACCAAAAAATCACAAGTTAGCAAAAATCAATCTTGACCAAAAGCACTGCACAATATTACCAGAAGCGACTTACTGTATTCCAAGGGCACTGTATCGCAGACCAGAAGCATTGTAGGATATTACCAGAGGCGCTGCAGAATATCCAGAAGTGCTTCACTGTGTATCCAGGAGCGCGACACTGTTCTGCCAAAAGTGATGTCGTGTATAGAAGAAGCATTGTAAAATACCACCAGAAGCACTGACAAATAACCAGACGCGCTGTATTGTTATGCCGGAAGCGCCGCACGGTCTTAGATTATGAAAAGATTAAATTTTGGCAAAAAGGACCAGATCAAAATGGGATTTCATGTTTAATCTACTGCTCTGAACAATAATATCTGATAGATTTGAATAGTAAACTCCAGAAAGCTCAAAAAGTGTAGCAATACAATAGATTAACACAACTACCAAAGATACCCCTAAATAAATCAGCTTAGGATGTATCAAAAGCAGGTTTGGAAAGACAAATACAACAGCTTGTCAAACTAATCCACTGATATGAAATGAGAAAAACCCTGCAAAAAATATTGAAAGCGGTCAAAACTTAATTAAGCCAGAAGCGCTTCACAGGACTGCCATTCGTGCTTTTCTGTGTTACCGGAAGCGCTGCTCTGTGTCACTAGAAGCGCTGTAGTGCCCCCAAGGGCGCTAAACTGTGCCTCCAAGAGCGCTGAAAGATACTACCAAAAGCGTTGTGCAATATCGTTTGCGCTGTGCCGTACTGTGACTTCAAAAAACACAATTTCTCAAAGAAACAAAGGGATTAGTGTGTCCCACCGGGCATGCCAGAATGTGTATGAGGAAAAATTGATTAAATCTAAACTAAATAAAATCAAAGAACTCAATAACATAAAGAAAATGAATTTAAATAAAAGCCATGACAAATAATCAATGAAATAAAGACTTTTACCGAAATCTGTATTGTTTCCTTTGGATTGAATGTGGATTGCTTAATGAAGTTGCAAAGCCATAACTGCAACAAGCAAGTAGTGTGCTCAAGAGATCAATGTCAAAAGATCATGATAGTGCTCAATCGACGCGTTTTGTATGCTCGAAGCTCTGTTAAGTATGCTTGAGAATACGATCGAAGAGAGAGGCTCAATGAAGGAGATGAGGGGGGTCTATATAGATTTCAAGGAAGTTCGATCGACTGTCTAGATAATTCAGAAGAATCAACGGAGAAGATAAGTTGAGGAATGTGCAACGAATGAGAAGAAGACATGTGTCTTGCTTGCTTTTGCATGAGAGGAGTTATCAAGAATAGAAGAATGAGTTAACTGAAGAGATAAATCAATTAAAAAAATAAAGCAATCAGTTAAGTGATTTAAAACAAGAAGAAGGGATTTGCATGAGAAAAGAAGATATTTTACTTTATTAAATATAGAAATATTTAATTGATGAGCAAGAAAGCTTGAGTTATTTTAGAGATAACTCAAATTAGAAGAAAAGCAATTTAAATAAATAATTGATTTATTTAAATTTAGAGAAGATATTTTGGAAGAAATAATTAAATAATTAGAATTATTAATTTAGAAGATTTGAAAGCAAATTAAATAAATAAATTTATTTAATTATTGTGCATGATTTTGGAAGAACAATTTTGATTTAATTAAATAATTAAAGAATTATTTAATTGTAGATAAGAGGGAATTTGTTGAATTAATTAAATAATTGGATATATTTAATTAATGTGGATTTGATTTTTGGAAAGAGGATAATGAACCAATTAAATAATTAAAATTATTTAATTGTAGAAGAATAACAGAGGAATTTTAATTTTAATTAATTAAATAAAGCAAATTTATTTAATTAATGTTGAAAGTATGTGATTTAGAAGAATTTGATGAAATTAATTAAATAATTAGATTATTTAATTAACGTTGTAATGCAGGTGATTAGACAGATGATGAAATGCAAGTGATGCGACGACTTGGTCATTTTAGGGTGTCTACAACTGGTGTAGTAGGTATAACAGCTATAGGAGGCACATGCATTGGCATTGGTGGCTGAACAACAGGGAATATTGGCAAAGGAGGCCTAGGGGCAATTTTACCATCCTGTATGAGGCTGTTCTCAGCTCTTATGGCTATAACATAAGCTTGTGGTAAGGAATTACGTCCCATAGATTGAGTCATGATAGAAATATCGCTGTTCAAAGCTCTCAAATAATATAAGAAAGCATGGTCAGCTGTAGGCCTTACCATTGGTGGGATTCTATCCCAGGTCTTCTGGAAATGGTGGTTGAAGTCTGACATAACTTCATGAGGAGCCCTCTTAATCATGGATAACTATTCCACCAATGACAAATGATCTGATTTGTCCTCAAAGAAGCTGCATAGCTCCTCTCCGAAATGATCCCATGAATCTATGGATTTCAGCAGGCAGGCTTCTGAACCAATGCAATGCCTTCCCTTTGAGGGAAGCTGCTAATAACCTAATTGCAACATTCTCTTGTGTCACATGATGGACAACACACAGGTTTGCAATGTCTTTTATATGTTCAACTGGAGTAGTCTAATCTTCACCATTAAAATATGGTAAACTTTTCAAGGCAACTAAAGGAATATCATCATGCTAAGCTAAATTCAGTGTGCTGCCTTGGTTAAATGCAAAAAATGGTTGATTTCTGGCTACAAGAATCATTGTAACTGGGATTCTTGCGACAATATGAGTTCCAACAGTAGGAGGAGTAGACTTGGCTCTTCTAGAATAGACTTGAGTTTTCTTGGGTTTTTTCATCTGTTATCCCTCTTCTCCTAGGTGGGGATAACTGCAAATACTCAAAAGATGAAGCACTACTTTTGGTTTGTATTCTTTTCATAAGTAGAAATATACTGATTTTGCTAAACCAAAGCTCAGAGTCGCCAGATATGCAGGTTTTAACATCTTACAGGTCTGAAAATCACTGGCTGCACATCAAAACCAACAATAAAAGGTAGTATTTGAAATGTTTCTAATTCCACAGTCCCACTGAGTGTGACAACAACTGTTGTCTCTTAGATTTGTACCCTTACTAAGTTGTAAAACTTGGCAATCTAGAGAAACATGGGATCTTTCCAGGTTTGTGGGTCACATGTGATGGAAAGAACCTCTGGAGAAGGCCAACTTCCTGGATGGTAATCACCTAAACTCTACTGGATTTATAGAGGAAAAAGGAGAAGGAATGCTCTTGAAAATGAAAGTTAAAACTAGAAAATTTGAAATTAAGGGCGATTCACCTAACTTGATAAGGTAAATGAAACGCAGAGCTACATACACTTGGCCACAGACAACAGAAACTAAACCTGAACAACCTATCACTATATATTTGTAAAAACACTTCACAAAGAGGCCTAACTACATTAAAATCTTTAAAAGGAAGCTAAACTTCACAGTTTAACGCCTTATAACACTCTAAGACATAGTTTGCAACCTGCATAAACATAGCTTCTGCAGAAAAAAGGGTATTGACACATAAGAGAATCACAAGGAAACACAATACCTCACAAATGACCTAATCAAACACTTGATAACACCCAATACTGCAAAACAAGAAGGCAAAATCTGACTATCAATGGTATCCAAGGTGTTCTCTATATTTCATATGCCAAAAGAGTTACAAAAACATGCTCAAACTAAGTAGGATTGCAGAAAAAATCACTAACTCTAGAATGTACATGGAAAGAACTCCCTACAAAGAGTCAAATGTATGACTATATACTCTCCAAACAACTACAATTAGGTAAAGATGAGCCATCTCCATTTTCATGTATCTCATAAATGTGCCCAAAATATTTGCCTAAAGTCTTCCAAGATGGGTTTCTAATGCAAAAATAGTCAAGGCATGCCATTAATAATCATAAAGGACCTAAAAATGTCTTTAAATGCCTTTAAATGATCCTTAAGGCCACTGAAAATAAGTCAAATCTGTACAATAACTCCTCAACCTGTTTGTCAACTCCACCCTGCAGCATCATAAATGTCTGATATTTTCACAGTAAATGACATAAATACACAATTTTTATGCATTTATCAAACATTGACTAAGAGGTTTATAATTGCACCACTTAGTTAATGTTTTTACATTCCAAAATTATTACAAACCTATGTAGAAAAATGGCATTTAGGACACAACATTTAATTTCTCGATTTTGCATAGTTTGGGGACCAATTAAATATCGTGAAAGGATGACAAAGTAATCAATGAGACTTACTTTGCCATTTGTGATAATCTGCCTAATATTGCCTCTTTGCATTTTATTACAAATGATAAAGTAATTCATAACTAATTACTTTATCGTTTGTTTACAACATTTAATCCATCTCTAGATTATGCAAAAAATGACATAAAAAACATCCATAGCTCCTAGGCAAAATGACATGACTACACATACACTCGCACCACTTAGTTAATGTTTGTGTCCTTACTCGCATCTTTCTCCATGGTCTTGATACAAACATCATGCCGTATTACATTGGTCATTTATCACACATTACAAGGCATCCTTATGACTCCATATGCAATATTTACAATGCCTTACTTATATCATGCACACTCACCTTATGGCCTCAACACCAGATGTTTTAATACTTTACTTACCTTTTATACCACCTTATATCTCCCAACACACATAACCATGCCTTATATGCATCACTTCACCCACCTTGTAACTCCCTCATGATATGCCTTAGCAAAAAAGAAATCCCCATCCTTGTGTTTTTTATAATGCATATCATGAGTTTGAAAGAGAAACAAAAGGTAGAAAAATGCCTCACGGCCCCCTTGTATCATCACTAGGTTTTTAAAGACTTTAGCAAGTCTTTACCACGACACAAAATAGATAGCAATGATTTTAATAAAAACAAAGTCAAAAAGGTAAAAAAGAAATGAAATGCTCATTCGAGCTCTAGCAAAAGGAAGGGTTTTTGAAACCCTAAGCATCATTTGCATTGTTGACTTTGCTGGGGAAAAGGCTCTTTGCCCAACCGCGGCCTCTACTAGGGTTTCTAGAGGGAAAACTCCATTTTCTGGTCGATTCTGAGAACTTCAAGGCCGATTTTTGGTCCAAGATGTAACGTATTTTTCTTTTCACTGAGATTTTGACTCCTAGTTGATTTGGCACTGATTTAGGGGCTGCATGGCTGCGTTTTTACTAGTTTTCATGCATTTTTTTTTTGTTTTCCTATGGCCGACCACCATACATTCACTTTTGACTGTGTTTGAGGCTGTAATGAAGGTTGCCTGAGGGTGATTCGAGCTTTTGAAGCCATATTGTAGTCTCTTTTGAATGAGTTTCTTCAGCAGCGAATAATGGGTAAGCATTTCATTGCTCGAACCTTATATTGGAGAATGAATACATCCTTCTTTCTGCTATATTAGAGGCATAATGAAATACTGTACTTGCTCATGCTACGTCCATACTCAGTAAAGACAAAACACCAAAGATAATTCTCTAAAAGTTTTTCTATATATTTCACCTTTCTGAGGCATGTTTTCGAGGTATTATGAGTATATTGTCTGAAATGGGTGAAATTTTTTTGATTTTTCCCTTCTACACTGATGATCTCTCGGTATTTTCTGAAATTACCTACTGCATATGCTCTACTGTGGCATGATTTCATCAAAATCTAAACATATTATTTTTGAAAATTTGTATTTTCTTTTGTTGGCTGTAGATTTGAGCTCAAAAAACTCCATTTTCTGTGATTTTTGGAGGGTTCTGTGTACTCTTGCAACTTGGGAAATCTGTATTTTCTGTATACTATGACTTGAGGCTTGATTTGGAGCATTTTTGTGCACTCTGTTCAAGAAAATATGCATTTCTTTATGTATTTCCATTTAACTCAAAACAAGCTTCAGTCTTGCTGCATTTGTGGCTTCTCTGCATACTGCTATAGTTTTTGATATCTATGAAGAAAGTTAGATTCTCTATCTAAAAACTTCAATGGCACCAGATGGGTTACTTCTAGTATATTGTAATCACACCTTCTTTATTTTTCCTAAAAATGCAAAAGATAAACCTTTTACTGGGTCGAGTGGCTATAGCTTATCTAAAGCATTTTGTTTTTAACCTGTCAAACCTTAATAGCCTGAAATTCATTTATCTTTTTTATATTAGTGATTTTCATTATGCAAATTTATATGGGGTTTGGTAGAATAATTCTTTGGTTACTACTTTCTGGTTCTGAAACCCTTTATTGTTGCAGCTCAAACCAATGTTTCTGGGCATTTTGACATTCTTTGTAGTTGAAAACTTTTACTTGTTCCGTATCTAAGATCTAGCTCAAAAACCCCATGTGGGTTTAACCTTGCTGTGAAGGAAAAGACATTTTTCTGTTGTTCTTTCATAGACTTGAACTTGCTCCTTTTTTTATTATATCACTTGTAATATGCAGAAAAATAAGACCATCATACAGTTTTTCTTTTGAGAATGCAAAGCAAAGGGTCTCATATGCTAAAAACTCTTCATTTTTTTGCGTAGCTTCTGTTTGATGTATGAAAGCAATGGCATAGATTTAAGAAAAAAATGTATCCTCTTCTTCTTTTGGCATACTAAGTTGTGGTTCTTGATGTATCTGACAAGGATGTTCCTCTATTGCTCAGTAACCGTATGTGATCATTTGATGATAGTTAGCTTCTTAAAACACAATGGTCTTTCCCTTTATTCTCTGTATATGGAAACAAGGCTACTGTACTTAGATACTTGATATGACATTTTGGCATTTTAGCATTACTTCCTATAGCTGCATATGCCACTGCAATTATTGAATATGAATGTTGCAAAATAGAGAAGGCATGAGGATATATGTAATCTCTTTGCTATCCATTTATTTGCTTGTACTTGTTCATCAATGAGATATGGATGCCTTCCAATGTGTTATGTTGCTCCAACTTTATTTTTGAAAATGTATGTGAAAAGGAAATATGCCTTTTGCTGTTTCATTATTTTACCCTTTGAATCTTCTGTAGCTGTACCTTTTGTGCATAAGGCATATGGCTATAATGTGAATTGCATCTTCATTTGATGGTTTTATGACCACTGTCTCTTTGTCTTTCTTGATTGTGCCTAGACTCTTCTTCTATCCCTCTGATGCATCTGAGTCTTCATGTACAGTATCCTCCATTTCTTTTGATATTCTTCTTGATATGGCATAATGGATTCCTTATGACTGTCCCACATAGCATTGATTTGACATGATATAAGGTTGTTTCATGTACTCAAAAGTAATTTGACACTTTATTGATGACACAAATAAAATAGGTACCCGTTCCATGAATGTATGCCTATACTTGTTTGTCTCTTTGCATGTCATCTCTCTTTTGGCTGTCCTTTACATGACTGTTGATGACTGTCCCGGAATGTATGGACTGTACTTTGTATGCTGTTCCTTTATGGATGTTTCTACTCCTTTGTACTACATGATTACTGTCCCAACCTTATGACAATTTGCTGTTCCATTATATGCTATGACAACACTTATTGTTGTTCCATATGACTGTATATGTGTTAGACCAAAACTACCATGTTGGCACAGGATAATGCACTTTTCACCAGTACAAAGGTGCCGTCATGTACTCATAAACATCTTCAATTGATGAATTTACAAAAATGATCTTTAATTGGATATATTTCATCATCTGAAAGGCTATCACAAGATCTATCTTTTCTCTCTGAACCCCCTGAATGCATGAAAATGAGAAGACATACACATTATATTTGAAATTCAATCACTCAGATAATTGGGCAGTGTGCTTGCTGATGTGTGGTTGTTACTCCATCCTCTCTTTTCCTTTAGGACTATCTTTATCATGGCTATGCATGTGATTGCCTTCCTACTGACTATTTTTTGTTGTTGTGATAGCCATAATCTGCTTTCCGAATATGCTCCTTGGGCTGTGCTTTTGTATTTGTATATTGCATCTAAAATGTTCTGTAAGGTCTATGAGCTGGGCTCAACCCTTGTGGGAGCCACATTTCCTCCACTCATAATGTAACCTGATGAATCAAAGAGAAACATAATTACACTTGTATCTGCACATGAAGCAAACTTGTTAGAAAATAAATGCATGTTTTGGATGTGTTTGATGACTGATTGTTCTCTAGGACATCCAAGTTATACATTTGTTGTTTAATGCAATTGAGGATCAGTTTATACATGTATGGTATCTTATTCATCTATGGTTTTAGACCATTCATTGCTTAGAGCATTGCTCTAACACCATTGTTCTTTACCAGATGTAGGAACCAGGGACGACATGAAGCTAGGAAGGACAAACAGGACTCGGGGCGACAAAACAACACGCCAAAGATAGAACCAGTCATTCTCAGGCAATGATTGGCCTCTGACCCTACATGCACATTACTTTATTTACTTATTGATGTGTGGATTGTTCTTCTATTTCATTGAATAAGATAGTTAGCCTCACAACTTGTCTAAGATAATGAACATTTTACATTCAATAAAGATTATTTATTTTTTGGAAAAGAATTTGGATAAACCCTTCTTATGTTACATGCACTTGGATAAATGTTGTAAACTAATAAACATAATCTCCTGAATTATTTCATTTATGGACTTGAATGTAATGTATGACAGACCAGATGAGATGTACCTTACAATTTTTGAATAAAAAACTCTACCTAAATGAGCCGTAGTGAAATTTAGGTAACATCTTTGGCGACATCTGCTATATGTTTGCTTGCTAAACATCAGACCAGTTGCCTGAAGCTTAACCATTGGACATAGAGTCACACATACTTGAAAAACACTTCTTTCCATTGTTGCAACTCACTCCAGACTGCAAACTCTTCTAATCTATCAAGTGCATGCGTATGGTTGGTGATAGTGAACCAACAAAATCACTGTCATTAATGATATGCATCTACTTGATGGGTGAGAAGGGGATAACCAATAGGAACACCTCCTTAGCAAACTACTGTGATTTATTATAGCTCTGTGAGGACAGGTATGATGTGTGACAGTGAATACATGTATTGACTATTTTATATGATGGTTGTACCATATTCAAATGAAATACATTACAGTAGTTTCATCCTCACACATAACCAGACCCAGGAATAACTAACAACTATGCGGAAACATACTTAGGGAAATGAAATCTGCATCTAATCTATTGTGCAGAAGAACTTATTCAACAACAGACACTCCATGAAATATGTACAAACATGAAAGATCCTACCTCAGAAGCAATGTTTGAGATGAATCCCATTGACTGGGATTGGATCGATGTCACCATCTAGCTTAGACAGCTGGAAAGCATTATGCTATTTACATTCTTGAACAATGTATGGCTCACTCCAAAAAGCATCAAACTTAGAGTGCTTCCCAGGTTTGCTTTTCAACACATCCCATTTTAGCAATGTCACCCTCCTAGAATGTTCTTGGAGATGCTCTTTTGTCAAAAGACCTCTTCGTTTGAGCTTGACGATGCTCTATGTTTCTCATGGCATCACTTCTGGTTTCTTCAAGCTCAACTAGTTGAGCTAGCCTTACTGTCATAGGGCCTTCTTCTACCATGTCCAGCTGATTCACCAAATCAAGTGCTGGTAACTCAAGTGTGATTGGAAGGCTTGCTTCCTTGCCATATACCAACATGAAAGGTGAATGCCCTGTTGACCATTTTGTAGTAATTCTATCAGCCCATAGTGTTGTCTTTAATTGTGTAAGGTAGGCTCTCTGGTTGCCCTCCATGGTCTTCTTGATAATTCTGATCAAGTTCTTATTGGTGGATTCTGCTTGGCTATTTCCTTGTGAATAGTAATTGGAGGATGCATTGAGATAAATGCCATTTTTTACAGCCCAATCAGAGATTCTCGAACCAACAAAAGAAAGGGCATTGTCTAAAATAATGGACTCAGGCACTCCAAATCTGATAGCCAGCTCTTCATAAAAATTTAGATCAGTAGACTCATTGGCCTCCTTAAGTGCGACTGCTTCAGTCCACTTAGTGAAATAATCAGTGGCTATAAGAACCCATTTATGGCCAGCACTAGATGAAGGGTTTACAACCCCAATAAAGTCTAATCCCC
The DNA here is from genome assembly GCA_027924645.1 of Cunninghamia lanceolata. Taxonomy (NCBI): domain Eukaryota; kingdom Viridiplantae; phylum Streptophyta; class Pinopsida; order Cupressales; family Cupressaceae; genus Cunninghamia; species Cunninghamia lanceolata. Next base: position 39,686,491 of record BSBN01000391.1, on the reverse strand, counting down.
ACCTCATAAAGGGTTGTTCAACCTGAACTGGTTGCAAAGGTAATGCTACCAACTTCTCTTTTCTGGTGAACAGAGCACATTCCTTGCATTTTTTGACCCAGAAGTGTGCATCTTTAAACAAACTGGGCCAATAATAGCCGCCTTTCATCACCTTAAGAGTTGTTTCTCTAGGTGAAAAATGGCCTCCAGCTGACCCCTTATGAAATTCATGCAACACTTTTTCAACTTGGTTAGGTCCAATGCATCTTAGCAATACTCCATTAAAATCTTTCCTAAAAAGCAAGTCATTAATGAGCACATAAGGTATGGACTGCAATCTGAAATACCTTCATTTGGCTCTATCCAAGCCCTGAGGACACACACCGGTCTACAAGAAATGAACCATTTCTTGCACCCAATCAGCAACAGGATCTAAAACAATTGTTTGCTCTTGGTCTTGTAATGATAGAACAACTTCTTGTTCATGTTCTTCTTTGCTGATAACACCATCAACAAGCTATTTGCATAGTCCTTTTCCCTTGACCAGCTTGGTAACCTTAATGTCCATGTCATATTCCATTACTTTAGTCACCCAACTAGCTCTTTTATCACTGAGATCCTTACTTAGTAGAAATTCCTTCACACTCGGATGAACAACCATTAGATTAATCTTGTTACTTGACAACATGTGTTTAATCTTTTTCAAACTCCTTATAACAACAAGTACATTTTCTCAACAAAAGTGTAACTCAGCTCATAATCTTTCAACGCTTGATTGAAAAAAGCTAAAGGCTGCTCCATTTGTAGATCATTTTTCTGTACCAACATAGCAGAAACAGGATCAACATTACCATATGCATACAAAGTGAAATCCTTAGAAAAATCAAGATTTAGAAGTGTAGGTGCAGCAGCCAAAGCCTCTTTAATAAGCTCAAAACTTTGTATTCCTTCTCTAGTCTAGCTAAAAGACACGTTCTTTCCCAATATAGTAGTTAGTGGATTTAACAAATTAGAAATATTAGGGATAAACCTCCTGACAAATTTGATCCTACCAATGAAACTATGTAGGCCTTTCTTGTGTGCTGGTAAGGGCAGAGCCAAAATTGTACTTATTCTCTCTGGGTCAATGGTGATGCCTTGTTTTGACACCACGTAACCAAGCAATCAACCCTCATGGACATCAAACACACATTTTTTGGGATTAAGTGATATCCCAAACTCCCTACACCTCTCAAAAATCTGCCTTAGGTGATTTAGATGATCTTTGGCTTGTTTAGAGAAAACAATAATGTTATCAAGGTAGACTAGGACAGTCTTGTACATCAGGCCTTGAAAGGCCATATCCATAGCCTTTTGAAAGGTTGCTCCAACATTGGACAAACCAAAAGGCATCTTCTTGTAAGCCATAGTCCTCCGTTTTGTGGTGAAGGTTGTTTTGTACTGGTCTTCCTCTCTTACTAAAATTTGATTGTAATCAGAATAACCGTCTAGTAAGGAAAACCTCTCTGATCCTGAAACTACTTGGAGTATCTACTCCATGGAAGGCAAAGGATGATGGTCTTTCAAGGAAGCTCTATTCAAGTCATGAAAGTCTACACACAACCTTATCTCCCCATTTTTCTTCCTAACCGGAACAAGGTTGGAAACCCATGAGGTGTGCTTGATAGGAAATATTATGCTACTCTCAATCAGCTTGTTCAGTTCTTTTTTCATGAGAGGCTCTAATTTAGGATTCAAAGGCCTATGTTTCTGCCTAATAGGCTTGGCATTAGGCTCAAGTTCAATCGTATATTGAGTAAGCTGAGGATCAAACCCTTTTAAATCACCATATTCCCATGCAAAAATGTCACTAAATTCTTGAAAAAGTTGAATAAATGCATGTTTTTCCTTTGCTATACATACCTTGCCCAGTTTAAGGAGTTTACCCTTAAAGATCTCAAATTCTTCATAGTGATCATGTTGAACTTGTAGTCTAGACTTGGGTTTTTTAGCTTCATCATCAGTGTTAAAAATAGACTCTAAGGTGACTAAACCCATTGGCACCTTGTTATTCTTGAGTTGGATGATTTGGTCACAGTACTGCTGATGTAACTTCTCTTGGTTAGCATGAGAGAATTCAACTTCCTCTCTCAAGAAGTTTACAATTTGCTGATCACTATCAAACACCTGCCAATGTATGTCATTATCTTGTACAATAGGCCTAACAACAATCTTAATGTGCTAATTAGTCTTATCACTACTAATTTCCTTGGGAATGTCATATTTGGCCCCTACAGTAGCTAGCCTATCAGCGTGTTTATTCTAATTTCTGGTTATGGATATCAAATTGAATGCATCAAATCCTTCCAAAGGGTCCCATACTCTATGCTTGCAAGACTTAAGTAGATCATTTTTTGTGACATTAAGCTTTCTCACCTGATTTACAACTAGTTCGTTGTCCCCATAAACTTTCATACAGCTAATACTGCTTTGTCTTACCCATTCCAAGCCTTGAATGAGAGCTTCGTATTCAGCCACGCTGTTAGTGTAGCTGAAACAGAATCTAAAATCTAAATAGTAGCTCTCAGCCTTCAAGGAAACAAGCATGCATCAACCACCACCACCCATTCTGCTCCTTGAGTTGTTAAAAAATAGCTCCCAGACCTCATTATCTTGCTGCCCATCATGTTGTTCTACACTTTTTCCAATGTTAGGAAGAAATGAATCAGCCTCGTGCATCATATACACACCCAAACCAACCTCTTCCAGGTGTTCATATGGCTCAAACACTTGAGTTTGATCTACCCATTCATCAAGAAGGACTTCTGGTATGCCTTTAATTAGTGTACTGCCTTCTTGGACAGCGGGCTGCTCCATTTCTAACTCACTTGCAACCAAGTTGGCATTGATGGGGCATGTAGTGTAAGGCTCATTATGGTCTTTGGCAATGGGTTCTAACTTGATAGTTACCTTAGGGCCATACCTAGTTCTGAACAACATATGAGACCAATCCGAGGACAAGTAACCTCCTATCTTTGTAGTAAAATCCCTTGACAAGCAAATAGAAAAATAGGGAGGTAATGCAATGACATATATGTTCTGCGGGATAGAGAAATTTGGATAGGCATGCAGAGTTAAACTTAGTCCCTTTATGACACCCACTTTATTAATAGTAGTTACATCCATCTGAACAACTCCCTTCTCTAATGGCTCATATTCAATGCCTAACTTGTCAACAATCTGTTTGGGCATGACGGAACTACTAGCACCTGAGTCAATCATGTAGTTATGAACTAGATGATGCCCTATGATCAAAGATACATAAAATGGTGGGGGTTTGACCTCTGAAGCTTGTTGTTCTACATTTTTTTCAATGTTACTTGTCAAAACAGCCTTAGACTTATCTATATCAGACTCTTGAGACAGTTTTAAATTTGACAAGGTTGATTGGAGCAAGTCTTTTTAGCTAGGGATACTCAAGGAATCCCACATAGACATGGATACATTTATTTTTTCATATGCTCAAGGATATTGAAAGCAGATGTACTTGATTTAGCTTGGCATTTGGGGGCAGCCACCTCACCTTGAGTACAAGTTGCCTAAACTGGTGGATTAAGTTGTTCCTTGCCTATCAAAGGCTGACCCTTTGATAGAACTTGAATTTTTTCATCCTTTGATGGGTTAGAAACACCTTGACCCACATTCGACACTTGATGCCCATGATTTTAAACTTTACTAGCTTTCTGCCCTTCATCAATAGCCCTTTTCTTGCTGTGTGTATTGTCTAAAACTGAAGAACCAACTTGGTTCATACAACAGAATTCTTCTCCTTGCTAGTTTAGGAGTGTTGTCTCATGTACCTATTCTTCTTGTTGCTGAACAAGAGGTTCTACAGGCACATTAGACTGCACTGCTGGACTATTTTGAACCATCAGAGCTTGGTTAACCACCCCATTGGCACATGTATTTTGGTTATGGGGATGGTTACAAGGAAAGCACCAGTCATAGTCTTGAGCCAAATTGTTTTGTGTGGGTACAACTTCCTTCGAGTAACTAGCAATGTTTGGATTGTAGGCCTGATAAGCCTAGAGTTAAAGGTTTTCCTTGGACCTTGATTGTTGGGCTGATAAGGTGGCCTATTTGGTTGATTTTGTTGGTAATTGGACTGGAATAGGGGCTGATAAGGTTTGAAATTTTGGCCTTGCTACCTCTTGAGGTTCACTATCTCATTACCAAAAGATTGCAACAGTCCTTCGATCTCCTGTAACTCAAAGGATTGAGTTTGAACATAATTTTCTTTTTTATTGGGCTGAGTATTAGGTGTTGGTAACGCTGGTGCAACAAGTATAATAGCTATAGGAGGTACATGCATTGGCATTGGTGGCTGAATAGCAGGGAATATTGGCAAAGGAGGCCTAGGGGCAATTTTACTAGCCTGTATGAGGTTGTTCTCAGCTCTTATGGCTATAGCATAATCTTGTGGTAAGCAATTGCCTCCCATAGATTGAATCATGACAGAAATACCGTTGTTCAAAGCTCTCAAATAATATAAGAAAGCATGGTCAGTTGTAGGCCTTACCGTTGGTGGGATTCTATGCCATGTCTTTTGGAAACGGTGGTTGAAGTCTGACATAACTTTGTGAGGAGCCCTCTTAATCATGGACAACTATTCCACCAATGACAAATGATCTCATTTGTCCTCAAAGAAGCTGCATAGCTCCTCTCCGAAATGATCCTAGAAATCTATGGAGTTCACTGGCAGGCTTCTGAACCAGTGCAAAACCTTCCCTTTGAGGGATGTTGCTAATAACCTGATTGCAACATTCTCTTATGTCACATGATGGACAACACACAAGTTTGCAACATCTTTTATGTGTTCATTCAGAGTAGTCTCATCTTCACCATTAAAATATTGTAAACTTTTCAAGACAGCTATAGGAATATCATCATGCTGAGCTAAATTCAGTGGGCTACCTTGGTTGAATGCAACAAAAGGCTGATTTCTGGCTACAAGAATCATTGTAACTGGGATTCTTGGGATAGTATGAGTTCTAATAGAAAGAGGAGTAGACTTGGCTCTCCTAGAATAGACTCGAGTTTTCTTGGATTTCTCAGTTGTTATCCCTCTTCTCCTAGGTGGGGATAACTACAAGTACTCAAAAGATGAAGCACTGCTTCTGGTTTGTATTCTTTTCATAAGAAGAAATATACTGATTTTGCTAAACCAAAGCTTAGAGTTGCCAGATATGTAGGTTTTAACCTCTTACAGGTCTGAAAATCACTGGCTGCACATCAAAACTAGCAATAAAAGGTAGCATTTGAATTCTTTCTAATTCCACAGTCCCACCAGGCATGCCAAAAATTATTCTCTCAGATTTGCACCTTTGCTGAGTTGTAAAACTTGGCAATTTGGAGAAACATGGGATCTTTCCAGGTCTATGGGTCACCTGTGATGGAAAGAACCTCTGAAGAAGGTCGGATTATTGGCTGGTAATCACCTAAAATATACTAGATTTGTAGAGGAAAAAGGAGAAGGAATGCTTTTGAAAATGAAAGTTAAAACTGGAAAATTTTAAAATAAGGGTGATTCACCAAACTTGATAAGGTAAATGAAACTCGGACCTGCATACACTTGGCCACAGACAACAGAAACTAAACCTGAACAACCTATCACTATATGTTTGCAAAAACACTTCACAAAGAGGCCTAACTGCATTAAAATCTTTAAAAGGAAGCTAAACTTCATAGTTTAATGCCTTATAACACTCTAAGACACAGTTTGCAACCTGCATAAACACAACTTCTGCAGAAAAAGGGTATTGAAACATAAGACAATCACAAGGAAATAAAATACCTCACAAATAACCTGATCAAACACTTGATAACACCCAATACTACAAAACAAGAAGGCAAAATCTGACTATCAATGGTATCCAAGGTGTTCTCTATATTTCATATGCCAAAAGAGTTACAAAAACATGCTCAAACTAAGTAGGATTGCAGAAAAAATCACTAACTCTAGAATGTACATGGAAAGAAATCCCTACAAAGAGTCAAATGTATGACTATATACCCTCCAAACAACTGCAATCAGATAAAGATGAGCCATCTCCATTTTCGTGTATCTCATAAAATGTGCCCAAAATATCTTCCTAAAGTCTTCCAAAATGGCTTTCCAATGTAGAAATAGTCAAGGCATGCCATTAATAATCATAAAAGCACTTGAAAATGTCCTTAAATGCCTTTAAATGATCCTTAAGGCCACTGAAAATAAGTCAAATCTATGCAATAACTCCTCAACCTGTTTGTCAACTCCACCCTGTAGCATCATAAATGTCTGATATTTTAACAGTAAATGACATAAACACATAGTTTTTCTGCATTTATCAAACATTGACTAAGAGGTTTATAATTGCACCACTTAGTTAATGTTTTTACACTCCAAAGTTATTACAAACCTATGGAGAAAAATGACATTTAGGACACAACATTTAATTTCCTGATTTTGCATAGTTTGGGGACCAATTAAATATCGTGAAAGGACGACAAAGTAATCAACGAGACTTACTTTGCCATTTGTGATAATCTACCTAATATTGCCTCTTTGCATTTTATTACAAATGATAAAGTAATTCATAACTAATTACTTTATCGTTTGTTTACAACATTTAATCCATCTCTAGATTATGCAAAAAATGACATAAAAAACATCCATAGCTCCTAGGCAAAATGACACGACTCCACATACACTCACACCACTTAGCTAATGTTTGCGTCATTACTCACATCTCTCTCCATGGTCTTGATACAAACATCATGCCATATTACATTGGTCATTTATCACACATTACAAGGCATCCTTATGACTCCATATGCAATATTTACAATGCCTTACTTATATCATGCACACTCATCTTATGGCCTCAACACCAAATGTTTTTATACATCACTTACCTTTTATACCACCTTATATCTCCCAACGCACATCACCATGCCTTATATGCATCACTTCACCCACCTTGTAACTCCCTCATGATATGCCTTAGCAAAAAAAACCCTCTCCCTTGTGTTTTTCATAATGCATATCATGAGTTTGAAAGAGAAAAAAAAGGCATAAAAATGCCTCACGCCCCCTTGTATCATCACTAGGTTTTTAAAGACTTTAGCAAGTCTTTACCATGGCACAAAATAGATAGCAATGATTTTAACAAAAACAAAGTCAAAAAGGTAAAAAAGAAATGAAATGCTCATTCGAGCTCTAGCAAAAGGAAGGGTTTTCGAAACCCTAAGCATCATTTGCATTATTGACTTTGCTGGGGAAAAGGCTCTCTGCCTAGCCATGGCCTCTGCTAAGGTTTGTAGATGAAAAACTCCATTTTCTGGTCGATTTTGAGAACTTAGAGGCTAATTTTTTGTGCAAGATGTAACGTATTTTGCTTTTCACTGAGATTTTGACTCCTAGTTGATTTGGCGTTGATTTAAGGGCTCAATGGCTACATTTTTACTAGTTTTGATGCATTTTTTTGTTGTTTTCCTATGGCCGACCACCATACATTCACTTTTGACTGTATTTGAGGCCGCAGTGAAGGTTTCCTGAGGGTGATTTGAGCTTTTGAAGCCATATTGCAGTCTCTTTTGAACATGTTTCTTCAGTAGTGAATAATGGGTAAGCATTTCATTGCTTGAACCTTGTATTGGAGAACGAATACATGCTTTTTTCTGCTATGTTAGAGGCATAATGAAATACTGTACTTGCTCATGCCACGTCCATACTCAACATACCTCCTCATTAATTTGTAAAACACAATGAACACATGGCAGTAAAGACAAAACACCAAAGATACTTCTCTGAAACTTTTTTTGCATATTTCACCTTTTTGGGGCACATTTTTGAGGTATTATGAGTATATTGTCTAAAATGGGTGAATTTTTTTTAATTTTTCCCTTCTACACTGATGATGTCTCAGTATTTTCTAAAATTACCTGCTGCATATGCTCTGTTGTGGCATGATTTCATGAAAATCTAAACATATTGTTCTTGAAAATCTACATTTTCTTTTGTTGGCTATAGATTTGAGCTCGAAAAATTCCATTTTCTATGATTTTTGGAGGGTTCTGTGTATTCTTGCAACTTGGAAAATCTGTATTTTCTGTATACTATGACTTGAGGCTCAATTTTGAGCATTTCTGTGCACTCTGTTCAAGAAAATCTACATTTCTTTCTATATTTGCATTTAGCTAAAAATGAGCTTTAGTCTTGTTGCATTCGTGGCTTCTCTACATACTACTATAGTTTTTTATATCTATGAAGAAAGTTAGATTCTTTGTCTGAAAACTTCAATGGCACCAGATGGGTTACTTCTGGTAAATTGTAATCACACCTTCTTTATTTTTCCTAAAAGTGCAAAAGATAAACCTTTTACTAGGCTGGGTGGCTGTAGCTTATCTAAAGCATTTTGTTTTTAACCTGTCAAACCTTCATAGCCTAAAATTCATTTATCTTTTCTCTATTAGTGATTTTCAAGTCTATGAAAGAACAACAGAAAAATAAGACCATCATATAGTTTTTCTTTTGAGAATGCAAAGCAGAGGCTCTCATATGCTAAAAACTCTTCATTTTTTCTCGTAGCTACTCTTCGATGTATGAAAGCAATGGCATAGATTTAAGAAAAAAATGTACCCTCTTCTTCTTTTGGCATACTAAGTTGTGGTTCTTGATGTATCTGACATGGATGTTCCTCTATTGCTCTGTAACCGTATGTGATCATTTGATGACAATTAGCTTCTTAAAACACAATGGACTTTCCTTCTTTTCTCTGTATATGGAAACAAGGCTACTGCACTTAGATACTTGATACGACATTTTGGCATTTTTGCATTACTTCCTGTAGCTGCATATGCCATTGCAATTATTGAATATGAATGTTGCAAAATAGAGAAGGCATGTGGATATATGTAATCTCTTTGCTTTCCATTTATTTGCTTGTACTTGTTCATCGATGAGATATGGATGCCTTCTAATGTGTTATGTTGCTCCAACTTTATTTTTGAAACTATATGTGAAAAGGAAATATGCCTTTTGCTATTTCATTATTTTACCATTTGAATCTTCTACAGTTGTACCTTTTGTGCATAAGGCATATGGCTGTAATGTGAATTGCATCTTCATTTGATGGTGTTATGACCACTGTCTCTTTGTCTTTCTTAATTGTGCCTAGACTCTTCTTCTATCCCTCTGATGCATCTGAGTCTTCATGTATAGTATCCTCCATTTCTTTTGATATTCTTCTTGATATGGCATAATGGATTCCTTATGACTGTCCCACATAGCATTGATTTGACATGATATAAGGTTGTTTCATGTACTCAAAAGTAATTTGACACTTTATTGATGACATAAATAAAAAAGTTATTCATTCCATGAATGTATGCCTGTACGTGTTTATCTCTTTGCATGTCATCTCTCTTTTGGTTGTCCCTTACATGACTGTTGATGACTGTCCTAGAATGTATGGACTGTACTTTGTATGCTATTCCTTTATGGATGTTGCTACTCCTTTATACTACATGATTGCTGTCCCAACCTTATGACAGTCTGTTGTTCCATTATATGCTATGACGACACTTATTATTGGTCTATATGACTATATATGTGTTAGACCAAAACTACCATGTTGGCACAGGATAATGCACTTTTCACCAGTACAAAGGTGCCGTCATGTACTCATAAACATCTTCAATTGATGAATTTGCAAAAATGATCTTTAATTGGATATATTTCATCATTTGAAAGGCTATCACAAGATCTCTCTTTTGTCTCTGAACCCCCTGAATGCATGAAAATGAGAAGAAATACACATTATATTTGAAATTCACTCACTTAGATAATTGGGTAGTGTGCTTGCTAATGTGTGGTTGTTACTCCATCCTCTCTTTTCCTTCATGACTATCTTTATCATGGCTATGCATGTGATTTCCTTCCTGCTGATTGTTTGCTATTGTTGTGACATTCGTAATCTGCTTTCTGAATATGCTCCTTGGGTTGTGCTTTTGTATTTGTATATTGCCTCTGAAATGTTCTGTAAGGTCTATGAGCTGGGCTCAACCCTTGTTGGAGACACATTTCCTCCACTCATAATGTAACCTAATGAATCAAACAGAAACATAATTACACCTGTATCTGCACATGAAGCAAACTTGTTAGAAAATAAATGCATGTTTTGGATGTGTTTGATGACTGATTGTTCTCTAGGACATCCAAGGTATACATTTCTAGTTTAATGCAATTGAGGATCAGTTTATACATGTATGGTATCTTGTTCATGTATGTTTTTGGACCATTCATTGCTTATAGCATTGCTCTAACACCATTGTTTTTTACTAGATGCAGGAACCAGGGACGACATGAAGCTAGGAAGGACAAAGACGACTCGAGGCGACAGGACAACACGCCAAAGCTAGAACCAGTCATTCTCAAGCAATGACTGGCCTCTAACCCTACATGTACATTACTTTATTTACTTATTCATGTGTGGATTGTTCTTCTATTTCATTGAATAAGACACTTAACCTCACGGCTTGTGTGAGATAATGAACATTTTACATTCAATAAAGATTATTTATTTTTTGGAAAAGATTTTGGATAAACCCTTCTTATGTTACATGCACTTGGATAAATGTAGTAAACTAATAAACATAATCTCCTAAATTATTTCATTTATGCACTTGAATGTAATGTATGACAGACTAGATGAGATGTACCTTACAATTTTTGAATAAAAAACTCTACCTGAATGAGCCGTAAAGAAATTTAGGTAACAGGTCCATCTTCAATCCTTCTGTAGAAATCACAAATCCCAAATATACCATCTCTTCCTTCATGAAACTACACTTCTTGATGTTTATTAGCAATTTCTCCTCTCTCAACCTCTGCAAAACTTGTCTAATATGCCACAAATGTTCTCCTTTTGTTTTACTGAAAATCAGAATATCATCAAAGTACACAATCACAAACTTACCCAAGAATTTCTTCAAGACTTCAATCATCAACCTCATGAAAGTACCCAGTGCATTTGTTAATCCAAAAGGCATCACTAACCACTCATACAATCCTTCATTTGTTTTAAAAGTAGTCTTCCATTCATCTCCTTCTTTGATTATGATCTGATGGTATCCACTCTTCAAGTCTATCTTTGTGAAATATTTTGCTCCACTCAGACAATCCATAATATCATCCATCCTAGGTAAAGGAAATCTATACTTAACTATGATCTTGTTTATTGCTCTAGAGTCAGTACACATTCTCCATTCTCCATCCTTCAGTTCAAGCACTGCAGGTACTGCACAAGGATTCAAGCTTTCTCTGATCCAACCTTTCCTCAACAACTCTTGTATCTGTCTATTCAGTTCTTCATTCTCTGCTAGTGTCATCCGGTGTGCTGCTTTGTTAGGAAAACTTGCTCCTTGTATAAGATCCATGTGATGACTGATACTCCTTATAGGTGGTAATCCATCAATCACATTATCTGATATGATGTCTTCATACTCTATCAACAACTCTCTTATCTCATCCAGTTTAGTTTCTTTCTTCACTACTTCAGGCATTTTAGGAATCAAGGCATAACACATACTTTCCTGTTTCAAACCATCCAAAAATTTCCTTCCATCTACCAAATAGATTCTAGCATTCCCACATACCACATCTTTAGGATCATCCTCCAAAGGAATCAAAGTAATTCTTTTCCCATTTGTTGTATAGTGTAAGTATTCTTTCTCCCATCATGTATAGCTTTTCTATCATATTTCGAAGGTCTATCCAACAAGATATGACAAACCATAGGCATAATATCACACAAGACTTCATCATGATAAGATCCAATATGAAATTTCACCAAACATTGTTCACTCACCAATACCTTATGAACATCATGAATGCATGCTATTTGATAGGGCTTAGGGTGTTTCAATCTTTCCAGCTTCAGCTTAGTCACCATCTCCTTTGAAACTAGGTTATCTGAACTACCACTATCAATTACAACTGTACAACACTTACCTCTAGATTTGCATCTAGTTCTGAACAAACTTTTCCTCTGTGATAGTTCCTCATTTGTCTCTATTTGGAATAGTTCTCTCCTCATCACCAATGATTCTCCCTTTTCAGGGTTTCCAATAGAACTAGGTGATTCAATAGGTTCTTCTTCAACATAGGCTGGTCATCCATTATTTTCAATCCTCCTACTTGTACTACCCTGATTACATTCAAATGCTCTATGTCCTTCACCTCCACACTTGAAACAAGTACCTATGAATGTCCTCTTATCAAATCCTCTTCCTTCTCTTCTATATTCTTCGTTCCATTATGCACTAGGGTTTCCTCTTCGGTAAATTTTTTTGTCATCTCTCCGGTAAGCATTGTTATCTCTGTCATCCTTCCTAACTGGGCTGTCAAACTTGTTCTACTCTGAAAATGGTAGATCATATTTGGAAGATGTTCTTCCTTTATGAAATTTACCTCCTCTGCCTCTTTGTCTCTGATCATGTCTCTTATTTAGCTTTTCTTCAACTTTCAAGGCAAATTGATATGCTTCTTCCAAAGATGTCATCCTTACCAAGCTTAGTTCTTCTTGAATGTTCAATCTTAGTCCATTGATGTATCTAGCCATTCTCTCCTTGCTTGCTTCACTATGTCCTGTTCTTATGATCATCTTATGAAATTCTTTAGTGTACTCCTTCACAGATTTCTCCTTTTGTCTCAGGTTTTGCAATCTCTTCAACAACTCCAACTCATAGTCAGTAGGTATAAACTGATTCTTCAACTTTGTCACCATCCGGTCCCACTTTGTAATCTTTTCTTTTCCTCTTCTCTTTCTTTCCAACTAAACTTCTTTCCACCATATAGCAGCATGTCCTTTCAACTTTGTCTTTGCAAATTTCACTTTCTCCAAATCTTGAATTTCCTCATATTCAAAGTATTCTTCCATATCATTTATCCAATCAATCAATTCTTTAGGGTTCAAATTACCAGTATAGTTCAGCACATCAACTCTAGGTCTCTTTCCAATCTTTGAAATAGCTTGCAACATCTTTATCTGATCTGATTCTATTGGCAGTGAGCTGCCCCCTTGTCAGTGAGGCATTCAATGCTAACCTCAAGATTCGTGACATGGCAGTGAGCCTCCCGTGGATCTGGGTTAAGTCTAGCGTTTGTAGCAAGCGTTGATAGCTCAAGCTTTTGGCACAACGGCAAACGATTCCATCAATTGGTATCAGAGCCATGGGTCACGGGTTCGAATCCCTCGAGTTGTGTTGAGGGGGGGATTAATTGATGGTGTCAGATTCAGATTGTCATTGATGTCAAAAGGGTCTTACAGGATCTTGGGTTGATATTAGTAAACTTTTGAAGGTCACCTTTCAGGAGGTAAGTGCAAGAGGTTAATGCAAGTTAAGGTTATACTTCAAAAGATAAGGTTTTGCTTCATATGTGTGAAGTTGTTGACAGGAGTAGGAGACATCATCTTGTGTGTTCTTTCCATTGAGTATGGTAAAGTGTTGTGTCATTCAGATTGAGTTGATGATAATGCAGTTCTGACAGATACAAGACTCATGGTTATGATAGTCTTATTTGATCTGCTAGTTTACATCGTTTGTTGATGCTCACATATTATGGACAGGTGATATCAAAGGTTGAGAGGATCTCAGTTGAACAAAATATGATGCTTGTGCTTCAAATTTTGAATATTCACAATATAGGAGTTATTTCATTCACATTCAATTTTCTCACTCTTATTGGTGTGGTTCTCATGGTGTGTAGTTGGTTTTGGATTGAGTTGAATGTAGTTCTGATGATCTTGTTTAAGGTTGTCATCATCATCAAGGATCTTCATCAGAGGATAGATGTTGTGCATTGCATATGTCAATGGTATTAAGGTTTGATCATGGCAGATGGCAGAGTTAAGGTTTGTATTACAGATGGCAGATGGCAGAGCACTTCATATGACTATGTTAGATTTTGACTTATAAAAAGTTCAAAACAATAATCTAAATCTCTCAAAGTTTTCACAAGGTTCAAAGTGTTCACAAGGTGCTCTAAATGCCAATCACATTCTATATGCACTTTTGTTATGAAAAGATATTGACTTGTTATTGCAAGTAAATCACTTAAGAGTGACTTGTTAAAGGGTTTGTTTCTCATATAAATGACCGGTCTCCACAAAATCCTTCAAAGTCTTCATTATTCAAATGGAGATAAAAAGTTTTTTTTTAAGTTAGAACCTTTTTCCTCCCATTTTTGGCGGCCACTTATGAGGCATTTAATATATTCTTTTTGAGCTATTTTAAAGGCTATCTTTTAGCCTACCAAAGGGGTCTTAAATCATGGTTTCCCCCTTTACTTTTTGACTGGTCTCTTTTTATATTCAAAAAGCTCCAAAAGAAATAAAAAACAGCCATATTTAAATGTGTAGTATGAATTTGTTAGAAATTCATAAAGTTTTTTTTTTGAAGACTATTTTTAGTCTATTTCTAAAGGCAGCCTTTTGAGGATTTTTTTTGAAGGTTTTTATGAAGATAGAAAGTTTTTGGAGATTCCTTTTCTATTTCGTGGTAAATGAATGTTAAAGTGGGAGTCATAGTGAATGTGCCTTTTTGAGGCTATATTTAGCATATTTTTAATGGCAGATTTTGTGAGATTGAAAGGAGAATTTTTAATAAGTTTTTAAAGCATTTTTTTAAAGATTATTTTGACACTTTTTGAAGTGTTAAAGGCAGCAAATGAAGAATACTTGTTATGAGAAGAAGATTAAAAGTCATTTTGCAGGTGTATGATTTTATTGGAAGCATAAGAGTTTTTGTTATTCAGATGGACATTTGCAGAGGATTTTTGTATGGGAAGAAGAATATGAATTGGACGGAGGAGTTGAAGACATTTTTTTTGGGAGCTATTTTTTATATAGATTGAAGATAATTTTTGCAGAAAGAAGAGAATATGAAGAGTTTTTTAAATGAGAATATGAAAGAAAATTTTCATAATATTGTATATAAGTTTTTTTCTTTTCAGGAGAATGTATTATTATTTTACAGGAGGATAAAGAATATCATTATTGAAAAGAAAATGAAGAATGTGAAGGAGAAAATAAAGAGTTTATTTATATAGAGAAAAGAGAGATTTGAAAGGACAGGTTATTTTTTCCTTGCAGGTGAAAAGTTGAATATGAAAGGTCTTTTCATATTTAATGGTATTGCAGATGGATTGATTGGTAAGCTAGAGGTTGCAGATCAATGATGAAGACAATTTTATGTTAAATAGAAAATACAGATGAATGTATTAAATGTGAAAAACTAATTTGTAATGACTAAGATATATTTCCTGATCAGGTGAATTAGATGATTCAAGGATAAAATATCAGAGGATTGGAATGATGGAATGTATGTTGCAGATGAGTTGATTTGAATGGTGCAAATTAGATTGAACAACAATCACTTCTTGCACATGAGATTTTTAGTTCTGATTGATTGAGAAATGCCAATGAGGCACAACAGTATGCCAGTGAGGCTTGTAGGTTAGTAAGACCATTTGTCAGTGAGACACTTACATCAGCCAGTGAGGCTTGTAAAGATATTTTCAAGGATAAGCCAGTGAGGCAGTTTTGGAGTGGTTTTTATACCCCAAGAGGGTTTTCCACTCATGCAAATTTGTGTTATGTGTCATATTGTTTTCATCTGTATGTGTGTATGTTAATATGTTGCTTATAAGGTTTTGTTCTCCTTCTTCATTCTTAGTTTTGTGCATATGTGTTTGACAAATCAATGATAGCTTTCTCTCTTTTGTGCTTTGCAAGTTAAAGTTTGAAAAAGATTTGAAAATTCACACAACACTGATTCACCCGCCCTCTCAGTGTTGTCCTTGACTCCTACAGATTCTTCTTCTTCATTTCCCTCTAGGGTTTCACCAGTTTGTTCAGCAGATTGAAATTCTTCCTCATCATGACTTTCAACATTAGGCCACAGTGTCAATCCTCTTCACCTATCTTCTTCAACAACATCCAAACGGATTCACATTATTCTCATCAATTCATAATCTCATTCATTCTATTATCCATTGTACCAACAGGAGGAACTCTTCGCGGCAGCATCTTCCTAGGATCAAGTGCAAACTGCCTCAGGTTCATTGATCGGGCTATAAGCGACAACTGCCTCTCATTCGGTGATCGATGGCACACACGTAACCTACCTCGGATCAGTGATCTGCTCACAACAAGATCTTATAGAATTCCTTCTCCAACTTAGCTCAATTCACTCCAAGATTCAAACTTTCACTCTGATACCACTTGGTGCAGTCACGGTAGGAGGGTTCACAGAATGAACAATCCAGACTATGTAGTAAGAGTAAACATAATGGAAACATCTCAAAGACAATGGAACAAATGTAGATTCAGTCATTCAGTATATCATAGAATACAAATTGGCCTGCAACATGTGGGCTTACAATTAGGGCTCATAGGCCTAATTACATACATGCGCAAGATAAGGCTTTGAAGCTCCCTTCACACAAAATCAAAACTAAGAACTATGAATCAAATGCTAACTACTTTCCTAAGGATCTCTTACATCTTTATATATCATTTTTGGACCAATAGATTCCTCTGTGTCGGCCAAGGAAGGTCACAAACTCCAATGAAGAGTTGTAATGCGTTCACAGATAGGTCAGACCTAAATGCATAGAACACTTCTTCAAATGAATGGAAAAATGTGTGGACCCTTGGGGAAGGTCAGCCATGAACCACAGGACATTGAATGATGTATCGTTGAGATCTGCAAGTCAAGGAATGATCTGCAAGCCTTCTCCTTTAGCTGATTATCAGGAACTGTTAGAATGCTCTGCTATGAGAAAATAGTCAACTTCTGATAGCGATATCTTTCTGGTAACTGATCCAAATGCTCTGAATTATTGATATGATGTAGATGAATGAATGTAGATGCTAAGTCCATATCTACAAGATGTGAATTTCTAAAACTAGACCATAAGTTGAAACTGCTTCTGACTGAACTGCCTGAACTGAATTGGAAAATGTAGAAATGCAAACAAACTAAAATGCAAATCTTTTTGGCTGATGCAAGATTACTCTTGAACTAGGGATGTTCTTGCATCATAATGTTTATAATGTGTTTTATTTGTACACTTTGATTTATGAGTCTTCTAAGGTTGTCAAGTAGTGAGGTGGATGATGAGTTGTCATCCACATGTCCATTTTCGTTCATGGGCTTTTGGGGCATTTTAAAATGTATTTTAAAAGATTTTTATTAATTTTTGTGTGGGTTTAGGGACCCTAGGTCAAGTACCTATGGTATAGGTATATTTTGAGGCTCAAATATTGGGCTTAGACCAAGATATGACCCCTCAAATTGACCTTGGAAGAAGGGTGAAGAGATTAGGCTTTGGGAAGAGGGATGGAGACTTGTCACCATACCAATCTCAATCTCCTAACCTCTTGGTTTGATTTGGTTGGCTCCTAAGGCTCTCACATGTGTGAGCACACAATTTAAGAGCTCATGGGAAGAGAGCCCAAGGACATTCATTTCCCCAATGTCTCACACATGTGTAAGAGCACTTGTGGGAAGGTGTGCTTATGAGAGTGAATGGGAAGGTGACAAGTGTTACCTCCCCATTCAAGGGATTGTGATTTTCCTCCTTATTTATCTCTCCCTTTGGAGAGAAGAAAGGGCTTTTTGTCTTTTTAATTCTTGGGAAGATCTTGGGATTTGGAGAGGATTTTTTAAGTGTTGGAGAACTCTTGAGTAGATCTTCTTCAACTCCTTCATACTTGCAGAGCTTGAGAGGTAAGATTTCAAGAGTCTTCAAGATTTTAGTAGATTCTTTATTTGGTTATGGAATGCATGTATTTGTGTATTCTTTTTTGGTTGTAGACATTGTCTTGGGATGGATTATTTAAGGCAAATGCTCACTTGTGTGGTAGAGCTTGCCTTGTATTTTAGGTTTGGAGAGAGGTGAGAACCTCCTTTGGGAAAGCTCACTCCTTGAGAGGAGTTGTTTGGATTGAGGCCTTATTTTGAGTTTGTAGTTGTAACGTCAGAAAATGTCCCCTTGGGGGCTTTTACCTCATAAGGTTTAGCTCCTGGGTCTTTAGAGTGCATTTAGGATATTTTAGTTCATATTTTGGCATCCCGATGGAATGAAACCTAGGTTCCATGGCAAATTGGACCTAGGTGGATCCCTTGAGCTATACGTTGCCCAAAATAAGGGGGGAGGACTTGGGCACCTGCGCCCTAGTCGTGCCTTATTTTAGGGCAGCCCTAATTTCCAGGTGTCAGTTTATGACCGTTATATGGTTATTTTGCCGACACGGTAAAGTTTGAATTTTAATTTCTTGGCGGGAGTGCTTGTAGTTGCATATATAAGCAAGCTTAGGCATTCATTTGTAAACTAGATTTCAATTAGATAGCAATTGTGATGTTCAAGTATTCTCAAGGTGATTCAAGACTTCTATTGTGTTGCAAGAGTAGACTTGTGTGTTTTGTGTGTTGATATTTGCAAATTTGAGCATCAATCTTCTCATGGCATGAAGAGCATCTTCCTCCATGAGAGATTCACTACAAGGTGACATAATATTGTGTTTTCTTCATTGATTCCTTTAGTTTTTGGCCTCTGCCTCACAAGGGAATGCCCTCTTTATCTGACAACAGTGTTCAGAGACTTAAGTGTCCTCCAGGGTTTGACTGAGGCAAACCTCTAAACACCACAACCCCCAAACCAAGTCTCGTGATTACAGGTTACATGTGTCACATCCAGAAAAAGTGGAGTTGTAGGAAGGCTGGGCAGCCATCAAGGATTCAGGATCTAAAGGAAAGTCAGACAAAGGAGCACTTCCAAGACTTGGGTGCTCACTCAAGTGTCCTCCACAGATAGATATTGGGAAATAAAAGTTACAGGGCTGATCAATATTAGAAGGAGGTCCAAATTCCCCAACAAAGCAGGTACCTTGGACTTGGGCACCTATTCTAGTGTCCCTGATTGTTCCACTTTGGAACCCCAAAAATAGGTACTCTGTAATTCAGTATTTTACTCCTGTTTGCAAGAGCTTTTTCCGTAAATCATTAATTTGCTGTTGTATTTGCATAATTAGGGTTTCAATGGTCAATTGGACATAGGAGAAGGAAAAATTGATAATTAATTTCCTAATCCAAGTTTCCCTACATCTGCAAGTGGCCTAGGGTATGATAGTACTCGTCACTCGACCCTAGATCCTTGAATGTAAGGTGGAAAGGAGGATTTAAGCATATAAACACTAGAACTTTAACAAATCCAATTTTCCCCTAAACATTTTAGTGAATCTATGTTTTTGGATTTTACAACTTGCTGAGTGTTTGTATTCATATTTTGATTGATTTCATTCATTCATTTCATTGCATTGAGAAAAATTCAAAAAAACTATTTTTTTTGAAAAATACAAAAAAAATGCATTGTTTTGCTTACTAAATTGCATCAATTCTTCTTAAATTTTCCTAATTCATGATTTTTGTATCAGATCTGATATAAACTATAGAAAAATCCAAAAATTAAAAAATTTGCCTTGCATTTTCATCATTTAATTGCTAGGGTTTTGTGGAAAATGTGACAATTTTATGTAACCTAGTAATTCCAAAATCTAGGGTTAGTAGGCAAAATATTTTATCAGATTTTTCTACTAATTTTAGAGTCTCATTAAAATTTTCATTTGGCTTTAGTCTTGCATTTTAATGTGAATTTGCATTTAGATTTTAAATATTTGCATTTTTACATAGAAATTTTCAACAAAAACTAGCAATTTTGATGCATTTTCATTAAATTTGCATGATAAGGCTTGGAAATAATTTTAGATATGAGAGTAATTAAATTTCAGCATAAATCAGACTTCAAAGTATTCACGTAGAATTTTATCCCAAGATCTCAAACCTAGGGCTTCAAAAACAACAATTTTCACTAAAATTGGCCTTATCAACTTTGTAAACTTGCACCATAGGTGTGTTGTGAAAGGTATCTTTGAATTATTTTTCTATTATTAAGGTAATAATTTTTTTTCCCTCATTAAAATATTCACAACACCCTTTTAACGGGCTCTTGTAGTGAAAATTCGTAAAAAACTATGCATTTTGGCTATTTTGGCCCTAGGGTTTGACCTAGTTTGCACTCCAAGCGTGTTGTGATCAATTTTATGGATCAATGTGACTGATATTATTGATATTTATTTTTGTAGCTCCTAAAATTCCTTACAACACCCCTTTTGCTAGGTCTTGGAGTTAAAAAACTGTGAAAATTTGCATATTTTGCTATATTTTCACTAGGGTTTTATCTTAAGTGGCACTAAAAGCATGTTGTGTTGGGTATTTTGGCACTGAGTGGCTATTATTACTGATATTATTTTCTATCCATCATCATTTTCCTCTCAACACCCTTTGTTATGCTCTTTTGCATTGAATTTTGGTGAAAAAGTGCCTATTTTGACATATTTTCACTATATTTTGACTTGACATTATCTTGGATTTGCATCAAGATTGTGTTGGGAGTGATTATATTTCTGTTTTGGACTGATTTAAGACATATAACTTGCTTCCATTGAACAAAATCCTTACAACATCCTTTGTTTCATTCATTGGCATTGAAAAAATATCAAAAAATCAAGCATTTTAGGCTATTTTTTGCTCTTATCCTTTACACCAATTTTTGAAAAGATTTCAAAATCTGATTTGGCATTGGTTTGAGCATATAATCATGGCCTCTAATCAAAATGGCAACAATAGGTTCCCTCCTAGACCTTACATGAAAAGAAAGGCTCCTGAACCTGGAATTGTCTTTACACCTCATGATAAAACAATCGGTGACTCTGAAGGACCTCTTTACATCACTATGAAAATAATGGGAAATCCCATGAATGGAACTCTTATTGACCCTAATTGCATGACTAATGTTTCCACTGAAGAATTTATTTTCTCAGATCAACTAATGCAAGGTTCTTATGACCTCTCGAGTATGATGATTAAGACACATAAGGGAACTTTTATCAAGCCTTTAGGTAAGATATCATTGTTAGTAACATTATCTGGAAAACATGTCGAACAATGGTTTGATGTTGTCCCTATTTATGACCTCTTTCACATTAAATTGGGACATCCTTGGCTAAAATAAATGAAATCTATCCCTTCAACAATACATCATTGTCTGAAATTCCCTCTGGATGGCTGTATAGTCACTGTCCCTCGAAACAAGTATTGGTGCAGCAAAAACATTTCAAGTTGAATTACTTCTAGCATAAAATTGAATTACCTAGTCATCCTACACAAGAAATGACAAAAAATAAGCAACTCGCATGTAAAGAGAACTTTAGACTGAAAGGACAAGGTCCCTATGCTGAGGTTCCTCCCCCGAAATCCTTACAAGGATCAGGAGGTCATTGTCAACAACAAAGTGTTCCACCGTGACAAATGAGATTTGATCCCGATGCTTCATCTTCTAATTTGCACAAGCCTATGAAAGAGGATATCCCTATCTTACAAGAGATAAGTGGTAAGAGAAAGAAGAAAAAGAAGACAAGAATATGCTATAAACCTTGCCTCTCAACAAGAAAACATTAATCCCAACATTCAACCAAACATTAATGATCCTAACGATGAACAACATGATGAGAAAGATATGAATTTGACCATGGTACCATATGTCCCACTATCCTCCAACATTAGGGAGTGGGAAGATGACGATGATGATTTGCTTATAGACAACTTCTAGCCCGAAAGGGGCCCTACAAGTAAGTATCTCTAATCTTTTATTTCTCCCATGATGTGGTTCCCCCGTGATGTGTTATATGTTGTTTAGGCCTCATGGGATGACCCTTGACTCTCTTGTAAGGTCTGGGATACCAGGAGACCACCTCTGTTGTGACCTTCTTCTATTTGTATCATCATTCTTCTAAATTGCTCTCTTTGATTTTATTATTGAGTGTTGTGTTTTTCGGACATAGCATTGTGGTTGGTGACTTGGGGGCACCCTCCTACATGATTCTCCCTAAGACACTTGTTTCTCCTCTCTCATTTATTATTTCCCTTCCTCTAGTGTTTCCATCTAGCGGGCAGATGACAACAAACATTTATACTGATGCGGACCTAGTGTCCCTTTCGAGAGCAATCAACAAATGGACTTAGTTCCTAATATGATGATGGGGTTGTATATCTTATCCGACGCTTGGCTAGTGGAAGCACTTGTGCTTTCCATGTAGTGAATTTAATGATGTTTCTATCACATTTAGAAACCTTAACAATACTACTGCTCCATGCACCTTTGTTTACCTTTGAATCTAGCCTTGGCGATACTCGATTCAGAGAGCTTCATGATATAGCCCTTGGTTATCCTCAAACTTTGAACTTGTTGTATAACCTTGGCTCTTTGTGTGGTTAATCATATGCATTGATGTTGTTTTTTATCATGATGTTGTAGACACTAACATGTTTCTTGCAGGGATGTGTTTGTGGGAATATTTGGCAATCGTAAAGTACATGTCACCTCCGGGGGGCATGGGCTTTACAAAAGTCGATGTTCTGTTGTGTGTTTTCTTCCTACCTGTTGATGGTGATGTTAGTCACAAACAAACATGAAATAAAATTTACACAACAACCTTTATTTATCTTGAAAGATACGATGAATTCAAAGATTTCATGATCCCAAGTCTCCATTGATTAGTTCATAATCTACTAATGTTACTCAGTGGTTGATGTGTGTTGCTGTTTTCCATTTCAAGGGGCCTTATGTTAATCAGTAGATTCTGTTTCTTTCAAATATGTTACACAAAAAGGTTTGTCGACACAGTATGTTTCTTCAAATAATGCATCTATAGATTGATATTTGCATGATTTCTACAATTATTTGTAATTCTTAGCATGATATTTTCAACACTACATGCATTTAGTTCAAATATGCTAATGATATTCAGTTATCTATGGGATGTCAGCATATTTTTCTGTTCTACTTATTATTTATCATGATTTACTGAAATTAAGAAAAAGAAATAACAAAAGATAGGGTTTAAAAAAAATGAGATTCCCAAAATTACTTGACTAAGATCACCGATCCACATAGATATTCTGATACAGCAATGAAGAGAAGAAAACTAGAATCATACTTCACCAGGACAGTCCACAAATCCACATGATCCAGTGCAAATTTTCAAAGGAAAAGTTGACAACAATGTGTAATAAAATGAAAGCACTTCTATTGAACACAACATTCACCAGTACATATCCAGAAATCAACTTGAAGATTACGTAAAGTTTACAATCAGGATGTAATCTGAAGCTTCATCTCCATTCAGTATGCTTTAAAACAAGTATATTTACAATGATCTGAAGAAAGAACCTTGACATTTCAACAGTTCAGTCCTTATTATCTCAGTAATCCGATCTCTTACATGGAATTGTTACAGGTCAGATTTAGAATGATTGACCTCCCCCTCTGTACAATAAATGGGTTCAATATATAGCTCTAATTTATCCCCAATATGGTGCCCAAAACCCTAGTCAATTGGAGGTGGAAAATAAATCCCCACCCAAAAAACTCTGAGCATCACATCTTTACTGCTGTGTAAAGATCCTACTTTGGAAACCCTAATAACCACTAAAATATCTTATGTTGTTTCTTTGGTGATCTGATCCACCTTTCGTGATGTTATCACCATTAAGTTTCACCTGCATATCACTTCTCATCGCCATCCTTATCTCTTTTCACTTGCTTGGTGATCTGATCCGCCTTTAAGTTTCACCTGGTAACCTGATCCGCCTTTAAGTTTCACCTCCTACAGCTTGCAAACAGACATAAATTAAGCATCATCATATTTAAAACATAGCAATAAAATAAACATTTATATTAAATTAGGCCCAGAATGTTCAAACATAGATATCGGGCTATGAATATTTAGCATCTGTGAGCAAACGCATGTTTGAATGCATATACATCATCAATAATGGCCGAGTCAACCATCGTTGAGCAAAAACATGCATCGGGTGCTAAAACAGATTTAAAATCCCTTCGCTTTGCTTTCCCGCCATTTCACATGCTTAAATCCTTGTATATCGCGAATGTATGTTTTAAATATACAATCGCAGCAAATATACAAAGCATTTTCAATTTTTAATTCTCCATTTGCATCCGGCCCTTGTATATTTCTCTTTGCATATCAGGTTGTATCTCTCTTTAGATACAAGGCCCTAGACATACAAACACCTTTGTATATCCCTTTCGAACTTATCACCCTTTATAGACCGTAGTCTATAACCCCTTCGACTTTGCAATGTATAAAAATGCAATGCATCTTTTGACATACAATCGGACGTGATGTATTCTTTATACTGTATTTTAATTTCTTTCGAGTTCCGTCTTGTATGTATAAAGCAATGTATGAAGTGCAATGTATCTTCTAATATACATTCAGGTGTGATACATTGCATTAACCAAATTGTAATCCTCTTTGAATTCTGGTGCTTGTATGTATCAAGCAATGTATGTTTCGAAACATACATACAAGGCATGAAATGTACAAGCATTCAACTTCATTTTATAACCATTTTGGTTCCGGCACATGCATAAGTGTAATGCATATCGGCTTTGTATGTAAGATACATAGAAAGCGCGAACATACAACGAATTAACTCTCTTTAACTTTCTTTCACGTCCGTGGCCTGCACATTGGCAATGTCTATAACAAATGTATGTAAGATACATACAAACATAAGATGCATCCCGTAGATTTTAACCAAACATTTACTTCAACTCATAACTGCATCGGGTCCAACTTGTATGTACAAATAGAACATTAGTAAATGCATACAAGTATAAAAGCATACAAACAACTTTGTATATAAACCCAATATACAAAACCCTTTGCATGTGTAACATACAACAACCTAGAACATACAAAGACCATTGTATATGCAACCTAATATACAAAGACTTTGCATACAAGTGACCCGACATACAAAGGGTCTTGTACATGCAACATACAAACCTGAATGTACATTTTACCAAAACACTCATAACTTGCAAAATATAGCGAATTTTAAGATGGTTCAAAAAGCAACCCCTATTCATTTTTGACAAGGAATTCACCTGTACTTTGCCCTGGCACTTAATGCAAATTTTTTCTCTATTTTAAACAAGGTTTGTATTGTTCACTCTCTTTTTCCCTTTACCACCAAGAAGAACAACACACAAGCAAAAAGCCACAGTAGGGGTCCTCATTTTGCTAAGGAGTAAAATGGGGTGTGTTGTGAACATCACAACAACTAGCAACCAAACAAAACAATTAAATTCAAACCATTAAAGAAAACTGAATGAAACAAATTCTTAACTTCCAACTATCTTTTTTGTAAATCATTATCCAACTTGAGACTCAATGTATTCAATAAGGTGCATGAATTTTCCTTTTAGTTTAAGTGGGTGTACGTGATTAAGTGGGTGCATGAATTTTCCTTTGCATGTGCAACATACAACAACCTAGAACATACAAAGACCATTGTATATGCAACCTAATATACAAAGACTTTGCATACAAGTGACCCGCTATACAAAGGGTCTTGTACATGCAACATACAAACCCGAATGTACATTTTACCAAAACACTCATAACTTGCAAAATATAGCAAATTTTAAGATGGTTCAAAAAGCAACCCCTATTCATTTTTGACAAGGAATTCACCTGTACTCTGCCCTAGCACTTAATGCAAATTTTTTCTCTATTTTAAACAAGGTTTGTATTGTTCACTCTCTTTTTCCCTTTACCACTAAGAAGAACAACACACACAAACAAAAAGCAAAAAGCCACAGTAGGGGTCCTCATTTTGCTAAGGAGTAAAATGGGGTGTGTTGTGAACATCGCAACAACTAGCAACCAAACAAAACAATTAAATTCAAACCATTAAAGAAAATTGAATGAAACAAATTCTTAACTTCCAACTATCTTTTTTGTAAATCATTATCTAACTTGAGACTCAATGTATTCAATAAGGTGCATGAATTTTCCTTTTAGTTTAAGTGGGTGCACGTGATTAATAATCCTCATCTTGAAAATCAGTTGAACAAACCAGTGACTAACATTAGACTACATAGTTGATGTCATTCCCTCATAGCCAACCGGATAGAGCCTTGTTGCCAGCAAGCATCCATAGCCCCGACAAGGTTATCATTACAATTCTCCTAAGTAGAGCCCCACTACTAGCAAGCGTCTATAGCCCCGGTAGAGTTACTTAGATGGCTTAATCTAGATTTTTAGTAAAATCCATTTTATTCATATTTTTTTGTGTCTAGTTGATAGAACTTCATAAGATATTACATTTGTAACTTCATGATGCAAGGAGTGGTCACTTGCTGAAATTAAGCTCAGAATTGTAATGGTAGCAAGGGTGACCTCAGATTTTTCACCTAATATCTACACTAGTAAGTTCAACAAACCCAAGGATTTTAGGTGTGTCATTGTGAGAAACCTTCCTTGAATACTCAACCCACAATTATTGAATACAAAATTTCACAAAGTTAAACAACTTTCTACATTCATGACAGTCACAACAAGTTATGCATAAATTTTAGATAATTAACCTGAATGTTCTCAATTTTCTATTGTTTTCAGTACTTGTTAGTCTGCTCCTGCATACTCTAAATCAAAATAAACATCTCTGCTGAGGAAACAACAAAACAAGCCAAAACAAGCAAACTGTACAAACAACTATACAAGAAATGTACACTATGATACACATGGCTGTTATGGAACTACTTTAGGCCTGAAAATAGTGTTTGAGAAACTGTCCATTAACTGGTAATGGAACATCCTCACCGGTTAAGGTCTTAAGCCTGTAGGTGCTGTCTCCTAAAATTTTAGAAATTTGAAAGGGACCTATCCAGAGTTTATCAAACTTACCATGATCTCCTTTCCTTTCATGTGCTTTGTCCCACATTAGGACCAAATCTGAGGTTCTGAAAGCCTTAATTCTGGCTCTTTTGTCAAACCAACGTTTGACAACAGCTTGATGTTTGGCAAATTGTTCAATTGCTTCACTTCTTTTTTCTTCTAGGTGCATCAACTGTAGCAACCTAAATTCTTCTTTATTATCTATGCCCAGGTATTCTTGTGCAAACTGTAATGTAGGAATCCTTAGGTTAGCATGGAGGATAGGATCCACCCCATACACTAGGTGAAAAGGAGAATTTCCTAATGCAGCCTTGTTCCTGGTTCTATCTACCCACAAGGCATACTTTAATAAAGTGTTCCACTCCCTTGGGTTCTTTTTTGTCAATTTCTTTATGATGTTTAATAGGTTCTTGTTTGTGGATTCTACTAATCCATTCCCTTGGGGATAGTAGTTTGAGGAAAATTTCAAGATGATCCCATAATAAAAATCCCAACTTGATCCATTATCACATACTAAAGCATATGGAACTCCATACCTGGTCACTATATTACTTTCCAAAAACCTAATGACATCCTCAACATTGCATGTCTTACTGTTGACAGCTTTAGTCCACCTGGTACAGTAATAAGTAATAGTTAAAACATACCTATGGCCTGAAGATGATGGAGGATTGATAGGTCCTATGAAGTCCATTCCCCATTGAGAAAATGGGCACATCTCCATCACTGTCTGCAAAGGTTGAGCAGCATATATTTCTCTATTTGTAACAACCTGATACATATGACAGCATTTGATGTGCTCAACAATATCTTTAAAAATTGTGGGCCAATAATACCCTTCCCTGAGGATAGCATGAGTGGTGGCTAAGGATGATCCATGTGCAGTCCCAAATTTATCATGCAATTCTGTTAGCACCTTATCTGCTTCTAATCTTTCCAGGAACCTTAGGTATATCCCCTCATAGTTTTTATTGAAAAGGACTCCTCCTTTTATCATGTATTTTTGTGACCTTATCTTCAAGGCTCTCCTCTGTGAGGCCTACAGTCTTGAAGGGCATCTTATAGTAATCAGGATGTGTCTGATGTCTGAGTAACATTCTTCATCATTCTTTGCATTTACGACATACTTTTGGCTCATGATATTAGGATCAATCTCTGATATCATCTGGCTTAAAGCCTGTCCTCTCACTAACTTCATGGGAGTAATGTCCATATCATACTCTTGGAGGACAGTGATCCATTTAGCTCTTTTCTCACCTGGTTCACTTTGCATTAATAACATCTTTACTGCTACATCAGGTACCACAGCAATCACCTTACTTCTCAGAATGTAATGCCTAAATTTCTTAATTGCTTGAACCAGAGCAAGCGCTTGTCTTTCAAAGTCCATGTATCTAAGCTCTGCATCTCTGAAAGGGCAGATCATGAAGGCTATAGGCTTTTCTTCTTTGGCCTCATTTCTTTGTGTCAACATTGCTACAGATGTATGCTCTGAAGGGAAGGAGTAAATGTAAAAATCCTTGGTATAATCTAGACTGATCAGAACTGGAGCATTAGATATGGCTTTTTTAATATCTTCAAAAGCTACTCCAGCTTCAGGCATCCATTCAATTTTAGTGCCCTTCTTGAGCATGGCATTCAAGGGTCTGACAATTTTCACAAAGCCAGTGATAAATTTCCTAACAAAATTAATCTTACCAAAGTAAGATTTGAGCTCCTTCTTGCTTCCAGGAAGCTGTATCTTCATGATTGATTCCACCCTATCAGGGTCAATAATGACCCCATTTTCTGTTATTAGGTGGCCCAATAGGTTCCCTGTGGTTACCCCAAATATGTACTTTTTAGGGTTCAGGGATATCCCGTATTACTCACATTTTTTCAGCACCTTTCTCAGGTCCTCTACATGGTTTCCCCTATCTTTAGAGAAAACTGTTAAGTCATCCATGTACATGACTATGCATTTAGCAATCAAGCCTCTGAAGGATATGTCCATTGCTCGTTGAAACGTTGCCCCAACATTTATTAACCCAAACGGCATGCACCTGTAGGCGAAGATCCCCCACATTGTGGTGAATGCGGTTTTCAATCTGTCAATTTTGTCCACCATCACCTTTTTATAACTAGAGAAACTATCTAGAAATGACATCATCTTGGCACCATTTACAATTTGCAGGACTTCATCCAGAGAAGGCAAAGGATAATTATCTTTTTCAGAAGCTCGATTTAAGTTTCTGAAGTCCATGCACAATCTGATGTTGCCATTCTTTTTCCGTACTGGGACCAAATTTTCCATCCATGTGGAATGTCTCACAGGAAATATGATCCTATCATCAAGCAGCCTTTTAACCTCTTCGAAAATAACGGGCTCTAATAAAGCGTTGATGGGTCTTTATTTCTGCCGAAAAGGCTTGACGTCTAGCTTCAAAGGTATTGTATGAGTGATGACTAATGTGTCGTAGGTTTTTAACTCATCATAAGTCTAGGAAATGACATGGATATAATCCTTGAGAGCCTGGGTTATTCCTTCCAACTCCTCCTCTGTACACACTTTCCCAATCAGAACGTTTCTTCTTTCATCATTTTGTCCAATATTGACCTACGAGTACTATCCTCCATCGACCTTTAGAAGATCTTTATGTTTTAACATATTGTCTAGATCAAATGTTGTTTCTAGATCTATCATTCCCTTAGGAATTTTCTTACTAGGCAACTCTAGGATTTCTTCTTCTTCCCAAACATGGTCTTCCATATTTGTTTCATCTATGATCTGTGCATCAAAAATATCCATGTTAGAAATAAAGTCTAGTATATGCTGATCATCATCAAATACTTGAAGATTAGTTACATTATCTAGCACAGAAGGTACTGATACTAATTCAACTGAGAATCTTTTCAGACCAGATATGGATAGTGGTTCCAAAGTACTGGCAGCTTGGGCTAAGGCATCTGCCCTATGATTTTGTTCTCTAGGTACATGGGTGATATTGAATGCATCAAAATCTTCTATCAAGTCCCACACCCTGTGTCTGTAATTGGACAGCCTTTTGTAATTGCAAGAGTATATACCTCTTACCTGTCTCACAACCAATTTTGAGTCTCCATAGATATGCAGAATTTTCACTTTTTTTCTAAGTGCGAATAGTATCCCATGAATTAGAGCTTCATACTCTGTCACATTGTTTGTACATGAGAACTGCAATCTGTATGCTGCTAAGTAGATTTTCTAGATGGATCAATAAGATCTACTCCTACTCCAGCTCCTTGCTTTGACTTGGATCCATCAAATCTGAGGATCCAAGGCTTGTCTTCAATCAAAGTTTTGCCTGGGCCTTCTTTCTTCTTTTTCGCTCTGGTAGCTGCACCATTTGATATCCACATTAATTTTGGTGTCTCATCTTTCTCAAACTTCACCTTTTCTACCTTATGTGAAGCTGATATTTCCTCTTTCTTTTTATCCTCAGAAGAAAAATCTTCTAGACTAGGCAACGTCTTCCTTTTTAGAATATGCAGACACAATGAACAAGCAGTTTCTGAATGAGGTGCTTCATGTAACCTGCACCAACCTTCAATCAAGACATCCTGTGGAGATCTCTGCTACTATGTCATCTTTTGGATCTCTATTGATAAATACTCTTCAAATTTGGATAGATTACTGCCCCTATCTTCATCAGATAACTCATAATCTGATTCTACTAAATAATCACTCCCTAGGGTGATTTTCTTCTTGCTTTTAGCATTACTCTTGTTGCATACCAATATCTCTTCTGCCATCTGAATAGAACATTCATCTCGATATGTGCATTCTCATGTTTCTGTAGAAGACAAATAAACATCAGTATCACTGTCACTGTCTGCAGAACTTACCTCTAGTGATGATGAAGATGCTTCACTGCATGCTTGTTCCAGCTCCAGCATGTCTAAGCAAGCATCACAAGTCTTTTCAGAATATGCCTCATCATGCAACCTGCACCATCCATCAATTAGAATATCATGAAAAGGCATTTTTAACAACTGACATCATTGCACCTCTTTAAACAAATGCATCTCAAAATTCTTGAAATGATCTACCTCTATTTCATTCTCAGGATTATAATCAGATACTAAATTTACTTCATCATCCCGAGGGTTATCATCATGATCATGGACATCAAACATCAGGATCTCCTCTATGCTGGCAGTTTGGGGTCTGATGCAGTAGACTCCGGGTTCCACATCCACATACATGATTTCATTGGTTTTGTTATATTCAGTGATCATGTGTTTAATGTGAGGCTCAACATCTATCCTTATTTGATTTGGTATCCCCTTCCAGGGCAACCACATATGATTGAAATCAGTTGACATGTATCCATTAAGGGTTTTTGACCAGTCTCTACTGAGTAACATCCCAAATGTATCAGGTATCTCAACTACCTAAATATCAATGTAATACTAAATTTTGAGATATGATGCCAGCTGCATATGAATGTGAGTTAGTTCTCCTACCACACTCACCTTTGTTTTGTCTAATTGTGTCACTTTCTTTAATGACTTAGCAGGATGCAACCCGATGGCATTGCACATAGACAGGGGCATTACATTGGTAGATGCTCCTGAATCTACTAAGCAGTTGTGCAAATTTTTACCAAACATCCTTATGGTAAGGAGGAAAGGGGGTGACTCACTCTTGTCTCTATATAAGGTCATGTGGGAAGTCTCCGCAGCTTGAACAGTAGCTGGAGTTTTGAGTTTAACATTAACATCCCTAGTAGCATGATCTTTACCTCCAGACTAACCTGTGGTATGACTATCCTCTCTTGAAGCAGGATCATCCAATGATTTCATGAAAGCTTTCCTGATAGCAGGGATTTTAAGCAACTCTAACAATGGTGGGATGACTTTGATCTTTTTCATTTCATCAGTCAGATAAGTGACCAACTTATCAAACTCAAGAGGTAGATTAGCAGTTCTTGGTGCTATATTATGTGGTGTCAAATATTGAGCATTAACCTTGGGGAATCCAGGGTTATTACTTGCCTTAGGATCAGGTGGAGTGTTAAAATTGTTTGGAGGCAAGGATGTGGTCAAAGGACCAGTAGTTATGTTTGAGTTATTCCTCAGGTTGTAATTATGCTTACCTTGATATTGCTATTGATAAGTATGTACCTCTTCAGGTTCATTTGATGGCTCATTCTCATTCTCAAAGGGAAACACATAATTAGACTCAAAAGACATGGTTGATTCTTCACATGTTGAGATATAGTTCTAGTGAGAAGACACTGTCTGCTAATAAGGCTGATTAGTGAAGCTTTCTAGCATTAAGGAAGAATCATATCCACAAGGGACAATTTCACTTCCTTCTTCATGATGTGAATTTCCTGAAGTATTGGATACTTCAGTTTGGAATATACTGGCAACAATATGAAATTGAGGACAATCCAGCTCTGCATGAGCATTGGTGTTATGTATCCTGCACCAATTTGTAAGGGCTACCTCTGCAAGGTTAACTCTTGTGGTCTATTTATGTTCACTAAGAGGCTGGTTGTCTAGGGGTGATGGCAGAGAACCATTATTTGGTCTAGAGTTCCACACTCTAGGTTGTCTTGAAGGATTGTTGTTGCCATTATTGTTATTGTAGGTATTGTTGTACCCCCTATCAGGATAATTAGGCCTGTCATTAGCACAGCCTCTATTCTGATTTGGTTGAGAATAGAAGTTCTAACTCCTCAGATGAGTGACCTCAGTAGTAAGTTTCCTTAACTATGCTGATATTTCTTTGATTTCTTCTTTCTCTTCCTGAACCTTGGCCACTACATTCTCTATTTGGGGCTTGAAAAAGGAAGATCCATTGTTATTGTTGGATTGTCCCACAACCTGAGGTATTTGTGTTTATCTTGGATATTGTAACATCTAGCCATTTCCATTTGGTGGTGGCATGATACTGAGTGGAGGTATCTGCAAAGGTGCTGGCATCATGGCTTCACTAATCTGTTGTTGAACAGGATATGTAGGATAACCAGGAAGTGTTGGAAATGCAATGTTTGGTGCTAGAGCAGGAACTAGCTACTGACTAACTTTGATAGCTTCCTCAAAATCTCCTGCCAAAGTTGTGACACCAGGATGTGCTCTCTTGATAAACATAGAAGTCAAAGGATCTAAAGCTGAGTAGTATATACTCCTAACAACTTCATCTATTACAACATAGGCAGCAACTACCTTAGATAGCATCTTCTAGAACCTTGCATTGAAGTTGGCAATAGGTTCTCCTTCAAATCTCTTGATTGTGGCAAACAAATGATAGTTCATTGAAGGGTCTATAGGTACTTTGAACCTATCCTTAAAAGCCTTTTCCAAGGCAGCCCATGAACCGACTGAACCTTGACCAAGACTGATATACTAGTTATAAGCCTCTTCCCCTAAGGAAAATGGAAATAACCTGCATACTATATCTTGATGCTCAATTCTACCCCTACAACAAGCTTCCTTGAAAGTTCTGATATGATCATCAACATCCTGATATGGATGATATTTTGGATAAATTTTATCAAGATTCTTAGGCAAAGCATGATATGCATTAAAGGTCAGAGGTGACTCTGCTGTGAAGAACGACATTGTGATTGGTGGAGGTTGGGCCTGAGGTATGATTGGTTGAGGTTGGACCTGAGGTGTAACAGGTGGTCTTGTAGTTGTTTGTAACCTGAGAGGAGTTACAGGAGGATGTTCTGGCGAAGCTCCTGACGCACTAGAACCAAGAGAGTGATAAATGTCTACAGTTCTAGGTCTAAATCCCTTGACATGTGATTCTTCAAGGAGTCCACTAGATCTGGACCTGGTATTTGGCCTGAGAGCCAGGATTTCTTAATTTTAAGGAAAATTGGTAGGTTTACTGTAAAGACCAGTTGAAATACTCCTGCAAAGGCTATATTTATGGTCAGAACTTGGAAAGGATTAGCGTGCACAAACTTAAAATAGCAAAAATTTGCATATATGACTTGAAATACAGAGCGGCACGAGTATTACCTTTCTATCTTTATCATCAAATTAGACAAAACCCGCTAATGAATTGATCAGGCCCTCCTTCTAGTGTCAATTTCTGTTGATGGTGATGTTAGTCACAAACAAACATGAAATAAAAGTTACACAACAACCTTTATTTATCTTTAAAGATATGATGAATTCAATGATTTCATGATCCCAAGTCTCCGTTGATTAGTTCATAATCTATTGACATTACTCAGTGGTTGATGTGTGTTGTTGTTTTCCATTTCAAGGGGCCTTACGTTAATCAATAGATTATGTTTCTATCAAATATGTTACATAGAAAGGTTTGTCTACACAGTATGTTTCTTCAAATAATGCGTCTACAGATAGATATTTGCATGATTTCTACAATTATTTGTAATTCTTAGCATGATATTTTCAACACTACATGCATTTAGTTCAAATATGCTAATGATATTCAGTTATCTACGGGATGTCAGCATATTTTTCTGTTCTGCTTATTATTTATCATGATTTGCAGTTATGAAAGTGATTTACTGAAATTAAGAAAAAGAAATAACAAAAGATAGGGTTTTAAAAAAATACGATTCCCAAAATTACTTGACTGAGATCACTGATCCACATACATATTCTCATATAGCAATGAAGAGAAGAAAACTAGAATCATACTTCACCAAGACAGTCCGCAAATCCGCATGATCCAGTGCAAATCTTCAAAAGAAAAGTTGACAACAACGTGTAATAAAATGAAAGCGCTTCTATTGAACATAGCATTCACCAGTACATATCCAGAAATTAACTTGAAGATTACGTAAAGTTTACAATCAAGCTGTAATCTGAAGCTTCATCTCCATTCAGTATGCTTTAAAACAAGTATATTTACAATGATCTGAAGAAAGAACCTTGACATTTCAACAGTTCAGTCCTTATTGTCTCAGTAATCCAATCTCTTACATGGAATTGTTACAGGTCATATTTAGAATGATTGACCTCCCCCTCTATACAATAAATGGGCTCAATATATAGCTTTGATTTATCCCCAATACGGTGCCCAAAACCCTAGTCAATTGGAGGTGGAAAATAAATCCCCGCCCAAAAAACTCTGAGCAACATATCTTTATTGCTGCGTAAATATCCTGCTTTGGAAACCCTAATAACCACCGAAATATCTTCTATTGCTTCTTTGGTGATCTGATCTGCCTTTCATGATGTCATCGCCATTAAGTTTCACCTATATATCACTTCTCATCGCCATCCTTATCTCTTTTCACTTGCTTGGTGATCTGATCCGCCTTTAAGTTTCACCTGGTAACCTGATCCACCTTTAAGTTTCACCTCCTATAGCCTGCAAACAAACATAAATTAAGCATCATCATATTTAAAACATAGCAGAAAAATAAACATTTATATTAAATCAGGCCCAGAATGTGCAAACATAGATATCGGGCTATGAATATTTAGCATCTGTGAGCAAACGCATGTCTAAATGCATATACATCGTCAACAATGGCCGAGTCAACCATCGTTGACCAAAAACATACATCAGGTGCTAAAACAGCTTTAAAATCCCTTCGCTTTGCTTTCCCACCATTTCACATCATGAAATCCTTGTATATTGCGAATGTATATTTTAAATATACAATCGTAGCGAATATACAAAGCATTTTCAATTTTTAATTCTCCATTCGCATCCGACCCTTGTATATTTCGCTTTGCATATCGGGTTGTATCTCTCTTTAGATACAAGGCCCCAGACATACAAATGCCTTTGTATATCCCTTTCAGACTTATTGCCCTTTATAGACCGTAGTCTATAACCCCTTCGACTTCGCAATGTATAAAAATGCAATGCATCTTTTGACATACAATCGGACGTGATGCATGCTTTATACTGTATTTTAATTTCTTCCGAGTTCCGTCTTGTATGTATAAAGCAATGTATGAAGTGCAATGTATCTTCCAATATACATTCAGGTGTGATACATTGCATTAACCAAATTGTAATCCTCTTTGAATTCTGGAACTTGTATGTATCAAGCAATGTATGTTTCAAAACATACATACAAGGCACGAAATGTACAAGCATTCAACTTCATTTTATAACCATTTCGGTTCCGGCACATGCATAAGTGTAATGTATATCGGTTTTGTATGTAAGATACATAGAAAGAGTGAACATACAATGAATTAACTCTCTTGAACTTTCTTTCGTGTCCACGGCCTACACATTGACAATGTATATAACAAATGTATGTAAGATACATATAAACATAAGATGCGTCCCACGGATTTTAACCAAACATTTACTTCAACTCATAACTGTGTCAGGTCCAACCTGTATGTACAAATAGAATATTAGCAAATGCATACAAGTATAAAAGCATACAAACAACTTTCTATATAAACCTGATATACAATACCCTTTGCATGTGCAACATACAACGACCTAACATATAAAGACCATTGTATATGCAACCTAATATACAAAGACTTTGCATACAAGCGATCCGATATACAAAGGGCCTTGTACATGCAACATATAAATCTGAATGTACATTTTACCAAAACACTCATAACTTGCAAAATATAGCAAATTTTAAGATGGTTCAAAAAGCAACTCCTATTCATTTTTGACAAGGGATTCACCTGTACTCTACCCTGACACTTAATGCAAATTTTTTCTCTGTTTTCAACAAGGTTTGTATTATTCACTCTCTTTTTCCCTTTACCACCAAGCAGAACAACACACACAAGAAAAAAGAAAAAAGCCACAGCAGGGGTCTTCATTTTGCTAAGGAGTAAAATGGGGCGTGTTGTGAACATCACAACACTACCTTAACGTGCTTGATATCGATAACTGATATCAACCGCCTTAAGGTGGGGCATATATAAGATAAGTTGTCTATTGTAGATGTTAGCAATGTGCTTGTCCTACATCCTAAGTTTGTTTTCAATCAATCAATCAATCATGTAATGCCTCTGCGAAGGTGAAATATTGAGCATATCCTTTTTCTTAAGCCCTATGTAGAGGCACGGATGGTGTATTTCTTAGAGTAGATTGCATCATCCTATCATTTTCAAAAGTCCTCTGTGGAGGTGGGGAGCAGTTCTGTGACTAACTCAACCCTGAAGCGTGTCTTCAGCGATTGTTGTGGCCAAGAGCAATCGTCAGTGTGTGCCTGTAATGTGCTTGAAATGGTGTTGGACCTAGAAATAGGTACACTCCATCACTTGTCTGCCATGTTTTCTCTGTGTCTTCAAGTGTGTGTATTTTGGCATGCTTGTTTTGCGTGGTGTGTTTGTTGCCCCATATGCAGAGACCAGTGCCTTAAGGTCACGCTTCCTGCATTTTTGGGAGGTTTTGCATGTATTGCATGTGTGTTGCCCCATTTATATAGAGACCTGTGCCTTAAGGTAGTACATCCTGTATTATGGGAGGTTTGTTTACTTTCCAGTACTTGCATTTGCATTTCATATATATAAGAAAAAGAAAAGAAAAAAAATTATTTCTATCTTCCATGCATTAATGTGTCTTCTATGCATTGACTATCTTCTCCATGTTTTGCATGACTGTAATTGTCTTCTCCGTGTTTTGCGTGCCTGTTACTGTCTTCTATGAGATTGGCGTGTCTTCTCCATGCTTGATGTGTTTGGTGTGTTTGTGACCTTACTTTAATTCATATATGGGCCTCGCATTCATACATACATTAAAGTTGGGGCTAAATATAACATCAGAAAATGTCCCCTTGGGGGCTTTTCCCTCATAAGTTTTAGCTCCCGGGTCTTTAGAGTGCATTTAGGACATTTTAGTTCATATTTTGGCATCCCGATGGAATGAGACCTAGGTTCCATGGCAAATTGGACCTAGGTGGACCCCTTGAGTTGTACCCTGCCCAAAATAGGGGGGAGGACTTGGGTGCCTACGCCCTAGTCCTGCCCTTTTTAGGGCAGCCCTAATTTCCGGGTGTCAGTTTATGGCCATTATTTGGTTATTTTGCTGACACAATAAAGTTTGAATTTTAATTTCTTGGCGGGAGTGCTTGTAGTTGCATATATAAGCAAGCTTAGGAATTCATTTGTAAACTAGATTTCAATTAGATAGTAATTGTGATGTTTAAGTGTTCTCAAGGTGATTCAAGGCTTCTATTATGTTACAAGAGCAAACTTGTGTGTTTTGTGTGTTGATATTTGCAAATTTGAGCATCAATCTTCTCATGGCATGAAGAACATCTTCCTCCATGAGAGCTTCACTACAAGGTGACATAATATTGTGTTTTCTTCATTGATTCCTTTAGTTTTTAGCCTCTGCCTCACAAGTGCGCACCCTCTTTATCTAACAATGGTGTTCGGAGACTTAAGTGTCCTTTGGGGTTTGACTGAGGCAAACCTCTAAACACCACAACCCCCAAACCAAGTCTCGTGATTGCAGGTTATAGGTGTCGCATCCAAAAAAAGTGGAGTTGCAAGAAGGCTAGGTAGGCATCAGGGATTCACGATCTGAAGGAAAGTCATACAAAGGAGCACTTCCAAGACTTGGACGCTCGCTCAAGTGTCCTTTGTAGACAGATCTCAAGAAACAGAAGTTACAGGGCTGATTAGTATCAGAAGGAGGTCTAGATTCCCTGAAAAAGTAGGTACCTTGGACTTGGGCACCCGCTCTAGTGTCCCCGACTATTTCGCTTCGAAACCCCAAAAATAGGTACTCTGTAATTCAATATTTTACTCCTGTTTGCTAGAGCTTTTTCTGTAAATCATTAATTTACTGTCGTATTTGCATAATTAGGGTTTTGATGGTCAATTGGACATAGGAGAAGGACAAATTGATAATTAATTCCCTAATCCAAATTTCCCTACAACTGCAAGTGGCCTAGGGTATGATAGTGCTCGTCATTCAACCCTAGATCCTTGAATGTAAGGTGGAAAGGAGGATTTAAGCATCTAAACACTAGAACTTTAACAAGTCCAATTTTCCCCTAAACAGTAGTTATGTGTGAGAGGAAAGAGTGCCCTACTTATGATTATTGGAATAATAAGATGGTTAAGTTTTAAAATAGAGAAAGAAATTAAACAACAAATTTCTAATAGTTTGACTGACCCTTCTATGGAAGTCAGGTGATACCCTATTCTACTAGCCCTTAAACCCTTAATTTAGACCCAAATTGATACTTTTCATGACAACACCCATTATTGATGCCTTAAAGGGTCTTATAATAGTCATAAAAATCTATAAAAGATTCACTTTTAGTAAGGTTTCAACTGGTCCCTGTAATCTGACCTATAAGCCTTTCATTCCTAGGCTTTAAACCCATATTTCCTTGGAAAACCTGGCCTCTTGACATAGAAAAACTTACTTTTGATTCCTTTGATGGATTTACCACCTTTAACATCCCTTATAGAACCTCCACAAACCTTTACCTTGTTTGACAAACTCAAGAAATTCAAATTTTCAACAAACTCTAATTGTTCTAGGGTTATGACAGTCCTTTTGGTAGGGATTTCTAGCAAACAGTCATAAATAACTCATGCAAACCAACAGATATGGAGCCCAAAATTGGTGAACACTTAACCAAGACCCTAACAGAGGTTCTCACAAAATTTCATGATTTTTCACCGTACCAAAAAAAAGATATGAATTTTTTTCTATTGCTGAAAACGCTAGTTTCTGAACAAAGCAATGAGCACTATTTTGATCATAACTTGAGAAAATCTCAATGAAATCACCTCAAACAAATTGAATTTGAACCTTAAGACATGCAATTATCATCTCATGTAAACATAGACCTGATATTTGACTGTATAGGGCCGTGCACAAAGAATTTCATACTGTAATTGCTTAAAAACTATCAAAGTTGTTAGTAGTAATTTAACCATATCTTGCTTAATATAACAAGAAATTTAACCAAATCACTTGCATTGGAATCCTGACATAGAGCTCTAACCTTCCATCCACCTTTAGACCTTGTACCATGCTATACAAATTTGTACCAAGCTATTTTTTTGTTGTTTCATAGAAAAACTATCATAAATTTGCAAAATGACAGGGGATATTATCAAAATCTTGCTCCTCCACTTTTTGGAGCATATGTTTTCTTTGATTCAACATGAAAGAACTTACAAAAAGTAGTTACAACTCGAGCATAAGTCCTTTTTCTTCAATAGCCCTAATGTCCATGTCATTAAACTTGACATTTATGCCTTTTTGTGCAACTTTTAACCCTATACCACACCTAGTCTAGAAAACATTACAAAAGATTATATACATGGTTTTCTAAGACCATTTTTTGATATTTTATTGACATACAACTAGGACTCACAAAAAAAAATAGTCCTTAAAGCATCAACTAGGTCTCTTGGACCTTCAAGAACAACATTTAGGTGATGCTCCTGCATCATACTACCCAAGGAAAAGAAATTGGAGTTCCATCTCAAATGATGGTTTGTTTTTAATTCTCTTCTTCCAATTGTGCTACATGCTTAGCTATTCTTTGACCTCCTCTTGATCCTCTCCATGCTTGGCTTGATCTACTTGATGTTTCTTGGTCTTCACACTTTGGTTTCATACTTTCTTTTTGTACCTCCTCCTAATGATCTTCTTCTCAACTGCAAGACTCCAAAATTCTATTTCTCTTTCATATCCCTCATTACTGCTGTCCATTTCTTCATCCTCTTCATTCTCTCCTTAGTTTGCACCTATACAAACATTATCATCAACATGCATTAGATAAGAACCATAAGGCCAATTTACCTCTTCACTAGCTCCTTGTGCTTGTTTTCTTATGTCTTCCTTCATTGTCCTACTTGTATGCATACCTTCATTAGCAAGCTTCACCTTCCACTCTTGTTCTATCTCAAAAACTTGTGCCCATAAATCATCTTTAGGTACCTCACAATGTACCTCTGCTGCAACTTGTTTCCTTTCTTTCTCATTTAGCAACTCTTTTCTATCCAAACTTTGTTCACCTTCACCTTCCAAGATAGCTATCCTTTTCTTTCTTCTTTTTTGAGCAATCACCTTTATAGTCCACTTCACCTTCTTTCTCATTGGCCAATACCCAACATTTTCTTGGTATTCTTCCTCAAGACACTGCTGCACTACAAGCTTAATACCTCTTTTCAACTCTGCCATTTCTCTATCAAACTCTACAACTTGGCTTATCCTGTTGTCTTTCATCTTGTCCTTCCTTTTGAGGATTTCTTTCTTATATTGTTGTTGCGTCTTCTTGTCTTTGTGATACCTCACCTTAGGCTTCTTTCTTTTCCTCTAGCCTAGTCTTTTGGTACCCCAATACCTTCACACACAACCTCATACAAAATCTTGTTAACTTGGACAACTTTCACTACCAAATCTTTCTAGGCTCTGATACCAAAAATGATGCAGAGAAAGAAACTTAAACAACTTTCCAATAGTTTAACCGACCCTTCTATGGAAGTTAGGTGATACCCTATTCTACTAGCTGTTAAACCCTTAATTTAGACCTAAATTGATACTTGTCATGACAACACCCATTCTTGATGCCTTAAAGGGTCTTATAATAGTCATAAAAATCTATAAAAGATTAACTTTTAGTAAGGTTTCAACTGGTCCCTGTAATTTGACCTATAAGCCTTTCATTCACAAGCTTTAAACTTGTGTTTCTTTTGCAAACCTGGCCTCTTGACATAGAAAAACTTATTTTTGATGTCTTTGATGGCTTGACCACCTTTAACATGCCTTATACAACCTCCACAAACCTTTACTTTGTTTGAAAAACTTAAGAAATTCAAATTTTCAACAAACTCTAACTATTCTAGGGTTATGACAGTGCTTTTGGTAGGGATTTCTAGCAAACAGTCCTAAATAATTCATGCAAACCAACAGATATGGAGCCCAAAATTGGTGAGCACTTAACCAAGACCCTAATAGAGGTTCTCACAAAATTTCATGATTTTTCACCGTACCAAAAAAAGATATGAATTTTTTTCTATTGCTGAAAACCCTAGTTTCTGAACATAGCAACGAGCACTATTTTGATCATAACTTGAGAAAAACTCAATGAAATCACCTCAAAAAAATTGAATTTGAACCTTAAGTCATTCCATTATCATCCCACATAAACATAGACCTAATATTTGACCGTACAGGGCTATACACAAAGAGTTTTAGACTATAATTGCTTAAAAACTGTCAAAGTTGTTAGCAGTAATTTAACCATATCTTGCTTAATATAACATAAAATTTAACCAAATTAGTTGCATTGGAATCCTAACATATAGATATAAACTTATATCCACCTTTAGACCTAGTACCATGCCATACAAATATGTACCAATCTATTTTCTTGTTGTTTCACAAAAAAAACTGTCATAAATTTGCAAAATAACAGGGCATATTATCAAAATCTTAATCCTGCACTCCTTGGAGCATATGTTTTCTTTGTTTCAACATGAAAGAACTTACAAAACAAAGTTGCCACTTGAGTATAAGTCCTTTTTCTTCAATATCCCTAATGTCCATGTCATTAAACTTGACATTTATGCCTTTTTGTGCAACTTTTACCCCTATACCACACCTAGGCTAGAAAACATTACAAAAGATTATATATATGGTATTCTAAGACCATTTTTTGATCTTTTATTGACATATAGCTAGGAATCATAGAACAAAATAGTCCTTAAAATATCAACTAGGTCTTGTGGACCTTCAAGAACAACATTCAGG
Organism: Cunninghamia lanceolata; assembly: GCA_027924645.1. NCBI lineage: Eukaryota > Viridiplantae > Streptophyta > Pinopsida > Cupressales > Cupressaceae > Cunninghamia > Cunninghamia lanceolata. The sequence goes on along the minus strand of BSBN01000391.1, from coordinate 39,643,918 downwards.
TGATGCTCCTGCATCAAGTTTGTAATATGAGATTATATTGATGAGAAAATGGTTAGGTTGTGATATGAGAAAGTATTGTTGAGGAAATGAATAAGTTGGTATTGGACATCTTTCCCCTTGAGTAGATTAGTCCACTCTCTCCCCCTTATTTCAAATCCATGGTATATGGATTTTTTTGTAAATAACCTTGGTTGGGAATGTGCTTCTTTGTTGAGTGTGTGGTTGCATCCTTTGTGTATGTGTGTATTTCAGGGTTACTTGTTGGCCTCCTAGCTCAGGGGTGGCTTGCAAGAAAGCCTTGGTTGGGAGGTGAGCCCTCCAATGGCCATGGTTCTTGTGTTTTCTATTTTTTTTGCAGTATTTGGGATAGATGACGACGAAGAAGGAGAAGAGTCTCCTTGAGTTATTTCGTGTTGTCAAGAGAAATGGATTCTCTCTTTGTAAGGCCATGTGCAAAGCCTTGAACAATATTTGTTGTTGTTAAAAGGGAAGGAATGAAAGGGGATATCTCATTGTATTGTTATCTTGTATTTCATGTTTTGAAAGAAAGGAATAATGTATTTGGAAGAAAAAAAAGATAAAGAGTCTTATTTATTTATCAAATGTTTATTTGCAAAGTATTGCTTTTGACGAATTTGAAAATCTCTCTCTACCTCTCTATTTATTTTTCCCATCTCTCAAAGAAATTTCATTTCTATTACAATTAATATCTTTCATAATATCATTTGAATAGTTGCCTTGAGAATTTAAATGATAAAGTTGTCCCTTGAAATCTAAAAAAGTTTTAAAGAAAAAATATACCCTTCTTCCTTTTTGAAAATAATCTAAGTTAGTTAAGAGAAAAGAGAGATAATTATTTTTGTAAAATATATTTATGTTATTCTAGGTTTCCTATGAATGCATCATTCTTTTTTTTTATGGGTAAGAGCGAATTTATATATTTAAAAATGAAAAATTACAAAAAGACCATCCATGGCTAGCAAACAAAGTTTGCAATAGAGAAATGTGTAACTACTTAACTTAAGTTGTAGTGTGGACATCCAAATTGACACTAGATTACAATTGCCCTTTAATTCAAATCAGCTCCGACATGAGAATTTGTTTTCTTATTCTGCACGTTCTACCATCCCTCCTTAGCCTTATTCTTTTGTAATTTAATGGTATCCAAACTTTGGGAAACATCATGAGGGATATTCACACCCCCCTTTACAGTTGATCTATTCACACCTCCCTTTGCAGTTGATCTCCTATCTCTCATTGGAGAAGAGATGACGATTTATTCTAAGACCACAATCTCAAGGCCAGCTTTTAATGAATTTAAATTATTCATTTCTGATTGTTGAGGCTGCTTTTGAACCAAAATCACTTCTGTCATTGCTATATGTGTTATCTCTTTCTATGTATCTAGTTTTAATGAGGATCCTTGTCCTTGAGAAGGTTCTGACTTTTCCTCCTTCAACTTTGCCAGGGCTTTAATTGAATAATGGTGAGGCTGAGCATTATCCCACTAGGACTACTGAACAGAGTTCTTAATGATTTTGGAGCAAGAATTGGCCATATGCCCCATCTCAATACATTTCCTGCAATGGAAGGGTAAACCTTCATAATCTAGAGGTTGTGTCTAGCTGCATTCTGAAACCTTGAAAGTGATATCTGCAGGAATAGCTCTTGTGACATCCATATCAACCAAAGTGGGTGCAAAAGTTGTATGGGTGAAATTAGTTGTGTCTGAATCCATAGCCAGAAAGCAGCCCAATGAGTCATCAATCGCTTGAAAGTAGTCCGCGAACCAGAATTGTAACAAAAGATTCAAAAGACGAATCCAAATAGGTTTCACTGAGAAAGATTTGGTAGCAGGGTTGAAGTCTAGAAACCATGGTTTGAGAAGGAGCAATTTTTGACCCCAACACCATTTCTCTTGAAGAATGGCATCCCTATCCTACCTACAATCAAACACCATAATAAAAAACCCCTGAGCACAAGGGTAGACTTCTACATTACCTTTGAGCATGGGTTGCCAAGCTGAAGAGATCTAATCATGCAGATCTGGTAATTTTGGCCAAAGGTGGTTGAATTGGCCAATTAATCCTTTGGAAGCAAAAAATTCCTTGCTAGCATCGACCTCCTTTTTGAGCTTCTCTAAAAAAATCAAAACTGGAGAGGAGGGCACCTTGTTGATGATGGATCTTGGGTTGCTCTTGGAGATCCTGTACTCATTACCCATTGGTTTTCCCTTTAATGGCTGAGCATCCTAGGCAGAAGGTTTGGAATTATATGGAATCTGACCATTTACCATATCCTTGAAAGAAAGGCTATGCCAAGACTTTGAACCCCTCAATCCCTGAGATTCATCCTCAGGGAAAAGAGAAGATGCTTCACCTGGAAGGGAGGATTTCAAGCTCCAAAATTTAGAAACCCTAGCCGCAGTAGGGCACGGTAATGGAGGCTTTGAAGAGATCTATCCTAGACCCATCAACAAACCTCCATCAAGAACCTTAGAAAGAGGCAAATTTTGAGCATTTCCATCTGGAGCAGGAGAGTGAGCGGGTAACGGCACCAAGAATTCGGTAGTAGGAGCAGGCTTGGGAGAGAGCGACATCATTCCTTGTGTCGATTTATGAATGCATCATTCTTGTGAAAATAAATACTCTTGTTTTGTCTTTAAAAAATATACCCTTAATGCTTTTGGGCCTTTTAAAAAAATATACCATGGATTTGAAACAAGGGGTAGAGAGTGGACTAATCTCCTCAAGGAGAAAGACATCAAATACCAACTTATTCATTTCCTCAATAATACTTTCTCATATCACAACTTAACCATTTTCTCATCAATATAATCTCATATTACAAACTTGATGTAGGAGCATCACCTGAATGTTGTTCTTGAAGGTCCAAGAAACCTAGTTGATATTTTAAGGACTATTTTGTTCTGTAAGTCCTAGTCGTATGTCAATAAAAGATCAAAAAATGCTCTTAGAAAACCTTATATAATCTTTTGTAATGTTTTATATCCTAGGTGTGGTATAGGGTTAAAAGTTGCACAAAAAGTCATAAATGTCAAGTTTAGTGACATGGACATTAGGGCTATTGAAGAAAAAAGACTTATGCTCAAGTATGTTTAAGCATTTATAAGTTTTATTATTTATATATATATTTTAAATTTTAGAGTTTATATATATATATTATATATTGCAAGTATTATTAAAAGGTTCATCATTTTAAAGTTTATACATAAAAAATGAGGGATTTGTGATTTTGAATTCTAGGTTTAAAAAATAAATAAAACAAGTGTAAGGTCAGGCGGGAAGGACCAAAGCCATAATCCGCCATGGCCTGTCTTGTGGAAGCAGAGGGCGAGGACTCCACCCCTTCCCCACCCATAGGCCTGTGGCCTCTGTAGGTCACAAGGCGAGCCCTGCAGACTACATAGGTCTGCAAACTTGTGGGTCTGCGGGCCCCTGTCGGCATTTGTTATATGCATTATGTTTTATTAATTATTTTTTTAATCCTACAAACTGCCTTCTATTCGACTTTGTGATCCTTATGCCTTTTGGCTTTAATAATATATATTGTGTGTATACATAGGGTTGTGAATACACATAGTTCTATGTGTATACACAGTATAGATGTAATATTTGTTCAATTACTTTATTTTTATAGCAATTAGAAATATATATATATATATATATATACACAGGACTGTATATAGACATAGTTCTATGTGTATACATAGGGTTGTGTATACATAGTATATATGTAGTATTTTCCCAATATCTTTATTTTTAGTAGTTTTATATATATATGCATACCCTGGTATAAAATATATAAACATATATATTTAATATATAATCCTTCTATTCTTCCCATAGTCATATTGGGGGATGATTTTAAACTAAAGAGATATTTTAGGTTTATTTTGTTTGAACAATAGTAAAACTATTGAAAACTATGGAAAACTGTTCAAATATAGGTGAAATAGAAGGAATATGCTTGGTTGCAAAAAAATAGAAATGTTAAACCTATGAGCTTAGAAAACTTTTCTAGAAATTATAGATAACATTTAACCAAATATAACCATGAGAAAGTAGTACATGAACAATCTACTCTACAACTATCCTGACTGATTTTGAATTTTGTTTTGGGTAGGAATGGATGGCGACAGTCTAGGAGGGGCCCTATGATCTAGTACCCTCCCCTGCATCTAGGGATTCTACTTTTGGCACAGGCTATCGTGTAGAACATGTGATGTCGTCCTTGGATCTTGGACCTAACCAGTGGAAGGCGGCCCTTGTGGGCGTTGCAAACAGTGGCAATTCATGTCTGACGGGTGTTCTAATTCTGTCTGAGTGCGAGGGTGCTAAAGCACTCAAAATTTTGGACCAGACCATATTGAGGGTGGTGGCGTCCATGGAAAATACGCTTGTGGGGAAGTTTTTTTTGTATAGACTCAATATCAACTTGGTGAGAAGATGGGTGGCTGCCAAGTGGGTTCTTAAGGGGAGCGTTTCAGCTAGTGATATGGTGGGTGGAATGTTCCTATTTAAGTTCACTTCTCAAAAGGATCTACTATTGATCCTAGATGGAGGCCCATGGTTATATGGGAAGCACTTACTCTCTCTATGTAAATGGAAACCAAGCTTTGATCCTAAAGTGAACCTTAACCAATCAGCTCTTGTTTGGGTCAGGCTCCCGAGTCTCCCACTAGAATACTGGAATGAGGAAATATTTGCTTGGATTGGTAATTCCTTTGGGGATTATGTGACTGTAGACAAGGTCACCAAGGCAAAGGCGAGGTTAGTCTATGCTCATTTATGTGTTACTGTTGACATCCTCAAAACACTACCCACATCCATCATTGTGGAATCCAAATATGGGAAGTGGAACTAGAGCATCCTATATGAGAATTCTAGGGTCTTTTTCCAGAACTACATGAAACTGGGTCATGTCTTTATTCATTGCAGGCCCCCCAAATGCCATTCACCTCAAAAGGAGGCATGAGTGGATTCGGTTGGGATCTCTGAAGACTATCCATTTAAGGAGGATATCCTTAAACTCGTTGATTCCCCCTCGTGCTCCCCAACAAAGAATGCTAAAGAAGTTGAGTCGGTGGAGGAAGCTCACCCAAGGCTCTTGGAGATTAAGGTTGTGATGCCCTCAGGGGATGACTAGGGGCTCTTGGAGAAGGAAGTGGTGATACCCTCAGGGGATGACTAGGGAACAGTTTCCAGTGGGGAGAACCCAGAGCCTAAGGTAGACATTAATAGCCAGATAGAAGACCTGAGAGACAAAACTAAAGAGAGGGAGGAGGGTAAGTTCATCCAGACCTCTGGATATCAAATGGTTGAGAATGTGTTGACAGAATCTGCCCAAAAGGTTCATAGCCTGGAGTTAAAACTAGGGGGCTTCAAACTAGGGTTAAGCACTTTGGAGAAAAATTTATCCCCATCACCTAGTGTGGGCACCAGTAGGACTACAGAGGACTTGGGAGTTGGTCCACTAGAAAGAAGAAAGGAAAGGGAAATAGTAGGAAGACTATAGATGTGGAGGGATAGTAGCAAGGGTAGGCCCTCACTCATGCCCAAGGCAGAGAGATGCAGAAGGAAATTGCTAGGGGTAGGTAGACCACCTTGGTGGTCCCCCTAGGTGGACCAAGAAATGAAGATTGTTTCATGGAATATCTGAGGGCTCAAAATCCCTCATAAGAAGTTGCTTATTAGGAACTGCATCTTTGATAATAAATTTGATATTTTGTTACTTCAATAAGTCAAGATGACTAGTAGTTAAAAACATCTGGCCCAATCCTAGCTATGCCATTAGTGGATCCCAAGGTGCTTCGGGGGGTATTTCCACCTTATGGAACCATAGTCTCCAGGGGAGGGTGGTGTCCTATTCCATGCATTATATCAAAATCTCCTTCCAATGCAACTTTATTCAGTGGACCTTGGTCAATGTTTATGCCCTGAATACAAGTAATGGGAGAAAGGAGGTATGGGACAATCTATCATACAAGATTAAAAGTTCTAAGAGAACTAACTGGATGGTTGTGGGAGACCTGAACTCTCCCCTCTATCCATCTGAAAAAAGGGGGGTCTGACGGATTATTCTAACAGCATGGCAGACTAGGCAGAGGTTTTAGGTAATGTTGGACTTATGGATATTGATTTGGTGGGCCAATCTTTTACCTGGTCTAATAGAAGTCAAGGAAATAATATTATATAGGTGAAGTTGGATAGATTTTTAATATCCTCCAACTGGGCCATAGCCAACCTTGTTATTCTGATGGCTCTTCCCTAGGTGGGTTCTGATCACAACCCTTTAATGCTAAATTGGCAAGAGAGGTGTGTTAAAGGCCCCTTCCCCTTTAGATTTGAAATGATGTGGGTGCTTCATCCAGTTTTTAGAGATTGTCTGGCTAGATGGTGGAACATTCCAGTCTAGGGGCCAACAATGTATAGATTGGTGGAAATGCTAACCAATGTTAGGAACAAAGTTAAGGGATGGAACAAGTACACTTTTGGGAATGTTCTAGTCAGGAAGAAGAAAATTATGGGTCAACTATTGGAGGTTCAATCCAAGATGGAGTAGGGAGACTTGTTAGAGGAGTTACAAGCTTTGGATAACTCTATCTAAAGACTAGATGTTGACGCTAAAGGAGAAGGAGTCTTATTGGAAACAAAAGTCTAGGGTCCAATGGCTGAAGGAGGGGGACAGGAACATGTCTTTCTTCCATCAGTCTACTCTAAGGCACAGGAAGAGAAACACTATTAGTAAACTTAAGGATGAGAATGGGAATGTGGTGGAGGATGATGCAGAAATTGGGAGGTTGGCTTTGAATTACTTTGAGTCTCTTTTGGTTGTTCATCATGCCAGTGCCCCGAGGGAAGTTAATGAATCCCTTATGGACTCCATTCCTACCATATTGTCTAATGAAGACAATGACCTTCTGACTAAACCAATTACAGAGGAGGAAGTTCAAGCAGCTATCTTCTCTATGGGAGCCCTCAAAGCTATAGGTTCAGATGGGTTCCCCCTAGCTTTTTTTCCAAACCTTTTGGGAGGTTACTGGGAATGATGTCACTAATGTGGCCAAGGACTTCTTTTGAATTGACAAACTTCTGTGATTGTTGAAAAACACATTTATTGCCTTGATTCTGAAGCAGACTGACTCAACCTCCATGATAGACTTTAGACCAATCAGCCTTTGCAATACAGTGTACAAAATTTTCACCAAGATTCTGGTCTTTAGACTACAACCTCTTCTAGACAAACTCATTGCCTCCAGTCAGAAAGATTTTGTTCCGGGCAAGCAAATTCTTGATGCGGCCATCACCACTCATGAGATCATTCACTCAATTTCCAAAAGCAACATCCCAGGTATGATATTTAAATTAGACATTTCCAAAGCCTATGATAGAGTTAATTGGGATTTTCTTATTAGGGTTCTCAGAAAATTTGGTTTTCAAGATTAGGTGATCAACCTAGTGAAGGAGTGTATCTCCACAGTTAAATTTTATGTGTTAGTCAATGGTTCCCCTAGAGGTTTTTCCCCTCAGGGAGAGGTCTCAAACAGGGAGACCCTCTTTCTCCTTATCTCTTCATCCTGCTAGTTAAAGTGTTAGGTACGAATGCCTATAATTTGCTGATGTAGGGGAGTCTTCAAGGCATTAAACCTACCTTCATAGCCCAGGCATTGGTCATTCAATAGTTCGTTGATGACACTATATTGTTTGGAATTGCTTCTATGGTTAAGGCTAGAAGGTGGAAATGCCTTCTCAATGCTTATGAAGAGGCCTCTGGGAAGAGAATCAACTTTGAGAAAAGTCACATCTATTTTCTAAACACTTAGGAGGACTTATAGTAAAAAATTACCAGAGCTTTGGATTTCTCTAGTGCGAGGTTTCCTACTACCTACCTTGGCCTTTCGCTTACAACCACCAAAGTCACCTATGAGTATTGGAACATGATTATGGAGAGAATGTAGAGGAAGAGAGCTAGATGGAATGGAGTTTTATTGAGCCAAGCGGGGATATTTCAACTCCTCAAAGCCTCCCTTCAAGGCATACCTAACTACTTTGTAAGTTTGTTCAAAATCTTGAGATATGTGGCGGAGAAGATTGAGCAAATTCAAAAGAAATTCCTCTAGTCCAGGGTGGAGGAAAAAAAGAGAATTGCATTGGTTGGTTGGGAAAAGGTTTGTACTCCCATATGTTAGGGGGTTTGGGTTTAAGAAGAATCCATCTCATGAATAGGGCTCTCATGCCGAAGATTGACTGGAACCTAATTCAAGGTAATAATGATTGGGGTCATATCATGACTGCTAAGTATCTTAATGGGGAGGGAGGTTGCAAGCTGCTGGCTGATCTTGGACTTCTTAAAGGCTTTGTCATCTAGAATGGGACCCTTAAAACTTGTGGTCTCTTTTGTAGAGGCATCAGATGGAAGATAGGGGATGGTAGGAATGTCAATTTTTGGGAGGACAGATGGTTGAAAGACCTTCCCCTCAAAGATCTAGATTATGGTAGATGAGCTGGAAAGGTTTTTAGATTCTTTGGTTGTAAGGTGGCTAATCATATTAGAAGTTATGGGGGCATTAGGAGTTGGAAGGGTATCATGGACTGTACCACTGATCAAGAAGGGGATAAAGAGGTTGCTCTTTAGCTTCAGAGGGAGTTGCTTGATTTTAGGCTTTCCATTCTTCCTAAAAAAGATCACATGATTTGGGATAAAGACAACAAAGGCTTCTGTACTATGAAGAGTGCCTATGGTCTACTATTAGACCATGGGGAGGATAGGTTGTGGGGGAAAGTTTGGCTCTCTAAACTTTTACCTAAAATCAACTTCTTCTAGTGGACCCTAATGCATAGCAAAATCCTGACTTGACAATTTGAAGAATAGAGGATTTCAAATGCCAAACAGGTGTTTTCTTTGTGGCAAAGAGGAAGAGACAGTCACCCACCTCATTCTACACTATAACTTTGCTTGAGAGGTTTGGAGTCTTATCATACAGAGGTTGAATTTGCGTTGGGTTTTCAATGAAAATGTGGTGGCCCTGGTTAGGGCTTGGAGGCCCCCTTTCAAACTCACATTTCCAATTGTTAAGGAGTTGTGGCTACAAACTCCCCCTCACCTAGTCTGGAATTTGTGGAAAGAGCATAATAACAAAGTTTTTAGGGAAAAGTTTAGAACCCCCATGGAGGTTTTTCAGACCTTCTCCAAATTGTTTATGGAGAATATCAATTCCTAAAAAATTAAAGTTATTGAGAACCCTCCAAGAAAGGAAGAACAACGTTTATTGAGACAATGGACTATTAGCCCAGAGATCTACCAAATTGACAATTCTAAAATATAGCTAGAGCTAAAACTATCTGGACCTTCCCTCAAAAAGGCTGGTTCAAGCTCAATTTTGATGGGGTAGCTAAAGGGAACCTGGGGATTGCTAGTAGAGGAGGAATAATAAGATCTGATTCAGGAATGTTTGTGGTTGCCTACACTGGGGGAATTGGTATTAAAAGAAACAAAAAGGCTAAAGCTTTAGCCATGTTGTGGGGTATCAAATTGGCCATCTCCTTGAACATTCAACATCTTCATGTGGAAGGGGATTCACAACTAATTGTGAACATCGCTCTTGATTTATTGGGTATAGGTTGGAATCTGGTGGACATTATAGGTGATATTTGGTTTCTTCTCAATGGCATGGAGGAGTACAAGGTTTCTCATAGCTATAGGGAGGGTAATGTTGTGGCTGACGCTATGACAAACCTAGGTAGCAATAATAATGGTTGGAGGTGTTGCAGGCTTTTGTCCAGGTTACCTAGTAGGATTCAAACCCTTGTTAAGCAAGATGGAAGTAGGTACACAGATTAGGTGTTACAAGCTCTTCACCATTTGTATGCTCTAGTTGTGTGGAGGTGACTATTTTACTTTGAATGGTAATAAGTCTTTAAATGAGCCTGGAGTGATTGGGTTTCAAACTCAGAGTGGCGGGAAAAAGTTTGTACTTTTCAAACTTTTCAGAGCGGGTGTTTCAAAAAGTTGTGAAAAGTGCTGACTAGGAGACCTATTAAGATGCCAAGGTGGAATGCAAAAGGTGAGAGGAAGGTTTGGAGAACAGGTTGGCTTGTCAATAAGCTGAGGTGGCAAAGCACTAGGTGGTGCGCTGACTAGATGATAGGCTGGCTTGAAAAGATGCTGAGGAGACATGTGACGGGTGAGCGAGTTGATGAGATGATAGGCTAGCCCAGAAGAACGTTGAGATGGAATATGACGGGAGGGTGGAGCAATCAATGGACCTGATGGCTTGGGAGAAATTATTTCTCTTTAATCCCTGGCTTCAGTGATTTTCATTTTCGTACGAAGTGGCAGGCACAGGGTTTTCCCGAGTGAGTAAACCAGGGTGGCGAAGGCATTGCAAATCTCCAAAATTATTATGAAGTCATTACTGTAGGATTCCTATGGCTTTTGATTAGTTGGATGTGCACATAAGGGCTTATTTACCCTGTTGAGTATCCTGCTAAGCATTCCAATGTTCTCTGTCTTAAACATTTCCTTTCTCTTTGGCTGCGTAGTTTACTAGATTTGATGATAGGTGGTGACATTGTTAAGATCAATCTAACCTCTTTTGAGGATTTTTTACAAGACCCAATGGTCTAGCATATTATATAGGAGGGGGATGAGGCTCCATTCCTTGACATGATGATTGGTCATGACGAGAATTTGTCACGACAGTTCACAGAGTCATGGGATGAGGATTCTAGACAAGTCCGCATGGGGGAATTGGTTTTGAAGTCTTTGAGGAGGTAATAGGGCAAGCCATGGGTCTCCCTACCAAAGGAAAAAAACACAGTCATCGTAGCAAGGTGCCAAATCCTAAGAATATAGGGATTTTCTTCTGTGAAGGTGAGGCTGCTATGAAACTTCATGGGGGGTTTGAAAGGGAAAAGTTGCCGATGCCATGGGGACAAATTTGCCTAATGATCATGAAATATTTCACTCTAGAGGGCATATTTAAGGTATTCTACTATTATCACTTTGCTTTTCTTAATCACTTTAGGAATAGGATGGAGATTAGTTTCCCTTTTTCCTGTTTTCTTCTCTAGAGAACTCTATTAAATTGGCTAAGGAAATTCATGTTAAAAACCCTAGCTACCCTCTCATCCCCATTCATCAAGGCCTCATCCTGAGGCTATACCACTTTCATTTTTCCTTGTGCCCCCAAAACAAATTAAGGTTAGCTTGATTGAGAATACCGCGTCGGCCCGATCTCCTACTGCTAAAGGTAAGGCCAAGAAAACCATCGAAACCCCCAAAATCTCCCCTAAAAACCTAAAGGGGGGACCCAGAATTGAAGAATGTAGTACCCCTATTGGGACCCCTACTCCTATTTCCAAGACTAAGTCTCCTAAGAAAGCCATTGGTAAACTTGAGACCCCTAATCGGGAGATTGAGAAGGATTTGGAGGTGTCTACTAAAAGGGATTGGAAGGATGTGGATGACAAGGGCAATGTGCAGTCTAAGAAATCTAAAATTGGGAAGGAGGACTTTGATATGGTTGAGGAGCCTTTGAAAGTCATTGAGTTGGATTCAGGACCTAAGTAGGCGGGGAGTGGTGACGGAGGCGGTGCTGGTAAGCATGGTGTTCATGGAGTGCGTAGGTCCAGTTATATTGCTAGAATCTTGTCCTCTAACCCCAAGGGCATGGAAATTTTTGAATATTTTGAATTTGTTGAGGACACCATTGGGGAGGGAGAAGATGAAATGCCCACTGAATCCATGCATGAAGATGAGGGAGCAAGCCACTTTGCCGAGCTAAACAAGCCTAGCTCAGAAGAGTTGGAGGAGGCTACTGAGGAAGCTCAGGGTCAGAAGAAGAAGGCAAGCTTCTTATTGTGTGTCAAGATGGTTGATGAGCTGGTGGTGCTTAAGGCTAAGATGGACAAGATGCAGAAGAAGTGGAGGATCATGACAGAGTTTGCTGCTAAGGCCCTTTATTGCATGACTTTAGTGTTTGTTGTTGTTAAGGACTTCGGAGACAAGGTCAGAGATGTGGGGGTGGATAGACTCGGTGACTATAAGGATATGGTCAATTTCTTGGCCAAGTATGGGACGACTAGTAGTCCTTAGTGTTCCTACTAGTTTTTTTGTTTTTGATTAGTCTCATTTTTTGTCTGATGTTTTTGTGTTGTTAATGTACTATTTCTAGCACGTTTGAGGCCTTTTTGCCCTAGGGGTTGCTTTATATAGGGTTCAAGACCCTTTTTTCCTACTGAACTAATCAAAAATATTTAACCAAATTATAATAACGTCAAATAAAAAATTTAGCCTTGAGGAAATAATCTTTCCTCTAAGGAAAGAGATTTCCTCCTTTACACTCTCTTCAAACTTGTAAGTAAAAATGAGCTCTCTAGAAGACCTTATTAAACTTATAGGAAAACATTAGGGTTTGAGAGTTACCCTAATTCATTTAGGCCTCTAATCTGACCTTAAGTTTAATTAATCTTACTTTATATTAATTAAATTTCTTTCCTAACATTTTATAGTTAGGAGATTGATATTTTGTGCATTCTGCTTTTGGATTACACTGTGTATGTTTTTGAATCAACGTTTCAGATCATACTCAATGATCCATCATCAGGAAGAGGAGTGTTGAGAAATATAGATAGCAAACTTGAGCTTTATAAAGGAAGTAGAGGGGGAGAGGGGAACGGAAAACCAAGGGCAATGGGTGAGGTGAGAAAAAGGAAATAAAATGAGCACCAAGGGGGCAGTGTTGAAGCACAACAAGAGATAACAAAAGTTAAAAAGGGATAATAGTGAAAGCTAAGACTAAGGAAATATGAGACACGAGCAACAAGAGCAATAAGCGTGAGAAAAGAGCATGACCATATGCTGTAAAAGAAATAAATGGATAAGTAGGTGTATCTAAGTATGCATGCAAAAAGTATTATGAATATATTACTATTTGTAAAAAATAGAAAAAAGAGAAACTAAAACTATTAAAAATAATAAATAAATATAATGAAATAGAGATACAAATATATAACTAATATATCATATAAATATGGGAATGTAATGAAATAGAAACCCGAACATATATAATAATATATAACAATATATTAATAAGGAAACGAGACAATAAATAAGTATATTAAAAAGGGGGGTAATAGGATAGATAGATATAATAAGGTAATAGAAAGATATAACCATATATAAAATTAATATAAGAATGTGATAATAGAGAAACCCGAAAGTATATAATGATATATAACAATAAATTAATAAGGAAACAAGAAAATATCTAAATGTATTAAAAAAGGGGGGTTGATAGGATAGATAGATATGTAAATATGGTGATAGAAAGATATGTTAGACAAGAAAAAGGAGAGTGAAAAGAGAAATAAGTAGTGAAGTGAAATAGATCTAAAGAAAGGTTAATATCATATAAATATGCACCAAGCGTGCACACACGTAAATCCCAAACAAAAAGTGAAAAGAAATAGATCTATAGAAAGGTATATATCATAAAAATATGCACCAAGTGTGCACACCCGTAAATCCCAAACAAAAAGTGCAAGAACCAAACATAAAACAAGAAAAGTAAAAAGTTGAATGGTACAGAAGTATCACTAATCCGGCAAGAAAGAAGGCCGAAGACGAAGACCGAACAGGTGGGGAGAGAGCGGGAGAAAGATGGGGAGGAGGAGAGGGGAGAAAAGAGAGAAACCAAGGGCGGGAGTGAGGGTTCAAGAAGAAGAGAGTAAGGACAAAAGTGTGTGTGGACGAGGAGGAGGAGGAAAGGATAAGGGGGAGGAGGGGTAGGTAGAAAGGATGGGCAGAGAGAGGGCAAATCAAGTGGGATGGGTGTGTAATTGGAGTGAGTTCAGAAGAGGTTGCCAGGTGGGGCTGAGATGCCACCCTTCATCACGATTGAGATTGGAAGGGTGACTTTTGATGAAGATGGCTTCTTGGAGTTTCCTTTTGAAAAAATAATCTTCTTTGGTCAGGACTTGGGTGTGTTCCAGACAGATGTGGTGCTTGGTATTGAACGAGTGTTCGGCTAGGGCAGATTTGGAGATGCAATCATGACGAATGTCTGCGCTGTGTTCTTTGATCCTCGTGTGGATGGATCGACCTGTTTCACCAATGTATGGTGTCCCACAGGAGCAAACGATTTTGTAGACCCCGGAATTGATGAGATTGTTTCTGGTATCTTTGATAGAAGGGATCAGTGTCTTGAGGGTGGAGACCGGTTTGAAGGCACATAAGAGGCCTTTCTTGCGCAAGATTTTCACAAATCTCAAAAATCTTGTGCAAGAAAGGCCTCTTATGTGCCTTCAAACTGGTCTCCACCCTCAAGACACTGATCCCTTCTATCAAAGATACCAGAAACAATCTCATCAATTTCAGGGTCTACAAAATTGTTTGCTCCTGTGGGACACCATACATTGGTGAAACAGGTCGATCCATCCACACGAGGATCAAAGAACACAGCGCAGACATCCGTCATGATTGCATATCCAAATCTGCCCTACTGAACACTCGTTCAATACCAAGCACCACATCTGTCTGGAACACACCCAAGTCCTGACCAAAGAAGATTGTTTTTTCAAAAGGAAACTCCAAGAAGCCATCTTCATCAAAAGTCACCCTTCCAATCTCAATCATGATGAAGGGTGGCATCTCAGCCCCACCTGGCAACCTCTTCTGAACTCACTCCAATTACACACCCATCCCACTTGATTTGCCCTCTCTCTGTCCATCCTTTCTACCTACCCCTCCTCCCCCTTATCCTCTCCTCCTCCTCCTCATCCACACACGCTTTTGTCCTTACTCTCTTCTTCTTGAACCCTCACTCCCGCCCCTGGTTTCTCTCTTTTCTCCCCTCTCCTCCTCCCCATCTTTCTCCCGCTCTCTCCCCACCTGTTCGGTCTTCGTCTTCGGCCTTCTTTCTTGCCGGATTAGTGATACTTCTGTACCATTCAACTTTTTACTTTTCTTATTTTATGTTTGGTTCTTGCACTTTTTGTTTGGGATTTACGGGTGTGCACGCTTGGTGCATATTTTTATGATATATACCTTTCTATAGATCTATTTCTTTTCACTTTTTGTTTGGGATTTACGTGTGTGCACGCCTGGTGCATATTTATATGATATTAGCCTTTCTTTAGATCTATTTCACTTCACTACTTATTTCTCTTTTCACTCTCCTTTTTCTTGTCTAACATATCTTTCTATCACCATATTTACATATCTATCTATCCTATCAACCCCCCTTTTTTAATACATTTAGATATTTTCTCGTTTCCTTATTAATTTATTGTTATATATCATTATATACTTTAGGGTTTCTCTATTATCACATTCTTATATTAATTTTATATATGGTTATATCTTTCTATTACCTTATTATATCTATCTATCCTATTACCCCCCTTTTTAATATACTTATTTATTGTCTCGTTTCCTTATTAATATATTGTTATATATTATTATATATGTTCGGGTTTCTATTTCATTACATTCCCATATTTATATGATATATTAGTTATATATTTGTATCTCTATTTCATTATATTTATTTATTATTTTTAATAGTTTTAGTTTCTCTTTTTTCTATTTTTCACAAATAGTAATATATTCATAATACTTTTTGCATGCATACACCTACTTATCCATTTATTTCTTTTACAGCATATGGTCATGCTCTTTTCTCACGCTTATTGCTCTTGTTGCTCGTGTCTCATATTTCCTTAGTCTTAGCTTTCACTATTATCCCTTTTTAACTTTTGTTATCTCTTGTTGTGCTTCAACACTGCCCCCTTGGTGCTCATTTTATTTCCTTTTTCTCACCTCACCCATTGCCCTTGGTTTTCCGTTCCCCTCTCCCCCTCTACTTCCTTTATAAAGCTCAAGTCTGCTATCTATATTTCTCAACACTCCTCTTCCTGATGATGGATCATTGAGTATGATCCGAAACATTGATTCAAAAACATACACAGTGTAATCCAGAAGCAGAATGCACACTTTATCATGGATTGTGGAAAACTCATGCTTTCTAGATTGATATTTGATTAATTTTTAATTAATCCTCAACCTTAGAGAAATTTGTTTTCCTATAATTTGAATTAAATGTTCTTGAGTTAGCAATTGATTTCCTAAGTGAATTTTAAGACATTAATTGTCTTTTGATGGAGTTTATTATACCCTGTGTTAGATCAACTTTTGAGAAACCTTTGGTAGACTTAGTTGGACCTTAATTTATTAAGGTTACTAAAGTCTAATTAATTGATTTAAATCATAATATTTTATGTTAATTTTTATAACGTTATTCTAAGGTGTGTGTTTGATTCAATTGAAAGTTTGGATTTAAATATTTATGTTTCCGCATTTTAAGTAATTAAAATTTAATTTAATAAATTAGATTTAATCCTTTTAACGAGGGTTTTAGGTCCTACTTCTAAAGGGGACCATTCTTTGCTTCATGTTATAGAAACTCTAGGGGTACATTACCTTGTGGTAGGAACTCCCCTTAAGGAAACACTTAATGTGTAACCTAACCCTAACTAGATTTCCTTCATAATTGAAGGGGTGTGAATGGAGGTTCGCACTACCCTTCTTAAGTATCACACTTCCCCACCTTAGTGTAGCGTGCCAAATGTACGTTGCATGAGCAATGACATTAGGTGCACATGTTGTGTATAAGTGCATTGTGTGATGTTTTTCTTGTTGCTTTATAAAAAAAGTTTTGTTGGTTGTGTTGCATGGCCACATGTTAAAATGTCAGCATGATATTATGTACCTCATTTTCTTGTTGTTGAAGTTCTTTTTTCAATTTTTAATTGCTCCTTTATGTCTCTAGCATCACTTTTGGCAACCTTTCTCTCTTCAGTTTGTTCTCTCTTCTTAAGTTTCAACTCGTGTATTTATTTCTTCCACTCCTCTTGCTCCATCAATATGTTCATGTAGTCATTTGTAGTGAGGAGTTGAGATTGTCTACTTAGTCAAATTCCATTGTCAACTTGATGGTTTGAGGTATCCTTCACTAGATGAACATGTAGTTTAAGGAACTAGCTAATGTTGGAACTGATTTGGCCTCCCAATGGTTGGTTGGATTCCGCTTCAATTTCAACTTGGACCTCACTAACATTCCCTCCAATACTTGAGCTCCTCCCAATTTAGGAAACATCCTCCTCCACTTCACAATATCTGCAATCAACATAGAAGTGTACCAATGTAGATGCATTCATTGTGTTTGGTGGATACAGCAATGAAATAATTTAATCTTCATCAATATTCAAAGGAATAGCAAGATTTGTAGCCCCGTCCAACAATGATGATGATTTCTCTAGTTCAGTGGGAAGACTAGGTGCCTCTTCCTTTTGACTATGTTGATATGCTAAAACATTAGTTTCTCTTGCAACACATAATTCTTCATTGATTGGCTCAACTCTTTCCTCTATTGCAACCCCCCTTGGAGGGTTTGACTCTGTCCTTTCAACCTCTTAATGTGGCACATCAATAATTGAAAGACTTAGAATATTTTCTATAGCAGAAGCCTCCTCAGGTACAACGAATTGAAATGTGTCACTGGGACACATATCTTTGATCAGTGCATCTAGATTAAGAGTCCGTATACTTGTCCTCTAAAATATAGATTTTATGTTATCAATAGTCAGTGTTTCTTAAAATGCAAGGCTACCAAGTTGTGCCAATTCTATCATTCTAATATCTAAATCAAGATACTTAGTCATCCATGTTGCTCTTTCACTCTTAAAATATGACTTGAAAGATGAAAATATGCTTACATCTAGTGGTTGCAATTTGTGAGATGTGTGGGCTAGTAGTGTTAGCAAGTCAATACCAAGTGACCTTGTCTCTTGAATAGTTGTGAACGCAACAAGGCTTTCATGGCCATCAAATATCAATAGGTGTCTATTAGTGGATGAAATACCACCAAGAACTGATCTTGCAAAATGGTGTAACCAATTTAGAAATAGATCTTTTGTCATCCATGCATGGGCCTAAGAAGCCATGCATACACCTAATTCGCAACTAGCAATATAATTTTTCAGTTGTGTCTTGCTCTTAAACAAGTAAAAACTAGAAATTCTTTGTCTAACTGCATTAACACAACATAAAATTATGATCCATCCTCGGCTCTTGGGTATTATGTACGAAACACTTCTATTGCCTCTTTTGGAAAGCACTCACATTGCTCCATTTCGACCATCTTGAATGTCAGTCTCATCGCAATTCCAAATCTTACAAGGACCATATGGATTAGCAACATAATCTCTTGACAATGTGTCATAGAACATTGCCACCAGTACATGCCTCAAATTTAGTGCTCTATCTCTGTCAATTCCTTCTGTTATCCTCAAGCTAAGATCAAGGTGTCATTTTAAAACTTTGTCCACCAAGATTTTCTTGGGAGTCCATCCTTGAATGGGTTTGGCCTTGTTTGGTAAATCTACGCAACTTTAGCCTTCAAATTAATTATTTCAAGACCATGACCAACTTTGTCCATCTCCTTGCATCATTCAACAATATTTTCCTCTTCTTCATTCAAAATTGTGAGGGGACATTTCCTTTTAGTCATAGTTATGTCATTCAACCAATTTGTTAACCTGCTAGTTGGAAGTCCCCATTTTTTGTTGCACCCCTGGTTGAGTATCTAGTGTCTTCAACATCTCTCATGGTGGATTCCATATCATCTATTGACCACTCTTGTTGCACTAAAATCGTCTTTGACATAACAAATGCATTCACTTGGATTACTAGTTTGATTGGTTTTATAGTGTGAATGACTTCATCATCTTCATATACTAGTAGCCTCACACCTCTTTTGTGTGGAGGGTATGTCATCCCTAATCTCCTTCCACCATGCCTAGTTCACATTTGATCTTTTTTCTTCATCTGTAATGATTTCGTGCATAAAGTGTAAGAAGAATCTGAATATATTGCAATTAGTATCACTGAAATCATTTGAAAGGAAACATATATCTAATTGTAAAACAAGCTCATTCTATTGTATGTATAAATTGATTAGAACTTTATTAGATACTCTTACAAGAGTTTGTAAATTGGACTTGCACTCACATATACAAAAAATATATGAAAGTATACATAATTGTTATATATACATACAACTGGATGGGGTATGTGCATGTAAATGGGCAACCAAAAGGGGTTCTTTTGAAATCAGTAAAAACTAATCTTGGATGAGAAATTGAAGATAGTCATGCTCAAAATTAGAAGATGTGATAAGAACAAGATTTGTAGTGCTCATAATCTAGTTTCTAAACTACCATTTTTACTAAAATTGGTGGAGATTAAGATGTTCGAATAGGAGCACACAAAGTGCTTTTGTTTTTGACAGAAAAATATAACATAGCATCAGGTGTGCTCCCCCTAAAATGTTGACTTTTTAAAAGTATTTCACAAATCACTTCAGTGGAAAATTAGCTAACAACATGTAGTTTATGCCTAATTTTTCTATTAATTATTTAATGAATATATGATTTTTATGAATTTTCAAAGTAGACACATCCTAAAAATGAAAATTTGAGCGTGCTCCCCCTATTTTTCTTGAAAACTTATCAAAAATTATTTTTTAAAATGTGTATAGTGTTGGTTCTCCAACTTGTAACACGTTGATCTCTTAAAGGATCAATAGATCTACAAGTGATACTAATGTAAGACAAGCCAACGAATAGGAGATCAGATAAACAAGAGTCCCCTCTGCACTTTAGGATTTGCAAAGCATGGGTGGGTTGTTGGAGTACAAGACCACTGAGAGGGGGGGTGAATCAGTGTTCTATAAACTTTAAAAGCTTTTGCACTTTTTAACCCACATGATAGAGAATGAGAAAGATTTCAATGATTTATCAAAACACATATGCACAAGATGATGAATATTATGAATCAAGACCTTAAGAACAAAGCATTAGGACACACATACAAAGACAAATAATATGAACCATAACACAGTAATTTTCATGAGTGGAAAACCCTCATAGGGATGAAAAACCACTCTAAAAATGCCTCACTGGCAAATACAACTGCCTCACTGGCATAATCACAAATATGAATGAAAATAAAAAGATACAAAGGGATACTCTGTTTCACTATCTTGCATCAATATCTACAAGTCTTTTTGTTATCCTCATCAAACATCCACTCTCTCATAACATTATCATTTATACAAACATTATCTTCCTTGCATACATATAAATGCTTTGATACCATGACTCAATACACAAACTCTTGAATCCAAGAATTGATCAAACCTCTGCAACAATCATTTGATTCATATGTCTGCAATAGGTCCTTTAACTTCTGTATGTCCTCATCTCTGATCCATTTGCATACAAACTCCCTTCTATCACACCTCTACAATCAGAAACATTCCTCTACAACTATCATGCTTTCCAAAACATATAACCTTCTCTGGTAAAGATACATGGCCCCATACACACTTATCTCTCAAAAGGAAAATGCATCATACATACTCCTCACACATCTTTGTTTATAGTTTCAAAACCATTAGAATCAACAACATTATTTACATTACCACATAGGTCTATCTCTCTCAACACAAATCACAAACCTTAACTACTTAAAACATTGTATCATCTCTATAATGAGATTCCCTAGCCCACTTCAACTTCAAGCTTCCAAAACCATCACATCCAACCACCAAATTTCACATTGTTTATATGCACATGCAGGTATATCTTTTTGGAACACAAAAAATTGATCCTTTTCACATGAAACATCTCTAGATCAAATTAATGAATTTCTTTGGCCTTCACTATTGGTTGGTATTCTATTGTAAGGAAGTTAAAACAACTATCCCACAACTCTACTCATCAAATTTCCAGCCATTGAAGAATCGTTAGGGCACAAATTGTGTTTAAATGTTGACTGTTGATTATGTGATTTGCGGGCATAAGAATTTTAATTATCACCATAGATCCTTCATTGGTGCTTGATGCTCTAAGTTATAATGGGAGGCACCGATTCCCTAGGGTGGAGGGGCTGGTTACTAAACATTATAGCACCCCTCAATTGGTAATTTAAGTTACCAATGACCTACCATCGTAGGTCAATGCAAAATTAAAACAAAAGCATCGCTCATCCTCCAAATAAATTATATGATTTATTCACACTTTTTGCTTAGGGTTAAGGTAGAAACCCTTAGGGTTTGACAAGGAATCTAACTTCAAAAATTACATACAA
Organism: Cunninghamia lanceolata; assembly: GCA_027924645.1. Taxonomy (NCBI): domain Eukaryota; kingdom Viridiplantae; phylum Streptophyta; class Pinopsida; order Cupressales; family Cupressaceae; genus Cunninghamia; species Cunninghamia lanceolata. The sequence continues at coordinate 39,622,681 of BSBN01000391.1, read as the reverse complement.
TTTAACCCCAATCATCTCTGCAACTCCCTTGTAATTTGAATAGTGATTTTCAATCTGCATATGAAACAATGAAGATCTTGATTATGTTAAGATAAAGAAAACACTTTATACACCATAAGTTGAACCATACTTGTCATGACTGTAATCTTGAACATCTCTTCCACATACATCTATCAAGAGAAGATCATATGAAGTAAAGTTGATCATACTAGCATCAAGAAGACCTTCAAGACCCTGATCAATCTCATTGTCATTAAACACTGACCAAACCCTATATCTGTATACCATACCAAATTATCATAAGATGATTCCAAGTTCACTGAACATGAGTCAAGATAATAACATATGAAGCAAACCCTTGTCAACTCCACTATATCTCAGTCCTGTAAAACTTTTCAACATTGTGAAGCACACAAAGTATCATTATTACTCAAGAATGAAGAGCAACTCTTTACAAGTCCTTAGCTATATTGAAGAAATTTATACCAACTGAGATTAAGGAACACTATACCAACTGAAATCTAGAAGCTCAAATGATCCTGTTCTAACATAAAGAAAATGATGAAGACCTGATACACTACAACACCAGGATGACAACTCTCTCAAAGCACTCTAACCACTCACCAAGGACAACATCAAACATCAGCACCTTAAAACCATTCAAAAAACTACAACTTGAAGCCATGATGAAGAATACTTGAACCATGATGAAGGTAAGAACCAAAACCCTAATGGAGTCATGAATCATCATGAACATAACAACTACACCTTTTGACATCAATGACAACAATGTTCTACATGGGTTTCCCCTTATGGACATTATTTAAAAATAATACACCATTTTATGCTATAGTGTCAAGAAGACGTAGATTTTCACACTAAAATGATAGGGAAGCTAAAGAAGCAAAACATATATGAATAATTCCCTACAATTCTTTAAATCCTGATGTGAAAACCATAATTAATTAATAACTTATTGCAATACTGAGATATGTCATTTTAAAAGATTTTTTGGTTGGTGGATTCTTGGTTTGAGACCGATGCCTATTATAGGAAAACAAAGTCAATATTTGTGTTATATTTCATCGCAACACTACATACATCTGACAATCAATTCAAAATTACTGGATGCTCTTTCCTTGACAATAATCTTGACTTACTTAAGGTTGGTATTCATGCATCCATACTTAATTATCCACTCACACTATAAGCAACATCATCATTCTCCATGAAATATTTATTCCTGTAGACACCCAAAATTGACCCTTTGATCATTTATCGATTTGTTGCATTATTCACCACTGCATATGTCGATTTTGTCTAACACACTTGTATCAATTATCTATTTTCTTCTAAATCACCTCCTTCTATCATTAATTAAATAAATTATATTTATTTAATTAATTTCATCTATTTTCATTATCTTTATTCTTCTATTTTCTATCTATAATTAAATAATGTTTAATTATTTAATTATCCCATTCTTCTAAAATTAAATAAATTTTCTAAATTTATTTAATTTGCCCCTTTTAAATAAATAAAATTAATATTTTATTTATTTATCTTCTCATCATACATATAAATTAAATAAATTTATTTATTTAGTTTATATTTATTCTTCCAATTTTCTAAATTGAGCTTTTTCCTCCATCATATCTTATCATTTTTCTCTTTTATCACTTTCTTCTATGTGTAAAAGTTGGCCTTGTTCATAGTTTGTCAAAAAATAAATACAAAAAATGATTTAATTGGTTTAAAAATTAATTATCCTTGTCATCCAACTCTTAAAATAGAAAAGAATCATATTTTAAGAAAATCAATCTTATCTCCACCAACAAAGCCAACTAAATCATTTAATAAAAGTTATCCCTATGGACACATGTCTTGTACACATTCATCTAGATGCCTTTTGAATTATCTCAACCATTCATATAGCCAATTTTTCTCCACCATTGATCAATCTTAGTTGAGAGCTATATATACACCCTCATTTCATTTCATCATACACAATCTCTATAGCATCCAAATTATCATCTTATGCATATCACCTCCATTGAGTATCCATTAAGCACTTTGAGCATATCATCTATCATCATGGCAACTATGGTTGTTCATTCTTGAGAAGCAATACACATTCAACCAAGGAATCCATATAATCTAGGTGACATTGTTCTTTGATTTTCTTTCATTTTGTGTCATTTAAATAGATTTCTTTAAGGTGGTAGGATTGGGTTTTGATTGTAATGCTTGATCTTATTAACCTGATTTTTCCTACTCACACATTTTGGCATGCCCGGTGGGACTTGAACCCACAATTGCTTGATTAGAAGTCAAATATTAATTTCGTATTACATTTAGATATCAATTTAGAATTAGATTTATAATTTAGCTTTTAATTAGATCTTAATTTTAATTTTTAATTTACTCTTAGATTTTAATTTAGTCTTAAATTGTAATTTAGATATTAATTTAGTTTTAACATTAATTTAATTTTTAATCAAGGTCAATTAATTTAGTTTAACTGATATAGCGTTTTAGTTTTAGTTTTTCTTAATATCGTTAACATAGTTTACATTTTCTGTTAAAATTTTAGATTAGCTAGGCCATTTTTTTCATAACATAGTCATTATTGAGTTTTCATAGTCATTATAGTCATTTTTTACTTGTCACTAACCCTTTGCTTGTAGCTATATCGTTTCTCGAAGACAATTTTCATCAAACTACTCACAAGTGGGTTGCATATTTTCGCTTGTCAAAGACACCATTTGAAACCTTGTGCTTGCTTTACCTTGTGGACCTGATTGTGACTTGCAATGTGTGCATCATCATCAAATTTGAAGACAACATTTCTAGGTGCACTCAACACAACTTTCATCTTTCCATTACACCAAACAACTTGTTTGTCATCACACTTTGATTTGGGCCTAAAACAAACAATTGTTTGCATTCACACATCAAAATTAGGCTTAAAATAAACTAGTGTCTTCATTCACACATTTAGCTTTGGGTTTAAAATGAATTTGTGCTTGCATTGTTTGGTGGATTTGAGTGCAATTGAGGGTGTGTATGCTCTTCTCATGCACTTCGTGTGACCTTATGCTAGTGTTGTTGGTAGTTTAATGTATGCTATGGCCTGCACAAGACTAGACATTGCCCAAGCAGTGGGAGTCCTTAGTCAGTTTATGGCTAACCCTGGATGGGTACATTGGGATGCAGTTGAGAGAGTTTTCTGATATTTGAGGGGTACTTTCAAGTATTCCATATGTTATCACGGTAATGCTATAGGACCTTTGCATTCAGTTTGTATTCATGGATTTGTGGATTCTAATTGGGCAGGTGACACTGACAGCAGGAGATCCACTAGTGCATATGTATTCACAATGTTTGGTGATGCAATTAGTTGGATGAGTAAGCGACAACCTATGGTTGCTTTGTCCACTACAGAAGCTGAGTATATGGCTGCAACTCATGCTTGTAAGGAAGCCATTTGGATTAAGAGATTATGTTTAGATATTGGTGTTGATGCAGGTCAAATTACAATCAGTTGTGACAGTCATAGTGCAATTTACCTTGCAAAGAATCTAACTTTCCATGCCAAAACAAAACATATTGATGTACAGTTTCACTTCATGCGAGACATGGTAGAGGATGGGAAGGTAAATTTGGAGAAGGTAGATACTTTGAAGAATGTTACAGATGCATTGATGAAGCCAGTGGGCACAAAGAAGTTTAGATGGTATTCAGAGTCTATGGGCCTCTCGGCCTATAGCAGTTAAATCCTATTATTCTATTAGCTCTTACAAGGTGTTCGACAAGTGGGAGAATGTTGGGAATTAAGGTGTCTCAAACTTGGTAATTCCTTGCATTATTTTGATTGTATTTATTTATTCATTGCCTATGATGTAAATTAATTGTAAATTCCATATTGTCATCTTGTGGGATGTGGCACGGTGATGTGTCATCCTACATGGAAGATGACAACTTGTAATTTTGTCCTCACATGAGGAGATAGGCGTCCCACTTTGTGGTAGGAATATTTTGCCACGTGTTAGCGTCTTGGATGTTGTGTAAGGGAATATTGACCGTAACGGTCATGACAGATTCCTATGACAAAGTTATGACATGTAAGAGTCAAAAATAGGAGATTCTATGACAGGTGAAGACATGTGTCGAAGAGCATCTTTGAAAAAGGCATGTTTGGGCACCACAAGGTGGACTATGATATGTTGTAAGAGAATATTCTATTTATAGCATGTGATGACAGATTCTCTTATAGCTGTAAGTTGTAACTACTATGACAGATTCTATGACAGTCGTAAGAGTCGTAAGAGCATCTGTCATATCCCATTTTGGAAATAGGTGACCTCTTTGGGATGGGGTCTGTGGACAAGTGTCAAAAGCATCTTACAATGTTGACCAAGTGTCCATAGGCATGGGTTTTAGTTCATGAGGCCAAGTTGGATGCCCATTCTAAGATAGAGGCAAGTTTGCCTTGTATTTGTTATATAAACAGGTTCTTGGAGGAGAAGATGTACTACAGGTTTTACAGGTATTGTTATGTTGCCAGATCATTTCTAGATATGAGTGTCAAAGAATCCTTCAAGAGCATTGGCTCTGATTTGTATTGTAACCTCTATGTTTCATAATACAGTTGAGCAGTGTTTTGGAGTGTGGGGTTTTTCACCTGTAAGGGTTTTCCCCACGTATATCTTGTGTCTCTCATCTTGTGTATTTCTTTCTAGTTTCTGTGTTTACTACAATATATCATGTTAATGGTTTAATGTTGCTGTAATAGTTAGGATAAATTTAAATTTGCACTCTCCTCCCCTGATTAGATTAGGGTAGGAAGTGATTTCCGCACACCTAGCTTCCTTTTAGTTGGTATTAGAGCCTGGCCAGTTTTTGGTTTTAGCTACTGGGTAGGGGTTTTTTGAGCTAATCTTAGGTTGAGTGGGAGTCTTGTGCAGAGTATTCTATATCTTATTGTAGCAAGGAGATGGAAACCACATCTGGAAGGTTAGAGGTTGATAAATTTAATGGCACTAATTTCGAGTCATGGAAACTCAAGATGGAGGACCTACTTGTTGATCGTGACCTATGGGAAACTATTGATGGCACTAAACCTGCGGCAATGTCACAAGTTGATTGGGACCTCAAAGATCAGAAGGCTAAGGGTCTCATAGGACTCTGTCTAGCTAGCTCTGTCCTATTGAATATCCATGAGGAGAAGACTGCGAAAAATCTTTGGAAGAAGCTGGGAGATGTTTATCAGGCCAAGTCCTTGGTGAACAAGCTCTTTCTGAAAAAGAAGTTGTTTTCTCTGAAGATGGAAGATGGAGGATCTATTGCAGACCATATGAATGCTTTCAATATGATCATTATATAGTTGACATCTGTGGGTGTGAAGATGGAGGAGGAGGATCGGTGTATGACCCTACTTTATTCTTTGCCAGATTCATGGGATCATCTTGTGATGGCTATTGGAAGCACCACATCCACATTCATAATTGAAGAAGTGGTACCTTTTCTATTATATGAAGAGATGCAGAGAAAGTATTCCTAGGTAGCCAAAGAGGCTCTTGCGGTTCATGGAAGATCCAAAGAGAAAGGGAAGAAGAAGGACAAGAAAAGTGATAAGGGCAGATCCAAATCCCGTGGGAGATCCAAATCTCCTAGAAAGTCCAAGGCTCTCTGTTGGAACTATGGTAAAACTAGGCATTTTTGAAAGGAATGCAAAGAGGAGAAGAAAAGGAAGATGAAAGCTCCTTATTCAAATTTTGACAATTCACAAGATGATGGTGATGCCTTCATCACAGCCCTAGCCACCCATGCATCTGATGATGTGTGGTTGATTGATCATGGTGCATCATTCCACATGACCTTGCATCGAGACTGGTTTATGAAGTATGAAGAGTTCGATGGTGGAAGAGTGGACTTAGGTGATGACTCTCATCTAAAGATTGTTAGTCATGGAAGAGTCTCAATCCAATTCCTTGATGGACGAGTGAAGGGGATCACTGGAGTTATACACATTCTAGGCCTTGCAAGGAACCTACTTTCTGTAAGTATGTTGAATGATGCAGGTGTACAGGTTGTCTTTTCGAAGGATGGATGCAAGATGACAAGAGGATCTATGGTGCTTGTGAAGGGTACTCAGAGAGGTACTTTGTTTCAACTGGAGGCATGCACTTCATAGTGCAATAGTTCTTATGACTCGAAGAAAAGAGCTGCAGTCACTTCATCCCCACCATCTGAATGAGTAGTGAAGAAATCTATTGTAACTATTTTTGATGGTAGTGCACATGCTTTGGAAGCTAAGCTTCCTATTGAAAAGACTATGTTATGGCATTTGAGATATGGCCACATTGGTGAGAAGGGTCTGCGTACCCTAAAAAAAAAAACCTCATTGAGGGGTTAAATGATTGTAATCTCAAGTTTGACTTTTGCGAACATTGCATTTATGGAAAACAAAATTGTGTTCAATTTTACTCTAGTTCTCATAATTCTACTAGTGTATTGGATCTAAGTCATTCTGATGTGTTTGGTTCAATGATTATTCCTTCAATTTCAAAATCTGTATATTTTGTATCTTTCATAGATGATTACAGTAGAAGGACATGGGTTTATTTTATCAGAAGCAAGACTGAAGTCTTTAGTTAGTTTAAGGAGTTTAAAGCCTTTACTAAAAATTAGACTTGTAAAAAGATTAAGTGTTTGAGAACTGACAATGGTGGTGAGTTTTGTTCAATAGAGTTTGATAAGTTCTACAAAGAGAAGGGGATTGAAAGGCATAAGACAACTCCATACACCCCGCAACAAAATGGAGTTGCAGAAAGGATGAATAGGACACTGATCGAGAAGGCTAGGAGTATGCTTAGTGGAGCAAGCCTTGAACAAAAGTTTTGGGTTGAAGCTGTTGGCACTGCTTTCTATCTAGTAAACAGATCTCCTACATTATCTCTAGTTGGAAAAACACCTATTGAGGTGTGGTCTAGTAAGAAGCCTTCAGTAAGGCATCTTCATGTTTTTGGTTGTGAGGCATATGCACACGTGCCTAGGGCGAAATGATCTAAGTTGGAGAACAAGGCTGTTAAATGTATTTTCATTGGCTATGGTGTCGGTGTGAAAGGATACAAGATTTGGGATCCCATGACTGAGAAAGTGTTGTATAGCAGAAGTGTTATCTTCAGAGAGCTAACACCTTCTTCTGTTGTTCTATAGCCAAAATAGTCAGAAAAGAAAGAAGATGCGGTTTAGTTTCCTTCTACCCCTGAGAAGACTGAACAGACAGACCCTGTGAGGCTTGATGATGAGGAGAGCTCTAGTACCTCTGGAAGTGAAGAAGAAGAAGAACCTCAACCTCAGCCATTAAAGAGGTCTACATGAACAAGAAAGCAACCTGATAGGTTTGGTTATTCATTACTTGAATCTAGTTGTACTTTTACTTTACTTTCTAACACCGATGAGCTTAGAATTGTGAAAGAGGCTATGGGCATGAAATATGTAGGTTCTTGGAAGGAGGCCATGGAGGATGAGATGGCCTCTTTAGAAAAGAACAAACCATGGGACTTGGTGCCTTTGCCTGATGGATGGAAACTTGGTTGCAAATGGATGTTCAAGAAGAAATTTGGTGCAAATGGTAGTGTTGAAAAGTACAAGGCTAGATTGGTTGCGAAGGGGTACTCACAAGTGGATGGAATTGATTATGGTGAAATTTTCTCTCCCATTGCAAAGCTGACATCCATTAGATTTATGTTATCTCTTGCAGCTACTTATGATTTAGAGGTAGAACAGATGGATGTGAAGACAACTTTCCTTCATGGTGATTTGGAGGAATAAATCTACATGTCACAGCCAGAGCATTACATAGAGAAAGGTAAAGAAAATTTGGTTTGCAAGCTTAAGAAGTCTTTATATGGTTTGAAGTAGTCCCCTAGGATGTGGTACTTGAAGTTTGATGCCTTTGTGTTGTTAGTTGGTTATCTAAGATCGAAATCGGATCACTGTGTGTATTATAAGTTTGATGGTGATCGTATTCTCATTGTTGCATTATATGTTGATGATATGTTGCTCATTGGGAAAGGTAAGAATATGGTTTCTAATTTTAAGTCTCAGTTGGAAGCATAGTTTGAAATGAAAGATTTAGGGGCAGCCAGGTACATTCTTGGAATGGAAATTAGAAGAGATAGAACTAACATAAAACTTTGGTTAAGCCATAGTAAGTATGTTAAGACTATGTTGGATAGGTTCAGCATGGCAGATTGTAGACCAGTGAGTGTTCTTGTTTCATTGGGGACAAAGTTGTCTGTTAGTGATTGTCCAAAATCACCTAGTGAGGTGGAGGACATGAGTAGAGTACCTTATTCTAGTGTTGTTGGTAGTTTGATGTATGCTATGGCCTGCACAAGACCAGACATTGTCCAAGCAGTGGGAGTCCTTAGTCAGTTTATGGCTAATCCTAGATGGGTACATTGGGATGCAGTTAAGAGAGTGTTCTTATATTTGAGGGGTACTTCTGAGTATTCCACATGTTATCACGGTAATTCTTTAGTACCTCCGCATTTATTTTGTATTCATGGATTTATGGATTCTGATTGAGCAGTTGACATTGCCAGTAGGAGATCCACTAGTGCATATGTGTTCACAATGTTTGGTGGTGCAATTAGTTGGATGAGTAAGCGACAACCTATGGTTGCGTTGTCCACTACAAAAGCTGAGTATATGGTTGTAACTTATGCTTGTAAGGAAGCCATTTGGCTTAAGAAATTATGTTCAGGTATTGGTGTTGATGCAGGTTAAATTACGATCAATTGTGACAGTTAGAGTGCAATTTGCCTTGCGAAGAATCCAACTTTCCATGCCAGAACAAAACATACTGATGTACAGTTTCACTTCATGTGAGACATAGTAAAGGATGGGAAGGTAAATTTGGAGAAGGTAGATACTTTGAAGAATGTTGTAGATGCATTGACGAAGCCAGTGAGCAGAAAGAAGTTCAAATGGTGTTCAGAGTCTATGGGCCTCTCGGCCTATAACAGTTAAATCATTTTATTCTATTGGCTCTTACAAGGTGTTCGACAAGTGGGAGAATGTTGGGAATTAAGGTGTCTCAACCTTGGTAATTCCTTCCATTATTTTGATTGCATTTATTTATTCATTGCCTATGATGTAAATTTATTGTAAATTCCATATTGTCATCTTGTGGGATGTGGCACAGTGATGTGTTTGTCCTCACATGAGGAGATAGGCATCCTACTTTCTGGTAGGAATATTTTGCCATGTGTCAGCATCTTGGATGTTGTGTAAGGGAATATTGACCATAATGGTCATGATAGATTCCTATGACGAAGTTATGACATGTAAGAGTCAGAAATAGGAGATTCTATGACAGGTGAAGACATGTGTCGAAGAGCATCTTTGAAAAAGGCATCTTTGGGTGCCCCAAGGTGGACTATGACATGTTATACAAGAATATGCTATTTATAGCCTGTGTATGACAGATTCTCTTATAGCTGTAAGTTGTAACTACTATGATAGATTCTATGACGGTCGTAACAGTCGTAAGAGCATCTGTCATAGCCCATTTTGGAAATAGGCAACCTCTTTGGGATGGGGTCTATGGACAAGTGTCAGAAGCATCTTACAATGTTGACCAAGTGCCCATAGGCCTGGGTTTTGGGCCATGAGGCCAAGTTGGACGCCCATTCCAAGATAGAGGCAATTTTACCTTGTATTTGCTATATAAATAGGTGCTTGGAGGAGAAGATGTACTATAGGTTTTACAGGTATTGTTATGCCATTGGATCATCTCCAAATATGAGTGTTGAAGACTCTTGCAAGAGCATTGGCTCTGATTTGTATTGTAACCTCTTTGTTTATGTAATACAGTTGAGCAGTGTTTTGGAGTGTGGGGTTTTTCACCCGTAAGGGTTTTCCCCACGCATATCTTGTGTCTTTCTTTCTAGTTTTTGTGTTTGTTGCAATATCTCATGTTAATGGTTTAATGTTATTGTAATAGTTTGGATAAATTTGAATTTGCACTCTCCTCCCCTCATTAGATTAGTGTAGGAAGTGATTTCCGCACACCTAGCTTCCTTTCACTTAGCCTCTTCATCCAAGTCACCACCATCATCCATATAACATCAACAACACCTTCCACCCCAATTCTATGAGTCATCCCCCTCAACTTCATATCAACCCAATTCATCCACATCTCATATCAATTATACATCACCTTACCCCACCTCTTCCAATATCAACCAAAATCCACATCAATCCATATCCCAAGCACTTCCACCTACATATCTCACCATTTCAACTCACCACCAACTTCATTCACAAGACTATCAAGTGCCTTCACAATAAGAACATGTGAGCCTAAGTTACCATGTGCACCAAGATCAAACGTCCTTTGACAAGGGGAACACAACTCTAGCTTATGCATCCTATGAGTACCCTCCATCACCATCTAACCAAATGCCAATCCACGATCCTACTAATCCTATCACAACAGCACCATGTACTCCCACTCCTAGTCCATTTGTCCATCAAACTTCTAATCCATCAATCCCTTCATTATCTTCATCCCCATGTTCCTCTAATACTCCACCAAAAGATACTGTTGAGATGATTTTACAATGGATGCTTAAAACATAACTCATTGAACTTCTAAAATCAAACCATGTGAGGAAAGTGCATTTAGTTCCCTTGGGTACAATGAATATGACTATTGTGCATACCATAGGATCAAAGGTCATAATACAAATGAATGCCCCATATTTATTCCAATCATCTACAAGATGTACAAACATAGAATGGGTAAGTATGTCAAGTTCTAATCCATCCAATCTTACTATCCCTCTATCCAATTCAAATCCCAATCCATCCAATCCTACTATCCCTCCATCCAATCCAAATCCCAATCCATCTAATCCCATTATCCCTCCATCCAATCAAAATCCTAATCCTAAGCCCACAACACCTTCCACCCCTATTATCCCTTCACCTTATCATAATCCTAATCCTACAACACCATCCACCCTTATTATCCATCCATTATATTGTCTATCCACCCATATACTTATGAAGGATGTAATCCAATGGCTATTAGCAAGGATTAAACCATCTCCATGTTAAACACCTATCTTTGAGTCTATCAAAGAGCTTTCAAACACCTTGCCTAATTCTCCAATTCCATCATGTAGTCCACAACCCATTGAGCCTATTGAAGAGTCTCCCACCATGAGTCCAAGTCAAGATCCATTTGACTCTCATGTTGTTGACCATCTAGAACCTATCAAGTCCATCCAAGAGTCTCCCACTTCCACTTCCATCCAAAATCAAGAGCTATGTCAAGCATTTTATCCAAAGCATGTGGAAACATCAAGCCCCCAGCCAAATCAAGATCAAAGCATCTCTAAGTTCAACTCATCCATGACCTATATATTTTCTGCTACATCGGAAAATGTCCCCTTGGGGGCTTTTGCCTCTTAAGCTTTAGCTCCTGGGTCCTTTAGAATGCATTTAGAGCATCTTGCATGATTATGATGACTCCCAATGAGAAAACCCTGAGGTTTCATGGCAAATGGGACTTAGGAGGTGCATTTATAATAAACCCTATCTAAAATAGGGGGGAGGACTTGGGCACTCGTGCCCTAGTCCTACCCTATTTTAGGTCAAGACCTATTTTGGGTGTTAGTTTATGACCGTTATTTAGGTCCTATGCCAACATCCTAAGTTTGAATTATGAAATTCTTAGCGGGAATGTTTGTAGTTGCATATATAAGCATGATTAGTGATTCATTTGTAAGCTAGATGGCATTTTTTATTCATGAGATTAGTGTTGCAGAGCATAATTTTGTGTTGTTATTATGTTTGTATTTGCAGATTTGGCATCCATCTCCTCATGGCATGAAGAGCATCTTCCTTCCATGAGATCTTCACTACAAGGTGATATCAATTGTGTTTTCTATCATTTATCATTTGGATTTTGCCTCTATCCCGTAGGGATATGCACTCTTTATTTGACAACGATGTTCGGAAGACTTGAATGTCTCTCAGGGGCTTGACTGAGGCAAGCCTCTAAACACCAAAACCCCCAACCCACTTTCCTGTGATTGCAGGTTACAAGTTGCAAAAGTGAAAGAAGTGGAGTTGCAGGATAGTAGTGTAGACTATCGAAATTGTAGATCAAAGAAGAAAATAGGGACCTGGACTCAGGTGCTCGCTCATTAGTCCTCTGGATCCCACAATTGTAAAATCTCTGAAACAATAGAAGCAAGTTGTAGACAACATTCCCAGATCCTGATAAAAATTGAGGCACTAGACTAGGGCGCCCGCTCATTAGTCCCCGACTTTTCTGCACACCGAACTTCAAAATCTGGTATGTATTTGGTTGTCATTTGATATCTCTGTGTGTGATCATTTTCTATAATTTGTCCATTTGTTTATGATTTCATGAAATTAGGGTTTTGAGCATAATTAATCTTCATTAAACAATAAAATCACACAATTCCAATCATCCCCTATGTTCCAAGTGACAGAAGATCGGTAGTAGAGTTCTCTACTTGATTGAATGTCCTTGAATGTTTAGTGGTGAAAGGAGGATCAACACAAACCATTAAAATTAATCCTCTTCATTTTTAACCCTAAACATTTTGGTGAACCCATGTTTCTTTTGAATTTTACACCTTGCTGAGTGTTGTACTTCAGATTTGTTAGAGTAATAGGTTAATTACTTAATTAATTTAATCATATTGATTAATTAATTAAGTCACCTTTACTTTATTTTTCACTTAAGCTAAACTTAGTCACTTTTATTATTTAATAATTCTTTTATTAAATCCTAGGGTTCACTTTAGGTTTTTGATCTCCTTTCTTAAGGATTGATCTCTTTGTAATTAATTAATTTTTGTTTTATGCAATTTTACTTTCCTGGCTTGCAGAGGAATATCTTTTTGTTGTTCGAATCTCCTCTACGTGATAGGTTATTTTGCTTGCAGGTGATCACTGGGTTCTGTGAGGTTGGCTTTTACAACTTCAACATGGTATCAGAGTTTCAGATTTGTAGCTTCTTGTTCATCTTTTGAGGGATTCAAGCCTTGAAAGAGTATTTTGGTGTATCTTGAGTCATTTTTGATCCCACCATTGCATTTAAAGTGCTGGAAATAGTCAATATTGGCCTTTGTTTCATCAATTTTGGACTCACGGGCTCAGATCTGCAAGAGATATTGAGGTTGCTTTTTTTCTCAGATCAAGAGGGTACCTACATTTTTGAAGTGTTTTCAGCATGAACGGACCTCACCGTTGCATCCGGAGTGGTCCAAAACCTATAAATTGACTATAAATTTGTCGAATTTGGCCTCCATGACCTCTGGGGCAATTTCTTTTTGGTTTCTAAGTCGTATGATGCCATACAAGCCATATCGTATGGCGCTATAAAAAAAATTAGGGTAAAAAAATGTGCAATTTTTTTTAATAGGCCCAAAGGGCCAATGCGATTTCTAAAACTATTGGAGAGTTGTTTGAAAAGTGGTCACATAATGTTGTTGCCTCACACGCCAGCGGTTAGTTTTAACTCTACCACTGGTGGTCTTCCTGCAGACCGTGACCTCCTCCTTGCCAATCATGACCTCCTCCTTGCAAACCATGACCGGCTTCTGTAGTCCACCAACTACCAATCATCAACCGCTCAGGTCAATGCCAGGTCACTACCTAGGTCGCCACCAGTCTGGGCAGCGTTGCTCAGTCACCGTCAGAGGGCCACCAAGGTCCCTTTTTAGCCTTTTTGAGCCCTTTTTGGGAAAACAGATACCATTTTCGCCTACGGCATTAGATTTTCACAAAAAAATAGGAGTTGGAAATCTAGTTCAGGGCTCGATCCAGTAGTGTTGTTGAGTTTTTTTGTTTTTGTTGTTTTTCTGCCTTTATTTCCAGTCAAATTCAGATCATCATTTTCACGCTTTTGGGGGCATAACTATTGCATACGACCTCCGTTTTACACAAACAAATAGGCGCTAGAAAGGTATTGCAGTGCTCTTTCCATATCTATAGAGTATTTCATCAGAAAATTTACTAGGTATACAGAGAATAGTCTAAATTGTTTTTTTCCTTTTTCTCCCTTTCTAGCTTTCAAATTTGTATTGGGGTTTGGTTTCTTGTGTTGTGGGGGGTGTTTTTTTTCTTTCTTTCTATATATACACATTAGAAAATAGAAAACACTTCCCTTAAACATATTTCAAAAACTTAAACATCATGGCGGACACCTCATCAGTTGACCATCTTTCCCCACACAATTATCACACCTGGAAGGCACATATGACTAGACTTCTCATATCAAAGGGGTTATGGTCCTGTTTGGATGAGATTCAGCCTCAATTGCAAGGTCAATTTAAGATTATATAGCATAGAAAAAAATGGATAAGGCCATCGGTTTGATATCATTTCATGTTTCAGACAGTCTTTTATTTTACCTTGAGAGTTGCACAACTCCTCAGGAAATGTGGACCAAGTTTAGTGATCTCTTTGGCACCATCAATCAGTTTAGAGCACTTTAGCTTGAGGCATAATTAACTTCCTTGGTACCAGATTCCTTTACATTTATTGAGTATTTCTTGATGAAATTCAAATCACTCAAATCACTTTTGCAGGGTTGTGGAAAAACCAAAACTGACACCGAGTGTATATACTTGATTCTCTCTAAGCTTCAAGGCTCATTTCAAATATTCTCTTCTACTTTCTATTCCACCATGGATGCTTTGGGTCCACGATTTACCATGCTTCCCTTTCAGGGTTTTTGCAATTGGTTCACTTGTATGCAGGCCAAGCTGTAACAGTTGGATGCTCTCCCAGGATCAAAGAACCAAGCCTTGGTAGCTCAAACATCTAAGGGGAAGCAGAAGCAAAAACTGAAGCCCAATTCAGATTTAGCAAGTAGTGAGAGTTCCTCCAAGCCACCTCCTAAGTCAGATTTCAAACCACACTCTAATTCTAAGTAGGGTAAGTCTTCTAAGTCTAGTGAGTCTTCCTCCAAGACAAAGAAGAAATCAGGTGATCCTTATAGTTTTTGTGGCAATGGGTGATTCATCGAACAAAGAGACTTGTCCCAACATAACCCTACTTAGTGAGGATATTTTGGCACAAGAAGAAGATATCATTGACACATTTATTAACACTACTCTACCATCCCTTCCTGCTCTCCCTAGTTAGGATGAAGCTTTGGATGATGTAGATTCTCTTTGTGACCATTTTCTACAACCTGCTGAAATTGAAAATTTACAACCTAAATGTTCAAAAATCTTCGATGAGAAGACTAGGGTTGGCTCTAGAAATTACAATGCTCTTCCTAGCCAGGATGAGGCATTAGAGAATGATATAACAATACCACAATACCTTTATGAATATCTTGAGCTATTCGGTGTAATAGATGTGGATAAGGCAAACTTTCAAAATTTACCTCACCCATGGAGAGATGGTATTTATACTAAGGTCCCTCCTCTGTTATACCTTCAAGGATTGGGAGGTAATCAAAATACATTAAACAGACAAATGGAACAACCTACACCTCTTTCTAGCATTCGGATTTGGGAGGATGATGACCTCCTCGATGATGACTTCTAGCACGAATCTCCTTATAGGTAAGTATTTCTAACCATTTATCTCTTGCGATGTTTTTCCCCCGTGATGTGTTATGTCTTTTTTATGTTGGAAACAAGGTAGATAACTGAGAGGGGGGGTGAATTAGTTATCTCAAAATTTATTTAACTTTCTTTTCTTTTTGTATCTTAATAATCAGTGTTGTATCAAAACATGAAAGCATATGTAATCATAAGAACAGAAATAGAATCAACACACATAACACAAGGATTTTTACATGGAAACCCTGTTAAGGGAAAAACCACGGGGTGACTAACCCAACATTGTATTCTCTGTTAAAAGAATAAAGGAGTACAAAATGACACTTGCCAATTAGGGCTCACTGCCCGAGCACACTACTCACAAGAGGCACACTGCCTACAAGAGAATGACTGTCTACAAAACTTACAGAAGGTAATCAGGTGTTTGAACTGATGAGAAGTATCTACAAATGCAAGAGTTCAGTTCTGATTAGGCATAATACACTGATCTGATGCACTTCATTCTTCCTCTATTTTAATATTGTTGCTCTGTCACATACCGGACTTGAATTGCAGCTCTCACACTTATGTTGGTAAAAGACACTATATGGATTCATGATTGTTGTCATTGATGGCAACAAAGTTCATCCCACACATCCACAGGACATGGTGTGTCTATACCAGAAGTCAGAGTGAAGAATGTTGTGGTCTGGTAAACAAGAACAAAGCATGTGGTGAGGTCCGACAGTCAGGTCTAGATCTCTCAGAGGAAGTATCTTGGTGAAGTACAGATTTGGGCAAGTCAAGAGTACTACCTTGAGTGATAGATTCCAAGGATTTAGCCTCCAGTGATAGATGAAGAAAAAGATATGAATACTTGAGTATCGGGTTCCTGATTAGCAGTGTGGACAGAGGAAGAACTGACTGGCAGAACATCAGACATTATTCCAGATGTGTTACTAATGATGGTAAAAGTTATTAAGGCATAAGTTATGATTGGCCAACATGATTGATGACTTCTACAAGTATATCCTTGATCCGCATTACTTGGTAAGCAATGATTCAGCCGACAGGTCAGAGTTTGTGAAAAGATTGACTATTCTGAATGCCGACTAGAAAGGTGATGAAATCACTTGTGCGGATATATATACAAGATGGATTTAGTTGTGAGAGGTGTCGTGGTTTTTGATTATGAGCGAAGAAAAGCAGTAGAGTCAAATAAAAGCAGAAAGGAAGGTCCAGTATGTGAAAGGAGAGTAGCACAAAAGAAGATGAAAGATGAAGTGCAACAGATCAGTGTACAGAGCCTAACCGGAACTGAACTCCAGCATATGTTGATTCTCCTTATCAGTTCAAGTATTGTATTACACTCTTTATAAATTGTAGACAGTGTGTCTCTTGTAGGCAGTGTGCCTCTTGTGAGCAGTGTGCTCAGGCAGTGAGCCCTAATTGGCAAGTGCCATTTGGTATTTCCATTCTTCTAACAAAGAATACAATCTTGGGTTAATCACCCCGTGGTTTTTTCCCTTAACAGGGTTTCCACATCAAAAATATTGTGTCATGTGTATTTCCATTTCATGGTTATGTTTGCTTATTTGAATTAATGCTGCATTGATTATTAAGAAAGTTTAGAAAGTAGAAATAATTAGGATAACTGATTCACCCCCCCTCTCAGCTATCAACAATTAGTATCAGAGCCAATTTCCTCCTAACAGAGTCTAACAGCTTGAGGAAGATCTGGGAATTCAAATGGATGTATATGGTTTAAGGGAACAACTCAAGACTGCCCTTGATGATTTTGAGTAGTCAAGCTCTGAAGTTAATGAATTAAAGGAAAGACTCAAACAGGCTGATGATTTCATGAGACAACTAAAAGACAAATTAAGTCTCTCTATGAAAAAGAGAAAGGAGCTACTTTAGCAATTAGCAAGTCAAGGTGAAGCCAATGATACAAATGAAGATCTGAAGGAGAAAACCAAGTTATGTGAAAAGTTATCAAAAGAAATCATTATGGTAAGACATGAAATGGAATTAAGAGTTATGAAGTTTACCCAAGAGGTTGAAGAGAAAAGAAAAACTGAAGATAATCTAAGACAATCTCTCAAGAAGAAATCAGAAAATTGCCACAAGATGGATAGAATTATTAGACATCTTGAATCTAATCTTGAAGATGCTAAAGATAATGAAGAAAAACTTGAGGATCAAATTGTCTCTCTCAAAAGGGATCTTCAAACAGCAAATGAATATAAAGAGAAATTCAAGATAAGTTCTGCTCAACTTGAAGTTCTTCTTGAAAGCCAAAAGAGGGTAGATGACAAGAGTGGTTTGGGATATGAGAAAGGAGAAAGCTCCGGATCCGGTCAGAAAAATTTTGGATCAGAAAATCTAAGGAACAGGCCTAGAAGACCTCCGGTAAGGCAGCCTAATGCTCAAAGATATCCATCCTTCAATGGATACTGCCACAACTACAGTAACTTTGGTCATAAAGCTAATCAGTGCAAAAAGAGAATGAATCAGACTAACTCATCCTTCTTCTGACAGTGTTTCAACTGCAAAAGGTATGGTCACAAATCTCATGAATGCAGAAATATGCAAATAAACAAATCATTCAATGGTAGATGCTTTGCATGCAATAGAATAGGTCATATGGCTAATCAATGCAGATCAAGAGGACATCAATCAAATATGCGTAGAAATGTTGTTTGCCAAATTTGCAATAGATCCGGTCATATTGCAAAATTCTGTAGAAAAAAGAATCAGGACAAAAGAGATCTGGTATATCATAATCAGAATCAAGACAAAGGAAAAACAAAGGTGAATGCGGATGAAGTTAAAAGTGAAATGAACAAGATTTGGGTAAAGAGAAGTATAGATAATGTAGAGGATGGATCCGCACCAGAATCTGGTGCTAATATGCCTTCCAGAAATTAAAGGGTGAGCTCTGGCTCAGGGGGAGTCACAAGGAAAAACTCTTTTCCCCCAACCAGACTTTCGGTGCCTAAATTCGGCACAAGAGGTGTTGCGGATTAAAGGGTCTTCAGAGAATCATCTAAAATAGCTTTGGTAAAAAGGTGGAAGATCCGCAAGAAGTTTTGATCAGGCAAATCTTTCAAGTTTGATCTGGCTTATCATTCTTCCAGTAAGAACAGAAGCTTCTCAGATTAGATCCGATATTGAGGAATCTTAATCTGTAGACAAATGGATTGTTTGAAGAAAGGTAGAAAGACTGCTATTGCTCACTCCAAATGGATCTCAGCGATCCGAAAAAGATTTTTTTAAGGAACAAGGTGAACAAGGCAACCAGAATAAGTTAGGTTGTGCATTTATTGTAGTATGAACTTAGGGCTTTCCTAGAAATATAAAGGCTCGTTCGTTCGTCATTTTTATATTTGCACTCAAGAAGAAAAAAAAGGAGCTCTACAATAAAATTGTCTCATTCTCTCAAAGGTCTTTCCTTGAAGACAATTCAGCCAGCTCATTAATCCGTCTCATTCGGCGAACCTTAAAAGCGTAAGAGGTATTTTCCATTACTGAATTTTCTTCTGTGAATCCTTGAAGATGGCTACACTAAATGTTGTAAAGATTTCTGATAGGCCTTGACCCATTTTCAAGAAACATCCATTTAAATCTCTAGAAGTAGATCCCTCAAGTGCTTTTTCCAGCATACCGCATGGTATTTTGCATGTAGAAGATGTTAGGGTTTACCTTCATGTGAACATTGAAGATTTTGGGGAATCCAAGCTGGTAGATATCTATCACAACCAGTTAATAGATGATTCTTTTGAACTCAAACCACAGTACTAGGCCATCTAGAATAAACATTTTGGTCAGTGGATTCATTTCCCCTATTTTGAAGAGGATGAATGGGTCTGGTATGTGTTAAGCAGAGTACATGATAACTTCCTATGGTTGAATAAACCATTCAAAATCACTAAGGATGCAATTTGGGTAGTAACTGGTTTGCATTCATCCGAAGGAATACCAGTTCTCAAATCTGTCAAAAACCAGACTGTGAGTGAGGCCATCGGATCAAAATTTGATAAGAGAGCAATGACCATAGAAGATATCTCTGATCCGGATATCAAGTTTGCATCTATGATAATTGGTTATAAGATATATCACTCTAGCAGGGAGAATTCAGTACCTAGAACAACTGTGTATACTGCTTATGAAATGTTGAGAAAAAATGCAGATTATGACCTCTGTGAACTCCTTCTAAACCAACTAATGGAAAACTTACAAAAGATTAAGAAGGACAAGAAGAACTCTTTTAAGTATGGTGGACTGATATTGTGTTTGTTTTTCTACTTTATGAATGAGCTGCCCGGATCCAATGGCTGGGTATGGCAGAATGACAGATCGGTTGCCATCCAAATCAGAGACTATTTGCATGGGCTTGGGGATGCTAAGGCAAGAAATATAGCTCTGTGGGGTTATTTCAAAAACTTTCAGAATACAATGCAAGCAAGAGAGAGAATTCCCAAATCTCTAGTTGAAAGTATAAGGATACAGTTTGCTTTATGGTAGAAACTGATCAGTGCCTAATGGAGGCTGTGGAGCCAAGGACAGTCTGGATCATGCCGATGGGGTATGAAGTGGATGAGAAAATTGTGGAACTGCATGTCCAACACATGCTTAGTCAACCTAAGGATCCTAAGGCAGAAAGGTTTGGAACCTTTGAAGAGTTAAGTGTAAAGATTCATGTGAAACTCAGACAACTGGAGATAGAGAGAAAAGTGAGAAAAGAAGTTGAGGCTATTGCCAAAAGATATGGCATCTCAAAAGAAGCTCTTGATGCCAACAGAGAAAAGATGGAAAGGACAAAGAAAGAGAAGGAAGGAGCAGAAAAGGAAAGTGATCCAGTAGAAGTTCCCTCCCAGACCAAATCCTCTAAAAGGGCTGCAACTACCTCTGTTAAAAGCTCTAAGGCATCAAAACCAAAAGTCCAGGCATCCAAAAAAGGAGAAAAGAGAACAAAGAAAAAGGCAACAAGGTCCTA
Source organism: Cunninghamia lanceolata (assembly GCA_027924645.1). Taxonomy (NCBI): domain Eukaryota; kingdom Viridiplantae; phylum Streptophyta; class Pinopsida; order Cupressales; family Cupressaceae; genus Cunninghamia; species Cunninghamia lanceolata. Next base: position 39,602,068 of record BSBN01000391.1, on the reverse strand, counting down.
TGTTAGCCTAAAAGATGATGAAGAAACTGAATCAGATGAGGAGATAAAGAAACTGAAGAAGAAGAAGAAATCATCCGGTGAACACTCTACCGGTCAAGGAGAAGAAGAGAAGGAAGAGGAATTTGTTGAAAAACCCACTCTATCCTTAGATGTTGTAGTGAAAGCAGTCACTGTGGATGAGAACCTACAACCCTTAACAGAATTCTATGATGCATATAATGAAACAGATAAAAAGATTCTGGAGGAAGCCACAGTTAAATTTTTGAACACTTACAATAAATCTTTTGTTGAAATTATCTCTCTAATTCCCAAAAGCTTAGAGAAAAGGCTTGAAATGAGGAAGAACAATGCTCAAGCAAAAGATCTTGAGATCTAGGAATAGGTCGCCATTCAGCTCTTTCCTTCAATCACTCCGCAGCAAATGAATATGATCTTCAAAGATTGCAAGGATGAGTTCCAGAGCAAAGCTAGCATGAATAAGCTCATGCTTGGTGAAACTGACAAAGTGGCAAGAGAGACTGAAGAGATCCTCCAAAATGCTTTTAAAAAGTTCAACATTCCCATCATAGAGGACTTCGGTGAAGGTAAAGACAAGGGCTCAGAATCCTCTACTTCAGAAGAGGTGGCTCATGAACAAACAAATATCTTTCCTTCAGTTCCCCCTATAGTCTCTGGATCTAAAGGCGAAGAAAGAAGAAGCGAAAGAAAGAGAAGAAATTCAAGCTGAGAAGAATAGAAGTGATAGTGCAGAAGAGAAGAAATCTCTGTCTCCGGCAAGAGACACTACAGAAACTGTTAAGAACTTCTTGACAAAAGAAATGTTGGAGATTGATGAACTAGAGTTACTTCAAGGTCCATTTAACTTTGACTCTCTCTCCTCGGTTCAAACAATGAAGATAGCTTCATTTGCCAATGCAAAGGCAAAAGAAAAACTCCTGAAGTCTCACATGAAAGATTGTGAGCTAATAGAAGCTACATCCAGCATTTTAGAAAAGATCATGCCATCTTTTCAGAAGGATCACTCAGCCTCCTCATTAGGTAATCTTAAAGCTCTTGTTGGTTCAGTCAGCACTCATTTTGAGTCTTTAGAGAAATCAGCTGAGGAAAAGGTCCAGAAAGAGTTTTTGGATAAAAGATTCTCTGAAGTACTAAGTCTAATCTCAAATGATAGAAGAGTTATGGATATAGGGATAAAGAGCTTAGAAAATGCTCTTAAAGATGGCGGGGAAATATATAAATTTTGTCTATCATGGTCCAAAGCAACAATGGAGATTGAGAAGAAAATGAAAGAACAGGAGATCCAACTAACAAAACTTTCTCAAAATTTTGATCCATTTACCTCATCCATAGTAAATCAAGAATGTCAGACCATTGCAGTCTTGGATGAAATTAAGAAGCTAGAAAAAGAAAAGAAAAATAGAATCGGCAGGTTAAATGAGCTTAGAAGAATAATCATTCCTAAGTTAGAGGCCATGCATGAGGCCCTAAGTGATGCTCAAACCACCACCAAGACAAATGATCCGATAGATCTGAAGAAGGCTGAAGTTTTTGCATTCCTGTTGAGTGGTCATATATCAATTTTGGATAGAATAAAGCAAAGTTGGGCAGCAGAATTCGTCCAATTGAAGACAACTTTTGCAGACATTCTTCAGTTTATGTGAGTATGTTATATGCGGCTAAGTATAGTTAAATTTTTGATAATTTTCGTGCACGGTTCCCACCCTTTGCCATTGATGTCAAAGGGGGAGTGAAGAGCAGTGAAAAATGAGGAATCCAACTAAGGGGGAGCTCCAAAAAATGTATATAAAAATAAGAGCATCAGCCAAGGGGGAGCATAGTGTAAACACTTAGTCATTTTTCACTAAGTGTTGCCATCAATGCCAAAGGGGGAGATTGTTGGCAAAAAACACTATATGGATTCATGATTGTTGTCATTGATGGCAACAAAGTTCATCCCACACATCCGCAGGACATGGTGTGTCTATACCAGAAGTCAGAGTGAAGAATGTTGTGGTCCGGTAAACAAGAACAGAGCATGTGGTGAGGTCCGACAGTCAGGTCCGGATCTCTTAGAGGAAGTATCTTGGTGAAGTGCAGATTTAGGCAAGTCAAGAGTACTACCTTAAGAGATAGATTCCAAGGATTTAGCCTCTGGTGATAGATGAAGAAAAAGATATGAATACTTGAGTATCGGGTTCCTGATTGGCAGTGTGGACAGAGGAAGAACTGACTGGCAGAACATCAGACATTATTCCAGATGTGTTACTGATGATGGTAAAAGTTATTAAGGCATAAGTTATGATTGGTTGACATGATTGATGACTTCTACAAGTATATCCTTGATCCGCATTACTTGGTAAGCAATGATTCAGCCGATAGGTCAGAGTTTGTGAAAAGATTGACTATTCCGGATGCTGACTAGAAAGGTGATGAAATCACTTGTGCGGATATATATACAAGATGGATTTAGTTGTGAGAGGTGTTGTGGTTTTTGATTATGAGCGAAGAAAAGTAGTAGAGCCGAATAAAAGTAGAAATGAAGGTCTAGTATGTGAAAGGAGAGTAGCACAAAAGAAGAAGAAAGATGAAGTGCAGCAGATCAGTGTACAGAGTCTAACCGGAACTAAACTCCAGCATATGTTGATGCTCCTTATCAGTTCAAGTATTGTATTACACTCTTTATAAATTGTAGACAGTGTGTCTCTTGTAGGCAGTGTGCCTCTTATGAGCAGTGTGCTCGAGCAGTGAGCCCTAATTGGCAAGTGCCATTTGGTATTTCCATTCTTCTAACAGAGAATACAATCTTGGGTTAATCACCCCGTGGTTTTTTCCCTTAATAGGGTTTCCACGTCAAAAATATTGTGTCATGTGTATTTCCATTTCATGGTTATGTTTGCTTATTTGAATTAATGTTGCATTGATTATTAAGAAAGTTCAGAAAGCAGAAATAATTAGGATAACTGATTCACTCCCCCCTCTCAGTTATCAACAACTTATCCCTGCTTTTCTTCGCACTTTATTTCATTACTTGTTCACCACACTCCTCTACATACTAGAATTCATCTGGTATATATATCCGCATCAAGTATTTCATCAATTTTCTAGTTGGCAACAAGAACATTCAAGATATTTGCAAGTTACTAATCTGTCGGCTGAATCCATGCTTGATTTGTGATGCGTATCAAAAACATAGGCATAGAAGTCATTAATCATGTTGGCCAACAATGTATAATCCCACATATTGCTTGATCAACACCTTTTACTCATCCGGATTAAAGTCTGATGTTCTACTGGTCAGTTCTTCCTCTATCTGCTTTGTCTGACTGGAACCCAACACTCAGATGCTTATATCTTTTCTTCATTTATCATTGGAGACTAAATCTCTAGAGTACAGTAGTCATGGTACCCTTCTTGACTTTCCCAAGTCCGCAACTTACTGAGTTACACCATCTGAGAGATCTAGACCTGATTGTCGGACCTTGTTACATACTCTGTTCTTGTTCACCGGACCAAAACATTCTTCAATCTGACTTCCGGTATATGCATACTATGTACTATGGATGTGTGGGATAGACTTTTTTGCCATCAATGACAACACTTATGAAGCCACACAGTGTCTTTTGCCAACAATCTCCCCCTTTGGCATTGATGGCAATACTTAGTGAAAAATGGCTAAGTGTCGCAGTAACTCCCCCTTGGCTAATGCTCTGTCTTTTGCACTATTTTATTAGAGCTCTCCCTTAGTTGGATTCCACATTTTTCACTACTCCTCACTCCCCCTTTGACATGAATGGAAAAGGGCAGAATCCACATACAAAAATTTTGCAAAAATTATCCTATACATGGCCACATAAGTATATATATATGTTATACTTACATATACTTAAGTATATCCGCAAAAGTGGCCTTCAAATGTACAAACTCTATGGCCCAGCTCTACTTCATCCTATCCAGAATGGAGATGTGACCACTCAACAAAAATGCATATGCTTCTACCCTTCTTAAACCTACCGGATCACTGGTCTGGGCTGTAGTCTAAGCATCTGTCAAGGCCTCATGCATTGCCTCTAACTTAGGGATAATTATCCCTCTTAGTTCACTCATTCTGTTTATTATGTTCTTCTTTTCTTTGTTCAGCCTCTTTATTTCATTTATGATGACAATAGTCTGGCATTCTTGACTGATTAAAGAGGTAGTAAGGGGATCAAAATTCTAAGATAAACTTGACAGTTTACCTTGTTCTTTCACTTTCTTTTCAATGTCCTCTGCCACTTTGGGCCAAGATAGACAAAATTTGTATATGTCCCCACCAACTTTAAGAGAATTTTCAAGGCTCTTTATTCCAATGTCTAGGGTCCTCCTATCATTAGCAATCAGTCCTTGCACTTTAGTGAATCTTTTTCCTAAAAACTCCTTCTGAACCTTTTCTTCTGTTGATTTCTCTAGAGATTCAAATGAGTGCTAACAAAATTTACCAAAGTTTTCAGGTTACCAGATGGTGAGGCTGAAGGATCCTTTTGGAAGGATGGCATGATCTTCTCCAACATCCTGGATGTAATCTCCAACAGTTCACAGTCTTCCATGTGAGATTTCAAGAGTTTTTCTTTTGCTTTCGCTTGAGAAAAAAATGTTATTTTCATTATCTGAACCGAGGAGAGAGAGTCAAAATTTAGTGGCCCTTGAAATAGCTCAGGTTCATCTATCTCCATCATTTCTCTATTTAGGAAGTTCTTCACTGCCTCTAAAGTGTCTCTTGCCGGTGATTGAGTCTTCTTTTCTTTTGGGTTATCGAAATAGTCATCATTAGTCTTTTCTACTTGTTCTTCTTCTTTTCCCTTAACCTCCTCTTCTTGACTCACTTTCTCCTCTTTTCTTCCTTCTCCTTCAGTTTCAGAATCTGGAATGTCTATAGTGGGTTCCAGAGGAGAGATGTCACCGGTGTTTATTGCTTCATGAACTTCCTCTTTCGGAACAGAGGAGTCCAAGTCCTTAGACTTCTCTTCATCTATCTCTTTTGATCCTTCTACATCAGAAGTTTCTTCATTGGTTACATTGAATCCTTCAACATCCATGGTAGAAGGTTCTTCTATTGTTTCCTCTATAATAGGAATATTGAATCTTTTGAAAGCATTTCAGAGGATATCTTTTGTTTCTCTTGCTACTTGGTCAGTTTCTCCAAGCATAAGTTTATTCATTCTTGTTTTACTTCAAAACCCATCCTTACAATCCTTAAAAATCTTGTCCATTTGTTTTGGAGTGATAGACGGATAAAGCTAAATCATTATTTGTTCCCGAATCTCTAGGTCTTTTGCCTTTGCATTCTCTTTTCTCAGTTCAAGTACCTATTCTAGACTCTTAGGAATTAATGATATAATTTCAATGAAAGCTTTATTGTAAATGTTCAGGTACTTGACTGTAGTTTCTTCCAAAATCCTCTTGTCAGTATCACTATATTCATCATAGAACTCTGTTACTAGTTGCAGGTTCCCATCCACAGTAACTGCCTTGATGATGTCATCAATGGAAAGAGTGGGCTTTTCAACAAATTCTTCTACCTTTTCTTCCTTATTTTTACTAGCAGAGAATTCCTCGGATGTTTTCTTCTTCTTCATTTTCTTGATTTCCTCATCAGATTATGTTTCTTCATCATCCTTAAGGCTTGTGTATGACCTTGTGGCTTTGGTCTTCATCCTCTTTTCCCTTTTTCTAGATGTCTTGACTTCCGGTTTGGTAGCCTTTGAGCTTTTAGGAGTGGCAGATGCAAAGCTCTTGGAAGATCTAGTCCGGGAGGAGGCTTGTACCGGAGTGTCTCCTTTCTTTGCTTCTTGTTTCTCTTTTTCAGCCTTCTCCATCTTCTCTCTATTTGCATCCACAACTTCCTTTGATAGGCCAAATCTTTTGGCAATTTCTTCAACTTCCCTTCTTACTTTCCTCTTTATTTTTGGTTGTCTTAACTCAACATGTATTTTTACACTTAGTTCTTGAAAGGTTCCAAACCTTTCTGCCTCAGTGTCCTTGGGCTAGCTCAATAGATGTTGAATATGAAGCTCCAAGATTTTTTCATTGACTTCATATCCCATAGGTATTATCCACATAGTTCTTGGCTCAACTATCTCCATTAGGCATTGGTTAGTGTCAACCATGAAGCAAATTGTATCCTTGTATTTCTCAACTATGGACTATGGAATTCTCTCTCTGGCTTGCATCATGCTCTGGAAGTTCTTGAAGTAACCCCAAAGAGTTGTGTTTTGGGCTTGAGTATCACCAAGTCCATACATATAGTCTCTAATCTAGATTGCACCCGGTTTATCATTTTGCCAAACCCAACCACTTGATCCAGGTAGCTCATTCATATAATAGAAGAATAGACACAATATTAGACAACCATATTTAAAGGAATTCTTCTTATCCTTTTTGATCTTCTGTAGGTTTTCTAATAGTTGATTTAGGAGAAGTTCACACAGGTCACAATCTGCATCTTCCCTCAACATCTGATATGCTACATAGATTGTTGTCCCAGACACAGAACTCTCCCTGCTCAAATGATAGATTTTGTAACCAATTATCATTGAGGCAAACTTGACATCCAGATCAGTGATGTCATCTATGGTCATTGCTCTTTTATCAAATTTAGATCTGGTGGCTTCAGTTATTGTCTGGTTCTTCACAGATTTAAGTGCAGGTAACCCACCAGATGAATGTAGTCCAGTCACTGTCCTGATGGCATCTTTAGTTATCTTAAAGTGCCTTATTAGCCACATGAAATTATCATGCATCCTGCTTAGGACATACCAGACCCAATCATCTTCTGCAAAACATGGAAAGTGTATGCAATGTCCGAGGTGTTTATCCCAGAGGGCCTTGAATTCAAGTTTGAGTTCAAAACTCTCATCTATTAGCTATTTGTGATAGATGTCCATCAATTTTGAGTCTCCAAATTCCTTAATGTTGGCATGGATATAGACCCTAACATCTTCTACATGCAATACCCCATGCAGAATACTAGAAAATGTGCCTAAAGGATCAACTTATAGAGATATATAAGGGTGTTTCTTGAATTTAGGACGCGGCCTATCAGTGATCTTGACAACCATTGGAGTAGCCATTTTTGCAAGAGATTCAAAGAGAGATTTTTAGAATGAAAGTACCTTTTCATGCTTTATGGTTTGAAATAGGAGCCGAAACAAATTGCTGGTTGAATTCAATTTTCTAATCGATCTTGAGTGAATTGTAGAAACTTGTTGCAGAGCTCTTCTTTTCTTCTTCGCAAATGCAAATGTGCAAATAATGAGTGAAAGAACCCTTTTATCCTTGTGCAAACTCTAATTTCCTTTTGTAATAAATGGACAACTTAAGTTATCTGGTTGCCCTGTTTTCAGAGAGATCTTCTCGAATCACTGCGCTGAACTTAGAATCATTGCCAGTGAGGATTGACAATGTATCTTCTTTACTTCAATCATGCCATGGGTCTACAGATCAAAGTATTTCAATTCTGAATCATATCGGATCTGTTTGTGAAAATCCTGCTTTACCGGATAGCTGTCGGAATCAGATTAACTTGAGTGGTTAAAATCTTGCAAAACTCCATGCAGATCTTTCATTTTTTTACTGAAGGTTATTTAGATGTTTTTCTAAGAACCCTTTAATCCGCAGCATTCCATGTGCTGAATTTAGGCACGAGTTGACTGGCTGGGGGAATTTGTTTTTCTCTGTGAATCCCCATGAGCCAGAGCTCACCTTTTTAGTTTCTGAAAGGAATATCAGCACCGGATTCTAGTGTGGATCCATCCCCAATATTTTATGTACTCTTCTTTACCCAAATCTTGCTCATCTCCTTTTGAACTTCATCTACATTCACTTTACCTTTGCCCTTATCTTGTTTCTGATTATGTTGCACCGAACCTTTTCTATCCTGATTTCTGCTTTTGCAGAATTTGGCAATATGACCAGATCTATTGCAATTGTAACAGACAACATTTCTTTTCTTATTTTATTGATATCCTTTTGATCTACATTGATTAGCCATATGTCCCATTCTATTGCATGCAAAGCATCTGCCATTGAATGAATTGTTTATTTGCATATTTTTGCATTCATGAGATTTGTGACCATACTTTTTATAGTTGAAACATTGTCCGGAGAAGGATGGATTATTTTGATTCATTCTCCTCCTGCACTGAGTTGCTTTATGATTGAAATTGTTACAATTGAAGCAGTATCCATTGAAGGATGGATATCTTTGAGCATTTGGTTTCCTTACTGGAGGTCTTCTAGGCACGTTTCTTTGATTTGCTGATCCAAAGTTCTTCTGACCAGATCCGGAGCTTTCACCTTTCTCATATCCCAAGCCACGCTTATCATCTACCCTCTTTTGGCTTTCAAGAAGAACTTCAAGTTGGGCTGAGCTTATCTTGAATTTCTCTTTGTATTCATTTGTTGCTTGAAGATCTTGTTTAAGAGTATCTAACTAATTCTCAAGTTGTTCTTCATTGTCTCTAGCTTCTCAGATTCAAGATGCCTGATTATCCTGTCCATTTTGTGGTAGTCCTCTATTTTCTCCTTGAGGGATTGTTTTAGATTATATTCAATCTTTCTTTTTTCTTCAATTTCTTGGGTGAATCTCATAACCCTTGATTCCATTTCATGTCTCACCATAATGACTTCTTTTGATAGCTTCTCACATAGCTTATTTTTCTCATCCAGATCTTCATTAGTATCATTGACTTCACTCTGATTAGCTAATTTTTGAAGTAGTTCCTTTCTCTTTTTCACAGAGATACTGAGTTTTTTTTAGCTCATTTATGAAATCATCATCTTGTTTGAGTCTTTCTCTCAAATTATTGACTTCAGAGTGGGATTGTTCAAGATCATCTAGGGCAAACTGAAGTTGTTCCTTCATACCATATACATCCATTGAGATTCCCAGATCTTCCTCAAGCTGTTAGGATTTGTTCAGAGGAACTTGGCTCTGATATCAATTGTTGGAAACAAGGTAGATAACTGAGAGTGGGGGGTGAATCAGTTATCCAAAAATTTCCTTAACTTTATTTTCTTTTTGTAACTTAATAATCAGTGTTGTATCAAAACATGAAAGCATATGTAATCATAAGAACAAAAATAGAATAAACAAACATAACACAAGGATTTTTACGTGGAAACCCTGTTAAGGGAAAAACCACGGGGTGACTAACCCAAGATTGTATTCTCTATTAAAAGAATAAAGGAGTACAAAATGGCACTTGCCAATTAGGGCTCACTACCCGAGCACACTGCTCACAAGAGGCACACTGCCTACAAGAGACTCACTGTCTACAGAACTTACAGAAGGTAATCAGGTGTTTGAATTGATGAGAAGCATCTACAAATGCAAGAGTTGAGTTCTGGTTAGGCATAATACACTAATCTGATGCACTTCATTCTTCCTTTACTTTAATGTTGTTGCTCTATCACATACCGGACTTGAATTGCAACTCTCACACTTATCCCTACTTTTCTTCACACTTTATTTCATTTCTTGTTCACCACACTCCTCTACATACTGGAATCCATTTGGTATATATATATGCATCAAGGATTTCATCAATTTTCTAGTTGGCAACAAGAAGACTCAAGATATTTGCAAGTTACTGATCTGTCGGCTAAATCCATGCTTGCTTTGTGATGCATATCAAAAACATAGGCATAGAAGTCATTAATCATGTTAGCCAACAATGTATAATCCCACATATTGCTTGATCAACACCTTTTACTCATCCGGATTGAAGTCTGATATTATGCCAGTCAATTCTTCCTCTATCTACTCTGCCTAACTAGAACCCAACACTCAGATGCTCATATCTTTTCCTTGATTTATCACTGGAGGCTAAATCTCTGCAGTACAATAGTCATGGTACCCTTCTTGACTTTCCCAATTCCACAACTTACTGAGTTACACCATCTAAGAGATCCGGATCTGATTGTTGGACCTTGTTACATACTCTGTCCGTGTTCACCAGACCAAAACATTCTTCAATGTGACTTCCGGTATAGGCATACTATGTACTGTGGATGTGTGGGATAGACTTTGTTACCATTAATGACAACACTTATGAATCCACACAGTGTCTCTTGCCAACAATCTAGGCCTCCTAGGATGACCCTTGATTCTCTTGTAATGTCTAGGATACCAGGAGACCGCCTCTGTTGTGACCCTTCTTCTATATTGCTTCTCCTCTATTTTTCATTGTTGTGTGTTGTGTCTTACGGATATAGCATTGCGGTTGGTGACTTGGGGGCACTCTCCTACGTGACTATCCCTAAGGCACTTGTTTCTCCTCTCTCAATTTATTGTTTCCCTTCCTCTAGTGTTTCTATCTAGTGGGAAGATGACGAAAAACATTTTATACTGATACGGATCTAGCGTCCCTTTAGCGAGAAATAAAAAAATTGGACTTAGTTCCTATATGACGATGGTGTTGTTATATATTATCTGACGCTTGGCTAGCAGAATCACTCTGTGTGATCTTGATGGTGTCTTATCTCACTTACAAAAACATAACAATACTGCTACTCTGTGCACTTTGTCTATCTTGAATCTTGCATTATGCATTGTTGTTTATCATGATTATATGGACACTAACACTTTTCTTGCAGGAATGTGTTTGTTGGAACATTTGGTGATCATAAGGTACATGTCACCTCCGAGGGGCATGGGCTTTGTGATGGCTCATGTTCCCTTGTGTGTTTTCATCCTACCTTAACGTGCTTGATAGTGATACTTGATATCAACCACCTTAAGGTGGGGGCATATATAAGGTAAGCTGTTTGTTGTAGATGTTAGCAGTGTGCTTGTTCTCAGGTGTAGTCTTAAAGACTAGTGGTGATGAGTCCCTCCTGCACTCTAAGATTTCTTTGCAATCATTTAAGTCCTCATCACGAGGTGGCAATATCGCATCCCTTTTCTATCTTAAGCCCTCATCGCGAGGCGCGGATGGTGTATTTCTCGTGGAGATGCACATCTTGTCATTTTCAAAAAGTCCTCATCGCGAGGTGGGGAGCAGTTATGTGACTAACTCAACCCTTAAGCATGTCTTTAGAGATTGTTGTGGTGAAGCCCAATCATCGGTGTGTTCCTATAATGTGCCTGAGATGGTGTTGAACCTAGAAATAGGAAGACTCCATCGCTTGTATGTCGTGTTTTCTCCATGTCTTCCAAGTGTGTGTGTGTATTGCATGTTTGTTCCCAAGCATAGTCTTAAAGATTGGTGGCGATGAGTCCCTCCTATGCTTTGGGATTTGTATGGCATGTCTATTGCCCCATATGCAGTCTTGAAAACTGGTGGCGATGAGTCCCTCTTGCATTATGGGTGGTGTGTTTACTTTCCTTGTACTTGCATCTGCATTTCATATATATGAGAAAAAAAGAAAATCATCACTGTCTTCACTGCATTCACTGTGTTTTGCATGTCTTCAATGTTGTATTCTTCGTGTTTTGCATGACTCACTATCTTCTCCATGTTTTATGTGCCTGTTACTGTCTTCATTGTGATTGACGTGTCTTCTCCATGCTTGGTGTGTTTGTTGTGTTTGTTGGTCATACTTTAATGCATGTATTAGCCTTGTGTTTATACATACATTAAAGTGGGGGCTAAATGTTACATCGAAAAATGTCCCCTTGGGGGCTTTTCCCTCTTAAGGTTTAGCTCCCGAGTCTTTATAATGCATTTAGGACATCTTGCATGTTAATTTGATATCTCGATGAGAAAACCTTGAAGTTTCATGGAAAATGGAACCTAGGGGTACACTTGACATGATTCCTACCTGAAATAGGGGGGAGGACTTGGGCACCCGCACTCTAGTCCTGCCCTATTTTAGGTTAGGACCAATTTCAAAGTGTCAGTTTATGACCGTTATTTAGGCCCTATGCCAACACAATAAGTTTCAATTACGAAATTCTTAGCGGGAATGTTTGTAGTTGCATATATAAGCATGATTAGGCACTCATTTGTAAACTAGATGGAAACTAGATGGCATTTTGAATTCATGAGCTTATGTGAAGGTAATTCAAGGCATTCATTATGTGTAGCAGAGCAAAACTTGTGTTGTTATTGTGTTTGTGTTTGCATATTTGGCATCCATCTCCTCATGGCATGAAGAGCATCTTCCTTCCATGAGATCTTCACTACAAGGTGATATCAATTATGTTTTCAATCATTTATCATTTGGATTTTGCCTCTATCCCATAGGGATATGCACTCTTTATCTAAAAATGGTGTTCAGAAGACTTGAATGTCTCTCTGAGGCTTGACTGAGGCAAGCCTCTAAACACCACAATCCCAAACCCATTTTTTCGTGATTGTAGGTTACAGGTTGTAGGAGCAGAAAAAGTGGAGTTGTAGGAAAGCGGTGCATACTATCAAAATTGCATATTAGAGAAGAAAATAGGGACCTAGACTCAGGCTTCCACTCATTAGACCTCCGGATCCCGCAACAAAAGGATCTTTGGAATAGAAGGAACAAGTTGCAAAAAAGATTCCTAGATCTCGACAAAAAGTATGGCACTGGACTAGGGACATGCTCATTAGTCCCTGACTTTTCCATTTTCTGAACTTCAAAATCTAGTACACATTTGATTGTCATTTGATATCTCTGTGTGCGAGTATTTTCCATAAATTGTCTGTTTGCTTCTGAATTTGCATAATTAGGGTTTCGAGCATAATTAGGCTTAATTGAATAGCTAAATCACACAATTTTATTTTTCCCCTATATTCTAAGTGACCAAAGGCCTATAGTAGACTTCTAACTTAGATGAAGTCCTTGAATGTTTAGAGGTGAAAGGATGATTCATACAAACTAGCAAAATCAACCCTAAACACAACAAATCCTCTTCATCAATTTTCACCTTAAACAACAGCTATTTCAATTAGCCACTGAAATGAAGTGACGTGGAAACTAGGATCGTAACAGCTGCTTTAATTGAGGTGTGGGTCATGTTTGCATTGCTGGACCTTTTGAGGAGCCCTAGGATTGGCTTGTAATAGTCATCGACTCGAGGGGAGGATGGCTCTTTTGGAGGGTAACGACATTTGGAGTCGTCTGGAGTTTGGACTCTTCGCAGAAAAAAGGGGCTTCGAAGGGATCCAAAGACCACTGGGAGTCTCACCGGTATAATCCTTATGCAAACATACACCACTTATACCAAAAATTCATGAGGTATGCACTTTGAAAATGTATTTCCAGTAAATAAGCTAAGAGATTGCATCAAAAGGAAATGTATACTAAACATGTGCACAATCCATCCAAAAGACAAATATAATTATAATATATATATGCCATAATGTTTTATCAAAGTCTTTTGAAACAAGAAATATAAATAAATAAATGAGTCATGGATCCTACTCATCATCTCCCCCCAACTGAAAGTATGCCATGTCCTCATGGTTGTGTTGCATCCCCCTCATCAATTACATTCTTCTCTTCAATTATGATGTTACAGTTGTAATCTTCATCCTTGTATTGGAAAAGTTGCCTCCCCTTTGGTACAAACCCATTCTTTTCTTGCAGCTGGTTGAACCATTTGTTTAACTTATCCTCCCTCATAGCTTGCCCTGGCAGGTTGTTGAGGTGGGGTGCTAGCATTAGAATCAATTACGGTCTGAACTAGATTCCAATCCAATTTTGTTGCCTTTACTTAATCAAGGGGATCAACTTTCTTACTCTGGCAGGCATCCATCTAATATTTGTTGGTGTGAACAGGGTTATTACCTAACTGGTTTACCCTTGTGTGAATAATTCATATCATTTAACTATTTATTAGTTAAATAATATTCACACATCACACATAATTCACACATGTTAAGTTGACTTAGTGAGTCTACTAGATGTTTCTAGTTGTCTAGTTGGTGATAGTTGTTAATAGTTGTCATCTTATCCTATAGTTGTCACATGTCATAGGATAATGACACTTGTCACATGACTACAACATCTTGTCTTTCATCCTTGTCTTTATAAGAAAAGCATGCCATGTACATTATAATAACAATCTTGTAATCTTTTGCATTGATTGATAGAATAGAATTATTCTCTCAGTCCTAGATCTTGGGTGGCTCCAATCATAGCCAACTCTAACACGGTATCAGAGATCTAGGAAGAATCACTTTGTGTTAGTCTTTTTTTGAGAGATCTTGAGTGCAATTCTTGGTGGATCTTGATAGTTGAGTATGCTCTTCTCTTGCATCAAATGATGACCTAGAGAATCAGAAAGACTTGATAGAAATACCAGATTTGTGAGGGTTTCCTATTTGTGTCCTTGTATTGTAGGTTTATTTTGAGGCATTCTGCTGCAAATCTAAGCACATCATTGCGTTCAGGAGGTTTGAGATAGTAAAGATCACCTTTTGTTTCATCCATATTAGACATTGGAGGCCAAATCTATGAGGGTTTGAAGTTGGGAGGTGCATGGCTGATCTAGTAGGTACTTGGTCTTTCAGAAATGTTTGGGTCAAATCAGACCCTATCATTGCGCTCAGGAGGCCCAAAAACCCCAAGATCAACTATCAATTCATCGAAATCAGATAAAGTTGCAACAAAAGGAAAAAAAATTTGCTCCTTGGCCAATGGATTTGTCGCAGAGAATATTCCCCTATAGAGTAGAATATTCTAGAATCTTTCTTGCAGAGTGCTGGCACAAGCGGATCACGTTTTTATTTATCAGGTAATAAATCTTTATTTGTTGTGTAAGGGTTTAATCTGCAATTTTTTAATGAATTTCTGCAGAGTTTTTTTTTTCTGGTACAAAGTACCCTGTCAACAGGGTACTGCAGACCTATTGTTGTAGGTACCAAATTCCCCTACAGGCGCCACATGGTGCAGGACCTGTATTATCTTTCATGGCGAGTTCAACACCATTGGCTCATTTTAACATCCTCCGCGGGCAGTTAATGGCAGATCTTTGGTGTCGACGGCCTGTAAAAATCTACACGGTGGGTTTCAATGATCAAAAGACAAATTTCATCTGGGGGTCAAAGCTTCTAAACTCATCAAACGTTCCTATTGGCATTTAAAACTCCCCGTGATGACCAACATATACCAGTGTCTGCAAATATTAACCGACCGGCGACTAAATCTAAAACCTCTGGCGGTCTTCTAAATACCGCCTAGCAATCAAAGAAATGAGTAAAACAATCTTCTACATCGTTGTAAGTGGTTTCCCGCCATTTCTCAGCAGTTTATAGGAAAGCACAAGCAGTTTACCTCAATACACAGCTATTTCAAATTTCTTAAGGCGGTTTTGACAGTTTTCCTGAATCAAACCAAGTAGTTTTCGCACGTCGAAGGTGGTTTTAGGCATATATAGTGGTTTTCCACCCTCGCAATAGCAGTTTTGGTGTCAATCCAATGGTTTTATCCTTTGTGTTGGCGGTTTTGACATCTAATTAGCCATTTCAGACTGTAAAAGTAGTTTTAGCAAATACTCTTGGCGATTTTCTCCCTCTACCAGGTGGTTTTCGTACATCCAAGAGCGGTTTCCTACTCTGAAGGTAGTTTCAACATTAGATAAGCATTTTTTTCCCCAACAATATTTTTTTCCATTCTGTAGACAATATTCCGGTCGGGAGGAGAATATTTTGTCCATGTCAGGGGGCCTTTTTTGCCCCTTAAAGCCCTAAATAGGGGTTTTTCTTTTTTCCATAACTTTTGCCCATGGAAGCAAAATTAGGCAAACGAGATATCGTTGGAAAGATAAAAGAGAGCACTTCATAGTGGTGCAAGTAGATTTCTAATATTCTACAGTAGGTGAGAGACACAATAGTTTGAAGACATATCTTCATTTTTCTCTTCTAAGTTCACAACTTTCTACCACGATCTTTGATTTTCACAATTCTTACGACATCAGAAAGGTATTCAGGAGCTCTTCAAATCCATCCATGCACTTTTATTAGATTCTACACCAAGTTCATTTTATTCAATTTGTCAGTTTTCTAGCTTTTGAGTGATAACTTGGGTATTTTGACACTTGAGGAAGTGAAACTTGTTTTAGAGGGATTTGTTTCCTATGATAAATCATTGTGAGTGATTGTAATCTCCCTTAGATCTCAGTTTTAAGATATTTTCTTTTTTTTCCAATTTTGGTCCCTTGAGGACAATTGTAAATTGTACTAAGTATAAAGTGCCACAATCATTCTTTTTTTGGGGGAGATCTCTTTGATTGAATAACAAGGAGGTTGTACTTGTGTTCTTTTTTACACTCTTGCATCATGGTTCCAAACAAACTTCCTCTACTCACACCATATAACTATCATGAGTGGAAAACTAAAATGGAGATTCATTTAAGAAGTTTGAAAATTTCTAGAGTAACAATGGGTACAGAAATTGTACCAACAACGGCTGCAGAAAAGAGAAAGTGGTACAATAGATGTGATCATGCCTATGGAACACTATGCTTATCTATTTCTCCTGATATTATTTTTCATATTGAATCTTGTAAAACACCTAATGAAGTGTGGACTACCTTAGAAAATCTCTTTGGTAAACAAGATACTATGAGAGGTTTCAAATTGGAGAATGAACTAATTGGTTTGAATCCAATCGACTTTGCAAGCATCCAAGACTTCTTCACAAAGTTAAAATCACTTAGATTGCAGCTCAAACAATGTGGAATTGAGAAAGAGGACACTCAATTGATTCTTTCAATCCTTGCCAAGCTTGGTCCTAACTATTCAATTTTTGTTTCTACCTTTTATGCTACTATGGATGCACTTGAGAAAGCTTTCACAATGCCTTCACTTGATGAGTTTGTTGCATCACTCACAAGGGAGCAAGCTAAGTTAGTATGAATGGGCACATTGAAGTCTTCTAGACCTCAAGCAATTCTTTCTAGTCAAGGTACAAAAGATAAAAAGGCTTCACCTAGCAAAGATAAGAAATAGAAAAATAAGGATTTCAAGAACAATGAGAAAGCAAAGGAGTCAAATAAATCACCTACGTCCTCATCCTCTCCCAAGGAGGAATCATCTAAGAAGGAGAGACCAAAGTGTGCATATTGCAAGAAACTAGGACATGATGAGCATAAGTGTTATGAGAAGAAAATTGATGAGTTGACTCACATTATTCAAAAGCACAATATAAAAATGCCATCATCATCACCTAGTACATCCTCTTCTTCGACACCATCATCATCTACACATACAGGGACAACATGCATTATGAATGGGATAGACAAAAGAAAAGGACAGGAACTCTTTGCTTCAACAAGTCTTCAGTTAGAGAGATGGCTTCTTGATTCAGGAGCTTCACATCATATGGCATCTTCACAAGGGATGTTCTCTTCATTTGAGTCATGTACTTTGCCACCTATCTTGATGGGTAACAATACATATATGCATGCAACTGGTAAAGGGGCTATTGTTGTTGGTGAGAGTACATTCAACAATATGTTGTGTGTACCTTCCTTAACAACCAATCTCCTTGCCATCTACCAGATTACTCATTGTGGTGCAGGCAAGATAGTTGAGTTCACTCCTAATTCAATGATCATACGAGACTTGGAGAGCAGAGATATCATTATTGTTGGGATGGCTGATCATGCATCTCATTTGTAAACTTTCTCCCATTTTGTTTCTAATAATGATGTAGATCCATTGATTGATATTCACACTCATGCATCAAGTGTGAATCATGTTTCTAAGGAGAAGTTTGGTCACTTGAACCTTGGTGTTCCTTCATCTACTTTGGTTCATGAGACTAGTGTTGAGCTTCCATCACCTCAACCTCCTACTTCTTCATAGATCAACATCGACATGGTTTCATCTACTTCAATAGAGAAGGATCATTCTATTCTTTCGAACATAGCTTTGTGGGATAATTTTTTGGCAGGTATATCAGACTTGTTTTATGAGTCTCATATTGCAGATTTAGAGGACACACTTGAGGGGATATCTCTCCTTTTTTATGACAGTTACAGCACAACTGTTATCCTATCTACTTCATCTTTGGAGGTTGTTCTTCATGAGTCTACCCACGATTTTGGTTTGGTCACACCTCATTGCATAGTGTCATTCTTTCATTCTAACATGTGGACAATTGAGAAGTTTTTAGAGGCACCCATCATGAGACTTCTTCCCTCATACCTTGAGGTGGAGTTTCTTTTGCATTAGCCTTTGGATTTGTTTCTTCCTAATGGGAGAAATGTTGTTTTTAGGTACAAGACACTTTCCAGTGTTCATCTTCGGGCATTCACCATCGGCACAGGAGCTACTTCATTGTGGGGGGGACTTATAGTCTCACTCTTGCTCTCCTATGGGGGGCATTTGATTGTATTTGATTGTATATATTTGTTGTCCTTGGGGGGTCATGTTGAGTCCTCCTACTATTACTTCTTTCATTTCATTTATTTTTTGCATTCTCACTTTTGGAGAGGAGTTTTGTCCCATGAGGTTTTCTCCTTTTTCTCCACTTGAGATTTTTTTGTACATGGGTACCTAACATGGCCTAGTAGCTGAGACCCATCATCATCATCATCATCATCCATCATTTCATCTTTCTTTATTCAGCTACTCCCTAATTTGCACTTAAGGGGGGGTGTTGGTGTGAACATGGTTATTACCTAACCAGTTTACCCTTGTGTGAATAATTCATATTATTTAACTATTTATTAGTTAAATAATATTCACACATCACACATAATTCACACATGTTAAGTTGAATTAGTGAATCTACTAGATGTTTCTAGCTGTCTAGTTGGTGATAGTTGTTGATAGTTGTCATCTTATCCTATAATTGTCACATGTCATAGGATAATGACACTTGTCACAATATCTTGTTTTTCATCCGTGTCTTTATAAGCAAGGCATGTCATGTACATTGTAATAACAATCTTGTAATCTTTTGCATTCATTGATAGAATATAATTATTCTCTCATTTGATCTCTCTTGTGCTTTCATGAAGTCTTAGATCCTGGGTGGCTCCAATCATAGCCAACTCTAACAATATTTACAGGGAAATTGGTTCTCTTCTTTTGAACGTATCTGATAGGTCCTCAAATCTAAATAGGCAGCTTGTGACAATTGCACTTGGGAGATAATCTACTCTGTCAAAGAAATTAGAAATACAAGATTTCAAATTCCTTACATATTGAGGTGTTATACCCTACATGTAAACATGTGCTCTGAATGAGTTGGTGAACCATATGGATTTAGGACAGTCATGTCTCATTAGCAATACTATAGTTGAGGCTACTACATTATACTCCTCCATGCATTCCTCCCATAACCTATTATTCTTGAGCAACAATAGATAGCTTCGAATCTGGAGCTCTCCCACATATAGATTGAGCATGGAAGTGTTAACATGCCCCATTATGTGGCCATGTTGGAAGAACTCACAGAGGAGATTTTGTTGTTCCTTGAGGTTTTGCATATAGTACTCAACAAAATATTTATCACTATCAAAATCAAATGGGAGATTGCAACTGATCCTGAACAACTTGCATCTCAAAAATTACTCTCTAAGGACTAGAGCATACACACTTGATGGTAGGTGTTGGTCTAACAGGGTTTCCCCTGTTTCATAGGCTAAAGCTAAATTATTTTCCACTACCACCTTCTTCTTTTGAAGGGCCTACAGGTCTCTCCGGAGCTTCAAATTTTCAACTTAGAGTTGCCTATTGTCCCTGGTCAGCTACAAATTTTGGGCATAGACATTCAGTGATGCAGGTGCAGGGGTTTGCTGAGAAGCCTTTTGCTGAAGTTGTTTCATCTAAATGTCCTTTTGGGCCACAATGTCCTTATGGTTGTCTATCTCCTTAAAAATAGAAATTTCTTTTTCTTTCTCTTCCCTCTCTAATGCAGCCTTTTCTTTCTTCTTCTCAAGTTCCTCTGCCTTGGCTGTCAACTGCTGAGCCAGGGTTTCCAGCTATGCTCTACATTGCCTCAGGTCATATTATGCTTTTGATAAGGCGAGAGAATGCCGGGTGGCCTTGGTTGTGGTATCCTTAGATATTTCCATGAGGGGTTATTTCCCCTTCCTGTGGATGCTTTCCAAAATGTCCTCATCTATTTCCTCAGGGTTTTCGTCTCCTCTAGTCTCTTCAGGGTTCTCTTCTCCTCTAGTCTCTTATGTCTCCTTGTCAGCATGAGTTTCTTCTCTTTGTTGCTTAGTAGGGGATGAATGTTCCCCTAAGATGGCTATGTGTCCTAGTTCTGCCTCCTCCTCATCTAAAGAAACTACAACAAGGTCTCCTGAGACAGAGATGGTGGAAGTGTGATGCTTTTTTTTCTTCTTTCTGGGTTGTAGTTCAAGAAAGTCCTCCCATTTTTGTTGACCATCTTCTTGCTGCAAGAAGTGGTACTTCATTATCAGGTGAATTAGACTAGGGTGGCTTATCCATCCTTCATTGCTCTTCCTTTTTGTAATCATGTTAACTAGGTTAGTATGCAGGAAGGATAGCAAATTTATTAAATATCTTGGATTATTTGCCCCATGCCTGAGGTGAGTGATTAATTTCATGCCAAGCCCTAGAACATCACCATATTGACCTTCACATGTAAAGAACTTCATAATCCATAGGACGACAATCTTTTATGGGCCTGGAAGACTCGTCCTTTCAATTCCTTTAGTTGCTCCCTTACTAATAACATATCTAGGTAAAGGCTCCGAAGCAACATGGAAATTCTACACTAGTTCCTCATAGGATGACTTATTCTGAAACAAATCTACACCTACTGTGAGAATTCTAGAGATTTGACTAATTACAGTAGGGTTTATTTGTATCCTTACCCCTTTAACTTTCATGAAGGTTTGGTGGAAATTCCTGAAAAATTCCTCAACCAGCTCTATTTCAAACCCTTCAAACTTCTGCAAAAATTCTAGCCATCCGGCCTGCTGGAAGATTTGTGTGCTTGCATCGTCGAAAATGACATTCTCTGGTTTAGCCTTCCATTTGTTTCCCATCTGCGCCAGCTATTTTCTTGCAGGAAAAATGACAAACAGAACTCTGGTTTTTAGTTTTTTCTTCGCTTGTTGCTTGAGGCAGGAAGAATTATGAATTTTACGGTGTCACTCGCAACTTTGATCGAGAAGATAATTGCATGCAAGATGGATAGGTTAACAGCCATCCTGCCCATCCTTTTAGCATTCATGGCACGTACTTCAAAACTTCCACACAGAGTGGAAGCATGCAAAATGGAAATTCATAGTCACCACCTTAATTGCCTTTCTTTTCAAATCTGGAGCTGACG
Organism: Cunninghamia lanceolata; assembly: GCA_027924645.1. Lineage (NCBI taxonomy): Eukaryota > Viridiplantae > Streptophyta > Pinopsida > Cupressales > Cupressaceae > Cunninghamia > Cunninghamia lanceolata. The sequence continues at coordinate 39,580,852 of BSBN01000391.1, read as the reverse complement.
CCAGTAATCGTAGCTCTCACACCCTTGCGAATGTACTTCCCATTTATGGTTATGATTACTGGTCATCATTACATCTTAAACAAGTACATATTTATTTTTATGGCATTTATTACAAATATCATTATCATTATGACCAAGTACTCGCAACTTATTGCAATGTACACAAGATTGGAAAACAATCTTGATGTTGCCACCTGTCCAACTGCCATCATTCATGCAACTATCTTGGGCATGTGAAAAATAAGGACTGCATGCGAGTCATTTGGGGGAACACGTGGAATATATATACATAATAAAATAATTATACAAGTTTTAAGGTAGGAATATACCTTTGTATAGTATGAATCCCTAAGATGGTTTCGCCTTAACTTTTATCGAATCACTTTTCGCGATGCAACATAACCTAGCACCCAATGATACTTTGGAAAGTAACATCCGACAATATCCATCTAGAGCCATCCATAGCCATCTAGAGCTATCCATAGCTATCTAGAGCTCTACAAAAATTTTCACAACAAAGACCTGTAGAATTGCAAAAAGGAATTTTATTGAAGGAAATGGGAAATTCGAAGGAAAGACCGTCATTGCTGGTTTTCAATCTTCCCTCTAGATAAAGTCGCCATTTTTTGTTTTCAATTTTGCCCTTTTTTTAAAGTTTTTTTACAGAAAAGGCCACCATTTTTGGGTTTCAACCTTTACTGCTTTATTCATTCCAAAATTATCATTTAGAACATGATTCCCATGGAAGAGAGATCCTCCATGGTAAAATGTTCTATTCGAGACTAAATTTCTATAGAGAATTCCTCTTTGGAAGTTGGTTTGTGATACAGCTTCAATCTATGCCCATTTACCAGAAGAACTTTGCGATCCCCATCAATGGGAACTAGTTGAATGGCACCATTGCTAAAGGTTTCTTGTATTTCATAGGGTCCCAACCATCTAGTGTGTGGTTTTCCTTTGAGATCTTGATACTTTGAATCATATAGTAGGGCCCAATCTCCTTTCTTGAATTGCTTACTAATGATGTGCTTTGTTGGCAAGAGACACTATATGGATTCATGGTTGTTGTCATTGATGGCAACAAAGGTCATCCCACATATCCGCAAGTCATGATGTGTCTCTACCGGAAGTCAGAATAAAGAATGTTGTGGTCCGGTGAAGAAGAACAGAGCATGTGGCAAGGTCCGACAGATTGGTCCGGATCTCTCAGAGGAAGTGTCTTGGTGCAGTGCGGATTTGGGGAAGTCAAGAGGACTACCTTGAGTGGTATATTCCAAGGATTTAGCCTCCGGTGATGGACAAGGAAAAAGATATGAATGGTTGAGTACCGGATTCCTGAGAGACAGTGAAAACAGAGGAAGAACTGACTGGCAGAGTATCAGACTGCTTTCCGGATGTGTTACTGTTGATGACAGAGGTTGTGAAGGCATGAATCATGTTTGGCCGACATGATTAATGATATCTACAAGTATATGCTTGATCCGCATTGCTTGGTGAGGAAGGATTCAGCCGACAGAATGAGAGCTTGTAAGAAACTAGACTGTTCCGGATGCCGACTAGAAAAGTGATGAAATTACTTATGCGGATATATATAGAGGATGGATTTAGTTGTGAAGGGGGTGGTGATGTGGAGATATATGCGAATAAGTCCAGATAAGAGCAGAGGTAGCAAAAAGGATCCGGTATGTGAAAGATAGCAGAATAAAGAACAGAGGAAAGATGAAGTGCAGCAGATCAGTGTACTGAGCCTAACCGGAACTGAACTCCAGCATATGCAGATGCTTCCAATCAGTTCAAGACTGTGATTCTCATCACTTTGTAGACAGTGTGTCTTCTTGTAGGCAGTGGGCCTCTTGTGAGCAGTGTGCTCGGGTAGTGAGCCCTAATTGGCAAGTGCCATTTTTGTAATTTCCTATTCTTCTAACAGAGAATAATTTTGGGTTAATCACCCCGTGGTTTTCTCCCTTAACAGGGTTTCCACGTCAAAAATACTGTGTCATGTGTTTCTTATTTCATGGTTAATGTTTTTGTGTTTGATTTTATGCTGCATCAATTAAAAGGAAAGTTCAATAAGGGAAATAATTAGGATAACTGATTCACCCCCCCCTCTCAGTTATCAACAATTGGTATCAGAGCTAAGTTCCTCCTAATAGAGCCTAACAGCTTGAGGAAGATCTGGGATTTCAAATGGATGCATATGGTTTAAGGGAGCAACTCAAGACTGCTCTTGAGGATCTTGAACAGTCAAATTCTGAAGTTAGTGAATTAAAGGAAAGACTCAAACAGGCTGATGAATTCATGAGAGAATTAAAAGACAAATTAAGTCTCTCTATGAAAAAGAGAAAGGAGCTGCTTCAACAGTTGGCAAGACAAAGTGAAGAAAGCAATACAAATGAAGAATTGACTGAGCAAACCAAGTTATGTGAAAAGTTATCAAAAGAAGTCATTATGTTAAGACATGAAATGGAATCAGGAACTATAAAGTTTACTCAAGAGATTGAAGAAAAAAGAAAGGCTGAAGACAATCTAAGACAATCTCTTAAAGAAAAATCAGAAGAATGCCACCAGATGGACAGGATTATCAGACATCTTGAATCTGATCTTGAAGATGCCAAAGATAATGAAGGAAAACTTGAGGATCAAATTGCCTCTCTCAAAAGAGACCTTCAAACAGCAAATGAATATAAAGAGAAATTCAAGATAAGTTCTGCTCAACTTGAAGTTCTTCTTGGAAGTCAAAAGAGGACAGATGACAAGTATGGTTTGGGATATGAGAAAGGAGAAAGCTCCGGATCCGGTCAGAAGAATCTTGGATCAGAAAATCCAAGGAGCAGGCCTAGAAGACCTCCGGTAAGACAGCCAAATGCTCAAAGATATCCATCCTTCAATGGATACTGCCACAGCTGCAACCACTTTGGTCACAAAGCTGAATAGTGCAGAATGAGAATGAATCAGATTAATTCATCCTTCTCCGGACAGTGCTTCAACTGCAAAAGGTATGGACACAAATCCCATGAATGCAGAATTATGCAAGTAAACAAATCATTCAAAGGTAGATGCTTCACATGCAATAGAGTAGGTCATATGGCTAATCAATGCAGATCAAGAGGATATCAGTCAAATATGCAAAGAAATGTTATTTGCCAAATCTACAATAGGTCCAGTCATAATGCTAAAGTCTGTAGAAACAAGAATCAGGACAAAAGAGGTCCGGTGTATAATCAGAATCAAGACAAAGGTAAACAAAAGATGAATGCGGATGAGGTTAGGAATCAGATGAGCGAGATTTGGGTGAAGAAAAGTTCAGAGAATGTAGAGGTTGGATCCGCACCAGACTCTGGTGCTGATATTTCTTCCGGAAATTAAAAAGTGAGCTCAGGCTCAGGGGGAGACTCAAAGAAAATCTTGTTCCCCCAGCCAAACAAGTGGTGCCGGATGTGGCACAAGATGCGGATCAAAGGGTTTGTAGATATGAGTCTTGAGATACTTCAGTCAAGTTTTCAGAGGTCCGCATGGAGTTATGAAGAAGCTGTGATCGATCAAATAAGACCTGTTCAGGGAGATGCTCCGGTATGATAAAGGATTACAAAAAGGTCCGGAAAGATCCAGAGATGCACTATCTTGTTCTGCGGATTGGACAGAGTGTTTGGGATGTTCTTGTAATATGTTACCTCGATTTATTCATGATTGAAAGATCCAGATGATATCCACAGATCAGGACTAATCCGGGATACTCCAAGCTATCCAGATAAGGCAAACCGGAATGATGTAAGTGAAGCATTTATTGCAGACAGATATTAGGGTTCGCGGAGCAATTTAAGGGATTTCTCAAAGGTCATTTGCTCATTCTGCACTCGAGAAGAAGCGAAAAGTGGAGCTCTGCAACAAGGTTCATCAAGCACACCAAGGATCTCCTGCCGAAGTTATTGCATAAAGAAATCAATCCAACCACTCCGTGCAAACCGAAGGCGCATAAAGTATTCTCCGTTTTTCATTACCTCACTGCAAATCTTTGAAGAATGGCTACTCTAAACATAGTTAAGATCTCTGATAGACCTCGCCCCTCATTCAAGAAACATCCCTACAAATCATTGGAGGTAGATCCACTAGGAGCCTTCTCTAGTGTTCCTCACGGAGTTTTGCATACCGAAGACATTAGGGTTTACATACATGCAAGCATTGAAGAATTTGGGGAATTCAAATTAAGAGACCTCTATCACAAGCAACTGATAGACAATGCTTTTGAGCTTAAACCAGAGTATAAGGATATCCAGAAGAAACAATTTGAGCAATTTATTCATTTCCCCTGCTTTGAAGAAGATGAATGGGTCCGGTATGTACTGAGCAGGATGCATGACAACTTTCTATGGCTAGATAGACCCTGCAAGATCACAAAAGAGGCAATTAGAGCAGTAACTGGTCTATACTCTTCCGGAGGGGTACCTGTCCTCAAATCTGTCAAGAACAACATTGTAACTGAGGCCACCGGATCAAAATTTGACAAGAGGGCAATGACCATTGAAGATATTTTGGATCCGGATATCAAATATGCATCAATGATAATAGGATACAAGATCTATCACTCCAGCAGGGAGAATTCTGTATCCGGAACTGCAGTATACACTGCCTATGAAATGCTAAGAAAGAATGCAGAATATGATCTCTGCGAACTACTGCTAAGCCAATTAATGGAAAATATACAGAAAATCAAGAAGGATAAGAAGAATTCCTTTAAGTATGGTACTCTTATTGTATGTCTATTCTTCTACTTCATGAATGAGCTACCCGGAACAAGTGGATGGGTATGGCAGAATGACAAACCTGTTGCAGTCCAGATAAGAGACTACTTGCATGGACTTGGGGATGCAAAAGTGAGAAATTCAGCTCTATGGGGATACTTCAAAAACTTTCAGAGCATGATGCAAGCAAGAGAGAGAATTCCCCAGTCTCTTGTTGAAAAATACAAAGACTCAGTGTGCTTTATGGTTGACACTGATCAGTGCCTAATGGAGGCAGTAGAGCCAAGGACTGTCTGGATCATGCCCATGGGGTATGAAGTGGATGAACAGATAGTGGAGCTGCATGTTCAACACATGCTAAGTCAGCCCAAAGATCCTAAGGCAGAAAGGTTTGGAACCTTTGAGGAGCTGAGTGTAAAAATACATGTAGAACTCAGGGAACCTGAGATTAAAAGGAAGGTGAGAAAAGAAGTAGAGCACATTGCTCAAGGCCTAGGCATCTCAAAGGAGGCACTTGATGCCAGCCGAGAAAAGAGGAGGAAGGCTGAGGAAGAAGAGAAAAGTAAAGAAAGTGCTCCGGTTGAAGCTCCCACCCGGACCAGATCACCAAAGAGACCTGCACCTCCCACAACCAAAAGTTCAAAACCGGAAGTCCAGGCATCCGGTAAGAGATCCAAGACAAAAGCCACAAGGGCTTATGGAAGCCAAAAGGATGAAGAGGAAACAGAGTCAGATGAGGGAGTAAAAGAAATAAAGAAATAGAAGAAGAAAGGATCCGGTAAGCCCTCCACAGGCCAAGACAAGGATGCAATGGCAGAAGGATCTGTTGAAAAGCCCACTCTGTCTCTAGAGAGCATAATCAAGTCGGTCACGGTGGATGGAAACCTTCAACCAATGACTGAATCATATGATGACTTCAGTGAGGCCGACCAAAAGACTCTGCAGGAGGCCACAGTAAAATATCTTAACATATATAATAAGGCTTTCATTGAAATAATATCTCTTATTCCTAAAAGCCTAGAAAAGGAATTGGAAGTAAGAAAGAATAATGCTCATGCTAAAGATCTTGAGATCCGGGAGCAGATAGCTATTCAGCTATATCCTCAAATTGATCCCAAGACAATGAACATTATCTTCAAGGACTGCAAAGATGAGTTCAGAAGCAAAGCCAGGATGAATCAACTCATGCTTGGTGAGACTGACAAAGTGGCCCAAGAAACAGAAGAGATCCTCCGGAAGGCCTTCAAAAGGTTCAATCTTCCTGTTGTAGAGGATTTAGGTACAGAAACAACTGAGGACTTGGGACCCTCTGCTCCAGAAGAAGTGGCCCATGAACAAGCTAGCATCTCACCTCCGGTTTCCCCTACAGTCTCCGGATCCAAAGAAGAAGAGCAATTACAGGAGAAGGAAGCAGTGGTGAAAGACAAAGAGGTTGACAGTTCTAAGACTGCAGAAGAAAAGAAACATCTGTCTCCAGCAAGAGACACTGCACAAACTGTTCAACAATTTTTGAGCAAAGAAACTCTAGAGATTGATGAACCGGAGCTTCTAAAAGGCCCATTTGATTTTGACTCTCTCTCTCCGGTACAAACAATGAAGATAGCTTCATTTGCAAATGCCAAGGCAAATGAAAAGCTCCTGAAGTCTCATATGGAAGACTGTGAGTTGATAGAGGCTGCTTCCGGAGTACTTGTAAAGATCATGCCATCAATCCAGATAGATCCGACAGCCTCCACTTCCGGTAATCTAAAAACCTTAGTCAGCAGTATTGATACACATTTTGATTCTCTAGAAAAATCAGCTGAAGAAAAGGTCCGGAAGGAATTTTTGGATAAGAGATTTTCAGAAATATTAGAATTAATCTCTAAAGATAGGAAGATTGTAAGCATTGGAATAAAGAGCTTAGAGAATGCTCTTAAGGATGGCGGTGACATCTATAAATTTTGTATATCCTGGTCAAAGGCAACAGCAGCATTTGACAAGAAAATAAAAGAGGAACAGGATAAGCTACAAAGCTTATCTCAAAGTTTTGATCCTCTCTCTTCCTCTATAATAAATCAAGAATGTCAGACTATTGCAGTCTTGAATGAAATAAAGAATCTTGAGAAGGAAAGAAAGAACATCACTAACCAGATGGGAGAACTTAGAAGGATTATAATCCCTAAGTTGGAAACTATGCATGAGGCCATCGGTGATGCTCAGACCACCGCCCAAACAAAAGATCCGACAGATCTCAAGCGGGCAGAAGCTTTTGCATTTTTGTTAAGTGGTCACATTTCAATTTTGGATAGAATGAAGCAAAGTTGGGCTACAGAAATGATCCAATTGCAGACATCCTTTGCAGACATTCTTCAATACATGTGAGTATGTAAATATGCGGCTATATATAGAAAAAAAATTTTGGTGTGCGGATCCTACCCTTTGCCATTGATGTCAAAGGGGGAGTGAGGAGCAGTGAAAAATGAGGAATCCAACTAAGGGGGAGTTCCGGAAATTGTATATAAAGACAGAGCATCAGCAAAGGGGGAGCATAGTGAAAACACTTAGTCATTTTTCACTAAGTGTTGCCATCAATGCCAAAGGGGGAGATTGTTGGCAAGAGACACTATATGGATTCATGGTTGTTGTCATTGATGGCAACAAAGGTCATCCCACATATCCGCAAGTCATGATGTGTCTCTACCGGAAGTCAGAATAAAGAATGTTGTGGTCCGGTGAAGAAGAACAGAGCATGTGGCAAGGTCCGACAGATTGGTCCGGATCTCTCAGAGGAAGTGTCTTGGTGCAGTGCGGATTTGGGGAAGTCAAGAGGACTACCTTGAGTGGTATATTCCAAGGATTTAGCCTCCGGTGATGGACAAGGAAAAAGATATGAATGGTTGAGTACCAGATTCCTGAGAGACAGTGAAAACAGAGGAAGAACTGACTGGCAGAGTATCAGACTGCTTTCCGGATGTGTTACTGTTGATGACAGAGGTTGTGAAGGCATGAATCATGTTTGGCCGACATTATTAATGATATCTACAAGTATATGCTTGATCCGCATTGCTTGGTGAGGAAGGATTCAGCCGACAGAATGAGAGCTTGTAAGAAACTAGACTGTTCCGGATGCCGACTAGAAAAGTGATGAAATTACTTATGCGGATATATATAGAGGATGGATTTAGTTGTGAAGGGGGTGGTGATGTGGAGATATATGCGAATAAGTCCAGATAAGAGCAGAGGTAGCAAAAAGGATCCGGTATGTGAAAGATAGCAGAATAAAGAACAGAGGAAAGATGAAGTGCAGCAGATCAGTGTACTGAGCCTAACCGGAACTGAACTCCAGCATATGCAGATGCTTCCAATCAGTTCAAGACTGTGATTCTCATCACTTTGTAGACAGTGTGTCTTCTTGTAGGCAGTGGGCCTCTTGTGAGCAGTGTGCTCGGGCAGTGAGCCCTAATTGGCAAGTGCCATTTTTGTAATTTCCTATTCTTCTAACAGAGAATAATTTTGGGTTAATCACCCCGTGGTTTTCTCCCTTAACAGGGTTTCCACGTCAAAAATACTGTGTCATGTGTTTCTTATTTCATGGTTAATGTTTTTGTGTTTGATTTTATGCTGCATCAATTAAAAGGAAAGTTCAATAAGGGAAATAATTAGGATAACTGATTCACCCCCCCCTCTCAGTTATCAACAGTGCTTATCATGCCATTCTTTTCTCTGCTGTTGAATCAACTATGTGTGTTGCAATGCTTCCATCCACACCTCTTCCAATCTATTTAGTTGCATCATCCTATGTTGCTATGCTTCAGTTAAATCAATGTCAACTTCAAGTGTTATTCTCAATGTTTCCACCTCATATTCTATAGGCAACACTGGGTGTTTCCCATAGACTAATTCATATGGTGTGAGATTAGTGGTGGTCCTCTAGGTGGTGTTGTAGGCCCAAACAACTTTTGTGAATCTATCAGCTCGATCTGTTCTCTTGCCTAAAATAGTTTTTTTAGAGGATGTTCTCTAGTTCTCTATTTGTCACTTCTACTTGACCATTGCTCTGAGGATGATATGTAGATGACTTACTGTGAAAAATTTGATATCTCTCTAGAAATTCTTTGATCATATTAGACATGAACTGTGGTCCTTGATTAGAAACAAGGACACTAGGGGCTCCAAATCTCTGCAAAATGTGCTTATATAGAAAATATACAACCTTCACCTCCTTTCCTATTGGTAGTGTTTTTACTTCGACCCATTTAGTGGCATAGTTGGTGCAGACCAAAATGTAGTGATTTCCTCTAGATGGTGGATCTATCGGCCCCACAAAATCTATTCCCCATTTTTCAAATAGTTCTAGAACCACTTGAGGATGGAGTGGCATCTCTACAGTAGGAGTTGGATGTCCCATTCATTGGCATTGGTCACAATGCTTGACATACTGCTAGATATCCTTGGTCATTGTTGGCCAAAAATATCCTGCTCCTAGAATTTTATGTCCTGTCCAGAGGGCTAAAAAATGTCCACCAGAAGGTTCATCATGGCATGCTCAAATTATGTCATAAACTTCTGTTTCCTGCACACACCTTCACAACACATGGTCAGGATAATTTTTAAACAATATACTATTTACCCATTTGTATCTGGAGCTATCTCAAATCAGTCACCTAATTTCTTTTTGATTGAAATGTGGTGGGCATCTTCCTGAAACCAAATAGTTAACTAAATCTGCAAACCATGGTGATTGTATGGAAATGGAAAAGAGATGTTCATCCGCAAATGTATCATCCCTTGGTTCGTTACTTCCTTGCACAATCAATCTAGATAAGAAATCAACGACAACATTATCTTTTCCAGGTTTATCAATAATGGTTATGTCAAATTCTTGCAGCAATAACAACCACCTAATAATTCTACCACCTACCACAACTTTATTCATTAGATACCTAATAACTACATGATCAATATGTATAAAAACTTTGTAGCCTGTGATGTAGTGGCAGAACTTATTGATTGCATAAACTACTGCTAAGAATTCCTTTTCTATTGTGGTATAGTTTTTCTCTACAAGGTTTAAATTTTTGCTAACATAATATATTGCATGCATTCCTCCAAATTCGTTAGTCTGTCCTAAGACTGCTCTAATGACCTGATTGGAAGCATCAGTGTGAATATGGAATGGCTCACTCCAATATGGTCCTTTGATGACTGGTGCTATCATGAGGGCACTTTTGATGGCCTCAAAGGATTCTTGACATTGTGGTATCCAATTAAATTCAGAATCTTTTTTTAGTAGGGTGAACAAAGGATCAACCTTCCTATTGAAGTTTTCAATAAACCTTCGATAATAACTAGCATGTCCTAGGAAACTTCTCACTTCTATTTGAGTTTGAGGAGGGGCAATTTGAACTATAATTTCAACCTTCTTGGGGTCCACTTTCATTCCCTCTTGTGAGATGTGGTGACCTAGGACTATCCCTTCAGTCATCATAAGAAGGCACTTCTCATGATTTAGGGATAACTGATGTTCTTTGCACCTTTCAAGCACTTTATTCAAACTGTTCAAGGCTTCATCAAAAAAATTTCCATGCACCATGAAATCGTCCATATAGACCTCCACCCATGTATTGGCTAAATCAGCAAAAATTGCCAACACAGCCCGTTGAAATGTAGTTGGTGCATTACATAATCCAAATGGCAAAACTCTGTAGGCAAATGTCCCCCATGGACAGGTGAAGGTAGTCTTATCTCGATCCTCTAGAGCCACCTAGATCTGGTTGTAGCCGCTAAATCCATCCAGAAAGGAGAAGTAGCGACTACCAGCTAGATTATCCAGCACCTGGTTGATGAAGGGAAGTGGGAAATAGTCTTTCTTAGTGGCTTTGTTCAATTCTCTATAGTCAATGCAGACTCACCACTTGCCATTTTTCTTGGTACTATAACCAATGGTGACACCCATTGACTGTCAAAAATGGGGTAGATGAATCCTACCTGCAATAGTTTCTCTATTTCTTCCTTCACTATATCCCTCAAGGCTGGATTAATTCTCCTCTGTGGTTGTCTAACAAGACAGACATCTTCAATGTAGATATGATGTATACATACACTAGGTTGGATTCCTCTCATGTCTTTGTATTCCTATGCGAAAGCCTGGGTATGATTTTGCAGCAATTTTGTCAATCAAATTTCTTTTGTTTCTGTTAACCAAATACTGATAGAGATTTGTTTGTTGGTTTGGATAGTGATTTTCTTTTTACCATTGTGAACAGAAAGAAGGTCTTTGTAAGGACTTAATAGAGTATTTAGTGAACAAAGGTGAGGCACAATCTGGTGTAATGTTTTTGTTTGTTGATAATTTAAGTGGGAAGCAATATTTTTAGAATATGGACAGTGGAATGAATTGAAAGATCTCTTCAGATCTCTTTGGAGCCATCCAGAGACCTCTTGCTGGGTGACACTGTACAAGGAGTTTTCGTTGTTTGATTCCAATTCTTTATACTCCTCATTGCATTCTTCCAAATGTTCTGCAATTGTTACCATTGCCAATGAGGAGGCATCCTCTTCATCTAAATCCATCAGATCATCTATCCATGTTTGTTCTCATACTATAGGAATGGTTTAGCAGGGGGATAAATGGAAAGTTCCTTCATCTTTTTCCCATTAAAAATAATCATGTTTCCTGACCTACAGTCAATAAGGGCTGCTATGGTAGCCAGCCAAGGTCTTCCCAGTATTATTGGGTACCCTGAACATTTCTTTCTAGTTTGAAGAATGAGGAAATCAACTGAATAGTCCCAAGTATCAATAGTGACTATAATATCCTCTAGAATACCTTCTAGTTTGGTGATAGATAGATCTGCTAGCTATAACACAGTTGATGTTGGTTGAATATGTGTCAATGCTAGAGCTTCTACAATTTCTGATGGCAACTCCTAAATCAATCAGTACATTAGAGATAGATACTCCTTTTATTTCCACTGAAATAATAGGACTTCGAGGATCCCCATATTTTTGAGGGATTAACTTGCATGACTGGACATCAACAAGTTTTCCTTCTACCTTAATGGTGTTAGGTAATTTTAATTTTCTAGCTGGGAGTTTTAAACACAAACTCTTGATGGTCTGATTTATCTCAGGGATATATTTTATTGCTTGTAACAAAGGAACTTCAATATGTATCTTTCTAAGTTCCTTGATTAACTGTGAGTCATCATGTGCAAGTTAGTTTTCCTTAGATTTTAGATGAGCTTGTTTTGAAAGCTCTAGAAATGGAATGGATGTTTCTTTTGGAATTTCTTCTGAGTTTCTTGTCTCAGTCTTCTCATCCTTTTGTTTATCAACATTGGTCATTACTTCTTCCTCAGTGACTTCCTCAATAGGAATATTTACAAGAATGCTTTGAGATCATAGTTGGATGTCATTAATTTCCACAACATTCAGGGTGGTTGTATTTGGATCAGTGTTATACACTTGTTGTTGTGGTCTATTACTGTTAGGAATGGGAACTGACTGAGTAGGCATTGGTGGTTGATTTACCTAATCACTTGGATTTTGGTTTACAGGTTGTGAGGGTCCAGGAAGTAAGGCTTGAGGTTGATTCCTGAATTGCCTCATTCCTTGGTTATACTGAGGTGCCCACTATTGTTGATATTGTTGTTGATTTGTCCACTGAGGGTTGGTCCAAGATTGATTTGTCCAGTCTGACTGAGGCCATGCTGGTCCCCACTGGGGTGGCATTTGCATTGGAGGAATTGGACCTCCCTAAGGTCCATTCCAAGAGGTTGTGCCCCAATTTGATGGGGCCCTTGGAGCATATTGGTTTGAAAACTAATTGAATCCATAATTTAGTTGTTTCTAACCAATAAAATTTAGTTCTTCCTCATCTGTTGGTACCCTCTTAATCTATTTTTGATTTTAGGGAGCAGGCTGCACTTATTTGTAGGATGACTCTTCTCACAGATTTTACATAACCCAGTTCAGTTTAAGAGACACTCCCTAAGCAGATGTTTTTCTCTACAACGAGGGCAATAAATGGCCAAGGGTTGTGTGTTCCTTTTACTAGCTTGCATACCATCCAAGGTGGTATTTAGATGAAACATGATGCCAGTTTTTAAATTTTCTAGATCTTCCATTACTTTTGTAACATCATTGGTACTGCCTTTCTTCAATATGCTCTTACCTGCATGAGTGCGGGAGTAATTTCTACAAACTCTTTTTTATTAATATCTCATTTTCCCATTAGGTTTAAGGTTTCCCTGATTTCATTATTGATTCCTCTTAGAAAAATGGTTTTACTCAATTCCTCATCAAGATTATTACCACATCTCTTATGAACAAATAGGAATCTATCCACATAAACCTCCAAATTTTCATCTTCCATCTGTTTCATGCGGAAGAGTTCATCTTTTTGATCCTTGACTCTACAATAATCTTGATATTTGTTAAGGAAATTGGTTTCCATTTTGTCCCAAGTAGTGATAGAGTTTGCTATCAGGCCCATGAACCATCGGAGCGCTAACACCTTGAGAGCAGAAGGGAAAAGTTTTAATTTCTGGTTGTTTATGGCATAATCATAGGTTTGGCAGAGGACCTTAAATTCAAACAAGAACTAGTCTGGGTCTTCAAATTTTTTTCCTCGAAAGGTGGGTAGGACTGCAAGAGATATATTTTTCATGGGAGGTTCATTTCACTCAGGAGTGATGGCGATTGGATAAGAGAATATTCTATTATTAACTGGTTCCTCATGATCACCATTATCACCCATTGTAGAAGGCGTATCAGAGAAAATGGGAGATTCTAATTTTATACAGGGATACTTGATCACTCAGATGATTAAGTTCTAGAGATGTGCTTGCTGTGGCTTGTCTAATGAATCGACCTAAGGTGACCCGAAGCCTACTCATAAACTAATGGATCCAAAATGCACTCGTTCAAGAAGTCTTATCAACACCTTAACCTACAATGATTTGTAGATTATATACCCGGCAATGACACTAAAAATGATGAGATCATTGTAGTGTTTGTTAATTCATCATCATTTAATTATGAATTCGGAGGTGTTTGGAGCGATTTGTGATAAGACTCTTAGTGTGGGGGATTTTTGGAGTGGAATATGAATCAGTGGTTGGTGGACAAAGTCTGGTTTACTCAACTTGTGGAAATAAACACACATGCAAGGAATGGAAACTATATATTTGCTTGAAGGGAAACACACGTACTTTGAAAGAAACTATTCTAATTGTATTGGAAATAAACACACTTGCTTGAAAGGAAATTATTCTAATTGCTAGAAAAATAAACACACTTTGCTTGAAAATAAACTAGTTAAATTGCTGGAAGGAAATTATCTTAAGTGTTGAAACAAAGCTTAAAAGTAATTGCATCCATTGTTAAACCACAACAATGAGACACTCTGAATATATCAGTGTTGTTGAAATAACAATCCTATTTTTGGTATTTTTAGAATTTATAAAACAAACCTGCATGTGGCAATTAGCTAAACAGTTATACAAAAAAGAAAGGACACATCACAAGGTTAACATACATAGATAAATTTACTAAATGAAAAGACAACAAAATTGCATAAAATACCAAGAGATCTCCAATTTGGAGAAGCAGGCCCTACTTTCCTAACTAGAGATGATCCTCTTGAGATTGAACTATCTTTCAGAAGGATTCCCCCTTCATTTGCATTAAATCAAAGTCTAGAAATGGACATGGATACAGAACTGAAAACAAGGAGTTTTCCTCCGACTGAAAATACAAATTGACTAACAACTTGCTATGAAAAACTAGAACTAACCTAAAGAGACGACTTGCTCCTATTTATATAGTCGAGCTTTATTGAAAGGAAATAACTATCAGCGAACCTAACTACAGTGAACTGGAATTAAAGTTAGATGTTTATTTATTACATTAATGATTCCACTGTGGGTTACTGAAGATTAGAGATTTGTATTGACTTGGTTGTTGGTAGACTGAGTGATTTCCTAGAATGGCATAGCGCTTGGTGGTAGTGACTTTAGTTAGAATTGACACCAATTAATAGCTATTTCAATTAGTCACTGAAATGAAGTGACGTGGAAACTAGGATCATAACAGCTACTTTAATTGAGGCATGGGTCATGTTTGTGTTGCTGGACCTTTTGAGGAGCCTTAGGATTGACTTGTAGTAGTCATCAACTTGAGGGGAGGATGTCTCTTTTGGAGGGTAACAACATCTAGACTTGTTTGAAGTTCAGACTCTTCACAAAAAAAGGGGCTTCGGAGGGATCCAGAGACTACTCCAGCATTGAAATCCTTATGCAAACATACACAACTTATACCACAAATTCATGAGACATGCACTTTGAAAATGCAATTCCAGTAAATAAGCTAAGAGATTGCATCAAAAGGAAATGAATACTAAACATGTGCATAATCCATCCAAAAGAGAAATATAATTATAATAATATATATATGCCATAATGTTTTATCAAAGTCTTTTGAAATAGGAAATATAAAGAAATAAATGAGTCATAAATCTGACTCATCTTATATTAATAGTCATCAAAGGCATACATCATCTATCCATCTTCTGGAAGGTATAGATCTATGCCTCAATAGTTACAATCATGACTTCTATGTCATTCTTACATAAGAATATCATACTCCTATTCTCCTCTATCTTATCATGATATCCTATATCTATATATACTATATCCATTACATATAGGGATGTGTTGCCTGTCAACTCTGGCCTCTGCATAGTGTGTAGTCTCCTCCTATCAACTCTCCTTTATGCTTTGTACCTTGCTAACATCGTCCCCCCTCAAAATTATGTCTTGTCCTCAAAACATTCAAAATTAACTGCTAGGTAGGACAATTTTATAGATTTTCTTTAGTTGTGTTAGACTAGTGTCCCACTGCTTCTTGGCTTTAGCCACCATAGCTATTTTCCCTTCTACTTTTATGTATGTTTCCTCCACTTCTTCTATTTTGAAGCCAAATGGCCTCAGAGGCGGCATTCACAGCCCCTCGATACTCAGCCTCAGTAGAAGATAGAGCAATAGCAGACTGCTTCTTGCTCGACCAACAAACAGGACTTGAACCAAGTGAGAAGCTGTAACCTAAAGTAGACTTGTGATCCTGAGAATCACCCACCTAATCTGAATTTGTGTAGCCCACCAAGTCAAGCTCAATGCCCATTGCATAGTGAATCCCAAAACTGGGAGTACCCTGAATGTAGTGAAGGATCCGCTTGGCTTCTTTCTAGTGTGGCTCATGAGGCTCTTGCATGAATCAAGAGGCCATGCCTACAGCATATGAAATGTTAGGTCTCGTATGAGTCAAATAAATGAGACTCCCAACAATTTGTCGATACAAAGTGCCATCAACAAGTGGAGAAGAACATTGAGCCTCAAGTTTGACTCCAAAAACAAAGGGAGTCGGAGTAGGCTTACAGTCATCCATATGAAACCTCGAGAGAAAATCTAGAGCATACTTGGACTGTGTGATGGTGATCCAGAAGAAGACTAAAATATCTCAATCCTGAGAAAGTAATGCAACAAGCTCAAGTCAGTCATCAAAAACCTGTCACGAAGGGCAGTTTTGATAGCCCCAATGGTGGATGAAGAACTCCCTGTGATCAGCAAGTCATTAACATATAGAACCAGAAATAGGAGTGAATCATCCTGATGCAGAATGTAGACATTAGGATCAGAATGGTACTGAGAGAACCCAACTGATAGAAGGATGAAGTTCATCTTGGCATACCAGGCTTGAGGAGCCTGTTTGAGGCCATAGAGAGACTTTCGAAGATGGCACACAAGTGAAGAATCTTGAATAAACCCATGTGGCTACTCCATGTAGATCTCCTCCTGAAGGTCACCATGAAGAAAAGTACTCTTCACATCCATTTGGTGTACTTCCCAACGATTGGCTGCAACAATGGCAAGAACAAGTCGAATGGAATTCATTCGGGAAACTGGCATAAAAGTCTCAGAGTAGTCAATCCCAGGAACTTGGGAGAATCGTTTGGCGACAAAGCAATCCTTATGCTTGTCAACCGACCCATCTACTACAAATTTTGTCTGATAGATCCACTTACATTAAACAAGTTTTCTTCCCTTAGGAAGAGGGACAAGATCCCAAGTGTGGTTCCTCATCAAGGAACTATACTCCTCCTACATAGTTGTATCCCACTCAGGAATACCAGAAGCCTCATGAAAAGACTATGGATCTAAGGCAGTAGCAATGAAGACATGTGGAGCATCCTGGAACTATGAACGATTCCACCTGGTGTCTAATGGATCCCCAACCCAATCACCTACACACTGCAAGGTCTATCTAGCCCAAAGTGGACCGGAAGATGGAGAATCTGAGGAGAATCATCAACCTCTAAATGAAGACTAGGAGAGGAAGGAGGTGAGTCCTCTGAATAGCTCCCTGCATCAGAAGTGGAGGTAGAAGACCGCTCAGGTGAATCTAACTCATCAGAAGATCTGTCATGTATCCCAAGTGACTCCATTGTCAAGGTAGGAGTTGGAGAAGTGATAGAAAGTGATCTCAAAGAGCCCTCCTCACACTGAACACTCCTCTCAATGAACAACTCATGTGTAGTAGGGTGGAGTAATTGATAACCCTTCACACCATTAGGATAACCTACAAATATGCAAGGTCTACTCTGCGGATCCAAGGCCTTGCATTTCTTTGTAGGAATGTGGGCCCATGCAGGAGAACCAAAAACTTGAAAGTGCTTAACTGATGGTTTCCGACCACTCCAAGCTTCAAAAGGAGTGACTCCCTTCAAGGCTTGGTGAGGAACACGGTTTTGGATATAACAAGCATAGTTAATGGCTTCTACCCAATACTGTGGTGTAAGAGATCTGGAGTGAATCATGTAGTTCACCATTTCCTTCAAGGACCTATTATTCCATTCTGCAACACCATTCTACTGAGGATTGTATGGAACTAAATATTGCAACTCAATCCCCTCTAAAGTGCAAAACCTCTCAAACCGATGGTTGACATACTCACCACCATTGTTAATGCCCAAAACTTTGATGGCTTTCCTAGATTGCTTATCTACAAAATTTTTGAAGTCCTAAAAAATGATCAAATACCTCTAACTTTTGTTTGAGAAAGTACACCCAAGTATATCGAGAAAAGTCATCAATGAATGTGAGGACATATCTAGCCATGCTAAAAGAAGGATGTTGAAATGGACTAGCCAAATCACTGTGAAATAACTCTAGTATCTGTGAAGCTCTCCATGGCTTACCTTTGTCAAACTTTTCCTTACGATGCTTACCAAGAATGCAACCTTGGCAAACACCACCTCAAAACTGAACTAAAGGCAACCCTGTGACCATGCTCTATTGGTTGAGCTGCTGCAAGTAGCGGAAGTTAAGATGGCCAAACCGCTCATGCCATAATCTACTCACATCATTAGAATGAGTGAAAAAAACATTCGAAGGAGGATCAGGAACAAAGTGAGAAAATAGATAGAGTCGTGACTAATGATCTGCTCTCCCAACTACAACTGTAGAACCATTGTACAACTCACAAATCTCCACTGAATCAGGAGTGAACTCAACCCACTTGCCTAAACCTGTGTGAGTGATCTGGTATACTGATAGGAGATTAGTTGATAATGAGGGCACACAAAGAACATCATGGAATGTGCCATCCCCCACATCAACAGACCCTCTCCCACACACCTTAAGAGGAGTGTCATCACCCATCAATATAGAAGGCATAGTACATGGCTCCAAAGATGCAAGTTCTTCCTTAGATGAAGCCATGTGGTGCGAAGCACCCGAATCAAGAACCCAAGTGGATGACGAAGAAGCAACTGCAACAAGGGCCTTGCCCTTTCCTTTCCCCTTGCTATTTTCTTTTGCCTTATTAGACTCCTCATTAGAACTCTGTTTGATAGACTCAGGAACACTGATATTATTCTTCTCAAGAATGTGTGTCAAGTGATCAATTTGTTTCTTCAGACATTTATGTTCATCATGACTGGGTCTTTTACAATAGGCACATTGGACCCTCTCTTTCTTAGGCTTGTCGCCCTTGGAAGATTGGGTCTCATTAGTTTCTTTTGAACCAACCGGTATCTGATCCTTCTTCTCCTTGCTATTCTTCTGTTTCTTATCCTTACTATTGTTGTTACTACTTTGTCCTTTTTGTTCTTTTGTGCCTTGGTTGGTAGCCAAGGCATGTGACTTAGAGGACTTATGGGCACATGGTGAATTGAGTACCAAGTGCACCCTTAGTAGCATAGAAGGTAGAAACAAACACAGAATATTCTGAACTTAGCTTAGAAAGAATACTAAGAATCAGTTGTTCATCTTTCTTTTCAATTCCACATTGTTTTAACTGTAGCCTTAGTGATTTCAATTTAGTGAAGAAATCCTAGATTTTTGTGAAATTGCCTGGACTTAAACTAATTAGTTTATTTTCCAACATATGACCCCTCATTGAATCTTGTGTGCCAAATAGTGTTTCTAGCTTTGTCCAGATTTCATTTGGTGAATTCAAAGACTCAATGTGAAAGAGAAAATCAGGAGAAACAGACAAACACAATATTCCATATGCCTCATCACATTTGTTAAACCACTTAGGCTTATCTTCATCTTTAGCAGATTTAGTTTCAAGAACCATAGTTATCCTATTTAATCCAGCTTTCCTTAAGTGAATTGTCATGTGTGATTTCCACTCAAAGTAATTGTATGGAGTTAGGATGGGCACATTTGTTTGATCCATGATGAAGAAATGCAAAGAAGAAATACTGAAAAGAAGAGAACACAACCAAGACAACCCCCCCTTTTCACTCAATCAAAGAACCCCCCAAGAAAATATGATTTGGCACTTTATATTAGTGCGTTTATAACTACCACTAGCAATAAATACTAAGTGGTCTTTATTTCAATGCATTACAAAACCCTCACGAAGAGCATATGCTGAAAATACAACTTTGGCACAATACCCAGAGAAATAAATAGCACCACTACAATCTACTCAAAATATCATGTACTTTCAAAAAAAGAATTGTCTCGATACAAGGTAGTATGTGAAAGTTATGATCCTCTGAAGTTCCCAAAACAAGAACTGTGCAGTGTCACAACTGAGAATCTACAATTTTAGAAAGATCTCTTCATCAAAATCAAAAAATGTCTGCACTAGTGCATAGAGGATGAAAAAATAGCCAAAAAAAAAAAATTTATGGGAAACGGAGTCCATATGAGAAAGAATGGAGCATTTGAAAACTGCCTTTAAAACTACAACTGCCAATGGAGAGGGGTCATGTTATAGCTTTCTGAGTGTATTTCTGCAAAATATATAGACTGCATGCAAAAACTAAAACATACCCAGATAGTTTTTTTGTGCTGCAAACAAAACCTAGAAGGCGTTTTTCTTGCTGATGTACAGAAGATTTGCATCCAGTGTAAACAAAATGCCTTTAGCTACAAAAAATAACCCCAGCAATCAAAAAATGACATGTAAAGGTTGAATCAGCTACCTAAGACAAGAAATGGCATGCTAGAACCTGTAATATCGATTGAAAAAACCAAATATGCAAGTTGGTTGTTAGATTTGAGTTTGAAACCCCGGTTCCGCAACTATGTATGAAGATCTCTAATTTTAATGAAATGAAAGCCAAATCTAACTTTCTCAAGCCTCCTGGATGCATTGGAATAGCTAGAAATGCTGCTAGTATAACCAAAAATGTTGTAATCACCCAGATTTCATAAAACACGTGCAAACCTCAGATATTAAAAAAATCGTCAAACTTTTCTGATTCTCAAGATCATCCGAAGATGCAAGAGAAGAGCATACTGGGTTTTTTGAAAAATTGTAATAAGATTTATTATCCCCCCTGAATCTCTCAAATATGGAAACTAAAATCTACTCTTGCACATAGAATAGCTCTTATACCATGTTAGAATCTGAAAAAATTATTAACCCAGAAAACTAGTGCAAAGAATAAATATCTAAACTATGAATGCAAATGATACGAAATTAAAATAGCAACACAGAGTTAGTCTCCAAGAGAGTAATGTAAATGCTAGAAGTAAAATAGCATTAAGAGGATGTAAAAGCAAAAGATACAAAATACAAGCTAGGTAGCATGCTTATATAGACTAAGAAGAGGGAGGAGGTGGTAACACTGACCAATGAGGAGCAACTATCTATCAGACTAAAGATAGCAAAGTATCTTCCCAAGATAGCTAATGGATGCTCACATGTAGGAAGGTGACACCTCGCAACCACTCACCTAATAAGACATGCTTTATTAACCTAAGTGAGATTAATAGAAGTGTAGGAAAAACTTAGGAATATAGGGAAAAATAAATAACCCACTAGGAAATAAAAACCTACACTAAAATCTTTATGGTCTATGTAGTTTGTTTGGCCTTTGAAAAACTGTCAGATAAGTTAGCCAGTCTCAAGTTGACCACTTCCCTCAACTATTTTATGAAGTTGTTGGTGTTGGTTATGCAATGTCTCCACCTATGCTCTTATTACCCCATCCTTATCTGCCATAGGGTCATACTAGGCTACCACATTTGTGATTTGAAGTTCTAAAGCATCCATTTGATCTTTTATTACTTTTGTGGACTGTGGCCATTTTAAATAAAACTGGTATAGGATATTAGCCTCTGTAATGCTTTTTGTATGTTCTTTATTTGTATCTCCAACTGAGTGTGTGCCTTGGCACACTTATTCATAATTTTTGTCTATCATCTATTATCTAATTGTTCAGTTACCTTCTTCTCCAGCTAGCTAGAGTACTCCTTAAACCCCTGTGTTAATTGTTTTAGTTGCTCTGGCAAGGGTAAGGTAGTATCTCTCAATTTCTCTAGCATCTCCTTGGCCAATGTATCCACCACATCCTGCAGGAGTTCACTCCCTTCCACATGTTGCTTCAAATTTTTTTCTCTAGCAGAGGAATGAAACACATCTCATAATTGTAGCTTCTCTAGTGGGGATATTTTGGCAAGGTATATTTGGCCTTCCACTACCTATAATTGTAGCAACTATCAGGTCAAAATGGGCATTATTTATTTTTGTTGCTCCAAAAAAATTTTGATTGATTCAATTTAAAAGGATGAGGCCTCCAGAATATTAGTTTGTTTTGATTCCCTTTGTTCCTCTGTGTTCTCCTCTCTTCCTTTCTCTTTATCCTTTGGATTCTCCATTTGTTGATCTGTGTTGCTCTCCTACATCCTTGTGTTCTCCGGAGGTGGTATCCCTTGTGTCAGCGCTTTTGGCAAACTTTCCTCTGTTATGTCCTCTCCTCCTACCAGTATCTCAGTGTTGTGTGGAGATAATGGTGCCAGCTATTATTGTTACCTCTTTTGTCTCTTTTTGTATTTTCTCTTCTTGCTTCTTATTTCCACTCATGAGAGTGTCTACCCTCTATTTTCTCCTCAGCTCCATAGCTTTTTGTTGTATCAATTTGTTCTTTTCTTCCAGTGACAATGTGTCACTGAGCTTATTAATGTCATTTTTCCTTATTTCTTCCTCCAATTGGAGTGCCTTATTACTCCTTTCTCTTAATGCTTATATTAAGCTTTCTGAAAATCCTTCCATTATCCCATCTAATGCCTTTTCCTTATCTCTCATATATTGTATCATAGCAGTAACTATCATTTGTTTATTCTCTACAGATGAATCTTCATACAAAACAATAGTTTCTTTCAACATACCAACATTTTCCATTGCGTTGAGCAGTGCATCTAGGTTGTAGAGTTCTTATGTCAGTCCTTCTGATGCTTGTTTTGTTGGTTTTTCCTTCAGTTTCTATTGTGCTTTATTTCTTTTCTTTGATTTGGACTCTTGCTCCTCCCCTTCTTCTAACTCAATAACCTCTGGCACTTCTTGAGTTTTCTTTCTCTTTTACCATTGCTTCTTCCGGGGAGCCTTCTTCTCTGTGTTCTTCATTCTAGACAACACTTCTGATGTTTCTCTCCCTCTGGATGACATGGTGGAAGATGATGGTGCCTACAACATTGTCCTCTCTAATCTCCTTACTGTCAGAGCCTCCTTGATAGATAGGGGAGCTAAGGTGGCCAGTTTTGCAATTGATGTGGTTCCTTTTCCGAAATCTCCCCACTTTTTATGTAGCTTCTCCCTATTTTTGTCTAGGTGTTCCTTAGCCTATTTTTTGTGTTGTTTCTCCATCAAATTTGAGTAAGTGCCATATCTTTCCACACTTGTGTCTTTGGGTTTGCTAAGTAGGTTTTGTGCATAGACATTAGCTTCTACCATAGTTATCTCATAGGGTAATTGGCGTACTTATGTTGTTCTTGGCTCCACTGCCTCCATGTATGTAAAGTCCTTGTCAACCAAAAGTGTGATATCTTTGATGTAGTGTTTCACTATTCCATAGGGGATTCTATCCCTTGCCCTCATCTCTTCTTGTAGGGTTTTGAAAAATCCCCAATGTGTGTTAGGATTAAGGTGCCATCAACCTTGTAAATCCTATGTAATTTATTATTCCTATTATTGTTTGTAAATCACCTATAAGGGATGAAAGGTTTCACTAGCAGCGATCTTGTTTTAGTCGCATGTTTATATCTAGTACTTGATGCTAATTCATCCGTGATGGGGGGTCACAGGGGGATTCACCCCCTACGAGGGGTCCGGGGGTTTGCCGGTCAATATTATGTCAATTTTTTTGCACTAGAAGGCAACCCACTTTTATAAGGATATTTGTACTACATTTTTAGCAGAGTTGAGAGTAATAGGAACCGTTGGATTGAAGACTGAAGAAGAAGAGGAAGTGCATGTATTGTAATCTTGTATTTGAAGATAATACAACTTAGAGCCTCTTTTCTTGGTGGAGTTTTTACCTGAAAGGGTATTCTCCACGTTACATACTATGTTATGTGTTCAGTTCTTAATGCATGTTTTTGATTAGTTTAGCTGGATAAGAGGGTCTAGAACCCTTTACAAAATAGCCGCCTGGGATACAGACTATTAACAAGCCAGAGACAACACATTAACAATGCATTAACGACAGACAAAAAATACCTAATCAAAAACAACATAAACAACAAAAGCAACCAGAAACTAGGGACTGTCATCCATCTCGAACTTGGCTAGGAATTCAATCAAGTCTTTGTAATCTCCAAGGCTATCGAGCCCCACCTTCTTGACCTTGTCATCCAAGTCCTTCACAGCCTCAAAGATTGATGTCGCACGATGCAGGGCCTTAGAAGTAAACTCATCCATAATCTTCCACTTGTTTTGCATTCCCTCCATCTTCCTCTGGAGGTGCCTCAAATCCTTAGCAGTATTAATGTTATCACCCAAATTTGCACCCTTGTTGTAGTTGTAAAACTTCAACAATCTGGAGTAACATGGGAATGATCTCTAAGTGTGGGACTTTGCTAAATGAGATCAGACCTCCGGAGAAGGTTGCCTTCCTTAACTGGTTATCACCTAAAACTACTAAATCTTAAGAGGAAAAGGCAGAAGGAATGCTTTTGAATGAAAGATGAAATGAAAAACTTGAAAGTAAAGGGTGATTCACCAAGTTAAACAAAAGAACTCCTATAGCACTGAGAAAATGCACAGCATAACCAAATACAACAAGTATGACATACACAGATTGAACTGATCCTGGCAGAGGTGAGAAACAAGATGATTGAAAGGAACAGTATGTTCACAGGCAATCATATGCGAATTCACACTAAATTAAAACTTAGTCCAAAGAGGCAAAAAATAACTTGCATAGACTTGATAAGAAGGCAAAGTTACAGTAGCAGAAAACTCTGTTTGGAAAACAGAAAAAGCCTAAATGCTAAAAAATTTCCAACATTATTTACAACTCATGAATGCATATATATAGCATTCCAAAAAATGTCCTAAGTCAGTTACAAAATTCACTCCATGAGCTGTAACAGGAAAATATCTCCTGAAGGGATGTCCACCTGCAGAAATTATGGTGTGGAAATATCTGGAACCGGGCAGGTGGGAGATATTCTGAGTCTTTAATGCAAGTTCTTAAATCATCAATCTGCACCCATGAAATGGTGGAAGATATTTTGGGCATTGAATGCGAGCAGCTTCCATTACCTATAGAAATGAATGCAACAAATATCTGCATCCTGCCCCAAAAAAGTTGCTGAAACGTCCAGTCGCCCAAAACATGCAAATCCAGATCTGAAATTGAAAAGTAAGAGTATTTCCTTGAAAAGCTCGCCAAATGAAAGAGGAGACACAAACATACATTTTTGCCTTTTGCAGCATGTGGAAATTCGCTAAAATGGAGATATGGGCGGTCAAAGTTTTAGTCAACTACCTATATATATCGCTTTGCACCTATGTATATATCGCTTTGCATCTGTGTATTATTCAGCATCTGAATCAGCCTTTGAAACTGCCTTTGGATATGCATAGCACTTTGTATGTCCGCCTTGTATGTGCAAATGTATGTGTAAATGTACAATGTGTAAAGATACAATTGCAACATACAATCGTGGGCCTTTTTACCTTTGTATCAACTTTTGCATGTATGGCCCCTAACACGTGGCACTGCCTAATTCATCGCTGAACTGGTCTGAGAAGCATCGCTGAAAAAACTGCATCTTCTTCCTTGCATCTTTTCTTTGCATGTCACATTGTATATACAAACATACAATCACAAATATACAAACCATATGGAACTCAAAAGATTATGAAGCAAGCTTGAAATTACCATCGGGTCCGGTTTGCATGTACCTTCTTTGTATGTTGGCATATACAATACACATAACATGCAAGCCGGATGTCAGCCACTTATCAATTGGATTGGAAGAAAATTGAAATCCGAGCCTTGTATCTTCATTCTTTGTATATCAGCATATACAAACGCCATATACATGCAAGCCATGGACCCCAAAAGATCATTAACTGTATTTGAGTTCCCAGTCAGGTCCACCTTGTACGTTTTCCCCTTGTATGTCTCCTTTTGTATATCGCAATATACAATGCCATATGCATGCAAGCAAATTATACATACAAACTGCAGAATTCTGCCCTTTATCAATTGGAAAGTATGCTCCTTTCAGATCTGGCTTGTATATTAGGAATGCATATTTGATTGTATGTGCAAACGTACAATCGCAAATATACAAGCAGTGGGCCCCAGCTTTGAACCACTTTCCCTTGCATGTTGACTTTGTATATTTCCTTTGCATGTTTCGATTATCTGTTGGGAACATACAAACCCAACATATAATGCGCAGACTCCAAAATGACTTGCAAATGCAATTAACTATCTTTACCACATCCACCTTGCACTTGTTCACTTGTATATTTCTTCTTGTATATCGGAATATACAATTGCCTTTGTATGTCACCGATATGCAAAAGCCTTTGCATCTCTTCCTTGTATGTGACCCTTTGTAGATTTGCTTATACAATGTGACTTGTATGTAAGATACAATCGTATTGTACATTCAGCAGACCCCACCAATTGCATCTTTGGCCTTGTAGGTCAACTTGTATATCGGCCTTGTATGTGCGAACATACAACCTGATATACATTCTCCTTTTGCACATTGACCCTTGCATATTTGCCGATGTACAAAGGCTTTTGTATGCATTTCTTTGTATGTGCTTGATGCATGTTTTGCTTGTATGTTTAACCCCTTGTATATCGGCTTTGTATATGCAAACATACAAAGCGAAATATGCAAGCCACTGTTACACTTACCTTACTATATCGCACATGCATATTATCTTTGGCAAAAGTCCTTTGTATGTTCTGCCAATGTACATTGCAAAATGTACATTCATCCTTGTTTGTTTGTCGATTGCATCTAGGCCTTTGCATATTGTGAATGTATGTTCCAAACATGCAAGGGCAAATGTATATGCAAATGTACATTCAAAAATGCATATTGAAATACAAGCACGAAACTAAGAAATTCCAGCGATATAAAATACTTGAAGCTAAAAGATTTCTGGTTTTTCTGAGTTTTTTGCAAAGATTCTCAAGGTGAGATTTTTTGGATATTTTAACAAGGCATAGCGTAAATATTTGAAGGGTTTAATCCTTGTATGGTCATTTTCTAAAAGATTTTCAAGGAAAAATGCAAGGTGAACTGTTTAGCTCTGGGCAGAGGAAAAATAGGTCAACAATTTGGTGACTTCTATGGGATGTTTGCCTGCTAAACAATTAGATCAATGGCCTTAAGCATCCATTGGGCATTGAGTCATACAGAGACTAAAAATATAACTTGACAAACCAACTTGACCTTAGCAACTCAGCATATAGCAATGAAGAACATCTGGAAGACCAAACCAAGACAAAAATGCTAGAGGCAACCCCTCCAACTGTGCTGGATAGCACTTAGGGAAAACAAAAAGGGATCTAAACTATTGTGCAGCAGCATTTATTGAAAACAAGAAACCTAATCTACTAATTCACAAGGCACTCATACCTCAAAACACTTCTTTAGGTGTATCCCATTAACTAGGATAGGCAAATTTTGTCCATCCATATTTGATAACTAAAATGCATTGTGCTCCTTGCATTTAGTAATGAGAAATGGGCCACTCCACATGTTGTCAAACTTGGAGTGCTTTCCTGGTCTACTTTTCAACTCATCCGATTTGAGCACCATATCACCCTCCCTAAAGATTCTGGGAGTGGCCTTCTGATCAAAATTTCTTTTGGTCTAAAGCTAATGATACTCCATAGTTTTCATAGCCTTGTCTCTGATTTCTTCAAGCTCCATAAGCTGAGCATATCTGACAACCATGGGATCCTCTTCTTCAAACATCTCCAGTTGATTCATGATATCAAGTGCTGGTAGTTCCATAGATATAGGAAATCTTGCCTCTTTCCCAAAAACTAACATATATGGGGAGTTCCCAATAGACCTCTTGGTAGTTAGTTTGTCTGCCCATAAGGCATACTTCAGATTAGTGTGTCATGTCCTCTGGTTGTCTTCCATTGATCTTTTAATAATCCTTATGATATTTTTATTTGTAGATTCAGCCAAACCATTACCCTGTGGGTAATAATTTGATGAAGTATTCAAAAAGATCTCATTCTTAACAGGCCAATCAGTTGTCTTTAATCCAACAAAGGCTAAAGCATTGTCTAAGATTATTGACTCAGGCACCCCAAATCTGGATACTAAATCTTGATAAAAATTCAAAATAGTATTTTCATTAGATTCCTTCAGAGCCACTGCTTCAGTCCATCTTGTGAAATAGTCTGTAGCTGTAAGTATCCACCTGTGGCCTGTACTTGATGGTGGGTTAATGGGACCTACAAAATCAATGCCCCATCTCATGAAGGGTTGTTCTACTTGAATTAGCTGCAAAGGTAAAGTTGGTAACCTTTCTTTGCCTGCAAAAATGGCACATTTTATGCATTTTCTAGCCCATGCATGGGCATCCTTGAATAAGCTGGGCCAGTAATATCCAACTCTCATTATCTTCCAAGCAGTAGTCTTTGGGGCAAAATGACCCCCTACTGTTCCATCATGAAATTCATGTAGCACTTTGTCAGTTTGATCATTATCAATGCATCTTAACAATACACCATTGAAATCTTTTCTAAAAAGGATGCCATTTATTAAAACATATGGAACGGACTGCAGTCTGAAATACCTTCTCTTGGTTCTATCTAAACTTGCTGGACATTTACCAATTTGTAGAAATCAAGTCATGTTATTAACCCAACTTGTGCCCATTGTTGTATTATCCTGAGATGCATCTTCAATGGTCAGAAGCACCTCCTCTTCTTTTTCTATTTCTTTTTTAGAACTGGTAGCGAGCTGTTCACTGAGTCCTCTACCTCTAACAAGCTTGGTTATCTTAATCTCCACGTCATATTCCATGACCTTGGTGATCCAACCAACCCTTTTCTCATTTACATCCTTACCTAACAGGAACTTCACGCTAGGGTGAGTGACCATCAAATGTATCTTATTATTAGAAATAAGATGCCTAAACTTTTTTAGACTCCTTACCACTATGAGGACATGTTTCTCAACGAAGCTATACCTCTGCTCATACTCCTCTAGCCCCTGAATAAAGAAAGTGATTGGCTGTTCAAAGCCATCACTCTACTGCTGTACCAGAATTGCAGAGATTGTATCTAGACCACCATAAGCATATAAAATAAAATCTTTGGAGAAGTCAAGATTTACCACAGTTGGCGCAGCTGACAATGCCTCTTTTATGGACTCAAAGCTAAGTTTAGCCTCCTTTGTCCAACCAAAAACTGTACTCTTCTTCAACATAGACGTCAAAGGCTTCAATAGATTTGCAATGTTGGGTATAAATCTTCGCAGAAAATTAATTCTACCAATAAAACTTTGTAGTCCCTTCTTATGACTGGGTAAAGGCAACTCCAAAATAGCCTTCACTCTTTCAGGGTCAATGGTAATGCCCTCCTTTGACACAACGTGCCCTAACAGCTTGCCTTCATGCACAGTGAAGATGCATTTCTTGGGATTCAGCGATATCCCAAACTCTTTGCATCTCTCAAATACCTGCCTTAAGTGGGATAAATGTTCAGCTGCATTCTTAGAAAAAACCATGATGTCGTCAAGGTACACCAGCACCAATTTATACAGCAAACCCCTAAAATCCATGTCCATAGCTCTCTAAAAAGTTGATCCAACATTTGACAGATTGAAAGGCATCATTTTGTAGGCCATGGTGCCCCATTTGGTGGTGAAAGAAGTTTTAAATTGATCTTCCTCCTTGACTAACACTTGATTATAGCCAGAATATCCGTCAAGAAAGGAGAATCTTTCAGAACCAGCCACTACCTGTAGAATTTGCTCCATTGAGGGCAATGGGTAGTGGTCTTTTAGGGAGGCTCTATTTAGGTCTCTAAAGTCGACACACAACCTAATCTCCCCATTCTTTTTTCTCACAGGGACAAGGTTGGAGACCCAAGAAGTATGCTTGATCGGGAAAATGATCTATCCCTTGATCAGCTTAGTCAATTCTTTAATCATTAGGGGCTCTAGCTTCGAGATTAGAGGTCTTTGTTTCTGCCTCACAGGTTTTGTACCTGGTTCTAACTCTATGGTATGCTGGGCAATATGAGGGTCAAACCCTTTCAGGTCTGAATAATCCCAAGCAAACACATCTTCAAACTTTTGACAAAGAGCAATAAAAGCTCTCATATCATTAGGCGAACAGATTTTACCTATTTTGAGAAGCTTCCCTTTGAAAATTTACAGCTCCTCGTAATGCTCCTCTTTAACCTGCATGTTGGTTTTGCTTTTCTTCAGCTGATCATCAGTGTGAAAAATAGATTCCAAGGTTACCAACCCTTTGGGCAGCTTGTTTGTCCTTAACTGAATAACTTGGCCATCATCATATTGTTGTTTGAGTTTATCCTGATTCACAATGGAAAACTCATCCTCCTCTAACAGGAAACGCAAGATCTGCTCATCACTCTCAAAAACCTGCCAATGAATATTATTGTTAGGTATAGAGGGCCTATCAACTATTTTTATATGAGGTTGCACCTTTTCTCTTTGAATATCACTAGGGATGTCAAACTAAGCCCCAATTGCAGCTAACCTATCTACATGATAGTTCTGATTTCTTGGAATAGAGATCAGATTGAAAGCATCAAACTCTTCAATCATATCCCATACCCTATGCTTGTAGCATTTCAAAACATTATTTTTTGTAACATGCAGCCCTCTCACCTGATTGACAATGAGTTCACTATCACCATATACCTACAAACAACCAATTTTTCTCTTTCTTGCCCACTGCAAACCTTGGATCAAGCCCTCATACTTATTTGTGCATGAAAAAGCAAAACGAAAAGCAGTATAATATTTTTCACCTTGTGGAGACATAAGCATTGCACCACCACCAGATCCATTCCAGTTCCTAGAGCCATCAAAATACATTTTCCAAACCTCATTTTGTTGTTCTGCATCCTTTACAAGGCTCAAAATTGCTATTTCAAACTCATGCAGTATGTAAACCCCCATACCAGTTTCTTGGATGTGCCCCTCAGGATCATCTACAACATTTTTAGAGGCACACTCCTTTAACAACACCTCTAGTATACTTTCAACTTGTAGCTCTCGAGCAGCAACAAGCTCAGGATCATCAGAAATAATGCAATTTGCATTAACAACACTTGGAACATAAGGCTCTATGTGATTATTTGAAAGCAATTCAGATTTTAGAGTCACTTTTGTGCCATATCTGGTCCTAAAAAACATGTGGGACCAGTCTAAGGATAAATATCCTCCTATCTTAACTGTGAATTCTCTTGACAAACACATAGAAAAATAGGGAGGCAAATCTATGATGAACACCTCCTGGGAAATGGAAACATTTGGGCAAGTGTACAGAGTGAGACCTAGTTCTTTGATCACACCTATAGTATTAATAGCTGTTTCATCTAGTTGAAGCACACCCTTCTCAAGGGGCTAGTATATCAACCCTAATTGATCTGCAATCTACTTTGGCATCACAAAACTACTTGCACCACTATCCACCATGCAATTATATACTAACTTGTCTCCAATTATTAAAGACACATAAAATGGAAGTGGTTTGGCACTTTTGTTTGGTTGTTTATTGTTGCCCTGGGATGAATTAGTAAGGACAGTTCTAGTTGGGTCAACAGTTGCATCATTGGGCATTTTCAGATCAGACAAGGCAAATTGCAACATCCTCTTTTGGCCTGGGATGGCTAGGGAATCCCACATGGACATGGTCACATTCATCTTTTTCATATTTTCAATAATATTGAAAGATGGAGTGACACTTACCTTTTGTTGTGACTTTGTAGCAACACTATCAGCCTGTAAATGAGGCATTTCCCTTGCTGTTGCTGAAGTATTTCTTTGTAAAATATGGGGAGTCTGGGATGTAGAAGCATTAGCGAGTCCTTTTCCTCTATTTGTTGCTTGATCTACCTCATAACTCCTCTTCTTGGCTCTTGTATTCGCCGCAACTGGAGTATTATTGTTGTTTATACCACAGAATTCACCTTCTTGCCAATTTATGAAGGTAGAATCATTCTGAGGCTGCTCCTGCTATTGTGCAGCCCCATCATTAGGTGTGCTTGGCTATGAGACTACAAGACGTTGTACCATTAAAGCCTAATTTATAACTCCATTTGAACAGGCTGCCTGACTATGTGGCTGATTGCATGGAAAACACCATTCGTATTCAGCTGCAAGGTTATTCTGAATAGGGACAAGGTCCTTAACATCATTAATGGGCACTGGATTGTAAGGCTGAAAAGGCCTCTGGTTCATGTTCTGCCTGGTACCCTAGTAATTGCTTTGATATGGAGGCATGTTGGCCTGATATGGTTGGTTTTGCCCTTGATAAGGCTGATTTTGCCCTTGAGGTTGTGGCTGATAAGGCTGCCTGCTCTGGGACTATTGCTTTTTGATGTTTACCAGCTCATTCCCAAAAGTTTACAGGATGTTCTCTATTTTTTGTTGGCTATTTTTAATATCTTTCAACTCTTGTGATGAGCTAGAAGTAGCATTTTTAGAATTGGCAGCACTTGGTAATGCTGCAGTAATAGGTAAAGGGGCAAAAAATGGAATTGGTAAGGGCATTGAAGCTTGAATCTCAGGGAAGATGGGCATTGGTGGTCTAGGTGCTATTTTTCTGGCATGAATCAAGCTATTCTCTGCTCTAATAGCTATTTCATATGCATCAGGTAAACTAGTACCTCCTAATGATTGTATCATTACTGAAATATCACTATTTAGGGTTTTCAAGAAATACAGAAAAGCATATTCAGCTGGAGACCTTACCATGGCAGGAATTCTGTCCCATGTCTTCTAAAATCTAAAGTTGAAATCCATCATTTGCTCCTGGGGAGTTCTCTTTATTGTAGTCATCTGTTCAACCAGTGACAAGTTGTCTGATTTATCTTGAAATTGCTTATTTAACTTATCACCTAAATCATCCCAGGTTGTAATGGTTTGCACTGGTAAACTCCTAAACCATTGTAATGTTTTTCCCTTGAAAGAGGTAGGCAGTAGCCTGATGTCTACATTTTCTTGGGTCACATGATGAACACTGCATAGAGAAGCTACGTCTCTAATGTGCTCAATAGGGGTAGTTTGATTTTCCCCTGTGAAATAAGGTAGACTCTTTGAAGCTGCCATAGGTATAACGTCATGTACTGTTAAATTCAATGGACTACCCCCATCAAAAGCCACAAATGGCTAATTTCTTGCCATTAGAACGGCTGAGAGTAGATTTGCTTGAGTTGATACAGGGACTACGAGTGCAACCGACCTAAAATTTGGTGGAGTTGATTGTATTCTTTTAGAAACTGGAGTCCTTGCTATAGCCCTACTTTGTCTTCTAGGTGGAGACAGTTGCAAGTAATCAAATGAACTTGAACTCTGAGTTTGAATCTTTCTCATATAATGTAACAGCAGAACTGATCTTCTTATCCTTCCTTAGTATGAGTCGCCAAATATGCAAGTTTTAACCTCTTACACTGCACATCAAAACAAGCAATAAGAGATAGTATTTGATTATTTTTCTAACTCTCTATCCCACCGGGCGTGCCAAAGTTGTTATCACCCAGATTTGCACCCTTGCTGCAGTTGTAAAACTTTAGCAATCTAGAGTAACATGGGAATGATCTCTAAGTGTGGGACTTTGCTAAATGAGATCAGACCTCCGGAGAAGGCCGGCTTCCTTAACTGGTTATCACCTAAAACTACTAAATCTTAAGAGGAAAAGGGTGAAGGAACGCTTTTGAATGAAAGATGACATAAAAAACTTGAAAGTAAAGGGTGATTCACCAAGTTAAACAAAAGAACTCCTACAGCGCTGAGAAAATGCACAGCATAACCAAATACAACAAGTATGACATACACAGATTCAACTTGTTGTGATGTTCACAACACGCCCCATTATGCTCCTTAGCAAAATGGGGACCCCTGCTGATGTCTTGCTTTTTGCTTCTGCTTGTGTTTTTCTACTTTCTGGCGGTTTGGTGAAAATGAAGGTCAGGTGCATCATCATCATGATATTGGATCAGGTTGGTCATCATCATGAGGTCAGTTTGTCAAAGTTCATATTTTGTTTCTGTGACCTCATATTTAGAAAGAGCTTGAAATTCCATGCAGGTTTGCCTTTTACTTCACTTGAAAATTCGTCCATATGTGAAAGTTATGCACGGTCAAAGTTTTGGTCAAACCTGATATTCGCAGGAGGATCATCATATTTTTTTATCCTAAGTCATGTTGTCAAGATCATCATGATCTTGGTCTATCACCCGATAAAAATCATGCAGTCGCAATATCCGGACGTCAATCTTAGGTGGTAGTGCCCTTTACCCGTCAAATGGCCTTATGCGCATTATGCAGCATCATGATATTTTTTAGGAGGGTCATATGTTATAAACTCGGTTTTGGTTACATGAAGAACATCATCATCATCATATTTGAACCCCCCCGATAATATCCTGAGGTTCAAATATCATGATGACATCAACTTTAAGTCAAGGTAAGATCCCCGTCGAGTGGTCTTTTGTATCGCGAGCATCATCATGATATTTCAACATTACCTGATCTTATAATATCATGCTGATCACCCTGACTTAGAAAAATCCACCTTTGGCATATTTGCGTGCGCGTGTTATAATCCTATCAGAGGGTCATCATCATGATATTTGCTGAAGTTTGAAATATGATGATGACGACTTCATATCATCCTGATCTTTCACGAGGGTCATATTCGCTGAAATTCGCTAAGTAGTGGAGACATCATCATCATAATTCGATAAAGAGGATCATCATCTTCATATCCTCCTGATCTCCGGTTAGCGAAATATCATGATGATCACCCTGTCTATTAAGAAGAAGGCGAAAAGTCCATTCCTCAACAGCCTGATCATATTTGACAATATCACCCTAGCGCAAATATCATGATGACCTCAACTCATCCTTGTGCTCCGAAAATGAAATATGATGATGACGTCGTCATCATATTTTTATCCTGTCCTATTGTCAAGATCATCATGATCTTGATTGTTCACCCGACATTTCGTGAAGTCCTCCTGCCGATGAAGTAAGACCTTTTGAAAATATCCCGATGATCATCATGATCACATTTTTTCCCTTCGGCAGGATATTTTCCAAACATGATCCGGTTGGCGAAATATCATGATGACGTCATATTTTAAGTTTAACAAAGGCCCCGAATATCATGATGACGTCATCCTAATCTGATAAACGAAAAAGCCCCAAATATGATGATGATCATCATCATCCTGATCTTTCGAGAGGGTTGCCTTGGCCGCAAAAGGATCATATTATGTTCATCATCCTGATCATGCTCCTTAGGTGACCCGATATCACAATTATCCCCCTGATCTTAACTGAATATGATGATGACGTCATCCTTAGCATTTCAATGAAGCCCGAATATCATGATGACGTCACCATCATTTTCCTTTCCTCGGCAGCATGATTATATTCATATCCTCCTATTCTTCTTCAACATGATGATGATGATGATGTTGTTCTTTTCTCCAATATGCAGAAGCGAATATCATGATGACGTCATCTGGACCTTCGGAAAGGAATGCATCATATTTCCAGAATATCATGATGATGAAGTGAATATCGACCAACATGTATTTTTTTAGTCAGCGATAGTCATGCCGATGGGCGGGAAATGAGGCGGTGGACATTTTAAAGTGTTTTTTTTGGGCACCTGTGGCATTTTCCCGGTCAGCGATAGTTGACCCAATGAATTTTGAGCAGTCTGAGCGCATTTTGGACGCATTTTTGAGTGCATTCTGATCCGATTTCCACAATCTTGCGCAGTCACCTGGATTTAAATGCTTATTTTAATTTCCTGCTGTTTATGTGATAAATGGAATACTTATTGCTTGTCTTGTCTTGCAGGCTTGCAGTTGAGGAAGCAGCTGGAAAGTCAACACAGTGACCTCATGGAGGAAGAAGATCTGATCTCAGGAGCAAGAAGATAAGGATGAAATGCAAAAAGTCAAGGCCATTCAAGTAAAGAACAAGGTTGCAGCTGAAGGTATTTCTGCAACAGACAAACAGAAGTTATTACCCAGCTGCCAGAACTTCTCAGAAGGGGCAATATTTCGCCCAGATTTGACACTGCTCAGAGATTTTTTTTTGAGAACTGGTTCACCTGTATTTATTGCTGTAACCAAGGGTTTGAACTAGGGGTTCAGTTAGGTTTTTTGCTGTAGTGAGGACAATCAAAATGTCTTTATATTGTGCCTCTCTACACTGTAATACTTTACAACAGGGATTTTAGGAAAACAACAGTGGTTACAGCAAATTTTTCTCTTTTAGAAGCATATAGCAAGTTAGCATAGTTTAGAAATAGAAGAAGGAGGTCGCCTGTTTGTCTACAGTAAGGTGCGCGTGGAATGTCTGGCTGCCTTACTGTATCTGTAAAGCTTGTAAGTTCTCTGTAGTATGATCAATGAAACTAAGAGTCATTCCTACATTGTAAATCATGTATGACTATTCGTTTCTAATACAATAGAATCTGGAGTTCTGCATCTATCTTCTGAGTGTTCTCCTACTCTTCTTTGTGTTTTGAAATATCTTCTTTGAGAGCTTGCAATTTTAAATGTATGTTTGTGAAAATGCTCAGAACTTACATTTAAGGTTTTTACTGTGGATTTGATCAAATTACTGTGGTATTTACATAGTGCATAACAGAAACAATTAGATCCTTCGATAGATTAAATGAGGTATAGATTAGATCTTTCTAACTTTTCCCAACCCATCTGAAATATTTAGCTGAAAACGTAGAAATCTAAAGGAAATTGTCTCAAATTTGAAGAAGCATGCATAACAGAGCTATAAGCAGACAGTTTTCATAAACAGATAAAGAAGAAAGCTGCAAAAAATTCAAGAAAACCCTCTGAAACTTGCAGCACAGTATCACTTGTATGCAAATGAACAGAATACTTGTTGAAATCTATGACCTTTTTGCATATTCTTAGTCCAGTAAACCACAAAATAAACCTAAACTACGTAAGGTCCCTTGAACATTACAGCTTCACATTGACCAACTGAACTTGACCAACCGAACCATTGTAGACTTGGGATTAGTTGAATCTCAAATGATTCCTTCTTATCTTTCAAGTATAGTTTCAGTTCATTATATGTGAATTTTAACTTATTGTTATGATTGCATCAAAACAGTCATCAACAGTTTTCTGGCGCTAGAAGGAGGGCCTTCCTGAGTTAGGTTTCATTTCAAACTGGCTAACGACAGTAACAGAGTGACTAGGTCTAGGTCCAGTTCAGGAGATATCTTTGTGCAACTACCTGATACAAGGCGAAGTAAAAGCCCTTTAATTTGGAATCCAAAGATATCGTAAGCAGGAAGTTCATCTGGAACACCTCCTGGGTCACCTTTTAACATCCGTAGTATTGTAAGTCCTGACAGATCACTATTCAGATCTTTAAATCTTGGTTCAGGCACTCCTGGAGGTCTCAATCCTCCTCTAAATCCTAATCCACCAATCAATCCAGGTATTTCTGCAAGTTCAAGTCAAGCTCAAACACCTACAATGGCTTATTTCGATGTCAATTCTCCCATATTCTTCAATGATTATCATGACATGCCAAAAAATCTGGAAAAGATATGTCCCAAATACCAGTTGCATCAGGACCCAGAAGATCATATTAGAATATTTAAGGAAGCATGTTTTAGGGCTATGTTAGAGCACGAGGATGTTGTGTGTAGATTGTTTCCTTACACCTTTAATGAGCAGGCCTCTAGCTGGTACGTAAACTTACCCAATGGTTACATTTCTTCCTGGGCACTTATGGAAGAAGCATTTCTGTCAAGATTTAGAGGACCCATTGACCCTTGTGCTTTGTATCATAAACTGGCTGCTATAAAACGAGGTGAGGGAGAGCTAATTGATAATTTCAATGACAGATTTCAAAAGGCCTATTCTAGGCTAGTAGCCCCTTATACCATAGATGATGCTCCCTTGTTGGCTATGTACTATGCTGCCTTGGATCCTTTAACTTCCATGTTTGTCAAAAGAAAACCTGACATTGATTCAATATCCAAAGCCTATAAAGAGGCAGCCTCAATGAACCAAGAAATGAGACATACAACTTACAGTCCATTTGGAGGAAATTTTGGGGCGCAGAATCAGGCACACCCATGGAATGGAATCCCTGTGCAGCATGCTCCACTAATAAATCCGGTTCCTTCTTACACACCTGTGTATAATCCTACTCCAATCCAAGCTATAACTCCTTACACGGCTAGTACTTCCAATAACAGTCAAAATAATGGTCAGCCTTTCTTCCAACTTCCTAGGGATGTAACTGTGGCAAAAGCACAAGAGGATAGGGAAGAAATCAAAGAGATTACCGCACATTTGAAAAGATTAACAACCGAAGTGACACAGCTAAGAAATGAGAACCTCTATGGAAGAAGCAACCAAAACTACAATCCACATCAAAATCACAACCAAGGCCAAAATCAGAATTATAGTCTCAACCAAAATCAGCAGTGCAATCAGAACCAAAACTACAATCAGCATCAAGGCCCCAGTCAGGGGCAACCAATGCAAAATAGGGGGCCAGTGATAGATAATAGGACCTGGGGCAATAATAACAAAAATTAGAATCAACCTAGGCCACCCAAGACATGGAACACTGGGCCCAACAACGGTACTCTGGCTTCTCCTTTTGAGAATACAGATAATCATGGTGCAAAACAAATAACTAGCATACAAATGGCCAATACAGCACCCAAAAATTGGTGCAGATTTCACAATACTAATGCCCATGCTGAGCATGACTGTCC
This sequence comes from Cunninghamia lanceolata, assembly GCA_027924645.1. Taxonomy (NCBI): domain Eukaryota; kingdom Viridiplantae; phylum Streptophyta; class Pinopsida; order Cupressales; family Cupressaceae; genus Cunninghamia; species Cunninghamia lanceolata. The sequence continues at coordinate 39,542,339 of BSBN01000391.1, read as the reverse complement.
ACAGTTCCACTTGGCAGCTAGTATTTTCAACGTAGATGTACAGCCTCCTACCTCTGAATTTCTCATTCCTAAGGGTAATGAGGTAGTACCCTCAGAATATGACACAGCATTAGTCTTAGGAACGTTTACCTTTGCAACTGCAGAAGAGAAGGAGGATGAATTGCTAGAGGATGAACCATACTGTTGTGAAAGTCTTTATCCCGAATCAGCCTTTGTGTTAAATGCTTTTCAGTTTCCTTTTGAATCTGAAAATGAGATATTAAATGAAACGGAAGAGGTGCAGGCCTTTCAACAGACAAATAAAAGCCACACCTACAATTTGAGGAACAACCCTAGGCCGGGAGGACCTTTCACCACTTCCACTCCCCCGAATAACATCAATACACCCCCAGATCAGAATGCTAGCAACAATCCTGCCATACTTAAAGCTAGTCAGCACACAAATAACGGAACAGCAGTGCAAAAGGATCAAACAAGTAAGACAGAAACAATAGAGACAACAAGACTAATGAATTACTTATTAGAGGAAATAAAGAAAATGAAGGTCAGTATACCTCTAAATGAATTATTGAAGACCCCAGGGATCAAAAATGCTTTTTTAAAATCCCTGGATACATCCATAACAAACAAAGTGCCTGCTGATATAACTGTTCCTAATAGTGATTCACCACCTAAGGAGAAAGGTAAGAAAGTTGAGCAGCCTTCCAATACAAATGTAGTAATACATGCGGATAAGAGGGATACTCAACCTTTCTTGTTAACTGTTAGGTTGTGTGGGAAGAATATACACAATTGCATGGTAGATTCTAGTGCTTCAGCCAACGTAATGCCCTTAGGAATATGTAAAACTCTCGGGCTGACTCCCACCAAATCTGCCAAGGTCGTCACGCAATTAGATAAGACCGAGGTTAGTGTGATAGGAGAACTCATGAACATACAAGTGCAATTAGCTTCAGACCCTAGGGTGAGCCAAATCATTGACATCCAAGTAGTGGATATACCCGTAAATTACGGAATGTTGCTAAGTAGGGATTGGTCCAAGACATTAAACGGATATATGGCTACTGACTTTTCACACATGTGGTTACCATGGAGAGGCATCCCAAACCAGATCAGAATAGGGGCAGAGCCCAGAATGAAACATATGATAACAGAGTATAATCGAACTAATGAAATATTATATGCTGCTGTTGAACCAGGTGTCTATAGAATTACCAACAATGGGATGCAGATTGAAGAGATTATGATGTTAAACATTAGAAAGAAGTGTGTCAGCAATAGAACGGCACTATTCATTGAGTCTGACAAAAATTCTTCAGATGAAGAAAACAATGCAATAGACAAATTTGGTCGTGCCATTAGACAAGAGGTGGAAGAGTGCGTTACACACAATCTCCCAGTCCAATGTAAGTTATATAAAAATAGGTGTAGAGTCCATGATAGGCAACATTCTAAGGAGAGTTGTGAAATATGCAAAGACTGTTGGCAAGAGACACTATATGGATTCATGGTTGTTGTCATTGATGGCAACAAAGGTCATCCCACATATCCGCAAGTCATGATGTGTTTCTACCGGAAGTCAGAATAAAGAATGTTGTGGTCCGGTGAAGAAGAACAGAGCATGTGGCAAGGTCCGACAGAGTGGTCCGGATCTCTCAGAGGAAGTGTCTTGGTGCAGTGCGGATTTGGGGAAGTCAAGAGGACTACCTTGAGTGGTATATTCCAAGGATTTAGCCTCTGGTAATGGACAAGGAAAAAGATATGAATGGTTGAGTACCGGATTCCTGAGAGACAGTGAAAACAGAGGAAGAACTGACTGGCAGAGTATCAGACTGCTTTCCGGATGTGTTACTGTTGATGACAGAGGTTGTGAAGGCATGAATCATGTTTGGCCGACATGATTAATGATATCTACAAGTATATGCTTGATCCGCATTGCTTGGTGAGGAAGGATTCAGCCGACAGAATGAGAGCTTGTAAGAAACTAGACTGTTCCGGATGCCGACTAGAAAAGTGATGAAATTACTTATGCGGATATATATAGAGGATGGATTTAGTTGTGAAGGGGGTGGTGATGTGGAGATATATGCGAATAAGTCCAGATAAGAGCAGAGGTAGCAAAAAGGATCCGGTATGTGAAAGATAGCAGAATAAAGAACAGAGGAAAGATGAAGTGCAGCAGATCAGTGTACTGAGCCTAACCGGAACTGAACTCCAGCATATGCAGATGCTTCCAATCAGTTCAAGACTGTGATTCTCATCACTTTGTAGACAGTGTGTCTTCTTGTAGGCAGTGGGCCTCTTGTGAGCAGTGTGCTCGGGCAGTGAGCCCTAATTGGCAAGTGCCATTTTTGTAATTTCCTATTCTTCTAACAGAGAATAATTTTGGGTTAATCACCCCGTGGTTTTCTCCCTTAACAGGGTTTCCACGTCAAAAATACTGTGTCATGTGTTTCTTATTTCATGGTTAATGTTTTTGTGTTTGATTTTATGCTACATCAATTAAGAGGAAAGTTCAATAAGGGAAATAATTAGGATAACTGATTCACCCCCCCCCTCTCAGTTATCAACAATTGGTATCAGAGCCAAGTTCCTCCTAATAGAGCCTAACAGCTTGAGGAAGATCTGGGATTTCAAATGGATGCATATGGTTTAAGGGAGCAACTCAAGACTGCTCTTGAGGATCTTGAACAGTCAAATTCTGAAGTCAGTGAATTAAAGGAAAGACTCAAACAGGCTGATGAATTCATGAGAGAATTAAAAGACAAATTAAGTCTCTCTATGAAAAAGAGAAAGGAGCTGCTTCAACAGTTGGCAAGACAAAGTGAAGAAAGCAATACAAATGAAGAATTGACTGAGCAAACCAAGTTATGTGAAAAGTTATCAAAAGAAGTCATTATGTTAAGACATGAAATGGAATCAGGAACTATAAAGTTTACTCAAGAGATTGAAGAAAAAAGAAAGGCTGAAGACAATCTAAGACAATCTCTTAAAGAAAAATCAGAAGAATGCCACCAGATGGACAGGATTATCAGACATCTTGAATCTGATCTTGAAGATGCCAAAGATAATGAAGGAAAACTTGAGGATCAAATTGCCTCTCTCAAAAGAGACCTTCAAACAGCAAATGAATATAAAGAGAAATTCAAGATAAGTTCTGCTCAACTTGAAGTTCTTCTTGGAAGTCAAAAGAGGACAGATGACAAGTATGGTTTGGGATATGAGAAAGGAGAAAGCTCCGGATCCGGTCAGAAGAATCTTGGATCAGAAAATCCAAGGAACAGGCCTAGAAGACCTCCGGTAAGACAGCCAAATGCTCAAAGATATCCATCCTTCAATGGATACTGCCACAGCTGCAACCACTTTGGTCACAAAGCTGATCAGTGCAGAATGAGAATGAATCAGATTAATTCATCCTTCTCCGGACAGTGCTTCAACTGCAAAAGGTATGGACACAAATCCCATTAATGCAGAATTATGCAAGTAAACAAATCATTCAAAGGTAGATGCTTCACATGCAATAGAATAGGTCATAGGGCTAATCAATGCAGATCAAGAGGATATCAGTCAAATATGCAAAGAAATGTTATTTGCCAAATCTGCAATAGGTCCGGTCATAATGCTAAAGTCTGCAGAAACAAGAATCAGGACAAAAGAGGTCCGGTGTATAATCAGAATCAAGACAAGGGTAAACAAAAGATGAATGCGGATGAGGTTAGGAATCAGATGAGCAAGATTTGGGTGAAGAAAAGTTCAGAGAATGTAGAGGTTGGATCCGCACCAGACTCTGGTGCTGATATTTCTTCCGAAAATTAAAAGGCGAGCTCAGGCTCAGGGGGAGACTCAAAGAAAATCTTGTTCCCCCAGCCAAACAAGTGGTGCCGGATGTGGCACAAGATGCGGATCAAAGGGTTTGTAGATATGAGTCTTGAGATACTTCAGTCAAGTTTTCAGAGGTCCGCATGGAGTTATGAAGAAGCTGTGATCGATCAAATAAGACCTGTTCAGGGAGATGCTCCGGTATGATAAAGGATTACAAAAAGGTCCGGAAAGATCCGGAAATGCACTATCTTGTTCTGCAGATTGGACAGAGTGTTTGGGATGATCTTGTAATATGTTACCTCGATTTATTCATGATTAAAAGATCCGGATGATATCCACAGATCAGGACTAATCCGGGATACTCCAAGCTATCCAGACAAGGCAAACCGGAATGATGTAGGTGAAGCATTTATTGCAGATAGATATTAGGGTTCGCAGAGCAATTTAAGGGATTTCTCAAAGGTCATTTGCTCATTCTGCACTCGAGAAGAAGCGAAAAGTGGAGCTCTGCAACAAGCTTCATCAAGCACACCAAGGATCTCCTGCCGAAGTTATTGCATAAAGAAATCAATCCAACCACTCCGTGCAAACCGAAGGCGCATAAGGTATTCTCCGTTTTTCATTACCTCACTGCAAATCTTTGAAGAATGGCTACTCCAAACATAGTTAAGATCTCTGATAGACCTTGCCCCTCATTCAAGAAACATCCCTACAAATCATTGGAGGTAGATCCACTAGGAGCCTTCTCTAGTGTTCCTCACGGAGTTTTACACACCGAAGACATTAGGGTTTACATACATGCAAGCATTGAGGAATTTGGGGAATTCAAATTAAGAGACCTCTATCACAAGCAGCTGATAGACAATGCTTTTGAGCTTAAACCAGAGTATAAGGATATCCAGAAGAAACAATTTGAGCAATTTATTCATTTCCCCTGCTTTGAAGAAGATGAATGGGTCCGGTATGTACTGAGCAGGATGCATGACAACTTTCTATGGCTAGATAGACCCTGCAAGATCACAAAAGAGGCAATTAGAGCAGTAACTGGTCTATACTCTTCCGGAGGGGTACCTATCCTCAAATCTGTCAAGAACAACATTGTAACTGAGGCCACCGGATCAAAATTTGAGAAGAGGGCAATGACCATTGAAGATATTTCGGATCCGGATATCAAATATGCATCAATGATAATAGGATACAAGATCTATCACTCCAGCAGGGAGAATTCTGTATCCGGAACTGCAGTATACACTGCCTATGAAATGCTAAGAAAGAATGCAGATTATGATCTCTGCGAACTACTGCTAAGCCAATTAATGGAAAATATACAGAAAATCAAGAAGGATAAGAAGAATTCCTTTAAGTATGGTACTCTTATTGTATGTCTATTCTTCTACTTCATGAATGAGCTACCCGGAACAAGTGGATGGGTATGGCAGAATGACAAACCTGTTGCAGTCCAGATAAGAGACTATTTGCATGGACTTGGGGATGCAAAAGCGAGAAATACAGCTCTATAGGGATACTTCAAAAACTTTCAGAGCATGATGCAAGCAAGAGAGAGAATTCCCCAGTCTCTTGTTGAAAAATACAAAGACTCAGTGTGCTTTATGGTTGACACTGATCAGTGCCTAATGGAGGCAGTAGAACCAAGGACTGTCTGGATCATGCCCATGGGGTATGAAGTGGATGAATAGATAGTGGAGCTGCATGTTCAACACATGCTAAGTCAGCCCAAAGATCCTAAGGCAGAAAGGTTTGGAACCTTTGAGGAGCTGAGTGTAAAAATACATGTAGAACTCAGGGAACCTGAGATTAAAAGAAAGGTGAGAAAAGAAGTAGAGCACATTGCTCAAGGCCTAGGCATCTCAAAGGAGGCACTTGATGCCAGCTGGGAAAAGAGGAGGAAGGCTGAGGAAGAAGAGAAAAGTAAAGAAAGTGCTCCGGTTGAAGCTCCCACCCGGACCAGATCATCAAAGAGATCTGCACCTCCCACAACCAAAAGTTCAAAACTGGAAGTTCAGGCATCCGGTAAGAGATCCAAGACAAAAGCCACAAGGGCTTATGGAAGCCAAAAGGATGAAGAGGAAACAGAATCAGATGAGGGAGTAAGAGAAATAAAGAAACAGAAGAAGAAAGGATCCGGTAAGCCCTCCACAGGCCAAGACAAGGATGAAACGGCAGAGGTAACTGTTGAAAAGCCCACTCTGTCTCTAGAGAGCATAATCAAGTCGGTCACGGTGGATGGAAACCTTCAACCAATGACTGAATCCTATGATGACTTCAGTGAGGCCGACCAAAAGACTCTGCAGGAGGCCACAGTAAAATATCTTAACATATATAATAAGGCTTTCATTAAAATAATATCTCTTATTCCTAAAAGCCTAGAAAAGGAATTGGAAGTAAGAAAGAATAATGCTCATGCTAAAGATCTTGAGATCCGGGAGCAAATAGCTATTCAGCTATATCCTCAAATTGATCCCAAGACAATGAACATTATCTTCAAGGACTGCAAAGATGAGTTCAGAAGCAAAGCCAGGATGAATCAACTCATGCTTGGTGAGACTGACAAAGTGGCCCAAGAAACAGAAGAGATCCTCCGGAAGGCCTTCAAAAGGTTCAATCTTCCTGTTGTAGAGGATTTAGGTGCAGAAACAGTTGCTGATTTGGAATCTTCTGTTCCGGAAGAAGTGAGCCCTGAACAGACAAATATCCCTCCTCCGGTTTCCCCTACAGTCTCCGGATCCAAAGAAGAAGAGCAATTACAGGAGAAAGAAGCAGTGGTGAAAGACAAAGAGGTTGACAGTTCTAAGACTGCAGAAGAAAAGAAACATCTGTCTCCGGCAAGAGACACTGCACAAACTGTTCAACAATTTTTGAGCAAAGAAACTTTAGAGATTGATGAACCGGAGCTTCTAAAAGGCCCATTTGATTTTGACTCTCTCTCTCCGGTACAAACAATGAAGATAGCTTCATTTGCAAATGCCAAGGCAAATGAAAAGCTCCTGAAGTCTCATATGGAAGACTGTGAGTTGAAAGAGGCTGCTTCCGGAGTACTTGTAAAGATCATGCCATCAATCCAGATAGATCCGACAGCCTCCACTTCCAGTAATCTAAAAACCTTAGTCAGCAGTATTGATACACATTTTGATTCTCTAGAAAAATCAGCTGAAGAAAAGGTCCGGAAGGAATTTTTGGATAAGAGATTTTCAGAAATATTAGAATTAATCTCTAAAGATAGGAAGATTGTAAGCATTGGAATAAAGAGCTTAGAGAATGCTCTTAAGGATGGCGGTGACATCTACAAATTTTGTATATCCTGGTCAAAGGCAACAGCAGCATTTGACAAGAAAATAAAAGAGGAACAGGATAAGCTACAAAGCTTAACTCAAAGTTTTGATCGTCTCTCTTCCTCCATAATAAATCAAGAATGTCAGACTATTGCAGTCTTGAATGAAATAAAGAATCTTGAGAAGGAAAGGAAGAACATCACCAACCGGATGGGAGAACTTAGAAGGATTATAATCCCTAAGTTGGAAACTATGCATGAGGCCATCAGTGATGCTCAGACCACCGCCCAAACAAAAGATCCGACAGATCTCAAGCGGGCAGAAGCTTTTGCATTTTTGTTAAGTGGTCACATTTCAATTTTGGATAGAATGAAGCAAAGTTGGGCTACAGAAATGATCCAACTGCAGACATCCTTTGCAGACATTCTTCAATATATGTGAGTATGTAAATATGCGGCTAAGTATAAGAAATTTTTGAAAATTTTGATATGCGGACCCTACCCTTTGCCATTGATGTCAAAGGGGGAGTGAGGAGCAGTGAAAAATGAGGAATCCAACTAAGGGGGAGTTCCAGAAATTGTATATAAAGACAGAGCATCAACAAAGGGGGAGGATAGTGAAAACACTTAGTCATTTTTCACTAAGTGTTGCCATCAATGCCAAAGGGGGAGATTGTTGGCAAGAGACACTATATGGATTCATGGTTGTTGTCATTGATGGCAACAAAGGTCATCCCACATATCCGCAAGTCATGATGTGTTTCTACCGGAAGTCAGAATAAAGAATGTTGTGGTCCGGTGAAGAAGAACAGAGCATGTGGCAAGGTCCGACAGAGTGGTCCGGATCTCTCAGAGGAAGTGTCTTGGTGCAGTGCGGATTTGGGGAAGTCAAGAGGACTACCTTGAGTGGTATATTCCAAGGATTTAGCCTCCGGTAATGGACAAGCAAAAAGATATGAATGGTTGAGTACCGGATTCCTGAGAGACAGTGAAAACAGAGGAAGAACTGACTGGCAGAGTATCAGACTGCTTTCCGGATGTGTTACTGTTGATGACAGAGGTTGTGAAGGCATGAATCATGTTTGGCCGACATGATTAATGATATCTACAAGTATATGCTTGATCCGCATTGCTTGGTGAGGAAGGATTCAGCCGACAGAATGAGAGCTTGTAAGAAACTAGACTGTTCCGGATGCCGACTAGAAAAGTGATGAAATCACTTATGCGGATATATATAGAGGATGGATTTAGTTGTGAAGGGGGTGGTGATGTGGAGATATATGCGAATAAGTCCAGATAAGAGCAGAGGTAGCAAAAAGGATCCGGTATGTGAAAGATAGCAGAATAAAGAACAGAGGAAAGATGAAGTGCAGCAGATCAGTGTACTGAGCCTAACCGGAACTGAACTCCAGCATATGCAGATGCTTCCAATTAGTTCAAGACTGTGATTCTCATCACTTTGTAGACAGTGTGTCTTCTTGTAGGCAGTGGGCCTCTTGTGAGCAGTGTGCTCGGGCAGTGAGCCCTAATTGGCAAGTGCCATTTTTGTAATTTCCTATTCTTCTAACAGAGAATAATTTTGGGTTAATCACCCCGTGGTTTTCTCCCTTAACAGGGTTTCCACGTCAAAAATACTGTGTCATGTGTTTCTTATTTCATGGTTAATATTTTTGTGTTTGATTTTATGCTGCACCAATTAAGAGGAAAGTTCAATAAGGGAAATAATTAGGATAACTGATTCACCCCCCCCTCTCAGTTATCAACAAAGACATCATTGAATATGAATACAAAAAGTGCATAGGGAGGGTAGAGTCACAAGAGAAAAATGAGAATCCTGATCCGACACAGAGATATGTTCAGGATAATATAGATGCCTTGATTCCAGATTTAGGAAAAGAAATAGAGGACAGGGGTAGTTATCTTTCTGAGTTGCAAACTAAAAACCCACATATGCAAGATACCCAAACGGAAAAACCCATGAATAAACAAGATAACACCCCACAGGCAATAAAAGGGACAAAGTATGCCAAGGTAAAAGATCAAAAAAGTAAAGATGGCATGTGGACGTTAAAATGTGATGGGTCCAAATCAAAACAGGGCGTAGGTGCGGGTATTGAACTCATAAATCCTCAAGGTAAATCACATTTGGCAGCATATAGATTACAATTTTCCTGCACTAACAATATTGCTGAATATGAGGCCCTAGTTTTAGGACTTGTCATGGCCATCAAGAAAGGGGTAAAAACCATCAGAGTATTTTCAGACTCTGAATTAGTAGTCAGACAAGTGAGGAAACTATATGCCTGCAATTATAAGAAAATGATTAGTTACAGACATAGAGTATGGGGTTTAATGGATTCATTTGATGCTTTTAACATAGAGCACATTCCTAGAGAGCTGAACCACAGGCCAGATGCGTTAGCAGTTGCTGCTAGTACATTAGAACCATTGACACTGTCAGGACTAAGACGATTTGCTGTTGAGCTAGTTAACGTGCCCAGTATACCAGACAACGTTACACACTTTCAGGTATTTGGAGAGGATCAGCAAATTATTGATTTTCTGACTTGTAATGAGGCATTTGAGGCCCAAATTATTGATGAACAAGAAAGGCCTGAAGTAACATGGGACGAAGAAGATATGATCAACTTAAAGAGAAACTTCTTGCCAAAAGGAGTAATTGAATTAGAACACATCTTTGACTTCGACGGAATAATAAGACAGAAAGACTTACCCAAAACAGAAGGGGGTAAGTGTGATTTACATAAATTAGGGACTGAGCTAAATCCGCAAAATGTACTAATTGGGAAAGCTTGCTCTGAGAAAATCAGAAAAGAAGTTCTGGACGTTCTGAAAAAATATAAACATGTCATAGCATGGACTTATGAAGACTTGAAAACATTCGATGAGTCCATCATAACTCACGTAATACCTTTAAGAAAAGAAGTCAAACCATTTAGGCAGAAACAGAGGCCTGTAAATGCCATTCTAGAGCCTTTAATCTTTGAGGAAGTTAAAAAACTACTGTCCGCTGGAATAATTTTTCCAGTCAGACATTCTGTCTGGGTAGCTAACTTAGTACCAGTGAGGAAGAAAAACGGAGACATCAGGTTGTGCGTAGACTTTAGAAATTTAAACAAGGCATCTGAAAAAGATAATTATCCTTTGCCCCCAATAGACGAAGTACTGCAAGCAGTAAATGGCGCAAAGATGATGTCTTTTTTAGATGGTTTTTCAGGTTATAACCAGGTCTTAATTGACATAGAGGATAGACTAAAAACCACCTTCACTTGCAAATGGGGAAATTATGCGTATAGAAGAATGCCTTTTGGTTTAATTAATGCAGGTGCCACTTTTCAGAGGGCCATGGACGTTGCATTCCGTGGATTATCAGGTAAATGCATTGTTGTGTATATGGATGATTTAACTGTGTATTCCAAGGATGCATCCACCCACGCTGAAGACCTCAGAAAAGTACTCCAGCGATGTGAAAGGTATGGGATTTCCCTTAATCCTAAGAAATGTATATTTGGCATAATTGAAGGTAAATTATTAGGCCATGTCATTTCTGAAAATGGAATTTCAATTGATCCGGATAGAATAGAATCCATAAAAAATTTGCAAATACCAAACAGTAGGAAAGAATTGAAATCATTTTTTGGTAAAATTAACTTTGTTCGGAAGTTTATAACAGGTTTTGCAGAGATTGTGCAGCTGTTGAATGCCATGTTAAAGAAAGATGCACAGATGGAATGGACGCCAGTGGCCAAAGCCGCATTTGAAGATATCAAGGAGGCAATTTCTAATGCCCCTGTATTGGCAAGTCCAGACTACACAAGCCCGTTTTACATCTATTCCTTTGCATCTTCTCATTCTGTCGCTGCTGCCTTGACACAGAAAGGTGAAAATAATGAAGAGAGGCCCATAGCAATTATGAGTGCGCCTCTGAAGGATGCACAGCTGAGATATCTAGATATCGAAAGACAGGCATTCGCATTAGTAAAGGCTGTGAAAAAGTTTAGACACTACATTCTGCGCAGCCAGATTAAAGCCATAGTACCAGATGCAGCAGTAAAGATGTTGCTGATGCAAAACGAGCCTGGAGAAAAAAGAGCCAAATGGATCACCACACTACAAGAATTCGACATGGAGATCATTCCCGCAAAGCTGGTCAGAGGGCAGGCGCTGGTGCAGACAATAGCAAACATGGATCCAAATCTGATAAAACAGCAATATGTATTGAATTCCCAAGACGCATCAGGCTGGTACGATGATTTAAGCACCTTCCTGATAGCTGGAAAGTACCCAAGAAAGATGAAGGCTTCTCAGAGGAGAGCTTTGAAGATTAAGGCACAGCATTATATGGTGCAAGGAGGTCTTCTATTCAGGAAGAACCATGATGGAATTTATCTGAGATGCATAAATAGAACTGAAGCTGATAGAGTGTTGACAGAACTACATGACAAGTACGGAACCGGTCATGGTTCCCATTTAGCTACAACACACAAAATACTGAGGGCGGGCTATTACTGGCCCACTATATTCAAAGATACTAAGAGTCACATCAAAGGTTGCCACACCTATCAGACTGCAGCAGACAAAGGAAGAAATCTGGCCAATCCACTGCAGCCTGTGATCGAGTCCAGACCGTTTGCACAATGGGGCTTGGATTTTATCGGAGTCATCAATCCCCCATCTTCTGCAGGACACAAGTTTATATTGACGGTAACGGACTATTGTACAAGGTGGACTGAGGCCACCTGCTGCAAGTTTTCCACAACTGAGGTAGTTATCAAGTTCCTTGAAGAAAACATTATCACCAGGTTTGGAACGCCCTATTCATTGGTATGTGATAACGGCCCTACTTTTTCTTCTTTAAAATTTTCTAAATGGGCATTTGAATATGGGATCATTCTAAGGTTTTCTTCGAATTATTACCCTCAAGGTAATGGACTGGCTGAATCAACAAACAAAATCTTATTAGACATCATCAAGAGGTTAATTGCCAAAAGTCCTAGAGAGTGGAATACCCTATTAAGATATGCATTATGGGTAGATAGGACCAAGTTCAAAACAGCTTTAGGTAGCACACCTTATCACTTAGTTTATGGGACTGATCCCATACTTCCGGTTAATCTGAGAATACCAACCTGGAAGTTTGCCAATGAATATCTAGGCTTTGATAACCATAGGGAAGCCAGAATAGTGCAAATGCTACAACTAGAGGAGAAAAGAGGTCAAGCCCTCGAGAAGTTTGCCAAACACCAAGCAGTTGTTAAGAGGTGGTTTGACAAAAGGGCAAGAGTCAAAACATTTAGGATATCAGACTTAGTGTTGTGCTGGGACAAAGCACATGAAAAGAAAGGAAGCCATGGAAAATTCGATAAATTATGGCTGGGTCCATTACAAATCTCAGAAATAATAGGAGATAACACCTTTAGACTTAAGACCTTGACTGGAGAAGATGTGCCATTACCAGTTAATGGCCAGCATTTGAAACACTACTTCCAGGCTTGAAGGTCAGGATGAGGCAGTCCTTTCTTTCTTAATGTAAAATGCTATGGATAATGTACAGTTCTTCTTTTGCTGTTTTCTTTTGGGTTGGCTGTTTGTATAGTTTGTCCTCTGTTTGTGTTTGCTTTTGTTTCTTTTTGTTTGTATAGTTTTTCTTTTGTTGTGTTGTTTGTACAGCCTGTTTGTGTGGTTTGTTTGTTGTCTCCTCAGCAGGGATCTTTATTTTACTGTAGAGTATTAAGGAGCAAAACTAGCAACCATTCAAAACAGTATATAATTTAGGATATTCAGGTTAACCATTTGCAATTTACACATAATTTGTCACTGTCATGAATGTAGAGAGTTGTTCATCTTCTGAAGTTTTGTATTCAATAAATGTGATTGAGAATTCGAAGCAGGTTTCTCACGATGACACACCTAAAATCCTTGGGTTTGTTGAACCTACCAGTGTAGATATTAGGTGAAAAATCAGAGGTCACCCTTGCTACCATTACAATTCTCAGCTTAATTTCAGCAAGTGCCCACTCCTTGCATCATGAAGTTACAAATTGCTATATCTTATGAAATCTTTCAAAATTAGAAAACAAAAAAATAAATAAATAAATGAATAAAGCGGATTATACTGAAAATCCAGATTAAGCCATCTAAGTAACTCTACCGGGGCTATGGACGCTCGCTGGCAGTGGGGCTCTACTTAGGAGAATTGTAACGATAACCTTGCCGAGGCTATAGACGCTCGCTGGCAGCAAGGCTCTATCCGATCGGCTATGAGGGAATATCCTCACCTACGTAGGCTAATGTCAGTCACTGGTTTGTTCAACCGATCTTCGAGATGAGGATAATTAATCACATGCACACAACTAAACTGAAAATGGAAATTCATGCATCTTTATTGAATACTTTGAGTCTCAAGCTGAATAGTAATTTGCAGGAAAAGATAGTTGGAAGTTATGAGTTCATTTCATCTAGTTTCCTTGAACACTCTGAATTTAATTATTTTGTTTTGGTTGCTAGTTGTTGTGATGTTCACAACACGCCCCATTATGCTCCTTAGCAAAATGGGGACCCCTGCTGATGTCTTGCTTTTTGCTTCTGCTTGTGTTTTTCTGCTTTCTGGCGGTTTGGTAAAAATGAAGGTCAGGTGCATCATCATCATGATATTGGATCAAGTTGGTCATCATCATGAGGTCAGTTTGTCAAAGTTCATATTTTGTTTCTGTGACCTCATATTTAGAAAGAGCTTGAAATTCCATGCAGGTTTGCCTTTTACTTCACTTGAAAATTCGTCCATATGTGAAAGTTATGCACGGTCAAAGTTTTGGTCAAACCTGATATTCGCAGGAGGATCATCATATTTTTTTATCCTAAGTCATGTTGTCAAGATCATCATGATCTTGGTCTATCACCCGATAAAAATCATGCAGTCGCAATATCCGGACGTCAATCTTAGGTGGTAGTGCCCTTTACCCGTCAAATGGCCTTATGTGCATTATGCAGCATCATGATATTTTTTAGGAGGGTCATATGTTATAAACTTGGTTTTGGTTACATGAAGAACATCATCATCATCATATTTGAACCCCCCCCGATAATATCATGAGGTTCAAATATCATGATGACATCAACTTTAAGTCAAGGTAAGTTCCCCGTCGAGTGGTCTTTTGTATCGCGAGCATCATCATGATATTTCAACATTACCTGATCTTATAATATCATGCTGATCACCCTGACTTAGAAAAATCCACCTTCGGCATATTTGCGTGCGCGTGTTATAATCCTATCAGAGGGTCATCATCATGATATTTGCTAAAGTTCGAAATATGATGATGACGACTTCATATCATCCTGATCTTTCACGAGGGTCATATTCACTGAAATTCGCTAAGTAGTGGAGACATCATCATCATAATTCGATAAAGAGGATCATCATCTTCATATCCTCCTGATCTCCGGTTAGCGAAATATCATGATGATCACCCTGTCTATTAAGAAGAAGGCGAAAAGTCCATTCCTCAACAGCCTGATCATATTTGACAATATCACCCTAGCGCAAATATCATGATGACCTCAACTCATCCTTGTGCTCCGAAAATGAAATATGATGATGACATCGTCATCATATTTTTATCCTGTCCTATTGTCAAGATCATCATGATCTTGATTGTTCACCCGACATTTCGTGAAGTCCTCCTGCCGATGAAGTAAGACCTTTTGAAAATATCCTGATGATCATCATGATCACATTTTTTCCCTTCGGCAGGATATTTTCCAAACATGATCCGGTTGGCGAAATATCATGATGACGTCATATTTTAAGTTTAACAAAGGCCCCGAATATCATGATGACGTCATCCTGATCTGATAAACGAAAAAGCCCCAAATATGATGATGATCATCATCATCCTGATCTTTCGAGAGGGTTGCCTTGGCCGCAAAAGGATCATATTATGTTCATCATCCTGATCATGCTCCTTAGGTGACCCGATATCACAATTATCCCCCTGATCTTAACTGAATATGATGATGACGTCATCCTTAGCATTTCAATGAAGCCTGAATATCATGATGACGTCACCATCATTTTCCTTTCCTCGGCAGCATGATTATATTCATATCCTCCTATTCTTCTTCAACATGATGATGATGATGATGTTGTTCTTTTCTCCAATATGCAGAAGCGAATATCATGATGACGTCATCTGGACCTTCGAAAAGGAATGCATCATATTTCCAGAATATCATGATGATGAAGTGAATATCGACCAACATGTATTTTTTCAGTCAGCGATAGTCATGCCAATGGGCAGGAAATGAGGCGGTGGACATTTTAAAGTGTTTTTTTTTTGCGCCTGTGGCATTTTCCCGGTCAGCGATAGTTGACCCGATGAATTTTGAGCAGTCTGAGCGCATTTTGGACGCATTTTTGAGTGCATTCTGATCTGATTTCCACAATCTTGCGCAGTCACCTGGATTTAAACGCTTATTTTAATTTCCTGCTATTTATGTGATAAATGGAATACTTATTGCTTGTCTTGTCTTGCAGGCTTGCAGTTGAGGAAGCAGTTGGAAAGTCAACACAGTGACCTCATGGAGGAAGAAGATCTGATCTCAGGAGCAAGAAGATAAGGATGAAATGCGAAAAGTCAAGGCCATTCAAGTAAAGAACAAGGTTGCAGCTGAAGGTATTTCTGCAACAGACAAACAGAAGTTATTACCCAGCTGCCGGAACTTCTCAGAAGGGGCAATATTTCGCCTAGATTTGACACTGCTCAGAGATTTTTTTTGAGCACTGGTTCACCTGTATTTATTGCTGTAACCAAGGGTTTGAACCAGGGGTTCAGTTAGGTTTTTTGCTGTAGTGAGGACAATCAAAATGTCTTTATATTGTGCCTCTCTACACTGTAATACCTTACAATAGGGATTTTAGGAAAACAACAGTGGTTACAGCAAATTTTTCTCTTTTAGAAGCATACAGCAAGTTAGCATAGTTTAGAAATAGAAGAAGGAGGTCGCCTGTTTGTCTGCAGTAAGGTGCGCATGGAATGTCTGGCTGCCTTACTGTATCTGTAAAGCTTGTAAGTTCTCTGTAGTATGATCAATGAAACTAAGAGTCATTCCTACATTGTAAATCATGTATGAATATTCGTTTCTAATACAATAGAATCTGGAGTTCTGCATCTATCTTCTGAGTGTTCTCCTGCTCTTCTTTGTGTTTTGAAATATCTTCTTTGAGAGCTTGCAATTTTAAATGTATGTTTGTGAAAATGCTCAGAACTTACATTTAAGGTTTTTACTGTGGATTTGATCAAATTACTGTGGTATTTACATAGTGCATAACAGAAACAATTAGATCCTTCGGTAGATTAAATGAGGTATAGATTAGATCTTTCTAACTTTTCCCAACCCATCTGAAATATTTAGCTGAAAACGTAGAAATCTAAAGGAAATTGTCTCAAATTTGAAGAAGCATGCATAACAGAGCTATAAGCAGACAGTTTTCATAAACAGATAAAGAAGAAAGCTGCAAAAAATTCAAGAAAACCCTCTGAAACTTGCAGCACAGTATCACTTGTATGCAAATGAACAGAATACTTGTTGAAATCTATGACCTTTTTGCATATTCTTAGTCCAGTAAACCACAAAATAAACCTAAACTATGTAAGGCCCCTTGAACATTACAGCTTCACATTGACCAACTAAACTTGACCAACCGAACCATTGTAGACTTGGGATTAGTTGAATCTCAAATGATTCCTTCTTATCTTTCAAGTATAGTTTCAGTTCATTATATGTGAATTTTAACTTATTGTTATGATTGCATCAAAACAGTCATCAACACAACTGATCCTAGCAGAGGTGAGAAACAAGATGATTGAAAGGAATAATATGTTCACAGTTAATCATATGTGGGTTCACACTAAATTAAAACTCAGTCCAAAGAGGCAAAAAATAACTTGCATATACTTGATACGAAGGCAAAGTTACAGTAGCAGAAAACTCTGTTTGAAAAATTAAAAAAGCCTAAATGCTAAAAATTTTCCAACATTATTTACAACTCATGAATGCATGTATATAGCATTCCAAAAAATGCCCTAAGTCGGTTACAAAATTCGCTCCATGAGCTGTAACAGGAAAATATCTCCTGAAGGGATGTCCACCTACATAAATTATGGTGTGGAAATATCTGGAACCAGGCAGGTGGGAGATATTCTAAGTCTTTAATGCAAGTTGCTGAATCATCGATCTGCACCCATGAAACGGTGGAAGATATTTTGGGCATTGAATGTGAGAAGCTTCCATTACCTATAGAAATGAATGCAACAAATATCTGCATCTTGCCCCAAAAAAGTTGTTGAAACATCCAGTCGCCCAAAACATGCAAATCCAGATCTGAAATTGAAAAGTGAGAGTATTTCCTTATAAAGCCCACCAAATGAAAGAGGAGACAAAATCATGCATTTTTGCCTTTTACAGCATGTGGAAATTTGCTAAAATGGAGGAGATATGGGCAGTCAAAGTTTCGGTCAACTGCCTGTATATATCTCTTTGCACCTGTGTATGTATCGCTTTGCATCTATGTATTATTTGGCATCTGAATTGGCCTCTGAAATTGCCTTTGGATATGCATAGCGCTTTGTATGTCTACCTTGTATGTGCAAATGTATGTGTAAATGTACAATGTGTAAAGATACAATTGCAACATACAATTGTGGGCCTTTTTACCTTTGTATCAACTTTTGCATGTATGCCCCATGACACGTGGCACCGCCTGATTCATCGCTAAGCTGGTCTAAGAAGCATCGCTAAAAAAATTGTATCTTCTTCCTTGCATCTTTTCTTTACATATCGCATTGTATATACAAACATACAATAGCATATATACAAACCATATGGAACTCAAAAGATTATGAAGCAAGATTGAAATTACCATTGGGTCTAGTTTGCATGTACCTTCTTTGTATGTTGGCATATACAATACACATAACATGCAAGCCAGACGTTAGCCACTTTATCAATCGGATTGGGAGAAAATTGAAATTTGAGCCTTGTATCTTCATTCTTTGTATATCAGCATATACAAATGCTATATACATGCAAGCCGTGGACCCCAAAAGATCATTAACTGTATTTGAGTTCCCAGTCAGGTCTGCCTTGTACGTTTTCCCCTTGTATGTCTCCTTTTGTATATCGCAATATACAATGCCATATGCATGCAAGCAAATTATACATACAAACTGCAGAATTCTGCCCTTTATTAACTGGAAAATATGCTCCTTTCAGATCCAGCTTGAATATTAGGAATGCATATTTGCACAATCGCAAATATACAAGCGGTCAGCCCCAACTTTGAACCACTTTCCCTTGCATGTTGACTTTGTATATTTCCTTTGCATGTTTCGATTGTATGTTGGGAACATACAAACCCAACATACAATGCGCGGACTCCAAAATGACTTGCAAATGCAATTAACTATCTTTACCGCGTCCACCTTGCACTTGTTCACTTGTATATTTCTTCTTGTATATCGGAATATACAATTGCCTTTGTATGTCGCCGATATGCAAAAGCCTTTGCATCTCTTCCTTGTATGTGACCCTTTGTACATTTTCTTATACAATGCGACTTGTATGTAAGATACAATCGCATTGTACATTCAACGGACCCCACCAATTGCATATTTGGCCTTGTATGTCGACTTGTATATCATCCTTGTATGTGGGAACATACAACCTGATATACATTCTCCTTTTGCACATTGACCCTTGCATATTTGCCGATGTACAAAGGCTTTTGTATGCATTTCTTTGTATGTGCCCGATGCATGTTTTGCTTGTATGTTTAACCCCATGTATATCGGCTTTGTATATGCAAACATATGAAGCGAAATATACAAGCCACTATTACACTTACCTTACTATATCGCACATGCATATCTCCTTGTATATTTGGCGAAAGTCCTTTGTATGTTCTGTCGATGTACATTGAAAAAAGTACATTCATCCTTGTATGTTTGCCGCTTGCATCTAGGCCTTTGCATATTGCGAATGTATGTTCCAAACATACAATGGCGAATGTATATGTGAATGTACATTCAAAAATGCATATTGAAATACAAGCATGAAATTGAGGAATCCCAGCGATAGGAAATACTTGAAGTTAAAAGATTTCTAGTTTTTCTGGGTTTTTTGAAAAGACTCTCAAGGTGAGATTTTTTGGATTTTTTGACAAAGCATAGCGTAAATATTTGAAAGGTTTAAGCCTTGTATGGTCATTTTCTAAAAGATTTTCAAGAAAAAATGCAAGGTGAACTATTTAACTCTGGGCAGAGGAAAAATAGGTCAAGAATTAACACACAGGGAGCAATTCCCCTTGTTGTCTTGTCCCCCGAAAACCCTAACAGTATCACCCAAGTCCTCAGAACTGGACTTGTTCATGGAGGCAAAATGACTCACTCCTTTGACTTTATGCACAAAATCAGTGGGGGTTTCCTCACCTCCTTCCTCCATCATTTCCTCAAAAAACTCTAATTCATCAGAGCTCTCCACCCCCTGGGGGTTCGCAGAAGGTTTGCCAGTAATGCAAGTAGACCAACAAACCCTCATGTTAGCTGCCTCCACACCTTCCCCACTACCAACAAAATTATGCTCATTGTCCAACTCCACAATTTTCAAAGCATCAACCGCGCAATCACAACCTCCTTACCCTTTTTATCTTTTTTTCTTAGTAGCTACCCCTTCATCCTCTGAATCCAGTCTATCTCTTTTGGTTGACTTTTTCCCTAGCCTTGGGGTGGTATAATGCTAGGATTTCTTCTTGGAGGTAGCAGGAGTTCTGATAAGGACATCATCCATAGAGCAGGAAACACCCTTAGGGGTTTTGAGGGAAATCTTAGGGGTCCCAACACAGGTCTTCGCCTTGCCTTTAGAACTAGGAGACATGCTCGACTGGGGGTCCTCAAGCAGCTTAACCTTGATTTGCTTCGGGGGGCACAGGGCAAGGTGGAACTGGTAAAGTCTCATAATGAGGCCCTGATGAATGGGAATAAGCGGGCGACCAGCATTTTTAGCCCTAAGCTCTCTAACCAACTTGATAGAGTTATTCAGGGAAGAAAGCGGAAAAAAAGAAAAACTAATTTCCATTTTATTCCTAAAGTGATTAAGGAGAGCAAAGTGGTAATGGTAAAAACCTTGAATCTCCCTTCCAGCGTGAAAAACTTCATAATCATTAAGCAGATATGGCCCCATGGCTCCGACAGCTTTTCTCTCTCAAACCCACCATGTAATTTCACGGCTACCTCCCCCTCTTTGAAGAAGAGAGCCATATGTTCAAGATCAGGCACCCTGTTGCGTCTCGAATGCTTCTTCCCTCTAATAGGAAGCCCCATAGCCTGCCTGATCACTTCCTCAAACACCTGGAACCCAATGCCACCAATCTTTACTTCTCTGGTTTCATCGTCCCAATTCTTTGTGAATTAGCAAGAAAGGTTCTCATCACGGCTAACCATCCCTTCCAAAAAAGAAAACACCTCCCCTTCTTGAATGATATGCCACACTATAGGGTTCTATTTGAATTCCTCCATCGAATTAGGTTCGATCTTGACAATCTCTCCACCCATCGTGATAGTTTGAGACTCTCAAGGGCAACTGAGTTGGGAAATGTTAAGGCAACTAAGATTGAAATAGGTAGTATTGAGAATAGAAATCAGCCATTTAAAATGGGAAATCCACATCAAGGAAATAAAAATAACAACATAATTAATGACATGATACGCGGCATCCTTGCCACTCAAAAACATCTTCTTGGGGAGAGAACTTAGCTACCACCTTGTGTGATAGTAGACATCACTAGCCGCTACCATTAACCAAATATAATTATATATCTACAAAACTGTCCAATCCATCCTCTGTAAACCTGCCATCAGACCACACGACATCCTTTTTATCGAGTTGTTCCTAATCGTCGGATAACCCCTAGTCTCGATGTCCGTATAGTTAATGATTTGTCAACCTGTCCTCCCAGCTATCCACTTATTAACAAGAGGGGGAGGTGGCACTCCAGCATTCCACGTAAGCCTCAACCTCGAAGCACTTAGGAAATCTAGTTCATTGATAGGACCTCAGTCCTGCCAAGTCACTTCTATTCCCGCCTCTGCAATTTTGAAGGGTCAAATTCCCACTCACACAATTTTGAAAATTCAAAAGGTTGGACCCACCATTTTTACAACCCAAACCACATCCCTCCCTAGACTGGCCGCAAATAGAAGCCCCATTCCTGCCACCCTCCAGCCAGCACTAGAGAATGACACCAATCCCAAGCCACCTAAACCCTATAGCTATCACCATCCTTCAGAATGAGAGTATGAATATCTTTAGGCAAGTTGGACATACTCTTCCAGCAATGCCATCCTTCTCTGCCACTGCTCGCATTGGCCAAGGCATCAGCGACAGCATTCCCTTCTTTATATATATGCAAAATCTTGAAATCCTCCATTCCATTAAGGAGCAATTTGATATCTGCATTGATGTCCACTAAGTTCCACCCAATCTGGGTTGAACCCAGGGCAGCATTAACCACAAGTTGGGAATCTCCTTCCACATGAAGAAGCCTGATATTCAAGGAAATGGCCAACTTGATCCCCCATAGCATAGAAAATGCTTTCACCTCATTGTTTCTCTTAATACCAATGCCACCTGAAAAGGCAGCAACAAAGGTTCTCGTTTCATTCCTAATAATTCCTCCTCTGCTAGCAACCCCCGGGTTCCCCTTAGAAGCTCCATCGAAGTTGAGTTTGAACCACCCTTGCTGAGGTAAGGCCCATTTGGTCTTGGCCCTAGCAATCCTTTTAGAATTGTCAACCTGGCAAGAGTCTGGGCTGATGTTCCATTATTTTAAGAACCTCTATTCTTCTCCCCCTAGAGAGCAATCCACATCTTTAAACTTGCAAGAGTTGATGTTCTCCGAAATTAGTTTGGAGAAGCACAGGAAAACATACATAGGTGTTATGTACTTTTCCCTAAAAATTCTATTGTTACATTCTTTCCATAGACTCCAGGCTAAATGAGGAGGGATTTGGGACCAAATCTCCTTGGAAGCTGGGAGAACAAGTCTGAAGGGGGACCTCTAATCCCAGACCAAGGCTTCTAAATTGTTTTTCAAGGACCAGCTCATATTAAGTTTTTCGAAGATTAAACCACACACCTCCTAGGCAAAGCTATAGTGAAGAAAGAGACGGTCAATCATCTTTTCTTCACAACCACAAAGAATGTATCTATTCGACATTTGGAACCCTCTCTTTCTTAGATTGTCAATAGTCAGAATTCTGTTGTGCATCAAGGTCCACCAGAAGAAATTAACTTTTGGTAGAAGTTTGGGCATCTAGACTTTCCCCCATAACTGGTACACGTTTGGGTCTAACAGTAGACCATAGGCACTTTTGACTGTAAACAAGCCTCTGTTATCCTTATCTCGGATCATTCTATCTCTCTTGGGGAAGAGAGAGACTATAATCATCCAGTTCCCTTTGGAACCGAAGGGCTAGCACCCTATCTTCATCCCCCTCTGAGCCACTAACAAACATAATCATCTAGCTCCTGAGTCCCCCATTAGTTCTTATGTAATCAACCACCTGAGCGCCAAAGACCTTGTAGGCCCTATCCACAATTCTGCCATACTCCAACTCGATCAGGGGTTTGTCCTTCACCACCTATCTTTCCAGAAGTGAACATCCCTATCATCTCCAATTTTCCACCTGATGCCTTGCTGAAGAAGGCCACGGGTCTTAAGGAACCCATTCCAAATGACTGAACCTTTGGGGAGACTAGCCTCCGAGAGTAATCTCCTGCCCTTATCCCTATTGAGATACTTGGCCACCATGATGTCCCCCCAGTCATTATTACCTTGAATAAGGTTCCACCCCACCTTGGACAAGAGGGCATGATTCATAAGATGAATTCTTATTAGCCCAAGACCTCCTTGATATCTAGGAGTGCAAACCTTTTCCCATCCAACTAGAACAATTCTTCATTTCTCTTCCACACCCGACCAGAGGAACTTCTTCTGTATCTGTTCAATCTTCTCTACCATAAACTTAGGAATCTTGAAGAGACTTAGAGAGTAATTGGGCATCCCCTAGAGGGAGGCTTTGAGGAGTTGGAACTTCCCTGCTTGGCTTAGAAGAGCTCATTTCCATCCGAACAGTTTCCTTTGGCATTCTTTCCAACAACCCTTTCCAAAAGTCAGCAGAGACTTTAGTAGTGGTGAGGGGGAGGCCTAAGTAGGTGGCTGGGAGCCTATCGCTCGAGCAACCCAAGACTAGTGATCTTTTGCTGCAAATCCTTTGGGGTATTCAGAAAATAAATATGACTTTTCTCAAAGTTGATACTCTGACCTGAGACCCACTCATAGGTATTGAGGAGCTCCTTCCATTTTCTGGCTTCCACCACAGAGGCTTTCCCAAATAGCATTGTGTCATCCACGAATTGTTGTATGACCGCAATCTAAGCGGTAGAGGTAGGTTTGATACCCCAGAGAGTCCCCTACATCAACAAATTACAAGCATTCCTACCCAGTACTTCTACAAGCAATATAAAAAGATAGGGTGAAAGAGGGTCACCTTGCTTAAGGCCTCTTCTAGAGGGAAAGAATCCTCTAGAAGAACCATTAACCAACACCGTGGTTCTTAATGCATGTTATTTCTATGTAGTGGGTTTTATTTTTGTTGCAATCTCCATTGATTCTACATTATTTAGAGATATTAATAAGGTTTGAATTAGATTTCTATTGTGTGGTTTACACCTTCATTTCTAACATTTGGTATCAGAACCTGGCTAGTTTTGATTCTTGGGTGGTAGTGTGAAGGTGTTTTAGCTATAGTGGGAGATTTGGTTGTTTTTTGTTTGCAGATCTTATGTAGATATCATGGTTGCATCCATTGTTGCTTCTACCTCTCAGTTGGACATTGAAAAGTTTAATGGCATGGGGTACAAATTATGGAATTTGAAGATGGAGGATTTTCTTAAGGAAAGAAATTAGTGGTTGGTTGTTATGAAGGAGAAGAAACCTGGCGATGTTGCTCAAGATGAGTGGGATAGACTGGATAAAAAGGCATGAGGTACAATCTAGATGTGTCTTGTAGATTTTGCTCTACTGAATGTTGTGAGTGAGAAGTCAACACATAGCTTGTCGAAGCATCTGGGTGAGATCTACCAATCCAAGAATATGGTAAACAATCTTTATTTAAAGTTGTTGAGGGTAAAATGTGAAGAGGGTTTGATTTCAATGGTTTGCCTTGATCCTCCTTTCACCACTAAACATTCAAAGACATCAACCAAGTAGAGGAACCTACTATAGGCTTTTTGTCACTTGGAACATATGGGAAGATTGGAATTGTGTGATTTTGTTGTTCAATTAAGCCCAATTATGTTCAAAACCCTAATTCTACAAATTCGTGAATAAATAGACAAATTATGGAAAAGGATCGCACACAGAGTTATAAAATAACAATCAAATGCGTATGGTCAGATTTTGAAGTTTAGAAAGTAGAAAAGTCAGGGACTAATAAGTGAGTGCCCTAGTCCAGTGCCACAGTTTTTGTTGAGATCTGGAAACCTTGTTTGCAACCTGTTCCTGTTGTTCTAGAGATTTTCCTATTGTGGGATCCGAAGGACTAATGAACAAGTGCTTGAGTCCAGGTCCCTATTTTCTTCTCTGATCTGTAATTTTGACAGTCTGCACTACTCTCCTACAACTCCACTTTTTCTGCTTTCACAACCTGTAACCTACAATCACAGAAAATGGGGTTGGGGGTTGTGGTGTTTAGAGGCTTGCCTCAGTCAAGCCCCAGAGAGACATTCAAGTCTTCCGAACACCATTGTCTGATAAAGAGTGTGTATCCCTATGGGATAGAGGCAAAATCCAAATGATAAATGATTAAAAACACAATTTATATCACGTTGTAGTGAAGCTCTCATGGAAGGAAGAAGCTCTTCGTGACATGAGGAGATGGCTATCAAATCTGCAAATCCAAACACAAGAACAACACAAATTCTTCTCTACAACACACAATCACTTTCACATAAACTCTAGAATTAAAATACCATCTAGTTTACAAATGAATTCCTAAACATGCTTATATATGCAACTACAAACATTCCCGCTAAGAAATTCGTAATTCAAACTTATCGTGTTGGCATAGGACCTAAATAACGCTCATAAACTAACACTTTGAAATTGGTCCTGACCTAAAATAGGGTAGGACTAGGGTGCAGGCGCCCAAGTCCTCCCCCCTATTTCAAGCGGGATTTATGTCAAGTGTACCCCCTAGGTCTCATTTTCCATGAAACTTCAGGGTTTTCTCATCGGGATGTCAAATTAACATGCAAGATGTCCTAAATACATTCTAAAGACCCGAGAGCTAAACCTTAAGAGGGAAAAGCCCCCGAGGGGACATTTTTTGATGTAACATTTAGCCCCCACTTTATTGTATGTATAAACACAAGGCCAATGCATGCATTAAAGTGCGTTTAACAAGCACAACAAACACGCCAAGCATGGAGAAAACATGCCAATCATAGAGAAGATAGTAATAGGCACACAAAACATGAAGAAGATAGTTACAGTCACGCAAAACACGGAGAAGACAATGAATACAGTTGAGACAATGATGATTTTCTTTTCTTTTTCATTTTTATATATGAAATGCAGATGCAAGTACAAGGAAAGTAAACACACCACCCATAATGCAGGAGGGACTCATCACTACATATGGGGCAACACACATGCAATACACACCATACAAAGCAAGCACACCATACAAATCCCAAAGCATAGGAGGGACTCATCGCAACCGGTCTTTAAGAGTATGCTTGGGAACAAACACGCAATACACACACCTTGGAAGACACAGAGAAAACACAACAGAGAAGCGATGGAGTGTTCCTATTTCTAGGTTCATCACCATCTCAGGCACATTACAGGCACACACCAATGATTGGGCTTCACCACAACAATCACTGAAGACATGCTTAAGGGTTAAGTTATTCACAGAACCACTCCCCGCCTCCATAGAGGACATTTTGAAAATGGCAGGATGTGCATTCTCCATGACAAATATACCATCCCCACCTCCACAGAGGGCTCAAGAAAAAGGATGCAATATCCTACCTACGCAAAGGGCTTAAATGATTGCAAGATTATTTCAAACAAATCTCAGGGTGCAGGAGGGACTCATCGCCACCAGTCTTTAAGACTGCACCTGAGAGAAAACACATTGCTAACATATAAAACATATAGCTTACCTTATATATGCCCCCACCTTAAGCTAGTTGATATCAGGTATCGATATGGAGCATGTTAAGGTAGGAAGAAATAGGAAGAAAATACACAAGGGAACACAGACTCTCTCAAAGCCTATGCCCCCTGGAGGTGACATGTACTTTATGATCGCCAAATGTTTCCACAAACACATTCCTGCAAGAAAAGTGTTAGCATCCATATAATCATGATAAACAACAATACATATGATCATTCACAAAAAGAGTCAAGGTTATACTACGAATTCGAAGATCGAGTATAACTATGGGGCTATACCGTGAATATCTCAAAACTGAGCGTACCCAAGGTGAGATTCAAAGACAAACAAATTGTTATGTTTTGTAAGTGTGATAAGACAACATCAAGATCACACGGAGTGATTCTACTAGCCAAGCATCGGATAAAATATATGAACCCCATCGTCATGTATGGACTTGGTCCATTTTTTGATTTCTCCCTAAAGGGACACTAGGTCCACATCAGTATAAAATGTTTTTCATCATCCACCCGATAGATAGAAACACTAGAGGAAGGGAAATAATAAATCAAGAGAGGAGAAAAAAGTGCCTTAGGGACAGTCACGTAGGAGGTTGCCCCCAAGTCACCAACCACAATGCTATGTCCGTAAGACACAACACACAATGGTGAAAATAGAGGAGAAGCAATATAGAAGAATGATGATACAAATAGAAGAATGGTCACAATAGAGGCGGTCTCCTGGTATCCTATACCTTACAAGAGAATCAAGGGTAATCCCAGGAGCCTACCTAAATGACACATAACACATCACAGGGGAAACACAACATGAGAGATAAATGGTTATAAATACTTACATGGTAGGGACCATCATACTAACTTTTATAACTTGTGAACCTCTTGGAGAGATATTTGATCAGGCTTTGCATGAAGGTCAAGTGGTTCTTGTGAGGGTCTTGTTTATTGTCAGAAAATCCATGTAATGCTTGTTTCTCAAATCCTTGTGTAAGTGATACCTTTTGTTGCCTATGAGGAGGAGAACCACTATTATTTCCAACTGATGACAATCATCTTACTCTTTTCCAATTTTTAGCGAGTTTTCATTGTTGATTTCATCTACCATAGTAACAAGAATCATCTTATACTATCTCACTCTTTTCTTTTGTCATAATTACTTGTATCAGTTCTATTTTTTTTCTGATGCATTTTGGTTATCTCCTAATCCTTGTAAAGATAATGGAGGAGGAACCTCAGCATAAATTCCTTTTCCACATGGATGAGGTGGGTTATCTAACTTTTCCTTATCCACTTCTATTATACCCACGATGTTATCATATTCCAAATAATCCTCATCGTCTACTTCCACTAAACCATGTTCCATCATATTGTTATCAGTATGCTTAGGGAAAGGATTATTAAAGATTTGTAAATTTTGATTCGATGGAGCAACCGACTTATTTTCATTGTCATTCACACATGATGCCTGTATAACATTTGATTCGATGAGGTCTTGTTTTTCATGTTTAAGACACATACATCGTTCAGTATCATGTCCTTGTGTCTGATGATAATTATAAAAGGCATTAGCATCGAAATAAGGTCCTTGAGTTTTGTTAGGATCCAAAGGCTTAATTAGGGGAAGCTTCATAAGATTATTTCTCACATCTTGATTCATGACAGAATGGTAAGACTCAGATATCGGAGTAAACTTTCTTTGCTGATACGGTGCCTTCTTTGGATTATTGATAGCAGACACTTGAGAAAATTTATTTGAATTCAGTCCATTAATCTTGATGAAACTCCTATTATTATTCCTCTTAAAGTTGTTTTGTGATGATCCACCTATGGATTGACCAACTTGAGCTAATGAGTTTTAGTTTTCATACTGACTAGATGAAAGTTGATAATCACGAAGGGCAGTGCATAAATGTTGAAAGGAGTTATACTTCATCAAGAGGATCTTATCACAGATGTTAGGTTGTAGATTTGTAATAAACACCTTCTGAACATCCTCATCTTTCATCTGATATTGAATTTGTGCATATAGAGTTTGATATCGACTAATAAACTCAGTTAACTTCTCTTTCGGACCTTGCTTGCAATGAACTAAATCAATCAAAGAGACTTGAGGTTCAATGTTTTATTGAAAATGTTGTAAAAATTGATCAACTAATTGTGAAAAAGAGTGTATTGAAGTTGGAGGTAAAGAGCAAAACCATTCTGAAGCAGTATCTTTGAGAGATCGCGGGAAACGTTTTGCTGACAAGTCCTCTTCAAAGTAGAAATCACTACACATAGTCGTGAATGCTGCCACATGAGTATTAGGATCACCTTTTCTACCATATTTTTCAAAGCGAGGGGTCTCAAACCTTTCAGGCATAGGAGTTTGTTGGCAAGAGACACTATATGGATTCATGGTTGTTGTCATTGATGGCAACAAAGGTCATCCCACATATCCGCAAGTCATGATATGTCTCTACCGGAAGTCAGATTGAAGATTGTGGTGGTCCGGTGAACAAGAACAGAGCATGTGGCAAGGTCCGACAGATTGGTCCGGATCTCTCAGAGGAAGTGTCTTGGTGCAGTGCGGATCTGGGGAAGTCAAGAGGACTATCTTGAGTAGTATATTCCAAGGATTTAGCCTCCGGAGATGGACAAGGAAAAAGATATGAATAGTTGAGTACCGGATTCCTGAGAGACAGTGAAAACAGAGGAAGAACTGACTGACTGAGTATCAAACTACTTTCCGGATGTGTTACAGATGATGATAAAGGTTGCGGAGGCATGAATCATATTTGGCCGACATAATTGATGATATCTACAAGTATATGCTTGATCCGCATTGCTTGGTGAGCAAGGATTCAGCCGACAGAACTAAGTTTGTAAGAAACTAGACTGTTCCGGATGCCGACTAAAAAGATGATGAAAGTACTTGTGCGGATATATATAGAGGATGGATTTAGTGGTAAAAGGTGTGAATGTGAGGATATGCGAACAAGTCCAGAGTAGAGCAAAAGTAACAAGAAAGATCCGGTATGTGAAAGGACAGCAGACTAAAGAACAGAGGAAAGATGAAGTGCAGCAGATCAGTATACTGAACCTAACCGGAACTGAACTCCAGCATATGCAGATGCTTCCAATCAGTTCAAGACTGTGATTCTAATCACTTTGTAAGACAGTGTGTCTTCTTGTAGGCAGTGAGCCTCTTGTGAGCAGTGTGCTCGGGCAGTGAGCCCTAATTGGCAAGTGCCATTTTTGTAATTTCCTATTCTTCTAACAGAGAATAATTCTTGGGTTAATCACCCCGTGGTTTTCTCCCTTAACAGGGTTTCCACGTCAAAAATACTGTGTCATGTGTTTCTTATTTCATGGTTTATGTTTTGTGTTTGATTTTATGCTTCTTCAATTAAAAGGAAAGTTTAATAAGGGAAATAATTAGGATAACTGATTCACCCCCCCCTCTCAGTTATCAACAATTGGTATCAGAGCCAAGTTCCTCCTAATAGAGCCTAACAGCTTGAGGAAGATCTGGGATTTCAAATGGATGCATATGGTTTAAGGGAGCAACTCAAGACTGCCCTTGAGGATCTTGAACAGTCAAATTCTGAAGTCAGTGAATTAAAGGAAAGACTCAAACAGGCTGATGAATTCATGAGAGAATTAAAAGACAAATTAAGTCTCTCTATGAAAAAGAGAAAGGAGCTGCTTCAACAGTTGGCAAGACAAAGTGAAGAAAGCAATACAAGTGAGGAATTAACTGAGCAAACCAAGTTATGTGAAAAGTTATCAAAAGAAGTCATTATGTTAAGACATGAAATGGAATCAGGAACTATAAAGTTTACTCAAGAGATTGAAGAAAAAAGAAAGGCTGAAGACAATCTAAGACAATCTCTTAAAGAAAAATCAGAAGAATGCCACCAGATGGACAGGATTATCAGACACCTTGAATCTGATCTTGAAGATTCCAAAGATAATGAAGGAAAACTTGAGGATCAAATTGCCTCTCTCAAAAGAGACCTTCAAACAGCAAATGAATATAAAGAGAAATTCAAGATAAGTTCTGCTCAACTTGAAGTTCTTCTTGGAAGTCAAAAGAGGACAGATGACAAGTATGGCTTGGGATATGAGAAAGGAGAAAGCTCCGGATCCGGTCAGAAGAATCTTGGATCAGAAAATCCAAGGAGCAGGCCTAGAAGACCTCCGGTAAGACAGCCAAATGCTCAAAAATATCCATCCTTCAATGGATACTGCCACAGCTGCAACCATTTTGGTCACAAAGCTAATCAGTGCAGAATGAGAATGAATCAGATTAATTCATCCTTCTCCGGACAGTGCTTCAACTGCAAAAGATCAAGGGGATATCAGTTAAATATGCAAAGAAATGTTATTTGTCAAATCTGCAATAGGTCCGGTCATAATGCTAAAGTCTGCAGAAACAAGAATCAGGACAAAAGAGGTCCGGTGTATAATCAGAATCAAGACAGGGGTAAACAAAAAATGAATGCGGATGAAGTTAGGAATCAGATGAGCAAGATTTGGGTGAAGAAAAGCTCAGAGAATGTAGAGGTTGGATCCGCACCAGATTCTGGTGCTGATATTTCTTCCGGAAATTAAAAAGTGAGCTCAGGCTCAGGGGGAGACTCAAAGAAGATTCTGTTCCCCCAGCCAAACAAGTTGTGCCGGATGTGGCACAAGATGCGGATTAAAGGGTTTGTAGATATAAATCCTGAGATGCTTCAGTCAAGTTTTCAGAGGTCCGCATGGAGTTATGAAGAAGCTGTGTTCGATTAAGTTAGACCTGTTCAGGGAGGTGCTCCGGTATGATAAAGGATTACAAAAAGGCCCGGAGAGATCCGGAAGTGCACGATCTTGTCTTGCGGATTGGACAGAGTGTTTGGGATGTTCTTGTAATATGTTACCTAGATTTATTCATGATTTAAAGATCCGGATGATATTCAGTGATCAGGACTAATCCGGGATACTCCAAGCTGTCCAGACATGGTAAACCGGAATAATGCAGGTGAAGCATTTATTGCAGACAGATATTAGGGTTTGCGGAGCAATATAAGGGATTTCTCAAAAGTTATCTGCTCATTCTACACTTGAGAAGAAGCGAATAGTGGAGCTCTGCAACAAGGTTCATCAAGCACACCAAGGATCTCCTGCCGAAGCTATTGCATAAAGAAATCAATCCAACCACTCCGTGCAAACCGAAGGCGCATAAGGTATTCTTCGTTTTTCATTGCCTCACTGCAAATCTTTGAAGAATGGCTACTCCAAACATAGTTAAGATCTCTGATAGACCTCGCCCCTCATTCAAGAAACATCCCTACAAATCGTTGGAGGTAGATCCACTAGGAGCCTTCTCTAGTGTTCCCCACGGAGTCTTACATACTGAAGATATTAGGGTTTACATACACGCAAACATTGAGGAATTTGGGGAATTCAAATTAAGAGACCTCTATCACAAGCAACTGATAGACAATGCTTTTGAGCTCAAACCAGAGTATAAGGGTATCCAGAAGAAACAATTTGAGCAATTCATTCATTTCCCTAGCTTTGAAGAAGATGAATGGGTCCGGTATGTACTGAGCAGGATGCATGACAACTTCCTTTGGCTAGATAGACCCTGCAAGATCACAAAAGAAGCAATTAGAGCAGTAACTGGTCTATACTCTTCCGGGGGGGTACCTATCCTCAAATCTGTCAAGAACAACGTTGTAACTGAGGCCACCGGATCAAAATATGATAAGAGAGCAATGACCATTGAAGATATTTCGGATCCGGATATCAAATATGCATCAATGATAATAGGATACAAGATCTATCACTCCAGCAGGGAGAATTCTGTATCCGGAACTGCAATATACACAGCATATGAAATGCTAAGAAAGAATGCAGATTATGATCTTTGTGAACTACTACTAAGCCAATTGATGGAAAATGTACAGAAAATCAAGAAAGACAAGAAGAACTCCTTTAAGTATGGTACTCTCATTGTATGTCTCTTCTTTTACTTCATGAATGAGCTACCCGGAACAAGTGGATGGGTATGGCAGAATGACAAACCTGTTGCAGTCCAGATAAGAGACTATTTGCATGGACTTGGGGATGCAAAAGCGAGAAATACAGCTCTATGGGGATACTTCAAAAACTTTCAGAGCATAATGCAAGCAAGAGAGAGAATTCCCCAGTCACTCATTGAGAAATACAAGGACTCAGTATGTTTTATGGTTGACACTGATCAGTGCCTAATGGAGGCAGTGGAGCCAAGGACTGTCTGGATCATGCCCATGGGGTATGAAGCTGATGAACAGATAGTAGAGCTGCATGTTCAACACATGCTAAGTCAGCCCAAAGATCCTAAGGCAGAAAGGTTTGGAACCTTTGAGGAGCTGAGCGTGAAATTACATGTAGAACTCAGGGAACCTGAGATTAAAAGAAAAGTGAGAAAAGAAGTAGAGCACATTGCTCAAGGCCTAGGCATCTCAAAAGAGGCACTTGATGCCAGCCGGGAAAAGAGGAGAAAGGCTGAGGAAGAAGAGAAAAGCAAAGAAAGTGCTCCGGTTGAAACCCCCACCCGGACCAGATCATCAAAGAGATCTGCACCTTCCACAACCAAAAGCTCAAAACCGGAAGTCCAGGCATCCGGTAAAAGATCCAAGACAAAAGCATCAAGGGCTTATGAAAGCCAAAAGGATGAAGAGGAGACAGAATCAGATGAAGGAGTAAGAGAAGTAAAGAAACAGAAAAAGAAAGGATCCGGTAAGCCCTCCACAGGCCAAGACAAGGAGGAAATGGCAGAGGTAACTGTTGAAAAGCCCACTCTGTCACTAGAGAGCATAATCAAGTCGGTCACGGTGGATGGAAACCTTCAACCAATGACTGAATCCTATGATGACTTCAGTGAGGCAGACCAAAAGACTCTGCAGGAAGCCACAGTTAAATATCTGAACACATACAATAAGGCTTTCATTGAGATCATATCTCTCATTCCTAAAAGCCTAGAGAAGGAAATGGAAGTAAGAAAGAATAATGCGCATGCCAAAGATCTTGAGATCCGGGAGCAGATAGCTATTCAGCTATATCCTCAAATTGATCCCAAGACAATGAACATGATCTTCAAGGACTGCAGAGATGAGTTCAGAAGTAAAGCCAGGATGAATCAGCTCATGCTTGGTGAGACTGACAAAGTGGCACAAGAGACAGAAGAGATCCTCCGGAAGGCCTTCAAAAGGTTCAATCTTCCTGTTGTAGAGGACTTAGGTGCAGAAACAGCTGCTGACTTGGAATCTTCTGTTCCGGAAGAAGTGAGCCCTGAACAGACAAGTGAGGACTTGGGACCCTCTGCTCCAGAAGAAGTGACCCATGAACAAGCAAGCATCTCTCCTCCGGTTTCCCCTACAGTCTCCGGATCCAAAGAAGAAGAGCAATTGCAGGAGAAGGAAGCAGTGGTGACAGACAAAGAGGTTGACAGTTCTAAGACTGCAGAAGAAAAGAAACATCTGTCTCCGGCAAGAGACACTGCACAAACTGTTCAACAATTTTTGAGCAAAGAAACTCTAGAGATTGATGAACCGGAGCTTCTAAAAGGTCCATTTGATTTTGACTCTCTCTCTCCGGTACAAACAATGAAGATAGCTTCATTTGCAAATGCCAAGGCAAATGAAAAGCTCCTAAAGTCTCATATGGAGGACTGTGAGTTGATAGAGGCTGCTTCCGGAGTACTTGTAAAGATCATGCCATCAATCCAAATAGATCCGACTGCCTCCACTTCCGGTAATCTAAAAACCTTAGTCAGCAGTATTGATACACATTTTAATTCTCTAGAAAAATCAGCTGAAGACAAGGTCCGGAAGGAATTTTTGGATAAGAGATTTTCTGAAATATTAGAATTAATCTCTAAGGATAGGAAGATTGTAAGCATTGGAATAAAGAGCTTAGAAAATGCTCTTAAGGATGGCGGTGACATCTACAAATTTTGTATATCTTGGTCAAAGGCAACAGCAGCAATTGACAAGAAAATAAAAGAGGAACAGGACAAGCTTCAAAGCTTATCTCAAAATTTTGATCCTCTCTCTTCCTCTATAATAAATCAAGAATGTCAGACTATTGCAGTCTTGAATGAAATAAAGAATCTTGAGAAGGAGAGGAAGAACATTACCAACCGGATGGGAGAACTTAGAAGGATTATAGTCCCTAAGTTGGAAACGATGCATGAGGCCATCAGTGATGCCCAGACCACCGCCCATACAAAAGATCCGACAGATCTCAGGCGGGCAGAAGCTTTTGCATTTTTGCTGAGTGGTCACATTTCAATCCTGGACAGAATGAAGCTTAGTTGGGCTACTGAAATGGTTCAACTGCAGACATCCTTTGCAGACATTCTGCAGTATATGTGAGTATGTAAATATGCGGCTATATATAGAAAATTTTTGAAAATTTTGGTGTGCGGACCCTACCCTTTGCCATTGATGTCAAAGGGGGAGTGAGGAGCAGTGAAAAATGAGGAATCCAACTCAGGGGGAGTTCCGGAAATTGTATATAAAGACAGAGCATCAGCAAAGGGGGAGCATAGTGTAAACACTTAGTCATTTTTCACTAAGTGTTGCCATCAATGCCAAAGGGGGAGATTGTTGGCAAGAGACACTATATGGATTCATGGTTGTTGTCATTGATGGCAACAAAGGTCATCCCACATATCCGCAAGTCATGATATGTCTCTACCGGAAGTCAGATTGAAGATTGTGGTGGTCCGGTGAACAAGAACAGAGCATGTGGCAAGGTCCGACAGATTGGTCCGGATCTCTCAGAGGAAGTGTCTTGGTGCAGTGCGGATCTGGGGAAGTCAAGAGGACTATCTTGAGTAGTATATTCCAAGGATTTAGCCTCCGGAGATGGACAAGGAAAAAGATATGAATAGTTGAGTACCGGATTCCTGAGAGACAGTGAAAACAGAGGAAGAACTGACTGACTGAGTATCAAACTACTTTCCGGATGTGTTACAGATGATGATAAAGGTTGCGGAGGCATGAATCATATTTGGCCGACATAATTGATGATATCTACAAGTATATGCTTGATCCGCATTGCTTGGTGAGCAAGGATTCAGCCGACAGAACTAAGTTTGTAAGAAACTAGACTGTTCCGGATGCCGACTAAAAAGATGATGAAAGTACTTGTGCGGATATATATAGAGGATGGATTTAGTGGTAAAAGGTGTGAATGTGAGGATATGCGAACAAGTCCAGAGTAGAGCAAAAGTAACAAGAAAGATCCGGTATGTGAAAGGACAGCAGACTAAAGAACAGAGGAAAGATGAAGTGCAGCAGATCAGTATACTGAACCTAACCGGAACTAAACTCCAGCATATGCAGATGCTTCCAATCAGTTCAAGACTGTGATTCTAATCACTTTGTAAGACAGTGTGTCTTCTTGTAGGCAGTGAGCCTCTTGTGAGCAGTGTGCTCGGGCAGTGAGCCCTAATTGGCAAGTGCCATTTTTGTAATTTCCTATTCTTCTAACAGAGAATAATTCTTGGGTTAATCACCCCGTGGTTTTCTCCCTTAACAGGGTTTCCACGTCAAAAATACTGTGTCATGTGTTTCTTATTTCATGGTTTATGTTTTGTGTTTGATTTTATGCTTCTTCAATTAAAAGGAAAGTTTAATAAGGGAAATAATTAGGATAACTGATTCACCCCCCCCTCTCAGTTATCAACAGAGTTCTCAAAGTTGCATAAGATAGGGGATTGCAGGCATGATAAGTTGGTATATTAGGTTGTGAAGAATTCGTCAAGTTTGTCACTTTTTATTGTAAAGCAGTCATGCCCTGCAAAAGTTGGTTTAGGATGGCATCATTGGGAGATGCAGTTTGCTGCAAGGAATTAGAACCAAAGTGAGGGGCTGATTGAGCCTGAGTAGTGATAAGCAGAGGCTATGAAGAGTTCAATGGTGGTTGGACATAGTGATAGGTGGAAAGTGGTTGCGAATAGGTAATAGGTGGCTGAGAATAAGTGGAATGGATAGGTGGTTGAGAATAATTATTCATAGAAGAGGTCCCCTTAGAAACCAAATTCTAATAATTAAATCCCAAAGCTTTGTAATTTTGTGAACTAGTTCCATTAGATACTCCAATACCAGTGGTAGCATTACTACAAGCATTTGCATTAGTTGTTAAAATTATCGATGTAAATGTAGATATTCCAGTAGTCGGTATTGTTGATGGTGGTTTTAGCACGCAGCAACGCAGGTGTGATTGCTGGTTTCACACCTCTCTTGAAAAGTATCTTACCCTAGGTAGGACTACTCCAAGGATAATACAGCTAGGTCTTAGCTTGCTTGGAATTTCTCAATGGTCATGTTCTAGCTGTACCTGCAAGGGGTCTTACATGCAATCTATAAATCTTCAGGTTTGGAGTAGCAAATACACATAGACCCTATTATGATTTTCAGATGATTGACGAGGTAAGATGCTGCTGAAATTTTCTATCTAACAACTAACAGTGGGTTTAAAGAAAATGCAAAAGATTTAGGGTTTTAGGAGTCCTAAGTGACATTCACAATGCAAGAGTTATCTTCAGTAGACAAATATTCCAGACTTTTAAACCAATTTTCTGAGTTACCAAACTGAAATGGGTGTTACAGTGCTGCAGAAAATGGTGCTATCTTCAATGGAAGTCGAAAGGTTTTCAAACCACATTCATTCGTTAAATACCCAATAAATGGCACAACTTAACTCATAAAATGAAGTTGAACTTCAGCACAAATTATAAGCCCAGACTAACTTTACACAGTTATTTACCATCAGCAAACAACTAAAAGTATGGACTTGGAACATTCATCAAATACTGCAGCAAACCATTAACATCATAAAAGCACAACAAATCTAACTATGGGAGAGCAAGAAGCAAACCATGAAAACCACAATGAATCGACACAAGATACAAATTCTCAGAAACACCGCAGAAACTTGCTTTGTATTAATTCAAATGGCATAGAGTCAACAATTTGGCATCAAAATCTCTCTCATAAAAAGTGGAAATGGCAGCCCTTTATATAGAAAGCAGCATACCCTAGCTCTTCAAATGAACGGTGGAGATTAACTCAACACCGACGGTCCAGATTACATCAAGAATGACCCACATTGATTCCTAGATTACATTTTGTCTTTTATGAAGAAGACGAAAAAATAGCCCCAGATACATTGAATCTAGTCATTTTGACTAGCCAACTCAATACACTAGTGAAAAGGCTCATTTGGGAAGTGAGAAGAAGACAAAAATGAGTCACATGTAGTCCAGATACATCAAGTTTACAACAGTGACGAGATTGAATCAATAAAATATTCAAATAATATTAAGACTCTTTATCCAGATCAATGCTATCCCCACTGGCCAGTTTATTCCGATAGGTCAACCATGCTTCAAGCGCCGGATTGATGTCAGATGGGTCTGGATCTTTCAAATGATGTACTCTGTAATCAAATACTTCCAGCTCTCGACTGAACCTGGTGTATATCCTCTCAAAATCTGCCTCTGCCCTGTGGAATGCCTTGAATTCTGCTCTGAGGTCACTTGCTTTATCCAGCCATTCTTCCATGCTTAATGCAGTGTCTTCAAATAATATAATATGCAGCTTACCTTTGCATTTCTTAGCTTCAAAAGGAGCATAATCATCAAAAGATTCCTCCCTACAGCTCCTCAGAGAGTCACTGATATCGTATATGACAGATCTCAGTTCTTCGTCGGCAGGCCTATATGCCTCCTTTACCTGTTCAAAGGTTTCCTTCCTCAGAAGTAACTGCTGATACCATTCAATAGCCTTTGGGAGCCTATCCCTTGTCAAAATATTTTTAGTAACCAATGTTTGAGCTAGCAACTCTCGGATACCCTTGATTCGCGGATACATGTGAGAGTAATATTCGTCGAAAGAGTCACATTCATCATGCAAATCCTTCCATTTTTTATGTAAATCCATCGTTCATTGGTGGGCTTGAGCAGAGGCACTTATGGCATCGCATCCTACCTCAAAAACACTCATCAACCAATTCTCGATGCCCTGGGACTTTGATCTTACCTCGCTCAGCTTTGCCATTTCATCGGTAGATAGGAAAGTAGGCACGGTCCTTATATCACCTCCTGCATCTACTGGCTTTACCAGAAATTGAAGGCATGCTCTGAGCTCCTCATTTTGGTGCTTTAATTCCTTCTTGGACATTTCGTCCTTATCCAACTACTTCAAAATTGACGTAACCGATCCCTTGAAATCATCCACCCTTTGAGCACGGGTGGTTGGGCCTAAGTCAATTCTAGATATCATATAATCTTCCGCCCTAACCTGATCTATTGCCACGTCAGCCGGACGGATAGCTACCTCCGCGATCCTTGAGCCTGATTCGCTCTGGTAGATCCTTGATTGCACCTTTGCCTTTTTCTGTTTCTGAGGCTTTTGAACTTGCAATAGGATGGTGCTTAAATCAATTTTCATCACTTCAATCTGAGGTTCCGGGTACACCATCCTACCTTACAGCCATTCGGGAGCGGAAGATTTGTTCAACTCAGTGGCTCCACCCTTATCTGATACAGCCAATTCTTTAGAAGGCTCTTGTTCTGGCTCAGGACTCTTCTCCTTTTCTCCTTGAGCCAATTCACTCAGGCTTTCAATCACATTCTCCCGCGCAATCTTCAAAACTTCTTCTATTGGATCCTTGCTCAGGGGACTATCAGATATATCAATTATTTCTATGCCATCTGATGTGTCGAGGAGACTTTTATCATCCACACCGATCACTACTTCCTCATTCTTTTCAGTCACTACTCCCTGCTCCTGCAACTCCAACTCCGTGCAAACCTTCTCAATACCCGTCAACAAAGGTACTTCCAATGATCCTGCAGGCATTTGTGAAATGGGAACAGCAGAAGAAATTGTGAGGGAAGGTGTACTAATTTGGGTCAAATTAGTTAAGGCTAGTGATAAGGAAGAGGAAATGGTAAAGGGTGAAGAAAAGGCCAACGAGGGTAACGAAAGTGGGGGCGATAAGATGGTTGATATGGAAGGAAATGGTAAGGGAGAGGAAAGGGTAGATGTAGTAGAGGGGTATGTAATGGCAAGAGTGGGAGAAACAGGGTTGCTGAGATC
Organism: Cunninghamia lanceolata; assembly: GCA_027924645.1. Taxonomy (NCBI): domain Eukaryota; kingdom Viridiplantae; phylum Streptophyta; class Pinopsida; order Cupressales; family Cupressaceae; genus Cunninghamia; species Cunninghamia lanceolata. The sequence continues at coordinate 39,502,786 of BSBN01000391.1, read as the reverse complement.
ACCGGAGGAGATTGCCAGCGAGCAGGAAGTGGTAGTAATGCCAGAGGTAGGAGAAGCGGAAGGAGATGATTCCTGCACTATGACAGCTGAAGTGGTTGGAGAAGTAGATGAAACGGAGGAAGGAGGAGGGATAGAAGTAGAAAAGGTGGAAGTCAAGACAGCAGTTCTTGTATCCGGTATGGGGGATTGGGTGATTGAAGGAATTGAATTATCTTTGGCTGCAACATCTTCCTTGCTTGCTGCTTTCGTTTTTACCTTCTTGACTTTGGAGGCCTCCCCAGTACTGCTTGGCATGTCTTTCCTCTTAGAAGATCTGGCCCTAGGAGGTGGATCTTTCTTCCGAGGAGATCTTACAGGAGGTTTCCTCACTTTTCCTGCCTTTGTTGCCAAAGGGGCATGTTCTTCAATGTCTGAATCCTTCTCCTTGGTTGGCTCCGTATCATCTGTCACTAGTATGGGTTCATCTTCCTCTCCACCGGAGTCTTTATCTGATTCAACTGTCGTATAGGTCAATTGGACCCCTTGCCCCCTTAGGACACCCAATTGCGCTCTGACCCAGGCTTTACTTAATCTAATCGGCTCCTTCATGATCACATCCAAGGAGCTCTCTTCGGCGTTCGCCCAATTGGGTAATAGAATGGGTAGGTGGTATTGTGCCTCCCATGGGCCTCTGACCATGACATTTTCATCGTCCTGCAATTGGTCTGGTATTGCCATTATATGGAATTTCTTAATGAAATCCAAGGACAGCCTTGCGTGCACCCTTTTCATGACCTCATAGTCATCAGGGCAGTTGGCCTAGAAATCTTCAATATGGTCCTTGTGAAACAGCTTCTTGCTCACGAACTTCTCCATCACTTGATTCGGGTCAAAGTGAGTCCTGGCATTGTAATAGTGTAAGTTTAAGAGTTGGAGCTCTTTATCCGAATATTCAGCTGAGGTGAGGGAGGGGCACGCATAGAGTCCTTTGCCAAACTTGATGGGAAACTGGACATTTGTTCTATGCAGGTGCTTAAGCTTTTCTGCACATGGTATTAGTTGCCTAGACAGTTCTAGGAGCACTGTCTTATCATCGGGGTATCTTGGCAACCTATATGCCATTCCAGTGAAATTTTTGTACTCTGATATATGTAAACTTTTCAAACTGGATATACCACCGACCATATTGGATTACTTCTTTCATGGCCTCGGTAGAAATCCTTAAGGCTGTATTACCTTGCAACTTCCTTGCTATATACATAGTAAATGCATCGTTGACCCGCTTGAAGTGTATCAAGGATTGGGATGAAGTCAACTGAGGATAGCCTTCATATACCTTGACTTGAGTCTTTTCATCGTTTCCAATTTCTCTGATCTTGGACAATCCGTCGTAATGATTCATTCTCGCCAATGCATAAACGACGTAGGACGTCCATCTAAAATACTTCTTCTCATTGAAGTTGCTGAAAGCTTCATGTATATTGTCACTAATGATTTGTGACCAATGGAACTTGGTTCCCTTTAGTACTTCCGAGATTATAAAAAACATCCAATCTTCAAAGGTGGAAGCAGTTGGCAACCCATATACTCTGCTCAAGAAAGTTATGATGTCCCCAATTTCATCGTGGAAATCACTTCTGTATAATACTATGGGGAGCTTGACAAGAGCGGACTTCTTGCTCTTGACCCAATGGTCATTTATATATTTCCTGCATCCCTCCACATCTTTATTATATGCTTCCTTGGATGCTTGTCTATCAGGCATGGTCATGGTTTTATGCCATGGGATATCCAGCATCTCTGCCAAAGTGGGCGGGGTCAAATCAGCTAGGACTTTTCCATTAGCTGTATGTATTTGTCTGGATATAACATCATATCTGTCTGCACAACTTGCCATCAATTCTACGCATTGCACTGAGGTTGGGAAGACAGCTGCTTGTCCAAGCCCACTATCCTTTAGTCTCTTGGCCCGGGGAGTTGGAGTTGGTCCAAAGATTTTGAGTCTGAAATCATCTAGGTCAATATGACCTAGAACGGTGTCTCCCACATTGCTCCACCCACTGTGGATTTTAGTCTCTGGAGGTATCCCCTTGAACTCGTACCTCATAGCTTGAGCCCGTGTAGTCATCTAATCTGCAAAACCGGACCTTATAAGCTTGATACCAAGTCAGCTCCCTAAAACCAATCATAAATCTATCACATTATTATAAGCATGCATCGAAGGAAAACTGAGTTAACATGAAAAGGCATTGCATGCAAGCAGATATCCAATGTTGCGAAGAATTTCACCTAAAACATCATTATCATAGCATCACAACATTAATTACATCACTTAAAACAACCTTCTCTAAAGAAACTTCAACAAATTTGACCATTTAGAGGGTTTTGCGCTAATTCAGAGGTTGTCCGACTTCGAACAAGAAAAGCGCTAAAATTAAAGTTGTCCGACCTTGGCGGGAAAATAAGGAAGGTCCGACCTTGGATTAGGGTCTGTTCTATGCATCCCAGAATTTGTGCTGTTTTCAGGGGTGTCTGACTTGCGCGAGATTTGGAGGTCTCCGACGTCCAATGGTTCACAAGTCGGTCGGTGGACAATCTGGCGCAAAAATAATTGCTGATACAACATGGCTTCTTCTGCACAGAAATTAGGTAGGTCTGACCTGCGCGGGTTTCCATGGGGTCCGACCAGGTCGAATACAAGGCATTTTAGCACATGGTCAGACGGAGGATATTGTAGCGCAAACAGTTTGATGAGTCCTTCGGCGGGGATTTCAAGTAGCACCGACTTCGCGGGGGAATGGACATCATCCGACTAGGTCAGATACAAGGTATTTTAGCGCAAGGTCGGACGAAGGAGGTTTCAGCGCAAAAAAAAGTTTTCTAAGTTGCAAAAATTTTGAAACCATCCGACCCGACTGAAAATGACATATTAGTTGCGAGGGTCAGATGAAGTTATTTTTAGCGCAATTGGGCGCTGGGTTTTTGGCGCTAAATCCCAGGGTGTCGGACCAGATCCGGTGGCTTTGGTGTCTAAGGTCGATTGGGGATCGATTTAGCGCCGGCTTGGTGCGCGGGGTTTGTAGGTCTTAAACCAAAAATGTCTGAATTTGCCTGAGGTTCTCCAGTTTGGTTTTTACCTGAATCCTAGTCTAGGGTTTTTGAAAGACTAAAGCGACAAATTCGCTAAACCCTAACCTAGAACTATCGTGTTTCATCAATCATTATTCAAATACAAAACCCTAACAGCCCCCCTTCAATTTGCTCAAAAAACCCTAAAAAAACATGAAATAAAGAGGGCTAGAACCCTACCTGCAAATGGCAGCGCAGATTCGAACTTGTCGGGGAGGTCGCGGGTTCGAGCTCGGGCGATGTCGGCAGGGAAGATCGGAGCTCGAGATGCGCAGTCAAAAATGTAATTAAAAATGAGTTAAAATCCACTTAATTTCCTATTTAAACCATGCAATTCCGTCATTAATCACTCGGGAGTACGGACTGTCAGCGCGGATTTGTAGTTGGTCCAACTTGGCAGAGAAACTGGAGGTCTCCGACCTCCGATGGTTACAAGTCAGTCGAGGGAAAATTCAGCGCAAACCCAAGAGGTTTGACTTGCCCTGCTTGGCGGGATTTTCAAACTCGTCTGACCTGCGGGGTTCTTTTGGGGATCCGACCAAGTCGGTGGTTGAAGTTTTTAACGCAAGGTTAGTCAGAACGAATTTTAGCGCAGAAGGTCGAAGCGACAAGGTTTTGACGCATAAGTCGGTTAAAGGGGATTTTAGCGCTAGGTCCGACAGACTGAAAATCGGTGCAAAGGTCGGTTGAGGCCAGTTTTAGCGCATAGGTCGGTTGAGGCCAGTTTTAGCGCAAAATACTAAATCAAGGACTTCAAAGGGAAAATAATAACCCACCCTAGCAGGTTTGAAGTGATTTTTCAATGCAATCTTCCTACCTAGGGCATAAATACTTCAGACCATACAACCAATTTGAGAGAGAGAGAGAGATCAGAAAACCAAACAATTCACTAGCCAAAACAAAGGAAGGGAGGGTCCCCATGTTTAGTATGGGGCGTGTGTGCAGGGCACAACAGGTATAGGTACTGATACTTGCGTATGAGACGGTGACGACATGTTTTTTATACTATTAGCACATTCAGGCACCATCATGACATTATTGTGTACAATATGTGTTAAACCTCAGATGACATCAATGCCATATTATCCTTCCTTTATCAATTCTCTTACATGGTGAATCACAGGAACAGCTTCTTCCACTATTCTTTCAATTTCAACGAATGCTTGAAAATGGGCTAACTCTTTATCAAGTTTGTTTATTTTCTCATCAAGTACATGTGCAACTACCTCAATAGTGTCTTCAACATCATGAAATACTTGGTCATCCATAGTGATTGTAGGTGGTATAATATCTTGCAAAATTTGTGTCTCTCCTTTTGTAAAGAAGGTATTCAATGGATTTTTAGAGGTCTGAATATCATTTTCTTCAAGGGCACCAGATCCCATGAGTCGTCTGCTTATTCTTAAAGGGGTATTTATATTAGGGCAGCAGGTCATAAGACTCATGCAAGAGCATGCAACACAGAATGCACAAACTAATAGAACAAACCCTAGGAGCGGGATATGTTTAAGATCCAAAATGCTTGATTTCTCTAACTTTTTTCAATGCAAATAAGTGAAAGAAAATGTGTTGTAAGGAAATTGATCAGGGGAATCAAATAATATGTATGATATTAGTCCATTAAAGTATTAATATTCTTCACAACATGCTTTTGATGCAAACCTAGTATGATGACAAGTCAAAACCTAGTGAAAATAAACTAAAATATGCAATTTTTCAATGCAAAGACCCAATAAAAGGGGTGTTGTAAAGAATTTTAGGAGGTGAAGAAGATTATATCAGTAATATTAGTCACCTAAATCCATAAAATCCATCACAACACACTTGTAATGCAAATCTAGGTCAAACCCTAGTGAAAATATAGCCAAAATATGCAATTTTTCATCAAATTTTTAATGTAAGGGCCCAATAAAAAGGTGTTGTAAATAATTCTAGGAGGGAAAGAAGATAATAACCCTGATAACATCCAATTACTGCAGAAAAATCCTTTACAACATGCCTATGGTGTAAATCTAGAGAGACGATAAGGCCAACATCTAGTGAAAAATCAAGGTTTTCGAACCCTAGGCATGAAATTTTGCAAGAAAACCACTATGATGAAACACTATAGTTAGAAATAATTCCTATTGAGTGTTTTTACAAATGGTAGTAAAATATGAAACAAGATTTTGACTACAAACCCTAGCTAATGCAAAACTAGGTTATATGGAAAAATGTACAATTTCAAGCAATTTTTATCAATTTAAGCATGAAAATGCAATCTAAATGAATGATGAATGAAAAATATCTGTATTTTAAATCAGATCTGATGATAATGACAGAAATTTATTGAAATTAAATGCAAACTAATTCAAATTATATGAAAATGCAAGCTAAAAATGCCAATTTTTTTCAAATTTTTCAATTTTTTTGTAATTTTTCAAATGAAATAAGATGAACAATGATATTAATGAATGAAATGAATGTAAATATGAAGCAAAACATTCATGAAGGTGCAAAATTCATTAAAATCATGAGTTCACCAAAATGTTTAGGATGAAAAATGCAGAGGATTGTTTAGGGTTGATTTTGATGGTTCACCTTGATCCTCCTTTCTCCACTAAACATTTAAGGACATCAGCTAAGTAGAAGAACCTACTTCAGGATTTTTGTCACTTAGAACATAGGGAAGATTGGAATTGTGTGATTTTTTTGTTTAATTAAGCCCAATTATGCTCAAAACCCTAATTATGCAAATTCATGAATAAACGAACAAATTACAAAAAATGATGGCACACAGAGATATCAAATAAAAATCAAATGCATACCAAATTTCAAAGTTTAGAAAGCAAAAAAGTTAGGGACTAATGAGTGGGTGCCCTAGTCCAGTGCCATAGTATTTTTTGAGATATGGAAACCTTGTTTGCAACCTGTTCTTGTTGTTCCAGAGATTTTCCTATTGCAGGATCTGGAGGACTAATGAGTGAGCACCTAAGTCCAAGTCCATATTTTCTTCTCTGATCTACAATTTTGACAATCTGCACTACTCTCCTACAACTCCACATTTTCTACCTCCACAACCTGTAACCTACAATCACAGAAAATGGGGTTGCGGGTTGTGGTGTATAGAGGCTTGCCTTAGTCAAGCCCTGGAGAGACATTCAAGTCTTCCTAACACCATTGTCAGATAAAGAGTGCATATACCTATGGGATAGAGGCAAAATCCAAATGATAAATAATTGAAAACATAATTTGTTGGTACCCATTTTGGCCTAGAGTTTGATCTTGCATGTTGGAGGGTTTCTTCATCTAAACCCTAAGTCTTCTTGTCCATCGGCAGGAGCTTGGCGTATCGGCGAAAGTTTTCTTGAGTGCTCCGATTGTGTCTTCAAACTTTCAGTTTGAACTTGAACCCTTTTCTCAAAGGTTCAATGGTTCAACGGTTCATGGGCTTAGGTTCCATATTTTCTGTAAGTGAATCCTTTGCTCATCTATATGATCCAATCGATATGGTTGAACCACCACGTTGAACCACCCGCTTGAACCCTTTTCTTCAAGGTTCAACGGTTCAAGGTTCAATGGTTCAAAGCTTTATGATTTTAGTCTTATCAGAGTGATCGGGCATCATCGGCGAAGGATTTCTGAGTTGGGCCGACAGTGGATGTTTGGCCGATGAGATGTCATCGACGTGTGTCTTTCCGAGGAAGGTGGGGTTGATGAAGGACCTTCGGCAAGACTATTGTGATCGGCAGAAGAGCTTTTTGTTGCTCTGATGGTCTTTGTCTCGGTGACAAGGGGTGTGGAGCTGGTATTGAGGTGACGGGGAAGATTGTCTTGGCGACAGCAAGGTCATCGGAGAGAGTGGTGCTATCGGCGAGGGCATTTTGTGGTTCGCCGATGGCTTTGGTCATACCGATGGATGAGGAAGGTGGACTGGTAACTGCTAACGGGGTGCAAGCTGGTCATCGGAGAGACTCATACTATTGGTGGGAGTGTGGAAAGCTAACCTGATGGTCTTTCTCTGGCCGATGAAGGGAATGTGGAGTTTGCAGTCGGTGAGACCATTGAGATCGACGAGGGGGATTTGTACTTGGCCGATGGTTCTTCTCTGGCCGATGTGGAAGTTGGAGGCTTTCGGGAGGTGTTCATCGGTGTGACTAAGGGTGTTGGCGGGAGGATTTTCATGTTGGCCGATAGTGTTGGTCTTACCGACAGGGGAATGTAATGTAGCGATCGGCCAGACTGTTGATGTCAGGGTGAGTTCCATGGGGTTGGTCGATGGCTTAGGTCTGGGCGATGGGCTTTTGGCGAAGGCTTGTGCGTCAAGCGCGGCAAAAGCGCTCGACACTTGGTATGTATGCGACCACGCTTATAAGGTAATAGAAGGCTCTCCGCACCATGCATGTGGGATTAATCTCCCTGTATTATTTTAAACCTGGGGTTAAATGCATTTTGGCGGGAAACTTCCATTTGAAAGTTGTGACAATTTTCAAGTAGGCCGCGGGTGGTTGAGCCATCAATGGCGACTGTGCTGAGGCGTGGACGAGTTGTTGAACAGTCATGTACCTGATTTTTGGCATGAAGACTTCCAGTTGGCAGCGCAGGGCTCGAGGTTTCTCCTGCCTACTGTATTGATGGCTTATGAGAGCCATTTCTCATCGACTGTATCTGGCAGATTTTTGTCATAAGCCATGTAATTAATTGCTAGAGGTACACTTTCTGGCTGATATAGGCAGACTGTGTTACCATTTTTGTGGTTGTTGAAAGTTGAACATTTGTCTTTGTAATACAATACAGTTGTTTTTGGTTGCTCTGTGCAGCAAAACTTGTGAGTTTATGTATCTCCTGTTGTATGTTTTTTGCATGAATCCGCTGATTTTATGGTTAATCTTATATGAATAATGCTATGTTTGCATGTGTTGTGCTAATTCTGTCTCCAGTGTTGCATGTATCTTTCTTCTGAGTCTAGGTATTCAAGGAATGTCTAAGATTCTAGAACATAGAATTCCTGTGTTGAATGTTTAATCTCTTAACTTCTGCTCAAGGGGTAGATTAAATTGTTCTCAAATTGAATATTGGGAAGGATATACTACAGTAGGGATGCCATAAGTATAGATAGCTTAACACTTTGTATTGGGAGATATCTGTAAGGCAGATATCACATGTGTCCCCCTGAAATCTAGTTTTAGTTGTTCATGCTGATCATTCACAGGTGTATGTCTACTGACTCCAGGCCCTGGATAGGCACCGATCTAGCTTTGTGTTTGTGTTATATACCATGTCCATCTTTGCATCCAAATATAAAATCAAAATCAAAACTCCAAAACAACCATTAGGACAGTAGAATTAGTTTTAGGATCCAAGTCCTTTGTCTACAACTGCAAATAGGCCCAAAGCTAGCCCCTTTGCTCTTATCTTACAGTTTTGGTCTACTTACAGGAGGACTTATCTACTTTCTGTCAGCATCCCAGCCTTTGTATGCATATCCTCATGGATGTTGAGTAGGGAATACCCCCCTAGGTTTTGTAGAGCCTGAAGAAGAAGAGGAGATAAAATATAGAGTCTATCTCCTACACTGTTGGCCCCTGGCCCAGAGATCATGTTGATCATTAATGGCTACCTTGTAGGGAAATCTAGGAGTAAGCATCCAGTCTGGGAAAAAACCAACAGAAATTGGCGACTCTGCTGGGGATCAAATGTGAAAGTGTTATCCTGTAATCTCTAGTAAAATTTTACCCATCCGAGTCACCAACAGAAATTGGTGACTCTACTGGGGAGTGATTTGAAAATTGTTATTTTTTGTCCTCCCTGGTGAAATATTTGTGGCCCATCCGAGTCGCAACAGAAATTGGCGACTCTGCTGGGGAGACAATGTCATATCTGTGAAGCTTGAGTCTAAGAAATTGAAGAATCAGACCTAGAGGTGCCTTGTTGCAGCAAAAGAAAAAGTTTTATCTGTGGCTCTACTGGTGGATGACCCAGAAAGAAAGAAATCAATTTTCAGCTTCAGCCTATTTGAAGCTCATTCCTCTGCCAAGGAGGTGGCGACTCTATTGAATGAATCTATCAGCTGCTGCAACATATCCAGGTATTTCAAGTTTTTGAAAAGTTCCCTATTTGGTGAAATAGCACTGGTTAAAAGGAAAACATTGGTGAAAATAGAGCTTGCATGCTTTTGTTAGAACCTACTCTGTATTTCAAAAGGGCATGCAATGTTGTTTAAAAGCCTCATATAGAGGACTTTAGGCAGGTTGAAATAGTAGTTTGTATTTTAAGGGCCTAAGGTCATATTGTGATTGAAAATCTGAGTAGAGAAGAGGGTTGCAAAAGCATAAAAAGATGTATTGTCAGCTTATGCACCCTTGTGAGGTGTCAAATGCAAAAATGTATAGTAGTCAGTACCAACCATGTAATAAAAGAGGCTTCAACATAGATAGATATAAGCCCATAAATTTTAGTGGCATTTGTGGCTACCCAAATGCTTTTCCACCTAAAATTAGAAAGTATTTGCCCAAATTTAGTGGTGCAAAGGATGAATCAGCTGAGAGACACTTGCAGCAGTTTATAAATGTGATAGATGACTTTGAGATTGACCATGAGGACGTGGTTATGAGATTATTTGTTCAATCTCTAGATGAAGATGCAAGGAACTGGTTTTCCTACCTTCCAGCTCACTCTGTCAGCTCTTGGCATGGTTTTAAATTTGCATTTCTAGTACAATATGGTGAAAGAATCTCTGAATATGCAGTTATTAGTGACTTTATGTATATCCACATTGAAGAAGATGAGTTGATCCCAGCCTTTAACCTCAGATTTATGAGGGCATTAAATAGAATTTCAGAATGCATGAGACCTAATGATGCACTGTGCTTAGTCGTCTATTTGGGAGCATTTGACAAAAAAATGAGTTATAGATTGAGAGACAAGGAGCCCACCACATTGCATCAAGCACATCAGTTTGCAATAGATATTGAAAACAATTGGAGGTATGGAATACAAAAGGGTTATTTTTCTGAAAATTTTTGTTGTCCTGTAGCCCCCAATGTTAATGAAAGTTTTAATTCAGATGTTGACAATGAATGTCAAACTAATCACACCCCTGCTATCCTAGTTTTTGCATCATTCCAAGTTGATGATGTTTCTGTTATAGAGGAGGATGTCCTGATTTGCCCAGTAAATAAAGTTGAAAACAATGGTTTTTCAAGTAGTATTTACATGCCAACTCCTATCAAAGAATATTCATGTTTAAATGATCCAGTTGTACAAATTTATGATCATGTGGATCAATAGTCAGTATCAGTTTCATCAGGAAGTATTAGAGGGCTGGAAAATGATACAGATAGTTCAACTTTAGAGTACATTGAAACAGCAAAAATCTTGTATATGGGGCAATCAGATGATAAAAATGATATCCATGATCAATTCATGGACCAGGTTTGTTCTCCTTATGACTCTGGATCTGATAGTAATGAAGAAGAATTGGAGTGTCATGAAGAAGAAGTAGAGGCCTTTGCAATGAGTGTTAATCCCCTTTATGATGGGCCTCTGGAGGCATTTATTGTTGTGAGTCATGACCTTCATTGGTGCAGGGTTAACCCTTTGTTTGAAGTTGATGATGCTGATTTACAAACTGTGAATAATGTATGTTCATCATCACCTAATTTAGACATGTGCAACATTGGGTGTGTGGATCAGGGTTTGTTTTCAACATCAGTAGATATTAGGGGTCTCATATTTTCTGACTATTTTGAGTTTTTGGATCAGCTGGATGAGTGCCTGATGGTGTGCGGAAGCCAGATAAATGATGCAGACTACCAAGAGCAGTATGATGTACTGTCTGAGGGAAATAACATACATGTGTTACCTAATGTTGAAGAATATTATGTGTATGGTTATATGTATAATTTTGAAATCCAAAATGACAGAGTTGAAAATTATAGTGGCAAGCTTTCAAAAGTGGTGGAATATCTAATTGAGCAAATGACCTTGTGGGCAGATTATGCCAATCTTTTCGGCTGTGGTTGGGATTATTCAATTTGGAATCAGGCATTTGACTTGAAAAAATTATGGTTCTTCCTTTTTGGTTGCCCGGGGCCTCCAAAGTGATGTTTGAAAATGTGATCTATGATGTAGGTCAGTGTAGTTTTATGACTCTATGCCCAATGGATAAGGACTAGTCTGCATCCCAGAGATATGGTTCTCGCTGCAGTTTTGCACCTGCACGTCCCCAGACAGAGCCAATGTTGGTACCCATTTTGGCCTGGAGTTTGATCTTGCATGTTGGAGGGTTTCTTCATCTAAACCTTAAGTCTTCTTGTCCATCGGCAGGAGCTTGGCGTATCGGAGAAAGCTTTCTTGAGTGCTCCGATTGTGTCTTCGAACTTTCAGTTTGAACTTGAACCCCTTTCTCAAAGGTTCAATGGTTCAACGGTTCATGGGCTTAGGTTCCATATTTTCTGTAAGTGAATCCTTTGCTCATCTATATGATCCAATCGGTATGGTTGAACCACCACGTTGAACCACCTGCTTGAACCCTTTTCTTCAAGGTTCAACGGTTCAAGGTTCAATGGTTCAAAGCTTTATGATTTTGGTCTTATCGGAGTGATCGGGCATCATCGGCGAAGGATTTCTGAGTTGGGCCGACAGTGGATGTTTGGCCGATGAGATGTCATCGGCGTGTGTCTTGCCGAGGAAGGTGAGGTTGACGAAGGACCTTCGGCGAGACTATTGTGATCGGCAGAAGAGCTTTTTGTTGCTCTGATGGTCTTTGTCTCAGCGACAAGGGGTGTGGAGCTAGTATCGGGGTGATGGGGAAGATTGTCTTGGCGACAGCAAGGTCATTGAAGAGAGTGGTGCTATCAGCGAGGGCATTTTGTGGTTCACCAATGGCTTTGGTCATACCAATGGATGAGGAAGGTGGACTGGTAACCGCTAACAGGGTGCAAGCTGGTCATCGGAGAGACTCATACTATCGGTGGGAGTGTGGAGAGCTAACCCGATGGTCTTTCTCTGGCCAATGAAGGGAATGTGGAGTTTGCGGTCGGCGAGACAATTAAGATCGGCGAGGGGGATTTGTGCTTGGCCAATGGTTCTTCTCTGGCCGATGTGGAAGTTGGAGGCTTTCGGGAGGTGTTCGTCGGTGTGACTAAGGGTGTCGGCAGGAGGATTTTCATGTTGGCCGATAGTGTTGGTCTTACCGACAGGGGAATGTAATGTAGTGATCGGCCAGACTGTTGATGTCAGGGTGAGTTCCGTGGGGTTGGTCGATGGCTTAGGTCTGGGTGATGGGCTTTTGGCGAAGGCTTGTGTGTCAAGCGTGGCAAAAGTGCTCGACACTTGGTATGTATACGACCACGCTTATAAGGTAATAGAAGGCTCTCCGCACCATGCATGTGGGATTAATCTCCCTGTATTATTTTAAACCTGGGGTGAAATGCATTTTGGCGGGAAACTTCCATTTGAAAGTTGCGACAATTTTCAAGTAGGCCGCAGGTGGTTGAGCCATCAATGGTGACTATGCTGAGGCATGGGCAAGTTGTTGAACAGTCATGTACCTGATTTTTGGCATGAAGACTTCCAGTTGGTAGCGTAGGGCATGAGGTTTCTCCTACCTACTATATTGATGGCTTATGAGCACCATTTCTCATCGACTGTATTTGGCAGATTTTTGTCATAAGCCATGTAATTAATTGCTAGAGGTACACTTTCTGGCTGATATAGGCAGACTGTGTTACCATTTTTGTGGTTGTTGAAAGTTGAACATTTGGCTCTGTAATACAATACAGTTGGTTTTGGTTGCTCTGTGCAGCAAAACTTGTGAGTTTATGTATCTCCTGTTGTATGTTTTTTGCATGAATCTGCTGATTTCATGGTTAATCTTATATGAATAATGCTATGTTTGCATGTGTTGTGCTAATTCTGTCTCTAGTGTTGCATGTATCTTTCTTCTGAGTCTAGGTATTCAAGGAATGTCTAAGATTCTAGAACATAGAATTCCTGTGTTGAATGTTTAATCTCTTAACTTCTGCTCAAGGGGTAGATTAAATTGTTCTCAGATTGAATATTGGGAAGGATATACTGTAGTAGGGATGCCATAAGTATAGATAGCTTAACACTCTATATTGGGAGATATCTGTAAGGTAGATATCACATGTGTCCCCCTGAAATCTAGTTTTAGTTGTTCATGCTGATCATTCACAGGTGTATGTCTACTGACTCCAAGCCCTGGATAGGCATTGATCTAGCTTTGTGTTTGTGTTATATACCATGTCCATCTTTGCATCCAAATATAAAATCAAAATCAAAACTCCAAAACAACCATTAGGACAGTAGAATTAGTTTTAGGATCCAAGTCCTCTGTCTACAACTACAAATAGGCCCAAAGCTAGCCCCTTTGCTCTTATCTTACAGTTTTGGTCTACTTACAGGAGGACTTATCTACTTTTTGTCAGCATCCCAGCCTTTGTATGCATATCCTCATGGATGTTGAGTAGGGAATACCCCCCTAGGCTTTGCAGAGCCTGAAGAAGAAGAGGAGATAAAATATAGAGTCTATCTCCTACACTGTTGGCCCCTGGCCTAGAGATCCTGTTGATCATTGATGGCTACCTTGTAGGGAAATCTGGGAGTAAGCATCTAGTCTGGGAAAAAACCAACACAATTGATATCACCTTGTAGTGAAGCTCTCATGGAAGGAAGAAGCTCTTCATGCCATGAGGAGATGGCTACCAAATCTACACAAGAACAACACAAATTCTACTCTGCAACACGTAATGAATGCCTTGAATCACTTTCAAATAAGCTCTAGAATCAAAAATGTCATCTAGTTTACAAATGAATTCCAAAACATGCTTATATATGCAACTACAAACATTCCCGCTAAGAATTTCGTAATTCAAACTTACCGTGTCGACATAGGACCTAAATAACGGTCATAAACCAACACTTTGAAATTGGTCTTGACCTAAAATAGGGCAGGACTAGGGTGTGGGTACCCATGTCCTCCCCCCCATTTCAGGCAGGATTTATGTCAAGTGTAAGCCCTAGGTCCCATTTGCCATGAAACTTTAGGGTTTTCTCATCGGGATGTCAAATTAACATACAAGATGTCCTAAATGCATTCTAAACACCCAGGAGCTAAACCTTAAGAGGGAAAAGCCCGCAAGGGGACATTTTCTGATGTAACAAAAGTATAAATTATTTTCCATGAAAATGAAAGAGGGTGAATCATTTGAAGAGCATTTGAAATCATTTAATTTGCTATTGAGTCAACTAGCATTTGTAGATGTTGATGTGAATGAGGAACATAAATGTATATTGCTTCTCTATTCTTTACGTGAGTCATGTGAGATTGTTATTTTGGCTATCACTGCTAACCTCATAGATTTGAAGTTGGATGCTCTTGTTTCAATTTTGTTGTCACATGAATTGAGGAAGAAAAGTTTGGATAGTTCAGGGGATGCTCTCAGTGTCAGGGGAAGGTCTATGGAAAGAGGACAAAAAGGAGATTAGAAGGGGTCTAAAGACAAGTCTAAGGTCCATTCTAAGACTCTTGGAAAGAAGAATAGAGTCAAGTGTTGGAACTGCGAAAAGAGAGGACATGTGAAAAAGGAATGTAGAAACCCGAAGAAACAATGGGATTCTTCTACTGATAAGTCTTCGAATGTAAGTGATGAGGTTTTACTTTTGAGTAACTTACAATGACCTTCTAATGAGGAAATTAGGGCCTTCACAGCTGCAGCAGTTGCTCAAGTCAAGAGTAACTACAATCTCAAAGGCATTCATTACCTTCATCATAAAAGTCCTGTTGACAGGCCCAAATTCCATCATCTGTACTCTCATCAGCATCATAAATGGGGTATCCATTGTTTGTGGACATCATATTAACATCATCATCTTGCACATAATGTGGCTCATTGCATTCATTACAAGATGTAGCATTATCACACAAGGACTGGGCAATCATACACTGTGACTGTGAATGTGGCATCTGACAAATTATACACCATGGAGTATCATCAACAATATTTACAGCTTTCTTTAGAGGATCAAGAGTTTCTTTGACATATTGAGTCCTCTGATTTGTGTTGTTATGTGGGAATATAGGCTTACCATTATGCCAATTAGTATTATAAGGCATATCATGCAATGATGGCCTCTTTTCCTGCCTTTGATAGACTTGGCTATCAGGACCTATCCCTTTTTCACTTCTAGCTAGTCTGTAACTTAGGTCCTTAACAACATTTGCCAATTTGTCTATCTTATCTTCAGGGGCAGATGTATTACCTTGAGTGTTCTGAGGCTTGTTTGGATTCTGCAAAATTTTCACATCATCCCTTCTGTTAGTCTTGCCTGATGCTTTCCTGTTGTTCTCAATATTTACTGCAATTCTAAAAGCATCCCTAATAGTAGCAGGACTTTTATCTCTTAATCCATATGCAGTTTTTGCATCAAAGGTGTTGATATACAATATTATGCACATAGGTTCATCTAGCCTCATGTGATGTGGCAATTTGTTTAACACTTTAGTAAATCTTACATTAAAATTCACAACCTGCTCATTCGACCCTTTAGTGATACTGGTAAACTCATTTACAAAAAAGCTAGGGTCAGTTTTGTCACCATATTGCTCCTTGAACATCCTTTTAAAATCATCCCATGATGAAATACTCCAGTCAGGCATATTCTTATACCATTCCCTTGCCTCATCTACTAAAGATTGCATGAATGACTTCATGAAAACATCCTCATGTTCAACGTCAAAGTTATCCATGACATTTTGAAAAGCTTTTAGATGATCTTCTCCTGACACAGTGTTGTTTCCTAAAAATTTAGGCACCTGCAGCCTTAGATGCTTGTCAATGGGGTTAGGATACCTAGGAATACCATCAAATACCAGCTGTCTGAATCTATCTAACTGCATGGGCTGTCTGTCAAACTGATTAATATTAACATTTCTGTTTGCATTCTGATTTCTTACATTGTTTAGTGGTATCCTAGCATCATTCACATTTTGTCTCTCATCATTATGCTGATGTTGCACATCATTTCTCTGTTGATGTCTCTGCACATTTGCATTCTCAAGGGTAGGAATTAAATTATTTTGGGCAGCCCTTAAAGCTTGCACTTTCTTCCTCAGGTCATCTTTGATTGTTATTGCCTGCTGATATTCAAACTCGGCCCTTAAGCTCCTAATTTCATCAGCTAGTTCTTCCTCGCTAGGCCTAGAGGAGGATGGTTTTACCATATTCTGATCTTCATCTTCATCATCCCTCAGAGACTCTGCCTCTTCAAACCTTTCACTAGGGTCTAGAAATGGGCGTTCTCAGAACACCTCTGACCTCATTCTCACGCTACCACCCTGTTGTCATATGCACCCTGAATATCAGCTTCTGCATTTGAAAAGTAAGGCACATGCTGTCCTGATGGCCTAGGGTTATCTTGCATATCATCATTTTTTCTGGGGGAACCCTCATGACTGACTGAGACAGCTCCCTTTCTTTTGTACATCATTCTTCTTGTTACTGGTAACTCTTCAAATAAAGGATTTTGTTGGGATCTTCTCCCCTGCATATAAATTTTACTTTGACCGGTTGGGAGATTACTTCAGAGTCGCCACCTATTACTAGGAACTATTTTCTTTTGAAAATCAGGGTTCTTTCACAAACTCCCTAGTAGAGTCGCCAATTTCTGTTGGTGACTTGGATGGGTCACAAGATATAACACTTTTTCATCAATTTTCTCCCAAGTAGAGTCACCAATTTCTATTGGTGACTCAGATGGGTCACAAGATATAACACTTTTTCATCAATTTTCTCCCCGGCAAAGTCGCCAATTTCTGTTGGTGACTCGGATGGGTCACAAGATATAACACTTTTTCATCAATTTTCTCCCCAGCGGAGTCGCCAATTTCTGTTGGCACTAATTTTGACCTGGAGGCTGAGCTTGTTTGTTGGAGGGTTTCTTCATTCAAACCCTAGGTATTCCTGTCCATCAGCAGGAGCTTCATCTATCGGCGATGGAGTTTGTGGTTCCACCAATGGTATTGGTCATGCCGATGAGGGTATCTCAGGTGTTCATCGGCGAGCTTTGGCATATCGGCAGCAGTCTTTTGTGGTTTGCCAATGGAAGGAGGTCACCCCGATGGGGAATGCCATCAGAGTGAGGTTTTATATCAGGCTAGCCGTTGGAGGGTCCGCTGATGGGGTAGTGTCAGGCTGATGAGGATTTGGAGTGGTCATCGGCGTGTGTTTGGCTATCGACGAAGTGAATTTTTGGGCTGCCGATGTAAGGTGTCTGGCCGATGAGGGATGTTCAAGGTGGTCGTCGGCAGGGCTTGTGCTATCAGTCAGGGATTTTCTTGTTGCTCCGAGGGAGGATGGTCTCGCCAAAGACCTAGGATGCGGTATGCCATCAGAGTGAGATTGAGTATCGGCATAGGCATTTTGAGGTTAGCCAATGGCTTTGGTCATACCGACGGAGATGGGAGGCCGATGTCTATTGGTGTAACTAGTGAGATTGGCTGGGGAGATTTTGGTTGCTCTGATGGTGTAAGTCACACCGATGGAGGTGGTCTTCGGTGTGACTTGTGTTGTCAGCGAGGATGGATTGCGTTGGGCCGACAGTGGAGGGTCTGACCGATGAAGGGGGGGCGATATGTTATCGGCGGGAGTTGTTCTATCGGTAGGAGGGATTTCATGTTGGCCGATGGTGTCAGTCACACTGACAGGGTAGTTTGGAGTAGCGATCGGAGAGACTCATGCTATCGGTGGAAGTTTAGAAGGTTGGCCCGATGGTGCATGTCTGGCCGACAGGGGCTTGTGGAGGTGCGATCGGAGTAACTAGTGAGGTCGGCAGGAGAATTTGGGAGTTGGTTGATGGCTTGTGTCACGGCGATGGGCTCTTGGGCGAAGGCTTGTGTGTTGAGCGCGGCAAAAGCGCTCGACACTTAGTATGCATGCGGCCCCGTTTTTAAACTACTAAAGTGATCTCTTCACCGTGCATGTGGGATTATTCCCCTATGTATTTTCAACCTGTAGAGAAGCATGTTTTGGCAGGAAATCCTTTTTGAATGCAGCGACGGTTTTCAAGCGGCCGGGGGTGGTTGAGACTCTTAATGGCGACGATGCAGGGATGTAGGCAATGGTACACATGGTCAGGTCGCCCGATTTTTGAATGAAGACCCCAGATGATGGCGCATGGCTCGAGGCCCCCCCTTTGTCTACTGCAGCAATAAATTCTGAGCGCCATTCCTTTGAAGGATCTGTATCTGGCAAATTTTTTGTCAAAGCCATGTAATTAATGCTGAGTACGCTTCTTTGGCTGTTATAAGCAGGAAGTGTTACTCATTTTAGGTTGTTGAAAGTTGAACATTTGGCTCTATAATACAATATAGCTGATTTGGTTGCTCTGTACAGCAAAACCTGTGAGTTTATGTATTTCTTGTTGTACGTTTTTGCATGAATCCACTGATTTCATGGTTAATTCTATATGAGAAATGCTATGTTAGCATGTGTTTTGTTAATTCTGTCTCCAGTATTGCATGTATCTTTCTTCTGAGTCTGGATATTTAAGCAATGTTTGAGACTCTAGAACATAGAATTCCTGTGTTGAATGTCTGATCTCTTAACTTCTGCTCAAGGGGTAGATTAAATTGTTCTCAGATTGAACATTGGGAAGGGTATACTGCAGTAGGGATGTCATAAGTATAGATAGCTTAACACTCTGTATTGGGAGATATCTGTAAGGCAGGTATCATATGTATCCCCCTAAAATCTAGTTTTAGTTGTTCATGCATATCATTCACAGGTGTATGTCTACTGACTCCAGGCCCTGGATAGGCACCAATCTAGCTTTGTGTTTGTGTTACAACCATGTCCAGCTTTGCATCCAAACTTAAAATCAAAATCAAACTCTAAAACAACCATTAGGACATTAGAATTAGTTTTAGGATCCAAGTCCTCTGTCTACAACTGCAAATAGGCCCAAAGTTAGCCCCTTTGCTCTTATCTTACAGTTTTGGTCTACTTACAGGAGGACCTATCTGCTTTCTGTCAGCATCCTAGCCTTGTATGTATATCCTCATGGATGTTGAGTAGGGAATACCCCCCTAGGTTTTGCAGAGCCTGAAGAAGAAGAGGAGATAAAATATAGAGTCTATCTCCTACACTGTTGGCCCCTGGCCCAGAGATCCTGTTGATCATTGATGGCTACCTTGTAGGGAAATCTGGGAATAAGCATCCAGTCTGGGAAAAAACCAACAGTGTCAATGGTTCTAATGTACTAGCAGCAACTGCTAGCGCATCTGGCCTGTGATTCAGCTCTCTGGGAATGTGCTCTATGTTAAAAGCATCAAACGAATCTATTAAACCCCATACTCTATGTCTGTAACTAATCATTTTCTTGTAATTGTAGGTATATAGTTTCCTCACTTGTCTGACTACTAATTCAGAGTCTGAAAATACTCTGATTGTTTTCACTCTTTTTTTGATGGCCATGACAAGTCCTAAAATTAGGGCCTCATATTCAACAATATTGTTAGTACAGGAAAATTGTAACCTATATGTTGCCAGATGTGATTTACCTTGAGGATCTATGAGTTCAACACCTGCACCTGCGCCCTATTTTGATTTAGATGCATCACATTTTAACGTCCACATGCCATCTTTACTTTTCTGACCTTTTATCTTAGCATGCATGGTCTCTTTTATTACCTGTGGGGTGTTGTCCTGTTTATTCATGGGTTTTTCTGTTTGGTTAACTTGCATACGTGTGTTTTTAATTTGCAACTCAGAAAAACAACTACCCTTGTCTCTTATTTCTTTTCCTAAATCTGGAATCAAGGCATCTATATCATCCTGAACATATTTCTGTGTTGGATCAGGACTCTCATTTTCCTCTTGTAACTCTACTCTCCCTATGCATTTTTTGTATTCATATTCAATGATGTCTTTGCATATTTCACAACTCTCCTCAGAATGTTGCCTATCATGGACTCTACATCTATTTTTATACAATTTACATTGGACCGGCAAATTGTGTTTAACGCATTCTTCCACCTCTGGTCTGATGGCATGACCAAATTTGCCTATTGCATTGTTTTCTTCATCTAAAGAATTTCCATCAGATTCAATGAATAATGTTGTCCTTTTGCTGACACATTTTTTTCTAATGTTTAACATCATGATCTCTTCAATCTGCACCCCATTGTTGGTAATTCTATAGGCACTCGGTTCAACAACAGCATATAATATTTCATTAGTTTAATTATACTCTGTTATCATATGTTTCATTCTGGGCTCTGCCTCTATTCTGATCTGGTTTGGGATACCTCTCCAAGGTAACCACATGTGTGAAAAGTCAGTGGCCATATATCCGTTTAATGTCTTGGACCAATCCCTACTCAGCAACATTCCATAATTTACGGGTATATCCACTACTTGAATATCAATGATTTGGCTTACCCTAGGGTCTGAGGCTAATTGCATTTGAATGTTCATGAGTTCTCCTATCACGCTAACCTCAGTCTTATCTAATTGTGTGACAACCTTGGCAGATTTGGTGGGGTTTAGCCCGAAAGTTTTACATATTCCTAAGGGCATTACATTGGCCGAGGCACTAGAATCTACCATGCAATTGTGTATATTCTTTCCACACAATCTAATAGTTAACAAGAAAGGGGGAGTATCCCTCTTATCTGCATGTATTACTACATTTGTATTGGAAGGCTGCTCAACTTTCTTATTTTTCTCTTTAGGCGGTGAATCTCTATTAGGAACAGTTATATCAGCAGATACCTCGTTTGTCATGGATGTATCCAGGGATTTTATAAAAGCATTCCTGATCCCTGGGGTCTTCAATAATTCATTTAGAGGTATACTGACCTTAATTTTCTTTATTTCCTCTGACAAGTAACTCATTAATCTTGTTGTCTCTATTGCTTCAGTTTTACTTGTTTGATCCTTTTGTACTGTTGTTCCGTTATCTGTGTGCTAACTAGCTTTAAGTATGGCAGGATTGTTGCTAGCATTCTGATCTGGGGGTGTATTGATGTTATTCGGAGGAGTGGAAGTGGTAAAAGGTCCTCCTAGCCTAGGGTTGTTCCTCAAATTGTAGGTGTGTTTTTTATTTGCCTGTTGAAAGGCCTGCACCTCTTCTGTTTCAGTTAATACTTCATTTTCAGATAAAGGGAAACTGAAAAGCATTTAACACAAAGGCTGATTCAGGATAAAGATTTTCACAACAGTATGGTTCATCCTCTAGCAATTCATCCTCATTCTCTTCTGTAGTTGCAAAGGTAAATGTTTCTAAGACTAATGCTGTGTCATATCCTGAGGGTACTACCTCATTACCCTTGGGAATGAGAAATTCAGAGGTAGGGGGCTGCACCTCTATGTTAAAAATGCTGGCTGCTAAGTGGAACTGTGGACAGTCGTGCTCAGCATGGGCATTGGTATTGTGAAATCTGCACCAATTTTTGGGTGCTGTACTGGCCATTTGTATGCTAGTCGTTTGTTTTGCATCATGATTATCTATGTTCTCAAAAGGAGAAGCTAGAGTACCGTTGTTGGGCCCAGTGTTCAATGTCTTGGGTGGTCTAGGTTCATTCTGATTTCTGTTATTATTGCCCTAGGTCCTATTATCTATCACTGGCCCTCTATTTTGCATTGGTTGCCCCTGGCTGGGGCCTTGATGCTGATTATAGTTTTGGTTCTGATTGTTCTACTGATTTTGATTGAAATTATAGTTCGGATTTTGACCTTGGTTGTGATTTTGATGTTGATTGTAGTTTTGGTTGCCTCTTCCATAGAGGTTCTCATTTCTTAGTTGTGTCACTTCTCTGGTTAACCTTTTCAAATGTGCAGTGATCTCTTTGATTTCTTCCCTATCCTCTTGTGCTTTTGCCACAGTTGTATCCCTAGGAGGTTGGAAGAAAGGCTGACCATTGCTTTGACTGTTACTGGAAGTACTAACCGTGTAAGGAGTTATAGCTTGGATTGGGGTAGGACTATACACAGGTGTGTAAGAAGGAACCGGATTTAATAATGGAGTGTGTTGCATAGAGGTTCCATTCCATGGTTGTGCCTGATTCTGCACCCCAAAATTTCCTCCATTGACAAATGGGTTATAAGTTGTATGCCTCATCTCTTGGTTTACTGAGGTTGCCTCTTTATAGGCTTTGGATATTGAATCTATGTCAGGTTTTCTTTTGACAAACATGGCAGTTAAAGGATCCAAGGCAGCATAGTACATAGCCAACAAGGGATCATCATCTATGGTATAAGGGGCTACCAGCCTAGAATAGGCCTTTTGAAATCTGTCATTGAAATTATCTATCAGCTCTCCCTCACCATGTTTTATAGCAGCCAATTTATGATACAAAGCACAAGGGTCAATGGGTCCCCTAAATCTTGATAGAAATGTTTCTTCCATAAGTGCCCAGGAAGAAATGTAACCATTGGGTAAGTTTACATACCAGCTAGAGGCTTGTTCATTAAAGGTGTAGGGAAACAATCTACACACCACATCCTCATGCTCTAACCTAGCTCTAAAACATGCTTCCTTAAATATTCTAATATGATCTTCTGGGTCCTAATGCAACTGGTATTTGGGACATATCTTCTCCAGATTTTTGGGCATCTCATGATAATCGTTGAAGAATATGGGAGAATTGACATCGAAATAAGCCATTGCAGGTGTTTGAGCTTGACCTGAACTTGTAGGAATACCTGGATTGATTGGTGGATTAGGATTTACAAGAGGATTGAGACCTCCAGGAGTGCCTAAACCAAGATTTAAAGATCTGAACAGGGATCTGTCAGGACTCACAATACTACGGATGTTAAAAGGTGACCCAGGAGGTGTTCCAAATGAACTTCTAGTTTGCGATATTTTTGGATTCCAAATTAAAGGGTTCCTACCTCGCCTTGTATCAGGTAGTTGCACAAATATATCCTCTGAACCGGATTTAGACCTAGTCGCTCTATTACTGTTATTAGCCAGTTTGAAACAAACTCTAACTCAGGAGTGCCCTCCTTCTAGCGCCAAAAAACTGTTGGTGATAGTTTTGATGCAATCACAACAGTAAGTTAAAATTCACATATAATGAACTGAAACTATACTTGAAAGATAAGAAGGAATCACTTAAGATTCAACTAATCCCAAGTCTACAATGGTTCGGTTGGTCAAGTTCAGTTGGTCAATGTGAAGCTGTAATGTTCAAGGGGTCTTACGTAGTTTAGGGTTTGTTTGTGGTTTATTGGACCAAGATTATGCAAAAAGATCATAGACATCAACAAGTATTTTTGTTCATTTGCATACAAGTGTTACTGTGCTACAAATTTTAGATGGTTTTCTTGAATTATTGCAGCTTTCTCCTTTATACATTTATGAAAACTGTCTACTGTAAACTGTGTTATGCATGCTACTTCAAATTTTGAGACAATTTCCTTTTGATTTCTACGTTTTCAGCTAAATATTTCAGATGGGTTGGGAAAAGTTAGAAAGATCTAATCTACACCTCGTTTACTCTACCGAAGGATCTAATTGTTTTGTTATGCACTATGTAAATACTACAGCAATTTGATCAAATCCACAGTGAAAACCTTAAATGCAAGTCCTGAGCATTTTCACAAACATACATTTAAAATTGCAAGCTCTCAAAGAAAATATTTCAAAACACAAAGAAGAGCAGGAGAACACTCAGAAAATAGATGGAGAACTCCAGATTCTATTGTATTAGAAACAAATAGTCATACATGATTTACAATGTAGGAATGACTCTTAGTTTCATTGATCAAACTATAGAGAACTTACAAGCTTTACAGATACAGTAAGGAAGCCAAACATTCCACGCACACCTTACTGCAAACAACAGGCGACCTCCTTCTTCTACTTCTAATCTAAACTAAGCTAACTTGCTGTATGTTCCTAAAAAATTTCCTGTGTAGCCCTTGTGTTTTCCTAAAATCCCTGTTGTAAAGTATTACAGTGTAGAGAGGCACAATATAAAGACTTTCTGATTGTCCTCACTACAGCAAAAAAACCTAACTAAACCCCTGGTTCAAACCCTTGGTTACAGCAATAAATGCAGGTGAACCAGTTCTCTAAAATATCTCTGAGCAACGTCAAATCTGGGTGAAATATTGCCCCTTCTGAGAAGCTCTGGCAGCTCAGTAATAACTTCTATTTGTCTGTTGAAATAATACCTTCAGCTGCAACCTTGTCCTCCATTTGAATGTCCTTGACTTCTTCGCACTTTGTCTTTACTTCTGGCTCCTGAGATCAAATTTTCTTCCTCCATGATGTCACTATGGTGAAGCTCCAGCTGCTTTCTCAACCGCAAGCCTGCAAGACAAGTCAAGCAATAAGTATCAAATTTATCAAATGAACAGCAAGAAGTTAAAATATCTGTTTAAATCAAGGTGACTGTGCAAAAATGTGGAAATCGGGTCCAAAAATCTTCCAAAACGCGTTCAAAATGTACACAGACTGTTCAAAACCCATCGGGTCAACCATCGCTGACCAAAAAAATGCTACGGGTGCCAAAAAATGCGTTTAAAATTTCCATCGCTTTCCACTTCCTGCCCTTCGGCATGAGAATCGCCATCAGCGCATCAAAAAATCGCTTGGCTGATGTTCGCTGTTTGGCCGATGGCCTTTCTTATTATTTCCCCTTTGTTTCCTTCCATCGGCGTGTCTCATATTATCAGCGTGACAAAAAACAACTCTGCCGATCACTATGGTTTGGCCGATGGCCCTTTTACTTCGCTCATCCTCCATCAGCGAGAGTTATGCTAATACAGCCCTAGCGGCTTGCATTTCATCCTTATTGGTGAGAGATTCGCCATCTGTAAACTCTAAATCTCCCCCGTCGATGCCTTTCGTTATACCGATACCTTATATCGGCGAGAGTTTCGCCGATAGCCATTCGTTTTTCATTCGGCTAAGTCCCTTTTCCATTTATCAGCGTGAGATCACCTATCGGCGACTCACAAATCTCTTCCGCCGATCACTTTTGTTACATCGATAGCCTTCATCGGCGTAAGTATTGCCGATGTCGCCGTTCTTAAGTTCTGTTGGTGTGAGACCCTTTCGTTGCCCAGACTTTTCCAAATAGTACCGACGGTGTTTGTTATGCCGATGGCATACCATCAGAGAGAGACTTTACTTCGGGGTGAGCCTTTGAAACTTGGTCGACGTTGAATGCTATGTCGATGACTATATCATCGGCGAGAGACACCCCCTCGGCGTGAGAATTTCGGACACCGCCGACCGCATATGTTACACTGATGGCAAAAGGCCATCAGTGAGAGATTTCACTTCGGTGGCACATTTCCAAACTCCACTGACCATAACAGTTATGCCGATAGCCCTTGTTTTGAACTCGAACCCTTGAACCTTAAACATGGTTCAATACAAAGGTTCAACGCAATGGTTCAAAGACACATTTCTACGCAAGGACTTACATTACAACTCATTTAGAAGAAAAAACTTCGAACCTTGAACCATTTGAACCAAAAAAGAGTTCAACCGGATGGTTCAATACACAGGTTCAAACTCGTAAAACAATGCCACTGAATAAATAATGGCGATCAAAGCGTGCTGATGCACCTTTTTCAAACAGTCAAATGTGAGATACAGAGTGGAACTCAGACAAAATACATTTAACCTGAAACCACCAAGTACAAATATTTCAAAATTTTAAACGAATGCCAACAAGGAAAAAAAGGCAAACAACTGACTGTTTATCATGCAAAACTTGATAGTACATTTTACCAAATTGATCATAACTTGCAAAATATGATGAATTTTGAGACGGTTCAAAAGGCAACCCTAGCTCATTTTTCACAAGGAATCCAACCACATCATGCAATGGTACTGAAAATGCAATTTTCCATTTTTCAACAAGGTTTGCAAATTTGAACCTCCTTTTCTGTTACCACCAAACAGAAAAAACACAAGCAGAAGCAACAACAGGGGTCCTCATTTTGCTAAGGGGCAAACTGGGGCGTGTTGTGAACATCACAACAAGCGGGTTTCTTCAAAATTTGTCTAAGGCATAAGGAGCTAAGGAATGCCTTTATCAACAATTTTCAAAAGTCGCGAACTCTTCAAAAGTTCAAGAATTCTCAAGTTCGCCGATTCGGTGATTCCCTGATAAAGAAGAAGCAAATGTTTACCTTGTTGGCAAACTTATGGTTTGGTGAACATTAAGTTTGTCGATTGGCAGATTTGCCAATCGGCGACTTTGCCGATAAAATGAAATAAAAGATATGCGGTGCAAGTGAAAGTTCCAAAGGCACAAAAGGTAGCAGAAGATGGCTTTCTCAGTGAAATTGGAGGTTCATGAACCTCCAAGTTTGCCGACAGAAGGTTTGGCCAATGGAGGATTCAATGATAAGGTGAGTAGGAAGAAGAGGCGCACCAAGGATCAAGTTCAGAAAATGGATAATCTAATGATAAAATAGTAAAAAGGGAAGAGGGAAGGTTTCACAAAGGGGTAAATGGGCCAATAGAAGGAAATTTGGCTAAGGCATGGTGAGTTTGAAGTTCCAAGGTTTCACTGACAGAGATTTTGCCGATAAGGCAAAAAGAAGAGTGAAGACATCGGCAAAGCAAAGTGGTTCGACAAAGTGAAGTTTTGTCAACAGGGATGACTTGGTTCGAAAGTTGGAGATTTTGCCGATAAGGCATGCAAATGGCTAAGGCAAAGAAAAAGAAACCTTATCGAGAAATCGGTAAAAGAGCAAACTTTTCACATGTTTGAAATTCCTCAAGTTTGCCGATAAGGTGATTCACCGAAAGAGAAGAAGATAGAAGTGGTCAAGTTTGGCAAAGTGACTTTTTGCTGACAACGGTAAAAGTAGGACCAAAAGGCAAAGTTTGTGAAAGCAAAGTTTTGTCAATAAGGAGGAGAAAGTTGCCCAAAGGCAGAGTTCAGGAAACAGAGATTTTGTCGATAAGGCAAAAAGAAAGCTTAGTTCATTAAGATGACATTTTTGCTGATAAGGCAAGCTCGGTTTGAGAATTAGAGAATTTGCTGATAAGACGAAAAGTGACAAAAGGAAAGGTAAAATCAGAAAATCGACAAAGGAAAGAACTCATCAGCTAGTTCGATTTTCTTATGGCTTGCTGACAGGGTGAAACACCGATAAAGCAGTGAAGGTAATAGCAAACAAAGGAAAGTTTAGCAAAAGATACTTTTACTGAAAAGGAAAAATGAAGACAAAAAGGTGATAAAGACTTGATTCGTAAAAAGTAGATTTTGCCGATAAGGCAAAAAGAGACAAGGCCAAAGGTTTGAAAAAGTGGGACTTTTTGGATAAAAGGAAGCAAAGGCAAAGTTCAGCAAAATAGAATTTTGTCGATAAAGAAGAAAGGAAGGTTCGCTAGAGTCAGGTTTTAACGAATGAAGGAAAGAGCAAAGATAAGAAAGGTTTTGTCATATGGATAATTTGCCAATAAGGCAAAATTAGTGTCACAGAGATAAAAGATAAAGACAAGGCTTGGTTCATGAAATGCAGAATTCATTGATAAGGCGAAAATGAACCAAATAGGAAAAGTTTGCAAAAGTGAAAGTCTGTCGATAAGGAAAATGAAGAGGAAATGCAAGCCACGTTCTAAAAACCAAGACTTTGTCAATAAAGAAGGAGCCCAATGGTTATGCATGAGGCAAATTTGCCAACCATAATAAATTCAGCAGTACCATAGAAGAAAAGAGGTACAACACTTTAAAGTGTTGTAAAAGCTTGCCCTCCCTGAAAGCATACCATTTTCTCAGGAGGAGGTACCCAACATTCAAAACTGTGCAGGCTAGGGGCGAATGGGGGTAGTTGAAATAGTGAATGCACCAGTACAAGAAAGGGACAAAATAAATTTGCAGGCCTACTCTCATAAATGTGTCTGGCACCCATGCATGCAAGCAATCTCTTTTGCAAGTTTGTAGGCTTGTTAGAGGCATGGCTACTGTCATAGTTGTTGTAATGTTCACAACATGCCCCATTTTACTCCTTAGCAAAATGAGGACCCCTGCTGTGGCTTTTGCTTTTGTTTTGTTTGTGTGGATCTGTTTGGTGGTAAAGGGAAAAAGAGGGTGAAAATTGCAAACTTTGTTAAAACTAGAGAAAAAATGCATTTCAGTACCAGGGCAAAATATGGGTGAATTCCTTGTGAAAAATGAGCTAGGGTTGCTTTTTGAACCATATTAAAATTCTAAGTATTTTGCCAGTTATGAGTATTTTGGTAAAATGTACAAGGGAAGGATTTGCTAGTTGCATATACAATGCCCTTTGTATATTGGGTTGCATATACAAGGTCCTTTGTATACAAGTTCGCTTGTATACAAAGTCCTTTGTATATCTCTTTCCATATACAAAGTCGTTTGTATATGCAAGGTCATTTTTTTTACATAGTCGCATGCGTCGTCGGGTTCCTAAGTCATTTTTACTTGTATGCATTTTGTTAAACATTCTATTTGTACATACAAGTCGGGCCCAAAAATGTTCAAAGTTTGAGTGCATAATTGTTTAAATCCGGCGATTGTATGTTATGTTTGTATGTTGGCGAAAGGAGAACATACAAAGCCAATATGCATTACATTTATGCAAGCCGCGGAACCCAAAAATTATTAAGGTTGGTTTTACTATTGTATGTTCGCGCTTTGTATATATGTATGTTTTGGGGACATACATTTTAATATACATACAAGGTGGACCCGAAACATTTCAAAGTTTGAATGAATAAACGGTGGGTCCGATGAATGCATAAACTATTTGTATGTTTAGGCGAAGGCAAAAAATACAAGGTAAGTATACAACGCGATATACAATGCACGGAACTGAAATGTTATGAAATGGAGTTAAGTTGTATATTTCAACACATACATTGCAATTTATACATTGCGGTGAACATTAATGTGGATCTCAGTGAAGATTTAAATTTGGTTAAATGAATGCCTCATTACTCAATGTATATTTAAAGATGCATTTTGGTATATACCTATCGCGGAGTCCAAAGTGGATTAACTGTGGTCTATAAAAGGTTGAGGTCTGAAAGGACATACAAGGGAGTTTGTATGTATTGGGCTTGTATCTAAAGGTTTGATACAAGCGAAATATGCATCGAGGAAATGCAAGTGAACGGTAAAGTGGACTCCACCACTTGCATGTCGGGTTTGTATGTATAATTACAATGTATGTGCTCGATATGCAAGTTGATATACAAGAGAAAGATGCAAAGTTTGAGATACAAAGAGCGGATGCGAAAAGAGATTAAATATTGCATATTCTTTGTATGCATATACATTTGTATGTTGCGATATACATTCTGATATTAAGGCAAAATATGCAAGCCGGATGTCAAAGGGAGAGTTAAAAATAGAAAATTCTTTGCATATTTTAGTGCTTGTATGTTTATTGCAGCGGTTAATTTCAAGTTTGAGGTTTGACTAAAGTGAAATTTAAGAGTGCATTTTATTGACTTGTATGTTGATCATAGGTACGCAGGTGTTAATGAATCTGTCATGGTTACGAAGACAAAGTAAAGTTAAACAGTCATCAGGCATCAGTGGAAAGATAAAAGCTCGACCAGACTACGAGAGTCTTGTCGATGACAGGGAAATGCAAGCCGATGGAATTACATCGGCCAGAAGGATGAGATCGATGGGAAACTTTTGGTCTACTCCAATGAAAGATGATTACGTTGATGATGAGAATGATATGCATTCGCGAGATACAAAGAAAAAAGGCTGGAAAGCAAAGCGAGTGGATTTTGAATCCATTTTAGAGCCCGATGGCGTGCAGGTAGAAATAAAGACAGGGCTTTCAATGTGGAGGGAATTGCAGGTGGAAACATTATTAGAAGAACGGCGGAGGACATCCTTACACTTAGTATGGGTGTGCTGCTCAGGGATTTTTGGCGGGATTTGTTGTCCACCAATTGATGTTGCACTTAAAATTTGGACCATTGTTTGACTAGAGTTTTTGGAGCTGTATTGGGGATAATCATAGCTATATATTGAGCCCCTTTACTCTATAATACTTTACACAGGGATTTTTAGAAGATAGCTAGCAGTTGTAATTAGTTCAAACATTTTAAATAGAAGGAGTAGTTTAGTTCAGAGGAGGTCGCCTGTGTCTGCAATAAGGAACGTGTGGAACATCCTGCTTCCTTACTGTATCTGTAAAGCTTTGTAAGTTTTTTGTGATTTGATTAATGAAGCTAAGAGTCATTCATACATTGTAAATCATATATGACTGTGTGTTTTGAATACAAATGAATCTAGAATTTTGCATCTATTTTCTGAGTGTCTTCTGGCTCTTCTTTGTATTTGAAACAATATCTCTTAAAGCTTGCAATCTTGACTGTATGTCTGTGAAAATACGCAGGGCTTACATTTAAGGTTTAATCTGTGGATTTGATCAATTTGCTGCATTGCTTGCAAAGTGCATAATAGAACATTTAGATCATGTAGTAAGAATGAAGTTTAGTTTAGATTTCTCTAACTCTTCCCAACCCATCTGAAATACTTAGCCAAAACGTAGAAATTTAAAGGAGATTGTCTGACATTTGAAAGAAATAGGAACAACTGAGTTAATATTTGGAGATCTTCATAAATATTTGAAAAGAAAAGCATGTGTTAATATAAATCATACAAAGCTTTCTAATACAGTAACAAGTTTATGCAAAGGAATGAAGAAAACATTGATATCTGTGATATTTTGTATAATTTGAGTCTAGTGAATCATCAAAAAACCTTAAATCACGTAAGGCCCCTTGCTTATTACAGCTTCAAATCAACCTACTAAATTGTCTCAACAGGTCAAGACCTGACCATACAGAAACTTGGGATTAAGCAAATCTTAATTGATTTCTTCATATCTTTCAAGAGAGTTAGGTTCATTTTGTGAATTTTAACTTTTGTTATGAATGTGTAAAAACAATCATCAACAATAGTTTACAGGTTTCATTTAAGTTTGTAGGGTCTCTGAGCTAGAAATTTAATGAAGCATGGGCGTGTCCTGGGTCGATTGACCAGAATTCAGTGCCCACTATAGTAGAATGATGATGAAATGTTATATATACATCTAAATTTAACAATGTATTTATATTAATTGTTCTTATGGGCTAATATATAGGTTAGAGAGTTCTTTGTGACTAGATCTTGTAACACAATTGCACGAACCAACTGGATTGCTCAAAGCTAAGCCTTCGATGTCTCTAGTTGCTAGTTCACCAATGAATGTAATTGGTTATTCTATGTCTACTTTCTCTTTAATAATTCTCTCTCTTTTGTAATGTCTATTTGGCCTCTATGATCAATATAAACTAATGTTTTGCCACTCATTATTCTTGTACTGTGTCTAATTGATTGATGTGAGTTGTGTATTGTGGATAAAACGGTCCCTTTCCTACCTTCACCTCTCTACCCTAACCTCTGTTTGACTTGATATGAGTCTATGTGAGTTCCCTTCAGCTTTGAGATCATTACTGTGTTGAGACGGTTACAACCAAACATATTTAATTTGGGGTATCACCTCTTTTAATTTTAGTAGTTCTTCTCCCCCTTTCCCCTACAAGTATTAGCAATAGATTTAGTTCAATTCTCTGAGATTTAAGCTTAAAAAGAGGAACCAACCTTCTCTAGAGGTCTGATCTCATCAGCAAGGGCCCACACCTTGAGATTAGTCCCATTGTGTCATTGGAGTGCTTGAACGAGCTTCAAGCAAGGTGCAATTTCACATGACAATAGTTTTTGGTATGCTTGGTGGGACTCTCCACTCTAAGTGGGAGTTGAGCTAAGAAATTTGGTATTATTCTTAGTTTATTCACTATTGTGGAAGCATTCAAGTACCTGGCAACTCTGTTGATCCAATACCCATATCAAGTTAGATGCTTGGAGTGTAGACAAGATCTTCTTCCAGAGGTAATTTTCAATTCATAAAGTATTCATTTACTAAGTCAAGAAGAAGAAATAGACTTTCTAGGTTTGCTACGAGGGAAAATAGGAGTGTAGTTCCATCTCCATCAAGAGCCCAGTCTATTCCCCCTCCAGCTAGATTCCAAGTTAGGTTCCAGTATTCAAGAAGAACCTTGTATATACCTAGAATCAATCTAAATATCAAAAATATGGCAAGGAATCTTCCATTTGTTGCTTTCAATGGGGGTAGCCCACTGGACCTAGCCCAATATGATGATATCCCCACCTCAACCTTAAAGGCTATACCACTCTTTACCGGTGAAAACTCCACCACCCCTATCAAGCACATTCAAAACATTGTCAGTATCTACTTTGTCCACAATGTCACTACTTACAATGTGGTAGTAAGGCTACTGGCCTCTTCATTCAAGGGAAAAGTTTTGCAATGGTATAGGGGCCTCTCAGCCAATTCCATCCACAACTGGGATGATCTTGGCACTAGATTGTGCTAGCACTTTTAATACAAGATCAGTGACCACCTGTCACTAATGGAGCAGCTAGCTACAATCAAGAGAGCCCCCATGAATATATGGTGGACTTTAATTATAGATTCCAAAAGACATGGGATAGAATCCCATTGTTGGTGAAGGCCTCCCTTGATACGGCATTCATTTACTATTTGAAATATTTGAATCCTAACATTCTTGTCATGACTTAATCCATGGGAGGAGCTATATTACCTAATGCATATGACAAAACAATCAGAGCAAAAAAATTATTGATTTAGGCTGGAAAAATTGCTCCAAGGTCATCAGTGCCTTTATTTCTAGAGGCCCCTATTATTCAGCCTATTGTGGCTCTAATTCCCACCACCACCTCTGTTACTCCCCTAATTACACCTATAGTTGAGAAAGAAGATGAGAAAGATGCTATGATTATAAAATTAAGCAATGAACTAGTGTTGGCAAGAAGACAGCCTATGCAGCCTAATAGGCCATATCAGCCCTCTAACCAGACATACTAGTCATTCAATTAGAATTATCAATAGAACAGGCCACTATATCAGGGTAATGTACAAAGGCAAAATCAGCCCAGTTACATCATACCATTGACTGATGTGCATCCTAATGTTGCTAGTACATCTAGGCCTCTTGTTCCCATACAGAACAACTTGGCTCATGATAACGATTGGTGTTATCCATGTAATCAGCCACATGATCAAAATTTGTGCCAAAGTGGATAGTTCAGTCAGGATTTGACAACACAAAACCAATCGGTACCTTCAGAGAAGCAAGTTAGGTCCAGTCAAGAAATGGTGGGAGGACATGAACAAATGCAAAACAATGCTACTTTGGTGAATTGGACACAGGATGATTTCTGTGGTGTTAATCAAAGTACAGGCCCAATAGCACACAACACAAGGGCCAAAAGAAGGGTCACTGAAGATACCTCAGTACCTGCAGTTGGGAAACAGACATCTTCTTCTCATGTAACCCAAATGGTTGCAAGTGAAGGAGTTGCAGCCAGGATTCCTTCAAGACAAGCAGATTGTTCTATTGGGAAGGTAAATTTAGTACCACAATAGCAGGCTTAGATCTGTCAACAAACAAGGATTGACCCTATCATTCCCAAAGCATCACTGAAGGGAAGTCAAATCCCCTTCAGCATTATTGATCAGATGAAAAAGACCAATATAAGTGTCAAATGTCAGACACTCTACTAAACCCATCCCAAAGAGATTTGTTGAAGGAAGCTTTGACGAGCTTCAACCAGCCTATTGTAGAGGTGACAAAAGAAAAGGCCACGATCCCATTGAGCCTATGCCAGCTAAAAAAGGAGGAAGCATGCACAATCAAAACTAGTAATCCCTCATCCATTGTATGTTTCCTTAATTATTGGTTACAAATTGTTACACAATTGTATGATAGATTTTGGGGCAGGTACCTCTGTCATGCTTAAGAATATAGCTGACAAGTTGGGTATAGAGTATGACCCTATGAACAAAGGGGTAGTGCAATTATATGGCACCATTGTTAACACAATGGGTGTTATTAAATATTTAAAACTCACTTTGCATGCATTACCTGGTTGCTTTGTTTCCAATATATTTTAGTCATTGATCTCCCAGTCTTCTTCAACATATGCCTATCTAGGGACTTCACAGACAAAATAGGTGGGTACCTATCCTCTGATTGGTCCCACATGTTATTTAGAACTAGGTATGGCACCAAAGTAACCATCAAGGTCGAGCCTATTGACAATGACCATATAGATCCCTACTCCCTTGATCCCACCAATATGAATTGTACAATCCATGAGTTAGAGGAGGATGACGATAATAGTAGGCATGAGGCTGCCACCCTAGTGGAAGAGATCCCCGACATACTACTTGATGAGTGGGCAAGTTGTTTTTAGTTTGACACTCGTGCTCATATAGAGGAAACATGGATGGGTAATTATTGTATCCATGAAGATGATGTTGTCATCCCTAATCTTGAAAAGACAATAGCAGATACAAGTAGGATATTGCAAGTGTTTTGATGGCTCCAGAAGAAAAAATGGAGCAGGTGTTGGGGTTGTATTGATCTCACCCCAAAAGGAAAGTTATTTCTCTTCATTCAGATTACAGTTCAATTGTACTAACAATGTAGCTAAGTATGAATCCTTGATTAAGGGCATACAACTAGCACAAAAAAGAGGGATAAAAGTTTTGCAAGTATTTGGTGACAACGAGCTAGTTGTTCACCAAATCAGATCACTTAGTGCTTCAAGGAATGACTTGTTAAAGTCATACAAACACAGGGTCTAGGACCTGATTGAAGACTTTGATGCCTTCAATATTCAGGTCGTTCCCAGGAGGAAAAACAAGGATATTGATAGGCTGGCCACAATTGGTGCACAATTTGGCATTCCCCAGAATGTCAAACAAAATTTAGATCAGCCCGTAAAGGTTGTTGTGAGGCTTTTTGTGCCTGATAATGTCATAAGCTAGCAAGTATTTGAAAGTGACCAGCAAATTGTAAATTTTTTGCAAGATGAGGCAATGTATGCTGCCAGGAACCAATTGATAATGCAAGAGCAATATGGTGACCAGGTGATCCAGCTAAAGACCAACAAACTGCCTAGGGGACTGATCACCTTAGAAAGCATATTTGGTCTAGATGATCAACCAAATAAAGAAAATATGAACATGACTATCAAAAAGGAGGACTATGAAGAGGTGGAAATTGTACAGGGAAGATTTCTCAAACATGGCAAGGTATGTAACCAAGCTGAAAGGCATGGTTTTATTAAGCTTTGCACTGAATTTGATGATTTAATTACTTGGGACTATCAAGATTTGAAATGATTTGATCCTAGTTTAATCCAACATACCATTGATCTAGACCCTAATGTAAAAACTATCCGCCAAAAGTAAAGGCCTGTCAACCCCAAAATAGAGCCTTTGATGAGAAAGGAGTTCATCTTGGGTGGCCAACCTAGTTCCAGTTAGGAAGAAGAATGGGGAAATAAGATTATGTGTGGACTTTAGAGACTTGAACAGAGCCTCCCTTGAAGACCACTATTTGCTCTCTTCCATGGAACAGATCCTACAAACAATAGCAGGAGCTAAAAGGTCTTCACTCCTAGACAGCTACTCAGGCTACAATCAAATTCTTGTAAAATAATTAGACCAGTATAAAACAACCTTTACCACCAAGTGGGGTACCTTGGCTTACCAAAAAATGCATTTTGGGTTGACGAATCCTGGAGAAACCTTTCAAAGAGAAATGAATTTGGCTTTTAAAGGTCTGATCAATGATATTATTCTAGTGTGTCTTGACGATCTGACCATATATTCTAAGCATGCAGCTAACCACTTAGGTCATTTAAGAAAAGTCTTTGAAAGATGTAGAGAATATGGAATATCATTAAATCCAAAAAAATGTGTATTTGTTGGGGCATGTAGTCTCAAAATAAGGACTAGCCATTGACCCTGAAAGGACAAGTGCCATTCTATCTCTTCCTCTTCCCAGTCACAAGAAATGCTTGCAGAGCTTCTTAGGAAAGATCAACTTCGCGAGGAGGTTCATACCTACTTTTTATTCAATAGAAAAACCCCTCACAACCATGGTCAAGAAGAATGTTGCCTTCACATGGTCCAAGGAAGGTAGGGACAATTTTGAAGCTATCAAGTAGGCCATTACACAAGCTCCAACGTTGATAAATCCTATTTATGAGAAGGATTTTATCCTTTATGCCTTTGGAGGCAAGGAGGGTATATCAGCAGTTCTAACACAATAGAGTGAAGAAAAAATGGAACAGCCAATTGCTTTCTTCAACCAGCCTCTCAAAGACTATGAATTAAGGTATCATTTTGTTGAGAAACAAGTGTTTGTTGTGGTAAAAGCACTAAAAAGGTTCAGATATATGCTTTCAAACAGCAAAATATAGTTGATGGTGAACCATCCCGATGTGAAAGAGTTCCTTTTAAGTAGGGATGTCAATGATAAGAGGGCTGGGTGAATCACAAAGGTGATGGAATATGATGTCAACATCAACATTACCAAGCTGGTGAGAGGCAAAGGCCTATGTGAGTAGATGGCTGCAGATGTTAAAGACACAAATGATGTTGTATGTGTCCAAGGGCAAGCACAACCAGTTGATTTTTACTCCCTGACTAACTGGTAATATGACATGGTCACACTTCTACAGTCAAGAAGATACCCTGATGGACTAAATCAAACAAAAAGAAGGTATTTCAGACTTCAGTCTATCCCGTATGTTCTTGTAGATAGTGTCTTGTTTAGAAAAGACATCAATGGAATTCTTTTTAGATGTGTTACTCAAGATCAGGCCTCTAGAATATTATAGGAATTTCATAATGGCCCTGCTAGTGGCCATTATTCTCCAAGAACAATTGTTGTTAAAATTATGAGGGTTGGTTATTAATGGACTGATTTGTTTAGAAATGCCCATAAATGGGTAAGGAGTTGCAAAGAATGCACATTCTTTGCAGGTAAACAAAGGTTGGTTGTTCTTCCTCTTCATTTGATTTAGACTGATCAGCCATTTGCCCAATGGAGTTTGGACTTCATTGGGATGATTAATCCACCTTCTAGTGGTGGCCACAAGTGGACTTTAGCAGCCACTTATTATTTTACAAGGTGGATAGAGGAAGTTGCATTGAAGGATGCCATAGAGGCCTCCATTTTAGATTTTCTTGAAGGTATAGTTACTATGTTTGGTGTTCCATTCACCATTATTTCTGACAATGTTAAAGCCTTTTTAGGCACAAAAATTACTAAATGAGCACCAAACTATGGGATTTATTTAAAAATATCATCCAACTACTACCCCCAAGGCAATGGCCTAACTGATTCCACAAACAAAAATCCAATCAGGATCATCAAGAGGACAATGGATGATAATCATAGAACTTGGCATTCCAAGTTGAAGATAGCTCTTTGGGCTTATAATATTACTCCTAAGAGGGCCATTGGTAATTCGCCCTTCATGCTAGTATATGGAAAGGAAGTAAGACTTCCACTATCATTGGAGTTACCTTCCCTTGACTTGGCCTAGCAGCTGGAATTGCTTGAAAATGATGTCATGACAGTCAGATTTACTGAGCTGGTGGAGGTTGAAGAAAAGAGGAATGCTGCCATGAAAACCCTTGACGCACACCAAGAACAGGTCAAGAGGACCTTTGATAGAAAATCAGTTGATAGAGTCTTCCAAGAGGGAGATTTGGTGCTGAAATGGGATAAATATAGGGCCAAGGAAGGAAGACATTCTAAATTTAATGCCATATGGAGCAGCCCCTACATCATCACCAGTTGCAAGCATGACAATGTCTTTGAACTATCCAAACTAACTGGTGAAGCACTTTCGATCCCAGTGAATGCGATTCATCTCAAATCATACTTCTAAGTTTGGTTTTGAAATTCTTGTAAATATTTAGAGTAGATTTGTTTTATGTTCTAGGTTTCCCTTCCTCCAAGTGCTCTTTCAGAAGTCTCATTCTCATTAGGAGAATGTTTGCTTTGTTTGTTTTGTTCTTATTTTTTGGAGGCATTTTTAATTTTGTTTGGTCATGAGGCTGCTTTTCTTTTGACCCTGTACCCAATGGATTGTATAAGGCAGCTAGATCCCTATGTTTAGTAGGCAAGCACCCCTGCAAAGTCACCAAAATGTTGACCTATTTTCCCCTTCCCAGAATCAAATAGCCCAGCCTAAAAATCTTGTTGAAATCCCTAGAAAAAGGCCTGATATCCTTCAGTTTCCAGTGTAAAACCTTACAAAAATCCTTGAAAATTCCTAGGCAAAATCTTTGCAAAAAACCTAGAAAAACCTAGAATTTTCTAAGTCCTTGTCTTATTTTTTTGGCCACTTTTGGCCTTTGTTGGCAAAAGTCCAGGTTCACAAACCTGCCAGTTTGTCGATTGGCCGATTCGCCAATAAGGCAGGAAAACTTGAAATTTCACTAAGTAAAGGAAAGCATGTTTCCCTTGTTGGCAATTTCCATGTTTCACAAACTTTTCCAAAATTTCAAACTTTCACAAGTTTGTTGATTCGCTACTTTGCCGACAATGGGCTAGGAGATCGGGTTTCTTCAAAATTTGTCTAAGGCATAAGGAGCTAAGGAATACCTTTATCGGCGATTTTCAAAAGTCATGAACTCTTCAAAAGTTCTAGAATTCTCAGGTTCACCGATTCAATAATTCCCTAATAATGAAGAAGCAAATGTTTGCCCTGTCGGCAAACTTATGGTTCGATGAACCTTAAGTTTACCGATCAGCTAGTTTGTCGATTGGCAACTTTGCTGACAAAATGAAAGAAAAGAGCCATGGTGCGAGTGAAATTTCCTAAGGCACAAAAGTCATTAGAAGATGGCTTTCTCGGTGAAATTGGAGGTTCACGAACCTCCAAGTTCACTGACAAAAGGTTTGGCCGACGAAGGATTCATCAATAAGGCAAGTACAAATGGATAATTTGCTGATAAAATAGTAAAAAGGTAAGGGGGAAAGGTTCGTAAAAGGGTAAATGGGCTGATAGAAGGAAATTTGGCTAAGGCATGGTGAGTTCAAAGTTCTAAGGTTTCACCAACAGAGATTTTGTCGATAAGGCAAAAAGAAGAGTGAAGACACCGACAAAGCAAACTGGTTCGACAAAGTGAAGTTTTTCCAACAAGGAGGACTTGGTTCGAAAGTTGGAAATTTTGCCGATACGGCATGGAAATGGCTAAGGCAAAGAAAAAGAAACATTATTGGGAAATCGGTAAAAGAGCAAACTTTTCAGTTTGAAATTCCTCACATTCGCCGATAAGGTGATTCATCGATAGAGAAGAAGGTGAAAGCGATCAAGTTTGGCAAAGTGACTTTTCGCCAACAAAGGTAAAAGCAAGACCAAAAGGCAAAGTTTGCGAAAGTGAAGTTTTTCCGATAAGGAGGAGAAAGTTGGCCAAAGGAAGATTTCAGGTAATAAAGATTTTGTCGATAATGCAAAAAGCATGCTTAGTTCGTCAAGATGACATTTTTTCTGATAAGGCAAGCCTAGTTCAAGAATTGGAGAATTCGGTGATAAGGAAAAAAGTGACTAAAGGAAAGGTAAAATCAGCAAATCGGCAAAGGAAAGAGCTCATCGGCTAGTTCAATTTTCTCATGGTTCACCGACAAGGCAGAAAGCCGATAAAGAAGTGAAGGAAATAGCAAGCAAAGGAAAGTTCGGCAAAAGACACTTTTGCTGACAAGGCAAAATGAAGACAAAAAGGTGCTAAAGGCTTGGTTCATAAAAAGAAGATTTTACTGATAAGGAAAAAAGAGACAAGGCCATGTTGCAAATATGTGTCTAATCGGTGTTGTCATTGATGTCAACATATCCTTGTTGCCATTGGTGTCAACTGTATTCCATTTTGTTGCATGTTTAGAAGACTGGAATGTTGAGGATATTGAGAAAATTAATGAAGATAAATGTATGCAGACCATATGGTTGTGTAGAAGATTGTCTGAAGTAGCTCCACTTAAGATTTGAGAGGTCCACATGAAGATTTGAAGAAGCTATGGCCATTTGAGTAGAACCAGGTTTTGACAAATGTTTAGAAGAGACAGAGTGATAGTAAATTGGTCTGAATTGCTCCGCATTGAAATATTATGATATGCAGATCTAGAGGCTTGTTTGGGAAGTCAGAATGTATCATCAACTCAAGTGGTTCATGGTTTGGAGGTCCACAAGCAATCTTTCTAGTGTGACAGTCATGGTAGACAATGTTCTTGAGGTTCCGGATGAAGATGCAAGTGATTCTGGTGATTTGGAGAAGTGTGGATGTTTTTGTTGAATTCAATGTGCTTGTGGAGGTCTTTGGATCGTGTGACTACTATGTTGGAGGTTCGCATTGAAGTTTGAGCTCATTGGTAAATATTTTCTTCTTGGTATTGTTGTTCTTCCCAGTCTTGGCCGACCGGATGTTTCAAGTGTGTTGCGGATGATCTAAGATCAATTCTATGGAGCATGGCATGTTGATCGAGGAAGATTTGAATCCTAGTTATGTTTAGCTGATAGCTCAGTGATTTGCATTAAGTTAGATGTTTGAAGTGTCGACCTTGATTCCAAGGTTGATGAAGCATATAAATACTTGTTGATGGGTTGTGGAAAATCATCCTTGTGCAAAAGAATCAAATTCAGAGAAGAGGATCAGAGGTAGAGCAGAGAAGAGTTGGAGCAGAGGAACAAGAATAGTAAAGGATGAAGTGATAGTGAAGAAGTATTTAAGAGAAGAGCAGAAGTTTTATGAGCATTCAATGAGACTGAACTAGGCATGAAGAAGATGCTATTTCTCAATTAACTCCTTCTATGTTAAACATAAATTTTGTAGGTAGTGAGCCTCTTTTGAACAGTGAGCTCTAGGTAGTGCACCCAAAGGCAAGTGCCTTCTGATTTTCAAGTACTTTTAATAGGGTATGAATCTTGTGGGCTAACCCCCACCATGGTTTTCCCTTAACTGAGTTTCCACATCAAAAATCTTGGTGTCAAGTATGTTAATTGTGTTTCTACTCATATGTTATTATTTCATGCTTTAATGTTTACATCATAAATCTGTTTGTAAGTTGTGAAAGAAGATTAAAATAGAAAAGGTTAATTTTGTGGGACAACTGATTCACCCCACCTCTCTCAGTTGTCTGGCCCAATTCCAACAATTGGTATCAGAGCCAGTTCCTCTAAAAGAAGCTTAACTGCTTGAGGAGATCCAAGATGTCGACTTACAAGAAGGAAAGACCGAGATTTGATGGAACAAATCACTCCCTCTGGAAGGTACACATGCAATGTCATTTAGAATGTATGGGTGATGCCTTTTGGTCGATAACTAAGAATGAGTATAAGATTTCGAAGAATGGCCCTACAACTCTAGATGAACTCAGGGAAGCTGAATGCAATATTCAAGCTAAAGAAGCATTATTGAGTGCTTTGACTAATACAGAATTGGCAAATGTCTTGGATTTGAAAACTACCCATGAAATCTAGAAAAAGTTGGAAAATCTATATGAAGGTGACAAATATGTCAAATGTACCAAGCTACAGAGCCTGAAGGTTAAATATGAAAGGTTGGTAATGAGTGAAGATGAAAACATTACTTCCTACATGCAGAAAGTGAATGAACTTGTGACCGGTATCATAAATGCTGGTGGAGTATTGGAAGAATCATAAATTGTTACCAAAGTGCTCAGATCCTTACCTAAGCATACAAGCATAAAGCTGCTTCCATTGAAGAGATCAGGACAGTGACAACTATTACAAGAGATCAATTAGTTGGTAAGCTCTCAACATTTGAAATGAGTGAGTTTGGTGATTCTCTTCCTAAGTCTGAATCTGCATTTAAGGCCAATGTATATGGAAAACAAAGATACGATTCAGGTAAAAGCTCTTCAGGAAGATCAAATAGATTTGCTAAGGCAAGGAAGGATCTTGAAGATGATGAAATTGAGTCTACAGAACTTGAAGTTCTTCTTGCCAAAATAATGCCAAGAGGATCCAATAAATATGAAGGAAAGTTGCCATTCAAATATTTTTCTTGTAATAAGATTGGTCATTTTGCCTCAAGATGTCTAGAGAAATTTTCAAATCCAAACCCTAACAGATAGAAAGGTTAGAAGAAATGTTACTATGTCCAAGAAGTTGGAGGAGTCACAAATGATAAATTTGATCATGGAGGTTCCACTGAAGGTGATTGGGTGTTCATTGCTATCAAAGAAGAAGATCTGGTCTCTACTGAATCTGCTAGCTGTACAAATGTGGAAAGTGCCTTGGCTTCTCAGGTTGTTGAAAATGATGAATGGGTGATTGATAGTAGATGCTCTCATCATATGACTAGTGATAAAAGTAAGTTTGTAAGCTTTGAAAAATATGAAGGTGGAATTGTGAAATTTGGAGACAACTCAGCTGGTAGAATCTGTGGTAGAGAATCCATCTCTTTTGATGGTAAGAATAACACTAATGATGTTCTCTATGTGGAAGGACTGAATCATAATCTTCTCAATGTTGGACTATTGGTTGAAAAGGGTTATGACCTAAGATTCAAGGATGGAAAATGCAAAATCTTGGAAAGCTTTGGAACTAAAATTGCATCTGGTACTTAGACTAGAGGTAACATCTTTCATTTAAGTAGTTCTGGTAAGATTTACCTGATTGCTCATATTGATCAGAGTTGGTTATGGCATAGAAGAATGTGTCATGTGAATTTTGATAACATTGTCAAGATGAGTTCTACTCAGGCTGTGAGAGATCTTCCAAAACTTATGAAACCTGATAGCATGTGTAGAGAATGTCAATTGGGTAAATAGAACGTAAATTCATTCAAGAGTAAAGAACAATTCTCAAATCGACTACAGGAACTTGTGCATACTGATCTATGTGGCCCTGCCAGAATTAGGAGTGTGCAAGGAGACATATATTTTATGTTGTTGATTGATGATTACTCCCAGATGATGTGGGTAACCTTCCTAAAAGAAAAATCAGAAGCTCTTGACAAATTCAAGGTGTTCAAATTTATGGTGGAGAATGAGATTGGTGTGAAAATAAAGTGTCTAAGATCTGACATAGGTGGAGAGTTTACCTCCGGTGAGTTTGATTCATTCTGTGAAAAGCATGGAATAAAAAGATAGTTATCTTCTCCTAGGACTCCTCAGCAGAATGGAGTTGTGGAAAGAAAGAACTGGACCATTCAAGAAGCTGCTAGGACCATAATGATAGAAGCAATTTTTCCACAAGTCTATTGGAGAGAGGTTGTGAGTATTGTTGTCTACACTCTTAATCGGGTGCAGATCAAAGGCAATTCTGGTAAGACACCTTATGAACTATGGTTTGGTCATCCTCTTACTATGAGATATTTCAGAGTTTTTGGTAGTAAATGTTATATCAAAAGAGATGAAGATCTAGGCAAGTTTGATACAGGAAGTGATGAAGGAATATTTTTGGGTTACTCTACTCAAAGCAAGGCATACCAGTGCTTTAACAAGAGATTGAAAAAGATTGTTGAAAGTGCAAATGTCAGATTTGATGAAAGCAAAGAAGGGCATTCCAGGTCTTGCAGATATGAATCAGATGATCAAGATGAAATTCAAAGACAAGGAAGGCAAGTTCAAATCCAGACCCAGATCCAGATTGATCCAAAAAATCTAGTGACTCAAGAGGATAATGCAGAAGTTGAGGAATAAGTTCAAGAAATAGAAGTTCAAGCGAATCCCAAAACTCCCAGGTATGTAAGGATGAATCATCCTAAAGATTAGATCATAGGAGATAGAAATAAGGGTGTTCAAACTAGGAGAATAATTGTTGAAGATCAAGAAGAGATTTGTTTGATTTCAAATATTGAACCAAAATCAGTAAGTGAAGCCTGCAATGATGAAAACTGGATAAAAACAATGGAAGAAGAATTAATGTAAATTGAAAAGAATCACACTTGGGATATTGTTTCTAGACTAGAGGACAAAAATGTGATTGGAACTAAATGGGTCTTCCGGAATAAACTAAATGAAGATGGTAAAGTTGTAAGAAACAAAGCAAGGTTAGTATGTAAAGGATATTCTCAAGTGGAAGGAA
Source organism: Cunninghamia lanceolata (assembly GCA_027924645.1). Classification (NCBI taxonomy): domain Eukaryota; kingdom Viridiplantae; phylum Streptophyta; class Pinopsida; order Cupressales; family Cupressaceae; genus Cunninghamia; species Cunninghamia lanceolata. The sequence goes on along the minus strand of BSBN01000391.1, from coordinate 39,458,706 downwards.
TTGATTTTGAAGAAACTTTTTCTCCGATAGGAAGAATAGATGAAGTTAGATTATTTCTTACATTTGTTTCTTTCAAATATTTCAAGGTATATCAGATGGATGTCAAGTCAGTATTTCTGAATGGAGAGCTAGAAGAAGTCTACATTGAGCAACTAGAAGGATTCCAGTTGTCTGATCAAGAAGATATGGTTTGTAGATTGAGAAAAGCTTTGTATGGACTTAAACAAGCCCCAAGAGCCTAGTATGCAAGATTGGATAAGTATCTGCTAAAGATAGGATTTAGGAAAGGCACTGCTGACAGTAATCTTTATTTCAAGATTGATCATGAGCACATATTAATTGTTGAGGTATTTGTTGATGATATCATTTTTGGTGGAAATGGAAGCATGTGTAAGAAATTTGTTGATCAGATGCAAAGTGAATTTGAAATGTCCATGTTTGGTGAGATGAATTTCTTTTTAGGTCTGCAAATCAGTCAATCAGATAAAGGTATCTTCATATCTCAGTCTAAATATGTGAGAGAATTATTGAAAAAGTTTGGAATGGAGGACTCAAAACTAGTAAGTACTCCTATGGTAACCGGATGCAAGTTGAGTAAAGATGATAATTCACCTAAGGCATATCAAAAAAGGTATAGATCAATGATTGGGGGACTGCTCTATCTGACTCAGACTAGACTTGCTATCATGAATGCAGTTGGACTTGTTGCTAGATTTCAAGCTGATCCTAGAGAATCCCATGTAGTAGCAGTCAAGAGAATTTTTAGATTTCTTAAAGGGACACTTGACTATGGCTTGTGGTATCCAAAGGACAATGACTTCACTCTTCATGCATGTATTGATTATGATTGGGCAGGAGATGTGGATGACAGGAAAAGTACTACTGGTGGTGCATTCTTCTTGGGAAGAAGATTGGTTTCTTGGTTGAGAAAAAAACAAGAGGCAATATCTCTGTCTACTGCAGAGGCAGAGTACATAGCAGCAGCAAGTAATTGCACTCAAGTTTTGTGGATGAAGAAAATGTTGAAGGATATCAAAGTGGTATTTGACGGTCCTGTTACAATCTTCTATGATAATTCAAGTGCAATAAATATCTCCAAGAATCCAGTGTTGCATTCAAAAACAAAACACATATCCATCAAGTTTCATTTCATGAGAGAAAAAGTAAGTGATAATGAAGTCAAAATGGAGTTTGTTTCTTCAAAGGATCAGATTGCATAAATATTCACCAAGCCTCTGCCTAAGGATACTTTTGAGTATCTCAGAGAGAAGTTAGAGGTTATTAGCCCTCCTGCTCAGAACTAAGATGCACTAGGGTGCATTAGTCCGGTGGAATTCACAGTCATATCTTGCGATCCAGATTGGTATTAAGGAGATACTACTCAGGAGGAGTAGTTAGTATACAAATTCTAGAGATTGGTCTGAAACAAAAAGGGGGAGAAAAGATTGCAAATATGTTCCATTTGCCATTGATGTCAAAGGGGGAGAGAAGTCATGTGAAAAACTAGTTGCTGATAAAAGGGGGAGCAGTGAAGAAAGTAGTTGCAGAAGTGATAAGAGAAAGGGGGAGAAGTTCTTATCTTAATGGTTGAATCAGTTTTTCACATCATATGTTTCCATCAATGACAAAGGGAGAGATTTTTGAAAATATGTGTCTAATCAGTGTTGTCATTGATGTCAACATATCCTTGTTGCTATTGGTGTCAACTATATTCCATTTTGTTTCCTGTTTAGAAGACTACAATGTTGAGGATATTGAGAAAATTAATGAAGATAAATATATGCAGACCATATGGTTGTGTAGAAGATTGTCTGAAGTAGCTCCACTTAATATTTGAGAGGTCCGCATGAAGATTTGAAGCTATGGCCATCTAAGTAGAACCAAGTTGGTAGTTGTTCAGAAGAGACAGAGTGACAGTAAATTGGTCTGGATTGCTCTGCATTGAAATATTATGATCTGCAGATCTACAGGCTTGTTTGGGAAGTCATTATGTATCATCAACTCAAGTGGTTTATGGTTTGGAGGTCCACAAGCAATCTTTCTAGTATGACAGTCATGGCAGACAATGTTCTTGAGGTTCCGGATGAAGATGCAAGTGATTCTGGTGATTTGGAGGAGTGCAGGTGTTTTTTGTTGAATTCAATGTACTTGTGGAGGTCTCTAGATCATTTGATTGCTATGTTGGAGGTCTGCATTGAAGTTTGAGTTCATTGTTCTTGGTATTGATGTTCTTCCCAGTCTTGGCCGACCAGATGTTTCAAGTGTGTTGCGGATGATCTAAGAGCAATTCTATGGAGCATGGCATGTTAATTGAGGAAGATTTGAATCCCAGTTATGTTTAGCCGATAGCTCAGTGATTCACATTAAGTCAGATGTTTGAAGTGTTGACCTTGATTCCAAGGTTGATGGAGCATATAAATACTTGTTGATGAGTTGTGGAAAATCATCCTTGTGTGAAATAATCAAATTCGAAGAAGAGGATCAGAGGCAGAGCAGAGAAGAGGAGCAGAGGAACAAGAATAGTAAAGGATGAAGTGATAGTGAAGAAGTATTTAAGAGAAGAGCAGAAGTTTTATGAGCTTTCAATGAGATTGAACCAGGCATGAAGAAGATGATATTTCTTAGTTAATTCCTTCTATGTTAAACATAAATTTTGTAGGCAGTGAGCCTCTTTTGAGCAGTGAGCTCTGGGTAGTGCACTCGAAGGCAAGTGCCTTCCCATTTTCAAGTACTTTTAACAGGGTATGAATCTTGTGGGTTAACCCCCACCGTGGTTTTCTCTTAATCGGGTTTCCACGTCAAAAATCTTGGTTTCAAGTGTGTTAATTGTGTTTTTTCTCATATGTTATTATTTCATGCTTTAATGTTTACATCATAAATTTGTTTGTAAGTTGTGAAAGAAGATTAAAATAGAAAAGATTAATTTTGTGTGACACCTGATTCACCCCCCCCTCTCAGTTGTCTGGCCTAATTCCAACATTCCAACAAACCAAAGGTTTGGAAAAGTGGGACTTTTCTGATAAAAGGAAGCAAAGGCAAAGTTCAGCAAAATGGAATTTTGTTGATAAAGAAGAAAGGATGGTTCACCAAAGTCAAGTTTTGTCGACCAAAGGAAAGAGAAAAGATAAGAAACGTTTGACATATGGATAATTTATCGATAAGGAAAAATTAGTGCCAAAGAGAAAAGATAAAGACAAGGCTTGGTTAGTGAAATGTAGAATTCACTGATAAGGCAAAAATGAACCAATTGGAAAAAATTTGCAAAAGCGAAAGTTTTGTGATAAGGCAAATGAAGAGGAAATGCAAGCTAGGTTCCAAAAACCAAGACTTTGCCGATGAAGAAGGAGCCCAATGGTTCTACATGAGGTGAATTCACCAGCCATAATAAATTTAGAGGTTCCATAGAAGAAAAGAGGTACAACACTTTTAAAGTGTTGTAAAAGTTTTCTCTCCCTAAAATCATGCCATTTTCTCATAAGGAGGTACCCAGCATTCAAAGCTCCATAGGCTAGGGCCGAATGGGAGTAGTTGAAATAGTGAATGCACCAATATAGGAAAGGGACAAAATAGATTTATAGGCCTTCTCTCATAAATGTGCCTAGCACCCATGTGTGCAAACAATCTCTTTTACAGGTTTGCAGGCCCGTTAGAGGCATTGCTACTGTCCTAGTTCACAGGTTTCGTTCCAGTTGTAGGGTCTCTAAGCCTAAAATTTAATGAAGCATGGGTACATCCTGGGTCGATTGACCTGAATTAAGCACCCATTGTAGCAGAATGATGATGAAATGTCATATATACATATGAAAATAATGTATTTATGTTAGTTGTTCTTCTAGGCTATTATACAAGTTAGAGAGTTCTTTCTGACCAGACCTTGTAATGTAATTGTACAAACCAACTGGATTTGACATGTTGTGCTTGAAGTTGAGCCTTAGATGTCTCTAGTTGTTAGTTCACCAATGAATGTAATTGGTTATTCTGTGTCTACTTTCTCTGTAATAATTCTCTCTTTTGTAATGGATATTGGCCTCTATGATCAATATAAACTGATGTTTTGCCTCTCATTATTCTTGTACCATATCTAATTAATTGATGTGAGTTGTGTATTGTGGATAAAATGGTCCCTTTCATACCTTCACCTCTCTATCCTGGCCTCTATTTGAATTGATATGAGTCTGTGTGAGTTCCCTTCAGCTTTGAGATCATTACCATGTTGAGTCACTTCCAGCCAAACATCTTTAATTTGGTGCATCACCTCTTTTAATTTCAGTAGTTCTTCTCCCCCTTTTCCCCTATAAGTATTAGCACTAGATTTAGTTCAATTCTCTAATCCTTAAGCTTAGAAAGAGGAACCAGCCTTCTCTATAGGTCTGATCTCATCAACAAGGTCCCACACTTCAAGCATGGTGCAATTTCACATGACAACACTTATCTTGTCTATGCTAAGATTAAGAATCTATTCGGCAGGCCAATGTCACTACTTTTGCATATGTCTCAAATATTCTTCCATCTAGGGCTAACCTTATTTCAGGGCTTATTCTAGAAATAAACCAGTATATCTTTTGCTTCTCAGTGAGTGATTCCTCCAACTTCCTAGTTGTCTCCTTGAATCTCTTATCAAAGTCCTTTATCAATTCCTTCTCCAATTGCATCAAATCTCTCATCTTGCTTACCCCTTTTGTCAGAACATCTAGATCTCCAAAATTTTCCAAAAATTCCTTCTTGATCTCATCCCAATCCTTGTCACTATTCGAGCATGTCTTCCTATACCACTTTAGTGCTTCATTCCACAAGGTGCCTATTAAGTCAAACAACTTGATTTCATCTCTTATTACTCATGTTCAATTCCAAATTGACTCTAACACAAAATTGTGTTTGGCTGCTTTGGTAGTGTCCTTCTCAAATATTGGTAGCTTGATAGGAATATCCATGATTGATCTTCTCAAAATCTCCAGTACTCTGTGTGAGTTTCTTTCGGTCTACTCCTCCAATTAGGTTGTCCTCTCTCAACTCGCTTCCCTTCTCTTCCCTTATTTCTTTATAGTCAGATATCAAAGTACTCTCCTAAAACTTATGTGAAATTGCTTCAGATCTCTACTATTCTCTTTGCTTCCTTGTTTTCTTGAATATCTCCCTTCTCTACTAAAATTCTCTTGAATTTATATGGCACTCATGGTGACTCATGGTCAAGTGGTTGTGTCTCTTCATAGTGTCTCTTCAAGTTAGGGGATACTCTTCCATTTTTAAACTGACATTATGTCAGCATTCAATGATGATTGAAATAACCTTCCAAAACCCTTAAAACTCTTCTCAATGTTTACCGCATCTTCTCCTCCTCTTATCTCCTTTATGCTTTGGAAAATTAGCTCCTCTAGATATTCCTCATCCATCTTCAAAATTTCTGGTGTTAATTCAACTTTACCAGCAGTCTGTGACATAAACCCTAAATCACCTGTTTGTTTACTTGCCCTTCCACATTCCTCTCTGGTAGCACCCACAATGGCGTGCTCAACAGCATCCTCAATAATACCCTCTATATCTTCACCTTCTAACCTCCTTTCTATGGAAACACCCCCCTTGGCACTCTCAGCAACATCCTTCATGATGTGCTTGTCTTCTTCCTTTCTTTCGGCAGCACCCCCAATGGTGCGCTCAGTAGCATCCTTCATGATGTGCTTGTCTTCTTCCTTCCTTCAAGAAGCACCCCTAGTGGTATGCTCTTCAAATTCTTCTATCTTTTCTTTTGTACCTTCTATTATCCCTCCTTTCTCTATCATGTGTGCCCTTTCCATTCTTCTATAGTAATGTTCTTATCTTTCCTAAGTTTGTTTCAATCTCTCCTCTCTGCTTATCTCCATATTGGTTTTGATTTCTTCATTGATCATTATTTTCCTCTACTTCTCCCCTTTCGCCATGGGTTTTCTTTATTTGGTGTTCCATTAGTCCTCTTATATCTCATGGAATCCTTATTTGAAGAGTCACATCTTTTGAAAGGTCCTTTTGGACCCTACCCCCTTTCCACTCACCATCGCCTTAAGTGTCTCCCCCCCTCTCATAAAGGTAGAAACTTAAGGTAACTTGAATTCCTCTGTAATTTAAATTTTTTTCTCGCCAACCTCACCTTCTCTCCTTTCCAGAACTTTACACTACTTCTTTAGATGTTTTGTCTTTTCAACCTTTAACTACCTTCTTCCAGGGTCCTGACAATAGAACCAAATGTTGGTAAGAAATGTAGAGGAGATGCCGATCCGGAGATCCAGTCCTTAGTCAATTCTTTGTAGTCAATTTATACCTTGGTCAAGTAGCTAGAGCTTAATAGCAAAACATAAAGAATAACAAAATAGAGTATCACATACACATCAAAGTAAAATAACACAGAATTACCTGGTACTGAAAGATCACCATATATGTATATTAACAATCATAAAGGCATACATCATCTATCCATCTTTCAGCAGGTCTAGGTCTCTACCTCAATAGTTACAATCATGACATCTATGTCATTATTACATCGAAACATATAATCTATCATACTCCTATTCTCCTCTATATTATCATGATATCCTATATCTATACATATAGTATATCTATTACATATAGGGATGTGCTGCCTATTGGCTCCAGCCTCTGCATAGTGTGTAGTCTCCTCCTGTCAGCTCTCCTTTATGCTTTGTACCCTACTAACAAGTAGCATCATATGCACCTTGTTAGATGAGGAGATAGAGTTAGAGAGGGGGAGAGAGATAGAAAGATAGAGTTAGAGAGAGGGATAGATATTGAGAGATGGAGAAAGCAAGATAGAGGGGGGGAGATATAGAGATAGAGAGGTAAAGAGATAGAGAGAGAGGGAGGATGGAGAAATAAAGAGAAAAAGGGAGAGAGATATATATAGATATAGAGAGGTAGGGAGAGGGAGGGAGATAGAGAGAGGGATAGAGAGGGAGAGATAGAGAGAGGGAGAGATATAGAGAGAGTGAGGATATAGAGATAAGAGATAGAGGGGGAAATAGATAAAGATATTGAGAGGGATAAAAAGAGGGAGAGATAGAGAGGGAGGGAGAGAGAGAGAGAGAGAGAGAGAGAGAGAGAGAGAGAGAGAGAGAGAGAGAGAGAGAGAGAGAGAGAGAGAGAGAGAGAGAGAGAGAGAGAGAGAGAGAGAGAGAGAGAGAGAGAGAGAGAGAGAGAGAGAGAGAGAGAGAGAGAGAGAGAGAGAGAGAGAGATAGGAGATATATATATATATATATATATATATATATATATAAAGAGATAGTGAGAGAGATAGAAAGAGATGGAGGGGGAGGGAGAGAGACATATAGAGATATTGAGAGAAATATATATATATAGAGAGAGAGAGAGAGTTAAATAAATAGGGATAAAGAGATAGAGATATATTGAGTTGAATAAGCTGTTACAAAAAGTGATTTAGACTTTGAAAATCTACACTAATTTCCTTTTCCAACATGTCAATTTAATGTTTCATGGAGGATTCTTGTTTAATCATCATATTCAACAATAAGCTTATGCACATTCTAAATTCTCATAAAAAATGACAAATGGCATATTGAACGAAACTATGGGATGCATTATCTTGCCTTTACAGGTTGGTTAAAAATGGTGTAAATTTTATGTCACATTAATTCTTCTTCAAAGAGATTTGATATTTTACTTGGTAGACCTTGGATATTAAAACAATGTAAAGAAATGTCTTCTATGTTAGATCAATGTATCAAGTAGTATAAGGAAGAACAACTAAGAGAATTAGCAATTCATAAGACCAAGTGAGCATATACTGATAAAGTCCAAAGTTATGTATGCACATTCTTGTTTTAAAGAAAAAGACAAGGCAAGGCCTAAAGCACCTCAAATTGCAAAACCTATAGTTAATGTGCTTAAAGGGTTTGCTTTTTATGCATTTCGGAGATCCTTATGAAAAAAAAAAATTAATCATGTGTCAAGGAAAACAAAAAGAATAAAGGTATTGTAAATGATAAGGAATTTAAACATATATGAGCTTTTATAGGAACTTATTCTACTTGGGTCCCAAAGAAATTTTTATAATGCAAAATTATACTTATGGAACCATCTCCAAAGAAGTAGGAATACTAGGTAAATAAATATAAAGCAATAGTTCCACCACTCTCTATCACATTTGTCAAAGGTTATACAATACATAGTGATGAGAACTTCATTATACATGATCTATAGAGAGGGAAGTAGAGAGAGAGAGAGAGAGCCTGAGGGAGAGATAAAGATAGAGAGAGGGAGAGATAGAGATGGGTGGAAAGAGAGAGGGGGACTAAGATAAAGAAAGGGATAGAGATAGATAGAGAGGAAGATAGAGATAGAGAGAGAGAGAGAGATATAGGGTAGAGATAGGGAGATAAAGAGTGAGGAGAGATAGAGAGGGAAAGATATAGAGGTAGATATAGAGAGAGAAAAAAAAGGGAGAGAGGGAGAGATAGAGAGATAAGGATATAGGGAGAGAGAGAGAGAGAGAGATGGAGAGATGGAGAGAGATGGGGAGATAGAGATTGAGAGGTAGAGAGATTGAGAGGTAGACTCTCTCTCTCTCTCTCTCTCTCTCTCTCTCTGTATCCCTCTATCTCCCTCTCTCATTCTCTTTAGATATACCTATCTACTCTCCCTCTATCTCTTTAGATCTCTTTATCCTCCCTATCTCTCTATCTCTCCCTCTTTATATCTTGTTATGTCAAAAAAATGTCCCCTTGGGGGCTTTTCCCTCTTAAGGTTTAGCTCCCAGGTCCTTAGAATGCATTTAGATCATATTGCATGTTAATTTTGACTCCCAATGAGAAGACCCCGAAGTCTTATGGCAAATAGAACCTAGGGGTACTATTTTGATGATCCCTAAACAAAAATGGGAGGTTGGACTTGGGCAATAGCACCCTAGTCCCATCCTATTTTAGGTCTGCCCTAAAAAAAATGTCGATTTTATGACCGTTATTTAGGTCCTATACCGACATTTCAAGTTTGAATTACGAAATTCTTAGTGGGAATCTTTGTAGTTGTATATATAAGCATGTTTAGTGTTTCATTTGTAAACTAGATGGAAACTAGATGACATTGTGAACTTGTGACTTTATGTGAAAGTGATTCAAGGCATTCATTATGTAGCAAAGTAGTATTTTGTTGTTATTGTGCTTGTTTGTTGTAGATTTGACTCCGTCTCCTCATGGCATGAAGAGCATCTTCCTTCCATGAGATCTACACTTCAAGGCAATGTCTATTGTGTTTTTGATCATTTATCATTTAGATTTTGCCTTTATCCTGCAGGGATATGCACTCTCATCTAACAATAGTGTTTGGAAGACTTGAATGTCTCTCTGGGGCTTGACCGAGGCAAGCCTCTAAACACCACAACCCCCTCCCACACTCCTTTGTGATTGTAGGTTACAGGTACCAAGCTTCATGGAGTGGAGTTACAGAAAGGAGGTTGCAGACAACAAGGATTTAGGATCTGAAAGAAAGAGGACAAAGGTGAACATTTTGGGACAAGGGTGCTAGTTCCAGTGTCCTCCATCTTTTTCGGGGTAGAAACAGAAGATACGGTGCAAATCAGTGTCAGAAGGAGATTCAGATTTCGTGATGAAAACTATACCTTGGACAGGGGTGCTAGTGCCAATGTCCCTGACTGTTTCACATTCTAGATTTCAAAAAATAGTGAGTTAACAATCTTTGTCCTTCACCTTAGCCTGAAAGGATTTGTCGTAATTCATTAATTTGCTTACTGTTTTACATATTTAGGGTTTTAAGAGTAACTGAGCATTAAATTGAGATATTGTTTGATACATCTAAACTTTTCCATCATTCCAAGTGGCAGCCCAACCTAATAGGTGATTTCTCTCGCTTAGTGGAGATTCAATTCGGTTGATATGCCCTTGAATGTTTGGTGAGAAGGGACGATTTGCCTTTGAAACCTAAACCAAAACATTTCTCCCTTTTCCTACTAAACATTTTGGTGAACCCATGTTTGTTTGAATTTTTTCACCTTGTTGAGTGTTATACTTCAGATTTGCATACATTTAATTCATCATTTTAATATTGCATTTGAAAATCTACAAAAAAATTGAAATAAATTTTAAAAATTTTAAAAAAATTGCATTCTAGGGTTTGAACTTTCACATAATTTGCATTAATTTAGTTCCATTTTATTTAATTTATAATTTTTGCATTAAATCTGAAATTTATTTTTCATCATTCATTTTATTGCATTTGAAAAATTACAAAAATATTGAAAATTTTGAAAAAATTGGCATCTTAGGCTTACATTTTAGCATAATTTGAATTAATTGGCATTTAATTTCATTAAATTATCTGTTATTTTCATCAGATCTGATTAAATTACATAAATTCATCATTTAGTATCCATTTGCATTGTATTTTCATGCGTAAATTATCAAAAATTGATTGAAATTGCGCATTTTTCATAAAAACCTAGTTTTGTAGTAGCTAGGGTTTGTAGTCAAAATATTGTTTCAGATTTTACTACCCTTTCAAAACACTCATTAGGACTGATTTATAATTGTAGTATTAAATCACAATAGATTTCTTGCAAAATTTCATGTCTAGGGTTCGAAAACCTTGCATTTTCACTAGATTTGGCCTTATCATCTCTCTAGAATTGCATTACAAGTGTGTTGTAAGGGATTTTGTTGTATTATTTGAATGATCTTAGGGTTATAATCTTTTTTCCCTCCTCAAATTCCTTACAACACCCTTTCTATTCAGCATTTACATTGAAAATTGGTGAAAAATTGCATATTTTAGGTGTATTTTCACTAGGTTTTGACTTGTCATCACTCTAGAATTGCATCAAAGGCATGTTGTGAAGTCTATTGTTGCATCATTCAGTAGATATTAGGCATATTATTTTTTTTCCCTCTTTAAATTCTTCACAACACCTCTTCTTTCACTCATTTGCATTGAAAAAGTTGAAAAGTCAAGCATTTTAAGTCATATTTATACATAGTTTTGCATCAAACACGTGTTGTGAAGGATATTATTGCATTATTGGGTTGATATTGAGTTTATTATTCACTTCCCCTCTTGAAATTCTTCACAAAACCTCTTCTTCTAGTCATTTGCATTGAAAAAGTAAAAAATCAAGCATTTTTAGGTGCATAAACAAGCATAATTTATCTTGTTTCATTGCATTCAATCTAAATATATCAAATCATCAATTGGGCCTTGTTGTGTTGTACCATTTTCCTCCTATCCATTGTGTTTTTTGTGCACTTATTGTGTCTTGTTAGCCTTTCCCCTCAAACAAGTGCGTAGGAGTGAAATAGTCACACATCTAGGGTACCTTAACCTTCACAATAACTTTGCATGTCTTGTTTTAATAGATCTCATTGGATATTGCTGTTACAAGACATTTCATGATGGCATCCTCATGTTATCCTTCTTCAAAAAATTTGCATGAGTATATCCTAGACTTTGAAAATTTCTCCAAATTCACTAATGAGAACCCTCATGTCTTAGAGCACATCGCTTCTATAAGTAATATTGAGGTTTCTATATGTTCTACATATGAGCTGAAATTACTTTGTTGTACACATGATTTTGATAGCTTTGCATTACTCATAAGAGCATATCCTTTGATATTAGAAGATTTAACTAAATTCATCTCTAGGATTACTCATGAGAAAGATGAGAGTGAAATTTCTTTTTCCGTTAATGATGATGATGATTCCATAGATTATCCTACTTCTCCTATCATCGAGTGTTCAATAACATTAGATGAGAAGACTATAGATAGCTCTATTAATGATACAACACCTAACCCTCCTAACATCACCTTGCCTTTCTCTCATTCTAATGCTCTCCCTGGCCAAGATGTAGCATTAGTGGATGAGAAAAGGTCTCTCACATTAAATCCTTTAGGGATAGATATTGGGTATAATAAAGAGGGATACAATGTTAATTCAATATTCACTAATAGACTTTGTAGCAATGTTCCTAAGATTATTGTGCGAGGGGCACCTAGTGCATCTTCTTGCTTAAAACCAATCATTACAGTTCAAGGATATCGAAGACTACCTTGACCCCTGGATTACATTCTAAACTATGCAAAACAAATCACTCAAAGAAATCAAGGTGTTCAAAATGTGTCACAACAACCACATCACAATGTGATTTCTCACACATACAAGACCCATAATAACAAACAAAATAAGAAAGCACCTCATGTGCCTATTTCCCTCCTAGCTTCTCAACCTATGCTTCCTCCACCACCTCGTCTCACTCATAAAAGTAGTCAAGAATATGATCTTGTCAAGTAGCTTCATGTTACTCCGGCTAAGATTTCTCTTTGGGATTTAATACAAACATCACCTACATACCATGGAATGCTCCATGAAGCTTTACAAAAGGTGATTGTCCCACCTACTGCTAAGCTGAATGACCTAGTTGTTGTATTAGATAGTATGCATGCAACAAAAATAGATATTCTCTTTCAACCACATGAATTACTATCAATTGAAGTTCAAAACCAATATGATCCGCTTGTAATATTTGTCACGATAGATACAAAGTTGGTAAAGTGAGTTATGATAGACAATGGATCGGCTCTCAATGTTTGTGGCATGGACTTACTAAATAAAATAAAGGCTAACACATCAAAAATCACACCAGATACACTTAGCATTCGTGGCTTTGATAATCATAGTAGACAATCTATAGGTACTATAACCTTACCTGTAAAGGTGGGTCCTGTGACTTTACCTACCCTTTTTCATGTCATACCTGGTTCTCTTTCATATGATATGATTCTCGATAGACCATGGATTCATGCCATGGGGGCAGTTCTGTCTACCCTTCATAGATCAATAAAGTTTATTTATCAAGACAAGCTCTGCACTATACACGTTGATCCTAAACTGAATAATTGTTTACATATTGAAATGCAAAAACAAGTTTACAATCATATGAGCTTAAACAATTTACGAGCTGATTCATCAGTGCCTCTTGCCACAGATAATGTTGTGCAAGACTCTACACCATCAAATGCACTTTTTGGTGATGATTAGGGTTCATTAGATTTTAATCCTTGCAGTATAGGGGAATATAAACTTAATAACCCTGACACATCAAAAGTCACATCGATCTCATCCAAGCAATCTTTTGAAACACCTAAGAGACCTAAAGCCTCCTTGGTAGAAAACAAAGATAATACACTTTCTCACACTACAAATTATGAGACCTATGAGGCTTCACCATCTTCTAAAGAAATGACATCCCTCTACGGTCGAGGATTTAAAATCCTTTATAACAACTGTGACTATGTAGGTAATGGATGTGGTGTAAATCAACAAGGGATTTGAGTACCTATAGAATCCGCTTCAAGACATTACTCAGGAGGCATTGGTTATAATCCATTTAAAGAAAAGAAAGCCTCCCATCTTCCTAAACTCAATGTTAATGCAATTTCAACAAGACCAAAATGACATGTGAAATATCCTGGGCTGATAGATAGGAATTGTCTGTTGGGAAGCATCCCTTTGAATCAGGTAAATATTTATCCATCATTAAGCCACACTTGTTGTAGCAAATATTATAATTGCTCTCAAGGGTGACCTCTTCCTAGATATATATGTTCTTAACATTGGGATGAATCAGGTAAGTATTTCTAACCCTTTACCTCTATGTTGTGTTTCCCCCGTGATGTGTTGTGTTGTTTAGGCCTCCTAGGATGACCCTTGATACTCTTGTAAGGTCAAGGATACCAGGAGACTGCCTCTGTTGTGACCCTTATTCTATTTGTATCATCATTCTTCTATATTGTCTCTCCTCTATTTTCATTGTTGTGTGTTGCGTCTTATGGACATAGCATTGCGGTTGGTGACTTGGGGGCTCCCTCCTACGTGACTATCCCTAAGGCACTTGTTTCTCCTCTCTTGATTTATTGTTTACCTTCCTCTAGTGGTTCTATATAGCTGGCAGATAATGAAAAATATATTATACTGATACGGACCTAGTGTCCCTTCAGCAAGAAATCAAAAAATAGACCTAGTCCATACATGACAACGGGGTTGATATATATTATCTGACACTTGGCTAGTAGAATCACTTTGTGTGGTATCTTGATGTTGTCTTATTGCACTTACAAAACATATGTTCAATACTACTGCTCCATGCACTTTGTCTATCTTGGATATTGTTTTCCTCGACCCTTTATGTGAATGATCATATGCATTATTGTTTATCATGATTGTATGGATACTAACACCTTTTCTTGTAGGAAATTGTATGTTTGTGGGAACATTTGGTGATCGCAAAGTACATGTCACCTCTGGGGGGCATGGGCTTTGCGAGAGATCATGTTCCCTTGTGTGTTTTCTCTCTACCTTAATGTGCTTGATATCAGTACATGATATCAACCACCTTAAGGTGGGGGCATATATAAGGTAAGTTGTCTGATGATTTTGGTACTAACAAAGTGTGTTTGAAGCCCTCTACGGAGGCAGGATGTTGTATATCTGAGCATGTGCACATCTTTATTTCCTTTATATTGCAATTACTTAAGTCCTCTGTGGAGGCAGGGATGGTGTATTTCTCGAGGAGATTGCACATCTTGTCATTTTCTATGAGTCCTCCGAGTAGGCGGGGAGCGGATTTGAGACTATCCTAACCCTTAAGCGTGTCTTCGGTGATTGTTGTGGCAAAGCCCAATCATCAGTGTATGTCTGTAATGTGCCTGAGATGGCTGTGAACCTAGCAATAGGTTATTTCCATCAATTGTCTGTCGTGTTTTCTCCGTGTCCTCCATGTGTGTGTGTATGGCATGTTTTTCCCCAAGCATAGTTTCAAGACCAGTGGCGATGAGCTCCTCCTATGCTTTAGGATTTGTATGGCATGTTTTTTCTCAAGTGTAGTTTCAATATTGGTGGCGATGAGCTCTTCCTACACTTTGAGATTTGTTTGGCGTGTCTGTTGCCCCTTATGCAGTTTCAAGACTAGTGGCGATGAGCTCCTCCTGCATTTGGGTTGTGTGTTTATTTTCCTTGTACTTGCATTTGCATTTCATATATGAGAAAATGAAAAAAAAAAAATAATAATCACTGCATTCACTATATTTATTATGTTTTGCATGTCTCTAATGATGTCTTCTTCATGGTTTGCGTGACTATAATTGTCTTCTCTGTGTTTTACATGTCTGTCATTGTATTCAATGTGTTTGGCATGTCTTCACCGTGTTTGGCATGTTTGTTGTGTTTGTTAATCATACTTTAATGCATGTATTGGCCTTGCATTTATACATACATTAAAGTGGGGGCTAAATGTTGTCAGAAAATGTCCCCTTGGGGGCTTTTCCCTCTTAAGGTTTATCTCCCGGGTCCTTAAATGCATTTAGATCATATTGCATGTTCATTTTGACTCGTAATGAGAAGACCCCGAAGTCTTATGGCAAATAGGACCTAGGTGTTGGTTATGATGTTAGTCACAATAAACACGAATAAAAGTACACACAACAAACCTTTATATCTTGAAAGTATGATCAATTTAGGATAAATTGATGACTCCAAGTCTCTGTTGATCAGGTCATGATCGTCTGATGTCACTCAAAGGTTGATGTGATATGATGTTTTCCATCCAATGGGTCTTACTTTGCTCCGCTACCAAGAATTAATGTATAAACATCTAGTCTTGCACCTGCTTCCTATAAATTACTTCACAAACAAGGTTATTTCTACTGTATTCAACAGATGATGATGATATTTATAAATTTGATCAATTCTTCTAAACATCAACTGTCATGAACTAATTTTACTTCTGCACTTATGAATTTATCTAAATAATGTTCCTTTAAGCTAATATTTGCATGATTACTATTATCATTTATATGTATTTGCATGAGATTATCAATTATACATGTAGATTAACTCAATTATGCTAAGAATATTCAATTTCATTCGGGATATCTACATATTTCTATGTATTTACTTAGGATTATCTGTGTATTTGCAATTATGATGGTGATTTGAATGAAATTAAGAAAATTATGTGAAAAGCTTTCTAATATTTACTAAATTGAATGAATCTTTAGCTATTGGTCCACATACAATCTAGATATTGTCATGAAAGGAAGAAAACCAAACCATAGGTTCACCAGGGTGTTCCATAGCTAAGTATGGTTGATGCAAACTTTGATGGAAAAGAGATGAAGACAACAAATACAACATGAATTGCACTCCAAGGGACGCAGCAAATCAAAGCACAAGCCAAGAATTCATCTATAGATTACTCAAAGTATATGATTATGTATAATCTAGATCTTCACTTTCATTAAGTATACAAAAGACATGTACATCTACAATCAGCTTTGAAATTAGTCCTGAGAAACTTCAGCAATCTAACTTCAATTAAGTTTCGAATAATATACAATGTGCACTCCATTTCCTTTTATAGGACAAAGAGAGGAGGTAGTTACATTGATCCAACGATCAAGATTTGTCTATCTAAATCAACAGTCCATATCTCTTTTGACTTGGTCAATGGATATCAAAACGTGGCACAAGTTGCCAGCTAGCAACCATCTTGGTGCAGGAGCACCCCTACAAGGCAGAACATAAGTTCATTGTTCGCATGTCAGGACATCAGTCTATTTTTAGTATGTTTGACTTCATGATGTAATAAGGTCCATTGGACCAATGCGTATGTGTTTGATCCACCTAGGAGAATGTGCAGGTAGTTAGAGTTCATTACCAGGTTGTCTGAGCTGTCTTCTCCCAGCTGCTTGGAACTGTCTTCTCCCAGCCGCTTGGAAGCTCCCAGCTGCTGGGAATCGAGTTGGTAGTACTCGTAGGATATTGCTATATATAGCTTAGATCAGTTAGGGTTTGGTATTATGATGTGTTGTAGTGTGTTGAAGGAAGACGTATGTTGTGTTAGTGATTGAGTTGAGATTCAGGGAGCAGTCCAGAGATTGAGAAAACATTGTTGTGATACAGCATTGTAGAAGCAGAATATTTGTGAAGATCTCATCAATTGCATTTATCTGGTTTACAAGCTGTTTGTGTTTTGATCTCTGTTCTAATTACAAGTTGATGGATTCTTTCAACCCTTCCACCGGTTGATTCTCTGAATCGGTGGAATGGTCATGTATGTTAGTTTAGTTTGTATTTTAGTTTTTTTGTTTATGCATTTCATTGTTGGGAGATCAGTTGGTAGCATGCTATGAATCAGCCTAGCATCCTCATGTGCTAGGGTTAGGAGGATAAACTTTTAAGTTTTGATCAGAGGGTGATCCGGCCCGATCATCATGTTTTCTATGTGAAGTCGTGAGGTTCTGTAAGTTTGCATGCAGCTGACGGATATGTAGGATCCGCATGTGATTTTCTAGACTGTGTGAATCGCATCGACATCTGCGAGTATATCGCTATCCGGATCGAGTTATGAAGCTGACGAAGACTGTATGTTTTGAATGCATCAGGATGATATAAGTCAGATATATACTCAGTGTGTATATCATCATCAGGATCATCTTTCGTGTGTATCCATCATCCGCATATCGCTATCGTATGCGGGAGTAAAAATCACTTTTTTGGCTAAGGACAGGAGGAGGATCTTAAAGGTCGTCATCAGGATATTTATAATATCACCCGACATTTCATTATCATGCTGCGGAGGATGTAAGCGTCTTATATCCGGGTGACATCATCATCAGGTGCATGTGACGTCATCGTCATCAGGATATTGCGAATATCACCCGATGCAGATTTATCCTGCTGTCGTTAAGTGCTTTGGAATCGGCAGGAGTAATAGTGTCGGGGAGACCTTTTTCGGCCTGGCCGATAGAAGAAGTGTTGCCGATAGGCAACCTGACCGATGAAAAAGAGATATCGGGGTGATATCGGACATCGGGACAGAGTGTCAGAGTCCGGCCGATAAGCCAAGTCTGGCCGATCGGTATAGGACTGATATATTCATCAGGGTGACATTAGTCATCGGGGGTAAGACATTTCCCCTTGGCCGATGAACCATCTCTCGCCGATAGGTGATAAGGAAGTGAACAGTGGTCAGCAGGAGGATATTTCATGCTCGTCCGAAATATGATGATGCTGACAAGCTTATAGGTATACATGCTGCATGTCCAGATCTTAGCATGCTAGTGGATTAATGGCTTTTCCATCCTATTTGTAAGCTTCTGTTGCGTTTCCTCTGCATCATAGTGGTATCAGAGCAAAGGAAGGATCTTCTAGAAAAGATCAGGATATAGCAGGATGTCAGATGAAGAAGGAACATCTGAGATTCCAGCAAGGATGACCAACGTTGAGTTGGCAGTTCTGGTAAAGAAACAGATTGCAGAGAGCAAGGCCGTGAAGGCTCAGAATCAGGAATTGAAGGATGAGTTAGAGAAGTTGAGGAACAGAGTAGGTTCTGGTAGAGAAGAAGATAGGGAAGAAGAAGAGATCCCTAGTTGGAACGAGGAGGTCGTTCCTGCAGACCAGAGACCACTGTTGAACGCCCTCAAGGCCATGGAGAGGAGAACCATGGATGTGAAATTGGATTTGCCAGTGTTTACAGGAAAGATGGAACCTGATTCAGTGATGGAGTGGATAGACTCCTTGAACAATTTCTTTGAAACAGAGGAGATACCAGAACAACAGAGGGTGAAAATAGCCCAGTCAAAAATGAAAGAAGCTGCCTTGACATGGTGGAATTTCGTCCAAGATGATAGAGTACATGAAGGAAAGCGTAGAGTCACTACATGGAAGAAAATGATGGCATTAGTAAAGGAAGCTTATGTCCCATTGGATTACAGTATCCAATTACACAAGAGGAAGCAAAACCTGAAGCAGAAGGAGCTAGATGTCAGCTCATATACAGAAGAATTCATGAAACTTTGTGTGAAAACAAAGATAAAGGAAAGTGAAGAAGAGAAGGTAGCTAGATACCTTAATGGATTGAGGTTCAACATTCAGGAAGATTTAAGTCTACATAATCCAGATACAGTTCAGAAATGCTTCCAGTTGGCATTGAAAGTGGAAGAGAAGTTAAAGAGAAAACAAGAACAACACAATAGAGGAAGAGGAAGACAACAAAGGGGTGGAAGAGGTCCTTTTAGAGGTAGAGGACATGGACATGGATATCAAGGAGAATCCAGTCATGACAATAGTAAGGGAAACAATAGTCAGAACCAGGGGGAAAATTATAGTCAGCAAGGAAACTTCAGAGGTAGAAGACTTTTCAGAGGAAGATCCCAGGGCAGAGGATCCTTCAGATGTTATAACTGTAACAAAGAAGGCCATATAGCCAGCAGATGTCCAGAAAAGGCCACAAGCTCAACAGGAGAAAGGAGAACAAATCTGATCCAAGAACCTGATAATCAAAGTATGACAGGCTCTAATGCTTTTCAGAGTGTGAATGCTCCTGATAATTATGGATACCTAGAAAGTGGAGAGTCTCTAATGATGAGAAGAACAGTGACTACCATGAAGGTACCTGACAAAGAATCCCCTCAAAGAAAGTCTCTTTTCAAGACTATTTGCAAAGCAGGAGGTAAGGCATGTAAAGTTTTGATTGATTCTGGTTCTACTGAAAATTTTGTGTCTGAAGAAATGGTGACAAAGCTTAAGCTTAGGAGATTGCCTCACCCATCCCCATACAAAGTCTCATGGCTTACCCAAGGTCAGCAGACAATTGTAGAAGAGCAGGCTTGGGTAGAATTTCAGATTGGAGCATATAAGGATAAGTTGTTGTTTGACATTACCACGATGGATGCTTGCAATCTTTTATTTGGTAGACCATGGCAGTATGATTTGAAGGCACAACATGATGGTGTTAGAAACACCTATACAATCACTAAAGATGGTAAGGTTATAAAGTTGCTACCATTGACGGAGAAGGAGGAGAAATCTAAAGGAAAAGAGGTGAAGGTAATGCTGATGGAAGGTAAACAGTTCATGAAAGAAGTAGCAGCAGAAGGTGCAGTTGCATATGCCCTAATCCCATGCATGAGGGTGAATAAAGAATAGCAGCAAGAAGTCAAGGAAGAGAAGAAGCAAAGGTTCATAGACCCAGCTATCCAAGAGCTATTGGATAAGTACAAAGGTATCATCTCAGAGGGAATACCAAGATCCCTACCACCTATCAGGGATATTAGTCACTGCATAGACTTAATTCCAGGGTCAACACTTCCAAACAAAGCAGCCTATAAGCTAACTCCAGAACAGAATGCAGAAGTAGCCAGACAAATTGAAGAATTATTGGATTCAGGTCTGATTGGGAAAAGTTTAAGTCCATGTGCAGTACCAGCTGTACTAGCACCAAAGAAGGAAGGTACTTGGAGGCTTTGCACAGATTCCAGAGCTATTAACAAGATCACAATCAGGTATAGGTTTCCAATCCCTAGGATAGAGGATTTACTTGACTGTTTGGAAGGTGCTAAGTATTTTACAAAAATAGATTTGAAGAGCGGATATCATCAGATCAGGATTAGGCTAGGAGATGAATGGAAAACAGCATTCAAAACTAATGAAGGGTTATATGAGTGGAAGGTTATGCCTTTTGGTTTATCTAATGCACCTAGTACTTTTATGAGGTTGATGAATGAGGTTTTGAAAGAGTTCATTGGTAAGTTTGTCATAGTATATCTAGATGACATTCTGATTTTCAGCAACACACAAGAAGAACATCTCAGACACATAGATTTGGTTCTTAAGAGGTTACATGAAGAGCAGCTGATGATAAATTTAGACAAGTGTTTGTTCATGCAAGAGGAGATCACATATTTGGGTTTTGTCATTTCACAAGGAAATTTACAAATGGATAAGGAGAAGGTAAGTGCCATATTGTCTTGGCCAACCCCAAAGACTATGAATGATGTCAGAAGTTTCCATGGGTTAGCAACCTTCTACAGGAAGTTTATAAGAGGGTTTAGTCATATTTGTGTACCCATGCTTAATACCATCAAAGGAGGACAGAAGTGCAGATTTGTTTGGACTCAAAGAGCAGATGATTCTTTTGAAACATTGAAGAAGAAGGTGGCACAGCAGCCAGTCCTTGCACTTCCAGACTTTAACAAAATCTTTCAGGTGGAATGTGATGCCAGTCACATGGCCATTGGAGCAGTACTCAGCCAAGAAGGTAGACCTGTTGCATTTTTCAGTGAGAAGCTCAATGATGCTAAAAAGAGGTATTCCTCATATGATTTGGAAATGTATGCTTTAGTCCAGTCACTCAAGAAATGGAGGCATTACTTGATGCCAAAGGAATTCATAGTATTCACGGATAACCAGGCTCTGAGTTTCATAAACAGCCAGGAAAAGTTGAACCACAGACACATGAAATGGGTAGAAACCTTACAAGCTTTTACTTTTACATTGAAGCATAAGAAAGGAGTCAAGAATAAAGTTGCAGATGCTTTGAGCAGGAGAGTTCTAACAGTCAACCAGATTCAGTTAGAAAGTGTTGGCATTGATTCACTAAAGACCATGTATGAGACTGATGAAGATTTTGGGGAGATATATCATGTATGTACTTCTTTTGGAGAGAAATATCATGCTGAATTCTCTGAATTTTTGATTCAGGATGGATTGTTGTTCAAAGGTGGACAGTTATGTATTCCAAGGTGTTCTATGAGGTTAAACATCATTAAGGAGAAACATTGTGGAGCTATGGCAGGTCATTTTGGTCTAGATAAGACTCTTGATCTTGTCCGAAGACATTACTTTTGGCCTAAGTTACAATTAGATGTCAGAAAGTTTGTAGAGACATGTGTGATATGTCAGAAAGCTAAAGGCAGGTCGACTAATGCAGGTTTATATCAGCCCTTACCCATTCCTTCCAGACCATGGGAAAGCATAAGTATGGATTTTGTCTTAGGTTTACCAAGGACAAGGAAAGGGTTTGACAGTGTTTTTGTTGTAGTGGATAGATTCAACAAAATGGCACATTTCTTGCCATGCTTCATACATTGCAGATTTGTTTTTCAGGGAGATTGTCAGGATCCATGGATTGCCATTGAGCATAGTGTCAGATAGGGATGTGAAGTTTATTGGTCACTTCTGGAGAACTCTTTGGAAGAAACTTGGAACAAATTTGTCTTTTTCCTCTGCATATCATCCTCAAACGGATGGACAGACTGAAGTAGTGAACCGTTCCTTAGGAAATTTGCTTAGATGTTTGACAAAACAACATGGAGAAAAGTGGGATAATATTTTATCTCAAGCTAAATTTTCCTATAATGACACTGTCAATAGGAGCACCGGGAAATCACCTTTCCAGATAGTTTATGGTGTGCATCCAAGAGGAATTTTGGAATTAAGAGATCTACCTACAGTAGACCCTGTTAGTGCAGAAGGAGAAGCTTTTGCAGCAGCCATAAAAGAGGTTCATGATCAAGTCAAGACCCAACTGCAACAAACCACCTTGAAGTATAAGGAATATGCTGATAAAAAGAAGAAGGATGTACAGTTTGATGTTGGCGACTTGGTATGGGTTCATTTAAAGAAGGACAAACTTCCTAAGGGCAAATATACGAAACTCATGCAGAGAAAAGTTGGACCATGTCAGATTTTGCACAAGCATGGACAAAATGCTTATGAGATACAACTTCCCCCTGATCTTGGTTTGTCCCCTATATTCAATGTATGTGATTTAACTCCCTACAAGTCTAATCCAGATGCAGACCAGGAACTCCTCCAGGATACAGTCAATGATGACATTCCCAAGCATGCTCCTCCACAGTTGCAGAAGGTTTTGGACACCCGGGTGGTCAAACAGACCCGGAACAAACAGTACTTGGAGTATCTAGTATCTTGGCAGGGAAAACCTAATTCCGAAGCAGTATGGATGACTGAAGAGCAGATCCAGAACCATGGTGTAGATCTCCATATTCTCATCTCAAGTGGACTTGAGATTTCTTCTTCTGGGGAGTATGGTGCAGGAGCACCCCTACAAGGTAGAACATAAGTTCATTGTTCGCATGTCAGGACATCAGTCTATTTTTAGTATGTTTGACTTCATGATGTAATAAGGTCCATTAGACCAATGCGTATGTGTTTGATCCACCTAGGAGAATGTGCAGGTAGTTAGAGTTCGTTACCAGGTTGTCTGAGCTGTCTTCTCCCAGCTGCTTGGAACTGTCTTCTCCCAGCCGCTTGGAAGCTCCCAGCCGCTGGGAATCGAGTTGGTAGTACTCATAGGATATTGCTATATATAGCTTAGATCAGTTAGGGTTTGGTATTATGATGTGTTGTAGTGTGTTGAAGGAAGATGTATGTTGTGTTAGTGATTGAGTTGAGATTCAGGGAGCAGTCCAGAGATTGAGAAAACATTGTTGTGATACAGCATTGTGGAAGCAGAATATTTGTGAAGATCTCATCAATTGCATTTATCTGGTTTACAAGCTGTTTGTGTTTTGATCTCTGTTCTAATTACAAGTTGATGGATTCTTTCAACCCTTCCACTGGTTGATTCTCTGAATCGGTGGAATGGTCATGTATGTTAGTTTAGTTTGTATTTTGGTTTTTTTGTTTATGCATTTCATTGTTGGGAGATCAGTTGGTAGCATGCTATGAATCAGCCTAGCATCCTCATGTGCTAGGGTTAGGAGGATAAACTTTTAAGTTTTGATCAGAGGGTGATCCGGCCCGATCATCATGTTTTCTATGTGAAGTCGTGAGGTTCTGTAAGTTTGCATGCAGCTGACGGATATGTAGGATCCGCATGTGATTTTCCAGACTGTGTGAATCGCATCGACATCTGCGAGTATATCGCTATCCGGATTGGGTTATGAAGCTAACGAAGACTGTATGTTTTGAATGCATCAGGATGATATAAGTCAAATATATACTCAGTGTGTATATCATCGTCAGGATCATCTTTCGTGTGTATCCATCATCCGCATATCGCTATCGTATGCGGGAGTAAAAATCACTTTTTTGGCTAAGGACAGGAGGAGGATCTTAAAGGTCGTCATCAGGATATTTATAATATCACCCGACATTTCATTATCATGCTGCGGAGGATGTAAGCGTCTTATATCCGGGTGACATCATCATCGGGTGCATGTGACGTCATCGTCATCAGGATATTGCGAATATCACCTGATGCAGATTTATCCTGCTGTCGTTAAGTGCTTTGGCATCGGCAGGAGTAATAGCGTCGGGGAGACCTTTTTCGGCCTGGCCGATAGAAGAAGTGTTGCCGATAGGCAACCTGACCGATGAAAAAGAGATATCGGGGTGATATTAGACATCGGGACAGAGTGTTGGAGTCCGGCCGATAAGCCAAGTCTGGCCGATCGGTATAGGACCGATATATTCATCGGGGTGACATTAGTCATCGGGGGTAAGACATTTCCCCTTGGCCGATGAACCATCTCTCGCCGATAGGCGATAAGGAAGTGAACAGTGGTCAGCAGGAGGATATTTCATGCTCGTCCGAAATATGATGATGCTGACAAGCTTTTAGGTATACATGCTGCATGTCCAGATCTTAGCATGCTAGTGGATTAATGGCTTTTCCATCCTATTTGTAAGCTTCTGTTGCGTTTCCTCTGCATCACATCTGGTGGGACTCGATCACTTTTGTCTCATTATGCATATGACCTTGTCATCATGCATCCTTACTCATTCTCTTCTTCGTCATCTTTGTTATCTTCTTCATCATCTTCACCATCCTCATCATCCTCATCAGTGTGAGGGTCATCTCCTACATGTATGATGATAGTCTCCCTTATGGGTTCATATGTCTGTATTATTCTTTCAATCTCTCCCCCATCTTGGACTCTAGCTCTTACAGTAGCATGGTCCTAGGAATGGAATTGTGTCTGTAGAGCAATCCATTTGTTCTTTCTGTTGTTTAAGGTCTCATTATATGCTTCCACCTTGGCCTTCATCCTCATAGCCTTGTTGACTATATCCTCTGTCATATGGTGAAGAGGGTCATTTGTTTCCTGTTTGAAATTATTTTGAAAGGCCTAAATTGCAAAATTAGCATCCTGATTTTCTATCTTTCCTTCTACATTACCTTCTAAAGCTTCCATGGTATTGGCCTCCTCAGCCATAAGATGATGCAATTTAACACTAATATCCCTAAGCTTGGCATTACATCTTTTCAGGATATCACTCTTGAACCTAGTACTTCATACCATATGCCTAATAATTGTGCTATATTGTTGTCAAATACCTGATTATATATGAGCACCTTCATGTCTATGTGCCTCATCTCAACCAGGGCATCCAAATGTTTGTCTACTTTGATGGATCTCCGGGCAACCTTCTTTTGAAGTTTATCTACTTTGCTCCTTATTGTGTTAAGCAAGTTCCAATTGGATAGGGAGGTCTTTATCACTTTTTCTGCTTCAGACATGAAAAGAATAAACCAATTGTCTACCACATGAGCCTATGCTTCATGATGTCCAGCCTTGTGACCTCCTCCTAAGATATAATGGTCAAAGGAGCAGCTGTGTCTACTGGCATGTGCTTAGGGTCAATTAACCCTTTTATAAATGTATGCAACTGAGCAATGTGCTCCTTATGCATTTTATTCTTATCCTTCTCTTTTTTCACACTTTTCATCAAGGAGTCAATAATATCTTTGGCCTCTTGGCCCTCCTACTCCTCGGTAGCAAAGCCTAGATCAACATTAGTTATTTGAAATTCATCAATGCTTATTTCTCCTTTCGCTTTATCTGCCATTGGCAGAGCTACCTGAGTTGTCCTCCTACCCATTGTAGGATCTCTCCTAATGGTGGATATAGGTCTACCATTCCTCTTAGACTTGATCATTTCTGTTGAAAATAGTGCAGCAACATCAAACTCAGGCACATCAGTGTCCTGGGGTGGGTTTATTTCATGTTGCAACCAATATGGTATATCACCAGTAGATCCTTGTTGATCAGTTTGCTCAATGTGAGCATCCTGAGATTCTACATTCTGCTCTACCCTTGGTGGGGAGGTTTCTTTTCTCTGTTCTTCCTCACACATTTTCTCATGAGGGATCTCTTGTTGTGCAGGAGGTTCTTGTGATGCATTTACATTTTGTTCCTGTGTATTTTGCTGCATTTGATCCTGATCAAGATTTTGAACATTTTGATCTACTTTATCTGGGTGATCACCCTGATTAGGCTTATTCACATTCGTTGTTTCCCTTTGTTGATTATCATCTTGTTGAAGACTTTTTTCTTTAACTTTTGAAAGGTCCCCTTCTCAAGGGTCTTAGGTTTTACCCATTTCTTTTCCATTTGTTTCTTTTTCAGGTGTCGGCTCCTTATTCTGATTATCACCCTTATCAGGCATCTCTTTATCATCCTCCTTATGTATATTGGCTTCTACCTTTTCTTATTCTAGAGGTGCATTTTTATCTCTATCCTGATCCTCATCACCCTAATAAGCTAGGTCTATGGCAACAGGGCTTGTGACTTGATTGACTAAGTTTCCCAAACCAATTTGTTGTGCTACCTCTTCAGGATTTTCTTCTTCTATTTCTTCCATTTCAACCTCCTCCTGATGGGCTCCCTTTTGAACTATAGGAGTGCCATGAAGGGTCATCTTTGTGTTTGCCACCAAAGTCTCCATATTCTGAGCAGAAATATAATTAACTACATCATCATCAGATAAATCTACTGTATCATCTAGTGGAAAAGGTAGCTCCTTCCTTGCACTCCACATCTCTTCTCTTTAGTCCTCTGCCTTCTCAGTCTTAAACTTCACAATGTCAGGGATGGGAACTTCATGTTGCAAGTTCTTCAAGATACCCTCACCACCTGTACCCCTCAATATAATGGGGCTTACATCCACAGTTCCTCTCATTACTTTTTTCTATTTCTTTTGTGGTGGTGTTGAGTCCTTCTTCCTCTTGATCAAGAGGTCATCATCTGAGGGTTTATCCTCTTCTTCTATAATAACAAGGGGAGGCTTTGCAAAAGCCTTCTTTTGTTTTGTTGGTGTGTGAGGTGATGCTACAGCTAATGTAGAAGCTACATTCTCATTTGGTTGTGGTTGTCTAATGATCCTCACCCTAGTAGCTTGGTTTCCTTTCTTATTTTTAGTTTGTTGCAGCTCTACATTTGACTGCCTCTTTTCCCAAAGAAAATCATCATACTCTTCATCAGACAATTCTTGTCTCTTTCTCTTATTGTCCACAATGACGGCTACCACTTTATTCTTTAGTTGGGTGACCTCTTTTTCTACCCAATCCTTAGTCAACTGCATGACCTTTTGAGTTATCTAGTCCAAGGAAGTTTCTTCTGGCTAATCCCACTCTGGAGCTGATATGGTATCATTGTATACCTTTTTGTCATCATATTCCTGGGACATGATCTTACCATCATCCTCATGCAACTGAACAGGCACTGGCATGCAATCTAGGGTGTGTATCTAATTTAATGTGAGCCTCTGGTAACTTCTCCTTCTGACCTCTACCTCATCATCACAATTAGCCCAAAAATCTTCAATGTGCTTTTGATGCATGGGCTTCTTATGTAATGCCAACATCCTGTCATAAGGATCATATGGCCTAGCCAATGGGAATGGTTGTAAGTGCATCAACTTCAATCCTCCCATTATATCCTTGACACTTTCCCTATCAGGGCACATATACCAGCTGATGAAGATTGGAAACAAGACATTTGGTATCTTTCCCTTTTCAATATAAGCCTCTACTGAGGGCAAGATTTGTCTGGAAAACTCCATCAAGATGACTTGATCAGTTGGGTATCTTGGCAACATGAGAGGTTGCCTAGTGAATCCTTCTATCCTCATGTATGAAAATGTGGGGAATTGGATGAACCAAGCCCCATGTTTGTATATGACAGCTTGTGCCTCCACACTCAATCTCTTGTTTCTGTCTTCTTCCATTGTTCTGACAAGGTGCATAGATAATGAATCATTTACTCTCCTATAATGTTGGAGATATTCTCTTCTTTTCAATTGGGGATAATGATCCCAGATATTCACATCACCAGGGTTATTTCCAACCCTACCTACTGTCTGCAATCCATTGAATGTGCCTCTAAATGCATAGGCATATACTACGTAAGAGGTCATATGGAACATGTTCACTTTCCCTCCTAGCCTCCTCATTCCCTCATCTAGGCTATCACTTATGATTTTCTCACATAGGGGTTTGTCATCTAAACATTCCACTATCTGGATGATACCATACATCCAATTCTCAAAAGCTCCAACATTTTGCTTCCCTGTCATCCTGCTAAGCATTGTCATCATGTACTGGTTTTCAGGAGCAAAATCAAATTTGAAGAGGTATACAAGTAATTTGGCAAAGGCCTTGTATGTGCTACTTTTAGATCTCCATTGATACATGATCCGCCTAGCTTCCTTTTGTTTGCTGCTATACTCCTTTTCCAATTTTCCCAGGTTTAACCTAACCACATTAGCTCCGGTAGGCAGATTGAAGGCCGAGGTAATGCCTGCAACTAAAAAGTCTACATAAATTCTGCCATGCTTTTCTACCTTTCTAGTTTCTGCATTGTAGTTTCGGGCACATTCTATCACTAATTCCGTGGCCTCCATTGCATATGGGAATTCGCCAGCATTCCACATTCCTGAGTTGTATATGCTCATAAGCAGAGGGTTTCCACTTCCTTTATCCAATCTTCTTGTCCATGCATCAAGATCAGTATTACCTTGATGTGTATCATTAATTTGTCCATATTTGAATGCCACTCCTTCTGGCTACAAGTACATAGGTTTCAAAAACTCTGTCTCAGACCAGTTCTTTCTGACTACCATGAGATCCTCCGATAAACATGCACATC
Organism: Cunninghamia lanceolata; assembly: GCA_027924645.1. Classification (NCBI taxonomy): domain Eukaryota; kingdom Viridiplantae; phylum Streptophyta; class Pinopsida; order Cupressales; family Cupressaceae; genus Cunninghamia; species Cunninghamia lanceolata. Next base: position 39,429,958 of record BSBN01000391.1, on the reverse strand, counting down.
TTACCCTAACGTGTCGTGTGAAACAGTGTTGTAGTGATTGCATACATTCATGGTGATGATTCTATCATTCTAGTTTATTTCATGCATCATCATATTAATTAACTCTGTAAAAATCATTTTTACCTTTCATTTCACCACAAACAATAAAAGAGGGTTTTTACAATAAATACTTGATAATCACTTCCCTTTTACTGTGTGGGTGTTATCCAGATAAACGTGATCACCTTGCAGCTATTGTTTCATTCTGTTTGAATGTGTATCTATTATGTTGGCAAGTTACAGTGATGCTTTGATATTTCTGGATCTCTATAATTCTCTGTTTAACATAAGGCATATTTGAAATGACCGAAAATGATTAATACAGAAAATTAGGGTGCACTTAGTGTCTTTTGTTCATGTCCATTGATTGACACATGACATTTGTGGATGCTGACAAGTGGTGGGTTGTATTTGAAATTTGAAAGTGCGACCTACCATTGGGATTGCATTTAATACAGAGGGTGATCTCCGTGGAGATCAAGGATATTTGAAAACAAGACAGATATCTGGCATATGATGGTGACATTATCATCAAGATGGTCAACCATTGATCAACGACCGAAGTCGGGTCACTACACCTTTCTAGATAATCGTGATAACTTATTGTGTCAATATGATCAGGTGGATATGCCACGTGGCATCATTTAATTGCTCACTGGGAATCTATGCATCTCGGGTCAAAAGAGTCAATATGAGGGATATAAAGAAATATCTGCATATGCAACACTACGAAATATCACCCTATTAAAAAGGTGAGGATGACGTCAACATTTTTATGAGTCTTTCAAATTGTTCGAGGGAATGACATCATCGTCATATTAGTTAAGATCGGGGATGTTTCAAAATATGACCCTCTTGGGTCTGGGTCATGATGACATCATCATTGGATTATGTTATCTTTGTATCAGGTTAGGGTGATGTCATCGTCATATTAAGAAATATGATGGATGTTTGGAAATGTGACCCTACGAGCGTCGGGCATACTAATGACGTCATCATCATGCTGAGTTCTTTTATATATTGGAACAAGATGACATCATGGTCATATTTGCAAAGGGGTGATATTAAGAAATATGACAGACATTCAGAAATGTGACCCTCCAGGAATATGCATGCGCATCTGACAGTTATATATTCTCTTATACTTAACTTTAACATTCACATATTAAAGTATATACAGATATCAGGTGATCTTCATATATCGAGGTCATCTAGCGAATATGACTGATATTAACAATTGTGACCCTATGGGGAATATTAGGTTTGACCAAAGTTTGACCAAGTGTAAATCCTTAACCTTAAGGAATATCAGGGTGATGCAAAAGGCAAAATTGCTTAGAATTTTGCACTCTATTAAATTATGAGGTTTGTGAAGGCAACTGTTGACTTTAACACTTAACCTTTTCTTGTGGATCATATGCATGTGCAAGGGTGATATACTTAACTGACTTTTGCCATACCACCCAAAGCAAGAAAATAAGAAACAAGCAGAAGCAAAAAACTTGGGTCCCTATTTTTGCTAAGGAAAAATGGGGCATGTTGTGCAACCACACAACACTAGGGGGTACTACTTTGATGACCCCTAAACAAAAATGGGAGGGTGGTACCCTAGTCCTGCCCTATTTTGGGTTTGCCCTAAATTTAAATATCAGTTTTATGACCGTTATTTAGGTCCTATACCGACATCTCAAGTTTGAATTACAAAATTCTTAGCAGGAATCTTTGTAGTTGCATATATAAGCATGTTTAGTGTTTCATTTGTAAACTAGATGGAAAGTAGATGACATTGTGAACTTGTGACTTAATGCAAAAGTGATTCAAGGCATTCATTGTGTTGCAGAGTAGTATTTTGTTGTTATTGTGCTTGTTTGTTACAGATTTGACTCCATCTCCTCATGGCATGAAGAGCATCTTCCTTCCATGAGATCTACACTTCAAGGTGATGTCTATTGTGGTTTTGATCATTTATCATTTGGATTTTGCCTCTATCCCACAGGGATACGTACTCTTATCTGACAATAGTGTTTAGAAGACTTGAATGTCTCTCTAGGGCTTGACCGAGGTAAGCCTCTAAACACCACAACCCCCTCCCACACTCCTTTGTGGTTGCAAGTTACAGGTATCGAGTTTTGCAGAGTGGAATTGTAAAAAAGAGGTTGTAGACAACAAGGATTTGAGATCTGAAAGAAAGAGGACAAAGGTGAACATTTCAGGACAAGGGCACTAGTGCCAGTGTCATCCATCTTTTCCAGGGTAGAAATGGAAGATTCAGTGCAGATCAATGTTAGAAGGAGATTCAAATTTCGTGACAAAAATTGTACCTTGGATAGGGGCACTACTGCCAGTGTCCCCAATTGTTCCACATTTTAGATTTTGAAAAATAGTGAGTTAACAATCTTTGTCCTTCACCTTAGCCTAAAAGGATTTGTCCTAATTCATTGATTTGCTTACTGTTTTACATATTTAGGGTTTTAAGAGTAATTAAGCATTAAATTGAGATATTGTTTGATACATCTGAACTTCCGCATCATTTCAAGTGGCATCCCAACCTGATAGGTGATTACTCTCGCTTAGTGGAGATTCAACTCGGTTGATATACCCTTGAATGTTTGGTGAGAAGGGAGGATTTTCCTTTGAAACCTAAACCAAAACATTTCCCCCTTTTCCTACTAAACACATCTCTCTCTCTCTCTCTCTCTCTCTCTCTCTCTCTCTCTCTCTCTCTCTCTCTCTCTCTCTCTCTCTCTCTCTCTCTCTCTCTCTCTCTCTCTCTCTCTATATATATATATATATATATATATATATATATATATATATATATATATATATATATATATATATATATATATATATATATATATATATATATATATATATCACCCCTCTCTCTCCTTATCTCTCTCCCCCTCTCTCTTTCCCCCTCTCTATCTCTCCCTCTCTATCCCTATCTCTCTATCTCCTCTCTCCCCCAGATCTCTCTCTATATCTATCTTTGTTGAGATCCCTCTCTCTCTAACTGTCCCTCTCTATCTCCCCCCTCTCTCTATCTCTCCCTCTATATATATATATATATATATATATATATATATATATATATATATATATATATATATATATATATATATATATATATATATATATATATATATATCCCCTTCCCCCTTTCTTTTCCCTACCTCTCTATCTCTCTATATGTCCCTCTCTATATCTTTCTATCTCTATCTTTCCCTCTTTATCTCCATCTCTTATCTATCTCTCCCATTCTATATTTATCTCTCCCTCCCTCTATCTCTCCTCTCTCCCTCTATCCATCCCTCTCTCTCTATCTCTCTCCCTCTCTCCATATCTATCTCTCCCTCACTCTCCCCCCTTTATCTCTCTATTTATTCCTCTCTATCTCTATCTTTCCTTGTCCCTCTCCCCCTCTCTCTCTTTATCTACTTATCTCTCCATCTCTCTATATGTTACTTTTTTCTTCTAGTATTGACTATAGTATTGGTGTATGTCTAACATCCTTAAATTCCCCACTATCTTGTTGCTTGAACATATTAATACCTTAAAACTTCTTCTTAATGTTTTCTCAATTGTCTTATATCAGAAAAATTATATGTAAATTTGAAATAAAGGAGAGTATAATTCCTCCCAGAAGGCGCAAATGCAATGTACACTTCACCAATACCCATGGAGAGAAAATTTAAGAAGTGCACCAAGCTAGAGTAGGCTAAGAAAATACTTAAATCATTTGGGTTTATATTTCTATAAAGTAGTAGTGTGAGTAGGTTATGGCTCAGTCACTGCCAAGCCATAATACTTGCACGTTATATCTTGTTTGGACCAAAAAGTTGTTTTGGCCACTTTTTGGTCCCCTATATTTTTGCATGTGCCCAATGAGGACATTTTATAGTTAGATATATGTTTATGTTTCATATGTTTCATGTTTTTACACAAAAATATACAGACATTTCATATTTATGATTCATATATTTCATGTGTGAGTGTGGTTGTGATTTACAAACACTTGTAAGAATAACAAAGAGAGTTCTAATCAATTTAAACATACAATAGGATGAACATGTTTTATGATTGGAGATTTGTTTATGATTCATATTTTTCATGTTTGTATATATATATAGTACCCTTATGCATCCACTGGTATTAGAAGTGAAGGTGTAAACCACACAACAAAAAATCTAATTTGAACATTATTTATGTCATTTAAACAATGTAGAATCAATGGAGATTGCAGTAGAAATAATACCCACTACACAGAAATAACATGCATTAAGAACTAAACACATAACACAATATGTAACATGGAGAAAAACCTTCCAGGTAAAAAACTCCACCAAGAAAAGAGGCTCCAAGTTGTATTATCTTCAAATATGAGATTACAATACATGCACTTCCTCTCCTTCTCTAGTCTTCAATCCAGTGGTGCCTGTTACTCTCAACTCTGTTAAAAATGTAGTATAAATATCCTTATAAAAGGGGGTTGCCTTCTAGGGCAAGAAAACTAACATAATATCGACTATCAGATCTGTGACCTGGTGACAAACGGTCCAGATTTACAATGATAAAATATAAATAAAATGTCATTTCAGGGGCGCTACCCCCGAACCCTACTGGGGCGCACAACCCCCAAACCCTCCATTGAGGGGATGATCCCACCAAACCCCTCACAAGGGGGAAACCACCCTATGACCCCCTATCACGGATGAATTAGCAGTGGGGAATAGATATAAACATGTGGCTAAAATAAGATCGTTGTTGGTGAAACCTTTCATCCCTTATGAGTGATTTACAAAAAATATTAGGAGTAATTAATTACATAGGATTTACAAGGTTGATGGCACCTTAATCCTAACACTCTCCCACTTAACACCATACATTGTAAATACCCATATAATAAAACCATAAAATAATCAGGCAGTAGAAGCAAGGCCCATGGCCTCTCTGCACCAAACAAATTTCTTTGTGCTCAAAGGCTTGGTCAAAGCATCTGTAACATTCTCCTAAGTGTCTACCTTATTCAGTTCAATTTGTCCATTTGCAACCATTTCTTGAACAAAGTGACATTGTACATCAACATGCTTAGTCTGAGCATGATACATAAGATTCTTGGGCAAACAAATAGCACTCTAGCTATCACAACCAATCTGAATGATCCTAAAATCAAAACCAATACCTATACACAATCTCCACAACCAAACTACCTCCTTAGAGACATGGGTAGCAACCATATACTTTGTTTCAGTGGTAAACAAAGTAACTGTGGGTTGCCTTTTGCTCATCCAACTCACTGCTCTACCAAATAAAGTAAACACATAGCCACTAGTGGACCTTCGACTATCTAAATTATCTGCTCAATCTGCATCAACAAATCCCTATATGTCCAAAGTTTTGTCAGCACTATCAGTACCAGAATAAACCAAACAATAATCAAGAGTGCCTGCTAGATATCTAAACACCGTCTTCGCATAATTCCAATGCTATCTATCAGGGTTAGACATAAATCTTCTCAAAACTCCCACTGCTTGGGTAATATCTGGTCTAATGTAAACCATTGCATACATCAAAATCCCTACAGCACTAACATATGGCACATTAGACATACCCTCTAAATCATCCTCATTCTTTGGACACATATCTAATGAAAGCTTAGTACCAATGGGAAAAGGAACTCTAACTGGGTTATAGTCCTGCATACTAAATCTCTGCAAAATAGTGTTCACATACTTACTTTGAGATAACCAAAATTTTATGTTACCTCTATCTCTTTTGATCTCCATCCCCAAAATATACCTAGCATCTCCAAGATCCTTCATTTTGAATGCACTTGAAAGTTGGGATTTCAACTCATTGATCATACCCTTAGTATTATTGAAAAATAACGTCATCAACATACAATGCAATGATCATAATAGAATCATCAATTCAATGAATGTAAACACAGTGATCCTCCTCACTTCTAACAAAACCCAATTTCAACACAAATGAATCAAATTTCTAGTACCACATTCTGAGGGACTATTTTAGACCATAAAGAGACCTCTTTAATCTGCAAACCCAATGTTCTTTCCCTTTTACCTCAAAACCTGTAGGTTGTTACATGTAAATTTCTTCCTCAAGATCTCCATGCAAGAATGTAGTCATAACATCCATTTGCTCTATGTCCCAATCAAGAGTTGTAGCAATGGATAAGAGAAATCTAATAGAAGTTAATTTAGCAACAAGAGAGAAAAATTTCACCGAAATCAACTCCCTCTCTTTGAGAGTAGCCCTTGGCTACCAATCTAGCCTTGTACTTCTCCAATGAACCATTTGCTCCAAACTTCTTCTTGAAGACCCACTTGCAACCTATGGCCTTTCTTCCTTTGGGCAAATGAACAAGATCCCAGGTGTTGCAAGAGTCTAAAGCCGTCATCTCTTCCTGCATGGCTAACTGCCAAGACTCACTATTATTTGCATGAATAGCTTCCCTGTAGGATATAGGCTCATCGTCAATACTCAATAAAGAAAATACATAATGGAAATCTGGTGGGCTATACCTGTCAACTGAGTTCTGTTGTCTTGTGGATCTTCTTAGAGGTGGAGTAATAGACTCTTCAAGTTCTTTTGCATGCTCATCTGTACCAACTTCTTCTGTCACAATAGATTCTTCCTCATTATAACTTTCACTCGAGTCTTCTTCTGCTTCTTCACCCCCCAATCCATCATTATGTTCTTTCTAAGGTGCATCTTCATGTTCTAATTCAAAATGCACTCTCTTCACCTTTTCTTCTTTTTCCTTTGGTTGTTTAGGTTCTGAAATAACACTAAGTTCCCTAAAAATAACATCTCTAGAATAGATAATATTTCAATTTAGAGGATTCCAAAGCTTATAACCTTTTACATTATCACCATATCCAATGAAAGTGCACTTTTCATCTTTTGGATCCAAATTAGTTCATTTTTCTTTAGGCACATGAACATAAGCCTCACAACCAAATACCCTTAGATGTGAAACATAAGGTTTCTTTTATGTCCACATTTCATAAGGAGTTGAAACAAGAGCCTTACATGGAGATATGTTAACTAAGTATTTCGTAGTACATAGCTTCTACCCAAAAGCATTTGTTCAACTATGATTCACTCAACATACTTCTGGCTCTTTCCATTATTGTTTGATTCATCCTTTCTACCACTCCATTCTGTTGTGGAGTATACAGATAGTTTTATGTCTAACAATACCTGCATGCTTATAGAATTCATCAAATTCCTTAGAACAATACTCCCCTCCATTGTCAGATCTCAAAACCTTTATCTTATAATCTAATTGTTTTCAACTAAGGCTTTAAATTCCTTAAACTTAGTGAAAACTTCAGATTTGTGATGCATAAAATAAATCCAGGTAAACCTTGAGACGTCTTCAATGAAGGAAACAAAATATCTAGATTTTCCAATTGATTCAACATCCACTGGACCAAAAACATCTGAATGAATAAGTTTCAATTTATTGTTAGATTTATTACTACCTAAAGGAAATGTAGATCTATTATGTTTTCCAAACACACAATGTTCACAAAATTTGAAACTCTCATTAGAATAGGATAAACCATCTAACAATATTTTATTTAAAATAGTCTTTAAACTAGACTAACTTATGTGGCCCAATCTATGGTGCCACAGCATACATGTATTTTCAGTATTAGCCTCAAATGCATAAGAGGCATTACAAATAATAGTGGCTTCTAGCTTAAATAGAGTTCCCACTCTTTTCCCCTTCTCTACCACCAAGTCTCCTCTCACCAATCTACAACCATGTTTATTAAATGTCACATGCATTCCCAAATCATTCAACTTTGAAATAGAAATCAAATTTCTATCCAATCCAGGAACATGCAAAACACCAAAGAAGGTTTTAATTCTCCCATCAGTGAAACACAACATTACCTTCCCTCATTCAACAATAGGATATGTAGATTTGTCCCCGAGGTACACATTTCCTCCATCATACTCTTCGTATGTGGAAAACCATTCTTTATGCAGGGTCATGTGGTATGAGCATCCTAAGTCAACCAACCAATGATCATGAGAAACAACATTACATCCAAAAAATAAAAACTCATCACCTGCATTTGAATACTTGTTAGTAGAAGAATCCCATTGTTTCTTCAGGTTTCTACATTCCTTTTTCACATGTCCTCTCTTTCCGTAGTTCCAATGCTTGACTTTGTTCTTCTTTCCAGGAGTCTTAGAATGGCCCTTAGACTTGCCTTTAAACCCCTTCTGATCTCCTTTTGGTCCTCTTTCCATAGACCTTCCCCTAACACTAAGAGCATCCCCTGAACTATCCAAACTTTTCTTCCTCAATTCATGTGACAACTGTTAGAATCTGAAAAGATTATTAGCCCAGAAAACTAGTGCAAACAAATAGATATCTAAATTATGAATGCAAATGATACAAAATTAAAATAGCAACACAGAGTTAGTCTCCAAGAGAGTAATGTAAATACTAGAAGAAAAATAGCATTAAGAGGATGCAAAAGCAAAAGATCCAAAATACAAGCCAGGTAGCATGCTTATATAGACCAGCGAGAGGGAGGAGGTGGCAACACCAGCCAGTGAGGAGCAACCATCTATCGGATTAAAGATAGCAAAGTATCTTCCCAAGATAGCTAATGGATGCTCACATATAGGAAGGTGACACCTCGCAACCACTCATCTAATAAGACATGCTTTATTAACCTAAGCGAAATTAATAGAAGTGTAGGAAAAACCTAGGAATATAGGGAAAAAATAAATAACTCACTAGGAAATAAAAACCTACACTAACACCCCCCCATAAGCGAAGCTTAGGTGGATGTAGAAATGGGACTTGGCAAATCAAGCCTGATGAGGTACCCATGTACATAAAATTCCCCCCCAAAGAGAGAGAAAAGCCCCCCCCCAAATAGAGAGAGAAGAGACGCCCCCAAAGTAGACAGAGTCAGGACTCCGAGTGAGAGGAAGAAGCCCCCCCGGAAGATGAAGCATCACATACCCCTAGCAATGCTCGCAAATGAAGGAACTTACTCTCAATGAAGGGTTTGGTGAAGATATTAGCAACCTGCTAAGAAGTCAAACAGTAGCGAAGGTCGATGATGTGGCCATGGATGAGCTCCCAGATGTAGTGCATGTGGACCTCAATGTGTTTGGTCCGTTGATGATGGACCAGATTCTGTGAGATCTGAATGGCACTCTGGTTGTCACAAAATATGACTGATGGTCATCTGATCTGGATACCAAACTCAGTGATAAGATTTTGAATCCAAATGGCCTCAGTGGCAACATTCATAGCCCCCCGAAACTTGGCCTCAGTAGAAGATAGAGCAATAGCGGACTGCTTCTTGCTTGACCAACAAACAGGACTTGAACCAAGTGAGAAGTTGTAACCTGAAGTAGACTTGTGATCCTGAGAATCATCCACCCAATTTGAATCTGTGTAGCCCACCAAGTCAAGCTCAATGCCCGTTGCATAGTGAATCCCAAAACTTTGAGTACCCTAAATGTAGGGAAGGATATGCTTGGTTGATTTCTAGTGCATCTCATGAGGTTCCTGCATGAATCGAGAGACCATGCCTACAGCATATGAAATGTTGGGTCTCATATGAGTCAGATAAATGAGACTCCCAACAAGTTGTTGGTACAAAGTGCCATCAACAAGTGGAGAAGAACACTAAGCCTCAAGTTTGACTCCAGAAAGAAAGGGAGTCAGACCAGGCTTGCAGTCAGCCATATGAAACCTCGAGAGCAAATCTAGAACTTGGACTGGTTGATGGTGATCCTAGAAGAAGACTGGTAGATCCCAATCCTGAGAAAGTAATGTAACAAGCCCAAGTCAGTCATCAAAAACCTGTCATGAAGGGCAGTTTTGACAGCCCCAATGGTGGATGAAGAACTCCCTGTGATCAGCAAGTCATCAACATATAGAACTAGAAATAGGAGTGAATCATCATGCTGCAGAATGTAGACATTGGGATCAGAATGGCACCGAGTGAACCCAACTAATAGAAGGAAGGAGTCCATCTTGGCATACCAAGTCTGAGGAGCATGTTTGAGGCCATAGAGAGACTTTCGAAGATGATACACAAGTGAAGAATCCTGAATGAACCCCTATGGCTCCTCCATGTAGATCTCCTCCTGAAGGTCACCATGAAGAAAATCACTCTTCACATCCATCTGGTGTACTTCCCAATGATTGGCTACAGCAATGGCAAGAACACGTCAGATGGAATTCATTCAAGCAACTAGCGCAAAAGTCTCAGAGTAGTCAATCCCAGTAACCTGGGAGAATCCTTTGGCAACCAAGTGAGCCTTATGCTTGTCAACTGACCCATTTGCTACAAATTTTGTCTGATAGATCCACTTACATCGAACAAGTTTTATTCCCTTAGGAAGAGGGAAAAGATCCCAAGTGTAGTTCCTCAAAAAGGAATTATACTCTGCATAGTTGTATCCCACTCGGGAATACCAGAAGCCTCATGAAAAGACTGTGAATCTAAGGCAGTAGAAATGAAGACATGTGGAGCATCCTAGAACTGTGAACGAGTCCGCCTGATGTCTGATGGATCCCCAACCCAATCACCTACAAACCGCAAGGTCTATCTAGCCCAAAGTGGACCGAAAGATGGAGTCTGGAGGAGAATCATCAACCTCTAAATGATGACTAGGAGAGGAAGGAGGTGAGTCCTCTGAATCACTCTCTGCATCAGTAGTGGAGGTAGAAGATTGCTCAAGTGAATCTGACTCATCAGAAGATCTGTCATGTATCCCAAGTGACTCCAATGTTAAGGTAGAAGGAGTTGGAGAAGTGATAGAAAGTGAGCTCGAAGAGCCCTCCTCAAACTGAACACTCCTCTCAATGAACAATTCATGTGTAGTAGGGTGGAGCAACTGATAACCCTTCACACCATCAGGATAACCTACAAATATGCAAGGTCTTCTATGCGGATCCAAGGCCTTGCATTTCTATGCAGGAATGTGGGCCCGTACATGAGAACCAAAAACTTGAAAGTGTTGAACTGGTGGTTTCCAACCGCTCCAAGCTTCAAAAGGAGTGACTCCCTTTAAGGCTTGATGAGGAACACGATTCTGGATATAAAAAGCACTGTTAATGGCCTCTACCCAATATTGTGGTGTAAGAGATCTAGAGTGAATCATACAGTTCATCATTTCCTTCAAGGACCTATTCTTCTGTTCTGTAACACCGTTCTACTGAGGATTGTATGGAACTGAATACTACAAATCAATCCCCCTCTGAAGTGAAAAACCTCTCAAACCGATCGTTGACATACTCACCACCATTGTCAGTGTACAAAACTTTGATGGCTTTCCTGGATTGCTTCTCTACCAAAGTTTTGAAGTCCTGAAAATGATCAAATACCTTTGACTTCTGTTTGAGAAAGTACACCCAAGTATATCGAGAAAAGTCATCAATGAATGTGAGGAGATATCTAGCCCTAGTGAAAGAAGGATACTGAAATGGACCAGCCAAATCACTATGAACTAACTCCAGTATCTGTGAAGCTCTCCATGCCTTACCTTTGTCAAACTTTTCCTTAGGATGCTTACCAAGAATGCAACCTTGGCAAACACCACCTAAAAATTGAACTGAAGGCAACCATATGACCATGCTCTTCTGGTTGAGCTACTGCAAGTAGCGAAAGTTAAGATGGCCAAACCGCTCATGCCATAATCTACTCACATCATCAGAATGAGTGAGCAAAATAGTCGAAGGAGGATCAGAAACAAAGTGAGAAAATAGATAGAGCTGTGACTGATGATCTACTTTCTCAACTGCAACTGTAGAACCATTGTGTAACTCACGAATCTCCACTGAATCAGAAGTGAACTCAACCCGCTTGCCTGAACCTGTGTGAGTGATCTAGTATACCGATAGGAGATTAGTTGATAATGAGGGAACACAAAGAACATCATGGAATGTGCCATCCCCCACATCAACAGACCCTCTCCCACACACCTCAACAGGAGTGTCATCACCCATCAAAATAGAAGGCATAGTACACGGCTCCAAAGATGCAAGTTCTTCCTTAGATGAAGTCATGTGGTGTGAAGCACCCGAATCAGGAACCAAGTTGATGCAGAGCACAACCCAACTGAAGCATGTGAACCTGGACAAAACCTCTTTGGAGCCCACAAGATGGCCTTTATAGTGTATGTCGGAAAGACATTTCCAATGTCTCACCGAAGTAGCTCTTCTCTTTGCCTATCGGCAAGACACTAGTTATCGGCCACCCTCATACATTTCACACCGACGTCTTGAGTCACTCCGATGACTCCTGCAATCCGCCTTCGTCGGTAAGACATCTACTGTCAGTCAAACAAGAAAATCCTTCGCCGATACGTATTTCTCCCCGATGAGCCTTCCATCGGCCAGACCTTGTCACTCTCACTCTGATGAGCATCTGATGCCCGCTCCTCCTTCAGTGAGACTTCTATCTGTCGGCGAGCTCTTTGAATCTCCTGCCAATGCTATTGATTACGCCGATAGACTTATAATCTTCAACCGGTGATCGCCGGTCCTGGTCACCTCCGCCAACGGTCACCACCCTCGACCAAGTTGCCTATCGACAACACTTGGACTGTCGGCCCAGCATTGAATTCTTTCGCCGATACACCTCTCTCTCGCCGATGACCTCTCTTTATCGGTGAGACCACTAACTGTCAGTGCCACCTTTCTTCTTGATGCCAATGATGTAACTCATGCCGATATATATATACTACATCGGCCAGACTTCTCCGTCGTCACCCTGATCGGCGGCACATGGACTATCGGCTAACACTCAAGATCTCACGCCGATACACCTTCTCACGCTGATGGCTTTGGCCAATACTACCATCGGAGAGACTTTCGCCATTGGATGAACACAATTTCTTTTTGTCGATGCCTTTGACTCTCACCGATACTTCCTTTGTCGGTGACACAATTGAAAACCTATGCCGATGCCTTCAGAACATGCATTATTGACTTGCATTGACATCTAAACTGTTCAACGATGCTCATACAGACACAACTGATGGATACACACAAAATACTCTACAAATGCAGTATATACACATACTTAAAGACGATCTTCTCAGGAAAGGATTCTGTAAATTCTACTCCACCATACTTAACAGTCAAACGAATAAACAAAAATGGAGGGGGTTAGTTTACAAGTCCATTCCACTGATTTCCCCAAAAATCTGCCAGTGGAATGGATTTATCTAGTTCATTCGACCACAGAGACACAAAACTATATTCTATATAGACTCTACACAGAAGAAATGTATACACATAATATCTACACTGGATATTTACACAGCATTCAGAATCTGGAAGGAAAATAACTTGCAGAACTTCTATTCTTTCTTACTGTTCAGAAATTACATTCCACTATTCAAAGACCAGCCCCAAGAACTATTACCGTCCCCTCTACAAAAGGTTTTCCCCTTTTTATCTTTCCCAATGTGAGGGACTGACATTCTCCTCTGTTTCTGGGATTTGATCTTTTCAAAATTATAGGTGGAAACCCTTAATCTATTACAAAGGACATCTGTTTTGCCTAAGACAGCAAAACTCTTAAAGCTAAGACACCTTGATTAACCTCCCCTTAATCCAAGCTGTCAGAAATTGCATACAGAAAATGCTAACATTACATTATAAACAGGAAATGCTAACATTGGATGTTACATTTGAAGATGCTATAGATAACATGAAATGTTAAATTGAAATTAGTCTTCTTCTCCTTCCTCTTGTGTATATTGATCCTGTTGAAGGGGTGCCCCTGCACCATACTCCCCAGGAGAAGAGATCTCAAGCCCCTTTGAGATCAGAGTTTGTAGGTCTGCACCATGATTTGAAATTTGATCAGCAGTCATCCAAATTGCCTCTGAATTTGGTTGTCCTTGCCAAGCCACTAAGTACTCTATGTACTCTTTGTTTCTTGTTTTCTTGAGCACTCGTGAGTCTAAGATGTGCTTCACCTTTGGTGGATCATGCTTAGGAATATCATCATCTGCTGCCTGCAATGGGTCCTATTCTATAGCTGCATTTGGCTTGTATGGAGTCAAATCACATACATTGAAAATTGGTGACAATCCAAGATCAAGAGGAAGTTGGATCTCATATGCATTCTGTCCATACTTCTTTAAAATTTGACATGGTCCAATCTTCCTCTGCATTAGCTTGGTATACTTACCTTTGGGGAGCCGCTCCTTCTTCAGATTTACCCAGACCAAATCTCCAACTGCAAACTGTAAATCTCTTTTCTTCTGGTCAGCATATGTTTTGTACTTTGTTGTAGCCTGTTGGAGTTGGTGCTTGACCTGATCATGCACTTCTTTAATAGCTGAAGCAAAAGCTTCACCATCTGCACTAATAGGTTCTCCTATAGGTAGATCTCTCAGCTCTAGAATACGCCTTGGATGAATTCCATACACTATCTGAAAAGGTGACTTTCCTGTACTTCTGTTGATGGTGTCATTGTAAGAAAATTCTGCTTGTGGGATGATATTATCCCATTTCTCTCCATGCTGCCTGGTTAAGCACCTGAGTAGGTTACCCAATGAATGGTTAACAACTTCAGTCTGCCCATCTGTTTGAGGATGGTAGGCTGATGAGAAGGACAAATTTGTTCCCAGCTTCTTCCAAAGAGTTCTCTAGAAGTGGCCAATAAACTTCACATCTCTGTCTGATACTATGTTCAATGGTAAACCATGTATTCTCACTATCTCTTTGAAAAACAAATCAGCTACAGATGAAGCATCACAAGTGGTTTTACATGGCAAGAAATGTGCCATTTTACTGAATCTGTCTGCTACCACAAAAACACTATCATATCCTTTCCTTGTCCTAGGCAAACCTAGTACAAAATCCATGCTTATCCTCTCCCATGGCCTAGAAGGAATGGGTAATGGCTGATACAAACCTGCATTTGTGGATCTTCCTTTGGCTTTCTGACATATTACACATGCTTCCACAAATTTTCTCACATCTAACTGTAACTTAGGCCAATAGTAATGCCTTTTGACAAGATCAAGAGTTTTATCAAGACCAAAATGTCCTGACAGAGCCCCACAATGTTTTTCCTGAATAATATTCAGTCTCATAAAACATCTGGGAATACATAGTTGTCCACCTTTGAAAAGTAATCCATCTTGGATTAGAAATTCAGAAAACTCAACATGATATTTGTCTCCGAAAGAAGTACATACCTTATAGACCTCTCCAAAGTCTTCATCATCTGCATACATTGTCTTCAACGAATCAATCCCAACACTCTCCAATTGGATCTGATTTATGGTCAAAACTCTCCTGCTCAAAGCATCTGCTACTTTGTTCTTAACCCCTTTCTTGTGCTTGAGTGTGAAAGTGAAAGCTTGCAAAGTTTCCACCCATTTCATGTGTCTATGGTTTAGTTTCTCTTGACTGTTTAAGAAACTGAGACCCTGATTATCTGTAAACACTATGAATTCTTTGGGCATCAAGGAATGCCTCCATTTCTTAAGTGACTGGACTAGAGCATACATCTCCAAATCATAGGATGAGTATCTCTTCTTAGCATCATTTAATTTCTCACTGAAGAATGCAATAGGCCTACCTTCTTGGCTGAGTACTGCCCCAATTGCAATATGACTTGCATCACATTCTACTTGAAAAATCTTGCTGAAATCAGGAAATGCAAGAACTGGTTGTTCTGCCATCTTCTTCTTCAACGTTTCAAAGGAATTATCTGCCTCCTTTGTCCATGTAAACTTGTACTTCTGTCCTCCCTTTATAGTGTCAAGCATGGGTGCACAAATATGACTAAATCCCTTTATAAACTTCCTATAAAAGGTTGCTAATCCATGGAAACTTCTAACATCATTCATAGTTTTGGGTGTTGGCCAAGACAATATAGCACTTACCTTTTCTGGATCCATTCTTAGTTTGTTATGTGAGATAACAAATCCCAAGTAGATGATTTCTTCTTGCATAAACAGACACTTTGCTAAATTTATCATTAGCTGCTCTTCATGTAACCTTTTGAGAACCAAGTCTATATGGATGAGGTGTTCTTCCCTCAGATTGCTGAAAATCAGGATGTCATCTAGATATACTATGACAAATTTACCTATGAACTCTCTCAAGACCTCATTCATCAATCTCATAAAGGTACTAGGAGCATTGGATAAACCAAAAGGCATGACCTTCCACTCATATAACCCCTCATTTGTCTTGAATGCAGTTTTCCACTCATCACCAGGTCTAATCCTAATTTGATGATAACCACTCTTTAAATCTATTTTGGTGAAGTATTTAGCACCTCCTAAACAATCAAGTAAATCTTCTATCCTAGGGATTGGAAATTTGTACCTGATTGTTATCTTGTTGATAGCCCTTGAATCAGTGCAAAGTCTCCAAGTGCCTTCCTTCTTTGGTGCTAGTACAGCTGGTACTGCACATGGGCTTAAACTTTTGCCAATTAGGCCTATCTTCAACAACTCTTCAATTTGTCTTGCTATCTCTGTATTCTGATCTGGAGTGAGCTTATATGCTGTTTTGTTTGGAAGTGTAGATCCTGGGATCATATCTATACAATGGCTGATGTCTCTTATAGGTGGTAGGGAACTTGGCATCCCATCAGTACTAATGCCTTTGTACTTATCCAATAGCTCTTGGACAGCTGGGTCTATGAATTTTTGTTTGTTTTCTCCTTTGACTTCTTTCTGTTGTTCCTTGTTGACCTTTAGGCAAGGAATTAGAGCATATGTATCTACTCCTTCTCCCATCTCTTTCATGAATTGTCTTCCTTCTACTATCATCAATTTAACCTCTTTTCCTTTTGTTTCCACCTCAGTCTCCATTAATGGTATCAATTCTATCACTTTACCATTCTTGGTAATTGAGTAGGTGTTCCTAACACCATCATGGTATGCCTTTAAATCATACTGCCATGGTCTTCCAAACAGGAGATGGAAAGCATCCATCTTGGCAATGTCAAACAATAACCTATCCTTGTATGGGCCAATTTGAAATTCTACCCAAACCTGTTCTTCTACAACTGTTTGATGTCCTTGGGTAAGCCATGAAATTTTATAAGGGCAAGGATGTGGCAGTCTCCTAAGCTTAAGTTTTTCTACCATCTCAATGGATACAAAATTTTCAGTAGATCCAGAGTCAATCAGAACTTTGCATACCTTTCCTCCTGCCTTGCAAGTAGTTCTGAAGAGAGACTTCCTTTGTGGAGGTTCTTTTCCAGGCACTTTCATGGTAGTCATTGCTCTCCTAATCATCAAAGATTCTCCATTCTCAGGATACCCATAACTACTAGGAGCATTCACACTTTGAATAGTGCTTGAGCTTGCTACACTCTGACAATCAGTTTCGTGGATCAGATTGATCCTCTTTTCTCCTATTGAACTTGTTGCTTTTGCTAGACATCTGCTAGCTATATGGCCTTCTTGGTTGCAATTGTAACATCTGATAGGTCCTCTGCCCTGAGATCTTCCTCTGAATGGTGGTCTTCTGCCCCTGAAGTTTCCCCTTTGATTGTAGCTTCCTCCTTGGTTCTGACTGTTATCTCCTCTGCTGGTCTCTTGGTTGGATTCACTCAGGTATCCAAATCCTCTGCCTCTAAAAGGACTTCTTCCTCCTCTCTGCTGTCTTCCCCTACCTCTATGATTCTACTCATGCCTTCTCTTTAGTTTTTCTTCCACCTTGAGTGCTAACTGATAGCACTTTTGAACTGTATCTAGATTATGCAGATTTAAGTCTTCCTGGATGTTAAGTCGCAATCCATTGAGGTATCTTGCTACCTTCTCTTCTTCATCTTCCCTTACCTTTGTTTTTACACACAACTTCATGAATTATTCTGTGTATGAGCTGACATCTAGCTCCTTCTGCTTCAAATTATGTTTTCTCTTATGTAATTGGATATTATAATCCAATAGAACATAGGCCTCTTTCACCAATACCATCATTCTCTTCCATGTTGTAACTCTGTTCTTTCCCTCTTTCACCCTGTCATCTTGGATGAAATTCCACCAAGTCAGTGCAGCTCCTTTCATTTTGGACTGAGCCATCTTCACTCATTGGTGTTCTGGTATCTCTTCTGTCTTAAAGAAATTATTCAAGCAGTCTATCCACTCCATTACTGAATCAGGTTCCATTTTTCCTGCAAACATTGGCAGGTCTATTTTCACATCCATGGTCCTTGTTTCCATGGACTTGAGGGCATTGAGTAAGGGTCTCTGGTCTACAGGAACCTCTAGCTCTTCCTGCTCTGGGGTCTCCTCTTCATCCCCAGCTTCTCGTTCACCAGAGTTTTCTTCCCCTCTCTCCACTCTTTCCCTCAGCTTCTCTAGTTCTTCCTTCAATGCCTGATTCTGAGCTCTATCGGCTCTACTTTCTGCTATTTGCTTCTTCACCAAGGCTGTCAATTCAGCATTGGACATCTTTGCTGGAAGAGTGTCTGAGGCTTCTCCTTCCAACATTTTGCTTTCTTCTTCTACTACTAGATGGAACAAATAACTTTAGAAATGAAATTTACACACTAACCTTTCCTAGAGCTTTCTCTAGCTTTGATACCACCTAATGCAGAGCACATCCCAGTTGAGGCGTGTGAACCTGGACAAAACCTCTTTGGAGCCCACAAGATGGCCTTTATAGTGTATGTTGGCAAGACATTTCCAATGTCTCACCAAAGTAGCTCTTCTCTTTGCCTATCGGCAAGACACTAGTTATCGGCCACCCTCATACATTTCACACCGATGTCTTGAGTCACTCCGATGACTCCTGCAATCCGCCTTCGTCGGTAAGACATCTACTGTCGGTCAAACAAGAAAATCCTTCACCGATACGTATTTCTCCCCAACGAGCCTTCCATCGGCCGGACCTCGTCACTCTCGCTCCGATGAGCATCTGATGCCCGCTCCTCCTTCGGCGAGACTTCTATCTGTCGGCGAGCTCTTTGAATCTCCTACCGATGCTATTGATTACGCCGATAGACTTATAATCTTCAACCGGTGATCGCCGGTCCTGGTCACCTCCGCCAACGGTCACCACCCTCGACCAAGTTGCCTATCGACAACACTTGGACTGTCGGCCCAGCATTGAATTCTTTCGCTGATACACCTCTCTCTCGCCGATGACCTCTCTCTATCAGCGAGACCACTAACTGTCGGTGCCACCTTTCTTCTTGATGTCGATGATGTAACTCATGCCGATATATATATACTACATCGGCCAGACTTCTCCGTCGTCACCCCGATCGGCGGGACATGGACTATCGGCTAACACTCAAGATCTCATGCCGATACACCTTCTCACGCCAATGGCTTTGGCCAATACTACCATCAGAGAGACTTCGCCATCGGATGAACACAATTTCTTTTTGCCGATGCCTTTGACTCTCACCGATACTTCCTTTGTCGGCGACACAATTGAAAACCTATGCCGATGCCTTCAGAACATGCATTATTGACTTGCATTGACATCTGAACTATTCAACGATGCTCATACAGACACAACTGATGGATACACACAAAATATTCACTCTGCAAATTTAGTATATACACATACTTAAAGACGATCTTCTCAAGAAAGGATTCTGCAAATTCTACTCCACCATACTTAACAGTCAAATGAATAAACAAAAATGGAGGGGGTTAGTTTACAAGTCCATTCCACTGATTTCCCCAAAAATCTGCCAGTGGAATGGATTTATCTAGTTCATTCGACCACAGAGACACAAAACTATATTCTATACAGACTCTACACAGAAGAAATGTATACACATAATATCTACACTGGATATTTACACAGTATTCAGAATCTGGAAGGAAAATAACTTGCAGAACTTCTATCCTTTCTTACTGTTCAGAAATTGCATTCCACTATTCAGAGACAAGCCCCAAGAACTATGACCGTCCCCTCTACAAAAGGTTTTCCCCTTTTTATCTTTCCCAATGTGAGGGACTGACATTCTCCTCTGTTTCTGGGATTTGATCTTTTCAAAATTATAGGTGGAAACCCTTAATCTATTACAAAGGACATCTATTTTGCCTAAGACAGCAAAACTCTTAAAGCTAAGACACCTTGATTAACCTCCCCTTAATCCAAGCTGTCAGAAACTGCATACAGAAAATGCTAACATTACATTATAAATAGGAAATGCTAACATTGGATGTTACATTTGAAGATGCTATAGATAACATGAAATGTTAAATTGAAGTTAGTCTTCTTCTCCTTCCTCTTGTGTATATTGGTCCTGTTGAAGGGGTGCCCCTGCACCACAAGTGGATGGTGAAGAAGCAACTGCAACAAGGGCCTTTCCCTTTCCTTTCCCCTTGTTGTTTCTTTGCCTTGTTAGACCCCTCATTAGAACTCTGTTTGATAGACTCAGGAACACTGATATTATTCTTCTCAAGAATGTGTGTCAAGTGATCAATTTATTTCTTCAGACATTTATGTTCATCATGACCGGATCTTTTACAATAGGTACATTGGACCCTCTCTTTCTTTATCTTGTCACCCTTAGAAGATTGGGTCTCATTAGTTGCTTTTGAAGTAACTAGTATCTGATCATTTTTCTCCTTGCTATTCTTTTGTTTCTTATCCTTACTATTGTTGTTACTACTTTGTCCTTTCTATTCTTTTGTGCCTTGGTTGGCAGCCAAGGCATGTGACTTAGAGGACCTAAGAGTGCCCATATGGATTAGCTTGTCCTATTCCTGAGTGAGATTGATAGCAAAATCATCTAAAGATGGCATGGTGAATTGAGTACCAAGTGCACCCTTAGTAGCATAGAAGGTAGAAACAAACATAGAATATTCTGAACTTAGCTTACAGAGAATACTAAGAATCAGTTGTTCATCTTTCTTTTCAATTCCACATTGTTTTAACTGCAACTTTAGTGATTTCAATTTAGTAAAGAAATCTTGGATTGTGTTGAAATTGCCTAGACTTAAAATAATTAGTTCATTTTCCAACATATGGCCCCTCATTGAATCTTGTGTTCCAAATAGTGTTTCTAGCTTTGTCTAGATTTCATTTGGCGAATTCAAAGACTCAATGTGAAAGAACAAATCAGGAGAAACAAACAAACATAATGTTCCATATGCCTCATCACATTTGTTAAACCACTTAGACTTATCTTCATCTTTAGCAGGTTTAGTTTCAAGTCCCATTGTTATCCTATGTAACCCAACTTTCCTTAAGTGAATTGTCATGCGTGATTTCCACTCAAAGTAGTTGTATGGAGTTAGGGTGGGTACATTTGTTTGATCGAAGATGAAGAAATGCCGAAAAGAAGAGAACACAACCAAGACAACGCCCCCTTTTCACTCAATCAAAGAACCCCCCCCAAGAAAATATGATTTGGCACTTTATATTAGTGTGTTTACAACTACCACTAGCAAGAAATACTAAGTGGTTTTGATTTCAATGTATTACAAAACCCTCACGAAGAGCATCTGAAAATACAATTTTGGCACAATACCCAGAAAAATAAATAGCATCACTGTGATCTACTCGAAAAACCATACACTTTGAAAAAAATAATCACCTTGATACGAGGTCGTATTTGAAAGTTATGATCCTTTGAAGTTCCCAAAATAAGAACTGTGCAGTGTCACGGCTAAGAATCTATAATTTCTAAAAAATCTCTGCACCAAAATCAAAAAATGTCTACACTAGTGCATAGAGCACAAAAAAATAGCCAAAATCAGAAAACAATTTATGGGAATGGAGTCTGTATGAGCAAGAATAGGGCATTTTAAAACTACCTTCAAATCTGTAATTGCCAACAGAGAGGGGTCTTGTTGTAGCTTTATGAGTTCATTTCTGCAAAATATATGAGTTGCATGCAAAAACTAAAACATACCCAGATGGTTTTTCTATGCTGCGAACAAAACCTAAAAAGCATTTTTCTTGCTGATGTACAGAAGATGTTGATCCAATGTAAACAAAATGCCTTTAGCAACAAAAAATGACCCTAGCAACCAAAAAATGGCATGCAAAGGCTGAATCAGCTACCTAAGACAAGCAATGGTATGTTGGAACCTACAATATTGATTGAAAATACTAAATATCCAAGTTGGTTGTCAGATTTGAGCTTGAAACCTCAGTTCTGCAACTGTGTCTGATGATCTCTGATTTCGGTGAAACAAAAGCCAAATCTAACTTTTTCAAGCCTCCTGGATGCGTTGGAACAGCCGAAAATGTTGTCAGTATAACTAGAAATGCTGCAATCACCCAGATTTCATAAAACACATGT
The DNA here is from genome assembly GCA_027924645.1 of Cunninghamia lanceolata. NCBI lineage: Eukaryota > Viridiplantae > Streptophyta > Pinopsida > Cupressales > Cupressaceae > Cunninghamia > Cunninghamia lanceolata. The sequence continues at coordinate 39,407,639 of BSBN01000391.1, read as the reverse complement.
GCAAACCCCAGAGATTAAAATATTTATGTCAAACTTTTCTGATTCTCCAGATCATCCAAAGATGCAAGAGAAGAGCATACTGGGTTTTTTAAAAAATTGCAATAAGATTAATTAGCCCCCCCTGAATCTCTCAAATATAGAAACTAAAATCTACTCTTGCACATAGAAAAGCTCTGATATCATGTTAGAATCTGAAAAGATTATTAACCTAGAAAACTAGTGCAAACAAATAGATGTCTAAACTATGAATACAAATGATATGAAATCAAAATAGCAACATAGAGTTAGTCTCCAAGAGAGTAATGCAAATCCTAGAAGAAAAATAGCATTAAGAGGATGCAAAAGCAAAAGATCTAAAATACAAGTTAGGTAGCATGATTATATAGACTAGGGAGAGGGAGGAGGTGGCAACACCGACCAATTAGGAGCAACCATCTATCGGACTAAAGATAGCAAAGTATCTTCCCAAGATAGCTAATGGATGCTCACATGTAGGAAGGTGACACCTCGCAACCACTCACCTAATAAGACATGCTTTATTAACCTAAGCGAGATTAATAGAAGTGTAGGAAAAACCTAAGAATATAGGGAAAAAATAAATAACCCACTAGGAAATAAAAACCTACACTAACAACAACATAACTGAAACAAGAGCATCCAACTTTGTATCTATGAGGTTAGTAGTGATAACCAAAATAACATCCTCCCATGACTCAGGCAAAAAACAAAAAAGCAATATACATTTATCTTCCTCATTCACCTCAACATCTACATATGCTAGTTGAGTCAATAACAAATTAAATGAATTCAAATGCTCTGCAATTGATTCACCCTCTTTCATTTTCATGGAAAATAAATTACACTTTAAATAAAACTTATTTACCATACTTTTCGCTTGGTAGATCTCACCCAAACACTTCCACAAGCTATGTGCAGACTTCTCACTCGCAACATTTAGTAGAACAGAATCTGCAAGACACATCCAGATTGTATCTCGTGCCTTTTTATCTAGTCTTTCCCACTCATAAGTAGCAACATCATCAGGTTTCTTCGCTTTCGTAATAGCCAACCACTAGTTTCTTTCTTCTAGCAAATCCTCCATTTTCAGCTTCTGCAATTCATACCCTGTGCCATTGAACTTTTCAATGTCCAACCGAGAGGTAGAAGCAACAGTGGATGAAGCCATGATATTGTTGGTATGTGGCAACTAATCATGTAAATACTATACACTCATAACGTATCCTTGTCGGGGTTCGTGGTCGGGCTGGGCCCTGAGTGGGGGTTTGGGGGCACAGCCCCCCCAAAAAAAAATTTCTCATTTTTTTGCGCGTTCGAGGTCGATAGTTAATTTTTTGTTAACTGAAAAATTATGAAAAATGACTTTGTAAAACCCTAATTCTAGAAGCTTCCAAAAAGCTTGTTATAAGCGGCTAGGATGTATGTTGCAGTATGGCATTCGCAAGATTGTAATTTCTTTTGCAATGGATAATAAAATCATTGGATAGCTGAGTTTCTGTGGATGTAGCGCATTTTGGGTGAACCACGTTAAATTTCTGTGTTGATCTCTTTAGTGTTATTATTCATTGTTATATTTGGGTTATTTAATCTATATATAATTGTTAATGTTTATTGCTCCAATCTGCCTGAACCCTAACAACTGGTATTAGAGCGGGTTGTGTTTGATTATCATCTGCAGGAAGGTCTCACGGTTGAGTGGAAGTCTCACAGTTAAGTGGGAGCAATGGCGGATGAGGGTAAATTGAAGGTAGATAAATTCAATGGATAGAAATATCAATTATGGAATATGTAGATGGAGGATTATCTCTATCAGAAGGATTTATGGAGCTCGTTGAAAGGTAAAGCCAAGAAACCGGCAGCAATGACTAATGAGGATTGGGAACTTCTGGACAGAAAAGCACTAGGAACCATTCAGTTGTGCCTGACACCATTTGTGGTGTTCAATGTAAGAGAAGCGAAGACAATAGATGAACTAATGAAAGCTTTGGCTAAATTGTATGAAAAACCCTTAGCCTCTAATTAGGTATTTCTCATGAAGCATTTGTTTAATTTGAAAATAACTGAAGATAGATCTCTGACAAATCATTTAAATAAGTTTAATATGATTACCAGTCAGTTAACTTCTGTAAAAGTGAAATTTGATGAAGAGGTGAGGGCTCTCTTGGTTTTATGTTCCTTGCCAGAAAGCTGGAATAGCTTGGTAATGGTTGTAAGTAACCCTGTCTCTGGTTCAAATACTTTAAAATTTGATGATGTTGTTGGTGTTATCCTTAGCGAGGAAATGTGACGGAAAAGCACAGGTGAGAGTTCAAGATCAGGTAATGCTTTGATTGTAGAGAATGGGGGAAGAACAAAGGAGAGAGGAAAAAGCCCAACAAATCGTGGGAAGTCACAAGGGAAGTCAAAGAAAGGCAGATCTAAATCCAGAGAAAGAATGGATTGTTGGCACCGTGGAAAGCTAAGACACTTGAAGAAGTATTGTTGGTCTCGAAAGGGCAAACAAGGAAATAGAACACATGATGATAGTAAGGAAGCTAATGTTGCAAGTAATAAATTACAAGATGCTTTAATTATGTGTTTAGATAATGCTAATGATTCCTGGGTAATAGATTCAGAGGCTTCATTTCATGCCACCCCATAGGAAATATTTTGTAAATTATGTTCAAGGTGATTTTGGATAGGTATATTTGGGTGATGATGAACCCTGTCAGATTGTTGTGGAATGGAAATGAATGGTTGCTACAGGAGGTAAAACATGTTCCAAATTTGATAAGGAATTTAATCTCTGCAGAACAATTGGGTAGTGAAGGTTGCATAGTTACCTTTTTCAGACAAAGTTTGGAAGGTCACTAAAGATGAATTAGTAGTAGATAAAGGTGAAAAGGTAGGCACATTGTATTTGTGTACTGGTAATACTTATTCTACCTTAGCTACTACAAAAATAGTTACTACTGAGACAGTTATAGCACTTGCTATAGGGACAAAAATAGAATTGTGGCACCATAGACTTGGGCACATGAGTGAGAAAGGAATGAAGATCCCTCACTCCAAAAAGTTGCTACCAGGTCTGAAGCAGATTGACTTGGAGTTCTATGAAAATTATGTTTATGGAAAATAGAAAAGAGTTTGATTTATCAAAGTTGGGAAAGAGAAGAAGAGTGAAAAATTAGAGCTTGTGCATTCAGATGTATGGGTACCAGCTCAGGTATCTTCTCTTGGTGGCTCTTTCTATTATGTTACTTTTATTGATGATGCAACTAGGAAAATGTGGGTGTATTTCCTAAAACAAAAATCAGAAGTATTTGAAACTTTTAAAAAGTGGAAAGCTTTGGTTGAGAATGAGACAGGAAAAAAGTTGAAGTGTCTCAGATCTGATAATGGAGGCGAGTATTGCAGCAAAGAATTTGAAAATTACTGTTCATATAATGGAATCTGTAGGTGGAAAATAGTTCCTAGAACCTCACAAGAAAATGGTGTGTCTGAGAAGATGAATAGGACCATTATGGAGCATGCAAGGAGCATGAGATTGCATGTTGGACTACCCCTACACTTTTTGGCATATGTTGTACATACCGTTGTTTATTTAATAAATAGGGGACCTTCAAATCCTTTGGATGGTGGCATTCCAAAGGAGGCATGGACGGGCAAAAAGTTAAACTATTCATTTCTGAAAACCTTTGGTTGTGAAGCTTTTGTCCATGTTAATATTGAAAATAGAACCAAGCTTGAAGCTAAGTCTAAAAAATGTGCCTTCATTAGATATGGAGTAGATGAATTTGGTTATCAGTTATGGGATTATGAAAATCATAAAATCATTAGGAGCAGTGATGTTATATTCAATGAGAAGGTCATGTATAAGGATCAACTGCAGGAAAAGAAGCATGAACAGGCCAAAAAAGAATATGTGGTATTGGATGAGATTCCAGAAAATAAAATACCAGTGTTACTTGATGCTCAGCAACAACAAATTATCCCACAGACTCCTGCAAGTGTTAGATGTTCTACAAGGATAACTTGACCTCCAGAAAGATTTTCTCCATCATTATATTTTATATTATCAACTGATTCTGGTGAACTTGAAGGTTATGAAGAAACAATGCAGGTAGATACCAAAAAGCAGTGAGAGCTAGGCATGAAAGAGAAAATGGATTCCTTGTTGCAGAATCAGACTTGGGACTTAGTCCAATTGCCTGTAGGTAAAAGAGCATTACCAAATAAATGGGTTTACAAGTTGAAGGAAGAAGATGGAGGCAAGAAAAGATATAAGGCCAGACTCGTGGTAAAAGGTTTTGCACAGAAAAAAGGTATAGATTTTGATGAAATATTTTCTCCGATTGTAAAGATGGCTTCTATTAGAACTATTCTAAGTCTTATGGTTGCGGAAGACTTGCATCTTGAACAGCTAGATGTGAAAACAACATTTCTCTATGGGGATTTAGAAGAGGAAATATGCATGTAGCAACCATAGGGATATGAGGTCAAGGGTAAGGAGGAATTTCTGTGCAGGTTAAAGAAGAGCTTGTATGGCCTAAAGCAAGCACCTCGGCAATGGTATTTGAAATTTGATAGTTTTATGGTTGGACAAGGTTACAAAAGATGTCATTCTGATTATTGTGTTTATTTTAAGAAATTGGGTAATGGCAGCTATATTATCATGTTGCTTTATGTTGATGACATGTTTGTTACCAGGTCTAACATGCAGCATATTAATGAACTTAAGTAGAAATTAGCAAATTCATTTGCTATGAAGGATTTGGGTGCAGCAAAACAAATCTTTGGTATGAGGATCACACAAGACAGGACAAATAGAAAAAATTTTGTCTCAAAGTGAGTATGTAGAGGTGTTGAAAAGGTTTAACATGTAGAATACAAAAGCAGCTAGTACACCTTTTCCTAGTCATTTTAAGTTGACTAAGGAGATGTGTCCAAAGACACAAGAGGAAGAAGAAAAATGTCTAAGATACCATATGCATCAGCAATTGGTAGCTTGATGTATGCAATGGTATGCACAAGACTAGATATTGCACATGTAGTGGGAGTTGTGAGCAGGTATATGAGCAATCTGGGAATGGAATATTGGAATGCGGTAAAATGGATTCTCTGATATTTGAGAGGTACTACTTCAAATAAACTCTATTTTGGAAGAACAAATTCTTCTCTAAAAGGATATGTTAACTCTAATTTGGCAGGTGATATTGATAGCAGGAGGAGTACTACAGGGTATGTTTTTACTATAGGAGGTACTACAGTCAGTTGGATTTCACGGCTGCAAAAGGTTGTTGTGCTTTCAACCACTGAAGCTGAGTATGTTGCTGCTACGGAAGCTAACAAGGAGATGATTTGGTTACAACATTTTCTGGAAGAATTGGGACAATGACAAGAAGATACCCTTTGTAGATTGATAGCCAAAGTGTCATTCATCTTGCTAAGAATTCAGCTCTGCATTCAAAAACTAAGCACATACAGCTCAGATACCACTTCATCCGATTAGTTTTGGAGGATGGATAGTTGAAGCTAGAGAAAATTCATACAAGTGAGAATCCTGCAGATATGTTCACAAAGGTAGATACACAAGAGAAATAGATTTCCTCATCAGTTTCTGTTGGCCTTCACGACTGTCAATGATGGATATAAGAAACCAGCCAGACCTGTAATCCAGTGGGAGCTGCAAGTGCAGCGGTGTCGTCTAGGATCAGTCTCCAAGTGGGAGATTATTTGGTGTGGAATCTGATTAGTCTCTGAGTGGGAGATTGTTGGTATGTGGTGACTGATCATGCAAATATTGTACACTCGTAACGTATCCTTGTTGAGGTTCAGGATTCGGAGTCGGGCCTTAAACAGGGGTTCGGGGGTGCAGCCCCCCAAAAAAAATTTCCCCCTTTTTTAACGTTCGGGGTCAGTAGTCAATTTTTTGTTAACTGACAAATGAAAAACAACTTTGTAAAACCCTAATTCTAGAAGCTTCCAAAAAGCTTGTTATAAGCGGTTGGGATGTATGTTGCGGTATAGCATTCATGAGATTGTAATATGTTTTGCACTGGATAATAAAATCATTGGATGGTTGAGTTTCTGTGGATGTAGCCCATTTTGGGTGAACCACGTTAAATTTCTGTGTTGATCTCTTTTGTGTTATTCTTCATTGTTATATTTGGGTTATTTAATCTGCATATAATTGTTAATGTTTATTGCTCCGATTTGCCTGAACCCTAACAGATATCTACACAAGATCTGCAAACAAACAACAACCAAATCTCCCACTACAACTAAAAAACCTTCACAGTACTACCCAAGAATCAAAACTAGCTAAGTTCTGATACCAAATGTTAGAAGTGAAGGTGCAAACCATACAACAGAAATCTGATTCAAATCTTATTTATGTCCTCTAACAATGTAGAATCAATGGAGATTGCAATAGAAATAAAACCCACTACACAGAAATAACATGCATTAAGAACTGAACACATAACACAGTATGTAACATGGAGAAAACCCTTTTGGGTAAAAAAACTCCACCAAGAAAAGAGGCTCCAAGTTGTATTATCTTCAAATATGAGATTACAATACATGCACTTCCTCTTGTTCTCTAGTCTTCAATGCAACGACGCCTGTTACTCTTAACTCTGTTAAAAATGTAGTACAAATATCCTTATAAAATGGGGTTGCCTTCTAGGGAAAGAAAACTAACATAATATCGACCGTCAAATATGTGACCAAATGACGAATGGTCCAGATTTACAATGATAAAATATAAATAAAATGTGGTTTCGGGGGCACTTCCCCTGAAACCCCGTCGAGGCGCGCAGCCCCCGGACCCCTCGCACGGGGGAAACCCCCTAGGAGCCCCCGTCACGGATGAATTAGCAATGATGACCGGATATAAACATGCGGCTAAAACAAGATCGTTGCTGGTGAAACCTTTCATCCCTTATGGGTGATTTACAAAAAACATTATGAGTAATTAATTACATAAGATTTACAAGGTTGATGGCACCTTAATCCTAACAACTAGAACAAAATTATTGAAAACCCAGTTTGAAACATATGAAAATGTACATAACTATTATGTATACGTAGAACAAGATGAGCATGTTTTATAGTTGGAAATATGTATATGATTCAAAGATTTCATTTTTTAATACATAAAATATGAAATCATAAATGTCGATATAATCATTGGCACCTTTGGAAATCTATAGAGTTGAATGTAGAGTAAGAAACAACTAGGGGAAAGGGACCGATAGTGGTGTAGGCTACCTTTGTATCATAAATGTTGATATATAATACCATTAAACACCCACTAGAATAGAAACATTCAAAACCCATGAGAAACATATGAAAATATACATATAGAAAAATGCATGTATATTTCTATATGAAAACATAAAAATATGAATTACAAACATATATTCAATTGTAAAACATGCTCATTCTATTGTATCAATTGATTAGAGCTCATATTTGCAGTCACTCATAGAAAATGCATGTATATTTTTGTATAAAAACATGTAATATATGAATCATAAATATATCCAACTGTAGAACGTGGTCATTTAATTGTATGTATAAAATGATTAGAAAGTTGAAAATTGTAGCAAGCTATCTTCCACCACCCATCCATGTTAGCCGAAGACACCTCACTCACATAAACTAAAATGGTGGACTTGGTGATGTATCACCTATTCATCAATATCCTTTGCATCTCTATATTAAAGGTCACCCTTATACAAAGAACATCTAATGTTTTATATGCAAGGCCATCCCTAAACATTGAATTTATTTGGAATGATATTGATATTGAAGTTGTAGTTTTAACATCACTATTTAGAGCACACTTCATTTCAAACACGTGATATATATATATATATATCAAACACATGAGAAAACATACATTTCAAACATTTGCAAAAACATAGTTTCAACTTATAGTTCAAATGGAGGTTGTAAGTTTCAAACAAAGCTCAAGAAGTGTTTGAACCTGCAACAAGTGTTTGAAAGTTTAGAAAACAATCTATAGAAGAGAACTTATTTGTATAGGCATCATAGTCATATGAGTATTTTTTATTGATTTGTGTGGTTACATATTTGAGTCTTGATCTATGTGGTTGCATCTAATTGGATGATATTCAAATTAAATGCATTTGATTGGGTAATATGTGGAGCAAGTGGATGGATTGAATTAATAGAGGGAATTCAAATTACTTTGCCTGTAAGAATGTCTAAATTGGGATGGATTTGAATTTAATGGTAGAAGTGATTTGAAATCTGAAATAAATAGCACGTATCATTTGGATTTTAGAGGTGTTAATGTATTTTATTGGTATTTTATTGTTTTGTGATTGTTAATGGTGAGCATTACAACTATTTTTTAATTATTGCAGGCTTCAGCTGGAGTAAATGAGGGAGTAATTAGTAATGGTGGAACTAGAAGTTGTAGCAAGGTTGATATGTGGAACAATTTCTATCATTTTGATGGGATGGTTGATATATAATATAGTTTAGGAATGTTTATAGGTTGTTAGGTATAATGTATGAGTGTATTAATGGAAGGATGTGTAATATTTATAATTAATATGTAATTTTGTCATATATATTTGCAAGTTGGACAAATCTCATGTCAAACATAGAACAAATTAAACTCCAGCTCGTGTCATATCACTAATTTTAGAAAACTATGTGTGTATTTGAAATATAAATATTTAATAGCAGTCAACTATATTTGGGTAAATGGATAGCATTTGCCAAACATTTATTGGACTTTTTTGAAAGTATTAGGTACTTTTTTTTCATTTTATAAGGAATATTAAAAAAAGGTCCTATCATTGCTTTTTTTAAAATTTATATTGGTCAACTCCTATAACAACCATAGGAGCCCGCACCACCATCCGGCCCTCTCCCCTAATTTGACTTGTTATATTTTTATATAAAAATTTAGCTATATATAAGACACTTTGAGGTAGTAGTAAACCCTAAAAAAATTATTATAAGAAAATATAATATAGTATTCTAATTTATAATATATATCATTGTATAATATTTGTTATAGAATATTCTAATTTATAATATATATCATTGTATAATATTTGTTATAGAATACATATCAATTTAGAATATTTTTCAAGATAGATTTTTTTTAAGAATGATTTTTTACCTGAATTTTTTTTAGTATCAATTTCCAAACTTAATTGTAATAGTAATTTTAAGATTTTTGTTTTGTGTATAAGTTTTAAAGTAATCATCGTTATTCATTGCTTTATAATATCATTTAAAAAATAAATTTAAGATTTTTGCTTTGTGTGTAAGTTTTAAAAGTTGTTTTATAATTCTACTTTCTATTTTTTATATATACCTAGTACTAATGAATAAGGGTTGTTGTTGGATTGTAACTTGTAAGTAATATAATCATATTTTTATTTATTTTTAATGTATAAAGTTAAACTATGCTCTAGTTTGTTTCTTTTACTTTATGTAACCAACCTCCTTGTGCATACACTAATCTTGCACTCTATATTATTTAAAAATTGCCTACACACACTAAATTTCTTTGTACTTGGACTTGCACTTGGCTTTTATGTACATAGCATAAGATAATAAACATTCTTTTTAATCCTTACTTGTTTAAGTGCAAAAGGCTAGCACTATTGAAGCAAAATACAATTCTACAGTTGAGAAATAACTCCTTAGCAAACTTTACAATGCATATTGGATAGGCTAGCACCAATGTTTGATTTCTAGGATTTGTTGTCATTATGACCTTGATTATTAGATGCTAGTTCTAATTTTTTTTAGTTGCGTAGCTTGTTGCACAAACATCACCATGAAAAATCCCTTAGCAATCCTCTCATCTTGACTCCTCTATTATACACCACATACTAAATCTAAGCAAAATAATTCTTATTCTCCCTTCATTGTGCCACCACAATACTTTTGTACCATCCATTTTATTCTTTTACTTTGTAATGTCCCCTTTTTGAAATTAAGCCAAGTTGAAACCCTAACGCCCATCATTCATTTCTTGTGGGCCTTGAAAATTTTGCACTAGGAAAATGGCATTATAATAATAACTCAAGAGGTTCACCACAAAAGAGGTTGCTTGATACTATAAAATGTAATTATAATAAAGAGCATCTCAAGTAAAGTTAAAATATAAAATAAGGTTTTTTATAATTAAAGTTTATTTTAAATAATTCCTCTCAAATATTAATCAAAGGTCATGAAGAGAATTTGAAGAGTTATGTCTTTTGGAGGGAAACTCTATTTAAGAGAGGCCAAGAGGCCAAGCAAAGAGGAGGAATATTGTCAATTGATGAACTATTTTATTTTCTGATTTGCACTCCTTGTTGGAACATTGGACTTCGGTTCAGTTAACCAAGGATGAAAATCCTCTAGGTTTGGAATTGGAGGACATATTCCATCTAATTTCCATCGCTGAATTAGTAGACAAAACCCCCTGATTCAAACTTGAGCAATCTCACCCAGGGATTGCATATGAGCTTCATGTTGACAGCCAATTCAAAGTGACATTCAAATTGATATCATGGTGACATCTTTGTTATTTCTGTATTGAAGATCATTTTGATACTTTGGAGAAAATTGTACATAGCAAATTGCAAATTGAATCATATTTCATTATCTTGATTTGTGACTGATAAATAAGCGCTGATTTTGTTTATACATCTACTATGATATCTCAGATGTATATGAAATTCTACAATTTAACACAAGTTTGCAACTCACATCTGTTCTCCATTCTACATGTGAATAAGGCCGAACAGCGCTGAAGATTCATGGAAGGATTGGACAAAATGATCACATCTTTCATGGGAAACAATTTCTCCATTCTATAGCAGATTATAATAGATAATATTTGAAAGAATGAGCATTGTTCACAGGGCAGACTATATCTATTTCGTTGCCTAGTTTTGTCGCAGACAATTGTAAACAGATTTCGAAAAGGGTGGCGATTGAATACTGTCTGACTTGTTGAAGATCGGGCTGCTTCCAAAAGAGGCGATTACATTGGGCACCAAATCAACGATTATTAAAAGAGGAAAAGCAGCTGTGTATCTAAATGATTTAACAAACATAGATTACTATAGTATAGTTGGAGGCAAGCTCAACAACTTCCTACAAATATGTTAAGTAACATGACAGCTAACTAAGATTTATTAACACCTAACTAAAACTAATTGACACAACTAAAACTCATATTGACAGCACAAAAGTAAACTGTTATCACTTACACTCAATTCGGTTATTCATTACTCATCTAACACTCCCCCTAAATGAAGAACTAAATTCTCTTGGACATTTAGCATATCCCTACATATTACATGAACATATCATTGCCCCTTTGAAACCTCAAGCACCTCTCCTCCTCCAACACCACAAATGGAGGCATGTTGAGGAACCCATATTTCCTCTTAACAACCTTTTCTAAATGTGCTTTGATGATCCCATCTCATCTATCGTGTCAGCAAATGCTGTCACTAACATGGCAAGGCATCCTGCCATCAGAACTCTCACACTACCTTTCTCAAGAGAAGAGTGCCCAAAATTATCCTCCAATCGTGCAACATAATGAGCACCAAGCTTGAAACTCCAGCCAACATGCCAACCTGAATTATATAGTCAGTGATCAAGGCCCTTCCGCCATCTCGCATCCACCCCAAACTATTATTACAGGGAAACAGATGGGCAAACTGTAGAGTATTGTAGTGGAGAGCAGACACGAGTGCAACCCTAGTGTGAGCACAATCAACCAAGGTCATGATCTGATGGAAGAAGCCACAGCACTCTGACTAATCCACGCTCCTCCTCCTCTCAACAGAGGCAGCCTTAACAATAGCAGTATACACATTTGACCTCAGACTCCACATGTGAAGCTCGGGCACCGTGGAACACCCTCAATCTCTCTAGTTCCTGCGTTGGCAATTTCCCAACAGGAACATGCATAACAATCTGAACTTTAGCACCAATAACACCAAATGGAGTTTACACAATTGCTGCTCAAAGGAAACTCGATGTAAACTCTCCCTTATTGCCAAGCTCTGATACCATAAAAGAGGAACAGCAGCTGTGTATCTCAATGACTTAACAAACATAGATTACAATATATAGTTGGAGACATCAACAACTTCCTAGAAATATGTTAAGTAACATGACAGCTAAATATGTTAAGTAACATGACAGCTAACTGAGATTTATTGACACCTAACTAAAACTAATTGACACAACTATAATTCTTATTGACAGCACAAAAATAAACTGCCATCACTTACACTCATTCAGTTATTCATTACTCTTAACAATTGTATGGGCTAAGAGTATTGCTTTTGTGGCAGAATTCCAACAACAATTTCTTGGTAAACTATAAGCTACGGTTCATATTGGAGGGTGTGCAATCCTGAATATATTCTTCAAGTGCTGCATCTTGTAGCGATTCATATTGGAGGGTTTGTGAAGTGGCAAGTAAATCATAACCAATCAGCTGATAGTAATCTAACGCTGCCATACTTAGAGAGACCATCATAAGGGTTGTAAGTTGGAAATAAAGAAATTCTGTTACCTTGAGCCGCTCCTGTAGGGGTAAGATACAATAATATTGTTACTAATTTCCTGAGATTTATTGTTCATCACTACTGCATACATAATTCCATTATTACCACTGCATGGCAATCAATAAAATTCAGGTTTGTACGTGGAGCTAACCCCTCGAAAATTGTGGAAGTGAATCAAAATTGGGCAGTTATTATTTCATTTGGGATATTCTATCAGCAGCATCTCAATTTCTGCATCTGAAGCCATAACAATGTATGCATCTAGACCTATCAGCATTCACAACTTTGCTTCCAAACGAGCTAAGTCATTTAATTCGTCCATTGTGTTTATCAGAATAAAATGGCTTTGTCACAAGGTAATTCATATGGCCAGAAAGAAATTATCTCCGTAGTTTTCTCTAGGCAGTTTATACTACATAGTGGTCTATAGTTTTTAGTGGGTAGTTGAAGTTCGTTGTTATAACCATAGAAGCAAATATCGTTCTCCGGAATTTCTCGGCATCCCAAAAGATAAAGATATTTTCAGTTTCTCGGGATATTATCAGAAAAGAAATCGGAAACCCAAAAAATGCAGTAATTTTTTTTTAAAAAGGGAGAAATAACTGGTGGTTTTTACATTTTAAGCCATACTAATTGCATAGGAAGTGACAGTGTGAAAGTAAATGAGAGTGTACACAATGAATTTTAGAACATGAATTTTTCTCATTAATTTTGAGATTGTTGATTACAAATAATGTAATATAAATCTCTTTAACAATGTTAATAAATGACTGCAAAAATGATAATGAACCCTTAATGCAATAGAACACAACTAATGTAAATACAACCTGTTAACCCTACCGTTCTCCTTAACTATCAAGCCCAAGAGACTAATCTATACACAAAATGGTAACTACAGTTGACAACAAATGTCTCCCTAACCTCTTCAAATACCTCTTAAATTTACAGCAGTGTCAAACGTCTCAGGACAGCAATGTCCTTTATTAACAACGTTTCATATTAATCATTTTCATTGGTAATATTTCCTGTAATGTTGACAGCAGTATTGATGCCCATAACAGTACTAATAAGGATGCTACTAAACACCGTACTGATCAAGAATGTATAGCTCACAATAATGACAGAACGCTATTGATCGGTGATCATAAGAAGATTACTAATCACAAAAGGATAGTTATGTCAAAAGACAATGATGACGACAACAATCTCAACTGTTACAACATCATTGACAACTGATATGTAACAATGAAAATTGCCACACAATTGCCTCAATAATACAACTATTTGACAAATGAAATAACGACAACAATATCCATTGATAAGTACAAATGACAGCAAGTCCACGACAGCACTAACATCTATGATGCAATAATAATGACAAGTCAAAGGATAGCATAATCATTTGACAGTTTTGTCTAGTAATGACTATGCTCACAAATCATAAATAATGACAGCAGTGTTTGTTGTTCTCCAAGGCAACAGTGATAATTACTAATCACAATAACAATAGTCATGTTCCCTATTCACAAGGTTTTCAAACCCAAAATTATACCAAGTGTCTTCACAACTGTAGATAACTACGTTCATTTTTGAAATAACAACAACAATAATTGTTGCTGCCCCTTTCCAAAAGATCTAATTGCTATACAATAATGGCACATGGAAATCTTACCCGCTGCTTACACCATTCAAGGTTTATAACCCATTTATCAAAGTTTCAAAGAAAAATGATCAAAAAGTTGTAGGTCTGATGCTTATATAGAAAAAAAAACTAATTTATTGTGATATTACTGGTGATATATGACCCCAATAATTTTGCAATATATTGGTGAAAATTTTGGTTAAAGTCACAGTCAAAGATATTTTGAAAAACTCGTGATATTTTCAAGAAAATGTTGGGAACCTTGCCGAGAAAAGATATATCGGAATATAAGGATATTTTAAAGATATCTGCTTCTATGGTTATAACATCTTAATGCAGGTTTATACCATCTACTCATTATGCTTTAAAAGAGCTCTGCTTATTTTGACAATTTAAATTTTTCTTAAAATGTCAATTGAAAGGCGGTTAAATGACCAAACCATCATAAAAAATTACATGACAGGCAGGGGTGACCGTCAAATTTGAGGCCGTTAATCCCAGTAGCATCCAAACAAAAGAGATCATTTACTTATTCACAGTTAGTAATGCTCCTAACTTAAAAAGCTTAAATTCAACCTTCATTTATATATTTTTTCTATGAATAAATATAAACCTGAAAGTTGAAAAAATCTCAAAAAAGCTACATAATGACCTTCCCAAAGATGTACCTTTCTCATCTTCCCTTCAGACTGCTTTAGTCTTTCCTAATTCTTTCAATTGCATTTATGTCTTTTATTACTAATAGAAATTACTCGCTGATCATAGCTATCTGACATTAACTATTCATCTAAAGTCTTTTGTTTAATAAACTCCAGCACTGTTATGATACAGTATTTAACCATTACCTCCCGTGCATTCATCCCTCCACATCTTCTAGATACATTTCTGAATTGTCATACAGGAGGAAGATTAAACATCAATTGATATATTGCTAAAAAGTAAATACATAATATTCTCAATGAATTCAAACTTCAAACTCAACTGCAACAAAAATGCACAATCCCTGAATAATGTGGCAAAACTTTTAAGTTATAATGTTCCCAACTGGTGCAAAAATATCTTCAACCAAAAAAAAGGCATTTAAAGTTGAAAACTCTATTTATAAAGACATCCATCTAGCTAAAAGAAAATATGCAATGCAACTCCTTTTGGTAGAAACTGTGGAAAGCTATATTATACAAAACAAGAAATAATCTTGTCACTGATGGAAGAACCAACAAAAAATTCAATGTCAATGTCTACTCTATAAGGTTTACAGCTTTAAGCATAGTCACATACAAAAATTGTAAATTCATGGCTAGGCTGAAAGGCACTCACAGGCGGCCCATCTACAGTAGGCTGTTCCCAATACAAGCTTCTGATTCTTTCTATTCGATGCATGTTTATGCATGAGGAATAACAAAGTACAGAAAACTTCTCTCTAGGGTTATAAATTAAGATATTGCATACCTCCATGCATGGAAAGATCTATACAAGAATGAAAAATGCTGTTGCAAAGACTTGCTTCAGACCCCAAAAGTAGAAACACTTACAGTTCATCATTCTCTACTACTTTAAGACCCCAAGGCACATCTTCACAATGCCTCACATATGGAAAGATTTTTCCAGTATCTATACCTTTTTGTGCTTGACAATCATAAAATGGAGGTGCATGAAAACAGGGCTCCATTGACATTACTTCATGACATGGTGGATCTGGAACAGTGTCATTCTCAGGCTTAAACATAATCAAAGGTTTTATACCTGCAAGACCTTGAGCTACATATCCAAATGTGGACCACGGGCTTGTTACAAGTACATCACAAAGAGAAAGAAGATACATTTCTGCCCATGCCTTCATATTGTGAGATTGATTTTCAGTATGCTGCCATTCTTCGTGACTAGGCTGAAAGACACTCACAAGCTCCCCATCTATAGTAGGGTGTTCCCAATACAGGTTTCTGATTCTTTCATAGTACCCAGAACTTAGAGAGGTTACTAAGACTGCATAAGGTTTCTTTGCAAATCCATTTTCATATGTAGCTTCAAGGAATTCATCGCTATGAGATATGTTGGGTAGAACTTTGTTTTTCTGAATACAAGCCAAAACCTGATCTGATATAAACGGGAAGTACCCAGAATCATATGTCCTGATCTGTAGTCCTATTCTTTGTTCTGCGTAAGCCAGATACGCTTGATAGAATCTAGTAATCAAGCCCCAGACTTGATTGGAAGGGTGCAATAAGTACCTCCCTAAATGATGAAAAATAGAATCTCTTTCAGGAAATAAATGGTGCAATTCTTCATTGAATGAGGGTAGCAGGTAGAGAGAGGGGACAAAATAGTTATTGGATTTTAGGAACAACCATGGTATGTGCTTCAGAAATTGCTGCTCTCTCTCACAAAAGAATAATTTGTCATGGAAATCATAATTGTGGGTTAAATGAAGATAAACATAATGCGGAAGATTGCTTTGAGTACCATTTTCATATAGCTGAATTATGCTATTGTTAAGAAGATGCCCATATCTCTGGGTTGATGTTTCATTTAAAGGTTGCAGCCAAACCATGGGAAAACTTGAAGGTAGAAACCATGAAGTGTTGGGGAACGGCTCACAAAAAAGATCAGTCATGTCTACACCTCTGTCTATCAGGAGTACCCTGTTGGTTAGCAGGGCATAAAGAAATGTAGCAGCTATTGTCACTATCCTATTGCCTAGTCCACTGTAAGAAACCCACACAACATACTTGCAATCTGCATCTGCTAGAGTCTTTCCAGACTTAAGATCATCCAAAGTTCTATTAAAAAATTCAGTATTGGGACCACATTTCCTATGTAGTGCTTCATAGTTCCGAAGCGTCTCTAGCAAATAGGCTGATGGCTTATATTTGGTTGCTTTTCGATAGCGGTACACTTGATCCCTGCTCTTGCAGCTGCTTGTACTGAAACCGCCAGCAAGCAAACCATCTAAAGATGGATCCATGTTCTCAGCACTCTTCAGAGAAGAGCTATCATCTGATCCTGCAAGCATAAAATTTTATTATAATTAAAAATTAAAGACAAGGCCTAAAGCTTTAAAATGCCTTCTTATGGAAAACAAAACTGACACAATATCTGCCTCTCAGACTAAAGACCGGGCACAGCTTCTCCAAATTATAACTAAAAATATAACGCCCTTCTCCAATTTTCTCATTTTAAGTTTGCAATATTATCTAATTTGGTGCAAATCCCAAAAATGAAAGAGATTTGCCCAATAAACAGTCATTTCCATAATGAGCACCTTAAGGAGAAAAGCTGAAAGCTAAGTTGTATGCTATAAGAGGGGCCAGGCTCAAATGCCAGTAGGTACAATCATATAAGTAATATCCTATTGACTACCAGGACTACCACAGAATTGGATTGCTAGGTATGCATATTTCAAAGTAGAAATACGAAAATCATATAAACAGACAAAACAGCTATAGGATTCTAGTGATAATACCTTGGTCCATTGTGCGTCTGGTTTGATTGTCCTCTTCCAAATCTAACACTTGATTTTCTTCTTTCTTCTCTTCATCCAATTCATTGTCTTCACTTTGAGTTCCCACCCCATCTGCTGCCTTGACAGTGCGAACATTGTGCTGCAGCTCTGATATCTGATAATTTCTAGGTGGAGAATCCTGAGAAACAACATTGTAGCTCAAAGTAACAAGAGCTGGTAACACAAGGAAGCAAACAAAACAAAGGCACAACCATCTAGTGAAATTTAATCCTGGCTTCTTCTCCATGATTCGACTGCTAGGAACCTCTGAATCTTCAAATATGGCAGAAGCAATGTGGCGCCTAGACCTAGTCATATCCATAACTGCTTCAAATCAAAGTTAATTTTGCTTACATAATGATGTACTCTCAAAATATGTGAGTTCTTTGCAAACCATTGCCAGACTAACAAACCCTTGACGCATAAAAAATTTGAACCATCTAGACTCAAAATTCCAGTTTTGTTTCACAAAGCTACTTGATGCTCCTTCCAAGCATTCTCTGAAACTCTCAACCTCTAAAGATGCATGAACTGCAGCAGTCATCTGCACTCAGATGGGTCTTCCATTTCTCAGCGTACTGCTCTGCTCTGAACAGATGTAAAATCAAACAATAAAGAAAAGTAATCAATTTTCAGCTAAAATCAAATCTTGATGTTGGAAAAACAATCCACACTCCAGACAGCAAGGCGGACAGTAGCTGAGTAAAAGAGTGCCTCAGCATGCTAAGCCCGGGCCCCGGGGAAAAACAGCTTCAGCTTTTGAATTGGTTACTTCCTAGCTGGGGTTCTTTAGTAGACGAACTTAGGATAAGATCCGATAGCTAACTATAGTCGGGGGCAGTTGATAAACCGACCCTACCTATAGTACCTATTGAAGGAAAGCCTATTGATCCCGGTTGCTATAAAGGGCGGGTATGCAGGGAAAGGATCAAACTTAGTGGCTTAAGTTGGAGTCCTAGTTGGATGGTGGACATCGGCACTTCACATAGGTAAAGATTCAGATTGAACAAAGCAAGTTCCAGCTACTATAATACAAGTTATAAGATCCCTATTTAACAAAGCAAGATCCAGCCCTATCCTTTGAGCTACAAGATTCAGGTTTAAAAAAGCAAGCTCCAGCAACTATCATTCAAGCTAAATGATACAGATTCAACAAAGAAAGCTCCAGCTACCATCATATAAGCCAAATGATCCAGATTCAACAAAGCAAGCTCCACCTACTACCATATGAGCTAAATTATGCTTAAAATAGCAAAGTCGGTACATTAAAAGTAATCCAAGGAGGTCCTTCGTTCGAGTCCTGACTAGTACATAGAAAACAAGTCTTAACATAAAGATCTAACGAATCAAGTTTCAGGTACTAACATAGCAGGTAACTTGACTACATTTGGACTAATCTCTACAGAGCGCCCCCCCAACAAACCCCCCCCCCCCCCCCCCCCAAAAAAAAAAAAAATTAGCAGTTCAAGTACAAGAAGCAAATTCACAACAAAATTCACCTGATCCGAAAGTACGCTTAAAGATCACAAATTCAAAGCCATTATTTTACATTACTATTTAGAGTAGATATATAAATAAAATGCTCCAGATCGAACACTATAGCAGGACTAAACACACCTTAATGTAATGAATTTCTCGTCAGATCAAGTCTAAACCGCAAAAAAAAAATTCTATCCTGAACCCTAATCACAAAATCCACCACTAACTATTTTAAAACGCAATCTTAAACCCTAGGATTTTACAAATTTAGCTAATGTGAAGAGAAAAATGGAACTTTTACATACCTCAATAGGGTAGCTAAAATTTTGAGCTCCACAGCTTCAAAATGGATTTTCTTGGTTCATTTTGAAGTGTAAATTGAACTGATGTCATATTTTGTTAATCAGAACTGCAATCATATTTAATTTAGAGAATGTAGGTCGTGCCGAATTCTAAGGGTTTGGGAACAGTTGTTTTTATTTGTTTTGTTTTTAACGGTGAAAAAGACACATTTTCGATGAACTTGATATAAAGAAAATATGTGTTTAATGGGCTTGACAGGTGGAGAACGCGCCACTTGCTTGACTAAGCGCAAATTACGCTGCAGGCAAAGGTTTTGGGAGACTAAATTCCATTATTGCTGCCAGATCTTAGGTAGGGAACCAAAAAAAAAGAAAATTTGCATTCAGAAAAGCTTTAGATTTTAGTGCAAAAGGATTTTGTGGGAAGACTGGGAACATTTTTTTAATCTATGTTTGGATCAGAGTGGGTGGTATAATTAAAATTTAGATAATGTGCTTTAGTCCTTTCCTTCTTTCAATGATGAGGAGTCTAATATCTATAATGTTTTAGTTTGTTTTTTCTCAAGAGTTCTATCAGTAGAAGGTTTATGATAAAAAAAAGTGTTTTTTTAATGTAAATTTAAAGGATTAAGTGTGTTGTGCGTCTTGTAAGTCCTAGGTTTAGATGGAATGGTTTAATATTTATAATATTGTAAATTTATAATATTGTAAATAATGTTTTACATGGAAAAAGACATCTCAGTAGGATGGAATCTTGAGGTTCTATATTGGTATTTTGTGTCACTTGTCAATTATATTATGACCTATGTAAGAACATTTATGTCATTTACGATGTGTAAGAGAATCTATGATGTGTATGAGAAGTTATGATGTGTATGAGCATATAAGAGGGAGCAGGGCCTAAATTTGACGGTTGACCTTGCCTGTCAAACATTTTTTTGTGATGGTCATCTATTTGAAGTTGCCTTTCAAATATTAAACCCTGTATATTTTAGGAAAAGTATATATAGACTAAATATATATATAAGAATAGTTATATAGAAATTTTGACAATTTGCTTGTTATCTTCCCTTTCAAGTGATATAGTCTTCCTAAAATTTTAATTGTATTTTATGGCTAAAATGACTAAATACGACCATATGGCCATCAAATTTAGCCCTTAAGAGGGAGTTACAAACTAGACTAGAAAAGTCATGGAGGAGCTTTCACTAGTTTATGATGCATAAAAGCATCTTTGAAAAGGTTTGCATGGACCAAAAGTGGACTCATCATGAGTGGGGCATGGGAATCTTGGACCAATTTGGATGTGCAAATTGGGCTTATAGTATTGGCCATGGTATTAGAAATCATTGGTGGTTTCTTGGATTATCTTTACCTATATATTGGATGCTTGGGTTAAAGGTATGAGACACATGTTTATATAGGGTTATGCTAGCAGAATTCTTCTAGGTTGGAGAGTGTTGATCTCAATGAAGCCCATAGGCTTTGATGTTGTATTGTAACACATTTTTCTTGATTACACATTGGGTGTATGCTTTGGAGAGTGATTTTTCCCTTTACAAACCTTTCCCAAGGTATATATGTGTCACTTTTATTTTGTGGTTGTTTCATTTGTTATTGTTCCATTCTTCTTCTCATTGTCACTCTTATTTTGTGGTTGTTTCATTTTCATTGTTCCATTCTTCTCATTTTTTCCTCTATTCTTGTTATTTTATAAGTTTTGTTTTACATGCCAAAATGTTGCTGAAATTTTGCTAGATCAAAAAACTTGTAACACTCTCTTCATAGGGTTAATGTAGGAAGTATTTGTATATTTCTTTCATTTAGTATTTGAAATTAGTTTTGAGTTTTGGTACTAGTGAGTTTGTGGACATATTTCATTTCATTTGATATCATAGCCTAGTTTCTAGTTGTAGGTGGGGATGCCTTCCTTGTGATATTAATTCTTGCTCAAGTGGGAGTTTCGCAATTGCTCTTATTTCAAGAAATAGAAATGGCAAACACTTTTAGAATGAAGGTGGAGAGGTTTAATAAAACCAACATTGAGCTTTGGAAGCTCCAGATGGGGGATCTTAGAGTTGATCATGTAGTGACTTTGACCTAGAGCTCCTATTTGTGGTATGGGATTTACCCATTGTCATGTGGATGTTGTACAAAGTTTATATCTTGTAGTCTTATATAGTTTTAAAGTGCTTATGTATAACACATCTAGTTTAGGGTTCATTAGGTGGAGGATTGATGATTCCCTACTCATCTTAGGCTCTTGAATAGACAAGCATACTAACACATCCAACCTTGGAGGCAAAATCATAGAAATCTCTTATCAAGTGTGCATACTCCTAGAAGCTTTGCAACATAGAGATGCATACTCCCAGTGGCTCTATTGATGAGGCATTGGAGGTGGATTGGTTTGAATATTCACCTTAGAAGGGACTCTAGTCATCTAGTGCAAGGTGCACTCTCCCAATGATTGAGGAGATCTTGTAGATGTTGAAACTCCATATCAACTCTCTAAACTTGGACCTAAATCTATAAGTAAATAGAGGAAATAACACTAGTCTTCTCAAAAAAGGAAATTACAATCAATCTTTTTAGCATTAAATATAGCTTTATTTATAGTCTTCCATAATTGAAATAAAATAGAAGCCCTAAAGAAATGTCAAACTCTAGCAATGTAAACAAATCATTGAGTTGTATCCCTAAAGAGAGCAATCTTCCAAGAAAAATTCTATATGGAAAGGAGAGAAAAGAACATGGATCCACTTATAAGCATCTTGAGTCCAAGGGAAATTCCAAAAAGTATGTTTAGAAGTATTTGACTTGTGATAAGCAATGAATTTATAGTAAGCAAGGCCAATTTGGGAACTCTCACTCCCAACGTTAGTCATTGATAGATTAAGCGCAAAAGGAAGTGTACAATATTGGGATCAAGTTGAGCTTGTAGGTTCTTGTTGATTATAAAAGGCCAAGTGTGAGGGGAAGAGTTCAACTCCATCACATATTGAACTTGTTAAGAGTTAGAGAGAAATAACTTAAAAATTTATAGAGAATACTGAGACTATAGTTCTTGAAAGTGGGGTTGGAATTCCATTACCAATCCGTCCACCATACTATTGGAGGTTAGAGACCAAGCTTATGTAACATAACATCAAGAATAAGCTCTTAAATGCATAAAATGTAAGGCAAATCAGCCATGTAACCAACTTAATTTTTGTTGAAGCATAGGCCATAGGTTCTACTCTAGGAAAGAGACGGAATCCCTTGACAAGGGTCACTGTACCTTGGCATTTAATCATGTTTCATGTGTCAATCCAGGGTTGTGTCCTCAACTATTTGCAATAAGGAACTTAATAATCAAGAGGCCTTAGCTAATATACCGAATTAAACTATCCTAATAAATCAATGTTGCTAATTATCTGCTTGAAAGGAAAACCTGATCTAAAGACTAAAACAATAAATTGTTGGAAGAATCTATCTAACTCACACAAAAGTTGAAAACATGCATTAAATGGAAACAAGACTGCTCTAACAATAATTGATCTATCTTATGAAAACAAGGAAATTATACTTCTAATGAAAAATTGCAATAAGATAATAAAGCAAAGATACTAGTCTCCTATCTGTTGGTGGGAGTGAGCCCTTGCTCCACACCTTCAAAATCGAAGGCTAAACAAGAACGTCAAAACAAAAGTATAACAACACAACTTCCTTTAATCCAGTCTATCAAAGTATATTATACTCAAAAGTATATGTTTCTGCTCTAAAATGAAATTACATAAACACTACTATAAAATCCTGATTAATAATTTTGTTGTTCCTATCCAAATATACATTAGTCTGAGTGACATAATATTATTGGAGTTAACTACTTTACCTAACAATTCAACTTGAGATATAAACAATCTCTTATTCTTAACTAAAACATGCAACTGTCCATCTAGAGTATAATCATACAAAGTCTAAAAAAGGACTTTAGTGATACTTAAGGTACCACTAAATTCAGAGTTTAACTTATAATAATAATAGGCAGCAAGGCCCTGATAAAAAGGAACTTGATTTCCTAAAATAGCGAACTGAAAGAAATCTTCTAATCTCATGCAAAATCAAGTGAAAGTGTATCATGTCCCCATGGACAACTAGAGTCATCTGCTAGGACACTCAAGCCTAAATAGTTGAACTCCGTAGCTCTACAATCACCCTAGAGATCCTGGTAATCAACGGTGCCAAAGACTCTGTGTAGCTCTGGAGACTCCATTTTATTGCTAGTAGCTCCGGAGATGCTTCAAGAACTTGTTGAGGCATAGCCCCAGAGATCACCATCATCTCTTCTCTATTGCTCTCTCTAGAGATCCTCCAACAAGCTGGAAAATGTTGGAGTATCATGTAGTGTCCTTTATGCCTAGCTCTAGAGATAATTAGGATTTCCTTCGAAGTTCTTCAAAACTGCCTGTCACCTGTGCAATAGACACCTGTGAAACCAAAAAGAGATAATTCTACACAATTTCGTCAGTTTCACTACAACATAAATCTTTTCATCATAACAATAATATTAAGCAATTCATCTCTTATTAGCATAATTAAAACATGACTTTACAATTCCTATAGTACAATTACTAGGACAGGTAGTATGAAAACATGGGAAAAAGGAAGTAAAAAGGAATGTTTAGATGAGTGCTACCTGACACTCATCATCCCTAATGTTGTGAATTCCTTTACAATAGAAGCTAAGAGCTTTAATACTAGGAGCTTCTACAAAAGGCAAATTGAAAGAATCAATGATGGGAGACCATTAAATACTATGGTTATTGAAACAAACTAGTCCTAGAACCATCACCTACCCACTTGAAAAAGAGATTAATAGTCTTGAACCCTATTAGAAATGCTATGCATAACAAACTAGCCTTGAATCTTAATAGGATCATTGACAATGAGAAGGGAATGAAAATCATTTTGTTTCCAATAGTTATTTCCATTGAGAGATTCAACTTCAATGTTGTTTAAGAAGAGATTTCCAAGCCTCTAATCCTTCAATGGATAGAAATAACCCACTTAGCATGGAGTGTAATACTTTGTTTTTGCACATCAATTAAGCCTATGCCACTCTTTTATTGAGGAAGGCAATGAGTATCCCTAGTGACCCAATGGAAACCATAATTTTTGTTGGACTTAGCCAAAATAAAATATCTAATTAGTGGTGGCACTTGTGTACCTCAAGTCAAGGTGTACACATGTCATTATTAGCTACTTAAGCAAGTGCTAAGAATAATTAAATATTCCTAATTATCCTAGGTAAACTTATTAAATAGGTGTAATATTACACTTAGAATAGAAAATATCCAAGGTGAATAAAATATTACACCAACACACTCCCATAAGTGTAACTTAGGAGAAATGAAAAGAGAGAAATGGGTCTTGACAACTAGGCCATATTAGGTATCCATATATGAAATGATCCCCTTGAAAAAGTGATAAAGATAAAAGCCCATGCGGGAAAAAAATCTCTCCCAAAATAGAGAGAAAAAGGGAGATCGTATATCCCCCTCAATGTGTAGTTTACCTATGCCAATGGTAGATGCCTGACATACAATGTTGAAGATGGCCCAGGATCATTGAACAACATTCCTCCCCTTGGGAAGAAACAAAGCCAACAACGCACGTGCAAGATATCTTCCCGTTCCTAAAAGGAATATGAGGAAAGAAAACTTAGAATATATGATGTCTAGAAGTTGCTCATGTGTCATTGTGTTGGTACTGAGAGGTACCACAATCAAATTAGGAGTCCCATGCCTGACTAAAAAACATGACAAATCAAAACCTTGTGGAAATAGATGTAGAAAAAGATCCAAAGATAAAGATGAATCCTCTAAATGCTACTTAAGGATCTCCAAATCAATTCCGAACTGTGAAAAGTATTGATAAGATGAATCAAGAGCCATGCAACATTTAGGTATAGTAACCATGCATGTATGGTGCTCACCATAGGTAAGACAACTGGACCAATGAGAATATGGTGCTCCTACAAAGGGTGTCAATATGAATGATGACTAAGCTAGATATGTGGACTCATGAATATATGTAGAACCCGTCACTATAGAAGAAGATGTAGGTGAAGAATAAATAAGAGGGTCTAAATGTGCCCTCATGATATCTGAAGAAGATGATGCAACTCCATAGGTGATAACATCAAAGAGGAGTTGAATGTCCTCAATGGTGTCATCAAGATCCAAAAGCTGGGACTACACAAATAAATATGAAATGTCTAGTAAGTAGATCTCCTAATGAAGTGGATCAGGAAGACTAATATGAACCTATTGCAAGGAATCATTAGAAGTCATGGATGAAACAACACTACATTTAGATGGAGAAATAGGTGATGAAGATGAGATCTCAGTGCATGTCATCTTACTACATTGCTCATCCATGAATGATGTGTCCACACAAGATGTCTGAGTATGCACATTGGATGAGTCTGTTGTTGTTGGAGTAGAAGAATCTAGAAAACTAATATGATTTTCCTAGAGAAGCTACTTCAGATCATCAATTTGCTTTAGTAAACAATAATCTTCAATATGATTTTTCTTCCCATAATAACCAAATTTTACCTTCCATGATTTAGGAGGGTTATGTAGAATACTCAAATGGAAAGGAGAAAGAGTGAGAGACATGATTAACTCCTAGGTAAGATTGCTCAATCATGAAACTAGCAAATGAAAATGTAAAATCATAGTATTACCAACCCTCAAAAAAATCATACAATCATGAGACCCTCTTAGAAATTGATGATGATGGAACTTTATACTTAGTGTGATTACAGTTGCTACTTGCCAAATCAGTGAAGTGGTCTTGGTCTTAGTGTATTACAAATGCTAAATTAGGCCACAAACTCAACCTAAATTCAATGAGACATCAAATATTGATCTTCAACAACAATACTCACAATGTTTCTTAGACTTCCTAAATGATAAAAGACTCGATGACTTCATGGAACAACATAAGGATGATTTTCTTGAGTGTCTTTTTTGTTAGGAAAAGGGTGTTGTACACCTTAGACAAGTAATGAAATATTTTAATTATGTAGAATAAAAATTTATTTGTGGTGCATCTAGGAGAGTGTTTAGCCACATTAAATGTTTATTTGGGCCCTTTGTAAAGTTGTATGTGACATTGGTTAGATATTTTATGTGTGGGAGACATAGAATAAATAATTAATATTGGAAAAACTTAGTACCAAAAAGCAAATGAGGGGCTCAATGGTTTTTTGCTCTCATGTTTTTGAGACACAAGGTTATGCCAATACCACAAGTTGTATTTGTGTGATCTTGAGTATATAAAACGAAGCACATGTGTAGTGGTTTGGGTTGGTTGGTTGAGTGGGCTATCATTGTATTGAGCTCTCTTGTAAGTGCATATGTGAAGCATGGCATGGGATGTGTGGTTACTTTCTTGGACACATGGAGGATGCATTGGATGAGCTTGAAGTTTTAGAAATATTCATTGAGACTATGTAAGTGTATTGTAATGTTTTATTGTTGAATAATACATTAAGTGTGGATATTTTTGGAGGCAGTGTTTTTACCTCTTGTGGGTTCTCCCAGAATATATCTTGTGTCATCTTGATGGTATGTTTGTCTATTCTTTTTCATGGTGGATTCTGGTTACTATAAGTACTTGTTTTCATATTTATCTCTCATAGGGTTATGTGGAAATGTTTTTTATTTCTATAAATTTTCCTTTCAAGTGGTATCAAATCTTGGTTGCTAGGTTGTGGGTGGAGTTGATTTCTATACTTGAGATGGGCTAGGTTCTCAAGGAAAAGTGAATGGGGATTAAATGAAATGTTTTTTGTACTTGAGATAGGATAAGTTCTTAAGACAGAAGTCAATTTGATTTAGGATGGTTGATTATGGACCGTTTACTTAAGATAGACAAGTTCTTAAGCAAACATGGATTGATTTTAAGGTCATAATTAAAATCAATGTTTTGGGATGATTAGTGGGTTTAGATGGATGGATTAAGGTTTGATTTGATTAATTAAAATTGATGGATAAGTGACTAGGAGGATGGATGATTAGGATTGTTTAAATTCAAAATCAAATGGAATGATTTGATTTAAGATTAAATGGGTGGATAATTGATGATTTAGGCTTACAGCTAGGTTAAATTTGATAGGGGTGTCAATTTGAAGGTGGATTTGGATGGATGAAGGTGAAAATTTAATTTTTTGGTTAATGGTAGATGCATATGCCTAAGTATAGAATACATGTGCTTGTTTAGGATGTATGCATTGGTTTATGAACAAAGACATTGAAAGGTGTCACATATGCATGTATTCAGGATGAAAACATTGATGTGCAATGTTTTGATAGGGTAAATAACTTAGGATGTTTTTTAATGAATTTTGGATGAAATTTGGATGATTGGAACTAGGAAAAGTCAGATAAGGTGACGGGTGAATGATTTTGATCTCAATTTTTTTTGGATTTGGGTCCATTAAATTTTGAATGTTTGACCTTTGGAAAAAAGTGGTTTTAATGTTTGTAAAGTAAAATTTCAATCAATGTTCACATGTTTGCAAAAAGATTTTGGATTTTAGGGGTTTGGAATTTAAGGCAAGCATGGGTTTCAACAAGAAGACACACCAAGCATATTAACATATACAATTCAAGTGGGAGTATGGATGCTTGTAAGCCCACCAATATGACTTGTCTAATCATAATGTGTAAGTCCCACGATGAGGAGCTAACTAATTTTTATCACCCAAGATTTATCAAAAGGCACGAGGAGAGAGCATAAACAACATACACATCTAGTTTTAGTGGAATGATGTGAGCAAATTCTTTGTGCTAATTGCTAACTGATGCATCACAAAAATACATAGCCAAAGGTCTTAAGCTAGGCTAAACAAGGTTGCTAGGGGCACCCTCAAAATACCTAAAGCTATGTGAAGTATAATTCCATGAACTAAAGTCCATCTACAAGCATGTGTTCATGGACAAGTCCAATCCCACTTGACCTTACCTCCTTACGAGAAGGGGTGACAAGGCTGAGCTAGACGTGATAGTCCTACTTTGAGGTACAAATTTTGCTCTCCCCCTTTTTTATACCCCAGTAGAGCGCATGGTTTGATTCATCCCCTAAGGTGATAAAATATTTAGGAGACCTACTAAAGGGAAAAGAACTTAGGTGCTTTTGATTCTCGAGATCGCCTTGCGGTGCGATAGAAGAGCATACACTTGATAAGCCCTTGGGCTAAAAATAAGAAAATAGACCCAAAATAAGGTTTCGATCTCCAAGATCACTCGAAGGTGCAGTGAGGAGAGAGCATACACTTATGTTTGATTGGCAAGCATGACAAACAAAGTGTTAATTCCCTTAGAAATTGAAATGTTCCTAGATTAGTGATAAAAATGATGACTTCGTAAAATGATGCTACAAACAAGATGTTAGTAGTTTAAGAGTTGTCTTCAACAAATGATAGGCTACAAAATAGATGATTAGTGATAAAACACAACCATCAAGGTTAGACCAAGGGTTAGCTAAGCACAAATTCCAAGAAAATTGATAAAATTTGTTACAAACATAGAAATGCTTAATTGACACAAAAAACAATGAAATAGAGCTAGAGATGTTGAAAGGTGAAAACTACAATTTACCTCCACTTACCACACAAGCGTTGAAAGGCCCCATGCACATGTCTGTTTGAGATTGATATGCCCAACTATGAGACCTACATAGAAAATGGCTAAGGTTAGATGAAAATTGATTTAAAAAGATCCCTTGCATAGAAAACACAAGTTAAATGACAATTTAGATAACATGACCCCCTATAAAACTAATATTAATTAAAAATAGAGAAAAGGTTAATCAAAAATACCAAAAATGAGGTTTCAAATGTTATGGGTAGATACACCTCTATGAAGATGAAAATGCGTATTAGTGACAGGTATGTTGAAGCATGTTGCACTCAAAAAATTGATTAACATGCAAGAAAAAGTGGTTAATGTTGTCCTATTTTCCCTTCCAACAAGATAGCCCAAGGATCTATGAAATTTCAAAGTGTTTCCCTTTTGAAGTGCAAGGAAAAAGCACCCCAAATGGCTAAGTTCAAAATCTTAAGTATTTTCCTTATTTTTTTGCCTTTTTAGAGTTTTAGAGTTTAGCGTTCTACTCTTCGCTATGCCATTCTTGTTGGCTCTAAACTCTACCTTGGTTCCTTTGTAAATCACCTAAGTGTTTCAGGCATCGAGCGTTGGGAGTTTCTTCTTCCCTCTTCTTCTTTTTCGAAGGCAGTCAATGGAAGGTCCGACTGCTAAATCCTGATGTGTTCCAATGTTTCTAAGTGTTGCGAGTGGTAGCAGGCAAGATTTTTATTTTCCTCCTTCCTTTTGGAAGGTGGAAGATGGAAGGCCCGATGACCAAGGTCCGCCGATTTCAAAAAGTTCTAAGTGTTACGGATTGCAGAGGCTTGGGTTGCGATCTTTTTCTTCCCATTTGGTAGGTGAAAGACAGAAGACCTGCTCGCCAAAGTTTGCCGAACCTCTAAATCAACTAAGTCATTCAGGTAGTGGAAAATGAGAGTTTCCTTCTTCCTCTTTTCTTTTGGAAGATGGAAAGCAAAAGACCTGACGCCTGAGGTCTACTGAGCTCATAATTTTTTCTAAGTGTTGTGGATCTTGGGGAGCAAAAGTTCTCTTTTTCTTCTTTTCTTTTGGAAGGTGGAAGATGGAAGGTCCGAGGCCCGATCTTCGACAAACTTCATAAATGAAATTCTAAGCACTTCAGAGCCAGGGATCGAGCGTTTCCTCTTTTCAAAAGCACAATGCATGATGAAGGCCCGATCTCCAAAGCCTGACGGTTTCCCCTATTGTCTCTTTTAGACCTTAGAGATCAAGGTTTCCTTTTTCACCTTTCAAAGGCCCAATCAGTGGAAGACTTATCGGAGGAAGCCTGATTAATCGAGGCCCAACCTATTTCACCTTCTTCGCTCTTTATGTTGTTCCTGACGTGACGGGACTGTTTAGGGACCTTCCTGGTCGCCATTAATATTTCTTCAGAGCCAAGGTGAGAAGTTTTTTCTTCTAAGGCAAAGGGAGAAGTGGAAAAGTTGTCAGCAAAGGGGAAAGTCAGCGAGTTAACATTCAATGCAGATATTTTTCTCAACTACTTCCTTCAGATATTTTCATAGTTATTGTTACGGATCAAATCAAAGATATTTTCTGTAGAACGGATGTATGCAACCATTCCCTTTGTAAAAATATCTTCTGACAAGCCCATGGGGCAAATTCATTGCAGTAGGTGAATGGCCTATTAGTGTAAAATGCTATATATACATGTAAATCAAATGTATTATTGCTGGTTGTTGGTCTAAAAATCACATCTTGTATTAGCTGTAATCTTGCCTCCATGATAAATAAATAATAGATTTTACCTTCTCATATGATTTTCACACTGTGTAGAATGGTTGTTTGAATCTTCATTTGTAAATGTTTTCTTTCCTTTTGCGTTTCAATCAGTTTCCTTTAATTTGCAGATAGTTTATGAGTTGTGTATGCACATCTATTGTTTGATATTATTATGTGCGTAAATGGTTAATTTGAGAACCAAACACATAAAACCTGGTGTAACACCTTTCCCTTTTCAGCGTTCTCCTTCTTCCCTTTTCCCAGTGGTGTTAGATTAGGTTTAGTCTTATAGTTTTCTCTAAATCTTGGATTCAAAAAGAGGAACCAGCCTTCTTTGGAGGTTTGATTTCATTTGCAGGGTCCCACACCTTGAAATCACTCAAATGTTTCACTGGATTGTTGCAGCAAATGGGCTTCAACACAGGGTGCAAATCCAAGTGACAATAGTTTCTAGCACACCCGGTGGGACAAATTTACTCTGAGTAAAGAGTTGAGCTGAGAAATTGGTGTTGTTCTCAGTATTCTGTAGTTTGGTAGACAAGTTTCATGCACTTGGTGACTCTATAGGCTCCTAGTTTCAGATCAGTCTAACATTATATGCTTAGAGTGTAGACGAGGGCTTCTTGAAGAGGTGAGAATTATCAATTTGTTGAATTACCTGTTGCTTCTTCAAGGAGAAGAACTGGGTTATCTAGGTCTCCTACGAGAGGAAATAACAGTGTTGTTCCATCTCATCCAAGAGCTCAATCTACACCTCCTCCTATTAGGTTTCAGTATTCAAGAAGAGGCTTGCATATACCTAGAATAAACTTGAATATCCTAAATATGGCTCTACCAAGAAATCTACCCTTTGTAACCTTTGGTGGAGGCAATCCTTTAGCCATAGCTGCATATAATGATATACCTGTTGGCAAGAGACACTGTGTGGCTTCATAAGTGTTGTCATTGATGGCAACAAAGTCTATCCCACACATCCATAGTACATAATATGCCTATACCGGAAGTCAGATTGAAGATTGTTTTGGTCTAGTGAACAAGAACAGAGTATGTAACAAGGTCCGACAATCAGGTCTGGATCTCTCAAATGGTGTAACTCAGTAAGTTGCAGACTTGGACAAGTCAAGAGGGGTATCATGACTATTGTATTCTAGAGATTTAGCCTCCGGTGATAAAGTAAGAAAAAGATATGAGCATCTGAGTGTTGGGTTCCAGTCAGACAGAGCTTATCCTACTCCTGTGCAAATATTTGTAAAGATCCCACTAAGGTTTGTAGAAAGATCATTTTATTAGGACCACTCAAAATTCCCATAGTCCCACTTGGTTTCATACATTTTTCCTTCCATAAACCATCTTAGGGGTCCATATTCCTTTTAAAATTGTTCCAGCAGTCATTCATAAGCATCCCATATCAGGTCCATGTGAAAGACATTTATATTTTTGATCATTGATGTGTTTTTGTCTTTTACCGCAGCCCCGTAGTACATTCAAACAACCTTGGCGGGTGTGCGAGAATCGAAGGATGTGAAGACTCAGTTATTGCTTCCCCGCAACATGCAGAAGATCCAATTACGGTATTGCAATATGATGATAACGACTATCGTAGTCCCGCAGAGGTCTCAAGATGGAGTTGTAGGCTAGCAGTGTGAAGTAAATGACATATAGAGATTACCGTGGCCCCGCAGCGGTCTCAAAAGTGAGTGGTGGGCCATCGGTATAAACTCAAGCAGCATATAATATGTCACCACGGTCCTGCGGTAGGTAAGAAGATGATCGGTGGCAATGCGGTAAGGAGTCGAGGTAAAATGTTCACTGTGCCCCCGTGGTGGTTTCAAAGAAGATTTGCGGTAGTGCAGTGAAGCCTTCATGTGATGGGTAATGCTATATACCGCAGTCCTGCAATATCAATGACTTCAACTAGAGGGCCTATGGTAAACAGTGAAAGGGGATGCCAAAAGGACCCCGTGGTTTCGCGATGGTGAGGCAAAAGGTTGGTGTTAACATGGTAAAAAGACATAAGGGATAACATGTATCCCGCCATCCCGCAATGGTGTGTAACAAGGCTTGCGGGGTGGCGGTAAATGGTGAAAGATGCAATGTAACTGTCCACAAGCTCTTGCGGTCCCACGATTGATCTAAATAGGTCTTGCGGTGATGCGGTAAGGTATTAAATGTTGAAATGACTTTGGCGCTGCCCCACGATGGTTATCATTGAAGCCTGCAGGATTGCGGTTATCAAGGAAAAGACTGCAAATCTTGAAGTGCCCGCCCAGCCATTGGATTGGACCAAATCAATGGTCTATGTTTGAAAGATTTGAATGCTGAGATTTGTCGATCTTGTGGCACAAACCAGAGTTAATGGTGAAATGACCAGCTCCATAGCAGAATAAAACTTGGGATTTATTTGTATTTATTCATTCAAGTGAATTCAGTGATGATTACAGAAAGTGAATTCAAGCTCTGTATGCTCTCCTCAGGCATTTTCCAACTGGGTAAGTCTGCCTCACCACTTTCAGCATAAATTTGGTATTTAGTTTGTGCTTTGTTTTCAACTAATCTGGTAAAGCAAGTAAATATCAAAACCCTGGTTCATAAAAGCACTAGACTTTGGCACCTAAAAAATCTGAGCCCGCAGGTAAGAGTACTGAACCCCCTGTTCCGAAGAAATAGTCTCTTCAACAGTTGTTGTTGGACATTTTGCCAAATTCAGTCGATAAGGGATATAAGAAACTGTTCAAGGATGTTGCAGAGGGGTGTTAGGATGCTAGAATCCCTATCTTATGATGGAACCTTTTTTAATATTTTTGTGAAAAGAAAGATGGACAGGGACCAGTTGGAAACCCATGGAATTTGAGTTTGGCAAACGGGTAGTGCCCAATGTATTCATTGATGTGAATTTGATTAGGGTATTAGCACAACACTATCATCAAGCCACTAAAACAATCATATTTCCAAGTGGGTCGTGCCATTAGTAGTTGTGGACAGGAATACAATCATTGATTGCTTCATGTTAAACAAGCAAGCCCTCACACAGGTTGACTTTAAGAAGAGTGAACAAGAATATACCAGCTTGAGAAATACACACATAATTGATGAATTGCCCATGTACATGAGGAAAGGGGTCAACAATAGAAGGATTTCAATCCCAACCACTACAGTTGAGCCCTTCCCGGTTGATGATTTTGTTGTGTATTTCAAGAGAACATATTTTTCTTTGTGTCAAGTGATGGGAATTGATGCCCAAGACAGAATGCCAACTGGCCTGATGAGGATGGCCATGAGAATACAAAACCTAGAGGTCAATATTGAATATGATTTTGCATCATACATTGCGAAGAAATTGCATGAGGGATTTTTGCAAATAAGGGAAAACAAGAAGCCCATGGATTTCAAATACTATTCTTTGCTATGTCACTTGATTTTATATCAAAAGAGAAGGAACTGGCCCAATAGAATGAACCTGAGCATGATTGATCAAAAAGGACAGAGATTGCCTACTCAGTGTTGGTGTTACAAGTAGGATACTCATTGCCAAACTTGCAACTATGTTGTGTTTCATGATGAATTTTCAGTCAGAATGATGAATTCTCTTGGTAGCCTTTCTCCTAGACTGACCAAAGAGGTCAGGGAAATGTTGACGCCTCTTGCTCATAGGCCAGAATAGGGTCACAAGCATAACTTTGTTGGTTGGTTTTTCTTGCCAGACCATACTATAATAAGAGTGTATGGGTGTATTAAACCACCCATGTATTGCCCAAATTTGTTCCAAACAGAATTGCATTCCTTGAGTTCATGTGGTAGATGATGCGGATGGAGAAAGATGTGATGAAAAAATAGAAGAATGACACATTTCTTCCTGATTCTATAGTGTTTGGTGAATGGTCCATTGGTTCAGATACCTTGGAAAAGCTGCAATCCTA
Source organism: Cunninghamia lanceolata (assembly GCA_027924645.1). NCBI lineage: Eukaryota > Viridiplantae > Streptophyta > Pinopsida > Cupressales > Cupressaceae > Cunninghamia > Cunninghamia lanceolata. The sequence continues at coordinate 39,372,823 of BSBN01000391.1, read as the reverse complement.
CTTGAAAGCTAAATATTCTTTCAAATCAGGGACTGAAAGGGTTTATAATCCAGAGGGTCACATGAATTTTGTTAGACAAGTCATTCTCACTAGAATGGGGATATCCCATCAAATCAATTTTGATGAGGATGTGATCAGAACTTATGTCACTTTTGACAATGTGTATAATAGAAAAATAAAATGGGAAATCTTGAAGAAGATTGAGGATGACAAAAGAAAACAAAACCCAATTTTTTCTGGATTTTTTATTGAAGGGAAAGACCCTTTGAAGGGGATTGATTTGATAATTGACATTTTTGAAAGAATATATGGAAAGTCTAAGAAGAAGCGTACAAAGTCTACCAAGCTCCCTGTAAAAAAGCCATCAGGATTTGTGATTCAAGAACCTGCACCAGATGCAATGTCAGTACAAGATCTAGCTGTCCCTAATTCACCACTTGCCAAAAGGCAAAGGATTGAGGATGTTTCTCCACTAGTTCCATATGAGATGACTGAAGGAGTTGGTGATATTGAGGAGGTAGCCAGTATTCTGAGGTACATGGGAGAGGAAGAGGAAGTTGATCAACCACTTGTTGGTCAAGAAACATAAGCACATAAACCAGAAGAAACAATGGACAAACAGGCACAAGATGAGCTTGAACTAGTAGAAGAAGATGAAAGGGTTGTAGCTTCTATGAGGTTCATGGAGGATGATGCTTTCATCCATACCCTAGAATTCAAAGACTTTTGGCTCAAAATGAAGATGAAAGAGTTTGAAGAACAAGTGGAAATAAATAAAATAGGTGTTGATGAATCTCATCATGAACAAATTGTTTCCCAAACTTTCAAGAATTTGAAAATTGATGAAATAAATGTTAGCCCTGATGAGGCTAGACAAATGGTTTTGAATAGTAATATGTTGATCATCCCTAGGCATGAATTGAATAAAATGTTTTTGCTAGACCAAGTGAGAAATCAGGATGACCCCATGATGGTCTCTAAATTTGATTATGAGGATGGTGTCAGTGATTTTGGGTTTGACCCAAAAATAGAAACTCTAGCAATATGGGCCACACAAAAGAACACCAATAAGTCAAGATTGTTGAATGTAGTCCAAGAGCTAAGGGTAATAGCCATGGTGAAAAACATTTTAGGATACATCAGTAGTTGAGGTGACCACCCATACCATGCACTCTGCAATGTTCACACAAGCTATTGTAAAGAAAATGGAGCAAAGATTGCTCGATTATGAAAAAATCAAGTTGAAATGAATGATGAAGTGAACATGATTTATTTGAAGAATGTCAAACTAAAGCAGCAGTTGAAGGGTGGTGACTCTCAAAGTCAAGCAATTGTACCATATCAAGCCCTTGTGCCACAAATAACCAGTGACAACACAGTGCCAATTGATAAATTCAATGCATTGAAATTGAAGTTGGAAAAAGAAATTGAAAACTTGAAGAAGCAAAATGAGAAGGAAAAGGATGAGGCCAGATTGAAGATTCTTGAGATTTTTGAAAAGATTTTAGAATACAGAGTAAAATTGGTTGTTAACAAGCTGGGAGATGTGCATGAATGCTATTCTTCTTTGTCTCAGGCCGTTGAGCAATTGAAAGTCAATCTCTCTATTTTGGACCCAGTATATAAGAAATGGCAGCCTGCACACCACACACTGATGACCTTGTGAAAGGTTCTACAAAGAGATCCAGGTGCTCCGGCTTCACTCAAGCCAACAGAGAAGATGGTGAAATTGATCTTGGATGAATTTCAATATGTAAAAGGTGAGAGCTAGAAAATACAGACAAAGATTGATTCTTTTGCCACCTTCAAACACCAGGTTATTCCTTCCATTTTGATAGAAGATAAAAAGATCAAAGATTTTGATGCATGGAAGAGTGAATATGACCAAACTATTTCTCAGGTCATTGATTTTCTGAAGAGAGATGAAAACATAAATGTTCTCATCTTCAATATCATTCTGGATAGAGTAATTGCTTTGGATGTTGGATATGCTAAGTTCATATTCAAAATATGTTTGGCGGTCTTTTTAAGACTTGTCAAAAAATATATATTGTAATAGGTCTATTAAGGAGTGGGTATATGAAAAGTCATTTTTTGGAATGTGAAGGGTCTGAAGCTTGTAGCTTCCTTCACCCTTATAAAAAGGAAACCAAGACCTTGGGAAAGCTCTCTGGGAATTTGATTTTGGAAAAAGACATTGTAAGGCCTGCTCTTCAAAGATATATCAATAAAATCAAACTGCATTTCTCTGGTGCCATATATCTAGTTCTCAATTGCTTGTTGAGTGTTCATGTTATACTTTATCTAGTTGTCTCCATTTTTGTTTCTCTAGGTTATTTGAATTAACATATCAAGGGTATGTTTAGTTCTTCAAAACACATTTGTTGTTTTTGGGTGGTTTATCTAATTGGGTTTCCTCAAGGGGGAATTAAATTCTATTGACTAAATCACTGTAATTTGGTGGATTCAATTTGGATGATTAAGAAGAGCCAGGTAAAAATAATCTTGCATGTTTATGCCAAGCATAAACAATTCCATGCCAAGTAATTCAAGTTGTGGCTAGATAAAAAGCACAAATCTTCTTGTGAAAAGTCTCGATTACCCAATTGTTAAGAAAGGCACCGATCAATTCTATTCCAGAATCATTTCCTTGTATCATATTCAAAATTTCAATTTTAATTTTCTATTGTATAGGAGTAGGAGTAGCAATAGAACAAAAAAAAAATCTAATTCGAATCATATGCCAGTTTGGATTAGGGTGAATTGGAGATTTAATTGATAGAATTATATAAATCCCTTAATCTATTCTAAAGTCACCAATAAATTTGAGGACTAATTATTCATTGGTGAAATATAAGGTAACACCCTACTAGGCAAAGCAAAGCCCAAAGTGTAGAGAATCTTAACCACCTAGGTTAATTCTATCAGTTGGCCAAATTGGTTGCATAACCTAATCATAAAGCTTGGCATCCTTTTAGGGTTTTTCATACTACAAATTTAAGTACCAACAAATTGGCAACTCCACTGGGGAGAGTCACATCAAATTCAGGTTCCTAGAGCTCTGGAAGACAAAAAAGACAATTCTAATAGTTTCCTCTTGTTTGAAAAGGAGGTGGTGGCTCTAGATAAAAATCTTTGAAGATTTCAAATTGCAATATAGTAGCATAGCTCTCCAACATGGACGACATAAGGTCTCAACAGAACCTGAATAACAAGAAGTAGAAATTTGTTGAAAAGAACAAAGAAGGTTCAAAGCCTATGTCCACTGCAGGTGCTTCCAGTGGTGATGGAGTGAATACTGTGAATGAACATGTTGTCTCACAGATCTATGAAAATGCACAGGATAATCAAATGAATGTTTTAGAACAATCATACACTACATATAATAGCCCCATGATTGAAACACAAGTGGGGAAAGGTGAGCGATTTCAACCCATGGATCTTTTCAATATCAATGAATCTCAAAAGGAATTTGAAGATCACCTGGAAGCAGGTATGAGATATAATGAAGCAAGAAGAGATTATGAGCAAAGAATGGCACGCCAATATGTTGAGAGCTCACAACAAGGGTTTGTGGAACAAAACCCCAAGAGGGTAAGGTTCATAGATGCTAATGTTGTTTCAACTTCCAAATGAAGTTTCACTAATTGAGAATTAAAGGAAAATGTGGATCGGTTGCGAGCATAGATTGAAAGAATCAGATTGTTAAGAAGACAAGAAGAATTGGAACATGAGTTGCTTCATTTAACTTCTTGACTTGTTACAAATGCCTTACAAAATATACTTGGCAATAATCCAGTTACCTCTAGAAATACAACTAGACCTTTGGTCTCACAGGCAACACACAATGTAATTGGGAGACAGGGCAATGTAGGTAATGCTCCACATGTGCAGGCCAATATTCATACAAGGCCTATGTCAAACCCTGCTAATGTTCCAGTGGCATCTCAGGGTAATGCTTACCCTATTCCTTATGGTTATAATCAAGGATACAATCCATATGCAGGACAATAACAGCATCCATATCCTCCTCCACCTCATAATGTACATGGCAACATGTATCATCCTGGAGGGATACATCACAATATGCAAGGTAATGTATATTTTAATGTAGGAATAAATTATAATGTGCATCCAGGAGTACATCAACAACCTCAACAACAAGGACCTCAATGTGTTGGGTGAATATTTTTTCATCAACTCACTGATGGTAAAATGGTAATATCAACCATAGTGTGATGAGATAAATCTCTCCTCTCAGCAAGGGGAGGTTCCCTTCTTACTGTTTATTGAAACAAAACTAAACTACTTATTTACACTAGCTCTAACCATGTAGGGGGTGTGTTACATTCATCCTTTTCTCTTCTTTCAGAAAAGATGTTTACAATGTTTCATGGTAATATTCAATAATGCTTCTACACTTCTAATATTAACCTAAACAGTAATCACCAATATTCTTGTAAGTTGAAGTACAAAGTCTTTCAACTCATTTCATAAAAAGATTCATGAACCAAGTGAATAATCTCAAGCACAAAGTCTTCAAATTATCCCTAGAAAGATTTTAAAAGTAACCGTATCACTAGTTGGAGTACAAAGTATGTAAACTAACAATACCACTGATCCACGCGAATGTGACTGAAACTCATACCACAAAGTCTACAAGTATTCAACATGATTCATGTACAAAGTGAACAACTACAAGCTCAAAGTCTTTATAATCCTCCACCAAAAGACGCTTTCAACATACATAGATTCAAGGAAATAATATAACACAAAGTTTATATAACTTTTCTTGAATGTCCTCCAATTATAATAACCAAACACCACTTTATCAAATCATACAAATTCAATTCAACACAAAGTTTGATATCAAAACTCGCCTTCTTTATTGATTGGAATTGATCATGCAATTTGAACAAAAAGTCTCAAAGTTGAGTCACAATTTGGGAAGCACTTTGTTGCATAAGATTAAAGATAAAAATTACAATAGAGGCCCTCTTTATTTATAGGGAGAAGCCTTGAGCTAATCTAGGAAAAAGTCTAACTACTTTGACTTATTCAACAAAAGAGTCCTTTTTGACTTAGGACTTCCACATGTAATTACATTTTGAAAAAGTACATGTGGACATGTCCAAAAAAAAAATACAAATTGCATGTACAAAAATGAAAATAAACTAAGGCATGAAAAATAATTTCAGCTGCCACCATCATTCTTCTTCAGAAAATTTTTGTACATAGTCCGCACTGCTGCCATCTCATAAATGTCCGGTCCAACTGTATTATCTGAAACAACATTAGCTTTGACGATTGTAACTTTCACCACCTTTATCGCCTTCTCATGCTTCCCAATATTGTCTTTCAAATTATCAAGGGTTGATTGATAATCTTGGAGTTTATCCATTGAAGCAATTGAAAATGCTTCATCTTCAAAGTTCCTCTAGATCATCTTTTCAAAGGCATTGACCATCTCTTCTGCAGGAAGAAACTTGTGATTTTCAGCTGTGAGGGTACATGGGAACTCTTCAAGCCTATGTAAAAGTGTCACATCAGTGTCTTAGCTTTGGACAGAAATGGCTCAGACATCAGCTTTGGAAGGAACCACTGAAACTGGTGTTGACAATAGTTGTTGCTTGCAGAAATTGCAAAAAAGTCATGATCTCACAGTTAGGGGAAAAATTGGTAAATTAGGGACATTGCGAATTGATGATCATGTTCATAGGGATGAACTTGAAAGGGCTAGAGCATGCGCAAGTCAAGAAATTAGGCAAAAGCAGGCCAAAAGTATCAAAAGGCAAAAATTCCCAGTGTTAGGAAAATTTTCAAGAAAACATGCATGGGCGGTCATTTTGATCGCTCCTGCATGTGGGATAGATTGCATGAGTGTGCAGGGTTAGTCAAAATGACCACCTCTACATGTAAGGGCAAATTGAGGTTTGTAGGAAAATTGTAAGTTGCAAGGTGCAAAGTTGGTCAAAATGACCGCTCTCACATCAAACTCAAAAACCCCTGTGTAACAATGACTTTTTTCACCGCTTTTGCATGTGAGTTTATCTTGGCGATCTATGTAAGGGCAGCCAAAATAGCCACTCTTACATAGAAAGTCTAGATAGTATATGTCATGGCGGCAAATCTGCCCGCCCATGCATGTGCGTGGAGAAATGTGTATTGTCAGTGATTTCAAACGCCAATATACGTGGGTAATCCTAAGACCAAAGAAAAATCTAAGTTTAACAAATGCAAACAGAAATGAAACCAATGACTTATGATAGGAATCGACAAAAATCACCGTCACATGATTATAGTAGGGTTTTTAAACAACAAACAAAGAAAGAAGAGTAACCATTGATCTTTCAAAAATGACAATTAACAAAACAAAAATGTTTACATAGATCAAAAATAAGTATTGCAAACAAACCCTAGCAAAAGGAAGAACGAAAAGAAGAAAAAGGAAAAACGACGTCCTACCTAGTGAAAATGCTCCGAAACCCTAGGCGATATCACCAAAGAAATCCGCTCAAACCAAGAATTTTTGCGACGTAATCAACCTCAGAAGGAGTTGAAATACTATCACAAGAGGTTTAGAATGAAATTTGAATGAAAACAACAATTAAGAGCATTTTAAATGGCTCAAAAAAGATGTATTAAAATTTGGCACGAGTTCCATTAATGCACTCATAGTTGACTTGAGATGCTCGGGATATGCTCTAGCAGTAGATTTTACCGCTTTCGCATATGGCAAGGTCAACATGCACGGGCGGCAATTTTTGCTGCCCCTACATGTAAGGTCAAAACAACACCAACATGCATGAGTGGCAAAAAGTGCCGCTACTACATGTAGAATAGAAAAAGGCTTAAAAACATGTAAGGGCGGTCGATTTCACCGCCATTACATGCAGGACTTAAAAATTTTCTACCTCCTTTTCCAATTAAACTCACTAATTTAACTTGTTTTCTCACTTATTCGAATTTCACAAATATTAAAAACCAAAACAAGAAGATGCCTGAAATGATTCCTAGCAGTTAGAAGATCATGTATGAGGGCAAAAAATTGACCTCGAAAAATGTGCTTAGAGTTGTAGGCTACGAAACGAACAAGTTTCATAGGGGTCGTCCTACAAAATGAGCGCAACTCATTTTGAGGACAACACAATGCAATCAATATTAGCCAAATCAGAGGTAGAATCCATTTGCAAGAGGCCCAATGAATGTGGATAGATTCAGACAGCTGGACTTCTTTGGCATCTGGGGATATCCAAACGACATTGATAATAAGGTGAGGAAATCAATCCCTAAATTTTCTTGTAACAATGCTATCTCTAGAGAAGACCATATAAGTTCATTTGAAACTATCATGGATAATTTTGAAGTTGAACATGAAGATGTATATATGAAATTGTTCATGTAATCACTAGTAGATGATGCAAGGGATTTGTATAGGAATTTGCCAGATGCTTCAATTAGCTCATGGACTGAATCCAAAAGGCTATTTAAAGAACAATATGGTGATCATTCTGATCCCAAATTTTCCTTACATGAGCTAACCAATATTCAAAAGAATTATAATGAGTCTATGGCAGATTTCAATTCTAGATTCATGAAAGTTTTCAACAAAATCCCACATCATTTGAAACCAACATACCCAATGTGCCTAGTCTTCTATTTGAATGCTTTTGATCCTAAAACAAGCTATGAGCTTCAAACTAGAAATCCACCAAGCCTTACAGATGCATTTAAAGCTGCTTTGAATATTAAAAGCAATAGAAGAGCTTCAGGGAAAGTTGGCAGAAGGGATGAGCCCAGAATATTGTAAAACCCTAAGGTTCATCAAAGTAAGCAGTCAAAAGAAGAAGACAAATTGGAAAAGGTCTAACATTATGTCAAAGATTTATCATATAAGGTGGATAGAAATGAAAAAAGGATTACCTTATGATAAATCAAACTATCCTAGAAATGAAAGACCGAGGTTGCAGGATATGCTATTTAAAACTAATTGGAAGGATGGACAACTTGTGATTGAAGGCCAAAAGCAAAATATTAGCCCTGGATACACCTGATCCACTAAGGAGACATGGGGAAAACCTGGTAGATGATACTCCATGGTGTGTGCCTTGCAATTTGCCTCACTCCCCTGATTATTGTGTGGTGGCATAGTCAATCCAAGAAAATGATATACCATATGATCGTGAGAGAGATGAACATACCATAAATATGTTGGCAGTTAGGCCATATGAGGTGGAACAAGATTACTCTTCTTCAGAAGATGGATCGGAGTATGATGTGAATCATCAAAGGTACAACAATCATGTTGGTCAGCAAGAAATATTCTCTATCAAGAGGATAATGGCATAAGAGATACTCAGATCTACTCTACCAGGACTCAGTCAAATCAAACACAATTGAGGAGGCCTACTGAAGAAGAAATGAAGGCACTCATAGTTGCTGCTATAACGTAGGCTAGGAGAAACTATAACCTTAGAAACATGACTATCAATGCTGATTAAGGTGTGCCAAGAAGTGCACTAGTAGAAATATGGCAAATAAATGACCAGGTGACTAAAACTTTTAGTCACATGACCAAACTTTTAGTCACGTGACCAAATTTTTTGCAACACAACTATAAATGACTAATTTGGTCATCGGTTGAAATGACTAAATAAATGACCAAATAAATGACTAATTTGGTCATTGGGCAAAAAACACAACTAAATAATTGGTCAGACAAATAAAAATGACTAAATAAATGACTATTACTCCTCTATTCTTTTTTCTTTCCAATTTGATCATAATCCATGAACTCAAAGACAATACAAGGCAAGGCAAGGCAATAAATGTCCACTTAGACAAAAGGAATAAAGGGAGAGAAAGGATTGAACAAAGGGTTAAGAAGAAAAAAGACAAATCATACAATAGGAAATATACAAAAAAATTAAAAATAAGACAAGAAAATAGACAAACTGGATAGATACAAATAAAATAAAGACAAAATTATTAATTATAAAACTTTTAAATATACTATAATATTGATTAATTATTTAATTTGGCAAGTCCAGTATGCACAAGTATAATTTAAGTTAAATTAATTTAAATTATATAATTTAATAACTTAAGTTGTATAATTTATAACTTATTTAACAAAATAATTATATAATTTAAGTTAAATATAATCTAATAATATTTCATATTATTTAAATATTATAATAATGAAAATTATATTGTAATATAATTTCATAATTTTATAATTAAAATTATAATATAAGTTTTAGTTTTGGAGGGAATTAATGGAGGGAATGTGCGCTTATGTAAAAATGTGAAAATTTTTGGTCAGTGATGGGTTGGAAGAAAAAGAGTCTGATCCAAAAACAATACGGAGGTAGTCAGAGAATGGCTAGGAGGGATGACCAACAAGTTGCCTTCATCCATCGATGACCTTCCGTCAGGCTTCTACGATGCTCTTCTTCTGCAAGGCCTGCAAGTCGATCTTGCAGAGCATGGATGCCTTCTATGCACTCTTAAAGTCCCTCCATGTCTCTTGGTAAGATACCCATTTCTTCCTTACCTTAGATAAAGGAAGTTTCATCTCATAAACAATCACTTGTAAACCCCAAAAATAATGGTGGTAGCTTTATTATCAAGTGTTGATTTGATCTTGGATTGGGTTTGAACCATTGAACTCATTTAAATTATGGGTTGAAACCCTATACCCAAATACAAATTCACTTTCTTTTAAGTAGAATCATGCTTCTCATAATAGGATAGAGTGAGTTAGGTTTATACACTTGATTTAAAGTAGATTCATGCCTCTAATAATATGATAGAGTAGGTTGGGTCTATTGATAGCTTGTGTTGAAAGACTAATCCATGCTCCAAACTGCAAAGGGGCTAGGAGCTCAATTGTAGAGCACTCAACAGCATGTTAGTGGGAGGTTTTAGGATGGCTTCGGAGCAGGTCCATGGAAAATAAAAGCTTTTGGGTTCTTTCTGCTGCAATTCATACTGTACAAAAAGCATTTCTAATTTGGGTATTGCTTAGGGTTAGATTAAGGCAATGCTCTGGTTTTCTTCTCAATGATAATAGTTTTTTGACCACATTACTTTTACATACAGTGGTATTGGAGCCTTAATTGTCTAGTTAGCTTAGCTTAGCAACTAGTTGCAAGAAATGTGATAGGATATTCATATTTCTGTTTCTTGCACCATGGAAATGGTTTTGCATTGCAAATGGGCCAGTTCTCATTGTCAATGGATTTTCAATAGTCAATGTGTTTTCCATCCTGTCAAATTTTTCTTTTTTGCTAGGTATGACCAATGTGACGTTTTATGATCTTTGAACCATTAGCAAAGTGCATGATTGATGAATCTCTAAATACAATTGTAAATTCCATATACATAGATGGTTTAAGGTAAATTACAATAGATTATTAGATATCCACATTAATTTAATGGACAATTGTTATTCTTATCTGAGGCCTCAATCGTCTAGGAAGTTTGTCTTACCATGTTTCTACTTGAGTGCACAGAACACGGGGAATTTTCTTCATGGAGGAGCTATTGCAACATATGTTGATATTATAGGTAGTGCACCAATATTCACTACAGGAGCTAAATCATCCGGTGTTTCAGTTGAAATCAATGTCTCATATCTTAATGCTGCAAAGTTGGGGGTAAATCTTGAACATTCTCATTGTAAATATTTTCTTGATGGTCTGGATTTCTTTTGTTTTTTTGCATGATGAAGAAACTTTAGGCTAATTTAGATTGTTGAGTTTTTTTCCCTTTAACTTAGGAGGAGATTGAAATTGAAGCTAAGGTTCTCTGGATTGGCAAGGAAATTGTCTTTGTTACCATTGACTTGAGGAAGAAGGAAACATGGGAACTGTTTGCCCAGGGGCATCACACAAAGTACCTTGTTGTGACTAGTAAATTGTAACTTTCTAAAACTTGGTGACTCCAAATCTTTTTTTTTCTGGTATTTTCTAAGCCAGCTATGTTACGAGAAACAAAATGACAAGGAACCATATTTCTTAAGAAATAGCATTTTGTTGGCCATTTGTGGCTGCCAAGCAAGCCGACAAAAGACATTAAGGAATAAAAGCAATCATGTCCATCATCTAGCAGCCATGTCAACAAGTTCTTAATAATCTTTTAATCATTTACCCTGAGCTTTCCATTGGGATGAAGTTCTATTCAATTTCTTCCCTGGGGTTCAACAAATTTTGTAACTATATATTTTATATTTTATGTGTCATTTAAACAATGTGATTAAGTGAAATTGAAAATGTGTGGCAGTTAAGGTAATTGTTGTGTGTGAACATAGTTTATAGTTTATCAACTCTCAACGATGAATCTTAGTAATGGTAAATCTTTGTATACAAAGAATTTTAATTTCCGTTGATGTTAGTAAAAGCTTCACCAATTTTTGCATATGGTTTCCCAGTGGCTGACAACAACGAAGATGCCGCTCTGGAGGATGAAGTTTCAACTTCACTTAAAGGTATGTCTCTGAACAATAGTAATAATAATAACAAATATAGGAATAAGAATAGTAAGAAGGGGAAAAAGAATGATGATAATGAGGATGATGATGATGGTGACTAGCGCAATCAGGTATGACTTGAGTTTTTCCAATTTATCAAAATTTACCCAACTTAGTAGTGAAGAAAAGTTCAATGTCAAGTTTAATGGTTATTTTTCAAGTGTGTGTGCACACTACTACATAGGCTTCAAGGACTGGGAAGGATGATCATGATCCAAGCATTAGGGAACTAGGATTTCTATCACATAAGCATTGTAGCTTCTTATAATCTCTTTTTTTTCTGTGTTCAAGTCCATATTCAGTTGAGGTTACAATATACTGGATAGAATTATTTTCTAGATTTTTGGTTGTTCGGTTGTATTTAACATTTATTGATTGTGGGTTTCAGTGGAGAAGGTGTGCCAGATCTCCTTATGTTACTTGTGCAATTAACACATAAAATGATGGAGGAAAAGCTTGCGTACATCCGCGAAGTTCAGGTAAGGTTCATTCTAATTATAACCTCTTAAGACTTTGCTAAGATGAATGCATTAGTTTATTCATTGTCAACAGTACCGTTGGAAGTATAGCTGATGTATTGCTAGCATTTCATTGTTTGTGGCCTTATATGTTTACAGTAGTTTCTCTGCATGACTTTATGTTGGATGGATATGGGTTTATTTCTTCCTTGTATAATTTCACATGTAAATGTTTATGTAATGTCACTTTAGCCAAGAAATTTTCTTGGCCATACGAGAGGTGTAGATTGAGTTGAGTTGTGGATCTAATGTTCTAGCTTCCTCCAGGATTCTATTCAGTGTCCTTTTAGGGGTTTAACTTTCATTCATGCCAATAATCACCATAGAACCTTGAGTAGCAGGCTTTCCACACTTTGCAAGATCTTTAGGCTTAGCACCAGCACTGGGACATCCTTATCATTATTGTTTCTTTCCAGAATATATAGAGGAAAGGCCCATAATAAGGCCTCCATATTGGGAACAATGGATGTAATGAGGAAAAAAATTTGAGTTGAGGTGATAGCTCATACTTGGTAGCCCATATTATAATTTTCATTGTAATGAAACCTTTACGTAATTCCACATAAAATTGGACTCACAACAAGATGACAAACTCTAAAAAGAGCTTTTAGTGAGCTTCTGACTATCATGACAGTCTTATTTTTGCGCTCTTCCATCCTACCCACATGAGATTATAGAGGTGTCCTTCCATATGCAATCTCTAACTTTCATGGTCAATTATTGTACACTATGTTGATAGGAAATGCCTTTTACATCTTAAGTTATAGGTGTTAAACCTCCTTGTGGTCTAATCAATGTGTGACATCCTTTGAGACATCCACCCTCATCTTGAAGTGCCTAAATGGAACATTCATACCTCTGAAGTAATATTCTAATGGCAAAAATCTCAACATCATTGATATCAAGTTCTAGACCAACCTCCTTGGATAATAACCATGATTTGGAAGATCATGAAGGTGGGAGAGAGACAGAAGGAAAATGAAATGATAGTGATGACTGTCATTACTATTTGACTATGTTTCGCATCTTAGGGTGATGAGTGGGTGTCTACACTAGCACTTTTCTTTAAATAAATGAATATAGCAATCTTTAGCCTTCCTCTTTGTGGGGATTTCATGATCTTATAAGTACAACAATCATTCATATATGATTGTTATGGAGGTACTTTGGCTGCATACAAATGTGACTATCACAAGATTTGATGTCTATTTTAATATGACAGTCCATAACAATAGTGTCCATAGAGTTTTATGACTACCCCCACACTAGTGGTGATTACATATGCTTGACTAAATCATGTTGTTGTCTCACTATTGATTACACTTGGGGTGGAAATTTTAGGACTATTGTTTATGGGGGACTGATTTGCATCTTTGCATTAGAACTTTCTTGAGATTGTTGTCATAGTATTGGACCTTTTGGGTTTGTGATAGGGTCTACTTCTTGTCACTCCACTTCAAGCATTGTCAGAAATATTCCAATTAGCACCCATTCCCTCATAGTTGTTACAGTATTTATGAAAATCCTATGAAGGAACTTGAACTAGGATAGTCCTCCAAAATTAGATGTTGCCTCCTTCAATGACTAAACTACCTTTTACCCCAGGCCCTTGGTACTGTAGCATAGAAAGACATTGTTTAGGAAGCTCAAACAGTCAGGTGAGTACTACAAAGAATGAGAAACCAACAGAACCCAATGTTGATGTATCATATGACAATTATATATTAAGACACCTGCCCATACCAATCTAGATTGGATTGGAATCCAATATGCATGATGATTTCCCTCTGTGATCCTATAACATGAATGCATTCCCTTATGGCCAGGATAGTCTTGTTGGGCATGACAATATGGCCACAATAGCACCCTATGACAACAAATCCAACTTCATAACTATCCTCCACTTTTATCAACCTAAGATGGACTGATATTCATAATGATTGGCCTCATGTTTCCTTCAGATCTAATCAACCTATTCTTCCATGGCTTCACATAAGTGGCAACACTTTACCAAGAATGGGAAACATCTCGCTAGGGTTGGATAGTCTTTGTTTGACTGTGACATTATTTACATGGAATATCTCCAATCTCTCTTAGTATATTAATACCCTAACCATGATGCAAGACCTAGAAATTAGCCCTAAGGTAAGGTGTTAGGACATAATAACCATACACCTAGGGTTTTGACAAGTCCCCACCTAACAGTTGTTGACAGTACTACAAAACAATGCCTTCATAAGGCAAGATAACAATATGGGTAAGAGCACAACCAACTACCTTAGGGTTTGCAAAAATTGCACAACCTTTGCTAGCATCCTCCCTGTGTGTGCCAAAATGGGAGCTTTGGAACTGGGTATGGACATCCATCAAAGCATAAAGGATAGAGGAATTTTGATAGATGTTGTAGTTGCAACTGCTCTAGTAGACATGTATGTAAAATGTGGAAGCATAGATAGGGCACGTGAACTGTTTGACAGAATGCCTCAAAGAAATGTGGTCTCATGGAATGCCATGATTGCAGGATATGCACAAAACAGATTTGTTGAAAAGGCTTTAGAAGCTTTCAAGAAAATGCAATTGGTAGGTGTAAAGCCAAATTCCACAACCTTTGCCAGCATCCTCCTTGCCTGTGCCAAAATGGGACCTTTGGAACAGGGTGTTGACATCCATCAAAGCATAAAAGATAGAGGAATTCTATCAGATGTTGTAGTTGCAACTGCCATGGTAGACATGTATGCAAAATGTGGAAGCATAGACAAGGCACGTGAAGTGTTTGACAGAACATCTCAAAGAGATGTCATCTCATGGACTATAATGATTGCAGGATATACACAAAATGGATTTATTGAAAAGGCTTTAGAAACTTTCAAGCAAATGCAACTGGTAGGTGTTAAGCCAAATTCCACAACCTTTGCCAGTATCCTCCCTGCCTGTGCCAAAATGGGAGCTTTGGAATTGGGTATAGACATCCATCAAAGCATAATGGAAGGGGGCATTTTATCAGATATTATAGTTGGAAATGCTCTGATAGACATGTATGCAAAATGTGGAAGCATAGACAAGGCATGTGAACTATTTGATAGAATGCCTAAAAGAGATGTCATGTCATGGAATGCAATGATTGCAGGATATGCACAAAATGGATTTGTTGAAAAGGCTTTAGAAACTTTCAAGAAAATGCAATTGGCAGGTTTAAAGCCAAATTCCACAACCTTTTCTAGCATCCTCCCTGCCTGTGCCAAAAATGGGAGCTTTGGAACAGGGTGTTGACATCCATCAAAGCATAAAAGATAGAGGAATTCTGTCAGATGTTGTAGTTGCAACTGCCATGGTAGACATGTATGCAAAATGTGAAAGCATAGACAAGGCACGTGAAGTGTTTGATAGAATGTCTCAAAGAGATGTGGTCTCATGGACTGCAATGATTGCAGGATATACACAAAATGGATTTATTGAAAAGGCTTTAGAAACCTTCAAGCAAATGCAATTGGCAGGTGTTAAGCCAAATTCCACAACCTTTGCCAGCATCCTCCCTGCCTGTGCCAAAATGGGAGCTTTGGAACATGGTATAGACATCCATCAAAGCATAATGGAAGGGGGCATTTTATCAGATATTATAGTTGGAAATGCTCTGATAGACATGTATGGAAAATGTGGAAGCATAGACAAGGCATGTGAACTATTTGACAGAATGCCTAAAAGAGATGTCATCTCATGGAATGCAATGATTGCAGGATATGCACAAAATGGATTTGTTGAAAAGGCTTTAGAAACTTTCAAGCAAATGCAATTGGCAGAAGTAAAGCCAGATTCCACAACCTTTTCCATCATTCTTCCTTCCTGTGCCAAAACATGTGCTTTTGAATAGGGTATGGCCATCCATCAAAGCATAAAGGATAGAGAAATTCTGTCAGATGTTGTAGTTGAAATTGCCCTGGTAGACATGTATGCAAAATGTGGAAGCATAGAAAAAGCATGTGAACTGTTTGATAGAATGCCTCAAAGAAATGTGGTCTCATGGAATGCCATGATTGCAGGATATGCACAAAATAGATTTTGCAAGGATGCTCTTAAAATCTTTGAATTAATGAAGCACTCTGGAACATATCCCGACATTGTAAGCTTTTCTTGTGTTCTATGTGCATGCAGCCACGCAGGTTTAGTGGATGAGGGTTGTACATACTTCAATCACATGAGTAACCCTTATTGCATTAAACCTATAGTTGATCATTATGTGTGCATGGTTGACCTTCTTTCTCGTGCTGGCTATGTTGAGGACACCCTAAACTTTATCATTAAGATGCTAGTTAAACCTATGCTGGTTGTGTGGATGTGATTTCTTGGTGCCTGTAGATTACATATGAATATAAGCTTAGGGGAATTTACATCGATGTTGCTTTTTGATTTGGATCCTAAAAATGCTGTGACTTATGTTCTTCTCTCAAATATCTATGCCAAAGTGGGCAGTTGGGGTGAGGTTCAAATGATAAGGAGATTGATGAAAGATAGAGGAATTAAAAAGATCCCAGGGTGTAGTTGGATTGAAGGACACAAAATGGTAATGCCTTTTGTGTAGGATACAAATCACATCCAAAGATACAGGAGATATATGTAAAATTGGAGAAATTAACTTGGGACATGAAGGCAGTATGGTATTTTTTAGGTTCAAGACATTTACATAATGATGTGGAAGAGGGGAAAGGAATTATTTCCCTAGCACCATGGTGAAAAGTTGGCAATTGCATTTCGTTTGTTAAACATGCCTCCTATAACAACTATTAAAGTTGTTAAGAACCTTCAAATATTGTTGATTGTCACACTGCAATGAAATTTATCTCCAAGATTGTTGCAAGAGAAATTGTTGTGACAGTTGTGAACCATTTTCATCATTTTAAAAAGGGACAATGTTCTTTTAATGAAACATATCTCCAAGATTGTTGCACGAGAAATTGTTGTGAGAGTTGTGAACCATTTCCATTATTAATAGATGTGCTTTGAAGTTCAACGATAGGAAGGAAACGATGTCGGTAGGAGATCTGCATATCGGTGAGAGTCCATTTGGTGTCCACTCAATATCCTGATATCCTCCATCAGTGGAACCTTGCCATATCGGCCTGACTCTGAATGTGGTCTCTTCGACATAGCGATATGAGTGTTAAACCCTTATCAATAGGACTTGGTGATATCGTTGTGACTAGGTTGGAAGTCTCTTCGACTTGCCGATACCAGTTGTCTCCTAACCGCTAGCGCATTTGAACCCTTGGCGGTGAAGTTGTGGTGGGTCCATCTTATTGGCGGGACCATGTAACTTTGGAATGACTAAATTTGGGGTCACTTTGATTCCTTGATGTCTTCAGTTCGGCGTGATTTAACCTTATTGGTGGAAGTTGAAACATTGTCCCTTCGACATGGCGATCTTTGACCAGTCTTCTTGCTGGTTCACTTCTTGGTGGGACCAATACTTGATCAGGTAATTGAAATTATACGGGTTTACCTTGAGTCACTTTAGTTTGGTGGGAATTAACATCTGCTGCCGGATTCAAAGTGTAAATAGGCTGGGAAGTTTTGATCGCTGTGACCTTGATGATTGATGAAGTTTTGATTTGCTAGGTTTCTCTCTGGATTTACATTGCATATGCATTATTGTGAGGAATGCACCCTAAAAATAGGTGGCCTGGGATCCACAAATAGATGCTGGTGAGATAACAACCATGGCTAGGGTTTCATGGGCACAATAGTTGTAGAGACGCATTTTTTTCACTCCGTATTATAATCGATGTAACAATCATGGATAGGGTTTCAACGTATCTTTGGTTGAAAATGTCATGTGCAACATATTCCTCACGTATCTTTTAGCCAAACAGAAATGGAAGAAAGGCTTGCAAGAGCATTAGAGAGCTCCCCTGAAGAATTCCTTGCTTTAGTGGAGAAACATCAATCCAGGGCAGACAAATCTGCTCTTAAAAGTGTGGTGCGGGCATGGGGAGTCGGGGCCACCACGGCTTCCAAAGCCAAGATGTGCAACACTCTCTTTCTCTTCACATCTCAGGCTATTGTGGCCTTTGAAAATGAAAAATCATCAGCCGACAGGGACAATTTGACAAGCCCATCGCTAGAGAAGAAGCAGAGGAGGAGGAGTGGTAGAAATTAGAGGCTTCTGTTAGAGGGCATTCAACAACTTCGTCGACCTCCCACAAACTACTCAAGTTCATGAGGCTAGGGAATTCACTACATCTCCTCTTTGGTGTGGCGCCAATTCATTTAGCAGCTTTGTTATGTTGCTTGGGCTAAATATTTTATGCACATTGGCAAATTTGTGGGGCTGGTCTGGGGGAAAATATGGTGCAAATACACACTTTGCTGTGCATTTGTGGCAAACAAACTTGCAGGCTGTGCATGGCGAGCTCGAAGATGATGGTGCCATCTCTGCACAATATTTAATAAGTTATGGTGCTACTTTAAACATTGCCTTAAAAAGAAAAGCAGTTATTATTTAGAGCTTTGAGTGCTATGCTACCCCAAATAAAATTGCACCTAAACATTGGACCCCAATTTCCTTGCTTATAAACCCTTAAAGAAATGCAATCTATGGTGAGAAATTTTTGGAATAGGGCAAGTTTTATTGGTTGAAAAAATTGATTAGAATTTTAACTTAACTTCCATCTGGAATAGTTTTGATGGGCAGAAAACTTTTTTTTGTGGTTGAGCTCTCAATAGGTAACTTCCACCTAGAATAGGTAATTTCCATCTAGTTTGAATTAGACTAGTACTGAAATGGGTAACTTCCATCTAGAATAGTGATGGGATAGGTAACTTCCATTTGAAATAGTATTGGAATGTGTGACTTTGATCTTGAGATTGGTATAGAATATTGTTAGGATGTGCGACTCCAATCTAAGATAATATTGAAATGGGTGAAATTCAAGTGAAATTGCTGGTGCAATGGGTGTATTGAAATGGGTGACTTTTCCATTAGAAGTCCAATTTCTAGCAATTTCACTTGAATTGGACATCTAATGGAAGCCACCCATTGAATTCAAGTGAAATTATTGGTGCAATGGGTGTATTGAAATGGGTGACTTATCCATTAGAAGTCCAATTTCTAGCAATTTCACTTAAATTGGACATCTAATGGAAGCCACCCATTGAAATGGGTGACTTCCATTAGAAGTCCAATTCAAGTGAAATTGCTAGTGCAATGGCCTAATGGGTGTATTGAAGTGGGTGGCTTCCATTAAAAGTCCAATTCAAGTTGGATTGTTGGTGCAATGGCCTGATGGGTGTATTGAAATGGGTGATTTTCATTAAAGTCCAATTCAAGTTGGATTGTTGGTGCAATGGCCTGTACATCAAAGATCATTTTTGTCAGTTTCAATCCTGTCTAGTATCGATCACCATTGAAACAAATTTGAAGGTAATGTGAACATTTTGTTAGTCTCAAGCCCATTTGACAGGTGCCATGCATTCAAGCAACTGGCTGTTACATTCACCTAGTGCAAGTCATCTGAGAGTCAATTGATGTTAGGCAAAGGTTAATTTCGCCAGGTTTCAATCACATCTCTTGCCTAAACTAAGCATCACCTAGTTCAATAGTGGCAAAACAAACTACTAAAGTTCATGAGGTCATGCGTGATGTTGCTGTGAATGTTGAAATTTTGTATAGGAAATCCAAAGGAGTGGCTTGAAAGTGGTTGTTGCTTGAATTCCTAAGACCATTGATAATGATATTGTGGTATGGTGAACCTTAACTAACAAAATTTGATATGTACTATCACAAATATGAATTTCAAGACTCCAATCTGGCTACCATTTCATTTATTTGGATTATGAACTTTCAAATTATCTCAAATCAGTTCATATTAGCTTGATGCATTTATTTAACAATCTCATAAAGTCGTGAATGTGGATATTGTTCTTCATATGTCAACTGGTTTTCATTGGACCTGATTTTTAGGTCATAGATATGTCATTTGGATTTGACATTGTTGTGGAGGAAGCACAAAGGGTAATAAATGCAGCTCACATAGAAGCATAGAGTGTTTAAAATGGTGTTTCTCTTGTGAAGCTTATGTGCCGCTATAGTGGTAAGTTATGCATCCACTTGTCTTGGCCAAATTTTTGTAGGTCTCAATTCACAATGAAATAACTCAAATTAACAAGGACAATGTTTAAGTGCAAATATTTTTTTGGTATTAATTTTTGGAAACAAATCCACTATGAAATAGTCTTTAGATAAAATGGGAAGAATTATGGATTACTTTAGGGAACAAATAATTTCTTAGAGTTAGGAAATATATATCATATCTGATGAAATCACAGTATTTATACTTTTCAAAATTTAAGACCTAAGAAAATGAGTTGATTTTTATTCTGGTGCAAGATACATTGCTATGTATGCCACAGTTGCTAGCCGTGATGTGGTAAGGATTCATTCTTATCTAGGTGTATAGAGAATAATCATCTATAGGAGCAATAATCATCTGTAGCAAAGCTCAACAATCTTACTTCCATGTTAATTTTGAATGGAAACCTGTGCTCTAGAATTTGTCCGATATTGCTTACAGGAAAGAAGAATCCATATAAAATCACATTTCTGACTTCTCTTTATAATCAATTAATCTAGTTTTTCTTGCATGCATTTTGTCAAATTTTATATGTGAGCCAATTCTCTTGTAAGTTGAATGCATTAATTGCAGTGTATGCACAAAATGGTTTTATTGAAAAGGGCTTTCAAAAATGCCTCTATTAATTATTATTTTTTAATATTCTCTTAATGTAAATGTTCAAGGATATTATATAACTTTTTATTTTATAGCCTTTTTTATTGTGGAAATCATTTCTGATTGTAACCATTCTGAGTTCATATTACCGTCATCAGTTATGAGGAGTCACAAAGGCAAAGTATTTCCTGGCGTGAGCACCTACAGGTTTGAAAGTATTTATTTGAATATTGTCATTTGCTATTGTAGACAGATTAGTAATTACTAGTAAATTTCATACTGCTGTAGCATTATTTGTGTGAGTCAAACTTGAACATCAGTCCTCAATGTTGTTCAATTGAAATTGTATATGATTGGGGACCTTACCTTTGCATAGATCATACTGTGTTTCAATCAAATATGAATAAATGAACTATGGATTTTGACTATCAAACCTGTATATGCATTTCTTCTTGAATACTTTTATAATATATGCCTATATTGCTGTAAAATTCCTTATCATCCCACTTTGTTTTTCATATTTCAAAGTTTCATAAATCTTTTAAAAATATTAACAAATTTTGAGTTTTTTGATTGTGGACACGTATAGAGAAAGGAGAAAATGCAAAACCAATGCCTTCTAGATGCATTTACAGCCCAACCCATGTGCAACAATGGCATCACTTAAGACATTCATTCACACCGATGGATTTTTAGCTTTAGTTTTAGTTTTTTTAGTTTTAAAAGCCTAATAAATCAGCAGTTTGCATACTACAGAAAGATTATGTCTTGAAAACTCTATATATAGAGTTCTTTGTAACATATTTTATATACAGTTTGAATATGCAGTAAATTATTTTCCATCATTGTTGTTTCAATCCTTTGAGCAGATTTGTTGATAAACGAGTTCTTTGTAACATATTTTATACACAGTTTGAATATACAGTGAATTATTTTCCAGCATTGTTGTTTCAATCCTTTGAGCAGATTTGTTGAAATTTATCAACAAAAAATCGCATAGTTGATGTTTATCATGTACTAGTTGTTTATATATGACCAGTTGATGGAAAAATAATGATTAAAATGACCAAATATACTACCAATGGACAAAAATTAGTTAATACAAATGACTAAATATACTACCAATGGATGGAAATCAGTGACTAAATAAATGACTAAATATACTACCAATTGACGGCATTTAATGATTACAATGACTAAATATACTACCAAATTACTAAATATACTACCAAATTGATGACTAAATATACTACCAAATTGATGACTAAATATACTACCAAATTAATGACTAAATATACTACCAAATTAATGAATAAAATTTTCTTGGTCATAAATTTGGTCGCGAGATAAATGACCGGCAATAAACTACCAATGGTCACGTGACCAAACTAATGACCACATGACCTATTTTTGGTGGTTTATTTAGTCATTTATTTGTGTTTTTCTACTAGTGGTGTGTTCATGAAGAATCCACAAGCTGACAAAAAGATTGCCCATGAATCATAAAGGGATGATGAAAATAGGAATACTGAGAAAGCAACTAAGAGATATGTACCAAAAGATGCAACAAAGGCTGATCAAAACAAGACAAGAAGTGATCCCAAGCAACACACGATGGAGGAAAAGAAGCTTGCCAAAGCAGATGTGAGTAAAACAGAGCCTCTAACAGGTATGCCTTATTTTGACATAACTCAGGCTTTGTCTCAAGTCAAACTATCAGTCCCATTATTGGAAATGATGAAGATTGATGAGTATAGGGATAGTGCAATAAAATTAATCTCAAATGTACCAAATAAGCCTAAGGTTCATGGAAAAAAATAGAATGATTCAGAAAAGAATAAGAAGCAAGTAAATAATGTCAAAGGAGAAGCTATGAAGACTACTAAGATTTATTTGGGGACTACTTTGACTAAGAGTCCACCTCAAGTTGATCCCTTTTATGTTACACTGCTGATAAATAATAAGCTGGTAAAGAATTACATGATAGACTCAGGAGCTGCAATAAATATCATGCCAATGGTAGTCATGAAGGAACTGGGTATGTGGGTAGATTCCACATATGGAAAGTGCTATGCAATGGATAACAGATCAATTCTTGTCATTGGTATCATAAGAGATGTGGAGATAAAGCTTGCTGCCTTTCTTGAAGCCACATACAAAACTAATATAACTATGGTTGATATCCCACCATATTATGGCATGTTATTATCAAGACAATGGACTGCTGCAGTTGGTGGAAATGTCCAGTTAGATCTCTCATATGCAACCATACCTGTAAATGGAAAAGAGGTCAAGCTATATAGGGAGCCGAGGTCAGAGCAAGTGATAGAAAAAATTGATCCAAATCAAATAAATTGCTTCTGTGATGTTGATTTGGGAAATTTCAAGGTGGAACAATCTCAGCCTCAGCTACAAAACAATGATCCAATTGGAAATGTTGTTCAATTGGATAAAGATGGTATCTGGCAGATGTATTTTGATGGAGCCTGCAATAAAGAAGGGAATGGATTTGGTGTAGTTTTTATTGCACCTAGTGGTAAGACCTTCAAATATTCATTTTTGTTGCCATTTGAATGCATCAATAGTATAGTAGAGTATGAAGCATTGTTGTTAGGTCTTAACTTTGTTGTTAAAAATGGAATCAAAATGTTGACTGTATATGGAGATTCTGAGTTAGTGGTGTCTCAAGTTAGATCAAAATATGCCACTAAAAACAAAAGGCTCAAACAATACAAGCATGCGTTATGGGACACAATTGAGTTATTTGATGCATTTTCAATAGATTGGGTGGATAGGTCAAAGAATTTGATGGTTGATTTCCTTCCTAATGTTGCTTTGAGAGGAAATGATATAACATTGACTGGTGTCTCAGAGGTGGAGTTCAAGACTAGACCTTACATTCCTGACAACATATATAGTTGGCAAGTTTTCAATGATGATAAAGATTCACTAAATTTCTTACAGTGTATAGATAAGTATGAAGCTCAAGAGATAGACTTCAATGCTTTTGTTGAAAATGTAGATGGAAAAGACATTGTATTTGGTCAGGAAGTAGTGCAATTAATGACAGATCAATTGTGAAGCAAGCACCAGTGCATCAAGATAATCTTGAAGAGGTATATCTTGGCACCAGTAATGCTCCAAAGAAAGTTTACATTGGTAAGAAAATAAGTCCAAAAATCAGGGACATGCTTATAAGCTTGCTCAGGAAATACAAACATGTATTTGCATGGTCCTATAAAAATTTAAAGGCTTATAGAGAAGACCTATTCCAACATGAAATCCCATTGAAGCTAGATGCCAAACCTTTCAGGCAAAGATAGAGGCCAATCAATCCTGTGTTGGAGCCAAAAATGCAGGAAGAATTAATGAAGCTCAGGGATGCAAGTATTATCAAGCCTATTAGGCATTCTTCTTGGGTCTCAAAATTGGCACCTGTTAGGAAGAAGAATGGAGATATAAGGTTGTGTGTAGATTTTTGCAATCTAAATGTTTCATCCCTGAAAGACAATTATCTATGATGGATGGGTTCTCTGGCTATAATCAAGTCAAAGTCAAAGAGTCAGAGCAATACAAAACTACCTTTACCACACCTTGGGGTACATATGTATATATCACAATGCCTTTTGGTCTCACAAATGTAGGTGCCACTTTTCAAAGAGCCATGGATGTTGCATTTACAAACCTTATCAATATCATAATGGTGGTACATCAAGATGATTTGACAGCATATTCCAAGAAAGTAGAGGATCATTGCTTACATTTGGAGAATATATTCATAAAGGCACTGGAGTATGGTATTTCATTAAATTCAAAAAAGTGTCAATTTGCTGTCACAGAGGGAAAACTGCTTGGGCATATTATACAAGGGAAGGTGTGAGGATAGATCCAGAAAGGGTTGCTGCTATTGACAAAATTCCCATCCAAAAAATAATGAAGGCCATCCAGTCATTCTTTGGACAAATAAATTTTGTACGAAGATTCATTTCTAATTTTGCTGAGATTGTCAAGCCTATTGCTAAGATGCTGAAGAAAGGGTCTAAAATTGACAAGACATCAGAGGCAGTTGATGTATTTTCTTCCAACAAAAAGCTGATTAAAGAGGCTCCAGTCTTGAAATCCCCTGATTTTGGTATGCCATTTCAATTTTTTTCTTTTGCTTCTTATCACATCATTATTGCTGTCATGTTGTAGAAAATGAAGAAGGGCATGAACAACCAATATCATTTTTTAGCAAATCACTTCAAGGAGCTGAGCTGAAATATGATGCCACTAAGAAGCAAGCTTATGCTCTTGTAAAAGTAGTAAAGACATTCAGGCCCTACTTGGTAGGGGCACAAATAACTTCTTATGTACCTAATGCTGCAATCAAAGATGTCCTTACACAAATAGAAGTCACAGGGAGAAGGTGTAGATGGATAAAAAGAATTTAGGAATTTAATATTGATATCCAGATCACCAAACTTGTGAGAGGACAAGGACTAGCAAAGTTAATGGCCCAATCTAATCTGGAGGTTGCACAAGTGTGTGATGTTCAACAAGAAGAATGTATGGTATCCAACATTGAACATACACCATGGTACACAAACATTGTTCACTACCTCAGACATATGAAGTATCCAGATGGATTGAATGACAATCAGAAAAGGACTCTAAAATTACAAGCATCAAGGTATGTGTTCATAGAGGGTGATTTGTTTTGGAAAAATAAAGATGGTGTTCTATTTTTCTATCTAGATCAGGGACAAGCAGAGAAGATCCTGAAAGAAATGCATGATGGTGTTTGTGGTGGACATTTTTCTGCCAAAACCACTGCACACAAAATTCTAAGGGCAGATTATTTTTGGCCAACTGTATTTTTTGATGCCCATGAATATGTGAGGAAATGTGAATCATGCCAGAAGTTTTTTGGTAAATTGAAATACCAAGGAACTTTGCCTTTAAGGCACATGCAGATTGATGCACCATTCCATCAATGGGGCCTTGATTTTATAGGGGAGATAGCAGATAAATCTAGTGGCGTGCATTGATGGATTCTTACTGCCACTGACTATTTTACTAAATGGATTGAAGCAATCCCAACAAAGTAAGCAACTAGTAAAGTAGTCATAAATTTCTTGTTGGAGAATATCATCACTAGATTTGGAATTCTAGTAAGAATTGTCATAGATAATGGCATGTGCTTCAGATCTAAAGAGTTCAAGAATTTTTGGGATTCATATGGAATAGTGATATCATATGCTTCCCCTTATCATCCCCAGACAAATGGTCAAGCAGAATCCAACAAAAAAGTATAATGAAAATAATCAGGAGGATGCTTGATAACAACAAAAGATCATGGGATTCAAAGCAAAGGCTGGCTTAATGGGCAGACAGAATCACAATAAAAAAGGCCATTAGCAGGTCACCTTTTGAATTGGTATATGGGGCACAAGCGAGAATGCCAATACACAACCTTTTGCCTGTATACAAATTCATATTGCAAGAATATATTGATGTGTTTGAGCCATTGGAAGAGAGGATGGAGCAGCTGGTAGAACTGGATGAAATCCAGAGTCAAGCTCAGAAACATAATGAAAATATGTAGATGCAAATAAAATACCTCTTTGACAAAAGGGCCAAAGACAGAAAATTTCAAGTTGATGATATAGTCCTCATGTGGAATGCACGGAATCAGGATAAAGGAAAACATGGAAAATTTGAGGCTCTGTGGATTGGACCATTTGTCATTATTGGCAAATGTGGTGAGGATTCATACTATCTTCAAAATATGGTGGGTGAAAATCAAGAATTGCCAGTGCATGGACAATTTCTTAAACACTTCTTTTCTTAAAAGAAGATATAATTCCATGCATAGTAGTTTAGGTTTCTTCCCTTTCCCTAAAATTTTGGATTTCCTTGTTTTTGTACAGTTTTTGTCTTGGTTTGCACCCTAAAGAAGTGTCTAGGTCCTTGCAATGCCTTGTCAGCCATTCATCCCCAACAGGAGCCACTATTAGGACCACTCAAAATTCCCATAGTCCCACTTGGTTTCATACATTTTTCCTTCCATAAATCCATCTTAGGGGTCCATATTCCTTTTAAAATTGTTCCAACAGTCATTCATAAGCATCCCATATCAGGTCCATGTGAAAGACATTTATATTTTTGATCATTGATGTGTTTTTGTCTCTTACTGCAGCCCCATAGTACATTCAAACAACTTTGGTAGGTGTGCGGGAACCAAAGGATGTGAAGACTCAGTTACCACTTCCCCACATGCAGAAGATCTAGTTGCGGTATCGCAGTATGAAGATAACGACTATCGCAGTCCCGCGAAGGTCTCAAGATGGGGTTGTAGGCTGGCAGTGTGAAGTAAATGACATATAGTGATTATTGTGGCCCCGTGGTGGTCTCAAAAGTGAGTGGCAGGCCAGCGGCATATAATATGTCATCGTGGTGCCCCAGCAAGTAAGAAGATGACCAACGACAATGCGGTAAGAAGGAGCCGAGGTAAAATGTTCACCATGCCCTCACGATGGTTTCAAAGAAGGTTTGAGGTAGTGCGGTGAAGGTTTCATGTGACGGGGTAATGCTCTATACCACGGTCCCGCGATATCGATGACTTCAATTGGTGGACCTGCTATAAAAAATGAAAGGGGATGCCAAAAGGACTTCGAGGTCCTGCGATAATTAGGAAAAAGGTTGGTAGTAGTGCAGTAAAAAGACATAAGGGATAACATGTATCCCACCATCCTGCAATGGTGTGTAACAAGGCTTACGAGGTGGTGGTAAATGGTGGAAGATGTAATGTAACCGTCCACAAGCTATCGTGGTCCCGCAATTGATCTAAATAGGTCTTGCGATGATGTGGTAAGGTATTAAATGTTGAAATGACTTCAATGCTACCTCACGATGGTTATCATTGAAGCCTACAGGATTGCAATTATCAAGGAAAAGACTGCAAATCTTGAAGTGCCCATCTAGCCATTGGATTGAACCAAAGCAATAGTTTGTGTTTGAAAGATTTGAATGCTGAGATTTGTCAATCTCGTGGCGCAAACCAGAGTTAATGGTGAAATGACTAGCTCCATAGCAGAATAAAACTTGGGATTTCTTTGTATTTATTCAATCAAGCGAATTCAGTGGTGATTGCAGAAGGTGAATTCAATCTCTGTGTGCTCTCCTCAGGTATTTTCCAACTAGGTAAGTTTGCCTCATCACTTTCTACATAAAAGTTGGTATTTAGTCTGTGCTTTGTTTTCAACTGATTTGGTAAAGCAAGTAAATATCAAAACCCTAGTTAATAAAAGCACTAGACTATGGCACCTAAAAAATCTGAGTCCGCAAGTAAGAGCACTGAATCCCCTGTTCCTAAGAAATGATCTCTTCAACAGTCACTACTGGACATTTTGCCAAATTTAGTAGACAAGGGATATGAGAAATTGTTCAATGATGTTGCAGAGGGGTGTCGGAATGCTAGAATCCCTATCTCAGGATGGAACCCTTTTTGGTATTTTTGTGAAAAGAAAGATGGACACATGGACCAGATTGAAACCCATGGAATTTGAGTTTGGCAAAATTGGTAGTGACCAATGTATTCATTGGTGTGGATTTGATCAGGGTATTGGCACAAAACTATCATACAACCACTAAAACAATCAGATTTCCAAGTGGGTCACCATTAGTGGATGCGGAAAGGAATGCAATTATTGATTGCTTCATGTTGAAAAAGCAAGCTGATAGGCTGTCGTGAGGTCCTAACACTTTAGCTGAAAATATCAATTTATCGACCAGGTAGAGTCCAAGGCTGTATGCAATAGGGAATATTGTTTGGATATCTCATCTAGAAACAATTTCTTGAATTTTTAAAAAGTCTTAAACAACATATCAAACTAAAAAGCATTTGAACTCTATACTAGAAAACATTTGAACTCTATACTAGAAAACATTTGAACTCTATACTAGAAAGCATTTGAACTCTTAATCTAAGAAAACAGATAAACTCTATACTAGAAATTCATACATGCAATTTTTACTATGAACTCGAACAGTGACTAATCCTATAACTGTACACACAATCAAACTTCCAACTAACAGTTAACAACAATTTGAAACTAAAGTAGATGTTCCAAAAATATTAAACAAACATAGCTCCAAGAATTAACTAAACATAAAATATCACAACCTGTAGGCACACACAATAGAACTAAACATAAAATGGCACTACTCTAAACAAAACACTCACAAAAATAGAAATACTTATCTACTCTACAATACCATGAGTGGCCAGCTCTTGGGGGAAATTCACCTTTTAACTTAGATCACATTCAATTGTTTCCACAGAAACATAGTAACTCCATTCATATTTTCATAACTCAAAAGGAAATAATCAGAATAACACTATTTGTATTCATGAAAATATTGCAGAACATAACTCTCGATTATTTGCCAAAAAGAGATTGATATCATTTTTCACCCAGTATGATATATACATCCATGTTTTGAGAAAATAACTAAAACTGAACTATTACAAAATCCTATATTCCAGATGGCGGTAAAATGCCATTGAAAAAGTCTTATAACAAAAAAACAAAATTTCAACTATTGATGTCTTTATGGAATAAAAACATATAAAAGGCTCTGAGTGGAGCCATAAAGTCTCAGATAACCAACAAAAGTAAACAAAATTAAAAGAGTCTCCAATCAATACATGCCTAAAATTTCTAGCACCCTCAACTTCTAGTGCACTTGACCTCAATTGCTTGAAGTCCACCCCTCTCGTAGGTCGTGTATTAATCCTACATTATTACTCAACTTCTACATACCATTATATCAACATTTAATAGCTAATTTCAATCAATTGAGGAAATAAAGATTTGTACAACATTTCATTAAAAATAGATAAGTATTACTTCTAAAAATAAACAAATTGGCATGGCTAGGGTGATTAGGCAATGCAAAAAGGGTTATTTGTTTTATCAAAGGAATGAGGTTGTTTATACCTCATCACAAGCCTTCACACAGGTTGACTTGAAGAAGAGTGAACAAGAATATACCAGCTCAAGAAATATACACATAAGTGATGAATTGCCCATGTACATGAGGAAAGGGGTCAACAAGAGAAGGATTTCAATCCCAACCACTACAGTTGAGCCCTTCCCTGTTGATGATTTTGTTGTGTATTTCAAGAGAACATATTTTGCTTTGTGTCAAGTGATGGGAATTGATGGCCAAGATCAAATGCCAATTGGCCTGATGATGATGTCCATGAGAATACAAAACCCAGAGGTCAATATTGAATATGAGTT
This sequence comes from Cunninghamia lanceolata, assembly GCA_027924645.1. Classification (NCBI taxonomy): domain Eukaryota; kingdom Viridiplantae; phylum Streptophyta; class Pinopsida; order Cupressales; family Cupressaceae; genus Cunninghamia; species Cunninghamia lanceolata. The sequence continues at coordinate 39,342,762 of BSBN01000391.1, read as the reverse complement.
TGCATCATACATTGAGAAGAAATTGCATGAGGGATTTTTGCAAATAAGGGAAAACAAGAAGCCCATGGATTTCAAATACTATTCTTTGCTATGTCATCTGATTTTATATCAAAATAGAAGGAAGTGGCCCAGCAGAATGGACCTGAGCATGATTGATCAAAAAGGATAGAGATTGCCTACTCAGTCTTGGTGTTACAAGTGGGATACTCATTGCCAAACTTGCAACTATGTTGTGTTTCATGATGAATTTTCAGTTAGAATAATGAATTCTCTTGGTAGCCTTTCTCCTAGACTGACCAAAGAGGACAGGGAAATGTTGAGGCCTCTTGCTCATAGGCCAGAATAGGGTCACAAGCATAACTTTGCTTATTAGTTTTTCTTGCCAGACCATACCATAATCAGAGTGTATGGGTGTACTCAACCACCCCATGTGTTGCCAAAATTTGTGCCAAGCAGGATTACATTCCTTGAATTCATGTGGCAAATGATGTGGATGGAGAAAAATGTGATGAAAAAATACAAGAAGGGAACATTTCTTCCTAATTCTATAGTGTTTGGTGAATGGTCCATTGGTTCAGATACCTTGGAAGAGCTGTAAGCCTACTTGAAGGCTAAATATTCTTTGAAATTAGGGACTGAAAGAGTTTGTGATCCAGAGGGTCACATGAATTTTGTTAGACAAGTCATTTTGACCAGAATGGGGATATCCCATCAAATCAATTTTGATGAGGATGTGATCATAAATTATGTCACTTTTGACAAAGTGTATAATAGAAAAAGAAAATGGGAAATCTCGAAGAAGATTGAGGATGACAAAAGAAAACAAAACCCAAATTTTTCTAGTTTTTTTATTGAAGAGAAAGGCCCTTTGAAGAGGATTGATTTGAAAATTGAAATTTTTGAAAGACTATATGGCAAGTCTAAGAAGAAGCCTACAAAGGCTACCAAGCTCCTTGTAAAGAAGCCATCAAGAGTTGTGATTCATGAACCTGCACCAGATGCAATGTCAGTATAGGATCCAACTGTCCCTGATTCACCACCTATTAAAAGGCAAAGGATTGAGGATGTTTCTCCACTGGTTCCATATGAGATGACTGAAGGAGTTGGTGATATTGAGGAGTTATCCAATATTCTGAGGCACATGGGAGAGGAAGAGGAAGTTGATCAACCACTTGTTGGTTAAGAAACAAAAGCATATAAACCAAAAGAAAGAATGGACAAATAGGCATAAGATGAGCTTGAACTATAGGAAGATGAAAGGGTTGTAGCTTCTATGAGGTTCATGGAGGATGATGATTTCATCCATACCCCATAATTCAAAGACTTTGGGCTCAAAATGAAGATGAAAGAGTTTGAAGAATAAGTGGAAATACATAAAATGGGTGTTGATGAATCTCAGCATGAACAAATTGTTTCCCAAACTTTCAAGAATTTGAAAATTGATGAAATAAATGTCATCCCTGATGAGGCTAGACAAATGGTTTTGAAAAGTAATATGCTAATCATCCCTTAGCTTGAATTGAAGAAAATCTTTTTGCTAGACCAAGTGAGAAATCAGGATGACCCCATGATGGTATCTAAATTTGATTATGAGGATGGTGTCAATGGTTGTGGGTTTGACCCAAAAATAGAAAATCTAGCAATATGGACCACACAAAAGAACACCAATAAGCCAAGATTTCTGAATGTAGTCCAAGAGCAGAGGGGAACAACCATGGTGAAAACATTTCAGGATATATCAGTAGTTGAGGCAGCCACCCTTATCATGCACTCTGCAATATTCACACAAGCTGCTGTAAAGAAAATAGAGCAAAAATTACTGGATTATGAAAAAGCTCAAGTTGAAATGAATGATGAAGTGAACATGCTTTATTTGGAGAATGTCAAACTAAAGCAGTAGTTGAAGGGTGGTGATTCTCAAGGTCAAGCAATTTTACCATATCAAGCCCCTATGCCACAAATAATCAGTGATAACATAGTGCCAATTGATATTCAATGCATTGAAATTGGAGTTGGAAAAAGAAATTGAAAACTTGAAGAAGTAAAATGAGAAGGAAAAGGATGAGGCCAGATTGAAGATTCTTGAGGTGTTTGAAAAGATTTTGGAATATAGAGTAAAATTGGTTGTTGACAAGCTAGGGGATGTGCATGAATGCTATTCTTCTTTGTCTCAGGCCATTGAGCAATTGAAAGTCAATCTCTCTGTTTTGGACCCAGTATATAAGAAATGACAGCCTACACATCACACACTGATGACCTTGTGCAAGGTTCTACAAAGAGATTCAGGTGCTCTGGCTTCACTCAAGCCAACAAAGAAGATGGTGAAATTGATCTTGGATGAATTTCAATATGTAAATGGTGAGAGATAGAAAATGCAGCTGAAGATTGATTCTTTTTCTACCTTCAAAAACCAGTTTATTCCTTTCGTTTGACAGAAGATAAAAAGATCAAAGATTTTGATACATGGAAGAGTGAATCTGGCCAAACTATTTCTCAGGTCATTAATTTTTTGAAGAGAGATGAAAACATAAATATTCTCAGCTTCAATATCATTCTGGATAGAGTAATTGCTTTGGATGCTCGATATGCTAAGTTCATTGTTGATGTCAAAGTGCTACTAGACAAAAGGTGGAAAGATCACCAGGCCAATTTGTTCCAGATTTAAGAATATAAGTGGCCTAGTGATTTTGTTGTATACCAATGGGAGAAAAAATATTTGACAACTGAAGAATGAGTAGGCTAAGAATGTAGAGGAGCAATGAGCATTGAGCTGACGTCAACATGACACCAACAAATCTTGGACATCCTCCTATTTTGTCTTTTCTTATTTTTATGCTTTCCAATATGTATTCAAAATATGTTTGGTGGTCTTTTTAAGACTTGTCAAAAAGTATATATTGTAATAGGTCTATTAGGGGGTGTGTATATGAAAAGTCATTTTTTGGAATGTGAAAGGTCTGAAGCTTGTATCTTCCTTCACCCCTATATAAGAAAGAAACCAAGACCTTGGGAAAGCTCTTTGGGAATTTGATTTTGGAAAAAGACATTGTAAGGCCTGCTCTTCAAAGATATATCAATAAAGGCAAACTGCATTTCTCTGGTGCCATATATCTAGTTCTTAATTTCTTGTTGACTGTTCATGTTATACTTTATCTAGTTGTCTCCATTTTTGTTTCTCTAGGTTATTTGAATTAACATATCAAGGGTATGTTTAGTTCTTCAAAACACATTTGCTATTTTTGGGTGGTTTATCTAATTGGGTTTCCTCAAGGAGGAATTAAATTCCATTGAATAAATCACTGTAATTTGGTGGATTCAATTTGGATAATTAAGAAGAGCCAGGTAAAAATAACCTTGCATGTTTATGCCAGGCATAAACAATTCCATGCCAAGTAATCCGAGTTGTGGCTAGATAGAAAGCACAAATATTCTTGTGAAAACACTCCGTTACCCAATTGTTAAGAAAGGCACCAATCAATTATATTCTAGAATCATTTCCTTATATCATATTCAAAATTTCAATTTTAATTTTCTATTGTATAGGAGTAGGAGTAGCAATAGAACCAAAAAAATAAAAAATCTAATTCGAATCATATGCCAGTTTGGATTAGGGTGAATTGGATGATTTAATTGACAGAATGATATAAATCCCTTAATCTGCTTTGAAGTCACTAACAAATTTGAGGACTAATTATTCATTGGTGAAATATAAGGTAACACCCACCTGGGCAAAGCAGAGCCCAAAGTGTAGAGAATCTTAAGCACCTGGGTTAATTCTGTCAGTTGGCCAAATTGGTTGCATAACCCAATCATAAAGATTGGCATCCTTTTAGGGTTTTGCATACTGCAAATTTAAGTACCAACACATTCAAAGGCCAGTTATATTGTCAATGCATAGTGAACAATGGCATATTTACTTCATTTTCTTCTAAAATTGACTGCTGTCCATGAGGCCACCTTGGAAGATGTTGTCTATCTTGCAGAGATTGTTGGCAAGCGAGTTAGATACCGTGTTGTTGGCTCCAAGAGAATGAAGGTAAGATGATTGGTGATAAAGAAACCTGTATATCTATTTCTTTGGACTTGTTCCAGACTATATATGTGCATCTTAAACTTTGAATACCTGAATGATTTCCCATTTTTCAAGTCTATCTAGATCCTAAGGAGTGCAATAACACAGAATACAAGTTGGAAACCTTTACTAATGTTTACAAAAAGTTTTTTGGGAAGGATGTCATTTTTGAGTACCCTTTATCAGAGGCTAGTCAAATTATACCTTTAAAGTCTTCTCTCCTTTGCTGGATGGTATTTAATTGATGTTGAGCTTATTTTTTCGATTAGGGTACGTATCAAAATATTGTTTGGTTGGTATTAGAAATTTTTCTAATCAAACATTTCAGGCTGTGAAGTATTAATGATTCTTGTTGAATTCTTCTTATTGTCATATTTTCTTTAGATGAGTTAAATTTTGTTTAGCTAAAAAGAGCCTTGCTATACACTTAAATGAATTTGAGAAGCATTTTTCACTTAATCATATTTTTATCATTGCTTTATATGGTGAATGGCTAATAGAAGTTAATCTTGGGGATCTGGTTGAAAAATTCACTGGTACTGAAAACTATTTTAGGCCTATGTTGAACACTCTATTTAAGGCGTTTGTTGACAAGGCTGCAGTTTTTTAATCGATTTATCTTTTTATTGTGTTTGGACTTACTTTTGTAAACTTGCAATATATAATGCACTTTTATTCTTTCTGAATTGAGACTAATAGTAATTTTGTTGGTTGTATTGAGGCACAACTTCATTCATGGAGGAAAAGGTAGCACCCTGTTGCTCATATCAGATGACATGTTGCATATAAAGGAGGAAAGATTCTAGGGTTATTGTTGGCTGCATTGAAGGAGAGAGCTTCATTTATGGGACACGATCAACACTCATTCATGAAGACAGTCATGAAGACTCAAGGAGCATAAATGAGAGAGCTTCATAAAGGAGAGAGCTTCATATATGAGATGTCATGAAGACAGTCATGAAGACTCAATGAGCATAAATGACAGTGAGCAAGAGATAAAGTACACAATTCATGCCATAGACAAAGTGAGATGGGTCTTAAGCTACTATGATCAAGGGTGGTGTGTTAGTTTTTGAGAAAGGAAGGGCAGTTGGCAATGCACAAAGATCAATGAGGAAGATTACAGTCATAAGGTGGTGATGTTAGCATTTCATCAAGACTTTGGAAGCAACCGGTAGACAAATTTATAGAAGTCTTAAATAGCAAAAATGACAGCCACTAATATTGCTATTATTACAAGTCATATATTCTACATGGCAGTATAGTTGTAAGAATATGACAGTTTCATAAACCTATGACAATCTACAAATGAAAGTCTAAATTCTGTATACTTATAGGTGACTGTTCTATAACAAAGAGATAATGAGTGCATAGATGTAAGATGTTCATGGTGAGTGGAAATGGTCAATGGTTCCCAGGAATATAGGCATAGTAAGCATGGTTTTAGTGGCATGAGCAAAGGAACAGAGGACTGCAGTGTTAGCATCAAAAGGCAAGTATATGAAAGTTGTAGGGCAATCATCTAGAAAGCAAGTATGCACAGTTCAGTCACCACAATGAGTGAAGACCAAGGATGCTAAATATGACTGCCTACCAAGTGTCCAATGTAATAGAGGTAGGGTAAGTGAACGGTTTAGACTCATAAAGAGGCTTTTGAAGATCCATTGAAGGAAGAATCTGATTCCATGCCCTAAGAGGACCTGATATCTTCAAACTCAATAAAAACATGTCCCATAAGCAGTGTTGATGATAGTACAAGACACAAGAATACATTGATGTTTCATTAAGGAAGCCTGATCTAGTCCATGCTTCACATTATGATCCTATCATAGACCTAACTACATATGACAGTGCATTTCCTTTGGTTGCAGTTAAGAAGGACAAGTGCTAGACTAATGGGGTGGATTAGATGACTTGTGGCAGTAGTTAGGCTGGTTGAGAATCAGTTACTAACAATTCACTTTTTGGCAAAGCATTGTAAACTTGGAGAAGTTTCTTTCTTGTCATTTATGTGCCTTGTAACTCAGATTTTTAGTCTTGTGACTGAAAATAAACATTGTAATACTCTATTTCTAAGCATTTTTCAAGCAAGATAGATATTTCAGACTTGTGCAAGCTGTAAGAACACCTTTCTTTTAATAAAGTTTAGTGATTTTGCCTTCTCAATGGTTGTCTTATTGTGTGCAATTGATGATTGATGTGTATTTCTGTGTTTTATGTTTAAATCCTTAAATATCAGACTAAATATACTGCCATATGACTAAATATACTACCATATGACTAAATATATGACTAAATCAGTGAATAAATATGACTAAGCATATGACTAAATATACTACCAGTTGACAAAAATCAGTGAATAAATATACTACCAATTGACACAAATTTGGTCGCGTTATAAATGAACGGCAATAAACTACTAATGGTCATGTGACCAAGCTCAGTGAATAAATATGATTAAATATATGACTAAATCAATGACTAAATTAATGACTAAATATACTACCAAATCGATCAATCAATACAACCAATAAATGACTAAAAATAGTTTAGTCATCAATTCGGTCGCGTTATAAATGACTGACAATAAACTACTAATGGTCACATAACCATGTTCAATCATTTATATGTAGTTTTTAGTAGTTTTTTTAATCATATATTATTATTTCTGTACTACTGCCTGTACAAGACGAATTCCCAGATGAAAATTCATTTGCCATCTCCATTAAAACCCCCTGGTTTGCAGACGTCGCCAACTATCTTGCCACTTCTGAGTTTCCACCAAATTTTATGTCAAAACAAAAGAAACATCTCATTTGAGAAAGTGCTCAATTCAAATGGATTAATGGTATGCTATTTAGATGTGGCCTTGATCTAGTTATATGACATTGTGTCAGATCAGATGAAACATACAACATCCTCAAACCCTACCATGATGATCCCTCTGGAGGTCATTACTCTGCCAAGAGGATGTCCCATAAAATCTTAGATGTGGGATATTATTGGCCCTCTATGCATAAAGATGTAAAAAGATATGTTCGTTGATGTGATGAATGCCAACGAGTAGGAAGACCCACGACATCCAATGAGATGCATTTGCAGCCGCAAGTGGTTTTTGAACCATTTGAAAAGTGGGGATTGGATTTCATTGGACCCATAGATCCTCCTTCACAGGGTAAAGAATACATTTTGGTCTGTACTGACTCTCTCACTAAGTGGGCAGGAGTCCAAGCGTTAAGAGTTGCTAGGGAAGAACAAGTCATAGACTTCCTGTATAATAGGATTTTTCTTAGATTTGGAGCCCCTAGATCAATTGTCATAGATCAAAGACCCTAGTTTATGTCCAAAGTTTTGCTAGCCTTTACTGATCATTTCTAGGTAAGCCATAAGAAGTCGTCTTCTTATAACCCACAGGCAAACAGTCAAGTGGAAGTCACTAATAGGGAGCTTGAAAACATTTTGACAAAAATAGTTTCATCAGGAAGAAGAGACTAGGCCAGAAAATTAAACCTAAAGTCATTTGGGCCTATAATACAACCTAGAAATCAACTACCAGTCTTACTCCTTATGAGTTAGTCTTTAGGAAGAAACCTCTTTTACCCATTGAATTTGAACTTCAAACACTTAGAACGTCAATGAAGGTAGGCCTGGACCTTGATTGAGCCCAAGTTGAAAGAGTCCTACAACTTAGTGAATTAGATGAAATTTGTCTGGAAGCCATTCACCAAACCGAGTTAGTCCAACAACAATGGAAGGCCTGGCATGATAAACATATAAAAGAAAGAGAGTTCCATAATGGGGATTGGGCATTGTTATTTGATTCTAGATATAAAGATCAGAAAGGTAAACTAAGAACTCATTGGCTAGGTCCATATGAGACTTCTAAAGTATTTCCAAATGGATCAGTGCAACTTAAACCCATCGATGGTGACACTTGAACTCTCTTGGTCAATGGTCATTGATTACGAATCTACCACAACCTATTAACAAAGAAGAATTTATGTGCATGGTAGAAATGCAAGGAGAAACCCAATGTATTGACTCTGCTTTGGTAGAGGTAGTATAATTTTGATAAAAAAAAATCAATAAATATGGTTTGTATATGTATTCATGATTATTTCGAAGCATTCTTATTGTATCTTCATCTTTGTACTTGTCTAAATTTCATTATTGTTTTGCATGACTTCATCTTTGAACAAGTACCATATTCTGGCACATCTTTCAACGACGCTCCAGAACTTTGTTCTTTCATCCCAGATGCATCTTTCAACAATGCTCTAAAACTTGTTCCTTGATGTTTTTCCTGCATTTCAACTGCATCTTTTAGTGATGCTTGAGAATTTTGTTTTCGCATTTTGGTTGCATCTTTCAGCGATGCTCTGGAACTTTGTTCTTTCATTCTGGCACATCTTTCAATGATGCTCTGGAACTTGTTCCTTCATGTTGTTCCTGCATTCTGGCTACATCTTTTAGTGATGCTCCAAATATTTGCTTTCACATTTTGGCTGCATCTTTTAGCGATGCTCCAAATCTTGTTCCTTCATTTTGTTCCTACATTCTGACGCATCTATTAGCGATGCTCTAAAACTTTGTTCTTTCATTCTGACTGCACCTTTCATCGATGCTCCAGAACTTGTTCCTTCATGTTGTTCTTGCATTCTAGTACATTTTTCAGTGATGCTCTAGAATTTTGTTTCTGTATTCTGGCTGCATCTTTCAGCGATGCTATGGAATTTCATTCTTTCACTCCAGCTGCATCTTTCAGCGATGCTCCAGAATTTGTTCCTACATTCTGGTTGCATCTTTCAGCGATCCTCTGGAACCTTGCTTCATACTTCGTATACTCCTTCCATGGGCATCTTTTTTTGATGTTCTGGATCTATGATTTCCCTTCTTCGCAAATGCTTCAACATCCTCAAGAACATACCCATTGCCATCACCAAACTTTTCCATACCAATGCCACCTTAGAAATTCACGCCCTATATTTTCATCTCTCACCATAATAAATGATATTATTATGACAATCTATCATCATAATAACTAGAACACTTTTAGCCACCCCATCTTCATTAATAATAAATCCATTATAACCTTTTACCATCCCATCCGAATCGAATAACACCGCCATCTATGATGCCATTATGTCAGCATAATGAGGTGACTTTCAAATCAATAACGGAATGTAGGGTACATACATCTTTTGTATTAAGTAGGTAAATTATTGTGAATAAAATTAAATAAATTGGCATGTTCCCCCTCTTTTCCAAATTTAGTAAATTGTGTGAACTGTACCTTCACTCGAAGAGGTGGCGGCTCATTCATTTCATTCCATGCAAGGTAATAATTAGATACAGAGCAGCTGAATGCCATGAATTAATCTGTGTCCTATCAACATTATCAAAGTATAAGTGGCCATAGAGATTGAGTTTTTCTTAATCTGCATATTAGTTTGTCTGAAATAGTTCTCACCTTGGTGTGCCACAAAGTTTAGTAGACACTCAACAGAATTTCCAACAAGAGATAGAATGGGAGGAGCAAAGCATAAATCAAAGCCAACTTCTGCAGACAAGTTATTGGCCCTTGGTAATATTTCAGAATTGTTTCAAAGGGTGGGATGGCTAGAGTTCATGAAAAAGTTTGAGGGGCACAATACACAGCTAGTTAAAGAGTTCGTAGAGAACTTCTCAGACGGACAATCAATTGTGCGAGGAAAGAAATTTAAGGTGAGTCCCCAAACTATTTCTAGCTTATCTAGTATTAAAAATGAGGGCTTGAATCTATCAAAAACTACAAATATTTCATACGAGAAATTGATAGAGCTTTCTTAAGGGAAGGGGAACCTCAGCCTTTATTAGTTGTAAATACCCGGGGGCAGAATAAAGGGTTTCAAAGAATGTCTATTGCAGAGTCATGGAGAATGACAGTAGCCTGGATAATTAAGTATTTCACATGTGAAGGGCAATGTGCTACCGTAGTCAGTCCTCCCTTTCGTTTTCTTATTCACCTACGCCATGGCGTCGAAAACCCTTAATTAAGGGTTAATCTTCCCGCCTTCTTGAATGACTCCCTTATCCACATGATAGAAAGGTTCAAAATTGGGTCTGGACCATTAAAACACCACATCCTCATTTCTTTAATTTGCAAGCATCAACTCTGAAAAAAGAGAAACACAAATGAGAAATGGCAAAAATTTCTCAGGAAATTTGAAACCCTAGCACCCTCAATACATTTTGAGAGAGATGAGTCATCTGGCTTGGTGGCAGAGAACCCTACAGAACCTTCCCCTGTACCCCCACTTGCTAGGGAAGCTTTTGAAGGCGAAGCACTGGAAAATATTTCAAACCCTGTAGAACCCAAGGAGCAACCTAGACCACATAATGTTCCAGAAACTAGAAAAATAAGAAAATGTGGACTTAGTGGACTCTGAGGATGAAAATAGTCAACCCAAAAAAAAGGAAAAGAGGCCTAAAATGAAATTGCAAAGACCTCCCCCTCTAAGAAGAAGTAAAAGATTGGCTACTGATTTCAGTTGTGTCGCGGCTTGTGACCAACCACATATACCTAAGAAGAAAAGATAGGATAGATAGCTAAGTGAAATCCCAGTTCAGTCGAGTGAAAATCAAACCCTGAGAAGTAGTGATGCCCCTGAATCTGAGAAGGAGATTGAGCCACCTAAGAAGGATCAAAAGGAAATAGGAGAACAAGTTCCAAATTATTTACTTGTTGAAGAAGAAGAGGCTCCAGAGGATGAGCCTGTGGAAACCAATTCTCCCATTCAGTAGCCATTAGATGAACATAGAATTGACACAGTCCCTCAAATTGAACATTCATCCCCTCTGAATACTGTCAATGACACAGAACAGGGTCTACTAGAAGTGAATGACGAAGGACATGTATCTACCAATGATACAAATTTTTTTGTTCCCCCTCTTTCTAATAATACAAACAATGAACAATGTGATCACATAAAGGTGGAATTAGAAGAATTAAAAACATAAATTGTACAGTTGAAAAATAAACTCTAGCAAAATGAGGAACAGATAGTCAGACAACAACAAGAAATAGACACACAAACAAAACTTTTGCAGCAGAAAGATCAGGGAATCAAAACTCTAGGTACTCAATTGGAACAAAAGGATATATTCATTGAGAAATTATAGTAAAAAATGAAACAAATTGAGGAGAAAGATAAGGAACATTTGGTTAGTTTAGCCGAAAATGATGAACAAATAAAAAATTTGACTATTAATTTGGAGCAATTCCTTAAATCATTTGTAGAGGAACATGAGAAACATAAATTAGAACTTAATTCAGCTCTTAGTAAAACTGTAGAGCTAGAATAGGAATTGCAAGACGTCAGTGTTAAGCCAACCACGGAATCAAAAGAGATACAAACTGAACCGACCAAAATGGAGTGGTTTCAAGTTCACATTCCTCCCATGTTGGCCAAGTGGATGAAAAGGTGCTATTTCCTAAGAAAAGCTAGGCAGAAAATGCCAGACTTAAGAAGGAAATGGTATTGTTGAAGGAATCCTATGACAGACTCTATCAAGCTAAAATTAATGCATGCAATATTGGAGAGTTGTTATTATCTTGTAGGAAGCCATCCAGATTATATTTTATGTTCCTTAATGAATAGTTATTGAGATGGAAATGTTTGAGAATATCCTGCAACTTGCCCCATGATCCAGATGACAAACAATTCCTAGAGGCATTCAAAGAGGCATCCCCTATTCAGTAGAATTTGCTATGTGAATTTTTCATACATAATATGTTTCTGGAAAAATATAGTGATTTCTTCATTAACCTTTTTGTGGGAGAAGTACAACTCAGAGCCTTCATGTCTAATATGAAAAATCAACTCCATTGACCTAAGATAGGACCAGAGAATATCTTCAGGCAGAGAGAACTGTAGGGCTCCACATGAGATACCCTAATCGTAAGCCCTTTGCTTTCAAAGCTCAATTCTGAAGGACTAAAAGTTATGAAGCTATGAAGGACAAGTATAATGAAAGTATCAAGATCTGTTTTGAAGATTTCAAAGTTAACGGGCCACAATTAATAGACAGAGCATGGAGCGCCTATGAGGAGCGATATAGTCCCTTGCCTATGTATCTAAAATGAAGGGAGATGATTTCTCCAACCAATCTTTTATGGTCCTATAAAAGAGCAGAAGCTTTTACAGAAATACTACAACAACTCAAGACAAAGTGGATAGGAATGCGATACATACCTCCATTGCTTCTTCAGCTAGCCCCTGCAGTTTTAGTAACTGTAGAGCAAGATCTCAAGGACTTACATGCATGGCAAATGAGAATAAAATTAAATAAAGGCTTTCTTAAGTACCCTGATCATTTGGATGAGGAGGTAGAGGACATGTATGATCTCAGCTCAAAGTATGATGAACTAAATAGAAAGAGGGATGCAGAAAGACAGAGGGCTCATCAAAGAGCAGGAGGACCTGCTCGGGACTAGGAAGGGGAGGGTGATGAGGTATAAACAACCTCATTTTTATAACAAGCCATATAACCTATTTGTCTTGCCCAATCACCCTAACCATGCTAATTTGTTTATTTTTAGAAGCAATATTTATCTATTTATGATAAAATGATGTATAAATCTTTATTTCCTAATTGATTGAAATTAGCCACTAATGTTGACATAATTACATGTAGATCTGTGTAATTATGCAGGGTTTCATGTATGGCCTAACAGAAGGAGTGGACTTCAAAGCAACTAGAGTCAGAGTGCCAAAATTTGAGGGCGCCAGAAATTTAGGCATACATAATCATATATTTTGTTAGCAATTCTGTTATGTTCGGTTGAGCATACTTGAGACTTAACAGCTCCACTCAAAGCCTTTAATGTGTTTAATTTCATAGACATCTAGTTAGTTTGTAATTCTATTTTTCTTTAAAGACTTCTTCAATGGCATTTACCCACCATCTAAAATTTAGGATTTTGTAGTAGTGTAGTTTATATATGTAGTTGTTCAAAACAAGGATATATGATGTTGTTATGTTATGTTCTGATATACAATACAAAAGGGTTGTTCAGCTATGTTTTGTGTTCTGTGATACTTTTATGACATGAATGAATATCACCAGTTTTATTCTGAGTAATCTTTTCTAAGAAATGGATGTAATATGAATGGAATTTACTTTAGAGTTGTTGAAGTATTGAATGTGATTTGAGTCAATAATAGGATCTCCCAAGAGCTCTAGCCACTCAAGGGATTATAGAATAGATAAGTATTTTTATTATTGGTTTTGTTATTTCTATTTTGTGAATGTTCTGTTTAGATTAATGTCACTTCATGTTTAGCTATGTTATGTGTTCTTGTAGGTTGTGGTATTTAAATTAATGATATTTGAAATTCTATTCATTTGAAATTTTTGGAGCATCCACTTCATTCATGAATCTGTGTTAGTTATTAGTTCAAAGTTTCGATGTGTTTTAAGTTAACAAGTTAGTTGTCTTTTCAATTCCTTAGTTAAAATTGCATGTGTGAATTTCTAGATTAAAGTTTATATGCTTTTTAGATTAAAGATCCCAATGCTTTCTAGCTTAGAGTTTGTATGCTTTCTAATTTAGATTTTGTTTTAAGCTTTACAAAAATTCAAAAAATCTATTACTAAGTGAGATGGCCAAGAATATCCCCTATTGCATACAGCCTTGGACACTACCCAGTCGACATAATTGACATATTTTTAACTAAAGTGTTAGGACCTTACGACAGCCTATCACATATGTAATTCCTTGGTGTTTGTTGTTGTGAAGAATGTTTTGGACCTAGTTAAACAAGTGTTGATGTCCACAAGGCATGGGTCTTCTGTTGGTGTAGCATATAATCTTGTTTAAGACTTATGCCCTACACATTTCATGTTGTGTGTTGTCTGGCTAACTTGTAAATATATTTTTCATGTTGTCTCTGGCTGACAAGCAATGTAATCAATATGATATCATGTATAAATTGTAAATCAAATTGAGTTAGGTGATGTGTGATTGCAAAGTGATTGATAAGGTTCACAAGAAAGATAAGGAGCAATTCATGAATGCATTATGATGTGCGATTGAAGGAGAAAGAGAAGAAGTTGTAGATGCTATCTTGATTCATCTTGAAGACATTTTTGTGACAGTGATCAAGTGTAGAACACACCTAACTGATCTAATCATCAGAAGGAAGTGTTAATAGGTAGAATTGCAATCATCAAAGGTGTGAATTTCAATGTCAATTTTTAGACAGTAGGACTGTCATATTGTAATATTTTTTAAGTTTGTTCTCAATTCAGGGAGTAGTAGCTTCCTTGGGAGTGACTGTAGAGGAAAACTAATGAGTTTTAGACTTAACACAATTCAGGGGTAAACCTATCTATACAGTCCACTTGACATAATTATACACCTACATTAAATTATCAACCAAGGAGCATAATCTTATGATGACACTACACTGTATGTGCCTTCAGGGGCTCATATTCTCCTAAATTATCTTATCCAAACCTACTTAGATTATTCTACTTTGCTGGAATTCATAGAAATGTGAGAATAATAAAAATAGTTACAAAATCTAGTGGCTATGGGTACCTTCAGCATAAGCTATAGATAACTACTAACAACAGGAAAGTACATAACTAATCCAGAACCATTCAAAATGATGAGAAATCTAATGCTAACCTCCAGAGGACTTAATATGGATAAAGTATACATTTGTTCATGAACCACGACTACTGTAATTAACAATCAAAGTATTCTAATTAACTCACAATGCATTTATAAACTAATAGAAAACAACTTTAACAAGAATGCACAAATGAATAAGAAAATAAATGAAGTGAAGATCAGTACCTTGAGTCCCCGGCTCAGGGGACTGACTCACTTAGCTGGAAATCAAAGCTAACTCAAATACTCACGCATCTAGTTAACACATAGTTCCATTCATTTCATATCATAAATAGAATCTTCTTTTCAGATTGTATTCAATAATTGCAGTTTTAACAACTCATGTCTGGAGCTTCTAATATTGAATAAAAACAATAACTGAGTAACTAGATAATGAAGTAACTAACTTGAATCTGAGCTCATCCCCCTAACTTATACAAAAATGGGAGTCTTATCCAATTACCAACTAACTACAATCATTAATCCATTCCTAGATATTAGGATACAGAGTTAAGATTGATTTATTAATTTTAACTGAATAGAGGAAGGAGAATCCTATTCAAATAAGAATTCCTATGTAATGACTCATATGAAAAACACATAAGATGCATTTAGAGTCTTGGAACAAGTCTACTTCTTCTACATTTATTCCTTCCCATAATGGTTCACGTTCAGCTTCTAGTTGCCTGTACTTTTGGCAGCTTGACTTCAACTTCCTTTAATTCTCTTGTTCTGCAACTTGCTGCAAATTCTCCTCTCCTTGATCCCACGTGCTTGTTACTGCACAAGGGTTAATCCACAAAACATATGCATGCAAATAAACTTCATAATTAAACCATAGAATCTCATCTATATTGCATGCATACTCATGTTCAAATCATTCAATTGATAAATACCATCACCATATTCCATATTAACAAAATAGGTTCAAGGTCATGCAAAGTATATAAAAAGATAGTATATCATGATGGTAATGTTTGAAAAGTATCTGGAAGATCATGTGGAAAAGGTCTGAAAGCATATAAAAACAACACAACAGAGGCCAATATTTAAACCCATCATTCCCCCCAACTATCCTTTTGCTTGTCCTTAAGCAAAACATTGAATTAAACATCTAGGGGAAAAGATTGTAATGCAAGGTAATCTACCTAAGTTCCATCACTTCTCTGACTCCCTCCCCCTGCTTAAGATAGAAAACATTATAACATGCAAGCCTATCCATCTTGACTAATTCTGCATTCCTACATTCATCATTCTTTTCTCCTATCCAGTGTGGTACTGGATAAAGAAGAATAGGAGGATGATAAGTAAGTGGCAGCCATCCCACTCCTGTTTGTTCTTAAATCTGGATGTACTTGCACAATCTTTCAAACATGTTCATAAAATTATGAAGGGAGTGAGGCTCTTTCCTTTACAATGTTGGGGCCAGACTATTCCATTTGCTTTGTACATACCTTAGGCAATTTTGAAGCATAGGTACTGCCAACTGTTGTATCCTTCTATAATCTTGGAGTCTCAAATCCATGATTATCTTTCATAGAAGCATAGATACAGACATAGAGTTTGGGGTTTTCTTGAGAATTTTGATGCTCTCAACCTAAAAGTGATCCCAAGGAAATTAAATGTTGAGGTAGACCAATTGGCAACAATTGGTGCTCAGTTTTCTCCCCCCATAGACCTTTTTCAAGGCCTTGACCAACATGTCAAAATAGTGGTCAGGCCCTCAGTCCTTGATAATGATGTGAACTGGTAGATATTTGACAACAATGAATAAATTGTAAAATTCATCCAAAATGAAGCTGAGTTCTCATCAAGTGTGCAGTCCAAACTACAAGAGGGGTATGGAGATTAGATTATGTAACTGAAAAAAAATAAGGTTCCTAAGGGATTAGTCACTCTTATGGCTATTTTCAGTCATGATGATGAATTCAAGGGTGAGAAGAAGAACATCACATACAAAAAGGACTATCAAAATGTTGTTATTGCCCATGATAAGGATTTATTGGTGGGAAAAGTATGTCGTGATGATGAACAACAAAATTTAATTCACCTTTCTCAGAAATACAATGATGTTTTTGCATGGAATTATGAGGATATGAAGGGTTTCAACCCTAATGCCACCCAACATGCCATAAACCTTGATCCAAACACCAAACCTATTTTCCAAAGCTAGCGACATGTAAACTCCAAAATTGAGCCTTTGATGAGGAAGGAGCTTGCAAAGCTCATTTAGGCTAGAATCATTTTCCCCATTAAGTATTCCACCTGGGTAGCTAATTTAGTGTCAGTGAGGAAGAAAAATGGTGATATAAGGCTGTGTGTAGACTTCCGTGATCTAAATCGGGCTTCCCTGAAAGATCACTACCCTCTGTCATCCATGGAGCAAATCTTATAGAGAGACTCTCATTGCTTGATGGTATTTCTAGTTATAACCAGATTTTTTTGAGGGAAGAGGACAGATTCAAGATGGCTTTCACACTAAGTGGGGAACCATGGCATATGCAAAAATGCTGTTTGGTCTCTCCAATGTTGGCGCTACTTTTTACAGGGTAGTGGACATTGCCTTTAAGATCTTCATCAACAAATTCATCCTAATATATTTGGATGATATTACAACCTTCTTTAAGAGAGAAGAAAACCACATGGATCATCTGGAGAAAGTTTTTGAAAGGTGCAAAGAGTTTGGGGTCATTGAACCCCCAAAAATGTAATTTTACTGTTTCTTAGGGCAAACTTTTGGGCCATTTGGTGTCCAAGGATGGGATCTCCATAGATCCAAAAAGAAATTTAGCTCTTCTTTCTCTCCCTCCACCTACTCATAAAAAAGCTTTGCAATCATTTCTGGGGTAGACTAATTTTGTTAGGAAATTCATTCCTAACTGTGATGCTGTGGTCAAACCACTGACCCTAATGCTTAAAAAAGATGTTGTTTTTAGGTGGACCAAGGAGGGGAAGGATGGTTTTGAGAAGATAAAAGAAGAAATTTCTTAGGCTCCTACCCTCATGAACCTAACTATGAGAAGAACTTTGTCCTTTATGCTTATGGAGAGAGCAACATTGCAGCTATTCTGATGTAGCAAAATGACTAAGGTATGGAACAACCACTAGCTTTTTTTTAGTCAAACATTGAAAGACTATGAGGACAGGTACAGTCCCACAGAAAAACATATTTTTTCCATTATAAGAGAATTAAAAGATTTAGATATATGCTAGCAAATAACCATATCAAAGTATTGGTTTCTCATCCTAGTTTGAGAGACTACATAATGGGAATATAAATTAGTGAAAAGAAGTCAAGCTGGGTCACTAAGATCCTGGAATATGATGTTACTATCAAATCCACTAAGATGATTAGAGGTAGAGGATTATGTGAATAGTTAGGTCAAACTATAGTGGATGAAGCGAACTCATCCTATCTCTTGAATCAGGTAGAACCCATAGCAGAGCCAATAACTGTAAGTTGTTCGACAACAGACATGGCAAAGTTCCTATCCAGTGGTGAGTATCCTCCTGAATTAGAAAGAACTAAAAAAAGGCACTTCATGTTGCAATCCCTTCCTTATGCTCTGGTGGATGGGATTCTTTTTAAAAGAAATCTAGATAGAGTCTTGTTGAGATGCATTGAAGAAAATCATATTGACAAATTGCTTAGTGAGTTTCATGTTGGCCTAGCAGGAGGTCACTTATCTGCAAGAGCTACAACAATGAAGATAATGGGGGTAGGTTATTTTTGACCCACATTGTTCAATGATGCCCATGTATGGGTAAGAAAATGCAAAGAGTGTGCTCTCTTCGCTAGAAAGAAAATATTGGCAGCCCTTCTACTTCAACCTATTTAGGTAGATCAAACTTTCTCACAGCGGGGCCTAGATTTTATTGGCATGATCAACCCTACACTAGAAAGTGTTGGCCACAAGTGGGTTCTAACTACAACAAACTACTTCACCAGGTGGGTTGAAGATGTCCCACTCAAAGAGGCTATAGAATCAATAATCATGGATTTCTTGGAAGAAATCATGACAAGGTTTGGAGCTCCCACACTATCATCTCTGATAATGCAAGAGCTTTCACTGGTTTTAGGATAGCTGATTGGGCTTTGAAATATAATGTGTTCTTGAAGACTTCTTCTAACTATTACCTCCAAGGTAATGGTTTAGCTGAATCTACTAGTAAGAACCTGATCATAATCTTGAAGAGAACCATGGAAACAAATCAAAGGAAATGGCATAATATAATTAGATTGGCTCTTTGGGTTGATAGGATCACCTTTAAAAGAGCCATTGGTAATTCTCCTTTTGTTCTTGTGTATGGAAGAGAGGCTAGATTGCCCTTGTCTTTGGAACTTCCTTCATTAGAGTCGGCTCAACAGTTGGAATTAGAAGGTGAAGATGCTAGGTCTATGAGGATGGATGATTTAACTGAATTAGAAGAACTTAGATAGGAAGCCATGGTTACATTGGAAGAACACCAAAAATAAACCAAGAATTACTTTGACAAGAAGGCTAATGATAAAATTTTCAAGGAAGGAGATCTTGTTTTAAAATGGGATGCTGACAGAGCCAAGCCTGGAGCCCACACTAAGTTTGATGCGATATGGAGTAGCCTATATATCATCACCATCTGCAAGCAAGCCAATGCTTTCAATCTATCAAAGATGGACGGTGAAGTTCTATTGATCGAACAATCAATGGGATCCATCTCAAAACCTTACTTCTAAGTTTGGTCTGAGATTTCAAGTATATATTGTTTTATTTTCTACTTTAGTTTTCCTTTTCCCTAAGTGGTGTTGCATAGGCCACACTCTCATTAGGAGAATGCATGCCTCATTTTCCTTTTGTTTGGTGTTTTTTTTGTTAAGGCAAGGTTTACTTATTCCCAGCATATTGCAACCCCTTTTAACTCTATGCCCAATGGATGCTTAAGGCCACTAGATTCTTTTGTTTAGCAGGAAAACATCCCTAAGAGGTTGCCAAAATTTTCTCCTATTTTTCCATCCAGCCAAATAACCCAAGGATCTATGAAATTTCTAAGTGTTTCCCTTTTGAAGTGCAAGGAAAAAGCACCCCAAATGGCTAAGTCCAAAATCCTAAGTATTTTCCTTGTACTTTCTACCTTTTCAGAGTTTCAAAGTTTGGGGTTCTCCTCTTCTCTATGCCATTCTTGTTGGCTCTGAACTCTACCTTGGTTCCTTTGTAAATCGCCCAAGTTTTTTGGGTGTCGAGGGTCAGGAGTTTCTTCTTCCCTCTTCTTCTTTTTCAAAGGTAGCATATGGAAGGTATGACTGCTGAATCCTGACATGTTCCAATGTTTCTAAGTGTTGTGGGTGGTGGAAGGTGGGAGTTTTCTTTTCCTCCTTTTTGGAAGGTGGAATATGGAAGGTCCGACGGACAAGGTCCACCGGTTTCAAAAAGCTCTAAGTGTTACGGATCTTTGAGATCAAGGTTGTGGTCCTTTTCTTCCCATTTCGTAGGTGAAAGATGGAAGGCACGCTCGCTGAAGTCCGTTGAACCTCTAAATCGACTAAGTCATTTGGGTAGCGGCAAACGGGAGTTTCCTTCTTCCTCTTTTCTTTTGGAAGACGGAAGGCTAAAGACCTGACGCCTGAGGTCCGCCAAGCTTAGAATTTTTTCTAACTATTGCAGATCTTGGGGAGCAGAAATTCTCTTCTTCCTCTTTTCTTTTGGAAGGTAGAAGATGAAGGTCTAAGGATCAATCTCCAAAAAAGGGAGAAGTGGAAAAGTCGTCGACAAAGGGGAAAGTCGGCAAGCTAACATTCAATGCAAATATTTTTCTCAACTACTTCCTTGAGATATTTTTATAGTTATTGTTGCGGATCAAACCAAAGATATTTTCTGTAGAATAGATGTATGTAGCCAATCCCTTTGCAAAAATATCTTCTGACAGGCCCATGGGGTGAATTCATTACAGTAGCTTAATGCACTATCAGTGTAAAATGCTATATATACATGTAAATCAGATGTATTATCATTGGTTGTTGGGCTAAAAGACCACATCTTGTATCAACTGTAATCTTGTCTCCATGATAAATAAACAATAGATTTTACCTTTTCATATGATTTTCGTACTATGTAGCATGGTTGTTTGAATCTTTATTTGTGAATATTTTCTTTCCTTTTGGGTTTCAATTAGTTTCCTTTACCTCTACAGATAGTTTATGAGTTGTGTATGAACATCTATTGTTTGATATTATTCTATGCATAAATGGTTAATCTAAGGGCCAAACACATTAAACCTGGTGTATCACCTTTCCCTTTTCAGTGTTCTCCTTCTTCCCTTTTCCCCATAGTGTTAGATTAGGTTTAGTCTTATAGTTTTCTCTGAATCTTGGATTTAGAAAGAGGAACTAACCTTCTCTGGAGGTTTGATTTCATTTGCAGGGTCCCACACCTTGAAATCACTCCAATGTGTCACTAGATTGTTGCAACAAATGGGCTTCTTAACACAGGGTGCAAATCCAAGTGACAACAATTAAATATATGAAAACATAGTGCAAGTTGTCAATGGGCAACATAATGACTTGTAAAATTAACCAATGTAAAAAAACTAAGAATAAAAGTTATCAAATGTGGTGAAAATGTGATTTTGGTGTTCATGCATTGATGCACCTCTATGCAAACAAAAATGTCTATTCAGGATACATGTGTCAAATCATGTTTAGGTTCATAAAATGTGTCAAAAACCTATAAAAAGAGAAATTAATCCTACAAAACATAAGGTTAGATAGAATGCAAATCAATGATAATCACAAACCCTACAAAAAGCACAAGAAGATTAGCCCAAAAAGACACCAAAAACACCAAAATAATGGAGTTAGATCCATGAAGGATGAGTTGCCAAACATATGCATGGATTTACTCATTTGTGAACCCAAACACTCATTGGTGACAAATGTGTCGAAATATGCCTATACATGTTGAACTGTAACTTGCAAGTGAAAAAGGCTATAAAACATAAAAAAATGATTAGTAAAGGGGCATGGGTAAAGGGACATGGGTCCCACTAGGTGTGCCAAAAATGTGTACATATATTTGTAAACATATAGAAGAATAAGCTAAATACACACTAACCTATTCGATTAAAAAAACATGCAACTTCAAGATTAGACTAAGAAAGCTTGAACAAAGGATGAAAACACAAATGAAATTATCACCCAAAGCCTCCTTGTTGCACACAAACAAGTGTGGTTGTGTCTTTAAGGATGGGTTCTGAGGAGAATTGGGATGTCAAGTGCTCATAGTACAAGAGTAACTTTACACTCAAGTGAGTTTTGAAAATGGCCTATGGGAGGGTCCAATTTATAGATTTTTTAGAGAGTGGATGGAGGGCTAGGATTGCCTTGAAATATCAAGGGCTAAGAATACTTGAGGGAATGTAAAGCATGAGAAGCCTCCAAGTGGTACCATGTGAATGGTGGTTAAAGAGGGCTCCAATATTCAAGGGGAATCAAGGGTGGAGATTTTCCTTGGAGGAAGTGGATGGTGAGAGATAAAAAGTAGATTTTTGAATGGATGTGAAGACCTTTCCCATTCCCAAAGTATTTAGGATGTACAAATCAAGGCCATACCTTTGACCCACATTTACACATTTGGGACTTGTGTAAGATCTTGATTAATCATGTTTTTGGAATGTACAAATGATTATGAAAGGTTAATGATGTGATTTTGAAAACTAATGAAAAGTGCACAAAATAGGGAATTAAATAAACATTTGAATTTATTTAATTGGATGGGATGAAATAGACTTATATAAATAAATATTTCCATTTATTTATCTAAGGTTTGTCTATAGAAGAAGATTAATTAATTGAATAAATAGTCATGATTTATTCAATCATTTGTGGGTGAATAGTGATTTTATTAATTAAATAATAAAAAAATAATTAATGTGATTTATTCTATTAATTATAGAAGAAATAATGAGTGATAATCTGATTAAGACTAAAATGGTGATGGGATGATTTTAGGTGTCTATCTAGTTTCAACTGTGCTTGAATGTGTCACAATTGTTTTGGTTGAGTAGATGAATTTGATCAACAATTTTACTTTAATTGGAGAGGATTTCTCTTATTTTCTAGCACTATTGTTTCAGATTTCCCTACATCCACATTGAATTGGACTTGATGGCCTTCCTTGTGTTCCACAATCAGAACATTCAAGTCATGATAATCAAATTTATTTCTTTTTTGGGGGATTTAAACTTTGTCGAATCAATAAAAATTTAATGTGTGAGTTTAGATTGTGATTGCATTAGAATACAACCTAATCTCATATGGAATATTTAGCTTTAAAATTACAAATTTCAATTGCTTAAATGCATCTAAAGCCTTCTAAACAAACAAATTTTGTACATATCCTACAACCATGACATCACATATGTTCAACGCATTTATTTCAAAATCCTATAAATCTTTTGGGAAAATGCCTTCTATCATAGTGCTTAAAAGTAGCCATTTCCCTATTTGCATCCACAAACCTAATATTTTGTAATATTTGATAAACATTCCATACATTTTTTGCAAAAATATTGCAATAAAATTTTACCAAATTTTTAGGAAAACCATATCACTTAAAGGGAAGAATTTTGGTGTACCCTAAAAAATTCTAAAATGGTTATAGTTTTTATATATTTAGTCTATAATTTTTTAAAAATGTTTAGAAAATTAGTAATTATTTTGGTAAAAAGTGCATCCATCATAATAGATAAACAAATGTTAGTATTTGAAGGGCAACTTTGAATGGATTATTGTCATAGAAATTTGCTTGATATTCAATGTTAACTATCTAGTTGATGATGGGGATGGTGGGGTGTGCATGAGATCACATAACACCCATTTAAAATACTCCCTTGAAGAAAAAAGTAATTTTTTTCTTTACTTTTAATTCAAATATATATTTTAATATAATTTTGTTTTAGGATTCAAAATTTTAATACTTCCTAAATTAAAATATTAGATTTTTATTCATGTATTTGGTTCTTCAATAGTTAGTGCTTTTGATGATTTTGATGGAGTATGAACACACCTAGTATACATACAAAGAAACAAGCATAAAAATTAAACGGATAAATATAAGGAGTGTAATATAGGAAAATAATTAATTAGAAGTGTTTTACAATGAAAGGGGTGGAATGTAATGGCATGAGTATGTTAACAAAAATTCTTACCTTTTAGGTGAAATTTGAAATTTGATACAGTTGTTACATAAAATTTGGTTCAACAAATTTTTTATTACAATTAGAAGTTAGGGTTTAAATTGAATTAAATATTTTTTATAATGATTTTCCAGTTACAAAAAACAAGTCTTTTGAAAATAAATTAGTTGTAAATAAAATAAATAAAATAAAATAGTTTTGTCTTTTTTTCATCAATTTAGTTATATTTTTGTGTATTTGTAGTAGTTTAAATTAATAATTATCTTATTTTAAAAAATAGCAAATAATTTGTTTTATTTTCATTTATCTTTTTTAGAAAAAAAAACATAAAAAAATTGTTTTCATAAAACTTTGGAAAAAAATAATGAAAAGAATATAAGTAATGAAAATATTATAGAATGAGTTGAGAAAAAAAATTCATTGTTTATTTTATTTTATTATAATTACAAGTGAGGTTTAAATTGAAATATTCTTCTTTAATAATGATTTTACCTTTGTGTATTTTTTCCAAGTATTTACTAATCTATTTGTGTATTTGTAGTACTTTAAATTAATATATCTCACATGAACTAAATAATTTGTTTTATTTACATTTAACTTTTTGAAAACTCTAGAAAAATAACTCTAATAGAAAATGTTATATTTTTTAAGAAATAAAATAACATAAAATAATTTGTTTTCATAAAACTTTGGCACTACAAATATAGCTATAAAGTAAAATAAAATAACTCTTAGGTAAATAAAATATTTCAAGGTGAGCTTTTTAGATAGATGTATTTAAGATATCTAACATACCTATCTTTAGATATCCAAGCACTTGTGTTTTTACTAGATTTGTAATTTAAGTGGAATAAACATCTTGACAATGATATATGTTGGCGTCTTTAACATAGATTATCTAAAGATAGCTATACTAGTCTATTAAAGTTTTAATAAAAAGATATTTTAAATACATCTATCTAAAAAGCACAAACACCATAAAATATCTCTCATTTTTAAATAGATGTTTTGAAGATACCTATACTAAATCAAAACAACCTAGTAAAAAAGAATATTAATAATTTAAATTTTCAATATTTTTTATAACAAGTTTACATGTCAACTTTGATAAAATTAATATTAACATACATAAAAACAATTAAAACATACAATTAATTATAAAATTATTATAATTATTATAAAGTCTTGACTATCCATTACAATAATATCATGTTACGTATATAATTTTGAGATCATCAACTAAATGTATCATCGACTAAAGAGTTAATGTTTAGATTAATGGCACATTGACAAACTAACTTCGTTAACTAAACTATGAAGTGAACTCAACTAGTTAACTAAACTTTGAAACAAGGATATACAAACTTAGTTCACTAACACACTATGGAAGGAACAAGGAGAACTCACATTGTAACTAACACGCAGTAATAACTAAAAACCTCTATTAAGGCTTTGACTTGGTGAGTGTACCAATGTACTATTTACTAGCATATTTATATTTAAAAAATATATCTAAAGTACACCAAGAGATATTCTTCTCAAGGCGCCTATTTCCACCTATGTGTGGTAAATTGATTAAAAAAATAGGCGCCTCGAGAAGGATATCTCATCGTACTTTAGATATATTTTTTAAATATAAGTATGCTAGTAGCATCCCGAGCGGCAAGCCTAATTCTAACTATATTATATAATTATAAGAATTATTATAATTAATTATAATATAGATTAGATATATTATTATAATATATTATATAATAATTATATCTAATATTTATAAAAATTATTATTATTATATTAATAATTAATTTTTTTATTATATTATATATTATATTTAGGATTAGAGTTATGGGTTAAAATTAGGGTTAGGGTTAGTGTTAGTATTAGAATTACGACCAAAATTATGGTTAGAATTATGTTAAATAGGGATACATTTAGAAATACGGTTAGATTGAGGGTTTTGAGGCTTATAAAATAATGCTGAGTGTAATCTTAAAGTTATGGTAAGAATTAGGGTTAGATTAATAATTATAATAATAACCCTAACCCTATTATAATCCTAACATGAATCTTGACCCTAATTCTAACCCTAATCATAATCCTATATGCAACCCTAGTTCTAACTCTATCTATAATTCTAACCATAACTGTATCACTAATTCTAAACCTAACCCTAACCCTAACACTAATCCTAATTCTAACCCCAACCATGAAATTGTTTCTAACCATAATTTTAATTCTAACACTGATTTGAACCCTAACCCTAATCCTAACCTTAATTCTAACCCTAACACTAATTATCACCCTAACCCTACTTTTGACCCTAATTTTTATTCTAATTCTCATGCTCTTTTTAATTGTAACCCTAAAAATAGCTGTAATTCTAACTCTAACCCTAACTCTAACCCTAACCCTAACCCTGACCATAATGGAAACCTAAACCCTAACCTTAATACTAACCTTAACTTTGATTGTAACATTAAATGACTCTAATTCTAATATTAATCCTAATTATAGTCATAACCCTAATTCTAACCCTAATTCTAACATTAATTCTAATTATAGTCATAACCCTAATTCTTACTCTAACCCTAAGCCTAAATTTAACCCTAACCATTACTCTAATTCTATTCTTATCCTTAAGTCTATCACTAACCTGAATTCTATCCCTAACCCTAATTATAAGTCTAATTCTTACCCTAATTCTAATAGTAACCTTAACCTTGATTGTAACATTAACCCTAACTCTAATTCTAACATTAATCCTAATTATAGTCATAACCCTAATTCTAACCTTAACCCTAATTCTAACATTAATTCTAATTATAGTCATAACCCTAATTCTTCCTCTAACCCTAAGCCTCAATTTAACCCTAACCATTACTCTAATTCTATTCTTATCCCTAAGTCTATCACTAACCTGAATTCTATCCCTAACCCTAATTATAAGTCTAGTTCTTACCCTAATTCTAATAATAACCCTAATTCTAACTCTAACCATAACCCTAACCCTAATTCTAATTGTAACCATAAGCCTAAGCCTAAATTTAACCCTAACCATTACTCTAATTCTATTCCTATCCCTAAGTCTATCACTAACTTGAATTCTATTCCTAACCCTAATTATAAGTCTAATTCTTACCCTAATTCTAATAGTAACCTTAATTCTAACTCTAACCCTAACCCTAACCCTAATTCTAACTGTAACTCTAACCCTAACCCTAATTCTAACACTAATCCTAACCTTATTTCTAATTCTAATTTTATTTCTAAGCCTAACCCTAACATTAATTCTAATTTTAACCCTTATTATAACCCTAACCCTGATTCTAACTCTAGCTCTAACCCTAACACTAATCCTAATTCTAACCCTCACCATAAACTTGATTCTAACCATAAATTTAATTCTAACATTGATTTGAACCCTAGCCCTAATTCTCACCCTAAGTCTAACCCTTATTATAATAATAACCCTAACCCTAACCCTTATTATAATAATAACCCTAACCCTATTAGTAACCCTGATTTTAATTCTTACTATAATTATAATTATAATCCCAACATGAATCTTGACCCTAATTCTAACCCTAATCATAAGCCTATATGCAACCCTAGTTCTAACCCTATCTATAATTGTAACCATAACTGTATCCCTAATTCTAAACCTAAACCTAAACCTAAAGCTAATCCTAATTCTAAGCCCAACCATGAAATTGATTCTAACCATAATTTTAACTTTAACACTGATTTGAACCCTAACACTTACCCTAAACTTAGTTCTAACCCTAATACTAATTATCACCCTAACCCTACTTTTGACCCTAATTCTTATTCTAATTCTCATGCTATTTTTAATTGTAACCCTAAAAATAGCTCTGATGTTAACCCTAACCCTAAATCTAACCCTAATCCTGATCGTAATTGAAACCCAAACCCAAACCCTAACCTTAACCTTATTTCTAACCGTAACCCTAATTCTCACCCTAACCCTAATCCTTATTATAACCCTAACCCTACTTTTGACCCTAATTCTCATTGTAATTGTCACCTTATTTTTAACTGTAACCCTAAACATGGCTCTAATTTTAACCCTAACCCTAACCCTAACTCTAACCCTAACAATGACCATAATTCAAATCCTAAACCTAACCTTAATACTAACCTTAACCCTAATTGTAACATTAACCTTAACTCTAATTCTAAAAATAATCCTAATTATAGTCATAACCCTAATCCTAACCCTAACTCTAACCCTAACCATAATTCAAACCCTAACCCTAATTCTAACCTTCACCCTAATTCTAATTCAAACCCTAACCCTAATTCTCACCCTAACCCTAACCCTTATTATAACCCTAATCGTACTTTTGACCCTAATTCTCATTTTAATTTTCTCCCTATTTTGACTGTAACCCTAATTGTAATTGTAATTCTAACCCCTATCCTAGCCCTCATTATAACTACAATTCCAATCCTAACTCTAATTTTGACCCTAACCCTAACCCTAATTCTAACATTAACCTTAATTATATTTGTAACCTTAACCCTAACCCTAATTTAACCCTAACCATAACCATAATTTTGACCCTAACCCTAATTCTAACTCTAACCCTAACCCTAACCCTAATTCTAACCCTAACCCTAAAGCTTATTCTAACCCTAAACATAGCTTTAATTTTTACCCTAACCCTAACCCTAACTCTAATCCTACCCCTGACCATAATTCAACCCCGAACCCTAACCTTAATACTAACCTTAACCCTAATTGTAACCCTAACCCTAACTCTAATTCTAACATTAACCCTAATTATAGTTGTAACCTTAAGCCTAATTTAACCCTAACCATAACCATAATTCTAACCCTAACCCTAACTCTAACTCTAACCCTAACCCTAACTCTAACCCTAACCCTAACCCTATTTCTAACTCTAATTTTAACCTTGACCCTAATTTTCAGGCTAACCCTAACCTTAATTAAAATAGTGCATTTCATACTCTACTTTGCTCTATTTTAATAAAAAGAAATACTAATTAATATATTATATCAACCCAAAATGAATTTAGATACTCATTTCATTTGCACTCAATGGTGACTTACCCCTAATATTATTTGCATTAAATAAAATAATAATTACCTTTTTAAAATTATTTGCATACATTAATTTAAATATAACACACTCCTAAATTAATTTAAATAAACCAATAATCTCATTTGATTCCACTTATATTTATTCTACAACTAAATTAATTACTTAATTTAATTTTAATTTAAATAATTTAATTACAATTAAATAACTTTCTCACTTAAATGTAATTTTGAAAAAAAAAAACTTATTAAAAAGAAATAATAAAAATAGCACTAAAAATAATAAATTAAAATTTAAAGGCAACCTTTCTAAAAAATACTACTAAATAAATAAATTGGTAACCTAAATTCATGGAATAAGTGTATGAAGATAAATTTAAGGAAAATAAATAGAATTAGTTAAGAAGCATATAAACATATCTCCTACTCAATTCCTTTTCATTTTTCTCAATTTCTTTTATGTTTCATTTATCTCTGCATGCACAATGGAGGAGAAGCTTCTGGAACAATGTTGAAATGCCCTCTTCTCACCTCCTTACCCCATTCTCAGAATTATATTTTTTTGTCACTCCTTGTTTATGTGTTTATTAATTTACATTATTTTTTGTTTTGAAACCCTACATTTGAATTATCTTGTTTTGTGTTAAGATCACAGATATGAAGCTTTCAAGTGTTGCATGATGCAAAAATGGTCTACAAAGATAAATTCACATGTTTTTTTTTATATATACAGCTATGTGCATAGTGATACAACGAGGAGGAGGAAGAAGATTTAAATATGTATGTCTTCAAATAACAATATTATGAAATCTCTCTTGTTTCTTTTGTAAGGAATGGATCAATACAAAATCAAAATTTAACATTAATATTTATTTCTTGTTTTAAAAACAAAATGGTTTACTAAGATTTGATTTGATTTGATTTTTTTAAACTGTGCCTCAAAGGAAACAATTTTTTTGGTTTTAAACTATTATCACATGCAATTTCCAATATCTTAAATATAATTAATATTTTATATAAAATTAAACAATAAATAAGAAAATAAAAAAAATTCTTAAATTTAAAATAAAAAGTTAAATAAGTTAACATGAAATTTAAGTCTTAGTAATTTCAAATCAAACAATAGTTACTATAATTAAGTCAAGTTGGCTACATGAATCCATATTGATGTTTCCCTTTTTATTTTGATATGCTTTCTTTTATTTTTAACCATTATTGTTTCCCTTTTTATTTTAAAGTTTTCCTTGATTTTATATATATATATATATATATATATATATATATATATATATATATATATATAATTCTTTTTTAATTTTTTTTATTTATAAAAAATTATCAATTTTTATTTGCTGTTTTTTATATTTAATAATTTTTTATTTCCTTTTGTTAGGATTATGATGTCTTTTATTTTTAGCCATTGTTTTCATTTTGACTTTTCTTTAATATTGTATAACTTAATAATTTTCTTAAAAATTAAATCTTAACTTATTATGCATAATTGTTTTTGTTAAATTAAATTTAAATTAAAACAACTACTATTATTACTGAGCTATCTTTTCTTTAATATTGTATAATTGTTTTTATTAAATTAAATTCAAATTAAAACAACTATTATTACTGATCTATTTTTTAATATAAATTAAATAGAAAGTATTCTTAAAAAAAAAAAACCAATTAAAAAACTATATATTAAAAATTAAAAACCTTCTTTAAAAAAATTAAAAAATTAAAGCCCATTTGAAATTTTTTGTTTTTTTCAACCTATACTAAAGCGTGAAATTATAGGCAAGTTTAATTGATGAGCCAAAATTTTTTTTTTTTTAAAAGTTGATGAGCCAAATATTATGGAGGTAACCATTAAAAAACAGTTCTCAATAGATAATTAAAAAAAATCAATTGAACCAAAGCATCCCGACGAAGTAGTTAATATCGTTTTGAATCTTTCAATTGTAATGCAGACTGTGTAAACACGGCACAAATTTCTATTTATCGAAGTTTCCGTTCATTTAAATAACAAATAAAAAACACAGTACGAGAATGAATTTTGTCACAGAATTTTAGCATTGAAAGACTGGAACTTCTGTATAAAATATAACTCTGCAAACAAAGTCTTCCATGTACTCAAGTGTTCCAAATTAAAAAATCAGATTCGTACTCTGCTTCTTTCAATTGAAAAAAAAAAGAGATTCCACTCTGCAATAATATTCGTACTCAAGTGTGCGTGCATTAATATTTTTAATGCTTTATCTTTACAGTAGTCCCAGTGTTCTTAATGCTCTGTAAGCATGTTGTCATCAACAGCCCTGTCTAATCTGTATTGTTATTATGGCTTAATCCAATATTTAAAAAAGATAAAATATAGAGTATAGGACAGTTCTTGCCTTTCAAATGGCACCCATCTCTATGAAATAGAGATACGCACTTTTTTAATGTTTTCATAAGAGCATATATTCGAGAGTTAACTCTGTGTGGTCTTGAATTTGGGTCTTTTTTTTTTATTGTGTTAGCATTCTCATTTAAGTATATCTGTGACTAAATTTTTACAGAGCTTACGGAAGATATGGTGATAGGTTTGGTTTCTTAATATGGTTATATTCAATATTCAATGTGTAGGTTCATACATTTTTATAAGAGTGACCCTTACTTCCAGATGTCTCATGGTTAAATTATAAGGAGCCTCACTTGTGTGAATTGAACACGAGCCTATGGTATGAAACTCCTAGTTCTTGATGTAGAATGATTTTAGTATATAAAAGTAAAAATTTACTTTCATTTATGCATATTTAAATAAAATGAGGTTATTTAGCATATAAAAATAAAAATCTACTTTCATATATGCATATTTAAATTTTCTTTGAATTACTTTTACATATCAATTGAAATTATGACACAATTTTATGTTGTCATAGCACATTGAAATAATGAAAATTAACAACACAAAATGAGAAGGCCACATTGACTCTGGCATTTGAAGGGTTTCATAAGCACATGGTTTGTGTCTTGTATTGCCATATTAGCATATGGTTCTTCTCTAGATCAAACATTTTAGGCCATCTTAGTGTTAAACACTCGCATCTAATACCACCCTTTGAGTATATTTTCTTTTAAGTATGGCCCTAAACCAACATAATGTAACAACTATTACTAAACATAATGATAATGACACCAAAGAAATCTTAGAATTTGTCTACAACTCCATAATAATTTTGATTATCCTCTTCATTGTGTACATGTGCTCTTAACTTCTAATGTTATTGATTTCTATTTGCAAATGACATTAAAATAATAGTTGATTTCTTATTATGTTGATCAAATCTTCTTTGAGCAATTCCTCACCACATAGGTTAAGTATGCTTAGGAACCATACATTGTATAGGGCTTAATGGTTCCACAATATGACCAAATGTTGTTTTATATTTTCTTTTGTGGCTCTCCTTTCATCTGCAAAACTACTTGCAAAATCTTGATGTTGGTTTGTGTGAAACAAATTTATGGTTTTTTCTTGGTGGTCTTGGGATTACCATTCTCTAAAACTACAAGTTTAGGTTGAGTTGTGAGGCCCACCCATCACATGCTTTTGAATGTTTTAGATTAAAATGTTCAACCCTCACACTATCTAATTTGTTATGAACCTAATAAGTTCTATTCAACTCAAAGAATAAGTGTGTTTCTATTGAGCTTGGCCTCAGTAAAGACTTAAAAGAGTTTATTAATATTCAATTAGGATGCCACCACTTTTCACAAAATTAAATATTGGTAGTCTTGTAAGCCTTTTGTGAGGCCAAGCTCAATAGAAACCCACTTATTCTTTTGAGTTGAATAGAACTTAAATTAGGTTCATAACAAATGAGCTAGTGTGAGGGTTTAAGATTTTAATCCAAAACATCCCAAAGCATGTGATGAGTAGGCCTAACAACTCAACCTAAACCTACACTTAAGAGACACCTCCTTTGAAATGGTAATCCAAAGACCACCAAGAAATATATAATGGTGTCAATCCTTACACCATTGTAGCAAGTTTACAAACCAATTAAATCTAGCATTTATTGTATATTCTGAACCAATGAGAAAAACTCCAGTTATAAAGAATTCTTGATCACTATTGTCACGTGAACTTGCACCTTGTTTGAACTTGGTTCAAACATTCTAATGACATAATGAGAATAATCTAAAGGTGTGGGACCTTGCAACTGAGATCAGACCTCCAAAAAAGGTTGGTTCCTCTTTCTAAGTTTAAGGCTTAGAGAAATAATGCAACTAAACCTAATATAACACCATCGAGGAAAAGGGAGAGGGAGGAAGATAAGAAATGTAAAGGGTGATACACCGGATTTATTTGGTTGGACTTGACTCATAACACAATTGTTAGGAATAGCATGCAAAAGATATCAATTAAATGCAGATAAAGATTAAACAAGGAATGAAAAATACACAGAAATAAAATAGCGAGAGACAATTTTAACGTGGTTCACCCAAATTCGAGCTACATCCATAGAAAATCAGCCATCCAATGATTTTATTATCCAGTGTAAAATAGATTACAATATCACAAATTCCATCCCGCAACATACATCCCAGCCGCTTATAACAAGCTTTTTGGAAGCTTCTAGAATTAGCGTTTTACAAAGTCATTTTTGTAACGCCCACTCACAAAAATTAACAATTAATAATATATTAGTCAAAAATAATGGAAATATAATGATAAACAGGAGAGAATTTTCAAATTTTAACTTAAAAACTTCAAAATTTAAAAATATTTATCATTTTATTCATCATAAATTGAGATTAAAGATATAACATTTCTTATACAATGATACACTTTTACAATAATTGTTTTATGATCTTCCTTATCACAAAGTGGAAAATATTTTGTTAACTCTAGAATCCTGTACGGTAACTAGATCTGAATTTGCACACTGCAAGTAAACATTAGTTTTGCATAGTCTAATCAGATATCAATTTCATAAAAAGTCAAACCTAAGGCCCTAATGGCCGACCTAATGTCTCAGGGGCTCATCCAAGATGGCCTTGCCTACGTACGCGTAGTGCAGAGACACCGTAGTTTGAGGTTTAAACTTACTACCACAAGATGATTCCATAATGCAAGAGAAGCTTTAAAAATCTCATAAACTTATGTGGGAACAACTTACATTTGCATACTTCTTGCAACATCCAAAAGATACATCATGCAATGGCATAAATGATCAACTACATTCATGGAAGAATCTTTGACCATCATATCATTAAGTATATAGGTCTCCCATAGACAAATTACTTAGTTTAAGATCAACATTGAAAAACAAAAGTATATCTTCCTCATAACCACTTAAAAGATTCAAAAACCAATCTTCTAATAATAGATTCTCATACAAGATGAAATCATATAATTTTTAAAATGTGTGAACATATTTCTACTTAAAGTAACTTAATCTAACCAATATCATACTAATTTCCATATCTAACCAAGATTCCCAATCAAAATGAGTAAAAATTCAATTCATGTATAGATAATTAATTAAGCATAAAAGGCCGCATTAGATCTAATACATTCATCCTTGTTACAACAAAAACATTCTTATATTATTTAGTTGACTTAATTAATTACAACATAACCCTAATTCCATACAATCACTTGCCAAT
This sequence comes from Cunninghamia lanceolata, assembly GCA_027924645.1. Classification (NCBI taxonomy): domain Eukaryota; kingdom Viridiplantae; phylum Streptophyta; class Pinopsida; order Cupressales; family Cupressaceae; genus Cunninghamia; species Cunninghamia lanceolata. Next base: position 39,308,133 of record BSBN01000391.1, on the reverse strand, counting down.
CTCGACTCAACTCAAACTAGACAAGCAAACTTCATTTATTGACAATAAGTGACTAATAAACTAAAGAAGATTAAACCAATATTTGGTAGATTATAAATTCCATACTTTAAGGGAAACCCTAATGATCTAATAAGTCGTACCCTCCAAGACTTATACATTGTCAACCTATAAACTAACATAATGGGACCAAATCGATATATAATCATTACATAACAGTACTACATCAACTAAACTAAATAAGCTAAGCGGGGGTTAATAACCTAACCATTATACAACTCAGTATAATAATATTTATTACATTAAAATACATTCTTACACAATTCTTAGAACTAACGTGTTGTGATGTTCACAACACGCCCCATTTTACTCCTTAGCAAAATGAGGACCCCTGTTGTGGCTGTTGCTTTTGCTTTTGTGTGTGTTGTCCTGCTTGGTGGTAAAGAGAAAAGGGGGTTAAAATTGCAAACTTTATTAAAAATAGAGAAAAAATGCATTTTCAGTACCAGGGCATAATATGGTTGGATTCCTTGTGAAAAATGAGCTAGGGTTGCTTTTTGAACCATCAAGAAATTCGCCATATTTTGCAAGTTATGATCATTTTGGTAAAATGTACATTCAAATTTGTATGTTGCATGCACAGTGCCTTTTGTATATTAGGTTGCATATACAAAGTTCTTTTGTATATTGCTTCCCATAGACAAAGTCGTTTGTATATGCAAAAGTCATTTTTATGCATAGTCGCATGGGTCATCGGGTTCATAAAGTAGGGTTGTTTGCATGATTGGGTCGTTTGCATAGTACATACAATGCCCTTTGTATATCACTTTCATATACAAAGTCGATTGTATATTCTTTTTACCTTGTATGCATTTGGTAAAAGTTTTGATATATACATACAAGATGGACCTGAAATAGATTAGAGTGGAAATGAATAGATGTTTTGGATTCCGTTGCATGTATCTCATGTTGTATGTTGGCAGGTCAAAACATGCAAGGCAAATATACAAACACTTTATACATGGCGTGGAATCCAAATGTTATGAAGCACGGTTAATTTGTTGTATATCCGCGGGCTTGTATGTTGGAGTTACATATAATGCAAATATACATTGGGCAGACCCAACGGACTTATTAAAATGAGTTAGGTCGTTGTATATTCGGCGCTTGTATGTTTCAACATACAAGCGAAGCATACAATGCAAATATACAAGGCCCAATATACAAACGCGGACCCAAAAGTTCATTAAACAAACTTAAATCCTTGTATATGTTCCAGCTTGTATATTGGCAGGATATAAGGATAACATACATCAACGCGGACTTAAAAGGTTATTAAAACAGTGTTAAGTTGTTGTATAGTTTTGGACTTGTATATTTTCAAGCATACATTGCACACATACAAGTGCCGGAACCAAAAGTTTATCAAACAAGGTTAAGTCCATGTATGTTTTTTAACAATGCATATCGAAGGATACAAAGGAGATACATATAATGCAGAATCAAAAAAGAGAGTAAAATCTGATTAAATGCTTGTATCACGTCCGAATTAAATATCTAACAGATACAATGCATTTATACATTGAGTGGAATCGAAAGCATTATGGAATGGAGTTAAATCCTTGTATATGTCCGCGCTTGTATATATGTTCCAAAGCATACATTGCAGTAAACATACAAGCCAGAATTCAAATGGAGGTAGAATCCGATTAATCCAATGTATAAAATTTGAATGTATATTTGAGGATATAAAGCGAAACATATGTGGTAATTTATACATTGCGATGGGTATACAAAGCGGATCTCAACAAAGGATTAAATTTAGTTAAATAGATACATTACATCCGAATGTATATCGAATGATACAAGCACAATATGCATCGAAGTATACATTAGGTGGAATTGAAAAGTTATAAAATAGAGTTAAGTGCTTGTATATTTTGGCGTTTGTATGTTTCGATATACAAACCGATATGCATTGCATGCATGCAAGCCACGGAATTGAAAAGATTGAAATCCGGTTAAACGAATGTATCATGCCTGGCTTGTATGTCAGAAAATATAGAGATTTAAATAGGAAATGAGCGGGAGGGTGAAGTGATGAAATTTTGAGGCTGATTTAGGGCCCGAATGCATGTTTTTGGTCAACGATGGTTGACCTGACTAGTTTTAGCATTGTATATGCATTTTGGACTCGCGATTTTCACGGATTTGGGGCCCAATTTCTGCGTTCACACAGTTACGACTGGATTTAGCAGCTGTTTTCTTCCTGCAGGTTTATTAAATGATGATACTTATTACTGGTCTGTTTTTGCAGGTTTGTAGTTGAAGAAGGAGCTGAAACTTGATGGCGATGATGTCATGGAGGGGAGATTCGATCTCAGGAGTGGAGGAAGATAAGGATGAAGGGTGAGGAAGTCAAAGGGCCTTCATTGATGAAGACCAAATGCAGATGGAAATATTATTGCAGCAGACCACAGAAGTTATTATTAAGCTGCTAGGGTTTCTAGAAGGGCATATTTCACCCAGATTTGATGTATGTTCAGAGATATTTTGGGAGAGTTGTTCTCCAGCATTTATTGCTGTAACCAGAGGTTTGAACCATTGCTTAACTAGGGTTTTGAGATGTATTGAAGACAATCAAAGTCTATATATTGTGCCTCTCTACATTGTAATATTTTACACAGGGGCTACATAGAGATTTGTAGCAACAGAGATTTGTAAAACATAACATTTAGAATAGAGGGACCTTTTAGTTTAGGAATAGAAGAAGGAGGTCACCTGTGTCTGCAACAAGGAGCATGTGGAACATCCTGCCTCCTTGCTGTATCTATAAAGCTTGTAAGTTTTCTGTAATCTGATCAATGAAGCTAAGAGTCATTCAGACATTGTAAATCTTATATGACTGTCTGTTTCTGATACAATTGAATCTGGAATTCTGCATCTATCTTCTGAGTGTTTTCTGGCTCTTCATTGTGTTTGAAACATTTTCTCTTAGAGCTTGCAATCTTGGGTGTATGTTTGTGAAAATGCTCAGAACTTACATTCAAGGTTTTAATCAGTGGATTTGATCAAATTGCTGTATGATTTACAAAGTGCGTAGTAGAACAATTAGAGCCTTTGGTAGAATGAATGATGTTTAGTTTAGATCTTTCTAACTTTTCCCAACCTATCTAAAAATACTTAGCTTAAAATGCAGTAATTTAAAGGAAATTGTCTGATATTTGAAAAGTATGCATAACCAAGTTGAAAGTAGACAGTTTTCATAATATTGAAAAGAAGAAAGCTTGCAATAATTTGAATCATTTAGAGCTTTGCAGCACAGTAACACTTTTATGCAAGAGAATGAACAACATGCTGATATTTATGATCTTTTGCATAGTTTGAGTCCAGTTAACCAACAGGAAACCCTAAATCACGTAAGGCCGCTTGAACATTACAGCTTCACATCAACCAACTGAATTTGCCCAACAGGTCAAGACCTGACCATATTAAACTTGGGATTAAGTGAATCTTAACCGATTCCTTCATATCTTTCAAGTCAGTTTTGGTTCATTTTATGTGAATTTTAACTAATTGTTATGACTGTCTCAAAACAATCATCAACATAACGTTCTTTTAGCTACACCATACCCTCAATCGAATGGAATAGATTACCACATACAACATGAAGAAAGGCATTTAAACACTAATTTGTGTAGGGTAATCCCTTTTGCCTCACATCCAGAGGTAACAACATTTGTCTTTTACTATTTTCATCTACACCCACATCTGTACCATTACATGCAAACAGGATGCAACCATTGAAGTAACACATATTAAGATTACCAAACTATGATGTGAGCTCAGGGAGCTTCCCTAGCAGCCAACATTCCAACCCAGATGATTAAAGAAGCAATTAGCAAACATTTGAACCCTGATCATTACTAACTCAAAGTCATCCAAGCCAAAGCAAGAAAAATAGGGACTAACTAATGACGCCGCCTTGAAGCAATGTTCACTCAAATAATAGAGCAAAGCAATTCTTGTGTGAATTAGATAGAGAAATAAATGTTGGCATAGATCTAAGAGGTTGAGGCAAAAGAAGTGCCTATTATTAGAAATAAACTCCCTACAAGAAAGTTACCATAAGAAAGGAAAGAAACTACAGTTTGGGAGAAGGAGATATTGCCTGGGGAAGACAACCTAAAGTGCTAGCTACTTAATTTAAAACACTATTCCCATTTTATTCATAATGCCAAGTTTGTAATTGCAATAAGATTAGGTTTCCTTCCTTATCCTTTTGTCTAAGAAAATCTTCTAAATTGAATCGTAATAAATAACCCAGAGATATTGTCTCGTGGTTTGCTTGATGCGTGAAACACAAAATTAATTGATTAAAGAAAAAGATTAGAAATGTTCAGGAAATAAGAACTTCGGTAGTAGCAAGGAATAACTCAAAAGGAGGCGCACACATGAAATAGTATAAAGAGATATAAAAAGGTTTACTAGATTACAGCATTGAAGTGCCCTATGAACACAAAAGTAAAATCAAGACAAGTGCATAATCGGTTGACACAATCCTTAAATGAGATAAAGTCTCAAGGTACATAATGATTGCAAGTTTAGCAAAACAAGGTTTGGGCATAAAGCTTGAGAAAACAAGAACAAATGACAGGTTTTGATTAATTTCCACAATCTTCTAAAATAGAAAACAAGTCTTGGAGAACTGAGATCACTTACAACACAATGGCTACAAAGTATGCATAACATAGGAACATATCCTAATCTTAGCTCATGCTGTATGAATTGATTGACATATTGTCTCAGGAAAGCGACCTCAAGAAAAGTTGCAACGATAGGTTATACCTTAAATTTTTATTGGTTATGACAAGAGAAACCATTAAGCAAAATCTAAGTGGTTGCAGATTTTATGCCAACATAGAAGGCTGGCAAAGTGCAGACGTATTCTAACATCAAGACTGCATGAGTGATTAGAAGGATTTTAAACTTGAGCTGAAGTAAAGCTACATTCTAGTATAATTTTTCAAGAAATAAAATGTTTCAAGTACATACTGTGAAGAATCACTCATGCCACTAAAATATTTGACAGATTACATCTCAAGGAGTAATAACTCAAGCAATGCAATGTTTTTGGATGACATACTTGCAAAAACACAAAGTTCAAGCTATCCAGATGATGCAAAATCCAACTTGCTCTTGATGTTGTCGTCATATCTTTTTGGAAGCAACTACTTCAATCCTACAAAGCTTCTTGAGGAGCGACTGCATTTCTTCTAGCTAGAGACTGCACTAAAAAATGATGCAAATTTGTTCGTGTTGTAAACTTTATAACCACAGGGCCATAAAGTTGTACTCAAATGATATTACTCTATTCTTTAGGAATATGCAGATCTCAGGGCCTGAAATCATAGCTTCTGTAGAACAAGCATTACTGATCCCCCCCTCCAGCTTCTCAAACAGTTGTGACTAAAATAGATACAGTAGCATTGCCTTACAAGCTATTAAAGTATCAACCCACTAACTCCTCTTCTTCCATAATCTAAAATTAACTCCATAAACTAGAAACTAAAAAGAAATATTCGTAACTACCACTTTTGCAAGAGACATAAAATAACAGAATATTTATGCATGATTTTCTTTAGTAAAATTTATCTAAATAATTATTTCAAAGAAATACAACTAATTAATTATTTTTAATAAAATATCATAATAGGTTTCAGATATGCCTTACATTCTTCCCCCCTAGGAATAGACTTCCTCTTGGAAGTCATCAAGAGGAATAATATCTCCTAACTTCAACACATCCAACAAAAGTTAGATTCCATCACAAGAACAAAATATAGAGAAATCCATATTTGCTTATCCATACTATATCACAAAAACAAATTTACATACACAAAACTATATCAACCCAGATCAGCTCACATGATCTACAACTACAAAATTAGTAACAATCCAGTTTTTTCTCTAATGATTTACAATCACAAAATTAGTAACAATTCTCGATTTGCTCACCACCCAACCATAGGATCGACTTAATTGAATCCACCCTCCGAGCAAATAAAGAGAAACTTTTTTTTGATGTTCAACATATTAAACAGATAAACAATTCCATTTCAAGTTTCTAAATCATAAAATTTATCTCACTCTCTTTCATAATAAAATCAATATCTCCAGCAATTCTTTCCATCACAGCACCAATACCAACTATTGTAATATTATTCATATAAGAATTCATCAATCTTGCCAAATCAAATATACAATAATATCATAACAGATTTCTTTCCAAAATTTACTTGTATACATTCATCTCAATTATGAAGTCATATAAAATAGAAATGCATTTGATTTTCTTACCTTCTTCTTCCAGCAACTCACATCCATACATTTATTCCAGAAAATTTTTAGTTATCCCATACCACAGTAGTTTCCAATAAACCAAATAATAGCTCACACAGAGCAACCAACCAACATAACAATGCTTATACACGAATTTCTTCATTACTTGTCATAGAAGTATCAATATAAATTACTAATAATCAAATTCATCGCAATATATATATTCTCTTACAATTTAAACATCACAAATATAAGTTTCTTTCGTCATGTATACTTTTAATGATATCAAAATGATTAGTGCCAAATATAACCTTAATGCCATAGATTAGTCCTTACACAATTTTACAACATACATTCCCCAAGCCATCCCTCCCCTATACAACCAAGACAATCTACGCATTTCACATTACTTCATTCACGCCAGCAACAATAAAGCCTCAAAATACACAAAAGTTTTAAATGAATAAAGATTTCAAGTATAATCAATAATAAAACTTCATATAAAAACAAATTGCTTAACGGAAAAACAATAGTTCTAAACAGAACCAAAATACTTAATAGAATAGTCCTTGAAGCAAAAGGACAATAGACAACCAAATATTTTAAGAAATCCTCAAACTGCTGACTCACTAAAACAATAAGAGAATTAAAATTTCAAATATTCTCACAAAATAGAACATCACTATGTGACTTTGTTGTCCTCAAAATCAGCTGTGCTCATTTTGTAGGATGACCCCTATGAAACTTGTCCATTTCATAACCTACACTCTAAGTTCGCAAATCAAGGCAAGTCTTCTTGGCCTCATGCGAAGTCATTTGATGCCTTGGAATGACTTATGACATTCCCCTCAGTTGGTCTTTTGAGATTCGTGAAATCGATTAAGTCATAAGCCTGTTAGAATATCATTTCTGACTTGTTTTAGGTGTTAGTCATTTTTCAAGGGATACATGCACAAGCAGCTAATTCACCCGCTCGTGCATATGTCTTGTTTCATCAACATGTATAGTCAGTCATTTCTACCGCTACTGCATGTTTGTTTTGTTTTTAAGTAACATGTAGAAGCGGTAATTATCACCGCCATGACATGTATGTCTTTTTGCTTGTAAGTGTAAAAGCGACAAAAACAACTGCTCATGCATGTCGTCCCAGTGATATGCATTGGTGGAGAAATCCACTGCTCGAGCATATCTTTGCATATCAAGTGAACTTAAGTGGCATTAATGGCACTCGTGCCATGATTAATGCAACTTTGTAAAACCTTTTTAAATCATTTTAGTCATTGTTTTGTTTATGTTATCATTCTCAAATCCTTCTAGACTGACTATTAAACCCTTCTTGAGATCGTTTGAATCGTGTGAATTGTGTATTGAAGCAAATTTCGACCTCATGAGTGTGCTTAGGGTTTGGGTCCTTTCTAATAGGTAAGATTTTACTTTCCATTTTTGGTTTTGTTTTCTTTTTAGGGTTTTTGGTGTTGTTTAGGGTAAAATTGGGATTGTTAAATGTTTAATGTTTAGATGTTTAAATCCTCCTTTCACCCTTAACATTCAAGGATCTAGGGTTGAGTGGCAATGCACTATCATACCCTAGGTCGCTGTGAGATGTAGGGAAACTTGGATTAGGATATTTAATTATCAATTTTCCTTCTCTTATGCTCAATTGACCATTGAAACCCTAATTTTGCAAATACGACAGTAAACGGAAGAATAACAAGAAAAGCTCTTGCAGAGGGAAACAAAATATCAAATCATAGAGTACCTATTTTTGGGGCTATGAGGTGGAAAAGTCATGGACACAGGAGTGGGTGCCCAAGTCCAAGGCCCTAGTTTCTTTGCGGGATCTTGACCTCCTTCCGACACTGATCTGCACTATAACTTTTGTTTTTGGAAATCCAACTATGAAGGAAATAGGGACTAGCGCCCAAGTCTTGAAAAGGCTCTAGTGTCCTACTTCTCTTCAAATCCTAAATCCTTGATGTCTGCTAATCCTTCCTACAACTCCACCTTTTCTAGATGCGACACCTGTAACCTACAATCACAAAACTTTGGGAGGGGGTTGTGGTGTTTAGAGGCTTGCCTCAGTTAAGCCCCAGAGGAGACTTAAGTCTCTGAACACCATTGTTAGATAGAGAGTGCGTGCCCTTGTGAGGAAGAGGCAAAAACCAAAGGAAATGATGATGAAAACACAATATAATGTCACCTTGTAGTGAAGATCTCATGGGAGGAAGATGCCCTTCATTCCATGAGGAAATGGATGGTCAACTATGCAAATACAAACACATAAACCACACAAATCTGCTCTTGCAACACAATGAAAGCCTTGAATCACCTTGAGAACACATGAACATCACAATTGCCATCTAATTGAAATCTAGTGTACAAATGAATGCCTAAACATGCTTTTATATGCAACTACAAAACTCCCGCCAAGATTTTGTAAATTCAAACTTACTGTGTTAGCATAGGGACCAAATAACGGTCATAAATTGACACTTAAAATTTGGGCCTGACCCAAAATAGGGCAGGATTAGGGCACGGGTGCCCAAGTCCTCCCCCCTATTTTGGGCAGGGTTAAGTTTCAGGGGTCCTCCTAGGTCCAATTTGCCATGATACCTAGGGCTCATTCCATCGGGATGCAAAATTATGAAGTAAGATGTCCTGAATGCACACTAAAGACCCAGGAGCTAAACCTAAAGAGGGAAAAGCCCCCAAGGGGACATTTTCTGACGTTACATTTAGCCCCCACTTTAATGTATGTATAAACGCAAGGCCTATACATGCATTAAAGTATGGTCACAAACACAACAAACACACCAAGCACAGAGAAGACACGCCAATCACATGGAAGATAGTAACAGGTATGCAAAACATGAAGAAGACAATTACTGTCACGTAGAACACAGAGAAGACAGTCAATGCATAGAAGACACATTAATGCATGGAAGACAAGCATGATTTCTTTTATTTTCTTTTTCTAATATATATGAAATGCAGATGCAAGTACTGGAAAGTAGACAAACCTCCCATAATGCAGGAAGCACTCATCGTGTTGGTCTTTATACTGTATATATGGGGTAACACACATGCAAGACATGCAAAACCTCCCAAAATGCAGGAAGCACTCATCAAACTAGTCTTAGACTACATATGGGACAACAAACACACTAAACAAAGAAAGCACGCCAAACACACACACTTGAAGACACGGAGAAAACACAGTAGACAAGCGATGGAGTGTACCTATATCTAGGTCCAACACCATCTCAGGCACATTACAGGCATACATCGACAATTGGGATTCACCACAACAATCACTAAAGACACGCTTAAGGGTTGAGTTAGTCACAGAATTGCTCCCCACCTCTGCAGAGGACTTTTGAAAATGATAGGATGATGCAATCTGCTCTGAGAAATACACCATCCCCGCCTCTGCAGAGGGATTAAGATAAAAAGGATATATGTGATATCCCACCTCCATAGAGGGCTTACATGATTGATTGATTGATTGCAAACAAACTCAGGATGCAGGAAGCACTCATCGAGTCAGTCTTTAAACTACATCTGAGGACACGCACATTGCTAACATCTACAACAGATAGGTTACCTTATATATGCCCCCACTTTAAGGTGGTTGATATCAGGTATCGATATCAAGCACGTTAAGGTAGGAAGAAAACACACAAGGGGACACAAGCTCTCGCAAAGCCCATGCCCCCCAGAAGTGACATGTACTTCACAATCGCCAAATGTTCCCACAAACACATCCCTGCAATAAACATGTTAGTGTCTACAACATCATGATAAACAACAACACCAATGCATATGATTAACCACACAAAGAGCCAAGGTTATACAACGAATTTGGAGTTCAAGGATAACTGTGGGGCGACATCATGAAGCTCTTTGAATCGAGTACCACCAAGGCCAGATTTAAAGACAAACAAAGGTGCACAGAGCAACAATATTGTTAAGGTTTGTAAATGAGATAAAAATATCATGAAATTAACTACGCGGAAAGCACGAGTGCTTCCACTAGCCAAGCGTCGGATAAAATATATAACCCCATCATCATATTAGGAACTAAGTCCATTTTTTGATTGCTCTCGAAAGGGACACTAGGTCCACATCGGTATAAATATTTTTCATCATCTGCCTGCTAGATAGAAACACTAGAGGAAGGGAAACAATAAATAAGAGAGGAGAAACAAGTGTCTTAGGGATAATCATGTAGGAGGGTGCCCCCAAGTTACCAACCACAACGCTATGTCCGGAAGACACAACACACAACAATGAAAGCAGATAGAGAGGCAATATAAAAGAATGATGATACAAATAGAAGAAGGTCACAACAAAGGCGGTCTCTTGGTATCCCGAACCTTACGAGAGAATCTGAGGTCATCCCAGGAGGCCTAAACAACATATAACACATCACGAGGGAAGCACATCATGAGAGAGATAAAGGGTTAGAGATACTTACCTGTAGGGTATTCGTGCTAAGTCTTGTCATCAAGAAAATCATTGTCGTCTTCCCAACCATAAGGTATAATTGCCAAGTTATTGTCATTATTCTTTTGTTCATTCTTAAATGCTTCTTGGTTTGTCTCAATGTTAGGTGGAATGTGTTCTTGTTGAAGTTCATTAGTACACATATGGTCTATCCTCTTAGGTGGTGGGAGAAGCAAATTATTTTGAGTGATCTCAACATCCATCCTTGAAGGATTTAATGTGAGGGACTTCTCCTCATCCACTAGTGCTACATCCTTAGTGATGTCCAAATGACTTGAATATTCAAACAAAGGAGGGACATTAAAGGTCTTCTCTTCCTTAGTGAAATCCAAGGTGTGTGAACAATCAACTAAAGGAACAAGGTTGCTAGGATGATCCATAGAGGTTTCATGCATTATGATAGAGTTTTTATTGTTGTTAGATGAAATCTCATTGTCTACCCATGAAATGTTCTTTGTTGAAGGGATTTCTTCATTCACTAATGCTTCCTCTTGGCTAGGGAGAGCATCAGAATGGCAAAACATGGTGATGGTTCTTCATTTTCTAATGCTTCATCTTGGCCAAAGTGAGCATTAGAATGAAGATTTGGTGGTATGATGTTAAGATATGTGTCAATGAAATCATCCTCTTGCATCAAAGTATCCTTATGAGGAGGAACAAATTTGGGAGAGGGATCATAAGGTAAACCAAAGTTATCATCACATGTTTTTGCAATAGGTGTCGTAGTGGAATGTTCCATAAAGTCATCTAAGGCTTCATCTAACATCTTGAGGTCATCGCTAGTATATATACTATTGATCATGAATTTAGTGAGATCATCCAATATCCAAGGGTATATTCCCATGAATTTTGTGAAGCTATCAAAATCAGATATATAATTTCATATGTCGAGCACATAGACAGATTAACATCATGAATGTGTATTATTTGTTCCAGAACTTGAGGATGTTTATCAATGAATTTAGAGAAATGATCAATGTCTATGATGTATGCAAATAACTCTTCCAAATAAGTAGCCATTATATTTGTTTTCAAATCAATCCCAAATCAGATTTTAAAAGGTATGCAAAAAGACAAGTGCAAAACTATGCGCAAAAATGACCTAAAATGCTTGATTTTTTGTACTTTTTCCAATGCAAATAAGTGAAACAAAGGGTTTTGTAAGGATTTTGATCAGGGGAAGAAAATTATATGTCTGATATCAGTCTAAAACAGAAATAAGATCCTTCACAACACACTTTTGATGCAAATCCAAGATAATGCCAAGTCAAACTATAGTGAAAATATGTCAAAATAAGCACTTTTTTCACCAAAACTCAACACAAAAGAGCATGACAAAGGGTGTTGTGAAGAAAATGATGATGGAAAGTGAATTATAATAGTAATAACATCCACTTAATTTCAAAATGCCCAACACAACACACTTTTAGTGCTACTTAAGGTAAAACCCTAGTGAAATATAGCAAAAATAGGCTTATTTTTCATAGTTTTTTAACTCCAATTTGTAATGAATTTTAGGAGGTGTAGAAAATAAAATAAATTATATCAGTCACATCAATCCATAAAATTTTTCACAACACACATGGAGTGCAAACTAGGCCAAACCCTAGGGCAAAAATAGCAAAAATGTGTAGTTTTTCACCAAAATTTCAATACAAGAGCCTGTTAAAAGGGTGTTGTGAATATTTTTAGGAGGGGAAGAAAATTATTACCCTAATAACAGCCAATTAATGAAAAAAATACCCTTCACAACACACCTATGGTGCAAATTTAGAGACTCGATAAGGTCAAATCTAGTGAAAATCGGTGTTTTTCAAACCCTAGGTTTGAGATCTTGACAAAAAATGCTATATGAATGTTTTGAAGTTTGTTCTATGATGAAAATGAAATGTACTCAGATATAAAAATGACTTCCAAGATTTAATATGCAAAATGCCAATGGAAATCTAATGAAAATGCATGAAAATTGCTAGTTTTTGTTGAAATTTTCTATGCAAAAATGCAAATATTTTAAATCTAAATGCAAATTTACACCAAAATGCAAGACTACAGACAAATTATAATTTGAATGAGCCTCTAAAATTAGTAGAAAAATCTGAAAGAAGATTTTGCCTACTAACCCTAGATTTTGGAATTACTAGGTTATATGAAAATTGTCAAAACTTTTACAAAACCCTAGCAATTAAAAGATGAAAATGCAATGCAAATTATTGAATTTTTGTATTTTTCTGTAGTGTATATCAGATCTGATGCAAAAATCATAAATTAGGGAAATTTAGAAAGAATTGATATAAATTAGTAAGCCTAACAATGCAATTTTTTTTGAATTTTTCAAAATTTTCAATTTTTTTGAATTTTTCTCAATGCAATAAAATAAATGATTATATAAATGAATGAAATTAATCCAAATTTAAATACAAACACTCATTAAGTTGCAATTTAAGTCCAAAAATATGAGTTCACCAAAATGTTTAGGGTAAAATTGGGATTGTTCAATGTTTAATGTTTAGATGTTTAAATCCTCCTTTCACCCTTAACATTCAAGGACCTAGGGTCGATTCACAATGCACTATCATACCCTAGGTCATTGTGAGATGTATGGAAACTTGGATTAGGATATTTAATTATCAGTTTTCCTTCTCTTATGCTCAATTGACCATTAAAACCCTAATTTCAAAAATACGACAGTAAATAGAAGAATAACAGGAAAAGCTCTTGCAGAGGGAAGCAAAATATCAAATCACAGAGTACCTATTTTTGAGGCTCTGAGGCGGAGAAGTCAGGGACATAGGAGCGGGTGCCCAAGGCCAAGGCCCTAATTTCTTTGCGGGATCCTAACCTCCTTCTGACACTGATATGCACTGTAACTTTTGTTTCTGAAAATTCAACTACGGAGGACATAGGGACTAGTGCCAAAGTCCCAAAAAGGCTCCGGTGTCCTACTTCTCTTCAGATCCTAAATCCTTGATGTCTGCTAATCCTTCCTACAACTCCACCTTTTCTAGATGCGACACCTGTAACCTGTAATCGCAAAACTTTGGGAGGGGGTTGTGGTGTTTAGAGGCTTGCCTCAGTCAAGCCCCGAAGGACACTTAAGTCTCTGAACAATGTTGTCAGACAGAGAGTGTGTGCCCTTGTGAGGCAGAGGCAAAAGCCAAAGGAAATGATGATGAAAACACAATATAATGTCACCTTGTAGTGAAGATCTCATGGGAGGAAGATGCCCTTCATTCCATGAGGAAATGGATGCTCAAATCTATAAATACAAACACATAAACCACACAAATATGCTCTTACAACACAATGAAAGCCTTGAATCACCTTGAGAACACATGAACATCACAATTGCCATCTAATTGAAATCTAGTTTACAAATGAATGCCTAAACATGCTTTTATATGTAACTACAAACACTCCCGCCAAGATTTCGTAAATTCAAACTTACAATCTCGTCATAGGGATCAAATAACGATCATAAACCAATAGTTAAAATTTGGGCCTAACCCAAAATAGGTAGGACTAGGGCGTGGGCACCCAAGTCCTCCCCCCTATTTTGGGCAGGGTTAAGCTCAAGGGGTCCTCTTAAGTCCAATTTGCCATGATACCTAGGGCTCGGGTGCCCAAGTCCTCCCCCCCTATTTTGGGCAGGGTTAAGCTCAAGGGGGGCTCTTAGGTCCAATTTTCCATGATACCTAGGGCTCATTCCATCGGGATGCCAAATTATGAAGTAAGATGTCCTAAATGCACACTAAAGACTTGGGAGCTAAACCTAAAGAGGGAAAAGCCCCCAAGGGGACATTTTTTGATGTTACAGGTGTATAATGAAATCCTTGCTTACAATTTTAGTGAAAGTTTTTGTTTGGTTTAATAGTTATTGTTTTTGTATAATGAGTCAATTGTTGTTTATCATTTCTAAACCCTAGTTTCTGATAGCGTTAGTTTTTTTTTTGTTTTATCAGTGAAATTCACCAATTTTTTTTTGAAAATCTAGGTTACTATGTATGAATGCATTTCGATTGAGGTTAAGAAAACTTAGGTTTTGTTTTGCTCGACCCGATGTGTCGGTAGTCTTTTCTGCCGCTGATGCACATATCCTAAAGCAGCTCTACACATGTTTTCCTAGCATGCATAAGCGGTAGTTTTAAATGTTGTAACATGTTTTTACTCACATATTAGGGCGGGAAGATTTTCTGCCTCTGTATTTCTTTCTTTGATCACTAAGATGTATCGGTGGTAAAAACAACCATCGATACATGTGTTTTATCTTTGGCTTTACCCTCATGCAAGGGCGGCTAAAATTACCGTCCCTACATGAAAATCTTGAATATCTACATGACATGCATGTGTAGTAAAAAAAACTGCTTCTACATGTGTTAAAAGGTTTCAATAGTTAGATGCTAGAGAGGTCCAAAATCTTGACTTGACATCTAAGTTTTATTCTTCCAATATGTATGGGCATGCAAATTAGCTGCTTGTGCACAAAAATGAAACTTGCATTTTACCCTTGTGTAAGGGCGGTGAAAATGACCTCCCCTATGTTAAAAACAATTTTTCCCCTACATGCAATGGTGGTCATTTTGACCAACCTTGCACCTATGTATTTTATCCTACATACTCGGGTAGTCATTTTGGCTGCCCATGCATATTTTCCTGAATTTCTCCTAACACTGGAATTTTTGTAAAATGATACCTATAGCCCACTTTTGCCTATTTTCTCAACTTGCGTGCTCTCTAGCTCTTTCAAGCATGATCCCATGTTCATGATCATCAGTTTGTAGTAACCCTAATTTGCCTATTTTTTCCCTAACTGCGAGATCATGAACTTTTGAAGTTTCTTCGAGCATTTGTGATTGACACCATTTCCAGTTTTGTTCTCAAAGTTGATGTCAGAGCCATCTCCATCAAAGGCCAAGATCATGAAGTATAAGTACCAAGGGGTTTTCCACATTACTTCATTGCAATCCAGTGTGGATGAGATCAGAGACACAGAAATTGGGCATGTAGATATGGTTGAGTTCGTGGAAAGGACAAAACAGTCTAATCATCCTTGCTACATCCAGAAGATTGTTGAGAGCAATATACACCTGGTAGCATCTTTTCCTATTGCAGCTCATAACCCAGAATTTGTTCTCCAGGTGGCACGCCACTATAATAGGGATACCAGGACTGTGTCTGATTCTCAAGGGAATGTAATCATGAGATTAGATGCAGAGTTTCTTGACAAGATTTTCATGTGACCACCTAAAGTAAATATTGGGGAAATTGATTTTGCCAAAGGACAAAAAGATTTTGACACTCATGTAGAAATTGCAAAGAAACATATCAATAGTAAGTGGCTGAAGACTCCTAGGAGTAATTTGTCTAGATGGCCTAAGGAGCTCCCAAGAAGTGATTTTGTAGAAGAGGTGAGTGATTTGATCACATTGCTGAGTAGAATTAGAGGTCTTCCTTCTTCATCCAAGTTTCATGAATGGATGTATACATATATCAGAGTGATTCTCAAGGGACAACAAAAGATCTTCTGGGGAGAGTAGATCAATAACACTCTACATGATCAACTGGTTAAAGTCAATACAACTTTTAAGTTTTATATGACTTCATATTTGGTATATGCTGCTGCAAGTATGAGAAGTTTTTTAGGTCTAACTCAAGATGGTGATCGGAGGTTAGTTCCAGTTTTTCAATACTATCCACAGATTACTCTCAAAGGGTCAATTCATCATTTCCACAGGGTAAATGATGCCTTCTTCTCAGTGTTTATGTGCTTATGGAACAGTGAGCTTGAGCAGAAGAGAGTATCAGATGAGGCTTGGGAAGTGGTCAATTCTTTTGGTTGTTTGTTCCTCCAATTTCCAACTTTTACTTATTTAAGAGTGGGATATTATCCTAGATATCCATACATGCTTCCATGATATCCTAGTGATAAGGTTGTTTTGATGGAATTATGTAGATAATTTATTGTTGTGCATAATAAATAGATGGAACTGAAGAAGTCAGGAATTAAGTTTCTTGTTGAAATTGGTAGTTACTCAGTGTAATCAACTACTAAGGCTAAGGCCATTGAATTAGAAATGCAACTGGTTACGATGAAACAATATAAGAAAAGAGATCACTTTGATTTCTGGAGGGTACAAGATAAGATCAAAAGAAAGGTAGTATTTCATGTTCCTATGGTTGAGGATATTTGGGCTGATCTGAGAACCCAAAATGAGATAAGAAAGCTAGATTACTACAGGTTACACCTAAGTCAGATAGAGGAACTGGGATTGGCTGATGTTCTAGAAGGTATGGAAGACAAAGGTGATGTTCTAGATCCCAAGTATAATATCAATAATATTGGAGTTTCAGCTTTTCCAGAAATCAAATGGTCAGTGAAAGAAGAAACTTCTATCAGGAAGAGATTTCAACCTATACTAGCTAACACTAATATATGGTTACAAAGTAAAGGTCTTAGTTTGAAAGAGTTCCTCACTGGATCAAAGATAGAGATTCAAGAGCAGACCAGAAAGAAGGTAGAAAATAGAACTAAAAATAAAAGTGTTCTATCTTCTTCCAAGGGGTCCAAACCAAAGATCAAGTTTGTCTCTAAAGGAGGGAAGGCAAAAGAGATTGCAGTAACTTCTACTGTTATAGATTTAGGTGCCGAAGAAGCAAATATTGATAAAATGGAGGTTGAAAATACTGAGATGGAACAACAAAATGATGAGGAACTTGATACTGAGTAGGTGGAAATGGGTGAGAAAGCCGATGAGGAAGGTAATAAAGAACAAGAAAAAGAGAAAGATGTGGAATAGGAACAACTTGGTGGCTCATTAAAATCTCCTCAGAAAGATCTTTCACAAGAGCCAAAAGTTTCTATAGCCTTATCTCATGTTTTTGTCTTTGATAATCCTCCAATAGTTTCTAATGTTCTTGTTTCCCTTATTGTCATTGTATCTTTTGACAATACTCCTCCTTTTGTGAGAACAAGCTTTGGAACTATTTTTTATTCTTCTGGTTCTATTCCTAGTCTATCTTCTCCTTCTTTTGATATTACAGAACAAACTGTTCTGGATCATTTACTTGATGGTTCAGAGAAAAATGTTGATACAAGTATAGTTTTCACCAACACCTCTCCTATTGTCACTATAACAGGTGTTAGTATGGATCCTGCTAAGCAGGAAGCTGATTCTTCTCCAAATGTTAGTACTCCAACACTACCCCCATGGTTGTCTGCTTATACCCCCAAAAATAAAAAGTAGGCCATTTCACTAGATGATATTGACATTGAGAAATTGTTGCCTGTTAAACCAAAAACTCAGAAGAAGATGCCTAAAACTATTTTGAGGATAATTGATGAAAAAGGAGTTAGGCATGTGAAAATTGCTAAGCCACCAGATGATGCTACTATAGATACTTTTGATGTGAATGGTTATATTGTTTCTAGAGTTGAGTTAGGTAAGCTGACTCATGAAGGTATCAAGTCAGATTTTCAAGCTACATCAAGCTCATTGCTTGTAAAATTTGATGAGGTAAAGAAGGAGAAAGAACTATACAAAGCAAAGGCTGAGCAACTTGCTGCTATCCTTCAGGAGATAGTGAAATCATCAGAGATAGTGGAACCAATGGCAATTATTGTAGAAGACCCTTTGATTCAAAAGGTTGAGAAAGTTCAACCTAGAGGAAGAGTGGTTGGTGATATTGTGGAACAGTTGTTGGTACAAGGCAGAGTTCTCTTGAAGACCACAGTGGAAAGAAAGGAAAAAATGGCAAAGGCAAAAGCTGAGTTAGATAATATTGTTGATTCATTATCTCAAGAACTTCAAGATCAAGAAGATAATTTAGAGGAATGGATTGAGATGAAGAAAATCAAGAGAAAGAATTTGATTGCCATTGGTGTCATTTCAAACTGAGAGTCTTATCTGAAGACCAAAGAATCTTTGACTCATCACATCAATGTGATAAGAGGTTTACTTGATGATTTGTGCCAGTACGAGAAAACAATGAATATAGTGATGTCTCACTTTTACACAGGTTAGAGGAACTACCATGCACTCTAACAGGTGAAGATCACAAGTTTCTATCTGCAGAGGAGATGATTGATACTTTTGATAAGATGGTTCCGCAGAAGTTTGAAGATGATTGCTTACAGTGGTTTCAATGGATAGTCTTTATGATCATCATTCAACCTTTAAAAATCTGAAGGATAATCTTGAAAAGCATGAGAAAGTGATAAAGGCGGTCAAGGATGCAGTTCTAAGGGCTCGTACCATTTCAGACAATACAGCTGGGCTTGATGTATATGAAATGGCAATAGTGCAGACTATGTATCAAAGTTTTTTGAAAAAGAATGATGGTGGAAGTTGAAATTCTTTTTCATGCCTTTGTTGATTTTCATTTTTGTATATGCAATTTGTATTTTGTTTTGGACATATTCACATGTATTTTCTCAAAATGTAATTACATGTGAGACAAAAGAAGTCACAAGTCAAATAGAACTCTTTTGTTGAATAAGTCAAAGTAGTTATAGATTTCCTATTTTTGCTCTAGGCTCCTTCCTATAAATAAAAAGGGCCTCTTTTGTAATATTGATCTTTTGACTATTGAAGCGAAGTGCTGCTATTTTGAAGAGCAATTTGAGACTTTGAGCTTATTTTGTAAATTAGTTTTCAAGCAATATAAAGAAGCAAGTTGGCATCCAATCTTTGTCCTGGAGCAAGTTTGTGAATGTTATAGAATTGTTCTTATGTCCTTTCTATCACATGATCTTATATAAATGTTTGAATTGTGAGCGTGAATATCAAGTGTTTGGGAGGTGATTCAAATCAAATTTTGTAGACTTTATGCTGCTATTTCATATTCGAGATTAGAGTTTAAGTTTTTGAATGAAAAGTAATTTGAAGACTTTGGGCTACAAATTATTGTTCGTGATCGTGTCATTTTACCTCAGCATATAGTGAATACTTTGAGCTGCACTCTATTATGAAATCTTTCATTTTCAATTGGCATAAGAAGCAACGAGAAACTTTGTGTTTTCGTGGGTTTCTTGGTTATCAACACAAGTAGGTACTTTTCGGATAGTAAATTGTTTTGAGTTTTGTATTGAGCATTGTAAACATCATTTTTGAAAAAAGAGAAATGGATGATATGAAATCACCCCAAAGTTAGTTTTATTGTAGATAAGTTTGAAATAGTTAGAAAAGGGAACCTCCCCTTGGTGAGAGGAGAGAAATTTCTCATCATAGCTGTGGCGATATAACCATTTTACCATTAGTTAGTTAATGACAAAATATTCACCCAACAGTTTTTTGGCGACTCTACTGGGGAAGGACGTGCAACTTGGATCCTCATGCTTTGAGTTGAAGCATTTCATCCTCATCCATTGTTTTAAGTTGTTTCTAAATCTTTGTTAAGTACCTTGCATTCTGGCAGACTCAAGGTATACAAGAAGTAAGATAGCTCAAGGAATTATTGATCTTGTGTTTGAGTTAATGCAGCAAAATAATTTTGGTCTTTTGCCTCCAAAACCTTGGCTTCAGCGAACAAGGAGTTTTCCTCCTACCAGCGCCAGGTCCCCTATACCAAGTGAAGTTTCTAGCCCAAATACTAACAGAGTTTTATCTGTTCAAGTTCCACAAAGGTTTGTCATCCCACCTTTTAATCAGCACATAATGGCAGCTCAAGGCCCGTGGGGTAATACTTTTAGACCTCTGAATTTGACACCACCACTGCATGAACTACCCCATAGTTCAAGAAAGAATTTCCCAAAATTTTATGGTGATGGGAAATTCCATCCTGATGAAGACATTGTAGCTTTTTGCATAGCTTGTGGTGTGCTAGGGATGGAACATGAAGATGTAGATGTGAGACTTTTTGTAGAAACACTTCAAGGTGCTGCTGCAGACTGGTT
The DNA here is from genome assembly GCA_027924645.1 of Cunninghamia lanceolata. Taxonomy (NCBI): domain Eukaryota; kingdom Viridiplantae; phylum Streptophyta; class Pinopsida; order Cupressales; family Cupressaceae; genus Cunninghamia; species Cunninghamia lanceolata. The sequence continues at coordinate 39,287,399 of BSBN01000391.1, read as the reverse complement.
TTATCATCTTCAAGCCCAAACCATAACCAATTGGAATACTCTTAAAACCAAGTTTGAAGCTAGGTTTAAGCCTGTGGTGTGCTAGGGATGGAACATGAAGATGTAGATGTGAGACTTTTTGTAGAAACACTTCAAGGTGCTGCTGCAGACTGGTTTTATCATCTTCAAGCCCAAACCATAACCAATTGGAATACTCTTAAAACCAAGTTTGAAGCTAGGTTTAAGCCTGTGGAAGATGCACATTCTTTGTTATCCTAGCTAACATAGATGAAGAAAGAACCACATGAGCCCATATGAGATTTCATCGCCAAGTTCAATAAATTGACAAATAGGATTCCAACAACCACTCAACCAACAGTGAAGAATCTTAAATGTTTTTTCATCAACACCCAGCTTCCTGAGGTAAGTTTTCTATTAAGACAGGCTAATCTTGCTAATCTTCCTTTAGCTCAAAGATTGTCTACGGAGGTTGAAGATGATCTTATCCTTGCGGGTAAGATAAGAAGGGATTCAAATAGAAATAGAGGTCATCCCTCTACTGATAATTCTTCCACAAGCACCACAGATCCTATGGTGCAGAAGTTAGAAAATGAGTTGCTAGCTTTGAAAAAGCAAATGTCTTAAGGTATGTCCACTCCTTGTTATAGGGACATACCAAGAAGGACATTCCCTAACACTTCATATCAAGGTAATGCTGCAAGAAATCAAGGGCAACAAAATCATCTTCCGCCAACACAGGGGAAGCTTGCCATTGAAGCACCGCTAGTCAACTCAACAGTTGGCTAGTATGAAGCTGAACATGATAATTCTTTCCAACCTAATTTGGATCAGGAAAATAATGCTAATCTTTTTATGGAAGGAGAAGAAGAATTAGCCAGCGACTCTACTATTGGGTTTTTGAACTATCAAGATGAAGCAGAAAGAGAAGAAGATGTATATGGTGAAGCGTATGCTATTTTCACCAAGTCCTAAAATCAATCAAATCAGCAAGTGGCTGATAAAGGAAAGTCAAGAGAAGAACCTCAACCTGTGATTTCAATTGCCAAACGAGGAACTCCATTGCCTTTTCAATCAAAGGACCTGATTGTCAATAAACAAGTAAGTTCTTCTAACAATCCTACTTCTTCTACTTCTATTCCTCAGACCAGTACTACCCCAATTAAACCCTAGAATGAAGGATTTCCTGCCTTTATATCTAATTCATTTAAGCTCTTTGACATAATTGATCATGCTAGGAAAACCAAAATCCAAATGTCTGAGTTAGAATATTTACAAGCTAACCCTGGCCAATTTGAGCGGTTAGCTAAGTATGTTAAAAATAAGGCTGCCCCTACAGGGCAAGATTCTCCTAAGACTGTTCATGACTCCTCAAAGAATAGGTCCACCCAAAATAACTTAGTTACTACCCTCCTTGTTGCTCCAAGGAAAATAGAACCTTTCTATGTTTCTCTGTTAGTCAATGGCCACAAGATAAGCAATTGTATCATAGACTTGGGAGCTTCTGACAATGTCATGCTTGCCAAGGTGGAAGATGCTCTCGATCTCACTTTGACCAAGACCTTTAGAGATGTTTTCCAATGGAAAATAAACAAGTGCCTTTGTTAGGCCAAATTAAGGATGCACAATTTGCATCCGCAACTTTTCCAGAGAAGAGAATAAATATGACCATCCTAGTTGCTGATGTTCCAGCTTCTTATGGCATTTTGCTTGGACGTAATTTTTGTAAGGATGTGGGAGGAGAACTCAACATGGATTTATCCAAGGCAAGGATACCTGTTAAAGGTGTCATGCATAAATTGCTTCCTGAAAAGGAGGCAAAATATATTGTTACTCAAACTGAAGATCCAAAAGTTCAAATTTTATTTGAGTCTTCAGGGATGGGTAATTATTTCTTGACCACTGAAAACACCTATAGTTTGTCAGATGAAAATTTAGATAATTCAGATGAAGATTCAGAAGAAAATTCAGATGAAAGTTTAGACGAGAGCATAGTGATGCCAGATTCTTCCTTCTCTGATGAGGAAGAGTCTACTGGTCATAGAAACATCAAAATGGTAAATTCAAATGATATTTGGATTTTAGAATTTCATGGTAGTTGTTCTTCCACTGGATCTAGGGTGGAAATAGTTCTAATATCTCCACAAGGTGATATTTTTCCTTTCTCCTATAAGTTGCAGTTTGACAATACTAATAACATCACTGAGTACGAGTCATTGTTACTCAGAATAGAGGCTACTCATGTTAAAGGTGTTAAAAATCTTCATGCACAAGGTGATGCAAAGCTTGTTGTTTGTCAGGTGAGATATCTTTACTAGACTAAGATTGAAAGGCCGAGACATTATTGTAATCATGTCTTGGATTGCATTGAAGGTTTTGATGCTTTTGACATCTCCACGGTACTAATGGAATTTAATGATTGTGCTGATTCATTAGCTATCTCTGCCACCCTTATGGTCCCTCACAAGGATTTTAAAGGTGATAAGTTCATAATTGAGTTGGTTTTCCGACCAAGTGTACTAGATAATGCTGACCATTGGCAAGTCTTCAATGGTGATAATCAGATCATAGCTTTCTTAGAGAAGATATATACCTTTGATGAGCTCTACTTTGAAGGTAGTGATTCTCCACCTAGGGAATATGTTTCTGAAATAGATTCACAGACTGGTGAGGAGGTTCTCCAATTAAAAGGGAATAAAATTCTGAAAGGTTTGGTTTCTCTGGAAAAGTTATTTGACAAGCATGATAGATATATCAAACAACAACAACTTGATTCAAATTCATCAATGGAATTTGAGCAAGTAAACTTGAGTTCTGAAGTAGATCCTAAGATGGTTAACATCAGGAAATGTTGCACTACTGATGAGAAATTCAAATTCATTACACTTCTTTGCCACTAAATTGATGTGTTGGCATACTCATATGATGACCTGAAGTCTTTCAGACCCAAGGAGATCCAACATGAGATTCCTCTCAAGATTGGATTGTTGCCTCACAAGCAAAAGTAGAGGCAATATAATCCCAAGATGTTAGATGGTTTTTCAGGCTACAATCAAGTAGAAGTCAGTGAAGAAGATCAGTACAAGACTGCTTTCACAGTACCATGGGGCAAATTTGCATAGGGCAAAATGCCGTTTGGTTTGATTAATGCTGACACTACTTTCCAAAGAGAAATGGACCTAGCTTTTAGAGATGAAATGGGGAAGTTCATTGTGGTGTACCTTGATGACTTGACTGTTTTCTCTACAAAGCGTCAAGATCATGCCTACCATTTGTGACAAGTCTTGGAATGGTGTCTTCAAAATGGTATTTCTCTTAATCCTAAGAAGTTAGTTTTTGGGGTTACAGAGGGTAAGCTTCTTGGTCACATTGTGTCCAAAGAAGGTGTTGGTATCCATTTATGTCTAGGGTTTTAAGCTTGAATGTTTGCAGGTTTTCTCATTCAAACCCTGAAACTTTTGAGTCATGGGGCTTTGCATTGTTTTTTCTATTCGGATGGTGGCCTTCTGTGGTGGGTTCTTGGTTAATTAGTTTCATCCTCATGCTTTAGTGTTCATAGGTTGACTGGCCACCATGCAATGTTTTACTACTTTTTCCCATCACACATGAGCAACATGCTAGGTTTTTGTATGTGCAAGTGGTCATGTATGTTGGCGGGCTTGTGAAATCTCATTCAGCTTTTGAAAAATGGTAAAAAGTTGAGTTATATGCATTTTTAATGCATATCAGGTTGCATATACAAGGGGGGAATCTTTCACAAATTCCTAGGAATATTCGCTGCTTGTATATCGGGCATGTAAGTGCGAACATACAACGGCTATATACAAGGGAAAGAATGCAAAATTGAATGTATGTTTGACATACAATGGAGACATACAAGTGGGAATCTATCGCAGATCCTAGGAATATTCCCGGTTTGTATGTTGGCTACATACAAAGGGCCTTGTATATTTGGTAACATACAAAGCAACAAAGATACAATTGGTGGGCCCCACAGGTATATACAAACGAGTTTGTATATTCAACATACAAAGGGAAGGTGCAGAGGTGTTTGCATATACAAGGATTGATAGACAAACAGGATATACAAGGTGGACGTGACCAAAGGAATTAATAGCATTTTGAAATATTTTGAGATCCGCCTTTGTATGTTTGGGATTGTATATTCCAAATATACAATCGAATGTGCAAGCAAATATACAAAGAAATGACATACAACCTGGATGCGAAGGAAGAGTCAAATGCAGTGAATGAAATTTGAAGTCCATGGGTTGTATAAAGCACTTGTATATGCCGATATACAAGCCAATGTGCAATGAAAAAGATACAAGCCAGATTTCAAAGGGTTCTTCCAATCCAATTCATAATTTTTGAAATCCGTGCCTTGTATGTATAAGTTGTATGTATGTGCACATATACATCAACATATGCAAGGATCACATGCAAGGCCCAGACCTGATTTAAAATTCCAATTTGCTCTATAACAGTTTGGGATCTGCCTTGTATGTTGATCAGTTGCATATGCATTTGCTTATGCATATACAAGGGCGAAAAAGGCAAAATGAGAATGGGAAAAGTCAATGATAGGAGGAGCAAGGTGCATACCTAGCATGATGTCATTGGCTAGTGACTTTTCAGAATGTTTTGGAACCGTTAATCTCAACGATGGAGTCAGGATCGACAGCTGGTTTCAAAGTTCGCAGCAGTGGTAGTTTTTGTGTATTTGCGGCTGCATTTACACGGGAAAAACTTCTGATGCATCCGTTGCTACACTTCTAAGGGATGTGAGTAGCTGAAGCATTGATGGCAGTTTTGCATGGATGTGGTCTATGGAGTTAAGGCCCCAACTACCCAGTTCGATGTAAATCTTTGAGTGGCGGCTTTGATCCTGAGCCCACCTGCCTTCTCTATTTTCCTCGACTGCCTTTAATATTTTGGGTGCCATTTCTGATGCGGTGTATCTGGGCTGGAATTTTGACTTGTCATGTAATTAATTTTCTAGATGTACAGTTTGGCTATAAGAGTGGCAAACTGTGTCATTCATGGTTGTTGAAAATTGAACAAATTTTTGGTGCTGTGATAAGATACAACTTCATTGGTGGCCCTGTTGTGGATGTCTTGTGAGTTTATGAGTCTCATGCATAAATTTACTGGTTTCATGTTGATTTGAATGAGTAATTTTATATTGCATGTGTTCTGTTATCTGTCTCCAAATCGAGTGTATTCTTCTTCTGAATCTAGGCATCTAAGGGGTGTTTATGATTCTAGAATATAGGTTTACTATATTGAATGCTGGATTTCTTACTTTTGCTCAAGGAGTAGATTAAATGTTTTAGATCAAGTGTTGGGAGGAATGTACTACGGTGAGGATGTTTGTAAGCAGAGATAACTAAATACTCAGTCTTGGGAAGTATCTGTAAGGCAGGTGTTAAACAAACCCCCTTGAAATCCAGTCTTTGGTATATGTTTATGCTGATCATTCACATGTGTATGTCTATTGACTCCGAGCCTTGAGATAGGCACCGATCCAGTCTTGTATTGAGGTTACAACCAAGGTCCTAGTTTTGCATCCAAACATAAAATCAAACTCAAACTTCAAATACAAGCCTTTAGGATATTAGTAGTTTTAGGACCAAAATCTTCCATCTCACAACTGCTCATAGGCCCAAAGCTAGCCCCTTTGCACTTATTTCACAGTTTTGGTCTGTATAAGAGAGGATTTATTTGCTTTGTATCAACATCCCACTAAGTTAATAAGCACATTTCACAGATGTTGAATAGGGAATACCCCCTTGGTTTTGCAGAGCCTAAAGAAGAAGAGGAGATATTTATAGAGTCTATCTCTTGTACTGTTGGCCCCTGGCTTGGGAATCCTATTGTTCAATGATGGCTACTTTGTAGGGATAACTGGGAACAAGCATCTAGTCTGGGAAAATAACCAACAGATTTGGTGACTCCACTGGGGAATGCTTTGTGAAAGAACCTTGATTTTAAAAAGAAAATAATTCCTAGTTAGAGGTGGTGACTCCGAATAAATCTCCCAACCGGTAAAGTAAAAATTTGTATGCAAGGGAGGAGATCCCTGCGTAATCCTCTGTTTGAAGAGTTATCCTTAAAAATGATGTACAGGAGAAAAGGGACTGTTCAAGCTAGTCGAGAGGGTTCTCCCAGAAGTAATGATAATATTCAGGACAATCCAAGATCTTCAGAGTAGACAATACCTTATTTCTCAAACACTGAGGCTGAAATCTAGAACATATATGAAAGACAACAGGGTAGTGGATTGAGAATGAGGTCAGAGGTGTTTCAAGAACACCCTTTCCTTGATTCCCCTGATAGATTTGAAGAAGCTAAATCCCCAAGGGATGATGATAATGATCAGAATGTAATGAAACCATCCTCTTCCATGCCTAGAGAGGAGGAATTAGCTGAAGAAATTAAGAGTCTGAGAGCAAAATTAGAATATTTGCAAGCAATAAAAATTAGAGATGACATGAGATAAAAAGTGCAGGCTCTGAGAACTGCTCAGAATGATTCAGTTCCCACCCTTGAGAATATAAATGTGCTGAGGAACCAGCATAGAAATGAAGCCAATCATCAACAGAATGATCAAAGATAGAATGCAAACAACGCTAGAGTACCATTAAATAATGTAAGAAATTAGAATGCAAATAGAAATGCCAATGTTGTTCAGCCTGGTAGACAGCCTATGCAGCTAGACAAATTCAGACAACTAGTTTTTGATGGCATTCCTGGTTACCCAAATCCTATTGACAAACATGTGAGGCCGCAAGTGCCAAAGTTTTCAGGATACAATACTGTGTCAGGAGAAGACCACTTAAAGGCTTTTCAGAATAGCATGGACAGCTTTGAGGTTGAGCATGAGGATGTTTTTATGAAATTATTTATGTAATCCTTAGTTGATGAGGCCAGAGAATGGTACAAGGGTCTGCCTGATAGGAGTATTTCATCATGGGAGGACTTCAGAAGAATTTTCAAGGAAAAATATGGTGACAAAACTGATCCAAGTTTCTTCATTAATGAATTCACTGGCATTACCAAAGGATCAAATGAACAGGTTGCTGATTTCAATGCTAGATTCACTAGGGTGTTGAACAAATTGCCACATCACCTGAGGCCTAATGAACCTATGTGCATAGTGTTGTACATAAATGCTTTTGATGCCAAAATAGCCTATGGGTTAAGGGATAAGGGTCCTGCTACCCTTAGAGATGCTTTCAAAATTGCAACAAATATTGAAAATAACAGAAAAGCATTTGGTAAGACAAATAGAAGAAATGATGTAAAAATCTTGTAAAATCCAAATACTAAATCTCAAAGTGTTCAAGGCAATGCATCTACTTCTGAGGATAAATTAGATAAATTGACAACTATTGTCAAGGACCTGAGTTATAGAATGGCTAAAAATGAAAAGGGGCTAGGTCCTGACAGGCAAGTTTACCAAAGGCAAGAAAGAAGACCATCATTACATGATATGCCATATAATACCAATTGGCATAATGTTAAACCCATTCTCCCAAACAGTAACCCAAGTCAAAGGACTCAAAATGTTAAGGAAACACCTGATCCTTTAAAGAAGACTGTTAATATTGTTGATGATACCCCAAGGTGCATCATATATGTTAGATGCCTCATTCACAGTCACAATGTATGATTGCTCAGTCTCTATATAACAATGTCGTGGCCTGTGATGAGTGCAATGAGCCGCATTGCATGGAGAATGATAGTGTCAATATGCTGTCTACAAACAGGGAGTATCCTTCTCATGATATTGATGCAAGCACAAATAATGAGATTTAGGTCTGCCAGCAGTTTCCCTATGATGAAGATGATGAGGATAATTATGCTTATGATCAGAACTCACATAGTTTTTTGAATAATTTGAGAAGGCTTTTTGATGAAGAAATTAGAGCTTTCACAACTATAGCAGTGGCTCAAGTCAAAAGCAATTACAATCTTAGGGGCAAATCCTAGGTAAGTAACTCACACCAACCAGAGAATACTTTTGTGAACCAACCAATGCATAGTCATAAAGGGGCTGAAACACAAAAGAAACAATGGAGCAATAATAAGAAAAATTTTAAACAAAAAATAGGTCATGATTCTCAAGGACCAGAAAATAGAATTCCCCAGGTTGAGGATCAAAACAAAAATTTTCAGATCAATGATGATAGTCAGAGAGCCACAAAAATTAAAGCTGGATCATACCAAGACAAAAGTAAAACTGTAGATCAGGCTACAACTGTTATACAAAATTATGCTCCTTTTGACATAACTCAGGTCTTGTCCTAGGTAAAGATCTCTGTTCCATTGATGGAGCGGATGAAAGTTGAAGAATTCAGAAATAAAACATTGTCCTTGATTTCAGGAGTACCTTGCCAAGCCAAGCCTAATATTGAGACTCAGGGTAAGAAACAAGCTATGTGTATTGATGAGGATGAGACTCCTGAAGTATATTTGGGGATGACCATGACAAAATGCCCCTCACAGGTTGAGCCATTTTATGTCTCCCTTGTCATAAATGGAAAGGTGATTAAGAATTATATGCTTGACTCAGGAGCATCAATGAATATCATGCCTTTGGCCATTATGCAGCAAGCTAGGTTAAAGATAGATAAGGCATGCGGGAAATGCTATGCCATGGATGCTAGAGAGGTACCTATCTAGAATTATGAAAGATGTGGACTTCAGACTGGCAGCATATCTAGAAAAAACTTACAAAATGAACATAACAGTTGTTGATATCAAGCCACAATATGGCATGTTGTTGTCAAGAAGATGGGCAGCGTTGATTGGTGGAAGTATGCAACTAGATCTATCATATGCCATGATCCCGATGAATGGTAGGGATGTCAAACTGATCAGAGAAGAAAGGTCACTAGACACAGTTGAGGATCAAGAGTTAGAGGAGCTTATATGTTTTGTGAATACCGACTGTGATAATTTCAGAGTTGTCTCAGATGATCAAGGGGGTAAAGGGAGAGATGTTTGCATTCAGGAGCTTGAGCAACAGGGTCTCTGGACCATGTATTTTGATGGATCTTATTCGAAGGAAGGCTCTGGTGCTGGAATTGTATTTTTGTCTCTAGCTGGTAAGCTTCTAAAATTCTCTTTCTTGCTGAAGTTTTCTTGTACAAATAATATTGCAGAGTATGAAGCTCTGTTATTAGGATTGAATGTTGCTTTGAAGCATGGGATCAAGATGCTCAAAGTATTTGGGGATTCAGAGTTAGTTGTTTCCCAAGTCAGAGATAAGTATGCATAAAAAAAAGAGGTTAAAATAGTATAAGCATGCTGTTTGGGATACAATTGAATTGTTTGATGCTTTTTCAATAAGCTGGATAGAGAGATCAAAAAATGTCACGGCAGATTTTCTAGCCAACGTAGCCATAAGGCCAGGTGACATCACTCTATTAGATGTTACAAATGTTGAAGTCAAACTAAGACCTGCAGTACCAGATAACATATGCAACTGGCAAGTGTTTGATGATGACAGAGATTTGCTGAGATTTCTACATTGCATTGATGAACATGAGAATCAGGAAGTGGATTTTTAGAACTTTGTAGAAGTTGTGGATGGGAAAGAAACTCTCTTAGGGAAGGCTGTAATTCAACTCAAGACAAATAAAATCCCTAGAGGGCTGGTTGCTTTAGAGAGAGCTTTTGACAATAGGAACCAATTTGTTACAAAGGTGTCTCCAACAAACAAGAATGACTTGGAGGAGATAAACTTGGGGACGTCTCATGCCCCCAAAAGGGTATATATTGGCAAACAGCTCAAACCACACATTAGAACTATGCTGATTGCATTACTGAGAAAGTATAAGCATGTCTTTGCCTAGTCATATGAGGACCTAAAAGCTTATAGAGAGGATTTATTCCAGCATGAAATCCCTTTGAAGCCTAGAGCTAAACCATTTAGACAGAAACAAAGACCTATCAACCCAACTTTAGCCCCAAAAATGCAACAAGAGCTTATCAAGCTTAGGGAGGTTGGAATAATTATGCCCATCAGACACTCAACTTGGGTGTCCAGCCTTGTCCCAGTTAGAAAGAAGAATGTTGACATAAGACTTTGTGTGGACTTTAGAAATCTGAATGTATCTTCTTTGAAGGACAATTATCCATTGTCAAACATGGAAGCCATGTTGCAGAAGGTGACTGGCTATGAACTTTTATCCATGATGGATGGATTTTCAGGGTACAATCAGGTGAAGGTAAAAGAATCTGAGTAGTACAAAACTGCCTTCAGCACTCCATGGGGAGCCTATGTATATGTAAGAATGCCATTTGGATTGACAAATGTAGGTGCTACATTTCAGAGGGCCATGGATGTTGCTTTTGCAAGATTAATTGATTCAATCTTGGCTATATATCAGGATGACTTGACAGCTTATTCAAGAAAGGAGGAGCAACATTGCATGCACTTAGGGCAAATCTTTATTAGAGCATTGGAATATGGCATCTCACTCAACCCAAAGAAATGTGCTTTTGGGGTAGTGGAAGGAAAATTGCTTGGTCACATTGTTTCCAAGGATGGAGTTAGGATTGATCCTGAAAGGGTGGCTTCAATTGACAAAATTCAGATCCCTAGAACAGTGAAAGGTGTTCAGTCCTTCTTTGGACAAATTAATTTTGTTAGGAGATTTGTCCCTAACTTTGCAGAGACCACGAAAGATATCTCTAAAATGTTGAAGAAAGGTGCAACTGTCAATTGGGAAGATGAAGCAACTAAATCATTTCAGAACATAAAAGAGACTATAAAGATGGCTCCTGTGCTGAAATCTCCTAATTTTTCTAAGCCATTTCAGTTGTTCTCATTTGCTTCTTTCCATACTATTGCTGCATGTTTATCGCAGAAAAATGCAGAAGGTTTTGAACAACCTATAGCTTTCTTTAGCAGGTCATTGCAGGCTGCTGAATTGAAGTATGACATCATGGAGAAGCAAGCATATGCGTTGGTTAGAGCAATCAAAAGCTTCAAGCCATATTTGGTAGGCTCTTGGATAATTGCATATGTGCCCCATGCAGTAGTTAAGGATATTTTCACTTAGCCAGAGGTAACTGGAAGAAGATGCAGATGGATAAATAAATTGCAAGAGTTCAACATTGAAATACAGATCACAAAATTGGTAAGAGGACAAGGTTTGGCGAAATTGATGACAGTCAAATCTAGAGGCATGCCAAGTGAATGTAGTGCATAATGAGGTTGTAAATATGTCAGAATCTGAATGGTATAAGGACATAGTACATTATTTATAGAATTTAAACTGTCCTTCCCATCTCAGTGATAATTAGAAGAGGACCTTGAAGCTACATGCTATTAAATATATCATTGTTCAAGGAGAGCTATATTGGAAAAATCCTGATGGTGTATTACTCAGGTGTATAGATGAAAATCAGGCCAGGAATATTCTAAGTGACATGCACAAGGGAGTGTGTGGTGGACACTATGCTGCCCAGACTACAACCCACAAAATTCTTAGAGTAGGCTACTGGTGGCCAACTCTCTTCTCAGATGCACAAAGAATGATAAGAAAATGTGACCCTTGTCAAAGGTTCTCAGGAAGGCTAAAATATGAAGGTATATTACCCCTTAGAACTGTAACTGTGGAAGCTCCATTTCAGCAATGGGGAATTAATTTTATAGGGGAAATCTCAGAAAAATCAAGTGGAGGACACAGTTGGATTTTGGTTGCTACTGATTACTTCATTAAATGGATTGAAGCCATTCCAACAAAGAAAGCTACAAGCAAAGTGGTGATGGATTTCATTCTAGAAAATATTATTATCAGATTTGGAGTACCAGTCAAAATGGTCATAGACAATGCTACGTGCTTCAGGTCTGGTGAATTTATTGATTTTTGCAATAATTATGGAATTGATTTGTCTCATACATCACCATATCATCCACAAGGAAATGGTCAAGCAGAGTCGAGCAACATAAGTCTCATGAAAATCATCAAGAGGGTGATAAATAAAAACAAAAGGGCTTGGGATTCAAAGCTGAAGTTGGCATTATGGGTTGACAGTGTGACAGTGAAAAGAGCAATTGGAAAGTCACCTTTTGAATTAGTATATGGTACAACAGCTAGATTGCCTGTGAACAACCTCCTACCAGTTTATAAATTCACACAAGAGAATGATGAAAAGATTGGGGACTTAATGTCTGAAAGAATAAATCAGCTGGTTGCATTAGATGAAATCAGACGGGAGGCACATAAAACAAACATCAAGAAACAACAAAAAGTGAAATATCTGTTTGATAAAAGGGCTACAGAAAGAAAGTTTTAGATAGGTGATATGGTCCTTGTATGGAAAGTAAGAAGCCAGGATAAGGGCAAGCATGGTAAATTTGAACCCCTATGGATTGGCCCATATCAAATTGGTAACATTCATGAAGACGATTCCTACTTCCTCTAGGCCCTCAATGGTGAACTACTGGAATTGCCTGTGCACGGTAAATTCCTTAAAGCTTATTTCTCATAGATAAATGTCTTCTGTGCACTAAATTAGATGTAAATGTTATGTACATGCCTTGTATAGTTGGTTGTGTTTTGAGTTTTGTGTTTTGTCTGGTCTGCCCTGGAGTAGTCTGGTCCTCACTATAGTCTTGCACTTGCACATCCCTAATCAGAGCCTGTGTTGGTACCCATTTATGTCTAGGGTTTTAAGCTTGAATGTTTGCAGGTTTTCTCATTCAAACCCTGAAACTTCTGAGTCATGGGGCTTTGCATTATTTTTTCTATTCAGATGGTGGCCTTCTGTGGTGGGTTCTTGGTTAATTAGTTTCATCCCCATGCTTTAGTGTTCATAGGTTGATTGGCCACCATGCAATGTTTTACCGCTTTTTCCCATCACACATGAGCAAAATGCTAAGTTTTTGTATGTGCAAGTGGTCATGTATGTTGGCAGGCTTGTGAAATCTCAGTCAACTTTTGAAAAATGGTAAAAAGTTGAGTTATATGCATTTTTTAATGCATATCGGGTTGCATATACAAGGGGGAATCTTTTGCAAATTCTCAGGAATATTCGCTGCTTGTATATCGGGCATGTATGTGCGAACATACAATGGCTATATACAAGGGAAAGGATGCAAAATTGAATGTATGTTTGACATACATTGGAGACATACAAGTGGGAATCTATCGCAGATCCTAGGAATATTCCCGGTTTGTATGTCGGCTACATACAAAGGGCCTTGTATATTCGGTAACATACAAAGCAACAAAGATACAATTGGTGGGGCCCGTAGGTATATACAAACGAGTTTGTATATTCGGCATACAAAGGGAAGGTGCAGAGGTGTTTGCATATACAAGGATTGACATACAAGCGGGATATACAAGGTGGATGCAACCAAAGGAATTAATAGCATTTTGAAATATTTTGAGATCCGCCTTTGTATGTTTGGGATTGTATATTCCAAATATACAATCGAATGTGCAAGCAAATATACAAAGAAATGACATATAGTCCAGATGCGAAGGAAGAGTCAATGCAGTGAATGAAATTTGAAGTCCATGGGTTGTATAAAGCACTTGTATATGCCGATATACAAGCTGATGTGTAATGAAAAAGATACAAGCCAGATTTTGAAGGGTTCTTCCAATCCAATTCATAATTTTTGAAATCCGTGCCTTGTATGTATAAGTTGTATGTATGTGCACATATACTTCAAGATATGCAAGGATCACATGCAAGGCCCGGACCTGATTTAAAATTCCAATTTGCTCTATAACAGTTTGGGATCCGCCTTGTATGTTGATCAGTTGTATATGCATTTGCTTATGCATATACAAGGGCGAAAAAGGCAAAATGAGAATGGGAAAAGTCAACGATAGGAGGACCAAGGTGCCTACGTGGCATGATGTCATTGGCTGGTGACTTTTCAGAATGTTTTGGAGCCGTTAATCTCAGCGATGGAGTCAGGATCGACGGTTGGTTTCAAAGTTCGCAGTAGTGGTAGTTTTTGTGTATCTGCGGCCAAGTTTAGGTGGGAAAAACTTCTGATGCATCCATTGCTGCGCTTCTGAGGGATGCAGGTAGCTGAAGCATTGATGGAGGTTTTACATGGATGTGGTCTATGGAGTTAAGGTCCCAACTACCTGGTTTGATGTAAATCTTTGAGCGGCGGCTCTGATCTCGAGCCCACCTGCCTTCTCCTCTGTTTTCCTCGACTAACTTTAATATTTTGGGCGCCATTTTTGATGTGGTGTATCTGGGCTAGAATTTTGACTTGTCGTGTAATTAATTTGCAGGATGTACAGTTTGGCTATAAGAGTGGCAAATTGTGTCATTCATGGTTGTTGAAAACTGGACAAATATTTGGTGCTGTGATAAGATACAACTTCACTGGTGGCCCTGTTCTAGATGTCTTGTGAGTTTATGAGTCTCATGTTGTATGTCTCATGCATAAATTTACTGGTTTCATGTTGATTTGAATGAGTAATGCTATATTGCATGTGTTCTTTTATCTGTCTCCAAATCGAGTGTATTCTTCTTCTGAATCTAGGCATCTAAGGGGTGTTTATGATTCTAGAATATAGGTTTACTATATTGAATGCTGGATTTCTTACTTCTGCTCAAGGAGTAGATTAAATGTTTTAGATTAGGTGTTGGGAGGAATGTACTACGGTGAGGATGTTTGTAAGCAGAGATAACTAAATACTCAGTCTTGGGAAGTATCTGTAAGGCAGGTGTTAAACAAACCCCCTTGAAATCCAGTCTTTGGTATATGTTTATGCTGATCATTCACATGTGTATGTCTATTGACTCCGAGCCCTGAGATAGGCACCGATCCAGTCTTGTATTGAGGTTACAACCAAGGTCCTAGTTTTGCATCCAAACATAAAATCAACTCAAACTTCAAATACAAACCTTTAGGATATTAGAAATAGTTTTTGGACCAAAATCCTCTATCTCACAACTACTCATAGGCCCAAAGCTAGCCCCTTTGCACTTATTTCATAGTTTTGGTCTGTATAAGAGAGGATTTATCTACTTTGTATCAACATCCCACTAAGTTAATAAGCACATTTCACAGATGTTGAATAGGGAATACCCCCTTGGTTCTTCAAAGCCTAAAGAAGAAGAGGAGATATTTATAGAGTCTATCTCCTATACTGTTGGCCCCTGGCCCGGGAATCCTGTTGATCAATGATGGCTACTTTGTAGGGATAACTGGGAACAAGCATCCAGTCTGGGAAAATAACCAATAGAAGGCACTAAAATTGACTTGAAGAGAGTTAAATCTATTCAAAGTCTTACTTTGCCTGCTAGTAAGATAGTTGTTCATTCTTTCTTCAGAAAAGTGAATTTTCTGCGAAGGTTTATTCCAGATTTCACAAAGAAAACTCATCATTTTGTCAATATGATGAAGGGTAAGACCAGTTTCTATTGGAGCGTGGAAGGTAAAGCAACGTTTGAAGATATTAAGAGAGCCATAGCCCATGCTCTAGTTCTGGTTTGTCCTGACTACACTAAAGATTTCATAATGTATAGTTATGTTTCAGAGCATACACTTTTAGTGATTCTGGTTCAGTAGAATGAGGAGGGTGTGGAATCTCTGATTTCGTTTATGAGTTGCCCATTGAAAGCTCATGAACTTAAGTACTCAAATATGGAGAAACATGCTTACGCCATAGTCAAAGCGGTGAAGCATTTCAGGTTTTACATTATGAATTTAGATACTGTTGTTTTGGTACTGGATACAACAGTGAATCTATTCTGACACAACAAGAATTTGGGACTAAAAGGGGCAATTGGATTGCCAAAATTCAAGAATTTTATCTTGATATCAAACCCACCAAGCTTGTACGTGGTAGAGGTTTATGTCAGCTGATTGCTGATAATGTCCCAAAAGAAATAGATGATGAAGAGGTAGAGGTTGAAGATGTTCCAACTGTTCTCTTTGTTACTACAACAGATGAGTGGTATTCCAATATCACTTATTTTCTCACGTATGGTGAGTGTGCTTTTCATTTATCTTATAAAGAGAAGCAAACTATCAAGTCAAAGGCTACAAACTATGTCTTATGGGATAACGGTTTGTATAATAGAAACCTTGATGGAGTTTTTCTCTATTGTGTGGATAAAGCACAACAAAGCAAACTTTTAGAGTCTTTTCACAATTTGGCATGTGGAGGACATTTTTTTGCACCTGTAACAACTCATAAAATTTTGCGGTCTAGGTACTATTGGCCTATATTATTTCAAGATGCGTACAACTAGGTACGTAGATGTGAACTTTGCCAACAGTTTATCAGGAAGCCTAAGTTAGTTGCATTACCACTAAAACTAGTTGTGATTGAAGAACCATTTCAGCAATGGGGCATTGACTTCATTGGTGCTGTGAATCCACCGTCGAGTGCGGGACACAATTTTGTTCTCATTGCAATAGATTACTTCACCAAGTGGGTGGAGGCTATTCCAGTTAAGTACGCTACTTCTGAGGTAGTGTGTAATTTCCTCAAGGAGAACATCATTTCCCAGTTTGGAGTTCCAAACAAAATTGTAGCAGATAATGCTACATGTTTTTCTTCAAACGAGATCACTAGTTTTTTCTTTGAATATGGGATCATTCTCTCGCATTCATCCAACTATTATCTGTAAGGGAATGATTAAGAAGAATCTAGTAATAAGAATCTGGTTACAATTATTAGGAAACTGGTAGAGGATAATCAGAGAATGTGGGATAGAGCTTTGTTTGATGCTTTATGGGCCAATAGAATTACCCCTAAGAGGGCAGTTGGTATGTCACCATTCCAGCTTCTGTATGGTTTAAATGCAGAGATTCCAATTACTTTGGAATTTCCAGCTTTGAAGTTGGCAAAACCAGTGGAAGATAGAACTTTTGAGAGTTCTATTGACAAAAGAATAATGTACCTTACTGAGCTTGAAGAGCAGTGGGTTATGGTAGTAGACCATATTGCTGAGCATCAAAGTCAGGTCAAGAAACTTTTTGACAAAAGGCCAAAGAATTTCAAGTCGGGGATCAAGTCTTTTTATGGGACAAGAGGAGAGAACCAAAAGGAATGCATGGGAAATTTGATTCCCTATGGAGAGGATCGTTCGTCATTCACCAAATTTGTGGTGAGAATAGTTTCTTGCTGGAGTATCAAGATGGGACACCATTCTTGCTGCCCCATAGTGGAAAACATCTGAAGCATTTCAATCCTTGAAGTATCAGATAAGTTCATTTGTATATTTGTATAGTTTTGTGTTTTTCTTTTTTGCTCTTGTTTAGTCTTTTTGTGTCTTTTTCTTTTGGTAGCTTGACTCTATAGCCCAATAGCATGGATGAAGGCACTTAGAGACTAGATTCTTCTCCCTTTGATCATTTCAAAGAATGATCGAAGAAATTTCCCCAGTTAGAGCCAGCTGTTGTCCTCAAAATCAGTTGCGCTCATTTTGTAGGACGACCCCTACGAAACTTGTCTGTTTCGTAACCTACACTCTAAGTTCGCAAATTGAGGCAAGTCTTCTTGGCCTCATGTGAAGTCATTTGATGCCTTGGAACAACTTATGACATTCCCCTCGGTTGGTTTTTTGAGAATCGTCAAATTGATTAAGTCATAAGCCTGTTAGAATATCATTTCTGACTTGTTCTAGGTGTTAGTCATTTTTCAAGGGATACATGCACAAGCGGCTAATTCCCCTGCTCGTGCATATGTCTTGTTTCATCAACATGTATAGTCAGTCATTTCTGCCACTACTGCATGTTTTTTTTTTAAGTAACATGTAGAAGTGGCAATTATCACCGCCATGACATGTTTGTCTTTTTTCTTGTAAGTGTAAAAACGGCAAAAATGACCACTCATGCATGTCTTCCCAGTGATATATGTTGGTGGAGAAATCTACTGCTCAAAACAAATCTTCGCATATCGAGTGAACTTAAGTGGCATTAATGGTACTTGTGCCATGATTAATGCAACTTTTTAAAACCTTTTAAAATCATTTTAGTCATTATTTTGTTTATGTTATCATTCTCAAATCCTTCCAGACCAACTGTTAAACCATTCTTGAGATTGTTTGAATTGTGTGAATTGCGGATTGAAGTGGATTTTGACCTCGTGAGTGCGCTTAGGGTTTGGGTAATTTCTAACAGGTAAGCTTTTACTTTCCATTTTTGGTTTTGTTTTCTTTTTAGTTTTTTTGGTGTATAATGAAATCTTTTCTTACAATTTTAGTGAAGGTTTTGTTTGGTTTAATAGTTATTGTCTTTGTATAATGAGTCGATTGTTGTTTATCATTTCTAAACCCTAGTTTCTGATAGCGTTAGGTTTTTTTGTTTTATCGGTGGAATTCACTGATTTGTTTTTGAAAATCTAGGTTATTGTGTATGAATGCATTTCGATTGAGGTTAAGAAAACTTAGGTTTTGTTTTGCTCGACCTGATGTATCGACAGTCTTTTCTGCCACTGATGCACATATCTTAAAGCAACCCTACACATGTTTTCTTAGCATGCATAAGCGGTAGTTTTTACCATTGTAACAAGTCTTTACTCACATGTTAGGGCAGGAAGATTTCCCGCCTCAGCATTTCTTTCTTTGATCACTGAGATGTATCGACCGTAAAAACAACCACTGATACATGTGTTTTTATCTTTGGCTTTACCCTCATGTAGGGGCAGCTAAAATCACTGTCCCTACATGAAAATATTGAATATCTACATGACATGCAAGAGCAGTAAAAAACACCACTTCTACATGTGTTAAAAGGTTTCAACAGTTATATGCTAGAGCGGTCCAAAATCCTAACTTGAAATCTAAGTTTTATTCTTCCAATATGTATGGGCGGGCAAATTAGCCGCTTGCGCACAAAAATGAAACTTGCATTTTACCCTTGTGTAAGGGCAGTCAAAATGACCACCCCTACATAAAAACAAATTTTCTCCTACATGCAATGGCGGTCATTTTGACCAACCTTGCACCTATGTATTTTATCCTACATACTAGAGCGGTCGTTTTGGTAACCCATGCATATTTTCTTGAATTTTTCCTAACACTGGGAATTTTTGTAAAATGACACCTATAGCCCACTTTCACCTATTTCTTGACTTGTGCACTCTCTAGCCCTTTCAAGCATGATCCCATGTTGATGATCATCAGTTCGTAGTAACCCTAATTTGCCTATTTTTCCCCTAACTGTGAGATCATGAACTTTTGCAGTTTCTTTGAGCATTTCTGATCGACACCATTTCTAGTTTTCTTCTCAAAGATGATGTCAGAGCCATCTCCATCAAAGGCTAAGACCATGAAGTATAAGTACCAAGGGGTTTTCCCCATTACTTTATTGCAATCCAATGTGGACGAGATAGAGACATAGAAATTGGGCATGTAGATATGGTTTAGTTCGTGGAAAGGACAAAATAGTCTAATCCTCCTCGCTACTTTCAGAAGATTGTTGAGAGCAATATACACCTGGTAGCATCTTTTCCTATCGCAGCTCATAACCCAAAATTTTCTCTCCAAGTGGCAAGCCACTATAATAGGGATACCAGGACTGTGTCTGATTCTTAAGGGAATGTAATCATGAGATTAGATGCAGAGTTTCTTGACAAGATTTTCATGTGTCCACCTATAGTAAATATTGGGGAAACTGATTTTGCCAAAGGATAGAAAGATTTTGAGACTAATGTGGAAACTACAAAGAAACATATCAATAGTAAGTGGCTAAAGACTCCTAGGAGTAATTTGTCTAGATGGCCTAAGGAGCTCCCAAGAAGTGATTTTGTAGAAGAGGTGACTGATTTGATCACAGTGCTGAGTAGAATTAGAGGTCTTCCTTCTTCATCCAAGTTTCATGAATGGATGTATACATATATCAGAGTGATTCTCAAGGGACAACAAAAGATCTTATGGGGAAAGCAGATCAGTAACGCTCTACATGATTAACTAGTTAAAGTCAATACAACTTTTAAGTTTTATATGACTTCATATCTGGTATATGCTACTGCAAGTATGAGAAGTTTTCCAGGTCTAACTCAAGATGGTGATCGGAGGTTAGTTGCAATTTTTCAATACTATACACAGATTACTCTCAAAGGGTCAATTCATCATTTCTACAGGGTAAATGATGCCTTCTTCTCAGTGTTTATGTGCTTATGGGACAGTGAGCTTAGTAGAAGAGAGTATCAGATGAGGCTTGGGAAGTGGTCAATTCTTTCAAGGTTGTTTGTTCCTCCAATTTCCAACTTTCACTTATTTAAGAATGGGATATTATCCTGGATATCCATACGTACTTCCATGATATCCCAGTGATAAGGTTGTTCTAATGGAGTTATGTAGATAATTGATTATTGTGCATAATAAATAGATGGAACTGAAAAAGTTAGGAATTAAGTTTCCGGTTGAAATTGGTAGGTACTCAGTGCAATCAGCTACTATGGCTAAGGTTGTTGAATCAGAAATGCAGCTGGTAACGATGAAACAGTTTAAGAAAAGCGATCACTTTGATTTCCAGAGGGTACAAGACAAGATCAAACAAAAGGCAGTATTTCATGTTCCTATGGTTGAGGATATTTGGACTGATCTGAGAATGTAGAATGAGATAAGAAAGCTAGATTACTGTAGGTTACACCTAAGTCAGATAGAGGAACTGAGATTGGCTGATGTTCCAGAAGGTATGGAAGATGAAGGTGATGTTCTAGATCCCAAGTATAATATCAATAATATTGGAGTTTCATCTTTGCTAGAAATCAAACGGTCGGTGAAAGAAGAAACTCCTATCAGGAAGAGATTACAACTTATACTGGCTAACACTAATATATGGTTACAAAGTAAAGGTCTTAGTTTGAAAGAGTTCCTCACCAGATCAGAGACAGAGATTCAAGAGTAGACCGGAAAGAAGGTAGAAAATAGAACTAAAAATAAAAGTGATGTTCCGTCTTCTTCCAAGGGGTCCAAACCAAAGATCAAGTTTGTCTCTAAAGGAGGGAAGGCAAAAGAGATTGCAGAAACTTCTACTATTATAGATTCAGGTACTGAAGAAGCAAATATTGATAAAATGGAGGTTGAAAATACTGAGATGGAACAACAAAATGCTAAGGAACTTGATACTGAGCAGGTGGAAATGGGTGAGAAACCTGATGAGGAAGGTAATAAAGAACAAGACAAAGAGAAAGATGTGGAATAGGAACAACTTGGTGGCTCATTAAAATCTCCTCAGAAAGATCTTTCACAAGAGCTAGAAGTTTCTACAGCCTCACCTCATGTTTCTGTCTTTGATAATCCTCCAATAGTTTCTAATGTTCTTGTTTCCCCTATTGTCATTGTATCTTCTGATAATACTCCTCCTTCTGTGAGAACAAGCTTTGGAACTATTTTTGATTCTTCTGTTTCTATTCCTAGTCTATCTTTTCCTTCTTTTGATATTGGAGAACTAATTGTTCTAGATCATTTACTTGATGGTTCAGAGAAAAATGTTGAGACAGGTTCAGTTTTCACCAACACCTCTCCTATTGTCACTATAATAGGTGTTAGTATGGATCCTGCTAAGAAGGTAGTTGATTCTTCTCCAAATGTTAGTACTCCAACACTACCCCCATGGTTGTCTACTTATACCCCCAAAAGGAAAAAGTAGGCCATTTCACTAGATGATATTGACATTGAGAAATTACTGCCTGCTAAACCAAAAACTTAGAAGAAGAAGCCTAAAATTGTTTTGAGGCTAATTGTTGAAAAAGGAGTCAGGTATACAGAAATTGCTAAGCCACAGAACGAGGCTACTACAGATACCTTTGATGTGAATGATTATATTGTTTCTAGAGTTGAGTTAGGTAAGCTGAATCATGAAGGTATCAAGTCAGATTTTCAAGCTACAACAAGCTCATTGCTTGTAAAATTTGACGAGGTAAAAAGAAAGAGAAAGAACTATACAAAGCAAATGTTGAGCAACTTGCTATTGTCCTTCAGAAGATAGTGAAATCATCAAAGATTGTGGAACCAATGGCAATTATTGTAGAAGACCCTTTGATTCAAAAGGTTGAGAAAGTTGGTGCCTGCATGAACATTTAGGTATCACGCATTTAAATATGCAGGCACCTTCCCCAAAAAGTCTAAAAAATATAACACTTTCGGCCTCTGCAGTTGAAAAAATGCCAAAATCAGTTAAGATGCAAGTGTCTTTGTATATACAAGGGTGTTTGTATATACATGCTGGTCAAATGTGCAATTGGCGGGTCAAAAATTTCTATCGGCCTTTGAAAAAATGAGTTATATGCGTTTTTAGATGCATATTGGGCTTAGGATGGTGCATATACAAAGGGGGAATCTTTCGTAGATTCCAAGGAATATTCCCTATTTGTATATCAGGTTGCGTGTATTTTTGGTTTGTATGTTTAGACATACAACGGCTATGTACAAGAGAAAAGGTACATTGCTGGCATATTCCAAGAAAGATTCGTTGTTTGTATATAGGGGTGAATGTATGTTCGGATATACAATGGTCACATATAAGCAAAGGATGATGGGGCCCACAGATATACAAATTCTAGATTTGAAAGTTTTTCAAATCCAATGGATAAGTGGCAGGGGCCCATTGTATGTATATCACATTTGTATGATGCGATATGCAGGGAAATGTACAAGCGCATATATACAAGCTGATGTGTAGTGAAAGGATACAAGCCGGACTTCAAAAGGAGGTACAGTCTGATGCATAATGATTTGAAGTCCATAGCTTGTATGTATGTGTGTGTTGTATATCACGGATATACAAAGGAAAGAGATGCAAGCCGAACCCGAGTAGTTTTTCAATTTGTTCTAAACTAGCATGGGGTCCGCCTTGCATATTGAGCTATTGCGTGTATATGCATTTTGCATATACAAGGATTTTGAAAGACAAACAACAGTGATTGTATATGCATCCGTTCTTACATATAAAAGGGTAAAATGGCAAAATGGAGAGGGGGAAAAGTCAGCGATAGGAACATGGAGTGCCTACATGGCATGTAATCATTAACTCTTGGCTTTTCTGCAGGTTTTTGGGCCGTTTGATCTCAGCAATGGAGTTAGGATCGACGGCCATGTGTTGAACCCGCAGTGAAGGTTTTTCCTATGTATTTGTAATCATTTTTGAGCGGGAAAACAATAGATGCATCCGCTGCTACATTTCAAAGGGGCCTGTGGGTAGGTGAGGAAATAATGGTGGACTTGCAGAGGATGATGGATGGAGTTGACAGGTCAACCACCTGATTGATGAAGAAAATCCCTGGGTGGCGGTGTAAATCCCAAGTTCACCTACTCATTCCTCTTTGTCTCTCTACTACATTTACTGTTTTTGAGTGCCATTTCTCATGCATTGTAGCTGGCGGATTTTTGATTTGCCTTGTAATTAATTTGCTGGATGTACAGTTTGGCTATATGAGGGGCAAATTGTGTCATTCATTGGTTGTTGAAGACTTGGGCAATTTTTTGTGTGAATAAGGAAATACAGAGCATTTCCTATCTATTGTATCTCTATGGAGTTTATGAGTTGCATTTAAAGTGTATCTTGCACATATATTCAGTTTCTTGTCATTGTATATGAAAAATGCATTATTGCATGTGTTTATCTGTCTGTCTCCATTTGTTGTATGCATTTTCTTCTTTTGAATTTGGTTGCTAAGGGTTTCTCAGATTCTAGGGTATAGTCTTGTTGTACCACATGCTTAATCTAAACTTCCATTCAACGAGTGGATTAAATCAGGTTGAGTGTGGAGAAGATTGTATGTCAGCTGGGATATCCATAAGCAGAGACAGTTAAATACCCATTCTTGGGTGATGTTTGTAAGGCAAGCATCAATCTAACCCCTTGAAACTCGAATGCCAGGTGCAAGCCATTCTTATGTATATGTCTAGTTGACTCCTTGCCCTGAGATAGGCACCGGTCTACCCTTATGAAGTAGTTATGATCCAAAACCCCTATCTTGCATCCAAACCATCAAACCAACCATTCCATAATTTCAACCTGTTAGTTGTAGGAGTAGAATTAGGAACCTCCTGCATACTCTCATCCATAACCAGACAAATATGTCGAAGAACATTGCCAACCTTGTGATTTGTCATACAAATCTTGGTCGACACATGAGAGTATTCTGCCTGTTATTGTAAAGCTAGATCTTTGTGTCATTGGGTGAGTCGAATGTTAAATCTTTAGCTATAGGGATACCCCCCTTGGTGTGGCAGAACCAAAAGTGAAGGGGAGGCATCTCACGCAACCTCCTATATTCATTGGCCAAATCTACCTGAGCATTGGAACTGGCAAACCCATATGCTGATTCGGAAGTAAAAACCAACATATGGCAACTCCGCTGGGGAACGTAATTTTATTGTCCTCTCTACGAGAGGTGGCGACTCTGCAAAAAAGTTTTAGTGCACATGAAAGACTGAGGTATGTTATGTGATAAAAGAATGTTCTGATTCAGGTTTCAGCATCTAGATGAGAAAAGGTACCTAGCTCCTTCCCATTTATATTTGTTGTTTTATTGCATAAGTTAGATGCCAAGGGGAAGCCTTAAGTATTAGGTAGACATAGGATGTCTGAAAGTAAAATTTATATGAATCCAAATATGTATTCACCCATACTCATTCAAGAGGGGGATGAAGTGTTATGTAAAAAAATTGAAGAGATAAAGAATAGGTTGATATCCTTAGAGGCTAGGCAAGCTCAGTTAAATAGTAATAATGTTTTGTCTGGCAGTCAAAATGCTAAACCTCTTTCTGGCCCTTTTGATCCTTTGTATGACCAACTAGATTTGTCATGGGTTGACTATGAAATGGAAAGTATGCCTGTCCAAATTTATAATCAGATACCTAGATTTAGTGGACACAGTGTATGTGATGGGGGTGCACATATCCAAAATTTTCACAGCTTTATGGAGAATCACTCATTTAGAGATGAGGATATGTGGATGAGGTTTTTTGTTAGATCCTTTGGTGCTAGAGCTAGAGATTGGTATTTAAGCTTTCCAAAGAGGTCCTTTGCCTGTTGGGATGAACTTGCTGACTGTTTTAGAAAAGAATTTGCAAGAGAACCTGCTGATCTTGTTGCAAGATTAATGGAAATTAGAAGACAAGATAAAGAGCCCGCTATTGATTTCAGTCATAGATTTGCAGTTGCCCTTTCACAAATCCCTAAAGACTTCAGACCTAATATTTCAGCCTGCATTAGCATATATTTTGAAGCTTTTGAGGAGGACTCTAGTGCATTATTGAGGGAATTCAAGATAACAAGTATGCAGATGGCCTACAAGTTTTTAGAAAATATAGAAAAAATGAGAAATGAGCATATGCGGAATTCCCTGTCCACAGGCTTTGGTGTGAATAACAGTTGTATGGCTGCAAATGACCAAGTGATCATGCCATCATGTGAAGACAGAGATGAAAATGAAAAGATAGATGTTGAGGATGCCAATGAAAGGATCAATGTTAACTCCCATTGCAAAGTTGAGGTGTCTGGTTCTGAAAACAATGATGTGGTTATGGACAACAATGAATACTTGTTTGAATGGGTTTGTGGAGATGATTGTGAGTATTGTACTCAGGATAGAGAAGAGATCAACAAGCAAAGGAGCAATTCCATGTTTGAGTCATTGCCTTTTATTCAGACACATGGAGATGATGAAGAGCAATCAGGGATTGAAATAAGTGCTAGTGCTGAGCATGATTGTTCTTTATTTGATTATTGTTTTTCTTATGGTACATAGGTTGATACTCGTCCACAGGAGAAATTCATTGGTAATGAAAATGCATGTTCTGCTGCCCATGAACTAGTGGCATACCAAAATGAAGCTGAAACACTTGGATCAGCCCTTTTTGGCACATATACTGAGGAGGATCTGTTTAAGTATGGTGGGAATCTAAACACTATTGTTGATAAGGATTCTATTTTTCATCTTGATGAAAGAGAAACTGACATACATCATGAGGGCTGTTGCAAAGATGTGCCTGAGTCTGATCCTTTCTAGCTTGGCGCTGCTGATGATTGTGTGCATGATGTACACAATTGTGAATTTGAGAGCTTCTCCTTTGACATGCCATCTTATGATCAAATGAGGCCTGATGATCCTAGATATATGGTGGATTATGAGTGTTTTCAGTTTTCAATCCAGCTGGGAGATCATTTTACAATGTATGTTGCTGATGTAGATGATAATATGTGTCATATTTCATATGAGAATGCATTATTTGATAAATATGCATTGTTTATATTGCTTAATGCTAAGGGTTATGTGCATAAGGTTGACAAGGATAAGCTTAGTGAGATGTTTGAATATGCAAATGACAATGGTTGTTTATGGGTAAATCATGGCAGCAGCACAACCAATTGCAATGCTGGATGCTGCAAGCAGTTAAATGTTTTCAGGTTTCATTTGAAGAAATCAAGACAAAATCAAGTATATGACAAAGGGAAATTCTAGTTTTTCCTTTTTGGTGGTCCTGGGCCACCAAGTAATTTTTTTAAAAATGTGTGTTTTATGATGCAGGTTGGTGCAGTTTTGACTCTATTGCCCAATGGATAAGGCACTGGTCTGCATCCAAGAGTTCTATGATTCTCGCCATGCCTGCAAGAGGCATACGTCCCTAGACAGAGCCACTGGTGGTGCCTGCATGAACATTCAGGTTTCAAGCATTTAAATATGTAGGCACCTTCCCCAAAAAGTCCAAAAAATCTAACACTTTCGACCTTTGCAGTTGAAGAAATGCCAAATCAGTTAAGATGCAAGTGTCTTTGTATATACAAGGGTGTTTGTATATACATGCTGGTCAAATGTGCAATTGGCGGGTCAGAAATTTCTTTTGACCTTTGAAAAAATGAGTTATATGCGTTTTTAGATGCATATTGGGCTTAGGATGGTGCATATACAAAGGGGGAATCTTTCACAGATTCTTGGGAATATTCCTTGTTTGTATATCAGGTTGCATGTATTTTTGGTTTGTATGTTCAGACATACAACGGCTATGTACAAGAGAAAAGGTACATTGCTGGCATATTCCAGGAAAGATTCACTGTTTGTATGTAGGGGTGAATGTATGTTCGGCTATACAATGGTCGTATATAAGCAAAGGATGATGGGGCCCATGGATACACAAAGTCTAGATTTGAAAGTTTTTTAGATCCGATGGATAAGTGGTAGGGGTCTGTTGTATGTATATCACATTTGTATGATGCGATATGCAGGGAAATGTACAAGCACATATATACAAGCTGATGTGCAGTGAAAGGATACAAGCTAGACTTCAAAAGGAGGTACAGTCTGATGCATAATGATTTGAAGTCCGCAACTTATATGTATTTGTGTGTTGTATATCGCAGATATACAAAGGAAAGAGATGCAAGCTGGACCTAAGTAGTTTTTCAATTTGTTCTAAACTGGCATGGGGTCCGCCTTGCATATTGAGCTATTGCATGTATATGCATTTTGCATATACAAGGATTTTGAAAGATGAACAACAACGATTGTATATGCATTCGTTCTTGTATATACAAGGGCGAAATGGCAAAATAGAGAGGGGAAAAGTCAGCGATAGGAACATGGAGTGCCTACATGGCACGTATTCATTGACTCTTGGCTTTTCTGTAGGTTTTTGGGCCATTTGATCTCAGCGATGGAGTCAGGATCGACGGCCATGTTTTCAACCCGCAGCGAAGGTTTTTTCCTGTGTATTTGCAATCATTTTTGAGTAGGAAAATAGCAGATGCATCCGCTGCTACATTTCAAAGGGGCCTGTGGGTAGGTGAGGAAATAATGGTGGACTTGTAGAGGATGATCGATGGAGTTGATAGGTCAACCACCCGATTGATGAAGAAAATCCCTGGGCGGTGGTGCAAATCCCAAGTTCACCTGCTCATTCCTCTTTGTCTCTTTGTCGCATTTACTATTTCTGAGCGCCATTTCTCATGCATTGTATCTGGCAGATTTTTGATTTGCCTTGTAATTAATTTGTTGGATGTACAGTTTGGCTATATGAGGGGCAAATTGTGTCATTCATTGGTTGTTGAAGACTTGGGTAATTTTTTGTGTGAATAACGAAATACAGAGCATTTCCTTTTTGTTGTATCTCTGTGGAGTTTATGAGTTGCATCTGAAGTGTATCTTGTACATATATTTAGTTTCTTGTCATTGTATATGAAAAATACATTATTGCATGTATTTATCTGTCTGTCTCCATTTGTTGTATGCATTTTCTTCTTTTGAATCTGGTTGCTAAGGGTTTCTCAGATTCTAGGGTATAGTCTTGTTGTACCACATGCTTAATCTGTAACTTCCATTCAAGGAGTGGATTAAATCATTTTAGGTTGAGTGTGGAGGAGATTGTATGTCAGCTGGGATATCCATAAGCAAAGACAGTTAAATACCCATTCTTGGGTGATGTTTGTAAAGCAAGCATCAATCTAACCCCTTGAAACTTGAATGCCAGTTGCAAGCCATTCTTATGTATACATCTAGTTGACTCCTTGCCTTGAGATAGACACCGGTCTGCCCTTGTGAAGTAGTTATGATCCAAAACACTTGTTTTGTATCCAAACCATCAAACCAACTATTCCATAATTTCAACCTGTTAGTTGTAGGAGTAGAATTAGGAACCCCCTGCATACTCTCATCCACAACTAGACAAATATGTCCAAGAACGTTGCCAACCTTGTGATTTGTCATACAAATCTTGGTCCACACATGAGAGTATTCTGCCTATTATTGTAAAGCTAGATCTTTGTGTCATTGGGTGAGTCAAACGTTAAATCTTTAGCTATAGGGATACCCCCCTTGGTGCGGCAGAACCAGAAGTGAAGGGGAGGCAGCTCACACAACCTCTTGTATTCATGGCCGAATCTACCTGAGCATTGGAACTGGCAAACCCATATGCTGATTCGGAAGTAAAAACCAACAGGCACAAGGTAGAGTTCTCTTGAAGACCACAGTGGAAAGAAAGGAAAAAATGGCAAAGACAAAAGTTTAGTTAGATAATATTGTTGATTCATTATCTCAAGAACTTCAAGATCAATAAGATAATTTAGAGGAATGGATTGAGATGAAGAAAATCAAGATAAAGAATTTGATTGCCATTGGTGTCATTTCAAATCGAGAGTCTTATCTCAAGACCAAAGAATCTCTGACTCATCGCATCAATCTGATAAGAGGTTTACTTGATGATTTGTGCCAAGTACAAGAAAATAGTGAAGATAGTGATGTCTCACTTTTACACAGGTTAGAGGAACTACCATGCACTCTAACAGGTGAAGATCACAAGTTTCTCTTTGCAGAAGAGATGATTGATGCTTTTGAGAAGATGGTTCAGCAGAAGTTTGAAGATGAAGTGCTTGCAGTGGTTTCAATGGATAGTCTTTATGATCATCATTCAACCTTTGAAAATCTGAAAGATAATTTTGAAAAACATGAGAAAGTGATAAAGGCAGTCAAGGATGCAGTTCTTAAGGCTTGTACCATTTCAGACAATACAGCTGGGCCTGATGTATATGAGATGGCAACAGTGCGGACTATGTATCAAAGTTTTTTGAAAAAGAATGATGGTGGAAGTTGAAATTCTCTTTCATGCCTTAGTTGATTTTCATTTTTGTATATGCAATTTGTATTTTGTTTTGGTCATATTCACATGTATTTTCTCAAAATGTAATTACATGTGAGACAAAAGAAGTCACAAGTCAAATAGGACTCTTTTGTTGAATAAGTCAAAGTAGTTATAGATTACCTATTTTTTCTCTAGGCTCCTCCCTATAAATAAATATGGCCTCTTTTGTAATATTGATCTTTTGACCATTGAAGCGAAGCACTGCCATTTTGAAGAGCAATTTGAGACTTTGAGCTTATTTTGTAAATCGGTTTTCAAGCAATATAAAGAAGCAAGTTGGCATCCAATCTTTAACTTGGAGAAAGTTTGTGAATGTTATAGAATTGTTCTTATGTCCTTTCTATCACATGATCTTATATGAATGTTTGAATTGTGAGCGTGAATATCAAGTGTTTGGGAGGTGATTCAAATTGGAATTTGTAGACTTTGTGCTGCTATTTCATATTTGAGATTAGAGTTTAAGTTTGTGAATGAAAAGTAATTTGAAGATTTTGGGCTGCAAATTATTGTTCTTGATCGTGTCATTTTACCTCAGCATATAGTGAAGACTTTGAGCTGCACTCTATTATGAAATCTTTCATTTTCAATCGGCATAAGAAGCAATGAGAAACTTTGTGTTTTCATGGGCTTCTTGGTTATCAACACAAGTAGGTACTCTTCAGATAGTAAATTGTTTTGAGTTTTGTATTGAGCATTGTAAACATCATTTAAAAAAAAAGAGAAATGGATGATATGAAATCACCCCAAAGTTAGTTTTATTGTAAATAAGTTTGAAATAGTTAGAAAAGGGAACCTCCCCTTGTTGAGAGGAGAGAAATTTCTCATTATAGCTATGGTGATATAACCACTTTGCCGTTAGTTAGTTAATGATAAAATATTTACCCAACAGACTTCAAACGAGCCACCTAAGGGGAGGAGGGGAATGTGGTGGTCTCATTAAACCACATAGAGCTCCAACATATGCCACAAAAGAAATAGACCATGAAAATTATGCAGTTATAAACATTCAACAGTTATGAGTAATCAAAGTTTAGAAAACTCCCTTTTTTAGAATGTAGCTCCCTTATCACCATTTAATAGCTCACATAGAGCATCAACAACTCCCATAAATCAATAGCTCACACAAAGCATCAACAACTCCCATTAGCTCATACAAAGCACAACTCCCAATAACTCCCACAGATCACAATATCTCCCAATAGCTCACACAGAGCACAACATCTCCCAATAGTTCACACAGAGCACAATATCTCCCAATACCTCACACAGAGCACAACATCTCATGGAGCACAACATCTCATAAAGCACAACAACTCCCAATAGCTCACATAGAGCATAAAGTATGGATCACATAGAGCACATAGATTGGCTCACACAGAACATAAAGTATGGCTCACACAGAGCACGTAGATTGGCTCACACAGAGCATAAAGTATGGCTCACACAGAGCACATAGATTGGCTCACACAGAGCATAAAGTATGGTTCACATAGAACACACACAGAGCATCAATAAAATGTAATATTATCAATCATTGAATCTAGTAATAATTTGATAAGAAAATATAATTATCAACATATTTCATACCTCCATTCTCCAAGCTCGGATTTCCCTTTTTTTGCAATTCTCAGCCATTTTCCTCTTTCTTTCCATAATCCTTCCAAGAATCTTGACTGCTCATGCCTGAATCAACTCATTAGCCTTTCAGTCTTCCACTCAACTCAAAAAGATTCAGTTAGAGAAAATAACTCTTTATTTTACAAAATATAATTCACATTTCCCTTCTATTAAAACTCTTTGATTTCTTCTCATAAAAACAAATAATTGGCCCACTCTTCCTGCAATACATCTTAATAAAACATTAGTGCTTTTGAAATATCTTATAATCAAAGTCATCCTAATCATTTCATTAAGATACAATCATATTTAAATGTAAATCATCCATGTTTCACACCAGTGAAATAGGTTCAACTTTTTCCCCAAAGCTCCCAAGTGTTTCAACTTGGTGCTGTGATACCTATGTAATGCCCACTCACGAAATTTAACAATTAATAATATATTAGTAAAAAATAATGGAAATATAATGATAAACATGAGAGAATTTTCAAATTTTAACTTATAAACTTCAAAATTTAAAAATAATCATTTTATTCATGATAAATGGAGATTAAAGATATAACATTTCTTATATAATGATACACTTTTACAATAATTGTTTTATGATCTTCCGTATCACAAAGTGGAAAATATTTTCTTAACTCCAGAATCTTGTATGGTAACCAGATCTAAATCTGCACACTACAAGTAAACATTAGTTTTGCATAGTCTAATCAGATATCAATTTCATAAAAAGTCAAACCTAAAGCCCTAAGGGCTCACCTAATGTCTCAGGGGCTCATCCAAGATGGCCTTGCCTACATACGCGTAGCGCAGAGACACCATAGTTTAAGGTTTAAACTTACTACCACAAGATGATTCCATAATGCAAGAGAAGCTTTAAAAATCTTAGAAACTTATGTGGGAACAACTTACATTTGCATACTTCTTGCAACATCCAAAAGATACATCATGCAATGACATAAATGATCAACTACATTCATGGAAGAATCTTTGACCATCATATCATTAAGTATATAGGTCTCCCATAGACAAATTACTTAGTTTAAGATCAACATTGAAAATCAAAAGTATATCTTCCTCAACCACTTAAAAGATTCACAAACCAATCTTCTAATAATAGATTCTCATACAAGATGAAATCATATAATTTTTACCATGTCTGAACATATTTCTACTTAAAGTAACTTTATCTAACCAATATCATACTAATATCTAACCAAGATTCCCAATCAAAATGAGTAAAAATTCAATTCATGTATAGATAATGAATTATGCATAAAAGGCCACATTAGATCTAATACATTCATTCTCATTACAACAAAAACATTCTTATATTATTTAGTTGACTTAATTAATTTAAACATAACCCTAATTCCATACAATCACTTGCCAATCTCGACTCAACTCAAACTAGATAAGCAAACTTCATTTATTGACAATAAGTGACTAATAAACTAAAGAAGATTAAACCAATATTTAGGAGATTATAAATTCCATACTTTAAGAGAAATCCTAATGATATAATAAGTCATACCCTCCAAGACTTATGTTGTCGACCTATAAACTAACATAATGGGACCAAATCGATATATAATCATTACATAACAATACTACATCAACTAAACTAAATAAGCTAAGAGGGGGTTAATAACCTAACCATTATACAACTTGATATAATAATATTTATTACATTAACATACATTCTTACACAATTCTTAGAACTAACATTCTTTTAGCTACACCATACCCTCAATCAAACTGAATGGATTACCGCATGCAACATGATGAAAGGCATTTAAACACTGATTTATGCAGGGTAATCCCTTTTGCCTCACATCCAGAGGTAACAACGTTTGTCTTTTACTATTTTCATCTACACCCACATCTGTGCCATTACATACAAATGGGATGCAACCATTGAAGTAGCATGTTTTAGGATTACCAAACTATGTTGTGAACTCAGGGAGCTTCCCTAGCAGCCAACGTTCCAACCCAGATGATTGAAGAAGCATTAGCAAACATTTGAATCCTGATCTTTACTAACTCAAAGTCATCCAAGACAAAGCAAGAAAAATAGGGACTAACCAATGATGCCACCTTGAAGCAGTGTTAACTCAAATAACAGAGCAAAGCAATTCTTGTGCGAATCAGATAGAGAAAGAAATGTTGGCACAGATCTAAGAGGTTGAGACAAAAGAAGTGCCTATTATTAGAAATAAACTCCCTACAAGAAACTTACCATAAGAAAGGAAAGAAACTATGGTTTGGGAGAAGGAGATACTGCTTGGAGAAGACCAACTAAAGTGTTGGCTACTTAATTTAAAATACTATTCCCATTTTATTCATAACGCCAAGTTTGTAACTATAACAAGATCAGGTTTCCTTCCTTATCCTTTTGTCTAAGAAAAATTCTAAATTGAATCATAATAAATAACCCAGAGATATTGTCTCGTGGTTTGCTTGATGTGTGAAACACAAAATTAATTGATTAAAGAAAAATATTAGAAATGTTTGGGAAATAAGAACTTCGGTAGTAGCAAGTAATAACTCAAAAGGAGGTGCACACATGAAATAGTATAAAGAGATATAAAAAGGTTTATCAGATTGCAGCATTGAAGCACCCTATGAACACAAAAGTAAAATCAAGACAAGTGCATAATCAGTTGACACAATCCTTAAATGAGATAAAGTCTCAAGGTACACAATGATTGTAAGTTTAGCAAAACAAGGTTTGGGCACAAAGCTTGAGAAAGCAAGAACAAATGACAAGTGTTGATTAATTTCTACAATCTTCTAAAATGGAAAACAAGTCTTGGAGAACTGAGATAGCTTACAACACAATAGCTACAAAGTATGCATAACATAGGAACAAATCCTAATCTTAACTCAAGCCGTACGAATTGATTGACATATTGTCTCAGGAAAGTGGCCTCAAGAAAAGTTGCAACAATAGGTTATACCTTAAATTTTTATTGGTTATGACAAGAGAAACCCTTAAGAAAAATCTAAGTGTTTGTAGATTTTATGCCAAAATAGAAGGCTAGCAAAGTGCAGACGTATTCCAACGTCAAGATTGCATGAGTGATTAGAAGGATTTTAAACTTGAGCTGAAGTAAAGCTACATTCTAGTATAATTTTTCAAGAAATAAAATATTTCAAGTACATACTGTGAAGACTCACTCATGCCACTCAAATATTTGATAGATTACATATAGAGGAGTAATAACTCAAGCAATGCAATGTTTTTCGAAGACATACCTACAAAAATACAGATTTCAAGCTAACCAGATGATGCAAAATCCATCTTGCTCCTGATGTTGTCCTCATATCATTTTGTAAAGAACTACTTCAATCCTGTAAAGCTTCCTGAGGAGCGACTTCTTGTCTTCTATCTAGAGACTACCCTTAAAAAATGATGCAAATCTATTCGTGTTGCAAACTTTATAAACACAAGGCCATAAAAGTTGTGCCCAAATGATATTACTCTATTCTTTAGGATTATGATGATCTCAGGGCCTGAAATCATAGCTTCTATAGAAAAAGCATTACTGATCCCCTGTCTAGCTTCTCAAAGAGTTGTGACTAAAATAGATACAGTAGCATTGCCTTACAAGCTGTTAAAATATCAACCCACTAACTCCTCTTCTTCCATAATCTAAAATTAACTCCATAAACTGGAAACTAAAAAGAAATATTCGTAACTACCACTTTTGCAAGAGACATAAAATAACAGAATCTTTATGCATGATTTTCTTTATTAAAAATTATCTAAATAATTATTTTGAAGAAATACAACTAATTAATTATTTTCAATAAAATATCATAATGGGTTTCAGATATGCCTTACAGTTTTTCATTTGTCGGTTAACAAAAATTAACTACCAACCCCGAATGTGCAAAAAAGAAGAAAAACTACCCATCCCCACCCCTTCCTATATTGGAGGACAAAGGTCTAAAGAAACTACAGGGGGAAAATCTCAAATCACACTTCTTCTTTTGGGGGCACCTACAAGGAAGAAGCGAAGATAGGGTGGGGTGGGGGAGAGAAGTGTTGCAAGTATGTGCCTAATCGTTGTTGTCATTGATGTCAACATATCTCTATTGTCATTGGTGTCAACTGTATCCTATTTTGTTATTTGTTTAGAAGCTTTATATGTTGAGGATATTGAGAAAATTAGCCCCTCCGGAAGAATCAGA
Source organism: Cunninghamia lanceolata (assembly GCA_027924645.1). NCBI lineage: Eukaryota > Viridiplantae > Streptophyta > Pinopsida > Cupressales > Cupressaceae > Cunninghamia > Cunninghamia lanceolata. The sequence goes on along the minus strand of BSBN01000391.1, from coordinate 39,251,990 downwards.
AAGGAAACAGTGAATCACAGTGAAGACAGTGAGTTGCATACTGAAGAATAGTCTAGAAGACTACTCCACATTTCTTATAGATTGAAGATCTTGGTTTGCGGATTGGAAGTTATTTAGAGGCATGTTTGAAGATGCTAAATCTTGAGTCTGAGCCTCTGGTATGAAGAATTGAGTGAGTTACATTCACCAGAGTAAAACTTGCTTTTTCTGATTATTCACTGGTGATAGGGAGAAAGTACATTGCTCCATATTCCTCCGCATTGAAGTATTTTTCTCTACAGTTCTAGAGGGAAGTCTGGGATGATGATAAATGCCTACAACTACAATTGTTCATGATTTGGTGGTCTGCAATCTATCTTTCTTTTATGATAGTTGAAGTTAGTGAAGTTCATGTGCTCTGGTGTGAAGAATCTCATGGACAAAGTGGTTATAGTTTGTGCGGTTGCTCCTGGTGATTACAACATGCTTTTGGATGCCTCCTGATCGTGTTCCTACATTTACATTGGTCTACATTAAGGAATTGAGATCATATTTGAAGTTTATTCCCAGATAATGTAGTGTGTAACCAGTCTTAGCTGACTTGGTTAATTCCAGTGATTGTGGAGATACATTGAAGATTGTAGAAGCATGTCGTGGCATGAAAGATCATGTTTGAGTCCTAGCTAAGGCATGGAGTGATCCGCATACATCTTTACTACATTTCCTTGGCATAATTTTGTATTAGGTCAAGACCTATTTTGTAAATATTTGTAATGCTGACCTTGGAGATTGTTCCAATGGTTGATGAATGTAATGACGACCTTGATGTACATTCCAAGGTTGATAAATGATATATATACTTGTAATTTAGTCGTGGAAAATATGTCCTTGTGTGAAAATGCGAAGTTAAGTGAAGAAGTGTAGAAGGTAGAGCAGAGCAGAGGAAGAGTATTGCATTTCAATAGAACTGAATTTAGGGAGTAGATGTTATTATCTCAGGTTAAAACCCTTGGTAGTGAGCCACCCCTCGGCAGTGAGCCTTTTTCTGGGTAGCGAACCCTATTGGCAGTGAGCCTCTAATTTTTAGTATTGTTATAACTTATATATCTTAAGGACTAACATCCACCGTGGTTTTTCCCTTAATACGGTTTTTCACATAAAAAATCTGGTGTCACTTGTGTATGATCTTGCAATTGTGTTTATGTTTCTGAGTTTATGCTTTCATGACTTAATCATAACAAATAGTGGACAAGTGTTAAATGTTTTAAGGTGCAGAATTACTTAAGTTTTGAGACAACTGATTCACCCCCCCTCTCAGTTGTTTGGTTCATTTCAATAATTGGTATCAGAGCCAAGTTCCTTAGAAGAAAGCTTGACTGCTTAAGGATGATCCAGGATGTCGTATAAGAAGGAAAGTTCATGGTTCGATGGAACTAACTACTCCATCTGGAAGATCCACATGAAAACCCATCTCCTTTGTTTGGGTTATAGTGTTTGGAAAATAACTAAAAATAAGTATGAAATACCGAAGACTGGTCTGCAAACTGAAGATGAGATCAAAGAATTTGAGTTGAACATAAAAGCCAAAGATGCCTTGGTAAGTGCCTTATCCGACACCGAAGTAACAAAGATCATTGAGATGGAAACTGCTTATTAAATCTAGGAAAAGCTGAAGAATCTATATGAAGGAGATGAATCTGTGAAGAGCGCCAAGTTGTAGAGTTTGAAGGCAAAATATGAATGTTTGAAGATGAGAAAAGATGACAACATAACATCCTTCATGCAAAAGGTCGATGAACTTGTGAGTAGCATTAGAAGTGTAGGAGGAAAAATTGAGGATATTGAAGTTGTGAACAAAATTCTTAGATCACTGCCTAAATCATATAGTCATAAAGTGGCTGCAAGTAAAGAAGTAATGACAGTGACAAAGATTACAAAAGATCAGCTGCTCGGGAAGTTGACAACCTTTGAAATGAGGGAACTTGGTGATTCACTTCCAAAGACAGACTGATTTCAAGGCCAACACTTTAGAAAGAACCCCCAAATCTGACAAGTACAAGGTGGAACTAGATCATGAGCTTGAAGAACTTGAAGATAAATTTGTTAACAATCTTCCCAGAGGTATTGCTAAGTTCAAAGGAAAACTACCTTTCAAATGTTTCAATTGTGGTAAAGTTGGTCATTATGCTTCTAGATGCCCCACAAGAGTTCCTAAGCCAAGACCTGATAGACCTAGAATCCCAAAGAAATGCTATTATGTTGAAGATCTTGATGATGATGAAGGAGTATCAGATGGTGAACTGGATAATACTAGTACTTCTGGTAATGAATGCTTGTTTATTGTTATTAAAGAAGAACCCGTGACTACTAATCCTGCTAGCTGTGTGAAGGAAAAAAAACTAGTGGAAAGTGCCTTGGTTGCTTAGGTTGTTGAAGACAAAGATGAATGGGTTATTGACAGTGGATGCTCTCATCACATGATTGGTGACAAAAGTAAGTTCATAAGTTTGGAAAGATATGGTGGAGGACCGGTTAGGTTTGGTGATGATACAACTGGTAAGATTTGTGGAAAATGATCCATTTCTTTTGATGGCAAGCATAACACTGATGATGTCTTAAATGTGAAGGGATTAAAGCACAATCTCCTAAGTGTTGGTCAAATGTGTGGCAAAGGTTATGATCTCAGATTCAAGGACAATGGATGCAAGATTTTGGAAAGCTCTGAAACAGTGATTGCAACTGGTAAGAAGACAAGAGGTAACATTTATCATTTGAAAGGGACTAATGAATATTATTTATTGGCTTAGAATGATGAAAGTTGGTTGTGGCATAGAAGGTTATGTCATATCAATTTTGACAACATTGTGAAGATAAGTTCCACTCAGGCTGCAAGAGATTTGTCCAAGCTTGTGAAGCCTACTGATACTTTGTGCAAGGAGTGCCAATTTGGAAAATAGACAAGAATAAGTTTCAAGAGCAAGGACCAATCTGTTGATGGACTACTGAAATTAGTACATAAAGATACATGTGGACCTACCAGAGTAAGAAGTCTACAAGGAGACAGGTATTTCATGTTGTTGATTGATGATTATTCTAGAATGACTTGGGTTACCTTCTTAAAAGAAAAATTAGAAGCCCTAGAAAAGTTCAAAGCATTCAAGGCAATGGTTGAGAATGAGCTAGATTTGAAGATAAAGTGCTTGAGGTCTAATAGAGGTGGAGATTTTACATCAAATGAGTTTAACTTCTCCTATGAGGAGCAAGGGATAAAGAGATAATTATTTGGACCTAGGACTCCACAACAAAATGGAGTAGTTAAAAGGAAAAATAGGACAATTCAAGAGGTTGCTAGAACAATGATGAAGGAGGCTGACCTTCTAGAAGTATATTGGAGAGAGGCAATTCACACTGCTGTAAACATTCTAAATAGAGTCCAAGTCAAAGGTAACAATTCTAAGACTCCTTATGAATAGTGGCATGGTAAAGTTCCTACTGTGAAATATTTCAAAGTTTTTGGTAGTAAGTGTTATATCAGAAGAGATGAAGATCTAGGTAAGTTTGATGCAAGATGTGATGAAGGTATCTTCCTTGGATACTCTACCAAGAGCAAGGCCTACTGATGCTACAATAACAGGTCGAATAAGATCATTGAGAGTGCAAATGTCAAAGTTGATGAAATCAAGGAAAAGGTATCAAGTGGATATGAATCTGATGAACTGGATGCCCCTACAAACAAAGTAGTAGTGCAACAAGAAGAAGACTCACTTTGAAGATCAAATCATAGGAGATAAGAGTAAAGGAGTTCAGACCAGAAGAAGAGTTGCTGATAAATAGGTTTAATTATTATTTGATTTCTCAAGTGGAACCTAAAAATGTAAATGAAGCTTGCAATGATGAAAATTGGGTAAAGGCTATGGAAGAAGAACTGATGCAAATAGAGAAGAATCAGACTTGGGATCTTGTTCCTAGATCAGCAGATAAAAATGTAATTGGCACCAAATGGGTCTTCAGGAACAAGATGGATGAGAATGGTGAAGTGGTAAGAAACAAATCAAGGTTGGTATGCAAAGGATACTCTCAAGTTGAAGGAATAGATTTTGAGGAAATATTTACACTAGTGGCAAGGATTGAAGAAATAAGAAAGTTTTTAGCATTTGTAGCCTACAAAGATTTCAAGGTATATCAAATGGATGTAAAGTCTACATTCTTGAATGGAGAATTGGAAGAAGTCTATATTGAACAACTGGAAGGATTCTAGTCATTAGATCAGGGTGACATGGTGTGCAGATTGAAAAAAACATTGTCTAGACTAAAACAAGCCCTAGGGCCTGGTATGCAAGATTGGATAAATATCTGATATAGTTAGGGTTCAGTAAGGGTACTACCAACAACAATCTCTATTTCAAGATCAATGATGAACAAATCCTAATTGTTACAGTATTTGTTGATGACATTATCTTTGGAGGCAATGAAGGTATGTGCATGGTTTTTGTTGGGGAAATGCAAAATGAATTTGAAATGTCCATGTTTGGTGAGATGAATTTCTTCTTAGGTCTGCAAATTAATCAATTAGATAAAGGTATCTTCATTTCTCAGTCTAAGTATGTGAAAGAGTTTTTAAAGAAGTTTGGGATGGAAGACTCTAAACCGGTAAGCACTCCCATGGTAACTAGTTGTAAGTTGAGCAAAAATGATGACTCACCTATGGCAGATCAGAAAAGGTATAGATCTATGATTGGAGGATTACTTTATCTGACCCAAACTAGACCTGACATAATGCATGCAGTTTGTCTTGTGGCAAGATTTCAAGCAGAACCTAAAGAATCACATGTGATGGCAGTCAAGAGAATACTGAGATATTTGAAAGGCACAATGGATTATGGTTTGTGGTATCCAAAAGACAATGATTTCACTCTTAGTGTATACACTAATGTAGATTGGGCCGGAGATGTGGATGATAGGAAAAGTACAAGTGGAGGTGCATTCTTCTTAGGAAAAAGGTTGGTATCCTGGTTAAGTAAGAAACAAGACTCAATATCTCTATCTACTATAGAAGCATAATACATTACAACAACATGCAACTACACTCAAGTGTTATGGATGAAGCAGAGATTGAAGGACATTAGAGTTGTGTATGAAGATCCAATTGCAATCTTTTGTGACAATACAAGTGCCATAAACATATCAAATAATCTAGTAATGCATTCAAGGACAAAGTATATATCCATAAGACATCACTTTCTGAGAGAAAATGTGACAGAGAATGAAGTCAAGTTGGAGTATGTATCTACAAAAGATCAGACTGTAGACATCTTCACCAAGCCTCTGCCTAAGGATACTCTTGAGTATCTTAGAGAAAAGTTAGGGGTCATCACCCCTCCTACTCTAGACTAAGATGCACAAGAGTGCATTAGTCTGGTGGTGTTTAGAGTCCCACCTCCAAATCTGGATTGATGCTTTAAGGGCTACTTCTCAGGGGGAGTAGTCAGAGAGTTCAGAGGAGAGTTGGATTAGAACAACAGAGTGCAAGTATGTGCCCTTTGCCATTGATGTCAAAGGGGGAGAGAAATCATGTGAAAAACTCAGAATGAAAGAGTGCAGATGTGTAAAGAGAAAGGGGGAGAATCTTGTCATGATGGATGTTGTGGTTTTTCACATTATATGTTGCCATCAATGACAAAGGGGAAGATTGTTGCAAGTATGTGCTTAATCGGTGTTGTCATTGATGTCAACATATCTCTATTGTCATTGGTGTCAATTGTATCCTATTTTGTTATTTGTTTAGAAGCTTTATATGTTGAGGATATTGAGAAAATTAACCCCTCCGGAAGAATCAGAAAGGAAACAATGAATCACAGTGAAGACAGTGAGTTGCATACTAAAGAATAGTCTAGAAGACTACTCCACATTTCTTGTAGATTGAAGATCTTGGTCTACGGATTGGAAGTTATTTAGAGGCATGTCTGAAGATGCTAAATCTTGAGTTTGAGCCTCCGGTATGAAGAATTGAGTGAGTTACATTCACTAGAGTAAAACCTACTTTTTCTAATTATTCATTGGTGACAGGGAGAAAGTACTTTGCTCCGCATTCCCCTGCATTGAAGTATTTTGCTCTGCAGTTCTAGAGGAAGTCTAGGATGATGATAAGTGCCTACAACTATAATGGTTCATGATTTGGTGGTCTGCAAGTTATCTTTCTTTTATGACAGTTGAAGATAGTGAAGTTCATGTGCTCTGGTGTGAAGAATCCCATGGACAAAGTGGTTAGAGTTTGTGCGGTTGCTCCTGGTGATTACTAAATGCTTGTGGATGCCTCCTGATCATGTTCATGCATTTACATTGGTCCGCATTAAGGAATTGAGATCATATTTAAAGTTTATTCCGAGATAACGTAGCGTGTAACTAGTCTTAGCCGACTGGTTAATTCCAGTGAGCATGTCATGGCGTGAAAGATCATGTTTGAGTCCTAGCTAAGTCATGGACTGATCTACATACATCTTTACTACATTTCCTTGGCATAATTTTGTATTAGGTCAAGACCTATTTTGTAAATGTTTGTAATGCCGACCTTGGAGATTATTCCAATGGTTGATGAATGTAATGCTAACCTTGATGTACATTCCAAGGTTGATGAATGATATATATACTTTTAATTTGTTCGTGGAAAATATGTCCTTGTGTGAAAATACAAAGTTAAGTGAAGAAGTGTAGAAGGCAGAGTAGAGCAGAGGAAGAATATTGCACTTCAATGGAACTGAATTCAGGCATGGAGTAGATGCTATTATCTCAGTTCAAAACCCTTGGCAGTGAGCCTTTTTTTGGGCAGTGAGCCCTATTGGTAGTGAGCCTCTGATTTTTGGTATTGTTATAACTTATATGTCTTGTGGACTAACATCCACTGTGGTTTTTCCCTTAACATGGTTTTCCACGTAAAAAATCTGGTGTCACTTGTGTATGATCTTGCAATTGTGTTTATGTTTATGAGTTTATGCTTTCATGACTTAATCATAACAAACAGTGGATAAGTGTTAAATGTTTTAAGGTGTGGAATTGTTTAAGTTTTGAGACAACTGATTCACCCCCCCTCTCAGTTGTCTGGTTCATTTCAACAAGAAGGTTCAACTGATTCCATCCCTCTCTATTAATATCACCATAACCAATCTCGTACTGCTAGCCTGCTTGGACCATGCCCATCTATCCTAATCGATTGGCTGAGTGACCCCTTCTTTATTAGCTGTTGATTGACGCTCTCACTATCTATCCATCAATCAGGCTTTCGAGCGGTGGACGGATCGCCTTAAGAAACTATAGGCAGAAACGACGGGGTTGTGAAAGGAAGAATTGCATCTCCTATTCACCACATCTGCTTGAAGGAGGAAAAGGAATAGAGTGTTCATATGTATTGAGAGTTGAACTCCTTTCCTCCTATATTTGTATTCCCTTTCCCCATAGAATTGATTTCTATGATTTCCCTACCTGGAGGTACTGATAAAACTTGGTCAACTTCTTTGCCAATCCTTGGATCATCATAGTTGTTTTCCATCACTAGGCTGCTATTGAAGGTAGTCCTCTCTAATAGCATTGTTCAACGCAGAGATATTAGAGATTTAAGTAGTATTTGCAAGCCCGGAGGAGCCAGGTCAATGGGAAGAGTGGAGCCTCTTCAACCTTACCACAACTCCCTATCTCGGAAAGGATATATTTCCAACATTGATGTTGATTCACCAGCACCTAAACCCTAATGGGATCTATCCAAATAGACCTTTATCTCTGCCCCCACCCTTTCTACCTCCATCCCTATTTATAGCTATGCCTCGTTTCTCCCAGAAGTGCTTCTGCTCGGTGAACAAGGTAAACTAGGCACTCCGCTATTGGTTCTGTTGGATAAATAGCTAGGTCAATTGCTGAATGGACTTCAATTGATGTTGGATCAACATACTCCACTCCTCTTCCAGATCCAACTGGGGTGGGTGGGAAGTAGTGAAATGGATCAATCTCCTCTCGCTTTGTTTATTCCCACCTAATGTGTGTGGGGTTGGGTGGGGGTATAGCCCAGGTGGGAGGGAACCAATCAACTAATCTAGTAACTAGATTTTCCACCCGGGCACCTTCTAGTCCCACCCAACCCCGCCTATAGGGGGTTCTAGTCATTTATCTTCCAAGGGTTGGCATCGAACCCCAGCGAATTATAGTTGTTGCCCAACGTATTAGAAACTTGTTCCATTCCTTCAGAATCGACCGACTAATGGCTATACCAGACCTCTTGTTGCTTATCATCCCTGCCCCACTGCCAGTTGGTTGTTTGATGCCGAGATACCCAAACGTCATTTTCTATCTAGGGAGAGGGACGAAAATCCATGCATTACTGGACTTGTTCCCACTGCATCACTCCATTCTTCAGGTTCATAGGAGAAATGGAGTTTGGAGAAGCCCCTACAACTACTTTATCCCACCCACCTCGGCTGCTAGTATAGTTGTGTTTTGACCAAGGAGATGATCTAGGTCTCCAACCCAATCTATTAATGAGGGATAAAAGCTTGAAGACCCAGGTACAAAATCTATTCATTATGGTTAGCTCCCCAATTATAGACTTTTTCTAGTAGAAGGAATACCTGAGGGAGAGGTACATAATCAATTCATGATACTGGCTTCCCCTTGGGAGCGCTTGACTCTTGCCACTATCCGTCATCAGCCTTAACTAAAAGGAAGCTAGGTGTGTAGAAAACACTTCCTACACTAATCTATTGAGGATAGGGCTATGCAAATTCAACTTTATCCTAACTATTACAACAATGTTAAACCATTAACATGAGATATTGCAGCAAAACACAAGAACCAGAAAGTAGAGAGAAGAAGAGAGACAAAGATTTACAGTGGGGAAAACCCTTATCAGGTGAAAAACCCCACACTTAGAAACCTGCACAATATATTAACAAATCTGAAAGAATGTTTACAATACACTTGCAATGCAAGATTCAATGGTCTTCGACACTTGTGTCTAGAGTCAATCCGCCAGTATAACAGTACTTGTAAACTTGTGATACAAACTCCATCTCCAAGCACCTGTATATAAAGAAAATATAAGGCAATATTGGACCTTTCTTGGAATGGGCGTCCAATATGGCATCTTGGACCAAAACCCATACCTAGGGACACTTGGTCAACATTGTAGAATGTATCTGACACTTGTCCACAACTCCCATTCCAAAGAGGTCACCTATTTCCAAAATGGGCTATGATAGATGCTCTTACGACACTTACGACCGTCATAGAATCTGTCATAGTGGTTACAACTTACAGCTGTAAGAGAATCTGTCATACACATGCTATAAATAGCATATTGTCTTACAACACATCATATTCCACCTTGAGGCACCCAAATATGCCTCATTCAAAGATGCTACATGACACATGTCATTACCTATCTTACAACCTTCTATTCTTGACTCTTACATGTCATAGATTTGTCATAGGAATCCATCATAACCGTTTCGGTCAAACATTCCTTACACAACATAGAAGATGCTGACACATGGTAGAATATTCCTACCACTAAGTGGGACACCTATCTCCTCATGTGAGGACAAAATAACAAGTTGTCATAATTCATGTAGGATTGACACATCACCGTGCCACATCTCACAATATGACAAAGTGGAATTTCTAATTATTTACAACATAGGCAATTGAATAATAAATACAAACATTACAAATGTAGAGAATTACCAAGGTTGAGACACCTTAATTCCCAACATTCTCCCACTTGTCGAACACCTTGTAAGAGCCAATAGAAAAATAGGATTTATCTGCTATAAGTCGAGAGGCCCATAGACTCCGAACACCATCTGAACTTCTCTGTGCCCACTGGTTTTGTCAATGCATCTGCAACATTCTTCAAAGTATCTACCTTCTCCAAATTTACCTTTCCATCCTCAACCATGTCCCTCACGAAGTGAAACTAAACATCAATGTGCTTGGTTCTAGCATGGAAAGTTGGATTCTTTGCAAGGCAAATTACACTCTGATTGTCACAACTGATCGTGATTGGACCTGCATCAACACCAATATCTGAATACAATCTCTTAAGCCAAATGGCTTCTTTACAAGAATGAGTTGCTTCCATATACTCAACTTCTGTCGTGGACAAAGCAACAACTGGTTGTCGCTTACTCATCCAACTAATAGCACCACCAAACAGTGTAAAAACATAAGCATTGGTGGATCTCCTGTTGTTAATGTCACCTGTCCAATCTGAATCCACAAATCCATGAATATCAATAGAATGCAGAGGTCTTGAAACATTACCATGATAGAAAATGGAATACTCGGAAGTACCCCTCAAATATTTGAACACTCGCTTAACTGCATCCCAATTTACCCATCCAGGATTAGCCATAAATCGACTAAGGACTCCCACTGCTTGGGCAATGTTTGGTCTTGTACAGACCATAGCATACATCAAATTGCCAACAACACTAGCATAAGGTACTATGCTCATGTCCTCCACCTCACTAGGAGATTTTGGACAATCCTCAACATACAACTTTGTCCCCAAAGAAACGGGAACACACAATGGTCTACAATCGCCATGCTGAATCTGTCCAACACGGACTTCACATACTTACTCTGGCTTAACCAAAGTTTTTTGTTGGTTCTGTCTCTTTTGATTTCCATTCCTAGAATGTACCTGGCTGCCCCTAAATCTTTCATTTCAAACTGAGCTGACAACTTTCACCATGTAATGCTCTAGCTGTGACATGTAGATCTCTTCCTCCAAGTCACCATGAAGGAAAGCTGTCTTCACATCCATCTGTTCTACCTCCAAGTCATAAGCTGCTGCGAGTGACAATAGGAATCGAATGGATGTCAGCTTTGCAATGGGAGAGAAGATCTCACCATAATCTATACCCTCCACTTGTGAATACCCCTTCGCAACCAATCTGGCCTTATACTTCTCAATACTGCCATCTGCACCAATCTTCTTCTTGAACACCCATTTGCATCCAATGGGTTTCTGTCCAGGAGGCAAAGGCACCAAGTCCCAAGTTTGATTCTTTTCCAAAGAAACCATTTCTTCCTCCATGGCCTCCTTCCAGGAACCTGCATCCTTCATAACCAAAGCCTCTGATATAGTTCTAGGTTCATTAGTGTTAGTGATTAAAGCATAAGCACAACTAGAATCAAGCAATGTAAAACCAAACCTTTCAGGTTGCTTTCTTATCCATGTAGACCTCCTCAAGAGCTGAGGTTAAGGTTCAGCTTCTTCCTCTGAGCTTTCAGATCTGCTAGAGCTCTCTTCATCATCAGGTCCAACATTATCTTTCTGTTCAGTCTTCTCAGGGGTGAGAGGAAACTAAACAACATCCTCTTTCTTTTCTTTTTCTTCTGGCTGCGAAATAGTGGAAGAAGGTGTAAGTTCTCTGAAGATGACACTTCTTCTATACAACACTTGTTCAGCCACGGGGTCCCAAAGCTTGTATCCTTTCACACCAACACCGTAGCCGATGAAGATACACTTAACAACTTTGTTCTCCAACTTTGACCACTTTCCCTAGGCACATGTGCATATGCCTCACAACCAAAAACATGAAGATGCCTTACTGAAGGCCTTCTACTAGACAACACCTCCATGGGTGTCTTTCTAACAAGAGTTGATGTAGATTTGTTTACTAGATAGCAAGCAGTGGCAACAGCTTCAGCCCAAAACTTTTGTTCTAGAGTAGCTCCACTATGCATACTCCTAGCCTTCTCCATCAGTGTCCTATTCATCCTCTCTGCAACTCCATTTTGCTGTGGTGTGTATGGAGTTGTCTTATGTCTTTCAATCCCAAGTTCCTTGCAATACTTATCGAATTCTATAGAATAGAACTCAGCACCGTTGTCAGTTCTCAAACATTTAATCTTTTTACCAGTCTGATTTTCAGCAAAAGCTTTAAACTCCTTAAACTTGCTATAGACTTCAGATTTGCTTCTGAGAAAATAAATCCATGTCGTTCTACTGTAATCATCTATAAAAGATACAAAGTATATAGATTTTGATAACGAAGGAACATTAACAGGACCAAACACATCAGAATGAATAAGGTCCAACACACCAGAAGACTTATGAGAACTCAAGTAAAATTGAACACGGTTTTGTTTTCCATAGATGCAATGTTTGCAAAAGTTAAACTCAAGATTACAATCATCTAACCCCTCAATGAGGTTCTTATTTTTTAGGGTACGCAGACCCTTCTCACCAATGTGGTCAAATCTCGTATGCCATAACATTGTCTTTTCTGCAGGAAGTTTAACTTCCAATGCATGATTACAACCATCAAGACTAGAAATAATAGATTTCTTCACTGCTCGTTCAGATGGTGGGGATGAAGTGATTGCTGCCCTCTTCCTTGAGTCAGAAGAACTATTGCATTGTGCAATGCATGCTTCCAGCTGAAACACAGTACCTCTCCGAGTACCCTTAGCAAGCACCATAGATCCTCTAGTCATCTTGCATCCTTCTTTTGAAAAGACAACCAGCACACCTGTATCATTCAAACTACTTACAAAAAGCAGGTTCTGTGCTAAGCCTGGGATGTGCATAACCCCAGAGATCCCCTTCACTCGACCATTAGGGAATCAGATAGAGACTCTTCCACGACCAATGATCTTCAGATGAGAGTCGTCACCTAGATACACCTTTCCACCATCGAACTCCTCATACTTAGTGAACCAGTCTTGATGTGAGGTCATGTGGAATGATGCACCAAAGTTGATTAGCCACACATCATTAGATGCATGGGTTGCTAGGGATGTGATGAAAGCATCATCGTCATCTTGTGATTTGTCAGAATCTGAATAAGGAGCTTTCTTCTTTTTCTTCTTCTCCTCTTTGTATTCCTTTCAGAAATGCCTGATCTTGCCATAGTTCCAACAAAGAGCCTTGGACTTTCTAGGAGATTTGGATCTCCCACAGGATTTGGATCTACCCTTCTCATCTTTCTTGTCCTTCTTCTTCCCTTTCTCCTTGGGTCTTCCACGATCTGCAAGGGCCTCTTTGGCTGCCTCAGAAGACTTTCTCCGCATCTCTTCAGACAACAATGAGGAAACCACTTCTTCCATTTTGAATGTGGATGTGGTGCTTCCACTTTCCATGACAAGATGATCCCATGAGTCCGGTAGAGAACAAATGAAGGTCATACACCGATCCTCCTCCTCCATCTTTACACCAATAGATGTTAATTGTGCAACCAACATATTAAAGGCATTCATATGCTCAGCCACGGATCCTCTGTCCTCCATTGGAAGAGAATACAACTTCTTTCTCAAGAAAAGTTTATTGACTAGGGATTTGGCTTGATACACATCCCCCAACTTCCAAAGGAGTTTTGCAGTAGTCTCTTCATGGACATTTAACAACACAAAATCGGTAAGACTAAGTCTTATGAGACCCTTAGCCTTCCGATCCTTGAGATCCCAATTAGCTTGTGTCATTGTAGCTCGTTTAGTTCCATTCACACTTTCCCAAAGATCTCGGTCAACTAACATGTCTTCCATTTTGAGCTTCCACAGCTCAAAATTACTGCCGTTGAACTTCGCTACTTCAAACCTTCCTGATGTGCCTGCCATCTCCTTGCTGTAACAAGATACAGAATGCTCTGCATAGACTCCCACTCAACCTAAGATTAGCTCAAAAAACCCCTACCCTACAACTAGGACCAAAGGTGATCAAGCTCTGATACCAACTGAAAGGAAGCTAGGTGTGCGGAAAACGCTTCCTACACTAATCTATTGAGGAGAGGGCTATGCAAATTCAACTTTATCCTAACTATTACAGCAATGTTAAACCATTAACATGAGATATTGCAGCAAAACACAAGAACCAGAAAGTAGAGAGAAGAAGAGAGACAAAGATTTACGGTGGGGAAAACCCTTATCGGGTGAAAAACCCCACACTCAGAAACCTAGACAATGTATTAACAAATCTGAAAGAATGTTTACAATACACTTGGAATGCAAGCTTCAATGGTCTTCGACACTCGTGTCTAGAGTCAATCTGGTAGCATAACAGTACCTGTAAACCTGTGATACAAACTCCATCTCCAAGCACCTGTATATAAAGAAAATACAAGGCAATATTGGACCTTTCTTGGAATGGGCATCCAATATGGCATTTTGGACCAAAACCCATGTCTAGGGACACTTGGTCAACATTGTAGAATGTATCTGACACTTGACCACAGCTCCCATCCCAAAGAGGTCGCCTATTTCCAAAATGGGCTATGATAGATGCTCTTACGACACTTACGACCATCATAGAATCTGTCATAGCGGTTACAACTTACAGCTGTAAGAGAATCTATCACACACATGCTATAAATAGCATATTCTCTTATAACACATCATATTCCACCTTGGGGCACCCAAATATGCCTCATTCAAATATGCTACATGACACATGTCATTACCTGTCTTACAACCTTCTATTCTTGACTCTTACATGTCATAGATTCATCATAGGAATCTGTCATAACCGTTTCGGTCAAAAATTCCTTACACAATAGAGAAGATGCTGACACATGGTAGAATATTCCTACCACTAAGTGGGATGCCTATCTCCTCATGTGAGGACAAAATAACAAGTTGTCATAATCCATGTAGGATTGACACATCATCGTGCCACATCCCACAATATGACAAAGTGGAATTTCTAATTATTTACAACATAGGCAATTGAATAATAAATACAAACATTACAAATGCAGAGAATTACCAAGGTTGAGACACCTTAATTCCAAACATTAACCACCTGGGGTGGGTGGGAGGAGATAGTTGCCCTGCAACTTTCCACCCACCAACGAACTGTTCCTCCCACTCGGGGCCAGGTGGGGGGGGAACTATAGGGTGGGGTGGGGTAAAGTTGGGAGAGAACGTAAGGAAATTAATTTACTTTCCAATCCAATTGGTTGGGTTTACTCACTTCTCCATCCAGCATGTGGGGAGCACCTTCACAACTAGTGAGCCAACCTCTATTTCTTAATAACCGCTCATCAATCACATTCTTTGCTTATCGACTTATTCATTCATATATGTAACAAAAACTAGCCCAATGATGTTAGATAGGCTCTCATCCCCCTCTTTTCTATTATTGTATCAATTTGTCAACATCAGCTCAGCTGGAGCTGTAACTGCTAGGAGTATCTCCTCCCAATTCCTTATCCTCATACTTGGATCACTACACAACTGTATCGACTGCAGGGATGTTGGGTGAGGGGCTCTCGAAAAAGAACCGCTACTGATGCTTATGAAATCAATGCTACCGAAGCTGGTGTTGGAGGATATGGAACTGGACCAACCAGTTATGGATCCTACCCGTAGTAACGACCTTTGCTTGCTCCGTTGCTTGTGTCATCATCCTTGGAGTGGAGAAATCTTATCAGAAGTGATCGCTCGACTTGATGATGCAATCAAGTGCTTATTCATTTCCACCCTTGGGGAACCCTATGATTCGTGTGGGTGGGAAACTATAGTTCTCAGAAATAGAGTCGAATCTCCCTCCCTTCCTTTGTTGTCTACTTCCCCTCTGACCTACCTAAGTTCCCTCCCTCTCCAATAGTTGGGTATGGATAGGAGACAAAATCTCATGCTTTGCCCCAGGGGTTGGGTGGGCCTTCATCCTCCCACAACTATCTCCGAGGAACAACTAAACAAAACGGTGAACCCCCAGGGGGGAGATTGTTGGGGTTGGGTGGGTGGTCCCTTCTATCTCCCCCTACCCTCCCTTGGTAGTTGTATCAATCCCCCCTCTATTGAAGTCATTTGACCTCCCAGGGGAAACCAGAATCTGAACGGAGATTTCGGGTCAACCCAGCTTCCATAAGCTCTGGAATCAAACTATTGTTTCCCACCCACCCGTTATCCTATATCTGAGTGGGGGGGTACTATAGGGTGGGTGGGTGATTAATGCTCTCCTAAATGCCAGTTCAGGTGAGGGCCCCCTATCAGTTTCTCCAATTAGTTGTTCTTTGGAACTAGATATTCAACATTTGACCAATGGAACTAGAATCTCTATTTAGATTCCAGTCTCCCTAGGGAAAGGCATAGTAGGAGCAACATCTAGTCTATTGTCAGAGAGAACAGGGAACTGCATGGATACATGGGTTGGGTGGGAGTGATAAGGTGAGCCATAATCTATCGATGGGAGGCCCGACTGACTTTGATCTTCTTCTGCCTCCCCCTTCAAACCTTAGACACTAGATATGGACAAGCATTCAAGAGCCTTTGATAGCCCCTTTCTGAAGAGTGGAGGTGGTGGGCCCCTACTATATCCTCCCATCCACCCCCATTCGAGATTGATTCTTGAACATGCCAATTCCCACCATGGGGACCTTCAACTAATATACCTCCACAACAATAGAATAGAGGGCTCCCAGAACCCTATAGTTCCCACCCACCCGACCCCTTCTATCTCGCCCCACCCACCCCTATTGAGGGGAATTATAGTATGGATAATGTTGGTGGGTGGGTGGCAATAGAGAGGAACTAGAACTCCCACCTACCCCTACTATTCTAAAGGGCCAGCTAAAATTCACTGGGGTTCTAGCCATTTATTTGTAGGGGGTCTAGCCAAACCCCAGGGAATTTCCCAACACCCCTACCCATCAACTATGGATAGGCCTCCCACCCGGGCACTTTCAACGTTTCTACCTCCCGGGGGCCCGCCCACCTAGTGGATGATAGTGGGTGGATGATAGTTGGGTGGGCGGCCATCCTATATCCACCCACCCACCCAACTATCATCCACCACCCACCCTGCTATAGTTGCTTTAGTAGATTAGTTGTTCAGTGGGAATGGTAATGGTGACCTTGTGATTGTTGTTGAGGGAATATAAGTTGTTCTGCTGTTAGTGGGCTCTCTTAGTTTGTTATGGGTTGGTGGTATAGTAAGGCATGAGGTTGGGGTTAATCTAGTTGGGTGGGTTGGGTTTAGGCTGGTTGGGGTTAGGCCGTACAGTGAACAAGGAATGGTAGCTGGGGTTGGGTAGTGGGTGAGAGTGTCAACCTTGGGCTCGCTTCCCTGTGGGTGGGAGTGTCAATCTTGGGCTCAATTCCCTGAATGGAGTTCCAGGGGGTTGGACAACTAGAAAGGAAAGGTTGTCTAGCTTGGTCAATAGAATAAGTGACATGGTTGGTGTGGTAAAGTCAATGTAGATGGAAGTTAGTGTGGGTTAAGTGGTGGGTAAGCTTTGTGTGTAGGGTGGGGTTAGTGGCTGCCTAAGGTGCGTGGGAGGAGGAAAGCAGGTCGGGGTAGTGAACTACATCCTCCGCCTGACTTGGATAATGGCTTATCCAAGCCCAACTATATATCTTCAGCCCCTCTATATATATTATTGACATCCATTCTTATATGGGTGGTTCCTGTCTCCCCACTAGAACTTTGTTGCCACCAAAAAAAAATTGGTTGCTGGCTTTCATTCTGTAAGTGACTGAATCAAGAATATTAGATGACTGAATCAAGAATAGAGGTAGAGAAGATCTTGTGCTTCTATTGATTGCCCAAGTATGGGTTCCCTAATCATCCCGGCAGTTGCCGGTCCTTATCCTCCCTATCCTTTCTATCCTTATGCTCCCTATCCTTTCTATAGTGGGTCAGCGTTTGTGTCCTTCTGTTAGTGGGCACCCTTCCTTTAGTTGTGGTATAGAAATATGTGGTTTTTTGGTTCCTTGTTCTCTGAATGAGGCTGCTGCCCTCCCTCTTTATTATTGTGGACTGATGTGTGCGAAGAGATCTGATCCTGTGAAGTGTACGAAGAGATATGATCATGTGGTTTGTTAGGGGGCCTATCCTAAGGGAAAAGGGGCCTATCCTAACTAACTATAGTGGGCAGGTTTCCTTCCAGGTAGACACTCTTAGAGGGCGACTACTAGGTGCATTCCTTTCATCACGAAGTTGGCTGATCGAGGGGTGCATTCCTGCAGTCTCTCATAGATGGACTACCCACCTCATTCATCACTAATAGACTTCCTCCTATTCGAATAAAATCTTTTGTGCCAAGCCTATAGTTTATTTAGGAAACTAATAGATAGATGCTTGTTCGGGCAAATCCAGCTTTAACCCCCCACAATGTTTTGGAGAAACTGAGCTGCTTAAATATTATTGTGGGTGGGTGGGTACCTATTATAACCCCACATTGGGGTCTAGGGGTTTGCCTGGGGTGGGTGGGAGGATTATAGTTGGGTGGGGGGAGAACTTTAGCACCCCCCTTTACTTTCCACCCACTTGGGTGGGTGATTAAGTTGTTAGTGGGGGTTATGTTTCCCGGATTAACCCACAGATAGAATCAATCGGGTGGAAGGAAAGAGAGGATGGTAGGTAGCTTCTCTCAAAAAAATTAAGGGTGGGAAGTTAGGCCCAACTATAGATTGTTGATAGCCTCTGATTGGGGGGTTGAACCAAGAAATAAGAATGGGGTGGGCCCTATCTCTATAATGGTCCAACTATTAGTTAGAATCGAATCTCTATAAATCTAGGTAGAAAGCCTACCAGTTTTATTGCTTCCCACCCCAGCCAAATCCTGCATTGACCTTAGAATCAAGATGTCCTACTGAATCAATTGATCAATTTTTCGCTGTCCCAGTAGTTGAATAAGTCAATGGAAAGGACAAGTGGACACCTATGATTGGTAGTGACGGTTGTCTGGGATAGGAAACAGAAACCTCTAGCCCGCTGAACCTGCCAACCAAAGATAGATGGGAATCTCATACTACAGTAGATGGCTTGCGTAAAGAAATAATAGGGCCCCTTGATATGCCTAGACAACTCTTCCATCCACCTCCCCCACTTCTAGGGCTTACTCTCCACCCACATCTGAATTCCTTTTCTCATTATTGTTCATTCGACGACCTGCCTCTGTAAACTTGACCCTCATGTGTGAGGCAATTGACGCCTCCCACCCACCCCTGCTAGGGGCCCCCATCACTTTCCTCCCACCCAATTACAACAACAAATAATCTACCTCCACTGAACCCTGCTCGGGGCCCGGTCTTGCCTTGAACCCCTACAAGGATATGTTTCGAGTGTACAATATTTGCATGATTAGTCGCCACATACCAACAATCTCCCACTTGGAGACTGATCAGGCTCCACACCAAACAATCTCCCACTTAGAGGCTAATCCTGGACGACACCACTGCACTTGCAGCTCCCATTGGATTACAGGTCTGGTTGGTTTCTTATGTCCACCATTTATAGTCATGAAGGCCAACAGAAACTAATGTGGAAATTTGTTTCTCCCATGTAATTGCCTTTGTGAACATATCTACAGGATTCTCACTTGTGTGAATTTTCTCCAGCTTCAACTATCCATCCTCCAAAATTGATCGGATGAATTGATATCTCAGCTGTATGTGTTTGGTCTTTGAATGCAAGGCATAATTCTTTGCAAAACGTATGGTACTTTGGCTATCTGTAAACAAATAATTGTTAGCTTGTAGTTTGCCCAATTCTTCCATGAAAGATTGTAGCCATATCATCTCCTTGCTTGCCTCTGCTGCAGCTACATACTCTACCTCCATGGTGGATAAAGCAACCACCTTTTGCAACCGTGAGGTCCAACTCACTGTTGTACCACCTACAATAAAGACATAACTTGTAGTACTCCACCTAGTATCAATATCCCCTGCCAAATTTGAGTCTACATAACCTGCTAAATGAGTATTAGAGCCCCTAAAACATAAATGTTTATTGGATGTACCTCTCAAATACCTGAGAACCCATTTTACTGCATTCCAATGCTCCAATCTAGATTACTCAATGAAGGAGATATCGTAGCATGGGGGTACGGGAAATCTATCTAACATTGCATCAAGTTCTGAAATGAGCATTAATGGTGACCCAGAAGGTCCCTGAAGCATCCCGTTGCAAGTTGCACTATTAGTGACCATGGAAGGAAAATTTGTCGAGCCTTAAAAATTAGGCTTCCATCAACTATTTTCTTTTTGTATTGGGAGTAGGGGAATCCCCACAACTTTGATAAGTGAATGAGAAGGGCCAAACCATTAGGCTTTGGCAATCAGGCCATCGTCGAACCACCATCATTCGAGTAGATGAACAAACACCATCCTGAACTCTGAAGTTTGCAAGTAAAGGGAATACTCATCGAGCTTTAGCAGTCAAACCATGGCTATTCATTTCATAGAATGGGTGCAAAAGGAAACCCTGATCCCCAAAGTCTGAAAAACACAAGGGAACATCTATCGGGCTTCAACAATCGAGCCTACGCTAAACATCATGCAATCGATCATACAAAAACTGCATCGTCTGATTCCACAATCCCAAAACACTTAGGAAAATATGGAACGTTGAGGATTAAGAATTGGGAATACTGTTGAACATCCAACACTCTACAAGAAAACAAGAACCCCCTGAACTCCAAAGTCTGAAAAACATAGACAAGGTAAACCTATCGAACTTCGGTAGTCGGGCCTTCGCTTGATCGCCCTACACTAGGAAAGAGAAAAGAGTCTCCCTGATATCATGATCCTGAAAGACTTGGAATGATTTGAAGTGTCGGGGATCAGGGATTAGGGCTACCATGAAATGCATGCTGCTGAAGATGAATAACCAAGTCAGACTGATGCCTAGTTCCCAAAATACTTGATAGTTATATTTATTAGGGATTGGGAATCAAAGATGCTACAAACCATCGAACCATCCTTGAAGCAAAAGAATAGACACCTCCCCGATGCCACGATCGTTTAGACTTAGAACACTTTTAAAGCTATCAAGAATCAGAGATCGGGGATGCCATTGAAATCATGTCACTAAAGAAACTAAGGATGTGAATGACCGATGGCCTAATCTCCAAAGAATTGGAAGGAAATAAAGCGCATCAGGGATTGAGGATTGGGCAAGCACACAAACACATGCCTAGAGACAAGATGAAATAAGGATGACCGACATGATAACTTCAAAATACTTAAACATATTTGAAGCACATCAAGGTAGAGTTTAGAGCTAAAAAGGACAGCATGCTGGTAAGGGAAACCATGAAACTTTTAAAGGCCAAAAAAGATAGAAAACCTTAGGAAAATTTTAGAAACTCTCAAACTTAGGTTTTTTGGATTCTGAGTCAATAATCACCGTTAGCTTCAAAAAAAGGTAAACTTGAGTCATGTCTTGCTCCTTTAGATCTCTTCTACTAGGTGGTCTCATATCCCACCTCATGGTAGTGATGAATCAAGTAGGATGGATAAGGATGGAAAATGCACTCCATTTCTCTAAGTGACTTTTTAGAACCAATGGACAAGCTTTTTGAGTAACTCATTTTGCTGTGCTTCTTGATTCAAAGGAAGATACACAAATTCTCCATGGAAGACTCCTCCGCATGAATATATCCCTACATCGTTGTAGCAAGTTTACAAACCAAGTTTACCTCAATATATATCAGTAGCAGGGAACTAATTTCCAACACCCAACTTTCCTTCTAAAAGATAGTAATTAAAATATTAATGAGATTATTTCTCCAAATAGCTTCCACTTTGTTATGGATACCATATTGTAACTCCTCATTAATGTCTAGTCATAGAATTTCTCATGAAGAAGCTACCAAGTGTCTTGGGAGTTACCACAACCTTTTATGGAAACCCACACCCCCACATTATTTATTATTATTTTATTTGTTTCTACTAAACCATGACCCCTTTATTAAAATATTTTTATATCCCTAATGGGAAAATAAAGATAGTGCCCACATAAGCTAATTAATTAAAAAGGGAAATTATAAGTCTACCCTTCCCGAAACTGCTTTCCTACGAGCAATGCAGACTTAGGTGCTCAAGAATCTTTGGTCCCTCCCATGTAACATTTTGTACAAGTAGGTTCCTCTAACGAACTAATTATTCTATGACTATTCTATTCCTTAGCTTCTTCTCTTGTGTATTAATGATCAATTTTAGAACCAAAATGAGCTTCTCTCTATCATCTAATGATGGAAACTCTACTAATGGTGTAATATGTTGTCCAAGTGTCCTTTTTAGACAAGATACATGGAAAACATTGTGAATTCTATTGTTTTCTAGCAATTCCAACTCATAACCAACTTCATAACTCTGTAAGGTTCATAGAAACAAGGTTTGAGATTTTTAGTCCCATGTCATTTAATTGAAGTCTACCTATAAGGTTGCAAGTGTGGGAAGATCATATCCACAACCTTGAAGGATCTCTCAGTGTGGTGTTGAACGACATAAAAATTTTGTTGATTCTGAGCTTGCTAGAGGTGATCTTTGAGTGACCTTAGAATGTCCTAGCTATGCTTCACCAAGTCACTAGTTGTTGGCGCTCTGCTATTTATGAACACTAAATTAAAGAAGGTTAGTGTATCATAACCATATAGTAAAATAAATGGAGACATACCAATGGACAAATGATGAGTGGTACGGTAGTAGTATTCTCTAAGCTATAACCACTTGACACCTATGCTACTTGTTGACCTGTGACATAATTTCTCAGATATCCTTTAACCCACTTATTTACTATCTTTGTCTATCCATCTATCTAGGGATGATAACTAGTACTAGGAGTGAATTCTGTACTAGTCAAAGGCAAAAAATCTCATAAGAAAGAGCTAAGAAATCTTCCATCTCTATCACTAACAATGTTTTTAGGTAAACCATGTAGTCTAAACATCTCTTTGAAAAATAAATCTACCACCTAATGTGCTTTGAATTATCGCCCTCCTCATGATAAATTAAATAAACTATTTAATTTAATTAATTTATTCGATCCCCATTATCACCTACCCGCAATTAATTAAATAAATCTTATTTAATTAATTTCCTTAACCATTACCCAAAATTAACTAAATAAATATTTTAATATTTATTTAATTAATTGTCCCTCTTTGCCATTAGCCCAAATTAATTAAATAAAGTCCATTTATTTAATTAATTTAACCTTACCTATAGCCAAACCTTGGTTAATGAAATAAATATCATTTATTTAATTAACTAACCTATCCCATCAAATCCCTACAATGAAATTAATTAAATAAACCTCTATTTAATTTATTTGGATCACTAATTAACCCATCCACTAATTTCCTACAGCCATATTAATTAAATTAATCCCCTATTTAATTAATCTAAACCTTCATTAACCCATCACCCCTAATTAATTAAATAATCTAAATTATTTAATTATTAAGCTCAGATGTGTCTCCACCTCACCCTTCCCAATCCATGCACTTGTATCATCTCATCCCACTCACCCATAAAATGAATTTTTAATTCATTCACATTTATCCATCTTCATTAATGCAAAGCCTTCCCAAGACCAAAATAAAAATTCAAAAGCATTGTGAGCCCTCCATCTTTGTTGATGAAACCCCATCCATTGATTTCACTATGAAATCTCATCCATTGGATCTCATCTTTGAATTCCAACCATTGATTTCAACAAATCTATTGAGGTTCTTCCTAGAAATATGTATATTGTGTCTAAATAAGGTATATTTATCACTAAGGATAATAATGAAATACTAGTAAAGGAATAAAATATCATAAACTAATGATATTTATAAAATAATATGAGTCACCATTAGCATTTGAGGAGTTGGAGAATCTTTGCCATTCATAAATGTTGGTGTAAAGGGTTGAAAGTGTGAGAACTAGGATTAATTGGATGAGTGACGACACCGATTGAGTCACCTAAGTCTAGCAAAGGCACACTCTGCAAGATTAAAGGAAACAAGAATGTAGACAAGAAGAGATAAAAGCAAAAGCTCTATGAATGGATGAATTAACTAACAATATAAAGTATATTATATAGCCAATAGTCGTCTAAATTTAGTGGAGCCAAAATAGGCATGTCCACTTAATTAAGACTGGCTAAAAAAGCATTACCAAGAATAACATGATGCTAAAGATGGATTCCTAATCAACTAGTACTCCTAAGCAAGATTAACTCCTATGTGTAATTATCCATGTGCATGTAAATGTAAGAGATAATATACACTAACACCCCCCTTAAGCAAAGCTTAGGTGAGGAAAGAAGATGGGCCCCGACAACTAGGCCTGATTAGATACCCAAGTACAATGCAATATCTTATAAAGCGGAGAAAGGAAGAAAACCATGTGGGAAAAAACTTCCCTCCAAAAGAGAAAATAAAATGAAGAAAACTAGGAAGCCTCCTTGAAGATGATAACTCTGCACCAAGACTGGAAACATCTCGCTTTGACTATGATGATGCATATATGACCCCCCATAGGAGAGTAAAAGAGACTATGTAGCCCCTCCTCAATGAAGTAGCCCCTATGCCAAAAAAGAATGCTCGTGTATGAATGTTGAAGATGATCCATTTGTGGCAAATCACATTTCTCCCCTTAGGAAGAAACAAATCCAATGGTGAATGCTCAAAGAAGCAAGGTGAGGTGGTAAGTCTCATGAAGTACCCTGTCTTAGAATATTGCTCAAATGTTTTCATGATAATATCTAAATGAGTCACAATCAAATTAGGAGGCTCAGGCCTAACTAAAACAAGTGATGATCTCTCAAAATCATGTGAAAACTAATGAAGAACATGATCCAAAGAACTGATGTATGGTGTTGCAAGTATGAGGTTATCCAGTGTTGTCATTGATGTCAACATACTCATATTGCATTGACAAGAAGGATTTGATGAGCTGTGTGCTGAGGATATTGAGAAAATTAGTCTCAGTCAGGAACAGTGAAGAACAGTGATGAGAAGAAGGTAAATGTACTGTATAGGATGAGAACCGGAGGATGCGGATTAAAGGGTTAGTAGATATGAGTCTTGAGATGCTACAGTTAAGATTTCAGAGGTCCGCATGAAGATCTGAAGAAGTTGTGGCTGCCGGTATAGAACCGGGTCCGGCAAGTATCCGGAGGTGACAGAGGATCACAAAAAGGTCCGGTGAGGTCCGGAATTGTATTATCATAATCTGCGGATTGGAAGGAGTGTTTGAGATGTCCTTGTGATGTGTCATCCTGATTTGTGTGTGATTTGGAGGTCCGGAAGTACCTCTTGCATTATGACAGTGGCGACAGACTGTGTTCTTGAAGTTCCGGATGAGGAAGACAAGAGATCCGAGTAAGCAGAGGAAGTGCGGATGTATCCGGACATTCAGACAGGCTTGTGAAGGTTCTTGGATCATGTTTAGGTTGTGTTGTTGGTCCGCATTGATGGTAGAGCCCGGAATTGAAGTTATTCTTCCGGATGAAGTTCTTGCTCTGTGTAGCCGACCGGATGAGTTGTTCATCCGACGAATGTTCTTGTGATGGCCGACCGGATGTGTTATTCATCTTGCGGATACTCCTATGGTTGTTTGCCGACTTAGATGTTTGTTCCTAAGTCGATGTCTTGTATAAATAACGGTTTGTGAGTTCATTTCAGTGTGTGGTGTGAAGATGAGCATGATATAGCGAAGAAAGGTGCGAAAGGCAGAGCAGAGATTGTTGGGCTTAATTGGAACTGATCCGGACATGGTAGAGATGTCATTCTCCAGTTCAAGACTGTGATTTTTATCACTTTGTAGACAGTGTGTCTCCTTGTAGGCAGTGGGCCTCTTTGTGAGCAGTGTGCTCGGGCAGTGAGCCCTTATTGGCATGTACCATTCATTTTTCTTTATTCTTCTAACAGAGAATAATTCTTGGGTTAATCACCCCGTGGTTTTTCCCTTAACTGGGTTTTCCACGTCAAAATCTTGGTGTTCAATGTGTTGATGCTTATCTGCTCTTATGTTTATGTATTATGCTTCCATGAATGATTATTTGATATGCTGCTAACTAACAACAGAGAATTAAGTGTTTGAAATAGAAGAAGTTCTATACAACTGATTCACCCCCCCCCCCTCTCAGTTGTATGCCCTAGATCCAACATATGGATGTGGAATGTCAATGCATGCCATGTGGCTAAAAACCAAATCCCACGTAATGTCCTACGAAGAATCTCTAGAAGCCCTTAATGAAGCCTCTTTGAAATCTATAGTAAAAGCAGGTGAATGTATAATGTCATCAAATAGAAATATGAGATCCTCCAAGGTGTCATCAAGATTTGATATATGAGACTCTACAAACAACCAAGAGATGTCTAGTAGAAGTGTATCCTAATGAGGTGAATCCTGAATATGACCCTACTGAAATGAATCATTGGAAACTCTCGAAGGAGCAACATTGAACTCAGAAGTAGTAGTAGGTACTGTAGGAGTATCCTTAACTGTAGATGAAAAAGATGAATTCTTGATGTCCTGGTGCAAAGAGTCATTGGAGGCTCTCAAAGGAATGACACTGAACTCTGATGAAACAATATGTGCTAGAGGAGATGTGATCTCAATATCCTGCTATAAAGAATCACTAGAAGCTCTCAAAGGAACATCACTGAACTCTATCGAAGCAATAGGGGCGGAAGAAGTTTGTATGTCATTTGACCATCTAAGACTGGAAATATACTCAAGCTCCTCTGAAGTATCATCATCAAAGGGTATGTTGTCTGCTTTAGGAAGAGGAAGAAGACAAACTGCAATAAGATCATCTGGGAATGGAGAGATATGATGATCTTCGTGAATCTCCCAGATTCTAGTCCAAAGTGTGTGAGGAGCCTCAATGTCTGATACATCACTAAGAGTGTCAGGATCAACACTAAGACAAATCAAACCTACTACATGGTCAATGATATTTTCCCAAGTTGATTTTCTCCCTGATGTGTCTAGTTTAGGAATAAGTCCATAGAGACAAGGCAAAAGATCAAGCCATATGAGGTGTGTCAAGATGTCATTTTTCCAAGACTCATAATTGGCCTTCTCTAGGATTACCACGAAAGGATGAGCAGCGAAACTCATGATGAAACCAAGACCAATTTAATCTCAATGCATAAGAAAGGCGGGAAGGAAGGAAGTGTTCAATGACACGACACACAAGACCCCCCTTGAATAATCCATGTTGCAATCAATGTGTAAAAGAAGACAACTCAAACCAATAAGACGAAAACTGATTATTTGAATACCCCCCCTAATTGTGGCACTTTATAAGTAGTGTGTGGGCAAAAATTTGCCTATTACACAAGTCTAAATGCACTTTTATTTTGCCAAAGAATTTTTTTTGGACAAAAATAAACTTTACAAGGAGTAGCAATGATTTTTTTTTTAAAACAAAGCTTTTTAAAACAGGTTTAAATATAACTTGTCTTAAAAAAACCCTAAATATTTAGGAAAAAAGCACAAAACAGGAAAAATTTCTAAGAAAACCAGTGAAAATTAAAGTCAATTTACCTCTAAGAATCTATTTATGAGTAGATGCAGGGGTGTGAGCTTGTTTTGAACCTAGATTTGGTCTTTGAAAGGATGAATCACACCAAAACTGGTTTCCTTGCAAGAAAAATGCCTTCCAAATAGAGGATTAATGCATAGGGATTTCCATGCACACCTGCACATGGGTTTCCTCTGCCATGCAAAAATAAAACACCCCCTGCTGGCTAAAGAAATGCCTTGCAAATTCAAAACATCTTGCAGAACCAAAGCGCCTTGTTGCAAAACTAGATCACTCTCCCTCTCTACAGAAGTAAAATCGGCCTACCCAAAAAAAAGATATTTGGGGGCTAATTTTGATGGATGAGGCCAGTGTTACGTGTCTCTTGATAGGATCGAACACTGGCATCAATAGAGGCGATGTTACCTTTGCCAAATAGGTCGCGGGCCTCCTAGGCAATTCCATGTGCCTTCTCTGTAGGCCACGACCCAAAAGAATAGGCCATGAGGCACAAACCCTTGCTCCACCCTCTACAAAAGATTTTTTCCAAGACAAACATGAGGAAAAAATTGCAATATCAAGCCAAAAAATGATAGAGTTGAAGTCGCCTTTCTATAGGATAGTCATGCCTTTTACAGGCCTTGGGTCGTCCCTACCTTTCTATCAACGCCTTTCTGCAAAGTTTCAATGCCTTTCTAAGTTGAAATTGACATATAACCGCCCCTTAAGTGCCCTGATTAGGTCTCTCAAATGGGCTTCAAATACCTTGTACAGAAACACCCCAAAATAAGGTTTTACTCTACCCAAAAAAATGCCAAAAATAGTCGCCTTCAAGTAGGTTTGAAAGCAAGTAGGTTTGAAAGCAAACAGGGGTGACATGGGTTTTGGGCTCCTCAGCTAACTAAACTAGAAGAGAGAATAGATATAGTTCTTGGGTTGTTTGCCTACCTTATGAAGAGGCCTCGGACCTTTCGAAGAGGTCGCGATCTAGACGCCTTCAGAGCATGCACACCATCTGCACATAGAATACCCTCAAAATGGTGTAGATCTATCTCTTTGCAATACACTTACGTAGGAATATCACATTAATAGAGACTAAAAAATCCCTTATTATGCAAAGAAATGTTTTTAAATTAACTATGCAATTAACCAAACCACCATTCAAGCCAAAACCCACTCTGATACCATGTGAGAACCAGGATCAACTAGACAAATGATGACACCAGTTGAGTCACCTAAGTCGAGCAAAGGAACACTCTGCAAGATTAAAGAAAACAAGAATGCATACAAGAAGAGATAAAAGCAAAAGCTCAATGAATGGATGAATTAACTAACAATATGAAGTACATTATATAGCCAATAGTCGTCTAAATTTAGTGGAGCCAAAATAGGCATGTCCACTTAATTAAGATTGGCTAAAAAAACATGACCAAGAATAGAATGATGCTAAAGATGGACTCTTACTCAACTAGTACTCCTAAGCAAGATTAACTCCTATGTGTAATTATCCATGTGTATGTACATGCAATAGATAATATACACTAACAAAAAGGCATTGGGACTATTAAGTAGTGTATAAATTGGGAAGTGTCTACTCTATACAATTTGTACCTATGACCATCAAATATATGTGTATGACCATCTTACCTATCTTGTCACCTTGAAAATACTTGAATATTTTTTGAAGTATGTTATTATATATGAACAATAATGACAATTACTCACATTTATTTTAAAAGTAAATGATTTTTTCTTTTACTGAATACTTCCTATTTAACTTATATTAAAAAACAATAAATAGTACATATTCACAAAAAAGGGCAGGATGGTAAAAAAGGCACACCCACGAAGTCAAAGCCTTAACAGATAATCAAAACACAGTTTTAAATCCTTAACAAGTGAACAAAAGCCAACATAATAACAAAGGGCCAAGCTTGGAGAAAACTAAGTAGCAAGAGCAACACTAGGAGAGGGAGGAGGATCCTGATCATCAGGTTTCGCCCAAACATTTCCAAGGGTGGTTTCATCAATGGGATCCCAACCATCGAGAGCATCAATACCATCTTCATTCTCCTTAGGAAGAGGTTGAGCACAGGTCAGAGAAATGGCAAGCTGCAAGTGAGGGAATTTGCCTATGTCAGGCTAACCAGCATCCCGCTGAGGTGATGGCATTTTGGAAGGCTGAGACCATCCTCCATGGGTAATAGAATCCCTAGAGGGCTGAGGGCCACATGAATGAGAGCCATGATCTCCACGATCACCACGGTCGCCATGGTCACGCTAAGAGGACTGACTGTGACCACACTGACACCCTCGAGAGGAGGTAGCCTAGTTAGGCAGAACCTGAGCAACAGTTCAAGGGGCATTTCCCCAATGGTCTAGAAACTTCTGGAGATGGGCAACTTCAAGTGCAACTTTGCTAGTTTGCACTTGAATTTGCATCAGAACATTAGAGAAAATAGTAACTTTAGTGTACAGAAAAAAATGCTTATCAACAGAACAATGAGTGAAAGTAGTAGCATTTCTATCCTTCCAAATGCTAAAAAGAATTCCACCCTAAAAGCATGCCAAATCTAAGAGTATTTGTGAGGGAGATAAGGCCATTCATTGAGTAAGACCATATGCCAAGAGAAAGGAGTAGGTTTGAAAAGTTTGAAAAAATCATGGATCCAATTCTAAGTTTCTTGAGCCCATGGGCAAAAACAAAAGTGCTTGAGAGACTCAAGCTGCCCACAAAATGGACAATGAGGAGTGGCTATTCCCATATGAGCCAAAGGAACTCCTAAAGGGAGGCCTTGATATAGTAGACACAAGTGAAATGAGACAATTTAGGCTCCACCACAATAGACCAAACACATTGAAATTGTCTGTGCCAAGTCCCGCAAGAGGATTGAAGTTGCCAACGATGATTTAGCTGCTCCACCATATGCAAGTGGGGAGACAACCAGGAATAACCTTTGGAAGGTTTGTAATTCCAAAAATGAGTGTCTGGATACCATTTCCAATCCTTCCACCAAGGTTTGAGAGATCTAACTCCTAACTTATGAATCATTTGAGGAGGAATATCATCAATAATTGACAGGTAGGTCTCTTGATCTGCATTTAGGAGCCTATATTTCTGCTTGAATTTAGGCCAAGACAATAAATTCTTGGTGGTCCTATGCAAGAAGTCAGGGAAAACATGAATCCCATGTTTAAAAAATTTTAAGGCATGAACCCAAGACAACTTAGCAAGCGGTATGTCTTGAATGTTGAGAACAAGAGACCACCAAATGGATTGATGACAAATGGATAATCCATTACGAAAATCATCTCCAACCTATCGAAAGTAGGGTTTGAGGGCTTCCCAAACTTCCAAATGCTTTTGATAACAAACGTGCCTCGAATAGAGACAAAATCTCTCATAATGAGGAAGCCCCCATAGCTCTTTGTTGAAAAGCTTTTGTTATCTGGAACGATGATAAAGGCCATACCGTCACCATTGTAGTCGATTTTTTCTACGAAGATGGTAAAGATGGTGGTAAAACTAGCTGACCACATCGTTATTTGCTAGCGGTAGAGAACCCTTCCGATGTGGTATTGAACATTTGGAGCCGTTTTGTTTGAAGAAGAAACATTTACAGTGGCGTTTGGATCTAGTGTGAGATCGATATAATCATACTCAACTGAAAGGAAGCATCCCCCATGTATATCAGCTGCTGGATGTTGTTTTGGCTAAAGTCGGCAAAGGAAAAATTAGTGCTGTTGTCATTGGGCTGCTGTGCAGAGAAAATAAAAACTAGAAGCAGGCTTATCAAAGCACAAATTCACCTTTTCCACATAGTTATCCTCTTAACATCCAATGATCTAACCTCCAAACCTTTACAGTGTGTGCATAGGAAGTGGCACCCTAAATATTTTAAAGGCTGGGTTTAACTATCCGGCACTGGCAGGTTGTAGTTAAAGGAGCTTGAAGGGTTGTTTATGGTGGGACTGGGAACAGGTCCCACACCTTATTTTTTCCATATAATATTACCTATACTTCAATTAAACTGGACAACCCTTTACTAAAATTAAATATTTTATATTTGTTTGAATTGATAATATAATTTTTGCTCTCAACCTTTGTCAGCATGTAATATGCCATATAAAGCTAAGCCATTAGGTATAATCCGTGTTGCCCTAAAAATCATTATGGAGCTCACGATGAAGGAAATGAGTGGGAGGAGAAATGTGGTAGCTATTTTGTAGAAAGGAATAGAGCAATGAGATCACAGGATCTGAAAGATGAAAAATATAGAGAATATAAGGAAAAAGTAGCCGTCACATAAATGAAACTGTTCTCTATTTTTTGTCCACTCTTCATCAATAGGTCATTTCAATGCGAGGAATGTGGCAGTATTAGAAAATAGACAGGGTTTCCATACATATATTTGGGGAAATTGTGAAACATTTATGTTCATCTTGAATTATTTCCCACTTGGATCCTTTTTTCCTCCTTTTTTCTGACTCTATATATATTGTATGTAGTTTCATTTGAAAGGGGAACATTTGCAGGTCCATGCTGCTGGAGCTCTGCGTGTAAATTATTTTCTGTTCCTTTTGTTCTGGAACATGATATGTCTGCTTATGCTCATTTTTCAGCTCTATACGCTTTTGTGTTTTCTTCTACATTCATGTTCAGTATTTTTCAACCGTCTAGAGAAGTTCTAGTATTTTGAACGTACAAATGTACTTTATCAATGATTAATATATAGAGTTGTGATCAGTTTCTCTATTCAATTATGAATGTCTAAGTTATGGATCTGTTGGTAGTTGTTATACACATTTTGAGTGAGAATTGTCAGTGTTGATTCGTTCCAAACTTTTGGTCATATATGGTTTTTCGGCTACTACTTCACTATTTTTCTAACCATAAAGCCAATCCTTCAATGCTTATATTTTGAAGGATTTCGAATGTGTATCTCAATAGCCATATCGCTCGTTGAATATTAGGAATGTGTCCTTACTCCAATGTGTTTTTCCTAAAATGTAAAAACAAAATTAAAATAGCAGTGTTTAAAAAATCAGGGTAGGAGATTATTTTATTGTATATGGAATATTTTATGATGGCCTCTACAATAGTGCCTATTATAAGGCATGTGGGGGGAGAGAACTAGAAAAAATGCATCTCCTTCCAACTGCTACAGCATAATAATCAACTACTATAATAATGAGGCAATATGAAAATATTTATGCTGAGCAGAAATACGTGATAGGCCTATGGATTATTCTGAAGTTAATTCTTGGGATGTTTGCCCTTCATCGTTCCCTTTTTCTTTTCCTTTCATTTGGTATGTTAGATAGAGTGTGTGAAGAGGAGGATTGAGAAAAGGAATGTGTCCTTACTCCAATGTGCTTTTCTTGAAATGTAAAAACAAAATTAAAATAGGTAATCAGAGTAGCAGTGTTTAAAAACCAGGGTAGAAGATTATTTTGTTGTATATGGAATATTTTATGATGGCCTCTACAATAGTGCCTATTATAAGGCATGTGGGAGAGAGAACTAGACAAAATGCATCTCCTTCCAATTGCTACAACATAATAATCAACTACTATAATAATGAGGCAATATGAAAATATTTAGGCTGAGCAGAAATACGTGATAGGCCTATAGATTATTCTGAAGCTAATTCTTGGGATGTTTGCCCTTCATCATTCCCTTTTTCTTTTCCTTTCATTTGGTATGTTAGATGGAGTGTGTGAAGAGGAGGATTGAGAAAAGAATTGTGTCCTTACTCCAATGTGCTTTTCCTAAAATGTAAAAACAAAATTAAAATAGGTAATCAGAGTAGCAGTGTTTAAAAACCAGGGTAGGAGATTATTTTATTGTAAATGGAATTTTTTATGATGGCCTCTACAATAGTGCCTATTATAAGGCATATGGGTGAGAGAACTAGAAAAAATGCATCTCCTTCTAACCGCTATAGCATAATAATCAACTACTATAATAATGAGGCAGTATGAAAATTTTTAGGCGGAGCAAGAAATACGTGATAGGCCTATGGATTATTCTGAAGCTAATTCTTGGGATGTTTGCCCTTCATCATTCCCTTTTTCTTTTCCTTTCATTTGGTATGTTAGATGGAGTGTGTGAAGAGGAGGATTGAGAAAAGGAATGTGTCCTTACTCTAATGTGCTTTTCCTAAAATGTAAAAACAAAATTAAAATAGGTAATCAGAGTAGCAGTGTTTAAAAACCAGGGTAGGAGATTATTTTATTGTATATGGAATATTTTATGATGGCCTCTACAATAGTGCCTATTATAAGGCATGTGGGGGAGAGAACTAGAAAAAGTGCACCTCCTTCCAACCGCTACAGCATAATAATCAACTACTATAATAATGAGGCAATATGAAAATATTTAGGCTGAGCAGAAATACATGATAGGCCTATGGATTATTCTGAAGCTAATTCTTGGGATGTTTGCCCTTCATCATTCCCTTTTTCTTTTCCTTTCATTTGGTATGTTAGATGGAGTGTGTGAAGAGGAGGATTGAGAAAAGGAATGTGCCCTTACTCCAATGTGCTTTTCCTAAAATGTAAAAACAAAATTAAAATAGGTAATTAGAGTAGCAGTGTTTAAAAACCAGGGTAGGAGATTATTTTGTTGTATATGGAATATTTTATGATGGCCTCTACAATAGTGCGTATTATAAGGCATGTGGGGGAGAGAAATAGAAAAAATGCATCTCCTTCCAACCGCTACAACATAATAATCAACTACTATAATAATGAGGCATTATGAAAATATTTAGGTTGAGCAGAAATATGTGATAGGCCTATGGATTATTCTAAAGCTAATTCTTGGGATGTTTGCTCTTCATCATTCCCTTTTTCTTTTCCTTTCGTTTGGTATGTTAGATGGAGTGTGTGAAGAGGAGGATTGAGAAAAGGAATGTGTCCTTACTCTAATGTGCTTTTCCTAAAATGTAAAAACAAAATTAAAATAGATAATTAGAGTAGCAGTGTTTAAAAACCAAGGTAGGAGATTATTTTATTGTATATGGAATATTTTATGATGGCCTCTACAATAGTGCCTATTATAAGGCATGTGGGGGAGAGAACTTGAAAAAATGCATCTCCTTCCAACCGCTACAACATAATAATCAACCACTATAATAATGAGGCAATATGAAAATATTTAGGTTGAGCAGAAATACGTGATAGGCCTATGGATTATTCTGAAGCTAATTCTTGGGATGTTTGCCCTTCATCATTCCCTTTTTTCTTTTCCTTTCGTTTGGTATGTTATATGGAGTGTGTGAAGAGGAGGATTGAGAAAAGGAATGTGTCCTTACTCCAATGTGCTTTTCCTAAAATGTAAAAACAAAATTAAAATGGGTAATCAAAGTAGCAGTGTTTAAAAAACTAGGGTAGGAGATTATTTTATTGTATATGGATATTTTATGATGGCCTCTACAATAGTGCCTATTATAAGGCATGTGGGGGAGAGAACTAGAAAAAATGCATCTCCTTCCAACCGCTACAGCATAATAATCAACTACTATAATAATGAGGCAATATGAAAATATTTAGGCTAAGCAGAAATACGTGATAGGCCTATGGATTATTCTAAAGCTAATTCTTGGGATGTTTTCCCTTCATCATTCCCTTTTTCTTTTCCTTTCATTTGGTATGTTAGATGGAGTGTGTGAAGAGGAGGATTGAGAAAAGGAATGTGTCCTTACTCCAATGTGCTTTTCCTAAAATGTAAAAACAAAATTAAAATAGGTAATCAGAGTAGTAGTGTTTAAAAACCAGGGTAGGAGATTATTTTATTGTATATGGAATATTTTATGATGGCCTCTACAATAGTGCCTATTATAAGGTATGTGGGGGAGAGAACTAGAAAAAATGCATCTCCTTCCAATCGCTATAGCATAATAATCAACTACTACAATATAAAAATATTTAGGCTGAGCAAAAATACATGATAGGCTTATGGATTATTCTGAAGCTAATTCTTGGGATGTTTGCCCTTCATCATTCCCTTTTTCTTTTCCTTTCATTTGGTATGTTAGATGGAGTGTGTGAAGAGGAGGATTGAGAAAAGGGATCCACATACTATTTGGTCTCAACGTTGAGAGGGAAGTTGAGGATAGCTCTCGAACCGTGCATTCCAAAAGCCTTACGGTCATATGGTGCTGCAGCTGCTTCGGCTGTGTCAAAACTACCAAGCCAAAGTATGGAACCCTTCTTCTATGGGTTTCAAATTTTTGTAGCATATTTATAGTGAGCCTTAATGAATCTCACTCAATACTTTTAATTTGATTGGCTTCCAAATAAACAAAAGACAAGTGTTATGTAGGGGAGAGGACCCAGTAGTGGAGCACCCTAACTTCACGCCTCTCAAAATCATACGTGGCAATTTCGAATCATTCCAAAAATTTTACAGTAGCTTACTTGGCAATGCCCCTGCTTATAACTAAGGTTTCAAGGCCACATCATGAAATATGATGCCACATCTGCATGCTTTTTGTTGAGGTGTCAAATAGTTCCCCCCCAAAAAGATTGGACCAATAGGTGTGCATTAAGTCATGTTTTGTTAGTGGGCTAATGTGGCATCACATGATTGGTTGTTGTTTAAATCTAAAGGGCACATTACATTCAATTATTAGTACTTATAGTAACACTAACAACCTTAAAGTCACAACTAATAGTACTAAACTTTTAAAAATATTGGGCCTTAAATGCACATATACTATCTCAGCCATCAGAACTATCTCACCTATTGGGTCATTTCCCCTACCCATTATTATAATTGTCTTTTTGTTTATGTTGTGGTCAGTATCTTTACTAATTAGTTATTCTTATTTGTTCAATTAGTATACTATTTGTTTAGTGTTCTATTTTTACTATGGTGTCTCCTTGATAAAAGTTTTCTTACAACTTGGATAATGTTAAATTATTATGCAAATAAATCAATAAATTAAAAATGAACTCTATGGGGAAAAAATAGTTTAGGTATAGCCAGATATCAATATGTTAGGAACCATTACATCAAGCAAACTTATTAGCTTGAGATATATCAATGATTTGGATTGTTTTAAAAGAGATTGAGAGATTGACATAGGGAGTATAATAGAAATACTTGTAATGATATTTAGTACCCATGTTTAAAAGGTCTTGTTAATGTCTAAATATTTCTTTTTCCTTAGCTTTAATTTAAATAATGTTCACTTGATGGTGTATACACCTAAAATTGGCTCTTGTCGAACTAAATAAATATTTTAAATATTTATTTTAACTCTTATTCTTCTATCAATCAAATAAATATTCTAATTTATTTGATTGGTTCATTATCCCAAAATTAAATAAAAATTATTTTATTTAATTAAATATCCTAATTCCTCTAATTTCTCATCTAATTAAATAATCCTAAATTATTTAATTAATCCCAAATTCCTCTATTCCAAAGTCCTAAAATTCCATAATTCCACATCATCTCATCCATGTCATTCTTCCACCTCACCATGTTGCACACATAATTAAATATTTTTAATATTTAATTAGCTAATATCCCCTCACCCACATGTCCTATTTATCCTCCAATCAAGATCAGTTAGCTCACCAGTCAACATCAGTTATCTAATCAATCAATTCACTTAACTGGTCAGTCTATTCAGTTAACTCCTCAATCTAGTTTGTTAACTCACATAACTCATGAAAGAGGTTTGGACACTTGTCCTCTTCTAATTCATGCACATTCTCTCAAGCTCCCTCAATCGTACACCTCACAGGTATTCCTCCAGTCATGGATCTATTGACACTTGGATCTTAGCCTCCTCAAGCCTATAAAAGTAAGGTCTTCACACCCATTTTTTATCCACTCAAGCTTTCGTAATCTTACTCTGCAGGAATCCTACCAGCGTGCCTTTAGCAGAGTATCCTCATTGCATTTGCATAATCCCACTATCATCGTAATCATCCAACCATGTTTCCATTATCAATCATCCATCTTCATTGGAGTTGCATTTGTAGTTTAACCTTCATTGCACATTCCAATCACAGCCATTCTCCTATTGTCATCTTCAACAACAAGGAAATACAACTTCTGAGAGCTAAAATCATACACAAGATCGATATGAGATAGGCAACAATGGAAGCTATGAGGTAAATCGGTCTATGAAGGTAATATCTTTGTTTACTGTATTTGCATCAATTCCACTGAGTTATTGGATATTTAGTTGTTTAATACTATTGTTCACATTTTCCTCTAACATTTATGGTACCCACCATGGGGCCTAGCCTCATTTTTAATCTCCATTTGAGTGTTTTTGTGAAGGTACTGCCGTGACAGGTCGTTTCAGTGCATTCACTTTCCAGTCCTGTGCATTCACAGCTTCTTGTTGCGCATTCACCTTTCCACGCATCCATGCCATCTTTCCACGCATCCACACCATCTTTCCATGCTTTCACCATGTTTCATTGCGCATTCACATTTCTGCACATTCACCACTTATTTTTGCGCATTTGTGCTTTCTATGCATTCACTGAGCAGTGCTACGCATTTACTTCATGTTCCTACACATTCACATTCTGGCAAAAAGTTGTATTGTTTTGTAATGGCTTTTTCGTACCAATTTTTCTTGCAAGTGTAGGAGCTTGGTTTAGTCATTTAGCTGCATCATAACTTCATCTAGACTTAATTAGGGGGAAGTAATTTGACTCTTCATGCAAATTTTCACCTAGATCTAATTAGGGGATAGTAAATGGTATTGTTACATCACAACTCGCACATAGTCCCAACCTAGGTTGATAAAACTAAACAAAATTTTCATTTTGCTATCTTACACTACAAACCATCATTCAACTTAAATTGGAGAAAGTAATTTGTTTAATTCTTCAACAACAATCTTCACATAGATTTGTTTAGGAGGATAAAATTAACCATCTTTTCCAATATTTTGCTATCTTGTCAATAGATTGTGCTTGGTAGAGTAAAACACACTTAGTTTTTTTGGTTTTTAACTCTAGGAGGATAAAGAACCAGTGTACTCTGTGCTTGAAAATGATGATAGGACTATTCTCTCCCCTTTCTTGGCCGACCAAAATGCCAAACTCATCATTTTATTTGTGTAACCTTTAGAAGAGGTCTGCCCTTGAAATTCCTTCCTTCCAAGCGGGGCGACCTCGAGGGATAACTGGCTAAAGCCAAGCCACTTTCAAGTTGCTATAAATAAATTGTGTTTGTGATAAAAGTTACAAACAATGGGTGCTGTTGAGTTACACCGACAAATGTTTCCCCCAAAACTTTGTAAAGTGTAACCTCTATAGGCTAGGAAGCCTCCTTATCAAAGCAAATTACCCGCACGTGTAACCACCTGAATGGATGTCCATACTAAAAAGCCATTTGTTTTAGAAAGCCAAAAACCCCTTTTTGTTGACGTAGGAGGTCAGACCTCTGAAGCTGTCCAACGTCATACACTAATCTAGTGTGGAGACAGAAAGTTCAACTCTTTGGAGGAACTGTAACTTGGTATGCGTGAGAAGTGAGTGACGTGGAGGGGCGCTGGTGCTACCGAGTTACTAATTGTTCACCTTTATGCAAGTGGCTGGAGTAAAATCCAAGTTGGAATTCAACGAATATTGTCCTTGCCATCCTTAGAATTGTACTTGTTTGTCTTTACATTTATCAAGAGAAAATAAATAAAATCATGACACCTTCTTGTTTACTGTGTTTTCTGGAAATAACTGGAGTCAAAGATAATACTTCAAACTTTAGAGCATCCTACGAAAATGTATAAACAATCCAAGATTGATAAATTGAAGCAAACAACAAAATTTTTGTAGTCCTATGCATACACTGAATCTTGTTGCACATACACCAAATCTTGTTGCACATTCGCTTCTACTGCGCATTTACACAATATTGCTACGCATACACAAAACTATGCATTTGAACCATAGAACTACACTTTTAAAACACAGTCCTGTGCATACAGAGCTATGCATACACAGTGCAGAGCGGCGCATTTGCCCTTTATTCCTACGCATTTAACATTGTGCATTCACAACATAGAGTTGTTCCGTACATTTTGAGACAAAACTGAAACTATTTCTGGGTACCCTTTTTGCTCTAGTTTATACATGGAAAATAAGTTCAACCTTGCAGACTCACCTTCATACCATTTTCTCAACATCACATTTGCATACCACTATCTTGCTATCCAAAAACATCCAAACCAAGATTTTTATCTAGGCGTTATTGAGACTCTACCAAATTCAAACAAAATCTTGTTAGTTTCATAATAGGATCAATCATCCTTCACCTCAAAATTGTGCTAGTGTAATCTTGATAAAAGAATAGTCTATATCAATAGTGGTGATCAACTATCCCTATTTTGACTACCTTTTAGCTCAAGAGTACATTGTTTGGACAACATAGATCAATATAAAACGTTAGCAAAATCTTACCAAAACCATATCCAACCAAATTCACCCTCACATAATTTTCATACCAAAACATCAAACCAAGTCCCCCCAAGTCTCACAATCCAACTTCTCACACATCCAAAAATTGCATGGTTCAAACTAGATCCAAATCTAAACAAAAACAAAAAATGGGTTCCCTTCACAATAGTGGGCATAATTTTGATGATGAGGAGATTAGTCAAGAGGAAATCCTTAAGCAACTTCAAGATCCAAAATTCCTAAAGATGATGGATAAGGTCATTGCTACATATCCTCATAAATATTTTCTCATGCTAGCTCAACAAGGAGCTAAGTTGCCCTCATATTTTGATGTCTCAAATCTAAGAGAGAACAATTCCTCAAATGAAGCTGAGTCTTTGAAAGATGGCTCCAAAAATGACAAAGATGCCTCCAAAACTGACAAAGATGCTTCTAAATCAGAAAAGGCTAAGGATACACTCAATCCCTTGGACACATTAACAACACAAATCCAAGCCTTGCAAAAACAGTTGATGGACATCCAAAGTGGGACAACAACAAAACATTACTCTCTTGAGGATATTTCACCATATCCCTTTGATAAATCTTTGCTCATGATACATTTTCCCTCAAGGTTTGAGGTTCCAAAATTTGATAAGTATAGAGGAAAAGGTGATCCAAGAGATCATATAAGGGAATTTAGCGCAACATGCCTAGAAGTCTTACAAAACAAAACATATCTTATGTGACTATTCCCACGAAGCTTAGGAGGCCAAGCAATGGAATGGTTCTCCCACGTACCTCCTGGCATCCACACTTTTGATGAGCTAGTGGATAAATTTGTAACACATTTCTCATACAATATCGAACACGAAATCTCCATGTTGGATCTTTGTAATAACAAGCAAAAGGGGGGAGAATCCTTTGCCTCTTTCCTACAAAGATGGAGACAACTTGCAAGCAAGTGTTCCTACAACATACAGAGAAACAAATGATAGAAATGTTTGTTCACATCCTAACCATGGAATTGAGTTATCAAATCCAAATACAATGCCCAACTACTTTTAGTAAGGTCATTGAAATGGGGCTACTCATTGAGAAAGCCTTGATAATTTTGGACCAAGAACAAACCCTTTGTAAACGATGGTGTGGTAGATGCTAAAAATGTGGTGCAAAAGCAACCAATCTTCAATCTATCAAAACCACAAAATAATACACTATCCAACAAGCCTCAAAGTAATGAGCAAAGACCTACCAACTTTCCTCCTAGGAGAAAGTTCACACCACTAGGAGAGTCTCTTGAATCTGTCCTTAGGAAGTTAATAGGGGGGAACCTCTTCTGCCGGTGTGTGATTATGAACCAAAATTTAAACCCTCTTGGTGGAGTGATTCCAACTTTTGCGAATATTACCAAAATAAAGGACATAAAACTAATGATTGTCAAGTGCTAAAACATGCCATTCAAGAATTGTTGGAACAAAAACAGATATCAATTGAAGGGCATACCTCTAATGAAGAGCACAAAGCATTCAAAAATCCACTTCCTCACTATGAGAAAGGAGGAGATCATCCAATCAAAACAATAATGGTGCTGACAAAGCAAGCTATAATAACGTTTCTTACAAGTACATCGTTAATCATATCTCACAAAGTGATTCACACATCAATGTAATCACTATCAATAATAATCTTGACTGTAATGTGACCACTCGTCATGGAAACATTACTCTACAAGGAGCTCCACCCAAGTCATCATCCACATCGAACCAATATAGCATCCTTGATCAACTCCATAAAACACTGGCACACATATCCATTTTGGAGTTATTGCGTCTATCCCCGTCTCATAAAGCCATCTTAGAGAAAGCCCTCTTGGAAACAATTGTTCCTACAAACCTTGATCAAGAGCAATTCCAACCTATGGTAGGTCATCTAAACACACCACATTTCTTATCTTTTAGAGATAAAGATGATATGTCCATCAACCAACCACACAATGCATCCCTCCACATTGAGGCCCAAATCCACAAACACCAAATAAAAAGGGTCCTAATAGATGGAGGTGATGGTTTAAACATATGCACGTTAAAGTTAATCCTTGCATTGGGGTTTTCACAAAATGTCGTTGATCCTAAAAAGAAAATAACTATCAAGGCATATGATGAAGAAGAGAACTTCCAAAGGAACTGTAGTCTTGCCAATACAGGTTGGTCTAGTAGAGAGAGATGTTGTGTGCCAAGTCCTAGACATGGAGCTAGCATATAACTTCTAGGTAGACCTTGGATCCATGCAATGAAGGCTGTTCCATCAACATACCATCAATGTATCAAGTTCCCACACAATGGCCAAGAAATTACCATACAAGGTGACCTTGACCCATTCCAATATTGCAACAACATCCAATCAAAACCAGAAGTGGTAATCCCCACAAATCGAGCAGCTTCCTCTTCTTCAAGCCATGTGGATCCAAGTTCTCTAGCTTCTACCTCCAAAACATCAGATCTTAAAGTCAAATTTAAGGACAAAGGTGTTGGAGAATGCATCATTGAACAAACGTTCTGTCTAGCACAGCTACCTCTATCACCAAGATCATATGGAAAGCCATTACTGAACAAGGCCAAGTCATTGGAGACTTCTAAGGGTCCTTTCATTAGATGGGGAAACCTATCAGATGAGAGTGAGGAAAAAGATGTCTTACAGTGGCTTTACAAAGATGAAGATAGTGAAACCACACCAAATGATCATCAACCTAAGCTACCCACTGTACAATATGGTCAAGGGTTTTCTATTTTACAAAGGATGGGATATGAAGGACATGGTCCCATAGGATTAAAGAAAGACGGTCTCATAGAACCAATTCAACCCTCTACTTCCACAGCTCAAGACACTACTGGGTTGGGATACAAGGGTAAAGAGAAGATCAAAGATAAGGAGAAACTCCAAGCAAAAGATAAACAAGAAGTTACCACTAACCCTAGGTGGAACAAATTCATCGCTTACAAGAAGCAAGTGAAACAGATTCCAATGAGTATGAATGGGATAGCTTCTCAGAAATGTCTTGTGAAGATAAAGGGGTTGACGTGGTTCAACAATATAGCTCTACTTATACAACATATGAGGGACAAAGCTCTAGGGATAGATTGCTAGAGTTTGATCCGTAATATGACGAACATGAACATCATGAGGAGAGTATAATGTCACACTTGACGAACCAACTTGAGGAGAGTACCATAATAGACCTTGTCAATACCTCTACCTATTCAAACAACTCCTCCATTATAACCATCACCACCCTTGAATCAGATCAACCAGATGATCCATTACCCCTAGTGCATCCTAAATTGATAGACTGGGATTTGCAAGACACCACCCCTAAACTAGATACATTCCAAAATGATGATGCTATTATCCATTATCTAGAGCTTAGAGACCATTTACCCACAGGGGACCACAAGACTGGCTTCACCATAGAACTTAACAACATGGCATACTTTCGAGAGAGTGCCAATCCTTTCAGTCAAAAATATATAAAAGTAAAAAATAAATCTAATGGTGAAAACCGCTCCACGGCAGTGTTAGATAAAAAAAAAGTAAAAAGAAAAGACATATCTGATGGTGAAAACCTCTCTGAAGTGCCAACAGATGAAGGGATTGACACTCTCCCCTACTATACACATCAGGAGAGATCTTTAGTATTGATTGAACCAGCTCAACCAATAAACATCAGCACAGAAGAGAACCTAAGGACAATTCATATGGCACAATCGTTATCTGCACAAGAAAAGCCAGAATTCACTGAATTCTTCAAGTGGAAATAGATTAACTTTGCTTGGTCATATGCGGATATGCCAGGACTGGATCCAAACCTTATAATGCATCATTTGTCTCTAGCTCCAGGAGCTAAGCCAGTTAAACAAAAACTGAGAAAAATGCACCCAGATATAGCATTAATGGTCAAAGAGGAACTAAAGAAACTACTAGATGTGGTGTTCATTAGAGCCATTGATTATCTAGAATGGGTTTCTAACATTGTACCTATTTCCAAACCCGATGGAAGGATAAGACTTTGCAATGAGTTCAGAGATCTAAACAAGGCTTGTCCAAAAGATGACTTTCCTCTGCCAAACATAGATATCATTGTCGATCTAATGACAGGGCACACCATGTTGTCATTAATGGATGGATTCTCCGGCTATAACCAAATCAAAACAGCATCAGAGGATCAGCACAAAAAATCATTCACATGTCTGTGGGATACTTATTGTTCGTGCATCATGCCATTCAGACTAAAGAATGCAGGGGCAACATATCAGCGGGCTATGACTACGATCTTTCATGACATGATGCACACCATCATGGAAGATTATGTCGATGACATCCTAGCCAAGTCACT
This sequence comes from Cunninghamia lanceolata, assembly GCA_027924645.1. Lineage (NCBI taxonomy): Eukaryota > Viridiplantae > Streptophyta > Pinopsida > Cupressales > Cupressaceae > Cunninghamia > Cunninghamia lanceolata. The sequence continues at coordinate 39,207,963 of BSBN01000391.1, read as the reverse complement.
CACCAGAGAAGGGCATCTACAAGTCTTAGACAAGATCTTCACGAGACTAGAGCAATTTAATGCACGGTTAAATCCAAAAAAGTGTGTTTTTGGAGTCAAATCTGGTAAACTCCTTGGATATATCGTATCAACTAATGGAATAGAGGTGGACCCGGCCAAGGTAAAAGAAATCATGGAAATGCCGCCACCTAAAAATCTGAGTTAGTTGCGGTTTCTACAAGGAAATATCTTTGTTTACTATATTTGCATCAATTCCATTGAGTTATTTAGTTGTTTAATACTATTGTTCACATTTTCCTCTAACAGATGGTAGTAATAACCACAAGAAATATGTTAATGAGTCTTGGAAATGCTTTTTCTCCTTTCCAAATTTTGTTTGTAGATTTGAACTTCAAAAATGGATGCTCCTCAACGTCCTCTTGAGGTTGTTGAAATCTCTAGTAGCAGTTTAAATGGGAGTGTGATAGGACCATCCTGTGATGTACCAACAGGTAATGCAACACCTGATGTGAATGTGCCTTTGGGCCTCCATGAGTTTTCCTACACGTTGTATCAGTCTTGCTCTAGGATTGTTGATTGTGCTAGGAATGTGTCTCTTCCTAGACAATTGTTGGAGGAGAGTGAGATGCAACAATTCCAAGGTGCCTTGACAGAGTTCAATATTGTTTATCAAAAACTTGATCACTTATTCTTTTGGTTTAAATAGCTCTACTATGACCAACTCTATGGAGGGAGTACATCAGCTGAGATATTGTGTGCACTTTCAGAATATATGGCTAGCTTGTAGTGTTAATTTCCTCATCTTACAAATGTTTTGGTAAGCTTCCCATGTATATATCTTGCTTCCCATATAAATAGCCCATGCATAGATGCCCTTGTATGGCTTTATTTCTTTTTGTATGTGTGGTATTTGTAAGTAAATTGTTCAAATGTTTTAGCTACTATGTATAAATGGTCTTGTAAGTAAAACTCTCATGAAACTGTTTATATGTTTTCGTTACTATGTATAGATGGTCTTGTAAATAAAATCTCATGTGTTGTGTAGCTTCCACAATGGTCATGGTAATAATGTTTGCTTGCTATGGTTTAGCCTCAAGTTCCCATGTCTTGTGTACATTTTACAAGCTCATTGTCTTTGTGGTTGGCTCCTCTTCTTGCTATTGCTTTTTGTACATGCAAGATTTGTAAGTAAATTGTTCAAATGTTTTGAGCTAATATGTATAAATGGTCTTATGACTTGTAAAACTCTCGTGAAACTATTTATACGTTCTTGCTACTATGTATAAGTGGCCTTGTAAATAAAATTCTTCAAGCTCAACATAAAAAGCATATGTTAAGGTCATTGGGGATGCCTATTGCACGGTGCAATACTGAACAAGTGAGGGGGAGGTATGTTACAATCCTTGAGGATGAGTAGTTGCCTTCCACCATTCTTTTGAGTGTTGGCCAAAAGGTCATGCTCACTTAAAATTTGTGGGTGACATCTAGACTTGTTAATGGGGCATTGGGAACTATCGTAGCTATTGTCTACCCAAATGATGGCAATCCTTCTATCCTGCCAAAATTTGTTGTGGTTAGGTTTGATTGCTATGTGGGACCTCCTTGGGATTCACGTGACCCACAGTTTGTGCCTGTTGCTCAAGTGACATGTGATTCTCAATGACAACTACCCCTTAGAATGGCGTGGGCTTTGACCATACATAAAGCCCAAGGTCTTACACTTGACAAGGTCATGATAGACATTGGTCCTACAGAACGCTAAGGTTTACTCTTCACTGTTGTCTCTCATGTTCAATGTCTTAAAGATATACGCTTCTCACTTGCTTTCACCTTCCAATAGTATGCTCGCATGCAGGACAATGCCTATCTTTCTCTTAGGAAAAGGGAGGAGACACATCTCAAGGCTCTTGAAGCCTCCGTTCCATAGTAGAAATGTCTTTCATATAAGCTTGTTAGTGCTCCACTACTGAATGTGTGTTTTGTATTGCTTTTCTAACCCCACTAATTTCACCCTCATGTAAATTTACAGATAACTACTTCCCTAGAAATCATTTGTTTCTGAATTTGTATTTGTTCTTCTATAGTCATACTTCAATTAATTATTTAATAATTTAAGGCCTATATGTTAAATTAGAATACATATTGCATGTTGAAAAGGGTTGAGGCATGAGATGGATAATATAATGGATGGACAATAATGGCGAATGTTATTAAGCATTAAGTACGATTTCATTTCTATGTATTAAACCCTATATTATTATTTACTTGAAGTCTTACATAAGTTGTTTACTGAAATATTTTCAATGAACTATTATCAAAATACACATGGATTAATACCCATGAGCCACATTTGCAGAAAGATAAAGACTTTCACCCTTCTGTAAACTATTGCTTTATTGTAGCAAGTAGATTTAAATATATGTTACACCCTTATGCTTATCCAGTTATTATGTTTTGGGTTAAATTTAAATCAATATTATTAAATTTTGGGCTAAATTTAAATCAATATAGATTGAAATATGTGAACCAAACCATATATTACAATCTACCTTTTTCAAATCATTTCCTTTGAAAGTAAATAAGCAGAGGGAGGGCAGTTCATAAATTTATGGTACTTTTTTTGACACTTAAACATAACCTGACACTTAAAAATGGGAAATTCCTGCTTATGCTTCTCTTTGCTCATTGTAGCATAATTCCCTTTTATTTCCTTGACCTTCGAAGCCAACATCTAATCTTTATCAGGTGGTATTGAATGTAAAAGTCTTAGAGGAGATAAAGAAGCCTCATTTTTTACATATCTAGATCAAACTCTCTTGAGAATTTTGTACCCTTTGGATATCTTCCTCTAAGATTTGAAAGGAAGTGGACATCCTCCAAGAAACCTTTTTACACTTAAAAGCGCCTTGTTGTATGCACTCTCAATGTACTTCAACTTCTTCTTATATGATTGTTTGTTTCTATCACAATGTGTTATGGCTCTAATGAAGTAAGATTAAATGAATTAAATCAAATATATTTAATTGTGAGTTAAGCTTGGGTGAGTTGTCAAAATTTTATTGTCAACTTCTTTTGTTTTTATCGTAGAATTGTATTACAATTTGTGTTGTCTCTAAATGCATTTAAAACATAGCATGAAATGGTGTACTTGACCTCTCTTCAATGCCATTCAAAAGTTTACAAGGGAGGGTTGCGTGAATGCATTACAAAGATGTTCACCAATGCTACATGTTGACTAATCAATGCTCAAGCTCGTCCAATAACATTGTGGCTCCACCCAATACATATTTTGTTCAAAGAAGATATGTTTTAGTAGGAGAAACAACCCATCAAACTTATCATACATTATAGCCAAGATACCCAACACATTATAAAGGACTTGCATTTTGTCCACCTGTAACAAACATGTAGATGCATCCATTACGTAGGCCCTTTGAAATCCAATTGTTTGCAAACAAATACAAATCTATATTTAAAATTCACCTTAAATCTTAATTTATAAAACATTAAAGGAAATGAAAAACTGTAAAAAATAAAATTGATTATATAAATTATATAGATCACAAAGTTACCAATTTCAAGTCAGTGGAAGCAAGTTTGTTTCACATCTAGATGTGTTGATGGGCGTAGAATTACATTTTGAAGTTGCTTTGCGAGAAGCCTCATTCCCTCGAGTCAGTAGGTGTGACTAAGTTGACATTAGATACATAGTGCATAATCCTATTTTTTGTTCATTTTAATAGGTGTACCTATGAAATCATAATAACCAACAATGTTCTTTAGCTCTTGTTAAATTACTATAGTATAATTCATTACATTCAAACAAACATAAAATAATTTTTTTTTTAAAATCCAAGATTACTTATAACACTAAATTGAATGCAAATATCTATCAGCTTACCCATTACATTTTGCTGGATACATTTTGTTGGGAGAACCACTCCCTATAAATTGCCCCATATTGCCCCGGATAGGGCCCTGTAATTTAGTGTACTACCCTCCAAATTTGTCTGGGAATTCGGGCGGCTCACGCATTACACACTGCAGTACACAACCAGACAAATTTCCAAAGTGTTTTCTGGTAATGAGTATGAATAGCTATATTAATGGAGCTTCTTTCAGAATTGATACTCGGATAAATTGTAATTCCAAGGCATTTTGTGGATACAGGCACAATAGAAATCTGTGCCGTATTCTCCGTCCCTGGCAGCAAAAGTTGGATTCCATATCAATGCTATTGTCGGTAGCCATGGAAATGGATTTACACGCAGATTTTGTTAGTAAAACAAGTCGGAAAGTAATTGTTATCAGCCGCTTCTATTTCTGTCTGTGCTATACTCAAACTCCAAACATGTGCAAAGTTTCCTGCAAGGATGCGCTTTTCATCGTAGGCGTTGCAGGACTGTTTCTGGGTAACGATAAATGACAGATCTTATAAAAACAGAGAGAATGCATACAAATTAATTTTCAATACATCAGAGTGGCGCAGCGGAAGCGTGGTGGGCCCATAACCCACAGGTCCCAGGATTGAAACCTGGCTCTGATATCAGATTATACATGATCAGTTGTGGCTTCCGTTACTTTTCACCTTTGCAAGTTGTACGCTGGCATGGATTTATTATGCAACGATATTTAATGTGCTGTATCATTTTGCAACGATGTTTAACTGGGCAAAAACGCTGCAGTGAAGATAACCTAAGCTAAACAAATCAGATTACCGCATATAGAGTTCTACTTTTTTGAAAATTGTGATTGATTGAATTGAAATAATTTTCACAGGGGTGGTAACGCAGTTGTCTAGTGTATAGATATCCCTGAGAATTAAATTTTATAAGGGTGGTGGTGCAGTTGGCTAGAAAGGTGTCATAGCTAATCTTGAGTAATCTTGAGGTCGAGAGTTCGAGCCTCTCTCAACCCATTTTTTTCTTGTTTTGAACTGCTCTTATTTCCTATCCTTCCCTAGCTAGACGACCTTTCATGAAGTTTATGAACGTAACGCTGAAATTTCCTTTAATAATAAGTGATATACTTTAATGTTTTAAGTTTGATTTTTAATATCTTTTTATATATTTGTTTTATTATTAGTTCACATTTTTATGTATTATTTAAAATTTATAATTTTAAGTCTTAGGTCAATTTTAAACTATTATGCTCTTTTCTACTAGTTGTTTGGAGTCAATTTAGTCATTTAAGATTGACTTTAAATTTAAAATTTTTTAATTTTAAATCGTTAATTCTTGCCCTTTTCCCCTAGTTGTTTGGAGCCAATTTGGTACACGTTTGTGTTCAAGACATTCATTTGAAACATATGGAGAATAAAGAGCATTCATTCTAGGAACACTTCAATTTGGAGCTTAATAGAAACACATCTACATTGGAATCAACATATAAACAATTGCACACTTACTTGTTGTTGGAATAAATACATGTCCTTATGCAAATTCAAATATGAGGTGAATTTAGCTTTAGAAATCCACAATATGCTAGATCAATCTTGTAGGTTATAAGAAAATTCTGCACATCAAATCACTTTGGTGGCACTAGGGTTCAACCCTAAGGAGTTCAAATTTGACCTACAAAGAAATTTAAGATTCTTTTAATTCCAAGATAGTGTGCACCTTGAGAGCATTAATTTTTGGACATTGGCGAATCAATTCTGCACAATATTGATACCACCCTTCATCGCTATGGTAAGTGCCCTATCCATTAAATCTAGGTACATTGTGTTTTTTTTGTATGCACTTATTTAATTAGCCTATATTTACATAAACAAGATTTTATTCCCATACATTTTGGTGAACTCGTTAGGGTAAAATATTTGTTTTTTTTTATTGCTTTATCACTTTTAGGTCTTATTAGGGTTTGTGTTCTTATTTATTTGTACTCTATTGCTGTATCTCTTCTTCTAGGGTTTGTGTTTCATTGTGATTATTTTTGCCAACTCTACCCACACTTGGATTCAATTTTAGGGTTTCATTTTCATATCCCACATACCACTCATTTTTCTTTTACTAATTTTAAAATTTGAAAGTGATTTTTATTGCTTTGTCTTCCTATCTCTCATAGCTATATTGCTTTGTTTATGCCACAAGCTACTCAAGTCCCTACTATGGTTACTCACTCCAATGATAATGAAATCTATTTTGTATTCTCATGTTGAGAGTCATTTAGATGACCAATAAGACTACGATCATGATGTCCATATGAATCAACAAGATTTTGCACAAGAACTTGCTATTTTGGCTAATGTTGAGAATCCTAGACAATTAGTATATATAGTGTATACACCTAAAAATGGCTCGAGGTAAATTATATAAATATTTAAATATTTATTTTATTCTTATTTCCTTTATCAATAAATAAATATACTAATTTATTTATTTGATTCACATTTATCTTATTCTTCCAATAATTAAATAAAATTTAATTAAATTAATTAAATATCATAATTCTTCTAAAGACATCTCTAATTGAATAATCCTAATTATTTAATTATTCTTCTAAGACAAAGTCATATTCCTAAAATCCACATCATTCCTCCACATCACACTACACATCATTTGACACCTCACCTCCATGTTGCACCATAAATTAAATATTAATAATATTTAATTAAACATTTATCCTCAACACATGTCCTATTTCCTCTCAACCATCCCTACTTTGTAGAAGTTGGTTTCTCCACATCATCATGGTCAAAGTTGACTATGAGACACTTGTCTCATGAGCCCTCTATTCCCTCCAACATCCCAACAAACATAGACCCCTTCTTCCATCTTTCTCTCATGGTCTTTGTGAGCATCTCGTCATGTGGCTCCTTGTCCCACATATCTCTCCATCTTGTCAATGTAGTAGTAACATCCTCCTTCTATATCTCCCCTCATCCAACCAATTCAATCTTGGCCCTCCATGTCATAAGACCAATTCCTCAACCATTGATTTTTGCCACTTGGATCTAAGCCATCCTTTGCCTATACTAGGAAGCCTCTCATGCTCATTTTGAGAACAACACAAGAGAGATCACACTTTCATGTTGTTGAAATTCATATCAAATATTAAAAGTGTGGCTTTGGCTTGCATTTTGCATAGCATTATCAATTAGCAATCTCCATTAGCATATTATTAGCATTTAGCAATCTCCATCAGCATATCATTAACATTTAGCAATCTCCATTTGCATTGCATTAGCTTCATACAAATCATTATCATAGTTTAGCATTGTAGAATCATTCACTTTGCATAAAATCCACCATAAGTCCATTCATCTTAGAGTCATCTTGAAACAAATAAGTGCATTCTGAGAGCATAATTACAATCAGCAAAATCAAGATCTCAAGAAGATAGGACACAATGGGACATGAAGGAGAAATACGAGTTTGAAGGTATAAATCATGTTTATTTCAAATTCTGTGTTTTTCTATTAGTTTCATTGGTGATTTTGGTTTGAGTAAAAATTTAGAGTTTTTTGGTAGCTTAATAGGTTTTTACTATTGTTCTCCAAATTATCATCACATTTTTGGCACCCACCGTGGGGCCTTGCCCCGAATTTAACATAAAATTTTGAGTTTTTGTGTGTTTACAGTCGTAACAGAGCATTCCTGCGCATTTGTGTTCTAGTCTTGCGCATTCGTACTAGAGATAATTCCTATAGGAGAAAATTTGTCTTTCTGCACATTTAACCTCTATTTCTACGCATATGAGCAATCTTTGTGCGCATACAATCTTTCTACGCATTTGATCTATCTTTCTGCGCATTGGCTCTCTGTTTCTACGCATTTACATCTGGCACTTTGGATTTATGTTTTTGGACTAATTTGGTTACTAACCCGTGGTTGCAGCTATTTTTGAATGTCCAAGACTGTATGTTAAGACTACTAACAGGTGTTTTGTATGTTTATTGCCTTTGTTGGGACATCATTTTTTACATTCATTCTTTCATTGGTAATTTAGTAGCATCTAGATTAAGTAGGGGAAAGTAATCTTACACATCTATTTTGCATGTGTTCAATACAATCAACACATAGTTTAATCTAGGGGGGTTAATTTGACATTCCTTTCTTTTCTTTGATCATATTAGGATTGCATTTTGTGTGAGTAGCTTAGTTACACTTAGTATAATCTAGGAGGTTAAATGAACAAGTGTTTTCTGTGTTTGTGAGGTGATAGGTGTATGCTCTCCCCTTGTCAAAAACTTGGGTGACCAAAAACCAGACCCATCTCTTTTTACTTTCTGTTTATCCCCAACAAAATCCCTAGAAAGTATCAATTCTTCACTTTGTGGATTATGGATATGATCTTTTGGTTTTGTTCTTAGAAGGTCCTACCGTTTGGATTATGTTTCATCCAAGAGGGGATGACCCTAAGTGGGTTTTTCCTTTGGACCGCTATACAAATTAGCCAAGACGAAAGCCAAGTCCTAACTAAAGTTAGCCTTTGCCATACGGTGCCAATTTGAAAGGAGGCATACTAACACTTTTGTGAAAGAAATTTTGCATTTGTGTATGGTATATTACACTCATAGTAAAGTTGGTTAAAGCTTTTAGTGGCTTTCCGGATGCTCACAAAGCATTGGTCCCCCAAAAAGCAACTAGAAACCTCATAGTTAGAGACTACCCGATCTACCTCCAAACATTGCGATAATTTTTAGTGCAAGAGTACTTCGCCCCCAAGATACTCACCATAAAGCTCCCTTGAGATGAGATAGAAATCCCCAACTTAGCATAAGCTACTTGTTGCTTTCTGGAGAAAGGGTGATTGGGTCATCCTTCCAGTCCTAGAGGTCCCTATCTGTTCTCTCTCGCAAAGACAAAAAAGTGTACACACCCACATTAGGTGTGATGACACTTGACTTGACAGAGATTCCAAGTGTGGGCTGATGTATTGCAATGAAGTCGTGTCCTTAGGTATTAAAAGTGCTTGATTTGTCTTTAATTTGTGTTATATCCATGGAAATTTAGGCTTTTTATGAGCCTTGAACATACACTCATTATTACAAACAACTATTGTGTTTTATTGTCTATTGTGTCTTCTTGTCAAAAGCAGAGAAAATTATCCCAAAAATAGTAGTTTACTTAGGAAAATGAACCAAAAACAAACTAAAATTGATCAAACACAGTCACAGACATAGAGCTACGCATACAATCACTATTTCTGCACATACAATCATTATTCCTACTCATCTGATCTTTCTGCACATATATCCTTTGTTCTTATGCATATAATCATTGTTTCTGCGCATTTGATCATGTGCATATACTTCCTATTTTTGTGCATATAAACACTATTCTTGCACATTTGATCCTATGCATACACAATAGAGGCTACTTCCCGAGGTCTTGACCAAATAAACAAAACAAATTTGGATACCCTTTTCATCATAGATTTCATTTTAGGAGTCATACAAACCATACAGAGACATCTTATATCCATTTTAAACATTCACACTTACATCTCACATTTAGCTTCCGAAAACAAACAAACAAGATTTTCACAAAGTGCTTTTGAGATCTTATCATTTCAACAACAATCTAGTTAGTCTCCATCTATCAGGATTTATCATCCTTTATCTAGGAGCTATACTAAAAATCTTGACAAAGTTAATCTCCATCATAGTGATATCCATCATCCCTATTTGGCTTACTTTAGATCACCCTTTGATAGCTATTTATCATAGCTCAAGCTTATTGTTTAAACAAGATCAAAACAACACTTTAGAAATCTTATCATCAATACTTCAATCTAATCATATCATCCTTCACCTAAACTACACTTCATCAAAGCCATCACTTATATCTACACATCTTACATTCAACATCATTCATATAAATTTTGTATGGTTGAGACTAGAGCTCAAAAGAAAAGATGAAAAGAAATGAGTTCATTCAATGGTAGCCAAGGTCATTCTAGTGATGAAGAAGAAGAAGAAATATCCCAAGAAGAATTTGTTAAATATCAACAAGACCCATGGTTTCAAAAACTAATGGACAAAATCATAGCAATAGATCCACACAAATATTTCCTTATGCTTGCATAACAAGGAGCAAAGTTACCTCATGATTTTAACATTGCCAAATTGAGAGAAACAATTCAAACAAATGAAACTGAAGCTCCTAAGGACAAGGAAACTAAGGATGTGACAAATCCAATAGATGCAAGTGCTTACTCAACAAATCCAATCTTTGCAACATCAATTTGTAGATTTACAAACCGGAACCTCAACAAAACGTTATTCATTAGAGGACATATCTCCTTATCCCTTTGATAAAAGCTTGGTTGTGATACCTTTTTCTTCCAATTTGGAAGTACCCAAATTTGACAAGAATAGGGGAAAAGGTGATCCTCGTGACCATATTAGGGAATTTAGTGTTGTATGTTTAGAAGTTGCTCACAATGATACATATCTAATGTGACTCTTTTCATGTAGCTTAGGAGGTCAAGCCATGGAATGGTTCGCATGTCTACCTCCTGGAATCTGTACATTTAACGAACTAGTAGACAAATTTGTAGCTCACTTCTCCTATAACATTGAACACGATATATTGATGTTAGATCTTTGCAACAATAAACAAAAGGGTGGGGGATCCTTCGCTACTTTCTTGCAAATATGGAGAGAGCTTCCAAGCAAATGTCCATATCACATCCCCAAAAAACAAATGATAGAAATGTTTGTCCATATATTAAACATAGAATTAAGCTATCAACTTCAAATTCAATGTCCTACTTCTTTTAGTAAGGTTATTGAGATGGGATTACTCATAGAAAAAGCATTGATAGCCAAAGGACAAATTAAGATCTATAAGGATGTTACTAGTTCAAACAACAACACTGAGAAATCTAGGTTTTGGACCAAGAATAAAGACATTGTGAATGATGGGGTTGTATATGCCAAACATGTTACACCCAAACAGCCCATTCTAAATTTATCAAGTCCACAAAACAGTGCTTCTTCAAACAAATCAACCAATAATGAACCTAGACCAACAAACTTCAATCCTCCTCGTAGAAGATTTATACCATTGGGAGAATCTATTGAATCTGCCTTAATGAAACTCATTGCAAATAATCTCATAACGCTTCCTATAGCAAGAGACTATGAACCCAAATTCAAACCCTCATGGTGGAAAGATTATGATTATTGTGAATTTCATAGGAGCAAAGGACACAAAACAAATGATTGTCAAAGATTGAAAAACATAATTCAAGACTTAATAGGCAGAGGTGATATATCGATTGATGGTCATACATCCAATGAAGAACATGTGGCGTTTAAGAATCCACTTCCTAACTATGAGAAGGGAAGTGCCTCAAAAATAAGCAATAATGGTGGTAACAATGCTAATTACATGAAAGTATCTTATGAGTACACCATTAATCATATATTTGAATGTGACTCACATGTCAATGTGATTACCATTAACAACAAGCTTGATTGTAATGTTACTACCCGTCGAGGAAAGATTACTCTTCAAGGGGTTCCACCCAAGCCATCATTTGTATCAAATAAATACAATGTCTTAGACCAACTCAAAAAGACACCCACACACATATCAATATTAGAGATTTTGCGTCGTTCACCATCTCACAAAGATATCTTAGACAAGGCTCTATTAGAAACTATCATACCCACAAATCTGGACCAAGAGCAGTTTCAAGCCATGGTGGGACATCTCAACACGCCTCATTTCCTATCTTTCAATGAAAATGATGATATGGCCATTCACCAACCTCATAATGCATCTCTCCACATTGAAGTACTTATTCACAAGCATAGAATCAAATGAGTCCTTATAGATGGAGGAGTTGGTTTAAATATATGTACCTTAAAATTAATCCTTGCATTGGGATTTTTTGAAAATGCTGTAGATTCGAAGAAGAAAGTCACTATCAAAGGATATGATGAGGTGGAAAGAGCTTCTAAAGGATCTGTTGTCTTACCCATAAGAATTGGACCAATTGAAAAAGATGTGGTTTGTCAAGTCCTTGACATGGATTTAGCCTATAATATTCTCCTTGTACATCCTTGGATTCATGCAATGAAAGTTGTACCATCTACTTATCATCAATGCATAAAATTTCCATACAATGGTCAAGAGATTACAATCGAAGGTGATCTCGATCCCTTTCAATATTGCAATACCATAAAACCTAAAACCTAAAGTCATTATACCCACTAACCGTGCAGCCTCTACATCTACATCCCATGTTGATATAAGCTCATTAGCCTCTACATCCAAATATTCTGAAATGAAAGTCAAGCTCAAGGACAAAGGTGTTGGAGAGTATTCCATTGAACACTCCTTTTGTATTGCACAATTACCCCTTTTACCCAAATCCTATGGAAAACCATCCATGTTCAAACAATAGTCATTGAAGCATCTTGAAGGTCCTTTTATCAAATGGGGCAATCTATTTGAAGAAAGTGAAGAGAAAGACACCCTCCAATGGTTATACAAGGAAGAAGAAAGTGAATTCAAGTCACAAGAACAAAAACCACAATTACCAATTGAGAAATATGGCACAGGTTTCACTATTATGTAGATAATGAGATATGATGGTCACAGTCCCATAGATTTAAGGAAAAGAAGGAATTATTGAACCCATACAACCTTCTTCGTTATTTGTGCGAGACAGTAAAGGACTATGTTATAAAGGAGATGTCATAGAAAAGGCTACTACAAATCTAGTGGAGCAAATCCATAAATTCCAAGAGGGAAGTGAAATAGATTCTAATGAATGGGAATGGGAAAGTCTTTCTGAGTTATCTTATGAAGATAAGCCCATTGCTATAGTTCAATCATACAGCTCCACCAATACATACCATGAGGGACAAAGTTTGAGGTCTAGACCAATGGAGTTAGATTCATAGAATATCAAGAGTGAGTCCCACGAGGAAGGTCAGATATCCCACGTGATAGATAATCCTGAGGAGAGTACTGATTTGGACCTTGGAGATACCACCATAAACCTAGAGAACCTTTCCGTCCTAACCATTATTTCCCCTGATCCAGACCAACAAAATGATCCTCTTCCACTAGTATATCCTAAACTTATAGATTGGGAACAACAAGAGGCCCCAGAACTAGATACCTTTCACAATGATGATGTTATTGCCAACTATCTAGGTCTTCGGGATCATCTACCTTCAGGTGATCATAAGGCATGCTTCACTATAGCACTTAATAACATGGCTTTTTTTGGAGAGAGTGCCAAGCCTTTTAGTTGCAAAAATATAACAATAAAAAATGGATCTAATGGTGAAAACCGCTCTGCGACAGAATTAGATCATGAAAAAAATAAAATAAAGGATGTATCTGATGGTGAAACCCTCTCCGAGGCACCAAAGGATGAAAGGATTGACACTCTCCCCAACCTTATACATCAGGAGAGGTCTTCAGTCTTAGTGGAACCAACAGAACCAGTGAACATTGGTACATAGGATAGCCCAAAGATAATTCATCTAGCAAAATCTTTATCAGAGAAAGAAAAGAAAGAATTCATCAAATTCTTTAAAGAAAAATAGATTAATTTTTCTTGGTCCTATGCGGATATGCTCATCCTTGATCCAGATCTCATCATGCATCATTTATCAATAGCTCCAGGAATTAAATCAGTGAAACAAAAGCTAAGAAAGATGCATCCGCATATAGCACTTTTAGTCAAAGAAGAGTTGAAGAAGTTGTCAGATGTGGGTTTTATCAAATCAATTTATTATCTTGAATGGATCTCCAACATTGTTCTTGTTTCTAAACTAGACAAGAGAATTAGACTTTGCACAAATTTTAGAGATTTGAATAAAGCATGCCCTAAGGATGATTTTCCTTTACCTAATATAGACATCATTATAGATTTGACAACAGGACATACTATGTTATCTCCAATGGATGGGTTTTCTCCTTATAATTAGATCAAAATAGCACCAGGAGACCAACACAAAACTACCTTTACATGTCTGTGGGGTACATATTGCTAGAACGTGATGCCGTTTGGGTTGAAAAATGCAGGGGCTACTTATCAGAGAGCAATTACCACCATTTTCCATGATATGATGCACACTATTATGGAAGATTATGTGGACGACATTCTAGGAAAATCACTCACATGAGAAGAACATCTGCATGTATTAGACAAGATCTTTCAACGACTGGAGAAATTCAATGTTCGTTTGAATCCAAAGAAGTGTGTGTCTAGAGTCACATCCAGCAAGCTTTTAGGATACATAGTTTTAGCAAATTGAATTAAGGTGGATCCTGCAAAAGTGAAAGCTATAATGGAAATGCCACCTCCTAAAAATATCAGTGAATTGAGATCATTACAAGGAAAGTTGTAGTCTATCCACTGGTTTATCTCATAGTTAGCCAACAAAAGTCATCCCTTCACTCATCTACTTCACAAGAATGTTCCTTTTAGGTGGGATGAGATGTGTGAACAAGCTTTTTAACTCTTGAAAGAATATTTGATGAATCCACCAATATTGATGCAACCAATTCAAGCAAAACCATTACTGCTTTATATTTTGAAGCTACAACAACCTCTCTAGGAGCTCTACTGGCACAACAAGATTATGAAGGAAAAGAATGAGCTATATATTACATCAGTTAAACCTTAGTTGGTTATGAGCTATAGTATACACGTATTGAGCGAGCATGTCTTGCTATAGTCTTTGCATCTCAAAAGGTAAGACATTATATGCTAACTCATTCAATCAAGTTAGTAGCCAAAATAGATCAGTTGAAATATTTACTTAGTAAGGTAGCTCTAACAGGCAGATTGGCAAAGTGGGTCATGATCCTAAGTGAATTTGACATTGACTATGTGGATAGAAATGAAGTAAAAGGTCAAGTAATTGCAGATTAGCTAGCATATGCACCACTCACTGATGAAAATCCATTAAGTTTTGAGTTTCCAAATGAATCCAACTTCAATATAACAACTCAAACATGGAAGCTTTCTTTTGATGGATCTTACACATAGCATGGATTAGGAGTAGGAATTTTGTTGGTTACACCACAAGGAGATACCATACCAAAATCATATAGAATATTATTCCCTTACACCAACAACGTGGTAGAATATGAAGCATTAGTCATTAGTCTCAAGATGGCTGTAGAGTGCAAAGTTCAAGAGTTGCATGTTTATGGAGATTCACAACTAGACATCAATCAGGTAAATGATGATTATCAGACTAAGGATGATAAGTTAATACCTTAGAAGCGCATGGTAGATGACTTCAAAGAATACTTTGTCATGATTTCTTTTGAACAAATACCTAGATTAGATAATAAAGCTACAGATGTCATGGCAACTATTGCCTCACTCCTGGATATACCAGAAAATTAGTCACGTTATGAGTTCTTAGTGGTGCAATTGTCTAATCCTACGTATGATAACCCTGAAACATGGATTATATGTCAAATAGTAGGATCTGATTCCACTTTTTATGGAAACATTTTTACCTACCCAAAAGAAAACACATTGCCACCTGGCCTATCAAGTAATGAACAGAGAACCTTTATCCATCAAGTTGCTCATTATACCATAGTTGCCAATACCTTTTATCGATGAGGTCTTGATGGTACTCTCCTTAGGTGTCCAGAGCGTAAGTAATATCAAACCACCTTATGGTAAGTTCATGAAGGTATTTGTGGAACGCACTCTAGTGGTCCCACCTTGGCAAAGAAATTTATGCATATGGGATACTACTGGCCAAGTATGGAAACAAATCTTATTATTTTGTCAAAAAGTGCAAGAAATGTCAGATCCATGGAAATATCATATATGCACTGGCACAAGAACTACAACCCTTACCTATTCCTTGGCTTTTTCACCAATGGGGACTCGACCTTGTGGGAAAGATTCATCCCCCTTCATCCAATGGTGACAAATTCATAATAACTGCCACTGAGTATTTCACTAAGTGGATTGAAGCCGTACCTTTAATCAATGTCATAGGCAAGCACATTGCCACATTTATCCTGAACTATATCATTTTTCGTTATGGAATTCCTCTATCCATTATTACTGATAATGGAAGACCTTTCAAAAATTAGGATGTCCAAGAGCTCTGTGATAAGTTTTATATCCAACACCATTTTTCCACGCCATACTATCCCCAAGGAAATGGTTAGGTGGAGGCTTCTAATAAAACAAATTTAAAAATCTTAAAGAAGACAGTCAATGATGACGGTCGTGATTGGCATGTACAGCTGAATCTTGTTTTATGGGCCTATCATACTTGTATCTGTACACCCACAAGTGCAACACCCTATGCCCTTGTCTATGGCTTAGAAGCAATCTTGCCTATCGAGGTTGAGTTACCCTCTCTAAGAGTATCATTAAAAGGCTTAGTAACTAATGAAGAGTATTGAGTTTCCAGGCTTCAAGAGTTAGAGTTCTTGGAGGAAAGATGACAAAATGCTTTTAATCACCTCAAGGCCTATCAACAACGTATGTCAAGAAGCTAAAATCATAGAGTGAAGCCCAAAGTTTTTCAAGTTGGTGATCTAGTTCTAAAGGAACCCCCAAAAATCAACAGGATAGAGAAAAGAAGGGTAAGTTTGAACCAAATTGGCTTGGTCCTTATGTAATCATTGCTGCTTATAGATCAGGAGCATATCAGTTGGCAACATCAGAAGGTGAGCTGTTGGATGATCACATCAACAATATGCATCTTCGAAAGTTTTACGCTTTTAGAAAAACCCCGATGCAAGGGAATTAAAAAAAATGGTGCAATAAAAGCGAATGGTGAAAACCTGGAAACATGCACTATTTGTGATAAACTAGTCTCCTCCATCTTTTAGGATTTTAGTTTTCATCTACAATGATCTTTTATCCCGCATCCATATACGCATAAAGATACTTATCATGGCTTGTTGCTCGCTCACTTTTACTACCTTACCAAATAATGTGTATCCACCTATTTGCTAATAAAGTTATCATCATCTAATCATTCATCCATCGACATTGTCAGTCTACATTGTCAAACTTCGTCACCTCTAAGCTTTCACATAGGTAGGACCATCTTTGATGAGCCCCCGAGGCTTTCTACCCCTAGGTCTTAGGTCACATAGAGTCCACATGGTCAAAGTACATGTTGGCAGTGAGCTGCCCCCTTGTCAGTGAGGCGTTCAACGCTGACCTCAGGATTCGTGACATGGCAGTGAGCCTCCTGTGGATCTGGGTTAAGTCTGGCATTTGTAGCGAGCGTTGATAGCTCGAGCTTTTGGTGCAATGGCAAATGATTCCAGAAATTGGTATCAGAGCCATGGGTCATAGGTTCGAATCCCTCGGGTTGCGTTGAGGGGGGATTGTTGGTAGTGAGCTCCCCCCTTGTCAGTGAGGCATTCAACGCTGACCTCAGGATTCGTGACATGGCAGTGAGCCTCCCATGGATCTGGGTTAAGTCTGGCGTTTGTAGCGAGCGTTGATAGCTCGAGCTTTTGGTGCAACGGCAAACGATTCCAACAGTACATTGCATCTGCAACTTCACGTAGGCAAGGTCATCATCGATGAGCCCCTGAGGCACTAGGTCAGTCCCTTAGGGCCTATCACATTGAGTCTCCCATTAGTTCATCCATAATAAGTAGGTCCTTTACTTGACTGGGGGCAAAATCCTCGACCTAGTTATAGAATTGGATTCTTAAGTGCCACAATCTAGAGGATAACAATCCAGATCGCGATACTATCTTTAGACAACAAACATTATAACAATAAGATTTTAAACTAAAACTTGACGTAAGACATTAACCTATACCAGACAAACAACAAATTGCCTAAACTATCAAGATGATTATATCTATTATGACAAGAAACCATATCAATTGCAAGAAGATTTAATGGCCGTTATGAGTGTAAGTCTTATGTCTTGATTTTCGTTATCATGTTTCCTATGCTAACTCAAGGATGTCCAGGACTAGAGGAGCTATGATGGGGCATGATTATTTCATTTGTTTGTTGTTTGTAGGTTATATTTAATAATGTAAAGACTTGTCTAATGGCATAATTAGAAAAAGATCATTGAGGTTGTTATGGGTCTAAGCATGAAAGATAACAATACTTGTCTATTGATACATGCAAGCAATACTCAGTTCATCTCGGTTCAATTATACCTAGATGCTTGTATTAACTTGCTAAATCAAAATCCATGTAAGTGATACTCAGGTCATCTCAGTTTAATTATACCTATATGCTTGTATTTCCTTACAACATTTTAAAAGCTCAATGATGAAAAAGAACTTCAAACATATATACAAGATGACTAGATATCATTTATGCATATTAGGTTTGCATTTCATTTCATTTAAAAGCATTTCATAGTTATCATTTTCCAAATGGCTTAATATCCAAGTTCTTTCTTTCATTTTCCAAGTTATCCTTTTATTCAAGTCATTTTTTAATTCCTCCAAGTGATCTTTTTCATGATTGAGTATACTTGGCATAACATAAACAAATCATTATCATTGTGCATATCATAGGCATTGCAATCATAAGTTCATATCATTTAAGTACATTATCTAAAAACATTTAGATAATGATTTCAAAGTAATTCATACAGCATGATATCACATATCAACATAAGTCTCATACATAACATTATCATCAAAAATAAAAAACAAAGGTAACATTTGTCATAGCATTTGCATACTATACCATCATACATATAACATCATGTATTGCATAAGGAGTCATTGGAATATGCATTACATCATCATAAACTATAAGCATATAAGGTCATTTCCATAACAATATTCATAGAAGCATGTTATCATAAGAGTCATAGAAGCATCATATCATAAATACCATATGCATCATAGAATCAACATGATAGAATCATCATAATAGCACCATCATCATAAGATCAATCATATAGAAAGAATTCATCCATATAGAACATGCATATAGTTTGTCAAACTCATATATATATATATATATATCATCATCAATAAAATGTCCAAGTATACAATGATATCATGAATTGTAACTCGAGCTATCAAAACATAGAGTACACAAAATAATGGTACAAAATGATATATGTCTCAATGTCTATGAGGCACTGCCTCCAGAAGGTGTTGGTTGATGCTACCGAGAACTTGAAGGCCCTGTCCGTGGTGGTCCTCGAGGAGGTGGCAGTCTCATAACCCCTCCACTATCTGTTTGTGCCTGCATGAATCTACCATTGGAACTCTAAGAAAAACTACCTGCTCTCCACTTAGGGGGCACCTCCTTCTCATATAATGATCTCCAATAGAATATCTCCTATCCCACACAAACCATCTCTGCAATCGTCTGCCCATGGGGACCCTGGGCTGCAGTTTACTGAACCTGTTGTAGTAGAGCTTCTGCCCGAGTATATCTCTGTATGACAGTGTCGTTCTCTACTATCACTCCCCTCACCTCCCCCTACAACTACACAACCTGCCCTTACAGCTGAGCAACCAGTCCTTGTATGAGCCACCTAGGCTTGTAATGCTGCCACCTCTCCATCATCCTGAGCCTGTGCCTGAACCTGCACTTGAGCCTGCATCTGTGGCTGAAATTTTACTTATGGAAATTTTACCTATGGAGGCCTTTGTACTCTCCCATATCCATCCCCTCTACCTCCGTCATCGCCTCCATCCCCACTGCCTCCTCCATCATCTCTATCTCCACCTCTACCACCTTGTTGTCTCCTCCTCCTCGGTAGAGCCTCCTCATCATCCTCATCCTCTAGTCTAGGAGCTCTCTCTCCAGGTCTTAAATATCTGGGGAAGGGATGTGCTGCAAAGTATGTCGCATAATCCTTAATCATCCTAGTAGATCCACAATGTGACTCCTCAGATCCCATGCCTAATATGGGATGGACAAAAAGTTCACGCGTTCTTGCTTAAAAGAAGCCACAGGACCCCACACTGAACACTCCTTGTGTGTCTGAGAAAATACAACAGTACCTTGGGGCATCCCCTGAATCCTGTCGAACTATCAGAACACACGAGCAACAATCTGTCGATCAATAATATAGGGAGTCCTCCCAATCAACCATCATGTTTGAAAGCAACAAGGTAACTCTGCTGCATCATCCTCCCATGGCTCACAGTGTAGATATGGATGCTAATCAACTGCATCCACATTATCCAATACATGTCTCCAGTACTCCAGCTTTCCTAGCTTGGGCTGAGAAATCATGCCCTGATAAGCATAAGAATATGGTCGTCCCTCACCTCTCACTCCTATGCATATAGGATGTGTCACTGCTATGTGTCCCCATGCCCATATCTATAACAATGAAACTCCAGTAGACAGACTAGCCATCCCATCATATACAATTTGATGTAAATCATGGTATAGGTGGGCTAGTAAGTAGACATCCCAGGAAAAATGTGTCCCGACAGAAATCATCCACTCTAGAGTCTATCCCCATCCAACTGCTAAACCATGTGATCTCCTATCGGGGTAGATCACACCTCCAATCAATCCTACCAAAATAGACGACAGTGGCTCATAATAATCAACCATATCTGTCTAGCTAATCTCCACTCCCTCCATATCATCATCATCATCAAATACCCTGTGGCGGGCATCTAGACCATCTTCCTCATGCAGCACATAGCTCAATAGCTCACCATATATAGGAATCCTTAGGATCCTGTATACATCCTCTAAGGTCACAGTCATCTCTCTAATGGGCAAGTGAAATGTACAATGCTCACTATGCCATCTCTGCCAAAGTAGTCAGCATGCCCAGATTAGCCCGAATCTTAGGCATAAATGTGTCATACCACAATCATGTTGATCCAAGAACAAAATGATCAATCTCGGTCAAGTATGGATGTAACAATTGTGTAGGTGGAAATCTCTCTCAAGACATCATCACATCTAACTCCTCCTACAAGTAATAATACAAGCGCGTTAATCAACAATCAACTAAGATGCATATTTATCAAATCTATCAAATCAATTACTTAGTTATCCTATCAAACCTATCCTATCATCTCTTCTGAGATTCTATCAATCTCAAAGAGCACCTATCAGTTGGCCAACATTGACCACGTTGCCTACTCAATTAATCAGCTAAGTAAATAACCTACTTTTATCAAATGCGTAGTTTCAGTAATCACATGCGCAACTTTAGCACATATGCACATAAAGAACTTTCATATGCACAATTTTAATCATCTGCACATCAACAATAATCATTTGCGCAACTTTGCAACATATGCACAATTTCAGGACATATGCGCCAAAACATAGGTCATATGCACAATTTGGGGATATGTGCAGTTTTGGGGTTCATATGCACTAATTTGGGACATATGCACAGTAATATTGCACATATGCGTAGAATCATTCAACCTGTGCATATGAAACTGACCACTTTGACCCTCGATTTTGACCCTAATAAATGCAATTGACATCTAAATGATTATATATGTATCGAGGGACCATACTCCTCTGGGCGACCGAATTGACAGATCTACTCGAACCTGTGGCTAGCTACTAGAATTTACATTTTCTCTTAGATTGCTCTACTCTGCTATGCTCCGAGGCTCTCTATAATCACTCTTCTAATGCCAAGTGTGCAAATGACTTAGAATGGGTCCCCTCATCACTATTTATAGCCTAATCAACCCTAATTGGAGATGTTTTGACCTTGCCTATTGCTGACATGTGCATGCTTTACTATTCATCCATTTCTCATTTTTCATAACCTACATTTTTCACACGATGATCTTGCCATTCATTCTTCTTCATCGTGAGAGATCGTCCGTTATTTTTCCATAATTTTTATCCCGATTGATCTCTCAAGGGGGCATACTACCAACACCAAACCTATATCAGGGGCAAACTGGGGCATGTATCATACTCCTAAAATTTTTATTCTTTGAAACAATGTGATAAAACACATTGTCTCAAAGAGGGGTAAAATGTATACACCTAAAAATGGCTTGAGGTAAATTAAATAAATATTTTAATATTTATTTTATTCTTATTTCCTCTATCAATAAATAAATATACTAATTTATTTATTTGATTCACATTTATCCTATTCTTCCAATAATTAAATATTAAATATCTTAATTCTTATAAAGACATCTCTAATTGAATAATCCTAATTATTGTTTTATTCTTCTAAGACAGTCATATTCCTAAAATCCACATCATTTCTCTACATCACCCTACACAGCATTTGACACCTCACCTCCATGTTGCACCATAAATTAAATATTAATGATATTTAACTAAACATTTATCCTCGACACATGTCCTATTTCCTCTCAACCATCCATACTTTGTAGAAGTTGGTTTCTCCACATCATCATGGTCAAAGTTGACTATGAGACACTTGTCTCATGAGCCCTATATTCCCTCCAACATCCCAACAAACATAGACTCCTTCCATCTTTCTCTCATAGTCTTTGTGAGGATCTTGCCATGTAGCTCCTTGTCCCACATATCTCTCCATCTTGTCAATGTAGTAGGAACATCCTCCTTCAATATCTCCCCTCATCCAACCAATTCAATCTTGATCCTCCATGTCATAAGACCAATTCCTCAACCATTGATCTTTTGCCACTTGGATCCAAGCCATCCTTTGCCTATAAAAGGAAGCCTCTCACCCTCATTTTGAGAACAACACAAGAGAGATCACACTTTCATGCTACTGAAATTCATATCAAATATCAAAAGTGTGCCTTTGGCTTCCATTCTACGTAGCATTATCAATTAGCAATCTCCACTTGGGCTAAGTGCACAAAGACTGATGTTGGATGAGAAATTGAAGATAGTTATACTCAAAATTTGAAGATACAACAAAATCAAGAGTCATAGTGCTTTGAATCTAGTTTCTAAATTACTAATTTTTTTCAAAAATGGTTGAGATTAAGGGTTTCAGAAAGGGGGAGCACACAAATTGGTCATATTTTGCTCAAAAAAACATAACATACCGTCTGGTGTGCTCTCCATAAAATGTTAACTTTTTTTTAATATTTCAAAAATCACTTTAGTGAGAAATTAGCTAACACCATGTAGTTTATCCCTGATTTTTCTGATAATTTTTTCATGAAAAATTGATTTTTTACTAATTTTCAAAGTGGACACATCCTAAAAAATAGAAAATTAAGCATGCTCCTCCCTAATTTTTTTGAAAACTTATCAAAAATTGATTTTTTTTAATACATGTAGAAAGGAGTCTAGTTTCTAAAAATATAACTTATTTGAAATTTCGATGAATGGTTAAAAAAATGTCAAAAATACCAGACACTAGTTTTTGACAAAAAACAGATACAATAACAAAAGAAATTAAAGATGAAACCCTTAACATACTCAAAACATGAAAAAAATTATATGGTTGGATAGCTAACAAAGAGCTTAAGATTATGTGTTTGGTGTGGATCCTGATTAGTCTCCAAGTGGGAGATTTTTGGTAAAACAAAATTTCCCTCCTTTTTGCACGATTGGAGTCAGTTGTTAATTTTTGTTAACCAACAAAGAAAAAATGACATTACAAAACCCTAATTCTAGAAGCTTCCAAAAAGCTTGTTATAAGAGGATGGGATATATGTTACGACAATTTGTATTCGTAGATGTAATCTATTTTGCACTGGATAATAAAATCATTGGATGGCTGAGTTTCTATGGATGTAGCCCATATTGGGTGAACCACGTTAAATTTCTATGTTGATCTCTTTTGTGTTATTCCTCTTTGTTATATTTGGGTTATTTAATCTACATATAATTGTTAGTGTTTATTGCTTTGATCTACCCTAACCCTAACAACTGGTATTAGAGCGGGTTGTGCTTATTTATCGTCTGCAGGAAGGTCTCACAGTTGAGTGGGAGTCTCACGGTTAAGTGGGAGCAATGGTGGATGAGGGTAAATTGAAGGTAGATAAATTCAATGGGAAGAACTATCAATTATGGAAGATGCAGATGAAGGATTATCTCTATCAGAAGGATTTATGGAGGCTATTGGAAGGAAAAGCCAAGAAACTGGCAGCAATGACTGATGAGGATTGGGATCTTCTGGACAGAAAGGCACTAGGAACCATTCGGTTGTGCTTGGCACCATCTGTGGCATTCAATATAACAGAAGCGATGACAACAGATGGTCTGATGAAAGCTTTGGCTAAATTGTATGAAAAACCCTCAACTTCTAACAAGGTATTTCTCATGAAGCATTTGTTTAATCTAAAAATGATTGAAGGTGGATCTGTGTCAGATCATTTAAATGAGTTTAATATGATTACCAGTCAGTTAACTTCTGTAAAAGTGAAATTTGATGAAGAGGTGAGGGCACTCTTGGTTTTATGTTTTTTGCCAGAAAGTTGGAATAGCTTGGTAATGGCTGTAAATAACTCTGTCTCTGGTTCAAATACTTTAAAATTTGATGATGTTTTTTGGTGTTATCCTTAGCGAGGAAATGCGACGGAAAAGCACAGGTGAGAGTTCAACATCAGGTAATGCTTTGACTATAGAGAACAAGGGAAGAACAAAGGAGAGAGGAAAAAGCCCAACAAATTGCAGGAAGTCACAAGGGAAGTCGAAGAAAGGAATATCTAAATCCAGAGGAAGAATGGATTGCTGGCACTGTGGAAAGCTAGGACACTTGAAGAAGGATTGTTGGTCTCGAAAGGGCAAACAAGGAGATGGACAACATGATGACAATAAGGAAGCTAATATTGCAAGTAATAAATTATAGGATGCTTTAATTCTATGTTTAGATAATGCTAATGATTCATGGGTAATAGATTCAGGGGCTTCATTTTATGCCACACCCCATAGGAAATATTTTGTAGATTATGTTCAAGGTGATTTTGGACAGGTATATTTGGGTGATGATGAACCTTGTCAGATTGTTGGAAAAGGAAAGATAAAAATCAAGTTGCAGAATGGAAATGAATGGTTGCTATAGGAGGTAAGGTATGTTCCAAATTTGAGAAGGAATTTAATCTCTACAGGACAACTGGGTAGTGAAGGTTGCATAATTACCTTTTTAGACAAATTCTAGAAGGTCACTAAAGGTGCATTAGTAGTAGCTAAAGGTGAAAAGGAAGGCACATTTTATTTGTGTACTGGTAATACTTATTCTACCTTAGCTGCTACAAAAATAGTTGCTACTGAGATAGTTATAACACTTACTGCAGGGACAAAAACAGAATTGTGGCACCATAGACTTGGGCACATGAGTGAGAAAGGGATGAAGATCCTTCACTCCAAAAAGTTTCTACCAAGTCAGAAGAAGATTGACTTGGAGTTTTGCAAAAAATGTGTTTATGGAAAATAGAAAAGAGTCTGATTTCTCAAAGTTGGGAAAGAGAAGAAGAGTGAGAAATTAGAGCTTGTGCATTCAAATGTATGGGGACCAGCTCAAGTATCTTCTCTTGGAGGCTCTTGCTATTATGTTACTTTTATTGATGATGTAACTAGGAAAACATGGGTGTATTTCCTAAAACAACAATCAAAAGTATTTGAAACTTTTAAAAAGTGGAAATCTTTGGTTGAGAATGAGACAGGAAAAAAGTTGAAGTGTCTTAGATCTGATAATGGAGGCGAGTATTGTAGCAGAGAATTTGAGAATTACTGTTCATATAATGGAATCCATAGGCAAAAAATGGTTCCTGGAACCCCACAAGAAAATGGTGTGTCTGAGAGAATGAATATGACCATTATGGAGTGTGGAAGGAGCATGAGATTGCATGCTAGACTACCCTTACACTTTTGGGCAGATGTTGTACATACCGCTATTTATTTAATAAACAGGGGACGTTCAAATCCTTTAGATGGTGGCATTCCAGAGGAGGCATGGACGGGTAAAAAGGTAAACTATTCATTTATGAAAACCTTTGGTTGTAAAGCTTTTGTCCATGTTGATATTGAAAATAGAACGAAGCTTGAGGCTAAGTTTAAAAAATGTACCTTCATTGGATATGGAGTAGATGAATTTGGTTATCGGTTATGGGATTATGAAAATCATAAAATCATTAGGAGCAGAGATGTTATATTCAATGAGAAGGTCATGTATAAGGATCATATGCAGGAAAAGAAGCATGAATAGGCCAAAAAGGAATATGTGGTGCTGGATGAGATTCTAGAAAATAAAATACCATTGGCACCTGATGCTCAGCAACAACAAGTTATCCAATAGACTCTTGCAAGTGTTAGACATTCTACAAGGATAAGTAGACCTCCAGAAAGATTTTGTCCATCATTATATTCTATATTATTAACTAATTTTGGTGAGCCTAAAAGTTATGAAGAAGTAATGCATGTAGATACCACAAAGCAGTGGGAGCTAGGCATGAAAGACGAAATGGATTCCTTACTGTAGAATCAGATTTGGGACTTAGTCCAATTGCATGTAGGTAAAAGAGAATTGCCAAATAAATGGGTTTATAGGTTGAAGGAAGAAGATGGAGGCAATAAAAGATATAAGGCCAGACTCGTGGTAAAAGGTTTTGCACAGAAAAAAGGTATAGATTTTGATGAAATATTTTCTCCTGTTGTAAAGATGACTTCTATTAGAACTATTCTAAGTCTTGTGGCTACAAAAGACTTGCATCTTGAACAGCTAGATGTGAAAACAACATTTCTCCATGGGGATTTGGAAGAGGAAATATACATACAACAACCACAGGGATATGAGGTCAAGGGTAAGGAGGAATTTATGTGCAGGTTAAAGAAGAGTTTGTATGGCCTGAAGCAAGTACCTCGACAATGGTATTTGAAATTTGATAGTTTTATGGCTGAACAAGGATACAAAAGATGTCATTCTGATTATTGTGTTTATTTCAAGAAATTGGGTAATGGCAACTATATTATCTTGTTTCTTTATGTTGATGACATGCTTGTTGCCTGGTCTAACATGCAGCATAATAATGAACTTAAGCAGAAATTAGAAAATTTATTTGTTATGAAGGATTTGGGTGCAGCAAAAAACATCCTTGGTATGAGGATCACACGAGACAGAACAAATAGAAAATTATTTTTGTCTCAAAGTGAGTATGTAGAGAAGGTGTTGAAATGGTTTAACATGCAAAATGCAAAAGCAGTTAGTACACCTTTGCCTAGTCATTTTAAGTTGACTAAGGAGATGTGTCCAAAGACACAAGAGGAGGAAGACAAAATGTCTAAGATACCATATGCATCAACAGTTGGCAGCTTGATGTATGCAATGGTATGTACAAGGCCAGATATTGCACATGCAGTGGGAGTTGTGAGCAGGTATATGAGCAATCTGGGAATGGAACATTGGAATGCTGTAAAATGGGTTCTCTGATATTTGAGAGGTACTACTTCAAAGAAACTATGTTTTGGAGGAACCAATATTGCTCTAAAAAGATATGTTGACTCTGATTTGGTGGGTGATATTGATAGCAGGAGGAGTACTACAGGGTATGTTTTTACAGTAGGAGGTACTACAGTCAGTTGGATTTCAAGACTGCAAAAGGTTGTTGTGCTTTCAACCATTGAAGCTAAGTATGTTGATGCTACAGAAGCTAGCAAGGAGATGATTTGGTTACAATGTTTTCCAAAGGAATTAGGGCAATGAAAAGAAGATAGCCCTCTATACACTGATAACCAGAGTGCCATTCATCTTTCTAAGAACTCATCTCTGCATTCAAAAACTAAGCACATACATCTTATATACCACTTTATTTGGTCAGTTTTGGAGGATGGATAGTTGAAGCTGGAGAAAATTCACACAAGTGAGAATCCTTCAGATATGTTCACAAAGGCAGTTACACGGGATAAACTGATTTCCTCATCAGTTTTCGTTGGCCTTCATGACTGATAATGGTGGACTTAAGAAACCAGTCAGGCCTATAATCCAGTGGGAGCTGCAAGCGTAACAGTGTCGTCCAGGATCAGTCTCCAAATGGGAGATTATTTGGTGTGGAACTTGATCAGTCTCCAAGTGGGAGATTGTTGGTAAAAAAAATTTCCCTCCGTTTTCCATGATTGGAGTTGGTTGTTAATTTTTGTTAACCGACAAAGAAAAAATGACATTGCAAAACCCTAATTCTATAAGCTTCCAAAAAGCTTGTTATAAGCGGTTGGGATGTATGTTACGGTGATGTATTCCTGAGATTGTAATATGTTTTGCACTGGATAATAAAATCATTGGATGGCTGAGTTTTTGTGGATGTAGCCCATATTGGGTGAACCACGTTAAGTTTCTACGTTGATCTCTTTTGTGTTATTCCTCATTGTTATATTTGTGTTATTTAATATGCATATAATTGTTAGTGTTTATTGCTTTGATCTTCCCTAACCCTAACATTATGGTGGTATTTTTTTCAACTTTTTATTAAAAAAGTACAATCTTGATGGGGAGCATGCTCCAGATTATGTGGTTTTTGTTAGAATCTAGAAAAACATGTGCTTGGATGATCTAAACTCAATCCAAGCCTTTGGGTTGGAAGCCCAAGGAAAATCCAAGCCTTAGGCTTGGTAATTTCTGATCCAAAGCATAATACGCTCGTGTTATGTACATTCACATAATGCTAGCATGTTATGGTGAACTAAAACATCTCTCTCTCTCCCTCTCTCTCTCTCTCCCTCCCTCTCCCTCTCTCTCTCTCTCTCCCTCTCCCTCTCTCTCTACTCTCTCTCTCTCTCTCTCTCTCTCTCTCTCATCTACCTCCCAGTTTTCCTTTTCCTAGCTTTCCTAGCTTTCCTTTGCCTTTCCAATTTCCCTTTAGATCTGACCAATTTTTCCCTATTTTACTATTCTCCATCTCTCCTCTCATCATTCTTCCCATCCAATGAACCTTAGTTTTATCTTCTTTCGATTTCATCATCCCAATTTATATCCTCATCCCTCTTTGCATGTTCTAGTTTTCTTGTTTGCATTTTCTTTATTGATAAGTGAGAGAGAGAGAGAGAGAGAGAGAGAGAGAGAGAGAGAGAGAGAGAGAGAGAGAGAGAGAGAGAGAGAGAGAGAGAGAGAGAGAGAGAGAGAGTCCTGGTTTTCTTGTTTTCATTTCCTTTGTCGATAAGGGAGAGGGCGAGAGAGGGGAGAGATAGGGAGATAGAGGAATGATAGGGGAGAGAGAGGCAAGAGATAGGGAGAGATAGATAGGTAGATAGAGAAAGTAGACAAATAGGGAGATATAGAGGAGACAAAAGGGAGAGATAGGGAGATATAGAGTGAACGAGATGTTCAGAGAGATAGGGAGAGAGATTGAGAGGTAGAGGGATGATAGAGGTAAGGAGATAAGGGAGAGATAGGGAGATAGAGGTTTAGGCTTGCTTGGGTGTAGGGTTTTGGGGTTTTGAGAGAGAGAGAGAGAGAGAGCATTATGACTTTATGGGAACAAAAAGTCATGTGGTGACTTTTTGGTCCCTCATCTTTGTGCATATACCATTAGCATATCATTAGCATTTAGAAATCTCCATTTGCATTGCATTAGATTCATACAAATCATTATCATAGTTTAGCATTGTAGAATCATTCACTTTGCATAAAATCCACCACAAGTCCATTCATCTTATAGTTATCTTGAAACAAAGAAGTGCATTTTGAGAGCATAATTACTGTATACACCTAAAATTGACATGACTCTGCGTAAATAAATATTTTAAATATTTATTTCATCCTTCGTATGCTTCTATCAATAAATAAATAAATTTATTTATTTATGTGGTTCACTTCCTCCCATTTAATTAAATAAACACATTTATTTAATTAATTAAAAATCACTTACACCAACTTCATTCTTCTAAAGTAATTAAATAATTTTAATTATTTAATTAAAATCTATTATTCTTCCAAATTTAAATAAAATGCAAATTTTATTTAAATAAAATAAAAAATTCTCACAAAAATAAAATATATTTTTATATTTTATTTATTCCTCTCAATTATCTGTAAAGTAATTAAATAAATTCATTTATTTAATTATGCTTTCTATCTCTTCGAAAAATCATTCTTATCTTCCAAAAATAACCTTCCTCTTGTCACATAAAAGCAAAAGCTGAGTTACAAAAGTAAAATCAGTTTTAAAGCATTTTTAAAGCAAATCTTCTCTTAAATTAGAAAAACAAATTCTAATTTAAGAAAAATCGAATCTTATCCTCATCAAGAGAGGAGTTAACTCAACTAAGCTACTTTTTGAATGACATGTGTCCTTCTATTGGATGCACATTCCTCAACAATCCTCCTCTGTTGATTCCTTCTTTTCTTCTCAACCATTGATCTTCCCTCACTCTCTTCTATAAATACAACCTTCTTCTCTTCATTTCATAATCAGGATTTGTGTAAACTTATGCTGCAGAGATATCGGTGTGCCTTTGGCACCCCTACTCCCATTTAAGCATTCTCATTCATACTCCATTTCTGTATTTGAAGCTCATTTTCAAATACATAAGTATCACATCCATTCTTCCTTTGTCATCTTCAACAAGTTAGCAAGCAACTAGCTTCTGAGGGCTTCACAATCAAGATCAAAGCAAGATAGGTGAACTACAGAAGGCAAAAGGTAAAGGTGCAAGGTATTATTTGTTATTTGTTTTAATCTCCTTTTATCTTCATATTCTGTAGATGTTTGGGTTTTTATAATCTTTTTGATTAACCTGTTTTCCCCCTCACATTTTGGTGCCCACCGTGGGGCCCTTGCCCCTCTTACTAATCAATAAACTGAGTGTTTTCAAGTGACATGTCCATACAGGTGACGAATAGGTTCTGATAGAGGCATTTGGCACATCTAACCCCCGAAGTGAGGCATTTGCATTCTGAGTTGGCACATCTGACCTTTCGATGCATCTGACTTCCCAGACAATGCATTGACCTCGTGAATTGGCGCATTTGATACTTCAGCACATTTACCCTCAGAAACTATGCATCCAACCTCTATTCTTGTGCCTACATCATAGCTACGCATATACCCTGCATTTCGGCGCATCCATTATGTCTAACGACGCATCCATTATAGTTGCGCATGTATTCTGTCTATTGGTGCATCTACTCTTTCTAACGGTGCATCTGTCATAGTTGCGCATATACCTCTATTTTTTGCACATTTACCTTCTGTTGTTGCACTTTTGTACAACACCGCATGCACTCCTTGTTTCTGTTTATTCAGGCTACAGTGCGGCACATTTAATTCTATTGGTTGTTTTAGGGTTTTTTGATTTTTGTGTGTTTGAGCTAACGGTCATTTTTGCAGGGTTAGTGTCTAGATTAGATCATTTAGCTGCTTTGTCTAGTTCATTTAGACTAATTAGGGGAAAAGTAAACAAGTGCATTGCATGCAAATTCCACATAGTCCCTAACTAGGAAGAAAGTAACTGAACCCATTGCTATCGTTGCATTGTTAATTCCCCTAGATTAAATCATTGCTATCTCAAACAAACGGGAAAATGAACAATGCTATGATCTAAACACTTCCAAGTTAACAATCATGTGAGTGCACAAGTAGATTAGCTCATTTAGTTTTTCTATTTTTAACTAGGTTGGATTAACCATTGTACTCTGTGCTTGCGAATGACAATAGGCATATGCTCTCCCCTTAACTAGGTGACCAAAATGCCAGACTTGTCATTCTATTTGTTTAACCTTTAGGGGGGCCTGCCCTTGGATGCACGCCTGTCCAAGTGGGAACGACCCTGAGTGGTAACAGGCTAAAGCCAAGCCCTACCAAGCCACTTAAAATAAATTGTGCTTGGGGTGAAAACCTCAAGCAACGAGTGCTGCTGTGTTACACCGACGACCAACCTCCCCCAAAACCCTCATAGGCTGGGAAACTCCATAACTGAGAGTAGTGCCGCCGCATGTGTAACCACTTGAACGATTGCCCTAATTAAGAACCAATTGTGTAGCAAGCCAAAAACCCCTATTCATTGATGCAAAGGGCGGAGCTCTTAAAGCGGCCTCAATTCAAGTGACTCTTAGTAGAGGTAGAAGGGACAATCCTAAGGTTCGGTGTGGGGACGAGCCTAAGGAAACCCGAATCTGGTATGCGTGAGAAGTGAGTGCCGTGGAGGGGAGCCGGTGCTACCAGATTCTGGAGCTACACGCTTTGAGTGGCACAACTAGAGGATTCAACGAATATTGTCACATCTAGCCTAGGTTGTACTTGTTTTGAGTCATAATAGTCCAAAAACACAAAAAATATAAAAAGATAAAAATCATGGAAAACTTCTATGTGTTTGCTATGCTTTTGCCATAATTGAACATCAACATCATCAGAAACACCAAGTTTTTCAAGCCAAAAATAGAAAAAATCCTAAAAACGTTCCAAAATTTCCCAAATTTTAGGAAACAAGCAAAAAAGCCAGAATTGCGCATTTGCCTCAACTTCTTGCACTTTTGCTTCAACTTATTGCGCATTCGATTAGGCGGCGCATTTAAACAAAAGCTAGAATTGCACATTTGCCTCGACTTCTTGCGCTTCTGCTTCAACTTATTGCGCATTTGATTAGGCGGCGCATTTAAACAAACACAGGGTTGTGCATTCACTCTGACTTCTGGTGCATTTGACTCCTGTTGTTGCGCATTTAAACTGTTGCACATTGAACAAAATTCAGTACCTTCCAAGAGCAAGAGTATCGAAAACTTTCAAAAACCATCTTCGAAACCTATTTTAGTTTTTCAAAATCTGATTGAGACCTTGCAAATCAACCATTTCTCCTTCTTTTCTGCACCATAGCTGCTTGCTCATCCAAAATCTTGCCAAAATCTTCTTCCAAAATTTCCAACAAGGTCATAGCCAAATTATTCTTGATCAAAATCAAAACCTCAAACAAAACCTAGTGAGGCTCCATTACCAAAGGTTACTTATCCTTTCGGAACTCCACTAGGGGGTTGTGCAAGACTAGTCAATATCAAGTATATGGATTTCTAACATCCTTACTTAGACTATCACTTTTGTATACCCCACTTTGTTTGGCACCAACTAGATCTAAGAAGAACCTTGCTAAAACCTTGTCTCATTCTAGCACCTTGCTCAAATTTTCCAATCTTACTCCATCCCATTTCTTTACCACCCTTGCATGGTCTTAACAAGATTACAAAAACAAAAATAGATCGAAATGGTAGAGAAAAGTGTTCCCAACACTCACGAAAATGAAGAAGAAATTTCTATGGACGAGATCCTTCACACGCAACTTGACCCAAAATTTCAATGCCTATTAGAAGGGGTGCTTGCCCAAGACCCAACAAAATTCTTTTTACATTTGGCAAGTCTAGGAGTCAAACTCCCTAAGGATTATGACGTGGAGGCTCTCAAAGAAACTGATGAAGAGAGAATCCCTGAAGGAAGTAGACATGATGAAATACCCATGGATAAGAGCAAAGCAACAATTGACTCCTTGGATGCCCTAAGTCTAATGAACCAAAAATTTGAAGCTCTCCAACAACAATTTTTAGACATGAAAATGGGAGCATCGACTAAACATTACACCCTGGAGGACATTTCACCATATCCTTTTAGTAGAGCCTTGGTCATGATACCTTTCCCCTCAAAATTTGAGGTATGTAAGTTTGACAAATATCGAGGAAAGGGTGACCCAAGGGATCACATTAGAGAATTCAACGTTTCTTGTCTCAAGGTCACACATAACGACACCTACCTTATGCGACTCTTCCCATGAAGCCTAGGGGGGCAAGCCATGGAATGGTTCTCTAGACTGCCACCTAGTATTAAAACCTTCAATGAGCTTGTAGACAAATTTGTCACCCACTTCTCTTACAATATTGAGCACGACACCTCAATATTGGATCTTTGTAATGCCAAACAGAAAGGAGGAGAATCTTTCACTGCCTTCTTACAGAGAAGGAGACAACTAGCAAGCAAGTGCCCACACCAAATGCCAGAGAAACAGATGCTAGAAATGTTTGTCCACAATCTGTAAACTGACCTAAGCTACCAAATCCAAATCCAATGTCCTACTTTTAGCAAGGTCATTGAGATGGGCCTCATCATAGAAAAAGCCCTAATCACAAAAGGTCAAATCAAGCTCTACAAAGACACTCCTAGTACCAACACCAACAATGACAAACCTAGATTCTGGATGAAAAATAAGAACGTTGTGAATGACGGGGTAGTAGATACCAAAAATGTGGCACCTAAACAACCAATTTTCAACCTATCAACACCTCAAAATAACCCCCCACAAGACAAACCAAGAAATACTGAATCTAGGTTCACCAACTTTCAGCCTAGGAGAAAGTTCACACCTTTGGATGAGTCACTAGAAACTGCCCTACGGAAGCTAATCACCAACAATCTCATAACGCTTCCCTTAGCACGAGAGTACGAACCAAAGGTCAAACCCCACTGGTGGAATGACAATGACTTTTGCGAATACCACCGAAACAGGGGGCACAAGACAAATGATTGTATTGCACTCAAGCATATAATCCAAGACTTAATAGAGCAAAACAAAATATCCGTTAATGGACAATCTCACAGACATACCTCCAACAATGATCATCAGGCATTCAAGGATCCTCTTCCTAACTACGAGCAGGGAGGACCTTCCAACAGAAATAATAGTGGCTCTAACAATGCAAAATACACAATGTCAGCTTTGACTATATTGTTAACGATATCTCAGAAGGTGAGTTCCACATCAATGTGATAACTATCAACAAAGATCTGGATTGCAATGTTACTACCCGTAGTAACAAGGTCACCCTTAGAGGAGCTTCTGCTCCTCTGTCTAGTCAATACAGTATCGTGGATCAACTCCACAAAACACCTGCACACATCTCCATGTTGGAACTTCTGCGTCTGTCTCCCTCTCATAGGTCTATACTTGACAAAGCCTTAGCGGAAGCCTTCGTTCCCACGAACCTAGCTGAAGAGCAATTCCAAACTATGGTCGGTCACATCACCTCACCACACTCCCTATCATTCATTGAGAAGGATGATATGTCTATCACTCAACCCCATAACGCTTCCCTACATATCGAAGCTTTCATACATAAACACAAGATCAAAAGAGTCCTAATCGATGGAGGGGTTGGTTTGAATATTTACACATTGAAGCTAATCCTTACATTGGGGTT
The DNA here is from genome assembly GCA_027924645.1 of Cunninghamia lanceolata. Taxonomy (NCBI): domain Eukaryota; kingdom Viridiplantae; phylum Streptophyta; class Pinopsida; order Cupressales; family Cupressaceae; genus Cunninghamia; species Cunninghamia lanceolata. The sequence goes on along the minus strand of BSBN01000391.1, from coordinate 39,172,979 downwards.
TTCAGAGAAGGCTATAGATCCAAAAAGAAAAATCACCATTAAAGCCTATGATGAGGAAGAAAGAATGTCGAAAGGAATTGTTACCCTACCAATCAGGGTGGGCCCCATAGTGAAAGATGTAGCTTGCCAAGTCCTTGACATGGAGCTAGCATACAACATTCTTCTTGGGCGACCATGGATCCACGCTTTGAAAGCAATGCCTTTTGCATACCATCAATGTATCAAGTTCCCACATGAAGGACAAGAGATCACCATCCAAGGTGATCCTAACCCCTATCAATACTGCAACTTCATTCAGTCCAAACCAGAAGTGGTGATCCCCAATAACCGTGCCTCTGCTTCTTCCTCCTCTCATGTTGACCCAGCTACACTTGCTTCTTCTTCAGGGGCAACTCAACCTAAACTCCAACTCAAAGATAAAGGCTTGGGTGAGTACACGGTATCTCAGTCCCTCTGTTTGGCACAACTGCCTCTATCTCCTCGATCCTATGGGAGACCTATCATAAAAACACCAACACCAGAGAAGCCAACCAAAGGACCATTTGTGAAATGGGGAAGCCTAGAAAATGAAAGTGATGAAGAAGATATCCTACAGTGGCTGTACAAAGATGAGAGTAGTTCCTCAACACAACATAACCATCCCATTATACAAATGGCACAATATGGTCAAGGCTTTCAAATGCTATAGAGAATGGGGTATGAAGGACACAGTCCACTGGGTTCAAGAAAGGATGGCATCACTGAGCCCATCCAACCTCATACCCTAACGGCCTGAGACACTACAGGGCTAGGCTACACTGGAGCACCAAGAAATAATAGAACCAACAAGAACAAAGGCAAACAACCAGAAGGATCCACTAGCAATCTGGTTGAACAAATTCAGAGAATGCAACTGGGGAGCGAAACTGATTCTAACGAGTATGAATGGGATAGCCTCTCTGAGATGTCTTGTGATGAAAAGGATATTGACGTTGTCCACGAGTACGACCCAACCCATGACAACGAGGGACAAGGTCCAAGGGCTAGGCCATTAGAGTCTAACCTGCATAGCAACAATAGTGAAAATCATGAGGTAGGAATGTTTCCCCCCTTGACGGACCCACTAATATAGAGTACCATCGTAGACTTTGTCCGCTCCTTCAATAAATCTATCCTAACCATCAATGCCATTGAACCAGACCAACCTAATGATCCCTTACCTTTAGTACACCCTGAACTTATCAATTGGGACCTAGAAGGCACCACCCCTGAGCTAGACAACTTTGAAAATGACAAAGCCATCATCAACTATCTTGAGCTTAGAAATCACATACCGGTAGGAAACCACAGAGCTGGCTACACTATTGAACTCAACAAGAAGGCCTATTTTGGAGAGAGAGCCAAGACTTTCAGTCATAAAAGCATCAAGATAAAAGAATGATCTAACGGTGAAAACCGCTCCATGGCAGTGTTAGATCATCAAAATAGTAAAAATAAAGATGTATCCAACGGTGAAAACCTCTCTGAGGCACCGAAGGATGGAAGGCTTGACCCTCTCCCCAATCTTACACATCAGGAGAGATCGTCAATCTTGATAGAACTAGCAGAAGCAATCAATGTCAACACAGGTGATAATCCAAGAATGGTCCACATGGCAAAGGCTCTAATAGAACATCAAAAAATAGCATTTACAGATTTCTTCAAAAGAAAACAGATCAACTTTGCATGGACATACGCTGACATGCCAGGGCTAGATCCAAATCTTATCATGCATCATTTATCTCTAGCTCCAGAAGCTAAACTAGCCAAACAAAAACTCAGAAAGATGCATCTGCATGTGGCCCTCATGGTAAAAGAGGAACTAAAGAAAATGTTAGACGTCAGATTTATCAGGCCTATAGATTATCCTGAATTGGTTTCAAATATAGTACCGGTGGCTAAACCAGATGGTAGGGTCAGAATTTACAATGATTTCAGAGACTTAAACAAAGCTTGTCCCAAAGATGACTTCCCCCTGCCCAACATAGACATGATTGTTGATCTCACAGCAGGACACACTATGATGTCACTCATGGATGGTTTCTCAGGATATAACCAGATAAAGATTGCACCCGAGGACCAACACAAACCTGCCTTCACATGTCCTTGGGGCACTTACTGCTGGTGTGTTATGCTGTTTGGTCTGAAAAATGCTGGGACAACATATCAGAGAGCCATGACAACAATCTTCCACGATATGATGCATACTATAATGGAAGACTATGTCGATGACATTCTAGCAAAGTCTCTTACAAGAGAAGGGCATCTAGCAGTACTAGACAAGATCTTTAACAGACTGGAACAGTTCAATGTGTGACTTAATCCAAAAAAGTGTGTGTTTGGGGTTACATCAGGAAAATTACTGGGCTACATAGTGTCTGCAAATGGTATTGAAGTTGATCCTGCCAAGGTGAAGGCCATAATGGAGATGCCACCCCCTAAAAATTTGACTCAATTGAGATCTCTACAGGGCAAACTACAATCTATTAGACGGTTCATTTCCCAACTGGCAAACAAGTGCCACCCATTCTCTCATCTGCTACACAAAAATGTACCCTTCAAATGGAACGAGTCATGTGAGCAGGCATTTCAATAGCTAAAGGAATACCTAATGAAGCCACCAGTATTAATGCCACCAATTCAGGGCAAGCCTCTATTACTGTATATCTCAGCTACACCAATAGCTCTGGGAGCTCTCCTTGCTCAACAGATTTATGATGGAAAAGAACAGGCTATCTACTACATTAGTTGAACACTCGTCGGATACGAATTGCAATACACACCAATAGAAAGAGCATGTCTAGCTGTTGTATTTGCCTCACAAAAATGGAGACATTACATGCTGTCACACTCTGTTAAACTGGTGGCAAAGATTGATCCACTGAAATACTTACGCAACAAGGCTGCCTTAACAGGTAGATTATCAAAATGGGTCATGCTCCTCAACGAGTTTGAGATTGAATATGTGGATAGAAAAGTGATAAAAGGACAAGTGCTTGTAGATCAACTAGCAGATGCACCTTTAACGGATGACAACCCCTTGAGCTTTGAATTTCCAGATGAATCTATCTTCCACATCAACACAACAAACTGGAAAATGTACTTTGATGGCTCCTACACTCAACATGGATCAGGGGCAGGTATCTTATTAATCACACCTGATGGTGACACTATTCCAAAGTCATACAGATTAATGTTCCCTTGCACTAACAATGTAGTGGAATATGAAGCCCTGGTCATCGGTATCAAGCTAGCAATTGAGTGGAACATCAAGGAACTTCAAGTCTATGGGGACTCACAACTAGTCATCAATCAAGTGAATGACGACTACCAAATGAAGGATGAGAAACTAATTCCTTACAAATGAATGGTAGATGACTTCAAAGAATATTTTGTCAAGATATCCTTTGAATAGATACCAAGGATTGAGAACAAAGCTGCTGACGCAATGGCTACAATCGCATCTCTCCTCGACATTCTAGGTCATCAAACACGATATGAGTTCTTAGTACAGCCAGTGTCCTATCCTGCTTATGACACCCCAGAATCCCATATCATATGCCACATCGTAGGAGCCAATTCCCCTCTCTATGGTAAAATATTTGCCTATCTAAAAGAGAATACCCTCCCACTCGACCTCTCCAGTAACCAGAAAAGAACCTTCATCTGGCAGGCATCCCAGTATGCCATTGTTGCCAACACCCTATATCGCCGAGGTCTCGATGGTACTCTCCTTAGGTGTCTCGATAGTGAGGAACATCAAACTGCCCTAAATGAAATACATGACGGTATATGTGGGGCTCACTCAAGTGGCCCTACCCTCGCCAAGAAACTCATACGCATGGGGTACTACTGGCCAACTATGGAACAAGACTCCTATCAGTTTGTAAAGAAATGCAAAAAGTACCAAATCCATGGGAACCTAATCCATGCACCAGCATAGGAGCTACAGCCATTAATGACTCCTTGGCCTTTCTGTCAGTGGGGACTCGACTTAGTGGGCAAGATTCAGCCTCCTTCCTCAAGCGGCAATAAATTCATTATCACTGCCACAGAGTATTTCACGAAGTGGATTGAAGCTGTGCCCTTAGCCAACATCACAGGCAAATAGATTGCCTCATTTATCCTGAACTATATCATTTGTCTTTATGGTGTCCCTTCGTCCCTTATCACGGATAATGGATGACCCTTCAAAAACCAAGATGTCAGGGAACTATGCGACAAATTCCATATCCAGCATCGCTTCTCAACCCCATATTACCCACAAGGCAATGGCCAGGCTGAGGCATCAAACAAAACCATTCTGAAAATCCTAAAAAAGACTGTCAATGATGCCGGCCATGATTGGCATGTCCAACTGAATCCCACACTATGGGCCTACCGCACAAGCATCCGCACACCCACAGGTGCAACACCATATTCCCTAGTCTATGGATCTAAAGCAATCTTGCCCATTGAAGTCGAGATCCCATCTTTGCGAGTCTCATTAAAAGGCCTCATATTAGATGAAGAATACAGAGTAACTAGACTCCAAGAATTAGAGTTGCTCGAAGAGAGAAGGCAACAGGCCTTTAACCACTTGAAAGCATATTAGCAATGCATGTCCAGAAGCTACAATCACAAAGTAAAACCTCGGATATTCCAAGTCAGTAACCTAGTCCTAAGAGAAAATCCCAGAAATTAGCAAGATATAGAAAAGAAAGGAAAGTTTGAACCTAACTGGTTGGGTCCCTATGTTGTCATCATAGCTTATGGATTGGGGGCATATCAATTGGCTACATCTGAAGGTGAATTGTTTGATGATCCTATCAACAACATGCACCTTCGCAAGTTCTATACCTGAAAACCCCAATGTAAGAGAGTCCTGAAAAAATCCAAAAAATTTGAAAAAGTGATAAAAAACAAAACAAAAAATCAAAAAAATAGAAAAATAACAAAAAAATCATCCTATGGTGAAAACCTGGCAAACAGGCGCCTAGGATAGGTACCATGGTGAAAACCTGGCAAACAGGTGTTGTGTACTTTTAGCTTCTCGTGTAAATAGAAGTAAGTGGTGAAAACCTGGTAAACAGGCGCTATCTACGACAAACCACTTCCTCCATCTATTCTGACTTCATGTCTCTTGTGTCCATCGTATCGTCTGTCTGGACCCAGTCCTTTGAACCATTGTCGAACTACATCGCCTCTGAGTTATCACGTAGGCAAGGCCATTCTTAATGTGCCCCTGAGGCTTCGCTTCGCTTCACTTCACTTCACTCCACTCCATGGTCCCGTCTATTCCATATCTAGTCCTTCTGTCAACCTGAGTCCGTGCTATTTCTACGTCTTTGCCATCGCCTAGGTCTTAGGTCTGCTAGGGTTTACCCTGAACTACGTTGTCTCCGCGTCGTCACATAGGCAAGGCCATTTAGTAATGAGCCCCTGAGGCACTAGGTCAGTCCCTTAGGGTCTGTTTCTCCATGTCTATCTGTCATCTCACCCATAATAAATCAATCCTTGTCTAAACTAGGGGCAACTCCTCGACCTAGTTACGGATTTGGATTCTTGAATGCAACACTTTTCTTGGAGGATACCAATAAGGATTGTGAAACCTTTCACTAGACAAGCAAGCATAGCAGAAGCAAGCTTCCTCAAACAAAATTCTTGGCACAAAGCATCAACCTGTCCAAAGCAGAGCATCATACCAAAAACACTAAAATTGATTCTATATCAATTATGGCAAAAGACACATCTAATGCAAAGAAGTTTTATCAACAGGTTAATTTACAAGGTCTTGAATTTTTGTCATTATGTCTTCCTATGCTACTCAAGGATGCCAAAAGCTAGAGATGCTATGATGGGAGCATAATTGTTTTCTTTGTCTGCAGCTTGTGGATTAAACTTTAGTAATGTGACGACTTTTGTCTAACGACATGATCAACAAAAGATCATCGAGGACTTCGAGGTCTAAACATGAAAAGGGGCAATCCTTGTCTGTTGAAATGCAAGAAGTACTCAGGTCATCTAGATTCAAGTTTGACTAGATGCTTGTATCAACTTGCTATATCAAAATCCATGTAAAGAATACTTACGTCATCTCGGTCTAATTATGCCTAGATGCTTGTATTTCCTTACAATATTTCAAAAGTGAAAAATACCAAAAAGTGCCCAATGATGAAAGCAAAAACCTTGCAAAAATCTCAAGATGACAATCCACATCCATCTCCATCTCATATCCAACAAATCCATATCATCTGTGCAATAAACAAATCCTGCAGTATATCAAATGAAAGTCAGTATTTCTTCATCTCTTCTTCCTCCTATGTCATCACCCGTGTCGATTGAGTACATTTGGACATATCAAATACATAGCATAGATTGCATATCACATCACATGAGATAGTCATTTACATGATTACATCATTTAGGTCACCCACATGCATTTTGTATCCATATATCATCTCAAAAGAATCAAAAACATAAACAAAAGCATCATCAACATACATATAAAGCTGCATAAATCATATCCATAACATATCACATTGGCATTTTACATATCAAATCATACAAAGTCCATCTCGTATGCATCACATAAGCACAACATCATCAGATGGATTGCATCCATAGCGTATCAACATAGAACACATGAGCATATAGAATATCAATCACTACATCATCATATAAAAACATCAAAAACATGTCCAAATATACAACATATCAAAATCTCTGTCCAATCTCTCATAGTCATATCATAAGTGTATACAAGGTACAATAAAAATGGTGATACATGTCTCAGGGCAAGCATAATACATATACAGGCTATCTCAGCCATCCAAAGGTGTGCAACAAATCAAAGAATGGTGCAAGTATCCAGGGCTGTCTAACCCTGCTGTCGGGGCACACTACTCCCTGCACTGCCCTCTCCTCTACCTCCCCCTGACCTCTGGGGACCCCTCACTGATCCTATAGACTGTGATGCACCTGCTCTCTGCGTTGCCTCTGACTGGCTCCTAAAGCTCGTGGCTCTTTGACTCGCTGGCACAGCACCGTGATATAATCCCCTATAATATTAAGCCTGTGCCTAGGCTCTAGTCAGCTCACTCTGCACCTGGACCACTTGTGCCTATGCCTGCTGCACCTGTAAAACCAAAAAACTGGATGTCCCATCGGTCCCATGGCCATCACAGCTGCATCTCTCTCTGCCCTCATGGCTCGCATGCTGGCTAAGGCTGCATCTCACTCTCTAGTCAAATCTGATAGCCAAGTCGCATCTGACTCTCTCCACAACTCTGCTGCTCTCAGATGAGGCCTCAGCAGCCTAACTTGGCTCTATAGTCCAACCAGAACTTGCTGCTGCACATCAGGCTGTGGAGCTTGCTCTGCCTATGCCACCTGCTGCGCTGGCACTTGTACCAGTATCGGCTGTGCCACCTGCTGTGGCGGTGGCATCTGTCCCCGTGCTATCTCTGGCTGGACCACCTATGCTTATGCCTGCCCAACTGCCTACTAGCCTACAGATCCCTCTCTGACCCTCTGCCTCTGTCTCACCCTCCCATTGTCTCCCTGATCTCTCCCCCTCCTCCTCTGTCCTCCCCTCCCCTTGCCAGCTACACCCTCATCTGCTAAATCACCCTCGTCTAAACGAGGAGCCACCTCGTCGGGCCCTGAATATCTTAGGAATGGGTGTGCCACGAACCACTCCTCGTAGTCTGGCGTCATGCTAGCATCTACTATGTCTCTCCTCATCGGCTAGGCTGCATAGGGAATCTAATGAAAATTGGCCAATGCCTCCTCATAAGACACCACAGGACCCCACCTATACCTCTCTGCGTGAGTCCTGGCAAAGCATGCCTCTCCCTGCGGTCTGCCCTGTACACAGCCAAACTATCTTTGAACTCAGCTGACAATCTATCGCTCCAAAATATACCGAGTCCTGCCAATAAGCCATCTCGTCTGGAAGCAATAAGGCAACTCATCTGCCTCCTTGTCCCATACCTCACAGTCAATATACGGCCACCAAACAACTACATCTACACCATCAAAAGCATGCCTCCAGTACTCCAACTTCCCCAGCCTGTGCTGGGAAATCACACCTGCATAGCCATAACTATAGGGCTCACCCCTCTGCCTATGAAATACGCATATCGGCCGTGTGATAGCAATGTGCTCCCACAACCAAAACTGCAACAGTAACATGCCCATAGATAAACTGGCTCCTCTATGGTAAACCACCTGGTGCATGTCTCTATATAGGTGTGCAAGCACACACACCCCCCACGCATACCGAGTCCCGTCTGTGATCATACTCTCCAACACCCTCCCCTAGCCGATCGGGAAGCCGTGCGCTCTCCTATCAAGGCATATCACGGCACCGATCAATCCAGCCACTATGCCCGGGAAGTAGTCATAACAATCATGCATGTCCTGCCACGAGATCTCCTCCCCTGTCAACTCTGGGTCATCAAACACGCGTCTACACTCCTCTAGGCCATCATCCCGCTGCGACTCATACTCAACCAGCTCTCCCTGAATCGGGAGGTGTAGAATCTGGTACACATCCTCGAGAGTAATCGCCATCTCCCCCGTCGATAGATGGAATGTACCATCCTCACTGTGGAATCGGTCCACCGCTGCCATCAACATAGCCCGGTTCATGCGAACCTCGGGCATAAAACAAACATAGTGCAGACCCATAGCGGCTAGAGCCTCGCGATCTATCTCAGTCAACATATACCGCTACAACAATGGCAATAGGAACTGCTCTCGTGACATCAAGATAGTTCGGATATCCTCCGGCAACCAAACAACACAGAGCATCAAAGAAGTCCATATCCAAGCATAGCATACCATCAACAAAATCAAATCCAGATCCATATCAAAACCTACTCAAAGTAATCAAGCTATCCTATCATTGGCTTAACATATCAAATTAATCAAAACAACATATCATCTCTCGACAAGATTCTCAGCAATCTCGGAGATTGCTAAATCAATTGACGCATCGATCAGGATGCCAATTGGGTTAATTTTGTTAAGTCAACTAATTTTCCTAAGTGAAAATGTGCCAATCCAGGTGGCAAATGCGCCGTTTCATACCAAAAGTGCCACTTCACCGTGAATGCGCCACTTTTTGACACGTATGCGCCATTCTAGCACATGCGCCACTTCCTCTATCAAATGTGCAATTTCACAACAAATGCTCCATTTTAGGAGTCACATGCACAACACTAGCATATGCGCCCATTCATAACACATATGCACAATTTCCAGATGCATGCGCCACTTAATAGCTCAAAAGCGCGAATGTAATCAAATGCGCAAAATGAACAGATGCGCCACTTTGAGACGTGAATGTGCCATTCCGCAACGCATGCGCCATTTCGGCGTGCATATGCACCAAACGGGAGTTTTTGCGCATCTGTCTCAGTTGGGTTCCCTAGCCATTAATATGCGTAAAAATTGACTTTTGACAAGTTTTGAAGAACTACATACCGGGGGTCCTGCCTCCGCTAGCCGATCGAACCGTCGAATCCACTCAAACCAGTGCTCCTCCCAAGGAATATCCATCTCTCTAGCTGCCATGCTCTCCTAAGCTCTCTAGAGGACTAATCAACTAAGGACAAGTGTACAAATGATTAGAATATGTGGACCCAGCTCCTTTATATAGCAAATGACCCATACCTAACTGCATGACAACTGTGGCTACTTCCCATGTCTTTTTCTCTGAACCATATCCCGTTTTTCTCCACCCTAAACCATCCTTCACCTTCTTCTTCGTGAGATTGTCCATCTCACGCCCTTGTGTCTTCTTCCCATCCAATCTCCTGAGGGGGCATCCTGTTTGTAAACTTGCACCAAGGGCAAACTGGGGCATGTATCATTGTCGAAAATTCTTATTCTTTGAAACAATGTGATAAAACACATTGCATCAAAGAGGGGCAAAATGTATACACCTAAAATTGACATGACTCTGTGTAAATAAATATTTTAAATATTTATTTCATCCTTCGTATGCTTCTATCAATAAATAAATAAATTTATTTATTTATGTGGTTCACTTCCTCCCATTTAATTAAATAAACACATTTATTTAATTAATTAAAAATCACTTACACCAACTTCATTCTTCTAAAGTAATTAAATAATTTTAATTATTTAATTAAAATCTATTATTCTTCCAAATTTAAATAAAATGCAAATTTTATTTAAATAAAATAAAAAATCCTCACTAAAATAAAATATATTTTTATATTTTATTTATTCCTCTCAATTATCTAGAAAGTAATTAAATAAATTCATTTATTTAATTATGCTTTCTATCTCTTTGAAAAATCATTCTTATCTTCCAAAAATAACCTTCCTCTTGTCACATAAAAGCAAAAGCTGAGTTACAAAAGCAAAATCAGTTTTAAAGCATCTTTAAAACAAATCTTCTCTTAAATTAGAAAAACAAATTCTAATTTAAGAAAAATCAAATCTTATCCTCATCAAGAGAGGAGCTAACTCAACTAAGCTGCTTTTTGAATGACATGTGTCCTTCTTCTATTGGATGCACGTTCCTCAACAATCCTCCTCCGTTGATTCCTTCTTTTCTTCTCAACCATTGATCTTCCCTCACTCTCTTCTATAAATACAACCTTCTTCTCTTCATTTCATAATCAGGATTTGTGTAAACTTATGCTGCAGAGATATCGGCGTGCCTTTGGCACCCCTACTCCCATTTAAGCATTCTCATTCATACTCCATTTCTATATTTGAAGTTCACTTCAAATACATAAGTATCACAGCCATTCTTCCTTTGTCATCTTCAACAAGCAAGCAAGCAACTAGCCTCTGAGGGCTTCACAATCAAGATCAAAGAAAGATAGCCGAACTACGGAAGGCGAAAGGTAAAGGTGCAAGGTATTATTTGTTATTTGTTTTAATCTCCTTTTATCTTCATATTCTGTAGATGTTTGGGTTTTTATAATCTTTTTGATTAACCTGTTTTCCCCCTCACAATTATAATCAACAAAATCAAAATCTCAAGAAGATAGGACACAATAAGACACGAAGGAGAAATCTGAGTTTGAAGGTATAAATCATGTTTGCTTCAAATTCTATGCTTTTCTATTAGCTTCATTAGTGATTTTGGTTTGAGTAGAAATTTATAGTTTTGTGGTAGCTTAATAGGTTTTTACTGTTGTTCTCCAAATTATCATCACAAATAGCATTCATCACATGTTTATCAACAAGCCATATGGATTGAAGGTATTACAAGCCACTGGTGCTAAATTTGCTTTGTCTTGTGATGGAAGGTATTACAAGCCATTGGTGAGCTGTAGGCAAGGGAATTTGCCTATGTTAGGCCAACCAGCATCCCATTGAGAAGATGGTAGTTTGGAAGGCTGGGACTATCCTCCACGGGTAGCAGAATCTCAGGAGGGTTGAGGGCCATAGGAATGAGAGCCACGATCTCCATGATCACCACGGTCACCACAATCACGTTGAGAGGACTGAATGCGACCACACTGACGCCCTTGAGAGGAGGTAGATTTAGGTGGAACCTGAGCAACAGTGCAAGGGGCATTTCCCTAATAGTCAAGCAAATCCTAGAGATGAGCAAATTCAAGTGCAACTTTGCTAGCTTGCACTTGAATCTACATCAGAACATTAGAGAAAATAATAACTTTAGTATATAAAGAAAAATGATTATCAACAGAACAATGAGTGAAAGTAGTAGCATTTCTATCCTTCCAAATGTTAAAATGAATTTCCACCCTGAAAGCATGTCAAATCTGAGAGTATTTGTGAGGGAGATAGGGCCAGTCGTTAAGGAAGACCATATGCCAAGAGAAAGGAGCAAGTTTGAAAGGTTTGAAAAAATCATGGATGTAATTCCAAGCTTCTTGAGCCCATGGACAAAACCATAAAAGTGCTTGAGAGACTCAAGCTGCTTGCAAAATGGACAATGAGGAGTGGCTATGCCCATATGAGCCAGATGAACTCCCAAAGGGAGGCCATGGTATAGTAGACACCAAGAGAAATGAGCCAATTAAGGCTCCACCATAGCAAACCAAAAATATTGAAACCGTCTGTGTGAAGTCTCGTAAGAGGACTAAAGTTGCCAACGATGATTCAACTGCTCCACCATATGCAACTGGGGAGATAACTAGGAATAACCTTTGGAAGGTCTATAATTTTGAAAAGGAGTGTCTAGATACCATTTCCAATCCTTCCACCAAGGTTTGAGAGATCTAACCCCTAACTTATGAATCATTTGAGGAGGAATATTATCAATAACTGACGGGTAGGCCTCTTGATTTGTGCTTAAGAGCTTGTATTTCTTCCTAAATTTAGACCAAGACAAGAAATTCTTGGTGGTCCTATGCAAGAAGTTAGGCTAAACATGAATCCCATGTTTTAAAAATTTTAAGGCATGAACCCAAAGCAACTTAGCAAACGACGTGTCTTGAATGTTGAGAATAGGAGACCACCAAATGGATTAATGATTAATGGATAATCCATTACGAAAATCAGCTTCAGCCCCTCGAAGCCAGGGTTTGAGGGCTTCCCAAGCCTTCCAAATGCTCTTGATAACAAACGTGCCTTGAATGGAGACAAAATCTCTCACAGTGAGGAGAGTTCCTATATCCAAACCTTTCTAAGTGGGACGACCTAGAGTACCAGTACAAATGGAAACAATATTTTTTTGGACTCACCACAAATAATATTAATATATACATAATGAACGTAATACATTTTCTTGGGAGAACCACTCCCTATAAATTGCTCCATATTGCCTAGGATAGAGCCCTGTAATTACATTGATAGGCATTCCTTTAGTGAGAAACACTACATGAAATACATAGATAAATGGTCTAGATTAAAAGGAAGTACTATAGAATAAATATTAACCATCAATTTTTTGAAACAAGTAATAAATGATAAAAGACAAATTAAAACCCCTATCATGAAAGATAGGAAAAAGGAACCCACATCCATGAATATCCTAAACATGTCATTCAATTTATTTTTTGACTGCTTTTTCATCTAAACTGATGATGAGGGTGTCCTTGTGACTGTGTAATATAAATGAATAGAAATTTCTGATAAATAAAAAGAGAGGTGGTTTGTCAAGACAAGATAAAGTAGGTAATGAATATCTAGCATCAAGCATCAAATCCATGGCTAGCATCAAATCCAACTCCAACCAACTCTAACAAAGTATGAAGGCACAACATCTTTATTATTTTATGGTACAATATATGATCTCCTTATAGTAGGTGATGGAGAAGGAAACCCTAGCATCGCAATAGAAACCAGGGCACCACAACAAAGTCGCGATATTCCTCACCCACTTCAGTTTATTCTGTGTTTTATAAAATGGGTAACATATTAACATGGCAAGAAGTGCATGGGAGTGAATTTTGTCCACTATTATGCAACTACTTCTTTAAAAAGTAAAAGAGGGTGACGTGACACGTCAATTTTTAATGCAATTGTAGTTCTGCGGGTCAATAAACATAAAGAACAAGCCAAAGCAACTCCCCTTGAAAATAGAAGCATTTTCAAATCATTTATATTTTTCTCCATTTTGATAGAATATCTTAATACCTCATACCTCGATTTCTATTTATTTTATTATATATAAAGTTATTTGTTCATCTATATCAACAAAAAAATTTATAAATTTAATTTGAAACAGTTTGTTTATTTTTATGGGTTGCAAGATTGACGTGATTTAATTTTGAAGAGCATGAAATTGAATCCTTAATTTAAACATTCAAATTATAAATTCTTACTTTCTTGCCCATTTTTACTAGTTGTGAGAGGACTTAACACACCTTTTTGTAAATTGTTGTTATGTCTTAGTATTTAAAGACATGTAATGTGTAATTAATTCATCATGATCAAATCATAAGTAACTATAAGGACAAAAGCACACTGTGATTTTGTAAAGGATAAAAGAATTAAAATCTACACTAGAATCATATAGGCCAACTCCACATTGGCACATGTTATCTATGATCATTTGCTCAAAGTCATAAATTCAATCCATTTAAGGGGTTGACCTAGGATAAATTAGCCCTAGCAATCAAAAAATATCCCCTAAGGTGTTTGTAAATGATGTTAGGGAAAAACATTTTAAAACCTGTAAAGAGTACAATGCAAACCCTAAGAACCCAATGGAGTACTAAATAACCTAAGATTAAGCAAATGCAAGCATAAAACATAAAACCCTAGACTACTAGTGTGAATTCTCCATTGTTTCTCCCAAACTTTGCAGCACTTTGCTCTCAAATTTGTAGACCTACAAACACAATGAGAGGCTCAAGGCTATGGCTATGGAAAAATTAAAGAGAGGATGCTCAAATTATACAAGTGTGTAATGAAGAAATGAGGGTGAGAGGGTGTTTTTATAGAAGAGAGAATTTGAATGGAGCGCTGAGATGGAGAGTTTGACTTTTGAGAGAGTGAAGGGTGGAGATTGATTAGGGTTTCCAGCCACAAGAGGACAAAGGATAATTTTTTATTTGAGGAGATGGTGAGGTGTAATATGATTTTTAAATTAAATAAATGGTGTACATTTATTTAATTTATTTGAGAAGAGGGATAATGAAGTGGGATTTAATTAAATAAGTAGGACCTATTTAATAAGGCAGGACCTATAATTTAAATAAATATGTATTTATTTAAATTAATAGGGTAAGGTGGATATTGGAATAGTGAATAATTAATTAATTATTTAATTATAGAAGAAATTAGAAGAAAATTGCTAGGTAATTAAATAAATAAAATTTATTTAATTAGAAGCATAAGAGGAAAGTGAACTAATTAAGTAGTTAAAAATTATTTAATTAATAGTGGAATATGAAATTGGGATGAATTATGTGTCGAAATGTCGTTCGCAGGCTCAGGACAATTTTAAGTGTCTACATTTTGCCCCTCTTTGATACAATGTCAATTTTGGCGTTGTGTCAAAGGAAAATCAAGAAATATGCTCTAGACATGCTTTGGTGTGCCCTAGATGAGGCGTGATGGCCTTATGCCCCCTCAAGAAATTTTTCAATTTTTCTAAAAGATTTTAAAAAAATTTGGAAAATTCTGAAAACGTGTGCAATATGCCAAAAAGTGATTTAGGAGTGAGAAACTGATCCCGAAAGGTGTCCAGTGTGTAAAAATCAGTCATAGATTGATCAATTTTGCAAACAGGGGCCCACTTAGGTAAAAAAAAAGTTTATAAATAGCTCTTAGGGGGGCCATAAAGCTCATTTGTGCACTTAGCCTATAGAGAATTCGAAGAGAGGAGAACTCCCAGTTTGAGATTTTGTGTAGAGCTCTTGTCAGTATGTCTCTAGTTCCACTTCACTTGCATCGTGACACGAGGGTTAGGACCCACGAGTGGCTCCTCGGGACAGGTGCGACAGTATGTGTCTAAGCCTAGCTTTTCAATTTTAGCATTTTTTGGTAGATTTAGGGGCCCAAAAATAGGGCACGCATGTGGTGCACTTTTGTGCACCACTTGTGCTATCGCATTCAAAGCCTGTGCAAGGGCATGTGACACCTACGTTTTGGTGTGATGCATGCCATTTCTGGAATTGCATATGCAAGGGGGTATGATGCCTCCAATTTAGGTGTCGTGCATATGTGGAATGCAACACATGGGTTGAGTAGAGCAACGCATGTGCCAAAGGGCGACGCTCGCGTTTGATAGTGCGATACACCTTGACACATGCTCAAGGCAGTATGACGCATGCGCTTAGCCGTGACGCCTATGAATGACAGTGCGACACATGTGTGTGTTTAGGAGTTTAGGAATGCATTTTGCCCTAATTTTTGCCCCAATTTTGGTGCGATTGCCTTGCTTAGGGTTTAGAGATTGACATAGTGTCTAGTCTATTTGAATACAGGTGAGGTTGCCGCTGATTTATACGCGGGAGAGCCGTCCTATGAGATACCAGTTGCAAGATCATCTGTCAGCGGCAGAGTGGGATACTCTCGATGCCATAAGATTATATGGACTTGCATTTATGCCCATGATTAGGGCTAACCAGGGTCTACTAACTACACTAACCGAGCAGTGGCACTCAGAGATGAGCTCATTCCACTTATTAACAGGAGAAGCCACCATTACACTACTAGATGTCTGGCAGATTCTTTGGCTACCGATTCACAGAGAGCGGGTCATCTATAGCCCATAGAGGGGATTTCTTGCACTTCAGTGACTATTTGAGACAGATGATGATGTAGCCCTAGGAGTTGAGGATCATGAGATTCATTGGAACACTCTGACAGATCAGTACAATTGGTTGATTATGGTCCTATGCACTTGCATTGGCGGTCTTGTATGTCCAGATTGGTGTGGTCATGGATTTCCTATAGGCTGGGGGGAGATGTTGGAGGGTATGATGGTAGATGCTACATTTTATGCATGGAGACCTTGCCTCCTAGCTCAGTTGTATCACCAGTTACACAGAGTTTCTTAGTGTGGCAAGCAGTCCATCAGCTGCAGCGTGACATTATTGATGATCTGGGCTTGGGAGCACATTCCCGTATGCAGGCCACCAGTGTAGAGTGAGATTTTGGAGGAGTTGCCATATGTTTTCTATTAGACTGGGGTAGTTTTACAAATATGTATGGGCGATGTCAGATATTGGAGGCATGCCATTGATCACATGGACACATTTGTTTGGAGGCCTTCTAGGGGTTGTCCTAGGTGGACAGAGGATGCAGAGTAGCTACCTTTCTGTACGCCTACAAGATACCTAATTGGATGGACCATGTAGACACAACATATTATAAAGCACCATCTTCCAGAGCGGGTGCTTAGACAGTTTGGAGAGTGGCATGACACTCCAGTTGGCATTGTAGAGTTTGCCTGAGTCACTTGAGAGATTCCATTTTTGGGGCCAATGATTGCAGTTTAGATGGCTATTGATGAGATTGTTGGGTTATAGCTAGTGCAGTGGGGTGAATATGACATCGCCGATGCATGTACCACTCCTGCATATGATGCTTGGTGGGACACCCATAGGGTAGTTCCTTACCTTCATCATGATGAGCCAACACTAGTGGAGAGATTGGGGTAGGGGCTGATAGGTAAGTTTAAAGGACAAGGCTGAGGCAGAGGCAGAGGCTGAGGGTATGGTGGCAGGGGGTGGAGATGGAGGAGGTGATGATGGCAGAGCAGGTGGTGGTCAAGGAGATAGGGGCCGTGGAGGTCGGGGGAGGGGAGCTAGGGGTAGAGGCCGAGATGGACAGGGAGGTCCTCATCTTGTTTTGATTCAGGAGGAGGGAGAGGGGGCTATGGGACAGGTAGCTGCCACAGTGGGGGAGATGTAGATGGAGGCTAGGGAGAAGGATGTGCTGATGGAGGATGTTGGTGGAGAGGACATTGGTGGAGAGGAGATGGACGAGGGTGAGGAGGAGGGCGAGGAGGAGGCTAATGAGGAGGAGGAGTAGATTAGGGAGCAAGCACTGCAGGATGTGCCCATTGAGGAGATTGGAGATGACGAGGCAAAAGATGATGTAGGAGGCTGAGGAGGGGATTTGGCTACACAAATAGAGACTATGCAGACCCAAACATAGGGAATGCAAAAATAGATTCAGGTGGAGGGCTAGCTTGCTCAGAGGATAGATGAGAGAGATATGGCCATGATCAAAGCGCATCAAGCTGAGTCGTGGAGCATTAATTTTATGGCTACTGTCGGTGGGCTAGTTGTGGAGTTTGCACAGGCATTGTACTGAGCAGCGCAGGAGGTGCAGTATTACAGAGCCCTATATGAGGGATTGATGTTAGCTAAGCAGAGGGCACCTAGCTTCCAAAGAAGGAGTGCCAGTAGGTCACACTCACAGAGGTCCCATAGTATTGTAGGGGTCTCTCACTCACAAAGGAGGGCTTCACCTTATGATCGTCCATATGGTTCTAGGGCCGAGGCAGAGCAAAGGGGTCTTCCTGCACGGCCGAGACAGAGCAAAGGGGTCTTCCTGCAGGGCCGATAGGATCTGGAGGCCATGATAGCAATCATTAGGCCATTTTGATATGTATGATGTATATTATGATCAAGCCTGTGTGCTCTAGTTTTTTTATTGAGGAGCTCCATTTTTGACACATGGATTCTGATTGTTGTACTGTGACACACATTTTGAGATATATATAGATGTGTAGTGATTTACCTATGATGATGATATTTTATTTCTACATGCATATGATGTGATGGATACTTATGATTATGCTATTTTTATGGTTCTATGGTTATGCTTTGTGATGTATGATTTATAATGAGATGATGTAATTCTATGATGATGCTTATGATGCGATGTATGATGTGACCTTTGGATGCCTATGTTAAGATGCTTTTATATGTCTATGCGATGGTACTTTATTTTATTTTTATGTGATGGTTATATGTGTACTACATGGATGCAGATATGTTAAATGTTCTTATGATAGATGTATGCAGATGATGATTTTATGTGTTATAATGCAGTACTGATGAGCTAATATGATGATGATACTTATGATGGATATGGTATTATGCTTATGATGTGATGTATATGATGGACTAACATGTGTATGTATGCAGGCCTACGAGATCTAATTCATTCCTTTTTGGTGTCACAGTGGGACGAAAGGTGATCAGAAGAAATGGAGACGAGAAAGGTGAAAGATGAAGATTGATTAGAAGAATGGATCCTGATTTTGCCTCGAAAGATTTTTGAGCTTCTTTCTTGCAGCTGCTACTTATCATCATAGAGCTTATTATGCCAAAGGATGATAATCACCATGGCATGTCAAAGGGCAAGGCGTAAAGTGCGGTCCCTTATGAAATACGCACAAGACAGACAAGGAGTACCTGACTTAGATTAAGTAACTGTGGTATCTTGTTGCTACATGCAATGAGATACTCGTGGGGTGTGCAAATCCTAATGCAAGGATTCCTTCCAATGCATAGGATGCATTTGATTCACACCCAATGGAATCCCTATCACATGCAAGACACCTAGTTGTCCCAGCCGTCTTGTCAAGACAAACTACAAAACAATAATCAAATAAAAAGTCCCACTTTATGCTCGCTTCTCTTCATCACTTAGGGACTACTTGAGAAGCATAAGAACAAGAATGCAAAGAAAATAAGATAGGTAAGACCTAGAGTCAACAGCCCTGTATATCGTTTGCTAAGTTTTCATGTTTTTGTTTTGATTGGTTATGATATAGTGAATGATGTTTGGTTTCAGGATGGAAGGTATGTCATATAAGATGCCTAGTCTTGTTTCGACAATGCCTCTATCTGTCTAAGGCAAGTGATAAGATTGTGATATCCCGTATAAGACATGTGGTCTAGTTTCAGGAAAACCACAAGTTGTGAGATGATTGACATGGGGATTTGATGATGTTTGAAAGATGAAGCATGTCGTCTAAGGCATAAAGCCTGGTTTCAACTATGCTCCATGCGGTTGTCTATGAATATTGTTAATGGTGATGATCAATTATCACCATGCGAGTGATCCTGTGGCTACTTTTTCGTGAGCTGTCTTGTTGATGCACGAGGTGTTGGCAGTGAGCTGCCCCCTTGTTAGTGAGGCGTTCAACGCTGACCTCAGGATTCGTGACATGGTAGTGAGCCTCTTGTGGATCTGGGTTAAGTCTGGTGTTTGTAGCGATCATTGATAGCTCGAGCTTTTGGCGCAACGACAAACGATTCCAATAATTGGTATCAGAGCCATGGGTCAAAGGTTCGAATCCCTCAAGTTGCGTTGAGGAGGGATTGTTGGTAGTGAGCTGCCCCCTTATCAGTGAGGTATTCAACAATGACCTTGGGATTCGTGACATGGCAGTGAGCCTCCTATGGAGCTAGGTTAAGTCTGGCATTTGTAGTGAGTGTTGATAGCTTGAGCTTTTGGCGCAATGGCAAATGATTCCAACACGAGGCTATTTTCCTTGTGAAAGATTGATTGCTTTAGTCTAATCAAAGTGTCCATCTCATTAAGGGATGACTTATTATGCCAGTTGACTCGATGGGCCCTAAGGGACTAACCTAATACCTTAAGGGCTCATCAAAGATGGCCTTTCCTACGTGAAAGCTCAGAGTCATCGTAGTTCAACCAGGGTGGACTTGGGGTGACCTAAGACCTAAGGGGGAATGCCTCAAGGGCTCATCAGAGATGGTCTTACCTACGTGAAAGCTCATAGGCACCATAGTTCAACCAGGGTGGACTTGGGGTGACCTAAGACCTAATGGGGAATTGTTGATAGTAAGGAATACTGAGAGGGGGGGTGAATCAGTATTCCACAAAACCACTTCTTAACAAGTTTATTAATCCAATCTCCAAAATTAATAATATGAAAGTAGAATAAACATAGGAATAGCAACCATAAAGACATAACACATGAATACCAAGATTTTTACGTGGAAACCCAAAAAGGGAAAAACCACGGTGAGTGTTAGCTCACAATATATTATTATGGCACAATACCAGATTACAAGAAGGCTCACTACCCAAAGAAATGCTCACTGCAAGAAAGGCTCACTGCCAAAATAGGCTCACTTCCTAGAGATAGAAAGAAGAAGGAAGAGTGGCTCACTACCAAGTTGTACTACTCATACTACATCTACACATGCATGGTTGTAGCTCCAATGAAGCACATAAATACTGTCTCAAAACTCTTCATCTTTGGCTGCTCTATTTCACTACTCTGCTTTTCAATAGGAGCAAGATCTCTTTTCTTCTGCTCTTACACAATCACTTTACTTCGCATGTCACACATTTACATCACACATCACACCCTAAACACTGAATTTGATCCCATATATATATATATATATATATATATATATATATATATATATATATATCTGCAACACTTAGAATCTCCACATTGAGTCGGCCTACTTAGATGAAGTGTATAGTTAATAAACTTGTAACTGTTAGCCAAATCCATTCACCAAAATACATAGCAGACCTAAATAACATTTGAAACACCTTCTCATATATTGGCTCCAACTACAAAACCACTTAGGATAAAGTTCTAATCAATAGAACTTACTGCACACAAATCAAACTTATCATGTTAGCCTCTAACTCAGACTGTTACTAATTCAGTTCATCTGTCAGACTACATATTTTACTGCGGACCATAGGACTTGCTCAAAATCATGTCAAAGACTCCTCAGACATCACAAACCATACCTTCAAAACTACAAGGCAAAATATCCTTTAGTAGAAAAATGTGGACAATCAGAACTCAAACTCTGTCACAGTCAAACTCTGTCAAACAGTGTAGAGATACTCAACAGCTTGTAACTATCTTTCTAGTGGACTTTAGACTCTTCAACTCTAGATTTAGATACTTCATACAAGTGTTAACAACATCTCAAAACTGCATATCAAGATATGCAACACCGGAGGAATGCGGGCCAAAACAACTGACTGTAATGCTATGAATAGTACTGTATTATGTTCTATCCGTCTTAGGCCATTTGAAGATATACTTCTAGAACTGATCAAAAGATGAAACCTTGAATATAATATCATCTGAGAGTTAGGAACATCATACCAAAACTGCAAACCTTGGTCTTCAATTGCGGACCAATGCCAGTCCAAACACAGTTCTTTTGTCTCTTCCTCTATACATTGCCAATACTTAGCCAATATGTCTAAGTCTTCTTTACCGGACCACAATCTCTATTCCAACCTTGTTCATTTTCTTGTTGCCATCAATGACAACACTCAATTATTCAACATAGCAGTGTCTCTTGCCAACAATCTCCCCCTTTGGCATTGATGGCAACACTTAGTGAAAAATGCTTGAATGCCTTGACTACTCCCCCTTTATATATACACTCTAGATATTTATTCTCCCCCTGAGATGTTTGCCCTTTTAAATTCACTAATCTTCTTCTCTCCCTTTGACATCAATGGCAAAGGTATAGGTTCTGGAGTAAAAAATTGTCAACTTTATTTTACATGTGCTAAAGGATGTCATTGAAAATGTTCTTAATTTTGGCTAGCTTACCATCCTAGCCTTTCTTGGAATTGTCCAAGATTTGAATATGACCACTAAGTAGGAAAACTATGGTCTTTGCCTTGTGAAGATCAGAGGGTGTGTCAGATTGTGAAGCTACTCGTGCTTCTGCTGCTAGATTAAACGTAGTGTCTAACCTAGGACTAATTATTCCTCTTAGCTCACACATTCTATTTCTAATTTGATCCCTCTCTCTTATTAGATTGTCCAAGTCATCATGAAGGTTCATGACCTGACTTTCCTTGCTGCTAACTGATTCTGTCACCAGATCAAATGACTTAGAAATATTTATCAGTTTTAGCTGTAAATCCTTGATCTTTACTACTATTTCCTTAGTGGCTTCCAACCAGGATAAGCAAAATTTGTATATGTCACTAGCTTCTTTAATGGTACTCTGAATGCTTTTTATTCTATTATCTAGCTGGGTTTTGTCATTAGCTATCATTTTCTTTACCTCATCCAATCTTTTCTCATTAAACTCTTGTCTTACTTTTATTTCTATAGATTTCTTAAGAGATTCAAAATGTTTACTTCTAGACTTTATGAGTTCCTTCAGTTGATTTGCTGATGACATGGATGTGTCCTTCTGGTATGTTGGCACTAGCTTCTCCAAAATGCTAGATGCCTCTCCAATGAGCTCACTGTCCTCAATGTGAGACTTTAACATTTCTTCTCTAGCTTTTACATGTACAATTGAAGCTAATTTGAGTTTTTGTACAGGGGACATTGTATCCAAGTTTATTGGACCATGTAAAAACTCAGGCTCATCCAAAACTTGTTTTTCTTTCTCTAGAAGTTCCTTAACTGATTTTGCAGTGTCTCTTGGTGTAGTAGAGACTTCTTCCAAGTTCTGCTCTGGATTATCTAGATCCTGTTGGCAAGAGACACTGCTTCGCATTGACAAGTGTTGTCATTGATGTCAACTAAGATCATACCAATCATCCGCATAACACAATTTGTTCACACCAGAAGTTAGAATTAGAATTTGTCTAAGTCCGGGTAGTCAGGAATAGAGTAGGTGACAGGGTTTGGTATCTTGGTCCGGATCTCTTTGGTGGAAAGGCATGGTTTGTTGTGGATCTAAGGTAGTTGTAAGCATTGTCAAGACACTCTAAATCTAGAGTTTTTTCCTCCAATAATGAAGGACACAAAAGATATTACCTTCTGAGTATCGGGTTTTAGTTTGACAGAACAGACAGAAGAAGAACAGGCCGACCTTGTGAATGATCTTTATTCTAGATGTATAGAAGTTGTTTATTAGAAATTGGTGATGATCAATGATGGTAGCTGATATGATTGATGATTTGTGAATGCAAGTTTTGGTCCTCATCTCATATTATGTATGGATCTAGCCAACAGAGAAAAGTACTCAATAAAGTTCTAAATGTTCTTGAAGCTGATTGGTAAAATGATTGTAGATCATGTTGTGGATATATATAGCTGATGGAATTGGATGATTTTGAAGTGTGTGTGTGTGTGTGTGTGTGTGTGTGTGTGTGAATAAGGTGTAAATGTGAGAAGAACATAAAATCTAAGGTGTGAATGAAGGCAGAGCAGTAAGAAGAGAGAGTAAAGATGAAATGTGTAAGATTAGTTTTTGTACTTAACCAAAACTAAAACACTTGCATGGGTAGATGTTATTTATCAGTTCAAAATCTCTGTTATTCTCTTGTAATCTTTCTGTAGGCAGTGAGCCTCCATTTGAGTAGTAAGCTCTGGGTAGTGAGCCCAAATGCATGTGCATTCCCAATTGTAAAAATAATTTTAACATGGTATTAATCTTTGTGGGTTAACCCCCACCGTGGTTTTTCCCTTAACCGGGTTTCCACGTCAAAAATCTTGGTGTCAAGTGTGTTATTTATGTTTCTTCTCATGTGTTATTGATTGATGCTGAAATGTTTATATCATTAATTTGATTATAAGTTGTAGAGGAATATTAAAGGTAGAAAAGATTAAAATATGTGACAACTGATTCACCCCCTCTCTCAGTTGTCTGGACCCAAACCAACAATTGGTATTAGAGCAAGGTTCCTTTTGAAAAGTTTAACAGCTTAAGGAAGATCTGGGAAGTCAGTAAAAATGGATGAATATAGCCTTCAAGGGCAACTGAATCTCACCCTAGATGATCTTGAGTAGTCTGTTGGTTTTTTCCCTGACTGGATGTTCATTCCTAGATTTCCCTACAAGGTAGCCATCAATGATCAATATGATCTCTGGGCCAGGGGCCAACAGTGTAGGAGATAGACTTTATTTTTATCTCCTCTTCTTCTTCAGGCTCTGCAAAACCTAGGGAGTATTCCCTATTCAACACCCATGAGAATATGCTTGTGGGTTGGCTTGGGATGTTGATACAAAGCAGATAAATCCTCCTGTATGAAGACCAAAATTGTGAGATAAGTGCAAAGGGGCTAACTTTGGGCTTATGTTCAGTTGTGAATCAGAGGATCTTGGTCCTAAACTACTTCTACAGTCCTAATGGTTGTTTTGGAGTTTGAATTTGATGTTGTGTTCGGATGCAGAGCTGGACTTGGTGTATAACCTCAACACAGAGCTAGATTGGTGCCTATCCAGGGCTTGGAGTCAGTAGACATACACATGCAAATGTTCAGCATAAACATAACAAGACTGGATTTCAAGGGGATTTCATCATATTTGCCTTACAAATATATCCCAAAACAGAGTGTTTATCATCTCTACTTATGATATCCTTACTGCAATATACTTTCCTCAATACTTAACCTAAAAATAGTTTAATCTATCCCTTGGATAGAAGTTAAGAAATCAAGTATTCAATATAGTAAACCTATATCCTAGAACCCAAGACACCCCTTAGATATCTAGATTCAAAAGGAAAGCATATTCAATATAGGAGACAGATAACAAAACACATGCAATATAGCATTACTCATCTAAATCAGCATGAAACCAGTGAATTTATGCACAAAACATAAGACATGAGACTCATAAACTCACAAAATCCACTGCACAGAGCAACCAAGTCAGTTGTATTGTATTACAGAGCCAGAAAATGTCCAACTTTCAACAACCTAAAAAATGAGTCACACAGTCCCTTATATACAGCGAGGAAGGTGCACTCAGCATTAATTACATGGTTGACTCAAAAATCGCCAGATACAATGCATCAGAAAAATGGTGCTCAAAACAGTAAATGCAACAAAGGGAAAAGGAGGAGGGAACAGGTGAAATCAGGATCTAGGCTGCCACCTGAAGATTTGCATCATAAAAATGGTGGTTGAACTGTCCATCATTGTCCCATACCTCTGCAACAATCACCATTAAAGTTTCATCTACCCGCAGCCTTAGGATGCAGCAGTTGCGTGCCTAAGAAGTTCCTCCCACCAAAAATGATCATAGATACTTAGGAAAAAACCCTCGCTGTAACTTTAAAACCTGGTCGTTGATATATCTCCTAGTTGCTTAGATCTAACGGCACCAGAAACTGCTGAAGAGTCGCCAACCAATGAGATTGTGCCACGTAGGCACTTCAAGTTTCTATCGCTGGGACCCATCGCTTCTCATTGCCTTTTGAGAAACCTCTGTCGGAAACATATGCAGAAGCTAACATGTGGTGCCTTCCGTGCTCCTCCTGAGATACATAGAAGAAACTTGTTGGGACCTACGCGGATGCCGACACTTGGCACCATCCGCAACGCTCATGAAACAAACTGTGTCATAATACCAAAGTGGCTTCCCCAGGTGACACATGTCACAACCCGCGGCCTTTGAAACATGAGACACATTAAAAACTAGGGCCCACAAACTCTCGCTAGCCAAACCAAAGGAAAACAGGGGCAAGCCCATGGAAGCTGACACTTGTCAAGCTCCGCGGCCATCTCATGAAATACAAAGAAACCTTTTGAAACTCATGCGAAAGCCGCCACATGGCACCTTCCACGGTCTCCCTTGAAACACTAAGAAACTTTAAGGCCCCTCTTTGAAACTTATGCGGAAGCTGACACATGTCATCATCCGCGGCACTTGAGACACTTCACTGGGACCCACCATTGTCTTCACTTAGCATCGAAACAAAAATGGAAAATTATGTGGAGGCTGACACTTGTTGAGCTTCACGTTGCCTTGAGAAACATTAAGGGTCTTTGAAGCCTATGGCAGAAACTGTGAAACTTTTAGAAACACTGGCAGAAGCTGCCACTTGGCACCGTCCACAGGGCTCTTGAGTTACTTTTTCTGTGTCTCCCCGGTGCCTCCACGTGGAGCATTCCATGGCACTCTTGAAACATAAAAGAAACTACATTGAAACTTTGGCGGATGCCGACACGTGGTGCCTTCCGTGCTCAAGCTAGAACTTTAAGGGGCTGCTTCCGCTGCTGACATGTGGCACGCTCTGCGGGAAGCAAAAACAAAGGCACATATTTAAACTTGGGCATAACACTTGGTGGTCCCACAGCACTGGCATAATTAGACCCTTCTAGCCACACTTAGAAACATTTAAGACCCAGAAATTGAGACCCGATACACATCTAAAATGCATTTGACTCAATTTTCTATCATTTTCAGGGGCCGATGAAGATTTCAGCAACAGAACTAGACCCCGCAACTCAGAAATTTCAGGGTTTGAAGAAGAAAATTAGCAAACATTCAAGTTTAAAACCCTAGACATAAATAATTACCAACATAGGCTCCGATTGGGGACGTGTAGGTGAAAGACTGTAGCGAGGACTAGACAACTCCGGGCAGACTAGACAAAACCCAAAACTCAAAACACGACCGGCCACACAAGGTATGTACAGAATATTTACAACTATTTTACATTGTGCACACAAGTTACTCATTTATGTAAAAAAGGCTTTAAGGAATTTGCTGTGCACCGGCAATTGCATTAATTCACCACTTAGGGTTTGGAGAAAGTAGGAGTCTCCTCCATAAATATTGCTAATTTGGTATGGGCCTGTCCACAAGGGTTCAAATTTGCCATGTTTACCATTATCTTGGCTCCTTGCATTCCACATAAGGACCATATCACCTATCTGAAAACCTCTCTCTGTAACCCTTTTATCAAATAGGTACTTCACCTTTTGCTGTTTCTTGATGTTTATTTTTTGTGCCTCTGCCCTGATTTCATCTAGCTCAACTAGTTGATTGATCCTTTCAGTCATTGAATCATTAACCTCCCCATCATTCTTCTGTATGAACTTGTAAACTGGCAAGAGGTTATTCACAGGCAATCTAGCTGCTGTACCATACACTAATTCATAAGGTGACCTTCCAGTGGCTTTTTTCACTGTCACCCTATCAGCCCATAATGCCAACTTCAGTTTTGAATCCCAAGATTTCTTATTTTTATCCATTATCCTCTTGATGATTTTCATTAGGCTTTTGTTGCTTGATTCTGCTTGACCATTTCCTTGTGGGTGGTATGGTGATGTGTGAGACAAGTCAATTCCATATTTATTGCAAAAATCAACAAATTCACCTGATCTAAAGCACATTGCATTATTTGTGATTAACTTGACCGGTACCCCAAACCTGATAATAATATTCTCCAGGATAAAATCCATCACCACCTTACTTGTAGCCTTTTTAGTAGGGATAGCCTCAACCCATTTAGTGAAGTAATCAGTGGCAACCAGAATCCAACTATGTCCTCCACTAGATTTCTCTGAAATCTCCCCTATAAAATCAGTTCCCCATTGCTGGAATGGAGCATCCACAGTTACAGTTCTAAGGGGCAATGCACCTTCATATCTTAACTTTCCTGAGAATCTTTGGCAAGGGTCACATTTCCTTACCAGCCTTTGTGCATCTAAAAAGACAGTGGGCCACCAATATCCTGCCCTAAGGATCTTATGAGCTGTTGTTTGGGCAATATAATGTCCACCACACAATCCTTTATGCATGTCATTCAAAACATTGTTAGCTTCATCTTCATCCACACATCTCAGAAACACACCATCAGGGTTCTTCTAGTACAGCTCACCTTGAACAATAACATACCTGATTGCATGTAGTTTTAAGGTCCTCTTTTGACTGTCACTAAAATGGGAAGGACAATTCAGATTTTGCAAGTAATATATGATGTCCTTATACCATTCAGATTTTGATACATTGACATTCTCATTCTGGACTGCATTGACTTGGCATGCCTCTAGATTTGACTGTGTCATTAGCTTTGCTAACCCTTGTCCCCTTACCAACTTGGTAATCTGTATCTCTATATTGAATTCCTACAGTTTGTTTATCCATCTGCATCTCCTTCCAGTTACCTCTTGCTGAGTGAAGATATCTTTGACTGCAGCATGAGGCACATATGCAACTATCTAGGATCCTACTAGATATGGCCTGAAACTCTTGACTGCTCTGACTAGTGCATATGCCTGCTTTTCCATGATGTCATACTTTAATTCAGAAGCCTGCAAGGACATACTGAAGAAAGCAATAGGTTGTTCAAACCCTTCTTCATTTTTCTGTAATAAACATGCAGCAACAGTATGGAAAGAAGCAAATGAAAACAATTGAAATGGCTTGGAAAAATTAGGAGATTTCAGCACAGGAGCCATCTTGATTGCTTCCTTGATGTTTTGAAATGATTCAATTGCTTCATTCTCCCAATTAACAGTTGCACCTTTCTTCAACATCTTAGAAATTTCTTTTGTGGTCTCTGCAAAGTTAGGAACAAATCTCCTAACAAAGTTAATTTATCCAAAGGACTGAACACCTTTTATTATTTTAGGGATCTGAATTTTGTCAATTGCAGCCACCCTTTCAAGATCAATCCTGACTCCATCCTTGGAAACAATGTGTCCAAGCAATTTTCCTTCCACAACCCCAAAAGTACATTTCTTTGGGTTGAGAGAAATGTCATACTCTAGTGCTCTAGTGAAAATCTGCTCCAAGTGCATACAATGCTACTCTTCTTTCTTTGAAAAGGCAGTCAAATCATCCTGATAAACAGCCAAGATTGAATCAATCAACCCTACAAAAGCAACATCCATTGCTCTTTGAAATGTAGCACCTGCATTTGTTAGTCTAAATGGCATCCTTACATATACATAGGTTCCCCATGGAGTAGTGAAAGCAGTCTTAAATTGTTCTGATTCTTTTACTTTCACTTGATTGTACCCTGAAAAACCATCCATCATAGATAAAAGTTCACAACCAGTCACTCTTTGCAACATGGCCTCCATATTTGGCAATGGATAGTTATCCTTCAAAGAAGATACATTTAGGTTTCTAAAGTCCACACACAACCTTATATCACCATTCTTTTTTCTGACTGGGACAAGGTTAGACACCCAAGTTGAATGTCTAATAGGCATGATTATTCCAGCCTCCCTAAGTTTTATAAGTTCTTCTTGCATTTTTGGAGCTAAGGTTGGGTTGATAGGCCTCTATTTTTGTCTAAATGGTTTAGCTCTAGGCTTCAAAGGGATTTCATGCTGAAATAGATCCTCTCTATAGGCTTTGAGGTCTTCATATGACTAGGGAAAAACATGCTTATACCTTTTCAGCAATGCAATCAGCATGCTCCTGATGTGTGGTTTGAGCTGTTTGCCAATGTACACTTTTTTGGGAGCATGAGATGTTCCCAAGTTTATCTCCTCCAGATCATTCTTGTTTGTTGGAGATACTTTTGTAACAAATTGGTCCCTATTGTCAAAAGCTCTCTCTAAAGCTACCAGCCCTCTAGGGATTTTGTTTGTCTTGAGTTGAATTAGTTCCTTCCCTAAAAGGGTTTCTTTTCCATCTACAACTTCCACAAAGTTCTGAAAATCTATTTCTTGGTTCTCATATTCATCAATACAATGCAGAAATCTCAGTAAATCCTTATCATCATCAAACACTTGCCAGTTGCATACATTATCTAGCACTGCAGGCCTAAGCTTGACTTCAACATTTGTAACATCTAACAAAGTTATATCATCTGGCCTTATGGCTACATTGGCTAGAAAATCTGCTTTGACATTTTTTGATCTTTCTATCCAATTTATTGAAAAAGCATCAAACAATTCAATTGTATCCCAACCAGCATGCTTATATTGTTTCAACCTTTTATTTTTTGATGCATACTTATCTCTAATTTGGGACACAATAAGCTCTGAATCACCAAAAAATCTCAACATCTTGATTCCATGTTTGAGGGCCATATTCAATCCCAGCAACAAAGCTTCATATTTTGCAATATTATTTGTACAGGCAAACTTCAGCAAGAAAGAGAATTTTAGAAGCTTACCAGTTGGAGACAAGAATACAACTCCAGCTCCAGAGCCTTCTTTTGAACAAGCTCCATCAAAATACATGGTCCAAAGACCTTGTTGATCCAATTCTTGAATGCAAATTTTTTCTCTTTTATCTTCCTTATCATCTAAGACAACTCTGAAATTTTCACAGTCAGTGTCCACAAAATAGATGTGTTCTTCTGAATCTTGATCTTCAACTGACTCCTATGATCTTTCTTCTTTGATCAGCTTGACATCCTTGCCATTCATTGGGATCATGGCATATGACAGGTCCAATTGCATACTCCCACCAATCAGTGCTGCCCATCTTCTTGACAGCAACATGCCATATTGTGGCTTGATATCAACCACTGTTATGTTCATTTTATAGATCTTTTCTAGATATGCTGCCAATCTAAAATCAACATCCTTCATGATTCCAATGATAGGTACCTCCCTAGCATCCATTGCATAGCATTTCCCACATGCCTTATCTATTTTTAATCTTGCTTGTTGCATAATGGTCAAAGGCATGATATTCATTGATGCTCCTGAGTCAAGCATACAATTTCTAATTACTTTCCCATTGATAACAAGGGAGACATAAAATGGTTCAACCTGTGAAGGGCATTTTGTCATGGTCATCCCTAAATATACCTCAGGAATTTCATCCTCTTCAATGCACATAGCTTGTTTCTTATCCCGAGTCTCAATATTCTGCTTGGCTTGACATGGTACTCCTGAAATCAAGGATACAGTCTTATTTCTGAATTCTTCAACTTTCAACAGCTCCATTAGTGGAACATAGACTTTTATTTGAGACAAGATCTGAGTGATGTCAAATGGAGCATAATTTTGAATAACAGTTGTAGCTTGATCCACAGTTTTACCTCTATCCTAAGATGATCCAGCTTTAGTTTTTATGGCTCTCTGACTGTCATCCTTGTTCTGAAAATTCTTACTTTGATCCTCAACCTGGGAACTCTATTTTCTAGTCCTTGGGGATCATAACCTATTTTTTGCTTAAAATTTTGCCTATTATTGTTCCATTTCTTCTTTTGTGTCTCAGTTCCTTTATGACTATGTATTGGCTGGTTTGTAAAATTATTCTCTGGTTGGTGTGAGTTACTTACTTGAGCCTTACCTCTTAGGTTGTAGTTGCTTTTGACTTGAGCAACTGCTGCAGCTATGAAGGCCCTAATTTCTTCATCAGAAGGCCTCCTCAAGTTATTCAGAAAACTGTGTGAATCCTGAGCATAGGCATAGTTGTCTTCATCATATGGGAACTGTTGGCAGACCTGAGTTTCATCATTTGCATTTGCATCAGCATCATGAAAAGGGTATTCTCTATTTGTAGACAACATGTTGACATTATCATCTTCCATGCAATGAGGCTCGTTGCACTCAACACAGGCCACGACATTGTTATATAGAGACTGAGCAATCATACATTGTGACTGTGAATGAGGCATCTGGCATATTATACACCACGGGGTGTCATTAACAATATTAACAGCCTTCTTCAAAGGATCAGGAGTTTCCTTGATATGTTGAGCTTTCTGATTTCTGTTGTTATGTGGCAATACAGGTCTACCATTATGCCAATTGGTATTATATGGCATATCATGCAATGATGGTCTCTTTTCCTGTTTTTGGTAAGCTTGCCTATCAGGACCTATTCCTTTTTCACTCCTAGCTAGTCTATAGCTTAGATCCTTAACAACATTTGCCAATTTATCTATTTTATCTTCAGGGGTAGATGTACTACCTTGAGTGTTTTGAGGTTTGTTTGGATTCTGGAGAATTTTCACATCATCCCTTCTGTTTGTTTTACCAGATGCCTTTCTGTTATTTTCAATATTTGTTGCAACTTTGAAGGCATCTTTGAGGCCGTGAGGACCCTTGTCTCTTAATCCATAAGCTGTCTTGGCATCAAAAGTATTTATGTACAACACTATGCATATAGGTTCATTAGGCCTCAAGTCCTGTGGCATTTGTTCAACACTTTAGTAAATCTTGCATTAAAATCTGCAACCTGCTCATTTGACCCTTTAGTGATACTAGTGAACTCATTTACAAAACAACTAGGGTCAATTTTGTCACCATATTGCTCCTTAAACATCCTTTTGAAATCATCCCATGATGAAATGCTTCTGTCAGGTAGATTTTTGTACCATTCCTTGGCTTCATCAACTAAGGATTGCATAAATGATTTCATGAAAACATCCTCATGCTCAACCTCAAAGTTGTCCATGGTATTCTGAAAAGCTTTTAAATGGTCTTCTCCTAAGACAGTATTGTTTCCTGAAAATTTAGGCACTTGCAGCCTCACGTGTTTGTCAACAGGGTTTGGATAACCAGGAATGTCATAAAAAACAAGCTGTCTGAATCTATCCAACTGCATTGGGTGCCTTTCAAACTAATTAGCATTTGCATTTCTATTTACATTTTGATATCTCACATTATTTAATGGAGCTCTGATGTTATTTGCATTGTGTCTTTGATCATTGTGTTGATTCGGGACTTCATTTCTTGGTTGATTTCTCTGCATATTTGTATTCTCAAGGGTAGGAATTGAATCATTTTGAGCAACTCTCAAAGCCTGCACTTTTTGTCTCATATCATCTCTAATTTTTATTACTTGCAGATATTCTAACTCAGCCCTTAAGCTCTTAATTTCATCAGCTAGTTCTTCCTCTCTAGGCATAGAAGAGGATGGTTTTATCATATTCTGATCATCATTATCATCATCCCTTAGGGATTTAGCCTCTTCAAATCTGTTAGGAGAATCATGAAAAGGACATTCTTGAAAAACCTCTGACCTTATTCTCAAACCATTACCTTGCTGTCTTTCATACACACTCTAGATTTCAGCCTCAGTGTTTGAAAAAGAAGGTACTGTCTTCTCTGAGGATCCTGGATTATCCTGAATAAAATCATTTTTCTTGGGGCTAGGAGAACCATCTTGACTGGCTCGAACAGTCCCCTTTTTTCTATACATCATTTTTATGGGTAACTCTTCAAATAGAGTATTACGCTGGGATCTTCTCCCTTGCATACAAATTTTTACTTTACCGGTTGGGAGATTGGTTCGGAGTCGCCACCTATAACTAGGAATTGGTTTATTTTAAATCAGGGTTCTTTCACTGCACAATCCCCAGTAGAGTCACCAAAATCAGTTGGTGACTCAGATGGGCCACAGATATATTACCAAGGATGACTAGATATTACTTTTGATCAATCACATCCCCAGTAGAGTCGCCAAAATCTGTTGGTTTTTTCCCTGACTGGATGTTCATTCCCAAATTTCCCTACAAGGTAGCCATTAGTGATCAACAGGATCTCTGGGCCAGGGGCCAACAGTGTAGGAGATAGACTCTATTTTTATCTCCTCTTCTTCTTCAAGCTCTGCAAAACCTAGGGGGGTATTCCCTATTCAACACCCATGAGAATATGCTTGTGGGTTGGCTTGGGATGTTGATACAAAGCAGATAAATCCTCCTGTATGAAGACCAAAACTGTGAGATAAGTGCAAAGGGGCTAACTTTGGGCTTATGTTCAGTTGTGAATAAGAGGATCTTGGTCCTAAACTACTTCTACAGTCCTAATGGTTGTTTTGGAGTTTGAATTTGATGTTGTGTTTGGATGCAGAACTAGACCTGGTGTATAACCTCAACATAGAGCTAGATTGGTGCCTATCCAGGGCTTGGAGTCAGTAGATATACACATGCAAATGTTCATCATAAACATAACAAGACTAGATTTCAAGGGGATTTCATCATATTTGCCTTACAAACATATCCCAGAATAGAGTGTTTATCATTTCTACTTATGATATCCTTACTGCAATATACTTTCCTCAATACTTAACTTGAAAATAGTTTAATCTATCCCTTGGATAGAAGTTAAGAGATCAAGCATTCAATATAGTAAACCTATATCCTAGAACCCAAGACACCCCTTAGATATCTAGATTCAAAAGGAAAGCATATTCAATACAGGAGACAGACAACAAAACACATGCAATATAGCATTACTCATCTAAATCAGCATGAAACCAATGAATTTATGCACAAAACATAAGACATGAGACTCATAAACTCACAAAATCCACTGCACAGAGTAACCAGGTTAGTTGTATTGTATTACAGAGCCAGAAAATGTCCAACTTTCAACAACCTAAAAAATGAGTCACACAGTCCCTTATATACAGCAAGGAAGGTGCACTCAGCATTAATTACATGGTTGACTCAAAAATCACCAGATACAATGCATCAGAAAAATGGTGCTCAAAATAGTAAATGCAGTAGAGGGACAAGGAGGGAACAGGTGAAATCGGGATTTGGGCCGCCACCTGAAGATTTGCATCATAAAAATGGTGGTTGACCTGTCCATCATCGTCCCATACCTCTACAACAATCACCATTAAAGTTTCATCTACCCGCAGCCTCGGGATGTAGCAGTTGCGTGCCTAAGAAGTTCCTCCCGCCAAAAACGATCATAGATACTTGGGAAAAAACCCTCGCTGTAACTTTAAAACTTGGCTGTTGATATATCTCCTAGTTGCTGAGATCTAACGGCACCAAAAACTACTGAAGAGTCGCCAACCAATGAGATTGTGCCACGTAGGCACTTCAAGTTTCTATCGTTGGGACCCATCACTTCTCATTGCCTTTTGAGAAACCTCTGTCGGAAACATATGCGGAAGCCAACACGTGGCACCTTCTGCGCTCCTCCTGAGATACATAGAAGAAACTTGTTGGGACCTCCGTGGATGCCGACACTTGGCACCATCCGCAACGCTCATGAAACAAACTGTGTCATAATACCAAAGTGGCTTTCGCAGGTGACACATGTCACAACCCGCAGCCTTTGAAACACGAGACACATTAAAAACCAGGGCCCACAAACTCTCGCTAGCCAAACCAAAGGAAAACAGGGGCAAGCCTGCGGAAGCTAACACTTGTCAAGCTCCGCGGCCATCTCATGAAATACAAAGAAACCTTTTGAAACTCATGCGGAAGCCACCACGTGGCACCTTCCGTTGTCTCCCTTGAAACACTAAGAAATTTTAAGGCCCCTCTTTGAAACTTATGTGGAAGCTGACACATGTCATCATCCGCGGCACTTGAGACACTTCACTGGGACCCACCATCATCTTCACTTAGCATCGAAACAAAAATAAAAAATTATGCGAACGCTGACACTTGTCGAGCTCCGCATTGCCTTGAGAAACATTAAGGGTCTTCAAAGCCTATGGCAGAAACTGTGAAACTTTTAGAAACGCTGGTGGAAGCTGCCACTTGGCACCATCCGCGGGGCTCTTGAGTTACTTTTTCTGTGTCTCCCAGGTGCCTCCACATGGAGCATTCCGTGGCACTCTTGAAACATAAAAGAAACTGCATTGAAACTTTGGCAGATGCTGACACGTGGCGCCTTCTGCGCTCAAGCTAGAACTTTAAGGGGCTGCTTCCGCTGCTGACACGTGGCACGCTCCGCGGGAATAAAAAACAAAGGCACAAATTTAAACTGGGCCATAACACTTGGTTGTCCCATGGCACTGGCATAATTAGACCCTTCTAGCCACACTTAGAAACATTTAAGACCCAGAAATTGAGACCCGATACGCATCTAAAATGCATTTGACTCAAATTTTTATCATTTTCAAGGGCCGATGAAGATTTCAGCAACAGAACAAGACCCCGTAACTCATAAATTTTAGGGTTTGAAGGAGAAAATTAGCAAACATTCAAGTTTAAAACCCTAGACATAAATAATTACCAACACAGTCCAAGGTAGAAGTCCAAGAGCTACAAGATAATCTCAAAAAGGCTAAAAACTTCATTGAGATTTTAAAAGAAAAATTGAAAAAATCCAATGCAAAAGGAAAGGAGCAACCTCTTCAACTAGAAGACAAGGCCTTGAAAGAGAAGACAAAGGAATGTGAAAAGTTAGCTAAAGAAGTTGTTGTCCTAAAACATGAGATGGAAATTGGGGTGATGAGACTAACGAAGGAAATTGAAGATAGGAAGAAAACTGAAGAAGAAATGAAGCAAAATCTAAAAGAGAGAACTGAAGAATGCTACAGATTGGATGGAATAGCTGGTCTCTTAGAATCTAATCTACAAGAAAGTAGAAACAATGAGAGAAAACTTGAGAGACAGATTATCACTCTCAGACATGACCTAGAAATTGCCAATGAGTGTAAGGAGAAGTTCAAGATAAGCTCAGCTAAACTTGAAACACTAATTGAAGAACAAAAAAAAGATGATGACAAACATGATCTTAGATATGAGAAAGGTGAAAGCTCCAGATCTAGACAAAGCAATTTTCAACCTAGAAATAAAAGAAACAGAACTAGAAAATCTTCGGTAAGATAGCCTAATGCTCAAAGATATCCATCATTCAATGGAAATTGTTTCAATTGCAATAAATTTGGTCATAGAGCTACTCAGTGTAGAAGCAGAGCAAATCAAAATGGTCCATCCTTCTTCGGTCAATGCTTCAAGTGTGAGAGGTATGGTCATAGATCAAATGAATCCAGAAGTATGATAATGAATAATGCTAACAATAGAGGAATTGGCAATTCTTTCAATGGTTATTGTTTTGCTTGCAATGAGTTTGGACACATGGCTAATCAATGCAGATCAAGAGGAAATCAAGTTCATAAGAAAGGAAATGTTGTGTGCTTTAATTGCAATAAATCTAGTCATATTGCAAGATTCTGCAAAAGTAGGAACAATGCAAGAAGAGGTCCAGTAAACAAAAAACTGGATGAATAGAGACAAGACAAAGGCAAAAGAAAAATTAACATGAATGAGATACGGAGCGAAATGAACAAGATTTCTATAAAGAAAGATATAATAAGCAATGGTGATGGGTCCGCATTGGAATCAGGTGTTGACAATTCCTCTGAGAATTAAGTCAGGAGCTTTGGCTCAGGGGGAGCTGCATTGAACATCAAATTCCCCCAGTCCGTAAGTGGGTGCCTAAATCTGGCGCAATAAAAGAGAATATTTTGAATTGGTTCATAACCTTTGGAAGGATTTTCAGAAGAAAATATGTTGCTATGAAAACTTGTAGAGTGATTCATGAAGAACTATCAAAAAAGAGTAACCGGATATAGTTAGGGCAACACATTTATTACAATGTCAAATTAGGTTTTACAAAAGATAAAATGTCACTGTTGGTGAAAAATTATATTTTCACTTTTACATAAGTTAATTAGGGAGATTCTTTTTCTATTTTGAGCCTTATGACATGTGTCATAGGCTTTCTTTTCGCTTGAGAGCATTGTGACATGTGTCACATACTTTCTTTCCCCACTTTGTCTATTCTTGGACAGTGGTTGTGTATATCCTTTGTATTTATTTTTGAATAATGCAATGGGAATGTGAAGCACTAATTAACACATGCATTTGACTTTTGCAATATTTTCTTGCAGCTCTCTCTTGTAGAAGATTTCTAGCAGATAATCTTGGCTCCTGTGAGTCCTTGTATGACTCTAACATAGTATCAAAGCTCCAGATCTGTTAGTTTCTTCTCAAATTGGAGAGGGTTTTAGCCATGAGTAGATAATATGTGCATCTTGGAGCAAAACAGACCTCGCAGTTGTGCTCAGAAGGTGTCAAAACCCCTATTTTCATATAAGGCACTCTATATTTTGCTGAAAAAAATGTTTTGGGCATTTTTTGGGGTTTTGGTTTTTTGTGCAGGAAAAAACCGTATGGCCGCCTCAATTTCCATGCCAGATTTTTTGTACAGCCACCTCAATTTTTGTGCCAAATTTTTTAGCTTATTTTGATTTTTGAGCTACCTTGATTTGCATGCCAATTTTTTTGAATTTGCCTTGATTTCCGTGCCGCTCAATCTCTGAATCTGCCTCGATTTCCATGCCGCGTTCATGTGCAGGCCTAATAAGGCAGTTTGTTTCCAAAGGCCATAACTTGAGCATACGGACTAGAAAATTGGTAAACAAAAAAGAGTTAGAAATCTGGTTCTGAGCGCTATCCAATAATGCTAGTCTTTTCCCTAGATTTTTCTATTTTAAACCTATTTTTGCTATTTGAAGTCAAAGAATCATTTTTGGCTTCCGAGCTCCATTCTTGTGCCCAAGATCTATGTTTTTCAAAAAAGAATAGGCATTGGAAAGGTATCAGTAATCTCTACATGGCCATCTATATATCTTTTTTAGATTCAGCCCCAGGTATCTTTTATTCAGTTTGTTGATTTTATGGCTTCTGTTGGATATCCTGGACATGCCGCCTCCTGGAAAGGTTTTGTTTGCTTTGATAGGCTTCTGTTATCAACGTAAATCTATTTGCATGTTTTGATCTCTATCGTTTTGAGGAGGTGTCATGGGTTTTGCCACTCATCCTTCTGTGGTCAATCTAACTAAGGACAATTATGAGTCTTGGCAAAGAGGCATCCTGACACATCTCAGGTTGCTGCATCTTTTGCCTCATCTTTATGGGCTCATACCTGAACTAGAGACACTTATGAAGAAATCTGTTTGGGGTAACAATCGAGATTCTTTTTCTATTTTCACTTTTACATAAGTTAATTAGGGAGATTCTTTTTCTATTTTGAGCCTTATGACATTTGTCATAGGCTTTCTTTTCTCTTGAGAGTATTGTGACATGTGTCACATACTTTCTTTCCCCACTTTGTCTATTCTTGGACAGTGGTTGTGTATATCCTTTGTATTTATTTTTGAATATTGTAATGGGAATGTGAAGCACTAATTCACACATGCATTTGGCTTTTGTAATATTTTATTGCAGCTCTCTCTTGTAGAAGATTTCTAGCAGACGATCTTGGCTCCTGTGAGTCCTTGTATGACTCTAACAGTCACTTGGTCACTCATTTGAATCACTTTGTATTCGGAGGAAACAAGAAGAAGAGCATTCAAGCTACAAATCCAAAGACTGGGGCATAAAGAGTGAATTCAACTGACAACTAATCAACCCTAACCCTACGAAAGAAAAAGGCACCTCTCTGTAATGCTTTGAATCTAAAATCTGTTGAGATGGCTACTCCTCATGTTGTTGACATTACTAAAAGGCCTCGACCCAAATTTAAGAAGCATCCTCACAAATCAATATAGGTCAACCCATTAGCTACTTTTTCAAGTGTTCCATATGGTGTGCTGCATGTTGAAGAAATTGGGGTTTATATTCATGCAAACATAGATGAATTTGAATATTCAAGGTATGTAGACTTGTTTGAGAAACAACTCAGGGATGAAAATCACGAACTTAAACCTGAGTATAATGCACTACATGATAAACACTTTATTTAGATTATGGGGTTCCCAAAATTTGATGAGGATGAATGGGTCTAATATGTTTTGAGTCAGATGCATGATGAATTCATTTGGTTGTTAAAACCATTCAAGATTACCAAGGATTCTATCAGAATTGTAACTGGGTTAAACTCAATCGGAGGATTGCCCATGCTGAAATCCATGAAAAACCAGATAGTGACTGATACTACCAGTGCCAAGTTTGATAGAAGGGGAATGACCATTAATGATATTATAGAACTGGATGTCAAAATCGCCTCCATGGTGATTGGGTACAAGATTTACAACTCGAGAAGAGAAAATTTTGTTTCTGGAACATCCATATATGCTGCATACAAGATGCTAAAGGAAAATACTGATTATGACTTGTGTGAATTACTATAGAATCAACTGATTGAAAATTTAAACAAAATCAAGAAAGATAAGAAAAACACTTTCAAGTATGGTACATTGGTTCTATGTCTATTCTTTTACTTTATGAATGAGGTACCCAAGGTAAAAGGTGTGCACTGGACTAAGGATGAGCTAGTTGCCATTCGTATCAGAGATCATCTTCGTAGCATTGGTGATTTCAAATCTCAGAAAACTGCAATATGGGGTTACTTCAAGAATTTTTAGAGTATGATGCACTTAAGGGAAAGAATCCCTAAATCAATTGTTGAGAAGTACAAAAATGAAATATGCTTCATGGTTGATACTAATCAGTGTCTAATGGAAGCATTGGAACCCAAAACTACTTGGATCATGCCCATGGGGTATGAAGTAGATGAAAAAATCTTGAATATGTATGCTCAACATCTTCTAAGCAAGCCTAAACACACAATGGTTGAAAGATTTGGAACTTATGAGGAGTTGAATTTAAAACTACATACTAAGCTCAAAGAACTTGAAACCAATAGGAAAGTCAGAAAAGAAGTTGAGTAGTTAGCTGAAAAATTGGGCCTAACTAAGGAGGCTGTGAGGAAACTTAGAGAAAGAACTAAAAAGGCTGAGAAAGAGAAACAAGATAAGAAACAAACAGATGCTCCAGTGGAACTCTCTTCCACTTCAAGAACTACTAGAAGCTTTGTTGTTGCCCCTGTTCCTTCCAAGACTGCAAAACTGGAAGCAAAATCATCTGAAAAATGGGAGAAAATAAAGAAAACAAAAGCATCCCGAACCTATGAAAGCATAAGAGAAGAAGAAGAAGATACAGATTCTAACATTGAAATCAAGGAAATAAAGGCCACCAGAACAAAAGCTACAAAAGTAACCAAAGAAAAGTCCTCCAGAAGAAAAAGGGCTAGTAAAAAACAAAAGACATAAGCATATGAGGAATATGTTGAGAAGCCCACACTTTCCCTGGAGGATGTGATAAAGTCAGTCACTGTAGATGGTAATCTAAAACCCATGATTGAATTCTATGATGAATACAGTTCAGACTAGTGATCCATCAGATCTATCAAAGGAAAAAGCATATTCATTTTTGTTGAGTGGGCACATCTCAATTATGGATGGAATGAAGAGTACTTGGGCCTCTGAACTTGTGCAAATAAAAACTAGCTTTGTAGACATTCTCAAGTTTATGTAAATAGAACTTAATGATTAGTTGTACATATGTGGCAGTATATACAGAATTTCTGGAGAATTTTGGCTTGAGACCCCACCCTTTGCCATTGATGTCAAAGGGGGAGTGAAGAGCAGTGAAAAATGAGGAATCTAGCAAAGGGGAGCTTCAAAACTAATAAAGAAGCACAAGTGTACAAAGTAAGGGGGAGCTACATTAGACACTTAGTCATTTTTCACTAAGTATTGCCATCAATGCCAAAGGGGGAGATTGTTGGCAAGAGACACTGCTTTGCATTGACAAGTGTTGTCATTGATGACAACTAAGATCATCCCAATCATCTGCATAACATAATTTGTTCACACCAGAAGTCAGAATCAGAATTTATCTTAGTCTGGGCAGTCAGGAACAGAGCAGGTGACAGGGTCCAGTATCTTGGTCCGGACTTCTCTGGTGGAAAGGCATGGTTTGTTGCGGATCTAAGGTAGTTCTAAGCATTGTCAAGACACTCTAAATCCATAGTTTTGTCCTCTGGTGATGAAGGACTCAAAAGATATTAGCTTCTGAGTATAGGGTTTCAGTTTGACAGAATAGATACAAGAAGAACAGGCCAACCTTGTGAATGATCTTAATTCTGGATGTATAGAAGTTGTTTATTGGGCAATTGGTGATGATCAGTGATGGTAGCCGACATGATTGATAATTTGTGAATGCAAGTTTTGGTCCACATCTCATATTATGTATGGATCTAGCTAACAGAGCAGAGTACTCAACAAAGTTTTAAATGTTCTTGAAGTTGACTGGTAAAATGATTGTAGATCATGTTGCAGATATATATAGCTAATGGAATTGGATGATTTTGAAGCGTGTGTGTGCGAATAAGGTGTAAATGTGAGAAGAGCAGAAAATCTAAGGTGCAAATGAAGACAGAGCAGTAAGAAGAGCGAGTAAAGATGAAATGTGTAAGATTGGTTTTTGTACTTAACCAGAACTAAAACTCTTGCATGGGTAGATGCTATTTGTCAGTTCAAAATCTCCGTTATTCTCTTGTAATTTTTCTGTAGGTAGTGAGTCTTCATTTGAGCAGTGAGCTCTAGGCAGTGAGCCTGAATGCATGTACATTCCCAATTGTAAAAAGACTTTTAACAGGGTATTAATCTTTGTGGGTTAACCCCCTCCGTGGTTTTTCCCTCAACCAGGTTTCCACCTCAAAAATCTTGGTGTCAAGTGTATTATTTATGTTTCTGCTCATGTGTTATTGATTGATACTGAAATGTTTATATCATTAATTTGATTATAAGTTGTAAAGGTAGATTAAAGGTAGAAAAGATTAAAATATGTGACAACTTGTTCACCCTCCCCCATCTCAGTTGTCCGAACCCAAATGAACAAATCCATGTCCTTATTAGAGTCCTCCTTCTGTTCCAGTGGAGGAATTTCCTTGACTTGTTCTTCCTTAGTCTTCTCCTTCTTAGTTTTATCATCAGCTTGATGTTCCAGAGAGGATCTTGTTTCAGTATCATCAGTAGATACTTCTTTCTCCTCAGTCACTTTGTCACCTTCATTTATTTCCTGTTCAAGGTTCACTTCTGGAATAGATGTATCATTTCCAACATCTGTTTCTTTATTATCATAAATGGTAGGGAGATTAAATTCCCTTAATGTGTCTAGGGTGATTTCTTCAATTTCCTTTACCACCTTTTCAATATCTTCTCCCATGAGATAATTCATTCTCCTTTTTGACTTGAATTTGTTGTGAATTGTTTTTGAGATTTTCACTTTTTCCTTCGGAGTGATTTCTGGATATAGTTTTATTAATGAACGTTCTCTAAGCTCAACATCCTTTGCCATAGTTGCTTCCTTTCTTGCAAACATTATGTTTTCCAGGCTATGTGGGAGATCATCAATTATTTCAATTAGGGTCTTGTTGTAGATGATTAGATATTCTACAATAGCAGTTTCAATGATCCTCTTATCTGGATCATTATATTCATCATATAATTGTGCAATTGGCTTTAGATTGCCATCCACTGTTATGGCTTTGAACATATCTTCAAGACTTATAGTTGTTTCTTCTGTCTGAGGCACATCTTGGTTCTGCCTTTTCTTAGTCTTACCTTTATCGGAGGGTTTGTTTTTGCTAGTTTCGGAGGCTTTTGTAGCCTTAGTTTTCATCTTCTTTACTTCCTCATTTGATTCTGTTTCTTCTTCATCCACTGCAATGCTTACATGCATTCTTTTAGCCTTGGTCTTTTTTCTTTTGTGATTGGTGGCAGGAGTTTCCACCTTTTCAGATGGTGTGGGACCGGAGGGAGTAGATGTATCTTCTACAGAGGTAGATCCTTTGGTTCTCCTTCTTGTTACCTCTGACTTTTCTAGTTCACCCTTGGATTCTTCTGAAGCTCCAATTGATTCACGTTTTTCATTTTCTTTTGCTTCCTTATCAGCTTGTGCTTTTTCTCTTACCTTTGTCACTTGTTCTTTTGTGAATCCATGTTTTAGGGCAATTACTTCTGCCACTTTCTATGCATTTTCTTAGAGATCTCAGGTTTTCTCACTTCAACTAAGATTTTAGCATGTAATTCCTCATAAGTCCCAAATATTCCTTCATTGGGATCTCTGAGTTTACTTAATGCATGTTGAGCATAATTTTCTAATATTCCTCCATATACCTCATATCCCATGGGCATAACCCATACCGTTCTAGGCTCAACAACCTCCATCAAGCATTGATCTTTTGTTACAATAAAGCAAGTAGTGTCCTTGTATTTTTCAACTACTACTCTAGGGATTCTTTCCCTGGCATGCATGAACCTTTGGAAGTTTTTGAAATAGCCCCATAGGGCTGTGTTCTGAGCATCAATACTACCTATGCTATTAAGATGATTTCTAATTTGCACTGCAATAGGTTTATCATTTGTCCACAATAGATTTTTCATACCTGGCAACTCTTACATGAAGTAAAAGAATAAACAAATAATCAACATACCATATTTGAATGGATATTTTTGCTCTTTCATCTTCCTTAAATTTTCCATCAGTTGTTATTAGAGCAGTTCACAAAGATCATACTCTACATCTTCCTTAACCTGTTGGCAAGAGACACTCTATGGATTCATGGTTGTTGTCATTGATGGCAACAAAGGTCATCCCACATATCCACAAGTCATGATGTGCCTCTACCAGAAGTCAGGATGAAGAACTGTTGTGGTCTGGTGAACAAGAACAGAGCATGTGGCAAGGTCCGACAGATTGGTCCG
The DNA here is from genome assembly GCA_027924645.1 of Cunninghamia lanceolata. NCBI lineage: Eukaryota > Viridiplantae > Streptophyta > Pinopsida > Cupressales > Cupressaceae > Cunninghamia > Cunninghamia lanceolata. Next base: position 39,128,665 of record BSBN01000391.1, on the reverse strand, counting down.
GACCTCTCAGAGGAAGTGTCTTGGTGCAGTGCAGATTTGGGGAAGTCAAGAGGACTACCTTGAGTAGTATATTCCAAGGATTTAGCCTCCGGTGATGGACAAATAAAAAGATATGAATAGCTGAGTACCGGATTCCTGAAAGACAATGAGAACAGAAGGAAGAACTAACTGACAGAGCATCAGAATCTTTTCCGGATATGTTACTGTTGATGGTAAAGGTTGTGAAGGCATGAATCATGTTTGGCCAACATGACTAATGATATCTACAAGTATATACTTGATCCGCATTGCTTGGTAAGCAAGGATTCAGCCGACAGAACATAGTTTGTACGAAACTAGACTGTTCCGGATGCCGACTAGAAAAGTGATGAAATTACTTGTGCGGATATATATAGAGGATGGATTTAGTTGTGAAATGGGTGATAGTGTGATAAAGTATGCGAATAAGTACAGAGCAGAGCAGAAGTAGTAAGAAAGATCCGGTATGTGAAAAGATAGCAGAATAAAGAACAGAGGAAAGATGAAGTGCAGCAGATCAGTGTACTGAGCCTAACCGGAACTGAACCCCAGCATATGTAGGTGCTTCCAATCAGTTCAAGTATTATATAACATTCTTTGTAGACAGTGTGTCTCCTTGTAGGTAGTGGGCCTCTTTGTGAGCAGTGTGCTCGGGCAGTGAGCCCTAATTGGCAAGTGCCATTTTTGTAACTCATTCTTTTAACAGAATAATCTTTGGGTTAACCACCCCATGGTTTTCTCCCTTAACCGGGTTTCCACGTCAAAAATACTGTGTCATGTGTTTCTCATTTCATGATAATGTTTGTTTGTTTAATTCAATGCTGCTTTGATTAATAAGAAAGATCAAAAGAAGAAACAATTAGGATAACTGATTCACCCCCCTCTCAGTTATCAACAATTGGTATCAGAGCAAGGTTCCTCCTAATAGAGCCTAACAGCTTGAGGAAGATCTGGGAGTTCCAATGGATGCATATGGTTTAAGGGAGCAACTCAAGACTGCCCTTGAGGATCTTGAACAGTCAAATTCTGAAGTCAATGAATTAAAGGAAAGACTCAAACAGGCTGATGAATTCATGAGAGAACTAAAAGACAAATTAAGTCTCTCTATGAAAAAGAGAAAGGAGCTGCTCCAACAATTGGCAAGCCAAACTGAAGAAAGCAATACAAATGAAGAATTGACTGAGAAAACCAAGTTATGTGAAAAGTTATCAAAAGAAGTCATTATGTTAAGACATGAAATGGAATCAGGAACTATAAAATTTACTCAAGAGATTGAAGAAAAAAGAAAAGCTGAAGACAATCTAAGACAATCTCTTAAAGAGAAATCAGAAGAATGCCACCAGATGGACAGGATTATCAAACATCTTGAATCTGATCTTGAAGATGCCAAAGATAATGAAAAAAAAACTTGAGGATCAAATTGTCTCTCTCAAAAGAGATCTTCAAACAACAAATGAATTTAAAGAAAAATTCAAGATAAGTTCTGCCCAACTTGAAGTACTTCTTGGAAGTCAAAAGAAGACAGATGACAAGTACGGCTTGGGATATGAGAAAGGAGAAAGTTCCAGATCCGGTCAAAAGAATTTTGGATCAGAAAATCCAAGGAATAGGCCTAGAAAACCTCCGGTAAGACAACCCAATGCTCAAATATATCCATCTTTCAATGGATACTGCCACAGCTGCAATCACTTTGGTCACAAAGCTAATCAGTGCAGAAAAAGAATGAATCAAACTAATCCATCCTTCTCCGGACAGTGCTTTAACTGCAAAAGGTATGGACACAAGTCTCATGAATGCAGAAATATGCAAGTAAACAAATCATTCAATGGTAGATGCTTTACATGCAATAGAGTAGGTCATATGGCTAATCAATGCAGATCAAGAGGTTATCAGTCAAATATGCAAAGAAATGTTATTTGCCAAATCTGTAATAGGTCCAGTCATAATGCTAAAGTCTGCAGAAGCAAGAATCAGGACAAAAGAGGTCTGGTGTATAATCAAAATCAAGACAAGGGTAAACAAAAGATGAATGCGGATGAAGTTAGGAATCAGATGAGCAAGATTTGGGTAAAGAAAAGTTCAGAGAATACAGAAACTGGATCCGCACCAGATTCTGGTGCTGATATTACTTCTGGAAATTAAAAAATGAGCTCTGGCTCAGGGGGAGACTCAAAGAAAATCCTGTTCTCCCAGCCAATCAAGTGGTGCTGGATGTGACACAAGATGCGGAGTAAAGGGTTTGAAGATATAAGTCCTGAGATGATCCAGACAAGATTTCAGAGGTCCGCATGAAGATGTAAAGAAGTTGTGATCGATCAAGTAAGACCTGTTCCGGGAGATGCTCCGGAATGACAGAGGACTACAAAAGGGTCCGGAGAGATCCGGAAGTACATTATTTTACTCTGCGGACTGAACAGAACGTTTGGGATGTTCTTGTAATGTGTCACCTCGATTTAGTCATGATTGAAAGATCCACATGATGTTCATAGATCAAGACTGATCCGGGATACTCCAAGCTATCCGGATAAGGCAAACTGGAATAATATAGGTGGAGCATTTATTGCAAACTGATATTAGGGTTTGCGAAATGATATAAGGAATTTCTCAACCATCACTTGATCATTCCACATCCAAGAAGAAGCGAAAAGTGGAGCTCTGCAACAAAATTCATCAAGTTCACCGAAGATCTCCTGCCGAAGTCATTACATACAGAAATCAATCCAGCCACTCCGTGTAACCGAAGACGCAAAAGGTATTTTCCACTTCTGATATCTTGCTACAAATCTTTTGAAGAAATGGCTACTCCAAATATAGTAGAAATCTCAGACAGGCCCCGACCTGAATTTAAGAAACATCCATACAAGTCATTAGAGGTAGATCCCTTAGGAGCATTTTCCAGTGTTCCTCATGGAGTTTTACACACAGAAGACATTAGGATTTACATACATGCAAGCATTGAGGAATTCGGGGAATTCAAATTGAGAGATCTCTATCACAAACAACTGATAGACAATGCTTTTGAGCTTAAACAAGAGTACAAGGGTATCCAGAAGAAACAGTTTGATCAATTCATTCATTTCCCCTACTTTGAAGAAGAAGAATGGGTCCGATATGTATTGAGTAGAATGCATCACAACTTCCTATGGCTGGATAGACCTTACAAGATCACAAAAGAGGCAATTAGGGCAGTAACTAGTCTATACTCTTCCGGAGGGATACCTATCCTCAAATCTGTCAAGAACAACATTGTAACTGAGGCCACCGGATCAAAATTTGATAAGAGGGCAATGACCATTGAAGATATTTCGGATCCGGATATCAAATATGCATCCATGATAATAGGATACAAGATCTATCACTCCAGCAGGGAGAATTCTGTATCCAGAACTGCAGTGTATACTGCCTATGAAATGCTAAGGAAGAATGCAGAATATGATCTCTACGAACTGCTCTTAAGCCAATTAATGGAAAATATACAGAAAATCAAGAAGGACAAAAAGAATTCCTTTAAGTATGGTACTCTTATATTATGTCTATTTTTCTACTTCATGAATGAGCTGCCCGGATCAAGTGGATGGGCATGGCAGAATGACAAACCTGTTGCAGTCCAGATAAGAGACTATTTACATGGGCTTGGGGATGCCAAAGAAAGAAATACAGCCCTATGGGGATACTTCAAAAACTTCCAAAGCATGATGCAAGCAAGAGAAAGAATTCCCCAGTCTCTTGTTGAAAAATACAAAGACTCAGTGTGCTTTATGGTGGACACTGATCAGTGCCTAATGGAGGCAGTGGAGCCAAGGACTGTCTGGATCATGCCCATGGGGTATGAAGTGGATGAACAGATAGTGGAGCTGCATGTTCAACACATGCTAAGTCAGCCCAAAGATCCAAAGGCAGAAAGGTTTGGAACCTTTGAGGAGCTGAGTGTAAAGATCCATGTAGAACTCAGGGAACCTGAGATAAAGAGGAAGGTGAGAAAAGAAGTAGAGCGTATTACTCAAGGCCTAGGCATCTCAAAAGAGGTACTTGATGCCAGCTGGGAAAAGAGAAGAAAATCTGAGGAAGAAAAGAAAGAGGCAGAAAAGAAAAGCAAGAAAAGTGCTCTGGTGGAATCCTCAACCCGGACCAGATCATCAAAATGATCTACACCTATCAAAACCAAAAGCTCAAAACCGGAAGTCCAGGGATCCAGTAAGAGATCTAAGACAAAAGCCTCAAGAGCTTATCAAAGCCAAAAGGATGAAGAAGAAACTGAGTCAGATGAGGGAGTGAAAGAAATAAAGAAACAGAAGAAGAAAGGATCCGGTAAACCCTCTTCTGGCCGAGACAAGGAAGAAATGATAGAAGAATTTTCTGAAAAGCCCACCCTGTCTCTAGACAGTGTAGTCAAATCAGTCACTGTGGATGGGAACCTTCAACCGGTGGCTGAATTCTATGATGACTACAATGAGGCAGATCAAAAGATCCTGCAGGAAGCTATAATTAAGTACTTGAACATCTACAATAAAGCTTTTATTGAGATTATCTCTGAAATTCCAAAGAGTCTAGAGATGGAACTAGAAATAAGAAAGAATAATGCCATGGCAAAAAACCTTGAGATTAGGGAATAGATAGCTATTCAGCTATATCCCTCAATTGATCACAAAACCATGAACATGATATTCAAGGACTGCAAGGATGAATTCAGAAGCAAAGCAAGGATGAATCAGCTTATGTTTGGTGAGACCGACAAAGTAGCCAAGGACACTAAGAGATCCTCTGGAATACATACAAAAGGTTTAATATTCCTATTACAGAGGACTCAGGTGCAGAAACAGCTGCGGACTTGGAATCATCTGCTCCGGAAGAAGTGCCACTAGAATAGACTAACATCTCTTCTCCGGCTTCTCCTACAGTCTCTGGATCCCAAGAAGAAGAAAAATTACAGGAGGAAGAAGCAGCAGAAAAAGAAAAAGAGGCTGACAGCACCAAGGATGCAGAAAAAGAGAAAAATCCAACAGAGAAAACCACAACTGTAAGTGGTAAGAATGTGGAAGGAGATAAGACTCCTAAGGACAAAACTGCAGAAGAAAAGAAACATCTGTCTCCGGCAAGAGACACTGCACAAACTGTTCAAAAGTTTCTAAGCCAAGAAACTTTAGAGATTGATGAACCGGAGCTTCTAAAAGGCCCATTCGACTTTGACTCTCTCTCTCTCCGGTACAGACAATGAAGATAGCTTCATTTGCAAATGCTAAGGCAAATGAAAAACTCCTAAAGTCTCATATGGAAGACTGTGAGTTGATAGAGGCTACTTCCGGAGTGCTTGAAAAGATTATGCCATCAATCCAGATAGATCTGACAGCCTCCTCTTCTGGTAATCTCAAAACCTTAGTCAGCAGTGTTGATGCACATTTTGATTCTCTAGAAAAATCAGCTGAAGAAAAGGTCCGGAAGGAATTTTTGGATAAAAGATTTTCAGAAGTATTAGGATTAATCTCTAACGATAGGAGAAATATGAGTATTGGAATAAAGAGCTTAGAAAATGCTCTTAAGGATGGCGGTGATATTTACAAATTTTGTATCTCCTGGTCAAAGGCAACAATAGAAATAGATAAGAAAATAAATGCGGAACAGGACAAACTACAAAGTTTGTCTCAAAGTTTTGATCCTCTCTCTTCATCCATAGTAAATCAAGAATGTCAAACTATTGCAATCACAAATGCAATAAAGAACTTTGAGAAGGAAAGGAAGAATATCACTAACCGGATGGGAGAACTTAGAAGGATTATAATCCCTAAGTTAGAAACTATGCATGAGGCCATCAGTGATGCTCAGACTACCGCCCAAACAAATGATCCGACAGATCTCAAGAGGGCAGAAGCTTTTGCATTTTTGTTGAGTGGTCACATTTCAATTTTGGATAGAATGAAGCAAAGTTGGGCTACAGAACTGATCCAACTAAAGACATCTTTTGCAGACATTCTTCAGTTTATGTGAGTATGAAAATATGCGGCTATGTATAGAAAATTTTTGAAAATTTTGGTATACGGACCCTACCCTTTGCCATTGATGTCAAAGGGGGAGTGAGGAGCAGTGAAAAATGAGGAATCCAACTAAGGGGGAGTTCTGGAAATTGTATATAAAGATAGAGCATCAGCAAAGGGGGAGCATAGTGTAAACACTTAGTCATTTTTCACTAAGTATTGCCATCAATACCAAAGGGGGAGATTGTTGGCAAGAGACACTATATGGATTCATGGTTGTTGTCATTGATGGCAACAAAGGTCATCCCACATATCCACAAGTCATGGTGTGCCTCTACCGGAAGTCAGGATGAAGAACTGTTGTGGTCCGGTGAACAAGAACAGAGCATGTGGCAAGGTCCGACAGATTGGTCCGGACCTCTCAGAGGAAGTGTCTTGGTGCAGTGTGGATTTGGGGAAGTCAAGAGGACTACCTTGAGTAGTATATTCCAAGGATTTAGCCTCCGGTGATGGACAAAGAAAAAGATATGAATAGCTGAGTACCGGATTCCTGAAAGACAATGAGAACAGAAGGAAGAACTGACTGACAGAGCATCAGAATCTTTTCCAGATATGTTACTGTTGATGGTAAAGGTTGTGAAGGCATGAATCATGTTTGGCCAACATGACTAATGATATCTACAAGTATATGCTTGATCCGCATTGCTTGGTAAGCAAGGATTCAGCCGACAGAACAGAGTTTGTAAGAAACTAGACTGTTCCGGATCCCGACTAGAAAAGTGATGAAATTACTTGTGCGGATATATATAGAGGATGGATTTAGTTGTGAAATGGGTGATAGTGTGATAAAGTATGCGAATAAGTACAGAGTAGAGCAGAAGTAGTAAGAAAGATCCGGTATGTGAAAAGATAGCAGAATAAAGAACAAAGGAAAGATGAAGTGCAGCAGATCAGTGTACTGAGCCTAACCGGAACTGAACCCCAGCATATGTAGGTGCTTCCAATCAGTTCAAGTATTATATAACATTCTTTGTAGACAGTGTGTCTCCTTGTAGGCAGTGGGCCTCTTTGTGAGCAGTGTGCTCAGGCAGTGAGCCCTAATTGGCAAGTGCCATTTTTGTAACTCCTTATTCTTTTAACAGAATAATCTTTGGGTTAACCACCCCGTGGTTTTCTCCCTTAACCGGGTTTCCACGTCAAAAATACTGTGTCATGTGTTTCTCATTTCATGATAATGTTTGTTTGTTTAATTCAATGCTGCTTTGATTAATAAGAAAGATCAAAAGAAGAAACAATTAGGATAACTGATTCACCCCCCCTCTCAGTTATCAACATAACCATCTCAAATGTTGTGTAGATTGTTGTACCAAAGACAGAGATTTCCCGATTTGAGAAATAAACATTATACCCAATAATCATGGATGCAAATCTTACTGCATGGTCTTTGATATCATTGATTGTTAGCGCCCTTTTATCAAACTTTGTTCTGGTGGCCGCCATTACTTTATCATTCTTCATGAATTTTAATACTGGTACCGATCTGATGGAGCTTAACCTAGTTATGTCCCTTATAACATCTTTTGTGATTTTAAAAGGCCTTTCAAGCCACATGAAATCATCATGAACCCTGCTTAATACATACCAGATCCACTCATCCTCTACAAATGTCGGGAAGTCAATATACTGAATGAATTTATTTTTTTCCAATGCCTTGTATTCATTTTTCAAATTATAATCCTCACCGCACAAGTGATCTAGAAATAAATCTGAGTTTGCTTTTTCCATGCTCTTCCAGGGCAACATGAATATAAGCCCTAACATCTTCTGCATGCAAAATTCCATGTGGAACTTCTAAAAATGCACCCATCTTATCAACTTAAATAGATTTAAATGGGTGTTTCTTAAATTTAGGTCATGGTCACTCAGTGATATCAACAACTTGTGGGGTTTCCATTGCAAAGATTTCACAAATAAGGTTCCAACGGTAAATACCTTGTTGTGCCAAATTAGGGTTTTCTTTGCCTGAATAACTTTGAGTTCTTTAAATTTCTATCAATTGTCATTTGAAATCTTGCTTCAATCTCTCTTGGGTATCTGGTGGCTCGAATGCAAAGTGACTTGAAAGGCAAATGAGTTTCTTTTTATCCTCCACACTTGACCTAATCGTCATAAATGCTCATTCTCAAAAGTTGCCAAACTTTTCTCTAAAAGATACAGTCAATCAAAATTACTCCGTAATGTGCCGCACTGACTCATTTTCTTCCAGATTTTCTTCCTTAAGATCTTTCATATCATATTCCACCACATATCTTCATGTTGGACTCCAACACTAACTATTTGGCTAGGGGTTTTGGATTTTCAACACTGCTCCCCCTGAGCTAGAGCTCCCAATTTACTTCTCGGAGGAAGTATATGCACCAAATGCTGGTGTGGATCTATCCTTAACTTCAATTACTTCTTTCTTGATCCAGATCTTGTCCATTTCTTTCTGAGTTTCAACTAGATCAACTTTTTCTTTTCCCTTATCATTCCTCTGCTCTATTTTCCTTTCTTCAGTACAATAATTTCTCTTCACATTCTTGCTTCTACAAACTCTTGCAACATGTCCAACTTTGTTGCAATTGTAGCACACAATGTTTCCTTGTCCTTGATTCCTTCCTCTGAATGAATTCATCCTTTGTCTGCATTGATTAGCCATGTGTCAAAATCTATTGCATGCAAAACATCTTCCATTGAATGATTGAGTATTTTGAAAGCCATTTCTTACCGGATTTATGCATTCATTTGATCTATGACCAATTTTCTTGCAATTGAAATATTAACCAGAGAATGATGGAACATTCTAATTTATTCTACTCCTACACTCAGTAGCTTTATGACCAAACTTTTTCAATTAAAACAATAGCCATTGAAAGATGGGTACCTTTGAGCATTTGGCTACCTGACTGGAGGTCTTGTAGGTCTTCTTCTTTGATTTTTGAACTAGTTCCCTCTATTTTTCTTTAACTCAGTGTTTGCTTGGCTAGATTTTGAACTTTCTCCTTTCTCAAATCCCAAGCCTTGTTTATCACTGGCATTCTTTTGACTAGCAATCATCTCATCAGGTTTTACAGAGCTCATCTTGAACTTTCTTCATAGCTCTTAGCTTTTTCTAGATCTGCTTTTAGACTCACAATTTCTTTTTCAAGTTTGACACAATCTTCTGACTTGCTCTTTACCAATAGATTCAGGTCTTCCTCTACTTTTATTTTTTTTATAACTTCCACTTTCAAATCATTCAGGGTTTCATTTGGTGATATCAATTGATTACTTACTTCTCTGTATTTTTCTTTGAATTTCTTGACTTGTTCTTTTAACTTTGAAATGCATTCATCAGCTTCTTGCATGTTATCCTTCAGATCCCTAACTTTTGCTTCAGACTTTTCAAGATCAATAAGAGTTGCTTCTAATTCCTTGTTGCTTTCATAATTTCTAAATCTTCTTGTTGCCATGATTACACTATCCCAGATCTTCCTTAAGCTGTTAGGCCTCTTCCAAGGAACCTTGTTCTGATACCAATTGTTGATAGTAAGGAATACTGAGAGGGGGGGGGTGAATCAATATTCCACAAAACCACTTCTTAACAAGTTTATTAATCCAATCTCCAAAATTAATAATATGAAAGCAGAATAAACATAGGAATAGCAACCATAAACATATAACACATGAATACGAATATTTTTACGTGGAAAACCCAAAAAGGGAAAAACCACGATGAGTGTTAGCTCACAATATATTATTATAGTACAATACCAGATTACAAGAAGGCTCACTGCCCAGAGAAATGCTCACTGCAAGAAATGCTCACTACCTAGGGACAAGAAGAAGAAAAAAGAGTGGCTCACTACCAAGTTGAATTGCTCAGATTGCATGTACACATGCATGGTTGCAGCTCCAATGAAGCACAAAAATATTGTCTCAAAACTCTTCATCTCTGACTGCTCTACTTTTACATAGGAGCAAGATCTCTTTTCTTCTGCTCGTACACAATCACTTTACTTCGAATGTCACACATTTACATCACACATCACATCCTAAACACTGAATTTGATCCCATATATATATTCGCAACACTTAGAATCTCCATATTGAGTCGGCCTACTTAGATGAAGCGTATAGTTAATAAACTTGTAGCTCTCGGCCAAATCCATTCACCAAAATACATAGTGGATCTGAATAACATTTGAAACACCTTCTCATATGTTGTCTCCAACTACATAACCACTCAAGATAAAGTTCTAATCTATAGAACTTACCGCACACAAATCAAATTTATCATGTCGGCCTCTAACTCAGACTGTTACTGATTCAGTTCATCTATCAGACTACATCTTTTACTACAAACCATAGGACTTGCTCAAAATCATGTCAAAGACTCCTCAGACATCACAAAACATACCTTCAGAACCACAAGGCAAAATATCCTTTAGCGGAAAAATGCGGACAATCAGAACTCAAACTTTGTCACAGTCAAACTCTGTCAAACAGTGTAGCGATACTCAGCAGCTTGTAACTATATTTTTGGTGGACTTCAGACTCTTCAACTCTGGATTTAGATACTTCATACAAGTGTTTACAACACCTCAAAACCACATATCAAGATATGTAACACCGGAGGAATATGGACCAAAACAACTAAGTGTATTGCTTTGAATAGTATTGTATTCTATTCTACCGGTCTTAGACCATTTGAAGATATACTTCTGAAACTAATCAAAAGCTGAAACCTTGGATATAATATCATCTAAGAGTTAGGAACATCATATTAGAACTGCAAACCTTTGTCTTCAACTGCGGACCAATGCCAGTCCAAACAATGTTCTTCTGTCTCTTTCTCTATACATTGCCAATACTTAGCCAATATGACTAAGTCTTCTTTACCGGACCACAATCTCTATTCCAACCTTGTTCCTTTTCTTGTTGCCATCAATGATAACACTCAATTATTCAACATAGTAGTGTCTCTTACCAATAGGAATGCCTCGGGGGCTCATCAGAGATGGCCTTGCCTATGTGAAAGCTCTAAGGCACCGTAGTTTGACAAGGTGGTTTTTGACACAGTTTATTGCTTGGGATTTTGGTTGGTTATTTGAATTTTTTGTGGTTTTTGATGAATATTTGATGTTTTTGGGATTTTGAAGATATGTGGATGTTTTTTTGGATTTTTGGAATTTTTGTTTTTTTTTGTATTTTTGGAATATGTGAATGTTTTTGGATTTTTGCGAATAGGTGTCCCCCAATACCAATTTTAGGATCGGGAAATTGCCCCCAGCCAGGTATGGGGTAAAGTCATGATCATAACAAGATGGAATGAGGATGATGATGACATGCTGTGGAAAAAGTAGGAAGACACAAAATACCAACGTATTTCCAAGCCATGAAGAGGAGAATGCCAGTTGTTATGCATTACGACATGGATGATGGTGCAGGCTATGTGCGGTTTATTCGCGAAGAGTGGAATACCAGATGGAGTGATGGTAGACAGGGAAGCCAAGATCAACTACACATGGTGCCTATTTTCCAGGTTTTCACCATGGTACTTATCCAAAGCATTACCGGAGTGGTTTTCACTTTTGGATGAATTATTTCTCTTTACTATTTTATTGCTTTTTAAATTTTTTTTTGTATTTTTTTTGTATTTTTATTTTTTTGCTTTTTTGATTTAGGTATAATATTTCTGAAGGTGCATGATGTTGATTGGCTCTGCTAGTGGTTCACCTTCGGGGGTAGCAAGTTGATATGCTCCCGATCCATATGCTGCAGTGATGATATAGGGACCCAACTAGTTTGGTTCAAACTTTCCCTGCTTCTCCCTTTCCATTTGATTCTTAGGGTTTTCTTTCAGGACTAAGTCTCCAATGCTGAATTATTGAACTCTAACCCTTTTGTTATAGCTACACCGGAGACAATTTTGATATGCTTGTAGGTGTACCAGAGCATTCTGCCTTCTCTCATCTAGTAGTTTGAGCTCATTTAGTCTGGCTACTCTATAGTCTTTGTCGTCCACAAATTGCATAAGTGATACTCTTAGGGAGGGTAACTCAACCTCAATGGGCAGGATGGCTTTGAAACCATAGACAAGGGAATATGGGGTGGCTTTGGTGGGGGTGCGGATGCTGGTGCGGTAAGCTCACAAGGTGGGATTGAGTTGTACATGCCAGTCACTGCTAGTGTCATTGACAGTCTTCTTGAGAATTTTTATAATGGTCTTATTTGACGCTTTGGCTTGACCATTGCCTTGGGGATAATATGGAGTGGCAAAATGGTGTTGAATGTGGAATCTTTCACATAACTCATAGACGTCTTGATTTTTAAAGGGACAAGCATTGTTTATCATGATAGACTGAGGTACACCATACTGGCATATGATGTAGTTGAGGATGAATTTGGCTATTTGTTTACCAATGATGTATGTCATAGGGATGGCCTCAATCCACTTTGTGAAATATTTTGTGGCGGTGATAATGAACTTATAGCTGTTGGCAGAGGTGGGATGGATTTTGCCCACGAGGTCAAGCCCCATTGAGAGAATGGCCAAGGAGATGTAAGTAGTTGCAAATCTTGGGTAGGTGCATGCACAAGATCTCCATGTATCTGATATTGTCTGCATTTTTTGGCAAAGTGATAAGTGTCCTTCTCCATGGTAGGCTACTAGTATCCAACTCTGAGAATCTTCTTGGCTAGAGTAGGACCACTAGAATGAGCTCCGCATATACCCTCGTTTACTTTGTGTAGAGCTATTTGTGCTTCCTCGGTGTCAAGACATCGTAGGAGGGTATTATCAAATCTGCGGCAGTAGAGGGTGTCACCGATGATGACATATTTTATAGATTGGCGGATGAAGGATTTATGCTGGTTGGCAGATAGGTTAGGTGGTAGAATTTGGTCATGGAGGTATGTATGGATATCACGATACCAGGGAGACATGGGACCAATTATCTCGCACACTACCTCAGATTCAGGGACATCAAAGGCTGAGACGAACAAATGTTCCACCAAGAACTCAAATTGTGGTGCATTTCTTGGGATATCGAGGAGACATCCAATTGTTGCCATTGCATCTGCTACTCTATTCTAGACTCGAGGAATCTGATCAAAGACCATTACATTGAAATATATCCTGAAACTGTGAACCATTCTCTTATATGACATGAGCTTTTCATCTTTTGTGTCGTATTCATTGTTACCTGCTTGATGACTAACTATGAATCATTGAAAAGTTGTAATGTTTTGATTTTCCAGTTAACAACCATTCATAATCCTATGAGCAATGCCTCATATTCCGCTATGTTATTTGTACAAAGAAAGGCTATTCAAAATGCTTTAGGAATGGCATCGCCTTGAGGAGTTATGAACAAAATGGCAGCGCCTGAACCGTGATTTGTGCATGAGCCATCAAAGAATGGTGTCCATGTTTTGGGAATATCGATTGCGAAGATTGATTCATTAGGAAAATCTATGACCAAGGGATGATCTACTATTGTAGGTGCTTTTGCCAGTTGGTCCGCGATCACTTGTCCTTTTATTACTTTGCAATTATACATGCTTGACCTCTTCTTCTTTCTTGTAGAGCCACTTAGCAACATCATCATCCACGTCCTCCTTCCTTAATTCTCCCCATTTGGTGAAGGTGGTGGGGGAGGTAGTGATGATCTCCTTAGGTTTGATTGGGCTAGGTTTGTGGTGAGACCTTGGTGACGTTGGGATCTTGCCGATGTAGTATGACCTTTCTACCTTGTATTCCCCACATCCTTTGTCTTGGATTTGGACTTCAGGGTTATGTGGCGGGGTGAATGGGGTGGTGAATGGGGTGAATGGGGTTTTGTGCCATTTGATTCTGTGATAGTCACAAAACTCGTTGTCATTCCAAGGAGGTGGTTTAAAAGCGGGGTCATATGGCTTGACCTTCGGTAATTGGATAAGGTTCGATTGTAAGAACTTCTTGAGGATTATCTCAACCGGTTCTGTTAGGGGTGTAAAGTTTCACCAAGGGTTGTTATTCCTTAGAGGAGGTCTTCTTTGATTATTCTGAATTGCGTTAGCTATTTGTTTTTGTTGTTGTAGTTGTTGTTGGGCAATTGGTTGATTATTTTACACCAGGGGTGCTTTAAGTGTGAGAACGGGGCCGGTCCTAATGATTGCTTTTGTGTCCATGACCCCATCATTGGTGACATTCTTATTTTGCAACCAAAACTTATTCTTGTCATAAGGCAAGTTTTGGTTGTTTTGGTTTTTGTTGAAATTTTTGATCACGCCCTTAGCTATGAGGACTTTTTCTATGGTTGTTCCCTTTTCAACAACTTCTCTAAAGGAGGTGCAACAATGAATTTGCATTTCGTGCATGAGTTCTTTGTTCAAGTTTTCCATGAAAATTGGTACTAATTGGTCTTCGGGAATTTGGCATGGACACTTGCTAGTAACGCTTCTTCACCTTTGGAAGAAGGAGATGAAGGTTTCCCCATCTTCTTGTCTAATGTGGCATAGGGTGGTAACATTCACATGTCTGTCTCAATGTTATAAGAGAAATGGGATATGAATTTGTCTGCGAGTTTAGTCCATGTCATAATCCCTGTGGGGAGGTGTGCAAACCATTCGAGCGGTTGGCCAGTGAGGCTCCTTGGGAATAATCTCATCAAATAGGTATGTTCATATGCAATCTCAAGACATGTTGTGTGAAATTCCCGCACATGCTCTACAGGACTTCGTTTCCCCTATATTTATTAAAGTTGGGCATATTGTAGTTTGGTGGGAAAGGTGACATGTAAATGCTTTTATCGAAGCCCGGTAAATGAACATTATCAGCACTTACCGTATCAGCACTTACCGTACAGTGCTAGTTTGAAAGGAGGCATACCTTGTGTATATGATACTCCTAGTAGGACTAGTTAAAGCTTTAAGTAGCTTGTTGGATGCTCGTAATGTGCCAGTCCACCAAACTTTGACTAGACCCCTTTAGATTAGAGGCCTACCATTTTGACTTTTGGCATCTTGTTCGGTGCAAGGGAAATCGACATAAACCCCCAAGATTACCCACCATATGGCTCCCTAGAGATGAGATGGTAATCCTCGTCTTAGCATAAGATATGGGTAGTTTTCTAGGGAAAGGGTGATTGTGTCATCCGTCCAGTCCTGGAGGCCCCTAGCCATCCTCTCTCACAACAAGATAATGCACACACACATAGACGGTGTGCAGACATTTGAGTTAGAGATTCCAAGTTGTGGGCTTGAACAAGCTACTGACAACCATTGACCTTAGGATAGGCATTATCTTATGTGTGTGAACTATTCTCGAATTGTGATAAGACCCAGGGAAATTCAGGGTTGGAACACCCCCGAACATACACATTACGCTACCCAAGTCAAGAGTCACAACCAAACTACATGTTGAGTGTCTTTTATGTGTGAAGTGTTTTATGAAATTTTCAACAAAACTGCCAAACAAAACATAGAAAACTAATTTTTAGGCTCCCTCAAACAGAGAAATGCATCCGCAGCTTTTTGAAGTGCATCTGCAGAACTTTGAGGCATATGCTAATTTTTGTGACACAGTCCTGTGTGACACATTTCCCTATAGTGAAAACATTTTAGAGGATCCTTTGAAATTTTCTCTCCCGATCCAATATGATTGCAACTATGTCAAAAACATCTCAGACTTGCTAGTTCTTTATGTCCATTAGCTTCATCTCTTTAGGATAAATTTGCACACATTTCGATTTAGTTGTCCAAACTAATCTCTTTAGGATCAATTTGCATATTCACGTCATCCTTTTAGAATTAGATTGTATATTCAATTCCACTTCCTTAGAATCAAATTACATTGTCCAAACCCTTTAGTCCATCATTAGAACATTAAAACCCAACCCTTAGAGAGGTTCCTAAAAATATTAGTCTTCCTAAAAGTTGAAACAAAAGGAGAAACTGTTGAAGCTTGACTACATCATAAGTACAAAATTAGACCAAAAGACCTTGATATATTTTCTAGATCAACCACCATTTGGGCTTATTAATCATGAGTCTAGTATAAGTTTGCCCATTCAAAGCGAAGCCTCAACCTACGAGCTCACTTCAATCAATCAATCACTCTTTTCTTTACATCAAACACTTCAAGGTCTTGACAAATCCAACTTGTGCTTTGAAAAGGTCATTAGTAGACAATAGTATCCTCTTGGAGCTAAACTTTTTGAAGACTAATAATCATTAGCCTCTACCATAGTCTTAGTCTCATTTCCTTAGTAGCATTTCAAAGCATTGACTTACCACCCCCCCATTTAGTCATTTGCATACAACATTAGTATCATTATCTTCTAAGAAAATACCAAAATATCCTTGCATTTTCATCCTCAGTGTCAATAGGCATACTTATATCCTAAAAAGACCAAAAAAACAAATTACATAGTGCATTTTCACCTTGCATTACCATCTTATCCAAAAAATACCAAAAAACATAGCATAGAAACATTACATTTTCATCCTTAGGATAAATTCATCCTCCCACAAACTAGTAGGTCTTATATGGTCGAGACATAGTTGCAAAAGAAAAGAAAGGGAGAATCCTTAGAACATATCGCAAACACCATGAGATTTGGAACTTCATCCAACATGGGTAATCCCTTTGAGAACATCCTTTTACGAGAAGAAGACAAAGGAATTACACAACAAGAAATTGAAGAAGCTTCCCAAGACCCTAGGATGTTATGAATTTTAGATGAGATGATTACTACAAATGCACAAAGCTGCCTCATGAAACTTTTGCAAAATGGTACCAAGCTTCCCCCGGGGTGGATGTTAACATGATTGTAGGATCACCATCTAACAATACTACTCAAAGCCAAGGACAAATAACACCTTCCTCTAGTCACACAAATCCCACACAAGAGCTTCTCACCATTCCCGCGAGGCAAACATCACAAGATTCCACAATATCCCATTTGACATTTGACACCAACAACATGAATGTTGTGTCCCAACCATTGAACATCACAAATCCTTTCACCTTAATGAACATGATTCAAAACAAAAGGACGCAAAAGATACACATAGTGACTTCTAGGGGACAAAACACCACATCGAATGCAAACTTGAACCTTGGGCCTCAAAATAATTTAGGCAATTCAAGCGTAGATCCCCTTGGCCAAAACATCAATGTGAACATGAATGCCGTAAACCAGCAATATGTGGACCCAAATGGCCAAAACACCAATACCTTTGGGTCTACACACGACAATGTTTTAAACCATCAATATATAGACCTGCAACATCAAAACAACAACGTCATACCAAATGTGAACTTTGGGTACACAAATGGCAACGTCTTGAACCATCAATATATAGACCCGCAAAATCAAAACAATAACGTTATACCCAACACTTTCACGAACATCAATGCCGCTCATAACAATGCCTTAAATCAAAAATATGTGGATCCAAATTATCAAAACAATAACGTCTTCATGAATGTCAATGCCACTCATCAACAATATGTAGATCCAAATTGTCAAAACAACAATATTGTACCTAACACTCACGTAAACATTGGGTCTACTCAAAGCCACACCATTCCCCAAAATCATCAACACATTAATCAAAATGATAGTGCCTCACATCAAAACACGCAACATGTCCAAAACCAAAACCATGAACGTCTTGAACACATTGCTAAACTCCTTTGAGGCCATGGCGCGCAAGATGCAAATGGTAGATCAAAACTTCTCGAACATGCAAATCTCTACAACTAAGAAGGGATATTCCATGGAAGACTTATGTCCCTATCCCTGTGGAATACTTTTGTGTTGAGTTACAATGGTATGTAAGGGGTCATTCATGAAGTATTTATTTTTTACGCGGATTTTAATTTTAAATATTTTTTTGTTACTTTGTGATAAGGATTGTATTTGTTTCTACATAAGAAAATATTTTTTTGTTGCTTTGTGATAAGGATTGCATTTGTTTCTACATAAGATTATATAAAAATGTATAAGGGATTTGATTAATTTAGTGCATATAGATTACATACAAGTTTCTCATAGTTTTATTGTAAAACATATAAAATTATTGCAGTGATTTCCATCATACAAGCAATCAATTTTTAAAAATGCATAAATTTTGTATCATCTCCCATATAATTAAGAATTTGATTATGGGAAAATCACTTATCTTTAATAAAATTTTATTATAATAAAAAACTATCAGTGTGCCATTAAACCTATGAGTCCAATTGTTAGTTTAGTGTAATACCCTCCAAATTTGTCTGGGAATTCGGGCGGCTCACCCATTACACACTGCAGTACACAACCAGACAAATTTCCAAACACTATTAATACGACAAACAAAAGTGTTTTCTGGTAACGAGTATGAATAGCTATATTAATGGAGCTTCTTTCAGAATTGATACTCGGATAAATTGTAATTCCAAGGCATTTTGTGGATACAGGCACAATAGAAATCTGTGCCGTATTCTCCGTCCCTGGCAGCAAAAGTTGGATTCCATGTCAATGCTATTGTCGGTAGCCATGGAAATGGATTTACACGCAGATTTTGTTAGTAAAACAAGTCGGAAAGTAATTGTGCAACGATATTTAATGTGCTCTATCATTTTGCAACGATGTTTAACTGGGCAAAAACGTGGCAGTGGAGATAACCTAAGCTAAACAAATCAGATTACCGCATTTAGAGTTCTACTGTTTTTGAAAATTGTGATTGATTGAATTAAATAATTTTCACAGGGGTTGTAACGCAGTTGTCTACTCTATAGATCTCCCTGAGAAGTAAATTTCATAGGGGTGGTGGCGCAGTTGGCTAGCGCGTAGGTCTCATAGCTAATCTTGAGTAATCCTGAGGTCGAGAGTTCGAGCCTCTCTCACCCCATTCTTTTCTTGTTTTGAACTGCTCTGATTTCCTATCCTTCCCTAGCTAGACTACCTTTCATGAAGTTTATGAACGTAATGCTGAAATTTCCTTTAATAATAAGTGATATACTTTAATGTTTTAAGTTTGATTTTTAATATCTTTTTATATATTTGTTTTATTATTAGTTCACATTTTTATGTATTATTTGCAATTTATAATTTTAAGTCTTAGGTCAATTTTAAACTATTACGCTCTTTTCCACTAGTTGTTTGGAGCCGATTTAGTCATTTAAATTTTTTTAATTTTAAACCATTAATTCTTGCCCTTTTCCCCTAGTTGTTTGGAGCCAATTTGGTACACGTTTGTGTTCAAGACATTCATTTGAAACATATGGAGAATAAAGAGCATTCATTCTAGGAACACTTCAATTTGGAGCTTAACATAAACACATCTACATTAGAATCAACATATAAATAATTGCACACTTGCTTGTTGTTGGAATAAATACATGTCCTTATGCAAATTCAAAAATGAGATGAATTTGGCTTTAGAAATCCACAATATGCTAGATCGATCTTGTAGGTTATAAGAAAATTCTGCACATCAAATCACTTTGGTGGCACTAGGGTTCAACCCCAAGGAGTTCAAATTTGACCTACAGAGAAATTTAAGACTCTTTTAATTCCAAGATAGTGTGCACCTTGAGAGCATTAATTTTTGGACATTGGCGAATCAATTCTACACAATATTGATACCACCCTTCATCACTATGGTTTGTGCCCTATCCATTAAATCTAGGTACATTGTGTTTTGTTTGTATGCACTTATTTAATTAGCCTATATTTACATAAACAATATTTTATTCCCTTAAATTTTGGGGAACTCGTTAGGGTAAAATATTTGTATTTTTTGATTGCTTTATCATTTTTAGATCTTATTAGGGTTTGTGTTCTTATTTATTTGTACTCTATTGCTGTATCTTTTCTTCTAGGGTTTGTGTTTCATTGTGATTATTTTTGCCAACTCTACCCACACTTGGATTCAATTTTAGGGTTTCATTTTCATATCCCACATAGCACTAATTTTTCTTTTACTAATTTTAAAATTTGAAAGTGATTTTTATTGCTTTGTCTTCCTATCTCTCATAGCTATATTGCTTTGTTTATGCCACAAGCTACTCAAGTCCCTACTATTCAATTAAGAAGAAGTGTTCATCTTAATCCTACTATGGCTACTCACTCCAATGATAATGAAATCTATTTTGTATTCTCATGTTGAGAGTCATTTAAATGACCAATGAGTCTACGATCATGATGTCCATGTGAATCAACAAGATTTTGCACAAGAACTTGCTATTTTGGCTAATGTTGAGAACCCTAGACAATTAGTATCTATAGTGTATACACCTAAAAATGGCTTGAGGTAAATTAAAGAGCATTTTGGTGAACTCATTAGGGTAAAATATTTGTATTTTTTGATTTCTTTGTCACTTTTAGATCTTGTTAGGGTTTGTGTTCTTATTTATTCGTACTCTATTGCTGTATCTTTTCTTCTAGGGTTTGTGTTTCATTGTGATTATTTTTGCCAACTCTACCCACACTTGGATTCAATTTTAGGGTTGCATTTTCATATCCCACATACCACTAATTTTTCATTTACTAATTTTAAAATTTGAAAGTGATTTTTACTGCTTTGTCTTCCTATCTCTCATAGCTATATTGCTTTGTTTATGCCACAAGCTACTCAAGTCCCTACTATTCAATTAAGAAGAAGTGTTCATCTTAATCCTACTATGGTCACTCACTCCAATGATAATGAAATCTATTTTGTATTCTCATGTTGAGAGTCATTTAGATGACCAATAAGACTACGATCATGATGTCCATGTGAATCAACAAGATTTTGCACAAGAACTTGCTATTTTGGCTAATGTTGAGAATCCTAGACAATTAGTATCTATAGTGTATACACCTAAAAATGGCTCGAGGTAAATTAAATAAATATTTAAATATTTATTTTATTCTTATTTCCTTTATCAATAAATAAATATACTAATTTATTTATTTGATTCACATTTATCTTATTCTTCCAATAATTAAATAAAATTTAATTAAATTAATTAAATATCTTAATTCTTCTAAAGACATCTCTAATTGAATAATCCTAATTATTTAATTATTCTTCTAAGACAAAGTCATATTCCTAAAATCCACATCATTCCCCCACATCACCCTACACATCATTTGATACCTCACCTCCATGTTGCACCATAAATTAAATATTAATAATATTAATTAAACATTTATCCTCAACACATGTCCTATTTCCTCTCAACCATCCCTACTTTGGAGAAGTTGGTTTCTCCACATCATCATGGTCAAAGTTGACTATGAGACACTTGTCTCATGAGCCCTACATTCCCTCCAACATCCCAACAAACATAGACCCCTTCTTCCATCTTTCTCTCATGGTCTTTGTGAGCATCTCGTCATGTGGCTCCTTGTCCCACATATCTCTCCATCTTGTGAATGTAGTAGTAACAACATCCTCCTTCTATATCTCCCCTCATCCAACCAATTCAATCTTGGCCCTCCATGTCATAAGACCAATTCCTCAACCATTGATCTTTTTCCACTTGGATCTAAGACATCCTTTGCCTATAAAAGGAAGCCTCTCATCCTCATTTTGAGAACAACACAAGAGAGATCATACTTTCATGCTGTTGAAATTCATATCAAATATTAAAAGTGTGCCCTTGGCTTTCATTTTGCATAGCATTATCAATTAGCAATCTCCATTAGCATATTATTAGCATTTAGCAATCTCCATCAGCATATCATTAGCATTTAGCAATCTCCATTTGCATTGCATTATCTTCATACAAATCATTATCACAATTTAGCATTGTAGAATCATTCACTTTGCATAAAATCCACCACAAGTCCATTCATCTTAGAGTCATCTTGAAACAAATAAGTGCATTCTGAGAGCATAATTACAATCAGCAAAATCAAGATCTCAACAAGATAGGACACAATGGGACATGAAGGAGAAATATGAGTTTGAAGGTATAAATCATGTTTGTTTCAAATTATGTGTTTTTCTATTAGTTTCATTGGTGATTTTGGTTTGAGTAGAAATTTAGAGTTTTGTGGTAGCTTAATAGGTTTTTACTATTGTTCTCCAAATTATCATCACATTTTTGGCACCCACTGTGGGGCCTTGCCCCGAATTTAACATAAAATTTTGAGTTTTTGTGTGTTTACAGTCGT
The DNA here is from genome assembly GCA_027924645.1 of Cunninghamia lanceolata. Classification (NCBI taxonomy): domain Eukaryota; kingdom Viridiplantae; phylum Streptophyta; class Pinopsida; order Cupressales; family Cupressaceae; genus Cunninghamia; species Cunninghamia lanceolata. Next base: position 39,106,521 of record BSBN01000391.1, on the reverse strand, counting down.
AACAGAGCATTCCTGAGCATTTGTGTTCTAGTCTTGTGCATCTGTACTAGAGATAATTCCTACAATAGAAAAACATGTCTTTCTGGACATTTAACCTCTATTTCTATGCATATGAGCAATCTTTCTGCGCATACAATCTTTCTACGCATTTGCTCTCTATTTCTACGTATTTACATCTACCTCTTTGGATTAATGTTTTTGGACTAATTTGATTACTAACTCGTGGTTGCAGCTATTTTTGAATGTCTACGACTGTATGTTAAGACTACTAACATGTGTTTTGCAGGCTTATTGCCTTTGTTGGGACATCATTTTTTACATTCATTCTTGCATTGGTAATTTAGTAGCATCTAGATTAAGTAGGGGAAAGTAATCTTACACATCTATTTTGCATATATTCAATACAATCAAAACATAGTTTAATCTAGGGGGGTTAATTTGACATTCCTTTCTTTTCTTTGATCATACTAGTATTGCATTTTGTGTGAGTAGCTTAGCTGCACTTAGTTTAATCTAGGATGTTAAATGAACAAGTGTTTTCTATGTTTGTGAGGTGATAGGTGTATGATCTCCCCTTGTGAAAAACTTGGGTGATCAAAAACCAAACCCATCTCTATTTACTTTCTGTTTATCCCCAACAAAATCCCTAGAAAGTATCATTTCTTCACTTTGTGGATTATGGATATGATCTTTTTTTTTTGTTCTTAGAAGGTCTTGCCTTTTGGATTACGTTTCATCCAAGAGGGGATGACCCTAAGCGGATTTATTATGCAACGATATTTAATGTGCTCTATCATTTTGCAATGATGTTTAACTGGGCAAAAACGTGGTAGTGAAGATAACCTAAGCTAAACAAATCAGAATTACCGCATTTAGAGTTCTACTTTTTTGAAAATTGTGATTGATTGAATTGAAATAATTTTCACAGGGGTGGTAACGCAGTTGTCTGTTGTGTAGATCTTCCTGAGAAGTAAATTTCATAGGGGTGGTGGCGCAGTTGGCTAGCACGTAGGTCTCATAGCTAATCTTGAGTAATCCTGAGGTCGAGAGTTCGAGCTTCTCTCACCCCATTCTTTTCTTGTTTTGAACTGTTCTTATTTCCTATCCTTCCCTAGCTAGACTACCTTTCATGAAGTTTATGAACGTAATGCTGAAATTTCCTTTAATAATAAGTGATATACTTTAATATTTTAAGTTTGATTTTTAATATCTTTTTATATATTTGTTTTATTAGTAGTTCACATTTTTATGTATTATTTGCAATTTATAATTTTAAGTCTTAGGTCAATTTTAAACTATTATGCTCTTTTCCACTAGTTGTTTGGAGCCAATTTAGTCATTTAAGATTGACTTTAAATTTAAAATTTTTTAATTTTAAACTGTTAATTCTTGCCCTTTTCCCCTAGTTGTTTGGAGCCAATTTGGTACACGTTTGTGTTCAAGACATTCATTTGAAACATATGGAGAATAAAGAGCATTCATTCTAGGAACACTTCAATTTGGAGCTTAACATAAACACATCTACATTAGAATCAACCTATAAACAATTGCACACTTGCTTGTTGTTGGAATAAATACATGTCCTTAAATGCAAATTCAAATATGAGGTGAATTTGCCTTTAGAAATCCACAATATGCTAGATCACTCTTGTAGGTTATAAGAAAATTCTGCACATCAAATCACTTTGGTGGCACTAGGGTTCAACCCCAAGGAGTTCAAATTTGACCTACAGAGAAATTTAAGACTCTTTTAATTCCAAGATAGTGTGCACCTTGAGAGCATTAATTTTTGGACATTGGCAAATCAATTCTGCACAATATTGATACCACCCTTCATCGCTATGCTAAGTGCCCTATCCATTAAATCTAGGTACATGTTTTTTTTGTATGCACTTATTTAATTAGCCTATATTTACACAAACAAGATTTTATTCCCTTACATTTTGGTGAACTCGTTAGGGTAAAATATTTGTATTTTTTGATTGCTTTATCACTTTTAGATCTTATTAGGGTTTATGTTCTTCTTTATTTGTACTCTATTGCTATATCTTTTCTTCTAGGGTTTGTGTTTCATTGTGATTATTTTTGCCAACTCTACCCACACTTGCATTCAATTTCAGGGTTTCATTTTCATATCCCACATACCACTAATTTTTCTTTTACTAATTTTAAAATTTGAAAGTGATTTTTATTGCTTTGTCTTCCTATCTCTCATAGCTATATTGCTTTGTTTATGAAACAAGCTACTCAAGTCCCTACTATTCAATTAAGAAGAAGTGTTCATCTTAATCCTACTATGGTTACTCACTCCAATGATAATGAAATCTATTTTGTATTCTCATGTTGAGAGTCATTTAGATGACCAATAAGACTACAATCATGATGTCCATGTGAATCAACAAGATTTTGCACAAGAACTTGCTCCTAGACAATTAGTATCTATAGTGTATACACCTAAAAATGGCTCGAGATAAATTAAATAAAATTTAATTAAATTAATTAAATATCTTAATTCTTCTAAATACATCTCTAATTGAATAATCCTAATTATTTAATTATTCTTCTAAGACAAAGTCATATTCCTAAAATCCACATCATTCCTCCACATCACCCTACACATCATTTGACACCTCACCTCCATGTTGCACCATAAATTAAATATTAATAATATTTAATTAAACATTTATCCTCAACACATGTCCTATTTCCTCTCAACCATCCCTACTTTGTAGAAGTTGGTTTCTCCACATCATCATGGTCAAAGTTGACTATGAGACACTTGTCTCATGAGCCCTATATTCCCTCCAACATCCCAACAAACATAGACCCCTTCTTCCATCTTTCTCTCATGGTCTTTGTGAGCATCTCATCATGTGGCTCCTTGTCCCACATATCTCTCCATCTTGTGAATGTAGTAGTAACATCCGCCTTCTATATCTCCCCTCATCCAACCAATTCAATCTTGGCCCTCCATGTCATAAGACCAATTCATCAACCATTGATCTTTTTCCACTTGGATCTAAGACATCCTTTGCCTATAAAAGGAAGCCTCTCATCCTCATTTTGAGAACAACACAAGAGAGATCATACTTTCATGCTGTTGAGATTCATATCAAATATTAAAAGTCTGCCTTTGGCTTCCATTTTGCATAGCATTATCAATTAGCAATCTCCATTAGCATATTATTAGCATTTAGCAATCTCCATCAGCATATCATTAGCATTTAGCAATCTCCATTTGCATTGCATTATCTTCATACAAATCATTATCATAGTTTAGCATTGTAGAATCATTCACTTTGCATAAAATCCACAAGTCCATTCATCTTAGAGTCATCTTGAAACAAATAAGTGCATTCTGAGAGTATAATTACAATCAGCAAAATCAAGATCTCAAGAAGATAGGACACAATGGGACATGAAGGAGAAATATGAGTTTGAAGGTATAAATCATGTTTGTTTCAAATTCTGTGTTTTTCTATTAGTTTCATTGGTGATTTTGGTTTAAGTAGAAATTTAGAGTTTTGTGGTAGCTTAATAGGTTTTTACTATTGTTCTCCAAATTATCATCACATTTTTGGCACCCATCGTGGGGCCTTGCCCCGAATTTAACATAAAATTTTGAGTTTTTGTGTGTTTACAGTCGTAATAGAGCATTCCTGAGCATTTGTGTTCTAGTCTTGCGTATCCGTACTAGAGATAATTCCTACAGGAGAAAAAATGTCTTTCTACACATTTAACCTCTATTTCTACGCATATGAGCAATCTTTGTGCACATACAATCTTTCTACGCATTTGATCTTTGTTTCTACACATTTACATCTAGCACTTTGGATTAATGTTTTTGGACTAATTTGGTTACTAACTCGTGGTTGCAGCTATTTTTGAATGTCTACGACTGTATGTTAAGACTACTAACATGTGTTTTGCAGGTTTATTGCCTTTGTTGGGACATCATTTTTTACATTCATTCTTGCATTGGTAATTTAGTAGCATCTAGATTAAGTAGGGGAAAGTAATCTTACACATCTATTTTGTATATGTTCAATACAATCAACACATAGTTTAATCTAGGGGGGTTAATTTGACATTCCTTTCTTTTCTTTGATCATACTAGTATTGCATTTTGTGTGAGTAGCTTAGTTGCACTTAGTTTATTCTAGGAGGTTAAATGAACAAGTATTTTCCGTGTTTGTGAGGTGATAGGTGTATGCTCTCCTCTTGTGAAAAACTTGGGCGACAAAAAACCAGACCCATCTCTTTTTACTTTCTTGTTTATCCCCAACAAAATCCCTAAAAAGTATCATTTGTTCACTTTGTGAATTATGGATATGATCTTTTGGTTTTGTTCTTAGAAGGTCCTACCTTTTGGATTACGTTTCATCCAAGAGGGGATGACCCTAATTGGATTTATTATGCAACGATATTTAATGTGCTCTATCATTTTGCAATGATGTTTAATTGGGCAAAAACGTGGCAGTGAAGATAACCTAAGCTAAACAAATCAGAATTACAGCATTTAGAGTTCTACTTTTTTGAAAATTGTGATTGATTGAATTGAAATAATTTTCACAGGGGTGGTAACGCAGTTGTCTGCTGTGTAGATCTTCCTGAGAAGTAAATTTCATAGGGGTGGTGGCGCAGTGGGCTAGCGCGTAGGTCTCATAGCTAATCTTGAGTAATCCTGAGGTCGAAAGTTTGAGCATCTCTCACCCCATTCTTTTATTGTTTTGAACTATTCTTATTTCCTATCCTTCCCTAGCTAGACTACCTTTCATGAAGTTTATGAACGTAGTGCTAAAATTTCCTTTAATAATAAGTGATATACTTTAATGTTTTAAGTTTGATTTTTAATATCTTTTTATATATTTGTTTTATTATTAGTTCACATTTTTATGTATTATTTGAGATTTATAATTTTAAGTCTTAGGTCAATTTTAAACTATTATGCTCTTTTCCACTAGTTGCTTGGAGCCAATTTAGTCATTTAAGATTGACTTTAAATTTAAATTTTTTTAATTTTAAACCATTAATTCTTGCCCTTTTCCCCTAGTTGTTTGGAGCCAATTTGGTACACGTTTGTGTTCAAGACATTCATTTGAAACATATGGAGAATAAAGAGCATTCATTCTAGGAACACTTCAATTTGGAGCTTAACATAAACACATCTACATTAGAATCAACCTATAAACAATTGCACACTTGCTTGTTCTTGGAATAAATACACGTCCTTATACAAATTCAAATATGAGGTGAATTTGGCTTTAGAAATCCACAATATGCTAGATCAATCTTGTAGGTATAAGAAAATTCTGCACATCAAATCAGTTTGGTGGCACTAGGGTTCGACCCCAAGGAGTTCAAATTTGACCTACAGAGAAATTTAAGACTCTTTTAATTCCAAGATAGTGTGCACCTTGAGAGCATTAATTTTTGGACATTGGTGAATCAATTCTACACAATATTGATACCACTCTTCATTGCTATGGTAAGTGCCCTATCCATTAAATCTAGGTACATTGTGTTTTTTTTGTATGCACTTATTTAATTAGCCTATATTTACATAAATAGGATTTTATTCCCCTTCATTTTGGTGAACTTGTTAGGGTAAAATATTTGTATTTTTTGATTGCTTTATCACTTTTAGATCTTATTAGGGTTTGTGTTCTTATTTATTTGTACTCTATTGCTGTATCTTTTCTTCTAGGGTTTGTGTTTCATTGTGATTATTTTTGCCAACTCTACCCACACTTGGATTCAATTTTAGGGTTTAATTTTCATATCCCACATAGCACTAATTTTTCTTTTAATAATTTTAAAATTTGAAAGTGATTTTTATTGCTTTGTCTTCCTATCTCTCATAGCTATATTGCTTTGTTTATGCCACAAGCTACTGAAGTCCCTACTATTCAATTAAGAAGAAGTGTTCATCTTAATCCTACTATGGTTACTCACTCCAATGATAATGAAATCTATTTTGTATTCTCATGTTGAGAGTCATTTAGATGACCAATAAGACTACGATCATGATGTCCATATGAATCAACAAGATTTTGCACAAGAACTTGCTATTTTGGCTAATGTTGAGAATCCTAGACAATTAGTATCTATAGTGTATACACCTAAAAATGGCTCGAGGTAAATTAAATATATATTTAAATATTTATTTTATTCTTATTTCCTTTATCAATAAATAAATATACTAATTTATTTATTTGGTTCACATTTATCTTATTCTTCCAATAATTAAATAAAATTTAATTAAATTAATTAAATATCTTAATTCTTCTAAAGACATCTCTAATTGAATAATCCTAATTATTTAATTATTCTTCTAAGACAAAGTCATATTCCTAAAATCCACATCATTCCTCCACATCACCCTACACATCATTTGACACCTCACCTCCATGTTGCACCATAAATTAAATATTAATAATATTAATTAAACATTTATCCTCAACACATGTCCTATTTCCTCTTAACCATCCCTACTTTGGAGAAGTTGGTTTCTCCACATCATCATGGTCAAGGTTGACTATGAGACACTTGTCTCATGAGCCCTATATTCCCTCCAACATCCCAACAAACATAGACCCCTTCTTCCATCTTTCTCTCATGGTCTTTGTGAGCATCTTGTCATGTGGCTCCTTGTCCCACATATCTCTCCATCTTGTGAATGTAGTAGTAATAACATCCTCCTTCTATATCTCCCCTCATCCAACCAATTCAATCTTGGCCCTCCATGTCATAAGACCAATTCCTCAACCATTGATCTTTTTCCACTTGGATCTAAGACATCCTTTGCCTATAAAAGGAAGCCTCTCATCCTCATTTTGAGAACAACACAAGAGAGATCATACTTTCATGCTGTTGAAATTCATATCAAATATTAAAAGTGTGCCCTTGGCTTCCATTTTGCATAGCATTATCAATTAGCAATCTCCATTAGCATATTATTAGCATTTAGCAATCTCCATCAGCATATCATTAGCATTTAGCAATCTCCATTTGTATTGCATTAGCTTCATACAAATCATTATCATAGTTTAGCATTGTAGAATCATTCACTTTGCATAAAATCCACCACAAGTCCATTCATCTTAGAGTCATCTTGAAACAAATAAGTGCATTCTGAGAGCATAATTACAATCAGCAAAATCAAGATCTCAAGAAGATGGACACAATGGGACATGAAGGAGAAATATGAGTTTGAAGGTATAAATCATGTTTTTTTCAAATTCTGTGTTTTTCTATTAGTTTCATTGGTGATTTTGGTTTGAGTAGAAATTTAGAGTTTTTTGGTAGCTTAATAGGTTTTTACTATTGTTCTCCAAATTATCATCACATTTTTGGCACCCACCGTGGGGCCTTGCCCCAAATTTAACATAAAATTTTGATATTTTGTGTGTTTACAATCGTAACAGAGCATTCCTGTACATTTGTGTTCTAGTCTTGCGCATCTAGGAGGTTAAATGAACAAGTGTTTTCTATGTTTTTGAGGTGATAGGTGTATGCTCTCCCCTTGTGAAAAACTTGGGTGACCAAAAACCAGACCGATCTCTTTTTACTTTATGTTTATCCCCAACAAAATCCCTAGAAAGTATCATTTCTTCACTTTTTGGATTATGGATATGATCTTTTGGTTTTGTTCTTAGAAGGTCCTACCTTTTGGATTGTGTTTCATCCAAGAGGGGATGACCTTAAGTGGGTTTTTCCGTTGGACCGCTATACAAATTGGTCAAGACGAAAGCCAAGTCCTAACCAAAGTTAGCCTTTGCCATATCGTGCCAATTTGAAAGGAGGCATACTAACACTTTTGTGAAAGAAATTTTGCATTTGTGTAGGGTATATTACACTCATAGTAAAGTTGGTTAAACCTTTTAGTGGCTTTCCGGATGCTCACAAGGCATTGGTCCCCCAAAAAGCAACTAGAAACCTCATAGTTAGAGACTACCCGATCTACCTCCGAACATTGAAATAATTTTCAGTGTAAGGGTACTTCATCCGCAAGATACTCATCATAAGACTCCCTTGCGATGAGATAGAAATCCCCAACTTAGCATAAGCTACTTGTAGCTTTCTGGGGAAAGGGTGGTTGGGTCATCCTTCTAGTCTTTGAGGTCCCTATCTGTCGTCTCTCGCAAAGACAAAAAAGTTTACACACCCACATTAGGTGTGATGACACTTGAGTCGACGGAGATTCCAAGTGTGGGATGATGTATTGCAATGAAGCCATGTCCTTAGGTATAAAAAGTGCTTGATTTGTCTTTAATTTGTGTTATACCCATGGAAATTTGGGCTTTTTATGAGCCTTGAACATACACTCATTATTACAAACAACCATTGTGTTTTATTGTCTATTGTTTCTTCTTGTCAAAACAAAGAAAATCATCCCAAAAATAGTAGTTTACTTAGGAAAATGAACCAAAAACAAACTAAAATTGATCAAACACAATCACAGACATAGAGGTATGCATACAATCACTATTTTTGTACATACAATCATTGTTCCTACGCATTTGATCTTTCTACACATATATCCTTTGTTCTTACACATATAATCATTGTTTCTGCGCATTTGATCATGTGCATATAAATGCTATTCTTGTACATTTGATCGTATGCATACACAACAGAGGCTACTTCCCGAGGTCTTGACCAAATAAATAAAATAGATTTGGATATCCTTTTCATCGTAGATTTCATTTTAGGAGTCATACAAACCATACAAAGACATCTTATATCCATTTTAAACATTCACACTTACATCTCACACTTAGCTTCCCAAAACAAACAAATAGGATTTTCACAAAGTGCTTTTGAGATCTTATCATTTCAACAACAATCTAGTTAGTCTCCATCTATTAGGATTTATCATCCTTTATCTAGGAGCTATACTAAAAATCTTGACAAAGTTAGTCTCTATCATAGTGATATCCATCATCCCTATTTGGCTTACTTTGGATCACCCTTTGATAGCTATTTATCATAGCTCAAGATTATCAATACTTCAATCTAATCATATCATCCTTCACCCAAACTACACTTCATCAAAGCCATCACTTATATCTACACATCTTACATTCAACATCATTCATATAAATTTTGTATGGTTGAGACTAGGGCTCAAAAGAAAAGACGAAAAGAAATGAGTTCATTCAATGGTAGCCAAGGTCATTCTAGTGATGAAGAAGAAGAAGAAATATCCTAAGAAGAATTTGTTAAATATCAACAAGACCCATGGTTTCAAAAACTAATGGACAAAATCATAGCAATAGATCCACACAAATATTTCCTTATGCTTGCACAACAAGGAGCAAAGTTACCTCATGATTTTAACATTGCCAAATTGAGAGAAACAATTCAAACAAATGAAACTGAAGCTCCTAAGGACAAGGAAACTAAGGATGTGACAAATCCATTAGATGCAAGTGCTTACTCAACAAATCCAATCTTTGCAACATCAATTTGTAGATTTACAAACCGGAACCTCAACAAAACGTTATTCATTAGAGGACATATCTCCTTATCCCTTTGATAAAAGCTTGGTTGTGATACCTTTTTCTTCCAATTTGGAAGTACCCAAATTTGACAAGTATAGGGGAAAAGGTGATCCTCATGACCATATTAGGGAATTTAGTGTTGCATGTTTAGAAGTTGCTCACAATGACACATCTAATGCGACTCTTTCCACGTAGCTTAGGAGGTCAAGCCATGGAATGGTTCGCATGTCTACCTCCTGGAATCCACACATTTAACGAACTAGTAGACAAATTTGTAGCTCACTTCTCCTATAACATTGAACACGATATATTGATATTAGATCTTTGCAACAATAAACAAAAGGGTGGGGAATCCTTCGCTACTTTCTTGCAAAGATGGAGATAGCTTGCAAGCAAATGTCCATATCACATACCCAAAAAACAAATGATAGAAATGTTTGTCCACATATTAAACATAGAATTAAGCTATCAACTTCAAATTCAATGTCCTACTTCTTTTAGTAAGGTTATTGAGATGGGATTACTCATAGAAAAAGCATTGATAGCCAAAGGACAAATTAAGATCTATAAGGATGTTACTAGTTCAAACAACAACACTAAAAAATCCTAGTTTTGGACCAAGAATAAGGACATTGTGAATGATGGGGTTGTAGATGCCAAACATGTTACACCAAAACAACCCATTCTAAATTTATCAAGTCCACAAAATAATGCTTCTTCAAACAAACCAAACAATAATGAACGTAGACCAACAAACTTCAATTCTCCTCGCAGAAGATTTATACCATTGGGAGAATCTATTGAATCTACCTTAATGAAACTCATTGCAAATAATCTCATAACGCTTCCTATAGCAAGAGACTATGAACCCAAATTCAAACCCTCATGGTGGAAGGATTCTGATTATTGTGAATTTCATAGGAGCAAAGGACACAAAACAAATGATTGTCAAAGATTGAAAAACACAATTCAAGACTTAATAGGTAGAGGAGATATATTGATTAATGGTCATACATCCAATGAAGAACATGTGGCATTTAAGAATCCACTTCCTAACTATGAAAGGGAAGTGCCTCAAAAATAAGCAATAATGGTGGTAACAATGCTAATTACATGAAAGTATCTTATGAGTACACCGTTAATCATATATTTGAATGTGACTCACATGTCAACGTGATTACCATTAACAACAAGCCTAATTGTAATGTTACTACCTGTCGAGGAAAGATTACTCTTCAAGGGGTTCCACCCAAGCCATCTTCCATATCAAATCAATACAATGTCTTAGACCAACTCAAAAAGACACCCGCACACATATCAATATTAGAGATTTTGCATCATTCACCATCTCACAAAGATATCTTAGACAAGGCTCTATTACAAACTATCATACCCAAAAATCTGGACCAAGAGTAGTTTCAAGCCATGGTGGGACATCTCACCATGCCTCATTTCCTATCTTTCAATGAAAATGATGATATGGCCATTCACCAACCTCATAATGCATCTCTCCACATTGAAGTACTTATTCACAAGCATAGAATCAAACGAGTCCTTATAGATGGAGGAGTTGGTTTAAATATATGTACCTTAAAATTAATCCTTGCATTGGGATTTTTTGAAAATGCTGTAGATTCAAAGAAGAAAATCACTATCAAAGGATATGATGAGGAGGAAAGAGCTTCTAAAGGATCTATTGTCTTACCCATAAGAATTGGACCAGTTGAAAAAGATGTGGTTTGTCAAGTCCTTGACATGGATTTAGCCTATAATATTCTCCTTGTACATCCTTGGATTCATGCAATGAAAGTTGTACCATCTACTTATCATCAATGCATAAAATTTTCATACAATGGTCAAGAGATTACAATCCAAGGTGATCTCGATCCCTTTCAATATTGCAATACCATAAAACCTAAACCTGAAGTCATTATACCCACTAACCATGCAGCCTCTACATCTACATCCCATGTTGATATAAGCTCATTATCCTCTACATCCAAATATTCTTAAATGAAAGTCAATCTCAAGGACAAAGGTGTTGGAGAGTATTCCATTGAACACTCCTTTTGTATCGCACAATTACCCCTTTTACCCAAATCCTATGGAAAACCATCCATGTCCAAACAACAGTCATTGAAGCATCTTGAAGGTCCTTTTATCAAATGGGGCAATCTATTTGAAGAAAGTGAAGAGAAAGACATCCTCCAATTGTTATACAAGGAAGAAGAAAGTGAATTCAAGTCACAAGAACAAAAACCATAATTACCAATTGAGAAATATGGCACAGGTTTCACTATTATGCAGATAATGAGATATGATGGTCACTATCCCATAGATTTAAGGAAAAGAAGGAATTATTGAACCCATACAACCTTCGTCATTATTTTCCTGAGACAGTAAAGGACTAGGTTATAAAGGAGATGTCATAGAAAAGGCTACTAAAAATCTAGTGGAGCAAATCTATAAATTCCAAGAGGGAAGTGAAATAGATTCTAATGAATGGGAATGGGAAAGTTTTTCTGAGTTATCTTATGAAGATAAGCCCATTGATATAGTTCAATCATATAGCTCCACCAATACATACCATGAGGGACAAAGTTTGTGGTCTATAGAAATGGATTTAGATTCATAGAATATCAAGAGTGAGTCCCATGAGGAAGGTCAGATATCCCACGTGATAGATAATCCTGAGGAGAGTACTGATTTGGACCTTGGTGATACCACCATAAACCTAGAGAACCTTTCCATCCTAACCATTATTTCCCCTGATCCAGACCAACAAAATGATCCTCTTCCACTAGTATATTCCAGAATTATAGATTGGGAACAACAAGAGGCCCCTGAACTAGATACCTTTCACAATGATGATGCTATTGTCGACTATCTAGGTCTTTAGGATCATCTACCTTCGGGTGATCATAAGGCATGCTTCACTATAGCACTTAATAACATGGCTTATTTTGGAGAGAGTGCCAAGCCTTTTAGTTGCAAAAATATAACAATAAAAAATGGATCTAATGGTGAAAACTGCTCTGCGACAGAATTAGATCATGAAAAAATAAAATAAAGGATGTATCCAATGGTGAAAACCTCTCTAGGGAACCAAAGGATGAAAGCCTTGACACTCTCCCCAACCCTATACATCAAGAGAGGTCTTCAGTCTTAGTGGAACCAGCAGAACTAGTGAACATTGGTACAGAGGATAGCCCAAAGATAATTCATCTAGCAACATCTTTATCAGAGCAAGAAAAGAAAGAATTCATCAAATTCTTTAAAGAAAAATAGATTAATTTTGTTTGGTCCTATGCGGATATGCTCATCCTTGATCTAGATCTCATCATGCATCATTTATCAGTAGCTCCATGAGTTAAACCATTGAAACAAAAGCTAAGAAAGATGCATCTGCATATAGCACTTTTAGTCAAAGAAGAGTTGAAGAAATTGTCGGATGTGGGTTTTATCGGATCAATTTATTATCGTGAATGGATCTCCAACATTGTTCCTATTTCTAAACTAGACAAGAGAATCAGACTTTGCACAAATTTTAGAGATTTGAATAAAGCATGCCCCAAGGATGATTTTCCTTTACCCAATATAGACATCATTGTAGATTTGACAATAGGACATACTATGTTATCTGTAATGGATGGGTTTTCTCCTTATAATTAGATCAAAATAGCACCAGAAGACCAACACAAAACTACCTTTACATGTCTATGGAGTACATATTGCTGGAATGTGATGCCGTTTGGGTTGAAAAATGCAGGGGTTACTTATTAGAGAGCAATTACCACCATTTTCCATGATATGATGTACACTATTATGGAAGATTATGTCGACGACATTCTAGGAAAATCACTCACATGAGAAGAACATCTGCATGTATTAGACAAGATCTTTTAGCGACTGGAGAAATTCAATGTTCGTTTGAATCCAAAGAAGTGTGTGTTCGAAGTCACATCCAGCAAGCTTTTAGGATACATAGTTTCAACAAATAGAATTGAGTTGGATCCTGCAATAGTGAAAGGTATAATGGAAATGCCACCTCCTAAAAATATCAGTGAATTGAGATCATTACAAGGAAAGTTGTAGTCTATCCCCTGGTCTATCTCATAGTTAGCCGACAAAAGTCATCCCTTCACTCATCTACTTCACAAGAATGTTCCTTTTAGGTGGGATGAGATGTGTGAACAATCTTTTCAACTCTTGAAAGAATATTTGATGAATCCACCAATTCAAGGAAAACCATTGTTGCTTTATATTTTGAAGCTACAACAACCTCTCTAGGAGCTCTACTAGCACAACAGGATTATGAAGGAAAAGAACGAGCTATATATTTCATCAGTTAGACCTTAGTTGGTTATGACCTATAGTATACACCTATTGAGCGAGCATGTCTTGCTGTAATCTTTGCATCTCAAAAGCTAAGACATTATATGCTAACTCATTCAATCAAGTTAGTAGCCAAAATAGATCAGTTGAAATATTTACTTAGTAAGGTAGCTCTAACAGGCAGATTGGCAAAGTGGGTCATGATCCTAAGTGAATTTGACATTGACTATGTGGATAGAAATGAAGTAAAAGGTCAAGTAATTGTAGATTAGCTAGCAGATGCACCACTCACTAATAAAAATCCATTAAGTTTTGAGTTTCCAGATGAATCCATCTTCAATATAACAACTCAAACATGGAAGCTTTCTTTTGATGGATCTTACACATAGCATGGATCAGGCATAGGAATTTTGTTGGTTACACCACAAGGAGATACCATACCAAAATCATATAGAATATTATTCCATTACATCAACAACGTGGTAGAATATGAAGCATTAGTCATTAGTCTCAAGATGGCTATAGAGTGGAAAGTTCAAGAGTTGCATGTTTATGGAGATTCACAACTAGTTATCAATTAGGTAAATGATGATTATCATACTTGTTGGATTTAAGGCATACAACTGAGAGGGGGGGGGTTAATCAGTTGTATAAAACTTCTTGTTCTTTCAAACACTTGATTCTTCGTTGTTAGTTAACAGCATATCAATTAATCATCCATGAAAGCATAATACATAAACACAAGAGTAGATAAACATCAACACATTGAACACCAAGATTTTGACGTGGAAAACCCGGTTAAGGGAAAAACCACGGGGTGATTAACCCAAGGATTATTCTCTGTTAGAAGAATAAGAAAAAGAGTGGCACTTGCCAATTAGGGCTCACTACCCGAGCACACTGCTCACAAAGAGGCCCACTGCCTACAAGGAGACACACTATCTACAAAGTGATAAGAATCACAATCTTGAACTGGAGAATGACATCTCTACCATGTCTGGATCAGTTCCATTTAAGCCCAAAAACCTCTGCTCTGCCTTTCGCACTTCTCTTCGCTATGCCACACTCATCCACACTTCGAAATGAACTCAAAACTGTTATTTATACAAGACATCGACTTAGGAACAAACATCTAAGTCGGCAAACAACCATAAGAGTATCCGCAAGAAGAATAACACATCCGGTCGGCCACCACAAGAACATTCGCAGGATGAACAACTCATCCGGTCGGCTAAACAGAGCAAGAACTTCATCCGGAAGAATAACTTGAATTCCGGGCTCTACTATCAATGCGGACCAACAACACAACCTCAACATGATCCAAGAACCTTCACAAGCCTGCCTGAATGACCAGGTACATCCGTACTTTCTTTACTTACTGGAATCTCTTCTCTTCCTTATCCGGAACTTCAAGAACACTGTCTGTCGCCACTGTCATAATGCAAGAGGTACTTCCGGACCTCCAAATCATACACAACTTGAGATGGAACATCACAAGGACATCCCAAAGACTCCTTCCAATCTGCAGATTAGGATTATATAGTTCCGGACCTCACCGGACCTTTTTGTGATCCTCTGTCACCTCTGAATACTTGCCGGAACCGGTTCTACACCGACAGCCATAACTCCTTCAGATCTTCATGCGGACCTCTGAAATCTTAACTGAGGCATCTCAAGACTTATATCTACAAACCCTTTAATCCACATCCTCTGGTTCTCAACCTATACAATACATTTGCCTTCTTCTCATCACGGTTCTTCACTGTTCCTGACTGAGGCTAATTTTCTCAATATCCTCAGCACACAGCTCATCCAATCCTTCTTGTCAATGCAATATGAGTATGTTGACATCAATGACAACACTGGCTCACCTCATACTTGCAACAATCTCCCCCTTTGTCATTGATGGCAACATATGATGTGAAAAACCATCAAGACAAGAACTCCTTTCTGTCACAGCTCCCCCTATCAACAACAACTTTTCACATGTCTTCTCTTCCTTTACTGCTCCCCCTTTGATCATCAACCACTTGTTTTTCACATGTCTTCTCTCCCCCTTTGACATCAATGGCAAAGGGCTCATACTTGCAATTCTCATACATCAGAATCATACCAGCTGCTCCCCCTTAGTTGCAGCTCCCCATCATCAATCCGGATCACAAGATATGACTGTGATATCCACCAGACTGATGCACATCAGTGCATCCTAGTTCATCACCGGAGGGGCCATGACCCCTAACTTCTCCCAAAGATATTCAAAAGAGTCCTTGGGAAGAGGTTTAGTAAAGATATCTGCAATCTGATCCTTTGAGGGAACATACTCCAATCTGACTTCTTCCTTGTTCACTTGTTCTCTCAAAAAGTGAAACTTGATAGATATGTGCTTAGTCTTAGAATGCAATACCGAAATCTTAGAAATATTAATTGCACTTGAATTATCACAGAAAATTGTGATAGGCTCCTCATATTCAACTTTAATGTCTCTTAGCATCTGCTTCATCCATGAGATTTGAGTGCAACTACCTACTGCTGCAATGTATTCTGCTTCAGTTGTAGATAGAGATATTGCATCTTGTTTCTTGCTTAGCCAAGAAACCAATCTCTTCCCCAAAAAGAATGCTCCACCACTAGTGCTCTTCCGGTCATCCACATCTCCTGCCCAATCTGCATCTGTGTAAGCATGAAGAGAGAAATCTGGATCTCTAGGGTACCATAGACCATACTCAACTGTTCCTTTCAGGTACCTAAAAATTCTTTTGATTGCCATAACATGAGATTCTCTAGGATCAGCCTGGAATCTTGCCACAAGACCAACAGCCTGCATTATATCTGGTCTAGTCTGAGTGAGATACAACAATCCACCAATCATTGATCTATACTTTGTCTGATCTACCTTTGGGGAGTCATCATCTTTGCTCAACTTACATCCGGTTGCCATGGGAGTGTTCATTGGTTTTGAATCTTCCATACCATATTTCCTTAACAATTCTTTCACATATTTGGTCTAAGAAATGAAGATTCCTTTCTTTGTTTGAGTAATTTGCAGACCCAAGAAGAAATTCATTTCACCAAGCATAGACATTTCAAACTCACTTTTCATCTGATTTGCAAAAGTTTTGCACACACTATCTCTTCCTCCAAAAATGATATCATCCACAAACACTTCAACAATCAAAATGTTTTCATGAACAATTTTGAAATATAAGTTACTGTCAGCAGTACCTTTGTTGAATCCAATCTGCACAAGATGCTTATCCAACCTTTCATACCATGCTCTTGGGGCTTGCTTTAGTCCATATAATGCTTTCTTCAACTTGCAGACCATATCATCATTATTAGACAATTGAAATCCATCCGGTTGTTCAATGTAAACTTCTTCTTCCAGATCACCATTTAGGAAAGCAGACTTGACATCCATCTGATATACCTTGAAGTCTTTGAAGGCAGCAAATGTAAGAAATAATCTGACTGCTTCAATTCTTGCCACCGGAGCAAAGGTCTCTTCAAAGTCAATTCCTTCTATTTGAGAGTAGCCTTTGCAGACCAATCTAGCTTTGTTTCTGATAACTTCACCAGCTTCATTTAGTTTGTTTCGGAAGACCCATTTGGTTCCAATCACATTCTTGTCTCTAGGTCTGGGAACAAGATCCCAAGTATGATTTTTCTCAATTTGCATTAATTCATCTTTCATTGCTTTAGTCCAGTTTTCATCATTGCAGGATTCATTTACTGTTTTAGGTTCAATCTTTGAAATCAGACAACATTCATCCTGATTTTGAGCAACATTCCTTCTAGTTTGCACACCTTTGCTTCTGTCACCTATGATCTGATCTTCAGAGTGGTTTAGTCTTACATACCTTGGAATTTTGGGACTATCCTGCACTGTTGCTCCTTGATCAGGTTCATTCTGACCTATTTCTTCTTCCTGATTTACTGGATCAAGTTGATTCTGACTTACCGGAGGGGATTGAGTCCCTTGAACCTGAACACCATCTTGATCATCTTCATCAAACTCATAAAATCTTGAAGGCTTCTCAATTCCTTCATCAACTTTCACATTGGTGCTTTCTATCATCTTCCTCAATCTCTTATTATAACACCGGTATGCTTTGCTTTGAGTGGAGTAGCCCAAGAAAATTCCTTCATCACTTCTAGCATCAAACTTTCCTAGATCTTCAACTCTTTTAATATAACACTTGCTACCAAATACTCTGAAATATTTCTTAGTAGGAGTGATGCCAAACCAGAGTTCATAGGGGGTCTTACCGGTGTTGTTTCTGATTTGAACTCGATTGAGAGTGTAGACTGCAGTGCTGATAGCTTCTTTCCAAAACATCTGAGGAACATTTTCTTCCAACATCATTGTCCTGGCAGCTTCCTGGATGGTCCGGTTCTTTCTTTCAACTACTCCATTCTGCTGTGGAGTCCTAGGAGCAGACAATTGTCTCCTTATACCCTGCTTCTCACAAAAGTCAATGAACTCACCAGATGTAAATTCACCACCTCTATCAGACCTTAGACACTTTAGTTTCAATCCGGTTTGATTCTCTACCATAGCTTTGAAGATTTTGAACTTCTCAAATGCTTTTGATTTTTCTTTTAGAAAGGTAACCCACATCATCCGGGAATGATCATCAATTAACAACATGAAATATCTATCACCTTGCAGACTCTTGATTCTTGTCGGACCACAGAGATCAGTATGTACTAATTCCAACAATCCGGTAGAAGACTGATCTTTGCTTTTGAAAGAGACTCTGCTCTGTTTACCTAGCTGACATTCTTTGCACAAACTATTTGTAGGTTTCACCAATTTTGGAAGGTCTCTTACAGCCTGAATATTGCTTATCTTGATGATGTTATCAAAATTCACATGACACATTCTTCTATGCCATAACCAACTCTGATCAACTTGAGCAAACAGACAACTTTTGTTTGAACCAACCAGATGAAAGATATTACCTTTTGTTTGAGCACCGGATGCAATTTCAGTTCCGGAGCTTGTAAAGATTCTGCATTTTCCATTCTTGAATCAGAGATCATAGCCTTTGTCCACTAACTGACCAACACTGAGAAGATTGTGCTTCAATCCTTCAACATATAGTACATTACCTATTTTGCTCTTTCCATCAAAGGAAATAGTTCCCCTACCTCTGATTCTGCCAGCAGAATTGTCACCAAACTTTACCATTCCTCCTTCATACCTTTCCAAATCTAAGAACTTATTCTTGTCACCAGTCATATGGTGAGAACATCCACTATCAATAACCCAATCATCCTTTTCTTCCACTTGAGCAGCCAAAGCTCTTTCCACAACCTTGTGATTGACAGATTCAGAGGATATTGAATCTTCTTCCTTGATGGCAATAAACACCCATTCATTTCCGGATTTGCTTTCTAGTTCTGATTCATCATCTGTTACTCCTTCACTGTCATCTTCTTCATGAACATAATAGCAGTTCTTTTGAAACCTTTGTCTGTTAGTATTAGACCTTGCAGATCTTTCTGGACATCTTGAAGCAAAATGACCAATCTTATTGCAGTTGAAACACTTAAAGGGTAGTTTTCCTTCATACTTACCGGATCCTCTGGGCAGTCTCTTTGCAATGAGGGCTTCAAGTTGAGCTGTTTCTGCTTCTTCTTCTTCCATGTCTCTTCTTGCTTGATCATACCATGACATCTTCCTTGATGAGTTTTCTCCCGGATCAAATCTCTGTTTGCCTTTCACATAGGTACTGGCTTTGAAAGTAGATTCAGTCTTGGGAGGATCATCTCCAAACTCGGTCATTTCAAATGCAGCTAGTTTGCCAGCCAGTTGTTCTCTTGTGACAGTTGTGTGGGCTCTGAATTCATCAATGGCAGCAACCTTGATTTTGTAGGCAGCAGGAAGGGATCTTAGGATTTTGCAGACAATCTCATTTTCATCTAGAGTTCCACCAGCATTTCTAATTCCACATACCAGCTCATTCACTCTTGGCATAAAGGTAGTGATGTTTTCATCATCTCTCATCTTCAATCTTTCAAATTTCCCTTTTAGACTTTGCAACCTTGCACTTTTGACAAACTCATCTCCTTCATACAGAAGTTCCAGTTTAGTCAGGATCTCAGATGCAGTTGGTAGGTCAATAACATTTGAGAGATCTGAATCATTCAATGCGCTTAGTAGGGCTTCCTTGGTCCGCAGATTATTTTCAGCATCTGTGATTTCATTCAGAGTTGTCAGACCACCTTGTGGAGGTACATATGGTTTTGAGACCATAGCCAAGTATGCTTTTCCCATACATTCCAAGTGACACTTCATTCGACCTTTCCAGAGAGTGACGTTGGTTCCATCGAACTTCGGACTATCCTTCTTGTATGACGACATCCTGGATCTCCTCAAGCGGTTAAGCTCCTTTCAGAGGAACTTGGCTCTGATACCAATTGTTGGATTTAAGGCATACAACTGAGAGGGGGGGGGTGAATCAGTTGTATAAAACTTCTTGTTCTTTCAAACACTTGATTCTTCGTTGTTAGTTAATAGCATATCAATTAATCATCCATGAAAGCATAATACATAAACACAAGAGCAGATAAACATCAACACATTGAACACCAAGATTTTGACGTGGAAAACCCAGTTAAGGGAAAAACCACAGGGTGATTAACCCAAGGATTATTCTCTGTTAGAAGAATAAGAAAAAGAATGGCACTTGCCAATTAGGGCTCACTGCCCGAGCACACTGCTCACAAAGAGGCCCACTGCCTACAAGGAGACACACTGTCTACAAAGTGATAAGAATCACAATCTTGAACTGGAGAATGACATCTCTACCATGTCCGGATCAGTTCCATTTAAGCCCAAAAACCTCTGCTCTGCCTTTCGCACTTCTCTTCGCTATGCCACACTCATCCACACTTCGAAATGAACTCACAAACCATTATTTATACAAGACATCGACTTAGGAACAAACATCTAAGTCGGCAAACAACCATAAGAGTATCCGCAAGAAGAATAACACATCTGGTCGGCCACCACAAGAACATTCGTAGGATGAACAACTCATCCGGTCGGCTAAACAGAGCAAGAACTTCATCCGGAAGAATAACTTCAATTCTGGGCTCTACTATCAATGCGGACCAACAACACAACCTCAAAATGATCCAAGAACCTTCACAAGCCTGCCTGAATGACCAGGTACATCCGTACTTTCTTTACTTACTGGAATCTCTTCTCTTCCTTATCCGGAACTTCAAGAACACTGTCTGTCGCCACTGTCATAATGCAAGAGGTACTTCCGGACCTCCAAATCATACACAACTTGAGATGGAACATCACAAGGACATCCCAAAGACTCCTTCCAATCCGCAGATTAGGATTATACAGTTCCAGACCTCACCGGACCTTTTTGTGATCCTCCGTCACCTCTGAATACTTGCCGAAACCTGTTCTACACCGACAGCCACAACTCCTTCAGATCTTCATGCGGACCTCTGAAATCTTAACTGAGGCATCTCAAGACTTATATCTACAAACCCTTTAATCTGCATCCTCCGGTTCTCAACCTATACAATACATTTGCCTTCTTCTCATCACGGTTCTTCACTGTTCCTGACTGAGGCTAATTTTCTCAATATCCTCAGCACACAGCTCATCCAATCCTTCTTGTCAATGCAATATGAGTATGTTGACATCAATGACAACACTGGCTCACCTCATACTTGCAACAATACTAAGGATGATAAGTTAATACCTTAGAAGCGCATGGTAGATGACTTCAAAGAATACTTTGTCATGATTTCTTTTGAACAAATACCTAGATTGGATAATAAAGCTACAGATGTCATGGTAACTGTTGCCTCACTCCTAGATATACCAGAAAATTAGTCACGTTATGAGTTCTTAGTGGTGCAATTGTCTAGTCCTACGTATGATAACCCTAAAACATGGATTATATGTCAAATAGTAGGATCTGATTCCACTTTTTTATGGAAACATTTATACCTACCCAAAAGAAAACACATTGCCACTTGGCCTATCAAGTAATCAACATAGAACCTTTATCCATCAAGCTGCTCATTATATCATAGTTGCCAATACCCTTTATCGATGAGGTCTTGATGGTACTCTCCTTAGGTGTCCAGAGCATGAGTAATATCAAACCGCCTTAAGGGAAGTTCATGAAGGTATTTGTGGAACGCACTCTAGTGGTCCCACCTTGGCAAAGAAATTTATGCATATGGGATACTATTGGCCAAGTATGGAAACAAATATTATCATTTTGTGAAAAAGTGCAAGAAATGTCAGATCCATGGAAATCTCATATATGCACTGGCACAAGAACTACAAACCTTACCTATTCCTTAGCCTTTTCGCCAATGGGGACTTGACCTTGTGGGAAAGATTCATCCCCCTTCATCCAATGCCCACAAATTCATAATAACTACTACTAAGTATTTCACTAAGTGGATTGAAGCCGTACCTTTAATCAATGTCATAGGCAACCACATTGTCACATTTATCCTGAACTATATCATTTGTCGTTATGGAATTCCTCTATCCATTATTATTGATAATGGAAGACCTTTCAAAAATTAGGATGTCCAAGAGATCTGTGATAAGTTTCATATCCAACACCATTTTTCCACGCCATACTATCCCTAAGGAAATGGTCAGGTGGAGGCTTCTAATAAAACAAATTTTAAAAATCTTAAAGAAGACAGTCAATGATGATGGTCGTGATTGGCATGTACAGCTGAATCTTGCTTTATGGGCCTATCGTACTTGTATCTGTACACCCACAAGTGCAACACCCTATGCCCTTCTCTATGGCTTAGAACCAATCTTGCCTATCGAGGTTGAGTTATCCTCTCTAAGAGTATCATTAAAAGGCTTAGTAACTGATGAAGAGTATTGAGTTTCCAGGCTTCAAGAGTTAGAGTTCTTGGAGGAAAGATGACAAAATGCTTTTAATCACCTCAAGGCCTATCAATAACATATGTCAAGAAGCTACAATCATAGAGTGAAGCCCAAAGTTTTTCAAGTTGGTGATCTAGTTTTGAAGGAACCCCCAAAAATCAACAAGATAGAGAAAAGAAGGGTAAGTTTGAACCAAATTGGCTCGGTCCTTATGTAATCATTGCTGCTTATGGATTAGGAGCATATCAGTTGGCAACATCAAAAGGTTAGCTGTTGGATGATCCCATCAACAATATGCATTTTCAAAAGTTTTATGCTTTTAGAAAAACCTCGATGCAAGGGAATTAAAAAAAATGGTGCAATAAAAGCGAATGGTGAAAACCTGGAAACATGCACTATTTGTGATAAACTAGTCTCCTCCATCTTTTAGGATTTTAGTTTTCATCTACAATGATCATTTATCCCACATCCATATATGTATAACGATACTTATCATGGCTTGTTGGTCGCTCCCTTTTACTGCCTTACCAAATAACATGTATCCACCTATTTGCTAATAAAGTTATCATCATCCAATCTTTCATCCATTCATTCATCCATTGACATTGTCAGTCTACATGGTCAAACTACATCACCTCTGAGCTTTCACATAGGCAAGACCATCTTTGATGAGCCCCCGAGGCTTTCTACCCCTAGGTCTTAGGTCACATAGAGTCCACATGGTCAAAGTACATTGCGTCTGCAACTTCACGTAGGCAAGGTCATCATCGATGAGCCCCCGAGGCACTAGGTCAGTCCCTTAGGGCCTGTCACATTGAGTCTCCCATTAGTTCATCCATATGTTTTCATCCATAATAAGTAGGTCCTTTACTTGACTGGGGGAAAAATCCTTGACCTAGTTATAGAATTGGATTCTTAAGTGCCACAATCTAGAGGATAACAATCCAGATCACGATACTATCTTCAGACAACAAACAACATAACAATAAGCTTTTAAACTGAAACTTGACATAAGACATTAACCTATACCAGACAAACAACAACTTGCCTAAACTATCAGGATGATTATATCTGTTATGACAAGAAACCATATCAATTGCATGAAGATTTAATGGCCGTTATAAATGTAAGTCTTATGTCTTGATTTTCGTTATCATGTTTCCTATGCTTACTCAAGGATGTCTAGGACTAGAGGAGCTATGATGGGGCATGATTATTTCATTTGTTTGTTGTTTGTGGGTTATATTTAATAATGTGAAGACTTGTCTAATGGCATAATTAGAAAAAGATCATTGAGGATGTTATGGGTCTAAGCATGAAAGAGAACAATCCTTGTCTGTTGATACATGCAAGCAATATTCAGTTCATCTCGGTTCAATTATACCTAGATGCTTGTATTAACTTGCTAAATCAAAATACATGTAAGTGATACTCAGGTCATCTCGGTTTAATTATACCTAGATGCTTGTATTTCCTTACAACATTTTAAAAGCTCAATGATGAAAAAGAACTTCAAACATATATACAAGATGACTAGATCTCATTTATGCATATTAGGTTTGCATTTCATTTCATTTATAATCATTTCATAGTTATCATTTTCAAAATGGATTAATATCCAAGTTCTTTCTTTCATTTCCAAGTTATCCTTTTATTCAAGTCATTTTCTAATTCTTCCATGTGATCTTTTTCATGATTGAGTATACTTGGTATAACATAAACAAATCATTATCATTGTGCATATCATAGACATTGCAATCATAAGTTCATATCATTTAAGTACATTATCTAAAAACATTTAGATCATGATTTCAAAGTAATTCATACAGCATGATATCACATATCAACATAAGTCTCATACATAACATTATCATCAAAAATAAAAAATGCAGATAACATTTGTCATAGCATTTGCATACTATATCATCATACATATAACATCATGTATTGCATTAGGAGTCATCAGAATATGCATTACATCATCATAAACTATAAGCATATAAGGTCATTTCCATAATATTATTCATAGAAGCATGTTATCATAAGAATCATAGAAGCATCATATCATAAATACCATATGCATCATAGAATCAACATGAAAGAATCATCATAATAGAACCATCATCATAAGATCAATCATATAGAAAGAATTCATCCATAGAGAACATGCATATAGTTTGTCAAACTCATATATATATATATATATATATATATATATATCATCGTCATCATCAATAAAATGTCCAAGTATACAATGATATCATGAATCGTAACTCAAGCTATCAAAACACGGAGTATACAAAATAATGGTGCAAAATGATATATGTCTCAATGTCTATGAGGCACTGCCTCCAGAAGGTGTTGGTTGATGCTACTGAGAACTTGAAGGCCCTGTCCCTGCTGGTCCTCGAGGAGGTGGTAGTCTCATAACCCCTCCACTCTCTGTTTGTGCCCACATGGATCTACCATAGGAAATCTATTCAAAACTACCTGCTCTCCACTTAGGGGGCACCTCCTACTCATATAATGATCTCCAATAGAAGATCTCCTGTCCCGCACAAACCATCTCTGCAATCGTTTGCCTACGGGGACCCTGTGCTGTAGTTTACTAAAACTTTTGTAGTAGAGCCTCTGCCTGAGTATATCTCTGTATGGTAGTGTCCTTCTCTACTATCACTCCCCTCACCTCCCCCTGCAACTGCACAACCTACCCTTATAGCTGAGCAACCTGTCCTTGTAGCTGAGCCACGTGGGCTCGTAATGTTGCCATCTCTCCATCATCCTGAGCCTGTGCCTTAACCTGCACCTGAGCCTGCATCTGTGGCTACACCTGTGGCTGAGATTTTACCTATGGAGGCCTTTATACTCTCCCCTATCCATCCCCTCTACCTTCATCATCCCCTCCATCCCCACTACCTCCTCCATCATCTCTATCTCCACCTCTACCACCTCGTTGTCTCCTCCTCCTCGGTGGAGCCTCCTCATCATCCTTATCCTCTAGTCTAGGATCTCTCTCTCTAGGTCTTAAATATATGGGGAATGGATGTGCTACAAAGTATGTCTTATAATCCTCAGTCATCCTAGTAGATCCATAATGTGACTCCTCAGATCCCATGCCTGATATGGGATGGACAAAAAGTTCATGCGTTCCTGCTTAAAAGAAGCCACAGGACCCCACACTGAACACTCCTTGTGCATATGAGAAAATACAACAGTACCTTGGGGCATCCCCTGAATCCTGCCAAACTATCAGAACACACGAGAAACAATCTGTCGATCAATAATATAGGGAGTCCTCCCAATCAACCATCGTGTTTGAAAGCAACAAGGTAACTCTGTTGCATCATCCTCCCATGGCTCATAGTATATATATGGATGGTAATCAACTGCATCCACATTATCCAATTCATGTCTCCAGTACTCCAGCTTTCCTAGCTTGGGCTGAGAAATCATGCCTTGATAAGCATAAGAATATGGTCGTCCCTCACCTCTCACTCCTATGCATATAGGATGTGTCACTACTATGTGTCCCCATGCCCATATCTATGACAATGAAACTCTAGTAGACAAACTAGCCATCCCATCATATACAATTTGATGTAAATCATGGTATAGGTGGGCCAGTAAGTAGACACCCCAAGAAAAATGTGTCCCCTTAGAAACCATCCACTCTAGAGTTTGTCCCCATCCAACTGCTAAACCATGTGATCTCCTAGCGGGGAAGATCACACCTCCAATCAATCCTACCAAAATAGATGACAGTGGCTCATAATAATCAACCATATCTGTCTAGCTAATCTCCACTCCCTCCATATCATCATCATCAAATACCCTGTGGCAGGCATCTAGACCATCTCCTGCATGTGGCTCATAGCTCAGCAGCTCACCACATATAGGAATCCTCAGGATCCTATATACATCCTCTAAGGTCACAGTCATCTCTTCAGTGGGCAAGTGAAATGTACAATGCTCACTATGCCATCTCTGCCAAAGTAGTCAGCATGCCCAGATTAGCCCGAATCTCAGGCATAAATGTGACATACCACAATCATGTTGATCCAAGAACAAAATGATCAATCTCAGTCAAGTATGGATGTAATAATTGTGTAGGTGGAAATCTCTCTCAAGACATCATCACATCTAACTCCTCCTGCAAGTAATAATACAAGCGCGTTAATCAACAATCAACTAAGATGCATATTTATCAAATCTATCAAATCAATTACTTAGTTATCCTATCAAACCTATCCAATCATCTCTTCTGAGATTCTATAAATCTCAAAGAGCACCTGTCAGTTGGCCAACATCGACCACATTGCCGACTCAATTAATCAACTAAGTAAATGACCTACTTTTATCAAATGCGCAGTTTCAGTAATCACATGCACAACTTTAGCACATATGTGCATAAAGAACTCTCATATGCGCATCAATAGTACTCATATGCACAACTTTGCAACATATGCACAATTTTAGGACATATGCACCAAAACATAGGTCATATGCACAATTTGGGCATATGCGCAGTTTTGGGGTTCATATGTGCTAATTCGGGACATATGCACAGTAATATTGCACATATGCGTAGAATGATTCAACCTATGCATATGAAACTGACCACTTTGACCCTAGATTTTGACCTAATAAATGCACTTGACGTCAAAATGATTATATATGTATTGGGGGACCATACTCCTCTGGGTGACCGAATCAACGGATCCGCTAGAACCTATGGCTAGCTACTAGAATTTGCATTTTTGCTTAGACTGCTCTGCTCTGTTATGCTCCGAGGCTCTCTATAATAACTCTTCTAATGTCAAGTGTGCAAATGACTTAGAATGGGTCCCTTCATCACTATTTATAGCCTAATCAACCCTAATTAGAGATTTTTTGACCTTGCCTATTGCTGACATGTGCATGCTTTGCTATTCATCCATTTCTTATTTTTCATGACCTACATTTTTCACACGATGATCTTGCCATTCATTCTTCTTCATCGTGAGAGATCGTCCATTATTTTTCCACAATTTTTATCCCCATCGATCTCTCGAGGGGGCATACTACCAACACCAAACCTATATCAGGCGCAAACTGGGGCATGTATCAAACTCCTAAAATTTTTATTCTTTGAAACAATGTGATAAAACACATTGTCTCAAAGAGGGGTAAAATGTATACACCTAAACATGGCTCAAGGTAAATTAAATAAATATTTTAATATTTATTTTATTCTTATTTCCTCTATCAATAAATAAATATACTAATTTATTTATTTGATTCACATTTATCTTATTCTTCCAATAATTAAATAAAATTTAATTTATTTAATTAAATATCTTAATTCTTCTAAAGAAATCTCTAATTGAATAATCCTAATTATTTATTTATTCTTCTAAGACAGACATATTCCTAAAATCCACATCATTCCTCCACATCACCCTACACAGCATTTGACACCTCACCTCCATGTTGCACCATAAATTAAATATTAATAATATTTAACTAAACATTTATCCTCGACACATGTCCTATTTCCTCTCAACCATCCATACTTTGTAGAAGTTGGTTTCTCCGCATCATCATGGTTAAAGTTGACTATGAGACACTTGTCTCATGAGCCCTATATTCCCTCCAACATCCCAACAAACATAGACTCCTTCTTTTATCTTTCTCTCATGGTCTTTGTGAGCATCTTGCCATGTAACTCCTTGTCCCACATATCTCTCCATTTGTCAATGTAGTAGGAACATCCTCCTTCTATATCCCCCCTCATCCAACCAATTCCTCAACCATTGATCTTTTGCCACTTGGATCCAAGCCATCCCCTCTAAAAGGAAGCCTCTCACCCTCATTTTGAGAACAACACAAGAGAGATCACACTTTCATGCTACTAAAATTCATATCAAATATCAAAAGCGTGCCTTTGGCTTCCATTTTGCATAGCATTATCAATTAGCAATCTCCACTAGGGCTAAGTGCACAAAGACTAATGTTGGATGAGAAATTGAAGATAGTTACACTCAAAATTTGAAGATACAACAAAAACAAGAGTCATAGTGCTTTGAATCTAGTTTCTAAATTACTATTTTTTTTCAAGAATGGTTGAGATTAAGGGTTTCAAAAAGGGGGAGCACACAAATTGGTCCTATTTTTCTCAAAAAAACATAACATAGCGTCTAGTGTGTTCTCCCTAAAATGTTAACTTTTTTTTAATATTTCAAAAATCGCTTCAGTGAGAAATTAGCTAACACCATGTAGTTTATGCTTGATTTTTCTGATAATTTTTTTATGAAAAATTGATTTTTTACTAATTTTCAAAGTGGACACATCCTGAAAAATAGAAAATTAAGCATGCTCCCCCCTAAATTTTTTGAAAACTAAGCAAAAATTGATTTTTTTTAATACATGTAGAAAGGAGTCTAGTTTCTAAAAATGTAACTTATTTGAAATTTCGATGAATGGTTAAAAAAATGTCAAAAATACTAGACACTTGTTTTTGACAAAAAACAGATGCAATAACAAAAGAAATTAAAGATGAAACCCTTAACATACTCAAAATATGAAAAAAATTATATGGTTGGATAGCTAACAAAGAGCTTAAGATTATGTGTTTGGTGTGGATCCTGATCAGTCTCCAAGTGGGAGATTGTTGGTAAAACAAAATTTCCCTCCTTTTTGCATGATTGGAGTCAGTTGTTAATTTTTGTTAACCAACAAAGAAAAAATGACATTACAAAACCCTAATTCTAGAAGCTTCCAAAAAGCTTGTTATAAGAGGATGGGATATATGTTACGGTGATGTATTGGTGAGATTGTAATCTGTTTTGCATTGGATAATAAAATCATTGGATGGCTGAGTTTTTGTGGATGTAGCCCATATTGGGTGAACCACGTTAAATTTCTGTGTTGATCTCTTTTGTGTTATTCCTCTTTGTTATATTTGGGTTATTTAATATGCATATAATTGTTAGTGTTTATTGCTTTGTTCTACCCTAACCCTAACAACTGATATCAGAGCGGGTTGTGCTTATTTATCGTCTGCAAGAAGGTCTCACAGTTGAGTGGGAGTCTCACGATTAAGTGGGAGCAATGGTGGATGAGGGTAAATTGAAGGTAGATAAATTCAATGTGCAGAACTATCAATTATGGAAGATGCAGATGGAGGATTATCTCTATCAGAAGGATTTATGGAGGCCATTGGAAGGAAAAGCCAAGAAACTGGCAGCAATGATTGATGAGGATTGGGATCTTCTGGATAGAAAGGCACTAGGAACTATTCAGTTGTGCATGGCACCATCTGTGGCATTCAATATAACATAAGCAATGACAATAGATGGTCTGATGAAGGCTTTGGCTAAATTGTATGAAAAACTCTCAACCTCTAAAAAGGTATTTCTCATGAAGCGTTTGTTTAATCTAAAAATGATTGAAGGTGGATTTGTGTCAGATCATTTAAATGAGTTTAATACGATTACCAGTTAGTTATCTTCTGTAAAAGTGAAATTTGATGAAGAGGTGAGGGCTCTCTTGGTTTTATGTTTTTTTCCAGAAAGTTGGAATAGTTTGGTAATGGCTGTAAGTAACTCTGTCTCTGGTTCAAATGCTTTGAAATTTGATGATGTTGTTGGTGTTATCCTTAGCAAGGAAATGTGACGGAAAAGCACAGGTGAGAGTTCAACATCGGGTAATGCTTTGACTGTAGAGAACAGGGGAAGAACAAAGGAGAGAGGAAAAAGCCCAACAAATCGTTGGAAGTCACAAGGGAAGTCGAAGAAAGGAAGATCTAAATCCAGAGGAAGAATGGATTACTGGCACTGTGGAAAGCCAGTACACTTGAAGAAGGATTGTTGGTCTCGAAAGGGAAAACAAGGAGATGGACAACATGATGACAGTAAGGAAGCTAATGTTACAAGTAATAAATTACAGGATGCTTTAATTCTGTGTTTAGATAATGCTAATGATTCGTGGGTAATAGATTCAGGGGATTCATTTTATGCCACACCCCATAGGAAATATTTTGTAGATTATGTTCAAGGTGATTTTGGACAGGTATATTTGGGTGATGATGAACCCTGTCAAATTGTTGGAAAAGGAAAGATAAAAATCAAGTTGCAGAATGGAAATAAATGGTTGCTACAGGAGGTAAGGTATGTTCCAAATTTGAGAAGGAATTTAATCTTTACAGGACAACTGGGTAGTGAAGGTTGCATAGTTACCTTTTTAGACAAAGTCTGGAAGGTCACTAAAGGTGCATTAGTAGTAGCTAAAGGTGAAAAGGTAGGCACATTTTATTTGTGTACTGGTAATACTTATTCTACCTTAGCTGCTACAGAAATAGTTGCTACTGAGACAGTTATAACACTTGCTACAGGGACAAAAATAAAATCGTGGCACCATAGACTTGGGCACATGAGTGAGAAAGGGATGAAGATCCTTCACTCCAAAAATTTGCTACCAGGTCTGAAGAAGATTGACTTGGAGTTCTGCAAAAAATGTGTTTATGGAAAATAGAAAAGAGTCTGATTTCTCAAAGTTGGGAAAGAGAAGAAGAGTGAGAAATTAGAGCTTGTGCATTCATATGTATGGGGACCAGCTCAGGTATCTTCTCTTAGAGGCTCTTGCTATTATGTTACTTTTATTAATGATGCAACTAGGAAAACATGGGTGTATTTCCTAAAACAAAAATTAGAAGTATTTGAAACTTTTAAAAAGTGGAAAGCTTTGGTTGAGAATGAGACAGGAAAAAAGTTGAAGTGTCTCAGATCTGATAATGGAGGCGAGTATTGTAGCAAAGAATTTGAGAATTATTGTTCATATAATGGAATCCGTAGGCAAAAAATGGTTCCTAGAACCCCACAAGAAAATGGTGTGTCTGAGAGGATGAATATGACCATTATGGACTGTGTAAGGAGCATGAGATTGCATGTTGGACTACCCTTACACTTTTGGGCAGATGATGTACATACTGCTATTTATTTAATAAATAGGGGATGTTCAAATCCTTTGGATGGTGGCATTTAAGAGGAGGCATGCATGGGTAAAAAAGTAAACTATTCATTTATGAAAACCTTTGGTTGTGAAGCTTTTGTCCATGTTGATATCTAAAATAGAATGAAGTTTGAGGCTAAGTCTAAAAAATGTACCTTCATTGGATATGGAGTAGATGAATTTGGTTATCGGTTATGGGATTATGAAAATCATAAAATCATTAGGATCAGAGATGTTATATTCAATGAGAAGGTCATGTATAAGGATCAGATGTAGCAAAAGAAGCATGAACAGGCCAAAAAGGAATATGTGGTGTTGGATGAGATTCTAGAAAATAAAATACTAGTGGTACCTGATGCTCAACAACAACAAGTTATCCAACAAACTCCTACAAGTGTTAGACGTTCTACAAGGATAAGTAGACCTCCAAAAAGATTTTCTCCATCATTATATTCTATATTATTAACTGATTCTGGTGAACTTGAAAGTTATGAAGAAGCAATGCAGGTAGATACCAAAAAGCAGTGGGAGCTAGGCATGAAAGAGGAAATGGATTCCTTACTGTAGAATCAGACTTGGGACTTAGTCCAATTGCCTACAGGTAAAAGAGCATTGCCAAATAAATGGGTTTATAGGTTGAAGGAAGAAGATGGAGGCAAGAAAAGATATAAGGCCAGACCCATGGTAAAAGGTTTTGCACAGAAAAAGGTATAGATTTTGATGAAATATTTTCTCCTATTGTAAAGATGACT
The DNA here is from genome assembly GCA_027924645.1 of Cunninghamia lanceolata. Classification (NCBI taxonomy): domain Eukaryota; kingdom Viridiplantae; phylum Streptophyta; class Pinopsida; order Cupressales; family Cupressaceae; genus Cunninghamia; species Cunninghamia lanceolata. The sequence goes on along the minus strand of BSBN01000391.1, from coordinate 39,074,041 downwards.
TCTATTAGAACTATTCTAAGTCTTGTGGCTACGGAAGACTTGCATCTTGAATAGCTAGATGTGAAAACAACATTTCTCCATGGGGATTTGGAAGAGGAAATATACATGCAGCAACCACAGGGATATGAGGTCAAGGGTAAGGAGGAATTTGTGTGCAGGTTAAAGAAGAGTTTGTATGGCCTGAAGCAAGCACCTCAACAATGGTATTTGAAATTTGATAGTTTTATGGCTGAACAAGGATACAAAAGATGTCATTCTGATTATTGTGTTTATTTCAAGAAATTGGGTAATGACAGTTATATTATCCTGTTGATTTATGTTGATGAAATGCTTATGGCTGGGTCTAACATGCAGCATAATAATGAACATAAGCAGAAATTAGAAAATTTATTTGTTATGAAGGATTTGGGTGTAGCAAAAAAAATCCTTGGTATGACGATCACACGAGATAGAACAAATAGAAAATTATTTTTGTCTCAAAGTGAGTATGTAGAGAAGGTGTTGAAAAGGTCTAACATGCAAAATGCAAAAGCAGTTAGTACACCTTTGCCTAGTCATTTTAAGTTGACTAAGGAGATGTGTCCAAAGACACAAGAGGAGGAAGACAAAATGTCTAAGATACCATATGCATTAGCAGTTGGCAGCTTAATCTATGCAATGGTATGTACTAGGCTAGATATTGTAGATGCAGTGGGAGTTGTGAGCAAGTATATGAGCAATATGGGAATGGAACATTGGAATGCTGTAAAATGGGTTCTTTGATATTTGAGAGGTACTACTTCAAAGAAACTATGTTTTGGAGGAACCAATATTGGTCTAAAAAGATATGTTGACTCTGATTTGGAGGGTGATATGGATAGTAGGAGTACTACAGGGTATGTTTTGACAGTAGGAGGTATTGTAGTCAGTTGGATTTCAAGACTGCAAAAGGTTGTTGTGCTTTCAACCATTGAAGCTGAGTATGTTGCTGCTACAGAAGCTAGCAAGGAGATGATTTGGTTACAATGTTTTTTGGAGGAATTGGGGCAACAAAAGAAAGATAGCCCTCTATACACTGATAGCCAAAGTGCCATTCATCTTTCTAAGAACTTAGCTCTGCATTCAAAAACTAAGCACATACAGCTTATATCCCACTTTATCTGGTCAGTTTTGGAGGATGGATAGTTGAAGTTGGAGAAAATTCACACAAGTGAGAATCCTTCAGATATGTTCACAAAGGAAGTTACACGGGATAAACTGATTTCCTCATCAGTTTTCGTTGGCCTTCATGACTGATAATGGTGGACTTAAGAAACCAGCCAAGCCTATAATCTAATGGCAGCTGCAAGCACAACGATGTCATCTAGGATCAGTCTCCAAGTGGGAGATTGTTTGGTGTGGAGCCTGATCAGTCTCCAAGTGGGAGATTGTTGGTAAAAAAAATTTCCCTCCTTTTTGCATGATCAGAGTTGGTTGTTAATTTTTGTTAACCGACAAAGAAAAAATGACATTGCAAAACCCTAATTCTATAAGCTTCCAAAAAGATTGGTATAAGCAGATGGGATGTATGTTACGGCGATGTATTTGCGAGATTGTAATATGTTTTGCACTAGTTAATAAAATCATTCGACGGCTGAGTTTCTATGGATGTAGCCCATATTGGGTGAACCATGTTAAATTTCTATGTTGATCTCTTTTGTGTTATTCCTCATTGTTATATTTAGGTTATTTAATATGCATATAATTGTTAGTGTTTATTGCTTTGATCTGCGCTAACCCTAACATTATGGTGGTATTTGGTTTAACTTTTCATTGAAAAAAGTACAATACTGATGGGGAGCATGCTCTAGATTATGTGGTTTTTATTAAAATCTAGAAAAACATGTCCTTGGATGTTCTAAACTCAATCCAAGCCTTTGGGTTGGAAGCCCAAGGAAAATCCAAGCCTTAGGCTTGGTAATTTCCGATCCAAAGCGTAATGCGCTCGCGTTATGTGCATTCACATAATGCTAGCATGTTATGGTGAACTAAAACATCTCTCTCCCTCTCTCTCTCTCGCTCTCTCTTTACCCCCTACCCTCTCTCTCTCTCTCTTTGACTTATCTACTTCCTAGTTTTCCTTTTCCTAGCTTTCCTAGCTTTCCTTTGCCTTTCCAATTTCCCTTTAGATCCCACCAATTTTTCCCTATTTTACTATTCTCCACCTCTCCTCTCATCATTCTTCCCATCCAATGAACTTTAGTTTTATCTTCTTTCGATTTCATCCTCCCAATTTATATCCTTATCCCTCTTTGCATGTTCTAGTTTTCTTGTTTCCATTTGCTTTATCGATAAGTGAGAGGGAGAGAGGGTGGAGATGGAGTGAAGAGTGAGGGGAGAGATAGGGTGATAGGGGAAGAGAGAGAGATAGGAAGAGAGAGATAGAAAAAGAGTCCTGGTTTTCTTATTTTCATTTCCTTTGTCGACAAGGGAGAGGGAGAGATAGAGGGGAGAGATAGGGAGATAGAGGAATGATAGGGGAGAGAGAGGCAAGAGATAGGGAGAGATAGATAGGTAGATAGAGAAAGTAGACAAATAGGGAGATATAGAGGAAACAAAAGGGAGAGATAGGGAGATAAAGAGTGAGCGAGATGTTCAAAGAGATAGGGAAAGAGATTGAGAGGTAGAGGGATGATAGAGGTAAGGAGATAAGGGAGAGATAGGGAGATAGATGTTTAGAGTTTAGAGAGAGAGAGAGAGAGAGAGAGAGAGAGAGAGAGAGAGAGAGAGAGAGAGAGAGCATTATGACTTTATGGGAACAAAAAGTCATGTGGTGACTTTTTGGTCCCTCATCTTTGTGCATATACCATTAGCATATCATTACCATTTAGAAATCTGCATTTGCGTTTCATTAGATTCATACAAATCATTATCATAGTTTAGCATTGTAGAATCATTCACTTTGCATAAAATCCACCACAAGTCCATTCATCTTATAGTTATCTTGAAACAAAGAAGTGCATTTTGAGAGCATAATTACAATCAATAAAATCAAGGTCTCAAGAAGTTAGGACACTTTAAGACGTGAAGGAGAAATCTGAGTTTGAAGGTATAAATCATGTTTGCTTCAAATTCTATGCTTTTCTATTAGTTTCATTAGTTATTTTGGTTTGAGTATAAATTTAGAGTTTTGTGGTAGCTTAATAAGTTTTTACTGTTGTTCTCCAAATTATCATCTCAGATAGCATTCATCACATGTTTATCAACAAGCCATATGGATTGAAGGTATTACAAGCCACTGGTGCTAAATTTGCTTTGTCTTGTAATGGAAGGTATTACAAGCCATTGGCAAGCTGTAGGCAAGGGAATTTGCCTATGTTAGGCCAACCAGCATCCCATTGAGAAGATGGTAGTTTGGAAGGCTGAGACCATCCTCCACGGGTAGCAGAATCTCAGGAGGGTTGAGGGCCATAGGAATGAGAGCCACGATCTCCACGATCGCCACGGTCACCATAGTCAAGCTGAGAGGACTGAATGCGACCACACTGACGCCCTTGAGAGGAGGTAGATTTAGGTGGAACCTGAGCAACAGTGCAAGGGGCATTTCCCCAATGGTCAAGCAAATCCTAGAGATGGGCAAATTCAAGTGCAACTTTGCTAGCTTGCACTCGAATATACATTAGAACATTAGAGAAAATAATAACTTTAGTGTATAAATAAAAATGATTATCAGTAGAACAATGAGTGAAAGTAGTAGCATTTCTATCCTTCCAAATGCTAAAATGAATTTCCACCCTGAAAGCATGTCAAATCTGAGAGTATTTGCGAGGGAGATAGGGCCAGTCACTGAGTAAGACCATATGCCAAGAGAAAGGAGCAAGTTTGAAAGGTTTGTAAAAATCATGGATGCAATTCCAAGCTTCTTGAGCCCATGGACAAAACCATAAAAGTGCTTGAGAGACTCAAGCTGCTTGCAAAATGGACAATGAGGAGTGGCTATGCCCATATGAGCTAGATGAACTTGCAAAGGGAGGCCTTGGTATAGTAGACACCAAGAGAAATGAGCCAATTCATGCTCCACCATAGCAAACCAAAAACATTGAAACCGTCTGTGCGAAGTCTTATAAGAGGACTAAAGTTGCCAATGATGATTCAACTGCTCCACCATATGCAACTGGGGAGACAACTAGGAATAACCTTTGGAAGGTCTATAATTCTGAAAAGGAGTGTCTGGATACCATTTCCAATCCTTCCACCAAGGTTCGAGAGATCTAATTCCTAACTTATGAATCATTTGAGGAGGAATATTATCAATAATTGATGAGTAGGCCTCTTGATCTGTGCTTAGGAGCTTGTATTTCTTCCTGAATTTAGACCAAGACAAGAAATTCTTGGTGGTCCTATGCAAGAAGTTAGGCTAAACATGAATCCCATGTTTGAAAAATTTTAAGGCATGAACCCAAAACAACTTAACAAATGACATGTCTTGAATGTTAAGAATAGGAGACCACCAAATGGATTAATGATTAATGGATAATCCATTACGAAAATCAACTTCAGCCCCTCGAAGCCAGGGTTTGAGGGCTTCCCAAGCCTTCCAAATGCTCTTGATAACAAACGTGCCTTAAATGGAGACAAAATCTCTTAGAGTGAGGAGAGTTCCTATATCCAAACCTTTCTAAGTGGGATGACCTAGAGTACCAGTACAAATGGAAATAATTTTTTTTGACTCGCCACAAATAATATTAATATATACATAATGAACATAATACATTATGTTGGGAGAACCACTCCCTATAAATTGCTTCATATTGCCCCAGATAGGGCCCTGTAATTACATTGATAGGCATTCCTTTAGTGAGAAACACTACATGAAATACATAGATAAATGGTCTAGATTAAAAGGAAGTACTATAGAATAAATCTTAACCATCAATTTTTTGAAACAAGTAAATGATAAAAGACAAATTAAAAACCACTATCATGAAAGATAGGAAAAAGGAGGCCCACATCCATGAATATCCTAAACATGTCATTCAATTTATTTTTTGACTGCTTTTTCACCTAAACTGATGATGAGGGTGTCATTGTGACTGTGTAATATAAATGAATAGAAATTTTTGATAAATAAAAAAGAGAGGCGGTTTGTCAAGACAAGATAAAGTAGGTAATGAATATCTAGCATCAAACATCAAAATCCATGGCTAGCATCAAATATAACTCCAACCACCTCTAACAGAGTATGAAGGCACAACATCTTTATTGTTTTATGATACAATAGATGATCTCACTTATAGTAGGTGATGGAGAAGGAAACCCGAACATCGCAATAGAAACCAGGGCACCACAATGAAGTCGCGATAGTCCCTCACCCACTTTGGTTTATTCTATGTTTTATAAAATGGGTAGCATATTAACATGGCAAGAAGTGCATGAGGCTAAATTTTGTCCACTGTTATGCAACTACTTCTTTAAAAAGTAAAAGAGGGTGACATGACACGTCAATTTTAATGCAATCGTAGTTTTACAGGTCAATAAACATAAAGAACAAGCCAAAGCAACTCCCCTTGAAAATAGAAGCGTTTTCAAATCATTTTATATTTTTCTCCATTTTGATAGAATATCTTAATACCTCATACCTCGATTTCTATTTATTTTTATTATATATAAAGTTATTTGTTCATCTATATCAACAAAAAAAATTATAAATTTAATTTGAAACAGTTTGTTTATTTTTATGGGTTGCAAGATTGACGTGATTTAATTTTGAAGAGCATGAAATTGAATCCTTAATATAAACATTCAAATTCTAAATTCTTACTTTCTCGCCCATTTTTACTAGTTGTAGAGGACTTAACACACCTTTTTGTAAATTGTTGTTATGTCCTTAGTATTTAAAGACATGTAATGGTGTAATTAATTCATCATGATCAAATCATAAGTAACCTATAAGGACAAAAGCACTCTGTGATTTTGTAAAGGATAAAAGAATTAAAATCTACACTAGAATCATATAGGCCAACTCCACATTTGCACATGTTATCTATGATCATTTGCTCAAAGTCATAAAGTCAATCCATTTAAGGGGTTGACCTAGGATAAATTAGCCCTAGCAATCAAAAAATATCCCCTAAGGTGTTTGTAAATGATGTTAGGGAAAAACATTTTAAAACCTGCAAATAGTACAATGCAAACCTTAACAACCCAATGGAGTACTAAATAACCTAAGATTAAGCAAATGCAAGCATAAAACATAAAACCCTAGACTACTAGTGTGAATTCTCCATTGTTTCTCCCAAATTTTGCAGCACTTTGCTCTCAGATTTACAGACCTGCAAACACAATGAGAGGCTCAAGGCTATGGCTATGGAAAAATCAAAGAGAGGATGCTCAAATTATGCAAGTGTGTGTGTGTGTGTGTGTGTGTGAGAGAGAGAGAGAGAGAGAGAGAGAGAGAGAGAGAGAGAGAGAGAGAGAGAGAGAGAGAGAGAGAGAGAGAGAGAGAGAGAGAGAGAGAGAGAGAGAGAGAGAGAGAGAGAGAGAGAGAGAGAGAGAGAGAGAGAGAGGAGAGAGAGAGAGAGAGAGAGAGAGAGAGAGAGAGAGAGAGAACATTATGACTTTATGGGACCAAAAAGTCATGTGGTGAGTTTTTGGTCCCTCATCTTTGTGCATATACCCTTAGCATATCATTAGCATTTAGCAATCTCCATTTTCATTGCATTAGATTCATACAAATCATTATCATAGTTTAGCACTGTAGAATCATTCACTTTACATAAAATCCACCACAAGTCCATTCATCTTATAGTCATCTTGAAACAAAGAAGTGCATTTTGAGAGCATAATTACAATCAACAAAATCAAGATCTCAAGAAGATAGGACACAATAAGACACGAAGGAGAAATCTGAGTTCGAAGGTATAAATCATGTTTGCTTCAAATTTTATGCTTTTCTATTAGTTTCATTAGTGATTTTGGTTTGAGTAGAAATTTAGAGTTTTGTGGTAGCTTAATAGGTTTTTACTGTTGTTCTCCAAATTATCGTCACAGATAGCATTCATCACATGTTTATCAACAAGCCATATGGATTGAAGGTATTACAAGCCACTAGTGCTAAATTTGCTTTGTCTTGTAATGGAAGGTATTACAAGCCATTGGCGAGTTGTAGGCAAGGGAATTTGCCTATGTTAGGCAAACCAGCATCCTATTGAGAAGATGGTAGTTTGGAAGGCTGAGACCATCCTCCACAGGAAGCAAAATCTCAGGAGGGTTGAGGGCCATAGGAATGAGAGCCACGATCTCCACGATCGTCATGGTCACCATAGTCACGCTGAGAGGACTGAATGCGACCACACCGACACCCTCGAGAGGAGGTAGATTTAGGTGGAACTTGAGCAACAGTGTAAGGGGCATTTCCCCAATGGTCAACCAAATCCTAGAGATGGGCGAATTCAAGTGCAACTTTGCTAGCTTGCACTTGAATCTGCATCAGAACATTAGAGAAAATAATAACTTTAGTGTATAAATAAAAATGATTATCAGCAGAACAATGAGTGAAAGTAGTAGCATTTCTATCCTTCCAAATGCTAAAATGAATTTCCACCCTAAAAGCATGTCAAATCTGAGCATATTTGTGAGGGAGATAGGGCCAGTCACTAAGTAAGACCATATGCCAAGAGAAAGGAGCAAGTTTGAAAGGTTTGAAAAAATCATGGATCCAATTCCAAGCTTCTTGAGCCCGTGGACAAAACCAAAAAAGTGCTTGAGAGACTCAAGCTACTTGCAAAATGGACAATGAGGAGTGGCTATGCCCATATGAGCCAGACGAACTCCCAAAGGGAGGCCTTAGTATAGTAGACACCAAGAGAAATGAGCCAATTTAGGCTCCACCATAGCAAACCAAAAACATTGAAATCGTCTGTGCTAAGTCCCGTAAGAGGACTAAAGTTGCCAACGATGATTCAACTGCTCCACCATATGCAACTGGGGAGACAACTAGGAATAACCTTTGGAAGGTCTGTAATTTTGAAAAGGAGTGTCTGGATACCATTTTCAATCCTTCCACCGATCTAACCCCTAACTTATGAATCATTTGAGGAGGAATATTATCAATAATTGATGGGTAGGCCTCTTGATCTGTGTTTAGGAGCTTGTATTTCTTCCTGAATTTAGTCCAAGACAAGAAATTCTTGGTGGTCTTATGCAAGAAGTCAGGCAAACCATGAATCCCATGTTTGAAAAATTTTAAGGCATGAACCAAAAGCAACTTAGAAAATGACATGTCTTGAATGTTGAGAATAAGAGACCACCAAATGGATTAATGATTAATGGATAATCCACTACGAAAATCAGCTTCCACCCCTTGAAGCCAGGGTTTGAGGGCTTCCCAAGCCTTCCAAATGCTCTTGATAACAAATGTGCCTTGAATGGAGATAAAATCTCTCATAGTGAGGAGAGTTCTTATATCCAAAGCTTTCTAAGTGGGACGGCCTAGAGTACCAGTACAAATGGAAATAATATTTTTTTTGACTCGCCACAAATAATATTAATATATACATAATGAACGTAATACATTTTGTTGGGAGAACCACTTCCTATAAATTACTCCATATTGCCCCGGATAGGGCCCTATAATTACATTGATAAGCATTCCTTTAGTGAGAAACACTACATGAAATACATAGATAAATGGTCTAGATTAAAAGGAAGTACTATAGAATAAATCTTAATGATTGATTTGTTGAAAAAAGTAATAAATGATTAAAGACAAATTAAAACCCCTATCATGAAAGATAGGAAAAAGGAGCCCACATCCATGAATATCCTAAACATGTCATTCAATGTATTTTTTGACTGCTTTTTCACCTAAACTGATGATGAGGGTGTCCTTGTAACTGTGTAATATAAATGAATAGAAATTTTTGATAAATAAAAAGAGAGGTAGTTTGTCAACACAAGATAAAGTAGGTAATGAATATCTAGCATCGAGCATCAAATCCATGCCTAGCATCAAATCCAACTCCAACCACCTCTAACAGAGTATGAAGGCACAACATCTTTATTGGTTTATAGTACAATATATGATCTCCTTATAGTAGGTGATGGAGAAGGAAATTCTAGCATCGCAACAGAAACCAGGGCACCACAATGAAGTCGTGATATTCCTCACCCACTTTAGTTTATTCTGTGTTTTATAAAATGGGTAACATATTAACATGGCAAGAAGTGCATGGGGGTGAATTTTGTCCACTGTTATGCAGCTACTTCTTTAAAAAGTAAAAGAGGGTGACGTGACACGTCAATTTTTAATGCAATCATAGTTTTGCAGGTCAATAAACATAAAGAACAAGCCAAAGCAACTCCCCTTGAAAATAGAAGCATTTTCAAATCATTTATATTTTTCTCCATTTTGATAGAATATCTTAATACCGCATACCTCGATTTCTATTTATTTTTATTATATATAAAGTTATTTGTTCATCTATATCAACAAAAAAAATTATAAATTTAATTTGAAACAATTTGTTTATTTTTATGGGTTGCAAGATTAACGTGATTTAATTTTGAAGAGCATGAAATTGAATCCTTAATTTAAACATTCAAATTCTAAATTCTTACTTTCTCGCCCATTTTTACTAGTTGTGAGAGGACTTAACACACCTTTTTGTAAATTGTTGTTATGTCTTAGTATTTAAAGACATGTAATGTATAATTAATTCATCATGATCAAATCATAAGTAACTATAAGGACAAGAGCACACTGTGATTTTGTAAAGGATAAAAGAATTAAAATCTACACTAGAATCATATAGGCCAACTCCACATTTGCACATGTTATGTATGATCATTTGCTCAAAATCATAAAGTCAATCCATTTAAGGGGTTGACCTAGGATAAATTAGCCCTAGCAATCAAAAAATATCCCCTAAGGTGTTTGTAAATGATGTCAGGGAAAAACATTTTAAAACCTGCAAACATTACAATGCAAACCCTAAGAACCCAATGGAGTACTAAATAACCTAAGATTAAGCAAATGCAAGCATAAAACATAAAACCCTAGACTACTAGTGTGAATTCTCCATTGTTTCTCCCAAACTTTGCAGCACTTTGCTCTCAGATTTGCAGACCTGCAAACACAATGAGATGCTCAAGGCTATGGCTATGGAAAAATCAAAGAGAGGATGCTCAAATTATGCAAGTGTGTAATGAAGAAATGAGGGTGAGAGGGTGTTTTTATAGAAGAGAGAATTTGAATGGAGGGATGAGATTAAGAGTTTGACTTTTGAGAGAATGAAGGGTGGAGATTGATTAGGGTTTCCAGCCACAAGAGGACAAAGCATAATTTTTTATTTGAGGAAATGGTGAGGTGTAATATGATTTTTAAATTAAATAAATGGTGTACATTTATTTAATTTATTTGAGAAGAGGGATAATTAAGTGGGATTTAATTAAATAAGTAGGACCTATTTAATTAAGGCAGGACCTATAATTTAAATAAATATGTATTTATTTAAATTAATAGGGTAAGGTGGATATTGGAATAGTGAATAATTAATTAATTAATTATTTATTTAATTATAGAAGAAATTAGAGGAAAATTGCTAGGTAATTAAATAAATAAAATTTATTTAATTAGAAGCATAAGAGGAAAGGGAACTAATTAAGTAGTTAAAAAATATTTAATTAATAGTGGAATATGAAATTGGGATGAATTATGTGTCGAAATGTCGTTCGCAGGCTCAGGACAATTTTAAGTGTCTACATTTTGTGCCTCTTTGATACAATGTCAATTTTGGCATTGTGTCAAAGAAAAATCGAGAAATATGCTCTAGACATGCTTCGGTGTGCCCTAGATGATGTGTGATGGCCTTATGCCCCCTCGGGAAATTTTTCAATTTTTCTAAAAGATTTTAAAAAATTTTGGAAAATTTTTGAAAAGGTGTGTGGTATGCCAAAAAGTGATTCAGGAGTGAGAAACTGATCCCGAAAGGTATCTAGTGTGTAAAAATCAGTCATAGATCGATCAATTTTGTAAATGGGGGCCCACTTAGGTAAAAAAAAAGTCTATAAATAGCTCTTAGGGGGGGCCATAAAGCTCATTTGTGCACTTAGCCTATAGAGAATTCAGAGAGAGGAGAACACGCAGTTTGAGATTTTACACAAAGCTCTTGTTAGTATGTCTCTAGTTCCACTTCACCTGCATCATGACACGAGGGTCAGGACCCACGGGTGGCTCCTCGGGATAGGTGCGACGGTATGTGTCTAAGCCTAGCTTTTCAATTTTAGCATTTTTTGGTAGATTTAGGGGCCCGAAAATACGGCACGCATGTGGTGCACTTTTGTGCACCACATGTGCTATTGCGTTCAAAGCCTGCGCAAGGGCATGTGATGCCTACATTTCAGTGTGATGCATGTGATTTCTGGAATTGCATGCACAAGGGGGTGTGACACCTCCGATTTAGGTGTCACACATACACGGAATGTAACACATGGGTTGAGTAGAGCGATGCATGCGCCAAAGGGTGATGCCCACGTCTGATAATGTGATGCACCTGCTAAAGTGTGACACATGCTCAAGGCAGTATGACGCATGCGCTTAGCCGTGATGCCTGGGAATGACAGTGCGACACATGTGTGTGTTTAGCAGTTTAGGAATGCATTTTGCCCTATTTTTGCCCCTATTTTGGTGTGAATGCCTTGCTTAGGGTTTTGAGATTGACATAGTGTTTGGTCTATGTGAATACAGGTGAGGTTGCCGCTGGTTTATACGCGGGAGAGCCATCCTATGAGATACCAGTTGCAAGATCATCTATCAGCGATAGAGCAGGATACTCTTGATGCCTTAGGATTATATGGACTTGCGTTTATGCCCATGATTAGGGCTAACCGGGGTCTACTAACTGCACTAACTGAGCGGTGGCACTCAGAGATGAGCTCATTCCAATTATTAACAGGAGAAGCCACCATTACACTGCTAGACGTCTGGCGGATTCTGTAGCTACCGATTCACAGAGAGCGGGTCATCTATAGCCCATAGAGGGGATTGCCTACCCTTCGGTGACTATTTGAGACAAATGATGATGTAGCCCTAGGAGTTGAGGATCATGAGATTCATTGGAACACTCTGACAAATCAGTACAATCAGTTGATTGTGGTCCTATGCACTTGCATTGGCGGTCTTGTATGTCTAGATCGGTGTGGTCATGGATTTCCTATAGGCTGGGGGGAGATGTTGGAGGGTATGATGGTAGATGCTACATTTTATGCATGGGGACCTTACCTCCTAGCTCAGTTGTATCACCAGCTGCATAGAGTTTCTTACTGTGGCGAGCAGTCCATCAGCTGTAGCATGACATTATTGATGATCTGGGCTTGGAAGCACATTCCTGTATGCAGGCCACCAGTGGAGTGTGAGATTTTGGAGGAGTTGCCCTATGTTTTCTGTTACATCAGGGTAGTTTTACAGATACGTATGGGTGATGTCAGATATTTGAGGCATGCCATTGATCACATGGACACATTTGTTTGGAGGTCTTCTAGGGGTTGTCCCAGGTGGACAGAGGATGCAGAGAAACTACCTTTCTGCAGGCATACACGATAACTGATTGGATGGACCATGTAGACACAACATATTATAGAGCACCATCTTCCAAAGCGGGTGCGTAGATAGTTTGGAGAGCAGCAGGACACTCCAGCTGGCATTGCAAAGTTTGCCTAAGTCACTCGAGAGATTCCATTTTGGGGGTCGATGATTGCAGTTTAGATGGCTATTGATGAGATTGTTGGGTTATAGCTAGTGCAGTGGGGTGTAGATGACATTGCTGATGTATGTACCACTCCTGCATATGATGCTTGGTGGGACACCCATAGGCTAGTTCCTTACCTTCATCATGATGAGCCGACACCAGTGGAGAGATTGGGGTAGGGGCTGATAGGTAGGTTTAAAGGACAAGGATGAGGCAGAGGCAGAGGCGAGGGGATGGTGGCAGGGGGTGGCGATGGAGGAGGTGATGATGGAAGAGTAGGTGGTGGTCAAGGAGAGAGGGGCTGTGGAGGTCGAGGGAGGGGAACTAGGGGTAGAGGCCGAGATGGATAGGGAGGTCCTCATCTTGTTTTGATTCAGGAGGAGGGAGAGGGGGCTATGGGATAGGTAGCTGCCACAATGGGGGAGATGTAGATGGAGGCCAAGGAGGAGGATGTGCTGATGGAGGATATTGGTGGAGAGGAAATTGGTGGAGAGGAGATGGAGGAGGGTGAGGAGGAGGCTAATGAGGAGGAGGAGCGGATTAGACAGCAGGCACTGCAGGATGTGCCCATTGAGGAGATTGGAGACGACGAGGCAGAGGAGGATGTAGGAGGCTGAGGAGGGGATTTGGCTACACAGATAGAGGCTATACAAACCCAGATGTAGGGGATGTGAAAGGGCTAGCTTGCTCAGAGGATAGGCGAGAGGGATATGGCCATGATCAAAACGCATCAAGCTGAGCTGCAAAGCATTAATTTTATGGCTACTGTCGGTGGGCCAGCTGTAGAGTTTACATAGGCATTGTAATGAGTAGTGCAGGAGGCGCAGTTTTATAGAGCCCTATATGTGGGATTGATTCCAGCTAATCAGAGGGCACCTAACTTCCAAAGAAGGAGTACCAGTAGGTCACACTCAGAAGAGGTTCCACAGTATTGTAAGGGTCTCTCACTCGCAAAGGAGGGCTTCACCTTACGATCAGCCATATGGTTCTATGGCCGGGACAGAGCAAAGGGGTCTTCCTGCAGGGATGATAGGATCTGGAGGCCATGATAGCAATCATTAGGCCATTTCAATATGTATGATGTATATTATGATCAAGCCTGTATGCTCTAGTTTTTTATTGAGCCTACGAGCTCCATTTTTTACACATGGATTTTGATTGTTGTACTGTGACACACATTTTGAGATATATATATAGATGTGTAGCAGTTTACCTATGATGATGATATTTTATTTCTACATGCATATGATCTGATGGATACTTATGATTATGCTATTTTTATGGTTCTATGGTTATGCTTTGTGATGTATGATTTATAATGAGATGATGTAATTATATGATGATGCTAATGATGCGATGTATGATGTGACCTATGGATGCCTATGTTAAGATGCTTTTATATGTCTATGCGATGGTACTTTATTTTATTTTTATGTGATGGTTATATGTGTACTACATGGATGAAGATATGTTAAATGTTCTTATGATAGATGTATGTAGATGATGATTTTATGTGTTATAATGCAGTACTGATGAGCTAATATGATGATGATACTTATGATGGATATGGTATTATGCTTATGATGTGATGTATATGATGGACTAACATGTGTATGTATGCAAACCTATGAGATCTAATGCATTCTTTTTTGGTGTGTCATAGTGGGATGAAAGGTGTTCAGAAGAAATGGAGAGGAGAAAGGTGAAAGATGGAGATTGATTAGAAAAATGGATCCTGATTTTGCCTCGAAATATTTTTGAGCTTCTTTCTTGCAGCTGCTACTTATCATCATAGAGCTTATTATGTCAAAGGATGATAATCACCATGGCATGTCAAAGGGCAAGGCGTAAAGTGCGGTCCCTTGTGAAATAGGCACAAGACAGACAAGGAGTGCCTGACTTAGACTAAGCAACTGTGGTATCTTGTTTCTACATGCAATGAGATACTTGTGGGGTGTGTAAATCCTAATGCAAGGAAGCCTATATTCCTTCCAATGCATAGGATGCATTTGATTTACACCTAATGGAACCCCTATCACATGCAAGACACCTAGTTACCCTAGTCATCTTGTCAAGACAAAATACAAAACAATAATCAAAGAAAAAGTCCCACTTTATGCTTGCTTGTCTTCATCACTTAGGGACTACCTTGAGAAGCAATAAGAATGAGAATGCAAAGAAAATAAGACAGGTAAGACCTAGAGTCAACAGCAGTGTAGATCATTTGTTGAGTGTTCATGTTTTTGTTTTGATTGGTTATGATAGGGTGAATGATGTCTAGTTTCAGGATGGAAGGTATGTGTATAAGAGACCTGGTCTAATTTCAACAATGCCTCTATATGTCTAAGGTAAGTGATAAGATTGTGATATCTCGTATAAGACATGTGGTCTGGTTTCAGGAAAACCACAAGTTGTGAGATGATTGATGTGAGGATTTGATGATGTTTGAAAGATGAAACATGTCGTCTAAGGCATAAAGCCTGGTTTCAACTATGCTCCATGTGGTTGTCTATTAAGATTGTTCATGGCGATGATCGATTATCACCATGCGAGTGATCCTGTGGCTACTTTTTCGTGAGCTGTCTTGTTGATGCTCGAGGTTGTTTTCCTTGTGAAAGTTTAATTTCTTTAGTCTAATCAAAGTGTCCATCTCATTAAGGGATGACTTATTATGCCAGTTGACTCAATGGGCCCTAAGGGACTGACCTAATGCCTTAAGGGCTCATCCAAGATGGCCTTTCCTACGTGAAATCTCAGAGTCATCGTAGTTCAACTAGGGTGGACTTGGGGTGACCTAAGACCTAAGGGGGAATGCCTCAAGGGCTCATCAAAGATGGTCTTACCTACGTGAAAGCTCATAGGCACCATAGTTCAACCAGGGTGGACTTGAGGTGACCTAAGACCTAAGGGGGAATTGTTGATAATAAGGAATACTGAGAGGGGGGTGAATCAGTATTCCAAAAAACCACTTCTTAACAAGTTTATTAATCCAATCTCCAAAATTAATAATATGAAAGTAGAATAAACATAGGAATAGCAACCATAAAGACATAACACATGAACACCAAGATTTTTACATGGAAAACCCAAAAAGGGAAAAACCACGGTGAGTGTTAGCTCACAATATATTATTATGGCACAATACTGGTTTACAAGAAGGCTCATTGCCTAAGGGCTCACTGCAAGAAAGGCTCACTACCAAAATAGGCTCACTTCCTAGAGATAGAAAGAAGAAGGAAGAGTGGCTCACTACCAAGTTGTACTGCTCAGATTGCATCTACACATGCATGGTTGCAGCTCCAATGAAGCACATAAATACTGTCTCAAAACTCTTCATCTTTGGCTGCTCTGTTTCACTGCTCTCCTTTTCAATAGGAGCAAGATCTCTTTTCTTCTGCTCTTACACAATCACTTTTCTTCACATGTCACACATTTACATCACACATCACACCCTAAACACTAAATTCTATCCCATATATATATATATATCTGCAACACTTATAATCTCCACATTGAGTCAGCCTACTTAGATGAAGCATATAGTTAATAAACTTGTAGCTGTCAGCCAAATCCATTCACCAAAATACATAGTAGACCTGAATAAAATTTGAAACACCTTCTCATAGGTCGGATCCAACTACAAAACCACTTAGGATAAAGTTCTAATCAATAGAACTTACTGCACACAAATCAAACTTATCATGTCAGCCTCTAACTTAGACTGTTACTGATTCAGTTCATATGTCAAACTACATATTTTACTGTGGACCATAGGACTTGCTCAAAATCATGTCAAAGACTCCTCAGACATCACAAACCATACCTTCAAAACTGCAAGGCAAAATATCCTTTAGCAGAAAAATGTGGACAATCAGAACTCAGACTTTGTCACAGTCAAACTTTGTCAAACAGTGTAGAGATACTCATCAGCTTGTAACTATCTTTCCAGTGGACTTTAGACTCTTCAACTTTGGATTTAGATACTTCATACAAGTGTTAACAACACCTCAAAACTGCATATCAAGATATGCAACACCGAACGAATGAGGGCCAAAACAACTGAGTGTAATGCTATGAATAGTACTGTATTATGTTCTACCGGTCTTAGGCCATTTGAAGATATACTTCCAGAACTGATCAAAAGATGAAACCTTGAATATAATATCATCTAAGAGTTAGGAACATCATACCAAAACTGCAAACCTTGGTCTTCAACTGCGGACCAATGCCAGTCCAAACACTGTTCTTTTGTCTCTTCCTCTATACATTGCCAATACTTAGCCAATATGTCTAAGTCTTCTTTACTGGACCACAATCTCTGTTCCAACCTTGTTCCTTTCCTTGTTTCCATCAATGACAACACTCAATTATTCAACATAGCAGTGTCTCTTGCCAACAATCTCCCCCTTTGGAATTGATGGCAACACTTAGTGAAGAATGCTTGAATGCCTTGACTGCTCCCCCTTTCTATATACACTCTAGATATTTCTTCTCCCCCTGAGATGTTTTCCCTTTTAAATTTAGTAATCTTATTCTCTCCCTTTGACATCAATGGAAAAGGTATAGGTTCCGAAGTAAAAAATTGTCAAAACTGCAAAATTTGCTATACTATGTCGCATATATACAAGTACAATCCCCAACTTTATTTTACATGTACTGGAAGATGTCATTGAAAATGTTCTTAATTTTGGCTAGCTTACCATCCTAGCCTTTCTTAGAATTGTCCAAGATTTGAATATGACCACTAAGTAGGAAAACTATAGTCTCTGCCTTGTGAAGATCAAAGGGCGTGTCAGATTGTGAAGCTACTCATGCTTCTACTGCTAGATTAAACATAGTGTCTAACTTAGGACTGATTATTCCTCTTAGCTGACACATTCTATTTCTAATTTGATCCCTCTCTCTTATTAGATTGTTCAAGTCATCATGAAGGTTCATGACTTGACTTTCCTTGCTGCTAACTGATTCTATCATCGAATCAAAGGACTTAGAAATATTTATCAATTTCAACTCTAAATCCTTGATCTTCACTACTATTTCCTTAGTGGCTTCCAACCAGGATAAGAAAAATTTGTATATGTCATTAGCTTCCTTAATGGCACTCTAAATGATTTTTATTCTATTATCTAGTTGGGTTTTGTCATTAGCTATCATTTTCTTTAACTCATCCAATCTTTTCTCATTAAACTCTTGTGTTACTTTTATTTCTGTAGATTTCTCAAGAGATTCAAAATGTTTACTTCCAAACTTTATGAGTTCCCTCAATTGATTTGCTGATGACATGGATGTGTCCTTCTGGTAAGTTGGCACTAGCTTCTCCAAAATGCTAGATGCCTCTTCAATGAGCTCACTGTCCTCAATGTGAGACTTTAACATTTCTTCTCTAGCTTTTACCTGTACAATTGAAGCTAATTTGAGTTTTTGTATAGGGGACATTGTATCCAAGTTTATTGGACCATCTAAAAACTCAGGCTCATCCAAAACTTGTTTTTCTTTCTCCAAAAGTTCCTTAACTAATTCTGCAGTGTCTCTTGGTGTAGCAGAGACTTCTTCTTCCAAGTTCTGCTCTGGATTATCTAGATCCCATTGGCAAGAGACACTGCTTCGCATTGACAAGTGTTGTCATTGATGTCAACTAAGATCATCCCAATCATCCACATAACACAATTTTTTCACACCGGAAGTTAGAATTAGAATTTTTCTAAGTCCAGGAAGTCAGGAACAGAGCAGGTGACAGGGTTTGGTATCTTGGTCTGGATCTCTTCGGTGGAAAGGCATTGTTTGTTGCAGATCTAAGGTAGTTGTAAGCATTATCAAGACACTCTAAATCCAGAGTTTTGTCCTCCAGTGATGGACTCAAAAGATATTAGCTTCTGAGTATCGGGTTTCAGTTTGACATAACAGACAGAAGAAGAACATGTCGACCTTGTGAATGATCTTTATTCTGGATGTATAGAAGTTGTTTATTGGGCAATTGGTGATGATCAATGATGGTAGCTGACATGATTGATGATTTGTGAATGCAAGTTTTGGTCCGCATCTCATATTATGTATGGATCTAGCTGACAGAGCAAAGTACTCAACAAAGTTCTAAATGTTCTTGAAGCTGATTGGTAAAATGATTGTAGATCATGTTGTGGATATATATAGCCGATGGAATTGGATGATTTTGAAGTGTGTGTGTGTGTGTGTGAATAAGGTGTAAATGTGAGAAGAGCATAAAATCTAAGGTGCAAATGAAGGCATGGGTAGATGTTATTTATCAGTTCAAAATCTATGTTATTCTCTTGTAATCTTTTTGTAGGCATTGAGCCTCCATTTGAGTAGTGAGCTCTGGGTAGTGAGCCTGAATGCATGTGCATTCCCAATTGTAAAAATACTTTTAACATGGTATTAATCTTTGTGGGTTAACCCCCAGCGTGGTTTTTCCCTTAACCGAGTTTCCACGTCAAAAATCTTGGTGTCAAGTGTGTTATTTATGTTTCTTCTCATGTGTTATTGATTGATGCTGAAATGTTTATATCATTAATTTGATTATAAGTTGTAAAGGAATATTAAAGGTAGAAAAGATTAAAATATGTGACAACTGATTCACCCCCTCTTAGTTGTCTGGACCCAAACCAACAATTGGTATCAGAGCAAGGTTCCTTTTGAAAAGTTTAACAGCTTAAGGAAGATCTGGGAAGTCAGTAAAAATGGATGAATATAACCTTCAAGGGCAACTGAATCTCACCCTAGATGATCTTGAGTAGTCCAAGGCAGAAGTCCAAGTGTTGCAAGATAATCTCAAAAAGGTTGAAAACTTCATTGAGATTTTAAAAGAAAAATTGAAGAAATCCAATGCAAAAGGAAAGGAGCAACCTCTTCAACTAGAAGATAAGGCCCTGAAAGAGAAGACAAAGGAATGTGAAAAGTTAGATAAAGAAGTTGTTGTCCTAAAACATGAGATGGAAACTGGGGTGATGAGACTAACCAAGGAAATTGAAGATAGGAAGAAAACTAAAGAAGAAATGAAGCAAAATCTAAAAGAGAGAACTGAAGAATGCTGCAGATTGGATGGAATAGATGGTCTCTTAGAATCTAATCTACAAGAAAATAGAAACAATGAGACAAAACTTGAGAGATAGATTATCACTCTCAAACATGACCTAGAAATTGCTAATGAGTATAAGGAGAAGTTCAAGATAAGCTCAGCTAAACTTGAAGCACTAATTGAATGGAAATTGTTTCAATTGCAATAAATTTGGTCATAGAGCTACTCAGTGCAGAAGCAGAGTAAATCAAAATGGTCCATCCTTCTTCGATCAATGCTTCAAGTGTAAGAGGTATGGTCATAGATCAAATGAATGCAGAAGTATGATAATGAATAATACTAACAATAGAGGAATTGGCAATTCTTTCAATGGTTACTGCTTTGCTTGCAATGTGTTTGGACACATGGCTAATCAATGCAGATCAAGAGGAAATCAAGTTCATAAGAAAGGAAATGTTGTGTGCTTTAATTGCAATAAATCTAGTCATATTGCAAGATTCTACAGAAGTAGGAACAATGGAAGAAGAGGTCCAGTAAACAAAAAACTAGATGAACAGAGACAAGACAAAGGCAAAAGAAAAATTGATGTGAATGAGATACGGAGTGAAATGAACAAGATTTGGGTAAAGAAAGATACAATAAGCAATGGTGATGGGTCTGCACTTGAATCAGGTGCTGACAATTCCTCTGGGAATTAAGTCAGGAGCTCTGGCTCAGGGGGAGCTGCATTGAACATCAAATTCCCCCAGTCTGTAAGTGGGTGCCTAAATCTGGCACAATAAAAGAGAATATTTGGAATTGGTTCATAACCTTTGGAAGGATTTTTGGAAGAAAATATGTTGATATGAAATCTTGTAGAGTGATTCATGAAGAACTATCAAAAAAGAGTAACCGGATATAGTTAGGGCAATGCATTTATTACAATGCCAAATTAGGTTTTACAAAAGATAAAAGGTCACTGTTGGTGAAAAATTATATTTTAACTTTTACATAAGTTAATTAGGGAGATTCTTTTGCTATTTTGAACCTTATGACATGTGGCATAGGCTTTCTTTTCTCTTGAGAGCATTGTGACATGTGTCACATACTTTATTTCCCCACTTTGCCTATTCTTGGACAGTGGTTGTGTATATCCTTTGTATTTATTTTTGAATAATGCAATGGGAATGTGAAGCACTAATTCATGCATGCATTTGACTTTTGCAATATTTTCTTGTAGCTCTCTCTTGTAGAAGATTTCTAGCAGATGATCTTGGCTCCTGTGATTCCTTGTATGACTCTAACATAGTATCAAAGCTCCAAATCTGTCAGTTTCTTCTCAAATCAGAGAGGGTTTTAGCCATCAGTAGATAATATGTACATCCTGGAGCAAAACAAACCTCACAGTTATGCTTAGAAGGTGTCAAAACCCCTATTTTCATATAAGGCGCTCTATATTTTGCTGAAAAAAAAGTTTTGGGCATTTTTTGGGGTTTTGGTTTTTTATGTGCAGGGAAAAACCGTATGGCCACCTCGATTTCCGTGCTAGATTTTTTGTACAGCCACCTCAATTTTTGTGCCAAATTTTTTAAGCTTATTTTGATTTTCGAGCTGCCTCGATTTGCATGCCAATTTTTTTTGAATTTGCCTTGATTTCCATGTCGCTCAATCTCTGAATCTGCCTCGATTTCCATGCCGCGTTCATGTGCAGGCGTAATAAGGCAATTTTTTTCCAGAGGCCATAACTTGAGCATACAGACTCAAAAATTGGCAAAAAAAAAAGCGTTGGAAATCTAGTTCTGAGCGCTATCCAGTAATGTTGGTCTTTTCCCTAGATTATTCTAGTTGAAACCTGTTTTTGCTGTTTGAAGTCAAAGCATCATTTTTGGCTTCCGAGCTCCATTCTTGCGTCCAAAATCTTCGTTTTTCAAAAAATAATAGGTGTTGGAAAGGTATCAACAATCTCTACATGGCCATCTATATATCTTTTTCAAATTCAGCCCCGGGTATCTTTTATTCAGTTTGTTTTTATGGCTTCTGTTGGATATCTTGGACATGCCGCCTCCTGGAAAGGTTTTGTTTTCTTTGATAGGCTTCTGTTATCAATATAAATCTATTTGCATGTTTTGATCTCTATCATTTTGAGGAGGTATCATGGGTTTTGCCACTCATCTTTCTATGGTCAATCTGACTAAGGACAATTATGAGTCCTAGCAAAGAGGCATCCTGACACATCTCAGGTGGCTGCATCTTTTGCCTCATATATATGGGCTCATACTTGAACCAGAGACACCTATGAAGAAATCTATTTGGGGTAACAATTGAGATCATGTTGTAGGTTTAATTTATACCACTATTGATTATGATATTGCATGTGATCTTCCCATCTATGAGAGCCCACACACACTTTGGACAAAAATTTGGGAGTTGTATGGAGACCCTCATGTCTCACCATTTCCAAATGATCCTACATTAGATTGTCTCATTCCACTTGATGATGTAGATAATATACCTTATGATGATGATACTTTAGAGGAGCTTGAGTATATGGCATGTCTTGAATGTTCAAAGACAGAGACCTCTCTTGCTCCCTCTTCTCCTCCTATTGAGATCACATCTTCTTCATCACCTGTTGCTACTTCAGAATTCAGTGTTGCATCATCATTGGCTTCTAGTAATTCTATGCAGCAGGTCAATATCAGTCTTTTAGATCCACCTCATTAGGACTTTTATCTTGTAGACATATCATCCTTGTTTGTGGAGTCTCACATTACTGATTTGGAGGACACATTTGAGGGTTTAGCTCTTTTGTTTGATGCTATCTCAGTTGGCTTTGCATCACCATCTTCATGTTCTATGTTTTCAGATGCAGTTCAGATCATATCCTCTCCTGGTTCTTCTTCTCTAATTGGGCAAACAATTTTTGTTTTGGAGAAGACATATTCTCCCAGTCTAAGGTCACTTGAGTTGCATTCAGAGGCACACATTTGGATATGGATTCCCTATTCATCCAAGATGTGGGAATGGCTTCTACATTCACCAGTGGATTTGTTTCTTCCAAAAGGGAGAAATGTCGTTTGCAGGCAGTGAATTGGATTATGTCTTCAAGATCTCTTCATTGGTTCTGGAGCTTCTTCTTGGAGGGGATTCATATTCTCTATTCACTCTCTCTTATGGGGGGGTACTCATGATTGTACTCTTGTGATGGATTCATTCTATGGGGGGTCTTAGTGTCCTTCTTCCATCACATGTTCTTGTACATTCCTTCTTGTTTTTTCTCTCTTTTGGAGAGGAGTTTTCTCCCGTGTGGTTTTCTCCTTTTCTCCACCTTATGAGAGATTCTTGTTGTTCATGGGTACCTAACATGGCCTTTGTTGCTAAGACCCATCTTTCTTTCTTTCTTTTTAGCTTGTGTAATCTCGCTAAGTTGCACTTATGGGGAGGTGTTGGTGAAAAATTATAATTTCACTTTTACATAAGTTAATTAGGGAGATTCTTTTTCTATTTTGAGCCTTATGACATGTGTCATAGGCTTTCTTTTCTCTTGAGAGTATTGTGACATGTGTCACATACTTTCTTTCCCCACTTTGTCTATTCTTGGACAGTGGTTGTGTATATCCTTTGTATTTATTTTTGAATAATGTAATGGGAATGAGAAGCACTAATTCATGCATGCATTTGGCTTTTGCAATATTTTCTTGCAGCTCTCTCTTGTAGAAGATTTCTAGCAGATGATCTTGGCTCCTGTGAGTCCTTGTATGACTCTAATAGTCACTTGGTCACTCATTTGAATCACTTTGCATTCGGAGGAAACAAGAAGAAGAGCATTCGAACTGCAAGTCCAAAGACTGAGGCACAAAGAGCAAATTCAACTGACAACTGATCAACCCTAACCCTGCGAAAGAAAAAGGTACCTCTCTATAAAGCTTTGAATCTAAAATCTGTTGAGATGGCTACTCCTCATGTTGTTGACATTATTGAAAGGCCTCGACCCAAATTTAAGAAGCATCCTCACAAATCAATATAGGTCAACCCGTTAGCTACTTTTTCAAGTGTTTCGTATGGTGTGCTACATGTTGAAGACATTAGGGTTTATATTCATGAAAACATAGATGAATTTAAATATTCAAGGTATGTAGACTTGTTTGAGAAACAACTCAGGGATGAAAATCACGAACTTAAACTTGAGTATAAGGCACTATAGGATAAACACTTTATTCAGATTATGGGGTTCCCAACATTTGATGAGGATGAATGGGTCTGATATGTTTTGAGTTGGATGCATGATGAATTCATTTGGTTGTTAAAACTATTCAAGACTACCAAGGATGCTATCAGAATTGTAACTGGGTTAAACTCAATCGGAGGATTGCCCATGCTGAAAGCCGTGAAAAACTAGATAGTGACTAATGCTACTGGTGCCAAGTTTGATAGAAGGGCAAAGACCATTAATGATATTATAGAACCGGATGTCAAATTCACCTCCATGGTAATTGGGTACAAGATTTACAACTCGAGAAGAGAAAATTTTGTTTTCGGAACATCCATATATGTTGCATACAAGATGCTAAAGGAAAATACCGATTATGACTTGTGTGAATTACTACAGAATCAACTGATTGAAAATTTAAACAAAATTAAGAAAGATAAGAAAAACACTTTCAAGTATGGTACATTGGTTCTATGTCTATTCTTTTAGTTTATGAATAAGGTACCCGGGGTAAAAGGTGTGCACTGGACTAAGGATGAGCCAGTTGCCATTCATATCAGAGATCATCTTCGCAACATTGGTGATTTCAAATCTCAGAAAACTGCAATATGGGGTTACTTCAAGAATTTTCAAAGCATGATGCATTTAAGGGAAAGAATCCATAAATCAATTGTTGAGAAGTACAAAAATGAAATATGCTTCATGGTTGATACTGATCAGTGTCTAATGGAAGCAGTGGAACCCAAAACTGCTTGGATCATGCCCATGGGGTATGAAGTAGATGAAAAAATCTTGAATATGTATGATCAACATCTTCTAAGCAAGCCTAAAGACACAATGGTTGAAAGATTTGGAACTTATGAGGAGTTGAATTTAAAACTACATACTAAGCTCAAAGAACCTGAAACCAATAGGAAAGTCAGAAAAGAAGTTGAGCAGTTAGCTGAAAAATTGGGCCTAACTAAGGCGGCTGTGAGGAAACTTAGAGAAAGAGCTGAAAAGGCTAAGAAAGAGAAACAAGATAAGAAACAAACAGATGCTCCGGTGGAACTCTCTTCCACTTCAAGAACTACTAGGAGCTCTATTGTTGCCCCTGTTTCTTCCAAGACTGCAAAACCGGAAGCAAAATCATCTGAAAAATGGGAGAAAAGAAAGAAAACAAAAGCATCGTAGGCATATGAAAGCATAAGAGAAGAAGAAGAAGATACAGATTTTGACATTGAAATCAAGGAACTAAAGGCCACCAGAACAAAAGCTGCAAAAGTAACCAAAGAGAAGTCCTCTAGAAGAAAAAGGGCTAGTAAAAAACAAAAGACATAAGCATATGAGGAATATGTTGAGAAGCCCACACTTTCCCTGGACGATGTGATAAAGTCAGTCACTGTAGATGGTAATCTAAAACCCATGATCAAATTCTATGATGAATACAGTGATGTGGATAAAAGGGTGTTGGAGGAAGCAAATGTTAGATATCTCAACATCTACAACAAGGTACTGATTGAGATAACTTTTGAGTTGCCACAAAGTCTAGCAAATATTTTGGAGTTGAGAAAAGAAAATGCCAAGAGTAAGGACATGGAAATCAGGGAACATGAGCTAATAAATTTGTGTCCTTAGATTTCACCTGATCAAATAGATATGATATTCAGGGAAGTCAAAGATGACTTTAGAAGCAAAAAGAGAATGAACAAACTCATGCTTGGAGAAACAAGTGAAATCATTAAAGAAACTCAAGAAATTCTTTTGAAAGCATTGTAAAAGCATAGTTTTCCCATAGTCATAGAAGAAGTTTCAGATGGTGAAGAAGAGAACATCATCAAGTTGCAATCTGAGTTGGGTGAAGCGTCTATTTTGGAAGTGGAACAAGTAAATCAAGAAGATACAAAAATGATGGATAAAGTAGTTGATGTAGGAGATACTCCTAATCCACCTAACCCATCAGGAAAAGAATATAATATTACTACTTCACAGAGCCCTCTGGATCAGGTAGCAAGTGGTGAACAAACAAAAAAGAGTCCCTCTATAGAGAACACAAAGAAAAGTAAAGCAGATAAAGAGGAAGAAAAAGGAAATAAAGATAAAGCAGAAGAAGATGTTGCAAATGTTGAAGCACTTAAAGCAGATACTGAGAAATCTGATGAACAAAAGGACAGTTCTAAAAATGTTGCAAGAGACACTACAGATGCAGTGAAAAGTCTTCTTGAAAAATAGATGATTAAGCTTGATGAGCCTGAACTACTCCAAGGTCTAGCCCATCCAGATGCTCTCTCTCCAATTTAATTGATGAAAATAGCATCATTCACCCAAGTAAAGGCTAGAGAAAAGATGTTAAAGTTCCACATGGAGGACAATGAACTACTAGGGCTTGCAACCAGGATTTTGGAAAAGTTAATGCCTTCCTACCAGAAGAGTCCATCTGATTCCCCCTCCAGACATCTGAAAAATCTTGTGAGTTTTGTAAATACTCATTTTGAGTCCTTTGAGAAGTCTACAAAGACAAAAGTCAGAAATGAGTTTGTGGATAAGAGATTTAGTGAAATTAAGAGTCTAATAGGGTATGATAGGACTATACTTGCTATCAGTATAAAGAGTGTTCAAAATGCTCTAAGTGATGTATATAAATTTTGTCTATCTTGGCCCAAAGTAAGTGAGGATATTGAGAAGAAGATAAAGGAACAAGAACTGAAATTGTCAAAGCTATTCAATAATTTTGATCCTCTAACTATTTCACCCATAAGTCAGGAATGTCAAGTAATTATCTTGACTGATGAGATAAAGAGACTTGTTAAAGAGAAAAGCAACATTATGAAAAGAATGTGTGAGCTCCGTGGATTGATTACCTCTAAGTTAGAGACAATGTATAATGCCCTATCTGAAGCTCAGACTACAGTTCAGACTAGTGATCCATTAGATCTATCAAAGGAAAAAGCATATTCATTTTTGTTGAGTGGGCACATCTCAATTTTAGATGGAATGAAGAGTACTTGGGCCTCTAAACTTGTGCAAATAAAAACTAGCTTTGCAGACATTCTCAAGTTTATGTAAATAGAACTTAATGATTAGTTGTACATATGTGGTAGTAGATATAGAATTTCTGGAGAATTTTGGCTTGAGACCCCACCCTTTGCCATTGATGTTAAAGGCAGAGAAAAGAGCAGTGAAAAATGAGGAATCCAGCAAAGGGGGAGCTTCAGAACTAATAAAGAAGCACAAGTGTACAAAGTAAGGGGCAGCTACATTAGACACTTAGTCATTTTTCACTAAGTATTGCCATCAATGCCAAAGGGGGAGATTGTTGGCAAGAGACACTGCTTTGCATTGACAAGTGTTGTCATTGATGGCAACTAAGATCATCCCAATCATCCGCATAACATAATTTATTCACACTAGAAGTCAAAATTAGAATTTGTCTAGGTCTGGGTAGTTAGGAACAGAGCAGGTGATAGGGTCCGGTATCTTGGTCCGGACCTCTCCGGTGGAAAGGCATGGTTTGTTGCGAGTCTAAGGTAGTTGTAAGCAGTGTCAAGACACTCTAAATCCAGAGTTTTGTCCTCTGATGATGAAGGACTCAAAAGATATTAGCTTCTGAGTATAGGGTTTCAGTTTGATAGAATAGACAGAAGAAGAACAGGCCGACCTTGTGAATGATCTTAATTCTGGATGTATAGAAGTTGTTTATTGGGCAATTGGTGATGATTAGTGATGGTAGCCGACATGATTGATGATTTGCGAATGTAAGTTTTGGTCTGCATCTCATATTATGTATGGATCTAGCTGATAGAGCAGAGTACTCAACAAAGTTCTAAATGTTCCTGAAGCCAGCTGGTAAAATGATTGTAGATCATGTTGCGGATATATATAGCCGATGGAATTGGATGATTTTGAAGCATGTGTGTGCGAATAAGGTGTAAATGTGAGAAGAGCAGAAAATCTAAGGTGCGAATGAAAATAGAGCAGTAAGAAGAGCAAGTAAAGATGAAATGTGTAAGATCAGTTTTTGTACTTAACCGAAACTGAAACTCTTGCATGGGTAGGTGCTATTTATCAGTTCAAAATCTCTGTTATTCTCTTGTAATTTTTTGGTAGGTAGTGAGCCTTCATTTGAGCAGTGACCCCGAATGCATGTGCATTCCCAATTGTAAAAATAATTTTAACAAGGTATTAATCTTTGTGGGTTAATCCCCACCGTGCTTTTTCCCTCAACTGGGTTTCCACGTCAAAAATCTTGGTGTCAAGTGTATTATTTATGTTTCTGCTCATGTGTTATTGATTGATGCTGAAATGTTTATATCATTAATTTGATTATAAATTGTAAAGGAAGATTAAAGGTAGAAAAGATTAAAATATGTGACAACTAATTCACCCTCCCCCATCTCAGTTGTCTGAACCCAAACGAACAGATCCATGTCCTTATTAGAGTCCTCCTTTTGTTCCAGTGGAGGAATTTCCTTGACTTGTTCCTCCTTAGTCTTCTCCTTGTCAGTTTTATCATCAGCTTGATGTTCCAGAGAGGATCTTGTTTCAGTGTCATTAGCAGATACTTCTTTCTCTCGGTCACTTTGTTGCCTTCATTTATTTCCTATTCAAGGTTCACTTCTGGAATAGATGTATCATTTCCAATATTAGTTTCTTTATTATCATAAATGGTAGGGAGATTAAATTCCCTTAATGTGTCCAGGATGATTTCTTCAGTTTCCTTTACCACCTTTTCAATATCTCCTCCCATGAGAGAATTCATTCTCCTTTTTGACTTGAATTTGTTGTGAATTGCTTTGGAGATTTTCACTTTTTCCTTCGGAGTGATTTCTGGATATAGTTTTATTAATGAATGTTCTCTAAGCTCAACATCCTTTGCCATAGCCACTTCCTTTCTTGCAGACATTATGTTTGCCAGGCTATGTGGGAGATCATCAATTATTTCAATTAGGGTCTTGTTGTAGATGATTAGATATTCTACAATAGTAGTTTCAATGATCCTCTTATCTAGATCATTATATTCATCATATAATTGTGCAATTGGCTTTAGATTGCCATCCACTGTTATGGCTTTGAACACATCTTCAAGACTTATAGTTGCTTCTTCTGTCTGAGACACATCTTGCTTCTGCCTTTTCTTAGTCTTACCTTTATCGGAGGGTTTCTTTTTGCTGGTTCTGGAGGCTTTTGTAGCCTTAGTTTTCATCTTCTTTACTTCCTCATTTGATTATGTTTCTTCTTCATCCACTGCAATGCTTACATGCATTCTTTTAGCCTTGGTTTTCTTTCTCTTGTGATTGGTGGCAGGAGTTTCCACATTTTCAGATGGTGTGGGACCGGAGGGAGTAGATGTAGCTTCTGCAGAGGTAGATCCTTTGGGTCTCCTTCTTGTTACCTCTGGCTTTTCTAGTTCACCCTTGGATTCTTCTGAAGCTCCAATTGATTCACAATTTTCATTTTCTTTTGCTTCCTTATCAGCTTGTGCTTTTTCTCTTGCCTTTGTCACTTGTTCTTTTGTGAATCCATGTTTTAGGGCAATTACTTCTACCACTTTCTATGCATTTTCTTAAAGATCTCAAGTTTTCTCACTTCAACAAAGATTTTAGCATGTAATTCCTCATAAGTCCCAAATCTTCCTTCATTGGGATCTCTGAGTTTACTTAACGCATGTTGAGCATAATTTTCTAATATTTCTCCATATACCTCATATCCCATGGGCATAACCCATACCGTTCTAGGCTCAACAACCTCCATCAAGCATTGATCTTTTGTTACAATAAAGCAAGTAGTGTCCTTGTATTTTTCACTACTACTCTGGGGATTCTTTCCCTGGCTTGCATTAACCTTTGGAAGTTTTTGAAATAGCCCCATAGGGCTGTGTTCTGAGCATCAATACTACCAGTGCTATTAAGATGATTTCTAATTTGCACTGCAATAGGTTTATCATTTGTCCACAATAGATTTTTCATACCTGGAAACTCTTACATGAAGTAAAAGAATAAACAAATAATCAACATACCATATTTGAATGGAAATTTTTGCTCTTTGGTCTTCCTTAAATTTTCCATCAATTGTTATCGGAGCAGTTCACAAAGATCATACTCTACATCTTCCTTAACCATCTCAAATGTTGTGTAGATTGCTATACCAGAGACAAAGATTTTCCAGTTTGAGAAATAAACATTATACCCAATAATCATGGATGCAAATCTTACTACATGGTCTTCGATATCATTGATTGTTAGCACCCTTTTATCAAACTTTGTTCTGGTGGCCGCCATTACTTTATCATTCTTCACAAATTTCAACATTGGTACCGATCCGATGGAGCTTAACCCAGTTACGTCCCTTATAGCATCTTTTGTGATTTTAAAAGGTCTTTCAAGTCACATGAATTCATCATGAACCCTGCTTAATACATACCAGATCCACTCATCCTCTACGAATGTCGGGAAGTCAATATACTAAATGAATTTCTTTTTACCAATGCCTTGTATTCATTTTTCAAATTGTAATCCTCACCGCACAAGTGATCTAGATATAAATCTGTGA
Source organism: Cunninghamia lanceolata (assembly GCA_027924645.1). Lineage (NCBI taxonomy): Eukaryota > Viridiplantae > Streptophyta > Pinopsida > Cupressales > Cupressaceae > Cunninghamia > Cunninghamia lanceolata. Next base: position 39,043,587 of record BSBN01000391.1, on the reverse strand, counting down.
GTTTTCTTTTTCCATGCTCTTCTAGGGCAAAATGAATATAAGCCCTAACATCTTCTGCATGCAAAACTCCATGTGGAACTTCTAAAAATGCACCCATCTGATCGACTTCAATAGATTTAAATGGGTGTTTCTTAAATTTAGGTCGTGGTCACTCAGTGATATCAACAACTTGTGGGGTTTCCATTGCAAAGATTTCACAAATAACGTTCCAATGGTAAATACCTTATTGTGCCAAATTAGGGTTTTCTTCGCCTGAATCACTTTGAGTTCTTTGAATTTCTATCAATTGTCGTTTGAAATCTTGCTTCAATTTCTCTTGGGTATCTGGTGGCTCGAATGCAAAGTGAGTTGAAAGGCAAATGAGTTTCTTTTTATCCTCCACACTTGACCTAATTGTCATAAATGCTCATTCTAAAAAGTTACCAAAATTTTCTCTAAAAGATACAATCAATCAAAATTGCTCCACAATGTGCCACACTGACTCATTTTCTTCCAGATTTTCTTCCATAAGATCTTTCATATCATATTCCACCACATATCTTCATGCTAGACTCTAGCACTAACTATCTAGCTGGGGGTTTTGGATTTTCAACACTGTTCCCCCTGAGCTAGAGCTCCCAATTTACTTCCCGGAGGAAGTATCTGCACCAAATGCTGGTGCAGATCTACCCTTAACTTCAATTACTTCTTTCTTGATCCAGATCTTGTCCATTTCTTTTTGAGTTTCAACTAGATCAACTTTTTCTTTTCCCTTATCTTTCCTCTGCTATGTTTTCCTTTCTTCAACGCAGTAATTTCTCTTCACATTCTTGCTTCTACAAACTCTTGCAACATGTCCAACTTTGTTGCAATTGTAGCACAGAATGTTTCCTTGTCCTTGATTCCTTCCTCTGAATGAATTCATCCTTTATCTGCATTGATTAGCCATGTGTCCAAATCTATTGTATGCAAAACATCTTCCATTGAATGATTGAGTATTTTGAAAGCCATTTCTTACCGGATTTATGCATTCATTTGATCTATGACCAATTTTCCTGCAATTGAAACATTAACCAGAGAATGATGGAACATTCTAATTTATTCTACTCCTACACTGAGTAGCTTTATGACCAAACTTTTTGCAATTAAAACAATAGCCATTAAAAGATGGGTACCTTTGAGCATTTGGCTACCTAACCGGAGGTCTTCTAGGTCTTCTTCTTTGATTTATGAACTGGTTCCCTCTATTTTTCTTTAACTCAATGTTTGCTTGGCCAAATTTTGAACTTTCTCCTTTCTAAAATCCCAAGCCTTGTTTATCACTGGCATTCTTTTGACTAGCAATCATCTCAACAAGTTTTACAGAGCTCATCTTGAACTTTTCTTCATAGCTCTTAGCTTTTTCCAGATCTACTTTTAGACTCACAATTTCTTTTTCAAGTTTGACACAATCTTCTGACTTGCTCTTTACCGATAGATTTAGGTCTTCCTCTACTTTTATTTTTTCTATAACTTCCACTTTCAAATCATTCAAGGTTTCATTTGCTGATATCAATTGATTACTTACTTCTCTATATTTTTCTTTGAATTTCTTGACTTGTTCTTTTAACTTTGAAATGCATTCATCAGCTTCTTGCATGTTATCCTTCAGATCCCTGACTTTTGCTTCAAACTTTTCAAGATCAATAAGAGTTACTTCTAATTCCTTGTTGCTTTCATAATTTCCAAATCTTCTTGTTCCCATGATTACACTATCCCAGATCTTCCTTAAGCTGTTAGGCCTTTTCCAAGGAACCTTGCTTTGATACCAATTGTTGATAGTAAGGAATACTGAGAGGAGGGGTCAATCAATATTCCACAAAACCACTTCTTAACAAGTTTATTACTCCAATCTCCAAAATTAATAATATGAAAGCAGAATAAACATAGGAATAGCAACCATAAAGACATAACACATGAATACCAAGATTTTTACGTGGAAAACCCAAAAAGGGAAAAACCATGATGAGTGTTAGCTCACAATATATTATTATAGCACAATACCAGATTACAAGAAGGCTCACTGCCCAGAGAAATGCTCACTGCCTAGAGACATAAAGAAGAAGGAAGAGTGGCTCACTGCCAAGTTGAACTACTCAGACTGCATCTACACATGCATGGTTGCAGCTCCAATAAAGCACAAAAATACTGTCTCAAAACTCTTCATCTCTGACTGCTCTGCTTTTACATAGGAGCAAGATCTCTTTTCTTCTGCTCTTACACAATCACTTTACTTTTCATATCACACATCACATCCTATTCACTGGATTCAATCCCATATATATATCCGCAACACTTAGAATCTCCACATTGAGTCGGCCTAATTAGATGAAGCGTAGAGTTAATAAACTGGCAACTGTCGGCCAAATCCATTCACCAAAATACATAGCGGATCTGAATAACATTTGAAACACCTTCTCATATGTTGGCTCTAACTACATAACCACTTAGGATAAAGTTCTAATCAATAGAACTTACCGCACACAAATCAAACTTATCATGTCGGCCTCTAACTCAGACTGTTACTGATTCAGTTCATCTATCAAACTACATCTTTTACTACGGACCACAGGACTTGCTCAAAATCATGTCAAAGACTCCTCAGACATCATAAACTATACCTTCAGAACCACAAGGAAAAATATGCTTTAGCAGCAAAATGTGGACAATCAAAACTCATAATTTGTCACAGTCAAACTCTGTCAAACAGTGTAGCGATACTCAGCAGCTTGTAACTATATTTCCGATGGACTTCAGACTCTTCAACTCTGGATTTAGATACTTCATACAAGTGTTTACAATACCTCAAAACCATATATCAAGATATGTAACACCGAAGGAATATGGACCAAAACAACTGAGTGTACTGCTTTGAATAGGACTGTATTCTATTCTACCGGTCTTAGACCATTTGAAGATATACTTCCATAACTGATCAAAAGCTGAAACCTTGGATATAATATCATCTAAGAGTTAGGAACATCATACCAGAACCGCAAACCTTGGTCTTCAGCTGCGGACCAATGCCAGTCCAAACACTGTTCTTCTATCTTTTCCTCTATACATTGCCAATACTTAGCCAATATGACTAAGTCTTCTTTACCGGACCACAATCTCTGTTCCAACCTTGTTCCTTTTCTTATTGCCATCAATGACAACACTCAATTATTCAACATAGCAATGTCTCTTACCAATAGGAATGCTTCGAGGGCTAATCAGAGATGGCCTTGCCTACGTGAAAGCTCTAAGGCACCGTAGTTTGACAAGGTGGTTTTTGACACAGTTTACTGCTTGGGATTTTGGTTGGTTATTTGAATTTTTTGTGGTTTTTGATGAATATTTGATGTTTTTGGGATTTTGAAGATATGTGGATGTTTTTCTGGATTTTTGGAATATTTGTTTTTTTTGGTATTTTTGGAATATGTGAATGTTTTTGGATTTTTGTGAATAGGTGTCCCCGAATACCAATTTTAGGATCGGGAAATTGCCCCCAGTCAGGTATGGGTTAAAATCATGATCATAATAAGATGGAATGAGGATGATGATGACATGCTGTGGGAAAAGCAGGAAGACACAAAATGCCAACATATTTCCAAGCCATGAAGAGGAGAATGCGAGTTGTTATGCATTACGACATGGATGATGGTGCAGGCTACGTGTGGTTTATTTGCGGAGAGTGGAAGACTAGATGGAGTGATGGTAGACAGGGAAGCCAAGATCAACTACACATGGCGCCTATTTTCTAGGTTTTCACCATGGTACTTATCCAAAGCACTACCGGAGTGGTTTTCACTTTTGGATGAATTATTTCTCTTTACTATTTTATTGCTTTTTAATTTTTTTTTTGTATTTTTTATTTTTTTGCTTTTTTGATTTAGGTATAATATTTCTAAAGGTGCATGATGTTGATTGGCTCTGGTAGTGGTTCACCTTTGGGGGTAGCAAGTTGATATGCTCCCGATCCATATACTGCAGTGATGATATAGGGACCCAACTAGTTTGGTTCAAACTTTCCCTGCTTCTCCCTTTCCATTTGATTCTTAGGGTTTTCTTTCAGGACTAAGTCTCCAATGTTGAATTGTCGAACTCTAACCCTTTTGTTATAGCTACACCGGAGACAATTTTGATATGCTTGTAGGTGTACCAGAGCATTCTACCTTTTCTCATCTAGTAGTTTGAGCTCATTTAGTCTGGCTACTCTATAGTCTTTGTCATCCACAAATTGCCTCAGTGATACTCTCAGGGAGGGTAACTCAACCTCGATGGGCAAGATGGCTTCGGAACCATAGACAAGGGAATATGGGGTGGCTCCGGTGGGAGTGTGGATGCTGGTGCGGTAAGCCCACAAGGTGGGATTGAGTTGTACATGCCAGTCATTGCTAGTGTCATTGACAGTCTTCTTGAGAATTTTTATAATGGTCTTATTTGATGCCTTGGCTTGACCATTGCCTTGGGGATAATATGGAGTGGAAAAATGGTGTTGAATGTGGAATCTTTCACATAACTCACAGACATCTTGATTTTTAAAGGGACGACCATTGTCTGTGATGATAGATTGAGGTACACCATACCAGCATATGATGTAGTTGAGGATGAATTTGGCTATTTGTTTACTGGTGATGTATGTCATAGGGATGGCCTCAATCCACTTTGTGAAATATTTTGTGGTGGTGATAATGAACTTATAGCTGTTGGCAGAGGTGGGATGGATTTTTCCCATGAGGTCAAGTCACCATTGAGAGAATGGCCATGGAGATGTAAGTAGTTGCAAATCTTGGGTAGGTGCATGTACAAGATCTCCATGTATCTGATATTGTCTGCATTTTTTGGCGAAGTGATAAGTGTCCTTCTCCTTGGTAGGCCAATAGTATCCAGCTCTGAGGATCTTCCTGGCTAGAGTAGGACCACTAGAATGAGCTCCGCATATACCCTCGTGTACTTCGCGTAGAGCCGTTTGTGCTTCCTTGGTGTCAAGACATCGTAGGAGGGTATTATCAAATCTGCGGCGGTAGAGGGTGTCACCAATGATGACATATTTTATAGATTGGCAGATGAAGGATTTACGCTGGTTGGCAGATAGGTTAGGTGGTAGAATTTGGTCATGGAGGTATGTATGGATATCATGATACGAGGAAGACGTGGGACCAACTATCTTGCACTACCTTAGATTCAGGGACATCAAAGGCTGAGACGAACAGTTGTTCCACCAAGAACTCGAATTGTGGTGCATTTCTTGGGATATCAAGGAGAGATCCAATTGTTGCCATTGCGTATGCTACTCTGTTCTAGACTCGAGGAATTTGATCAAAGACCACTACATTGAAATATATCCTAAAACTATCAACCATTCTCTTATATGACATGAGCTTTTCATCTTTTGTGTCGTATTCATTGTTGACCTGCTTGATGACTAACTATGAATCATCAAAAAGTTGTAACATTTTGATTTTCTAGTTAACAACCATTCATAATCTTGTGAGCAATGCCTCATATTCTGCTATGTTATTTGTACAAAGAAAGGCTATCCAAAATGCTTTAGGAATGGCATAGCCTTGAGGAGTTGTGAACAAAATGCTAGCGCTTGAACCGTGATTTGTGCATGAGCCATCAAAGAATAGTGTCCATATTTTGGGAACATCGACTGTGAAGATTGATTCATCAGGAAAATCTACGACCAAGGGATGATCTACTATTGTAGGTGCTTTTGCTAGTTGGTCCGCGATCACTTGTCCTTTTATTGCTTTGCAATCCACATATTCTATATCAAATTCGCTTAATACCTAACCCATTTGGCCAGTCGTCCTATCAGGGCTACTTTATTGAGTAAGTATTTCAATGGGTCAATTTTTGCGATTAGCTTTGTCTTATGATTCAACATATAATGTCACAACTTTTGTGTGGAAAAAATGACTGTAAGGCAAGTGCGCTCAATAGGATTGTAGTTCAACTCGTATCCCACTAATGTTCTGTTGATATAGTAGATTGCCCTTTCCTTTCCTTCCTCATCATTTTGTGCTAATAATGCCTCCAGTACTGAAGGTGTTGTTGATATGTATAATAAAAGGGGATTTCCTGGTATCAGAGGCATGAGAAAGGGCGGTGACAACAAATAGTCTTTGATCTTCTGAAAAGCTTCCTGGCAATGTTCTGTCAATACAAAGGGTACCCCTTTACAGAGTAAGTGCTAGAATGGGTGGCATTTTTCAGCAAGTTGTACGATAAATCTCCTGATTAATTGCAATTTTCCTTGTAGACTGCGTAGTTGTTTGAGATTTGTTGGTGGAGGCATTTCCATTATTGCTTTCACCTTAGTAGGATCAATGTCTATACCTTGACGTGAAACAATGTGGCCCAGTAGTTTGCCTGATGTAACTCCAAACACGCATTTCTTGGGATTTATTTTGACTTTGTAAGTTCTTCAAGCCTTTTGAAGATCTTATCCAATACCTCAAGATGAGTGTTTCTAATTTCTGATTTAGCCAATAAGTCGTTGACATAATCTTCCATACATATGTGCATATAGTCGTGAAAGATTGTTGTCATTGCTCTCTTGTATGTAGCTCCTGTATTTTTGAGGCCAAAGGGCATGATGATTCAACAGTATGTGTCCCATGGACATGTGAATGTCGTTTTATGCTAATCTTTAGGTGCTATCCTTATTTGATTATATCCTAAGAAGTCGTCCATCAGTGAGATCATTTCAAAGCCAGTAGTAAGGTCGACGATAATGTCTATGTTTGGTAATGGAAAATCATCTTTCAGACACACTTTGTTTAAATCCCTGAAATCTTCACAAATTCAGATCTGGCCGTTGGGTTTTGTGACTGGTACAAGATTAGATACCCACTCTAGATAGTCTATCGGTCTGATGAAGCCCACATCGAGTATCTTTTTCAATTTTGCTTTCACCAAGAGTGCGAGATTTGTGGATGCATTTTTCTTAATTTCTGCTTCACTGGTTTGGCATTTGGTAGTAGTAGCAGGTGATGTAAGATGAATTGTGGATCAAGCCCAGGCATATGGGCATATGACGAGGTGAAATTGACTTGTTGTGCCGAGAAGAAATCTTTGGATTCAGGTTGTTCCTGTGCTATTAATGACTCAGCGAAATGAATAATCTTAGGCTCTTCTTCTATAGCGAGGTTGGTTTCAACAGTTGTCTCTACTAACAGTGGTGATCTTTTCTATGTGATAGGTAACATTTCCAACCCTCCATTCTTGGGTGCCTTAGAGAGATTTTCACCCTTGGATACGTCCTTTATTTTTACTTTTTCATGGTCAATAAGCGCCTTTCAGTTTTCACTTAGAGACCTTTTTTCTTTTTTATTTTCACTTTTGCAACTGGAGGGTGGAGTGGATTCTCCAAAATAAGTTGAGTCATTGAGATCCATGATGTAACCAACTTTTTGATCCCCTAGAGGTATGCCCTCTTGAAGTCCCATGAACTTAGCAATGGCTTTGTCATTCTCAAATAAATCAAAGCTAGGTGGATTTTGTTGATCCTAGTCTATGAGCTCAAGATGGACTAAGGGCAAGCCATCATCGGTGTTTATGTAACTTATGGTAATGAGGGTTAAAGTGTAGATAGAGGTATTGTCATGATCCCAAAAGATGTTGATCTATGTAGCACCGTCGAGTAAGTCAAGTGTGGAAGATTCAGCTGCAAGTTCAGGTGGGTCCCTTGATGTCTTGATGTCCTTGAAAGTATTTGTGTTGCTACCCAGGAGTAACTTAGTACTAGGAGTACTCTCTCTTCATGGTGTATACCCTAGGTCCTTGTTGCGAGATCGCATGGTAGGTTGGATGGGTTCTGTTATCCAACTTTTGTTAGATCCCAATCCGCTATGCCTATCATATCCTTGTTGTTTGACAAATTCATAGCCTTTGCCGTATCATTCCATGGGCAATTGTACGTGCTTGACCTCTTCTTCTTCCTTGTAGAGCCACTTAGCGACATCATCATCCACATCCTCCTTGTTTAATTCTCCCCATTTGGTGAAGGTGGTGGGGGCGGTAGTGAGGATCTCCTTAGGTTTGATTGGGCCAGGTTTGTGGTGAGACCTTGGTGATGTTGGGATCTTACCGATGTAGTATGACATTTCTACCTTGTATTCCCCACATCCTTTGTCTTGGATTTGGACTTCAGGGTTGTGTGGTGGGGTGAATGGGGTGGTGGATTTGGATAACGTGGATGGGTCAACATATTGTGATGAGGTGGAGGTTAAAATTCCCTGATTTATGGGCACTTGATGCTGTGGGACTTCTCGTAGGTGGCTGCAATACTGAAAAGCATCAGGATCATTGGGTATAGTGATTTTGGTGCCATTGTAAGGGAATTTAATGCATTGGTGGTAGGTGGATGGCACAACCTTCATGGCATGGATCCATGGTCAGCTGAGGATGAGATTGTAGGGGAGTTCAGTAACCAAGGTTCTACATGAAATGCAGTATTGAGAGTGGTGGGCCCAACTCTTATGGGGAGTGTGATTACTCCGTTGGAGGAATGTTCTACATCGTCGTAAGCTTTGATAATAATTCTATTGGTAGGGTCCACACATGCTTTGGACTAACCCAATATCATTACTAACTTTAGAGGACATATATTCAATTTGGCTCCATTGTCTACCAGGACTTGTCTAATCTTGTGTTTGCTAATGAAGACCTCGAGGTGAAGTGGGTCGGTATGATTTGGCCATTGCAAAGGTACATCACGTTCAGTGAAGGTGATGTGCTTGGAGGTGGTTAAGTGTCCCACCATGGCTTGGAATTGATTGACATTTAGGTCCATCGGAATGGAAGATTCCAACAAAGTTTTGTCGAGGATGGCCTTGTGTTCCGGGGATAGGCGAAGGAGTTCGAAGATGGATATTTGGGCTGGGGTCTTTTTCAGGTGGTCCAAGAGATTGTATTGGGTCTTTAGTTGTGCATTGGTCAGATTGGATGAATTGGATGAGGCACCCAATATTGTTACCTTGGCCTTGCGAGTGGTGACGACACACTCAGGACAGGATTTGATGGTGATCATGGAGACATTATTATCAAAGGCACAGATGCTATTAACGGTATATTCATATGCGACATTGTTGTAATTAACATGATCATGCCGCTTGGTTCTCGAGGTGGAGGTTGTTCCTGATCCGTGATTTTGTAAAGGATCCTGAAAGATAGTATGATCGGTATTGGAGGAACTTTGTGGATTATCTATAGTGATATCTCCTCGATCAATGAAATCTTGTATGATGTTCTTCAGTTTATAATAGTTAGATGTTTTGTGCCCTTTGATTCTATGATAGTCACAAAACTCGTTGTCATTCCAAGAAGGTGGTTTAAAAGCGGGGTCATATGGCTTGACCTTCAGTAATTGAATGAGGTTCGATTGTAACAACTTCTTAAGGATTATCTCAACGGGTTCTATTAGGGGTGTAAAGTTTCACCAAGGGTTGTTATTCCTTAGAGGAGGTCTTCTTTGATTATTCTGAATTGCGTTGGCTATTTGTTGTTGTTGTTGTAGTTGTTGTTGGGCAATTGGTTGATTATTTTATACCGGGGGTGCTTTAAGTGTGAGAACAGGGTCAGTCCTATTGATTGCTTTTGTGTCCATAACCCCATCATTGGTGACATTCTTATTTCAAAACCAAAACTTATTCTTGTCATAAGGTAGGTTTTGGTTGTTTTGATTTTTGTTGAAAATTTTGATCACACCCTTAGCTATGAGGACTTTTTCTATGGTCATTCCCTTTTCAACAACCTCTTTGAAGGAGGTGCAACAATGAATTTGCATTTGGTGCATGAGTTCTTTGTTCAAGTTTTCCATGAAAATTGGTACTAATTGGTCTTCAGGAATTTAGAATGGACACTTGCTAGTAACGCTTCTCCACCTTTGGAAGAAGGAGATGAAAGTTTCCCCATCTTCTTGTCTAATGTGGCATAGGGTAGAAACATTCACATGTTTGTCTCAATGTTATAAGAGAACTGGGATATGAATTTATCTACGAGTTTAGTCCATGTCCTAATGCCTATGGGGAGGTGTGTGAACCATTCGAGTGCTTGCCTAGCGAGGCTCCTTGGGAATAATCTCATCAAATAGGTATGTTCATATGCAATCTCAAGACATGTTATGTGAAATTCCCGCACATGCTCTACGGGACTTCCTTTCCCCCTATATTTGTTAAAGTTGGGCATATTGTAGTTTGGTGGGAAAGGTGGCATGTAAATGCTTTTATCGAAGCCTGATAAATGAACGTTGTCTAGTGTGGCCAAGACAAATACGTATGCTTTCTCCTTGCATCATTGTATGAAATTAGAGATCAAAAGTATTTACGCTTGTGTCTCTTTTGTACCCTTTTAGAGAGGCCTGCCTTGGTAAGAAAAGAGGTACTCACCCCAAGGGAATAACCTCAAGCAGTACTTTCATTTGATCTGCTATACAAAATAGGATAAGGCGAAAGCCAAGTTTTAACCAGTATCAACACTTACCGTAGAGTGCTAGTTCGAAAGGAGGCATACCTTGTGTATATGATACTCCTAGTAGGACTAGTTAAAGCTTTAAGTAGCTTGCTGGACGCTCGTAATGTGCCAGTCCTCCGAACTTTGACTAGACCCCTTTAGATTAGAGGCCTATCATTTTGACCTTTGGCATCTTGTTCAGTGCAAGGGAAATCGATATAAACCCCCAAGATTACCCACCATATGGTTCCCTAGAGATGAGATGGTAATCCTCGGCTTAGCATAAGATACGGGTAGCTTTCTAGGGAAAGGGTGATTGGGTCATCCTTCTAGTCTTGGAGGCCCCTAGCCATCCTCTCTCACAAGGACAAGATAATGCACACACTCATAGATGGTGTGAAGACATTTGAGTCAGAAATTCCAAGTTGTGGGCTTGAACAAGCTACCGACAACCATTGACCTTAGGATAGGCATTATCTTATGTGTGTGAACTATTCTTGAATTGTGATAAGACCCATGGAAATTTGGGGTTGGAACACCCCTGAACATACACATTACGCTACCCAAGTTAAGAGTCACAACCAAACTACATGCTGAGTGTCTTTTATGTGTGAAGTGTTTTCTAAAATTTTCAACAAAACTGCCAAACAAAACATAGAAAACTAATTTTTAGGCTCCCTCAAATAGAGAAATGCATCTGCAGCTTTTTGAAGCGCATCTGTAGAACTTTGAGGCATACACTAATTTTTGTGACACAGTCCTGTGTGACATATTTGCCTGTAGTGAAAACATTTTAGAGGATCCTTTGAAATTTTCTCTCCCGATCCAATATGATTGCAACTATGTCAAAAACATCTCAAACTTGCTAGTTCTTTATGTCCATTAGCTTCATCTCTTTAGGATAAATTTGCACACCTTTCATTTTAGTTGTCCAAACTAATCTCTTTAGGATGAATTTGCATATTCACGTCATCCTTTTAGAATTAGATTGTATATTTAATTCCACTTCCTTAGAATCAAATTACATTGTCCAAACCCTTTAGTCCATCATTAGAACATTAAAACCCAACCCTTAGAGAGGTTCCTAAAAATATTAGTCTTCCTAAAAGTTGAAACATAAGGAGAAACTGTTGAAGCTTGACTACATCATAAGTACAAAATTAGACCAAAAGACCTTGATATATTTTCTAAATCAACACCACTTGGGCTTATTACTCATGATTCTAGTATAAGTTCGCCCATTCAAAGTGAAGCCTCAACCTACGAGCTCACTTCAATCAATCAATCACTCTTTTCTTTACATCAAACACTTCAAGGTCTTGACAAATCCAACTTGTGCTTTGAAAAGGTCATTAGTAGACAATAATATCCTCTTGGAGATAAACTTTTTGAAGACTAATAATCATTAGCCTCTACCATAGTCTTAGTCTCATTTCCTTAGTAGCATTTCAAAGCATTGACTTACCATCCCCCCATTTAGACATTTGCATAAATACAACATTAGTATCATTATCTTCTAAGAAAACACCAAAAATATCCTTGCATTTTCATCCTTAGTGTCAATAGGTATACTTATATACTAAAAAGACCAAAAAAACAAATTACATAGTGCATTTTCACCTTGCATTACCATCTTATCCAAAAAATACCAAAAAACATAGCATAGAAACATTACATTTTCATCCTTAGGATAAATTCATCCTCCCACAAACTAGTAGGTCTTATATGGTCAAGACACAGTTGCAAAAGAAAAGAAAGGGAGAATCCTTAGAACATATCGCAAACACCATGAGATTTGGAACTTCATCCAACATGGGTAATCCCCTTGAGAACATCCTTTTACGAGAAGAAGACAAAGGAATTACACAACAAGAAATTTAAGAAGCTTCCCAAGACCCTAGGATGTTATGAATTTTAGATGAGATGATTACTGCAAATGCACAAAGCTGCCTCACGAAACTTTTGCAAAATGGGACCAAGCTTCCCCCGGGGTGGATGTTAACATGATTGTAGGATCACCATCTAACAATACCGCTCAAAGCCAATGACAAATAACACCTTCCTCTAGTCACACAAATCCCACACAAGAGCTTGTCACCATTCTCGCAAGGCAAACATCACAAGATTCCACAATATCCCATTCGACATTTGACACCAACAACATGAATGTTGTGTCCCAACCATTGAACGTCACAAATCCTTTCACCTCAATGAACATGATTCAAAAGAAAAGGACGCAAAAGATACACATAGTGACTTCTAGGGGACAAAACACCACATCGAATGCAAACTTGAACCTTGGGCCTCAAAATAATTTAGGCAATTCAAGCGTAGATCCCCTTGGCCAAAACATTAATGCAAACATGAATGCCTTAAACCAGCAATATGTGGACCCAAATGGCCAAAACACCAATACCTTTGGGTCTACACATGACAATATTTTAAACCATCAATATATAGACCTACAACAACGTCATACCAAATGTGAACTTTGGGTACACAAATGGCAACGTCTTGCACCATCAATATATAGACCTGCAAAATCAAAACAATAACGTTATACCGAACACTTTCACGAACATCAATGCCGCTCATAACAATGCCTTGAATCAAAAATATGTGGATCCAAATTATCAAAACAATAACGTCTTCATGAATGTCAATGCCACTCATCAACAATATGTAGATCCAAATTGTCAAAACAACAATATCATACCTAACACTCACGTAAACATTGGGTCTACTCAAAACCACACCATTCCCCAAAATCATTAACACATTAATCAAAATGATAGTGCCTCACATCAAAACACTCATCATGTCCAAAACCAAAACCATGAATGTCTTGAACACACCGGTAAACTCCTTTGAGGCCATGGCGCGCAAGATACAAATGGTAGATGAAAACTTCTCAAACATGCAAATCTCTACCACTAAGAAGGGATATTCCATGGAAGACTTATGTCCCTATCCCTGTGGAATACTTTTGTGTTGAGTTACAATGGTATGTAAGGGGTCATTCATGAAGTATTTTTTTTTTACGTGGATTTTAATTTTAAATATTTTTTTGTTACTTTGTGATAAGGATTGCATTTGTTTCTACATAAGAAAATATTTTTTTGTTGCTTTGTGATAAGGATTGCATTTGTTTCTACATAAGATTATATAAAAATGTATAAGGGATTTGATTAATTTAGTGCATATATAGATTACATACAAGTTTCTCATAGTTTTATTGTAAAACATATAAAATTATTGCAGTGATTTCCATCATACAAGCAATCAATTTTTAAAAATGCATAAATTTTGTATCATCTCCCATATAATTAAGAATTTGATTATGGGAAAATCAATTATCTTTAATAAAATTTTATTATAATAAAAAACTATCAGTGTGCCATTAAACCTATGAGTCCAATTGTTAGTTTAGTGTAATACCCTCCAAATTTGTCTGGGAATTTGGGCGGCTCACGCATTACACACTGCAGTACACAACCAGACAAATTTCCAAACACTATTAATATGACAAATTTCCAAACACTATTAAATTTCCAAAGAAATTTAAGACTCTTTTAATTCCAAGATAGTGTGCACCTTTAGAGCATTAATTTTTGGACATTGGCGAATCAATTCTACACAATATTGATACCACCCTTCATCGCTATGGTAAGTGCCCTATCCATTAAATCTAGGTACATTATGTTTTGTTTGTATGCACTTATTTAATTAGCCTATATTTACATAAACAATATTTTATTCCCTTACATTTTGGTGAACTCGTTAGGGTAAAATATTTGTATTTTTTTATTGGTTTATCATTTTTAGATCTTATTAGGGTTTGTGTTCTTATTTATTTGTACTCTATTGCTGTATCTCTTATTCTAGGGTTTGTGTTTCATTGTGATTATTTTTGCCAACTCTACCCACACTTGGATTCAATTTTAGGGTTTCATTTTCATATCCCACATAGCACTAATTTTTCTTTTACTAATTTTAAAATTTGAAAGTGATTTTTATTGCTTTGTCTTCCTATCTCTCATAGCTATATTGCTTTGTTTATGCCACAAGCTACTAAAGTCCCTACTATTCAATTAAGAAGAAGTGTTCATCTTAATCCTACTATGGTTACTCACTCCAATGATAATGAAATCTATTTTGTATTCTCATGTTGAGAGTCATTTAGATGACCAATGAGTCTACGATCATGATGTCCATGTGAATCAACAAGATTTTGCACAAGAACTTGCTATTTTGGCTAATGTTGAGAATCCTAGACAATTAGTATCTATAGTGTATACACCTAAAAATGGCTCGAGGTAAATTAAAGAGCATTTTGGTGAACTCGTTAGGGTAAAATATTTGTATTTTTTAATTTCTTTATCACTTTTAGATCTTGTTAGGGTTTGTGTTCTTATTTATTTGTACTCTATTGCTGTATCTTTTCTTCTAGGGTTTGTGTTTCATTGTGATTATTTTTGCCAACTCTACCCACACTTGGATTCAATTTTACGATTTCATTTTCATATCCCACATACCACTAATTTTTCTTTTACTAATTTTAAAATTTGAAAGTGATTTTTATTGCTTTGTCTTCCTATCTCTCATAGCTATATTGCTTTGTTTATGCCACAAGCTACTCAAGTCCCTACTATTCAATTAAGAAGAAGTGTTCATCTTAATCCTACTATGGTTACTCACTCCAATGATAATGAAATCTATTTTGTATTCTCATGTTGAGAGTCATTTAGATGACCAATAAGACTACGATCATGATGTCCATGTGAATCAACAAGATTTTGCACAAGAACTTGCTCCTAGACAATTAGTATCTATAGTGTATACACCTAAAAATGGCTCGAGGTAAATTAAATAAATATTTAAATATTTATTTTATTCTTATTTCCTTTATCAATAAATAAATATACTAATTTATTTATTTGATTCACATTTATCTTATTCTTCCAATAATTAAATAAAATTTAATTAAATTAATTAAATATCTTAATTCTTCTAAAGACATCTCTAATTGAATAATCCTAATTATTTAATTATTCTTCTAAGACAAAGTCATATTCCTAAAATCGACATCATTCCTCCACATCACCCTACACATCATTTGACACCTCACCTCCATGTTGCACCATAAATTAAATATTAATAATATTTAATTAAACATTTATCCTCAACACATGTCCTATTTCCTCTCAACAATCCCTACTTTGTAGAAGTTGGTTTCTCCACATCATCATGGTCAAAGTTGACTATGAGACACTTGTCTCATGAGCCCTATATTCCCTCCAACATCCCAACAAACATAGACCCCTTCTTCCATCTTTCTCTCATGGTCTTTGTGAGCATCTTGTCATGTGGCTCCTTATCCTGCATATCTCTCCATCTTGTCAATGTAGTAATAACATCCTCCTTCTATATCTCCCCTCATCCAACCAATTCAATCTTGACCCTCCATGTCATAAGACCAATTCCTCAACCATTGATCTTTTGCCACTTGGATCTAAGCCATCCTTCCCCTATAAAAGGAAGCCTCTCATCCTGAGAACAACACAAGAGAGATCATACTTTCATGCTATTGAAATTCATATCAAATATTAAAAGTGTGCCTTTGGCCTCCATTTTGCATAGCATTATCAATTAGCAATCTCCATCAGCATGTCATTAGCATTTAGTAATCTCCATCAGCATATCATTAGCATTTAGCAATCTCAATTTGCATTGCATTAGCTTCATACAAATCATTATCATAGTTTAGCATTGTAGAATCATTCACTTTGCATAAAATCCACCACAAGTCCATTCATCTTAGAGTCATCTTGAAACAAATAAGTGTATTCTGAGAGCATAATTACAATCAGCAAAATCAGGATCTCAAGAAGATAGGACACAATGGGACATAAAGGAGAAATATGAGTTTGAAGGTATAAATCATGTTTGTTTCAAATTCTGTGTTTTTCTATTAGTTTCATTGGTGATTTTGGTTTGAGTAGAAATTTAGAGTTTTGTGGTAGCTTAATAGGTTTTTACTATTGTTCTCCAAATTATCATCACATTTTTGGCACCCACTATGGGGCCTTGCCTGAATTTAACATAAAATTTTGAGTTTTTGTGTGTTTGCAGCCGTAATAGAGCATTCCTACGCATTTGTGTTCTAGTCTTGCACATCTGTACTAGAGATAATTCCTACAAGAGAAAATTTGTCTTTCTACACATTTAACCTCTATTTCTACGCATATGAGCAATCTTTCTGTGCATACAATCTTTCTATGCATTTGATCTATCTTTCTGTGCATTTGCTCTCTATTTCTACGCATTTACATCTGGCACTTTGGATTTATGTTTTTGGACGAATTTGGTTACTAACCCGTGGTTGCAGCTATTTTTGAATGTCCAAGACTGTATGTTAAGACTACTAACAGGTGTTTTGCATGTTTATTGCCTTTGTTGGGACATCATTTTTTACATTCATTCTTGCATTAGTAATTTAGTAGCATCTAGATTAAGTAGGGGAAAGTAATCTTACACATCTATTTTGCATATGTTCAATACAATCAACACATAGTTTAATCTAGGGGGGTTAATTTGATATTCCTTTCTTTTCTTTGATCATACTAGTATTGCATTTTGTGTGAGTTGCTTAGTTGCACTTAGTTTAATCTAGGAGGTTAAATGAAAAAGTGTTTTCTATGTTTGTGAGGTGATAGGTGTATGCTCTCCCCTTGTGAAAAAATTGGGTGACCAAAAACTAGACCCATCTCTTTTTACTTTCTGTTTATCCCCAACAAAATCCCTAGAAAGTATCATTTCTTGACTTTGTGGATTATGGATATGATCTTTTGGTTTTCTTCTTAGAAGGTCCTGCCTTTTGGATTGCATTTCATCCAAGAGGGGATGACCCTAAGTGGGTTTTTCCTTTGGACCGCTATACAAATTGGTCAAGGTGAAAGCCAAGTCCTAACCAAAGTTAGCTTTTGCCATACGGTGCCAATTTGAAAGGAGGCGTACTAACACTTTTGTGAAAGAAATTTTGCATTTATGTAGGGTATATTACACTCATAGTAAAGTTGGTTAAATCTTTTAGTGGCTTTCCGGATGCTCATAAGGCATTGGTCCCCCAAAAAGAAACTAGAAACCTCATAGTTAGAGACTACTCGATCTATCTACGAACATTGCAATAATTTTTAGTGCAAGGGCCCCGAGATACTCACCATAAGGCTCCCTATTAAGGCCAAGACAAGAAATTCTTGGTGGTCTTATGCAAGAAGTTAGGCAAAACATGAATCCCATGTTTGAAAATTTTTAAGGCATGAAGCCAAAGCAACTTAGTAAATGACATGTCTTGAATGTTGAGAATAGGAGACCACCAAATGGATTAATGATTAATGGATAATCCATTACGAAAATCAGCTTCAGCCCCTCGAAGCCAGGGTTTGAGGGTTTCCCAAGCCTTCCAAATGCTCTTGAGAACAAACGTGCCTTGAATGGAGACAAAATCTCTCATAGTGAGGAGAGTTCTTATATCCAAGCCTTTCTAAGTGGGATGACCTAGAGTACTAGTACAAATGGAAACAATATTTTTTTTGACTCGCCACAAATAATATTAATATATACATAATGAACGTAATATATTTTGTTGGGAGAACCACTCCCTATAAATTGCTCCATATTACCCCGGATAGGGCCCTATAATTACATTGATAGGCATTCCTTTAGTGAGAAACACTACATGAAATACATAGATAAATGGTCTAGATTAAAAGGAAGTACTATAGAATAAATATTAACCATCGATTTGTTGAAACAAGTAATAAATGATAAAAGACAAATTAAAACCACTATCATGAAAGATAGGAAAAAGGAGCCCACATCCATGAATATCCTAAACATGTCATTCAATTTATTTTTTGACTGCTTTTTCACCTAAACTGATGATGAGGTTGTCCTTGTGACTGTGTAATATAAATGAATAGAAATTTCTGATAAATAAAAAGAGAGGCAGTTTGTCAAGACAAGATAAAGTAGGTAATGAATATCTAGCATCAAGCATCAAATCCATGGCTAGCATCAAATCCAAATCCAACCACCTCTAAGACAGTATGAAGGCACATCTTTATTGGTTTATGGTACAATATATGATCTCCTTATAGCAGGTGATGGAGAAGGAAACCCTAGAATAGAAACAGAAACCAGGGCACCACAACAAAGTCACGATATTCCTCACCCACTTCGGTTTATTTTGTGTTTTATAAAATGGGTAACATATTAGCATGGCGAGAAGTGCATGGGGGTGAATTTTGTCCACTGTTATGCAGCTACTTCTTTAAAAATTAAAAGAGGGTGACGTGACACGTCAATTTTTAATGCAATCGTAGTTTTACGGCTCAATAAACATAAAGAACAAGCCAAAGAAACTCCCCTTGAAAATAGAAGTGTTTTCAAATCATTTATATTTTTCTCCATTTTGATAGAATATCTTAATACCTCATACCTTGATTTCTATTTATTTTTATTATATATAAGTTATTTGTTCATCTATATCAACAAAAAAATTTATAAATTTAATTTGAAACAGTTTGTTTATTTTTATGGGTTGCAAGATTGACCTGATTTAATTTTGAAGAGCATGAAATTGAATCCTTAATTTAAACATTCAAATTCTAAATTCTTACTTTCTCGCCCATTTTTACTAGTTGTGAGAGGACTTAACACACCTTTTTGTAAATTGTTGTTATGTCTTAATATTTAAAGACATGTAATGTGTAATTAATTCATCATGATCAAATCATAAGTAACTCTAAGGACAAGAGCATACTATGATTTTGTAAAGGATAAAAGAATTAAAATCTACACTAGAATCATATAGGCCAACTCCACATTTGCACATGTTATCTATGACAATTTGCTCAAAGTCATAAAGTCAATCCATTTAAGGGGTTGACCTAGGATAAATTAGCCCTAGAAATCAAAAAATATCCCCTAAGGTGTTTGTAAATGATGTCAAGGAAAAACATTTTAAACCTGCAAATAGTACAATGCAAACCCTAACAACCCAGTGGAGTACTAAATAACCTAATATTAAGCAAATGCAAGCATAAAACATAAAACCCTAGACTACTAGTGTGAATTCTCCATTGTTTCTCCCAAACTTTGCAGCACTTTGCTCTCAGAATTGCAGACCTGCAAACACAATGAGAGGCCCAAGGCTATGGCTATGGCAAAATCAAAGAGAGGATGCTCAAATTATGCAAGTGTGTAATGAAGAAATGAGGGTGAGAGGGTGTTTTTACAGAAGAGAGAATATGAATGAAGGGCTGAGATTGAGAGTTTGACTTTTGAGAGAATGAAGGGTGGAGATTGATTAGGGTTTACAGCCACAAGAGGACAAAGGATAATTTTTTATTTGAGGAAATGGTGAGGTGTAGTATGATTTTTAAGTTAAATAAATGGTGTACATTTATTTAATTTATTTGAGAAGAGGGATAATGAAGTGGGATTTAATTAAATAAGTGGGACCTATTTAATTAAGGCAGGGCCTATAATTTAAATAAATATGTATTTATTTAAATTAATAGGGTAGGTGGCTACTAGAATAGTGAATAATTAAATAATTAATTAATTATTTAATTATAGAAGAAATTAGAAGAAAATTGCTAGGTAATTAAATAAATAAAATTTATTTAATTAGAAGCATAAGAGGAAAGTGAACTAATTAAGTAATTAAAAATTATTTAATTAATAGTGGAATATGAAATTGGGATGAATTATGTGTCGAAATGTCATTCGCAAGCTTAGGACAATTTTAAGTGTCTACATTTTGCCCCTCTTTGATACAATGTCGATTTCAGCATTGTGTCAAAGAAAAATCAAGAAATATGCTCTAGACATGCTTCGGTGTGCCCTAGATGAGGCGTGATGGCCTTATGCCCCCTTGAGAAATTTTTCAATTTTTCTAAAAGATTTTAAAATAATTTGGAAAATTTTTGAAAAGGTGTGCGGTATGCCAAAAAGTGATTCAGGAGTGAGAAACTGATCCCGAAAGGTGTCCAGTGTCTATAAATAGCTCTTAGGGAGGACCCATAAAGTTCATTTGTGCACTTAGCCTATAGAGAATTTAGAGAGAGGAGAACACCTAGTTTGAGATTTTGTGTAGAGCTCTTGTCAGTATGTCTCCAGTGCCACTTCACCTACATCATGGCATGAGGGTCAGGACCCATGGGCGGCTCCCTAGGACAGGATTGACGGTATGTGTCTAAGCCTAGCCTTTCAATTTTAGCATTTTTTGGTAGATTTAGGGGCTTGAAAATAGGGCACGCATATGGTGTACTTTTGTGTGCCGCATGTGCTATCGCGTTCAAAGCCTGCACAAGGGCATGTGATGCCTACGTTTTGGTGCGATGCATGCGATTTCTGGAATCGCATGTGCAAGGGGGTGTGACGCCTCTGATTTAGGTGTCGCTCATACGCGAAATACAACACATGGGTTGAGCAGAGCGACGCATGACCCAAAGGGCGATGCCTGCATCTGATAGTGCGACACACCCACTAAAGTGTGACACATGCTCAAGGTAGTATGATGCATGCGCTTAGCCGTGATGTCGGGAATGATAGTGTGACACATGTGTGTGTTTAGTAGTTTAGGAATGCATTTTGCCCTAATTTTTGCCCCTATTTTGGTGCGAATGCCTTGCTTAGGGTTTTAAGATTGACATAGTGTCTGGTCTATGTGAATATGGGTGAGGTTGCCACTGATTTATACACGGGAGAGCTGTCCTATGAGATACCAGTTGCAAGATCATCTGTCAGCGACAGAGCAGGATACTCTCAATGCCCTAGGATTATATGGACTTGCATTTATGCCCATGATTAGGGCTAACCGTGGTCTACTAATTGCACTAGCCGAGTGGTGGCACTCAGAGATGAGCTCATTCCAATTGCCTACACTTCGGTGACTATTTGAGACGGATGATGATGTAGCCCTAGGAGTTGAGGATCATGAGATTCATTAGAACACTCTAACAAATCAGTACAATTAGTTGATTGTGGTCCTATGCACTTACATTGGCGGTCTTGTATGTCCAAATTGGCGTGGTTATGGATTTCCTATAGGCTGGGGGGAGATGTTGGAGGGTATGATGGTAGATGCTACATTTTATGCATGGGGACCTTGCCTCCTAGCTCAGTTGTATCACCAGTTGCACAGAGTTGCTTACTATGGCGAGTAGTCCATCAATTGCAGCATGATATTATTGATGATATGGGCTTGGTAGCACATTCTCGTATGCAGGCCACCAGTGGAGCGTGAGATTTTGGAGGAGTTACCCTATGTTTCTATTACACCGGGGTAGTTTTACAGATACATATGGGCAATGTCAAATTTTGGAGGCATGTCATTGATCACATGGACACATTAGTTTGGAGGCCTTCTAGGGGTTGTCCTAGGTGGACAGAGGATGTAGAGTAGCTACCTTTCTACAAGCGTACACAATACCTGATTGGACAGACCATGCAGACACAACATATTATAGAGCACTGTCTTCTGGATTGGGTGCTTAAACAGCTTGGAGAGCTGTAGGACACTCCAATTGGCATTGCAAAGTTTGCCTGAGTCACTCGAGAGATTCCATTTTGGGGGCCGATGATTGCAGTTCAGATGGCTATTGATGAGATCGTTAGGTTATAGCTAGTGTAGTGGGGTGCAGATGACATCGCCGATGAATTTACCACTCCTGCATATGATACTTGGTGGGACACTCATAGGCTAGTTCCTTACCTTCATCATGATGAGCTAACACTAGTGGAGAGATTGGGGCAGGGTCCAATAGGTAGGTTTAGAGGACAAGCCTGAGGCAAAGGTAGAGGCTGAGGGGATGGTGGCAGGGGGTGGCAATGGAGGAGGTGATGATGGTGGAGTAGGTGGTGGTCA
The DNA here is from genome assembly GCA_027924645.1 of Cunninghamia lanceolata. Classification (NCBI taxonomy): domain Eukaryota; kingdom Viridiplantae; phylum Streptophyta; class Pinopsida; order Cupressales; family Cupressaceae; genus Cunninghamia; species Cunninghamia lanceolata. The sequence continues at coordinate 39,021,188 of BSBN01000391.1, read as the reverse complement.
AGGAGATAGGGGTCATGAAGGTCGGGGGAGGGGAGCTTGGAGTAGAGGTCGAGATGGACATGGAGGTCCTCATCTTGTTCTGATTCAGGAGGAGAGAGAGGGGGTTGTGGGATAGGTAGCTGCCATTGTGGGGGAGATATAGATGGAGACCAGGGAGGAGGATGTGCTGATGGAGGATGTTGGTGGAGAGGACATTGGTGGAGAGGAGATGGAGGAGGGTGAGGAGGAGGCTGATGAGGAGGAGGAGCGGATTAGGGAGCAGGCACTATAGGATGTGTCCATTGAGGAGATTGGAGATGACAGGCAGAGGAGGATGTAGGAGGCTGAGGAGGGGATTTGGCTACACAGATAGATGCTATGCAAACCCAGATGCAGGGGATGTGATAAGAAATTCAGGAGGTGGAGGGCCATCTTGCTCAGGGGACAGGCGAGAGAGATATGGCCTTGATTAGAGTGCATCGAGCTAAGCCACAGAGCATTAATTTTATGGCTACTGTCGGTGGGCCAGCTGTGGAGTTTGCATAGGCATTGTACTGAGTAGTGCAGGAGGCGCAGTATTATAGAGCTCTATATGAGGGATTGATGCTAGCTAATAAGAGGACACCTGGCTTCCCAAGGAGTACCAGTAGGTCGCACTCGCGAAGGTCCCACAACATTGTAGGGGTCTCTCACTCGCAAAGGAGGGCTTCACCTTATAATCAGCCATATGGTTCTAGGGCCGGGACAGAGCAAAGGGGTCTTCCTGCAGGGCCGATAGGATCTGGAGGCCATGATAGCAGTCATTAGGCCATTTTTATATGTATGATGTATAGTATGATCAAGCCTGTGTGCTCTAGTTTTTTATTGAGCCGGCGAGCTCCATTTTTGACACATGGATTCTAATTGTTGTATTGTGACACACATTTTGAGATATATATATATATATATAGATGTGTAATGGTTTACCTATGATGATGATATTTTATTTCTACATGCATATGATGTGATGGATGCTTATGATTATGCTATTTTTATGGATCTATGGTTATGCTTTGTGATGTATGATTTATAATGAGATGATGTAATTATATGATGATGCTTATGATGCGATGTATGATGTGACCTATGGATGCCTATGTTAAGATGCTTTTATATGTCTATGCGATGGTACTTTATTTTATTTTTATGTGATGGTTATATGTGTACTACATGGATGCAGATATGTTAAATATTCTTATGATAGATGTATGCAGATGATGATTTTGTGTTATAATGTAGTATTGATGAGCTAATATGATGATGATACTTATGATGGATATGGTATTATGCTTATGATGTGATGTATATGATGGACTAACATGTGTATGTATGCAAGCCTACGAGATCTAATGCATCCTTTTTTGGTGTGTCATAAAGGGATGAAAGGTGATCAGAAGAAATGGAGACGAGAAAGGCAAAAGATGAAGATTGATTAGAAGAATGGATCCTGATTTTGCCTCAAAAGATTTCTGAGCTTCTTTCTTGTAGCTGTTGCTTATCATCATAGAGCTTATTATGTCAAAGGATGATAATCACCATGGCATGTCAAAGGTCAAGGCGTAAAGTATGGTCCCTTGTGAAACAGGCACAAGACAGACAAGGAGTGCCCGACTTAGACTAAGTAACTGTGGTATCTTGTTGGTACATGCAATCAGATACTTGTGGGGTGTACGAATCCTAATGCAAGGAAACCTGTATTCCTTCCAATGCATAGGATGCATTTGATTCACACCCAATGGAATCCCTATCACATGCAAGACACCTAGTTGCCCCAGTCATCTTGTCAAGACAAACTACAAAACAATAATCAAAGAAAAAGTCCCACTTTATGCTCACTTCTCTTCATCACTTAGGAACTACCTTGAGAAGCATAAGAACGAGAATGCAAAGAAAATAAGATAGGTAAGACCCAGAGTCAACAGCCATGTAGATCATTTGCTGAGTGTTCATGTTTTTGTTTTGATTGGTTATGATAGGGTGAATGATGTCTAGTTTTAGGATGGAAGGTATGTCATATAAGACGCCTGGTCTGGTTTTAACAATGCCTCTACCTGTCTAAGGCAAGTGATAAGATTGTGATATCCCATTTAAGACATGTGGTCTAGTTTTAGGAAAACCACAAGTTGTGAGATGATTGATGTGAGGATTTGATGATGTTTGAAAGATGAAACATGTCGTCTAAGGTGTAAAGCATGGTTTCAACTATGCTCCATGCAGTTGTCTATGAAGATTGTTCATGGCGATGATTGATTATCACCATGCGAGTGATCCTGTGGCTACTTTTTCGTGAGCTGTCTTGTTGATGCGCGAGGTTATTTTCCTTGTGAAAGATTGATTGCTTTAGTCTAATCAAAGTGTCCATCTCATTAAGGGATGACTTATTATGCCAGTTGACTTGATGGGCCCTGAGGGACTGACCTAATGCCTCGAGGGCTCATCAAAGATGGTCTTTCCTATGTGAAAGCTCAGAGTCATCGTAGTTCAACTAGGGTGGACTTGGGGTGACCTAAGACCTAAGGGGGAATGCTCAAGGGCTCATCAAATATGGTCTTACCTACGTGAAAGCTCATAGGTGCCATAGTTCAACCAGGGTGGACTTGGGGTGACCTAAGACCTAAGGGGGAATTGTTGATAGTAAGGAATACTAAGAGGGGGGTGAATCAGTATTCCACAAAACCACTTCTTAACAAGTTTATTAATCCAATCTCCAAAATTAATAATATGAAAGTAGAATAAACATAGGAATAGAAACCATAAAGACATAACACATGAGTAACAGGATTTTTACGTGGAAAACCCAAAAAGGGAAAAACCATGGTGATTGTTAGCTCACAATATATTATTATGGCACAATACCGGATTACAAGAAGGCTCACTACCTTAGGGATCACTGCCCAGAGAAATGCTCACTGCAAGAAAAGCTCACTGCCTAGAGATAGAAAGAAGAAGGAAGAGTGGCTCACTGCCAAGTTGTACTGCTTAGACTACATCTACACATGCATGGTTGTAGCTCCAATGAAGCACAGAAATACTGTCTCAAAACTCTTCATCTTTGGCTCCTCTGTTTCACTGCTCTGCTTTTCAATAGGAGCAAGATCTCTTTTCTTCTGCTCTTACACAATCATTTTACTTCACATGTCACACATTTACATCACACATCACACCCTAAACACTAAACTTGATCCCATATATATATATATATATATATATATATATCCGCAACACTTAGAATCTTCGCATTGAGTCGGCCTACTTAGATGAAGAGTGTAGTTAATAAACTTTTAGTTGTTAGCCAAATCCATTCACCAAAATACATAGCAGACCTGAATAACATTTGAAACACCTTCTCATATGTCGGATCCAACAACAAAACCACTTAGGATAAAGTTCTAATCAATAGAACGTACTGTACACAAATCAAACTTATCATGTCAGCCTCTAACTCAGACTGTTACTAATTCAGTTCATCTGTCAGACTACATATTTTACTATGGACCACAGGACTTGCTCAAAATCATGTCAAAGACTCCTCAAACATCACAAACCATACCTTCAAAACTACAAGGCAAAATATCCTTTAGTGGCAAAATGTGGACAATCAGTACTCAGACTCTGTCACAGTCAAACTCTGTCAAATAGTGTAGAGATACTCAACAGCTTGTAACTATCTTTCCGATGGATTTTAGACTCTTCAACTCTGGATTTAGATGCTTCATACAAGTGTTAACAACACCTCACAACTGCATATCAAGTTATGCAACACCGGAGGAATGCAAGCCAAAACAACTAAGTGTAATGCTATGAATAGTACTATATTATGTTCTACCGATCTTAGGCCATTTGAAGATATACTTCCAGAACTGATCAAAAGATGAAACCTTGAATATAATATCATCTGAGAGTTAGGAACATCATACCAAAACCATAAACCTTGGTCTTCAACTGCGGACCATTGCCAGTTCGAACACTGTTCTTTTGTCTCTTCCTCTATACATTGCCAATACTTAGCCAATATGTCTAAGTCTTCTTTACCAGACCACAATCTCTATTCCAACCTTGCTCCTTTTCTTGTTGCCATCAATGACAACACTCAATTATTAAACATAACAGTGTCTCTTGCCAACAATCTCCCCCTTTAGCATTGATGGCAACACTTAGCGAAAAATGTTGGAATGCCTTGATTGCTCCCCCTTTCTATATACACTCTATATTTCTTCTCCCCTTGAGATGTTTTCCCATTTAAATTCACTGATCTTCTTCTCTCCCTTTGACATCAATGGCAAAGATATAGGTTCCGAAGTCAAAAATTGTCAAAACTGTAAACTTTGCTATACTCTGTTGCATATATACAAGTGCAATCCCCAACTTTATTTTACATGTGCTGGAGGATGTCATTGAAAATGTTCTTAATTTGGGCCAGGTTACCATCCTAGCCTTTCTTAGAATTGTCCAAGATTTGAATATGACCACTAAGTAGGAAAACTATGGTCTCTACCTTGTGAAGATCAGAGGATGTGTCAGATTGTGAAGCTACTCGTGCTTCTGCTGCTAGATTAAACATAGTGTCTAACCTAGGACTGATTATTCCTCTTAGCTAACACATTTTGTTTCTAATTTGATCCCTCTCTCTTATTAGATTGTTCAAGTCATCATGAAGGTTCATGACTATTCTTTCCTTGTTGCTAACTGATTCTGTCACTAGATCAAATGACTTAGAAATATTTATTAGTTTCAGCTCTAAATCCTTGATCTTCACTACTATTTCCTTAGTGGCTTCCAACCAGGATAAGAAAAAAATTTATATGTCACTAGCCTCGTTAATGGCACTCTAAATTCTTTTTATCCTATTATCTAGCTGGGTTTTGTCATTAGCTATCATTTTCTTTAACTCATCCAATCTTTTCTCATTAAACTCTTGTCTTACTTTTATTTCTGTAGATTTCTCAAGAGATTCAAAATGTTTACTTCCAGAGTTTATGAGTTCCTTTAGTTGATTTGTTGATGACATGGATGTGTCCTTCTGGTATGTTGGCACCAGCTTCGCCAAAATGCTAGATGCCTCTCCAATGAGTTCATTGTCCTCAATGTGAGACTTTAACATTTCTTCTCTAGCTTTTACCAGTATAATTGAAGCCAATTTGAGTTTTTGTATAGGGGACATTGTATCCAAGTTTATTGGACCATGAAAAAATCAGGCTCATCCAAAACTTGTTTTTCTTTCTCCAGAAGTTCCTTGGTTTAGCAAAGACTTCTTCTTCCAAGTTCTGCTCTAGATTATCTAGTTCCTATTGGCAAGAGACACTGCTTTGCATTGACAAGTGTTGTCATTGATGTCAACTAAGATCATCCCAATCATCTGCATAACACAATTTGTTCACACCAGAAGTTAGAATTAGAATTTGTCTAAGTCCAGGTAGTCAGGAACAGAGCAGGTGACAGGGTTTGGTATCTTGGTCCAGATCTCTCCAGTGGAAAGGCATGGTTTGTTGCAGATCTAAGGTAGTTGTAAGAATTGTCAAGACACTCTAAATCCAGAGTTTTGTCCTCCAGTGATGGACTCAAAAGATATTAGCTTCTGAGTATCGAGTTTCAGTTTGACAGAACAAACAGAAAAAGAACAGGTTGACCTTGTGAATGATCTTAATTCTGGATGTATAGAAGTTGTTTATTGGGCAATTGGTGATGATCAATGATGGTAGCTAACATGATTGATGATTTGTGAATGTAATTTTTTGTCCGCATCTCATATTATGTATGGATCTAGCTGACAGAGCAAAGTACTCAACAAAGTTCTAAATGTTCTTGAAGCTGATTGGTAAAATGATTGTAGATCATGTTGTGGATATATATAGCTGATGGAATTGGATGATTTTGAAGTGTGTGCATGTGAATAAGGTGTAAATGGGAGAAGAATAGAAAATCTAAGGTGTGAATGAAGGCAGAGCAGTAAGAAGAGTGAGTAAAGATGAAATGTGTAAGATTAGTTTTTGTACTTAACCAAAACTAAAACTCTTGCATGGGTAGATGTTATTTATCAGTTCAAAATCTCTGTTGTTCTCTTCTAATCTTTCTGTAGGTAGTGAGGCTCCATTTGAGTAGTGAGCTCTGGGCAGTGAGCCCAAATGCATGTGCACTCCCAATTGTAAAAATACTTTTAACATGGTATTAATCTTTGTGGGTTAACCCCCACCGTGGTTTTTCCCTTAACCGGGTTTCCACGTCAAAAATCTTTGTGTCAAGTGTGTTATTTATGTTTCTTCTCATGTGTTATTCATTGATGTTGAAATGTTTATAACATTAATTTGATTATAAGTTGTAAAGGAAGATTAAAGGTAGAAAAGATTAAAATATGTGACAGCTGATTCACCCCCTCTCTCAATTGTCTGGACCCAAACCAACAATTGGTATTAGAGAAAGGTTCATTTTGAAAAGTTTAACAGCTTAAGGAAGATATGGGAAGTCAGTAAAAAAGGATGAATAGAACCTTCAAGGGCAATTGAATCTCACCCTAGATGATCTTGTGCAGTCCAAGGCAGAAGTCCAAGAGCTGCAAGATAATCTCAAAAAGGCTGAAAAGTTCATTGAGATTTTAAAAGAAAAATTGAGTAAATCCAATGCAAAAGGAAAGGAGCAACCTCTTCAACTCGAAGACAAGGCCCTAAAAGAGAAGACAAAGGAATGTGAAAATTTAGCTAAAGAAGTTGTTGTTCTAAAACATGAGATGGAAACTAGGGTGATGAGACTAGCCAAGGAAATTGAAGATAGGAAGAAAATTGAAGAAGAAATGAAGCAAAATCTGAAAGAGAGAACTGAAGACTGCTGTAGATTGGATGGAATAGATGGTCTCTTAGAATCTAATCTACAAGAAAGAAGAAACAATGAGAGAAAACTTGAGAGACAGATTATCACTCTCAGACATGACCTAGAAATTGCCAATGAGTATAAGGAGAAGTTCAAGATAAGCTCAGCTAAACTTGAAGCACTAATTGAAGAACAGAAAAAGGATGATGACAAGCATGATCTTAGATATGAGAAAGGTGAAAGCTCTAGATCTGGATAAAGAAATTTTCAACCAAGGAATATAAGAAATAGAACTAGAAAATCTCTGGTAAGATAGCCTAATGCTCAAAGATATCCATCATTCAATGGAAATTGTTTCAATTGCAATGAATTTGGTCATAGAGCTACTCAGTGTAGAATCAGAGTAAATCAAAATGGTCCATCCTTCTTTAGTCAATGCTTCAAGCGTAAGAGGTATGGTCATAGATCAAATGAATGCAGAAGTATGATAATGAATAATGCTAACAATAGAGGAATTGGCAATTCTTTCAATGGTTACTGTTTTGCTTACAATGGGTTTGGACACAGGACTAATCAATGCAGATCAAGAGGAATTTAAGTTCATAAGAAAGGAAATTTTGTGTGCTTTAATTGCAATAAATTTGGTCATATTGTAAGATTCTGCAGAAGTAGGAACAATGGAAGAAGAGGTCCAGTAAATAGAAAACCGGATGAACAGAGACAAGACAAAGGCAAAAGAAAAATTGATGTGAATGAGATACAGAGCGAAATGAACAAGATTTGGGTAAAGAAAGATACAATAAGCAATGGTGATGGGTCCACACTAGAATCAGGTGCTGACAATTCCTCTGGGAATTAAGTCAGGAGCTCTGGCTCAAGGGGAGCTGCATTGAACATCAAATTCCCCCAGTCCGTAAGTGGGTGCCTGGATCTGGCACAATAAAAGAGAACATTTTGAATCAGTTCATAACCTTTGGAAGGATTTCTAGAAGAAAAGATGTTGATATGAAAACTTGCAGAGTGATTCATGAAGAACTATCAAAAAAGAGTAACCGGATATAGTTAGGGCAACACATTTATTACAATGCCAAATTAGGTTTTGCAAAAGATAAAAGGTCATTGTTGGTGAAAAATTATATTTTCACTTTTACATAAGTTAATTAGGGAGATTCTTTTTCTATTTTGAGCCTTATGACATGTGTCATAGGCTTTCTTTTCTCTTGAGAGCATTGTGACATGTGCCACATACTTTCTTTCCCCACTTTGTCTATTCTTGGATAGTGGTTGTGTATATCCTTTGTATTTATATTTGAATAATGTAATGGGAATGTGAAGCACTAATTCACGCATGCATTTGGCTTTTGCAATATTTTCTTGAAACTCTCTCTTTTAGAAGATTTCTAGCGGATGATCTTGGCTCCTGTGAGTCCTTGTATGACTCTAACATGGTATCAGAGCTCTAGATCTGTTAGTTTCTTCTCAAATCGAAGAGGGTTTTAGCCATGGGCAGATAATCTGTGCATCCTAGAGCAAAACAAACCTCACGGTTGTGCTTAGAAGGTGTCAAAACCCCTATTTTCATATAAGGCACTCTATATTTTGCTAAAAAAATGTTTTCAGCATTTTTTGGGGTTTTGGTTTTTTATGTGCAGGAAAATCCGTATGGCCGCCTCGATTTTCGTGCCATATTTTTTTGTACATCTGCCTCGATTTCTATGCCAAATTTTTTGAGCTTATTTTGATTTTTGAGCAACCTTGATTTGCATGCCAATTTTTTTTGAATTTGCCTTGATTTTCATGCCGCTTGATTTTTGTCTACCTTGATTTCTGTGCCACTCAATCTCTGAATCTACATTGATTTCTGTGTCATGTTCATGTGTAGGCCTAATAAGGCAGTTTTCTTCCAAAGGCCATAACTTGAGCATACGGACTCGAAAATTGGCAAACGAAAAAGTGTTGGAAATCTAGTTCTGAGCGCTATCCAGTAATGCTAGTCTTTTCCCTAGATTTTTCTATTTGAAATCTATTTTTTCTGTTTGAAGTCAAAGCATCATTTTTGGCTTCTGAGATCCGTTCTTGCACCCATAATCTCTATTTTTGAAAAAGAATAGGCATTGGAAAGGTATCCACAATCTCTACACAACCATCTATATATCTTTTTGAGATTCAGCCCCAGGTATCTTTTATTCAGTTTGTTGATTTTATGGCTTCTGTTGGGTATCTTGGACATGTCGCCTCCTGGAAAGGTTTTGTTTGCTTTGATAGGCTTTTGTTATCAGTATAAATCTATTTGCATGTTTTGATCTCCATCATTTTGAGGAGGTATCATGGGTTTTTTCACTCATCCTTATGTGGTCAATCTGACTAAGGACAATTATGAGTCCTGGCAAAGAGGCATCCTGACACATCTCAGGTGGCTACATCTTTTGCCTCATCTTTATGGGCTCATACCTGAACCAGAGACACCTATGAAGAAATCTATTTGGGGTAACAATCGAGATCATGTTGTAGGTTTAATTTGTACTACTGTTGATTATGATATTGCGTGTGATCTTCCCATCTATGAGAGCCCAGGCACACTTTGGACAAAAATTTGGGAGTTGTATGGAGACCCTCATGTCTCACCATTTCCAAATGATCCTACATCAGATTGTCTCATTCCACTTGATGATGCAGATAATATACCTTATGATGATGATATTTTAGAGGAGCTTGAGTATATGGCATGTCTTGAATGTTCAGAGACAAAGACCACTCTTGCTCCCTCTTCCCCTCTTATTGAGATCACATCTTCTTCATCACCTGGTGCTACTTCAGAATTCAGTGTTGCATCATCATTGGCTTCTAGTAATTTTGTGCAGCAGGTCAATATCAGTCTTTCAGATCCACCTCATTGGGACTTTTATCTTGCAGACATAACATCCTTGTTTGTGGAGTCTCACATTACTAATTTGGAGGACACATTTGAGGGTTTAGCTCTCTTGTTTGATGCTATCTCAGTTGGCTTTGCATCACCACCTTCATATTCTATGTTTTCAGATGCAGTTCAGATCATATCCTCTCCCGGTTCTTCTTCTCTGATTGGGCAGACAATTTCTATTTGGGAGAAGACATATTATCCCAGTATAAGGTCACTTGAGTTGCATTTAGAGGCACACATTTGGATATGGATTCCCTATTCATCCAAGATGTGGGAATGGCTTCTACATTCACCAGTGGATTTGTTTCTTCTGAAAGGGAGAAATGTTGTTTGCAAACAGTGGATTGGATTCTGTCTTCAAGATCTCTTCATTGGTTCTGGAGCTTCTTCTCGGAGGGGATTCATATTCTCTATTTGCTCTCTCTTATGGGGGGCACTCATGATTGTACTATTTTGATGGATTCATTCCATCGGGGGTCTTAGTGTCCTTCTTCCACCTTCATATTCTAGCTCTCTTGTTTGATGCTATCTCAGTTGGCTTTGCATCACCACCTTCATATTCTATGTTTTCAAATGCAGTTCAGATCATATCCTCTCCTGGTTCTTCTTCTCTAATTGGGCAGACAATTTCTATTTTGGAGAAGACATATTATCCCAGTATAAGGTCACTTGAGTTGCATTTAGAGGCACACATTTGGATATGGATTCCCTATTCATCCAAGATGTGGGAATGGCTTCTACATTCACCAGTGGATTTGTTTCTTCTGAAAGGGAGAAATGTTGTTTGCAGGCAGTGGATTGGATTCTGTCTTCAAGATCTCTTCATTGGTTCTGGAGCTTCTTCTCGGAGGGGATTCATATTCTCTATTTGCTCTCTCTTATGGGGGGCACTCATGATTGTACTCTTTTGATGGATTCATTCCATCGGGGGTCTTAGTGTCCTTCTTCCATCACATGTTCTTATACTTTCCTTCTTGTTTTTTCTCTCTTTTGGAGAGGAGTTTTCTCCCATGTGGTTTTCTCCTTTTCTCCACCTTATGAGAGATTCTTGTTGTTCATGGGTACCTAACATGGCCTTTGTTGCTGGGACCCATATTTCTTTCTTTTTAGCTTGTGTAATCTCCCTAAGTTGCACTTATGGGGGGGTGTTGGTGAAAAATTATATTTTCACTTTTACATAAGTTAATTAGGGAGATCCTTTTTCTATTTTGAGCCTTATGACATATGTCATAGGCTTTCTTTTCTCTTGAGAGCATTGTGACATGTGTCACATACTTTCTTTCCCCACTTTGTCTATTCTTGGATAGTGGTTGTGTATATCCTTTTTATTTATTTTTGAATAATGCAATGGGAATGTGAAGCACTAATTCACGCATGCATTTGGATTTTGCAATATTTTCTTGCAGCTCTCTCTTTTAGAAGATTTCTAGCAGATGATCTTGGCTCCTGTGAGTCCTTGTATGACTCTAACAGTCACTTGGTCACTCATTTGAATCACTTTGCATTTAGAGGAAACAAGAAGAAGAGCATTCAAGTTGCAAATCCAGAGACTGAGGCACAAAGAGCGAATTCAACCGACAATTGATCAACCCTAACCCCGCAAAAGAAAAAGGTACCTCTCTGTAAGCTTTGAATCTAAAATCTGTTGGGATGGCTACTCCTCATGTTGTTGACATTATTGAAAGGCCTCGACCCAAATTTAAGAAGCATCCTCACAAATCAATAGAGGTCGACCTGTTAGCTACTTTTTCAAGTGTTCCGTATGGTGTGCTGCATGTTGAAGACATTAGGGTTTATATTCATGCAAACATAGATGAATTTGAATATTCAAGGTATGTAGACTTGTTTGAGAAACAACTCAGGGATTAAAATCATGAACTTAAACCTGAGTATAAGGTACTACAGGATAAACACTTTATTCAGATTATGGGGTTCCCAACATTTGATGAGGATGAATGGGTCTGATATGTTTTGAGTCAGATGTATGATGAATTCATTTGGTTGTTAAAACCATTCAAGATTACCAAGGATGCTATCAGAATTGTAACTGGGTTAAACTCAACCAGAGGTTTGCCCATGCTGAAAGCTGTGAAAAACCAGATAGTGACTAATGCTACCGGTGCCAAGTTTGACAAAAGGGCAATGACCATTAATGATATTATAGAACCGGATGTCAAATTCATCTCCATGGTGATTGGGTACAAGATTTACAACTCGAGAAGAGAAAATTCTATTTCTGGAACATCCATATATGCTGCATACAAGATGCTAAAGGAAAATACTAATTATGACTTGTGTGAATTACTACAAAATCAACTGATTAAAAATTTAAACAAAATCAAAAAAGATAAGAAAAACACTTTCAAGTATGGTACATTGGTTCTATGTCTATTCTTTTACTTTATGAATGAGGTGTTGGCAAGAGACACTATATGGATTCATGAATGTTGTCATTGATGGCAACAAAGGTTATCCCACACATCCGCAATGCATGATAAGTCATCATCAGAAGTCAGATTGAAGAAGTGTTGAGGTCTGGTAAGCAAGAATAGAGCAGTCAGTAAGGTCTGACAGACAGGTCCGGATCTCTCAGTAGAAGTATCTCAGTGAAGTGTAAATTTGGGGAAGTCAAGAGGAGTATCTTGACTAATAGATTCCAAGGTTTGAGCCTCCAGTGTGGAAAGGATAAAGAGATATGAATGCTTGAGTGTCGGGTTCCTGATTGGCAGTGTGATAGAGGAAGAACTGACTGGCAGAACATCAGACATTATTCTGGATGTGTTACTGATGTTGGTAAAGGTTATGAAGGCATAAATTATGTTTGGCCAACATGATTAATGATTTCCACAAGTATATCCTTGATCTGCATTACTTGGTAAGCAAGGATTCAACTGACAGATCAAAGTTTATGGAAAATATTGACTATTCTGGGTGCCGACTAGAAAGGTGATGAAATCACTTGTGCGGATATATATACAAGATAGATTTAGTTATGAGAGGTGTTGTGGTTGTAAGTGATGTGCGAAGAAAAGTAGTAGAGCCAAATAAAAGCAGAAAGGAAGATCCAGTATGTGAAAGAAGTGCAGCATAAAAGAAGAGGAAAGATGAAGTGCAGCAGATCAGTATTCAGAGCCTAACCGGAATTGAACTCCAGCATATGTTGATGCTCCTTATTAGTTCAAGTATTGTATTACACTCTTTATAAATTGTAGACAGTGTGTCTCTTATAGGCAGTGTGCCTCTTGTGAGCAGTGTGCTCAGGCAGTGAGCCCTAATTGGCAAGTGCCATTTTGTACTTCTATTCTTCTAATAGAGAATACAATCTTGGGTTAATCACCCTGTGGTTTTCTCCCTTAATAGGGTTTCCACGTCAAAAATATTGTGTCATGTGTATTTCTATTTCATGGTTATGTTTGCTTGTTTGAATTGATGTTGCACTAATTATTAAGAATGTTCAAAAAGCTGAAATAATTAAGATAACTGATTCACCCCCCCTCTCAGTTATCAACAATTGGTATCAGAGCTAAGTTCCTCCTAAACAGAGTCTAACAGCTTGAGGAAGATCTGGGAATCCAAATGGATGCATATGGTTTAAGGGAGCAACTCAAGACTGCCCTTGATGACCTTGAGCAGTCAAACTCTGAAGTCAATGAATTAAAGGAAAGACTCAAACAGGCTGATGATTTGATGAGAGAACTAAAAGACAAATTAAGTCTCTCTATGAAAAAGAGAAAGGAGCTACTTCAGCAATTGGCAAGTCAAGGTGAAGCAAATGATGCAAATGAAGAGTTGAAGGAGAAAACCAAGTTATGTGAAAAGTTATCAAAAGAAATCATTATGGTAAGACATGAAATGGAATCAGGAGTTATGAAGTTTACCCAAGAAGTTGAAGAGAAAAGAAAAACTGAAGATAATCGAAGACAATCTCTCAAGGAGAAATCAGAAGATTGCCACAAGATGGATAAAATTATTAGACATCTTGAATCTGATCTTGAAGATGCTAAAGATAATGAAGAAAAACTTGAGGATCAAATTGTCTCTCTCAAAAGAGATCTTCAAACAGCAAATGAGTATAAAGAGAAATTCAAGATAAGTTCTGCTCAACTTGAAGTTCTTCTTGGAAGTCAAAAGAGGGTAGATGACAAGTGTGGTTTGGGGTATGAGAAAGGAGAAAGCTTCAGATCTGGTCAGAAGAATTTTGGATTAGAAAATCCAAGGAACAGGCCTAGAAGACCTCCGGTAAGGCAGCCTAATGCTCAAAGATATCCATCCTTCAATGGATACTGCCACAACTGCAATAACTTTGGTCATAAAGCTAATCAGTGCAGAAGGAGAATGAAGCAGACTAATACATCCTTCTTCGGACAGTGCTTCAACTGCAAAAGGTATGGTCACAAGTCTCATGAATGCAGAAATATGCAAATAAATAATTCATTCAATGGTAGATGCTTTGCATGCAATAGAATGGGTCATATGGCTAATCAATGTAGATCAAGAGGATATCAATCAAATATGCAAAGAAATGTTGTTTGCCAAATTTGCAATAGATCTGGTCATATAGAAAAATTTTGTAGAAGCAAGAATCAGGATAAAAGAGGTCCGGTATATTATAATCAGAATCAAGATAAGGGAAAACAAAAACTAAATGCGGATGAAGTTCAAAATGAGATGAACAAGATTTGGGTGAAGAAAAGTACAGAGAATGTAGGGGATGGGTCCGCACTAGACTCTAGTGCTGATATTCCTTCCGAAAATTAAAAAGTGAGCTCTGGCTTAGGGGGAGACACAAAGAAAACCTTGTTCCCCTAGCCAGTCAATTGGTGTCAGAACTGGCACAAGGAGAGCTACGGATTAAAAGGGGTCATACAAGAAACATCTAAAAGGGGTATGGTAAAGATTTGAGAGATCCGCAAGAAGATTTGAAGAATCTAATCCTACCAGAATTGATCCAGTAAAACAGTCTTCCGGTAAAAATAGATTCCTTACAAGTTTGGTCTGGTATGATTCAAACTATGGTGTCTTGATTTGCAAATAGATCAAATGACTAACGAAAGGAAGATAGATTATCACTACTCTCCTAGAATAACTTTGAAATCTATCTCAGTGATCCAGAAAGGTTTTGTCTTTGAATAAGACAAACAAGGCAAACCAGAATGAATTAGGTTACACATTTATTACAGAATGAAAATTAGGGCTTCTCAGAAATAAAAGAGTTCATTCGCTCATCATTTGTACACTCACATTCGAAGAAAAGAGAAAAGGAGCTCTACAACTACTTCTCCCAAAGATCAAGATGATTCTTTATACAGCTCAATCTGGATTTCATCATGTGTGCCCTAAACAGCATAAAAGGTATTCTTCGTTCTTGATATCTCTTAGTAAGATTCCTTGATGATGGCTACTCCAAATATAGTAAAGATTTCTAATAGACCTCGCCCCATATTTAAGAAGCATCCATATAAATCCTTGGAGGTAGATCCCCTAGGAGCCTTTTCTAGTGTTCTGCATGGTGTTTTGCACACAGAAGATATTAGGGTTTACATACATGCAAATGTTGAAGAGTTTGGGGAATTCAAACTAAGAGATATCTATCACAAACAATTGATAGACGATGCTTTTGAGCTTAAACCAGAATATAAGGGCATCCAGAAGAAACATTTTGATCAGTTCATGCATTTCCCCTTCTTTGAAGAAGATGAATGGGTCTGGTATGTGTTGAGTAGGGTACATGACAACTTCTATGGCTTAACAGACCTTGCAAAATCACCAAGGAAGCAATTAGGGCAGTAACTGGTTTACACTCCTCCGGAGGAATACCTATCCTCAAATTTGTCAAAAACAACATTGTAACTGAGGCCACTGGATCAAAATTTGATAAGAGGGCAATGACCATTGAAGATATTATTGACCTGGATATCAAGTTTGCATCTATGATAATAGGATACAAGATATATCACTCCAGTAGGTAGAATTCAGTATCCGGAACTGCAGTATATACTGCCTATGAGATGCTAAGAAAGAATGCAAAATATGATCTCTGTGAACTTCTTTTGAGCCAATTAATGGAAAACATACAGAAGATCAAAAAAGACAAGAAAAACACCTTTAAATATGGTGGACTAATATTATGCCTATTTTTCTACTTCATGAATGAGCTGCCTGGATCAAATGGATAGGTATGGCAAAATGACAAACCAATAGCAATTCAGATCGGAGATTACTTGCATGAACTTGGGGATGCTAAAGCAAGAAATACAGCCCTATGGGGATATTTCAAGAATTTTTAGAACATGATGCAAGCAAGAGAAAGGATTCCCCAGTCTCTTGTTGAGAAATACAAAGACACAGTATGTTTTATGGTAGAGACTGATCAGTGCCTAATGGAGGCAGTAGAACCAAGAACTGTATGGATCATGCCCATGGGGTATGAAGTTGATGAACAAATTGTGGAGATGCATGTTCAACACATGCTAAGGTAGCCAAAGGATCCAAAGGCAAAAAGGTTCGGAACCTTTGAGGAGCTGAGTGTAAAGATTCATGTGGAACTCAGACAACCAGAGATCAAGAGGAAGGTAAGAAAAGAAGTTGAAGATGTTGCAAAAGGCTTGGGCATATCAAAGGAGGCACTTGATGCCATCAGGGAAAAGATGGAAAGGGCTGAGGAAGACAAGAAGAAGGCAGAAAAGAAAAATAAGGAAAGTGCTCCGGCAAAACCTTCCACCTGGACCAGATCATCAAAGAGATCTGCACCTACCACTGCCAAAGGCTCAAGGACATCAGAACCAGAAGCACAATCATTTGGCAAAGGAGAGAAAAGAACAAAGACAAAAGCTACAAGAGCTTATGCCAGTCAAAGGGATGAAGAGGAGACTGAATCTGATGAAGAAATCAGGAAAATGAAGAAAAAGAAGAAAACATCCAGTCAACCCTCTACCAGACAGAAGGAAGAAGAAAAGACAGAGGAATATGTTGAAAAACCCACTCTTCACATTGATGACATAATCAAATCAGTCACAGTGGACGGAAATCTTTAGCCAATGGTTGAGTTCTATGATGATTATGGTGAAGTAGATCAGAAGATATTGCAAGATGCCACAGTCAGGTATCTAAATATCTACAACAAAGCATTCATTGAAATTATATCTTTGATCCCCAAAAGCTTGGAAAAAGAACTAGAAATAAGAAAGAACAATGCCCAAGCCAAAGACCTAGAAATCCAGGAACAGATAGCAATTCAACTATATCCTTCAATCGACCCCAAGACAATGAATATGGTATTCAAAGATTGTAAGGATGAGTTCAGAAGCAAAGCAAGGATGAATCAACTTATGCTTGGTGAGACTGACAAGGTAGCCAAGGACACAGAAGAGATCCTTCGGAAGGCCTTCAAAAGATTTAATCTTCCTATTATAGAGGACTTGGGTACTGACCCCTTGACTACAAATGTTGCAGAAGAATCTACTAAGAAAATGATAGAAGAGGTGGGCCTTGAACAGACTAAAATTTCTCCTCCGGTTTCCCCTACAGTCTCCGGATCTAAAGGAGAAGAAAGAATACAAGAGAAAGAAGCAGAGGTGAAGGAAAAAGAAGATGTCGGTACAAAGGTTGTGGAAGGGGAGAAAGCTCCAAAAGACAGTTTTGTGACTGCAGAAGAAAAGAAAAACCTGTCTTCGGCAAGAGACACTACAAAAACTGTCCAAGAATTCCTGAATAAAGAAACAATGGAGATTGATGAACCGGAGCTTCTACAAGGACCATTTAATTTTGATTCTCTTTCTCTAGTACAGACAATGAAGATAGCTTCATTTGCTAATCCAAAGGTTAAAGAAAAACTCCTGAAGTCTCACATGGAAGACTATGAGTTGATAGAAGCTACTTCCAGAGTACTTGAAAAGATTATGCCATCGTTTCAGAAAGATCCCACAGCCTCCACATCCGGTAATCTCAAAACTCTAGTCAACAGTGTTAGCACACATTTTGATTCTCTAGAGAAGTCAGCTGAAGAAAAGGTCCGGAAGGATTTTTTGGATAAGAGATTCTCCGAAGTACAGGGTCTGATAACAAATGATAGGAAAGTTATGGATATTGGGATAAAGAGCTTGGAAAATGCTCTTAAAGATGGCAGAAATATGTACAAATTTTGCTTATCTTGGCCCACAGTGACCAAAGATATTGAGAGGAAAGTAAAAGAACAAGAGGATAAACTATTAAGTCTGTCTCAAAGTTTTGATCCTCTCTCATCCTCCATAGTAAATCAAGAGTGTCAGACTATTGCAATCACAAATGCAATAAAGAATTTTGAGAAGGAAAGGAAGAACATAATTAGCTGGATGGGTGAACTTAGAAGGATCATTATCCCTAAGTTAGAGGCCATGCATGAGGCCATAAGTGAAGCTCAAATCACAGCCCAGACCAATGATCCAACATATCTAAAAAAGGTAGATGCGTTTGCATTCCTGTTGAGCGGTCATATGGATAGAATGAAGCAAAGTTGGGCTACAAAATTCATCCAATTGAAAACAACTTTTGTAGACATACTTTAGTATATGTAAGTATTCCTTATGTATTTACTTATGTAGACAAAATTTTGAAAATTTTGGTATATGGACCCTACCCTTTGCCATTGATGTCAAAGGGGGAGTGAAGAGCAATGAAAAATGAGGAATCCAACTAAGGGGGAGCTCCGAAAAATGTATATAAAAATAGAGCATCAGCCAAGGGGGAGCATAGTGTAAACACTTAGTCATTTTTTCACTAAGTGTTGCCATCAATGCCAAAGGGGGAGATTGTTGGCAAGAGACACTATATGGATTCATGAATGTTGTCATTGATGGCAACAAAGGTTATCGCACACATCCACAATGCATGATAAGTCCTCACCAGAAGTTAGATTGAAGTGTTGAGGTCTGGTAAGCAAGAACAGAACAGTCAGTAAGGTCCAACAGACAGGTCCGGATCTCTCAGTAGAAGTATCTCAGTGAAGTGTGGATTTGGGGAAGTCAAGAGGAGTATCTTGACTGATAGATTCCAAGGTTTGAGCCTCCAGTGTGGAAAGGATAAAGAGATATGAATGCTTGCGTGTCGGGTTCCTAATTGGCAGTGTGACAGAGGAAGAATTGACTGGCAGAACATCAGACATTATTCTGGATGTGTTACTAATGTTGGTAAAGGTTATGAAGGCATAAATTATGTTTGGCCGACATGATTGATGATTTCCATAAGTATATCTTTGATCCATATTACTTGGTAAGCAAGGATTCAGCCGACAGATCAGAGTTTATGGAAAATATTGACTATTCCGAGTGCCGACTAGAAAGGTGATGAAATCACTTGTGCGGATATATATACAAGATAGATTTAGTTATGAGAGGTGTTGTGGTTGTAAGTGATGTGCGAAGAAAAGCAGTAGAGCCAAATAAAAGAAGAAACAAAGATCCAGTATGTGAAAGAAGAGCAACATAAAAGAAGAGGAAAGATGAAGTGCAACAGATCAGTATTCAGAGCCTAACTGGAACTGAACTCCAGCATATGTTGATGCTCCTTATCAGTTCAAGTATTGTATTACACTCTTTATAAATTGTAGATAGTGTGTCTCTTATAGGCAGTGTGCCTCTTGTGAGCAGTGTGCTCGGGCAGTGAGCCCTAATTGGCAAGTGCCATTTTGTACTTCTATTCTTCTAACAGAGAATACAATCTTGGGTTAATCACCCCGTGGTTTTCTCCCTTAACAGGGTTTCCACATCAAAAATATTGTGTCATGTGTATTTCTATTTCATGGTTATGTTTGCTTGTTTGATATGATGTTGCACTAATTATTAAGAAAGTTCAGAAAGCTGAAATAATTAAGATAACTGATTCACCCCCCCCCTCTCAGTTATCAACATGAGGTACCCAGGGTAAAAGGTGTGCACTGGACTAAGGATGAGCCAGTTGCCATTTAGATCAGAGATCATCTTCGTAGCATTGGTGATTTCAAAGGTCAGAAAAATGCAATATGGGGTTACTTCAAGAATTTTTAGAGTATGATGCACTTAAGGGAAAGAATTCCTAAATCAATTGATCAAAAGTACAAAAATGAAATATGCTTCATGGTTGATACTGATCAGTGTCTAATGGAAGCAGTGGAACCTAGAATTGCTTGGATCATGCCCATGGGGTATGAACTAGATGAAAAAATCTTGAATATGTATGATCAACATCTTCTAAGCAAGCCTAAAGACACAATGGTTGAAAGATTTGGAACTTATGAAGAGTTGAATTTAAAACTGCATACTGAGCTTAGAGAACCTAAAACCAATAGGAAAGTAAGAAAAGAAGTTGAGCAGTTAGCTGAAAAATTGGGCCTAACTAAGGAGGCTGTGAGGAAACTTAGAGAAAGAACTGAAAAGGCTGAGAAAGAGAAACAAGATAAGAAACAAACAGATGCTTCGGTGGAACTCTCTTCCACTTCAAAAACTACTAGGAGCTCTATTGTTGTCCCTGTTCCTTCCAAGACTGCAAAACTGGAAGTAAAATCATCTGGAAAATGGGAGAAAAGAAAGAAAACAAAAGCATCCCGGAGCTATGAAAGCATAAGAGAGGAAGAAGAAGATATAGATTCTGACATTGAAATCAAGGAAATAAAGAACACCAGAACAAAAGCTGCAAAAGTAACCAAAGAAAAGTCCTCTGGAAGCAAAAGGTCCAATAAAAAGCAAAAGATAGAAGCATATAAGGAATATGTTGAGAAGCCCACACTTTCCCTAGAGGATGTGATAAAGTCAGTCACTGTAGATGGTAATCTAAAACCCATGATTGAACTCTATGATGAATACAGTGATGTGGATAAAAGGGTGTTGGAGGAAGCAACTGTCAGATATCTCAACATCTACAACAAGGCACTGATTGAGATAACTTCTGAGTTGCCACAAAGTTTGGTAAATATTTTGGAGTTGAGAAAAGAAAATGCCAAGAGCAAGGACATGGAAATCAGGGGACATGAGCTAATAAATTTGTGTCCTCAGATTTCACCTGATCAAATAGATATGATATTCAAGGAAGTCAAAGATGACTTTAGAAGCAAAAAGAGAATAAACAAACTCATGCTTGGAGAAACAAGTGAAATCGTTAAAGAAACTCAAGAAATTCTTTTGAAAGCATTGGAAAAGTACAATTTTCCCATAGTCACAGAAGAAGTTCGGGATGGTGAAGAAGAGAACATCATCGAGCTACAATTTGAGTTGGGTGAAGCCTCTATTTCAGAAGTGGAACAAGTAAATCAAGATGATACAAAAATGATGGATAAAGTAGTTGATGCAGGAGAAACTCCTAATCCACCTGACCCATCAGGAAAAGAAGATAATATTACTACTTCACAGAGCCCTCTGGATCAAGTAGCAAGTGGTGAACAAACAAAAAAGAGTCCCTCTGTAGAGAACACAAAGAAAATTAAAGCAGAGAAAGAGGAAGAAAAAGGAAATAAAGATAAAGTAGAAGAGGATGTTGCAAATGTTGAAGCACCTAATGCAGATACTGAGAAATCTGATGAACAAAAGGATGGTTCTGAAAATGTTGCAAGGGACACTGCAGATGTAGTGAAAAGTCTTCTTGAAAAAGAGATGCTTGAGCTTGATGAGCCTGAACTACTCCAAGGTCTAGCCAATCCAGATGCTCTCTCTCCATTTCAATTGATGAAAATAGCATCATTCACCCAAGTAAAGGCTAGAGAAAAGATGTTAAAGTTACACATGGAGGACAATGAGCTACTAGGGCTCGCAACTGGGATTTTGGAAAAGTTAATGCCTTCCTACCAGAAGAGTCCATCTGATTCCCCCTCCAGACATCTGAAAAATCTTGTGAGTTCTATAAATACTCATTTTGAGTCCTTTGAGAAGTCTACAGAGACAAAAGTCAGAAATGAGTTTTTGGATAAGAGATTTAGTGAAATTAAGAGTCTAATAGGGTATGATAGGGCTATACTTGCTATCAGTATAAAGAGTGTTCAAAATGCTCTAAGTGATAGAAGTGATGTATATAAATTTTGTCTATCTTGGCCCAAAGTAAGTGAGGATATTGATAAGAAGATAAAGGAACAAGAACTGAAATTGTCAAATCTATCCAATAATTTTGATCCTCTAACTATTTCACCCATAAGTCAGGAATGTCAAGTAATTAGCTTGACTGATGAGATAAAGAGACTTGTTAAAGAGAAAAGCAACATTATGAAAAGAATGTGTGAGCTCCAGGGATAGATTGCCCCTAAGTTAGAGACAATGTATAATGCCCTATCTAAAGCTCAAACTATAGATCAGACTAGTGATCCATCAGATCTATCAAAGGAAAAAACATATTCATTTTTTTTTGAGTGGGCACATCTCAATTTTGGATGAAATGAAGAGTACTTGGGCCTCTGAACTTGTCCAAATAACAACTAGCTTTGCAGACATTCTCAAGTTTATGTAAATAGAACTTAATGATTAGTTGTACATATGCGGTAGTATATACATAATTTCTGGAGAATTTTGGCTTGAGACCCCACCCTTTGCCATTGATGTCAAAGGGGGAGTGAAGAGCAGTGAAAAATGAGGAATCCAACAAAGGGGGAGCTTTATAACTAATAAAGAAGCACAAGTGTACAAAGTAAGGGGGAGCTACATTAGACACTTAGTCATTTTTCACTAAGTATTACCATCAATGCCAAAGGGGGAGATTTTTGGCAAGAGACACTGGTTCGTATTGACAAGTGTTGTCATTGATGGCAACTAAGATCATCCCAATCATCCACATAACATAATTTGTTCACACCGAAAGTCAGAATCAGAATTTGTCTAAGTCTGTACAGTTAGGAACAGAGCAGGTGACAGGGTCCGGTATCTTGGTCTGGACCTTTCCGGTGGAAAGGCATGGTTTGTTGTAGATCTAAGGTAGTTGTAAGCATTGTCAAGACACTCTAAATCCAGAGTTTTGTCCTCCGATGATGAATGACTCAAAACTTATTAGCTTCTGAGTATTAGGTTCAGTTTGACAGAACAGACAGAAGAAGAACAGGCCAACCTTGTGAATGATCTTAATTTCGGATGTATAGAAGTTGTTTATTGGGCAATTGGTGATGATCAGTGATGGTAGCTGACATGATTGATGATTTACGAATGTAAGTTTTGGTCCGCATCTCATATTATGTACGGATCTAGCCGACAGAGCAGAGTACTCAACAAAGTTCTAAATGTTCTTGAAGCCGACTGGTAAAATGATTGTAGATCATGTTGCAGATATATATAGTCGATGGAGTTGGATAATTTTGAAGTGTGCATGTGCGAATAAGGTGGAAATGTGAGAAGAGAAGAAAATCTAAGGTGCGAATGAAGACAAAGAAGTAAGAAGAGTGAGTAAAGATGAAATGTGTAAGATCAGTTTTTGTACTTATCTAGAACTAAAACTCTTGCATGGGTAGATGCTATTTATCAGTTCAAAATCTCTATTATTCTCTTGTAATCTTTCTGTAGGTAGTGAGTCTCCATTTGAGCAGTGAGCTCTGGGTAGTGAGCTTGAATGCATGTGCATTCCCAATTGTAAAAATACTTCTAACAGGGTATTAATCTTTGTGGGTTAACCCCCACCGTGGTTTTTCCCTCAACCGTGTTTCCACGTCAAAAATCTTGGTGTCAAGTGTGTTATTTATGTTTTTGCTCATGTGTTATTGATTGACGCTGAAATGTTTATATCATTAATTTGATTATAAGTTGTAAAGGAAGATTAAAGGTAGAAAAGATTAAAATATGTGACAACTGATTCACCCTCCCCCATCTCAGTTGTCTAGACCCAAACCAACAGATCCATGTCCTTATTAGAGTCCTCCTTCTCTTCCAATGGAGGAATTTCCTTGACTTGTTCTTCCTCAGTCTTCTCCTTGTCAGTTTTATCCTCAGCTTGATGTTCTGGAGAGGATCTTGTTTTAGTGTCATCAGTAGATACTTCTTTCTCCTCAGTCACTTTGTTGCCTTCATTTATTTCTTGTTCAAGGTTCGTTTATGGAATAGATGTATCATTTCCAACATCAGTTTCTTTATTATCATAAATGGTAGGGAGATTAAATTCCCTTAATGTGTCCAGGGTGATTTCTTCAGTTTCCTTTACCACCTTTTCAATATCTCCTCCCATGAGAGAATTCATTCTCCTTTTTGACTTGAATTTGTTGTGAATTGCTTTGGAGATTTTCACTTTTTCCTTCAGAGTGATTTCTGGATATAGTTTTATTAATGAATGTTCTCTAAGCTCACATCCTTTACCATAGCTGCTTCCTTTCTTGCAGACATTATGTTTGCCAGGCTATGTGGGAGATCATCAATTATTTCAATTAGGGTCTTGTTGTAGATGATTAGATATTCTACAATAGCAGTTTCAATGATCCTCTTATCTGGATCATTATATTCATCATATAATTGTGCAATTGGCTTTAGATTGCCATCCATTGTTATGGCTTTGAGCACATCTTCAAGACTTATAGTTGCTTCTTCTGTCTAAGGCACATCTTGCTTCTGCCTTTTCTTAGTCTTACCTTTATCAGAGGGTTTCTTTTTGCTGGTTCTAGAGGCTTTTGTAGCCTTAGTTTTCATCTTCTTTACTTCCTCATCTAATTTTGTTTCTTCATCCACTGCAATGCTTACATGCATTCTTTTAGCCTTGGTCTTCTTTCTTTTGTGACTGGTGGCAGGAGTTTCCACATTTTCAGATGGTGTGGGACCAGAGGGAGTAGATGTAGCTTCTGCAGAGGTAGATCCTTTGGTTCTCCTTCTTGTTACCTCTGGTTTTTCTAGTTCACCCTTGGATTCTTCTGAAGCTCCAATTGATTCACCTTTTTCATTTTCTTTTGCTTCCTTATCAACTTGTGCTTTTTCTCTTGCCTTTGTCACTTGTTCTTTTATGAATCCATGTTTCAGGGCAATTACTTCTGCTACTTTCTATGTATTTTCTTAGAGATCTTAGGTTTTCTCACTTCAACAAAGATTATAGCATGTAATTCCTCATAAGTCCCAAATCTTCCTTCATTGGGATCTCTGAGTTTACTTAACGCATGTTGAGCATAATTTTCTAATATTCCTCCATATACCTCATATCCCATGGGCATAACCCATACCGTTCTAGGCTTAACAACCTCCATCAAGCATTGATCTTTTGTTACAATAAAGCAAATAGTGTCCTTGTATTTTTCAACTACTACTCTAGGGATTCTTTCCCTGGCTTGCATTAACCTTTGGAAGTTTTTGAAATAGCCCCATAGGGCTGTGTTCTGAGCATCAATACTACCTATGCTATTAAGATGAGTTCTAATTTGCACTGCAATAGGTTTATCATTTGTCCACAATAGATTTTTCATACCTGGCAACTCTTGCATGAAGTAAAAGAATAAACAAATAATCGACATACCATATTTGAATGGATATTTTTGCTCTTTGGTCTTCCTTAAATTTTCCATCAGTTGTTGTTAGAGCAGTTCACAAAGATCATACTCTGTATCTTCCTTAACCATCTCAAATGCTGTGCAGATTACTGTACCAGAGACAGAGATTTCCCTGTTTGAGAAATAATCATTATACCCAATAATCATGGATGCAAATCTTACTGCATGGTCTTCAATATCATTGATTGCTAGCACCCTTTTATCAAACTTTGTTCCGGTGGCCTCCATTACTTTATCATTCTTCACGACTTTCAACACTGGTACCAATCTGGTGGAGCTTAACCCAGTTACATCCCTTATAGCATCTTTTGTGATTTTAAAAGGTCTTTCAAGCCACATGAATTCATCATGAACCTTGCTTAATACATACTGGATCCACTCATCCTCTACGAATGTCAGGAAGTCAATATACTAAATGAATTTCTTTGTTTCCAATGCCTTGTATTCAGTTTTCAAATCGTAATCCTCACCGCACAAGTGATCTAGAAATAAATCTATGAGTTTTCTTTTTCCATGCTCTTCCAGGACAACATGAATATAAGCCCTAACATCTTCTACATGCAAAACTCCATGTGGAACTTCTAAAAATGCACCCATCTGATCGACTTCAATAGATTTAAATGGGTGTTTATTGAATTTAGGTCGTGGTCACTCAGTGATATCAACAACTTGTGGGGTTTCCATTGCAAAGATTTCACAAATAAGGTTCCAATGGTAAATACCTTGTTGTGCCAAATTAGGGTTTTCTTCGCCTGAATCACTCTGAGTTCTTTGAATTTCTATCAATTATTGTTTGAAATCTTGCTTCAATCTCTCTTGGGTATCTGGTGGCTTGAATACAAAGTGAGTTGAAAGGCAAATGAGTTTCTTTTTATCCTCCGCACTTGAACTAATCATCATAAATGCTCATTCTCAAAAGTTGCCAGACTTTTCTCTAAAAGATACAGTCAATCAAAATTGCTCTGCAATGTGCCGCACTGACTCATTTTCTTCTAGATTTTCTTCCACAGGATCTTTCATATCATATTCCACCACATATCTTCATACTGGACTCTAGCACTAACTATCTGGCTGTGGGTTTTGGATTTTCAACACTGCTCCCCCTAAGCCAGAGCTCCCAATTTACTTCTTGGAGGAAGTATTTGCACTAGATGCTATTGCGGATCTATCCTTAACTTCAATTACTTCTTTCTTGATCCAGATCTTGTCCATTTCTTTCTAAGTTTCAACTAGATCAAATTTTTCTTTTCCCTTATCATTCCTCTATTTTATTTTCCTTTCTTCACAAACTCTTGCAACATGTCCAACTTTGTTGCAATTGTAGCACACAATGTTTCCTTGTCCTTGATTCCTTCCTCTGAATGAATTCATCCTTTATCTATATTGATTAGCCATGTATCCAAATCTATTGCATGCCAAACATCTTCCATTGAATGATTGAGTATTTTGAAAGCCATTTCTTACCAGATTTCTACATTTATTTGATCTATGACCAATTTTCTTGCAATTGAAACATTAACCAGAGAATGATGGAACATTCTAATTTATTCTACTCCTACACTGAGTAGCTTTATGACCAAACTTTTTGCAATTAAAACAATAGCCATTGAAATATGGGTACCTTTAAGCATTTGGCTACATGACCGGAGGTCTTCTAGGTCTTCTTCTTTGATTTCTGAATTGGTTCCCTCTGTTTTTCTTTAACTTAGTGTTTGCTTGGCCAGATTTTGAACTTTCTCCTTTCTGAAATCCCAAGCTTTGTTTATCACTGGCATTCTTTTGACTAGCAATCATCTCATCAAGTTTTACAGAGCTCATCTTGAACTTTTCTTCATAGCTCTTAGCTTTTTCCAGATTTGCTTTTAGACTCACAATTTCTTTTTCAAGTTTGACACAATCTTCTGACTTACTCTTTACCAATAGATTCAGGTCTTCCTCTACTTTTGTTTTTTCTATAACTTCCACTTTCAAATCATTCAAGGTTTCATTTGCTGATATCAATTAATTACTTACTTCTCTGTATTTTTCTTTGAATTTCTTGACTTGTTCTTTTAACTTTGAAATGCATTCATCAGCTTCTTGCATGTTATCCTTCAGATCCCTGACTTTTGCTTCAGACTTTTCAAGATCAATAAGAGTTGCTTCTAATTCCTTGTTGCTTTCATAATTTCCAAATCTTCTTGTTGCCATTATTACACTACCCCAGATCTTCTTTAAGCTGTTAGGCCTCTTCCAAGGAACCTTGCTCTGATACCAATTGTTGATAGTAAGGAATACTGAGAGGGGGGGTGAATCAGTATTCCACAAAACCACTTCTTAACAAGTTTATTAATCCAATCTCCAAAATTAATAATATGAAAGAAGAATAAACATAGGAATAGCAACCATAAAGACATAACACATGAATACCAAGATTTTTATGTGGAAAACCCAAAAAGGGAAAAACCATGGTGAGTGTTAGCTCACAATATATTATTATAGCACAATACCAGATTACAAGAAGGCTCACTGCCCAGAGAAATGCTCACTGCAAGAAAGGCTCATTACCTAGAGATAGAAAGAAGAAGGAAGAGTGGCTCATTGCCAAGTTGAACTTCTCAAACCACATCTACACATGCATGGTTGCAACTCCAATGAAGCATAGAAATACTGTCTCAAAACTCTTCATCTCTGACTACTTTGCTTTTACATAGGAGAACGATCTGTTTTCTTCTGCTCTTACACAATCACTTTACTTCGCATTTCACACATTTACATCACACATCACATCCTAAACACTGAATTCGATCCCATATATATATCTGCAAGACTTAGAATCTCCACATTGAGCCGGCCTACTTAGATAAAGCATATAGTTAATAAACTTGTAGCTGTCGGCCAAATCCATTCACCAAAATACATAGTGGATCTAAATAACATTTGAAACACCTTCTCATATGTTGGCTCCAACTACATAACCACTTAGGATAAAGTTCTAATCAATAGAACTTACTGCACACAAATCAAACTTATCATGTCAGCCTCTAACTCAGACCGTTACTGATTCAATTCATCTGTCAGACTACATCTTTTACTATGGACCACAGGCCTTGCTCAAAATCATGTCAAAGACTCCCCGAACATTACAAATCATACCTTCAGAACCACAAGGCAAAATATCCTTTAGCGGCAAAATGCGGACAATCAAAACTCAGACTTTGTCACAGTCAAACTCTGTGAAACAGTGTAGCGATACTCAGCAGCTGTAACTATCTTTTCAGTGGACTTCAGACTCTTCAACTCTAGATTTAGATACTTCATACAAGTGTTTACAATAGCTCAAAACCGCATATCAAGATATGCACCATCGGAGGAATACGGACCAAAACAACTAAGTGTACTGCTTTGAATAATACTATATTCTATTCTACCGGTCTTAGACCATTTGAAGCTATACTTCTGGAACTGATCAAAAGCTGAAACCTTGGATATAATATCATCTAAGAGTTAGGAATATCATACCAGAACTACAAACCTTGGTCTTCAACTACAGACCAATGCCAATCCAAACACTGTTCTTCTGTCTCTTCCTCTATACATTGCCAATACTTAGCCAATATGACTAAGTCTTCTTTACCGAACCACAATCTTTGTTCCAACCTTGTTCCTTTTCTTGTTGCCATCAATGATAACACTCAATTATTCAACATAGCAGTGTCTCTTACCAATAGGAATGCCTCGGGGGCTCATCAGAGATGGCCTTGCCTATGTGAAAGCTCTTAGGCACCGTAGCTTGACAAGGTGGTTTTTGACATAGTTTATTGCTTGGGATTTTGGTTGGTTATTTGAATTTTTTGTGGTTTTTGATGAATATTTGATGTTTTGGGGATTTTGAAGATATGTGGATGTTTTTTTGGATTTTTGGAATTTTTTTTTTGTATTTTTGGAATATGTGAATGTTTTTTGGATTTTTGCGAATAGGTGTCCCCCAATACCAATTTTAGGATCAGGAAATTGCCCCCAGTCAGGTATGGGGTAAAGTCATGATCATAACAAGATGGAATGAGGATGATGATGACATGTTGTGGGAAAAGCAGGAAGACACAAAATGCAAACGTATTTCCAAGCCA
Source organism: Cunninghamia lanceolata (assembly GCA_027924645.1). Classification (NCBI taxonomy): domain Eukaryota; kingdom Viridiplantae; phylum Streptophyta; class Pinopsida; order Cupressales; family Cupressaceae; genus Cunninghamia; species Cunninghamia lanceolata. Next base: position 38,991,904 of record BSBN01000391.1, on the reverse strand, counting down.
TGAAGAGGAGAATGTGAGTTGTTATGGATTACATGGATGATGGTGCAGGCTACATGCGGTTTATTCGCGGAGAGTGGAAGACTAGATGGAGTGATGGTAGAAAGGGAAGCCAAGATCAACTACACATGGCACCTATTTGCCAGGTTTTCACCATGGTACTTATCCAAAGCACTACCGGAGTGGTTTTCACTTTTGGATGAATTATTTCTCTTTACTATTATATTGTTTTTTTGTATTTTTTTTGTATTTTTTATTTTTTTGCTTTTTTGATTTAGGTATAGTATTTCTGAAGGTGCATGATGTTGATTGGCTCTGGTAGTGGTTCATCTTTGGGGGTAGCAACTTGATATACTCTTGATTCATATGTTGCAGTGATGATATAGGGGCCCAACTAGTTTGGTTCAAACTTTCCCTGCTTCTCCCTTTCCATTTGATTCTTAGGGTTTTCTTTCAGGACTAAGTCTCCAATGCTGAATTTTCAAACTCTGACCCTTTTGTTATAGCTGCACCGGAGAAAAATTTGATACTCTTGTAGGTGTACCAGAGCATTCTACCTTCTCTCATCTAGTAGTTTGAGCTCATTTAGTCTAGCTACTCTATAGTCTTCATCATCCACAAATTACCTTAGTGATACTCTTAGGGAGGGTAACTAAACCTCGATGGGCAAGATGGCTTCGGAACCATAGACAAGGGAATATGGGGTGGCTTCAGTGGGAGTGCAGATGCTAGTGTGGTAAGCCCACAAGGTCGGATTGAGTTGTACATGCCAGTCACTGCTAGCGTCATTGACAATCTTCTTGAGAATTTTTATAATGGTCTTATTTGACGCCTTGGATTGACCATTGCATTGGGGATAATATGGAGTGGCAAAATGGTGTTGAATGTGGAATCTTTCACATAACTCATAGACATCTTGATTTTTAAAGGGATGACCATTGTCTGTGACAATAGACTAAGGTACACCATACAGGCATATGATGTAGTTGAGGATGAATTTAGCTATTTGATTACTGGTGATGTATGTCATAGGGATGGCCTCAATCTACTTTGTGAAATATTCTGTGGTGATAATAATGAACTTATGGCTATTGGCGAAGGTGGGATGATTTTGCCCATGAGGTCAAGTCCCCATTGAGAGAATGGACATGGAGAAGTAAGTAGTTGCAAATCTTGGGTAGGTGCATGCACAAGATCTCCATGTATCTGATATTGTCTGCATTTTTTGGTGAAGTGATAAGCGTCCTTCTCCATGGTAGGCCAATAGTATCCAGCTCTAAGAATCTTCTTGGCTAGAGTAGGACCACTAGAATCAGCTCCGCATATACCCTCTTGTACTTCACATAGAGCCATTTGTGCTTCCTCGGTGTCAAGACATCGTAGGAGGGTATTGTCAAATCCACGGCGGTAGAGGGTGTCACTGATGATGACATATTTTGCAGATTGGTGGATGAAGGATTTACGCTGGTTGGTAGATAGGTTAGGTGGTAGAATTTGGTCATGGAGGTATGTATGGATATCATAATACCAGGGAGACATGGGACCAACAATCTCGCACACTAGCTCAAATTCAGGGACATCAAAGGCTGAGACGAACAGTTGTTCCACCAAGAACTCGAATTGTGGTGTATTTCTTGGGATATCAAGGAGAGATACAATTGTTGTCATTGCATCTGTTGCTCTATTCTAGACTCAAGGAATCTGATCAAAGACCACTACGTTGAAATATATCCTAAAACTATCAACCATTCTCTTATATGACATGAGCTTTTCATCTTTTGTGTCGTATTCATTGTTGACTTGCTTGATGACTAACTATGAATCATCGAAAAGTTGTAACGTTTTGATTTTCTAGTTAACAACCATTCATAATCCCGTGAGCAATGCCTCATATTCTGCTATGTTAATTGTACAAGGAAAGGCTATCCAAAATGCTTTAGGAATGGCATCGCCTTGAGGAGTGATGAACAAAATGCTAGCGCCTGAACCGTGATTTGTGCATGAGCCATCAAAGAATGTGTCCATGTTTTGGGAACATCGACTGAAAAGATTGATTCATCAAGAAAATCTACGACCAAGGGATGATCTACTATTGTAGGTGCTTCTGCCAGTTGGTCCGCAATCACTTGTCCTTTTATTACTTTGCAATCCACATATTCTATATCAAATTCGCTCAATACCTAACCCATTTGGCCAGTCGTCCTGTCAGGGCTGCTTTGCTGAGTAAGTATTTCAATGGGTCAATTTTTGTGATTAGCTTTGTCTTATGATTCAACATAGAATGTCGCAGCTTTTGTGTGGCAAAAACTATGGTAAGGCAAGCACATTCAATAAGATTGTAGTTCAACTCATATCCCACTAATGTTCTACTGATATAGTAGATTGTCCTTTCCTTTCCTTCCTCATCATTTTGTGCTAATAATGCCCCCAATGCTGAAGGTGTTGTTGATATGTATAATAAAAGGGGATTTCCTAGTATCAGAGGCATTAGAAAGGGTGGTGACAACAAATAGTCTTTGATCTTCTGAAAAGCTTCCTAGTAATGTTTTGTCCATACAAAGGGTACCCCTTTACAGAGTAAGTGCTAGAATGGGTGGCATTTGTCAGCAAGTTGTGTGATAAATCTCTTGATTGATTGCAATTTTCCTTGTCGACTATGTAGTTGTTTGAGATTTGTTGGTGGAGGCATTTCCATTATTGCTTTCACCTTAGCAGGATCAATTTCTATACCTCGACGTGAAACAATGTAGCCCAGTAGTTTGCCTGATGTAACTCCAAACACACATTTCTTGGGATTTAATCTGACTTTGTAAGTTCTTCAAGCTTTTTTAAGATCTTATCCAATACATTAAGATGAGTGTTTCTGGTGACTGATTTAGCTAATAAGTCATCGACATAATCTTCCATACATATGTGCATATAGTCGTGAAAGATTTTTGTCATTGCTCTCTTGTATGTAGCTCCTGTATTTTTGAGGCCAAAGGGCATGATGATTCAACAGTATGTGTCCCATGGACATGTGAATGTTGTTTTATGTTGATCTTCAGGTGCTATCCTTATTTGATTATATCCTAAGAAGCCATCCATCAGTGAGAGCATTTCAAAGCCAGTAGTAAGGTCGACGATAATGTCTATGTTTGGTAATGGAAAATCATCTTTCAAACACACTTTGTTTAAATCCCTGAAATCTTCACAAATTCAGATTTGGCTATTGGGTTTTGTGATTGGTACATGATTAGATACCCAGTCTGGATAGTCTATTGGTCTAATGAAGCCCACATCGAGTAGCTTTTTCAATTTTGCTTTCACCAAGAGTGTGAGATCTGTGGATGCATTTTCCTTAATTTCTACTTCACTGGTTTGGCATTTGGTAGTAGTAGCAGGTGATGTAAGATGAATTGTGGATCAAGCATAGGCACATGGGCATATGACCAGGTGAAATTGACTTGTCATGCCGAGAAGAAATCTTTGAATTCATGTTATTCCTGTTCTGTTAATGACTCAACGAAATGAATAATCTTAGGCTCTTCTTTTGTAGCGAGCTTGGTTTCAACAATTGTCTCTACTAATAGTGGTTATCTTTCTTGTGTGATAGGTAACATTTCCAACCCTGCATTCTTGGGTGCCTCAGAGAGATTTTTGCCCTTGGATATGTCCTTTATTTTTACTTTTTCATGGTCAATAAGCGCCTTTCAGTTTTCACTTAGTGACCTTTTTTATTTTTTATTTTCACTTTTGCAACTAGAGGGTGGAGTGGATTCTCCAAAATAAAATGAGTCATTGAGATCCATGATGTAACAAACTTTGTGATCCCTAGAGGTATGCCCTCTTTAAGTCCCATGAACTCAGCAATGGCTTTGTCATTCTCAAATAAATCCAAGCTAGGTGGATTTTGTTGATCCTAGTATATGAGCTCAGGATGGACTAAGGGAAAGCCATCATCAATGTTTATGTAACTTATGCTAATGGGGGTTAAAGTGTAGATAGAGGTATTGTCAGGATCCCAAAAGATGTTGATCTATACAGCACTGTCGGGTAAGTCAGGTGTGGAAGATTCAGCCTCAGGTTCAGGTGGGTCCCTTGATGTCTTGATGTCCTTGAAAGTACTTGCATTCCTCCCCAAGAGTAACTTAGTACTAGGAGTACTCTCTCTTCGTGGTGTATACCCTAGGTCCTTGTTGCGAGGTCGCATGGTAGGTTGGATGGGTTCTGTTATCTAACTTTTTTTAGGTCCCAATCCACTATGCATGTGATATCCTTGCTGTTTGATAAATTCATAGCCTTTGCCGTATCATTCCATGGGCAATTGTACATGCTTGACCTCTTCTTCTTCCTTGTAGAGCCACTTAGCAACATCATCGTCCACGTCCTCCTTGCTTAATTCTCCTCATTTGGTGAAGGTGGTGGGGGCAGCAGTGATGATCTCCTTAGGTTTGATTGGGCCAGGTTTGTGGTGAGACCTTGGTGACGTTGGGATCTTGTCGATGCAATATGACCTTTCTACCTTGTATTCCCCACATCCTTTGTCCTGGATTTGGACTTCAGGGTTGTGTGGCGGGTTGAATGGGGTGGTGGATTTGGATAACGTGGATGGGTCAACATATTGTGATGAGGTGGAGGGTAAAATTCCCTTATTTACGGGCACTTGATGCTGTGGGACTTCTCTTAGGTGGCTACAATACTGAAAAGCATCAGGATCACCAGGTATAGTGATTTCGGTGCCATTGTAAGGGAATTTAATGCATTGGTGGTAGGTGGATGGCATGACCTTCATGGCATGGATCCATGGTCAGCTAAGGATGAGATTGTAGGGGAGTTTAGTATCCAAGGTTCTACATGAAATGCAGTATTGAGAGTGGCGGGCCCAACTCTTACGGGGAGTGTGATTACTCCCTTGGAGGAACGTTCTGTATCGTCATAAGCTTTGATAATAATTCTCTTGGTAGGGTCCACACATGCTTCGTAGTAACCCAATATCATTACTAACTTTAGAGGACATATATTCAATCTAGCTCCACTGTCTACCAGGACTCATCTAATCTTGTGTTTGTTAATGAAGACCTCGAGGTGAAGTGGGTCGGTATGATTTGGCCATTGCGAAGGTACATCGCGTTTGGTGAAGGTGATGTGGTTGGAGGTGGCTAAGTGTCCCACCATGGCTTGGAATTGATTGACATTTAGGTCCGTGGGAATGGAAGATTCCAACAAAGTTTTGTCAAGGATGGCCTTGTGTTTCGGGGATAGCCGAAGGAGTTCAAAGATGGATATTTTGGACGGGGTCTTTTTTAGGTGGTCTAAGAGATTGTATTAGGTCTTCAGTTGTGCATTGGTTGGATTGGATGAATTGGATGGGGCACCCTATATTGTTACCTTGGCCTTGCATGTGGTGACGACACACTCGGGACGGGATTTGATGGTGATCATGGAGACGTTATTATCAAAGGCATAGATGCTATTAACGGTATATTCGTATACAACATTGTTGTAATTAACATGATCATGCGGCTTGGTTCCCGAGGTGGAGGTTGTTCTTGATATGTGATTTTGTAAAGGATCCTGAAAGATAGGATGATCGGTATTGGAGGAACTTTGTCGATTATCTATAGTGATATCTCCTCGATTAATGAAATCTTGTATGATGTTCCTCAATTTATAATAGTTAGATGTTTTGTGCCCTTTGATTCTTTGATAGTCACAAAACTTGTTGTCATTCCAAGAAGGTGGTTTAAAAGCAGGGTCATATGGCTTGACCTTCGGTAATTGAATGAGGTTTGATTGTAACAACTTCTTGAGGATTATCTCAATGGGTTCTGTTAGGGGTGTAAAGTTTCACCGAGGATTGTTATTCCTTAGAGGAGATCTTCTTTGATTATTCTGAATTGCGTTGGCTATTTGTTGTTGTTGTTGCAGTTGTTGTTGGGTAATTGGTTGATTATTTTACATCGGGGGTGCTTTAAGTGTGAGAATGGGGCCGGTCCTATTGACTGATTTTGTGTCCATGACCCCATCATTGGTGACATTCTTATTTCGCAACCAAAACCTATTCTTATCATAAGGCAAGTTTTGGTTGTTTTGGTTTTTGTTGAAAATTTTGATCACGCACTTAGCTATGAGGACTTTTTCTATGGTCATTCCCTTTTCAACAACTTCTCTGAAGGAGGTGCAACAATGAATTTTCATTTCGTGCATGAGTTCTTTGTTCAAGTTTTCCATGAAAATTGGTACTAATTGGTCTTTGGGAATTTGGCATGGACACTTGCTAGCAACACTTCTCCACCTTTGGAAGAAGGAGATGAAGGTTTCCCCATCTTCTTGTCTAGTGTGGCATAGGGTGGCAACATTCACATGTCCATCTCAATGTTATAAGAGAAGTGGGATATGAATTTATCTGCGAATTCAGTCCATGTCCTAATCCCGGTGGGGAGGTGTGCGAACCATTCGAGCTCTTGGCCAGTGAGACTCCTTGGGAATAATCTCATCAAATAGGTATGTTCATATGCAATCACAAGACATGCTGTGTGAAATTCCCGCACATGCTCTATGGGACTTCCTTTCCCCCTATATTTGTTAAATATGGGCACATTGTAGTTTGGTGGGAAAGGTGGCATGTAAATTCTTTTATCGAAGCCTGGTAAATGAACATTGTCTAGTGTGGCCAAGACAAATACGTATGCTTTCTCCTTGCATCATTGTGTGAACTTAGAGATCAAAAGTATTTGCGCTTGTGTTGCTTTTGTACCCTTTTAGAGAGGCCTGCCTTGGTGGGAAAAGAGGTACTCACCCCAAGGGAACAACCTCAGGCGGTACTTTCGATCAATCTGCTATACAAAATAGGATAAGGTGAAAGCCAAGTCTTAACCGGTATCAACACTTACCGTACAGTGCTAGTTCGAAAGGAGGCATACCTTGTGTTGACGCCTGAATTGACTGGTAGTTTTTGAAAAATTTTCATTCAGGCACTTTCCCTAAGTATCCAAAAAAATGCTCTAAGTGTTGGACCTCCTCAGCATTTTTCAACTGCATCATCATATTTTCTTGAGGAGGAGGTCATCATCATCATGTTTGTTTCCATGAGGGTCAGCATCATCATGTTCTCCTTCGACCGGTTTCTCATCGTCATCATCATATTTCGCTGTCGGGTGATGTTCGGGTTTTATCCTGATGATGCTGACGAGCTACAGTGCGCCCTTATCTGCTTGCGAGGGTGATTCTTCAAAGTCTCCGGTGATCTTCCATTTATCACCTTGCGTAGGCATGATGATGATGTTGCTTATTCTTTGAATTGCTCGACCTAACTTGTTTTTTCCTAAGGGTCGTGTTCATCATCATCATATTTCCAGTTATCATCCTGCTGCTTGTGGAGGTCATCATATTTTCTGCCTTCATGATATTTCGCCAGGGTGATATTTCTATCATCGGGTGATCTTGGTTATGATCATCCTGATGATGATGTTGAAGAGTTTTAAGTGCGACCCGATATTCACTAGGGTCATCATATTTCGAACGTCAGGATGATCCTAGTCAATATCATCCTGATGATGTTGTATCACTTCTTGTTCTTTTTTTCTCATCCTGATGATGCTGACGTTATCCTTATCCCAGGGTGATATTTTTCTTTCTGCCTAACTGCATCATGATATTCCGAAGGAGGGGGTGATATTTTCATATCACCCGGATATATGTTTGTTTGTTCGAGCATCATGATGATGCTAATATTAAGGAGATATCCGCCTGCTTGCTTCGCGCATTATCTACTGGGGGTGATCTTTTCAAGCAGCATCATCATATTCAGTTTTCGCCCCGATCTTATAGAGGAGCTACAGTGCAACCTGATATTTTCACATCAGGAGGATATTTCCAAATATCCGGTTGTCTTCCGAATATCATGATGATGTTAATATGATGATGACGTCATCAAGGTCCGCGGGGGTCATATTTCTAACAACTGATCATCTTGAAGAGACCTCCTGATATTTGCAAACATGATGATGACGTCATCCGGATATGAGGAGGTGCGCAGTAGGCAGATATGATGATGACGTCAGCAGGATATGATGATGACGTCATCAGGATGTTCATCGGCCAGACTTTTGTTATAAGCTCAGCAGGAGGATGTTCCTCCAATGGATCAGGTTGTGCCGATTATCATGAAGGCTATGTTTCAAATATCATGATGACGTCAGGGTGATATTTCGAACAACAGGATATCATGCTGTTGGAGGATGATGATGATGAAGTCTATACTAGTGTCGTCAGGAGCAAAAGCGCCGACATGATATATGCTCATGACCTAGTATATAAAGTGCAAAGGAGGTTGCTGCGGGGTGCATGTGGGATAATTGTATCCTGCATTTTTGAAATATCATGATGATGAATCTCGGCGGGAAGCGGTTGCGACTGTCTGTTTGTTGTTCTTCCCGAGGCCGCGGGTTGGTGCGCCATCAATGGCGATTGTTGCAGAGGTATGGGCGATGGCGTGGACGAATGTTGTACCTGATTGAAGATCTGAATCCCTAGGTGATGGCGCAGGGCTCGAGAAATCTTCCTGTCTCCTCCCCTACCTGCTGCATTCAAGTTTGGGCGCCAATCTGGTTGTGTTTGAGCGCCATTTTCATGATACTGTGTATCTGGCGAAATTTTGGTCAACATTGTAATTAATTGCTGAGCGCCTACCTGGCTGTTATAAGCAGGTTGTGTTGTTCATTTGTGGTTGTTGAAAGTTGTAGATTTTTGGCTCTGTAATCCAAAACCAGCTGATCTGGTTGCTCTGTACAGTTTTTCTTGTGAGTTTATGTATCTCCTGTTGTAGGACTTGGCATGAATCCACTGGTTTCATGGTTGATCTTATATGAGTAATGCTGTTTAGCATGTGTTGTGTTAATTCTGTCTCCAGTATTACATGTATCCTTCTTCTGGATCTGGATGTTTGCTTATGTTTAGATTCTAGAGCATAGAATTCCTATGTTGAATGTCTGATCTTTTAACCTCTGCTCAAGGGGCAGATTAAACTGTTTTCAGGTTGAACATTGGGAAGGGTATACTGCAGTAGGGATACCATAAGTAGAGATAGCTCAACACTCTATATTGGGAGATGTCTGTAAGGCAGATATCATGTTTGTCCCCCTGAAATCCAGCTCTAGCTATTCATGCTGATCATTCACAGGTGTATGTCTACCGACTCCAAGCCCTGGATAGGCACCAATCATGCTGTGTTCTTGTGTTATACACCATGTCCAGCTTTGCATCCAAATTCATATCAAAACACTTCATACTTCCACCTGTTAGTTGTAGGAGTAGGATTAGGAACCCCCTGCATGCTCTCATACCCAACCAGACATCATGTCCAAGAATGTTGCCAGCCTTGTGATCTATCATACAGATCTTGGTCCATACATGAGAGCATTCTGCCTGCTGTTGTCAAGTCAGATCTTTCTATCTTTGAGCCAGTCAAGGTTACATCTTAAGTTATAGGGATACCCCCCTTGGTGCAGCAGAACCAGAAGTGAAGGGGAGGAGCTCACGCAACCTCCTGTATTCAGTTGGCCTGAATCTGCCTGTGCATTAGAAGTGGCAAACCCTAATGCTGATTCAGAAGGAATGTCAACACCTTGTGTATATGAGACTCCTAGTAGGACTAGTTAAAGCTTTAAGTAGCTTGTTGGATGCTCGTAATGTGCCGGTGCCCTGAACTTTGACTAGACCCCTTTAGATTAGAGGCCTACCATTTTGACTTTTGGCATCTTGTTCGGTGCAAGGGAAATCGATATAAACCCCCAAGATTACCCACCATATGGCTCCCTAGAGATGAGATGGTAATCCTCGGTTTAGCATAAGCTATGCGTAGCTTTCCAAGGAAAGGGTGATTGGGTCATCCTTCCAGTCCTAGAGGCCCCTAGCCATCCTCTCTCACATGAACAAGATAATGCACACACTCATAGAGGGTGTGAAGACATTTGAGTCAGAGATTCCAAGTTGTGAGCTTGAACAAGCTACCGACAATCATTGACCTTAGGATAGGCATTATCTTATGTGTGTGAACTATTCTTGAATTGTGATAAGACCCATAGAAATTTGTGGTTGGAACACCCCCGAACATACACATTACACTGCCCAAGTCAAGAGTCACAACCAAACTGCGTGCTGAGTGTCTTTTATGTGTGAAGTGTTTTCTGAAATTTTCAACAAAACTGCCAAACAAAACATAGAAAACTAATTTTTAGGCTCCCTCAAATAGAGAAATGCATTTGCAGCTTTCTAAAGTGCATCTGCAGAACTATGAGGCATACACTAATTTTTGTGATGCAGTCCTGTGTGACACATCTGCCTGTAGTGAAAATATTTTAGAGGATCCTTTGAAATTTTCTCTCCCAATCCAATATGACTACAACTGTGTAAAAAACATCTCAGACCTGCTAGTTCTTTATGTCCATTAGCTTCATCTCTTTAGGATAAATTTACACACCTTTAGATTTAGTTGTCCAAACTAATCTTTTTAGGATCAATTTGCATATTCACGTCATCCTTTTAGAATTAGATTGTATATTCAATTCCACTTCCTTAGAATCAAATTACATTGTCCAAACCCTTTAGTCCATCATTAGAACATTAAAACTCAACCCTTAGAGAGGTTCCTAAAAATATTAGTCTTCCTAAAAGTTGAAACATAAGGAGAAACTGTTGAAGCTTGACTGCATCATAAGTACAAAATTAGACCAAAAGACCTTGATATATTTTCTAAATCAATCACCATTTGGGCTTATTACTCATGAGTCTAGTATAAGTCCACCCATTCAAAGTGAAGCCTCAACCTACGAGCTCACTTCAATCAATCAATGACTCTTTTCTCTACATCAAACACTTCAAGGTCTTGACAAATCCAACTTGTGCTTTGAAAAGGTCATTAGTAGACAATAGTATCCTCTTGGAGCTAAAATTTTTGAAGACTAATAATCATTAGCCTCTAACATAGTCTTAGTCTCATTTCCTTAGTAGCATTTCAAAGCATTGACATACCATCCCCCCATTTAGTCATTTGCATAAATACAACATTAGTATCATTATCTTCTAAGAAAATACCAAAAATATCCTTGCATTTTCATCCTTAGTGTCACTAGGCATACTTATATCCTAAAAAGACCAAAAAAACAAATTACATAGTGCATTTTCACCTTGCATTACCATCTTATCCAAAAAATACCAAAAAACATAGCATAGAAACATTACATTTTCATCCTTAGGATAAATTCATCCTCCCACAAACTAGTAGGTCTTATATGGTCGAGACACAATTGTAAAGAAAAGAAAGGGAGAATCCTTAGAACATCTCGTAAACACCATGAGATTTGGAACTTCATCCAACATGGGTAATCCCTTTGAGAACATCCTTTTATGAGAAGAAGACAAAGGAATTACGCAACAAGAAATTGAGGAAGCTTCCCAAGACCCTAGGATGTTGTGAATTTTAGATGAGATGATTACCGCAAATGCACAAAGCTACCTCATGAAACTTTTGCAAAATGGTACCAAGCTTCCGCCGGGGTGGATGTTAACATGATTATAGGATCACCATGTAACAATACCACTCAAAGCCAAGGACAAATAACGCCTTCCTCTAGTCACACAAATCCCACACAAGAGCTTGTCACCATTCCCATGAGGCAAACATCACAAGATTCCACAATATCCCATTTGACATTTGACACCAACAACATGAATGTTATGTCCCAACCATTGAACTTCGCAAATCCTTTCACCTCAATGAACATGATTCAAAACAAAAGGATGCGAAAGATACACATAATGACTTTTAGGGGACAAAACACCACATCAAATGCAAACTTGAACCTTGGGCCTCAAAATAATTTAGGCAATTCAAGCATAGATCCCCTTGGCCAAAACATCAATGCGAACATGAATGCCTTAAACTAGCAATATGTGGACCCAAATGACCAAACACCAATACCTTTGGGTCTACACACGGCAATGTTTTAAACCATCAATATATAGACCTGCAACATCAAAACAACGTCATACCAAATGTGAACTTTGGGTACACAAATGGAAACATCTTGAACCATCAATATATAGACCCGCAAAATCAAAACAATAACGTTATACCCAACACTTTCACAAACATCAATGCCACTCATAACAATGCCTTGAATAAACAATATGTGGATCCAAATTATCAAAACAATAACGTCTTCATGAATGTCAATGCCACTCATCAACAATATGTAGATCCAAATTGTCAAAACAACAATATCATACCTAACACTCACATAAACATTGGGTTTACACAAAGACACACCATTCCCCAAAATCATCAACACATTAATCAAAATGCTAGTGCCTCACATCAAAACACTCATCATGTCCAAAACCAAAACCCCTTTTTCCAAACAAATCCTCACAACATCCAAAACCAACACACCACAAATGCTTCGTCCCATTACCAATACATTAATCCCAATACCACATATATACCCAACAATCAAAATCTAAACTCGTCTTCATCATACATCCCTTTAAACACAAACACCAACCCACTCGTCACAAACTTAGGACCGCAAAACATATCGGCACTAAGCATAGGTAACTCACATCAACACACAACCATGAACGCCTTGAACACACCACTAAACTCCTTTAAGGCCATGGCACGCAAGATACAAATGGTAGATCAAAACTTCTCGAACATGCAAATCTCTACCACTAAGAAGGGATATTCCATGGAAGACTTATGTCCCTATCCCTATGGAATATTTTTGTGTTGAGTTACAATGGTATGTAAGGGGTCATTCATGAAGTATTTGGTTTTTACGTGGATTTTAATGTTAAATATTTTAAATATGTAACCCACAGTTTGTGCCTGTTGCTCAAGTGACACGTGCTTCTTAATGACAACTACCCCTTAGAATGGCGTGGGCTTTGACCATACATAAAGCCCAAGGTCTTACACTTGACAAGGTCATGATAGACATTGGTCCTATAGAACGCCAAGGTTTACTCTTCACTATTGTCTCTCATGTTCAACGTCTTAAAGACATACGCTTCTCACTTGCTTTCACCTTCCAATAGTATGCTCGCATGCAGGACAATGCCTATCTTTCTCTTAGAAAAGGGAGGAGACACGTCTCAAGGCTCTTGAAGCCTTCGTTCCATAGTAGAAATGTCTTTCATATAAGCTTGTTAGTGCTCCACTACTGAATGTGTGTTTTGTATTGCTTTTCTAACCCCACTAATTTCACCCTCATGTAAATTTACAGATAACTACTTCCCTAGAAATCATTTGTTTCTGAATTTGTATTTGTTCTTCTATGGTCATACTTCAATTAATTATTTAATAATTTAAGGCCTATATGTCAAATTAGAATACACATTGCATGTTGAAAAGGGTTGAGGCATGAGATGGATAATATAATGGATGGACAATAATGGCGAATGTTATTAAGCATTAAGTACGATTTCATTTCTATGTATTAAACCCTATATAATTATTTACTTGAAGTCTTCATAAGTTGTTTACCAAAATATTTTCAATGACCTATTATCAAAATACACATGGATTAATACCCATCAGCCACATTTGTAGAAAGCTAAAGACTTTCACCCTTATGTAAACTATTTTTTTATTGTAACAAGTAGATTTAAATATATGTTACACCCTTATGCTTATCCAGTTATTATGTTTTGGGTTAAATTTAAATCAATATTATTAAATTTTGGGATAAATTTAAATCAATATAGACTGAAATATGTGTACCAAACCATATATTACAATCTACCTTTTTCAAAACATTTCCTTTGAAAGCAAATAAGCAGAGGGAGGGCAGTTCATAAATTTCTGGTACTTTTTTTGACACTTGAACAGAACCTGGCACTTCAAAATGGGAAAATGCCTGCTTATGCTTCTCTTTGCTCATTGTAGCATAATTCCCTTTGATTTCCTTGACCTTCGAAGCCAACATCTAATCTTTATCAGGTGGTATTGAATGTAAAAGTCTTAGAGGAGATAAAGAAGCCTCATTTTTTACATATCTAGATCAAACTCTCTTGAGAATTTTGTACCCTTTAGATATCTTCCTCTAAGATTTGAAAGGAAGTGGACATCCTCCAAGAAACCTTTTTACACTTAAAAGCGCCTTGTTGTATGCACTCTTAATGTACTTCAACTCCTTATATGATTGTTTGTTTCTATCACAATGTGTTATGGCTCTAATGAAGTAAGATTAAATGAATTAAATCAAATATATTTAATTGTGGGTTAAGCTTTGGTGAGTTGTCAAAATTTTATTGTCAGCTTCGTTTGTTTTTATCGTAGAATTGTATTACAATTTGTGCTGTCTCTAAATGCATTTAAAACATAGCATGAAATGGTGTATTTGACTTGTCTTCAATGCCATTCAAAAGTTTACAAGGGAGGGTTGCGTGAATGCATTACGAAGATGTTCACCAATGCTACATGTTGACTAATCAATGCTCAAGTTCGTCCAATAACATTGTGGCTCCACCCAATACATATTTTGTTCAAAGAAGATATGTTTTAGTAGGAGAAACAACCCATCAAACTTATCATACATTATAGCCAAGATACCCAACACATTATAAAGGACTTGCATTTTGTCCACCTGCAACAAACATGTAGATGCATCCATTGCGTAGGCCCTTTGAAATCCAATTGTTTGCAAACAAATACAAATCTGTATTTAAAATTCACCTTATATCTTAATTTATAAAACATTAAAGGCAATGAAAAACTGTAAAAATTAAAATTGATTATATAAATTATACAGATCACAAAGTTACCAATTTCAAGTCATTGGTAGCAAGTTTGTTTCACATCTAGATGTGTTGATGGGTGTAGAATTACATTTTGAAGTTGCTTTGCGAGAAGCCTCATTCCCTCGAGTCAATAGGTGTGACTAAGTTGACATTAGACAGAGTGCATCACCCTATTTTTTGTTCATTTTAATAGGTGTACCTATGAAATCATAATAACCAACAATGTTCTTTATCTCTTGTTAAATTACTATAGTATAATTCATTACATTCAAACAAGCATAAAATATTTTTTTAAAAAAATCCAAGATTACTTATAACACTCAATTGAATGCAAATATCTATCAGCTTACCCATTACATTTTGCTGGATACATTTTGTTGGGAGAACCACTCCCTATAAATTGCCCCATATTGCCCCGGATAGGGCCCTGTAATTTAGTGTACTACCCTCCAAATTTGTCTGGGAATTCGGGCGGCTCGCATTACACACTGCAGTACACAACCAGAGAAATTTCCAAACACTATTAATACGGCAAACAAAAGTGTTTTCTGGTAATGAGTATGAATAGCTATATTAATGGAGCTTCTTTCAGAATTGATACTCGGATAAATTGTAATTCCAAGGCATTTTGTGGATACAGGCACAATAGAAATCTGTGCCGTATTCTATGTCCCTGGCAGCAAAAGTTGGATTCCATGTCAATGTTATTGTCGGTAGCCATGGAAATGGATTTACACGCAGATTTTGTTAGTAAAACAAGTCGGAAAGTAATTGTTATCAGCCGCTTCTATTTGTGTCTGTGCTATACTCAAACTCCAAACATGTGCAAAGTTTCCTGCAAGGATGCGCTTTTCATTGTAGGCGTTGCAGGACTGTTTCTGGGTAACGATAAATGACAGATCTTATAAAAACAGGAAGCATATATACAAATTAATTTTCAACACATCAGAGTGGCGCAGCGGAAGCGTGGTGGGCCCATAACCCACAGGTCCCAGGATCGAAACCTGGCTCTGATATCAGATTATACATGATCAGTTGTGGCTTCCGTTACTTTTCACCTTTGCAAGTTGTACGCTGGCATGGATTTATTATGCAACAATATTTAATGTGTTATATCATTTTGCAACGAAATCTGTCAAACACCGTGGAAAGGTGTATCTATGTGAATGAAAAACAATACAAAGGATCTTACGTCTAGACAAACTCGAAAACTGAAACAAACAAAAAAGAGAAATTTCACATCGATTTTGCCGAAAACAGCGCTTAGGCACCTGTTAGGCACATCAGAAATGTCAGCCAATTCAAGCAGATCAAGATGAGCCAAAGCAAGTTAAAGATAAGGAAAAATAGCGAGTTCCTCATACCACATAACGCCAGATACAAAGCAGAATGGGGATGAAATTCATCCTCCAAATAAGAAAGAGGGCGATGAAAGTAGTCACGAGTGCGGAGATGTTTATAGCCCTGCCACAACACCTTTGCTATGGTCCTCAGAACTGTATGTCAGCGAACTAATGATCATGAAGAAGAGGATTCAATCCTTAGAAGAAAAAGATAAAACAAAAGATAACAAGGTGAAGAAGATCACAGAATCCTATGAGAAATTAACAAGGGAGAACAAACTTCTTAAAGAACAAGTAAACAAACTGCAAGTTAGCTTGATTAAAGGTGAGCAAGAAGTGATTTCAATGAGACAGGTTTTAGATCAAATGAAAGCAATGGAAGAGATTAAACCAAAAGGGTTAGTAGAAAGCAGCGATTCTCAGTTAACAAAAATCCAATCTGCCATGGCAGACATGGAGAAAAGAGAAAAACAGCTGCAAGAACAAATAGGAGAAGCCAAATCATGGGCTCAAGTAGCGAAGGGACAGTTAGATTTGCAAAGAGAACTCATTGAAAAACAGGTGATAAGACAGATAAGGGAGGAAAAGGACAGGTCTGGTAGGGCGGTGAATATTGTCATCAAAGGTCTAAAAGATTACGGTGAGAAAGAAACCACAAAGGAGCTAGCAAGAGACTTTTTTAGAGATCAAATGCAATGGACAGGACCTATCCTTCAAGCAAACAGAATCGGAAAATGGACAGGAGGGGACAAGTGCAGGCATGTAAGAGTCACTTTAAGGAATATAGAGGACAAGATCGTGCTGCTAAAGAACAAAAAATTCCTTAGAGGCACGCAAATTTATCTCGATGAAGATCTAACCATAGCACAATAGGAGGAAAGGCGAAAGGAATGGGTGAAAGTAAAGGCAGCTAGAGAGGTAGGAAAATGGGCTTGGCTGCAAAATGGAAAGGCCCAAGTTAGCGATAGAATGGTACACAAGAAATTGGAAGTGGGGGCTCCCCAGGATCATTTGACATTAGTGAGTTGGAATTGTAGAGGATATCCAAAGAAAAGAAGAAAGACAAAGGATGGACAAAGAAAAGAAGAAAGACTGTGAAAATCCAATAAGGGGAAAAAAGAGAAATATGTGAAAGAAAGGAGAATAGAGCTAATTGCTCTAGGAAAACATAAACCCAAAAAATTTTGGAAGGAGCTACAACAAAAGAGAAAGCAAACTGAAAACAATATTACAGAGTCTCAATGGCTAGAGTATGCAAAGTTATTGTATGAGCGTGATCAGGATAAAACATAGGCCTTCAGTTATCAATGCAAAAACTGAACTTTTCACCATTGAAGATATCAACCAAGGCATAAAAAAGTTAGCGGGTGGGAAAGCTCATGATATTAATGCGCTGCAAGCTGAGCATTTAAAGTGGGGTATTGAGGTTCTTGCACCACATATCATGCACATCTTCAACAACATCATTCAAGAGGGATTCCCAGAAGATTAGACGACGAGTCTTGTTATTCCTCTCTACAAAAGTGGTGATACCAATAATCCATTGAATTACCGCACAATTATGATTAACCCCCTCTTGGGTAAGCTATTTGGCAGCATGATGGAGAGTAGAATTAGTAGGTGGGTTGAAAAAGAAGAAAAAAGAGCCAAAGGACAAGCTGGTTTTAGGCCTAAGCACTCTACTGTTGATCATGGAGTTACCCTTCACTTTTTGATTGAAAAAATATGGAACACAAAAGGGGATGAGTCCTTTTGCTACTTTGTTGACTTCAAAAAAGCCTTTGACATAGTCCCCCATAGCAAACTTTGGAGAAGGATGGAGGAACTTGGTGTTCCGGATGAATTTAGAGCTGTGGTTCATAGGATGTATGAGCAGATCAAAGCAAAAATTAGAACCAAAGATGGGCTGTCAGAGTGTTTTGGCAGCGATATCGGTGTCAAACAAGGCTGCCCGCTTTCCCCAACCTTGTTTGGGCTTTACATTGATAAACTAGAGGACTGGATAAACCAAACTAGTGGAGAAAGAGTTCAGTTAGCTAATTATGTTATAAAGCTATTGCTATATGCAGATGACCTCATACCAATTGCTAAAACTGCTAATAGCCTAAGAGAGCACCTGAGGGCGTTGGAAACCTTTTGTCATGAAGTGGGGATGCGAGTAAACACTAGCAAAACCAAAGTGATGATTTTCTCGATGCGGAGAAAAAAGAACTTTAGCTTTCTTTTTGAGGGCAGCCAACTGGAAATTGTTGATGAGTATAAATACCTTGGGCTTTTCCACAACAAACTCAGTTGGGAAACATGTAGAGAAAAAAGAATTCAGGGGGGCTGGAAAGCACTTTATTCCCTTCAAAATAGGTGTAGAAATGTAGAATTATGGGATTGGAAAACCAAGAGAACGCTTTTCGGTTTGCTTGTTATGCCTATGATCCTTTATCGCTGCGAAATTTGGGGCAGCAGTTTATCTGATCAGAAATGGATGCAAATTGAAAGGATCCAAAAGCATCTCATCATTAGCAGTCTTAAAATTAAGACTATTGTCCCGTATGAGATTTTATTGGCTGAAACAGGTCTGTTCCCTTTAGAAGCATCGTCAATAGTTCGTTTGGTAAGTTACCTAAGGAAGATTCAGAAAATCTAAAGCAACCGCTGGCCTAAATTAATCATGGAGGAAGAGCTGAACAGAAGAAAGAAGACATGGAGGAAACAAATGAACAGTGGTTAAAGAAATGGGGCATTAATATGCAGAGTGTTCGCATACCAACGAGGAAATAAAAAGGTATGTTAGAGAAAAATTTAGACACAACATGTGGATCAATCAAAAGGGACGGAAAAAAGCCTACTATGTCAAGGAGTTCAACCCTACGTGGGACCATGTCGAAAAGGCCTACATAGGGGCAGATATTAAATGGAAAGCAAAAATGTTGATTGCGCAAATAAGGACTAGCTCACATCATCTTAGATGTGAAACAGGCAGATGGCGAATTCCCAAAGAAGAGTGGGAAAATAGAGAGTGTCTCTTTTGCGACAAAGGTGTGGTCGAGACAGAGTGGCATTTCATCATGGAATGCTCGGCCTACAGCGACATTTGTGACAGCTATGAAGACATCTTAAATATCAATAGTTTAAACACCTTGTTTGAAGAGGCGAGATTGGGTAAAGCAGCAAACCTACTTATCAAAATTCACAGCAGGAGATTCGATCTCGAACGGAGGCTTCAAATTGTTTAGTGCTTCGCTGCCTATTTCTTTGGTTCGTGTTGTGCAGTTCTAGGTCCCTTAGGCTGCTGTGGCCTCGTGGACGTTATTAAAATCTTTCATTTCATTTCAACGATGTTTAACTGGGCAAAAACGTGGCAATGAAGATAACCTAAGCTGAACAAATCAGATTACTGCATTTAGAGTTCTACTTTTTTGAAAATTGTGATTGATTGAATTGAAATAATTTTCAGAGGGGTGGTAACTCAGTTGTATGGTGTGTAGATCTTCCTGAGAAGTAAATTTCATAGGGGTGGTGGCGCAGTTGGCTAGCGCGTAGGTCTCATAGCTAATCTTGAGTAATTCTGAGGTCGAGAGTTCGAGCCTCTCTCACCCCATTCTTTTCTTGTTTTGAACTGCTCTTATTTCCTATCCTTCCCTAGCTAGACTACCTTTCATGAAGTTTATGAACGTAATGCTGAAATTTCCTTTAATAATAAGTGATATACTTTAATGTTTTAAGTTTGATTTTTAATATCTTTTTTATATATTTGTTTTATTATTAGTTCACATTTTTATGTATTATTTGAAATTTATAATTTTAAGTCTTAGGTCAATTTTAAACTATTATGCTCTTTTCCACTAGTTGTTTGGAGTCAATTTAGTCATTTCAGATTGACTTTAAATTTAAATTTTTTTAATTTTAAACCGTTAATTCTTGCCCTTTTCCCCTAGTTGTTTGGAGCCAATTTGGTACACGTTTGTGTTCAAGACATTCATTTGAAACATATGGAGAATAAAGAGCATTCATTCTAGGAACACTTCAATTTAGAGCTTAACATAAACACATCTACATTAGAATCAACATATAAACAATTGCACACTTGCTTGTTGTTGGAATAAATACATGTCCTTATGCAAATTCAAATATGAGGTGAATTTGGCTTTAGAAATCCACAATATGCTAGATTAATCATGTAGGTTATAAGAAAATTCTCCACATCAAATCACTTTGGTGGCACTAGGGTTCAACCCCAAGGAGTTCAAATTTGACCTACAGAGAAATTAAAGACTTTTAATTCCAAGATAGTGTGCACCATGAGAGCATTAATTTTTGGACATTGGCGAATCAATTCTGCACAATATTGATACCACCCTTCATCAATATGGCAAGTGCCCTATCCATTAAATCTAGGTACATTGTGTTTTTTTTGTATGCACTTATTTAATTAGCCTCCATTAAATCTAGGTACATTGTGTTTTTTTTGTATGCACTTATTTAATTAGCCTATATTTACATAAACAAGATTTTATTCCCTTACATTTTGGTGAACTCGTTAGGGTAAAATATTTGTATTTTTTGATTGCTTTATCACTTTTAGATCTTATTAGGGTTTGTGTTCTTATTTATTTGTACTCTATTGTTGTATCTTTTCTTCTAGGGTTTGTGTTTCATTGTGATTATTTTTGCCAACTCTACCCACACTTGGATTCAATTTTAGGGTTTCATTTTCATATCCCACATACCACTAATTTTTCTTTTACTAATTTTAAAATTTGAAAGTGATTTTTATTGCTTTGTCTTCCTATCTCTCATAGCTATATTGCTTTGTTTATGCCACAAGCTACTCAAGTCCCTACTATTCAATTAAGAAGAAGTGTTCATGTTAATCCTACTATGGTTACTCACTCCAATGATAATGAAATCTATTTTGTATTCTCATGTTGAGAGTCATTTAAATGACCAATAAGACTACGATCATGATGTCCATGTGAATCAACAAGATTTTGCACAACTTGCTATTTTGGCTAATGTTGAGAATCCTAGACAATTAGTATCTATAGTGTATACACCTAAAAATGGCTCGGGGTAAATTAAATAAATATTTAAATATTTATTTTATTCTTATTTCCTTTATCAATAAATAAATATACTAATTTATTTATTTGATTCACATTTATCTTACTCTTCCAATAATTAAATAAAATTTAATTAAATTAATTAAATATCTTAATTCTTCTAAAGACATCTGTAATTGAATAATCCTAATTATTTAATTATTCTTTTAAAACAAAGTCATATTCCTAAATCCACATCATTCCTCCACATCACCCTACACATCATTTGACACCTCACCTCCATGTTGCACCATAAATTAAATATTAATAATATTTAATTAAACATGTATCCTCAACACATGTCCTATTTCCTCTCAACCATCCTTACTTTGTAGAAGTTGGTTTCTCCACATCATCATGGTCAAAGTTGACTATGAAACACTTGTCTCATGAGCCCTATATTCCCTCCAACATCCCAACAAACATAGACCCCTTCTTCCATCTTTCTCTCATGGTCTTTGTGAGCATCTCGTCATGTGGCTCCTTGTCCCACATCTCTCCATCTTGTCAATGTAGTAGTAACATCCTCCTTCTGTATCTCCCCTCATCCAACCAATTCAAATTTGGCCCTCCATGTCATAAGACAAATTCCTCAACCATTGATCTTTTGCCACTTGGATCTAAGCCCTCCTTTGCCTATAAAAGGAAGCCTCTCATCCTCATTTTGAGAACAACACAAGAGAGATCACACTTTCATGTTGTTGAAATTCATATCAAATATTAAAAGTGTGCCTTTGGCTTCCATTTTGCATAGCATTATCAATTAGCAATCTCCATTAGCATATTATTAGCATTTAGCAATCTCCATTAGCATATCATTAGCATTTAGCAATCTCTATTTGCATTGCATTAGCTTCATACAAATCATTATCATAGTTTAGCATTGTAGAATCATTCACTTTGCATAAAATCCACCACAAGTCCATTCATCTTAGAGTCATCTTGAAACAAATAAGTGCATTCTGAGAGCATAATTACAATCAGCAAAATCAAGATCTCAAGAAGATAGGACACAATGGGACATGAAGGAGAAATATGAGTTTGAAGGTATAAATCATGTTTGTTTCAAATTATGTGTTTTTCTATTAGTTTCATTGGTGATTTTGGTTTGAGTAGAAATTTAGAGTTTTGTGGTAGATTAATAGGTTTTTACTATTGTTCTCCAAATTATCATCACATTTTTGGCACCCACCGTGGGGCCTTGCCCCGAATTTAACATAAAATTTTGAGTTTTTGTGTGTTTATAGTCGTAACAGAACATTCCTGTGCATTTGTGTTCTAGTCTTGTGCATCCATACTAGAGATAGTTCCTACAGGAGAAAAAATGTCTTTCTGCACATTTAACCTCTATTTCTACGCATACAATCTTTTTATGCATTTGATCTATCTTTCTGCGCATTTACTCTCTGTTTCTACGCATTTACATCTGGCACTTTGGATTTATGTTTTTGGACTAATTTGGTTACTAATCCATGGTTGCAGCTATTTTTGAATGTCTAGGACTGTTTGTTAAGACTACTAACAGGTGTTTTGCAGGTTTATTGCCTTTGTTGGGACATCATTTTTTACATTCATTCTTGCATTGGTAATTTAGTAGCATCTAGATTAAGTAGGGGAAAGTAATCTTACACATCTATTTTGCATATGTTTAATACAATCAAAACATAGTTTAATCTAGGGGGGTTAATTTGACATTCCTTTCTTTTATTTGATCATACTAGTATTGCATTTTGTGTGAGTAGCTTAGTTGCACTTAGTTTAATCTAGGAGGTTTAATGAACAAGTGTTTTCCATGTTTGTGAGGTGATAGGTGTATCCTCTCCCCTTGTGAAAAACTTGGGTGACCAAAAATTAGACCCATCTCTTTTTACTTTCTGTTTATCCCCAACAAAATCCCTAGAAAGTATCATTTCTTCACTTTGTGGATTATGGATATGATCTTTTGGTTTTGTTCTTAGAAGGTCCTACCTTTTGGATTACGTTTCATCCAAGAGGGGATGACCCTAAGCGGATTTTTCCTTTGGACCGCTATACAAATTGGTCAAGGCAAAAGCCAAGTCCTAACCAAAGTTAGCCTTTGCCATACGATGCCAATTTGAAAGGAGGCGTACTAACACTTTTGTGAAAGAAATTTTGCATTTGTGTAAGGTATATTACACTCTTAGTAAAGTTGGTTAAATCTTTTAGTGGCTTTCTGGATGCTCACAAGGCATTGGTCCCCCAAAAAGCAACTAGAAACCTCATAGTTGGAGACTACCCGATCTACCTCCAAACATTGCGATAATTTTTAGTGCAAGGGTACTTCACCCCCAAGATACTCACCATAAGGCTCCCTTGAGATGGGATAGAAATCCCCAACTTAGCATAAGCTACTTGTAGCTTTCTAGGGAAAGGGTGATTGGGTCATCCTTCTAGTCCTGGAGGTCCCTATCTATCCTCTCTCGCAAAGACAAAAAAGTGTACACACCCACATTAGGTGTGATGACACTTGAGTCGATGGAGATTCCAAGTGTGGGCTGATGTATTGCAATGAAGCCATGTCCTTAGGTATAAAAAGTGCTTGATTTGTCTTTAATTTGTGTTATACCCATGGAAATTTAGGCTTTTTATGAGCCTTGAACATACACTCATTATTACAAACAACTATTGTGTTTTATTGTCTATTGTGTCTTCTTGTCAAAAGTAGAGAAAATTATCCCAAAAATAGTAGTTTACTTAGGAAAACGAACCAAAAACAAACTTAAATTGATCAAACATAGTCACAGACATAGAGCTACGCATACAATCATTGTTCCTACGCATCTAATCTTTCTACACATATATCCTCTGTTCTTACGCATATAGTCACTATTTCTACGCATTTGATCATGCACATATACTTCCTATTTTTGCGCATATAAACATTGTTCTTGTACATTTGATCCTATGCATACACAATAGAGGCTACTTCCCGAGGTCTTGACCAAATAAGCAAAACAGATTTGGATACCCTTTTCATCGTAGATTTCATTTTAGGAGTCATACAAACCATACAGAGACATCCTATATCCATTTTAAACATTCACACTTACATCTCACACTTAGCTTCCCAAAACAAACAAATAGGATTTTCACAAAGTGCTTTTGAGATCTTATCATTTCAACAACAATCTAGTTAGTCTCCATCTATTAGGATTTATCATCCTTTATCTAGGAGCTATACTAAAAATCTTAACAAAGTTAGTCTCCATCGTAGTGATATCCATCATCCCTATTTGGCTTACTTTGGATCACCCTTTGATAGCTATTTATCATAGCTCAAGATTATTGTTTAAACAAGATCAAAACAACACTTTAGAAATCTTATCATCAATACTTCAATCTGATCATATCATCCTTCACCCAAACTACACTTCATCAAAGCCATCACTTATATCTACACATCTTACATTCAACATCATTCATATAAATTTTGTATGGTTGAGACTAGGTCTCAAAAGAAAAGATGAAAAGAAATGAGTTCATTCAATGGTAGCCAAGGTCATTCTAGTGATGATGAAGAAGAAGAAATATCCCAAGAAGAATTTGTTAAATATCAACAGGACCCATGGTTTCAAAAACTAATGGACAAAATCATAGCAATAGATCCACACAAATATTTCCTTATGCTTGCACAACAAGGAGAAAAGTTACCTCATGATTTTAACGTTGCCAAATTGAGAGAAACAATTCAAACAAATGAAACTGAAGCTCCTAAGGACAAGGAAACTAAGGATGTGACAAATCCATTAGATGCAAGTGCTTACTCAACAAATCCAATCTTTGCAACATCAATTTGTAGATTTACAAACCAGAACCTCAACAAAACATTATTCATTAGAGGACATATCTCCTTATCCCTGTGATAAAAGCTTGGTTGTGATACCTTTTTCTTTCAATTTGGAAGTACCCAAATTTGACAAGTATAGGGGAAAAGGTGATCCTCATGACCATATTAGGGAATTTAGTGTTGCATGTTTAGAAGTTGCTCACAATGATACATATCTAATGCGACTCTTTCCACGTAGCTTAGGAGGTCAAGCCATGGAATGGTTCGCATGTCTACCTCCTGGAATCCGTACATTTAATGAACTAGTAGACAAATTTGTAGCTTACTTCTCTTATAACATTGAACATGATATATTGATGTTAGATCTTTGCAACAATAAACAAAAGGGTGGGGAATCCTTCGCTACTTTCTTGCAAAGATGGAGATAGCTTGCAAACAAATGTCCATATCACATCCCCAAAAAACAAATGATAGAAATGTTTGTCCACATATTAAACATAGAATTAAGCTATCAACTTCAAATTCAATGTCCTACTTCTTTTAGTAAGGTTATTGAGATGGGATTACTCATAGAAAAAGCATTGATAGCCAAAGGACAAATTAAGATCTATAAGGATGTTACTAGTTCAAACAACAACACTAAAAAATCTAGGTTTTGGACCAAGAATAAGGACATTGTGAATGATGGGGTTGTAGATGCCAAACATGTTACACCAAAACAACTATTCTAAATTTATCAAGTCCACAAAACAATGCTTCTTCAAACAAACCAACCAATAATGAACCTAGACCAACAAACTTCAATCCTCCTCATAGAAGATTTATACCATTGGGAGAATCTATTGAATCTGCCTTAATGAAACTCATTGCAAATAATCTCATAACACTTCCTATAGAAAGAGACTATGAACCCAAATTCAAACCCTCATGGTGGAAAGATTCTGATTATTGTGAATTTCATAGGAGCAAAGGACACAAAAGAAATGATTGTCAAAGATTGAAAAACACAATTCAAGACTTAATAGGTAGAGGAGATATATTGATTGATGGTCATACATCCAATGAAGAACATGTGGCATTTAAGAATCTACTTCCTAACTATGAGAAGGGAAGTGCCTCAAAAATAAGCAATAATGGTGGTAACAATGCTAATTACATGAAAGTATCTTATGAGTACATCGTTAATCATATATTTGAATGTGACTCACATGTCAATGTGATTACCATTAACAACAAGCCTGATTGTAATGTTACTACCCGTCGAGGAAAGATTACTCTTCAAGGGGTTCCACCCAAGCCATCTTCCGTATCAAATCAATACAATGTCTTAGACCAACTCAAAAAGACACCCGCACACATCTCAATATTAGAGATTTTGCATCATTCACCATCTCACAAAGATATCTTAGATAAGGCTCTATTAGAAACTTGTTGAGTACTTGTGACTCAGATTATAGGCATCGGCTTGTGTTGCTCTTTGTCTCAGCGATTTGTTTGTTACTCCGACCGTTTATGTTTCATCGATGGTGTTCTGTACATCGGCTTGACTATCACTGTCGGCCTTGTCTTAAGTTCTATCTCCGATCGCCTGTGCTACACCAACCGGTGTAACTGTAACTATCGGTGAAGTTTTGTGTAGTCTCTGCGATAGTTGGAGTTATATAATTATGCTGTTATAGTTGGAGTTACGTAAATCTGTGTTCTTGTTCTGTCTTTCATGTTTAATAATTCTGCTGTTGAAACTGGTTAATGTTGCTTGTACACTTTCCTCTAAGGGTTAATGTTGGAAATGAACTATGTCTGTTTCCACTTTGTGGCATAGTTATGAGTGTTTTGAAAAGATTGAAAAGAATTTAAATCTGTCAAAGACACCACTGTTCTTAGAAATATGTTCTGAGATGCTCTCATTTCCTTACAAGTGGTATCAGAGCCTTCTTCTGGGATCTACTTTGTTGCTCACATATGTACATTTGTGTGCTACATGTGTTTGCATGTAAGCGTTCCTAGTGTATAAGGTCTGGGTATTCCTTCTGTGATGATTTCTTAGTGTTACAGGCTTGAGGAAATCTAAAGGAATTGATTGATGATTGATCCTTGTTTGAGTGGAAGTCTTGCAGTTGATCTTCTCTTCATGTTACAACAGGCACTTGAAGGATGGTGAAGATGGAGAAACTGGAGCTGGTTATATTGAAATGATGTGATTTGAGGCTCCTAGTTGGTAGTGATATAATCCTAATGCATGGGGTGGAAAATTTTACTCTATGGTTGAGATGTAGCAAATCTCTTTATTGGGTGTCTATGTGAGAGGCTCCCTGATGATATGGAGAAGCTTGGGTTGTTTTTCATCTATGGAGAAATTTACTTATGCTGGGTGTTTTGTCCTGGTATTGGAAGGCATAACTTTCTTGTTACCCTGATTGCATGTAGGCTATGGAGTTGATCATTGGATGATCTGAGAGCTTCTGTAATAGCCTGCCTCCCTCGGATGCATGTGCATGTTGGTGGTTTTGGAGTTGGCCTACAAGTGGGCCTGAAGTTCTTGAACTACTGATTCCATTTAAGGACACATTATACTTGCATGTCGCAGAATCATGTTCCTTGGTTTTGAGGGGTTTCATAGTTTTTCCTAAAATCTATGTTGATGCATATTCATGATGATCCATTTTTTCTGGTTTAACGGTTATAGTGTTTCTTGATTCATATTCTTGGTCTTCCAGATGTGAAGTGGGTATGGATGTGCATGGGTGTTTTTCAAACATAGTGGTTTTGCAGATTTTACACGGTCAAGAGAAAAAAAAACTTGTGGTTTTGTTAAGCTGCAGTTAAGCTATTTCTAGACCCTAGCTTTTGGGGTGTTGCTGGATGATATAGTTGCATAGTTTTACATGCATGCTTCATGCATGGTGTGAGGAGGTGAAATGATTTCTCTGCATGGGAGTGATGGTATGTGATATGTCACTCAGCATCTCTATGGTAATGCTTTTAGTTTTCTAGACTATGGTGCTCAGGTTGTGGACATGTTTGGCAAATCAAATTTGTAAGTAATCTAGTTCTTGATACATGTTGTCTATATTGTTATCTATTCCTTGAGATCTCAGTTTTGTAGTTTCCACTGTGATAGTGAGTTTGCATGGTACATTGGTTGGATCTACGAGTTATGTAGTTTTGTGGGCTGATCACCTATTAAGCTACAGTGAGATGACTCGGATGTGGACTGTCTTTATCCACAAGTTTATTTCAGTGTTTATGCAGATGTGTTAGTTGGCCTTATCTGTGGTCACTTGTGCATTGGTGTGCTTGCTTCGGGATGAGAGGATGGATGTTGTAGAGTACCTGAATAGTTGGTTATGGAGACCTGTAGCATGTGTATCATGATGTCATGAATAGCTTGGATTCACAGGTTTTGTGTAAGCTATTGATAGTGATAGTGTTTTTCCTTGCTTTGAAGATCTTGGTGCCACTTGGTTTTATTGTCACATGGACATGTTAATGTGTGGACCTGGAGGATTTTTAGATTAGGAGAAGTTTGGTCATGATGCTTGGAAAGCTCGGTTGTTACAGTTCAGTGGGAGCTTTAGCATTGACTATGTGTTCATCACTTAGTGGTGAATGATCTTCCTTAGTGTTGTAGATGTTACTAGGAGGAGCTCTTAGATCCTATTGTTGCAGAAGGGTTCTTTCGCATTTGTAGGGGCACTATTTGAGGATCTGTAACATCTTGGAGCCATGGAGGATTCATGAAATCCTTGGCTGAGGTGTTGGTGGTGCTTGATAGGTGATGTTGGTTTAGAGTTTGGTTTGTTTCATGTCATGGTATTTTCTTGGTTTATGCATTTGAGTTTTGGCATGATACATTGCTCTTGAGACCATGGTTATGTTCACCTAGAGCATAGAATCTCCTAAGGGGGATGGTAAGATCATGATGTCATGATAAGTTCCTGATTCAGATGATTGGAGCTTTGACAATGGTCTGGTGATTCTCTGTGTGTTGAGTGCATTGATCTTTTGCTTGATTACTTCATGTTGGTGTAGAGATGCATTTAGAGTTTAGCATGAAATGATTATTTGCAGATGCTCATGTGTACATGGAGAATAAGGTGAGGCTATAATTCTCTTGAGATGAGAGAAGTGTTGTTGATGGTTACTCTTGATGAAGATTTCAGCAGAAAGTCCGAGAAGCCTACACTTTGGTTGGACATGAGTTCAACAAAGACCTATGAGGAGATTGCTCTTGGAGGAGTCATGATGACTTGTATATCTTGGAGGAGCATTCTTATCCCCGCTTATGGTCTACTCAGCAGTTTATTACTTGAGAGGTATTGCCCATTGTTTCTCTTAGGTGTTTTATGCTTTCTTTCATAGACATTGATCTTGAACTACTCATAGATGGTTTTGGAGGATTCATTGTGAGAAATGGATAGCATGATTAATCTCCTTATGCATTTGAACTTAAGATATCGTTCATTAATGAGGACTATTAGGAGATGGTTTGATGGGCTGATTTCCTGAAACGGGAAATGGATTAGTTTGATCTTCTTTGGTTTGAGAGGCTTACATCCATGTTAGTTGCATGATTACATATGTTGAATTTGATCTCTTGAGATTGAATGTTTGTTTGGATGTTGTTATGCTGTTATCTTTGGGGTTTTGAAGAGGAGATCATACTTGACATAGTTGGCACTTAGAGGTGTATGTAGAAGGATTTTCTACAGGTATATGATGTGCAGTGTTTCTCTCTATGGTCCTGGTTATCTTCTTGGATGGTCTGTTTCACGCTACATTGGTTTGAGGTTTTATTGGAGTTGATTGTGATCACTAGCTTGTGGTCATGTGTTTTCACTTATGTCCTTGGGTGATGACATGGAGGTTTTGTTATCTCTTTCTTTTGTTGGATGTGGAGAACTTGGGAGAGTTCTGGACTGGTGGTGAGGAGTTGTTCTTGCAGGTTATTTGATTACAAGTTTTGCATATCATTGTGGATATTTCCTTGGAACTACATGATGTTTACACTTTCTATATGGTGCTATTGGTAGACTTTGTATGCCATGATCTTTTTTAGATCTGCATTACCCATGCAGTGGGAGTTCTTGGATGTGTTTGATCTTCTTCGACCGGTTGACACATGGAGCTTGTATTTGCAGTTGATGGGTGTATATGTAGGTGGCATGAGTCTGCTGATATGAATACCTTCAAAGTATGAGTGATTGGATGGATTAGCACTTGTTGTGTGTGCTATTTTCAGTCAAGTGGGTTTTTTGTTCAGTTATGGAAGCAGTCAGTTTTTTGATTATTGTTCTAACAGATGTTCTATCTTGTTTTTGGAGATTGACTTCACAGTTGTGTTCTAATTTTAATCTTTGAAGTTGGTTATGTTGGAGCTTCTATGTAGCTTGTGAGCATAGTGGAGTGGAGGCAGTATCAACTTTGGTTCTATAACTTGGAGCGTTGATGGTTTCCTGTAATTCCTTCATCAAGTGGGAGAATGTTGAGTACTTGTGACTCAGATTACAGGCATCGGCTTGTGCTGCTCTTTGTCTCAGTGATCTATTTGTTACTCTGACCATTTATGTTTCACCGATGGTGTTCTATCCATCAGCTTGACTATCACTGTCGGCCTTGTCTTAAGTTCTCTCTCCGATCACCTGTGCTACACCAATCGGTGTAACTGTAACTATCAGTGAGGTTTTGTGTAGTCTCTGTGATAGTTGGTGTCTCTCTGATGGAAAGGTGTTCAGCCTAGCTTGAACTATTAGCTAAGCTCTAAGATGTCACTCTGACTATTATGTGTGTTACCGATGGAGGTTTGGTATCGGCGAGACTAACGGTATCAGCCTTCGGTGGAATGCTTACTTCGATGAGCTTGGTCTGTCTGATGGAGTTTGGCATCGGTAGAAGGAATTTTGTTGGCGAAGAAGGATGAAGTCACACCAAAGGTCTTGGTCACTCTGATGGTTCGTTGATGTTTGACCGGCTGGGGTCGTCGGTGGCAAAAGCACCAACGATAGACTTACCGCGTGTTCGTGGATATATACTATTGCTGTGTTTGTCAACTGATGCATGTGGGACTATTTAGTCCTCATGGATACAAACAGTTGCGAATGGTTAAAAATGAACTATCAACCTTTTCGAAGTTGTAATGGTCTGAGCTAGTAACCGAATGTTCTCTTCTGTAATGTGATATGTTAAACACATTGTAACAGAGGATCGAAAAAAAAAAAGTTGAAGATAGAGAGAGTTCGGACTGTTCTGTTTGGTTGGTAATTAGAGACGAATAAGAGTAGTCTCGACACTCATGCATGGACATGTAGTTCTAAATGCTGGATGATTGTGATACCTGGAACCGAGTAAGACAGAAAGAGAAGAGGAGAGACTGCCGGATTGTCTCTAGATGGAACAAGATGTTAATCTCCTGTAAAGGCTATGAGCCTGTAATTATATTGTAACTGTTTGGTTGCTAAATAATACAATGGCTCTGTGATTTGGAGTGTGGGGTTTTTTACCCATAAGGGTTTTCCCCATGTAAATCTGTGTTCTTGTACTATCTTTCATGTTTAATAATTCTTCTATTGAAACTGGTTAATGTTGCTTGTACTTTCCTCTAAGGGTTAATGTTGGAAATGAACTATGTTTGTTTTCGCTTTGTGGCATAGTTGTGAGTGTTTTGAAGAGATTGAAAAGAATTTAAATCTGCCGAAGACACCACTGTTCTTAGAAATAGGTTCTGAGATGTTCTCATTTCCTTACAAAACTATCATACCCACAAATCTAGACCAAGAGCAGTTTCAAGCCATGGTGGGACATCTCACCATGCCTCATTTCCTATCTTTCAATGAAAATGATGATATGGCTATTCACCAACCTCATAATGCATCTCTCCACATTGAAGTACTTATTCACAAGCATAGAATCAAATGAGTCCTTATAGATGGAGGAGTTGGTTTAAATATATGTACCTTAAAATTAATCCTTGCATTGGGGTTTTTTGAAAATGTTGTAGATTCAAATAAGAAAATCACTATCAAAGGATATGATGAGGAGGAAAAAGCTTCTAAAGGATCTGTTGTCTTACCCATAAGAATTGGACCAGTTGAAAAAGATGTGGTTTGTCAAGTCCTTGACATGGATTTAGCCTATAATATTCTCCTTGTACATCCTTGGATTCATGCAATGAAAGTTGTACCATCTACTTATCATCAATGCATAAAATTTCCATACAATGGTCAAGAGATTACAATCCAAGGTGATCTTGATCCCTTTCAATATTGCAATACCATAAAACCTAAACCTGAAGTCATTATACCCACTAACTGTGCAGCCTCTACATCTACATACCATGTTGATATAAGCTCATTAGCCTCTACATCCAAATATTTTGAAATGAAAGTCAAGCTCAAGGACAAAGGTGTTGGAGAGTATTCCACTAAACACTCCTTTGGTATCACACAATTACCCCTTTTACCCAAATCCTATGGAAAACCATCCATGTCCAAACAATAGTCATTGAAGCATCTTGAAGGTCCTTTTTGTCAAATGGGGCAATCTATTTGAAGAAAGTGAAGAGAAAGACATCCTCCAATGGTTATACAAGGAAGAAGAAAGTGAATTCAAGTCATAAGAACAAAAACCACAATTACCAATTGAGAAATATGGCACAAGTTTCACTATTATGCAGATAATGAGATATGATGATCACAATCCCATAGATTTAAGGAAAAAAAGGAATTATTGAACCCATACAACCTTCTTCATTATTTGCCCGAGACAGTAAAGGACTAGGTTATAAAGGAGATGTCATAGAAAATGCTACTACAAATCTAGTGGAGCAAATCCATAAATTCCAAGAGGGAAGTGAAACAGATTCTAATGAATGGGAATGGGAAAGCCTTTTTGAGTTATCTTATGAAGATAAGCCCATTGATATAGTTCAATCATATAGATCCACCAATACATACCATGAGGGACAAAGTTTGAGGTCTAGACCAATGAAGTTAGATTCGTAGAATATCAAGAGTGAGTCCCACGAGGAAGGTTAGATATCCCATGTGATAGATAATCCTTAGGAGAGTACTGATTTGGACCTTGGAGATACCACCATAAACCTAGAGAACCTTTCCGTCCTAACCATTATTTCCCCTAATCTAGACCAACAAAATGATCCTCTTCCCCAAGTATATCCCGAACTTATAGATTGGAAACAACAAGAGGCCCCTAAACTGGATACCTTTCACAATGATGATGCTATTGTCGACTATCTAGGTCTTCAGGATCATCTACCTTCAAGTGATCATAAGGCATGCTTCACTATAGCACTTAATAACATGGCTTATTTTGGAGAGAGTGCCAAGCCTTTTAGTTGCAAAAATATAACAATAGAAAATAGATCTAATGGTGAAAACTGCTCTACGACAGAATTAGATCATGAAAAAAATAAAATAAAGGATGTATCCGATGATGAAAACCTCTCCGAGGCACCAAAGGATGAAAGGCTTAACACTCTCCCCAACCCTATACATCAGGAGAGGTCTTCAGTATTAGTGGAACTAGTAGAACAAGTGAACATTGGTACAGAGGATAGCCCACAGATAATTCATCTAGCAACATCTTTATCAGAGCAAGAAAAGAAAGAATTCATCAAATTCTTTAAAGAAAAATAGATTAATTTTGCTTGGTCCTATGCAGATATGCTCATCCTTAATCCAGATCTCATCATACATCATTTATCAGTAGCTCCATGAGTTAAACCAGTGAAACAAAAGCTAAGAAAGATGCATCCACATATAGCACTTTTAGTCAAAGAAGAGTTGAAGAAGTTGTTGGATGTGGGTTTTATCAGATCAATTTATTATCTTGAATGGATCTCCAACATTGTTCCTATTTCTAAACTAGACAAGAGAATCAGACTTTGCACAAATTTTAGAGATTTGAATAAATCATGCCCCAAGGATGATTTTCCTTTACCCAATATAGACATCATTGTAGATTTGATAGCAGGACATACTATGTTATCTCTAATGGATGGGTTTTCTCCTTATAATTAGATCAAAATAGCACCAGAAGACCAACACAAAACTGTCTTTACATGTCTTTGGGGTACATATTGCTGGAATGTGATGCCGTTTGGGTTGAAAAATGTAGGGGCTACTTATCAGAGAGCAATTACCACCATTTTCCATGATATGATGCATACTATTATGGAATATTATGTGGACAACATTCTAGGAAAATCACTCATGCGAGAAGAACATCTGCATGTATTAGACAAGATCTTTCAGTGACTGGAGAAATTCAATGTTCGTTTGAATCCAAAGAAGTGTGTGTTTGGAGTCACATCTAGTAAGCTTTTAGGATACATAGTTTCAGCAAATGGAATTGAGGTGGATCCTGCAAAAGTGAAAGCTATAATGGAAATGCCACCTCCTAAAAATATCAGTGAATTGAGACCATTACAAGGAAAGTTGTAGTCTATCCGCTGGTTTATCTCATAGTTAGCTGACAAAAGTCATCCCTTCACTCATCTACTTGACAAGAATGTTCCTTTTAGGTGGGATGAGATGTGTGAACAAGCTTTTCAACTCTTGAAAGAATATTTGATGAATCCACCAATATTGATGCCACCAATTCAAGGAAAACCATTGTTGCTTTATATTTTGAAGCTACAACAACCTCTCTAGGAGCTCTACTGGAACGACATGATTATGAAGGAAAAGAATGAGCTATATTTTACATCAGTTAGACCTTAGTTGGTTATGAGCTATAGTATACACCTATTGAGCAATCATGTCTTGCTGTAGTCTTTGCATCTCAAAAGCTAAGACAATATATGCTAACTCATTCAATCAAGTTAGTAGCCAAAATAGATCAGTTGAAATATTTACATAGTAAGGTAGCTCTAACAAGCAGATTGGCAAAGTGGTTCATGATCCTAAGTGAATTTGACATTGACTATGTGGATAGAAATGAAGTAAAAGGTCAAGTAATTGCAGATTAGCTAGCAGATGCACCAATCACTGATGAAAATCTATTAAGTTTTGAGTTTCCAGATGAATCCATCTTCAATATAACAACTCAAACATGGAAGCTTTCTTTTGATGGATCTTACACAACATGGATCAAGAGTAGGAATTTTGTTGGTTACACCACAAGGAGATACCATACCAAAATCATATAGAATATTATTCCCTTACACCAACAACGTGGTAGAATATGAAGCATTAGTCATTAGTCTCAAGATGGCTGTAGAGTGGAAAGTTCAAGAGTTGCATGTTTATGGAGATTCACAATTAGTCATCAATCAGGTAAATGATGATTATTAGACTAAGGATGATAAGTTAATACCTTAGAAGTGCATGGTAGATGACTTCAAAGAATACTTTGTCATGATTTCTTTTGAACAAATACCTAGATTGGATAATAAAGTTACAGATGCCATGGCAACTATTGCCTCACTCCTGGATATACCAGAAAATTAGTCACGTTATGAGTTCTTAGTGGTGCAATTGTCTAATCCTACGTATGATAACCTTGAAACATGGATTATATGTCAAATAGTAGGATCTGATTCCACTTTTTATGGAAACATTTATACCTACCCAAAAGAAAACACATTGCCACCTGGCCTATCAAGTAATCAACAAAGAACCTTTATCCATCAAGTTGCTCATTATACCATAGTTGCCAATACCCTTTATTGATGAGGTCTTGATGGTACTCTCCTTAGGTGTCCAGAGCGTGAGTAATATCAAACTGCCTTAAGGGAAGTTCATGAAGGTATTTGTGGAACGTACTCTAGTGGTCCCACCTTGGCAAAGAAATTTATGTATATGGGATACTATTGGCCAACTATGGAAACAAATCTTATCATTTTGTCAAAAAGTGCAAGAAATGTCAGATCCATGGAAATCTCATATATGCACTGGCACAAGAACTACAACCCTTACCTATTCCTTGGCCTTTTCGCCAATGGGGACTCGACCTTGTGGGAAAGATTCATCCCCCTTCATCCAATGGCCACAAATTCATAATAACTACCACTGAGTATTTCACTAAGTGGATTGAAGCCGTACCTTTAATCAATGTCATAGGCAACCACATTGCCACATTTATCCTGAACTATATCATTTATCGTTATAGAATTCCTCTATCCATTATTACTGATAATGGAAGACCTTTCAAAAATTAGGATGTCCAAGAGCTCTATGATAAGTTTCATATCCAACACCATTTTTCCATGCCATACTATCCCCAAGGAAATGGTCAGGTGGAGGCTTCTAATAAAACAATTTTAAAAATCTTAAAGAAGACAGTCAATGATGACGGTCGTGATTTGCATGTACAGCTGAATCTTGCTTTATTGGCCTATCGTACTTGTATCTTTACACCCACAAGTGCAACACCCTATGCCCTTGTCTATGGCTCAGAAGCAATCTTGCCTATCGAGGTCGAGTTACCCTCTCTAAGAGTATCATTATAAGGCTTAATAATTGATGAAGAGTATCGAGTTTCCAGGCTTCAAGAGTTAGAGTTCTTGGAGGAAAGATGACAAAATACTTTTAATCACCTCAAGGTCTATCAACA
Source organism: Cunninghamia lanceolata (assembly GCA_027924645.1). Classification (NCBI taxonomy): domain Eukaryota; kingdom Viridiplantae; phylum Streptophyta; class Pinopsida; order Cupressales; family Cupressaceae; genus Cunninghamia; species Cunninghamia lanceolata. The sequence continues at coordinate 38,955,302 of BSBN01000391.1, read as the reverse complement.
ACGTATGTCAAGAAGCTACAATTATAGAGTGAAGCCTAAAGTTTTTCAAGTTAGTGATCTAGTTCTGAAGGAACCCCAAAAAATCAACAGGATAGAGAAAAGAAGGGTAAGTTTGAACCAAATTGGCTCGGTCCTTATGTAATCATTGCTGCTTATGGATCAGGAGCATATCAGTTGGCAACATCAGAAGGCGAGCTGTTGGATGATCCCATCAACAATATGCATCTTCGAAAGTTTTACGCTTTTAGAAAAACCCCGATGCAAGGGAATTAAAAAAAATGGTGCAATAAAAGTGAATGGTGAAAACCTGGAAACATGCACTATTTGTGATAAACTAGTCTCCTCCATCTTTTAGGATTTTAGTTTTCATCTACAATGATCTTTTATCCCGCATCCATATAAGCATAAAGATACTTATCATGGCTTGTTGCTCGCTCGCTTTTACTACCTTACCAAATAACGTGTATCCACCTATTTGCTAATAAAGTTATCATCATCCAATCTTTCATCCATTCATTCATCCATCGACATTGTCAGTCTACATGGTCAAACTACGTCACCTCTGAGCTTTCACATAGGTAGAACCATCTTTGATGAGCCCCTGAGGCTTTCTACTCCCTAGTTCTTAGGTCACATAGAGTCCACATGGTCAAAGTACATTGCATCTGCAACTTCACTTCAGTCCCTTAGGGCCTGTCGCATTGATTCTCCCATTAGTTCATCCATATGTTTTCATCCATAATAAGTAGGTCCTTTACTTGACTGGGGGCAAAATCCTTGACCTAGTTATAGAATTGGATTCTTAAATGCCACAATCTAGAGGATAACAATCTAGATTGTGATACTATCTTCAGACAACAAAGAACATAACAATAAGCTTTTAAACTGAAACTTGACGTAAGACATTAACCTATACCAGACAAACAACAACTTGCCTAAACTATCAGGATGATTATATCTGTTATGACAAGAAACCATATCAATTGCAAGAAGATTTAATGGCCATTCTAAGTGTAAGTCTTATGTCTTGATTTTCGTTATCATGTTTCCTATTCTAACTCAAGGATGTCTAGGACTAGAGGAGCTATGATGGGGCATGATTATTTCATTTGTTTGTTGTTTGTGGGTTATATTTAATAATGTGAAGACTTGTCTAATGGCATAATTAGAAAAAGATCATTGAGGATGTTATGGGTCTAAGCATGAAAGAGAACAATCCTTGTCTGTTGATACGTGCAACCAATACTCAGTTCATCTTGGCTCAATTATACCTAGATGCTTGTATTAACTTGCTAAATCAAAATCCATGTAAGTGATACTCAGGTCATCTTGGTTTAATTATACCTAGATGCTTGTATTTCCTTACAACATTTTAAAATCTCAATGATGAAAAAGAACTTCAAACATATATACAAGATGACTAGATATCATTGATGCATATTAGGTTTGCATTTCATTTCTTTTATAAGCATTTCATAGTTATCATTTTCCAAATGGCTTAATATCCAAGTTCTTTCTTTCATTTCCCATGTTATCCTTTTATTCAAGTCATTTTCTAATTCTTCCAAGTGATCTTTTTCATGATTGAGTATACTTGGCATAACATAAACAAATCATTATCATTGTGCATATCATAGGCATTGCAATCCTAAGTTCATATCATTTAAGTACATTATCTAAAAACATTTAGATCATGATTTCAAAGTAATTCATACAGCACGATATCACATATCAACATAAGTCTCATACATAACATTATCATCAAAAATAAAAAAACAAAGATAACATTTGTCATAGCATTTGCATACTATATCATCATACATATAACATCATGTATTGCATTAGGAGTCATCAAAATATGCATTACATCATCATAAACTATAAGCATATAAGGTCATTTACATAACATTATTCATAGAAGCATGTTATCATAAGAATCATAGAAGCATCATATCATAAATACCATATGCATCATAGAATCAACATGATAGAATCATCATAACAGAACCATCATCATAAGATCAATCATATAGAAAGAATTCATCCATAGAGAACATGCATATAGTTTTTCAAACTCATATATATATATATATCATCATCATCATCAATAAAATGTCCAAGTATACAATGATATCATGAATCGTAACTCGAGCATCAAAACATGGAGTATACAAAATAATGGTACAAAATGACATATGTCTCAATGTCTATGAGGCACTGCCTCCAGAAGGTGTTGGTTGATGCTATTGAGTACTTGAAGGCCCTGTCCCTGGTGGTCATCGAGGAGGTGGCAGTCTCATAACCCTTCCACTCTCTGTTTGTGCCTGCATGGATCTACCATAGGAACTCTGAGAAAAACTACCTGCTCTCCACTTAGGGGGTACCTCCTGCTCATATAATGATCTCCAATAGAAGATCTCCTGTCCCGCACAAACCATCTCTGCAATCATCTGCCCATGGGGACCCTGGGCTACAGTTTGTTGAACCTATTGTAGTAGAGCCTCTGCCTGAGTATATCTCTGTATGGCAATGTCCTCTACTATCACTCCCCTCACCTCCCCCTACAACTGTACAACCTACCCTTACAGTTGAGCAACCTATCCTTGTAGCTGAGCCACCTAGGCTCATAATGCTGCCACCTTGCCATCATCCTGAGCCTGTGCCTAAACCTGCACTTGAGCTTGCATCTAAGGCTGCACCTGTGGCTGAGATTTTACCAATGGAGGCCTTTGTACTCTCCTGTATCCATCCCCTCTACCTCCGTCATCCCCTCCATCCCCACTTCCTCCTCCATCATCTCTATCTCCACCTCTACCACCTCGTCGTCTTCTCCTCCTCAGTGGAGCCTCCTCATCATCCTCATCCTCTAGTCTAGGAGCTCTCTCTCCAGGTCTTAAATATCTGGGGAAGGGATGCACTGCAAAGTATGTCGCATAATCCTTAGTCATCCTAGTAGATCCACAATGTGACTCCTTAGATCCCATGCCTGATATGGGATGGACAAAAAGTTAACGCGTTTCTGCTTAAAAGAATTGATAGGACCCCACACTGAACACTCCTTGTGCATCCGAGAAAATACAACAGTACTCTGGGGCATCCCCTAAATCCTGCTAAACTATCAAAACACACGAGAAACAATCTGTCAATCAATAATATAGGGAGTCCTCCCAATCAACCATCATGTTTGAAAGTAACAAGGTAACTCTGCTGCATCATCCTCCCATGGCTCACAGTGTAGATATGGACGCTAATCAACTGCATCCACATTATCCAATGCATGTCTCTAGTACTCCAGCTTTCCTAGCTTGGGCTGAGAAATCACGCCCTGATAAGCATAAGAATATGGTCGTTCCTCACCTCTCACTCCTATGCATATAGGATGTGTCACTGCTATGTGTCCCCATACCCATATCTATAACAATGAAACTCCAGTAGATAGACTAGCCATCGCATCATATACAATTTGATGTAAATCATGGTATAGGTGGGCCAGTAAGTAGACACCCCAAGAAAAATGTGTCCCCTCAGAAACCATCCGCTCTAGAGTCTGTCCCCATCCAACTGCTAAACCATGTGATCTCCTATCGGGGCAGATCACACCTCCAATCAATCCTACCAAAATAGACGATAGTGGCTCATAATAATCAACCATATCTATCTAGCTAATCTCCACTACCTCCATATCATCATCATCAAATACCCTGTGGCAGGCATCTAGACCATCTCCCGCATGCGGCTCATAGCTCAGTAGCTCACCATATATAGGAATCCTTAGGATCCTGTATACATCCTCTAAGGTCATAGTCATCTCTCCAGTGGGCAAGTGAAATTTACAATGCTCACTGTGCCATCTCTGCCAAAGTAGTCAGCATGCCCAGATTAGCCCGAATCTCAGGCATAAATGTGACATACCACAATCATGTTGATCCAAGAACAAAATGATCAATCTCAGTCAAGTATGGATGTAAAAATTGTGTAGGTGGAAATCTCTCTCAAGACATCATCACATCTAACTCCTCCTGCAAGTAATAATACAAGTGCGTTAATCAACAATCAACTAAGATGCATATTTATCAATTCTATCAAATCAATTACTTAGTTATCCTATCAAACCTATCCTATCATCTCTTCTGAGATTCTATCAATCTCAAAGAGCACCTATCAGTTGGCCAACATCGACCATGTTGCTGACTCAATTAATCAGCTAAGTAAATGACCTACTTTTATCAAATGCGCAGTTTCAGTAATCACATGCACAACTTTAGCACATATGCGCATAAAGAACTCTCATATGCACAATTTTAATCATATGCGCATCAACAGTAATCATATGCGCAACTTTGCAACATATGCACAATTTCAGGACATATGCACCAAAACATAGGTCATATGCACAATTTGGGCATACGCGTAGTTTTGGGGTTCATATGCGCTAATTCAGGACATATGCACAGTAATATTGCACATATGTGTAGAATCATTCAACCTATGCATATGAAACTGACCACTTTCACCCTAGATTTTGACCCTAATAAATGCACTTGACGTCAAAATGATTATATATGTATTGGGGGACCATACTCCTCTAGGTGACCGAATTGATAGATCCATTCGAACCTGTGGTTAGCTACTAGAATTTACATTTCCATTTAGACTGCTCTGCTTTGCTATGCTCCGAGGCTCTCTATAATCACTCTTCTAATGCCAAGTGTGCAAATGACTTAGAATGGGTCCCCTCATCACTATTTATAGCCTAATCAAGCCTAATTGGAGATGTTTTGACCTTGCCTATTGCTGACATGTGCATGCTTTGCTATTCATCCATTTCTCATTTTTCATCACCTACATTTTTCACACGATGATCTTGCCATTCATTCTTCTTCATCGTGAGAGATCGCCCATTATTTTTCCACAATTCTTATCCCGATCAATCTCTCGAGGGGCATACTACCAACACCAAACCTATATCAGGGGAAAACTGGGGCATGTATCATACTCCTAAAAATTTTATTCTTTGAAACAATGTTATAAAACACATTGTCTCAAAGAGGGGTAAAATGTATACACCTAAAAATGGCTCGAGGTAAGTTAAATAAATATTTTAATATTTATTTTATTCTTATTTCCTCTATCAATAAATAAATATACTAATTTATTTATTTGATTCACATTTATCCTATTCTTCCAATAATTAAATAAAATTTAATTTATTTAATTAAATATCTTAATTCTTCTAAAGACATCTCTAATTGAATAATCCTAATTATCTATTTATTCTTCTAAGACAGTCATATTCCTAAAATCCACATCATTCCTGCACATCACCCTACACATCATTTGACACCTCACCTCCTTGTTGCACCATAAATTAAATATTAATAATATTTAACTAAACATTTATCCTCAACACATGTCCTATTTCCTCTCAACCATCCATACTTTGTAGAAGTTGGTTTCTCCACATCAGCATGGTCAAAGTTGACTATGAGACACTTGTCTCATGAGCCCTATATTCCCTCCAACATCCCAACAAACATAGACTCCTTCCATCTTTCTCTCATGGTCTTTGTGAGCATCTTGCCATGTAACTCCTTGTCCCACATATCTCTCCATCTTGTCAATGTAGTAGGAACATCCTCCTTCTATATCTCCCCTCATCTAACTAATTCAATCTTGACCCTCCATGTCATAAGACCAATTCCTCATCCATTGATCTTTTGCCACTTGGATCCAAGCCATCCTTTGCCTATAAAAGGAAGCCTCTCACCCTCATTTTGAGAACAACACAAGAGAGATCACACTTTCATGCTACTGAAATTCATATCAAATATCAAAAGTGTGCCTTTGGCTTCCATTTTGCATAGCATTATCAATTAAAAATCTCCACTAGGGTTAAGTGCACAAAGACTGATGTTGGATGAGAAATTGAAGATAGTTACACTCAAAATTTGAAGATACAACAAAAACAAGAGTCATAGTGCTTTGAATCTAGTTTCTAAATTACTAATTTTTTTTAAAAATGGTTGAGATTAAGGGTTTCAAATAGGGGGAGCACACAAATTGGTCCTATTTTTCTCAAAAAAACATAACATAGCGTCTGGTGTGCTCTCCCTAAAATGTTAACCTTTTTTTAATATTTCAAAAATCGCTTTAGTGAGAAATTAGCTAACACCATGTAGTTTATCCCTAATTTTTCTGATAATTTTTTCATGAAAAATTGATTTTTTACTAATTTTCAAAGTGGACACATCCTGAAAAATAGAAAATTAAGCATGCTCCCCCCTAAATTATTTGAAAACTAATCAAAAATTGATTTTTTTAATACATGTAGAAAGGAGTCTAGTTTCTAAAAATGTAACTTATTTGAAATTTTGATGAATGGTTAAAAAAATGTCAAAAATACCAGACACTAGTTTTTGACAAAAAACAGATACAATAACAAAAGAAATTAAAGATGAAACCTTTAACATACTCAAAGCATGAGAAAAATTATATGGTTGGATAGCTAACAAAGAGCTTAAGATTATGTGTTTGGTGTGGATCTTGATCAGTCTCCAAGTGGGAGATTGTTGGTAAAACAGAATTTCCCTCCTTTTTGCATGATTGGAGTCAGTTGTTAATTTTTGTTAACCAACAAAGAAAAAATGACATTACAAAACCCTAATTCTAGAAGCTTCCAAAAAGCTTGTTATAAGAGGATGGGATATATGTTATGGTGATGTATTCACGAGATTGTAATCTATTTTGCACTGGATAATAAAATCATTTGATGGCTGAGTTTCTGTGGATGTAGCCCATATTGGGTGAACCATGTTAAATTTCTGTGTTGATCTCTTTTGTGTTATTCCTCTTTGTTATATTTGCGTTATTTAATTTGTATATAATTGTTAGTGTTTATTGCTTTGATCTACCCTACCATAACAACTAGTATCAGAGCGGGTTGTGCTTATTTATCATCTGCAGGAAGGTCTCACGGTTGAGTGGGAGTCTCATGGTTAAGTGGGAGCAATGGTGGATGAGGGTAAATTGAAGGTAGACAAATTCAATGGGCAAAACTATCAATTATGGAAGATGCAGATGGAGGATTATCTCTATCAGAAGGATTTATGGATGCCATTGGAAGGAAAACCCAAGAAACTGACAGCAATGACTGATGAGGATTGGGATCTTCTAGACAGAAAGGCAATAGGAACCATTCGGTTGTGCCTGGCACCATCTATGGCATTCAATATAATAGAAGTGACGATGACAGATGGTTTGACGAAAGCTTTGGATAAATTGTATGAAAACCCTCAACCTCTAACAAGGTATTTCTCATGAAGCGTTTGCTTAATCTAAAAATGATTGAAGGTGGATCTATGTCAGATCATTTAAATGAGTTTAATACAATTACCAGTTAGTTAACTTCTGTAAAAGTGAAATTTGATGAAGAGGTGAGGGCTCTCTTGGTTTTATGTTTTTTGCCAGAAAGTTGGAATAGCTTGGTAATGGCTATAAGTAACTTTGTCTTTGGTTCAAATACTTTGAAATTTGATGATGTTGTTGGTGTTATCCTTAGTGAGGAAATGCGATTGAAAAGCACAGGTGAGAGTTCAACATCGGGTAATGCTTTGACTGTAGAGAATAGGAGAAGAACAAAGGAGAGAGGAAAAAGCCTAACAAATTGCGAGAAGTCACAAGGGAAGTCGAAGAAAGGAAGATCTAAATCCAGAGGAACAATGGATTGCTGGCACTGTGGAAAGCCAGGACACTTGAAGAAGGATTGCTGGTCTCGAAAGGGCAAACAAGGAGACAAACAACATGATGACAGTAAGGAAACTAATGTTGCAAGTAATAAATTACAGGATGCTTTAATTCTGTGTTTAGATAATGCTAATGATTCGTGGGTAATAGATCCAGGGGCTTCATTTTATGCCACACCCCATAGGAAATATTTTGTAGATTATGTTCAAGGTGATTTTGGACAGGTATATTTGGGCAATGATGAACCCTGTCAGATTGTTGGAAAAGGAAAGATAAAAATCAAGTTGCAGAATGGAAATGAATGGTTGCTATAAGAGGTAAGGTATGTTCCAAATTTGAGAAGGAATTTAATCTCTACAGGACAACTGGGTAGTGAAGGTTGCATAGTTACCTTTTTAGACAAAGTCTGGAAGGTCACTAAAGGTGCATTAGTAGTAGCTAAAGGTGAAAAGGTAGGCACATTTTATTTGTGTACTGGTAATACTTATTCTACCTTAGTTGCTACAGAAATAGTTGCTACTGAGACAGTTATAACACTTGCTATAGGGACGGAAACAAAATTGTGGCACCATAGACTTGGGCACGAGTGAGAAAGGGATGAAGATCCTTCACTCCAGAAAGTTACTACCAGGTCTGAAGAAGATTAACTTGGAGTTCTGCAAAAAATGTGTTTATGGAAAATAGAAAAGAGTCCGATTTCTCAAAGTTGGGAAAGAGAAGAAGAGTGAGAAATTAGAGCTTGTGCATTCAGATGTATGGGGACCAGCTCAGGTATCTTCTCTTGGAGGCTCTTTCTATTATGTTACTTTTATTGATGATGCAACTAGGAAAACATGGGTGTATTTCCTAAAACAAAAATTAGAAGTATTTGAAACTTTTAAAAAGTGGAAAGCTTTGGTTGAGAATGAGACAGGAAAAAAGTTGAAGTGTCTCAGATTTGATAATGGAGGTGAGTATTGTAGCAGAGAATTTGAGAATTACTATTCATATAATGGAATCCATAGGCAAAAAATGGTTCCTGGAACCCCACAAGAAAATGGTGTGTCTAAAAGGATGAATATGACCATTATGGAGTGTACAAGGAGCATGAGATTGCATGTTGGACTACCCTTACACTTTTGGACAGATGCTATACATACCACTATTTATTTAATAAATAGGGGACGTTCAAATCCTTTGGATGGTGGCATTCCAGAGGAGGCATGGATGGGTAAAAAGGTAAACTATTCATTTTTTAAAACCTTTGGTTGTGAAGCTTTTGTCCATGTTGATATTGAAAATAGAACAAAGCTTGAGGCTAAGTCTAAAAAATATACCTTCATTGGATATGGAGTAGATGAATTTGGTTATCGGTTATAGGATTATGAAAATCATAAAATCATTAGGAGCAGAGATGTTATATTCAATGAGAAGGTCATGTATAAGGATCAGATGCAGGAAAAGAAGCATGAATAGGCCAAAAAGGAATATGTGGTGCTGGATGGGATTCTAGAAAATAAAATACCAGTGGTACCTGATGCTCAGCAACAAGTTATCCAACAGACTCCTGCAAGTGTTAGACATTCTACAAGGATAAGTAGACCTCCAGAAAGATTTTCTCCATCATTATATTCTATATTATTAACTGATTCTGGTGAACCTGAAAGTTATGAAGAAGCAATGCAGGTAGATACCAAAAAGCAGTGGGAGCGAGGTATGAAAGAGGAAATGGATTCCTTACTACAGAATCAGACTTGGGACTTAGTCCAATTGCCTGTAGGTAAAAGAGCATTGCCAAATAAATGGGTTTATAGGTTGAAGGAAGAAGATGGAGGCAAGAAAAGATATAAGGCCAGACTCATGGTAAAAGGTTTTGCACAGAAAAAAGGTATAGATTTTGATGAAATATTTTCTTCTGTTGTAAAGATGACTTCTATTAGAACTATTCTAAGTCTTGTGGCTATGGAAGACTTGCATCTTGAACAGCTAGATGTGAAAACAACATTTCTCCATGGGGATTTGGAAGAGGAAATATACATGTAGCAACCACAGGGATATGAGGTCAAGGGTAAGGAGGAATTTGTGTGCAGGTTAAAGAAGAGTTTGTATGGCCTGAAGCAAGCACCTCGATAATGGTATTTGAAATTTGATAGTTTTATGGCTGGACAAGGATACAAAAGACGTTATTCTGATTATTGTGTTTATTTCAAGAAATTTGGTAATGGCAGCTATATTATCCTGTTGCTTTATGTTGATGACATGCTTGTTGCCAGGTCTAACATGCAGCATAATAATGAACTTAAGCAGAAATTAGAAAATTTATTTGTTATGAAGGATTTGGGTGCAGCAAAACAAATCCTTGGTACGAGGATCACACGAGATAGAACTAATAGAAAATTATTTTTATCTCAAAGTGAGTATGTAGAGAAGGTGTTGAAAAGGTTTAACATGCAAAATGCAAAAGCAGTTAGTACACCTTTTCCTAGTCATTTTAAGTTGACTAAGGAGATGTGTCCAAAGACACAAGAGGAGGAAGACAAAATGCCTAAGATACCATATGCATCAGCAATTGGTAGTTTGATGTATGCAATGGTATGTACAAGGCCATATATTGCACATGCAGTGGGAGTTGTGAGTAGGTATATGAGCAATCCGAGAATGGAACATTGGAATGTTGTAAAATGGGTTCTCCGATATCTGAGAGGTACTACTTCAAAGAAACTATGTTTTGGAGGAACCAATATTGCTCTAAAAAGATATGTTGACTCTGATTTGGTAGGTGATATTGATAGCAGGAGGAGTACTACAGGGTATGTTTTTACAGTAGGAGGTGCTGCAGTAAGTTGGATTTCAAGACTACAAAAGGTTGTTGCGCTTTCAACCACTGAAGCTGAGTATGTTGCTGCTACAGAAGCTAGCAAGGGGATGATTTGGTTACAATGTTTTCTAGAGGAATTGGGGCAACGAAAAGAAGATAGCCCTCTATACATTGATAGCTAGAGTGCCATTCATATTTCTAAGAACTCAGCTTTGCATTCAAAAACTAAGCAATTATAGCTTATATACCACTTTATCCAGTCAGTTTTGGAGGATGGACAGTTGAAGCTGGAGAAAATTCACACAAGTGAGAATCCTTCAGATATGTTCACAAAGGTGGTTACATGGGATACACTAATTTCCTCATCAGTTTTCATTGGCCTTCATGACTGATAATCATCGACTTAAGAAACCAGCCAAGCCTGTAATCTAGTAGGAGCTGCAAGTGCAACAGTGTCATCCAGGATCAGTCTCCAAGTGGGAGATTGTTTGGTGTGGAGCCTGATCAGTCTCCAAGTGGGAGATTGTTGGTAAAAAAAAATTTCCCTCCTTTTTGCATGATTGGAGTCGATTGTTAATTTTTGTTAACCGACAATGAAAAAATAACATTGCAAAACCCTAATTCTATAAGCTTCCAAAAATCTTGTTATAAGCGGCTGGGATGTATGTTACGATGATGTATTCGCGAGATTGTAATATGTTTTGCATTGAATAATAAAATCATTGGATGGCTGAGTTTCTATGGATGTAGCCCATATTGGGTGAACCACATTAAATTTTTATGTTGATCTCTTTTGTGTTATTCCTCATTGTTATATTTGGGTTATTTAATATTCATATAATTGTTAGTGTTTATTGCTTTGATATGCCCTAACCCTAACATTATGGTGGTAATTTTTTCAACTTTTCATTGAAAAAAGTACAATCCTGATGGAGAGCATGCTCCAGATTATGTGGTTTTTGTTAGAATCTAGAAAAATACATCCTTGGATGATCTAAACTCAATCCAAGCCTTTGGGTTGGAAGCCCAAGGAAAATCCAAGCCTTAGGCTTGGTAATTTCTGATCCAAAGCATAATGTGCTCGCATTATGTGCATTCACATAATGCTAGCATGTTATTGTGAACTAAAACATCTCTCTCCCTCTCTCTCTCTCTCCCTCTCTTTCTCCCTCTCCCTCTCCCTCTCTCTCTACCCACTACCCTCTCTCTCTCTCTTTGACTTATCAACCTCCTAGTTTTCCTTTTCCTAGCTTTCCTAGCTTTCCTTTGCCTTTCCAATTTCCCTTTAGATCCCACCAATTTTTCCCTATTTTACTATTCTCCACCTCTCCTCTCATCATTCTTCCCATCCAATGAACTTTAGTTTTATCTTCTTTCGATTTCATCCTCCCAATTTATATCCTCATCCCTCTTTGCATGTTCTAGTTTTCTTGTTTCCATTTGCTTTATTGATAACTGAGAGAGAGAGGGTGGAGATGGAGCGAAGAGAGAGAGAGAGAGAGAGAGAGAGAGAGAGAGAGAGAGAGAGAGAGAGAGAGAGAGAGTCTTGGTTTTCTTGTTTTCATTTCCTTTGTCGATAAGGGAGAGGGAGAGACAGAGGGGAGAGATAGGGAGATAGAGGAATGATAAGGGAGAGAGAGGCAAGAGATAGGGAGAGATAGATAGGTAGATAGAGAAAGTAGAAAAATAGGGAGATATAGAGGAGACAAAAGGGAGAGATAGGGAGATAAAGAGTGAGAGAGATGTTCAGAGAGATAGGGAGAGAGATTGAGAGGTAGAGGGATGATAGAGGTAAGGAGATAAGGGAGATAGAGGTTTAGGGTTGCTTGGGTTTAGGGTTTTGGGGTTTTGAGAGAGAGAGAGAGAGAGAGAGAGAGAGAGAGAGAGAGAGAGAGAGAGAGAGAGAGAGAGAGAGAGAGAGAGAGAGAGAGAGAGAGAGAGAGAGAGAGAGAGAGAGAGAGAGCATTATGACTTTATGGGAACAAAAAGTCATGTGGTGACTGTTTTGTCCCTCATCTTTGTGTATATACAATTAGCATATCATTAGCATTTAGAAATCTCCATTTGCATTACATTAGATTCATACAAATCATTATCATAGTTTAGCATTGTAGAATCATTCACTTTGCATAAAATCCACCACAAGTCCATTCATCTTATAGTTATCTTGAAACAAAGAAGTGCATTTTGAGAGCATAATTACAATCAACAAAATTTAGATCTCAAGAAGATAGGACACAATAAGACATGAAGGAGAATTCTAAGTTTGAAGGTATAAATCATGTTTTCTTCAAATTCTATGCTTTTCTATTAGTTTCATTAGTGATTTTGGTTTGAGTAGAAATTTAGAGTTTTGTGGTAGCTTAATAGGTTTTTACTGTTGTTCTCCAAATTATCATCACAGATAGCATTCATCACATGTTTATCAACAAGCCATATGGATTGAAGGTATTACAAGCCACTAGTGCTAAATTTGCTTTGTCTTGTAATGGAAGGTATTACAAGCCATTGGTGAGCTGTAGGCAAGGGAATTTGCCTATGTTAGGCCAACCAGCATCCCATTGAGAAGATGGCAGTTTGGAAGGCTAAGACCATCCTCCATGTGTAGCAGAATCTCAAGAGGGTTAAGGGCCATAGGAATGAGAGCCACGATCTCCACAATTGCCATGGTCACCACACTCACACTGAGAGGACTAAATGCGACCACACTAACGACCTCGAGAGGAGGTAGATTTAGGTGAAACTTGAGCAACAGTGCAAGGGGCATTTCCCCAATGGTCAAGCAAATCCTAGAGATGGGCAAATTCAAGTGTAACTTTGCTGGCTTGCACTTGAATCTACATCAGAACATTAGAGAAAATAATAACTTTAGTGTATAGAGAAAAATGATTATCAGCAGAACAATGAGTGAAAGTAGTAGCATTTCTATCGTTCCAAATGCTAAAATGAATTTCCACCCTGAAAGCATGTCAAATCTGAGAATATTTGTGAGGGCGATAGGGCCAGTCACTAAGTAAGACCATATGCCAAGAGAAAGGAGTAAGTTTGAAAGGTTTTAAAAAAGCATGGATGCAATTCCAAGCTTCTTGAGCCCGTGGACAAAACCATAAAAGTGCTTGAGAGACTCAAGCTGCTTGCAAAATGGACAATGAGGAGTGGCTATGCCCATATGAGCCAGATGAACTCCCAAAGGGAGGACCTGGTATAGTAGACACCAAGAGAAATGAGCCAATTCAGGCTCCACCATAGAAAACCAAAAACATTGAAACCGTCTGTATGAAGTCTCGTAAGAGGACTAAAGTTGCCAACGATGATTCAACTGCTCCACCATATGCAACTAGGGAGACAACTAGGAATAACCTTTGGAAGGTCTATAATTCTGAAAAGGAGTGTCTGGATACCATTTCCAATCCTTCCACTAAGGTTTGAGAGATCTAACCCCTAACTTATGAATCATTTGAGGAGGAATATTATCAATAACTGACGGGTAGACCTCTTGATCTGTGTTTAGGAGCTTGTATTTCTTCCTGAATTTAGGCCAAGACAAGAAATTCTTGGTGGTCCTATGCAAGAAGTCAGGCTAAACATGAATCCCATGTTTGCAAAAATTTTAAGGCATGAACTGAAAGCAACTTAGCAAACAACATATCTTGAATGTTGAGAATAGGAGACCACCAAATGGATTAATGATTAATGGATAATCCATTACGAAAATTAGTTTTAGCCCCTCGAAGCCAGGGTTTGAGGGCTTCCCAAGCCTTCCAAATGCTCTTGATAACAAACGTGCCTTGAATGGAGACAAAATCTCTCACAGTGAGGAGAGTTCCTATAACTAAACCTTTCTAAGTGGGACGACCTAGAGTACTAGTACAAATGGAAACAATTCTTTTTTTGACTCGCCACAAATAATATTAATATATACATAATGAACGTAATACATTTTGTTGGGAGAACCACTCCCTATAAATTGCTCCATAGTGCCCCGGATAGGGCCCTGTAATTACATTGATAGGCATTCCTTTAGTGAGAAACACTACATGAAATACATAGATAAATGGTCTAGATTAAAAGAAAGTAGTATAGAATAAATCTTAACCATCAATTTTTTGGAACAAGCAATAAATGATAAAAGACAAATTAAAACCACTATCATGAAAGATAGGAAAAAGGAGCCCACATCCATGAATATCCTAAACATGTCATTCAATTTATTTTTTGACTATTTTTTCACCTAAACTAATGATGAGGGTGTCCTTGTGACTGTGTAATATAAATGAATAGAAATTTCTGATAAATAAAAAGAGAGGCGGTTTGTCAAGACAAGATAAAGTAGGTAATGAATATCTAGCATCAAGCATCAAATCCATGGCTAGTATCAAATCCAACTCCAACCACCTCTAACAGAGTATGAAGGCACAACATCTTTATTATTTTATGGTACAATATATATGATCTCGTTATAGTAGGTGATGGAGAAGGAAACCCTAGCATCGCAATAGAAACCAAGTTACCACAATGAAGTCACGATATTCCTCACCCACTTCGGTTTATTCTATGTTTTATAAAATGGGTAACATATTAACATGGTGAGAAGTGCATGGGGGTGAATTTTGTTCACTGTTATGCAACTACTTCTTTAAAAAGTAAAAGAGGGTGACGTGACATGTCAATTTTTAATGCAATTGTAGTTTTATGGGTCAATAAACATAAAGAACAAGCCAAAGCAACTCCCCTTGAAAATAGAAGCGTTTTCAAATCATTTATATTTTTCTCCATTTTGATAGAATATCTTAATACCTCATACCTTGATTTCTATTTATTTTTATTATATATAAAGTTATTTGTTCATCTATATCAACAAAAAAATTTATAAATTTAATTTGAAACAATTTGTTTATTTTTATGGGTTGCAAGATTGACGTGATTTAATTTTGAAGAGAATGAAATTGAATCCTTAATTTAAACATTCAAATTCTAAATTCTTACTTTCTTGCCCATTTTTACTAGTTGTGAGAGGACTTAACACACCTTTTTGTAAATTGTTGTTATGTCTTAGTATTTAAAGACATGTAATGTGTAATTAATTCATCATGATCAAATCATAAGTAACTATAAGGACAAAAGCACACTATGATTTTGTAAAGGATAAAAGAATTAAAATCTACACTAGAATCATAGAGGCCAACTCCACATTTACACATGTTATCTATGATCATTTGCTCAAAGTCATAAAGTCAATCCATTTAAGGGGTTGACCTAGGATAAATTAGCCCTAGCAATCAAAAAACATCCCCTAAGGTGTTTGTAAATGATGTCAGGGAAAAATATTTTAAAACCTGCAAATAGTACAATGCAAACCCTAACAACCCAATGGAGTACTAAATAACCTAAGATTAAGCAAATACAAGCATAAAACATAAAACCCTAGACTACTAGTGTGAATTCTCCATTATTTCTCCCAAACTTTGCAGCACTTTGCTCTCAGATTTACAGACCTGCAAACACAATGAGAGGCTCAAGGCTATGGCTATGGAAAAATCAAAGAGAGGATGCTCAAATTATGCAAGTGTGTGTGTGTGTGTGTGAGAGAGAGAGAGAGAGAGCATTATGACTTTATGGGACCAAAAAGTCATATGGTGACTTTTTGGTCCCTCATCTTTGTGCATATACCCTTAGCATATCATTAGCATTTAGCAATATTTGTTTGCATTGCATTAGATTCATACAAATCATTATCATAGTTTAGCATTATAGAATCATTCACTTTGCATAAAATCCACCACAAGTCCATTCATCTTATAGTCATCTTGAAACAAAGAACTGCATTTTGAGAGCATAATTACAATCAACAAAATCAAGATCTCAAGAAGATAGGACACAATAAGACATGAAGGAGAAATCTGAGTTTGAAGGTATAAATCATGTTTTCTTCAAATTCTATGCTTTTCTATTAGTTTCATTAGTGATTTTGGTTTGAGTAGAAATTTAGAGTTTTGTGGTAGCTTAATAGGTTTTTATTGTTGTTCTCCAAATTATCATCACAGATAGCATTCATCACATGTTTATCAACAAGCCATATGGATTGAAGGTATTACAAGCCATTGGTGCTAAATTTACTTTGTCTTGTAATGGAAGGTATTACAAGCCATTGCCGAGCTGTAGGCAAGGGAATTTGCCTATGTTAGGCTAACTAGCATCCTATTGAGAAGATGGTAGTTTGGAAGACTGAGACCATCCTCCACAGGTAGAAAAATCTCAGGAGGGTTGAGGGCCATAGGAATGAGAGCCACGATCTCCATGATCACCACGAGCACCACAGTCACGCTGAGAGGACTGAATGCGACCACACTGACACCCTCGAGAGGAGGTAGATTTAGGTGGAACCTTAGCAACAGTGTCAGGGGCATTTCCCCAATGGTCAAGCAAATCCTAGAGATGGGCAAATTCAAGTGCAACTTTGCTAGATTGCACTTAAATCTGCATCAGAACATTAGAGAAAATAATAACTTTAGTGTATAAAGAAAAATGATTATCAGTAGAACAATGAGTGAAAGTAGTAGCATTTCTATCGTTCCAAATGCTAAAATGAATTTCCACCCTGGAAGCATGTCAAATCTGAGAGTGTTTGTGAGGGAGATAGGGCCAGTCGCTTAGTAAGACCATATGCCAAGAGAAAGGAGCAAGTTTGAAAGGTTTGAAAAAATCATGGATTCAATTCCAAGCTTCTTGAGCCTATGGACAAAACCAAAAAAGTGCTTGAGAGACTCAAGCTGTTTGCAAAATGGACAATGAGGAGTGGCTATGCCCATATGAGCCAGACGAACTCCCAAAGGGAGGCCTTGGTATAGTAGACACCAAGAGAAATGAGCCAATTTAGGCTCCACCATAGCAAGCCAAAAACATTGAAATCGCCTGTGCCAAGTCTTGTAAGAGGACTAACATTGCCAATGATGATTCAATTGCTCCACCATATGCAATTGGGGAGACAACTAGGAATAACCTTTGGAAGATCTGTAATTCTGAAAAGGAGTGTTTGGATACCATTTCCAATCCTTCCACCAAGGTTTGAGAGATCTAACCCCTAACTTATGAATCATTTGAGGAGGAATATTATCAATAATTGATGGGTAGGCCTCTTGATCTGTGTTTAGAAGCTTGTATTTCTTCCTAAATTTAGGCCAAGACAAGAAATTTTTGGTGGTCCTATGTAAGAAGTCAGGCAAACCATGAATCCCATGTTTGAAAAATTTTAACTTATGAACCAAAAGCAACTTAGCAAACGACATGTCTTGAATGTTGAGAATAGGAGACCACCAAATGGATTAATGATTAATGGATAATCCATTACGAAAATCAGCTTCAGCCCCTCAAAGCCAGGGTTTGAGGGCTTCCCAAGCCTTCCAAATACTCTTGATAACAAACGTGCCTTGAATGGAGACAAAATCTCTCACAGTGAGGAGAGTTCTTATATCCAAACCTTTCTAAGTGGGATGACCTAGAGTACCAGTACAAATGGAAATAATATTTTTTTTGACTCGCCACAAATAATAATAATATATACATAATGAACGTAATACATTTTGTTGGGAGAACCACTTCCTATAAATTGCTCCATATTGCCCCGGATAGGGCCATGTAATTACATTGATAGGCATTCCTTTAGTGAGAAACACTACATGAAATACATAGATAAATGGTCTAGATTAAAAGGAAGTACTATAGAATAAATCTTAACCATTAATTTGTTGAAACAAGTAATAAATGATAAAAGACAAATTAAAACCACTATCATGAAAGATAGGAAAAAGGAGCCCACATCCATGAATATCCTAAACATGTCATTCAATGTATTTTTTGACTGCTT
Organism: Cunninghamia lanceolata; assembly: GCA_027924645.1. Lineage (NCBI taxonomy): Eukaryota > Viridiplantae > Streptophyta > Pinopsida > Cupressales > Cupressaceae > Cunninghamia > Cunninghamia lanceolata. Next base: position 38,936,898 of record BSBN01000391.1, on the reverse strand, counting down.
TTTCACCTAAACTGATGATGAGGATGTCCTTGTGACTGTGTAATATAAATGAATAGAAATTTATAATAAATAAAAAGAGAGGTAGTTTGTCAAGACAAGATAAAGTAGGTAATGAATATCTAGCATCAAGCATCAAATCCATGGCTAGCATCAAATCCAACTCCAACCACCTCTAACAGAGTATGAAGGCACAACATCTTTATTAGTTTATAGTACAATATATGATCTCCTTATAGCAGGTGATGGAGAAGGAAACCCTAGCATCACAACAGAAACTAGGGCACCACAATGAAGTCACAATATTCCTCACCCACTTCAGTTTATTCTATGTTTTATAAAATGGGTAACATATTAACATGGCAAGAAGTGCATGGGGGTAAATTTTGTCCACTGTTATGCAACTACTTCTTTAAAAAGTAAAAGAGGGTGACGTGACACATCGATTTTTAATGCAATCGTAGTTTTGCTGGTCAATAAACATAAAGAACAAGCCAAAGCAACTCCCCTTGAAAATAGAAGCGTTTTCAAATCATTTATATTTTTCTCCATTTTGATAGAATATCTTAATACCTCATACTTCAATTTCTATTTATTTTTATTATATATAAAGTTATTTGTTCATCTATGTCAACAAAAAAACTTATAAATTTAATTTGAAACAGTTTGTTTATTTTTATGGGTTGCAAGATTGACATGATTTAATTTTGAAGAGCATGAAATTGAATCCTTAATTTAAACATTCAAATTCTAAATTCTTACTTTCTCGCCCATTTTTACTAGTTGTGAGAGGACTTAACACACCTTTTTGTAAATTGTTGTTATGTCTTAGTATTTAAAGACCTGTAATGTGTAATTAATTCATCATGATCAAATCATAAGTAACTATAAGGACAAAAGCACACTGTGATTTTGTAAAGGATAAAAGAATTAAAATCTACACTAGAATCATAGAGGCCAACTCCACATTTGCACATGGTATCTATGATCATTTTCTCAAAGTCATAAAGTCAATCCATTTAAGGGGTTGACCTAGGATAAATTAGCCCTAGCAATCAAAAAATATCCCCTAAGGTGTTTGTAGATGATGTCAGGGAAAAACATTTTAAAACCTGCAAACAGTACAATGCAAACCCTAACAACCCAATGGAGTACTAAATAACCTAAGATTAAGCAAATGCAAGCATAAAACATAAAACCCTAGACTACTAGTGTGAATTCTCCATTGTTTCTCCCAAACTTTGCAGCACTTTGCTCTTAGATCTGCAGACTTACAAACACAATGAGAGGCTCAAGGCTATGGCTATGGAAAAATCAAAGAGAGGATGCTCAAATTATGCAAGTGTGTAATGAAGAAATGAGGGTGAGAGGGTGTTTTTATAGAAGAGAGAATTTGAATGGAGGGCTGAGATTGAGAGTTTGACTTTTGAGAGAATGAAGGGTGGAGATTGATTAGGGTTTCCAGTAACAAGAGGACAAAGGATAATTTTTTATTTGAGGAAATGGTGAGGTGTAATATGATTTTTAAATTAAATAAATGGTGTACATTTATTTAATTTATTTGAGAAGAGGGATAATGAAGTGGGATTTAATTAAATAAGTAGGACCTATTTAATTAAGGCAGGACCTATAATTTAAATAAATATGTATTTATTTAAATTTATAGGGTAAGGTGGATATTGGAATAGTGAATAATTAAATAATTAATTAATTATTTAATTATAGAAGAAATTAGAGGAAAATTGCTAGGTAATTAAATAAGTAAAATTTATTTAATTAGAAGCATAAGAGGAAAGTGAACTAATTAAGTAGTTAAAAATTATTTAATTAATAGTGGAATATGAAATTGGGATGAATTATGTGTCAAAATGTTGTTCACAGGCTCGGGACAATTTTAAGTGTCTACATTTTGCCCCTCTTTGATACAATGTCAATTTTGGCATTGTGTCAAAGAAAAATCGAGAAATATGCTCTAGACATGCTTCGGTGTGCCCTAGATGAGGCGTGATGGCCTTATGCCCCCTCGGGAAAATTTTCAATTTTTCTAAAAGATTTTAAAAAATTTTGGAAAATTTCTGAAAAGGTGTGTGGTATGCCAAAAAGTGATTCAGGAGTGAGAAACTGATCCTGAAAGGTGTCCAGTGTGTAAAAATTAGTCATAGATTGATCAATTTTGCAAACGGGGGCCCACTTAGGTAAAAAAAAAAAGTCTATAAATAGCTCTTAGGGGGGGCCATAAAGCTCATTTGTGCACTTAGCCTATAGAGAATTCAGAGAGAGGAGAACACCCAGTTTGAGATTTTGCACAGAGCTCTTGTCAGTATGTCTCCAGTTCCACTTCACCTGCATCGTGACACAAGGGTCAGGACCCACGGGTGGCTCCCCGAGACAGGTGCGACGGTATGTGTCTAAGCCTAGCTTTTCAATTTTAGCATTTTTTGGTAGATTTAGGGGCCCAAAAATAGGGCACGCATGTGGTGCACTTTTGTATGCCGCATGTGCTATCACGTTCAAAGCCTGCGCAAGGGCATGTGACGCCTACGTTTTGGTACGATGCATGCGATTTTTGGAATTGTATGCACAAGGGGGTGTGACGCCTCCGATTTAGGTCTCGCACATACGCGGAATGCAACACATGGGTTGAGCAGAGTGACGCATACGCCAAAGGGTGACGCCTGCATCTGATAGTGCAATGCACCCGCTAAAGTGTGACACATGCTCAAGGCAGTATGACGCATGCACTTAGCCGTGATGCCTAGGAATGACAGTGTGACACATGTATGTGTTTAGCAGTTTAGGAATGCATTTTGCCCTGATTTTTGCCCTTGTTTTGGTGCAAATGCCTTGCTTAGGGTTTTGAGATTGACATAGTGTCTAGTCTATGTGAATATAGGTGAGATTGCCGCTAATTTATATGCGGGAGAGCCATCCTATGAGATACCAGTTGTAAGATCATCTGTCAGCGGCAGAGCAGGATACTCTTGATGCCCTAGGATTATATGGACTTACGTTTATGCCCATGATTAGGGCTAACCAGGGTCTACTAATTGCACTAACTGAGTGGTGGCACTCGGAGATGAGCTCATTCCACTTACTGAAAGGAGAAGCCACCATTACACTGCTAGATGTCTGGTGGATTCTGCAACTACCGATTCATAGAGAGCAGGTCATCTATAGCCCATAGAGGGGATTGCCTACACTTCGGTGACTATTTGAGACAGATGATGATGTAGCCCTAGGAGTTGAGGATCATGAGATTCATTGGAACACTCTGATAGATCAGTACAATCGGTTGATTGTGGTCCTATGCACTTGCATTGGCAGTCTTGTATGTCTAGATCGGTGTAGTCATGGATTTCCTATAGGTTGGGGGAGATGTTGGAGGGTATGATGGTAGATGCTACATTTTATGCATGGGGAACTTGCCTCCTGGCTCAGTTGTATCACTAGTTGCACAGAGTTTCTTACTGTGGTGAGAAGTCCATCAGCTGCAACGTGACATTATTGATGATTTGGGCTTGGAAGCACATTCCCGTATGCAGGCTACCAGTGGAGTGTGAGATTTTGGAGGAGTTGCCCTATGTTTTCTATTACACCAGGGTAGTTTTACAGATACGTATGGGCAATGTCAGATATTGGAGGCATGCCATTGATCACATGGACACATTTGTTTGGAGGCCTTCTAGGGCTTGGCCCAGGTGGACAGAGGATGCAGAGCAGCTACCTTTCTGCAGGCGTACATAATACCTGATTGGATGGAGCATGCAGACACAACATATTATAGAGCACCATCTTCCAGAGCAGGTGCTTAGAGATTTTGGAGAGCGGCAGGACACTCCAGCTGGCATTGCAGAGTTTGCCTGAGTCACTCGAGAGATTCCATTTATTGGGGCTGATGATTGCAGTTCAGATGGCTATTGATGAGATTGTTGGATTACAGCTAGTTCAGTGGGGTGCAGATGACATCACCGATGCATGTACCACTCTTGCATATGATGCTTGATGGGACACCCATAGGCTAGTTCCTTACCTGCATCATGATGAGCCAACACCAATGGAGAGATTGGGGTAGGGGCTGATAGGTAGGTTTAAAGGATAAGGCCGAGGTAGAGGCAGAGGCCAAGGGGATGGTGGCAGGGGGTGGCGATGGAGGAGGTGATGATGGCAGAGCAGGTGGTGGTTAAGGAGATAGGGGCCATGGAGGTCGGGGGAGGGGTGTTGGCAAGAGACACTATATGGATTCATGATTGTTGTCATTGATGGCAACAAAGTTCATCCCACACATCCGCAGGACATGGTGTGTCTCTACCAGAAGTTAGAGTGAAGAATGTTATGGTCTGGTAAACAAGAATAGAGCATGTGGCAAGGTCCGACAGACATGTCTGGATCTCTCAGAGGAAGTATCTTGGTGTAGTGTGGATTTGGGGAAGTCAAGAGGACTACCTTGAGTGGTATATTCCAAGGATTTAGCCTCCGGTGATAGATGAGGAAAAATATATGAATAGTTGAGTACCAGATTCCTGAGTGACAGTGTGAACAGAGGAAGAACTGACTGACAGAACATCAGACTACTTTCCGGATGTGTTATTGATGGTGTTAAAGGTTATAAAGGCATGAATCATGGCTGACATGATTAATGATTTCTACAAGCATATACTTGATCTGCATTACTTGATGTGCTAGGATTCAGCCGACAGATCAAAATTAGTGAAAAGATTGACTATTCCGGGTGCTGACTAGAAAGGTGATGAAATTACTTGTGTGGATATATATACACAATGGATTTAGTTGTGAGAAGGGTAGTGGTGATATGTGATATGCGAATAAAAGCAGAGCAGAGCAGAAACAGTAAGAAAGGTCTGACATGTGAAAGGAAAGCAACATAAGAGAAGAGGAAAGATGAAGTGCAGCAAATCAGTGTACTGAGCCTAACTGGAACTAAACTCTAGCATATGTGGATGCTTCCAATCAGTTCAAGTATTGTATAACATTCTTTTGTAGACAGTGTGTCTCCTTGTAAGTAGTGTGCCTCCTTTGTGAGCAGTGTGCTCAAGCAGTGAGCCCTAATTGGTAAGTGCCATTTTGTATTTCCTTATTCTTCTAACAGAGAATAATCTTTGGGTTAATCACCCTGTGGTTTTCTCCCTTAACAGGGTTTCCACATCAAAAATATTGTGTCATGTGTGTTTCCATTTCATGGTAATGTTTGCTTGTTTGAATTAATGTTGCATTGATTAATATGAAAGTTCAGAAAGAAGAAATAATTAGGATAATTGATTCACCCCCCTCTCAGTTATCAACAATTGGTATCAGAGCTAAGTTCCTCCTAACAGAGCCTAACAGCTTGAGGAAGATCTAGGAGTTCAAATGGATGCATATGGTTTAAGAGAGCAACTCAAGATTGCCCTTGATGATCTTGAACAGTCAAACTCTGAAGTCAGTGAATTAAAGGAAAGACTCAAACAGGTTGATGATTTCATGAGAGAACTAAAAGATAAATTAAGTCTCTCTATGAAAAAGAGAAAGGAGCTGCTTTAGCAATTGGCAAGACAAGGTGAAGAAAATAATACAAATGAAGAGCTGACTGAGAAAACCAAGTTATGTGAAAAGTTATCAAAAGAAATCATTATGGTAAGACATGAAATGGAATCAGGAGTTATAAAGTTTACCCAAGAAATTGAAGAGAAAAGAAAAACTAAAGATGATCTAAGACAATCTCTCAAGGAGAAATCAGAAGATTGCCACCAGATGGATAGAATTATTAGACATCTTGAATCTGATCTTGAAGATGCTAAAGATAATGAAGAAAAACTTGAGGATCAAATTGTCTCTCTAAAAAGGGATCTTCAAACAACAAATGAGTATAAAGAGAAATTCAAGATAAGTTCTGCTCAACTTGAAGTTCTTCTTGGAAGTCAAAAGAAGGTAGATGACAAATGTGGTTTGGGATATGAGAAAGGAAAAAGCTCTGGATCCAGTCAGAAGAATTTTGGATCAGAAAATCCAAGGAACAGGCCTAGAAGACCTCTGGTAAGACAGCCCAATGCTCAAAGATATCCATCCTTCAATGGATACTGCCACAGCTATAATCACTTTGGTCACAAAGCTAATCAGTGCAGAAAGAGAATGAATCAGACTAATTCATCCTTCTTCGAATAGTGTTTTAACTGCAAAAGGTATGGTCACAAGTCTCATGAATGCAGAAATATGCAAATGAACAAATCATTCAATGGTAGATGCTTTGCATGCAATAGAGTAGGTCATATGGCTAATAAATGCAGATCAAGAGGATATCAGTCAAATATGCAAAGAAATGTTGTTTGCCAAATCTGTAATAGGTCTGGTCATAATGCAAAATTCTGTAGAAGCAAGAATCAAGAGAAAAGAGGTCTGGTATATCATAATCAGAATCAAGATAAGGGTAAACAAAATGTGAATGCGGATGAAGTTAGGAATGAGAACAAGATTTGGGTGAAGAAAAGTTTAGAGAATGTAAAGGTTGGATCCGCACTAGACTCTAGTGCTGATATTCCTTCCAGAAACTAAAAGGTGAGCTTTGGCTCAGGGGGAGACACAAAGAAAACCTTGTTCCCCCAGCCAGTTAAGTGGTGCTTGAAATTGGCACATAAGAAGCTACGGATCAAAGGGTTTCTAGAGAAACATGTAAAGAAGGTCAGGTAAAGATCTGAGAGATCTGCAAGAAAATTTAAAAGGTTTAATTCCTTCAGAATTGGTCCGGTTAAGCAAGTCTTCCGGTAAAACAGGTTTCTCACAAGATTGGCTTGGTATGAATCCAAATTGACACAGCTCAATCTGCGGATACATAAGATGATCAGAAGGACAAGTGGATATGATGATTCATCACTAACATCGATCACAAGGGAATCATAATGATCCTGATGAGTTTCTTCCTCCTTGAACAAGGAAAACTAGGCAAACTAGAATGAATTAGGTTGCACATTTATTGCAGGGTGAAAATTAGGGCTTCTTGGAATAAAAGAGTTCATTTGTCTGTCATTTACACACTTGTACACTCACATGCGAAGAAGAAAGAAAAGGAGCTTTGCAAACAACTTCTCCCAAAAGATCAAGGCAACTCTTCATACAACTCTATTCGGATTTCTTCATGTGCCCTAACCTACGTAAAAGGTATTTATCATTCTTGATATCCTTCAGTAAGATTGTTTGATGATGGCTACTCTGAATATAGTAAAGATCTCTGATAGACCTCGGCCCTCATTTAAGAAACATCCATATAAATCCTTGGAGGTAGATTCCCTAGGTGCATTTTCCAGTGTTCCGCATGGTGTATTGCACACCGAAGATGTTAGGGTTTATATACATGCAAATGTTGAAGAGTTTGGGGAATTCAAACTAAGAGATATCTATCACAAACAACTGTTAGATGATTCATTTGAGCTCAAACCCCAATACATAGGCCTTTGAAACAAGCACTTTGCACAATACATACATTTCCCCTGTTTTACGGAGGATGAATGGGTTAGCTACATTCTAAGCAGAATACATGACAACTTCATGTGGTTGAATGGACCATTCAAGATCACTAAGGATGCCATCAGGGCAGTTACCGGATTACACTCATCCGGTGGGATTCCTATTCATCTAAGTTTGACAAAAGAGCAATGACAGTAGATGACATCACTAATTCGGATGTCAAGTTTGCTTCTATGATCATTGGATATAAGATATATCATTCTAGCAGAGAAAATTCTGTACCTAGAACTGCCATCTATACCACATATGAAATGTTAAGAAAGGATGCAGACTATGATCTTTGTCAGCTTCTCTTGAACCAACTCTTGGAGAATCTACAGAAAATCAAGAAAGACAAAAAGAATTCATTCAAGTATGGAGGATTGATATTGTGCTTATTCTTCTACTTTATGAATGAGCTTCCTAGATCTAATGGCTGGGTATGGGAGAATGATAGACTGGTAGCTATCCAAATCAGAGATTATTTACATGGACTTGGTGACAACAAAGCACAAAATACAGCTCTGTGGGGGTATTTCAAGAACTTTCAGAACATGATGCAAGCAAGAGAAAGGATTCCCTAGTCTCTTGTTGAGAAATACAAAGACACAATCTGCTTTATGGTAGAGACTGATCAGTGCCTAATGGAGGTAGTAGAACCAAGGATAATATAGATCATGCCCATGGGGTATGAAGTTGATGAATAGATTGTGGAGCTGCATGTTCAACACATGCTAAGCCAGCCTAAAGATCCAAAAGCAGAAAGGTTTGGAACCTTTGAGGAGCTGAGTATAAAAATCCATGTTGAACTCAGAGAACCAGAGATCAAGAGGAAGGTGAGAAAAGAAGTAGAAAATATTGCCCAAGGCCTTGGCATCTCAAAGGAGGCACTTGATGCCCACAAGAAAAGGATGGAAAGGGTTGAGGAAGAGAAGAAAGAGGCAGAAAAGAAAAGCAAGGAAAGTGCTCCGGTAGAAACCTCAACCCAGACCAAATCATCAAAAAGATCTACACCTGTCACAGCCAAAAGCTCAAAACCAGAAGTCCAGGCATCCGATAAAAGAGAGAAAAGATCAAAGACAAAAGCCACAAGGGCTTATGCAAGTCAAAAGGATGAAGAGGAAACCGAATTAGATGAGGAGATCAGGAAACTAAAGAAGAAGAAGAAATCATCTGGTCAAGGAGAAGAAGAGAAGGAAGAGGAATTTGTTGAAAAACCTACTCTCTCCTTAGATGATGTAGTAAAAGTAGTCACTGTGGAGGGCAACCTACAACCCTTAACAGAATTCTATGATTATTATAATGAAGCAGATAAAAAGATTCTGGAGGAAGCCACAGTTAAGTTTTTGAACATTTACAATAAAACTTTTATTGAAATTATCTCTCTAATTCCTAAGAGTCTAGAGAAGGAGTTGGAAATGAGAAAGACAAATGCCATGGCAAAAGACCTTGAGATCCGGGAATAGAGAGCTATTCAACTATATCCTTCAATTGATCCCAAGACAATGAACATGGTATTCAAAGACTGCAAGGATGAATTCAGGAGCAAAGCAAGGATGAATCAACTTATGCTTGGTGAGACCGACAAGGTAGCCAAGGGCACTGAAGAGATTCTCTAGAAAACCTTCAAAAGATTTAATCTTCCTATTATAGAGGACTTAGGTACTGATCCCTCCACTACAAATGTTGCAGAAGAAACTCCTGAGAAAATGTCAGAAGAGGTGGGCCCTGAACAGACTAACATTTCTCCTCCAGTTTCCCCTACAGTCTCCAGATCTAAAGGAGAAGAAAAATTACAGGAGAAAGAAGCAGAGGTGAAGGAAAAAGAAAATGGCAGTGCTAAGGTTGTAGAAGGAGAGAAGACTTCAGTAGAGAAAACCACAACTGCTAGTGGTGAAGGAGAGAAAACTCCTAAGGACAGCTCCAAGACTGCAGAAGAGAAGAAACATTTGTCTCCGGCAAGAGACACTACACAAACTATCCAAGAATTCTTGAACAAAGAAACAATGGAGATTGATGAACTGGAGCTTCTACAAGGTCCATTCAATTTTGATTCTCTTTCTCCGGTACAGACAATGAAGATAGCTTCATTTGCAAATGCTAAGGCTAATGAAAAACTCCTAAAGTCTCATATGGAAGACTGTGAGTTGATAGAAGCTACATCTGGAGTGTTGGAAAAGATCATGCCATCTTTTCAGAAAGATCCCACAGCCTCCTCTTCTGGTAATCTCAAAACCTTAGTCAGCAGTGTTAGTATACATTTTGATTCTCTAGAAAAATCAGCTGAAGAAAAGGTCCGGAAGGAGTTTTTGGATAAAAGGTTCTCTGAGGTACAAGGTTTGATCATTAATGATAGGAGAAACATGAACATTGGGATAAAGAGCTTAGAAAATGCTCTTAAGGATGGCAGTGAAATATACAAATTTTGTATCTCCTGGTCCAAGGTAACAGTGGAGATTGAGAAGAAAATAAAAGAGCAAGAGAACAAACTACTAAGCTTGTCTCAAAATTTTGATCCTCTTTCATCCTCTATAACAAATCAAGAATGTTAGACTATCGCAGTCTTGAGTGAAATCAAGAAATTGGAGAAGGAAAGGAAAAATAGAATAAGCAGGTTGAGTGAGCTCAGGGGGTTAATTGTCCCTAAGCTAGAGGCCATGCATGAGGCCATAACAGAAGCTCAAATCACAGCCCAGACAAATGATCCAACAGATCTAAAAAGGGCAGATGCATTTGCATTCCTGTTGAGTGGGCATATCTCAATTTTGGACAGGATGAAGAAGAGTTGGGCGATAGAAGTTGTACAGTTGAAGACAACTTTTGCAGACATACTTAAGTATATGTAAGTATGCCATATGTATATACTTATGTGACTAAGTATAGTAAATTTTTTGGAAAATTTTGGTGTGCGGACCCTACCCTTTGCCATTGATGTCAAAGGGGGAGTGAAGAGCAGTGAAAAATGAGGAATCCAACTAAGGGGGAGCTCCAGAAAATATATATAAAGATAAAGCATCAGCCAAGGGGGAGCATAGTGTATACACTTAGTCATTTTTCACTAAGTGTTGCCATCAATGCCAAAGGGGGAGATTGTTGGCAAGAGACACTATATGGATTCATGATTGTTGTCATTGATGGCAACAAAGTTCATCCCACACATCCGCAGGACATGGTGCGTCTCTACCGGAAGTCAAAGTTTAGAATGTTGTGGTTCGATAAACAAGAACAGAGCATGTGGCAAGGTCCGACAGACAGGTCCAGATCTCTCAGAGGAAGTATCTTGGTATAGTACGGATTTGGGGAAGTCAAGAGGACTAGCTTGAGTGGTATATTCCAAGGATTTAGCCTCCGGTGATAGATGAGGAAAAAGATTTGAATAGTTGAGTACCGGATTCTTGAGTGACAGTGTGAACAGAGGAAGAACTGACTGACAGAACATCAGACTACTTTCCGGATGTGTTACTAATGGTGTTAAAGATTATGAAGGCAAGAATCATGTTTGGCCAACATGATTAATGATTTCTACAAGCATATACTTGATCTGCATTACTTGATGTGCTAGGATTCAGCCGACAGATCAAAATTAGTGAAAAGATTGACTATTCCGGGTGCCAACTAGAAAGGTGATGAAATTACTTGTGCGGATATATATACACAATGGATTTAGTTGTGAGAAGGGTAGTGGTGATATGTGATATGCGAATAAAAGCAGAGCAGAGCAGAAATAGTAAGAAAGGTCCGGCATGTGAAAGGAAAGCAGCATAAGAGAAGAGGAAAGATGAAGTGCAGCAGATCAGTGTACTGAGCCTAACCGGAATTGAACTCCAGCATATGTGGATGCTTCCAATCAGTTCAAGTATTGTATAACATTCTTTTGTAGACAATGTGTCTCCTTGTAGGCAGTGTGCCTCCTTTGTGAGCAGTGTGCTCGGGCAGTGAGCCCTAATTGGCAAGTGCCATTTTGTATTTCCTTATTCTTCTAACAGAGAATAATCTTTGGGTTAATCACCCCGTGGTTTTCTCCCTTAACAGGGTTTCCACGTCAAAAATACTGTGTCATGTGTTTTTCCATTTCATGGTAATGTTTGCTTGTTTGAATTAATGCTGCATTGATTAATAAAAAATTCAGAAAGAAGAAATAATTAGGATAACTGATTCACCTCCCCCCTCTCAGTTATCAACAAGGGGATCTAGGGGTAGAGGCTGAGATGGACAGGGAGGTCCTCATCTTTTTTTGATTCAGGAGGAGGGAGAGGGGGCTATGGGACAAGTAGCTGCCACAGTGGGTGATATGCAGATGGAGGCCAAGGAGGAGGATGTGCTAATGGAGGATGTTGGTGGAGAGGACATTGGTGGAGAGGAGATGGAGGAGGGTGAGGATGAGGCTGATGAGGAGGAGGAGCGGATTAGGGAGCAGGCACTGTAGGATGTGCCCATTGAGTAGATTGGAGACGACGAGGTAGAGGAGGATGTAGGAGGTTGAGGAGGGGATTTGGCTACAAAGATAGAGGCTATGCAGACCCAGATGTAGGGGATACGAAAATAGATTCAAGAGGTGGAGGGCCATCTTGCTCAGAGGACAGGCAAGAGAGATATGGCCATGATCAAAGTGCATCGAGTTGAGCCATGGAGCATTAATTTTATGGCTACTGTCAATGGGCCAGCTGTTGAGTTTGCACAGGCATTGTACTGAGCAGTGTAGGAGGCACAGTATTACAGAGCCCTATATGAGGGATTGATGCCAGCTAATCAGAGCGCACCTAGCTTCCAAAGAAGGAGTGCCAGTAGGTCGTACTCACAGAGGTCCCACAATATTGTAGGGGTCTCTCACTCACAAAAGAGGGCTTCATGTTATGATCAGCCATATGGTTCTAGGGCCGAGATAGAGCAAAGGGGTCTTCCTATAGGGCTGATAGGATATGGAGGCCATGATAGCAATCATTAGTCCATTTTGATATGTATAATGTATATTATGATCAAGCCTGTGTGCTCTAGTTTTTTATTGAGCCTACGAGCTCCATTTTTGACACATGGATTCTAATTGTTGAACTGTGACACACATTTTGAGATATATATATATATACATAGATGTGTAGCAGTTTACCTATGATGATGATATTTTATTTCTACATGCATATGATGTGATGGATACTTATGATTATGCTATTTTTATGGTTCTATGGTTATGCTTTGTGATGTATGATTTATAATGAGATGATGTAATTATATGATGATGCTTATGATGTGATGTATGATGTGACCTATGGATGCCTATGTTAAGATGCTTTTATATGTCTATGCAATGGTACTTTATTTTATTTTTATGTGATGGTTATATGTGTACTATATGGATGTAGATATGTTAAATGTTCTTATGATAGATGTATGCAGATGATGATTTTATTTGTTATAATGCAATACTGATGAGCTAATATGATGATGATACTTATGATGGATATGGTATTATGCTTATGATGTGATGTATATGATGGACTAACATGTGTATGTATGCAGGCCTACGAGATCTAATGCATTCTTTTTTGGTGTGTCACAGTGGGACGAAAGGTGATCAGAAGAAATGGAGACGAGAAAGGTGAAAGATGAAGATTGATTAGAAGAATGGATCCTGATTTTGCCTCAAAAGATTTTTGAGCTTCTTTCTTGCAGTTGCTACTTATCATCATAGAGCTTATTATGTCAAAGGATGATAATCACCATGGCATGTCAAAGGCCAAGGCATAAAGTGCGGTCACTTGTGAAATAGGCACAAGACAGACAAGGAGTGCCCAACTTAGACTAAGTAACTGTGGTATCTTGTTGCTACATGCATTGAGATACTCGTGGGGTGTGCAAATCCTAATGTAAGGAAGCCTATATTCCTTCCAATGCATAGGATGCATTTGATTCACACCCAATGGAATCCCTATCACATGCAAGACACCTAGTTGCCCTAGTCATCTTATCAAGACAAACTACAAAACAATAATCAAAGAAAAAGTCCCACTTTACACTTGCTTCTCTTCATCACTTAGGGACTACCTTGAGAAGCATAAGAATGAGAATGTAAAGAAAATAAGACAGGTAAGACCCAAAGTCAATAGCCGTGTAGATCGTTTGCTGAGTGTTCATGTTTTTGTTTTGATTGGTTATGATAGGGTGAATGATGTCTAGTTTTAGGATGGAAGGTATGTCGTATAAGACTCCTCGTCTAGTTTCGACAATGCCTCTATCTGTCTAAGGCAAGTGATAAGATTGTGATATCCCGTATAAGACATGTGCTCTAGTTTCAGGAAAACCACAAGTTGTGAGATGATTGACGTGAGGATTTGATGATGTTTGAGAGATCAAACATGTCATCTAAGGCATAAATCCTGGTTTCAACTATGCTCCATGTGGTTGTCTATGAAGATTGTTCATGGTGATGATTGATTATCACCATGCGAGTGATCCTGTGGCTGCTTTTTTGTGAGTTGTCTTGTTGATGCGCGAGGATGTTTTCCTTGTGAAAGATTGATTGCTTTAGTCTAATCAAAGAGTCCATCTCATTAAGAGATGACTTATTATGCCAGTTGACTCGATGGGACCTAAGGGACTGACCTAATGCCTTAAGGGCTCATCAAGGATGGCCTTTCCTACGTGAAAGCTCAGAGTCATCGTAGTCCAACCAGGGTGGACTTGGGGTGACCTAAGACCTAAGGGGGAATGCCTCAAGGGCTCATCAGAGATGGTCTTACCTACGTGAAAGCTCATAGGTGCCATAGTTCAACCAGGGTGGACTTGGGGTGACCTAAGACCTAAGGGGGAATTGTTGATAATAAGGAATACTGAGAGGGGGGGTGAATCAGTATTCCACAAAACCACTTCTTAACAAGTTTATTAATCCAATCTCCAAAATTAATAATATGAAAGTAGAATAAACATAGGAATAGCAACCATAAAGACATAACACATGAACACCAGGATTTTCACGTGGAAAACCCAAAAAGGGAAAAACCACGGTGAGTGTTAGCTCACAATATATTATTATGACACAATACCGGATTACAAGAAGGCTCACTGCCTAAGGGCTCACTGCCCAAAGAAATGCTCACTACAAGAAAGGCTCACTGCCAAAATAGGCTCACTTCCTAGAGACAGAAAGAAGAAGGAAGATTGGCTCACTGCCAAGTTGTACTGCTCAGATTGCATCTACACATGCATGGTTGCAGCTCCAATGAAGCACATAAATACTGTCTCAAAACTCTTCATCTTTCGCTGCTCTGTTTCACTGCTCTGCTTTTCAATAGGAGTAAGATCTCTTTTCTTCTACTCTTACACAATCACTTTACTTCGCATGTCACACATTTACATCACACATCACACCCTAAACATTGAATTAGATATATATATAACTGCAACACTTAGAATCTCCACATTGAGTCGGCCTACTTAGATGAAGCGTATAGTTAATAAAATTGTAGCTGTAAACCAAATCCATTCACCAAAATACATAGCAGACCTGAATAACATTTGAAACACCTTCTCATATGTCAGATCCAACTACAAAACCACTTAGGATAAAGTTCTAATCAATAGAACTTACTACACACAAATCAAACTTATCATGTCAGCCTCTAACTCAGACTGTTACTAATTCAGTTCATCTGTCAGACTACATATTTTACTGCAGACCATAGGACTTGCTCAAAATCATGTCAAAGACTCATCAAACATCACAAACCATACCTTTAGAATTGCAACGCAAAATATCCTTTAGTAGAAAAATGTGGACAATCAGAACTCAGACTCTGTCACAGTCAAACTCTGTCAAATAGTGTAGAGATACTCAACAGCTTGTAACTATCTTTCCGGTGGACTTTAGACTCTTCAACTCTGGATTTAGATACTTCATACAATTGTTAACAACACCTCAAAACCACATATCAAGATATGCAACACCGAAGGAATGCGGGCCAAAACAATTGAGTGTAATGCTATGAATAGTACTGTATTATGTTCTACCGGTCTTAGGCCATTTGAAGATATACTTCTAGAACTGATCAAAAGATGAAACCTTGAATATAATATCATCTGAGAGTTAGGAACATCATACCAAAACTACAAACCTTGGTCTTCAACTGCGGACCAATGCCAGTCCAAACACTGTTCTTTTGTCTCTTCCTCTATACATTGCCAATACTTAGCCAATATGTCTAAGTCTTCTTTACTGGACCACAATCCTTGTTCCAACCTTGTTCCTTTTCTTGTTTCCATCAATGAAAACACTCAATTATTCAACATAGCAGTGTCTCTTGCCAACAATCTCCCCCTTTGGCATTGATGGCAACACTTAGTGAAAAATGCTTGAATGCCTTGATTGCTCCCCCTTTCTATATACACTCTAGATATTTCTTCTCCCCCTAAGATGTTTGCCCTTTTAAATTCACTAATCTTCTTCTCTCCCTTTGACATCAATGGCAAAGGTATAGGTTCCGAAGTCAAAAATGGTCAAAACTACAAAATTTGCTATACTTTGTCGCATATATACAAGTACAATCCCTAACTTTATTTTACATGTGTTGGAGGATGTCATTGAAAATGTTCTTAATTTTGGCCAGCTTACCATCCTAGCCTTTCTTAGAATTGTCCAAGATTTGAATATGACCACTAAGTAGGAAAACTATGGTCTGTGCCTTGTGAAGATCAGAGGCGTGTCAGATTGTGAAGCTACTCGTGCTTTTGCTGCTAGATTAAACATAGTGTCTAACCTAGGACTGATTATTCCTCTTAGCTAACACATTCTGTTTCTAATTTGATCCCTCTCTCTTATTAGATTGTTCAAGTCATCATGAAGGTTCATGGCTTGACTTTCCTTGTTGCTAACTGATTCTGTCACCGGATAAAATGACTTAGAAATATTTATCAGTTTTAGCTCTAAATCCTTGATCTTCACTACTATTTCCTTAGTGGCTTCCAACCAGGATAAGAAAAATTTGTATATGTCACTAGCTTCTTTAATGGCACTCTGAATGCTTTTTATGCTATTATCTAGCTGGGTTTTGTCATTAGCTATCATTTTCTTTAACTCATCCAATCTTTTCTCATTAAACTCTTGTCTTACTTTTATTTCTATAGATTTCTCAAGAGATTCAAAATGTTTACTTCCAAAGTTTATGAGTTCCTTCAGTTGATTTGCTGATGACATGGATGTGTCCTTCTAGTATGTTGGCACTAGCTTCTCCAAAATTCTAGATGCCTCTCTAATGAGCTCACTGTCCTCAATGTGAGACTTTAACATTTCTTCTCTAGCTTTTACTTGTACAATTGAAGCTAATTTGAGTTTTTGTATAGGGGACATTGTATCCAAGTTTATTGGACCATGTAAAAACTCAGGCTCATCCAAAACTTGTTTTTATTTCTCCAGAAGTTCCTTAACTGATTCTGCAGTGTCTTTTGGTGTAGCAGAGACTTCTTCATCCAAGTTTTGCTCTGGATTATCTAGATCATGTTGGCAAGAGACACTGCTTCGCATTGATAAGTGTTGTCATTGATGTCAACTAAGATCATCCCAATCATCCGCATAACACAATTTGTTCACATCGGAAGTCAGAATTAGAATTTGTCTAAGTCCGGGCAGTCAGGAATAGAGCGGGTGACAGGGTTTGGTATCTTGGTCCAGATCTCTTTGGTGGAAAGGCATGGTTTGTTACAGATCTAAGGTAGTTGTAAGAATTGTCAAGACACTCTAAATCTAGAATTTTGTCCTCCAGTGATGAAGGACTCAAAAGATATTAGCTTCTGAGTATCAGTTTTCAGTTTGACAGAACAGACAAAAGAAGAACAGGTGGACCTTGTGAATGATCTTTATTCTGGATGTATAGAAGTTGTTTATTGGGCAATTGGTGATGATCAGTGATGGTAGATGACATGATTGATGATTTGCGAATGAAAGTTTTGGTCCGCATCTCATATTATGTATGGATCTAGCCAACAGAGCAAAGTACTCAACAAAGTTCTAAATGTTCTTGAAGCTGACTGGTAAAATGATTGTAGATCATGTTGTGGATATATATAGCCGATGGAATTGGATGATTTTGAAGTGTGTGTGTGCGAATAAGGTGTAAATGTGAGAAGAGCATAAAATCTAAGGTGCGAATGAAGGCAGAGCAGTAAGAAGAGAGAGTAAAGATGAAATGTGTAAGATTAGTTTTTGTTCTTAACAGAAACTAAAACTCTTGCATGGGTAGATGTTATTTATTAGTTCAAAATCTATGTTATTCTCTTGTAATCTTTCTGTAGGCAGTGAGCCTCCATTTGAGTAGTGAGCTCTAGGTAGTGAGCCCGAA
Organism: Cunninghamia lanceolata; assembly: GCA_027924645.1. Lineage (NCBI taxonomy): Eukaryota > Viridiplantae > Streptophyta > Pinopsida > Cupressales > Cupressaceae > Cunninghamia > Cunninghamia lanceolata. The sequence continues at coordinate 38,919,082 of BSBN01000391.1, read as the reverse complement.
TGCATGTGCAGTCCCAATTGTAAAAATACTTTTAACATGGTATTAATCTTTGTGGGTTAACCCCCACCGTGGTTTTTCCCTTAACCGGGTTTCCACATCAAAAATCTTGGTGTCAAGTGTGTCATGTATGTTTCTTCTCATGTGTTATTGATTGATGTTGAAATGTTTATATCATTAATTTGATTATAATTTGTAAAGGAATATTAAAGGTAGAAAATATTAAAATATGTGACAACTAATTCACCCCCTCTCTCAGTTGTCTGGACCCAAACCAACAATTGGTATTAGAGCAAGGTTCCTTTTGAAAACTTTAATAGCTTAAGGAAGATCTGGGAAGTCAGTAAAAATGGATGAATACAACCTTCAAGGGCAACTGAATCTCACCCTAGATGATCTTGAGCAGTCCAAGGCAGAAGTCCAAGAGCTACAAGATAATCTCAAAAAGGCTGAAAACTTCATTGAGATTTTAAAAGAAAAATTGAACAAATCCAATGCAAAAGGAAAGGAGCAACCTCTTCAACTAGAAGACAAGGCCCTGAAAGAGAAGACAAAAGAATGTGAAAAGTTAGCTAAAGAATTTGTTGTCCTAAAACATGAGATGGAAACTGGGGTGATGAGACTAACCAAGGAAATTGAAGATAGGAAGAAAATTGAAGAAGAAATGAAGCAAAATCTAAAAGAGAGAACTGAAGAATGATGTAGATTGGATGGAATAGCTGGTCTCTTAGAATCTAATCTACAAGAAAGCAAAAACAATGAGAAAAAACTTGAGAGACAAATTATCACTCTCAAACATGACCTAGAAATTGCTAATGAGTATAAGGAGAAGTTCAAGATAAGCTCAGCTAAACTTGAAGCACTAATTGAAGAACAAAAAAGGATGATGACAAGCATGATCTTAGATATGAGAAAGGTGAAAGCTCCAGATCTGGACAAAGAAATTTTCAACCAAGGAATAAAAGAAACAGAACTAGAAAATCTCTGGTAAGATAGCCTAATGCTCAAAGATATCCATCATTCAATGGAAATTGTTTCAATTGCAATAAATTTGGTCATAGAGATACTCAGTGCAGAAGCAGAGTAAATCAAAATGGTCCATCCTTCTTCAGTCAATGCTTCAAGTGTAAGAGGTATGGTCATAGATCAAATGAATGCAGAAGTATGATAATGAATAATGCTAACAATAGAGGAATTGGTAATTCTTTTAATGGTTACTATTTTCCTTGCAATGAGTTTGGACACATGGATAATCAATGCAGATCAAGAGGAAATCAAGTTCATAAGAAAGGAAATGTTGTGTGCTTTTTTTGTAATAAATCTAGTCATATTGCAAGATTCTACAGAAGTAGGAACAATGGAAGAAGAGGTCCAGTAAATAGAAAACTGGATGAACAGAGACAAGACAAAGGCAAAAGAAAAATTGATGTGAATGAGATATGGAGCGAAATGAACAAGATTTGGGTAAAGAAAGATACAATAAGCAATGGTGATGGGTCCGCACTAGAATCAGGTGCTAACAATTCCTCTGGGAATTAAGTCAGGAGCTCTGGCTCAGGGGGAGCTACATTGAACATCAAATTCCCCTAGTTCATAAGTGGGTGCCTAAATCTAGCACAATAAAAGAGAATATTTTGAATTGGTTCATAACGTTTGGAAGGATTTCTGGAAGAAAAGATGTTGATATGAAAACTTGTAGAGTGATTCATGAAGAACTATCAAAAAAGAGTAACTGGATATAGTTAGGGCAATGCATTTATTACAATGCCAAATCAGGTTTTACAAAAGATAAAAGGTCACTGTTGGTGAACAATTATATTTTCACTTTTACATAAGTTAATTAGGGAGATTATTTTTCTATTTTGAGCCTTATGACATGTGTCATAGGCTTTCTTTTCTCTTGAGAGCATTGTGACATGTGTCACATACTTTCTTTCCCCACTTTGTCTATTCTTGGATAGTGGTTGTGTATATCCTTTGTATTTATTTATGAATAATGCAATGGGAATGTGAAGCACTAATTCATGCATGCATTTGACTTTTGCAATATTTTCTTGCAGCTTTCTCTTGTAGAAGATTTCTAGCAGATGATCTTGGCTCCTGTGAGTCCTTGTATGACTCTAACATAGTATCAAAGCTCCAGATCTATCAGTTTCTTCTCAAATCGGAGAGGGTTTTAGCCATGAGTAGATAATCTGTGCATCTTGGAGCAAAAAAGACCTCACGGTTGCACTCAGAAGGTGTCAAAACCCCTATTTTCATATAAGGCACTCTATATTTTGATGAAAAAAAAGTTTTGGGCATTTTTTGGGGTTTTGGTTTTTTATGTGCAGGAAAAGACCGTATGGCCGCCTCGATTTCTGTGCCATATTTTTTTGTACAACGACCTCGATTTTCATGCCAAATTTTTTTAGCTTAATTTGATTTTTGAGCTGCCTTGACTTGCATGCCAATTTTTTTTGAATTTGCCTTGATTTCTGTGCTGCTCAATCTCTGAATCTGCCTCGATTTCCATGTAGCGTTCAAGTGCAGGCCTAATAAGGTAGTTTTTTTCCAGAGGCCATAACTTGAGCATACGGACTTGAAAATTGGTAAACAAAAAAGCATTGGAAATCTAGTTCTGATCACTATCCAGTAATGCTGGTCATTTCCCTAGATTTTTTTTGTTTGAAACCTATTTTTGCTGTTTGAAGTCAAAGCATCATTTTTGGCTTCTGAGCTCTGTTCTTGTGCCCAAAATCTTCATTTTTTGAAAAAGAATAGGCGTTGGAAAGGTATCAGCAATCTCTACACGGCCATCTATATATCTTTTTCAGATTCAGCCCCAAGTATCTTTTATTCAGTTTGTTGATTTTATGGCTTTTGTTGGATATCTTGGACATGCCGCCTCCTGGAAGGGTTTTGTTTGCTTTGATAGGCTTCTGTTATTAGCATAAATCTATTTGCATGTTTTGATCTCTATCATTTTGAGGAGGTATCATGGGTTTTGCCACTCATCCTTCTGTGGTCAATCTGACTAAGGACAATTATGAGTCCTGGCAAAGAGGCATCCTGACACATCTCAGGTGGCTGCATCTTTTGCCTCATCTTTATGGGCTCATACCTGAACTAGAGACACCTATGAAGAAATCTGTTTGGGGTAACAATCGAGATCATGTTGTAGGTTTAATTTGTACCACTGTTGATTATGATATTGCATGTGATCTTCCCATCTATTAGAGCCCACACACACTTTGGACAAAAATTTGGGAGTTGTATGGAGACCCTCATGTCTCACCATTTCCAAATGATCTGACAGCAGATTGTCTCATTCCACTTGATGATGTAGATAATATACCTTATGATGATGATACTTTAGAGGAGCTTGAGTGTATGGCATGTCTTGAATGTTCAAAGACAGAGACCTCTCTTGCTCCCTCTTCTCCTCCTATTGAGATCACATCTTATTCATTACCTATTGCTACTTCAGAATTCAGTGTTGCATCATCATTGGCTTCTAGTAATTATGTGCAGCAGGTCAATATCAGTCTTTCAGATCCACCTCATTGGGACTTTTATCTTGTAGACATATCATCCTTGTTTGTGGAGTCTCGCATTACTGATTTGGAGGACACATTTGAGGGTTTAGCTCTTTTGTTTGATGCTATCTCAGTTGGCTTTGCATCACCACCTTCATCTTCTGTGTTTTTAGATGCAGTTTAGATCATATCCTCTCCTGGTTCTTCTTCTCTAATTGGGCAGACAATTTTTGTATTGGAGAAGACATTCTCCTAGTATGAGGTCACTTGAGTTGCATTCAGAGGCACACATTTCTATATGGATTCCCTATTCATCCAAGATGTGGGAATGGCTTCTACATTCACCAGTGGATTTGTTTCTTCAGAAAGGGAGAAATGTTGTTTGCAGGCAGTGGATTAGATTCTGTCTTCAAGATCTCTTCATTGGTTCTGGAGCTTCTTCTTGGAGGGGATTCATATTCTCTATTTGCTCTCTCTTATGGGGGGGCACTCATGATTGTACTCTTGTGATGGATTCATTCTATGGGGGGTCTTAGTGTCCTTCTTCCATCACATGTTCTTGTACATTCCTTCTTGTTTTTTCTCTCTTTTGGGGAGGAATTTTCTCCCATGTGGTTTTCTCCTTTTCTCCACCTTATGAGAGATTCTTGTTGTTCATGGGTACCTAACATGGCCTTTGTTGCCAAGACCCATCTTTCTTTCTTTCTTTTTAGCTTGTGTAATCTCCCTAAGTTGCACTTATGGGGAGGTGTTGGTGAAAAATTATATTTTCACTTTTACATAAGTTAATTAGGGAGATTCTTTTTCTATTTTGAGCCTTATGACATGTGTCATAGGCTTTCTTTTCTCTTGAGAGTATTGTGACATGTGTCACATACTTTCTTTCCCCACTTTGTTTATTCTTGGACAGTGGTTGTGTATATCCTTTTTATTTATTTTTGAATAATGTAATGGGAATGTGAAGCACTTATTCACGCATGCATTTGGCTTTTGCAATATTTTCTTGCAGCTCTCTCTTGTAGAAGATTTCTAGCAGATGATCTTGGCTCATGTGAGTCCTTGTATGACTTTGACAGTCACTTGGTCACTCATTTGAATCACTTTACATTCGGAGGAAACAAGAAGAAGAGCATTCGAGCTGCAAATCCAGAGATTGAGGCACAAAGAGCGAATTCAACCGACAACTGATCAACCCTAACCCTGCGAAAGAAAAAGGTACCTCTCTGTAAAGCTTTGAATCTGAAATCTATTGAGATGGCTACTCCTCATGTTGTTGACATTACTAAAAGGCCTCGACCCAAATTTAAGAAGCATCCTCACAAATCAATAGAGGTCAACCTGTTAGCTACTTTTTCAAGTGTTCTGTATGGTGTGCTGCATGTTGAAGACATTAGGATTTATAATAATGCAAACATAGATGAATTTGAATATTCAAGGTATGTAGACTTGTTTGAGAAACAACTCAGGGATGAAAATCACGAACTTAAACCTGAGTATAAGGCACTACAGGATAAACACTTTATTCAGATTATGGGGTTCCCAACATTTGATGAGGATGAATGGGTCTGATATGTTTTGAGTCAGATGCATGATGAATTCATTTGGTTGTTAAAACCATTCAAGATTACCAAGGATGCTATCAGAATTGTAACTGGGTTAAACTCAATCGGAGGATTGCCCATGCTGAAAGCCGTGAAAAACCAGATAGTGACTGATGCTACCGGTGCCAAGTTTGATAGAAGGGCAATGACCATTAATGATATTATAGAACCAGATGTCAAATTCACCTCCATGGTGATTGGGTACAAGATTTATAACTCGAGAAGAGAAAATTTTGTTTCCAAAACATCCATATATGCTGCATACAAGATGCTAAAGGAAAATACTAATTATGACTTGTGTGAATTACTACAGAATCAACTGATTAAAAATTTAAACAAAATCAAGAAAGATAAGAAAAACACTTTCAAGTATGGTACATTGGTTCTATGTCTATTCTTTTACTTTATGAATTAGGTACTCGGGGTAAAAGGTGTACACTAGATTAAGGATGAGCTAGTTGCCATTCATATCAGAGATCATCTTCGCAGCATTGGTGATTTCAAATCTCAGAAAACTGCAATATGGGGTTACTTCAAGAATTTTTCAGAGTATGATGCACTTAAGGGAAAGAATCCCTAAATCAATTGTTGAGAAGTACAAAAATGAAACATGCTTCATGGTTGATACTGATCAGTGTCTAATGGAAGCAGTGGAACCTGTTGCAAGTATGAGGTGAGCCAGTGTTGTCATTGATGTCAACATACTCATATTGCATTGACAAGAAGGATTGGATGAGCTGTGTGCTGAGGATATTTAGAAAATTAGCCTCAGTCAGGAACAGTGAAGAACCGTGATGAGAAGAAGGCAAATGTATTGTATAGGTTGAGAACCGGAGGATGCGGATTAAAGGGTTTGTAGATATAAGTCTTGAGATGCCTCAGTTAAGATTTCAGAGGTCCGCATGAAGATCTGAAGGAGTTGTGGCTGTCGGTGTAGAACCGGTTCCGGCAAGTATTCAGAGGTGACAGAGGATCACAAAAAGGTCCGGTGAGGTCCGGAACTGTATAATCCTAATCTACGGATTGGAAGGAGTCTTTGGGATGTCCTTGTGATGTGCCATCTCAAGTTGTGTATGATTTGGAGGTCCGGAAGTACCTCTTGCATTATGACAGTGGCGGCAGACAGTGTTCTTGAAGTTCCGGATAAGGAAGAGAAGAGATTCTAGTAAGTAAAGAAAGTGCGGATGTACCTGGTCATTCAGGCAGGCTTGTGAAGGTTCTTGGATCATGTTGAGGTTGTGTTGTTGGTCCGCATTGATAGTAGAGCCCGGAATTGAAGTTATTCTTCCGGATGAAGCTCTTGCTCTGTTTAGCCGACCGGATGAGTTGTTCATCCTGCGAATGTTCTTGTGGTGGCCGACTGGATGTGTTATTCATCTTGCGAATACTCTTATGGTTGTTTGCCGACTTAGATGTTTGTTCCTAAGTCGATGTCTTGTATAAATAACGGTTTGTAAGTTCATTTCGATGTGTGGATTATGTGGATGAGTGTGGCATAGTGAAGAGAAGTGTGAAAGGTAGAGCAGAGGTTTTTGGGCTTAAATGGAACTGATCCGGACATGGTAGAGATGTCATTCTCTAGTTCAAGATTGTGATTCTTATCACTTTGTAGACAGTGTGTCTCCTTGTAGGCAGTGGGCCTCTTTGTGAGCAGTGTGCTCGGGCAGTGAGCCCTAATTGGCAAGTGCCATTCTTTTTCTTATTCTTCTAACAGAGAATAATCCTTGGGTTAATCACCCCGTGGTTTTTCCCTTAACCGGGTTTTCCACGTCAAAATCTTGGTGTTCAATGTGTTGATGTTTATCTGCTCTTGTGTTTATGTATTATGCTTTCATGGATGATTAATTGATATGCTGTTAACTAACAATGAAGAATCAAGTGTTTGAAAGAACAAGAAGTTTTATACAACTGATTCACCCCCCCTCTCAGTTGTATGCCTTAAATCCAACAGAACCCAGAACTGCTTGGATTATGCCCATGGGGTATGAAGTAGATGAAAAATTCTTGAATATGTATGCTCAACATCTTCTAAGCAAGCCTAAAGACACAATGGTTGAAAGATTTGGAACTTATGAGGAGTTGAAGTTAAAACTGCATACTAAGCTCAAAGAACTTGAAACCACTAGGAAAGTCAGAAAAGAAGTTGAGCAGTTAGCTAAAAAATTGGGCCTAACTAAGGAGGTTGTGAGGAAACTTAGAGAAAGAACTAAAAAGGCTAAGAAAGAGAAACAAGATAAGAAACAAATAGATGCTCCAGTGGAACTCTCTTCCACTTCAAGAACTACTAGGAGCTATGTTGTTGCCCCTATTCCTTCCAAGAATGCAAAACCGGAAGCAAAATCATCTGGAAAATGGGAGAAAAGAAAGAAAACAAAGGCATCTCGGACCTATGAAAGCATAAGAGAAGAAGAAGAAGATACAGAGTCTGACATTGAAATCAAGGAAATTAAGGCCACCAAAACAAAAGATGCAAAAGTAACCAAGGAAAAGTCCTCCAAGAAAAAGGGCTAGTAAAAAACAAAAGACATAAGCATATGAGGAATATGTTGAGAAGCCAACACTTTCCCTGGAGGATGTGATAAAGTCAGTCACTGTAGATGGTAATCTAAAACCCATGATTGAATTCTATGATGAATACAGTGATGTGGATAAAAGGGTGTTGGAGGAAGAAACTGTCAGATATCTCAACATCTACAACAAGGTACTGATTGAGATAACTTTTGAGTTGCCACAAAGTCTGGCAAATATTTTGGAGTTGAGAAAAGAAAATGCCAAGAGTAAGGACATGGAAATCAGGGAACATGAGCTAATAAATTTGTGTCCTCAGATTTCACCTGATCAAATAGATATGATATTCAAGGAAGTCAAAGATGACTTTAGAAGCAAAAAGAGAATGAACAAACTCATGATTGGAGAAACAAGTGAAATCATTAAAGAAACTCAAGAAATTCTTTTGAAAGCATCGTAAAGGCACAATTTTCCCATAGTGATAGAAGAAGTTTCAGATGGTGAAGAAGAGAACATCATCGAGCTGCAATCTGAGTTGGGTGAAGCCTCTGTTTTGGAAGTGGAACAAGTAAATCAGTATGATACAAAAATGATGGATAAAGTAGTTGATGCAGGACATACTCCTAATCCACCTGACTCATTAGGAAAAGAAGATAATATTACTACTTCACAGAGCCCTCCGGATCAGGTAGCAAGTGGTGAACAAATAGAAAAGAGTCCCTCTGCAGAGAACACAGAGAAAAGTAAAGTAGATAAAGAGGAAGAAAAAGGAAATAAAGATAAAGCAGAAGAAGATGTTGCAAATGTTGAACCACCTATTGGGATTGAAATTCCCAAGCTATTTTTTGGCAAATATTAAGTTTCAATCATCCAAAGATTAGAGTATGTGAGCATATATTGAAAGATCCACAGTTGTTTTCAAGCAGAAATTAACAATTGATTTGATAGAAATATTTGGATTTGATCTATTTTGATTCCTAAAGACTTAATATAACATGGTTGAAGTGCTCATTAAAGATGAACCATAAACGAGGAAGTGAAAAGTTACAAACCTTGTTGAAAATAAAGGAAAAATGGCAACAAGTACCAGGGTAGAATATGGGTGAATTCCTTGTCAAAAATGGGCTAGGGTTGCTTTTTGAACCATGTTAAAATTCCAAGTATTTTGCAAGTTATGAGTATTTTAATAAAATGTATAAGGGGAGAATTTATTGTTGCATATACAATATCTTTTGTATATCGGGTTGCATATACAAGGTCCTTTGTATACAAGTTCGCTTGTATACAAAGTCCTTTGTATATTGCTTTTCATATACAAAGTCATTTGTATATGCAAAGTCATTTTTTTACAAGTCGTTGTTTTGTATATCAGATTTAGATACATTTGGACTTGTATTCTTTTTTGACTAATGCTTTATTTGTACATGCAAGTCACGGACACAACGTGATTCCTAGTTTAAATGTATAAAAGGTTGGGTCCGCCACTTGTATATTGATGTTTGTATGTTAGGCGCCGTGGAACATACAAAGGAGAGATACAATGCCCACATACAAACTGGAACTGAAATGATTGTGAAATAACGATAAGTCTTTGTATATTTCACATTGTATGTATCGGTACATACATTGTGGGACATACAACGTGGATTTCAGGGAGGATTAAAATCTGATATAAATGATGTATCGTGACTCATTGTATATTAGAATATACATGGCACTACATACAAAGCAGAATCCAAAAAGGATTAGAGTTTGGTTAAACCAATGTATCCGGACTCAATGTATATCAAAAATATACATTGCATTTTATGCAAGCTGGACCCAAAAAGTTTGTGAAATAGGGAAAATCCGTTGTATGTTTGCGCTTTGTATCTGTCTGACATACATTTCCGATATACAATGCATTACATATGAGTGGCAGAACTGAAAAGTTATTTACAAGAGTTAAGTGCTTCTATATTCAGTGCTTTGTATGTTCTGAACATACATTCTTAAAGATACAAGCGATAGATACAAAAGGATATACAAGAACCAGATGCGAAGGAAAAATTAAATATTAAAAACTCCTTGTATGTTTTAGCAATTGTATGTTTGCAATGAACATATCCAATGTACAAAGAAATTGAAAGCATCGAAAGGGAAGGTTTGTATGGGTCGTTTGTATATGCGCTCATACAAGAAAAAATACAAGAGTGATATACAAGTGAAAGATGCAAGGATGTATGGAAAGTGAAAAGGCAGGAAGTTTTGGATCAACCTGACTGCGAGGACACGCCGATGAAGGAAACCCTAAAATGACATTAAAATCTGAATGGTTAAGATATCTTTCTAACAGTTAAAATATTTGTTTTTTGCAGGATATACATAGCGGCGATCAAGTTGTATAAACATCTGCGAAATAATCTTGAGCAACTAATAAATCATCGATAAGGGGAGTAATTATTTGAGTAAATATATATGAATAAGTAAATTTGTTTTAATCATTTGACCAGAAACTAACTTGTGTTTTATCTGGTCTTTTTAAGATAATAAAGAAATCCTCGAAGGAGATTAAGCGGAAATACAATTAAAGAGCTTTATTTGATCCTGAAATGGTCATCCATTTGGTGATTAAAGATGAGTATTAATTTTCCTGAATTTGTTTATTAAGACAAATATTTTTGTTTGGTTATCAACCGTCACAACCATTGTAATTGGTCTGAAGCTTGTATGCCTCTCTTTATAAGAGATGACCAAGACCAGGAGAAAAACATTAGAATAGATAGATATAATAGGAGGAGATTACAAAACAGAATAGGGGATACTATAGATTAGATTTGAACAGCAATGCTAGTTCATTTTTAATATATTTTATTTCTGGTAGACCATGTGCAAGCTTTCTCTGATGAAGTCAAGTCTATGAACATGAACAGTAACTGCAAATTTCGGTATCAACTATTTGTTAAATTTATTCAATTATATAATTGTCCCCTTTCAAAGTTTTCTCTGTTATTCAATTTGAGTTATCAAGTATATCTTTAAGTTGTCTATACACATTTGCTATTATAGTGTGATAAGATTAATTGGTTTCTGCTTTCAGAATTAAATCCTTTAAATCTATCATAGTAATTGTGAAGACATTGTCATGGATCTGTAAGAAGAGTCATATAGTTAGGGTTTGTATTCTGTCTCCAGTTTTTGATAAATCTATTACAATTGCAGTATCATTCTTATAGGTTCCTTCAAGAAAGGATTAAATCCTTTTAGATGAATGCAGGTAATATTTTGTCAATTGGATATATGTAAGTATGGAATATTAACTATTTCCTTGTAGGGTTGTACAAGTTACATACCTATTCTTTCATGCCAGATAGTTCAAGTTTTTACCAAACAAACAATGATTTATTTCATGATCGTACTGACTCTATATTCAACAAGGCACCGGTCTAGTATTTTCATTATCACTTATACAAATTTATTTTAGATTTACTTAGTTAGGTTGCATTATTGTTTTAGCATTACAATTTAGATTATTTAGAATTAACTTGTAGTCTTTTTATCTGTTTTATAATTTGTGCCATTATCAACAGTTAGATTAATTCTGATTAAAGTAGTGATCATCTTTTTATCTGCTTTATTAATTGGAGGTTTACCCGCCTAGGTCCGGCAGAGCCTGAAGTGAAGGGGGTTTAGCCATATCTACCCTGTGTCAGTTAGCCAAAAACGTCAAGAGAGCCTGGCACCCTCTTAGTGTTAATGACCTGCATTTTTTAGACCTAACAGAATTGGCGACTCAACTGGGGAGTCAAGTGAAAGTATTAACAAGAGATTTTGAAGTTTTTCCCATCTGAGTCGTAACAGAATTGGCAACTCTACTGGGGACAACTTATAGAAGAACCTAGTGCTAGACCATTTTATTAGAGTCAAAGAATTAAAAGGCATAACTCTGCTGGTGGAAGGAAAAACCTAGAAAATTGATTAATCCTCTAAATAGAGGTGGCAGATCTACACAAAATTTAAATACAGATTGGTAAACTCTACTGGAAAGAACCCAGAAAGATGAAATCTTCCTCTTCTCACAAGAGGTGGCGACTCTAAGAATAAAATTGATGAAACATGAAAAAATATAACATACCCTCTGTAGATGCATTCTTTGAACTAAGGAGACATGAAGGAGAATCTGGGTGTGATTTGTTCCACAAGTTGGTGGACATCTATACACATATACCTTTTTATCTCAAACCTAGTGAATCCTTATGCATTAAAATGTTCATGTTTGCTTATGACCCTATGTCAATTTATTGGCCTGAATCATTAAAGCCAATTACTCTAGACCAAGTTGCTAAATTGATTCCTATCATAGAAAGTAAAAGATATGAGGATGCTATCAATATTAAATCCAATGATAATAAATATCAAGAGGATGATCAAAAAATGTAGCCATTAAAGGATGGATATGCAAATTAAAATAACGACTATAGTAGCCCACATGATGAGGATGAAATTAGAGAGGGTCTATCTTGCATAATAGGTTGTGACTATAAATGTTATGAAGAATCCATTGAAAATTTGGATTTTGATGACAATCATGTGGATTTGCAATTAAGTGATTCTCGTAGTTCTTATGAAGAATAGGAGAGGTTTGCTGATCAAGCTGTTGTTGATCTTGATATCATGACTGATCAGGAATTAGAAGTGTATTTAGAATGGAAAGAAGAGTAGCTCAGGAGGATGCAACAAAGGATACAAGAAAGCCAAGATAGACAATTGGCACAATTAACCATCCAGGCATCAAGACCACCAAAATATTTCACTCCACATAAACAAGGTGGAAATATCAATTCACATACGCCCTCTCAGAATATATACGCTCCATATACTCCAAGAGTACCTCATAATCCATACCATAATCCTATTCAGCATAATAAGCCCCCACAAGGGCTTCAACCTATAAATGAAAGTAACTTTCCTCAATACTATCCACCACCAGGACAGTACTATGCCCCATAATACCAACAATATGTGCCACAACAAAATGTTTACTATCAGCCTCCATATCAAACAAGTTTTATCCCAGCCCACCCACTGCAATATATGAATCAACAGTGTTGGGGGGAAGAGGAGCATTGTTTACAAAAAGGAAGACAAACTTTTGATAAAGAAGGTCTACCAGAACATGAACTCCAAGTGTTTCCAAACCCATGCTATCCTGAGGATGAAGTCTTTTTAGATAACCAGGGTGAATATTTTCAACAAGCAGAACAAAATCTTGATCAAGAGTAAGTGCACATAGGAGAAAATAATCTTTAGGCCTGTTCAAAACCATTGTATGATGACTCATCACAAGAAGATGAAGAGGATGAAAGGCATTCAGACAGTCAGGAAGGTGGATTTTCTTTTTTGATATGGTCTTTTGACCATATCAATTTTGGGGCAAAAGTAGACTCTGTTACCCAATGGAGAAGGCACTGGTCTGCACTCCAGAGATCTAGGGATCTTGCTATGCCCACAAGGGGCATACATCTCTGGAAAGAGCCACTGTTGGGACAGAAATTCCCAGGCTATTTTTTGGCAAATATTAAGTTTCAATCATCCAAAGATTACAGTATGTGAGCATATATTGAAAGATCCACAGTTGTTTTCAAGAAGAAATTAACAATTGAGTTGATAGAAATATTTGGATTTGATCTATTCTGATTCCTAAAGACTTAATATAACATGGTTGAAGTGCTCATTAAAGATGAACCATAAACGAGGAAGTGAAAAGTTACAAACCTTGTTGAAAATAAAGGAAAAATGGCAACAAGTACCACGGCAGAATATGGGTGAATTCCTTGTCAAAAATGAGCTAGGGTTGCTTTTTGAACCATGTTAAAATTCTATGTATTTTGCAAGTTATGAGTATTTTGATAAAATGTATAAGGGGAGAATTTGCTGTTGCATATACAATGTCTTTTGTATATCAGGTTGCATATATAAGGTCCTTTGTATACAAGTTCACTTGTATACAAAGTCCTTTGTATATCACTTTTCATATACAAAGTCGTTTGTATATGCAAAGTCATTTTTTTTACAAGTCGTTGTTTTGTATATCGGATTTAGATACATTTGGACTTGTATGCTTTTCTAACTAATGCTTTATTTGTACATGCAAGTCGTGGACCTGACGGGATTCACAGTTTAAATGTATAAAAGGTTGGGTCCACCGCTTGTATATTGATGTTTGTATGTTAGGTGCCGCGGAACATACAAAGGAGAGATACAATGCCCACATACAAACCAGAACCAAAATGATTGTGAAATAACGATAAGTCTTTGTCTATTTCGCATTGTATGTATCAGTACATACATTGTGGGACATACAACGCAGATTTCAGGGAGGATTAAAATCTGATATAAATGATGTATCGTGACTCATTGTATATTAGAATATACATGGCACTACATACAAAGCAGAATCCAAAAAGGATTAGAGTTTGGTTAAACCAATGTATCTGGACTAAATGTATATCAGAAATATACATTGCATTTTATGCAAGCCGGACCCGAAAAGTTTGTGAAATAGGGAAAATCCGTTGTATGTTTGCGCTTTGTATCTGTCTAACATACACTACCGATATACAATGCATTACATACAAGTGCTGGAACTGAAAAGTTATTTACAAGAGTTAAGTGCTTCTATATTCAGTGTTTTGTATGTTTCAAACATACATTCTTAAAGATACAAGCGATAGATACAAAAGGATATACAAGAACCGGATGCGAAGGAAAAATTAAATAGTAAAAACTCCTTGTATGTTTTAGCAATTGTATGTTTGCAATGAACATATCCAATGTACAAAGAAATTGAAAGCATCGAAAGGGAAGGTTTGTATGGGTTGTTTGTATATGTGCTCATACAAGAAGATATACAAGAGCGATATACAAGTGAAAGATGCAAGGATGTACGAAAAGTGAAAAGGCGGGAAGTTTTGGATCAACCTGACTGCGAGGACACGCCGATGAAGGAAACCCTAAAACGACATTAAAATTTGAATGGTTAAGATATCTTTCTGACAGTTAAAATATTTGTTTTTTGCAAGATATACACAGTGGTGATCAAGTTGTATAAACACCCGCGAAAGGATCTTGAGCAACTGATAAATCATCGATAAGGGGAGTAATTATTTGAGTAAATATATATGAATAAGTAAATTTGTTTTAATCATTTGATTAGAAACTAACTTGTGTTTTATCTGGTCTTTTTAGGATAATAAAGAAATCCTTGAAGGAGATTAAGTGGAAATACGGTTAAAGAGCTTTATTTGATCCTGAAATGGTCATCCATTTGGTGATTAAAGACGAGTATTAATTTTCCTGAATTTGTTTATTAAGACAAATATTTTTGTTCGGTTATCAACCGTCACAACCATTGTAACTGGTCTGAAGCTTGTATGCCTCTCTTTATAAGAGATGACCAAGACCATGAGAAAAACATTAGAATAGATAGATAGAATAGGAGGAGATTACAAAATAGAACAGGGGATACTATATATTAGATTTGAACAACAATGCTAGTTCATTTTTAATATATTTTATTTTTGGTAGACCATGTGCAAGCATTCTCTAATGAAGTCAAGTCTGTGAACATGAACCAGTAACTACAAATTTCGGTATCAACTATCTGTTAAATTTATTCAATTATATGATTGTCTCCTTTCAAAGTTTTCTTTGTTATTCAATTTGAGTTATCAAGTATATCTTCAAGTTGTCTATACACATTTGCTGTTATAGTGTGATAAGATTAATTGGTTTCTGCTTTCAGAATTAAATCCTTTAAATCTATCATAGTAACTGTGAAGACATTGTCATGGATCCGTAAGAATAATCATATAGTTAGGGTTTGTATTCTGTCTCCAGTTTTTGATAAATCTGTTACAATTGCAGTATCATTTTGATAGGTTCCTTCAAGCAAGGATTAAATCCTTTTAGATGAATGCAGGTAATATTTTGTCAATTGGATATATGTATGTATGGAATACTAACTATTTCCTTGCAGGGTTGTACAAGTTACATACTTATTCTTTCATGAAATATAGTTCGAGTTTTTACCAAACAAACTGTCATTTATTTCATGATCGTATTGACTCTATATTCAACAAGGCACTGGTCTAGTATTTTCATTATCACTTATACAAATTCATTTTAGATTTACTTAGTTAGGTTGCATTATTGTTTTAGCATTGCAATTTAGATTATTTAGAATTAACTTGCTGTCTTTTTATCTGTTTTATAATTTGTGCCATTATCAACAGTTAGATTAATTCTGATTAAAGTAGTGATCATCTTTTTATCTGCTTTATTAATTGGAGGTTTACCCGCCTAGGTCCAGCAAAGCCTTAAGTGAAGGGGGTTTATCCATATCTACCCAATGTCAGTTAGCCAAAAACGTCAAGAGAGCCTGGCACCCTCTTAGGGTTAACGAGCTACGTTTTTGAGACCTAACAGCACCTAAAGCAAATACTAAGAAATCTGATGAACAAAAGGATGGTTCTGAAAATGTTGCAAGAGAAACTGCAGATGCAGTGAAAAGTCTTCTTGAAAAAGAGATGGTTAAGCTTGATGAGCCTGAACTACTCCAAGGTCTAGCCCATCCAGATGCTCTCTCTCCAATTCAATTGATGAAAATAGCATCATTCACCCAAGTAAAGGCTAGAGAAAAGATGTTAAAGTTCCACATGGAGGACAATGAGCTACTAGGGCTTGCAATCAGGATTTTGGAAAAGTTAATGCCTTCCTACCAAAAGAGTCCATCTGATTCCCCCTCCGGACATCTAAAAAATCTTGTGAGTTCTGTAAATACTCATTTTGAGTCCTTTGAGAAGTCTATAGAGACAAAAGTCAGAAATGAGTTTTTGGATAAGAGATTTAGTGAAATTAAGAGTCTAATAGGGTATGATAGGACTATACTTACTATCAGTATAAAGAGTGTTCAAAATGCTCTAAGTGATGGAAGTGATGTATATAAATTTTGTCTATCTTGGCCCAAAGTAAGTGAGGATATTGAGAAGAAGATAAAGGAACAAGAACTGAAATTGTCAAATCTATTCAATAATTTTGATCCTCTAACTATTTCACCCATAAGTCAGGAATGTCAAGTAATTATCTTGATTGATGAGATAAAGAGACTTGTTAAAGAGAAAAGCAACATTATGAAAAGAATGTGTGAGCTCCAGGAATTGATTGCCTCTAAGTTAGAGACAATGTATAATGCCCTATTTGAAGCTTAGACTATAGTTCAGACTAGTGATCCATCAGATCTATCAAAGGAAAAAGCATATTCATTTTTGTTGAGTGGGCACATCTCAGTTTTGGATGGAATGAAGAGTACTTGGGCCTCTGAACTTGTGCGAATAAAAACCAGCTTTGCAAACATTCTCAAGTTTATGTAAATAGAACTTAATGATTAGTTGTACATATGTGGTAGTATATACATAATTTCTGGAGAATTTTGGCTTGAGACCCCACCCTTTGCCATTGATGTCAAAGGGGGAGTGAAGAGCAATGAAAAATGAGGAATCCAGCAAAGGGGGAGCTTCAGAACTAATAAAGAAGCACAAGTGTACAAAGTAAGGGGGAGCTACATTAGACACTTAGTCATTTTTCACTAAGTACTGCCATCAATGCCAAAGGGGGAGATTGTTGGCAAGAGACACTGCTTTGCATTGACAAGTGTTGTCATTGATGGCAACTAAGATCATCCCAATCATTTGCATAACATAATTTGTTCACACTGGAAGTCAGAATCAGAATTTGTCTAAGTCTAGATAGTCAGGAACAAAGCAAGTGACAAGGTCCGGTATCTTGGTCCGGACCTCTTCGGTGGAAAGGCATGGTTTGTTGTGGATCTAAGGTAGTTGTAAGCATTGTCAAGACAATCTAAATCTAGAGTTTTTTCCTCTAGTGATGGACTCAAAAGATATTAGCTTTTGAGTATAGGGTTTCAGTTTGACAGAATAGATAGAAGAAGAATAGGCTGACCTTGTGAATGATCTTAATTCCAGATGTATAGAAGTTGTTTATTAGGCAATTGGTGATGATCAGTGATGGTAGCCGACATGATTGACGATTTGCGAATGCAAGTTTTGGTCTGCATCTCATATTATGTATGGATCTAGCTGACAGAGTAGAGTACTCAACAAAGTTCTAAATGTTCTTGAAGCCGACTGATTAAATGATTGTAGATCATGTTGCAGATATATATAGCCGATGGAATTGGATGATTTTGAAGTGTGTGTGCACGAATAAGGTGTAAATGTGAGAAGAGCAGAAAATCTAAGGTGCGAATGAAGACAGAGTAGTAAGAAGAGCGAGTAAAGATGAAATGTGTAAGATCAATTTTGTACTTAACTAGAACTGAAACTCTTGCATGGGTAGATGCTATTTATCAGTTCAAAATCTCTGTTATTCTCTTGTAATTTTTCTGTAGGTAGTGAGCCCGAATGCATGTACATTCCCAATTGTAAAAATACTTTTAACATGGTATTAATCTTTGTGGGTTAACCCCCACCGTGGTTTTTCCCTCAACCAGGTTTCCACGTCAAAAATCTTGGTGTCAAGTGTATTATTTATGTTTCTGCTCATGTGTTATTGATTGATGCTGAAATGTTTATATCATTAATTTGATTATGAGTTGTAAAGGATGATTAAAGGTAGAAAAGATTAAAATATGTGACAACTTATTCACCCTCCCCCATCTCAGTTGTCTAGACACAAACGAACAGATCCATGTCCTTATTAGAGTCCTCCTTCTGTTCCAGTGGAGGAATTTCCTTGACTTGTTCTTCCTCAGTCTTCTCCTTGTCAGTTTTATCATCAACTTGATGTTCCAGAGAGGATCTTGTTTCAGTGTCATTAGCAGATACTTCTTTCTCCTCAGTCACTTTGTCGCCTTCCTTTATTTCCTGTTCAAGGTTCACTTCTGGAATAGATATATCATTTCCAACATTAGTTTCTTTATTATCAAAAATGGTAGGGAGATTAAATTCCCTTAATGTGTCCAGGGTGATTTCTTCAGTTTCCTTTACCACCTTTTCAATATCTCCCACCATGAGAGAATTCATTCTCCTTTTTGACTTGAATTTGTTGTGAATTGCTTTGGAGATTTTCACTTTTTCCTTTGGAGTGATTTCTAGATATAGTTTTATTAATGAATGTTCTCTAAGCTCAACATCCTTTGCCATAGCCGCTTCCTTTCTTGCAGACATTATGTTTGCCAGGCTATGTGGGAGATCATCAATTATTTCAATTAGGGTCTTGTTGTAGATGATTAGATATTCTACAATAGCAGTTTCAATGATCTTCTTATCTGGATCATTATATTCATCATATAATTGTGCAATTGGCTTTATATTGCCATCCACTGTTATGGCTTTGAACACATCTTCAAGACTTATAGTTGCTTCTTCTGTCTAAGGCACATCTTGCTTCTGCCTTTTCCTAGTCTTACCTTTATCGGAGGGTTTCTTTTTGCTGGTTCCGAAGGCTTTTGTAGCCTTCATTTTCATCTTCTTTACTTCCTCATTTGATTATGTTTCTTCTTCATCCACTGCAATGCTTACATGCATTCTTTTAGCCTTGGTCTTCTTTCTTTTGTGATTGGTCGCAGGAGTTTCCACATTTTCAGATGGTGTGGGACCAGAGGGAGTAGATGTAGCTTTTACAGAGGTAGATCCTTTGGTTCTCCTTCTTGTTACCTCTGGCTTTTCTAGTTCACCCTTGGATTCTTCTGAAGCTCCAATTGATTCACGTTTTTCATTTTCTTTTGCTTCCTTATCAACTTGTGCTTTTTCTCTTTCCTTTGTCACTTGTTCTTTTGTGAATCCATGTTTCAGGGCAATTACTTCAGCCACTTTCTATGCATTTTCTTAGAGATCTCAGGTTTTCTCACTTCAACAAAGATTTTAGCATGTAATTCCTCATAAGTCCCAAATCTTCCTTCATTGGGATCTCTGAGTTTACTTAATGCATGCTGAGCATAATTTTCTAATATTCCTCCATATACCTCATATCCCATGGGCATAACCCATACCGTTCTAGGCTCAACAACCTCCATCAAGCATTGATCTTTTGTTACAATAAAGCAAGTAGTGTCCTTGCATTTTTCAACTACTACTCTAGGGATTCTTTCCCTAGCATGCATGAACCTTTGGAAGTTTTTGAAATAGCCCCATAGGGCTGTGTTCTGAGCATCAATACTACCTATGCTATTAAGATGATTTCTAATTTGCACTACAATAGGTTTATCATTTGTCCACAATAGATTTTTCATACCTGGCAACTCTTACATGAAGTAAAAGAATAAACAAATAATCAACGTACCATATTTGAATGGATATTTTTGCTCTTTGGTCTTCCTTAAATTTTCCATCAGTTGTTGTCAGAGCAGTTCACAAAGATCATACTCTACATCTTCCTTAACCATCTTAAATGTTGTGTAGATTGCTATACCAGAGACAGAGATTTCTTGGTTTGAGAAATAAACATTATACCCAATAATCATGGATGCAAATCTTACTGCATGGTCTTTGATATCATTGATTGTTAGCGCCCTTTTATCAAACTTTGTTCTGGTTGCTGCCATTACTTTATCATTCTTCACAAATTTCAACACTGGTACCAATCTGATAGAGCTTAACCCAGTTACGTCCCTTATAGCATCTTTTGTGATTTTAAAAGGTCTTTCAAGCCATGTGAATTCATCATGAACCTTGCTTAATACATACCAGATCCACTCATCCTCTATGAATGTTGAGAAGTCAATATACTGAATGAATTTATTTTTTTCCAATGCCTTGTATTCATTTTTACAATTGTAATCCTCACCGTACAAGTGATTTAGAAATAAATCTGTGAGTTTGCTTTTTCCATGCTCTTCAAGGGCAACATGAATATAAGCCCTAACATCTTCTGCATGCAAAACTCCATGTGGAACTTCTAAAAATGCACCCATCTGATCGACTTCAATAGACTTAAATGGGTGTTTCTTAAATTTAGGTTGTGGTCACTCAGTGATATCAACAACTTGTGGGATTTCCATTGCAAAGATTTCACAAATAAGGTTCCAACGGTAAATACCTTGTTGTGCCAAATTAGGGTTTTCTTCACTTGAATCACTCTGAGTTCTTTGAATTTCTATCAATTGTCATTTGAAATCTTACTTAAATCTTGCTTCAATCTCTCTTGGGTATCTAGTGGCTCGAATGCAAAGTGAGTTGAAAGGTAAATGAGTTTCTTTTTATCCTCCACACTTGATCTAATCGTCATAAATGCTCATTCTCAAAAGTTGCCAAACTTTTCTCTAAAAGATATAGTCAATCAAAATTGCTCTAGAATGTGCCGCACTGACTCATTTTCTTCCGGATTTTCTTCCATAAGATCTTTCATATCATATTCCACCACATATCTTCATGTTGGACTGCAGCACTGACTATTTGGCTGGGGGTTTTGGATTTTCAAAACTACTCCCCCTGAGCTAGAGCTCCCAATTTACTTCCCAAAAGAAGTATCTGCACCAGATGCTGGTGCGGATCTATCCTCAACTTCAATTACTTCTTTCTTGGTCCAGATCTTGTCCATTTCTTTCTGAGTTTCAACTAGATCAACTTTTTCTTTTCCCTTATCATTTCTCTGCTCTATTTTCCTTTCTTCAACACAGTAATTTCTCTTCACATTCTTGCTTCTACAAACTCTTGCAACATGTCCAACTTTGTTCCAATTGTAGCACACAATGTTTCCTTGTCCTTGATTCCTTCGTTTGAATGAATTCATCTTTTATCTGCATTGATTAGCCATGTGTCCAAATCTATTGCATGCAAAACATCTTCCATTGAATGATTGAGTAATTTGAAAGCCATTTCTTACCGAATTTATGCATTCATTTGATCTATGACCAATTTTCTTGCAATTGAAACATTAACCAGAGAATGATGGAACATTCTAATTTATTCTACTCCTACACTGAGTAGCTTTATGACCAAACTTTTTGCAATTAAAACAATAGCCATTGAAAGATGGGTACCTTTGAGCATTTGGCTACCTGACCGGAGGTCTACTAGGTTTTCTTCTTTGATTTCTGAACTGGTTCCCTCTATTTTTCTTTAACTCAGTGTTTTCTTGGCCAGATTTTGAACTTTCTCCTTTCTCAAATCCCAAGCCTTGTTTATCACTAGCATTCTTTTGACTAGCAATCATCTCATCAAGTTTTAAAGAGCTCATCTTGAACTTTTCTTCATAGCTCTTATCTTTTTCCAGATCTGCTTTTAGACTCACAATTTCTTTTTCAAGTTTGACACAATCTTCTAACTTGCTCTTTACCAATAGATTTAGGTCTTCCTCTACTTTCATTTTTTCTATAACTTCCACTTTCAAATCATTCAGGGTTTCATTTGCTGATATCAATTGATTACTTACTTCTCTGTATTTTTCTTTGAATTTCTTGACTTGTTCTTTTAACTTTGAAATGCATTCATCAACTTCTTGCATGTTATCCTTCAGATCCCTGACTTTTGCTTCAGACTTTTCAAGATCAATAGGAGTTGCTTCTAATTCCTTGTTGATTTCATATTTTCCAAATCTTCTTGTTGCCATGATTACACTATCCCAGATCTTCCTTAAGCTATTAGGCCTCTTCCAAGGAACCTTGCTCTGATACCAATTGTTGATAGTAAGGAATACTGAGAGGGGGGGGGTGAATCACTATTCCACAAAACCACTTCTTAACAAGTTTATTAATCCAGTCTCCAAAATTAATAATATGAAAGAAGAATAAACATTGGAATAGCAACCATAAAGACATAACACATGAATACCAAGATTTTTACGTGGAAAACCCAAAAAGGGAAAAACCATGATGAGTGTTATCTCACAATACATTATTATAGCACAATACCAGATTACAAGAAGGCTCACTGCAAGAAAGGCTCACTACCTAGAGACATAAAGAAGAAGAAAGAGTGGCTCACTGCCAAGTTGAATTGCTCAGACTGCATCTACACATGCATGGTTGCAGCTCCAATGAAGCACAAAAATACTGTCTCAAAACTCTTCATCTCTGACTACTCTGCTTTTACATAGGAGCAAGATCTCTTTTCTTCTACTCTTACACAATCACTTTACTTCACATGTCACATATTTACATCACACATCACATCCTAAACACTGAATTTGATCCCATATATATATATATCTGTAACACTTAGAATCTCCACATTGAGTCGACCTGCTTAGATGAAGCGTATAGTTAATAAACTTGCAGCTGTCGGCCAAATCCATTCACCAAAATACATAGTGGATCTAAATAACATTTGAAACACCTTCTCATATGTTGGCTCCAACTACATAACCACTTAGGATAAAGTTCTAATCAATAGAACTTACCGCACACAAATCAAACTTATCATGTCGGCCTCTAACTCAGACTGTTACTGATTCAGTTCATATGTCAGACTACATCTTTTACTATGGACCATAGGACTTGCTCAAAATCATGTCAAAGACTCCTCAGACATCACAAACCATACCTTTAGAACCACAAGGCAAAATATCCTTTAGTGGAAAAATGCTGACAATCAGAATTCAGACTTTGTCACAGTCAAACTCTGTCAAACAGTGTAGAGATACTCAACAGCTTGTAACTATATTTCCAGTGGACTTCAAACTCTTCAACTCTGGATTTAGATACTTCATACAAGTGTTTACAACAGTTCAAAACTGCATATCAAGATATGTAACACCAGAGGAATACAGACCAAAACAACTAAGTGTACTGCTTTGAATAGTATTGTATTATGTTCTACCGGTCTTAGACCATTTGAAGATATACTTCTGGAACTGATCAAAAGCTAAAACCTTGGATATAATATCATCTAAGAGTTAGGAACATCATACCAGAACCGCAAATCTTGGTCTTCAACTACGGACCAATGCCAGTCCAAACATTGTTCTTCTCTCTCTTCCTCTATACATTGCCAATACTTAGCCAATATGACTAAGTCTTCTTTATCGGACCACAATTTTTGTTCCAACCTTGTTCCTTTTCTTGTTGCCATCAATGACAACACTCAATTATTCAACATAGCAGTGTCTCTTACCAATAGGAATGCCTCGGGGGCTCATCAGAGATGGCCTTGCCTACGTGAAAGCTCTAAGGCACCGTAGTTTGACAAGGTGGTTTTTGACACAGTTTATTGCTTGGGATTTTGGTTGGTTATTTGAATTTTTTGGGGTTTTTGATGAATATTTGATGTTTTTGGGATTTTGAAGATATGTGGATTTTTTTTGGATTTTTGGAATATTTATTTTTTTTGTATTTTTGGAATATGTGAATGTTTTTGGATTTTTGCGAATAGGTGTCGCCCAATACCAATTTTAGGATCAGGAAATTGCCCCCAGTCACGTATGGAATAAAGTCATGATCATAACAAGATAGAATGAGGATGATGATGACATGCTGTGGGAAAAGAAAGAAGACACAAAATGCCAACATATTTCCAAGCCATGAAGAGGAGAATACAAGTTGTTATGCATTACGACATGGATGATGGTGCAGGCTACATGTAATTTATTCGTGGAGAGTGGAAGACCAAATGGAGTGATGGTAGACAAGGAAGCCAAGATCGACTACATATGGTGCCTATTTTCCAAGTTTTCACCATGGTACTTATCCAAAGCACTACTGGAGTGGTTTTGACTTTTGGATGAATTATTTCTCTTTACTATTTTATTGCTTTTTAATTTTTTTTTGTACTTTTTTTGCTTTTTTGATTTAGGTATAATATTTCTGAAGGTGCATGATGTTGATTAGCTCTAGTAGTGGTTCACCTTTGAGGGTAGCAAGTTGATATGCTCCCGATTCATATGCTACAGTGATGATATAGGGACCCAACCAGTTTGGTTCAAACTTTCCCTGCTTCTCCCTTTCCATTTGATTCTTAGGGTTTTCTTTCAGGACTAAGTCTCCAATGCTGAATTGTCGAACTCTAACCCTTTTGTTATAGCTACACCGGAGACAATTTTGATACGCTTGTAGGTGTACCAGAGCATTTTGCCTTCTCTCATATAGTAGTTTGAGCTCATTTAGTCTGGCTACTCTATAGTCTTTGTCATCCACAAATTGCCTCAGTGATACTCTCAGGGAGGGTAACTCAACCTCGATGTGCAGGATGGCTTTGGAACCATAGACAAGGGAATATGGGATGGCTCCGGTGGCAGTGTGGATGCTGGTGCGGTAGGCCCACAAGGTGGGATTGAGTTGTACATGCCAGTCACTGCTAGTGTCATTAACAGTCTTCTTGAGAATTTTTATAATGGTCGTATTTGACGCCTTGGCTTGACCGTTGGATTGGGGATAATATGGAGTGGCAAAATGGTGTTGAATGTGGAATCTTTCACATAACTCACAGACATCTTGATTTTTAAAGGCATGACCATTTTCTATGACGATAGACTGAGGTATACCATACCAGCATATGATGTAGTTGAGGATGAATTTGGCTATTTGTTTACCAGTGATGTATGTCATAGGGATGGCCTCAATCCACTTTGTGAAATATTCTATGGCGGTGATAATGAACTTATAGTTGTTAGCGGAGGTGGGATGGATTTTGCCCATGAGGTCAAGTCCCCATTGAGAGAATGGCCATGGAGATGTAAGTAGTTGCAAATCTTGGGTAGGTGCATGCACAAGATCTCCATGTATCTAATATTGTCTGCATTTTTTGGCGAAGTGATAAGTGTCCTTCTCCATGGTAGGCCAATAGTATCCAGCTCTGAGAATCTTCTTGGCTAGAGTAGGACCACTAGAATGAGCTCTGCATATACCCTCATGTACTTCGCGTAGAGCCGTTTGTGCTTCCTCGGTGTCAAGACAGCGTAGGAGGGTATTATCAAATCCGCGGTGGTAGAGGGTGTCACCGATGATGACATATTTTACAGATTAGCGGATGAAGGATTTACGCTGGTTGGCAGATAGGTTAGGTGGTAGAATTTGGTCATGGAGGTATGTATGGATATCATGATACTAGGGAGACGTGGGACCAACTATCTTACACACTACCTCAGATTCAGGGACATCATAGGCTAAGACGAACAGTTGTTCCATCAAGAACTTGAATTGTGGTGCATTTCTTGGGATATCAAGGAGAGATCCAATTGTTGCCATTGCATCTGCTGCTTTGTTCTAGACTCAAGGAATCTGATCAAAGACCACTACGTTGAAATATATCCTGAAACTATCAACCATTCTCTTATATGACATGAGCTTTTCATCTTTTGTGTCGTATTCATTGTTGCCCTGCTTGATGACTAACTATGAATCATCAAAAAGTTGTAGCATTTTGATTTTCCAGTTAACAACCATTCATAATCCCGTGAGCAATGCCTCATATTCTGCTATGTTATTTGTACAAATAAAGGCCATCCAAAATGCTTTAGGAATGGCATCGCCTTGAGGAGTTATGAACAAAATGCCAGCGCCTGAACCATGATTTGTGCATGAGCCATCAAAGAATAGTGTCCATGTTTTGGGAACATCGACTGCGAAGATTGATTCATCAGGAAAATCTACGACCAAGGGATGATCTACTATTGTAGGTACTTCTGCTAGTTGGTCCACGATCACTTGTCCTTTTATTTCTTTGCAATCCACATATTCTATATCAAATTCGCTCAATACCTAACCTATTTGGCCAGTCATCCTGTCAGGGCTGCTTTATTGAGTAAGTATTTCAATGGGTCAATTTTTGCGATTAGCTT
Organism: Cunninghamia lanceolata; assembly: GCA_027924645.1. NCBI lineage: Eukaryota > Viridiplantae > Streptophyta > Pinopsida > Cupressales > Cupressaceae > Cunninghamia > Cunninghamia lanceolata. The sequence continues at coordinate 38,892,687 of BSBN01000391.1, read as the reverse complement.
TATCTTATGATTCAACATATAATGTCACAACTTTTGTGTGGCAAAAACTACAGTAAGGCAAGCACGCTTAATAGGATTGTAGTTCAACTCGTATCCCACTAATGTTCTGCTGATATAGTAGATTGCCCTTTCCTTTCCTTCCTCATCATTTTGTGCTAATAATGTCCCCAGTGCTAAAGGTGTTGTTGATATGTATAATAAAAGGGGATTTCCTGGTATCGGAGGCATGAGAAAGGGTGGTGACAACAAATAGTCTTTGATCTTCTGAAAAGCTTCCTAGCAATGTTTTGTCAATACAAAGGGTACCCCTTTACAAAGTAAGTGCTAGAATGGGTGGCATTTTTTAGCAAGTTGTACGATAAATCTCTTGATTGATTGCAATTTTCCTTGTAGACTGCGTAGTTCTTTGAGATTTTTTGGTGGAGGCATTTCCATTATTTCTTTCACCTTAGCAGGCTCAATTTCTATACCTCGGCGTGAAACAATGTAGCCCAATAGTTTGCCTGATGTAACTCCAAACACACATTTCTTGGGATTTATTTTGACTTTGTAAGTTCTTCAAGCTTTTTGAAGATCTTATCCAATACCTCAAGATGAGTCTTTCTGGTGTCTGATTTAGCCAATAAATCGTCGACGTAATCTTCCATACATATGTGCATATAGTCATGAACGATTGTTGTCATTGCTCTCTTGTATGTAGCTCATGTATTTTTGAGGCCAAAGGGCATGATGATTCAATAGTATGTGTCCCATGGACATATGAATGTTGTTTTATGCTGATCTTCAGGTGCTATCCTTATTTGATTATATCCTGAGAAACCGTCCGTCAGTGAGAGCATTTCAAAGCCAGTAGTAAGGTCAACAATAATGTCTATGTTTGGTAATGGAAAATCATCTTTCGGACACACTTTGTTTAAATCCCTAAAATCTTCACAAATTCAGATCTGGCCATTGGGTTTTGTGACTGGTACAAGATTAGATACCCACTCTGGATAGTCTATCGGTCTGATGAAGCCCACATCGAGTAGCTTTTTCAATTTTGCTTTCACCAAGATTGCGAGATCTGTGGATGCATTTTTCTTAATTTATGCTTCACTGGTTTAGCATTTTGTAGTAGTAGTAGGTGATGTAAGATGAATTGTGGATCAAGCCCAGGCATATGGGCATATGACCAGGTGAAATTGACTTGTCATGCTGAGAAGAAATCTGTGAATTCAGGTTGTTCCTATTCTGTTAATGACTTAGCGAAATGAATAATTTTAGGCTCTTCTTCTGTAGCGAGGTTGGTTTCAACGGTTGTCTCTACTAACAGTGGTGATCTTTCCTATCTGATAGGTAACATTTCCAACCCTCCATTCTTGTGTGCCTTAGAGAGATTTTCACCCTCGGATATGTCCTTTATTTTTACTTTTTCATGGTCAATAAGCGCCTTTCGATTTTCACTTAGAGACCTTTTTTCTATTTTATTTTCACTTTTGCAACTAGAGGGTGGAGTGGATTCTCCAAAATAAGATGAGTCATTGAGATCCATGATGTAACCAACTTTGTAATCCCCCTAGGTATGCCCTCTTGAAGTCCCATGAACTCAGCAATGGCTTTGTCATTCTCAAATAAATCCAAGCTAGGTGGATTTTGGTGATCCTAGTCTATGAGCTCAAGATGGACTAAGGGCAAGCCATCATCGCTGTTTATGTAACTTATGGTAATGAGGGTTAAAGTGTAGATAGAGGTATTGTCAGGATCCCAAAAGATGTTGATCTATGCAGAACCGTCGGGTAAGTTAGGTGAGGAAGATTCAGCCTCAGGTTTAGGTGGGTCCCTTGATGTCTTGATGTCCTTGAAAGTACTTGCGTTCCTACCTAAGAGTAACTTAGTACTAGGAGTACTCTCTCTTCGTGGTGTATACCCTAGGTCCTTGTTGCGAGATCGCATGGTAGGTTGGATGGGTTCTATTATCCAACTTTTGTTAGGTCCCAATCCGCTATGCCTGTCATATCCTTGTTGTTTGACAAATTCATAGCCTTTGCCATATCATTCCATGGGCAATTGTACGTGCTTGACCTCTTCTTCTTCCTTGTAGAGCCACTTAGCGACATCATCGTCCACATCCTCCTTGCTTAATTCTCCCCATTTGGTGAAGGTGGTGGGGGTGGTAGTGATGATCTCCTTAGGTTTGATTGGGCCAGGTTTGTGTTGGGACCTTGGTGATGTTGGGATATTGCCAATGTAGTATGACCTTTCTACCTTGTATTCCCCACATCCTTTGTCTTGGATTTGGACTGTGTGGCGGGGTGAATGGGGTGGTGGATTTGGATAACATGGATGGGTCAACATATTGTGATGAGGTGGAGGGTAAAATTCCCTTATTTACGGGCACTTGATGTTGTGGGACTTCTCTTAGGTGGCTGCAATACTAAAAAGTATCAGGATCACCGGGTATAGTGATTTCAGTGCCATTGTAAGCGAATTTAATGCATTGGTGGTAGGTGGATGGCACGACCTTCATGGCATGGATCCATGGTCAGCTGAGGATGAGATTGTAGGGGAGTTCAGTATCCAAGGTTCTACATGAAATGCAGTATTGAGAGTGGCGGGCCCAACTCTTACGGGGAGTGTGATTACTCCCTTGGAGGAACGTTTTGCATTGTCGTAAGCTTTGATAATAATTCTCTTGGTAGGGTCCACACATGCTTCGGAGTAACCCAATATAATTACTAGCTTTAGAGGACATATATTCAATTTGGCTCCATTTTCTACCAGGACTCATCTAATCTTATGTTTGTTAATGAAGACCTTGAGGTGAAGTGGGTCGGTATGATTTGGCCATTGCGAAGGTACATCACGTTCGGTGAAGGTAATGTGGTTGGAGGTGGCTAAGTGTCACACCATGGCTTGGAATTGATTGACATTTAGGTCTGTGGGAATGGAAGATTCCAACAAAGTTTTGTCGAGGATGGCCTTGTGTTCCGGGGATAGGCGAAGGAGTTAGAAGATGGATATTTGGGCTGGGGTCTTTTTCAGGTGGTCCAAGAGATTGTATTGGGTCTTGAGTTGTGCATTGGTCAGATTGGATGAATTGGATGAGGCACCCAATATTGTTACCTTGGCCTTGCGAGTGGTGATGACATACTCAAGATAGGATTTGATGGTGTTCATGGAGACATTATTATCAAAGGCATAGATGCTATTAATGGTATATTTGTATGCGACATTCCTATAATTAACATGATCATGTGGCTTGGTTCTCGAGGTGGAGGCTGTTCCTGATCCGTGATTTTGTAAAGGATCCTGAAAGATAGTATGATCAGTATTGGAGGAACTTTGTGGATTAACTATAGTGATATCTCCTCGATCAATGAAATCTTGTATAATGTTATTCAGTTTATAACAGTTAGATGTTTTGTGCCCTTTGATTCTATGATAGTCACAAAACTCATTGTCATTCCAAGAAGGTGGTTTAAAAGTGGGGTCATATGGCTTGAACTTCGGTAATTGAATGAGGTTCGATTGTAACAACTTCTTGAGGATTATCTCAACGGGGTCTGTTAGGGGTGTAAAGTTTCACCAAGGGTTGTTATTCCTTAGAGGAGGTCTTCTTTGATTATTCTGAATTGTGTTGGTTATTTGTTGTTGTTGTTGTTGTAGTTGTTTTTGGGCAATTGGTTGATTATTTTACACCGGGGGTGCTTTAAGTGTGAGAACAGGGCCGGTCCTATTGATTGCTTTTGTGTCCATGACCCCATCATTGGTGACTTTCTTATTTCGCAACCAAAACTTATTCTTGTCATAAGGCAGGTTTTGGTTCTTTTGGTTTTTGTTGAAAATTTTGATCACGCCCTTAGCTATGAGGACTTTTTCTATGGTCGTTCCCTTTTCAACAACTTCTCTGAAGGAGGTGCAACAATGAATTTATATTTGGTGCATGAGTTCTTTGTTCAAGTTTTCCATGAAAATTGGTACTAATTGGTCTTCAGGAATTTGGCATGGACACTTGATAGTAATGCTTCTCCACCTTTGGAAGAAGGAGATGAAGGTTTCCCCATCTTCTTGTCTAATGTGGAATAGGGTGGAAACATTCACATGTCTGTCTCAATGTTATAAGAGAAGTGGGATATGAATTTGTTCGTGAGTTTAGTCCATGTCCTAATCCCTGTGGGGAGGTGTGCGAACCATTCGAGTGGTTGGCCAGCGAGGCTCCTTGGGAATAATCTCATCAAATAGGTATGTTCATATGCAATCTCGAGACATGTTGTGTGAAATTCCCACACATGCTCTACGGGACTTCCTTTCCCCCTATATTTGTTAAATTTGGGCATATTGTAGTTTTGTGGGAAAGGTGACATGTAAATGCTTTTATCGAAGCCCGATAAATGAACATTGTCTAGTGTGGCCAAGACAAATATGTATGCTTTATCCTTGCATCATTGTATGAACTTAGAGATCAAAAGTATTTGTGCTTGTGTCACTTTTGTACCCTTTTAGAGAGGCCTACCTTGGTGGGAAAAGAGGTACTCACCCCAAGGGAATAACCTCAAGCGGTACTTTCATTCAATCTGCTATACAAAATAGGATAAGGCAAAAGCCAAGTTTTAACCAGTATCAACACTTACTGTATAGTGCTAGTTCGAAAGGAGGCATACCTTGTGTATATGATAGTCCTAGTAGGACTAGTTAAAGCTTTAAGTAGCTTGTTGGATGCTCGTAATGTGCCAGTCCCCTGAACTTCGACTAGACCCCTTTAGATTAGAGGCCTACTATTTTGACTTTTGGCATCTTGTTCGGTGCAAGGGAAATTGATATAAACCCCCAAGATTACCCACCATATGGCTCCCTAGAGATGAGATGGTAATCCTCAGCTTAGCATAAGCTACGGGTAGCTTTCCAGGGAAAGGGTGATTGGGTCATCCTTCCAGTCCTGGAGGCCCCTAGCCATCCTCTCTCACAAGGACAAGATAATGCACACACTCATAGACGGTGTGAAGACATTTGAGTCAGAGATTCCAAGTTGTGGGCTTGAACAAGCTACTGACAACCATTGACCTTAGGATAGGCATTATCTTATGTGTGTGAACTATTCTCGAATTGTGATAAGACCCATAGAAATTCGTGGTTGGAACACCCCCGAACATACACATTACGCTACCCAAGTCAAGAGTCACAACCAAATTGCAAGCTGAGTGTCTTTTATGTGTGAAATGTTCTCTAAATTTTTCAACAAAACTACCAAACAAAACATAGAAAACTAATTTTTAGGCTCCCTCAAATAGAGAAACGCATCTGTAGCTTTCTGAAGTGCATCTACAGAACTTTGAGGCATATGCTAATTTTTGTGACATAGTCCTTTGTGACACATCTACCTGTAGTGAAAACATTTTAGAGGATCCTTTGAAATTTTCTCTCCCGATCCAATATGATTGCAGCTATGTCAAAAACATCTCAGACCTGCTAGTTCTTTATGTCCATTAGCTTCATCTCTTTAGGATAAATTTGCACACCTTTCGATTTAGTTGTCCAATCTAATCTCTTTAGGATCAATTTGCATATTCATGTCATCCTTTTAGAATTAGATTGTATATTCAATTCCACTTCCTTAGAATCAAATTACATTGTCCAAACCCTTTAGTCCATCATTAGAACATTAAAACCCAACCCTTAGAGAGGTTCCTAAAAATATTAGTCTTCCTAAAAGTTGAAACATAAGGAGAAACTGTTGAAGCTTGACTACATCATAAGTACAAAATTGGACCAAAAGACCTTGATATATTTTCTAAATCAACCACCATTTGGGCTTATTACTCACGAGTCTAGTATAAGTCCACCCATTCAAAGTGAAGCCTCAACCTACGAGCTCACTTCAATCAATCAATCACTCTTTTCTCTACATCAAACACTTCAAGGTCTTGACAAATCCAACTTGTGCTTTGAAAAGGTCATTAGTAGACAATAGTATCCTCTTGGAGCTAAACTTTTTGAAGACTAATAATCATTAGCCTCTACCATAGTCTTAGTCTCATTTCCTTAGTAGCATTTCAAAGCATTGACTTACCATCCCCCCATTTAGTCATTTGCATAAATACAACATTAGTATCATTATCTTCTAAGAAAATACCAAAAATATCCTTGCATTTTCATCCTTAGTGTCACTAGGCATACTTATATCCTAAAAAAACCAAAAAAACAAATTACATAGTGCATTTTCACCTTGAACGTCACAAATCCTTTCACTTCAATGAACATGATTCAAAACAAAAGGACACGAAAGATACACATAGTGACTTCTAGGGGACAAAACACCACATCAAATGCAAACTTGAACCTCGGGCCTCAAAATAATTTAGGCAATTCAAGTCTAGATCCCCTTGGCCAAAACATCAATGCGAACATGAATGCCTTAAACCAGCAATATGTGGACCCAAATGGCCAAAACACCAATACCTTTGGGTCTACACATGGCAATGTTTTAAACCATCAATATATAGACCTGCAACATCAAAACAACAACGTCATACCAAATGTGAACTTTGGGTACACAAATGGCAACATCTTGAACCATCAATATATAGACCCACAAAATCAAAACAATAACGTTATACCCAACACTTTCACCCATCAATGCCGCTCATAACAATGCCTTGAATCAAAAATATGTGGATGTTTTTTTGGATTTTTGGAATATTTGTTTTTTTTGGTATTTTTGGAATATGTGAATGTTTTTGGATTTTTGCAAATAGGTGTCCCCGAATACCAATTTTAGGATCGAGAAATTGCCCCCAGTCAGGTATGGGGTAAATTCATGATCATAACAAGATGGAATGAGGATGATGATGACATGCTATGGGAAAAGCAGGAAGACAAAATGCCAACGTATTTCCAAGCCATAAAGAGGAGAATGCGAGTTGTTATGCATTACGACATGGATGATGGTGTAGTCTACGTGCGGTTTATTCGCAGAGAGTGGAAGACTAGATGGAGTGATGGTAGATAGGGAAGCCAAGATCGACTACACATGGCACCTGTTTTCAAGGTTTTCACCATGGTACTTATCCAAAGCACTACCGGAGTGGTTTTCACTTTTGGATGAATTATTTCTCTTTACTATTTTATTGCTTTTTAATTTTTTTTTTGTATTTTTTTTGTATTTTTTATTTTTTTGCTTTTTTGATTTAGGTATAATATTTCTGAAAGTGCATGATGTTGATTGGCTCTAGTAGTGGTTCACCTTCGAGGGTAGCAAGTTGATATGCTCCTGATCCATATGCTGTAGTGATGATATAGGGACCCAACCAGTTTGGTTCAAACTTTCCCTGCTTCTACCTTTCCATTTGATTCTTAGGGTTTTCTTTCAGGACTAAGTATCCAATGCTGAATTGTCGAACTCTAACCCTTTTGTTATAGTTGCACCGGAGACAATTTTGATACGCTTGTAGGTGTACCAGAGCATTCTGCCTTCTCTCATCTAGTAGTTTGAGCTCATTTAGTCTGGCCACTCTATAGTCTTTGTCATCCACAAATTGCCTCAGTGATACTCTCAGGGAGGGTAATTCAACCTTGATGGGCAGGATGGCTCCGGAACCATAGACAAGGGAATATGGGGTGGCTTTGGTGGGAGTGCGGATGCTGGTGCGGTAAGCCCACAAGGTGGGATTGAGTTGTACATGCCAGTCACTGCTAGCGTCATTGACAGTCTTCTTGAGAATTTTTATAATGATCTTATTTGATGCCTTGTCTTGACCATTGCCTTGGGGATAATATGGAGTGGCAAAATGGTGTTGAATGTGGAATCTTTCACATAACTCACAGACATCTTGATTTTTAAAGGGTTGATCATTGTCTGTGACGATAGACTGAGGTACACCATACTGGCATATGATGTAGTTGAGGATGAATTTGGCTATTTGTTTACCGGTGATGTATGTCATGGGGATGGCCTTAATCCACTTTGTGAAATATTCTGTGGCGGTGATAATGAACTTATAGTTGTTAGTGGAGGTGGGATGGAGTTTGCCCATGAGGTCAAGTCCCCATTGAGAGAATGGCCATGGAGTTGTAAGTAGTTGCAAATCTTGGGTAGGTGCATGCACAAGATCTCCATGTATCTGATATTGTCTACATTTTTTGGCAAAGTGATAAGCGTCCTTCTCCATGGAAGGCCAATAGTATCCAGCTCTGAGAATCTTCTTGGCTAGAGTAGGACCACTAGAATGAGCTCTGCATATACCCTCGTGTACTTCATGTAGAGCCGTTTGTGCTTCCTCGGTGTCAAGACATCGTAGGAGGGTATTAGCAAATCCACAGCGGTAGAGGGTGTCATTGATGATGACATATATTACAGATTGGCGGATGAAGGATTTACACTGGTTGGCAGATAGGTTAGGTGGTAGAATTTGGTCATGGAGGTATGTATGGATATCATGATACCAGGGAGACGTGGGACCAACTATCTTGCACACTACCTCAGATTCAGGGACATCAAAGGCTGAGAGGAACAGTTGTTCCACCAAGAACTCGAATTGTGGTGCATTTCTTGGGATATCAAGGAGAGATCCAATTGTTGCCATTGTGTCTGCTGCTCTGTTCTAGACTCAAGGAATCTGATCAAAGACCACTATGTTGAAATATATCCTGAAACTATCAACCATTCTCTTATATGACATGAGCTTTTCATCTTTTGTGTCGTATTCATTGTTGACCTACTTGATGACTAACTATGAATCATCGAAAAGTTGTAACATTTTGATTTTCCAGTTAACAACCATTCTTAATACTGTGAACAATGCCTCATATTCCACTATGTTGTTTGTACAAAGAAAGGCTATCCAAAATGCTTTAGGAATGGCATCGCCTTGAGGAGTTATGAACAAAATGCTAGTGCCTGAACCGTGATTTGTGCATGAGCCATCAAAGAATAGTGTCCGTGTTTTGGGAACATCGACTGCGAAGATTGATTCATCAGGAAAATCTATGACCAAGGGATGATCTACTATTGTAGGTGCTTCTGCTAGTTGGTACGCGATCACTTGTTCTTTTATTGCTTTGCAATCCACATATTCTATATCAAATTCGCTCAATGCCTAACCAATTTGGCCAATCGTCCTATTAGGGCTGCTTTATTGAGTAAGTATTTCAATGGGTCAATTTTTACGATTAGCTCTGTCTTATGATTCAACATATAATGTTGCAACTTTTGTGTGGCAAAAACTACGGTAAGGCAAGCGAGCTCAATAGGATTATAGTTCAACTCGTATGCCACTAATGTTCTGTTGATATAGTAGATTTCCCTTTCCTTTCCTTCCTCATCATTTTGTGCTAATAATGCCCCCAGTGCTGAAGGTGTTGTTGATATGTATAATAAAAGGGGATTTCCTGGTATCAGAGGCATGAGAAAGGGTGGTGACAACAAATAGTCTTTGATCTTCTGAAAAGCTTCCTGGCAATGTTTTGTCCATACAAAGGGTACCCCTTTACAGAGTAAGTGCTAGAATGGGTGGCATTTTTTAGCAAGTTGTACGATAAATCTCCTGATTGATTGCAATTTTCCTTGTAGACTGCATAGTTGTTTGAGATTTGTTGGTGGAGGCATTTCCATTATTGCTTTCACCTTAGTAGGATCAATTTCTATACCTCGACGTGAAACAATGTAGCCCAGTAGTTTGCTTGATGTAACTCCAAACACACATTTCTTGGGATTTATTCTGACTTTGTAAGTTCTTCAATCTTTTTGAAGATCTTATCCAATACCTCAAGATGAGTGTTTCTGGTGTCTGATTTAGCCAATAAGTCGTCAACATAATCTTCCATACATATGTGCATATAGTCGTGAAAGATTGTTGTCATTGCTCTCTTGTATGTAGCTCATGTATTTTTGAGGCCAAAGGGCATGATGATTCAATAGTATGTGTCCCATGGACATGTAAATGTTGTTTTATGCTGATCTTTAGGTGCTATCCTTATTTGATTATATACTAAGAAGCTGTCCATCAGTGAGAGCATTTCAAAGCCAGTAGTAAGGTCGACGATAATGTCTTTGTTTGGTAATGGAAAATCATCTTTCAGACACACTTTGTTTAAATCCCTAAAATCTTCACGAATTCATATCTGCCCGTTGGGTTTTGTGATTGGTACAAGATTAGATACCCACTCTAGATAGTCTATCGGTCTGATGAAGCCCACATCGAGTAGCTTTTTCAATTTTTCTTTCACCAAGAGTGTGAGATCTGTGGATGCAATTTTCTTAATTTCTGCTTCACTGGTTTGGCATTTGGTAGTAGTAGCAGGTGATGTAAGATGAATTGTGGATCAAGCCTAGGCATATGGGCATATGACCAGGTGAAATTGACTTGTTGTGCTGAGAAGAACTCTTTGAATTCAGGTTGTTCATGTTCTATTAATGACTCAGCGAAATGAATAATCTTAGGCTCTTCTTCTGTAGCGAGGTTGGTTTCAACGGTTGTCTCTACTAACAGTGGTGATCTTTCCTATGTGATAGGTAACATTTCCAACCCTCCATTCTTGGGTTCCTTAGAGAGATTTTCACCCTCAGATACATCCTTTATTTTTACTTTTTCATGGTCAATAAGTGCCTTTCAGTTTTCACTTAGAGACCTTTTTTCTTTTTTATTTTCACTTTTGCAACTAGAAGGTGGAGTGGATTCTCCAAAATAAGCTGAGTCATTGAGATCCATGATGTAACCAACTTTTTGATCCCCAGAGGTATGCCCTCTTGAAGTCCCATGAACTCAGCAATGGCTTTGTTGTTCTCAAATAAATCCAAGCTAGGTGGATTTTGTTGATCCTAGTCTATGAGCTCAGGATGGACTAAGGGCAAGCCATCATCGGTGTTTATGTAACTTATGGTAACGAGGGTTAAAGTGTAGATAGAGGTATTATCACGATCCCAAAAGATGTTGATCTATGCAGCACTGTCGGGTAAGTTAGGTGTGGAAGATTCAGTCTCAGGTTTAGGTGCGTCCCTTGATGTCTTGATGTCCTTGAAAGTACTTGTGTTCCTACCCAAGAGTAACTTAGTACCAGGAGTACTCTCTCTTCGTGGTGTATACCCTAAGTCCTTGTTGCGAGATCGCATGGTAGGTTGGATGGTTTCTATTATCCAACTTTTGTTAGGTCCCAATCCACTATGCCTGTCATATCCTTGTTGTTTGACAAATTCATAGCCTTTGTCGTATCATTCCATGGGCAATTATATGTGCTTGACCTCTTCTTCTTCCTTGTAGAGCCAGTTAGCGATATCATTGTCCATGTCCTCCTTGCTTAATTCTCCCCATTTGGTGAAGGTGGTGGGGGCGGTAGTGATGATCTCCTTAGGTTTGATTGGGCCAGGTTTGTGGTGAGACCTTGGTGACATTGTGATCTTACCGATATAGTATGACCTTTCTACCTTGTATTCCCCACATCCTTTGTCTTGGATTTGGACTTCAGGGTTGTGTGTGGCGGGGTGAATGGGGTGGTGGATTTGGATAACGTGAATGGGTCAACATATTGTGATGAGGTGCAGGGTAAAATTCCCTTATTTACGGGCACTTGATGCTGTGGGACTTCTCTTAGGTGGCTACAATACTGAAAAGCATCAGGATCACTGGGTATAGTGATTTCGGTGCCATTGTAAGGGAATTTAATGCATTGGTGGTAGGTGGATGGCACGACCTTCATGGCATGGATCTATGGTCAGCTGAGGATCATATTGTAGAGGAGTTCAGTAACCAAGATTCTACATGAAATGCAGTATTGAGAGTGGTCGGCCCAACTCTTACGGGGAGTGTGATTACTCCCTTGGAGGAACGTTCTGCATCATCGTAAGCTTTGATGATAATTCTCTTGGTAGGGTCCACACATGCTTCAGAGTAACCCAATATCATTACTAACTTTAGAGGACATATATTCAATTTGGCTCCATTGTCTACCAGGACTCGTCTAATCTGGTGTTTGTTAATGAAGACCTCGAGGTGAAGTGGGTCGGTATGATTTGGCCATTTCGAAGGTACATCGTGTTCGGTGAAAATGATGTGGTTGGAGGTGGCTAATTGTCCTACCATGGCTTGGAATTGATTGACATTTAGGTCCGTGGGAATGGAAGATACCAACAAAGTTTTGTCGAGGATGGCCTTGCGTTCTGGGGATAGGCGAAGGAGTTTGAAGATGGATATTTGGGTTGGGGTCTTTTTCAGGTGGTCCAAGAGATTGTATTGGGTCTTCAGTTGTGCATTGGTCAGATTGGATGAATTGGACGAGGCACCCAATATTGTTACCTTGGTGGTGCAGGAGCACCTTGGCAAATTAATGTTGCCCTAGACAAATCTTTGAGTTTGATTAAATTTGTAATGCTTCAACATTGTAATGAGGTTAATCAAGTCACTAGGTCATTAGGAATGTTCAAGTTTTATCTTCATTTGCAAAATGGGAAAGTTATCTTTCAAAAAATGTAAAAAATGTGTGGAAGGTGAAGAGTCATTTGGCTCTTAGTTCATTCCAAGGAACTTAGGAAATGAAGAGTCAAGTTGGAATGCCTTTAAAAGGCCTTGTAACCATTAGGAATTCATGGGTGATTGTAGGTTTGAAGTTTGAATCAATAAAGGCACTGTTTTGAGTGTATTTCCTCAAAAATTTACTATTTTTTGTAGGTGTATGGCTCTGTACGGCCCCTCATGCATGTAAACATTTTTGAAAACAATGGTATAGCTAATCACCCTCCTTTTCCTTTTTGTTTCATGCAGATTGATGAAGATTTGATTAAGTTATTGCAAGTTTTGTCTAGACAGTCAAAAACCTGTCTTAGGGAAAGCAGTGAGCAGTTTGAATAAAGTTTCTTTGATGTTTTATGGAGTGAAGAGTCCATACATGGATGCAAAGATATGAAACAAACCATATCTTTCTTATCACTTGTGTTTAGACCAAATGGTCAAGGTTTATTTCAAATTTGATAAGGTTCTAGGACTGTTATTCTATGTTTTCAAACTGGTAAGAGCAGAAACCTTGTGATTTTGGTGTTCTTAGTGTGGAGTTGACATTTCCCATGATGGTTTTCGTTGGGAAGGGTAGAATGTGAAATATTTTCATGATATTCAAGTTGTATTTGGCAAAAAGGATGAAGGCTTACATCCTTAAGGAAGACTGTCCTGTCAGGACTGAGTGTAACAGTCACTGTCATGACTGAGTATGAGCCAATAGTGTGCCTTAATGATATTTGTAAACCTTAGAAGGGTGTGGGACAAGATGTTTTAGGTGCTTTCAATCAACAGTAAAATTTGCAAGAGTCTCTTATTGGGATAATGCCAAGAATGACACAATGGTGACAGTTTGGAAGCCTATTTAGGCCTAATTTGGTTCGATGACAGTCTTTTGTTGAGTAATACTTCCTAAAGCAATCCATGTTGAATTTGTGATATGTGTTTAAACTTATTAAAGGGTGTCCAAATATGCCTTTATAGTCTTGGGATGAAGTTTAACCTGAAAGATATCAATGACAGTTATGATAGGCAGGGCTACAAGGAAATAGCCTCTGTTAGGCACTGTCATAGGATAGTCATATGGTAATTTGCTGCTCACTATCTTTGAAGGTGTAGAATGAAGTTATTGGGTCAAAGACCTTGCTTGGGTCAAAGATTTATGAAGATTTCATGTAAAGATGGATGAACTTGTGGGATTCTAGGACATTGCCATGAAATATGTCTCAATAAAGTGAATTGAAACAAGGAACGATTTGAAACTTGTCAAATGAGATTGGGGATAGTTATTCAATCCTTCTTTTCTTTGCATCAGATTGGTATCAGAGCTAGCAAAAGCTTTGGGAGAAGATGTTATGTATTTGATTTCTGAGATGAAGAACTGAAGGAAAGATTGTGTTGGTGACCATTATTTTGTTGCTAAGTTGTTTGGTTGTAGGTGGTTGGTCCATCTAGCTGCAGAAGGATGTTTTCTGAGACTGTGTGTGTGGGCAGATAAGATGAGGTCTGTCATGACCATTCTCCAATGGAGATTAGGTTGGATAAGGGTGCAGAGAGAAACCACTGAGGAGAGAGTGGTAGGTGCATCACCAAGATCTGCTGTTGGGTGAGATGAATGGTTTGGTGAGTTGGTTTGTTGTGAAGCAGTGAGAGAGATGGATACTTGACTGAAGAAGCACTTGATGTTGCAGCCTGAAGAGTAATCCACTGATGGGAGTAGAAGGAGCTTGAAGAAGCTCTAAAGATGATGGTAGTTCAGATTTTGTTGGTTGGTTGGTCACTAGCTATGGATGTGAAGATTGGAAGCCTGAAGCTGAGAAGATTGAAGATAAAGACAGAGGAGATGCAGAAAAAGATTTTTGTTGCAGGTACATTTCCAAGGGACTTGAAAATTTTGTTGGTTGGTTGTATGGTGCAGGAGCACCTTGGCAAATTAATGTTGCCCTAGACAAATCTTTGAGTTTAATTAAATTTGTAATGCTTCAACATTGTAATGAGTTTAATCAAGTCACTAGGTCATTAGGAATGTTTAAGTTTTATCTTCATTTGCAAAATGGGAAAGTTATCTTTCAAAAAATGTAAAAAATGTGTGGAAGGTGAAGAGTCATTTGGCTCTTAGTTCGTTCCAAGGAACTTAGGAACTGAAGAGTCAAGTTGGAATGCCTTTAAAAGGCCTTGTAACCATTAGGAATTCATGGGTGATTGTAGGTTTGAAGTTTGAATCAATAAAGGCACTGTTTTGAGTGTATTTCCTCATAAATTTACTATTTTTTGTAGGTGTACAGCTCTGTACGGCCCCTCATGCATGTAAAAGTTTTTGAAAATGATGGTATAGCCAATCACCCTCCTTTTCCTTTTTGTTTCATGCAGATTGATGAAGATTTGATTAAGTTATTGCAAGTTTTGTCTAGACAGTCAAAACCCTGTCTTAGGGTAAGCAGTGAGCAGTTTGAATGAAGTTTCTTTGATGTTTTATGGAGTGAAGAGTCCATACATGGATGCAAAGATATGAAACAAACCATATCTTTCTTATCACCTATGTTTAGATCAAATGGTCAAGGTTTATTTCAAATTTGATAAGGTTCTAGGACTGTTATTCTGTGTTTTCAAACTGGTAAGAGCAGAAACCTTGTGATTTTGGTGTTCTTAGTGTGGAGTTGACATTTTCCATGATGGTTTTCGTTGGGAAGGGTAGAATGTGAAATATTTTCATGATATTCAAGTTGTATTTGGCAAAAAGGATGAAGGCTTACATCCTTAAGGAAGACTGTCCTGTCAGGACTGAGTGTAACAGTCACTATCATGATTGAGTATGAGCCAATAGTGTGCCTTAATGATATTTGTAAACCTTAGAAGGGTGTGGGACAAGATGTTTTAGGTGCTTTCAATCAACAGTAAAATTTGCAAGAGTCTCTTATTGGGATAATGCCAAGAATGACACAATGGTGACAATTTGGAAGCCTATTTAGGCCTAATTTGGTTCGGTGATAGTCTTTTGTTGAGTAATACTTCCTAAAGCAATCCATGTTGGATTTGTGATATGTGTTTAAACTTATTAAAGGGTGTCCAAATATGCCTTTATAGTCTTGGGATGAAGTTTAACCTGAAAGATATCAATGATAGTTATGATAGGTAGGGCTACAAGGAAATAGCCTCTGTTAGGCACTGTCATAGGACAGTCATATGGTAATTTGCTGCTCACTGTCTTTGAAGGTGTAGAATGAAGTTATTGGGTCAGAGACCTTGCTTGGGTCAAAGATTTATGAAGATTTCATGTAAAGATGGATGAACTTGTGGGATTCTAAGACATTGCCATGAAATATGTCTCAATAAAGTGAATTGAAACAAGGAACGATTTGAAACTTGTCAAATGAGATTGGGGATAGTAATTCAATCCTTCTTTTCTCTGCATCACTTGGCCTTGCGAGTGGTGATGACACACTCAGGACGGGATTTGATGGTGATCATGGAGACATTATTATCAAAGGCGCAGATGCTATTAATAGTATATTTGTATGCAACATTGTTGTAATTAACATGATCATGCGGCTTGGTTCTCGAGGTGGAGGCTATTCCCGATCCATGATTTTATAAAGGATCCTGAAAGATAGTATGATTAGTATTAGAGGAACTTTGTGGATTATCTATAGTGATATTTCCTCGATCAATGAAATCTTGTATGATGTTCTTTAGTTTATAACAGTTAGATGTTTTATGCCCTTTGATTCTGTGATAGTCACAAAACTCGTTATCATTCAAAGAAGGTGGTTTAAAAGTAGGGTCATATGGCTTGACCTGCGGTAATTGAATGAGGTTCAATTGTAACAACTTCTTGAGGATTATCTCAACAAGTTCTGTTAGGGGTGTAAAGTTTCACTGAGGGTTGTTATTCCTTAGAGGAGGTCTTCTTTGATTATTGTGAATTGCATTGGCTATTTGTTATTGTTGTTGGGCAATTGGTTGATTATTTTACACCGGGGGTGCTTTAAATGTGAGAACGGGGCCAGTCCTCTTGATTTCTTTTGTGTCCATGACCCCATCATTGGTGACTTTCTTATTTCACAACCAAAACTTATTCTTGTCATAAGGCAGGTTTTGGTTGTTTTGATTTTTGTTGAAAATTTGATCACGCCCTTAGCTATGAGGACTTTTTCTATGGTCGTTCCCTTTTCAACAACTTCTTTGAAGGAGGTGCAACAATGAATTTGCATTTGGTGCATGAATTCTCTGTTGAAGTTTTCCATAAAAATTGGTACTAATTGGTCTTTGGGAATTTGGCATGGACACTTGCTAGTAACGCTTATCCACCTTTGGAAGAAGGAGATGAAGGTTTCCCCATCTTCTTGTCTAATGTGGCATAGGGTGGCAACATTCACATGTCTGTCTCAATGTTATAAGAGAAGTGGGATATGAATTTGTCCGCGAGTTTAGTCCATGTCTTGATCCCTGTGGGGAGGTGTGCGAGCCATTCAAGCACTTGGCCAGCGAGGCTCCTTGGGAATAATCTCATCAAATAGGTATGTTCATATGCAATCTCGAGACATGTTGTGTGAAATTCCCACACATGCTCTACGAGACTTCCTTTCCCCCTATATTTGTTAAAGTTGGGCATATTGTAGTTTGGTGGGAAAGGTGGCATGTAAATGCTTTTATCGAAGCCTGGTAAATGAACATTGTCTAGTGTGGCCAAGACAAATATGTATGCTTTCTCCTTGCATCATTGTATGAAATTAGAGATCAAAAGTATTTGTGCTTGTGTTGCTTTTGTACCCTTTCAAAGAGGCTTGCCTTGGTGGGAAAAGAGGTACTCACCCCAAGGGAATAACCTCAAGCGATACTTTCATTCAATCTGCTATACAAAATAGGATAAGGTGAAAGCCAAGTTTTAACCAGTATCAGCACTTACCGTACAGTGCTAGTTTGAAAGGAGGCATACCTTGTGTATATGATACTCCTAGTAGGACTAGTTAAAGCTTTAAGTAGCTTGTTGGACGCTCGTAATGCGCCAGTCCCCCAAACTTTGACTAGACCCCTTTAGATTAGAGGCCTACCATTTTGACTTTTGGCATCTTGTTCAGTGCAAGGGAAATCGATATAAAGCCCCAAGATTACCCACCATATGGCTCCGTAGAGATGAGATGGTAATCCTCGGCTTAGCATAAGCTACGGGTAGCTTTCTAGGGAAAGGGTGATTGGGTCATCCTTCCAGTCCTGGAAGCCCCTAGCCATCCTCTCTCACAAGGACAAGATAATGCACACACTCACAGACGGTGTGAAGACATTTGAGTCAGAGATTCCAAGTTGTGGGCTTGAACAAGCTACTGACAACCATTGACCTTAGGATAGGCATTATCTTATGTGTGTGAACTATTCTCGAATTGTGATAAGACCTGTGGAAATTCAAGGTTGGAACACCCCCGAACATACACATTACGCTGCCCAAGTCAAGAGTCACAACCAAACTGCATGCTGTGTGTCTTTTATGTGTGAAGTGTTTTCTAAAATTTTCAACAAAACTACTAAACAAAACTGCCAAACAAAACATAGAAAACTAATTTTTAGGTTCCCTCAAACAGAGAAATGCATCCGCAGCTTTCTGAAGTGCATCTGCAGAGCTTTGAGGCATACACTGATTTTTGTGACGCAATCCTGTGTGACACATCTGCCTGTAGTGAAAACATTTTAGAGGATCCTTTGAAATTTTCTCTCCCGATCCAATATGATTGCAACTATGTCAAAAACATCTCAAACCTGCTAGTTCTTTATGTCCATTAGCTTCATCTCTTTAGGATAAATCTGCACACATTTCGATTTAGTTGTCCAAACTAATCTCTTTAGGATCAATTTGCATATTCACGTCATCCTTTTAGAATTAGATTGTATATTCAATTCCACTTCCTTAGAATCAAATTACATTGTCCAAACCCTTTAGTCCATCATTAGAACATTAAAACCCAACCCTTAGAGAGGTTCCTAAAAATATTAGTCTTCATAAAAGTTGAAACATAAGGAGAAACTGTTGAAGCTTGACTACATCATAAGTACAAAATTAGACCAAAAGACCTTGATATATTTTCTAAATCAACCACCATTTTGGCTTATTACTCACGAGTCTAGTATAAGTCCGCCCATTCAAAGCGAAGCCTCAACCTACGAGCCCACTTCAATCAATCAATCACTCTTTTCTTTACATCAAACACTTCAAGGTCTTGACAAATCCAACTTGTGCTTTGAAAAGGTCATTAGTAGACAATAGTATCCTCTTGGAGCTAAAATTTTTGAAGACTAATAATCATTAGCCTCTACCATAGTCTTAGTCTCATTTCCTTAGTAGCATTTCAAAGCATTGACTTACCATCCCCCCATTTAGTCATTTGCATAAATACAACATTAGTATCATTATCTTCTAAGAAAATACCAAAAATATCCTTGCATTTTCATCCTTAGTGTCACTAGGCATACTTATATCCTAAAAAGACCAAAAAAACAAATTACATAGTGCATTTTCACCTTGCATTACCATCTTATCCAAAATATACCAAAAAACATAGCATAAAAACATTACATTTTCATCCTTAGGATAAATTCATCCTCCCACAAACTAGTAGGTCTTATATGGTCGAGACACAGTTGCAAAAGAAAAGAAAGGGAGAATCCTTAGAACATATCGCAAACACCATGAGATTTGGAACTTCATCCAACATGGGTAATCCCTTTGAGAACATCCTTTTATGAGAAGAAGACAAAGGAATTACGCAACAAGAAATCGAAGAAGCTTCCCAAGACCCTAGGATGTTATGGACCCAAATGGCCAAAACACCAATACCTTTGGGTCTACACACGACAATGTTTTAAACCATCAATATATAGCCCTGCAACATCAAAACAACCAATACCTTTGGGTCTACACACGACAACGTTTTAAACCATCAATATATAGACTTGCAACATCAAAACAACAATGTCATACCAAATGTGAACTTTGGGTACACAAATGGCAACATCTTGAACCATCAATATATAGACCCGCAAAATCAAAACAATAATGTTATACCCAACACTTTCACGAACATCAATGCCGCTCATAACAATGCCTTGAATCAACAATATGTGGATCCAAATTATCAAAACAATAACGTCTTCATAAATGTCAATGCCACTCATCAACAAAATGTAGATCCAAATTGTCAAAACAACAATATCGTACCTAACACTCACGTAAACATTGGGTCTACTCAAAGCCACACCATTCCCCAAAATCATCAACACATTAATCAAAATGCTAGTGCCTCACATCAAAACACTCATCATGTCCAAAACCAAAACACCCTTTTCCAAACAAATCCTCACAACATCCAAAACCAACACACCACAAATGCTTCGTCCCATTACCAATACATTAATCCCAATACCACATATATACCCAACAATCAAAATCTAAACGCGTCTTCATCATGCATCCCTTTGAACACAAACACCAACCCACTCGTCACAAACTTAGGACCGCAAAACACATCAAATTTGTCTGGGAATTCGGGCGGCTTACGCATTACACACTGCAGTACACAACCAGACAAATTTCCAAACACTATTAATACGACAAACAAAAGTGTTTTCTGGTAATGAGTATGAACAGCTATATTAATGGAGCTTCTTTCAGAATTGATACTCGGATAAATTGTAATTCCAAGGCATTTTGTGGATACAGGCACAATAGAAATCTGTGCCGTATTCTCCGTCCCCGGCAGCAAAAGTTGGATTCCATGTCAATGCTATTGTCGGTAGCCATGGAAATGGATTTACACGCAGATTTTGTTAGTAAAACAAGTCAGAAAGTAATTGTTATCAGCCGCTTCTATTTCTGTCTGTGCTATACTCAAACTCCAAACATATGCAAAGTTTCCTGCAAGGATGCGCTTTTCATTGTAGGCGTTGCAGGACTGTTTCTGGGTAACGATAAATGACAGATATTATACAAACAGAGAGAAAACATACAAATTAGTTTTCAACACATCAGAGTGGCGCAGCGGAAGCGTGGTGGGCCCATAACCCACAGGTCCCAGGATCGAAACCTGGCTCTGATATCAGATTATACATGATCAGTTGTGGCTTCCGTTACTTTTCACCTTTGCAAGTTGTACGCTGGCATGGATTTACTATGCAACGATATTTAATGTGCTGTATCATTTTGCAACGATGTTTAACTGAGCAAAAACGTGGCAGTGAAGATAACCTAAGCTAAACAAATCAGATTACCGCATTTAGAGTTCTACTGTTTTTTGAAAATTGTGATTGATTGAATTGAAATAATTTTCACAGGGGTGGTAACGCAGTTGTCTACTTTATAGATCTCCCTGACAAGTAAATTTCATAGGGGTGGTGGCGCAGTTGGCTAGCGCGTAGGTCTCATAGCTAATCTTGAGTAATCCTGAGGTCGAGAGTTCGAGCCTCTCTCACCCCATTCTTTTCTTGTTTTGAACTGCTCTGATTTCCTATCCTTCCCTAGCTAGACTACCTTTCATGAAGTTTATGAACGTAATGCTGAAATTTCCTTTAATAATAAGTGATATACTTTAATGTTTTAAGTTTGCTTTTTAATAAATATATTATTAGTTCACATTTTTATGTATTATTTGAAATTTATAATTTTAAGTCTTAGGTCAATTTTAAACTATTACGCTCTTTTCCACTAGTTGTTTTAATTTTTTTTAATTTTAAACTGTTAATTCTTACCCTTTTCCCCTAGTTGTTTGGAGCCAATTTGGTACACGTTTCTGTTCAAGACATTCATTTGAAACATATGGAGAATAAAGAGCATTCATTCTAGGAACACTTCAATTTAGAGCTTAACATATACACATCTACATTAGAATCAACATATAAACAATTGCACACTTGCTTGTTGTTGGAATAAATACATGTCCTTATGCAAATTCAAATATGAGGTGAATTTGGCTTTAGAAATCAACAATATGCTAGATCAATCTTGTAGGTTATAAGAAAATTCCGCACATCAAATCACTTTGGTGGCACTAGGGTTCAACCCCAAGGAGTTCAAATTTGATCTACAGAGAAATTTAAGACTTTTAATTCCAAGACAGTGTGCACCTTGAGAGCATTAATTTTTGGACATTGGCGAATCAATTCTACACAATATTGATACCACCCTTCATCGCTATGGTAAGTGCCCTATCCATTAAATCTAAGTACATTGTGTTTTGTTTGTATGCACTTATTTAATTAGCCTATATTTACATAAACAAGATTTTATTCCCTTACATTTTGGTGAACTCGTTAGGGTAAAATATTTGTATTTTTTGATTGCTTTATCACTTTTAGATCTTATTAGGGTTTGTGTTCTTATTTATTTGTACTCTATTGCTGTATCTTTTCTTCTAGGGTTTGTGTTTCATTGTGATTATTTTTGCCAACTCTACCCACACTTGGATTCAATTTTAGGGTTTCATTTTCATATCCCACATAACACTAATTTTTCTTTTACTAATTTTAAAATTTGAAAGTGATTTTTATTGCTTTGTCTTCCTATCTCTCATAGCTATATTGCTTTGTTTATGCCACAAGCTACTCAAGTCCCTACTATTCAATTAAGAAGAAGTGTTCATGTTAATCCTACTATGGTTACTCACTCCAATGATAATGAAATCTATTTTGTATTCTCATGTTGAGAGTCATTTAGATGACCAATAAGGCTACGATCATGATGTCCATGTGAATCAACAAGATTTTGCACAAGAACTTGCTATTTTGGCTAATGTTGAGAATCCTAGACAATTAGTATCTATAGTGTATACACCTAAAAATGGCTCGAGGTAAATTAAATAAATATTTAAATATTTATTTTATTCTTATTTCTTTTATCAATAAATAAATATACTAATTTATTTATTTGATTCACATTTATCTTATTCTTCCAATAATTAAATAAAATTTAATTAAATTAATTAAATATCTTAATTCTTCTAAAGACATCTCTAATTGAATAATCCTAATTATTTAATTATTCTTCTAAGACAAAGTCATATTCCTAAAATCCACATCATTCCTCCACATCACCCTACACATCATTTGACACCTCACCTCCATGTTGCACCATAAATTAAATATTAATAATATTTAATTAAACATTTATCCTCAACACATGTCCTATTTCCTCTCAACCATCCCTACTTTGTAGAAGTTGGTTTCTCCACATCATCATGGTCAAAGTTGACTATGAGACACTTGTCTCATGAGCCCTATATTCCCTCCAACATCCCAACAAACATAGACCCCTTCTTCCATCTTTCTCTCATGGTCTTTGTGAGCATTTTGTCATGTGGCTCCTTGTCCCGCATATCTCTCAATCTTGTCAATGTAGTAGTAACATCCTCCTTCTATATCTCCCCTCATCCAACCAATTCAAACTTGACCCTCCATGTCATAAGACGAATTCCTCAACCATTGATCTTTTGCCACTTGGATCTAAGCCATCCTTTGCCTATAAAAGGAAGCCTCTCATCCTCATTTTGAGAACAACACAAGAGAGATCATACTTTCATGCTGTTGAAATTCATATCAAATATTAAAAGTGTGCCTTTGGCTTCCATTTTGCATAGCATTATCAATTAGCAATCTCCATTAGCATATCATTAGCATTTAACAATCTCCATCAGCATATCATTAGCATTTAGCAATCTCCATTTGCATTGCATTAGCTTCATACAAATCATTATCATAGTTTAGCATTGTAGAATCATTCACTTTACATAAAATCCACCACAAGTCCATTCATCTTAGAGTCATCTTGAAACAAATAAGTGTATTCTGAGAGCATAATTACAATTAGTAAAATCAAGATCTCAAGAAGATAGGACACAATGGGACATGAAGGAGAAATATGAGTTTGAAGGTATAAATCATGTTTGTTTCAAATTCTATGTTTTTCTATTAGTTTCATTAGTGATTTTGGTTTGAGTAGAAATTTAGAGTTTTGTGGTAGCTTAATAGGTTTTTACTATTGTTCTCCAAATTATCATCACATTTTTGGCACCCACCGTGGGGCCTTGCCCCAAATTTAACATAAAAATTTGAATTTTTGTGTGTTTACAGTCGTAACAGAGCATTCCTAAGCATTTGTGTTCTAGTCTTGCACATCTGTACTAGAGATAATTCCTATAGGAGAAAATTTGTCTTTCTACACATTTAACCTATATTTCTATGCATATGAGCAATATTTCTGTGCATACAATCTTTCTATGCATTTGATCTATCTTTATGCGCATTTGCTCTCTGTTCCTACGCATTTACATATGGCACTTTGGATTTATGTTTTTGGACTAATTTGGTTACTAACCCATGGTTGCAGCTATTTTTGAATGTCCAAGATTGTATGTTAAGACTACTAACAAGTGTTTTGCATGTTTATTGCCTTTGTTGGGACATCATTTTTTACATTCATTCTTGCATTGGTAATTTAGTAGCATATAGATTAAGTAGGGGAAAGTAATCTTACACATCTATTTTGCATATGTTCAATACAATCAATACATAGTTTAATCTAGGGGGTTAATTTGACATTCCTTTCTTTTCTTTGATCATACTAGTATTGCATTTTGTGTGAGTAGCTTAGTTGCACTTAGTTTAATCTAGGAGGTTAAATGAACAAGTGTTTTCCATGTTTGTGAGGTGATAGGTGTATGCTCTCCCCTTGTGAAAAACTTGGGTGACCAAAAACCAGACCCATCTCTTTTTACTTTTTGTTTATCCCCAACAAAATCCCTAGAAAGTATCATTTCTTCACTTTGTGAATTATGGATATGATCTTTGGTTTTGTTCTTAGAAGGTCCTGCCTTTTGGATTGCATTTCATCCAAGAGGGGATGACTTTAAGTGGGTTTTTCCTTTGGACCACTATACAAATTGATCAAGGTGAAAGCCAAGTCCTAACCAAAGTTAGCCTTTGCCATATGGTGCCAATTTGAAAGGAGGCGTACTAACACTTTTGTGAAAGAAATTTTGCATTTATGTAGGGTATATTACACTCATAGTAAAGTTGGTTAAAGCTTTTAGTGGCTTTCCGGATTCTCACAAGGCATTGGTCCCCTAAAAAGCAACTAGAAACCTCATAGTTAGAGACTACCCGATCTACCTACGAACATTGCAATAATTTTTAGTGCAAGGGCCCCAAGATACTCACCATAAGGCTTCCTTGAGATGAGATAGAAATCCCCAACTTAGCATAAGCTACTTGTAGCTTTCTGGGGAAAGGGTGATTGGGTCATCCTTCCAGTCTTGGAGGTCCCTATCTGTCCTCTCTCGCAAAGACAAAAAAGTGTACACACCCACATTAGGTGTGATGACACTTGAGTTGATGGAGATTCCAAGTGTGGGCTAATGTATTGCAATGAAGCCATGTCCTTAGGTATAAAAAGTGCTTGATTTGTCTTTAATTTTGTTATACCCATGGAAATTTGGGCTTTTTATGAGCCTTGAACATACACTCATTATTACAAACAACCATTGTGTTTTATTGTCTATTGTGTCTTCTTGTCAAAACAAAGAAAATCATCCCAAAAATAGTAGTTTACTTAGGAAAATGAACCAAAAACAAACTAAAATTGATCAAACACAGTCACAGACATAGAGCTACGGATACAATCACTATTTCTGCGCATACAATCACTATTTCTGCGCATACAATCGTTGTTCCTATGCATCTGATCTTTGTGCACATATATCCTCTATTCTTACACATATAATCATTGTTTTTGCACATTTGATCATGCGCATATACTTCCTATGTTTGCGCATATAAACACTGTTCTTGCACATTTGATCCTATGCATACACAACAAAGGCTACTTCCTGAGGTCTTGAGCAAATAAACAAAACAGATTTGGATACCCTTTTCATCGTACATTTCATTTTAGGAGTCATACAACCCATACAGAGACATCTTATATCCATTTTAAACATTCATACTTACATCTCACACTTAGCTTCCCAAAACAAACAAACAAGATTTTCACAAAGTGCTTTTGAGATCTTATCATTTCAACAACAATCTAGTTAGTCTCTATCTATCAGGATTTATCATCCTTTATCTAGGAGCTATACTAAAAATCTTGACAAAGTTAGTCTCCATCATAGTGATATCTATCATCCTTATTTGGCTTACTTTAGATCTCCCTTTGATAGCTATTTATCATAGCTCAAGATTATTGTTTAAACAAGATCAAAACAACACTTTAGAAATCTTATCATCAATACTTCAATCTAATCATATCATCCTTCACCCAAACTACACTTCATCAAAGCCATCACTTATATCTAAACATCTTACATTCAACATCATTCATATAAATTTTGTATGGTTGAGACTAGGGCTCTGTCATGCCCACATTTCCCATGTGGTGATGACACGCATCACACGTGTCATGTCCACATTTGTCATGTGGTCATGACACGAAATATCAAAAAAATTTCCACGCTTCCCTAGAAACCCCCTCGCATGCGTGAGTGTGCTCAGTAGTGTACGCTTAAGGTGTAAACAAAATAGTTAAATGCGGGTTAATGCGTTCATGTGCGCATATCAATCACAATGAAGGCTAACTAGGGGGTCATCGCGACGCAGTTAATGTCACCAATAGGGTTAATATCAACGATCAAAACCCTAAGTTAACCTATGTGAATGAAGGGATTTTGACGTAAGTCAAAATCAATAACCAAAAGCCAAATGCATGAGAGGATGATAAAATACCGAATTCAAATGATGATACTCGGTAAAAAATAATATTATAATCCCAAACAGGGTTAAACTTCACTAACCTAACTAAACCCTAAATTCCAGAAAATTCTGGCAGCATAACGCCTCACAGGCGTGAATAGGGTTTATTGTACTAAAACTAATTTGATCGAGAGGTTTACTGATTTGGATTAATAAATTACTTACGTCTCACTAGTTGAATTGGTAAATCTGTTGATTAATTTGATTGAACATTTTTCAACAAAGTCTGATCAATTTGTTCTCCTTCACGTTTTCTATAAATTAAGATTAATTTGCTCTCGTTCATGTTTTCTATAATTTAAAACATTTTTTAACAAAGTCTGATCAATTTGTTCTCCTTCACGTTTTCTATAATTTAAGATTATCTCTGCATCATTTACATTATTCCTAATTTCTTGGTAGATCAGATCTCAGAAACAGATTTACTAACTTCTTTTAGCTAGGTTTGGTAGGTTTCTGAACTGGGTTTAAGTCAATGTCCAATTTAATTTTGTTAATTAAATTGGCCCAAACAGATTAGAAAGAATGCTAAATTTTGATTAATAACATGTGGTTTAAAACGTCCTTGCAGAGTTAGATTTCCTAACCCAATTGTTTAAAATAACTACCTCTTAATATTTTAATTGTATAATTTTATTTCCACCTTGCACTAATTTCTTCCATCAATAAAATATTATTTCTTTATGAGTTAAAACCCTATTTTATCATTTTCTCCTCTTTGTTTTTCACTTTTATCTTTCTTTCTCTTTTTTCTCATTTTCTCATTTTCTCATTCTTCATTTTCTTGGTTTTAGTTAAATTTTAAAGGCCACATATGAAATGCATATGATGGCTTGTTTTTTTTTTCTTTATATATATATATAATTTCTTATTATATTTATAAAACTAGACTTTCTCTTAACATATGTATATATATATATTTTTTGTTGTTTTCCTTTTAAAAAAAGTTAAAGCCCTAAATTTTTTTGTTTGTTTTTATTAGCAGAGAGGAGGAACAGAGGTGGCCGCAATGGTGGCGGGCAGCGGCGCTAAGGGAGGCCGCAGGGTGGAGGTCTGGTGGCAGGCTGTAGAGAGGGGCAAAGTTAGTCGTGAGGGGACCACGGAGGGGAAGGTCCGCAGAGGAGTGGCGAAGGGAGGCCATGGCAAAGGATCGAAGTCAGGCAGCGGCGTGTCTGTGGAGAGTGTTGGGCGCGGGGGTTTCACAGGGACTATGGTGGATGGGGGGTGTGGGGAGGGGGCGGAGCCCCCACCCAACACCCTTTACAATGGCGGTGGTGGGGGGTTTGAACCCCCCCACCAAAATTTGTTTATTTATTTTTATTTCAAAACAAAACTGCGATATGATAAAATACAGTCACTCCTCTATTATTTTATTACACAACATTTTTAAAATAAGTTATATATATATATATATATATATATATATATATATTTAGCAAAACCAATATAATTTAAAAATCACAGTTTAATACAATGCACAGTTTATGCTATTTTTTAAAAAAAATATATACAGAATGTTTATATATATATAAAATGCAATCTTTTTTTTTTCTTTCACATAAATAATAAAATCAGTTTAACTTTTAAGTACATATATAAAAATACACTCATTCAAATTGCTCAAATAATATATATATATATATATATATATATATATATATATATATATATATATATATATATATATATATATATATATATATTTTCAACTATAAACTTTCCTTCTAAACACTTATAGATTTTCTGTTTTAAACAAATTTGCAAGATATGTAAATATATTTTCTTTTATCAATTCTAATACAAGGCAAGAACTCATTCTTTTTTTTTTACAAGTATATTCATTGCATGATTAATATTTACACATTTTTAAAGAGAGGAACAAATATAACTAAGTAATTTAAAATGGCTCTAATACATAACAACAACCAATATTCTCTTTCATGGAACTAATTGCAATTTTTTTTTGTTATCTCAAAATTAAAAATCACAACTCTTCTATTTGACAAATTTTAAAATTTACAAACAAATGAATTAACTTATAAAAAAAAATTTCTTCATTCAACCCTTTTTGAAGGATAAGAATTAAATCAACAATTTATAACTTTCAATACAATGAAAATGGCTTACACACTACTTAAGAACATATAATTTTACAACAAAAGAGAGAACCAAATTCTCATCTTTGACAACTAACAAATGGTAAAATCTCCTAAGTAGGCCAAGCTCTCTCTCAAGAGCTTAAAGAGTAAAGGAAAATAAAATATTAACTCCAAGAACAAGGAGTTTCTCCAACTTCACACTTAGCTCCAATGAACCTGTATATCACAAGGGGAAAGAAAACCACACATCTTGCTCTCCTCCCTACCGTAGACCCACAAGAGGGTCACCCCCGAGCTAGGGAGGTCATCACACACTAGGGAACTCATTCCACATCACAACAAGGCATTCAGAACAACCCAAAACATAATTTTACACCCATGGAAAAACACATCACAAGAACTCAACTAGGGTGAGTTCAAAGGGGTAGGGGAGTGGACACACTCAACTCAAGAGTTCCACTCCTACAAAATATCCCAATACAAATTCCTCTTATGGCCTCAAGCCAACACATTTAACACAATTTCTAAAAGTTTCCATATTTTGGCTCTCAAGCCATGTCTCATATTGCTCAAAATCACATATATTGCCCTCAAGGCTTACAACACCACAAAAACAAGGTAATGATCCTGAGGAGGATCACTCCTCCCCTACCCCACACTTGTTGAACATCTTCTCCCAAGTGGGAGAGGCTCTTACAACACCCTACAAATTTTCCCCACAATAACAATAAAACTCAAGAAAATAAATCACACACATAAGCATCATGTAAGCAAATAAAAATACAAAGGGAAGGCCTTAACCTTGAAGCCAACCTTCAAAAGCTCAATTATGGAAGAAGGTTGATGTAGAGCTTCTCCAAATCCTCCTCCAACATAAGCCACCAAACTCCCTCTATCTTTTTCCCAAAGTAATTTTCTAAAAACAATAAAATTATCCTAAAAATTCAACAACCCATAACCTTCTCCAAGTGGGATTATTATAAGCTCAATCCATGAGCTTAGAGGAATGGGGAGGTGACACTTGTCACCTCCTCACTCTTCCTCCCCACTACAAGCAAGACCCATGGGATGGGTGTTGACACATGTCACTCACCCATCCCCAAGTCTCCCTCACTCCTTCCACTTGTCCTCTCTCCAACATGTGGGAGAGAAAAGAGGAGCTTAAGAGGGAATGGGTGACACATGTGTCCCCTTCCTTTCCTCTCAAGAGGGACCACACAACTCCAAGGGTACCCTCACCAATTGTGAGAGAGACTTGGAGTCAAGTCCTCCACAATTGGTGGGTCTTGGAGACATCTCTAACCTTGGGAAGTGGATAGGGACGGGGTTGAGTGTTGGGACCACTCATCCTCTCCCTCCCATGCCTCCAATTTCGTCACTTAACTTTAGGGTGAAGTTAAGGTGACCATATGGAGGTTTACTAAGGGTTACCCAAGTCAAAAAAGTCCCTAGACCCAAGGGTTACAACCCAGGGTCAAGTTTAGCCTAGTTTGAGCACCTAGGGTCAAGTTAAAGCACATGAAAAAGGTCTCCAAATTTAAAATTTTAAAAAAATAAAATTCAAAGACAAAATTCTTACAACACCCATTAGAATTCAAATTAAAAGAGAGGTAGACTTAGCCTGATTAACAACATGCAATCAACATTACAAAATTTCATCATACACAGGGTTGATCTTGGTTCCTTGTGGAACTAGATCAGCTTCACAAGGGATTACAACATCATGTGTGGGATGATCTCCAATTTCTATGGCTTGTTAGAAATACCTGCGCACTCAATTGCAAAGTTAATTCCACATATAAATATAATAGCTGAAGCAAATTAAAACATACACTCGCATAAAATATCACAAGTTCACATAAGCATAAAGGAAGTCACATTACAATTAAATTTCTAATTTCTATATTTCAAACATCCAATCCTAAAATTGAATCACAAAATAATTTTCTATCCAACATCACCCAATTAGTTTTCCCATAATATAAAGCATCTATCTAACATCACCCAATTAGTTTTCCCATAATATAAAATGTCTATCTAACATCACCCAATTAGTTTTCCCCTAACATCATAATATAAAGCATCTATCTAACATCATCAGTAAAGCAATATCCAGGTCTAGCACACCATAAACATACTAAGCATAACAATCCACATGCATCATAAAGTCTAATAGTTCAGGAATTCAGGATCAATAGTCCCACAAGTCTAAATGTATCAACAACAGTAAAGTAAATAGTCAAATGTATGGGAATGAAAAAGTAGGCCCCACAGGCTAAAAAGAAAAGATGAAAAGAAATGAGTTCATTCAATGGTAGCTAAGGTCATTCTAGTGATGAAGAAGAAGAAGAAATATCCCAAGAAGAATTTGTTAAATATCAACAAGACCCAAGGTTTCAAAAACTAATGGACAAAGTCATAGCAATAGATCCACATAAATATTTACTTATGCTTGTACAACAAGGAGCAAAGTTACCTCATGATTTTAACATTGCCAAATTGAGAGAAACAATTCAAACAAATGAAACTGAAGCTCCTAAGGATAAGGAAACTAAGGATGTGACAAATCCATTAGATGCACTTACTCAACAAATCCAATCTTTACAACAACAATTTGTATATTTACAAACCGGATCCTCAACAAAATGTTATTCATTAGAGGACATATCTCCTTATCCCTTTGATAAAAACTTGGTTGTGATACCTTTTTCTTCTAATTTGGAAGTACCCAAATTTGACAAGTATAGGGGAAAAGGTGATCCTCGTGACCATATTAGGGAATTTAGCACTACATGTTTAGAAGTTGCTCACAATGATACATATCTAATGCGACTCTTTCCACATATCTTAGGAGGTCAAGCCATGGAATGGTTCTCATGTCTACCTCTTGGAATCCGTACATTTAACAAATTAGTAGACAAATTTGTAGCTCACTTCTCTTATAACATTGAACATGATATATCAATGTTAGATCTTTGCAACAATAAAAAATCCTTAGATAAAAAAATGTTGTTGTTGAAAATCCAACTCGAGTTGCTTTAAAGCAACTCCACTCCACCTTTCGAGCTAGAAAATCAACACTCCCTCTTAGCGAGGAAGGTGTTTTGCACAACACCCAACTTATCCCTGAAGAATTCAAACTTACTCTTCATCAAGGCCTTGGTCAGGATGTCTGCTATCTACTTGTCCATAGGAATGTATTGGAGCTTCACTGTCCCCTTCTCCACACAATCTCTGATGAAGTGGTACTTGATCTCAATGTGCTTTGACTTGTCATGAAACACTAGATTCTTAGAGAGTTTGATACAACTCTGATTATCACAGTAAATGATTGTAGGATCTAGCTCCTGATCAAAGAGCCCAGCTAGAAGTTTTCAAAGCCAGATAGCCTCACATGTAGCCATACTGGTTGCCATATACTCAGCCTCTGCAAAACTCAGTGTAATTGACTTTTGTTTCCTGCTATACCAAGAGACTGCTCCTGATCCCAAACTAAAACTGCACCCTGAAGTACTCTTCCAGTCAGCTGTATTGCCTGCCCAATCTGCATCGGTGAACCCCTCGAGCTTCACTCCATCCTACATACTTTATCCCATAATCAACTGTACCTTAGAGATACCTCAAAACATGTTTCATAGCTATCCAGTGCACACGTTTAGGTTCCACCATAAACTGACTAAGTGAGTTCACTACAAAACAAATGTCTAGCCTGGTGTTGACCAGATACATAAGAGAGCCTATCAACTGTCTGTATAAAGTTGGGTCTACTACCTCTGATCTAGAAGCATCAATCTTCTTCCAGTTGGTCACAAGTGGTGTGGACATGGGCTTACAGTCCTCCATCCTGAATCACTTCAGGATATCAATTATGTACTTCCCTTGTCCAAGGAAGATCTCTTCCTCTTTGTGCCACAACTCCAATCCCAGAAAGTAGTGCATCAACCCCAAGTCCTTCATCTCAAACTCTCCTACAAGATCCCCCTTGCAGTGGGCTATGAGCTCCTCTGACCCTGTGAGAAATAGGTCATCAACATACAACACCAATATGAGAAGTTCATCCTTCACCTGAACATAGTACAGGTGAAGGATCTACCTCACTCTTGATGAAGCCCACTCTCTAAAAGAAACTGTCAATACGTGAATACCATGCCCTAGGAGCCTGCTTGAGTCCATGCAGTGCTCTTTTCAACCTGCATACATGAGAATCCCTCCCATGTGCTTCAAATCCTTCTGGCTATTCTATGTAAATATCTTCATCAATCTCTTCGTTGAGGAAGGCTGTCTTTACATCCATCTGGTGAATCCTCCAACCCATCTATGCTTCTATAGAAATGATAGCTCTTATGGATGAGTACCTGGCTACTGGAGCAAAAGTCTCGTCATAGTCGACTCCTTCCTTTTGAGAAAACCCCTTAGCCACAAACCGGGCTTTGAACTTTTCCACACTACCATCTGCAACATATTTAATCTTATACAACCATCTCGAGCCCACCACAGACTTACCTTCTAGCCGTGGTACTACCTCCCACACGCTATTCTTGATGATGGAAGAATACTCTTCCACCATGGCATCCCTCCATACTTGGTGCATGGATGCCTCCTGAAAGATGGAAGGCTCCTCTTCAATTAATTCACTCATAAGTGCCACATAATCATAATAACATTTGGGAGCTTTTCTCTATTTGACTGAATCCTATGGGTCACCAACATATTCTTGGGCCTCTCTTAGTGTCTGCTCAGTTGCCCTGTTTCTCTTCTTCTCAGTAAAAGGAATCTAAGGCTGAGCAATTATTTGTTCCTCCTTCTGATCAACTTGCCCGGCCTGCTTGCTCTGCTCTCCAGCTTGCAGGATTGAAGTTTGAGGGATTTGTTCTGCCTCAACCGTGGGTGACTGCTTCTCCTCAATCATCAAACTGCTAGACTTTTGAAGAGCCCTCTCTTCCTCAAACTTCACATCTCTCTGAATACTGAGAGTAGGAATGTAAACTCGATAGGCCTTAGAAGTTTCATTGTACCCAACAAGGATACCCTTCTCTGCAGTTGGTTCCAATTTGGTTCTCTTCTCCACAAGAATGTGACAATACATAAGGCATCCAAAGATGCAAATGTGCTTAAAATCTAGTTTTTTACTAGCGAACACCTCTTCTAGAGTCAATTTGGCCAACACTTTGTGAGGGCTCCTATTCTGCAAATACATAGCTGTATTGCAAGCTTCTGCCCATAAGAACCAAGGTAGATCCTAATCATGAAGCATGGCCTTGGCTGCTCCAACTATAGCCTTGTTTTTCAATTTAGCAACCCTATTCTGTTGAGGGTTGTACAGAACCGTCAACTCTTTCTTGATACCTTCCTGAGTACAGAATTCTTTGAAGGCATTCGAGGTATACTCACATCCATTATCAGACCTTAGTATCTTGATCTTCCTCCCTATTTGGTTCTCCACAAGAGCCTTAAACTCTTTGAACCTACTGAAGACCTCATCTTTGTTCTCCAGAAAATATATCCACGTCTTCCTAGAGAAGTCATCAATGAAAGTACCATAATAATCATACCCATTCAAGGATACTGTTGACATGGGCCCACACACATCTGAGTGTACAAGATCCAAAATCCCTTTGGATCTAGTGTCACTACTTGGAAAACTGGTCATGGCAAATTTCCCAAGAGTACAACCCTTGCACACTTCATGGTTTTTTGTCTTCATCTCAGGCAGCCCCGTCACTATTTCCTTGAGCACATTAAGTGCTCCATGGTGAAGATGAGCCATCCTCCTGTGCCACAATTCTCCTAGCCCTCTACAACTACTTACCAATGCATGTGCTGGATCAAACTGTAACCAAAACAAGATTCCATGGCTGACTCCAATCACTTTTGTAACCTTAGAATCCTTGGGATGAATATAGACTTTGCCCCTTTCAAAGGTTATGATGTAACCCTTGTCCTCCAAAGTAGAAACCAAGATTAAATTCTTTGTCATGCCAGGGACATACAACACGTCCTTCACCAACAAGGGTTTGCCAGACTCCCTATGAAACTTGACGGTGCCAATACCAGTTGCATGGTATTTGGCATTGTCTCCAAGCTCAATATAGAAATCCAGCTTCTTCTCCTCCAACTTGGTGAAGCATTCTTTGACTCCCGTCATGTGGCAAGAATCCCCATTGTCAATATATCATACCCTGTTGGCAATTGAACTTGAGAGACAGGCAATGAGTGAAAACTCATTCTCAAATCGTGATGCAAACTCGTGCACCTCTGCTGTGGCAACAAATTTCTTCTTCTACTTGTCCTTATTTTTCTTATTCAGACATTGATTGGCATAGTGACCCATTTGATGGTTGCAAACATATTTATCTTTTTCAGATCTTTCTTCTTCCCACTCTTGGAAGAACCTTCTAATTGCTCTTTATTAGACTTTTGCTTGCCCTTGCTTGCAAGAGCAAGATTTTCTTCGTCTTGACCCTTCTTTCTCTGATCTCCTTGATGAGCACCTTCACAGATCTCCTCCTGAACGAAATCGTCCCAAAGCCTTGCCCAATCAGGTAGCCGATCTCTACGGACAACACACTTGACAAACACTTCCCAGTGCTTCAAAAAATTGTTCAAGGCTATACGCACGGACCCATCTTCATCAATTGTCTCTCCAACACTAGTTAGCTCATCCCTAACCTATGTCAGCTTGGACAAGTAAGAGGTCACACTCTCACCTTTAGACATCTTGGTGTTATGCAATTTGTCCTTCAACATCATCTTACGACTCTGATAGTGACTCTGATAAAGTTTTGTGAGCGTATCCCACATCTCCTTGGTGGTGTCTTTCCCTAATAGATGAGGAATTAGATGATCTATTGCCCCATCCAAGATAATCCTCTAAGCCTTGGCCTCCTTGACTTCATGTGAATCTAGGGCAACATGATCATTTGTTGGTGGTGTAACCTTTGTACCAGCATAGATCCACAGCCTGTTCTCCTTGAGAATAGATGTAATCCAAACCTTCCATTGTAAGAAGTTAGATGCACCCTCAAGTCTGTCCTCATATCGAACACTATTTGCCATAGCCATAGAAGAAATTGGAGATGAAAAACTAATTTTTTTTCTTAAAATCTGCATCACAAATCTTGGCTTCGTATTCAGAGTTTAGAGCTCTGATACCATGTTAATTTCTTATAACCCAGCTACAGATTAATTGCACAATAAATTCACAGAATAGAACCTCTATTTGATTTATAACAATCAATACTCTAGGTTAATTAATAGCTAATAACAATGGAAGCAAAAATAACAATAAGCCAATCACAAATAGACAATAACACAGATATACCCTAGAAACCCTAGTGTGGGGAAAAACCTGCAACTGTTGGATCTTCTATTCAGCCTAACAACAAACTTTCTCTTCAACAATATAATTTGAGTTTGCTACAACAATCTTATATATAGAGCCCAACTGCTGCTTTACTTAATGTGCAAGAAAAGAAGCTTTCCTTGCTTTATTCAGCTTTAAATCACACATAAAATCGCTCTTGATTTTATCTCAATCTCACAAACTCAAAAACATTCTATTCTTAGATAAAAAAATTATTGTTGCTGAAAATCCAACTCGAGTTGCTTTAAAGCAACTCCACTCCACCTTTCGAGCTAGAAAATCAACACATTTAAGATTGACTTTGAATTTAAAATTTTTTAAATTTAAACCGTTAATTCTTTCCCTTTTCCTCTAGTTATTTGGAGCCAATTTGGTACAGGTTTGTGTTCAAGACATTCATTTGAAACATATGGAGAATAAAGAGCATTCATTCTAGGAACACTTCAATTTGGAGCTTAACATAAACACATCTACATTAGAATCAACATATACACGATTGCACACTTGCTTGTTGTTGGAATAAATACATGTCCTTATGCAAATTCAAATATGAGGTGAATTTGGTTTTAGAAATTGACAATATGCTAGATCAATCTTGTAGGTTATAAGAAAATTCTGCACTAGGGTTCAACCCCAAGGAGTTCAAATTTGATATATAGAGAAATTTAGGACTCTTTTAATTCCAAGAAAGTGTGCACCTTGAGAGCATTAATTTTTGGACTTTGGCGAAACAATTATGCACAATATTTATACCACCCTTCATTGCTATGGTAAGTGCCCTATCCATTAAATCTAGGTACATTGTGTTTTGTTTGCATGCACTTATCTAATTAGCCTACATTGTGTTTTGTTTGCATGCACTTATCTATGTATGCCTATATGTATTTATGTATGTATCTATGTATGCCTATATGTATGTATGTATAGTGTCGAGGGCAGAGGAGGGTAGAGATGGGAGTGAGCTAGATAGGGGAGGAGAGGGGTGGATAAGGATTGAGTGATTAAGGTTGAGGGTTGAGCGTTTAGAGATAGGATTTAGAGTTTAGGGATAAGGGATTAGAGTTTAGGACCTTGAGGGATTAGGGTTTAGGGTTGAGGCTTTAGGGATAGCGTTTAGGGTTAAGGGTCAAGGGATTAGGTTTAAGGTAGAGTTTTGAGGGTAGAGGGATTAGGGATAGGGTTTAGGGTTGAAAGTTTAGAGTTGAGGGATTAGGGTTTAAGGTATAGTTTAGTAGTTCTTGTGGATAGAGTCAGTAAACAATGGGAGATTATTTGCCTGTTTCATAACAATATACCGTCCCTAAGTGCGAGGTGGACAGCAAGAAACATAGATGTACCCCAATGCAAATCTTTTCTCATAATGATCATCCTTCTGATTTCAACTGTTAATTACTCACTGTGGATGTACCATACGCAAAGCTTTTCTCATAGGGTTTAAGGTATAGTGTCGAGGGTTGAGGGTTTATTG
The DNA here is from genome assembly GCA_027924645.1 of Cunninghamia lanceolata. NCBI lineage: Eukaryota > Viridiplantae > Streptophyta > Pinopsida > Cupressales > Cupressaceae > Cunninghamia > Cunninghamia lanceolata. The sequence goes on along the minus strand of BSBN01000391.1, from coordinate 38,855,514 downwards.
ATAGTGTTTAGGGTTGAGGGTTGAGGGATTAGGTTTTAGGTTTGATGGATTAGGGTTTAAGGTATAGTGTTGAGGGTTTAGGGATAGGGTTTAGGGTTGATGGATTAGGGTTTAGGGTTGATGGATTAGCATTTAATGTCAAGGTTAGGGTTAGAGTGTCGAGGGTAGAGGGATTAGGGATAGGGTTTAGGGTTGAAGGTTTAAGGATTGAGGGTTGAGGCTTTAGGGATGAGGGTTTAAGGCTTAAGATATAGTGTCAAGTGTTGAGGGTGTAGGGATAGGGTTAAAGTTTTAAGGGTTAAGGGTTGAGGGATAGGGATTAGGGTTTAAGGTATAGTGTTGAGGGTTGATGGTTTAGGGATAGGGTTTAGGTTTGAGAGATTAGGGTTTAGGGTTGATGAATTAGGGTTTAATGTTGAGAGTTGAGGGTTGAGGTTGAGGGATAGGGTTAATGGTCAAGGGATTAGGGTTAAATAAGAGTGTCAAGGGTAGAGGGATTAGGGATAGGGTTTAGGGTTGAAGGTTTATTGATTTAGGGTTGAGGCTTTAGGGATTAGGGTTAAGGGATTAGGGTTTAAGATATGGTGTCAAGTGTCGAGCGTGTAGGGATAGGTTTTAGGGTTCAAGTTTTAAGGGTTAAGGGTCGAGGGATCAGAGTTAAGGGTTGAGGGATTGGGGTTTGACGTTGAGGGTTGAGTACATTAAGGTTCAAGGGTTAAGGGTTTTGGGATAGGGTTGAGGGTCGAGGGATTAGGGTTAAGGGATAGGTTTGGAGGGTTTAGGGATAAGGGATTAGGGTTTAAGGTATAGTATCGAGCCCGTTGAGGGTCTAGGAATAGGGATATCATTTAGGGTTTAGGGATGAGGGATTAGAGTTGAGGGATGATGGATGACGGATTAGGGTTGAGGGATTAGGGTTAAAGTAGAGTGTGGAGGGTGTAAGGATTAGGGATAGGGTTGGAGGGTTTAGGGATAAGGGATTAGGGTTTAAGGTATAGTATCAAGCCTGTTGAGGGTTTAGGAATAGGGATAGCATTTAGGGTTTAGGGATGAGGGATTAGAGTTGAGGGATGATGTATTAGGGTTGAGGGTTGAGTGATTAGGGATTAGGGATAAGGTTTAGGGTTGAGGGATTAGGGTTTAAGGTATAGTGTTGAGGGTTGAGGGTTTAGGGATAGGGTTTAGAGTTGACGGATTAGGGTTTAGGGTTGACAAGTTAGCATTTAATGTCAAGGTTAGGGTTAGAGTGGCGAGGGTAGAGGGATTAGGGATAGGGTTTAGGGTTGAAGGTTTAATGATTGAGGGTTGAGGCTTTAGGGCTGAGGGTTTAAGGCTTAAGATATAGTGTCAAGTGTTGAGGGTGTAGGGATAGGGTTTAAGTTTTAAGGGTTAAGGGTTGAGGGATAGGGATTAGGGTTTAAGGTATAGTGTTGAGGGTTGATGGTTTAGGGATAGGGTTTAGGTTTGAGGGATAAGGGTTTAGGGTTGATGAATTAGGGTTAATGTTGAGAGTTGAGGGTTGAGGGTTGAGGGTTGAGGGTTGAGGTTGAGGGATAGGGTTAATGGTCAAGGGATTAGGGTTAAATAAGAGTGTCCAGGGTAGAGGGATTAGGGTTGAAGGTTTAATGATTTAGGGTTGAGGCTTTAGGGATGAGGGTTAAGGGATTAGGGTTTAAGATATAGTGTCGAGTGTCAAGCGTGTAGGGATAGGTTTTAGGGTTCAAGTTTTAAGGGTTAAGGGTCGAGGGATCAGAGTTAAGGGTTGAGGGATTAGGGTTTGAAGTTGAGGGTTGAGTACATTGAGGTTTGAGGGATTAGGGTTAAGGGATAGGGTTGGAGGGTTTAGGGATAAGGGATTAGGGTTTAAAGTATAGTATCGAGCCCGTTGAGGGTCTAGGAATAGGGATAGCATTTAGGGTTTAGGGATGAGGGATTAGAGTTGAGGGATGACAGATGACGGATTAGGGTTGAGGGATTAGGGTTTAGGGATAAGGTTTAGGGTTAGGGTTGAGGGATTAGGGTTTAAGGTATAGTGTTGAGGGTTTAGGGATAGGGTTTAGGGTTGAGGGGTTAGAGTGAAGGGTTGAGGGATTAGGATTTGACGTTGAGGGTTGAGGGTTTAGGGATAGGGTTGAGGGTTGAGGGATCAGAGTTAAGGGTTGAGGGATTAGGGTTTGACATTGAGGGTTGAGGGTTGAGGTTTGAGGGTCAAGGGTTTAGGGATAGGGTTGAAGGTCAAGGGATTAGGGTTAAAGTAGAGTGTGGAGGGTGTAAGGATTAGGGATAGGGTTGGAGGGTTTAGGAATAAGGGATTAGGGTTTAAGGTATAGTATCGAGTCTATTGAGGGTTTAGGAATAGGGATAGCATTTAGGGTTTAGGGATGAGGGATTAGAGTTGAGGGATGATGGATTAGGGTTTAAGGTATAGTGTTGAGGGTTTAGGGTTTAGGAATAGGGTTTAGGGTTGATGGATTAGGGTTTAGGGTTGACGGATTAGCATTTAATGTCGAGGTTAGGGTTAGAGTGTCGAGGGTAGAGGGATTAGAGTTGAGGGATGATAGATGATGGATTAGGGTTGAGGGTTGAGGGATTAGGGTTTAGGGATACAGTTTAGGGTTAGGGCTGAGGGATTAGGGTTTAAGGTATAGTGTTAAGGGTTTAGGGTTGAGGGATTAGAGTGAAGGGTTGAGGGATTAGGATTTGACGTTGAGGGTTGAGGGTTTAGGGTTTAGGGTTTAGGGTTTAGGGATAGGGTTGAGGGGCGAGGGATCAGAGTTAAGGGTTGAGGGATTAGGGTTTGACATTGAGGGTTGAGGGTTGAGGTTCGAGGGTCAAGGGTTTAGAGATAGGGTTGAGGGTCGAGGGATCAGAGTTAAGGGTTGAGGGATTAGGGTTTAACGTTGAGGGTTGAGGGTTGAGGTTCAAGGGTCAAGGGTTTAGGGGTAGGGTTGAGGGTCGAGGGATTAGTGTTAAAGTAGAGTGTGGAGGGTGTAAGGATTAGGGATAGGGTTGAAGGGTTTAGGGATAAGGGATTAGGGTTTAAGGTATAGTATCAAGTCTGTTGAGGGTTTAGGAATAGGGATAGCATTTAGAGTTTAGGGATGAGGGATTAGAGTTGAGGGATGATGGATTAGGGTTGAGGGTTGAGGGATTAGGGTTTAGGGATAAGGTTTAGGGTTGAGGGTTGAAGGATTAGGGTTTAAGGTATAGTGTTGAGGGTTTCTGTGGTCAAATGTAGATTTATGGGTTTGATTATATTGATTGCCTCTCCAGTTTTGGGGTGTGGATGTTTTGGAGTCAATCAGGAAGTCTTTAGGAGACTTTGTGGAAGTGGATTGGAAATCGCTTGACAGAACCCCTACTATTTATGCTTGGATAAGGATTTGTCACAAACTAGAACTTCTGCTTCCAAAGAAGATCTGTCTTTCTTCCTAGATGGGCATTTTCTATCAAGAACTTGATTATGAGGGCTTGCCCCTTCATTGTTATGCCTATCATATGGCGGAGCATCTGACAAGCTCTTACAAGAAACAGGAAAAGTTCTCCCTCAAAAACCTTGGGGTCATTCAAGTCTGAAGGGGAAGGTTTGGAAAGAGATGTGATCAATGCAAAGGATGTGATCAAACTATAGTAGGAGAAAACGCGAGTATAACGCACTCACGTTTTCTGTTGCTATAGAAATGGTAAAAAAGTGTTGACCCCCGTGATCTAGGCCCACATGCTCTGTTCATTGGATTAATTTGTAAGTATTCACATTGATTTTGTAAAGTCATGTTACATTGAGTTGTAAGTATGCACATTAATTTGTAAGGTTTGTCTTTTTTTTTTATTTCCTCCTGCATTTTTACACATATACACATTTTACATCATCATCTTATGCATTTTTGGTGTCGACCAAACTCATAACTCACCCTACTTCCTCTAGACACCATTTGATGATCTCTCCAAGACTCTAGATCCAGGGTGCCCAATCATGATGATGACCTATATACCATTCTCCCAAGGCGCTCATAATGAATGAAAAGAAGACCAAGGGCGCCCAAGCTTAATAGACTTATTTCTTTCAATTTTGATGATCCAAACTCTTGCAAAATGACATCCACTTTCATGCCTTTAGATCTTCCTTCACATACAGGGCACCAAATCAAGTTGAAAAATCTACATAAGGGTGCCAAAATGGATGAAAGGAGACATGAAATGCACCTTAGGACTCCATGCTAAGGTTTGAACCATTAAAGTCTCTTGATATTAGGTGCTCATGATGATGAAACTTAGAGTTTTTTCCTTTCCTAGGCACTCATCTAAGATGTTTGAATGATAAGGAGTGCCTAGACCTCTATAATGTACATTGGGCACCAAAATCAAGGTGATTTTAAGTCACTTTGAGTCATTTGGGGTTAGTTTGAGTCTTTGAGTCATGTTGCAAAAAAGTGTCAATGTTGTCAAGTTGCACAAAGCAACTTTTGCATTTTTGTTGTCCTGCTCCTGATGCGACCAAACTGACTGTTCCAACACATCCGGATGGGTACATTTACACTAGGCATGGTCCTATTTTTCACCCAAACATGTTGAAATAGTCCGAGCTACATTGTACCGATGATATCCCTGAAGAGTCCAAAGTGCAAAAAGGCAGCAATCTTTGACAAGATGTTACTTGAAAAATCGTGTTACTTAGAAACATTCTGTCTAAGGAAACGTGATTATGTAGAGTGCCTCTACAATAACCTCTCTCAGTTTTTTATATCTCTAAGACATTTGCCCATGGTGAAAGGTTTTTTGCTACCCCAAAAATCGTCAGGAGGTAGGGTAAAGTTGTAAAGTGGCGTAACTTTCATCCTGCTTCTGATGCGACCAAATTGACTATTCCAATGCATCTGGAAGGGTACATTTACGTTAGGCATGGTCCTATTTTTCACTCAAACATGTTGAAATAGTCTGAGCTACATTGTACCGACGAAATCCTTGAAGAGTCCAAAGTGCAAAAAGGCAGCAATCTTTGATGAGATGTTACTCAAAAATCATGTCACTTAGAAACATTCCATCTGAGGAAACACGATCATGTAGAGTGCCTCTACAATAACCTCTCTCAGTTTTTTATATTTCCATTAAATCTAGGTACATTGTGTTTTGTTTGCATGCACTTATCTAATTAGCCTATATTTACATAAATGAAATTTTATTCCCTTACATTTTGATGAACTCGTTAGGGTTTTATATTTGTATTTTTTGATTGCTTTATCACTTTTCAGATCTTATCAGGGTTTGTGTTACTTATTTGTACTCTATTACTATATCTTTTCTTCTAGGGTTTGTGTTTCACTGTGTGATTATTTTTGCCAACTCTACCCACACTTGGATTCATTTTTTGAGTTTCATTTTCATATCCCACATACCACTATTTTTTATTTTTCTAATTTTAAAATTTGAAAGTGATTTATATTGCTTTTTCTTCCTATCTCTCATAGTTGTATTGCTTTGTTTATGCCACAAGCTACTTAGGTCCCTAATATTCAATTAAGAAGAAGTATTCATCTTAATCCTACTATGGTTACTCACTACAATGATAATGAAACCTATTTAGTATTCTCATGTTGAGAGTCATTTAGATGACCAATAAGACTACAATCATGATGCCCATGTGAATCAACAAGATTTTGTGCAAGAACTTGCTATTTTAGCTAATGTTGAGAATCCTAGACAATTAGTAGATAGCATTCATCACATGTTTATCAACAAGCCATATGGATTGAAGGTATTACAAGCCATTGGTGCTAAATTTTCTTTGCCTACCTTCTTTTTTAGTGCATCTACTTCCCCTCCATCTTCAACTATACCCACTTTCACTATTATATCTTCTCTAGTGTTCATCATTTTTGTCATGCCCATAATTACACATGGACATAAGCATCACACAACAAATTTTTTTAACAACACTTAATAGTTTGTCACACTACACATGGTAGTGTTTTGTGCACACTCAACATCATTGCACACACAATATAATGAAGGCACACTGCATTAAAAACCATAATGCACTCACGTTATAATGCGATCATGTTATAAAAACCATAATACACTCACATTATAATGCAATCACGTTATGGTTTGGTAGTGACAAGCCTAAGGCTTAGTCACTACCAATACAAAACACGAGCACATTATAACACACTCACATTTTAAACTAGTTATTTAAGAAAAAAAAGTCATGACCTCATTCTCTCATCTTCCCCAAAATGTGAGTATGCTTTTCATGAGCACATTTTTAGCCTCTTGGAGCTATTTCGACAAAGGAATCATGTTGCCATGACATGCAAGAGGTGAGTTCAATTAATTTTCTAGCAATATTAATTAAAATGAAACAATTTTGTTTTTTGTTTGTGTTGATTTTATTGATGTAAAAATCTGTACCAACATGAAAATCTCGCAAACGTGGGACGTGACTTGTGAGATAACCTCTGGGGTTTTAGAAGTTGTCTCTTTGTATGATCTTCAAGAAATTTACTTCAAACTTTTCAAGAAAAGTGAAGAAAATAACTGAAAGGAAATCCTATCTAATATGCAAAATGCCAAATTAAACCATTTTATCCACACATGACTAACTTATACAGGATTTATAATCATGAAACGAGATAAATACAAATGCAATAATGAAAGGCAAAAATTTACACAATGATAAGCTTGCACGAGATTAATTAGTTTCATATTTACAAATGAAGACTACATACACAGGATAAAAAGACAAAGATAAATTTATTGACAAAATGAATAGAGCACAATAAAGCAAACATTCATTTCATTTACAAAATATATTAGCAAAATATGTAAAAAATTGAATGCATAATTATAAGATTGTTATTGAGCTCTATTAATTACAAAATATTTTCCATAGAAATCTAATTGCCAAAAAGCTTCACTAGTAAAAGATGATCTCCCTGTTTTTAATGAACAATACCAAATTTTATAGAAGAAAATAAAGTTTAGATTTTCATAAGAATAGAAAAATCTCAAAAAAATTTCCTTCTCGCATGCAAAATCTCATCCCCAATCAATTGAAGCCTTCTTGGCTTGTATCTCTTTTTGTTAAGTTCTTCGTTTTGTTTGCTCATAGCTTTTCTATATATTTATGGCATGCAAAAACAAAGCCTTCACTTTTTGTTTTATTTAAATTTTTCGTAGCTTTTATTTTTGTTCCATAGCCCCCTTTGTTGGGTACATGTGAAGTCAAGTCTTGTAACGGCTGGAATAATCTTGTAACTAATATTCTTTGTAATCGCTGCCCTTGGTTGGTATGGTAGCATCTTTATGTAACCGTTAGTTTCTTCCACATTGCATGCCAGGCGATTAGCATCTTCTTTATAAGAAGGATTGTCATTCGGTGTGTGTGACTGTATCTTTGGATTGTATGTAAAACCAATGATAAATAAATGAGTCCCCTGCTGTTGATAGTGGATGTAGCCTTAAAGGTGAACCACTTTAAATCTTTGGTGTCTCTGTGATTGTCTTTTATTCTGTTCTAATTTTTCTTGCAATCTTTCTTTTCATTTGCTCTGTTTTTAAAATCAACAATTGGTATCAGAGCCTGGTGGAGAAACCTGGTGGAGAAGCTTGGTGAAGAAGCTTAAGGTATGGAAGAATTTTTCAGAGCTATGGATGAAGCAAATATGGAAGAGAGTCCCAACTGGGATGATTGGGTTCAAGCTCTCATGTCTTGGTCGTGTGGCTCTGAACAGAGTCATGATGAAGTGGGAGCTATTCGTCAGATGTTTTTGGATGAATTAATTGATGAAGCTGATTCTATTATTGAGGAGTTTCTTGGCATGATGGAATCTGGGAGTGACATGGAGTAGATAAAAGAAATACAAGGTGTTGTGGCTCAGTCTGAAGTGAAGAAAAAGGTTAGATTTAATTTGCCAACGGAAATAAATGATCCTCCTATCTGTTTGGCTGCTGTAGAGGATTTGCATGTTTTGGTAGAAGCTGAGACAAATGAGTTTCACACAAGGTTGAAGAAGGAGACAGAGGCAATCCGTGAGGTTGCAAGTTGTGCAGTGAAAGATCTTCCCAATTCGTTGGAAGTTAGCGCCTTGGTGGCGTAAGAGTCTCTGGAGAGCGTCAGCCAAGATATGGATGAGTTTGGCAGCTTCGTCTGGTGTGGAACCACCAACATTTTGGCAGAAGGTAAGGATTTAATCTCAAAGCTTGATGAAGAGAAGGAAAATTTGAGAAATGATCAGGTCAAGTTGTCTTCTTCCTCTTTTGTTTATAGTAATGTCAGTGTCCAGAAATACAATAGGTTTGAGGCTCATATTAGAGCCATGCAACTTGATAGCAATTCTTATTGTCGAGAGCCTGAGGATGCTGAGGACTTTAAGGCTTGGAAATCAGGGTTTAGATTGGAGGAGAAGGTTGAGGTTGTGGAGGCTTTGTTGGAGAGAAATGAAGGGGGTTTTTTAGATTGGGGAAGGCTTAAGGATTCTTGCAGATGGAATGCCCTGCATTTGGCTACGTCTCTTGACCGTTGTGGCGCTATGGGATTGATGTTGGAGAGAGGAATGGTCAAGGTTGGTGAGACTCTGGACGATGACTGGTTGGATGGAGTGCTAAGTAGCGAGCCAGTCATGGAAGTGACTGAGGTTGAGAATAGGATGTCTAGCTCAACCAGATTTTTATTCAGTAGTATAGCTGGCTACATGTATAGCAAGAAGACTATGGAGATCAATCCTGAGAATGCCATCATGGAGGAGCTTCGCAAAACAAATCAAGCTGATAAAGGGGAAGGGTTAGTTAAGGATTTGGCCGTGTTGCTATTTAAGACTGCTTTGCTAACCTCTGGGTTTAGTTTAGATGATCCCAACATGTTTGGCAGCAGGATTCCCAGGATGCTCAAGCTGGGTCTTAGCATTGATGATGTTGAGGGGCTTGCACCAGCTGATGTGGATGATATGCCTCCACTTGAGGACAATGACGCAGAGGGCTCCAGAATGGAGGTTATTAAAAATGACCTACTTTGGAGGAGATTTACGGTGTTGAAGAGCCTACAAAGAGCTAAGTTTCTGGAAAGAATTTTACAGGAAGGTGTTGTGATTGATTGGGACGCTTGGAAAAGACTTTTCCAGAGCTTTCTTGAACAGCGGTTAAAGCCTTGCAATGCAGGCTTGTTTTCAAAATGATGATCGGATTGGAAATGCAGGGGATCTCTTGGCAGCACCGGTATGACTTGTCTTCAAGTAGGAGATTGTTGGGTACGTGTGAAGCCAAGTCTTGTAACGGCTGGGATAATCTTGTAACTAATATTCTTTGTAACCGCTGCCCTTGGTTGGTATGGTAGCATCTTTATGTAACCGTCAGTTTCTTCCACACTGCATGCCAGGTGATTAGCATCTTCTTTATAAGAAGGATTGTCATTCAGTGTGTGTGACTGTATCTTTGGACTGTATGTAAAACCAGTGATAAATAAATGAGTCCCCTGCTGTTGATAGTGGATGTAGCCTTATAGGTGAACCACTTTAAATCTTTGGTGTCTCTGTGATTGTTTTTTATTCTGTTCTAATTTTTCTTGCAATCTTTCTTTTCATTTGCTCTGTTTTTAAAATCAACACCCTTATCTCACAATTTTCTTATCTCTTAAAAAAGTTTTAATAAAAACTATTTTTAAAAGACTTGACATAAAGTGGTGGAATCTTATCTTCATGTGAGAAAACACTTTTAGTTGATTTACCGAGCCCACATGCCAACTTGGTTTAGATTAACCAATGGTGCAACAATTAAACAAAACTACTTCTGACATTGGTTGGAGGAAATGTTGAGTTGCCAAAGATATGGCACAATGTTTAGAGGTAGGTACATCTGAAGGTTTTACAAGAGCACTTAAATGACATTGACATCATTGGAAGATTTCAAACAAAGTGCCCTCCATTGGATTTTATTTCCATCTGATGGTTGCTGAGTGTTGTAGCTATGCCTTGTTTTCTATATCTCTTTGTAGCTCCATGATGACATTAAAATGGATGCAGACTAACTCCTATGTATGTGCCCCTCTTATTTGGGCTATGTAGAAGCTTTGAAACGCTTTCTCTGTTGGATTCTAGCTGCACCATATTAACATGGATCGCTCCATTATTGGATGTTGCGCCTTGATTTTTCCTCTTCTAGTAGCGTGAAAGAGCTTACACATTATACCCTAGTAAATATTTAAAACACCATTAAATTGAATGCATTGTATTTAAGGAGGCTTGCGTAATATAATAAGAATTGTACTTAATTTGAAAACACCATGCTCCATTATGTTGGCCACTATCCTTTGCTCTACTTTAGTCTTGGGTAAGAATTTTGTTGCTATTCCTTTGGATTCTTATGCACTCCTTATATGTTGTTCATGTTTCCTTATGATGGCTACATTATTTTTTAAAGGTCTGTATTTCTATTTTGGAGGCCTCGATAGGAGTTTGGAGAGATACGTAACACTGAATAGTTTTGTCAATGTTTTATGTACCGTGTTCTACTTGGAGGAGTGGCGTGGTACTTTGTAGTGCTACATACCATTCTCATATGGCCGCAGAATGCGTTAATAGCATATTATTAAGTCTTTCTCCTTTCTAGAAGCCTCACACCATTAAAAATGGTCATTCTTATTCTGATGCTTGCGTGCTTCTTATTCAGGCTGCACGCAGGAATTTAGAAAGGTTGTGTTTGAGTTTCCTTGGTTGCGTTGAATTCTACTATGGTGCGTTGAGGTTGGGAGGATCTACACTATGTATCTTGCACTTCATTTTACCTCCATAATCACATGAGCTCTGTCTTCGAGTAATTAACAAATTCTTTCTACCATACTATGAATTCATGGGTTTCTAGAGCATAAAAAACCATGTTTTGCAACTTCCCAAATTAATGTGAGAAATTTTTAAAATTTGGAGTACAAAAATCACACTACAGTTTTGGTGAGTCGTGGGGAAGTGTGATTGTACATGTCAAACCTAGATCAATTTCCTTAAGTTCAATGGGCATCAAAGTCAAGAAATCAACCATCATAGCCTATGAACCTGCGATCCACTACAACTAAGAAATCATGTTCTAAAAATCAAAATGACCTGTGAACTACCATTACACAACCTTGGAACTTGAAATAATACCTTTGAAATAATCAAGTTCATACCCTGTAAAATGCCCACAACTGGTAGAACACTAACCAGATCACACCAAACATTTTGACCATTGCAACTCTGCTTATTGAAAACAAAACTGAAACTGAAAACTAATGTTGCAATCCACAACTTATTCTGAAGCAACTAAAATTAAGCTATATACAAATTAAAAACCTGGGAATGTGCCCATTCATGTGAACTACAAAATAACTTCCTCGTCTAATAATTTTACTCCATGCGATTAGTTTTGAAATGATGAGAGGCTAGGCAAACTGCATAAAGAAATATTAAAAAGAACTTATACCTCTTTTCTTTTCTACACTCTAGCATCTCCTCTTTTACTCTGCAATGCTATTCATGTTGATCTACATATTGATATTGATATTTAGTTGGTGGAGCGAGGAAAAGGAACACCAAGTATTTTGAGCTCAAAAACCATTGGACCTTAATCTCATGAAATTCTTCATTCTTTTGATTCAATAAAATATCAACATTTGGCTTGAAAGCAATGGCACTTCCCATGACAGTCCTAAATCTGATCGGGATCTCTTCTTAAACATATATCCTTTTGTGATTACTACCCACATGCAACTCTTCATCTCTACAAATGACCTCTGAACTGCTATAACAAGGGGGCCTGGAATGCATCTGATGATCTTCTTTAAGAAGGAGAGAATGCCCATCTTTGAGAATGAAAAATAGATCCATCTTTTCTTTTAAATCCACACATGCTTCATTTATGCTCTCTTAATGATTTTTTTGAAATATGATCTGAAAAGAAACCATGAATATGCTCTATGATGCATTCCCCTTCATTAAAAATATGATATTCCTATTGGATAATTGAGAACAAATCTTCAATATGCTTTTCATTATGATCAATCTTCTCTATGTCATCTTCTACCATCGTCTTCTTCCAAATGTGGGAGCCCATCAAAAAAATCAATGCAACCACTCTATGCAGCTTCTATGATAATTTCCTTCACAACTTCTTCTTCTAAATGAGATAAGGAGCTTCTATTAGTCCTTTGCAAACTTGTACTTTTCAGATTTAAGATTAGTCATGGAATCATCATCATCAAAATATTCCTCATCCTCTTCTTCATTCAATTCAATTCCCAAATGATATTGCACAAGATCTCTTTGCATCTAGAGATTTCTGCCATGCAAGATTTCAACTTCATGCTTATCCTTTTTATAAAAGGCATGAGAAAAGCCTTCAACTAAACCAAAATGAAGAGGGTTCAATATTGTGTAGGAATCCATGTTTCTCACATGCGCATGATGCTTATAATCAGTTGAAAATATTGAATAAACAACAATAAAATCTTTCATTTTATGATGATCTCCGATACTTGAGTCTCAAGGACCTTCCCCTTTGATATCAAATTGACAAAAGACTTGATTTAACACTTCTATTTGTTAAAAACTTCTACTAGTTAGAAATTATAGGAGCTTGATAAGTACAATTTTGAAACATTTTTTTTATGAATGAGGAATGGGCCTTCTTATAGAATGATTGCATACATATGGTTTCTCTTGAAAACTCTAGGGTATGAAACTCAAATCAACTTGGTACATGCTCTAATTTTTTTAGCTCATTGAGCTCTTGAGAGAAGAGCTCTACAAGTTTTTTCACTTCAATTACCTCCTTATGATCTATAAAATTCATAGGGGTTGGGTGGAGAGGTACAAATTTGCATTTGGCTACATGTGATAGCTTGGGAAGAGATATTTGCAAAGGAGGAAATTTTCTACTTCCTATAAGGTTCATTTCAGCTCTAATAACTAGATCAAAGGATTGTGACAAAGTTTCACCTCCTAGAACTTGTATCATGATAACAATTTCAAAATCTAAAGCTCTCAAAAATATAGGAATGTAAAGGTTGAAGGTGGTTTGACATTAACTAGAAACATTTTCCATGCCTTATCAAATCATGCATGCTCTCTACAAAATACCTCTTGATTGTAATGTGATTTTGAACAAGTGAACGAGTATCTGCCTTCTCTCAAAATTGATCAAAGAGGAGTTCACCAAGTTGGTTCCATCTTGTGATTGAACTAGGATGTAAATTTATGAACCAATCACATGCTTTACCCTTGAAAGTTAAAGCAAGCAATTGGAGAGCAATGTTCTGATATGTGACATTGTGTTCATATTGTATAAACTTCCAATATCTTGGATGTGATCTACAAGGCAAATAGAGGCATCTTTGTAGAAATGAGGTAATGCCTTCAACATTGATTCATGAACCTGACAACTTTATTGTTGTAATGGACCACTTGAGTGCCATGTTGGAAATGGTAAATTCCATCTTCATAATTAAATACATGTGGATATTATGAGCTGCCATGATTTGCAAAAGTAGAGGAGATGAAATCACCAACGGTGTTGCCAAATGGAAGATTCATGCTCCTATGAGCAAATATTTTTGTAATTTTCCACCAAAATAACAAAATGTAGAAGAAAGATTAGATGAAGCATAAACCAAAGTCTCTAATTCATGTTCCACTAGGCATGCTAAAAGCTATTGATGTTTAAATCTACACCAACATAGGAAATCTCACAAACGTGGGATGCAAGTTGTGAGATAACATTTGGGATTTTAGAAGCTAGCTCTTCGTGTGATCTTCAAGGAATTTACTTCAAACTTTTTAGGAAACAAGAAGAAAATAACTAAAAGCAAATCCTATCTAATAGGTGAAATGAAAAATTAAACCCTCTTATCCACACATGACCAACTTGCACAAGACTTGTAATCATGAAATGAGATAAATACAAAGGCAATAATGAAAGGAAAATATATACAGTCATTAGATTACAAGAGATAATTAGTTTCATATTTACAAATGAAGGCTACATACTTGAGATAAGAAGATAGAGATAAGTTTATTGACAAAATGAATAGAGCACAGTAAAGCAAACATGCATTTCATTTACAAAATAGATTAACAAAATCTATAAAAGCTTGAATGCACAGTTACAGGACTGTTATTGAGCTATATTGATTACAAAATATTTTCTATAGAGGCCTAATTGCCAAAGCAAAATGGCTTCACCAGTTAAAAATGATCTCCCTTTTTTTAATAAACAATACTAAATTTTATAGAAGAAAAGGAAGAAGACTTTTAGAATAATAAAAAAAATCTCTTCTTGCATGCAAAATCTCATCCCTAGTCAATTGAAGTCTTCTTGACTTTTTCCTCTTTTCATTGAGTTTTCTATTTTGTTTGCTTGTAGTTTCTTGGCGTTCCTACAGTCACAACAGGGGTGGAGAATAAGAGCTGAAAGATTCCCTAATTTCTGTGTAAACAAAATTAAAAATAACAAATAAGATTCCACAATTTTAAAATATATAAATGGATGAATAGCGGATGGATAGGATGCATTAATTGTTGTGCCTCCATTAAAAATTAAAAATATCAATTAAGATTCCATAATGATAATAAACTTTAAAATCGTTTGTTGCCAGAACTGCAAAGCAACATTTAAATCTTTCTTGCAGTTACACTTGCATTTACAAATGAAAGAAATGGATGAGCAACCTCTCTGCATGTTTCAATGAACATGCATTAAGGTGCATAGTGGGGCATAAGAGTGGGGCACGTTGAGAGACTAATTTTAGGTGTGAGCAGTGTTGAGTAAATAGATAACAATCAGAAGAATATCTTCTTAAATAAATAATATGCCAGTGGAAGTTAAATAGAAAGCTACATTCATCTCTATTGATATTGCTCCTTAAGTTATTTTAATATCAAATTGCAGGATTTGAGGTGAACTAAAAAATTGCAGGATTTGAGGTGAGTTGAAAGGGAGTGTGCTTTCCAAGAATCAAAGGTTAGCCCCATTAAATTTTTGAATTTTGTTGATATATTTGCTTCACATATGTAAATTTGTTGTGTTGTAACTCTTCTGGTTCTGCAACTTATCACGTTGAAACTGGAGACCCTAGACACCATCTTCTCATGGTTCAGTGATAAAGAAGATATCACACCACTTGGTAGCATTGAAGAGAGCTAAAGGCGCCAATGGAATAGCATTGCAAAAATCATCAAAGGCCTCCAAGAATTTTTTTTCAAAAGTTATTTCATTTTAGTAAATAATTTCTTTTCATATTTTTGCTTCACATATGTAAATTTCTTGTGTTGTAACTCTTCTTGTTTTGCAACTTATCAGGTTGAAACTAGACCACTGGACACCATCTTCTCATGGTTCAGTGATAAGAAGATATCACACCATTTGGTAGCATTAAGAGAGCTGAAGGTGCCAACAAATAGCATTGCAGAAATCATCAAAGACCTGCAAGAATTTTTTTCAAAAGGTATTTCATTTTAGTATAATTTATTTTCAATATTTTGTTATAATGACATTGAGATATGATAAATATTGCAACTTTATTAAGTAGAATAATATATCACATTATATTACAATATATCATATTATAATATTATAATATTATATCATATTATAATATAATACTATATTATAATATAATACTATATTATAATATTATATTATATCATATTATAATATTATAATGTTATTTTAAAGTGTCAAAATAGCAATTACAATGGACTTTACTCTACAGTCTATTTTAAATAAAAAAGCATAGAATAAAAATAGTTTTAAAAATCAATGCTTTTATTTTTCTATAAAAAGTATTCTATTTTTTTAAAAAAAAGATAGCATAGAGTAAAAATAATTATATTCTTTAACTATGCTATACATCATTTCTACAATTTTTTTGGTTATATATATATATAATTTATTAAATTTGTTTTGATAATTTAACCATGTGCTTCCTTATTCTACTAGCATATAGAATAAATATATTTTGTTCAATTTTAACACATAGATCTTGTATAGTTGGTATATTATTATGCAGATTTTTAAAAAAGGATACACCTAAAATAATTAAAATCAGATTAAATGTGTAAATCCCACTAAGAAAATTGAGGTTTCTAGATCTCAGAGTTTTTTGCAATCTTTTGTACCCTGCAATTAAAATTTTGCTAAATATCTCATTTTCCTTCCTCTTAGCACCTACATGCATACCATATTACCCATGAATCCTGCAAAAATAGTTAAAATAATTTTTAAAACACCTCCATTCTAGAAAACATAATAGAAATGGGTGCTAAAGAAAGAGTATTTCATGATTTGTTTTCAAAAACTTTTCTTTCTACCTTCTTCCATACCTACAAAACACAGAAATGAAAATGAATGAAATTAATTGAAGAAGTGTGCATGAAACAAAGAACAAATGAAAAGAATTAGAAAAAACAATAGGTTTTATATAAAAAAGAACTTTCTTTTATTAAGTAACCATATCCTTACAAATAGGAAAAGAATTACTTTATTTATTTTATTAAATAAATTAGGAAAAGCAATAGGTTTTATATAAAAATTACTTTATTCATTTTATTAAGCAATTATATCCATACATTATAGAAAATAGAAATGGGTGCTGAAGAAAGAGTATTTCATGATTTGTTTTCAAAAACTTCTTCTTTCTACCTTCTTCCATACCCTACAAAACACAAAAATGAAAATAAAATTAATTGAAGAAGTGTGCATGAAAGAAAGAACAAATGAAAAGAATTAGAAAAAATAATAGATTTTATATAAAAAATATCTTTCTTTTATTTTATTAAGTAACAATATCCTTACAAATAGGAAAAGAATTATTTTATTCATTTTATTAAATAAATTAGGAAAATCAATAGGTTTTCTATAAAAATTATTTTAAGTAACCATATCCCTACATTATAGAAAATAGATTCCTTAATTGGTGGATGTGCATGTGTCATTTAATTTAAATTTATCATAGAGTAGTATTTATATTTTAATTTAAATGTAAATGTAATTATTTAAAAGAGAAATCAAAATAAAATAAATTTGAAGAAGTATGCTAAAAAACAACAAATGAAAAGAATAGGAAAACCAATAGGATTTATATGCTATTTGAGGGCTATTCAAAAAACTTACTTTCACATATTACAATTATTTAAATTAGAATGCATATATTACATTATTTAATATTTAATTTAATTTTTATTTAAATCCTTATAAAATACTTAATTCATTTCTTGGTTTTATGGGTCATTTTAAGTAATGTAAAACTAAATAGATTTATTTGTTATAGGTTTGCACTTATATTGTAAATTTAAATGCAAGGATTTAAAATTAACAAGTACTAATAAAAAGAAGCTATAAAGTAAAGGCAACCTTTTGGAGTGATAATGTAAGGGCAAACTTTGGAGTGATAAGGAACCAATCCATGAAAACTTGACAACAAAATCCATAATGTGTTCAAAATTAATTTCTCCTAGCATTAGTAGTGGATCTTAACTTGAAAATGTGTACTCTTTGTAATCATGTCAACAATAAACACCGATGGCATGGAATTTTTGCAAATTCATGTCAATGTTATAACTTTAGACTTATAAATTCATGTTTTCAACTACTATGTAGGTATGGCTCCACCTAGGTTGAATGCTGAATCTGATGAGGAATGAAGACAATACCGAAGGGAATATCAAAGAATATATCAAAGGGAATATCGAAGATGACAACACCAACTAATGAGAGATGTAGAAACAACAAATGAAGAATTGGAATTACAAAATCAGCAACAACCAAATATGATTAGAATAAGTCATCCTCAAACATCTCAACAACTCAGTGTCCCTGGAAGAGAAGAAAGACAAAGACAAGAACCTAATCAGCCAAATGCTAATATAAATTTTAATGTTGAAGATGAAATTTCAAGATCAGATCAAAGTGTGTAATCTTTGTAATCATGTCAACATTAAATACCAATGGCATGTCATTTTTGCAAATTAATGTCAATGTTATAAATTTACACTTATAAATATTTGTTTTGAACTATTATGTAGGTATGGCTCCACCTAGGTTGAATGTTGAATCTGAAGAGAAACGAAGAAAATACCGAAGAGAATATTAAAGAATGTATCAGAGGGAATATCGAAGATGACAAAGTAGACCAAAACATATAGAGCAGATCATAGAGAGCATATAGAATAGAGTATTCCAGAGTAAACTAGGGCACATAGAGCATAGCATATAGAGCAAAGTACACTATGGAATACACTATTTTAAAAACTATTATGTGTATTAAACAATACAAAAAAAAAGTGAAGTATCTTGTATATTTGTAATCATATTTCTAAAGTTGAATATATGCTTCATTCTCTCTTTTGTGTTACTATAGCTTGTTAATTTTCTTTGTTATGTGTTGATTTATGCATATTCTAAGAAATTAACTTCATTAAACTAAAAATAAAACATGAAATTATGTTTCACTAAACTAAATAACTAAAAAGTAAAATAAAATAAATCTTAATTCTAAAATAACAAATTTTATTTAAATTATTTCCAAAACACATAATTATTATGATAATTAATACGAATCCAAGCACTACAATATTCTATATTTAAAGAAATTCCAAAAATGATAAATTAAAAAAATGATATTTTTCACAACTATAAATCTAAATAGATTAAAACCTTATTCTAACCCTAATTTTGAACCTAACCCTAATTCTAACCATGATCAAAACCCTAATTGTAATAGTAACCCCTAAGTCTAACCCTAATTGTTCTACTCTGCGTACTTTAGATATATTTTTTAAATATAGGTATGCTAGAAGAAAGACTAAAATTATTAGACCACAATAGAGTAGAACAAAGTGGAGTAGAGCAAATAAGAGTAGAATAAAGTAGAGTATAGTAGAACAGAGTAGAGTAGAATAGAGCAGAGCAAAGTAGAGCAGAATAGAGTAGAACAAATCAAAGTATAGTAGAACAAAGCAGAGTAGAGAAGAATAGAGCAGAGAATAGCAGAGCAACGAATAGAAAAGTAGAATAGAGTAGAGTATAGTAGAACAGAGCAGAGTAGATCATATCAGAGCAGAGTAGAGTAGAGTAGAACAAAGCAAAGTAAAATAGAATAGAGTAGAGTAGAGCATAGTAGAGCAAACTGAACAAAGAAAAGCAAAGTAGAGCAGAGAAAAGCAAAGCAAACTGAATAGAGCAAAGCATAGTAGAGTAAAGAAGAGCAGAGTAGAGAAGAACAAACTCAACAGAGAATAGTAGAACATAGCAGAGAAAACAAAGTAAAGTAGAGCAGAGCAAATAGAGTAGACCAAAGCATAGTACAATAGGGCATAGAAATAATATCTTGTATATCTCAAATGCTATTTATACAGATGATTATATACTTGGTTCTCTTTGTTGGTGTTGTTTTCCCCCAAAAGCTTTGTCCACGTATATTTTTTGTTACTAAACTTTGTTGATTTTATTTGTTATTTGTACAAAGATAATTTCACGCACTTACCATAACCTTAAATTACTCATAACCCTTAGTTACTAAAATCAAACAACCATGATATGAATGATTTATGTGGACAAATACTATTTTTATGTGTACAAGTACTAGGGTGGCAATGTACATGCATTGGAATACTTCATATTATATGTTTGCCTTATGATGTGTTGATTTATGCATATTCGAAGAAATTAACTTCATTAAACTAATAATAAAAGAATAGTTAAACTAAACTAAATAATTACAAACTAATAATAAAAGAATAATTAAACTAAACTAAATTATTATAAAGTAAAAAAAAAATCTTAATTCTAAAATACTAATTTTTAAAAAAATTCATTCCACAACACACAATTATTATGATAATTAATATGAATCCAAGCACTACAATATTCTATATTTAATGAATTTCCAAAAATTATAAATTAAAAAACCCTAACTCAATACCCAAACAAAAACCTAATTCTAGACCTTACCTTCATTCAAATCCTAACTCTAAACCTAACACTAACCTTAACCATTATTTGGTACATGAACAAAACATTAAATGTAAGTAGATTTATAAACACAACTATAATTCTAATTAGATTAAAACTTTATTTTAACCCTGATTTTAAGCATAACCCTAAGTCTAACCCTAACCCCAAATATAATTATGATAGAAACCCTAATTGTAATAATAACCCCTAATTCTAACCCTAATTTTAAGCATGGCAGTAATTATGACCTAAATCAAAGTTTCAATCATAACCCTCAATCTAACCCTAATTCTAATCTAACCTTGGTTCTTAGCTTAACCAAAACCCTGTATCTAAATCTAACCATAATTCTAACCATAGTCATAAGATCACACTTACCATTGTTTTATAAGACTAACACAATATCTAACCCTAAATAAAACCCTAATTTTAAACCTTACCTTCATTCAAATCCTAACTCTAAACTAATTGTAATCGTAATTCTAACTTGAACACTAACCCTAACCCTAATATAATATAATATAATATAATATATTATATAATAATATTATTATATTATATTATTATAATATATTTAATATATAATATAATATTATATTATATAGTTATAAATAGGCTTGTCGCTGCGGATGCTACTAGCATACCTATATTTAAAAAATATATCTAAAGTATGCTGAGAGATATTCTTCTCGAGGCGCCTAATTTTTTAATCAATTTACCACACATAGGTGAAAATAGGCACCTCGAGAAGGATATCTCTCAGTGTACTTTAGATATATTTTTTAAATATAAGTATGCTAGTTTGTATATTCATGACATGCAAAAATAGAGCCTTCACTTTTTGTTTTATTTAACTTTCTGTAGCTTTTATCTATTTTTCCACGACCCCTTATTTCATGATTTACTTATCTCTTAAAAAAGTTTTAATAAAACTATTTAAAAGACTTCACATAAAGTGAAGTAATCTTATCTTGACGTGAGAAAAGACTTTAGTTGATTTATCGGGCCCACATGCCAACTTGGTTTAGATTAACCAATGGCATAATAACTAAACAAAACTACTTTTGGCAACCTCACGAAGGTGCGCTATTTGTTGGAGGGAATGTTTTGTTCATTTTTCTTTGTTTACAATAAAACACGATCATGTTATATAATGTGATCACATTTTATAATGCAATTGCATTATGTATTTATTCAAAATTTAAGCCTGCCTTTTTAGGCTTGGAATAGGCTTGGACAACCAAGCCTCAGGATTGGACCTTTATGATACCTCCCAAAGATATGTTTTTCATAGTCAATAACATTTTAAAAAAACATTTGATGAAACTATTGAAATGGTGAGCACAAATATAGAGACAATTAATCAAGCCATGATGCACAACAAAATAAAATAAATGATATATTGATAATTTCACCATGATTTTCCATTTGAGTACATTGGCTTATAAAGCCACAATTATTCCCGTACAAACTTCATACGGGAAATAACTTCCTAACTTTCCAAAATTAATTTATTACTAACATTTATTTATTAACTAACATATATTTATTTATATCTAACTATAAACTAAAATGTAAACTTTATTGTTATTCTAACACCCCCCTTAAGGTTTACATGTAATAAAACCAACATTCGCCCCCTTATTACATTATCTCAAACAGAGGACGAAACACTGCAAGAGTTGATCACAACAACCCTTCTAGAGACTTTGATGAAGTACCTTCACCAATCCTCCTCGCTCATCCAGGAAACACTAAACTAATGCCATCGATCTCCTGACTGTAAAACTTGCAAACATATGCACAACATGAGAGAACATAAAGTGTTCCCAACCTCTTTGCACAATGAACAACAATTTTCCTTCGAAAGTCCACATCTCCTCTGATTGTGTCAATATCCCTCCTCCAGTGCTATGGAAACAATCCATCCTTTGCTGTACAAAACCACCATGAATACACTAATCCAACTTGTTTTAGAGATTACACTATCCACAAACTAAGTAAATGCAGATACACTAACTCCACCTATTTCAAAAGTTACACTATCCACACATACTACAACAAATTGCCAAGCCCC
Organism: Cunninghamia lanceolata; assembly: GCA_027924645.1. NCBI lineage: Eukaryota > Viridiplantae > Streptophyta > Pinopsida > Cupressales > Cupressaceae > Cunninghamia > Cunninghamia lanceolata. The sequence continues at coordinate 38,833,466 of BSBN01000391.1, read as the reverse complement.
CCTTGCTCCATGAAGGGACACAGATAGAAAATAGGTGCTCCTCATGCAATTAATAACCCCTGAGTGAGAAGCTAGCTCAGGATGATGAAGATCCTCCTACCTCCGGGGCCTCCTACCTCCAATTTGTTGTGCTTAGTTTTTAAATTTTTCTTCTATTAACTTCGTCATTGTCTTCTACATTTGCCTCATAACCTTGTTTAATTTTTCATTTTCCATGTTGCATGTGACATTTGGCATCAAATATAATGTAATCCAACATTCCTTACTCTACCATATAATAGAAGTTCAAAGGCCCTGTTTCTTTTAAAGAATTGCTTGTAGTGCAAAATAAAATCCATATGAAGATATTTTGGGACTGATAATGCACCTTTATTTTTACAATGAAACACTTATAACTCCTTTATTCCAAGAAAAACACTTATAAATACTTATACACCTTACATATTCAAACCATCCCTAATCACCTTATAACTTCAAAAGGAGAAGAATAATCTATAAGATTTTATATCAAAACTCATTAACCTTATTCCTCCAAATGCAAAAACATACTCTTATCTCTCCAATGAATACTTTTGTTTTTAAATTTTGCATTTATAGACAAAAGTATAAGAAAACCCAAATTTGAACCCACAACCAATTACCTTCAAGTGTATTGAAGTAACCAACTTGCCAATGGACCATACATGGTAATATTCAATTGACAAATTATTTATCCTTTACTTCAAATTTTGTGAACTATAAAGTTGATCAAAAAAATAGATAACCCTAGACTTCACTTAGAAAATGAAAAAAAAAACTGATACACACCCATACTTTTCTGTTGTGCAAGGCTACTAAACATTTGTTTCTGCTACCTCTATGTTCTTATCCCTCTCAATTCTACATCAACATGGATGGTAACTGAGCAACAATCAGAACTTAGATATAGATATTTGCTATGATGTTTAGATCAACTTCTCATGCCTTCTATTCTACAGATTTATTATGCCAAAAACTTTAAACTTTATCATATGCATTCCACCTTTTCATAACCCTTAATAACTATTCTACTCCAAAAATTGGCAGCGGCCTCCTTTGCAAGTGCAATTGTTTCAAATCTATTATTGAAACTTTTAATTTAGGAATGAAACTCCAAGATCACTAGAATGAATCAACATCCCACATCGCTGGAAAAGAGAGACTCAAATATGTGTTGTACATGACATTATATAGGCACTCCAAACTCTTTGAAATGATCTACAAATTCAAGCTTTCTTCCAACAAACTAAATGCAGCCAAAACGTGACAAAGAAATATGCTAGATCACTCTCCATAAAATAAAACAAGTATCTTATTTTAGCACCTCTCTAAATTTATGAGAAATACCAAATCAATAATAAAAAGATGACAATGGACCTCCAAATAGCGAGCAACATCCTTCACAACATATCTTTAACAACCAACAATAGCACAAACCTTTGAGACACAACCTTCAAACCATTTTCATGTCCTCAAACAACATCTTCTTCCACCTCTAGAAATGGACAACATATTTCATAAATGAAATTAATATATATGACTCCTTCCATGCCTACTTCATCATCTTTTTCAAACACATTTTCCAATGTCAAGAATTTACACCCAGGTACATAAATTATTTTTCTCTAATACCATATTGAAATGGTGAGCACAAATATAGAGCCAATTAATCAAACCATGATGCACAACAAAATAAAATAAATGATATATTGATAATTTCACCATGATTTTACATTTGAGTACATTGGCTTATAAAGCCACAATTATTCCCATACAAACTTCCTACGGGAAATAACTTCCTAACTTCCCAAATTAAGGTATTAAACTAACATTTATTTTTTTATTTTTATTTTTTAAATGCACCTGGTAAACATTTTAATGTGACCGGCGACACTGGTGCGACATGCCCTCCAGCTCCACATGAATGCTTTTGCCTAGAGCAATGAACTGGTGAGGCCACAACACGGGGACCTCATCCCCTAGAAAGAACACTTCAAACCTGCGAGCTCGTTGGCCCAACAAAGGCGTAAAGCCTGTGAGCTTGTTGGCCCAGCAGGGGTTTGAACTCTGGTGGCCGCCACTACAACCGAGCGACTTAACCACCGAACCACGCCCTTATCGGCATTAAACTAACATTTATTTATTAACTAACATATATTTATTTATTTCTAACTATAAACTAAAATTTAAACCTTATTATTATTCTAACATAAACCACCACCAAAATGATGAGCTAATTCTTAGCTTTCTAAAAATATATTTTTTTAATATTTTGAATAAGTTAAGGTATTATTTTTATTTTCTTTGAATAGTCTCTTCATATTTCTCAATCACATATGTATTGATTTTTCTTTATAAATTTTGATCCAGTTATCAAAATTTTAAAAAAATATATAGGATTGTTCTATGCTTCATACTTTATGCATTCAAAAAAAAATTACACTTTTGATTATTTTTGTGCAAGTTATGTGACACACACTCAATGATACAATTTTTAGGATGCATCCACTTTGAAAAATCATAAAAAATATTCAATAAAAAATATGATAAAATACACAACTTGTAGTACTCACTCTTAACTATATCTCTACCAATTGGTTTTTAAAAATACTAAATGCAAATAAAAAATAGGGGCACACACTAGACACTATGTTATATTTTAGTGAGAAAAATACAAACACTTTTGTGTGTGCACAACATTTCACCCTCTTAATATTAACCATTTAAAAAAAAACTTTAATAGTTTAGAAACTAGATTTGAAGTACTATAATTCTTGTTCTTGTCATATCTCCAAATTTTGAGTGCATGCATCTCAAATTACTCATCCAAGTTTAGGTTTAGTTGATTTCAAGAAAAACATGGCCACTTTTGACCCCCTTTTTGTCCCCCATTTCCATGCACTTACCCCAATCCAACACCTATAGAATCATCACATGGTCTCACTCAAACATCTTGTGAGACATCATCATCATTTGGGAATGAAAAATGTAGTCCAATGAATTGCCTTGAGATCTCATCTCATCCATCATCTATTACTACATCAAAATCTAGTTTTGAATCATCCATGGCTTCCAGAGATTCTATGCACTAGGACATTGATATCAGTTTTCTAGATCCACCTAATAGGGACACATATCTACTAAACATATCATTCTTGTTTGTTGAGTCTCACATTGTAGATTTGGAAGACATAATTGAGGACATTCATCTTCTATTTGATGACAGCTTCAATGGTGTTGCATCACCATCATCTTCTTTGGATATACATGTTCTTCATCCTTCTCTTATTTTGTCATAGTTGACAATGGATTGAAGACCTTTGAGCAACATCTAAAAGCATCATCTAGGTCTTTGGATCATGTGTAGAATTCAAATACATTCACATTTCTTCTTGCATATTCCTATATGGAATGTCAAGCTACCTTGCACACATCAATAGTTCTATTTCTTCCCAAGGGGAGAAATGTTGTTCAATGATCATGGATCATCTTTAGCATCCGGTGTCAAGCATATACCAACACTACATGAGGCATTTGAGGGGAGGTTGGATGGTTTCAAGCTCATCTCATTTTTTGGAGGGAGCATTTCTTTGCATGGAGTTATTTCCTTCTCATTTTTTTTTTGGAGGGGGGGGTCACATAGACCTTCTCTCTTTTCTCTCCTATGGGGGGAATATTTATTGTACATTTGTGATAGAAGTATTCCTTGGGGGGTCATGATGAGTCTTCCTCCTTCTTCACTTGTACATTTTTCATGCATCTTTTCTCTTTTGGAGAGGAGTTTTATTTCCCATTAGGATTTCTCCTTTACTCTGTTTATGAAAAATTTGTTTTCACATGAGTACCTAACATGGCCTTGTAGCTAGGACCCATCATCAATATCATTGTATTTATTCTCCCTAAGTTTCACTTAAGGGGGGGTGTAGGTGTAAATAAGGACATTAACCAACTAGTTAGCTTTTAGCCTTTATAAGAGAGTCATATTCACACTTGTTAAGTCTCCACTTAGGGACTTTTTCCTTTTTGTCTCACTTAATGTGGTTGAGACACATGTAATTATCTTCTGAGACACCTATCTCATGCACACATAATACCTTTATCATATTTATCCTATGTGCATGTAAGGTGGTTAGAGTCCACAACTACCTTCTCATCTCACCCCTTTCTATATAATTAGGGGTTCATATGTAATTTGTAAGGTTCTTGGATTCACACATATTGTATAAATATATTAAATATTTTGGCATATCAAGAATCTCTTGTAGAAGGCTTATCAATTGTTTTGCAAGATCCATTGGGTTGTGAGGGGTAAATATCCAACTCCAGTTACAAAAACAAGCAACTGTGAACAATATATATAATGTGTGCAAAGACAACATAGAGCAACTGTGAACCCTACATGTGAGATTCTCTTGACAACTAGTATTTTTTAATCAAAACAGGTGAACCTAGGTAAAACATCCTTAGATATAGTTATCTTTGTAAATAGCTCTAAGATATAATCATTGTACATCACTCTTTGTGATAAACTATCACAAAGCATTATCTATAACCTTGATATGATAAATAAATTTTATTAAAATGAAATATAAATAAAACAAACTATATTTAGAAATGTTTGTATGATAATACAACCCCTCTTGTGCATTACCAAATTCCATAAATCTATGTTGCTCACTCAAAATACTAAATAAAAACATCTAGAGAGGCTATCTAAAAGAGTTCTATAGACCTTATTTAAATAAACCTAGCCTAAGTTGGAGGATAATCCACATGTTTTCATCTAGAACATCCCCTACTTATCTTTTTAGCATTAGAAGCATCTCGTCCCCCTCCTTCAAATCACACAATTTGTTCTCTACTTATGTTGATTCAACATGGTGACATGTTGGATTCTTCCTCTTCCTTTCCTTTTCATCCTTTCTTTCCATTTTTTAAATTCCCATATTCACCTTTGTCTTATTTGAAGCTAAAAAATCTTAAACTAATTTTCCATCCTTGTTGACTACTTCAAAACTAGATTGCTTTATTTGTACTCTCTTTTCTAAGGGTTTTTCTCAATAGAATCAACCATGGAACCTACCTCTACATTAGCTTCACAATTATTTTTGAGACTTGTACTTAAAGTATTCGTAGTCAAAACACTTCATTTTATTTCTTGGAATCCAAATATATTTATGCACCTTTGCATGCCCTCAACTAACCCTCGATGTCCACAAAACTAACTATACATGTTAACTAGTTAGGTATTGTTGTCCATGTGAGTTAAAAAAATAGTTACAAATAAGGTTCATATAGGTGGCAAGTAATAGTTTTTTGAAGTTTGAATTCAAAAAATTGATTTCTTTTTTACTATGAAATTTTTTATAGTTACCAAGAGAGTTCAATATATAATGGGCTATCAATCCAAAATCATAATTACCTTGAACAATATTGTTAGTTTCATATAGAGAAAAATTATAAAAATTCTAAGGATGGTGTATTTATGATTTAATACCTGAGTTCATTTTAGTGCATTAAATATAGATACAAATATGATTTGTTACAAATTTTTTGTGTTCCCTATTTTAATTGCTCTGTTTTTCAAATACTACTATGTTTTAGCATACTAAGACTTGTTGTATTCACACAAAAAGAATATTATTTTAGAATGCAAATATGAATATAAATATAATGTACACACAAACACATACAAACTTTGTACAAGTTGTTTCTATTGATCTTTTCTCTTTAATTTTTATAATGTTGCTACTTCATACTTTCTTTCTATCATTGTATCTATCTTTTCAATGTTGCATACATACATGTATATAAAATAAAAAACATCTTCATACATTTGTGATGTCTAGAGACTTCTCTTCTAGATAGTCCAATAACTATTTTATTATTTTTATTTATATGCAAGTTATACAATCCAAAACAAAATTTATGAATTAGATTTGTAATATTAAAATTGAATCTATATGGTAGATTTACAAATTCATATTAGGTATGGGATGTGAGAATTCATTAATGAAACAAGCTTATCTTCTAACACCCTCCCTTAAGCTTGATTTCCCAAATTGATTATGCCTAGATTTTCTCTTAGTCTCTTAATTTTTTTTATTGCATAGCGTTTACAAATATTCTCCTCATACGAGCATCAACATGAGACCAATACAATCTCCTTACTAGAAAACACATTAGAAATCACCTAATACAAGCTCCTTACGAGCAACCACATTAGAAATTACCTATGGAAGACCAAAAGTCACTACTTAGATATCCACTTTTTATTAAGAAACCACATCCACATTAGAAGCAAACTATGGAAGACTAAGAGTCACAACTTTGGATTCCACATTAGATGTCCCTATGGGGATTTGAACTTGGGTCTCCAAAATGAGAACCCAACATTTTAACCAATTAACCTCAACCCCTTAGACTGTCTCTCAAAATTTTTGTTTAATAATGGCATTGTAAATACCTAGGCAAATTGATCTACTAACCTAAAAGACCCTAAATATGTTTCAAAATTATTGATCAATCCTTTTATGAAGTGATATCTTGTATCAATATTACTTTTATGGAAAACATGGTTTTTCTTATGAATATAACCTTGAATTATTGTGATAAAATATTTCTGTTTCTCTTTTTGGCTCTTGCTTCAAATATGATAGCATTATTTTCATCCATACTACTTGACATGTTGTTGATGTAGCTACTACATATTCTACTTCTATTATAGAAATAGATATAATGGGCTATTTTCTTGAGGCCCATGACATGGTTTTTGAACCAAAATGAAAGTTATATCTAGAGATACTTTTTCTATAATCAATGCTCCTTTCCCAATCCTTATCTTTGTAACCAATTGCCTCAAATTCATCAAATATAGTGTATAATACCATGACTTTTATTACCATTGACATATCTTATGTTTTTTTTCTAGCTTGCAAGTGAGCCTATTTTGATGATTCCATAAACATATATATTGAACTTGTTTCATACATTATATTAGGCCTTGTAATGATCAAATACATCAAGCTACCAACTATTTTTTTATAATGTTGAATCTACATTGATGTTGGTATATTCTTTGCTCAATTTTAAACTTATGGCTACAAGTGTAGATATTAGTTTGCAATTCAACATCCTAAAGCTCTTCAAAAAATCAATGACATATTTTTTTTTTTATAAATGAAAATTTCATCATTTTTTCACTCCAATACCTAGAAAATATTTCATCAATCTCAAATTAGTCATCTCAAACTTTTACTTCATTACTATTTTGAACAAATTAATTGACAATTTTCCCATAAATATCAAAGTCATCAACATATAAACATACAATCAAAATCTCACCTTGTTTATTTATCTTGAAATAAAGGGCTAGTTCATTACTACATAAATGCTAAAACCATTCTTCAAGATATATGAATCAATGTAGCTATACCAATCTCTTGGAACTTACTTGATTTTATACAAAGCTTTTTTCAATCTATAAACTTTATGTTCATGACCCAAAATCAATAACCTAGTGGTTCCTACACATACACTTCTTCCTCTAATACTCCATTCAAAAAGGGTGATTTGACATCTATTTGATAAACCTTCTGTTCATGTTATGTTGTTATTGCTAAGACAACTCTAACTATATGTAGTCTAGCTACCAAAGTAAAAGTCTCACTATAATCAATCCAAGGATGTTGTGAAAACACCTTAGGTACGAATCTTACTTTATGCTTCTCACTTTTCCATTAGCATTAAACTTTGTCTTATAACCCATTCCACACTAATTACATCTTTTTCTATTGACAATTTTATAAGACTCCAAGTATGTTTCTTCTCTATAGAATTAATTTCTTCATCCATAGATCTTAGCCAGTACTCATTCTCAATTGCTTCTTCAAAACATACTGGATCAACTTCAGTAAATAATGCAAAACTCAAAATTAAATCATCATCATGAGCACTCTGTGTTACCTCATATATTTCCCTTAAGTTTCTCATCTTCTTCAATGTTGGAGAGAGCATTGAAATAATTGCTTTTCTTATACTTGGTGGAGTGGAAAATGTAACAAGGCTACAACTAGAAGTTGATTGCTAATTAGAATATAACTAGAGTTGTTTCTTGCTATAGGTTGTTGATTTTGATTTGTATCATTTTTATAAAAGTATTTCATTTCAAGCCACTGATACTATTATAAATTTCCACTCCAGATCCATTCTTCATCTTCATGAAACTCAACATCTTTACTGATTATGACTTGTTTTGTAATAAGATTATATAATTTTTACATGTTTTTGATTACTCAATGTATTTCATAGAAATACATATTTCACCTTTATCATCTGATATCTTTCTCTTTTAATTAGGAACATGTGCATATAAAATATATCCCAACACTCCCAAATGAGACAGACTATGTTTCTTCTTACTCCATGATTCTTGTGGTACTTTATCTTTTACACTCTCTATAGAGCAATAGTTCAAAATATACACTGCACAAGCTACAACTTTAGCCCAAAACCTATTTGATAAATGCTTTAGTTTTATCATGATTCTTGTCATCCCCATGCTTGTTTTGTTCTTCCTTTTAGTAAAACCATTCTACTATAGTGTATTCTTTGTAGAGATCTATTTCTTGATTTCATTTTCTTTACAAAAGTTAGAAATTCATTATACACATATTCACCACTTTTTTTTGGATTAAAGATAGTTCATTCATATTACCAAAAAAAAATGAAGCTGTATAGGTACATAGATCATGGCCAAGTGAGCCACCATAACAAGACTCACAGATTATACAACTTTATATAAAAATTTGCTAGGATCTACAACATATGAGTATAAAACTTTGACATATACACCATATTGATTAAAGTATCATAGTACTGGTCCAAAATTATTAATTTACTATCTAGTCAGCATTTTGCATTTCCTCTGAGGCTTTTGAAGGAGCATAATCTAACACTGGTTCAACATCTGAAATATCAATATCTGATTCAATATCTGAGTGACCAACACCATCTCTATCAACATATAACACCTGAATCTCAGAATATATGGGAGTATCATGAGGGATATTTGAGCCTTGTGACCTATCAGCAGTCCTGGACACTACGAGGTTGAGATCTCTGAATCTGTTATGCAATTCTTCTAGTCTCATGTTGAAAGATTGGCAGGCCTTATTAATGTCTTGGGGTCCCACCTTTGACATAATAGATTCATTATCCCGTAGCAAAGAGAGCTCCTTCTATGCAACTTTTGAAAGATTAGCCAATTGATTTTCCATTGAAATTGCCACCTGTATGAACAAATCAGCCCGTATGAGTCTTGAATCAGACCCACTAAGAACTCTTATATTGCCTTGAAATTGGTCCTCATTGATGGTGACTGGTTGTCATTGATGTCAAAAAGATTGGTTGTTGAGTGGTCTTGCAGAGAATGTTTATCAGGGATGCAAAATGCTTGATAGAGTTGTGTTTGGTCTTGTGCAAATACTTCATGAATAAATCCTCAAGAATGGTGCAGTTTTAATTCAGGATGTCTTCAAGTGGTAGTGATTTAATACAGAGACAATGTATTGTTTGTTTCTTCTTTTGAATCCTTAATTGTCTTGTGATGATCACATCTTGTGAGTCTTGCAGATGGTTTATCCTTCTTGGTGCTTTAGAAGTTGATATGTTGATCATGATGCAAAGTTGGTTGACAAAGTAAGTTCTCAAGATTGGCATAGGTCGTTCAGGGTGATGTCTTTCACAATTGTTCATTCTATCAAGAATGCCAAACAGGAGTTGTTCATTTGGAGATGATTTCTTGATATTACAGGTTGATAAGAGTGATTATAACTAGATTGCTATTGGTAAAGTTTTTGGTGTCATCAACATGTTTGTTCAGAGGTGAGCAAAGGTGAACAAGAGTCTACAAGTGGATCATCCTTCTAGTAGTATATTGTTGTTGAATTAATGGCAAAGTTTGTGATTCAGTTGCTTTGAAAAATACATCTTTAGGAGTTGAGGAATTGCCTTATGTGGTAACAATGTTGTTTATGACAGAGACATTTATAGTGAAATCTTAAGTCTTTATTTACTAAGATTTAAATGAATTTCAAGGAGGATTTGTTGAAGGTTATGTTGGAGACTTAGAAGATAACTATTATGCATCTAAAGCATAGAAAACCTTCTCTGTCCATCTAGTGCAAATTGCACTTTTCTTATATTTTGAATGTGACTTACAATAGCAGGTTTGCAACTTAAAAAACACCGCTTGGAGGGTTTAAGGTCATAGTGCAACCGCCCCCCTTGACAAGAAATACCAGTCTTCACTAAGCGGGAAAGTAAGATTTTAAATGTGTGATGGGCGCGTAGGAGTTATGTTTTAAACTTAGAATCTTTGAGAGCCCGATGTCTTTTTAAAATGTTTTAAAAGCTTCATATGATAATTTTTAAAAGGGGCAACAAATATATATTAGTGGGAGCCCGATATGTAAGGAGTATTTAATTTTAAAAGTTTCTATTATGGCTTTAGTTTTTTTAGAAACTTTATACTAAGAAATTTTTAAGGAGATTTTTATTGTTTTTTTTTCTAAAAAGGAAAAATCTTTATGAAGATATTTTTGTATATTGGAAGTCACAAAAGAGATAAACATAAAAATTTTGAGGAGATTTTTTTTGGGATATGAAGAATATTATTGAAAAGAATATGAAGGATCATGTTTGCAGAGAAGATGAACGAAATTTTTGAGAAGGAGATGAAAGATTGGAGGGATGTTCAAAATGAAAATTGAAAAGAAATTGATTTTTTTTTTGCAGAGATATAATTCGTTTGGTTCAGGATTTGTTGTAGGTTATTTTTAAGGAAGAAGTTGAAAAGATTTGTTATTTGTAGGAGATTGTCTTTTGAAGATAATTTTTGAAGTTTGATGATTAAATTTTCTTGCAAGAATATCAAGAGAAAGATAATATTTTCAGGGCAGATTGGTGCAAAAATAAATATGATTTCTAACTCTTATTTTGTAGATTGATTGAAGGCTCATTTTGATATTATTTTGTAGGTGAAGAAAATAATTTTTGTGAGAGATCTTAAAAATGGCAAATGATCAGGAAATTGAAGAGAATTGAATTGAAAGGTCTCAAATATGAAAAGATATTCTTTCATCTCTAAGAGGAAATATTAATGGGATTTTGGTTTCGTGAATTTGGAGAATGTGAAAGGTTTTGAGGATTAGATATTATGTTCTTTTATTTTTGCAGATGACAAGATGAGATGCATTGTTTTTGAAGACATTAAAAAGAGAAGATGAAAGGACAAAATGATCTTCAGTGAGAACAAATGACTGTGCAGAATGTGAAAGGTGAAAAGACATCCAATTTACATTTAATAGTTTTTCAGGTGCATTGATGAAGGAATTAAGAAGGATAGAGATGAAACATACAGTGTTGTGAAGTGTTGTTGAATGGATTAGAATATAGATTTGATATGCAGTGTTGTTGAATGGATTAGAATACAGGATTGATATGCAGTGTTGATTGGATCAGAATAAAGGATTGTTGAGTGTATCCGGATGTCAGATTGAATAAGAATGGGTATTTGACAGACATATATTTGTATTGAATGGAAACAGAGTATCCCTCTGATTTGCTTATTACATTTGTTGGTAATTTGATTTGCCAGTGAGGCACAATATGCCAGTGTGGCTTGTGGTCAGTGAGACCTTTCTATGCTAGTGAAGCTTGTGGTCAGTGAGACCTTGTATATGTTAGTGAGACATTTGTAAGAAGTTTTTCATTTAAGCCAGTGAGGCAGTTTTGGAGTGGTTTTCCTACCCCTGATGGGTTTTCCACTCGTGCATATCTTGTGTCATGATTCATATTGATCTTCCTTGTGTCTGTTTGATTTACTTAAGAAGTTCTTTTTATTCTCTTGTCATGTGCATATGTATTTTACAAATCAAATGGTATCTTTCTTTTTGTGCTCTGAAAGTTAAAGTTTAAAAAGGATTTGAAAATTCACACAACACTGATTCACCCCCCCCTCTCAGTGTTGCCCTTGTTTCCTACAATTGGTATCAGAGCTAGTTTCCCTTTTGCAGCTTAATCAGCTTGGGTAGGTCCTGTGTGTGGAGTTCAATGGGTAAGTGCAGGAGAAATAAGAACATGAAAAATGCTAAGATTCATTCTGATCAAAAGACATCATCCATATCAAATCCAAAGTCAGTTAATAATGATGTTATTCATGTTGATCCTGATATTGTATTAGAAGAAAAAATTTCAGGAGTTCCTCAGTTTAATGGTTCAAATTTTTCAGTTTGGTATGTTAGAATGCAAGTGTTTTTATCCTCTTTAGGATATGATGTTTTAATGTCTGTTGAGAATGGATATTCTAACTCTGCAAATAACAAAGAAGTCCTTGAATGTAATCAAATTGCAAAGAAGGTCATATTGTCTGCTCTATCTAATGATGTTACTTGTAAAGTTATGGATTGTGTTACAGCTCAGGACATATGGAGGAGATTGATAAAAATTTATCAAGCTAGTACACCTGAAGAAGAAAACAACTCATTATCTGAGAAGAGTGACAATGATGAAAATCTTTCACATGAAGGAGATGAGACTCAATCAGATTTTGAAGAAGATCAGATTATTAGTGATGAAGAACAAGAATGTGAAATTGTTATGGAAGGAGAGCTTATATATGCTTTGAGTGAGCTCAAGAAGTTAAGAGAGAGAATCAGAAACTAAATTTGTTGCTGCAACGAGAAAGAGAATCTAAAGATAATGTACATTCAGAACTTAAAATTGTATCTACCGATCTTGAAGAGGCCAGATGTCAAATTATAAGTTTAAAAACATACATTGATGACTCAGATAAACTAGTTGCTAGATTAAAGATAGAAATTGAAGAAGCTAAGAGGATAGTTGATGTCTCAATTTCTAACCTTGAAGTTTCAAGGATTGAGAATCTAAAACTGGAAGGTGAAATTATCAATCTGAGAAAAGAGTATGATGGTCTTAAGAAGTATAAGGAATTTGAAGAAAGCACAAGCAAGCTACAAGAGATGCTTGGTAAACAAAAACTATATGGAGACACTACTAGACTTGGTTTTGAAGAAGGAGAATGTTCAAAAGCAAGAGAGACTCCTAGAAGGAAAATTGATTCAAGTCATCATGTTGCTGCAAGAGAAAGTAAAAGGAAGAATGAAACAGAACAGAAAACCAGAGATGAATTTGTGCACAATCAAAGAAGAAATTTCAGAAAACCTGCATCTATAAGACAAGCTTACATGTACAGGTATAACTATTCATTTAATGGTTACTATTATACTTGTAATCATTTTGGTCATAAAGCAGTTGTTTGCAAAAGGAATACTAACCTTGTATGTTACAAGTGCAATAATGTTGGACATATTCAAAGAAACTGCAAAATGAACAGAGTGTATGATCCTTCATGGAAGCTTAATATGAGTGCTCAAAGGTATTATCAGTCAATTGATTTTGATTACAACATAATTTGTTATAATTGCAACTTTCTTGGTCATAAAGCACATAGTTGCAGGAGAGCTCCACCTAATTTGAAAGGTTGGGAAAAGAAAAGGACAGAAAAGGTTTGGAGGAAGAAAGAGCCTGTTAAAATTTGGAAGCAGAAAGAAAGTAAAGAGAAGCCAGAATTTAAGCTTGTGCATCCTGCACAAGTCACTTCAACAGTTGCATAATAGATAGCATGAAGTGAGGGGGAGTTATTCATGTTCTATCAAGTATCCCCAAAGGGTTTCAGGAAGAAGATCATTTGATGTTTATCAATTTGATGATCTTGTTTTTTGTTGAAATCATCTTTGATAATGTTTGACAGGTAATCATTGACTTATTATGCTTTCAAGATATTGAGGAGTTCAAATGCACAAATTGTTAGACAAATGATCCTGATTACAAAAATTGAATTATCATGGTATTGCAATCCAAAGTGTTTTGGAAAGTGTTGTTGCAATAATATCTTGTTTTGAATGACAAAGTCAAGAGGCAAGAGTTCTTGTTGATTGTAGTATGTTTCATCAGATTTAACAGTGTGTTGTAGAGAGATGTGCAGGATCAGCAGGATGGTCTTCATTCTTTTCATGTCAAAAAGGATGTGCAATAATTCTTGGTTGCAGAATGAATGTTCATTTAGAAGTGATCATTGGTATAATAATTTGACATGTTCTTCTTCATTTATATGGTTTAAAAAGGTTTGTTCAAAGTGTGTGGTGGTTTCAGGTATGAGCTTCAAGTTATGACAATCAAGAGTTTCTTATGACATTGATGGTGAATCTTGTATCAGAGGCAAGTAAAAGTCTTATCAAAAAATGGTCTTCTTGGCATCTTGTGTTGAGAACTGTGTCATAAGGAGTCTTCATGATTTTTGCCTACAAATTTGTTCCTCAAAGATTTTGGTGATATTGTGACTTGATCCTATTTTGTATATTGTTCATATCATACCTACATGGTTGAGTTGTCATTAGATGTGGTTTTGTATCAGAATTGACAAGTGTCTTGTGTAGAACAAGAGGTTAGTTCAGATGGTCTTCATTCTTTGCCATGACAGAAAAGGTGTGCAAGAATAGTTTGGTTGCAGGATGATAGTTCATATCAAGGAGTCAGCTTGATGATTATATATATTACTTTGTTGAGTTATGTTTTATGACATGTATCTTGGAGCTTTCAGGTGATTTGAAGATAGTGTCAAAAGAAGATGATAACCAAGAGATATTGAGGAGTTTTCTAAAGTAATAGTTTTACATGTTCCATTAATGATCTTCCTCATTAATATGATTCAGAAAGGTTTGTGCAAATTGTGTGTCTCCAGTTTTGAAGTGGTATCAGGATTGAGTTATCACTATCATGGAAAACTTGAATAGTTTTTATAAAAATGGTCATCATGTCATATGGTGTTGAGAACTATGTGATGAGGAGTCTTCATGATTTTTTCCTACAAATCTGTTTATCAAAGAGTATTGGTATGTTTATGTTTTCTTTGCAAAAGTGTTCAGAAGGTTGATTGTCAGTAAATGGATGGTATACTTCAGGTTGATAAGTTGCTTCAGGACTAATTCAGGAAGTGGATAAGTGCTGAGTTGAGTTAAGTTATGTTGGTTAGTTTTGTCAGTGTTTATCAATGGTATTTCTGAGTAGTGAATTGTTTGTGAACTTTAACACATGGGAGATCTTGGAGATTTGTTATTTTAGGTCAAAAAGGTTGTTGATTGAAGAAGAACTGTTTGTTTTGAAAGTTTGTGATGTTATCAGGAGTGTCTCAGTCTTCATCTTCATAGTGATATTGTAATAAGAAGTGGTAATTATGCTTCAGATATAAGTTTTATGGTATCTTTCTGCTCTCAAGTTTGAAATGTTAATGTTCAAAATTAGTTTAGCAAAATTTCATTCAGTGCCTTCAATACTGTGAAAGACAAGTGGTTCTAGTTTGATAACAGGAGTTTAACATCTTTCAGTGGAGTTATTTTCTTAGGGGGAGACAATTGTCTTTGTCATCAGATGTCAAAAAGGGGGAGAAAGATAAATTGCATCAGGTGGTTTTGCCATCAATGACAAAGGGGGAGTTTGATGGTGACTGGTTGTCATTGATGTCAAAAAGATTGGTTGTTGAGTGGTCTTGTAGAGAATGTTTATCAGGGATGCAAAATGAAGAGAATTGATCAGGAAATTTCTACCATCCTTACAAATTCCAATGGAAAACCAAAGGCCTTGAGAACACATAATATAAATGACCATTCCACTCTGTCATAGGCCTTTTCAAAATCTAACAATAGAATCCATGTATTCTGACCAGATTCCTTAGCCTAGTGAATAGCTTCCCAGCTAGTTAAGAGGTTCTCAAGGATATATCTGCCCTTAATGAAGCCTGTCTGAGTCACATTGATTATGGAGGGTAAAATATCAACAAGTCTTCTTGCCAACACTTTGGCAATTATTTTATATGAAACATTGAGCAAAGTAATAGGCCTCCAATTCCTCAGATTGGATTTATAACCACCTTTGGGTAGAAGTTTAATAATCCCTTTGTTAATGCCCTTTCCCAACATTCCATTTCTAATGGCCTCTTGATAGACATAAAAAAGATCATCAACCACCCATTCAATATTAGTTTTATAGAATTCAACTAGAATCCCATCTAGCTCAAGGGATTTGCAATTGCTCACAGAGATAATGACATTTTTAATTTAATCTTTGGATATATATTTTTTTAGTTTATCTTCCATTGACTCATCAATTTTCTGTTGCAAGTATGTGCTTAATCAGTGTTATCATTGATGTCAACATATCATTGCTCTCATTGGTGTCAACTGTACCCTTATCTTGTTACTTGCTTGTAATAAGTTAGATGATTTGTATTCACCCATGTAAATGATTATGATGTTGAGGATATTCAGAAAATTTGCTCCTCCGGTGGAAACAGTGTGGTGTAGAGTTTCTTGTGTATTACAGAAAGAACAGTCTAGTAGATTGCTTTGCATTCCCAGTAGGATGGATATCTTTGTCTGTGTATTGGAAGCTGTTTAGAGGCATGTTTGAAGATACTACATTCTAAGTTTGAGCCTTCAGCATGAAGAGTTAAGTGAGTTATATTCATTAGAGTGAAAACTACTTTTTCTATATGTTTAGTGGTGGTAGGGAGAAAGTGTTATGCTCCACATTCCTCCGCATTGAAGTATTTTAGTCTATGGTTCTAGAGTTAAGTCTGGAATGATGTTATGTGCCTTCAACTTTAATGGTTCATAATTTGGTGGTCTACAAGCTATTCTTTCCTTATGACAGTGGCTGATAGTATTGTTCTTGTGCTCTGGTTTGAAGAATCTTCATGACAGAGTGGTTAGAGATTGTGCAGATGTTTCATGATGATTACAATGTGCTTGTGGATGTCTCCTGATCGTGTTCCTACTCTTGGATTAATTTGCAAAGTGAAAATCAGATTGTGAATGAAGAATGTTCTTAGAAGACCTAGTGTTCTTACTAGTCTTGGCCGACTTGGTTGATTTCACCAATTGCAGAGATGCATTAAAAATTGTAGAAGCATGTCATGGCATGGAAGATTGGATTTGAGTCCCAGCTAAGGCATGGTGTGATCCGCATACATCTTTACATCCTTTCCTTAGAAAATTTGTATTAGGTCCAAACCTATCCTATGTATGTTTGTAATGTTGACCTTGATGTACATTCCATGGTTGAATAAAAACATGAAATGTAGTTGCAAAAATAATAGATAGTGTGAAAAATGAAGAGATAAGTGTGAAGGTGTGAAGGAGCAGAGCAGATAAGTTTTATTGTGCTTCAAAGGAACTAAACCCAGGCATGGAGTAGATGCTACTTAATCAGTTCACCATTTTGGTAGTGAGCCACCCTTTGGCAGTGAGCCGTTCTTTGCAATGAGCAATTTGGGCAGTGAGCCTCTATTTTTTTCAGTATTGTTATAACTCATATATTTTGTGGGCTAACACCCACCGTGGTTTTTCCCTTTTAGGGTTTTCCACGTAAAAATCTGGTGCCTACTATGTTGAATGTGTGATTGTTATTAAGTGTATGGTTTCATGCTTTCATGTTTAATTTTGATTATCAACAGTTAAGGATTTGATGATTTGATATTCATATGAAGTTAAGTTTCTGTGACAACTAATTCACCCCCCCTCTCAGTTGTCCTGTGCATTTCAACATTTTCCTGGGACAAATAAGGGAACAAAGCTCTGTGCATTAGCACAATCTGCCTTCCCATCTTCAGCTTTGAACACGTTTTCATAGAAAATTTTAAACAAATTCTTAATATCACTCAATTCCGTGTATGTAACACCATTTTTCGTAATAGACTCTATATGCTCTTGTTTGAATTTGCTCCTTAATAAATTGAAAAAATATTTAGACCCCCTATCCCCGCCCTTAATCCAGTCCAACCGGGCCCTATTTTTAGCGCTTTGAGCTCTAAGAGTCTCAAAACTCCTGAGCTTGCTTTTAGTAACACCCAATAAAGAAATCAATTCATCATCAAACAGAGCAGATTATATTTTTTTCTCAATTTCCAAGAATTCTATCTGAATCTCTCTTTCCTCCTTTCTTCTATGCATTGCATATTTCTTTCCACAAATTTGAAACAATTCTTGACAGGCCTTGACAAGTGTTATCCAGTATTTGTTGGCATTATAGTGAACATGAGTACTTTTAATGATATTCCTTACTGACAAAATACCTTGCTTGCAATCATCATTGTCTAGTAACATGACATTAACTTTAAAAGAGTTTGTTTCTTTAGGCTTAGAAGCAATGTCATGATCAATGAAGAGAATATCTGCAAATATTAGATGATGATCAGATAAAGAGCTTGGTAGGACTTTAACTGCATTGTCTCCCTAAGAAAATTTAAAATCAGAATTTTTTTTTATTAACATATATTCTATCAAGTCTACTATAGATTCTTCTATTACCAGATTGAGCATTGCACCATGAATACCAGATTCCATTACTTTTGCTTTTAGTTCCTTCCAAAGGATCCATCAACCTAAGAGACTTTTTAAAACTGAGCCAAAAGAATTTTTCATTACCTTTCCACTCTGCACTGTTACCTTCTATCTTATCTTCTCTATTCTCGACCATATTGAAGTCCCCTGCAAAAATCCATGGGATCTTTGGAAGTTGATTAGTTAGCCATTCCCAAAGGCCTCCCTTTCTCTATGATCATTTGAGGCATAAAGAGAGCAAATGCCAAATTTCTGTCCATTTTTATCAAAGCAGGCCCAAGCAACCCCATTGCAAGGAGAAAACCCAGTTTGAGAAATATACTGCCCCCATTCAAGCTTCATTAGAATTGCAGTTTCTCCTTTTCCCTTATCATGCCTTTTGTGAATTTTAAAGGAGTCCTTCCAAATGAATCTAAGCACATTGTCTAACTAAAAATTAGTAGCTTTAATTTCCTATAGCATTAGAAAATCTAATGCTTGTTAACAAGGTTTCTAACAATGTACTTTCTGTCTGGGGATTCTAAACCCCTCACATTCCAACTAATACATTTCATGGGATAATCAATAAATCAATGAAACAAATTATTGGGGCTCTTCTTTAGAAATACCCATGTTATCAAAGCATTTAGGAAGCTCCCTCCTTTCACCCTTTTACCATCACTAAATTTCCTTCTAACATACTTCCTCTTTTTTCTACCTCCCTCACCTTTTAAACTAGCCACAACTTATTCTACATCCTCCAAACCATCCTTAGCATCCTCAACCTCCTTAATGGGGGTTCTTGAGTCAACCTTAAATGAGTCTGGTGGTCTAAATTGAGAGGGGAGCCCAAGCTCCTGTACAACATTTTCCATTTTTCTCACCAACGTATCTTCTCTAATTTTAATTAGAGCAAGTTGTTGGGCATTTTTCTTAGTGGGAATCAGTCTCGAGTTATCACAAACTTTATAGGACTTAATAGTAGAACCAAAATTACTTATAGGAGCAGATTCGTCTAGACTTTTTGAGACTGGATTATTACCATTCAATAGTGAATCCCAAATTGCTTTATCCTCATCAGAGAGAGGATTCATTGGATTAGAAACATCCATTTCCATAACATTGCTAGAAGGAATCAAATCTTCCGAAGGGGAATTCTTAGGCTTAGCTACATTAGAGCCACCAAAAACCAACTTATATTTATCAACATAAGGAGAGGGGAATGGTGTAGACTCGACCATCTGGGAAGAGCCTGACAAATCTTCACAAGAGGGGATATCCTCTAACCTTAATTTCTCAAGACTGCTCCTAACCTCTTTAAGAGCATATTCTAGAGGCTTGGAACTAGGCTGAGGAGGTCAAGAGCACAGAATAGGCTAAAAAACTAGAGGGTTTGCATCCTCTGCCCTAGTATTCGGGACACTTCTATGTTCACCACCGCTCAAGCCAAGGCCATTTTTAGCAGAAACCCCAGGTTCAAAATGGTTGTTAACATTCCTCATTTTTATCATTGGGAAATATTTTCTTTGGTACCCATCTGATTTGCATAAAAAACATGAATTAAGCTCCCCTAGGCCCAAAATTGCACATTCAATAGTTTTGTTCTCAAAATTCACTTGTACCACTTCATGTATAAGAATCCATGGTTTAAGGGACACCAACACCCTTGCATCCAAGTGGAGTAGTGTCATCCTTGATTCTTCCAGTTACAAAATTTTACCCATGGATTCTAGTAAATTAGGAAAAAATGCCTAGAGTTGAATAGGTAATTCCCTAATCAGTAACCATCTGGGAATAGAGCAAAACTTGATGTCTTGCATTGAAAAACCTTAAACAAAGATATACTTACATTCCACATCTCTCTTTATAAAATCTTCTTTTGCATAGCATGATTTTTTAGAATTATGACTGTTACTAATTTTTTATCCACACTAAAATTAGTTTGACCTAAGTGCAGTTGTTCAAAAGGAATAAAAGAAAACTTTGGAGTTAAACATTTATTGAACAGTTGATATCTTGATAGAACAGAGATGGACTTCAGATGACAAGATAACCCATCAGTCTAATCAAGAATGATGAGTCATCATGACAAGAGAATAAGGTTACCAAGGTATCAATTATTCAAGAAATACAGTTGTTTTAACAGTGTGCTATCTTTCAGGAGTTATAAGTTAGATTGATTATTCAGTTAATCAGATTTGAAATAAAGAAAGAAAGATATTTGTATTGAACTATTATTTCATGTCATGTTTTGAACGTACATTCAATATTTGTTACTTTATCCTATGCATTGATTGAAAAAGAAATACACATACATCAAGTGCATAAGATAAATTAACTGATTATGTTTAAAAGAAGTATTCAAATGTGTCCCACACAAGCCATGGGAGTAACTAGACTAAGCAATTGCAGACATGCAAGCTATATATCTGAATGATAAAAGAAATGAAATGAACACATGATAAAAGTAAACATCCATCATTGCCTAAGTAAGAAGGTTGTTTTGTTGATGTAAGTTTTCAATCTTCATCTTCAGCTCCTATCATCAGTTGAACCTGCAAAAAAATTTGGGGACAACCCTATTAGCGCTTTGGATGTTTAAGGTTATCATATGCTTTTATCAAGCAGATACATCAACTTGTCACATCATGTAATTCATATGAATAATCAGATTAGACATGTGCTACAAGTCAGATATTATGAAGGAGATCAATTAATAGCATCAGAAATTAAAGGTACATTTTTATGACTAACATGTGTGTTCCATGTGCAGGTATAGATAAACATTCATTTTTTGATGCTTTTTCATAGCATGTGGAGAAAATGTGGCTCCCATGCTCAAGTGATACCATTACATGTTATGCTATATCCAATATCTCACCGGTGATCAAATTCCAAATGATATGCAAGAAACAAGGTACTGTTCTACTTTCTTTATCATTAATGATGTGTGATTTTTTATAACAGCCTTATGCCATCAATGGATGCACAAAGAATAGTACTGAAAGAAATTTCAAGTACAGGAGCACATATGCCAATCGAGTCTCAATTGCATATTAGATAGAAAGAATAGGCTTCAGGAGCCATCTCAAAGTACAATAGGTATATATTTCATCTCAGGTGAATAAATGTTATGAACAAATGATAAATGTAGCTATAGTGTGAAGATATGCTATAGGAGCCTTTATTTTTCATACAACAGTTGAAGGCAAACTACAAAATGTGTTCATAAAGATCAAGTACAGCTGAAACACATCATATAGTGCTACCAACATGAAGGACATGAGGTACAATGACTAAGAGTACAAGGCACAACCATAAAAGGCATGCAAAAGTACAAGAAGTTGGAACAACAATGTCATAGTACAAGACAGCTAAGTCACAAGTACAAATGCATGATGAATGTTAAGTCCAGATGCCAAGGTACAGTTATATAGGATGGAGCAATTTTTAATAACAGGATCTCAGTCATATGCAGTCATAACAGCAAGATGAACAAAGTAACAATCAAAAGAAAACTATTATGATCTTGATCAAACACTAGGGGCTTGCATAGTCATGAAGTTTTACTATAGTGCCAAGGTATACATTAATAGTCTTCCACAAACAGGTACAAGGCACCAATGATTCCCATATGAACACAGTCATCATGATTAGAAGGGACAGTTCTAATAATTTAGTAAAGAGACAATAAGCTTCCTTAGAGCAAAGCATAAAAACAAAGGCAGAGGAACAACAAAAGGACTCAGTCCTCTCATTCCAACAGACAATACAGTAACAAGAGGACTAATATTTACCACTTTTTATTGTGAATGAGGTAGGGAGTTGCTATAGGTTCTGTAGTTTTCTCATCTTCAGAAAGTAGAAGCAGTGACTCATCTTGATATGGGATAGCATAAAGAAAGGCTTGTTTGAATATTTTAAAGCCTAGTACAAATTTCCAGATGAATGTTGCATATGAGCAAGGGGATCTTGTTAGATTCCAAAATATCAATAAACTAACAAAGGAGCAATCATATCACTGCTATATAAATTCATCGAACAGGTAGTCTTAACACTCCTATGCAGTCAAGCATGACTGTCTTGCAAAGATAGAGCAATCAAAGACTATCAGAAGAAGAACAATCCTATAAGGAAGTGATAGATGCCAAAGGAATGCTTAAGAAAGATCATGCAAAGATCTACAAAACAAGACAATGCATTATGTATTCATTCTCTCGAGTCAGAAGTAAGGGATTCATTTTCCTTACAAGCACATGTAGAGGATGGAGTTTATGAAGCAGGGACAACCATGAAAGTCTTAAATAAATAGAAACAATGCCACAGACCCTGTAAAAACAGCAGCAATAACAGGACAAATATTTACCACTTTTTGTTGTGAATGAAGTCTAGAATTGCTATGGAATGATAGAACATATATCTTGGAGAATAGTAAAAGAGAAAAGGCATTCATAATGATTTCCCAGATTTAACATAGGGTGAAACAACCTTGAGAGAGAAAACAAAGCACAGTCAACAATGCTAAGTATAGTTATGTCATAATACAACTCCATTCATGATGAACAAAATATTCAGAGCCATCCAACACACAATAAGGAGAGAGTAGTAAGCATGACCCTTAAATGGAGGTATGCACTATCATGAGAGGCAAAACTCAAGCACTAATCAAACACATGAGGATACTGGCAAAAATCTAGAAAACAGTGAGCAAAGGACTGTTGGAATAGTCAAATAGAGATGTTGGAATAGTCTATTAGAGCATGTAAAATCCAGATATGGGCAAGTGTAAGTTCAAGGTTTCAAATCTAGGGTTTCTTCATTGCATAAGGGTACTAAATCTGCTCAACAGTGGACAAAATTCTTTGGAGTTCTTGGATGATCTAGTTTGCCTTCTCATCAAGGATTCGGGTGAATACTTCACAGAATGTTTCTGCTATTACATTTTGCAAAAACTTATATCAAGTTCAAGGCTAGTTTGTGTTTTAAAAGGCTTATTAGACCTTCATACCTGCACTGTTGTTTCAAAGAATCCACATGGTGATGATAAATGGAAATAATCTTGAAGTTTGCAAGATCACCACAAAGGTATTAGAATGATAGATCAGCATCAATGAAAGGGGATCTAGCAATCATTAAACCAACAATCAAGACATGGTGAGCATTGTCATGAGATTAAACCAGTAGACTGATAGTCATGAGAAAGACAAGAAAACCCTCATGTATTATACATGTAGAGAGGAGTTATGGATATAGGAAACATTGTACAAATGCAGCCGTGCTTTGATAGGCCTTATATATTTAGAAAATACATCAAGACCCTTATCACAGTTTGATACTTCAAAAGCCAAATACAGAAAGTGAAATTTCTTTTCAAAGTAGTTTCATAGCCCCTCATACAGGGGCAGAGTTTCAACATTATCTGCCATCAATTTTTAAGGAAGGAACAATTTAAACCACAAAGAAGGTAGATGATCGGTGTCTCGTATTTTATCATTAAAGAAAGATATAGCAGAAGAAATGAACTCACCAGTCATCTAAAGGAGACAATGTAGAACAATAGTCAGGAGATCCTTGTAAAGAGCTCAAGTCCTCAAGCATGGCAGCTTGCAACAACCCTTTAGAAAGACCTCCAAACCAGTCCTTCAAAATCCTCATGGCAGCGGCACAACAAAGGGTCAAACTGATGAATGATAAGAATGATGCAAAGTGATTAGGGTTTGGGTGTTTTGTTTGATGCCCTAATCTGATTACTTTGAGTTTTTTTTAAAACTTTTAGATCATCACAGATCAAATAGAGACCATGGTCTGTGACTTCAAGTCATGAGACCTAATGATTATACATAGGGGGCCCGTGAGGCCAAACTATTTATTTCTTTCCTTTTTTGCAAAGTCAAAATTAAACCATCATAACAAGGTAATACCTTAATTCTTTCTATTTCCCTCATGGTGGTCAACAACACATGGTCAAATATACCTTATCAAAGATTCCTCCTTATGATACATCACTCATGCAAGATGACCGAATAGGGTCAAAAGAAATCTTTTATGCCTTATAATATTATCATCAAAAAGTCAAAACAAGAAGTTTATGAAGACAAGATATATGTAAGGTGGCAGATAATGGAGAATAGAGTATATATTTTGCATGAAGGAGATGCAAGGTGGACAAGTGCATTATTTGGCATAATAATACATATAGCAAGGTGATATGAAGACTTAGGTTTTGGTTTTGCATGATGAATATATATGGCAGTGAGGAGATTTTTGCATGTGTATATTGGAGTTATAAGGTAGAGAGGGGTATTTGTTTTCTTTTGATACAAATATGGAGTTATAAGGATTTATATTTAATTCCTTGTTTTTATGCATTCTTGATAATGTATTTGGAGAGATAAGGGTATATTTTTCCCTAAAGGCATATTGACATGCAAGTAGATGTATTTTCTCACAAGGAGATATAAGGAGATTATATTTTTCTCTAAAGTCCTGTTTTTGCTAAAATCATGAAAATCTGGCATATGTATTTGGAGTGATAAGGAGTTACATTTTTCATGCATGATTTTACAAGTAAATTAATTGTAAATAAATAATAAAGTAATATTTTCCAAATTACTTTATTATTTTTCACAAATTGTAAAGTCAAATAAGAGCAAGTTGTAACCAATAATAGAGTAATTATTTTAATTAATTTATTATTTACTCACAATCAATTTTGCAAAAGCAAAATCATGCAAATTGATGAGTTGAGTTAACTAGGTCAGCTAGGAGGTTTTTGCATAATTTGGGGAGAATTTTTTAGGGTTCTTGGTCAACTTATTGGTCAAGCATATGGAGAGGCCCAAATTGGAGCTATTTTTGCTCAATTTGTGGTAGTTTGAGCCCCTATTTTTGAGGATTTTAGAGGTTGCTCATGAGAGATTATTTTTAGAGGTAGTTAGCTGCAGTTCATATTTTGCATGCCTCTTAGTGAGAGCAAATCTATATATTGTAAAGCAAAAGCTTGTTTTTGCTAGTTCTTGCCTTTTTGTTCATATACACTTTGAGAGAAGAAGGTTTTGTAGCTCACCATTTTTTACAGTTTTATATAGATCAGCAGATTACAAGTTCCATTTTTGTCTCTTTTGCAATATTTCCTTTATTCTTTGGAGTCAAATATTTACCTTTCCATTTAATGCTAATTGTTTGAAGTGATTTGATGAAGTTTTAGTGTGTTTAACTATTAAACCTTTAAAATTATTGTCTCACTTTTTGCTTGCAGTATTAAGCATAGTGTATTGCAGGTCTTAGGTTGTGTTAATGAAAATAATCCTTTTGTGTTGTGAGAAATCCATTTCCTTCATAGAAATTCTATTTTCAATCCTTCCTTAGAAATACTTTTGTGATATTTATGCCAAGATTGGATTGTGTGAGTCAAATTTCTGAGTTGTATTGTGAATCAAATTGCATATTTTTACCCATTTTAGGTGCATCACTAAATTTTCACAGTTTTCATTTCCTTATAGTTTCATTCTTACCCTTTTACAAAAGAGAAAATCATACATTCCAATAGAATATTTTAAGGGAACCAGCCCACAATCTGGAGGTCTAATTTTGTTATAGGGCACCCACAACCTGAAATTAGTTCCATGTTACACAGAATTGTAGAGCTTTTCCAGCCTTGCATACGGGTGCAATTCCCAGTGATAATAATGACAAAGATGCCTTTCGAAATCATTCTACAAAAAGAAACATAAACCCCCATATTTTTTTCCCAAAACAAAATAAAGCCAATTGTCAAAAAATTTCCTTGCAGGCAATTTTTCCACATCCAAACACACAAAGAACAAGGCCACATTCTTCAATCTATTCTCCTCAGCATTACAACTTTTTGCATGCCAGATTTAGGATAAAGAACCAATTTCCTTGGCAATATAGAATTCTTACCCTCTTGCACTCCTCCAAAAGATCTTTGGTCTTTGACACTACTGCTCCCACTAACTCCATCGCCCTCTTCTGCTTCCTCTCGCACTAGGAATCACGCATCTTCGGGCGGAGGGGTAGAATGGTGAATATCTAGTGCATCCTTAAAACTTTTCTATGCATCACCCACGAAGCCATTATGTCCATCTACACTGCCACTAATATCAAGTGCCTTGACGATTAACTCACTCGATCGAGGAGAAAATGCCTCACCCAGAACCGTGCAACACAAGGTCCAACGCACATGTGTCAAGGCATGGTGACCCCTAGGCCCAACCTAGTGGGAAATACCAGATATTTAATTCAAAAAACAAAAACAAAACTTTCTTTGGAACCAAAGTTAGGGAAAGATAAAATTTTAGGATAATATTTGTCAGCAAAGGAAAAAAACTAATGTTTTAGAAAGCATACAATGAAATTTACAAAAAATGCAGAAGAAAGAGAACAAAGAGGACCAATATTCAACTCATGGGAGAAGCCCTACAATTTGTTCATGGAGGGGACCTTGAACCCTCGAACAACTTGCATAGATCCTCTGCCTTGGTTCACCACCTTTATTTATTCCCAATACTTTTATAAAGTGTCCATTTTGATTCTCAACCAAAGCCCTAAATTATTGAAATATCCCAATGGATTTTAATTTTTGTTTTAAGAACACCGAGTCTTCCTAGTATAATCATCACTAAAGGTCATAAAATACTAGTTATTCCTAATTGAAGAAATTTTCATCGCTCCACACAAATATGAATATATCAACTCAAAAGTTTCTCTTACTCTATATTAATTATCAACAAGGAATGCTTCTCTGTGCTACTTCCCAATAATACAACTTTCACAAGTTTTATTAGGTTGTTCAATTAAAGGCAAGCCATTTACTATATTATTTTTGTAGAATAAATTTAAATTATTAAAACTTAAATGTCAAAATCTCAAATGTCATAACCGTGACTAATATTTCATAACAACTTTAATTGAAACACTTATTTCATTTTAAATTCTCAAAGAAAACATCTTATTGTTTTCATCTGCATTTTTTTAAATAGCTTGTTACTTTGATTGCTATCTAAAATCACATACACTCCATTATCAAAATACACTCTATATCCTTTTTACACTAGCTACCTAGTGCTAAGTTGATTATGTTTAAGACCTATAACATTAAATGTATCTAAGATGTGCTTCTCTCCTTGCTTTGTTATAATACTTATGTTGCCTTTACCCATGACAATCACTTTGTTATTGTTCCCTAATTTGACTTTAGGTTGAGTTGATTCATCAAATTTTTAAAACATCTCTTTATTTTTTGTCATATGAAATTGCTACATCCACCATCCAAATACTAAACATCTTTTGTACTCTCCTTAGCAACATTATGAGTAATAAGCATAAAACTACAATTTTTTAAAAAAATTTCTCTTGAAAAATTTACACTTTACTTGTTTTGATCATACATATTCCTACATTCATAATTCTAATGGCCATATCTTTTTCAATAATAGCATTAGATATTTAATTTATTATACCTTTGATTGTTTTCTTGTGTATAACTATTATTGCTTCCTCATCCACTTGTAAATCTTGGTAGTTACAATTGCTCCTTTGTCCTTTATTATAATTGTTGGTCCTACCTCTTTTTAATCCTCTTCCTCTTGTGTCTATATTGTTGGTTTCTCTTCCTCTTTTAACGCTTGGAGATGCTTACTAAAGTTATCCTCTTTCACCTTTGTCCTTGAATGACTCTTATGATTTGAATGCTTGTTCTAGGGAGATATTGGTTATTCTATTCATCCTTTTCTAATAAGTTTATAAGACTCATCAACTCATCAATTGATATCTTTGATAAATATTTTGAGTCATGTCCAAAACACTTCTGCACTTATTTCTGCGTTTTTAGGTAAGGGGTTTAATGGTGCAGGAGCACCTTCTCTATGGGGTAGGAGTCATGTTTTGTTTTGTTTTCAATAAGTCTTTTAAGCCACATCATGTTTGTAATAAGGCTTTTTGTCAATTTGGTCACTAGACCTATGTAGACCATGTTTCAGTCAAGTTTGATGTAATCACACAATGAAAACATGTAGTTTTCTTGTGTTAGGAGAAACCCAATGGCTAACTGACTTTCAAAATTAGTTTGTATGGTTGGGAGGGATGTAAACTATTGTCTCAAGCCTCTATAGGAGAAGAAGAGTAGGATATAAGGACAGAGAAGCATGCATGAATGAAGATCTAGATTTTTGGGTGTGTTGAAACATTGTTCTTTCTAAGTATTTTTCTGTAACAGTCATTCTGTATAGATAGTTAATTGTCTGAAACTGATTGGAGATGTTCAGGTATTAAGTAGTTTCCATTTGATAGTAGTCTAGTGTCTTAAAGTGTTGTAGTTTGTGATATCTCGTTCCTTTTGCAAAGACTAGTCTGAAAACCTAGAAACTAGGGTTCTGTGAATAAATGGACTGTATCTCCTCTGTCCACTAAAATCAAGATTCTCATGTTCAGTGTGATGGAGGAATACAGTGTACATTTGGTTTTTTCTACGGTTTGGATCAAACACCCAAGGATCCAAGGAGTTTGGCATGAGTTGACTAGGCATCTCTATGTGACTAGTCTTTGAAACGATAGGCAAGGTGCTGTAAGTGGAGTGACCAAATTGATGGTTGAGCAAGTGTTTGCAGAGGACTATAAGCCCTTTCCATTATGTCGAGCTTTATCTCTGTATACTGGTTTGATGTTTGTGAGTTGTAGAGTTACAAAGTTGCCATCGGTGTAACACAGCACCTCAGGGAAACTTGTGGAAGTTATATTGATCAAAGTGTTGGGCCAATAAGAGGTGTATCAGCGAAGGATGAAGGAAGTCTCGCTGAAGAACATACATCTGCGTATCAGGAGAACAAACAAGAAGTTAGCCGACGACGGAAGTCTCACCGAATGTACATTGCGAATGTATATCGCAAATGTATGTAGAGAATGTATGTTGAGAATGTATGTTGAGAAAGCATATTGAGGATGTATCTTTTGTCGGATACAAAAAGTGACCGGTCGCAATGGTGAAATCAGGGTAAAGATACTTTGGCTCATCGGTAATAGCAAGTCAAGTCAAGCATATACAAGTTGGTATATTAGTACATCGACCAGTGTTCACAAGTGGTCACCAATGATCAAAGTCTTGCCAACAAGGGCATGACTAACCACCATGGTTAAGGCAAGTGGGAACGTAACTGCCATCAGGGTATCAGAAGGAGATTAGAAGATGCTACCAATAGAAGAAGTCTCTCCAAAGACAAAGCAGAGTTGAGAGATCAGGGAGATAAATAGCAAGGTAGCCGATGGGGTATGTTTGGCTGATAGGAGTAGATCGCCAAGACATAGGCTACCCTCTCACTGATCATAAGTTTGATCAATTGTGCGATTCCACTGTGTGCTCTACATCATTAAATCAAGAAATTTGGTGATACACGCACTCAACTTATGAAGTGCCACAAATCTAAAAGAGGATAAAAATACTGAATTATGGGGGGTTCATAGAGTTGTGTCAAGAGATTTTCTGAGCTGAGCACTTCCACTTCCAAGTTATGACAAGATCACTTCCGAGTTGTGTCAAGAGCACTTCCACAAAGATATGTTTGAAAGGAAGCTAGGTGTACGGAAACACTTCCTACACTAATCTATTGAGGAGAGGACTATGCAAATTCAAATTTATCCTAACTATTACAGTGATGTTAAACCATTAACATGAGATATAGCAGCAAAACACAAGAGCCAGAAAGAAGACAGAAGAAGAGAGACATAGATTTACAGTGGGGAAAACCCTTATCGGGTGAAAAACCCCACACTCAGAAACCTGCACAATGTATTAACAAATCTCAAAGAATGTTTACAATACACTTGCAATGCAAGCTTCAATGGTCTTTGACACTCGTATCTGGAGTCAATCTGGCAGCATAATAGTACCTGTAAACATGTGATACAAACTCCATCTCCAAGCACCTATTTAAATAGAACATACAAGGCAATTTTAGACCTTTCTTGGAATGGGCATCCAATATGGCATCTTGGACCAAAACCCATGCCTAAGGACACTTGGTCAACATTGTAGAATGTGTCTAACACTCATCCATAGCTCCCATCCCAAAGAGGTCACCACTTTCCAAAATGGGCTATGACAGATGCTCTTACGACACTCACGACTGTCATAGAATCTGTCATAGCGGTTACAACTTACAGTTGTAAGAGAATCTGTCATACACATGCTATAAATAGCATATTCTCTTACAACACATCATATTCCACCTTGGGGCACCCAAATATGCCTCATTCAAAGATGCTACATGACACATGTCATTACTTGTCTTCAACCTTCTATTCTCGACTCTTACATGTCATAGATTCGTCATAGGAATCCATCATAACCATTTCGGTCAAACATTCCTTACACAACATAGAAGATGCCGACACATGGAAGAATATTCCTACCACTAAGTGGGATGCCTATCTCCTCATGTGAGGACAAAATAACAAGTTGTCATAATCCATGTAGGATTGACACATCACCGTGCCACATCCCACAATATGACAAAGTGGAATTTCCAATTATTTACAACATAGGCAATTGAATAATAAATACAAACATTACAAATGCAGAGAATTACCAAGGTTGAGACACCTTAATTCCCAACATTCTCCCACTTGTCATACACCATGTAAGAGCCAATAGAAAAATAGGATTTAACCGCTATAGGCTGAGAGGCCCATAGACTCCGAACACCATATGAACTTCTCTGTGCCCACTAGTTTCATCAATGCATCTGTAACATTCTTCAAAGTATCTACCTTCTCCAAATTTACCTTTCCATCCTCAACCATGTCCCTCACCAAGTGAAACTGAACATCAATGTGCTTGGTTCTAGCATGGAAAGTTGGATTCTTTGCAAGGCAAATTGCACTCTAACTATCACAACTGATCGTGATCTGACCCGCATCAACACCAATATCAGAACACAATCTCTTAAGCCAAATGGCTTCCTTACAAGCATGAGTTGCTACCATATACTCAACTTCTATCATGGACAAAGCAACAACTGGTTGTCACTTACTCATCCAACTAATAGCACCACCAAATAGTGTAAAAACATAAGCACTGGTGGATCTCCTGCTGTTAATGTCACCTGCCCAATCTGAATCCACAAATCCATGAATATCAACAGAATGCGGAGGACCTGAAACATTACCATGATAGCAAATGGAATACTCAGAAGTACCCCTCAAATATTTGAACACTCGCTTAACTGCATCCCAATGAACCCGTCCAAGATTAGCCATAAATCGACTAAGGACTCCCACTGCTTGGGCAATGTCTAGTCTTGTGCAGACCATAGCATACATCAAACTGCCAACAACACTAGCATAAGGTACTCTGCTCATGTCCTCTACCTCACTAGGAGATTTTAGACAATCCTCAATAGACAACTTTGTCCCCAAGGAAATGGGAACACACAATGGTCTATAATCTCCCATGCTGAATCTGTCCAACATGGTCTTAACATACTCTAACTTAACCAAAGTTTTCTGTTGGTTCTGTCTCTTCTGATTTCCATTCCTAGAATGTACCTAGCTACCCCTAAATCTTTCATTTCAAACTGAGCTGACAACTAAGATTTAAAATTAGAAATCATATTCTTACCCTTCCCAATGAGCAACATATTATCAACATATAGTGCAACAATGAGAATATGATCACCATCAAACTTATAATAAACACAGTGATCCGATTTTGATCTCACAAATCTAATTGACAACACAAAGGCATCAAACTTCAAGTACCATCTCCTAGGGGATTGCTTCAAACCATACAAAGACTTCTTAAGTTTGCAAACCAAATTTTCTTTACCTTTTACCATGTAATGCTCTAGCTGTGACATGTAGATTTCTTCCTCCAAGTCACCGTGAAGGAAAGCTGTCTTCACATCCATCTGTTCTACCTCCAAGTCATAAGCTGCTGCAAGAGACAACAAGAATCAAATGGATGTCAGCTTTGCAATGGGAGAGAAGATCTCACCATAATCTATACCCTCCACTTGTGAATACCCCTTCACAACCAATCTGGCCTTATACTTCTCAATACTGCCATCTGCACCAATCTTCTTCTTGAACACCCATTTGCATCCAACAGTTTTCCATCCAGGAGGCAAAGGCACCAAGTCCCAAGTTTGATTCTTTTCCAAAGAAGCCATTTCTTCCACCATGGCCTCCTTCCAGGACCTTGCATCCTTCATATCCAAAGCCTCTGATACAGTTCTAGGTTCATCATTGTTAGTGAGCAAAGCATAAGCACAACTAGAATCAAGCAATGTAAAACCAAACCTTTCAGGTTGCTTCCTTATTTGTGTAGACCTCCTCAAGAGCTGAGGTTGAGGTTCAGCTTCTTCTTTTGAGCTTTCAGAGCTGCTAGAGCTCTCCTCATCATCAGGTCCAACATTGTCTTTCTGTTCAATCTTCTCAGGGGTGAGAGGAAACTGAACAACATCCTCTTTCTTTTCTTTTTCTTCTGGCTACAAAATAGTGGAAGATGGTGTAATCTCTCTGAAGATGACACTTCTGCTATACAACACTTTTTCAGCCATGGGGTCCCAAAGCTTGTATCCTTTCACACCAACACCATAGCCGATGAAGATACACTTAACAGCTTTGTTCTCCAACTTTGACCGCTTCTCCCTAGGCACATGTGCATATGCCACAACCAAAAACATGAAGATGCCTTACTAAAGGCTTTCTACCAGACCACACCTCCATGGATGTCTTTCCAACAAGAGCTGATGTAGGAGATCTGTTCACCAGATAGTAAGCAGTGGCAACAGCTTCAGGCCAAAACTTTTGTTCTAGACTAGCTCCACTAAGCGTACTCCTAGCCTTCTCCATTAGTGTCCTGTTCATCCTCTCTGCAACTCCATTTTGCTACGGTGTGTATGGAGTTGTCTTATGTCTTTCAATTCCAAGTTCCTTGCAATACTTATTGAATTCTATAGAACAGAACTCACCACCGTTGTCAGTTCTCAAACATTTAATCTTTTTACCAGTCTAATTTTTAGCAAAGGCTTTAAGCTCCTTAAACTTGCTATAGACTTCAGATTTGCTTCTGAGAAAATAAATCCATGTCCTTCTACTGTAATCATCTATAAAAGATACAAAGTATACAGATTTTGATAACGAAGGAACATTAACAGGACCAAACACATTAGAATGAATGAGGTCCAACACACCAGAAGACTTATGAGAACTCGAGTAAAACTAAACACGGTTTTGTTTTCCATAAATGCAATATTCACAAAAGTCAAACTCAAGATTATAGTCATCTAACCCCTCAACGAGGTTCCTATTTTTTAGGGTACATAGACCCTTCTCACCAATGTGGCCAAATCTCTTATGCCATAACATTGTCTTTTCTGCAGGAAGTTTAACTTCCAATGCACGATTACAACCATCAAGACTAGAAACAATAGATTTCTTCACTGCTCGTTCAGATGGTGGGGATGAAGTGACTACTGCCCTCTTCCTTGAGTCAGAAGAACTATTGCATTGTGTAATGCATGCTTCTAGCTGAAACAGAGTACCTCTCCAAGTACCCTTAGCAAGCACCATAGATCCTCTAGTCATCTTGCATCCTTCTTTCAAAAAGACAACCTACACACCTGCATCATTCAAACTACTTACAGAAAGCTAGTTCCGTGCTAAGCCTGGGATGTGCATAACCCCAAAGATCCCCTTCACTCGACCATCAAGGAATCGGATAGAGACTCTTCCACGACCAATGATCTTCAGATGAGAGTCGTCACCCAGATACACCTTTCCACCATTGAACTCCTCACACTTAGTGAACCAGTCTCGATGTGAGGTCATGTGGAATGATGCACCGAGTCGATTAGCCACACATCATCAGATTCATGGGTTGCCAGAGCTGCGATGAAGGCATCATCGTCATCTTGTGATTTGTCAGAATCTGAATCAGGAGCTTTCTTCTTTTTCTTCTTCTCCTCTTTGCATTCCTTTCAGAAATGCCTGGTCTTTCCACAGTTCCAACAAAGAGCCTTGGACTTTCTAGGAGATTTGGATCTACCCTTCTTAGCTTTCTTGTCCTTCTTCTTCCCTTTGTCCTTGGGTCTTCTATGAACTACAAGGGCTTCTTTGGCTTCCTCAGAAGACTTTCTCTGCATCTCTTCAGATAACATCGAATAAACCACCTCTTTCATTTTGAATGTGGATGTGGTGCTTCCGATTTCCATGACAAGATGATCCCATGAGTCTGGCAGAGAACAAAGCAGGGTCATACACCGATCCTCCTCCTCCATCTTTACACCGATAGATGTCAATTGTGCATCCAGCATGTTAAAGGCATTCATATGCTCAGCCATGGATCCTCCGTCCTCCATTCGAAGAGAATACAACTTCTTTCTCAGGAAAAGTTTATTGACAAGGGATTTGGCTTGATACACATCCCCCAACTTCTTCCAAAGGAGTTTTGCAGTAGCCTCCTCATGGACATTTAACAACACAGAATCAGCAAGACTAAGTCTTATGAGACCCTTAGCCTTTCGATCCTTGAGATCCCACTCATCTTGAGTCATTGTAGCTGGTTTAGTTCCATTCACACTTTCCCAAAGGTCTTGGTCAACTAACATGTCTTCCATCTTGAGCTTCCACAGCTCAAAATTACTGTCGTTGAACTCCTCTACTTCAAACCTTCCTGATGTGTTTGCCATCTCCTTGCTACAATAAGATACAGAATGCTCTGCACAAACTCCCACTCAACCTAAGATTAGCTCAAAGAAACCCTACCCAAAAACTAGGACCAAAGGTGATCAAGCTCTGATACCAACTGAAAGGAAGCTAGGTGTGCAGAAATGCTTCCTACACTGATCTATTAAGGAGAGGACTATGCAAATTCAAATTTATCCTAACTATTACAACATTGTTAAACCATTAAAATGAGATATAGCAGCAAAACACAAGAGCCAAAAAGAAGACAGAAGAAGAGAGACAGAGATTTACGGTGGGGAAAACCCTTATCGGGTGAAAAACCCCACACTCAGAAACCTGCACAATGTATTAACAAATCTCAAAGAATGTTTACAATACACTTGCAATGCAAGCTTCAATGGTCTTTGACACTCATGTCTAGAGTCAATCCGGCAGCATAATAGTACCTATAAACCTGTGATACAAACTCCATCACCAAGCACCTGTTTAAATAGAACATACAAGGCAATTTTGGACCTTTCTTGGAATGGGCATCCAATATGGCATCTTGGACCAAAACCCACGCCTAAGAACACTTGGTCAACATTGTAGAATGTGTCTGACACTTGTCCATAGCTCCCATCCCAAAGAGGTCACCACTATCTAAAATGGGCTATGACAGATGCTCTTACGACACTTACGACCGTCATAGAATCTGTCATAGCGGTTACAACTTACAACTGTAAGAGAATCTATCATACACATGCTATAAATAGCATATTCTCTTACAACACATCATATTCCACCTTGGGGCACCCAAATATGCCTCATTCAAAGATGCTACATGACACATGTCATTACATGTCTTACAACCTTCTATTCTCGACTCTTACATGTCATAGATTTGTCATAGGAATCCGTCATAACCGTTTTGGTCAAACATTCCTTACACAACATAGAAGATGCTGACACATGGCAGAATATTCCTACCACTAAGTGGGATGCCCATCTCCTCATGTGAGGACAAAATAACAAGTTGTCATAATCTATGTAGGATTGACACATCACCGTGCCACATCCCACAATATGACAAAGTGGAATTTCTATTTATTTACAACATAGGCAATTGAATAATAAATACAAACATTACAAATGCAAAGAATTACCAAGGTTGAGACACCTTAATTCCCAACAATGTCAAGGGTACTTCCACTACTCCATCATCCTTTAACATTTTTTCTCATTGTATTGAGATGTGTCAAGAACACTTCCACATCACCATCACCTAATGCTACATGTGAATCTAGAGTTGATTCTTAGAGAACTTCCAAAGATTCATCACATCAGAAGATTGATATTATCAGTTCTTTTGCTTCTATAGATTTCAAAGTTGCTTCAAGGAAGGATTCTAGAGAATCTTCAATACAGGACTTCATTGTAGCCACATGGCATTTTTTCACATTTCTCTCTTTTGGAGGAAAGTTTTTTCCAACATGGTTTTATTTCTTTCCCCACCTTATGAGAGATGCATTTGTACATGGATCCTCATTAGGCCTAGTAGCCGAGACCCATCTTTATTGTGCCAACCTAAGTTGTGGTTAAGAGGGTGTGTTAGTGTAGAAATACTAATGTTATTACTTATTATTTAATAGGCAATTATACATATATTTCACACATGGCTTTAAGCCACCTTAGGTGGTTATGTGTCGACTTGGAGAGTCCATCAAATTCATCTAAGATACATGTCGACACTCATTTTCCACTTGATGGAAACCTTCTTGCCACCACTACTTGAGTGCATGAGTCGACTCCTGAAGTGACTCAAACTCTACACCTATATGTACAACACACTTGTTCATAATTTATTCATTGTGAACTTTATTGCACTTTCATTCTTGTTTGTCAAACTCTTGCAGAATGTGTGATTTTCTATCTCTCGTGGTTCGACTAGTGCCGTCATTCTGCCAATCATTTTTGAGCTCTCTAATACAACTATTATGGAGTCAAATCTTATAGGTAAACTCCTTAAAATATTCTCAACATTTTTCTAATCTTCTAATGTCTCCCCATGAGACCTTGATTAACAATACCCATTACATCTAGGGAAAAAATTATTTACTAATTCAAAGTCCATCATTTATAAATTCTTAACGAGTCCATCATTTATATATTCATAAATTTTCTTCATACATTTGCAATTTAACTAATTTAACTTTATTTATGCCTTGATATCTGGTTTACAAACTTTGATATGCTTTATTAGGCCTATTTGTTGTTGCAACTCTTGGAATGATTGACTCATCCATTTCTTGTTGTTTAAAGAACAATGCTTTTGAATCTTTCTTTCTATTCTCTTTAAGAAGATCCTTCTCAACTTGTGTCACAGCATTATATGTTGCCTAATCAACTAGAAAACCATTTTTTACTAAATCCCATATATCTTGTGAACAAAACAGAGTATTCATTTAATTATCCAACAATCATAGTTCTTTCCATTGCATAGGGGAATATGGGGTTGACTAAGACTACCACCCACACCAACCATGCTAAAACAATTCTTTGGCATGCTTCTACTAGCTCTAATTAACTTGTCTAGATCCAAATGCTCTTTTTCTTTTCTACTCACATACAACCTAGGATATGCTTTAACATCAACAACCACAACCCATTAGCAATTACATATCTTACCAATTGCTTAAAAAAATTATGTGTGCACTATATTTTAAATGCTCATTTTAATATACCAAGACTTGTTGTACTCACACAAAAAGACTGTTATTTTAAAATGCAAATATACATATAAATAAAATATACACACAAACACATAGGAAACTTGTACAAACTATTGATGTTTGAATTAATCTTTTCTCTATAATGTTTAGAATGCTATCGCTGAATGTATATATAGAAAAAAATATCTACATACATTTGTGAAGTCTGGAGATTTTCCATCCAGATAATTCTATAACTACATTATTATTTTTATTTATATACAATCTAATACAATATCTACAAACTAGATTTACAATACTAAAATAAAAAATTTACAAATTAGATTTAAATAGTAAAATTAAATTTACATATTCCTATTAGATTGGAGACGACAAGTCATAAATGAAAGACTGACAAATGAAACAAACTTATCATCAAATACGATTGTTTAATAAAACCCAAATTTGTATTGCCAGCCATCAATATACGGAAGAGCTTAAACAGCCCGTGCATTTACAAAAAATTTAAGGACAGGTCCAAACAAATAGACTATATCCAAACACAGATAATTTAAAACAGTCAATTATTATCAACTAAACAGATCAAACTGATTTGTAAGATTCAATCAGAATCAAAATTTTTAAAAACATCCCACACGACAACGTGCCAGCTGTTTACGGTGAGCGCCAATATACCACTTTTCTACTATGGCTGATTATTTTCCCACAAACCCTGTTTGTATTACCATCTTAAGGATGCATATCCATTTCTAGCCAACATTTATCCATTGCTAACGAGCATTGAGGGATTCGGTAATCGTTCCATTTGATTTTGATGATGCGCCAGAAGTGGAAGTTTCTCCGTGGACTCTATACCCCACGTCCACGAATGCTAGCTGCAATGGTTTCTCAAAATGAACCTCAGCTTTACTTGACAGCATTGTCACCACCTCAGACATTGATGGCCTGTCAATGGCAGAAGCTTGTATGCATAGAAGCGCAAGGTTTATCACTCTCACTACCTCTTCTTTGTTGTACCCTTCCATCTTCACTTCACTATCCACTACCTCTAAAACCTTGTTTTCTTCATATAACCTCCAGACCTGCCATAAGTTTTTGTTGAAAAAGATCAAGCTTTTTACATAAAAAAATGACGAGATAAAAGGATTAGAACAATATAACTAGAATTAGAAGATACCCATTCAAGCAGATATTGCATATGAGGTGGTTGTTTCAAGTCGATGCTTTTTCTGCCACTGACAATTTCAAGAACCACCACACCAAAGCTGTAGGTGTCGGCCTTCTCTGTCAATTGTTAATTTTTATGTATCTTGGACAGGTGTTCTAGTCTCGGGTAGTGATTACAAGGCTGGAAACACAGCTGGAATAATTATCTCCATAACTAGATAATTGATTTTTCGAGAGACTTCTAGATATTAGGGTTTAGAGTCTAATTAATCCTAGCCATTGATTTAGATTAAATCATGGCCATTTGTTTTCAATGAGGGGATTATAAAAGAGGATCAACGGGCATTTGGAGAATACAGATCCGAGAAGTATTTGCAGCGATAGCAAATAAATAAATTTGCAGTGATAGCAAATTGATTTGCAGTGAGAGCAAGGGCGCAGCGATAGCGTTCAAGATAGCAGTAGTGGAATTTCTATAGGAGAAATTGGGAGAAGAATTTCCGGAGGAGATCATTGCCGGAGCTCTGCTAGTAAGAGGCAAGCAGTCTATGTATCTCTTGATTTGATTTAATAAAGTTTCTCATCTGCAGTACTGGTTTTCCCTTCGAGGTTTTTCCAGGGACAATTTGTCCAAAATGTTGTGTTGATTTTATTTTTCTGTCTCCATGATTTTTCCGTGAAGTTGCAGCTGTGTTATTATTTAATATTTGCTGTAAATTAATTAATTTTTCGGCAGCCAAATAATCTTATAAGATAGGAAATTAATAATTAGTAGCTGCAATAGATTTTTCACATGGTATCAGAGCGGATCTGAGGACAGAACAGGCACAGGGAGAAAGGAAAAATAATAAATAAAAAATCTAGGGTTTATAAAACCCAGTTTGACCTCTTCAAATTATTATTTTCTTTTGAGATGGCCTCAGCAGGTTTAAGAGATCAGGACAGATTGGATGGAGCCTCAAATTTTGGTGTCTGGAAAGCCAGAATTTCTTTATTGCTGGAAGAGAATGGTATCAAGGATTATGTGACCACTGTTGTACCTGTACCTACAGATGCAACACAGCTCGTAGCATATAAGAAGGAAGATGCCAAGGCAAGGAGGCTGATTCTTGACGGTGTTAAGGATCATATTGTTCCGCATATTGCAGAGTTAGATACAACAAAGATGATGTGGGATGCCATTATGAATCTATACCAGAATGCTACCCTTAACCGAAAGCTGATTCTTAGAGAAAAGTTAAGGAATACCCAGATGAATAAGGGAGAAGACGTCACAAGTTACCTCACCAGACTTAGACTTGTCAAGGATGAATTGGCAGCTGTTGGAGACAAACCAAAGGATGATGAGCTAGTACGAATAGCCCTGAATGGGTTTACTAAGCAGTGGGATGTCTTTGTTCAAGTTATTAATGGACGAGACACCTTACCGAGTTGGGATCGACTATGGAGTGACTTCACTCAGGAGGAGCTTAGACTAAGTCTTGTCAATGGAACCAGCAGTAATAGTCAGAAAAGTGAGGTGGAACAGGAAAATGTTGCCCTAGCAGGAAAAGGGAAAGCGAAGAAGGGGTCTGGCAAAGGATCAAATCCAAAAAGTGAGAAGAAGAAGGATTTATCTAAGATCAAATGCTATGGCTGTCACGAGTTCGGCCACTATGTCAGCGATTGCCCACAAAGGAAGAAAAATGAAAAGAAGGGCAAGAAGCAGATGGCAGCTTCAGCAAGTGTAGATGAGCTTTCTAGTAGAATGGAGGATGAGTTTGCACTCATAGCTTGCCTAACTAGCTCAACCTCATAGGGTGTTTGGTATATAGATAGTGGGGCGTCATTTCATATGACAAGAGTTAGGGAGTACTTCTCCAGATACAAGGAGGAGGACATCAGATTCCAGATTCAGATGGGGAATGAGTCCAAGTGCAATCCAGTTGGGAGAGGGACTGTTCTATTTCAGAGGGAGAATGGCAAGCCTATTTCCATTCATGATGTGTTGTATGTGCCAGGCTTGGGCATGAATCTAATTTCCGTATCTGTCCTTCAGGATAAAGGCTACAATGTACTCTTTAGAGGGGTGCATGTTTTAATCAAGCATAAGGATTAGAAATCACCCATAGCTATTGGAGTTAGGAGCGGCCGACTTTATAGGTTGCAGTTTGATACTCCTAAGGCACTAGTGAGCAGCAGTAATCCTAGAGATCAAGGAGAGCTATGGCATAGAAGGATGGGCCATATACATCATGGAGCACTTAAATTGCTTCGTGAGATAGTGATAGGTGTTCCAGACGTGAGCACAGAGCATGATGATGTATGTAAGGGATGTGTATTGGGGAAGTTTGTGAAAGTAGCTTTTCCAAGGAGTGACACCAGATCCAAGGGGGTTCTTGATCTAGTACATTCAGATATATGTGGACCAATGTCAACGAAGTCTCTCAGAGGATATGAGTACTTTGTTACTTTTATTGATGATTTCTCCAGGAAGACCTGGATATACTTCTTGAAGACCAAGGATGAGGTCTTCAATCACTTCCAGGAGTTCAAAGCTCTTGTGGAGAATTCGACAGGTAGGAAGGTAAAGGTTCTTCGGTCAGACAATGGAGGCGAGTACAAAGGGAAAGAGTTCTAGGAGTTCTATACTAGGGAAGGAATCAAGAGAGAGTGGACCGTTCCTTACAACCCACAGCAAAACGGGGTTGCTGAGAGGAAGAATCGTTCTATATCGGAGGCAGCAAGGGCTATGTTGTATGACCAAGATATGCCACGATACTTATGGGCAGAGGCATGCAGTACAGCAGTATACATACAGAACAGGGTTCCACATAAGGTATTGGGCAAGATGACACTAGAGGAGGCATTCTCAGGGAAGAAGCCAGATGTTAGTCACTTTAGGATATTTGGGAGTTTGGCATTTTGTCACATTCCAGGGGCTACACGTTCCAAGTTAGATCAGACTGCAGAGAGAGGGTACTTTGTGGGGTACAACAAGACCTCAAAGGCATATCAGATATTTATTCCAGGGACCAGGAGGATTATAGTCAGGCGTGATGTCAAATTCATGGAGGACAAGGCATATAGGAGGTCCAGAGATTTGCCAGCAGATGATCAGAATGAGCAGCCAACAGAAGCTCCAAGGATTGTTCAACTAGAACAGGGGCATCGAAGCACGAGTACAGTTAGTAGTATAAGCACAGGCTCAGGTGCTGAGAGTTCGCAGAGTATGGAGCAACAGATACAGCAAATCCAAGAGATGTATCAAGAAGATATGGAGTTTGATATTTCATCCTCTATAGTTGACAGGAGGAACCGTGAGGTTCAACAGACACATAAGGATACTCAAGAGTTTGTGGGAGCTCCTAGGACGAGTAATAGACAGCGGAAACAACCAGCTAGGTATAATGACTATGTGGCATTGGTTAGTCAGTTGGTAGATAGTGAGCCTTCTAGCTATCAGGAGGCTGCACAGCAACAAGTGTGGCAAGATGCGATGGTTGAGGAATATACCTCAATAATGTATAATGATGTATGGGAGGTTGTGCCTAGACCGACAGATAGGGCAGTGGTTGGATCACGCTGGATCTATAAGATTAAGCATGGTGCAGATGGTAGCATCAAAAAATACAAGGCAAGGTTTGTGGCCAAGGGGTTCTCTCAAAAGGAGGGAATAGACTATGAGGAGACATTCGCTCCAGTGGCCAGGTATACTTCTATACGAGTCGTAATCTCACTTGCAGCGCATATGGGATGGCAAATCCATCAAATGGATGTCAAGACGGCATTTCTTAATGGTGAATTGTTAGAAGAGGTATACATAGAACAACCAGAGGGCTTTGTAGCACACAGCAGCGGAAACCACGTGTGCAGATTGAAGAAAGCTTTGTATGGACTCAAGCAGGCTCCCAGGGCGTGGTATGAGAGCATTGATAGATACTTGCAGGGAATAGGTTTTGTGAAGAGTGAGGCGGATGCTAACCTCTACTACTTGGTGGTTGGGGGTGAAATTCTCATTCTTGTTTTATATATGGACAACTTGTTTTTAACAGGTTCACTGGGGCTTATAGAGGAGTGCAAGGGGACCTTGCAGCAGAGTTCGAGATGAAGGATTTGGGGCTTATGCACTACTTTCTAGGCATGGAAGTGTGGCAGACAGATGGAGAGATTTTCCTTGGACAAGGGAAATACTGCATTGAAATCTTGAAGAGGTTTGAGATGCAAGATTGCAGAGCCATGTCTACACCTATGATCACGAATTGGAAGAAGGTAGACGCATCCAAGGAAAAGGATGTAGACCCCACCTTATACAGGATGTTGATTGGATCTCTCATGTATTTGGTCAACACTAGGCCAGATATATCCTTTGCAGTAAACTCTCTTAGTCAGTTCATGGTTGAGCCGAAGAGAGTGCATTGGATAGCAGCAAAGCATGTATTGCAGTATTTACGTGGTACAATCAAGTATGGGATCAGATATGCTCGAGGTGATGGTATCAAGTTGATAGGCTATACTGATGCAGATTGGGCAGATAGTGCGGTGGATAGGAAAAGCACTTCAGGGTGCTGCTTTAGTTTGGGATCAGGAGTTGTCTCTTGGTACAGCAGGAAGCAAAAGTCCGTGGCTCTGAGT
Organism: Cunninghamia lanceolata; assembly: GCA_027924645.1. Classification (NCBI taxonomy): domain Eukaryota; kingdom Viridiplantae; phylum Streptophyta; class Pinopsida; order Cupressales; family Cupressaceae; genus Cunninghamia; species Cunninghamia lanceolata. The sequence goes on along the minus strand of BSBN01000391.1, from coordinate 38,789,794 downwards.
TCTGCAGAAGCAGAATACATAGCAGCTAGCATGGCAACGTGTGAGGCTATATGGCTTCGGAAGTTGCTGGTAGCCTTGTTTGGTCAGAGGGTTGAGACTACAGTGATACACTGTGATAATCAAAGTTGCATCAGATTATCTGAGAATCCAGTGTTTCATGATAGGTCTAAGCATATAGACATCAGATATCATTTTATCAGGGATTGTGTACAGCGGAGGGTTGTTCAGCTACAGTATATACCTACAGATCAGCAGGTAGCAGATATTTTGACAAAGGCATTAGGGAAGGTGAAATTCATCTTCTTCAGAGGTAAGTTGGGTGTTATGCAGAACACCTTCCTCGCTAAGAGGGAGTGTTAATTTTTATGTAGCTTGGACAGGTGTTCTAGTCTCAGGTGGTGATTACGAGGCTGGAAACACAGCTGGAATAATTATCTCCATACCTAGATAATTGATTTTTCGAGAGACTTCTAGATATTAGGGTTTAGAGTCTAATTAATCCTAGCCATTGATTTAGATTAAATCATGGCCATTGGTTTTCAATGAGGGGATTATAAAAGAGAATCAATGGGCATTTGGAGAATACAGATCCGAGAAGTATTTGCAGCGATAGCAAATAAATAAATTTGCAGTGATAGCAAATTGATTTGCAGTGAGAGCAAGGGCGCAGCGATAGCGTTCAAGACAATAGTAGTGGAATTTCTATAGGAGAAATTGGGAGAAGAATTTCCGGAGGAGATCATTGCCGGAGCTCTGCCAGTAAGAGGCAAGCAGTCTATGTATCTCTTGATTTGATTTAATAAAGTTCCTCATTTGCAGTACTGGTTTTCCCTTCGGGGTTTTTCCAGGGACAATTTGTCCAAAATGTTGTGTTGATTTTATTTTTCTGTCTCCATGATTTTTCCGTGAAGTTGCAGCTGTGTTATTATTTAATATTTGCTGTAAATTAATTAATTTTTCGGCAGCCAAATAATCTTATAAGATAGGAAATTAATAATCAGTAGCTGCAATAGATTTTTCACATCAATTGCCCATGGCTGGCATATTCAGGAGCCGTGTATCCTCTGCAAAAGGAAGACAAAGTGTTGCTATCTTTGCTGAAAACTTTCATTAGAAAAACAGTGGAGTAAAGAGGGGTTTTCTCACAGAGTTCCTGCAAATTTTGTGCTAACATGACTTTTATCATTTGGAAGACGTCTGGCCAGCCCAAAATCTGCTATTTTGGCCTGAAAGTTGTCGTCAAGTAATATATTGCTTGATTTGATATCACGATGGATGATACAGACATGGAATTCCTCATGGAGATAGGCCAGACCGCGAGCGGTGCCCAGTACAATGTTGAATCTTTCGTTCCAACTCAATGGATTTTTAAGTTCTCCTGCATGTAGAGCAATTCAATAGAGTTAGTTTCAAGACCTATTGCGTTTGCTGCAACAGACGTAAGAAAGAAAAAAGTGAAAGGTATGGAATAACAAACCAAATAGAATTCTGTCGAGGCTACTGTTGGGCATATACTCATAAACCAGGAGTCTTTCTGGGCCTTGTCTACAACATCCAAGTAAACGCACAAGATTTCTGTGATGAACATTGGAAATGAGCTTCACTTCGCTTTCAAATTCAGATACTGCGCGGGCAGATGTACCTAATATCAGCTTCTTTACTGCCACAACTTTGCCATTTTTCAACGTACCCTACAAAAATGGAGTAACCCAACATTTATAACTGAAGTTGAATCCATTAACACAAACGCCTATTGAGCGCGGGAAATAACTGATAATTTACCTTGCATACCTCACCAAACCCCCCTTCTCCAAGCTTATTTGCTTGATCAAAATTGTTGGTTGCCTTTTTCAGTATCTTGAAGTCAAAATCTCCCGGCCCACGAAGTTCTGTTGCTCCTTCAGTATCCACTGTTCCAGGAGTCACATTTGTTATATTAGTTTTAATTCATAAGATCGAGTTGATTTACAAGACTTTTGTTTCGTTATTTATAATATTTTGTAAGAAAGTTTTTGGATTAAATTCTGTTCTTTTATTTGTATTTTATACTGGGTAATCCAGCGTCACGATAAAAAAGAAGAGAATGATTGAAAATTGCAAAAATAATACTCTATAAATAGAGGAAGGAAGAAGGAAGGAGAGGCAGGTGGACCAACCAAAAATTTGAAAGAAATAATAATAATAAGAAACAATTAAAAAATAAAAATTTGTTGCTTTTTAGCTATATCTTGACCTTTCTTTTCTTAGTGTTTCTCTCTTTTTTTGAAATTTATTTTTTTAATTGTTTTTTCTTTATTAGTTATTCTTAAACATCATCCACTTCAACAGTCAAATGTTAATTTTGCCCAATAAAAATAAGGCAAATATTTACCACTTTTTGTTGTGAAAGAGGTGTAAAATATTTACCACTTCAAATTTTGCTGAAAGAGTGTGGCGTTGTTGTTGGGAATAGGGCTGCATCCGTAGGCTAAAAGTCTGGTCTCTGGATCTGCTCTAACGGGGGCCATTAACATTGGAAATAAAATAATGAACTTTACAATATTCTCCACTGGCTGTGTCCTTGCAGCCATGGCTCTGGATTTAAGAGAGAAACTTAAAAATGTGAGAACTCAAGATGGTATTTAACCTTTTTTTATGGCTGCAAAGTCGTAAGCACGTGTTTCGAAAATTCTCCAAGCTTTTGTTCCTTCTTCTTCTGAGTTTCGAAAAACCAAACAATGGAAACAAAATATATTAATCTCCCACAAATGACAGAATACGTCGATGGTGCTGAAACATACAATTCGATTGGAATGGACAGGATGGGCTATATTATACTAGAATAGAAAATTTCATTGCAATCCATCCACCAATTGAAAAAGTCTTTGAGTTCTAGAACGTATCCAACAAAGCGAACATAAAATTTTTTTAATGCTTTGTCTGGTTGTCTTACCATGTTCTAAAAGTATTTAACGTTTACTAATGACCGATTGTGTCAACGGTATCTAGAAGATAAACCAGATTTTGTGAAATTTAGCGTTGGGGATACGCAATTAAGTTTTCAAATGAAATGCACCAGAGAGAAAAAAAATTATATATATATATATATAGTCATCCCAACACATTGTTTTAAGTGGATTATATTGAGTTTAATGACATGGATTCAGATGTGGAGTTGTGATATTTTTCTAAATTTTTATTATTATAGTATAGTGTTTTATTTAAATTATTAACCCTAAAAAAATAAGTGTTATATATTATTTTAAATAAAAAGATTAATATTACATATATTACAAAAGTGAGTGGTAAAAGTCACATTCTAAAATTTAAGGAGGCCAAGAAATAAGATAAGAGACAATTACTACTAACCATATTTGTTTAGCCCAATTTGATAGAGAAGTAAAGATTCCTACATTAAAGAAAGCCAACTGTACGATAGGGAGTTATTGATTATTGTTTGAATATATTTTGGAGCAATGTTGAGGCCAAATGATATCACATTCCATTCATATAATCTTTTGGGAATTGAGAACGAAGTTTTATACTTATCTTCTTCTTTGATCTTTGTTTACCAAAAACTCAATTTACGATCAAACTTGAAGTATATGTTGCAAAGTAAAATTCTATTTATTAAATCTCAAAGGTATAAAATAATTGAATAGTTTTACAAATATATATTTCTTCTATTTACTTCTATTTAACTATTGAAATATTCAAGGTTTATTTAATTATGTGATATTTTGTTAGATTTGTAGTTTTTGCAATTTAGTGATGAATAGTAATTTGATAAGTATACTTTTTTATTTTATATTTGTAACTAAATGATTTCTCAAAAATGAAAGGAAGAACAAAATCCTTTTTATTTAAAATTACATAATTAAACAATAATAATTAAATAATTATTTTAAGATTAAGAGATAGAATATGTAATTATTTGGAGTAATGCTCTAAAATAAATATGAAAAATAAACAAATAAAATAATGGTACATTGGAAAATTAGTGTAGATATGTTGTGATAGGTGTCTTGAAGTGATCCACTAATGTGTAAAAACAGGGGAATGATTAGACAAATTTCTTGGAATCTAAAAAATCACTCGCTATCTATATATCTAGGTCACTTTTGTGACTACAAAAGTTATGTGTGAATTATGGATTTAATCTAGGCCACCATTTTGAACATTGGTGCATAGATCTCATATCTACTAAACCCTAATATTTTTCTTAGTTCACATTGATGTTTGTGACCTAGATTATTTGATTGGTGGTGTTTAAGCACACTTAAATTGATAAAATTGTTAGGCAAGGATTGATTCTCCTTTCGTTAAACCACTAACATATTAATTTTTAATGACTTTGTGAAAAGATTAAAGACAATAAGTAGTCATGAAAAAAATGCCCTAGATGTTGATACATGTAGGTAACATAGTAATTTAAATGCTTTGATAATGCAAATAAATGGTCTAACTATACAAAAGATATATAAGTACCAAATGTTTTGAAATAAATTAGGATTAGCCCTCATATACAACTCCAAAAGTTACATGTTAAAAATTTAGTACTTTTATTTGAAACACAATGACTAAATTGAAGGGTTAGCTTGCCCAAATATTTAATGTTTTAGGTTCATTTCCATAAATTGTGCAACTTACCTAGGTCAATCTCGCAAATTACGTTATTTGAACCTGGCCGAGAAATGGATAAATTTAGGATTAGGTGAGGTTGACATTATGTGCCAAATTTTAGTGAAAATCCTCATGTACACTTGTCATTGCTTAAAGGATAACTAGGCTAGAATGAACCTAAAATGCAAGAAACAATTGCCATTAAATTTGGCCCTACTTTGACTTGCATGTGAAATAGCATGAGGATGCATGTAAAACTAGAAGCAAGTAGTCAACATAATTTTTGAAATTAAAAAAATCTTAAAAAGAATTAATTTATAGATATGTGTTGGTGTAATTATTTAATTATACATTATATTAAGTTTACTTAGGTAATTATTATTTATTTACTTGAGTAAATTAGGAAATAAGAGCACATGTCATCTCCTTTATTGATGGGAGCACATGCAACATCTCCCTCATCAAGGTGAGTTCACTAGATATCTCTACTCTTACAATTGAGTCAGTCTCTAGTTTACTGCACTCTCCTCAGGGACACTTGTCACATTGACTTGTGCATGATTGAGCCTATTTATATGTACTTCATCCATTCATTTGATGGTTGATTTGGTTGATTTAATTCATTTCCTCTATTTTGGAATAGCTTGTATTGTTGCATATTACATTATTTGTTTTGTGCTTGTAGCTATTGTAACTTTCTTCATGCACCTAGATTCAATCTTGTGTAATTGGATTCTCATTGAATCTCACACAGTATCGGAGCTTTATTGGTGTTTGGAGTTTGTTCTTGTTCATTGAGGAAAGATGGTTTCATCTAGAGCATCATATCAAAAGATTCACATTGGTGATTCCTACAACAGATCAAAGCCCACCATCATTTCTAGAGCAGTTGATAAAGTTAGATTTGACTTAAATTGTTTCATTAAATTTGGACACCAAAGGCCATTTCTATATAGATTTAAAGCAAGTGTTTTTTTCTTTAGATTTGATGAAGAGCTCATTTTCGAAGCATTTTGGTGCAAAAGGAACTATGCCATTGCATCTGAAGTGGCCAAAAATCTATAGATCCATATAAAATTTATCCATTTTGGACAAATTTGAAGAAAAGGAAAAATTTGTTTTGTCTAAGGACGTTGTATGACCTCCCTGAGCTATATTGTATAGGTCTTATGTGTGTGTGTGTGTGTGTGTGTGTGTGTGTGTGCATGCTTTGTAATTTTTTTTGTTTTATAATTTAAAAACAAAAATCTAAGCACTGAGCATTTTATAATTTTTTTGTTAAAGTATTTTTTGGGGCCATGTAGGCGAGGGTTGTACCCTGTACCCCTGCATGGTAGGGGTATCAAGTACCCTTGACATGATAGGGGTGGGACCCCCTTCCCCTGCCTCCCTTTCTAAGGGGCAACAGGAGCCTTTGGGCCCTACACCACCCACATGGGTGGTGGTGGGCGCCTTGGGTCCTACCCCAAACCCTTTATTTTCTTTTAAAGTTTTTTTTAAAAACAAAAAACCAATAAATTACTTTTAAAAAGTTTTTAAATAAAAAAGAATAAAAATCTTGTCGCCTAGCAACTCCCTCCACTGATGGCTAGCCAATCGGCCACCCAGCAGCCACCAAGGGGGCAACCCCTCTTCAATGAAGTTTTTAGTTTTGGAGGGCAACTTTGAGAGTCCATATCTCAGTCATATGGAGGTGTTTTTTAGCACAATTTTTTTAAATGGTCTATTTTTCTATCCTCTTTGTATTGATGTACTCAATTTCTACTCATGATTACTAGATTTTTTTGAAAATTAGTTTTCTCTTAGAATTTGTTGCATAGTCACATTTTTTTGGACTTTCATGACTCATAACTTTCACAAATAGAAGTTCAGATTTGAGTTCCTCTTTTTTAAAGTGGCTATTTTTCCAAACACTAAATCATGTGCTAGCTATTTGTTCTTATGCTATTAATTGACTATGGTTTCAGCTTTTTCATCCATCCTAGACATTGTAAAACTCTATAAAATCAGTTATATGTTGTAATCACACTCATCTCCAAAGTGCCAATTTGACGCAGGAGGTACTCCCTCTGTGACACACAACTCAAAACTCACAACATAATTCACAAATTGCGAACACAAATTTCTATTTTATTTTATTGAAATAAAAACTCTTATACAATCTACAGATCTGCAACAACAATCAGCTACTTTCCTTTGAATAAATCAACCTCTACATGAGGTGTCTTCCCTCTGCCAGGTGCCTTCCTTGTCTTTTCTCACACCCCCTTTTAAATGATCTACATTTCTTTCCATGCTTATGGAGATAGGAATCTACCCCTGTTTCCCCTCTTACCTATTTGTTAGAGTAAATTGCATTTACCTTTCTTAAGTTTAACTTAGGCCTAAATAATAGTTAGGTTGGGAAGTTATTTCCCGTAACCTGTTCGGGTAGTTTTCACCTACTCCCGAATACTATTTATATTTTGCATTTTACACTATGTAATATATCTCATTCAATATTTTCATCTCTGGTGAAATAGCCTTGTGTTGCTTCTCTCGTTTGTGAAGATTTATTTGCAGGTCAAGTGCTCTTGGGTGGTGGTTGACACCAACATCAGAGCCATTCTCTTGCCCCTCCTTCCAATTTTGAGATCATTGATGTAGTGCCCCTCATTTTGGCTTTTGACAGTTGATAGTATTTCACTTGCACTTAGACATTTTTGAGACATGTGGATGATGGACTTCTTGTTTATGCTTAGTAAGCTCATTATGGATTATGGATTAGTGATGTGGTTGTTGATATTTGTTATGATCATTTTAGTGACATTGTTGATATTATAGTTAATGATGTGTTTTGACATGAACAGTTAATGGTTAAATATTTATGCAGAGTAGAGTTATCATGCTTTATGTGATTGGTTGATACCTGATTGTTAGTTGAGATGTTTATCTTTTATGTCATATTTTCAGTGAAGGGACGGTGTAGTACTACTCATTACAAGCACCCTACTACATTGCGACTCCTCGACACTGGGTGTTTGCTATATATGTTTATGCTTGTATGCAACAGCTCATTTTGATGTAGGTTGCAGGTACCAGGCATCGACTCCACATGACTAAGTAGGTCTGAGCATGCCTTTATTCCAATGGATAATGAGGATGGGAGATAACATGGGGTTCCCTATGTCAGTCATTGTCTTTAGTTTGTGGTCATGGGTGTAGATGTCACTCAATGGTACTTGCCCTCGGGTATTGGTAATCATTTGGTATGTAGTTGTATTGTTTAAACTTTTTGATTTATAGTCAATATGTAGCTTTGGAGATGCATTAATTATTATAGTAGTAGTAATAATAATAATAATAATAATAATAATAATAATAATAATAATAATAATAAGTTTAGATATAATAGTATTTATTTAGTTTGTTAATTAATAAATAATGTGATAATTAAAGAATATTGATTAGTTGATTTTTTATATTAAAATTAATGAGTAGCGTTGAAAGCTAGCAATAATAATGATATTGTTAATATTTAATACGTTATTGATTTTATCTGACATGTGAGATTTTATTTTATTTTATCATTAATTTTGTTAGTGGAAGTAAGTTGTCGGAGATTTGAAAATTATTCTCTGAGAGGTGTTATGAAGGCAATTAATTGTGGGGATCTGTAACAAAAAGATGGTGTTAGTGGGAATTAAATTGTTTTGGCTATTTTAGTTTTGGAGAAGATTATTTGAGGGAGGAGGATTTCTTAGAGGAGGGAGACAGAAATTTGGGAAAAGATTAGAGAAAAGTTTTGGAGGGAGAAAGGGGATTCTTTAGTAAGATTCGATAAAAGGAGCTTGGAAAATTTTGGGTATGTTTCTCTTCGATTAAGAAAATTTCTCTTCACATTTGTTGTGGACTAAATTTATCCATAGGTTTGAATTCTCCTATATGTAATCATTGATCTAATTTTCAATTTCTCACCATGGTTGATCGTCTCTGTAGTTGTGTCTATTGTCTTAATCATCTCAAGATTTAGCCTTGGAAACCAAGGACCCTTTGGTTTGTTTCTATGTTTACCTTATGCATCAATATTTACTGGAGCAAACACAACTTCTGTATCTATTAAAATGTTATCTTCCTTCACACTTTGGGATCATCAGTGTTGCTCCACACCATCGCTTGATTTTAATACTCTTGTCACATTTAAGATAGCTGCCATGAACTTTTGCTTGTAATCAGCCCACTCTCTGAAAATCACCAAGAAGTATTGACAATAATGGATTTTTGTCCCTGTATCAAATTACCAAGCAAGGTTTAGTAAACCAATCATCTGCATATCTAGGTTAATCCTAAAGAGAATAACATGATTTACAATTACTCATATAGATTTTTAGCAAATTTGAGATTTAGAAGTCAAACGAACCCCTTTGGAGACAGGGTAGATTGACTATGGCTAACTACCAGACCCTCTAACAATTGTTTTATAACAAAGAACCAGCATCTGAGGTAACTAATACAGTATTAAGAATGTGAATAGAATTTAACCACCAAAGATTAAAAATTACTATCTAGTATTTCAACATAATGCTCCATCAGAATATGATTGGGACAGAGTCTTCTATCTAGTGAAATCCTTTTGAACTGTCTGGAACAATCTATCAGTTAATAATGATATTTCATTTTCTCATCTATTCTAACCGTATCTCCTTAGTCATTATTTTCTCACATCATAGGAAAATGATCTCTAACATTTCGCCTCGATTTGCCCTTAGTATGGCGTGGTCCTTTCTGGTGGCACCGAGATATTTCTATCATCTCAAAGTAATGCCCAAACTCAGTAAAATCTACAGATATTGTTTTATGGAGGATGAAATTACTCGCACTCTATGCCATACTTTTGTCAATCTAACCTCCTTAAATCAATCTCTAGTCCCTCAAGTTGAACCTTCCAGTCATGGCAACCTGCAAGCATCCTACGATCATCGATATTTCCTTTTTACATCATTTAACCTTGAGTTGTCTGTGGGAACCACGTGTTAAGCCTTTTTGGCATCAGATAAATGAAAGCATTTTGTGTAAGGCTACAATTCTAATTGGTTCCATTTGGGTGACTTGTTTTCAAATAACAAACCATAATTTTTAATCATCGCCACCTAAATTATATCCTGAGGCATCATTGTTTATTCCAGGCATATACTGGTACGACAACCTTATCCTTCTCATGTCCTGGAAAATTAAAAATCATAATCTAAACCTTACCATCTTGGAGCAACCTATAAAGAAATTACCTTCAGCGAAATCTTTATTGTTTTAGATTCCTCTTGTTGGAATGGAGTTAACCAACCAATGTCTCCTCTCTTGCCGATCATTGTTACCACATTTTCTAGCAAGGCACGCCTTAGAGGAACCTGTAGTTTTCACCGTAGAAAGCTGTCGTACGGCCTCTTTGAGGCAAGGAGAAATATGTTTGATCACTCATATACATTTCGCTCAAATCTGTATTCAGTTTTTAGAAGTTTAGCTCTGCATAGAAAGTTTCTGTTTAATAGTAACTACCTTTTTAAAGGTACGGTTCATAATAGGTAATTTCTGTTTTAAACTTTTGTCCGTATATATTGTTTTGATTTTTATTCCTTCTAATAATTTTTAGAAAATAGTTAGATTTTCATTTTGGATTTAGGCGATATCTTTATTAGTACATTAAATTATTAGTTGGTAGAATAAAACTTTATCATTTGGTGGGTAGTGTAAATAAAATGAATGGGCATATCTCTCTATAGTTTGATAGGGTTAAAGTATTACTTAATTGGATATAGTCTAGTTAGTAAATGGCATATCTTTAAATAGAATTTAAGTTATGGGAATATTTATACCTCATTTGCCTTATAGTAGAATTAAATATTTCTAGGATAAAGTAACATAAGAATTTCTTTATTATTTGCTTAATAGATAAATTTATAGCTGCTTGAGGATATATATATATATATATATATATATATATATATATATATATATATATATATATATATAACATTAGAAATTTTGTTAGTTGATAGGAGAAATGATAATAATATTATAAATTTTTATAAATGCTTTTGGCTTATGTAATTTATCTCAAACTTACCTAATGTGGTCATAGTATAATATGGAGTTGTTATGCCCTTATTATATTGGTTTAAATATTTCATATTAGCATATAGTAGAAATGTAGGGTTCTTTTTATGAATGATTAATATCCAGAATATTACTAATTAGTACCTTGTTGAACAAAAGCATGTATAGATTAGTATAAACTAGAATGTTCATGGTTGTAGAAGTATAATTATTTAAGTTTTATAATTAGTGTAATTGTTCTAATAGAATAGTTAAATGTGCAAAATAGTTTAATGGGGATAAATGGATTTCTTTAGTTTAATAGAAAATAGTATAGTTAGACTAACTAGCCTTATTGATTGTTTTGTAAATGTAAATTTATTTAAATTTGAGTCTCAATTGTACCTATAGTTGTCAATTTTGTTATCAGTGTATAGGATAGACAAGAGTTATTTTGTTCTTGATTTTATGAGTCTTCAATTTATGTCATTTGCCCAGAGGCTATATCTTATGATTCATGTTATGGGTGAAAATACTATGAACTTATTGATGATTTTGACTCTCTAGATTCTAGAGAGAGAGGAAATTGGCTAATGTTTATTAAGACTTGGACCTTGCATACCTCATGTTATTATGTTGGCTTGTCATGAGAGTTGGAGGTATTACATGTGTGTCCTTCTATTTTGCCCTTGTATGGGTTGGGTCAACTAGGTGCAGGTAGGGGAGTGGCTTCCAATGTGGGGCCGACACCCAAAGTGGCTGTCTGGGTAACCCATTGGAAGTGTTTAACAAGTGAAAACCTAATAATTGACTAGGGGGAAAGGGTAGACTTCGCATTAATCTAGATAAGGTAGACCACATGTGTGACCTATGGGGCCAACACCTAGAGAGAGGCTGTCAGGGTAACCATAGATGGGGGCAAACATCTAGAGAGAGACAGTCAGGGTAACCCATGTAGAACCATGCGATGACACTCCTATTTACTGCACTCTAGCTTGCCCTGTTCTCTTGCCTCTAGATGTTGATTGTTGAGTTTAGTTATGTCCGCATGTGAAACCTGAGTTATTCTGTTAGTCCTTTTGTTCTTACTTCTGTCTGAGGACCCCATTGTTATCTCCTAGCTTGGGGGGTGGACCTCAGGGTTCCACCTGGTCTGGTGGAAAAGCTTAATCCATTGGTTTTTCTTTGGAATCATTTTTCATGTTTGTGGCAGATGTGTTCTTTCCAGTTCCAAATCTACTTTTGCATTTGAGGATTTGTAATATGTTTCTAGAAGTGTATAAGCCATGATTTATATTGTAATTTGATGTAATCGGTTAAGAAACCTTGTCATTATGTAAGCCTATATGTGAGGCCTGCCTTTTTCATTCCCGTTCATGTGACTATTTACCTTACTGTTGCTGATACTTTTATACTTGTGGGACTGTTGATCCCGGATTCCCAAACTATTAGACTTTATTATGTTAAAGGAAAACTAATTGGGTGATGTTAGATAGATGCTTGTACTAAGAGAAAACAAATTGGGTGATGTTAGATAGATGTTTATATTATAGGAAAACTAATTGGGTGATGTTAGATATATGCTCTATATTAAAGGAAAACTAATTGGGTGATGTTAGTTAGAAAATTGTAATGTGATTTCCTTTATGCTTCAGAGAACTTGTGATATCTTATGCGAGTGCAATTTTTAATTTGCTTCGGCTATGTTATTGATATATGGAATTAACTTTGCAACTAAGTGCGTAGGTATTTCTAACCAACCACAGATACTGGAGATCATCACACTTGATGTTGTAATCTCTTGTGAAGCCGATCGAGTTCCACGAGGAACCAAGATCAACTCTGTGTATGATGAAATGTTGTAATGTTAATTTGCATGAGGTTAATTGGGTTAAGTCTACCCTCTTTTAATTTGATTTATGATATATGTTGTAAGAATTGCTTTTGAATTACATTTTTAAATTTTTAAATTTTGGAGACCCTTTTCATGTGTTTTAACTTGACCCTGGGTGCTCTAACTAGGCTAAACTTGACCTTGGCTTATACCCCATGCATCTAAGGTCCCTTTTAGCTTGGGTAACCCTTGGTAAACCTCCATATGGTCACCTTAACTTCACACTGAAGTTAAGTGACGAATTTGGAGGCATGGGAGGGATAGGATGAGTGGTACCAACACTCAAACCCATCCCTTTTCACTTCCCAAGGTTGGAGATGACTCCAAGACCCACCAATTATGGAGGACTTGACTTCAAGTCTCTCTCACAATTGGTGAGTGTACCCATGGAGTTGTGTGGTCCTTCATGAGAGGAAAGGAAGGGGACACATGTGTCACCGTTTCCCTCTTTAACTCCTCTTTTCTCTCCCATGTGTTGGAGAGAGGACATGTGGTAAGGGGTGAAGGAGACTTTGGGGATGGGTGAGTGACATGTGTCAACACCCATCCCTTGGGACACACTTGTAGTGGAAAGGAAGAGTGAGGAGGTGACAAGTGTCACCTCCCCATTCCTCTAAGCTCATGGATTGGGCTTATTTTAATATCACTAGGGATAAGGTGAGGGGTTGTTGAATTTTTGAAAATTTTTATTGTTGAAAATTATTTTTGGGGAAAAAAGATAGAGGGAGTTTGGTGGCTTATGTTGGAGGAGATTTTGGAGGAGCTCTACATCAACTTCTTCCATAATAGGGCTTTTAAAGGTTGGTTTTCAAGGCTAAGGCCTTCCCCTTGTATTTCAATTTGCTTGCATGATGAATGTGTGAGATGTATTTTGCTTGTGTTGCATTTTGTTATTGTGGGGACTATTTAGTAGGGTGTTGTAAGAGCCTCTCCCACTTGGGAGAAAATGCTCAACAAGTGTGGGGTAGGGGAGGAGTGATCCTCCTCGAGGTCATTACCTTGTTTTTGGGATGTTTAAAGCCTAGAGGGCATTTTATGTGATTTTGAGTAATTTGTGATATGCAGGTTCCTTGGAGCTTAGTGTGGAGTTAAAGAAATTTCTTGTCTTGGAACATATTTTATTTTCCTTTACTCTTAAAGCTCATGAGAGAGACCTTGGCCTTCTTGGAGATCTTACCATTGTTAGTTGTCAAAAATGAGAACTTGGTTCTCTCTTCTTTGGTTGTAAAATTACATTCTTGAAGTTGTGTGTTGGACATTTCTTATAGAATTGAAAGTTAGAAAATTGTTAGTTTAAAGGTATATTATTGAAAGGTTGAATTGAAGGAAGTTTGTTATAATCTATTTTATGGAATTGTAAATTTGTAAAGTTATGAAGTTGTAATTGTAGCAAACAAGAAAGTTATAAAATTGTTATTTTGATAAGAAGGCTAATTAGTTGATGTCAATTTTTGGAGTATCTAATTAATTGAAATTGTTCTTTCCTTATAAGTGTAAAATTTAGTCATGCAAAGAATAAACTTGTAAAAAAAAAAAAGAGTTCTTTCCTTGTATTAGAAATGATATAGGAAAAATATATTTGCATATTATACAAATTTTGTTTTTAAAATAGCAAATCTATGAGTATTTAGAAGGAAAGTTGATAGTTGAAAATATCTAAATTATATATATTGTGTGTGTTTCTTTTTGAATATATTCACATGATTTTAAAATATTAACTGATTTCTTTAAGTCTATAAATCTAATTTGAGGATATATATATATATATATATATATATATATACAATTTTATATTAATTTTAATTAAACTGTGATTTGTGTTAGTTTGAGAATTTGCTATGTATATAAATTTATATGTATATATATAAATAAATAAAAATAAATTCATTAGATTTATGAAAAGAAAACTTAGTGTTGTTAATATATGTGTGTGTGTATTTATAACTCCACATTTATTTGAAGCCATCATATGCATTTCATATGTGGCCAATTAAACTCAACCTGTAATTTGAGAAAATGATAAATTGAGAAAATGAGAGAAAATGAGAGAAAAAGAGAAAGAAAGATAAAAGTGAAAACAAAAAGGAGAAAATGCACGACTTTTTTAGAATAGGGCCAAGAGTACTAATTAAGATTTAAAAATCTTTTAATCATGATTGGGGGTGATTTAATTAACAAAATTAATTCTAACGTTGGATTAGACCTAGAGTAGAAACTTAGTGGACTTCATCAAATGAAGTTAGTAAGTCCTGTCTATGTGAATTGATCTACAAAGAAATTAGGACTAATGTAAAGGATGCAGTGATAACTCTGATTGATAGATAACATGAGGGAGAACAAATGTTCGGGCTTTGTTGAAAAATGTTAAAAATTAGAAAACGGGAAGGAGAACAAATTAATATTAAATTTTAGAAAACATGAAGGAGAATAGATGTTCAGGATTTGTTGAAAAATGTTAAAAATTAGAAAATGGGAAGGATAACAAATTAATATTAAATTTTAGAAAACCTGAAGGAGAATAGATGTTCGGGCTTTGTTGAAAAATGTTAAAAATTAGAAAACGTGAAGGAGAACAGATGATCGGACTTTGTTGAAAAATGTTCCATTAACTTAATCAACTGTATTACCAATGTTAACTAGTGAGATGTAAGAAATTTACTAACCCAAATCAGGAAACCTCTTGAACGGAATTAGTGTTAGTACAGTAAACCCTATTCACACTCGTGAGGTGTTATGCTGCTAGAATTTTCCTAGAATTTAGGGTTTGGTTAGCTTAGTAAAGTTGAACCCTATTAGCAACGTTAACTGCGTCATGATGACCCCCTTGATGGCCTTCTTGCGATTGGTATGTGCATGTGTGCGTATTACCCCGATTTCAACTGTTTGTTTGCGTTTGAAGTGTAGGCCACCGAGTGCGCTTACACGTACAAGGGGGTTTCTAGGGAAGCATGGAAAAATTTTAATATTTCCTATCATGACCACATCACAAATGTGGAGATGACACGTGTTATGCGTGTCATGACCGCATGGGAAATGTGGGCATGACATTTGGTATCAGAGCCCAAGTTTAAACAGTGGGCATATTTGGGCACATTATTTATTCTGCAACTTTGATTGATTAGTGCCTACCTTGTTTTGTAGGATGCCTTCCCAACGTGTTCGACGAGTGCGATCGTGCAACACGGCATCCATTGAGGTGCACAGTGATTCCTCTGTAGAGGGACAGGGACCCGCAGTCATAGCAGATCAGCGAGTACCACAGGCACCACCAGTACTAGACATAGGTCCTCAAATTTTATAGACATTTCAGGTCATGTTAGAGAGGTTACCGCCAGCTATTCCAAAGCCACATGATGAGCCATGTAAGGAGCCGCATGCTGAGTCATGTGTTGAGCCACGTGTGGAGCCCCACGTCGATCCGCAAGAGGTGCCATGTATGGAGCCTTTTGTAGAGATACTTGATACTATAGTGGAGGAGGTAGGGTTAGCCTACCGAGCACGGAGTAGGAGTCCTCTGAGACTTTTGAGGCGAGATGAGACCATGAGAGTAGAGCAGATATATCATGGACCATATGAGTATGGGTTGGATGAGCCGGTTATAAGACTTAGAGACAGAGGAGACCCCATCAAAGACCTGCTTAGGCTCAATCCACCTACTTTCGCAGGAGCTACATAGGGATCTGTGGTTGAGGCTTAGCTTATTAGTTTAGATAGGTGCTTCGCGTTGCGACCTTATGGGAGCAACACGAAAGCACGAGTGGCAGTACACCTTCTGAGAGATGCAACAGCTACTTGGTGGCGCACTAAGGAATGCAAGCGCCGATTATCCTTAGATACACTTACATGGGACATATTCATAGAGTGCTTTAATGCATGTTACCTATTAGATCACTATAGACAATGTCGGATAGATGAGTTCCATGATTTACAACAAAGAGGACTCATGGTTGCTTAGTATGAGAGCTGATTTATCGAGTTATCTCGTTACGTAGAGTATCTCCACGATGAGAAACTCCTAGTACACAAATTCATCAGAGGTCTGAATCATGGGATAGTAGGAATAGTGCATATGGCAGACCCCCAGACTATGAGTGAGGCTGTCAAAAAGGCTTACATTGCAGAGGAAATTTAGGGATGAGGGAAGAATTCACGCTCGCAGTTTTAGGACCGTAATCACCAGCAGCAACAGAACTTTTGTAGACCACAATCCACACCACAGAGAGGAGGATTCAATTCTTCATCATTACCTCCTAGGCCTCTACAGTAGCAACAGTAGCAGCATCAGAAGAGGTCCAAACCCCAGCAGAGGGTTCAGGGAGGACAGAACCATGGTTGGCAGCAGCAGGGCCCGCGTAGAGATCAGAGACAGCAGGGATCTGTGGGACCCGCAAGGTCTCAGCAGTCTTACAGAGGTTCACAGGGGTCCACTAGATGGACTAGACAATAGCAGTCAGGTAGGACTTAGTCAGGGCAGTTGCAGGCTAGGGGCTCGTGTTATGTATGTGGTGGGGTAGGGCATATGGCTAGAGAGTGTCCACAAGGATTTACAGCAGAGCGACAACCCTGTTCAAGAGGATTTGAGCAGACTATAGGTGATGTGGGCAAGTCCCACCGCATGTTTACAGTAGTTGACAACCGCCAGGCTGAGTTCCAAGCATCAGATATTGAGACAATAGGTATGATTCAGGATTTCCCCATCTCTATTCTTTTTAACTCTGGAGCTACCAACTCTTTTTTGTCTACATCGTTAGTGGAACGTTGCAGGCTGGTGGCTTCTAGGTAGGACATTAGGTGGGAGGTTGAGTTGGCCTCTGGTGCTAGGATGTCAGTAGATACCTTGGTTAGAGATTGCGAGATCTCCTTAGGTTCCTTCACTACATCATGTGACCTTAGGGTTATGCTATTAGGATCCTACGGTGTAGTTTTGGGTATGGACTGGCTTGTGGCTCATAGAGCCAAGCTAGATTGTCGCCAGAGGATGATTAGTTGCTTAGATGATCATGGCTCACTAGTTGAGTTAGTGGGCATTCAGAAGCCCATGGCTGTTCGTATGATATCCACTCAACAGCTTAAGCACTGCATGCGGAAGGGTTGTCAGTTGTTCGCTATCATGGTCAGTGATAGATCAGAGGATGAGCCTAAGGCTTCTTTAGATAATCACCCTATCCTGAGAGATTTTGCTGACGTGTTTCCGCCAGAATTACTAAGTATGCCTCCACGCAGAGAGGTAGATTTCCACATCGATCTAGTGCCGGGTGCAGAGCCAGTGTCTCATGCACCCTACAGGATGACTACACATGAACTTACAGAGCTCAAATTACAGTTAGAGGAGTTACTGGAGAAGGGGCACATCTGACCTAGCGTTTCACCCCAGGGCACACCGATTATCTTTGTGAAGAAGAAGGATGGGTCTCTTTGATTATGCATGGATTACAGGCAGTTGAACAAGGTGATGATGAAGAACCGTTATCCTCTGCCTAGGATTGACGACCTCTTTGATCAGATGTAGGGAGCTAGAGTGTTCTAAAAAATTGATCTAAAATCTGGGTATCACCAATTGCGCATCACAGAGGCAGATATTCACAAGACTACTTTTTGGAGTAGATATGGCCATTACGCGTTCACAGTGGTATCCTTCGGTTTGACGAATGCCCCTGTAGTGTTCATGAACCTCATGAACGGGGTGTTCCACACTTACTTGGATCAGTTCGTGATCATTTTCCTCAACGATATTTTGATATATTCACAGACCAAGGAGGAGCATGTGGATCATCTGCGTTAGGTCTTGCAGTGCTTATGAGAGCAGCAGCTTTATGGCAACCTAGCGAAGTGTGCCTTCTTCAGGATAGAGGTACAGTATTTGGGACACATCTTATCAGGTGATGGCATCTCCATAGATCCATCGAAGATCAGAGCGATTCAGGATTGGCCAACACCCACTAGTGTGACTGAGGTCAAGAGCTTTATGGGATTAGCTGGTTATTACTGTAGATTCATCGAGGGCTTTTCTAGATTAGCACATCCCATCACTTCCCTTTAGCAGAAAGGGAAAGGTTTCACTTGGATCGAGTAGTGTGAGGGGGCCTTTGGGATCCTCAAGGAGCGTTTTACCAGCGCTCCCATATTAGCAGTTCCAAATCTTGCAGAGGATTTTGTTGTTTGTACAGATGCATCATTAGAGGGTTTGGGAGCCATGCTTATGCAGGGTGGTAGAGTGATTGCATACGAATTGCGTAAGCTCAAAACACATGAGCTAAACTACCCTACTCATGATTTAGAGCTCGCAACAATTATTTATGCTTTTATTTGTTGGAGACACTTCCTTTTAAGTCGACGCTTTGAGCTCCATTCAGATCACCATAGCTTACAGTACATTTTCACATAGCCAAATTTGAATGCCCGCCAGTGGCGTTGGATGGAGTTCTTATGTGAGTACGACTTTGATGTCCACTACATCAAAGAGAAGGAGAACATGGTCGCTGACGCCTTGAGTCGAAGGCACCACAAGATCCTGACACTGACATTGAAGGTGGACTTGAGAGAGCGTATCTTACAACATTTGCCTGAGGATGAGTGGTTTCTTGAGGTGCAGTAGGAAATCCAGAAACAGAGGGCCCTTAAGGGTAGGTTTGCAGGATATTCCCTTGAGCTTGATGGTTTGCTTAGACATTAGCAGCGCATCTATGTACCCCATGCGGGTGATCTACATGCAGTGATTCTTTTAGAGGCTCATAGGGCACCTTATGCAGCACACCTAGGAGTGAAGAAGATGCATGCTGATTTGCAACAGTTATACCATTGGGCTGGGATGAGACAAGACATTGCAGAATATGTTGCTCGTTGCCTTGAATGTCAGAGGGTCAAGGCTGAGCATCAGCATCCAGTGGGATTGTTGTACCCTCAAGAGATACCTGAGTGGAAATGGGACACCATTTCAATGGATTTTATTGTTGGTCTAGCTATGTCATCACGTCGCCATGATGCCATCATGGTGATAGTTGACAAGTTGATGAAGGTGGCGCATTTCTCACCTGTACGCATGACGTACAATGCACCATCTATGGTGAGAGTGTTTTTAGATCATATTGTCAGACTTCATGGAGTACCTCGCCGCATCATTTCTGACAGAGACTCAGTTTTCACTTCAACTTTTTGGAGAGCCCTACAGCAGGCGTTGGGCACTCAGCTCAACTTTAGTTCAGCTTACCATCCTGAGACCGATAGATAGACTAAGAGAGTTAATCAGGTGTTGGAAGACATGCTTCATATGTATGTTATGGACCATCAGTCTAGATGGGAGGAGTATCTATATCTGGTTGAGTTTGCCTACAATAATGGGCATCACAGCTCATTGGGTATGCCTCCTTTTCAGGCATTATACGGTAGACCATGCAGGACACCATTAAGTTAGGATCGGATAGAGGACAGGGTTACCATTGGTCCAGAGATAGTTCAGGATATGGAGTAGCAAGTCACACTGATTAGACAGAGACTTCAAGAGGCATAGGATAGACAAAAGAAGTATGCTGATGCTAAGAGAACTGATCGGAGCTTCTCACTAGATGACAGGGTATTTTTGAGAGTGCGACCGCACAAGAGTCCAATCCATTATGGAAAGGGCTCTAAGTTCACACCTTAGTTTGTAGGACCTTTTGAGATCTTGGAGCGGATAGGACCTGTAGCTTATCATCTAGCCTTGCCACCTAGCCTGTCACGTATCCACGATGGCTTTCATGTTTCAGTTTTACATTGTTACATCTCTAACTTATCTCATGTATTGGATTAGAGTGGTCTTCAGGTAGAGGCAGATGGTTAGCTGGCTTTGGAGCCAATTCGCATATTGGCTCGACGGACGCTGGGCCTTCGAGGTCGAGAGCTGGACCAGGTTAGAGTCTAGTGGGACATGTATGATGAGGTCACTACGACATGGGAGGATGCAACGAGATTGAGGACTCTTTATCCTCACCTCTTTGACAACTTCCAGGAGGAAGTACAGTCTTAGGGGGGAGGATGTGAGGCCTACCTTTTTCATTCCCATTCATGTGACTATTTACCTTACTATTGCTGATACTTTTATACTTGTGGGATTGTTGATCCCAGATTCCTGAACTATTAGACTTTATTATGTTAAAGGAAAACTAATTGGGTGATGTTAGATAGATGCTTGTATTAAGAGAAAACAAATTGGGTGATGTTAGATTGATGTTTATATTATAGGAAAACTAATTGGGTGATGTTAGATAGATGCTCTATATTAAAGGAAAACTAATTGGGTGATGTTAGAAAATTGTAATGTGATTTCCTTTATGCTTAAAAAACTTGTGATATCTTATGTGAGTGCAAGTTTTAATTTGCTTCGGCCATGTTATTGATATATGGAATTAACTTTACAACTGAGTGCACATGTATTTCTAACCAACCACAGATACTGAAGATCATCCCACACTTGATGTTGTAATCCCTTGTGAAGCTGATCTAGTTCCACGAGGAACCAAGATCAACTCTGTGTATGATGAAATGTTGTAATGTTAATTTGCATGAAGTTAATTGGGTTAAGTCTACCCTCTTTTAATTTGATTTATGATAAGTGTTGTAAGAATTGTCTTTGAATTAGATTTTTAAATTTTTAAATTTTGGAGACCCTTTTCATGTGTTTTAACTTGACCCTGGGTGCTCTAACTAGGCTAAACTTGACCTTGGGTTATACCCCATGGGTCTAGGGTCCCTTTTGACTTGGGTAACACTTGGTAAACCTCCATATGGTCACCTTAACTTCACACTGAAGTTAAGTGACGAATTTGGATGTATGGGAGGGATAGGATGAGTGGTACCAACACTCAAACCCATCCCTTTTCACTTCCCAAGGTTGGAAATGACTCCAAGACCCACCAATTGTGGAGGAATTGACTTCAAGTCTCTCTCACAATTGATGAGAGCACCCATGGAGTTGTGTGGTCCTTCATGAGAGGAAAGGAAGGGGACACATGTGTCACCCTTTCCCTCTTTAACTCCCCTTTTCTCTTCCATGTGTTGGAGAGAGGACATGTGGTAAGGGGTAAGCGAGACTTTGGGGATGGGTGAGTGACATGTGTCAACACCCATCCCTTGGGACACACTTGTAGAGGGGAGGAAGAGTGAGGAGGTGACAAGTGTCACCTCCTCATTCCTCTAAGCTCATGGATTGGGCTTATTTTAATCCCACTTGGGATAAGGTGAGGGGTTGTTGAATTTTTGAGAATTTTTATTGTTGAAAATTGTTTTTGGGGAAAAAAGATAGAGGGAGTTTGGTGGCTTATGTTGGAGGAGATTTTGGAGGAGCTCTACATCAACTTCTTCCATAATAGGACTTTTAAATGTTGGTTTTCAAGGCTAAGGCCTTCCCCTTGTATTTCAATTTGCTTGCATGATGAATGCGTGTGATGTATTTTGCTTGTGTTGTATTTTGTTATTGTGGGGAATATTTAGTAGGGTGTTGTAAGAACCTCTGCCACTTGGGAGAAAATGTTCAACAAGTGTGGGGTAGGGGAGGAGTGATCCTCCTCGAGGTCATTACTTTGTTTGTGGGATGTTGAAAGCCTAGAGGGCATTTTATGTGATTTTGAGTAATTTGTTATATGGCTTGAGAGCCAAAATATGAATCTTTTTGGAATTTTTTTTAACATGTTGGCTTGAGGCCATAAGAGAAATTGTGTTGAGATATTTTGAAGGAGTGGCACTCTAGAGTTGAGTGTGTCCACTCTCCTACCCCTTTTAAACTCACCTTGGTTGAGTTTGTGTGTTGTAAATATCCATGGGTGTAATATTGTATTTTTTTGAGATGTTTGTTTGTCTTGTTGTGAAGTGAATTTGAGTTCCCTAGGTGCGTGGATGACCTCCCTAGCTCGGGGGTGACCCTCTTGCGGGTCTACAGTAGGGAGGAGAGTAGGATGTGTGGTGTTTCTTTCCCTTTTTGTGATATGCAGGTTCCTTGGAGCTTAGTGTGGAGTTCAAGAAATTTCTTGTCTTGAAAAATATTTTATTTTCCTTTATTCTTAAAGCTCATGAGAGAGAGCTTGGCCTTCTTGGAGATCTTACCATTGTTAGTTGTCAAAAATGATAACTTGGTTCTCTCTTCTTTGGCTGTAAAATTACATTCTTGAAGTTGTGTGCTGGACATTTCTTATAGAATTGAAAGTTAGAAAATTGTTAGTTTAAAGGTATATTATTGAAAGGTTGAATTGAAGGAAGTTTGTTATAATCTATTTTATGGAATTGTAAATTTGTAAAGTTATGAAGTTGTAATTGTAGCAAACAAGAAAGTTATAAAATTGTTATTTTGATAAGAAGGCTAATTAGTTGATGTCAATTTTTGGAGTATCTAATTAATTGAAATTGTTCTTTCCTTATAAGTGTAAAATTTTGTCATGCAAAGAATAAACTTGTAAAAAAAAAAATGAGTTCTTTCCTTGTATTAGAAATGATATAGGAAAAATATATTTGCATATTATACAAATTTTGTTTTTAAAATAGCAAATCTATGAGTATTTAGAAGCAAAGTTGATAGTTGAAAATATCTAAATTATATATATTGTGTGTGTTTCTTTTTGAATATATTCACATGATTTTAAAATATTAACTGATTTCTTTAAGTCTATAAATCTAATTTGAAGATATATATATATATATATATATATATATATATATATATATATATATATATATATATATATATATATATATATTCATTTATATTTTATTATATATTCATTTTATTAAAACTGTGATTTGTGTTAGTTTGAGAATTTGCTGTGTATATAAATTTATATATATATATATATTTAAACATTAATAAATGAAATTTCATTGAGGAAATAAAATAAAACTGTGTAAATATTACACAGTAAATAAATTGTGTTAAATTAAAAAAAAATTAAATGAAGTGGTGGGGGAATTCAAACCCCCCACCGTGACTACCATTACAAAGGGTGTGGGGAGGGGGCGGAGCCCCCCCTCCCACACCCCACAGTGTGGGATGTGGGTGGGGGCTTTGCCCCCTCCCCACACTCCCCTTCCCCCTTGCATCCCACGAAACTCCCTTAGTAGCATTTGCTGCTACCTTTAAACCCTCCCTCCGCTGTTCGAACCACCGCGGCTGACCTTCAACCCGCCATCGAACTATGTAGCCATTTTTTCCCTCGGACCCTCCTCTGCGCCCCTCTCAGCATCTCACTCCCCTCTGTGGTCTCCCTCCATCGAGCGGCCACTCAGAACCGCCACCCACAACCACCACTTTGCCGTGGCTCCTCCTCTGTGCCCCCTCACGGCATCTCCACTTTGCGACCATCCTCCATATAGCACCACTGCCGCCGCCCTCCATGAACCCTGTCCACAAATCAAAAACAACAAATAAGAATTTTATTTGTTAGGGCTCAGCCAATGGAGCCATACAAATAGATTTTAGGGTTTCACTTTATTACCAATATAAAATATGAAAGAAAAATAAACTTGCTCATAAGTAATATATATATAAATAAATAAATTCATTAGATTTATTAAAAGAAAACTTAGTGTTGTAAATACAAATAGCATATATATATATGTGTGTGTGTGTGTGTGTGTGTGTGTGTGTGTGTGTGTGTGTAACTCCACATTTATTTGAAGCCATCATATGCATTTCATATGTAGCCAATTAAACTCAACCTGTAATTTGAGAAAACAATAAATTGAGAAAATGAGAGAAAATGAGAGAAAAAGAGAAAGAAAGATAAAAGTGAAAACAAAGAGGAGAAAATGCATGACTTTTCCATAATAGGGCCAAGAGTACTAATTAAGATTTAATAATCCTTTAATCATGATTGGGGATGATTTAATTAACAAAATTAATTCTAACGTTGATTTAGACCTAGAGCGGAAACTTAGTGGACTTCATCAAACGAAGTTAGTAAGTCCTGTCTACGTGAATTGATCTACCAAGAAATTAGGAATAATGTAAAGGATGCAGTGATAACTCTGATTGATAGATAACTTGAGGGAGAACAGATGTTTGGGCTTTGTTGAAAAATGTTAAAAATTAGAAAATGGGAAGGAGAACAAATTAATATTAAATTTCAGAAAACGTGAAGGAGAACAGATGTTCGGGCTTTGTTGAAAAATGTTAAAAATTAGAAAACGTGAAGGAGAACAAATTAATATTAAATTTCAGAAAACATGAGGGAGAACATATGTTTGGGCTTTGTTGAAAAATCTTAAAAATTAGAAAACGAGAAGGAGAACAAATTAATATTAAATTTCAGAAAATGTGAATGAGAACAGATGATCAGACTTTGTTGAAAAATATTCCATTAACTTAATCAACTGTATTACCAATGTTAAGTAGTGAGATGTAAGAAATTTACTAACCCAAATCAAAAACCTCTTGAACGAAATTAGTGTTAGTACAGTAAACCCTACTCACGCCCGTGAGGCGTTATGCTATCAAAATTTTCCCAGAATTTAGGGTTTGGTTAGCTTAGTAAAGTTGAACCCTATGAGCGACGTTAACAATGTCACGATGACCCCCTTGATGGCCTTCTTGCGATTGGTATGTGCACGTGTGTGTATTACCCCGCTTTCAACTATTTGTTTGCGTTTGAAGTGTACGCCACCGAGCATGCTTACACATGCGAGGGGGTTTATAGGGAAGCATGGAAAAATTTTGATATTTCGTGTCATGACCACATGACAAATGTGGACATGACACGTGTGATGCGTGTCGTGACCGCATGGGAAATGTGGGCATGACACTGTATTTGATCTTATTTTGTAAATTGAAAGGTGTAATCTTCTTATTGTGTAACAAAATTACTAATGGACATTTTTGATGTAGTATGTTGTTAATGATCTATGTTTAAAATTATTTAATGTAATTATGTTCCCTAGAGATGTTAGTTGTTTAAATAGTTTAAATGATGTAACTAGTTATTTTATCTAGTGATTAATGCAATCATTTGTAAAAAATATATATATATTTCCGCATTTTCTTGTTTAGTTAACTTAACTCTCTAGGGTTGTATAATAGGGCATTAGAATTGATATTATTGCAATGCTCCCGGGCCAAGAGATATCTAGAGGATGTTATTGCTCAACACTTTGGCAATAGAATTGCAACATATCTAGGTTTTCTACTTCATATATTCAATCTTATTGTTGGATCATCATATTTTCTCAGCAGCGATATAGAACTATATGCATTTCAGTCGGCCTGAACATACTAGTCTCCCAGGTAGTGTGTGGGAATCCTACAGGCATTCCTCTCTTTCTACTGGCTATTGGGAGAGAGAGGACATGGCAAAGTGCAGCGAAGGGGAAAATTGATTTCTGGAGGACGTTTTGTCATGGTTTGCAACTATCTGATGTTCATTCTCTTTTGAATTATATGCAACACATATTGGCTGGGTGGATATATATTATACTTCAAACTTTAGTACTTTATAAAGTCTTCCATAAATATTTCCTTTTAGGGCTTCTTTTCTGTACATAAGGAGGTGGGCCCATCAGGATTGGGCGTTGCTGTGAAGTTGATTTTGTATCTTTTGTCCCACATTGCTGGAATTGGCAGTTTTTTGGCTATTGAAATAGCCTATCACTGCATTCACTTATTGTGAGTAAGTCTCACAAGAGGCTATCTTTCTTGTGTGCTTGGTGGAGTTTTATTGGTGTTAGCATGGAGATCAGGAAATTGGCCTCACCATTTTTTACACCAAATCATGTTTAATTCTTTTTTGGAAGTTTTTATACTTGTGAAAGCACTATCTTTGAAATTTTTTAAGAATTCAGTTATAATGGTTTCTTTGGAGAAAGGGAACTTTAGGAAATGGAGTGATTTTATTCTCACTCAGTTTAGTGAGCAGAATCTATTGCCATATTTACATAATGAAGTTCCTATTCTATGCACACCTTGTGGGTATATGTTTTGGAAAGGATATAGGGCTCAAGTCTTTAGAGTTATTTATGAGCATATAAATGATGATGACCTTTTGGATTCACTTGTTCATTTTGAGTGCCCTTATGCTCTTTGGACTTACATTCTAGAATTATATGGAGATCATGATACTTCACCATCTCTCGATGACCCTCTTTCCAATACCAATGTGCCTTGTTACTCTTCATAGAAGATAAACCATGCTTGTGATCCTTTGGAGGTTTTTAAGACTTTAGATGAGGTTGCAGTTGCTTTAGAGGTTATTGATTCTTTGTCAGAGATAGTTGATCCACCATCATTAAGTACTTCCATCATTCCTAAGCAACAGGATTATCATTGTCTTCCTAATTGGGATTCATATTTGCTGGATATTGGTTCATTGTTCATGGAATCTCACATTTTAGACTTGGAAGACACATTTGAGGGATCAATTTTCCTATTTGATGATAGTTGTGGTACAACTATTGTAACTCCATCTCTGTCTTTAGAGAATGTTCAAAATTAGTTTCTAGTGGTACCTTGTTTGTCACCTTCTATTGTGATTGGGCATGTTCCTGATTGGTTCGTGGCATCATTTTCCAAGGTCTTGGCGACACATGAGCAGTTTTCAGAGACATTATCATCCTACATTTAGATTTCACTTGCTAATTCCTACTCAGAATGGGAAGCATACCTGCATCTGTACCTTGTTTTGTTTCTTCCAAAAGGAAGATAAGTTGTTTGTTGACATTGGATGATGTTTTGTCTTCAGGTACTTACCATTTTTGTAGACGATTACACATTGTGGGGGGGACTACATAGTCTCTCTCTTTCCCTCTTATGGGGGGATCATTGATTGTATATATATGATGTATGTAGTCCTTGGGGCATGTTATTGAGTCCTACATCCATGCATCTTGATTTTCTTTTCTCTCTTTTGGAAAGGAGTTTTTGCCCACAGGGTTTTTCTCCTTTTCTCCATTTGTGAGAGATTTCTTTTTTGCTTTGTAAATGGGTACCTTGTTGCAAGTATGTGCTTAATCAGTGTTGTCATTGATGTCAACATATTCTTGTTGTCATTGGTGTCAACTGTATCCTATTCCATTTTTTGTTTAGAAGACTTGTATGTTGAGGATATTGAGAAAATTAGCCTCTCCGAAAGAAACAAGTAAGCCACAGAGAAGTGCAGTACAGACAGTGAGTTGTATGCTGAAGAACAATCTGGTAAATT
Organism: Cunninghamia lanceolata; assembly: GCA_027924645.1. Lineage (NCBI taxonomy): Eukaryota > Viridiplantae > Streptophyta > Pinopsida > Cupressales > Cupressaceae > Cunninghamia > Cunninghamia lanceolata. Next base: position 38,762,080 of record BSBN01000391.1, on the reverse strand, counting down.
GCTCCCTATTTGTTCCTTCTTAAAGATCGTGGTCTGTAGATTGGAATTAAGTTAGAGGTATGTCTAAGGATGCTACATTTTGGGTCTAAGCCATCCGCATGAAGATCTGAGTGAGTTGTGTTCACCAAAGTGAAGCCTGCTTTTTCTGTAAGTTCAGTTGAGATAGGAAGACAGTATTTGGCTCTGCATTCTTCCGCAATAAAGTATTTTACTCTACGGTTCTAGAGGGAAGTCTGGGATGATCATAAGTGCCTACAGTTGTAATGGTTCATGGTTTGGTGGTCTGCAAGCTATCTTTCTTTAATGACAGTTGAAGATAGTAAAGTTCATGTACTTTGGTGAGAAGATTCCTATGAATAAAGTGGATAAGATTCGTGCGCTTGATCCTAATGATTATAGCATGCTTGTGGATGTCTCCTAATCATGTTCCTATCTAGACTTTGGTCCGCATTAATAAATTGATATGGTGTGTGAAGATTGTTCCCAGATAACGTAGTGTGTAACTAGTCTTGGTCGACCTAGTTGATCCCAGTAATTGCGGAGATCTCTGGAAGATTGTGGAAATGTGTTGTGGTATGGAAGATCATGTTTGAGTCCCAACTAAGGCATGACGTGATCCGCATTTCATTTCCTTTGCATGATGTTGTAATAGGTCAGGACCTATTTTGTAAATGTTTGTAATACCGACCTTGGAGATTGTTCCAATGGTTGATGCCGACCTTGATGATCATTCCAAGGTTGATGTAGTGTATAAATACTTGTAGCTGAGTCATGGAAAAGTTGTCCTTGAGCAAAAATGAGAATATATTAAGAAAGGTCCAAAGGCAGAGCAGAGAAGAGGTAGAGGAAAGAAGAGGAAGAGCAGAGTAGAGAAAGAGTAGAGTAGACGAAGAGCAGAGCAGGGGAATTATTGTACTTTAGTTAAAAATATAGAAAGGTGTTGATCATAGCAGTGAATCTGGCAGTAAGCCACCAGTAAGGTTTAACAACACTTAGGGTTTAACAGCCCTTATTGTAATCTTGCTAGGTTTAGGGTTGAGGCAGTGAGCTTTCTAGACCTAGTTGTTCTTCATGGCAGTAAGCCAATATGTTTAGGCCCATGGGGTGACCAATCCTGAACATCACTATTTCAAGATTGCAATATATATTAAGAGTTAATCATCTCCATGGTTTTTCCCCACCTTGGGGTTTTCCATGTAAATTTGGTGTCTCTTGTGTTTGATGTTGTTAAGTTTCTAATTTCATGCACTCATTGTTAAATCTTAATAATTGTGGATAAGTGATGAATGTTTAATTGTAGAAAGTGTTTAATTTTTTGTGACAACTGATTCACCCCACCCCTCTCAGTTGTCTAGTGCATATCAACAATTGGAATTGGAGTCAAGTCCCTTTGGAAAGAGTCTAACAACTCAAGTGAGATCCAAATGGTGACAAAAGGAAAGAAAATACTCTCTGATACAACTGAATGCTCATCAAGAGATATCAAGAGCAAATTGTCCAAAGAAGCAATTCACAAAGATCAAAATGACAACCATCAAAGATTGCCTGAAGCTTGTACCAGTGATGAAGATTGTTGGGTTATTGATAGTAGCTTCTCAAACCATATGACTAGAGACAGAAGCAAGTTCGTTAGTCTAGAAGAATACAATGAAGGGCTAGTCAGGTTCAGAGATGGCTATACTGCTGAAGTCTATGGAATAGGATCGACAAATTTTGGCAACAGACAAATTTCTAAAGATGTTCTTTATGTAAAAGGTTTGAAACAAAATCTCCTAAGCATCAGATAGTTATGCAGGAAGGGATTCAAGTTTGTATTTGAGAATGACTCTCTTGAAGTCAAAGAAAAATCTGGAGCTACAATAGCAATTGGAGAAAGAACTGAAAAGAACCTCTATAATCTCAGAAAAGGTGACTTTCTTGGATACACATCTCAGACAAATGAAAGCTGGGTATGCATAGAAGACTTTGCCATACAAATTTTGATGACTTAACAAACTTAGTTCATATTGTGAAGGATCTACTAGAGATTGATTACTCAAGCAACATCAGTTGTAGGAAATGTCAAAGATTGTCAAGAAAAGCATGGCAAGATAAAGAACGATCCTCTACTGAACGATTGGAATTAATTCATACAAATTTTTGTGGTCCTACAAGAATACCAAGCCTCCATGGTCAAAGGTACTTTATGTTTTTCATTGATGACTTTTCTAGAATGGCTTCGGTTAATTTTTTAAAAGATAAATCAAAGATTCTAGAGGCACTCAAAATTTTTAAAGAAACCCTTGAAAATGAGCTAGGCATGAACATCAAAGGTCTAAGAATTGGAAAAGAAGAAGAACATATCTCCAATGATTTCAATATATTTTGTGAAACTTATGGGATAGAAAAATAGCTCTCTGCCAAAATTAAGATAATAGAAGAAGCAAGTAGAACTATTAAGGAGAATGCAAAATTAATGATGGAAGAAGAAAATTTACCAAATGTATTTTGGAAGGAGCCAATACAAACCACTGTCTACACATTAAACAGAGTTTAGGTAACAACCAAAGAAGGAAAGACCCCTGCTGAGTTATGGTGTGGATCAATACCCACTGTGAAATATTTCAAAATCTTTGGAAGTAAATGCCTCATCAGAATGGAAAAGGACAATGTTAAGTATGAGGAAGGCATTTTTCTTGGATACTCATCTTAGACCAAAGCTTATCAGTGTTTCAACAATAGATTGGGAAGGATCGTGGAAAGTACAAAAGTTAAGGTTATTGAAAACATCCAGGAGAATTCGGTCTCAACCAACAAGAGTTTACACATTGAAAAATAAGAAGGTTCCCAGACCACCGAATGTGATATGGGAGACCACAAAGCTGTTGTAAATCAAATGAATATGTGCTTAATTGCCAGTATTGATAGAGACAACTCAAGAACTGTAGATGAAGACATGGATTTGAAAGAAGATTGAAGAAGGCAAATCATGCAGTTACAACAAACTCTAAAAGAGAACATTGAAGAAAAGACAAAGATTGAGAATTGTTTGAAAGACAAAATTAATGACTGCATAGAGCTTGAAGAAGAGGTAGAAGACTTGAAAGCTGATCTAAAACATGTACAGGCTCAAAGAGATCAATTCAGTGTGAGTGCTGCCAGATATGATAGGTTAATAGCAGAACAAAAAAATGATAGAGAAGGCATAACATTTGGAAAAGACAAAAGATTTAGAACAAGTCAAGAAGAGGACAAGATCAGACATACTTAGAATCAAAGTAGAAGACTATCAATCAAATAGCCAAACGCTCAAAGGTACTTTTCTTTCAATGGTTACTACAATTTATGAAATAAATTCGGTCAAAAGGCTAATTGGTGTAGAAATAGGGTGAATCAAAATCTCCCATCCTTCTCTAGGCAGAATTCCATTAGATGCTATGCTTTCCACAAAATGGGACATAGAGCTAATGAGTGTAGAAGCCAAGTGAGAAAAGGCTATGGGACAAATGGGAAAATGGAATCCTTCAGTGGCTACTATTATATATGCAAGAAATTTGGACATAATGCTAGCCTATGTAGGTCAAGGATGAATGAAAGGAATAATGGTTAGAAAAATACTATTATATATGTAAGAAATTTGGACATAATGCTAGCCTATGTAGGTCAAGGATGAATGAAAGGAATAATGGTTAGAAAAATACTATGTGTTTTATTTGCAACAAGCCTAGACATGTTGCAAGATTTTGCAGAAGTAAGAACATGAAGAAGGATAATCAAGAAGAATTGAAGAAATCAGTGGAAAAGGTTGATCCAACAAAAGTCAAGGAAGAAATGAACAAGGTTTGGGTTAGGAAGGAAACAAATGAAGGAAGAGATGAGTCTGCTCCAGGTTCCATAGCACCTACTTCCTCCGAGAAGTAGATTGTGAGTCATGGCTTAGGGGGAGCTATATTAAAAATTCTAAATCCCCTAACAAGATAGTCTGTGCTGAGATTCGGCACAAAGATATGAGGACTTACATGGCAAATTGTTTGAAAGGAACTCTGTAGATCAAGGTACAAAAGGATTATGGTCTGGAAGCCCAAAATGACTAAATATAAAGTAAGTAACAGAGATTGAATCAATATGTTTCCATAGTTGATGATCATTATATGTGGTTCAGACTTAAGCCTAAAATAGTATAAAGCATCTAAGTATTGAGTATTTTGATGTATGATTTTGAAAGTATGTTAAGAGGTAAATGATGATTGTGGGATATGAATTCTGGAGTTTCATGTGGAGTTATGACGTGACAGACAAATTGGTCAAGTGTGTACTTAAGGGATAAGCTGACAAGTCATGAATTTTGGCTAAGTATCTAACCAATAAAATTAAGTGATAGGGCTCTGGTATTCTGGTCCGCTTGGGTTCGCCATTGAAGATAATGTTCTGCAGTTCTAACATATGATTATAAACTAGATGAGCTTTCAAGGCAATAATTGTGAATGAGATACAATTGAGGATCTAATGCTTAAGGTCTGATAGTGGAGGTGAGTTCACATCAGATGAATTCAATAATTTTAGTAAAGAACAAGGGATAAGGAGACAATTGTTTGCTAGGTAGGAAATATAGGACAATCCAAGAGGCTGCTAGATCAATAATGAAGGATGCTGACCTATTGCATGCATACTAGAGAAAAGATATACATACTACTATCTACATTCAAAATAGAGATTAAGTCAAAAGTGTTGCAATAAGAGTCCAGGAAAGATCATTGAGAGTGCTATTATGAAGGTTGATGAAATCAGAGAAAGAATAACATCAAATGGACTTGTTGAACAAGAAGACAGTCAAGTTGAAGAAGAAAAGTTTTGGAAAGAATTCATGAGATCCCTAGAGATTGTGTAGAAGTACCACACTCAAGACCAGTTCTTGGGTAAAAAGAGCTAAGGTGCATTGGAAAAGAAAAAGAATTCCAGGATGAGGTATGCAAGGATAAGTTCTCAATCAAAGAAATAATAAGAAAAAGGTGTAGCAGTGTAGGTAATAATCAGAGATGGTTGCTGAAGTCAAAAAGATTATGAAATTATCTCCCAAGGGAAGAAGGTAGATGATAATATGAATTTCTGATAAAGAACAGTGAGTATTGCAGTGTTGTTGGCAAAGAAAATAGGGTAGTAGCAGCAAGATCCTAAGGTTAGAATTGACAAACCAAGAAGGAGAGAACTTCACATAAAATTATAGTTAGGAAAGCATCAGGTAAGGGGGAGCAGTCAATTGAAGAAAGTTTAGAAGAGAGATTAGATCAGAGCAGAAGAGTGCAAGTATGTGCCCTTTGCCATTCATGTCAAAGGGGGACAAAAGTCATGTGAAAAAAATAGAGTTGAGATGTGTAAGAGAAAGGGGGATAATTTTGGAGAAATAAAGAGTGCAGGTGTGTAAAGAGAAAGGGGGAGAATCTTGTCTTGATGGCTGTTTCACATCATATGTTGACATCAATGACAAAGGGGGAGATTGTTGCAAGTATGTGTGTAATTGGTGTTGTCATTGATGTCAACATATTCTTGTTGTCATTGGTGTCAACTGTATCCTATTCCATTACTTGTTTAGAAGACTTTTATGTTGAGGATATTGAGAAAATTAGCCTCTCTGGAAGAAACAAGTAAGCCACAGAGAAGTGCAGTACAGATAGTGAGTTGTATGCTGAAGAATAGTCCAGTAAACTGCTCCGCATTTGTTGCTTGAAGATCATGGTCTGCGGATTGGAAGTAAGTTAGAGGTATGTCTAAGGATGCTACATTTTGGGTCTAAGCCATCTGCATGAAGATTTGAGTGAGTTGTGTTCACTAGAGTGAAGCCTACTTTTTCTGTAAGTTCAGCTGAGATAGGAAGGCAATATTTGGCTCCGCATTCCTCCGCAATAAAGTATTCTACTCTATGGTTTTAGAGGGAAGTCTGGGATGATGATAAGTTCCTACAGTTACAATGGTTTGTGGTTTGGTGGTCCGCAAGCTATCTTTCTTTTATGACAGTTGAAGACAATAAAGTTCATGTACTTCAATGAGAAGATTCCTATGAATAAAGTGGTTAAATTTCATGCGATTACTCCTGATGATTATAGCATGCTTATGGATGTCTCCTAATCATGTTCCTATCTGGACTTTGGTCCGCATTAAGAAATTGAGATGGTGTGTGAAGATTGTTCCCAGATAACGTAGCATGTAACCAGTCTTGGCCGACGTGGTTGATCCCAGTCATTGTGGAGATCTCTGGAAGATTGTGGAAGCATGTTGTGGCATGGAAGATCATGTTTGAGTCCCAGCTAAGGCATGACATGATCTGAATTTCATTTCCTTTGCATGATGTTGTAATAGGTTAGGACCTATTTTGTAAATGTTTGTAATACCAACCTTGGAGATTGTTCCAATGGTTGATGCCGACCTTGATGATCATTCCAAGGTTGATGTAGTGTATAAATACTTGTAGCTAAGTCATGGAAAAGTTGTCCTTGAGTGAAAATGAGAATATATTAAGAAAGGTCCAGAGGTAGAGCAGAGAAGAGGTAGAGGAAAGAAGAGGATGAGAAGAGCAGAGGAAGAGTAGAGCAGAGGAAGAGTAGAGCAGGGGAATTATTGTACTTTAGTTGCAAATATATAAAGGTGTTGATCATAGCAATGAATCTGGTAGTAAGCCACCATTAGGGTTTAACAGCCCTTAGGATTTAACAGCCCTTATTGTAATCTTGCTAGGTTTAAGGTTGAGGCAGTGAGCCTGCTAGACCTAGTTGTTCTTCATGGCATTAAGCCAATATGTTTAGGCCCATGGGGTGACCAAGCCTGAACATCACTATTTCAAGATTGCAATATATATTGAGAGTTATTCCTCTTCGTGGTTTTTCCCCACCTTGGGGTTTTCCATGTAAATCTGGTGTCTCTTGTGTTGATGTTGTTAAGTTTCTAATTTCATGCACTCATTGTTAAATCATAATAATTGTGGATAAGTGATGAATGTTTAATTATAGAAAGTGTTTAATTTTTTGTGACCACCCCCCCTCTAAGTTGTCCGGCGCATATCAACATACCTAACATGGTTGTGTAGCCGGGACCCATATTGTAGAATAATCTCCCTATGTTGCACTTAAGAGGGGTGTTAGAGTAAATTGCATTTACCTTTCTTAAGTTTAACTTAGGCTTGAATAATAGTTAGGTTGGGAAGTTATTTCCTATAACCCATTCAGGTAGTTTTCACCTACTCCCGAATACTATTTATATTTTGCATTGTACACTATGTAATATATCTCATATATCTCAAATATATTTTTCTCTCTAGTGAAATATTTGTTTTCTCTCATCTGTGAAGGTGGTTTGATGCAAGAAGTGCTCTTGGAAGGTGTTTGACACCAACACTATCGGTAGAACCCCCATTTTAAAATATTACCCATTCATTTATATAATGCATTGGAGTGAGATTCTGAAGAGACACAAAAAGATGGGATGGTACATCTCTTCTCTCTGCACATGTATTCCACATTAGTGTTGTCTTCAATTTTGTTTCATGATCATTTATTTCTTAACACCTTTTCTATACATTTTCTAATTAAGCTACAAAGCATACATAGAAATACAAATGATAATACATATTCACATATATGTTTCAGTAGTCTACTCCTCACCAAATCATCTATGTGACCAATTCTCATTCCATATCCAACAAGAGTATGAAGAGATGATTGTGCTCTAGGTCCAAAGTCTTGGTCTTATTCTGTCATGTTGTGTGAAGCCTCATGCATGACCCAACTAACATAGATTTGATTGAAGACCTTGTTGTAGCCTCAGCAATAAAGCATCGACCAATACTTACTCAGCGTGTATCACCCTTAAGCCATATATTGGCTTGCCAAAATCTACGATCATCAATAACTCTAATGAATCAACCACTTGTTTCTACCTGTACCATGCCTACCATTATCATCTATGTTATGCTTTCCATGGGATGTCTTCAGTTAGAATTTTATGCCATAGTTACCACCAATCCCTGCAACTATATCTTGATTAACCTGCACTCATGAGGATCTAGAGCATTAACTTGAGCATGAGAAGCACTAGTATTAAGATTTGTCATTATTGTGAAGTGTTATATGACTTCCAAATGTAGTTGTGATTTCTCATCCCTTATGAAAAGGGTCGAATCACCAGCAAAAAGTTTCTTTACACTTACAAATACACTCCAACTTGTTGTTAGAAGATGGCTCTTTAGCTGACTATAATAGATATGTCTGAACATCCATGGATGATCATGTAAATCTCTCACCACATGTTCTTGTGCTGGGGTTTCATGTTATAATCAAGTTGAGGGCATCCTTATCATACGTATTGACAAATTGAAGAGTCATCTCTGCATAGACTTCATCAGTCTCAGTATCCACATGCAATGTAACATTGTGAAGCTTTCAAATCATCTTGGAGGGAAGATTAGGATAGTTTGGAATACGTCCATCAGATTCCTTTTCCATTGATGCTGCAACCCAACCAGCACACTAGACTCCAATGAGGCAAAAACTAAAATTGTTTTTGTGTGACACGTGATTTCTCGTGCACCTAGGTGCTCCTGCATCTCAATCAGTGTAATATGCTAAGGGTTTCTAAATTGAGCTCTTTAGGGGGGTATTTATGCAAAAGCACTCAATTTATAAAGTGCCATGATATCATGTACTTGTCTTTTGGGGGGCATACACATGGGCATTTTGTAAATCATGAACTATAATAAAGTTCCATCTTGGGGGAGCTTCATGCATAGGATTCTACTGTTTCCACATGTCAAGACATAATAAGGGATACAAATGTAGTTGAATTTCATGCACTATGATCCCACCTCCATCTTGAAGAAAGTTCACATTGAGTTGCATTTGGATTCTCTAGTTTTCTCTTTGCCACATCATATTTATGACTTGATATATTTTTTATTCACATTGGTTCACATCTCAAAATGAGATCCTATGGTAAATGATCCTGGATCTTGCATCTAATTCACATAGGATCACATCTCAAATTGAGAGCCATACATTATGGTTAATGTTCCCGAATCTTCATGGTACTTGCTCCTATGGATCAGTTTTAGTCATAGCTCAACATTGACATTGATGTATGCAAGGAGCTTCCAAATTCATTCATCATTTCTCTCTTTTGGAGAGGAGTTTTTTCCACTATGTTTCCTCCTTTTCCTCTATTTTGTTAGAGATTTTTATTGCACATGGGTACCTAATCAGGCCTAGTTGTTGAGACCCATTTCACATTTTCACATTTCTCCCTAAGTTGCACTTAAGGGGGTTGTTGGTGTAATTATTTAATTACACCTTATATTATGTTTACTTAGGTAATTATTATTTATTTACTTGAGTAAATTAGGAAATAAAAGCACATGTCATCTCCTTGATTTATGGGAGCACATGCAATATCTCCCTCATCAAGGTGAGTTCACTAGACACCTCTACTCTTATAGTTGAGTCAGTCTCTAGTACACTGCTCTCCTTAGGGACACTTGTCACATGGACTTGTGCATGTGTGAACCTATTTATATGTACTTCATCCATTCATTTGATGGTTGATTTAATTCATTTCCTCTATTTTGGAATAGCTTGTATTATTGCATATTACATTATTTATTTTCTGTTTGTAGCTATTGTAACTTTATTCCTACACCTAGATTCAATCTTGTGGAATTGAATTCTCATTGAATCTCACAATAAAGATGCAACTTTTTGGTACATACTCTCTTGTAATGAGTTCTCTTATCTTATAAACTTGAAAAATAGAAAAATTCAATGAGTATCATCATATAGAAATTTAAAATAATAGTATGATGTCTATAACTAAAAGAAAAGAAAATAGGAGATATATATTCCAGTTGTGGTTAAACAAGGATATCACCTAGGGTAAGAACATTAATAGGTACTACCATGGAGTAGAATAAATAATGTGGTATTGTATGAAAATGGTATAGGATCATTGTAAACATACTTAAGAAAGGAATGTTAGTGACTTTGTTGTATATATTTACATGTTTTACACTCCTAATGGATTGTATATTTGTCTAAAAAAGGATGGGGCCTAAGGAAATACCATAGATAGGAGGTTTATCCCCCAATGTGAGGGTTCAGGTCAATAGCCCCCAAGAAAATTTTTTAGGTCCTTTTTTAAGGTGGTTAGTTGGCCCATGGTTTTATGGCCACTATTTTTTTAAACCACTTGTTGGTTCCCTAAAATGATGTTCCTATAAATAGATGCACACAAATTATTGTTATTATGGGAGAGAAGCATCTTATTATATAGTGAATCTTTGGAGAATAGTTATGCTGTGGAAATTCCTCTAGATATAGAGTGTATGTCTTGTGTGAAACATTGAGGCTCTAATATTGTATTATAACACATGTTACTAGTTAATACATTAGGTGTGTTCTTTGAAGGCTGGGTTTTTCCCTTGCAATGGTTTTCTTAGGCTATATGTTGTGTTCTCTCTCTAGTGTTATTTTTCTACTATTTTGATTAGATAGATGGTTTATTTTAGCTAGTAAATTATTGTACTTTCCTTTCACTTGTATTCCCTTTCTAATTAGTCCCATACAAAGAATGCAATAAATTTGGAGGAGTGTAGAAAAGATATCTAAAATGGTGTCAATTATGCAAAGATTAATAGTCATATAGGAATGTAAGGATATCATCATGTGACAACATAAGAAGTTATTAATATATTCTCATGAAAGCATATACAGTGATAGGAAGCAAGGCACCCCCTAATGTTTCCCCAAGTAGGGCTATAAAGCAAGTTAAAGTAGCCATGAATGCTAGATGAAGGACCTTATACAAGAACAAACAAGTGTGAGATCATATCATCATGATAAGCAATAGAAAAAGTATAATGATCATAAAACATGTTAGCATATAATATACAAACATTGTTATAAAAATATGGACAAGTAGGATTAGCATCAAAGCATAAGATGTAAGAGTGGTAATCATTGAAGATCATAGAATCATCACAATAAAATATGATAGTAAAACATTAAAAAATGTGGTAATCATAATCATTAAAGTCATATGGGTAATTAGGTAAGTGTATAATCATCATCATCATTATAGTAGAAAGGTGGTGAATTCTATAAAATATATGCTAACATATGGAATACATGTAAAAATTAAACTAATGTATATATGTAAATGTGTAGAGCATGGAAGCTCTAAAATATCACCAATGATATGCTCATCATCCATCAAATCATCATCAACCAAATTATATTCATTGTAACCACCCTCAAATAAGTGGCTTACATCATGAAAATAAATAGTATTTTTAGTAAACATCCTTAAAATAGGTAGAATAGGTGCTTTACATTTTTGCATCCATTACTCTTGTGACTCTAGAAATGGACTTTCCTTGACATTAGAATTATTCTTTGGCACCCAAGTTGATCCCTAAATAGATTGAGATACTCCCAAACAACTCATTGTTAATGTATATCTTACTAGTTACACCTCATAAACACCCTCTAGGTGATGATGTTAGTGTGTTTATTCATCCATATACTTAACAAACATGATATGTAGATATTTCAACATCACATAAGAATGGAAGTTACATGGAAATAAACATACAAAACTTGCAAGAGAATGAATAAAACACAAGGGCTACTCTAGAAAAACCCCAAAGGGAACAAAAATAGAGCAAGATAAATCTAATAGATCCTCAACTCCACTTTCAATCTAGTCAAGTAAATTGTAGTAATTTTGCTACATGAAAATCAAGATCCAACATGAAAGTAGAACTTGTACAACCTATAATGTCCTATGCAACTTCCCACAAACCTTGATCAGCTACGATGTACACTTTCAAGTTTGAATTCTAGAAGGAAAACATGTGTTCCCCTTTGTACCACATTCAATAATGTTCACATATACTTTCTTGCACTCCTCTAGATCTGAAATATGAAATAAATGCATTGATACATTGAAGTAAAAATGATAATATAAAAAACCCTTCACATTCAAAACCCTATCTTGTGTGTGATGAAATTACTAGTTTTGACACTAAGAGGTAATAAAGAATTCACTGTATTTTAGATGCATTCAATATGGTCATTGAGGAATCCACCATGGTTGTGGAGAATTTGTTGTTGTAGTAATGAACTTTTGGCCTATAAAAAGTAGTTGATCTAAAATTTGGTTGAGATATTAGATTAGGAAGGTTCTATATGAGTCAAGCAAATGATATATGTATAGTTGTAGCAAGGTTTTAGGTCACCTAAAATAGTACTAAATGTCTTTTATTATGCTACAAGTGTACTCGAGTAGAGGAAGAACATTTTCAACAATATTGCAAATAAATGTTTACATGTTGCAAGTTTTATTTTGTCTTACAAACGACACATGATTTTTTGTGAATATAATATTGTTCTTGTTTAGGTCTGTTGGTTTTTCTTCTGAATTAGCATTAGGGTTTGCCAGTTCTAATGCATAGGCGGATTCAGCCAACCAAATACAGGAGGTTGCGTGAGCTCCTCCCCTTCACTTCTGGTTCTACCGCACCAAGGGGGGTGTCCCTATTTGATAAAAGTATGACCTTGACTAGCTCAATGACAAAAAGATATAACTTGACAGCAACAAGCAGAATATTCTCATGTAAGGACCAAGCTTTGTGTAAGAAATCACAAGGTTGGCAACATTCTTGGACATAATGTCTGGTTGGGTATGAAAGCATGCAAGGGGTTCCTAATCCTACTCCTACAACTAACAGGTGGAAGATATGAAATGAGTTGATTTGATGTTTGGATGCAAACCTGGACCTGGTGTATAATCTCAACATAGAGCTAGATTGGTGCCTATCCAAGGCTTGGAGTCAGTAGACATACACCTGTGAATGATCAGCATGAACACAATAAAACTGGATTTCAAGGGGATTTGTGTGATATCTACCTTACAGATATCTCCCAATACAGAGTGTTAAGTTATCTCTACTTATGGCATCCCTATTGCAGTATACCCTTCCCAATACTTAATCTGAAAACACTTTAATCTACCCCTTGAGCAGAAGTTGAAAGATCAAGCATTCAATACAGGAATTCTATATTCTAGAATACTAGACACCCCTTAGATATCTAGATTCAGAAGAACACATGCAATACTGGAGACAGAATTAACATAACACATGCAAATATAGCATTACTCATATAAAACCAATCATGAAATCAGTAGATTCATGCATGAGACATACAACAAGTGATACATAAACTCACAAGACCTCCTGTACAAAGCAACCACAACTAGTTGTATCTTATTACAGAGCCAAAATGTCTAGTTTTCAACAACAACAAAAATGGTAACACAGTCTGCCTATATCGGCCAGAAAGTGTACCCTAAAAATTAATTACATGATGGACATAAAAAAATGTCAAATACAGATCCCACAAAGGAATGGCGCTCAAAATTTATTGCTGCAACAGACAAGAGAGACCTCGAGCCCTACGCCGCCATCTAGGAGTCTTCATTCACAATCATGTATATGACTGTTCAACAACTCGCCCACGCCTCAGCACTGTCGCCATTGATGGCTCAACCACCCACGACCTACTTTAAAACTGACGCAACGTTCAAAATGAAGCCTCCCACCAAAACGTGTTTTGCTACAGGTTTAAAATATGTAGGAAGAATAGTCCCACATGCATGCTGCCGAGACCACTTTAGCACTTTATAAACATAGCTGCATACATAATAAGTGTCAAGCGCCTTTTGCCGCGCTCAACGCATAAGCCTTTGTCCAAAGCCTATTGCCAAGACCCGAGCCATCGGCACACTCCAAACAACTCACCCTGACATTAGAAGTCTCTCCGACTGCACCATCACATTCCCCTGTATCAGCCAGAGATAGTCTATCAGCCAACCCAAAAGCTTCCCCGCCAATCTCAAATGTTATGCCGATGCCTACTCAAATCTGGGTCATCGGCAAGACATACACCGATGACTCTTCATCAGCAAAACCCCTAACTGTCGGCCCAACCTAGAAATCATCCACTGATCGCACACGTTACGCCAATGAATAAGAAGACTAAAGCTTTGAACCATTGAACTGAACCGTCGAACCTTGAAGAAAAAGGTTCAAGCGGGAGGTTCAACCACACCGATTGGATCAAAAAAAATGAGCAAAGGACTCACTTAGTGAAAATATGGAACCAAAGCCCCTGAACCGTTGAATCGTTGAACTGGTTCAACCCAATGGTTCAATGGGGAGGTTCAACACTGAGGTTTGCCGGCGAGGTTCAAACCGAAAGTTCAAAGACACAATCAGAGCACTCAAAAAACAAAACTTTCACCGATGGACAAAACATGAAGACCACCTCCTCAAGAACTATGACGTAGATGCTGAAAAACACTGAGGGGGTGCCAAAACTCAAAACTTTTTTGGATTTTTTGGGAAGGTGCCTGCATGAAAAATTGCTCGAAAACTGACAATCAATTCAGGCACCAACAATGGCTCTGATTGGGGACGTGTAGGTGCAAGACTGTAGCGAGAACCCCAAATCTCTAGGATGCAGACCAGTCCCCTATCCATTGGGCACAGAGTCAAACTTACACCAATCTACATCACCAAACACATTATTTCAAAATAAACATGGTGGCCTAGGGCCACCAAAAAGGAAAAACCAAACTTTTCCTTTGTCAAACACCTGATTTTCTTTTGATTTCTTCAAATGAAGCCTAAAAGCATTTAACTGTCTGTAGCAAGCCCCTTGGCAATTATTTGTGCTGCTGCTCATTTCTTTTACTTCAACAAATCTACAACTAGCTTCATCAGCATATATTATTATCAGTTGTAGAATGTCATCATCATATGAGTCACTGATGTTGCTTGGAAAAATAATAGACTCACATGAAACAAATGAATCCACATCAAAATTTTGCCCTTCCTCAAAAAATAAGAGCTCCTCTGTATCAAACATGCAATATTCAGGCACAAGCAACATCTCATAATCAAATTTATCTTGATGAACATATAGATATCCATCATCATCATGCATAGTAGTTTTGTCATTAATGTCCACCTGAAACGTCTCAAGAGAAGGCAAAAATAACTCAGAATGCAGCCCTACACTGAAAGCTTCATAGTCACCCCTATAATCAACACTATCCCCAACTGTATGAGCACACACATTTGTAATTTTTCCATCCACCTCTAAACAATGACCTTGTTTTTTATCTTCACCAGTGCCCTGATAATCAAAAGCAAAGTTTTCAACCTCTGCACTATGAAGGTGGCCAAAATCTTCAAGGAAACATTCATAAACAGTATCCAAATATATTTCATCATCTGAAAGGCTCACATATGCATTTGAATGCTGGCAATCACTAGCATATTCACTGTCATCCCTTGAATCAATGTTTTCTATATTCAGAGTGAAGCTCTGCATATTCACTTCATATAAATAATCAGGCATAACTGAGATATGCACATCACTGCAAGACACAACTTCATGTATGTCTCATTTGATCAATTGGAGGGCACCTTGTGTCTATAGGCTTGTCTTCTCAAGGCTAATAACAATCTTCGTTTTCATTATTACAAGACGTGCTTACATTTTCTACAACATTTTCTTCATGCATCACATCATGGCTGCACACATTATTCTGAAATATATTTCCCTCTATACAATCATCTCTCAATGCACATGCTGGGAGAGCTAAAATATATTCATTTTGATAATTGCTTTCACAACTTGCAGCCATGAAACCTACTGGCATTCCATATTTCTCATTGTTTTCTATGTCCATAGCAAATTGGAAAGCCTGGTGAAGTGTGACTGGTTCTTTATCTCTCAACAGATAACTCATTTCTTCATCAACTGCAGCCAAATAAATTGTCAAGCACAATGCATTATTAGGTCTCATATATTCAGGGATCTGCCTGAGCAATTTAATAAACCTAAGATTAAAGGATGGAACCAGTTCCTCATCTTCCCTTTGGATATTCATAAAATGTATGATCAATGAGGCCACATCAAACCTTTCACCAAACTGCCCTAGGAATGCAACTTCTAAATCTATCCATGAAGAAACTGAACAAACAGGCAGGTCTAAAAACCATATCCTAGCATCATCTTCCAATGACTGAACAAAGAGTCTCATTACTACATCTTTATCCTCTACCTCATAATCTTCTATTAAATTACAAAATCTTTGCAGATGTTTGTTTGCTGATTCAGAATCTGATCCACTATATTTTGGCAAACATCTTCTAAATTTATTGGGAATAATATTTGGGTAACCATATATCCCTGTGAAATTTAGGGCTTTATATCTTTCAATAAAGAATGGTCTTCTCTGAGAGCATGACCAGGCTTGCTGTTCTAAACTCAACATTTTGAATCAAAGATGAATACCTAGATATATGTTGTAGCACTGATAGGTTCTTTCAACAGAGTCGCCACCTCTCAGAGAGAGGACAGAATGTCAGCAAGGCACTTTTGTTTTTTGGATTCATCACCCCAGCAGAGCACCACATGGTTCCTTTTTGCTGCAACAACTTCACTGGAAACTAGATTTTCCAGCCCTCAGGTTACTTGACTCTCTCTCTCCCCAGTAGAGTCACCATTTTGTTGGTTTTTCTTTTGAATCAGCATTAGGGTTTGCCAGTTCTAATGTACAGGTGGATTCAGCCAACCAAATACAGGAGCTTTCGTGAGCTCCTCCCCTTCACTTCTGGTTCTGCTGCACCAAGGGGGGTGTCCCTATTTGATAAAAGTATGACCTTGACTAGCTTAATGACAGAAAGATATAACTTGATAGCAACAGGAAGAATACTCTCATGTAAGGACCAAGATTTGTGTAACAAATCACAAGGTTGGCAACATTCTTGGACATAATGTCTGGTTGGGTATGAGAGCATGCAGGGGGTTCCTAATCCTACTCCTACAACTAACAGGTGGAAGATATGAAATGAGTTGATTTGATGTTTGGATGCAAACCTGGACCTGGTGTATAATTTCAACACAGATCTAGATTGGTATCTATCCAGGGCTTGGAGTCAATAGACATACACCTATGAATGATCAGCATAAACACAATAAAACTAGATTTCAAGGGGATTTGTGTGATATCTGCCTTATAGATATCTCCCAATATAAAGTGTTAAGTTATCTCTACTTATGGCATCCCTATTGCAGTATACCCTTCCCAATACTTAATCTGAAAACACTTTAATCTACCCCTTGAGCAGAAGTTGAAAGATCAAGCATTCAATACAGGAATTCTATATTCTAGAATACCAGACACCCCTTAGATATCTAGATTAAGAAGAAGAACACATGCAATACTGGAGACAGAATTAACATAACACATGCAAATATAGCATTACTCATATAAAACTAATCATTAAATCAGTAGATTCATGCATGAGACATACAACAAGTGATACATAAACTCACAAGACCTCCTGTACAGAGCAACCAAAACCAGTTCTATCTTATTACAGAGCCAAAATGTCCAGTTTTTAACAACAACAAAAATGGTAACACAGTCTGCCTATATCGGCCAGAAAGTGTACCCCCAAAAATTAATTACATGATGGACATAAAAAAACGTCAGATACAGATCCCACAAAGGAATGGCGCTCAAAATTTATTACTGCAATAGACAAGAGAGACCTCAAGCCCTGCGCTGCCATTTGGGAGTCTTCATTCACAATCGGGTACATGACTGTTCAACAACTCGCCCACACCTCAGCACTGTCGCCATTGATGGCTCAACCACCTACGGCCTACTTGAAAACTGACGCAGCGTTCAAAATGAAGCCTCCTGCCAAAACGTGTTTCGCTACAAGTTTAAAATATGCAGGAAGAATAGTCCCACATACATGCTGCCGAGACCACTTTAGCACTTTATAAACATAGCTGCATACATAATAAGCATTGAGCGCCTTTTGCCATGCTCGACACATAAGCCTTTGTCCAAAGCCTATCGCCAAGACCCGAGCCATCGGCACACTCTAAAAAACTCACCCCGACATCAAAAGTCTCGCCGACCGCACCATCACATTCCCCTGTATCGCCCAGAGATAGTCTATCGGCCAACCCAAAAGCTTCCCACCGATCTCAAATGTTACACCAACGCTTACTCAAATCCGGGTCATCGGCAAGACATACGCTGATGACTCTTCATCAGTAAAACCCCTAACTGTCGGCCTAACCTAGAAATCATCCGCCGATCACACACATTACGCCGATGAACAAGAAGACTAAAGCTTTGAACCATTGAACCGAACCATTGAACCTTGAAGAAAAGGGTTCAAGTGGGAGGTTCAACCACACCGATTGGATAAAAAAAAAGAGCAAAAAATTCACTTAGTGAAAATATGGAACCAAAGCCCCTGAACCGTTGAACTGGTTCAACCCGATGGTTCAATGGGGAGGTTCAACACTGAGGTTTGCCGGTGAAGTTCAAACCGAAAGTTCAAAGACACAATTGGAGCACTCAAAAAACAAAACTTTCGCTGATGGACAAAACATGAAGACCACCTCCTCAAGAACTATGATGTAGATGCTGAAAAACACTGAGGGGGTGCCAAAACTCAGAACTTTTTTGGATTTTTTGGGAAGGTGCCTGCATGAAAAATTGCTCAGAAACTGACAGTCAATTCAGGCACCAACAAGGTCATTGGGAGAAAGCATTCTACTGGATTCATTATTGAGAGCGGTTCTTATTGCTTTTACAAATGCTAAAAGTTCCAGAAAGGATGGGAAATAAATATATGAGTAGAAATTGGTCATATAGGCATCTTGTTGATGGTCCTCAACATCATCATGGTGCTTGTGGAGTCATCTATCCACAAACATATTTGTTTTAAATTAGGTCTAGGTGAATAGTAGTGGCTAGGAGATCATTTAGGTTAGAATAATATAATAGGGGTAGTTTTGTCTCTTATATGTGGTTGTTTTACTTGTTTGGCTATATTTGTTATTCCTTAATTGGGTAATGTCAATTAGGGAAGTAGTCATTATTCTCTTTCTAGTGAATTATTCCTTTCCTAAAGTCGTGAAAGTCTATTTTCCCTTTGGTGAGTCTACCTTTTTTAAATTGACCTAAGAACAAGTATTAAAAAGAGAGTCTACCTTTTTTCTATCTCCTTCACATGTTGTTATTGGTGGATATTTGGGAGATTGCAAGGGGTGAGTGTTTCTATGCCAAGGAACAATTCCTCTTCAATTATTAAGCACAACCAAAGGAGGATTTAGGGTAGTAGAGGAGTCAATTGTAGGGTTTGGTTGGCTCAGGAGACATTCTTATTTCTAGTTTTAAGATGGGAAAAAGGTGTTCAAGGTTCATGTGAAGCTTAGGAGTAGAATGGATGTAGAGGAGGTTGTAGTATTAATGTATATATCCATTAAATCCATTGTTATGGAAAATTTTCTATGCACTAGCACTGATTTAGTAAATGGGATGCTTGTACCATACCCTTTCTAGTGTTTTTCATCCATTTGGATTTTCTCCAAATAAAAATCTATGTTGTGTTTTTTGCATATTGTGTATCCTATTATTTTCTTGATTTATTTCTATTTTTTGAATATTTAATAATGTTGCAAATTGATTAAACCTTTAGGGAAGTGATATTCTATCATTTGTAGGAGTAGAGCTAGACTAGTCTAATCCATTGTTTATGAAACAATAGGGTTATAAACCCAATGTTTTATAAATTAAGTGTTATAAGCATTTCAATTTTCTAGTTGTTGAACATAGTTGTGGAAAGTTTCTGCTAACTACAAGGTCAAGTGGTAGTGATCATTTAGTTCCATATAAATGTGAGAGTGGAACAAGGTAGTTGTTAAGGGCTATAATAGATATGGATAGAGAAGAAGTGGAAGTAAGAATTTATTTTAGAAAACTAGAGGAATATGTGACAAGGATCTCTAATATAGTAGAGAAGATCAATCGAAAAGAGAACTTCATGCAAGCATTAGCTGAGAATTTTGGAATTCTTAAGGATGAGGAAGAAGAAAGTGAACTTGTAAAGTTTGAAAGAGAACAAGGAGAGGCATATACTTGGATTTTTTTCAAGGTTGAGCTAATTATTGACACAAAGTTCCACATGAAAGAGAAATTAGTGCTGATATATTGAATTAGTGGATATACCATGGAGGTGTATTTTGACCTTCATCATCTCACTTCTCATGAATAGATTTTATCTTCCAAGATGAAGTTAATAGGAAACACTCTCACATGGTATGTGAGATATTTGTTATTTCTAAGTGGGAGGACTTCAAGCAACTCTTGAAGAAGTAGTTTTATCCCATCTATTATGAAGAATACTATGTAGTCTAATGGCCCTAGTTTCGATAGAGTGTATAGAGTATAGATGTGTGTTCTAGAGGAGGTTAGTATATATTTAGATAGAGATTTCATGGAGATAGATGTGTTTATGAAATATATAGGTGTCTTATTTGTGCACCTTAAGATACTAGTTCTCATGGCTAAGCGTCAAGATATTGATGAAGCATGTGCTTAGGCTAATTATGTGGAGTTGGATGAGAAAAAGAGTCTTCATAATATAATAAAAATAGAGACAAGGAACATTAGCAAGGAGGTTATAAATACAAGGATAAATGTAAGGTAAAGTTGAAGAAGCATGCCAATACACCTATATAGAAGGAAAAAAGAAAATTTAAAACCAAATCTCAATTTGCCCATTACAGAAAGTAGGGAAATTTCATTAAGATTTGAAATCTTGGAGACGAATGAGAAAGAAAGATGCCAACATTATTGTGATGAATAAGAGTAAAGAGATTCAAGGAGATTCTAATTTAGATGATATGATCTCTTCTATTGTGTAAGGAGATGTATAGTAGGTGAAAGTTCCAAAGAAAAATAAGAAGATAAGATGATTGTTATCACTAGGATTTGCACCCTGTGTTGGAGTGGTTTAGGGCTTGAATAATCCATTGAAACATTGAGATGATCTCCAGGTGTGGGACCCTGCAAAGAAATCAAATCTCCAGAGAGAGACTGGTTCCTTTGTTGAATGGAATTCAGCTATTGCTAAGACTAAACCTAATCTACCACTATTGGGGAAAAAGGGAAGAAGGATAAAACTGAAATAAAAAAGGGGGTGATACACCAGGTTTGAATATAGAACACTCACTGAACTAAAATGCACAAAATAACTAGATACAACTGATAAACTTACACAGGTCTAGCAGATTCTAACAAAGGTAAAGAGAAGAACAGGGTTGAGAGGAAATAAACATTCACAAGCAACCAGCTATAAATTACACAGAGCTAAAAACAACATGAAGAGGTAAAAACAACCAGCATATATTAATTAGAAAGACACGGTTACAACAGAGGAGGGTTCTATTTGGAGTACAAAAAATGTCTCTGTATCCAACCCTCATTACATCTTTTTACATGTATATATAGAATTTTATTACATTGACCTAAATAATTCATCATCATAAATTTGCCCCATGGGCCCGTCAGAAAATATCCCTACTGGGGGGAATGTCTATCTGCAAGAATTAACTATAGAAAATCTCTTAGATCTTGAAGTAGCTGGGAGATATTTGTTTCCTTGAATGCAGGCAGCTGATTCATCATCTGCAAAAATAAATGTAAAATATCTAGAAATGGAGTAGCTGAGTAGATCAAATTCTACATTAATGGTTGAAGAAGATATTCAAATATTTTTCCCGCCAAAATTCGCTATATAGAGCTTTTACAACACTTTAAATATTCAAATTCAAATATTTAAAGCCTACAATACATTACAAACTCTATTTTTATTGACTCTACACTTTCCTAGAAACTCTAACCTTTATTTTGCCTTATCGGCAAAATCTGCCCTTTACAAACTATTCTATCTTTGCCTTTTGCATATTTTCATCTTCAGTCAGCAACTTTTCAATTTTCTAAACTATGGCTTGTTCTCCCATTTTTGCCCTTATCAGAAAAAATCCACTTTTCTGAACTATTCTTATTTTGTCATATTTTGTCCTTATCAGCAAAATGTCATTTTTCCTAACCTTGCTTTTGGCTCCAACTTTTCTTCTTTGTTGGCAAAATCCTATTTTGCCAAACTTTGTCTTTGTTTTCTTTTATCGCAAAAGTTTCACTTTTCTGAACCTTTGGCCTTGTCTCTTTTTGCCTTATCAACAAAACTTGTCTTTTGTGAACTATACTTTGGTTACCCCTTTTGTCAGTGATTTTGCACTTTTCAAACCTTGGCCTAGCTTCAATCTTTTTTGCCTTATCGGCAAGAAAAATACACTATTATGAGCCAAGTGTGCTTTTTTCCTTATCAACAAAACTATCATTTCTTGAACTTATCCTTTGGCCAACTTTTGCCTCTTTATCAACAAAACTTCGCTTTTGCGAACTTTGCCTTTTGGTCTTATTTTTCCCTTTGTCAACAAAATTCTATTTTACTGAACTTGATCGCTTCTACTTTTGTTTCTTTCTCCTTTATTGACAAATCTCCCTATCGGCGAACTAAAGAAATTTCAATCTATTTGGGGAGTTCAAACTTTCCCTGATTTGCCAATAGAGGGGTCTTTTTCCTTTCTTTACTTAGCCGATTTTATGTTTCCTATTTTGCCTTATCAGCAAAGTTTCCAATTTTTGAACCATGCCTTCCTTGTTGGTAAAACTTCACTTTGCCGAACCACTTTGCTTTGCCGATGTCTTCACTCTTAGCTTGCCTTATTAGAAAAATTCATGTTGGTGAAACCTTGAAACTTCAAACTCACCATGCCTTAGCCAAATTTTTCTTTATCGACCCATTTTCTCCTTTGCGGACTTTTCTCGCTTCTCTTTGTCAATGATTTGCCTTATCGGTGAACCATGAAGATTTCAAACTTTTGAAAAGTTCACATTTTTTGAGAATCACTGACAAAAGCTTTGTTTTAACTTTCTTTTGCCTTCCATCTTCCTTTATCAGGGATTCACTTGATCGATGAACTTAAGAATTTTTAAAATTTTGAAAAGTTTGTGCCATTGGGAAATCACCAATAAAGGCATTCTTTTTCCCTCTTTGCCTTAGCCAAAATTTGAAGACAACCTACTCACCTAGTCCTTTGTCAATAAATCGCCGAATTGGAGAACTTGTAAAAATGTGAACTTTTGAAGAGTTCGTGAAACATGGAAATCATCGATAAAAGAGAAAGACCTTTCCTTAGTCAAATTTTTAAGCCTTCGTGCCTTAGTCGACTAATCGGCTAGTCGGTGAATTGGTCGGTTCGCAAACCTGGACTTTTCCTCACATGTGTCTTCACCTCACCCTTCCCAATCCATGCACTTGTCCCATCCCATCCCACTCACCTATAAAATAAATTTTTAATTCATTCACATGTCTTCATCTTCATTAATGTAAAGTCTTCCTAAGACCAAATCAAAAATTCAAAAGTATTGTGAGCCCTCCATCTTTGCTGATGAAACCCCATCCATTGATTTCACTATGAAATATCATCCATTGGATCTCATCTTTGAATTCTAGCCATTGATCCAAAATCCTTCAAAAATCTATAAACAAAGAGCCTCTCCAAGCATTTTGACTCTAACTAAGAAGAATAAGGAAAAAAGCTCTAAAATTATATTACTCTCATAATCTTACTATCATCATAGCCAAATTATCCTCAAATCATTGCCAATTTATTGGGCCCTCATTATGTTGGTTCACATTTAAGCAATCCACATTCAATTTGTATTGGGTAGAGCTAGGATTTGTAGCAGGTTGTATGCATTTCTTTCACCTTATCAAGGAGAGTAAAATGGAGTGAAGATTTGAAGGTATACTATTTGTTTATGTTTACTTTGTATTTCTAACATCTTTCCCCATTTTATCATCTTTAATTTCTATGGGTGTAGTATCAATTTTACACCCATGGGATTGACCTGTACTAAGGAAATAATAATTTTGATGCGGGGAATGAATGATGACACAGAGTGCAATTGTTAGAAATGAAAGCAACACTACTCCAATGGAAATCTGATTCAAGATAAATTTCAACAATCTTAAGTGTGCATTAACAATGGAGATTGTAACATAACATAAAACCCACTACAGAAAAGATGTGAAACATGAAGAACTCAACATAATGACACAGTGTTTACGTGGAGAAAACCCTTGTAGGTAAAAAATCCACCAGGAAAGAGGCACAAGTTTGTATTAATCTCAACAAGATTGTACAATACATCAACTACACAACTCTCTCCACAAGTCTTCAATCCAACAGCATTCCGGCAGCACCTGAGTACCTAAAATTTGTATTGTAGCAACAAATACATGGCAAATACTTATAGAAATATTTTCCAACTCCTCCTAGGCATTCACCTTCTCTCTCATGAGATTCTCCAACCTGTAAACATTAATTACCATCTTACACTTTTCCAAAAACAACCATGTAAAGGTTGGTGGCCCAAGACTAAATTTGGCCTCTTATAGCATCTTATGACACGTCATAACCATCATAGATTCCACAAAAGAGTATATTTCTAAGATAGGAACCTTGGGCTAAATATAGCAAATATACAACTAACATATCCGTCATATGCGTCATAGAATCTCAGAATCTTATGACAACTTGCAACTGTCATAGATTCACTTACCAAACATTATGACAGTTGTCATATATGCCAAAAAAAGTATATTCCTCAAGGGAGCATGCCTACCCTCATTTAGTTTGAGTTTTATATTTACCAATAGTAAAAGTCACTCCGTAATTACCTCCGGTTACTCTGAAATTACCCCTGCCAATGAAATTAGTACATCTCCTCATGGATAATTACAAATTACATATAATAAATGGAATAAATACAATATTGGGATTTACAAGGTTAATGGTACATTATCCCAACATTCTCCCACTTGACATTATACATTGTAAATCAACCCATAGGAAAACAAATGAAAAATAATTAGGCACTAGAAACAATGCCCATGGCCTCTCTGCACCGTACAAACTTTTCTATGCTCACATGCTTGGTCAATGAATCTGCAACATTCTCTTGAGTGTCTATCTTCTTCAGCTCAATCTCTCCATTTGAAACCAACTCTCGAACAAAGTGATACTGAACATCAACATGCTTAGTTTGAGCATGATATGGGATTATTAGCCAAACATATAGCACCCTGGCTATCACAACCAATTTGAATGATCCTGCAATCAAAACCAATACCTGTACATAGTCTCCTCAACCAAATTGCCTCCATAGAGACATGAGTAGCAGCCATATACTTTGCTTTTGTGGTGAACAAAGAAACTATGGCCTGCCTCTTACTCATTCAACTCACTACACCTCCAAACAGAGTAAACACATAGCCACTAGTGGACCTTCGACTATCTAAGTCACCTGCCCAATATGCATCAACAAAACCCTATATGTCTAAAGATTTGTCAGCACTATCAGTACCAAAATAAACCAAACAATGATCAAGAGTACTTGCAAGATATTTAAACACCCTCTTCGCATAGTTCCAATGTTGTCTACCATGGATAGACATAAATCTGCTCAAAACTCCCACTGCTTAGCAATATCTGGTCTAGTGCAAACCATTCCATAAATCAAACTCCCTACAAAACTAACATATGGCACATTAGACCAAGATCATCCTCAGTCTTTGGACACATATCTAATGAAAGCTTAGTACCAATGGGTAAAGGAACTCTAACTGGGTTACAGTCCTGCAAACTAAACCTCTGCAAAATAGTATTCACATACTTTGTGACAACCAAAGATTTATGTTAACTTTGTCCCTCATGATCTGCATTCCCAAAATATACCTTGCAACACTAAGATCCTTCATCTCAAATGCACCTGAAAGTTAGGCTTTAAGCTCACTGATCATACCCTTAGTATTGCTAAAAAACATGTCATCAACATACAAAGCAATAACTAGTATAGAAGCATCAACACAATGAATGTTAACATAGTGATCCTTCTCACTTCTAACAAAATCCAATTTCAAAACAAATGAGTCAAACTTTTGATACCACATTCTGGGGGACTATTTCAAACCATAGAGAGACCTCTTTAACCTGCAAACCCAATGTTCTTTCCCTTTTACTCAAAACTTGTAGGTTGTGGCATATAAATTTCTTCTTCAAGATCTCCATGTAAGAACGCAGTCTTAACATCCATTTTCTCAATCTCCCAATCATAATCTATAGCAATGGATAAAAGAAATATAATAGAACTCAATTTAGCAACAGGAGAGAATATCTCACCAAAATCAACTCCCTCTCTCTAGGAGTAGCTCTTGGCTACTACTCTAGCTTTGTACTTCTCCAATGACCTGTGTGCTCCAAACTTCTTCTTGAAGACCCACTTACATCCTATGGTCTTTCTTCCTTTGGGCAAACAAACAAGATCCCAGGTGTTACAAGAGTCTAAAGCCATCATCTCCTCCTGCATGGCTAACTACCAAAACTCACTATCATCTGCAGAAATAGCTTCCCTGTAGGATCTAGGTTCATCGTTAGTACTCAATAAAGCATATACACAATGGAAATCTGGTGGGCTATACCTGTCAACTAGATTTCATTGTCTTGTGGATCTCCTCAAGGGTGGAGTAAGAGACTCTACTCATTCTTTTGCATGATCATCTGCACCAACTTCTTATGTAACAACAGATTCATCTTCATCAGAACTACTCGAATCTTCTTCTTTTTCTTCACCCCCCAATCCATCATTATGTTCTTTTTGAGGTGTATCTTGTTGCTCTAAAATAAAGTGCACCTTCTTTACCTTTTCTTCTTTTTCTTTTTGCTGCTCAAGTTCAGAAATAGCTCTAAGTTTCCTAAAAATAACATCTCTAGAAAAAGATAATCTTGCGGGTTAGTGGATTCTAAAGATTATAACCTTTGACATTATCACCATATCTAATGAATGTACACTTTTCAGTCTTTGGATCCAACTTAGATTGCTTTTCCTTAGGCAAATGAACAAAAGCCTCACAACCAAAAACCCTTAAATGTGAAATAGAAGGTTTCTTACTTGTCCACACTTCATAAGGTGTTGAATAAAGAGCCTTACAAGGAGATCTATTTATCGAGTAGCAAGCAAGACACAGCCTCTGCCCAAAAACATTTATCCGACTGTGCATCACTAAGCATACTTCTTGCCCTTTCCATAATTGTTTGGTTCATCTTTTCTGC
The DNA here is from genome assembly GCA_027924645.1 of Cunninghamia lanceolata. NCBI lineage: Eukaryota > Viridiplantae > Streptophyta > Pinopsida > Cupressales > Cupressaceae > Cunninghamia > Cunninghamia lanceolata. Next base: position 38,734,937 of record BSBN01000391.1, on the reverse strand, counting down.
AACACCATTATGTTGTGGTGTATACGGAGTTGTCTTTTGTTTTATTATACCTGCATGCTTGCAAAACTCATCAAATTCCTTAGAGTAATATTCCCCTCCATTGTCAGATCTTAATATTTTTATCTTTAAACCTGATTGGTTTACTACTAAGACTTTGAATTCCTTAAACTTAGTGAAAACTTCATATTTATGTTTCATAAAATAAATCCATGTATATCTAGATACATCATTAATGAAGGTGACAAAATAATGAGATTTCTCAATAGATTCATTATCCACAGGTCCAAACACATCCGTATAAATAATTTCTAATTTCTCTTTTGCTCTATTGCTTCCTGAAGGAAATAATTTTCTATTTTTTTTACCAAACACACAATGCTCACATAAATCAAAATTCTCATCAGAATAAGAGAAACTATCCAATAATTCTTTATTCTTAATAGTTTTTAGTACATTATTACTTGTGTGGCCCAATCTACAGTGCCACAACATACATGTACTTTCAGTAGTGGCCTCAGATACATAGGAGGCATTACAAAATGTAGTGGCTTCAAGATTAAACAAGTTCCTGAATCTCTTCCATTTTTCTACAACCAAGTTCCCTCTCACCAATCTGCAACCATGCTTGTCAAATGTCACATGCATTCCCAAATCATTCAACTTTGAAACTGAAATCAGATTTCTAGCTAATCTAGGAACATGCAAAACACCAGGGAGGATTTTAATCCTCCCATAACTGAAACACAACAATACCTTTTCTTTCCTGACAATCAAATATGAAGAGTTGTCACCAAGGTAGATATTACCTCCATCATATTCTTCATATGTGGAGAACCATTCCTTATGTAGGGTCATATGAAATGAGCATCCTGAGTCAACCAACCAATGATCATTAGAAACAACATTACATGTAGAAAGTAAAACATCTTCACCTACATTCGAGGACTTATCTGAAGCACTCTCCCACTATTTCTTGGGGTTTCTGCACTCCTTCACATGTCCCCTTTTACCGCAGTTCCAACACTTAACTCTGTTCTTTTTACCAGGAGTCTTGGACCGGCCCTTGGACTTGTCCTTAGCTCCTTTTTGATCTCCTTTAGGTCCCCTTTCCTTAGACCTTCCCCTGACACTGAGAGAATCCCCTGAACTATCTAAACTCTTCTTCCCCAATTCCTGTGACAATAACACTGAAACAAAAGCACCCAACTTCAGATCTGCAAGGTTAGCAGTGATAGTCTCCCAAGACTTAGGTAAAGAACAAAGAAGTAAGATACATTTATCTTCGTCACTAACCTCAACATCTACTGAATCAAACTGACTCAATAACAAATTAAAAGAATTTAAATGCTCTGCAACTAATTCACCTTCTCACATTTTCATGGAAAACAATTTTCTTTTTAAATAAAGTTTATTTACCATACTCTTGGCTTGATAGATCTCACCCAACCGATTCCACAACTTGTGTGTAGTCTCCTCCTTTGCGACATTCAACAGGACAGAGTCTGAAAGACACAACCGGATGGTTCCTCGTGTCTTCTTATCTAGTCTATCCCACTCATCTTGAGAGGTCCATCGTCGGGTTTCTTCTCTTTTTGAACAACCAACCATTGGTTTCTTTTTTCCAACATATCTTCCATTTTGAGCTTCCACAACTCATACCCCGTTCCGTTAAACTTCTCAATGTCTAATCGAGAGGTTGATGCAACGGTGGATGCAGCCATAATAACAACACAAGATCTGCAAAACAAATGCAACCAAATCTCCCACTGCAGCTACAGCTTCCACATTATCACCCAAGAGTCAAAGCTGGCCAGGCTTTGATACCAAATGTTAGAAATGAAAGCAACACTACTTCAATAGAAATCTGATTCAAGATAAATTTCAGCAATCTTAAGTGTGCATTAACAATGGAGATTGTAACATAACATAAAACCCACTACAGAAAATATGTCAAACATGAAGAACTCAACACAATGACACAGTGTTTACATGGAGAAAACCCTTGCGAGTAAAAAACTCCACTAGGAAAGAGGCACAAATTTGTATTAATCTCAACAAGATTGTACAATACATCAACTACACAACTCTCTCTACAAGTCTTTAATTCGACAGCATTCCGGCAGCACCTGAGTACCTAAAATTTGTATTGCAGTAACAAATACATGGCAAATACTTATATAAATATTTTCCAACTCCTCCTAGGTCTTCACCTTCTCTCTCATGAGATTCTCCAACCTGTAAACATTAATTACCATCTTACAAGCATCTTACACTTGTCCAAAAACAACCATGCAAAGGTTGGGGGCCCAAGACTAAATATGGCATCTTACAACATCTTATGATGCGTCATAACCATCATAGATTCCACAAAAGAGTATCTTTCCAAGATAGGAACCTTGGGCTAAATATAGCAAATATACAACTAACATATCTGTCATGCGTCATAGAATCTCAAAATCTTATGACAACTTGCAATTGTCATAGATTCACTTACCAAACATTATGACAGTTGTCATACATGCCAAAAATGGTATATTCCTCAAGGGAGCATGCCTACCCTCATTTACTTTGAGTTTTTACATTTGCCAATAGTAAAAGTCACTCCGTAATTACCTTCGGTTACTCCAAAATTACCCCTGCCAGTGAAACTAGTACATGGATAATTACAAATTATATATAATAAATGGAATAAATACAATATTGGGATTTACAAGGTTAATGGCACCTTATCCCAATAGCAATAAATGTAAAGTAAGTGGGAAAATGTGTAGAAATGGATAATGTATGGTTAGATATATGATAATACACATAAATGGGGATGAGTGAAAAATTGGGGAATGAGCCCAACTTCACACAAAATTGTGTAATTTATCAATATGTAATTGCATTAAGACATTATCTCAAAATAAATCCAAAACTAATTAAAAATTAATATAAATATATAAATTTCACCATTACAATAAATTATTTAGAACACTTATAAAAAATTATCTGTATCTTAGTTATTACAAGTCCTAAAAAAATAGATAATATGTATAATTAATTTTCTAAGGGTCATACTAGGAACTCCTAGAGCCTTTGTAAAACATGGAAATTATACAAGATGCAAAAACCTCAAGGTTCTTTGAGGTTCTTACTAGAAATATGTATATTGTGTCTAAATAAGGTATATTTATCACTAAGGACAATAATGACATATTAGTAAAGAAATAAAATATCATAAACTAATGATATTTATAAAATAATATGAGTCGCCATTAGCACTTGACGAGTTGGAGAATCTTTCCCATTCACAAATGTAGGTGTATAAATTAGGAAGTGGCTATTCTCTATACAATTTGTACCTATGACCATCAAATACATGTGTGTGACCATCATACCTATCTTGTCACCTTGAAAATACTTGAATATTTTTTGAAGTATGTTATTATATATGAACAACGATGACAATTACTCACATTTATTTTAAAAGTAAATGATTTTTTCTTTTGACGAATACTTCCTATTTAACTTATATTAAAAAAGCAATAAATAGTACATATTCACAAAAAAGGGCAGGGTGGTAAAAAGGCACACCCATGAAGTTAAAGCCTTAACAGATGATCAAAACACAAAGTTTTTAATACTTAATAGGTGAACAAAAGCCAATAGAATAACAAAGGGCCAAGCTTGGAGAAAACTAAGCAACAAGAGTAACACCAGTAGAGGGAGGAGGATCCTGATCATCAGGTTTCCCCCAAACATTTCTAGGGGTGGTATCATCAATGGGCTCCCAACCGTCAAGAGCATCAGTACCATCTTCATTCTCCTTGGGAGGAGGTTGAGCATGAGCCAGAGAAATAGTGAGCTACAGGCGAGGGAATTTTCCTATGTCAGGCCAACTAGCATCTTGCCGAGGAGATGACGGTTTGGAAGGTTGAGACCATCCTCCATTGATAGCAAAATCCTCGAAGGGCTACGGGCCATAGGAATGAGAGCCATGATCTCCACGATCACCACGGTTGCCCTGATCATGTCGAGAGGACTGACTATGACCATGCCGACAGCCTCGAGAGGAGGTAGAGTTAGGCGGAACCTGAGCAACAGTACAAGGGGCATTTTCCCAATGGTCCAACAACTCCTTGAAATGGGAAACTTCAAGTGCAACTTTGCTAGCTTGCACTTGAATATGCATTAGAACATTAGAGAAAATAATAACTTTAGTGTATAGAGAAAAATGCTTATTAGCAGAACAATGAGTGAAAGTAGCAGCATTTCTATCCTTCCAAATGCTAAAAAGAATTTCCACCCTGAAAGCATGCCAAATCTGAGAGTATTTGTGAGGGAGATAGGGCCATTCACCAAGTAAGATCATATGCCAAGAGAAAGGAGCAGGTTTGAAAGGTTTGAAAAAATCATGGATCCAATTCCAAGCTTCCCGAGCCCATGGGCAAAACCAAAAAAGTGCTTGAGAGACTCAAGCTACCCACAAAATGGATAATGAGGAGTGATTATGCCCATATGAGCTAGAGGAACTCCCGAAGGAAGGCCTTGGTATAGTAGACATCGAGTGAAATGAACCAATTTAGGCTCCACCACAATAGACCAAACGCATTGAAACCGTCTGTGCCAAGTCCCGCAAGAGAACTGAAGTTGCCAACGATGATTCAGCTGCTCCACCATATGCAAGTGGGAAGAGAACCAGGAACAACCTTTGGAAGGTCTGTAATTCCGAAAAAGAGTGTCTGTATATCATTTCCAATCCTTCCACCAAGGTTTGAGAGATCTAACTCCTAACTTATGAATCATTTAAAAAGGAATATCATCAATAACTGACGAGTAGGTCTCTTGATCTGTGTTTAAGAGACTATATTTCTTCCTGAATTTAGGCCAAGACAAGAAATTCTTGGTGGTCCTATGCAAGAAGTCAGGCAAAACACGAATCCCATGTTTGAAAAATTTTAAGGCATGAACCCAAGGCAACTTAGCAAGTGGCATGTCTTGAATGTTGACAACAAGAGACCACCAAATGGATTGGTGATTAATGGATAATCTATTACGAAAATCTTCTCCAGCCCATTGAAGCCAGGGTTTGAGGGCTTCCCAAATCTTCCAAATACTCTTGATAACAAACGTGCCTTGAATAGAGACAAAATCTCTCGTAGTGAGAGTTCCTATATCCAAACCTTTTCAAGCCCGATAACCTGTACCAGTAAGACAATTTTTTTTTTTGACTGGCCACCAATAATATTAATATATACATAATGAACATAATACATTTTGTTGGGAGAACCACTCCCTATAAATTGCCCCATATTGCCCCGGATAGGGCCCTGTAATTTAGTGTACTACCCTCCAAATTTGTCTGGGAATTTGGGCGGCTCACGCATTACGCAACCAGACAAAAGTTCTAAACACTATTAATACGGCAGTGTGTAATTTAGTGTACTACCCTCCGTCGCAACCAAATAAGCAAAAGTGTTTTCTGGTAACGAGTATTAATGGAGCTTCTTTCAGAATTGATACTCGGATAAATTGAAATGATACACGCACAATAGAAAAGGATTCCATGTCAATGCTATTGTCGGTAGCCATGGAAATGGATTAACACGCAGATTTCTGTTAGTAAAACAAGTCGGAAAGTAATTGTTATGAGCCGCTTCTATTTCTGTCTCTGCTCTACTCAAACTCCAAACTTTCCTGCAAGGATGCGCTTTTCATTGTAAGCGTTGCAGGATTGTTGCTGGGTAACGATAAATGACAGACTTTATAAAAAAGCTAATAAAATGTAGACAAAAAGATTTTCAATACATCGGAGTGGCGCAGCGGAAGCGTGGTGGGCCCATAACCCACAGGTCCCCAGATCGAAACCTGGCTCTGATATTAGGTAATTATTTTTCAATTTTGCAAGTTGTACGCTAGCATGAAGTAATTATGCAACGATATATTAACATTTTGCAACGATGTTTAATTGGTAAAATCCTTGAAATCTAAGTCTTCTCGCGCAAAAACGTGGCAGCGAAGTAACCTAAGCCAAACAAATCAGATTACGGCATTTAGAGTTCTACGTTTTATGAAAATTGTGATTGATTGAATTGAAATAAGCACACATAGCACATAATTTTTACAGGGTGGTAACAAAATTGCGTGGTGTGTAGATGTCACTGAGGATTAAATTTCATTGGGGTGGTGGCGCAGTTGGCTAGCGCGCAGGTCTCATAGCCATCGTTGAGTAATCCTAAGGTCGAGAGTCGAGCCTCTCTCACCCCATTCTTTTCTTCTTTTGCACTGGTCTTATTTCCTATCCTTCCCTAGCTAGACTACCTTTCATAAAGTTTATGAACGTAATGCTGAAATTTCGGGACCCATGCCATTCCCATTCTATTTTGGGTCCATTTTCAAGAAATAATTTAATATTATAAGTATTTAATAACAAGTGATATATTTTAATGTTTAAGTTTGATTTTTAATATATTTTAATATTTAGGTTTGATTTTTAATATTTTTTTTATATATTTGTTTTATTATCAGTTTACATTTTTTTTTTTAAATGCGCCTGGTAAACTTTTTAACATGACCGACGACGCTGGTGCGACACGCCCTCCGGCTCCATGCGAATGCTTTTCCTTGGAGCAATGAACCGGTGAGGCCACAACATGGGGGACCTCATCCCCTAACAAGAACACTTCAAACCCGCGAGCTCATTGGCCCAGCAAAGGCGTAAAGCCTGCGAGCTCGTTGGCCCAGCGGGGGTTTGAACTCTGGTGGCCGCCACTACAATCGAGCGACTTAACCACTGAACCACGCCCTTATCGGCAATTATTAGTTTACATTTTTATGTATTTATTTAAAATTTATAATTTTATTTCTTAGGTTAATTTTATAGTGTTTGTCATTTGAGATGAAATCTATAATTTTATGTCTAAGGTCAATTTTATAGTGTTCGTCATTTGAGATTGACTTTGAATTTAAAAATTTCAAATTTTAAACTGTTATGCTCTTTTCCACTAGTTGTTTGGAGTCAATTTGGCCATTTAAGATTGACTTTGAATTTTAAAATTTCAAATTTTAAGCTGTTAATTCTTGCCCTTTTCCCCTAGTCATTTGGAGCCAATTTGGTACACCTTTGTGTTCAAGACATTCATTTGTGTAAAGGAATACTCAATCATTTGAAACATATGGAGAACAAAGAGCATTCATTCTATGAACACTTCAATTTGGAGCTTAACATAAACACATCTACATTAGAATCGACATGTAAACAATGGCACACTTGCTTGTTGTTGGAATAAATACGTGTCCTTATGTAAATTCAAATATCAAAGATTGAGGTGAATTTGGTTTTAGAAATCCATAATATGCTAGATTGATTTTGTAGGTTATAAGAAAACTTTGCACATCAAATCACTTTGGCAGCACTAGGGCTCAACCCCAAGGAGTTCAAATTTGACTTGCAGAGAAATTTAAGACTCTTTTAATTCCAAGAGAATGTGCACCTTGAGAGCATTAATTTTTGGACTTTGACAAATCAATTCTGCATAATATTGATACCACCCTTCATCACTATGGTAAGTGCCCTATCCATTAAATCTAGGTACATTGTGTTTTGTCTGTATGCATTTATTTAATTAGCCTACATTTACATAAATAAGATTTTATTCCCTTACATTTTGGTGAACTCATTAGGGTTTAATATTTGTATTTTTTGATTTCTTTATCACTTTTCAAATCTTATTAGGGTTTGTGTTCTTATTTATTTGTACTCTATTGCTATCTCTTTTCTTCTAGGGTTTGTGTTTCATTGTGTGATTATTTTCGCCAACTCTAGTCACACTTGGATTCATTTTTAGGGTTTCATTTTCATATCCCACATACCACTAATTTTTCTTTTTGTAATTTTAAAATTTGAAAGTGATTTATATTGCTTCAAATGTCTTCCTATCTCTTATAGTTGTATTGCTTTGTTTATGCCACAAGCTACTTAGGTCCCTAATATTCAATTAAGAAGAAGTGCTCGTCTTAATCCTACTATGGTTACTCACTCCAATGATAATGATATCTATTAAATGTATTCTCATGTTGAGAGTCATTTAGATGACCAATAAGACTACGATCATGATGCCCATGTGAATCAACAAGATTTTGCACAAGAACTTGCTATTTTGGCTAATGTTGAGAATCCTAGACGATTAGTAGATAGCATTCATCACATGTTTATCAACAAGCCATATGGATTGAAGGTATTAAAAGCCAGTAGGGCTAAATTTGTTTTGTCTACCTTCTTGTTTAGTGCATCTACTTCCCCTCCATCTTCAACTATACCCACTTTCATTATTATATCTTTTCACAATCTTCATCATTTCTGTCATGCCCATAATTACACATGGACATAAGCATCACACAATTTTTTTAACAACACTTAATAGTTTGTCACACTACACATGGTAGTATTTCGTGTGCACAGAACATCATTGCACACACAATATAATGAAGACACTTTGCATTAAGTGAGGAATATAGATTCTACTAGTGCAAGTGACATAGAATCCATTTCCATTCACCCTAAAAAGGTGGAGGCAACCTATCAAAGGTGTGACATCACTTCTTGTGATATCCCAAGGGGTAACCTTCATGGTGTATGTGTACAAAGATGGGGGACCAAAAACTGGCCAAAAACTATTTTTTGGTCAAAATAAATTATAATGCATCGTGTTATAAAAACCATAATGTACTCAAGTTATAATGCGATCATGTTATAAAAACCATAATACACTCACATTATAATGCAATCATGTCATGGTTTAGTAGTGACAAGCCTAAGGCTTAGTCACTACCAGCCACAACATGAGCACGTTATAACTATTGCCCCTCAGTTGTTGTCCCTGATGACAATTTCACAACTTGATGGCAATTGATTGGATATATTGTGGTATATTTGACTTGTTTTAGTTTGGTTCCAGTTGATAAATGCCTGTGAGTGACATCATGTTGTTGGCTTAGTTCAGTGGATTCACTTGATTCACATTGTTGGTTCAGTTGATTGTTGTTTGTTGGCATCTGGCATATGATATCATGTTGTATCAATTTGGCATATGATTTGACATCACAGTGGCACAAAATTTGACATCACAGTTGGTAGTAGATTGATACTCAGGGTGACATGTTGATATTGGTATACCATACCCTTTGATTGAATTATAAAACATCAATACATTAAAGGTTGATTAAGGTTTATCTAAGGGTATTCTCTTGAATTGTTTTTAAAACTTAAAAGGGGGATAATTGTTTATCACCACCTTGCATACCTAGTGAACACAACACTCTTTGAGGAACTCTCATCGAGCATGTTAAGTTACTTCACCTGCTAGGCAGGTTGTCGGCAGTGAGAACAGGTAAAAAGGATGTGTTTTTGGTTGATGATTGACTGGTTTTTTTAGGGCTCACTGAATATTTAGGTCATATGTTTATGCATTGGGCATTTAAAGGAAGTTTGTTTCTCATAATGTAGAGTCTGTAGCTTCAAATATGAAGCTTCTTAACCTAGGGTTTGAAAGTTCAACGCCATCATGAAATCTTATGGCATAATAGATGGTATCTTCCTATGGATCTGAATGATGTGACAAAGTTGGTTCGTTGTTTTAGTTGATTCTTTGACTTTAGTGGACTTAGCAGGTGATATCTTTCTCTCATTTTTTTACTCTGCTATAACTGTCATAAGGACCTCTCGAGGGTTTACATTTCTTTGTGAATAACTAGTTAAGATTTGTTGACAGTTATTCATGAAACAACAAAGGTATACAAGTTTTCTTTTGTGGGTATTATGATACAATACTGTTGTATTTAGTTATAACTGTGATGAGCAAACCCATGGGGTAATCTGTGGTTGAAACTAGGGTTGCTTGCTCGAATATTTGAATAGTTGTTATACCCTTCATTAGGGTTTCTTGCATGGTTATCAAGGACAAGTTTTAAAGATGTTTGACAAAGCTTTCTTTAACTCTATGCACAGTCTTGAACTACATGCTTTGCAGTTTCTTACCATGGTTGAGGATGTAGTTAAAAGGATTCATTTATCTCTTATGGGTCTGTTTGACCATATGCTTGCTTTAACCACCTTGTCAGTTGAAAACTGTCAAAGATAGTTTCATTGCTACAGTTATGTTTTCAAACTATTTGTAGAGAGAAAGAAAGGCTTTGGATAAGAAATGTATCATGCTGGTTATAAATATCTGATGTAATGTTGAGAATAAGTAAGAGAGAGCGCATTATTATTGATATCATATCAGAGTTGTTGGGTTTTTAGAGAAACAGAGTGTCCCTCTATAATTGATTTTCACTATTCATTATAATGATTGAGGCAAGCCAGTGAGGCAATATTGAAAGGTTAGTGAGGCACATTTGTAGCCTGTGAGACAATTTTATTCAATAAGCCAGTGAGGCACTTATACTAAGTGGTTTTTCTACCCCAAGAGGGTTTTCCACTCCTGAAAATATTTGTCATATGGTGTCCTTTTGTCTAATTCATTTATTCTTTGTCATGTGTTAATATTTATTATCAGTTTCATATGTTCATAGCACATGTTTATTTATCTCATTGATACACTAGTACATTTATTAATAAGCACTCAAATCTGCATTTGCTTCAGTTGTTTAAATCTGCACTAAAGAAGAAAAAATTGTCTTGTTTCCTATAACAATGATTCACCCCCCCTCTTAGTGTTACTAAGTGCTCCAACAATAACACACTCACATTTTAAACTAGGTAAAAGAAAAAAAAAGTTATGACCTCATTCTCTCATCTTCCCCAAAATGCGAGTATGCTTTTCTATGAGCACGTTTTTAGCCTCTTGGAGCTATTTCAACAAAGGAATCATGTTTCCATGACATGCAAGAGGTGAGTTCAGTGAACTTTCTAGCAATTTTAATTAAAATAAAACATTTTTGTTTTTGTTTGTGTTGATTTTGTTGATGTACAAACCCACACCAACATGGAAATCTCGCAAATGTTGGACATGACTTGTGAGATAGCCTCTAAGATTTTAGAATTCGTCTCTTCGTATGATCTTCAAGGAATTTGCTTCAAACTTTTCAAGAAAAGAGAAGAAAATAACTGAAAGGAAATCCTATCTAATAGGCAAATGCCAAATTAAACCCTCTTATCCACACATGACTAACCTGAACAGGATTTATAATCATGAAACAATATAAATACAAATGCAGAAATGAAAGGCAAAAATTTACAAAATCATTAGCTTGCATGAGATTAATTAGTTTCCTAAATTTACAAATGAAGACTACATACACGGGATAAGAAGGCAAAGATAAATTTACCAACAAAATGAATAGAGCACAATAAGGCAAACATTCATTTCATTTACAAAATAGATTGACAAAATATATAAAAAGTTGAATGCATAGTTATAAGATTGTTATTGAACTCTGTTAATTACAAAATATTTTCCATAGAAATATAATTTCCAAAAAGCTTCGCTAGTAAAAGATGATCTCCCCATTTTCAATGAACAATACCAAATTTTATAGAAGAAAATGAAGAATATTTTCATAATAGAAAAATCCCCAAAAAAATCCCTTCTCGCATGCAAAATCTCATCCCCAATCAACTGAAGCCTTCTTGGCTTGCATCTCTTTTTGTTGAGTTCTTCATTTTGTTTTCTTGTAGCTTTTCTATATATTTATGACATGCAAAAACAAAGCCTTCACTTTTTGTTTTATTTAACTTTTCGTAGCTTTTATTTGTTTTTCCATACCCCCTTATCTCATAATTTTCTTATCTCTTAAAAACGTTTTAATAAAAACTATTTAAAAGACTTCACATAAAGTGGTGTAATCTTATCTTCATGTGAGAAAATACTTTAGTTGATTTACCAAGCCCACATGCCATCTTGGTTTAGGTTAACCAATGGTGCAACAATTAAACAAAACTACTTCTGACATTGGTTGGAGGAAATGGTGAGTTGCCAAAGATATGGCACAATGTTTAGAAGTAGGTACATCTGAAGGTTTTACACATGAGCACCATTGGCCAAATTAATGTTGATTTGGAAGCAAAGACCAATGGCACACTTAAAAGACATTGACATCACTAGAAGCTTTCAAACAAAGTGCCCTCCATTGGATTTTATTTCCATCTGATGGTTGCTGAGTGTTGTAGCTATGCCTTGTTTTCTATATCTCTTTGTAGCTCCATGATGACATTAAAATGGATGCATACTAACTTCTATGTGTGTGCCCATCTTATTTGGGCTATGTAGAAGCTTTGAAATGATTCCTTTGATGGATTCTTGCTGCGCCATATTAACATGGATCGCTCCATTATTGGACGTTGCACCTTGATTTTTCCTCTTCTAGTAGCATGAAAGAGCTTAGACATTATACCCTAGTAAATATTTTAAACACCATTAAATTGGATGCATTGTATTTAAGGAGGCTTGCGTAATATAATAAGAATTGTACTTAATCTGAAAACACCATGCTCCATTATGTTGGCCGCTATCCTTTGCTCTACTTTAGTGTCGTGTAAGAATTTTGTTGCTATGCCTTTGAATGCTTGTGCACTTCTTATATGTTGTTCATGTTTCCTTATGATGGCTACATTATTTTTGAAAGGTTTGTAATTCTATTTTGGAGTCTTCGATAGGAGTTTGGAGAGATGCGTAACACTGAATAGTTTTGTCAATGTTTTATGTACTGTTGTCTACTTGGAGGAGTCGAGGGGGACTTTGCAGTGCTACGTACGATTCTCATATGGCCACTGAATGTGTGAATAGCATATTATTATGGCTTTCTCCTTTTTAGAATCCTCACACCATTAAAAATGGTCATTCTTATTCCGATGCTTGCATGCTTCTTATTCTGGCTGTGCAGGAATTTAGAAAGGTTGTGTTGGAGTTTCCTTGGTTGCGTTGAATTCTACTATGGTGCGTTGAGGTTGGGAGGACCTACACTATGTATCTTGCACTTCATTTTACCTCCATAATCACATGAGCTCTGTCTTCTAGCAATTAAGAGGTTCTTTCTACCATACTCTGAATTCATGGGTTTCTAGACTATGAAAAACCATGTTTTACAACTTCCCAAATTAATGTGAGAAATTTTTAAAATTGGAGTGTAAAAATTACACTATAGTTTTGGTGACTTGTGGGGAAGTGTGATTGTACATGTCAAACGTAGATCAATTTCCTTAAGTTCATTGGGCATCAAAGTCAAGAAACTAACCATCATAGCGTATGAATCTGCAATCCACTGAGTTAGACTGTGAAATCTCAATGCTAAGGAAGTAATGCAATAAACCCAAGTCAATCATGTCAAATTTATCTTGAAGAGTTCACTTCACTGTTCCAATAGAAGATGAACTCCTGGTGATCAAAAGATCATCAACATATAGTACCACTGTCAGCAGTGAATCATCCTACTACAATAGATAAACATTAGGATCTAAATGGAATCTAGTAAAATCTGAAGCTAGGAGGTAGGAATCCATCTTGGCATACCAAGCCTGAGGGATTTATTTGAGGCCATAGAGATATTTCCTAAGTCTGCAAACTAAGGATGAATCCTAAACAAACTTAGGTGGTTGTTCTGTGTAGATCTCCTCCTCAAGTTCTCTATGAAGAAAGGCACTCTTCACATCCATCTAATGCACATCCCATCCATGTGTGGCAGCTATAGCAAGAGTGAGTCAAATCGAAGTCATTTTGGTGATGGGTGCAAAGGCCTTTATGTAGTCAATGCTAGCAACTTGTGAAAATCCTTTAGCAACCAATTGCGCGTTGTACTTATAAACTAACCCATTTTCAACAAACTTAGTCCAATAAATCCACCTACATCAAATTGTCTTCCTTCCCTTATGAAGAGAAGTCAAATGCCAAGTGTGATTTCTGATTAAGGAATCATATTCCTCATTCATAGCAATATCCCACTCAGGTATGCCTGATGCCTCTTGAAATGTCTGTGGATCAAAGGTCGAGGCAAAGAAAGCATGTAGCCCCCTAATAATATGACTGTATATGTCTGCCATTTATTGAATCTTGTGCCCACATATCTGCCCTGTGAAGTAAATTTGTAGCCTAAGATGTGGGTGACTCAGGTGTTGAAATATCAACCTCCAAAGCAATCCCAAAACTTGATGAAGATGAAGCTTCATCACTATCCTCACTATCATAACTGGAAGAAGAAGAACACATTGCCTCAAGAATCTATTGTGAATAATCTGAATCATCAGAAGAGTCATCAAGGTTTGGTGAGTCCACAATATGAGGAGAAATGTCAAGCATAAAGTTTCTCCTAAAACTTAACACTTCTCTTAATAAACAACTCATGTGTGGTCGGGTGAAGCAAGCGATAACCTTTCACACCATGACAAAGATGCAAGTTTTGGATTGTGGATCCATTGCGTTGAGATGCTCTTTTGCTATGCGTGCCATAGCAGGAGATCACAAGACCCTAAAGTGCTCAACTACTAGTTTCCTACCTTTCCAAGATTCAAAGGGAGTTATACTCTTCAAGGCTTTGTGAGGAACTCTATTCTAAATATAACATGCGTTGTTGATTGCTTTTGCCCAGTACTGTGGTGTAAGGCCCTTGGAGTTAATCATAGAGTTAGCCATCTCTTTGATCTATTCTTATGTTCTACAACACCATTTTGTTGGGGAGTATAAGGAAATGTGCACTGCAAATTGTTCAAAATGGTTGTTGACATACTCACCACCATTAACAGTTCATACAACCTTGATGACATTCCTTGACTGTTTCTTAGCAAGAGACTTGAAGTATTGAAAGAAATTGAAGACTTCATATTTCTATTGAAGGAAGTAGACCCATGTGAATCTGGAGAAATCATCGTGAGAACATATATTTGCCTTTGTAAAAGATGGATGGGGAAAAGCCCCTGAAACATCACTGTGAACAAGCTCCAAGACTTGCATTGCCCTCCATGATTTGTTTTTGTCAAATTTCTCTTTAGGATGCTTCCCAAGGGCACAACCCTCACAAAGACCTTTAGAGAATCTAACTCTTGGCAACTCGGTGACAATATCTTGTTGACGGAGTTGCTCAAGGTAGCGGTAGTTAAGCTGGTCAAACCGCTCATGCCATAATTTGCTAACTCCATCTGAATGAGTAAGCAATGCTTTTGGAGAAATATCAGGTGCAAAATGGGAGAAGGTGTATAACCTAGATTGGTGATCTACACTCCCTATAGCTACCAACTTGTTGCTCTACAATTGTCTGATCTCAACTAAATTTGGAGAGAAATAAATGCTCATGCCCTTCCCTATATGAGTTATTTGATACACTGAAAGGATATTAGTTGATAGTGAAGTAACACTTAGAACATTTGTGAATGTTCCTCCTTTAACTTCAATAGACCCTCTCCCTATAATCAAAGCTCGAGTATCATCGCCCAAGGTGATAGTAGACATATTTAATGGTTTTAAGGATGAAAACTCCACTTGTGAAGAACCCATGTGGTGCGAGGCAGCAGAGTCTATGATCCAAGATGGAAATGAAGATGCTATAGCAACTAGGGCCTTGCCATTTGATTTCTCTTTTTCCTTAGAAATTTCTTGGGTTGATGAGGATGCTTTGATGGAATCAGGTACCCCTATATTATTCTTCTTGAGAAGATGAGAGAGGTTATCTATTTGTTTCCTCATGCATTGATGCTCATCGTGCCTAGTTTTTTTACAAAAGGCACACTTAACTTTCTCTTTCTTGGGTTTCCTCTGTTGAAGAAAGTTTTTTGTTTTGGAGTTCTCAGATTTTTGTTATTTCTTAGTTTTCTTGTCCTTCTGAGTGTTATGTTTCTTCTCTTTGAAGTTGGTTCTTTCTCATTCCCAACAATGAGGGCTTGAGGTTTGGAAGACTTCAATGTGCCCATCTGAATTAACTTGTCTTGCTCCCTTGTTAAGTCGGCAATAAAATCATCATGAGTGGGCCCATCTTCCTTGTGGCTCCAAAATCCCTTTTGGTAGAGTAGAAAGTGGAGACAAACACAGAAAATTCTGGACCTAATTTGGATAGCACAAAAAGAACTAATTGATCCTCCTTTTTATCTATTCCACATTCTTTCAATTGCAACCTCAATGATTTAAATTTGGTGAAATAATCCTCAAGATTTGTAAAGTTGCTAGGACTTAGACCTATGAGTTCATTTTCTAACTCATGACTCTTGAGTTCATCAACCTTCCTAAATAGTTTTTTGAGGGCATCCCAAACTTGGTTGGGTGTTTACAAGGCCTCTACATGGGATAACAATTCAAAAGACAAGTTTAGACATAAGAAGCCGAAGGCTTGATCACTTTTATTAAACCACTTTTCTTTGTTCTTTATAACATTAGGTTCCTTTTCTGTACCCATTGCCACCCTAAACAATCTTTTATTCTTAAGAACAAGTATAACTTTTAACTTCCATTCATGATAGTTTAAAGGTGTTAGAGGTGTGATAGTCACATTAGAATTCATGCTTAGAGTTGTTGCAAATTTGTTTAGAAGTGCAGAGATAGAAATATGAAGAAGTATGAAAGTGCAAAAAAAACACAACACAAATGCACTCCTCTAAGAAGTGTGAAAGTGAACACTACACAAAGACACCCCCTTGATTAATATTTGAGATCCCCTAAAATTTGGCCTTTACTTTTGACCTGCAATTTGACGATCGTCACGTCTACAGAGATAACCCTGGTGTGTACAGACAACGTGAACAGGGGCATGAGGGCAGGCGCCATCGGTGTGTAGAGAGCTTGGGCACCAGGGGCGTTGGTACTCCTATGGGCATTTGGACACCTGTACAGAGGCGTTTAGATGCCTCTTTAATGCCTGCAACAGCAAACAGGACTGCAATCTGCCTAAATTGCACCTCCCCTGTGGGGTTCTACCCAAATCGTGCCTCCTCTATGGTGTTTTCGCACCTCTTTTGTGAGGTTTTTGACATAGAAAATAGGGGCGACTCTGCCTTGACCTTCTCTCTGACGGCCTCCTACGAGTTGGTAATACAAAAAGAAAACAAATAAAATAGATATAGTTTTTATGTAAAAAAGAACAAACAATTCTTCGACCTGCCAACGAGCTCAATCTACTCCGATACCATGAAGAAACCAGTGATCAAAGAGAAGAATAAATATGAATAAAAGATTGAAGATTAAAGCATGAAATTGAATGCAATTCGATGCCAATAGATTAGCCAGCAGACAGAAGTATAAATAACAATGAAGAAGGCAATCGCCACGAGTTGAGAAGAGGACTCCTCCAAACAGTGAGTGGTGGCGAGTTGTCTTCTATAAAACTAGTGCGAGGTGGCTAGTTGATAACAACTTATTGACACATCCGCCAAGTACGCCTAACTAACTTGACACCTCAATAAAACATGCATCAAGTTCGCCTAACTAGCGCCTATGAATGTATAAAAAATACATGCACTAACAAAACCAACTTTTATCATCTAAGTATTAAAATAATTTATATATTTGAAAACTAGAAATAAAATCCTATATTTCATATTTTTACACCATATTAATATTTTATATGTAAGTGCTTTAAATTTTTACCCCAACTATGACAAGCTTTGATTTTTAGAAAAAAGGCTTCCACTTTTTGATCAAAAAGTTGACCCAACTTCTTCCAGTCACTCACATGTCAATTATAGACTAAAAGGAGTGCACAAGTATGTGAGTATTAAATAGTGTATGCTCTTTCACAAGAAACACTCTACCCTCATATGTGAGCATATCTTTCTTCTTTGCAGCATCTATTTCTCTTTGCCTTTAGGACCTCCCATGTGCTCTAATACCATATTGAAAAATTTAGGACAAATATTGTAAAAACTAAACCATAATGTTCACATAGAAAACACCAATATATATTAATATTATTAATACTCATTTGGGGTTCTTTAGAATATATTATGCAAATACTTATAAAACATTGCATTCCCATCTAACTTTCCCAAAATTATCTTAAATTAAATCACTGAAGTGACTTCATTACAAAATGTAAACCTTATTTTTTAACAAGAGCTATATAGTCTTTTGGAATTTCACACTCCAGCCTCCCATGGTACTCTCCATCTGCCATCAATAAGCAAGAACCCCAAACACTGCTAATGAGCATTAAGGGATTCTATAATCGTTGCATTTGATTTAGGTGAAGATGTGTCGGACGTCTGACTTTCTCCGCGTACTTTATACCCCACATCTACGAATGCTGGCAGCTGATGTTTATAAAAAACATTTTTGGTTTTACTTAACAGCATTGTCACCACCTCCGACATCTATGGCCTGTGAGTGGAAGAAGCTTGTAGCATAGAAGTGCAAGTTTTATCACTCTTACCACCTCTTCTTCATTGTATGCTTCCATCTCCTCTTTACTTTCCACTACCTCTAAAACCTTGTTTTCTTCATATAGCCTCCAAACGTGCCATAATTTTTTGTTGAAAATGATCAAGCTTTTTAAATCAGAGAATGACAGGATAAAAGGATTTAAAAAATATACTTAAAATTAAAAATACCCATTCAAGCAGATAATTAAAAATACCCATTCAAGCAGATATTGCAGATGAGGTGGTTGCTTCAAGTCAATGCTTTTTCTGCCGCTGACAATTTCAAGAACCACCACACCAAAGCTGTAGGTGTCAGCTTTCTCTGTTAATTGCCCATGGCTAGCATATTCAGGAGCCGTGTATCCTCTGCAAAAGAAAAAAAAATGGTGTTACTATCTTTATTCAAAACGATTAAAAAACAAAAGTGGAATAAGGAGAGTTTTTCTTACAGGGTTCCTGCAAATTTTGTGCTAACATGACGTTTATCAATTGGCAGAAATCGTGCCAGCCCAAAATCTGCTATTTTTGCCTGAAAGTTGTCGTCAAGTAATATATTACTTGATTTAATATCACGATGGATGATACAGACATGAAAATCCTCATGGAGATAGGCCAGACCATGAGCAGTGCCCAATATAATGTTGAATCTTTCCTTCCAACTCAAAGGCTTTTTAAGTTCTCCTGCATGTAAAGCAATTCAATAGAGTTAGTTTCAAAACCTATTATGTTCGTTGTAACAGATGAAAGAAGAAAAAAATGAAAGTTAAGAATAGCAAACCAAATAATATTCTGTCAAGGCTATTGTTGGGCATATACTCATAAACCATGAGTCTTTTTGGGCCTTGTTTGCAACCACTCTACTTAAATATCATTCATTTCAATGGTCAAATAATCAATAGTAATTTTACATCTCATTCACAACAAAAATTGGGAAATATTTGTCCTATTTTTATTGGCCAAAATTGACCTTTGACTATTCAAGTGGATGATATTTAAGAATAGCCGTCTGCAACATCCAAGTAAACGCACAAGATTTCTGTGATGAACATTCGAAATGAGTCTCACTTCACTTTCGAATTCAGCTACTGCGCGGGCAAAGCGAAATAATGTCAGCTTCTTTACTGCCACAACTTTGCTATTTCCAAGGTACCCTAAATATATCGAGTAACCCAACATTTATCATTCTACTTAAACATCATCATTTTTAATAGTCAAACAATCAATAACAATTTTACATTTCATTCACAACAAAAAGTGGTAAATATTTGTCTTATTTTTATAAACCAAATTTAACTTTTAACTGTTGAAGTAAATGATATTTATTAATACAACATTTATAACTAAAATTAAATCCATTAACACAAACCCCAAATGAGGGCTGGAAATAACTATAGTTTACCTTATATGCTTCACCAAACCCTCCCTCTCCAAGCTTGTTTGATTGGCCAAAATTTGTTGTTGCCTTTTTCAATATCTTGAAGTCAATATCTCCCGGCCCACGAAGTACTGTTGCTTCTTCAGTATCAACTGTTCCATACGTTTTAAACAATTATATTTACTATATTAGTATTAATTTTGATGAAATAGACATTGATTCCTTATTATATATTAAAATTTGGCCTTTAAGAGTTTACCTTGTTGCTTCCCTGGCCGGATTATCTGCTTCTGGAAGACAAGGAGACAAGTTATAAGGCCAAGTAGGAATATCCCTCCAACAACACCAATTATTATCCACACTTTAGAACTCACCTTCTTCCGTGAAAAATAAAATGGAGAATACCTCAACCATGAATATAATCATTGTAATATGAGATAAATATTAAATATAAACTTTTAGAAACCTTGAAGCAATTTACTTGATTGACTCAAGGTCAAGTAAGGTATACTTTAAGAAATGACCTTTTAAAATTTGTTTTGAAAAAAGAATCTATTATAAAGAAGCATAATATTATAGACGATTTTTTAGAGTGGATGGAAATATTTTTTATTAATATTTAACTTTTATGGTGATTCAATGTTTAAATTTCCTATCATTATACAATTGTTAAATAAAGATGTCTCAAAGGGGCAAGTATAAATATAAAAAATAGCTCTTGATAAACTAGGGAGATTAGAGCCCAAATTTTAATATGTAATAGTGTGATATGTATCTATATTAAAAATTAAAGTTTCTAGCTCAAGTCAATTTTGTTTCAAGATTAGAAAAAATCTATCAAATATGAGTCAATTGGAAACTTTTAAAGAGCCTAAAAATAACCAAATTTAGGAGTAGAAATTGAAAAAATAGCCAAATGACGACATCTAACCACTAAAAAATTCCTTGACATCAAGAATTTTGCTTGTTAAGATTTTATGAAATTACATTAAAGAAATTTACAAAGAAATTTAGATTGTGGAGTAGGAAGTGCACAACTCTACTTAAACATCATTCACTTCAATGGTCAAACAGTCAATAGTAAATTTACACTTGATCCATACCAAAAAATGGTAAATATTTGTCCTATTTTTTTTAGCCAAAATTAACATTTAACTGTTGAAATGGATGATGTTTAAGAATAACTCCAACTGCTCACAAGTCTCGAAACTGTGACTAACGTGAAATCTATTAGGACTTCCCTGATTGATAAATTTTATGGAAAACTAGCAAAAATATTTAATTGAATCTATATCAGTATCAAACCCATTAACGATATTACAAGCTCTCTGATAGAATAGAATCAAACAGTAGAAAAGGTGTGGGAAAAAAGTCTAACCTGTAGCTAAGAAAGGCGCCAACTCAATAGTAAACGCAGACACCAGGCAAGTCCATATATAGTCGTATTAGACGGCCCTGGCCTCGTCTGGGCGAAGATCTCTTACCAATCTTCGACTTGTCGCGCATATACTGGCTCCGCAAGATCTGCTGCTGTCACCTCATCTTTTGTAGCAAATCCAGAACGACCAACATTTTCCACCAGGGATGTCAGCGCCGCATCCAATCTTTTTTCAAACAGTGTGAGGTTGCTGTTGGGGACAGAGCTGTATCCGTAGGCTAAAAGTTTAGTCTCTGGGTCTGCTCTTACTGGGGCCATTAACATGGATAATAAAATAATAGACCTTACAATTTTCTCTACGACTCTGGATTTTCCAATTGTTATTGCAGATAATCTTAAAATGCCATAGTTCAAGATGATATTTATCTTCTTTTAAGGTCACCAATACTTATGAATTTTATGCAAAGGTTGTAGTTTAATTATGCAAAGGTTGTAGTTTAAAGGGTTGTAGCTCAATTGATTGAGTACAATTGGTGAGGATGATGGTACTTGTTGATAATGCCATCCATCAAGATTCAAATCCCCAGAGGCACGATCAGGCCAAGTTCGACCATTGGGTGACTTTGATGGACTAGTTCCCCTTGCTCGTGGCAGCTTAGCTGAAGGATGACTTCTGGTTTAGATGTATGCTTACTCATCATGTTGTAATCACTGATATTTTTGTAATCTGGTTTTGTCCATAAAAAATAAAACGAAACACAAAACTTATTCTAAACAAACAAAACAAAACACAAAACTTGTTCTTATTTATGATGATGTGGTTTGACCATTGGGTGACTTTGACGAACTGGTTCCCCTTGCTCATGGCAGCTTAGCCGAAGGACGACTTCTGGTTTAGATGTATGCTTACTCATCATATTGTAATCGCTCATATTTTTGTAATTTTGTTGTTTCCATAAAAAACAAAACAAAACACAAAACTTGTTCTTATTTATGATGATGTTGAAGGTCTTGCAGTCCCAAAATCAAGTTAATTGACTTAAATTTATTGTTTGAATTTTATTTTTGAAGTTAAATATTCTCACCAACTATTTATAACAACTTGTTTATTATTTATTATGATGTTGAAGGTCTTTGCAGTCTATAAGATATTTTGTGAGTCAAGCAATTTTTATCAAGTTAGTTGACTTAAACATACTTTTTTTTTTTGTATTTGGGATATTTTTGTAGTTAAATATTCTCACCAACTATTAATAAGAATTTATTTGATATAAACCAAACATTCTTACCAATAATCGTTTAACTAAAATATATGTTTTGAAATTTCTTTAAACTATATTTACTTGTCTTAATTAAATTTGAAAATAAATGAATAATGTATAAACAATCTTTTATTATTTTTTACCAATGAAAAAATATGCTAGTAGACAATACAATTGGTTTAAAATCCACAAGGTGTATTACTTAGTAATTATGTTTTAAGTGTTTTCCTAGTGAAGAGCACTAGATGAACCATATAGATTGATGGTCTAAATTAAAAAGACTACAATAAAATAGATCTTGGTTATGTTGATAAGCATTCTCTTAGTAAGGAGCACTAGACAAAATATATAGATTGATGGTTAGATTAAAAGGACTACCATGAAATAGTTCTTGGTCATAGATTTTTAGAAACATTGTCAAAAATGTTAGATCTAGGGCACACAACTGAGAGGGGGGGGGGGGTGAATCAGTTGTACAAAACCTTACTTCTATTTCAAACACTTGATTCTTTTTGGTTAGTTAGCAGCATATCAATTAATCATTCATCAAAGCAGAAAGCATAAACACTGGAGCAGATAAACATCAACACATTATACACCAAGATTTTTGACGTGAAAAACCCGGTTAAGGGAAAAACCACGGGGTGATTAACCCAAGGATTATTCTCTGTTAGAAGAATAAGAAAAATGCATGGCACATGCCAGTCAGGGCTCACTACCCGAGCACACTGCTCACAAAGAGGCACACTGCCTACAAAGAGACACACTGTCTACAAGATAATAAGAATCACAACCTTGAACTAGAGAATGACATCTTCACCATGTCTGGATCAGTTCCATTTAAGCTCAAAACACTTCTGCTCTGCCTTTCGCTCTTTCGCTATGCCACACTCATCTAATCAACATCCACACAACGAAATGAACTCACAATCCTTTATTTATATAAGACATCGACTTAGGAACAATCATCTAAGTCGACAATCAACCATAAGAGCATCCGCAAGATGAATAACACATCCGGTCGGCCACCATAAGAACATTCGCAGGATGAATAACTCATCTAGTTGGCTAGTCAGAACAAGAACTTCATCCGAAAGAATATCTTCAATTTTGGGCTCTACCATCAATGCGGACCAACAACACAACCTCAACATGATCCAAGAACCTTCACAAGCTTTCCTGAATGACCAGGTACATCCGCACTTCCTCTGCTCACTGGAATCTTTTCTCTTCCTCATCTGGAACTTCAAGAACACAGTCTATCGCCACTGTCATACTGCAAGAGGTGCTTCCGGACCTCAAAACCACATACCAATCGAGATGACACATCACAAGGACATCCCAAACACTCTGTCTAATTCGCAGAATAGGACAATACACTTCCGGATCTCACCGGACCTTTTTGTAACACTCTGTCACTCCAGAGCATCTCCTGGAACCGGTTCTACTTGATCAATCACAACTTCTTCAAATCTTCATGTAGACCTCTGAAATCTTAACTTGATCATCTCAAGACTCATATCTACAAACCCTTTAATCCGTATCCTCTGAATCTCAACCTATTGAGTACTTTTGCCTTCTTCTCAACACTGTTCTTCAATGTTCCTGATTGAGACTAATTTTCTCAATATCCTCAGCACATAGCTCATCCAATCCTTCTTGCTAATGCAATATGAGTATGTTGACATTAATGACAACATTGGATAACCTCATACTTGCAACAATCCTCCCCTTTGTCATTGATGGCAACATATGATGTGAAAAACTATTAAGACAAGAACTTCTCCTTTCTGTCACAGCTCCCCCTATCAACTTCTCCTTTCTGTCACAGCTCCCCCTATCAACAACAACTCTTCACATGTCTTCTCTTCCTTTACTGCTCCCCCTTTGATCATCAATCACTTGTTTTTCACATGTCTTCTCTCCCCCTTTGACATCAATGGCAAAGGGCTCATACTTGCAACACTAACACATCAGCATCATATCAGTTGCTCCCCCTTAGTAGCAGCTCCCCATCATCAATCCGAATCACAAGATATGACTGTGATATCCACTAGACTGATGCACATCAGTGCATCGTAGTTCATCTCTAGAGGGGCCATGACCCCTAACTTCTCCCTGAGATACTCAAAAGAGTCCTTGGGAAGAGGTTTAGTAAAGATATCTGCAATCTGATCCTTGGAGGATACATACTCCAATCTGACTTCATCCGTGTTCACTTGTTCTCTCAGAAAGTGAAACTTGATAGATATGTGTTTGGTCTTAGAATGCAACACCGGATTCTTAGAAATATTTATTGCACTTGAATTATCACAGAAAATTGTGATAGGCTCCTCATATTCTACTTTAATGTCTTTTAGCATCTGCTTCATCTATAAGATTTGAGTGCAACTACCTGCTGCTGCAATGTATTCTGCTTCAGTTGTAGACAGAGATATTGCATCTTGTTTCTTAAACCAATCTCTTTCCCAAAAAGAATGCTCCACCACTGGTACTCTTCCGATCATCCACATCTCCTGCCCAATCTGCATCTGTATATGCATGAAGAGAGAAATCATGATCTCTAGGATATCACAAACCATACTCAACTGTCCCCTTTAGATATCTAAAGATTCTCTTGATTGCCATGACATGGGATTCTCTAGGATCAGCCTGAAATCTTGCCACAAGACCAACAACCTGCATTATATCTGGTCTAGTCTGAGTGAAATACAACAATCCACCAATCATTGATCTATACTTTATCTGATCTACCTTAGGAAAGTCATCATCTTTGCTCAACTTACATCCAGTTGCCATAGGAGTGTTCATTGAATTTGAATCTTCCATACCGAATTTTCTCAACAATTCTTTCACATATTTGGTCTGAGAAATGAAGATCCCTTTCTTTGTTTGAGTAATTTGCAGACCCAAGAAAAAATTCATTTCACCAAGCATAGACATTTCAAACTCACTTTTCATCTAATTTGCAAAAGTTTTGCACATACTATCTCTTCCTCCAAAAATGATATCATCCACAAATACTTCAACAATCAAAATGTTTTCATGATCAATTTTGAAATATAAGTTACTGTCAGTAGTACCTTTGTTGAATCTAATCTGCAGAAGATGCTTATCCAACCTTTCATACCATGCTCTTGGGGCTTGCTTCAATCCATACAATGCTTTCTTCAACTTGCAGACCATATCATCATTATCAGACAATTGAAATCCATCCGGTTGTTCAATGTAAACTTTTTCTTCCAAATCACCATTTAGGAAGGCAGACTTGACATCCATCTGATATACTTTGAAATCTTTGAAGGCAGCAAATGCAAGAAATAATCTGACTGCTTCAATTCTTGCCACCAGAGCAAAGGTTTTTTCAAAATCAATTCCTTCTATTTGAGAGTAGCCTTTGTAGACCAATCTAGCTTTGTTTCTGATCACTTCACCCACTTCATTTAGTTTGTTCCAGAAGACCCATTTGGTTCCAATCACATTCTTATTTCTAGGTCTGGGAACAAGATCCCAAGTATGATTTTTCTCAATTTGTATCAACTCTTCCTCCATTGCTTTGGTCCAGTTTTCATCATTGCAAGCTTCATTAATTGTCTTAGGTTCAATCTTTGAAATCAGACAACATTCATTTGACTCTTGAGCAATTCTTCTCCTTGTTTGTACCCCTTTGTTTTTGTCACCTATGATCTGATCTTTAGAATGATTTAGAGTTACATACCTTGGAATTTTGGGAGTTTCTTGCACTATTGTTTCTTGATCAGGCTCACTTAGACACACCTCTTCTTCCTGATTTACAGGATCAGTCTGAATCTAAATTTCAGAGGAGGATTGAGCTCTTTCCACCAGAGAATCATTTTGATCATCTTCATCATACTCATAGAATCTTGAGGGCTTCTCAATTCCTTCATCAACCTTCACATTTGTACTTTCTATCATCTTTTTCAATCTCTTATTGTAACACCACTATGCTTTGCTTTGAGTGGAGTAACCCAAGAAAATTCTTTCATCACTTCTAGCATCAAACTTTCCTAGATCTTCATCTCTTTTGATATAACACTTGCTACCAAATACTCTGAAATATCTCACAGTAGGAGTTACACCAAACCAAAGTTCATAAGGAGTCTTACTGGTATTGCTTCTGATTTGAACTCAATTAAGAGTGTAGACTGCAGTGCTGACAGCTTCTCTCCAAAACATTTGGGGAACATTTGCTTCCATCATCATTGTCCTAGAAGCTTCCTGGATGGTCCGGTTCTTCCTCTCAACAACTTCATTCTGCTGTGGAGTTCTAGGTGCAGACAATTGTCTCCTTATCCCATGCTTCTCACAAAAGTCTATGAATTCACCAGATGTGAATTCACCACCTCTATCAGACCTCAGACATTTCAGTTTCAATCTAGTTTGATTCTCTACCATAGCTTTGAAGATTTTGAACTTCTCAAGGGCTTCTAATTTCTCTTTTAGGAAGGTAACCCACATCATCCGGGAATAATCATCAATTAATAACATGAAATATCTATCACCTTACAAACTCTTGATTCTTGTTGGACCACATAGATCAGTATGGACTAATTCCAGTAATTCGGTAGTGGACTGATCCTTGCTTTTGAAAGAGACTCTATTCTGTTTACTTAGCTGACATTCTTTGCATAAACTATTTGTAGGTTTCACCAATTTAGGAAGATCTCTTACAGCCTGAGTATTGCTTATCTTGATGATGTTATCAAAATTCACATGACACATCCTTCTATGCCATAACCAACTCTGATCAACTTGAACAAATAGATGACTTTTATTAGAACCAACTAGATGGAAGATATTACCTTTTGTTTGAGTACCGGATGCAATCTCAGTTCCAGAGCTTTCAAAGATCCTGCATCTTCCATTCTTGAACCAGAAGTCATAACCTTTGTCCACCAACTAACCAACACCAAGAAGATTGTGCTTCAACCCTTCAACATATAGTACATTACCAGTTTTGCTCTTTCCATCAAAGGAAATAATTCCTCTACCTCTGATTCTGCCAGCAGAATTGTCTCCAAACCATACCATTCCTCCTTCATACCTTTCCAAATCTAAGAACTTATTCTTGTCACCTATCATATGGTGAGAACAACCACTGTCAATAACCCAATCATCATTTTCTTCAACTTGGGCAGCCAAAGCTCTTTCTACAACCTTATGACTGACAGATTCAGAGGCTATTGAATCTTCTTCCTTGATGGCAATAAACACCCATTCATTTCTGGATTTGCTTCCCATTTCTGATTCATCATCTATTACTCCTTCATTATCATCTTCTTCATGAACATAATAGCAGTTCTTTTGAAACCTTTGTCTGTTAGCATTTGACCTTACAGATCTTTCCGGACATCTTGAAGCAAAATGACCAATCTTATTACAGTTGAAGCACTTAAAGGGTAGTTTTCCTTCATACTTACCGGATCCTCTTGGCTGTCTCTTTGCAATGAGGGCTTCAAGTTGAGCTATTTCTGCTTCTTCCTCTTCCATGTCTTTCCTTGTTTGATCATACCATGACAGCTTCCTTGAAGAATTCTCTCCCAGATCAAATCTCTGTTTGCCTTTCACATAGGCACTGGCCTTGAATGCAGATTCAGTCTTGGGATGATCATTTCCAAACTCAGTCATTTCAAATGCAGCCAGTTTGCTAGCCAATTGCTCTCTTGTGACAGTTGCATGGGCTCTGAATTCATCAATGGCAGCAACCTTGATTTTGTAGGTAGCAGGAACGGATCTGAGAATTTTGCAAACAATTTCATTTTCATCCAGAACTCCACCAGCATTCCTGATTCCACATACCAGTTCATTCACTCCTGGCATAAAGGTAGTGATATTTTCATCATCTCTCATCTTCAATCTTTCAAATTTCCCTTTCAGACTTTGCAACCTTGCACTCTTGACAAACTCATCTCCTTCATACAGAAGTTCTAGTTTAGTCTAGATCTCATATGCAGTTGGTAGGTCAATAACATTTGAGAGATCTGAGTCAGTCAATGCACTTAGAAGAGCTTCTTTGGTCTGCAAATTATTTTCAGCATCTGTGATTTCATTCAGAGTTGATGGACCACCCTGTGGAGGTACATATGGTTTTGAAACCATGGCCAAGTATGCTTTTCCCATACACTCCAACTGACATTTCATAAGACCTTTCCAGAGAGTGAAGTTGGATCCATCGAACTTCAGACTATCCTTCTTGTATGATGACATCCTGGATCTTTCTCAAGCGGCTAAGCTCCTTTCAGAGGAACTTGGCTCTGATACCAATTGTTAGATCTAGGGCACACAACTGAGAGGGGGGGTGAATCAGTTGTACAAAACATTACTTCTATTTCAAACACTTGATTCTTCATGGTTAGTTAGCAACATATCAATTAATCATTCATCAAAGCAGAAAGCGTAAACACCGGAGCAGATAAACATCAACACATTATACACAAAGATTTTTGACGTGGAAAACCTAGTTAAGGGAAAAACCACGGGGTGATTAACCCAAGGATTATTCTCTGTTAGAAGAATAAGAAAAATGCATGGCACATGCCAGTCAAGGCTCACTGCCCGAGCACACTGCTCACAAAGAGGCACACTGCCTACAAAGAGACACACTGTCTACAAGATAATAAGAATCACAACCTTGAACTGGAGAATGACATCTTCACCATGTCTAGATCAGTTCCATTTAAGCTTGAAACACTTCTGCTCTGCCTTTCGCTCTTTCGCTATGCCACACTCATCCAATCAACATCCACATAATGAAATGAACTCACAATCCTTTATTTATACAAGACATCGACTTAGGAACAATCATCTAAGTCAGCAATCAACCATAAGAGCATCCGCAAGATGAATAACACATTCGGTCAGCCACCACAAGAACATTCGCAGGATGAACAACTCATCCGGTCGGCTAGTCAGAACAAGAACTTCATCCGGAAGAATATCTTCAATTCCAGGCTCTACCATCAATGCGGACCAACAACACAACCTCAACATGATCCAAGAACCTTCACAAGCTTTCCTAAATGACTAGGTACATCCACACTTCCTCTGCTCACTGGAATCTTCTCTTCCTCATCTAGAACTTCAAGAACACAGTCTATCGCCGCTGTCATATTGCAAGAGGTGCTTCCGGACCTCAAAACCACATACCAATCGAGATGACACATCACAAGGACATCCCAAACACTCTGTCCAATCCGCAGAATAGGACAATGCACTTCCAGATCTCACCGGACCTTTTTGTAACACTCTGTCACTCTGGAGCATCTCCCGGAACCAGTTCTACTTGATCAATCACAACTTCTTCAAATCTTCATGCGTACCTCTAAAATCTTAACTTGATCATCTCAAGACTCATATCTACAAACCCTTTAATTCGCATCCTTTGAATCTCAACCTCTTGAGTACTTTTGCCTTCTTCTCAACACTATTCTTCAATGTTCCTGATTGAGACTAATTTTCTCAATATCCTCAGCACATAGCTCATCCAATCCTTCTTGCTAATGCAATATGAGTATGTTGACATCAATGACAACACTGGCTAACCTCATACTTGCAACAAAAAATGCTAAGAAACAAAATAAACCATTCACTTTACATTTACTTATATTTTAATTTATTGTTGTCATAAATGGTGGGAAACAAACAACTCTTAACCTACATTATATTATTATTATTTTATTTTGTCTTATTCTCAACATTTGAAAATAAACTTTATTTTATTAAAACATATAGGGTTGTTTGCCTATGCAATATTAAATTAGAATGTGTAAATGTTGCACAAAATTCAAAATGTCCAAGGTGCAGATTCAATCCAAAGAGCTTGGAGTGCATTTATATCCTCATGTACACTATTTTTTGCAAGAAAAAATGTGTAGCTTTAATCCCTTATATCAAATCCTTCACATTGACCCATTTTCAAAATGCAGTAAACAATTTATAGTGCCTCTTTGAATACTTACCAAAATTGATGACTCATATAAACAACAAACCTCATTTTTTTTTCTTGCTCTCACCAATTATTTGAAACTCCCTAAAATGAATCTGCACCTTACACATCTACACTATTAGAATGCTCTACACCCTAAACATCAACAATTTGAAAGAGAATAGAATCAAATTCGGAGAAGATTGCAAAGATGCAATTCCATTGCTAAATATCTCTATCAAATCAATTTGATTAAATTTACAAATGAGAGAGACCTAGCGGTTTTTCAAGTCACTAATATTTAGTGATGCATGTTCTTTGACACAAATTCAAACCTTATCAACTTTTATCTATAAGAACGTGTAAACACAGCCAACCCATTTTGTCTGCATCGGCTCATATATCACCTTCACCTTTTATTGTTGTCCTGTTCTTGCCAGGCAAGAACGTTGAAACAAAGCCCGCCAATTTTGTCTTCGTCGACTCAGTCATTAACTTCACCAAAACAACTGCCCACTTGCGCACTGTAGGTTTATCGGGCGTTTCTACTATACTCTACTCTTGATTATAGTTTTCATTCTTGATTTATTTGCCTTTTCATCAGAGCATTAATTTTCTCTTAATGATGTTAAGTGGCTATTCTTAAACATCATTCACTTCAACAGTTAAAGGGTAATTTTGGCTAATAAAAGTAGAACAAATATTTACTACTTTTTGTTGTGGATGAGGTGTAAAAATGCTATTGCCTATTTAACCATTGAAATGGATGATATTTAAGTAGAGTGGTGTCGATGTTGTCATTGGACGAAGTGAGCAGAAATGCGATCCATTTTTGGCACTTGAAACTCCCAACAAAAATATAAAATCCTCCTTATCTACAAAAGAGTTTGATGTATTCATCAACCATCGAGGCCCAGACATCAAAACAACTCTGGCTCTACAGCTTTATAATTTTCTACAGCACGCTGAGACCCAGGCATATATAGATTCTAGAGAGACTGAACGAGAAGATTCAATTTCTTCCACCATAAAGAATGTCATATTATCTGCTGTTGTGCACATAGCCATTTTATCATTATTGGGAAATTAGGCGTCTCAACCTTCTAAATCTTTTGTTATTATTTATTTATCATTTAATATTTTCAGGTAGTTAGTTATTGTTATTAGGTTTTAAGTTTTTCATTAAAATATGAAGGAAACTCAACACAAATAAACCACATATTTGACACTGTCAATGAACTAGATTCGAGAAGGCCTTTGTGTGCACAAGCAAGAAACAAAGTGCACCACAAACGTCAGACTCCTTAGAATTCAGGCATAAAGTAAACTTAGGTCCGCCCACTGAAGGAAGCTTGAACATGAAAGTGTTGAATGTAGACATGTGGTATCAGTTGGTTGTTCTTAAATATCATCCACTTCAATAGTTAAAGATTAATTTGGACCAATAAAAATACGACAAATATTTACCACTTTTTGTTGTGAATGAGGTATAAAATTGCTATTAAGTGTTTGAACATTGAAGTGGATGATATTTAAGTAGAGTGGTATCAGCTAGGTTCCAGTGTATGGAAGACTCGCATCTATCATCTGTGGGCCCCATAGATTAATACTTGACTCCATCAAATTTAAAACAAATACCCAGACTTGAAAACAGGGGTAAACTAGAATATACAAGGGAGCTCACGTCCACATAGTCACCAAGTGTCAAAATGGAAAGATCACAAGATGCAAGTTGCAGAGTAAAGCATGACATATCCAAAACACATGGACACTACAGATAGTCTTGATCACTTCAAACTTTAGGATACATGCATGACATGAAGATAATTACGTCATTCATCTAGACACAAAGCAAACACATTAAAATCAATCTTTTAATGGGCCTTATTGAAAAAAAATCTTAAATCAATTATAATTAAGGGGCTAAAATAAGCAACATGGGTAGATGAGGAAGCATGAATCATATACTTTTAGGCACAAACCAACATGTCTTATCACCCATTGATTGCCAAGTAAAGCAAATCATTACTATTTTTTGTTAGAGGCATAATTTTCTTAAAGTACCATTTTCTTCCCTTTATTATCATTAATGATTACATTTAGATTATAGTTTTCTCTTATTTATGCTTGTATCACAGAAATTATTTGTGGAATTCTATTTTGCAAGTTTCTATGAAGAGTATATGATAGAAGGAAAACCTACACAATTGCACCTTTTAAGGTCCATTATTTCATATAGACATTGAATGCATCCTTTGATGTTTGAATATTTACTTTACATGCATGTGTGTGAGTGATATATACTTTAGGTGCATGATCATTCTAGGATTCACCCGCATCTCAAAGTGCATGTAAAATGCAATGACAAAATTTGCATATACCCATGTCATTTTCCATTTAATGTTGTGCCCATTTTGAGGAGAGTACCTTCATACATTGATATATTTACAAATGACACATTTTTTTGTAAAGTTAGGTCCCTTGCCCTATTCCACCTACTTTTTCATACCCAAATTCCTATAAAATCATTCTTGATCTCATCCCTATGTTCACACATTCCAATATATTCACAATATCCAGACATTTATGATACATATATCTATACACACTTCATGTACATGTTATCCACCTTGCGCTACCCCTTTTTCGTCTTGGGTCAAGTCTATGGTTGCAAGGTCACCTTTTGGACCCCTAGACTTAACACTTTCAAATTTAAATTTTAAAATAAAAATTATACCTTTTAGACCCCAGACTTAACACTTTCAAATTAAAATTTTAGCTAATTCCCATAAATCCTTTTTGTCTAAGGGTTGGCTAAATAGAAATTTGCATGATTTATTATTCTATCCTTGTATTTAAAGACATTCTTATTCATCTCACCATCATTCAAGTTTTATTTGTATATCATTCAAATTACAACACTTTAATTGGTGCATTAAAATGAATCTAGATTTGTACAAGAATTCTAGGAGTATATGTATGTCAAAAGAGTGTTGTTTTTGATCTGTACACACATTTATGAAGGTTGACCGAAGAGAACATGCCCCCTTGTGACATAACAATAGACCTTCCAATGCATTTATAAATATTGCTAGCCCTTAGATATAAAAATTAAGTAGAGCAAGAAAACATCATATAAGCAAATGATAGAACACAATTTCAGATCATGTAGGGTCAAGTCCAAATAAAGAGAATGAATCTATGAGTACAAACTTGACCTAGACCTTTGAACTTGATCCTAGACATAACACATGATAGGCATATAATTAAAGGAGTTATATAGATGTAAAAATGTTACTTCCAACTTAGATACAAATCAATTTCCAACATCTTCAACAAGAGGCTAAGTACCTTTATTTTCTATGTTCCTTCTTTAATTAGTTATTGCAGTATTCAAAAAACATATACCCTTGGATATTTACCAACATTTAATAGTCTAGAATGATTGTGTTTATGTGTATTCATATTATTGGATTAGCCCAGTTTACAAGTAGTGAAAGTTTATTTTCCTTTACAAGTACCAAAATAGAAAATATTAATTAGTTAAAGTACATGTAGTACAAGATTTTCCTTTTAATCAAAATGAAAATCAAGAATGTGATTTGGATTAAAAAAATTAATTTAACATTCAATCTTATTTTAATAAATCTACCACATTCAACCCTATTATGTGAAATATAAATACACAAATGTTAACACTTTAATTGAGTAATCTATCACATTTAATCATGTTACGTTAAGTTTAAATATAAATATGCTAAAGTTTAATTGTACAATTGACTACATTCAATTTAAATAGGCACATGTTAACAATTTATTTGAATAATCTATCACATTCAACCGCATCACATTAAATATAAATATAAATATTGACAAATTAATTAAATAATCTACCACACTTAACTTTACTATATTAAATTTAACTATATATTAATTAAATAATCTAACCTATATCATATTGAACAGGACCACAAATTTTTTTAAATAAAAAAACAAGTAAAAAAATTACCAATTAAACAATAATAAATAGTAAATATTTTAAATATTTACATTGAGAGGCATTCTACACTCACAATAAATACACCACCACCACTCTCAAAAATGCTTTTTCTATTTTAAACTAAAATGCAAATATTAGTTGGAATAATTTATAAATGCCAAAACCAAAAACCAAAAACCAAAAAATAAATAGGAAGATATCTCTCGGCGTACTGTAGATATATTTTTTAAATATAAATATACTAGTAAATAATTAAAAGTTGAAACATAATGTCTTTTTAAATCTCATAAATAAAATGTTTCTAATGTCCATAAAAGTTAAAATTGACTAATTAAAGTCATGGCTTTTCACGAGTTAGGACACCGAAAATTGATCCACATACTTTATGTTTAATCATAAAGATGAACTTTTTTATGGATATAATACATGTATTTGTCACTTTGAAATTTTTCATAAATAAGTGTCTATAATATTATTAGGAGGAAATAATAGTATACATATTCACAAAAAATGGTGGTGGAAGAGATCACATTTTGAAGTCCAAATGGGGTCAAACTTGGAGCAAACAACTTTTGAATTATTAAATAGCGCACCCTGTATCTATTTAAGCTAATTGTATTGTCTACTACCATTGATCTATTTTGTCATTCATAGAGATCAATAAAAGTTTTATTTATGGTATGGAAGAATTGGCACCAGTGAGACCCCATTTGCAAGGTCCTAATTACTCACTCCCTATTGTTGAACCATGTTGTTGTCCTTGATGTCAAAGACACAATCTCTCTTGATTGGATATGGTTGGCTTGACAGTGTGGCATTTGACAGTGATTTAGCATTTGACAGTTGCTTTGGTATTTGGTATATGTATAGTTGCTATTCAGGGTAACTTTGGTTTCCTGTTCATGTCTATGTTGATGGTTTGCATGCTTTGCTCAGTTGATATCATTGGTATTATACTATGGTGCTCAGTGGTTAGATGATACATCATATGGTACTTGGCTCTTGGCTCATACAGTTGTGTGGTTCTTTCGTTGACCATGTTGTTTACATCTTTTGATCATGATTCAGTTTCCATTACAACTTTTGATCATGATTCAGTTTCCATTTGGCATTGTTTATTGACAGTGATGTCAAACTTGGTCAATGGTCAATACATTTCTTAGCATAACATTATAAGTGTCATGTGGGTTTTGAGATCATTGTTTACGGTGTTTGTTACATGTGGCTCTAGAATGGTGAAACTTGGCACTTTGACTTGGTTGAGGTCTATCATATCATATGTCCTTTTCAAATAATAACGTGACTATCTCCTAGCACTTGGTCAAAGTGATTATTGTGTAAAAGGTATAAAGTCTTCAAAAGGTTTTGGGATCTTTTTGAGTTACTTGCTAAAGAGGTTGTGCAAAATTTATTTCTTTATAGCACATTTTTTGGGCAGACCGGAACAGCCGGTTAAGGTACTCAAAAAGTAAGAAATTTGTGTTAAGCATTTTATTTTCATCTTTTTTTTATTTCACCGCAGTGAGGGTTTCTTTGTCTGCAATCATGGCAAAGTATGAGCTTCGATTATGGAATCTTTCTAAGGACTTCATTCTTCTTGGTCGTAATCATGAGAAAACAAGGATGAAACGACTTGAGTCTTTGATGTTTGACTATCCGAGGTGACAAAGCTAGACTGCGAGCATTTAGTTTGACTTGCCAGCTATCGTTTTCAGTAAGTTTGGTTGGTATTTTGGTTCATTTTCATTGCAGAGATTATTGTTGTTGTGGGTTGTGCTTATTATGTGTTTAAATTGTTTTATTGGCAATATTGAGGGTTTTGAAGAAATGAAATCCTTTTGGTTTGTTTTTCTGTAATGGTTCTCCATAGTTATGTTTACTCTTGCACGGCTTGATAGTTTGTTTCTCATCAGTAATGTGATTTTATTTAAGAAGCTCTTGGAAGTTATTTAACTAGGGTTTTGATCCCTAGGGTTTTACTTGAGTAACACACTTTGGTTTCAAATCAAATTGAGACAATTTTCTCTTTTGTATTTCTACAAAACTATTAAGGGTTATCGGTTACAAATTAATTATGAACAGTTTTTCAGTGGTTTCTTACCCGATGTGGTTTTTGTTTAACATGGAAAGATGTTGATTATTTCTAATAAAGAAGGTTCAGTTGTGAACGATGATTTCGCTTCAGTTTTCAGTTATGAAACTGTTTGCAGAAAATTAGAATGTCTTGGACAGAATGTAAAATGTTATATATAACCCGATATAATATGAATGGCGAATGTAAGTGTATATACACCTAACGTAATGTTGAGGATAGATGACCAAATGCATTATCATTGATATTAGATCAGAGTCTGAGGATCATTGAAACAAAGTGTCCCTTTGTATTTGTTTTTTATCCATGATTGAAAGGTCAAGTCAGTGAGACAAGAAATGACCTTTGCCAGTGAGCAATTGTAGCCAATGAGGCTTGAATTAATCGCCAGTGAGGCCTGTAATCAGTGAGATTCTTTTATTTTGCTAGTGAGGCAACTGTAGCCAGTGAGGCTTGAATTAATCACCAGTGAGGCCTGTAATCAGTGAGATTCTTTTATTAATCTAGTGAGGCACTTTTTTGAGTGGGTTTTATGCCCCGGAGGGTTTTCCACTCAGGACAATATCTATGTTATGGTTTGTCATTGATGAGTTTGATTCTCATGTTTATTTGCTTATCATGTGTCATTTGTCTTAAAGTCATTTAATTTACTTTGGTCTATATGAACACATACTTGTCTTATATCACTATTTGAAACAATAATACTATGCATGTTTCATAGTTAGTCTCTATGTGTTAAGATTTATGATAATGAGTCATTATTTTCAGTCCCTACATTGAATTGATGCATTCTTGACTTTGATCAATCTGTTTTAGTTGTCCAAACCTTTCATGATGTCATCTACAGTCAATGGGAATTGTTTTTGTATCAACGTTTTGAAATATAAATTTTAAGGTCACTAAGTCTTGTTAAAATTTGCATACCAATGATTCACCCCCGCTCTCAGTGGTATTGTGCTCCAACACCTATAATTGTCATATGAACTACCTTTACTCATAGAATGGTAGAAATCAAGAATTTGTATCTATGACCACTATTGAGTCTTTCAAATAGTTGTATAGCTGTATTTAAAGATTTTAACTATAAAGTATTGTATATATATACTTCCATTATTTAAAACAAATCTTAAATTTTTAGATTTTAAAAAATTCTCAATATTCTTTGAGTTCTTATTCTAAAATATTTTATATTTTTAATTTTAGGCTTTTCTAACACATTAAACAATTAAATTTTGCATTGAAGGATAAGGGCCTAACAATTATCAAAAATAGTTCAAGAACTGGAATGTTTTGGTTTTGCATTGAAGGAGAATCACGAAGAATGCTTTTTGTATTACATGTTAGTGATTGAAAAGAAAATAAGGAAGTGACTAAAACCGCAGGCCCAAGGGTGTGACTAGAGGTAAGACTGCGCCATGCATGTTTTCTTCTTTCTATTATTCTTGCATTCCTTGAGAAGACATCTCTTGTAAGAGTATGTTTAGCATGAGCTTTAAATGTTTTTAAAAACCCTGTATAAGCTACCCTATGTTTGCAACTAGTAAATTGCTAGAAATGTTTGCATAAATATCTTGCATGCTTGTAGATTAAATTGTAACTTTTTCTCAATACCTGCAAAAGGGTGACAATATCATTAAGGCCACCCTTATAGGCGTTGTAATACAATTCATTTACCATGACTATTGCTTGTGCATTTTACATGCATATCTATATGCTCGTGGAATTTAAAATTTAATTGGGATTAAAAAAATTAATTGTTATACGAAAGGTAATAATGAAGACTAAATTGTAGGAAAAGAAATCTTGACAAACAAGGTGGACTATCAAATTTAAACCCTCCTTTTCAATGACTTAACCATCTAACCTACCCCCAATAAATTTATTACTGAAAATATTTACTCAAAACATTCCCCAAAGTAAATTTCCTTCAACTCAAAAAAAATCCAAAACATATTTGTAAGTCAAATGACTATTAATTTATTGATAAGAATACTTTGACTTAAAAAAAATCTGAAGTAGACTCCAAAGACCTTCAACATCATAATAAGTAAGACCAAGACCAAGCGAAAAACGAAAATTGGAATATTTATCGTCCATACAATCTGTAAGTAGGTTTATACGAATTGGTAGCCTTAAAAGCATGTAAATACCATCTTGAACTCTGGTATTTTAAATTTCTCTGCAATATCAATGGGAAAATCCAGAGCCGTAGCCAAAACTGCCCAGCCTGTGGAGAAAATGGTAAGGTTTATTATTTTATTATTCATGCTAATGGCCCCCATTAGAGCAGATCCAGAGACCAGACTTTTAACCTTCGGATGCAGCCCTGTTTCCAACAACAACGCCACACTCTTTCAGCAAAATTTGAACGCGGCATTGGCATCCGTGGTGAAAGAAGTTGCTTCATCTGGATTTGCTACAAAAGATGAGGAGGAAGTAACATCTCCGGGAGATTCAGTATACGCTCTGGCGCAATGCAGAAAAGATAAGTCCTCTGCCGATTGCGTTAACTGCATAAAGGTTGCAGAGAAGCAAGCTCGCAACTGTTCCAATGTGTCCGGCGCCAGAGCAATCTACGATGGCTGTTTCCTGCGTTACGAGAATTACGAGTTGTATGATCTATACACCGATTCGCTAAATAAAGAGGTGTGCGGCGTCGTCGACTCCCCCGCTTCCAATTTATTTTCGGCAACAAGTCGAAGTTTGATAAGCGATCTGTGCACTGCAACTCCAAGAATAAATGGTTATTTTGCTGCGCAGACGAGACAAGGGCCGTCTAATTCGACTATCTATGGACTTGCGTGGTGTCTGCGTTCCCTTTCAGAGGGTTTCTGCAAAAAATGCTTGAGAATTGCTCAGTCCAACATAAACAAGTGTTTTCATCGCTCCGAGGGACGGGCTGTGAACGCTGGCTGCTATTTGCGATATGATTCAAAGCCTTTTTTCCCGAGCAATGCTACAACTGAGTTGGCACCTTTCTTAGCCACAGGTTAGTATTTGATCAGATTCAGTTAAA
This sequence comes from Cunninghamia lanceolata, assembly GCA_027924645.1. Taxonomy (NCBI): domain Eukaryota; kingdom Viridiplantae; phylum Streptophyta; class Pinopsida; order Cupressales; family Cupressaceae; genus Cunninghamia; species Cunninghamia lanceolata. Next base: position 38,695,556 of record BSBN01000391.1, on the reverse strand, counting down.
TAGCTTGCAAGCAATTTTGTTAATATATTTTTCAAACAAATAAGTGAGAGTGCTTCTTTTTCAACTGTGTATGTTTTTGTTTGATGTTTTTGATCATATTCAATGATCCATAACTCTCCTCTTGCTGGATCATTGAGTATGATCCCAAATGTTGAGACAACAAAATCCATCACACAGTTAAATCCCTAAATACAGAATTACTATGTCAATCAAAAACATACACAGTTGAATACAGAAGCACTCTCACTTATTGTCATAGACTGTGGAAAACTCATGCCTACTAATAAAACAACATTTTTATGTTGTAAAAAAATGTTTAAAAAGGAAAAATTCTTGACCTTCTAATGCGAAGATCTGCTTTTTGCCTCCTCACTGCTATGTGCAGTTTTTATTTTTTTAATCAGTTTTAATTAGTTGTTATAGGAATTTTCCAACTTTCTTTATTGCATGATAATACATATAGAAACCTTCTATCATTAATTTGTTTCTGTTTTGCTATAAAACAATGTATTAAGTGCTGTAGGTGTCTGGGTTTTTAACAGCAATAAAAAGGTTTCTTCTCTGTGTGTATATATCTTTTTTATGGCTGTTTGTTTGTTTTTTGATCTGCTGTCATATTAGGTTTTCAAATCTTCACACTCGATCACCTAAATTGCTTTTGAGGTTTTAGAAGTTTTTATTATTATTTAATATTTATCTCAGACAATATCCTGATATTTACATTGATTTGTCCATAGTTGAGATATTCTCCATTTTATTTTTCAGGGAAGGTGGTGAGTTCTACAGTGTGGATAATAATTGGTATTGTGGGAGGGCTATTCCTACTTGGCCTTATAACTTGTCTCCTTTTCTTTCGGAAGCAGATTTTAAGATATTTAATTCGGCCAGGGCAGAAACAAGGTAAACTATTAAAACCTAAATTCTTGGAACCAGAGTCTTGGATGCCCATTTCATCAAAATGATACTAATACAACAAATGTGACTCCTGTAAAATGTATGGAACAGTGGATACTGAAGAAGCAACAGAACTTCGTGGGCCGGGAGATTTTGACTTTAAGATACTGAAAAGAGCAACCGACAATTTTGATCAAGCAAACAAGCTTGGAGAAGGAGGGTTTGGTGAAGTATATAAGGTAAATTATCAGTTATTTCCTCAACTCATTTGGGGTTTGTGTTAATGGATTCAACTTCAGTTATAAATGATGGGTTACTTGTTATTTGTAGGGTACGTTGAAAAATGGCAAAGTTGTGGCAGTAAAGAAGCTGACGTTAGGTCTCTCTGCCCACGCAGTATCTGAATTCGAAAGCGAAGTGAAGCTCATTTCCAATGTTCATCACAGAAATCTAGTGCGTTTACTTGGATGTTGCAGACAAGGCCCAGAAAGACTCCTGGTTTATGAGTATATGCCCAACAGTAGCCTCGACAGAATATTATTTGGTTTGCTATTTCATACCTTTTTTCTTGTTATTCTTTCTTTCATTTGTTCCAACAAATACAATTGACTTGAAACTAACTCTATTGAACTGATCTACATGCAGGAGAGCTTAAAAATCCATTGAGTTGGAACGAAAGATTCAACATTATACTGGGCACTGCTCGCGGTCTGGCATATCTCCACGAGGAATTTCATGTCTGTATCATCCATCGTGATATCAAATCAAGCAATATTTTACTTGACGAAAACTTTCATGCCAAAATAGCAGATTTTGGGTTGGCACGACTTCTTCCAAATGATAAAAGTCATGTCAGCACAAGATTTGCAGGAACCCTGTGAGAAAACTTCTCCTTTATCTGCTGTTTTTCTAATTTCAAAGTTCTAAAAAAACATAATCACACCATTTTGTTTTGGCTCTTGCAGAGGATACACAGCTCCTGAATATGCCAGTCATGGGCAATTGACAGAGAAAGCCGACACCTACAGTTATGGTGTGGTCGTTCTTGAAATTGTCAGCGGCAGGAAAAGCATTGACCTGAAGCAACCACCTCAGATGCAATATCTGCTTCAATGGGTATTTTTTAATTCTAATTTTGTTGTTCTAATACTTTTATCACGTCCTTTACTTATTTGAAAAGTTTAATCCTTTTCTAATTGATATTGTAGGTTTGGAGGCTCTACGAAGAAAACAGGGTTTTAGAGTTAGTGGATAGTGAAGAGAAAATGGAAGGATACAGCGAAGAAGAGGTGGTAAGAGTGATAAACCTTGCGCTTCTATGCATACAAACTTCTGCCAGTCACAGGCCATCAATGTCTGAGGTGATGACAATGCTGTTAAGTAAAGCTGAGATTGATTTTCAGAAAACCTCTGCAGCCAGCATTCGTAGTCGTGGGGTATAAAGTACTTCGAAAGTTCCAGTTGTAGCACATCTTCATCCAAATCAAATGCAATGATTACAGAATCCCTTAATGCTCGCTAGCAGTGGTGGTTGTTCTTGATTATTGACACATGGAGAGTAGTAGAGGAGGATGGATTGTGAAATTCTAACCGATCATATAGCTCGTCCTTCCTATTTTAAAATACAATTTGAATATTACAATATATATTTTTCCTTTCTGTCTGATCAAAAGAAGTAAATAAAACCATGAAAAGTTTCAAAACAGATATGTATAGAGATCAGTTTTGTTAGTGTATATTTTATCTATGTATTATTTTATCTTACATGGGTAAAATATATGTGCTCTAAGTTTATTTAGGTGCGTTGTGTGGTGACTTGGAGAGTTTGACACAACTCTCCAAGCTATGTGTGGTCACTCTTATGCCACTTAGTGGAAACCTTCTTCCACCTCTAGTTGAGTGTTGCTCTCTCATCTATAGGTACTTGCTATTGTGCACAGTTTATCTATTGCAATTCTTATTGGTTTCACTCCATTGTGTAATAAACATTGATTTAGATGATCGCCGTTTCTAATAAGTTTTTCTTATTGAAATTGAAAATTTAAACTATTCAATCTCAGTTGTGACTGGAACTTAACAATGAGAATGTGGCTATCTACGATTAAAACCCTTCAACTACCAATATTTGGGATTGAAAGACACATTCTGGATTACACCTTCATAATATTATAGTTTAACTATTCATTAAATATCACTAAGCTTGATCATGCTACACAAAAAATAAGTGATTTTGCCTTTTTTTTGGTTAAACAACTGTATTAATAAAATTTAAATAAATGTTAATAAAAAAAATAGCTTTTAATATGAGAAGGGATGGTAAATGGAAGGTACTATTTAGAGGAGTAAAATTAATTTTGGAGGAGCTTCCAAAGGTAACTTAGACATAGTTGGAGCAAGTTATGTAGTGAGAGATTCAAAGGGAGATTTCATATCAAGGGGGCATGAAGACTAGCCATGAAGCAGAATGAGAAGCCTTAAAAGTGGGAATTCAAGTGAGATACTTGGCAAGAAGTGGACTCTCAAATAGTGATGAATGAGGTAAAGAAAGCATATTGCCCCAACTAGAAATACAGGGCAATAGTGGTGGAAATCTTGTCTTGGTTACAGAAATTTGAAAATGTGCATGTGTTTCATTGTTATAGAGAGTAGAATGACAGCTAATTTCATGGCAAATCAAAGTGTTAATCTAATAGAATATTCTGCTGCAAAAAGCTCTGATATATTTGATTGGCGAAGTTTGTCAAATCTTATTAATGATAAGCACCCTCAATGAGTAAAGGCAAAGTATTATGAATAATGGCAAGTGTGTACTATGGAGATCGTGCATACCTTACGCACCCACAGGAAGAGATTGTGAAGTAATGAAATGAGCTAAGTTTATATGATTAGAAGGTATTCAGGCACTTGAAGTATAATTGGCTATGCATTCTTCATGGTAGTGTTGGTGTGTGGACGTGGTGTCATCTGTCTAGGTGCATTGGAGATTGGCATGCTATACTTACTATTAGCAGTGCTAGTTGGGGCAGTGTTGGTGACGTCGAGCAAAAGTTATCTAATGAGATATGGCCTAGTTACAGATAATCGCTTAAGGAAAATCTTCAACTGCTTCAACGTCTAAAACATAAAGATTTAAAAGCGATTTTGGTTGCTGATGGTATTACAAATTCTCATGCAATAATATTTGAAGATTGTCATAGACAACTTTAGATGGCAATAATGGATAAGGGAATACGAGAGTGCATTCATGCTCTATTGATATGTCTATAAGCAGAGGAGGGTTATAGGGACAAAGAACTGATGGAGATAAAAGAGAAGATGCCCATGAGGGATGAAAAAGGAAAATTAAAAAATGTAGGTTGTAGAGGTGGAATTTAGGGTGATGCAAGAGGAGGTTAGAGCTCTTATGGTGAATGTTCATGTCTTAGAAAGATTTTGTCAAAATATTAGGCTGGTCATAAAGAACATGGTAATATCACATCACAAGGGAATATTAGAGATATCTAGTGGTTATATTGTACCACTTGTAGAAAATGATATTCTTACTAGGGCATCCAAGAGAATGGAAATTATCATTGGCATTTAGTTTGTTGGGCTGGAAGAGGTAGTGGGGTAATTTATGCCAATGGTAGAACTTGTGTTTGTCTAAGGAAATGAAATCTACAAAGAGCTTATAATCATTGGTACTCAGCTTGGGTTGGTGGTGGAATGTTTAGCTAGGTAGTGGAAAATTTTCCTTGAAACAGTGGTGCTCATTTATGAAGATGACATGGCTATGATTTCGAAAGTTTTATTTGCTAGTTTTATGTCTATAATGTCGAGTACTGGGTGATTATAGTTATTTTTAATTGTTAGGGTTTCTAATGTTTTTTTTGTTGGTTACACTTGTGTAGTGAGTGCTTATTAGTGTAGTATTTTGTCTGATTAGTTTAAGGGTGGTATTACTTAATCTACATATCCTTGCTACCCCTGTGTATAGGGATGTTCAAACAAGTTATGTTCTTAATATAATATTTTATTTATTGGTAGCTCGAATGGGGCCCCATAAATAAAACCCCAAAAATATGTCTTTAAAAAAATATTTCAAAAATAAATTATAACAACCTAAAACTTTCATTTTATATAATGTCTCTAAATGAATTGGATCTATTGACACCTTGAATCTTCCCTAGTTCTCCATGATCATTAGAACACTTTCTAAACTTGTTAAAAACAATTCATGGTAGCCTCAGAACACTTTCTAGGAGAGTGCATGGCCTCACTATTGTGGCCACATCCAACATAGATAAGGTAGGGATGCATGTTGTCTAGAAATTGGTGATCTTAGATGAAATTATTGTTGTGTCTATTTCAAAGGAGAAAAACAAAAGCCCCATAAAACTAGGAATATTGTGGTTCTGAATCACCTTCGTTAGCTACTTGCCTCTGCATGTTGAGAAAAGGTGTCTCAACCTTGATTTTTCCAATATTTGTATTTAATTTTCTAATTCTAATGGATTAGATTTAGTGTTGAGATAAGAAATGGATTCATTAAAATTAATAGTAAAATATGGGTTCATCTAATAATCAAGAAAAAGATCAAACATAACATTATTTTACAAACCCTATTTGATCATGCCTAGAGTTTGAAGTAAATGATATAGGAAAGAGAACATTATTTCCCAAACTTTATTGGATTAAATATATTGTTTGATGTAAGTGTTTAAGGGAATACATCTTTTGTGAATTGGTGAACTACTTGAGATTGTTATGTCTTCTTTTAATCTATTTTCTATCTTGGATGTCCAAAATGAAGATGCTCCATGCCTAAGATTTCCTTTCTATTCCTCTTGTGTGATTGGGGTCTTGTGAGAAACCAATTTGTGAATAGAAACCATGCTTGATTGTGTTATGTTTTTGAGGCCAATCTTGTCTTGGTGTTGTGTATGCGATCTATAGCCATGGTTCATCTCCTAATTTAAGAGGGGTAGTTCCAATATGAATCACATAGTTGGGTTATAGACACCACTATAGGTTTGTTGATGCATCTTTGATGAAGGCAATTTAGAAAGCTTGAAGGATCTATTATTGTATGTTTTTCATTTATGCAAATTTGTATTTAAAGTTGGAAAATTATAATATTGAATAATTGGACTCTCTTTTACATTTAATTTGAAGCTATGTGATATCACGAGTTGAAAAGAGGACTCCTCTAAATAGTGAGTGGTGGTGAGTTGTCTTCCATAAAACTAGTGCGAGGTGGCTAGTTGATAACAACTTCTTGACACCTTTGCCCTGTATGCCTAACTAACTTGACACCTCAATAAGACATGTGCCAAGTTCACCTAACTAGGCTTAGTGCCTATGAATGTATGAAAAATACATACACTAACACCCCCACATAAGCATAGCTTAGGTGGACATAAAAAATTGGGTCCCAGTAACTAGGCTTGATGAGGTACCCAAGTACAATGCAATCTCTCATAAAGCGGAGAAAGGAAGAAAACCCAATGGAAAAATCTTCCCTCCAAAAGAGAGAAAAGAAGAGAAGAAGGCTAGAAAACCTCCCAACCAAATATGATGTCACTGTTGAAGTAGACTGCACCCAAGAAGAGCTCATAGATGAATGAAATTGCTCTTAGCAAATGGTTTGGTGAAGATATCGGCAACCTACTCTGAAGACTGGAAAAAGAATAGGTCAATGATTTGACCATGAATGAGCTATCGAATATAATGTGTATGAATCTCTATGTGTTTGGTTCACTGATGTTGAACCAGATTCCTGCATATCTGAATGGTGTTTTGGTTGTCACCATAGATGACTATGGGCTACTAGAATGAAATTCCAAACTCGGTAAGAATACCTTGAAGCCAAATACCCTTAGTATCTATGAACTAACAGATCCCCTATACTTTGCCTTTGTGGATGATAAAGTAATAGCACTCTTCTTCTTTCTAGACCAACTGATAGGACTAGAACCAAGTGAAAAATTGTAACCTAAAGTGGACTTGCGAGTCTCAGTATCACCAGCCTAATTTGCATCTGTATAGCCAACCATGTCAACCTCTGTACCAACTCTGTAATGAATCCTGAACTTGAGAGTACCCTAAAGGTAGTGAAGGATCCTATTAGCTACCATGCCAATTGCATATAAAATGTCAGACCTAGTATGGGTCAAATAGATGAGATTGCCAACAAGTTGTTGATACAAAGTAGCATCAACTAATGATGTAGTACAAGAAACCTCGAGATGGTTTGCACATAGTCATATGAAACCATGCAAGTAAATCAAGAGTGTACTTGGGTTGTGCAAGAGTGATCCCTGAGTCAGATTGTGAAATCTCAATGCCAAGGAAGTAATGCAATAAACCCAAGTTGGTCATGTCAAATTTGTCCTGAAGAGATGACTTCATTGTTGCAATAGCAGAGGAAGAACTCTCAGTGATCAAAAGATCATCAACATATAGCACCAGTATCAATAGTGAATCATCCTGCCATAATAGATAAACATTACCATCTGAATGACATCTAGTAAAACCTAAATCTAGGAGGTAGGAATCCATCTTTGTATACCAAGCCCGATGGGCTTATTTGAGGCCATAAAGATATTTCCTAAGTTTGTAAACTAAGGATGAACTCTAAACAAACCCATGTGGTTATTCTGTGTAGATCTCCTCCTCAAGGTCTCCATGAAGAAAGGCACTCTTCACATCCATCTGATGCACATCCCATCCATGTGTGGTGGCTATAGCAAGAGTGAGTCAAATATAAGTCATTTTGGCAATGAGCGCAAAGGTCTATGTGTAGTCAATGCTAGCAACTTGTGAAAATCCTTTATCAACCAATCATGCCTTGTACTTATCAATTAACCCATTTACAAAAACCTATTTGATATATCCACCTACATCAAACTATATTCCTTCCCTTGGGAAGAGAAGTCAAATCCCAAGTGTGATTTCTAATTAAGGAAACATATTCCTCATCCATAGCAATTTATCCCACTTAGGTATGCCTAATGCCTCTCAAAATGTCTATGGATCAAAGGCCGAGGCAAAGAAAGCATGTGCCCCCCTTGATAATATGACTATACATATGTCTGTCATCTGCTGAATCCTATACCCACATATCTATCCTATGAAGTGACTTTGTAGCCTAAGATGTGGCTAAGTTAGGTGCTAAAATATCAACCTCCAAAGCAATCCCAAAACTAGATGAAGATGAAACCTCATCACTATCCTCACTATCATAATTGGAAGAAGAATACCCTGCCTTAGGAATCTATTGTGCATGATCTGAATCATCAAAAGAATCAACATGGTCTAGTGAGTCCACAATATGAGGATAAATGTCAAGTATAGAGTCAACATGACTCCCTTGAAACTTAACACTTCTCTCAATAAATAACTCATGTGTGGTCGGGTGAAGCAAGTGATAACCTTTCACACCATCTAGACAACCGACAAAGATACAAGGTTTGGATTGTGGATCTAATACCTTGTGATGCTCTTTTGGTATGCGTGCCATGGCAGGAGATCCAAAGACACTGAAGTGCTCAACTATTGGTTTCCTACTTTTCCAAGCTTCAAAGGGAGTTATACCCTTCAAGGCTTTGTGAGGAATGCTGTTTTGAATATAACATGTGCAATTGATTGCTTCTTCCCAGTACTATGGTGTAAGGCCCTTGGAGTGAATCATATAGTTAGCCATCTCTTTTCAAGATCCATTCTTACGTTCTATAACACCATTTTGTTGAAGCGTATAAGGAATCAAGTGCATTGCAACTCTATCCCCTCTACTATGCAAAATTGTTCAAAATGGTTGTTGACATACTCACCATCATTATTAGTTCATAGAACCTTAATCAGATCCCTTGACTATTTCTTAGCACTTGAGCCTTGAAGTATTGAAAGAAATCGAAGAATTCATATTTCTATCGAAGGAAGTAGACCCATATAAATATGGAGAAATAATCTATAAAGGTGAGAACATGTCTAGCCTTTGTAAATGATGGATGGGGAAAAGCATGTGAAACACTAGTGTGAACAAGCTCCAAGACTTGTGTTTCCTTGCCCTCCATGATTTTCCTTTGTCAATTTTCTCTTTAGGATGCTTCCCAAGGGCACAAGAACAACCCTCACAAAGATCTTTAGAGAATCTAACTCTTGGCAACTTGGGGACCATATCTTGCTAACATAGTTGCTCAAGGTAGCAGTATTTAAGCTGGCCAAATTGCTCATGCCATAATTTGTTAACTCCATTTGATTGAGTAAGCAATGTTGTTGGAGAAATATCAGGTGTAAAATGGGAGAAGGTGTATAACCTAGATTGGTGATCTTCCCTCCTTATAGATACCAACTTGTTGCTCTACAATTCTATGATCTCAACTGAATTTGGAGAGAAATGAATGCTCATGCTCTTCCCGATATGAGTTATCTAATACACTTAAAGGAGATTAGTTGATAGTGAAGGAACACTTGTAACATTTGTGAATTTTCCTCCATCAACTTCAACAGACCCTCTCCTTGTAACTGAAGCTAGAGTATCATCACCCAAGGTGATAGTGGACATACTTGATGGCTCTAGGGGTGAAAAAACAATCTGTGATGAACTCGTGTGGTGCGAGACACCGAAGTCTATGATCCAAGATGGTGATGAAGATATTGTAGCAACTAGGGCCTTGCCCTTTGATTTTTCTTTTGCCTTAGAATTTTCTTGGGTTGATGAGGATGCTTTAATGGAACCAAGCACCCCTATATGCTTCTTCTTGAGAAGATGAGAGAGGTGATCTATTTGTTTCCTCATGCATTTATGCTCATCGTGCCTAGTTTTTTTATAGAAGGCACACTTAACTTTCTCTTTCTTGGGTTTCCCCTATTGAAGAAATTTTTTTGTTATGGATTTCTTAGATTTTTGTTCTTTCTTAGTTTCCTTTTCCTTCTAAGTGTTATATTTCTTCTCTTTTGAAGTTGGTTGTTTATCATTCCAACAATGAGGGCTTGAGGTTTGGTAGACTTCAATGTGCCCATCTGAATTAACTCGTCTTGCTCCCTTGTTAAGTCGGCAATAAAGTCATCAAGAGTGGGCATCTTCCATGTGGATCCAAGATCTATTTTGCTAGAGTAGAAAGTGGAGACAAACATAGAAAATTTTGGACCTAATTTGGATATCACAGAGATAACTAATTAATCTTCTTTTTTATATATTTCACATTCTTTTAATTGTAACCTCAATGATTTAAATTTGGTGAAATAATCCTCAACAGTTGTAAAGTTCCTTAGACTTAGACCTATGAGTTCATTTTCTAACTCACGACTCTTGAGTTGATCAACCTTCCTGAATAGTTTTTTGAGGGCTTCCCAAACTAGGTTGGGTGTTAAATTCAAGGCCTCTATGCGGAATAATAATTCAAACGATAAGTTTAGACATAAGAAGCCAAATGCATGATCAATTTTATTAAACCACTTTTCTTTGTCCTTTGCAACATTAGGTTCCTTTTATGTACCCATTGTCACCCTAAACAATCCTTTATTCTTAAGAACAAGTATAACTTTTAACTTCCATTCATGATATTTAAAAGGTGTTAGAGGTGTGATAGTCACATCTGAATCCATGCTTAGAGTTGTATCAAATTTGTTTAGAAGTGCAGAGATATAAAGATGAAGAAGTGTGTAAGTGCAAGAAAAACACAACACAAATGCACTCCTATAGGAAGTGTGAAAGTGAACACTACACAAAGACACCCCCCTTGATTAATATTTTAGATCCCTCCTAAAATTTGGCACTTTATAATGATAGTGCTTTAGGCAAGTCCATTGGTACAAACACGATTGCTTTATAATTTTAGTGTGATTAAGTGCCCAATGGATTCCTAGCAAAAAATTAACTTCTTTTGAAAAAATGACACTCAATTCTGAGTTACAAGCTTGTTGCAAATTTGTTTAGAAGTGCAAAGATAAAAAGATGAAGAAGTGTGGAAGTGCAAGAAAAACACAACACAAATGCACTCCTATAGGAAGTGCAAAAGTAAACACTACACAAAGACACCACTTTTGATTAATATTTTAGACCCCCCCTGAAAGTTGGCACTTTATAATGATAGTGTTTTAGGCAAGTCCATTGGTATAAACATGAGCAATTTATAATTTCAGTGTGATTATGTGCCCAACGGATTCTTAGCAAAATTAACTTGTTTTGAAAAAAATGGCACTCAATTTTGAGTTGCCAGTCAAAAGTTATTAAAGTTTTGATTTTTTCTCGTTTGCCTTAAAAACACAATTTCTTTTGCCTTTAACACAAAAAAAAATTTAGGAATTTTTTTTTGCAATTTTAGAGGTGAGAAAAATATAGGCTTTACTTAAGCCCCCTTGGGCTGGCTGCGACCAGGGGCTGAAAAACCATGTGAGCTAACGCACAGAGAAAACAAATAAAATAGATACAATTTTAATGTAAAAAAGAACAGACAATTCTTCGACCTGCCAAAGAGCTCAATTTGCTCTGATACCATGAAGAAACCGATGATCAAAAAGACAAATAAACAAGAATAAAAGATTGAAGATCACAGCATGAAAATGTATGCAAGTCAACACCAATAGATTAGTCAGCAAGAAGAAGTATAAATAGCAATGAAGAAGGCAATGTTTTCGTGGCTCCCATGACGATAGATTTCCACATAAGGAGCATTGACTGGTTGCTCTCATGGCTCCTTTTTTTCATATTGCTTTCACAACTCACATTGTATTTGTTCTTCTGCATGGATACCTTATGGTGTTCGGTATATTTGGCAACCGCTTGATGGTCGTTTCTTCCCTTCCTTGCCCTTTTTGGGTCTATCTCTGTACTTCCCTATTTTATTTTAATATATTATGTATGGATGCTTTGCACCTATTGTTTAAAAAAAAATAATGAAGAAAGCAATCACCAGTCACGAGTTGAGGAGAGGACTCCTCTAAATAGTGAGTGGTGGCGAGTTGTCTTCCATAAAACTAGCACAAGGTGGCTAGTTGATAACTTCTTAACACCTCTTCCAAGTACGCCTAACTAACTTGACACCTCAATAAGACATGTGCCGAGTTCCCCTAACTAGGCTTAGTGCCTATGAATGTATGAAAAATGCGTACACTAACAAAACCAACTTTTATCATCTAAGTATTAAAATAAATTACATATTTGAAAACTAGAAACAAAATCTTATATTTCATACTTTTACACCATATTAATATCTTATATGTAAGTGCTTCAAATTTTTACCCCAACTATGACAAGCTTTGATTTTTAGAAAAAAGGCTTCCACTTTTTGATCAAAAAGTTGACCTAACCTCTTCCACTCACTTGTATGTCAAGTATACACTAAAAGGAGTGCACAAGTATGTAAGTATTAAATAGTGTATGTTCTTTCACAAGAAACACTCTACCCTCACATGTGAGCATATTTTTCTTCTTTACAACAGCTATTTCTTGTTGCCTTTAAGACCTCCCATGTGCTCTGATACCATATTGAAAAATTTAAGTACAAATATTGTAAGAGCTAAACCATAATGTTTACATAGAAAACACCAATATGTATTAATATTATTAATACTTATTGGAGGTTTTTTACAATGTATTATGCAAATACTTATAAAGCATTGCATTCCCATCCAACTTTCCCAAAATTATTCTAGTGGAAACCAACTCCCAACTACTGACACAAAATTAACTAAACATTTTATTTACTAAAACTAAATCACTAAAGTGACTTCATTCCAAAATATAAACCTTATTTTTTAACCAGAGCTATATAGTCTTTTAGAATTTCACACTCCAACCACCAATGATACTCTCCATCTGTCATCAATAGGCAAAAACCCAAACACTCCTAACGAGCATTAAGGGATTCTGTAATCGTTGCGTTTGATTTAGACGAAGATGTGCCGGAAGTGGGACTTTCTCCACGTACTTTATACCCCACGTCTACGAATGCTGGCAGCAGAGGTTTCTCAAAATCATTCTCAGTTTTACTTAACAGCATTGTCACCACCTCAGACATGGATGGCCTGTGACTGGAAGAAGCTTGTATGCATAGAAGTGCAAGTTTTATCACTCTTATCACCTCTTCTTCATTGTATCCTTCCATCTCCTCTTTACTTTCCACTACCTCTAAAACGTTGTTTTCTTCATATAGCCTCCAAACCTGCCATAATTTTTTGTTGTAAATGATTGAAAGCTTTTTAAATGAGAGAATGACATGATAAAAGGATTTAAAAAATATACTTAAAATTAAAAATACCCATTCAAGCAGATATTGCAGATGAGGTGGTTGCTTCAAGTCAATGCTTTTTCTGCCACTGACAATTTCAAGAACCACCACACCAAAGCTGTAGGTGTCAGCTTTCTCTGTTAATTGCCCCTGACTAGCATATTCAGGAGCCGTGTATCCTCTAGAAAAGAGAAAAAAATGGTGTTACTATCTTTATTCAAAATGATTAAAAAAAAAGTGGAATAAGGAGAGTTTTTCTCACAGGGTTCCTGCAAATTTTGTGCTAACATGACTTTTATCATTTGGAAGAAGTCGTGCCAGCCCAAAATCTGCTATTTTTGCCTGAAAGTTGTCGTCAAGTAATATATTGCTTGATTTAATATCACGATGGATGATACAGACATGAAAATCCTCGTGCAGATAGGCCAGACCACGAGCAGTGCCCAATATAATGTTGAATCTTTCCTTCCAACTCAAAGGCTTTTTAAGTTCTCCTGCATGTAAAACAATTCAATAGAGTTAGTTTCAAAACCTATTATGTTTGTTGTAACAGATGAAAGAGGCAAAAAAGGAAAGTTAAGAATAGCAAACCAAATAATATTCTGTCGAGGCTGCTGTTGGGCATATACTCGTAAACCAGGAGTCTTTCTGGGCCTTGTCTGCAACATCCAAGTAAACGCACAAGATTTCTGTGATGAACATTCGAAATGAGCCTCACTTCACTTTCAAATTCAGCTACTGCGCGGGCAGAGCGAGCTAATGTCAGCTTCTTTACTGCCACAACTTTGCCATTTTTCAATGTACCCTACAAATATTCAGTAACCCAACATTTATCACTCTATTTAAATATCATCCATTTTAATGGTCAAATAATCAATACCAATTTTATATCTCATTCACAATAAAAAGTGTAAATATTTATCATATTTTTATTCGTCAAAATTAACCTTTAACTATTGAAGTAGATGATGTTTAAGAATAACCAATATTATAACTAAAATTAAATCGATTAACACAAACCTCAAATGAGGGCCAAAAATAGCTGATAATTTACCTTAAATACTTCACCAAACCCTCCTTCTCCAAGCTTGTTTGCTTGACCAAAATTGTTGGTTGCCTTTTTCAGTATCTTGAAATCAAAATCTCCCGGCCCACGAAGTTCCGTTGCTTCTTCAGTATCAACTGTTCCATACGTTTTGAACAATTACATTTACTATATTAGTATTAATTTTGATGAAATAGACATTGATTCCTTACAATATATTAAAATTTGGCCTTTTAAGAGTTTACCTTGTTTCTGCCCTGGCCGCATTATCTGCTTCCGGAAGACAAGGAGACAAGTTATAAGGCCAAGTAGGAATATCCCCCCCACAACACCAATTATTATCCACTGTTTAGAACTCACCTTCTTTCCTGAAAAACAAAATGGAGAATACCTCAACTATGAATAAAATCATTGTAAATATCAGTAATTGTCTGAGATAAATATTAAATATAAACTTTTAGAAACCTTAAAGCAATATAGTCGTTTGACTGAAGGTCAAGCACGGCATACTTTAAGAAATGATCTTTTAAATTTTTTTATAAAAAATCTGGTGAATCCACTATAAATAAGCAAAATCTAACTCAAATCAATTTTGTTTAGATTAGGGAAAATCTATTAGATATGTGCAAATTGGAGACTTTTAAAGAGCCTAAAAATTGCCAGCTTTGGTGTTAGAAACTGAAAAAATAGCCAAATGAGGACATATAACCACTAAAAAGTTCCTTGAGATCAAGAATTTTGCTTGTTAAGATTTTATGAAATTACATTAAAGAAATTTACAAGAAATTTGGATTGTGGAGTAGCCACTGTACAACTCTACTTAAACATCATCCACTTCAATGGTCAAATAGTTAATAGTAAATTTACACCTTGTCCATACCAAAAAGTAGTAAATATTTGTCCTGACATTTAACTATAGAAGTGGATGATGGATGATGTTTAAGAATAACCCCACGACAGGGAACTGTGACTAACATAAAATCTATTAGGGCTTCCCTGATTGATAAATTTTTGCCAACCTGTAATACTAAACGGAAAACTGGCCAAAAAAAAATCTGTAATTGAATCTATATCAGTATCAAACCCATTAACGATATTACAAGCTCTCTAGTAGAATATAATCAAATAGTAGAAAAAGTGTGGGAAAAAAGGTCTAACCTGTAGCTAAGAAAGGTGCCAACTCAATAGTATAATTGCTGGGGAAAAAAGATTTGGAATCATATCGCAAATAGCAGCCGGCGTCAACAGCCCGTCCGTCGGAGCGAGAAAAACACTTATTTATGTTGGCCTGAGCAATAGTGAGGCAACTTTTGCAGGAATCCTTTGAAAGGGAACGAACACACCAGGCAAGTCCATAGATAGTCGTATTAGACGGCCCTGGCCTCGTCTGGGCAGCAAAATAACCATTTATTCTTGGAGTTGCAGTGCAAAGATCTGTTACCAATCTTCGACTTGTTGCCGAATATGAATTGGAAACGGACGCGTTGGCATCGCCGCAGAGCTGTTTGTTCCCATTATCAGTGTAAAGATTATAGAAATTGGAATTCTCGTAACGCAGGTAACAGCCATCGTAGAATGCCCTGCCTCCGGACACATTGGAACAGTTGCGAGCTTGTTTCGCTGCTACCTTTACGCATTTAACGCAATCGGCAGAGGACTTATCCTTTCTACACTGCGCCAACGCATATACTGGCTCTGCAAGATCTGCTGCTGTCACCTCATCTTTTGTAGCAAATCCAGAACGACCAACATTTTCCACCAGGAATTTTAGCGCCGCATCCAATCTTTTTTCAAACAGTGCGGGGTTGCTGTTGGGGACAGAGCTGCATCCGTAGGCTAAAAGTTTAGTCTCTGGGTCTGCTCTTACTGAGGCCATTAACGTGGATAATAAAATAACAGACCTTACAATTTTCTCTAAGACTCTGGATTTTCCCATTGTTACCTATTGCAGAGAATCTTAAAATGCCATAGTTCAAGAGGGTATTTATCTTCTTTTAAGGCCACCAATACTATGAACTTTTGTTTTATTTATTATGATGTTGAAGGTCTTTGCAGTCACAAAATCAAGCTAGTTGACTTAAATTTACTTATTGAATTCTTTTGTATTTGGAATGTTTTGATTTAAATTTACATAATAGACATCAGATTTCCACAGTCTATAATAATATGTAAATGAGCACTTCAGGATTATACTGTGTGTGAGTTTTTTTACTTACTTCTATTCTTTTGCTCTCTTCTCTTTTTTCCTAATGATGGATCATGGAGTGTGATCCAAAATGTTGAGAAAAAAAACTCACACACAGTATAATCCTGAAGTGCTCATTTACATTAAATTTACATTTTTTTTTTTTTTTTGTATTGGAGATATTTTTGCAGTCAAATATTCTCACCAACTATTATAACAACTTATTTATCATGATGTTGGAGGCCTTTGTAGTCTATACGTAACTTATTTATTATGATGTTGAAGGTCTTTACAATCTATAAACAACTTATTTATTATGATGTTGAAGGTCTTTACAATCTATAAACAACTTATTTATTATGATGTTGAAGGTCTTTGAAGTCTATAAGCAACTTATCTATTATGATGTTGAAGATCTTTGAAGTCTATAAGCAACTTATCTATTATGATGTTGAAGGTCTTTGAAGTCTATAAGCAACTTATCTATTATGATGTTGAAGGTCTTTGCACAATGCAATGTATAAGATATTTTGTGAGTCAAGCAATTTTTGTCATGTTAGATGACTTAAATTTACTTTTTGAATTTTTTTGTATTGGGAATAGTTTTGTAGTCAAATATTCTCACCAACTATTTATAAGAATTTATTTGATTTAAACCAAGCATTCTTACCAATAATCGTTTAACTAAAAAATATGTTTTGGAAATTCTTTAAACTATATAAATACTTGTCTTAATTAAATTTGAAAATAGATAAATAATCTTTTAATAACTTCTATCAATGACAAAATATGTTAGTAGACATTACAATTGGCTTAAAATTTACAAGGTGTACTACTTATTAATTACTTCATAAGTGTTTCCTTAGTAAGGATCACTAAATGAAATATATTGGTTGATGTTCTGAATTAAAATGACTACCATGAAATAGATCTTAATTACATTGATAAGTGTTTCCTTAGTGAAGAGCACTAGATGAAATATATAGATTGATGGTTCATATTAAAAGAACTACCATTAAATTGAACTTGGTCATTGTTTTTTTGAAAAAAAAAAAAACTATATTTAGTTGTCTTAATTAAATTTGAAAAGAAATCAATAATTTATAAATAATCTTTTATTAATTTTTACCAATAACAAAATATGTTAGTAGACAATACAATTGGTTTAAAATCCACAAGGTGTACTACTTAGTAATTATGTTATAAGTGTTCTTTTAGTGAGGAGCATTAAATGAAATATATAGATTGATGGTCCAGATTAAAAGGACTACCATGAAATGATATTGGTTACATTGATAAGCATTCTTTTAGTGAGAAGCACTAGATGAAATATATATATATATATATATATATATATATATATATATATATATATATATATATATATATATATATATATATAATTAAGATTAAAAGTACAACTATGAAATAGATCTTGGCCATTGATTTTTTTGAAACTGTGTCATAAATGCTAAGAAACAAAATAAAAAATTCACTTTACATTTATTTATATTTTAATTTATTGTGGTCATAAATGATGGAAAACAAATAAACTCTTAACCTTACATTATATTATTATTTTATTTTATCTTATTCTCAACATTTGAAAATAAACCTTATTTTATTGAAACATATGAGGTTGTTAGCCTAGGCAATATTAAATCAGATTGTGTTAAAGTTGCACAAAATTCCAAATATCAAAGGTGCAGATTCAATCCAAAGAGCTTGGAGTGCATTCTATAGAGTTCAGAGTGCATTTATGTCGTCATGTACACTATTTTTGCCAAAGAAAATTGTGTAACTTTAATCCCTTATATCAAATCCTTCACATTGACACATTTTGAAAATGCAGTCAACAATTTATAATGCTAACTCTTTGAATACTTGTCAAAATTGATTACTCCCCATATTTTAGTCTTTACTCTTACCAATTATTTGAAACTCCCTCAACTAAATCTGCACCTTACACATCTACACTTACAATGCTCTACACCCTAAACATCAACAATTTGAAAAAGACAATAAAGACAATAAAAACAATACACAGTTTATCCAAAAGCTCACAATCTCAAAGACAATAAAGACGATGAAAACAATACACAGTTTATCCAAAAGCTCACAATCTCAAAGACAATAAAGACAATAAAAACAATACACAGTTTATCCAAAAGCTCACAATCTCAAAGACAATAAAATCAAATTCTGAGAAGATTACAAAGATGTAATTCCCTTGCTAAATATCACTATCAAATCATATATGTTTAAATTGTACAAATGAGAAAGAACTAGCGGTTTTTCAAGTCACTGATATTTAGTGATGCACGTCCTTTGACACAAATTTAAACCTTATCGACCTTTATCTGCAAGAACGTGTAAACACAGCCAACCAATTTTGGCTTCATTGGCTCTGTGATTAATTTCACGTGGAAGCGCAGGCTATATCAACTTTCACCTTTTATCGTTGTCCTGTTCTTGCCAGGCAAGAACGTACAAACAGAGCCCACCAATTTTGTCCGTCGACTAAGTCATTAACGTCACCAAGACTACCATCAGGCAAGAACGTACAAACAGAGCCCAACAATTTTGTCCGTCGACTCAGTCATTAACTTCACCAAGACTACCATGAGAATCATTTTCATTCGCCATATTAAAGAATATCAGAGAAGGAAATTAGGTGTTTCAACCTTCTAAATTTTTTTTTATTATTTATTTATCATTTAATATTTAGTGTCAGTATAATTTGGAATGTTGCAATTTGATATGGTAATTAAGTCAGTGCTTTGCAGTAATGGAATATTAATATTTTATTATGACATTATCTTTAACAAGATGCTTAAGAGCTAAGAATGGAGAGAGTTACATTGAAAACAATGATCAGCGATAAGATGTGTAAGCATTGGAAGAGCCTAATTTTAGACTGGAATCTTGACCAACTTGTGAATTCATATTGGGTAGATGTAATTAATTATGCCAAGAGGCGTTCCTTACGTCAAGAGGTGTTCTACACTCATAGCAAGGGCTGAAAGATTCATATTCCCGTAAACATTTAGATTCTGTAAACAAAAATCATAAAATATTTAAATTAATAAATTCATGTAAATAAGATTCATTGGAAAAAATTCGTGTCCAATTTCTTTTTTGGTTCCATAGTCTATGATTTTCTTATTTTCAATTTCTTTTTTGATTTTTAGTTTTTTGCTTTTTCCAATTTCTTATTTTTTGTTTTTTATTTTTTATTTTTTCCAATTTCTTTTTTAGTTTTTATTTTTTATTTTTTCTAATTTCTTTTTTGGTTTTTATTTTTTTATTTTTTCCAATTTCTTTGTAAGAGTCAATGTGATTCAGCAAGCTAAGATCACCTGCAATCAAGACAACCTTCCACATAAAGATGACAAGAGAAGATGCTAAAAACAATGGAGCAACTATATTAGACTGTCATATGCTGTATATCAAATGCAATAAGAGAGCCTTGCTTATAAAGGCAAGGTGAGAGCTGGAAGGGTGGAGTGAAAGGTGGAGATATTCCTACAACATGTGCCAATTAGAGGATGATAACTAATTGCACATGTGGAGGATAAGAGAACTCACTCCAACTATCAACAACTCAACACACAACTAGAAACACCTAGACATCTAGAAGACTCACTAAGTCAACGTAATATGTGTGAATTATATGTTCACACCAACATTCTTTTTCAAATAAACTATGGAGAAGAGATATTCATCGGTGTACTTTATATATATATTTTTAAATATAAATATACTAGTGATTTATGACAACTGTAAAAAGAGTAAGAATATAAGCTATGTTTAGCTGCACACTATTTTGTAAAATCATTTATGGTTTCCAAGTTGCCAAAAGTCTATAAATTGAAGGCTTGAGGAAGTGGTATTTTTATAATGTGTTTGCAAGAACATAGATGCTATTGGAATGTTGCCAAAATTCTTCCAAGATTATTTTGCTAGTGATACTCATGTAATAAACTTTCTCTACAACTATATGTAATCTTGTTATTGGATTTGTAACAGTGATTTTTTTAGTGGCTAATATTCGCCAATTGGCTAATAGTTGAAATTGGGAATTCAAAATTTTCCTAATAGTACAAGCTATAATGCGACACGAATTGCCACATTTTTACAAAATTTTATTTTAGTCCTAGCTAAATCACTAGAACATTTATTTTATTAAACTTTTAAACTCAAAGATTTGCCACAATATTCGATACCTAATTAGATTGGATTCACTTAAATTTTATAAGTTATAGTAGAAAATGAAACTAATTAGCCAATAATAGTATATAATTATTGGTTACTTTAAGGCCATATCACCAGTTTTTTAATCACCACCATTGATTTTATTTACAATCTAATGATTGGGGTTGTATTCAATGGGTTAAAATGTACCCACGAAGTTCCAATGCCCCTCGAGCACAAATTATATTTGGGCCGTTGATCTCAATTTATAATCTAATGGATGGGGTTAAATTATGGGAGCCAAATTGTACCTGCGGAGCTCTAATGAGCATGGGGCCCAAAATTGCATTTAAGCCATTGATCTCCATTGAGATCAACAACCTAAATGCAATTTCAGGCCCCATGGGCATTGGATCTTCACGGGTACATTTTGGCCCATGGAATAGAACCCAAACCATTAGATTATAAATAAAATCAAGGGTGGCGAAAAATAATTTAGGACCAATTTAAAATATTCAATGTTTGATTTAAAATATTAAGGAATTAAGGAATTATAGACATGAGCACTACACCCTAAATTAGTCAATCACCACCACCCTCAAGCACTTACTTTTCCATAGGAATTTAATTTTTTTAAAAAGAAAGGATTCGTCATGGTAATCAATGCATTTGTCTATTTTTCGTCAAGATTCGCTAGGATTTTCTACAAATTTCTAGTGATTTAAATATATTCACCAATAAAATTAATATGTTTTTCAAATAAAGGAAAGATTCGCCAATAGAAATTAATACATGTTTCCAAAAAAATGAAAGATTCGCCAGGATTTTATATCTTTTTTCAAGGGGGGTTTCTTAAAGTTACCACTAATTTGTAATAAATTGAGTAGGCTTTTGGAGTGTGGGGTTTTTCTCTTGAAATCTAGTGTTATGGTTTTATTGCTTATTGCTGATTTGTACGTGTTTCTATATTATCTTTGTAATTGTTAGATCAAATTTAAATTTTTTTGCATAATCACCCTCTCAAGATTAATGTAGGAAGTTGTTTTGCTACTCTAGCTTCCTTACAATCATTGTGATATGCAGAGTCTACTTGATTCTTAGTTGAGCTAGCTTTGATGTTTTAAACCAAGGCTAAAATTATTCTCCTATTTTACCATGTTCAACCTTCATACCTCTATTACATAAAAAATGGAGTTGTAAATGCATTTTTCAAACATGAAGTGAAGGAAATATATCCTAATGATGATATTCAATGATGGAAAGAATGCCTCTAAAACATTTTAGGGATCAAGGGCTACAAACTAGATAGAGTAACACATCTTTCTATCCTTTCCATCCATATATTTTTCTATATTTTGTTAATTTTTTTAAAAAACTAGTTCAATTATTCTAAAATTTGTTTGTATTTAGTATATCAGGTTTTATACTTCACCTCAAAGAAAATGTTAGGACAGTAAGACAAAATAATAACTCAATTACTTGCAACTTGTTGGATGTAAGCTTGAATCACACGATACCTTTTTCTCTTCACCAAACCTTTCATATCATATACACATCAATATTATTGTGAGAATTACTCCATACGTTGTAATGAAAACAACACACCAATAGTAATGTAAAATCTTTGTTTGCATATTCAAATTTGTACTTGTTGAGAATTTCTCCTCTCTAGACTTCTTATATATAGGTATTTGTTTAATTTAATATACAACATTGCATTTTTGGGAGATGGATGTAGTAGAAGTTGCGAGTAAAAAAAAGTAGCAATAATGTGGGTGTGTAAAAAAAAATATAGAGAATATATATGACAGAATAGTGGCAAGAGATTAATCAAGAAATATTTCAACCAATAACTTTTGTAATAGCAATATTTTTTTTTTTCAAAAAAGGAAGGATTTTCCATAAAAATTAATGCACTTAGCTAGGATTCACTAGGATTTTATAAAAGAAATTAGGGGCATTTTCTTAAAGTTATCATTTATAGGAAATAGTTCCACTCTTATATGAGACAATTCAACTTCCTTGTGACTCTTGGCCACCATAACATGAATCTTTGTAATCTATATATACATCTATTACATAGATTGTGAATTGGAATTCACTCAAGCAAATGGATAGGTAGATAATATAAGATAACAACTATATGTCTTTCTCAAGGGCATGCCATGTACATAATAGACTGTCAAATAACAAAAAAATTACTATATTGATTCTATTTGTCTCTATTTTATTTCTATATTCTATCTCATAAGCTTCTACATATGCATACAACCTCATCTAGATCCTCTTCTAGAGAGTTGTCCACTGGGATTCAAAGTTTAGACATAGATGAGTGGTATTAGAGTGGTTCATTTTCATCTTATATGTCTTATAAGATGTGAACTTTAAGTACCTTAGCCTTGATATTAACCCTTGAGATTCATTGGACAACTTGTTGACATCAAGATGGTCAAACCCATGCAAGTGGAGATACATGCAATGATCAAGAGTGAAATAGAAGAATCACTCATGGATCAATGAAAATTCTTGTTCAACTAGTTTGTAGAGCTCCTCAAATAGGTTGGTTTTGTTAGCCTTGTCATCAAGCAAATCTTTTGGTAGTTGAGTCCCCTTACATGTTTCATGTAAACCAAGAAATGCTTATGTTTGAGGGTAAGATCAATGTTTATGTTGTAGATATAACTAGATAGATTGGTTAGATTCTTACTTTCCATGAGTGACATGTCTTTAATAAAGAGAATATTGATATCATCCTAAAAGTTTTCTCACATGTCAAAAAGTGGTTGCAAGCCCATGCACTTTAGGAAGAGGGATACACAAAATGTCAATTTGAATCAACATAGGAGTAATTCTTAGAAGCCTTCAAGGATGATTATTATCTTGAAGATGTTTATATTGACCACTACATGCAATGTCGTAATTAGAACAACGACATGACTAGTCAATCATGGCCTACACCAAAGCCTTCAATAGGACCTATGCAAAGCTAGGCTCATTTTAGTTACAATAGAATTGAGTGCTCAAATATCATAGTGGCATATAACTAGCCATCTAATCCAAATTAAAGCTATCAAGGTCAAAATGATGGTAGAGGCCTATTACTATGTGGCAACCATTAAGGAGGAGTTCAAGTAAAAGGTCAAGCATGAAGAAACCAATACACAAAGGAAGACACCACCTATGGACAAGAGTGAATGATCCAAGATTGATAAATGGTGTGATAAGCACAATAGTTGCAATCATTCCAACACTAAGTCCCATGCTTAGAAGAGTCTTCTCACAAAGGTGAAAGTGGAGGATGATGATGTCATGCCCTTAAATGGAATCATTGATATAGATCTTAGTGTCTTAGTAAACATCACACAAGTAACAACTCTCTTACCTAAGGAAGATGAAGCAAAGAAACTATTCTAGTCATAAATGTTGATGAAAGGGAAGTAATTGGATTTCATGATTGATGGAAGTAGCATAAAGAATATAATCTCTTTACAAGATACTAAGAGATTAAAGGATGATTTTTAATATTTAATCCAAGTTCCACTATTAAATTTTGTGAAAACAAGATTGTTTGTAAACACGTGTCAAATAGATAGTGCACTTTTCTTCCATTTATCTATTTTTATGTGAAAGAGCTTGGTTAACACACCTTCACCTTGAGACCCATTGTTTTCAACACATGGACCTTTCTTTATTGTGGCACATGACAATTGATCATCTATTTCAAAGATACAATCAATCTACCTCCCCTTGCTCACTTATGTAATATTCTTATTCTTCTTGTTCTTGTTCTTTGAAAGATCCAAATCCATATACAACTTCCAACATAATTCTTCCATATGCCTATATTTATCACAATGTGTGTTATGGTGATTAGCCTTGCATTCATCTTACCCTACACTTACCTTTTCCTTTGTCCTCTTCACCAACTTGTTTTTGTCCTTTACCCTATTATTTACATGAGAGAATGAAATTCTCCTTTTCTTGTCTAACTCCAAATAATGTACTTAGAGTTAAACCCTCATCCATATCTATGGGTTTGGCCATCAACATCAACCTCTTGAGGTGTCCAAACAACCTATCAATATATTTCATGAGCACCTTTTGATCTATAACATCCTTACAAGAAGTTAAAATGCCTTCTTTATAAATTCAATAGTTTATGCTTGTATATTGTGGTCTCATCTTTGTCTATAGTAGTGCACTTGAATGGATATCTCTTCTTCATGACAAAAAGGGTAAAATTGTTTTTGGAACAACCCCTTAAAATCATCTCACTTAGAGATTGGAGGTACATTCCAAATTTGCAAGGAAGAAGCATCATTTTCATGCCATTCTAGAGCATGTTTGGATAGATTTAGCCATGCAAAAGAGATCTCGTGGTGAGGACTCATCTTGTGCAAACTAAAGTGGAGCTCCATTTGAGTAATCCATTAGTCTAACAAGTCTCTATGCTAACCTCTCCATTAAAGAGATGTATATCAATCTTAACTTTAGCCTTAAACAAAATGTTATTCCCACTAAAAAATAATCCTCCTTGGTCTTGATCAGCCCCATTGAGCCCTTCTTCTTTTAACTTTCTTGACAAGGCTCAAATTGTATTTTCCACCCTATCAACTTTCACTGTCACATCATCCTCTAACCTACTAAACCTTGCTTCATCCTCATCCATTTCCTATAACCTTCTTGTCCTATTACACCATCTTACACCAATTTCAATTTCAAAAGAAAAAAAATTGACACTTCCATCTTGTCGCAAGCCTAACCAATAAGTATACTTGTTTTGAATTAGTCTTTTCACAAAGAGGGTTAGCCTTAAACAAAATGTTATTCCCACTAAAAGATAATCCTCCTTGGTCTTGTTCAACCCCATTGGGCTCTTCTTCTTTAACTTTCTTGGCAAGGCTCAAATTGTATTTTCCACCTTATCAACTTTCAGTGTCACATCATCCTCTAACCTTCTAACCTTCTTGTCCTATTCCACCATCTTATGCCAATTTCAGTTTCAAAAGAAAACAAATTGACACTCCCATCTTGTCGAAAGCATAACCAATAAATATACTTTTTTCAAATCAATCTTTTCACAAAGAGGGTTAGCCTTAAACAAAATGCTATTCCCACTAAAAGATAATCCTCCTTGGTCTTGTTCAGCCCCATTAGGCTCTTCTTCTTTGACTTTATTGGCAAGGCTCAAATTGTATTTTCCACCCTATCAACTTTCATGTCACATCATCCTCTAACCTTCTAACCTTGTCATATTCCACCATCTTATGCCAATTTCAGTTTTAAAAGAAAACAAATTAACACTTCCATCTTGTCGAAAGCATAGCCAATAACTATACTTGTTTCAAATCAGTATTTTCACAAAGAGGGTTAGCCTTATACATAACCATCCATATAAGGGTAAGCATGGATGCATTTAGTAGTCAACAAGGAAGGCATGCATGCACGAGTCAATTGTGCTTAATAATGTTAGTAGGTAAATACTTTTGCATGAGGCGTGGTCAATATTTCTGTAATTTCTAGAAAGGTCGTATGAGGTGGGTTAATCTTAACCAGCTGGTGCATTGCAAATGACCGGCTGGTCAAAATATGTACGGAACTATCGAAACAGTTGCAGGCCGTGTACGGCAGGTTGAATATTGGCTAGTCGAGAAGATCTGAGTCAAAACAGTCGAAAGGTTTCGTCGATTGGTGCATAGTTGGAAAAAGCCGTACAGCTGGTCAGCCACAACTCATTGGCTATTTACTATTGGGCTATGAGGTGAAAGGTCTTCTCCATTATATTATTGTTATCTCCCACTATATTCAACATTCGGGGGATTTCAATATGGGTTTGTGGAGGCAATTAGCTAACGGAGTTGATTCACAACCACAATATTCCTGGTGTTATTTTTTTTGTTTTTTTTAATGAAATAGCAGCAACAATAATTTCATCTAAGAGCAACAATTCCTAGACAACATGCATCCCTACCTTATTTATGTTGGACGTGGCCACAGTATCAAGGCCATGCACTATCTTAGAAAGTGTTTT
This sequence comes from Cunninghamia lanceolata, assembly GCA_027924645.1. NCBI lineage: Eukaryota > Viridiplantae > Streptophyta > Pinopsida > Cupressales > Cupressaceae > Cunninghamia > Cunninghamia lanceolata. Next base: position 38,668,995 of record BSBN01000391.1, on the reverse strand, counting down.
GATGATCACGGAGAACTATAAATTCAAAAATAGAATAACAGAACCAAAAACAAGAACAAGAACAACAAATCAGAACAAATGCTTAGAATGAAATAATAAAACACACACACAGAAGAACAAGGCCATTTAACGTGGTTCACCAATTCATGGCTACATCCACAACAAAGGGCATTCTATTATATGATCAATACATCTCTCTCACTCTGTGTATTACATCCATCATAGTATCACTGTAGAACAACAGTGTTTTCCCTTACATCCTCCAGACTCCTCTCTCCAATCTCATACAAAACATCCTACCTCTGGAAACATCGACCCAGAATAGAAAATAGTTACACGACAAGAATGGTAATGTGCAGATCGAGCAGATAGGACAGTTTCAAGGAATCAAAAGGCAGAGAGGTTGCCATTACAATTGGGCTTCAACAACCACATGCCCAACAATCTCCCACTTTAAGACCAATGGGATCGGCAATGAAGCTACTCTGAGAGAGATCCCCTTTGTGAAATTCAGTGTCACAGAGGAACAAGACTGAGAGAAGATCTATAGAATTCAAACTTCTCTCGAGGAACAATCTTGGTTAATGCATCCGCCGGATTAACCTTTGTGTCAATCTTTGTGACCTGCAACATGCCTTTGTCAGTAACATGGTGGATAAAGTGGTATCAAAGGTCAATATGCTTTGTTCGACTATGGAAAGCTAAATTTCTTGCCAAGTGAATAGCACTTTGGCTTTCACAATATAATGGAAATACTGATTTCAGATAGCCCAATTCAGTCAACAAACGCTCAAGCCATATCATTTCTTTGGCTCCTTCCGAGAGCGCAATGTATTCAGCCTCGGTTGATGACAGAGCTACAATTTGTTGCAACTGAGAAACCCAACTAATGGCTGCCCTAGCAAATGTAAAGACATAACTAGTGGTAGAATGACATTTGTCTAAATCACCAGCTATATCTGAATCAACATAACCACGGAGCTGAATGTCAGTACCTCCAAAACATAAACAGAAATGGGAAGTACCTTTCAAGTACTGTAGAATCCACTAAACTACCTGCCAATGTAGTTTGCTTGGATTACTCATGAATCTGGTCACAATAGCAACTACTTGGGCAATGTCCGGACGAGTACATACCATTGCATACATTATACTACCAACTGCAGATGTATATGGAACATAGCTCATCTGTTCTTCTTCTTCCTAATTTTTTAGACACATAGCTGAAGATAAGCGAAAATGATCAGCCAAAGGAGTACATATCGATTTAGCATGAGACATATTAAATCTGTCCAACACTTTGGCAATGTAGTTTGCTTGGGACAACCTGAGTTCTCTTTTATTTCTGTTTCTAAATATGTACATCCCAAGTATTCTTTTGGCTGGTCTGAGGTTTTTCATGGCAAAACGAAGAGCCAACTGTTGCTTTATCTGAGCAATAATCTTAACACTAGTACCAGCAACTAACATATCGTCAACATAGAGCAAAAATATGACAAACTCACCAGTATTGAGCTTCTTGTGGTAAACAAAAGGATCTGATTCGCACCGAATAAAGTTGTTATCAGTCATGAAGCGGTCAAATTTTAAATACCATTGTCTTGGAGCTTGCTTCATTCCATACAAACTCTGCTTCAACTTGCAAAATAAATGCTCCTTACCTGGTTGAGCAAAGCCTTCAGGCTGCTCCATGTATAAATCCTCATCAATGTCTCCATGTAGAAACATTATTTTCACATCAAGTTGCTCAAGTTCTAAATCCCAAACAACAACCAAACCCAACACAGCATGGATTGTGTCCATTTTGACAACTGGAGAAAAGATTTCAGAAAAATCAATACCTTTTTGCTGATCAAACCCCTTGACGACTAATCTGGCCCTGTACCTTTTTCTTCCTCCGTCTTCATCTTTCAAACGATAAATCCATTTGTTTTTGAGAGGCTTTCGATTTGGCAAAAGATGAACCAAATCCCAGGTGTGATTAACTCTCAATGACTCCATTTCTTCGTTCATGGCTACGATCTAATTGTGTGCATTTTCATGCTTGCAGGCTTGTTTATAAGTTGTTGGCTCTGCATAATCAGAGAGCAATAACTCGTAGTCATCAAATTTTGCAGGTCTCCTCCTCTCACGAGTAGACCTCCTCAATTGTGTACCTTGCTCTAGCTAGATATTAGAATCTAGATTTAGTCTCTGTAATAAATTCTGAACATCATCGACCTCTAATTGTAGAAGCCCCTGAGGAAAACTCCCCTGTCTCTATATTTGTGCACCTAGAGTCCTCTGCTGAGTCACACTGCCCTGTTCAGGCAACAATCCTTGTATCTGTTCAAAAGAGGCGTATTCATTTGTTACAGGCTACAGAGTATCATGTAAAGGCAGCGATGAGGGGATTAAAGGCTGCATTGAGCAATCAATAGGCAGCGAAGTGTCAAATAATGGCTGCATTTGACATGAAGATGGCTGCATTGGATTTGAAGATGGCAGCGATGCTACATATAAAGGTAGTGTAGAGGGATGCAAAGGTAGAGTATGTCTTGAGGAAGGTTGCGAATAACTTGGTGATGGCAGCGTATGACTAAAGGCAGGCAGCGTTGGAAAAAGTGAAAGTTGCGTTTGGGTTTGGGAGCCTTGGAACAACTACAAATTGCCTTCTAAAGATTGTGTTGAATCTAGTGCATGCGTTTGGGAAGATGGACTATTAAATTCATCCAAAGGGGGCTACGTTTTATACATTGGAGGCATATTTTAAATTTGAGAAGTCTGCATTGGTAAAGTGCATCCAACTGAAGGCAAAGTAGTGTTGGAAATAAGAGTAGATGTGGTATAATAATGAGCAGAGGTAACTAATGGCTGAGAGAATGTAATGGTGGGTTGCCTCACCTTACCATTATCAAACAAATCCACATCAATATACTTTGTCAGAGGTAAATTTGAAGGTTGCAAACTTGGAAAATCCTTCTCGTTAAACACAACATCGCGACTACGGATTATGGTTTTTGTAACGAGATCCCAAAGATGAAAGCCGAATTGATCTTCACCATAGCCAAGAAAAACACACCTTTTTGACTTAAAATCTAACTTAGTTCTCTACTCTTTCAGAATGTGAACAAAAGCGACACAGCCAAGCACCCGCAAATGATGATAGGAAATTTGTTTGCCAAGCCATGTCTCCTCAGGTATGTCAAAATCTAGCCTAGACGATGGAGCTTGATTGATTAAATACATAGCAGTGTTACATGCCTCTATCCAAAACTCTTTGCCCAATCCGGCATTGGAGAGCATGCATCTAGCTCTCTTAAGTATCGTGTGATTTAGCCTCTTAGCTACACCGTTCTCCTGAGGTGTATAAGGGACGGTTTTGATCCATCAAATTCTATTGTCTACACAAAATGAATCAAACTTTGAAGAGCAATATTCTCCAGCATTGTCTATTAGTAGGCATTTAATTTTATGCCCAGTTTGATTTTCAATAGAAGCCTTAAAAATTTTAAAATTTGAAAATACCTCAGATTTTCTGTTCAACATATAAATATAGATTTTTTGAGTGCAGTCATCTAGAAAGGTTACAAAATAATTTGTTCCACCAAAATAAGTTACCTGAGTCAGACCAAAAATGTCGGAATGAACAAGTTCCAACAAGTAGTTTTCTTGTCATGCCCTGTTCTCAAGAAACTGGTCCGGCACTGTTTGCCATAAAGGCAATGTTCACATAATTCTAAATCGAGGGAGGTGAGGCCTGGAAGTTGATTGCACGGAAGCATAACTTGAAGACCTTTTTGGCTCATATGACCGAGCCTTTTGTGCCATATTTTAGATCCACTGTCCATAGCTGACAAGGTAGCTCCCACTTCACCAAAACAATCCAGAATATAGAGATTACCTTGCTTCTTTCCTCTTGCCATTACTAAAAGTCCCTTTGTAATTTTCCATGAATCAAGAGAAAATTTAACATTGCATCCATTGCCTATAAGCTGACAAACAAAAATTAAATTTCTTTTTAACATGGGTACATATCTAACATCTGTCAAAGTTAGTTTGTCTCCATTTTTTAGATTCAATATTATATCACCTTTTCCTAAAATGTCACATTCTTTATTGTCACCAAGAAACACCTTACCGAATGTGCCATCTTGAAAATTTGTGAAAGCTTGACGGCATGAAGTGGCATGAAATGAGGTGCTGAAATCAAGGACCCATGAATCTACATTTGTGTCACTAGCTGATAGAACCAAAACACCATCACTTGCAGTGTTTGCTTGATTATTTGTGCTCACGTTGCCTTGAGCTTTCTTATAGTTCCAGCAATTCTTCTTATTGTGTCCGGGTTTTCTACAAAACCAACATGCACTGGTTCTGCCCCTAGACTTTGATCGTGGACCAGATTGTGACCTTCTTCGGTTGTTGTATCTACCTCTATCATGGTTTCTTCCCTTATTGTTTATACTTATAGCTATTAGAGCATCACTGGATGAGGGTTCCTGATGTTTCCTTCTCATGTCTTCGCTGAGAAGAGTAGCTGCAACGTCATCAAAAACCAATGTACTCTTCACTGCTACAGAAGTGCTCATAGCCATGACAACACCTTCCCAGCTATTTGGTAAGGAACACAACAGCAAAATCGCTTTAATCTTAGGATCTAACTTGATACCCACAGAAGCTAATTGAGTAACTAAGGTGTTAAATTCATTCAGATGATTGGACATAACCCCACCTTCTTTCATTTTCAGGTTATATAATTTCTTCATAATAAATACCTTGTTTGAAGCTAAAGCAATCGCATACATGCTGGAGAGCTTTTCCCAGAGCTCTTTCATAGTACTCTCATTTGAGACATTGAATAATACATTGCTAGACAATGAGAGAAAAATAGTTGCCTTCACTTTCATATCGAGTTTTTCCCAGTCTTCATCCTTCATAGTACCTTATCCTTTGGTTTTCCCTAGTAAGGTGAGTGACAAGTCTTGTTTGATAAGAAGAGACTCCATATGCACTTTCCAAAGACCAAAGTTTTGGCTTGTAAATTTCTCTATTTTCCATTTTTCTGAATCATCCATTTTGATTGCTATACAGGTTCCAAAAAAACAACTTCACAAGCTATCTCCTAGACCAAGCTACACACAGAGCTCTGATACCAATTGTAAATTCAAAAATAGAATAACAGAACCAAAAACAAGAACAAGAACAACAAATTAGAACAAATGCTCAGAATGAAATAATAAAACACACACACAGAAGAACAAGGCCATTTAACGTGGTTCACCAATTCATGGCTACATCCACAACGAAGGGCATTCTATTATATGATCAATACATCTCTCTCACTCTATGTATTACATCCATCATAGTATCACTGTAGAACAACAGCATTTTCCCTTACATCCTCCAGACTCCTCTCTCTAATCTCATACAAAACATCCTACCTCTGGAAACATCGACCCATAATAGAAAATAGTTACAAGCCAAGAATGGCAATGTGCAGATCGAGCAGATAGGGCAGTTTCAAGGAATCAAAAGGAAGAGACGTTGCCATTACAATTGGGCTTCAATAGCCATGTGCCCAACAAGAACTAGTGGAGTTTCAAGGTGTCAACAAATCCATTTGCTTGAGATTTATAATGCCCATGCAACTCAAATAGTAAGACAGTATATTCAAATGAAAGGTGTATGATGTTATAACTTCTTGTTGAAAGAAATGTTAGTTATAGTAAGACAGAAAAGGCAAAATAGTTTCTTTAAAAAACTAAAATGTCACTTTTTTGTGTAGCTTGATCAAGCTTAGTGATACTTAAACTACAATATTATGAAGTGATATATTTTGAAGATGTAATCAAGGATGTCTTCTTTAATTCCAAATATTGATAGTTAAAGGATTGTAATTATAGATAGCCACATTTTCTCCTTGTTAAGCTGTAATAGTAATTGAGATTGAATAGTTAAAATTTTCAATTTCAATATTTTGGACAATAGAGAATTGTTTTATTGTAGAGGGAAAAAGTCCAATTTAAATTTGTACAATAACGGTAATGCATATAAGATATAAAGCAATAACATAATAAATAGAAAGTAAAAATTGTACACAATATTTTCACTTAAAGAAACCTTTTTGGATAAAAAAACTTAGCATAGTAAATTCTTTTCTAATGGATAAACTCAACCATTCTTCAATACAATAATGAATCTCTTACTTCACCCTTAAGCATGTTTGAATATTGATAGGCACATCGAAAAAGTTTTACTCATTGCATGAATCATGAAAACATAAATATGAGATCCTTCAAATATAGGAAAAAATAGAAAATAAACAAAGTAGCACCAAAAAACAATAAAAAACCCAAAAATTATACAACATGCAATGTATATAAAACATGATAAGATTGCCCCTCAACTATAAAATATGCAAAGTATACAACACATGTTCAACATTCTCCTACTTGTTAAATACTTTACATAGAGGGCCATAGTTTTAAATTGTCAATTGATGTGGCCATCTATGCCTATTGATTTTCTGCACTAAGAAAATTTCTCAATACTCATAGATTTTGTTAACAAATCAACAACATTCTTTTCTGTATCAACTTTTTCTAATAGTACCTTCTTGCTTTCAACCATTTCTCTCATAAAATTATACTATACTCCAATATGCATTGATTGAGTATGATAAGTAGGATTCTTGGTGGAATATATTTCACTGTACTATCATTGTTAATCCTTACCATTTTCTATTCCAAACCAATGGTTGACTAGAACCTTTGTAGCCACACTACTTCCTTACACGCATGAGTAGCTACCATGTATTCAACATTTATTGTACATAATGCAACCACTCTAGAGCTTTTGTTCATCCAACTTACTACTCCTCCATAAATATTGAATACATATCCACTTGTGTATCTTCAACAATGAAGATCTCCAGCAAAATTAGAATCTACAAATCCTTGCAATTTTAAAGTTTTATATCCATCAACTCTTCCTTGACAACAAATTGCATTAGCTAAGGTGTCACATAGATATCTAAAAATACTTTTCACAATAGTCTAATGTTCTTTACCTAGTTTGGACAAATATCTACTCACAACTCATATTACATGTGCAATGTAAGGTCTAGTACAAACCATTGCATACATGAGGCTACCAACAACACTAACATAAGGAATCTAACACAGTTGCTCAAATTTCCTTTCTAATTTAGGATATTGTTTAGTAGACAAATTTCAATTAACATAAAAGGAAGTACTCATAGGTTTACTATCCTACATCCAAAATCTCTACAAAATCATCTCAACATATTTCATTTAATGTAACCAATTTTTTTTGTTTACATGATTCCTTTTAATTTCTATGCCCAAAATAAATTTTGGAGCACCAAGATATTTCATGTCGAATTGTGAAGATAACTAAGACTTAAATAAATTGGTCATTGTCATATTGTTAGTAATTAATAACAAGTCATATGTACATTCAACACCATGATAAGAATTTTTTAATCTTTCTATTTGAAATACATTAGATGATATCAACGCTCAACTATAAAACATACACAATATACAACATTTATCGAACATCTATATACAAAAATTTAAGTGAGGTACACGACTTTTAAAAAAAATTCTAAGTTTTATTTACATCTCTTAATTAGAGCCAAGGTTATCTCACACACTCTAATGTTTGACTTCCTTCATGGCCCCTCTCTTACTCAATCCTTTAACGACAACGTGCAAAATTTTAGAAGTGGTCAATCTTCTTAATAGTTGGACTATTGTGACAACAACATCTATTTTCCTAATTGCTATTGTATGAACTATTTTTTGGTTTAAAATTAATATAATATTAATGTATTTTGAATTATTAAAAATATATAATATATTTAAATTATATAAATATAAAATATATGATAATTAATATATGATTAGTAATTATTAATTATAATAATTATTAAATTTTCAAAATTATATTATATAGAAGACTCGAAATATCAATTTAAAGCTATTTTATTTACTTAAAAAGTATAGTTTTTATTTGAAGAGTTATTTTTATTTATAAGAGTTATTATATTTAGTGAAGAGTTATTTTATTTATTTAAGATTTATTTTGTTTACTTAAGATCTATTTTATAGTTCTAGTTTTTTGTAAAATAAGTGCTAGCTCTATTTTTTTTAACACGATCACAACATGACAGTCCTTAATGCCACTATAGAATTTTATTTTCTTAAAATTTATTTTATAGTTTTAGTTTTCTTAAAAATAAATGTTGACTCTAAATAGTTTTTAAACATGGTTACAACATGATAGTCCTTGATGCCACTGTAGAATGCCTCTTGGTGTAATAATTATATTATTTTATTTTAGGTAGTAAATTTAAGTTAAGTATCTACGGTTCATAAAAAGTGGCATCAAAGCATGGGATTTTGGTTAGCTAAGGTTCACCATATTTAAAATATAAAATAACTTATTTATCATGTATATGTGATAGATTTTTTTGTTGAACTAACAACAACCAACACCATTACCAACCCCAATCAAATATCCAATGTGAAATATGGAACAAAAACCACACATATATATAGCTATGGCAATTAAGAGTCCATCCCTAATGATAAGGATCTAGAGATCATCAAATGCAAAATCTTTCTTTGAGAAGGCTCCTTCTTCTTCATTTTGACCTTAGTTCAAACCTCCTCTTGTGAAGTCATAGTAAGGGAAACCACCTTAAAAGTATAAAAAATATTAAGGTTGCCTTGATGAGTCCCCATCACAAAGCTAGACCTTGCCCACATGCTTCCAGGAGACAAAGAATCAAGAACCAACCTGTCTATCTCATTGTCCCACATAATCTTCTCTAAGTTAGAGATAATATCATGAAACTTATGCACAACAAGAGGAGAGGGAGGTGTTTCCTTCTCCCCATCTTTAGAAGAACTAGAATTAGACTCATCCCTAACTGAATTAAGCTAACCAGTAATGTGGTAGTGAGGTTTATCTCCAACCAACCAGTTGGATTTGACAGAATCCTTTGAACACTTAGCCCTTGAATTCTTAAAATCCTTCTTATTGCATTGGGGAGACAATTCCAATGGACAAAGTAATATCTACACTTAAAATTAAACTTTTTATAATCCACAAACTATCTCCACATTTTGTCACCCACTTTCAAGTTAATTTCTTTAGGGAAATATTTGGAAAGATCCATCTCTACATGTAAGAAAGCAAATTTTGTACAAATTTTATCCATAATTTTGTTAGCTAAACAAACAAATTTTCCCAAAGTGTTTGAAATGGTAATCAATTTAGTACTCCAGTAATACTATAATAGAAAATAAGCTATCCTAACCTAGATAAGAGTAGTGGGAAAAGAGTCACAACAAGGATTCAAAGTAGGAGACCATGTCCTAATGTTAAAAAATATCTCCCCATGACCATAGGGCAGTCCTTAAAATGAGATATTTGTCCTTCAGTGATTCAAACTCTAGGATAAAATAGACCTTACAACAAGGATAAATATAGACCCTGTCTTCTAATAAATACTTCCATTTCTTATAATTATGCTTGTGAAGATCAAGGGTAAATTCAATTAGAACTTATGGAATTTACAAATAAGAGCATTTTGCATCAGATATTCCTTGCACTCAATAACCTTAGTATCTATGGTAATTTCTAGGATGCAAACTAGGTTATTGGGATCAATGGAGAAACCCATGCCAATAACATCTAAATTTTTATGCCAATGCACCATCATCTTGAGAGAGTGCAAAGGCCTCCAAATAGGAGCCATGGCTAAAATACTTTTCTACCCTTACAAGGTCACTCACTATTCACCATTGAAACACCATTATGTTTTTGAGAACCACAACTACCAAGGGAGACCATCAAATCCAACCCAACCTCTACATGTCTAGCATGAGGATCAACATCTTACTTATCATGAGCCATAGTAGAGGATGAACTGTAACCTAAAATAGTCAAATTTGATTTGTTGACCATCAACATCCTACTAGCTAGGCTAATCTAACAAACTCTAAGGTTTGACTTTGACATGGCTAGTGGGCCCTTCTCTTACTCTATTCCCTATAGTCCTTACGCTAATCATAGCACACAAAATTCTACATGCGACTACTCTTCTTAACCATAGGAGTGGTTGAAACCACCAAAAAGATCTTCATGCGGACCCCTATTTCAAGGGATTTATTCATGTTTCCCATAGTCATTCTCCATTTTTAAATGAATAAAGACAATAATGACAAGGCCGTTGCTATTTCTATGTTTGGAAGTGCCAATGTAGGCATCTATTTTGTGCATATCTTGCAATCACCATTGCATTCCATGAAACTACATTTATTTTAGGCATTTTATCAAATAGTTCAGGTGCCACCTCCATGCCACCACATTTCACACACATTTCTTTGAGGCTTTTTATCAAACAGTTCATGTGCCTTATTTATACTTCCACATTTGGATATATGTTTTCTAAGTTGGTTGCATCTATAACATTTGACAAAATTCCTTAAACATTTATGCTTTGACAGATGTCCATAAAATATATTTAAATTAAATTAAAATTTAACTCTAAATAAATAAAATATCACTTAAGTAAATAAAATAACTATTAAGTAAATAAAAATCCCTTTAAATAAAAATTAGAGTAAAAAATGTAAATAAAATAAAATGATTAATGCCAAGAGGCATTCTATAATGGCAGCAAGGGGTGGAGTGTAATGGCATGAGCGTGTTAACAAAAACTCTTACCTTTCATCCTAAATTTGACAGTCATTTACAAGTCAAAATATTAGTATTTAATAATAAACATAAGATTTTCAAAATAAATAGTTTGTAAAATCAAAGACATGCTATCATCTGTCCATTTCTCCAAAATCATATTTGGATAAATAAAATTCAAGAAAAATATTGGAATATCAAACTTTATTTTGTATACATTAAATTCAATGAAAGAAAAGGGTGTGTAGTTTTATTGGTAGTGTTAGAAATAATTTACATTTAAAATAGCCCAAAATTTTTTACAAAGTTTTTTTTTATGAATATTCCTATTAAAAATTATATTAATATTAGAGAAATAGTATAATATTCCCCAAAAAAGGGGTAGGGTGGTATGAAGGCACACTCACAAGGTTTGAAAGGACCAAGTCCTAAACAAAGATCAGCAAAAACAAAGGGCCAAGCCCACAGAAAACTAAGTAGTTAATGCCATGCAGTGATCCCACAATACTAGGTTACACTTTTTGGCCAAACTTGACATTGAAATGAACATTTTGAACTAAATATCCACTTTTGGACACCTATAGCTCCTAAACCGTGAGGAATTTGAAGATGATGCAAACTAGTGATTTGTGACATTTTGTCTGTAGATTCTAAATATATATTTTAAATTTTTTTTGGAATCAAATTGCATTTCTTTTTCCATCTCCTTTGATAACTAGGTTTTAACAGTAAACACCATTTTTACAGAGTGATGTGTATTGTGTAAAACATAACTTTTTCTCTATGAAGGATAAAATTCTATTTTTTTCAAATTTAGATTTGTAACTACAATATCTAGAGGATGCATTTGGTTTCATAATTTTTTATTGAACATTTTTTCATTAATTTTTTAAGTCAAACCAATTGCAATTTAGACATAGGTGTACTATAAAGAGCATAAATTTTTTTGTATGTATCAAAATTCAATTTTTTCATTTTTGTTGGAATAAGGACATCAATACCTAGAGGACATGTATTTTTTAGAAATTTTTTCTATATTTTCCTATTTTTCCGTATGTATGAAACAAAGACCTTAATGTTCATTCAAAAACCTACATTCACAAGAAATAAAAAATGAATATAATAATCAAATTAAATATATTTCCACTTAGAAAAATAGATGGTTAACTTTCTTCGGTAAGCTCACCATGATTAAAGTTGTCTTATCTACCATTCTTGTTTACATGATGTCAGTGTTGAATATGCTAAAGGGCATTATTGTAGATTTCCAAAAAAATGTAAGAAATTTCCTGTGGAGAGGAAATCTAGATTCTAAGGAAAAGAAATTTGTCTCTTTAATTTCTTTAGACAAAGTTTGAAAGCCTAAGATAAATGGTGGAACTAGGATTCAGAACTTAGAGGCTCAAAATTTAGCTTTAGGGACAAAATTGGCTTGGCAAATGTTTGAAAAACCAAATCAGAAATGGTGTAAAATAATGCATACTAAGTATCTTGACTCTCAGGAGCTGGAAAGAATCTTCATGGTAGCTAATCCACCTATTGGTTCAAAAATTTGGAACTTCATTGTGAAATGTAGAGAAGTTATTCTCCCTTTTATCTCCTAGGAAATCCATAATGGAGAGAAAGCTCTCTTTTGGGAAGATTCTTGGAATGGATACACTAAATTGGATTCATTTCCTAGGCTACAACAAGAAAAGGGTTATCTCTACCTAAATTGGGGTACTCATGTAAAAGACTATTTAGTTTTACATGATGATCAGACTAGGATTTTCAAAAAATCTGTCGTTTGGAAAGATTTTGCAAATCTAAATTTCCCTCAAAATCAGAAAGCTCTTCTTTCAAAAGTATTAAGGAATAGAAAAATATTCCTCTCTTCTAAAATAGGCAAGTTGTTGTGGTGCCCATCCAAATTAGGTTCTTACGCGGTAAAACAAGGTTATCTTTCTTTGGTTTCTTCTTTTGATAAAGGTGCAGATTGGCCTTCTAATTTATGTTGGGGCAAGGCATGTCTACTGAAAGTAGAATCCTTTTCTTGGTTGGCCTTTAAAAACAAGATTCTTAGTAGTGATCATTTGGTAAAACTAGGTTTGGCTGATCCTTTCAAATGTCTCTTGTGTGGACTAGATTTTGAATCTGTTAATCATCTTTTTCTCCTCTGTCCTTTTTCTTTGGATTGTTGGAATTGGTTCTTTAAGAAAGTAAATTGGTTGGCTCCAATACCAAACACTCTTTTGGTTTTGTTTCAAAGTTGGTCGACCCTCTTCAGAAAATCCTTATTCTCCTCCATTTGGGATGTGGCTCCTTCTATTATCACTTGGAATATTTGGCTTGAAAGAAACAGAAGGATTTTAAGAAAAGAAATTTTATCTTGGGAAAAAGTCATTTCTAACATAGAAATCTCCATTTCAGAACTGGTCATGTCACAGGTGTATGGAAATTTGGGATCAGACTTTACAGTTTGGGATGATGCTATGCTGAAAAAATGGAAATACCTTCATGTTTTAACACCTGGTTGCCTTGGTTCCAAATCTTCTACTTCCTCTTTTGATAGGTAAAATGTTCATTGGATCCCCCTCGTCCTGTGGTTGGACTACAATTAATGTTGATGGGGCTTCTAAGGGGAATTCAAGAAAGTCTAGGATTGGTTGTGTGGTCAGAAATCATAGTGGAAATCTTCTGTGTGCCAAAGCTGCTGGGGTGGTTGATGGGACAAATAATGTTGTTGAAGCTCAAGCCTTTCTTTTAGGAATCCTAACAGCAATAAGTTTAGGAATTAAACTTCTAACTCTAGAAGGTGATTCCCTAGTTATTGTTCATGCTTTTCAAAAAAAATCTATGGATAATTAGAAAATAAGTTATATTCTAAATGAAGCATGGTGCCTTCTATCTCATTTTGAAGGTTTTCTTTGCACACATACTCTAAGAGAGGGAAACAGAGCATCGGACATCCTAGAAAATTTTGCATGTCTTCTAAAAGGGGAGGATTCATTGGAAATTAATCAAAATAATATTGACCAATTTTTGGATTTTGTGAAGACCATCAAAGAGGAGATGACTGCGGGATCCTAATGGCTTGCTTTTTCTAATGGTTTGTTTTGTTTGATAGGTTAACTTTTGAATTTTGAGCCCTTTGTAGTGTGGAACTTTTTGCCACCTTCCAAGTGGCACTACTTTCTTAGATTTGCACACGTTTTGTTCCCATGGACACATTCATTTCTAGGTAGGATATATGGTGTGAGTGGATCTTTTCACTCTCTACAAAATCTCATTTGCCTCTCATTTATGGCTTCATCCACTCGAAGGACTCTTTATTATTACTCTAGTTCATGTGGGCCTCTTTTTATTCTGATGACAATGGTGGCCTCTCTACCATTCTTCCCCTATTGTAGTTTTATTGTCTTCCCTTTCTAGAAATTCTTGACTATGTCTCTCATTTCACAAAATGGGCACCTCTTTCTTCCAGTTCAGCACTAAGAACAACCCCTACATGGCAATATCAGCTCAAAATTAATGGTGAGGGAGTTTAAATTATATGATGAAGAGGTCAAAGATGCGCTGATGGAGGTTTGTGACAAAGAATTCCTCTGTCAATCCAGGGTAAGCTTTGCCTCTCATTTGGTTTCCCAATTTTTGTCCAATGCTATGGACATATTCCAGCATGTAGACATGGTTAAATGTTTAGCTGCCCTTTATGTTCATGACTTTCTATTTCTAGAGGCGAAATTGTTTGAGGCATTCACCAATTATAATTTTCATGATGGGTCAGCTTTAATTGGAGGATTGTTCCTTCAGGATGATCTAATTAAAAAACCTAGCTTCAACTATGTGTTCTAATCAATGGTTTCCAACCTACAAACAGATAATAGGGAGTTGTTTGAAAATTCTCTTCAATATCACAAATCTACTTTTGGTTGCTCTATGCGTGAGAAGATGGAAGAAGTCTTCAATGCCTAGAGTTTTCTGACACACTTTCAACCACCAGAAACCCCTTTTGTCAATGAAAATGAACTAGTCATGGCAGAGGATAACCCTACTGTTCTTCATGGGTTTCGAGTTGCAAACCTTAATATGGGAAATGCTTAATTTCTCAAATTGAGGGTTTTTGGTTTTTGTTCTTCATTGATGTATATCTAGCCTTATGGGCCTTTTTTGTCATCTACTTTGGATCTAGCTATTCAGATCTTGGCCAGAAGGGCCTTTTTTGTAATATGTAAATACTATACTATTTTAATATAATATATTATGATGCTATGCATCCTTAATGATAAAAAAATATATATATTTAAAATTATACTTTTTGGGAAGCTTATAATAAGGAAGTACATACTTACAAAACATAAATTTTAAATGAATTCATTTGATCCCCCAAAAGGTAAATCAAAAGTGGTTTTTTATCAGCATTTTGATAGGTGTAGAGGATACTCCATTATAGGTATGATTTAAAACTAGCAGGGTTCTATCCAAGGGGGTTTGATCTAACAGGGTTTGATCAAACCCTTTTCAATTAAAATACTTTAAATGGAACCTTTCAAGGCTTAAATCATTATATTTTCTAAAAATATGTGATTTTAGTAAAAATTAGGATGTCCCAGAAAGTGTAACTCATTATTGTGGCAGCACCGCATGCCAACAGAGGGAGGAGGATCTTGATCCTCAGTATTCCCCCAAACATCTCCATGGGGCAGCATTATCAATCATCTCCCAACTAGTGAGAGCATCAGTTCCATCTTCATTGTCCTTTGGGGGGCTGTTGAGTATGGACCTAAGAAATGGTGAGTTGTAGATGAGGAAACTTGCATGTGTCAGGCTAGCCAGCACCTCCCCACCCCAGAGAAGTAGATGGAGATCTAGAGGGCTGGGACCATCCTCCACAGGTAGTAGAGTCCCTGAAAGTCTAAGCCGGGGACCATGGGAATGAGAGCCATGGTCACCACAGTCCCCACAATCGTGTTTGGCTAACTGGCGGCACCCACATCGAAGCCGTTTGAGAAGAGGTAGAGTCAATCAAAACCTCAGCAATAGTGCACAGGGCATTACCCCAATGGTCTAGAATCTCCTAGAGATGAGAAACCTCCATAGCAACTTTACTATATTGCACCTAGATCTGCATCAGAACATTTAAGCAAATGATAGTTTAGTGTACAAAGAAAAATACATATCAACAACACATTGAGTAAATAGAGTTGCATTCATATCCTTCCAAATGCTAAAAATAATTTCCACCCTGAAAGCATGCTATATCTGGGTATACTTGAGTGAGAGACAAGGCCAGTCTCAAAGCAAAACCATGTACCAAGAAAAAGGGGTAGGCCTAAAAGGTCTGAAAAATCATGGATCCAAGTCCACACTTTCTAATTGTAGGGGTAGAGCCAAAAGAGATGCTTGAGTGACTCAAGCTATCAACAAAATAGATAATGAGGGTTGGGTATGCCCATGTGAGAAAGATAGGCCCCCAAAGGAAGGCCTTGGTACAAAAAGCACCAAGTGAAATGAGCCAATATGGGTTGTATCACCATAGACCAAATGCATTGAAATTGCTTGCATGCTAGGTCCCATGAGAGGACTAAAGTTGCCAGTGCTAATTGAGTTGATCCACCATATGCAAATGTGGAGATAGCTAAGAATAATGTTTGCAGAGCCTGTAATTCTGAAAGGGGGTATCTGAATACCTCCTTCCACTAGGATTTGAGAGATCTCACCCCTATGCTATAAAGAATATAAGGAGGAATGACAATAAAAACTAACTAGAATGTCTCTTGGTCTTGATTAGAAAGCCTACATTCAAGCTTGAAGTTAGGCCAGGGAAAGAAATTCTTGGTGACTTGATGAATGCCTTGAAAGCTGAGAATAGGGGTTCACCATATGGACTGGTGATTAATGGATAAACTATTAAGAAAGTCATCTCCAGCCCATTTAAGCTAGGGCTTGATGGCTTCCCAAGTCCTCCAAATACTTTTGATAAGAAAGGTTCCTTGAATGGAAACAAGTTCCCTCATAGTAAGAAGGGTCCCTAAATCCAACCCTTTCCATGTTGGATGGCCTGAAGGAGTGCTAGTACCAATACAATGGTGAACAAGAGTTTTCCAAGCTTCATTAACTTGGAGAGCCCTAGTGATCCATTTAGTACACAAGACAATGCCTTTCTACAAATGGAAATCAACCCAAGCCCTCCAAGCTCATGAGGGAGGCAACAAAACTCCTGGGCAACATGATGGAAGCCTTGATGCCCATCACTAGAAGCCCAAAGAAAGTCTCTAAGGATCTTCTCAACCTTCAAATAAGAAGCCTCAGAATGGACCCAGCATGAAGAGTAATACACATGCGTGGAAGCCAGAATCTTAGAACAAATATCAAATTTACCTACCAAAGAAAGAGGCTTGGTAATTAAGTAATGGAGTTTCTTTTCAATTCTCGCAATCATGGCCTATCAAAGCTCCAAAGTAAAGTCTTGGAAAGAAAAGGGAATTCCCAAGAAGCAAAAAATTTCCCCATGACCAATCCATTTCCATCCAAGTGAGTCAAGCCAACTTTGTTTGGGAAGGAAGGATTGTCTATAACACAAAGTATTTTTCCATTGAATGTTGGAGCTGGTAGCTTGGAAAAAATGTACAAGCAATGAAGTACTTGTTTGACATTATTATCCTCTTTAATAAGAGTGAGGAAAAAGTCATCAGTGAAATGCCCATTCACCAGCTACTGGGAGGAATTAAAAAGGGAAATCCCCTTAACATGGGACTAAGAGATAACTTGTGGTAACAAGTATCCAAAGTCTTTAGTAGCAAAAACATAAAGAGATGGGGCAAGAGGGAAACCTTGTCGAATGAAGGTAAAGAGGCCAAAAGAATTAGATTGCTAGCTAGAAATGGTAATCTAAGTAGAAGCATTTGCAAAGAGCATTTGAACCATATGGATAAATTGAGGGCTAAAACCAAGAGCCTACAAGATGACCAAGATGAAAGGCCACTCAATGTGGTTGTAAGCCTTAGCAAAATCAATCTTGATAAAAACTACATGTTGAGAGTAGCAAGCCCATTCCATCCCTTCCCAAATGGAAATGATATTATCTAAAATAAATATGGACTTAATGAAACTAGTATGCTCAGGCTGGACAATTAAAGGTGGCATGGAGCTGACTCGCTTGAGAGCTAGTGCCTTAGTAATGATCTTGTAAGAGACATTCAGTAGTGTGATAAGCCGCTAGTTATGATATCTTCAAGATCGCCAGCCTTAGGTATGAAATTAATGTTTTCTTTGTTAATTAGGTTTCCTAATGAACTAGTTTGCATGGTTTCAAGATAAACATTATGTAAGTCACTGCCATAGTATCCCAAAAGGTTTTGTAGAACTCACAAGGGAAGTCATCTAAGCTAGGGGCTTTGTCATTGGCCATAGAAAAAACTACTTCGTTGTGATCACCTTGAGTGAGAAGCTAGTCACAAATAATGTGTTGGGTATTTGAAATCTAATAAGGAATGGCTACAAGACACTGTTGCAAGGAAAACTACTTGGTAGGAGTGTAATCTTAAGCTACAAAACTTGCTCATAGTGCCAAACAAAAGCTTGAAGAATATTAGGAGCTCCTGGAGGAGTTGTTGACCTTCTCATATCTGCTTAACAGATTGGGATGTGTGAGGACCTCAAAGGGATTGAAAGAATTCTACTGAGACTTTATTCCCAATCTTAAGCTAGTGAAGCCGAGATTTAATTTGGGCTCTATGAGTTGTATGAGCATCAACAATATGGTTTTGCTATTACAGCTGAGTGAATCAAATCTTGGTGGTGAAATCAAATGGCTGAACTTCCAAAGAAGTGGTGGCTTTGTACAAGTGGCAGTAAAAGTGGGCAAGTTGCCACCCATAAATGTGGAGGAACCATGAAGTATGGGTTATGGCATCATTTCACCAATAAATTCACCCAACACCATGTAGAGGAGGTGGTTCCAAATTTGAGACATGTTGAATGTGTACTGACATGGCATTGTGATTAAGAAGAGACATGTTTAGAAAAAAATTGACTCTTTATTTCTTTGGGAATGGAAATATACCACTTGGTACGAAATCATATCAGGAAATGGTCAGACAGGACAACATGTTCCAACGATTCAACTGACAAGTAATAACAACTAGAAAAAGTAAAAAAGGATTAGGTGGATATCATAGCTCGATCTAGCTAGTATAAGACTCTGTCAAGTCTAGCTCTCTAATTGCTCCATGTGTACCATGTTGTATTATCATGGCAGTAGCTTTGTTGGGATGAAAAAGACCCAATTTATCACATATAAAGAACCAAGCTTCTCTTTCACCAGCTGTCCAACACATAGGCAAGGTTCCACATTTATCATAAGCCATCTCGATCATATTAAAATCCCCACACAAAACCCAAGTGGCAGCAGACATTGAACTGAGAATCCATCACCAAAGGAAAGATCTCTCTATTGCATCATTAGGATCATAAACATTAATAATCTCAAAGGAATGATTATTAACATTGAAAAGAGCCCACAATGCAAGGTTAGTGGGGTCACATCCATGATCACCAATAGTTGATGCCACGTGGGTGAGAGAAAGGTGACAATTCCACCCCAACCATCTTCATTGTTACTACAAAGAAAATGATTAGAAGGCCAAATAATACAACAAGCTACAGAAAGCAAAAAACCTGTCACTTTAACCTCCTAGAGGCAAAGAATGTCTAAACCTAGAAATTGAGAATGGACATCATGACTGGAATATTTCTGGGGGAGGTCTATAAAACATTGCATATTCTAGGAAATATAGTTCATTTAATGATTGTCGAGAGGCATCCCCTCATTATCCAACCCGTCAAGGGTAGAATAACATTTTTGTAACACCATGTCAAGTGTCTCAAATCTCTCGATTTGGAAGTGAAGCTACACTAGTTGCCATTGCCTGGGCATGAATTTGCCATCCTCCAATTGCTTAGACAGGCTTCAAGACTTCCTCTACCTCACAAGAGGAGGGGAAGCATGTTGGGAAGTGATAGCTAGCGATTGAGAAATGGTTGAAGTCACTACCAGAGCCTTAGAAGTTGTCACCATGCTCGATGCTCCAATGTCAGTGGGCTTTGAAGCATTCAAAATTGAAACCCCTAGGCCTTTAGGCTTAGAGGGGGCTTGGAAGTGCTAATGTTCTTTGCTTTTTGGCTAACCACTGTAAACCAACCTTCCCCTTCTTTTACAAGAGGTGACGGCCCAAAAGAGGGCTAAGTTGAGGGTTTTGGCCACTGAGAGGCCAAAGGACAATCTTGAATCTTATGTTCGAAAGACTAGCACTAATAACAGTTGTTGGGAAGGTTAATATACTAGACACACTGAGAATAACAAGTTTGACCAATCTAGATGTCCAATAAATCCTTAAGATCTTTAGAAAGGTCCACCTCGACATAGACTTGACGTCGAGGATGAGCTGAATAGAACTTCGCAGGTTCTATGCAAACAACATAACCTAAGGAAGAAGCTATATGGTTGAGAAAGTTCCAGTGTGGCAATGGTAACCCAGGGAATTCAACTCAGATGGGGACTTGAATGGAATTTTCATCAAAGAGGACGAAGTCTTGAGTCCAAGGTTTGAACAAAAGGAGAGAAGAGCGGACTAGCCATGGGCCTCAGCTGAGGATAGCCTCAGCATGGTTGGCATCAACAAAGTGAAAAAGAAAAACCCTTTAGTGAGGTTTTGCACAACATCTAGGTGGATCCCATGTGGGGACCAAGCCCTGCTAACCCAGTCTCAAAGCATGCTTTTAGGGGGGACTCTACCCATAAAATACCTAATTAAAGTAAAATTTTCTAGCCATTTCCAGGCATTATCAAACTCCAGAATGGAAAGAAGAACATCTAGAGGTGTTTTAGGGGACATACCTCATGAAACACTTTGGGAACACATTTTTAGGGATGTTTGAGTGGGGGTGCCATTGATGATCATCGTTACATCTTTAGCTCCAATAGTAGTAATTGTAGAGGAATGAAAGGTTGAGGCCATATAAAGGGGCAAAAAACACCAACAAGCCTAGCGATTGACAATACACTATAATAAATGTAGGAAAGTGCTAAAGGTGTCCTACAAAATACTAAATTTTGATATACACACCACATTTTTACAAAGTTTTAAGTTTCAATTTTAATTAATTTATAAAAAAATAAAATGTAGTAGTGTAATAATCAATAAAAGGTTCAATTTTAAAGGTCAATCAATATTTTAAAAAGTTTATGAAAAATTGATGGGCACCCAATTAACCAAACCAAAAATATAGAAGAAGAAACATAAATAAAAATTGTAAATAAACTATAATTTTTACCATTTCAAATTTAATACACATAGTAGATACAGTAAAATTTACGCATCCTTTCATATAGTAAATAGCGTAAAATAAAATAACTCTTAAGTAAATAAAATAGCTTCAAATTAATATCTCTCCAGATTTTTTTAATTTCTAAATAGATGTGTTTAAGATATCTATACTAATTTTTAAGTAAATAAAATAGCTTTAAATGATATTTGAAGGTTTCTATATAACATAATTTTGAAAATTTAATAATTACTAATCAATATAATAATTCCAACTGGAACCATCAAAATTTTTAACATCTTTCCCTTAGGAAAATTTGAAGGAATTTCAACAAGACTTAGCAATTTTGAGGCATGGAAAATATGAGTCTCAACAGACACAATTCAAGAACTAAAACTACAAATAAAGTATTATTAGTTGGACTTTGGTGGCCACCACTATTTAAACATTCAAACACCTATTATGCCACATGTGATATTTGTCAATGAATAGGAAACCAACTACAAGGGATGAAATGCCACTGAAACTGGTACTAGCCATGGTGCCATTCAAAAATTTGTTTGTTGACTTTATTGGACCTATAAATCCCACTGCCTAAAAGACTAAGACATGATTTTTCATAACTAGCATAGAATATTTAACAAGATGGGTAGAAGTAGAACTACCAAGAGATTGTACAATGAAGATAGTAGAAAAATTCATTTATGAAGACATCATTATAAGATTTGACTACCCTTTAAACATTACCAATGATCAAGGGAAGCATTTTATCAATTAGACCATTCAGGAACCCTTGGAGACCTTCATGAGAAGTCATAGAAAAATAACACCATACCACTTGCAAGACAATGGGCCAGGTGAGTCATTTAATAATATTTTGTGGAAAGCACTAATAAAAGTTTGAAATAAAGACACATTAGATGAGGATAAAAATATACCAGTAGTGCTCTCTAGGTGTACTACACAATGTATAATTGATTAATAAAGTACTACCCATTCCAATTAATATATGGATTAGGCACATTATTACTAGTTCAACACATAGTGCACAATTTATGAACTGCAATTACTGCAAGACTAAATGAGGAAGACTCTCTTAAGCACTAGTTAGTAGATTTGAAATTTTAAGTGAAAACTAACCACTTGCAGCCTACAACCAAACATAAGAAAGACACAAACAATAGGCATGGCATGGCCAAAACATAATGAGCAAACATTTCTAACTACAAGGTTTGCTATTGCTATATGATAGCAAATTTAAGAAACTAGGTATATTAAAGACAAGATGGATAGGACCCTACTGCATAAATAATATATAGCCATTCAGTTTAGGTAACTTAAAACACTAAAAAATAAAATTCTTGAGGGATACACCAATGGTACATGACTAAAACATTATTATTCAAACTGCACTAAACCAAAGAACTAGATTATAATGTATACTATGTAGTATAAATGTACTATAAAAAACACTTAGAAAAGGAAAGAAGTTCCCACATAAAAATGTAACTCGTGTGATCAACAATCAAACATGCCAGAATAATGACATTAGCATCAAGAGTAGAAAACTCTGTAAAATTAGGTCAAGGGTGTGATCAAATGCACAATGCAAATCCATAAGTCCTTGCATGAAGAGTAAGTAGGAAGCCACACAATGAAGAAGAGAAAAAATAGGAAGAGAAGAAAGGAAGAACAATGGAAAGCATATCCACCCAAAATTCATTGAAGCAAAGGAAATCAAATGACTAGTATATAAACTCTATCCATTGAAGACTATGGAAAACAACCCAAAAGGTGCTTTTTGTAATGAAACAACTTACACAATATCTGAATATAATAGTAAATATGCTGCAAATACCTGATAATAATATGCCACTTCGAGGGGGCAACCTCCTAATCCACTTTGAGGGGGATACCTCTAGTAGTCTTCAATGAGAACACAATAATTAATATGATCATGAAATAAGAATCACTACCTCCTATTTATACCTATTTATGCCTAGGATATCATCCAGGCTGACCTAGATAGCCTTATATAAGCCTTAGGCTGACCTAAACAACTAAATAACAATATAATAATGATAATATGACTTAATTAAGAGTTAAGATAGACACAAGATGACTATTCATAACCATATATGCTATGGAAGTAAGGGCATATCATCCCCCCCACCTTTACAAAAGTGTTGTCCTCAATGCTAAACAATTGTGGTAGTTTCTTCATATAATCTTAATCATCCCATGTGGTAACTTCAACTAGAAAATATTTCCTTATAATGAGGTAACTTGGAACTATTGATGTCCTCAGCTTCTTCATGCGTGTTTGGAAAATTAACTTCAGCTCCAAGATGTGTCTTCCCTTTGCATCTAGCTCTTGATGGTGATGAATGCATAATTCTATAAACTTTTGGTGCACCTTCAAGGAAGAGGTGAGGAATAGTACATGGTACCCTTGCATTGGTTGAATATCTTGATTAGGAACTTCTTCTTCTTCTTCTTCTTACCAAATTGTGCTTGGCAGTCCAATTAGGTTGGGCTGTAAGAGTTGTTTTCTAATGCTTTCAGGAAGCAAGTGGCTTAAAATAAAAAGAAGGAAGAGAATATTGGATCAAAATAGTCAAGATAGAGGCTTCAGCCTCTACATTTTATCTAACATATTTGCTCACTGTGCAGATACAGGTACTTAAAGACCATTCATCTATCTTCTATCCAAAAACAATTTTTTTTGGCATGGTCATAACTCCTCGCTACTTTATCAGAATTCAAAGTTTTGGGGCTCGTTAAAAAGATAAACCAATTATTTAGCTTGAGTTCTAGGTTACTAAGCCTAAAGTCAATACTACCCAATGGTGGATTGTTCTGATTTAGCTCCAAAGGCCTCTGAAAATGCAATTTACTAAGATGTAGAAAATATCAAAAAAGTTAAAAATAAATTTATTTATTTATTGATATTTTCCCAAAAATACTATTCTAGATTTGATCAGAAGTCTTTCAAGGCACATGAAAATAGGAGAGGAGTTGAACTTAAGTGCAGGGTCATGTAGGGAGAGATATTTGGAGTTCTATTTTTTGACATGAATATTTTTGTTAGTTTCTTGGTCAAGGACTTTGAGACTTGGAATTCCAAGCTATTTTTGATCATCTTGGAGGAGTTTTGGAGCCTAAATTTTAGGCTTTTCACTTGTGCTCACCCATCAACTTGGAGTTACTTTTTCAAACTCATTCATGCATATTTTCAAGTTTAGTAGAGTTGGAGTTGACTGCCCATTCGCTTTTGGGGATAGTTTTGTATAAAAAAAAAATTATGCTTTTTTTCTTAGTACTTGCTTTTTTGTCTTTGCATATTGCAGAGAGGAGATTGTCTTGTAACTCAACCATTTTTTATAGTTTTACAGTAGCAATAGTTCATTATTTCCAGTAGTTTATTGTTATGTTTTGCAGAAATTCCTTCCATTTTCTAATACAATCAAGGGTCTTCTATCCGAATTCAGGTGTCTTGCTTATTTTATGAGTGATTTGATAAGAGTTTTCTGTGTTCTATTTCAAAACCTCTAGATTCTTTGTCTCATTTATTAGATGCAAGTATACAAATTTCAGTTTATTACAAGTCACAAGCTTGAGCAAGATTATTCAAGCCTTTTTGTGAAATACTTATGTGGTGAATCTGATCAATTTGGATTGTAAGAGCAAGTTTATTGAGAATGTTTGTGAGTTATATTGTAGTTTTAAATCAAAATATTGGTGCATCACCCCCTTTAGGATATATTTTGTAGTGTAGTTTTCAGTTTATTAAATTTTCTTCTATCTCTTTTCTCCATCAACTCATACATCTAAAGGGGCTTTTTAAAGGGAGCTGACTCTTTCGGAGGTTCATTTTCAAAAAAGACATACCCACATCTGAGAACGTTCCCATGTTGCATGGCATTGACAAGCTTGTAAAGGCTTAGCATTTAGGGCGCAATCCTTTGTGAAAACACTTCATCCGCTTCTGCTTCTTGCTTCTTCATCCACTTCTTCTTCTTCATCCACTTCTTTTTCTTCTTCTACTTCTTCTTCTTCTTCTGCTTCTTCTTCTTCTTCTTCATCATCATCATCCATTTCTGCTTCTTATTTCTTCATCTGCTTCTTCTTCTTCATCCACTTCTTCTTCTTCTTCCGCTTCTTCTTCTTCATCCGCTTCTTCTTCTTCTTCTTCTTCTTCTTCATTTGTAACAAGTTTAGAGATCTCCTCTATAGCAAGGAATACATGTTCTTGGATAATTCCTTGATTGCTAACTTCACTAATGAAATTGTAAGGAAAGCTAAGTGTGGAAATGCCTTCCTAATGCTAATTTATAGAAGAGAAATACAGAATAATACCTTCAATTTCAATTACAAAACATAAAGATGCACATTTGAAAAATACTAGAATAGACAATTCAAAAGACATACATAGATTAACACCATATTTACATGAGAAAACCCTTACGGGAGAAAAACCCACACACCAAGCAAAATCTCTTTGTATTACAGTAAATGAAATTTACATACAAAGTAGTATACTTGTGTTTTTAGATATCTTGTTACAGTCTCAAAATTCAATAGCCAAACATTTCTTTGATAAGCCTCTAACCTCTCTCTTATATATATATATATATATTTCAGAATGTTCCAATGATCCTTATATAATACATTCTTCAATAGTCATGTTATAGCTTCCTACAAGTAGATGAATGGTTCGGTTCAACTTCCATATACAATCGGTCTTCAAATCGTCTAACTGTTGAAGACATAAACTATAACTATCAACTGCACGTCAGGACAATTGAAGAGACTAGAAATAACCTCCCTTCAAAGTTCTTGTGTCACCATGACAAGGGTCCAAGCTTCGCCAATAGCGCATTCATGTATGACTTTGATCGGGCCGCACCATGGAGCCTGCGTGCTTGCGAAATAGTCATACAACCTCCATCCAATCCCTGTTCTCCAACTTAGTCTGGTCGGGTCCAACAAAGGCACCCATGGGCTGGAGGGATAGTCATATTGGTCATTTCAGGGAACTTTATAACATTTCCCACTGATACAGGAAGATTCCCTAGAATTTCTTCTCCTTCATTGGATTCCTTTAACCGCAATCATTGATCTTACTGCCAAGTCATCACTTCAATGACTCTTGCCATCAAGCTATCGAAGGGACTCCTTAGAGACTCTTATCGATATCGATATGTCTTACCGATTGTCCATCATGGTCCCCACTACCATGTTACTACCAATGCTCATAATGGTATCAGATTGTCGAAGGGACTACACATGGACTTCCACCGAAGTAAACAACTCCCGCCGATAAGATCATAAGTCCAAATCTAGCAGAGGTAACATCGGTCCATCGAGGGGACTAGGAATAAGGTCTTACCGAAAATGAATAGTCAGGCCAATGAGGAATAATAACATAGCACTGTGATCATCAAGCTAGTAATTTGAGGCACAGTTTCCAACATGCTCCCACTTCACAAAGAACTTACTGGCTTCTTCCAATGCACAAAGTTACTAAAAGTCATAGGCCCCAAGGACCATCGAACTAGCACACCATCTATACTTATCTATGCTCACAGGCTTTGTAAATACATCAGCAACATTCTCGAGAGTATCTACTTTTTCTATATTAGCCTTTCCATCTTCCACCATATCATGAATGAAATGATACTAAACATCGATATGTTTCATCCTAGCATGGAAAGTTGGATTATTCACCAAACAAATGGCACTCTGATTGTCACAATAGATGGTAATCTGTGCTGTATTAAACCTAATATCTGAACACAACTGTCTAAGCCAAATGGCTTCCTTACAGGCTTGAGTTGCTACCATGTACTCAGCCTTAGTACTGGACAAAGCGACTACAACCTGTTGTTTTCTCATCCAACTAACTGCACCACCAAACATCGTGAATACATATCCACTAGTGGATCTTCTGCTGTCAATATCCCCTGCCCAATCAGAATCCAAATATCCATGAATACTTACTAAACTTTTAGATCTAGTTGAGTTACAATGATAGCATAAGGCATACTCAACAATTCCCTTCAAATATCTGAAAACTCTTTTCACAATATCCCAATGCGGTCTTCCTAGATTTTCCATAAACCAACTAAGAACTTTCACTACTTGGGCAATGTTTGGCCTTGTACAGACCATTGCATACATTAAACTACCAACTGCACTTTCATAAGGCACCTTGGTCATGTCCTCCATCTCAGTAGGAGATTTTGGACAATCTTCAACAGATAGCTTCGTTCCTTGCAACACTGGAACAACTAGCTGCTTGCAATCTGTCATATTAAACATCTCTAGGATAGAATTAACATACTTTCTCTGGCTATGATGAAGTTTTCTATTTTCCCTATTCCTTCTAATTTCCATCCCCAAAATATACTTAGCTACACCTAAACCTTTCATTTCAAACTGTGCTAACAACTTAGATTTTAATTCATAAATCATACCCTTACCATTCCCAATGAATAACATATCATCCACATACAAGGCAATAATAAGTACACAACTATTTTTAGTTTTATAATAGACACAATGATCTCATTTTAATCTCACAAATCCCAATGACAACACAAAAGTATCAAACTTTTGGTACCACATTCTAGGTGACTGTTTTAAACCATACAGATATTTCTTTAACTTGCAAACTAGATGTTCTTTACCTTTTTCAATGAAGTGCTCAGGTTGGGACATATATATTTCTTCTTCCAAATCTCCATGAAGAAATGTTGTCTTCACATCCATTTGTTCAATCTCTAAGTCATAGGCTGCTGCAAGTGACAAAATAAATCTAATAGATGTCAGCTTAGCTATAGGAGAAAAAATTTCTCCATAATCAATTCCCTCTAATTGGGAATATCCTTTCGTGACCAACCTTGCTTTATACTTTTCAACACTACCATCCAGACCAATTTTCTTTTTAAATACCCATTTACAGCCAACATGCTTTTGATCTTTAGGCAAAGGTACCAAATCCCAGGTTTCATTCTTTTCCAATGATGCCATTTCTTCATTCATGGCTTCCAACCAGGAATCTGAATCAAACATATTAATTGTCTCTCTAATAGTCCTAGGCTCATCAGTGTTAGTAATCAAAGCATAGGCACAAATAGAATCCAACATAGAATATCCAAACCTTTCAGGTTGTCACTTCTCACGTGTAGACCTCCTCACAGGCTAAGGTTGAGGTTATGGTTCTTCTTTAGAACTTTAAGAACTGCTCAATCTCTCCTTAGTTTCAAGTACACTAGGAATTCATTGTTCTTCCTTCTCTGGAGTAAGAGGAACTTCAACAACATCCTTCTTCTTGTCTTCTTTTATCTCTAATTGTAGATCCATTGTAGAAGGTTTCAGCTCATGAAAGATTACACTTCTATTGTACAAAACCTTCTCAGTAATAAGATTCCAAAGCTTGTATCCCTTAACACCAATACCATAACCAATAAAGATACATATTACAACCTTGTTTTCCAATTTAGATCTTTTCTCATTTGGTACATATGCATATACCTCACAGCCAAAGACTCTAATGTGTCTTAAAGAGGGCTTCTTACTAGAACATGCTTCAAAAGATGTTTTGTCAACAAGTGCCGAAGAGGGCGATCAACTAATTAAATAACAAGTTGTAGCCATAGCCTCAGCCCATAACTTCTGCTCCAGGCTAGCGCTGCTCAACATACTTCTTGTCCTTTCCATCAGTGATTTGTTCAACCTTTTAGCAACTCCATTCTGCTGCGGAGTATAAGGTGTAGTTTTATGCCTTTTAATCCCATGGTCTTTGCAGTACCTTTTGAAATTTGCAGAACAAAATTCACTGCCATTATCTGTCCTCAGGCATTTAATTTTTATACCAATCTAATTTTCTACCAAGGTTTTAAATTCCTTAAACCGACTAAACACTTCTGATTTACTTTTTTAAAAATACACAAATTCTATTCTCAAATAATCATCAATAAAAGAAACATAATATTTAGACTTCGACAACAAAGGAACATTCATTGGACAAAAAACATCAGAGTGAACATAATCCAGTATACCAGAAGATTTATGAGGACTAGAGTAAAAAGTAGCATGGTGTTGCTTTCCATAAATGCAATGTTCACAAAATTCAAATCAATAAGCCCTTCTACCAAGTTTTTGTTTTTCAAGGCTTTTAATCCTTTTTCCCCAATGTGGCCGAGTATGTGATGCCACAACATAGTTTTCTCTGCTATGAGTTTCACCTCCAAGGAATTCACACCCAGAGGAACAATGTTTTCCTTCCCAGCGTTTGCACCTTTGTCTGATTTTGCAGCATCCATCCTGAATAGAGTGCTTATGCATGCACCCTTGGCCAGCACCATTGAGCCTCTTGTTATTTTATATCCATCACTCACAAAAGAAACTTGCACACAAATATCATCAGCTTACTAACATAAAGCAAGTTTTGAGCAAGACCTAGTATGTGCATTACTTTATTGATTCTGACTCTTCCACAACCAACAATTTCAAGGTGAGAATCATCACCCAGATACACCCTTCCACCAGATACACCCTTCCACCTTTGTATTCTTCATACTTCAAAAACTATTCTCTATGAGATTTCATGTGAAAGGATGCACCTGAATCAATCATCTAGACATCATCTGATGCCTATGTTGCCAAGGTTACAATGAAGGCATCTACTTCACTTTGAGAAGATTCATCATCAAAAGACTTATTCTTCTTCTTCTTTTTCTCCTCTTTGCAGTCTTTCCGAATATGAGCTTTCTACCCACAATTCTAGCATTTCACCTTGGACTTTTTGCTAATAGATTTTGATCTCGCCTCTGACTTGGATCTTGACTTCTTGTCTTTCTTCTTGCCTTTCTCCTTTGATCTGCCCCAAACAGCGAGGGCCTCCTTGACCATCTCAGAAGATTTCCTCAGCATTTCCTCTGAAAGTATTGAAGCAACCACCTCTGCCATTTGGAAAGTAGTTGTTGTACTCCCAATAGTCATTACCAGGTGATCCCATGTGTCAAACAATGAACATAACAGGAGCATGCAATGATCCTCATCTTTAGTCTTCACACCCACAGATGTCAACTAAGCAACGACCATGTTAAATGCATTCAGGTGATTTGCAATAGACAGTCCTTCCTCCATTTTCAAAGAGTACATCTTCTTTCTCAAGAATAGCTTATTTAATAGAGATTTCCCCTGATAAATGTCACCAAGCTTCTTCCACAAATATTTCGTAGTCTTCTCTTCATGGACATTTAGGAGACCTGTATCAGCCAAGCATAGTTTGATCAGACCCTTGGCCTTCTGGTCCATTGTATCCCAATCATCTTGCGAGGTTGTTGCAGGTTTGGTTGAGGACACTACAACCCATAACTCATGATCCGTGAGCAAATCTTCCATTTTGAGATTCCACAACTCAAAATTTCCACCGTTGAACATCTCAATCTCTATTCTTCTAGATGTTCTTGCCATCTCAAATCTGCAATCAAGACAAATTGATTTCTTTGCAAAACTCCCGCTCAACCAAATTAGCACAAAAAACCTGACTCACCAACAAGGTGAACACAATTGGATAGGCTCTGATACCACTTGTAAGGAAAGTGAAGTGCGGAAACATCTTCCTAATGCCAATTTGTAGAAGAGAAATGCAGAATAATACCTTCAATTTCAATTATAGAATATAAAGATGCACATATCCAAAATACTAGAATAGACAATTCAAAAGACATACATAGATTAACACCGTATTTACATGGGAAAACCCTTACGAGAGAAAAACTCACACACCAAGCAAAATCTCTTTGTATTACAGTAAACAAAATTTACATAAAATGTAGCAGACTCATGCTTTCAAATATCTTGTTATAGTCTCAAACTTTAGCGGCCAAACATTTCTCTAATCAGCCTCTAACATCTCTCTTCTATATATATTTCAGAATTTTCCAATGATCCTTATATCATACATTCTTCAAAAGTCATTACAACTTCCTACAGCTAGATGAACGGTTCGATTCAACTTCCATATACAATCGGTCTTCAAATCATCTAACTGTTGGATACATAAACTATAACCATCAACTGCCCATTAGGGCTATCGCAGAGACTAGAAACAACCTCCCTTTGAAGTCCTTGTGTTACCATGACAAGGGTCCAAGCTTCCCCAATAGTGCATTCGCACATGACTTTGATTGGGCCCCACCATGGAGCTTGTGGGCTTGTAAAATAGTCATACAACATCCATCCAATCCATGTTCTCTCGTTTAGTTTGGCCATGTCCCACCAAGGCACTTGTAGGCTGGCGGCATAGTCATATTAGTCATTTCACGAAACTTTATAACATCTCCCACAGATACAGGAAGATTCCCTGGAGCTACTTCTCCTTCGTTGGATTCCTTTAACCACAACCGTTGATCTTACTACCAAGTCATCACGTCAATGACTTCCACCATCAAGCTATTGAAGGGACTCCTTAGAGACTCTTACTGATATCGATATGTCTTAATGATTGTCCATCATGGTCCCCACTGCCACATTACTGCCAATGCTCATAATGGTATCAGATTGTCAAAGGGACTGCACATGGACTTCCACCTAGGTAAACAACTCCCACCGATAGGATCATAACTCCAAAGCTTGTAGAGGTAACATTGGTCCATCGAGGGGACTAAGAATAAGGTCCCACCAAAAATGAATAGTCAAGACAATGAGGAATAAGAACACAGCACTATGATCATCAAGCTAGTAATTTGAAGCACATTTTCCAACAGAAATATGCTTGTCCACGTCAGTCATTTTCCCATGTAGATCCTTAATATAAGTCTGCCCACTTTCTGTATCTTCCTTGTCTGAAGATTTTCTTGGTGTGATAGGATTCTTTTTACCTCTTGTTGAAGGACCTGCCATGATAAGAAACAATAATTTTGGAATAAATCACACAAAATAAATCCAATCAATCTAAATTTTTTACTATAACTTACTAGGGCCTAGAGCTTACTTCCTTGAAAAAATCTCCAAGAAATTCGACAATGTGTAGCCTGGAGAGTGAAATTGGTGGAAGCCCTAATTTCACAATAACTTTGCCAAATCTAATCAAAATTCACTCTGATACCACTTGTAATGAAACAACTTGCATAATAGCTGAATATAATAGTAAATATGCTTCAAATACTTGATAATAATATGCCACTTCGAGGGGGCAACCTCCTAATCCACTTTGAGGGGGATACCTCCAGTAGTCTTCAATGAGAACACAATACTTAATATGTTCATGAAATAAGAGTCACTACCTCTTATTTATACCTATTTATTCCCAAGGTATCACCCAAGCCGACTTAGATAGCCCTATATAAGCCTTAGGCTAACCTAAACATCTAAATAACAATATACTAATGATAATATGACTTAATTAGGAGTTAGGATAGCCACAAGCTAACTATTCATAACCATTTATGCCATGGAAGTAAGGGCATAACACTTTTTCAAATATCCTTGATAAAGTCATTTATGCAAAAGATACTCAAAAATATATTCACACAAAATTGAGACAAGTAGATGATAGTAGCTTCATGGAAGAAAGCAAAGCCCTAAGATATCAAGCAACTAGGAAACTCCTAGCTTAGTATGGTAACATTGGTAAGCTAAAATTATATATTTTTGAATATTTTCCAAAAATTTACAATAATCACAAATGGATTAGGTGGGTACTAAGCCACATTCATGGTGAATTCATATATTTGGACAAAAACTTCATGATTAGAAAAGAAGCAATTCACAAGGTCATAAAACTATGGAGCAAAGGGGAAAGACCCAAGAAAGTAGACAATAGGTGTATCACTATGCTCATCAATTCCACATTCTATGGGAGATTTCCCAGCTTCAATAAAATTACAAATCCTAGTGGGATGTATGCCACAAACCAAGAACTTTCATTATACCACCACTAATATATGAAGCTTCCAATGAGTTACTAGAAAAAACAAACCAACATCTACTCACATATCCAAAAGACTCCATAGTTGAAATGTCTAGAACATGGAGAGGAGTCATAGATGCAAAGAAAATAAGGATGCTATAGAAAAAAATTGCCAAAAAGAAGGGAATAGATGCCGAGAAGGCTAGAGAAAAATAAGATCTTGTACCGCTAGGTATCAAAGAAAAGACTAGCCAAAAAACTACTAAAACCACATTAGAGATACAAAAAGACAACCTAAGAGGAGATTAGAGAGATTGGAATCTACTAGTAGAAGTAGCCCACCCCACAAAGGAAAAATAGTAAAACTGAAACAACTAAAAAAAAGAAGAAAAGGGTAAAAAGAGGAAATAGGCAGAAGTAGAAACCATCAACATAAAAGAAATCTCCCTACAACCTAAGAGCCCAATAGAAGAAACCACATAAGCTTTGTTATAAATGAGTTTAGAGAAAGAAGGAACAAGTAAACAACTAACAAAAGAAAAATGAAGAAACAAAAGGAAAAAAGGAAACTAGGACAATATGTCGATACCTAGAAGAAGAAGAAAAAAAACTACAAGAAAGAAGAAACAAAAGGAGCCATTTAAGGGAAATCCCAAGAACCAATCTTGGAGAAAAATAAGTTACTCAAGACCTCATACAAAACCAAGAAACCATTGGAAGTCACTAAAACATACCCTACTACTGTAGTAAATAAGAAAGAAGTCATTGTTCAAGCCATCATGGATTTTGTAATTAACAACCCTTACTCTATTGAGTAGATTACCAAAGGGCTGCCAAAAGAATTGGTAACAATCCTACAAAAATAGTTAACTACACAAAGACAAAATGCTTTTCAATTAGAGGTATCAATTAAACACTAAGCAGTAGAAGAGGTGGCAAAGGATTTAGATCTCTCCCTAACAAGAAAAATTAGAGTACAAAGTAATACAAGACCAAGAACTTTGAATCAAACAAAGGTGGATACTCTACTACAAAACATGGATAAGTCAAAGATTCAGCAGAAATTGTATGAAGAGGATATTGTAGTAGCACAACAGGCTTGTAATAATGTAGTGGAGAACAAACAAGAACATAAGGAAGTATTTAAATCTACTACACCACTACAGATAGAGAAACCGATCAAAATAGAACAACCACTAGAAATAGAGTAACCACAACATGCAAAACAACTCCAGTACTTCCTAAGTGACAAAGCGAAACAAACTAACAAGAGGAAACCACACAATAAGAAAAATAGGGCTATTAATTCCAATATATACAGTGGATCACAATATAGAAGAAGTAAAGAAAAAGGAAAAATAAAAATCATAGGAAGAAGAAAATAAGAAATAAGGAAAGAAAAAGAACCAAAAGAAGGAAACAACACAAAAATAAGGGAGGCATAAAAATAATTCATTACTCCACCTAAATAGCAAGTAACTGATCATATCAAAAAAATAAACGAGTATATAGCTAAGTAGAGACAACAAATTCCATTAATAATTGTAAATCCTAACATCTTAATACAAACTTCTACAATGCCTCAAATTTATTTTACATAGATAACACCTATATGGAAGATAGATTTGGGAGAAGCATTTACTAGTAGTACAAATTATGCTGTCATGTAGAAGAATATCATGCTAGAGGAAGGTATGGAAAAGATGGTCCAAAAATACAAAAAACACAACCATATATACATAATCATCTGAATAGATAGAGTTATATAAGGATTATTGGTTCATATAGCCAGTTTGGATTAGGAGAAGCAAAATATAAAAAAATAGAATCATATGAAAAGAAAAATTGAGCATGGCACAACAAAAATGGTGGAATGGTAAGAAAGCCCTAGACCAACAAATAAAGAAACTGAGGCTTGTGTTAACATTGCCACCATATATCAATACCTTACAAATTGGCCACATGCCACCATAACTAACAAGACTCAAATAGATGCCTTAGAGTCCTATATTTTACAAATTTCAAGTAACTATGATGTAAAGATTGAACTAGATGCCACCCACTGGCAAGAAATTCACAATCTCCAATAACAACAAAACAAACTAATAGAGTAGTGGCCAAAGACCATTACACAAATGAAAGAGTTGGTATTGGAGACTTGCATATAATTATCACTTTTATCCAATCTTCTCCAGGATGTACAAAAAGGAAGTGCTACATCTCTAGAACCAACTATTTCAGTAGCTATAGAGAGAGGGTATGTGGACTTGGCAATGGATTTCGCTTCGAAGGTCTCCGAAAATGTAATTTACTAAGATGTAGAAAATATAAAAAAAAAAATTTAAATAAAAAAATTAAATTTTTGATATTTTCCCAAAAATACTATTCTGGACTTGATCAAAAGTCTTTCAAGGCACACGAAAATAGGAGAGGAGTCTAACTGAAGTGCAGGGTCATGTAGGGAGAGATATTTGGAGTTCTATTTTTTGACATGACTATTTTTGGTGCTTTCTTGGTCAAGGACTTTGAGACTTGGAGTTCTGAGCTATTTTTGCTCATCTTGGAGGAGTTTTGGAGCCTAAATTTTAGGCTTTTCACTTGTGCTCGCCCATCGACTTGGAGTTACTTTTTCGAACTCATTCATGCATATTTTTGAGTTCAGTAGAGCTGGATTTGACTGCCCATTCACTTTTGGGGACAGTTTTGTATTAAAAAAAATCTTATGCTTTTTTTCTTAGTTCTTACTTTTTTGCTTTTGCATATTGCAAAGAGGAGATTGTCTTGTAACTCAGCCATTTTTTATAGTTTTACAGTAGCAACAGTTCATTATTTCCAGTAGTTTATTGTTATGTTTTGCAAAGATTCCTTCCATTTTCTAATACAATCAAGGGTTCTTCTATTTGAATTCAAGTGTCTTGCTTATTTTATGAGTGATTTGATAAGAGTTGTCTATGTTTTTGTTCAAAACCTCTGGATTCTTTGTCTCATTTATTAGATGCAAGTATACAAATTTTAGTTTATTACAGGTCACAAGCTTGAGCAAGATTATTCATGCCTTTCTGTGAAATACTTATTTGGTGAATCTGATCAATTTGGTTTGTAAGAGTAGGTTTATTGAGAATGTTTGTAAGTTATATTGCAGTTTTAAATCAAAATATTGGTGTATCACCCCCTTTAGGATAGATTTTTTAGTGTAGTTTTTAGTTTTTTAAATTTTCTTCTATCTCTTTTCTCCATCAAGTCACAGATCTAAAGGGGCTTTTTAAAGGGAGCTGGCTCTTCTTGAGGTTCGTTCTTAAAATAGATAGACCCACATCTGAGAACATTCCCATGTTGCACAAGATTGCCAAGCTTGTAAAGGCTTAGCATTCAAGGTGCAATCCTTCGTGACAACACTTCATCCGCTTCTACTTCTTGCTTCTTCATTCACTTCTTCTTCTTCATCCACTTCTTCTTCTTCTTCCGCTTCTTATTCTTCTTCCACTTTAGTGATAACTTTAAGATACCCCTCCTGAAAAATGATATAAACTCCTAGCGAATCTTGCTTTTTTTTGGAAAAAAATATTAATTTCTATTGGCAAATCTTTCCTTTTTTTGAAAAAAATATTTAATTTTATCAGTGAATTTTCTAAATCACTAGAAATTTGTAGAAAATCCTGGCGAATCTTGACAAAAATAGGAAAATGCATTAATTACCATGGCTAATCCTTCCTAAAAAACAAATTAAATTCCTATGGAAAAGTAAAGGCCCGAAGGTGGCAGTGATTGACTAGTTTAAGGTGTAGTGCTCGTGTCAATAATTTCTTAATTCATTAATATTTTAAATCAAACATTGAATATTTTAAATTGGCCCTAAATTATTTTTCACCACCATTGATTTTATTTTTAATCTAATGGTTTGGGTTCTATTCCATAGACCAAAATGTACCTGTGGAGCTCCAATGCCCATGGGGCCTGAAATTGCATTTGGGACATTGATCTTAATGGAGATCAAATACCCAAATGCAATTTTGGACCCCATGGGCATTGGAGCTCGGTGGGTACATTTTGGCCCATGGAATTCAACCCTAGCCATTAGATTATAAATTGAGATCAATGGCCCAAATACAATTTCAGGCTCGATGGGCATTGAAACTCCATGGGTACACTTTAATCCATGGAATACAACCACAGTTGTTAGATTATAAATACAATCAATAATGGTGATTAAAAATTGGTGATATGGCCCTAAAGTAACGAATAATTATATAATATTATTGGTGAATTAATTTCATTTTCTACTAAAACTTATAAAATTTAGGCAAATCTGATCTAATTAGGTATCGAATATTGTGGCAAATTTTTGAGTTTAAAATTTTAATAAAATAAATATTCTGGTGATTTAAATAGGACTAAAATAAAATTTTGTAAAAATGTGGCGATTTAGGTCACCTTATAGCATGTAATATTAGCCAAATTTTGAATCCCCAATTTCAACTATTAGCCAATTGGTGAATATTAGCCACTAAAAAAATCACTGTTCTGCTTCTTCTTCTTCTTCTTCTTCTTCATCCGCTTCTGCTTCATGCTTCTTCATCCACTTATTCTTCATCCACTTCTTCTTCTTCCGCTTCTTCTTCTTCTTCTTCTTCTTCTTCATTTGTAGCAAGTTTAGAGATCTCCTCTATAGAAAGGAATACATGTTCTTGGATAATTCCTCGAATGTTGACTTCACTAATGAAATTGTAAGGAAAGCTAAGTGCAGAAATGCCTTCCTAATGCCAATTTGTAGAAGAGAAGTGTAGAATAATACCTTCAATTTCAATTACAGAACATAAGGATGCACATTTCCAAAATACCAAAATAAACAATTCAAAAGACATACATAGATTAAGACCAGATTTACATGGGAAAACCCTTACGGGAGAAAAACCCACACACCAAGAAAATTCTCTTTGTATTACAGTAAATGAAATTTACATACAAAGTAACAGACTTGTGCTTTTAGATATCTTGTTACAATCTCAAACTTCGGCAGCCAAACATTTATTTGATCAACCTCTAACCTCTCTCTTCTATATATATTTTAGAATGTTCCAATGATCCTTATATCACACATTCTTCAACAGTCATTACAACTTCCTACAACTAGACGAATGGTTCAGTTCAACTTCCATATACAATCGGTCTTCAAATCGTCTAACTGTCGGAGACATAAACTGTAATTGTCAACTGCACATCAGGACTATCGAAGAGACTAGAAATAACCTCCCTTCAAAGTTCTTGTGTCACCATGACAAGGGTCCAAGCTTCACCAATAGCGCATTCATGCATGACTTTGATCAAGCCCCACCATGGAGCCTGCATGCTTGCGAAATAGTCATACAACCTCCACCCAATCCCCGTTCTCCCGCTTAGTCTGGCCGGGTCCCACCAAGGCACTCGTGGGCTGGAGGGATAGTCATATTAGTCATTTCAGGGAACTTTATAACATCTCCCACTGATACAGGAAGATTCCCTGGAATTGCTTCTCCTCCATTGGATTCCTTTAACTGCAATCGTTGATCTCACTGCCAAGTCATCATTTCAACGACTTCTGCCATTGAGCTATCGAAGGGACTCCTTAGAGACTCTTATCGATATTGATATGTTTTACCAATTGTCCATCATGGTCCCGATTGCCACGTTACTACCAACGCTCATAATGGTATTAGATTATCGAAGGGAGTACACATGGACTTCCATTGAAGTAAACAACTCCTGTCGATAAGATCATAACTGTAAAGCTTGTAGAGGTAACATCTGTCCATCGAGGGGACTAGGAATAAGGTCCCACTGAAAATGAATAGTCAGGCCGATGAGGAATAAGAACACAACATTGTGATCATCAAGCTAGTAATTTGAGGCAAATTTTCCAACATGCTCCCACTTGATGAAGAACTTATTGGCTTCTTCCAATGTATAAAGTTACCTAAAGTCATAGGCCCTAGGGCCCATCAAACTGGCACACCATCTATACTTATCTGTGCTCACAGGCTTTGTCAATGCATCAGAAACATTCTCTAGAGTATCTACTTTTTCCAGATTAACCTTTCCATCTTCCACCATATCATGAACGAAATGATACTGAACATCGATATGTTTCATCCTATCATGGAAAGTTGGATTTTTCACCAAACAAATGGCACTCTGATTGTCACAATAGATGGTAATCTGCCTTGCATTAAACCTAATATTAGAACACAAGCATCTAAGCCAAATGGCTTCCTTGCAAGCATGAGTTGTTTCCATGTACTCAGCCTCAATACTAGACAAAGTGACTACAACCCATCATTTGCTCATCCAACTAACTACACCACCAAACATCATGAATACATATCCACTAGTGGATCTTTTTCTATCAATATCCCCTGACCAATCAGAATCCACATATCCACAAATGCTTACTAAACTTTTAGATCCATTTGAGTTACCATGATAGCACAAGGCATACTCAGTAGTACCCTTCAAATATCTGAAAACTCTTTTCACAGCATCCCAATGCGGTCTTCCTAGATTTTCCATAAACCAACTAAGCACTCCCATTGCTTGGGAAATGTATGGCCTTGTATAGACCATTACATACATTAAACTGCCAACTGCACTTGCATAAGGCACCCTGGTCATGTCCTCCATCTTAGTAGGAGATTTTGGATAATCTTCAATAGATAGCTTCGTTCCTTGCAACATGGGAAGAA
This sequence comes from Cunninghamia lanceolata, assembly GCA_027924645.1. Taxonomy (NCBI): domain Eukaryota; kingdom Viridiplantae; phylum Streptophyta; class Pinopsida; order Cupressales; family Cupressaceae; genus Cunninghamia; species Cunninghamia lanceolata. Next base: position 38,629,335 of record BSBN01000391.1, on the reverse strand, counting down.
CTAACTACTTGCAATCTGTCATATTAAACCTCTCTAGGATAGAATTAATATACTTTCTCTAGCTAAGACAAAGTTTTCTATTTGACCTATCCCTTCTAATTTCCATCCCCAAAATATACTTAGCTACACCTAAATCTTTCATTTCAAACTGTGCTGACAACTAAGATTTTAATTCATAAATCATACCCTTACCATTCCCAATGAATAACATATCATCCACATACAGGGAAATAATAAGTACACGACCATTTTTAGTTTTATAATAGACACAATTATCTCATTTTAATCTCACAAATCCCAATGACAACACAAAAGTATCACACTTTTGGTACCACATTCTAGGTGACTGTTCTAAACCATACAAAGATTTCTTTAACTTGCAAAACAAATGTTCTTTACCTTTTTCAACAAAGTGCCCAGGTTGGCACATATAAATTTCTTCTTCCAAATATCCATCAAGAAATGTTGTCTTCACATCCATTTGCTAAATCCCTAAGTCATATTCTGCTGCAAGTGACAAATTAAATCTAATAGATGTCAGCTTAGCTATAAGAGAAAACATTTCTCCATAATCAATTCCCTCTACCTAGGAATACCCTTTCGCGACCAACCTTGCTTTATATTTTTCAACACTATCATCCAGACCAATTTTATTTCTAAATACCCATTTACAACAAATAGGCTTTCAATCTTTAGGCTAAGGTACCAAATCCTAGGTTTCATTCTTTTCCAATGATGCCATTTCTTCATTCATGGCTTCCAACCAGGAATCTAAACTAGAAATATTAATTGCATCTCTAACAGTCCTAGGCTCATCAGTGTTAGTAATCAAAGCATAGGCATAAATAGAATCCAACATAGAATATCCAAACCTTTCAAGTTGCCGCTTCTCACGTGTAGACCTCCTCATAGGCTGTGGTTGAGGTTATGGCTCTTCTTCAGAACTTTCAGAACTGCTCAAGCTCTCCTTAGTTTCAGGTACACTAGGAATTTGTTGTTCTTCCTTCTTTAGATTAAGAGGAATTTCAACAACATCCTTCTTCTTGTCTTCTTTTATCTCTGACTGTAGATCCATTATAGAAGGTTTGAACTCACAAAAGATTACACTTCTATTGTACAATACCTTCTCAATAATAAGATTCCAAAGCTTGTATCCCTTAACACCAATACCACAACCAATAAAGATACATTTTATAGCCTTGTTTTCCAATTTAGATCTTTTCTTATTCGACACATATGTATATGCCTCATAGCCAAAGACTCTAATGTGTCTTAAAGAGGGATTCTTACTAGACCATGCTTCCAAAGGTGTTTTGTCAACAAGTGCCGAAGAGGGTGATCAATTAATTAAATAACAAGTTGTAGCCATAGCCTCAGCCCAGAACTTTTGTTCTAGGCTAGCGCTGCTCAACATACTTCTTGCCCTTTCCATCAGCGATCTATTCAACCTTTCAGCAACTCCATTCTGTTGTGGAGTATAAGGTGTAGTTTTATGCCTTTTAATCCCATGGTCTTTGTAGTACCTTTCAAAATCTGTAGAACAAAATTCACCGCCATTATCCATCCTCAGGCATTTAATTTTTTTACCAATCTAATTTTCTACCAAGGTTTTAAATTCCTTAAACCGATTGAACACTTCTAATTTACTTTTCAAAAAATACACAAATGCCCTTCTCGAATAATCATCAATAAAAGAAACATAATATTTAGACTTCGACAACGAAGGAACATTCACTGGACAAAAAACATCAGAGTGAACATAATCTAGTATACCAGAAGATTTATGAGGACTAGAGTAAAAAGAAACATGGTGTTGCTTTCCATAAATGCAATGTTCACAAAATTCAAACTCAACCTATTACAATCAACAAGCCCTTCTACCAAGTTTTTGTTTTTCGAGGCTTTTAATTCTCTTTCCCTAATGTGGCTGAGTCAGTGATGCCACATCATAGTTTTCTCTACTATGAGTTTCACCTCCAAGGAATTTGCACCCAAAGGAACAACGGTTTCCTTCCCAGTGTTGGCAGCTTTGTCTAATTTTGTAGTGTCCAACTTGAATAGAGTGCTTATGCATGCACCATTGAGCCTCTTGTTATTTTACAGCCACCATTCACAAAAGAAACTTCACGCCAACATCATCAGCTTACTAACATAAAGCAAGTTTTGAGCAAGACCTGATATGTGCATTACATTATTGATTCCTTTTAATCTTCCATTAGGAAACTTGATTCTAACTCTTCCACGACCAACAATTTCAAGGTGAGAATCATCACCCAGATATACCCTTCAACCTTTATATGAAAACTATTCTCTATGAGATGTCATGTGAAAGGATGCACCTAAATCAATTAGCTAGACATCATCTGATGCCTATGTTGCCAAGGCTGCAATGAAGGCATCTACTTCACTCTGAGAAGGCTCATCATCAAAAGACTTGTTCTTCTTCTTCCTTTTCTCCTCTTTGTAGTCTTTCTGGATATGACCTTTCTACCCACAATTCTAGCATTTCACCTTGGACTTTTTACCAGGATACTTTGATCTCTCCTTTGACTTGGATCTTGACTTCTTGTCTTTCTTCTTGCCTTTCTCCTTTGATTTGCCCCGAATAGCAAGCACCTCCTTGGCCATCTCAGAATATTTCCTCCACATTTCCTCTGAAAGCAGTGAAGCAACCACCTCTTCCATCTGGAAAGTAGTTGTTGTACTCCCAATAGTCATTACCAAGTGATCCCATGTGTCAAGCAATGAACACAACAGGAGCATGCAACGATCCTCATCTTCAATCTTCACACCCACAGATGTCAATAGAGCAATGAGCATGTTAAATGCATTCAAATGATCTACAACAGACACTCCTTCGTCCATTTTCAAAAAGTACAACTTCTTTCTCAGGACTAGCTTATTTAACAGAGATTTCCCTTGATAAATGTCATCAAGCTTCTTCCACAAAGATTTCACAGTCTTCTCTTCATGGACATTCAGGAGACCTGTATCAGCCAAGCACAGTCTGATCAGACCCTTGGCCTTCTGGTCCATTGTATCCCAATCATCTTGCGATGTTGTTGTAGGTTTGGTTGAGGACACTACAACCCATAACTCATGATCCACAAGCAAATATTCCATTTTGAGTTTCCACAACTCAAAATTGCCATCGTTGAACTTCTCAATCTCTATTCTTCTAGATGTTCCTGCCATCTCAAATATGCAATCAAGACAAATTGATTTCTCTGCAAAACTCCCACTCAACGAAATTAGCACAAAACACCTGACTCACCAACAAGGATAACACAACTGGACAGGCTTTGATACCACTTGTAAGGAAAGATAAGTGCAGAAACATCTTCCTAATGCAAATTTGTAGAAGACAAATGCAGAATAATACCTTCAATTTCAATTACAGAACATAAAGATGCACATATCCAAAATACCAGAATAGACAATTCAAAATACATACATAGATTAACACCATATTTACATGGGAAAACCCTTATAGGAGAAAAACCCACACACCAAGAAAAATCTCTTTGTATTCCAGTAAATGAAATTTACATACAAAGTAGCAGACTTGTGCTTTCAAATATCTTGTTACAGTCTCAAACTTCAGCAGCCAAACATTTCTCTGATCAGCCTCTAACATCTCTCTTCTATATATATTTCAGAATGTTCTAATGATCCTTATATCATACATTCTTCAACAGTCATTACAACTTCCTACAGCTAGATGAATGGTTTGGTTCAACTTCCATATATAATTGGTCTTCAAATCATCTAACTATTGGAGACAAACTATAACTATCAATTGCCCGTCAGGACTATCGAAGAGACTAGAAACAGGCTCCCTTCGAAGCCCTTGTGTCACCACGACAAGGGTCCAAGCTTCTCCAATAGTGCATTCACGAATGACTTTGATTGGGCCCCACCATGGAGCTTGCGGGCTTGCGAAATAGTCATACAACCTCCATCCAATCCCTATTCTCCTGCTTAGTCTAGTCATGTCCCACCAAGGCACTCAGAGGCTGGCGGGATAGTCATATTGGTCATTTTGGGGAACTTTATAACATCTCCCACCAATACAGGGAGATTCCCCAGAGCTACTTCTCTTCCATTGGATTCCTTTAACCATAATTGTTGATCTCACTGTCAAGTCATCACTTCAATGACTTTCACATTGATAAGCTATCGAAGGGACTCCTTAGAGACTCTTACTGATATCGATATGTCTTAACGATTGTCCATCATGGTCCCCACTACCACGTTACTGCCAATGCTCATAATGGTATCGGATTGTCGAAGGGACTGTACATGGACTTCCACTGAAGTAGACAACTCCCACCAATAGGATCATAACTCCAAAGCTTGTAGAGGTAAGATCAGTCCATCGAGGGGACTAGGATAAGGTCCCACTAAAAATGAATAGTCAAGCTGATGAGGAATAAGAACACAACACTACGATCATCAAGCTAGTAATTTGAGGCAAGCTAGTAATTTGAGGCACATTTTCCTATAGAAATACCCTCGTCCACCTCACTCATTTTCCCATGTAGATCCTTAATATAAGTCTGCCCACTTTCTGTATCTTCCTTGTCTGAAGATTTTCTTGGTGTGATAGGATTCTTTTTGCCTCTTGTTGAAGGACCTGCCATGATAAGAAACAATAATTTTGGAATAAATCACACAAAACAAATCCAATCAATCTGAAATTTTTACTATAACTTACTAGGGCCTAGAGCTCACTTCCCTAAAAAAATCTCCAAGAAATTCAGCAATGTACATCCTGGAGAGTGAAATTGGTGGAAACCCTAATTTTGCAATAACTTCGCCAAATCTAATCAAAATACGCTCTGATACTACTTGTAATGAAACAACTTGCACAATAGTTGAATATAATAGTAAATATGCTTCAAATGCTCGATAATAATATGCCGCTTCGAGGGGGCAACCTCCTAATCCACTTTGAAAGGGATACCTCCAGTAGTCTTGAATGAGAACACAATACTTAATATGTTCATGAAATAAGACTCACTACCTACTATTTATACCTATTTATGCCCAGGATATCACCTAGGCCGACCTAGATAGCCCTATATAAGCCTTAGGCCGACCTATATGACTAAATAACAATATACTAATGATAATATGACTTAATTAGGAGTTAAGATAGCCACAAGCTGACTATTCATAACCATATATGCTATGGAAGGGCATAACACTTTTTCAAATATCCTTGATAGAGTCATTTATGCAAAAGATACTCAAAAATATATTCACACAAAATTGATACAAATAGATGATAGTAGCTTCATGGAAGAAAGCAAAGCCCTAAGATATCAAGTAACTAGGAAACTCCTAGCTTAGTATGGTAACATTGGTAAGCTAAAATTATATATTTTCAAAGATTTTCCAAATATTTACAATAATCACAAATGGATTAGGTGGGTACTGAGCCACATTCACGGGGAATTCATATATTTGGACAAAAAACTTCATGATTAGAAAAGAAGCAATTCACAGGGTCATAAAACTATTGAGAAAAGGGGAAAGACCCAAGAAAGTGGATAATAGGTCTATCACTATGCTCACTAATTCCACATTCTATGGGAGATTTCTTAGCTTCAATAAAATTACAAATCCTAGTGGCATGTATGCCACAAACCAAGAACTTTCATTGTACCACCACTACTATATGAAGCTTCCAATGAGTTACTAGAAAAATCAAACCAACATCTACTCACATATCCAAAAGACTCCATAGTTGAAATGTCTAGAACATGGAGAGGATTCATACAGAACAAATAAAATAATGATGCTATAGAAAAATTGCCAAAAAGAAGGGAAGAGATGCCAAGAAGGCTAGAGAAAAATAAGATCTTGTACCACTAGGTATCAAAGAAATGACTAGCCAAAAAACTACTAAAACCACATTAGAGCTACTAAAAGACAACCTAAGAGGAGATTAGAGAGATTGGACTCTACTAGTAGAAGTAGCCCACCCGACAAAGGAAAAATAGTAAAATTGGAACAACTAAAAAAAAAAAAAGGGTAAAAAGAGGAAATAGGCAGAAGTAGAAACCATCAACATAAAAGAAAGCCCCCTACAACCTAAAACCCCAATAGAAGAAACCACATAAGTTTTGTTATAAATGGGTTTAGAGAAAGAAGGAACAAGTAAACAACTAATAAAAGAAAAAAAAAGAAACAAAAGGAAAAAAGGAAACTAGTACAATATGTCAATACCTAGAAGATGAAAAAAAAAAAACTACAAGAAAAAAGAAACAAAAAGAGCCATGTAAGAGAAATCCCAAGAACCAATCTTGGAGAAAAATAAGTTACTTAAGACCTCGTACACAACCAAGAAACCATTGGAAGTCACTAAAACATACCCTACTACTATAGTAAATAAGAAAGAAGTCATTGTTCAAGCCATCATGGATTTTGTAATTAACAACCCTTACTCTATTGAGAAGATTACCAAAGGGCTTCCAAAAGAATTGGTAAGTGTAATGTCAAAAAATGTCCCCTTGGGGGATTTTCTCTCAAAAGGTTTAGCTCCCGGGTCTCTAGTGTGCATTTAGGACATCTTACATCATAATTTGACATCCCGATGGAATGAACCCTAGGTATCATGACAAATGGGGCCTAGGGGGATCCCTTGAACCTAACCATGCCAAAAATAGGGGGACTTGGGCGCCTGCGCCCTAGTCCTTCCCTATTTTGGGTCAGGCCCAAATTTCTAGTGTCTGTTTATGACCGTTATTTGGTCCCTAGGCCGACATGGTAAGTTTAAATTTATAAAATCTTGGAAGGAATGTTTGTAGTTGCATATATAAGCATGTTTAGGCATTCATTTGTAAATTAGATGGAAATTGTGAACTTTATGCATTCAAGAAGTGATTCAAGGCATTCATTGTGTAGCAAGAGCAGATTTGTGTTGTTTATGTGTTTGTGTTTGAAGATTTGAGCATCTATCTCCTCATGGAATGAAGAACTTCTTCCTCCCATGAGATCTTCACTACAAGGTGATATCTATTGTGATTGTTGAGCATTTACCATTTCTCTTTTGCCTCTACCTCCCTAGGCACACACTCTCTATCTGACAACAGTGTTCAGAAGACTTGAATGTCTCTCTGGGGCTTGACTGAGGCAAGCCTCTAAACACCACAACCCCCTCCCAAAGTTTTCATGATTGCAGGTTATAGGTTGGAGTTGAAGACAAAGTGAAGTTGCAGGAGGGTACAATAGAATGTCAGGATTGCAGATCAGTGAAAGAAACAGCTACCTAGACTTAGGTGCCCACTCATTAGTCCTCAAAGTTCCGCAATGGGAAAATTTCTTATACAATAGATATAGGTTACAAACCTTGTTTCCAGTTCTCGACAAAAAGCAGGGCATTGGACTTGGGTGCCCGCTCTTTAGTCCCTAACTTTTCAACCTTGGAACTATGAAAATAGGTGCACAGTTATTTGATATTTTACATCTGTCTGTAGCAGCATTTTCTATTATTCGTCTGTTTACTGTCGTATTTGCATAATTAGGGTTTTAAGGTGTAGTTGAGCATAAGAGAAGGAAATTGACAATCAAATCATAGAAATACAAGTTTCCCTACATATTAATAGTGACCTAGGGTATAATAGTACATTGCAACTCGACCCTAGGTCCTTGAATGTAAGGGTGAAAGGAGGATATACACCAAAAACTACCAAAAACTCAACTATCCAAAAATCACCCTTTACATTTTGGTGACCCTATGTTATTGGACTTGTTGGCACCTTTCTGAGTGTTTTGCTTCATATTTTAATTGATTTCATTCATTCATATAGTCATTCATCTTATTGAATTGGAAAATTTACAAAAAAATTGAAAAATTGGAAAATTTGGAAAAAAATAGCATTTTAGGGCTTGCATGTTACATGAACTAATTTGAATTTCATCAAATTTATGATTTTTGCATTAGATCTGATTTAAATTACTTAAAATTACAAAAAAATCATTAATTTGCATTGCATTTTCATCATAAATTTGCTAGGGTTTTGTTGAAAATTGTGAATTTTGCATATAACCTAGTAATTCCAAAATCTAGGGTTTGTAGGTAAAATCTTGTTTCACATTTTTTTACTAATTTTAGAGACTCGTTCAAATTGCATTTGGCTGTAGTCTTGCATTTTGGAACAAATTTGTATTTAGATTTTAAAAATTTGCATTTTTGCATAGAAAAAGTCAACAAAAAACTAACATTTTCATTAATTTGTCATTAGATTTGCACTTGCATTTTGCATGTTAGAGCATTAAAACTATTTTTAGATCTGAAAGCATGTAATTTTCATCATATACTAGCTTGTAAAACATACATATAGCATTTTGTGTCAAGATCTCAAACCTAGGGCTTCAAAAACATTAATATTCACTAGATTTGGCCTTATTGACTCTCTCAATTTGCACCATAGGCATGTTGTGAAGGATATTTTTGCACTAATTGGTTGTTATCAGGGTAATTATTTTCTACCACTCCTAAAAATCTTCACAACACCTTTTTATTGGGTTCTTGTAGTGAAAATCTGGTGAAAAATTACACATTTTTGTTATTCTTGCCCTAGGGTTTGGCCTAGTTTGCACTCCAAGTGTGTTGTGACAAATTTTATGCATTGAGGTGATTGATATCATCAATATTATTTTATGTACCTCTTAAAATTCTTTACAACACCTCTTTTGCTAGGTCTTGGAATTGAAAAACCGTGAAAAATTGCCTATTTTGCTATATTTTCACTAGGGTTTGACCTTGAGTGGCACTAAAAGTGTGTTGTGATAGATATTTTGGCATTAAGAGGCTGTTATTACTAATATAATTTTATTTCCATCATAATTTTCGTCATAACACCCTTTTTCATGCTCTTTTGCATTGAGATTTGGTGAAAAATCACATGTTCTAGTGTATTTTCACTATATTTTGACTTGGCATCATCTTAGATTTGCATCAAGAGTGTTTTATGATGGATCTTATTGTTGTATTAGACTAATATCAGACATAATTTTTGGCCCCTAATCAAAATCCTTACAACAACTTTGCTTTCACTTATTTGCATTGAAAAACTACAAAAAATCAAGCATTTAGGTCATTGTTGTATATAACTTTGCACTTATCTTTTACAAAGCTTTCAAAATCTGATTTGGCACTAATTTGAGCATATACACATGGCCTCTAATTGCAACAACAACAATAGGTTCCCTCCTAGACCTTACATGAAAAGAAAGGTCCTTGAACCTAAAATTATGTTTACACCTCATGATAGAACAATTGAAGACACTAATGGACCTCTTTACATCACTGTGAAAATAATGGGAAACCCCACGGATGGAACTCTTGTTGATCCTAATTGCATGACTAATGTTTCCATGGAAGAGTTCCTCTATTTCCATAATTTGATGCAAGAATCTTATGACCCATCTAAGATGATGATTAAAATACATAAGGGAACCTTTATAAAACCTTTGGGTAAGATATCATTGTTGGTAATTGTATTTGAAAAACATGTAGAACAATGGTTTGATGTTGTCCCCATTTCTGACCACTTTCACATAAAATTGGGACACCGTTGGTTAAAGGAAATGAACGTTGTCCCTTTAACAATTCATAATTATCTGAAACTTCCTTTTGAGGGACATGTGATTACCATCTCCCAGAATAAATACAAACCTTTGGTTGAAAGAAAACATTACACAATGGATTACTTTTGGGACAAAAATGAAGAGAAACCTAAACCACGAATAGATTTTAACTTCTTGGGCTACAGAAATTACAAAGCAAAACTATTACATCCAACAGCCAGACCCTCTATGCAAGCAATGACAAAAGACAAGCAACCCACATTTGAAGAGAACCATAGACTGAAAGGAAAAGGTCCCTATGCCAAGGTTCCTCCCCTGTCATCCTTACAAGGATCAGGAGGTAATAGTCAACAACAAAATATGCCACCTAGACAAATGAGATTTGATCCTGGTGCTTCCTCTTCTAAATTGAAAAAATCTATGAAAGAGGAAAGCCCTATCTTACAAGAGATAAGTGGTAGAACAAAGTGAAATAGAAAAGCAAGAGAAAGAAGACAAAGAAGACAAGCTTATGCCATAAACCTTAGATCTCAACAAGAAAACATTGATCCAAACATTGAACAAAACAAAGATGACCCTAACAATGATGAGAATTGGGCTATGGTTCCTTATGTCCCACTTTCCTCTAAGATCTGGGAGTGGGAAGATGACAATAATTTACTTGATGATGAGACTTAGCCTGGAGGACTCTAGGTAAGTATCTCTAACCCTTTATCTCTCTCGTGATGTGCCTCCCCCATGATGTGATTGTGTTGTTTAGGCCTCCTAGGATGACCCCTGATTCTCTTGTAAGGTCTAGGATACTAGGAGACTACCTCTATTGTGACCTTCTTCTATTTGTATCATCATTCCTCTACATTGCCTCTCTCTTTGATTTTATTGTTGTGTTGTGTCTTGTGGACATAGCATTGTGGTTGGTGACACTGGGGGCACCCTCCTACATGACTATCCCTAAGACACTTGTTTCTCCTCTCTTATTTATTTTTTCCCTTCCTCTAATGTTTCCATCTAGTAGGTGGATGACGAAAAACATTTATACTGATGTGGACCTAGCATCCCTTTTGCGAGAAATTAGAAATTGGACTTAGTTCCTAATATGACGATGGGGTTGTATATCTTATCCGACGCTTGGCTAGTGGAAGCACCCGTGCTTTCCGCATAGTGATTTTGATGGTGTTCTATCTCATTTACAAATCATAACAATACTTCTACTCCATGCACTTTGTCTATCTTGAATATTGCATACCTCAGATTTCATATGCATTGATGTTGTTGTTTATCATGATTATGGACACTAACATGTTTCTTGCAGGGATGTGTTTTTGGGAATATTGGGCGATCGTATAGTACATGTCACCTCCGGGGGGCATGGGATTTGTGAAAGTCTGTGTTCCCTTGTGTGTTTTCTTCCTACCTTAACGTGCTTGATATCGATGCATGATATCAACCACCTTAAGGTGGGGGCATATATAAGGTAAGCTGTCTGTTGTAGATGTTAGTAATGTGCTTGTGCTCAGGTGTAGTTTAAATACTTGTGCGATGAGTACATCCTGCACTTTGAGTTTGTTTGCAATCAATCAATCAATCATCTAAGCCCTCTGCAGAGGTGGGATATCATGCGCATATCCTTTTTATCTTAATCCCTCTATGGAGGTAGGGATGGTGTACTTCTCATGCGCAGATTGCATCATCTTGTCATTTTCAAAAGTCCTTTGCGGAGGCGAGGAGTGGTTCTGTGACTAACTCAACCCTTAAGCATGTCTTCGGTGATTGTTGTGGTGAAGCCCAATCATTGGTGTGTGCCTATAATGTGCCTGAGATGGTGCCAAACCTAGAAATAGGGACACTCCATCGCTTGTTTGCCATGTTTTCTCCGTGTCTTCAAAGTGTGTGTTTTGGCTTGCTTTCTTTTTTTAGCATGTTTGTTGCCCCATATGTAGTTTAAAGACCTACACGATGAGTGCATCCTACATTTTGGGAGGTTTTGCATGTCTTGCGTGTGTGTTGCCCCATATATATAGTTTAAAGACCTACGTGAATGAGTGCATCCTATATTATGGGAGGTTTGTTTACTTTCCTGTACTTGCATATGCATTTCATATATATGAGAAAAAGAAAAGAAAAGAAATCATCTATGTCTTCCATGCATTAATGTGTCTTCTTTGCATTCAATGTATTCTCCATGTTTTGCGTGACTGTAACTGTCCTCTCCGTGTTTTGCGTGCATGTCATTGTCTTCAATGTGCTTGGTGTGTTTGCTGTGGTTGTTGACTATACTTTAATGCATGTATTGGCCTCGTATTTATACATACATTAAAGTGGGGGCTGAATGTAATATCAGAAAATGTCCCCTTGGGGGCTTTTCCCTCAAAAGGTTTAGCTCCCAGGTCTCTAGTGTGCATTTAGGACATCTTACATCATAATTTGACATCCCAATGGAATGAGCCCTGGGTATCATGACAAATGGGGCCTAGGGGGACCCCTTGAACCTAACCCTACCCAAAATAGGGGGGACTGGGGTGCCCGCGCCTTAGTCCTACCCTATTTTGGGTCAGGCCCAAATTTCTAGAGTGTCAGTTTATGACCGTTATTTGGTCCCTAGGCCGACACGATAAGTTTGAATTTATGAAATCTTAGCAGGAATGTTTATAGTTGCATATATAAGCATGTTTAGGCATTCATTTATAAACTAGATGGCTATTGTGAACTTTATGCATTGAAGAAGTGATTCAAGGCATTCATTGTGTAGCAAGAGCAGATTTGTGTTGTTTATGTGTTTGTGTTTGTAGATTTGAGCATCCATCTCCTCATGGAATGAAGAGCTTCTTCCTCTCATGAGATCTTCACTACAAGGTGATATCTATTGTGATTGTTGAGCATTTATCATTTAGTTTTTCCCTCTGCCTCCTTAGGCATGCACTCTCTATCTGACAACGGTGTTAAGAAGACTTGAATGTCTCTCCGGGGCTTGACTGAGGCAAGCCTCTAAACACCACAACCCCCTCCCAAAGTTTTCATGATTGGAGGTTACAGGTTGGAGTTGAAGACAAAGTTAAGTTGTAGTAGGGTACAATAGAGTGTCAGGATTGCAAATCAGTGAAAGAAACAACTACCTAGACTTGGGTGCCCACTCATTAGTCCTCAATGTTCCACAACGGGAAAATATCTAATACAACAGATACAGGTTGCAGACCTTGTTTCCAGATCTCGACAAAAAGCAGGGCATTGGACTTGGGTGCCCGCTCTTTAGTCCCTAACTTTTCCTCCTCGGAACCCTGAAAATAAGTGCATAGTTATTTGATATTTTACATCTGTCTGTAGCAACATTTTCTATTATTCATCTTTTTACTGTCGTATTTACATAATTAGGGTTTTAAGGTGTAATTGAGCATAAAAGAAGGAAATTGACAATCAAATCATAGAAATCCAAGTTTCCCTACATATCAATAGTGACCTAGGGTATGATATTACATTGTAACTCGACCCTAGGTCCTTGAATGTAAGGGTGAAAGGAGGATATACACCAAAAACTACCAAAAACTCAACTATCCAAAAATCACCCTTTACAGTAACAATCCTACAAAAATAGTTAACTGCACAAAGACAAAATTCTTTTCAATTAAAGGTATTAATTAAACACTGAGCAGTAGAAGAGGTGGCAAAGGATTTAGATCTCTCCCTAACAAGAAAAATTAGAGTACAAAGTAATACAAGACTAAGAAATTTGAATCAAACAAAGGGTGGATACTCTACTTCAAAACATGAATAAGTCAAAAATTTAGTAGAAATTGTATGAAGAGGCTATTGTAGTAGCACAACAGTCTTGAAATAATGTAGTGGAGAACAAACAAGAATAGAAGGAAGTATTTAAATCTATTACACCACTACATATAGAGAAACTGATCAAAATAGAACAACCACTAGAAATAGAGCAACCACAACACACAAAACAACTCTAGTACTTCCTAAATGACAAAAGGAAACAAACTAACAAGAGGAAACCACACAATAAGAAAAATAGGGTTATTAATTCCAATATATACAGTGGATCACAATATAGAAGAAGTAAAGAAAAAGGAAAAATAAAAATCATAGGAAGAAGAAAATAAGAAATAAGGAAAGAAAAAGAACAAAAAGAAGGAAACAACACAAAAATAGGGGAGGCATAAAAATAATTCATTACTCCACCTAAATAGCAAGTAACTGATCATATCAAAAAAATGAATGAGTATATAGCTAAGTAGAGACAACAAATTCCATTAATAATTGTAAATCCTAACATCTTAATACAAACTTCTACAAGGCCTCAAATTTATTTTACATAGATAACACCTATATAGAAGATAGATTTGGGAGAAGCATTTACTAGCAGTGCAAAGTATGCTCTCATGTAGAAGAATTTCATGCTAGAGGAAGGTATGGAAAAGATGATGCAAAAAATACAACAAACACAACCATATATACATAATCACCTGAATAGATAGAGTTATATAAGGATTATTGGGTCATATAGCCAGTTAAGATTAGGAGAAGAAAAATATAAAAAATAGAATCATATGAAAAGAAAAAGTGAGCATGACACAACAAAAATGGTGGAATGGTAAGAAAGCCCTAGACCAACAAATAAAGAAACTGAGGCTTGTGTTAACATTGCTACCATATATCAACACCTTACAAATTGGCCACAAGTCACCATAACTAACAAGACTCAGATAGATGCCTTAGAGTCTTAGATTTTATAATTTTCAAGTACCTATGATGTAAAGATTGAACTGGATGCCACCCATTGGCAACAAATTCACAATTTCCAATAACAACAAAACAAACTAATAGAGTAGTGGACAAAGACCATTACAAAAATGAAAGAGTTGGTATTGGAGACTTGCATATAATTATCACTTTTATCCAATCTTCTCCAGGTTGTACAAAAAAGAAGTGCTACATCTCTAGAACCAACTATTTTAGTAGCTATAGAGAGAGGGTATGTGGATTTGGCAATGGATTTCACTGCGAAGGCCTCCAAAAATGCAATTTACTAAGATCTAGAAAATATAAAAAAAAATATAAAAAATAAAAAAATTAATATTTTGATATTTTCCCGAAAATACTATTCTAGACTTGATCAAAAGTCTTTCAAGGCACAAGAAAATAGGAGAGGAGTTGAACTGAAGTCCAAGGTCATGCAGGGAGAGATATTTAGAGTTCTATTTTTTGACATGACTATTTTTGGCAGTTTCTTGGTCAAGGACTTTGAGACTTGGAGTTCCGAGCTATTTTTGCTCATCTTGGAGGAGTTTTCGACCCAAAATTTTAGGCTTTTCACTTGTGGTCGCCCATCAACTTGGAGTTACTTTTTTGAACTCATTCATGCATATTTTTGAGTTCAGTAGAGCTGGAGTTGACTACCCATTTGCTTTTGGGGACAATTTTGTATTAAAAAAAATCTTATGCTTTTTTTCTTAGTTCTTGCTTTTTTGCCTTTGCATATTGCAGAGAGGAGATTGTCTTGTAACTCAACCATTTTTTACAGTTTTAAAGTAGCAATAGTTCAATATTTTTTGCAGTTTATTATTATGTTTTGTAGAGATTCCTTCCATTTTCTAATACAATCAAGGGTTCTTCTATTCGAATTCAGGTGTCTTCCTTATTTTATGAGTGATTTGATAAGAGTTTTTTGTGTTTTGTTTCAAAACCTCTTGATTCTTTGTCTCATTTATTAGATGCAAGTATACAAATTTCAATTTATTACAGGTCACAAGCTTGAGCAAGATTATTCATGCCTTTCTATGAAAGACTTCTGTGGTGAATCTGATCAATTTGGGTTGTAAGAGTAGGTTTATTGAGAGTGTTTGTGAGTTATATTACAGTTTTAAATCAAAATATTGGTGCATCACCCCGTTTAGGATAGATTTTGTAGTGCAATTTTTAGTTTATTAAAATTTCTTCTCTCTTTTCTCTATCAATTCACAGATCTAAAGGGGCTTTTTAAAGGGAGTCAGCTCTTCTGGAGGTTCATTCTTGAAATAGACAAACCCACATCTGAGAATGTTCCGATGTTGCACGGGATTGCCAAGCTTGTAAAGGCTTAGCATTCAGGGCCCAATCATTCGTGACAACACTTCATCTGCTTTTGCTTCTTGCTTCTTCATCCACTTCTTCTTCTTCATTCACTTCTTCTTCTTCTTCCACTTCTTCTTCGTCTTCCACTTCAGTGATAACTTTAAGAAACCCCTCCTGAAAAATGATATAAAATCTTGGCAAATCTTCCTTTTTTTTGGAAAAAAATATTAATTTCTATTGGCAAATCCTTCCTTTTTTTGAAAAAAATATTTAATTTTATTGGCAAATTTTCTAAATCACTAGAAATTTGTAGAAAATCTTGGCGAATCTTGACAAAAAATAGGAAAATACATTAATTACCATGGCGAATCCTTCCTAAAAAATAGATTAAATTCCTATGGAAAAGTAAAGGCCCGAAGGTGGCAGTGATTGACTAGTTTAAGGCGTAGTGCTCATGTCTATAATTTGTTAATTCCTTAATATTTTAAATCAAACATTGAATATTTTAAATTGGCCCTAAATTAATTTTCACCACCATTGATTTTATTTGCAATCATAGAAAAGTGGGTTGGGGGTTGTGGTGTTTAGAGGCTTGCCTCGGTCAAGCCCTAGAGAGACATTCAACTCTTCTGAACACCGTTGTCAGATAAAGAGTGTGTATCCCTGTGGGATAGAGGCAAAAGCCTATTGATAAATGATTGAAAACACAAATGAATGTCACCTCAGTGGTGTAGCTCACATGAACATGAAGATCCTTCACATCATGAGAAGATGAAGCTAAATCTGCATAACAAACACAATAACAAAACAATACTACTCTGCAATAATGAATATTTTGAAAGCTCTCAAATCTTAAGTATGCCAAAATCTCATAATCATCTTCTAGTTTACAAATGAATTCCTAAACATGCTTATATGTGCAACTAAACAACTTCCCACCAAGAAATTTATAATTCAAACTTGAGGTGACAGCATAGGACCTAATAACAGTCACATAACAAACACATGAAAATAGATCCTAACTCAAAATGGGGTAGGACTAGAGCGCGGCCGCCCAAGTCCCCCCTATTTCAGGTAGGATTCATCATAAGTACATCCCCTAGGTCCCATTTTCCATGAAACACAGGGGTTTTCTCATTAGGAGTCATCATTAACATGCAAGATGACCTAAATGCATTCTAAAGGACTCAGGAGGGTAAGTGCAAGAAGATGGGGGGCCAAAAAGGGGTCTTAAGTGGCCACTTTTTTTCTGAAATCAGGAAATACTGGCCTTGGATGAGAAATTGAGCATATTTACACTCAAAATTTGGAGATGCAACCAAAACAATGTTCGTAGTGCTCCAAGTCTACTTTCTAAACTACTATTTTTTTTTGAAAATGGCATAGATTAAGGGGTTCAAAAGAGGGAGCCACAGAAATTGGTGTTGTTTCTATCAAAAAAACATAACATAGCATGTTTTGTGGCTCCCTCAAAAGGTCAACTTTTTTTTGGTATTTTTAAAATTGCTTTGGTGAGAAATTAGCTAATAGCATATAGTTTATGCCTGATTTTTCTGATAATTTTTTGATGAATATTTGATTTTTCAGTAATTTTCAAAGTGGACACATCCTAAAAAATAGAATTTTGGCCATGCTAACCCTATAAATTTTGAAAACTAATTGAAAATCATTTTTTTCTTTTTTTAATAGTTGTAGAATGGAGTACAGTTTCTAAATATGTAATTTTTTTGAAATTTTAATGAATAGTTAATTTACAATGAAAAAAAGACCAAACAGTGGTTTTTGCCCAAAAATGGACACACAAACAAAAGAAATTAAAGATCAAAGGCTTAACATTGTTAAAATGTGAAAAAAATCACATCATCAAATAGCTAAGAGAAAGCCTAACATTACCCAGGTGTTTGATTTGTTCAACGTTGAAACACGTGCAAATCTGAGGGTTAGCACGAATGAAATTATGTGAAATCTTGAAGAATCTGGAAAAACACATCTGTGACTCTTCAAAAGGCACTCCAAGCCTTTGGGTTGGAAATCCAAAGCAAATCCCAAGCCCAAGGCTTGGGATTCCCAAAGCAAGACATAATGCGAGCGCGTTATAACGCGCTCACGTTATGGTTTGCTTTGCATTTTTCTTTTTTGCAAGTCTATTGTTTGTCATGTTTGACATAACGCGAGCGTGTTATAATGTGCTTTCGTTATGTCCCCCTTAAATTTTTTTATGTTCAAGGCTATTAATCATGTATGTATGTTTGTATGCCTATATGTATGTATGTATGTATCTATGTATGCCAATATGTATGTATGTATGTATGCCTATATGTATGTATAGTGTCGAGGGCAGAGGAGGGTAGAGATGGGAGTGAGCCAGATAGGGGAGGAGAGGGGTGGATAAGGATTGAGTGATTAAGGTTTAAGGTTGAGGGTTGAGCATTTAGGGATAGGATTTAGAGTTTAGGGATAAGGGATTAGAGTTTAGGACCTTGAGGGATTAGGGTTTAGGGTTGAGGCTTTAGGGATAGCATTTAGGGTTAAGGGTTGAGGGATTAGGTTTAACGTAGAGTGTTGAGGGTAGAGGGATTAGGGATTAGGGTTTAGGGTTGAGGCTTTAGGGATAGCATTTAGGGTTAAGGGTCGAGAGATTAGGTTTAAGGTAGAGTGTCGAGGGTAGAGGGATTAGGGATAGGGTTTAGGGTTGAAGGTTTAATGATTTAGGGTTGAGGCTTTAGGGATGAGGGTTAAGGGAATAGGGTTTAAGATATAGTGTCGAGTGTCAAGCATGTAGGGATAGGTTTTAGGGTTCAAGTTTTAATGGTTAAGGGTCGAGGGATCAGAGTTAAGGTTTGATGGATTAGGGTTTGACGTTGAGGGTTGAGTACATTAAGGTTCGAGGGTTAAGGGTTTCAGGATAGGGTTGAGGGTCAAGGGATTAGGGTTAAGGGATAGGGTTGGAGGGTTTAGGGATAAGGGATTAGGGTTTAAGGTATAGTATCGAGCCCGTTGAGGGTCTAGGAATAGGATAGTGTTTAGGGTTTAGGGATGAGGGATTAGAGTTGAGGGATGACAGATGATGGATTAGGGTTGAGGGATTAGGGTTTAGGGATAAGGTTTAGGGTTAGGGTTGAGGGATTAGGGTTTAAGGTATAGTGTTGAGGGTTTAGGGATAGGGTTTAGGGTTGAGGGATTAGAGTGAAGGGTTGAGGGATTAGGATTTGACGTTGAGGGTTGAGGGTTTAGGGTTTATGGTTTAGGGATAGGGTTGAGGGTCGAGGGATCAAAGTTAAGGGTTTAATGTTGAGAGTTGAGGGTTGAGGGTTGAGGTTGAGGGATAGGGTTAATGGTCAAGGGATTAGAGTTAAATAAGAGTGTCGAGGGTAGAGGGATTAGGGTTTAAGGTATAGTATTGAGTCTGTTGAGGGTTTAGGAATAGGGATAGCATTTAGGGTTTAGGGATGAGGGATTAGAGTTGAGGGATGACAGATTAGGGTTGAGGGTTGAAGGATTAGGGTTTAGGGATAAGGTTTAGGGTTGAGGGATTATGTTTTAAGGTATAGTGTTGAGGGTTTAGGGATAGGGTTTAGGGTTGAGGGATTAGAGTGAAGGGTTAAGGGATTAGGATTTGATGTTGAGGGTTGAGGTTTTAGGGTTTAGAGTTTAGGGATAGGGTTGAAGGTCGATGGATTAGAGTCAAGGGTTTAATGTTGAGAGTTGAGGGTTGAGGGTTGAGGGTTAAGGGTTGAGGTTGAGGAATAGGGTTAATGGTCAAGGGATTAGGGTTAAATAAGAGTGTCGAGGATAAGGGATTAGGGTTTAAGGTATAGTATCAAGTCTATTGAGGGTTAGCAATAGGGATAGCATTTAGGGTTTAGGGATGAGGGATTAGAGTTGAGGGATGATGGATTAGGGTTGAGGGTTGAGGGATTAGGGTTTAGGGATAAGGTTTAGGGTTGAGGGTTGAGGGATTAGGGTTTATGGTATAGTGTTGAGGGTTGAGGGTTTAGGGATAGGGTTTAGGGTTGACGGATTAGCATTTAATGTCGAGGTTAGGGTTAGAGTGTCAAGGGTAGAGGTATTAGGGATAAGGTTTAGGGTTGAAGGTTTAAGGATTGAGGGTTGAGGCTTTAGGGATGAGGGTTTAAGGCTTAAGATATAGTGTCAAGTGTTGAGGGTGTAGGGATAGGGTTTAAGTTTTAAGGGTTAAGGGTTGAGGGATAGGGATTAGGGTTTAAGGTATAGTGTTGAGGGTTGATGGTTTAGGGATGGGGTTTAGGTTTGAGGGATTAGGGTTTAGGGTTGATGAATTAGGGTTTAATGTTGAGAGTTGAGGGTTGAGGGTTGAGGATTGAGGTTGAGGGATAGGGTTAATGGTCAAGGGATTAGGGTTAAATAAGAGTGTCGAGGGTAGAAGGATTAGGGTTTAAGGTATAGTATCGAGTCTGTTGAGGGTTTAGGAATAGGGATAGCATTTAGGGTTTAGGGATGAGGGATTAGAGTTGAGGGATGACAGATTAGCATTGAGGGTTGAGGGATTAGGGTTTAAGATATACTGTTGAGGGTTTAGGGATAGGGTTTAGGGTTGAGGGATTAGAGTGAAGGGTTGAGGGATTAGGATTTGACGTTGAGGGTTGAGGTTTTAAGGTTTAGGGTTTAGGGATAGGGTTGAGGGTCGAGGGATTAGAGTTAAGGGTTTAATGTTGAGAGTTGAGGGTTGAGGGTTAAGGGTTGAGGGTTGAGGTTGAGGGATAGGGTTAATGGTCAAGGGATTAGGGTTAAATAAGAGTGTCGAGGATAAGGGATTAGGGTTTAAGGTATAGTATCGAGTCTATTGAGGGTTTAGGAATAGGGATAGCATTTAAGGTTTAGGGATGAGGGATTAGAGTTGAGGGATGATGGATTAGGGTTGAGGGTTGAGGGATTAGGGTTTAGGGATGAGGTTTAGGGTTGAGGGTTGAGGGATTAGGGTTTAAGGTATAGTGTTGAGGGTTGAGGGTTTAGGGATAGGGTTTAGGTTTGACGGATTAGGGTTTAAGGTTAACGGATTAGCATTTAATGTCAAGGTTAGGATTAGAGTGTCGAGGGTAGAGGGATTAGGGATAGGGTTTAGGGTTGACGGTTTAAGGATTGAGGGTTGAGGCTTTAGGGATGAGGGTTTAAGGCTTAAGATATAGTGTCAAGTGTTGAGGGTGTAGGGATAGGGTTTAAGTTTTAAGGGTTAAGGGTTGAGGAATAGGGATTAGGGTTTAAGGTATAGTGTTGAGGGTTGATGGTTTAGGGATAGGGTTTAGGTTTGAGGGATTAGGGTTTAGGGTTGATGAATTAGGGTGTAATGTTGAGAGTTGAGGGTTGAGGGTTAAGGGTTGAGGGTTGAGGGTTGAGGTTGAGGGATAGGGTTAATAGTCAAGGGATTAGGGTTAAATAAGACTGTCGAGGGTAGAGGGATTAGGGTTTAAGGTATAGTATCAAGCCCGTTGAGGGTCTAGGAATAGGGATAACATTTAGGGTTTAGGGATGAGGGATTAGAGTTGAGGGATGACGGATTAGGGTTGAGGGTTGAGGGATTAGGGTTTAGGGATAAGGTTTAGGGTTAAGGGCTAAGGGATTAGGGTTTAAGGTATAGTGTTGAGGGTTTAGGGATAGGGTTTAGGGTTGATGGATTAGAGTGAAGGGTTGAGGGATTAGAATTTGACATTGAGGGTTGAGGGTTTAGGGTTTAGTGTTTAGGGATAGGGTTGAGGGTCGAGGGATCAGAGTTAAGGGTTGAGGGATTAGGGTTTGATGGTTAGGGTTGAGGGTTAAGGTTCAAGGGTCAAGGGTTTAGGGATAGGGTTGGGGGCTGATGGATTAGGGTTAAGGGTTGACGGATTAGGGTTTGACATTGAGGGTTGAGGGTTGAGGTTTGAGGGTCAAGGGTTTAGGGATAGGGTTGAGGGTCGAGGGATTAGGGTTAAAGTAGAGTGTGGAGGGTATAAGGATTAGGGATAGGCTTGGAGGGTTTAGGGATAAGGGATTTGGGTTTAAGGTATAGTATCGAGTATGTTGAGGGTTTAGGAATAGGGATAGCATTTAGGGTTTAGGGATGAGGGATTAGAGTTGAGGGATGACGGATTAGGGTTTAGGATTGAGGGATTAGGGTTTAAGGTATAGTGTTGACAGTTTAGGGATTAGGTTTAGGGTTGAGGGATTAGAGTGAAGGGTTGAGGGATTAGGATTTGACGTTAAGGGTTGAGGGTTTAGGGATAGGGTTGAGGGTCGAGGGATCAGAGTTAAGGGTTGAGGGATTAGGGTTTGACGTTGAGGGTTGAGGGTTGAGGTTCAAGGGTCAAGGGTTTAGGGATAGGGTTGAGGGTCGAGGGATTAGGGTTAAAGTAGAGTGTGGAGGGTATAAGGATTATGGATAGGGTTGGAGGGTTTAGGGATAAGGGATTAGGGTTTAAGGTATAGTATCGAGTCTGTTGAGGGTTTAGGAATAGGGATAGCATTTAGGGTTTACGGATGAGGGATTAGAGTTGAGGGATGACAGATTAGGGTTTAGGGATGAGGGATTAGAGTTGAGGGATGACGGATTAGGGTTGAGGGTTGAGGGATTAGGGTTTAGAGATAAGGTTTAGGGTTGAGGGTTGAGGGATTAGGGTTTAAGGTATAGTGTCGAGGGTTGAGGGTTTAGGGATAGGGTTCAGGGTTGACGGATTAGGGTTTAGGGCTTGCCCCTTCATTGGTATGTCTATCATATGGTAGAGCATCTGGCAAGCTCTTGCAGGAAATAGGAAAAGTTCTCCCTCAAAAACCTTGTGGTCATTCAAGTCTGAAGGGGAAGGTTTGGAAAGAGATGTGATCAATGCAAAGGATGTGATCAATCTATAGCAGGACAAAACACGAGCATGTTATAACACACTCACATTTTGTCTTGCTATTGAAATGGTAAAAAAGTGTTGACACCTGTGATCCAGGCCCACATGCTCTGTTTTCTTACTGATTTTGCGCGTGCTCTGACAAAAAAGAAGTGCTTTCATGCTGTTGGGAAGTTCACATGCACATTTGACACATTGTACCACCTTTGCATGATCTTTCCACCACCTTTTCTTCTTTGCCAACTTGAGAAGGAGGAAATAACATAGTTTTCACACCAAGTTTGATATATATCTATTCAAGTTTCAATTTTTGTAGTGTTGCAATGTTAATTGTGATTCAATTTTAAGAATTTAACATTATAGATTGGTTAATAGTATTTTTGTTAGTAATTATATTTGAGTGTTATTTAATTTAACATTGAAAAGGAAGCAAGTGGTGAAAAACTCAAATTGTTGAGGAGTTTGATGTAAGAAGAAAAAAACACTACATAATTGGGTACTCTCTCCATTCGAATCTTCATTTTTTAGGTATGTCAAGTCTTTACATGCATGTTCTTTACATTTTCCTTATTTCAGATTGAATTACTTTATCATGCTTTATCATACATGTTTAAAAAAGACACATTCCTAATCAAGAAAGCAGCCTACAATCTCACATGATGCCATGTATATTTTCTACACTTGGGCTTTTTAATAATTATGTGTAATAAACAAACCTTAACATACCATGATGTCAAACTATACAAGAATAAATCCTTACAACATAAAAAAAATACAATCCCACTATTATCTTGTATTCATTTCTTAGGAACTAATATCGGTCTCTTTATCATGCTACAGACAAATTCTCTGTCATGCCGAGGAAACGATCAAGAATTAAACCAACATAGGAAGAGATAGAAGCTAAGAATGCAAAGAAAGCAGTGGCTATGAGGGAACTTCATGAGAAGAGGAAATTGGACACGATAAATGAAGACATACCAATTGAAGAGGAACCACAACCATCACAAAGAGATATGGTATTGGCGGCACAAAGAGAACGAATGCAAAAACTTCATGGTACGAGAAATTTGAATACCATAGTTGGAGACACGTCCTCTACTGCAAGTTAACATGTAGGGACACCATCTACCACATCTCAAGTTGAGAGTACATCATCACTCACATGTGATGAAGGAGGTACGCCATCGTTCCCACCTCAACCTCAAGGTATGTCATCTATTCCATCTTCGATCGAAGGTATGCCATCTAACCCATCCCATTTAAATATTGATGAAATTCCTAATGTTGAGATGAATTTACCTAACTTAACACCACCTAGAATTTTGCATAGAAAGCCAAAGTATTTGATTGATATTGATGAGAATATTTTGCAGCCAATGGAAGGTAAGATTCCAAAACACACTTGTAGAAGATATGCTAATAAGATTTGGAGATTGTTCTTTGAAAAGTTAAATGAGACTGCAAGATGTCAACTATTCGTTGAAATGATGCGAAGTATAAAGTATAGGTCTATCATGAAGATTCTTGGGTTGAGAACATCAGAGGCTTCAAGTGAAAATTCTATTGTCAAGAATCTAATGAGTGTGTATGAGAGTGTTGGTAACACCTCACGTACAAAAGATAGTAATGCAACATGGCGTGTGATTACATCGACTATAGTAAGTAGTCAAACGAGGAAAGCTCGTCTTGTTAGAAAGACAAGTCAAGAATTGAGAATTAATAGGAAAACTTTATCAAGAGCCATTGGAAGATGCCAAAGAATTGAGGATACTAATGCCAATGAATTATGGGCATTCTCAGGGAGACTACCATGAAAAGATAAATTATTTTTGAAGCATTGAGATCACTAATTGAAGACTTTTGGAAGAATTACACAAGGGTATCTCTGAATCAAAGGGATGTGGTAAGAAGGAGAATCGGTAGTCAGAACCGTGAGCCACATCCAAAGCATTTTTTGGATGAGACTCAAACACAGTTTTATGGTAAATTTCTAGAGAAGTATCCTCAAATTAAAATTTGTCAAAGATATTTTGAAATGCTAAAACCTTTCTATGTTAAGATAAATCACACATGCACTACTTGTTGTAGATTACATATTGAATTTTCTAACCATTTTCATGCTTATAGGTCTATATGTTTAGATATGCATACTAACAATGATTTGTAGGGTTGTGCCATATGTGCCCCACCAACATCTTCAAGAGACTTCATATCAAGAATTTTATGTGAAAGAGAGGAAGGTCAAATATTCTACAAGAAATTATGCTTGGATGGCACATGTCATCGTTGCGGTGGCTTGCAACGTTTACCAATATGTAAACATATGGAAAGAACACATGTGGTTGGAAATGAACTAGTAGAGTTAGGCAAGTATAAAACAGTGGCATACAATACAAAGATGGTAAAGAAGCAAAGAGGTGTGAATTGGTTATTGAAAAGATTCTAGTGTATCAATTTATGCCTATATTTTGTGACAGCATAGTGTATGAGTATGCAAGACATGCCCATAGAGCTCGATGGTTGGACTTGCAATTCAAGTTATGCAAGGACACATTTCTAGTTGGTAGCATTGTTTCAGTCGTCGACTTTGCAGAGAACTATAGTCTATATCCACAACATGAGGTACAATCACAATATCACAACTCCACACAAGTTTCTATATTTGTGCACATCGCATTCATTCATACAAATGATAGTACAGAGGATGACAGAAAGATCATAAGGGAGTATAATTTCTATATTAGTGATGATCGCATGCATTCTACGGAGTTTGTGCAAGGTTGCTTTCAGGTGTTCTACAATGATTTGGCTAGAAGGGGCATATCGTTCAGTCAGCATATCATATGGTCAGATAACTATGCGTCACAATTCAAGAACTCGCAGAATTTGTATTGGCTGAGTAGGAGGCATAATTTTATAGGTATTCAACATATGTGGAACTTTTGTGAGGCTAGGCATGGAAAGGGGGAGCATGATGGTGTAGGAGCATGTATCAAAAGAGCCATAGCACGAGAAGAGTTAAAGTATAAAGACAATGCAAAGTTGACAGATGCAAAATTGATTGTCGAGTGGTGTAATGCTTCCATGGGTCCAGGTAATGAAGGTTAGTCTTCAGTTCATAGATTTTTTGGTTGATAGATGATACTAACATTGCACCATATGAAGACTATTGTACATTGACAGGATCAAATGAGATGCACTCTTTCAGAAGCTCAATTGCAGGTGCATGGAGTATCCATACACGAAAGATGTCATGCTTTTGTTCTTCCTGTACAATTCAAGTCTGGGATGAGTGCGAGTCAAAGGAGTGGGTTGACGAATGGCAGTTAAGTTATCGTAGCCCACTTGACATGTATCGACCCCTGACAGTACTGGAAATAACACAGATGGAATCATCAGTTGACTTTGACCACATATCAGATTTAGTTCAACCAGGTCATATAGGGCACGTATATGCATCTAATTTCATCTAGTTCAACTAGGTAATGTCATCTTACTTTGTAGTGTTTTTGTAATGTTGACTAATTTCATCTAATTTGCTACACATATCAATGTAGGGCACGTATATGCAGTTATTGCAGATGAAGATAATGAAAAGGGAATAGATTATTACTTATGTCATTGTGTTGAGGCCAAAAAGAAATTGGAGGCCCCTGTTACAGATGGAGAAAACATCGAATACCCTATAGGCTCAGTGGTTATTACTGGAACATGGCTTAGAAGGTAACCACATAAGAGTGTTAATATTTGTCTATTTCAGGACTTTGACATAGATCGGAAGATTCTTCATTACTCGAACCTTGTTGTGGCATCCAATGTTCATTTGATAAAGTATCGGGGTAGACCTTTGAACAAAATCTTGTGGAAGGTGCGTGAGTCTGACCATGAAGCAATACTTGACACAATAAAGAGTAGAGTAGACCTGGATGGTTCATTGGATTAATTTGTAAGTATTCACATTGATTTTGTAAAGTCATGTTACATTGAGTTGTAAATATGTACATTAATTTGTAAGGTTTGTCTTTTTTTTATTTCCTCCTACATTTTTACACATATACACATTTTTACATCATCATGTTGTGCATTTTTGGTGTCCTGCTCCTGATGCGACCAAACTCATAACTCACCCTACTTCCTCTAGACACCATTTGATGATCTCTCCAACACTCTGGATCTAGGGTGCCCAATCATGATGATGACCTATATACCATTCTCCCAAGGTGCTCATAATGAATGACAAGAAGACCAAGGGTGCCCAAGCTTAATAGACTTATTTCTTTCAATTTTGATGATCCAAACTCTTGCAAAATGACATCCACTTTCATGCCTTTAGATCTTCCTTCACATACAGGGTGCCAAATCAAGTTGAAAAATCTACATAAGGGCGCCAAAATGGATGAAAGGAGACATGAAGTGTGCCTTAGGACTCCATGCTAAGGTTTGAGCCATTAAAGTCTCTTGATATTAGGCGCTCATGATGATGAAACTTAGAACTTTTTTCTTTCTTATGTGCTCATCTAAGATGTTTGAATGATAAGGAGCATCTCAACCTCTACAATGTACATTGGACACCAAAATCAAGGTGATTTTAAGTCACTTTGAGTCATTTGGGGTCAGTTTGAGTCTTTGAGTCATGTTGCAAAAAAGTGTCAATGTTGTCAAGTTGCACAAAGCAACTTTTGCATTTTTGGTGTCCTGCTTGTGATGCAACCAAACTGACTATTCTAATGCATCCGGATGGGTACATTTACGTTAGGTATGGTCCTATTTTTCACCCAAACATGTTGAAACAGTCCGAGCTACATTGTACCGACGATATCCCTAAAAAGTCCAAAGTGCAAAAAGGCAGCAATCTTTGACGAGATGTTACTCAAAAACTGTGTCACTTAGAAACATTCCATTTGAGGCAACGTGATCATGTAGACTGCCTCTACAATAACGTCTCTCAGTTTTTTATATCTCTGAGATATTTTCCTGTGGTGAAAGGTTTTCTGCTGCCCCAAAAATCGTCAGAAGGAGGCAGTGTAAAGTTGCAAAGGGGTGTAACTTTCGTCCTGCTCATGATGCAACCAAACTGACTATTCCAATGCGTCTAGATGGGTACATTTACGCTAGGCATGGTCTTGTTTTTCACCCAAACATGTCGAAACAGTCTAAGCTACATTGTATAGACGATATCCCTAAAGAGTCCAAAGTGCAAAAAGGCAACAATCTTTGATGAGATGTTACTCAAAAACTGTGTCACTTAGAAACATTCTGTCTAAGGAAACACGATCACGTAGAGTGCCTCTACAATAACCTCTCTTGGTTTTTTATATCTCTGAGATATTTACCCGTGGTGAAAGGTTTTCTGGTGCCCCAAAAATCGTTAGAAGGAGGCAGTGTAAAGTTGCAAAGGGGTGTAACTTTTGTCCTGCTCCTGATGCGACCAAAATGACTATTCCAACGCATCTAGATGGGTACATTTACACTAGGCATGGTCCTTTTTTTCACCCAAACATATCAAAACAGTCTGAGCTACATTGTACCCACGACATCCCTAAAGAGTCCAAAGTTCAAAAAGGCAGCAATCTTTAACGAGATGTTACTCAAAAATCATATCACTTAGTAGCATTCCGTCTGAGGAAACATGATCATGTAGAGTACCTCTACAATAACTTCTCTCAATTTTTTATATCTCTGAGATATTTTCCCGTGGTGAAAGGTTTTCTGCTGCCCTAAAAATCATCAGGAGGCAGTGTAAAGTTGCAAAGGGGTGTAACTTTTGTCCTGCTTCTGATGTGACCAAACTGACTTTTCTAATGCGTTTGGATGGGTACAGTTATGCTAGGCATGGACTTGTTTTTCACCCAAACATGTCGAAACAGTCTGAGCTACATTGTACCCACAATGTCCCTAAAGAGTCCAAAGTGCAAAAAGGCAGCAATCTTTGACGAGATGTTACTCAAAAACTATGTCACTTAGAAACATTCCGTCTAAGGCAACACGATCATGTAGATTGTCTCTACAATAACCTCTCTCATTTTTTAATATCTCTGATGCATTTGCCCATGGTGAAAGGTTTTCTGCTGCCCCAAAAATTGTCAGAAGGAGGCAGTGTAAAATTGCAAAGGGGTGTAACTTTCGTCCTGCTCGTGATGCGACCAAACTGACTATTCCAATGCATCTAGATGGGTACATTTACGCTAGGTATGGTCCTTTTTTTCACCCAAACATGTCAAAACAGTCTGAGCTACATTGTACCGACGATATCCCTGAAGAGTCCAAAGTGTAAAAAGGCAGCAATCTTTGACAAGATGTTACTCAAAAACTGTCACTTAGAAACATTCTATCTAAGGCAACGTGATCACGTAGAGTGCCTCTACAATAACCTCTCTCAGTTTTTTATATCTCTGAGACATTTGCCCATGGTGAAAGGTTTTCTGCTGCCCCAAAAATCATCAGAAAGAGGTAGTGTATTAAGTCAGGATGAAAGCCTATTCACTCTAGGCACCTATCTCAAGTTGCACAATCATGAATGGGTGCCTAGAGAAATAAGGCACTACATCATGGTTCTAGGACCTTGAAATGGCGCCCAAGCATGTAGGAGGAATTAAGACAAGGCGCATTGTAAACTTCGGGACTTTTCCAAAGAAGCGCTTTAGTTTATTAGCACCTTTGGACCTTGTTTTGCATTCTGAAAGAGAAGGTGCACTTTGGAGGCATTTCTAACCCAGATTGATGCCTAGGTATAGTCATCTCTTTGGAGCATTACAATGTGTTTTAAAATGAAGGAGGACATTTCATAAGTTGGGGAATTGATCACTGAAGACCTTGGAGTGTTTGAATTACTCTAAGTAAGAAGGTGCATTTCCATGGAGTAGCATACTCTAGATAGCACCTAATGCCATGAAGGCACAATTCCACCCTCACTTTGGTGCCTATCATCAAGAAGGGGCATTGGGCATTCCTTGAACAGTTCTGAGTGTTTAAAGTTTGTGAAATCAGCAAGGAATGTTGGGCACCATGTGTATCCTCAACAAGCTTGAGTTTGTGCCTAGACAAGTTGGCACTTATTCATGTTTTAACTTCCCTCTTGAAGTGCCTAACTTGGGAAAACGTTATCTTGTTGTTAGTCAAGTGTTTGATGTGTTTTGGAGACTCCAAAAGACTTCCTCTTGCTAGGCACTCTTCTTAGCAATTACAACCTTCAACTGGCGCCTAGATCCTAAAGAAAAACACTTAGACTTCAATTTTCATGCACATAGACTTCAAGGCGCCAAAACTAGTAGGAAAATATTTGGGGAGAAACCGCGCTGATAAAAGTTGGGTAAATTTAACATCTGAGTTTGATTAGGCTCCATATAACAACAATATTTATATCATGTCCCTTTGCTTTATGAAACAAGCAGTATGTGTCAAGTCATAGGGATAACACTTTGGTCCTTAGAAATTTCTTTGTGACTTTTGATAAGATTATCTACTATTATGTGGATGCTTGATAGTATTATCCTGATCCATTGGACTAGTGTGGCTATGAGGTTGGAAAGTGTTGCAACCTCCATCCTTTAAACTTCTGCCACCATGACTCCATTTGATTTCACTTCTGACAAACATCCCATCATTAACTCTTATTGGTTAGACAGACCACTATCGGTGAGTTTATATCCTTCCACACCAATGTCTTTGTCACTCCGATACGAGACTCTAAGTCCCTCGCCTATCGGTAGGACTTAATACCATCAGCACACTCAAAAACTCTTCTGCCGACACACCGATCTCACAAATGACAACCTTCAGACCACACCCGTCGGTGAGACACCAAACATCGGTGAACTCTAATCTTGTTGGGTTGATACACCGATGGATTTTGACTGTCGGTGTGACCCCCTTCATCGACGAATCTCTCAACTACTTTTCTAGTGCGCAGATGGGATTATCTTTCGATACACCAATGTCTTCGACTTCGAACCACACTCGTCGGCAAGATAGACCACTATTGGTGAAGCCTAACCAAGGTCTATCGATATGCTGATACGACCAACTCTTGACATCAATACAAGGTTCTTTTGCAGGTAAAGGGCGCCTAGGTTTATGGGGCTCAATTTGATGTATTTATTGAAAGCTCAAGGTGAATTAATGCTTATTGAAAATGCCACTTAGTCCTTCATTTGCATTATAGGCACCATTTCCTATTGACTTATATACTCCTCATGCTAGGGTGCCATAATGAAGTGGTTTAGACAATAGGTACGCTTCACTTACTAGAGGCTTGTTCTCCTTCCACCTTAGGTGTACTTTTATGGTGGAACAGGTGTCAATGGGCGCCTTGTCTTAAATGAATGCTCTCTCTAAGATGGGTGCCCTTTTGAGGCTTTATGAGTTGTAAATTGCACCTTAACCCTTCATGCTTGTTGCTCAATGTTTGAATGTTTAAGAAAGTCTCCTTTAGGCACTCATCTTAATGACTTTTTCTTAAGGCGCAATCATCTTAATGACTTGGATATTCATCCTAGTGTTTTAGGATATCAGGCTACTAGACTTAGTCATTTTCAGGATCTCAAACATAAAGAATAACATGATGATTCATTTTTTTGTATTGCATATAGTTGACATTCTATGCTACTCATAAAGAATATTAATATTTTCTGTTCAACATGATGATTCATTTTTTTTTAAATACAACTTTTATCTTTTAGTTCTAAAATAAGGTTTAGGTGATACTTGAATAACAATAGCTAGCTTATTGGATCAACAAACATCCTATGTAATACAATTGGACTTTAAATATTTGAAGTAGCCATCTACAAATATCCATTCAAATGTGGATTTATAATGCAAGTATGGATGCCATCAATAAAAAAGATTTGTATTAACCAAATATCCATATAGGCATACATCAATATCTGTCGTTATAAGTATAACATATATACAAAATAGCCATATAGGCTTACAAGAATGCCATATAGGCATACAATGTCAACTATATACAATACAAAATATATGTCCACAAATGCCATATAGGCATACAACAAAGGAACACAATAAAAAGTCATTCCCCTCTGGCTGGTGAAGAGAATAGATCATGGGTAACCTTTGATCTTCTAGGGGATGGAGATGCGCATGTGGGTGGTCTACTACGAACCCGAGGGCTGCTCCTCCTATTTAGTTCTTCCTACATCTTTACCTGTTATAATAAAAAGTATAGACATTAATATATAGAAATTACATGTTATAAAAAATAAAATATTTAACAAAATAATCACTTACCGCTAACATATAATCTGTCTTCTCACTTGCCTTAGTAGCAGGAATAGGCCGTGGTGATGTCATGTCCTATAGAAACTATCCAGATGGAAATTAAACTTCAAATCAATAATCTTTTGATTTTTCAAAAATAGACAACTATAACAATGAATGTAAATTAAAATTTACTAATCTGCCTCATACCCCTGTCAATTGCATGGAGCTATGAATCGTAGAGGCCACACCCTACTCCACTGCCCTATGAACATGGGGAGGTGTCTCTGCAACCTGCATCATCTGGAAATAAAACAACATTATTCAATTACGAATACTATAATAGTGATGCAAATCATGGCTCCTAACATACACACACGTTCATCTAAACATGGAAGTACACACAATAAAGCACACAAGTCACATACAAAAATCTAGTAAGTACAATTCATTCATTAAACTATTTATTTTATTACTTCCGTAAAGCTTTGAAGTCCACCACCACTGGCAGGTGTTGTCGTGAAATCTACAGTATTAACCTATTCAACATCCAAAATCAGATATTAGAATACCATTCATATAAAGATGCTATTCACATGTAATATTTATAATTGTTTACTAGTTACATACCTCGACAGTAGATGATCTAGTGTAAAATGTAGGTGGAGAACCACTAAAAACTGCATCGACGCTATGACCCTAAAATTTCATTAAAATCATCAATTTAAATTAGTTAATTTGGCATTTCAAAAATGAAATTTAATAAATTAAATTCAATAAACTTGCTAATATTTACCTGAGTATCAAGGCCGAAAGTCTCACTCAGGAGGGTATCTGTCATCACCATCTGCTCAGCTACAGATGTAGCCTATGCACCTGCGTCCTGACTATCCATGGGGTCATAACCATGGGCTGACCCGCAAGTATGACAAGTATAGGGTGGGACCCTGCTCCTCGTACTATCTCCCAACCCACTCTGTGTTGCAGGATTGGCATGCTCTATGATGCTCTGAGTCAAGGCACTAATGGACTGAAGTGTATTGACCTCAACACTCTCCTTCACAATGGAAGGGATAGAAACATGCTCGTGGGCTGGTCTGCTGATTACTTGTCTCACTACCCGCTGTGGGTCAAGATGTGCCCCTGGTCTATCTTGTGCTGACCCCCCACCTCTACCTTGGAAGTCCCGCATATCAAAATAGTTTTGCACTTTATTAAGGACAAACTCGCAGTAGAGTTTCCTCAAAAAGTATTGCGGGACTTCATTATTATTGCATGGAGGATGGTAAAAAACCATCCACCACCTCTACCCAAAATTGTCCCTTATCACTTGGTTGTTGTACCAATGGATAGGGAACCTCTTGCATGTAATGGGTGGAGGTTAATTTGTTTGTGGGTTTGTAAAAATGGAACACAAGTCTAATTTTGTGATTTGTAATTTTTTCACATCTTGGTATGACAGCTTGTCTGCATAATAATCTCTAAACTCTCTCCTCTTATCCATCCAACTAGTTATTTGCTTGCTAATTGAATCTACATTTGATAACATAGATTCAAGAGATTCAACAAGTGTGGACCTATGTAAGGTTGAAGTGGAAGGATCTTTCAACCTTGCAATTATATCTTTAATTTCTTTTTTGTTGTTTTCAATTTGTCCCATTATATTTTCTTGTGTTCTAAGGGCATGTCGAGGAATGGATGGAGGAGGTTGTTGTTTTGTAGGTATTTCCTCCTCAGGATTTTATGGATTTTGAGGAGGAGGAGGAGGAGGAGGAGGTGCATTAACATTTCCTGACAATTAATGAAATATACATAAAAAATTAATTAAAACCTACCTATTTAGAAACAAATTCAAACAAAAAAACAAATATAACTCACTCCTTTGGCCTGCTTGATGTCGTGGCGGCATTTTAGTGATGAATCGATAAGCTTTTTGTGTTGAATGGAGATTTGCAAAACGCGAGCGCGCTTTCTAGGGTTTGCAGGCCGCGAGCATAGAGGAGAATGAAATAAATGGAATGAGATTACAAACCTTTTTTCATTTACAACAAGTCATAATGCGAGCGCATTATGGCTTGGTTTTGACAAGCCTTAGGCTCATCATTACCAAGCCATAACGCGAGCGCGTTATAACGTGCTCGCATTATGACTTAATTTTTTTTAAATTAATTTGGCCACTTTTTAGCCCCCCATCTTTTTGCACTTACCCAGGAGCTAAACTTTAAGAGAGAAAAGCCTCCAAGGGGACATTTTCTGACGTAACATTTAGCCCTCAATTTAGTGTATTTATAAACACCAAGCCAATACATGCATTAAAGTATGGTCAACAAACACAACAAACATGCCAAGCACATTGAAGACACACCAAACACGTTGAAGACAGTAACAGGCACGCAAAACATGGATAAGATAGTAACAGTCATGCAAGACATGGAGAAGACAACATTGAAGACATGCAAAACACAGTGAATACAGTGAATGCAGTGAATGTAGTGATTATTTCTTTTTTTTTCATTTTTTTCATATGAATGCAAACACAAGTACAAGAAAAGTAAACACACAACCCATAATGTAGGAGGGACTCATCACCACTAGTCTTTAGACTGCATATGGGGCAACAGACATGCAATACAAATCTCATAGTGCAGGAGGGACTCATCACCACTAGTCTTTAGACTGTACTTGAGAACAAACACACAATACAAATACCAAAGCATAGGAGGGACTCATCGCCACCAGTCTTTAGACTATGCTTGGGAACAAACATGCCATACACACACTTGGAAGACACAGAGAAAGCATGACAAAAAAGTGATGGAAGAAACCTATTGCTAGGTTTGCAACCATCTCAAGCACATTATAGGCACACACCAATAATTGGGCTTCACCAGAATAATTGCCGAAGACATGCTTAAGGGTTAGGATAGTCTCAAATTCGCTCCCCGCATGCTCGGAGGACTTTTTGAAAATGACAGGATTGTGCAATCTCCTCAAGAAATACACCATCCCCACCTTCCATAGAAGGACTTAAAATAAAAGGATATGCATAATATCCCGCCTCCACAAAGGGCTTAATGATTGCAATATAGAAAATAAAGATGTGCACCCACACGGAGATACAACATCCCACCTCCATAGAGGGCTTACAAACATGCTTCATTAGTATCAAAATCATCAGACATCTTACCTTATGCCCCCACCTTAAGGCGGTTGATATCATGTACTGATATCAAGCATATTAAGGTAGAGAGAAAACACACAAGGGAACATGAGCTCTCACAAAGCCCATGCCCCCAAAGGTGACATGTTCTTTACGATCACCAAATATTCCTACAAACACATTCCTACAAGAAAAGAGGTTATAAATCTTTCCATAAGACAAAAACCACATCACATGATCAAAAGCAATGCATGCAAAATAATCACATCAAAAAGCCAAGGTTACACTATGGATTAAAAAACTGAGTATACTGTGGGTCTATACCTCAAAGATCTTGGAATCGAATGTAACGAGACAAGATTCAAAGATAAACAAAGTGCACAGAGCAGCTATATTGTTATAGTTTGTTAGTGCGATAAGACAACATCAAGATATTGTTGCAAGTATGTGCCTAATCAATGTTGTCATTGATGTCAACATATCTTTGTTGTAATTGGTTTCAACTATGTTCTATTCTATTACTTGTTTAGAATCTTTGTATGTTGAGGATATTGAGAAAATTGGCCTCTTCGAAAGATACAAGTGAAGTATAGTGAAGTGTAGTATAGATAGTGAGTTATATGCTGAAGAACAGTCCGGTAGATTGGTCCACATTTCTTGCTGCTTGAAGATCTTGGTCTGCGGATTGGAATTTATTTAAAGGGATGTCTAAAGTTGTTGAATCCTAAGTTTGAGCCTCTGGTGTGGAGAATTGAGAGAGTTGCTTTCACTAGAGTAAAACCTATTTTCTCTGATTATTCTCTGGTGACAGGGAGAAAGTGTTTTTCTTCGCATTCCTCCACAATAAAGTATTTTTCTCTATAGTTCTAGAGGGAAGTTTGGGATGATGATAAGTGCCTACAAATGTAGTGGTTCATGTTTTGGTGGTCCGTAAGCTATCTTTCTTTCATGTTAGTTGAAGACAATGAAGTTCATGTGTTCTGGTGAGAAGATTCCTATGGATAAAGTGGTTAAGATTCGTGTGGTTTCTCCTGATGATTATAACATGCTTGTGGATGTCTCCTAATCATGTTCCTATCTTGACATTGGTCCGTGTTAAGGAATTGAGATCATGTTTGAAGATTGTTCCCAGACAGTGTAACATGTAACTAGTCTTAGCCAACTTGGTTAACTCTAGTTATTGCAGAGATTCCTTGAAGACTGTGGAAGCATGTTGTGGCGTGGAAGATTGTGTTTGAGTCCCAACTAAGGCGTGGTGTGATCCACATACAACTTTACTTCATTTCCTTTGCATAATATTGTAATAGGTCAAGACCTATTTTGTAAATGTTTGTAATGCCGACCTTGGAGGTTGTTCCAATGGTTGATGATCGTAATGTCAACCTTGATGATCATTCCAAGGTTGATGAAGTGTATAAATACTTGTAGTTGAGTCATGAAAAGATGTCCTTGTGTGAAGATGGGAAGATAAGGGAAAACGTAGAGTGGGGCAAAGCAGATGACTGATTGTACTTCAATGTATTATTCTCAGACATGAAGAAAATGTTGATCGTGGCAGTGAGCCTCCAGTAGGGTTTAACAGCCCTCAGGGTTTAACAACCCTTGTTTTAATCTTTCTAGGTTTAGGGTTGTGGCAATGAGCTAGTATGTTCTGGGCCTGTGGGGTGACCAATCCTGAACATCATTTTTCAAAGATTAGAATATATCTTGAGAGATAATCCTCTCCATGGTTTTTCCCCACCTTGGGGTTTTCCATGTAAAAATCTGGTGTCTCTTGTGTATAATGTTGCATCTGTGTTTAAGTTCCTGATTTCATGCATTCATTGTTAATTCTAATAGTTGTGGATAAGTGATTGATGTTTAAATGAAGAAGTGTTTAAGTTTTTTTAACAATTGATTTAACCCCCCCCCTCAGTTGTCTGGTGCATTTCAACAATTGGTATCGGAGCCAAGTTCCTTTGGAAAGAGTCTAACAAATTGAAGGAGATCTTAAATGGAGTCAAAAGGAAAATAGGTACTTATCATTACACCCGAATGCTCATCAACAAGTAATGAAAAATTGTCCAAGGAAGTGATTCATCAAAGATGTTTTAAAGTTTGCACTAGTGATGAAGTCATGTCTCAAAGTGAAGATTATTGGGTTATTGATGGTATCTGCTCAAACCATATGACTAGTGACAAGAGTAAGTTTGTAAGTCTGGAAGGATGCAATGAAGGGCTAGTTACATTTGGAGATGATTGCACTGCTGAAATCTGCAGAATAGGGTCAATAAATTTTGGCAATAGACAAATTCTGAAGATGTTCTTTATGTAAAAAAATTGAAACAAAATCTCTTAAGCGTTGGACAGTTATGCAAAAAGGGTATTAAGTTTCCGTTTGAGAATGATTCCCTTGAAATCAAAGAAAAGCCTGGAGCTACAATAGCAATTGGGAAAAGAACAAATGAGAATC
The DNA here is from genome assembly GCA_027924645.1 of Cunninghamia lanceolata. Taxonomy (NCBI): domain Eukaryota; kingdom Viridiplantae; phylum Streptophyta; class Pinopsida; order Cupressales; family Cupressaceae; genus Cunninghamia; species Cunninghamia lanceolata. Next base: position 38,591,996 of record BSBN01000391.1, on the reverse strand, counting down.
TCTATCATCTTAGAAGAAGTGACTTTCTTGGGTTCACATCTCAGACCAATGAAAGCTGGGTCTGGCATAGAAGACTTTGTCATACAAATCTTGATGACCTAATAAAAACAAGCTTAGTTCAAGTTGTGAAGGACCTACCAGAAATTGATTACTCGAACAACATCACTTGCAATAAATGTCAAAGACTCAAGAAAAATATTGTAGGATAAAGAAAGATCTTCCATTGGATGATTGAAATTGATTCATACAAGCTTTTGTGGTCCTACAAGAATACCAAGCCTCCATGATGACAGGAACTTTATGTTTTTTATTGATGATTTTTCTAAAATGACTTGGATCAGTTTTTTAAAGGATAAATCAGATATTCTAGATGCACTCAAAGTTTTTAAAGAAATGGTTGAAAATGAGCTAAGCATGAAAATCAAAAGTTTGAGAATTGGAAAAGAAGAAGAGCTCACCTCCAACAATTTCAATATGTTTTGTGAAAACTATGGGATAGAAAAATAGCTCTCTACAAAAAATAAGATGATGGAAGAAGCAAGTACAACTATTCAGGAAACTGTAAAATTAATGATGGAAGAAGCAAATCTACTAGATACATTTTGGAAGGAGACAATTCAAACCACTGTCTATACATTAAACAGAGTCCAGGTAAAAACAAAAGAAGTAAAGACTCCCTTTGAGTTGTGGTATGGATCAATACCCACTGTGAGATATTTCAAAATCTTTGGAAGCAAATGCCTCATTAAAATTGAAAAGGACAATGCTAAGTATGAGGAAGGCATTTTTCTTGGTTATTCATCTTGGACCAGAGCTTACCTCTATTACAACAATAGATTGGGAAAGATTGTTGAAAGTACAAATGTCAAAGTAAATGAGAACATTCAAAAGTACTCTCACTCAATTAATGAGGATTTGCAAAATGAAGCACAAGAAGGATCCTAGACCATTAGTGACAAAACAAAGTTTGATGTGGAAGGACATAGAGATGCTATGAATCAAATGAATCTTTGCTTGATTGCTAGTATTGACAATAACAGTTCCAAAACTGCACTTGAAAATCTTGAGCAATCAGATGAAGAAAATATGGATTTAAAGGGAAATATAACGGAAGCAAATGATTACATCAAAGAATTGAGAAAGCAAATCAAGCAACTTCAGCAAAAACTAAAAGAGGACAATGAAGAAAAAGAAAAAATTGAGGAATATCTTAAAGACAAAATTAAAGACTGCATAAAGCTTGAAGAGGAAGTTGTGGATCTGAAAGCTAATCCAAAACATGCATGGGCTCAATAGGATCAATTTAGTGTGAGTGCTTCCAGATATGATAGACTAATGGCAATTCAAAAAAATATTGAAGATGAAGAAAGCATGAGATTTGAAAAAGATAAAGGTTCCAGAGCAGGTCAAGAAGAGAATGTTGAGGAAAAAGACAAAAGCAAACATATTCAGGATCAAAGAAACAGACCTAGAAGACCATCAGTCAGGCAACCAAATGCTCAAAGGTACCCATCCTTCAAAGGTTATTATAACTCCTGTAACAGGTTTGGTCACAAGGCTTCTCGATGTAGAATCAGGATGAATCAAAATGTTCCATCATTCTCTAGTCAGTGTTTCACATGCAATAAAATTGGTCATAAACCTGTTGAATGCAAAAGTAAAGTAAGTTAGAATTCTATTAGGTGCTATGCATGCCATAAAATGGGACATAGGGCTAATGAGTGTAGAAGTCAAGTGAGAAAAGGCTATGGCACAAATAAGACAATTGAATCCTTCAGTGGCTACTATTATACATGCAATGATTTTGGGCATAAGGCCAACCTATGCAGGTCAAGGATAAATGGAAGAAATAATGGTCAGAAAAATACTATGTGCTTCAATTGCAACAAGCCTAGACATTTTGCAAGATCCTACAGAAGTAAGAACATGAAGAAGGATAAGGAAACCAGTGGAAAAAGAGATGAACAAGGTTTGGGTCAGGAAGGGAGTAAATGAACCAAGAGATGAGTCTGCACTAGACTCTGGAACAAATACTTCCTCTGAGAAGTAAATTGTGGACTATGATTCAAGGGGAGCCGTATTGAAAATTCGAAATCCCCTAGGTAGATAGTCAGTATTGAGGTCTGACACAAAGATATGATATGGTAGATCGCTTGAAAGGATTTTGGTTCAGAAGCCTAAAGACTAAGTATGAGTAGTGTACAAAGTAAGTAACAGAGATTGGATCAGTATGCTTCTGCAGTTGAAAATCATTATGTGCAGTTTAGCTATGTTGTTCATAAACACTTGGTGAACATATTTCTCAGGAAGTCACATTGTGAATTGTCCAAGTCTTGATGAATAAAGATAAGTCAAGGATAGTGCACAACACTAGAGTACAAGGGTCTGCATTTCTCCACTATTGTATATATTTTTCTGTGGTTCTGAAGGTATGTTAAGACATCAATGATGAATGTTGGATATGAATTCTTAGGTCTCATATGGTATACATTGGGAGTTATGATGTGAGATGAATTGGTCACACATGCACTTAAGGGACAGGACTGACAGGTCATGAATTTTGGCAAGGCAAAGAAGACATTGTTTTAGCTACTAATGGGGAACTGATAGCTATAATTGATGTTTAGAGAAGGTTGTAGGAGAAAAGCTACAGACAAGTGTTGATCTATGGAAATGCATTGTTCTCATAAGTTGTCATGAAATTTGATAAAAGATGGAACATCTTAGTTGGATGTCATCAAGTCTAAGGCTCTGAGAAGACAATATATGCACGTGAAGGTCCTAATGTGAACTAAATACAGTTTGAGGTGTACCACTAAGAGGGAGTATTCAGACCAATAAAAAGAAAAAGGTGTAGCAGTGCAAGCAAAAATAAAAGATGGTTGTTGAAGATAAAGAAGATTACGAGGTTATCTCCCAGGGGAAGCAAATAGATAATGCCAATATGAGTTTCTAATAAAGAGTAGTAAGTGTTGCAATGTTACTGACAGAGGAAATAGTGCAATAGAAGCAATATTTGAATAACTGAATAAGGGAAGAAGTTCATGAGAAAGACCAAAAGTTGTACTCACAGAAGGCATCAAGTAAGGGGGAGTAGTCAGATGGAAAGAGTTTGGTTTAGAAGCAGTAGATTGCAAGTATGTGCCCTTTGCCATTGATGTCAAAGGGGGAGAGAAGTCATGTGAAAAAATTAGAAGGAAAGAGTACAAAGAGATAGGGGGAGAGTCAGGAAGAAAGAGTGCAAATGTGTAAAGAGATAGGGGGAGAACCCTATCTTGATGGTTGTTGCAGTTTTTCACATCATATGTTGCCATCAATGACAAAGGGGGAGATTGTTGCAAGTATGTGCCTAATCAGTGTTGTCATTGATGTCAACATATCTTTGTTGTCATTGGTGTCAACTATGTTCTATTATATTACTTGTTTAGAATCTTTGTATGTTGAGGATATTGAGAAAATTGGCCCCTTCGGAAGATACAAGTGAAGTACAGTGAAGTGTAGTATAGTCAGTGAGTTGTATATTGAAGAACAGTCTGGTAGATTTCTCTACATTTCTTTCTGCTTAAAGATCTTGGTCTATGGATTGGAGTTTATTTAAAGGGATGTCTAAAGATGCTAAATCCTGAGTTTGAGCCTCCGGTGTGAAGAATTGAGAGAGTTGCTTTCACCGGAGTAAAACTTATTTTCTCTGATTATTCTTTGGTGACAGGGAGAAAGTGTTTTGCTCCAGATTCCTCCGCAATAAAGTGTTTTTCTCTGTGGTTCTAGAGGGAATTCTGTGATGATGATAAGTGCCTATAAATGTAGTGGTTCATGTTTTGGTGGTCCACAAGCTATCTTTCTTTCATGTCAGTTGAAGACAGTGAAGTTCCTGTGTTCTGGTGAGAAGATTCCTATGGATAAATGGTTAAGGTTCATGTGGTTGCTCCTGTGATTATAACGTGTTTGTGGATGTCTCCTAATCATGTTCCTATCTTGACATTGGTTCGCATTAAGGAATTGAGATCATGTTTGAAGATTGTTCCTAGATAGTGTAACATGTAACCAGTCTTAGCTGACTTGGTTAACTCCAGTTATTGTGGAGATTCCTTGAAGACTATGAAAGTGTGTTGTGGTGTGGAAGATTGTGTTTGAGTCCTAGCTAAGGCATGGCATGATCCACATACATCTTTACTTCATTTCCGTTGCATAATATTGTAATAGGTCAGGACCTATTTTGTAAATGCTTGTAATGCTGACCTTGGAGATTGTTCCAATGGTTGATGATTGTAATGCTGACCTTGATGATCATTCCAAGGTTGATGAAGTGTTTAAATACTTGTAGTTGAGTCATGAAAAGATGTCCTTATGTGACGATGGGAAGATAAGGGAAAAGGTAGAGTAGGGTAGAGAAAAGGACTGATTGTACTTCAATGTATTATTCTTAGACATGAAGAAAATATTGATCATGGCAGTGAGTCTGGCAGTAAGCCGTCAGTAGGGTTTAATAGCCCTTGTAATCTTTCTAGGTTTAGGGTTGTGGTAGTGACCCTGCTAGACCTAGCTATACTTCATGGCAGTGAGCCAGTATGTTTTGGGCCCATGGGGTGACCAAACCTGAACATCATTTTTCAAAGATTACAATATATCTTGAGAGATAATCCTCTCTATGGTTTTTCTCCACCTTGGGGGTTTCCACATAAAAATCTGGTGTCTCTTGTCAATAATGTTGCATCTATGTTTAAGTTCCTGATTTCGTGCATTCATTGTTAAATCTAATATTTGTGGATAAGTGATTGATGTGTAAATGAAGAAGTGTTTAAGTTTTTGTGACAACTCATTCACCCCCCCTCTCATTTGTCTGACACATTTCAATAGATATCACATGGAGTGATTCTACTAGCCAAGTGTCAGATAATATATATCAAGCCCATCGTCATGTATGGACTAGGTCCATTTTTTTACTTATCATTGAAGGGGCATTTAGTCCTTATCAGTCTTATTTATTTTTCATCATCCGCCAGCTAGATAGAACCACTAGAAGAAGGTAAATAATAAATCAAGAGAGTAGAACAAGTGCCTTAGGGACAATCACATAGGAGGGTGCCCCCAAGTCACCAACTGCAATGCTATGTCGTTAAGACACAACACACAACAATGAAAATAGAGGAGAAGCAATATAGAAGAATGATGATACAAATAGAAGAAGGTCACAACAGAGGCAGCCTCTTGGTATCTTTGACCTTACAAGAGAATCAATCCTAGGAGGCCTAAACAACACATAACACATCACAAGGGAAACACAACACAGAGGCAAAGGGTATACTTACCTGATTCATCACAATGTTAAGAACATACATATCTAGGAAGAGGTCACCCTTGAGAGCAACTATAATATTTGCTACGAGTGTGACTTAAAGATGGAGAAATATTTATCTTATTGAACGAGATATTTTTAGCAGACAATTCTTGTCTGTCAGCTTGAGATATCTCACTTGTCATTTTGGTCTTGTTGAAATTACATTAACATTAAGTCTAGGACGACGAGAAGCTTTCTTTTCTTTAAAAGGATTATATCAAATGCCACGTGAGTAATGTCTTGAAGTGGATTCTATAAGTACTCGAATCCCTCATTGTTTAATTCCACACCCCTTACCTACATAGTCGTAGTTGTTATAAAGGATTTTAAATCCTTGACCATAAAGGGATGTCATTTCCTTAGAAGATGGTGAAGCCTCATAGGTCTCATAATTTGTAGTATAAGTAAGAGTATTGTCATTGTTTTCTATCAAGGAGACTTTAGGTTTCTTAGGTGTTTCCATAGATTGTTTAGATGAGATCGATGTGACTTTTGATGTGTTAGGGTTATTAAGTTTATTTCCCCTACACTGCAAGGATTAAAATCTAATGAACGCCAATCATCACCAAAAAATGCATTTGATGTTTTAGAGTCTTGCACAACATTATCTATGGCAAGAGGTTTTGATGAATCATCCTGTATGTTGTTTAGACTCAAATGGTTGTTAACTTATTTTTGCATTTCAATATGTAAACAATTATATGGTTCAGGATCGACTTTTATGGTGTGGAGCTTGTTTTGATAAATAAGCTTTATTAATATATGAAGGATAGACAGAACTGCCCCCATGGCATTAATCCACGGTCTACCGAGAATCATATTATATGAAAGAGAACTAGGCATGACATGAAAAAGGGTAGATAAATTCATAGGACCAACCTTTATAGGTAAGGTTATAGTACCCATAGATTGGTTACCTTGATTATCAAAGCCTCAAAAGCTAATCTTATTCGATTTGATTAAAGATGTGTCAATCTTGATTTTGTGTAGTAGGTCAATGCCACAAACATAAAGAGCTGATCCATTGTCAATCATGACTCGCTTTACCAGATTTGTATTTATCATGATAAATATTATAAGTGGATCATATTGGTTTTGAACTTCAAGTGATGGTAATTCATGTGGTTGAAAGAGAATATCCATTTTTGTCACATGCATATGGTCTAATAGAGCTACTACATCATTCAGCTTAACAAGCGATACAATCACCTTTTGTAAAGCTTCTTAGAGCATTCCATGGTATGTAGGTGATGTTTGTATTAAATCCCAAAGAGAGATCTTAGCAGGAGTAGCATGAAGCTGCTCAACAAGATCATATTCTTGACCACTTTTAGGAGTAAGAGGAGGTGGTGGAGGGAGCATAGGTTGAGAACATGGTAGAGAGACATGCACATGAGGTGCTTCCTTAATTTTCTTGTTATTATGGGTGTTGTATGTGTGAGCAGTCAAGGGATGTTACAACACATTTTGAACACCTTGATTTCTTTGAGTAATAAGTCTTGCATAGTTGAAGATGTAATCGAGAGGTCTAGGTGGTCCTTGAACCGTAATCGCTGATTTTAAGCAAGAAGATGTACTAGGTGCCCCACGCACGATCATTTAGGAACATTGCTACAAAGTCTATGAGTGAATATTGAATTAACATTTTTTTCCTCTTTATTATACCCAACATCTATCCCTAAAGGATTTAATGTGAGAAACCTTTTCTCATCCACTAATGCTACATCTTGGCCAGGGAGAACATTGGAATGAAAGAAAGGTAAGGTTTTGTTAGGAAGGTTGGGTGTTATATCATTAATAGGGCTATCCATAGTCTTCTCATTTAAGGTTTTTGGACATTCAACTATAGGAGAATTAGGATAACTTATGGAATCATCATCAGCATCATCATATGTTTTAGCTTTTAATTCCAAAGCATTAAGAGAAATTTCACACTCATCATTCTTAATGTGTTTTGTTAAATCTTCGACTACCCAAGGGTATGTATTCACGAGAGATGTGAATTTTTCAAAATTAGATACATAGTCAAGGATTTCAAATGAAGAGCATTTAAATATATCTTTGTGAAATATAGCTTGTAAATAAGTGAGAACATGAGGATTCATACTAAGAAATTTGTAGAAACTCTCAAAGTTTTTGATATATGCATGTAAAGATACCAAAGAGTGATGAGATGAAGATTCCATAATGAAATTTCTTGTAACATCAATTTCCAATAAGATCTAGTAATACAAGACATGCAAAGTTTTATGTTACTTGATACGCCCTAGGTGTGTGACTATTTCACTCCTAAGCACTTATTTGAAGGAAAAGGGCTAAAAGGACACACCAAGTTCACAACAAACACAATGGATAGGATGAATAGAGTACAAAAAATCAAGGCCCAATTGATGATTATATGTTTTTAGATTGAATGCAATGAAACAACATAAAATATGCTTGTTTATGCACCTAAAATGTTCACTTTTTTCAACTTTTTTCAATGCAAATGAGTGAAAGAAGAAGTGTTGTAAGGAAATTGATGAGGGGAAGCAAATAATATGTCTAATATAAGTCCAATAAACCAATAATATCCCTCACAACACACCTTTAGTGCAGATCTATAATGATGACAAAGAAAAACCTAGTGAAAATATACTAAAAACATGCAATTTTTCACCAATTTTCAATGTAAATGCCTAATAAAAAGGGTGTTGTGAGGAATTTGAGGAGGGAAAGAAGATTATAACCTTTATAATATAAAATTATTGCATCAACATCCTTCACAATATGCCTATGATGAAATTCTAGAGAGACGATAAGGCCAAATCTAGTGAAAATGCAAGGTTTTCAAACCCTAGACATGAAATTTTGCAATCTGAAAGCCACTAAGATGCAACACTAAAATAAAAAATCATTCCTAAATGAGTGTTTAAAATAGTAGCAAAATATGAAACAAGATTTTAATCACAAACCCTAGCTAATGCATAAACTAGGTTATAAGAAAAATGCACAATTTCAAACAATTTTTAACAAATTAATCACAAAAATGCAATGCAAATAAATGATGAATGATGAATTTCTTTAAATTAAATCATATCTGATTATAATAAAAGAAATTAAATGAAATTAAATGCAAACTAATTCAAATTATTTGAAAATGTAAGCTAAAAATGCCAATTTTTTCAAATTTTTACAATTTTTCAAATTTTTTTGTAATTTTTCAAATGCAATAAGATGAAAATGAAATGAATGCAATTATAAAGTACAACACTCAGCAAGGTGCAAAAATCCTTAAATCATGGGTTCACCAAAATGTTTAGTGGTAAAAAAGAGGAAGATGGGATCTTGGTTTATTTGAAGGGTTTATGTTAAATCCTCCTTTCACCACAACATTCAAGGACATTCAATCAAGTAGAGAACTCTACTATAGATCTCCTATCACTTGGAATATAGGGAATATTGGAATTGTGGGAATTTGTTGTTCAATTAAGTCCAATTATGCTCAAAACCCTATATTCATAAAATCGTAAACAAACAGACAAATTACGGAAAATGATCACACAGAGCTATCAAATGACAATCAAATACATACCAGAATTCAAAGTTTGGTGTGAAGAAAAGTCAGGGACTAATGAGCGGGTGCCCTAGTCTAGTGTACTTATTTTTTTGGGATCTCTAAAGAATGTTTGCAGCACAACTCTATTGCCACAGATATTTCACTGCATTGGAATCTGGAGGACTAATGAGCGGGTACCCTAGTCCAAGCCCTAATTTTCTTCTTTGCTCTACACTTTTGATAGTTTCTAATGCCTCCCTGCAACTCCACTTCTTTTGCTTCTGAAACCTGTAACCTACAATCACAGAAAAGTGGGTTGGGGGTTGTGGTGTTTAGAGGCTTGCCTCAGTCAAGCCCTGGAGAGACATTCAAGTCTTCCAAACACCGTTGTCAGATAAAGATTGCGTATCCCTATGGGATAGAGGCAAAAACCAATTGATAAATGATTGAAAACACAAATGAATGTCACCTTGATGTTGTAGCTCACATGAACATGAAGATCCATCACATCATGAGAAGATGAAGCCAAATCTTCATAACAAACACAATAACAAAACAATACTGCTCTACAGCATATGCCAAAATCTCATAATCACATTTTAGTTTACAAATGAATTCTAAACATGCTTATATATTCAACTAAACAACTTCCCACCAAGAAAGTTGTAATTGAAACTTGAGGTGTTGGCATAAGACCTAATAATGGTCACATAATCGACATATGAAAATAGGTACTGACCCAAAATAGGATAGGACTAGGGTGTGAGTGCCTAAGTCCTCCCCCATATTTCAAGAAGGATTCATCGTACACCCCCTAGGTCCCATTTGCCATGAAACTCAGGGGTTTTCTCATCAGGAGTCATCATTAACATGCAAGATGACCTAAATGCATTCTAAAGGACCCAAGAGCTAAACCTTAAGAGGGAAAAGCCTCCAAGGGGACATTTTCCAACGTAACAGTACCATGTTGCTAAACATGAGAAAATGGTACAAAATGCCATACATGTTCAATAGTGATTGACACAAACATTAAAACATGCCAAAAGCAAAGATAGAGTTCACACAACATATATAGGTGGATTACATTTCAACTCATATGAGTTTTAGAAGTATAAATATAATTTACAAATGAGGACTCCAACATCCCAAATTATACATTTTTAAATTTATAAATAATATGAAATGCTACAACACTAAAGGTTGAAACTCCTTTTGCAAGTACTCTTAACCATCTCTAAATTTTTTTTAGGTCTCCAATAGTGATTCAATGCCACCCAACCATGTGAACCCTTAGGCCCACCTCTCTGAACTAGGATGCAACTGACTAGGTAGTCCAACAACCCTCACATAAAGTAAGGTGGTTGAACACAGACAAACCAACCACGTCTCATATATAGATTTTTCTAGGAAAGCATAAATGAGGGATTCATAATCACCAATCAATGCATACACATACTAATCACATTGATATATGGAACACCAAGAAAGTATGCATAAGGGATTCAACCAACACCATCAATGCTTACATATCAAGTATCAAACATGTCACACAAGAATCCAAGCACATATGTGATTGGGAAGAACACACCAATCTAAAATAATGCTATATTCAATATTTGAGGAATTTCAATATGGGTTTGTGGAGCCAATTAGCTTATGAAGGTGATTCACAACCACAATATTCCTAGTGGTATGGGCTTGCTTTCTTTTTTTGTTATTTTCGTGAAATAGGAAGATCAGTAATTCCTAGACAATGTGTATCATTGCCTTATCTATGTTGGACATGGATACAATATTGAGGCCATGCACTCTTTTAGAAAGTGTTTTGATGATAATTGAGAATTGGTGGAGATTCAGAGTGTCAACATACCCATTTCCTTGAGATTTATAATATTCATGCAACTTAAATCGTAAGATAATATATTAACATGAAATGCAAGTTTTAGGATCTTATAATTTATTGTTTTTGATATAATAAGGTAGCAAAAACAAGGGGCTAAACCCTTACAAAACAACCCAAAAAAGGAACAACCAAGGCTCACGAACAAAAGGAGCCACTAATTTATTGTTGAAAGAATGTTTTAGCTAATATTTATTTAATTTTCATTAATGTAGTTTTTTAACTAGTAACACAGAGAAGGTAAAATAGTTTCTTTAGAGTTAAAATGTCACTTATTTTTTGTATAGCATGAACAAGCTTAGTGATATTCAATGGATGCTTAAACTACAATGTTATGAACTGATATATTTTAAAGGTGTAATCGAGGATGTGTCCTTCAATCCTAAATAGAGATAGTTGAAGGGTTGAAATTGTAGATAACCACATTTTCTCATTGTTAAGATGCAGTTATAACTATCATTAAATAGTTTAGAATTTAAATTTCAATATTTCATACAATAGAAATACTACATATGTGATTTAAAACAATAACACAATAAAATTGAAAGTAAAGACTATATGTGGTACTTAGAAAAACATTTTTAGGTGAAAAACCTACCATGGTAAAAATCTTCTCTATTGCATGTAACTCAACCATTCTCTAATACAATAATGAACCTCTTACTTCACCCTTAAGAATGTGCAAATATTTATAGGCACATCAAAAGTAGTTTTACACATTACATCAATCATGGAAAAAATAAACACAAGTGATTTAAAACATGGGCAAAATAGAAAATGCCTCAAATAGCACCAAAATAAAAAATAAGAAACCCAAAAATTATAAAATATATAAAAAGTATATAAAACATGATGAGATTGCCCCTCAACCATAAAACATGCAAAGTATATAACACTTATCCAACATTCCTCCACTTATTGAATACTTTGTATAGGGGGCCATTGTTATGAAATTGTTAATTGATAAGGGCAACCATATCCATTGATTTTTTGCACCATGAAAAGTTTTCAATACTCATAGCTTTTGTTAATGAATCAATAACATTCTTATCTATATCAACCTTTTCTTGCTTTCCTTCAACCATTTCTCTTAAAAAATGATACTATAATCCAATATATATTAACTGAGCATGATAAGAAAGATTTCTGGAATATATTACAATATGATTATCACTATCAATATTTACCATTCAACCTTTTTCTTGCTTTCCTTCAACCATTTCTCTCACAAAATAATACTATAATCCAATATATATTGACTGAGAATGATAAGAAAGATTTTTGGAATATATTACACTCTGACTATCACTATCAATATTTACCATCTTTTATTCCAAATCAATAGTTGAGAACAACCTTTGTAGCCACACTACTTTACATGGATGAGTAGCAGCTGTGTATTCAGTCTCTATTGTAAATAATGCAACCATTGTTTGTTTTTTGCTCATCTAGCTTATTGCTCCTCCAAAAAGACTAAATACATATCCACTAGTAGATCTTTGATAGTTAAGATCTCTAGCCCAATTAGAATCCACAAATCCTTAGAAATTCAAAGTTTTATGTTCATCAACTCTTCCTTGATAACAAATTGAAAAATATAAGGTGCCACATAGATATCTAAAAGTAGTCTAATGTCGTTTACCTAGTTTGGACATATATGTACTCAAAACTCTCACTACATGTGCAATGTTAGGTCAAGTATAGACCATCACATACACAAGGCTATCAATAGCACTAGTATAATGATCTTGAAACATTCCCCCAAAGTCTTCTTTTGTTTTAGGATATTGTTTATAATAAAAATTTGATTAACAAGAAATGGAGTACTCATACTATCCTGCATCTTGAATCTCTACAAAATCATCTCAACATATATTTCTTTAGATGTAACATCAGTTTTTTGTTTACACCATTCCTTTTAATTTCCATGTCTAAAATAAATTTTACAACACCAAATTCTTTTATACCAAATTGTGAAGATAATTGAGACTTAACTAAACTAATCATTGTCATACTTTTACCAATAAATAACATGTCATCTACAGAGAACACTATGATAACAAAATTTTCACCTTTCTATTTGAAATACACTAGATGAGATCACTCGTCAATTATAAAACATAAAAAATATACAACATTTCTCCAACATCTATATTCTAAAATTTGAGTGAGTTATGTATCTCTTTTGAAAATTTTCCTATTTTCTTCTCTGGATTAGACATAGCAAGGAAAAATATATATTATAATATTCAAACTGTATTTGAAAATACTAATAGGAAAGAGTAACCATATAATAGCTTAGAATTTAACAATCCATCCTCCCCTGCTAATCTCCATGTGTTAATCAGCAAGAGCAATAACTAGTGCTAATGAGCGTTTAGGGATTCTGTAATCATTGTATTTGATTAAGATGAAGATGTTACAGAAGTGGAACTTTATCCATGTACTTTATACCCCATGTCTATGATGTTAGAAATGAAAGCAACACTACTTCAATGGAAATCTGATTCGAATAAATTTCATCAATCTTTAAGTGTGCATTAACAATGGATATTGTAACAAAACATAAAACCCACTACAGAGAAAATGCCAAACATGAAGAACACAACACAAGACACAGTGTTTACGTGGAGAAAACCCTTGCGGGTAAAAAACTCCACCAGGAAAGAGGCACAAGTTTGTATTAATCTCAACAAGATTGTACAATACATCAACTACACAACTCTCTCCACAAGTTCAATCCAACAACATTCCTGCAGCACATGAGTACCTAAAATCTATATTGCAGCAACAAATACATGGAAAATACTTATAGAAATGTTTTCCAACTCATCTTAGGCATTCACCTTCTCTCTCATGAGATTCCCCAACATGCAAACATTAAATGCCATCTTACAAGCACCTTCCACTTGTCCAAAAAATAGCCATGCAAAGGTTGGGTTCCTGTTGTGTGGTTACACAACATGCCCCATTTTGACTTGACAAAACAAGGACCCAACTTTGCTAGCTTGCTCCTTTGCTTTTGTGTTCTAGGCGGTAATGGTAAAACATCATCAGTCAGTATGTATGTGCTTAATGTCAGGTATATTTGTGATCTTGAAGTCTGAACCCAAATTCCAAAGACTGAATCTTTCCTCAAGAAGCCTGCCATTTGAAAGAGTGTAAAATTCTAGGTAGGTTTGCCTTTTACATCACCCTAAAATTTGGCCAAATGAGAAAGTTATGGCCAGTCAAAGTTCTAGTCAAACCTGATATTCGAGAGGGGGGGTCATATTCCAAACATCAGTCACCTTGTGTAACATCACCCTGATATTATAAGATCACCCTGATGCCAGTTTACCACCCGATAATCATTTGGTCTGCAAATTCTGGACGTCAATTTTATGTGATAGTGGTATTTGCCCGTCAAACATCTTTATATATTTTGCGGGGGTCATATTTCAAACATCACCCGATATTCTGAATATCGCCTGATGTTTCAAATATCACCCTGTCGCAAAATATCACCCTAGCGCCAATATACTGATGATGTCATTCAACCTCGATAAACAAAGAAAATCACCCTGACGGTGACGTCATCATCCTTTTTACTTCGCGGAGGTATTTTTCCAACGATCACCCTTTTAAATAACATGATGATGACGTCAGCTTATCCCATTCCACAAAGGACCCAATATGACAGTGACATCATCAATCGGCTTGAACTCCGAAGGTCATCTGATTTCTAACATTCGTCATCTTTTCTAATATGACTAATCTTTCATAACATGATGGTGACGTCATTTTGACTCGATATATAAAAAGCTCGACATGACCGTGAAGTCATCTTAGTCGGAGTGTGATATTCCTCAATATCAGGGTCATATTTCTTAACATCACCTGATTTCCTTCAGTATGACCATGATGTCAGCCTTTCACATTTTAACAAAGCCCATCCATGATGATGACATCATCATCATATCCTGATCTATGAAAAGAGTCATATTAGTTAATATCCCTCATATTAACTAATCTGCATACCCGGACCCAATAGTTTTATTCAATGGACTTTAGTGAACAAAAGCGCATGTATTGCATATGCATGATCTTATGCATGCGATAACTGAAAATGTAAGGCTTGCATATCATATGAAGGGTCACATTACCCTTGGAATACAAAAAAGGCTACCGGAAGGTGAAACTATTTGCAAGAATTCAAAGAAACTCAAAAAAAATTAGGAAATTTTTTTACCTTCCCCTTGGCAGGGTCATAACTCCTAGCTATTTTATCAGAATTTAAACTTTTTGGACTCATTGGAAAGATAAACTAGTTATCTAGTTTGAGTTGCCCGATTACTTAGGCTTAATGCCAAGTTACCAATGAAGTCTTGAGCCCTAATTTCGCTCCGAAGGCCTCCGAAAATGCAATTTACTAAGATGTAGAAAATACCAAAAATCATATTTTCGATATTTTTATCAAAAATCACTCAAATGACCATGGACCTAATCAGACATTGAAGCCATTTTAGGCCCTGATAGCATGTTTTCCAGTCAACGATAGCCACCTGGACCCTCTTGAGCACCTATGGACATTTAATTATGCAAATTTTCAAAGATGCTTAATATTCATAACCTGATAAAATATAAATGTTTATTTTCCTACTAGTTATTAAATGATGATGCTTAGTTCTTGTCAGTTTGTTGCAGGAGGTTGAAGCTATTTGGAGTTTGGCTGAAAATTGCAGAGTTGCATGTAGAGGTAACATGAACCAGAGTTAAGGAGGATATTGTCAAATATGCTATTTGTTAGCTGGAGGATGGACTAGGTCAAAGATGCTACAATATTCTATGCTAGCTATGTAGTTGCCAACTGGTAGGCACGTGCTATTCATCTAGACTATTGATCTTAATAGATAAATCCTGACCGTAGGTCATTTGTAACCGTTCCCTCACCTTATTCTATAAAAGATGCAAGGATGTGATAATTTGAGCATTCAAAAGCTTAATTGAAATTTGACTGCTGAAATATCAGGGCCTATTTCAAAGCTATTGTAAGCATACATATCATTGCATACTTAATGAAAGAGAAGACCATTTGATTACAAATCATCATAAATCCTAAGTAATCAGTGTTTGAATTCTTGATACATGCTTTGATTTGCTACATCCCTTGGAGTGCTTATCAGTCTGTATGTGTTGTCTTCATTCCTTTTCCTTTGAAGTTAGCATCATCTATATCTAGCTGTGGAACATCCTGGTGAAAATATGGTTTGATTTCTTCTCCTCATGACTGTATCTGGTATGTATGTGGTTCAATAGCTAAGATTCACCAAATTTGAAGTATTCTTTTAATTTTCTTTAAATTTCAGAATAATTCACCATCATAATTGCAAATATCAGATAATCAGAAGCAAATAACATGAAATTGTTGGATCTAGGGCATACAACTAAGAGGGGGGGTGAATCAGTTGTATATAAACTTGCTTTTTACTTCGAACGCTTGATTCTTCTTTGTTAGTTAACAGCATATCAATTAATCATCCATGAAAGCGTAATGCATAAACACAAGAGCAGATAAACATCAACACATTAAACACCAAGATTTTGACGTGGAAAACCCGGTTAAGGGAAAAACCACGGGGTGATTAACCCAAGGATTATTCTCTGTTAGAAGAATAAGAAAAAGAATGGCACTTGCCAATTAGGGCTCACTGCCCGAGCACACTGCTCACAAAGAGGCCCACTGCCTACAAGGAGACACACTATCTACAAAGTGATAAGAATCACAATCTTGAACTAGAGAATGACATCCCTACCATGTCTGGATCAGTTCCATTTAAGCCCAAAAGTCCCTGCTCTACCTTTCGCACTTCTCTTTGCTATGCCACACTCATCCACACAATCCACACAACAAAATGAATTCTCAAACACTTATTTATACAAGACATCAACTTAGGAATAATCATCTAAGTCAGCAATCAACCATAAGGACATTCACAAGATGATTAATACATCCGGTCGGCCACCACAAGAACATTCGCAAGATGAACAACTCATTCAGTCAGCTAGTCTGAACAAGAACTTCATCCGGAGGAATATCTTCAATTTCGGGCTCTACCACCAATGCTGATCAACAACACAACCTCAACACAATCCAAGAACCTTCACAAGCCTACCTGAATGACCAGGTACATCCGCACTTCCTCTACTTACTGAAATCTCTTCTCTTCCTCATCCGGAACTTCAAGAACATAGTCTGTCGCCACTGTCACAATGCAAAAGGTACTTCCGGACCTCAAAATCATACACAACTCAAGATGACACATCACAAGGACATCCAAAACACTCTTTCCAATCCACAGATTAGGATTATACAATTCCAGACCTCACCGGACCTTTCTATGATCCTCTGTCACCTCTGAACACTTGTCGGAACCGGTTCCACACAGACAGCCACAACTTCTTCAGATCTTCATGTGGACCTTTCAAATCTTAACTGAAGCATCTCAAGACTCATATCTACAAACCCTTTAATCTGTATCCTCCGGTTCTCAACCTATACAATACATTTGCCTTCTTCTCATCACTGTTCTTCACTGTTCCTGACTGAGGCTAATTTTCTCAATATCCTCAGCACACAGCTCATCCAATCCTTCTTGTCAATGCAATATGAGTATGTTGACATCAATGACAACACTGGTTCACCTCATACTTGCAATAATCTCCCCCTTTGTCATTGATGGCAACATATGATGTGAAAAACCATCAAGACAAGAACTTCTCCTTTCTGTCACAGCTCCCCCTATCAGCAACATGTCTTCTTCTCATTTACTGCTCCCCCTTTGATCATCAGCCACTTGTTTTTCACATGTCTTCTCTCCCCCTTTGACATCAATGGAAAATGGCTCATACTTGCAATTCTAACACATCAGAATCATACCAGCTGCTCCTCCTTAGTAGCTGCTCCCCATCATCAATCTGGATCCCAAGATATGATTATGATATCCACCAGACTGATGCACATCAGTGCATCCTAGTTCATTACCGGAGGGGCCATGACCCCTAACTTCTCCCGGAGATATTCAAAAGAGTCTTTGGGAAGAGGTTTAGTAAAGATATCTACAATCTGATCCTTGGAGGGAACATACTCCAATCTAACTTCTTCCTTGTTCACTTGTTCTCTCAAAAAGTGAAACTTGATAGATATGTGCTTAGTCTTAGAATGCAATACCAGATTCTTAGAAATATTAATTGCACTTGAATTATCACAGAAAATTGTGATAGGCTCCTCATATTCAACTTTAATGTCTCTTAGCATCTGCTTCATCCATAAGATTTGAGTGCAACTACCTGCTGCTGCAATGTATTTTGCTTCAGTTGTAGACAGAGATATTGCATCTTGTTTCTTGCTTAGCCAAGAAACCAATCTCTTCCCCAAAAAGAATGCTCCACCATTGGTGCTCTTCCGGTCATCCACATCTCCTACCCAATCTACATCTGTGTAAGCATGAAGAGAGAAATCCGGATCTCTAGGGTACCATAGACCATACTCAGCTGTTCCTTTCAAGTACCTGAAATTTTTTTGATTGCCATAACATGAGATTCTTTAGGATCAGCCTAGAATCTTGCTACAAGACCAACAACCTGCATTATATCTGGTCTAGTCTGAGTGAGATACAACAATCCACCAATCATTGATCTATACTTTGTCTGATCTGCCTTTGGGGAGTCATCATCTTTGCTCAACTTACATCCGGTTGCCATGGGAGTGTTCATTGGCTTTGAATCTTCCATACCAAATTTCCTCAACAATTCTTTCACATATTTGGTCTAAGAAATGAAGATCCCTTTCTTTGTTTGAGTAATTTGCAGACCCAAGAAGAAATTCATTTCACCAAGCATAGACATTTCAAACTCACTTTTCATCTGATTTGCAAAAGTTTTGCACATACTATCTCTTCCTCCAAAAATGATATCATCCACAAACACTTCAACAATCAAAATGTTTTCATGATCAATTTTGAAATATAAGTTACTGTTAGCAGTACCTTTGTTGAATCCAATCTGCACAAGATGCTTATCCAACCTTTCATACCATGCTCTTGGGGCTTGCTTTAATCCATACAATGCTTTCTTCAACTTGCAGACCATATCATCATTATCAAATAATTGAAATCCATCCGGTTGTTCAATGTAAACTTCTTCTTCTAGATCACCATTTAGGAAGGTAGATTTGACATCCATCTGATATACCTTGAAGTCTTTAAAGGTAGCAAATGCAAGAAATAATCTGACTGCTTCAATTCTTGCCAACGGAGCAAAGGTCTCTTCAAAATCAATTCCTTCTATTTGAGAGTAGCCTTTGCAGACCAATCTAGCTTTGTTTCTGATTACTTCACCAGCTTCATTCAGTTTGTTCTGAAAGACCCATTTGGTTCCAATCACATTCCTGTCTCTAGGTCTGGGAACAAGATCCCAAGTATGATTTTTCTTAATTTGCATCAATTCATCTTCCATTGCTTTGGTCCAGTTTTCATCATTGTAGGCTTTATTTATTGTTTTAGGTTCAATCTTTGAAATCAGACAACATTCATCCTGATTTTGAGCAACATTCCTTCTAGTTTGCACACCTTTGCTTCTGTCACCTATGATCTGATCTTCAGAGTGGTTCAGTCTTACATACCTTGGAATTTTAGGAGTATCCTGCACTGCTGCTTCTTGATCAGGCTCATTCAGACCTATCTCTTCTTCCTGATTTACCGGATCAGGCTGACTCTGACTTACCAGAGAGGATTGAGTTCCTTGAACCTAAACACCATCTTGGTCATCTTCATCAAACTCATAAAATCTTGAGGGCTTCTCAATTCCTTCATCAACTTTCACATTAGTGCTTTCTATCATCTTCCTCAGTCTCTTATTGTAACACCGGTATGCTTTGCTTTGAGTGGAGTTACCCAAGAAAATTCCTTCATCACTTCTAGCATCAAACTTTCCTAGATCTTCATCTCTTTTAATATAACACTTGCTACCAAATACTCTAAAATATTTCATAGTAGGAGTGATGCCAAACCAGAGTTCATAGGGGGTCTTACCAGTGTTGTTTCTGATTTGAAATTGATTGAGAGTGTAGATTGCAGTGCTGATAGCTTCTTTCCAAAACATTTGAGGAACATTTGCTTCCAACATCATTGTCCTGGTAGCTTCCTGGATGGTCCAGTTCTTTCTCTCAACTACTCCATTCTGCTGTGGAGTCCTAGGAGCAGATAATTGTCTCCTTATACCCTGCTTCTCACAAAAGTCAATGAACTCACCAGATGTAAATTTACCACCTCTATCAGACCTTAGACATTTCAGTTTCAATCCGGTTCGATTCTCTACCATAGCTTTGAAGATTTTGAACTTCTCAAGGGCTTCTGATTTCTCCTTTAGGAAGGTAACCCACATCATCCAGGAATGGTCATCAATTAGTAACATGAAATATCTATCACCTTGCAAACTCTTGATTCTTGTCGGACCATAGAGATCAGTATGTACTAATTCCAACAATCCGGTAGAGGATTGATCTTTGCTTTTGAAGGAGACTCTACTCTGTTTACCTAGCTGACATTCTTTGCACAAACTATTTGTAGGTTTCATCAATTTTGGAAGATCTCTTACAGCCTGAATATTGCTTATCTTGATGATGTTATCAAAATTTACATGACACATTCTTCTATGCCATAACCAACTCTGATCAACTTGAACAAACAGACAACTTTTATTTGAACCAACCAGATGAAAGATATTACCTTTTGTTTGAGCACTAGATGTAATTTCAGTTCCGGAGCTTGTAAAGATTCTGCATTTTCCATTCTTGAACCAGAGATCATAGCCTTTGTCCACTAACTGACCAACACTGAGAAGATTGTGCTTCAATCCTTCAACATATAGTACATTACCTATTTTGCTCTTTCCATCAAAGGAAATAGTTCCCCTACCTCTGATTCTGCCAACAGAATTGTCACCAAACTTTACCATTCCTCCTTCATACCTTTCCAAATCCAAGAACTTATTCTTGTCACCAGTCATATGGTGAGAACATCCACTGTCAATAACCCAATCATCCTTTTCTTCCACTTGAGCAGCCAAAGCTCTATCCACAACCTTGTGATTGATAGATTCAGAGGATATTGAATCTTCTTCCTTGATGGCAATAAACACCCATTCATTTCTGGCTTTGCTTCCTAGTTCTGATTCATCATCTATTATTCCTTCATTGTCATCTTCTTCATGAACATAATAGCAGTTCTTTTGAAACCTTTATCTGTTAGTATTAGACCTTGCAGATCTTTCTGGACATCTTGAAGCAAAATGACCAATCTTATTGCAGTTGAAGCACTTAAAGGGTAGTTTTCCTTCATACTTACCAGATCCTCTTGGCAGTCTCTTTGCAATGAGGGCTTCAAGTTGAGCTGTTTCTGCTTCTTCTTCTTCCATGTCTCTTCTTGCTTGATTATACCATGACATCTTCCTTTAAGAGTTTTCTCCTGGATTCAGTCTTGGAAGGATCATCTCCAAACTCAGTCATTTCAAATGCAGCTAGTTTTCCAGCCAATTGTTCTCTTGTGATAGTTGTGTGGGCTCTAAATTCATCAATGGCAGCAACCTTGATTTTGTAGGCAGCAGGAAGGGATCTGAGGATTTTGCAAATAATTTCATTTTCATCCAGAGTTCCACCAGCATTTCTAATTCCACATACCAGCTCATTCACTCTTGGCATAAAGGTAGTGATGTTTTCATCATCTCTCATCTTCAATCTTTCAAATTTCCCTTTCAGACTTTGCAACCTTGCACTCTTGACAAACTCATCTCCTTCATACAGAAGTTCTAGTTTAGTTAGGATCTCATATGCAGTTGGTAGGTCAATAACATTTGAGAGATCTGAGTCATTCAATGCACTTAGAAGAGCTTCCTTGGTCTGCAGATTATTTTTAGCATCTGTGATTTCATTAAGAGTTGTCGGACCACCTTGTGGAGGTACATATGGTTTTGAGACCATGGCCAAGTATGCTTTTCCCATACATTCCAAGTGACATTTCATGCGACCTTTCCAGAGAGTGAAGTTGGTTCCATCGAACTTTGGACTATCCTTCTTGTATGATGACATCATGGATCTCCTCAAACAGTTAAGCTCCTTTTAGAGGAACTTGGCTCTAATACCAATTGTTGGATCTAGGGCATACAACTGAGAGGGGGGGTGAATCAATTGTATATAAACTTGCTTTTTACTTCAAACACTTGATTCTTCTTTGTTAGTTAACAGCATATCAATTAATCATCCATGAAAGCATAATGCATAAACATAAGAGCAAATAAACATCAACACATTGAACACCAAGATTTTGACATGGAAAACCCGGTTAAGGGAAAAACTACGGGGTGATTAACCCAAGGATTATTCTCTGTTAGAAGAATAAGAAAAAGAATGGCACTTGCCAATTAGGGCTCACTGCCCGAGCACACTGCTCACAAAGAGGCCCACTGCCTACAAGGAGACACACTATCTACAAAGTGATAAGAATCACAATCTTGAACTAGAGAATGACATCCCTACCATGTCTGGATCAGTTCCATTTAAGCCCAAAAGTCCCTGCTCTACCTTTCGCACTTCTCTTTGCTATGCCACACTCATCCACACAATCCACACAACAAAATGAATTCTCAAACACTTATTTATACAAGACATCGACTTAGGAATAATCATCTAAGTCAGCAATCAACCATAAGGACATTCGCAAGATGATTAATACATCCGGTCGGCCACCACAAGAACATTCGCAAGATGAACAACTCATTCGGTCAGCTAGTCTGAACAAGAACTTCATCCGGAGGAATATCTTCAATTTCGGGCTCTACCACCAATGCTGATCAACAACACAACCTCAACACAATCCAAGAACCTTCACAAGCCTACCTGAATGACCAGGTACATCCGCACTTCCTCTACTTACTGAAATCTCTTCTCTTCCTCATCCAGAACTTCAAGAACACAGTCTGTCGCCACTGTCACAGTGCAAAAGGTACTTTCAGACCTCAAAATCATACACAACTCAAGATGACACATCACAAGGACATCCAAAACACTCTTTCCAATCTACAGATTAGGATTATACAATTCCAGACCTCACCGGACCTTTATGTGATCCTCTGTCACCTCTGAACACTTGCCGGAACTGGTTCCACACAGACAGCCACAACTTCTTCAGATCTTCATGTGGACCTCTAAAATCTTAACTGAAACATCTCAAGACTCATATCTACAAACCCTTTAATCCGCATCCTCCATTTCTCAATCTATACAATACATTTGCCTTCTTCTCATCACTGTTCTTCACTGTTCCTGACTGAGGCTAATTTTCTCAATATCCTCAGCACACAGCTCATCCAATCCTTCTTGTCAATGCAATATGAGTATGTTGACATTAATGACAACACTGGTTCACCTCATACTTGCAACATAAATATGCTGACATATCGTAGATAACTAAATATCATTAGCATATTTGAGCTAAATACATGTAGTATTGAAAATATCATGCAAAGAATTGCAAGTAATGATAGAAATCATGCAAATATCAACTTGTAGGCACATTATTTGAGTGAATTCATAGTGTAGAGGTAGAATTGTTGGAGATTTATGCAAAGCATATATAAAGAGAAGGATATTTGAAGGAATATTGAGGAACTTTGCAGAAGCAATTGAAATACGTAAGACCCCTGAATGATTAACAGCAACACACATCAACCACTGAGTAGCATCAGTAGATTATGAACTAATCAACGGAGAGTTGGGATCATGAATTCTTTGAATTCATCGTATCTTTCAAGATGAATAAAGGTTGTTGTGTAACTTTTATTCTATGTTTATGTATGACTGACATCATCATCAACATAAATTGGCACTAGAAGGAGGGCCTAAACAAAGAATCTGTGAATTTCTGCAAATGTTGCATAAATATTTCATCATTTGAGGTTAATGTCTGCAAATATCTCTTATCTGAGAGGTTTTGGTTGCATCCTTGCAAGGATCTAGCTCATAGCTTCAAAGATTCGTTGAATTTTTTGAGCTTTCAAAGTTTTTATTCTGAGATATGATAGATCTCATTAAAATTTCAAAATCCTAAAAATTGAAAATAGAATCTCATTTTGATGGACATATATGAAAACAATTGTCAAGTTAACATTTCTTTATTTTAGGAAACTTTGAATAAGCAGCTCTATCCTCAAAGTTTATCTAACTTTGGTTTATCCAGTTGTTGCACGATACACCAGACTGTAGAACACAGTGAAATTAATTGTCTAACTTTTCTTATAAGGTTGGATCTATATTTTAAAGGAATAATATTATTTATAGATGTGTTCAGGGCTAAAGCCTGGTAGGGAAATGAAGAAATTCTGGAGCAACAAGTAGATGCAGCACCAGAAGTTATTAGTTGTCCAGACACTGAAGTGGAGCCCTTTAAAGATTTTGAATTATACTTGTCTAGAAATATACAGTGTAGTCAAATATTAGGTTTATCCACTGATGATGTCCTGATTGAAAGTTAGTGCAGATTACATGACGAAGAGCATTCAGAAAGGGATTGTGTTGCTTTCTTGGTCATGTTGGAGAAGACTCGAATTATGGAATAGCAAAGAGAAGCAACACCCCTAATGATGAGTTGTTTAGAAAATACAATAGCTGAATCAATTATAGAAGGTAAAGAAGAGGAAACATCTTTCTTTGAGTCATTCTATGGTGAGATTGATAGGAGTTCTCTACTTTATGCTAAAGGTGAGGTAGAGTGCAGGTATGAATCTTTTGAAAATTGTGGAGAAGAAACCACTTGTTAGGATAAAGTCTTTGATTATGATCCTAATACTTTTGATAAGGATAATGAAACATCTTTCCTTGAGTTATTCTATGGTAAAAAGGAATGGAGATAGGTGGAAGAATTTAAATGCATTACTACTGATGAAGTTCCCATGATAGCAACTAATGGAGTCATAGAAAAGAAGCTAAATCCTGATTTCATAGCTGACTCCTTTAAATTGAATGATCAAATGCAAGAATGTTGCAGGTCAATGGAACCAGATACCTTACTGGATGGAAAATATGAGTTATTTGATGAACAACTCATGAAAGTTGAAGATGCAGAAAGCTTTGGAATTGTTGTGCATAATCAGATGCCAATCCAATGTCATTTTGAAAATAAAATAGGGGAGTATTTCTATCAATTGGGAGTTGTTTCACCTTTACAGTTAAATGATTTAGAAATGATAAATTTCTGTATATCAGGTTATGAAGATACTCATTTAGATGCTGATGTGCAGAAAATTAAAGAAAACATTGAGGTACTGTTTGAAGTCAAGAATCAGACATACATCCAGAATGAGGAGACAGAGCTGGATAAAGATGAAGGATTAATACTTCAAGAGTCATACATCCTTCAATTTGAAGTGAGACTAAATACTGAGCTAAGCAATGAAAGTGCCAAGTCAAATGGAGGACCAGTTGTCAATGAAGAAGCATATTCAACAGGATCAGAAATACATCAGGTTGTATTTCTCCTTTCCACAGTAAATAGTGTTGAATACTATTTTGATTATAGAAATTCAGGAGATAAGACATGCATATGGATTAATCATGAACATGATGAGCTTCCTCAGTTGCTGATAATCAGAGGTTATTCTATTACACAATGAATTTAGAATACAAGAATATTTTTTAGAATACAAGGATGAATTTGCTAGGATTAGAACCATAACTAGTGCCCTGATGCTCCTACATAATATAAGGAAGTATGCAAATACAGGTGTCTTTGGATCTTATCATGGGTTTTATTTACCTTGTAGGGTTTGTATATAGTTTGGTAGAGTAGTTGTTTTGTTTCCTTTCTTTGCTTTCTTGTTTTGTTTTCTGTTGTTTCCTTTTGTAGTTAGTTGTTTGTATAGTTTGCTTAGTGTGTTTTGTTTTTGTTTTGTTTGCTTGTTGAGTTCTATTTTGGTTAGTCAAGATGATGCAACTCATCACCCTAAGAAAATAATTAAATTGTTAAGATTCAAGTGATGAGAACAAATTCATATATAGGTTATGACTCATTTTGAGAAGTATTGGTGATCAGGTCTATGATATTTTTTCATCAGGATGCCTTTTCTTGACTAAAGTGACTCTTTCACAATGACTCACCTAACATCCTTGGGTTTGTTGAACACACAAGTATAGGTGTTAAGTGAAAAATCTAAAGGGACTCCCTTGCTACCAATGCAATCTCCAACCTAAATCAGCAAGTGACCATACCTTGCACACTAAGCTTACATGACATCAGATTTATAGACTATAAAATATTGAAAAATCAGAAAAGAAATAAAATTAGGCCATCTAAGTAACTCTACTGGGGCTATAGACGCCTGCTGGTAGTGGGGCTCTACTTCAGGAGATTGTATAGATAACCTTGCTAGGGCTATGGATGGCTATTGGCAGCAAGGCTCTATCTAGGTTGGCTATGAGGGATGCTCCCAAACTATGTAGCTTAACATCATCTACTCAGGCTTTCAACTTGCTTTCAAGATGAGGATAATTAATCATTTGCACACACCTGATCCTTTATGATGCAGAGGCATCCACACTAAAACCTTGACATACAGCATGTATGTCCGCAACCCTTCATCATCATCATCATATTTCCCTTAACACTGTCAGCATCATCATATTTTCTCTGCCGACCGATATCCTCCTGCAGACAAACCTTCGCTCTTTCGCCTGTCAGTAGCATCATCATATCCGGCTATCGGCAGCATCATCATATTCGGCAAGCGCAAACATCCTCCTGATGTTCACTGTTCATCTTACCGCCAACCTCTATCTTCATCATCATGATGTTCAACATCATGTTCATCAGCAGGATATAAAACATCCGGTTCCTCCCATATATCTTGATGATGACAACCTCATGCACCCTTCCTTCGATGCTTACGTCACCCCAATATCCTGATGACGATTATCCTGATGACGATGACGTCACATGCAGTTCCTTCAATATCCTGCTGTCGGCCAAACTTAACAATATCGGCCCGCGATGGTTTTATCAACCCGATCTTCTACCTTATGCCGATACACTCCTCCTCGGCAACACCTGATGATGATCACCCCAATGCACATTCACTTTATGCAAACGATTGCATCATGCTCATCTCCACTTACTCGGATGACACCCGAAGTAATTGCAGGATATACACAGAAATATCCTGATGATGCCATTGCGATGGATTTTCCAACCTTAGCGAATTTCGATCCGCCGAACCTCCTGAGATGACCCGATCCACTTCCTGGACAACTTTCCTGACTCTAACTATCAGCACGACCTAGCACATACCCATGCTAGGGTCCTCAACACCTTTCGACGACGATCCTGCACACCTGCATGCAAACGAACACAAAATGCAGACTAAACCCTAAACTACTGTACATAGCCATTCCACCGATTCGATGAATCAACCGGTGGAATGGATCAGCGAATCCATGAAACCACCAAAACAACAAATCGATCACACAATGGAATCCAAACAGAGAATTGACACAACAGGATCTCTTTATTGATTTCAAAAGATGCAAATACAATATTCAATCTCTCCCTGCAATCTAACTCCTCTGCTCAATGCAATCTAGCTTCTCAACATCTATGTCTAAAACCAACCGATCCTCATGCATAAATAGGATCTCTTGCGAGTACTACTGACCCGACTCCAAGCGGCTGGGAAATCTCTCCAGGCGGCTGGGAGATCCAACCGGACCTACAGCATAACAGCTGTCTTAACAAACTACCTAAAAATAGTAAAGTATGGTCAACATGACCTTATTACATGCATTGGTCTTATCAGACCTTCTTGGAAACATTAACAAGACTCAAAACAAACTAACTGCCTCATGGAGGCCAGCTGTCAGGTAGGTGCTCCTGCACCATACTCCCCAACAGAAAAGAACTCATGTCCCATGAGTTAGGTTGTGGAAGTCCTCCACCTTTACACTTTGTCATGTCAGTGTTCTGACCTGTTCCAGCTTTGTCCTCTGCTAGGTCTTGGCTGCTCCAAGACTTCTGAACTGTAACTTACTGTCTTGCAAGTAAATCCTCATGCCTGTCAATGTAGGCCCTTCTCTCACATACCTTGTGTTTGTCAGGTTGTCTAACCAGAACCTCTGTCTGAACTGCCTCTTGAACTTCTGCAATGTTCAACTCTGTCTTTCTTTCAACCTTTATAGGACAAACAATAGTCCCAACTATGACAACATCCTTGTCATTCTTCTCAACTGGTTGCTATTTGCAAACCTGTTTCTGCACCTGCTGCTGACCTCTGTCAGTCAAAACTGAAGCTTTCTTCAACCTATTGTCCTTAACAACTCCTTTCCCTGCAGTGTCCTCAACTGCCTTTATGCCTTCACCTATAGGCATCTGCACAAACTCCTTCGTTCCCACTAAAATGATTTTGGCTGCCCCCTGTGCTGCAGCATCTTCCTGCAATGGCATCAACATAATAGTTTTCCCATCTTTCTTGATGGTGTAGGTATTAGCATACCCATCATACAGTACCCTCCTATCAAATTGCCATGGTCTACCCAACAGTAGGTGACAACATTCCATGGGCAAAATGTCACACAAAACTCTATCATGATATGCTCCAATCTGAAAATCCACATATGCCTGTTCATAGACAAAAAGTGATTGACTATCACTCACCCAAGATGTCTTGTAAGGGTGATGGTGTGGAATCCTTTCCAAATTCAGTTTATCCACCATTTCCTGAGATACCATGTTGTCTGTTGAACCAGTATCAATGACAACCTTACATACCTTACCTTTGCTCTTGCATGTGGTCTTGAAAAGAGCTCTTCTTTGCATCATATCCTTTGATGTCTGCAAACTAATTCTCCTTAGCATCAATGCTTCTCCCTCCTCAGGATATCCATAACCGTCAGGATCCCTATCTCCTTGATAAGTGTTTGAACTCTGCACACTTTGCTCTACTTTCTCTTCTTGCACAAGTTGTACTTTCTTGTCATTCGTTCTATCATTTCTGGATGATGAACCTTTGCTTTCTAGACATTTGAAAAATGGATGACCAAACTCACCACAGGTGTAACACTTTCCTGAAAATGTAGTAGAACCTCTACCACCTCCAAATCTGCCTCTATTACCTTTCCATCCACCTCTGAAATCAGATTGTCCCTGTCCTTTACCAGTGTCTTCTTGACCCTCATTGGTTTGCCTTGTTGTAGGGGCTGCTCCTCTTCCCCTCATATTGTTTCCTCTTCCTCTCATGGACTTATCTTGTCCCCTATTCATCTTTTCTTCAATCTTGATTGCCATTTGGTAACAATCCTCCACACTCTTAGGGTTAGCTAAAACTAACTCATCCTGTATGTTCAATCTCAAACCAGCCAAGTACCTAGCCACCTTTTCTACCTCATTCTCATGATGACCAAATCTCATACTCAACTTATAAAACTCCTCAGTATATGCCTTCACATCCATTTCCTTCTGCCTTAAAAATTGCAGCTTCTTAAACATCTGGATTTCATAATCCCTAGGCAAGAATTTACCTTTGATCCTTGCTACCATCTTATCCCATGAAGTGATCTTTGACCTTCCTTGTTTCCTTCTCTCGGATTGTACATAATCCCACCATACCAAAGCATGACCTCCTAACTTGGTCTTTGCAATCTTTACCTTCTGATCCTCAGCAACATCTTCACATTCAAAGTGATTATCAAGTGCAGCAATCCAATCCAGCAACTCATCTTCATTCAAACTTCCATTATACTTGGAAACATCAACCTTTACCTTAGGTTTATCACTCGGCACTGCCTTTAACAGTTTTGCAAATCTTTGGTCTTCAGCATCCAGATCTTTAGCTACCTCTTCATATTCTTCAACAGCATCTTCATCTTCTTCAGACTCACTGTCTTCCACTTCCCTCTTTTTGTTCCTTTCCAAGGCTACAAGCCTGGCTTGAAGTGCTTCAGCAAGCTCCTTCATCTTCCTCATCTCTCTGGCATGTTTTTCCTTCATCTCCTGCAATTCCCTTGCAGTACCATTACCTTTCGGAGGCATTTTGTCAACCTCTCACTCCTCTACCTCTGTCCTTTCAGTGACAGAATCAACTCTACTTCTGCCCTTTTGGTGACAGAATCAACACACAACAGCCCAGACCTTTTGCTGAGCTCTGATACCACTATGATGCAGAGGCATCCACACTAAAACCTTGACATACAGCATGTATGTCCGCAACCCTTCATCATCATCATCATATTTCCCTTAACACTGTCAGCATCATCATATTTTCTCTGCCGACCGATATCCTCCTGCAGACAAACCTTCGCTCTTTCGCCTGTCAGCAGCATCATCATATCCGGCTATCGGCAGCATCATCATATTCGGCAAGCGCAAACATCCTCCTGATGTTCACTGTTCATCTTACCGCCAACCTCTATCTTCATCATCATGATGTTCAACATCATGTTCATCAGCAGGATATAAAACATCCGGTTCCTCCCATATATCCTGATGACGACAACCTCATGCACCCTTCCTTCGATGCTTACGTCACCCCGATATCCTGATGACGATTATCCTGATGACGATGACGTCACATGCAGTTCCTTCAATATCCTGCTGTCGGCCAAACTTAACAATATCGGCCCGCGATGGTTTTATCAACCCGATCTTCTACCTTATGCCGATACACTCCTCCTCGGCAACACCTGATGATGATCACCCCAATGCACATTCACTTTATGCAAACGATTGCATCATGCTCATCTCCACTTACTCAGATGACACCTGAAGTAACTGTAGGATATACACAGAAATATCCTGATGATGCCGTTGCGATGGATTTTCCAACCTTAGCGAATTTTGATCCGCCGAACCTCCTGAGATGACCCGATCCACTTCCTGGACAACTTTCCTGACTCTAACTATCAGCACGACCTAGCACATACCCATGCTAGGGTCCTCAACACCTTTCGACGACGATCCTGCACACCTGCATGCAAATGAACACAAAATGCAGACTAAACCCTAAACTACTGTACATAGCCATTCCACCGATTCGACGAATCAACCGGTGGAATGGATCAGCGAATCCATGAAACCACCAAAACAGCAAATCGATCACACAATGGAATCCAAACAGAGAATTGACACAACAGGATCTCTTTATTGATTTCAAAAGATGCAAATACAATATTCAGTCTCTCCCTGCAATCTAGCTTCTCAACATCTATGTCTAAAACCAACCAATCCTCATGCATAAATAGGATCTCTTGCAAGTACTACTGACCCAACTCCAAGCGGCTGGGAAATCTCTCCAAGCGGCTGGGAGATCCAACCGGACCTACAGCATAACAGCTGTCTTAACAAACTACCTAAAAATAGTAAAGTATGGTCAACATGACCTTATTACATGCATTGGTCTTATCAGACCTTCTTGGAAACATTAACAAGACTCAAAACAAACTAACTGCCTCATGGAGGCCAGCTGTCAGGTAGGTGCTCCTGCACCACTTTATTAGCATTGTTGCCATGATGAAAACCTTATCATTCAGAAAGATTATAAGTGCTCATGCTTAGAAAGAGTTAGAATACTATGTTAGAGTGTGTTCACATCACTTGAATCATTGGAATTTAGTTTGTTTTCTTTGGTGGCAAGTTGTTGTGTGGTTACACAACACGCCCCATTTTTGACTTGACAAAATAGGGACCCAACTTTGCTAGCTTGCTCCTTTACTTTTGTGTTATGGGCGGTAATGGTAAAACATCATCAGTCAGTATGTATGTACTTAATGTCAGGTATATTTGTGATCTTCAAGTCTGAACCCAAATTCCAAAGTTTGAATCTTTCCTCAAGAAGCCTGCCATGTGAAAGAGTGTAAAATTCTAGGTAGGTTTGCCTTTTACATCACCCTGAAATTCGGCCAAATGAGAAAGTAATGGCCAGTCAAAGTTCTAGTCAAACCTGATATTCAAGAGGGGGGGTCATATTCCAAACATTAGTCACCTTGTGTAATATCACCCTGATATTATAAGATCACCCTGATGCCAGTTTATCACCTGATAATCATTTGGTTCGTGAATTTTGGACGTCAATTTTATGTGATAGTGGTATTTGCCCATCAAACATCTTTATATATTTTGCAGGGGTCATATTTCAAACATTGCCCGATATTCTAAATATCACCCGATGTTTCAAATATCACCCTATCGCAAAATATCACCCTAGTGCCAATATACTGATGACGTCATTCAACCCCGATGAACAAAGAAAATCACCCTGACGGTGACGTCATCATCCTTTTTATCTCGCAGAGGTATTTTTCCAATGATCGCCCTTTTAAATAACATGATGATGACGTCAGCTTATCCCATTCCACAAAGGACCCAATATGATGGTGACATCATCAATCGGCTTGAACTCCGAAGGTCATCTGATTTCTAACATCCGTCATCTTTTCTAATATGACTAATCTTTCATAACATGACGGTGACGTCATTCTGACTCGATATATAAAAAGCTTGACATGATCGTGACGTCATCTTATTTGGAGGGTGATATTCCTCAATATCAGGGTCATATTTCTTAACATCACTTGATTTCCTTCAGTATGACCATGACGTCAGCCTTTCACATTTTAACGAAGCCCATCCATCATGATGACATCATCATCATATCCTGATCTATGAAAAGAGTCATATTAGTTAATATCCCTCATATTAACTAATGTGCATACCCGGACGCGATAGTTTTATTCA
This sequence comes from Cunninghamia lanceolata, assembly GCA_027924645.1. Taxonomy (NCBI): domain Eukaryota; kingdom Viridiplantae; phylum Streptophyta; class Pinopsida; order Cupressales; family Cupressaceae; genus Cunninghamia; species Cunninghamia lanceolata. The sequence goes on along the minus strand of BSBN01000391.1, from coordinate 38,559,414 downwards.
ATGGAATTTAGTGAACAAAAGCGCATGTATTGCATATGCATGGTCTTATGCATGCAATAACTGAAAATGTAAGGCTTGCATATCATATGAAGGGTCACATTACCCTTGGAATACAAAAAAGGCTACCGGAAGGTGAAACTATTTGCAAGAATTCAAAGAAATTCAAAAAAAATTAGGAAATTTTTTTACCTTCCCCTTGGCAGGGTCATAACTCCTAGCTATTTTATCAGAATTTAAACTCTTTGGACTCATTGGAAAGATAAACTAGTTATCTAGTTTGAGTTGCCTGGTTACTTAGGCTTAACACCAAGTTACCGATGAAGTCTTGAGCCCTAATTTCGCTCCGAAGGCCTCTAAAAATTCAATTTACCAAGATGTAGAAAATACCAAGAATCATATTTTTGATATTTTTATCAAAAATCACTCAAATGACCATGGACCTAATTAGACATTGAAGCCATTTTAAGGTCTGAGAGCATGTTTTTCAGTCAACGATAGCCACCTAGACCCTCTTGACCACCTATGGACATTTAATTACGTGAATTTTCACAGATGTTCAATATTCATAACCCAATATATATGGGTTTGCAAATTCACAGCTTGATAAAATATAAATGTTTATTTTCCTGCTAGTTATTAAATGATGATGCTTAATTCTTGTCTGTTTGTTGCAGGAGGTTGAAGCTATTTGGAGTTTGGCTGAAAATTGTAGAGTTGCATGCAGAGGTAACATGAACCAGAGCTGAGGAGGATATTGTCAAATATGCTATTTGTTAGCTAAAGGATGGACTAGGTCAAAGATGCTGGAATATTCTATGCCAGCTGTATAGTTGCCAACTGGCAGGCACGTGCTATTCATTTGGACTGTTGATCTTAATAGATAAATCTTGACTGTAGGTCATTTGTAACCATTCCCTCACCTTATTCTATAAAAGATGCAGGGATGTGATAATTTGAGCATTCAGAAGCTTAATTGAAATTTGACTGCTGAAATATTAGGGCCTATTTCAAAGCTATTGTAAGCATACATATCATTGCATACTTAATGAAAGAGAAGACCATTTGATTACAAATCATCATAAATCCTAAGTAATCAGTGTTTGAATTCTTGATACATGCTTTGATTTGCTGCGTCCCTTGCAGTGCTTATCAGTCTATATGTGTTGTCTTCATTCTTTTTCCTTTGAAGTTAGCATCATCTGTATCTAGCTGTGGAACATCTTGGTGAAAATATGGTTTGATTTCTTCTCCTCATGACTGTATCTGGTATGTATGTGGTTCAATAGCTAAGATTCACCAAATTTGAAGTATTCTTTTAATTTTCTTTAAATTTTAGAATAATTCACCATCATAATTGCAAATAATAGATAATCAGAAGCAAATAACATGAAATATGTTGACATATCATAGATAACTAAATATCATTAGCATATTTGAGCTAAATGCATGTAGTATTGAAAATATCATCCAAAGAATTGCAAGTAATGATAGAAATCATGTAAATATCAACCTGTAGGCACATTATTTGAGTGAATTCATAGTGCAGAGGTAGAATTGTTGGAGATTTATGCAGAGCAGATATAAAGAGCAAGATATTTGAAGGAATATTGAGGAACTTTGCAGAAGCAATTGAAATACGTAAGACCCTTGAATGATTAATAGCAACACACATCAACCACTGAGTAACGTCAGCAGATTATGAACTAATCAACGGAGACTTGGGATCATGAATTCTTTGAATTCATCGTATCTTTCAAGATTAATAAAGGTTGTTGTGTAACTTTTAGTCTATGTTTGTGTATGACTAACATCATCATCAACAGTGCCCAAGACTAAATTTGGCCTCTTAGAGCATCTTATGATGTGTCATAACTATCATAGATTCCATAAAAGAGTATCTTTCCAAGATAGGAACCTTGGGCTAAATATAGAAATATACAACTAACATATCCATCATATGCATCATAGAATCTTATGACAACTTACAACTGTCATAGATGCACTTACCAAACATTATGACAGTTGTTGTACATGCCAAATATAGTAGATTCCTCAAGGGAGCATGCCTGCCCTCATTTACTTTGAGTTTTTACATTTTCCAACAGTAAAAGTCACTCCGTAATTACCTCTGGTTACTCTGAAATTACCCCTACCAGTGAAACTAGTACATCTCTGCATGGATAATTACTAATTACATATAATAAATGGAATAAATACAATATTGGGATTTACAAGGTTAATGGCACCTCATCCCAACATTCTCCCACTTGATATTATACATTGTAAATCAACCCATAGGAAATCAAATGAAAAATAATTAGGCACAATAAATAAGGCCCATGGCCTTTCTACACCACATGAACTTCTCTATGGTCACAGGTTTGGTCAATGAATCTACAACATCCTCCTGAGTGTCTATCTTCTTCAGCTCAATGTCTCTATTTGCAACCAACTCTTGAATAAAGTGATACTAAACATCAACATGCTTAGTCTAAGCATGATACATAGGATTCTCGGCCAGACAGATAGCACTTTGGCTATCACAACCAATCTAAATGATCCTACAATCAAAACCAATACCTGTACAAAGTCTCCTTGACCAAAATGCCTCCTTAGAGACATGAGCAGTAGCCATATACTCTGCTTCTGTGGTGGACAAAGCAACTGTGGGCTACCTCTTACTCATCCAACTCACTGCTCCTCCAAACAGAGTAAACACATAGCCACTAGTGGACCTTCGACTAACTAAGTCACCTGCCCAATCTGTATCAACAAAACCCTGTATGTCAAAAGATTTGTCAACACTATCAGTACCAGAATAAACCAAACAATAGTCAGGAGTACCTGCAAGATATTTAATCACCCTCTTCACATAGTTCCAATGCTGTCTACCAGGGTTAGACATAAATCTACTCAAAACTCCTACTGTGTGGGCAATATATGGTCTACTGTAAACCATTGCATACATCAAACTCCCTACAACACTAGCATATGGCACATTAGACATATCCTCAAAATCATCCTCAGTCTTTGGAAACATATCTAACAAAAGCTTAGTACCAATGGGTAAAGGAACTCTAACTAGGTTACAGTCCTGCAAACTAAACCTCTACAAAATAGTATTCACATACTTACTTTGTGACAACCAAAACTTTTTGTTAACTTTGTCCCTCCTGATATCCATTCCCAAAATATACCTTGCAGCACCAAGATCCTTCATCTCAAATGTACTTGAAAGTTGGGCTTTAAGCTCACTAATCATACCCTTAGTATTGCTGAAAAACATGTCATCAACATACAAAGCAATAACTAGTATAGAATCATCAACACAATGAATGTAAACATAGTAATCCTCCTCGCTTCTAACAAAACCCAATTTTAAAAAAAATGATTCAAACTTTTGATACCACATTCTGGGGGACTGTTTCAAACCATAGAGAGACCTCTTTAACCTGCAAACCCAATGTTCTTTCCCTTTTACCTCAAAACCTAGAGGTTGTTGCATATAAATTTCTTCTTCAAGATCTCCATGCAAGAACGTAGTCTTAACATCCATTGCTCAATCTCCCAATCATAAGCTACAACAATGGATAAGAGAAATCTAATAGAAGTTAATTTAGCAACAAGAGAGAATATCTTACCAAAATCAACTCCCTCTCTTTGGGAGTAGCCCTTGGCTATTAGTCTTTCCTTATACGTCTCCAATGACCCATCTGCTCCAAACTTCTTCTTGAAGACCCACTTACAACCTATGTCCTTTCTTCCTTTGGGAAAATGAACAAGATCCCAAGTGTTACAAGCATCTAAAGCCATCATCTCCTCATGCATGACTAATTGACAAGACTCACTATCATCTGTAGAAATAGCTTCCCTGTAGGATCTAGGTTCATCGTTAGTACTCAATAAAGCATATACACAAGAGAAATCTGGTGGGCTATACCTGTCAACTGGATTCTATTGTCTTGTGGATCTCCTCAAGGGTGGAGTAAGAGGCTCCACTCATTCTTCTGCATGATCATTTGCACCAACTTCTTCTGTCACAACAGATTCATCTTCATCAGAACTATTTGAATCTTCTTCTTCTTCTTCTTCTTCACCCCCCAATCCATCATTCTATTCTTCTCGAGGTGCATCTTGCTGCTCTAAATCAAAGTGCACCTTTTTTACCTTTTCTTCTTTTTCTTTTGGTTGTTGAGGTTCAGAAATAGCTCTAAGTTCCCTAAAAATAACATCTCTAGAAAAGATAATCTTGCAGGTTAGTGGATTCCAAAGCTTATAGCCTTTGAATTTATCACCATATCCAATGAATGTACACTTTTTAGCCTTTGGATCCAACTTAGATTGCTCTTCCTTAGGCACATGAACAAAAGCCTCATAGCCAAAAGACCCTTAAATGTGAAACATAAGGTTTCTTACTTGTCCACACTTCATAGGGTGTCGAATCAAGAGCCTTACAAGGAGATCTGTTTATCAAGTAGCAAGCAATTCACATAGCCTCTGCCCAAAAGCATTTATCCAACTGTGCATCACTAAGCATACTTCTGGCCCTTTCCATAATTGTTCAATTCACTAAGCATACTTCTGTGCATCACTAAGCATACTTCTGGCCCTTTCCATAATTATTCGATTCATCCTTTTTGCAACACCATTATGCTGTGGTGTATATGGAGTTGTCTTTTGTCTGATTATACCTACATGCTTGCAAAAATCATCAAATTCCTTAGAGCAATATTTCCCTCCATTGTCAGATCTTAATATTTTTATCTTTAAACCTGATTAGTTCTCTACTAAGACTTTGAATTCCTTAAACTTAGTGAAAACTTTAGATTTATGTTTCATAAAAATAATCCATGTATATCTAGATACATCATCAATGAAGGTGAGAAAATAACAAGATTTTCTGATAGATTCATTATCCATAGGCCCAAACACATCCGTATGAATAACTTCTAACTTCTCTTTTGCTCTATTGCTTCCTGAAGGAAATGATTTTTTGTTTCGTTTACCAAACACACAATGCTCACAGAAATCAAAATGCTCATCAGAATAAGAGAAACCGTCCAACAAATTTTTATTCTTAATAGTTTTTAATACATTATTACTTGTGTGGCCCAATCTACGGTGTCACAACATACATGTATTTTTAGTAGTGGCCTCAGATACATAGGAGGTATTACAAATTGTAGTGGCTTCAAGCTTAAATAAGTTCCCAAATCTCTTCCCTTTTGCTACCACCAAGTTCCCTCTTACCAATCTATAGCCATGCTTGTCAAATGTCACATGCATTCCCAAATCATTCAACTTTGAAACTGAAATCAAATTTCTAACTAATCCAGGAACATGCAAAACACCTGGGAGGGTTTTAATCCTCCCATCACTTAAACACAACAATACCTTTCCTTTCCCAACAATCAGATATGAAGACTTGTCACCAAGGTAGATATTACCTCCATCATATTCTTCATATGTGGAGAACCATTCCTTATGCAGGGTCATATAAAATGAGCATCCTGAGTCAACGAACAATTCATCATTAGAAGAAACATTGCATGCAGAAAGTAAAACATCTTCACCTGCATTCGAGGACTTATCCGAAGCACTCTCCCACTATTTCTTTGGGTTTCTACACTCCTTCACATGTCCCCTTTTACCGCAGTTCCAACACTTAACTTTGTTCTTTTTACGAGGAGTTTTAGACTAGCCCTTGGACTTGTCCTTAGCCCCTTTTTGATCTCCTTTAGGTCCCCTTTCCTTAGACCTTCCCCTGACACTGAGAGCATCCCCTAAACTATCCAAACTCTTCTTCCTCAATTTATGTGATAGTAGCATTGAAACAAGAGCATCCAACTTCGGATCTGCGAGGTTAGTAGTGATAGCAAGGATAACATCTCCCAAGACCCAGATAAAGAACAAAGAAGGAAGATATATTTATCTTCCTCACTAACTTTAACATCTACTGAATCAAGTTGACTCAATAACAAATTAAAAGAATTTAAATGCTCTGCAACTGATTCACCTTCTTGCATTTTCATGGAAAACAATTTTCTTTTTAAATTAAGTTTATTTACCATACTCTTGGTTTGATAGATCTCACCCAACCGATTCCACAACTTGTGTATGGTCTCCTCCTTTGCGACATTCAACAGGATAGAGTCTGAAAGACACAACCGGATGGTTCCCCGTGCCTTCTTATCTAGTCTATCCCACTCATCTTGAGAGACATCATCAGGTTTCTTCTCTTTTTGAATAGCCAACCACTGCTTTCTTTCTTCCAACAAATCTTCCATTTTCAGTTTCCAAAACTCATACCCCATTCCATTGAACTTCTCAATGTCCAATCGAGAGGTTGATGCAACAGTGGATGCAGCCATAATAACAACACAAGATCTGCAAATTAAACACAACCAAATCTCCCATTGCAGCTACAGCTTCCACACTACCACCCAAGAGTCAAAGCTAGCCAAGCTCTGATACCAAATGTTAGAAATGAAAGTAGCACTACTTCAATGGAAATCTTATTCAAATAAATTTCAGCAATCTTTAAGTATGCATTAACAATGGATATTGTAACAAAACATAAAACCCACTATAGAGAAAATGCCAAACATGAAGAACAAAACATAAGACATAGTGTTTATGTGGAGAAAACCCTTCTGGGTAAAAAACTCCACGAGGAAAAAGGCACAAGTTTGTATTAATCTCAACAAGATTGTACAATACATCAACTACACAACTCTCTCCACAAGTCTTCAATTTAACAACATTCCTACAGCACCTGAGTACCTAAAATCTGTATTACAGCAACAAATACATGGAAAATACTTATAGAAATGTTTTCCAACTCATCTTAGGCATTCAACTTCTCTCTCATGAGATTCCCCAACATGCAAACATTAAATGATATCTTACAAGCACCTTCCACTTGTCCAAAAAACAACAATGCAAAGGTTGGGTGTCCAGGACTAAATCTGGCCTCTTACAACATCTTATGATGCATCATAACCATTGTAGATTCCACAAAAGAGTATCTTTCCAAGATAGGAACCTTGGGCTAAATATAGAAAATATACAACTAACATATTCATCATATGCGTCATAGAATCACAGAATCTTATGACAACTTGTAGTTGTCATAGATTCACTTACCAAACATTATGATAGTTATCATACATGCTAAATATAGTAGATTCCTCAAGGGAGCATGCCTAACCTCATTTACTTTGAGTTTTTATATTTGCCAACAGTAAAAGTCACTCCGTAATTACCTCCGGTTACTCTGAAATTACCCCTGCCAGTGAAACTAGTACATCTCCTCATGGATTTAATTACAAATTGCATATAATAAATGGAATAAATACAATATTAGGATTTACAAGGTTAATGGCACCTCATCCCAACATATGAATGTTAACTGCAGAGGTTTTTGAAAATCAATCTTAGCTTTACTTAACAGCATTGTCACCACCTCAAACATTGATGGTTGATGTAGGAGCACTCGAGCACACGCGTGATCCTGCATCACCAAAAGGAATAGTTATCTTAGTTTTGGTTTGATTTCAATTTAGCTTGTTATTTTTGTTTGTGTTTTCTTGGATGCTTGTTGTGATGTCATAGTTACCAATGATCGTTTGTTGCATTTTCACTTGTATTACATTGTTTCAGTTTGGGTCAATAGTATGCAGCTGTTGCATGTCAATTCTCATGTTGTCAGAGTTGTTGCTATTTTAGAAAAATCCATATGATGATTTTGATATATTGTTCCTTCCAATATAAAAATGCCACATATATCTCTCTCTCTCTCTCTCTCTGTGTATAAAATATACAACATAAATTACCAATGAAAAGGGGGGTCGACTTGTGAATGGGATGATCTGATGTGAAAAGGAAGTCACAAAAAGAAACTTCAACAATATAAGATATCTTTAGAGGTCAATGCTAAGAGTGGTGGCCAGTTACAAATTTTAGTGTAATAAACTTTTAGAGGTATCATATTGTTTTGATAAAGGTACCGATTAAACATTTCAATGGGCATCCAATTCATTTCCTTTATGGAGTGGTTAACATGTGTGGAATTTATATTTCTTGATTGATAACAAAAATCTTTATAAAAAAAAGAGAATTCAAAAATATAAAATCTGTTGGAAATAAAGGGCACGTTGGAGTATTGCCAAAGTGGCGTCCATAGTCATGTTTTATAAAGAGGTCAACAGTCCAATAAATATGTGGTATTGTTTTCTTTGTTTGATTCAGCTTAAACTTCAATGAAATTACATGTTATAATTTGCCCAAAGGATCGCTTCATATGTTGAAGGGTGACTTTTTGATAAATTTAATGTTGCACATTATGAAAAAGAAAATAAAAATACAAAGGGGGTTTGCTCTACCAAAGAAGACCAAAGATATAGAGGAAAAGAACATAAGGAATTTACAAGGAGAGATTGGTTGAGTGGGAGTGGCCAGCACAGAAGAGAAAAGGTTTTCTCAACAAATAAGAAGTCAGAAAGTAAAAGAATAAAAAGAAAGAGACACCATAGAGAATACAAAGAGGAGAAAACTGGTAGTCAGGGCTTTCCAAGGAATAGGGGGAATGGTGAGTCGATGTGAGGTTGAATACAGAAAGCAGCTGATAGGAATAGAGGAAATGACCCTTCATAGCAAGAGTCTGTAGAATATCAAGTTGGGTAATTTCAATTTTGGTCATCATGTACACCTAAACCTTAATGTGTTGCTAGTATAATAAACTGAAGTTGAAAAGAAAATATATGTTTTCATTTTCTTGAGTGTATTGTTTGTGGATAAATTAATTCTAGTGTTTTTGTAGCTGCACATTGAAGAGTAAACAATGAAAATAATTATGTTTATGAATAATTTGCAAGTGTGCTACTAGCTTAAGCTAACAGATAAGTTACCTAAGCTAGGCCGCATCATTTGGTATCAGAGCTAGTTGTGGGTGTGTTGCGGGAGGAAACCTTGGCAGAAATTTTTGTGGGTGAGTGTGAGGCCAAGGAGACCCGTGATTGCATGGAGCCCATAAACATGGTACAAAGAGGACGAGGGTGAAGAGGAGCACAGAATAGACCTTGAAATAAAGAAAATCTGACAATCATGGAGATGTTGAGAGGTATCATAGCAAGATTGGATGTAATGGAATTAACACAACGAAGAGAAATACCTGTGGTAGATGTCAACAAAGATGAAGGAGAGATTGAGGCTCCTGAAATTGAATTTGAGGGTGAGGATGATGGAGTGGAAGGAAGATTTTTGAAAGCAATGGAGCAAATCAACAACAAGCCAATAGTGGATACACCTAACTACCATGGAAGTTTGAATCCAGAGGACTTAATTGATTGGATACCAAAAATGGAGAAGTACTTCGACTATGAGTCAATAGAAGACCCAAAAAGAGTTAAATTTTCTTGCACAAAGTTGAAGGGACACATGTCATTATGGTGGGATCACATGCAAATTGATAGACAATGAAGAGGCAAAGATAAAATTAGAACTTGGGATCAAATGGCAGCAAAGATGAAAGCTCAATTTTTGTCGAAGGATTACCAAGTAAGTCTATTTTGAAAATTGCAAAATTTAAAACAAAAAAATTGAGTGTGCAGGCATATATCAAGGAGTTCAACAAATTAAATATCCAAATTGGACATGTGGAGGATGATGCAGAAAAGGTCTCAACTTGTATGTAAATGGATTGAGATATAACATTCAAGATGAATTTGCTATGTTGCAAGTTTATACGTCGATGGAAGAGGCATATCGCTTTGTCTTGAAGGCTAAAGAAAATTTGTCAAGAAAACGTCAAAGTAATACAAGAGGAAGAGGAAGGTCTGTCATACGAAGTGAACTAGGAAGTAATGTGAAAGGAAAGCAAGTTTTTGAGGAAGAAAATGACACCATTCGCAAAGAGGAATCAAGTCAAAACAATAGGGGAAGAGGCTATTCCAGTAGAGGTAGAGGAGGGGGATTTAGAGGCACATGCTTCCAATATGGAGAGGTTGGACATAGGGCTTTTGAATGCCCTCAAATATAGCTAGATGTTAGTAGAAAGAGTGTAGCAAAGAACTATGCAACACAAGCTGATGAAGAGAGTGTGAATTCTCCAAAGCAAGTGGAAGAGCCCAAATAGGGAGAGGCATTGATGATGAGTAGAGTCTTGTTGAAACTAGAAAATGAACAATGAAAGCCAATACAAAGGCGGAGTTTATTCTGAATGGTGTGCAAATTAGGTGGCAAGTGTTGTAAGGTAGTTGTGGACAACAGAAGCACTGATAATTTGGTGTCACATGATATCATAGAGAAGTTGGAGCTGAAGAAGACAAAGCATCCAAATCTTTATCGAGTCACTTGGTTGCAAAAGGATCATCAAATTCTGGTAAGTGAACAAGGTTTGGTTCAATTTTAGATTGATAGTTATGTTTATGAGGTGTTGTGTGATGTGATGCCTATAGATGCTTATCATGTCCTTTTGGGCAGACCATGACAACATGATAAACATGTTGTGTATGATGGTTGGGCAAACATGTATACCATCACAAAGGATGGAAAAGAGTATCATTTGAGGCCATTGAAGGACAAGCAGAAATGGGTGATAGATAGTTCATTGGTTTATTTTCATGCAAGCGAACCAGTTGCGACAGTTGCAAACAAGATTGGGAGTGTTAGGTATATGAAGCCCATTGGTTTCTTCTTGGTCATTTTACTGTGTCTCTTCACCTCCCTTTCTTGAAGGAATGTTTATTTGAACTTGGTAATTGTAAAAAAGTTTCTAGATGAAAGAGGCCTATGTTGTAAAAGAGAATTCAATAAAAGATTTCCCCTGCTTGAAAGTGGACGTAGCCTATTGGAGAACCACTATTAAAATTTATGTGTTCTTCTTGTTTGTGGATTTGTCTTTCAATCTATTTTTTAATTTCTACTATCTTTCTTTCATTTATACTGCTATAATTCAATCAACAATTGGTATCAGAGCTTGGTGAAGAAGGTCATTGGTGAAGCAATTCTTTGGAAATCGGTGAAGAATTTCCATAAGCATGGACAAAGCAGATAAATGGAAGATAGAGAAGTTCACGGGCTAGAACTTTGGATTATGGAAGGTACAGATGGAATTGCTTCTCATTAAGGAAGATCTCTCACTCGCACTGGTAGGGAAAACCAAAGGAAAAGGTTTGATGTTGGACGAAGAGTGGGAGAAATTGGATAAGAAAGCAAGGGCCACAATTTTTCTTTCGCTGTCAAGCAATGTCCTCTTCAACATTTCAGCTAAGAAGACATCAAAATAATTATGGGATAAACTTTCATATATGTATGAGATGGCATTGGCATCGAAGTAGGTTTTCATCATGAAAAAGTTATACAATTTGAAAATGAAAGAAGGTGGGATCATGTCTAATCACCTAAATGAATTCAATACCTTGGTCACCCAATTGATTTCAATGGGTATAAATTTAGATGATGAAATTAAAGCAATTCTATTATTATGTTCTTTACCAAACAACTGGGAAGGGGTTGTGATGGCATTTAGCACTTCAGTGGCTGCCAAGAGTAAAATAAAATTTGATGATGTTGCAGCAACACTTCTTAGTGAAGACATGAGGAGAAAAAATCAAGAACCCTCTTTTAGTGATGCCTTGACTATTGTAAGCACTAGCAATAGAAGAAGGGGTCAAGATAGAGGCAGAAATAATAACAGGAGAAGGTCCAAATCTACTCCAAGATCGAAATCCAGGGGCAGAAATGGTGATTGTTGGTTTTGTGGCAAACTAGGTCACACAAAAAAGAATTGTTGGAACTACAAAAAGACACAAGAAAAGGTGAGCAATAATGAAGTAAACACTGCATATGATAAAGATGATGGTATTTTAGTTTTATTAGTGAGTGACACTACTACAAACTCATGGGTGCTCAATTCTAGTGCATCTTTTCATGCTACTCCATGCCAGGGGGCTTTCACAAACTACCAAGAAGGAAATTTTGGTAGAGTTTTTCTTGGTGATAATAAAGAATGTGAAATAATAGGCAAAGGTGATGTGATATTACAATTAAAAAATGGATATAAATGGCTTTTGAGGGATGTGAGACATGTTCCTATGCTAAAATGAAATTTAATATCAGTGAGCCAGCTTTATGCTCAAGGGTTTAATGTCAAATTTTCTTTAGATACTTGGAAAGTAACCAAAGGTGTCTTGATGCTTGCAAAAGGAAAAAAATTGGGTAACCTTTATGTTTTAGAGTACCATGGTGAAGTGGGAGATGCAATGTTGATTGTGGACAGTGGTTCAGAGCTTTGGCATAAGAGGATTAGACATATGAGAAAAAGGGGACTTGAAGTCATGCTTCAAAGGGATCAACTTCTTGGCCTAAAATCCATTAATTTGGAGTTATGTGAGCATTGCCTCTATGGCAAACAAAGTCAGACCAACTTCTTGAAGACTAGTCATGACAGGAAATCTACACCTTTGGAGCTCATGCAGTCATATGTTTTTGGTCCAATAGAGGTAACCTTCATTGGAGGCACTAATTATTTTGTTACTTTTCTTGATGACTGTACTAGAAAAGTATGGATTTATATGATGAGTAGAAAATCAGAAGTGTTTTTGAAGTTTAAAACTTTTAAGGCCATTGCTGAAAATTAGGATTGGGCACAAAATCAAATGTCTTAGAATAGATAAGGGGGGAGAGTTTTGCTCTTTAGAATTTGACTCCTTTTGTATAGATAATGGTATTCGTTGGATTAAGGTAGTTCATTTCACCCCTCAGGAAAATGGTGCAGCTGAGAGGTTGAATCGAATGATTCTTGAGAGAGCTCGGTGTATGCTCTCAAATGCCAACTTGGGGAAAGAGAATAGAGCAATGTGTAACAATAGGGCAGTTTGCTATCACAATCGATTGGAATACAGAGGCAGGGCATTGGAGGAAATCTATAGTCTGATATAGATGATCTTCAACATCAATTACAGAGTTTGAATTTAGACACAAATTTGCAGAAAAAAGCTCCTCAGTTAAGAAGGTCTACCTGTGAGAAAAAGCGTCTGGCTAAATTTGATGATTATGAGTTATTTCTCTCTGGTCAGTCAATGCCTACAACTTTTAAATAGGCTTGCAAAGATGAGAATTCAATAAAATGGATGGAGGCAATGCAAGACAAAATGGAGTCATTGATGGCAAATGAAACTTGGGATTTGGTTACTCTTTCAACAAATCAAAAACCACTCAAGAATAAATGGGTGTATCGATTGAAAGAAGATGGAGGCAGTAAACGTTATATGGCCAAATTAGTTGTGAAAGGTTTTGATAAGAAAAAAAGGGGATTGATTTCAATGAAATTTTCTCACCAGTTGTGAAGATGACAACCATTCGAGCTATTTTGGGCATGGAATCTATTTGGGATCTTGAGCTTGAGCAACTTGACATCAAAACACCATTTCTTCATGGGGATATTGAAGAAGAGTTATATATGGAGCAGCCTGAAGGTTTCATTAAACAGGGTCAGGAGCATTTGTATTACAGATTGAAGTGAAGTTTGTATGGGCTCAAGCAAGCCCCAAGACAAAGGTACCTTAAATTTGATAGCTTCATGATTGAGCAACAATTTACTCACTATGAATCAGACCCATGTGTCTACTATAAGAAGCTTGCTAATGCTAAGTTTGTTATATACTTTTGCTTTATGTTAATGACATGTTGGTTATCGGCACGAGCATGAGGATAGTTCATGAATTGAAACAACATTTGGATCAACATTTTTCCATGAAAGATTTAGGGGTAGTGAAGAGGATTCTTGGGATGCAAATTATCAGGGATAGAAAAAAAAGAGAAATCAGATTGTCTCAAGAAAAATATATTACCAAAGTCTTGGATAGGTTCAATATGAAGAGTGCCAAGCCTGTTAGTACTCCTTTGGCTGATCACTTTCGCTTACCCTTAGCAATGTGTCCTCAAACTCAAGACAATCAAGAAAACATGAACAATGTTCCATATTCATCAGTAGTTGGGAGTCTCATGTATGCTATGGTTTGTACTCGTCCAGATATTGCTCATGCAGTGGGAGTTGTGAGCAGATTTATGAGTAATTTGGGTAAATCTCATAGGCAGGCGGTTCAGTGGATTTTATGGTACTTGAAAGGTACCTTAGATCATGTTTTAAGTTTTGGAGGAAAGAATACTCAACTGTGAGGTTATGTTGAATCAAATATGGTTGGAGATTTAGACAAATGGAGGTCTACTACAGGTTATGTGTTTACATTTGCCAAGGCTACAATTAGCTGGGTTTCACAGTTGCAATAGGTGGTTGCAATCTCATCTACCAAGGAAGAATACATTGCTCTCACCAAAGGAGCAAATGAAATGATATGGTTATAGCAGTTATTGGGAGAATTGTGGTGTAAGCAATCTATTTTCACTTTGTTTTGTGATAGCAACAATGCTATTCACTTGGCAAAGAACTCCACTTTTCATAATAGAACCAAGTATATAGAACTTTGATATCATTTTATTCGACATGTTCTTGATGAGGGTAAGCTACAGGTGGAGAAAATTGATACTAAAGTGAACTTGGCAGATGCGTTGATGAAGGTAGTACCAAGGAAGAAGTTCAAATTTTGTAGAGCTTCTCTTGGCATTCTGAAGAAGTGATAATAAGATCGAAGTAGGGGAATGTCTGATATGTTGTTGCAGTCATTGGACTTCAAGTGGGAGATTGTTGGGTATATGAAGCCCAACGGTTTCTTCTTGGCCATTTTACTATGTCTCTTCGCCTCCCTTTCTTGAAGGCATGTTTATTCAAACTTGGTAATTGTAAAAAAGTTTATGGATGAAAGAGACGTATGCTGTAGCATATGGATGAATGTAAAATAGAATTTAATAAAAGATTTTCCCCTACTTGAAAGTGGATGTAGCCTATTGGTGAACCACTATAAAAATTTCTATGTTCTTGTTTGTGGATTTGTCTTTCAATCTATTTTTTTAATTTCTGCTATCTTTCTTTCATTTATACTACTATAATTCAATCAACAGGGAGCAGACCAATAGTAGTTCTTGAGAAGAGAACTTTGAGTGAGGTCAAGGGGAGTGGTGAAGAGTTGGTGCAGTAGTTACACAAGCAAAAGAAGAAGGATAAGGGGCAGTCAAATAGTTGCAAACAAAGAGGAAAATAGAAATTACAAATTGAAACATTGACATGTTTGCATGAGAGATCAGGAGCAGATCCTCATCATGAAAAATCATTGAATGGTAGAAATCTCCAAGATGGATGCAAATTTTAGCATAAGCAAAAAGGAAGTGTGAAGGAGGGAAGATGTAAAGAAAAGAAGTCGATTAATGAAGAGGAAATATGGATTAAGAATGAACATGGAATCGTCATTCGGAGCTTCCAAAAATGTTCACAAGTTGTAGCCTCATAGAACATTTTCTCCTACCCAGCGTATCTGATGCAGGAGCACCTAGGCACACGCATGATCCTGCATCACCATAAAGAATAGTTATCTTAGTTTTGGTTTAATTTCAGTTTAGCTTGTTATTTCTGTTTGGGTTTTCTAGAATGCTTGTTGTGATGTTGTAGTTACCGATGATCGTTTGTTGCATTTTCACTTGTCATACATTGTTTTAGTTTAGGTCAATGGTATGCAACTGTTGTGTGTTGATTCTTGTGTTGTTGGAGTTGTTGCTATTTTCAAACAATCCATATGATGATTTTGATATATTGTTCCTTCCAATATAAAAATGCAATATATATATATATATATATAATAATATATAATATCTATGTGTGTATAAAACCTACAGCAAAATTACCAATGAAAGGGGGGTCGACTTGTGAATGGGACGGCCTAATGTGAAAAGGAATTCACAAAAGGAAAATTCAGCAATAGAAGATATCTTTAGAGGTTGATGGTAAGAGTGGCGGCCAGTTACAAATTTTAGCATATTAAACTTTTAGAGGCATCATATTGTTTTGATAAAGGCAATGATTAAACATTTCAATGGGTGTCTAATTCATTTCCTTTATGGAGCGGTTAATATGTGTGGAATTTATATTTCTTGATTGATAACCTTTCAATTTCAATGACTCTCATTTGAATATCTACAAGGCATCATTGATTCAGTGGGGAAAACACAATGTCTATTCCATTTCACTTGCTTTGGGCATTATAAAAAAAAAAGAATTCAGAAATATAAAATCTGTTGGAAATAAAGGGCACGTTGGAGTATTGCCAAAGTGGCATCCATAGTCATGTTTTATAAAGAGGTCAATAGTCCAATAAATATGTGGTACATTGTTTTCTTTGTTTGATTCAGATTAAACTTCAACGAAATTACATGTTATAATCTGCCCAAAGCGTTGCTTCATATGCTGGAGGGTGACTTTTTGATAACTTTAATGTTGCACATTATAAAAGAGAAAATAAAAATACAAAGGGGGTTCGCTCTGCTAGAGAAGACCAGAGATACAAAGGAAAAAAACATAAGGAATTGACAAGGAGAGATTGGTTGAGTGGGAGCAGCCAACATAGTAGAGAAAAAGTTTTCTCAGCAAATGGGAAGTCAGAAGGTAAAAGAATAAAAGGAAAGAGACACCACAGAGAATACAAAGAGGAGAAAATTGGTAGTCAGGCCTTGCCACAGAACAGGGAAGAATGGTGAGTCGATGCCACGGTAAATAGAGAAAGCGGCTGATAGGAATAGAGGAAATGACCCTACATAGCAAGAGTCTGTAGAATATCAAGTTGGGTAATTTCAATTTTGGTCATCATGTACACCTGAACCTTAATGTGCTGCTAGTATAATGAATTGAAGTTTAAAAGTAGATATATATTTTTATTTTCTTGAATGTATTGTTTGTGGATAAATGAATTCTGGTGTTTCTGTAGCTACACATTGAAGAGTAAACAATGAAAATAATAATGTTTATGAATTATTTGTAAGTGTACTACTAGCTCAGGCTGACTGATAAGTTACCCAATCTAGGCTGCATCAATGGCCTATTACTAGCAGAAGCTTGTATGCATAGAAGTGCAAGGTTTATCACCCTCACCACCTCTTCTTTGCTATACCCTTCCATCTCTTCACTTTCCACTACCTCTAAAACCTTGTTTTCTTTGTATAGGCTCCAAATCTGCCATAAGCTTTTGTTGAAAAAGATCAATTTTTCCTAAATGAGAGAATGACTGGATAAAAGGATCAAAATAATATAATTAGAGTTTTAAGATACCCATTGAAGCAGATATTGCATATAAGGTGGTTGCTTCAAGTCAATTCTTTTTCTACTGTTGACAATTTCAAGAACCACCACACCAAAGCTGTAGGTGTTGGCTTTCTCTATTAATTGCCCATGGCTAGCAATAGCATATTCAAGAGACGTGTATCCTCTGCAAAAGAAAAAAAATGGTGTTACTATCTCTATTGAAATCTTTGATTAGAAAAACAGTGGAGTAAGGAGGGGTTTTTCTCACAAGGTTCCTGCAAAATTTGTGCTAACATGACTTTGAATGTTAGTTTGAATGTTGCACTATGTGTTTCATAATGCCTTCTCTCTACATCGAAACCCTTCCTTAGGACGTAAATATGTAGTGGTCATGGTTTGCTGGTAATAGCATGGGAGATCTCCAGCGTCTAAACCATTGCAAGAGCGTCAAAAGCATAAGGCATTGCAAACCAGTTCGCTCAAGAAGAAAGAATAAAATGTTGAAATTTATTAAGAGAGACATATACAAAGTGGGAAGGCATGACAAAGGATTTGGTGTTATTTTAAATCCATGTCAATGCTATCCAAGCCGATGTTGTGAAGAATAGAGTTGGTGTTAATTTGTTGGGTGGATATAGTAAGTCTGTAGGAAATGTAGTTTGACATGGAAAGTCAAGGACCAAGTGCGTCTTAGAGGATGTTCACTCCAATATTTTTGTTTTGGTAAATTATCCAGTGATCAACCCTGACTCCCATAACACCAAACAAGCGCGTCTCAGAGGATGTTCACTCCAATATTTTTGTCTTGGTAAATTATCCAGTGATCAACCCTGACTCCCATAATGCCAAACAAGCACTCACCATTTCTGTTCAACATGTTTTTTTATAACAAATCCTCAAGGAGGGCTATTCTTAAATATCATCCACTTCAATAGTCAAAGGCCAATTTTAGCCAATAAAAATAGAACAAATATTTACCACTTTTTGTTGTGAGTGGCGTGTAAAATTGCTATTGATCATTTGACCATTGAAGTGGATGATATTTAAGTAGAGTGCTCAAGGAGGAGGAACATCTAGTGTAGATCTTAATTGGAAAGTTGCACTCATAGCCAAAGATTGGAAAACAATTGCTTTGTTTAAATGTTTCTATTTTGCGTAAGGGTGTTGTTGTGTAAGGAGAACGCAGAAGATTTTTGCAATGAAAGATCCATGTTGGGCTGATCGAGACATCTAAATGTCATTCCAAAATTTGTAAGCATTGTATATAATGATTCAAATGGTTTTTGGTGGGTGAAGTTTTAGGTTTTTTTAGGTTTTATCTATTTTACCACTTCACAAAAATCACTTTATGGATATCACTTTAATAGAAAGTTTTCTAGAACAAAGAGATAGTTACTTTGATGGGTGAGAGTTATTGTTTAGAACCTAAAGGTATACGATTTGAAACTCTTAGATCATATTTTTCTTCGCATCATAAAAATTATACTTAAAGGTAGTAAAATTGTTTCCTCTTGGAGATATAAGGTTTTATAGGTGTGGAGTTTATTTTGAAGATATAAGTTTTTATAAGGAGTTTATATTTCACATTGTATAAAGGTGCAATTTCAGTTGAACCCAACACATTAAAACAAAATTTTATTTTATCATGTTATATTATGCTTGGACTTTCAGGGCCATCTTTGCTACACTTGATGAGGCCTCAAAAGGCTCACATATAACATCAGGAGGATAAAGTGTAAAGAGAATCTTGGTTGGAGGTAGGAGGCACTAGAGGTAGGAGGTTCATTGTCATCTTGAGCTAGTTTCTCTCTTAGAGATGATACCTTGCATGCGAAGCACTAGTTTCAATTTATGTCTCTTCATGGAGCAAGGGGGCTTGCCAATTTTGGCAATACTTGTGGGTATAGTTAGTGTATTCACCTTGGTGCATTTCCTTTTGTACATTGGAGGAGAGATTTGGTTCCCATAGCATTAGAGGATGGATATTGACACTTTCAGTAGAAAGTGGACTCTTGGAGGAGAGTTGTTCCCTATAGGACCTAGATTATAACACTTTCAGTGGAAAGTGGACTCTCGAGAGTTGTCTCTCATATGCAGCACTAGAGGAGGGATTTCAATACACTCAGTGGAGTTGTGGACTATTAGAGGAGAATTGTTCTCTCATTGTGCATGGAGGGTGAGATTATGTTCTCATGTGGTACAGAGGATTTGCAAGTTTGATAGTTAGGAGATTCGTTAATAGATACAGTTTGGTGTTTCCTGGGTGAGCGAGGAAGATTGGTGGAGGTGCTTCATAAAAGTTTCCAGAAGGGCGATTATGTTTATTCCTTGTAGTGTTTAATCCTTTGTTCATATTGATGTGATAAGCACTAGTAGAATTTTGGCAAATAAATGACTGTGACAAAAACTTTTAGTCACAGCAACTAAAAATAATTAAATTCTAGTAATTTTTTGCAATACATCTATAAATGAGTAAATAAATGACTAATTTGATGGTGGGTAAAAAACACAACTATAAATGACTAAATAATTAGTCACACAAATAAAAATTAGAAAGAGAGGGAAATTAAAAAAATATTTCGAATTGGAAAGAGGGAAATTTAGAGAGGGAAATTTTTTCCATGAAAAATAATTCAAACAAAAGAAACATGACCGCCTCTACACTCAAGGCATTGTTCATGCATTGGATGCATTGTACAAGGGTTGAATTCATGCTCAAAAATAGGTAAGGGTCATTGATGTCCCTCTTTTTGCATTGATGAATTGGAACACAATCGCTTGAAGATGTTAATTGTATTGTATTTTGTTAAATTTTGTATTGGGTAGACCCATTTCAGAGGGATTTCCTGGAAGTGATAGAAGAGTTTCTAGAGAAGGGCATGCCCAGATGCATTGCATTCAATCATCGAGGAACCTTACTAGCAGGTCTAGTATTCATGCATTTTTTAAACTATAATATTTTTTTGTTGTGTTTGGTACTCTGTTTCAGTTATGCCCATTTGCCAGATGCTATAAATACAAACACCAAAATCTAATTCAATTTGTTGACTGTTAATACTCAAACAATATCCCACTCTTATTAGGGATGTACGAAGTTCAAAGCTCAATTGTGAAGGATCAAGGTTTCACCTAATTATAGAAGAACTGCCTCAACCTTGCAAACATTTTTAAAAGAAAGCAACAAATAATCTTATATTGCTTAATACCCATTTTGGTTTCTGCCAACCCTATCGCAGTTTAGTCCCCTAAATAGTCATTATTGTGTAGAAGTATTGGTTATTAATACTAGTGTTGGTGTGTTATGAAGAGTATTCAATATGCTCCATTGTTAAATGGGGTTTGATTTTTCTTAATTGGGGTCATGTTAGGTGGTTCAACTTGGCTTAAAATGCCCAAGTGACGAGCTTGCAGATCAATCTAGGGTTTCTAGCTTTTTTCTGTGATATGGTAGTCACCTTTTCAGATGTTTCTCTCCCTAATGATCATCTAATTAAAATGTCCTTTTAGCATTCTAACACGTCGCACCACTGATTTCACTCTTCTTGCCTCTCGGTCTACTGGGAGTTCAAGAAAGTGACGGTTACTCCATAGCTTCATCCTCCATCGCTAGAACTATACCTCCCACCTTTTACTTTCCACCCACCCTGGCTGAGGGTTCTAAGTAAACCCAGAATGATGATTTTCCTCTCATGGGCAAATTCATGGGAAGAAGACTAGATGATGTAAAACTCTATGGATCGATATGGAATCTATGAGACTGGATACAAAGTTAAATTCTTCCTTTTAAGGATTTCTTTCTTCTTCAAGTCTGTCAAGGATAGAGAGTTTTCTCAAACAAGGATCGTGATATTTTTGGTAAATCTGGGTTGTTTTTATGTCCTCTGGAAACCATTTTTAAACCTAGATCATCTCTTTTTCAAAGGTTCCCTTTTGAATCCCACTTCTACAACCTCCCTCTAGTTTGTAGAGCAGTGAAGATAGTACAGTTGCTTGCAAATATCTATACCTCTAGACCAATGCTAGTCACAAGTTGCATAGTGCATCATAACGATTGCCTTACACCCTATGTAGTTGTTAGTAGCTAGATGGCACAAAGTCAATTAATATGGTAGCCTAAAATAAGCCTCAAACAATACATGGAAACAAGGATTACAACCTAGTTTGAAGTCTTTCCCAAAATTTTGAATCAAGAGTAAACCACTAATGATAAGAAACAATAATAGGAAACATGGTTTACAACCTTGTCCCCATAAATTGTTGACACAAAGCAACGTAAAGAAAAAAGAAACTAAAAGAAGACATTTTTAAAAAATTAGAGCTCTATAATTGTTTAATTATGATTAAGTAAGTGTACATGCTAAGCCTTCTCTGTACGACACACAGTACTAGCATGCCCAATGTGTTAATGATTACCACCACCATTAGGATGCTCAACATGATTCATTGCCACACAACGAACCTTGGGCCAACAGTTTCTTTTGACCATATATTTGTGATATGCATTGCCATCTTTGAGCATTGGCTTTTTTGTCCTTCCACCACTAGTAAACTGACCAATCATGGCTCTGCAACTACTTGGCACAATCTTCTTAGCTCCAGATGGAAGCTTTACCCTGTAAATTGAAACCAATTTCCAAGACTCGTCAAACAAGGCTATTAAAAATCTACAAAATCAAAAATTACACAAATCTGAACATTAAGAGAGAACTTAGATAATTGTTCCAAAATTATTTCCACTACCTTTGGAATAATTGCATTTATCAGCTCACTAGAACCTTGGAAAAAAAATTAAGCATTGAAATATGCCATAAGTCTCCACAAGGTGTACACCTAGAACTCAAAATAGTTTGAAAATAATTTGGAAAAATCCACCATCCATAGGACATCACAACAGATGCATCACATGTTTGTTGCTAGCCAAAAAGCAAGATGATAAACAAAAATGATAATGAGTCAAGGGGAACATCAAGAAGCAGTACATTCAAATTAAATTTCAACCAGCTGCTAAATGAGCACAACCCACTTTGACTTGTCATAAGTTTAAAATATTAGAACAGGTACATTTTTATGTCTGTAAAGGTGACAACAATCCAACAATGGATCAAATGTTTGAGATTGAAATACAATAGAAATGCATTGCAACAATCAAATTTGAAATTACTCAGCTCATAAAAGAATAGTGGAGAAAAGGCAGAAAAAGTGTTCTTTGATTTGATCGGGCCAATGAGAAATATTGTCTCAAAAATTCAACTATATCACCATGTCTTTAGCAACTTTGTTACCAATACCTTGGCCAACATTATTACACAAATGAAGAGCATTATGGGCAAAAATAAAAATTGATTTGATGCTTCTCTAAGATAGCTTGACAAAGAGAAATGATATATCTTACTAAGACAGACATATGACCCCGGAGATGGGATAATACCAAAAGCTAAAACAAATCATACATCTAGACACAATCCACAAAATACTATTAATGGTGATATCATCTAGGATACCAATAGGCATTGAAAAATGAGATTAGCAATGATTGTTTGTTGTTTTGACTTATTTTAACAAATGGGTTTCCAATGTAAAGTGTCAACCAAGGATTTAATTACCATTCTATTGATTGTCATTTCTAAGTCATGACTATCAATTTTAAACCAAATGAGGCCTTCCAATGCTTTGGCTTTGGGGGCTCATGATTTTATCGATTGCCTATGATGGAGTTGCCTACCATGTTTTCTTTTATGACTCCAAGGAACACACAAATTCAACAATAGAAACAAGACAGGATGGCAAATATTGGAGCCAATGGGCCATAGATGCAAAATTAAAGTGAATGTCTAAGCATGGTTAATGATCTTTTATTTTGTTGCTTCTAATTATATTTGTTCAGCTGTCAAGGGGGTGTAAGTCATGGCATAGCTCTATATCTCTTTATTGTCTTAACGTAGATCCTCACATGAATCTTATCTTGGTAGCAGAGGTATCTCAACACCAAAAATTATTTAGAATCCCACTCCTTCATGAAATGTAATGACTACAAACTACTATCCCTTGACTTATCTCTACCATAAAGACAACTCTATGGAATATGTAGAGGGTGTAAGTCATGGCTTGGCTTGTTGATAACTGAGAGGGGGGGTGAATCAGTTATCTTAATTATTTTAGCTTTCTGAACTTTCTTAATAATTAATGCAGCATCAATTCAAAAAAGCAAACATAACCATGAAATGGAAATATACATGACACAATATTTTTTACATGGAAAACCTATTAAGGGAGAAAACCACAGGGTGATTAACCCAAGATTGTATTCTCTGTTAGAAGAATAGAAATACAAAATGACACTTGCCAATTAGGGCTCACTGCCCGAGCACACTGCTCACAAGAGGCTCACTACCTACAAGAGACTCACTATCTGCAAGTTGTAAGACGAATAACAAGATCCTTGAATTGATAAGAAGCATCCACATATGCTGAAGTTCAGTTCTGGTTAGGCTCAATACACTGATCTGCTGCACTTCATCCTTCCTCTTCTTTAGTGCTATTGACCTGTCACATACCGAACCTATCTTCCTACTTTCACACTGTTCTTCTACTTTTCTTCGCACACATAAAAACCACAACCACAACTCTCATCGAAATCCATTTGGTATATATATCCGCACAAAGGATTTCATCCTCTTTCTAGTTAGCATCTGGAATAGTCAGTATTTCCCAGACTTTAGTCAGTCGACTGAATCCTTAAGTACCAAGTGATGCGGATCAAAGAGATACTTATAGAAGTCATCTAACAAGTTGACCAATCTTGAATGATACCTTAATAATCTTGATCACCATCAACATCTCATCCAGAATAGTGTCTGATGCTCTATCGGTTAGATCTTCCTCTGTCTGCTCTGTCAAATAGGACCCCAATACTTGAATGCTTATATCTCTTCACTCTTTCATCACCAGAGGCTCAAATCCTGGAATCTACCAGTCAAGGTATTCCTCTTGACTTCCCCAAGTCCGCACTTTCTAAAGATACTTCCTCTTAGAGATCCAAACCTGACTGTCAGACCTTACCACAACACTCTGTTCTTGCTTACCAGACCACAACACTCTTCAATCTGACTTCCAGTATAGGCACACTTCCTACGGATGTGTGGGATGAACTTTGTTGCCATCAATGACAACAATCATGAAGCTCCAATGTGTCTCTTGCCAACAATCTCCCCCTTTGGCATTGATGGCAACACTTAGTGAAAAATGACTAAGTGTTATACTATACTCCCCCTTGGTTGATGCTCTCTTCTAATGTACATTTTTCTGGAGCTCCCCCTTAGCTGGATTCTACATTTTTCACTATTCCTCACTCCCCCTTTGACATCAATGGCAAAGGGTAGGGTCCGGACACCAAAATTCCCAAAAATTCAACTATACTTAGCCACATAAGTATATAAACAGGTTATACTTACATATATTGTAGTATGTATGTAAAAGTTGTCTTCAACTGGACAAGTTCTATTGCCCAACTCTGCTTCATCCTATCCAAAATTGAGATGTGACCACTCAACAAGAATGCAAAAGCTTCTGCCCTCTTGAGATCTGTCGGATCACTAGTCCAGGCTGTGGCTTGAGCATCAGTTAGGGCTTCATGCATGGCCTCTAACTTGGGGATAATCATCCCTCTAAGTTCACCCATTCTGCTTAATATGTTCTTCCTCTCCTTCTCAAGCTTCTTAATCTCATTCATGATTACAATAGTTTGACATTCCTGGCTTATTATGGATACAGTGAGAGGATCAAAATTCTAAGAGAGGTTTGACAGTTTATCCTCTTGTTCTTTCACTTTCTTCTCAATATCCTTTGTTACTTTAGTCCAGGATATACAAAATTTATATACTTCTCCTCTATCCTTAAGAGCATTTTCTAAGCTCTTCATCCCAATGTCCATATTTCTCCTATCATTGGTTATAAGCCCTTGTAACTCCAAGAATCTCTTATCCAAAAACTCTTTCCGGACTTTCTCTTCTGCTGCTTTCTATAAAGAATCAAAATGTGTATTAACAGAATTTACAAGAGACTTTAGATTACTAGATGTGGATGCTGTAGGATCCTTTTGGAAGGATGGCATGATCTTTTCCAGTACACTGAATGCAATTTCAATGAGTTCACAGTCTTCCCTATGAGACTTTAGCATTTTTTCTTTTGCCTTAGCTTGAGTGAAGGAAGCTAGTTTCATGGTTTGGACTGGAGAGAGGGAATCAAAATTGAATGGACCTTGAAGCAGTTCTGGTTCATCAAATTCCATCATTTCTTTGGTCAAGAGCTCTTTGTCTGCTTCTGCTGTGTCTCTTGCCGGAGACAAAATTTTCTCCTCTTCTGCAGCCTTATTATTGTCATCTTGTTTTTCCTTTTCCTCTACTTCTTTTTCTTCTACTCTTTCCTCTTCTTTAGATTCAGAGTCAGCAGTGGAAACTGGAGGAGAGATGTTTTCTTGATCATGGGTCTCCTCTTCCGGAGTAGAGGAATCTAAGTCCTTGTCTTTTTCTTCATCTGTCTCCTTTATCTCTTCTATGACTGTCTCAGTAGATTCTTCTTTGTTATCCATTCCCGAGGGATCATCACTTAAATCCTCTACAATAGGAATATTGAATCTTTTATAGGCTTTCTGGAGGATTTCTTCTGTTTCTTTTGCCACTTTATTAGTTTCTCCAAGCATGAGATGATTCATTCTAGCCTTACTCTGAAACTCATCCTTGCAATCTTTGAAGATCATATTCATTTGCTTCTGAGTGATTGAAGGAAAGACCTGAATGTCTATCTATTCTCAGATCTCAAGATCCTTTACCCTAGCATTATTTTTCCTTATCTCTAATTCCTTCTCTAGGCTTTTGGGAATGAGAGATATAATTTCAATAAAAGACTTGTTGTATATGTCCAAGTACTTAACTATGGCTTCCTCCAAGATCTTTCTATCTACATCATTGTATGCAACATAGAATTTTGTTATTGGTTGCAGGTTCCCATCCATAGTAACTGCCTTAACTACATCATCTAAGGATAGAGTGGGCCTTTCAACAAACTCTTCTACCATCTCTTCCTTGTCTTCACGGTAGAGGGTTCACCAGATACTTTCTTCTTTTTCCTCATTTTCCTTACCTCCTCATCTGACTCAGTCTCTTCATCATCCTTCTAACTGATGTAAGACCTTGTGGCCTTTGTCTTAGTTCTTTTCTCTGCTTTACCAGATGGTTTTACTTCCAATTTTGATGCCTTTGAGGTCTTAGCAGTTGTAGGTGCAGACCTCTTGGAGGATCTGGTCCAGGAGGGGGCTTCTATCGGACCACTTTCCTTTTCTATTTCTTCCTTCTCTTTTTCTGCCCTTTCTGTCTTCTCTCTATTTGCATCAAGTGCTTCTTTCGAAATTCCATGCCTCTTGGCAAACTCATCTACTTCCTTCCTCACTTTTGTTTTTATTTCCGGTTGTCTTAGATCTACATGGATCTTCACACTTAATTCTTCAAAGGTTCCAAACCTTTCTGCCTTAGGATCCTTGGGCTGACTTAGCATGTGTTGAACATGCAGCTCCACAATTTTCTCATCCACTTCATACCCCATAGGCATGATCCACACTGTTTTTGGTTCCATTGCCTCCATTAGGCACTGATCAGTTTCTACCATAAAAGATATTGTATCTTTATACTTTTCAACTAGAGATTTGGGAATTCTCTCCCTTGCTTGCATCATACTCTAAAAGTTCTTGAAATAACCCCATAGAGGTGTATTTCTTGCCTTAGTATTCCCAAGCCCATGCAGGTAGTCTCTGATTTGAATGGCAACAGGTCTGTCATTCTGCCATACCCAACCACTGGATCCAGGCAGCTCATTCATAAAGTAGAAAAACAAACACAATATCAGTCCACCATACTTAAAAGAGTTCTTCTTGTCCTTCTTGATCTTCTATAAGTTTTCCATTAGTTGGCTTAGAAGGAGTTCACAGAGATCATAATCTGCATTATTTCTCAACATTTCATAAGCAGTGTACACAGCAGTTCCGGGTACTGAATTCTCCCTACTGGAGTGATATATCTTATAACCAATTATCATAGATGCAAACTTGATATCTGGATTAGAGATATCTTCTATGGTCATTGCTCTCTTATCAAATTTTGATCTGGTAGCCTCACTCACAGTTTGGTTTTTGACAGCTTTGAGAACTGGTATCCCTCCGGATGAGTGCAAACCGGTTGTAGACACCCAAATTTGTCCCAACTTTGTTCATGTCTAGCAACACCTTGTCAAAAACATTATCCTAGACATCATGTAGCACTTTGTCCTAATTCCCACTCTCAATCCCATTTATCTATTAACCAATTAATTAAATAAATTTTATTTATTTAATTAAAATCCCATCCTTATCCCACTTAGCCAATTAATTAAATAAATTTTATTTATTTAATTAATTTCCACATCATATCCTAATCCCACTATCCAATTAATTAAATAAATTTTATTTATTTAATTAATATCCAACTCATATCCCAACTAATTCAAATATTTTATTTAAATTAAGTTCTCATCATAAGCCGACTTTCCAATTAATTAAATAAATTTTATTTATTTAATTAATTTATCTTATCATTTAGCCGACATGTGTGCCTCTTTCATTTAAAAAGATAAGTGGTACTACAGCCTTTTATTTAATATCTTTCACATGTAGTACTTTTTATGTACACAAGCACACATGAGCCCTATTCTCCTTGACACTTGTCAAATGACTACAACTCCCTTAAAGACTGGGATAACCGAATCAATCCTAGCCATCCACATCAATCATTAGCTTTTTAATCTCAACCATTCATTTGAACCAAGCCTTTCCTATAAATCAAACCCCTCATAAGCCATTAGCATGCATTGAGCTTCAAGTAATATTATTCTGCCAAATTATCATTAGCATGCATTGAGCTTCAAGTACCATTATTCTGTCAAAATATTATTAGAGCCTTTGCATCCTTCAACTATCATCCTCATATCATCTTCATCTTAATGTTATGCTGCAGAAGTGAGCACCCAACATTCCTCCAACAATAATCCTTCAAAATCTTGCATGCTCATGCGAGGTGGAGAAGAGCAATGGAGATAAATCAAGCATAGCATGGAGATTGGTTTGCATCTATATTTTTTATTTTGATTTTCATGTTGTCTTGTGCTTCATTGTGCATTGCTAGGGTTTTTATCATTGCTGATTATACATTTGCCCTGATTTACAATTTTACCCTAACATACATTTGGCATGCCCGGTGGGACTCACGTCCTTGATTCCTCTCTTGTTTGAGTTGTTTTTATGAAGTTTAGATCTCTTGGAGTGCCAATCTTTCATTTTGGCAAGCTTTTGTAGCAAAAATTTGTATTTTTCTAACCCTAGTTTGCAAATATTTAGCTAAGAATGTATGTAGATTATCTCTTAGCCCAAATCTAACCTCACCATTGCGTCTGGGAGGCCGTTTCCATAAATTTTGAGTACAAATTTGGCTAAATTTGATGAAAAATGAAGCATTTGGTGAAGAAAACAACAACAGGACTGCAACAATGTGCTTCTGGTAATTCAGGTCGCTTCTGAACAAACAGCATTCACCTGGGCTAAATCAGCTCGCCTTTGGGCAAACAGCAGTCGCTTATGGTCAAATTTGGTTCGCTTTTGAACAAACAGTGCTCGCTTTTGAACAAAAACTGATAGCATATGGTAAAATTGGTCGCTTATGGTTAACATTTGCATTCCATCTCCTGAAACTCTCCAGATCGCTTTTGGGTTATTATGCATCACTTTTGGTCTTTTGTTGGTCGCATATGAACTATTATTTGGCACTTTTATCCATTTTTGCATCGCTTTTGAGCAAAAATCAGCCGCTTTCTGTATCTTTGCGTCGCTTCTACATTGAAATCGACTGCCTACAGTGTTTTGTGGATCGCTTTTGTAATAACAGTGGTCGCCTCTAACCCTATGTGCATCGCTTATGAACTGAAAATAGCCGCTTTTAATCTGATATGCATCGCTTCTGAATTGCCAGAGCTCGCCTTTGCAGAATAGGGTTTTTTTTGTTGCAACTGTCATTTTGCAGGTACAGGTCGCCTATAGGCTGAAATCGATCACTTAAGGGTTTATCCGGATCGCCTATAACCCTACAGGAGTCGCATTTGGTGTTTTTGCATCGCATTTAATATGCAAGGGCTTGCATGTTGCTAAAAGGAGATCGCTTATGATTAGTAGTAAATCACCTCTGCACTTTTCTTAACCGCCAAGGTTCACCCGTACCTCCTGCATGCCAAAGGAAGCTATTTTTTTCAAACTTGCATAACTTTCACATACGGTGCCAAATCGCACAAACGAGGACTCATTGGAAAGCTGGGAGGACAAGCTTCACAACTGTACCACTTTTATCAGGTGACTATACTATTTTTCAAGCTTTTTTATCAGTCAAAGTTTAGGTTCATTGCAAACTTCATTTGAGCATAACTTGAGCAATTTTGATCATTTTCCAGCGAAACTTTTTTTCAAATTGCTTAGAATCTCTTGAACTTTTTGTTTATGCAATCTATTTTTCTATATCAGATCATTTTCATCAAAATTTTCAGATTTCATCTTTTTCATGTAATCATCTTCTTTGCAAGTTTACTTGTTTCTTTTTGGAATTGGTGACTTGTAAGGGCATCTAAGGAGCTAGAGCAGCATTGGCATCAACATCTATAGCAAATTGAAAAGTGATTGTATCAGGTGCACTCATTCTAATCTTTCATCTCTTTCATCTTCTAATCATTGTTTGCAAACACATTTGGATTTTAGGCATAAAAAGAACAATTGTTTGCAAATTCACATCAAAACATTGGGCTAAAATGAACCATTGTCTTTCATCACATTTGGATTTGGGTTTTAAAACAAACAAGTGCTTGCATTGTCTTCCACACATGGAATTTCTAAGGTTAATGAACCCCATGCGAGTGTGACCAAATAAATGTGTATGCTCTCTCCTCGCGTCCCAACACGAACTTGGAGATCAAAAACATTTACTTGTGTTACTTTTGTTTAGCCTTAGAGAGGCCTGCCTTGGTATCCACCCCAAGGGAACGACCTCAAGCGGTACTTTCATCCGGTCTGCTATAAAAATTAGAGGATAAGGCGAAAGCCAAGTCTAATCGGTATTAGCGCTCACCATACAGTGCTAACTCGAAAGGAGGTGTACCATTGTGTATATTAAAACTCCTAGTAGAGTTAGTTAAAGTCTTAAGTGGCTTGCTGGATGCTCGTGGGGTGCCGGTCCCCCGGATTTTCACTAGAACCTCCTTGTGATAGTGGCCTTGCCTTAACTAGGACTTGTTGAATTATCTTCATGTGCTTGCTTAACCATCATCACATTCTTTCAAACTAACAGCTTGCTTATGTGTCTTGCGTGAGTGATTCATGTGTGTATATGCATAATCATTTGTTTGAACATTACCAAATCAAGCTATAAACACCAAACACATAAACAAATCAATTTAAACACATCATCCAAACATTCCACATCATCATCAAAATCCCTAAACAAGCACTTGCTAAAAGGACTTAAGACAAACACTTGGTGACAACATGTCTACACTAGAAGACCTAGAAATCAAATTCCAAAGATTCCTCCAAAATCTTTATCAAGGATCACAACCCCTAAACCAAGATGCCATTAAAACATTACAATTCTTCATCCAAAGAGCTCAACCCCATGCAAGCCAATCACCTCAACTACAACACTTCATAGCCCAAGTCCAACACCTTTTAGCCACTAGTCAAGCTCGACAAGTACAACAATCCTTAGCCACTTCCTATCAACCTAATCCACCTCATAGCCACATGTCATATCCATCCACTTCCTATCAACTTAATCCACCTATCCACCAAGTCAATACCACATCAACCTATGAATATCCACCTCAAGCTTATCCAATCCCTCATGCTAACATTCCAATGCACTACCAAGCCTATCCACAAAGCAATCAAGTGATATTACAAGAACAACATCCAAGTCCCAATGGCTCTTTGTACATAAATCAAGCAGGTCCAAGTACACCTTTTCAACAAGACCATCAAGCACCATTGATAGACCTAAATCCACCTTTACAACAAGAAGCACATCCAAGTCCAAGTGGTCCCTTGTACATAAATCAAAGCCCAATTTATCCTATGCCAGATCTAATAACCTTTGACAAGGGAGATACCGATCTAGAGTGGCCTCCACCATCCAATCACATGCCAACACATGAGCCAACTAGTCCTATCCCAACATCACCATGTGATCCTACTCCTAGTCCATTGGTCCATCTACCTTCCAAACCACCAAGCCCTCCATTACCTTCATCACCATGTCATTCTAATCCTTCACCAAAGGATATGGCTAAGAGAGTTTTACAAAGGATGCTTGAAGAAAAACTCATTGAACTTCCCCCCATCAAACCATGTGAAGAAAGTCCATATGATGAACATGATTATTGTGCATACCATAGGACCAAAGGCCATAATACAAATCAATGCCCAATATTTCTCTCAATTGTTTACAAGGTGTACCCACCTATAATGGGAAATCGTGCCACATCATCCCCATCTAGTTCAAATCCTAACCCATCCAATCCAAATCCTAATCCATCAAACTCCATTATCCTTCCATCCAATCAAAATCCTAGTCCTAAGCCTACAACATCATCCGCTATTATTGCTCATCCATTATATTGCCCATCTACACATACCCTTGCGAAGGATGTGATCCATTGGCTACTAGCTAGGAATAAACTACCTCCATGTCAAACACCCATTCATGAACCTACCAAAGAACTTCCAAAGGTCATGTCTAATCCTATAATCCCATCATGTGGTCCACCTATCCTTGAGCCTATCCAAGAGCCTTCAATTAACATTCTTAACCCTTCAAGCCCATCATGTGACCTACAAGCCATCAAGCCTATTTGTGAACCTTCTATCATTAATCCAAGTCAAGAGTCATCATGTTCTCATGTTGTTGACCAAGAGCCTATCCAAGAGCCTTCCACTTCCATTCAAGCAACCCAAGAGGTATGTCAAAGGTTTAATCCTAAGCATGTGGAAACATTAAGCCCTAGTCCAACTCAAGATCAAATCACTTTTATGCAACCCATCCATAACATTTACCTTCTTTATGATCAAGATGATACCTATGAAGAAGCTATCCATGAGCACCTTGATCCTATCCATAATCCTATATCTATCCATGAGCGAGATATCACAATTGCTCCTAGTCATCCACCATCTAGCCCTATCCATAATGAGCAAACATCAACTTGTCATGATGAGACACTTGTTCCCCAAGTAAGCATAAAAGATCAAACAAATAACTTGGATCTTAGCGAACACAATGCTAATCAAGATCCTAATGATCCCCCTTCCACATCCATCATTGATCCCATTTCAAATCCATCATGTCCTATTGGTCTATCCACCCTTATACATGAGTGTTCTTCCTTAGGACAACAACGACCTTTATCCACTTCACCTTCTCCATCCAATAATGAACTCAAGTCTAGTGTTCAAACCACACCTAGTCCCATTGTCCATCGCATACTCTGAAACATGAACTACCAAGGTAAAGGTCTAAGCCTTTATGAACAAGGTATTTTGGAGCCAGACCATGTCAAAGTTCCTCCATGCTCATATGACCTTGGATACACACCCCAAGGTAAACAAGGCCAAGATGTTGGTAATCCCTTCATGCATCCTAAGTCTACTTTCCATCGTACCCCCCATCATCTACCCAAGACATATGTAGCCATTCCATCTCCATCATCTTATAAATGTCAAAAGCATGTGACCGTACATCTTCCACCATCCACTTTGCCTCCACTTTTACCAACTCCAAATATCGCTCCATCCACTTTGCCACCATTACTTCCAACACCTAACATACCTATCATTCATAAGTATCCTTATATCCCTAATCATGACCAACAAAAGCACACATCGTCTAAGCATAAAGCTTCCAATCATTCTATCCACTCCACCCACCCCATGGGATTCAAAAGCAAAAATTTTGATGCCTCTACCTATAACGCTAAAAGTCCTACCAAAAATCCAAAGGACTATCATGCCTTAGGGCACAAACATGAAAAATCAATGCAAAGAACCAAAGCAAAGCAATCCAAAAAGCTATCCAAGCCCATACCTCCAAATACAAAACCCAAAAGCAAAATGGTTTGGGTTCCTAAGCAAATAGCTAGCAAAGCGAATGAGGCATCTTCATCCACATCTCAAGAATCCCAATCACCTATCTCCATCCAAAAGCCTACTTCCATCCAAAACTTTCATTCCTTTCAAAACTCCCACAAGAAAAATAAAAGCACTAAAAATACTAAATCTATGTGGGTTCCTAAATCACTTCATCAACCATCCCCTAAGCAAACATCTCCATTGCTTCCTACACCACCATCCAATCAAAAGCTTCAATGTTTATCACAGTGTGTGCAACCATTGGTCATGATTCACTTCCATTCCAAAACATTCCCACATGCCTCCATCTCCCCATCCTTCATCCATTATCCTACATATCTCTCCCATGCTATCCCTATGGTCCATGCTTTTGCATAAGCCTTTCATCCATCTTCATTCCATAAGCCTATATAAATCCACACCATAAGCCACTAGCCTACCCTACCATGATCCACATCATAATCCATTATCTACCTAATCCATCTCCCACCCACGCAATCCCTTACCAACATCTATGAGCATAATGACATGGTCCATGTGAAGACATCATACATCTCTAATGGGACTACCAACATCCATCGAACTAGACACTTGAGTCCCTCCTATCCATTACCTGGCAAACAGGCACCATGTGTAATTGTCAACCCATCTAAAACCAAAATCAAAAAAATCAAAAAAATAGTAAAGAGAAATCCCTTCATCCAACAGTGAAAACCTGGTAAACAGGCGCCTTGGATAAGTACCATGATGAAAACCTGGCAAACAGGCATCATGTGTAGGTTGATCTTCTATGTCACTTACACTTGGGGGCACATTGTCTCATCCAACCTATCCATTTCTCAACTATCTATCCAATTATATCATACCAACCTATCTTATCCTATCTTGCCATATCCTATCCTACCATCATTAGCCATTACATCCACATACCTATCATGTTGAGTCTATCCTTCTTTCCTCCTTTTGATCTTGATGAAGACATAGGGGCAAAATGTTGAAACATGTTTGGATATCTCTTGGCATACCTTCTTTCCAAACCAAGTCCTATCCATTGACAATTTATCCATCCCATCCAAATCCAATCCATCATGTCATCACTTGGTCATGAACTTTGTCACACAAAGAATCCTAAGCATTACCACCTAGAATGGGGCAAGTTCTTCTTATGCAACATAGCCTTTGGAGATCACATCCTAGCTCCCTTATGATCCATCACACAAAGAATCCTAAGCATTACCACCTAGAATGGGGCAAGTTATTCTTCCTATGCAACATAGCCTTTGAAGATCACATCCTAGCTCTCTTATGATTCATCCACTATGGCATATCCTTATCATGAGCTTTCCATCTTATAGTTTATCCCCATCTGTTTATCATGAGCTTTCCACTATAGCCTACCTATCCATTTATCACGAGCTTTCCCTTTTCATGGCCTATCCTTTTATTCACCCATCTCTCATGAGCCTTCCATCCCATTTACTATGAGCCCATTGTTTCATCCATCCTTTGCACCTAGACTTGGTTTTCTCCCTTGTCATTGGTATCTAGCACAAGAGCTACCCAAATTGTAAATCCATTGGCATTTCCCAAAACATTCAAAAACACAAAAAAAAATCAAAATATCCCAAAAAATCCCAAAAAATCAATATCCAATGAACCAGCCAAGTAATAAAACCAATCACATCATCCAAAACAATCCATTCCATCAACATTCAATCAAAATCAAATCATCATCATCATCAATTCTTCTTATCAATAACATTCATTCATCCATTTCAATGAATCACTTCTTCCAATCATATCAATCAACTCAATCTAAGCAATGATCTTAAATCCAAGTCACACTAATCCATATCAAGCAAGCCAATCAATCAAGGAACATTATCCAATCAAATCAACAGGTTTTGAACCTCATCTTGTCATGAGACCAATCAATCAAATTATCATCATTATCAATGGGATATAGCGTTCCCACATCCTTGTGTTGATCTAGGGATATAGCTTTCCCCACAATGACAACACTATCTATCATCATCAATCAAACAATCAATTATTGGTTTATGACTTGACAAGGGCAATACCTTGCTTGTTTTACATCCTTTGAGCATATAGAGAACACTTGCTTATGCTTAGATTGAGTGGACACTCTAATCTTCACACCATCACTACTATCAAAACAAATCCTATCAATCATCAGCATCAACACTAAAGCAAATCAACCAAAGCACATCAAGCTAGCCATCAAAACAAATCTAATCACTTCAGCAAATCAAAAGCAACTCAATCCACCACAAATCATCCATCCTTCATCAAATCAATCTAATCAGCATTTCATCATCTTCCAATCATTCTAAACAAAGATCCAAATGCAAGTCATCATAAAGCTATACCAATCAAGTTAATCAATCAAGCCAAGTTATCCAATCACAATCAATGGTCTTGATCCTAGCCTTGTTGTAAGCCAAATCAATCAGCCAATCAGCCAACCAACTTAGCAAACAACCTTGTGTTGATCTAGGGATATAGCTTTCCCCGCAATGACAACACTCTCAACTATTATCAGCAAAACAATTGACAACCAATCATTGGTTTACAGCTTGACAGGGGCAATACCTTGTTTGTTTTTGAATCATTTGTGCATGCTTGCTTGCTTGCTTGTGTGTGTTATCATTTTATCTTGCATTTGCATCATATCGGTATCCATCTAGCTAATATTCATAACTTGTATCCAGACAAGGTTGTATTACGCTGGGGCATGAGACACATCGTCACCCTGGTCCTTATACCTTGGTGCATAACGTCTAGTGCTATATCAAACATCATGGTTGCTCACATTCACTGTAGCATAACGCATCTCCATTTCTTCTATCCATTCCCTTAGCTTTCTTTTGTAGCCAAGCCATTTCTTTTCGAGAGCATACCTGTGTTTGTCCAACCCACCTATCCTCTCAAGGGGGCATCACCAACCTATCCTTTCTATCATCATCATCATCAACATCCCTATCAATTATCCATACCTTAACTTCTTTGAAATGATGTTACTCAACACAAATCTCATCATCTCGAACATCATCTCAAAGAGGGGCAAAATGTAGACACCCAAATTTGTCCTAACTTTGTTCATGTCTAGCAACACCTTGTCAAAAACATTATCCTAGACATCATGTAGCATTTTGTCCTAAATCCCACTCTCAATCCCATTTATCTATTAACCAATTAATTAAATAAATTTTATTTATTTAATTAAAATCCCATCCTTATCCCACTTAGACAATTAATTAAATAAATTTTATTTATTTAATTAATTTCCACATCATATCCTAATCCCACTATCCAATTAATTAAATAAATTTTATTTATTTAATTAATATCCAACTCATATCCCAACTAATTCAAATATTTTATTTGAATTAAGTTCTCATCATAAGCCAACTTTCCAATTAATTAAATAAATTTTATTTATTTAATTAATTTATCTTATCATTTAGCCGACATGTGTGCCTCTTTCATTTAAAAAGATAAGTGGTACTACAGCCTTTTATTTAATATCTTTCACATGTAGTACTTTTTATGTACACAAGCACACATGAGCCCTATTCTCCTTGACACTTGTCAAATGACTACAACTCCCTTGAAGAGTGGGATAACCGAATCAATCCTAGCCATCCACATCAATCATTAGCTTTTTAATCTCAACCATTCATTTGAACCAAGCCTTTCCTATAAATCAAACCCCTCATAAGCCATTAGCATGCATTGAGCTTCAAGTACCATTATTCTGTCAAAATATCATTAGAGCCTTTGCATCCTTCAACTATCATCCTCATATCATCTTCATCTTAATGTTATGTTGCAGAAGTGAGCACCCAACATTCCTCCAACAATAATCCTTCAAAATCTTGCATGCTCATGCGAGGTGGAGAAGAGCAATGGAGATAAATCAAGCATAGCATGGAGATTGGTTTGCATCTACATTTTTTATTTTGATTTTCATGTTGTCTTGTGCTTCATTGTGCATTGCTAGGGTTTTTATCATTGCTGATTATACATTTGCCCTGATTTGCAATTTTACCCTAACATACACCGGTTATTGTCCTAATCGCATCCTTAGTGATCTTAAATGGTCTATTCAACCATAAGAAGTTATCATGTACTCTGCTCAACACATACCAGACCCATTCATCCTCTTCAAAATAGGGGAAATGAATGTATTGACTAAAATGTTTATCCCAGATGGCCTGGTACTGTGGTTTGAGTTCAAAAGCATCATCTATTAACTGATTGTGATAGATATTTCCCAACTTGGATTCCCCAAAATCTTCAATGTTCGCATGAATGTAAACCCTAACATCTTCTACATGTAAAATACCATGCGGAATGCTGGAAAATGCACCTAAGGGATCCACTTCTAGAGATTTGTATGGATGCTTCTTAAATTTAGGGCATGGCCTATCAGAAATCATCACCACATTCGGAGTAGCCATCTTTCAAAGATTTACAGAGAGATATTCAAGAATGGAGAATACCTTTTACGCTTCTAGGTTTCAAGGAGTGAACCGGATCGATTGTTGGATGAATCAACTTCTGCAGATGATCTTTGATGAGCTTGAGGAGATTTGTTGTAGAGCTCTCTATCGCTTCTTCTTGAATGTAGAATGAACAAGTGTTTGATAAGAAAACCCTTATATTATTCCACAAACCCTAATACCAAGTTGTAATAAATGCTCAACTTAAGTCATTTTGGTTTGCCTTGTTTTTCTTATTTGGATGACTTTGATGAACTGGATCAATCTTGTTCTAAACATCTTGCAGATCTTCCATATCTTAAACATAGTTTATTTAGATGTTTGTCTATGAACCCTTTAATCCGCAACTCTCCTTGTGCCAGTTCTGGCACCAATTAACTAGCTGGGGGAAAAATGTTTTTCCTTGTGTCTCCCCCTAAGCTAGAGCTCACTTTTTAATTTTTGAAAGGAATATCAGCACCAGATTCTGGTGTAGATCCTTCCCCTACATTTTATGTACTTCTCTTCACCCAAATCTTGTTCATCTCACTTTGGACTTCATCTGCATTCACTTTTCCTTTTCCCTTGTTTTGATTCTAATTGTGATGTACCTAACCTCTTTTGTCCTATTCTTGTTTCTACAGAATTTGGCAATATGACCAGATCTATTGCAATTGTGGCAAACAACTTTTCTTTGCATATTTGATTGATATCCTCTTGATCTAGATTGATTAGCCATATGACCCATTCTATTGCATGCAAACCATCTACCATTGCAAGAATTGTTCATTTGTATATTTCTGCATTCATGAGATTTGTGACCATACCTTTTGTAGTTAAAACACTATCCAGAGAAGGATGTATTAGTCTAATTCATTCTCTTCCTACACTGATTAGCTTTATGACCAAAGTTATTGCAGTTGTGGCAGTATCCATTGAAGGATGGATATCTTTGAGCATTAGGTTGCCTCACCAGAGGTCTTCTAGGCCTATTTCTTGGATTTTCTGATTCAAACTTCTTCTGACCGGATCTGGAGCTCTCACCTATCTCATATCCCAAGCCACGCTTGTCATCTACCTTCTTTTGGCTTTCAAGAAGAACTTCAAGTTGAGCAGAACTTATCTTCAATTTCTCTTTGTATTCATTTGCTATTTGAAGATCCCTTTTAAGAGAGACAATTTGATCCTCAAGTTTTTCTTCATTATCTTTAGCATCTTCAAGATCAGATTCAAGATGTCTAATTATTCTATCCATCTTGTGGCAATCTTCTGATTTCACCTTGAGAGATTGTCTTAGATCATCTTCAGTTTTTCTTTTCTCTTCAATTTCTTGGGTAAATTTCATAACTCCTGATTCCATTTCATGTCTTACTATAATGATCTCTTTTGATAACTTTTCACATAACTTGGTTTTCTCCTTGAGATCTCCATTTGTATCATTTGCTTCACTTTGACTTGTCAATTGCTGAAGTAGCTCCTTTCTCTTTTTCATAGAGAGACTTAGTTTCCCTTTTAGTTCATTTATGAAATCATCAGCCTATTTGAGTCTTTCCTTTAATTCATTGACTTCAGAATTAGATTGTTCAAGATCATCTAGGGTAGACTGAAGTTGCTCCTCCATACCATACACATCCATTTTAATTTCCAGATCTTCCTCAAGTTGTTAGGCTTTGTTTGGAGGAACTTGGCTCTGATAGCAATTGTTGATAACTGAGAGGGGGGGTGAATCAGTTATCTTAATTATTTCAGCTTTCTGAACTTTTTTAATAATTAATGCAGCATCAATTCAAATAAGCAAACATAGCCATGAAATGGAAATACACATGACACAATATTTTTGACGTGGAAACCCTGTTAAGGGAGAAAACCACGGGGTGATTAACCCAAGATTGTATTCTCTGTTAGAAGAATAGAAATACAAAATGGCACTTGCCAATTAGGGCTCACTACCTGAGCACACTGCTCACAAGAGGCTCACTGCCTACAAGAGAATTAATGTCTACAAGTTGTAAGAAGAATAACAAGATCCTTGAACTAATAAAAAGCATCCACATATGCTGAAGTTCAGTTCTAGTTAGGCTCAATACACTGATCTGCTGCACTTCATCCTTCCTCTTCTTTAGTGCTATTGACCTATCACATACCGAACCTGTCTTCCTGCTTTCACACTATTCTTCTGCTTTTCTTCGTACACACAACAACCACAACCACAACTCTCATCGAAATCCATTTGGTATATATATATATCTGCACAAAGGATTTCATCCTCTTTCTAGTCAGCATCCAAAATAGTCAGTATTTCCTAGACTTTAGTTAGTCAACTGAATCCTTGCTTACCAAGTGATGCGGATCAAAGAGATACTTATAGAAGTCATCTAACAAGTCAGCCAATCTTGAATGATACCTTAATAATCTTGATCACCATCAATATCTCATCCAGAATAGTGTCTGATGCTCTATTAGTCAGATCTTCCTCTGTCTACTTTGTCAAATAGGACCCCAATACTTGAATGCTTATATCTCTTCACTCTTTCATCACCGAAGGCTCAAATCCTGGAATCTACCAATCAAGGTATTCCTCTTGACTTCCCCAAGTCTATACTTTCCAAAGATACTTCCTCTTAGAGATCCGGACTTGACTATCGAACCTTGCCACAACACTCTGTTCTTGCTTATCGGACCACAACACTCTTCAATCTGACTTCCGGTATAGGCACACTATGTCCTGCGGATGTGTGGGATGAACTTTGTTGCCATCAATGACAACAATCATGAAGCTCCAATGTGTCTCTTGCCAACATGGCTATGTCTAAGAAAGTTCATAGTTTGTTCTGTCTCCATTTCAGAAATATTGTCTCAAAAATTTAACTATATCACCATGACTTGTTCCCTGCTGCAGTACCGCAAATTGTTTCTTTGACCATCGTGGGACCATGGTATACTAAACATCTCTTTAATCCTTTCACTACACTACCGTACTCCTTCATTGAAACTATCACAGGGCCGCGGTAGTCAATACTTAACTTAAAGTCCTTATACTACCATACTACAAACCTCACTTGAGGCCACCATAGGGGTACGGTGTACTATTTTCCTCTACTCCTTACTGCCATACCACAAGGCTCACTTGAGGTCTCCATGGGGGTGTGATGTACTATTTTCCTCTACTCCTTACTTCCATACCACAAGACTCACTTGACGCCGTCATGGGGGTGCGGTGTACTGTTTTCCTCTGCTCCTTACCGCATCACCGCAGATTATTCTCTTGACTACCGCGGGACCGCGGTGAAATTGTTAGATTAAGGATAGGCAACTGAGAAGGGGTGGGGTGAATCAGTTGTCAAAACTTTCTTCAATTAATCACTTAAATTCTCTTCTTAATTTAGCAGCATAATAATAAATCAATGTAATGCAATAATTCAAGAGCAGAAACACATTAACACATGACACCAAGTTTTTGATGTGAAAAACTTGGTTAAGGGAAAAACCACGGGGTGACTAACCCAAGATTGTATTCTCTGTTAGAATAATAGAAAGAACAAAATGGCACATGCCAATTAGGGCTCACTGCCTAAGCACACTGCTCACAAGAGGCCCACTACCAACAAGAGACACACTGTCTACAAAATAATAAGTATTACATACTTGAACTGAAGAATAGCATCTTCACCATGCTTGAGTTAGTTCCATTTAAGCCCAATACTTCTGCTCTTCTTTTCGCACTCATCTACCACACACACATCACACCCACACTCGAAATGACTTTACAACTCCTTATTTATACAAGACATTGACTTAGGAACAATCATCCAAGTTGGCATACATTACAGAGCAAATACATAAATATAATATTACTTATTACAAAACGTCTTCATGCTGATCAACACACTGTTGGCCACACAGATCTGAGACTTCAATCTTTCTTTAGGGACACACCATACTTTACATAACATCTTTAAGATCATCCGCAGGATGTGAAACTCATTTGGTCGGCCAGACTTAGAAGGAACACCATCATCTGAAAGTAGTTCTTCAATTGCAATCTCAATCTTCAATGAGGACCGCCAACATGAATTGGACACAATCCAAAGACCTCCACAATCTTGCCTGAATCATTGAGAACATCCACACTTCTTCTGTTTACTAAAATCATTCTCTCCTTCATTCGGAACCTCAAGAACATAGTCTGTCATCACTGTCATATTGGAATGGATGCTT
The DNA here is from genome assembly GCA_027924645.1 of Cunninghamia lanceolata. Lineage (NCBI taxonomy): Eukaryota > Viridiplantae > Streptophyta > Pinopsida > Cupressales > Cupressaceae > Cunninghamia > Cunninghamia lanceolata. The sequence continues at coordinate 38,517,266 of BSBN01000391.1, read as the reverse complement.
GTGGACCTCCAGACCATGAACCAATTGAGTTGTCAATACACATTGGCTTCCTAAACATTCCACCAAATCCATAGAACAGGATATTGCATTTCCGGATCTCATCGGACCTATCTGTGTCACTCTGTCACCTCTGAACACCTGTTGGAACCGGTTTTACTTAAGTAGCCATAACTTCTTGAGGTCTTCATGCAGAACTCTAAAATCTTTACTGGATCATCTTGAGATACATATATATAAACCCTTTGAAGCGTACCCTCTGATCTTTATCTTAACTAGGATCTTTACCTCACTATCTTTACTATTCTTCTATGTTTCTGATTAGGACTAATTTTCTCAATATCCTTATCACATAGCTTATCCAATCCTTATCATCAATGCAACAGGAGTATGTTGACATCAATGACAACACTAGATAGGCCCATACTTGCAACAATCTCCCCCTTTGTCATTGATGGCAACATATGATGTGAAAAACTATTTTAACCATCAAGACAAGAACTTCTCCTTACTAACATAACTCCCCCTATCAACACAACCACTTACATGTCTTCTCTTCCTTTACTACTCCCCCTTTGATCAACAACTACTTATTTTTCACATGTCTTCTCTCCCCCTTTGACATCAATGGCAAAGGGCACATACTTGCATTACTTCAGAATCATATCAGCTGCTTCCCCTGAGTAGCAGCTTCTCATCATCAATCTGGACCACAAAATATGACTGTGAGATCCATCGAACAGATGCACATTAGTGTGCCTTAATTCAGAACTGGATGGGCAATAACCCCTAACTTCTCCCTGAGATACTCAAAAGAGTGCTTAGGTAGAGGTTTAGTAAAAATATCTACAATCTGATCCTTGGAAGGCACAAACTCTAATCTGACTTCATCTTTGTTCACTTGCTCTCTCAAAAAATGAAACTTGATGGATATGTGCTTAGTCTTTGAATGCAACACCAGATTCTTTGATATGTTTATTGCACTTGAATTATCACAGAAGATTGTGATAGGTTCCTTATACTCCACTCTGATGTCCCTTAGCATTTGCTTCATCCACAATACTTGAGTACAACTACCTGATGCTGCAATATATTCTACTTCTGCAATGGACAGAGATATTTCCTCTTATTTCTTGCTCAGCCAAGAAACCAATCTCTTCCCTAAAAAGAATGCTCCACCAGTGGTGCTCTTCCAGTCATCCACATCTCCTACCCAATCCGTATCTGTATAGGCATGAAGAGAGAAATCATGGTCTCTAGGGTACCACAAACCATACTCAAATGTTCCTTTTAGATATCTAAAAATCCTCTTGATTGCCATGACATGAGATTCTCTAGGATCAGCTTGGAATCTAGCAACAAGACCAACAACATTCATAATGTCAGGTCTAGTTTGAGTGAGATACAATAATCCTCCAATCATTGATTTGTACTTTTTTTATCAGCCTTAGGAGAGTCATCATCTTTGCTCAATTTGCATCTGGTTGCCATGGGAGTATTCATTGGTTTTGAGTCTTCCATCCCAAATTTCTTCAACAATTCTTTCACATATTTGGTCTGAGAAATGAAGATTCCTTTCTTTGTTTGAGTGATTTGCAGACCCAAGAAGAAATTCATTTCCCCAAACATGGACATCTCAAATTCACTTTTCATTTGAATTGCAAAGGTTTTGCACATACTATCTCTTCCCCCAAAAATGATGTCATCAACAAATACTTTAACAATCAAGATATTTTCATAATCAATTTTGAAATACAAATTACTGTTAGTAGTACCTTTGTTGAAACCAATCTTCAAAAGATGCTTATCCAATATTTCATACCAGGCTCTTGGGGCTTGCTCGAGTCCATACAGTGCTTTCTTCAATTTGTAGACCATATCACCATGATCAGACAATTGAAATCCATTTGGTTGCTCAATGTAAACTTCCTCTTCCAAGTCACCATTCAAAAAGGTAGATTTGACATCCATCTGATATACTTTGAAATCCTTGAAGGTAGTAAAAGAAAGAAATAGTCTAACTGCTTCAATTCTTGCCACCGGAGCAAAAGTTTCTTCAAAATTAATTCCTTCTATTTGGGAGTAACCCTTGTAGACCAATCTGGCTTTGTTTCTAACCACTTCACCATCTTCATTTAGTTTATTCCAGAAGACCCATTTGGTTCCAATCACATTCTTGTTCTTAAGTATGGGAACAAGATCCCAAGTGTGATTTTTCTCAATCTGCATTAGCTCTTCCTCCATTGCTTTGGTCTAGTTTTCATCATTGCAAGCTTCGTTCACTGTCTTAGGTTCAATCTTTGAAATTAGACAGTACTCTTCTGAATCTTGGGCAATCCTTCTTCTTGTTTGTACACCTTTTATTTTATCACCTATGATTTGATCTTCAGAGTGATTCAGTCTTACATACCTTGGAACTTTTGGAATTTCTTGCACTTCTGATTCTTGAACAGATTCATTCAAATTTAATTCTTCTTCCTGATTTACCGGATTAGTCTAAATCTAAATTTTAGCTTGGACTTCTTGAACAAAAACATCATTTTGATCATCTTCATCATATTCATAAAACCTTGAGGGTTTTTCAATGCCTTCATCAACCTTCACATTTGTACTTTCTACAATCTTCCTTAATCTCTTGTTATAACACCAGTTTGCTTTGCTTTGAGTAGAATAACCCAAGAAAATTCCTTCATCACTTCTAGTATCAAATTTTCCTAGATCTTCATCTCTTTTAATGTAACATTTGCTGCTAAAGACTCTAAAATATCTCACAGTGGGAGTGATGCCAAACCAAAGTTCATAAGGAGTCTTACTAGTATTGCTTCTGATTTGTACTCGATTGAGAGTGTAGACTACAGTGCTTACAACTTCTCTCCAATAGATCTAAGGAACATTTGCTTCCATCATCATGGTTCTAGATACTTCCTAGATGGTCTAGTTCTTTCTCTCAACTACTCCATTCTATTGTGGAGTCCTAGGAGTAGACAACTGTCTTTTTATTCCATGTTTCTCACATAATTCTATGAACTCACCGGATGTGAATTCTCCACCTCTATCAAACCTCAAACATTTTAATTTTAATCCGGTTTCATTCTCTACCATAGCCTTGAATATTTTGAATTTCTCAAGAGCTTCTGATTTCTCTTTTAGAAAAGTCACCCACATCATCCGAGAATGGTCATCAATTAGTAACATGAAGTATCTATTACCTTGCACACTCCTGATTCTTGCCAGACCACATAGATCAGTATGAACTAAGTCCAATAATCTGATAGAGGATTGTTCCTTGCTTTTGAATGAGATTCTGCTTTGTTTACCCAACTGACATTCTTTGCACAAACTATTTGTAGGTTTCACCAATCTTGGAAGATCTCTTATAGCCTGAGTGTTGCTTATCTTGATGATATTATCAAAATTCACATGACACAATCTTCTATGCCACAACCAACTCTAATCAATTTGAACAAATAGACAACTTTTACTAGTACCAACTAAGTGAAAGATATTACCTTTTGTTTGAGTACCGGATGCAATTTATATTCTAAAACTTTCAAAGATCTTGCATTTTCCATTCTTGAATTGGAGATCATAGCCTTTATCCACTAACTGTCCAACATTGAGAAGATTGTGCTTCAGACCTTCAACATACAGTACATTACTGGTTTTGTTCTTTCCATCAAAAGAAATGGTTCCTCTACCTCTGATTCTGCCAGCAGAATTATCACCAAACTTCACCACTCCTTCATACCTTTCCAAATCTATGAACTTATTTTTGTCCCCTGTCATATGGTGAGAGCATCCACTATCAATGACCCAATCATCCTTTTCTTCAACTTGAGCAGCCAAAACTTTTTCTACAATTTTATGATTGACAGATTCAAAGGGTATTGGATCTTCTTCCTTGATGGAAATAAACACCCAGTCACTTCCGGATTTGTTTCCTGTTTCTGATTCATCATCTATTACTCCTTCATTATCATCATCTTCATGAACATAGTAACAATTCTTGTGGAACCTTGATCTATTAGGGTTTGGCCTTGAAAATCTTTCTGGACACCTTGAGGCAAAATGACCAATCTTATTGCAGTTAAAACATTTAAAAGGTAATTTCCCTTCATACTTACTGGATCTTCTTGGTAGTCTTTTTGCAATAAGGGCTTCAAGTTGAGCAACTTGTGCTTCATCTTCTTCCAGGTCTTTTCTTGCTTTCTCATACCATGATCGTTTCTTTGAGGAGTTCTCTCCTAGATCAAACTTTTGTTTTCCTTTGACAGAGGCACTAGATTTGAATGCTGATTCAGTCTTAGGGGGGCATCTCCAAACTCTGTCAAATCAAATGCAGCCAATTTACGAGCCAATTGATCTCTTGTGATACCTGAAATAATCTAAATTCTTCAATAGCAGAAATCTTGTATTTGTAAGAATCAGGAAGGGATCTGAGAACTTTACCAACAATCTCATCTTCATCCAAGACTCCACCAGCACATCTAATGCCACAAACAAGCTCATTTACTCTTGGCATAAATGTAGTGATATTTTCATCTTCTCTCATCTTTAGATTTTTGAATTTTCCTTTTAGACTTTGTAGCTTGGCACATTTAACATACCTGTCTCCTTCATGCAGAAGTTCCATTTTTATCCAAATCTCGAAAGCAGTTTGTAGGTCAACAACATTTGTTAGCTCTGAATCAGACAAGGCACTTAGAAGAGCTTCTGTAGTCCATAGATTGTTTTCAGCATCTCTGATTTCATCTACAGTTCTCAAACCATTCTATGGAGGAGTATACTTCTTTGAAGCCATGATCCAATACTGCATTCCCATACATTGTAAAGTGACATTCCATACGATTTTTCCAAAGAGTGAAATTGGTTCCATCAAACCTTAAACTATCCTTCTTGTAGGACGACATTCTGGATCTCCTCAAGCGGTTAATCTCCTTTTAGAGGAACTTAGCTTTGATACCAATTGTTAGATTAAGGATAAACAACTGAGAGGGGGGGTGAATCAGTTGTCAAAACTTTCTTTAATTAATCACTTAAATTTTCTTCTTAATTTAGCAGCATAATAATAAATCAATGTAATGCAACAATTCAAGAGCAGAAACACATTAACACATCTGACACCAAGTTTTTGACGTGGAAAACCTGGTTAAGGGAAAAACCACGGGGTGACTAACCCAAGATTGTATTCTCTGTTAGAAGAATAGAAAGAACAAAATGGCACATGTCAATTAGGGCTCACTGCCCGAGCACACTGCTCGCAAGAGGCCCACTGCCTATAGGAGACACATTGTCTACAAGATAATAAGTATTACATACTTGAACTGAAGAATAGCATCTTCACCATGCTTGAGTCAGTTCCATTTAAGCCCAATACTTCTGCTCTACTTTTCGCACTCCTCTACCACACACACATCAACACCCACACTCGAAATGACTTTACAACTCCTTATTTATACAAGACATCGGCTTAGGAACAATCATCCAAGTTGGCATACATTACAAAGAAAATACATAAATATAACATGAATTATTACAAAATGTCTTCACGCTGATCAAAACACTATCGGCCACACAGATCTGAGACTTCAATCTTTCTTTAGGGACACGCCATACTTTACAGAACATCTTCAAGATCATCCGCGGGATGTGTAACTCATCTGGTTGGCCAGACTTAGAAGGAACACCATCATCCATAAGTAGTTCTTCAATTGTGAGTTTAATCTTCAATGTGGACCACCAACATGAACTAGACACAATCCAAAGACCTCCACAAGCTTGCCAAAATCACCAAGAACATCCACACTACTTCTGTTTATTGAAATCATTCTCTCTTCATCCAGAACCTCAAGAACATAGTCTGTCATCACTGTCATATTGGAATGGATGCTTGCGGACCTCCAGACCATGAACCAATTGAGTTGTCAATCCACATTGGCTTCCTACACATTCCACCAAATCCACAGAATAGGATATTGCATTTTTAGATCTCACTGGACCTATCTATGTCACTCTGTCACCTCTGAACACCTGTCGGAACCGGTTTTACTTAAGTGGCCATAACTTCTTCAGGTCTTCATGTAGACCTCTAAAATCTTTATTGGATCATCTTGAGATATATATATATATATAAACCCTTTGAAGCGCACCCTCTGATCTTTATCTTAACTAGGATCTTTACCTCACTGTCTTTACTATTCTTCTCTATTTCTGATTAGGACTAATTTTCTCAATATCCTCAGTACACAGCTTATCTAATCCTTATCATCAATGCAACAGGAGTATGTTGACATCAATGCCAACACCAGTTAGGCCCATACTTGCAACAAAAATATCATATGCCATTTAAATTTATATCGCCAGCCTACCACTTTGTTTTGAGAGCATTGCGGGGCTGCAGTAATCTATCTCTACATACTGCAATGCCGCAAGTGCAATCTCTTCATGCTGCAGGATAGTGATAACTGCTCCCTTGTTATCCTTGGTTCCTGCACACCTACCAAGACCTTTCGAGTGACCTACAAGACTACAGTGAGAGACAAAAACACATCAATGGTAAAAAATACAAATATCTTTCACATGGACTTGGTATGGGGTGCTTATGAATGACTCCTGGAATAATTTTAAAATAAATATGGATCCCTAAGATGGATTTATGGAAGGAAATTTGCATGGATTTATGGATTTACCATATGTTCTTTTATCAAATGTATGAAGGTATCTTTATTGTAGGTTATTTTCCCTATATTATTTATTCTTGGTTTGAACTCCTTGATTTTGTGGTTTTTTGTTAGGACCCAGAGCTTTCATATGCAGGACCACCTACAAGGCACCAAAGGAGTCATCTGGATCATGACTTAGGAGCTAGTTAGTATTCATTGAGTGGTATAATGGTGGTTGAACTATCTTGGTCTATACAACTAAGAGATGTACTTGTGTGCTTTGTAGTTTGTTTGTTTAATTTTTTTATGCTTAGAAAAACATCATAAATAGATAGGATTATATTTTTTGTAATTTATTCCTTCAATCACTTGTCATAGGTCCAGTTGGAGGTAGCAGAGCTAGTGGAATGGAGGGTGTACCTTATCCACCTATTTATTCAAGTAGAAATGTTGCAAGTTCCACTTCGGATCACCAAAGCCTTCATAAAAACATCTGCACAAAATTCAATAATGAAGAATTTATGCACAAATTCTCTTTTGAATGATGCACAAAGCCTCCACCACAACACCGTATGGTTTGTTGCTAGGCCTTGCGGTGATGCGGGAATCTCCCACATCATCGCAAGGCCTAGCAACAAACCATGTGGTGTTGCGGTGGAGGCTTTGTGCATCATTCAAAAGAGAATTTGTGCATAAATTCTTCATTATTGAATTTTGTGTAGATGTTTTTGTGAAGGCTTTGGTGATCCGAAGTGGAACTTGCAACTACAATATCTAATAAAAATCTACTTCCAAATATGCTTTTGATGGATGTTCACATCCTCATCGAAAGCTCCACAGGAAGGACACTTTCAAAGGTTGAGGAGTTGGGCTTTACACCCACTGGTTGTATTTTCTTAAAATTTTCTAAGGACTTTTTAGAAATACCCATTTTAAACATATCCTTTAATCACAGCATTCCATGATATCACATTTCTTTGGGGCATTTTTTGAAATAGTTCGCTTGCCTTGTCTATGCTTCCACATTTTCATTTATGTCTAGCAGGGCACTTGTAACTACAACATATGACAAAAAAATCCCTACTGTTATGCTTTGATGGATGTCCCTTTGTTATTAATGGATATCTGATGTAGTACACATTATTATAGTGCAAGCCTATTTTTTAGATTGTTTCATTTAGCATCACCAATATTCTCCACAAGAACAATGTCCCTGTTTAAAATGATGGAAATGGTTCACATCTCTTAGAACAATTTATCTTGCAACAATTTTGGAGATGAATTTAGATGCAGTGTGAAAATTAGAACATACTTGAAGGTTCTTAACAACTCTAATGGTTGTACCAGGGGCCATGTTTAACAAACCAAATGCAATTGCTAACTTTTCACTATGGTGGCAGATAAATGATTTTATTTTCTTCTATTCCACAGCATTAAGTAAAAGTATTGAATCTGAAAATACCTTACTGCCTTCATTTGCCAAGCCAATTTCTCCAATTTTACATAGCTCTCCCATGTTTGTGGATATGATCTATCTCCTACCCAAAAAAGCATGTACCATTTTATGCCCTTCAATCCAACTACATGTAGGTATCTTTTTAATTCTTCTATCTTTCATCAATCTCCTTACTATTTGAACCTCATCAGACTTGCCCACTTCTGCACAAATGTTTTAGAGAACATAAGTTGCAACATTTTTAGGATCCAACTAAAATAGAAGTGTTGCTAGAATACTCAGCCTACATTCATATTTTGAATTTTGGGAAATTCTATATAGTAAATAGATTGATGGCTGTTTGGATAGTGAAATTATTAGCTTTCATAGAAATTAACTAAAATATCTTGTCTTGAAATATCTAGAAGGATTATTTTAATTAAAGAGGATTTTGTGGTTATTTTTGTAACAATGATTAACAATGATTTTACAGTGTAGCCAGCTTGCTATTTTCATTCAAGATACAAGTCATCAAAGTCAAGCACATACCAAGAAGTTGTCACTCTACTTCAAACCCTCAACCTCACTTAGTTTAGTATGCTTACATGGGGATATTAAGGAAGTTGCTAAACAATTAATATATATCATTTGTTGTTTGTGAAGGAGAATCCTGTGAGATCCAATATGGCAGTGGATCAATATCCAGTTTCTTAAGTAAAGATGATGTCACAATTGGGAAACTTGTTGTGAAACATCAAGTTAGTAATTTTTGGATGTTAAGGCTTCTCAATTAGATATCAAAGATCTTTTCTCATCAACTTAATTTGGAATTTATGTATAATTAATGGATTCTTTCATGGTGCAGGTCTTTACTGAGATAACACATGAACCAAAGTTGACATTTTTTTTGAATCGGTAAGGATGCTTAGAGCATCATAATATATTAGTATTAATAAAAATGTTTTTACAAATTACAAAAAAGGCCCTTCCTGGCCAAAAAGATAACATAATAGAGCATTTTAACTAAGAGATTTGAACAGAGCTATAGATCTAAAAGGCCCTTTCTGGCCAAAAAGGAAACCATTAATGTTACAGTGAAGCCAAAAACTTAAAACAAAAAGAGTGGTTCACATGCTGTCTATATTTAAATCCACAACCCTAAAGCCATGAACCCCCAGTTGGATTCTCTACAGAAAGGACTGTGTCATCATTAGTGAAGGGAACTACCGGTAGTTGGAAATTTGACAATAAGCTCCATGCATTGAATACTTTCTCTATCCTTCCCCTCTTGGACCTTTGAAATGCAGAACTATGAACCTGTAGTGAATTATCAAAGAGCTCTCTATTACCTGATTGAAAACTTAAAATCATCACTTGATAAACATAGTTAAAACTAGGTTTATTAATGATATCTTCATGGAGGAAGAGTCCCCTTACCAAGGCTAAGCCATCATAAAGATTATAAGTAGCAAAAGCTTCAAATAGCTTAACATCTAGAACTAGATAGTCATGAACAAACATTGATGCTATCCTTTTAACCTTATCAACCTAATGAAAAAGGTCCATCGCATTTGAGAGAAAATGAGATACCAAATGCAAAGCATAACATACCCTAGATTGCAGCAGAAAATCTCTATCACATACATCTATCAAAGTATCATCCACCAGCTCTTCATTGAGCAATTTGAAGGCCCTAGCCATGAAATCTGAGTTGATGCTTTCGTGCATTCATTGTTCCCATGGTTGAACAGGCAAATAAAGTTGACAATTATAGGGATAGAGAGACATTGCAGATACACAGCAAGAGCAAAATGAAGAGGCAAGAATAAAATAATGACATAGATACCATGGTCTCTTGCATAAAAAGAGGATTGCACAAGCCAACATAATGAATTGAAGTCATTCAAGCCGGTGGGGAAATAAAACCAAGGCAAATGAGATCCAAATGTGGATTATATTTCTCATCTCCCAACACTCCTCTTATAGAGCATTCAATGAATATAATTAAAGAGACGTGTGAAGTGAAGAATTAATGCCAGATGGAAATCTACATAGATTGCAAGCTTCAAAATGACTAAATATACTACTAATTGACGTCAATTAATAATTAAATTGACTAAATATACTACCAATTGACATAAATCAGTGAATAATGAATAAATATGACTAAATATATGACCAATGTTAAATCAGTGAATAAAAATGACTAAATACACTACCAATGGACATAAATCAGTGAATAAAAATGTCTAAATAAGTGACCAGTTAACAACAATCAATGACTAAATTAATGACTAAATATATCATTGAAAAAAAATGACTAAATAAGTGACCAGATTACAACAATCAATGACTAAATCAATGACTAAATATACTACCAAATTGATCAATCAAAACAACCCATAAATGACAAAATGGTTTAGTCACCAATTTGGTCCTATTATAAATGACTAGGAATAAACTACTAATGGTCACGTGACCATGTTTGGTCATTTATAAGCATTTTTTAGTAGTTTTTTTAGTAATATATAGCTCTTTTTGTACTAGTGAAGGGGGAATGTTGGTTTTATTACATCTTTTAGTATAGAGGTTAGATTAAATAAATAAAATAAATGTTAGTAGTTTATAAATAAATAATAAGTTAGAATAAGTTAGTTGGGAATTAGTTATTCTTGTAGGTTGTTTTGAAACTTAGTACAGGAATCTATTTGGCTTTATAAAGCCATTTTGCAATGTATTGAAAATTATCTCAAAATCAAATAACATTTCATTTGTGTCATTTTCTTCAATCATGGTTTAGTATTTTTTCTGCATTAAGCATGTTTTACCATTTTAATAGGGTTGGCTTTAATTTTAGGCCGAGTTCTTTTCCAATGGCTAACTAAGAGAAAAATAAGGCCTACATGTGTAGGGTAATTTCTGACCCTCCTCATAAATTCCTTCACTACCACATCCAGAGAAGAAAGAAGAAAAAGGGAATGGAGATTTTGTGATGGAAATGAAAATGATTTAGAATAGTGAAATAGTAAGTAAACAGGAGTGTAGATCTACCTTCTAAGGTTATGTACTTCAAACTAGCCATGGCCATTGTATGGTAGGGCTCCTTGACAAAGGAAACCACGTACCCAACTTGATATCTCTCTAGTGACTCCCTATTTTGCATGAAGATTTTCTTAGCTTCTTTCCCCATTTTTCTATCCTTGAATATCTTCCTCCCATCAATTCTTAGCCCCATTTCTTCTGCTATAAGTTCTTCAGAGATGACCATCTCCATTCCCCTATTCTTAACATCCCAATTATGCCATTTATGGGAAAAATTTGACACCAAGTTAAGATCATAACCACTCATGTTTTCCATGAATGCTATAAGACCATCGACCTTCAATATTTTTCAAGATTATTTTTAAACTTTTTGTAGGAGATAGGCTTGGTCCTATTCCTATCACTGCCCATAGTCTTTAGGTCCCTCTTAATGCTTGTCTTCAGTGGATAGATGCAAAATTTCCTATTCATTCATTCACTTTCCAAACCCTCAAACTTTTAAGATGTGAACCCAAAGGTATGACATGTACCTTTTGTTGGAGTACAGGACCACTGAGAGGGGGGATGAATTAGTGGTCTAGAAACCTTAAAAACTTTTTGTACCTTTTAACACACTGAATAGAAAATGAGATAGACACCAAATAATCATGCAAGTATAATGATGAGTAGAATGTACAAGACCTTAATCAACCATAAAGCATTAGGGCACACAAATACATAGAGAAAAAAATGAACCATAACACATGTTTTGATGAGTGGAAAACCCTTAAAAGGGATGAAAAACCACTCTTAAATTCTTCCACTTTATTTTTCCTCACTAGAAAAACCAATAAACTTCACTAGGTACAATTAGTGTCTCACTGACAGCCTCATTGGCAAAATGTGCCTCACTGGAAAACAGGTGCCTCACTGACAAATAGGTGCCTCATTGGCAAAATGTGCCTCATTGGCAAAATGTGTCTCACTAGAAAATAGGTGCCTCATTGGCAAATAGGTACCTCATTGGAAAAATGTGAACATGAGAAAGAAAACTTAATTCAAGGGGTTACCTTGATTCTCTACAATGCATCAAATGACTTAACCTTCTTCAACATACATTCAACATTACTTGTCAATGATTACATAATACAAAAACACTTCAATCTCAATCCTCTGTAAAACACTTCAATATTCCTTGCACATCACTTCAATATCCTCTGCAAATTAATACACACAAACACCTATAACATACTGAAAGTATTGCACTTACAACTCCCTTGTGTACACATTGAAAACATCCTTCAAACTTAAGCCTTTCAAAACCTCTGCTTTTCTTTACTACACTTCATAATCTGCATATGGACAAGTAGGTATGTCTCTATAAATCACACATCATGAACTCTCATCAACACATCTAAAAAATGGAGTGACTAATTAAATTCTCTAGCCTTCTGAGTCGATATGCAATAATTTCAAAACTATTTGAATGAGGAACCTGAATCACCAACCGTAAAAATTAAAATAAAAAAGGATTCGTTGAAGTTTGAAAGCTATTTGAATGTCCAATGTTCGATCTTCTACTCTTGCCCTTGTGTGTTTTAAACATAACCTTCGATCATTCCTTGGGCACCTTTTTCATAAGACATAATTGGGATGGCCAGTTCCAGTAGGTCAAGGCGCTGGTGGAGACATGGAAGTGACCCCCATAAGATGTCACCTAAGTGAATTTTTAACTCCCAATAACTGGTCAACCTCAGAATAGAAATAAAGTGCATACTATTGAATACGGTTATTTTGTTCCTTTACATAACTTGAGGATTTTAGGGTTTGTGTCTCTAAACCCTAACAAAATTAAACAACCCTTTTCATATAGCATCAACACAAGTCAACCTACTCTACTTGTAACTTCTCTAAATTAACACCAACTCCAAAGATAGTATAATTCAATCTCTACCTTGTATCATGCCTATGCACCTTTGTCTCATGTCAAAGTATCAACCATGAGATGTATCATAAAATAAGACAATGAAGAATACCGTAAAGCTCCTCTACTATTTTTGCATCATCTAATCAACAGAAAGAAATGGCTAACCTCTAAAGAGCATCATGAGATAGACAATAATATCCTTTATATTGTTGAAACATTTTTATGAACTCATGCAAAGAATGAACCATAGCATCTCTTAGATTCTATTCCAATAAATCAACTGGGGTCTTGAACATGATCAATGATCAAGACATGAACATATCATGAAACACTCTAACCTCAATGAACCTCCCTGTTAATATTAACATCTTTGCTTCATCTACTTGCATCTACTTCTGCTTCATATCAACCTTGTCAATATTCTCCTGATCTGACCTATGAACTGTACAATTCAACCACCATCTGAAACATGAAGTAATGACATCTTGTACTAACCTCCTGATGATGTGTTCAACCCAGTTGAAATATGAACAAGGTCCCATGCATTCAACAACATATAACAACATCACTTCAACTTGTATCACCATCAACATGAGACCATCTAACATCATCTAGCAACATGAATGATTCATCATAAAGGACATACTTTTGCTACTTTTGACATCAATGTTTTTACATCAATGACAAACATCATGGCCAAAGTCAACACCTTTTATGTGGATGCCATGTTATTTTTCAATAACACCAAAGGTATGATTAGTGAGCTAAAAGATCAGCTTTTAGGTGCATTTAAGATGAAGCATTTAGGGGTAGCAACAAAAATATTAGGAATGAAAATTAGGAGGGACTATGAGAATAGAAACCTTTGGTTTTCACAAAGTAAGTATGTGAGTACTATTTTTCATAGATTTAATATGCAAGACTGTAACTCAGTTAGAATTCCTTTACTAGTTGGAACTAAGATTAATTTAGATGTGTCCCAAGTGTTAAGATGACTTTGAGGATATATGTCTAACATGCCATATGCTAGTTCATACTTAGGAAGTTTGATGTATGCAATGGTTTGCACTAGGCTAGATATTGCCCAAGAAGTGGGAGTATTGAGCAAGTTTATGTCTAACCATTATAGAGAGCATTGGAATTATGTGAAGAGGGTGTCAAGATATTTGTGTGGTACTTTTGATTATTATTTGGTTTATTCTGGTACTAACAGTGAGGACAAGACATTAGACATCTAGGTTTTTTTATGTAGATTAGGTAGGTGACTTGGATAGTTGAAGGTCTACTAGTGGGTATGTATTTACTTAGTTTGGAGGAGCTATGAGTTTAATGAGTAAGAGGCAACTCATGGTTGATTTATCCACAACTAAAGTAGAGTATATGGCTACTACATGTTATGGGACTTTTTCACCAAAATGGAAAAGCAATCTATTTTATGAATAACCTTTTAAAATTATAAGAGGATAAAGTTTATTTAACCCTTTATAATTAAAAGGGGGATATAAAATAAAGGATATTATGATCATTTAGTTTAAATGGAGATAAACAAGCATATTTATAAATAAACCCTTTTAAAAGGGAGGAATTATTATGTTTATTAAATAATTATTATTGACAACCTTTGTGAAAAGGTGTGATGGTTGAGAAACCACCCCTTAAAAGGTTATATAAGGAATTTATGTGAGACTTGGAAAGGGCATGGAGAATAGTCAAGGAAGAAGGTGGTTTTGGTGGGCTATGGGCATTACAAGAAGGGGCATATAGTGTGTGTCCAACTTGAGCTATAGTGTACACCTGGGATTGCCTTGGCCAGGTCTTGTGTGCTTGGGAAGCACATGTGTTAGTTTTGAATAGGAATTAGGTGTTTGGGAAGTACTATGTTAGTTCTGAATAAGAATTGGTTCCTCTTGGAATGTGACATACCTATGAGGACCAAGACCACTAAAATCCTCCGAGGGTCAAAGTGGTTGATCCAAGTGCTTAGTGATTTAGATAAGTATTGAACTTATTATTAGTAAAAGATATCAAGATTATTATATGCATGGGTTTTGGTGTTAATGTGATAATGTGATTATGTTATCCAAATTTTTTTGTTAATAATTTACTGTAGAGTTCTTATTAAATTATCATATGTTGCAATTTACATTGGAATTGATAACCTTGAAATTTTTTAACTCTAGTCCCATAAAACTACCCATGTCTCTAAAGAGGTAGTTTGGTTACAAAGGTTGTGTATAGGTACTACTTTTGATTGCAAGAAAATTCAGATTGGTTGTGATAGCCAAAGTGCAATCTATTTAGCTATGAATCCTATGTATCATGCTTAGACTAAGCATGTAGATGTTCAGTATCACTTTATTTGAAAAATGGTTACAAATGGATAGATTGAGTTGAATAAGGTTGACACTTAGGAGAATGTTGTAGATTATCTTACCAAACCTATGAGCACAAAAAAAGTTCACTTGGTGCAGGGAGGGCATGGGCCTTATTTCTTGTACTTTATTGATTTATGTTTTTTGATGGATGTATTTACAATGTATGATGTCAAGAGGGAGAATGTTAGGATTAAGGTGCAGTCAACTTTGTAAAACCTATGTATTTAATTACTCCTAATATTATTTTATAAGTGTATTCTCTTGTATATTTTCTTTGTATATTGCCGTTTGTATGTTATCTTGTATAAGCGTACATACAAAGCATCTTATAGAAACCGTCTCTTTACCTTTTATCCCTAGCGATGCTTTTTATTCCTTTGTATATCAGGTATGTATATTATAAACATACAAGCACCCTGAACATACAAAGACTTTTTAGTATTTAACTTTCTTTTCGCATCCAGTTTGTATCTCTTATTTGGATCCTTTTAACTTGTATATCGGCTTGTATATCTAAGATATACATTGTTATTTATACAAGCCCGATATGCAAACGATCGAGCCCACATCACTTTTCTGATTGTATCTTCTGAAATGTAACAATACTCGTATCCAATTTTTAGATACAAATTCGAATACATACAAACTCCTTTGTATCACCTCTTTGGACTTATCATTTTTATAAACCACAGTTTACTTACTTTTTGGCTCCGTGATGTATATAAAGTGCAATGCATCTTCCAATATACTTTAAGTCATGATGCATCATTTTAACCAAATTTCAACCTTTCTTGAGTTCCGCATTGTATGTATATTGAAATGTATAACCTGAAACATACATACAATGCATGAAACATACAACAATAAAACCTCATTTCATAATCTTTTCAGTTCCACTGGATGCTCAGTGAGAGTCCTACCGACTTCACCATCGGCATGACTTATACTATTGGGAGGGTTTGTAAAATGCTACCCGATAGTGTTTCCTTATGCCGATTGGCATGACCATGCATTTTCTCCCCAATGAAAGGTCATCGGTGCCACTTTCTCCGTCGGTGATTCTTGAAATCTTCTCACCAATGCTTATTCTTATGCCGATAGCTATTTCAACAAGTTCCTCGTAGAACATGGATTGGTATGACAAAAGGGGATGTCTTGCCGAATCTGAGGAATTGAAGCCCTTCATTTTACTATAATTTAGTGAGTGATACACTCACTTGTGGTGAAAGCTTGTGATTTTAATGGAATACACTAGTTATCATCATGACTTTTGGGCATAATGTTTTCTGATTTGGTCGGATATGGATGAATAAGATTACAAGAAAATTTTAAATTTTCCTATCCCAACAGTGGCTCTGTCTGGGATGTATACTCCTTCTGAGTATAACAAGATCTCAGATCTCTGGGGAGCAGACCGGCGCCTACTCTGTTGCGTAATAGAGTCAACTTCTTCTTTTTTTCCCTAAACTGATGTAATTTGAGGAACCACACCACAGCAGACGATTCAATGCCACCAGAAATGAAAAAGCCATGTTTCTCTCTGTCAAAAATATGATTTTCATCACACTGTGTTGAAGCCGATCCGTTGATATTTTTAAAGCTCATCTGATTGAATGCATTCATATCATTGATCAACTTTCTATGCTCAATGTTGCTGGTATATTTTTCCTCATTGTGCAGCTGAAATTCAAGTATAATCTGCACAATCTCATTTCTATGTGATATATTTTTGTTACATGAAGAGTATCCCTCTTCAATGCAACATTTTTCATTATTATGCTTACTATCATGCATTGTGAATTGACCTCCTGGCTGATCTGGAAACTCGGGGTGCTCATTGTTCTCTTCATCATCATCACAATAATCAATTGTGCTCATTTCATCATATCGCTTCCCTTCATTTATGGACTCATCATCAGCATTATCAGCATATTCATTTTCCTAACTATCTGAAAGCATTTCATCCTCTTGATAGAACAGGTTTGCATACACATGAAATTCATGTTCTAGCAAACCATGGCAAAATGTCATTTGATCATCTTTTACTTCTTCATCATACAATGGGTTTGAAGAAATCTAAAAATTATTTTCAAATATGTGCATTTCCTCCTGATCGTGAATTTGCCCTATTTGTTGAGAACAATCATCCTCTTCCTCCTCAAGCTGTTTATTCAGGTATTGCGGTGGGTGGGCTGGGACAAAAGGAATATCCACATTTTGAAGACTGTACTCATTTTTGGGAATAAGCTAGGGCTCCAAGTCTTGTGCAAAATTTTGATGATTACAATCATGGTCCCTGGTGAAGAATAAAACTTCTTCCTTATTTAAATATGAAACATTATCATGAAAATTTTCACTTGCATATGTCTCATCTATTAGTTGCATTGCTTGATCAGATTCTCCATATTCATCTTCATAATAGTCGCTATAGCAGCTAAGGAATAGTCTTTTGAGATCTTCCCATGAAGAGATACTTTGCATAGGTAAGTCTATAAACCAATCCCTTGTGTCATCCCTCAAAGATCTTGAAAAACACCTCATAATGACATCTTCTGGAAAAATATGAAAGTCTAAAATGAAATCCCAGAATCGTTGTACATGCTTATGAGATAATTCACACCATTCTCCATGAAATTTAGGGACATGCTTTAGTATTTCTGTCATCTCATAGGGATAAGGATTTGGGTAGCCCTGGATACTATTGTAGTTAAATGGTTTATCGATGGATGAGATAATGTTTGGAGGGCCATATGGGTTTTGGTAGATGATTGATCTTTGGTCAGGGAATATGGGATAAGCATTTATTTGGTATGAGGCTTGTGGTAAATATCATTTTGTTGTGCATGGTATGCACTATATCTGTTGCCTGAATCATGTAACACTTGTGAGTTCAAAGGATCATTATACCCATTCTCATTAGTTGTTGGTATATGTTGAAATGAACTTGAAGCTTGTTTGGCTTTTAAACGTTGTATTTCTTGAATCAGCCATTTTTTTCTCCTTAACAACTCCAACAGATCCTCTTCTTCTGACATATTCATTTTGACTGCAGATGGTGCTATTTACAAGTTGTATTTTATATTCTTCATTGAATTCCTTTTTAGAGTCACCACCTCTTATCAAAAGAGGAATGATTTTTTCTTTTTCTAGGTCCTTCTTGCCAGTAGAGTTACCAATTCGTGTCAGAATTCAAAAGTTTACTGACTTTGTAATGAGATGATGTTTAACCAGATTTAGGATTACTTCCCCAGCGGAGTCACCATTTTGTTAGGTCTCAAAAATGCAGGTTTCAAGCCCTAAAAGGATGCCGAGCTCTATGATCACACTTGCAACATTTTTGAACCAACTAATATAGTTAACCTAAATGGTTGATGACTCCCTACACTTCAGGCTCTGCTAAACCTAGGCGGGTGAACCTTGAAAGCTGGAGTAGATAAAAGGAATGTATGACTCAAATGAATTTAGGGATCTACCCACAATGGCATAAAGTGTGGAATAGATGAAAACCTTGCAAACTACTTCTACTCCTAATACTAAGATTTGAGATGTAATTGTTTGAATAAGATTTATGGAATCCTAGAGTGGGATTGGTATGACCAGTGCCTATTTCTATTGGGCTAATGGAGTCAAGGTGTATATGATATATGATTTACTTACTGGTTACAATTCTAATTGTTTGACACTTGTGTTTGTTTATACCTTATATAAACGTGCAAGAATGTGAGTGACAAACTCTACTTATTGATCCACTCGATCCTACCAGGTTACTATGACTTATTGAAAGGAATTTTAATCCTTGCTTGAAGGAACCAATCAACACAATCACACAATGATAGTAAGTGTGTATTGACAAATGGAGTAGATCCTCAATTTGAATAATAAGATAATATCGAGTTGGAGATAGTATGGCAATCTTGTCAATTATATGGTTCTTCTTACTGATCCAAATGTTACTTCCAAGTTACTATAATCAATCAAAAGGATTTTAATTCTTAAATGGAAACCAATTAATTCGATTACATGAAAACAACAATTGTGTCTCAATGAAACTGAAATATCAACTTGGAAACTCAGGTTCAAATAACAGAGAAATAACAATGTGGAGACAACCAAATAATTGTTCAGCTCAACAAACAATAGACACCACTATTAAATCATCAATTTATGCATTTTTCTCCATTATAAAATTTCAAAAGATTTTACAATATACATCATAATGTTTTATTTCGACAACTGATCAATCCATCCAGTTATCTAACTCCTACTGATCATGATATTTTTTCTAATCTACTCCTGATTCCTCTCCTTTGATTTCATCTTTATATATACACTGTGCATTTTTTAGGGTTGTGACCCTTCAGACAACCACTCGATGCAACTCTTCACTTAATTAATTATCTTCAATAGATTAAAACATCTTAATTTTAACCTTCTTTGTCTTTGAAATGTTCTATAATCTCTATTTGAGGATAACAGTATTCTGAATTTGCACCGGATGCATTTATATATGTCTATTTCACTTTTTTAATAGATACACCACCAGGTTGGATTTTAAGAACATGGGACAATTGCCCTTTAATATCAAATTCATATTCAGCTAACTATGGGACTTGTATATACAAGTTTTATCATTTTGTATCTCATATACATATGCATATGTGGTTGGCCTCTATATTGTGTTGAAATTTTCTCTCTTTCAATCTTTGCATTTGTATATTGTATATCATATGAATTTGGAACATATATACAAATGTGGACCCCATCAGTTTTATAAAACAGCCTTCTGAATTACCTTCAAGTTTGGCTTTTCATCACCTTCTTGTATATTGAATACATATCTTTAACATACATATGTGGTCCCCACCCGATATATATAATGTTCAAATCTTCAATTATGTCAAGTTTTGTATATTATTCACTTGTATATTTTCTTTGTATATTGTCGTTTGTATGTTATCTTATATAAGCGCACATACAAAGCATCTTATACAAACCTTCTCTTTACCTTTTATCCCCAACAATGCTTTTAATTCCTTTGTATATCGGGTATGTATATTATAAACATACAAGCACCCTGAACATACAAAGACTTTTCAGTATTTAATTTTCTTTTCGCATCCGGTTTGTATCTCTTATTTGCACCCTTTTAACTTGTATATCAGCTTGTATATCGAAGCTATACATTGTTATTTATACAAGCCTGATATGCAAACGGTGGAGCCCACATCACTTTTCTAATTGTATCTTCTGAAATGCAACAATACTCGTATCCAATTTTTAGATACAAAGCCAAATACATACAAACTCCTTTGTATCACCTCTTTGGACTTATCATTTTTATAAACCACAGTTTACTTACTTTTTGGCTCCATGATGTATATAAAGTGCAATGCATCTTCCGATATACTTTAAGTCATGATGCATCATTTTAACCAAATTTCAACCTTTCTTGAGTTCCGTATCGTATGTATATTGAAATGTATAACCTAAAACATACATACAATGCACGAAACATACAACAATAAAACCTCATTTCATAATATTTTTGGTTCCACTGGATGCTCGGTGAGAGTACTACCGACTTCACCATTGGCATGACTTATACTATTAGGAGGGTTTGTAAAATTCTACCCGATAGTGTTTCCTTATGCCGATTGGTGTGACCATGCATTTTCTCCCCGATGAAAGGTCATCGATGCCAATTTCTCCATCAGTGATTCTTGAAATCTTCTCGCCGATGCTTATTCTTATGCCAATAGCTATTTCAACAAGTTCCTCATAGAACATGGATCGGTATGACAAAAGGGGATGTCTTGCTGAATCTTAGGAATTGAAGCCCTTCATTTTAGTGGAATTTAGTGAGTGATACACTCACTAGTGATGAAATCTTGTGATTTTAATGGAATACACCAGTTATCATCATGACTTTTGGGCATAATGTTTTCTGATTTGGTCAGATATGGATGAATAAGATTACAAGAAAATTTTAAATTTTCCTATCCCAACAGTGGCTCTGTCTGGGATGTATACTCATTGTGAGTATAACAAGATCTCAGATCTCTAGGGAGCAGACCGGTGCCTACTCCATTGGCCAATAGAGTCAACTTCTTTTTTGCCCTAATCTAATGTAATTGGATGAACCACACCACAGCAGACGATTCAATGCCACCATAAAAGAAATGGCCATGTTTCCCTCTGTCAAAAATCTGATTTTCATCATGCTGTGGTGAAGCTGATCCGTTAATATTTTTATAGCTCATCTGATTGAATGCATTCATATCATTGATCAACTTTCTATGCTCAATGTTGCTAGTATATTTTTCGTCATTGTGCAGCTGAAATTCAAGTATAATCTGCACAATCTCATTTCTA
Source organism: Cunninghamia lanceolata (assembly GCA_027924645.1). Taxonomy (NCBI): domain Eukaryota; kingdom Viridiplantae; phylum Streptophyta; class Pinopsida; order Cupressales; family Cupressaceae; genus Cunninghamia; species Cunninghamia lanceolata. The sequence goes on along the minus strand of BSBN01000391.1, from coordinate 38,495,477 downwards.
TGTGATATATTTTTTTTACATGAAGAGTATCCCTCTTCAATGCAACATTTTTCATTATTCTGCTTACTATCATGCATTGTGAATTGACCTCCTGGCTGATCTGGAAACTGGGCATGCTCATTGTTCTCTTCATCATCATCACAATAATCAACTGTGCTCATTTCATCATATGGCTTCCCTTCATTTATGGACTCATCATCAGCATTATCAGCATATTCATTTTCCTAACTATCCGAAAGCATTTCATCCTCTTCATAGAATGGGTTTGCATACACATGAAATTTGTGTTCTGGCACACCTTGGCAAAATGTCATCTAATCTTCTTTTACTTCTTCATCATACAAGGGGTTTGCAGAAATCTGAAAATTATTTTCAAATATGTGCATTTCCTCCTGATCGTAAATTTGGCCTGTTTGTTGAGAACAATCATCCTCTTCCTCCTCAAGTTGTTTTATTCAGGTATTGTGGTGGGTGGGATGGGACAAAAGGAATATCCACATTTTGAAGATTGTACTCATTTTTTGGAATAAGCTGGGGCTCCAAGTCTTGTGCAAAATTTTGATGATTGCAATCATGGTCCCTGGTGAAGAATAAAACTTCTTCCTTATTTAAATCTAAAACATTATCATGAAAATTTTCACTTGCATGTGTCTCATCTATTAGTTGCATTGCTTGATTGGATTCTCCATATTCAGCTTCATAATAGTCGCTATAGTGGCTAAGGAATAGTCTTTTGAGATCTTCCTAGGAAGAGATACTTTGCATAGGTAAGTCTATAAACCAATCCCTTGCATCATCCCTCAAAGATCTTGAAAAACACCTCATAATGACATCTTCTGGAAAAATATGAAAGTCCAAAATGAAATCCCAGAATAGTTGTACATGTTTATGAGTTAATTCACACCATTCTCCATGAAATTTAGGGACATGCTTTAGTATTTCTGTCAGCTCGCAGGGATAAGGATTTGGGTAGCCCTGGATACTATTATAGTTAAATGGTTTATCGATGGCTGAGATAAAGTTTGGAGGGCCATATGGGTTTTGGTAGATGATTGATCTTTGGTCAGGGAATATGGGATAAGCATTTATTTGGTATGAGGCTTGCGGTAAATAATCGTTTTGTTGTGCATGGTATGCACTATATCTGTTGCTTGAATCATGGAACACTTGTGAGTTCAAAGGACCATTATACCTATAGACACCTAAAATTAACTTGCTCTGCAAACCAATTTATCCCTCCTATTAATTGAATAAATTCAATTAATCCCTAACCATCTGTCTATCCCTTGTGATCAATTAACTTACTTAATTTATCACTTTTACCTTACAACTATATCCTCATTTGATTAAATAAATATTCACAATATTGATTTAGTTAAATTTTTCTTTTCCCTAATCCTCATTAATTAGATAAATCATGGTTATCTAATTGATCTAGTCTACTAATTGACCTACCCTAACCTACCCTAGCCTACCTCATCCTAGCCCTAAGATCAATTAAGCAAAACCTCTATTTAATTAGTCCTAACCTCTCATTTGGGTGGTCAAACCTAGTTTAACACCCTTCCCCACATCCCCCAAATTAAAAATTAAAATAAATCACACATCACATTTACTTCTCTTACACACCCCTTACCTCACCCATCCTCATTCATTACCTCTTATCCCCAAATGAATTCTTAATTCATTTCCCATTCCCCAAATAAATTTTTAATTCATTTCACATTCTTTCACACCCATACCTCATTTATCACCCCTTTTCCCAAAATGAATTAAAAGATTTACTTTTATTCCTAGCCCTTGATCTCATCTCTTAATCCTCACCCTCCATCCTCCTTTCAAAAAATCTATAAATAAGACCCTCTCCAAGCCATTTAGGAGAGACTTCTTCATGCATCAGACCTCTGCCAAAATCACTCCATAATCTCCTCATCCTAACATCATAATGCCAAAATTATCCCTCATCTCCATCTCAATCTCTATTTGAATCCACTTGTCTCTCATCTTACATTGTGTTGCAAGCATTGAGCAATCCACATTAGTCATTCTAGTCACGGGTAAAATCTGAGGAGCTCGTGGGTGCAACTCCTTCCCTCTTGGATTTGTGAGTCATTATGAAGGTATAATCATGTATTTTTGCATTTTATTTATGTTTTAATCTTCATTTTGTCCTCATTGATCACATTGGCACGCCCGGTCTCAAATCTAATCGTCGCTTTGCGCAGGTTTTTGTTGTCAAAATCTTCGTTTTCTAACCCTAGTTGTAGCAAGTTTTACAAATTTTGGTGATAAACTGTTACAGGTTGCGTCTTGGGCAAAAATGGACTGCATTATTGTGATTAGGACACTGTTTTTGTGAATTTTGATAGTAAATTTGACTAGGTTCTATGACAAAATTTTTTGAAAAAATTTGAAAATTTTTTATGGTACAATCCGTACCATACGGAACCGTACCCCCTGTCATACTAATATGTGCCTCGGCTATTTTCTCTCATCGCTAGGTTTTCTGTGTTGCAGGTAATTTTGATTTGTAGGGTTAATGTGTTTGTTTGCAGGTCATTTGTTTATCCCGCCACCACTTCACCTCCCAGTCGACACCTTTGGTGGCAAGTTTCTCCTGTCGCCATTTGCCATAAGCTCCTCCGCTGCTATGTAGGTTATTCCTCTGCATACCCATCACCATCAACCTTCACCACTTCCATACTCACATCTCTACCACTGCCCAGCCAAACCCTCTGTCACCACTCATTCCTCCACCTCCACCGTGTCGCCACCCCACGTAGAGCCCTAAACTCCACTCACCAAGCCCCATTCTTCGTCACCGCCCAAACTCCTCCTAACTGCCCCACAAACCACTTCTGTCTTCCCACAGTCGAAACTCTTACCACTAACCTCACCACTACCTTAGCCACTCCTTGTCACCACCAGTGGTAGTGACCTACACCTTGTCGCCACCCCTCTTAACACCTTGTTGTCTCCCACATCAACTATCACTGCCACTCCCTTATTCCTCTCGTCGGCTCACCATTCTCCATCCAACCCCAAACCTCCATTGCTCCCTCCACCTGTTTACAAACCTCTGCCCATTTTCAAACCTCCTTTTGTTATTCCTCCACTAGTTTACAAACCTCCACTAGTTTATAAGCCTCCTCCTATAATTCCTCCACTAGTTCATAAACCTCCACCAAGACTTCCTCGCCACTCGCCACTCTCTGCAAACCCGTCACCACCACCAGACTGTTGTCACCGCCACCCGAGCCTCATCAACCCGCCACTGTGATTCCACCACCACCTGAACCCCATCCTCAAACCCTAATATTAGAGTGTGTGGTCACCTTATTAACCGTGGGCCAGTTAGGGCAAAAGCCCATCTCTTTTTCTTTTTTATTTTTTGTTAAAGTTTGGCCCTTGGTCATATCAATGACCAAGGACCCTACTGACCGCTAACCACCAATATTAACCCTAACTACCAGACATCTAACCGCCAGCCTGCTAAATAGAACATGTGACCACAGGAAGTGAGACTGCTAGCGGTTATCTTAAGCCAACAGTCAGCCTACCCCTCTTTGCATCCATAGGCCCTAATAGGCTGTTTTTTTCAAACTCACACAACTTTCACATACGAGGTCAAAAATTTGCAAACAAGGATTTTTCAGAAAGCTAACGAGGTGAACTACGTAGTTGTGAGGAAATTTCAGGTGACTATACATTTTTCCAGCATTTTTTCGCAGTCAAAGTCAAAGATGCTTCAAAACTTCAAATGCTCATATCTTTTGCATTTTTGATCAAATTTTCGCAATTTTTTTTTGAAATTGCATAGAATTTCATGTACAATCTATTTATGAACTTATTTTTTATGTATCAGTTCATTCTTCATCAAATTTTATCATATTATTGGTTTTCGCATAACAATCCTCTATGCTAGTCTACTTGCTTCGTTTTTGATTTTGTGACTTACAGGTGATCTAACGGAGCTGGAACAACATCAAGAACAACATATACAGCAGTTTGGACAGTGAAAACAATTTGGGTACATCCATTTTAATCTTTCATCTTCAATCTTATTTTCATCACACACTTCGATTTGGGCTTCTAAAACGAACATTTGTCTTCATCACATATCAAAATTGAGCTTAAAATCAACAAATGCCTTCATCACACATTTGGACTTGGGCTTTAAAAAGAACCATTTATTGATGTGTCTTTCACACATTTCAATTTTCTAAGGGATAATTTACAAGTGCAAGTGTGAGTCAAGTGTGTGTGTGTGTATGCTCTCTCCTCGCACCACAAGGTGACATTGGAGATCAAAAACACCTCACTTGATTTTCTTTTGTTTACCCTTTCCTAGGGGGGCTGCTAGGGGATTTCATCACCCTTAGGGATGACCTCATTCAAGGTTGAATCGAAAGACACCCTCTTTGAATCAAAATCTTGTCACTCTTGGCTAAGCCCCAAAGAACTTTCTACCTTTGGGAAGTGAAGGTGAAGGGTGGGTTACCCACTTCTCCTGGCCATGTGATAGGATTTCACTTTCAATTCCTAGTCAACCTCGTGTAAACATTGCCCAAACCTAAATGGCCATACTCCATCAAACTAGACATTAGGGCATGTTGATGTGTCTTGCATGTGTTCTTGTCTAATCATCATCATATTCCTCCAATTCAAAATTCAAAATTGCTTGTGTATTGTGTGAGTGATTCATGTTTGTATAAGTGTGATCATTTCATTAAACATTGCCAAATCAAGATAAACATCAAATACATAAGACAAGTCATTCACCTCATTCTTCCAACATATTCAAATCTAATCACTCATCTATCCTAATCATCCTAATCACCTATCTTATCCACATCATCATCCAAATCATTCAATCTAATCTTATCCTAATCACTCTCATCATCCCTAATCCAATTCATCAACATCATTCTAATCCCATCTCATCCAAATCCAAAATCAAATCCAGCATCAATCATCCCTTCTTCATTATCCACTCCAATCAAACATTCCAATTCCTAATCCCTAATCAACAAATCATCCTTGGCACATCAAACTTTGGTTAAGGACCTAGTCTCCTTCATCCTCCATCAATCCCCTCATCCAAAAGCCCAACCAAAACTATCCACATTATTATCAAAATCCCTCAACATTATTATCATCCCAATCCAAAATCCATATCAACCCAATCAAAAAAGTCAAGACCTTAGTCAAACACATCAACCCTCTTGCTTAAGATCATTAGTCTATCAAAAGCATAGAGAACCATCCAACAAAAAACAAATCAAATCAAATCATCTGAAGGTCTTGAAATTTTGATTCACAACATCACAATCATCCATCATCCCCCATCATCCCATACTATCTCCCACAAAATGGATCTTTATGAATCAATACAACAATTACAAAGATGTAGAAAAGTCTATGAGAACATGGATCCTAATGCTAAGGAATAATTTAAAAATGACATTAAAGATATACCCTTAGCACACCTCATCATTGGAGAATCCCAAACCCCTAACCCATCTTCATCATATCAACCCTCATCATATCAACCTTCAACATCTTACATATCCACACCATTGACCTCATACCAACCTTCATCATATCAACAAACACCCTACACATCATCCCCATCCACATCATATCAATCTTCATTCTTTCAACCTTCATACCAACCTACATCTTACATATCCACACCATCAACCTCCCATCAACCTTCATCATATCAACTTCCATCATATCAACCTTCAACATCCTACATATCCACACCATCAACCTCATATCAACCTTAATCATATCAACCTTTACCCTCATATCATTCACCATCCCCTTACACATCCATGCCACCATACTTATCCAATCAACCAATACCTCCAACTTATCCATCCCCCAACCTTTGTCATGCTAACTTTGATCAAGGGAACACCAATCTAGAACACCTTATATCAACAACCAAATCCCCCATCTCATAATCCCCATCCTCCAATCCCCCCATCACAATATCCCTCCAACCTTATCAACCTTAATCCATCACCTTATGTATCTCCCAATCCACCAATCCCTATCACTCATCCACCATCTAATCCACCATCAAATCTTCCAAGTCCCAATACTATCACATCCAAAGAATCCTTGTGGGATTTCCTCCAAAGAACATCACCTAAAAATGAAAGAAAAGCAAAGGAATCCCCCCAATCCCCCACCCCTCCAACACCACCATCTAATCCAACACCTATCCTTGAACCTACCCACGAACCATCATTACTTAATCCCATCACCCCCCTATCCAATCCCAATCCTAATCCTACACCATCCACCATCATTATCCATCCATTACATTGTTCTTAAACCCATAAAATCATGAAGGATACCATCCATTGGCTATTAGCAAGGAATCAAATACCCTCATGCAATCCTACACCCACCAAATCTCTTGCACAATCTCCTATCATAACTCAAGAACCATCATGCAGCCATGTTCAAGAACACATAAGTCAAACACCTATTGCATCCATCCAAGCACCTATCACATCTATCCAAGTCACTCCCACTTCTATCAAACCACATGAGTTATGTCAAGAATCAAATCCAAAGCATGTTGAAACATCAACCCCTTCTCCTAATTAAGATCTAACCATCCCATCTAATCCCATCCCCAATCCCCTCCCATCTATTGGTCAACTTATTGATCCCACCCCTTCTTCTACCACCCCTTTACCATCCACCATTAATCCTTCACCTCCATCTACCAATCCCATCCCAAATCCATCCCCTTATCCACTTGGAAAAAGCACCTTCATCCATGGTAAACCCCTTGTAGGATGTGAACAACTTCCATCTATCACCTATCTTTCTCCAATAAATAATGGACTCACGTCTTGTTTCCAAAGCACTAAACATCCCATCGCATGTCGCATACTCCAACACATGAACTATCAAGGCAAAGGCTTAGGCCTTCATGAGCAAGGCATCTTGGAGCCCATCCACACCACATTCCATGCATCCTCGCATGGCCTCCGCTATACATCCCAAGACAAACAAAATGAACATGTTGGTACCACCCACACACCTTCTAAAATCCAATCATCCAATCCCAAACATGGTGCATCTCATCGCACTCCCAAAACATATGTCGCCATCCCTCCTCCATCATCCTATCATTTGTAAAATCATGTGACCATCCATCTCCCTCCATCAAATTTACCTCCACTACTTCCAACTCCAAATATCTTTATCAAATCCACTTTACCTCCACTACTTCCAACTCCAAATATCTCTATCAAATCTACTTTATCGCCACTCCTACCAACTCCTAATATCCCTATCCTCAAATCTCCTCATCCATTTATCCATAAATCCACTTTTAATTTCTCCACCCATTAACCTCCTAAAATTCCCAATCAAGACCAACAAAAGCACATATCTTTCAAACATTAAGCTTTCCCCAAATCCATGGGATTCAAAAGTAATAATTTGAATGCCTCAATGCATAAAGCACAAAAACCTAAAGATATTATCCCTTCCAATCAAAATGAAAAATCCAAAAGGCTATCAAAGCCCACACCATCACAAGAACAAGAAAAAACAAAAATGGTGTGGGTCCCTAAACAAAAAGCACCAAACTCTAATGAGGCATCCACATCCCAATCCACTCCAAACCCCCAAACATCTTGCTCCACATCTAAAAATCCCATAAATCCTAAGTCTATTTGGGTCCCTAAAACCCCAAATCGATCATACAAAAATCCCCCATCCCGATCCCCATTACTCCCAAATCCACATCCAAAGTACAAGCTTCCAAATACATCACAGTGTGTGTGACCATTGGTCTTGGTTCCCCTCCACCACTTAACATTCCCACATATGCCCATCTCTCCATCTTTCGTTAACTATCCTACATATCTTCCCCATCACATTCCTATGGTCCATGCTTTTGCATAATCCACATCATAATACACATAATCCACATCATAATCCATTATCCACCATCCATTCCATCTTCTCCTATCTACCAACAATCCATGCAATCATCATCCATAAGGCTATCCAACATGGCACCATCTTCTCCTTGCTATGGAAATAGATGCTAGAGTCCCCCTTCCATCAAAAAAGCAGAAAAGCAAAAAAATCAAAAAATCAAGAAAATAGTAAAGAGAAAAATCCATCCAATGGTGAAAACCAATCCTTGTGGCACCTTGGGCAAGTACCTTGATGAAAACCCCTTGTGGGCGTCATGCATAATCCCTTCTCCATCCATTTTGCATCCCTACACTTGGGGGCAAAACCATCTAATCATCCACATCCATAACATCATTTTGCATATCCTATCCATGTATCTTTATCCTATCATTTCCCATCCATCCTATCCATTGTATCTTGCCTTTTCCATCTCCCACCTTAGATCTTGATAAAGACAAGGGGCAAAATATCAACAACATGCTTTGGAAACCTCTTGGCATACTCCCTTTTAAAAGTATATCCTCCATCCATTCAAACATGAACCCATCATGCAAAATCCTAAGCATTGGGGCATATGATTCCTTGCAACCTAGCCCTTGGAGAAAATCCTAGATTCATCTATCATGAATCAGCTATCCAATCCCCCTATCCAACCCCATCACTTTCACCTCTAGACTTGGTGTTCCCTTGTCATTGGTATCTAGCGCAAAGGTTATCCACATGAAATCCAATGCAACCATCTCATAATAAACCATTCCTTTTCCAAAATCAAAAAATCCAAAAACATCACAAAATCATGAAAATCCGAAAACATCACAAAATCATGAAAATCCAAAAACATCACAAAATCATGAAAATCCAAAAACATCACAAAATCAAAAAATCCAAAAACATCACAAAAAATCAAAAAATACCAAAACAATAGAAAACACACAAAATTCTAGAAATAATTCATCCATCACAAAATCAACATTGTTGCATCAACATCTCATCATCTTCCAACATCCTCAAAATCACCAAAATCATCCAACACATCATCTTCCAACATCATCACATCTATCATCATCCCGCATCATCATCACAAATCAGAACTACATATCATAACCACCTGCATCTTAATATGCCTTGATCCCGTGGATATAGGGTATGTAGGCAGTCTGGGATATGAAGGATGTTTCCAGTACTCAGGTGCATAAGATACACCCATACAACCCGCTGAGCTTACACTATATCCAAGCATCGCATCACCTATCAAAGCATCATTCCTTAACAAAAATCATCAACTATCAAATCAACATCAACCACAACTTGTCACCATCATATCTTTAGCCAATCTTACAACATCAACTAAGCATGATCCAATCATCTATCAATTCCTGCCTTAGGATATATCTTTCCTACAATAGGTAGAATCTATCAAATCATCATCCATCTTAGCAAGAGATACAATGGTTACTTGTTTGGTTCGTTGGTCTTTTTGTTTTTGATTTTTATCTTTTGTCCTATTCGAAGATCACATCAAAGCTACCTTGATCTTACTATATCATGGTATGTAGCGAAAACATCTAGAATGGGGCATAGTCTTTCTTTTGTATGTTGTGCTTGTGGGTTGGTTTCATTACTCCAAGCTAGTATTCATATCTTGTTGATCATAGGGTCGGTTCTAGCATATTGATCCCCTTATGCATCTAAGGTTCATCATAACTTTTGTGTACTAAGGACTTACGCTATGAGTCCCCTTCCCTCGTTAGGACAAGGTTGTACTATCTTGGGCATGCATGAGATCATCCCTTTGTTTGCATGTCTAGTCCATACAAATGTTGGATAAACATCATCACCCTGGTCTTCTATACCTTGGTGAAAATATCCACTTTGCTATATCAAACCTAGGATTGCTCTAAATCATTTTCAACACAATGATCATCCACCAATCAATCTCCCACCATCATCATTCTTTCATCTCACCCCTTATCCTCCAACCAATTCTACCAATCTGTTCCAACCATTTCAAGAGCACAATCGTGTTCTTGTAACCCGCCTATCCTCTCGAGGGGGCATCACCCTTACCAATTATCCCCAAACCTTATCCTATTCATCTAAGCCAAAATCTTTTTTCTATCCAACCCAACTCTATGTTTTAACTTCTTTGAAATGATGTTACTTAGTCGCAACACCATCTTAAAGAGGTGCAAATGTAGACACCTAAAATTAACTTGCTCTGCAAACCAATTTATCCCTCCTGTTAATTGAATAAATTCAATTAATCCCTAACCATCTGTCTATCCCTTGTGATCAATTAACTTACTTAATTTATCACTTTTACCTTACAACTATATCCTCATTTGATTAAATAAATATTCACAATATTTATTTAGTTAAATTCTCCTTTTCCGTAATCCTCATTAATTAGATAAATCATGGTTATCTAATTGATCTAGCCTACTAATTTACCTAACCTAACCTACCCTAGCCTACCTCATCCTAGCCCTAGGATCAATTAAGCAAAACCTCTTTTTAATTAGTCCTAACCTCTCATTTGGGTGGTCAAACCTAGTTTAACACCCTTCCCCACATCCCCCAAATTAAAAATTAAAATAAATCACACATCACATTTACTTCTCTTACACACCCCTTACCTCACCCATCCTCATTCATTACCTCTTATCCCCAAATGAATTCTTAATTCATTTCCCATTCCACAAATGAATTTTTAATTCATTTCACATTCTTTCACACCCATACCTCATTTATCACCCATTTTCCCAAAATGAATAAAAAATTTACTTTTATTCCTAGCCCTTGATCTCATCTCTTAATCCTCACCCTCTACCCTCCTTTCAAAAAATCTATAAATGAGACCCTCTCCAAGCCATTTAGGAGAGACTTCTTCATGCATCAAACCTCTGCCAAAATCACTGCACAATCTCCTCGTCCTAACATCATAATGCCAAAATTATCCCTCATCTCCATCTCAATCTCTATATGAATCCACTTGTCTCTCATCTTACATTGTGTTGCAAGCATTGAGCAATCCACATTAGTCATTCTAGTCATGGGTAAAATCTGAGGAGCTCGTGGGTACAACTCCTTCCCTCTTGGATTTGTGAGTCATTATGAAGGTATAATCATGTATTTTTGCATTTAATTTATGTTTTAATCTTCATTTTGTCCTCATTGATCACAATAACCATTCTCATTAGTTGTTGGTATATGTTGAAATGAACTTGAAGATTGTTTGGCTTTTAATCGTTGTATTTCTTGAATCAACCATTTTTTTCTCCTTAACAACTCCAACAATTCCTCATCTTCTGACATATTCATTTTGACTACAGATGGTGCTATTTACAAGTTGTATTCTATATTCTTGATTGAATTCCTTTTCAGAGTTGCCACATCTTATCAAAAGAGGAATGATTTTTTTCTTTTCCTAGGTCCTTGCCAACAGAGTTACCAATTGGTGTCTGAATTCAAGAGTTTATTGACTCTGTAATGAGAAAATCTTTAACCAGATTTTGGATTACTTCCCCAATGGAGTCACCATTTTGTTAGGTCTCAAAAATGCAGGTTTCAAGCCCTAAGAGGATGCCAAGCTCTATGATCAGATTTGCAACATTTTTCAACCAACAAATAGAGTTAACCTAAATGGTTGATGACTCCCTACACTTTACGCTCTGCTAAACCTAGGCGGGTGAACCTTGAAAGCTGAAGCAGATAAAAGGAATGTATGACTCAAATGAATTTAAGGATCTACCCACAATGGCATAAAGTTTGGAATAGATGAAAAGCTTGCAAACTACTTCTACTCCTAATACTAAGATCTGAGATGTAATTGTTTGAATAAGATTTTATGGAATCCTAGAGTGGAATTGGTATGAACAGTGCCTATTTCTATTGGGCTAATGGAGTCAAGGTGTATATGATAAATGATTTACTTACTAGTTACAATTCTAATTGTTTGACACTTGTGTTTGTTTATACCTTGTATAAACGTGCAAGAATGTGACTGACAGACTCTACTTATTGATCCACTCGATCCTACTAGGTTACTGTGACTTATTGAAAAGATTTTTAATCCTTGCTTGAAGGAACCAATCAACAGAATAACACAATTACAGCAAGTGTGTATTGACAAATGGAGTAGATCCTCAATTTGAATAACAAGATAATATCGAGTTGGAGACAATATGGTAATCTTGTCAATTATATGGCTCTTCTTACTGATCTAAATGTTACTTCCAAGTTACTGTAATCAATCAAAAGTATTTTAATTCTTAAATGGAAACCAATTAATTTGATTACACGAAAATAGAAAGTGTGTCTCGATGAAACTGAAATATCAACTTGGAAACTTGGGTTCAAATAACAGAGAAATAATAATGTGGAGACAAGCAAATAATTATTCAGCTCAACAAACAATAGACACCAATATTAAATCATCAATTTATGCATTTTTCTCCATTATAAAATTTCAAAATATTTTACAATATACAACATAATGTTTTATTTCGGCAACTGATCAATCCATCTAGTTATCTAACTCCTATTGATCATGATGTTTTTTCTAATCTACTCCTGATTCCTCTCCTTTGATTTCATCTTTATATATACGCTGTGCATTTTTTAGGGTTGTCACCCTTCGAACAACCACTCGATGCAACTCTTCACTTAATTAATCATCTTCAACAGATTAAAACATCTTAATTTTAACCTTCTTTATCTTCAAAATGTTCTGTAATCTCTATTTGAGGATAACAATATTCTGAATTTGCACTGGATGCATTTTTATATGTCTATTTCACTTTTTTAGTAGATACACCACCAGGTTGGATTTTAAGAACATGGGACAATTGCCCTTTAATATCAGATTCATTTTTGGCTAACTATGGGACTTGTATATGCAAGTTTTATTGTTCTGTATCTCATATACATATGTATATGTGGTTGGCCTCTATATTGTGTTGAAATTTCCTTCCTTTCAATCTTTGTATTTGTATATTGTATATCATATGAATTTGGAACATATATACAAATGCGGACCCCATTAGTTTTATAAAATAGCCCTCTGAATTACCTTCAAGTTTGGCTTTTCATCACCTTCTTGTATATCAAATACATATCTTTAACATACATATGTGGTCCCCACCTGATGTATATAATGCTCAAATCTCCAATTATGTCAGGTTTTGTATATTATTCTCTTGTATATTTTCTTTATATAGTGCCATTTGTATGTTATCTTGTATAAGCACAAATACAAAGCATCTTATACAAACCTTCTCTTTACCTTTTATCCCCAGCGATGCTTTTTATTCCTTTGTATATCAGGTATGTATATTATAAACATACAAGTAGCCCAAACATACAAAGACTTTTCAGTATTTAAATTTCTTTTTGCATCCAGTTTTTATCTCTTATTTGCATCCTTTTAACTTGTATATCAGCTTGTATATCGAAGATATACATTGTTATTTATACAAGCCCGATATGCAAACGGTGGAGCCCACATCACTTTTCTGATTGTATCTTCCGAAATGCAACAATACTCGTATCCAATTTTTAGATACAAATCCGAATACATACAAACTCCTTTGTATCACCTCTTTGGACTTATCATTTTTATAAACCACAGTTTACTTACTTTTTGGCTCTGCGATGTATATAAAGTGTAATGCATCTTTCGATATACTTTAAGTCATGATGCATCATTTTAACCAAATTTCAACCTTTCTTGAGTTCCGCATTGTATGCATATTGAGATGTATAACCTGAAACATACATACAATGCTTGAAACATACAACAATAAAACCTCATTTCATAATCTTTTCAGTTCCACTGGATGCTCGGTGAGAGTCCTACCAACTTCACCATCGGCATGACTTATACTATCGGGAGGGTTTGTAAAATGCTACCTGATAGTGTTTCCTTATGCCGGTCGGCAAGACCATACATTTTCTCCCCGATGAAAGGTCATCGGAGCCAATTTCTCTGCCGGTGATTCTTGAAATCTTCTCACTAATGCTTATTCTTATGTCGATAGCTATTTCAACAAGTTCCTCGTAGAACATGGATCGGTATGACAAAAGGGTATGTCTTGCTGAATCTCAGGAATTGAAGCCCTTCATTTTAGTTTAATTTAGTGAGTGATACACTCACTTGTGGTGAAAGCTTGTGATTTTAATGGAATACACCAGTTATCATCATCACTTTTGGGCATAATGTTTTCTGATTTGGTTGGATATGGATGAATAAGATTAGAAGAAAATTTTAAATTTTCCTGTCCCAATAGGTGCCATATTCTAGTGACTTTTTATATAAGGTTGCATGTCCTATTTAACAAAAACTTGAGGAGTGTAGAGTATGAATTGTATGTTTACACTTGTACATAGGTGTAGTTAGAGTGGATGAAAGATTCAAGGACGTGATTGTTATTTAATCTCATTTGAAGATAATATAGACTTGTCCTCTTTTATGGTGGAGTTTTCTCCCAAAAGGGTTTCTTCATGTAAATCACTATGTCATGTGTAAATCTCTTTAGTTTGCTGATTTCTTTTATTGTTGATTTACATGTTTTATCTCCATTTTGGTATTCTATAGATGAATTTTCAGATTTGCAACATTATTTAGATTTCTATAATGTAGTGGTTTACCTTCATTTCTAATAGATTGGTTTCATAAGCCTTGTCATCAAGAAGATATTTTGGTGGTTGGGTCCCCTTATGTTTCATGTAAACCTAGATATGATTGTGTTTGAGGGTAAAATCAATGCTTATGGTTAGATTCTTACTTTTCCATGAGTGACATCTAACGAAGAGAATATTGATATCATCCTAAAAGTTTCCTCACATGTAAAAATGTGGTGGCAAGCCCATGCACTTTAGGAAGAGGAATCATATACAAGGAAAATCTAAATCAACCCAGGATCAATTTATAGAATCCTTCAAGGATGATTATTATATTTAATATGTTTATGTTGACCACTACATGCAATGTCATAATTGGAGCAAGGTAATGACTAATTAGTCAAGGCCTACACCAAAGACTTCAATAGGATCTATGCAAAGATAAGCTCATTTAATTTAGAATAGAATTGAGTCCTCAAATATCTTAGTGGCCTCTAACTAGCTATCCAATCCAAATTGAATCTCTCAAGGTCAAAATAATGGTAGAGGCCTATTACTATGTGGTAACCATTAAGGAGGAATTCATGTAGAAGTTCAAGTAGGAAGCAACTAATGCACAAAGGAAGACACCACCTACGAACAAGAGTAAATGATCCAAGACTAATAAATGGTGTGATAAGAACAATAGTTGTAGTCATTCCAATACTAAGTGTCATACTTAGAATAGTCTTCTCACAACTTAGGTGAAAGTAGAGGATGATGATAACATGCCCTTAAATGGAATCATTGATATAAATCCTAACATCCTAATCAACACCACACAAGTAACAACTCTCTTACCTAAGGTAACTAAAGCAAAGTAACTATTCTATTTATATATGTCGATGAAAGGAAAATCATTGGATTTGATGATCAATACAGGTAGCATGAAGAATATAATCTCTTTAGAAACCACTAAGAGATTGAGGTTTCCAATCTACCTCATTTACAACCCTATAAACTAGGATGTGTCAAATTTTACAAAACCCAAGGTATATGTGTTAGTCACCAATGTTGCTTCTAATATGTTATTCATCCTTTTCTAGAGGAGATAGTCTATGATGTAGTGCCAACATAGGTTTGTAAAATAATCCATAGACATAAGTGTGTATACAATGTCATTTGCCACATTGTGGTTGTGATAGTGGGTAATAAGAGATATGAGATTTCTTAAGTGAATTTATGATCAACACCTATTACACTAGCTCTAAAGAAGGTTATGCCATAAAACCATGTAAACTCATGCATTTCATACCTCACCTCCAACTACATAATGACATGTTGTAGCAAAGAGAGATGCAATTATAGAAAGTACATTTAGATGGAATTATGCTATGCCAATACACAAAGTTTTTAGAAAGGGTTGGTTCCCACTACAAGCCTAATGGTTCATTGAGTAGTAGGTAAAAATCAAAGCTCCTCACCTACTTTCTAGACATTGCAATTGGGATTGTTGCTTCATAAGGAGGGACAACTAATCTAGGAGAAATCCACAATAGTGGTACTTGTAGTAACACACAAGCCATTATTGAATGGCTTGTGGTAATTTTGGAGATACTTCTATTGGAGTACAGGACCACTAAGAGGGGGGGGGGTGAATCAATGGTCTAATGAGAAATCAATCTTTTTCAATATTTAACACAGTTGTTTATAATGAAGAGAAATCTAAGACACTTCAATCATTGAGACATTAGATGTTGAATGTATCACCATAACAAGTACAATTGAGCATAACAACATAACAAAGATGATCTAGTCAAACAACATATGACACGGAATCAAAAAGAGAGGTGACACAAGTATTTTTGAGTGGAAAACCCTAGAAGGGTAAAAACCACTATGAAAATAGATTTTATTGGGCCTCACTAGAAAATCCTCACTGGATACAATTTGTGTGCCTCACTGGCAAATCAGCCTCACTGGCAATCAGGATGTCTCACTGACAAAGTAGATTACATCATATATTTGAATGAAAAGAAAAATATAGAGGATCTCTCTGTTTCTCTACATAACATTGTCTTTATCAGTTTCTACAAATCATCTTCCTGATACAACCTTATTTTCCCAAATACACTCCCAACAAAAACTCTTCCAAAAACCTTCTATCTCTGCACTAATTTCTGACTCTGCATGCATAACTCAATATAAATTGTGTTCACAACACAAACTGCAATCACAACATACTAAAAACCCTATATACTTTTCTACAGAAAGAACAGATAACATATATGCATATAAAAACCATTACAATGATGCCTATTTACTAAGTGTCCCCTTCAAATTCTTGAACTTATGTACATATTTTGCATAGTCAAGACATAAACATCATGAATGTCTTCACAAGATCTAACAATCACCTTCATAGATCACTAACAAGAACAATCCAAAACATCATACAGTCCTTAAAACAAATTTCTCTAGCCCTCAAGGTCATTTGCATAACAGAATAGGGTAGTTGGAGCATGGTTAGGAGAAACCACCTATCAAAATTATGCTAGCAGAAGATCTGTTATGTTTTGAATGAAGTTTAAATATCTGCCATTGATTAAATCTCTGGCGACGTCATGAGGGTTGTTGATTTGCATCTCCCTCTTAAACCAATAGGTGCAACCATGGAGCCCAGTATTCCCTAACTGATGGGGTCGGTTAGATCACGACAAAGACCCCCTTAAGTGTTCACTTAAGTGAACCTCAATTTATAATAACCGGTCAATGCATAAAGAGGAATAAAGTGCATATGGTTAAGGGTTTTGAGCCTTTGAACAACATAAGAGTGTTTTAGGGTTTGTATCCCTAAAACCTAAGAATGCAAACCCTAATTAGGTAAAATGATGAATTAAACAAGCTAGAGTCATCAAAAGAAAAATGTGAGGACTTTGCAGAGACATTGGTGACTTCAGAGATGGTAAAAATAAGACAACATATAGTATTGTCCTAGAAAGAATATATGATAAAATAGGGCATAAAAGGTCAATAGACACTAAACTTATCAGATCTTTAAAACTTGTAACATGCACTATATCCAAGCCAACTATACTCTAATGAGAGAAAGACAAGGTTAGCAATAAAAGAGGCAAATGATGACATGAATACTAAGAAGACACATTACATGTAACTTGAAACACAAAGTAACCAAACATGCTTTGGATCATACAATGCCAAAGAACTTGACCATACTAAGACAAGAGAATCATGAAGGTTTGTCATGACAACATAAAGATTTGAATGCATGAAGGGAAGGTTTGATATGAGTACATGAAGGACATTTGACATCAATTCCACCAATAGGATCTCATCCCAGCATACTCCCCCTTGGCATTGATGGAAAACTACCAAACTACTTCACCTTACCACTGTGCTCATTAGGTTGTCCTGTTTCCACTATTTATCCACCTTACCACTATGAATTGCACTTTGGTTTCCAAGACTATCCATTGCACATATTCAAGACTGGCACTGCACTTTGATACCAGATTGCCCTATTTCCACTATTTATCCACCTTACCATTGTGAACTGCACTTTGGTTTCCAAGATTGTCCATTGCACATATTCAAGACTGGCACTGCACTTTGATACTACTACTCACTATCAAAGTAGACCAATTCTTACTATCAAAACACCAAAGAACACTGCCAACTATCAATTGCCATCTCCCCCTTTGACATCAATGCCAAAGGGAAACAAAATAAACCCCCCTACAAAAGAAATCACTTTTCACTGAGTTCAACTATCAAGACATGGGACTGTTACCATTGTCCATTCACTATGCTTGCCCATAGCACTGTCTTTAATTTATCTCCCCCTACACAAATACAAAAAAAATGGCAAGACTAGGAGAAAATATACTGGCAGAACAAAAAAGATTTAGATTTATAAAGAAAGAAGCCTCCAAACTGATATATTGTCAAATAAGAACTAAGACACATGAAATAGCACTATCATTTGTGATAGTACTATTGTCTGTAGAGGAAAACACATGATATACCATCATTTGAAGACCAAAACCACAAGTATCACAACTTCTCTGAATCAGATGTAGAATGCAAAGGTAATTATTGGCACCAAAATGGCAGGTTTCATTCAACCACTATAACAACTCATAAAACTATCAAAATCACACCTTCTTATGCTTGCAACTAATTAAAAAAGTCATGTAATCATTCAATTTTAGTTAGAGTTTCAGAGATAAGCAATATGGAATGGAAACACCCCCTGAAACCAAACCAAGATATTGCTTTATTGAAGAGAGGAGAGAGAAAAAACACCTAATCTCTCTCTCAACTATTCAAAGACTTCCTTGGCTAGAGGCTTAGTGAAAATATCAGCAATTTGATCTTTAGTGGCCACATATTCAAGAATGATCTCATTTGATAAGACTTGCTCTCTTAAGAAGTGGTACTTGATGGCAATATGTTTAGTTCTAGAATGCATAACAGGGTTTTTTGAGATATTGATAGAACAAGTATTGTCACACAAGATGGAGACAAGCTTAGAGACAGCTACCTTGTAATGTCCCCTTTTAGGATATTCTTGCTTTCTTAACCTGCACACAAGAATAACTACTAGAAAGGAACATTAGTACTATTAAAGATCAACTAAGTAATGAAATCAATACATCATAATCATAATCAATAATAATGAACAAGAATATAACATTATTGAAGAGAGCATATACTCAATTATATTTCTTCATACTTTAATATACTTATACTTGATACATCTTTTTCCTCATGATATACTTTGGGAATAGCTATCATCGTACCCAATCATTAATCTAACCTAATCATCAACCCTAGCAGAGGATAGGCATATACTCGTTAAGGCGCTGGATAACCATGCTCCACTACCATAGGCCCAAGAGTTTCATACTCGCCCAGTATACCTCACCACTTGGTTCAAAAGGCTTCATGCTCGCCCAGCATACCTCATCACTTGGCTCAAAAGGCTTCATGCTTGCCCATCATACTTCACCATTTGAGAGTCACCCACCATGTGAGACATTAATAACAAACTAATCTCCATTGCCATAGGCCCAAGGGCTTCATTTCACACCTGACAATACTTCACCACTTGGCTCAAGGTCTTCATTGCACGTCCGACAATACTTCACCAATTGAGAGTCACCTACCATGTAAGACTTATTATTAATAATAATAAATTGCCCTTCCTTAATGACCCAAACATCCTCATAGGCATTAGAAAAGATTAATGATGCGACAAGACACACAACATCCGTCGTATATCATGGGAAAGACTAAGTATCATTATATAAGTATAGATATACATATATAAGTTAGAACTATCATACCGATTCATAGATTTGCTCCACTTAGGGATTTACAAGTGATCTTTTGGATCACTAAGATGATGATCACCTTGATTCCTTACAAGGCTACTATTAAATCAGATTTCCTTATGCAAGGATGTTCCTTATAGGAACTATTGTAATTGAGAGTATTTCTACCACTTATGGATAGATATTCATATGGCAGTTTGCCTATATATATTAAATATAATATGTATATTAATTCTACCTTGTTGTTGTAATGGCCTATATACCATTTGAATGTTGAATGCTATGAATAAATGTTCTTTGATGCTTAAAAGAGTAGATATAATTGAATGATGCTGCATCCTCTTGCTTTTTCCATCCATCTATTATTTAGATCCTTTTATATCTTTCAACTTGTATGACTGTTGGGAATGGTCATGGCTTTTCTTAAAGGATTCGCTACCTCAAATAAGACCAGCCATTTCATATTAACTACTTTCTTATTATAATTGATACTGCTTATGTCTTATTAAGTGATCGTAGCCTTCATAACATTCTTGTTTATCTATTAAACCCACCGAATGCTCTATATATATTCACTTCTTATTATTAATGACTCCCTATAGAAATCACTATTCGTAAGCTACGCATTCCCTATGTGGATCGCCTTAAGGCTTTCCTTTGGTAAAAGGGGTCGATTATCCCAAGAGGTATGGGAATCAGCCCCTCCCTTTATAATATTAATATATTTACTTTATAAAATATATATAGATAATCTACAAGGAAACATGGTTGCTGCTATTGCAGATCAGAGTTTGAATCTAAAGCATTTGGAAGATCATATGTTGTTAATGGACAAACATGATTTGGAGGATGACTCTAGTTTATTTAACTTTTTTGAGACTTTTTCTGTTTCATAGACACCTTGTCAAGATAAAATAGAAGTGACTCCTTCTCCATCAAAAAGAGGAAGAAAGCCAAAATCTTTCAAAATGCAAGAAGATATCAAAGAAGGGTTGCAGGCTACCCTTGAAAGCTCTCTTAGATCAGGGAGACTGCATAGCACTCTCTGGGGGCAATGAAAATATTATCATGGAATGTTAGGGGCATTAATGCTCCTAATAAGAGATGCTTGGTTAAGCGTAAGATAGATTCCTCTCAAATGGGACTAATTCTCTTATAGGAAACTAAATTATCCAAGGATCAAACAAAAAATATTTTTTCAAAATGGAACAAATGGCAATTTTTTCACTCAACTTCTTCAAGTGCTTCAGGGGGATTAGCAATTTTGTGGGATTCCAAGTTTTGTGATGTAAAAATCATTTGCTCTACTCAGAATTTTATTTTGGTAAAAGTTTCTTCAAGTAATTTGAGTTGTTGGGTGTTTAACATTTATCATCCCACACCTACTTATAAGAAAAAGGTTTTATGGGATCTCTTATCTACACTTTTGACAAATTTGACAGAAGAGAAAGTCTTAGTAGGTGGAGATTTTAATGCTATTACTAGTCTAAATGAGAAAATGGGAGGGATCATTCATCCACAAAAACTAATGGAGGATTTTAATGATTTTATTTCAAATAATGCTTTGATTGACATTCTATCTATTAATGGTAGATTCACATGGACAAATAGAAGAAAATACTTTTTGAGGATTACTGAGAGATTAGACAGATTTCTTTTCTCTTCGGAATGGCTGAGTGATTTTGAAATTCCTCATACAAATATATTTCCCTTCACTAGCTCAAATCATTTTCCTATATGTTTGGATCTTTCTTCTAATATGGTTAAAAGGAAAGGAAGATCTTCTTTCAAATTTGAAGCCATGTAGTTCAGGGACAGTAGCTTCATCACAAACTTGGAATGCTAGTGGAAAAATGCTCCCTTTATCTTAGGTTCTAGACTCTTTCAATTGAATGAAAAGCTCAAATATATGAGAAAGAAAATTAAGGAATGGAACAAGAATGTGTTTGGAAATATTTTCTTTCAGAAATCCTTCCTTCAGGAACAACTAATGCTAATTAATGAAGACATCA
The DNA here is from genome assembly GCA_027924645.1 of Cunninghamia lanceolata. Taxonomy (NCBI): domain Eukaryota; kingdom Viridiplantae; phylum Streptophyta; class Pinopsida; order Cupressales; family Cupressaceae; genus Cunninghamia; species Cunninghamia lanceolata. The sequence continues at coordinate 38,473,549 of BSBN01000391.1, read as the reverse complement.
TTAGAAATGGAATGGATCAACATTCTTTTCAATATGTAAAACAATTACAGGTAGAATTGGAGGAGGTGTTGGCTAGAGAAGAATTGTATTGGAGACAAAAATCGAGAGAGACCTGGCTAAAGGAAGGTGACAGAAATATAAAGTTTTTTCATTCCTCAGCTCTGATTAGAAGGCACAGGAATGCAATTTTATCTATTACTAATTTGGCAGGGCAGATAATAAAGGATACTATTTCAATCCAGAAGGAAGGAATCAATTTTTTTAGAAGTCTTTTAAAAAAAGATACCTCCCTAGTTTCATCAGTAGAATTTTCTCAAGCTCTTCAAAATATTCCAAATCTGATTAGTGAAGAAGAGAATAAAGATCTTATGAAAGAGTTTTCATTAGAGGAAATTAGAGCAGTGGTCTTTTCTCTTGATCCTGATAAAGCTCCAGGTTCAGATGGTTTTACTCCTTTATTCTTCCAGAAGTGTTGGGATTTTATTAGTAGAGAAGTTTGGCTGGTAGTAGAGGAAGCTAGAAGAAATAGAACAATGCTAAAGGAGATTAATTCAACTTTTATTGCTTTAATTCCTAAGATAGTAGCACCAATGACCTCTGCTGGTTATAGACCAATTTCCCTTTGCAATACATTATATGAGATTATTACAAAAGTTATGACAATAAGATTAGCAATCCTTGTCCCTAAATTAATATCAGAAGAATAGGGAGGTTTTGTTCCTTGAAAGAAGACTGTTGAAGGGGCTCTAGTGGCACATGAAGTACTTCATTCTATTCACCAACATAAGATTCCAGTGATATTATTAAAGCTAGACATGCTTGCCTATGATAGGGTCTCTTGGGAATTCCTTCTACAAATTTTGGGTAAATTTGGCTTTTCTAACAAATGGTGTAAATGGGTTTTATCTTGCCTCTCAAGTGCAAGCTTTTTAGTGTTGATTAATGGATCTCCTTCAGAATTTTTCAAATCTTCCCAACCTTTCTCTTTATATTTGTAGTGGAAGGCTTAAGTAGAATGATTAAATTTCAAAATAGTTTGGATAATTGGAGGGGGATTTCAATTCCAGGAGTGCCTTTTGCAATTATTCATACTTTATTTGCTGATGATACTCTTTTGTTTGGACATCCCACAATGGTAGAGGCTAAGAATATCAAGAAAGTGATTGATGCATACTGTCTAGCCTCTGGTCAAAAGGTAAATGCTACTAAGTCCAAAATATTATTCTTCAACTCCACTCCCCTTGTTCAGGATATAATTGCTCAGTTGTTGGGCTATGAAATGGCTTCTCTTCCTTGTAAGTATATGGGAATTCCTTTATTTACTGGTGCTATTAAGGGAGGTTTGTGGAAAAAACTAATTTCTAATGTTCAGGGGAAAATAACCTCTTGGAAAGGTAAATGGTTGACATAAGCTAGGAAAATCTTGATGATAAAATTAGTTCTCTCAGCTATTCCAATATATATGTTATCAGTATTGAAAATTCCAAAAGGTGTGGCTTTTGATTTATGCAATATTCTTAGAAACATTCTTTGGAATGGTTCCAATTGGGAGGGGGGAAAAAAGATTCCTCTTATACCTTAGGATACAATTTGCCAACCTAAACTTTTTGGGGGAGCTGGTATTCATAATATAGAATATCAAAATAGGGCTTTAGGGGCAAAATTGGCCTGGCAAATGTATGCAAAAATAGAATCTAAGTGGTGCAAAATCATGCAAGTGAAATACTTAGACTCTCCTCTTCCAGAAAGAATATTTACATTAGAAAATCCAAATGCAGGCTCTAAGATGTGGAACTTTATTGTAGAATGTCGAGATGTTATCATGCCTTACATGTCTTGGGAAATACATGATGGAAATTTAGCTTTGTTCTGGGAAGATTCTTGGAACAACTATCCTCTGTTGTCTACTTTTGAAGGTTTAAAATAGGCAAAGGAGGTGCTATGCCAAGTATGGGGTAATAAAGTGAAGCATTAAATTTCAATGGAAACAAATTCTAATTCTTTTGGCTTCAGATGGAGAGACTTTTCAAATCTCCCTTTTCCCTCTGATCAAAAGTATTTTTTGAGCAAGATCTTGCAAGATAGAAAGGTTTCTTTATCTAGGGGTCGGGATAAGTTAATTTGGGTCCCCTCCAAATCTGGAAAATACAATGTTAAACAGGGTTATAGGAGCATTATTAATAAGAATTATGAAAGTATGCAAAATTGGCCTTATTAGTTATGTTGGAGTGATGCTTGCTTACCAAAAGCAGGTGCATTTGCTTGGCTAGCCTTGAAAAATAGAATTCTCACAAGTGACAGACTATCCAAAATTGGTATTTCACTACCCTTCATGTGTCCACTTTGTTCTCAAGAAGAAGAAAATGTGAATCACTTGTTAATTAGATGTTCTTTCTCCTTTCAAATTTGGGCTTGGCTTTGCTCTAAATTGGGTTGGTTTGACCCCTCCAAAACACAAGCTTGTGGGTCTTCCAAAGCTGGCCTCTGGTTTATAAAAAGTCCTCTCTCTTTATGTTCTGGTTGATTTCCCCTAGTATCTTGATTTGGAATATATGGCTTGAAAGAAATAATAGAATCTTTAGAAAAATAGAATGTTCTCTAGAATAAGTTTTGGCCAAAATTGAAAATTCAGTGGTTGAAGTTACTTTTGCATACCTTCTTTTCAAAGATATTAGTTCTTTAGAGTTTTTTTTCCTGGGATGCTCAAATGCTTAAAGAATGGAAAGGATTAAAACTACCTAGTTCTAGTTGCATTGTCAAAAAGTAGAAGGTGGATAGAGGTAATATCAATTGGAAACCCCCTCTAGATAATTACATTAAACTAAATTTTGATGGAGCATGTCAAGGGAATCCAGGGATTTCAGGTGCTAGGTGCATTCTAAGAAATTACAAAGGTATTGTGGTTAAGGCTTTAGCTATGCATTTGGGAAATTGCACAAATAATGAGGTAGAAGCCTTAGCTCTGATTGCAAGGATTAAATTTGCAATGAGAAATGGTATCAAAAATCTAATCATCAAAGGTGATTCTTTAAACATCATAAATGCAATTAAAAAAATTTCCTTACCATGTTGGAAAATTGGATATCTTTTACAAGAGATAGATGCTTTACTAAATTCTTTTGACTCACTCCAAATCATGCATACATATAGAGAGGGGAATTCCTTGGCAAACTCCTTGGCTAACTTAGCTTGTGATCATAAGCTGGCTTTAAAAGAATTAATTAGAGTAATGGATATTTTGAAAAATCAATCTTTGGCATCTAGTGGGAGCTCCATGGTGGCATCTTAAAAGTACATTAAGGACATTGGTAGCGGCATAGATCAATCTTTTCTGCGATGATTATACTACTTCCTCTATCTTAGAGGAGTTTCTTTTTCTACTAATTTTTTGATTTCTTGGCAGGCTTCATTGACATCATTTAGTATGATGAGGTGTATTGTTTTGTGTGTGTGAATTGGATGTGGAAGTACTAATGGGTACCTTATGCATTAGTTAGAATTAGTTGCTTGAGCATTCAATGGATGGTTATTCATTGCACCTACAGATAGTATGAGCTAGTCTCCCGTGTGATCAGCCTATTTCATCTTTCTTTGAGAGTTATTTTGTTCATTCTTTACATTATTATCTCCTCTCTTCTTTAGTGTGTTTCAATTCTACAAATTATGGGGTTGGTTCAAATAAACAAAAGGCTCTTTTTACTAGTGTAGAAATGGGAGGTGCCGAGCCAAGGTATGTTGCACTCTAATGGTTTGGCAGAGATTTTTAAATTCTACAATGGGGATGTAGAAAATGCAATTATTGTGCTCTATGGTAGGAATGTTCTGCAATTCCCTAGGAATTTTTACCCCTCTCAGTTGGTTACTCATTTTCTTTCAAATACTATGGACCTCTTGCAAAATTTAGATTTGTTAAGGGGGATTGCAGTTAACTTTGTGCAGGATGCTCTATTTTCTGAGAATTGGTTTAACGAAGGTGTAGAGAACTATGATTTGCATACAGGGACTATGCCGGTGGGGGGTCTATTTCACCATGATCTCTTGAGCACACATCTTGCAATGCATTTTGTTTACAGTGCATTTTTGCATGATATTCAGAATGGTTGCATTCATTCCCTTGAAAACTCTCTTCATTGCCATCAAGGAGAAATTGGTGAAGAGTTGGAGGACCTAGTTAGAAGTGTTTTTCAAGATCTCCATTTTCTACTCCATTTCAATCCTCCTCCTCCTCCAGTGGTTGCTCCAGCTCCAGCTGACCCTCCTATGCAAGATCACCATGACTTTCTGATTGAAGATTTAAATGATCAAGCTTAATTTTGTTTTGTTTATTATATTTGCTTAGTTAGTTTTTGTAATAATTCAGAAGGTTTTTTGTAAAAAAGTCTATTAGTAGGGTGCTTTCTCTCGTGCATTTTGTAGCCTTTTGATCTTCTAAGACTTGATGTAAACTTTAGTCTCCTATAGTCCCGAATCTCATCAGAATATGATCAGACTATAGCTATTGTAAATCAGTTTTTGGTTCCCTCTCTGGGATAATTTTGTAAGAATTATGTATATGCTGAGCTATAACTGGAGGTTTTCTTCCTGGTTCTTTCCTACCGGTATGCTCTTTGAACTAGGCCTTTCTGTAATTTTTTTTTTAATATAATATATTTTAGTGGCTTGCCACTTTTGTCAATATATATATATATATATATATGTTTTTGATAATATAAGGCAACTAAACAAGGGGCCGAACCCTTACAAAATGCAGACAGGCCACAAAGGCAACAAGCACAAAAAGTGCCTTAAAATAGAAACATCAAATACAGTTTTCCCAGCATAAACAGCAAAACCAGCCGTTATAAACTATGATAGTAAATATAGAGTAGCAGAGTATCATCTATATAAAAGCAAAAACTAAGGAGGCAGATTCTCTCCTTAACCATAGATTTAATGATGTCATCCAATTTCCTAGCAAGATCATCATTGTCAGCAGTAACAGTAACCCCCAGGTTTTGCAGCATAGAAATATTAAGGAAAATAGAATTCTTGAGCACAGTGGAAAGATTTTGTTCCAGTTTCTCAATGCGAGCCCTCAGAACTGCAATTTCAGCTCCCAGGCTAGCATTAGTGTCCATTTCATCATTAGCTTCTTCCACAAACATTTCTCCTGCTTTGCCAGCATTTTCAGCAGAGTCAGCAGCATCCTCAGTGGTAGCCCCCGTTTCTTGAGTCTCCTGCTTACCATCAGCATCCTCAGAGATATCCTGGACCTCCATATCCTTAGCCTCATCCCCCTAGGTAGATTCATCATAAGCACTCTCAAAATAATCAATGAGTTTTGCTTTAAGAGCAGGTTTGCCAGCAATTCGCCCCGACTACCTAACTCCTGTGGAGAAACCATCCTTCATAACCATAGCAGATGAATGAGATTTGCTACCTTGTCCCACAGGGGTCCTACAAGGATTCTTAGGGGTCCCTACCATAGCCCTCCCAATGCCCATATCACCAGCATGAGTCTTCCTCTTTTTGCCCTTCGTACTGACAGTAGAACCTGGAGTATCAACTGGAATCTCCTCAGGAGTGGAAAAAGAAACTTCTTTGGTCTTAGTAGGAACAGGGGAAGGGTAAAGTTCTTCAACACCAGGGATATCATTAGGGTTAGAAGAAAGTTCCCCACTATTGGTTTGAATGGCCTTAGAAGGTTCTAGGGCAAGATGGTGGTTATAAAGACAGAGGATAAGGCCCTAATGAAGAGGGATGGGTTTCTTAGTAGGGTTCTTAGCCAATTTTGCTCTAACCCTAGGGACAAAATGCTCAAGGGAAGAAAGTAGATAAAAAGGAAAGCTAATATGAGTATTGTGACGAAAATGATTCAAAAGGGGGAGATGATAGTTGTAGAACCTGGTGAAGCACCCCTCCAGGGTGAAATACTTCATGAGGATAAAACACACACCGTCCCAAGGCTCAGGCAGTTTGGCTCTGTCAAATCCTCCCTGATAGGGGGCTAATTCTTCCCCATCTCCAAGAAAGAGCTTCTGACTGGTAAGGTCCACAATTTTAGTTTTCCTTTGCAGCTTAAACCCCTGAGTAGACATACCAGTGGCCATAGCAATCACACTTTTTAAAATTTCAAAACTAATTCTGCCTATAGAAACACGCTGGTTCTGCCAAGACCTAGCGAACTGTTCAGATAAATTTTCATTATACCTGTTGAGCCACTCCAAATAGGGACTAATCCCACCCTCTTTGTAATAATGCCAAACCACCAGGTTGTCTTTGAACTCACAGCAAGAGATGGGTTCGGTTCTGATTCTATCGCCACCCATGATGGAATTACAGAGTAGTTCAGAAAAACCCCAAATCTCCCCAGTTGTATTCACAGTAACATTACTTCCTTGATCAAGGTTAATGATGCTGGTGATAAAACAACATGCATTATCATAAATATGGGGAACCTTACAAAGATGACTATTACTCATCCCATGCTTAATCATAATTACACGGCACACACCATAATGATCAAGCAGCCTGCTAGCCTTATCAAGGAAAAGAGCGGAAATGGCAATTAAGAAGGTACAAAAAGACCCGTACTTCAAGAGGCACATCAGCCCCCTCCCAATGAGCTAACAAAGTGAGCTATCTTTCCAATACATCTGACTCATCATTAACCTGACACTTCCTTAAGAATGAGAGCCTTAAGATTTAAAGGGATCTGATCAAATTGGTGCCAACAACGCCAATTTGAATATCATTGTCCAAGTTCGGCATAGGCATCTGCAACACCATTACCCTCGCAGAAAATATGTGAGATGTCCACACTGGGAATCTTCTACAGGAGAATCTGTATATCCCTAATAATATCTTTCAACTTAATGCCAATAGTCGACACATTGTTAACTGCATCAATAACCATTTTAGAGTCCCCCTGAATATATAAATTCCTGATACCAAGGGATATAGCCAATTTAATCCCCCATAGAAGAGCAGTAACTTCAGCATAGTTATTGCTTTGACAGCCTAGTATAATATTTATGATATTTAAATCTATATATATATATACATAAATTAAATTGATCTCAAAAAATTATTCAAAGCACGCCCTTTCCACAAGGGGTGCTACATCACAACACAAAAAATGTGTTTTCCAGACTAACTTTTTTAACCTGCTTTCTTTGAGGACCTTAAAGACATAGTGTCATTTTGACTAGGAGGAGTTTTCTTTCTCTTCACCTCTGTCCAAGCATGTTCATCTCTAGGGGAGAGAGGCTGACCATTGCTCAAAACTCCTAGTGCAGACTTCCCAATTTTACCGTCTGTAGAGGTCACCAAAGAAGTATTTGATGTTACAGATTTGGATTCCTCCAAGAGTGGTGGAGATGTGATATTGTAGTCAGCTGTAGTCTTTGGATTAGCCTTAGTCTTATGTGCATGTCCATGCTCCTGGACCGAAGAGGTGGGGGATAGGGTTGGAATAGATTCTTCTAGCGAGGAAAGGAGAGCACTTTCGTTCTTTTTTAGAGGAGAGACCGCATAGTGGTGAGATTCAACCCCGTCCTACCATGAGGGTTTGCTGTGAAGAACAACATTGGAATTCACACCACCACTTCTTCTACAACATTGCACGGTGACATGGTCTATAGTGAGGCAGATTCTGCATCTGAAAGATATTTTCTCATAATCAATCGACTGACGCCAACACCTATTTCCAACTTTGAGTGAAATTTCTACTGGAATACCTCTTGTAACATCCATCTCTACGCACAGATGAGTGAAAGTCATATTTTCATAGTTGATAGTTTCTTTTGAGATACTGCATAATTTCCCCAAACTGTTTCCAATTGCTGTCAGAAACTCCATTTCCTAGAACTGTAGGGGGAGGTAAGGTAAGCGAACCCACAAGAGAGCTGTAGAAAATGTCTCTGTTCATAGATCAAATGAAGGGAACCAAGGTTTCATGCATAAAAGATCACCTTGGAGAGACCACGACTCAGTATTGAGCACCAGATCTTTGTCTTCCACAACTTTGAATTCTAGGATAAAAAAGCCCTTCACACATGGGTAGATGCTAATCTCATCCTCTAGATACTCCTTCCAGTTTGCATCAATCCATAAATGGAGATTACAAAGTTTAGACCATACCTTCATAAACCTGCAGATCAGGGCATGGTCCTTCGAAAACTCCTCTCTGTCACAAACAACGTTGTCCAAACAAATCTCTAGGGCAGAAGATGAGGGTTGAACTGAAAACGAGGGGCACAGTGAGGTACCTAATTTTTCTGAATTTGCCATTTTGATCTGGCCTAAGTCATCCAACCTCCTAGATTTTGGAGCCCTAAGGGTTCTGCACAATTCAAGTCCATCACCTTCTGATATATGATGGCGACAACACTGAACGGGGGAGCTAGTTGCTAGGGCATCCACAAAACTTCTTTGCGGTGATTCTTTCCCATCAGCATTATTGACTATGGCTGCCTTAGTGCACTCCAAACCCTTGTTGCTGTCCTTCGTGGAGGAAACGCTGAGTCTTACGGAGCTAAATCTAAATATATATTATATATTATATAAATAAAATATTATACTATATTATTATTATAATAATATCTAAATTAATAATATTTATATTTATTATTATAATAGTATTATTAAATATATTAATGAGGATATAATCATAATATATCTTGTTAATTGTTTTAAATAAATATTATTTAACATTAATTAAATATATTCAATTTATAATAAGGATAATCGATTTAATTAATATGGGGACATGACAGTCCTCTCCACTCAAGATTGCTTGTCCTCAAGCAATCCAGAATGCCTCAAAGTTGTTGTGATCCTAATTCCATCTTTTCGAAGGATTGTTGTTAGTTTTCTGATCTCAATCCACTACCAATGTTTAACCTTCCTTTTGTGTTGAGAAGAAGTCATGTTCTGATCCAGAATGCACATTGTTATGAACATGTCTTAATAAAGAGTGAATGGTTATGATTTTATGGAAGGAAATTTCATGATCAAAGAATACTTGGAAGGACTAGATAAAGACAATTGCATAGATATGCATTTGTTTGATGTTTTGAATACCAATGATGTGATTGAGATAATGCAAATATCATAGGCATAGATGTAGTTTTAGTCTATCAAAATATTTTTAATGCTAAGGAGGATTTTGAGAGTACTGAGATTCCAATTTTGATTATAATGAAGATTGTTATAATTATTTGGAAGTAACAGTCCTAAACAAAGTGTATGTTGCCAATCAAGATAACAGTAAGGACAACTATGAAGAGACACTGAATTCTATAAGTCTTCCTTGCTACATTGTCCACTATTCTAGGAATAGACAGAGTTAATTCAAGTTTCCATTGTCATAAGGTCATATAGGATAATAGGGATAGTCAGAATGTTGTTGGGGTTATTTGTATGCTATGTCATCTTATGTAGACCTAGCTATGACTAAGATATAGAGATTTTGTAAGATTCCCCTAGATTTCATGGTCATTGGCCACTTATCCAATTTTTTAGAAGGGTAGTAATAGAGTACCTTACTATCAAAGGTTAATTATATTTTACCTTAGATACTTAGGGTTAAATACATTACCATGAACTAATTGAATATAGTCTATTATAAGGACACAACATAGTGCTAGATCTCTACATGATAGTTAGGTTGATGTCACTACATTGTATCAATCAAATGAAGAGATGGAAATAATTGTAGTAAGGCAAAGTTGTATGAAAAACCCTGGAGAAAAATGAACCTAGTACTTACATTTCTAAGCCAAGGTATAATGTTTTGATCATTATATCTAGACTAGGGTTTGTAAGAACTAAATTTGTGGGTGATAATGGTTAAACTATTTCAGCTATTATCTATATACAGTGTTGTAAACTCTTAACATTGATAACAAAGGACATAATAATCTTGAGAATGTGAACCATGATTGTGTTAATCCAAAAAGAATAATGAGAGAGAAAAATTACATTTGTCTATATCATGACAAGTGAGGCTCTTTGGTCTAACACTTTCAATACAAAACACCATCTTGTCAAAAGACAATGCTAAGTTATAGTTGATGAAAGACATGAATGATGAAATCAACTTGAAAATTTGAAGAGATGAATTTGTAGAGAAGGTAAATTCAATCATAGAAGTGTATCATAGGTGATGATATGTTAGCATGGAAGCAATCAATTATGAATGAGATTATCACTGGAGAGAAGATCCATCTTGAAGTATAATATACATAGTACATATGAGTTGTGTAAGTCAACTGTCATTAACAGGATGGCAAGATGACTGATCTGATACCACTTGTAATGTCCCCTTTCAGGATATTCTTGCTTTCTTAACCTGCACACAAGAATAACTACTAGAAAGAGACATTAGTACTATTAAAGATCAATTGAGTAATGAAATCAATACATCATAATCATAATCAATAATAATGAACAAGAATATAACATTATTGAAGAGACCATATACACAATTGTATTTCTTCATAATTTAATATACTTATACTTGATATGTCTTTTGCCTCATGATATACTTTGGGAATAGCTATCGTCATGCCCAGTCGTTAATCTAACCTAATCGTCAACCCTAGCGGAGGATAGGTATATACTCATTAAGGCGTTGGATAACCATGCTCCACTACCATAGGCCCAAGGGTTTCATTCTCGCCCAGCATACCTCACCACTTGGCTCAAAAAGCTTCATGCTCACCCGGCATACTTCACCATTTGAGAGTCACCCACTGTGTGAGACTTTAATAACAAACTAATCTCCACTGCCATAGGCCCAGGGGCTTCATTGCATGCCCAACAATACTTCACCACTTGGCTCAAGGGCTTCATTGCACACTTGGCAATACTTCACCACTTGAGAGTCACCTACTATGTAAGACTTATTAATATTAATAATAAATCACCCTTCCTTAATGACCCAAACGTCCTCATAGGTATTAGACAAGATTAATGACATGGCAAGACACACAACATCCCTCGTATATCATGGGCAAGACTAAGTATCATTATATAAGTATAAATATACATATATATAAGTTAGAAATATTATACCGATTCGTAGATTTTCTCTCCTTAGGGATGTACAAGTGATCTTGTGGATCACTAAGATGATCATCGCCTTGATTCCTTACAAGGCTACTATTAAATCAGATTTCCTTATGCAAGGATGTTCCTTATAGGAACTATTGCAATTGAGAGTATTTTTACCACTTATGGATAGATATTCATATAGCAGTTTGCCTATATATATGAAATATGATATGTATATTAAGTCTGCCTTGTTGTTGTAATGGCCTATATACCATTTGAATGTTGAATGTTGTGAATAAATGTTCTTTGATGCTTAAAGGAGTAGATATGATTGAATTATGTTGCATCCTCTTGCTTTTTCCATCCATCTATTATTTATATCCTTTTATATCTTTCAACTTGTATGACTATTGGGAATGGTCATGGCTTTTCTTAAAGCAGTCACTACGTCAAATAAGATTAGCAATTTCATATTAACTACTTTCTTATTATAATTGTTGTTGCTTATGTCTTATTAAGTGATCACATGTAACACCCCGCCCTGAACACCTTAGAGAAAATACATTCATACTAGAGAAAACAGGAAATTTTTTTTTTTTTTTTGTTTGATTTAAGATAACAAGCAATGTTAATTTAACTAATTACTCCATTGAACCGCAACATGTCTCTAAGGATTCAAGGAGGCATTACTTACACGCTAATCAACATGATAACACATAATGCTACATCAGTATCTAATCTAAAACCAATACATGATTAATTAGCATCTACAAATTTATCGCATGGCATCAAATATAATGCTCATGATTAATTACACAACTGCAATGTTTTTCCCTTACACAGAGTTACTTCATTACATCATTGACATCCTCTGTCTACATCAAATTACATATAATAAAAATGATCTGATTCACAAGTCAGGTATGCAATTATCTTCGTGACTGGTACAAGTTTAGTTGCCTAAAATTGAGATAATCCTTTCCTGCACATAAACTCCAACAAGAAACAACCAATGGATAAGATAGCTCTTCCACCCGACCATGTGGAACCCTAAGGTCCACCCCCCGAGCTAGGAGTTAACATGGGGTCCCAAAGACAAACAATAGTCAGGTAGACAATGACTAACAGGAATGAAGGATGACCAACTTCAATTCAACACAAGGCAACAACCCAACACCACTTCCTGAGCTGTCACACGACATGAATGGAGAGACCCTACAAGGAATACTAGGTAGCAGTAGGGAGAGTGTCATCGCACGGTCCTTGTATGGGTTATCCTGACATCCTTTCACTAGGCGCCGGCCCCCATCTATGGTTATCCTGATAGCCTCTCACTAGGCACCGGCCCCATAGGGTGACACATGCGGAATCGACCTTCCTTTCATGAGGACAAGGAAGTCAATCATGCCAACCAGGCCTTCTCAACCCATCCTTAGCCTAAACGAGCGCTACAGGCCTGGGTGAGGAAATCCATTAATCTTGTTAAATGTGAATTCTACCCTTAACCCCCTAGTTCATTTTAGGTTACCACTTAATTAATCCACTTTCAATGGGTTATCCTGACTGCCACTTTGGGCGCCAGCCCCACATTGAAAGCCACCCTCCTTACTAGCGTCTAGTAAACCCTAACTATCAATAAGACAAATACATCATCCCACAGATACATACGAACATAGTAAGGTAGTATCCCACTTGTTTACCAAACATAATCATAAGGCAACCTCTTCACTCAATGTCCAAGAAAACACAGGTTTATTGGACCTTTAGGGTTTACAGGTCTCTCCATGCGACGATTACGACAAGACGGTAAAATACCTCATCTGGAAATATTGCTTGCAAAACTTATTAATCTTTAACTCATACTTTATTAAACTCTATACCCACCAAAAGCTACAAGATAGTATAACGCCACAATGTTTAAAAAAAACTCCACTACGACATACTTACCCCTGGAGTAGTCATTCACAACTCGACTCTTACGACGACAAGATCTCTTAACTCACACCGTTATGATTAAGTTCAGAGTTAAAGCTACAAATCCTACTAAGTTTAATGCAAATGAAGACAACTATGAAATAACATTAATACCACTAATTTAAATGCAACAATCTAATTAATATAAATTACAACTACTTAGTAAACATTCTTTATTTTGTTTCGAACAATAAATTAATTAACGACACCCTCCAGATTACCCTTTTTTTAAAAAAATTCGACCGATTAATCTAATTCAAGAGTAATACAAAATGCCTAGATCCTTAATTATGAATTTACCTATGTGCCTAAGATTAACTAAAAATACATTTTGCAATAACTAAAATTCGTTTGTAACTAATTTAATACTTTCCAAAAAAACCCTCAACCCGGTTTAATTTATATGATAATTTCTCCCCAATTTTTAATTTAAGAGATTACAATAATTCTATTAATGAATAATAATAAATAAATCCATTTTATACATTTAAAAATAGGCTTGATTTTCTCAAGGGTTAATTTAAATTACATCTACGAAATCAAAGCCTAAATCTAGCAGTGTGGTTAAAATTAAAATAGTTCAACCCCGAAAGTAAAGCCCACTATCGAGAAAAATATTAACAAAAAATCATAATTCTACTCTAAATAATTTCCCCATGTAACTTAATCTATTCTCCAAATAATTTATTTGGCTAGGGCTTCTTCGTAACGTAATATAAATGACATTTCATAAGCAAGCTAACTTCGCAAATATTTAAATATTCCAAAGATATGAGTGTATGAACCCTATTGTTTTGCCCAGGAACCCTAACCTAATGCCACAGCAACATACAATTTCGGTTGGTTGAGCAGGGAGTGATATCTGAAGGAATTTACGTGGTTTACACAAATAGTTTTGTCTTCTAAAGGAATGCAAAGATTGCAGAATGCACAAATGAACTTATTGACCAGTTGTGAAAACTCTCAAGAATCCGCACTGTTAAAATGATGGCAATGTATGCACAGAAATGGATTTGATGCGCAGACTGAAGAAGCTTTTGGCAAACGCGCTGGGCAGATTACAGTGTATGCACAAAATTTGGTTCAGTTGGGCAGCGCTAGAACTTCAAGCAATCCAATTGGCAGGTTAACGCCAATTTTTCAAACATCTGCCAACGTCCTACCTACCGTGGACAGCGTGAAGCTTGGGCGGGGTAAGGACATCATCAGCGCAAAGGGCTAAAGGGGTTTTGTCAGATGTAGTGGTTGCATTCTCCCTCACAGAGACAGTGCAAAATGTAGAAGCATATACAAGGCACGGAAGACTGTTTGCTGTCATGCCACCGATCTGGAGGAAATGGAAAGTTTCAAGCAAATGCATTCGGCAGAAAACACGTGTGAAAGCTTCCTAGCACCCTATAGGCCGAGGCTCTGCCTGAAGTGATCTCCTATGACTGGCAAGATTCCTAACTGTGCTTGACAGAATTCCCTTTTTTTTTTAAACCGTCGAAATTGGTTGCATCTACTTGTGAATTTTGGTTAGAGCTTCTTTTAAAACTTCATTGTCTTTCCAAAAAGGGCTCTCACACCCACCAACATTGTGAACTGCAATTGGAGCACGACTTAGACCTTGAGGCAAGCTAATCGATTTTCGAAGAATCGTAGGGCTACTGGCTTTAAACAAATCCTTTTTGCAACCTCAGCCTCACTAACTCCGTTCACTCAGAGCAAGGTTTTCTCATAGTAAGCCAGAAATTATAATCTTCATAAACCTTTAATTTGTACTTTATTCATTCCAAAATCATTATATTTACACACGATTTGTGAAACGCCCTCATTGCAATGGGGAAAACATCAATAAGAATAGCGTGAGAGTTTCCAGAAATTTCATGAAATTTTGCATACAGTCTGAAGTTTAGAGATTTTAAAATTAAAAAAAAGGTTTGGATACATAAGGTGTGGGAGTAAAGGCGTAAAAGATTGCCTCGATTTGAAGTGGCACAAGACCATGTGTTGATCACTCAAGTATGAACTACGTATTTGACACAGATTGTGGCACAAAGAATGAGGAGTACATAAGATTAAGGCATTTTCTCTAAATCATTAATAGGCCAAACGATGATAACCTATGTACGAAATACTTTCCAAATATTATAGATACAAAGAGAAATGAATCATGATTCAAGACATACCCGGATTATTAGAGAATTTGTTTCCGCAATCTGAAAACTACCCGTTTCCACCTTTCCTTCCTCTGGATTTTTGAACCTCCTCCCCCTTCTCCAGGAAAAGATCTCCCCTTTTAACAAAATTATTTGGTAACCAATTTACGGGAACAAACTGACTTCCGCAACCCCGAACTAACTTCATATTTATTAGGTCCAAGAAAAAGAATAGTTTGGTTTGATTAATTCAAAACAACGGTAAAGATATCCACACATTTAATTATCATTAAATCAACTTAATAAATATGTATATTAATCTTTATAACTATACTTTATTAACAAAATAGCAACTTATTTACTAAACGTAATTTACGAATTTACAACTCAACTAACAATTAATTAATTTATTTAAATATCCAACCATGCAAGGTTCCCCACGACTAAAATTTAACAGTTTTTATGTCCCCAACATATAATTTATTTACCACAGTTATGATCAAATATCCAAATTAGCAATTATGTTAAGTTATTATATTTTCCGTTCATTAATTCTACTTAATGCACAACTCTAGCTTACCCATGAAAACACCTTCTGACCTTGCTAACCTCAAAGTGTGACATTCCTGCTAGCAATTTATGATCAGATGACAGACCAGACCATGAAGGTAACCTAACAACTCAGCAACAATCACAGGGGACCCCACATTAACTCCATACAACCATTCCATTGGTGGAGGCACGCTCAGACCTGGTACATCAGGTGGAGTCGATGCCCAGTTCCTGCATCCTGCGGCAAATACATGGTTAAACATAACGAAATATATATATATCCACATGCAGTCGTCTAGTGAATGGAAATCGCAATGGGGTAGGGTACTCGAGAGCGAGTAATACGACACTGTCCCATTCACATTCCTATATAAACAAGGCACAACATTTAAACAAGATACTAAATATAGAAATCAAAACATCGGAGATATCTAGTTTACTTATCAATTGTAAAGCAGGAAATCACAAGATCCAATATCACAACTAATATCATGATGATTAGTTCCATGATGAATTAACAAGACAACAAGTGTTCCATCATCTAAGATACTGTCAAAATGTCAGAATTCTAATAACCAACTATCAATCAAACTGATGACAAGGTGAGGGGCACTACATCCTCCCCCCCAAGGATTAGGCTTACTCCTGGAAGCCTGCAAACAAATAAGGATATAACTCCCGCATTCGGGATGCATCCTCCCAGGTAGCTGAAGTCTCATCACTAGGATCCCACTGGACCCTTACCTGCTCTATGACTCTGCCCCTGAGAGCGAGTCTCCTGTGCTCCAAAATGCCTACAGGCTCCAAAGCTAGCTGCCCGTCCTCTACCTGTAAAGTATTCCAATCAAGGACATGAGAAATATCTGGATGATAGGGTCTAAGAACAGAAACATGAAATACATCATGGATGCGTGACAAGCTAGGTGGCAAAGCAAGATGGTACGCAACAGGACCAATTCTCTCCAAAATCTCGAATGGCCCAACAAAGCACGGTGCAAGCTTAGAGCCTTTTCCGTAACGAATCAGACTCTTTTGCGGTCGCACCCGCAAGAACACCTGATCACCTACTGAAAACTGACGATCAAGTCTATGAGCATCTGCATATTTCTTCTATCTATCTTGTGCTGCTACAAGATGCTCTCTAATGCGATCAACCTACTGCTCCATCTCTTGGAGCATCTGAGGTCCAAAGAGAACTCTATCCTCAAGACGATCCCAACTCAGTGGGGTTCGACAAGGACGACCATAAAGAGCCTGAAAAGGAGACATGCCAATGGAACTATGGTACCCATTATTGTATGCAAACTCCACCAAAAGCAAATAATCTTCCCAACGGTTTTGTTGATCCATGGCATACATCTGAGCATATCCTCGAGGACCTGATTGACCCTCTCTGTTTGCCCATCAGTCTCCGGATGATAAGCTGAACTGAAGTTTAACTGAGTTCCCAAAGTATGCTGAAGGGATGTCCAAAGAGCTGAAGTGAACACTGGATCACGATCAGAGATAATCTTGCGAGGAATCCCATGTAATCTGACGATGTCCTCCATAAAAATTCTGGCTACAGATGAAGCATTATATGAAGATCGGACAGGAGAAAAGTGTGCTACTTTCGTAAGCCTGTCTACAGTGACCATTATTGCATCATGGCGACGAGAGGACATAGGTAGACCAACTATAAAGTCTATTGAGATGATGTCCCATTTCCATTCCAGAATCAAATGTGGCTGGAGGAGACCTGCAGGATGCTGATGTTCTACCTTAACCCTCTAACATTCTAGACATCTCGAAACAAAATCAGCAATATCTCTCTTCATTCCGGCCCAAAAATATATCTGACGGAGGTCGGCATACATCTTCTTGACACCTGGGTGAGCAGCATAAGGTGCCCGATGTGCCTCAGTCATGATTAAAGCACGGAGACCCTCTATAGAAGGAACATAAATGCGACCTAGATGCCGCAAGAGACCATCAGACTCGATGGAATATCCGACAAATCTGCCCTCCAAGGTTCTACCAAACTCCACTTCTACTTTCACTTCCTGATACCATCTATCTGCCGGGAGTGCTGCTAGGATCTGACCTCTCAAATCCATTCCAAGAGTTATTGATGAAAGCTCGTGTTTCCGCCGACTGAGAGCATCTGCCACCACATTTTCCTTACCTTGGATATATTTTACCTCGAAATCATACTCACAAAGAAATTCCATCCACCGCCTCTGTCTCGCATTCAGGTTTGGTTGAGTAAAAATGTACTGTAAACTTCGGTGGTCGCTGTGTAGCTCGAACCGATGTCCCAATAAGAAGTGTCTCCATCTCACTAATGCATGCACAACAACAGCTAACTCTAGGTCATGTGTAGGATAGTTCAACTCATGATCTTTAAGTTTGCGGGACTCATAAGCTATCACACGACCCTCCTGCATCAAAACTGCTCCTAACCCTTCCAAGGATGCATCCGTACATACCACAAAATCTCCGGTAGGATCAGGCACTGCTAGAATGGGTGCACTAGTCAACCGCTCCTTAAGAGTCTGAAAGGCTACTTGACATTGATTTGACCAAATGAACTTCTTTCCTTTTCTCTGAAGAGAAGTTATAGGGTGAGCTAGCTTAGAAAATCCCTACACAAATCGTCGATAATAGCCTGCTAGACCCATGAAACTACGAACCCTGAAACATTGGTGGGAGCAGGCCAATCCATGATGGCTTGTATCTTTGAAGGATCCACTGCAATGCCCTTGTCAGAAATAACATGTCCCAAGTATTTTACTTCTGTTTGAAAGAATTCACATTTAGCCAAATTTGCATATAACTGATTTTCTCTTAAACACTGCAGAACTTGTCGTAAATGCTCTTCATGCTCCTCCATAGACCTAGAGTAAATCAATATATCATCCAAGAATACAAGGACAAATTTATCAAGATAGGTACGAAATACACCATTCATCAAACTCATAAATACCGATGGTGCATTTGTCAACCCAAAAGGTACAACAGTGAACTCATAATGTCCGTAGCAAGTACGAAAAGCTGTCTTGTGGATGTCAGTCTCAAAGATGCGCAACTGATGATATCCTGACTTTAGGTCTATCTTAGAGAATACCTTAGCCCCCTTGATCTGGTCAAAAAGATCATCAATTCGTGGCAAGGGGTATCGGTTCTTAACAGTCACCTTATTAAGCTGTAGATAATTGATGCACAACCGCAGGGATCCATCCTTTTTCTTCACGAAAATAACTGGTGCTCCCCATGGAGAGACACTAGGATGAATAAACCCCTTGGCTAGCAACTCCTCTAGCTGCAACCGAAGCTCCTTAAGCTCCTGAGTAGTCATCTGATATGGGGCTCGAGAGATAGGTTCTGCTCCCGGAACAAGGTCTATCTTAAAATCAATGTCACGCTTAGGTGGTATTCCTAGGATATCACTAGGAAAGACATCTGCATAGTCCTTGAGAATAGGATGATCATCGAGGGATGTTTCCCTATTCTCCTCAAAATCTAAATCATTAACCGTTACGGCAAATAGCTTGCATCCTCGACGCAAACATCTCTTCAACTGCATGGTAGAAATCATATGCAAAGAGATGGGTCTCTGAAAACCAACCACTTCTACCTCACTGCCAAAATCATCTACACACCTCACTAACTTGCGGCGACAATCTATCACTGCTTGATGAGCATCCAACCAGTCCATACCCAACACTATGTCATAGGATCCCAGAGGTATAATGCGAAGATCCACCATGGTAGGTAAAGGACCTATCCTCAACTCACAACCAGACACCAGAGAGCCTACTGATACCCTAGATCTAGAGGCCAATTCCACCTGCCACTTAACATCTTGCTTTGCTGCCACCAACTTGCAACGCTCTACTATAAAAGGGGAAATGAAAGAATCTGAAGCACCTAAGTCAAAAAGGATAGAAACTGTAATACCTCGCAAGACACCTGTAGTCTCCACAACGGTGCCTTGATGCTCTGCTTGGTGATTATCTATTGCTGTAAACACCCTATGCGATCTACCTGCATCCCCCATAGTAGGCTCTGAAACTGTAGGCCTCTGACCAAAACCTGTAGTATTCTTACGCGGACACTGTCTGGCAATGTGGCCCTGCTGGCCGCAAGAGAAACATCCTGTTCCCCTACCAACACCTCCACCGCCTACGGGGGCACTCGACTGCTGAAAACTTCCTCTACTTGCTGCAGACTGTGTGCTCTGCATTGGCTGACTAGCACGTTCACGCCTAATTCTTTGCCAACTTCGATCTTTCCTGGATTGAAATCTACTACCTTGCTGATGTTGAGAGTTTCTCAATTTCATTTGGGAATACTGTGGTTGTTGGCCACTCTTAGAAGGTACATGATGACTCCTTGAGTTACCTGCTATCTGAGACTAACTCCCTCGGAACCTAGAACCTGCTCGGGAATCACTACCAATCTGCACACCAGTATGACCCCCTAAAGCCATAGTCAAATTCTCCTCCACCAGTCGAGCCTTCTCCATTGCCACCTCCATGGTCTTCGGCTCAAAAACTTGAACTCCTCCACTGATCCGTGCATTCAGCCCTCTAATAAAATGTTGAACCAACATGGCCTCATCGTTTCCAATACCTGCATACTGCTTGAGTTCATAAAACCTGCGCTCGTATTGTTCCACTGTCATGGCCATCTGTCTCAATCCATGGAACTCGTCTGCTCGACGTTGCCTCTAGTGATCTGACAGAAATCAAGCTCTGAACCTCTCTAGAAATAGTTCCCAAGATATTGTGCCAATATCTAGATGCAACTTCTCTTCCTCTAGTCGCCACCATGTAGAGGCAAAGCCTCGAAGATGCTTGATGGCACATCTCACCTTAGTGTTTCTGCCATAAGGATGCATAGCAAAACACCTCTCTAAATCAATTAGCCATGTCTCTGCTTCCAATCCACTACCAGACCCCTCGAAAGTGGGAGGACGGGCTCTCATAAGATCTTGCATGTGGCCTGCAAGAATAGCTTCTTGTTCAGCTGTGGTTTCTCTCCTTCTAGGAGATCGTTCTCTATCTCTTACTTCTGACTGATCCACCTCCTGCCTAGGACCTAGACGAGCAAGGACCTCTTCAAGAAGTTGACGTAGCTGAGCACCCTCTGGCTGACCTTGATTCTCCTGATTCTCTTGATTCTCGCCCCCACCTTCTTGGGTACTTTCATGAGGGGAACTAGGAGGAGGACTATTAGCACCCCCTCTTCCACGTCCCCTACCTCGACCACGTCCTCAACCTCGACCCCTAGGCATCTCCCTGACTAAACACCCAAGAACAACTTTAGGTTACTAGGTGAGGACTACTAAAGAAAATATCTTTCAGAGATTAAGCAATTAGTATAGCTTAATGGGCTCATATAAACCCCGAGTACCCAGTGTTAGAAACTTGGCTCTGATATCGTAGCCTTCATAACATTCTTGTTTATCTATTAAACCCACCGAATACTCTATATATATATTCGCTACTTATTATTAATGACTCTTTATAGGATGTTAGGATTAGCTATGGAGTTCTTTAAGGGAAAATTGGATTTGTTAATGTTCTAGATTTTAGATGTTCAAATCTGCCTCTCCACTATACATTCAAGGATCTAGGGTTGAGTGACAAGCACTATCATACCCTAGGTCACTTGCAAATGTAGGGAAACTTGGATTAGGGAATTTAATTATCAATTTTCCTTCTCTTATGCCCAATTGACCATTAAAACACTAATTATGCAAATACAACAACAAATTGATGAATAACAGAAAAAACTCTTACAGACATGAGTAAAATACCAAATCACAGAGTACCTATTTTTGGGGTTCCAAAGCGGAATAGTCAGGGACACTAGAACGGGTGCCCAAGTCCAAGGTACCAATTTCTTCATGAAATCTAGACCTCCTTTTGAAACTAATCAGCCCTGTAACTTTTGTTTCCTGAAACTTAGATGAGGACACTAAAGCGAGCACCCAATTCCTAGAAGTGCTCATGTGTCCTGCTTTTCTTCAGATCCTGAATCCTTGATGCCTGCCAATCCTTCTTGCAACTCCACTTTTCCCAAATATGACACCTGTAACCTGCAATATCAAGACTTGGTTTGGGGGTTGTGGTGTTTAGAGGCTTGCCTCAGTCAAGCCCTTGAGGACACTTAAGTGTCTAAACACCGTTGTCAGATAAAGAGTGCGTGCCCTTGTGAGGCAAAGGCAAAAACCAAAGGAATCAATGATGAAAACACAATATTATGTCACCTTATAGTGAAGCTCTCATGGGAGGAAGATGTTCTTCATTCCATGAGGAAATTGATGCTCAAATCTGTAAATATCAACACACAAAACACACAAGTCTACTCTTGCAACATAATGAAAGCCTTGAATCACCTTGAGAACACTTGAACATAACAATTGCCATCTAGTTTACAAATGAATGCCTAAACATGCTTATATATGCAACTACAAGCACTCCCGCCAAGATTTCAAAAATAAAAACTTACCATGTTTGCAAAAGGACCAAATAATGGTCATAAACCGACACTTAAATTTTGGGCCTGACCCAAAATAGGGCAAGACTAGGGTGCGGGTGCCCAAGTCCTCCCCCTATTTTGGGCAGGGTTAAGATCAAGGGGTCCTCCTAGGTCCACTTTGCCATGAAACCTAGGCCTCATTCCATCGGGATGCCAAAATATGAACTAAGATGTCCTAAATGTATGCTAAAGACCTGGGAGCTAAACCTTATGAGGGAAAAACTCCAAAGGGGACATTTTTTGACGTTACATTTAGCCCCCACTTTAATGTATGTATAAACGCGAGGCTAATACATGCATTAAAGTAAGGTCACAAACACAGTAAACATGCCAAGAACGGAGAAGACACGCCAATCACATAGGAGATAGTAACAGGCACGCAAAACACGGAGAAGATAGTTACAGTCACGCAAAACACGTAGAATATAGTCAATGCATATAAGACACATTAATGCATGGAAGATAGAAATGATATCTTTTCTTTTCTTTTTCTCATATATATGAAATGCAAATGCAAGTATTAGAAAGTAAACAAACCTCCCATAATACAAGATGCATTACCTTAGGGTGCAGGTCTCTATATATATGGGGCAACATACATGCAAGATACACAAAACCTCCCAAAAATATAGGAATCACTACCTGAGGGCACTGACCTCTGCATATGGGGCAACAAACATGCCACACAAAACAAGCATGCCAAAACACACACTTGAAGACACGGAGAAAACATGGCAGACAATCGATGGAGTGTACCTCTTTCTAGGTCCAACACCATCTCAGGCAAATTACAGGCACACACCGATGATTGGGCTTCGCCACAACAATTGCCGAAAACACACTTAAGGGTTGAGTTAGTCACATAACCGCTCCCCGCCTCCATAGAGGGCTTACGAATAGAAAAAGGATATGCTCGATATCCACCTCCGTAGAAGGCTTACATGATTGATTGATTGATTGCAAACAAACTTAGGATGCACCATGCACTACTCAGGGGTGCAAGTCTTTGCATCTGAGGTCAAACACATTGCTAACATCTATAACAGATAGCTTACCTTATATATGCCCCCACCTTAAGGTGGTTGATATCAGTTATTGATATCAAGCACGTTAAGGTAGGAAGAAAACACACAATGGAACACTGACTTTCGCAAAGCCCATGCCCCCCGGAGGTGACATGTACTTTACGATTGCCAAATATTCCCACAAACACATCCCTACAAGAAACATGTTAGTGTCTACAAAATCATGATAAACAACAACATCAATGCATATGATTAACCACACAAAGAGCCAAGGTTATACAATGAATCTAGAGTTTGATGATAACCATAGGACTATATCATGAAGCTCTCCAAATCGAGTACCGCCAAGGCTAGATTCAAAGGAAAACAAAGGTGCATGGAGTAGCAGTATTGTTAAGGTTTGTAAATACGATAAAAACATCATAAAATTCACTACGTGGAAAGCACGAGTACTTCCACTAGCCAAGCATCGGATAAGATATAAAACCCCATCGTCATATTAGGAACTAAGTCCATTTTTTGATTGCTCTTGAAAGGGACACTAGGTCCGCATCAGTATAAATTTTTGTCGTCATCTGCCCGCTAGATGGAAACACTAGAGGAAGGGAAACAATAAATAAGAAAGGAGAAACAAGTGTCTTAGGGATAGTCACATAGGAGGGTGCCCCCAGGTCACCAACCACAATGCTATGTCCATAAGACACAACACACAACAATGAAATCAGAGAGAGGCAATTGAGAAGAATGATGATACAAATAGAAGGTCACAACAGAGACTGTCTCTTGGTATCCCGGACCTTACGAGAGAATTAGGGGTCATCCTAGGAGGCCTAAACAACATATAACACATCATGGGGGAAGCACATCATGAGAGAGATAAAGGGTTAGAGATACTTACCTATAGGATCTTCCAATCTAACCTTTTTCAACAATTAAATCAATGTCATTTTTACATGGGTTAGGTGAATTCTTAACTTCTTCTATTAGACGAATTATTGCATCATAGTTCATATAGTCATCTTCAGCCTCATAAGGTTTATTAAGAGAGTATTCATGCTCATCATTCTCAATGTATTATGTTAAGTCTTCTGCTACCCGAGGGTATGTATTTGTGAGAGATGTGTCATATCAAGGCATGAAATTAATTAGCATGATATGCGTTATTCCTTCAACAACATCAATACCCTCTTGTCCTTCTTTTATCAATTTTCTTATGTTGTGAATCACAAGTATAGCTTCTTCAGCTATCCTCTTGGTTTGCACATATTCTTGGAATTCAGCTAGGTCTTTATCAAGTTTGTCTATTTGCTCATATGTTATCACATCAATAGGGACCTCAACATCATGAATTATTTGTTCTTCTATTATAGGAGGCATGATCTCTTTAAAAAAGTGTGTTCCTTCTATTGTGTCATTGATTTCATCATTTTGGACCAAAACACCCTCATGGGAAGAAGCATTTTTGAAAGAATGCTTAGAGGAGAAGTTTATGTCATCATCACATGGAGTAGCTATTGAATGCATGGGAGAAGTGCTATCACCATCATTTTTTTTGTTGCTACTCATGGAGAAGAACTCAGTTAAGCTTTCTAATGTCATAGGCTGTTCACTTATGAGGGTTAAAAATTGGTCAAAATCAAGATCTTTAATAAATGCATACAAAGATACCATTAAGAAATGACATGAATGTGCCTGTAGACACCTAAAAATGTCTCCATCATCAAACTGACTCCTGACATCTCTAAACATACCAATTTCCCTTATAATCAATTAATTAAATTTTTATTTAATTAATTATCCCTTCATCACCTGATTTTTCATCATTCTATCCCTAACAATTGCATTAATTTTATTAATTCAATAGTTCAACCTTAGCCAATTAATTAAATAAATATGCAATATTTATTTGGTTAAAATCCCCCTTCTCACTAAATCCAATTAATTAGGTAAATCATGTTTAACTAATTAATTCAGCCTATTAATTAACCTATCCATAGCCTAGTTGATTAAATAGCAATTATTTAATTAGCTACCCTAGCCTACATATCCCCTAGACATAAATTAACTAAGCTAATCACCCTAATTAAAATGGTCAAACCTTGATTTACACTCCTTCCCACACCCCACAAATAAAAAATTGAAATATATCTCATATAAATTAATTTTTTATACACATGTGTCATAATCCTCATTTAATACCTCTTACACCCCTTACACATGCCATGCCTCATTAATATCCACTCTTCCCCAAATGAATTTTTAATTCATTTTACCCTTCAGGTAAGTGCAGGAAGATGGGGGGCCAAAAAGGGGTCTTAAGTGGCCACTTTTTTTTTCTGAAATCAGGAAATACTGGCCTTGGATGAGAAATTGAGCATAGTTACACTCAAAATTTAGAGATGCAACCAAAACAATGTTCGTAGTGCTCTGAGTCTACTTTCTAAACTACTATTTTGTTTTGAAAATGGCATAGATTAAGGGGTTCAAAAGAGGGAGCCAGAGAAATTGGTGTTGTTTCTATAAAAAAAATAACATAGCATGTTTTGTGGCTCCCTCAAAAGGTCAGCTTTTTTTTCGTATTTTTAAAATCGCTTCAGTGAGAAATTAGCTAATAGCATTTAGTTTATGCTCAATTTTTCTGATAATTTTTTGACTAATATTTGATTTTTTACTAATTTTCAAAGTGGACACATCATAAAAAATAGAATTTTGGCCGTGCTACCCCTATAAATTTTGAAAACTAATCGAAAATCATTTTTTTATTTTTTTAATATTTGTAGAATGGAGTCTATTTTCTAAATATGTAATTTTTTTGAAATTTGAATGAATAGTTAATTTACAATGAAAAAAAGACCAAACAATGGTTTTTGCCTAAAAACAGACACACAAACAAAAGAAATTAAAGATGAAGGGCTTAACATTGTTAAAATGTGAAAAAAATCACATCGTCAAATAGCTAAGAGAAAGCCTAACACTACCCAAGTGTTTGATTTGTTTGACCTTCAAACACATGCAAATCTGAGGGTTAGCACGAACGAAATTATGTGAAATTTTGAAGAATATGGAAAAACACATCTGTGACTGTTCATAAGGCACTCCAAGCCTTTGGGTTGGAAATCCAAAGCAAATCCCAAGCCCAAGGCTTGGGATTCCCAAAGCAAGACATAACACGAGCGTGTTATAATGCGCTCGTGTTATGTTTTGCTTTGCATTTTTCCTTTCCTACAAGTCTGTTTTTTGTCATGCTTGACATAACATGAGTGTGTTACAACGTGCTCGCGTTATGTTCCCCTTAAATTTTTTTATGTTCAAGGCTATTAATCATGAGGGTTAATGGATAAGGGATAGGGTTGGAGGGTTCAAGGATAAGGGATTAGCGTTTAAGGTATAGTATCGAGCCCGTTGAGGGTCTAGGAATAGGGATAGCGTTTAGGGTTTAGGGATGAGGGATTAGAGTTGAGGGATGACAGATTAGGGTTGAGGATTTAGGGTTTAGGGTTTAGGGATAAGGTTGAGGGTCGAGCGATCAGAGTTAAGGGTTGAGGGATTAGGGTTTGACATTAAGGGTTGAGGGTTGAGGTTCAAGGGTCAAGGGTTTAGGGATAGGGTTTAGGGTAGAGGGATTAGGGTTAAAGTAGAGTGTGGAGGGTCTAAGGATTAGGGATAGGGTTGGAGGGTTTAGGGATAAGGGATTAGGGTTTAAGGTATAGTATCGAGTCTGTTGAGGGTTTAGGAATAGGGATAGCATTTAGGGTTTAGGGATGAGGGATTAGAGTTGAGGGATGATGGATTAGGGTTGAGGGTTGAGGGATTAGGGTTTAAGGTATAGTGTTGAGGGTTGAGGGTTTAGGATTAGGGTTTAGGGTTGACGGATTAGCATTTAATGTCGAGGTTGGGGTTAGAGTGTCGAGGGTAGAGGGATTAGGGATAGGGTTTAGGGTTGAAGGTTTAAGGATTGAGGGTTGAGGGTTTAGGGATGAGGGTTTAAGGCTTAAGATATAGTGTCAAGTGTTGAGGGTGTAGGGATAGGGTTTAAGTTTTAAGGGTTAAGGGTTGAGGGATAGGGATTAGGGTTTAAGGTATAGTGTTGAGGGTTGATGGTTTAGGGATAGGGTTTAGGTTTGAGGGATTAGGGTTTAGGGTTGATGAATTAGGGTTTAATGTTGAGGGTTGAGGGTTGAGGGTTGAGGGTTGAGGTTGAGGGATAGGGTTAATGGTCAAGGGATTAGGGTTAAATAAGAGTGTCGAGGGTAGAGGGATTAGGGTTTAAGGTATAGTATCGAGCCTGTTGAGGGTCTAGGAATAGGGATAGAGTTTAGGGTTTAGGGATGAGGGATTAGAGTTGAGGGATGACGGATGACAGATTAGGGTTGAGGGTTGAGGGATTAGGGTTTAAGGTATAGTGTTGAGGCCTTAGGGATAGGGTTTACAGTTGAGGGATTAGAGTGAAGGGTTGAGGGATTAGAATTTGACATTGAGGGTTGAGGGTTTAGGGTTTAGGGATAGGGTTGAGGGTCGAGGGATCAAAGTTAAGGGTTGAGGGATTAGGGTTTGACGTTGAGGGTTGAGGGTTGAGGTTCAAGGGTCAAGGATTTAGGGATAGGGTTGAGGGTCGAGGAATTAGGGTTAAAGTAAAGTGTGGAGGGTATAAGGATTAGGGATAGGGTTGGAGGGTTTAGGGATAAGGGATTAGGGTTTAAGGTATAGTATCGAGTCTATTGAGGGTGTAAGAATAGGGATAGCATTTAGGGTTTAGGGATGAGGGATTAGAGTTGAGGGATGATGGATTAGGGTTGAGGGTTGAGGGATTAGGGTTTAGGGATAAGGTTTTGGGTTGAGGGCTAAGGGATTAGGGTTTAAGGTTTAGTGTTGAGGGTTTAGGGATAGGGTTTAGGGTTGAGGGATTAGAGTGAAGGGTTGAGGGATTAGGATTTGACGTTGAGGGTTGAGGGTTTAGGGTTTAGGGTTTGGGGTTAGGGTTGAGAGATGAGGGATCAGAGTTAAGGGTTGAGCATTAGGGTTTGACATCAAGGGTTGAGGGTTGAGGTTCGAGGGTCAAGGGTTTAGGGATAGGGTTGAGGTTCAAGGGATTAGGGTTAAAGTAGACTATGGAGGGTGTAAGGATTAGGGATAGGGTTGGAGGGTTTAGGGATGAGGGTTTAAGGCTTAAGATATAGTGTCAAGTGTTGAGGGTGTAGGGATAGGGTTTAAGTTTTAAGGGTTGAGGGTTGAGGGATAGGGATTAGGGTTTAAGGTATAGTGTTGAGGGTTGATGGTTTAGGGATAGGGTTTAGGTTTGAGGGATTAGGGTATAGGGTTGATGAATTAGGGTTTAATGTTGAGAGTTGACAGTTGAGGGTTGAGGGTTGAGGTTGAGGGATAGGGTTAATGGTTAAGGGATTAGGGTTAAATAAGAGTGTCGAGGGTAGAGGGATTAGGGTTTAAGGTATAGTATCGAGCTTGTTGAGGGTCTAGGAATAGGGATAGTGTTTAGGGTTTAGGGATGAGGGATTAGAGTTGAGGGATGACAGATGATGGATTAGGGTTGAGGGTTGAGGGATTAGGGTTTAGGGACAAGGTTTATGGTTAGGGTTGAGGGATTAGGGTTTAAGGTATAGTGTTGAGGGTTTAGGGATAGGGTTTAGGGTTGAGGGATTAGAGTGAAGGGTTGAGGGATTAGGATTTGACATTGAGGGTTGAGGGTTTAGGGTTTAGGGTTTAGGGTTAGGGTTGAGAGATGAGGGATTAGAGTTAAAGGTTGAGGGATTAGGGTTTGACGTCGAGGGTTAAGGGTTGAGGTTCGAGGGTCAAAGGTTTAAGGATAGGGTTGAGGTTCAAGGGATTAGGGTTAAAGTAGAGTGTGGAGGGTGTAAGGATTAGGGATAGGGTTGGAGGGTTTAGGGATAAGGGATTAGGGTTTAAGGTATAGTATCGAGTCTGTTGAGGGTTTAGAAATAGGGATAGATATTTAGGGTTTAGGGATGAGGGATTAGAGTTGAGGGATGATGGATTAGGGTTGAGGGTTGAGCAATTAGGGTTTAGGGATAAGGTTTAGGGTTGAGAGTTGAGGGATTAGGGTTTAAGGTATAGTGTTGAGGGTCAAGGGTTTAGCATTAGGGTTTAGGGGTGACGGATTAGCATTTAATGTTGAGGTTAGGGTTAGAGTGTCGAGGGTAGAGGGATTAGGGATAGGGTTTAGGGTTGAAGGTTTAAGGATTGAGGGTTAAGGGTTTAGGGATGAGGGTTTAAGGCTTAAGATATAGTGTCAAGTGTTGACGGTGTAGGGATAGGGTTTAAGTTTTAAGGGTTAAGGGTTGAGGGATAGGGATTAGGGTTTAAGGTATAGTGTTGAGGGTTGATAGTTTAGGGATAGGGTTTAGGTTTGAGGGATTAGAGTTTAGGGTTGATGAATTAGGATTTAATGTTGAGAGTTGAGGGTTGAGGGTTGAGGGTTGAGGTTGAGGGATAGGGTTAATGGTCAAGGGATTAGGGGTAAATAAGAGTGTCGAGGGTAGAGGGATTAGGGTTTAAGGATGAGGGATTAGGGTTGAGGGTTTAGGGATGAGGGATTAGAGTTGAGGGATGACAGATGATGGATTAGGGTTGAGGGTTGAGGGATTAGGGTTTAGGGACAAGGTTTAGGGTTAGGGTTGAGGGATTAGGGTTTAAGGTATAGTGTTGAGGGTTTAGGGATAGGGTTTAGGGTTGAGGGATTAGAGTGAAGGGTTGAGGGATTAGGATTTGACGTTGAGGGTTGAGGGTTTAGGGTTTAGGGTTTAGGGTTAGGGTTGAGAGATGAGGGATTAGAGTTAAGGGTTGAGGGATTAGGGTTTGACGTCGAGGGTTGAGGGTTGAGGTTCAAGGGTTGAGGGTTGAGGTTCGAGGGTCAAGGGTTTAGGGATAGGGTTGAGGTTCAAAGGATTAGGGTTAAAGTAGAGTGTGGAGGGTGTAAGGATTAGGGATAGGGTTGGAGGGTTTAGGGATAAGGGATTAGGGTTTAAGGTATAGTATCGAGTCTGTTGAGGGTTTAGGAATAGGGATAACATTCAGGGTTTAGGGATGAGGGATTAGAGTTGAGGGATGATGGATTAGGGTTTAGGGTTGAGGGATTAGGGCTTAGGGATAAGGTTTAGGGTTGAGGATTGAGGGATTAGGGTTTAAGGTATAGTGTTGAGGGTTGAGGGTTTAGGATTAGGGTTTAGGGTTAACGGATTAGCATTTAATGTCGAGGTTATGGTCAGAGTGTCGAGGCTAGAGGGATTAGGGATAGGGTTTAGGGTTGAAGGTTTAAGGATTGAGGGTTGAGGGTTTAGGGATGAGGGTTTAAGGCTTAAGATATAGTGTCAAGTGTTGAGGGTGTAGGGATAGGGTTTAAGTTTTAAGGGTTAAGGGTTGAGGGATAGGGATTAGGGTTTAAGATATAGTGTTGAGGGTTGATGGTTTAGGGATAGGGTTTAGGTTTGAGGGATTAGGGTTTAGGGTTGATGAATTAGGGTTTAATGTTGAGAGTTGAGGGTTGAGGGTTGAGGGTTGAGGGTTGAGGGTTAATGGTCAAGGGATTAGGGTTAAATAAGAGTGTCAAGGGTAGAGGGATTAGGGTTTAAGGTATAGTATCGAGCCTATTAAGGGTCTAGGAATAGGGACAGTGTTTAGGGTTTAGGGATGAGGGATTAGAGTTAAGGGATGACGGATGATGGATTAGGGTTGAGGGTTGAGGGATTAGGGTTTAGGGACAAGGTTTAGGGTTAGCGTTGAGGGATTAGGGTTTAAGGTAAAGTGTTGAGGGTTTAGTGATAGGGTTTAGGGTTAAGGGATTAGAGTGAAGGGTTGAGGGATTAGGATTTGACATTAAGGGTTGAGGGTTTAGGGTTTAGGGTTTAGGGTTAGGGTTGAGAGATGAGGGATCAGAGTTAAGGGTTGAGGGATTAGGGTTTGATGTCGAGGGTTGAGGGTTGAGGTTCGAGGGTCAAGGGTTTAGGGATAGGGTTGAGGTTCAAGGGATTAGGGTTAAAGTAGAGTGTGGAGGGTGTAAGGATTAAGGATAGGGTTGGAGGGTTTAGGGATAAGGGATTAGGGTTTAAGGTATAGTATCGAGTCTGTTGAGGGTTTAGGAATAGGGATAACATTTAGGGTTTAGGGATGAGGGATTAGAGTTGAGGGATGAGGGATTAGGGTTGAGGGTTGAGGGATTAGGGCTTAGGGATAAGATTTAGGGTTGAGCGTTGAGGGATTAGGGTTTAAGGTATAGTGTTGAGGGTTGAGGGTTTAGGATTAGGATTTAGGGTTGATGGATTAGCATTTAATGTCAAGGTTAGGGTTAGAGTGTCGAGGGTAGAGGGATTAGGGATAGGGTTTAGGGTTGAAGGTTTAAGGATTGAGGGTTGAGGGTTTAGGGATGAGGGTTTAAGGCTTAAGATATAGTGTCAAGTGTTGAGGGTGTAGGGATAGGGTTTAAGTTTTAAGGGTTAAGGGTTGAGGGATAGGGATTAGGGTTTAAGGTATAGTGTTGAGGGTTGATGGTTTAGGGATAGGGTTTAGGTTTGAGGGATTAGGGTTTAGGGTTGATGAATTAGGGTTTAATGTTGAGGGTTGAGGGTTGAGGGTTGAGGGTTGAGGTTGAGGGATAGGGTTAATGGTCAAGGGATTAGGGTTAAATAAGAGTGTCGAGGGTAGAGGGATTAGGGTTTAAGGTATAGTATCGAGCCTGTTGAGGGTCTAGGAATAGGGATAGAGTTTAGGGTTTAGGGATGAGGGATTAGAGTTGAGGGATGACGGATGACAGATTAGGGTTGAGGGTTGAGGGATTAGGGTTTAAGGTATAGTGTTGAGGCCTTAGGGATAGGGTTTACAGTTGAGGGATTAGAGTGAAGGGTTGAGGGATTAGAATTTGACATTGAGGGTTGAGGGTTTAGGGTTTAGGGATAGGGTTGAGGGTCGAGGGATCAAAGTTAAGGGTTGAGGGATTAGGGTTTGACGTTGAGGGTTGAGGGTTGAGGTTCAAGGGTCAAGGGTTTAGGGATAGGGTTGAGGGTCGAGGAATTAGGGTTAAAGTAAAGTGTGGAGGGTATAAGGATTAGGGATAGGGTTGGAGGGTTTAGGGATAAGGGATTAGGGTTTAAGGTATAGTATCGAGTCTATTGAGGGTGTAAGAATAGGGATAGCATTTAGGGTTTAGGGATGAGGGATTAGAGTTGAGGGATGATGGATTAGGGTTGAGGGTTGAGGGATTAGGGTTTAGGGATAAGGTTTTGGGTTGAGGGCTAAGGGATTAGGGTTTAAGGTTTAGTGTTGAGGGTTTAGGGATAGGGTTTAGGGTTGAGGGATTAGAGTGAAGGGTTGAGGGATTAGGATTTGACGTTGAGGGTTGAGGGTTTAGGGTTTAGGGTTTGGGGTTAGGGTTGAGAGATGAGGGATCAGAGTTAAGGGTTGAGCATTAGGGTTTGACATCAAGGGTTGAGGGTTGAGGTTCGAGGGTCAAGGGTTTAGGGATAGGGTTGAGGTTCAAGGGATTAGGGTTAAAGTAGACTATGGAGGGTGTAAGGATTAGGGATAGGGTTGGAGGGTTTAGGGATGAGGGTTTAAGGCTTAAGATATAGTGTCAAGTGTTGAGGGTGTAGGGATAGGGTTTAAGTTTTAAGGGTTGAGGGTTGAGGGATAGGGATTAGGGTTTAAGGTATAGTGTTGAGGGTTGATGGTTTAGGGATAGGGTTTAGGTTTGAGGGATTAGGGTATAGGGTTGATGAATTAGGGTTTAATGTTGAGAGTTGACAGTTGAGGGTTGAGGGTTGAGGTTGAGGGATAGGGTTAATGGTTAAGGGATTAGGGTTAAATAAGAGTGTCGAGGGTAGAGGGATTAGGGTTTAAGGTATAGTATCGAGCTTGTTGAGGGTCTAGGAATAGGGATAGTGTTTAGGGTTTAGGGATGAGGGATTAGAGTTGAGGGATGACAGATGATGGATTAGGGTTGAGGGTTGAGGGATTAGGGTTTAGGGACAAGGTTTATGGTTAGGGTTGAGGGATTAGGGTTTAAGGTATAGTGTTGAGGGTTTAGGGATAGGGTTTAGGGTTGAGGGATTAGAGTGAAGGGTTGAGGGATTAGGATTTGACATTGAGGGTTGAGGGTTTAGGGTTTAGGGTTTAGGGTTAGGGTTGAGAGATGAGGGATTAGAGTTAAAGGTTGAGGGATTAGGGTTTGACGTCGAGGGTTAAGGGTTGAGGTTCGAGGGTCAAAGGTTTAAGGATAGGGTTGAGGTTCAAGGGATTAGGGTTAAAGTAGAGTGTGGAGGGTGTAAGGATTAGGGATAGGGTTGGAGGGTTTAGGGATAAGGGATTAGGGTTTAAGGTATAGTATCGAGTCTGTTGAGGGTTTAGAAATAGGGATAGATATTTAGGGTTTAGGGATGAGGGATTAGAGTTGAGGGATGATGGATTAGGGTTGAGGGTTGAGCAATTAGGGTTTAGGGATAAGGTTTAGGGTTGAGAGTTGAGGGATTAGGGTTTAAGGTATAGTGTTGAGGGTCAAGGGTTTAGCATTAGGGTTTAGGGGTGACGGATTAGCATTTAATGTTGAGGTTAGGGTTAGAGTGTCGAGGGTAGAGGGATTAGGGATAGGGTTTAGGGTTGAAGGTTTAAGGATTGAGGGTTAAGGGTTTAGGGATGAGGGTTTAAGGCTTAAGATATAGTGTCAAGTGTTGACGGTGTAGGGATAGGGTTTAAGTTTTAAGGGTTAAGGGTTGAGGGATAGGGATTAGGGTTTAAGGTATAGTGTTGAGGGTTGATAGTTTAGGGATAGGGTTTAGGTTTGAGGGATTAGAGTTTAGGGTTGATGAATTAGGATTTAATGTTGAGAGTTGAGGGTTGAGGGTTGAGGGTTGAGGTTGAGGGATAGGGTTAATGGTCAAGGGATTAGGGGTAAATAAGAGTGTCGAGGGTAGAGGGATTAGGGTTTAAGGATGAGGGATTAGGGTTGAGGGTTTAGGGATGAGGGATTAGAGTTGAGGGATGACAGATGATGGATTAGGGTTGAGGGTTGAGGGATTAGGGTTTAGGGACAAGGTTTAGGGTTAGGGTTGAGGGATTAGGGTTTAAGGTATAGTGTTGAGGGTTTAGGGATAGGGTTTAGGGTTGAGGGATTAGAGTGAAGGGTTGAGGGATTAGGATTTGACGTTGAGGGTTGAGGGTTTAGGGTTTAGGGTTTAGGGTTAGGGTTGAGAGATGAGGGATCAGAGTTAAGGGTTGAGGGATTAGGGTTTGACGTCGAGGGTTGAGGGTTGAGGTTCAAGGGTTGAGGGTTGAGGTTCGAGGGTCAAGGGTTTAGGGATAGGGTTGAGGTTCAAAGGATTAGGGTTAAAGTAGAGTGTGGAGGGTGTAAGGATTAGGGATAGGGTTGGAGGGTTTAGGGATAAGGGATTAGGGTTTAAGGTATAGTATCGAGTCTGTTGAGGGTTTAGGAATAGGGATAACATTCAGGGTTTAGGGATGAGGGATTAGAGTTGAGGGATGATGGATTAGGGTTTAGGGTTGAGGGATTAGGGCTTAGGGATAAGGTTTAGGGTTGAGGATTGAGGGATTAGGGTTTAAGGTATAGTGTTGAGGGTTGAGGGTTTAGGATTAGGGTTTAGGGTTAACGGATTAGCATTTAATGTCGAGGTTATGGTCAGAGTGTCGAGGCTAGAGGGATTAGGGATAGGGTTTAGGGTTGAAGGTTTAAGGATTGAGGGTTGAGGGTTTAGGGATGAGGGTTTAAGGCTTAAGATATAGTGTCAAGTGTTGAGGGTGTAGGGATAGGGTTTAAGTTTTAAGGGTTAAGGGTTGAGGGATAGGGATTAGGGTTTAAGATATAGTGTTGAGGGTTGATGGTTTAGGGATAGGGTTTAGGTTTGAGGGATTAGGGTTTAGGGTTGATGAATTAGGGTTTAATGTTGAGAGTTGAGGGTTGAGGGTTGAGGGTTGAGGGTTGAGGGTTAATGGTCAAGGGATTAGGGTTAAATAAGAGTGTCAAGGGTAGAGGGATTAGGGTTTAAGGTATAGTATCGAGCCTATTAAGGGTCTAGGAATAGGGACAGTGTTTAGGGTTTAGGGATGAGGGATTAGAGTTAAGGGATGACGGATGATGGATTAGGGTTGAGGGTTGAGGGATTAGGGTTTAGGGACAAGGTTTAGGGTTAGCGTTGAGGGATTAGGGTTTAAGGTAAAGTGTTGAGGGTTTAGTGATAGGGTTTAGGGTTAAGGGATTAGAGTGAAGGGTTGAGGGATTAGGATTTGACATTAAGGGTTGAGGGTTTAGGGTTTAGGGTTTAGGGTTAGGGTTGAGAGATGAGGGATCAGAGTTAAGGGTTGAGGGATTAGGGTTTGATGTCGAGGGTTGAGGGTTGAGGTTCGAGGGTCAAGGGTTTAGGGATAGGGTTGAGGTTCAAGGGATTAGGGTTAAAGTAGAGTGTGGAGGGTGTAAGGATTAAGGATAGGGTTGGAGGGTTTAGGGATAAGGGATTAGGGTTTAAGGTATAGTATCGAGTCTGTTGAGGGTTTAGGAATAGGGATAACATTTAGGGTTTAGGGATGAGGGATTAGAGTTGAGGGATGAGGGATTAGGGTTGAGGGTTGAGGGATTAGGGCTTAGGGATAAGATTTAGGGTTGAGCGTTGAGGGATTAGGGTTTAAGGTATAGTGTTGAGGGTTGAGGGTTTAGGATTAGGATTTAGGGTTGATGGATTAGCATTTAATGTCAAGGTTAGGGTTAGAGTGTCGAGGGTAGAGGGATTAGGGATAGGGTTTAGGGTTGAAGGTTTAAGGATTGAGGGTTGAGGGTTTAGGGATGAGGGTTTAAGGCTTAAGATATAGTGTCAAGTGTTGAGGGTGTAGGGATAGGGTTTAAGTTTTAAGGGTTAAGGGTTGAGGGATAGGGATTAGGGTTTAAGGTATAGTGTTGAGGGTTGATGGTTTAGGGATAGGGTTTAGGTTTGAGGGATTAGGGTTTAGGGTTGATGAATTAGGGTTTAATGTTGAGAGTTGAGGGTTGAGGGTTGAGGGTTGAGGGTTGAGGGTTGAGGTTGAGGGATAGGGTTAATGGTCAATGGATTAGGGTTAAATAACAGTGTCAAGGGTAGAGGGATTAGGGTTTAAGGTATAGTATCGAGCTTGTTGAGGGTCTAGGAATAGGGATAGTGTTTAGGGTTTAGGGATTAGAGTTGAGGGATGATGGATGATGGATTAGGGTTGAGGGTTGAGGGATCAGGGTTTAGGGACAAGGTTTAGGGTTAGGGTTGAGGGATTAGGTTTTAAGGTACAGTGTCGAGGGTTTAGGGATAGGGTTTAGGTTTAAGGTATTAGATTGAAGGGTTAAAGGATTAGGATTTGACATTCAGGGTTGAGGGGTTAGGGTTGAGAGATGAGGGATCAGAGTTAAGGGTTGAGGGATTAGGGTTTGATGTCGAGGGTTGAGGGTTGAGGTTCAAGGGTCAAGGGTTTAGGGATAGGGTTGAGGTTCAAGGGATTAGGGTTAAAGTAGAGTGTGGAGGGTGTAAGGATTAGGGATTGGGTTGGAGGGTTTAGGGATAAGGGATTAGGGTTTAAGGTATAGTATCGAGTCTATTGAGGGTTTAGGAATAGGGATAGCATTTAGGGTTTAGGGATGAGGGATTAGAGTTGAGGGATGATGGATTAGGGTTGAGGGTTGAGGGATTAGGGTTTAGGGATAAGGTTTAGGGTTGAGGGTTGAGGGATTAGGGTTTAAGGTATAGTGTTGAGGGTTGAGGGTTTCGGATTAGGGTTTAGGGTTGATAGATTAGCATTTATTGTCGAGGTTAGGGTTAGAGTGTCCAGGGTAGACGGATTAGGGATAGGGTTTAGGGTTGAAGGTTTAAGGATTGAGGGTTTAGGCTTTAGGGATGAGGGTTTAAGGCTTAAGATATAGTGTCAAGTGTTGAGGTGTAGGGATAGGGTTTAAGTTTTAAGGGTTAAGGGTTGAGGGATAGGGATTAGGGTTTAAGGTATAGTGTTGAGGGTTGATGGTTTAGGGATAGGGTTTAGGTTTGAGGGATTAGCGTTTAGGGTTGATGAATTAGGGTTTAATGTTGAGGGTTGAGGGTTGAGGGTTGAGGGTTGAGGTTCAGGGATAGGGTTAATGGTCAAGGGATTAGGGTTAAATAAGAGTGTCGAGGGTAAAGCGATTAAGGTTTAAGGTATAGTATTGAGCCTATTGAGGGTCTAGGAATAGGGATAGTGTTTAGGGTTTAGGGATGAGGGATTAGAGTTGAGGGATGACAGATGATGGATTAGGGTTGAGGGTTGAGGGATTAGGGTTTAGGGACAAGGTTTAGGGTTAGGGTTGAGGGATTAGGGTTTAAGGTATAGTGTTGAGGGTTTAGGGATAGGGTTTAGGGTTGAGGGATTAGAGTGAAGGGTTGAGGGATTAGGATTTGATGTTGAGGGTTGAGGGTTTAGGGATAGGGTCGAGGGTCGAGGGATCAGAGTTAAGGGTTGAGGGATTAGGGTTTGACATTGAGGGTTGATGGTTGAGGGCATTTTCTATCAAGAACTTGATTATGAGGGCTTTCCCCTTCATTGTTTTGCCTATCATATGGCAGAGCATCTGACAAGCTCTTGCAGGAAAGAGATGTGATCAATGCAAAGGATGTGATAAATCTATAACAGGACAAAACATGAGCGTGTTATAGTGCGAGCGCATTATAATGCGCTCGCTTTTTGTCTTGCTATTGAAATGGTAAAAAAGTGGTTACCCCCGTGATTCAAGCCCACATGCTCTATTTTCTTATTGATTATGCATGTGCTCTAACAAAAAAGAAGTGCTTTCATGCTGTTGGGAAGTTCACATGCACATTTGACACATTGTACCACCTTTGCATGATCTTTCCACCACCTTTTCTGCTTTGCCAACTTGAGAAGGAGGAAATAACATAGTTTTCACACCAAGTTTGATATATATCTATTCAAGTTTCAATTTTTGTAGTGTTGCAATGTTAATTGTGATTCAATTTTAGGAATTTAACATTATAGATTGGTTAATAGTATTGTTGTTAGTAATGATATTTGAGTGTTATTCAATTTAACATTGGAAAGGAAGTAAGTGGTGAAAAACTCAAATTGTTGAGGAGTTTGATGCAAGAAGATATAAAAACACTACATAATTGGGTACTCTCTCCATTCAAATCTTCATTTTTTAGGTATGTCAAGTCTTTACATGCATGTTCTTTACATTTTCCTTATTTCAGATTGAATTACTTTATCATGCTTTATCATACATGTTTAAAATAGACACATTCCCAATCAAGAAAGTAGCCTACAATCTCACATGATGCCATGTATATTTTCTACACTTGGGCTCTTTAATAATTATGTGTAATAAACAAACCTTAACATACCATGATGACAAACTATAAAAGAATAAATCCTTACAACATAAAAAAAATACAATCCCACTATTATCTTGTATTCATTTCTTAGGAACTAATATTGGTCTCTTTATCATGCTACAGACAAATTCTCCATCATGCCGAGGAAACGATCAAGAATTAAACCAACACAGGAAGAGATAGAAGCTAAGAATGCAAAGAAAGTAGTGGCTATGAGGGAACTTCGTGAGAAGAGGAAATTGGACACGATAAATGAAGACATACCAATTGAAGAGGAACCACAACCATCACAAAGAGATATGGTATTGGTGGCACAAAGAGAACGAATGCAAAAACTTCATGGTACGAGAGATTTGAATACCATAGTTGGAGACACGTCCTCTACCGCAAGTCAACATGTAGGGACACCATCTACCACATCTCAAGTTGAGAGTACATCATCACTCACATATGATGAAGAAGGTATGCCATCATTCCCACCTCAACCTCAAGGTATGTCATCTATTCCATCTTCGATCGAAGGTATGCCATCTAACCCATCTCATTTAAATATTGATGAAATTCCTAATGTTGAGATGAATTTACCTAACTTGACACCACCTAGAATTTTGCATAGAAAGCCAAAGTATTTGATTGATATTGATGAGAATATTTTGCAGCCAATGGAAGGTAAGATTCCAAAATGTACTTGTAGAAGATATGCTAATAAGATTTGGAGATTGTTCTTTGAAAAGTTAAATGAGACTGCAAGATGTCAACTATTCGTTGAAATGATGTGAAGTATAAAGTATAGATCTATCATGAAGATTCTTGGGTTGAGAACATCAGAGGCTTCAAGTGAAAAATCTATTGTCAAGAATCTAATGAGTGCGTATGAGAGTGTGGGTAACACCTCACGCACAAAAGATAGTAATGCAACACGGCGTGTGATTACATCGACTATAGTAAGTAGTCAAACGAGGAAAGCTCGTCTCATTAGAAAGACAAGTCAAGAATTGAGAATTAATAGAAAAACTTTATCAAGAGCCATTGGAAGATGCCAAAGAATTGAGGACACTAATGCCAATGAATTATGGGCATTCTCGGGGAGACTACCACGAAAAGATAAACCAATTGTTGAAGCATTGAGATCACTAATTGAAGACTTTTGGAAGAATTACACAAGGGTATCTCCGAATCAAAGGGATGTGGTAAGAAGGAGAATCAGTAGTCAGAACCGCGAGCCACATCCAAAGCATTTTTTGGATGAGACTCAAACACAATTTTATGGTAAATTTCTAGAGAAGTATCCTGAAATTAAAACTTGTCAAAGATATTTTGAATTGCTAAAACCTTTCTATGTTAAGATAAATCACACATGCACTACTTGTTGTTGTAGATTACATATTGAATTTTCTAACTATTTTGATGCTTATAGGTCTATATGTTTAGATATGCATACTAACAATGATTTGCAGGGTTGTGCCATATGTGCCCCACCAACATCTTCAAGAGACTTCATATCAAGAATTTTATGTGAAAGAGAGGAAGGTCAAATATTCTACAAGAAATTATGCTTGGATGGCACATGTCATCATTGTGGTGGCTTGCAACATTTGCCAATATGTGAACATATGGAAATAACACATGCAGTTGAAAATGAACTAGTAGAGTTTTGCAAGTATAAAACAGTGGCATACAATATAAAAGATGGTAAAGAAGCAAAGAGGTGTGAATTAGTTATTGAAAAGATTCCAGTGTATCAGTTTATGCCTATATTTCATGACAGCATAGTGTATGAGTATGCAAGACATGCCCATAGAGCTCGATAGTTGGACTTCCAATTCAAGTTATGCAAGGACACATTTCCAATTGCTAGCATTGTTTCAGTCATCGACTTTGCAGAGAACTATAGTCTACAGCCATAGCGTGAGGTGCAATCACAATATTACAACTCCACATAGGTTTCTATATTTGTGCACATCACATTCATTCATGCGAATGATAGTATAGAGGATGAAAAAAAGATCATAAGGGAGTATAATTTCTATATTAGTGATGATCGCACGCATTCTACAGAGTTCGTGCAAGGTTGCTTTCAGGTGTTCTACAGTGATTTGGCTAGAAGGGGCATATCGTTCAGTCAGCATATCATATGGTTGGATAACTGTGCGTCACAATTCAAGAACTCACAGAATTTCTATTGGCTGAGTAGGAGGCATAATTTTATAGGTATTCAACATATGTGGAACTTTTGTGAGGCTGGGCATGGAAAGGGGGAGCATGATGATGTAGGAGCATGTATCAAAAGAGCCATAGCATAAGAAGAGTTAAAGTATAAAGACAATGCAAAGTTGACAGATGCAAAATCGATTATCGAGTGGTGTAATGCTTCCATGGGTCCAGGTAATGAAGGTAAGTCTTCAGTTCGTAGATTTTTTTCATTGATAGATGATACTAACATTGCACCATATGAGGATTGTTGTACACTGACAGGATCAAATGAGATGCACTCTTTCAGAAGCTCAATTGCAGGTTCATGGAGTATCCATACATGAAAGATGTCATGATTTTGTTCTTCCTATACAATTCAAGTCTGGGATGAGTGCGAGTCAAAGGACTGGGTTGACGAATGGCAGTTAAGTTATCTTAGCCCACTTGACACGTATCGACCCCCGACGGCACTGGAACTAACACAGATGGAATCATCAGTTGACTTTGACCACATATCAGATTTAGTTCAACCAGGTAATATAGGGCACATATATGCATCTAATTTCATCTAGTTCAACTAGGTAATGTCATCTTACTTTGTAGTGGTTTTGTAATGTTAACTAATTTCATCTAATTTGCTACACATATCAATGTAGGGTATGCATATGCAGTTATTGCAGATGAAGATAATGAAGAGGGAACAAATTATTACTTATGTCGTTGTGTTGAGGCCAAAAAGAAATTGGAGGCCCCTGTTACAGATGGAGAAAACATCGAATACCCTACAAGCTCAGTGGTTATTACTGGAACATGGCTTAGAAGGTACCCACATAAGAGTGTTAATATTTGGCTATTTTAGGACTTTGACACGCATCGAAAGATTCTTCATTACTCGAACCTTGTTGTGGCATCCAATGTTCATTTGATAAAGTATCGGGGTAGACCTTTGAACAAAATATTGTGGAAGGTGCGTGAGTCTGACCATGAAGCAATACTTGACACAATAAAGAGTAGAGTAGACCCAGATGGTTCATTGGATTAATTTGTAATTATTCACATTGATTTTGTAAAGTCATGTTACATTGAGTTGTAAGTATGCACATTAATTTGTAAGGTTTGTCTTTTTTTTATTTCCTCTTGCATTTTTACACATATGTACACATTTTTACATCATCATGTTATGCATTTTTGGTGTCCTGCTCCTAATGTGACCAAACTCATAACTCACCCTACTTCCTCTAGACACCATTTGATGATCTCTCCAACACTCTAGATCCGGAGCACCCAATCATGATGATGACCTATATACCATTCTCCCAAGGTGCTCATAATGAATAAAAAGAAGACCAAGGGCGCCCAAGCTTAATAGACTTATTTCTTTCAATTTTGATGATCCAAACTCTTGCAACATGACATCCACTTTCATGCCTTTAGATCTTCCTTCACATACAGGGCACCAAATCAAGTTGAAAAATCTACATAAGGGCACCAAAATGGATGAAAGGAGACATGAAATGCACCTTAGGACTCCATGCTAAGGTTTGAGCCATTAAAGTCTCTTGATATTAGGCGCTCATGATGACAAAACTTAGAGTTTTTTCCTTTCCTATGCGCTCATCTAAGATGTTTGAATGATAAGGAGTGCCTTGAGCTCTATAATGTACATTGGGCACCAAAATCAAGGTGATTTTAAGTCACTTTGAGTCATTTGGGGTCAGTTTGAGTCTTTGAGTCATGTTGCAAAAAAGTGTCAATGTTGTCAAGTTGCACAAAGCAACTTTTGCATTTTTGGTGTCTTGCTCATGATGTGACCAAATTGACT
Organism: Cunninghamia lanceolata; assembly: GCA_027924645.1. NCBI lineage: Eukaryota > Viridiplantae > Streptophyta > Pinopsida > Cupressales > Cupressaceae > Cunninghamia > Cunninghamia lanceolata. The sequence goes on along the minus strand of BSBN01000391.1, from coordinate 38,430,906 downwards.
ATTCCAACGCATCTGGATGGGTACATTTGCACTAGGCATGGTCCTATTTTTCACCCAAACATGTCGAAATAGTCCGAGCTACATTGTACCGACGATATCCCTGAAGAGTCCAAATTGTAAAAAGGCAGCAATCTTTGATGAGATGTTACTCAAAAACCATGTCACTTAGAAATATTTTGTCTAAGGAAACACGATCATGTAGAGTGTCTCTACAATAACCTCTCTCGGTTTTTTATATCTCTAAGGCATTTGCCCGTAGTGAAAGGTTTTCTGCTGCCCCAAAAATCGTCAGAAGGAGGCAGTGTAAAGTTGCAAAGGGGTGTAACTTTCATCCTGCTCCTGATGCGACCAAACTGACTATTTCTATGCATCTGAATGGGTACATTTATGCTAGGCATGGTCCTATTTTTCACCCAAACATGTCGGAACAGTCTGAGCTACATTGTACCGACGATATCCCTGAAGAGTCCAAAGTGCAAAAAGGTAGCAATCTTTGACGAGATGTTACTCAAAAACCATCACTTAGAAACAATTCATCTAAGGAAATGTGATCATGTAAAGTGCCTCTACAATAACCTCTCTCAGTTTTTATATCTCTGGGGCATTTGCCCGTGGTGAAAGGTTTTCTGCTGCCCCAAAAATCGTCAAAAGGAGGCAATGTAAAGTTACAAAGGGGTGTAACTTTCATCCTGCTCCTGATGCAACCAAATTGACTATTCCAACGCATCTGAATGGGTACATTTACGCTAGGCATGGTCCTATTTTTCACCTAAACATGTCAAAACAGTCTGAGCTACATTGTACCGACGATATCCCTGAAGAGTCCAAAGTGCAAAAAGGCAGCAATCTTTGACGAGATGTTACTTGAAAACTGTTTCACTTACAAACATTCTGTTTGAGGCAACGTGATCATGTAGAGTGCCTCTACAATAACCTCTCTCAGTTTTTTATATCTTTGAGACATTTGCCCGTGGTGAAAGTTTTTCTGCTGCCCCAAAAATTGTCAGAAGGAGGTAGTGTAAAGTTGCAAAGGGGTGTAACTTTCGTCCTGCTCTTGATGCGACCAAACTGACTATTCCAACATGTTTGAATGGGTACATTTATGCTAGGCATGGTCCTATTTTTCACCCAAACATGTCGAAACAGTCTGAGCTACATTGTACCGACGATATCCCTGAAGAGTCCAAAGTGCAAAAAGGCAGCAATCTTTGACGAGATGTTACTTGAAAACCATGTCACTTACAAACATTCTGTCTGAGGTAACGCGATCACGTAAAGTACCTCTACAATAACCTCTCTCAGTTTTTATATCTCTGAGACATTTACCCGTGGTGAAAGGTTTTTTGCTGCCCCAAAAATCATCAAAAGGAGGCAGTGTATTAAGTCAGGATGAAAGCCTATTCACTCTATGTGCCTGTTGTGACCAAATCACACATCGCCCCATTGCAAATGGGAACCCCCTACTTTTTTTGAACTCCAGTGTGTTTGACTAAGATTAGATGATGTCTTGGGGTTATTGCATGATGAGGTCAGTGGTGTTTGAGTTTTAGAGCTCCTTGATGACCTGATCCTGATAGTGGGCACGTAGAGGAAGGAATGATTAAGGTGTACTTTGATAATCATTTCACCCTAGGTGAGTGCCTAGGTAGAATTTGGAGTGGAAGCCTCAAATAATACATTAGATTTTTAGATGCTTATTTTAGCTCAAATCATCATTATCTTGCACCTAGAGTTGGAGTCTAACTACCTAGGGAGTCAAGGAGCATTTCATCATTTGGAGAATCCCAAATATGCACCTTGAACAAGTGATGCTACAAGTGGTGAACAAAATGGGTGCCTTGAAGAATTGAGCCCTCCAAGACATCTTGTAATTGCCTAAAAGTCCAAAATTTACATAAGTGAGTTAAGGTGCCATTTTCCATCTCTAGAGCCTCCTTTGAGCGCCTTAACATGGAGTGAATGTTTTAGTCTATGAAAGATTGCACCTAAAGAATATAACAACCCCTTGAGTCACTAGGATAAACTAAGTTAACAAAATGAACTTCATTGAGGGAGGCGCACTTGTTCATCTAGACAACTCCAGTTTAGCGCCTGAGAAAAAGTATGTTTAGAGACACCCCTTGAATGAACCCTCTAGAACCAATAACCATAGCTCAAGATCCATAACCATGAGAAGATAAAGCATTAAAAAAATTCATCTAAAGGATGGGAAATACCTCTTAGATGATAGTCTGCCGAGTAGACCAAGAGTGGGGAATGAGAATGCTCCTCGAAGATACACCAAGCCACAATGACTCTCTCCAATAAGAATCTTCTCTAGGTCCATAATTAACTCACGCCCATATCCAAGTGAAAGTCTCCTTGGTCTTCCTGCTAAAACCTCTAAAGGGTAACCATCTCAACAAGTGTCTCTAATCCCAAGAGAACTCTAGCCTCACCCAAGTCTTGAAGTATGTATGAGAACCTATAACCAATCAATCCATGTTAAGCTCCAAATACAACACCACATTATCATGAAGCTCCCAAGCACATGACCAATGTTCTCAATACCAAGAGAACCAACAAGACCACTGTCAAAACTCTAACTACAAAATTAGGTATCCAAACATGACATCATGATCTAACATCTCCTCCTAGAAGATCACATGCACCAATACAGACATCCTAGTCTCAAGAGAACTTGTATCATGCTAATACTCTAATCTAGAATCAAGAGTCCACCAAGACACACTACCAAACACCTCTAAACCAAGGATCAACATCTACAACCACATGAAGATAACCATCTCCTAAAAATAGTAGCCAAGATGTCAAAGCACTCTCACTACAAATAATAATCATAATCCAATAGTTTGTCCATTACACCCAACCACTATATAAGATCATCCATCACTAGGTGATGGATACACATCACTATCAAAGCTCCCATTGAACCATGATATGAACTACACATGGCATTGTGATAACCATCTCCTAAATGAAGATCACCATGGTCCACACACACTCAACTATAATACTAATAACTCCAAAGTAGAACCAAGATCTCCAATCTAAGAAGATAAACCATCATTACTGTCAAAAGCTCACACTAAACTATGCAACTAAGATATCCATGACATCATGATAAACATGCTACAAGTCCCAATAACCAACTATCCAATCATTCTCATCATCCATCCTCTCATCCCAATGCAACATACCAATGCGCAAATGAGCATAGACAAGGAAAAATAACAAAGTCTACATCAACACTGAATCAATCCCGTGGATATAGGCAATATGCATTCAAGTCATCCCACTACAATCAATGAGGTGTGCATCCCAAAAAAATGCATAACTTGTAGATCCCAACCATTGAAAACATGTAAAATCATCATCACATTAGTAACTTCCAAACCGAGATATCAAATAATATAACTTATAGACTTCACCAAATCAATCATAGATTCAACTTTCCAAACAAGTTTACAAATGAGTAACCATAGTCAAGGAACTAATCAAGCATCTAAGAGATAAGAACAATGTGCTAAAAGTAAACCACAACACCACCTATAATCATGAATCAAACATCATAACCCATACCTATCAACTACAAACATGGTCAAGTCTTGCCAATGCTCAAATGTACCTACATATCCATGACACCATAATTATCATCATTGCTATACCTATGCTCAAATCCCACTGAAACAAGACTCCTAGTCTCACCATGTATCAACCATGTCCTCAAACCAGAATATTGCTGAGCCCATGGAGATTGATACAACTACTTCAATAGAATAGGCAATTAATGTACCTAATGTGTCTTCATTTCATAAACTAGTAAACATAATTTGCATCCATACTTAAACCAATCTTATTGTTGTGTTTGATGTGTCCTCTTTCAAACAACCATTTAACAAAATTTGAGTCCAAATAGTAAACATTTACAACCATAAACATCTCAAAGTCCAAAATCCAAACATTCTATCATCCTTAATCATTTCCATCATGGACCCTTGGTTTGAAAAAATCATTATCCAAGATAAAAACCCTATGCCTATTACCTTGTGCGAGGCTCATACAAAACTCAAAATCACAATCAAAATAGGTCCTCAAACCATGCATCCTTTAAATGAGATCTTTTATCCAAATCAATCAAAAAATCCCTTTGACAATGATGATGATGATAGTCTTGTAGATCAAGATGATATCAAGATGACAATAGCATTAACTATGAGATCATTACATGCAAACTTTCCATAAACCTTCATCTCCCACTCATGAACATGCAAGAATATTTCAAACAAGAAATGACTAGCACTAGCTATCATGCCAATCCTAAATACACATCTAATGGTCATCCTTATGGTACCTTTGGTAAGGGAAGAACCACTTTAGACCAAGGTCCTCATATTCAATTCATATCTCCAATCCCAACCGCATGTGAGAACTGTTTATCCTATGTATCCTATTCAAATCCTCCATCTCATAATCCTTACATTCCAACTTATCCCATCAATCCAAACCCACTACATCCAAATCATCCTTTTTATATTTCCTCCAAGGACTTCTAGTGGAGGAAAAATCTCAAACTAGAAATCACAAATTCAATTAGTGTACCTCTCCCAAGCCTATCCAAAAGTCACATAGTACCATGCCTATCCATCAAACACCACTATGCAATCAAAATCCTAACAACATGCCCATGATCCAAGATCAAGTGCAATCATGCAAAGATATTATCAATCACAAGCCTATTAAGAATGAACTAGAGTCTTCTAGTACCATACTTTTCCATCAAACACCATCATGTAAGCCATGGCCTATCAAGCCTATCAAAGAGTCTCTTACTAGAATTTCAAATCAAATCTATCATGCAACCATGTTAATTATGCAAAACCTATCAATCCCATCCAAGAAACCTTTATTTTCATCCAAACTCAAGATCTATGTCAAGAATCAAATCTAAAGTAGGATTAAATGTGCACTCACCCAAATCAATATCAAATTATCCAAGCTACTTAAGATCAAATTATCCAAGTTATTCCAATACATCGGTGAACTCTAATCTCGTTGGGTCGATACACCAATGGATTTCAACTGTCAGTGTGACCCCCTTCATCGTTGAATCTCTCAACTGCTCTTCCGATGCGCAGGTGGGATTATCTTCCGATACACTGATGTCTTTGACTTCGAACCACACTCATCGGTAAGACAAACCAGTATCGGCGAAGCCTAACCAAGGTCTGCCGATACGCCGATACAACCAACTCTTGACGTCGATACAATGTTCTTTTGCAGGTAAAGGGTGCCTAGGCTTATGGGGCTCAATTTGATGTATTTATTGAAATCTCAAGGTGAATTGATGCTTATTGAAAATGCCACTTAGTCCTTCATTTGCATTATAGGCGCCATTTCCTATTGACTTATATACTCCTCCTCATGCTAGGGTGCCATAATGAAGTGGTTTAGACAATAGGTACTCTTCACTTACCAGAGGCTTGTTCTCCTTCCACCTTAGGTGCACTTTTATGGTGGAATAGGTGTCAATGGGTGCCTTGTCTTAAATGAATGCTCTCTCTAAGTTGGGCACCCTTTTGAGGCTTTATGAGTTGCAAATTGCGCCTTAACCCTTCATGCTTGTTGCTCAATGTTTGAATGTTTAAGAAAGTCTCCTTTAGGCGCTCATCTTAATGACTTTTTCTCAAGGCGCAATCATCCTAATGACTTGGATATTCATCCTAGTGTTTCAAGATATCAGGCTACTAGACTTAGTCATTTTCAGGATCTCAAACATAAAGAATAACATGATGATTCATTTTTTTATATTGCATATAGTTGACATTATATGCTACTCATAAAGAATATTAATATTTTCTGTTCAACATGATGATTCATTTTTTTTTAAAATACAACTTTTATCTTTTAGTTCCAAAATGAGGTTTAGGTGATACTTGAATAACAATAGCTAGCTTATTGGATCAACAAACATCCTATGTAATACAATCGGACTTTAAATATTTGAAGTAGCCATCTACAAATATCCATTCAAAAGTGGATTTATAATGCAAGTATGGACGCCATCAATAAAAAAGATTTGTATTAACCAAATATCCATATAGGCATACATCAATATCTATCGATATAAGTATAACATATATACAAAATAGCCATATAGGCTTACAAGAATGCCATATAGGCATACAATGTCAACTATGTACAATACAAAATATATGTCCACAAATGCCATATAGGTATACAACAAAGGAACACAATAAAAGTCATTCCCCTCTAGCTGGTGAAGAGAATAAATCACAAGCAGCCTTTGATCTTCTAGGGGATGGAGACACGCATGTGGGTGGTCTACTACGAACCTGAGGGCTACTCCTCCTATTTAGGTCTTCCTGCATCTTTACCTGTTACAATAAAAAGTATAGACATTAATATATAGAAATTACATGTTATAAAAAATGAAACATTTAACAAAATAATCACTTATCGCTAACATATAATCTGTCTCCTCACTTGCCTCAGTAGCAGGAATAGGCCCTAGTGATATCGTGTCCTATAGAAACCTTCCAGATAGAAATTAAACTTCAAATCAATAATCTTTTGATTTTTTAAAAATAGACAACTAAAACAATGAATGTAAAATAAAATTTACTAATCTGCCTCATACCCCTGTCAATGACATGAAGCTATGAATCGCAGAGGCCACACCCTGTTCCATTGCCCTATGAACATGGGGAGGTGTCTCCGTAGCCTGCATCATCTAGAAATAAAACAACATTATTCAATTACAAAAACTATAATAGTGATGCAAATCATGGCTCTTAACATACACACACGTTCATCTAAACATGGAAGTACACACAATAAAGCACACAAATCACATACAAAAATTTAGTAAGTATAATTCATTCATTAAACTATTTATTTTATTACATCCGTAAAGCTTTGAAGTCCACCACCGCTGGCAGGTGTTGCCGTGAAATCTACAGTATTAACCTATTCAACATCCAAAATCAGATATTAGAATACCATTCATATAACAATGCTAATCACATGTAATATTTATAATTGTTTACCAGTTACATACCTCGATAGTAGATGATCTAGTGAAAAATGTAGGTGGAGAATCACTGAAAACTGCATCGACGCTATGACCCTGAAATTTCATTAAAATCATCAATTTAAATTAGTTAATCTTGTATTTCAAAAATGAAATTTAATAAATTATATTCAATAAACTTGCTAATATTTACCTGAGTATCAAGGCCGAAAGTCTCACTCAGGAGGGTATCTATCATCACCATCTGCTTAGCAGCAGATGTAGCCTGAGCACCTATGTCCTGACTATCCATGGGGTCATAACCACAGGCTGACCCGCAAGCCTGACAAGCATGGACCCTACTCCTCGCACTATCTCCCAACCCACTCTGTGTTGCAGGACCGACATGCTCTATGATGCTCTAGGTCAAGGCACTAATCGACTGAAGTGTATCGACCTCAACACTCTCCTTCACAATGGAAGGGATAGAAACATGCTCATGGGCTGGTCTGCTGATTACTCGTCTCACTACCTACTGTGGGTCAAGACGTGCCCCTGGTCTATCTTGTACTGACCCCCCACCTCTACCCTGGAAGTTCCACATATCAAAATAGTTTGGCACTTTATTGAGGACAAACTCATAGTAGAGTTTCCTCAAAAAGTATTGCGGGACCTCATTATTATTGCATGGAGGATGGTCAAAAACCATCCACCACCTCTACCCAAAATTGTCCCTTATCACTTGGTTGTTGCACCAATGGATAGGGAACCTCTTGCATGTAATGGGTGGAGGTTGATTTGTTTGTGGGTTTGTGAAAATTGAACACAAGTCTAATTTTGTAATTTGTAATTTTTTCACATCTTGGTATGACAACTTGTCTGCATAGTAATCTCTAAACTCTCTCTTCTTATCCGTCCAACTAGTTATTTGCTTGCTAATTGAATCTACATTTGATAACATAGACTCAAGAGGTTCGGCAAGCGTGGACCTATGCAAGGTTGAAGTGGAAGGATCTTTCAACCTTGCAATTATATCTTCAATTTCCTTTTTGTTGTTTTCAATTTGCCCCATTATATTTTCTTGTGTTCCAGGGGCATGTCGAGGAATGAATGGAGGAGGTTGTTGTTCTATAGGTATTTCCTCCTCAAGATTTTATGGATTTTGAGGAGGAGGAGGAGGAGGAGGAGGAGGAGGTGCATTAACATTTCCTGACAATTAACGAAATATACATAAAAAATCAACAAAAACCTACCTATTTAGAAACAAATTTAAACAAAAAAACAAATATAACTCACCCCTTTTGTGTGCTCGACATCATGGCAGTATTTTGGTGATGAATCGATAAGCTTTTTGTGTTGAATGGAGTTTTGCAAAATGCGAGCACGCTTTCTAGGGTTTGCAAGCCACGGGTAGAGAGGAGAAGATAGAAAGAAATGAAATTGGAAACCTTTTTTTTCTATTTATAGGAAGTCATAACGCGAGCACGTTATAAGGCGTTCGCGTTATGACTTAATTTTTTTTTGAAATTAATTTGGCCACTTTTTGGCCCCCCATCTTCTTGCACTTACCCCTTCCCCATGTGAATTTTTAATTCACAAATAATCCATCTCACCGAACGTCATTAACTCCACCCCTTTCCCAAGATGAATTTAAAATTCATCTTTACTCCTAGCCCTCCATTTTTCTAAGATGAAATCTAGGCCCTCCACATCACTTTCATCCCCCACCATTGATCTCCCAAATCAATCTCAACCATTGGATCAAAATCTCTCCAAAATGCCTAGAAATACAACATCCTCCAAGCCATTTTATCATCTAATTTCTAAGTAATGTTACCATGTCAAAATATCTATTGAGCTAGCTTGTGAGTTGTGTTAGATAGATCACTTCACATTGAATCCATTATCTAGGGTATATCTAGGAGCTCTTGGGTGCATGCTTCTACAACCCTATTTTGGATTTGTGAGTCATAGTGAGGTATAACATTTGTTTTTATACACTTGTTTGTTGTTTTCTATCTCATTTCAATTTCACTAATCACATTGGCACACCCGGTGGGACTCGCAAGGTCTCAAGCTAATCATTTTTTTGTGAGTTTTGTTGTTTGAGCCGTGTGTTATAGGTGTGGCGCTATTCACCTATGTAGTGGCACCATCTATGGCACATTTTAGCACTATCTTTTATTTTAGTGCTATTTGACACGGCACTTTTTCTCTTAGATTTCACTCACACATTCTTCTATTTTTTGGTTTTCCTGCCGATTTCCTAGGATATTTGCTCTCTGTTTTTGCAGGCATCTTGCATGAAGAGGGGGAGGTCATGCCAAAATTTTCTTAAGGACCAAACATACATTGTTTCTTTCATCTTGTTTTGGTTTCCCTTCACTAGGTTGACAAGACTAACAAGACCCTTTTCTTTGCAGTCTAACCCTCTGTTTTGGTTAGGAAGATTTTTTTACAGGCCTGACAAGTTCAACCTCGTATCAGCGCTATCAGTACCCAGAGCGGTGCTATATTACACTGTTGACCAGACCATTCAAATGCACACGCAGTAGTGCCTTGTTCCATACATATTATCGCCATCTTTAGTTTTAACGCCTTCTATAATATATTTTAGTGCTATCTATTATTCTGGTGCATTTTGTATCTCGTTTTAGCACTATGTTGTATATCAGTGCTATTTGTACATATATCAGTGCTATGTTCTAGGGCAGTCAAGTTTTTAGGGTAGTTTCTGTCAGTAGCGCCATTGCAGTCGAAGGCGGCGCCATTTGGTCTCTACTTCAACGCTATTTTTATAGGTTAACCTTAGGTTTTGTGCAAGGACTGATAAGCTGTTTGCAAGTCATCATCATCATTCTAGAGCCACTAACAAGTTCTTGCAGGGTTTTTATCTTTAATTTAAACAAAAACTTCAATTGGTGCTTAAAAAGAACCCTTGTATGTTAGCATAAACAAACATTTCAATTTGGTGCACTAAAATTGGTCAAACAAAAACAAACAACAAACAAAATCTTTGTGTGCCTTAGCTTAGAAAAAATATTTGAATTTGGTGCTCTAAAATTAACAAGTGATTGCCAACAAATCTACAAATATTTCAATTTTGGGCTTAAAAAGAACCACAAAGTGCATCACAACTCATTGGATTAAAAAGAACAACAATCTACATTTTTTCACTCATCTAAACAAGAAAACAAATCAATTGTGTGAAGTGTTTTGTGATAATGTTTGTGTGGTGAAAAGTGTATGCTCTTCCCTTGCACCATCGATGACCTTGGGAATCAAAAACTTCTCACAACACTTGCATAAATCACCCCCAACATAATCCAAGAACTAAAATGAACCTTGTTTAGTGTAACCCAAGCACAAAATATACGTATGCTCTCCCCTTGCATCCTTGTATGAACTTGGGGATCAAAAGTATTTTAGTGTTTATGTTTCTTTTGTTAAACCTTTAGAGGGCCTGCCACCCTACTTCGAACGGTGAGAACGACCCAAGCAACAATAACCTAAAGCCAAGCTCTTTCGAGCTGTTATATAAAATAATGTGTTTGTGACGGAAGTCACAAGCAACAAGTGTTGTTGTGTCATACCGACAGCCAACCTCCCCCAAAACCCTCCAAGGCTTAACCCTTAGAGGTTGGGAGACTCCATAACGAAGAGTAGCACTGCAGCACGTATGGCCACCTAAATGAATGCACTTATTACAAACCTTTGTTTTAGCAAGCCAAAAACCTTCTATTTGTTGATGCAGAAGAGTAACCTTTGAAGCGGCCCCAATTCATGCGGTTCTTAGCCGAGGTAGCAAGGACAATCCTAAGGTTTGGTGAGGGACAAGCCTTCATGGAAACTTGGATCTTGGTATGCATGAGAAGTGAGTGCACTGTAAGGGGGAGCCGGTGCTACCAAGATCCTAGAGCTACCCACTTTGAATAAGCACAGCTAGGGGATTCAACAACTACTATCCTATCTTCACCTTAGGTTGTACAAAGTGCTTGTTTAAGAAAATCCCACGTCTTTTCATGAACAAAATCTTGGTTATTGTGTGTTATTGTGCTTAAAGTGCTTTTAAGAAACTTGCCAAGAGACAACAAAAATCATTTGATCAAACTCCATATCAATACCAATCCAAATTTGTCATCAAAATCCATCTTTTTTAGAGCCTCGACCAACACTGACCTGTTTCAGCGCCATATCTGTCTATTTTTGGCACCATTTTGCCTGTGGATTGGTGCTATTTGCAGATGGACCTTCCTGAAGCTAAGAACAATTCCATTGTGATCTTTAGGACCTACCTGACCATAATCCACAATCACCTTTCCAAAAATCCATCAATACCCCACCCATTTTCTTCTACAATTTTCTGATCATACCTTCATTTTGACCTTAGAGAATCAATCATTATCATTTTTGGAGCCCTCACCATACCATAATCCACTCAATTTCATATCCATTCATCCTCATTAATCTTTGCATACCTTTTGGACCAAACAAACATCCTTGTTACGAAAAAAAAAAATCATTCCAAAATCCTTTCGCTTCTCTCATTAAAAACATATCCAAAATCTTCCAAATCCAAACACCCATCAAAAAATAATCAACCAAAACAAGTCATCCCCTTGAGCTAAAGCTAGATCTATATTTCATCTTTTACATCATATTTTGCTTGGAGAGTCATTAGTCAACCTTTCAAGTGAAATAATCATCCTTCTTTGTGTAAGGTCATTAGTCTACCCCAAACAAAGAGAAACATCCATTTGTGCGACACAAAACTAGATCTTACTTAAGCTCATTCGTTGACCTTCAAAATCCTTTTCGAAAACATCATCCTAATCTCTCATACCAAACATCTAGTTCATCTAAAAATTTCACTCTCCAAATCAACATCAAAATCCCTTCCATCAAGACATCCTCAAACAAACTTCATCTATCATCTACCATTTTGGTCCAAATTTTTGAAAAAATCAATATCACCCACTCTTATCATCCTTAGATTGACACTTTTTTGAAGAATCATCTCTTAGAAGTGAAAATCTATCCTTTTATCATCTACAATCACCCTTTCCATCTTTTATTCCATTTCCACTACTACATCCTCTTTGGGTCCAATAAATCAATTTGGATTCTCTAAGGTCTCCATCCCCCTTTCATTCACCTCAAAATCAAATCCATACATTTGCATGCCCATAACTAGATCACAACACAAGAAGAATCAAGCAATGGTAGACTTTGGACAATATATGGGCATAGGAATGCCTAATACTAATGACAACAACCTACCAATCAACGAAACACACAACCCACCTTCAGTCTTTCAAATCCTGACATATAATCCCAATGAAAATCCCTTCCATTTCTTGCAACCACCACCACCACCACCACCCGTCCAAAATGTTACCACCATGTCCCAAGATGATCAAGATGTCTTGAACTTTACACAAGACACCGATAACATGGACCTACTAGACAAAGTCCTAAGGTCGGATGCAAATAGATATCTTGACTACCTCCTCAAAATTGGTGCCCAACCACCCCACAACACGACATCATCCCAACCATCCACCTCTAACAACAATCCTACCACATCCTCCCAACCATCTACATCAAACACCCAACCTACCATCTCTCAAACCTCAACTCCCGCCATATCTACCACCCCCACAAGCTCTAATGTTACCACATCTACGATTCCCACAAGTGTCTGCAATCCTACCACCTCCCAACCCGTCATCACATCCACTACCATAATTAACGTAAACCCTTCCATTCCACAAATCACCTTGGGCATCTAAGGGAACCCCACACATACAAGTACTTCCACAAGTGTGCCTCCACTCAATCCCCAAACCATAGCCTACATGAGACAATTATTTTCACAACCACCTTACAACATGACCAACCCATCTAACGTTAATGCATCTCATGTCAATCCATCCAACATCAACCCATCCAATGTCAATCCATCTAATCTCACGTATCTACAAAACCCCTTAGCGTCATCAACAAAACATAATCCCAATCCTCAAATACCTCCCCACATTCTCCAACAAATCCACACTTACCAACACCTCGCACAACTCAACCAAAACACCACCCCACAATACCAAAACACGATCTCCCAAAACCTCCAACATCAAATCCTACCCAATCTCCAACATCTCATCAATCAGCAAACCTACACACCACAACCGCAACCAACCCTAGATCTAACAAGCGTTGTAGAAGCCTTGATTCAAAAAGTAGACGGTATACAAAATGGGGGCAAATGCAAGCATTATTCTTTTGAGGATATTTGTCCCTATTCATTTGATCGAACACTGTACATGCCCCCTTTCCCCAAAAATTTTGAAACGCCCAAATTTGACAAGTACAAGGGAAAGGGAGACCCTCGGGATCATCTTAGGGAGTTCTACCTTTCTTGCTTAGAAGTCTCGAACAATGATACATATCTAATGAGACTATTCCCAAGAAGCCTCGGTGGTCAAGCCGCCGAATGGTTCGCACATCTTCCCCCGGGCATTAGGTCTTTCCCTGAGCTCGTAGAAAAATTTGTCAATCATTTCTCCTATAATTTTGAACATGAAATATCTATGACAAACCTTTGCATTACAAAACAAAAGAGTGGAGAATCCTTTGCTTCCTTCTTGCAGAGGTGGAGAGGCTTAGCAAGCAAACTCCCTTGGCCAATTCTTGAGAAGCAGTTAGTCACCATGTTTGTGACTAACCTAAATCAAGAAATAGGGTTCCACCTACAAATCCTTTGTGCATCTACCTTCGAAGAAGTCATTGACAAAGGTACCACCATAGAAAGAGCCCTTATCACCAAAGGGTCGATCAAATTGTACGAAAACAAGTCCTACAACAACAACAACAACCACAACAAAGTCAATATCAACGTCTCCAATTCAAACAACAACAACAACACGCAATCAAATGAAAATCCATGCTTTTGGGGAAATAAAAAAACACCCTGAACGATGGCGTCACTGATGTAAAGGCTGTCCAACATGTACAAAATCAAACACCATTAAGTACATATGCCACCAATGTAAATATCCCAAAGGCACAATCTAAACAAAACAAACCTCGAAGACAATTCACCCCTCTAGGGGAACCAATAGAGGATATCCTCGATAGATGCCTAAAGAAAGGTTTGATAACTCTCCCACTTGTTAAGCCCTTCCAAGAGAGTGAGCTCGAAGCTGCGTGGTACAATGAAAATAATTAATACGACTACCATCGCATTATGGGCCACAAGACGGCTGATTGCATGAAATTAAAGCATTGTGTGCAAGACCTCATAGATCAAAACAAAGTCAATCTTGACCAAAGCATCCAACCATCGCCTAATGCTAATCTAGGAGCTTACAAGGATCCACTACCCAATCATAACAAAGCCTCATCATCCAATCAAGCCTACAACATCACCCCACCTCCCACATCCTATGACTCTATTGTGGGATGGATAGAACCATCGTCTAACCATATCAACACAATCACCATTCGGGCTCAAGCACCTGATTGCACCGTCATGACCCACGATGGCTGTGTATCCATCTGCACAGCCCCTACCACTGATCAAACACCTGCATCCACTTCAGACTCCCTACCCAATTGTCCAGCTAGACACCCATTGCTTACCAATAAGTACAACCTCCTAGAACATCTAGGAAAGACCCCTGCGCAAATCTCCATACTTGAGCTGCTTCGCACATCACCTCTCCATAAGGAAGTCCTTGACAAAGTACTCTTGGAACCCAATTTCTCGCCAACCTAAATGTGAATCAATTCCAAGCCATGGTGGGCCATATCACTGCGCCTCATCATCTCACCTTCTCTGAAAAAGATCTTCCCACTTCTGAGAACCTACATAATGACCCATTGCACATCAAAGTTTGCATCCACAAGCACATCATCAAGAGAGTCTTAATAGATGGTGGCTCCGGCCTAAACCTGTGCATTCTTAAATTACTAAAACACTTGGGATACTCAGATGTGGTTGTAGACACCAGTGAATGCATAACAATCAAAGGGTATGATGACACTGAGCGACTATCTGAAGGTACTATAAAGCTCCCTATTCAAGTGGGACAAAAGATAATAGAAACAAACTGTCAAGTCTTTGATCTTGATCTCCCTTATAACATTCTTCTTAGCTGACCATGGATCCATGCCATGCAAGCGATCCCCTCTACATCTCATCAATGTCTAAAGTTCCCTCACAATGGCACAAAAGTAACTGTCTATGCCATGTTGCAAGTATGAGGTTAACCAGTGTTATCATTGATGTCAACATACTCATATTGCATTGATAAGAAGGATTAGATGAGCTGTGTGCTGAGGATATTGAGAAAATTAGTCTCAATCAGGAATAGTGAAGAACAGTGATAAGAAGAAGGCAAAATTACTCAATGGGTTGAGAATCAGAGGATGCAGATTAAAGGGTTTGAAGATATGAGTCTTGAGATGTTCCAGTTAAGATTTTAGAGGTCTGCATGAAAATCTGAAGAAGTTATGTTCACTCAAGTAGAACCAGTTTTGACAAGCATTCAGTGGTGACAGAGTGTCACAGATTGGTCCGGTGAGATCTGGAATTACATTATCTCATTCTGTGGATTAGAAGGAGTGTTGAAGAAGTCAGTGTGAAGTGACAACTTGATTTGTGCATTGTTTGGAGGTCTGGAAGAACTTGTTGCATCATGACAGTGGTGACAAACTGTGTTCCTGAAGTTTCGGATGAAGAAGAGAAGAATTCCAGTAAGCTGATAAAGTGTAGATGTTCTTGATGACTCAGGAAAGGTTTCGGTGATCCTTGGATTGTGTACAATTCTTATTGGTGGTCCGCATTGAAGTTAGAGTTTGGATTTGATGTAAAGACCACCAGTTGTTGGTGTTCTTCCTGAGATAGGTCGACTGGATGTATTACACATCTTGCAAATGATCTTGTAGATGTTTGCCAACTTAGATGATTGTTCCTAAGTCAATGCCTTGTATAAATAAGGGATTGTGAATTCATTTTGTTGTGTGTCTTGCGGTGATGAGAGTGAGATAGCGAAGAGAAGTGCAAAAGGCAGAGCAGGAGTTTTTGGGCTTAAATGGAACTGATCCAAGCATGGTAAAGATGTCAATCTCCAGTTCAAGTTTGTAATACTTGTTATCTTGTAGACAGTGTGTCTCTTGTAAGTAGTGTGCCTCCTTGTGAGCAGTGTGCTCAGACAGTGAGCCCTAATTAGCATGTGCCATCTATTTTCTTATTCTTCTAACAGAGAATAATCCTTGGGTTAATCACCCCATGGTTTTTCCCTTAACCGGGTTTTCCACGTTAAAATCTTGGTGTTTCATGTGTTGATGTGTGTCTACTCTGGTGTTTATGTCTTATGCTTTCATGAATGATTGATTGCTATGCTATTGATTAACAAAGTGGATTTAAGTGTTTGAACTGAAAGCAAACTAAGGATAACTGATTCACCCCCCCTCTCAGTTATCAACAATTGGTATCAGAGCCAAGTTCCTCTAAAAGGAGCTTAACCACTCGAGGAGATCCAGGATGTCGTCATACAAGAAGGATAGTCCGAAGTTTGATAGAACCAACTTCACTCTTTGGAAAGGCCACATGAAATGTCACTTGGAGTGTATGGGAAAGGCGTACTTGTCCATGGTCACAAAAGCATATACACCTCCACAGGGTGGTCCGACAACTCTAAATGAAATCACAAATGCTGAAAACAATTTGTGAACTAAAGAGGCTCTTCTAAGTGCATTAACCAACTCAGAGCTCTCCAATGTTATTGACCTACCAAATGCCTATGAGATCTGGACTAAACTGGAACTTCTGCATGAAGGAGATGAGTTTGTTAAGAGTGCAAGGTTGCAGAGTCTCAAAGGGAAATTTGAAAGATTGAAGATGAGAGATGATGAAAATATCACTACCTTTATGCCAAGAGTAAATGAGCTGGTGTGTCAAATCAGGAATGTTGCTGGAGTTTTGGATGAAAATGAGATTGTTTGCAAAATTCTCAGATCCCTTCCTACTGCCTACAAAATCAAGGTTGCTGCCATTGATGAATTCAGAGCCCATACAAGTGTCACAAGAGACCAATTGGCTGGCAAGCTGGCTACATTTGAAATGACCGAGTTTGGAGATGATCCCCCCAAGACTGAATTTGCATTCAAAGCCACTGCCTATGTGAAAGGCAAACAAAGATTTGATCTGAGAGAAAACTCTTCAAGGAAGCTGTCATGGTATGATCAAGCAAGAAAAGACATGGAAGAGGAAGAAGCAGAAACAACTCAACTTGAAGCCCTCATTGCAAAAAGACTACCAAGGGGATCCGGTAAGTATGAAGGAAAATTACCCTTTAAGTGCTTCAACTGCAATAAGATTGGTCACTTTGCCTCAAGATGTTCGGAAAGATCCACAAGATCAAATTCTAACAGACAAAGGTTCCCAAAGAATTGTTATTATGTTCATGAAGAAGCTGATAATGAAGGAGTAACAGATGATGAATCAGAGATAGGAGACAAATCTGGAAATGAATGGGTGTTCATTGCCATCAAGGAAGAAGATCCAATATCCCCTGAATCTATCAGTCATAAGGTTATAGAAAGAGCTTTGGCTGCCCAAGTTGAAGAAAAGGACGATTGGGTTATTGATAATGGATGCTCTCACCATATGACAGGTGACAAGAACAAGTTCTTAGATTTGGAAAGGTATGAAGGAGGAATGGTAAAGTTTGGTGACAATTCAGCTGGTAGAATCAGAGGTAGGGGAACTATCTCTTTTGATGGAAAGAACAAAACCAGTAATGTACTGTATGTTGAAGGATTGAAGCACAATCTTCTCAGTGTTGGTCAATTGGTGGACAAAGGCTATGATCTCCGGTTCAAGAATGGAAGATGCAGGATCTTTGAAAGCTCTGGAACTGAGATTACATCCGGTACTCAAACAAAAGGTAATATCTTCCATCTAGTTGGTACTAATAAAAGTTGTCTATTTGTTCAAATTGATCAGAGTTGGTTATGGCATAGAAGGATGTGTCATGTAAATTTTGATAACATCATCAAGATAAGCAATACTCAGGCTGTAAGAGATCTTCCAAAGTTGGTAAAACCTACAAATAGATTGTGCAAAGAATGTCAGCTAGGTAAATAGAGCAGAGTCTCATTCAAAAGCAAGGATTAGTCCTCTACCAGATTATTGGAGTTAGTTCATACTAATCTATGTGGTCCAACAAGAATCAAGAGTATGCAAGGTGATAGATACTTCATGTTACTGATTGATGACCATTCCCAGATGATGTGGGTCACCTTTTTGAAAGAGAAATCAGAAGCATTTGAGAAGTTCAAAATCTTCAAGGCTATGGTAGAGAATCAAACTGGATTAAAACTAAAATGTCTAAGGTCTGATAGAGGTGGTGAATTCACATCCGGTGAATTCATAGATTTTTGTGAGAAGCATGGTATAAAGAGACAGTTATCTGCTCCTAGGACTCCATAGCAGAATGGAGTAGTTGAGAGAGAACCGGACCATCCAGGAAGCATCCAGGACAATGATGTTGGAAGCAAATATTCCCTAGATGTTTTGGAAAGAGGCTATCAGCACTGCAGTCTACACTCTCAATCAAGTTCAAATCAGAAGCAATACCGGTAAGACTCCTTATGAACTCTGGTTTGGCATCACTCCTACTGTGAGATATTTTAGAGTATTTGGTAGCAAGTGTTACATTAAAAGAGATGAAGATCTTGGAAAGTTTGATGCTAGAAGTGATGAAGGAATTTTCTTGGGTTACTCCACTCAAAGCAAAGCATACCGGTGTTACAATAAGAGACTAAGAAAGATGATAGAAAGTACAAATGTGAAGGTTGATGAAGGTATTGAGAAGCCCTCAAGATTTTATGAGTATGACGAAGATGATCAGAATGATGTTCTAGTTCAAGGAGCTACATCCTCTCCTGAAAGACAGATTCAAACTGATCCGATAAATCAGAAAGAAGAGATAGGTCTGAATGAGTATGATCAAGAAGCAGAAGTGCAAGAAACTCCCAAAGTTCCAAGGTATGTAAGACTGAACCACTCTGAAGATCAGATCATAGGTGACAAAAGCAAAGGTGTGCAAACTAGAAGGAATGTTAATCAAAATTTAGATGAATGTTGTCTAATTTCAAAGATTGAACCTAAGACAATAAATGAAGCATGCAATGATGAAAATTGGACAAAAGCAATGGAAGAAGAATTAATGCAAATTGAGAAAAATCACACTTGGGATCTTGTCTCTAGACCTAGAAACAAGAATGTGATTGGAACCAAATGGGTCTTCCAGAACAAACTAAATGAAGTTGGTGAAGTAATCAGAAATAAGGCCAGATTAGTCTGCAAAGGCTACTCTCAAATAGAAGGGATTGATTTTGAGGAAACCTTTGCTCCAGTGGCAAGAATTGAAGCAGTCAGACTATTTCTTGCATTTGTTGCCTTCAAAGATTTCAAAGTGTATCAGATGGATGTCAAATCTGCTTTCTTGAATGGTGACCTAGAAGAAGAGGTGTACATTGAACAACCAGATGGATTTCAGTTATCTGAGCATGGTGATATGGTCTGCAAATTAAAGAAGGCACTGTATGGTCTAAAGCAAGCCCCAAGAGCATGGTATGAGAGGTTGGACAAACACCTTTTGAAGATTGGTTTCAACAAAGGTACTGCTGATAGTAACCTATATTTCAAAATTGATCATGAAAACATCTTGATTATTGAAGTATTTGTTGATGATATCATCTTTGGAGGAAGAGACAGTATGTGTAAAACCTTTGCAAACCAAATGAAAAGTGAGTTTGAAATGTCAATGCTTGGTGAAATGAATTTCTTCTTGGGTCTACAAATTACTCAGACAGAGAAAGGAATCTTTATCTCTCAGACCAAATATGTGAAAGAACCATTGAAGAAATTTGGAATGGAAGATTCAAAGCCAATGAACACTCCTATGGCTACCGGATGTAAGTTGAGCAAGGATGATGACTCTCCTAAGATAGATCAGATAAAGTACAGATCAATGATTGGAGGATTACTGTATCTCACTCAAACTAGACCAGATATAATGCAGGCTGTTGGTCTTGTGGCGAGATTCCAGGCTAATCCTAGAGAATCTCATGTCATGGCAATCAAAAGAATTTTTAGGTACTTGAAAGGAACAGTTGAGTATGGCCTATGGTATACCAGAGATCATGACTTTTCTCTTCATGCATATACAGATGCAGATTCGACAGGAGATGTGGATGATAGAAAGAGCACAAGTGGAGGAGCATTCTTTTTGGGAAAAAGGTTGGTTTCTTGGATAAGCAAGAAACAAGAAGCAATATCCTTATCTACAACAGAAGCATAATACATTGCAGCAGCAGGTAGTTGTACTCAACTTTTGTGGATGAAGCAAATGCTAAGAGATATTCAAGTAGAATATGAGGAGCCTATCACAATTTTCTATGATAATTCAAGTGTAATAAATATTTCTAAGAATCTGGTGTTGCATTCTAAGACCAAGCATATATCTATCAAATTTCACTTTTTGAGAGAATAAGGGTGAAGTTAGATTGGAGTATGTGCCCTCCAAGGATCAGCTTGCATATATTTTTACTAAACCTCTTCCCAGGGACTCTTTTGAGTATCTCAGGGAGAAGTTAGGGGTCATGGCCCCTCTAGTGATGAACTAGGATGCACTGATGTGCATCAGTCTGGTGGATATCACAGTCATATCTTGTGATCTGGATTGATGATGGGGAGCTGCTACTAGGGGGGAGTAGCTAGTACGATTCTGATGTGTTAAGAATTGCAAGTATAAGCCCTTTTCCATTGATGTCAAAGGGGGAGAGAAGACGTGAAAAACAAGTGGTTGATGATCAAAGGGGGAGCAGTAAAGGAAGAGAAGACATGTGAAGAGTTGTTGCTAATAGGGGGAGCTGTGACAGAAAGGAGAAGTTCTTGTCTTGATGGTTTTTCACATCATATGTTGCCATCAATGACAAAGGGGGAGATTGTTGCAAGTATGAGGTTAACCAGTGTTGTTATTGATGTCAACATACTCATATTGCATTGATAAGAAGGATTGGATGAGCTGTGTGCTGAGGATATTGATAAAATTAGTCTCAATCAGGAACAGTGAAGAATAGTGATAAGAAGAAGGCAAAACTACTTAATGGGTTGATAATTAGAGGATGCGGATTAAAGGGTTTGAAGATATGAGTCTTGAGATGTTCCAGTTAAGATTTTAGAGGTCCATATGAAGATCTGAAGAAGTTATGTTCACTCAAGTAGAACCAGTTCCGGTAGGTGTTCAGTGGTGACAAAGTGTCACAGATTGGTCCAGTGAGATCCAGAATTACATTATCTCATTCTGCGGATTGGAAGGAGTGTTGAAGAAGTCAATGTGAAGTGACAACTTGATTTGTGCATTGTTTGGAGGTCCAGAAGAACCTATTGCATTATGACAGTGGCGACAGACTGTGTTCTTGAAGTTTCAGATGAAGAAGAGAAGAATTCCAGTAAGCTGATAAAGTGCAGATGTTCTTGATGACTCAGGAAAGGTTTTGGTGATCCTTGGATCATGTACAATTCTTATTAGCGGTCTGCATTGAAGTTATAGTTTGGATTTGATGTAAAGACCACCGATTGTTGGTGTTCTTCCTGAGATAGGCTGACTGGATGTATTACACGTCTTGCGAATGATCTTGTAGATGTTTGCCAACTTAGATGATTGTTCCTAAGTCGATGCCTTGTATAAATAAGGGATTGTGAATTCATTTTGTTGTGTGTCTTGTGGTGATGAGAGTGAGATAGTGAAGAGAAGTGCAAAAGGTAGAGCAGGAGTTTTTAGGCTTAAATGGAACTAATCTAGGCATGGTAAAGATGTCAATCTCCAATTCAAGTTTGTAATACTTTTTATCTTGTAGACATTGTGTCTCTTGTAAGCAGTGTGCCTCCTTGTGAGCAGTGTGCTCGAGCAGTGAGCCCTAATTGGCATGTGCCATCTATTTTTCTTATTCTTCTAACAGAGAATAATCCTTGGGTTAATCACCCCATGGTTTTTCCCTTAACCGGGTTTTCCAAGTCAAAATCTTGGTGTTTCATGTGTTGATATGTATCTGCTCTGGTGTTTATGTCTTATGCTTTCATGAATGATTGATTGCTATGCTATTGATTAACAAAGTGGATTTAAGTGTTTGAACTAAAAGCAAATTAAGGATAACTAATTCACCCCCCCTTTCAGTTATCAACATGCCAATCCCCACCCCTTCCAATACTGTAGTTTCTTGGAAGGCCATGACCACACCTATCCGTATAACAAAGCTATCACAAAAGCCAACCCCACAACATCCACTTCATCTATCGACCCTGCCAACATTGCCACCACTTCATCCCACAAACGTCAACTGCCCAAGGTCAAGATCAAGCTTAGTGACATGGGATGTGGGCAATATGACCTACATAATACCTTTTGTGTAGGCACATTACCAAACCCTAAAATGTTTGGTGTCCCAAAGAAAGAAGAATCCAATATAGTTATCATCAAATGTAAACACTCACCTATCTTTGAGAAGAAACATCTCCTCGATCAAGATGTGCTCGAAGACATATCATCCTGGCTATATAAAGATGAAGAAATAGAGAAAGAAGCTCCCACCCTACCAACATAGATCTATGGCAAAGGGTCAGAGATTGTCAAAAACATGGGCTATAAAGGACAAGGTGGTATTGGCCTTCAAGAACAAGGGATCATAGAACTAGTCCAACTGACAAGAAATCCTTATACTCAAGGGTTAGGCTATGGTCAACGATAATGTATCCTCACTACCGATGAATGTATCCTAGCTGAGGTCGCTACGATCTCCCTTGAAGTTGATAATGTCAACAAAATGGGCCATCAAGACTCTTTTAGTGACTTCGACAAATTCTTTAAATCATCCATATGTACCATATACACAATCACCATCCTAACCTCTGCATCTAATGACTTACCCCTTGTATACCCGGACCTCATAGATTGGGACCAACAGGGACCTCCTATCTTCAATGTTGCACCAAATGACGAAGCAATCGCTGAAATGATGGGAGTTAGAGATCACTTCCCCCTGGGAGATCATAAAATAGGATACATTATGGAACTTGATATGGCTACCTATTTCGAGGAGACAACTCATGCTTCTAGTCATAAAAATATAAAAATTAAACATGGATCTGATGTTGAAAACTGTTTTGCGGCAGTGTCAGATCCCAAAAAAGTAAAAATAAAAGACGTATCTCCTGGTGAAAATCTCCATAAGGTGCTAGGAGATGGAAGCATGGGCCTTCCTGAGATAGAGAAGGTATATCCCGAAAGATCACCCGTCCTGGTGGAACCAGCTCAAGAGATAAATCTTGGGACAGAAGAAGAGCCAAAAACCACCTTCAAGGCAGAATCTCTCAGCGCAATAGAGCAAGAAAACTTCTTAGCCTTCTTCAAATACAGAAATCACAATTTTGCATGGACTTATGCAGACATGCCAGGGCTCAATCCCACTTTGGTCATCCATCACCTTGCAGTATGGCCTGATGCAAAACTAGTGAAATAGAAGCTGCAAAAAATCAACCCTTAGGTCGCCCTCCTAGTCAAAGCAGAATTGAAGAAATTACTGGATGTTGGGTTCATCCAACCAATTGATTATCCCGAATGGGTTTCCAACCTAGTACTAGTAGCCAAACCTGATGGCCGAATCTGTTACTGCACCGACTTCCGAGATCTTAACAAAGCTTGCTCGAAGGATGACTTCCCTTTACCAAACATTGACATGATTGTGGATCTTACGGCAGGACACGAGATGTTATCCCTAATGGATGGTTTTTTCAGGGTATAATCAAATTAGGATCACAGAAGAGGACCAACATAAGATAGCCTTTATATGTCCATGGGGGACGTACTGTTGGGTGGTAATGTCATTTGGCCTAAAGAATGTTGGAGCCACATATCAACAAGCCATGACTATCATCCTCCATGATCTTTTCCACCACATCATGGAAGACTATGTGGATGACTTGCTAGGAAAATCAAAGATAAGGGAGGAACATCTGGATGTATTAGCAAAGATCTTCGACTGATTGGAGCAATACAATGTTCGTCTAAATCCAAAGAAATGTGTCTTTGGCGTCACCTCCAGAAAACTTTTGGGATACATAGTCTCTAGAAGGGGAATTAAAGTAGACCCTACAAAAGTCAAAGCCATCATTGAAATGCCTCCTCTGAAAACACTAAAACAGCTAAGAAGTCTGCAAGGGAAACTCCAGTCCATTTGTCAATTTATTTCTCAACTTGCTAATAAATGTCAACCTTTCCAACATCTACTCAGAAAGAATATAGCTTTTATCTAGGACAATCAGTGTTAGGCTGCCTTTGACTAGCTAAAAGAATACCTAGCTAATCCCCCATTCTAACTCCGCTAAGGCAAGGAGAACCCCTCCTATTATGCATCTCAGCAACATAAACAACCATTGGAGCTTTATTATCACAACATGATGAGCAAGGGAAGGAAAGAGCCATATATTACATCAGTCACACCCTGATATCCTATGAGCTAAACTATACACCAATTAAATCAGCATGTCTAGCCCTGGTCTTTACTTCACAAAAATTAAGACACTACATGCTCAATCACAAGACTAAGCTCATAGCCAAGATCAATCCACTAAAATATCTGCTAAACAGAGCTACTCTTATTGGGAGAATGGTAAAATGGGTCATGATCCTCACTGAATTTGACATTGAATATACTAAGAAAAGATATCAAAGGATAGGTTATTGGTGATTAGTTGGCTGAAACACCCATCCCTGTAGAATGTCCTACACTGGCAGAATTCCTTGATGAAACCATCTTGACAATAGTATCGGCAACAGAAACATGGAAAATGTACTTCGATGGGTCATATACACACAGAGGCTCAGTGGCAGGCGTCTTGTTTGTTACCCCTCAAGGTGACACCATCCCCAAGTCATTCAAAATTACATTCCCATGTACCAACAACGTGGCAGAGTATGAGGCCCTTATCACAGGTCTTCGAATGGCAATCAAATGGAGAATTGAGAAGCTAACAGTGTATGGAGACTCCCAACTGGTCATCCGACAAGTAAATAATGAGTACAAGACTAAGGATGATAAGCTCCTGCCTTACAGAAAGATGGTCGATGACTTTAAAGACTATTTTGATGACATCCACTTTGAACAAATCCCAAGGCTAAACAACAAAGCTGCAGACACCATGACCACCATTAGATCCCTGGTCGACATGAAGAAAGATAGCAAGAAGTGTGAATTCCTGATAGAAGAGCTCCCTATTCCAGCATATGATGTTCCCCAATCAGAGCTAGTATGCAAAGTCATTGGTCCCTTATCCCCATGGAATCAAAAAACCTATCTATATCTCCATGACAACATCATCCCTCCTAACCTATCCGCCTCACAACGAAAAACTTTCATTCGTTGAGCCTCCCGTTTCACCCTTGTAGGAGATACCCTATACAAAAGGAGTCTTGATGGCATATTTTACGATGTTTAGACTCTAGGGAAGCTGAAGTGGCCTTGCAAGAGGTACATGAGGGCATCTATGGGGTACATTCAAGTGGATCTAGTCTCATTAAAAAGATCTTGATGACCGGATACTATTGGCCAACCATGGAATGCGACACCTACTGGTTTGTAAAAAAATACCTGCCATGTCAACAACATGGAGATCTCATTCACGCACCAGCACAAGAATTGCAACCAATCATGATGCCATGGCCTTTTTGACAATGGGGACTTGATCTCATAGGAAAAATACATCCACCATCATCTAATGGCCATAAATTCATCATCATAGCTACCAAATACTTGACTAAGTGGGTGGAAGCAATACCACTCACCTTCACCACTGGAACCCAGATATCCAAGTTCATCCTCCATTATATCATATTCCATTATGGTATCCCTCATTCCATCATCACTGACATTGGAAAACCATTCAAGAACCAAGAAGCCTGCACTTTGTGTGAAAAATTTCAAATCCAACACCACTTCTCCACTCCATATTACCCTCAAGGAAATGGTCAAGCAAAAGCTTCAAATAAAACCATCCTCCACATTCTAAAGAAGACAGTTAATGAAGTTGGCTGTGACTAGCACCTCCAGCTCAATCCCGCCCTGTGAGCCTATCACACAAGCATCCGTACCCCCACAGGAGCCACCCCATATTCCCTTGTATTTGGATCTGAAGCCATTTTACTTATTGAGGTCGAGCTCCCATCCCTAAGAGTATCTCTGCAAAATATAATCAATGATGAGGAATACCGAGTTGCAAGGTTGCATGAGCTAGAATTACTGGATGAGAAACATCTAGATGCGTTGAACCACCTATAGGCCTATCAAAATCGCCTTAGAAGAAGCTACCACATGACAATCATAAACATAAAATTTGAAGTAGGTGACCTTGTCCTTATGAAAAACTAGAAAAACATGCAGGAGCACCCTAAGAAAGGAAAATTTGAGCCCAATTGGCTAGGGCCCTATGTCATCACAACTACCTATGGATCAGGAGCATACTAGCTTGCAACACCTGGGGGGTAGCCTTTGGATGAGCCTATGAACATTCTACACTTAAATAAATTGTATGCATAACCCATCGAGTATCCCAAGCAAAAAATAAAAAAATAAAAAAAATAAAAAAATAAAAAAATAAAAAAAAATCCAAACAAATCAAGAAAAACCTTAGTGCAATAAAGACTTCCAATGGTGAAAATCACTTCAGTGACGCCTTGGATTGGTACCATGGTGAAAACCTGTCTCAAGCACCATGTGTAGTGACCAGTTCTACCATCTAATAAATCCTCTTTCCGTCACAACACTCTAGATTGCACACATCCCATGACTTAGAATTCTGAAACATCAAATCCGATCACCCACCTCGCATTACCCCACCCAAACCTAATTCGTGGAATGAAGATCCTTGTAAGTTTCCATCTGTACAACTAAAAATAAAAAAATCCAAAAACAACAGAAAATCAAAAAATCCAAAAACAACAGAAAATAAAAAAATTCAAAAACAATAGAGAATCAAAAAACCCAAAAACAATAGAAAAATCATGAAAATCCAAAAATCATTTCTAACAATTCACTGCAAATCATCCCCATGCATCAATCCATAACAGTACTCTCTACAAATTGCGAGCGTCAACATCCATCAATCAGCATCACACCCATCCCAAACCATTCCCACATCATCAAGTCATGCCAGAACTACATATTCATCTCGCATGCATCTTGAAAGTACCTTGATCCCATGGACACAGGGTATGTAGGCAGTCTGGAATACGAAGGAAGTATCTTGTACTCAGGTACATAAGATGCACCCATCCAACCCATTTGATGGTCCCCATTCACTAAGCTTGCTGGACCCAACAAATGATACACACACTAGGTATACGCTTGAAACATCGCACCTCACACAAAAATCATCAATCAACATACCAACTATAACCCAACACATGGCCTGACTATCCTTTTGCCCACCTTTAGAAAATTATCCAACAAAATCCAACCAATTTGCGTCCTAGGATATATCATTCCTACAATGGACAAGAATCTATCATCCTATCAACATGTATCTTGGCAAGAGCACACAATGTCTATTTGTATCTTTTTGTTGGTCTTTTTGATTATTAATTTTTATCTTTTTGTCTCACTCTAGGTCATTTCCAAAGCTACCTTGATCTCATTATATCATGGTAAGTGGCGGACAACACCTAGAGTAGACATGGTTATTGTTTTTGTATGCTGTGCTTGTGGGTTGGTTTCATTACTCTAAGAATAGTATTCATATCTTGAAGCCTGGGTTGGTTCTAGCGTGATGTGCCTCATTTGCGTATATAGGCATCAATACTATATATGTACTATGAGCACTCATCGCTATGAGTCCCCTTCCTTGGCTAGGCAAGGTTATACTACCTTGGGCATGCATGAAATCAACCTATTGTTTGTGGGTCTAGTCCATGCAATCGTGGGATATATATCATCACCTAGGTCATCTCGTACCTTTGTGAACTGTATCCTACATTGCTATAATAAATTAAGAAATGCTCTCACTTAAACTGATGCAACTACTATGGCTAGCTCAAATCATCTTTCTATCACCCATTCAACCATACTATCTGGGCCTAGGTTTCCCCCCCATCCATTTAGCCCCATCCCCCATTCTTATAACTAACCTATCTTCTTACTAATTTCCAATCCATCCTGAACCAAACCAAATCCCCCCCTCAATGACGTGGTGTTTCATGACCTAGTAATTTTCTCATCTCCCATCCCCCCCCCCAATCTAACCATAGCCAATCATTTTCGTACACAATCCATCAAACCTTATCCTCTCCCCACCTAGTCCCCTATCACAAAGCCCCACCACCCAGGGTTCAACGAAGAACATCATGTGTATCAAGACTTAATCATTTCATTTACATTTCATTTAGGTGCATTTTAGAATCATGTAGTTGCATAATCGTAATCATTTCATTTACATTTCATTTAGGTGCATTTTAGAATCATGTAGTTGCATAATCATAATCATTTCATTTAGGTGCATTTTAGAATCATGTAGCTGCATAATCATAATCATTTAATTTGCATTTCATTTAGGTTCATTCTAGAATCCTTTAGTTGCATATCATAATCATTTAGTTTACAATCACTTAGGAGCATTTTAAAATCTTTTAGTGAAATGTCATAAATCATTACATTCCATTTTATAATCATTTAAATTGCATATAATCATTTAATTTGCACTTACATTGCATTCCATAATCATTACATTGCATTATATCATTTCATAATCATTTAGCTACATCTACTCGCATAAGCATAATCATTGAGTTACATTGCATAAGCATAATCATAATCATATTAGTTGCATTTTATAACCATCTAGCTACATATCCATATTTTCATACATAACATGTGTTTATTACGATAAACATACATTTCCATTGCATTACATTTTACATCCATAATAAATGTTTATTAATCTGAACATTTATTTGCATTATACATCACAGTCCATAAATCACAAACATGCACATATCAAAATAAGTAAACCATCATTACATCCATCATATTACATCAATAGGTACATCCATAACATCATCATACTACTTCGCATAAACATAACACATCCATAGTATATAATCCATAAAGCATACTGCATCCATCAACATAAGCATCATCATAATCATAACAAAGCATCATAGATAAAGAAATAGGCCATGAAAAGGCATCATCTCATATATGATCATCGCGAAAATGACATCGCTCATGTGTGTGTGTGTGTGTGTATATATATATATATATATATATATATATATATATATATATATATATATATATATATATATATATATATATATATATATATATATATATATATATATACCATGATATGATGCCTCCAAGAGCCAAAATGATACAACTATCACATAGAGGACCCTCTCTCTGACCTAGTCGGGGATCCTGGTTGTGGTGGCGGCTGTGGATGTGACTGTGGTCCTACCTGTGGCTGTGGCTACGGTTGTAGCTAAACCTGTACCTGTGTGACCTGCCTGGGCACATTTGATGGGGGACCCATCACCTGCTGAATAGACTGAATTGATCTAGACCTGTGTGACCGAGACACCCTTGATCCACTGACTTGACTGTAGCTCGGTGCACGCTGCTCTACAGGCACTGCCGCATGATAGAGGGTCCGATAATAATCTGTCCATCCTTTGGCCTCTAACAACAATCCCTATACCTGAGACAACTATCCTTGTGCCTAAGACAACTGTGTCTGCATCAATGTCAAAACTGGAGCCATACCAGCACCTGAAGCCTATAAACTACCCATCGTAGCCTTTGCC
This sequence comes from Cunninghamia lanceolata, assembly GCA_027924645.1. Lineage (NCBI taxonomy): Eukaryota > Viridiplantae > Streptophyta > Pinopsida > Cupressales > Cupressaceae > Cunninghamia > Cunninghamia lanceolata. Next base: position 38,400,945 of record BSBN01000391.1, on the reverse strand, counting down.
CGCTGAGCTCTTGCAAGTGTAGCATCCCGCTCCCCTATCAAAATTGCTATCTCGCACTATGCCTGGGCTAACTACACCCGCAATGCAGCCACCTGTCCATCTGTACCATCTAAAAGTGCAACTGTACTAGCTCTGCCTCGCGACTCTCTAAAGCCTCCTATAGGCTAACTACCTATGCCTGCAGAGTCTCAACCTCCTCCTCCTCTCCACTCTGAGGCCGCTGATGAGATGAGGACCCTCGAAACCCTAACTCTCCACCCACCACTGAAGTGCCTGCCTCTGCCTGCGGTCCTACTGCAATAGCCTGCTGTTGCTGCGATACTTGTGGTGGGGGTAGAACACCCCTACCTACCCTTGGCTGTCCCTCATGTTGTCGAGGTCCTCCCTACCTCCGCACCACTCTGATATGGACCTGCTCAACAGGTACCTACTGTACAGGTACCCCCTGCTGGTGCTGGGACAACTACGGGCCACCACCTGCCTGCCTCTCTCCCCTAACCTTGACCTATCCAGCTATTGCTGCTGCTAACACATCCATCGGCTCTCGGCAACCTCTCGAGGGGGCATCCCTCACCCATTTTATTCCTTCCCAGCAGCTGGGACATATTTTTCTTTGACCTGATGCCATTTCCCTGCTAGGTCCTGATGCCACGTCAAAGAGGGGCAAGTGTAGACACCTAAAAATGTCTCCATCGTCAAACCAACTCCTAACATCCCTAAACATACCAATTTCCCTTCTAATCAATTAATTAAATTTTTATTTAATTAATTATCCTTTCATCACTTGATTTTTCATCATTCTATCCCCAACAATTGGATTAATTTTATTAATTCAATAGTTCAACCTTAGCCAATTAATTAAATATATATGCAATATTTATTTGGTTAAATTCCCCCTTCTCACTAAATCCAATTAATTAGGTAAATCATGTTTAACTAATTAATTTAGCCTATTAATTAACCTATCCCTAGCCTAGTTGATTAAATAGCAATTATTTAATTAGCTAGCCTAGCCTACCTATCCCCTAGACCTAAATTAATTAAGCTAATCACTCTAATTAAAATGGTCAAACCTTGATTTACACTCCTTCCGACACCCCACAAATAAAAAATTGAAATATATCTCATATAAATCAATTTTTTATACACATGTGTCATAATCCTCATTTAATACCTCTTACACCCCTTACACATGCCATGCCTCATTAATATCCACTCTTCCCCAAATGAATTTTTAATTCATTTTACCCTTCCCCATGTGAATTTTTAATTCACAAATAATCTATCTCACCCGGCCTCATTAACTCCACCCTTTTCCCAAGATGAATTTAAAATTCATCTTTATTCCTAGCCCTCTATTTTTCCAAGATGAAATCTAAGCCCTCCACATCACTTTCATCCTCCACCATTGATCTTGCAAATCAATCTCAACCATTGGATCAAAATCTCTCCAAAATGCCTATAAATACAACATCCTCCAAGCCATTTTATCATCCAATTTCTAAGCAATGTTACCATGTCAAAATATCTATTGAGATAGCTTGTGAGTTGCATTAGATAGAGAACTTCACATTGAATCCATTATCTAGGGTATATCTACGAGCTCTTGGGTGCATGCTTCTAGAACCCTATCTTGGATTTGTGAGTCATAGTGAGGTATAACATTTGTTTTTATGCACTTGTTTTGTTGTTTTCTATCTCATTTCGATTTCACTAACCACAGTGCCATTTCAATGTTTTCAATGTAAAATCATATTTTTAAAAAGTTTTTCCAACCTTATGCAAAAGTCAAGTGCAAGACTATATGCATAAAGTGACTTAAATGCTTGATTTTTTGATACTTTTTCAATGCCAATGAATGAAGCAAAGGGTGTTATAAGGATTTTGATTGAGGAAAGCAAGTTATATGTCTGATATCAGTCCAAAACAAAAATAAGATCACTCTCAACACACTCTTGATGCAATCCAAGATAATGCCAAGTTGAAATATAGTGAAAATATGTCAAAATAGGCACTTTTTTCACCAAAACTCAATGCAAAAGAGCATAAAAAAGGGTGTTGTGAGGAAAATGATGATGGACAACAAATAATATCAGTAATAATAGCTACTTAGTGCCAAAATATCCAATACAACACACTTTTAGTGCCTCTTGAGGTCAAACCCTAGTGAAAATATAGCAAAATATGCAATTTTTCACGGTTTTTCAATTCCAAGACCTAGAAAAGGAGGTGTTGTAATGAATTTTAGGAGGTACAGAAAATAATATCAATGATATCAGTCACCTCAATCCATAAAATTTGTCACAACACACTTGGAGTGCAAACTAGGGCAAACCCTAGGGCAAAAATAGTCAAATTATTTAGTTTTTTGCAAAATTTTCACTACAAGAGCCCGATAAAAGGGTGTTGTGAAGATTTTTATGAGGGGAAGAAAATTATTACCCTAATAAAATAAAATTAATGCCAAAATACCTTTCACAACATGCCTATGGTGCAAGTTTATAGAGTCGATAAGGCCAAATTTAGTGAAAATCGTTATATTTGAAGCCCTAGGTTTGAGATCTTGCGATAAAATGCTATGTGAATGTTTTGAAGGCTGATTTATGATGGAAATTAAATACTCTTAGATCTAAAAATGATTTTCAACCTTGAACATGCAAAATGCCCATGCAAATTTAATGAAAATGCATCAAAATTGCTAGTTTTGTTGAAATTTTCTATGCAAAAATGCAAATATTTTAAATCTAAATGTAAATTAACACTAAAATGCAAGACAATAGACAAATAACAATTTGAATGAGTCTCTAGAATTAGTAGAAAAATATGAGAAAAGATTTTGCCTACTAACCCTAGATTTTGGAATTACTAGGTTATATGAAAATTGTCAAAATTTCTACAAAAACCTAGCAAATTAATAATGAAAATGTAATGCAAATTTTTGAATACTTGGATTTTTCTGTAGTTTATATCAGATTTGATGCAAAAATCATGTATTAGAAAAATTTAGGAAGAATTGATGTAATTTAGTAAGCCAAACAATTCAATTTTTTTGAATTTTTCTCAATGAAATAAAATGAATGACTATATGAATGAATGAAATCAATCCAAATCTGAAGACAAATACTCAGCAAGTTGCAATTTAAGTCTAAAAACATGGGTTCACCAAAATGTTTAGGGGAAAATTAGATTTGTTAATGTTCTACATTTTAGATGTTTAAATCTGCCTCTCCTCTATACATTCAAGGATCTAGGGTTGAGTGAGGAGCACTATCATACCCTAGGCCACTTGCAAATGTAGGGAAACTTGGATTAGGGAATTTAATTGTCAATTTTCCTTCTCTTATGCCTAATTGACCATTAAAACCCTAATTATGCAAATACGACAACAAATTGATGAATAACAGAAAAAGCTCTTGTAGACAGGAGTAAAATACCAAATCACAGAGTACCTATTTTCAGGGTTCTAAAGCAGAATAGTCGGGGACACTGGAGCGGGTTCCCAAGTCCAAGGTACCAGTTTCTTCGTAGAATCTGGACCTCCTTCTAACACTGATTAGCCCTGTAACTTCTGTTTCCTGAAACTCAGATGCGAAGGACATTAGAGCGAGCGCCCAAGTCCTGGAAGTGCTCCTATGTCCTACGTTTCTTTAGATCCTGAATTCTTGATGCTTGCCAATCCTTCCTCCAACTCCACTTTTCCCAAATACAACACCTGTAACCTGCAGTCACAAGACTTGGTTTGGGGGTTGTGGTGTTTAAAGGCTTGCCTCAGTCAAGCCCTGGAGGACACTTAAGTCTCTGAACACCGTTGTCAGATAAAGAGTGCGTACCCTTGTGAGGTAGAGGAAAAAACCAAAGGAATCAATGATGAAAACACAATATTATGTCACCTTGTAGTGAAGCTCTCATGGGAGGAAGATGCTCTTCATTCCATGAGGAAATTGATGCTCAAATCTACAAATATCAACACACAAAACACACAAGTCTACTCTTGCAACACAATGAAAGCCTTGAATCACCTTAAGAACACTTGAACATCACAATTGCCATCTAGTTTACAAATGAAGGCCTAAACATGCTTATATATGCAACTACAAGCACTCCCACCAAGATTTCAAAAATTAAAACTTACCGTGTCAGCAAAAGGACCAAATAACGGTCATAAACTGACACTTAAATTTTGGGCCTGACCCAAAATAGGGCAGGACTAGGATGCGGGCACCCAAATCCTCCCCCCCTATTTTGAGCAGGGTTAACATCAAGGGGTCCTCCTAGGTCCACTTCACCATGAAACCTAGGCCTCATTCCATCGAGATGCCAAAATATGAACTAAGATGTCCTAAATACATGCTAAAGACCCGGGAGCTAAACCTTATGAGGGAAAAGCCCCCAAGGGGACATTTTCTGACGTTACAGGAGGTAGCTATCCCAGTATTAAGATGTTTAAGATCTAATCACAAGAATCAAAGAAGATCAACATGATAGAATAATATTCTATACAAAAGATAATGAGATGATTCAATATTAATGATATGATACAATGAGAGGCCTTGGTTATAAAGACCAAGGTTGAGAGCTAGGATGTTGTAGTGTTGTGAGAAGTGTCACATTCCTATAACATGAGACAACTAGAGGATAGGATGCCAACTAGGTCTTATGTGTAGGATAAGACAACTATTAACACCTAGTAACAACTAGAAACATCCAGTAGATTCATTAAGTCAACTTAACATGTGAACATGTGTGTGAGTATTATTTAACTAATAAATAGTTAAATAATATTAATTATCCTCACAATGAAGGTTAAACCAGATAGGTAATAACCTTGTTCACACCAACACCCCCCCTTAAGTGCAACTTAGGGAGGAACAACAAATGCAAACATGCAAAGATGGGTCCCGGCAACAAGGCCATGTTAGGTACCCATGTACAAAATATCTCTCACAAGTGGAGAAAAGGAGAAAACCTCATGGGAAAAACTCCTCCCCAAAAGAGATAAAAGTGAAGGAAGAAGGGAAGGAGGAATCAACATGACCCCCCAAGGACTACTTCCATCATAAAGATACAAAAGATATCCCCCCATAGGAGATAAAAGAAGGACTAAAAAGCCTTCACAAAGAATGTCCCCAAAAAGATTAGGAACATGAAGATGAACATGAAGAACTCCATTGAAGCACAAAAAAGCTACAAACAATTGACGAAGAATTGCTACATTACTGAAGAACCTCCACTGATAATAGTATGAAAATCAGGATCAAAGAGACAAAAATCTGCATGAGTGATCCCAACGACACTACTCAACCAATCTGATAGTCGAAGATGCAAATGGCACATCAATATGTATGAGTGACCCCAACAACACTACTCAACCAATGTGATAGTTGAAAATACAGGTGCCAATAGTCTGAAGAAATTTGATAATCTGAATAAGGTAGAAGGTTGCCTCCATAAATTGGAATGCAAGTGTCTATATGGTCTGTGTTCCATCTCACTGAAATGCATGGATAACCAGCCACTACATCCACCTAGTATATAGGAACAAAAACTAGATACATAGTTCACTCCAAGTGAAACCAAGGAAGCATTAGCACAAGTAGTATGATACCCCCCCCCCCATAATGCTGACAAGGGAGAGGTATGGTAGCTCCATTGAAACTGTGTGTCACAATGTAGTGCAAGAAGGTGAAGAAGCAACATCATAAGATGCACTTAGTAGTACCTGCGACTAAAAAAGGGTGTGCAAATAACAAGGTACACACGCATGAGGCTAAAAATGTTGTCATCGAGGGACTCTCACTAGACAAGATTGTGATGGCAAATAACAAGGCACTAACACAACCCCCATGGCACTTTATAAAGTAGTGTGAGTACAAAAAAAGGGTACAACATGATGTGCAAGATCCCCAAACTACAAGTACAATATGTGGCACTTTATCTCAGTGCATTTATAAGTCAACAAGTGCATTCAATGGATACATGCAATGTCCAAAAGAAGGACTGAATGAGTTGATGTCATGAGGTGAACAATGAAGACATTGACCATGCATGCCTTACAAACCTTAAAAAAATGACAAAAACTACAAAGGATAAACTGCATAACAAATAATGCTACAAAATATGCCCCCCAGAAATAAATACAAGATTGAGTACAATGTTGTCAATGTGGAAGCCTAAATTGACTGTTTATAACATACAGTGATTTTACAATTTTTCAAGAAAATTAGCTTGCCAAACCAAAAAAATGACTTATACCATCAAATTCCTTGCATTTTTCTGATCAATTTCGACATCACAGGCAAAAGTTATGCCTTGTCAAAAAAATCAAGAAAAATTGACATTCAAAGGCAAATTTTGGAAAAATACAGCAACCTGGGGAAATTCACCTACACCATGGCAAAGTAATCGGAACCACCTTTCCAATGACTATAAGAATGTGAAAATATGACTCCTTGAGTGCAAGTTGTAACAAAAAGAAAAAGTCCCCCTCCTTTGATACTTTGCAAAAAAATGGACTACTTGTCCCATTTTGGGACAGGCTGTCCCATTTCAGGACAAGCTATTTTGGGAAGACAAGGAGGCCATCTGGTGTGCTGAGGTGGCCAGGTCAAATGGACCAGAATAGGGTTGAGCCAGAACAGTAGTAATGACAAACACCAAAATGAACCCATGAAAAAAAATCTAGCCTCAATAATGCCAAACAACTGACAAAGAGCATTGATCTCGAGTTGTGGATCTTGGCCAAAAAAACTCAACCAAAAGCTATCCCATATTTAAAGTGGAAGAGTATCGACAAGAAGGCATGTGTAATAACACAAGTGAAGACAAAGTTAATGCACATGGTGAGACTCTGTCCTGCAGATCTGGTATCCAGTGGTTAGCAAAGAGCACCCTCTAGAAATCAGGTGTAAAAAATGCATGTCTTTAATAAATAGTCAAATGTTGCCTTGACAAAGTTCCCAGCATTTTAGTTGAACCACGAGAAGATGTAAAAACATCCTCAATATCGGCAAATTGCAAATGTTGTCACTGATCAATGCAATGAAGAGTCGAAAGATGGTCGCCGACCACCAGATGAGACCATACTATGAAGACCTATACTGCACTACCAAGTATATATTAAGATGCCAGAAATCCTTTGACCACTGGATTTATGAAACCTGTCGCTTATTGAATACTATACTCCACCAGCTAGGTGTAAAGAGTGTTGACTGTGTTAAATGGATCAGACAAGATCTCTGCCACCAAGGAACCAGGTCAGAGTCAAGGTGGATGCTTGGTCGCTGACTATGAGATCTGCAATTCACTAAGATTGGCAGTTAAAGCCAATGAAATGATTGTCACCTGAAAACTATGATTTGTTTGAATCTAAGACTGAAGCCTTTGGCCAAAGGGTTCACGGAGCAATCAAATGAGATCTCAATGATGAAGATGTCAGCGAACTACCTCAGATACACTCATAAGAGGCATTCTCCACAAGCACAACCGCAGAACAATCAGATCATAGAGTTACCAAAAATTGGCACCAAAGAGCCAAAAACTATGTTGCCTTTTGTGTCATTAAAAGATCATTCTGCAAACAAAAGATTAGAGTCAGACAAGATTTTGAGCCCAGTGGATAAAGCGATCGGCAAATACTGTTGAAGATGTCGATGAAGCTGAAGAACCCAGCAGCTGAATCCTTTTGCAAAGGTCGTATAACTAAATGCAAGGCATAGGCATAGAGGTGTCCAAGGAGGCTCAAGATGTGGATGAGGATGCCTGAAACTTGGCCACTGGATGCATAAAATAGATCAATTAGGTAAAAAAATAGGCAGGTGGCCAAAAACGAGGACACAATGGCTCGATCCAAGGTGGACAAGAGTGGTTGTAAGCAGCAGATAGAATGGATGGAGTGGCCTAAACTCCCAATATAAACGGCCTAAACTCGCAATATAAGCAGCCTGAAACTTGAGCAATGAGGCAGAAAAAGTGGTAGGGGCTTAGATCAATCTCAGCCTAGAATAATACTAAACTGAATGCAAGGGCCCGATCTGGGTCGAAGAGGCCTCTAGTACCAAAAAACCAGAGATGAAACCCTCGGCCAGAGACCAGAAAAAATGTGACCTAGAACGTAAAAATGCCCAAAACACGTGCCACAAACACTGATCACAGGTCTCAAAAGGACAGCAGGTCAAAACTAAGGTGTAAATATCAAACACCAAAAAGAGCCCTGAGAGTGAGTGCCAACAGAAACTAGTCCCAAAAACTAGATCCAAGGCCAAAATGGGACAAGTTCTCCCAAAAACTGTATCCGAGGCCTAGAGGGCCTGCAAAACTTACAGAATAGATAATCAACCCACAAAATTTGTAGGGGGCAATATTGCCCTTTGCTAAAAAAATTTTCCTTTTCAACTGATAAATCTGTAAGAGGGTAAAAAAATTCCAGATTTGACTGTGACCAAAGTATGTTGAGTTCACAGTCGAACTTAGTAGATTTGACCCTTTTGATCTCAATGGCGAGGTTAGATTTGCTTCAAAATACACCAAAAGAAACCTGTGATTTAAAATCACAATCAAGAAGTCCCCTAAAAATTGTTATTTCTCTCAACCTTTCTAATTCTCCAGGTCATCCAGGGATGCAAGAGAAGAGCATACTTGGTTTCAAGAAAGAAAAATAAATCAATATCTAAGATGTTCTAAATGAACTAACTCTAGACAATCTACTTGCTCTGATACCATGTTAGGATTAGCTATGGAGGTAGCTATCCCAGGATCAATATGTCTAAGAGCTAATCACAAGAATCGAAGAAGATCAACATGATAGAATAATATTCTATACAAAAGATAATGAGATGATACAATATTAATGATATGATACAATGAGAGGCCTTGGTTATAAAGACCAAGGTTGAGAGCTAGGATGTTTAGTCTTGTGACAAGTGTCACATTCCTATCACATGAGACAACTAGAGGATAGGATGCCAACTAGGTCTTATGTGTAGGATAAGACAACTATTAACACCTAGCAACAACTAGAAACAACTAGAAACATCTAGTAGACTCACTAAGTCAACTTAACATGTGAACATGTGTGTGAGTATTATTTAACTAATAAATAGTTAAATAATATTAATTATCCACACAACAAAGATTAAACCAGATAGGTAATAACCCTGTTCACACGAACATAGGAATCGTTGTTTGTAAGCTACGCAGCCCCTATGTGGATCTCCTTAAGGCTCTCTTTTGGTAAAAGGGGTTGATTATCCCAAGAGGTATGGGAATCGGCCCCTCCCTTCAAAATATTAATATATTTACTTTATAATATATATCCTTTATAATATAATATATATTGAATATTAATTTTAAGTATATTTAATTTAATTTATATTATTCAATTTAAATATATCTAATGCATAATATAATATATGCTTGATTTATAATATTTATGATATTTAAATCTAAATATATATTATAATTATATATTATATAAATAATATCTAAATTAATAATATTTATATTTATTATTATAATAATATTTTTAAATATATTTATGAGGATATAATCATAATATATCTTGTTTTTGATAATGTAAGCGGCAAAAAAGGGTGTCGATCCCATTACATATTAGCCAAAAAGGAGCACCAGAGTTCCATCAAAGAACCAAGAGAGAGAAACATATCGAACCAACAAGAAATAGCCAAAAAGAAACCCAAGCCCAAGACATAGAGGACTGACAGTAGACCAACAATAGACAAAACCGAAAGCACAGAAAAAGCCAGCAATGGCTAATTGAACATTTGGTCCCAATCTTCATGGTACTCCTTGAGTTATTTTTGCTTCATACCCTAGCTGGTAAGCTCGACATCCTAGAGGACCGTAAGAATTGTGGCCGACCGGTGCATCACTTTTGCAGAGAACTTGGTCAAAATCTTGAACTTCCTCTCCATCTCATTGATCCTAGCAGAGAGGGTTTCAATCTCCTTATCTTTGATAGCAACCTTGCCCCCCCTCTTCATCTTGTCAGCTTCCTTCACCACTTTCTCCAAGTTCAAAAATTCAGACCCCTTAACATTGAGCTCAGGAAAATTATTGGGCTCATCATCCACTTCACCCTCCATATAATATATCTTGTTAATTGTTTTAAATAAATATTATTTAATATTAATTAAATATATTTGATTTATAATGAGGATAATCAATTTAATTAATATGGGGACATGACATACCTTAATATCTTTGAGTGTTTGAACCATCCAAAGAAACTGAGCACAACAAAAAGATGTTGCAACATACTCTGCTTCTGTAGTTGACAAGAAGACACAATCTTGTTTTTTGCTATGCCAAGATACCAATCTTCCACCCAAGAAGAAGGCTGCACCACTAGTACACTTTCTATCATCAAGACATCCTACCCAATCAGCATCAGTATAGGTCAATAGAGTAAAATCATCATGCCTAGGATACCATAAACCATAATCAATAGTGCCATTGAGATACCTAAAGATCCTTTTGACTACATTTAGGTGAGATTGTTTAGGAGAAGACTGAAATCTTGCAACTAAGCATACATCCTACATGATATCATGCCTAGAGGCTGTCAAATATAGGAGGCTACCAATCATGGATCTATATAAGGTCTGATTTACATCAGGTGAGTCATCATCTTTACTTAGTTTGCATCTAGTTACCATAGGAGTACCAACTGGTCTACTTTCATCCATTTGAAATCTTTTGAGCATCTCTTTTGCATACTTAATTTAAGAGATAAAAATCCCTTTTTCAAGTTGTGAGACCTATAAACTAAGAAAGAAAGACAATTCTCCAAGCATAGACATCTCAAACTCAGATTTCATGATGTTAGGAAAGGCATGACACATGTTATCATCATTGCTACCAAAACTAATGTCATCTACATAGAAAACAACGACAAGAATATCCTCACCTTTTGCCATGAAATATAAGTTGATGTCAACTCCAGCTTTTTTGAACCCTTGTCCTTGCAAGTACTTATCTAATCTATAGTACCATGCTTTAGGGGCTTGTTTCAAGCCATACAATGCCCTTTTCAATCTATAGACATGATCTTGTTTTCCTTCACACACAAAGCCTTCAGGCTGCTCCATATAAACCTCCTCTTCAAGATCACCATTGAGAAATGTTGATTTAACATCCATTTGAAACACCTTAAAGTTCTTGTAAACAGAAAAAGCAAGAAATGTTCTAATGGCTTCAAGCCTAGCCATAGGTGCAAAAGTTTCATCAAAATCAATACCCTCAACTTGAGAACACCCCTTGCAGACAAGTATAGCTTTATTCCTAACTACCTTGCCCTTATCATCAAGTTTGTTTCTAAAGACCTATTTTGCCCCAATAAAATTCTTACCATTAGGTCTAGGAACAAGTTCCCATGTCTTGTTCTTTTCAATCTGACATAACTCTTCCTCCATGGCTTTAACCCAAAACTCATCTTTGTTGGCCTCCACATAGGTTTTTGGTTCCATTTCAAATATCAAGCATACATGTGCTTGATCACTTGTGTTGGCAAGCCTCCTCCTTGTTTTAACACCAGTATTTTTGTCTCCAATGATCAACTCTTGACGATGGTTTATTTGTAGCGTCTTTGAAGGAGTTTTGGCTATTGTCTCCATAGGCTTTTAGGAGTACCTTCTTGCACTTGAACTTCCACCTCTTCTTCTAATGCATGACCTTCTTCTTCATTATCTTCCATCTATTGTTCACAAGGCTACAGTCTTTCATCCACTTTAACATTAGTGCTTTCAATTACTCTTTTGACTCTTTTATTAAAACACTTATAGGCTGTACTATGTGTAGAATAGCCTAAGAATATACCTTCATCACTTCTAGGCTCAAAAATACCCAAATTATCATCATCTCTCTTGATAAAGCATTTACTATCAAAAAATCTAAAATAACCAACATTTGCTGACCTACCATGCCATAATTCATAAGGAGTATGTTTAGTTTTTACCCTTAATTGCACTCTATTTAGAGTGTAAACTGCTATATGAATTGCTTCTTTCCAATAGGTGTTATACAAATTTGCATCATGAAGCATTGTTCTTGCCATCTCCTTGACAGTTCTATTCATTCTTTTGGCTACTCCATTTTGTTGTGCTGTTCTAGGGGCTAAATATTGTCTTTTGATGCCATGACTTTTACAGTAGTCCTCAAATTCTTTTCAAGTGTACTCTCCACCCTTGTCTAATCTCAGGCATTTGATCTTGAAATCTGATTCTCTTTCAACCATCTTCCTAAATATCTTGAATCTGTCAAATGCTTCTAACTTATGCTTCAAAAAAGTCACCCAAGTCATTCTCGAATAGTCATCAATTAAAAGCATAAAATATCTTTCACCATTTAATGCCTTTGTCCTTGTAGGACCACATAAATTAGTATGAGCAAGTTGTAAAGGCCTAGTGGAAGAGTACTATTTGGACTTAAAAATAACTTTTGTTTGCTTACCTAGTTGGCATTCCTTGCAAGTCCTGTTGATTGGCTTGGATATGAGTGGCATATTCCTCACATTTTGGTTTTTGCTGATCTTGGCAAGATTGTCAAAATTTATATGACCAAGCCTCCTGTGCCATAGCCAACTTTCTTCAACTTGACCCATAAAGAAAACATGTCCATCTATATCTCTATTTTCAGTCTCTTGAAGGTTATAAATGTTCCCTCTTGTCCTTAATCCTGCTACAACTATTTTTCCAAATTTCTTCCTTATTTCACAACCAGGAGCATTAAATACAACATTGAATCCATTGTCACATATTTGACTTACACTCAAGAGATTATGTTGTAGACCTTCTACATAATACACATCATGCAATGGAGTATCATCATCTAAAAATATAGTACCTTTTCCTTTGATTTGAACATAAACATTATTTCCAAACTTGACTGATCCTCCTGTATAGTCTTCAAACTTGATGAACTTGGTCGTATCTTCTGTCATGTGGTTAGAGCACCCACTGTCTATAACCCATTGTTCTTTCTTCTTGACATGAAATACAGTTTGAACAATCATAGATTCAACTTTTTTGTCCATCGTAGGTCTCCAGACTAGTTTTGTCTTATCAGCATTAGAAGAAGTCATCTTGGAATGAACACTTATTCTATTTTGTTGCATTTTCAAGTTAGGTCTACAAAACTTAGCTATGTGACCAAAGTTATCACAATTAAAGCATCTCAACTTATTCAAGAATTGAAAAAGATTTCTTCTTACAAAACTTGTTCTTCTTCTAGAGCCAATCCTACATTCACTAGCCTTATGTCCATATTGGTTATAATGAAAGCAATAACCAAAGAAATGTAGATTATACCTGAATGGGATATTCCTCGTGATGCTTGACGGTTTTATGAGCCTTTTATTTGTGACATTAACAAAGCCATCAGTATGTTGAAGATCCTTGGAATGTGAACATTGACCTTCTTCAAACCCTAGACTAGTCTTATCTAGATTGTAGCCTCTTTGTTTTCCCAAAAGATCTTCTAATTTGTCACTATTGTCACACATGACAAGCCTTTTCCTCAAAGCTACAACTTCTGCCTCTAAAGAATGACATTCCTTTTCTTTGGTGTCTAAATGCATTTTTGTGACTTCTACAACCCTTTTGTCCTCTTCAAGTTGAAGCTTTAGGTCTGCAATTAATTTTTTACAGTCAATGACCTTGCTGATCAGATTTTCATGATCTTTTTGGGTCTGATTTCTTTGCACAACATCCTCCTTCTTGAGTCTTTTAATTTCACCAAGAGCACATTTCAACTCTCCTTCAAGATCAACCTCTTCTTCATCATTTTCAGATTGATCGAGCACTCTTTTCATTCTAATTTTCACTAATAACAACCCATGAACAAAGTTTCTTCTCCTTCTTCAAGAGAATCTTCTGAACAATTATATGTTACATCAGCATCCTTGATAAACATGCTTTTCTTCTTTTTAAACAAGTTCTTCTTTTTAGGATTATATTGTTTCTTCTTTATTTGTCTCGTATTTCTCCCTTCATCACTTTCAGGATCTTTATAGGGACATTGAGAAGCATAATGTCCTATCCTACCAAACTGAAACACTTGAATGAAAGCTTCCCCTTATACTTTCCCGATGACCCCTTTTTCAATCTGCTAACAAAGGTGGACTCTTGGTCATTCAATTCCTCTAAATCAAAATTTCTCTCTTTGTTCTTTTTGACTATTTTTAAAGCAACTTCCTTGCTGGTAGAATCATCATTACAAACCTTCATCTCATAAGCAGTAAATGTTCCATGAAGTTCATCTAAGGTAAGTTTGTTTATATCCCTCTCTTCTACAATAGATACTTTAGAATCATACTTAGATGTTAGAGACCTTAGTACCTTCTTTACAACTACTTTTTCTTCCAAGGATTCGCCAAGACCACAGATAGTATTGACTGTTTCTTGTACCCTCAGAAGGTAATCAACAACCTTCCCTTCTTCACTCATTTTAAGACTCTCAAACTTGGCTCTAAAGGTGTGCAATTTGGCTTCCTTGACTTTGGCATCACCCTGATAGATACTAGACAACTTATCCCAAATAGCCTTTGCAGACTTGCAATCCATAATCTTGACAAGGATCTCATTAGTCAAGCCACAACAAATAGTATTTTCAGCCTTAGCATTACTGTCATAAGCCTTCTTTTCATTAGTAGTGGAAGGTGGTTTTGTTTCAGTATACTCATTCTCTAATGTTGCCCAAACTTCATAACCTAGGGAAGACAAGTAGGACTCCATTCTAAATTTCCAAAAAGCATAACTAGTGCCATAAAATAATTGTGCTTTGAATGTAGAATAACCTTCCTGATTGGCCATGACAAGTACTCCACTATTAGGATCTCCTAAGTTGATTAAACTTTAAACAAGGAACCTAAGGCTCTGATACCACTTGTTGGAGTACATGACCACTAAGAGGGGGGTTAATCAGTGGTCTAATGAGCAATCAAACTTTTTCACTATTTAACACACTTGTTTATAATGCATAGAAATCTATGACACTTCAATCATTGAGACATTAGATGTTGAATGTATCACCATAACAAGTACAATTAAGCATAACAAGACAAACAAAGATGATCTAGTCAAACAACATATGCCACAACATCAGAAAGAGAGGTGACACAAGTATTTTTGAGTGAAAAACCATAGAAGGGTAAAAAACCACTATGAAAATAGATTTTATTGGGCCTCACTAGCCAATCCTCACGGGATACAATTTATGTGCCTCACTGGAAAATCAGCCTCACTGGCAATCATGATGTCTCACTGACAACAAAAGATGTCTCACTGACAAAATAGATTACATCACATATTTGAATGAAAATAAAAATACAAAGGGTCTCTCAGTTTCTCTACATAACATTTCCCTTATCAGTTTTTGCAAATCATCTTCTTGATACAACCTTATTTTCCCAAATGCACTTCTGACAAAAACTCTTCCAAAAACCTTCTAGCTCTGCACTAATTTCTAACTCTGCATGCATAACTCAATATAAACTATGTTTGCAACACAAACTACAATCACAACATACTAAAACCCTATATACTCTTCTGTAGAAAGAATGCATAACATATATGCATACAAAACCATTACAATTATGCCTATTTACTAAGTGTCCCCTTCAAATTCTTAAACTTCTGCACATATTTTACATAGTCAAGACATAAACATCATGAATGTCTTCACAAGATCTGATAGTCACCTTCACATATCACCAACAAGAACAATTCAAAACATCATACAATCCTTAAAACAAATTTCTCTGGCCCTCAAGGTCATTTGCATAATAGAATAGGGCAGTTGGAGCATGGTTAGGAGAAACCACCCATCAAAATTATGCTAGCATAAGATCCATTATATTTTGAATGAAGTTTAAATATCTGTCATCGATTGAGTCTTTGGCACCCTCATAAGGGCTATTGATCTACATCTCCCACTTAAACCAATAGGTGCAATTGTGGAGCCCAATATTCCCTAACCAATGGGGCTGGTCAGATCATGACGAAGACCCCCTTAAGTGTTCACTTAAGTGAACCTCAACTTATAATAACCAGTCAATGCATAAAAAGGAATAAAGTGCATACGGTTAAGAAGGGTTTTGAGCCTTTGAACAACATAAGAGTGTTTTAGGGTTTGTGTCTCGAAAACCTAAGAATGCAAACCCTAATCAAGGAAAATGATGCATTAAACAAGCTAGACTCATCAAAAGAAAAATGTGAGAGACATTGATGACTTCAAGGATGGTAAAAATAAGACACAACATATAGTATTGTCCTAGAAGGATTATATGATAAAATAGGGCATAAAAGGTCAATAGAAACTGAACTTATCAGATCTTCAAAACTTGTAACATGCACTATATCCAAGCCAACTATGCTTTGATGAGAGAAAGACAAGGTTAGCAACAAAAGAGACAAATGATGACAAGAATACCAAGAAGACACATTACATGTAACTTGAAACACAAAGTAACCAAACATGCTTTGGATCACACAATGCCAAAGAACTTGACCATACTAAGAAAAGAGAATCATGAAGGTTTATCATGACAACATAAAGATTTGAATGCATGAAGGGAAGGCTTGATATGAGTACATGAAGGACATTTGACATCAATGCCACCAATAGGATCTCATGCCAACAACTTCTCTAGATTGTGGTACCCCAAAGTACCACCCTGATGCTTACAGTAACATAAGGACTATCCACTAATCTCCAATAAGTTTTATACATGCTCCAATAATGGTGCAAAGTGCTCTACATAGAGACAAACACTTTTATAGTAAACATACCTCCACCAAACTATTGTATGAGTTGATCCACTCCTTTGTCTCCTTATTAGAGTTTATCCTAGATGGATTGATTTGATTTTGGCTTCCTCTATTTCCTCTTTCCCCACACAACAAAAAAAAATCTATTTTCTAGCATTGATTAATGTCTTAGCTTGTGAAGAAGTTTCCTTTTATATTTTAGACTTACCTACATATGCATAGAGCGTGAATTCAATACCATTCAAGACCAACCTATATTGATTTACTCTAATCAAGTATATGGAAGACTCAAATGTAGAATTAAGAACTCCCAAAGATTACTGTAACCATATACAATGGTACGAGATCAACCGTACCTCATCCATGGACTTTAAACAACCTCCAAAGTTTACTTTGCATGATTTAAATTTATTGAAATATCTACCCCTTCTTTCAACAATCCTAAGGAATTTGGATTAGGATGATTTTAGTCTTTAATCCAAGTTCCACTATTAAATTTTGTGAAAACAAGATTGTTTTTTAACACATGTCAAATAGAGAATGCACAAGTTCCTTCCGTTCAACTATTTTTTATGTGAAAGAGCTTGGTTAACTCACCTTTTTCTCGAGACCCATTGTTTCTAATACATGGACCTTTCTTCATTATGGCACATGATAATTGATCATCTATTTTAGAGCTACAATCAATGTACTTCCCCTTGTTCACTTATGTAATATTCTTATTTTTCTTTTTTTTGTTCTTTGAAGGATCCAAATCCATATATGATGCGGAGGAACGTGCAATATCTTACTAAACAGGGTGAACAACCCATTAAAACCCACCAACCTAGGGATTAGGCTTCATTTTCTTTAATAACCCCTTACTTAAGACCACATAATACCAAAATATGCTTCCATTTTCTCATCGGCCAGACCTAATCTATTGGCCACCTCCTAATTTCTTTCATCGACATGCTATTCTTTCCGATGGCTAACATCCATCACCCAGACTTATACTGTCGGAGTGACTCCTCCATTGTCCTCCGATATACATACTTACTCCGATGACCTCAAAGGCTCCTTCAAATTGCACTGTCGGCGAGACACACATCTTCGGTCAAACATTTCTCAACCTCGCTGATGGGAACACTTACGCCGATGCACTCCTTCTATTGGCATGACCCATTACTATCGGTGAAGCCTCTAACAAATTCCCCAATGGTGCATTTCACACTGATATTTCTTGTCGGCGATACCTCACTACA
Organism: Cunninghamia lanceolata; assembly: GCA_027924645.1. NCBI lineage: Eukaryota > Viridiplantae > Streptophyta > Pinopsida > Cupressales > Cupressaceae > Cunninghamia > Cunninghamia lanceolata. The sequence continues at coordinate 38,382,920 of BSBN01000391.1, read as the reverse complement.
ATCTTCCCGATCGGTATGACCTTCAACCGTCGGCCCACGATCAATTTCTCAGCCCGATACTTATGCTCACGCCGATGCCTTTAGCCAAGGTTGCTATCGATGAGACTTTCACTGTCGGAAGGACATAATTTCCTTAAGCCAATGCCTTTGACTCTCGCCGATGAACCTTTACCTTGAACCATTTCATTGAACCGTTTTATTGAACCACTGCCTTGAACCTTTCGGTTGAACTGTTACTTTGAACCATTTGTTCGAACCATTTGCTTGAACCAAATGAACCTACGAGTTCATTTAACTGTTGAATTCGTGAACTTCGTTGAACCGTTTCTTTGAACCAGTTCAGCACGATGGTTCACTCCGATGGTTCAATGGTGAGGTTCGCTGCGACTTAACACTTCGAGCAAAAAATTATCTCCTCAGCCCGATGCCAAGGTTCACGCCGATGCACACAGAGATTTCTTTCTGCGATCGCTTCTATATATCTCACGAGGCTTTCTTCTTTTCCCGTTTGGTTGTAACTATCTTCCACAATACTGTTGCCGTTTTCTGCAACTAAACACACACACAGATTTCTAATCTAGTACAAATCAAAACAACACAGAACAACAGAGAGGAGAACTAAAAATAGATTTGCATTCCACTGGTCTCGACCGAGGTCTCGACCAGTGGAATGAATCAAAACTCGATTGCTCTTACAAAACACTAAATTTTATTTCTCTTTCTGAGATTACACGTTTCGCTATTGCTCCTCTTTTCTCTTCTTCCTTTTCTCTCCTCTTTAACAAACATGGACTGCCTATTTAAAGGCTCACTTCTTGGCAGTTACACACGATGGAATCTCAATTGATTCGTCACCTCTGCCATTTGTTACACGACAGTTACAACTCAAACAGTTACAACTACTTCTTGCCAGCTATGCCAAATCGGCTCACAACATGGGACTATCTAGGGGACACATTTGTCCAAATCAAAACAATTGGTGCTAGGCCTTACAATAATTAAAATGATAATAGGGGGCTTCTTGACGGTAATGGGGTGCTCTTGCACCATACTTCCAGACTTGAAAAATTTCCATGTCCCATGGAAATGCTTGGTGAGAACTGCAACAACTCTGTTCTCTTGGTGTCCTCAAACTTGATGCCTCTGCTACTTGTACCCTTCAACTGTGACTCCTCTCAATGGAGTTTAACTGGCTGCTCCTCAAGATGCTGCTATAAGTCCAACCTTAATGCTGCACCAACACTTCTGTCCCTCACCTAGGAGTCCTCTCTTGCCTCTCTCCCCAGGACTTTTGGCGACACTTACTGGACCTCCTTCTCAGGCCCTAGAACCATCTCCTGTGGTTCCATGACAGATCTCTTATCTGCCTGCTTGCAGCTTGTGGACATGCATCTGCAACCACAAATATTAGCAAACCAAAACACCAATCTCTCACTTAGATTCCTAGAGCTTTCCCTAGCTCTGATACCAATTTGATGTGGAGGAACGTGCAATATCTTACTAAACAGGGCGAACAACCCATTAAAATCCACCAACCTAGGGATTAGGCTTCATTTTCTTTAATAACCCCTTACTTAAGACCACATAATACCAAAATATGCTTCCATTTTCTCATCGGCCAGACCTAATCTATCGGCCACCTCCTAATTTCTTTCACCGACATGCTATTCTTTCCGATGGCTAACATCCATCACCCAGACTTATATTGTCAGAGTGACTCCTCCGTTGTCCTCCGATATACATACTTACTCCGATGGCCTCAAAGGTTCCTTCAAATTGCACTGTCGGCGAGACACACATCTTCGGTCAAACATTTCTCAACCTCACCGATGGGAACACTTACACCAATGCACTCCTTCTATCGGTAAAGCCTCTAACAAATTCCCCAACGGTGCATTTCACACCGATATTTCTTGTCGGCGATACCTCACTACAATCTTCCCGATCGGTATGACCTTCAACCGTCAGCCCACGATCAATTTCTCAGCCCGATACTTATGCTCACGCCGATGCCTTCAGCCAAGGTTGCTATCGATGAGACTTTCACTGTCGAAAGGACATAATTTCCTTAAGCCGATGCCTTTGACTCTCACCGATGAACCTTTACCTTGAACCATTTCATTGAACCGTTTTATTGAACCACTGCCTTGAACCTTTCAGTTGAACTATTACTTTGAACCATTCATTCGAACTGTTTTCTTGAACCAAATGAACCTACGAGTTCATTTAACTGTTGAACTCGTGAACTTCGTTGAACCATTTCTTTGAACCTGTTCAGCACGATGGTTCACTCCGATGGTTCAACGGTGAGGTTCGCTGCGACTTAACACTTCGGCCAAACAATCATCTCCTCAACCTGATGCCAAGGTTCACGCCGATGCACATAGAGATTTCTTTCTACAATCGCTTCTATATATCTCACGACGCTTTCTTCTTTTCCCGTTTGGTTGTAACTATCTTCCACAATACTGTTGCCGTTTTCTGCAACTAAACACACACACAAATTTCTAATCTAGTACAAATCAAAATAACACAAAACAACAGAGAGGAGAACTAAAAACAGATTTGCATTCTACGGGTCTCGACTGAGGTCTCGACCAGTGGAATGAATCAAAACTTGATTGCTCTTACAAAACACTAAATTTTATTTCTCTTTCTGAGATTACACGTTTCACTATTGCTCCTCTTTTCTCTTCTTCCTCTTCTCTCCTCTTTAACAAACATGGACTGCCTATTTAAAGGCTCACTTCTTGGCAGTTACACACAGTGGAATCTCAATCGATTCGTCACCTCTGCCATTTGTTACACGACAGTTACAACTCAGACAGTTACAACTACTTCTTGCCAGCTATGCCAAATCGGCTCACAACATGGGACTATCTAGGGGACACATTTGTCCAAATCAAAACAATTGGCGCTAGGCCTTACAATAATTAAAATGATAATAGGGGGCTTCTTGACGGTAATGGGGTGCTCCTGTACCAATATACAACTTCCAACATGTTTCTTCCATATGCCTATCATTACTAGAATGTGTGTTATGGTGATTATACTTGCATTCCTCTTACCCTTCACTTGCCTTTTCCTTTTTCCTTTTCACCATCTTGTTTTGTCCTTTACCCTACTATTTACATGATAGAAAGAAATCCTCCTTTTCTTGTCTAACTCCAAATAATGAACTTAGGGTTAAACCCTCATCTATATCCATGGGTTTGGCCATCAACATGAGCTTCTTGAGGTGTTCAAATATCCTAGACCAATATATTCCATGAGCACCTTCTAACCTATAACATCCTTATAGGAACTTGAAATGCCTTCTTTTTAAATTCAATAGTTTGTGGTTGTATATTTTGGCCCGACCTTTTTCTATAGTAGTGCAATTAAATGGATATCTCTTCTTCATGACAAATAGGGTAAAATTGTTTTTGAAACAATCCCTTAAAATCATCTCACTTAGATATTGGTGGTACTTTCCAAATTTGCAACAAAGAACCATAACTTTCATGTCATTCTAGAGCATGTTTGGATAGATTTAACCATGCAAGATAGAACTTTTGATGAGGACTCATCTTGTGCAAGCTGAAGTAGACCTCCGTTTGAATAATCCATTGGTCTAACAAGTCTCTATGCTAACCTATCCATTAAAGAGATGCATATCAATCTTAACTTCAGCCTTAAACAAAACATTATTCCCACTAAAAGATAATCATCCTTGGTCTTGTTCAACCATATTGGGCTCTTCTTCTTTTAACTTTCTTGACAAAACTTTCTAGTATCACATCATCCCCTAACCTTATAAGCCTTGCTTCATCCTCATTCATTTTCTGTAACTTTCTTTATACTTGTTTCGAATCAGTCTTTTCACAAAGAAGGTTAACCTTATACGTAACCATCCATATAAAATGTGTTACAAAATATCGTGTGGTTGAAGAGGATATAATGTTTGATGTGTACAATTTAACTTCATTGAAACAAATTGCCTCAAAGTTCTCCAAAAATCTTGTGTTAGACTATAATATTCATGTTCATGAACGTATGGAATTTTATCGAATTTTGACGTTGATCGAAATTAAGCTATCACCTGTATACACGCAAGGATGTATTCAGTAGTCAACAAGGGAGGCATGCATGCACCAGTCAATACGGATCTATAATTATTTTTTTCTCAAAAATGTTAGTAGGTCAATACTTTTACATGAGGCGTGGTCAATATGTCTTTAATTTCTAGAAAAGCCGTATGAGTTGAAGGTCTTCTCTCAACCGCACAATGCCCTCCATTGTATTGTTGTTATCTCCCACTATACTCAACAGACCCATTTCTCTGAGATTTATAATGTCCATGCAATTCAAACAGTAAGTATATTCAAATGAAAGTTTTATGATATAATTTGCTGTTGAAAGAAAATTTCAGTTATAATAACACAGAAAAGGCAAAACAATTTCTTTAAAAATTAAAATGTACCTCTTTTCTTTTTTTAGTACCTGCTTTTGGTAATATTATAGCATCCGCTGAGGTTTATTTAGTTATTAATCTATTAACAGTAAACCAATCAAGACACATGATTATTTTGGACAAATTTGATATAAATTTGAATTTTTTCCTATGTTAAGACGATAAAATTTTAACGAAAATTATTGAAAATAATTTATCTCTATTGTGATTGGCTAAAAAAAAATACCTCTTCTCTGGGCGAGAGAGTGCGACAAATACCTATAAATGTGGAGAGAAATTCAGTTTGAGGGGAGGATGTGGCAAGTAAACAAATTATGAACACTAATCTTACCTCCCACTAGTGGCTATAATTCTCAGAGTGAAAAATCATCAGTTTTTTAGAATTTAATTTTTTACTTCATTACCTAAACTTCAAAATTACTTTTAGATACAAAATCCTTATGATTTATAGTTATAATATTAATAATACTATTAATAATATTATTAATATCGATTATTAACACTTCATATATTATCTTAATTGATATTATAATATTATAATAATATAATAATAAGCATAAACATAAATATAATATAATATAACAATATAATAAAAAACAAAAATATAATATAATACTATATAAAAATTTATAATATTAGAATAATGTAGTAATATAAATATATTATTATCATATTTATATTATAAACATTGTTTATTATCAATAAATAATTAATTATACTATTTCATTAATATTTAATCTAAAAAAAATTATAAATTATATTATAAATATTACAATTTTGTTATAATATTTATATTGGCTTTAAAATTTTTTATTTTTTTAACATTATTGGAATCCAGTTTGGATATACAACAAATATTTATTCTAAGAAAAAAATTAAGTCAAATATTATATCAATTAATATTATACTATATTATAATACTATAATATCAATTAAGATAATATATCAAGTGTTATAATATATATTAATAATATAATTAATATTATTATTAATATTATAACTATAAATAATAATTGTTGGTTTGACAAAAAGTAAATTTGAAGTTTACATAATAAATTAAAAAATTAAAACTAAAACACAACTATAATTATAACTAAAACACATACTATAATTACAACACTACAAGGTAGGTAATGACCACTACGTGGCACTTTTTTTTTGTGTGGGCATAGCATGATCAAGCTTATCAATATTCAATTGATATTTAAACTATAATATTACAAAGTGATATATTTTGAAGGAGTCATCAAGGATGTGTTTTTCAATCCCAAACATTGGTAGTTGAAGGGTTGTTATTGTAGATAGCCACATTTTCTCCTTGTTAAATTGCATTTATAATTGAGATTGAATAGTTTAAATTTTCAATTTTAATATTTTAAACAATAGAAAATTGTTTTATTGTAGAGGAAAACAAAGTCCAATTTAAATTTGTACAATAGAAGTAATATATATAAAATCTAAAATAATAATAGTATAAATAGAAAGTAAATACTATATATAGTATTTTCACTTACAAAATTTTGTTAGGGAAAAAAAACTCAACACAATAAAATTCTTCTCTATCGCATAAAACTCAACCATTCTCTAATACAACAATGAATCTCTTACTTCACCTTTAATAATGTGTGAATATTTATAGGCACATCAAAAGCAATTTTACACATTGCATGAATCATGTAAAAGTCAATTATGAGAGCTTTAAAACATGGGCAAAAATAGAAAATACCCAAAATAGAACCAAAAAATAAAAAACCTAAAAATTATCCAGCTTGTAAAGTATATAAAACATAGTGAGACTATCCCTCACCTATAAAACATGCACATACAACACTTGTCCAACATTCTCCCACTTTTTAAACACTTTGCATTGAGGGTCGTAGTTTTAAACTATCGATTGTTAAAGGTAATCATGCCCATAGAATTTCTACACCAATAAAAATTCGCAATATTCATAGCCTTTGTAAACAAATCAACAACATTATTTTTTGTATCAACTTTTTCCAATAGTACCCACTAGTTTTCAACCATATATTGTACTCAATACGCTTTGACTATCATTGTTAACCCTTACCATTTTTTGTTTCAAACCAATAGTCGAGCACAACCTCTATAGCCACTCTGCTTTCTTACATATGAATAGCCACCATGTACTCAACATTTATTGTATATAATGCAACCACTATGTAATCACTGCTTGTCTTTTGTTCTCTCAACTTATTGCTCCTTGAAAAAGATTGAATACATATCCACTAGTGGATCTTCAACACTCAAGATCTCTAGCCCAATCAATATCCACAAATCCTTGTAATTTCAAAGTTTTATTTGCATCATCTCTTCCTTGATAATAAATTGCATAAACTAAGGTGCCATATATATAACTAAAAATCTTTTTCACAATAACCCAATGTTCTTTACCTAATTTGGACATATATCTACTCACAATTTCCACCACATGTGCAATGTCAAGTTTAGTATAAACCATTGCAAACATGAGGCTACCAACAACACTAACACGATGCATCTAACACATTTCTTCAATTTTCCTTTCTATTTTAAGACACTGTTTAGTAGATAATTTCTTATTAATAGGAAAGAAAGTACTCACAAGTTTACTATCATGCATCCTAAATCTCTATAAAATCATTTCAACATATTTATTTTGATGTAAACACAAATATGTATTTACATGATTCTTTTTAATTCCTATGTCCAGAATAAATTTTGCAGCACTAAAATATTTCATATCAAACTGAAGTTTAACTAAAGTGGTCATTGTCATATTGTTACCAATTAATAACATGTCATCTACATACAACACTATGATAACAAATTTTTTATCTTTCTATTTGAAATACATTAGATAATAACAATTTTTTTTATCTTTATATTTGAAATATATTAAATAAAATCACCCCTCAACTATAAAACATACAAAGTATATAACATTTATTCAACATTTATATCCAAAAAATTAAGTGAAGTGCGCATCTGTTTTGAAAATTTTCCATATTTTATTTGCATCTCTTGATCAGGGATAGAAAGGAAAAATATATATTGTAATATTCAAATTGTATTTGAAAATATGGAGGAACTATACAATTCGTTAGAATTTAACAATCCGTCCTCCCCTGCTACTCTCCATGTGTCAATCAACAAGAGCAATAACTACTGCTAACGAGCATTGAGGGATTCTGTAATCGTTGCATTTGATTTAGATGAAGATGTACCAGAAGTGGAAGTTTCACCACGTACTTTGTACCCCACGTCTACGAATGCTAGCTGCAAAGGTTTCTGAAAACCAATCTCAGCTTTACTTGACAGCATTGTGACCACCTCAGACATCGATGGCCTATGACTGGCAGAAGCTTGTATGCACAGAAGAGCAAGGTTTATCACCCGCACCACCTCTTCTTCACTTTAGCCTTCCATCTCCTCTTCACTTTCCACGACCTCTAAAACCTTGTTTTCTTCGTATAGGATCCAAACCTGCCATAAGTTTTTGTTGAAAAGGATCAAACTTTTTAAATGATAGAATGACGGGATCAAAGGATTAAAAGAATATAATTAGAGTTCTAAAATACCCATTGAAGCAGATATTCCATATGAGGTGGTTGCTTCAAGTCAATGCTTTTTCTACCGCTGACAATTTCAAGAACCACCACACCAAAGCTGTAGGTGTCAGCTTTCTCTGTTAGTTGCCCATGGCTAGCATATTCAGGAGCCGTGTATCCTCTGCAAAAGAAAAAGAAATGGTGTTAATATCTCTATTGAAAACTTTGATTTGAAAAACAGTGGAGTAAGGAAGGTTTTTTCTCACAAGGTTCCTGCAAATTTTGTGCCAACATGACTTTTATCATTTGGAAGAAGTGGTGCCAGCCCAAAATCTGCTATTTTTGCCTGAAAGTTGTCGTCAAGTAATATATTGCTTGATTTAATAAGACGATGGATGATACAGACATGAAATTCCTCATGCAGATAGGCCAGACCACGAGCAGTGCCCAGTATAATGTTGAACCTTTCCTTCCAACTCAAAGGCTTTTTAAGTTCTCCTGCATGTAGGGCAATTCAATAGGGTTTCAAAACCTATCACATTTGTTGTAACAGATGAAAGAAGCAAAAGAGGAAAGTTAAGGAATAGCAAACCAAATAATATTCTGTCGAGGCTACTGTTGGGCATATACTCATAAACCAGGAGTCTTTCTGGGCCTTGTCTGCAACATCCAAGTAAACACACAAGATTTCTGTGATGAACATTCGAAATGAGCTTCACCTCGCTTTCGAATTCAGATACTGCGGGGGCAGAGCGACCTAATGTCAGCTTCTTTACTGCCACAACTTTGCCATTTTTCAACGTACCCTACAAATAACAATTAACCATCAGTTATAACGAAAGTTGAATAGATTAACATAGAAGCCCAATGAGTTCAGGAAATAACTGATAATTTACCTTGTATACTTCACCAAACCCTCCTTCTCCAAGCTTATTTGCTTGATCAAAATTGTTGGTTGCCTTTTTCAGTATCTTGAAGTCAAAATATCCTGGCCAACGAAGTTCTTTTGCTCCTTCGGTATCCACTGTTTCAGGAAACACATTTGTTATATTAGTATGGTTAACTTTAACCAGCTGGTGCATTGCAAACGACCGGTTGCTTGACATTTGTACGAAACAGTCGAAACGGTCGAATGGAGTGTACGGCACAGCGACTAGTAGATGGCGGAGAAGAAAGTCGTCAAAACAGTACTAAAGTTTTGTCAACTGGTGCGTTGCTGGAAAAAGCCGTACCAGTTGGCAAACTCACTGGCTGTTTACGGCTAGTATTAAGATCAAATCGACTTACAAGACTGTTGCTTCTCTATAGTATATAATATATTTAGCTTTTGAGTGTTTACCTTGTTTCTTCCCTGGCCGCATTATCTGCTTCCGGAAGACAAGGAGACAAATTATAAGGCCAAGTAGGAATATCCCTCCCACAACACCAATTATTATCCACACTTTAGAACTCACCTTCTTCCCTGAAAAACAAAATGGAGAATACCTCAACTATGAATAAAATCATTGTAATGTTTCCCGCTGTGTTTTGTGGTCTTCTCTGTTTTGATCAGATGGCCTCGTGTTTTTTGTTACGGGTGCATTTTCTAGTTTGGTTCGGTGCCAGTATTGCCTGAGGGGTGGTGGGCTGGTGTTCCTTTGTGTTGGCGGGGAGGCTTGGTTGGTGTTTTCGGTTCTGCTTTGCTCGGCGGCGCGGGTTTGGTCTTTTGGTGGTGACCGGTTGTCGAGCCTTGGCATGTTGGATGGGATGGCCTTTTGGTGGTGGCTGTTTGTCGGGGTTTGGCGTGTCTGATGGTAGTTTATTCTTCTGTTTTTTTTTATCTTTTTCTTTACCATGTTTTATCTGGCCATCACAGGGCCCTGTTATGTAACTTTCTGTTTATATTTTAGTCTTACGATTGTTGAAATTTATGTATAAACTCTTATCCTTTAATTTATGGGTGCTCCGTCACCTTTTTCTGGTTAAAAAAAAAAAAAAAAAAAACTCTTCGAAACCTCTAACCGATTTAGGTGATCGACTGAAGGCGAAGAATTTTTCCTTGTTACTTGATTTTATGAAATTACATTACAGAAATTTATAAGGAAATAGGGATTGTGGAGTAACCAGAGCACGAGACTCGAAATAGTGACTAACATGAAATTTATTAGGGCTTCCCTTATTGGTAAATCTTTGCCTAAATTTGATGGTCGTATGGTCGTATTTAGTCATTTAGCCGTAAAATACAACTAATAAAAGCACCAAAAAGTGCTATCAAATGGCTGATAGGCACAAATATTTATAGGCCTATCACTAAATAGTTTATATTTTTATTTTTATGGAAAGTCATTACATGTAGTTGTTGGTAGACAAGGCTATAAATACAATAAGAAGTTCAATTTTTTTTTGCAAATAAAAATAATTGAGTGATATTAAATGAATAAGCCCAAGAAATAAATCATGAATGAACTAAATAAATTCTAAGCAATCAAGAGATTAGGTGAACCGTGCCATACCTAAATAATGTAGGATAATAAAATCCATGTTACTAATTTTCTATCGACCAAGCATTGCACAAAATAACTCTTAAAAAACATATATGTATGAAGTGTGTGTTTGAATCAACTATGTGTGAAGTGATTGAACTAACATTGTGTGAAGAGTGTGCTTTAACTTTGGCATTCACTTTGTGTGTGTTTTTTCTTTGGCATATTTGAACTCGAGTGTTTACTTGTGTGTGATTGAACTAACTTTGTGCATGAAGCATGTTTAAAATTTGGCACATGTTCACTCTCTATGTGTGAAGTGTGTGTTTTAACTTTGACATTCATTTTGTGTGAATTGTGTGTGTGAAATTTAATTTGGGCATTCACTTTGTCTAGTGTGTGTATTTGAACTTTACCGTGTTTTATAAATTTGGCACCCACTTTATAAGTGTGTTCAGAGTTTGGAATATTTGAACTTAAGTGTTAATGCATGCTTGTACTAAATTTGTGTAAATGAATTATGTTTGAACATTGGCATATTCACTTTTTGTTTATGTAAATTGTGTGTGTGTGGGAAATTTAATCTAGGCATTCACTTTGTAGTGTGTGTTTTTTTTAAGAAAAAATGTTATTCACTTTTTGTGGTATACGTGTTTGAACCAACTTTGGAATTTGTTGTGTATCTATGTGAGCTTGAAAGAACTTTCACATTTAGTTTTTCTTTATTTATGAATGAACTTAAGCTAATACATTTTGTGGAGTGTACATGAACAAAATTTGATATTCACTTTGTGTAGAATGCAATTGAAATATTTGAAATTCTTTATTTTGTGTGTACAAATGAGCCTTGGATATCGTTTTGTGTAGAGTGTATGAATGAACTTTGATGTTCACTTTATGTGGAATGTGCTTGAAAGAACTAACATTCCTTTTTTGTGTGTGTGCACGAATGAACTTTGGATATCATTTTGTGTGATGTACGAATAAACTTTGATTTTCACTTTTTGTGAAATGTGTCCACAAACAAACTTCAATGATGTTCATTGTGAGTCTTTGTGTGTTTGAATAAATTTTGACTTTCATTGTGTGTGTGAGAGAGAATAAACTTTGACATTCATTGTGTGCATGTTTGAAAGTTAACTTTGGCATTCATTTAACTTTGAAAGTTAAATGATTTTTTGTTTGCAACTAGTTGAATATGAAAGCACAGATAAGTCATGGCCTAACAAGGTATCCCAGAAATAGATTTGTTGAAGAAGCCGTTGAAAATTTAAAAGAAATGCATTTGGCAATGTTAACTTCTAGTCTGTGTCTAATAAAAAGATATATAATGGAAGCGGTTAGAAAATCAACACCAAGCAATAAATCAGGGTTAATGATAGAGCTGATGGCAAATGAATTTGTAACTGCACCAATGAACTATTCCTTGAAAATTTCCATTGATATTGCTCTCATTGTATTATGATTATGGAAAGATTCGGAAATCTTCATGGAAGGTTTGAAGAGATTTCAAAAACAACTTGAAGTGAATGATAGCTGGCATCAAAAACCTCAATCTTATCTGCTATTTAGGTTGAGAACGAGTAAGTTTCTCCCAGACATATACATGAAGCATGAAAGCGATACAAAGAATCTGCGGCCTGGCTAAAAATGGACAGCAGGATATGTAGCAGTTATGATTTAGAATCTTTAAAGCAAATGGGGTTGGCAGATGTATTGCCCAAATTCTATAACCTTTGCCAGTTTCCTTACTCTCATCTCGTGTCAAATGGAGGTTTAGAAAAATGTATCAGAGAGTAATGGGAAACAAGATTTTTGTCAGATAATATAGTTGGAATGCTCAAAGTTGATATACATGCAAATGCAAATGTTAATACGTTTAGAAGAAGTCACGGCCTAGATTCTATTTAAAACTATGGTTTCCATCAAATGCATGAAATACAGAACATGCACAAAGTGTATTTGTTGAAAAAGCATCAGAAACTTTTGAGCAAATGCAGCTGGTAGTTGTAAGCCCAACTTCAACGTCCTCCGCCAACGCATTTCCAGCCTGTGTTTAAACATCAACAACACATTAAGAATAGGGTTTCTTGCAGATATTATCGCTGGGAGCGCTCTTGTAGACATGCATGCAAAATGTGAAAGCATAGACAAGGTCGTTACTTCACAAAGGAAATGTTACCTATTAATGTCGTGATTGCGGGATATGTACAAATTATTGAAATATGGTGAGCACATACAAATTATATCATTACACAAGAATAACAAACAATATAGAATAATATATTATTGTCTTTGGATGATGTTGCAATACAATTCAATGGCTTTTTAAAGCCTTATTATTCTCGTATATAACTTCTTATAGGAGAGTAACTTCCCAAAACCTAACTTATAAACTAACATTTATTTAATATGCATAAACTAATAATGTAATACTATATGACTATTATGCCAACATTCCCCCTCTTATTACATTGTTCCTGTAAAAGTACCACGGGACCCCCCCATAAATGCTAACATACTAAACAAAGTTGATTACATAATATGAATACATATTTTATAGAAGATCTTCTCTCAAAGAACAAATCTTTAATCAAGCGGGGCTCCATCATGCTGTCTCTTCTACCCTCAGAAAGGCATAGCTTCGAGCTGTGTTCTTGAGCTCTTTAGTTCCAAGCTCTCAATCACAAAGTCTTGAATTATTCGACAATGAACCCTAAGAGATACGACAGATCTCTGCCATTGTCTAGTGACCGCGAAAGGGTATAATTCAAGATCATATACTCTTTGAAGCTCGCTGGACAACAATCCATATTGAGCTCAACACCAAATCCCAAATCTGTCTCCAAAACAAAATCTTCACAAAACATACATTCTTCATATATGTTAGCTCCATCAGCATCAACAAAGAAAAATAAAACAACCAAAACTAAAAATGCTTCTCATGGAAAGCATCATCTCAAAGTGAGAAGCTGACTTGAGATGATAGAAAATCCTCCATCCTCCGATGCCGCCTGCCTCCAATATGACCCTGTTACACTTTAAACAACTGATGTCTTTGATGAGTCTTTGGAGGCCTCATCAGGTGTAGTATAAATGGCCTCGAGAGCACAAGCAATGTTTGATTATATCAACATAGTCATGATAAAATAAAATGAACAAGTGTCAGATTCCACCAAAAGTGCACCTTTTACAATATACTGTAAACACAATAATCCTTATTTCTCCAAGATATTAAAAAAAATCAAATACTTGCAAGTTTGTGTATAAATAAAACCTTATATCTCCAATGACAAAGTAATATTTAAAATGGAAAAAATTTAACCTTATACCGCCCAAGTTTTGAACTCATAACCTTCTCACACCAACTATTAATTCCTCCAACTCATCTATATATGAGTTACCTCCAACAATCACAATGATAGTTAAAATTCTAAGATTTGAACGTTTACTAAAATCCTTTCACTTCAAACGCTGACCTAAAAAATGCCAAATATCACAGATATTAACTAGTTATTTTCCTATACCTCTGCCCATTGTTCATTTCACATGGCCTCACACAGACTTTAATAGCTTCACATGGCTTCACACTGCAAGATTAAACCATGATTGAAGACATAAATGTTTGACTCACCGAATGCTACAACTCATGCTACACCCTTAAATCTCCTCACTGACACCCATCAACCCAAGAAAGGTGGATTTCATCATACGCAGCAGCACATGCCAATCTCAACATCAAAATTTGTGCAGCAATACTTGGAATCTTCAAATAAGTGTTTTCCTCCTTCACACCTGAATCACACTTATGCAATGCTTCAAACAGAATATAAACTTATGTAATGGAAGGAAATAGCATAATGTTATAGTATACATAATATCTTCATATAGTGCAAATCCTCAAAACACCTCACCAGAAATCACCAGCGTGGTAGAAACACCGATTAATAGTCTTTTATATGTAGATTTCAACTCATAGGCACAGGATTTATATTTTAGATCTTCATTGCCAATCTACTCGCTCCACAAAAATTCATTGCCAGTCTACTCGCTCCACAAAAAAAAAATTATGCTCTCATGGCACAGAATCATGAAGATGTCTCAAGAAAAAATTTACACAATTAAGAACATGCCATACACCACAGTAGGAATGAAACTATACCTTACAGGCTAGGAAAAAGGGGTTCAAGTATCTCATAAAAACTAGACAAAGCTACCATCCCTTTCATGTAGCAGTGATTCAAGAATACCACATACAAAATTCTTCCATAATGTAAACACCTGCTCTGATACCATATTGAAATATGGTGAGCACATACAAATTACATCATTACACAGGAATAACAAACAACATAGAATAATATATTATTGTCTTTGGATGATGTTGCAATACAATTCAATGGCTTTTTAAAGCCTTATTATTCTCATATATAACTTCTTATAGGAAAGTAACTTCCCAAAACTTAACTTATAAACTAACATTTATTTAATATGCATAAACTAACAATGTAATACTATATGACTATTATGCCAACACAAATGAATCTAAATGGTTATAGAAACTTTCAAGCAGATGCAATTGGCATGTGCCACATCATTTACTATGGTTGAGGCTAACGAGGATAAGGTTAAAGTTGCTTCTCACCAGGCCGCTGCAAGTTCAAATTGTTGAAAGTGCACTTTGCATATTAGATTTTACATTGCACTATGAATGCAATTTTAGTAGAGAAACTGTTGAAAGTGGAAATTTTCAAGGATACACATACAGAGGCATTTCTTGACATCTTTACTCCCTTCACAAATGAAGCAATGAAACTTGGTTGCAATCACAAGATTCAAATAAGTTAGCAAGTGATGATATTATCAATGTAGATGATTGCATGTTTCTACAAATGTTTTCCTCAAGAATTTTTTTTGTAATAGAAGTATTGGTAAAAGAGATTGGAAAGCTACTAGAAATACTGGATTGGATACAAATAAACCCCTAGTAAATGAGGCAAACTCTGATAAACAAATTCTCACAACAGCTCATGGGGGTTGCAACCCTCATATTGTAAACTGGGTTACACTCTTTAGGAAGATCTGTGAGGTAGCACTGGATAGTGCAAGCATGTAATCCATTTCCACAATGAATTTAATTGTGATGAAGAGTCATCCAATTCAGAGTGAGAACAATATGGTCAAGTATTACTTTACAGAAGATTATCTAAATTTTTAAGAAAGAAAGTTGGTGTAGACGTACAACTACAAGTAGTTTAACTTTTGTTTCTACTCTTAAATTGTCTAAGGCTTTTCAAGTTGTTCTGTGGTTGCAAGGAAGATATTCAATTGTACATTGAGAACAATGGTAGCAACCTAGATGTTTCAAGCATGGAAGGCACAAACGAGATGGTTCTACAAGGTTTGGTTGAGTGTATCTCTTGAGCAGGCTATGACATGCAGGTGTATACACTTCATAGGTGTGTTTTACACGTGCTTGCATTTATTGCTACATTTGAAAACATGGGAATAGAATGTTTGCTGAATTTTATGCACTCTAGTTCCAACAATCTACAAGAACATAAAATCTACATTGATTTAGGAAGGATGATTTTGGTTGGGTGAGCAGATATAAAATTGTTAAAAGAATGACTAGCTAAAAGAAATATAGAGAATGACATTTGAGAGAAACCTTACCTCTACAATTTCTAGAGCAACTTCTTACAAAAGATTATAATCACCTGTAGCAACAAAAAGCAAGAAGAGGATTGGATTTATACTTTTGCTTTCATCGGGCTTCCACCTATACTCATGAGCATTGAACATATCAAACTTAATAGGAAAGTTGTGATTACTGCTGATAGATAAAGAAATCCAAATCAACATTCCTCATTAATTCTTACCAAATTTATCGCCTCCTATTCACTCTTGAAGTTTAAGAAAAACCAACCAAATTTTTGGGTGCAGAGAATTCATCTGGTCATAGAAAAACATCTTTAATCTTTGAAAATTTGATTACAGATGTGCATAATGGTGGTGGAATAATAGATGAGAAAGGGTGAACACCTTCCCACCTATTTGGAGAGAATGTCCGCCATGAATATAAAAATAAGAAACCATTGTGTAGTAAATAAGAAAGAGCAAAAAAGAATGGTTGCACAATGTTAGAGATGCTACCTGTGATGAGATAACTATGGCCTAGATGTGGTCCTTCTGTATTCTCTACCAAGTGCTCTTGTATTTGTCAAAGAGCAGTGAATATCCTACCACCATTTTCTTTAACAACTGAAATCTTTTTCCGCGGATACGTCCATTTTTTCCCTCTCAACAGAATCAACATTGAAGGAATTAGGATTCAGTAATAAGCTTCTGGAATTAGGATTGTTACCAAAAAATAATCTGCAACACAAATATAATACGAAGTGAAACCCAGAAATAGGAAATGTAATGCAAATGCCATTAATTCTAAAGTAACAGCAAAAGAAATATTAGTTTGTTTTTTTTGTGTGTGGGGTAGAAAGCTGCAGGAAAGAAATGAAATGGCAACCACAATTCTATTTTTAAATTTTTTCATTTGTGAAATCCGCGATGGTAATTAAAACCACAAAGATAATGGGGTTATTTTTAGATTTTTATTTCAAATTTTTTGGACCACAAAAAAAGGAAGGACTACCAAAAAAATTATTTTTTATTAGGACTACCAAATTTTTTTGGCAGTTACAAGATGTGTGCACATATAGAATGGCCAATTAGCCAAATAAAATTTTTAGGAAGACTGTATCACTTGAAAGGGAAGATTTTAGGCAAGCTGTCTATATAAATATTCTTATTTATAATTTGTCTATATACATTTTTCCTAAAATAGATAGGCTTTTATATTTGAAAGGCAACTTCAAATAGATGACCGTCACAAAAAAATTGCTTGACAGGTAGGGTCGACTGTCAAATTTTGGCCCTGCATGCCCTCATGCCACTGCTTAGCTTACAGTGTTTAACAGCTACTTCTCATTTTTTAAGGAGAATTTGTGGAAATATTTTCTATATTAATAAATAATTCTTTATTCATAATTTATTTATGATTTTTTATATATAGTAAAAACTAAATTTAAGATAATTATTTAAAAATAAGAAGAAAAATAAAATATTCATGGGATCACTAGCTCCACAAATATCTCCTTAAAAATTTAAGTAGTGACTACTAACCAAAATAACCCCTCCATTTATCAATTTATTTACATGGTAGCTACCATTCTAGATTTTGAATATAAATTTACTAAAAAGAAAGAAAAAGATATGATTGATTTTGTTTTCTTTAAAATATATACTATAATTGTTGATTTTGTTTTTTGCTACCTTTATGCAGTTAACGCAATCAGCAGAGGACTTATCCTTTCTGCACTATGCCAGTGCATATATTGAATCTGCCAGATCTATTGATTCCACCTCATCTTTTGTAGCAAATCCAAATGGAACAAGATTTCCCACCACGGATGTCATCGCCACCTTCAAATTTTTCTCAAACAGTGTGGTGTTATTGTTGGGGATGGGACTGCATCCGTAGGCTAAAAGTCTGGTCTCTAGGTCTACCCTTATTGGGGCCATTAGCATGAATAATACTAGTAAAAGCACCAAAGGTGCTATCAAATGGCCGATAGGCACAAATATTAATAGGCCTATCACTAAATAGTTTATATTTATATTTTTACTAAAAAAATCATTACATGTAGTTGGTGACAAGGCTATAAATACTATGAAAAAATCATTTTTTTTTTTTGCAAATAAAAAATAATGGAATGGTATTAAATGAATAAGCACATAAACTAAATTGTTAATGAACCATTAGAGAACTAAATCATAAAGAAACCATTAAAGAACTATGGCATTCCATTCAACCATGATACAATCTATTAACTTTATCATAATTAGTGTTGTACTATTAGTAAGTTGTATTTTAGACATGTTTATTTAGTGTGATTCACTATGAAATTTAAGCCTATTTATATATAAGTATTCACATGTCCCCTTATTGTTTGTGTGGAGTGCAACTTTGGCACTCACTTTAATTTGATATACTTTTTTTTTTTGTGAAGTATGGATTTGATGTAATGTCCCATCATGCAACCCTAGAGATAAGTTCAACTAAGGCAATAAAAAGGCAGAATTTTTTTTTTTAAACAAGAAATAATAACAAAACATAACATAGACTAATAGAATCAAGTTAAACTATCATCTCTAGGGATTATATAGTTGCATTATTGCAACTTAACAATAATCAACAACATACATGATTTGATCGATCAAATGAATCAAACTAACATTTTAGGTTACAACATCATATGAATATATCAACTTTTTTGCAACCAAGATTACAAGTGAAGAATAGTTTATCTTACAAGAATAATTACATAATTTCAATGATACAAAAGCTTTTTTTCTGGATACATCAATTACATAAAGATATCTTCTAATACAAAAGATTTGAATACAAATAGTACAAATGTCTGTCTTCGTTATAGGTGCAAAACTAGAATCAAGAGAGATACATCTTCTTTACATGAGCCATGATGCCAAAAAAAACTAATGGAATAAAGCACAACCACCCGACTATGTGGAACCCTGAGGTCCACCCCCCTATGCTAGGAGATAACAATGAGGTCCCACAAAGACAATCGTCAAAAGAAAAAAGACTAACAGATGCAAGGACTACATGTGACTCCAATACAACCTTGGTCAATATAAACATCACAAGCAACTCAAACAACACTTACACACTTAACATGCAATTCTAGAGGCACTCACACGACCAAAGGAGGAAAATATAACTTGGAAGTGCTAGACTGCAATAGGGAGGAGTGTCATCACATAGCTTGTCATGGGTTATCCTAGCAGGTCTTCCTAGGCATCGGCCCCCATCCTAGGTTATCCTGGTAGCCTCTCCTGTCCACCGACCCCCATACAAACTCATGCGGAACCAACATAACTTTCATGAGGACAAGGTAGTTGATTTTCCATTCCAGGCCTTCTCATCTCATCTCAAGCCTAAACGAGCACTTGAGCCATGAATGAGGGATACATTATCTTGCTTAATGTGATTAACTACCCAATCCCTAAATTGATTAATTAGGTTATCACTTGATTACCAACTTCCAATGGGTTATCCTGGCAGCCACTTTGGGCACCGGCCCCACATTGAAAGCCACTCCCCTATCTGCATCTAGAAAACCCTATCCATCAAGCAAGAATTTTACCAACTTAACTATAAGTGCAAGGTATTTACCTTCTTGCATAACCAATATAATCAGATGTATAGGTACACTGAGCAAGGCACAACTATCTTGCACATGTAACATTCCAACATGAATAAGAAACCATATTTCAAGAATACATTTCATTCAACTCACAAGATGCACACATAGCCAACCCCCACACAATCACACCCTCCTAGGCCTCTAGAAACCACTTTCCCCAAATAACACAATGCATGACACCATTAAAACGCAATGGTCACACATCACAATCACTTCCAAAACACATCATAAACCAAAATCTCTCATCAATACTTCAATAACAAAACCACAGATGTAACATATGATCTGATGCACTAATAATGGTCTTAAAGAATGTAATATTATTCCAATCATGATCAACCATCTAACAACATGAGGTAACTCTAATGCAGATAATAATTACTTGAAGGGCTACCAATTATTCTATAATAGAAAATTTAGTCAAACAAGATACTTCCTGTTATTAGACTAACCCACTTTCTACACTGATGTGGATCTTATTAAAATTCTAGACAACTTTGTGATTTCTATTCAAAATAATTGTATAAGCAAAACATAGAGGATCATAAAGTAGATTAAAACTGATCATCCATTTAAATCTTTAGAAAGTATATGAGTTAAATGCTAAACGTTTTATATCATATCAAACCTAACCTCCACTTACTCACCCAATTTCATAACTAAGCACAATCTTTAATATAAGTCATAAATAAGATTAGACTCCACTATATGACCACAAAGTTCCTTAAGGTGAAGAGGAAGAAAGATATATATAAAAATACTTGACAAGCTTACTAAATCTAAACTAAATGTTATCTTCCACCAAAAAATATGAAAGATATCTAGACATATAACAATCATAAATTAAATTCATAGACTAACTCTATGCACACTACTAAAAATATTCTAATTCATACTACAATTAAAGACTTAACTAAAGTCATCATACACACCTTATAACTAGATCTAAAATAAAAATTCAATATTTATAATATGATTATTTACATCAATTTAACTAAGACAAATATATATATTAAGAAGTCTTATTTATTATCCATATCCTACTTTCTTACAATAGATAAAACTACTAATATTCTTAAATATACAAGATAAAATAATAAATCAATAAATTATTTTAAAGGGATCTGACTTTTTATTTATAAAGTAATGCTTAAATATAACATATCCCTAAATAACAGGGATGAAATAAAATAATACTTATATATAACACATCCCGAAATAATAGGGATTTGATTTCTCATAAATAAAATATAATAATACTTAAATATGACACATCTCTAATAATAGGGATTTGATTTCTCTAAAAAAATACTTTAAAAAAATAAAACACATCCATAAAACTATTCGTCCCTATTAAATAGGGAGTTGACATCACACTTTCAAAATAATAAATAAAACTCAAATTAAAACAATAATTTATATTTCTACTATTCACCATCAAAACCCAAATTTTACAATGACCTAAATACTAATATAACATCTCCTAAACCAATACTAATATGAGAATATAATACTAAATAAACTACATAATTTTACAAATGGATAATAAAATTAATATTTATCTAACGAAAAGAAATCTTCTATTTCTACCACAACACATTATTTCCTATTTTTCCAATTATACAACTAAGAAAATCTGCCAATTTAATTAGAGATAATATTGATTTTAGAAAGTTGCTAATTTTACCAATGAGCTCATTTATATAAGAGAAATTAAGCAAGAGATATATTTTAATATCATAAAAATTTTATGTGGAGCTCTGGCTGATGGCCATGGAAAGGCAAAGGTTTAGAAGAATTTTATATTAGGTAAAAAAAAATGCTTTGATCAAGGTTCTAAAATTGCATTGTTTCCTAGTGAATCTACCTACAATTTACTTCAGCTATGGTTTATGTTTCAAGCTATTGCCATAAGGAAGCCCCAGCTGTATGGCGATCCAGGATAGATGAAGAATATCAAAGAGTTATAAATAGGTAAAAGAATTTCATTGTTTATATCACTAAAATCCAAATCTAAAATTCCTTGATTCCCCTAAAATTCCTTGCAACAATTAATATTTTTTTTATAGGCAAAAATTGAGAAGTCTTCTCAGAGCCATACAGCTGCCAAGAGGATGGAAGAACTCAGCATAAAATAAATTGTCAGGTGAAAATTTCCTGGTAAAAAAATGCATAGATCTCAACTTAAATTCATAAGGAAGGTTGAGGTTTCAGACAAAGGAAAGATTTACAAAAAGGAGTCCTCCCCTTAGTGCCATATAGCCGTACGACATGCCTAAGGGGAGGAGATTACCTTACTAGAAGGTATAAAAATTTAAAAAGAATAAATCTAAATTCCGATTACTAATTTCATAGCATCAGAAATACAGGGTTTTGAATGTCATTTCAGACATTAACCCAACATAAAGAGGTCGTACATCGACGCCTAGGGAAGAGGGTTCTATAAGGGGTTTTAAAGAAAATCAACTGAATTTCTAAGATGTTTCATCCTACCTTCATAATATCAGATATGCTAAGTTTGAAATGTGTTTCCAGGCATTAATTAGTGCATAAGGAAGTCATACAATTGCAGTCAGGCAAAAGAGAAGATTGAGAGTTAGATAAAAAAATTATCTTAATTAGTTACATCATTGCAGGCACTCACAGGTCTCTAACAAATGGCATGAAAAATTAGATGAGATGGTTTGATTGAAAGCACAAATCAATAGCTAGGAAGAAGGAAATAGGTTTGTACTAATGACCATCTGCTGAGAAGTATGTTTAGAGGCAAATAGAAATATTCACCCTCCAGAATAGATGTCCATGAAAGAAGAATTACAGATATAAAATAAAATTGTTCAACAGGCATTGATTGGCATGAAGCTGTTGATAGAAGAAAGTTGATTTCAATAAGAGTGAACATTGCTAGAGTACTATTATCAAATTGCCAATGAGAAGACAACGGTGGGGAAAAATTGATGTGCAAGATTACCTCAAAACATAAGGCGACATGAGGGTCAGATTAAGGTAGATTTAAAGTCATTTTCTTAAATAACAAACATGCAACCATGGATTCCAGAAAGGCGACAATTGAAAGAGAGAGAGAAAGAGAGTTTCCATTTAACAATAGACATACCAAGATTAAATTCAAACTTCTGAGTCTTCATCCCTGATTCCTTCCTCTTCCCAATCCTTCTATGTATCCCCCTTTCCAAAATTTTCTGTGTTCCCCTCAAATAATCTTTCCAAGAACCAGAATAGGCAAAACCCATTATTTCCCACTATCCCCATTTTCTTCGTTATAAATGCCCAATACCCAAAATTTAATTGCATTCAAAACACCACTAACTGGAACAATTCAAATCTCCCACAACCCACTCAATAATCCATTAATACAAACTAAAAATAAAATCTCATGTTACAGATAAAATTAATAAAATACTAAATAGTATTAAATATTAACAACATATTTATATTATTAATTTTCAAAGCTACTGATTTAATTAATAAAAATCAACTAATTAATATTCTCTACTTTCTACCGATAAGGGCGTGGTTCGGTGGTTAAGTTGCTCGGTTGTAGTGGCGGCCACTAGAGTTCAAACCCCCATTGGGCCAATGTGCTCGCAAGCTTTACGCCTTCGTTGGGCCAATGAGCTCGTAGGTTTGAAGTGTTCTTGCTAGGGGATGAGGTCCCCCATGTTGTGGCCTCACCAATTCATTGCTCGAGGCAAAAGTATTTGTGTGGAGCCGGAGGGCGTGTCGCACCAACGTCGACGGTCATGTTAAAAAGTTTACCAGATGTATTATCTTTTTAAAAAAAATATATATTCTCTATTTTCTAAATTAATTAAATAATTGATATTGATATATATATATATACATATATTTACTAATTATTATTATTTCTATAACAATTACATGATCAAATATCCACACATCTTCACACATAGATCACATATACTATAAAATGAACTAAATGACTATAATCAACAACTTAATACCTTGGTCACTAAGTTCAATAAAATGAACCTTAAACAACAAAGAAACAAACAATAACAACCACATTCCAAAGGATGACCAACACCTGAGGACAAGTACCAACTAAGCGACAACTACACCCATGACTGGTGAAAAACTGAAGACATTGGCTGACAGAGGGAACCCCATGTTATCTCCCATCCACATTATCCATTGGTGTAAAGGCATGCTCAAACTTGCTAATTCAGGTGGAGTCGATGCCTAGTACCTGCAACCTGCATCAAACCAAGGGTTTATGTACAAGCATGTACATATATATAATCAAACACAATGTGATAGGGAATCGTAGCATAGTAGGATGCTAATAATGAGTAATACTACACCGTCCCTTCACCGAAAGCATCACAAATAATATATACATTTCTAACTAATAATCAGATATCATGATATCAAATGATCACATAAAACATGATAACTCTAATTTATAATTCATCAGTAATCCATAATCCATGATAAGCATAACTAAGCATAAATGAGTAATCTGTCATCAACATGTCTAACATACCTTAAGTATTCTGAGCATCTTACCTTCATCTTCATGCTCCTTAGCCCAACCACCTACTCATCCAAGGTGAGAATGGAGGGGCACTACATTTGAACTTTGGCATTGACTTATATTTGTTTCACTTTAGAAGCAATCACATGCCAAAGTTCAAACATGCTTCATGCACAAAAACATTTAAAGTACACCCTTATAACACTTCAATAGTACAATAGGCCTCACAGGGAAGTTTAGTATAATAGATCATAACACATGAATCACACAATACACCAATGAAACACTTGATACACCACATATCATATAAATCGAAAAGCATACAAGGAAAACGCACTAATGGGCATTACACTTCACCTACTTCAAACAATTCAAAGTTGATAGTGTCCCAAAATATTTGGTGAAAAAGGACAGTGAAACCATCTGATCTTGGAGATTTATTGCGTTAAAAAGAAAAGGATTGTGGCTTTGAGCTCAACTTCAATAATTGGAGTAACTTCTTATTCTCAATAGTTATGATTACATTAGGTATGTTGTCAGGTGGGCTTGATCATTATTTTCAAAAAGTAATACGGGTGTGTGCAAGAAGTTGTGTCCACTTTTTGGCCAAAAAGTGGAAGTGTTTTTCCTGATTTTCAGAATTTGTCACATTTGACCTAAAAATTTGAAGCACTTAAATATGGAATCTTGGAAAAAGTCATTAAATATGAAATGTAGTACTCGGAGTCTAGTTTCTAAATATGTAATTTTTTTCAATACCCAGATGATAGAAATTGATTTTGAATAGGCGTTTCTAAAAACCACTGTTTAAAAGTCACTTTTTTTTTACTATACCATGTACGTGTACATCATCCATATTTTGACCTAAATAATCATATTTTTCAAAATCCTTTTGGAAAAATCTTTGTAACTCACTGAGGCACGTTTTCCATATTTATTTGTAATTTTTTATTGAATAATTTTTTTTTTATGAATTTTTTATTGGTCATTTTTTGTCTTTTAAAAAATCATCGTGTACGTCACACATAAGATGACCTAAACTTAACATTTTTTGAAATTTTTTTTTTAAATTGAAAAGAATTGTCTAAAGTATGTTTTCATACAATTTTTTTTACATAAAAATATTTTAATAAAAAGTTATTAAAATATTAAAAAACCCTGATAATTCAAGGTTATGAACCTATTTCATCAGAAATTGATCAAAAAATAGAAAAATTAATTTAATTGTAAAAAAAATACATATTTAGAATCTACATTGTCTCCTCTATAATGGGTTTTAATTTCGTCAAAATATTCTGTAAAATAGACCTATAAATACATGCCCAAAGTCACTATTTTGTTGTGACATTGACAGGGCCTTCAAGTTGCAGGTCAAACTAGGTCCAGAGGTTAGGGTCGGGTCCCCAAAGAATTTTTTGAAGTGGGTTACAAAGCAAAACCCGAGCCTAAAATTCAAATTTTAAATAACGGGATCCCGTTTATTTCTTCATCGGTCGTAAATAAAACAGGATCCCGTTTAATAAATGAGATCGCGTAGTAAACGGGATCCCGTTTTATATAACGGGATCCCAGTTTTTATTTGCCCATTTTTTTAATAAGACTGTACTATGACTGTCATTTCTGCAACTTGCCCTACAGTACGGCCGACAGTGACTCTTGCAACATTCTTTGGCATATTTCTTTCTTTTGCAGGTCCATCAACTTGAAGTATTGTTGGTATTTTGATAGAAGCCATCATGGAGACATTATTTGAGTGGAATTTTGTTGAATTGGTACTTGTTTGAAGGACTTGAAACACATTCAAGTTTTTGACATTCATTTGTACATGCTTCATAAATTTTTTAATCATGGGATCACAAAGTCGTAATAAAAGGAAAGATAGGAAGCTATTAACCCCTGAAGAAATTGAAGCAAAGAGAGTGAAGGAGGTAAAAAGACAGAGATAGAAGAGTAAAGATTCAATCAATGAACAATGCTGAAACATCCAATTCCACAACTATTGAAGATATAAACATTGAGGAGACCATGGATATAGATGATGCAAGTTTGCAAGAGGTGAATGTGGAAACTAATACGATTATGCAAACTACTCCTGGTATGTCTTCAAATCCCTCTATTAATGCTATGGAGAATGTTTCAATGGGCACAAATCTAGGTACTTCTTCAAATCCACTTTTGAATGAAATGGAAATAGTGTTGATAGAAGATTTAAAACAAGCTGGATATAACAATGTTGAGATTGATAATATTCGTAGAGATCAAAATTTGAAACAAATTGTAGTTGAAAATGAAAATGAAAATCCTTTTGTTGAAAATAAAAATAAAAATCCTTTTGTTGTTGAAAATGAAAATAAAAACCGTTTTGTTGTTGAAAATGAAAATGAAAACCATTTTGTTGTTGAAAATGAAAACGAAAATCCTTTTGTTGAAAATGAAAATGAAAACCGTTTTGTTGTTGAAAATGAAAATCGTTTTGAAGTTGAAAATGAAAATGAAAATCTAGGAAGTGATGTTGAAAATGAGAAATATTTTTTCAAAATTGAAAGAGATGTTTTGGATAATCTTCCTGGTAAAATTTCTTGGAGACAAATAAGAACACATGCCAATAGATTATACAAGGAATTTTTTTATCGTAAAAAACTATCATTTCAATGTCAACTAATGATGCAATTAATGAGAATGTGGAAAATGAGAAAAGTAATGAAAATGTTAGGCATTTTTGTTAAACCAAGAAGAAAAGATCAATCACTAAAACATGCTATGTCTATTGTTGCTAGTGCCATTAAGTCTATTGGAAGTAATAGTCGATCTAAAGATAAAAATGCAGCAAGACGAGCTATAACAACTGCTATAGTGAATAAAACAACTTTGAATAGAAGAATGGTAAGCAATATTAGTGGAATTCAAAAAATACATCCTAAAACATTGGTAAGAGTGGCAAAAAGAAGAGAAAGTATAGAAAATGATCCAATTAACCAATGTTGAAGTTTTAGTGGTCGACTCTCGAGATCTGACATGAAACTAAATGTTGAAATCAGATCTTTGATCGAAAAATATTGGCATGATAATACTAGGGTATCGTCTAATGCTAGAGATGTTTTAAAATTAAGAGTGGGGTCCAAAGTTCACGATCCTCATCCAAAACACCTATTAGATACAATGCAAACTGAATTTTATAGAAAATTTTGTGATGAATTAGTGTTACCTGGTAATATTAAAATAAGTCAAAGATCTTTTGAAAAATGCAAACCATGGTATGTAAAGATTAATAAGGAATGAATATCTTGTTGTTGTAAAATGCATGTTCAATTTCGTTATTATTATGATGTGTTTCAATATATATGTTGTACTTTACATCGTAACATGATTATATAGGAATGTGATATTAATATGCCAACTGAAGCAATAAAAGAGTTTATATCAAGTTTGTTCTGTGAAAGACCTAATGAAAAAGGTTTTTATTTAAGTTCATGTATTTCTGGACAATGCACTAGTTGTGGCAATCTTTCTTTGTTAAGAGTTTGTATGCATGAAAGTGTTGAAAATGATTTTGGACAACAATTAGTGGATGTTAAAAGATTTAAGAATGTTGAATATTCTTTAAAAGATGGAAAATTTGGAAAGCATTATGATTTAATTACAGAAAAGGTTAGTGTGCATGCATTCATATCAGAATTTAAAAGTAAAATTGTACCAAAATATGTCAAGCACTCTCAACAAGCTCGATGGCTTGATGGACAATTTCGTGAATGTAGAAACACATTTCCAGTTGGCACTATACTATCAATGGTTGATTTTGCGGAAAACTATACTTTAGCTCCGCAAGAGGAAATTCAATTACAATATTACAATTCAGTGCAGGTTGCTATGTTTGTTCATATTGTTTATAGACATGCAGATGATAACACAGAGAATGATAGAAAAGTTTTGAGGGAGTATCATTTCTATTTTAGTGACAACTGGTTACACTCGTCAGAGTTTGTTCAATATTGTTTCAATATATTTTATACAAATTTAAGAGAAAGAGGAATCCAGATGACTGAACATCTTATATGATCAGATAATTGTACGGGGCAGTTCAAGAATGCTCGAATGTTCTATTGGTTATGTAGGGTTCACAAGGAGAATAATGTCCAACATATGTGGAATTTTTTTGAAGCTGGACATGGTAAAGGAGAACATGATGGAGCTAGTGCGTGTGTTAAAAGAATTCTTGCTAGACAACAATTAAAATTTGAGGATGCAGTAAAATTTAAAGATGCAGGTGAGATTGTAGATTGGTGCAATACAAGATTATGTACACCTGGATCAAGCGAGTACTCTATAGTTCGTCGATTCTTTTGGTTGGTTGAAGAAGAAAATATTCTACCTAGACTTGATTGCCAGACAATCAGTGGATCTACTAAATGGCATTCATTTAGGAGTTCGAATGCAAGTACATGGACTATCTGGACAAGGGAGCTTGCATGTTTTTGTTAGTTTTGTATTTCAGGAGATTGGGAAGCATGTGAGAATACAGAATGGGTTGAAGAGTGGAAACAAAGACCATTGACACTTGCACAAGCACACAATCAAAGTGAACCAACAATTGAAGACAATGATCAACTGTTTGTATCAGACGATTATGACCGTGTTTCAGACTTTGTATAAGAAGGTAATTTAATTCAAATCATTTCATTTTATTTCACTTTGATTACTAATTTGTAGTGCTTTTATTTATTTATGTGTACATATGAATGCATGTATGTTGATTGGTCAAATTTTATAGACATGTGCAAGTTATTGAATCAAAATTTGTTTTGCAGGGCATGTGTATGCTATTGTTGCACCAAAGAATAATGAAGAGGAAACTGAATATTGGTTGGCTCGTTGTGTGGAGACTAAACATAAGTTAACAGCACCTCAAGAAGATGATGATGGCTTTCCTTATCCAACAGGTTTGATGATCCCCTTAAGACATCCCCTTAAGCAAATTTTGATAACAAGTCTTTGATCCCCTTAAGCATATTTTAAGAACTTCTTTGATCCCCTTAAGCAAATTTTAAGTATTTCTTTGATGATGCCTATCATTATCTAATAGGTTCGGTGGTGGTTGTTGGCACTTGGCTACAGAAATACCTAACAAGGAAGAATGGTTTGCCTACATTCAAAGATTATGAAACACATAAGAAGATTATACACTACTCACATTTGGTGTTGGCAACAAATATAAAACTGGAGAGGTATCGCCGAAAACCTACAAATAAAGAGCTATGGAACATTTCTATGGAAGACCATGAGACAATCATCGATGCGTTGGAAAAAAGAGAGGATGGAGATGGTACAATGGAATAAGTAAATACAGGTAAATATAGTTAAATAGATTTATATTGTTGTTTTAAATATGTATTAAATACATGTTTTGATATTTCTTGTACGTTATTAGTTGAAATTGATTTAATTTATCCTCTAATATCCTTAGGCCATCATCACAAATTCATCAAATACTTTGAAACAAAAACTTGAGAGGCACTTGTAAATACAGGTACAAATTGTGTATATCTAGATAGTTTTATATAAATTAAAATACATGTTTTGATTCAGATATATTGATAAATTGCTTGTATTATTTTTATATCAGGTGGCATGAAGACCTGCTACATTCTCCTCAAGTTTTGGATTTTCTTGAGATGGCATATAATGACATTTTGTATTTACATTATTTTGAGTTGGCATATATGTACATACACAATTACATTATTACACATTTTGTACAGAAATTTGTATACATGTGTATGTACACAATTTTATACTCTACAGTATTAAATTTATCAAAATTATTATTTTATGTATTTTATTTGTTAAATGTCCATGTTTTTCTACTTAGAATTTACTTTAAATTTGATTTATTATATTGTTCAATTTGGTTGCCTTGGGCAACTTCACCAAATTTTGAGAACTTAAGACGTCCCCTTAAGACATCGTAAATTAGGACCCCTTAAGACATTCAAAAAGTTAGCATACAACTTCCACCTTAAGTGGACACTACAAATGCAAGAAGTTGTTTAATTTTGTTGAAGTTCTACATGGAGAACTCTACAAATGTATTATCTCTGTAATCCCATTCTTGAGATAATACATTGGGTTTGTGGTGCTTTGGAGGCCAGGTTTTTTCTAAAAGGGTTTTCGCAAGGTGCATCTTGTGTTATCTTGTAATTATGCTTTATTCTTCTTTTGTATTATAGATTCTGCATACTATTTAGCATAGTTTCTCTCATTAAGGTTATGTGGAATTAGTATTTGTGGCTTGAAACTCCTAACATTTGGTATCTATAAGTACTAAAATCACATCTAGCCTACATGACAATTTGATGATGATAAATAAGTCCTAATCATAGTCATGTAGGTGTGAATTACACTCCTACCAGTAGTTTCACTCTTGGTGGCATGTCCTGTGTGTTCTTCCCCCTCTTGACCATCTTTTTCAACCCCCAAATTGACCTTCCCTACCTCACATTTTTACCTAGTGCCCCCTTCATTTTTCCTACTTAGGGTCACCTCTTTGTGTCTTAGGGTTGCCCCTAGTGTTTCTAGGTTACTTGAGTGACCTTAATTAGTAAAAGTGGTGACCTTATTCCTAAAATGGGTGACCTTGTGGTTTTTAATGCATGAAATAACTCATATTTTTATCTTTTCTTCTTGATTTTTAAGAGAAATAACTCATATGGGTGACCTTATTCCACAGAACATAGAGAAATTACTTCCTGCAACTAGAGAGCAGGGAATCCCAATCCTTTCTCATAGAATTCAAGGTGTCATCCCAATTAGCCACACCTAAAACCAATTCTTTCAAATTTGTTATTCCTTCTAATCCACTTTTCATTCCCTTATGTCTTGAAATTCATGTAATGCTCATGAAGACACTTAATAAAATTCCAAATCTTCACTATTAATATCATCTTTTTAGATTACAATGCCCTATCATATCCCTTGAAAGAAAACCCATGAAAATTACAATGAAAATGCTCTAAAATCTATCACTAGAACAAAACCCTAGAGGTTTATGCATGTTTTTCTTTGTTTTTCTTAGTCTCTCCTTTGCAACTAGTTTTCCATCTCTCAGTTTAATGAGATACTATAATATATAGATCGTTCAATGTCAACAAGCAACGTTGGACAAGGACCTTGGTCACTTGAGAGTTAAATGTCCACCCATACTTTCTCATGTCACTTTCACATGGCACACACTTGATTATCATGCTGAATTATACCATTATCCCATACCTTTATGCCCAAATCATATTTTTGAGGGGTCCACCGATGTTAAGAGGAATTTGGAGGAAATATTACATCATATCATGTCCATTGAAATTCATTAATGGTGGTCCTAAGTCATGCAGGGGAGTACTTGGGGTGGGTGGAATCTTTTGAAGAAGTTGTAGAAATTTGACTTGGGACAGGGTATATGAACTTGGCAAACTTTTACAAAAAATGTTACAAAACTTCAGGTGGGAATTGGATGAAATGAATTGAAGAAAGGAATGATTTCTTCAAGGCAGTTAGGCTTCTACAATTAGGAAGAAATGAGTGTTTTGATGTTATGGGGAAATGATGTAAAACTAGACAATAGGATAGGAAGTGGGATGGGATAAATCATATCCTAAAGTTAATCTAGCTTTCACAAAGTGGAGGGAAGGGAAGATACAAAGGAATATAAATTGTGGGAGAACCATATGGGACCATAGCTAGGAAATGGAGGGGAGAAATAGATGAGATCCAGGGCCTTTTGTCTAAAAATGTAAAGTATTATGATCTTATATGTTCCTGCAGACCTAAACTTATTTTAAAATTTGATTCACATCCAAGGTTTGTGTTCATAGGATGAAACATGTCAAGCACAAGATTTCCTTGAGTCCTAATGGACACTAAAGATCGTATTAAAAGGACTAAGGGAAGTTCTCATTTTAGTAGTTACACTAAGATTTGAAATTAAAGTTGACAAATCCTAATGAGCTTGGGCAAGCTTAGGGGAAGGTATAGATTTATATTAATATTATTTTTTATTTTGACAAGTTAAGCTTAGTCTAATTAGATAATGACACCTAGAGTATGATATAGTAAGAACACTTTAGCTTAGTCCAATTAGAGAATGACACCTTGAGTATGATATAGTAAGTATATTTCAATGATTTGACAGGATAATTAAGGTAATATAAATGGTTTCATTTTGTAAAATATTGGAATATCCCATCAATTTTCTTTGCATTAATGAAGTAAATCTATGATGAAATCTTTTGTCTTGTAAATTAAGTTGTTTATTAATCAACTTATCAAATCAAGTGATTTCTCATGATTATTTCTCAAATACATGTATATGAATCTTATTGTGGAGAAGACTATGAAACAAAATAAGAAGTCAACTAGAACCAAAGTGATGAGAGTTTATTCAACTATAAATAGTTTGTGTAGAAGCATAAATGGAATCTAAGTTACTAGATTGCAAGGACACTCTATGATACCCACATAAGTCCTTGGGATTTAATTTAATATAATATTTCTTCATAGATTAGCTAGAGGACAAAGGAGATGTAGTCACAAATGTTGGTAGGTTAGAGCATCCTACTTACATAGGCTGGATAGAAAATTTGATGTGTTTAACTTTTTAGATATCTTGCTAGATACTTTTAGGCATTGTACCATAAATGTAGACTATATCAATAATGTAGAAAATTAGACTATAATAATGGTGAGAGAAGTAGTTTTCAAATAAATGTTGAATTCACTTGAACCCACTTTGAGGTACAATGTTATAGTTGCAAGGTAATGGTCTCAAGAGTATAATGTAATTGAAGTGTTAAAAGATTGGGCTAGTCCTAATGTGGATTTAAAAAGTTAAGGAATACATGGAGGATTACACAATTGTAAGTTTTCCTAGTGAAATGAAAGAGGCCATGATTATGATGTGCAAACTATTTGGGAACAAAGACTCAATACATTTAAATGCTAGATGGGTGTCATTATTACACATGTGATTTTGGAAAGGCTAATGATTCATAACTATGGGGAGTTGAGATCATTGTAGATCTCTAAATAGGGAATTTTTGTAGGCTACCAAAGGGGAAGATTTCTACTAACTTCATTCCTAATTTGTGTCATTTATGCTACAATGAAATTCCCACCTCCACTAATAAATTGTAGGCCTAGTTCCAAAGTTATAGTTCACATGTTTTTTCATCAATGATTATCCTTGTAGGCACTCCTCCACCCATTTGGTGAAGAAGTTGTGTCCACTTAAGACATCGTAAATTAGGACCCCTTAAGACATCTTAAATTACATGATCAACACAAGATGTTCAAGCACCAAGGCACTTGGATAAATATAACTATAACCATGCTAGGATCATTTAATATAACTTAGTTGATCTCTAGATGAGAAGATGTGAGAGATTGATCCCTCCTAGTAGGCAAGAGATCCTCATGAACTTATGTCACTTTTTAATGCTTCGTTTTTATTTGCTTACCATTTTATTGCTTAAAATTTGACCAGGACCTAAATATGCATACCGTGAATGAATGGAGGAACTTTATTAGGACCTCATCACTACATAAATTCTTTCAATGCAATTTCTTCATTAAGTGCAAATCTAGATCAACACTTTGACACTTGTAGATTTATATATGACAATTGATTATTTCTATTGATGTCAATCTATATATCTTATTATGGTTGATCTCAAATGTTTACATTTCTTTTCCTTCATGCACATGGTTAGATTAGTGTTTGATTTATGATTAAATTTAGGGATGCTTGTATATACATATGTATGTGATGTTATGCTTTTATAGTTTATGATGTATATGCAATGTATGTATGCATGGATAACATATATATAAATATGGATGCACCTAAACTAACATGATGGTTTTACATGATTATTACTTTGACATGTGTATGATTTTGAACTACGACAAGATTGCATTTATTGTGTGACATGTAAAAATATATAGTCCAGGTTCAACAATATATATATAAAGTCCACATGTTCAACAATATATATATATATAAAGTCCACATGTTCAACAATATATATATAAAGTCCATGACAAACAGTATATAACAAATAGTCCATGAAATAGTCAAATATATAAAGTCCAAGTCCATGTTCAAAAAAATATATAAAGTCCATGTTCAACAATATATATATATATATATAAAGTCCATGACAAACAGTATATAACAAATAGCCCATGAAATAGTCAAATATATAAAGTCCAGGTTCAACAATATATATATAAAGTCCATGACAAATAGTATATAACAAATAGTCCATGAAATAGTCAAATTATACATATCCCATGTTTGAAATAACCTATCACATACTATCTCTATCATCAAGTGTCCTCTTCACACCATGCGAACTACTCAGATGACCTGAATCACTCTGCAAAAGAGAAAGATTTATATGAAATTAGATGTAAGATGATAAGGAAATCTAATTTAATGACAATTTTTAAATTTATAATTTATATCATAAAATTAAATTACCGTGTGAGGCTGAGAGGCATGCTTTGGTGCACCTGGACCTGTGTCTCCATGCTCTGAATCAATCTATTTAATACAAGAGAAAGTTCAAGTTGAAATTAGATATACTTGACGATTTTAAAAATGATTTAATTCAATTTAATTTATAAGAACTATCATATTTAAAAATTATTATACCGTAAGAGGAACTTGTTGTGAATCCTCTATTCCAGGACCTGTCTCTACAGGCTTAGCTCCATGACATGTATCGAGCTATAATTTAAGAAAAAAGAATTTAGAATGTACATGTCAACATATATATATATATATATATATATATATATATATATATATATATATATATATATATATATATATATATAAATTTACTTTAAGTTCACAACGTATATTTTAATTGTTCAATTTAAATATAATCTAAATTTTAAATTATACTGTATCAGGTTGCCCATCTCCTCTATCCTCCTGCTCTGCATGTGCTGTGTGTTGATCATGAAACGTGTCACTAACAAGCTCCTACAATGTTATTTATATTTAAGTTAGCACATGTGTGTACAAATTAGGTTTTAAAACATATATATAATTGACTTACAGTGTACATGTTATTAAATACGTTTTTCAACAACCTGAAATGCAGTCGACTCCTGATATAAACTTGGATTATCCAAGTGTGCTACAATGCCCATCCTCATAGTTGTGTCAACCTGCATAGACATATTTATAAAATATTAAATAGTACATGTGCACGTTTTTAGATACACTGATATCAAAATAGAAAAATTTAAGTATATATATAGTTTTTTAAAACAATATACATACTGTAACAGTGTCATGTGAGATGCCCAATGATGGAGGAGCGCTCGAGACACCCTGAGATGGAGGATTCAATGTGGAAGAACCCTGAACCAATTCATAAATAAGTTCATAAATATTTAATTGTACACACATTCAAGACTGAATTTTACAAAATTACAAATCATTGAAAATGTACCCCAAATGGGTGCCCGAGATGAATAGGTGTCGATGAAAAATTAATTTGATCAATTGTGACCCCTGTTGCCATCATCTACACCAAACAAACCAAACAATTCGATTGTTAAAATATTACAATTTAATTGATCATCTATATGTTGATTAAAAACACGTGGTTAAAAAATTGTTTTAAATTCAACATGTGTACATAACCTATATATACCTGTGTCGAATGATCAGTGGGATGATCCTCAGCAAATAGATAATCAACAAATGATTTAGTGCCCACATTATCAGATGATGCATGTGTAGCTGAAGTGGGTGCAACTGCCTGAACAGGTCCATAACACAACTGATTGCAACTCGTACATGTATGAGGCATCGACACATCTAGAGTGGCACTAGGACCACTTCCATCATCAACTCCTCCATGCTCTCTAACTCGAGCTACCATCATAGAAGTCTGCTCATGTAGGCTACCTGAGAGTGCACTCAATGTGCCTAGTTTGGATACCACTGCACGATGCTCGAAGGGCGAAGGAATGGCAGCAACAGGAATGAGCTTTTGTAATTTTAAGATCCAAAATAGTCTTATAGGAGAGGCCATCAGCATAAAATTGGCGCCTCTCCTCTCTCCATTTCTGGAATCCATCAAAATCTGAGTCAATAGACCTCACAGAATCTACAATGTTTTGCATCAAAGATGCAAAACGTACTACGTGAGGTGGCATGAATTGTTCACTGTGAATGGAATTCAATTTTTCTTGTATCGAATCCACATTTTCATTTATTATGGCTCGCAAGCGAGCCTGGTTAGTTCCAGGTGGGGGTGGAGGTAGAGGTGGAGGCAGGTCATCTGCAGGTGGGGCATCTAGAGGTGGGGCATTTGGCGCTAGGGGTGGGGGTGGGGGTGCGGCTGGATCATCTTGTGCATTAAGGAATTCCTCAACATCAAAGTGAATATCATCTAGATTCATGATGTATATATAAAAATCTAGATATGAACCTGCATATATATACATATAAACATACAAACTTCAGTACAAATTTAAAATTAAATCAAGAATATATATATATATATGTTTCAATAAATTACACTTGAAATAAATTTAAATTAAAGACATACAAATAATGTATACATGCATGTACAAATTTCAAAATGTAAGAGAGCTATTAGGACTACCATAATGATTGATACAATGGACAATATATATTTCAAAATTTCAATGTGCATTTAAGTAAGGAAACTTCTCTGGACAATCATCATGTATTTCTTAAATGTGAATATGCATCCCAAATTTTGGACTATTTTAAAGAAATATGGTGCATTTAGGAACTTGGTGATTGTTGGGGTAAAGAGGAATATATGATCATGCTAGAAGAGGCACTGATTAGGCTCATAATTGGCCAAGGTTGCTTTGACTAAGGTTAAAACAAGGAGATACCTATGTTGATATTCACACCCTTTGGTCCACACCTACATTGGGATGGATTAAGCTTGAAATTTTGATGGGTAGCCAAGGGTAATCCTAGTGAAGTAGGAGGGGTATGTTTATTAAGAGATGATAAGGGAAAACCTCTACCTATCTTAAAGCTTATGATTTTGGTGTCAAGAACAATAATATGGTAGATTCTAGGGCCATGATATCCAGGGCCTCAAGATGACTTGGAAACTAAACAAGATATCCCTTAGTGTGGAAGGAGATTCCAAGATCAACATTGATCATATGAAAAAGCATAGATGAAGCTTGTGGTTATTGTAAACTATTATATATTGGAAGCTAGAAACTTGGTGAATACTTGTTTAAATCTATCTCCTTCAAACATATCAAAAGAAAAGGTAATTATATTCTAGACTAGGCAAATAATGGAAGAAATCATTAAATTGCTCCTAGACATCTAGCATTTGTTGGGAAGAATAATTTTTTTACATTCAACTTGAAATCCCTAAGTTGTGCCTCCATGCTATCAAATGTTACTTGTATCTACCTTCTATACAATGATATTGAAGGGGTAGAAGGTTAGGCTAAGGATTTCTATATTGCTACTTAGATAAATTCCACATCTTCAATGTGTGGCATGAGCATATGCACAAAGCCTTGGAGGATATTTCTAAGATAATGAAGATAAACCTTCATGTCTTGATGCTAAATTGGATGATTCTATCCACTATGAGAATTAAGATGAGGAGGAGGTGACATAAATCCCTCCTATCAAATTCGAACAATGTTAAAAATGTCAAGGAAGTAGTAGAGGCTTTGTAAGGCTTGTGTAATTTGTCCCACCACCCTAGGATAAAGTTTTTTAGTTTATTAGTAATTCTAACACTACTTCAACTTATTACTCTAGGGTTAGGGCCACTATAATTTTCCCTACCACTAATATATCTTAAGACACCTATTGGTTTATGTTTGATGTCATTGTAGTATATTAATATTCCCTACCACTATTGATTGAACAAAACTATACCATATATATTAAGTACTCTAGCTCAATGATCTTAAGATTAATGAAATCAAGACTAACTATATCATCATTATGCTTCGATACACCCAACATGCTAATCAATAACTTAAATCAAGAACTTAATTACCTTCACAACCCTATTAGCATTGTATCACTCCTATTAGGGAGTGGACTTGAATGGGGCCAAAAGATTCTTTACCTCTTACGATTGTGACTTTGGGTTTGGCATGGTCAACTTGGAGAGGTTGTGTGGCCTATCCCTATAAGAGGATGAAGGGTGATAGGAGGTTGTAGGATGGCTAAAAGCATTCACATGACGATAATGTTCAAGTTTAAATTTCAAGATATGCATCATGGTCTACAAGGTTCTCTTGTTCAAAAGGTTCATCATATTCTAGACAAGGAACTCACAATCATTGGTACCAAATTCAAGACCTCCTATTACAAGTCTCCATATAGCTTTAAACATAACACCTATAAACACAAAATTTATAGGGCTTGAATACAAGCCCGCCTCCCAATTAGGAGACTTCCAAATAATTGGTGAACTCACATGCAATAAGGGAATAACACATGCATACAAAATATGTAGAAGAAATCCCTGTAGCATGACTCGTAATTAATTAAAGTTAGGGTTAGGGTTTCAATTAGGATCAGGCTTAGGGTTAGAATTGAGGTTAGGGTTAGAATTAGAATTCAAGGGTTGCTAAATTAGGGTAAGTATTAGAGCTACAATTATGGTTTGGGTTACAGCTAAAGTTAGGGTTACAATTACAATTACAAGTAGCTCGTTAGGGTTAGGGTTAGGGCTAGAGTTAGAGTTACAATTACAATTAGAATTACAAGTAGAGTTAGGGTTAGGGTTATGATTAGGGTTATAATAAGGGTTAGGGTTTTAATTGCATATAGAATTAGGGTTAGGAGTAGGGTTAGAATTAGTGTTAGGGTTAGGGTTAGGGTTAGCTAGAAATAGATAAATTAGTCAAGATGGTTCTAGCTCAATTTTGTTTCCTATTTCCTAGAAAATGCAAAACTAGTTATTGTTTTCTATTTAGTTGTTAGTCCCAACTCTTTCCTTTTAAGAAGTATATCAAATCTAATGTAGTAGTAGATACTTCTACATATACAAGTTTCTGTTAGGAGAAAATATATTTTGCCAAATTTGTATAGAGTTGTCTATAGTGTGTTCCAGGGTAATCAAATGATGTAAGTCACAATTTAGAGGGTTGAGGGATAAGTTTGTGTTG
Source organism: Cunninghamia lanceolata (assembly GCA_027924645.1). Taxonomy (NCBI): domain Eukaryota; kingdom Viridiplantae; phylum Streptophyta; class Pinopsida; order Cupressales; family Cupressaceae; genus Cunninghamia; species Cunninghamia lanceolata. The sequence continues at coordinate 38,343,447 of BSBN01000391.1, read as the reverse complement.
AGTCTATAGGAGGTGTTTTCTTACATAGACCGAGCTCCATAATCTAAGTGTCTCCATGTCTAACTCAAATGTTTCAACTTGGTCCATATTATATCTAGATTAATGGTAAAATTTTATATATATGGCTATGCACAAGATCTACGACCATATCAATGTTTGGTAGAGAAAAGTTATCTAAGTTGGGGTAGATCCTTTTTTGATGTCTCAAAAGTTAGTGCAAACATGAATTCCCTTAGTTTTCTTGTTAACTAAGACCACATTAGATCTACCCATTTAGGATAAGTAATAGTCTGAATGAACCCTGGACATCCAAGAGTTTATACAATTCTTCTATGACCACGAGGGCTACTTGGGGGTACATTTTGCATAGCTTTTATTGAATAGGTTTGGCATTGAGGTGAACCACAAGATGATGCATGACTTTAAAGATGGAGTCTCAAGGCATATCACCATAAGACCACATGAAGAAATCAACGTAATATTTAACATGGTGACATGGTTATATATGCCTTCTTTGATGTCAAGGTCCAGTGGAGCTACTATCTTAGAGTGTTTGGGGTCCAAGCTTCTATTCACAGGTTGATGTTTATAGCATGTCCTCAACAAGGAGAGGGGAGTCATGTCTTGTATCTAAGTGGTATCTAATGGAAGGTGAAGTTTGTCAAATTGAGGAGCTCTTGGGAAGTGTCCATTTTTATTGTATCATTTTAATCGATCACAAGTTTCTTCTTATATAGATTGTTGCTATTCTGCCTAGACTAGGGTGCCTTAGGACTAAAGGGTTCTTTCTTTCTCTCCAAAATAAGCATATATGTAGGTGTTAAGTATGGTGGAAAAGTCTTTCTTATGATTACAATGGGGATGTGGTCTTGACACTTCATAAGTTTCATGATGACTTCATCATTTTGGAAAACATCAAATCATAAAGGGTCGTCTTGGTCCCAATTGATAAGCTCAAGGTATTCTAGGTCTAAGGAGATGGTGAGGATAGTGACCTATCATGAAAGAGGTTAGTGGTGGAAAGATCTTCGTAAGGATCATGAGTGGAGCCTACATCAATGTCATTAAGATTAGGGAAAGCATTACCAATGAGGTTGAGCTCGTATCACAATTAACATCACGATGTTCATCCCAGGGGCATAACCTAGCTAGTGAGGATAGCTACTTGAGTATATCAAAAGTTACATAAATGTTGGCTTCATTTCATTCTTGATTAGTTGGCTATCACAAAAACTGTAAAATTTTCTCAATTCTTGATTAGTTGGTTGTCTCTAAATGTTTGATTATGAAGGATGTGATAACTTGGTTTTATTATGGTTTGTTGTAATTTTTTTACATGATAGTTAGCTATTCAATAATGCCTTTAAAATACAATGACATACATTGTTATAAGTAAATTTTATAAAAACCAAATATACATATCATCCCAATGCTATATAATTTTTAACAGTTTGTTCAAAATCTCTCCTTTCATATGATACAATCGTTTCAAAATTTCAATTGCATTTTCCAACTAAAATGTTTAAATACAGCTATTCAACACTCAAATTGAACTCAAATTTTGACAGTTTGTTCAAAATCTCTCCTTTCATATGATACAGTATTTTCAAAATTTCAATTGTATTTTACAACTAAAATGTTTAAATACAGCTATTCAACACTCAAATTGAACTCAAATTTTGACAGTTTGTTCAAAATCTCTCCTTTCATATGATACAGTATTTTCAAATTTTCAATTGTATTTTACAGCTAAAATGTCTAAATATATCTATTCAATTCTCAATTTTAAACATAATTTTGACAGTTTGTTCAAATTCTAACCTTTTATATGATATAGTCTTTCAAAATTTCAATTGTATTTTACATCTAAACTGTCAAAAATCAACTACTGATTTCATAAACCCTAAACCCTAAATAACAATTCAAAATTTAAATTTTGATTGTATTTTACATCAAAACAAACAAGGGAAGCTTAAAACAATTCATGGGTAATTTGTAGAAGTGGAAAAATCCACTTACCTGGTGGCTGGATGCTCTCTAAACTCGCGATCCCATTTTCGCCTGTCCCCTGTCGTTGTTGAAAATGGGGTCTCTGCCATTTTTAAAAAAATTTAATACTTTTCAAAAACGGGATCCCGTTCTATAAAATGGGATCCCGTTATATATAACACGATCCCATTATGTAAAACGGGATCCTGTTTATAACGGGATCCCGTTTCTAGCCTCTAGGTTTGGGATCCTGGGAAAAAACGGGATCGCGTTTTTGGTTCTAGGCTCGGGATCCCGAAGCAAAACGGGATCGCATTTTATTTCGGATTTTTTTCTAACTCCGAAACTTCCACCTTAAGTGGACACAACTTCTTGCATTTACCCATACTGTGTAGAGTTCTTGGATGAAATCAGCAAAATATTGTAGAATTGCATTTTGATCTTGTAGTAGTTGACAATCTGCTTTATAGATATAGTGTATGGTCAGAGGCATAATATTTCCACAGTCAATGTTTATGAAAGCATGAATTCTTTTTACATCAACACATCTGCATCAAAACTCTTAACACTATTGCATCAAGAAACATTCATCATTTCTGTAGTGTATGATATTAATTTGTTGGCTATTGAGAGAAAAGTGAAAATTTTAGTTTAAATAACCCAATTTCATCCAATTCGTTGTGGGTCTATGGCACAAATTCCTTCAGGCCTCTATAACTGTAGAATCATGTTAAACATAAGGATTATCAAGTAGATACGAACCTTCAATATTCATTCTATTTACAATGATATGTAACGGGGCCAAGCGAAAAAAGTCTTCAATAGTGTGTTCCTTTGTAGTGGGGACTCAACTCTCCAAAGCAAGTTTCCAAATGCAAAAACTCCTAAACAAAACACAGCCCCCACTTTTTTAAAACATTAAGCACTAAATTACCTAGTTGTTTCTTTTTGCAGATGTCTCAACATAGTAAGCCTACCATTGTGTGCAATTGAAGCGCTACAATATCTCCATTTGTCATGACATCATGAATCACTATGACCACATTGATTTTGTCAAGAATTTTTCTTTTGCAGCCCTATGATTGGCACTAGAATAGACATGATATCTGCTTCATTCATGCCTACATACAAATTTTCCTTAAAATGATTTATCAATGTGAGAAGTGTCACCAAGTTTTTTTTTAAATGAAAGCCAATTAATTCGATAACAAGCATTCAATCTTTTAGATCAAAATCTAAGATATCCAGCAAAATAACACACTATGAGTCTTAGCAACATTGTTGATAAGTTCCATGATAAACACAGTCTTTCCGACACCAGCTCCAACGAAGAACCCAATTTTCCCTCCACGTTGATATGGTGCAAGAAGCTTCACAACCTATAACAAAGGTATGTCTCATTGAGGCTTCATACGAAAGTGAAAATATCAAAAACAACTATTTCGAAGGCTAAAACTTAATTCCAAAAAATGAATTAAAGAACAGACAAGAATATAAATAAGGTCTCCACAAGTTAGTAATCATAAGGATTGCAATGCCCACAGGGATACAAAACAACATTTAACATCAAATTTCGCATAAGGATTGCAATGCCAATAGGGGTGCACTAAGATACTTAACGATCAATTTTAACTTGACTAGTTCCAGTCACTAACATGTTACTGACCTTAATTCCAGTCACAAGAATTTCTTGCTCCGTTGACTACTCCACAAAAGAAGGAGGCTCATGATGGATTGGCAGGAAGTGTTCGGTATCTGTTGCCACCACAAAATGAGGCAAATTAATATAAAGAAGCTGCCACTTTCTACCATCATTTATACTTAGAAATAAATAAACAATAATTCTACGCTATGCACTAAAGAGGCTTATTAATTCTCCCTTCTCATCAATAGGCTCTCCAATCACATTCATGATACGGCCAAGAATGCACCTACCCACGGGAATCTAAAATAGTTAAAACAAAAAAGTAAGATGTAGACCGAATACCAAATTTAAATAAAAAAAATCTAAGCCTGAAATTCAAATTATGGGATCCTTACATTCAATGCCATTAATTGGCAACATTTCACATTATCTGTGTATAAATTAAAAGGAAAAAATTACTATTTTCACATCTTCCAGTGTAATAATTGAGAAAAATACATTTGTAGACATAAATTCTTAAAGTGAACAAATAGTTGCATTGAAGAGGCTATAAATACTTTTGTAAGTTAAAAAACCCCAACAAAAAACACCAGAACAAGCAAACACGCCCAGAATTTAACCAAAGAAGCATCGGGTGGGTAGAGATGCTAAGATAGTATATCTTTCCATAGTGATGAACAAACACAAACCAACAAACTTGGCAAATTATATCAAGATGCTTGCACATTGTAAGGAATGGGTCACAGAATCTTGAGAAGAAAGCACAATGAACATATAGTTTGCTGAAAATAAATTCAAAATGAGCACTTAACATGAGAAGCACCATCACAAAATCACTGAAATGAGAAATCGTGAAAATGTTTCAAGCAAGAAATAGAAAGGGTGATACTAGTGAGATAACAAGCTTAGAGAAAAATAAAACTAATAATAGTATTGTTGTAAATAACAAAATGGAACACAAGAATGCATTCATCTAGGCCTAAGGATGGTTTATAGATTCTATGAGTCTTACACCATTGATATATAGAACTAAAGGCAGATTATTAGAATATCTTGTTCGAATGTAAAATTCATTTCTAATATGGACGTTACAAACAATGACAGAATTTTATTTTTTTGAAGACTAAATGCCCAACTCAATTTATTGAGGTCATATTTTGGAGTATTAGGCAAAGACTTTGATCAAAATAGTACACCAAAGGGAGAAAAACGCTTGAATTAAAACAAAATGTTATAGACGCATTATCAACTGCAAATACTTATAACAAGTATAATAATTAATTTTCACTGTTAACAGCAAATACACATCCAAGTATAAATATAACAGCAAGCTTGTGAGTGGAGCTGTAGGGAAAATGCATAAGGAGAGAATCCACAAGTGATAAAAATAGAGGCCAATGGGAGGGACAAAAGACACTTAACTAAAAATTTGACTCTCTAACAAGGGCAACCCAAGAGAGCCAACCCAAGGCAAATAATACTGACAAATAGTATGTAAATTTAAAAAACCGAATAACTGAACCAGAAATAAAGAATAGCAATATCAAAACAAAAGCTCAAAATGAAAAAGACATAAGACAGCACACACAGAACAACAAGACCATTTAACGTGGTTCACCAATGTTGGCTACATCCACAACAAAGGGCAATCTATTATATCAATTCTTCTCTCCCTTTCTGTATTACATTCACCACAGTATCTCACTGTAGAACAGCAGCAATGCTTTACACTCTATATTACATACATCACAGTATAACTGTCGAACCACCGCACAAGCCAAATGCCTTCAGGCTTAAAAGACTACACACCCCAAACCACTACCAATCACCTTACATCTCGTATCAATGAAACAACAATGGTTACATGCCAAGAATGGCAATGTGCAGATAGAGCAGTTAGAAGGAATCAAAGTCAGTGAATTGCCATTTCATATGGGCTTCAACAGCCACGTGCCCAACAATCTCCCACTTGAAGACCAATGGGATCAGATGAAGCTGCTCTGAGAGGGATCCCCTTCGTGAAATTCAGTGTCACAGAGGAACAAGACCGAGAGAAGATCTACATAATTTGAACTTCTCTCGAGGAACAATCTTGGTTAATGCATCCGCCGGATTAACCTTTGTGTCAATCTTTGTGACCTGCAACTTGCCTTCATCAATAAGATGGTGGATAAAATGGTATCGAAGGTCAATATGCTTTGTTCGACTGTGGAAAGCTGAATTTCTTGCCAAGTGAATAGCACTTTGACTATCACAAAATAATAGAAATACTGAATTCGGACAGCCCAATTCTGTCAACAAACACTCAAGCCATATCATTTCTTTGGCTCCTTCCGAGAGCGCAATGTATTTAGCTTCGGTGGATGACAGAGCGACAACTTGTTGCAACCGAGAAACCCAAGTAATGGCGGCCCCGGCAAATGTAAAGACATAACCAGTGGTAGACCGACGTTTGTCTAAATCTCCGGCCATATCTGAATCAACATAACCACGGAGCTGAAAGTCAATACCTCCATAACATAAACAGAAATGTGAAGTACCTTTCAAGTACTGTAGAATCCACTGAACTGCCTGCCAGTGTAGTTTGCCCGGATTACTCATGAATCTGCTCACAACTACAACTGCTTGTACAATGTCCGGACGAGTGCATACCATTGCATACATTATACTGCCAATTGTAGATGTATATGGAACAGACCTCATCTATTCTTCTTCTTCCTGATTTTTCGAACACATAGCTGAAGATAGGTGGAAATGATCAGCCAAAGGAGTAGATACCAGTTTAGCATGAGATAGATTAAATCTGTCCAACACTTTGGCAATGTAGTTTGCTTGGGACAACCTGAGTTCTCTTTTATTTCTATTTCTAAATATGTACATCCCAAGTATTCTTTTGGCTAGTCCTAGATCTTTCATGGCAAAATGAAAAGCCAACTGTTGCTTTAGCTGAGTAATAATCTGAACACTAGCACCAGCAACTAACATATCGTCAACATAGAGCAAAAGTATGACAAACTCATCAGTTTTGAGCCTCTTGTGGTAAACACAAGGATCTGATTCGCACCGAATAAAGTTGTTATCAGTCATGAAGCGGTCAAATTTTAAATACCATTGTCTTGGAGCTTGCTTCAGCCCATACAAACTCCGCTTCAACTTGCAAAATAAATGCTCCTTACCTAGTTGAGCAAAGCCTTCAGGCTACTCCATGTATAAATCCTCATCAATGTCTCCATGTAAAAACATTGCTTTCACATCAAGTTACTCAAGTTCTAAATCCCAAGCAGCAACCAAACCCAACACAGCACGGATTGTGTCCATTCTGACAACTAGAGAAAAGATTTCAAAAAAATCAATACCTTTTTGCTGATCAAACCCCTTGACGACTAATCTAGCCCTATATCTTTTACTTCCTCTGTTTTCGTCTTTCAAATAGTAGATCCATTTGTTCTTAAGAGGCTTTTGATTTGGCAGAAGATGAACCAAATCGCAAGTGTGATTAACTCTCAACGACTCCATTTCTCCGTTCATGGATGCCATCCAATTGTGTGCATTTTCATGCTTACAGGCTTGTTTATAAGTTGCCGGCTCTGCATAATCAGAGAGCAATAACTCATAGTCATCAAATTTTGTAGGTCACCTCTTCTCACGGGTAGACCTCCTCAATTGTGGAGCTTGCTCTAGCTAGATATTGGTGTCCAAGTTGAGTCTCTGTAATAAATTCTGAACATCATCAACCTCTGATTGTAGAGGCCCCTAAGGAAAACTCCCCTGTCTCTGTATTTGTGCACCCAGAGTGCTCTGCCCAGTCACACTATCCTATTCAGGCAATGAACCTTGTATCTAGTCAAAAGGAGACTGTTCATGTAATAGAGGCTGCATATATAGTGGCAGCGTACAAACAATAATAGGTTGCGTAGTAAGTTTTGAAGGCAGCATTGAATGTTTTAAAGGCAGCGTAATGCCTGAGGAAGGTAGCATAGCACCTGACAGAGGGAGGGTAACAGTTGGTAAGGGTAGTGTAACAGTTTGGGAAGGCAGTGTTGGATGAAACCAAGGTTGTGGTGAGCAGTCAATAGGCAGCGTGGTATTTTGTGAAGGCTGCGTAGACTCTTGTGAAGGCAACAAAGGCTGCGTTGACTGTTGTGAAGGCAGCAAAGGCTGCATAGACTGTTGTGAAGGCTGCGTAGAACCTAATGTAGATAGAGTAACACTGGATGAGGGCAGTGTGACACTTATGTGTGACTACGTTGGAGTATATGTAGGCAGTGAATGACCACTTGGAGGCTGTGTAGAAACAATGCAAGGCATACCACTTGACTGAGTAGGAATAGTGCATCCAACCAAACACACGATAGTTGAAGAAATAGGAGCTCCTAACATATAAGAATGTATAGATGTAACAAGTGGCTGAGAGAAAGAGATGGTGGGTTGCTTGGCCTTACCATTATCAAACAAATCCACATCAAAATACTCTGGCTGGGATGAATTGCAAGGTTGCAAACTTGGAAAATGTTTCTCATCAAACACAACATCGTGACTATGGATTATAGTCTTTGTAACGGGATCCCAAAGATGAAAGCCAAACTGATCTTCACCATAACCGAGAAAAACACACCTTCTTGATTTAAAATCTAACTTAGTTCTCTGTTCTTTCAGAATGTGAACAAAAGTGACACAGCTGAACCCCCGCAAATGATGATAGGAAATTCGTTTGCCGAGCCATGTCTCCTCAGGTATGTCAAAATCCATCCTAGATGATGGAGTGCAATTAATTAAATACATAGCAGTATTACATGCCTCTGCCCAAAACTCTTTGCCCAATCTAGCATTGGAGAGAATGCATCTAGCTCTCTCAAGTATCGTGCGATTTAGCCTCTCAGCTACACCGTTCTCCTGAGGTGTATAAGGGACAATCTTGATCCGTCGAATACCATGGTCTACACAAAAAGAATCAAAATCTGAAGAGCAATATTCTCCACCATTGTCTATTAGTAGGCATTTAATTTTATGCCCAATCTGGTTTTCAACAGAAGCCTTAAAAATTTTAAATTTTGAAAATACCTCAAATTTTCTGTTCAACATATAAATCTAGATTTTTTGAGTGCAGTCATCTAGAAAGGTTACAAAATAATTTGCTCCACCAAAAGAAGTTACTTGAGTTGGACTGAAAACGTCAGAATGAATAAGTTCCAACGGAGTGGTTTTCTTGTCATGCCCCGTTCTCACGAAACTAGTTCGGCACTATTTTCCATAAAGGCAATGTTCACATAATTCTAAATTGATGGAGTTGAGGCCTGGAAGCTGATTGCACTGAAGCATAACTTGAAGACCTTTTTGGCTCATATGACTGAGCCTTTTGTGCCATATTTCAGACCCACTGTCCATAGCTGGCAAGGTAGCTCCCACTTCACCAAAACAATCCAGAATATAGAGATTACCTTGCTTCTTTCCTCTTGCCATTATTAAAAGCCCCTTTGTAACTTTCCATGAATCAAGAGAAAATTTAACATTGCATCCATTGCCTATAAGCTAACTAACAGAAATTAAATTTTATTTTAACATGGGTACATATCTGACATCTGTCAAAGTTAATTTATCTCCATTTTTCAAATTCAATGTGATATCACCTTTACCTAAGATGTCACATTCTTTATTGTCACCAAGAAACACCTTACCGAATCTGCCTTCTTGAAAATTTGTGAAAGCTTGACGGCATGAAGTGGCATGAAATGAGGCGTCAGAATCAAGAACCCACAAATCTGCATTTGTATCATTGGCTAATAGAACCAAAACACCATCACTAGAAGTGTTTGCTTGATTATTTGTGCTCACGTTGCCTTGAGCTTTCTTATAGTTCCAGCAGTTCTTCTTATTATGTATGGGTTTTCCACAAAACCAACATGCACTGGTTCTGCCCCTAGACTTCGATCGTGGACCAAATTGTGACCTTCTCCGGTTGTTGTATCTACCTCTGTTATGGCTTCTTTTTCTATTGTTTATACTTACAATTGTTAGAGCATCGCCGGATGAGGGTTCCTGATGTTTCCTTCTCATGTCTTTGCTGAGAAGAGTAGCTGCAATGCCATCAAAAACCATTGTAGTCTTGGCTGCTACAAAAGTGCTCACAGCCATGACAACACCTTCCTAGCTATTTGGTAAGAAACACAACAACAAAATTGCTTTAATCTCAGAATCTAACTTGATACTCACTGAAGCTAATTGAGTGACTAAGGTGTTAAATTCATTCAGATGATTGGACATAACGCCACCTTCTTTTATTTTAGGTTATATAATTTCTTCATAATAAATACCTTGTTCGAAGCTGAAGCAATTACATACATGCTGGAGAGCTTTTCCCAGAGCTCTTTCGTAGTACTCTCATTTGAGACATTGAATAATACATTGCTGGACAATGAGAGAAAAATAGTTGCCTTCACTTTCATATCAAGTTTTTCCCAGTCTTCATCCTTCATAGTACCTTGTCCTTTGGCTTTCCCCTATAAGGCGAGAGACAAGTCCTGTTTGATAAGAAGAGACTCCATATGCACTTTCCAAAGACCAAAGTTTTGGCCTGTAAATTTCTCTATTTTCCATTTTTCTGAATCATCCATTTTGATTGTTGTACAAGTTCCCAAAAAAAAACTTCACAGGGTATCTCTTGGACCGAGCTACACACAGAGCTCTGATACCAATTGTAAATTCAAAAAACTGAATAACTGAACTAGAAATAAAGAACAACAATATCAAAACAAAAGCTCAGAATGAAAAAGACATAAGACAGCACACACAGAACAAGACCATTTAACGTGGTTCACCAATGTTGGCTACATCCACAATGAAGGGCAATCTATTATATCAATTCTTCTCTCTCTTTCTGTATTACATTCACCACAGTATCTCACTGTAGAACAACAACAATGCTTTACACTCTATATTACATACATCACAGTATAACTGTCGAACCACCGCACAAGCCAAATGCCTTCAGGCTTAAAAGACTACACACCCCAAACCACTACCAAACACCTTACATCTCGTATCAATGAAACAGCAGCAGTTACATGCCAAGAATGGCAATGTACAGATAGAGCGGTTAGAAGGAATCAAAGTCAGTGAATTGTCATTTCATATGGGCTTCAACAGCGACGTGCCCAACATAGTAGTCTACAAAATAAAATAGCTTCCCAGAAAAATAGTAAAACCAAAACTCTTATCTGCAAGTTGGCTCAAGAAGTCGTGAAAATATTAAACCCTCGGAGACTCATTTTGAAAAATAGATCCATTTATGATGCATAAGAGTCCACAAGAGCCTAAAACAAAAATACATTTGCGACATTGATTTCATCTAAATTGCAGCAAGAAATAGACTGATCCTTTTGAATCACAATCAAAATCCCCCTCTCAATCAGCATGAGTTTAAAAAAAAAATTGGATCGGGAGCCTTGGATCATTTATACTTAGAAATATGCACTAAAGAGGCTTACTTAATTCACCCTTCTCATCAATAGGCTCTCCAATCACATTCATGATATGGCCAAGAGTGCACCTACCCATGGGAATCTAAAATATCAGAAATACGCTCCTCCTCATGCAATGCCCATCTTCCCTTTCTAGGGATGCAACCCGAATAGGATCGAGTAAAAGCCAAAATCTGCCACCACTGGATGAGGTCTGCAACAACTCACCAAAAATAGAGCAGAATTAAAAGACAAAGAAAATTGACGCCGTGGATGCCACTGCATCATAATTAAATGGCATGTTTTATAGATGAATATTTCATGAAGATTCCTTATTAATTAATATTTATTCGCTGTATTTCTTTTTTGGTATTATGACGATTTTTTGGATGACTAAAAAAGGAAGGACTACCAAAGAAATTATTTTTTTATTAGGACTACCAAATTTTTTTGGTAGTTACAAGATGTGTGCACATATAGAACGGCCTCCAAAAAATAATAAACCTTACACTTTCCCCACATGCTAGGCAGTTGTAGCAACCACTATAGATTTTCCTATTGATATTGGAGATAACTTAAAATACCAGAGTTTAACTGAATTAAATTTATTCATATGGTGAGACATATATATAGCATTTTTAAATGTACCCACCACTTATATTTATTTTCCTATTTAATCATCCAACCTCACAACCACTATCATAACTGTCCTACTTTGACTATGGACCACTAACATTAAATATGTTGACAAGTTCCATATGCTATTTAGCTGCTTTTAAGGGTACAAAAATTGTATAAACACATATTGTGTGGGGATAAATATTCATTTTTTCCCTTTTTTTCTTTTTACTTGGTCTTATTTATTATGATATTGATGGTCTTTGCACTCTAGAAGAAATAATTTTTGGTAGATTTTTTAAAGTTAAGCAATCTTGTCAATACCTAGATTAATAGTTAATTGACTTAAAAATATATTTCAAAATTTTTATATTCCAACTTTTTTAGTTAAGTAATTTTATCAATAAATTAATAATTATTTATAAAAATATATTTTTAGAGATTCTTTTGAACTAATCATTCTCCCATAAATTAATAGTCATTTAATTTTAAAAAGTTTTTAAATTATATTTATTTGTCTTAATTATCTTTAAAAAGAAAAAATTAACTAGATAAATTTTTTATTAATTTCTATTAATAATAAAATAGGTTGATGATGATGGACAATATAATTAACTTAAAATCTAGAAGGTGCACTATCTGATGATTCAAATTTTCAATGCATTTACTACTAACCAGAATTAACAATTTAAGCAATGACAGTGCTAGGTTTCAAACCTAACGTAAATAAAAATAATAAAAATTATAACTGTTTTTCTATAAAACTAAAGAAAATAAATAATAAAATAATAATAATAGAATGCAACAAATAAACTGGCGCTCAGTATCTGTCCATCAAAGCGTTTATGCAGTTGTAGTTACGTGAGTAGCAACATGATCATAAAAAATAAGATTATCATTAAAAAATTTAAAATGAAACGCACCAAACAAAAAAATAAAGTCTATGGGTCAATTTTCACTGTCCTAAAAGTTACCTTGTATTTCACGTGGGCAGTTTGAGTCTCCCGTGAAAAGCCGCAGTTGTATTTGTCAATTTCAACTTTTATGGATATTTCAACATTATTAGGTAGTATCTAAAAATTTGCATTAGTATTTTTATCTGTTGATGAATTATAATATTTTATTTTGTTATCACTATAGTTTGTAGTGTTGGCAAAAAAATTTGATTGGTCATGAGACTTTACCTTTTATTCCTCTCTTCAGGTTAATCGATGCAAGCAATGAATGCAACATAGACTTTAGCCAATAAAGATCAAATCAATTTGATCAATAGTGACTTTAGCCTATACCTAAACTCAAATCAATTGAATGTCCCCAGAGGTAAAGATCAAATCAATTTGATATTAGGGTAAGCAAAATCAAATAAAATGATCCATAAAAGATTGAATAGGCATAGTCAATAATAAAACCAGCACCACCATACACAAAAATCAATACATATTTATGACAAATAGTAACTAACCTTATCACAAAGAGCACAGTCATTGAATATTCATAAATGGATTTGATTTGTATAGGGAACATATCAGACAAAGGGTACAATCCACACTCTGACCATTGAATTAAACATTTCATGTGTTGGATAATTATTCAAGTTCATTTGCAGAGGACTTGACAAAGTAGTTTCTATTTGCGGTCCATTCTCAACATTCTTCTGCAATCCATTTTGCAATGTTTCCTTCCACGGGCATGTCATAAGGAGATCTATTAAGGCCGTATCTATTCATTAGCAGAGGTGTAACTCTACGCTGACTTTCTCAAATTATATATTTATTTTTGGTACTAATCTAAGGCACAATGTTCTTTTTTTAGTATTAGTTTTTTGTGATTGCCTCCTAATTGTTGGAACTTGAAAACTATCATACGTTGATCCATGAAGCTTATTAGATATTCACTCAAGTTTAAAAATTGTTAAAGTCTAAGACATTATTTATATTTAGTAATTTGTTGAATCAAGACAAAGCTAGTGTCATTTTTTTGGACACTTTAAATCTGCGAAGGGCTTCTTAAGAAGTGCTACAGAGTACGGCAACTTGATTTGTGGTATGAACCAGCAGATGCATGTGCCAAATGAAGTTCTATGTCTGCTCTCTCTCTCTCTCTCTCTTATGTTGAATATGTGAACTTTGTGAAGTGTCTGCAGTTGTTTGAGAGGTTTATTTTCATGCATTGTATTCCTTATTTTATTACAGTGATTGAATTTTGGGATTATTGTTAAAATTTAAAGCTAACCATCCATGGTTTCCAAAAGTCTGAAGATCTCTAGAACAAAGCACAGGCATCCACAGTGAAAATCATGGCAAGGGTTTCATCTTCATATTTTCTCATTCCTTCATACCAAGATTGAAGCTTGCCCACTTCTCTCGTAATACATGAATATATCCCTTCCTTGAACCTTGTTTCTCATTCTTTCAACAACTTCTATTTTATGGAGGTCCATTGGAGATGATGCCTACAAGATGTTACAATGAAAGAGTCCCAAAGAGACAACCTTAGGAGTCTAGGCTCTTTCATTTAAATGAAACATCAACTTGTGCACCTTATTCATGATCACATTGTGCCACATATTAGGATTCATCTCTAAAGTATTTTCTCTCATAACAAGAATAAAAGTTAAATAACTGGACAGTACACCTTTATCACTGGGACAACCAACTCAATTTTATCATATAACTTCAAGTAAAAGAGTTTGCCCATCACAATCAACACAAAAGACTAGACTTTCGAGTCTTCAAGAAATACATGTGTTCTATGCCAAATAGGAAAAGCATAATGTTCTATAAAATTAATGATAGGAAAAGCATGAATTATAAGAGAAATTCCTTCTATGTTATGAATTTTTATGGCATGAACAAGGAGGTTGAAGGTATCATCCTCCACTTCTAGGCCCGTATAGGCTAGAAACATTAAAATGTAGAAGGATATAAAGGAGTAGGGAGCATAGCAAAGTGATACTTAATATTCCACTTGAGAAATCATCATAAAAATGACAATACTATATGAGTGCTTCATCATTATTTTCATCAATCAAATACCATGTTTTTCTCCTAACTAGAAGGATAATCCCTTAAGGGATTGATTTGTTCAAGTCTAACATGAAATCTCCCTTAAATTGGTGTATTACCATCTTCAAATCACCAAAGGCTTTAATGACTCATTTCCAAACATTGAGTGTGCATAAAACCATGAAAAGTGTTTCATACTATACAACATTATTAACATTTTGAAATATTATCTATGATGGAAATGCCAAGGAATACCCTTGGGTCAATACAATCATATAAAAATTCTTCCACTCAACCCCAAAACTTTTCTCCGTTAGATTGTAGTGTCCAAGTATAATGAGGAAAACAAATTTCTTGAGGTCAAGATGTGAGAATATTTCCATCATGGATAATCAATAATAGATTCATAATTTTCATCCTTAATCTCAAACATTTCCACCAAACTAATATGGTTAAATGTTTAAGTCCATTTTCTTTGTGCACGTCAAAAATCCAATATTTTTTATGACTCTTGTAATTGTATTGAATCCTATTCGTAATAATAACAAAATTGATTGTTACAAATATCTTACCTTTAAAAACATAAGAAAACTGACTGAGAATGGAAAAACAAACAGATTTAAATTAAGTTGGAAAATCCCACGGTGAACTGATAATGTTATTTTCAAGCTCAATGAACACTGATGTATACGCATCATTCACTATAAAGATTGATAATTTTCAAGGAATAGAAGCAATGACCAAATTCCTTTTACTCATTTATTGTATATTTATGTTTGTTTTGGTACCTCAACTCACAACGATAGCATAATATTGATTAACATGCCTCTGCATATATCTTTGTTGCTACCTTTGCCTTTCCTAGATATGGATCTCTAGCATAAACCAATAATTATATACTATTATTAGTGACCCCTTCTACCTAATCTCTATCCAATCTTGCAAGTACTTGCTGGAAAATTGTCTGAATCTACTTCCCAAAAATGTCAACTTTATAGGAAAATGCGGTTGTATCAAAAGGTTACACTAGAACAAGTCAGTATAGGTAACTATTTTTTATTTTCATTACAATATCTTCATAGTTATTTTGATATATGTTCTTTCTATTCCTTATCATACTTATGCATTCATAACTGACATTTGCAATAGATAATATGATGGATGACCCTCTTTACAATGAAACTTTGTTCTAGAGCTTTGTAATTGTAATAATTGACCTGCTCATATTGCTTGTAGCTATCTATTTCATTGATAAAATTGGTCATTTTGTAATTTTCACCATCTGCATCTTAGTCATCTTGTTCTATTGCTCCACATTTCATTAACTATGTATTGCATATGATTTCACCTCCATTGCTTGTTCAACATTGCTCTTAAGATCGAGAGATCATTCTAGAAGTCAAAGAAGAATTGAAAGAGCTCTGTAGTTTGGTGTAATCAAATAATTAAGTTCTTTTCTCTTGAATGCATGGAGTATACATAGAAAAATAACTGACTTTATTTTCCTATTAAGAAATGGAAATACCCAGAACATGGCAAATTTGACTCAGTGTATTGGGAAAAATGTTTAAAATAGATTGCCAAGCAGTGGAGGATGCTCTTGAAGTATTGATTGGCCGCGAAATTTTTCAAGACTCCCCCAAGATGTTATACTTCTCTAAAGTACTTACTTTCTTTTTATCTAATGTCATGGACCTCTTGCAAGAATGTACTCTCTTAAGAAAGCTTTCTTTTGATTACATACAAGACAACCTCATATCTGAAGAAAGCCTAAATACTACTCTGATTAATTAGGACCTATCCAATGGGACAACCCTGCTTGGAGGGTTATTCACCCATACAAATATTCAGAAATGTCCTACTATTGTTTGTATCTTCAATGCCATAAAACATGGCCTCCAAAATGACTATTCATGCACAGTGAAAAATTCCCTCTATTCCCACTACCATGAGCCTGGCCCTACGCTCGTCAATAAAATTGATGACACTTACCATGCACTCTATCTTCTTCTCAATCATGTTCCACATCTGCTGACACATGCAAATGATGTAGAAATTCAACCACCTGTAAATGAGGGAGAAAACATCAATCAACTTACTTCTTCTATTCGTGATGCTAATGTTAATGATGATGTTTCCCCTACAAACTAGCTTTCCTGAAATGTTAGTCTTTTTACAGACCTTCTAGTATATTTCTGCTATAATTACGATATAATTTCCTTGTTTCTATATCTGCTATTCACAATATACATGTAATTGGAGTCATCTACTATTATGTGTCATGATACTCACTATTTTGCAAATGGGTAGATGTATATTTGTTGCACTCTATTTTTCTTTCCTCAATGCTAAGAAGTCTTATTTGTTTCCAAATATTTTTTGTAGGATATCAAAATAAGAAATTAATTGCATATGCAGTAGTAGTTGCGTAGATTGACTACAATTGACAATAACAAGAAATTTGGTTTATAAGATGACAAAGGAATTGCTAGAGCGACCAAACTATCAAGACTATGGGACAAATAATCAATCTACTATAGATTACACTATCAGCCCTACGAAATCTAGAAATTCAAGAAAGGAAGGAAGATATGTAAGTGTTAGAAAATGTGCAAATGGTCGTTATGGGGCAAAAATCTATGGCTACAACTATAACCAACATAAATGGCTAGGTACCTTTGATACAATAGAAGATGTTTCCTATGCTTATGACAAGGCAACTATATCCATTAGGGGCATTAACACGAAAACCAATTTTACATTAAAAAATGTATGTTATGATCCTAGTATGATATAGTCCTAATTATAATTAATTAAGCACTTGTGGCATGCTTAACCTTAATATATTCATTTATTAGTCTTAGTTATTCCTTAAGATAACATAGTTAGGATGAAGGGGTGTGTCCCTACATATTTATGCTTATAATAAGGAAGAGAGAGACTCTCCCAAACCATCATATCATATAATATTGAATTCACATATTATTTGCTGATTATTGGAGGTCACCCCCTTGAAGTGGTCTGCTATTTTACTGACTTTTACATTTATTTCCAAGAAATATCATAATAAGTGGTATCAGAGCTATGATTTGGATCAAGATTTTTGTTTCTGTTATGGAGTAAAATGTTTACTCTTTCTAATCAGGACCTATTTTAAAACCTTTTTGAACATTAAACAATTAAATCTCGATCCCGATGAATAAACCTAACAAAAAAAAGTTAGGAATAGTCTAAGCCCACTTAAATGGACACTCTCCAGAGTTTGTGGGACTAAAGGACCAGGGTGCCTAGTACCCTAGTCTTGAATGTTAGCCCCAATCCTATTTTTGCGATGTCAACTTAGAACACCTCCTTAACTTTTACATGTCAGCCCCATTTGGTTTTATTCATTGTTGGTAAGTGGGAATGCATATATAAGCAAGGTAGTTTATTCATTTGAACATCTAATCAATCTAGACACACTTACACTCTCTCTTTTTCTCTCTCATGCTCTTTATTCTTCTCTAAAGCTCTCTATGGTGGATTATTATTGTTACGCTAACCTCTTGTAGGTGTTGTGAAGATCTTTCTACTTCTTTAAGGCTGCATCAACTTCTTGAGTCAAGTTGTAATGCCACATCAACCAAGCTAGGGTTTCCATGCTCATGGTGACTTCTTTCCTTTGTTCTTTGTTACAACATTCCATTCTACTTCAGATTTGCCTCTGCCCTCCTAGGGCACACACTCTTTGATATCTCATCCTTGCTATTGTGGAGGTGGAAATACCATTCGTGGAGCTTGAATTAGGCAAGATCCTAAATAGCACCAACCCTCTTTTCCTATTTTGTGTGTGAAGGTTGAAGTAACAGGTTTTGAGAGACAAGATCTGGGAAGAAGGCAGGTTTTGTAGGTATAGGTCAGGCGAAGCTCTTCAAGTTTCTACAAAACCCTAATTTGGGTCTAGGGCACCCAACACCCTGGTCTTTCTAGCTCTCGGACATAGATCCAGGTTCTTCTCTATTCATTAGTCTTTGTTGTGCTTTTAGATTGTTTGTATCTATTTCTGATAGTTTGTTATGATCTGATTTTGCTCAATTAGGGTTTCATGTTTTTCCCTAGTTTGATTGGTTAGATTTGGTTGATTCTCCTCTATACAAAAAAGGGACAAAAGCCCTATAGTTTGGCTCTCCTTCAAGGGAAGAAGTGAAGCTCAGCTTGTGTTCTAATGTTGGATGGAAGAGGGTTTTGACCTAGTTTAATCTCTTGGACTAGTCTCTCTTTTCCATCAAACATTTTGGTGAACCAATCATTTCTTACACTTTGGTATCCTTCTTGCTTTAGATCTAAGTTATTTTCTACCCTAGATCTGACTAAAGTGAATTCATTCATTATTATATAGCTTAATTTTGTATTATTTCATTGTTAGGGTTTACAAAAACCTTGCATTCCCTGAAAATCTAGCTCGTCTTGAACCTAGGTTTGTAGATTAGTGCAAGTTGTTTAAGATCTTGGTGTTATCATTTGGTGCATTAAAAATATTTCATTTGATGTACATTATCATTCCTTGTGTTTACAACATTCATGCATTTTGGCATTTGAAATTTGAAAATCAGGCATTGGATTTAAGTGTAGAAAAATCATATTTGTCACATTGTCTATATTCCATAAGTTTAGATCATTATATGATGGTAACTTTGCAAATTACAAACTGAAATAGAACACAGAGGAACAAGAATAAAGGAAATAGCAAACAACCACAAGTAGTTCCAGGCAATAGGAAGGTAAACACAGTTCATACATTCATATAAACTACATAAATAAAGTTCTCAGCACAATAAACTGTGTTAATAAAGTTCATTTTGCATTCAACTGAAAGACATTGTAAAACAAAGCTTCTTTTATTCAATGATCCACTAGTGCGATCATATATAGAAACCACACTTTCAATAGATATAAGATAGACAAACATACATTTGCTATTTTGTTTCAACTTCATAGTCCGCATCTTCTACTCTGCATTGCAAATACTCTTGTTTCATCTTCCCTCAACATCTCCATGTATGTAGAGACATGACCTCCAAATATCTATTTCCAGTGTACATTAGCATCCAACCTTTTATCATATTTGCTAAATCCCGCAAAGCACTTTTTGTTGTGATGAATATCTAGTCCCCCCATCATTCCCTCTTTCACCATTCTGCCTGCATTCAAACTTCCTCGTTCCTTCCTATTCTTTCCTTCACCGTTTGAGTAGTTTTGCAAACTTCATTCAACGTATCCCTCCTAGAGCATCAGGAACTGTCTGAACTAATTAACTTCCTTAAAAAAAAAACTAATTTGATCCCAACAAGAGGCTAGCATTAGGGAGTTAACAAATGAGTTTAAGCAAGCCACTCACAAGAAAGAATTTTAGCCACCAGAGTCTTCAATAAATTAAACTTAAACAACAACTCAACAATGCCCCTACATCATTATAGCATGGTATAAATTTTTTATTTTTGTATTAGATCTGATTGGTATTGCAGCAATTAATCATTCCATAGTGCTATATCTTGCATTTGAACCTCTTCATTGTTAGGGTTTTTCAAAAGTTGTTGCAAAACCTAGTTAATTTTGAAACCTAGGGTTTGTAATTTGATATATTGTTTCAAATTTTGCTGATGACATTTGCATTTCAAATCTTCAATCCTACTTTACTCTAATACATCATTTAATCATTTCCTAGTGGCATATTGGCATTTTCACTTAATCATTATTAGGGTTTTCAAAAATTTGTAGTATTGGAAAACCTAGCTAGTCTTGCACCTAGGGTGTGTTGATTAAACTCTTGTTTCAAATGTTGCTAATGATAATTAGTGGTCAAATCTGATTTTTCATTATTGTATCTCTTCATAAATATCAAAAGTGTTTAAATTACGAAAATAAAAAGCATTCTTGCATCAAAGAATTTTGGCTTAGGGAAAAAGCGTTTAAGATCTAGGGTTTGATGATAAACCCTAGCTAGTCTTGCATTTAATGGAACTTGTATGTGAATTCTTATTTTCAGATCTTTCATATGTCGAATGATTTCTAAATCTAATTTTAAATTGTTGTACCTCATCATATGTGTCATATTTGTTTAAATTAGAAAACAACATTCATGCATTCATCTTCTCTTAAAATTGTAAAGCAATATCATAGGCAAAACCATCTAGCTTCATTTGACACTTATCCATCTACATTTAAAGAAAAAATTTCTACATCCCTCTTGTGTTTACTTAGGAAAATCATTTGCACATGCTACACATCCTACATTTGCAAGACTTAGTTGTTGTGGTTACCAAAAATACCACATTTTTGGAAAGCCCCACTTATCTTGTACTTGTAGATAATTGATTGCAATCTTATTCTAGATACTCAAATCATGTCTAAATTCAATTATACATTGTTGTTCGATATCACACTTACATGTATTATTGTCTTCTTCGTAATACTTCTATCAATATTAGAAGACTTTACTAAATTCATCTCCATGAATAGTCATGAGAAAGATGATGGTGATAGTTCATCTTCTACTACAATTCATGATAATATCATAGACATCACCTCTAAGGCATATGATGGTGACCTAGATTCACCTACAACACCCTGTGCTTTGGATCCTTCTCCCAAAAGTGAGAACATTTTGGCACAAGAGGATGAAATCATTGACACATGTTCCTTAATATTACTTTACCTTCTCTTCATTTAAATGACCTCTCTTCTGGAGTTGTAGCATTAGAGGATGTTGAGCATACTATTTCTACTTCTACCATAGCACATGATGATTCCATGAATCATCCTATTGATCTTCCTCCTTTGGTTGAATGTTCAAGGACCTTGGATATCACTAAGGATGTGAAGATCCTTGATCTTCCTCCTTTGGTTGAATGTTCAAAAACCTTGGATATCACTAAGGATGTGAAGACCCTTGATATTCCTCCTTTGGTTGCATGTTCAATCCCCTTGGACATCACTAAAGATACAATCATCAATAATTTTCTTAACGTTGCTCTACCCTCTCTTCATTCCAATGCTCTCCAGTCAAAAGATGAAGCATTAGTGGATGGAGATTCTGCTATTATAATGGATTCCCCATGGGAAGACATTGGGCATTCATCTCAAGAAGATATCAATTTAAATTCTATCATCATTAATAGACTTATTCTGCTAGCTAAGGGGAAAGTGAATAAAGGCATTAATGTTCAAAATACTCCTAAAATCATGGTACATGAGGCACCCAATCCACCTCTTTTCTATAAACAAGTGATTATAGTTCGAAGTGTTCCCAAACCATCTCGACCTCTGGGTTACATTCTCAACTATGCAAAGCAAATTACTCAAAGGAATCAAAGTGTTCAAAATGTGTTGCAACAACCTCATACGATTGCTTACACACACAATGCCCATAATAACAAGCAAAGTAAGTAAGCACCAAGTGTGCCCACTTCTCATCCACCTTATTAGCCTTTTCTTCCACAACCTCCTCATCTTCCTCAACATATTGGTAGAGAATATGATCTTGTCGAATAGATCCATGCTACTCCATCTAAGATCTCTCTATGGTTTTCAATACAAACATCACCTACATACCACAGAATGCTCCAAGAGACTCTACAAAAGGTAGTTGTTCCACCTTATATTAGACCGAATGATGTAGCATCTCTATTTAGTTGTATGTATGCGACAACATTAGATATTTCAATTCAACAACATGAATTACCTCCCATAGAGGTGCAAAACTAATATGAGCCTCTTATGATATCTATCATTATTAATAGAATGAGGGTAAGACACACTATGATCGATGGTGGATCAGGTCTTAATGTCTATGGCATAGACTTGTTACATAAAATTAATGTTAATTTACATCTTTCATCAAACCAGATAAACTCATCCTTCGTGGCTTTGATAATGTTGGTAATGTTACACATATGGTTCCTAAGGTTGTCATTGATGACAACATTGTCATAAGGTTGTCATTGATGTCAACACTATCATGGATGTGTGATGGTGTTCATGGTTGGATGTCATACCCTATCCAGCAAAGAAGATACAGTTCATGGTTGGATGTCATGTTGAATATAATGAGGTTATTGAAGTTCATGGTTGGATGTCATGCCTTGATCAATGTAGAGTTGAGTATGAAGTTATATTAAGATGTGAATTAGAAGCATCAAGAAGATACATTAATATGGGAATTAGAAGCACTAAAATGATCAGATTACCAGAAGGGTGTTTTGCAATTGACAGTTTGAAGACAGTGTTGGTTCTAAAGAAGACATTTTCTATATGATAATGGAATGCTCCGCATTCCTCCGTATTTGTAGTTATGGATATGAGGTTCTAGAATTGTATTCAAAGTGCGGTGAAGGTGATAATTATAGAGTTTCAGATCATCTGTCAGGTTCCACTGTGAAAGTTATGCATGATAGAGTACCGACAAGTGTTCTGACAGAGTAAGGTAGTGTTAAAGGCCTATTGGAATGCTCTGCATTCCTCCAGATGTGAATGTTTTCCTTTGGAGTTTTATGGACATGATTATGGATATGCATTACATGATTACTTGTAGTTTCAGGTTTCTTGGTGATCCACAAGCTCAGTTTTTCAATGACAATATGTTGCAATGTGTTCTGGATGACTTGTTGTTCTAAGAGTTCATGGTTGAAGATGTATGGCACAAAATCTTTGATGTGCAGATGTAAAGGAGTGAATGGAGATCTTGATGAGTCCTATAGACTCATCTGGAAGAGTTCCATGAAGATCTTTCTTGTTTCCAGTATTGCACAAGGTTTTCAAGTTGATGTGGTCATTATGCTTCAAGTTTCATATGTCTTTGCTTAAGGCTATCCTATTTTCAAATGAGCGGAGTGTGCAGATGTAATTCCTTGATGTTTGATGCTATGAAGGATGTTTTGTACTTCGTTAAGCAAGTTTGATGTCCGCAAGGTATGGTCTTCTGCTGGTGTAGTGCGTAATCTTGCTTAAAACTTGTCCTTTACACGTTTCATGTTGTGTGTTGTCTAGCCGACTTGTAAATGTATTTTTCATGTTGTCTCTAGCCAACAAGAAATGTAATCAATGTAATATCATGTATAAATTGTAAATAAAATTGATTTAGGTGAGGTTTGATTGCAATGTGATTGATAAGGTTCATAAGAAAAAGGAGCAAAATGAATGCATTATGATGTGTGACTGAAGGAGAAAGAGCAGAAGTTGTAGATACTATCCTGATTCACCTTGAAGACATATATGTGACAGTGATCAAGTGTAGAGAGTACTTAACTGATCTGATCATCATAAGGAAGTGTGAAGAGGTAGAATTGCAATCATCAAAGGTGTGAGCTTCAATGTCAGTTTTCAGGCAGTAGAGAGACTGTCATATTATAATCTGTTCTAAGCTTGTTCTCAATTCAGGGAGTAGTTGCTTCCTTGGAAGTGACCCTAAAACAAAGTCTTCAGGGAGTTGTAGCTTCCTTGGGAGTGACCCTAAATCAATTTTTTTAGGGAGTAGTAGCTTCCTTGGGTTGTAGCCCTAAAACAAAGTTGTTATTTTGAGCTTCATATATTGTGAGTTAATCCTCACCGTGGTTTTTCCCTTCTTGGGTTTTCCACGTATATATGGTGTTATGTGTTGATGTGCATTATGTTAATCTTTCATGCTTATATGTTAATGTTGTAATGCTTAAGTTTTAATCTACTTCAGAGAAGTTGAAGTTTGTTAAGATACTAATTCACCCCCCCCTCTCAGCATTCTAGTGTGTTCAACAATTGGTATCAGAGCCAAGTTCCTCTAAAAGAATCTTAACCACTTGAGGAAGGTCTAGGATGGTACATAATGGATCTAGCAAGATACCTAGGTTTGGTTGGTTCTCAAATCTGCAGTTTACCAAACCCTAAAAGGATGCCAAACTTTATGATTAGGTCTAATAACCGATTTGGCCAACTGACAGAATCAATCAAAATGATTGGACTTCCCTGCACTTTAGGCTTTGCTTCACCTAGGTGGGTGTACCTTTTCTTATCACCACTGAATGTTAACACTTCACAAGTTGACTAGTGATGATTAAGTAGATTATGTGCAATTTTATCAATTAAATCTTCCTCTTCAACCAAAATTCAAACTCTAGCACGAGATTTGAAAATGGTTTTATTCAATTACTCTACTCCTACTCCTACAAACAGAAAACCAAAATTGTGTTTGAAATATATACAAGGGATGATTTTGGAAGTTGTATGATCAGTGCCTTTGCCTCAACCGGGCAATGGAGTCCAAACACAAAAAGATATATGCCTTCCCTCTAGATACAACTCAATTTGTTTGGCACTACAAGGTCTATGACTATCATAGATGTGCAAAAATGTCAATTGTCTGGTTCTTCTTACCTTATCCAATTAAATTTCCCAAGTTACTGTGATTCACCTAGAGGAATTTAATCCTTTCTTGAAGGAACCCAATAAACAAACCACACAAAATAGAAAAATGTTTTGACAAATCATAAAAATACTTGATATATTGACTTGAATAACAAGGAAAACTGAATTGGAGACAATTGGCATGATATAATCTCTCCATTACAGTGCTTTAGAAAATTGGTGTTTGCAATGTGTTCCATTCTAAAATCAAATCCTAGCGAACCTACCAAATGAAAGAAGCAACAACCTTTAGACCTTTTATAAAAATGTCTATTTAGTTTCTCACCCCTTCATTTGCACAATGAAAAAAATTAACTTTATCTCCCTATGAAAAATAATTTTGCAAAATACAATAATCCCTTTGAAAAATATTTCACCACAATATTTTGTAATAATATTTCTCTGGGTAAAACAATTACCCATTCCTTTATCCCTTGGTGAAAATGTTTTATAACAAAATTTACATTCTCACATTTTGAAATTTCCCCTTCCTGTGAATAAATACTCTGTTGGAAACAAGGTGGATAACTGAGAGGGGGGGTGAATTAGTTATCTTAATTATTTAACTTTCTTTTCTTCTTTAACAATTAGTGCAGTATCAAAACATATGAGCATACATGAACATGAGAGCAGAAGAGAAATCAACACACATAACATAAGGATTTTTACATGGAAAACCCTGTTAAGGGAAAAACCATGGGGTGACTAACCCAAGATTGTATTCTCTGTTAAAAGAATAGAAGTACAAAATGGCACTTGCCAATTAGGGCTCACTGCCTGAGCACACTACTCACAAGAGGCTCACTACCTACAAGAGACTTACTATCTACAAGGTATAAAGAAAGTAACCAGGTGTTTTAATTGATCAGAGGCATCCACATATGCTAAGGTTTAGTTCTGGTGAGGCTCAATAAACTAATCTACTGCACTTCATTCTTCCTCTGCTTTAGTGTTGTTGTTCTGTCACATACCGGAGTTGTATTATTGCTTCCACACCTATCTCTGCCTTTCTTCATACACTATCACACACCACACTCTTCTTCACAATGAAATCCATTTGGTATATATATCTGCACCAAGGATTTCAACATCATTTTAGTCGGCATCCGGAATACTCAAGATTTTCTCAAACTCTGGTCTATTGGCTGAATCCATGCTTACTAAGTGATGCGTATCAAAAACATAGATATAGGAGTCATCAATTATGTCGGCCAACCATGTATGATTCCTCAAATAGCTTGACCATCATCAATATCTCATCCGGATTAAGGTCTAATGTTTTGCCGGTCAGTTCTTCCTCAGTTAACTCTGCCTGTCAAGAACTCAACACTTAGATGCTCATCTCTCTTCACTCTTTCATCATCGGAGGCATAATCTCTGGAATGTAGCAGTCATGGTACTCGTCTTGACTTCCCCAAGTCTGTACTTTGCTGAGATACATCTTCTGAGAGATTCGAACCTGATTGTCAAACCTTGCTGCATGCTTTGTTCTTGCTCACCGGACCAAGATACTCTTCAATCTAACTTCCGGTATAGACATACCATGTGTTGCGGATGTGTGGGATGAACTTTGTTGCCATCAATGACAACAATCATGAAGCCACATAGTGTCTCTTGCCAACAATCTCCCCCTTTTTGGCATTGATGGCAACACTTAGTGAAAAATGACTAAGTGTCATAACAAACTCCCCCTTGGCTAATGCTCTATCTTATGTACACTTTTACTGGATCTCCCCCTTAGCTAGATTCTACATTGTTCACTACTCCTCACTCCCCCTTTGACATCAATGGCAAAGGGTAGAATCCGCACACCAAAATTTCAAAAAATCAGCCTATACATAGCCGCATAAGTATATATACAAATTATACTTACATATGCTTAAGTATATCCGCAAAAGTCATTTTTAACTGGACAAAATTTGTTGCCCAACTATGCTTCATCCTATCCAAAATTGAAATGTGGCCACTCAACAAAAATGCAAAAGCTTCTGCCCTTTTTAAGTCTATTGGATCACTGGTCCAAGCTGTAGTATGAACATCAATTAGAGCCTCATGCATTGCCTCTAACTTAGGGATAATTATCCCTCTTAGTTCACTAATTCTGCTTATTCTATTCTTCTTCTCCTTCTCAAGCCTCTTTATCTCATTCATAGTGGCAATAGCCTGGCATTCTTGATTCATTATGGATGAGGTGAGAGGATCAAAATTTTGAAATAAACTTAATAGTTTACCCTCTTGTTCTTCCACCTTCTTGGCAATGTCTGTTGTCACTGTGGACCAAGATAGACAAAATTTGTATATTTCTCTGCCATCTTTAAGAGCATTTTCTAGGCTCTTTATCCCAATATCTAGATTTTTCCTATCATTTTCTATGAGTCCCTGTACTTCGAAGAATCTCTTACCCAAAAACTCTTTTCAGACTTTCTCTTCTGCTGATTTCTCCAAAGAATCAAAATGTGTGCTAACAGAATTGACAAAAAATTTCAAATTACCAGATGAAGAGGCCATAAGATCCTTCTGAAAGGATGGCATGATCTTTTCTAGTACATCGGATGCAATCTTTATCAACTCACAGTCTTCCATGTGAGACTTCAAAAGTTTTTCTTTTGCTTTAGCTTGAGCAAAAGATGCTATCTTCATTGTCTGTACTGGAGAGAGAGAGAATCAAAATTGAGTGGTACTTGGAATAATTTCGGTTCATCTATCTCTAACATTTCTTTGTTCAAGAAGCTCTTTACTACCTTAGCAGTGTCTTTTGCTGGAGACTGAATCTTCTTTCCTTTTACCACCTCAGAACTGTCATCTAGAATCTTCTCTGTTTGATCTTCTTTTCTTCCCTTTACCTCTTCTTCTTGACTAAATTTCTCCTCATTTCTTCCTTCTCCTTCAGTTCCGGAGTCTGCAGGGGGATCTGGAAGAGAGATGTTAACTTCTTCATGGGCTTCCTCTTCCGGAACAGAGGAATCCAAGTCCTTAGTCTTTTCTTCATCCATCTTTTTTTGCCTTTCTACATTTTTCTCAGAAGTTTCTTCTTTTGAAGTACTTAATCCCTCAACGTCCATGGTAGAGGGTTCTTCATTTATGTCCTCTATGACAGGGAAATTGAATCTTATGAACGCATTCTGGAGGATGTCTTCAGTTTCTTTTGCCACCCTATCAGTCTCTCCAAGCATAAGTTGGTTCATTATTGCTTTGCTCTAAAACTCATCCTTGCAGTCCTTGAAGATCATGTTCATTTGTTGAGAGGTAATGGAAGGATAGAGTTGAATAACAATCTGTTCCTGGATCTCTAGGTCCTTTGCCTTAGCATTGTTCTTTCTCATTTCAAGTTCCTTCTCTAGGCTTTTGGGAATTAGAGATATGATTTCAATGAATGCTTTATTATAGATGTTTAGATACCTGATTGTAGCATCTTGCAAGATCTTCTAGTCAGCTTCACTATATTCATCATAGAATTCTGTCATTAGTTGTAGATTTCCACCCACAGTGTCTACCTTGATGACATCATCAATGGAAAGAGTAGGCCTTTCAACAAATTCTTCTGCCTTTTCTTCTGTATGTTTACCGGCAAAGGATTCCATGGATGTTTTCTTTTTCTTCTTCATTTTCTTGACCTCCTCATCAGTCTCTGTCTCTTCATCATCATTTTGACTAATGTATGACCTTGTGGCCTTTGTCTTTGTTCTCTTTTCTCCTTTTCTAGATGTCTTTGCTTCCAGTTTTGAGGCTTTTGGGCTCTTAGAAGTGGCAGGTGTAGAGCCCTTGGAGGATCTGGTTCGAGAGGGGGCTTGCACCGGATCACTTTCTTTTTCTGCTTCTTGTCTCTCTTTCTCTGCTCTTTCTATTTTCTCTCTGTTAGCATCAACTACCTCCTTTGATATCCCATATCTCTTGGCAACTTCTTCTACTTCCCTTCTCACCTTTCTCTTAATCTCAGGCTGTCTCAGTTCAACATAATTTTTTACACTCAACTCTTGAAAGGTTCCAAACCTTTCTGCCTCAGGGTCCTTGGGCTGGCTTAGCAAGTGTAGGACATGCAGCTCCAGGATTTTCTCATCTACTTCATAGCCCATTGGCATAATCCAGACTATTCTGGGCTCTACTACTTCCATCAGGCATTGATTAGTGTCTACCATAAAACACACTGTATCTTTATATTTTTCAACTAAAGTTTGAGGAATTCTTTCTCTAGCCTACATCATACTTTGGAAGTTTTTGAAGTAACCCCAGAGTACTGTACTTTGAGCCTTGGCATCACCAAGCCCATACTTATAATCTCTGATTTGTATGGCAACTGGTCTGTCATTTTGCCATACCCAACCACTGGATCTGGGTAGCTCATTCATATAGTAAAAAAATAGATATAGTATCAAGCCACCATACTTAAATGAATTCTTCTTATCCTTCTTTATCTTCTGTAAATTTTCTAACAGTTGGTTTAGGAGAAGCTCACAAAGATCATAGTCAGCATTTTTCCTTAGCATTTCATATGCAGTATATATAGTAGTTCCGGATACTGAATTCTCCCTACTAGAGTGATAGATTTTGTAACCAATTATCATAGAGCCAAATTTGATATCTAGATCTATGATGTCTTCTATTGTCATTGCCCTCTCGTCAAATTTTGATCCAGTAGCCTCACTTACAGTTTGGTTTTTGACTGATTTGAGAGCAGGCAACCCATTGGATGAGTGCAATCTGGTTACCACCCTAATGACATCTTTTGTGATCTTAAATGGCCTCATCAACCACATGAAGTTGTCATGTATTCTACTCAAAACATACCAGACTCATTCATCTTCTGCAAAATAGGGGAAATGGATGCAATGTCCAAAATGCTTATCCCAGATGGCATTGTATTGGGGTTTAAGTTCAAATGTTTCATCTATTAATTCCTTGTGATAGATATCCATCAGCTTGGATTCCCCAAATTCCTCAATGTTGGCATGAATGTATACCCTAACATCTTCTACATGCAGAACCCCATGCGGAATGCTTGAGAATTCGCCTAGAGGATCAACTTCTAGGGATTTGTAAGGATGTTTCTTAAACTTAGGGCATGGCCTATCAGTGATCTTAACAACATTTGGAGTAGCCATCATCCAAAAGATTCAGAGAGAGATGTTCAAGAGCGGAAATACCTTTTTACACTTATAGGTTCACGATACGAGCCGAAAAGATCGCTGGTTGAATCAAATTCTGCGGTTGATCTTTGAGAGGGTTGAAGCAATCTTGTTGCAGAGCTCTTTCTTTCTTCTTCTCGAATGCAAATGTGCAAATGATGAACAAAAAGAACTCTTATATTTCTGCGCAAACCCTAAATTTATATTGCAATAAATGCACAACTTAAGTCATTCTAGATGCCTTGTTCTCCTTGTTCTGAGAGAGATCTCTCCGGATCACTGAGATGCACTTAGAATGACAATTTACAATGTATCTCCCTTCCTTGGATCATCCCATTTATCCGTAAATCAAGATATTTCAATTTAGAATCATACCGGATCCAACTGTGAAAGTCCTACTTTTACCGGAAGGCTGTCAAACTGGATCAATCTTGGATGATTAGAGTCTTCAAATCTTCTTGC
This sequence comes from Cunninghamia lanceolata, assembly GCA_027924645.1. Taxonomy (NCBI): domain Eukaryota; kingdom Viridiplantae; phylum Streptophyta; class Pinopsida; order Cupressales; family Cupressaceae; genus Cunninghamia; species Cunninghamia lanceolata. The sequence continues at coordinate 38,312,735 of BSBN01000391.1, read as the reverse complement.
GGATCTTTCACACTTCTACCGAGGATTATTTAGATATCTCTTTGAGAGCTCTTCAATCCGCAATACTCCATGTACCAATTTTAGGCACCAATTGACTGGCTGGGGGAATTTATTTTCCCTTATGACTCCCCCTGAGCCAAAGCTCATCTATTTAGTTTCTGGAAGGAATATCAGCACCAAATTCTGGTACGGATCCATCCCCAACATTTTCTATACTTCTCTTTACCCAAATCTTGTTCATCTCCCTTTAAACTTCATTCGCATTCACTTTTCCTTTTCCTTTGTCTTGATTTTGATTATGATGCACCAGACCCCTTTTATCCTGATTCTTACTTCTGCAGAATTTGGCAATATGACCGGATCTATTGCAATTGTAGCAAGCTATATTTATTTGCATATTTGACTGATATCCTCTTGATTTGCATTGATTAGCCATATGTACCATTCTATTGCATGCAAAGCATCTACCATTGAATGAATTGTTTATTTGCATATTTCTACATTCATGAGATTTGTGACCATACCTTTTGCAGTTAAAACACTGTCTAGAGAAGGATGAATTAGTTTGATTCATTCTTCTTCTACACTGATTTGCTTTATGACCAAAGTTATTGCAATTGTGGCAGTATCCATTAAAGGATGGATATCTTTGAGAATTTGGTTGCCTTATCGGAGGTCTTCTAGGCTTGTTCCTTGGATTTCCTGATCCAGAATTCTTCTAACCAGATCTAGAGCTTTCACCTTTCTCATATCCCAAGCCATGCTTGTCATCTACCCTCTTTTGGCTTTCAATAAGAACTTCAAGTTGAGCAAAGCTTATCTTGAATTTCTCTTTGTATTCATTTGTTGTTTGAAGATCCTTTTTAAGAGTGTCTATCTGATTCTCAATCTATTCTTCATTATCTCTAGCATCTTCAAGATCAGATTCCAGATGCCTAATTATTCTATCCATTTTGTGGCAGTCTTCTAACTTCTCCTTGAGAGATTATTTTAGATTATCTGAAATTTGTCTTTTCTCTTCAATTTCTTGGGTGAATTTCATAACCCCTGATTCAATTTCATGTCTCACCATAATGACTTCTTTTGATAGCTTCTCACATAACTTGTTTTTCTCATTCAGATCTTCATTAGTATCATTGGCTTTACTTTGACTTGCTAATTGTTGAAGTAGTTCCTTTATCTTTTTCATAGAGATACTCAGTTTCTCTTTTAGTTTATTTATGAAATTATCACTTGTTTGAGTCTTTCCCTCAAGTTATTGACTTCAGAGTGAGATTGCTCAAGATCATCTAGGGCAGGCTGAAGTTGTTCCCTCATACCATCTGTTTGGAGGAACTTAGCTCTGATACCAATTGTTGGAAACAAGGTGGATAACTGAGAGGGGGGGTGAATCAGTTATCTTAATTATTTAACTTTCTTTTCTTCTTTAACAATTAGTGTAGTATCAAAACATATGAGCATACATGAACATGAGAGCAGAAGAGAAATCAACACACATAACAGAAGGATTTTTACGTGGAAAACCCTGTTAAGGGAAAAACCATGGGGTGACTAACCCAAGATTGTATTCTCTGTTAAAAGAATAGAAGTACAAAATGGTACTTGCTAATTAGGGCTCACTACCCGAGCACACTGCTCACAAGAGGATCACTGCCTACAAGGTATAAAGAAAGTAACCAAGTGTTTGAACTGATCGGAGCCATCCACATATGCTGAGGTTTAGTTTTGGTTAGGCTCAATAAACTAATCTACTGCACTTCATTCTTCCTCTACTTTAGTGTTGTTGTTTTGTCACATACCAGACTTGTATTATTGCTTCCACACCTATCTCTGCCTTTCTTCACACACTATGACACACCACACTCTTCTTCACAACAAAATCCATTTGGTATATATATCCACACCAAGGATTTCAACATCATTCTAGTCGGCATTCAGAATACTCAAGATTTTCCCAAACTCTGGTCTGTCAGCTAAATCCATGCTTACTAAGTGATACATAGCAAAAACATGGATATAGGAGTCATCAATTATGTCGGCCAACCATGTATGATTCCTCAAATAGCTTGACCATCATCAATATCTCATCTGGATTAAGGTCTGATATTCTGCCAGTCAGTTCTTCCTCAGTTAACTCTGCCTATCAAGAACTCAACACTTAGATGCTCATCTCTTTTCACTCTTTCATCACTGGAGACTTAATCTCTGGAATGTAGAAGTCATGGTACTCCTCTTGACTTCCCCAAGTCTGCACTTTGCTGAGATACATCTTCTGAGAGATCTGAACCTGATTGTCAGACCTTGTTGCATGCTCTGTTCTTGCTCACTGGACCAAGATACTCTTCAATCTGACTTTCGGTATAGACATACCATGTGCTACAGATGTGTGGGATGAACTTTGTTGCCATCAATGACAACAATCATGAAGCCACACAGTGTCTCTTACCAACATACTCCTCATATTTTATTTGCAAACTATTTCACTTTATTTTCCCCACAACATAGTATTTATCTTGGGTTATACTATTTTATCCTTTGCGGGAAAAACCATAAATCTACCACTCTCCCGCATGATCTTTGATTTGTCTCTACGAGAATGTGGGGAGAAAACAATAAGGAGAAGTAAGTCCACCGCTCTCCCGCACCAGGCTTTAGGGTTCCTCACGGGAATGCGGGGAGAGCCCACCCTACCACACATAGTTTGCTCTAGCTCTGTGGAGGTGTGGGAATGCTTGACCTACTCCTTCTTGCATCTTGTTATGACACTAATCTCTTTGCCTAAAATGGTAGCAATGGTAGCATCTTTGGCCTTTCATATGACCAAAATACGTAATTGTGAATACAAATTTCTTCAGACAAATCTGTGGCGGAGCTGTGATTCATTGTATGAGCAAGATTTGTAGATGTTTTATGAGAATCTTGTGGCTTGCGGATTTGATGTTTATTGTCTCCGGAATCATTGGAGTTAACCTTCACAACAATGTTTTCTAGAGGAGTAGAATTGAGATCTCACAAGCCGCTACCTCCATTCTTCATCGAAGATAATTGCTAGGAAAAATTTGGATATTTCTATGGTTTGACAACCATCAGCATCAACAACTCTTGCCATCTGAAGTGCATCAGAATTTGCTAGGTATGCATTTGTAGGTGAAACAACTAGAATGATACATGTTTCATGCTTGATATAGGACATAATCATTGTTCTAATCTAAGCCTCAATAGGTTGATCACCAAAAAGCAACGCAGCAATAGGATGATCAGGATCCTTCAATCCCAAATGAGCTCTCCGCGATGCTTTAAAAGTGGCTTTGCCTACATCATCAAGGCTCTCTCATTGGGGCATTCTATCAAATGATTCAAGTGCCTAGTCTCTACTTCAAATAGTATACCCTCCATCTACATCCATTAAGCTTTGTCAATTTCTAACTCTTGCACAACAACCTTTAGAAGAAATTGGCTGCAATATACAAAGAAAGAATAAATCTAACTTCTCAAATTTCGTGTGGTAGCTAAATCTTACTAGCTCTATGAATTGTGTATCAACCCCTGCCTCTTCCTTGATTTCTCTAATTGCTCCATTGAAAATATCTTCACCCTAATGAATCACTTATGTTGGGATCTTCCATAGACCTTATTAACAGTGGGTGGGTCTTGAAGACCAGGCAAAGGTATTGAAATTATAACATTCTGTAGGTCAATATTACTCAACTTATTAGTTCAAAGAAAAAAATACAAATCTTCCATAGGCTGGTACACATAGTGAACATTCTCTATGTCGACATAAGTATGTTGTTTTCCATTGCCCACCAATTTAGGGAAAGCTACAAGTAGCCCTTCAATCCGGATCCTAGACATGTCAACAAACTATCTAGACACCGGAGCTTTCCTTGTTTTTGCAATAATAGATGCTGTGAGGCCTACATTTTTCATTCTGTTCATGTGACTATTTACCTTACTGTTGCTGATACTTTTATATTTGTGGGACTGTTGATCCCAGATTTTCAAACTATTAAACCTTATTATGTTAAAGGAAAACTAATTGGGTGATGTTAGATAGATGTTTTCTTTAAGAGAAAACAAATTGGGTGATGTTAGATAGATGTTCATTTTATAGGAAAACTAATTGGGTGATGTCTGATTAATGTTTACATTACAGTAAAACTAATTGGGTGATGTTAGAGAGAAAATTATAATGTGATTTCATTACGTTATGAGAACTGTGGTATGTTTTAGGAATGCATGTATTAAATTTGCTTCGGCTATGTTATTTATATATGGAATTAACTTTGAAATTGAGTGTGCAGGTATTTCTAACAAAACCACAAATATAGGAGATTATTCCACACCTTATGTTGTAATCCCTTGTAAAGCTGATCTAGTTCCACGAGGAACCGAGATCAACTCTATGTTTGATTTAATGTTGTAATGTTGTCTTGCATGAGGTTGAATGGGTTAGGTCTACCCTCTTGTAAATTTGAATTATAATTTGTGTTATAAGAAATGTATTTGAATTTTATTTTTTTAAAATTTTAAATTTTTGAGACCCTTTTCTTGTGTCTTAACTTGACCCTGGGTGTCCTAACTAGATTAAAATTGACCCTGGGTTATACCCCATGGGTCTAGGGTCCCTTTTGACTTGGATAACCCTTGGTTAACCTCCGTCTGGTCACCTTAACTTCACAGTGAAGTTAAGTGACGAATTTGGAGGTATGGGAAGGATAGGATGAGTGGTACCAACACTCAAGCCCATCCCTTTTCCATTCCCAAGGTTAAGGATGACTCCAAGATCCACCAATTGTGAAGGACTTGACTTCAAGTCTCCTTCACTATTGGTGAGAGTCCCCATGGAGTTGTGTGGTCCTTCATGAGAAGGGGAGACATGTGTCACCCTTTCCCTCTTTAATTCCCCTTTTCTCTCCCATGTGTAAGAGAGATGACATGTGGTAAGGGATAAGGAAGACTTTGGGGATGGGTGAGTGACATGTGTCAACACCCATCCCTTGGAACACAATAGTAGTTTGGAGGAAGAGTGAGCCTCTAAACTCATGGAATGGGTTATTTTAATCCCACTTGGGATAGGGAGAAAGGTTGTTGAATTTTTGGAGGATTTTTGGTTTATTGGAAATTATTTTTGGAGAAAAGGATAGAGGGAGTTTGGTGACTTAGGTTGGAGGAGAATTTAGTAGAGCTCTACATCAACTACATCCATCAAAGGACTTTTTAAGGTTGGATTTCAAGGCCTTTCCTTTGTATTTTCTATTTGTTGCATGATGGATGTGTGAAAAATGTTTATTTTTGCTTGTGTTGTAATTTTGTTATTGTGGGGAAATTTTTATTGGGGTGTTGACAGAACTTCTTCCACTTGGGAGAAATGCTCATCAAGTGTGGGGTAGGGGAGGAGTGATCCTCCTCGAGTTCATGCCTTGTTTTGGGATGTTGAAATCCTTGAGGGCATTTGTGTGTTTTTAAGCAATTTGTTGTATGGCTTGAGAGCCAAAATATTATCTCCTTGGAAAGTTTGTTAATATGTTGGCTTGAGGCCATGAGAAAAATTGTGTTGAAATAAAGTTGAAGGGTGGCACTCTAGAGTTGAGTGTGTTCACTCTCCTACCCCTTGTTGAACTCACTGTGGTTGAGTTTGTGTTGTACAAATAGCCATGGGTGTAATTGTGTTTTTTGGGATGTTGTATTGCTTTGGTGTGGAGTGGATTTTGGAATACCCTAGGTGTGTAGATGATCTCCCTAGCTCAGGGGTGACCCTCTTGCGGGTCTACGGTAGGGAGGAGAGCAAGTTGAGTGGTGTTTTCTTCCCTTGTGTGTTATGCAAGTTTTCATGGAGCTTAGAGTGAAGTTGAGGAGTTTTCTTGTTTGGGAAAATATTTTATTTTCCTTTACTCTTAAGAAGAGCTTGGTCTTTTAATAGCTTCATCCTTGTTGATTTTAAGAGGAGAAAATTCTCTCCCATTGTTGTAAAAAATTGCTATTTTAGAGTTGTGAGAAGATCCTCCCTTATTGTGTTAATAGTTGTAATTTTATTGTTTATTAAGTTTTACCATTTTGAAATGAGAAAGGGAAAAGAAATTTGTTTTTAAAAGGATATTAGAATTGTTTATTTCCTTATACTCATATTTGAAAGGATGTGAATTAGTTGTTGTTGTAAACAAAGTTGTTAAAATTTATTTCATTGTAAACTAGTGAAAATATTAATTTTATAAACTATATGAAGTTGTAATTTGTTACTATGAAAGAAAGAATTTGTTGTTATAAAATTAAAAAAAAAAAATTGTTTATTTTGCAATGTTCTTTCCTTAAGAGAAAAATTTTGAGCAAATGGTTAGAACATTTCATTGAAAATAATTTTGTTGTAAATGAATTGATTGCCATATAGAAATTTGATAAAAAAGGAAAATATACCCGATAAATATGATTGCACAATTTACCTAATTGTTAAAATAGAAATTCTATGAGTATAATTAAAGAAAGTTTGGGTTAAAAAAAAATAGGTAGTTTTAGTTGATTGTGTATTTTAGATGTATATGTTTATACAGAAAAAAAAAAGGAGTAAATTGATTTGAGAATTTTATCATTATATTGGGAAAAATTCATCTATATATATATATATATATATATATATATATATATATATATATATATATATATATATATATATATATATATATATATATATATATATATATATCTATATATATATAAATGTTAAATTTACTTTATTAATCAAACAGTTTTTTTTTTGTGTGTCTGTGAAAATTTTCTGTATGTATAATTTTTAAATTAAATTGTGTTGATGAGAAAATTGCTGTTTGTGTGTATATCTATATATATATTGTATTTTAATAAATAAAAATATAACGGAGAAAATTAAAATTTCAAATCACAGCTATCATGCTTTAAAAACACAGTAAAAAAAAAGGAGTGGTGGGGGGGGGGGGTTTGAACCCCCCCACCACCGTCGTTATTACAAAGGGTGTGCGGAGGGGGCAGAGCCCCCACCCACACCCCACGCTGAGTGGAGTGTGGGTGGGGGCTCTACCCCCTCCCCACACCCCCGTAGCTCCCATGATCACCCGTGGGCTACCTCCTCCCGCGACCTCTGCATTGTCACTGCCGCCAGTCCCATACGCCCACAGGCTACCTCCTCCCGTGACCTCTGCACTGTCACTGCCGCCAGTCCCATATGCCCCGTGCGGCCATACTCCCTGCTCCCCCATGGCTCTCTTGCACCATGTTTCCACCACCACCGCCACTCCTCCCCTCTGTGAACTCCGTCAATCTCCCTTTGCCGCGGCCGTCCACCACTGCGACCCCCCCTCTACCATTGCCATTCACCTCTGCGCCTCTCCTCACATAGAGCCGACCTCCATTGCCGCCGCCGCCATCCATTGGACCCTGCAAAGCCAATACAATCACACAAAAATATTAGGGTTCCCCAATGGATTTCAAAAGAAAATAATGAATGTGAATATAACAATATTCTATGTTATATAATGAAAAATATAAAATATAAGATTAAAATAAATGATATATATATATATATATTTATTGTTTGCTAACAATTTTATAATTTCATTTAAATAATATATATATATATATATATACAAATATATATTATCTATTGATAATTTTCTAAAAAGAATAAATAAAATAGGGCTAATATTTTGACAATAACATATATAATTATATTAATTCAAACTGTAAGGGAAGTGCATTTTTCAGAGTTTAATGATTTCACAAATTAAATACAAGAAAATGAAAAGAAAAATACACCTATCTATATAAACGCAAATAAGCATATATATACATTATATATATGCTTATTTGCATTTATATAGATATGCGTATCTTTATAAATGTAAACAAGCCATCATATGCATTTCATATGTGGCCACTGTGAACTCAAACTGTAGATTGAGTAAACGTCCAATTGAGAAAAAGAGAGAGAAAGAGAAAGAAAGATAAAAGGGAAAACAAAGAGGAGAAAATGCGTGGCATTTCTGAAATGGGCTAAGAGAACTAAGTAAGAATTAACTCTCCGTTAATCCTGATTAGGAACAATGTAAAGGATGCAGTGATAACTCTAATTGATAGAGAACTGATCTGGTTTACCAAGAAATTAGGAATAATATAAAGGATGCAGTGATAACTCTGATTGATAGGAAACGTGAAGAAAAGTAGGATAAACATAAAGAAACCTTACACAACAGGAAAGAGAATGTGATAGAAATACAATCAAAATTAAATTTTAGAGAAATAGAAGAGAGGGCAAATGAACAAGCTTTGTTGAAAATGCTAAGATCAGAAGGAGGAGAAATTAATATTAAATTTTAGAAAACGTGAAGGAAAACAGATGATCATGCTTTGTTGAAAAATGATCAATCAACTTAATCAACTGTTGCACCAAAGTAATTAGTGAGATTAACATAAATCAGGAAACCACGTGATCAGGATTAGTGTTAGTTCAACCCTTGTAGCAATGTTAACCATGTCGCAAAGACCCCCTTGTTGGCCTTCTTGCGTTTGGGTGTGCACACATGTGCGTGTTACCCCACTGACAACTGTTTTGTTTACGCCTTAAGCGTACGCCACCGAGCACGCTTACGCGTGCGAGGGGGTTTCTAGGGAAGCATGGAAATTTTTTTGATATTTCGTGTCATGACCACATGACACATGTGGACATGACACGTGAGATGCGTGTTGTGACCGCATGGGAAATGTGGGCATGACAAATGTTGCTAGAACACCATTGTCAAGATCCTGATGAGTCCAGATGTTTTCTAATTGATCTATAGAAAAATTTAGTGGACACCTTTGAATATTTGAAGACCCAAGAACTTTGTTTATTGATCCACTTTATTCATTGCAAGAAGAGAAAGAAAAGTGTCTCTGAAGTCTATTATAAACCTCCCTCACCAACAATACTTGTATGACACATGTCGGGTCCCTTTGTGGGCTTGGCTAAAAAAAATCATTTTGAAACAAGTTTTTTGTCCTAAATCACCTGGATTGTCTCTGTATCCTCTTGAAGTGAAAAATTGAAGTGGGTTGTTACTAGAATTTGTTTTCTGACATCTTTGCACTGTGACTAGAACAAGTCAAGTAGCCTCCAAAATCACCCTAGAAAACTAGTCAAACAATCTCCTAGATGCATGAAAATGCACAGTCATGTAGACATTTGATCCAAGAATTCATGGCTGAAAATGGTTTGGCAAAATTCATCCCGAGATGCAAGATATTAACATTCAAAATGGCCCACTTAGCCTTTTCTGAAACTGCATTTGTCAAAAAACCAACTAGGGCTCACCAAGTCACCAACCTAAAAAAATACCAAATCTCCTCCCAGGAAGCTGCCACTAGAGAAAATAGATCATTTAGGTCCACTGACTATGTGTGCAAAAGGATTTTTTACTGATCCACTTACTTCACAAAATATTAAAGGTCAAAGATGACCGCTCTGAAACATTTTAGAAATGCAGATATCAAAATATGACAAATTGCATTTGCTTTTGATTTTGAAAAAATATCAAACTTGATCCTGAGGATTTGAAATTGGACCAGGATGTATATGAATGTTAGGGCATATAGAATACCAATCCATTTGTCATGACGATCACCCAACTATGAAATATCAATCTGAACAGGAGGCTACTTCATAGGCCTAAGAATATGCAAACAACAAAACAATCCCAGAACCCTCCAACTTAATGCTTCAAAAAGTCATCAAATCACATCCTGGGAGTCTAAAATCAAACATACATGCTTACATATGTCATATGAGTGTGTTCACCCAGGGATTTGGCATGAAAATGAATAGGCATCAAATTATGACCCTCCAAAGTAGGTCACTGGGGCAGATTTTTCAAGTGCATTTCTGAGTATGGTAATCAACTTTTTCATCATGGGCACTTAGAATTTTACAAAATTTTATAGTGCCAACATTGGTTCTTTCTTGGGGATGTATGCCCCTTGCGAGTATAGCAAGAGTTCAGATCTCTAGTGGAGCATACCAGTGTTTTATTCATTGGCAATAGAGTTTGACTTCTCTTTCTCTACCCTAAACTGGTATGATTTAAAAAATCACACCACCGTTGATGGCACAAGGCCACCAAAAAAAGAAAAGGCCTCTATTTACCTATGTCATACACCTTATTTTCATTTGACTACATCAGGTCAATTCTAAAAGCACTATCATTGAAAGCCTAAAAGCAAACTTTACAACTAGCATTCTAAAACAAATCACTATATCTTCCCATGCCAATCTTAGTTCTATCAAACTGTATCTCACAATCAAGCACAAATTGAAGAACACCATCACCATGTGACAAACATTCAACATTACCTATTTCATCATCATGTTTCATTGAAGGTTTTCCCAAATAGACAGAGTAATTGAAGCATTCATACATTGCTTCATAGCTGGTATAACACTGCTGCAGGCTCTGAGAATCATGCAAACAATCCTCTAATGTATGAAAAGAAAACATTCATAGACAAGCTCGTTTGCATCATGACTCACTTCCATATGGAATGTTCTAGTGTTATCAGTATTATTCCCTCCCATTAAAGGATTAAAGAGATCAACACAATCAAACATTATGGAATTAGAGGAAACTTCAAATCCCATGTTCTCTTTTGATACAGAACTCTGAAATTCATCCGTCAACAATTCTAAAATTTGTTCACTACTGAGTGAACATGTTTCCTTATTCACCTCATTGTTGGCACATTCTGTACTTTCATCATATTTGAAAGATATTGTCTAATTTTGTTCTATCATTTCATCATATAATGAACATGAAAAACTTTAGAAAGCATTTTCAGATGTACATACTATTGGTGCCTGAATTGACTGTCAGTTTCTGAGCAAATTTTCATGCAGGCACCATCCCAAAATATCCAAAAGGTTCTAAGTTTTGGCACCCCTCAGTGTTTTTCAGCATCTGCATCTCATTTCTTGAGGAGGGGTCTTCGTCTTTTCTCCATCGGCATGAGTTCGTTTTTGTGTCTTTGACATTTCGGTTTGAACTTGAACCCTTTTTTCCCTAAGTTCAATGGTTCAGCAGTTCTGGGTTCAATTTTTTTCTAACGGGTCGCATTATGCATTTGCCTTGCGCAAATATTGCATCATTGAACCTCCCGCTTGAACCTTTTTGTTTTGGTTCAAGGTTCAATGGTTCAAAGCTTTGTTGCCTATGGGATTATTTTTGATGTTTAAACCTCGGTGTTGAACCATCAGGTTAAACCAGTTCATCGGTTCAATGGGTTCACGGGGTTGCTTTTGTGTTGCCGACAGATTTGGAATCGGCGTTGAACTTCTCGGTTGAACCTCTCTTTCGAACCATCAGCTTGAACCGGTTCGTGGTTCAACGGTTCAATAGTTCAGCGCTTTATGTTTTTGGTCTTATCGGAGTGATCGGCTTCATCAGCGAAAGACTTTTTGGCTGCTCCGATTGTTTTGGTCTGGCCGATGGATGTCCATCAGCGTGTGTTTGGCTATCGGCGAAGCAAATTTTTGGGCCCCCGATGTAAGGTGTTTGGCCGATGGGGTGTCATCGGCGTGGGTCTGGCCGATGGAGGAGCAGTGTGTAGCTGGCAAAGTAGGCATCGGCGTAACATTTGAGATCGGCAAGGGAGATTTTGGTTGCTCCGACGGTGTAGGTCACACCGACGGAGGTGGTAATCGGTATGACAGTGTGTGTCGGCAGGAGGATTTTTAGTTGGGCCGATGGTGGTCGTCTTGCTGAAGGCGGTGTATTTTGCTTGGCCATCGGAGAGACTTGGTAGATCGGCGAGGGTCTGGAGAGTTGGCCCGATGGTTCATCTCTGGCCGATACAGGGAAGTGTAGTGTAGCGGTCGGCGGGAGATTTGTGGGGTAGACCGATATTGTATGTCATGGCGATGGGCTTTGGGCGAAGGAGCGTGTGTCGAGCGTGGCAAAAGCGCTCGACACCTATTATGTGGGCGGCCCCATTTTTAAACTAATGAAGGAGTCTCCTCACCGTGCATGTGGGATTATTCCCTTGTATATTTTGAACCTGCGATAGAAGCATGTTTTGGTGGGAAATCCTTTTTGGACGCAGCGACAGTTTTCTCGGTGGTTGCGGGTTGTTGGGCCATCAATGGCGATTGTAGCAAGGGTATGGGCGATGGTACAAATGATCAAACTGCCCGATTGGGAATGAAGACTTCCAGATGGCGGCGCAAGGCTCGAGGCCTCCCTTGTCTGCTGCATTGATGACTTCTGAGCGCCATTCTTTCTGATGGATGTATCTGGCGGATTTTTGAATTCTGACTATGTAATTAATGCTGAGTACGCTTCCCTCTGGCTATTTTTAAGCAGGAAGTGTTACTCATTTTAGTGGTTGGATGTTTTTGGGCTTTCTGCTCTGACTCTGAACATAAGGTGTTCACATTTTGAAAGGCATTTTTTGCTACAGACTCGGTCCTTAGTCTGGTGTACTAATCTATCTTGGCTTGTAAATGATGATTTTCTCTGTGATGGCCTTCTATGCAGATTGATTTTAAATGAAAAACACCTGTGTGTGTATTGTTTCTGATTGTCTCCTGTATGTCATTTGTTTTCCTTTCAAACAAGGTTGTCAAGGGCTTCCAAGTTTTTTAGTATGTGCATACTGTGTGTCTGATTTATTGCGTCTGCTCAAGGAGTGGTTAAATAGGCTTTTGATCAGATACAAAGGGAAATAGATTGCATCATAGGATCTGTTAAGTATGATCATTAATGATACTGTTTCTTGGACATGTTGCTGTTAGGCAGTAGCATTATTCTTAGGTCCTCTGGATATGAATTTATGTTGTCATGGGGAGACATTTACAGTTTTAGATATGACTCTGCTGCCTAGATAAGGCACTGGTTTGGGAATCTGTCTGTTCAATGGGTCTAGGAAAGTCCCATAACTCCAAACACCATTTCAAACCATCTCATCCTTCCATCTGTTAGTTGTAGGATTAGGATTAGGAACCTCTGCATGCTCTCATACCTAACCAGACATTATGTCCAAGAATGTTGCCAGCCTTGTAATTTGTTACACAAATCTTGGTCCATACATGAGAGTATTCTGCGTGCTACTATCAAGTTATATCTCTCTGTCATTGAGCTAGTCAAGGTTATACTTTTATCAAGTAGGGAAACCCCCCTTGATGCGGCAGAACCAGAAGTGAAGGGGAGGAGCTCACGCAACCTCTTGTATTCAGTTGGTTGAATCTGCCTGTGCATTAGAACTGGCAAACCCTAATGCTGATTCAGAAGAAAAACCAACACATACCTCTTCTTCACCGATTGTATCAGCCAATGGATGTGCTTCATGTCTGCTACCAGGTGAGCATGCTCCTTCATTTGCTTCATCATTGATCATGCACTCTTCATGCAATGTGTCCTCAATAGTGTTTTCAACATTGCAATCCTTCTCCAAGGTGAAGAGTTGACCTTCCAAAGATTTATTTTCATTCAAATATGAAATGTTATCATTGAAAACTTCACCTGCACATGCTTCTTCTATTGGCCTTGTGGTACCTATGTGGGTTTAGGGTTTTAGGCCTAGGAAATTGCAAGTCTTTATTCTTATAAGCCCTTAAACCTAAGTTCCTAGGTCTCATTCTCTTTATCTTATAATTTCATGTTGACTGCTTGGAGTAGGTTCCTGGTCATTTAAGTTACAACTTGAAGCCTTTAAGATCATGAGATGACCAACCCTAAGTCCTAGTTTTACCCTTTTTTGCCTGTAAATATCTTAAGTCTTAAGACCTAAATCTTCAAAAGGTTAAAAAATACCGTGGTTGTATTTCGCAATGTCACAGAGCCTTTAAGATGATGTCATCATCCTTCTGTGAGGCCACAACATGAGGACATCTGTCAAAGAATTTGAGCTAATAGCCCCTTAAGCAAAGATTCTAAATGAAGGAACCATTTGCTGCCAGGTGTCAAGGTAAGAAGTGGTCTACAGGGGAGTTCAGATCTGATGGTAGTGCAAGCGCGCAGAGGAATCCTGGTAGAGGTAAAGATCTTCTATGCGGTTGCGATATGGTGACACGTGGCCTCCTCTTAAGAAAGGAATAAAGGTATACATAAGGAAGGATGCGTGGAGGCTTCAGCACACCTGCGCAGAGCAAGTTGATGGTGGGACATTTCCTGTTGCAACGCTCTGAAATGGCCCCACGTGTCCACATCAGACAAAAGGTAAAGTTGTCAATGGAGGAAGTACATCCAATATGGCTCATTCTTATTGGCTAAAGACTTTTCAATGAGAAGGACCTGGATTTTCAAATCTGGCAGGTGAATGGTGATCATGGATTTCACAAAGGAAAAATTGGATCAATGGCCCAGGTTTAAAGTTTTTATGGTGAACATTGTAGGCGCCCTGTGACACAAATTTGAGTTATGGTTGAAGGTACATCCATTAATGCCTCAGAACCTAGGCTATGAAGTTTCTTAAAGGGAAAAATTAGGGCTTTCTACATCATTTTCACAAGCACGAATAGAGTCTCGGCGCATAGTGAGCATTCAGATGAACGAGAGAAGGAATTTCAGGCTTCTATGAGCATAAAACTAGCAAGTTTACTCTGTTTGACCACACTTAGTTGAATTCTATGTTGATTTCTTGTCTGGAGGGTAGAATACTGTTGAAACAAGAAACCCTAGGTTTGATAGAAATATTCTGAAGAAATGAGTCAAGCCAGTCAGCCCTCCACGTCGAAACGAAGTTTGGATGAGGACCTCATGGTCCAATTCCTAGGGTTTGTCAGACATCCTCTAAATGTGTACAGTCCCAGTGGGACAAATGATAAAATTCTAGACCTTTGCTACAATTGTAGAGATGCCAAATTGCCTATGTCAGGTTGGGTTCTCTTCAAACACTGGTATGACAGAATATACTTCAAGGTTCCAGTTTGTAAAGCTTGGTGGTTAGACCTGGCTAAGCTACTTTTCCCTAATGTGTTTCCCAGTCCAGACCTTAAGGGCAATCATGCAAAGATATGACCCTCAAACAAGATCAGTCCTAGCATGGAACGACACCATGATAATCAAACTCACAAAGGAATATATCTCAAGTGTATTTAACTTGAACCCTACAGCCACAAAGAAAATTGACCTAAATGCCTTGAAGGAAGGATATAAAAGTGTCAGATATGGATATAGAGCCTTCAACCTGCCCAAAAACAGACCAAAGGGGGTAGATGGCAAACTGATAGAGATATTTGAAAGGGATGAAGAACCCTTTGAATGCTCCAAATTTATGCATTGCTTTGTAAGAACTTACCACAGCCTATGCCAGGTACTAGGGAGAGATGCTTCAAACAGAATGCCAATTTCTTTAATGATGATGGTAGTGAATATTCAGGATCCATCCACAAAATAGCCATATGACTACACCTCATACATAGCAGATAAAATGTATAAGCAGATGATTGGGGTCAAGAACAAATTGTATACTGTGGATGCTCATGTAGATTTTACATGTTACTCACTAATATGCCATATGATTCTTTTTTTGTATTGGGCATGTGGCTCAAGGATTTACATGTTAAAGAGACTGATTCAGATTATGTGATTTTTGAGGAGCACTTTGTGAGGAGACTAATTGGGTTCTTGGAACCAAAGGGAGAAAGGTTACATGTAGATGTACTAGATTTTTTGAGGCCTCTGGATAGAACCCCTGAATTAGGGATAGACCACAACTAGGGTGATTGGTTTCTGCATACCCACACCACCTGCATCAGAATTTATGGATGTGAGGTTACTCCATAGGTTTTGCCTAAGTATGTGCCCAAGAGGATTGCCTTCTTGGAGATCATTAGACAATTGAATGAGTCAGATAGAGAACACTTGAGGAGGCACAAGAAATGCTCATTCTTTCCCACTTCCATCAAATTCAGTGATTTCATAATGGTTAACAAGGATGGCTTGGATCAAATTGATTCAATTCTGTAGGGTTACAGGATGAATGTAGAGAAACCCAGGGTATTTGACCCTAAATGCTTTATTGACAAAGTTAGGGTAAGTGTGAAAAGACCTCGTTACATTCATTAGGTCTTTTATGATGAGGACAGAGTTAGAAACTACTTTACCATGAATGATGTCCACAATTTAAGAGAAAAATGGGAAGTAGCTATGGTAGGAGAGAGGGTAAGAAGGAATTTGAATGTTGCTTACCCAGGGGCCTTTGTAGAGGTAAAAGATCCAATAATGAGAATTCAGATGATTTTTGACCATGCAGATGAGCTAATTGGCAGTGCTCCAGCAGGTGAGGAGACACCAACCTACTAACCTACCAGTTCAAGAGGAGGATAGGTTAGAAAAATGGAATTACCTAATTTTACCCTGCCAAGAAAGCAAAAATAATTGATTTGGAAAGTGAACAAGAGATTGAACTAGTAGACTTGGAAGAGGAAGTAGAAGAACAAGAACAAGAATCTTTCCATCAAGTGAATTCACCCAACAGAATAAGACCTTATGTTTCATCAGATAATAGATTGGCAAGGTCAATAACTGGTCAACATGTAGATATAGAATATGTCAGAGTATTGGCTTGTGCACAATTCATCGAAGATGATGAATTTGTCAACACTTCTGAATTCATGAGTTATGTATTGAAAGTTAGAAGTGAAGAGTTCCAAAAGATGATAGAGGAGGCCAAGAGTGGGGTAGATCCATCACAGTATGAGGCCATCACCCAGAAAGTATTGAATGAGGTAAATCAAGATATCACTGGGATGACCCCAGAAGAAGGGAGGGCCTTGGTTGCCAAAAGCAATGTGCTGCTTCTCCCACATTGGACCTTGTCAGATGCCATTGCATTTGACATATTAACCAGAGAAGATTCTGAAGTAACAGATGAGCAAGTAGAGAAGGCACTCTTTGGCGCAGCTTTTAATCCTAGGTTTCAAACCTTAGCAATATGGGCATTGGCCCCAAATGATAATAAGCCTAGGATTGGATTAGGAGAATTAAAAGGGGCTGTCGTAATCAAAAGAGTATCAAGTACTCAAGCTCCCCAACCTGCTAGTTTAAATGTGCAGACAACACAATTTGCAGAGGCTGTAATGAGCAAGCTGCAAAAGGACCATGATGACCTGCTATTGAAATATTGGAAGGATGTTGAGGAGCTAAACAGGTCTAAGAAGAAATTATTGTTAGGGCCTAGCACTTCAAGTGCACTAGTTGTAATACAAACTATAGAGGCATTTCTAGTTGATACAGAGCCACTGCTATCTAAAATAAGAGAATTGAAGGAAGAAGTGAGGAAATTGAAAGAAGAAAAGAAGAATTCGGTTAGAGAAATGGTCACAAATTTGATAAATCATAGGATGACAAAAGTTCAAGCAAGGGTTGATGAAACATGGAAATCATATTCAAATCTAAGGACGGCCCTAGGAAAGCATGAGCAGGATAAAGAAAACCTCAAGACTATGATCAAAGTGTGGTTGTCAAGAACTGGAGAGGTAAGGGATATTCACAGATGCTTAAGGTTTGATTAAGAGGCACCCCTTGAGATAAAGTTGACACTTGACATGCTACTGATACTTGAGGAGGTTGTAGCTTTTCAATTAAAGCTAGACAAGGTCTTGGTTGAGAAAAGACAATTTATTGAGAAAATAGATAGGAAAATAATGCCAGGCATATTGGAGGATGATGGATAGGTAAAGGGCCTTGACAAGTGGAAGGTTGACTTTGAAAACTTTGCCAGCCAATTAATATCTACCTGTTGTACCGATGGGGATCCAAGCATGAAGATTTTGAGTTTGACATTGGACAAGTTGCATGTGCTTGAAATAAATTTTGAGTTGTTCTATAAGGAGTCAAAGATTTTGATGGATGCAAGGTACACATGGCATAATGAGAAAATATTAAAGTCAATTTCTTTTCAATGGCCATCAGAGAAGTCATATACAACCTAGATGGAGAAGTATGGATAAATGTGCCTGAGATGAATGAGAAACTAACATTTCTCTTCATTTATGTGGTCAGGCTTCTCTAGTCAATTGTACTTCTTCCCAAAATTATTTTTCTGCCTTTTCTCTATGCAATATGTAACTAATTTCCCAATGCCTATGAGCGGTGGGATTGTCATGTAAGACTCGTGTAACTGACATAGGATAATGAATGATGAGTACCACGTTCTTGCATCTATAAAAGAACTGGTAGAATTACTTTAATGTGGTTGATAGATAGGGATTTTGAGGAGTGAATGCAATACAATTTTTAACTAATTGCCCTATCTATGGTGTTGTAAGTTTTAGTTTAATGTGTTGAATGTATTTTTTATAAGCTTTTTATCAGTTTCAGGTTGGATTATATGAATAATGTTGTAAACATGTGTTTCTATTAACTGTCTGCTTTTTTATCTACATCTTCTTTTGAACAAAGTAACTAAGAGTTTTTTGAGTTCTTGGTTGCACACTTGCTGCATTGCATATTTGGTTTCTTGCTTCTATTTAAGGAACAGACTAAATTGCTTTAGATCAAATGTGGGGAGGTATATTTGATAACAGGGATAGTTGTAAGA
Source organism: Cunninghamia lanceolata (assembly GCA_027924645.1). NCBI lineage: Eukaryota > Viridiplantae > Streptophyta > Pinopsida > Cupressales > Cupressaceae > Cunninghamia > Cunninghamia lanceolata. The sequence continues at coordinate 38,294,198 of BSBN01000391.1, read as the reverse complement.
AGAGTTAATAGAAATACTCAATCTTGGGAGTTGTCTACAAGGCAAGAAACAAAATAGACCCTCTGAAATCTGTATGTTTGCTTGGCTTATGGAAAATCATTTGCATGTTTAAAGTTTGACTCCATACCCTAAGATAGGCACCGATCAAAGGCTTGGATTAATTTTATGAATCAAACCCTAACCTAGGAACCAAATATATAAAACCAAAATCAATTCATAATCTTAAACTTTAGGATTTTAGGAGTACGATTTTAGGTTTTAAAATCCTCTGACACACAACAATGAACTAATGTCTAAAGCCAGCCACTTTGCATCTATCATATTGTTTTGATCTGCGTAAAAGAGGATTTATCTACTTATGTATTAATACCTAGTTGAAGTCAGGGTTTATTATATGAGTATTGAATAAGGGAATACCCCCTAGGTCCTATAGAGCCTAAAGTGCAGAGGAGATAGAGAGTCAGTCTCCTGTTTGTTAGCCACCGACCTGAGGATCCTATAGATAAAAGATGGCTACTTTTTAGGGAAACTCAGACAATCAGTTGGGAACACCAACAGTTTGGTGACTCCGCTGGTGAGGTTGGCAAAGAACCTGGTCTTTAAATTTGGATCCCATTCGTTGGTGGTGACTTCAAACAAAATCTCCAAGCCAGTAAAAATAGAAGTTGCATGCAGGGGAAAAGATCCCTACAAAACCCCTTGTTCCAAGAATTACCAATAAAGATGTATAGGAAAAAGGGTACTTAATCCAATCAAGAAAGTTCACCAAGTCCAAGGAATAATGATGATCCCCAAAAGAATGTTAGGTCCCCTGGGCAACAACAACACTTTTCAGCTACAGAGGCCAATATTCAAGAGATTTATGAGAAATAACAAAGTGATGGGTTGAGGGTAGGATTTGATATGTTTCAAGAATTTCCATTTTTGGATCCCCCTGATAAGTTTGAAGATACATAATCACCAAGGGATACTGATAATCCCAATGCGATGAGACCATTCTCCTCTATGCCAAGAGAAGAGGAATTAGCGAAAGAAATCAGGAATCTTGGGGTTGAATTGGATTACTTGCAAGCCTTTAAAATAAGAGATGAAATGAGACAAAAGGTGGAAGCCTTGAGGATTGCCCATCAGAATGCAGCTCCCACTCTTAATAATGCAAATGTGTTAGGAAACTGACACGCAAATGAGGTTCAAAATCAACAAAATAACCAAAACATACTTGGAAATGATCAAGGGCTTAACCAACTTGTAAATCAAAATCCACAAAATAATCAAAGACAAAATGCAAATAACAATAGAATACCACAGAATAATGTGAGAAATCAAAATACTCATGGTAATGCTAACAAGAATGCTAATGCAAACCAATTTGGTAGGAGACCCATGTAGTTGGACAGATTCAGACATTTAGACTTCATTAGCATTCTTGGATACCCTAACCCCATTGATAATGATATCAGGGATGAATTGCCAAAGTTTTCAGGTAACAATGTTGTGTTAGGAGAAGACCACTTGAAGGATTTCCTCAACGTAATGAATAATTTTGAAGTAGAACATGAGGATGTTTTCATGAAATTATTTATGCAGTCCTTGATAGATGAGGCTAGAGAATGGTATAGAAATCTACCTGATCAAAGTGTCACATTGTGAGAGGATTTTAAGAGGATTTTTAGGTAGTAGTATGGGGATAAGACTGACCCTAGTTTCATCATTAATGAGTTCACAAGTATTGTTAAAGGGTCAAATGAATCTGTTTCTGATTTCAATGCTAGATTTACCAAGGTTTTGAACAAATTGCCACCTCATATGAGGCCAAATGAACGAATGTGTATGGTCTTGTATACAAATGCCTTTGATGCCAAGATAGCATATGAACTAAGAGATAAGAGTCCAGCTAGCATTAGGGATGCTTTCAGAATTGTAACCAATATAGAGAATAATAGGAAGGCATCAGGTAAAGGAAATAGAAGGGATGATGTGAGAATCTTGCAAAATCCAAACAATAGAACTTGGAATGCTCAAAGTAACATCTACACATCTAAGGATAAATTAGACAAATTAACAAATACTTTCAAAGACTTAAGTTTCAAACTTGCTAAAAATGAAAAGGGACTTGGTCCTGAGAAGCAGAGTTATCAGAGGCAAGAAAAGAGACCACAACTACACGATATGCCATACAACACAAATTGGCACAATGGTAAGCCTATCCTGAATAATAAGACTAATCAAAGGTCTTAGAATACTAAAGAAACTCCTGACCCCCTAAAGAAGAATGTCAATATTTTTGAGGATACTCCATGGTGTATAGTATGCCAAATGCCTCACTCACAATCTCAATGCATGATTGCTCAATCCATTTATAATGATGCTAATGCTTGCAATGAATGTAATGAGCCTCATTGTGTTGAAGATGATAGTGTTAACATGCTTTTTGCAAATGGAGACTATTCTTCCTCTGATGAGATAGATGAAGATACAGATGTGAATGAAAGAAGGTGTTATAAGGATCTAGTTTGCCAGCAGGTTTTCTTAGATGAAGAAAATGAGGATCATCAAATCTATACCCAAGATTCACATATTTCTTTGGTTAATTTAAAAAGACCTTCTGATGAGGAAATCAGAGCTCTTACAGCTCCTGCAGTAGCCTAGGTTAAGAGCAACTACAATCTCAGGAATAAATCTCAAGCAAGTGACTCAGGCCAGCCAGGAAGCATCTTTGTAAAGAAATTTCAGTATAGTTAGAGAGAGCCCGAATTACAAAAAAAGTAGGGTAATAACAGTAAAAGAGATTCAAAAGAAAAACCAAGTCAAAACACTAAAAATTTAGAAAGTAAGGTTTCTCAGAGTGGGGAGAAGACTAGAGGTCCACATGTTATGGATGACAATCAAAAATCCACAAGAACTAAGGCTGGACCAACTCATAAGAAGAGTAAAACCCTAGGCCAAGGTACAACTGTTATAAAAAATTATGCCCCATTTGATATAACTTAGGCTTTATCACAGATGAAAGTTTCAGTCCCACTAATGGAAATGATGAAAATTGAGGAGCATAGAAATAAGGCATTGACCCTAATTTCAGGAGTATCCAATCAGGCAGGACACATAGCTCAAGATCATGACAAAACTCAGGGGGTGGGTGCTGATGAGGAGGAAATTCCTGAGGTTTACTTAGGAACAATAGTAACAAAATGTCCATCACAGATAGAACCATTCTATGTATCCCTTATTGTTAATGGGAAAGTGATCAGGAATTGTATGCTTGATTTAGGTGCTTCAACGAATAGCGTGCCCTTGGCTATTATGCAATAGATTGGTTTGAACATAGATAAGGCATGTGGAAAGTTTTATGCTATGGATGCTAGAGAAGTGCCGATTATAGGGATTATGAAGAATGTGGACTTCTTGCTTGCAGCCTATCTAGAAAAAACCTATACCATGAATGTAATAGTAGTTGATATCAAACCACAATATGGTATGCTATTGTCTACAAGGTTGGTAGCACTGATTGGAGGAAGTATGCAGTTGGATTTGTCATATGCTATGATTCCCAGGAATGGCAAGGATGTCAAGTTGATTAGAGAGGAAAGAGCACCAGGTACAGTTGAGGATCAAGAACTAGAAGATCAGATTTGTTTTGTGGACACTGATTGTGAAAACTTTAGGATTGTATCATGTGATCAAGATGCAAAGCAGAAAGAATCTATTGATGAGGAGCTTGAAAGACAGAAGGATCATAATGGCTTATGGACCATGTACTTTGATGGTGCTTGTTTGAAAGAAGGTTCTAGTACAAGAGTGGTATTTCTATCTCCTACTAGTAAGGTCCTTAAATTCTCCTTTCTATTGAAGTTACCTTGCACAAATAATATTGTAGAATATGAATCTCTGTTGTTAGGACTGAATGTTTCTCTTAGGCATGGCTTTAAATTGTTAAGGGTGTTTGGAGATTTAGAAATAAAAGTTTCCCAAGTAAGAGATAAATATGCTTCAAAGAATAAGAAGTTGAAATAATATAAACATGCAGTTTGGGATACTATTGAGTTCTTTGATGCATTTTCAATAAATTGGATAGAGAGATCAAAAAAAGTTATGGCAAACTTCTTGGCTAATGTGGCTATTAGGCCAAATGATATTACATTATCTAATATCACAAATGTTGAGATTAAAATCAGACCAACAGTGCCAGACAACATATGCAGTTGGCAGGTTTTTGAGGATGACAAAGATTTGATAAATTTCTTGCACTGTATTGATGAGTATGATAATTAGGAAATTAATTTCTAGAACTTTGTGGAAGTTGTGGATGGGAAAGAAACTCTTTTTGGAAAAGAAGTGATACAACTCAAGACTAATAGAATTCCAAGAGGGTTAGTGGGTTTAGAAAGAATATTTGATAACAGAGATTAGTTGGTTGCTAATCCGTCTTCCCCTCACATAGAAGATTTGGAAGAAATAAATTTGGGTACACACAACACTCCAAAGAAGGTTTACATATGTAAGAACTTGAAACCACATATCAGGGCAATGTTAATAGCATTACTAAGAAAATACAAACATGTCTTTGCCTAGTCATATGAGGACCTGAAAGCCTATAGAGAGGACTTATTTCAGCATGAAATCCCTCTAAAGCCTAGAGCTAAACCATTTAGATAGAGGCAGAGACCCATTAATCCTACCTTAGCTATGAAGATGAAAGAAGAGCTTATGAAGCTTAGAGATGCTGGAATTATTAAACCCATAAGACACTCCACTTGGGTGTCAAATCTTGTCCCTGTTTGAAAAAAGAATGGAGATATAAGACTGTGTGTAGACTTTAGGAATTTGAATATACCTTCTTTGAAGGATAATTACCCATTGCCTAACATTGAATCTATGTTACAGAAGGTGATAGGGTGTGAACTTTTGTCTATGATGGATGGGTTTTCAAGGTATAATCAGGTGAAGGTGAAATCATCAGAACAATATAAAATTTCCTTCACAACTCCATGGGGAACCTATGTATATGTGAGAATGCCATTCAGATTAACAAATGCAGGTGCTACTTTTCAAAGAGCAATGGATGTTTCTTTTGTAGGATTGATTGATTCTATCTTAGCTATGTATCAGGATGACTTGACTACCTATTCAAAGAAGGAAGAGCAGCACTATATGCATCTAGAACATATTTTTATTAGAGCATTAGAATATGGTATCTCACTAAACCCTAAGAAATGTGCTTTTGGGGTAACTGAAGGAAAACTTTTGGGGCATATAATGTCTAAAGATGGAGTTAGAATTGACCCAGAGAGGGTTACAACAATTGATAAAATCTAGATACCCAAGACAGTAAAAGGCATTCAATCATTCTTTGGGCAAATTAACTTTGTTAGAAGATTTATTTCTAATTTTGCAGAGATTACCAAAGCTATATCCAAGATGTTGAAAAAGGGTGAATCTGTGACATGGGGAAGTGAGGAAACCCAATCATTTTAGAGCATAAAAGAGGCCATCAAGACTACCCTTGTCTTAAAATCCCTTGATTTTTCTAATCCTTTTTAGTTATTTTTGTTTGCTCCTTCCCATACAATTACTAGATGCTTATTACAGAAGAATGATGATGGATTTGAAAAACCAATTGCTTTCTTCAGCAAATCTTTACAAGCTATAGAGTTGAAATATGACATTATGGAGAAGAAGGATTATGCCTTGGTTAGGGCAGTTAAGAATTTTAGGCCTTATTTGGTTGGAGCCTGGATTATAGCATATGTCCCTCATGCAGCAGTTAAGGACATATTCACTCAACAGGAAGTAACTAGAAGATGATGTAGATGGATAAATAAACTCCAAGAGTTCAACATTGAGATTCAAATTACTAAATTGGTGAGGAGACAAGGTCTGGCTAAACTGATGATAGAATCAAATTTGGAGGTATGTCAAGTGAATGTAGCTCAAGATCAAGTTTGCAACATACCGAATTCAGAATGGTATAAAGACATTGCGCACTATTTGCAAAATTTGAATTGCCCTACTCATTTAAATGACAATCAAAGGAGAACACTAAAACTACAAGTTGTCAAATATATTATTGTTCAAGGCAAATTGTATTGGAAGAACCCTGATGGTGTGCTACTCAAATGTGTAGATGAAGATCAAGCCATGAAGATTTTAACTGATATGGATGGAGGGATGTGTGGGGGGCATTATATAGCTAAGACTACTACCCATAAGATTCTCAGAGTAGGTTATTGGTGGCCAACACTTTTCTCTAATGCACATAAGATGGTGAGGAAATGGGATTCTTGCCAAAGATTGTTTGGAAAACTTAAGTATGCAGGTGCATTGCCTCTTAAGACTTTAATAGTGGAGGTTCCATTCCAGCAATGGGGAATAGATTTCATAGAAGAAATAGTAGAGAAGTCAAGTGGAGGACAAAGTTGGATATTGGTTTCTACAAATTACTTCACCAAATGGATTGAGGCTATTCCAACCAAGAAAGCCACAAGTAAGTTTGTGCTTGACTTTATCTTAGAACACATAATAATCAGGTTTAGAGTACCAGCAAAATTGGTCATAGATAATACAATGTGCTTCAGGTCTAGTGAGTTCATTCATTTTTGTAATAGTTATGGAATCAGTTTGTCTCATGCATCACCATATCATCCTCAAGGAAATGGCCAAGTAGAATCTAGTAATAAAAGTCTCATGAAGATAATTAAAAAAATAATTGATAAGAACAAAAGGGCATGGGATTCTAAATTGAAGTTAGCACTAGGGGCTGATAGGGTAACAATAAAAAAGGCAATTGGTAAATCCGAGCCTTTGAATTATTATATGGTGTAGAGGCCAGGTTACCAGTGAATAATCTCTTGCTAGTGTACAAGTTTATACAAGAAAGCGGTGAGGATATGGAACATCCAATGGCTAAGAGAGTGAATAAATTAATTGCACTAGATGAAGCTAGGAGAGAAGCACAGAAAACCATTTTGAAGAGACAACAAAAAGTGAAATATTTGTTTGATAAGAGGGCTTCAGAGAGAAAGTTCCAGGTGAATGATTTGGTTCTTGTCTAGAACGTCAAGAATCAGGATAAGGGTAAACATGGTAAGTTTGAACCTTTATGGATTGGCCCTTATCATATAAGTAACGCACATGGAGAGGATTCCTATTTTCTCCAAGTACTTGATGGTGAATTTTAGGAGTTGCCAGTGCACAGACAATTCTTGAAACCCTAATTTTCATAAGTAGGTTTTTCTCTGTGCACAATGTAAAATAGGTTGTATATAGGTTGTAAGTAGTGTACATTCTTGTACAGTTCGTTCCTTTTGTTTTTGGTTTGGTCTTCTCCCAGAGTCCATTGGTTCTCACTGCAACCAAATGCTTGCATGTCCCCAACCAGAGCCAATGGTGGTACCTGTGTGGGTTTAGGGTTTTAGGCCTAAGAAATTGCAAGTCTTTATTCTTATAAGCCCTTAAACTTGAGTTCCTAGGTCTCATTCACTTTATCTTCTAATTTCATGTTGACTGCTTGGAGTAGGTTCTCAGTCATTTAAGTTAAAACTTGAAGCCTTTAAGATCATGAGGTGACCAACCCTAAGTCCTTGCTTTACCCTTTGTTGGCCATAAATATCTTAAGTCTTAAGTCCTAAGTCTTCATAAGGTTAAAAAATGTTGTGTGGTTGTATTTCCCAGCATCGCAGAGCCTTTAAGATGACATCATCATCCTTTTGTGGGGCCGTGACATGAGGAAATATGTCAAAGAATTTGGGCTTATATCCCCTTAATCAAATATTCTAAATCAAGGAACCGTTTACTGCCTGGTGTCAAGGTAAGAAGTGGTCTGCAGGGGAGTTCAGATCTGAAGATAGCGCAAGCACATAGAGGAATCCTAGTAGAGGTAAATATCTGTTGCATGGTTGTGATATGGTGACACGTGGCCTCCTCTTAAGAAAGGAATAAAGGTATACATAAAGAAGGACACGTGGAGGTTTTAATGCACCCGCGCAAAGCAAGTTGATGGTGGGCCATTTCCTGCTACGACGTTGCAAAATGGCGCCACATGTCGACATTAGACAAAAGGTAAAGTTGTCAATAGAGGGAGTACATCCAATATGGCTCATTCTTATTGGTTGAAGATTTTTCAATGAGGAGGACCTAGATTTTCAAATCTAGCGGGTGAATGGTGACCGTGGATTTCACAAAGGAAAAATTGGATCAACGGTCCAGGTTTAAAATTGTTATGGTGAATGTTGTAGGTGCCCTATGACATGAATTTGAGTTAAGGCCAAAGCTACATGCATTAATGCCTCAGAATCTAGGCTATGAAGCTTCTTAAAGGGAAAAATTAGGGCTTTCTACATCATTTTCACAAGCACGAACAGAGTCCCAGAGCATAGCGAGCTTTTAGATGAACAAGAGAAGGAATTTCAGGCTTCTACAAGCATAAAACTAGTAAGTTTACTCTGTTCGACCACACTCAGTTGAATTCTAAGTTGATTGCTTGTCTAGAGGGTAGAATATTGTTGAAATAAGAAACCCTAGGTTTGATAGAAATATTCGAAAGAAATGAGTCAAGCCAATCAACCCTCCACGTTGAAACAAAGTTTGGATGAGGACCTCATGGTCCAATTCCCAAGGTTTGTTAGATGTCCTCTGAATGTGCATGGTCCCAGCAGGACGAATGACAAAATTATGGACCTTTGCTACAATTACAGAGATGCCAAATTGCCTGTGCTGGGTTGGGTTTTCTTCAAACATTGGTATGACAAAATATACTTCAAGGTCCCGGTTTGTAAATCTTGGTGGTTAGACCAAGCTAAGCTACTTTTCCCTAATGTGTTTCCTAGTCCAGACCTAGTAAGGGTAATCGCATAGAGATATGACCCTCAAACAAGATCAGTCCTAGTAGGGAATGACACCATGATAATCAAACTCACAAAGGAATATATCTCAAGTGTATTTAACTTGAACCCTACAGCCACAAAGAAAATTGACCTAAATGCCTTGAAGGAAGGATATAAATGTGTCAGTGTAGAGCCTTCAACCTATCCAAACATAGACCAAAGGGGGTAGATAGCAAACTGATAAAGATATCCGAAAGGGAGGAGGAGCCCTTTGAATGCTCTAAATTTATGCATTACTTTGTAAGAACTTACCACAGTCTCTGCTAGGTACTAGGGAGAGATGCTTCAGACAAAATGCCAGTTTCTTTAATGATGATGGTAGTGAACATTCAGGATCCATCCACAAAATAGCCATATGATTACACCTCATACATAGCAAATAAAATGTATAAGCAGATGATTGGGGTCAAGAACAAATTGTATACTATGCATGCTCATGTAGACTTTACATGGTACTCATTAATGTGCCATAGGATTCTATTTTTTGTATTAGGCATGTGGCTCAGGGATTTACATGTTAAAGAGACTGATTCAAATGGGAACATGTTGCATGTTCAGATGTGGACCTATATGTTGGACATGCATTGCAATGATTCAGATTATGTGATTTTTGAGGAGCACTTTGTGAGGAGAATAATTGGGTTCTTGGAACCAGAGGGAGAAAGGTTACATGAAGATGTGTTAGATTTTTTGAGGCCTCTAAATAGAACCCCTAAATTGGGGATAGACCACAACTGGGGTGACTGGTTTCTACATACCCACACCACCTGCATCATAATTTATGGATGTGAGGTTGCTCCATATGTTTTGCCTAAATATGTGCCCAAGAGGATTGCCTTCTTGGAGATCATTAGACAATTGAATGAGTCAGATAGAGAAAACTTGAGGAGGCAAAAGAAAGGCTCATTCTTTCCCACTTCCATAAAATTTAGTGATTTCATAATGGTTAACAAGGATGGCTTGGATTATATTGATTCAATTCTGCAGGGTTACAGGATGAATGTAGAGAAACCCAGGGTATTTGACCCTGAAGGCTTTATTGACAAAGTTAGGGTAAGTGTGAAAATACCTCATTACATTCATCAGGTCTTTTATGATGAGGACATAGTTAGAAACTACTTTACCATGAATGATGTCCACAATTTAAGAGAAAAATGGGAAGTAGTTATGGCAGGAGAGAGGGTAAGAAGGAATTTGAATGTTGCTTACCTAGGGGCCTTTACAGAGGTAAAAGATCTAATAATGAGAATTCAGATGATTTTTGACCATGTAGATGAGCTAATTGGCATTGCTCTAGTAGGTGAGGAGAGGCCAACCTACCAGCCTAGCAGCTCAAGAGGAGGATATCTTAGAAAAAGGGAATTACCTGATTTCCCCCCTGCCAAGAAAGAAAGAGTAATTGATTTGGAAAGTGAACAAGAGATTGAAGTAGTAGACTTGGAAGAGGAAGTAGAAGACCTAAGAATCTTTCCATTAGGTGAATTCACCTGAAAAAATAAGACCTTATGTTTCCATAGATAATAGACTGGCAATTTCAATAACTGGTCAGCATGTAGACATAGAAGATGTCAGAGTATTGGCTTATGCACAATTCATGGAAGGTGATAAATTTGTCAACACTCCTAAATTCATGAGTTATGTATTGAAAGTCAGAAGTGAAGAGTTCCAAAAGAGGATAGAGGAGGCTAAGAGTGGGGTAGATCCATCACAGTATGAGGCCATCACCCAGAAAGTATTGAATGAGGTAAATCAAGATATCACTGGGATGACCCCAAAAGAAGGGAGGGCTTTGGTTGCCAAAAGCAATGTGTTACTTCTCCCACGTTAGACCTTGTTAGATGCCATTGCATTTGACATAATAACCAGAGAAGATTCTGAAGTAACAGATGAGCAAGTAGAGAAGGCACTCTCTGGTACATCTTTTAATCCTAGGTTTGAAACCTTAGCAATATGGGCATTGGCCCCAAATGATAATAAGCCTAGGATTGGATTAGGAGAATTGAAAGGGGATGTCATAATCAAAAGAGTATCAAGTACTCCAGCTCCCCAACTTTCTAGTTTAAATGTGCAAATGACACAATTTGCAAAGGCTGTAACAAGCAAGCTTCAAAAGGACCATGATGACCTGCTGTTGAAATATGGGCAGGCAGTTGCAGAGCTAAACAGGTATAAGGAGAAACTATTGTTAGGGCCTAGCACTTCAAGTGCACTAGCTGTAATACAAATTGCAGAGGTATTTCTAGTTGATACAGAGCGACTGCTATCTGAAGTAAGAAAATTGAAGGAAGAATTGAGGAAATTGAAAGAAGAAAAGAAGAATTCAGTTAGAGATATGGTCACAAATTTGATAAATCATAGGATAAAAAAAGTTCAAGAAAGGGTGGATGAAACATGGAAATCATATTCAAATCTGAGGATAGCCCTAGGCAAGCATGAGCAAGATAAAGAAAACCTCAAGACTATGATCAAAGCGTGGTTGTCAAGAATTGGAGAGGTAAGGGACATTCACAGATGCTTATGGTTTGATTCAGAGGCACCCCCTGAGGTAAAGTTGACACTTGACATGTTGATGATACTTGAGGAGGTTGTAGCTTTTCAATTAAAGTTGGACAAGGTCTTGGTTGAGAAAAGATAGTTTATTGAGAAAATTAATAGGAAAATAATGCCAGGCATATTGGAGGATGATGGACAAGTAAAGGGCCTTGACAAGTGGAAGGCTGACTTTGAAAACTTTTCTGACCAATTAATATCTACCTATTGTACCGATGGGGATCCAAGCATGAAGATTTTGAGTTTGACATTAGACAAGTTGCATGTGTTTGAAATAAATTTTTGAGATGCTCTATAAGGATTCAAAGATTTTGATGGATGCAAGGTACACATGGCATAATGAGAAAATATTAAAGTTGATTTCTTTTCAATGGCCATCAAAGAAGTCATATGCATCCTGGATGGAGAAGTATGGATAAATGTGCCTGAGATGAACAAGTAACTAACATATTCTCTTCATTTATGTGGTCAAGCTTCTCTAGTCAATTGTACTTCTTCCCAAAATTATTTTTTTGTCTTTTCTCTATGCAATATGTAATTAATTTCCCAACGCCTATGAGCGGTGTCTTGTCATGTAAGACTCATGTAACTGACATAGGATAATGAATGTTGAGTACCACATTCTTGTATCTATAAAAGAACTAGTAGAATTACTTTAATGTGATTGATAGATTGGGATTTTGAGGAGTGAATGCAATACAATTTTTGACTGATTGCCCTATCTATGGTGTTGTTAGTTTTAGTTTAATGTGTTGAATATATTTTTCATAAGCTATTTATCAGTTTCAGGTTGGATTATATGAATAATGTTGTAATCATGTGTTTCTATTAGTTGTCTCATTTGTTATCTACATCTTCTTTTGAACAAAGTAACTAAGAGTTTTCTGAGTTCTTGGGTGCACACTTGCTACATTGCATATTTGGTTTCTTGCTTCTGTTTAAGGAACATACTAAACTACTTTAGATCAAATATGGGGAGGTATGTTTGATAATAGGGATAGTTGTAAGAAGAGTTAATAGAAATACTCAATCTTGGGAGTTGTCTGCAAGGCAGGGAACAAAATAGACCCTCTGAAATTTGTATGTTTGATTGGCTTATGGAAAATCATTTGCATGTTTAAAGTTTGACTCCATACCCTAAGATAGGCACTGATCAAAGGCTTGGATTAATTTTATGAATCAAACCCTAACCTAGAAACCAAATATATAAAAACAAAATCAATTCATAATCTTAAACTTTAGGATTTTAGGAGTAGGATTTTAGGTTTTAAAATCCTTTGACACACAACAATGAACTAATGTCCAAAGCTAGCCACTTTGCATCTATCATACAGTTTTGGTCTGCATAAAAGAGGATTTATTTGCTTATGTATCAATACCTAGTTGAAGTCAGGGTTTATTATATGAGTATTGAATAAGGGAATACCCCCTAGGTTCTGCAGAGCCTGAAGTGTAGAGGAGACAAAGAGTCAATCTCCTGTTCATTGGCCATTGATCTAAGGATCCTGTAGATAAACGATAGCTACTTTTTAGGGAAACTCAGACAATCAGTTGGGAACACCAACATGGTTGAACTTCTCTATAAGACCAATTAATTTGCACCTAGAAATGTTTCAGATTCGAGATGTCCTCTTGCAAATGGATTTTCTCCTTGATGAACCTGATACTGCTGATATTGATATCCCTGTTGTTGATATTGAAGTCTATATTGTTGAGGCTACTGATACACACTTTGTTGCATATTTTTGTAAGTACCTCTAGGGTAATACATATTACCTTGTATATTTTGAGGTGGTGCATGATACTGATACGGATATTTCCCTGTGTGCTGATCATATCCCTGACTTTGAATTTTTACTCCTCCTTGACTAGGGGGAAAAGGATATGCACATCCAATAGGCCGAATACAATAAGATTTGTATTGTGGAACATTTGGAATATCCTGAGTAGTCAATTGAAGTAACTCTTGCTCCAATTCATGATATCGCCTCAACAATTTTTGCCTCTCACTTTGTTCCATTTTCTCATTAGGTTTTTATTGACAGAGTCACCACCTCTTTTAAAGAGGAATGAATTTCATTTCTAGGTCTTCCCAATAGTAGAGTCACTCACACATTTCTTGAAAACTTCACCAGAGATTTAGGGGTAGGATTTGACAATTTTCTTACTCAATTCCCAGCAGAGTCGCCAATTTGTTGGTTCTCAAATATGTAGTTTACCAAACCCTAAAAGGATGCCACACTTTATGATCAGGATGATAACTGATTTGGCCAACTGACGGAATCAATCAAAATTATTTGACTTCCCCACACTTTAGGCTCTGTTTCACCTAGGTGGGTGTACCTTTTTTTATCACCATTGAATGTTAACACTTCACAAGCTGACTAGTGACATTAATCAGATTATGTGCAATTTTATCAATTAAATCTTCCTCTTCAACCAAAATTCAAACTGGCATGAGATCTGAAAATGGTTTTATTCAATTACTCTACTCCTACTCCTATTCCTACAAATAGAAAACCAAAATTGTGTTTGAAATATATACAAGGGTTGATTTTGGAAGTTGTATGATCGATGCCTTTTCCTCAACTAGGCAACGGAGTCAAAACACAAAAAGATATATGTCTTCCCTCTGGCTACAACTTGATTTGTTTGGCACTACAAGGCCTATGACTGGCATAGACGTGCAAAAATGTCAATTGTCTAATTCTTCTTACCTTATCCAATTAAATTTCCTAGGTTACTATGATTCACCCAGAGGAATTTAATCATTTATTGAAGGAACCCAATAAACAAACCACACAAAATAGGAAAATGTTTTGACAAATCAAAAATATAATTGATATATTGACTAACAAGGAAAACTGAATTTGAGGCAACCAAGCAAAAATTTACCAATCAGTTCAACAAACAAATTATACTAGATTTTAGGCACTAGATTAATATGATCTCTCCATTACAATGCTTCATAAAATTGGCGTTTGCAATGTGTTCTATTCCAAAATCAAATCCCTACTAACCCCCCAAGGTCTTGGTTTCCTTCTTATATAGACGAAGGAAGAAACAACCTTCAGACCTTTTTAAAAAATGTCTATTCAGTTTCCCACCCCTTCATTTACACAATGAAAAAATTTAACTTTATCTCCCTATGAAAAATAATTTTGCAAAATACAATAATCCCTTTGAAAAATATTTCACCACAATATTTTGCAATATTATTTCTCCAGTTAAAACAATTACCCACTCCTTTATCCCTTGGTGAAAATGTTTTATAACAAAATTTACATTCTCACGTTTTGAAATTTCCCCTTCCCATGAATAAATACTCATATTTTATTTGTAAACTATTTCACTTTATTTTTCCCCGCAACATAGTATTTATCTTAGGTTTTATTATTTTATCCTTTGCGGGAAAAAACCATAAATCTACTGCTCTCCTGCACGATCTTTGATTTGTCTCTGCAAGAATGCAGGGAGAAAATAATAAGGAAAAGTAAGTCCACCGCTCTCCCACATCGTGATTTAGGGTTCCTCATGGGAATGTGGGGAGAGCCTGCCATATCATACATAGTTTTCTCTGGCTCTGCGAGGGTGCGCGAATGCTTGACCTACTCCTTCTTGCATCTTGTTAAGGCACTAATATCGTTACCTATAATAGTAGCAACTTCAGCCTTTCATCTGACCAAAATGCGTAATTGTGAATACAAATTTCTTCAAACAAATTTGTGGTGGAGCTGTGATTCATTGTATGAGAAGGATTTGCAGATGTTTCATGAGAATTTTGTAGCTTGGGGATTTGATGTTTATTGTCTCTGGACTCATTGGAGTTAACCATCACAATAATGTCTGCTGGAGGAGTAGAATTGAGATCTCACAGGCTGCTACCTCTATTATTCATCGAAGGCAATTGCTAGGAAAATTTTGGATATTTCTATGGTTCGATAACCATCAGCATCAACAACTCTTGCCATCTAAAGTGCATCAAAATTTTCTAGGTATGCATTTGTAGGCAAAACAACTAGAATGATACATGTTTCATGCTTGATATAGGATGTAATCATTGTTCTAATATGAGCCTCAATAGGTTGATCACCAAAAAGCAATGCAACAATAGGACAATCAGGATCCTTCAATCCCAAATGAGTTCTCCTCGATGCTCTAAAAGTGGCTTTGCCTACATCATCAAGGCTCTCTCATCAGGGCATTCTATCAAATGATTCAAGCACCTATTCTCTGCTTCAAATAGTATACCCTCCATCAGCATCCACTGAGCTTTGTCAATAGATAACTCTTGCACAACAATTTTCAAAAGAAATTGGTTGTAGTATACAAAGAAAGAGTAAATTTGACTTCTCAAATCCCACGTGGTAGCTAAATCTTACCATCTCTATGAATTGTGTATCAACCCCTGCCTCTTCCTTGATTTCTCTAATTGCTCCACTGAAAATATCTTCACCCTAATGAATCACTCCTGTTGAGATCTTCCATATTCCTAATTGATAGTGGGTGGGTCTTGAAGAGTAGGCAAAGGTATTGAAATTATAACATTCTGTAGGTCAATATTACTCTGCTTATTAGTTACAAGCAACAAATACAAAGCTTCCATCGGCTGGTACACATAGTGAACATTTTCCATCTTGACATAAGTATGTTGTTTTCTAATGCCCACCAATTTAGGGAAAGCTGCAAGTAACCCTTCAATCCTAATCCTAGACATGTCAACAAACTATCTATACACCAGATCTTTCCCTATTTTTGTAAAATAGATGCTACTAGAACCACCATTTTCAAGATTCTGATGAGTCCAAATGTTTTCCAAATGATCTATAGAAAAAATTAGTGGACACCTTTGAATATTTGAAGACCCAAGAACTTTGTTTATTGATCAACTTTATTCATTGAAAGAAGAGAAAGAAAAGTGTCTTTGAACTCTATTATAAACCTCACCAACAATACTTGTATGACACATGTCGAGTCCCTTTGTGGGCCTGGCTAAAAAAAATCATTTTGAAGCAATTTTTTTTGTCTTGAATGACCCGAGACTACATCTGTATGCTCCTAAAGTGAAAAATTGAAGTGGGTTGTCACTAGAATTTGTTTTTTGACATCTTTGCACTGTGATCAGAACAAGTCAAGTAGCCTCTAAAATCACCCTGGAAAACTGGTCAAACAATCTCCTGGAGACATGAAAATGCACAGTCATGTAGACATTTGATCTAGGAATTCATGGCAGCAAACAGTTTTGTAAAACTCATCTTGAGATGCAAGATATTAACATTCAAAATGACCCACTTAGCCTTTTCTGAAACTACATTTGTCAAAAAAACAACTAGGGCTCACCAAGTCACCACCCTGAAAAAATATGAAATCTCCTCCCAGGAAGCTGCCACTGGAGAAACTAGATCATTTAGGTCCACTGAGTATGTGTGCAAAAGGATTTTTTACTGATCCAATTCCTTCACAAAATATTAAAGGTCAAAGATGACCCCTCTGAAACATTCTGGAAATGCAAATATCAAAATATGACAAAATGCATTTGCTTTTGATTTTGAAAAAATATTAACCATGATCCTGAGGATCCAAAATTGGACCAAGGTGTATATGAATGTTAGGGAATGCAGAATACCATTCCATTTGTCATGATGATCACCCAGCTGCAAAATATCGATCTGAACAGGATGCTACTTCGTAGGCCTGAGAATATGCAAACAACAAAACAATCCCAGAACCCTCCAACTTAGTGCTTCAAAAGCTCATCAAATCACATCCTGGGAGTCTGAAATCAAAAATAAATGATTACATATGTCAAATGAGTATGTTCACCAAGGGATTTGGCTTGAAAATGAACATGCATCAAATTATGACCCTCCAAAGTAGGTCACTGGGGCAGATTTTTCAAGTGCATTTTTGAGTGTGGTAATCAACTTTTTCATCATAGGCACTTAAAATTTTGCAAAATTTTACAGTGCCAACAGGTTTGATGGAACAAATTATGCTTTTTGGAAGCTAAGGATGGAAGCCTATATCAATTCTCTAGCGTATGGTGTTTGGGAATCTATCAAGACTGGTTACACTATTCTTGCTACTACTCCTATAGACTCAAATGAAGTTAAGCAGTATGATAACAATGCCAAGGCAAAGTTTTCTATCATGAGGGGGTTAGTTGATTCAGAACTTTCAAAGGTAATGAGTTGTAGTTCTGCTAAAGAAGTTTGGGTAAAACTTGAAACCATTTATGAAGGAGATAAGAAAGTAAAGAAAGCAAAGATGCAAATCTTCAAAGGCAAATTTGAGACCCTAAAAATGATAGAGGATGAAGACATTGCTAGATATATGCTCCGGGTGAATGAAGTAGTCAATGGCATCAAAGGTCTTGGTGGCAAAGTGGAAGAGGATGAAATTGTGTATAAGGGCTTGCCTCAGTCAAACCCCGTGTTGGTGTTCCCACCTCCACTACAGTGATGGTTAGATCCAAGAGTGTGTGTGCTAGGAGGGTAGAGGCCAGATCTGTAATAGTATGATAGATAATGAATGATAATGATGATGATAACCACAAAAGATATGACCTTAGTTGATGAAGGTGACTCAAAATCCTACACCAACAAAGGAGAGTGCAGAAGAGGGATTCAAACTTCCTTCAAAGCCTGCAAACAAACTTCAACAGCATCCACAAGTAGATAACACTTCAAGCATGAAGAACACTTTAGCATAGAGCACAATTTGAGAGAAAACTTCACATTGATCCTCTAGGTGTTATCTAGTGTATGAAATGAACTACAACACATTTAAATATGCATTCCTGCTCACTTACGAAAAATAAAACTTAATGAGGCTGACAAATACAAACTAAAGAAGTGTCCTAAGCTGACACTACAAAGTGGGGTTAAAGATCCCAACTGGGACTAGGGCGCTTGGGCGCCTTGGACCTTTAGCCCACAAACTCCGGGGAGTTCTAAATATAGTGGGCTTAGTCCAGTCCTAAGTTGATTCTGTCAAGTTTATTTATCAGGATCGAGATTTTATCATTTTAAGCTAAAAAAGGTGTTAAAATAGGTCCTTATTAACAAAGGCAACAAAATAGGTCCAACCAGGTGTTAGAAACTAAGTGTAAAATGTTAGCGTGCACATTTTATGACACTACAGTTACAAATCTTATTTGATGGATCTAAGGGTCAATGCTATAGTATTGGGAGTTGATATATTGGATGAAAATGAGGAAAACCTATTGGATGTCAGCAATATCAAACAAAGTTTCAAAGACATGGTGGTGGGAGAATTGGTGGACAAAGACTCAGTTGATGGGAATCTAGTTGAAAGGATTTGTAAATTTGTTGCACATCTTATGGCTTTCAAGAAGGAGGTCATTGAATTCCAACGAAAATTAGAAGAGTTAGGAAATATCCTAACCATGTGAAGAATACACTTGAATATGACAGCAATACCAAATGGAAAGGCTATTGCACCCATCATGAGAAAGTTCAAAGATTTCAAATCTAAGATGAGCTCTCCCAAATGCCTGAGGATCAGGGTGCTACCACAATAATGGGTTACACTTTCTGGGACATCCTGATTTTTGCTGAAATCACATATTTTTAAAAAATATAATGATTTAAGCCTTGAAAGGTTCCACTTTAGGGATTTTAATTGAAGAGTGTTTAATCAAACCCCCTTAGATTCAAACCCCCTTGGATAGAACCCCGCTAGTTTTAAACCATACCTATAATGGAGTCTCCTCTACACCTATCAAAATGCTGATAAAAAACCACTTTTGATTTACCTTTTGGGGGATCAAATGAATTAATTTAAAATTTATGTTTTGTAAGTATGTAGTCCTTATTATAAGCTTCCCAAAAAGTATAATTTTAAATACATTTAATTTGATTATTATATTTATTTTTATTTCTTGTGAATGTAAGTTTTTCATTGAACATCAAGTTCTTTGTTCTACACACATGGAAAATTAGTAAATTAGTAAAACAAATCTGAAAAATATCTATGCCCTAGGTATTGATGTCCTTGTTTCAACAAAAAAAATTGAATTTTGATATATACAGAAAAAGTTATGTTTTACGGAATACGCTTATGTCTAAATTATTATTGCTTTGACTTCAAAACTTAATTAAGAAAAATATTCAATAAAACATTATGAAACCAAATGCATGCCCTATATATCGATGTTACCAATCTAAATTCAAAAGAATCAGAATTTTATCCTTTGTAGAAAAAATATTATGTGCTACAGAATACACATCACTTTAAAAAAATGTTGTTTACTATTAAAAACTAGTTATCAAAGGAGACGCAAAAAAAATTGCAATTTAACTCCAAATTTTTTTTAAAAAATATATTTAGAATCTACAAACAAAATCTCACAAATCACTAGTTTGCATCGTCTTCAAATTCCTAATGGTTTAGTGGCTATAGGTGTCAGAAAGTGAAGATTTAGTTCACTTTTCTCAAGCCGTTGAAAAGTGTTGAAGGCCATTAAAATTTGTGGTGCTTTAGTTCACTTTTATTTGTTATGTCTAGTTTTAGCAAGCCGTTGAAAAGTGTTGAAGGCCGTTAAAATTTGTGGTGCTTTATTCTAAACTTGCATCCAAATCACTTGTTATGCAAAGTATAGAGGAGAAAGCATTTTGCGAAGGCATTTAAATATGAAGGTGTTTTTCCAAAGCGTTGGAAGAGCCCACTTGGTTGAAAATCTCCTGCCGAAAAATCTCAAACCGTGAATCAAGATTGCAGAGGCTAAACCGTGGAAGAAGAATGGAAATAGAAAGCAACCACGCAAGAATAATCCATTTGAAATGAGACGCGAGATTCATGGAACCATGAAAGATTAATAAATCCATCAAAATTTACAAAGAGGTATTTTGGAAAAAGGTGTATTTTTCAATTGAATCTGAAACCTTCATTTTTATAATGTTCAATTGCATTATGTTATCAAATGCCTATGCTCTTGAGATCATTCATACCACATCTAACAAGGCCTCTAAAGACTCATCAAAGATATCAGATGGATAAAGTGTAACAGGGTCATATTGGACGCTGGTGGCATTGGAGGATGGAGGATTTTCCATCATCTCAAGTTAGCTTCTCACTTTGAGATGATGCTTTGCATGAGAAGCATTTTTGTTTTTGGTTGTTTTTCTTTTCTTTGTTGATGCTGACGAAGTTGAAGAATGTATGTTTTGTGAAGATTTTGTTTTGGAGACAGGTTTGGGATTTGGTGTTGAGCTCAATATGGATTGTTGTCCAGCAAGCTTCAAAGAGTATATGATCAAGAATTATACCCTTTTGCGGTCACTAGACAATGGTAGAGATCTATCGTATCTCTTAGGGTTCATTGTCGAATAATTCAAGACTCTGTGATTTGAGAGCTTGGGACTAAAGAGCTCAAGAACACAGCTTGAAGCTACGCCTTTCCTAGGGTAGACGAGACAGCATGATGGAGCCTCGCTTGGTTCAGGATTTGTTCTTTGGGAGAAGATCTTCTATAAAATATGTATTCATATTATGTAATCAGCTTTGTTGAGTATATTAGCATTCAGGGGGGGTCCCTTGGTACTATTATAGGAACAATGTAATAAGGAGGGAATGTTAGCGTAATACATTAGTATTACATTGTTAACGACCGGTTATGGGTAGTTCTGTTTGGTTTCATATAACCGTCAACTCCCACATATCAGTTTCATATAACCAATGGTTTCATATAACCAACTCCCACATAATATATATACATGGATGTATTTGCATCTGATAATCGAATGAATAAAGCATTTACTCTTTCTTCATCTATGTGTTGTTGTTTATTCTTCTTATGTTGAATGCATGGCATGTTGAGCATGTGAAATTTATATCCCTATATGAAGTGTTGATAACCTGCCTCTGTTATACTTGTATTTCCATCAGACGTGTCTTCTTTCTTATATTAGAATTTGATGCAAAGGTGGTAGTTCAACAGTTGATTACTTATTCATTAGTTATTTCCATTCTTATGTTTGGAGGAGATTCTATTGATCTTGTTATTATCAACTCTATCCAGTGTAGCTACAGTGCATTGGGTATTGTGGAATTTATTTCAATTTCATACTAGCAAAAAACATCCTTTCTGCTTTTATGTTAAAAGCGTACATAAAATAATTTGTAAAATCATCACAAGAAGGAAGTTTTACCTTCTAAAAAATTTCAAGAGCAATTCATGAAATTGTCTAACTGTTAGTGGGTTTTTTATTATAACTTGGGTGAGTCATACACAAAATAAATAGTGAAAATTTGTTCAGTAACAACGCTGAAGCTAAGAAATTGAAGGGTCTTCAAATCTCCTCTCATGTCAACAATATTACTCATTTACAGTTTGTTGATTGCCCACTTTTATTTGGTAAATCCATGGCTAGGGAGGCTAGGGTTCTTAAGAGCATTATAGTTAAATATGAGAAAGAGGAAGGTCAAAAAGTGAATGCTATTAAATCTAGGATCTTTTTATGAAAGATCACATCTTGGATAGTAGGGTTTTCTATTGAAAAGATACCAAGTAAATATTTAAGGATGTCTCTCATTGATAGAAGATCTTCATAATTGGAATGGAAATTAGTGGTTGACAATATTTAGAGCAAGATATCTTCTTGAAAGGGGAAATGGTTATCCTAGTAGGGAAAATAACATTGATTAAGGCCTCTTTAGCTGCTATTCCTATTTACGTAATGTCAAATTTAAAATATCCCAATAAGGTTGCCAAGATGATATAAATCACTCAAAGAATCTTTCTATGGAGTAGACCAGATGTAGCCAAAAAGTATAGTTTGATAAAATGGGATGATGTCTGCAAGCCTAAAAAGAATGGTGGTTTGGGCTTTAGACAGTGCAAGTGGATGAATAAGGCCTTGGGTATAAAGTTCATTTGGAGAATTTATGAAGAAAGGGATGGATACTGGAGCAGAATCCTTCAGGCTAAATATTTGTCCAATAATGTGGATGGATTACTTCTCAATAGTCAGGCAATTCTTATTAGTTCAAGTGTTTGGAATTTTTTGAGGACACGTTGTAGACCCATAAGGCCAAATGTTAGATGGCAACTAGGGAGAGGAGATAAAATTAATTTTTGGAAGGATAAATGGATTGATCATGTGGCCTTGGATAAGAATGAGTGTGCAACTTTTGGTCTCCTTCTTAGAAGGGCTGGTTAGTAGCAAGGTCAAAGATTATTGGTCCAAATGGGAAAGTGATAATGAGTGGATTACTCTCTGTTCCTAGTCTTGAGCAAGCTTTCTTGTTTGTGAATGACTCTCTTTCCAAATGGCCTATCCCTTCTACTGAAAATGATGATCTTCTAGTGAGGGAGAAGAATAGTAGTTGCAATATCATCGTCTCTTCAAATTATCACCAGATCACTTGTGTGGGGGGTTCTACTACAATGTTTTTGAGGGGGATATGGCCAAACAGAGGGTTTCCTAAGTCCAATGTGTTCCTCTATATTGTGGCTCATGGGAGAGATCTTACTTGGGACCATTTATAAAAGGTTGGTAAATTTGGTCCATCTTGGTGTGTTCTTTACAAATCCCATGCAGAAGATCTAATGATCACCTTTTTGTGCATTGTTTGTTTTCATTATAGCTTTGGCACTAGTTCCTAGAGTGGTGACATTTGAAGTGGTCCATTCCAAAAATTGTGTTCTCTCTTTTGTTGGGATGGAATATGAAGATCAAGAGCAAAGGTTTTAAATTTATCTAGGAATGTGGCCCATCCCTTATCATTTGGAATATTTGGTCAAAGAGAAATAGGTAGATATTTCAAGATAAAGCATATCCAAAGGAAAGAGTCTGGGATAGTGCTGAATCTATGTTGAAGGAATTGGGTAAATGTAATTGGAAGGAAGATTGGGTGATTATGAAGGAAGAACTTAGGCTTGGGGGGATGGTTGGCTTTGATTTATTTGGTTAGATAGGGCTTTAAAGAGTATGGAATTGCCTATGGAAGTGTGCATGTGGGTTTGTCTATCTCCTAGCTAGGTGAAGCTTAATTTTGATGGTGTAACCAAGGAAAAACTTGGGGATAAAAGAGGGGGTTGTGTGTTTAGAGATGAGAATGGTCAGCTACTTGGCATATATGCATATGATTTTGGAATTGAGACTAACAATATGGCTAAAGCTCAGGCTATGTTGTGGGGTCTGAAGGAAGCTTTAGGTAATGGTTGGGATTGTAGCATGGTTGAGGGTGATTACAAGTTGGTTATAAATTTTATGATTGGTGGTGCTTGTAGGAACTAGCTGTTGGACACCATTCTTTCAGAGGCCAAGGTGCTATTTGGAAGATTTGGTGGTATCACCTTTAAACACATCAAAAGGGATGAAAATTCTATTGTGGATTGGGTTTCTAATTTGGGGTTGAGATGAGGAAAAGGGAAGGAAAGATCAACAAGGAATGGAAGGAGTATTGGCCAAAGGAGGCCTTGGATTTGATCTAGAAGGATTTGGGTGGAAATTAACCAAATAATAAGATGGAAGAATGTAGATATTATTATATCAATTGGTGACAAGGATAGTGATATGACAAGCATCCATTGTTTGGTATGCATTTACACTTGCTATTGGCATGGTATGTTTGTGTTATGATGGACATGAGACGATGTGTTTATTCCTACCAGTGAGTGTATTCTTTGTGACATATGGCTTTTGGCAGTGGTGATAGGTGTGGAAGAATGCATCACTCTTGCAGTAAGAGGGGGTTTGATAATGTTTCAAGGGGGCATGAAGTTGCTACAGAAATGTAAGGATTCTGGTGAGGAAATGGTGGTAGATTGAGAGGAACCTCCTGCAACAATATAATGAAAAAAGCATGAAATAACATAAATATATAAATAGCAGAAACACAGAAGGAATTTATTGATCGCAAGCCACTTCGAGGGGGCAACCTCCTTCGAGCAAGGTCAATACAATAAATTTGTGGATGCCTTCATTGGCCTCATGTGAGGCCTACCTTTTTCACTTCTGTTCATGAGACTATTTACAGTACTATTGCTATTACATTTATGATTTGGGGGACTGTTGATCCCAAAATCTTGATTATTAAACTTAAGTAATTTAAAACAATTGTGCAATGATAGTTAGATGTTGCTTTTAAGTGAATGATGAATGGATAATATTAGTGGAATTTTAATGTGATTTCAGTATGTTTATATGGTAGAATGTTTAGGCATGCATGTATTTAAATTGCTTCGGCTATGATATCTTTATGTGTTATTGACTTCGAGTTTGAGTGTGCAGGTATTACTAACAAAACCACAAATACAGGAGATCATTCCACACCCTATGTTGTATCCCTTGTGAGCCGATCTAGTTCCACGAGGAACTAAGATCAACCTTGTGTTTGGTGAATTGTTGTAATGTTGTAATGTTGTAATGATGCATGAGGTCAAGGGAATTAGGTCTATCTTCTGATTTAATTATATTGTGATATGTGTTGTAAGAGATGTTGTTTTGAATCTTGTTTTAACTTTATTTCTTTTAGACCCTCTTCTTGTGTTTTTACTTGACTCTGGGAGTCCTAACTAGGTTTAAATCAACCCTAGGTTATACCCCATGGGTCTAGGGACCCTTTTGACTAGGATAACTCCATATGGTCACTTCAACTTCATGGTGAAGTTAAGTGACGAATTTGGAAGTATGGGGATAATGGGATGAGTGGAATCCACACTGAGACCCACTTCCAAGTCATGGAATGACTCCATGATCCACCAATAGTGGAGTGCTTGTCTATTTGTGCCTCTCTTTTGGTGGGAGACCCCCATAAAAAGGGTGGTGTGTCATCCACTTCCCTCTTATTTCTATTTTTCTTATTATATTTTAATTCACCCATGTGTTGTAAAAGGGCTATAGTGGGGAACCTCTTGAGTGGGGTTAATTGTTTTAAGTCCACTAGGATAATGGAGAAGGAGTGGGTTTAGTTTTTTATTGCCACTTGGAATAAGGGATAAGGGAGAGAATTTGTTTTAAAAAGGAGAAGAGGGAGAGGGTAAGGGGGTTGGATTATTGTGGAAAGAAGGAGAACTTGGAGAAGGAGACTAAGGGTGGAGCTCTTCTTCAAAATACATTCCATAATTGGGCTTCTAGAGGTTAGTGAGCTAGTTACTCACCTATGTATGTTTTGTTCATGTTTCATGAATGTGGATTTGCAATGGTTGTCTATGTGTTATTTTTGGTATTTTGGGTTTGTGTTGGGTGTATGAAAGAGCTTCTTCCAGTTGGAAGACAATGCTCATCTTGTATGGGGAAGGGAAGGTGTGAACCTCCTCAGGTGTATTCTTATTTCTTGTTATATGGAGCCTTGAGGACATGTTGGTAATTTTGAGCCTAGAGGGCTATAAGGCTTTGAGAGCCTATATGGGATATCCCTGTGATTTTTATTTGGATGGCTTGAGGCCATGAGAAAGAATAATTTTGTTGGCTTCAGGCCATGAGATAAGATATGATAATTGTTTGAGAAGAATGACACCTTAGAGTAGAGAGAGTCTACTTCCCTACCCCCTTTAAACTCACCTCAGCTGAGTCTTTGTATTGTGTGTAAACCATGGGAGTTTGAATGTTGTTTGCTATGATTGTTGTTATTCAATGTTGTGAAGTGTACTAGTCTATTCTACCCTGGGTACGTGGATGATCTCCCTAGCTCGGGGGTGACCCTCTTGCGGCTCTATGGTAGGGAGGAGAGCTTGTTGTGTGGTGTATTCTCCCTTGTTTGTAATGCAGGTTTATTTTGGAGCATGTTGAGAGGATTGAAGGAGTTTATCCTTGTTTAGAGAAAATGTTCTATATCCCCATTTGTAATGAGAGCTTGGTCTCTTTAAATTTATTCCTGGATAAGTTTCTTTTAAAGAGGAGAGAATGCTCCCTCTGAAATTTGTAAAAAAATTGTATTGGGAGAAGAAAATAATTCCTCCCTTAGAGTGTTTGTGGGTTGTGGAATCTTACAGTTGTTTATTCTTGTTTACCAAAATTGTAAAGTTGTGAGATTAGTTGTTGATTTAGACTAGTTGATAAAATTTATCTCGTGCTATTTAGTAAAAAAGTTACATTTACAGAAGTATAAAAGATGTAAATTTGTCTTTGAAAACAGAATAGAATTTGATTTAAGTATACAATGTAAAATAAACTAAATTGATCTACTTGTTTGTTGTTTGGTTATTGAAGTGAAAGATCAAATAGTTTCCTGTATTTACTCTTAATCTTTAAATTTATTTGAAAGGAATGTATGCTTGATAGATTAAATTTTAGTTGATAAATACAGATTTTAATGGTTAGTGGTTTCTCTTTTCACTTAAGTAATTGTTGTATTGAAAATTAAAAAATGTTAGTGATATTGTGAAATGAATTATATATATATATATATATATATATATATATATATATATATATATATATATATATAGTGTACCAAATTTCTCAACTTCATTTGTTAATAAGAATATATATATATATATATATATATATATATATATATATATATATATATATATATATATATATATATATATATATATATATATATATATATATATATATATATTCTTATTAACAAATGAAGTTGAGAAATTTGGTACACTTGTGTATATAAATTAATATATATATACATATATGTATATATATATATATATATATATATATATATATATATATATATCTAAATAGTTAATTTAAATGAAATTGTGAAAATGGGTTATACTTGTATATATATATATATATATATAATTAGTATCAATTATAAATTACAAATTTAGCAAATGAAATAAACTGAGAAGAGAGTTCGCAGATTCGCATAAGACACAACAAAAAAAAATTTACAAAGAATAATGGTGGGGGTTTAAACCCCCACCGAAATCATATTATAAGAGGGTGTGGGGAGGGGCGGAGCCCCACCCACACCCCATGAAGTGGGATGTGGGTGGGGCTCCACCCCTCCCCACACCCCCGTCGTGCTTAACAACCCCCACTCCCTGCTCGTGGATCTCCGTTGTGCCGCCTCCTACGGCCCTTCCTCCATCGTGGCCTATGACAGCCACTCCCGCCACCGGCTTCCCTGTCCACCGCCCGCGACCTCTCCACACCCCGCTCCACTGCAACCTCCACTCCGCTCACCCCAAACGTCCCTCCACCTGTGTCTGCCGCCGCCGCCACTAACACTTCGCTCCCCTATGCCAAAGCCATGTCCCATGGCCGCCGTTGATGCCCTTGCCCTCCTGCGAACAAAACAATCTTAAGCAATTTCTAGGGTTAGGGCTATTTCTATAACATTGCTAAGAGTTGGATGTTATAAAATAACCTAATGAGATTATGGGTGGAGTTTCCACTACATGATTAAATAAAAATAATTATATATATTAATTGTTAACAAATAAGTTGGCTCTAAAAGGATATTTCTTAATTAAATATGTGTGTGTGTGTGTGTGTGTGTGTGTGTGTGTGTGTGTGTGTGTGTGTGTGTGTGTGTGTGTGTGTGTGTGTGTGTGTGTGTGTTCTCTTCCCAAATACATGGAAATACTTTGATTTTGATTTTATAAATGCTCTCTTAAAAAATTATGAGTGGAGTTTCCACTTACATGATTTAAATTAAAAAAAAAACTATATATATATATAAAATTGATCATTGTTAATGAGGCAATGTAGTTTCACTAATAATTACTTACACTAGACCATTTGTAAAGAAATTGTGACTTCGGAATTAATATTTATCAAATGAAATACCCGAGTATTGAAATTAAATTAACGTAATAAATTTAAATAAAAATACGATAAGTAAATTAAGAATTATGTAAACGAGCGAATAAGAAACTATTTAAAACAAATTGATAGAGGAGTAAACACAAAATGTGAGGCAGTATTAAATAGACTGAGTATACTAATAGAGGCCAACTAATTAACAAACGTAGTGAACAACTTTCAAGCAAAATTGTAGGTTCTGCAAAGTGAATGTTCAAGAGTGAGGGAAATTTTGAAAACACATTTATCATTGACAACTTAAACATACGCAACCAAGCACGCTTGTGGGTGCGAGGGGGGCTTTTAGAGTAGTAAGGGGAAAATTTTTTATAATTCATATCATGACCACATGACGCATGTGGACATGACACGCGGGTTAGCGTGTTGTGACCGCATGTGAAATGTGGGCATGACACCTCAACACGTACTTATATACTAAGTCTAATCTAAACAACTATTACTTCCCATGAATGTGGGATAATACAATATACTCACGGGACGGCTTACAAAGAATATGCGTCCAACAAAAATATACTAACAATGTAAAGGGAAGGGTTAAACATGGGTTCCTAACATCCCCTCCCTCTTAGAAAAGCTTTGTCCTCAAAGCTTAAGATGTAGAAATTGTTGCTGAATCTGAAGGAGTGGTTCCCATATAGCATCCTCTAGTTGCATTCTGTGCCACTGAATTAATACCTCTGTGATGGATCGAGAGTGAAGCTAACAAGTGTGCCTGTCAAGGATAGCCTCCGGCTCCAAAATGAAGGATCCTTCATTATCTAGTTCTGGTAAAATAGTTTGTGCTCTGATATTGGTGCAAAGAACTTTCTTTAGACAAGAGACATGAAATACTGGATGAACATAGGAAGAAGGAGGAAGCTCCAATTTATAAGCAACTGACCCAATCTTCTGAAGAACCTTATATGGCCCATAGAACTTTGGAGCCAGCTTATGACGCCCTTTGAGTTTCAGGGATGATTGCTTATATGGCTATAGATGAAGAAAAACTATATCACCTACTTGAAAAGTGCGCTTAGAACGGTGCTGATTGGCTTGTTGTTTCATTCGATTTCTTGCCATGTGAAGATTGTTCTACAAGATGTGAAGAATCTGATCACGGGTTCAGAGAACCGTGTCAACTGCCTGAACTGGTGAACTGTTGGGGGTGTATGGAAGGAGCACTGGTGGTGCCTGACCATAGACTGCTTCATATGGAGTCATTTTAGATGTAGTGTGGTAGGAGGTATTGTACCACCATTCATCGAGAGGGAGCCACTTTGCCCACTAATGCTATTGTTCTGAGGTGAAGCAACGAAGATAAGTTTCCAAACATTTGTTGATAATTTCAGTCTGACCATCTGTTTGTGTGTGATACCCCAAACTCATCTTCAATTTGGTGCCAGTGTGTCGAAAAAGTTCTATCCAAAAATGACTGGTGAAAGTTGCATCACAATCTAAGACAATGGAAGAAGGGATGCCATGAAGATGGAAGATCTGGTCCATGAAAATTTGTGCAACTAAGGAGGTGGTATAGGGATGGCTGAGGGCACAAAAATGACTATATTTAGAGAGACAATCAACCACAACCAAGATCACTATCTTCCCTCTAGATTTAGGGAGCCCCTTAATGAAATCCATAGAAATATCTGTCCAAATCCATGTAGGGATGGGCAAGGGTTCAAGCAATCCAGGAAGGAGTGTCGTTTCACCCTTGTTGCATTGGCCAGTATCACATTCAACCACCATCTGTTGAATTGCCCTTTTTATTCCCTTCCAAAAGAAGTTACGCTGTGCCCGCTCATAAGTTTTGAGGAACCTAGAGTGCCTTGTCAATGGAGAAGCATGGAGTTCATAGAAGATAGCCTATTAAAGATCTGTGCTTTGGGGAAGCACTAGGTGACCCTTGTATCTTAGAGAAGCACCATCCCAAGAGTAATACAGTAAAATAGAAGGGTTATTGGCCAACTGT
This sequence comes from Cunninghamia lanceolata, assembly GCA_027924645.1. Classification (NCBI taxonomy): domain Eukaryota; kingdom Viridiplantae; phylum Streptophyta; class Pinopsida; order Cupressales; family Cupressaceae; genus Cunninghamia; species Cunninghamia lanceolata. Next base: position 38,264,055 of record BSBN01000391.1, on the reverse strand, counting down.
TGGATGATTTGAGGTAATGAAAAGTCATTGACATTGCTCTGCTGGACAGATTCCAACCAATTTGGAACAGGCATAGAAATAGCTGAAAGAGAAGCTTGGTCATCAAATGTGCGAGAAAGAGCATCCGCACAATATTGTCCTTACCCTTCTTATAAGTGATCTCATAGTCATAACGCATGAGTTTGCTAACCCATTTCTGTTGTGTTGGGGAGGAGACCTGTTGTTCTAGGAAATATTTCAGACACTGGAGATCAGTCTTGATGTAGAAATGATTCCCTAGTAGGTATGGCTGCCACTTTTGTACTGCATGCAAAATAGCCATCATTTCCTTCTCATGTGTAGAGAGTACGAAATTCTTACCAGAAAGGGCTTTGCTGGTGAATGCAATGGAATGTTCATCTTGAAGGAGAACAGTACCAAGTCCATTGCCACAAGCATCACTCTCAATAGTGAAGGTCTTGGAAAAATCTGGCATAGCTAGAACAAATGTAGTACACATAGCTTGTTTCAAGTTTTCAAATGCACACTCAGTAGCATGTGTCCATGTAAAAGCACCCTTTTTCAACATAGCTATTAATGGAGCTACAATCTTCCTATAATCCTTGACAAACTTGTGATAGTAGCCAGTTAGTCCCAAAAAACCATAGAGGATCTTGAGTGTTTGAGGATGCGGCCAATTTTTCATGGCATCTATTTTGTAGGATCCACTCGAACCCCTTGGGCTGAAATAATATGCCTGAGATACTCCACTTCTTCCTGGCCAAAAACAAATTTAGACTATTTTGCATAGAGATGATGATTAGAGAGAAGTTGCAGTACAAGATCCAGATGTTGGAGATGCTTAGCCCATGTTTTACTATAGATGAAGATATCATCGAAGAAGACCAGAATGAACTTCCATAGGTAGGGCCAAAATATTTTATTCACCAATGCCTGGAATGTTGAAGGAGCATCAGTGAGGCCAAACGGCATGACCAAAAACTCATAGTGGCCATCATGTGTGCAGAAAGCCATTTTAGGGATATCATCCTCATGAACCCGAATTTGGTGATACCCAAAACAAAGATCCAACTTGGAAAAAAAATGAGCACCATGAAGCTCATCAAGAAGCTCATCAACAATAGGAATTGGAAATTTATCCTTGATTGTGATGTGATTAAATGCTTGAAATTCAATGCGAAGGCGCCATGACCCATCTTTTTTCTGGACAAGAAGAACTGGTGAAGAAAAGGAACTGGTACTAGGGCAAATAATACCTTGCTTCAGTAAGTCTCAAACGAGCATCTCAATCTCTGTCTTTTGGTGAAATGGGTAGCAGTAGGGCCCGATGTTGGGAGGAATGCTTCCAGGAAGGAGCTGAATACAATGGTCCTCTAGTTGTGAAGGTGGCAATCCCACTGGTTTGGCAAAGACACATGCATACCTATCCAAAATCTGTTGTAGATCTGAAGGAGTAGTGGAGACCACTGATGGTTGCATCTGAATGGAATGGAGCTGAGCGATGACACCATGTGAATTCTTCTTAAGAAGCTTTTCCATGCGATGTGAACTGATGATGCTGAGAGACCCTGGTTGTAAGCCCTTCAATGTGTGCTTTTGCCCATTATCTGAAAATTGCATCCAAAGTTCAGCAAAATCCCATAAGATGGTTCCAAGTGTGTGTAACCATTGAGCGCCCAAAACCACATCACATCCACCTAAGGGCAAGGCAAACATGTCAGAGCACAAATTATAATCTCCAATAGAGATACGCACATTCTGACACTTCCCTTTGCAAGGTAATGTGCTCCCATTAGCAATCATGACTTTAAAGTTGGAGCAAGGATGGACAAAACAATCAGCCTGTTTGGCAATATGAGGGTCAATGAAGTTATGAGTGCTACCAGAATCAATGAGTATTGTAAGAGGGAGCTTCTTGAAGTAACCCTTGACCCGCATGGTTTGTGGGGTGGTGACTCCTGCTCAAGCATGGAGAGAAATCTCTAGGTGGTCTTTCTGAGAAGTAGGGTCAATAGGTGGCTGTTGAGTTTCAACCTGATCATCTACTGTATCCTGAGCATCTTCATAGACTTTAGTTGCAGGCAGAGAATCCACATCCAAGAGATAGATCTTTTGCTCAACACATCTATGTCCCCGAGTGGATTTCTCATCACAATTATAACAAAGCCTTTTTTCTCTACGTGCCCGCATCTCTGCCTCAGTCAAATGCTTGATTGGAGTTGTTTTAGGAGCTAGCATGATTGGAGGTCTTTGGGAAACCATATTTTTGAATGGAACAAAATTGGATTTGGAGGACTGTTGAGCTGTGATCTTGTCCTCTACCAACTTAGCCAACCCTAGGGCTTCCATCATCGTGTTGGGATGAAACATTTTAACCTCAGATCGGATTGCATCCTTCAAACCACTGACAAAACAACTCCTAAAGAATTCATCAGATAATCCCTCTGTGTGATTGGCTAATTTTTTAAATTTTGTCTGATAGTCTCTCACAGTGCCAGTTTGGTGAAGTTTAGTGAGTGCTCCTGTGAAGTCATCAAAAGCACTAGGGCCAAATCGTTGCAAGATGAGTTTGCAAAAATCTGTCCATTTTGGCTCTTCATGAGCCTTGATGTACCAACGGAACCATTGAAGGGCTTCATGTTCCAAATGAAAGGATGCAAGTGGGACTTTGTTGACATCAAAAGTATTATCCAGACTAAAATATTGTTTTGCCCGGTATATCCATCCAGTCTGATCATCACCATTGAAGCGAGGAAAATCAAGCTTTGGCCCACGAAAATTGCTAGAAGAAGAGAACCTGGTGTCTGCAGAAGACTCTGGCTACCGTCTATTGTTCATGGCTAAATACTGAAGATTGAGGCCAAGAATTTTTTCATCCAAATCTTGGAGTTTGGTCTTGAGGGCTGCAAGTGCATCCTCCATGTTTTTTGCTCCTGTGCGGGTGACAACCATAGCCAGAAGATTTTTTTTTTTTTGGAATGGGTAGAAAAACAAAAACAGAAACTATTTTAGTAAAGAAAAATTTTGATTTGGGAAAAACTCTAATGGGTAATTGGGGTTTGACTACGTTTTGGACACTTTCTAAGGGATAGGGAAACAGAAAATGGGGATTTTAGAAGCGGAGTGAAAGAATGGGAAAATTTGTCCAAGAGGGACAAAGGAGCAGAAATAGGAAATGAACACTGTGGCAAAATTTGAAGGCTATTAGGTGAGAATCGAAGAAGTTATGGCAAACCCTAAAAATAGACAAATGTGGGATTTCTAGCTTCGATAAGTGGAATTTCAAATAGGGTCCTCAAGGAAGGAAATATGCAGAATGAAATTCCAGGGGTTCTAGTGAATTTTGAGAAGAAACAAAGCTAAAGAAAGGAAGATATAGTGAAAAAATAGATTTTTTTTTGGAAACAATCTGCAAACGGCTGTAGACAGATTCAATCGGCAATTTGTCAATTGTCAATAGATATGGGCCCTAGGTATGTTCAGCTGCCTAAAGGTTCAGGGGAGTCACTTGGCCACAATGTTGTCTAATGGCTTGCGTATTGGGGCAGTACCCCTCACTCCACAGCTCAGGTAAAACTGATAACTGCTTTGCCACAAACGACAGCTCTTGGCTTACCTCACGGATGAGAGCTAGTCAATCAGGTAGGGGCCGTTGCCCTTTTTGCTGATAGGTCCTCTCAATGGGCCAGCTACTTTGGGGTTCCTATGGTACTCCTCACAATGAGTTCTAGGGCTATGCCCAGGCACTTCGCATAGTTAAGCGGATAGGGATATTCCCTGATCCGAACCTGCAATTGAAATGAACAATACAAATGCAAAAAAAATGAACTACTACCATAATCACAGTGCCTGCAAGCCACTGTGGAAAAAAAATTGGCAGACATTCCACCCAACAAGCCCAAGAAAGCGCTCTGATACCAGATGAGAGAAACCTCCTGCAATAATATAATGAAAAATGCACGAAATAACAGAAATATATAAATAGTAGAAACACAGAAGGAATTTATTAATCCCAGGCCACTTCGAGGGGGCAACCTCCTTTGAGCAAGCTCAATACAATAAATTTGTGGATGCCTTCATTGGCCTCAACACGTACTTATATACTAAGTCTAATCTAAACAACTATTACTTCCCATGAATGTGGGATAATACAATATACTCACGGGATGACTTACAAAGCATATGCATCCAATAGCAATATACTAACAAAGTAAAGAGAAGGGTTAAACATGGGTTCCTAACATAGATTTTGTAGATTTTGTGGAGTGATAAATTAAAAACCTAGAGTTGTATTTTTAGATTGTTAGGTTATAGGATCTTGCTAAAGACTTGGATGACACTCCTAGCATTGGTATTCAAGAGGTTATGTCTAATTTATTGCTAGATCCTGGGCACACTCATGGGCAGAGGAATTCAACATGTTTGATGTATCTCAAACACTTAGATGTGCCTCCATGTTGTCTTTTGTGGTTGGTTTGTTTCTACTCCACAACAGCATTGAGAACATTGTTCATTAGGTAGAGGTTTTCTTTAACTATACCCTATAACATATACATGTGGCTAAATGATGACAAATATGCCTACAACATGTGATGGAGGAGGTGGTTAAAATCTTAAAGGTGGTTTTACCTATTGATATGATTGTGGGTGATTAAAATTGTTGTGAGGATTATGTTTTAGCCAAGGAGGTTGTCTCTTGAACCAAGTAATGTCTATTCAAAATGTGATTGTAAGTTTAATTTTAGATCGATGGGGCCTATGTAATTTGCTGCATCCCCTAGATAGATTGGCATTTTTTTTTGATAGGTCAGGATTTTTGAATGGTCACAAATATAATTTTGTGTCTTCTAGTTTGGGTTTTAGATACTCTCTTAGTTTTTGGTCTTGGTGTACCCCTTGGCACTAATAACTAGTTCTCTTTTTTGTATTTGGCTCCTAGGCCAAGTTTATAATACACACACACACCACACATACACACACACTTGATATCATTTCTAGAAGGAAGAAATTGTAATGGATCTGTAAATGGGTATTCAAAGGAAGATCGATTTATATGGCAGTATTAAAATGTACAAGGCAAGGTTGGTTGTGAAATGTTATTCCCAAGTTGAGGGGATAGACTTTGGTGAGACTTTTTCCATAGTTGCTATGCTGACATTTATCAGGTTCTTGTTATCTATATCAACTTTTGACTTATAGATAGAATATATATATATATATATATACAAACATCTAGACAATGCTAAAATCCTACATTTAATTAGTTTACGTCATCTCAAAGTTCAAAACATATATGTCACTTTCAAGTGATTCAAGTTAAAAAGTTAGATCAGTGATAGCCATTTTATTTATAAAAGGCACACAACTTTGAATGTTCACTTTCTATCGTGGATGTAATAAGTCAATAGTGCTAAAATGTCCATTTCCTATTTGGGCATGGCCATGATTGGTCAAGTGGTCTTAGCTTGTAGGTGTGAGTATTAGTACTAGGTTCTCACATGGTATTTGGTGGGATTTTGAAGGAGTCTTGGATCATTGTTGGTGTGGCTAAGCACTAGATCAATTTCTATTGGTCTAGGGGACCAATGTGTGGATATCCTATGGGGTCCATATGGTGATGGTTGATTGGAATGTGCCATGTGGAATGTGAGCTAGAATTATGCTCGAATAAATGAGATTAAGTGCTAAGAGAGATGAAGGTTGCTCATATATTTTGTGTGTTAAGGGGCTAGTGAGTAGTGAGCTATTGTATATGTGAGCAAGTGGAAAATGAACTACCTAGAATAAACTAAACTAACTTAATTCACTCCATTCATTAACATATGTCACTTCAAGATTAGACGAAAGAATAATACAAGTAAAACTATTCTAATTGCACCCTAATTGATCATGTAAAACCCTTGATTTGTCCTAATGATATGATTAGTGCTAATTGATAATGGATGTCAAGTGCTCTAGAGGCAGCATTTCTTTTGCATTCAATTGATAAATCAAAATGAGGGGAGGAAACTCCAATTTATAGATTTTTGGAGGTTAAGATGGAGGGCTAGAATTGGTTATGGAGATCAAGGGCTCACATTGCTTGAGAGCTCTCAAGAAAGGAGAGATAGACAAGTGTCAAGAGGGGATTGACTGAGAGGGGAGCTCCAAGATTCAAGGAGAAATCAAGGGTGTTAAATGAAGGGTTGAATGGATGGATGGCCAAGATTGAGTAGGTGGATGAGGTGTAAGGAGTCATTTATGAAAAGGTAAGGCTTGGATTTTGTGGAGAATTAAAAGTTAGGATGAGAGGACATGTGGAATTTTAAATTAGAGGAATAGTGCCACATGGAATTTTAAATTTGATGAATAGTGACACATGGAGTGGGTGAGAGGACAAATAAGACAATTGGAAGATTTGCACATACTTCCAAAGTACCACTTGTCATGTACATGGAATGACAAGTGGACTTCTAGAAACATAGGGAGATGTAATCCTAGGTTAACCTAAATTAACCCATGTGCACATGATTAGGGGTGATTAATTATGATTACTAAAAATAATCAAAAATAGGTAAAATAGGGAATTAAATAAATAGATATATTTATTTAATTTTTTGGAGTGGATAGGAACTATAGTCTTTGGATAAATATTTGATTTTTTGGACTATAGTAGAGGAAAATGAGATGATTAATGATTTTCACTGACAAGACGGGATAGGGGAAATATTAATTAAATAATTAAAAAGATTATTTAATTAATGTATGTGTCGGATGGAATGGATAATTGTTCAATTTTAGTTGATCAATTATGCAGATGAAGTTGGGAAGTGGTGTGACCATTTTCAAGTGTCTACAGTATATATATGGTGAAGCATATGGATTGTCATGTAATTCCTAAATTTTATTAAGGACATTGATGGGTCAAAACATGACCAACAAATTCTTTTTTCTCATGAATAAATACAACTTAAACATGTCACATTGCATACTAATGCACCAAGGATGTCATGAAACAAGAAAACAACACACCAAAGAACAAATTTGTAGAAGCATAAGACATCAACTATTGTGAGATAATTCATAATGAAGAACAATAGGGGAGATAAGGTCTTACCCTATGCTAGTGATCAGGTACTTGTACACATGACTAAGAGATGCAAACCAAGATAAAAAAGAACATCTTATTATATGAAATGAAAAATATCATATAATAGGAATAAACCTCTAATATAATCATTAATTAATCCATTTAATATCTTCATTACAATACATATAGGCACTAAAGAGAAAGAAATACTACAAAAAAAAAGTCATTCCAAACTTAAAGAGTGAATTCTTGAAAACATTCCAACACCCAAAACATAGATGAGGGATCATGAGAGCTTCCTAGAACTATGGAGAAGTTATTCAATGTGCAAATTATGAAGCAATAATCACTCATCAAAGTTAAGAACAAATCTCTACTATAATAAGAAACCTAAAAAGTCAACATGGGATTTGACCATAGCAAAAGAAGGCCAACTTTGTAGAAAACCAACCTTGAATATTTAAGAAACAATTCCATGCCAAGATGTCTTTGCAATAGGTCAAATGAATCTACAAATATACAAACACCTCCACAAAACCCTAAGTACACAAAAAAACATATTTTCTAGGAATAATTATTTAGAGAGATCTAATAAATATACTTGCCTAGCCCTTCAAATTAACACATCACAAAATTAAGTACAAGATTATCAAAAAGCAATCCTCTAAAGTTTTTAGGACTTAGGGTCACTCCTACAATTCCCAAAACTTTGAAAATGACATTTGTGGCTTCCAAGCCTATAATCTAACATTCCAAGAGCTTGGTAGATCATATGGACCTTACTTATATCTCATTAGATCAAAAACTACATGCACAATGAGGTCCAACCCTCAAAAGAATGAAATTGCCGCTCTTAATTTTTACATAAAATTTGTCCTCTTTCTACACAAGGCATAAACTACCAAACCACATCAAATTCAGAAACAATTATGATCCAAATCCGATTACAATTTCAATAGGTATCACATAGCTTCAAATTAAATACAAAAGAGAGTCCAATTATTCAATATTATAATTTTCCAACTTTTAATACGAAGCTACATAAATGAAAAACATACAACAATAGATCCTTCAAGCTTTCTAAATTGACTTCATCAAAGATGCATCAACAAACCTACAATGGTGTCTATAACCCAACCATGTGATTCATATTGGAACCACCCCTCTTAAATTAGGAGATGACCCATGGCTATAGATCACATACACAAGACTTAGACAAGATTGGCCTCAAAAACATAACACAACCATGTTGGATCTAGGGCATACAACTGAGAGGGGGGGGGTGAATCAGTTGTATAGAACTTGTTCTCTTTCAAACACTTAATTCTCTGTTGTTAGTTAGCAGCATATCAAATAATCATTCATGGAAGCACAATACATAAACACAAGAGCAGATAAGCATCAACACATTGAACACCAAGATTTTGACGTGGAAAACCCAGTTAAGGGAAAAACCACGGGGTGATTAACCCAAGAATTATTCTCTGTTAGAAGAATAAGGAAAAATGAATGGCACATGCCAATAAGGGCTCACTGCCCGAGCACACTGCTCACAAAGAGGCCCACTGCCTACAAGGAGACACACTGTCTACAGAGTGATAAAAATCACAGTCTTGAACTGGAGAATGACATCTCTACCATGTCCGGATCAGTTCCAATTAAGCCCAACAATCTCTGCTCTGCCTTTCGCACCTTTCTTCGCTACTCCATACTCATCCACATGCTACATCACTGAAATGAATTCACAAATCATTATTTATACAAGACATCGACTTAGGAACAAGCATCTAAGTCGGCAAACAACCATAGGAGTATCCGCAAGATGAATAACACATCCGGTCGGCTAAACAGAGCAATAACTTCATCCGGAAGAATAACTTCAATTCCGGGCTCTGCCATCAATGCGGACCAACAACACAACTTAAACATGATTCAAGAACCTTCACAAGTCTGTCTGAATGTCCGGATACATCCGCACTTTCTCTGCTTACTGGGATCTCTTGTCTTCCTCATCCGGAACTTCAAGAACACAGTCTGTCGCCACTGTCATAATGCAGGAGGTACATCCGGACCTCCAAATTACACACAAATCAGGATGAAACATCACAAGGACATATAAAACACTCCTTCCAATCCGCAGATTATGATAATACAATTCCGGACCTCACCGGACCTTTTTGTGATCCTCTGTCACCTCCGGATACTTGCCGGACCCGGTTCTATACCGGCATCCATAACTCCTTCAGATCTTCATGCGGACCTCTGAAATCTTAACTGTAGCATCTTAAGACTCATATCTACTAACCCTTTAATCCGCATCCTCCGGTTCTCATCCTATACAGTATATTTACCTTCTTCTCATCACTGTTCTTCACTGTTCCTGACTGAGGCTAATTTTCACAATATCCTCAGCACAAAGCTCATCAAATCCTTCTTGTCAATGCAGTGTGAGTATGTTGACATCAATGACAACAATGGCTCACCTCATACTTGCAACAATCTCCCCCTTTGTCATTGATGGCAACATATGATGTGAAAAACCATCAAGACAAGAACTTCTCTTTTCTGTCACAGCTCCCCCTATCAACAACAACTCCTCACATGTCTTCCTTTGCTGCTCCCCCTTTGATCATCAACCACTTGTTTTTCACATGTCTTCTCTCCCCCTTTGACATCAATGGCAAAGGGCTCATACTTGCAACTCTCATGCATCAGAATAATACCAGCTGCTCCCCCTTAGTTGCAGCTCCCCATTAGTCCGGATCACAAGATATGACTGTGATAGCCACCGGACTGATGCACATCAGTGCATCTTAGTTCATCACCGGAGGGGCCATGACCCCTAACTTCTCCCGGAGATATTCAAAAGAGTCCTTGGGAAGAGGTTTTGTAAAGATATCTGCAATCTGATCCTTGGAGGGAACATACTCCAATCTGACTTCTTCCTTGTTTACTTGTTCTCTCAAAAAGTGAAATTTGATAGATATGTGCTTAGTCTTAGAATGCAATACCGGATTCTTGGAAATATTAATTGCACTTGAATTATCACAGAAAATTGTGATAGGCTCCTCATATTCAACTTTGATGTCTCTTAGCATCTGCTTCATCCACAAGATTTGAGTGCAACTACCTGCTGCTGCAATGTATTCTGCTTCAGTTGTAGACAGAGATATTGCATCTTGTTTCTTGCTTAGCCAAGAAACCAATCTCTTCCCCAAAAAGAATGCTCCACCACTAGTGCTCTTCCGGTCATCCACATCTCCTGCCCAATCTGCATCTGTGTAAGCATGAAGAGAAAAATCCGGATCTCTAGGATACCATAGTCCATACTCAACTGTCCCTTTCAAGTATCTAAAAATTCTTTTGATTGCCATAACATGAGATTCTCTAGGATCAGCCTGGAATCTTGCCACAAGACCAACAGCTTGCATTATATCTGGTCTAGTTTGAGTGAGATACAACAATCCACCAATCATTGATCTATACTTTGTCTGATCTGCCTTTGGAGAATCATCATCTTTGCTTAACTTACATCCGGTTGCCATAGGAGTGTTCATAGGCTTTGAGTCTTCCATACCAAATTTCTTTAACAATTCTTTCACATATTTGGTCTGAGAAATGAAGATCCCTTCTTTTGTTTGAGTAATTTGCAGACCCAAGAAGAAATTCATTTCACCAAGCATAGACATTTCAAACTCACTTTTCATCTGATTTGCAAAAGTTTTACACATACTATCTCTTCCTCCAAAAATGATATCATCCACAAACACTTCAACAATCAGAATGTTTTCATGATCAATTTTGAAATATAAGTTGCTGTCAGCAGTACCTTTGTTGAATCCAATCTGCACAAGATGCTTATCCAACCTTTCATACCATGCTCTTGGGGCTTGCTTCAATCCATACAAAGCTTTCTTCAACTTGCAGACCATATCATTATTATCAGACAATTGAAATCCATCCGGTTGTTCAATGTAGACTTCTTCTTCCAGATCACCATTTAGGAAGGCAGACTTGACATCCATCTGATATACCTTGAAATCTTTGAAGGCAGCAAATGCAAGAAGTAATCTGACTGCTTCAATTCTTGCTACCGGAGCAAAAGTCTCTTCAAAGTCAATTCCTTCTATTTGAGAGTAGCCTTTGCAGACCAATCTAGCTTTGTTTCTGATTACTTCACCAGCTTCATTTAGTTTGTTCCGGAAGACCCATTTGGTTCCAATTACATTCCTGTCTCTAGGTCTGGGAACAAGATCCCAAGTATGATTTTTCTCAATTTGCATCAGTTCATCTTCCATTGCTTTGGTCCAATTTTCATCATTGCAGGCTTCATTTATTGTTTTAGGTTCAATCCTTGAAATCAGACAACATTCATTCTGATCTTGAGCAATATTCCTTCTAGTTTGTACACCTTTGCTTCTGTCACCTATGATCTGATCTTCAGAGTGATTCAGTTTTACATACCTTGGAATTTTGGGAGTATCCAGTACTGCTGTTTCTTGATCAGGCTCATTTAAACCTAACTCTTCTTCCTGATTTACCGGATCAGGCTGACTCTGTTTCACCGGAGAGGATTGAGTTCCTTGAACACTATCTTGGTCATCTTCATCAAATTCATAAAATCTTGAAGGCTTCTCAATTCCTTCATCAACCTTTACATTGGTACTTTCTATCATCTTCCTCAATCTCTTATTGTAACACCGATATGCTTTGCTTTGAGTGGAGTAGCCCAAGAAAATTCCTTCATCACTTCTAGCATCAAACTTTCCTAAATCTTCATCTCTTTTAATATAACACTTGCTACCAAATACCCTGAAATATTTCACAGTAGGAGTGATGCCAAACCAAAGTTCATAGGGGGTCTTACCGGTGTTGTTTCTGATTTGAACTCGATTGAGAGTGTAGACTGCAGTGCTGATAGCTTCTTTCCAAAACATTTGAGGAACATTTGCTTCCAACATCATTGTCCTAGCAGCTTCCTGGATGGTCCGGTTCTTTCTCTCAACTACTCCATTCTGCTGTGGAGTCCTAGGAGCAGACAATTGTCTCCTTATACCCTGTTTCTCACAAAAGTCAATGAATTCACCAGATGTAAATTCACCACCTCTATCAGACCTTAGACACTTTAGTTTCAATCCGGTTTGATTCTCCACCATAGCTTTGAAGATTTTGAACTTCTCAAAAGCTTCTGATTTTTCTTTCAGAAAGGTAACCCACATCATCCGGGAATGATCATCAATTAACAACATGAAATATCTATCACCTTGCAGACTCTTGATTCTTGTCGGACCACATAGATCAGTATGTACTAATTCCAACAATCCGGTAGAAGACTGATCTTTGCTTTTAAAAGAGACTCTGCTTTGTTTGCCTAACTGACATTCTTTACACACACTGTTTGTAGGTTTTATCAACTTTGGAAGATCTCTCACAGCCTGAGTATTGCTAATTTTGATGATGTTATCAAAATTTACATGACACATTCTTCTATGCCATAACCAACTCTGATCAATTTGAACAAACAAACAACTTTTATTTGAACCAACCAGATGAAAGATGTTACCTCTTGTCTGAGTACCGGATGCAATTTCAGTTCCGGAGCTTGTAAAGATTCTGCATTTTCCATTCTTGAACCGGAGATCATAGCCTTTGTCCACTAACTGACCAACACTGAGAAGATTGTGCTTCAATCCTTCAACATATAGTACATTACCTGTTTTGCTCTTACCATCAAAGGAAATAGTTCCCCTACCTCTGATTCTGCCAGCAGAATTGTCACCAAACTTTACCATTCCTCCTTCATATCTTTCCAAATCTAAGAACTTATTCTTGTCACCAGTCATATGGTGAGAGCATCCACTGTCAATAACCCAATCATCCTTTTCTTCCACTTGAGCAGCCAAGGCTTTTTCAACAACTTTGTGATTGACAGATTCAGAGAGCAAGGAATCTTCTTCCTTGATGGCTATAAACACCCACTCATTTCCGGATTTGCTTCCTGGATCTGATTCATCATCTGTTACTCCTTCATTGTCATCTTCTTCATGAACATAATAGCAATTCTTTTGAAACCTTTGTCTGTGAGTATTAGATCTTGCAGATCTCTCCGGACATCTTGAGGCAAAATGACCAATCTTATTGCAGTTAAAACACTTAAAGGGTAGTTTTCCTTCATACTTACCGGATCCTCTTGGCAGTCTCTTTGCAATGAGGGCTTCAAGTTGAGCTGTTTCTGCTTCTTCTTCTTCCATGTCTCTTCTTGCTTGATCATACCATGACATTTTCCTTGATGAGTTTTCACCCGGATCAAATCTCTGTTTGCCTTTCACATAGGCACTGGCTTTAAAAGCAGACTCAGTCTTGGGTGGATCATCTCCAAACTCGGTCATTTCAAATGCAGCTAGTTTGCCAGCCAATTGTTCTCTTGTGACAGTTGTGTGGGCTCTGAATTCATCAATGGCAGCAACTTTGATTTTGTAGACAGCAGGAAGGGATCTTAGGATTTTGCAGACAATCTCATTTTCATCTAGAGTTCCACCAGCATTTCTGATTCCACATACCAGCTCATTTACTCTTGGCATAAAGGTAGTAATGTTTTCATCATCTCTCATTTTCAATCTTTCAAATTTCCCTTTCAGACTTTGCAACCTTGCACTTTTGACAAACTCATCTCCTTCATACAGGAGTTCCAGTTTAGTTAGGATCTCATATGCAGTTGGTAGGTCAATGACATTCGAGAGATCTGAGTCATTCAATGCGCTTAGAAGAGCTTCCTTGGTCCGCAGATTGTTTTCAGCTTCTGTGGTTTCATCAGGAGTTGTCGGACCACCTTGTGGGGGTATATATGGTTTTGAAATCATAGCCAAGTATGCTTTTCCCATACATTCCAAATGACACTTCATGCGACCTTTCCAGAGAGTGAAGTTGGTTCCATCGAACTTCGGACTATCCTTCTTGTATGACGACATCCTGGATCACCTCAAGCGGTTAAGCTCCTATCAGAGGAACTCAGCTCTGATACCAATTGTTGGATCTAGGGCATACAACTGAGAGGGGGGGGGTGAATCAGTTGTATAGAACTTGTTCTCTTTCAAACACTTAATTCTCTGTTGTTAGTTAGCAGCATATCAAATAATCATTCATGGAAGCACAATACATAAACACAAGAGCAGATAAGCATCAACACATTGAACACCAAGATTTTGACGTGGAAAACCCGGTTAAGGGAAAAACCACGGGGTGATTAACCCAAGAATTATTCTCTGTTAGAAGAATAAGGAAAAATGAATGGCACATGCCAATAAGGGCTCACTGCCCGAGCACACTGCTCACAAAGAGGCCCACTGCCTACAAGGAGACACACTGTCTACAGAGTGATAAAAATCACAGTCTTGAACTGGAGAATGACATCTCTACCATGTCCGGATCAGTTCCAATTAAGCCCAACAATCTCTGCTCTGCCTTTCGCACCTTTCTTCGCTACTCCATACTCATCCACATGCTACATCACTGAAATGAATTCACAAATCATTATTTATACAAGACATCGACTTAGGAACAAGCATCTAAGTCGGCAAACAACCATAGGAGTATCCGCAAGATGAATAACACATCCGGTCGGCTAAACAGAGCAATAACTTCATCCGGAAGAATAACTTCAATTCCGGGCTCTGCCATCAATGCGGACCAACAACACAACTTAAACATGATTCAAGAACCTTCACAAGTCTGTCTGAATGTCCGGATACATCCGCACTTTCTCTGCTTACTGGGATCTCTTGTCTTCCTCATCCGGAACTTCAAGAACACAGTCTGTCGCCACTGTCATAATGCAGGAGGTACATCCGGACCTCCAAATTACACACAAATCAGGATGAAACATCACAAGGACATATAAAACACTCCTTCCAATCCGCAGATTATGATAATACAATTCCGGACCTCACCGGACCTTTTTGTGATCCTCTGTCACCTCCGGATACTTGCCGGACCCGGTTCTATACCGGCATCCATAACTCCTTCAGATCTTCATGCGGACCTCTGAAATCTTAACTGTAGCATCTTAAGACTCATATCTACTAACCCTTTAATCCGCATCCTCCGGTTCTCATCCTATACAGTATATTTACCTTCTTCTCATCACTGTTCTTCACTGTTCCTGACTGAGGCTAATTTTCACAATATCCTCAGCACAAAGCTCATCAAATCCTTCTTGTCAATGCAGTGTGAGTATGTTGACATCAATGACAACAATGGCTCACCTCATACTTGCAACAAACCAAGCATGGTTTCTATTCACAAATTGGTCTCTCACAAGACCCCAATCACACAAGAGGAATAGAAAGGAACTCTTAGGCATGGAGCATCTTCGTTTTGGACATCCAAGATACAAAATAGATTAAAAGAAGACATAACAATCTCAAGTAGTTGACCAATTCACAAAAGATGTATTCCATTAAACACTTAATCAAACAATATATTTAATCCAATAAAATTTGGGAAATAATGTTCTCTTGCCTATATCATTTACTTCAAACTCTAGGCATGATCAAATAGGGTTTGGAAAATAATGTTGTGTTTGATCCTTTTCTTGATTATTAGATGAACCCATATTTTTAATATTAATTTTAATGAATCCATTTCTTATCTCAACCCTAAATTTAATCCATTAGAATTAGAAAATTAAATACAAATATTGGAAAAATCAAGGTTGAGACACCTTTTCCCAACATGCAAAGGTAATTAGTTGACAAAGTTGATTCAAAACCACAATATTCCTAGTGTTATGGGGCTTTTGTTCTTTTCCTTTGAAATAACAACAACAATAATTTCATCTAAGATCGCCAATTCTTAGATAACATGCATCCCTACCATATGTATGTTGGATGTGGCCACAATATTGAGGCCATACACTCTCCTAGAAAGTGTTATGAGGCTACCATGAATTATTTTTAACAATTTTAGAAAGTGTTCTAATGATCATGAAGAACTAGGGGAGATTCAAGGTGTCAATAGATCCAATTCATTTAGAGACATTATATAAAATGAAACTTTTAGGATGTTATAATTTATTGTTAAAAGAATTATTTTAAAGACATATTTTTGGGGTCTTATTTACGGGGCCCCATCCAGCTACCAATAAATAAAATATTTTATTAAGAACATAACTTGTTTGAATATCCATATACACAGGTGTAGCAAGGATATGTAGATTAAGTATTACCACCCTTACACTAATCAGACAAAATACTACACCAATAAGCACCCACTACACAAGTGTAACCAACAAAAAAAACTTTAGAAACCCTAACAATTAAAAATAACTATAATCACCCACTACTCGACATTATAGACATAAAACTAGCAAAAAAACTTTAGAAATCATAGCCATGTCATCTTCATAAATGAGCACCACTGTTTCAAGGAAATTTTTCCACTACCTAGCTGAACATTCCACCACCAACCCAAGCTGAGTACCAATGATTATAAGCTCTTTTGTAGATTCCATTTCCTTAGGTAACCACAAGCTCTACCATTGGCATAAATTACCCCACCACCTCCTCTAGTCCAACAAACTACATGCCAATGATAATTTCCATTCTCTTGCACACCCTAGTAAGAATATCATTTTCTACAAGTGACACAATATAACCGCTAGATATCTCTAAGATTCCCTTGTGATGTGATATTACCATGTTCTTTATGACTAGCCTAATATTTTGACAAAAGCCTTCTAAGACAACATTCACCATAAGAGCTCTAACCTCCTCTTGCATCACCCTAAATTCCACCTCTACCTACATTTTTTATTTTCCTTTTTCATCCCTCATGGGCATCTTCTCTTTTATCTCCATCATTTCTTTGTCCCTATAACCCTCCTCTACTTATAGACATACCAATAGAGCATGAATGCACTCTCGTATTCCCTTATCCATTATTGTCATTTAAAAGTGTCTATGACAATCTTCAAATATCATTGCATGAGAATGCACCTTACTCTTTGCAATACCATCAGCAACCAAAATTGCTTTTAAATCTTTATGTTTTTGATGTTGAAGTAGTTGAAGATTTTCCTTAAGCGATGATCTATAACTAGGCCATATCTCATTAGATAACTTTTGCTTGACGTCACCAACACTGCCCCAACTAACACTACTAATAGTAAGTATAGCATGCCAATCTCCAATGCACCTCGACAAATGACACCACATCCACACACCAACACTATCATGAAGAGTGAATAGCCAATTATAATTCAAGTGCCTGAATAACTTCTAATCATATAAACTTAGCTGATTTCATTACTTCACAATTTCTTCCTGTGGGTACGTAAGGTATGCACAATCTCAATAGTACACACTTGCCATTATTCATAACACTTTGCCTTTACTCATTGAGGGTGCTCATCATTAATAAGATTTGGCAAACTTCACCAATCAAATATATCAGAGCTTTTTGCAGCAGAATATTCTATTAGATTAACATCATGATTTTCCATGAAATTAGCTATGTCATTCTACTCTCTATAACAATGAAACACATGCACATTTTAAAATTTCTGTAACCAAGACAAGATTTGCACTACTATTGCCCTGTATTTCTAGTTGGGGCAATATGTTTTCTTCACCTCATTCATCACTATTTGAGAGTCCTCTTCAATTAATACTACTCTATGACTTGCCAAGTATGTCACTTGAATTCCCACTCTCAAGGCTTCTCATTTTGCTTCATGGCTAGTCTTTGGGGATCTACATGCTTCATTCCCCTTCTATGAAATATCCCTTTGAATCTCTCACTACATAACTTGCTCCAACTATGTCTAAGTTACCTTTGGAAGCTCCTTCAAAATTAAATTTTACTCCTCTAATTACGCCGAGAGGCATTATACAGTCACATCGGGGTGGGGATCAGAGCATTCATTTTTTTTGCCTAAATTTATAAGAAAAAAAATTAAAATACCAAAAAGGAAATAAAAAATAAAACTTAAGAAAATCAAAGAAAAAAAACTAAAAAAGAAATTAAAAACAGTTGAAGGAGAAAAAGCTAAATCACAAAAACTATGGAACCAAAAAAGAAATTGGAAACTATTGGAAGGAGAAAAAGCTGGAGAAAATCACGAAAACTATGGAACCAAAAAAGAAATTGGAAAATTAAAAATTAAAACCAAAAAAGAAATTGCAAGAGAAAATCAAAGAAACTATGAAAAAAATATACCTCAGCGTATTTTAGATATACTTTTTTAAATATAAATATGCTAGTTACGTCGAGTAGCATTCTACAGTCATAGCGGGATACCATGTGGGGATGAGAGCACTCATTTTTTCTACCTAAATTTACTAAAAAAAAAAATTAATACCAAAAAGGAAATAAAAAATAAAACTTAAGAAAATCAAAGAAAAAAAACCAAAAAAGAAATTTAAAAGTGTTGAAGGAGAAAAAGCAAAGAAATTAGAAACTGTTGGAAGGAGAAAAAGCTAGAGAAAATCGCGAAAACTATGGAACCAAAAAAGAAATTAAAAATTTTAAAAATAAAAACCAAAAAAGAAATTGCAAACCAAAAAAAAGAGAGAAAATCAAAGTAACTATGAAAAAGATATCCCTCGACGTATTTTAGATATATTTTTTAAAATATAAATATACTAGTTAGTGCCTTCCATTTACCATCCTTTCTCATACTAAAGGCATCTACTAACCTTTGAATGAAATTGTTAGAATTTTTTTTATTAACATTTATTTAAATTTTATTAATACAGAGTTGTTTTACTCGAGAAAAAAAAAGGGCAAAAGCATTTTTTTTTTTTAAAGCATGATCAAGCTTAGTGATATTAAATGAATAGTTAAACTACAATATTATGAAGGTGTAATGGATAATGTGTCTTTCAAACCCAAATATTGGTAGTTGAAGGATTGTAATTGTAGATAGCCACATTTTCTCATTTTAGGCTCCACAGTGGCAACTGAGATTGAATAGTTTAAATTTTCAATTTCAATAAGAAAAACTGATCTCTATTCATATCTCTTTTGGAAATTTTCAGGGTTTTATTTACTTCTTTTGATTAGACATAGAAAGGAAAACTATATATTGTAATATTCAAATTGTATTTTAAAATAGGAAGGAGAAGCTATATAATCGGTTAGAATTTGACAATCCATCCTCCTCTACTACCCTTCATGTGTCAATAAGCAAGAACAACCACAAATGCTAACGAGCATTAAGGGATTCTGTAATCGTTGCATTTGATTTAGGTGAAGAAGTGGGACATTCTCCTTGTACTTTATACCCCACGTCTACAAATGTTGGCTGCAGAGGTTTCTGAAAATCAATCTCAGCTTTACTTAACAGCATTGTCACCACCTTAGACAGGGATGGCCTGTGACTGGCACAAGTTTGTATGCATAGAAGCGCAAGGTTTGTCACTCTTACTACCTCTTCTAAGTTGTACCCTTCCATCTTCCCTTCACTATCCACTAACTCTAAAACCCTGTTTTCTTCGTAGAGCCTCCAAACCTACAATATGTTGGAAATGAAGCCCAACTGTCACTGCCTTTTCATCTTCCTCTTCCCATGTCTCTTCAGTTCCCTGAAGAGTCTATATATTTTCCTTCTCATTCTCTTTTTGGTAGAGATGAAGATTAATGTAATTGAGTTGATTAATGGAATAGAGTGTCCTGCTTTCCTTGGTGGATGTAGCCATCTTGATGGTGAACCACATTAAATTCATGTCTCTGATTTTATCTCTGTGTCTTTGATTCTTAATCTGTTTTAGTTTTATGTTTCGTTGCAATTTATCTTCAACAATTGGTATCAAAGCCAATGGTGGAAAGTTGTTTTGGAAATCATGAAAAGTTTCCAAGAAAATGGACGTAGCAGCTTTGGATGATTGGGCTCTAGCTCTCATGTCTTTGTCATGTGGCTCTGGAGTGAGTTTTGATGAAGTGGGAGCTGCGGACAGTGACTTGGAGCTAGATGAAATTGTGCCTATGGAAGTAGATGAATCTCCTATCTATTTGGCTGCTGATCTTGCCAATGATGTTATTATGGATGATGTTGATCCTAATTCCCTGAGCACTGCCCAGGTGAGGTATGTGTGGGAAAGGCCTCCGCAGGATTTAGGAGGCAAGGATTTTGACATGCTAGAAGAATCGAGGCTGAACAAAACAGAGGATTCAGCAGTAATGGATGTTGCTAAAACAAAACACCATGTACATTGGTGGGATGGTTTGAAAAATAAGGAGGATTCGGCTGAAGAGGAGGATGCTAGATTTGGAATTGAATCTGCACCACAAGAATTTTTAGAAGATCTCAAAATTGAGCTTAGAGCACTTCTCGAACGCACGGGTGATGAACAACACAGGAAAGCCATCATGGAGGAGTTGCGGAAGAGGGCAAAGACAGATAAGAGTGGTAAGTCTATAAAGGACCTGGTATTGCTCCTCTATGAAATGGTTTCTCTCACTTCTGCCTTCTGCCTCGATGATCTAGATATCTTTGCTTCCAACATTCATAAGATGTTGAAGCTAGGTCTCAACATTTATGAAGATTTGGAAGCTGGAAAGCTTCAAGGTTGGTTGGATGATGAGCCTGAGGAAATTGATGATCCTAAATCTACAAAGCCAGATGATTGGGATGATGACGAAGATGGAGAGTTGAAAGCACCAAAGATTTCCAACCCCAAGTGTGAAGAGAAGGGCCTTACTGAGCTGAAACCTGCTGATGTTCGTCCACATTTTAGGACAGGTAATACATTTTATGCATTAGGAAGGTATTCAGATGCAAAGGAGTTAAATATATTGGCTCTTGAAGCCGCAGAGACCAGTGGTAGTCAATGGTCTTACTTGCTGCCGCAGATCCATGTGAACTTGGGCATTTATTTAGAAAGTGAGGAAATGCTTCTGAGTGCTTGTGGGCATTACAGGGAGTCTGCAATTCTCTATCCGACTCATTACAGGGCATTAAAGCATTTGGGAGGTGCACTATTTGGCATAGGTGAGTATAGAGCTGGGGAAAAGGCTCTTGAAGAGGCTATATACTTAAGGGCCGATTATGCAGATGCACATGGTGACCTTGTCAAGATCTCTGGACTATTTCTTCTTATGGCTTACACAGGTTTTCGAGCCATGCGACCAGGTTTGGTGGCTGATACATACCTTGAAGCAATGTCAATTACTCATTTCAAGAAAAGATATGAAGAGTATGTTATGCAAGGTGATGAGCAAGAACAAATTGAGCGGCTAGCTGAGGATGGGGATATCTACAACAAGCTTACACGTTCTTTGGCTTGAGAAATATTTGGTCATGAAGATGTTAAGAAAGCTCTTGTTGCTGCTTGTTGGTGCTCCCACTACAAAACTGAAGGACGGGATGAAGATAAGGGGCGATTTGCATGTCTACTTAATGAGAGATCCTGCAAAGAATCAACTGTTGAAACACATGGTCAGTGTTGCACCTCGTGGAGTTTCCACCACTGGGCAAGGAAGCAATGGTGTAGGTCTCACAGTTGTTGTTCAAAGGGATCCAGTTACAATTGAGATCGTCCTCAAAGGCGGTGCTCTAGTTCTTGCAAGTGAGTATAAGGCTGTTGTTTTTGCCACTGACACAATTCTGGCCACACTAATGTGTCCTCCTCGGTCTATGTATTCATGGGATATTATAGTTCAGAGAGACGGGTCTCAGTTGGATTTGTTGTCTGTAAATGAAACCTCCCAGGAGCCTTTGCCAGAAGCAAAGGATGACATAAATTCTGCTCATTCCCTTAGTGTTGAGGTAGCATATATCAAACAGAACTTTTCATAGCAAGTTCTGGTTAGAGATGGCAATAAGGTGGAGTTTGAAGAACCCAATCCATTTGCCTCAGAATGGGACAGGAAAATTGGAGATGGATATTGTGGGACCACAATGTGTAAAGGAGCAAGTGCGATTCTTGAGGATATGAAAAATTTCTATCCTTTAAATGATGCAACAAAAACTGTAAATGAAATTGGAGTCACTCTTAGAAGAGTTATGGGTGGCACAAGCGGTGTACTATATGATATATTTTGCAAAGCTGCATATGCCAAGTTGAAGGAAAGCACTTCATCAAGCATCCCAGCCACACAATGGGCTGCTGCGCTAGATGTTGCTGTAACTGCTGTGAGTAAGTATGATGATGCTGTAGCAGGTTATCGGATGATGCCTTCGCTTGTTGTTCCTTACTCAGATTTGAAGACAAAGAAAATTGGGCTCTTCGGTGCAGCTAGTGTGGGAAAGAATCTTATTGGCCTTGTAACTTCAAGAGATGAAATTTCGGATCTACTCAAGCTGGATGATGTTATAGATCTTGTCATTTCAAGAGGCAGAAATAAAATGGTTTCACAAATCAAGGATTCAACAAAAATTCCTGTGCTCAGTCATGCTGATGGTGTCAGTTTGGTTGACTTGGTTGGAATTCTCGTTGGGATTGGTCAGCTAATGGAATGGTTACTTGGTACTGTAGTTAAGTAACCATGAGTTTCAAGGAAAGTGGGTACAGCAGTGCCGTTTGGACTTCAGTGGGAGACTATTGGAAATGAAGCCCAACCGTCACTGCCTTTTCGTCTTCCTCTTCCCATGTCTCTTCAATTCCCTGAAGAGTCTATATATTTTCCTTCTCATTCTCTTTTTGGTAGAGATGAAGACTAATGTAATTGAGTTGATTAATGGAATAGAGTGTCCTGCTTTCCTTGGTGGATGTAGCCATCTTGATGGTGAACCACGTTAAATTCATGTCTTTGATTCTTAATCTGTTTTAGTTTTATGTTTCGCTGCAATTTATCTTCAACACAATATCCATTAGAAAAGAATTAAGCTTTTTAAATAAGTAAAGGACGGGATAAAAGTATTAGAACAACAAAGTTAGAATTAAAAAATACCCATTCAAGCAGATATTGCTTATGAGGTGGTTGCTTCAGGTCAATGCTTTTCCTGCCGCTGACAACTTCAAGAACGACCACACCATAACTGTAGGTGTCGGCTTTCTCTGTCAATTGCCCATGGCTGGCATATTCAGGAGCTGTGTATCCTCTGCAAGAGCCAAAACAAAATGGTGTGATTATGTTTTTTAGAACTTTGAAATTAGAAAAACAGCAGATAAAGGAGAAGTTTTCTCACAGGGTTCCTGCAAATCTTGTGCTGACATGACTTTTATCATTTGGAAGAAGTCGTGCCAACCCAAAATCTGCTATTTTGGCATGAAAGTTTTCGTCAAGTAAAATATTGCTTGCTTTGATATCACGATGGATGATACAGACATGAAATTCCTCGTGCAGATATGCCAGACCGCGAGTGCCCAGTATAATGTTGAATCTTTCGTTCCAACTCAATGGATTTTTAAGCTCTCCTGCATGTAGATTAGTTCAATAGAGTTAGTTTCAAGTCAATTGTATTTGTTGCAACAAATGAAAAAAAGAAAAACAAGAAAAAAAGGTATGGAATAGCAAACCAAATAGAATTCTGTCGAGGCTACTATTGGGCATATACTCATAAACCAGGAGTCTTTCTGGGCCTTGTCTGCAACATCCAAGTAAACGAACAAGATTTCTGTGATGAACATTCGAAATGAGCTTCACCTCGCTTTCGAATTCAGATACTGCGCGGGCAGAGCGACCTAATGTCAGCTTCTTTACTGCCACAACTTTGCCATTTTTCAACGTACCCTACAAATAACAAGTAACCCATCATTTATAACTGAAGTTGAATCCATTAACACAAACCCCAAATGAGTTGAGGAAATAACTGATAATTTACCTTATATACTTCACCAAACCCTCCTCCAAGCTTGTTTGCTTGATCAAAATTGTTGGTTGCCTTTTTCAGTATCTTAAAGTCAAAATCTCCCGGCCCACGAAGTTCTGTTGCTCCTTCAGTATCCACTGTTCCATACGTTTTACAGGAGTCACATTTGTTGTATTAGTATCATTCTGATGAAATGGGGGCATCCAAGACTTAGGTTCCAAGAATTTGGGTTTTAATAGTTTACCTTGTTTCTGCCCTGGCCGCATTAAATATCTTAAAATCTGCTTCCGAAAGAAAAGGAGACAAGGTAGGAATATCCCTCCCACAATACCAATTATTATCCACACTGTTGAACTCACCACCTTCCCTGAAAAATAAAATGGAGAATATCTCAACTATTGACAAATCATTGTAAATATCAAGTTATTGTCTGAGATAAATATTAAATACTAATAAAAACTTCTAAAACCTCAAAAGCGATTTAGGTGATCGAGTGAAGGTCAAGAATTTTTCCTTTTTTAAATTTTATGAAATTACATCATAGAAATTTATAAGGAAATTGGGATTGACGAGTAGACAGTGCAGAGACTCTGGAAGTATGACTAACATCAAATTTATTAGAGCTTCCCTGATTATAATTTTTTACCAACATAAAAATGATGAGAAAGGCTTCTAAATAGAAAATAAATTATGTCTCTAATAAATTATTATCCAGTTCAATAGTTAAATAGTCAATAGTAATTTTATACTTCATCCATACTAAAATGTAATAAACATTTGTTTTATTAGTAAGCATGAGTTTTCCACAGTCCATGACAATAAGTGAGAGTGCTTCTAGATTCAACTGTGTATGTTTTTGCTTCCACGTTTTGGATTTGGATCATACTTAATGATCCAAGAAGACAAGTATAATCCCAAATGTCCAAGCAAAAACATAGCACTCTTACTTATTTGTTTTATTTTTATGATCAAAATAGATTATGACTGAATCTGATGAAATACTAACCTGTGGCTAAGAAAGGTGCCAAGTCAGTTGTAGCATTGCTCGGGAAAAAAGGCTTGGAATCATATCGCAAATAGCAGCCAGCGTTCAAAGCCCGTCCCTCGGAGCGAGGAAAACACTTGTCTATGTTGGTCTGAGCAATACTCAAGCATTTTTTACAGAAATCCTTTGAAAGGGAACGCAAACACCGGGCAAGTCCATAGATGACTGTATCAGACGGCCCTTGTCTCCCCTGCGCAGCAAAATAAGCATTTGTTCTTGGAGTTGCAGTGCAAAGATCGCTCATCAAACTTCGACTTGTTGCCCAAACTAAATTGGAAGCGGGGGCGTCGACGTCGCCGCACACCTCTTTATCTGCCGTATCGCTGTAGAAATCATAAAATTTGCGATTCTCGAAACGCAGGAAACAGCCGTCGTAGATTGCTCTGGCGCCGTTCACATTGGAACAGTTGCGAACTTGCTTCTCTGCCATCTTTATGCAGTTAACGCAATCGGCAGAGGATTTATCCTTTCTACACTGCGCCAAAGCGTATACTGAATCTTCCAGATCTGTAATCCTCACCTCATATTTTGTAGCAAATCCAGATGAAGCAACTTCTTCCACCACGGATGCCAGTGCCGCGTTCAAATTTTGCTGAAAGAGTGTGGCGTTGTTGTTGGAAACAGGGCTGCATCCGTAGGCTAAAACTCTGGTCTCTGGATCTGCTCTTGGTGGGGCTATTAGCATGGATGATAAAATAATAAACCTTACAACTTTCTCCACAGGCTGGGCAGTTTTGGCTACGGCTCTGGATTTTCCCATTGATATTGGAAAAAAATTTAAAATATCAAAGTTCAAGATAGTATTTAGCTGCTTTTAAGGCAACCAATTCGTAACTTGATTATATATTGTTTGGACGATAAATATTCCAATTTTCTTTTTCGCTTGGTCTTGGTCTGTCTTGTCATGATGTTGAAGGTCTTTGGAGTTTATTGTAGATTTTTTTTAGTCGAAGTATTCTTATCAATAAATTAAGAGTCATTTGACTTGCTGATATGTTTTGGATTCCTTTGAAGTTTGAGTTGACAGAAATTTAGTTTTGGGAATGTTTTGTGAGTAAAATATTTTCATTAATAAATCTATAGGGTGTAGATTGGATAGTTAAGTCATTGAAAACAACAGTCCACCTTACCTGTCAAGAATTTTTTTCCTATAGTCTAATCTTTATTATTACCTTTTGCATGACAATTAATTTTTGTTAATGCAAGTCAAATTTTATATTTCACGAGCAGATAGATATGCATGTAAAATGTGGAAGCAATAGTCATGGTATATGAATTGTATTACAACCCCTGTAAGGATCACCTTAATGATATTGTCACCCTTCAGCGTATAAGGTATTGAGGAAAAGTTATAGTTTAATCTACAACAAGCATGCGAGATACCTATGTTTGCATCTCCAGCAATTTACTAGTTGCAAACACAGGGTTTTCAAAAACATTTAAAGCTCGTGATGTCTTTTCAAGGAATGCAAGAATAAAAGAAAGAATAAAACATGCATGGTGCAGTCATACCTCTAGTCACACCCCTGCCTGCGGTTTTAGTCCCTTCTTTATTTTATTTTTAGTCACTAACATGTAATACAAAAATGCATTCGTCGCGATTCTCCTTCAATGCAAAACCAAAGCATTCTAGTTCTTTCTATTTTTGATAACTGTCAAGTCTTATCCTTCGATGTAAAATTTAATTGTTTGATGCACACTAGAAAACCTTGGAATGAAATATAAAATATTTTATTAAAAAAACTCAGAGTACTGAGAATTTTTTTAAAAAATTAATTGTTTTTAAATTACATATATGTTAATACAATCAAATATTTTTTTTACTGTATTTTACAGTTAAAAATATTTAAATACGATTATACAACTGTCAAATTTAAGCCCTGATTGAAAGACACGATAGTGGTCATAGATACAAATTCCTAATTTCTATCATTCTATGAGTAAAGGTAGTTCATATGACAGTTATAGGGACTAAGTAATTAGGACCTTGCAAATGCAGTCTCACTAGTGCCAATTCTTTCGTACCATAAATAAAACTTTTCTTGATCTCTACAAATGACAAAATAGATCAATGGCAATAGACAATACAATTAACTTAAAATCTAGAGGGTGCACTATTTAATAATTCAAAAGTTGTTTGCTCCAAGTTTAACCCATTTAGACTTCAAAGTGTGATATCTTTCACCGCCATTTTTTTTATTTGAATATGTATAATATTATATTTCCTACGAAAACATATTCTATCCATTAAAAAAAAAAGCTTTATGATTAAAAATGAAGTATGTGGATCAATTTTCAATTTCCTATAAAAGTTACTTTGTAACTTAGCATGTGGAGTTAGATCTCTCGTGAAAAGCCATAACTTTAATTAGTCAATTTTAACTTGTATGGACATTAGAAACATTTTCTTTATGAGATTTAAAAAGGCGTTATGTCTCAACTTTTAATTATTTTAATATTTAAAATATTTATTATTTTTTAATTGATCATTTTTTTACGTTGTTTTTTTATTTAAATATATGTGGTCTTGTTCACTATGATATATGGTGGATTATTTAAATAACTTATTAATATTTATGTATTTAAATTTAATATAGTAAAGTTTAGTGTCGTAGATTAATTAATTAAATTGTCAATATTTATATTTATATTTAATGTGATGGCATTGAACATGATAGATTATTCAAATAGATTGTTAATATGTGTATTTATAGTTGAATGTAGTCAATTGTTCAATTAAACATTTTTGTATTTAAACTTAATTTAAGATGATTAAATGTGATAGAATACTCAATTAAAGTGTTAAACATTTGTGTATTTAAATTTCATGTAATAGGGTTGAATATAGTGGATTTATTAAAATAAGATTGACTGTTAAATTAATTTTTTAATCCAAATCACATTCTTGATTTTGTCTCGATTAAAAGAAAAACGTGTACTACATTTACTTTAATCAATTAGTATTTTCTATTTTGGTACTTGTAAAAGCAAATAAACGTTCCCTACTTGTAAACTAGGCTAATCCAATAATATGAATAAACACAAACACAATCATTCTAGACTACTAAATATTGGTAAATATCCAAGGGAATATGTTTTTTGAATATTACAATAAGTAATTATAGAAGGAACATAGAAAATAAAGGTTCTTAGCCTAAAGAATGATCACTCTTGCTAAAGATTTTGGAAAATGATTGGTATTTAAGTCAGAAATAATATTTTTACATCTATATAACTTCTTGAATTCTATGCCTATGGATCAAGTTCATAATCACAAATTCATCCTCTTTGTTTTGACTCGACCCTACATGATGTGGAATTTTGTTCAATGGTTTGCTTATATGATGTTTGCTTTCTATACTTAATTTTTATATCTAAGGGCCAACAATATTTAGAAATACATTAGAAGGGCTATCGTCATGTCACAAGGGTATATCTAAGGGCCAACAATATTTAGAAATACATTGGAAGGGCTATCGTCATGTCACAAGGGGGCATGTTCTCTTAGGTCAACCTTCATAAATTTGTGTACAAAATTGAAACCAACACTCTTCTGGGATACATATGCTCCTAGAATGCTTGTGCAAATCTAGATTCCTTTTAATGCACCAATTAGAGTGTTGTGATTTGAATCATATACAAATAAAACATGAATGATGATGAGATGAGTAAATGAATGCATTGAATGCCTTCAAATACAAGGACAAAATAATAAATCATGCAAATTTCTATTTAGTCAACCCTTAGACAGGAAAGGATTTATGGGAGTTAGCTAAAATTTTAATTTCAAAATTTGAATTTGAAAGTGTTAAGTCTAGGGGTCCAAAGGTTGACCTTGCAACCATAGACTTGACCCAAGACCAAAAAGTGGTAGCTCAAAGTGGATAACATGTACATGAAGTGTGTGTAGGTATATGTATTGCTAACACAGATCAGCTGCCACTACACCAAAAGCCTAACTTGTCAGTGAGGGCGCCACTGGAGAGGTTAATGGGGTACCGACAGAGGGTTGAGGGTCCCAGCACGACAACAATTTACCTCCCTAAGTCGAGAGGTCCGTACTGGACACAGTCAACCACGAGGCAAGCAAGTTTGTTGGTGGGGAAGTCGAACCCTCCCTAGTAGAGTCACCAGTTTTATTAACACAAACTGACTGCCACTACACCAAAAGCCTAAGCTGTTAGTGAGGGCGCCACCAAATAGGTTAATGGGGTACCAACAGAGGGTTGAGGGTCCCAGCACGACAACAGTTTATTCAAATCAGACTCATTGTGTCATTAGAATGCTTGGACTCTCTCTAAGCTAGGTGCAATTCTATGTGACATGTATCATAAATGTATGAGTATTGTGAATATATTAAAATATGATACTATGAATATATTGAAATATGTGAACATAGGGATGAGACTAGGAATAACTTTATAAAAATATAGATACTAAAAAAATAGATGGAGGGACCTAACTTTACCCCAAAAAAATAAAAATAAAAAACAAACAAAAACAAAAAAACATGTGTATAATGATCTAAGCAAATTCCTTTTAATAAGACCCATTAAAAGATTGATTTTAATGTGTCTAGATGAATGCCCTATTTATCCACATGTAATGGATGTATCCTAAAGTCTGAAGTGGACAAGACTATCTGTGGTGCCCACGTGTTTTGGATCTGAGATCAATTATATGTCATGCTTTACTCAGCAACTCGCATCTCGTGTTCTTTCCATTTTGGCACTTGGTGATTATGTGAACATGAGCCCCTTGCCTATATTCTGGTTTACCCCTGTTTTCAAGTGGCTGTAGTAGTTTGTATAGTTTTTACTACAGTTTCCTGAGGACTGTTTTCTTACATCTGTTTTCTTACATATGTAATCTGCATTCTTTCAATAAAAAAAATGTCTGGGCATTTGTTTTGAAGTAATAATCTATAGGGCCCACAGTTGGTAGACGCGAGTCTTGTACACAATAGAACATAGCTGATACCTCACGTCTACATTCAACACTTTCACATTCAAGCTTCCTGCAGTGGGTGGATCTAAGTTTACTTTATGCCCGAATTCTGAGGAGTCTATCATTGACAGCTTCAAATATTTGGTTTATTTGAAGTCCGTGTGACATCATTATTTTGTGGAGTCGCGTATTCATCTAATCACGTTTTACAAGCAACCTTGCATCTAAGTTTCAACGCTCTCATGGCTCAGAGATTTCTAAACCTAGATTCCCTTATGTAATCTAGCTGAGCAATGGCTTCAAGTCTACAATCAAATGCTTGGAAGTCTAGAGTTCTTATTGGCAGATTTGAATGTGGTATATATATCATAATTAGCTTTATTATTGGAGCATTATAGTGCTCGGAATCGTCTCACGCTGTAAAAAAATTTATGACCGAAAATTTTCTAAAGTCATCGGTTGTTCCTATCGGCGTATTCCTTGAACCGCCTACGGGTGCAAGTGCTAGTTAGTTGTTGGGGGTCACATCTGGAATCCAAATACTCCCATGCCCATGGAATCGGCTTTCCCTTTCCCTTTGGGATGTGTTTGAGCAACTTTTTGAGTTTTGGTGATGTCAGTGTTTAATGCCCAAGCTCATTTGTTTTATCTATGGTCATTTATGGTGGAACTCGGGGGAGATAAAGCTATTGGCAAGCTTTAAGTGTCCTTTATTGGTCTTTTACACCAATACACAATATCTAGTAACTTAGTATAGTAACTCCATTCTTTGGTCTAGACACTAATGACCATTCCAAGAGTCTTCTCAAAAGAGAGCTTTCTCTTCATTATGAACAATCTAAGAGAGATGCGGAAGGATTACTTCTTTGTTGTTCATGATTAAATTTCACGTTTTCAAAACAACTGGAGGCTTTGCAATTGTGAAAATTATTTTTTATCCTTTGAATCTAGATACTTTGCTTGCATGATTCTCACCCACTTTGAATCTTATATATATAAGAGTTATGTTAAAGTACATTTCTAAAATATAAAAGCATCCCTTAATCTCATCAACCTTTTATGTTATCAATTATAATAATATAATATAGTATTATATAATACTAATATGAATTTATTTTAAACTACATTTATAAGATATAGAAGCATCCTTAATCTCATCCATCCTTTTATGTTATCAATTATGATAGATAACATTACAATATAGTATAATATAGTATTATATAATATTAATATGAATTTATTTTAAACTACATTTATAAAATAATTTATAAAATAGAAGCATCCTTAATCTCATCAACCTTTTATGTTATCAGTTATTATAGATAACATTACAGTATAATATAATAGAATATAGTATTATAATACTAATATGAATTTATTTTAAACTACATTTATAAGATATAGAAGCATCCTTAATCTCATCCATCTTTTTTTCGTGTAGATTATCCAACCCTACCCTCTTATGTCTCCCAAAATAAATTTCAAAAGAAAATTTTAATAAAATTAATGTATAAAAACTAAAAATAAAAGCAATGAATGTCTCTACTAAAATATCTCTAGATTAATATAAAGAAAACAAAATCTCCAAACCAATAGCCATGATGACATAATAAATCTTAACAATAGAGAAAACTTCAAAAGAATCAAATAACAAACACATAAAATTGTCATCTTGCTATACATACACTCAAAAAAAAAAACCAGTTGAATTGACAATGCTATTCATTTTTCTTTTCTTTTTGATCCATTATCTTTTATTTCCATGGTATGCATAAGCTATAAGTCTTCAATTGTTTTGAGACTTGACTTAATTTTTCCTTGCATTATATGATGTTAATTTATTTTGTAATTATGTAACGATGAAAGGAGTAAAAATACACTTAATTCCCTTAGCAAAAAGACTGCTATTTATTAGATTTAACAAAAATGAGTTATAGGAATATACTATAAAATTCAATGTGCCTAAATATGTAGAGGAGTTAGGTGAGGCATCCTTGCCCATGTAGGAGGTAGGTGGGAATCTAAATACACACAAGCCATAGTGCTCATGAAGAAAAACCTTAAAACTTGTTTAAAATCAAGTCATAGTGCTCATGAAGATTAACCATAAAACTTGTTTAAAATATTCAAATTCATGTGTTCCAAGCTCCTTCTGAATAATGTTAGAGGTTTTGTGCCTAGTTAGAATGAAGTCAGAGGTTCTTGGGGTTCCAAGAACCACCAATGTTGTCTTCATCTCTCTCCATCCTTCTTTCTTTGGTTTATCATCTTCGCATTCCCATTGTTCCATCTTGTTGGAGGTTCGTCGACCCTCGGGAACTCAGGAACTCCACTCTTTCTTCTACCTTTTTGAAAACTTGTCAGAACTTTGGAAGTAAATGGAAAAGAAGGAATAATGTCAAAGGTTCTGGGAACCACCAAAAGCTTCAACCACTTTCTTTTTCATCCACTACGTAAGTCTAAGTCATGAGTTTACTAGGGCCCAGAAGGAACAAAGGAACTCGTTAGAGTTTCCGGTGATGCTGGGAACTACTGGAAACACCAACCAATTCCTAGGAACAACCAGAGGGCTAACAAAGCCAAACTTAGGTGTCTTCTTGGTTTAACATTGCTATAATAGTTAGGATAAAATTGAATTTGCATAGCCCTCTCCTCACTAGATTAGTGTAGGAAGCGATTTTTGTACACCTAGCTTCCTTTTAGAATTTGGTGAAAGTTTGAACAAATTTGTTGTAGCAGCCTATAAAATTTTGGGGATTTTGATTACATAACATGAACAATTGACCCATTCTTCCATCTTTGATTTCTGTAGCTAGGTGGAATGGGTCCAATATGGCATTATTGAGTGCTTGAATGGTTTGAGTGCGTAGGGGAGGCAAGTTGTGTGGTTTGGTGTGATGCCATAGGGCAAATTTTGTAAGTTTTGGCTTGAAAGGTGAGGGCTAATAGTGTGAGTTTGCATA
This sequence comes from Cunninghamia lanceolata, assembly GCA_027924645.1. NCBI lineage: Eukaryota > Viridiplantae > Streptophyta > Pinopsida > Cupressales > Cupressaceae > Cunninghamia > Cunninghamia lanceolata. The sequence continues at coordinate 38,231,281 of BSBN01000391.1, read as the reverse complement.
AAAAGTATTCGTAAGAAACTTGTGAAGGTTTGTATAGCATAAGCAGACAAAATAAGAAATGTTTGAGGTATTGGGCAAGTTTGAAGATGAGTGGAGTGTGTATTTTCAATAAACCCTCCTTGAAACTAGCCTAGAAAGGCCTAAAACAAGGGTTTGGTGGTTTGGGACTTAAATTAGTGTTCCAACTCCTAAAAGTTGTTGATTCAGTGGTTTTGGAGGTAGCTTAAAGACTGTCCATAGGAATTTTGGGTTGACAAGGAGTTTGGAGGGTACTTGCTTTGGAAAATAAGGCTAATTGCCCCTTTGTAGCAACAGGAACAGGTAATTTTAGGACATGAAGCTCTAAAACAATCCTATGTGGAAGTGAGATATGTTAAAGAACTACTTAATGGGTATTCAAAAAGGGGAATAAGTTGTGGGTATGAGGTATATTTTGGAAATTATGTTGAAAAAACCTCTAAAAGAGGACTACAAGGCATAAGCAGGGTAAAGAAGGAAAACCCCTAATCCTAGGGTCTTGAGACTTGTAAGTTGGTTTGTTTGGAAGTTGGTGATTAGTATACCTTGCTTGACATCAAATTGGTATTAGAGCTTAGGGATTAGATCTCTTGAGGGAGATTGGTTGAAGTTTGCATAAACAGAAGAGTTGGAATTTGAAGAGTCAAGATGCCTCCCAAGAATAGTGGCACTGCTAGAGAGTTGAAGGAGTTGAAAGAGAGGCATGCTAGGTTATTGGAGTCCCATAATGTTGTTTTAGCAAGGCTTTCCACCTTGGAGTCAAATTAGAGAAGAGGTGTTGCATTGGATGAGAAGAGTGAATCTGAGGAAGAAGGGGAAGAAGAGAATGAAGTAGAGGTAGAGCAAATGGATCTTGGTGAATAGAGGACAATAAGGCTTTTGAAGGAAGTAAAAGAAGAGGATTATAAGTCCAAGGTTGATTTGCCCATGTATGGAGGAAGTTTGAATGATGAGGAGCTTCTAGATTGGATTACAGCCATGGATAATCACTTTGAATGTGAAGATGTTCCTTAAGAGAAGAAGGTCAAGATTGCAAAGACAAAACTCAAGGGACGTGCCTTGTTATGGTGGGACTATGAACAAGCTAAGAGGAGAAAGCAAGGTAGATCAAGGATAGTTTCTTGAGACAGAATGGTTGGTAAACTCAAAAGTAAGTTTCTTCCTAAAGACTATGAAGTTCAATTGTATAAGAAACTCCAAAGTTTGAAGCAAAAGGACTTAGATGTCAAGACTTATACTGATGAATTTCATAAGTTGAGCATAAGAGTAGGAAGAATGGAAGATGGGGTTGAAAAGGTTGCGAGGTATCTTGGTGGACTTCGATTTAACATTCAAGATGAACTAGTTGTGGCAAATCCAAGAACAGTGGAAGAATGTTTCCAGTTGGCCATTAGAGTGGAAGAGAAGATCAAAAGAAGGCAAGACAAATCTATTAGAGGAAGAGGCAGCAATCAGAGAGGAAGAGCATCATATTCTACATCAAAACAGCCCTATGAAGAACAAGAAGAAGCAAGCAAGAGCAAGGAACAAGTGGCCGATTCTAGAGGTGGTTTTAGAGGTACTAGAGGCAGATTTGGTGGTGGACTTCGATTTAACATTCAAGTTGAAAAGGTTGCGAGGTATCTTGGTGGACTTCGATTTAACATTCAAGATGAACTAGTTGTGGCAAATCCAAGAACAGTGGAAGAATGTTTCCAGTTGGCCATTAGAGTGGAAGAGAAGATCAAAAGAAGGCAAGACAAATCTATTAGAGGAAGAGGCAGCAATCAGAGAGGAAGAGCATCATATTCTACATCAAAACAGCCCTATGAAGAACAAGAAGAAGCAAGCAAGAGCAAGGAACAAGTGGCCGATTCTAGAGGTGGTTTTAGAGGTACTAGAGGCAGATTTGGTGGTGGTAGAAGTTCAAATACATTTTCAGGTAGGTGTTACAATTGTAATGAGTTTGGGCATCCTGCATTTAAGTGTCCTGAGAGACAAGGTTCTACATCAACTAGTGGTGAAAGGAAAAGTGAAAGGAGGACTCAAATTGTGCAAGAGGAGGATAAGGAAAGTGTGAATCCACCCTCTCTTCATGTTGTGCCAGAAGTTGGGGAATCATTGATGGTGAAAAGACAACTCTTCAAGGCATCTAAGGAGAAGGAGTTGACTCAAAGAAGAGCACTATTCAGGAAAGCTTGCAAATGCAAGGGAAAGGTATGCAAAGTCGTCATAGATTCAGACAGCACGGAAAATATGGTGTCTTGTGAAATGGTTGATAAACTAAAATTAGAAAGGATTCCTCATGAAGCATCCTATAAGGCATCTTGGTTAAATGATGATCAGTCACTTGTGGTTAATGAACAAGCTCTAGTTGAGTTTCATATTGGTAGATATAGAGATAAGGTTCTTTGTGATGTTGTACCTATGAGTTGTTGTCATTTATTGCTTGGGAGACCATGGTAGTTTGACAAACATGTCATTTATGATGGTAGAAATAATAGTTATCAGATTGAGCATGATAGAAGCACCTTCACTTTGATTCCATTGCAAGAAGGTGTCAAGGAGCAGAATAATGCAGCTAAGGTCATAATGATGGGCAAGAAAGAGTTTGTGAAAGTTGAGGATGAAGAGAAGATGAAGATTGCAGCCACTCCTATGTTAGAGGACATCAATACAGTAAGTTTGAAGAGTGAGGTGAGTTTGAAAGGCAGAGAAGAGGAAAAGATAACAGAGGTAGATAAGAAGCAGGTTAAGTTGATGATGGAAGTGCAAGGTTGGCATGACAGGGTCATGGTAGGGATAGTATTTTGTCCACTGAACACAAGAGAGGTAAGGGGACAGTCAACCCCTGTTAGAATAGAGGTTCCTAAATTTGTTTTTCAATCTGAGAAGACAGAGGTTTTAGGGGCAGGAAAACTGAGGACAGTGGTATCTAAAGTTGATAGGACAGTGACAATAAGGGTAAAGAACTTGATGATAGAGAAAAAAGAGAAAGGTGCAGTGAATAAAGGTAGTTGGCAAGGACATATGACTGAGTTCAAGCATGCAACAAGGGATATGAAGATGACAGTCCAAGACAAGAATGGAAAAGGTGTGTTTGCAAGCATGAAGACAGGTTTGACATCATCACAAAGTGCACTGAAGGTGAGACACAATCCATTCAATGGAGGACAACAAAATCAAAGAAGAGTTCAGTTAAAGGGTAGAGATAGTGCAAGTTTTCAATACTCGACTCATTGGGCAGAGTCACCAAGTGGATATGCAGGTTGGAGGTCATGGTATGATCAGAAGCAGCATGTTTTGATGGCATATAGTCCTCATGGGACATGAGATCTTCTTTTTGGCCGGGTGTATGGTGCAAGGGCACCAAGTTTATCTCATGCAAGTTTTGTAAATATGGTCTTTTTTATAGGTTGTGGTGTTTCTAGTCAATTGTCAAAGTGAATAAGGTCTTATTAGACCACTTAGCATGTAATAGGGGTTCATTTTGAGTAAGGTTGTCAAATTTTTGTAATATTGTCATAAATGACTATGTAAAAGGGCAAAAGTGCATCACGAGGAATACCAAAGGTCAAGTAGCTCAAATGGTCATTGGAGTTAGTTTAGGTGGTTGATTTTGGAGGGAAAGGCGTGTATATATGTGGAAAATTTCATTGTAAAGGATTTGAAATGGTTTGGAGTGGAAACTAATAACAAATATCCTAATTTTACTATATTTTTCTGCCATTTCCAGGCCTGGTACGGTTCCGTAGAGGGGCTAAGTGTTCTGAAACCTCATAAACTTGATGGAGGCCTGAGTTAACTTCATATTGCACTTGGTTTGAAGGTTTCATATTGAATTTGGTGAAAGTTTACACAAATTTGTTGTAGCAGCCTGTGAAACCCTGTTTTGGGGATTTTGATTACATAACATGAACAATTGACCCATTCTTCCATCTGTGACTTCTATAGCTAGGTGGAATGGGTCCAATATGGCATGATTGAGTGCTTGAATGGTTTGAGTGAGTAGGGGAGGCAGGTTGTGTGGTTTGGTGTGATGCCATATGTAGGGTAAATTTTGTAAGTTTTGGCTTGAAAGGTGAGGGCTAAGAGTGTGAGTTTGCATAAAAAGCATTGGTAAGAAACTTGTGAAGGTTTGTATAGCATAAGAAAACATAATAAGAAATGTTTGAGGTATTGGGCAAGTTTGAAGATGAGTGGAGTGTGTATTTTCAATAAACCCTCCTTGAAACTAGCCTAGAAAGGCCTAAAACAAGGGTTTGGTGGTTTGGGACTTAAATGAGTGTTCCAACTCCTAAAAGTTGTTGATTTAGTGGTTTTGGAGGTAGCTTAAAGAATATCCATAGGAATTTTGGGTTGACAAGGAGTTTGGAGGGTACTTGCTTTGGAAAATAGGGCTAATTGCCCCTTTGTAGTAGCAGGAACAAGCAAGTTTAGGACATGAAGCTATGAAACAATCCTATGTGGAAGTGAGATATGTTAAATAACTCCTTAATGGGTATTCAAAAAGGGGAATAAGTTGTGGGTATGAGGTATATCTTTGAAATTATGTTGAAAAAACCTCTAAAAGAAGGCTACAAGGCATAAGGAGGCTAAAGAAGGAAAACCCTTAATCCTAGGGCCTTGAGACTTGTAAGTTGGTTTGTTTGGAAGTTGGTGATCAGTATACCTTGCTTGACATCAAGGAATCCTCCCAACAAAATAACATATTAAGGTAAAGTTTTCAAACCATCGACAAGCCCTATCAAATTTCAAAATGAGAAGAACCAATTATGAAGGTGTTTCAGAAGACATACTTCATAAAAGATCTTGGAATGAGCTTCCTAAGTTGCTTTAGTAGTTAATCCATCCTCATGCACCATCAAACTTTTAATACCAACAACAACTGGGGGATTGATAAAGTTTAAGGCCATTTAAAGACAACAAAAATGCTTGCAAGCATGGTAAGCAAAAAGGCCCCACAATAAATGAGAAAAACAACACAAACTCCTACTTAGAAAAGCAATATGACATCAGAAGGGACAAAAAAGAACACAAACAAAACCCCAAATTAATACATTTTAAAATATTTGTTAGAATTACACATTAGTTTATATACATTTTGTTATAAAATATTTGAAAAAGAAAAAGAAAAAGAAAATAACTAATGTAAGAAGAAAGTATATTTTCATGGATATAATTCATTTTGTGTGTGTTATATTTTAATTATGTAGGGGAAAAGACTCAATACCTGAGATAGTTCCAATAGTTGAGATAGTTCCAATGGTTGAGATAGTATTTGTGCATTTAAGGCCCAAATTTTTAAAAGTTTAGCACTACTAGTTGTAACTTTGAAGTTGTTAGTGTTGACAATAAGTACTAATAATTGAATGAAGTGTGCCCTTTAGATCTAAAAAGCAACCAATCATGTGATGCCACATCAGCACACCAACAAAACATGACTTAATGCACACCTACAAAACATGACTTAATGCACACCTATTGGTCCACCCTTTTTTTGGGGAACTATTTGACACCTCAACAAAAAACATGCTAATGTGGCATCATATTTGATTATGTGGCCCCGAAACCTTTGTTATAAGCAGGGGCCTTGCCAAGTAAACTACTGTAAAAAATTTGGAGTGATTCGAAATTACCACGTATGATTTTGAGAGGCGTGAGGTTAGGGTGTTGAGTCCTCTCCCCTGGATTTTTTACATTGCAACAATATTTTTTTAATAAAAACAATATACTACCAGTATTTTGTTTAAAGAAACAGAGCACACACACCTCCCATCTCCTACAAATTCCTTAGTAATTATAAAACCAGTTTATCATATTTAAATAAAAGGAATGCTCCCTTCCCCCAATTTAAAAAACGTAAGAATTGGAATGACATCTGATACCTACCTTTACATCAGTAAAATGCATTTTTAACTCCAGGTGAACTGGGTTCTCCTTCCTCAGATCGTCGTTGTTCCTTGGTTTGAAATCATGAAATTGAGCAACTGGGGAACCATCTGAGGGATGATAAATGCTTTCCGGGAGCATTTTAACCTATATTTGAAAGAAGATTACGAAATTTTAGAAAACTCAACCAACAGACGGAGCCCTTACAACCAGGGCATTGTAATTCTCATCATAGGAATCCCCACGGTAGAAGCAAAACAAAATCAATCAGCAGAAGAATAAACTTATTTACGATCTAAACAGATATGGAATTTTAATTACCCCTGATGCAGTAGAATGGATGATTAGAGGAAGCTGAAAGAAATCAGGGCCTAAGGAATGTGCAGAGCCAAGATTATGTCTGTCAGTTGAACTGATCCAAGAATTTGGATGCTAGTTGGCCCATTGATCCAAGTGCGAGGATTTCATTCGACAAACGGAAGAGCAGACAGAAGACCAAACCATCCAGATCGAGTAGGCCATTTTTAGTGAATCGCCCATCTTAGCGAAAGCGTGTTTTTCCGACATCAATGTGCAGACCTTAATTCGGACCTCGGAAGATTCCACTCCGAAGGGTTTACCTGTAGATATGTGAGGCCGTTGCTACCACAAAACCAGAATATGAGTTTATAGCTCTTTTCAATAGTTAATAGCAAGTGTTGAACTTTCAAAAACAATTAATAACTGATAATAACTAATAAATAATGTTTACTCTAGGTACATGTAGAAAACAAAAAACGTGTTTTGACACACATCATTCTTTTTAGCACTCTTCTTTGATAGCATGGTTTATGACTTTTTTTGATTGATTTTAGTTGTTTTCCGCATTCCAAATCGTACACCTTATCCACTTTTGGACTCATTTGAGTGTCGCATTATGATACCTTCTGCTTTTGATCACTTACATGGACAAGTTAGTCCCTATGCTCACATCCGCTTGGGCAAAAGTGTTCTCAATAGTGTCCCTAGTGTTTGAATTTCATTTTTCCTCCTTAGTGATCATTTCTCTTCCAAAGCTTTAGCTCTATAGGGAAAGGACCTAGTAGTCGCCCATGTACCAATAGCTCCCATGGTGCGGTGCACCTTACCTTCCAATTATATCTACGAAAAGAACCAATATATGTGTACATATATTGCTAAAAAATTAATAAGGAACCAATACATGTACACATATACATGTGTAATAATACACTTCACATGTCACATCAAAAAAATAACCAATCATATAGTGACACATAAGGCAATAATAAGGCAATTGGTAATAGGTACCTTCATGCACATGTTTCAGTCCAACTATTTTTTGGGTGTTTTCGGACAACTCGGCGAAGATGTAGTCGATTAGGCTACATCATTGATACCCATAACCCCAAACAATAGCTTTAAGCTCCTAAGTCACATACGAAGAAACCCAAAAGTTTTTCTCAAAATCTAATGTACATTTAGGAGCTTAGTATGCACAAAGTTAGGGTGGGCGGGTACTGGGTCCTTTCCCCTAGTGTGTTTATAGTGTGTTTATTGTCTATAGCATGTTTATAACAAGTGTTGAACTTTCAAAAACCATTAATAACTAATTAATATCTTAAAGTGATTTTATGGCTCTTTACCACATCCAACCCCAAACTAGCTAATATATAATATTTATTATAGGTACACATAGAAACGGAAAGTGTTTTGACACTTGTTATTCTTTTTACCACTCTTCTTTTATAGCATGGTTCATGATTTTTTTCATTGATTTTAGTTGTTTTCCACCTCCAAATCATACACCTTATCCACTTTTGGACTCATTTCATTCTCACAAATTGCGATACCTTCTAGTTTTGATCACCTTTGACATGGACAAGTTAGTCCTTATTCTCACATCCTCTTGGACAAAAGTGTGCTCAATAGTGTCCCTAGTGTTTGAATTTTACTTTTCCTACCTAAGTGTTCATTCATCTTCCAAAGCCTAGCCCTAGTTCATTTATAATGATTAGAAGTAGATAGATTTATAAAAGGAGATTCTACGGAAAATAAGGAGATCTTCTAGGCTCCAAGAAGGAGCACTTGGATGTATTACTCCACACACTCCAAAAAGTTGCCATGAACATCTAAAACCAACAAAACCTCCATTAGAGACTTTCATCTACTGCACATGTCACCACCTCTCACACAGAGACCTAGTCTTGCACACTTCAAGCTTTAATAATTAAAATTGTTACCTAGGATCTAATTGAGGCAAAACCCTGAAATAGCTCCTTAACACCTTATTTTCCACCATAAAAGGGTTGAAAGTTTGCAACAATATTTTGTAGAGTACATGAATGGTTGCGAATGGAAAATAGTGCACTAGATAGAACAAAAGCATACACATTGAGTCAAGAGTGTGTTAGACATGACATCACTAACTATTGCTAGAATTAGAAGCTTTTAGAATGCATTTTCGATAATCCAAATCATACCCCTTATTCACTTGTTGACCATTGCATTCTCACACTACTACATCTCCCAATTCTAATCACCCTCTAACATGGACAAGTTAGTGCATGCACTACCTTTTGTCTAAATCAACAATTTTCAATGGCAATTCTTTGCCAACTGGTGAATAGTTCATATCCACTAATTCAAATTTGATGAATATATTGCAACTAACAAGGGGCCAATCACCCAAATTTTACAAATTATTGGTCAAATGTATTTTAATTTTCCACCAATTTATTTAGATGAGGCATTTATAATTAATATTTTTGCCACAACAACCTATGTGTTTCTAATGGGGAATCACCTATAATTTTAGAGGCATGTTTTAATTTATCAATAAATTCACCAATAGTATTAAAAGTTCACTGTGTATGAGGACCTTTGCCAATACCATTATAACTCCATGCTAACCCTAGGGCCATAATCACCTTGAAAATTATAACACATGTTTTTTTTATCATGGTCCGATTTGCCCAACATTTATATGGACCATTTTACAATCACATGGGATTCACCAAATTTTTACTCTACCATTTTACGATCACGTGGGATTCACCAAATATAGATTGATATAAATACAATTGAAACTCTAAATTAATCTTTTACACATTTTATTCTTCTTTGAGCTCTTGATTTGGATCATAGACAAGTTACAACTATAGGCATCGACGAGTTAGTGAAAGGCAAGTGATAATTTCTTTATTTTTTTATAAGATAAGATCCCTCCTATTTATTTATCTCTTTTCCAGTTTGTTTTCATTGTTATAGATGATATTGAGTAGGGAGACATCTAGGCCCTGGGGATCTACATTTTATAATTCCTTCTTGTTGATTTTGTTTGTTTACTATTTAGTTTCATTATTACATAATATAGATGATACTAAAAACTGACAATCTTTACAATGAAATTGTTGAGTTTCATACTTATTCATTCATCGTCCCATATATTTGTACCATCACTATCTATGATACATTCCATAAATAGGCTAACGAAGATTTTTTTACTATTCAATAGCATTGTATTTAGTTTATCTGTTGCATTATGTGTTGTGTCATTGTACTCAAATTGCACAAATCTATGTCCTTTAGATTATTGTTGATTCTTCGATGATGAGTTGTTAGCTTAAACAAAATGACATTTTTTGTACCTTTTAATTCATGGGAAATATTGAGGAGGAACAAATTTTATGAAAGTGGTAAAGGGAGCTCATCAAAACACATAAGAATAATTTTGTACTTTGGCAATGTTTGTGGTCCATCAGATCAAGCTACAACATCAGGATTTGTACCATCTATTAACGAACAAGGTAATAGGTTGGAGGAAGATTGGTATGAGTTAGATGATAATGACATAGATGATGTTCTAGAGAAGACCCAAGGTAGTAGGAATGATAATATTAATAAATCAACCTCAACAAGTGATAAAGAAAATGTAAATTCTACATGGAAGGGAAAAAGAAAAGTTAAATAAAAATGGGGTTTGATGGGATCTGACAAGGAATTTTCAGATTGACTGGGTGTCAAAGTACCCATTCATTAAACCAATGGAGAATGTAAACAAAGATGAACATCCCATAGAATGCAAGTGTAAGATTTGTAGTTGGAAATATGTACCTAGGGAAAAGAAGTTGTAGCTAAAATTTGACACCATAAAAAAACATATTAGTTAGTTTATGAAAAACAAATCATAGGCAAAAAAAAAAATCAGTGACAAGATGAAAAATAAAGGAATAATGTCTTCAGTTAAGCATGCCCTAGAATATGATGTGCATATAGAAAGAAAGGTAAAGCTCAAGCTATGTGTGGAGGTTCAATTGAAGCTCAATTTAGAAAGATGATGGGAGAAACACAAACAGCAAAAGCTATTTACTTGAATGTTTTTTTTTTATATTTTGACTAGAGGGCATTCTATAATAGACTGCCTAGAATATAATACTTTATTATCTTTTCTAGGAATTCCTAACTTTCCTAACATACATTGGTCAATAAATAGTGAATTGGAATGGGCAAGTTGTCTTGCTGAAATGGAAAAACATGATGTACAAAAAAAATGAGGGAGTCAACTTTTATTGCATTATCGTTAGATGAAGTTAGAATAGTAGATAATACTTCTTGGGTATGTATGCATGTGTATACTGTAGAAAATCATGTTTGTCAACCTCATCTACTCTCTATTCATAAAATGAAGGAGAATGCAACATTGCAAATCTATTTGAACTAGTCAAGAAATCTTTGAATGAAATTACAGATATGGATGACTACACAATTGCCAAAAAGCTAGTGTGTGTAGTGGTAGATGGAGTTTTAGTAATGCAAGGTCATAGGAATGGACTTTGCATAAAACTACAAACTTATTTTCACCATACTTGATTATCATTCACCATTTGAGCCACAAAATTGAATTTAGCATTAAAAATTATGAGCAAGTTTTCTATAGTATCAAAAGTTGAAGATCTAGTCCATGAGCTCCACTCATACTTCTACCAAAGTCCCAAACAATTTTTAGAATTTTAACATTTTTCTAAGGGAATAACCATAAGAAACAAGCTTCTTAACAATGTTGATACTAGATACATCTCCTTGCATGGACCAACACAATTGTTTTTAAGAATATCAATCCTTGATTGGAGTAATGTACAAACATTGCTTCATAGTAGATAAAGATCCTAACCTCTTATATAGGTTAAGTGATATAGAGACAATTCTAAATTTATTTGGAATTCTTCCGATGCTAGAGGAAATAAAAATTCTTATAAAAAATCCCAAGAAAGAACTATATATATTTTACAATGTACTAAGCTAAGAAGTGAGGATTGTAACAAACAACTCTCATATGCAATTTCCCACACACACAGGCAGAATTAAAATTGCTTTCACTACAGAAAATATTTGCACAGTTAATTTCAAATTTGGTTTGCAACTTGCAACCAGTCTTTCATACATTCATCCAATTTAATAAAATAAAATTACAGTAGTCCAAAGAGGACAATTGGGTTGTAATAAACACTTACAAAGCTGCAAAAATCAACAACAAATTAGTTTGCTACAGCAAACCAAAGTCTCACCAAACTTCTCCTTCCAACTCTTGCAAAATCACAACAAACAACTATGCAGCTGCAACTAGTTCTTCTGGCATCACAATGGATGTACAAACAACCCCAAATCTACAACAACACACTTCCAAAACCCTCTTGGAGGTCAGCCATGCCTCCCCTCTTTCTCTCCTTCAACCTGGAAAAACTCCCCTACAAAATGAATTGATTTTCATTTTGTATCTCCTTCCAATTTGCATGAAATGTAATTTTCCTTCATTTGATTTTCATTTCAATGCATTCCACATGCCAACTCAGAAATGCAACATCCCCCTCTTGGGAAAAAAGACAATTTTTATTTATTTTAATCAAATAAATTGACTACAATAAGCCATTCAAAATTTGTGCGTTGCCATGCTTTGTGGTGGTGTTATTTTTGGCTTTCTTACTTTTATGCATTAAAGACAAAATCAAATTTCCTTATCTTGGGCTCTCACTCTCTCCATCCCTATTTTTAAGGGGGTTTGGAAATCTTGAATTTTCTATTTTAAATGAAATTGGAAGCCTCCAAAAAACCCACGTCCATTTTTGCTTTTTCTAGATTTTTTTGTGATTTTAAAGCACAACCTCCACTATCTCCTTTATCCCGATTTTCCCAAATTAACTCCAAATTGCAATTTTAATATAAAAATATGACATGACATCCAAATGCATAGAAAAAAGAATTTCACAAGACAAAATATGAAATTCAAATCACTCCAAAAATGCAACATAAAATTAAACATATTTTTGATTGACACAAGATTGCAACTATGCCATGGATGCTCATGCATTTGACACCCACGATAGAAAGAAAATGTTTCATGAGTGTGACTCATAAAAATTTGTAGCTTCCATGCTCTTTCTAAATCCATCTTTCCACCTTGTCTACTTGAACATTCTTTTTTACATATCCCTGCAATTTGATATCTCTTCCATCCTTCATTCCTCCTCCTTTTCTCCTTCTTTTCACATAATTCATCTCCCACCAACCTACACTGTGAAACTCTGGAAAATTATAAACATTAGCTTCTTGATCATCATGAAAGTAATTAAATTCATGCATTACCTCTTTCTTTGTTATTCTTGCAACCATTTGTTCATCATCACCCTTGGTTACAACACTATGCTCTTCCTCCTCTATGCCTTCTAAAAGACAATTTTTAGCTGCAATCACTTCATCCTCTGCATTCTTGTCAATGTTAGTGACATAATCAAAAGATTTATCCTCTCCAACCTGAAATAAACTATCATTCATACCAATCTCTTTATCACATAAGTTAAGAAAAGATGCAAAGGGAAGTTCACCAAACAACTTAACATCCTCCTTCTCGTAACCTTCCTTACTTTCAACCATTGTGCCTTCTTTTACTAATGCATTCTTGGCTGCCACTTCATCTTCTAAAACACTTTTACCATGTGCAAATAAATAAGATTTAACATCATTCTTGCGAAAATCAGATTCTACCTATTCTTCTTTCTCCACTGAAACCTCCACTTTACCTCTCTTGTATGCCATCAATACTACTGCAATTTGCATTAGCAAATCAAAATCTTCATCTTCATCCTCTTTCACTAATTGTTTAATTCCATTTCTATGACATACCTTTCCATCTTCCTCATTCAAGGGCTTCAACTTGTGTTTGATTCCATCCTTTGTCAAATAGTATGTATTAGCATACCCATCATGCACTACACACCTGTCAAACTGCCAAGGTCTTCCCAATAACACATGACACATATCCATAAACATTATATCACACAATACTTCATCATGATAATCACCAATCTTAAACTTTACCAGACATTGTTCATTTACTAAAACTTTGCGGTCATCTTGCAACCAAGCAATCCAGTATGGATGCAGGTGTCTTCTCCTTTCCAGCTGCAACTTATTCACCATTTCTTCATAAATAAGATTGTCAATACTACTGCCATCAATAATAACATTACAAACTTTACCTTCACATCTGCATCTCATTCTAAACAATCTTCTCCTTTGATCAGGTTCTTTTCCCTCGTTCATCAAGACACTTCTTGAAATAAGTGCTTCTCCTCTCTCTACCTCTTCCAAGTGCGAAGACTTAGTATCTTCCCCATTCACATTCGTTGCCCTTGCATTATTTTCAGTCCTCTTAGTTGTCTTATCTTGTTCTAGACACTCATAAGATCTATGTCCTTCTCCACATCTGAAACAAGTTAATTTATAATTTCCTCTTCCAAATCCTCTACCCGATCTTCCTCTTCCTTTGAAGTTTTGATCATGGGTCTGATTTGAACTCTCACCTCTTTCTTCCTTTCTACCCTTAATGTCTCCAATCTGAATTTTGTCCTCATACTGCTACACATTATTTTTACTCTTTCATCTTTTCTTATTTTCAAATCTCTTGTTCATTCTTTCTTCAATCTTCAAGGCAATTTGATATGCATCTTCCATTGTCAAAACTCTCACCAAGGTCATCTCTTCTTGAATGCTTGGCCTTAAACCATTAATGTACCTTGCAACCTTCTCCTTAGGTTCTTCAACATGTCCTGTTCTAATGAGAATCCAATGAAACTCTTCAGTGTATTCTTTTAATGTCTTTGTTCATTGCTTCAATGCTTGCATCTTCTTGAGAAAATCCATCTCATAGTCTACTGGAATGAATTGCCTTTTCGTTTTCTCAATCATTTTGTAACATCACTATCCATAATGCTCAAGATTTAACATAAACATCCATCTTAATCAAGAGATTGGTTAACAATATGATTATGCAAATCAAAATTTAACCATAATGATTCATTATCATTTCATCAATTAAGCATGTTATTCTAAACAAAATATAACAAATCTTACAATACAATAATAATTTACATATATTTAATGAGAAACCATCACTATTCATGTACAAGTTATGCCCAAGGCATCATAAATCAATTTATACATTACAATAGACCAGCTAGTCATAAAACGCAAACACTGTATCTGGAACTAATGACATCTATCTCCATAAGCCTCAGCATGTCTCATGATTGGGAAGGACAACATCATCCTAGTGCTTTTCCACCAACCATGGACCCACGGTACCCCGCTCAACTTCCTAACTAGAAGTGGCCCTACCCTTCACGGAAAGGTTAGATATTAGGAACCATAAAGTTAGCCATCTAAGTATCTGGTGTTGTGTCCTTCCTAATGTCTCACGGTCACACAACTATAGATCCACTCTAACTATGTATGACACTACTGGAGACACTAGGCCATCTGGACTAACGTGGATCAACAATGCATGCAGAGATGGATGCAATACTTTGGCTAAATATTTACATACATACATGTTTTGCAATGAATGTAGTCATATGTCCACCAGCCTTACTCGACTTAGAAGTTGTCATTTCCTATAGTATGTTTAATGCGACCTCTTGGGGTCTAGTAAAATGTGAATTTAGTTCAATTCATAGTCCTATACTAGGACAATTGACTCTTATCTAGGAGTTCATCAAATGTAATAGATTACTTTTGCACCAAGGAACCTATGACTCCTTGTCACCCTATTCCATTTTCCAACATGTGACAAAAGTTAAAACAAGTAGATGCTTTCACAACAAGGAACATGTGACTCCTCGTCACCCTGTTCCATTTTCCAAAATCTCAATAGTCAAAATAAGTTTTCTAACTTCTGACCTTGCTAGGTTCACAGTTTCATGTTGACCTATCCTAAGGTTTACATTCAAGATCATGACATTTGAGACTTATCTCATAATAGTCTAAAATGATGGTCTTACTAAAAAGACTCTATCTCAAGCATCCTCATGGATTTTGATATCTTATACCTCATTTGTGAAGTATGGCCATTCATAAAAGATGGCTTCTATTTACGTTGCAATACAAGAGTTTCATACTAATCTTAGTATTCATTCTCAAAAGTATATAATTATCTAGGAGAAATAGTACCTCCAACAAACCCAGTAGGCACTTACTGCTTCCTACAAGGCAATACAACTTACTTCTTATTCAGTTTCTCCTAGAACTTCAATCAAGAATCAACATATCTTTTAAATACATTAGATGCATCATAGTTATCATAAAACTATTCATTAATAGTCAAGTTCTGTTATAGGGAATCTGTGACTCCACATCACCTTATTCCACTTTCTAAACATGTCAAAAGTCAACCATAATCACCACCCTAGGTCTAGTATGCATGGGATCAATTCGATTCATTGTCCATACCTGGATAATCGACTCCCATCTCAGGTTTGTTTCGACCAATTAGGTTACCTTTGTAGCGAGGAACTTTTGACTCCTCACTACCTCCTTCCACTTTGGGTTATTACACAATCGAACCACATTTACCATTCTAGGTCCATCGTGGTTCACATTTAAATCAATTATCATGCAAGATAGAATCATATTCATACTATACTAGGCATTCCTTGCCTTAGTTAATTAGTGTGATTTTGCCATCAATGATTACTCTTATTACCCTTATGAGCTTAGGTAGTATCTCTAATCTCACTTAAATAAATAGAGGGTACTTATCATTAATAGATCAATTCATTTCTAATGTCTTGGCTAGCAGGCAAGCTGCCACTTAATATAACCATAGTCTTTAATAACTATACTAGTTTCTTATCTGAAGATAACAAGTATAAACTTGGGTAGTATAAATACCCTTATTATACCACATTCAACTTTTATGGAAGTTGGGTCATCATTTGGTTTGAGTTATTTAAGCACTGTATTGTTTAAGGCCATATCGGCCATCAACATAGTCACAGAATTAGTGAGCTATTTATGCAGGCCATAACCATCAATGAGTATTATACATCATTGCTCGACACTTCTTATGCCTTGAGCATCTCAAGATCGACTCATTTTTGGAGTCTTAACCCTATCTTTAACCATGCCACATCATTATTTGACGTATTTAAATGTTGGAGTTTATGCATGGGCTCAGCCATGATGGCCTCGAGCCACGGTTACATTATGGGTTTCAATATGCAAGGCTCGACCTTCATGGTCTAGAGCCACAACATAGCACAATATATATTACAATATAGTTTGGCCTTCATGGTTGTGAGTATTTAGCACAATGCATGGTATAAAGATTGAAGCTTGGCCTCCATGGCCTTGAGCTGGGCTTAATAAAAGATTTCAAAGCATTTCTACTCAGCCATAAGGCCTCGAGCGAAATCTCAACAAAGGTTTAAACATATATAACAATACAGTATAGCTTGGTCGCATGGCTTTGAGCTTAACATAGTAAAGAATGCTTAATCCTTTGGCTCAGCTACATGGCCTTGATCTTACACAGCAAATAATGCCTTTTTATATTGCTCAGCCATATGGCCTTGAGCACATACACAACAAAGATTACATTATCACATAGCTCGGCCATATGGTTTGATGCATATACACAACAAATATAAAGCACAATGTGGCTCAGCCTTATGGCCTTGAGCTCTTGCCAAACAAAATATGTCAAAGATACAGATGCCACAGTAATAGATTTATGAGTGTAGTCTCCAAACGATTTGCATGCTAAAAGAGCTCAAAAGAAATGAAACTCATATTCCAAAATAAATACAAGGATTATATCCTTCATTCTACCTGTGTATAATCCTTTAAAGTAGAGCTGTGATCAATTCAACCTCAGTTTGATCTTTCTCTGAATGTCTCCTTCCAATGTGGAGCCCACACTCTTCTTTTTCCCCCAAAAACTATATCCTAATCATACTAATCTTTCAAGAAGACTTTAGGGATTATCACTACAACCAATCCCGCATGCCTATTTTCAAGGAAACTACCACCCTCTACCAGGGTGGTGCGAGTGGTTTCTCCCACTCGACTCACTACCATGATCAAGACATGCTCAAACATGACATTTGTTAGAATATGGTGAGCTTGAAGCTCCCATTATTTATAACATGTCATCTATATCAAAATAGTAAACACAATAGCATAGCATGATATTTAATATCAAGCTTATATAATTATATTATAATATTATTTCCCGCATCAACTAGATGTATGAGAATACTAAAATTAACCAAAATATCATTTCCGACATCACCTCCTACAAGAAGATAGAGTCATCACATGATTTATGGATCAAGATCCGCTCTCCCTTCATCGATAAGGATCCAAAACTTAACAGACCAAAAATGGATTTATAATCCCAAATCAAAAATATTAAGAGTGATAAGATTATGCTCTAACAAAACAAGACCAACTCTTGTCTCAATTTGACATTCTAAGAATGTCGTTAGTCAAGTCAATACAATATTGTCAAAATGAATAAATCGACAAGATGACACAAAAGGAAAATCAACTGGATAAGAAGAAACGTAACTTATGCCAACTTACATAGTTCTAAAAGAAAATATGTCTGACACTCAGATGGCTACTAACCCCACTTCTGAACATCTAACTCTTCCTCGAGGATGCTACTCTCCTTCCTTCTTCGAAGGACGTTACATTTTCCTATTCACACTCAAGACCACAAAACCATGATCAGTGCATCATTATCATAACCCATAATTAAAATTATTTAATGTTCAAAACTAATTAACATTAGTCATTAACCTCATAATCAAAGGTTAAATCAGATATTTCCACAATATCAAATCATCAAACTCTTAACTAATCCTCCTGATTACCAAGTAAGACTAAGATTAAGCTAATCACTAGCTAGGGATGTAACACATTTTGTCCCATTTTGTTATTTTCTCCTTCCATTTTCTTCCTCTTTCCATCTGAATCTCTCTCCACCAAATGGAAGCATGACCCTTTAATCTAATTTTTGCAAACCTTTCTCTATCAGGGTCATCAATTTCCTTGAATTCAAAATACTCCTCCATATCATTAATCCAATCTATCAACTCATCTATATTCAAATTACCATTAAAGGTAGGAACATCAATCTTTGGCCTCTTTCCAATCTTTGAAAGGACTCTCAACAATGGGTCATTTGCAACTGCTGCAGCTACATCTCTTTGCTCACTTGTCAAGCTAGCATTCTCTGAGGCTTCTTCTTCTTCTTCACTCTCTGGTTCTCTTCTCTTAGAAAACCCTCTTCTTATTTCTTCTTAGAGTGTTTCTAATTGTCTTCTCAAAGCTCTAAAATCATCATCATGGACAAAATTATCTACTCTTCCTCTTCCTCTACCCCTACCTCATGGGGCTCCTTTGGCAAACATTTCTACAACACCACAACTCACAAGTCCTGGTGTAAACTGCCTCTCTTCAGCAGTATGTTTACACACTCAAGATCAAACCTGGCTCTGATACCACTAATGAAGTGAGGACTGTAACAAACATCTCTCATATGCAATTTTCCACACACATAGGCAGAATTAAAACTGTTTTCACTAATAAAAAATATTTGCAAAGTTAATTTCAAATCTGGTATGCAACTTGCAACCAGTCTTTCATACATTCATCCAATTTAATAAAATGAAATTACAGCAGTCCAAAGAGGACAATGGGGATGTAATAAACCCTTATAAATCTACAAAAATCAACAAAAAATTAGTTTGCTACAGCAAACCAAAGTCTCACCAACCTTCTCCTTCCAACTGCAAAATCACAACAAACAACTATGCGGCTACAACTAATTCTTCTGGCATCACAATGGCTGTACAAACAACACAAAATCTGCAACAACACACTTCCAAAACCCTCTTGGAGGTCAGACACACCTCCCCTCTATCTCCCCTTCAACCTAGAAAAACTCCCCTAAAAAATGAATTGATTTTCTTTTTGTATCTCCTTCCAATTTGCATAAAATGTGATTTTCCTTCATTTGATTTTCATTTCAATGCATTCCACATGCCAACTCAGAAATGCAACGTCCCCCTCTTAGGAAAAAAAGCCATTTTTTAATTATTTTAATCAAATAAATTGACTAAAATAAGCCATTCAAACTTTGTGCCTTTCCATGCTTTGTGGTGGTGTTATTTTTGGCTTTCTTGCTTTTATGCATTAAAGACAAAATTAGATTTCCTTATCTTGGGCTCCCACTCTCTCCATCCCTATTTTTTAGGGGGTTTGAGAATCTTGAATTTGTTGATATGCACCAAACAACTGAGAGGGGGGGTGAATTAGTTGTCACAAAAAATTAAACACTTTCTGCAATTAAACATTCATCACTTATCCACAATTATTATGATTTAACAATGAGTGCATGAAATTAAAAACTTAACCACAGATACAGCATCAAACACAAGAGACACTATGGAGAGGATTAACTCTCAATATATATTGCAATCTTGAAATAATGATGTTCATGCTTGGTCACTCCATGGGCCTAAACATACTGGCTTACTGCCATGAAGAACAACTAGGTCTAGCAGGTTCACTACCTCAACCCTAAACCTAGCAAGATTACAATAAGGGTTGTTAAACCCTGAGGTCTATTAAACCCTACTGATGGCTTAATTCTAGATTCACTTCCATGATCAACACTATTTCGAAGTACAATAATTCATATGCTTTGCTCTTCCTCTACTCTACTCTTCCTCTTCTCCCCTCTGCCTCTTCTCTGCTCTGCCTTTTGGACCTTCCTTATTATCTTTCCATTTTCGCTCAAGGACACTTTTTCCATGACTCAAATACAAGTATTTATACACTACATCAACCTTGGAATGATCTTCAAGGTTGGCATCACAATCATCAACCATTGGAACAATCTCCAAGGTCGGTATTACAAACATTTACAAGATAGGTCATGACCTATTACAAATTATGCAAAGGAAATGAAATGTGGATCACGCCATGCCTTAGCTGGGACTCAAACATGATCTTCCACACCACAACATGCTTCCACAATCTTCCAGAGATCTCTTCAATCACTAGGATTAACCAGGTCTGCCAAGACTAGTTACACGCTACATTATCTGGGAACAATCTTCAAACACAATCTCAATTTCTTAATGCGGACCAAAGTCTAGATAGGAACATGATTAGGAGACATCCACAAGCACATTATAATCATCAGGAGAAACCACACAAACCTTAACCACTTTATCCATAGGAATCTTCTCACCAGATCACATGAACTTCACTATCTTCAACTGTTATAAAAGAAAGATAGCTTGCGAACCACCAAACCATGAACCATTGTAATTGTAGGCACTTATCATCATCCTAGAATTCCCTCTACAACCATAGAGAAAAATACTTTTTTGAGGAGGAACACAGAGCAGAATACTTTCTTCCTGTCCCAACTAAACTTACAGAAAATGTAGGTTTTACTCTGGTGAACATAACTCACTCAGATCTTCATGCGAAGGGCTCAAACTTGGAATGTAGCATCCTTATTCATACCTCTAACTTGCTTCCAATCTGTAGACCATAATCTTCAAGCATAAGTAAATGCAAATTAGTTTACCAGACTGTTCTTCAGCATACAACTCACTGTTTGTACTGCACTTCTCTGTAGCTCACTTGTTTCTTTCGGAGAGGCTAATTTTCTCAATATCCTCAACATACAAGTCTTCTAAACAAGTAATAGAATAAGATACAATTGACACCAATGAAAACAAGGATATGTTGACATCAATAACAACACCGATTAGGCACATACATGCAACAATCTCCCCCTTTGTCATTGATGACAACATATGATGTGAAAAACTACAACAGCCATCAAGATAGGATTCTCCCCCTTTCTCTTTACACACTTGCACTTTTTCTTTCTCCAAAATTATCCCCCTTTCTCTTACACATCTGCACTCTAAGTTTTTCACATCACTTCTCTCCCCCTTTGACATCAATGGAAAACTGTACATACTTGCACTCTTCTTGTCTGATCCAATCTCTATTCTAAACTTTCTTCAACTATGAAGTTCTCTCCTTTTATTTATCAATTCTTACCTTAGGATCTTGCTACTACTGCACTATTTCCTCTATCAGCAGCACTACAATACTTACTTCTCTTTATTAGAAACTCCCACAACCATCTCTGATTACTACCTTCACTGCTACACATTTTCCTTTTATTGCTCTGACTACTCCCTCCTAGGAGTACACATCAGACCATATCTAGCTCATATTAGAACCTTCACATGATATCACTTTTGGAATAACATATCTTGTCTTCTCAAAGCTTCAGACTTGACTCTATTTGTAAGTTTTCTTCTGCAAGCTTCCCTTATCATCAGTCTAGTTGAAGCAATGTCTTCTTCAACCTAGCATTCAAGCAGGTAGTCTTCACATCAACTTAATAGTCTCCATTTGTGCCACCAGACTAACATTTTCCACGTGTGAGTGTCTTTTACACACAACATTGCTTGAAATCTTATCCTTGCATACCTCATCTATTTCCAAAGAAAACTACTCTGTACTGAAAACAATCCTGAACTTCTGTTGCTCATTAACCTCAAGTCAATAATCACCGATCAATAATCATATGCTAAAACTGCAAAGCATTATCTTCAACAGCTGACCGAAGCGAACCAAAATACCAAAGCCTTATCACTTGATTTCATTAGTTAGATACTTAGCCAGAATGGATGACCTGTTATCTTGTCCCTTAAGTACATACTTAACCAATTCATCTATCGCATCATAACTCCCAATGCAAACCATATGAGACTCTAGAATTCATATCCAATGATCATCATTGACCTCTTAACATACCTTCAGAACTGTAAATCAATAGCTAAAGAATGAAGACCAAAATACTCATATGCTTTACGTTGTTTTAGGCTTAACTCTATTCATCTGAACTTAGACAATTCACTGTGTGACTTTAGGACTTGAACACTAGAAAATATATTCACCAAATATTTATATAAAGATCTTCAATTGCGGAGGCATACTAATCCAATTTATGTTACTTACTTTGTATACTACTCATACTTAGTCATTTTAGTTTTCTAAATTAGAACCCTTCCAAGTGGACTGCCACAACATATATCTTTGTCCCAAATCTTAGCACTAACTATCTGGCTGGGGGATTTAGAATATTCAATACGGTTCCCCCTTAAGCCATGACTCACAATCTACTTCCCGAAGGAAGTGGCTACTCCGGAACCTAGATTAGACTCATCTCTTCCTTCATTTGTTTCCTTCCTGACCCAAACCTTGTTCATCTCTTCCTTGATTTTTTTAACAGGTTCCCTTGATTCTGATTGGTTATCCTTCTTGTTTTTGCAGTATTTTGCAATATGTCCAGGCTTGTTGCAATTGAAGCACATACTATTTTTCTGGTCAATATTTCTTCCATTTATCCTTGACCTACCTAGGAACTAGCCTTATGCCTAAAATTATTGTATATATAACAATAGCCACTGAAGGATTCCATTGTCCCATTTGTCCCATAGTCTTTTCTCACTTAACTTCTACACTCATTAGCTCTATGTCCCATTCTGTGGCAAGCATAGCATCTAATGGAATTCTGACTAGAGAATGATGGGGTATTTTTATTCACCTTATTTCTACACCAACTAGCCTTGTGACCAAATTTGTTACATAAATTGCAATAACCATTGAAGGAAGAGTACCTTTGAGTGTTTGGCTGCCTAATTGATAGTCTTCTACTTCTTTGATTCTGAGTCTGTCTAATCTTGTCTTCTTCCTGACTTGTTCTGAAACCTTTGTATTTTCTAAAATTTATGCCTTCTCTGTCATCATCATCCTTCTGTTATGCTATTGGCCTATCATATCTGGTAGCACTCACACGGAATTGATCTCTTTAAGCCCATACATGTTTCAGATTAGCTTTCAAGTCTTCAACTTCTCCTTCAAGCTTCATGTAGTCTTTAATTTTGTCTTTCAGACAGTTCTCAATTTTTGTCTTTCCATCATTGTTCTCTTTTAGAGTTTGTTGTAACTGCCTGATTTGCCTTCTCAAATCTTCTTTCAAATCCATGTCCTCATCTGCAGTTCTTGAGTTATTTCTTGGCAATTAAACACATATTCATTTGATTCACAGCAGCTTTGTGATCTTCCACATCACATTTGTGTTGCAAGTATGGGTTGAACCGGTGTTGTCATTGATGTCAACATACTCATGCTACATTAATGAGAAGGATTGGATGAGTTGTGTGCTGAGGATATTGAGAAAATTAGTCTCAATCAAGAATAGTGAAGAACAGTGATGATAACAAGGTAAAAGTCTAAGATAGGTTGAGGATCAGAGGATGAAGTTTAAAGGGTTTGTAGATATAAGTCTTGAGATGCTCCAGTCAAGTTTTCAGGGATCCGTATGAAGATCTGAAGAAGTTATGGTCGCTCAAGTAGAACCAGTTCTGACAAGTGCTCAGTGGTGATAGAGTGAGACAGATAGGTCCGGTAAGGTCCGGTAATGCATTATCCCACTCTACAGATTTGAGGAAGTGTTTATGACATCCTTGTGAAGTGTCAAGTAGATTGGTTTGTGATTTGAAGGTCCGGAAGAACCTATTCCTTTGTGACAGTGATAACAGACTGTGTTCTTGAGGTTTTAGATTTAGGAGAGAAGGATTTCAGTAAGTAGAGGAAGTGCGGATGTTCTTGGTGATTCAGGAAAGCTTGTGAAGGTCCTTGGATTATGTTTAGTTCATGTAGATGGTCTGCATTAGAATTGGAGCCTGAAATTGAAGAAATACTTCTGGATGAAGGTGTTCTTTCTGTAACTGGCTAACCAGATGAATTATACACCTTGTGAATGTTCTTGTGGTTGCTTGCCGACTTAGATGTTTGTTCCTAAGTTGATGCCGTGTATAAATAAAGGTTTGTGAAGTCATTTCAGAAGTGTACTTGTGGAGATGAGTGTGTGGTAGCGAGGAGAAGAGTGAAAGGAAGAGTAGAAGGATTTGGGTTTTAATGGAACTGATTCAAGCATGGTGACGATGCTATTTACTAGTTCAAGTATGTAATACTCATTTATTGTAGACAGTGTGTCTCTTGTAGGTAGTGAGCCTCTTGTGAGCAGTGTGCTCGGGCAGTGAGCCCTAATTGGCATGTGCCATCTTATTCTTTCTATTCTTCTAACAGAGAATAATATCTTGGGTTAGTCACCCCATGGTTTTTCCCTTAACCGAGTTTTCCACGTCAAAATCTTGGTGTCTCATGTGTAGATGTGTTTTCTA
Organism: Cunninghamia lanceolata; assembly: GCA_027924645.1. Lineage (NCBI taxonomy): Eukaryota > Viridiplantae > Streptophyta > Pinopsida > Cupressales > Cupressaceae > Cunninghamia > Cunninghamia lanceolata. The sequence goes on along the minus strand of BSBN01000391.1, from coordinate 38,206,766 downwards.
CTCTTGGTTAATTACATTAAGTTTTCATGATTGATTTATTGTTAATGAAAAGTGAATGCAAGTGTTGAAATAAGAAAAGTTTTGGACAACTGATTCACCCCCCCTCTCAATTGTTTGCCCTAAATCTAACAACTGGTATTAGGGCCAAGTTCCTCTGAAAGGAGCTTAACCACTTAAGGAGATCCAGGATGTCATCCTACAAGAAGGATAGTCCGAAGTTCGATGGAACTAACTTTGCTCTTTGGAAAGGTCGCATGGAATGTCACTTGCAGTGCATGGGATTTGCATACTGGTCCATGGTGACAAAGGCTTATGTACCTCCACAGGGTGGTCCGACAACCCTAAATGAAATCACAGATACTAAAAACAATCTGCAGACCAGAGAGGCTCTTTTAAGCGCATTATCTGACTCAGAAGTCTTTAATGTTATTCATCTACCAACTGCCTTTAAGATTTGGAAGAAATTGGAACTTTTGCATGAAAGAGACCAGTTTGTTAAATGTGCACGATTACAAAGTCTAAGAGGGAAATTTGAAAGACTGAAAATAAGAAATGATGAAAATATTACCTCTTTTATGCCAAGAGTGAATGAGCTGGTTTGTGGAATCAGAAATGCAGGTGGAACCTTGAGTGAAGATGAGATAGTTGGCAAAGTTCTCAGATCCCTTCCTGAGTCTTATAAAATCAAAGCTTTTGCAATCGAAGAATTTAGAGCTCACACCACAGTCACAAGGGATCAATTGGTTGGTAAGCTAGCTACTTTTGAAATGGCTGAGTTTGGAGATGATCCTCCAAAGATTGAATCTGCATTCAAAGCAAGTAACTTGGTAAAAGGAAAACAAAGGTTTGATCTGGGAGAAAACTCTTCAAGGAAATCATCATGGTATGAAAATGCAAGAAAAGACTTGGAAGAAGAAGAAGTTGAAACTACTCATCTTGAAGCTCTTATTGCAAAAAAACTACCAAGAAGATCCGGTAAGTATGAGGGAAAATTGCCCTTTAAGTGTTTTAACTGCAACAAGATTGGTCATTTTGCATCAAGGTGTTCGAAAAGATTTTCTAGGCCAAACAGTAATAGACCAAGATTCCAGAAGAATTGTTACTATGCTCATGAAGGAGATGTTGAAGGAGTAACAGATGATGAATCAGAGAAAGAAGACAAATCTAGAAGTGACTGGGTGTTCATTGCCATCAAGGAAGAAGATCCAATACCCTCTGAATCCGTAAATCATAAAGCTCTGGCTGCCCAAGTTGAAGAAAAGGATGATTGGGTCATTGACAATGGCTGCTCTCACCACATGACAGGTGACAAAAACAAGTTCATAGATTTGGAAAGGTATGAAGGAGGAGTGGTAAAGTTTGGTGATAACTCTGCAGGTAGAATCAGAGGTAGAGGAACTATTTCTTTTGATGGAAAGAATAAAACTGGTAATGTATTATATGTTGAAGGATTGAAACACAATCTTCTCAGTGTGGGACAGTTGGTGGACAAAGGCTATGATCTCAGATTCAAGAATGGAAAGTGCAAAATCCTTGAAAGTTTTGGAACAGAGATTGCATTAGGTACCCAAACAAAAGGTAACATATTTCACTTAGCTGGTACTGGTAAAATTTGCTTATTTGTTCAAATTGATCAGAGTTGGTTATGGCATAGAAGAATGTGTCATGTGAACTTTGATAATATCATCAAGATAAGTAATACTCAGGCTGTAAGAGATCTTCCAAGATTGGTAAAACCTACAAATAGTTTGTGCAAAGAATGTCAGTTGGGAAATCAAAGCAGAATCTCATTCAAAAGCAAGGAACAATCTTCTACTAGATTATTAGACTTGGTTCACACTGACTTATGTGGTCTGGCAAGAATCAGGAGTGTGCAAGGTGATATATACTTCATTTTGCTAATTGATGACTATTCCCGGATGATGTGGGTAACCTTTCTGAAAGAGAAATCAGAAGCTCTTGAGAAATTCAAAATATTCAAGGCTATGGTGGAAAATGAGACTGGATTAAAATTGAAGTGTCTGAGGTCTGATAGAGGTGGAGAATTCACATCCAGTAAGTTCATAAAATTTTGTGAGAAACATGGAATAAAGAGACAGTTGTCTTCCCCTAGAACTCCACAGCAAAATGGAGTTGTTGAGAGAAAGAACTGGACCATCCAGGAAGCATCCAAGACCATGATGATGGAAGCAAATGTTCCTCAGATCTATTGGAGAGAAGCTGTCAGCACTGCAGTCTACACTCTCAACTGAGTTCAAATTAGAAACTATACCGGTAAGACTCCTTATGAACTCTGGTTTGGCATTACTCCCACTGTAAGATACTTTAGAGTTTTTGGTAGCAGATGTTATATTAAAAGAGATGAAGATCTAGGAAAGTTTGATGCTAGAAGTGAAGAAGGAATATTCTTGGGTTATTCTACTCAAAGCAAAGCATACCGGTGTTACAACAAGAGACCGAGAAAGATTGTAGAAAGTATAAATGTGAAGGTTGATGAAGAAATTGAAAGACCCTCAAGAATTATTGAACATGATGAAGATGATCAGAATGGTGTTCAGATTCAAGATATCCAAGTCTCGTCTGAGAAACAAAGTCAAGTTGATTCGGTAAGACAGGAAGAAGAGATAAGTCTCAATGAGACTGATCAAGAGTTAGAAGTGTAAGAGACTCCTAAAATTCCAAGGTATGTAACTCTAAACCACTCTGAAGATCAGATCATAGGTGACAAAAGCAAACGGGTGCAAACAAGGAGGAGAATTGCTCAAAATTTAGATGAGTATTGTCTAATTTCAAAGATTGAACCTAAGACAGTAAATGAAGCCTGCAATGATGAAAATTGGACTAAGGCAATGGAGGAAGAACTGATGCAAATTGAGAAGAATCACACTTGGGATCTTGTTCCCAGACCAAGAAACAAAAATGTGATTGGAACCAAATGGGTCTTTTGGAACAAATTGAATGAAGCCGGTGAAGTAATCAGAAACAAGGCCAGATTAGTTTGCAAAGGTTACTCTCAAATAGAAGGAGTTGATTTTGAAGAAACTTTTGCTCCGGTGGCAAGAACTGAAGCAGTTAGATTATTTCTTGCATTTGCTACCTTCAAGGATTTTAAGGTGTATCAGATGGATGTCAAATCTGCCTTCCTAAATGGAAATTTGGAAGAAGAAGTGTATATTGAGCAACTGGATGGATTTCAATTGTCTAATCATAATGACATGGTCTGTAAATTAAAAAAGGCACTGTATGGACTGAAGCAAGCCCCAAGAGCCTGGTATGAAAGATTGGACAAGCATATCTTGAAGATTGGTTTCAATAAAGGTACTGCTGACAGTAATTTGTATTTCAAAATTGATCATGAAAATATCTTAATTGTTGAAGTATTTGTTGATGATATCATTTTTGGAGGAAGAGATAGTATGTGTAAAACTTTTGCAAGTCAAATGAAAAGTGAGTTTGAGATGTCAATGCTTGGAGAAATGAATTTCTTTTTGGGTCTACAAATTACTCAAACAAAGAAAGGAATCTTTATGTCTCAGTCAAAATATGTGAAAGAATTGTTGAGGAAATTTGGGATGGAAGACTCAAAGCCAATGAACACTCCAATGGCAACCGGATGCAAGTTAAGCAAAGATGATGACTCTCCCAAGGTTGATCAAACAAAATATAGGTCAATGATTGGAGGACTGTTGTATCTCACTCAAACTAGACCAAATATTATGTAGGTTGTTGGTCTTGTTGCTAGATTCCAAGCTGATCCTAGAGAATATCATGTTATGGCAATCAAGAAGATTTTTAGATATCTAAAGGGGACAACTGAGTATGGTCTATGGTATCCTAGAGATCATGATTTCTCTCTTCATGCATATACAGATGTAGATTGGACAGGAGATGTGGATGACCAGAAGAGTACCAGTGGTGGAGCATTCTTTTTGGGAAAAAGATTGGTTTCTTGGCTAAGCAAGAAACAAGAGGCAATATCTCTATCTACAACTGAAGCAGAATACATTACAGTAGCAGGTAGTTGCACTCAAATCTTATGGATGAAGCAGATGCTAAGAGACATTAAAGTAGAATATGAGGAGCCTATCACAATTTTCTGTGATAATTCAAGTGCAATAAATATTTCTAAGAATCCGGTGTTGCATTCTAAGACCAAGCACATATCTATCAAGTTTCACTTTCTGAGAGAGCAAGTGAACAAGGATGAAGTTAGATTGGAGTATGTGCCCTCCAAGGATCAGATTGCAGATATCTTTACTAAACCTCTTCCCAAGGACATTTTTGAGTATCTCAGGGAGAAGTTAGGGGTTATTGCCCCTCCGGTGATGAACTAGGATGTACTAATGTGCATCAGTCTGGTGGATATCACAGTCATATCTTGTAGTCTGGATTGGCGTTGGGGAGCTGCTACTCAGGGGAGCAGCAGGCGTGATTATAAAGTTGCAAGTATGGGCCCTTTGCCATTGATGGCAAAGGGGGAGAGAAGACATTTGAAAAACAAGTGGTTGATGATCAAAGGGGGAGCAGTACAGGAAGAGAAGACATGTGAATAGTTGTTGATAGGGGGAGATATGAAAGTAAGGAGAAGTTCATGTCTTGATGGTTTTTCACATAATATGTTGCCATCAATGACAAAGGGGGAGATTGTTGCAAGTATGGGTTGAACCAGTGTTGTCATTGATGTCAACATACTCATGTTGCATTAATGAAAAGGATTGGATGAGCTGTGTGCTGAGGATATTGAGAAAATTAGTCTTAATCAGGAACAGTGAAGAATAGTGATGATAACAAGGTAAAATTCTAAGATAGGTTGAGGATCAGAGGATACGGTTTAAAGGGTTTGTAGATTTAAGTCTTGAGATGCTCCAGTCAAGTTTTTAGGGATATGCATGAAGATCTGAAGAAGTTATGGTTGCTCAAGTAGAACTGGTTCCAACAAGTGCTCAGTGGTGATAGAGTGAGACAGATAGGTCCGGTAAGGTCCGGTAATGCATTATCCCACTCTACAGATTTGAGGAAGTGTTTAGGACATCCTTGTGAAGTGTCAAGTAGATCAATTTATGGTTTGAAGGTCTAGAAGAACCTATTCCTTTGTGACAGTGATAACAGACTGTGTTCTTGAGGTTCCAGATGTAGGAGAGAAGGATTTCAGTAAGTAGAGGAAGTGCAGATGTTCCTGGTGATTCAGGAAAGCTTGTGAAGGTCCTTGGATTATGTTTAGTTCTTGTAGATGGTCCACATTAGAATTGGAGCCCAGAATTGAAGAAATACTTCCGGATGAAGGTGTTCTTTCTGTAACTTGCCGACCAGATGAATTATACACCTTGCGAATGTTCTTGTAGTTGCTTGCTGACTTAGATGTTTGTTCCTAAGTTGATGTCGTGTATAAATAAAGGTTTATGAAGTCATTTCAGAAGTGTACTTGTGGAGATGAGTGTGTGGTAGCGAGGAGAAGAGTGAAAGGAAGAGCAGAAGGATTTGGGCTTTAATGGAACTGATTCAAGCATGGTGACGATGCTATTTACTAGTTCAAGTATGTAATACTCATTTATTGTAGACAGTGTGTCTCTTGTAGGCAGTGAGCCTCTTGTGAGCAGTGTGCTTGGGCAATGAGCCCTAATTGGCATGTGCCATCTTATTCTTTCTATTCTTCTAATAGAGAATAATATCTTGGGTTAGTCACCCCGTAGTTTTTCCCTTAACCAGGTTTTCTATGTCAAAATCTTAGTGTCTCATGTGTAGATGTGTTTTCTGCTCTTGATTAATTACATTAAGTTTTCATGATTGATTTATTGTTAATGAAAAGTGAATGTAAGTGTTGAAATAAGAAAAGTTTTGGACAACTAATTCACCGCCCCCTCTCAGTTGTCTGCCCTAAATCTAACAATTTGGTGGTCTGGGAACCTTCTTGTTCTTCAATTTGCAAATCCTTATTGGTTGAGACTGAATTCTCCTGGATGTTCTCAATAACCTTAATATTTGTACTTTCCATGATCCTTCCCAATCTATTGTTGTAACATTGGTAGGCTTTGGTCCAGGATGAGTATCCAAGAAGAATGCCTTCCTCATACTTAGCATTGTCCTTTTCCATTCTGATGAGGCATTTGCTTCCAAATATTTTAAAATATTTCACAGTGGGTATTGATCCACACCATAACTCGGCAGGGGTCTTTCCTTCTTTGGTTGTTACCTGAACTCTATTTAATGTATAAACAGTGGTTTGAATTGCCTCCTTCCAAAATACATCTGGTAAATTTGCTTCTTCCATCATCAATTTTGCATTCTCTTGAATAGTTCTACTTACTTCTTCCATTATTTTAATTTTTGCGGAGAGCTATTTTTCTATCCCATAGGTTTCACAAAATATATTGAAATCATTGGAGATAAGTTCTTCTTCTTTGCCAATTCTCAGGCCTTTGATGTCCATGCTTAGCTCATTTTCAAGGGTTTCTTTAAAAAATTTGCGTGCCTCTAGAATCTCTATTTTATCCTTTAAGAAACTGACCCAAGTCATTCTAGAAAAATCATCAATAAAAAACATAAAGTACCTATGACCATGGAGGCTTGGTATTCTTGTAGGACCACAAAAGTTTGCATGAATCAATTCCAATCATTCAGTGGAGGATCTTTCTTTATCTTGCCATGTTTTTATTGACAAACTTTGACATCTCCTGTAACTGTTGTTGCTTGAATAATCAATCTCTGGTAGGTCCTTCACAATTTGAACTGAGTTGTTAAATCATCAAGGTTTGTATGGCAAAGTCTTCTATGCCAAACCCAACTTTTATTGGTTAGAGATGTGTATCCAAGAAAGTCACTTTTTCTGAGATGATAGAGATTCTTTTCTATTCTTTTTGCAATTGCTATTGTAGCTCTAGATTTTTCTTTGATTTCAAGAGAATCATTTTCAAACACAAACTTGAATCCCTTCTTGCATAATTGTCCAACACTTAAGAGATTTTGTTTCAAACTTTTTATATAAATAACATCTTTAGAAATTTGTCGATCCTATTCTACAAACTTCAACAGCGCAGTCATCTCCAAACTTGACTATCCCTTCATTGTATTCTTCCAGACTAACAAACTTACTCCTGTCACTAGTCATTTGGTTCAAGCATCTATTGTCAATAACCCAACAGTTTGCATCACTGGTACAAACTTTAGGGCATCTTCGATGGTTGACATTCTATTCTTTGTGAATCGCTTCCTTGGACAATCTATTTTTGATATTTCTTGATGAGCATTTAGGTGCATCTGAGAGTATCTATTTTCCTTCCATTAGGATCAACCTTGAGTTGTTAGACTCTTTCCAAAGGGATGTGGCTCTGATACCAATTGTTGATATACACTGAAAAACTAAGGGGGGGTGAATCAATTGTCACAAAAACTTAAACACTTTCTGCAATTAAACATTCATCACTTATCCACAATTATTGTGATTTAACAATGAGTGCATGAAATCATAAACTTAACCACAGATACAACATCAAACACAATAGACACTAGATTTATGTGGAAAACCCCAAGTTGGAGAAAAACCATAGAGAGGATTAACTCTCAATATATATTGCAATCTTGAAATAATGATGTTTAGGATTGGTCACTCCATAGGCCTAAACATACTGGCTTACTGCCATGAAAAACAACTAGGTCTAGCAGGCTCACTGCCTCAACCCTTAACCTAGCAAGATTACAATAAGGGTTGTTAAACCCTATTGATGGATTAATACCAGATTCATTTCTACGATCAACACTTTTCTGAAGTACAATAATTCCTCTACTTTGCTCTTCCTTTGTTCTGCTCTTCCTCTTCTCCCCTCTGCCTCTTCTCTGCTCTGCCTTTTGGACCTTTCTAATTATCTTTCCATTTTCACTCAAGGACACTTTTTTCATGACTCAACTACAAGTATTTATACACTACATCAACCTTGGAATGATCATCAAGGTCAGCATCACAATCATCAACCATTGGAACAATCTCCAAGGTTAGTATTACAAACATTTACAAGATAGGTCCTGACCTATTACAAATTATGCAAAGGAAATGAAATGTGGATCATGACATGCCTTAGGACTCAAACATGATATTCCATGCCACAACACACTTCCATAATCTTCTAGAGATCTTCACAATCACTGGGATTAACCAGGTCGACCAAGACTGGTTACACGCTACATTATCTGGGAACAATCTTCAAACACAATCTCAATTTCTTTACACAGACCAAAGTCTAGATAGGAACATGATTAGGAGACATCCACAAGCACGTTATAATCATCAGAAGAAACTGCATGAACCTTAACCACTTTATCCATATGAATCTTCTCATCGAAACACATGAACTTTACTATCTTCAATTATCATAAAATAAAGATAGCTTGTGGACCACCAAACCATGAACCATTGCAACTGTAGGTACTCATCATCTTCCCAGACTTCCCTCTAGAACTGCAGAGCAAAATACTTTATTATGGAGGAATGCAGAGTAGAATACTTTCTTCATGTCGCAAGTGAACTTATAGAAAAAGCAAGTTTTACTCTGGTGAACATAACTCACTCAGATATTCATGCAGAGGGCTCAAACCTGAAATGTAGCATCCTTAGTCATACCTCTAACTTTCTTCCAATCTGCAGACCACAATCTTCAAGCAAAAGTAAATGTGAATCAGTTTAGTGAACTATTCTTTAGCATACAACTCATTGTCTATACTGCACTTCTCTATAGCTCACTAGTTTCTTTCAGAGAGGCTAATTGTCTCAATATCCTCAACATACAAGTCTTCTAAACAAGTACTAGAATAAGATACAGTTGACACCAATGACAACAAGGATATGTTGACATCAATGACAACACCGATTAGGCACATACTTGCAACAGAATTTTCTATTGTAAATGAAATTGGAAGCCTCCAAAAAACCCATGTCCATTTTTTCTTTTTCTAGATTCTTTTTGTGATTTTAAAGCACAACTTCCACTATCTCCTTTATCCTACTTTTCCCAAATTAACTCCAAATTGCAATTTTAATATAAAAATATGACATGACATCCAAATGCATAGAAAAATTAATTTCACAAGACAAAATATGAAATTCAAACCACTCCAAAAATGCAACATAAAAATTAAACATATTTTTGATTGACATAGCATTGCCACTATGCCATGGATGCTCCTACATCAGACACCCATGGTAGAAAGAAAATGTTTCATTAGTGTGACTTATAAACATTTGTAGATTCCATCCTCTTTCTAAATCCATCTTGCCACCTTGTCCACCTAAACATTCTTTCTTACATATCCCTACAATTTGATATCTCTTCCATCCTTCATTCCTCCTCTTTTTCTCCCTCTTTTCACATAATTCATCTCCCACCAACCTACACTGTGAAACTCTGGAAAATCATAAACATTAGATTCTTGATCATCATGAAAGTAATTAAATTCATGCATTACCTCTTTCTTTGTTATTGTTGCAACCACTTGTTCATAATCACCTTTGGTTACAACACTATGCTCTTCCTCCTCTATGCCTTCTAAAAGACAATTTTCAGCTGCAATCACTTCATCCTCTACATTCTTATCAATTTTAGTGACATAATCAGAAGGTTTATCCTCTCCAACCTGCAATAAACTATCATTCACACCAAACTCTTTATCACATAAGTCAAGAAAAGATCCAAAGGGAAGTTCACCAAACAACTTAACATCCTCCTTCTCGTAACCTTCCTTACTTTCAACCATTGTGCCTTCTTTTACTAATGCATTCTTTGCCACCACTTCATCTTCTAAAACACTTTTACCATGGTCAAATAAATCAGATTTAACATCATTCTTGCGAAAATCATATTCTACCTCTTCTTCTTGCTCCACTGAAACCTTCAATTTACCTCTCTTGTATGCCATCAATACTACTGCAACTTGCATTAGCAAATCAAAATATTCATCTTCATCCTCTTTCACTAATTGTTTAATTCCATTAACCAAACAATTTCCATTTCTATGACATACCTTTCCATCTTCCACATTCAAGGGCTTCAACTTGTGTTTGATTCCATCCTTTGTTAAGGATTATGTAATAGCTTACCCATCATGCACTACACACCTGTCAAACTACCAAGGTCTTCCCAATAACACATGAAAAACATACATAGACATTATATCACACAATACTTCATCATGATAATCACCAATCTTAAACTTTACCAGACATTGTTCATTGACTAGAACTTTGAGGTTATCTTGCAACCAAGCAATCCGATATAGATGCGGGTGTCTTCTCCTTTCCAGTTGCAACTTATTCACCATTTCTTCATAAATAAGATTGCCAGTCCTACTACCATCAATAATAACATTACAAACTTTACCTTCACATCTGCATCTCATTTTGAACAATCTTCTCCTTTGATCAAGTTCTTTTCCCTTGTTCATCAAGACTCTTCTTGAAACAAGTGCTTCTCCTCTCTCTAACTCTTCCGAGTGCGAAGACTTAGCATCTTCCTCATTCACATTCTCTACCCTTCCATTATTTTCAGTCCTCTTAGTTGTCTTCTCTTGCACTGGACACTCATAAGATCTATGTCCTTCTTCTCCACATCTGAAACAAGTTAATTTATAATTTCCTCTTCCAAATCCTCTACCCGATCTTCCTCTTCCTTTGAAGTTTTGATCATGGGTCTAATTTGAAGTCTCACCTCTTTCTTCCTTGCTGCCCTTAGTGTCTCCAATCTTATTTTTGGCCTCATACTGCTGCACATTATTTTTACCCTTTCCTCTTTGCTTATTTTCAAATCTCTTGTTCATTCTTTCTTCAATCTTCAAAGCAATTTGATATGCATCTTCCATTGTCAAAACTCTCACCAAGGTCATCTCTTCTTGAATGCTTGGCCTCAAACCATTAATGTACCTTGCAACCTTCTCCTTAGTTGCTTCAACATGTCCCATTCTAATCAGAATCTGATGAAACTCTTCAGTGTATTCTTTTACTATCTTTGTTCATTGCTTCAATGCTTGCATCTTCCTGAGAAAATCCATCTCATAGTCTATTGGAATGAATTGCCTTTTCATTTTCTCAATCATTTTGTAACATCACTATCCATAATGCTCAAGATTTAACATAAACATCCATATTAATCAAGAGATTAGTTAACAATATGATTATGCAAATCAAAATTTAACCATAATGATTCATTATCATTTCATCAATTAAGCATGTTATTCTAAACAAAATATAACAAAGCTTACAATACAATAATCATTTACATATCTTTAATGAGTAACCATCACTATTCATGTACAAGTTATGCCCAAGGCATCATAAATCAATTTATACATTACAATAAACCAACTAGTCATAAAATGCAAACACTGTATCTGGAACTAATGACATCTGTCTCCATAAGCTTCGACATGTCTCATGCTTGGCAAGGAGAGCATCATCCTAGTGCTTTTCTGCCAACCATTGACCCGTGGTCCCCTTCTCAACTTCCTAACTGGAAGTGGCCCTACCCTTCACAGAAAGGTTAGATATTAGGAACCATAAGGTTAGACATTTGAGTATCTGGTGTTGTGTCCTTCCTAATGTCTCACGGTCATACAACTATAGATCCACTCGAACTATGTATGACACTACTGGAGACACTAGGCCATCTGGAGCATTGTGGACTTACAATGTATGCAGAGAAGGATGCATTACTTTGGTCAAAGATTTACATACATACACATTTCACAATGAGCATAGTTTTATGTCCACCACCCTTACTCGACTTAGAAGTTGTCATGTCCTATAGTATGTTTAATGTGACCTCTCGAGGTCTAGTAAAATCTGAATTCACTTCAATTCATAGTTCTATACTAGGACAATTGACTCCTATCTAGGAGTTCATCAAATGTAATAGATTACTTTCGCACCAAGGAACCTATGACTCCTCATCACCCTGTTCTATTTTCCAACATGACAAAAATTAAAACAAGTAGGTTGCTTTCACAACAAGGAACCTATAACTCCTCATCACCCTATTTCATTTTCCAAAATCTCAATAGTCAAAACAAGTTTTCTAACTTTTGACCTTCCTAGGTTCATAGTTTCATGTTGACCTATCCCAAGGTTTACATTCAAGATCATGACATTTGAGACTTATCTCATAATAGTCTAAAATGATGGTCTTACTAAAAAGATTTTATCTCAAGGATCCTCATGGGTTTTAATATCTTATACCTCATTTCTGAAGTATGGTCATTTGTAAAAGATAGCTTCCATTTATATTGCAATACAACAGTTTCATACTAATCTTAGTATTCATTCTCAAAAGTATATTATTATCTATTAGAAATAGTACCTCCAACAAACCCAGTAGGCACTTACTACTTCCTACAAGGCAATACAACTTACTTCTTATTCAGTTTCTCCTAGAACTTCAATCAAGAATCAACACATCTTTTAAATACATTAGATGCATCATAGTTATCATAAAACTATTCATTAATAGTGAAGTTCCGTTATAGGTAATTTGTGACTCCACATCACCTTATTCCACTTTCTAAACATGTCAAAAGTCAACCATATTCACCACCCTAGGTCTAGTATGCATGGGATCAATTCGATTCATTGTCCATACCTGGACAACCAACTCCCATCTTGGGTTTGTTTCGACCAATTAGGTTACCTTTGTATCGAGGAACTTGTGACTCCTTTCCACCTCCTTCCACTCTAGGTTATTACACAATCAAATGACATTTACCATTCTAGGTCCATCATGGTTCGCAACATCTAAATCAATTATCATATAAGATAGAATCATATTCAGACTATACTAGGCATTCCTTGCATTAGTTAATTAGTGTGATTTACCATGAATGATGACTCTTATTACCCTTATGATCTTAGGTAGTATCTCTAATCTAACTTAAATAAATAGAGGGTAGTTATCATTAATAGATCAATTCATTTCTGATGTCTTGGCTAGCATGCAAGCTGCACTTAGTATAACCATAGTCTTTAATAACTATACTAGTTTCTTATCCAAAGATAACAAGTATAAACTTGGGTAGTATAAATACCCTTATTATACCACATTCAGATTTTATGCAAGTTGGGTCATCATTTGGTTTGAGTGATTTAAGCATTGTATTGTTTAAGGCCGTATCGTCCATCAACACAATCAGAATCTATGTGCTATTTATGTAGGCCATAACCATCAATGAGTATTATACATCATTGCTCAGCACTTCTTATGCCTTGAGCATCTCAAGATCGACTCATTTTATGAGTTAACCCTATCTTTACCTATGCCACGTCATTATTTGACATATTTAGATGTTGGAGATTATGCATGGGCTCGGCCATGAAGGCCTCGATCAACGGTTACATTATGGGTTTCAATATGCAAGGCTCGATCTTCATGGTCTAGAGCCACAACATAGCACAATATATATTACAATATAGTTTGGCCTTCATGGCCATGATTATTTAGCATGGTGCATGGTATAAAGATTGAAGCTCGGCCTCCATGGCCTTGAGCTGGGCTTAATAAAATATTTCAAAGCATTTCTACTCATCCATAAGGCCTTCAGTGAAATCTTAAGAAAGGTTTTAACATATATAACAATACAGTATAGCTTGACTGCATGGATTTGAGCTTAACACATCAAAGAATGCTTTATCCTTTGGCTCGGCCACATGGCCTTGGGCTTACATGGCAAAGAATGCATTTTTATATGGCTCAGCCGTATGGCCTTGAGTACATACACAACAAAGATTACATTATCACATAGCTTGGCCGTATGGCTTGATGCATATACACATCAAATATAATGCACAATGTGGCTCGGCCTTATGGCCTCAAGCCCTTGATAAAGAAAATATCTCAAAGATACAAATGCCACAGCAATAGCTTTATGAGTGTAGGCTCCAAATGATTTGCATGCTAAAAGAGCTCAAAAGAAATGAAACTCATATTCCAAAATGAATACAAGGATTATATCCTTCATTCTACCTGTGTATAATCCTTTAAAGTAGAGCTGTGATCAATTCAACCTCTATTTGATCTTTCTCTGAATGTCTCCTTCCAGTGTGGAGCCCACGCTCTTCTTTTTCCCCCAAAAACTATATCCTGATCATACTAATCTTTCAAGAAGACTTTAGGGATTATCACTACAACCAATCCCGCATGCCTATTTTCAAGGAAACTACCACCCTCTACCAGGGTGGTGCGAGTGGTTTCTCCCACTCAACTCACTACCATGATCAAGACATGCTCAAACATGAAATTTGTTAGAATATGGTGAGCTTGAAGCTCCCATTATCTATAACATGTCATCTAATCAAAATAGTAAACATAATAGCATAGCATGATATTTAATATCAAGCTTATATAATTATATTATAATATTATTTCCCGCATCAACTAGATGTATGAGAATACTAAAATTAACCAAAATATCATTTCTGACATCACCTCCTACAAGAAGATAGAGTCATCATGCGATTTAGGTATTGAGCTCTGCTCTCCCTTCATCGCTAAGGATCCAAAACTTAATGGGCCAAAAATGGATTTAGAATCCTAGATCAAAAATATTAAGGGTGATAAGATTATGCTCTGACAAAACAAGACCAACTCTCGACTCGATTTGACATTCTAACAATGTCATTAGTCAAGTTAATACAACATTCTTGAAACAACTAAATCAACAAGATGGCACAAAAGGAAAATCAACTGGGTAAGAAGAAGCGTAACTTATGCCAACTTACATGGTTCTAAAAGAAAAATTGTTTAATACTCAGATGGCTACTTGTTATATGGAGCCTAATCAAACTTGGAGGTTAAATTTTCCCCACTTTTATCAGCACGGTTTCCCCCCAAATTATTTAATAGGGTCAAGGGGTAGCGCCCCTTCCGGGGGTTTGGGTACAACACCCCCAAGATGGGGTCAAGAGACAGTGCCCCCAATAAAGGTGTCAGGATTTATTTTTCTATTGGCTGACATAAAAAAAACCTATTTTTGTAACTGAAATAAGGCTTGATAACAGCAGCTAAGGGTTAGGGTTTTCATTGATGTATTGTAGCATTTACAATGATATTGAGTTGCAAGGATTGCTGGTTGTAATCAGTTTTGATTTATTGGATAATAATATTGGACTCTCTATTGGTGGATGTAGCCTGGGTTTGGGTGAACCACCTTAAAACTTGTCTCTCGCTATTATTATTTCTATGTATTTCAATTCCTCTATTTAATCTTTATTTGCATTTAATTGATTCTTTTGCATGCAATCCCTAACAAGTGGTATCAAAGTAGGTTGTGTTCGATTATCATCTACAAAAAAGTCTCACGGTTGAGTGGGAGCAATGGCAGATGAGGGTAAATTGAAGGTAGATAAATTCAATAGGTAGAACTATTTGTTATGGAAGATGTAGATGGAGGATTATCTCTATCAGAAGAATTTATGGAGGATGTTGGAAGGAATAGCCAAGAAACCAGTAATAATGACTGATGAGGATTAGAATCTTGTGGACAGAAAGGCACTGGGAACCATTCAGTTGTGCCTGGCACCATCTGTGGCATTCAATATAATAGAAGCGATGACAACAAGTGAACTGATGAAAGCTTTGGCTAAATTGTATGAAAACCCCTCAGCCTCAAATAAGGTATTTCTCATGAAGTGTTTGTTTAATCTGAAAATGATTGAAGGTGGATCTATGATAGATCATTTAAATGATTTTAATACGATTACCAGTCAGTTAACTTCTGTAAAAGTGAAATTTGATGAAGAGGTGAGGGCTCTCTTGATATTATCTTCTTTGCCAGAAAGCTCGAATAGCTTGGTAATGGATGTAAGTAACTCTGTCTCTAGTTCAAATACTTTGAAATTTGATGATGTTGTTGATGTTATCCTTAGCGAGGAAATGCAATGGAAAAGCTCAGGAGGGTCCACATTAGGTAGTGTTTTGAATGCAGAAAGTAGGGGCAGATCAAAGGAGAGGGGAAAAGGTTCTGGAGGTCATGGGAAGTCACAAGGAAAATCAAAGGAAAAGAGGTCCCAATCAAGAGGACAGAAGGATTGATGGTATTGTGGGAAACCAAGTCATCTAAAGAAAGATTCTTGGTCTCGGAAGAATAAAGAAGGAGACAAACAAGAAGGCAATAAGAAGGAAAATGTGGTAAGTAATAAATCTAAAGATGATGCTTTGATTCATTCCCTAGATAATGCTGATGATTCATGGGTTTTAGATTTAGGGGCCTCATTTCATGCTATGCCCCATAGAAGTTATTTTCTTGATTATGTCTAAGGGGATTTTGGGCTGATTTATTTGGGAGATAACAAACCCTATCAGATTGTTGGAAAGGGAAGAATCAAGATTAATCTATAGAATAGGAATCATTGGCTACTACAAGAGGTAAGGCACGTTCCAAGGTTGAGTAGGAATTTAATTTCAGCAGGGTAGCTAGCTGATGAAGGTTGCATAGTTACTTTCAGTGATAAAAATTGAAAGGTTTTAAGAGGTGCCTGAATAGTAGCAAAAGGTGTGAAAGTAGGCACCTTATATCTTTGTACAGGTCATACTGTTCCTTCTACTTTAGCTATTGCAGAGAAAAACCAAACAGGTTCAGGAACAGTTGCTGCAGGCTTGCAGGAAGAGACTACAATAGTTGTTGCAGGTTCTGAGACAACACTGTGGCATAATAGACTTGGGCATATGACTGAAAAAGGTATGAAGGTACTTCATTCTAAGAAATTTTTACCAGGTCTGAAATGTATTTATATGGATTTCTGTGAAAGTTGTGTGTATGGAAAACAAAAGAGAGTCAATTTTCTCAAGGATGGAAAGCAAAAGAAATATGAAAAGTTGGAGCTTGTGCATACAGATGTATGGGGACTCGCTTAGGTATCTTCTCATGGTGGCTCTCAGTATTATGTTACATTCATAGATGGTGCAACTAGGAAGGTTTGGATATATTTCCTTAGGTAGAAATCTGATGTATTTGAAACATTTAAGAAATGGAGAAGCTTGGTTGAGAATGAGACAGGTAAAAGATTAAAATGTCCCAAATCTGATAATGGTGGTGAGTATTACAACAAATAATTTGAGGATTATTGTTCCCTTAATAGAATTCGTAGGTAGAAAATGGTTCCAGGTACTCAACAAGAAAATGGAGTGGCTGAGCGCATGAATAGGACAATAATGGAGCGTGCAAGGAGCATGAGATTGCATGATGGGCTACCTTTAGACATGTGGTTAGAGGCTGTCAATACCATTGTATATTTAATTAATAGAGGTCCTTCATTTCCTTTGGGTTGTGGTATTCTAGAGGAAGCATAGATAGGTAAGAAGGTGAGTTATTCTTTTCTCAAAACCTTCAGATGTGAAGCATTTGCACATGTAGATTCTGAAAATAGAACCAAGATGGATGTAAAATCTAAAAGTGTACCTTCATTGGATATGGCATTGATGAATTTGATTATAGGCTTTGGGATTTTGAAAATTAAAAAATTGTGAGAAGCAGGGATGTTGTATTCAATGAGAATGTGTTGTACAAAGATCAGTTGTAGTAGCATGAGAAGAAAGAAAAGGATTATGTGGTGTTGGATGATACTCCAAATAATGATATTCTAGTGGTTCCTCATGCTCCGCAACATCAACAATAAATACCACAAACTCTTGTGAATGTTAGACTATCAACAAGGCTAAGTAGACCTCCTAAAAGGTTTTCTCCCTCTTTGTATTGAACTATTTTGTTAACAGATGCTGGTGAATCGGAAGGGTATGATGAAGCTATGTAGGTGGATACAAAGATTTAGTGGGAGCTTACAATGAAAGAAGAAATGGACTCCTTGCTGAAAAATCAGACTTGGGAATTATGTAAGTTGCCTGTAGGTAAAAAGGCTTTACCAAACAAATGGGTTTATAGGCTGAAAGAGGAAGATGGAGGTAAGAAAAGATTTAAATCCAAGTTAGTTGTAAAAAGATTTACATAGAAAAAGGTATTGATTTTGATGAGATTTTTTCTCTGGTTGTCAAGATGACTTCTATTCATACTATTTTAAGTATGGTGGCTACTGAAGACTTGCATTTGGAATAACTAGATGTGAAAACTATCTTTCTCCATGGTGATTTGGAGGAGGAGATATATATGGAACAACCACAGGGATTTGAGGTTAAAGGTAAGGAGAAATAGGTGTGCAGATTAAAGAAGAGTTTGTATGGTCTGAAACAAGCACCTCGGCAATGGTATTTGAAATTTGATAGTTTTATGGCTGAGCAAGGCTACAACCGATGTAATTATGACCATTGTGTTTATTTTAAGGGGCTGGATAATGATAGCTACATTATTTTATGTTTATATGTTGATGACATGCTTGTAATAGGGTCTAACATGGATCACATAAGAAAATTAAAACAACAGTTAGCACAATCTTTTGCTATGAAAGATTTGGGGGAAACAAAACAAATCCTTGGCATGAAAATTTGTAGAGATAGGTGTTGGAAACAAGGTGGATAACTGAGAGGGAGGGTGAATCAGTTATCTTAATAATTTAACTTTATTTTCTTCTTTAACAATTAGTGCAGTATCAAAACATATGAGCATACATGAACATGAGAGCAGAAAAGAAATCAACACACATAACACAAGAATTTTTATGTGGAAAACCATGGGGTGACTAACCCAAGATTGTATTCTCTGTTAAAAGAATAGAAGTACAAAATGGCACATGCCAATTAGGGCTCACTACCCGAGCACACTGCTCACAAGAGACTCACTGCCTACAAGAGACTCACTGTCTACAAGGTATAAAGAAAGTAACCAGGTGTTTGAACTGATCAGAGGCATCACTATCTACACCTATCTCTATCTTTCTTTGCACATTATCACACACCACACACACCTTCATACCAAAATCTATCCGGTATATATATCCGCATCAAGGATCTCAACATCTTTCTAGTCGGCATCCGAAATACTCAAGATTTTCCCAACATACTAATCTGTCAGCTGAATCCATGCTTACTCTGTGATGCGTATCAATGACATATACATAAAAATCATCAATCGGGTCAGCCAACCATGAATGATCCCTCAAGTAGCTTGATCATTATCAATTTCTCATCCAGATTAAAGTCTGATGCTCTACCGGTTGGTTCTTCCTCAGTCTTCTCTGCCTGTGAGGAACCCAACACTTAGATGCTCATATCTTTTCTCTCTTTCATCACCAGAGGCTCAATCTATGGAATGTAGCAGTCATGGTACTCTTACTGACTTCCCCAAGTTCGCACTTTGCTGAGATACTTCCTCTAAGAGATCTAAACCTAATTGTCGGACCTTGTTGCATGCTCTGTTCTTGTTCACCAGACCAAAACACTTTTCAATCTGACTTTTGGTATAGACATACTATGTGTTGTGGATGAGTGGGATGGACTTTGTTGCCATCAATGACAACACTCATGAAGCCACACAGTGTCTCTTACCAACAATCTCCCCCTTTGGCATTGATGGCAACACTTAGTGAAAAATGACTAAGTGTTATAACAAAATCCCCCTTGGCTGATGCTCTATCTTATGTACACTTTTACCGGAGTTCCCCCTTAGCTGGATTCTACATTTTTCACTACTCCTCACTCCCCCTTTGACATCAATGGCAAAGGGTAGAATCACACCAAAATTTCCAAAAATCAGCCTATACATAGCTGCATAAGTATATATACAAGTTATACTTACATATGCTTAAGTATATCTGCAAAAGTGGTTTTCAACTGGACAAATTATGTTGCCCAACTCTGCTTCATCCTGTCTAAAATTGAAATGTGGCCACTCAACAAAAATGTAAAGGCTTCTACCCTTTTTAAGTCTACCGGATCATTGGTCCGGGCTATAGTCTGAGCATGAGTTAGAGCCTCATTCATTGCCTCTAACTTAGGGATAATTATCCCTCTTAGTTCACTCATTCTTCTTATTCTATTCTTCTTCTCCTTCTCAAGCCTCTTTATCTCATTCATAGTGGCAATAGCCTGGCATTCTTGATTCATTATGGATGAGATGAGAGGATCAAAATTTTAAGATAAACTTAGCAGTTTACCCTTTTGTTCTTCCACCTTCTTGGCAATGTCTGTTGTCACTGTGGACCAAGATAGACAAAATTTGTATATTTCTCCACCATCTTTAAGAGCATTTTCTAGGCTCTTTATCCCAATATCCATATTTCTCCTATCATTTGCTATGAGTCCCTGTACTTCAGAGAATCTCTTACCCAAAAATATTTTCCAGACTTTCTCTTCTGCTGATTTCTCCAAAGAATCAAAATGTGTGCTAATAGAATTGACAAGAGATTTTAGATTACCAGATGAAGAGGCCATAAGATCCTTCTGAAAGGATGGCATGATCTTTTCTAGTACACCAGATGCAATCTTTATCAGCTCATAGTCTTCCATGTGAGACTTCAGAAGTTTTTCTTTTGCTTTAGCTTGAGAAAAAGATGCTATCTTCATTGTCTATACCGGAGAGAGACAATAAAAATTGAGTGGTACTTGGAATAATTTCAGTTCATCTATCTCTAACATTTCTTTGTTGAGGAAGTTCTTTACTGCCTCAGTAGTGTCTCTTGCTAGAGACTAAATTTTCTTTCCTTTTGCCACCTTAGAACTATCAGCTAGAATCTTCTCTGTTTGATCTTCTTTTCTTCCCTTTACCTCTTCTTCTTGACTAAATTCCTCCTCTCTTCTTCCTTCTCTTTCAATTTCAGAGTCTACAGGGGGATCTGAAAGAGAGATGTTAACTTCTTCATGGGCTTCCTCTTCCGAAATAAAGGAATCCAAGTCCTTAGTCTTTTCTTCATCCATCTCTTTTTGCCTTTCTACATTTTTCTCAGAAGTTTCTTCTTTTGAAGTACTTAATCCCTCAACGTCCATGGTAGAGGGTTCTTCATTTATGTCCTCTATAATAGGGAGATTGAATCTCATGAAGGCATTCCAGAGGATGTCTTCAGTTTCTTTTGCCACCCTATTAGTCTCTCCAAGTATAAGCTGGTTCATTCTTGCTTTGCTCCAGAACTCATCCTTGCAATCCTTGAAGATCATGTTCATTTGTTTTGGAGTGATGGAAGGATAGAGATGAATAGTTATTTGTTCCTAGATCTCCAGATCCTTTGCCTTAGCATTGTCCTTTCTCATTTCAAGTTCCTTCTCTAGACTTTTGGGAATTAGAGATATGATTTCAATGAATGCTTTATTATAGATGTTTAGATATCTGACTATAGCATCTTGCAAGATCTTCTGGTCAGCTTCACTATATTCATCATAACATTCAGTCATTGGTTGCATGTTCCCATCCATAGTGACTGATTTGATGACATCATCAATGCAGAGAGTAGGCCTTTCAACAAATTCTTCTGCCTTTTCTTCCTTGTTTTAACTAGTAGAGGATTCACCAGATGTTTTCTTCTCCTTCTTCATTTTCTTGACCTCCTCATATGTCTCTATCTCTTCATCATCCTTTTGACTTATGTAGGATCTTGTAGCCTTGGTTTTTATTCTCTTTTCTCCTTTTTCGGATGTCTTTGCTTCCTGTTTGGAGGATTTAGAGCTCTTAGAGGTGGTAGGTGCAGAACTCTTTGAGGATCTAGTCCGGGAGGGGGCTTGCACCAGATCACTTTCTTTTTCTGCGTCTTGTCTCTCTTTCTTTTCTCTTTCTAATTTCTCTCTATTTGCATCGACTGCCTCTTTTGAAATACCATATATTTTGGCAACTTCCTCTACTTCTCGTCTCACTTTTCTTTTCATCTCCAGTTGTCTTAGCTCAACATGAATTTTCACTCAATTCTTGAAAGGTGCCAAACCTTTCTGCCTCAAGGTCCTTACGCTAACTTAATAGGTGTTGAACATGTATTTCCAGGATTTTCTCATCCACTTCATAGCCCATTGGCATAATCCAGACTATTCTAGGCTCTACTACCTCCATTAGGCATTGATCAGTGTCTACCATAAAACATACTGTATCTTTATATTTTTCAACTAATGTCTGAGGAATTCTTTCTCTGGCCTGCATCATACCTTGGAAATTCTTGAAATATCCCTAGAGAGCTATGCTTTGAGCCTTGGCATCACCAATCCCATACATATAATCTCTAATTTGTATGGTAATTGATCTGTCATTTTGCCATACCCAACCACTAGATTCAGGTAGCTCATTCATATAGTAAAAGAATAGACATAGTGTCAAGCCACCGTACTTAAATGAATTCTTCTTATCCTTCTTTATTTTCTATAAATTCTCTAACAGTTGGTTCAGGAGAAGCTCACAAAGATCATAGTCAGCATTTTTCCTTAGCATTTCATATATAGTATATATAGCAGTTCTGGATACTGAATTATCCCTGCTGGAGTGATAGATTTTGTAACCAATTATCATAGAGGCAAATTTGATATCTGGATCTATCATGCCTTCTATTGTCATTGCCCTCTTGTCAAATTTTGATCTGGTAGCCTCACTTACAGTTTGGTTTTTGATTGATTTGAGAGCAAGCAACCCACCAGATGAGTGAAATCCGGTTACCACACTAATGGCATCTTTTGTGATCTTAAATGGCTTCATCAACCACATGAAGTTGTCATGCATTCTTCTCAAAACATACCAGACCCATTCATCTTCTGCAAAACTGGGGAAATGGATGCAATGTCCAAAATCCTTGTATTGGCGTTTAATTTCAAATGTTTCATCTATTAATTCCTTATGATAGATATCCATTAGCTTGGATTCCCCAAATTCCTCAATGTTGGCATGAATGTATACCCTAACATCTTCTACATGCAGAACCCCATGCGGAATGCTAGAGAATGCACCTAGGGGATCAACTTCTAGGGATTTGTAAGGATGTTTCTTAAACTTGGGATGCAGCCTATTAGTGATCTTAACAACATTTGGAGTAGCCATCTTACAAAAGATTCAGATAGAGATATTCAAGAGCAAAAATACCTTTTTACACTTCTAGGGATCACGATAAGAGCCAAAAAGATAGTTGGTTGAATCAAATTCTGTAGTTGATCCTTGAGAGGGTTGAAGCAATCTTGTTGTAGAGCTCTTTCTTTCTTCTTCTCAAATGCAAATGTGCAAATGATGAACAAAAGAACCCTTTTATTTCTGCACAAACACTAATTCTATATTGCAATAAATGCACAACTTAAGTCATTCTGGTTGCCTTGTTCTCCTTGTTCTAAGAGAGATCTCTCTGGATCACTAAGATGCACTTAGAATGACAATTTACAATGTATCTCCCTTCCTTGGATCATCCTATTTATCCACAGATCAAGATATTTCAATTTAGAATCATACCAGGTCCAACTGTGAAAGTCCTATTTTTACCGAAAAGCTATCAAACCAGATCAATCTTGGATGATTAGACTCTTCAAATCTTTTTGCAGATCTTTCACACTTTTACCAAGGATTATTTAGATATCTCTTTGAGAGCTCTTCAATCCGCAATACTCCATGTGCCAATTTTAGGCACCAATTGACTGGATGGGGGAATTTATTTTCCTTTATGACTCCCCCTAAGCTAGAGCTCATCTATTTAGTTTCCAGAAGGAATATCAGCTCCAGATTCTGGTGCAGATCCATCCTCAACATTTTCTATACTTCTCTTCACCCAAATCTTGTTCATCTCCCTTATCCGCATTCACTTTTCCTTTTCCTTTGTCTTGATTTTGATTATGATGCACTGGACCCCTTTTATCCTGATTCTTACCTCTGCAGAATTTGGCAATATGACCGGATCTATTGCAATTGTAGCAAACAACATTTCTTTGCAAATTTGACTGATATCCTCTTGATCTGGATTGATTAGCCATATGTCTCATTCTATTGCATGCAAAGCATCTACCATTGAATGAATTGTTTATCTGCATATTTCTACATTCATAAGATTTGTGACCATACCTTTTGCAGTTAAAACACTATTTAGAGAAGGATGAATTAGTATGATTCATTCTTCTTCTACACTAATTTTCTTTATGAGTGAAGTTATTGCAATTGTAGCAGTATCCATTGAAGGATGGATATCTTTGAGCATTTGGTTGCCTTACCAGAGGTCTTCTAGGCCTGTTCCTTGGATTTCTTGATCCAAAGTTCTTCTGATCGGATCCGAAGCTTTCACCTTTCTCATACCCCAAGCCTTGCTTGTCAACTACCCTCTTTTGGATTTCAAGAAGAACTTCAAGTTGAGTAGAGCTTATCTTGAATTTATCTTTGTATTCATTTGTTGTTTGAAGATCCCTTTTAAGAGTGTCTATCTTTTTCTCAAGTTGTTATTCATTATCTCTTGCTTCTTCAAGAGTAGATTCTAAATGCCTGATTATTCTATCCATTTTGTGGTAGTCTTCTGACTTCTCCTTGACAGATTGTTTTAGATTATCTTCAATTTTTCTCTTCTCTTCAATTTCTTGGGTGAATTTCATAACCCCTGATTCCATTTCATGTCTTACCATAATGACCTCTTTTGATAGCTTCTCACATAACTTGTTCTTCTCATTCAGATCTTCATTAGTATCATTGGATTCACTTTAACTTGCTAATTACTAAAGTAGTTCCTTTCTCGTTTTCATAGAGATACTCAGTTTCTCTTTTAGTTCATTTATGAAATCATTAGCTTGTTTGAGTCTTTCCCTCAAGTTATTAAATTCAGAGTGAGATTGCCCAAGACCATCTAGGGAAGACTAAATTTGTTCCCTCATACCATACATATCCATTGAGATTCCCAAATCTTCCTCAAGCTGTTAGGCTCTGTTTGGAGGAACTTAGCTTTGATACCAATTGTTGGAAACAAGGTGGAGAATTGAGAGGGGGGGTGCATCAGTTATCTTAATAATTTAACTTTCTTTTCTTCTTTAACAATTAGTGCAGTATCAAAACATATGAGAATACATGAATATGAGAGCAGAAAAGAAATAAACACACATAATACAAGAATTTTTACGTGGAAAACCTTGTTAAGGGAAAAACCATGGGGTGACTAACCCAAGATTGTATTCTTTGTTAAAAGAATAGAAGTACAAAATGGCACTTGCCAATTAGGGCTCACTGCCTGAGCACACTTCTCACATGAGGCTCACTACCTACAAGTGACTCACTGTCTACAAGGTATAAAGAAAGTAACCAGGTGTTTGAACTGATCAGAGGCATCCACATGTGCTAAGGTTTAGTTCTGGTTACGCACAATAAACTAATCTACTGCACTTCATTCTTCCTCTACTTTAGTGTTGTTGTTCTGTCACATACCGGACTTGTATTATTGCTTCCACACCTATCTCTACCTTTCTTTGCACATTATCACACACCACACACACCTTCATACCAAAATCTATCTGGTATATATATCTGCATCAAGGATCTCAACATCTTTCTAGTCGGCATCCAGAATACTCAACATTTTCCCAACATACTGATCTGGCGGCTGAATCCATGCTTACTATGTGATGTGTATCAAGGACATAGACATAAAAGTCATCAATCATGTCAGCCAACCATGAATGATCCCCTCAAGTAGCTTGATCACTACCAATTTCTCATCCAGATTAAAGTCTGATGCTTTGTCAGTTGGTTCTTCCTCAGTCTGCTCTGCCTGTCAGGAACCCAACACTTAGATGCTCATATCTTTTCTCTCTTTCATCACCGGAGGCTCAATCTTTGGAATGTAGCAGTCATGGTACTCTTACTGACTTCCCCAAGTCCGTACTTTGCTAAGATACTTCCTCTAAGAGATCTGGACCTGATTGTCAGACCTTGCTGCATGCTTTGTTCTTGTTCACTGGACCAAAACACTCTTCAATCTGACTTCCAGTATAGACATACTATGTGTCGGGGATGAGTGGGATGAACTTTGTTGCCATTAATGATAACACTCATGAAGCCACACAGTATCTCTTGCCAACAATAGGAAGAACAGAAAATTGACTCTATCTCAGGCTGATTATGTTGAAAAGGTGTCGCAGAGAATCCATATGGAGATTGCAAAATCGATCAACACACCTCTGCCTAGTAATTTGAAATTGACTAAGGAGATGTCTCCTAAGACACAAGAGGAGGAAGATAAACTATCCAAGGTACCATATGCTTCATCTATAGGAAGTTTAATGTACGCCATGGTATGCACGAGACCAGATATTGCACATATTGTAGGAGTCGTAAGTAGGTATATGAGTCATCCTAGATTCGAGCATTAGACTGTGGTAAATTAGATTCTCAGATATTTGAGAGGTACATTCAATAAACACTTATGTTTTGGGGGCTCTAATACTGATTTAGTAGGTTATGTAGACTTAGATTCGGCAGGAGATATTGATACCAAGCAGAGTACTACAGGTCATGTCTTTACTGTAGGTAGGACAATAGTGAGTTAGATCTTGTGGTTGTAAAAGGTGGTTGCTTTATCCACCATGGAGGCAAAGTATGTAGTTGCAACAGAGGCAAGCAAGGAGATGATATGGCTGCAATCTTTCATGGAAGAATTAGGCAAACAACAAGATAACAGTTCTTTGTATACAGACAGTCAAAGTGCCATACATGTTGCAAAGAATTCTTCCTTACATTCAAAGACCAAACACATATAGCTTAGGTATCACTTCATCTGGTCGATGTTGGATGATGGATAGTTATGGCTGGAAAAGATACATACAGATGAAAATCTAGCAGATATGTTTATGAAGGCAGTGACAAGGGAGAAGCTGAGCTCATCTTCAGCTTCGGTTGGTCTTCAAGACTGAAAACAAAAAAATAGAATAACAGAGTCTAGGGTGCTTATTTCTAGTGGGAGCTACAAGGTCAATGGTGTTATGATTAGTCTCTAAGTGGGAGATGATATGGTGTGGAGTCTGATCTGTCTCCAAGTGGGAGATTGTTGTTATAAAGAGCCTAATCAAACTCGGAGGTTAAATTTTCCCCACTTTTATCAGCGCAGTTTCCCCCCAAATTATTTACCAGGGTCAAGGGGTAGTGTCCCTTGTGGGGGTTTGGGGGTAGCACCCCCAAGACGGGGTCAAGGGATAGCGGGAGTTATTTTTCTATTGGTCGACATAAAAAAACCATATTTTTGTAACTAACATAAGGCTTGATAAAAGTAGCTACGGGTTAGGGTTTCCATTGATGTATTGTAGCATTTGCAGTAGTATCGAGCTGCAAGGATTACTGGTTGTAATCAGTTTTGATTTACTGGATAATAATATTGGATTTTCTATTGGTGGATGTAGCCTGGGTTTGGGTGAACCATGTTAAAATGTGTCTCTCACTGTTATTATTTTTGTGTATTTCCATTCCTCTATTTAATCTTTATTTACATTTAATTGATATCTTCTGCATGCAATCCCTAACACTACCGACCCCACTTCCAAACATCTAACTCTTCCTCCAGGATGATACTCTCCTTCCTTCTTTGAAGGACGTTTCATTTTCCTGTTCACACTAAGGACCACAAAACCATGATCAGTGCATCATTATCATAACCCATAATTCAAATTATTTAATGTTCAAAAATAATTAACTACTAGGAATTAAGGTGTCTCAACCTTGGTAATTCCTTGCATTTATTATTGTAATGTAATTTATTTATTTAGCCTATGTTGCACATCTTATTTTGTCATTTAGTGTGAAGTGGCATGATGAGTTGTCACTCCACTTGTAAGATGACTAGGATGGTCAACTCACTCCATGTGGAGATAGGCGTCCCTTTTGAGTGGTAGAGGTTTTCTATCATTTGTCAGCATCTTGACTAGTGTGTAAGTGAATCTTGACTGAAACGGTTATGACATATTCCTATGATAGAATCTATGACATGTAAGAGCTAGAAATAGAAGGTTCTATGATAGGTGGAGACGTGTCACAAGGCATCTTAGAAGAAGGCATCTTTGGGCACCCCAAGGAGGGTTATGACATGTTGTAAGAGAATATGCTATTTATAGCCTGTTTATGATAGATTCTCTTACAACTGTAAGATATGATAGCTATGATGGATTCTATGACGGTTGTAAGTGTCGTAAGAGGATTTATCATTGTCCAACTTGGGAATAGGTGACCTCTTTGGGATGGGGTGAATTGACAAGTGTTAGGAACATCCTACAGTGTTGGACAAGTGTCCATAGGTGTGGGTTTTGGGCCATGAAGCCATGTTAGACACCCATATCAAGATAGAGCCTTTTTTTGCCTTATATTTTATATATAAACAGATGCTTTGGAGAGGAGAGGTATTATGTGATTAACAGGTACTGTTATGCTGCTAGTTTGTCTCTAGATATGAGTGTTGAAGACTCTTGAGAGCTTGCATTGTAAGTGTATTATAAACCATTTCAGTTTTGATAATACATTGTGCAGGTTTTGGAGTGTGGGGTTTTTCACCTGATAAGGGTTTTCCCCATGTATATCTTGTGTCTCTCTCTTTTGTCTCATTTCTATGTGTATGTGTATTTTTGCAATATCTCCATTGTTGTTGTTGTTAACATTCTATAATTGTAAGGATAAAAAAAATTTGCACTCTTCTCTCCTCTTTAGATTAGTGTAGGAAGTGATTTCCGCACACCTAGCTTTCTTTCAGTTGGTATCAGAGCCTGGCCAGTTTTGGTTCTAGCTGCTGGGTAGGGGTTTTTTGAGCTAATCTTAGGTTGAGCGGGAGTCTATGTAGAGTATTCTATATCTTGTTACATGAAGGAGATGACAACAACATCCATAAGAGTAGAGGTGGAGAAGTTTAATGGCACAAATTTTGAGTTGTGGAAACTCAAGATGGAAGATCTACTTATTGATCGTGACCTATGGGAAACTATTGATGGAACAAAACCTATGGCAATGTCACAAACTAATTGGGACCTTAAAGATTGGAAGGCTAAGGGTCTCATAAGACTCTGTCTAGATGACTCTATCCTGTTGAATGTCCATGAGGAGAAGACCACGAAAGTTCTTTGGAAGAAGCTAGGAGATGTTTATTAGGCCAAGTCCTTGGTGAACAAGCTTTTTCTAAAAAAGAAGCTATTTTCTCTAAAGATGGAAGACAGAGGATCTTTTGCGGACCATACGAATGCTTTCAACATGATTGTTGCATAGTTGACATCCGTGGGTGTGAAAATGGAGGAGGATCGGTGTATGGCATTGCTTTGTTCTTTGCCACATTCATGGGATCATCTTGTCATGACCATTAGAAGCACTACTACCACCTTCAAGATGGAAGATGTGGTGTCTTCATTGTTATCTAAAGAAATGTAGAGAAAGACATTTGATTCGGCCAAAGAAGCTCTTACGATTCGTGGAAGACCCAAAGAGAAAGGGAAGATCCAAATCCTGTGGGAGATCCAAATCTCCTGGAAAGTCCAAGGATCTTTGTTGGAACTATGGAAAAACTGAGCATTTTCGAAAGAAATGCAAAGAGGAAAAGAAAAAGAAGAAGAAGAATGCCCCATATTCAGATTCTAACAAGTCACAAGATGATGGTGAGGCCTTCATTGCATCCCTGGCTACCCATGCATACGATGATGTATCCAGATTCAGATTCTAACAAGTCCCAAGATGATGGTGAGGCCTTCATTGCATCCCTGGCTACCCATGCATATGATGATGTGTGGTTGATAGATTCTAGTGCATTATTCCACATGACCTTGCATTGAAGCTAGTTCACAAAGTATGAAGAGTTTGATGGTGGAAGAGTGTACCTGGGTGACGATTCTCTTCTAAAGATTGTTGGTCATGGAAGAGTCTTAATCTGATTCCTAGATGGATGAATGAAGGGGAACACTGGGGTTATGCACATCCTAGGCTTGGCACAGAACCTTCTTTCTATAAGTATGTTGAATGATGCAGGTGTGCAGGTTGTCTTTTTGAAGGATGGATGCAAGATGACTAGAGGATCTATGGTGCTTGCAAAGGGTACTCAGAGAGGTACTCTGTTTTAACTGGAGGCATGCACTTCATAGTGCAATAGTTCTTCTAACTCAAAGAAAAGAGTTGTAGTCACTTCATCCCCACCATCTGAATGAGCAGTGAAGAAATCTGTTGTAACACATTCTGATGGTAGTGCACATGCTTTGGAAGTTAAACTTCCTACTGAAAAGACTATGTTATGGAATTTGAGATATGGCCACATTGGTGAGAAGGGTCTTAGAACCCTGAAAAATAAAAACCTCATTGAGGGGTTAAATGATTGTGATCTTGAGTTTGACTTTTGTGAACATTGTATATATGGAAAGAAAAACTATGTTTAGTTTTACTCTAGTTCTCACAAGTCTTCTGGTGTGTTGGACCTTATTCATTCTTATGTGTTTGGTCCTATTAATGTTCCTTCGATTTCCAAATGTATATATTATGTATCTTTCATAGATGATTACAGTAAAAGGACATGGGTTTATTTTATTAGAAGCAAGACTAAAGTCTTTAGTCAGTTTAAAGAGTTTAAATCCTTTGCTAAAAATTAGACTAGTAAAAAGATTAAGTGTTTGAGAACTGATAACGGTGGTGAGTTTTGATTGACAAAGTTCGATAAGTTCTATAAAGAGCAAGGAATTGAAAGACATAAGACAAATCCATACACCCTACAACAAAATGGATTTGTAGAGAGGATGAACAGGACACTGATAGAGAAGGCTAGGAGTATGCTTAGTGGAGAAAGCCTCAAACAAATGTTTTGGGCTGAATTTGTTGCCACTGCTTGCTACCTAGTAAATAGGTCTCCTACATCAACTCTTGTTGGTAAGACACCTATGGAGGTGTGGTCTGGTAAGAAGCCTTTAGTTAGACATCTTCATGTTTTTGGTTGTGAGGCATATGCACATGTGCCTAGGGAGAAATAGTCTAAATTGGAGAATAAGGCTGTTAAGTATATTTTCATTGGCTATGGTGTCGATGTGAAAGGATACAATATTTGGGATCCTGTGGCTGAAAAAGTGTTGTATAGCAGAAGTGTTATCTTCAGAGAGCTAACACCTTCTTCCATTATTCTATAGCCAAAATAGATAGAAAAGAAAGAAGATGTGGTTCAGTTTCCTTCTACCCCTGAGAAGACTAAACTAACAAACCCTATGAGACCAGATGATGAGGAGAGCTCTAGCAGCTCTGAAAGCTTAGAAGAAGAAGCAAAACCTTAACCTCATCCATTGAGAAGGTCTACAAGAACAAGGAAGCAACCTGATAGGTTTGGCTATTCATTACTTGATTCTAGTTGTACTTTTGCCTTACTTACTAACACTGATGAGCCTAGAACTGTGAATGAGGCTATGGGCATGAAAGATGCAGGTTCCCGGAAGGAGGCTATGGAAGATGAAATGGCTTCTTTGGAGAAGAATAAAACATGGGACTTGGTGCCTTTGCCTGAAGGATGGAAACCCGTTGGATGCAAATGGGTGTTCAAGAAGAAATCTAGCGCAGATGGCAATGTTGAAAAGTACAAGGCTAGATTGATTGCGAAGGGGTATTCACAAGTGGAGAGAATTGATTATGGTGAAATTTTCTCTCCCATTGCAAAGCTGACATCCATTTAGTTCTTGTTATCTCTTGCAGCTGCTTATGACTTAGAGGTAGAATAGATGGATGTGAAGACAACTTTCCTTCATGGTGATTTGGAGGAAGTGATTTACATGTCACAGCCAGAGCATTACATAGAGAAAGGTAAAGAAAACTTGGTTTGCAAGTTGAAGAAGTCTTGGTATGGTTTGAAGCAGTCTCCTAGGATGTGGTATATGAAATTTGATGCCTTTGTGTTGTCCATTAGATTTATGAGATCAAAATCTGATCATTGGGTGTATTAAAAGTTTGACAATGATCACATTCTCATTATTGCATTATATGTTGATGATATGCTGTTGATTGGGAATGGTAAGACTATGATTTCTACTTTGAAGTCTCAGTTGTCAGTATAGTTTGAGATGAAAACTCTAGGGGTAGCTAGGTACATTCTAGGGATGGAAATCCGAAGAGATAGAGCTAACTAAAAACTTTGGTTAAGCCAGAGTAAGTATGTGAAGACCATGCTAGATAGGTTCAAAATGGCAAATTGTA
The DNA here is from genome assembly GCA_027924645.1 of Cunninghamia lanceolata. Taxonomy (NCBI): domain Eukaryota; kingdom Viridiplantae; phylum Streptophyta; class Pinopsida; order Cupressales; family Cupressaceae; genus Cunninghamia; species Cunninghamia lanceolata. The sequence continues at coordinate 38,174,759 of BSBN01000391.1, read as the reverse complement.
GACCATTGTGTGTTCTTGTTTCATTGGGGACAAAGTTATCTATTAATGATTGTCCAAAATCTCCTAGTGAGGTGGAAGACATGAGCAGAGTACCTTATGCTAGTGTTGTTGGCAGTTTCATGTATGCTATGGTCTGCATAAGACCAAACATTGACCAAGCAGTGGGAGTCCTTAGTCAATTTATGGCCAATCCTGGATGGGTACATTGTAATGCAGTCAAGGTAGGAGGGTTCAGTTAGTGACTATACAACCTTGCAACCTCAAATAATTAACACTATGGACATATAGATATGCAGCGAAAGCTTATAGTTTAACTACAAAAAGATAAAATGGATTCATGAACATATAACACAAGATTTATCCTGGGAAAACCCTAACAGGGAAAAACCCAACCTTCAAAGCTCATTCTTCATATATATTTGATCTCAAAACTCATTACACATGCCTCAAGGGCTTTGCAGATGCTAGGTCACAGCCCAAGGACTACAAAAGATCCAAACAACAAAATTTGTTCATGCTTTATTTCATCTACATCTCAATTCTCTGCTCCGTAACTCACTCTGCTTCCTTCTCTACTTTCTACTCTATTCTACTACTCAACCAGATCAAAAGAACTTAAGATCTTGTTTACATTCTTCATGCCATTGATCCCTCCCTTAGAAACAATCCTTTACCTCTTATTTATATCATCCACAAGACTTTGAATCATCATCAAGTTGGCCTAATTACGACGACTAGTTTATGAAATGTGTACACAAAATGGGTCAAGCCTAAACATAAGGCACTACTTCACAAATGCATAAAAATTCACGCAGACCCTACTGAAGGTAAGCTAGGTCCTTAAACTTCATCAACCAATTCTTCTTTTCACTCTGCAAGTCACGAGAATGATCCGCAAGCTGATTCAACCTCACTGAACATAGTTGGCTCTATTTTGTCAGAACAGTCAATCTTCAAACAGTGATAATTTTTCAGAATCAAAGCCAAACAATCTGAATTCTTGATATGTTGTAACTTCCTATGTCCGAATGCTAAGTCTATATCCACAGTCTCTCATACTCAAAATATGGAATTCTCCAAGGTCACTCTCTCTGCACACTCAAGTTACTGTCCACTATCCCAATGTTCTAAATTCTCTTGGATGCTTTTGCATCAGACTTCTGGATGCTCCTTGATGTAGAGGCACTAGGATAGATAGGGGATTCCACAAATTGACAAGGTTTTCTTCACACTCTAAAACCCAAATTCAAGGATCAACTTGCAAAAGTGGAAACAACATTTAACATCTTTGAAACCATCATGGAAAGATTTATTTGACATGCCATGGGACCCATCCAAACCATTGGTAAAGGCTAAACAAACTTGGTTTTGGTACTTCCTTCTTTAGGCCTCTAAACCCCTTGTAGCCCTAGAAACATAAATAGTTAGTAATAACTTTCAACATAGGCCTACAAACTTAGATCTGAGATAATCTAGAGATACCCATTTTAACTCCCCACAACATATTCCAAAATGGGTATGGGTTGTTTTGGACAGTATGGCCTAACCTATAACCCCTCCTAGTAGCCTAGAGCCCCAATTAGCCCTATTTTGTGAAGCAACCACCCTTTCAAAGATTCACAGAACTCAACCAATCATTTTGACATCTCAATCCCATGCCCAAACCAAGACTTTTTTAGGTTTTGAACCCCTACAGTTGACTGTTCTTGAAAATGTCTATGTGGTTCCTCAAATGGCTTAATACATGAGGATATTAAGCCCTCCTCATCCACATTTTGCATCCACCAACTCCCTCTTCTCTACAAACACTCCAATCAACAAAAACATGAAATAATACATCCATCCCACTAGTATTGTGGCACTGAGAGATAGTGGGATGGTTAGAAATACATTATTTTGACAAAACCCTGGGTTAGGGTTTAACAAGATAGTTTTTGGAAAAAGTCTTAGATCTCCCTACTACAGAGATTTCAAAGCACCCAACTAACTTCAAATGAAATATAATTCCATGCTTTACCAAATTAGATCATGAAGAAATGCAGATAGTACGGTACCTGTGTAGAGTATGGCTTGGAGCAGCGTTGTAATTCAGGAAAACAAAGTTTTTAGTGAGTAGTCCAGAAAAATGGATGTAAATCACTTCCTAGGCAATGTCAAGACATCAAAATGGATTCAATTAGAAGCTAATCCATTAACCTACTAATCCCACACACTTGGGGATCATGACTATTCCATACATGTAAATGGTACGGACTGTTCTAGCAGCAAACACAGAAAATACGCAAAAAATTATAGAGAATCAGTTGTTTATTGTTGAAACTCCTTCCACACTTCAAACTTCTCTTCTACTCCTCAATGATCAATGTTCAAGGCCTTTTAAGCTTGCACACACCTTGATAGACCACTTGGAGATAGTTTTGGTCGATGGGAAGGTTTATAATTGTCCTTCAACCATGGACTGCAACTAATTACATGTTTTAATAGAGTTGCATTGGTTGTTTGGGACTTGACAATGCCTTCAAACATATTTACAATGTAATTAAGCCTTGGACTAGGCATTAGACTTCTTGACACTACCCTACATGCCTTAGCAAGGCTTACAATCATGAATGCCTCAACCATGATAGTAACATGAAGAATTTTGGACATAGTCCTTATTACAAACAAGTGAATGGTCTTCTAAGACCTTATTGAAGCAACAAGACAACATGAACAACATGAAGACAAGGCATAAATCATATGGTCTCCTTGGTGCTCCTGCACCATACTCCCAGGGTGGAAAAGAGCTCAAGTCTCTTGAGGAATTAGATCAATAACTGTGACACAATTCTTCAAGATGTCTTCTTCACTCATCCAAGTGGCATCTTCAATGGGTAACCCACTCCATTTGATAAGGAACTATTTATAGGTCTTCTTTCTAGTCTTTTTTATGACCTTGGTATCAAGAATGCATTCCAACTTCAATGGTTGGCTGGGAAGTAGATCTTTTATCCAATCTTCATCTTCTTGGGCTGCATCAAGACTTGCAACATTATCACCCTTGTATGGAAACAAGTCAGCAGCATTGAAGACGGGAGAAATTTCCAAGCCTTGAGGAAGCTCAATCTCATAGGCATTGGACCCAAACTTGTGCACAATCTAGCATGGACCTATCTTCTTCATGAAGATTTTGGTTGGCTGCCCTTTTGGAAGTCTCTCCTTCTTCAAATGTGCCATGACCAAATCCCCAACCTTGTATTGCACATCTCTCCTTCTCTCATTGGCTTTCTCCTTGTACTTCTCATTGTTCCTTTGAAGAGTTTCTCTTACATTATCATGGATGTCCTTCATCGCCAATGCAAAGTCTTCACCTTGACCAATTTTCCTCTCTAATCCATTGTAGATCTCTCAATTCAAGAATACCTCTTGGGTGAACACCATAGACAACCTCAAATGGACTCCTTCCTGTGCTTCTATTGGTGGAGTTATTATAAGCAAATTCTTCTTGAGGGATGATCATATCCCATGCTTCTCCATGCTACTTTGTGAGACACCTGAGAAGATTTCCCAAGGACCTATTCACTACCTCAGTTTGGCCATCAGTCTGAGGGTGATAGGTTGAAGTGAATGACAACTGAGTGCCCAAATGCTTCCACAAAGTATGCCAAAAGTGGCCTACAAACTTTGGATCCCTGTCAGTCACAATGTTAAGAGGCAAACCATGGATTCTAACAATTTCTTTGAAGAACAAACTAGCAATGTGTGAAGCATCATTAGTGCATTTACATGGCAAGAAATGAGCCATCTTACTAAATCTATCCACTACAACAAAAATACTATCAAAGCCTCTTTGAGTCCTAGGAAGACCCAAGACAAAATCCATGCTAATACTTTCCCATGGCCTATGACGAACAGGAAGTGGCTAATACACACCAGCATTAGATGAAGTACCCTTTGCCCTTTGACAAATACTACGGCATTCAACAAATTTTCTGATATCTGATTGTATTTTAGGCCAAAAATAAAACCTCTTCACCTAATCCAATGTTTTATCCATCCCAAAGTGACCTCCTAGTCCACCACAATGTTTTTCCTTTATGATGTTCTCCCTCATGGAACACCTAGGAACACATAATTGGCTACCTTTGAACAACAACCCCTGCTGCAACAAAAATTTAGAAAAATTAGAATGATAAGAGTTTGAAAACTATGTACAAACTTCATATACCTCCTTGAAATCTTCATCATCCTGATACATATGTTTGAGAGCATCAACCCCTACACTTTGCATCTAAATTTCTTGAACCATGCACACCCTTCTACTCAATGCATCTGCCACTTTGTTGGCCTACCCCTTCGTTGGCCTGCCCCTTCTTGTGTTTGATTGAAAAAGTATATGCTTGGAGTTGTTCAACCCATTTCATATGCCTATGATTGAGTTTGTCCTGTGAATTTAGAAAACTAAGTGCATGGTTGTCAGTATAAACAATAAACTCTTTAGGCAAAAGATAGTGCCTCCATTTTTTCAAAGCTTGCACCATTGCATACAACTCCAAGTCATAAGTAGAATACTTTCTCTTAGCATCATTTAATTTCTCACTAAAGAAAGCAACTGGCCTACTTTCTTGACTTAGGAAAGCCCCTATAGCAAGGTTACTAGCATCACATTCCACCACAAACAACTTGTTAAAGTTGGGCAAAACAAGAATGGGCTATTGTGTTACTTTTTATTTCAGAATTTTAAAAGAATCATTGGCTGCCTTTGTCTAAGAAAACTTACATTTCTACCCCCCTTTGATGGTATCCAAAATTGGTGCATAAATATGACTAAAACCCTTTATGAACTTCCTATAAAATGTTTCCAAACCATGAAAACTTTTTACATCACTTGCTATTTTTGGAGTTGGCCATGACAAAATGGCGTCTACCTTTGTTGGATCCATCTTTAAACTACCTTGGGAAATGACAAAACCAAGATAGGTGAGTTCTTCCTTCATGAAGACACTCTTTTCCATGTTGATCATCAATTGTTCATTATATAACTTCTTCAAAACCTGATCCAAATGTTGCAAATGCTCTTCCATAGTCCTACTGAAAACAAGAATGTCATCAAGGTACACAACAAATTTGCCAATGAAATCCTTCAACACTTCATTCATGAGACGCATAAAAGTACTTGGGGCATTAGATAGACCAAATGGCATTACCAACCACTCATAAAGTCCCTCATTTGTTTTGAATGTTGTCTTCCATTCATCCCCTTGCTTTATCCTAATTTATGATACCCACTCTTAAGATCAATCTTAGAAAAGTATCTAGCCCCTCCCAAACAATCCATTAGGTCCTCAATCCTTGGCATAGGGAACCTATATCTTATAGTAATCTTATTAATGGCTCTATAATCCGTACACAACCTCCATTTACCATCCTTTTTAGGGGCTAGGACTATTGGGATAGCACATGGGCTAAGGCTCTTTCTCACCAATCCCTTATCCAACAACTCTTGCACTTGCTTGGCAATCTTGTCATTTTGAGAAGGTGTCATCTTGTATGCTACTTTGTTTGGCAAAGTAGATCCTAGTATGGAGTCAATTTGATGGCTTATGTCCCTAATAGGTGGCAACTCATTAGGGATTTCCTCTACCATGATACCCTTGTACTTCTCTAACAAATGTTGCACCTCCTTAGGAACCTCTTCCTCACTAGGATCATGCAAATTAGGACTATTTTTAGGCTTCAAAATTAGAGCATACCCTTAGGTTTTCCTCCTTAAGGGTGTCTAGAAACTCTTTACCACTCACAATCATGACACTTGACCCAACACTCTTCTCTACATTCTCATCAAGCAATGGATCCATTCTATACTTCCTACCATTATTGGTTATGATGAAAGAGTTAGATTTACCATCATGTTGGGATTAAACATCATATTTCCATGGATGACCTAACAACAAATGACAAGCATCCATGGGAATTATATCACACAAAATCTTATCCTTATATTCCCCTATCTCAAATTCTACCCATGATTGTTCATCTACCAAAACTTGTTGCCCCTTATTCAACCATGATACTTTATAAGGACTAACATGAGGAAGTCTTTTCAATTTCAACTTGTCTACCATTTCAATGGAAACCAAATTTTTAGTTGAACCTGAATCAACAATTACCTTGCAAATCTTACCATAGACCTTGCATGTTGTCCTAAACAATGTCTTCCTTTGAGGGGGTTCTTGTGTTTGAGGCACCTTCAACATGGTTCTCCTCATCATCAAACTTTCTCCTTCATGGATTGGGGCTGCACTTCCAATTGGAGAGTTAACACTTTGTCAATCTTCCTCTTGGATCAAGTGGTTCCTTCTCTCTCCTCCATGAGAGCTTGAGGCTTTCTTTTCAGGACATTTGAAGGCTGGATCTCCCACTTGGTTGCAATTGTACCACCTTCTTGTGAAGACATTAGGACCTCTACCTAGTCCACCAAATCTACCCCTTCCATTGGGTCTCCTTCCTTTAAAGCCTCCTCTAGAACCTGATTCTCCACTTTGTTCTTGGGAACTAGATTCCCCTTGACTCCTTTGGGACTGATTTCTGCCTCCAAAATTGCCCCTACCTCTGAAATGTTTGCCACCTCTTCCCCTATTTTTCTACTCACCTTTCCTTTTCAACTTCTCTTCATCCCCTAATGCCACTTGAAATCATTTGTCAATGGTTTCAGGGGTTAGTAGACTGATTTCATCTTGGCTATTAAACCTCAAACCATTTAGATACCTTGCCACTTTACCTTTCTCATCCTCCATGTATCCACAATGAAGAGAGAACTTTTGAAACTCCTCAGTGTAAGTGGCCACATCCAAATCTCTTTGCTTGAGATTTTGCATCTTCTTTTAGATTTGTACCTCATAGTTTGATGGAAGGAATTGGGACTTGATCCTCTCCAACATTCTGCTCCATGAAGAGATCATGCTCTTCCCATTCTTTACCCTCTCACCTTGGGTGTAATTCAACCATGTAAGGGCAACACCTTTGAGTTTAGTTTTTGCAAACTTCACCCTCTTGTTCTCAAGAACTTCTTTGTATTCAAAGTAGTTGTTTAGGGCCTCAATCCACTCCATGACTTCATCAGTATTCATCTTGCCACTAAATATGGGAATCTCCATCCGAGCCTCTGAAGAATCTTTGCCAGTTGCCTTGATGGCTTCAAGGAAATGTTTCTGATCTGCAGGTATCTCTGTCTCTTCTTGATCTTCTTCCTCCTCTTTTTCTTCCATTTCATCAAAACCTTCATCTACCCTCTTCCCTATCCTTAGTTCCTTCAACTCTTCTTGAAGTGCTTCCTTGACTCCACTCTTAATCTTCTCTTCCATCTCCTTGAACTTCTTAACCACTTCAGTGGTCATCCCTTTTGGAGGCATGTTACTAGCCTCTCCTTCACTCTCCTCTACTAACATATACTAGGTCTTACACAACCAACAACATAACATTTTATGGCTCTGATACCACTATGATGTAGAGGCACTAGGATAGATAGGGGATTCCACAAATTGACAAGGTTTTCTTCACACTCTAAAACCCAAATTCAAGGATCAACTTGCAAAAGTGGGAACAGAAGTTAACATATTTGAAACCATCATGGACAGGTTGATTTGACATGCCATGGGACCCACCCAAACCATTGTCAAAGGCTAAACAAACTTGGTTTTGGTACTTCCTTCTTTAGGCCTCTAAACCCCTTGTAGCCCTAGAAACATAAACAGTCAGCAATAAGCTTCAACACAGGCCTACAAACTTAGATCTAAGACAATCTAGAGATACCCATTTGGACTCCACACAATATATTCCAAAATGGGTATGGGTTGTTTTGGACAGTATGGCCTAACCTATAACCCCTCCTAGTAGCCTAGAGCCCTAATTAGCCCTGTTTTGTGAAGCAACCACCCTTCACAGAACTCAACCAATCATTTGGACATCTCAATCCCATGCCCAAACCAAGACTTTTTTAGGTTTTGAACCCCTATAGTCAACTGTTCTTGAAAATGTCTGTGGTTCCTCAAATGGCTTAATACATGAGGATATTAAGCCCTCCTCATCCACATTTTGCATCCACCAACTCCCTCTTCTCTACAAACACTCCAATAAAAAAAACATGAAATAATAAATCCATCCCACTGGTCTTGTGGCACTGAGAGATAGTGGGATGGTTAGAAATACATTATTTTGACAAAACCCTAGGTTAGGGTTTAACAGGATAGTTTTTGGAAAAAGTCTTAGATCTCCCTACTATAGAGATATAAAAGTACCAAACTAACTTCAAATGAAAGATAATTCCATGCTTTACCAAATCAGATCATGAATAAATGCAGACATTATGGTACCTATGCAAAGTACAGCTTAGAACAGTGTTGTAATTCAGGAAAATAGAGTTTTTAGTGAGAAGTCCCAGAAAAATGGATGTAAATCACTTCCTAGGTAATGGCAAGACATCAAAATGGATTCAATTGGAAGCTAATCCATTACCCTACTCAGCCCACACACTTGGGGATCATGACTATTCCATGCAAGTAAATGGTATGGACTGTTCTAGCAGCAAACACATAAAATACACAGAAAATTGCAGAGAATCGGTTGTTTATTGTTGAAACTCCTTCCACACTTCAAACTTCTCTTCTACTCCTCAATGATTAATGTTCAATGCATTTTAAACCTAAACACACCTTGACAGACCACTTGGAGATAGTTTTGGTCGATGGGAATGTTTATAATTGTCCTTCAACCATCGACTGCAACTAATTACATGTTTTAACAAAGTTGCATCAGTTGTTTGGGACTTGAAAATGCCTTCATACATGTTTACAATGTAATTAAGCCTTGGACTAGGCATTAGACTTCTTGACACTACCCTACATGCCTTAGCAAGGCTTATAATCATGAATGCCTCAACCATGACAGTAACATGAAGAATTTTGGACATAGTCCTTATTACAAACGAGTGAATGGTCTTCTAAGACCTTATTGAAGCAACAAGACAACATGAACAACATGAAGACAAGGCATAAATCATATGGTCTCCTTGGTGCTCCCACAACACTCTTGCATCAGAATTTTGGATGCTACTACATTAGACTCTTAGGGTTATTTAAAAAGTGAGCCTCTTCACTTTGGTCTGTATTATGTCAGATTCAATGTTGTTGCTTTAAATGGGTTCAGTGATCTGTTCACAGGTACTTACAACTACCTCAAAGTTGGCAGTCTTTTCAAGTCCACCCTACACAACTACCTCAAATTCTTCTAAGGTCGGCATCTACCTGCAAGCCTTGCACTACCTCTATGATCAGCGATTTGAGCAAGTCTTCTCCGCAAGCTGCCTCAAGATCAATGTCTGTTTCAACCAATAAAGAGTCATCTAATACCAATATGCATCCTCTGAAACAATAAAGTCACTTCTTGATACATTCTTGAATTCTCCTCTACAACTTTGCCTAATTCCAGGTTTCCTCCACACAATCTTACAGCCTCCACTCTGCTACATTGCTTATGTACTTCACTTTACTTCCCTTACCATATTCACTTCAATCCGGTACACAATCCTTTCCCTTCGGTACAATATCTTGTCATGAACTCTTTCTCTTCTATTCTTTACACTTGTTCACACAAAATTTTCTTGTACTATAACAAAATTCTTCTCAAGATTAATGCTTCACCTTCTTCTGGTTTCTCTATTATACTCAATGATTCAAAAGGTTCTCCTTCCTCTTCTCCAAAAATATCTCTGCATCACTTTTTTCTCATTCCTCTATCGAACTTAGTGATTCAATCATCTCTTCTTCTTCTGCACAAATCATTTATGTATCAACAGGTTTTTCAACCTCTGCACAAACTATCTCTAAATTACTTATTGCTTCATCTTTATCAGCTTCTTTAGTTACACGTTCTTGATGACTTTCCTTGCTTGATTCTTTTCTCCTCCAAACTTGAAAATAAGTTCTTCTTGCAAATCCTCTTCAATTCTTCTGGTATCTTACACTATGATAAGAATTATGATTCATGTCACTTCTCCCTCTCTAGTTTGAATTTCTTTCCATGTTCCGCTCCACATAAGGTCTTCTTTCTTTGTATCTTGATCCAACATATGAACACTTCAGTCTATATCTTCCTCTAAACATACAGGTAACATGTTTCCATTCATGTCCATCAATCCATCCATAGTTCTTCTATATACAACTTGTCATAGGCTTTCTTATCTTTAACTTATTCCAACATAAATTTTTAGAATGGTTCCTCAATCCACATAACTTACAAGGCTGTATATCCCAACAAGATTCCTCTTCATGTCCATGCCTATTACAATGTGAACAAAACATACCTTTTCTGCTTTTATTTGATTTTAAGTTTTCCATAACTTCCTTAGCTCTGTCATATCCAATCCCTTCACTCATTGATCTGATCACTGGTTCAATAGGTTCTATAATTCCTTGCTATTGCTTTCCCAATCCTTGTCCTTCATATCACATTCTTTGCATGATTTTGAAACAAATACCATGACCAACAATTCCAAGTTTAGTCACATTGTCATCTTCATTATCACTTCCAAAAGAAACTTCTGCATCATCACACAAATCATTAGTATCACAAGAAACATCACAAAGTTCAGGTTTAGATCTCAGGTTTTCATTCTCTTTTATGCATGCTACAATTGATTGCTCTAACTAATTAACTTGTTCTCTCAAATCTGATATTTCATTTTTCTACAAACTATTTTCTCTCTTCAATTCTTCCAAACTTTCTTCTAGATCTATGTTCCTCTATTCAACCTTATAAAAGAACTTAAATCCTTCTTCTAGTTTTGGAAATTTCTTTTCAACATCTTCAAACAATTTTAGCTCTACCTCTAGGTCTTCATTTCTACTTCTTACATCTTCCAGTTCTTCTTTAAGGGCATCCAACTTGTCCACTCCTAGATCCTTCATTTTCTCCAACAATGATGAATTATATTTCTTGATTTCACACAATTCTCCTTCCAAAATATCTTTTTCACACATTAGGGTTTCATTTTCTCTCTTCATCCTCTTTCTAATCTTCCCCATTGCAACAAATCAAATAAACAACTTAATTTTGAAAAGTTTACCCGAATCCTTGCCTTGATCTTTCTTCCATGATGGTTTACGTATACTCTAGGGTTTCATACAACACTATCAGATTCGTCACCTTCTAACAGACTCGTAATTAGCCTAGCAGATTTGAAACCAACTCTTATACCACTTAATGCAGTCAAGGTAGGAGGGTGTAGTTAGGGACTATCCAACCTCGCAGCCTCAAATAATTAACTCTATGGACATACAGATATGCATAGGAAGCTTATAGTTTAACTACATGAAGATAAAATAGATTCATGAACACATAACACAAGATTTATCTTGGGAAAACCCTAACAAGAAAAAACCTAGCCTTCAAAGCTCATTCTTCATATATATTTGATCTCAAAACTCATTACACGTGCCTCAAGGGCTTTACAGATGCTAGGCTGCAACCTAGGGACTACAAAAGATCCATTCAACAAAATTCTTTCATGCTTTCTTTCATCTATATCTCAATTCTCTACTATGTAACTCACTCTTCTTCCTTCTCAGCTTTCTACTCTGTTCTGCTGCTCAATCGGATCAAAACAACTTAAGATCTTGTTTACATTCTTCGTGCCATTGATCCCTCCCTTAGAAACAATACTTTACCTCTTACTTATATCATCTACAAGACTTCAAATCATCTTCAAGTCATCCTAATTGTAACGGCTAGTTTATGAAATGTGTACACAAAATAGGTCAGGCCTAAATGTAAGGCACTACTTCACAAATGCATAAAACTTCATGCAGACCCTACTAAAGGTTAGCTAGGTCCTTAAACTTCATCAACCAATTCTTCTTTTCACTCTACAAGTCACGGGAATGATCCGCAAGCCGATTCAACCTCACTAAACACAGTTGGCTCTATTATGTCAGAATAGTCAATCTCCAAACAATGATAACTTTCCAGAATCAAAGCCAAATGATCTGAATTCTTGATATGTTGTAACTTCCTATGTCTAGATGCTAAGTCTATATCCACAGTCTCATACTCAAAATATAGAATTCTCCAAGGTCACTCTCTTTGCACACTCAAGTTACTGTCCACTGTCTCAGTGTTCTAAATTCTTCTGAATGCTTCAGCATTAGACTCCCAGATGCTCTTGTATCAGACTTTTGGATGCTCCTACATTAGACTCTTAGGTTTATTTGAAAAGTAAGCCTCTTCACTTTGGTCTATATTATGTCAAATTCAATGTTGTTGCTTTGAATGGGTTTGGTGATCTGTTCACAGGTACTGGCAACTGCCTCAAAGTCGAGGGTATGTTCAAGTCCACCCTACACAACTACCTCAAATTCTTCTAAGGTTGGTGTCTACCTTGAAGTCTTACACTTCCTCTATGATCGGTGATCTGAGCAAGTCTTCTCCACAAGCTGCCTCAAGATCAATGTCTTTTTCAACCAATAAAGTGTCATCCAATACCAATATGCATCCTCGGGAACAATAAAGTCACTTCCTGATACATTCTTGAATTCTCCTCTGCAACTCTGCCTAAGTCCAGGTTTCCTCTACACAATCTTATAGCCTCCACTCTACTACATTGCATATGTACTTCACTTCTGTTCCCTTACCATATTCACTTCAATCTGGTATACAATCATTTTCCTTCGGTACAATATCTTGCCATGAACTCTTTCTCTACTATTCTTTACACTTGTTCACATAAAATTTTCTTGCACTATAACAAAATTCTTCTCAAGATTAATGCTTCACCTTCTTCTAGTTTTTCTATTATACTCAACAATTCAAAAGGTTCTCCTTCCTCTTCTGCAAAAACTATCTCTACATCAATTTCTTCTCATTCCTCTGTCAAACTTAGTGATTCAATTAGCTCTTCTTCTTTTGCACAAATCATTTCTGTATCAACAGGATTTTCAACCTCTACACAAACTATCTCTAAATTACTTATTGCTTCACCTTTATCAACTTCTTTAGTTACATGTTCTTGATGACTTTCCTTGCTTGATTCTTTTCTCCTCCAAACTTGAAAATAAGTTCTTCTTGCAAATCCTCTTCCATTCTTCTGGTATCCTGCACTATGATAAGAATTATGACTCCTATCACTTCTCCCTCTATAGTTTGAATTTCTTTCCTTGTTTCACTCCACATAAGGTCTTCTTTCTTTGCATCTTGATCCAACATATGAACACTTCAGTGTATATCTTCCTCTAAACATACATGTAACATGTTTCCATTCTTGTCCTTAAATCCATCCATAGTTCTTCTATATACAACTTGTCATAGGCTTTCTTCTCTTAACTTATTCCAACATAACTTTTCAAAATGGTTCCTCAATCCACATAACTTACAAGGGTGTATATCCCAACAAGATTCCTCTTCATGTCCATGCCTATTACAATGTGAACAAAACATACCTTTTTTGCTTTGCTTTGATTTAAAGTTTTCCATAACCTCCTTAGCTCTATCATATCCAATCCCTTCACTCATTGATCTGATCACTGGTTCAATATGTTCTATAATTCATTGTTGTTGCTTTCCCAATCCTTGTCCTTCATATCCCATTCTTTGCATGATTTTGAAACCAATACCATCACCAACAATTCTAGGTTTAGTCACACTGGCATCTTCATCATCACTTCCAAAAGAAACTTTTGCATCATCACACAAATCATTAGTATCATAAGAAACATCACAAATTTTAGGTTTAGATCTCAGGTTTTCATTCTCTTTTTTGCATCCTACAGGTGACTACTCTAACTGATTAACTTGTTCTCTCAAATCTAATTTTTTATTTTTCTACAAACTATTTTCTCTCTTCAATTCTTCCAAACTTTCTTCTAGATCTCTATTCCTCTATTCAACCTTATAAAACAACTTAAATCCTTCTTCTTGTTTTGCAAATTTCTTTTCAACATCTTCAAACAATTTCAGCTCTACCTCTAGGTCTTCATTTCTGCTTCTTCTTCCAATTCTTCTTTAAGGGCATCCAACTTGTCCACTCCTAGATCCTTTATTTTCTCCAACAATGCTAAATTATATTTCTTGATTTCACACAATTCTCCTTCCAAAATATCTTTTTCACACATTAGGGTTTCATTTTCTTTCTTCATCCTCTTTCCAATCTTCCCCACTACAACAAATCAAATAAACAACTTAATTTTGAAAATATTACCTGAATCCTTGCCTTGATTTTTCTTCCATGATGGTTTATGTATACTCTAGGGTTTCACACAACACTATGAGATTCACCACCTTCTAACAGACTTGCAATTAGCCTAGCAGATTCGAAACCAACTCTGATACCACTTAATGCAATCAAGGTAGGAGGGTCCAGTTAGGGACTATCCAACCTTGCAGCGTCAAATAATTAACTCTATTGACATACACATATGCAACGGAAGCTTATAGTTTAACTACAGAAAGATAAAATAGATTCATGAACACATAACACAAGATTTATCCTTGGAAAACCCTAACAAGGAAAAACCCAGCCTTCAAAGCTCATTCTTCATATATATTTGATCTCTAAACTCATTACACATGCCTCAAGGGTTTTATAGATGCTAGGCCACAACCTAGGGACTACAAAAGATCCATACAACAAAATCCTTTCATGCTTTCTTTCATCTACATCTCAATTCTCTGCTCTATAACTCACTCTTCTTCCTTCTCTCCTTCCTACTCTGTTCTGCTGCTCAACCGGATCAAAACAACTTAAGATCTTATTTACATTATAATGTGCCATCGATCCCTTGCTTAGAAACAATCCTTTACCTCTTATTTATATCATCCACAAGACTTCAAATCATCATCAAGTTGGCCTAATTGCAACGGCTAGTTTATGAAACATGTATACAAAATAAGTCAGGCCTAAACGTAAGGCACTACTTCACAAATGCATAAAACTTCACGCAAACCCTACTAAAGGTTGGCTAGGTCCTTAAACTTCATCAACCAATTCTTCCTTTCGCTCTACAAGTCATGGTAATGATTTGGAAGCTGATTCAACCTCACTGAACACAGTCAGCTCTGTTCTGTTAGAACAGTCAATCTTCAAACAACGATAACTTTCTGGAATCAAAGCCAAACAATATGAATTCTTGATATGTTGTAACTTCCTATGTCCAAATGCTAAGTCTATATCCACAGTCTCTCACACTCAAAATGTAGAATTCTCCAAGGTCACTCTCTCTGCACACTCAAGTTACTATCCACTGTCTCAGTGTTCTAAATTTTTTCGGATGCTTTTGCATCAGACTTCTGGATGCTCCTGCATCAGACTTTCAGATGCTCCTACATTAGACTCTCAAGTTTATTTGAAAAGTGACCATCTTCACTTTGGTCTATATTATGTTAGATTCAATGTTGTTGCTTTGAATGGGTTCGGCGATCTATACATAGGTACTTGCAACTGCCTCAAAGTCAGTGGTCTGTTCAAGTCCACCCTGCACAACTGCCTCAAATTCTTCTAAGGTTTGCATCTACTTGCAAGCCTTGCACTGCCTCTATGATCAGAGATCTGAGCAAGTCTTCTCCGCAAGCTGCCTCAAGATCAATGTTTGTTTCAACCAATAAAGAGTCAGATAATACCAATATGTATCCTCTGGAACAATAAATTCACTTCCTGATACATTCTTGAATTCTCCTCTGCAACTCTGCCTAAGTCCAGGTTTCCTCTACACAATCTTACATCCTCCACTCTACTACATTGCTTATGTACTTCACTTTACCTCCCTTACCATATTCACTTCAATCTAGTACACAATCATTTTCCTCTGGTACAATATCCTATCATGAACTCTTTCTCTGCTATTCTTCACACTTGTGCACACAAAATTTTCTTGCACTATAACAAAATTCTTCTAAAGATTAATGCTTCACCTTCTTCCAGTTTGTCTATTATACTCAATGATTCAAAAGGTTCTCCTTCCTCTTCTCCAAAAACTATCTCTGCATCACTTTCTTCTAGTCCCTCTGTCAAACTAAGTGATTAATTAGTTCTTCTTCTTCTGCACAAATCATTTCTATATCAATAGGCTTTTCAACCTTTGCACAAACTATCTCTGAATTACTTATTGCTTCACCTTTATCATCTTCTTTAGGTACACATTCTTGATGACTTTCCTTGCTTGATTCTTTTCTCCTCCAAACTTGAAAATAAGTTCTTCTTGCAAATCCTCTTCCATTCTTTTGGTATCCTACACTATGATAAGAATTATGACTCCTATCACTTCTCCCTCTGTAGTTTGAATTTCTTTCCTTGTTCTGCGCCACATAAGGTCTTCTTTCTTTGCATCCTGGTCCAACATATGAATGCTTTAGTCTATATTTTCCTCTAAACATACAGGTAGCATGTTTCCATTCCTATCCATCAATCCATCCATAGTTCTTCTGTATACAACTTGTCATAGGATTTCTTCTCTTTAACTTATTCTGACATAACTTTTCAGAATGGTTCCTCAATCCACATAACTTACAAGGGTGTATATCCCAACAAGATTCCTCTTCATGTCCATGCTTATTACAATGTGAACAAGACATACCTTTTCTGCTTTGATTTGATTTAAATTTTTCCATAACCTCCTTAGCTCTGTCATATCCAATCCCTTCACTCATTGATCTGAACACTGGTTCAATAGGTTCTATAATTCCTTGTTGTTTCTTTCCCAATCCTTGTCCTTCATATCCCATTCTTTGCATGATTTTGAAACCAATACCATCACCAACAATTCAAGGTTTAGTCAAACTATCATCTTCATCATCACTTCCAAAAGAAACTTATGTATCATCACACAAATCATTAGTATCATAAGAAACATCACAAAGTTCAGGTTTAGATCTCAGGTTTTCATTCTCTTTTCTGCATGCTACAAGTGACTGCTCTAACTGATTAACTTGTTCTCTCAAATTTGATATTTCATTTTTCTACAAACTATTTTCTCTCTTCAATTCTTCCAAACTTTCTTCTAGATCTATGTTCCTCTATTCAACCTTATAAAACAACTTAAATCCTTCTTCTAGTTTTGGAAATTTCTTTTCAACATCTTCAAACAATTTCAGCTCTACCTCTAGTCTTCATTTATGCTTCTTACGTCTTCCAGCTCTTCTTCAAGGGCATCCAACTTGTCGACTCCTCGATCCTTCATTTTCTCCAACATTGCTGAATTATATTTCTTGATTTCACACAATTCTCCTTCCAAAATATCATTTTCGCACATTAGGGTTTCATTTTCTTTCTTCATCCTCTTTCCAATCTTCCCCTTTCTAAAAAATCAAATAAACAACTTAATTTTGAAAAGCTTACCTGAATCCTTGCCTTGATCTTTCTTCCATGATGGTTCATGTATACTCTAGGATTTCACACAACACTTTATCGGATTCGCCACCTTCTAACAGACTTGCAATCAACCCAGTAGATTCGAAACCAACTCTGATACCACTTAATGTAATCAAGGTAGAAGGATCTGGTTAGGGACTATCCAACCTTGCAGCCTCAAATAATTAACTCTATGGACATACAGATATGCAGCGGAAGCTTATAGTTTAACTATAGAAAGATAAAATAGATTCATGAACACATAACACAAGATTTATCCTAGGAAAAACCTAGCCTTCAAAGCTCATTATTCATATATATTTGATCTCAAAACTCATTACACATGCCCCAAGGACTTTACAGATGCTAGGCCACAACCCAGGGACTACAAAAGATCCATACAACAAAATTCTTTCATGATTTCTTTCATCTACATCTCAAATCTCTACTCTATAACTCACTCTGCTTCCTTCTCTACTTTCTACTTTGTTCTTCTACTCAACCAGATCAAAACAACTTAAGATCTTTTTTAAATTCTTCATGTCATTGATCCCTCCCTTAGAAACAATCCTTTACCTCTTATTTATATCATCTGCAAGACTTCAAATCATCATCAAGTCGGTCTAATTGCAATGGCTAGTTTATGAAATGTGTACAGAAAATAGGTTAGGCCTAAATGTAAGGTACTATTTCACAAATGCATAAACATTCACATGGACCCTACTGAAGGTTGGCCAAGTCCTTAAAATTCATCAACTAATTCTTCTTTTTGCTCTGCAAGTCATGGGAATGATCCGCAAGCTGATTCAATGTCACTAAACACAGTCAATCTTCAAACAGAGATAACTTTTTAGAATCAAAGACAAACAATCTGAATTCTTTATATGTTGTAATTTCCTATGTCCAAATGCTAAGTCTAGATCCACAGTCTCTTATACTCAAAATCTTGAATTCTCCAAGGTCACTCTCTCTGCACACTCAAGTTACTGTCCATTGTCTTAGTGTTTTAAATTCTTTCAGATGCTTCTGCATCAGACTTTTGGATGCTCTTGCATCAGACTTTTGGATGCTCTTGCATCAGACTTCCGAATGCTCCCGCATCACATTGGGATGCAGTTAAGCGAGTGTTTAGATATTTGAGGGGTACTTCAAGTATTCCATATGCTATCATGATAATTCTACAGGACCTCATGATTTAGTTTATATTTATGGATTTGTGGATTCTGATTGGGTAGGTGACATTGACAGTAAGAGATCCACCAGTGCTTATGTGTTCACTATGTTCGGTGGTGTAATTAGTTGGATGAGTAAGTGACAACCTGTGGTTGCTTTGTCCATGACAGAAGCTGAGTATATGGTAATAACTCATGCTTGCAAGGAAGCCATTTGGCTTAAGAGATTGTGATCAAATATTGGTGTTGATGCAAGACAGATTACGATTTGTTGTGACAATCAGAGTGTGATTTGCCTAGTGAAGAATCCAACTTTCCATGCCATAACAAAGCATAGTGATGTACTGTTTCACTTCGTGTGAGACATGGTAGAGGATGGGAAGGTGAATTTGGGGAAGGTAGATACTTTGAAGAATCTTGCATATGCATTGACGAAACCAATGGGCACAGACAAGTTTAGATGGTGTTCATAGTCTATGGTCCTCTTGGGCTATAGTAGTTAAATCTTGTTATTTCTATTGGCTCTTACAAGGTGTTTGACAAGTGGGAGAATGTTAGGAATTAAGGTGTCTCAACCTTGGTAATTCCTTGCATTTATTATTGTAATGTAATTTATTTATTTAGCCTATGATGTAATTTTGTTGCACATCCTATTTTGTCATTTAGTGTGAAGTGGCACGATGAGTTGTCACTCCACTTGTAATGTGATTAGGATGGTCAACTCACTCCATGTGGAGATAAGCATCCCTTTTGTGTGGTAGAGGTTGTTTTCCATGTGTCAACATCTTGATTAGTGTGTATGTGAATCTTGACTGAAATGGTTAAGACAAAATCTATGACATGTAAGATTCAGAAATAGAAGGTTCTATGACAGGTGAAGACATGTGTCAGAAGGCATCTTTGGGTGCCCCAAGGAGGGATATGACATGTTGTAAGAGAATATACTATTTATAGCATGTTTATGACAGATTCTCTTACACTGTAAGATATGATAGATATGACAGATTCTATGACGGTTGTAAGTGTCGTAAGAGCATCTATCATTGTCCAACTTGGGAATAGGTGACCTTTTTGGGATGGGGTGACTTGACAAGTGTCAGGAACATCCTACAGTGTTGGACAAGTGTCCATAGGCATGGGTTTTGGGCCATGAGGCCATATTGTACGCCCATCTCAAGATAGAGCCATTTTTTGTCTTGTATTTTCTATATAAATAGGTGCTTTGGAGATGAGAGGTATTATGTGATTGACAGGTACTATTATGTTGTCAGTTTGTCTCTAGATACGAGTGGCGAAGACTCCTGAAAGCTTGCATTGCAAGTGTATTGTAAACCATTTCAGTTTTGATAATACATTGTGCAGGTTTTGGAGTGTGGGGTTTCTCACCTGATAAGGGTTTTCCCCACATATATCTTGTGTCTCTCTCTTCTATCTCATTTCTGTGTGTATGTGTATTGCTGCAATATCTCCATTGTTGTTGTCAACATTCTATAATTGTAAGGATAAAAATGAATTTGCACTCTTCTCTCCTCTTTAGAGTGTAGGAAGTGATTTCCACACACCTAGCTTCCTTTCATTAACATCAGTCATTAACCTCATAATCAAAGGTTAAATCAGATATTTCCACAATATCATATCATCAAACTCTTAACTAGTCCTCTCGATTACCAAGTAAGAGTAAGATTAAGCTAATCACAGGTTAGGTATGTAACACATTTTGTCCCATTTTGCTATTTTTTCCTTCCATTTTCTTCCTCTTTCCATCTAAATCTCTCTCCACCAAATGGAAGCATGACCCTTTAATCTGGTTTTTACAAGCCTTACTCTATCAGGGTCCTCAATTTCCTCAAATTCAAAATACTCCATATCATTAATCCAATCTATCAACTCCTCTGGATTCAAATTACCATTAAAGGTAGGAACATCAATCTTTCGCCTCTTTCCAATCTTTGAAAGGGCTCTCAACAATGGGTCATTTGCAAATTTTGTAGCTGCATCTCTTTGCTCACTTGTGAGGTTCGCATTCTCTGAGGTTTCTTCTTGTTCATCACTCTTTGGTTCTCTTCTATGAGAAAACCCTCTTATTATTTCTTCTTGTAGTGTTTCTAATTGTCTCCTCAAAGCTCCAAAATCATCATCATGGACAAAATTATCTACTCTTCCTCTTCCTCTACCCCTACCTCATGGGACTCCTCTAGCAAATATTTCTGCAACACCACAACTCACAAGTCCTGGTGTAAACTACCTCTCTTCGGTGATTTGTTTACACACAAGATCAAACCTAGCTATGATACCACTAATGAACTAAGGGCTGTAACAAACATATCTCATATGCAATTTCCCACACACATAGGTAGAATTAAAACTGCTTTCACTACAGAAAATATTTGCACAGTTAATTTCAAATCTAGTTTGCAAGTTGCAACCAGTCCTTCATACATTCATCTAATTTAATAAAATGAAATTATAGAAGTCCAAAGAGGACAATGGAGCTGTAATAAACCCTTACAAATCTACAAAAATAAAAAACAAATTAGTTTGCTACAGCAAACCAAAGTCTCACCAAACTTCTCCTTCCAACTCCTACAAAATCACAACAAACAATTATGCAGTTGCAACTAGTTCTTCTCGCATCACAATGGATGTAAGAAAAGATCCAAATCTGCAACAACACACTTCCAAAACCCACTTGGAGGTCAACAACACCTCCCCTCTATCTCTCCTTCAACCTGGAAAAACTCCCCTAAAATTAATTGATTTTCTTTTTCTATCTCCTTCCAATTTGCATGAAATGTATTTTTCATTCATTTGATTTTCATTTCATTGCATTCCACATGCCAAGTTAGAAATGCAACATCCCCCTATTGGGAAAAAATCCAATTTTTATTTATTTTAATCAAATAAATTGACTAAAATAAGCCATTCAAACTTTGTGCCTTGCCATTCTTTGTGGTGGTGGTATTTTTGGCTTTCTTGTTTTTATGCATTAAAGCAAAAATTAGATTTCCTTATCTTGGGCTCCCACTCTCTCCATCCCTATTTTTTAGGGGGTTTAGGAATCTTTAATTTTCTATTTTAAATTAAATTGGAAGCCTCCAAAAAACCCACGTCCATTTTTGCTTTTTCTAGATTTTTTTTGTGATTTTAAAGCACAACCTCCACTATCTCCTATATCCTGCTTTTCCCAAATTAACTCCAAATTGCAATTTTAATATAAAAATATGACATGACATCCAAATGAATAGAAAAATTAATTTCACAAGACAAAATATGAAATTCAAAGCACTCCAAAAATGCAACATAAAAATTAAACATATTTTTGATTGACATTGGATTGCCACTATGCCATGGATGCTCCTGCATCATAAGCTATGCAAAATGATACATATGGCCCTTGATAATCCATATCTATTAGAGTGGTCATTCATAAGTACAAAATTTAGTAGTTAGGACTTGGTGACAAATGTGAATAGTATTGTTGTCACCTAAATTTGCACTTTGTTGACCACTTAGCTGATTTTTTCTTTTTCCCCTTTATCGGAGAAAACTCTCCTTTACGAATTATTTATGTGTTGCTTTTCCCTCTTCAGTTAGTGAAGTTTCCATTTGGAAAACCATCTCCTTTGTCTTTATCTTTGTTCCTTGCTGACCCCTTAGTTGGAAAATCACCTTCTCGGTAAACCCCAAGAATCATGAACTTGTCAGTACGTTCGCCATTTCGTGAACTTACCAACCAAGCAATCAGCTTCCCTTTCCTTAGTCTTTGGCCAAATATCATCTTTCTTGCAACTTCTTCCTTCCTCTTTTCCTCTTTAGTCAGTAATTTTTCCAATCGACGAACCATTTGGTTCGCGAACCCTTCTTTTTTCTGACAACTCTTCCTTCATCCCCTTGTCCTGCTCCTTCATTCCTTAGTCGAGAATTTCACTGATTGCTAAACTTGTTGATCGGTGAACTTTAAGTTGGCCAGACTTAAAATTTGTTAACTAAGACAAACTTGTCTTCCTTCAGCCTTCCTGTCAGAGCTTCTTCCTTTGTCAGTGAACTGACTGATCAATGAACTTGTCGATCGGCGAACTTAAGGTTCGCCAAACCTAAAATTTGTCGATAAAGGCAAAAGACAGAGGCAAAACACTTACAATTTTTGGGGATTTTGAAAGGAGACTATTTCCATTTAGGATTTCTCAGATTGGATATTTTTGATGGAAGAAGATGGGATTTTTTTGGGTTATTTTAGCCTGGGCAAAATATGACAACATTTTGGCAACTATGTAGGGGTGTTTGTCTGCTAAACATAGGGATCCAATGGCCTTATCAATCTATTGGGCACAGAGTCAAAAAGGGCACTGTAGCAAACTAAAACAAGGGGTTGGCCAAACCAACACAAAACTAAACATGCCTCCAAACCATAAAACAAACAAAGCAAACAAGCTCCTAATGAGGATGCTACCTATGCAAGAGCACTTAGAGGAAGGAAAACTAAAATAGAAACAAAACTAACCTAAACCTAAACTAACAACTAGAAAAAGTTGACTTAAACAAAGCTATTAACTAGTTCTTCAAAATAACTGCCCTTTCTAAACAATTTACAATGCTTTCCTAGCTTATAGGTAGCTAACATGAGGTGGGGAAGGGATGGGTTTTCCAGAAATTGGCAAAACACTTCCTGAAGAATGGGAACAAACTCACTTACCTACTTGAACTAATTGTTGATGCAGCTGCCTAGAAGTGGATAAATGGGCTGATCTAGCCCTTCTTGATGTTCAACTTCATGCTTTGAAGTAAGCATAACAGGTGGTGATTCTTCATGATTTGTCTCTAGCTAGGCTAGATGTCTGATAGGACATCCCCTTGAAATGACATGCAAATCAATAGAGTTGATCTTATGCCTCTACTCTAACTCATCATCATTCTATTGCTAGTATGAATGCTCTAGCTCTTGTGGCCCAACTGGAAAAATGGCTACCTCCACCTTCTGCATAAGATACTCATGTTTTCTTAAATTAGGCTAAAAAAATGAGCCGTGTACCTACTCAATGGTGAAATCTCCTCCACCAAGAAGATGATATCCTTGTTGGATAATCAAGAACAAAACTTCAATTTGTTCTTTCCCATGCTCGATCTCCACATTGTTATCTTCTATGAAAATAGGAGCTCCGCAAACATACATGTGCTATCAATTTCTACACTTCCCACTATAGAGTTGTCTATATGCTCCTTTTCATGAGATGGAAGCTCACTGTTATGTCTGGCCTCAACCTACAACAATTTTCCATCATTTTTAATGTCCTTATGTTGCTCTAGGACTGTAGCTAATTGTTTAGGGTAAAATTTGGATTGTTTATTGTTTTAGTTGTTAGATGTTGGAATCCTCCTTTCACCCCTAACAGTCAAGGATCTAGGGTCAAGTGGCAATTCACTATCATACCCCATATCGCTATGAGATGTAGGGAAATTTGGATTAGGGAATTTAAATATCAATTTCTCTTCTCTTATGCTTAATTGACCATTGAAACCTAATTATGCAAATATGACAATAAACTGACAAATAATAGAAAATGCTCTTATAGACGGAAGTGAAATGGCAAATCATAGAATACCTATTTTTGAGGTTCTAAGGTGGAACAATCAGGGACACTAGAGTGGGCACCCAAGTCCAAGGCACCAGTTCCTTTGTGGGATCTAGACCTCCTTCCGACACTGATCAACCCTGTAACTTCTGTTTCTGGGAACTCCGTTGTGGAGGACACTAGAGCGAGTGCCCAAGTCCTGGAAATGCTCTAGTGTCTTACTTCTCTTCAGATCCCAATCCTTGATGCCTGCCAATCCTTCCTACAACTTCACTTTTCCCAAATGAGATACCTGTAACCTGCAATCACAAGACTTGGTTTGGGGGTTGTGGTGTTTAGAGGCTTGCCTCAATCAAGCCCTGGAGGACACTTAAGTCTCTAAACATCGTTGTCACATAGAAAGTGCATGCCCTTGTGAGGCAGAGGAAAAAACTAAAGGAATTGATAATGAAAACACAATATAATGTCACCTTGTAGTGAAGCTCGCATGGGAGGAAGATTCTCTTCATTCCATGAGGAAATTGATGCTCAAATATGCAAACAAACACATAAACCACACAAGTCTACTCTTGCAACACAATGAAGGCCTTAAATCACCTTGAGAACACAATAGCTTGCTAGTAATCATCTAGTTTACAAATGAATGCTTAAACATGCTTTTATATGCAACTACAAACACTCCCGCCAAGATTTTTGTAATTCAAACTTATTGTGTCGGCAAAGGACCCAAATAACAGTCATAAAATGACACCTAGAAATTAGGGTTGTCCCAAAATAGGGTAGGACTAGGGCGTGGATGCCCAAGTCCTCCCCCCTATTTTAGGTAGGGTACAACTCAAGGGGTCCTCCTAGGTCCCATTTGTCATGTTACCTCATTCCATCAGGATGCCAAATTATGAACTAAGATGTCCTAAATGCATGCAAAAGACCTAAGAGCTAAACCTTATGAGGGAAAAACCCCCAAGGGGACATTTTTTAATGTTAAATTTAGCCCCCACTTTAATGTATGTATAAACGTGAGGCTAATACATCCATTAAAGTAAGGTCACAAACATAGAAAACACATCAAGCATAGAGCAGACACGCCAAACACATAGAAAGCAGTAACAAGCATGTAAAACACAGAGAAGATAGTTACAGTCACGTAGAACATGGAGAATATAGTCAATGCATAGAAGACACATTAATGCATGGAAGATAGGCATGATTTCTTTTCTTTTCTTTTTCTCATATATATGAACTGCAAATGCAAGTACTAGAAAGTAAACAAACCTCCCATAATACATGATGCACTACCCTAAGGTGCAGGTCTCTATATATATGGGGCAACACACACGCAAGACACACAAAACCTCCCAAAATGCAGGAAGCAATACCCTAGGGCACTGGTCTCTGCATATGGGGCAACAAACATGCTAAACAAAGAAAACACGCCAAAACACACACACTTGAAGACACAGAGAAAACACGACAGACAAGCGATTGAGTGTTCCTATTGCTAGGTCTAATACCATCTCAGGCACATTACAAGCACACACACTAATGATTGAGATTCACCACAACAATTACCAAAGACACACTTAAGGGTTGAGTTAGGCACAAAACTGCTCCCCGCCTCTGCAGAGGACTTTTGAAAATGCAACCCCACCTGCATCACAGAGAAGCCTTATAGTGAGAAGGAAGCATGGCATACCACCCCACCCACGTCATAGATGCCTTACAGTGAAAAGGAGGTATGAGCTCAAAAGTATACAACCCCACCTACATCACGAAGACACCTTACGATGAAAAGGAAGTATATGCAATAGATTTTAGGATAAATTGATTGATTGCAAACAAAGTTAGGATGTAGGAAGTACTCATTGCACTAGTCTACACCTGAGGACAAGCACATTGCTAACATCTACAATAGACAACTTACCTTATATGCCCCCACCTTAAGGTGGTTGATATCAGTTATCAATATCAAGCACATTAAGGTAGGAACAAAACACACAAGGGAACATCGACTTTCACAAAGCCCATGCCCCTCAGAGGTGACATGTACTTTACGATTGCCAAATGTTCCCACAAACACATCCATGCAAGAAACATGTTAGTGTCTACAAAATCATGATAAACAACAACATTGATGCATATGATTAACCACACAAAGAGCCAAGGTTATACTATGAATTCAGAGTTCAAGGATAACCATGGGGCTCTATCATGAAGCTCTCTGAATTGAGTACCACCAAGGCCAAATTCAAAGACAAACAAAGGTGCATAGAGCAACAGTATTGTCAAGGTTTGTAAATGCGATAGAAACATCATCAAATTCACTATGCGGAAAGCATGAGTGCTTCCACTAGCCAAGCATCGGATAAGATATACAACCCCATCGTCATATTAGGAACTAAGTCCATTTTTTGATTGCTCTCAAAAGGGACACTAGGTCTGCATCAGTATAAATGTTTGTTGTCATCTGCCCGCTAGATGGAAACACTAGAGGAAGGGAAACGATAAATAAGAGAGGATAAACAAGTGTCTTAGGGATAGTCATGTAGGAGGGTGCCCCCAGTGTCACCAACCGTGACACTATGTTTGTAAGACACAACACACAACAATGAAATCAAAGAGGGGAAATATAGAAGAATGATGATACAAATAGAAGAAGGTCACAACAGAGGTGGTCTCCTAGTATCCTAGACCTTACGGGAGAATCCGAGGTCATCCCAGGAGGCCTAAACAACACATAACACATCACGGGGGAAGCACATCACGAGAGAGAGAAAGGGTTAGTGATACTTACCTATAGGGTCTTCATGCTAAGTCTTATCATCAAGTAAATCATCATCATCCTCCCACTCCCTAATGTTAGAGGAAGGTGGGATATAAGGTATCATAGCCCAATTCATGTCTTGCTCATCATGTTGTTTATTATTAGGATCATGTTTGTTTGGTTTAATGTTAGGATCAATGTTTTCTTGTTGAGAGGCAAGGTAGGCTTATCGTCTTCTCTTCCTCCCATTTGCAAGTTGACGTTGTTGTGCTTTACGACTTAGCTTTTGTAACATAGGGCTTTGCTTTGTTATGGATTTTTGTGTTGTGGAGGAGGAAGTACCAAGATCAAAATTCATTTGTCTAGGTGGAATGTTTTCTTGTTGAATCTTACTAGCATGCTTATTCTTTATCCTCTTAGTGATATCCAAATGACTTGAATATTCAAACAAAGGAGGGACTTTAAAGGTCTTCTCTTCCTCAGTGAAATCCAAGGTGTGTGAACAATAAACTAAAGGAAGAAGGTTGGTGGGATGATCCACAGAGGTAGGAATTTGATTATTGTTAAATGAATGCTCATTTTCTACCCATGGAATGTTCTTTGTTAAAGGGAGCTCTTTATTCACTAATGCTTCATCTTGGCCAGGGAGAGCAGTGGAATTACTAAAGCTATCCCTAGTCTTCTCATTTGGGCATTTAGTTATATGGGAAGTATGATAACCTATGAGATCATCATCAATCTTTTCCTTTCTACTCATGGAGAAGAACTTAGTTAAGCTTTCTAATATCGTAGGATGTTCACTCATGAGGGTTAAAAATTGGTCAAAATCAAGATCTTTGATAAATGAATGAAAAGATACCATTGAGAAATGACATGAAGGTGCCATTCCAATGTAAGATCAGATTTTTGAAAATATTTCCAACTTTATGCAAAAGTCAAGTGTAAAACTATATGCCAAAATGACCTAGATGCTTGATTTTTTTGTACTTTTTTCAATGCAAATGAATGAAACAAAAGGTGTTGTAAGAATTTTGATGAAGGGAAGAAAATTATATGCCTGATTATCAGTCCAAAACAGAAATATTATCCTTAACAACACACTCTTGATGCAAATCTAAGATAATGCCAAGTCAAACTATAGTGAAAATATGTCAAAATAGATAAATTTTTCACTAAAACTCAATGCAAAGGAGCATAACAAAGGGTGTTGTGAGGAAAATGATGATCGATAGAAAATAATATCAGTAATAACAGCCACTTGGTGCCAAAATACCCAACACAACACTCTTTTAGTGCCACTTAAGGTAAAACCCTAGTGAAAATATAGCAAAATATGCGATTTTTCACGGTTTTTCAATTCCAAGACCTAGAAAAAGGGGTGTTGTAATGAATTTCAGGGGGTGTAGAAAATAAAATCAATTATATTAGTCACCTCAATCTATAAAATTTTTTACAACATGCTTGGAGTGCAAACTAGGTCAAACCCTAGGGCAAAAATAGCCAAAATATGTAGTTTTTCACCGAATTTTTACTACAAAAGCCTGATAAAAGGGTGTTGTGAAGCTTTTTAGGAGGGGAAGAAAATGATTACCATGATAATAGAAAATTAAATCAAAAATACTTTTCACAACATGCCTATGGTGCAAGTTTATAGAGTCGATAAGGCCAAATTTAGTGAAAATCGTTGTTTTTAAAGCCCTAGGTTTGAGATTTTGGCACAAAATGCTATATGAATGATTTGAAGTCTGTTTTATGGTGAAAATGAATTACTATAAAATCTGAAAATGAATTCCAATATTTAATATGCAAAATGCCAATGCAAATCTAATGAAAATGCATGAAAATTGCTAGTTTTTGTTGAAATTTTCTATGCAAATATGCAAATATTTTAAATCTAAATGCAAATTTACACCAAAATGAAAGACTACAGACAAATTCTAATTTGAATGAGCCTATATAATTATTAAAAAATCTGAAAGAATATTTTTCCTACTAACCCTAGATTTTGGAATTACTAGGTTATATGAAAATTGTTAAAATTTCTACAAAAGCCTAGCAAATCAATGATGAAAATGCAATACAAATTATGGTTTTTTTGTGTTTTTCTGTAATTTATATTAGATCTGATGCAAAAATCATGAATTAGAAAAATTTAGAAAGAATTGATACAATTTAGTAAGCCAAACAATGCAATTTTTTGAATATTTCCAAATTTTTCAATTTTTTTGAATTTTGCTCAATGCAATGACTATATGAATGAATGAATGAAATCCAAATATGAAGACACACAATCAAAAAGTTGCAATTTAAGTCCAAAAAACATGGGTTCACCAAAATGTTTAGGGTAAAATTTAGATTGTTTATTGTTTTAGTTGTTAGATGTTGGAATCCTCCTTTCACCCTTAACATTCAAGGATCTAGGGTCGAGTGTCAATTCACTATCATACCCTAGATCACTGTGAGATGTAGGAAAACTTGGATTAGGGAATTTAATTATCAATTTCTCCTCTCTTATGCTTAATTGACCATTAAAACCCTAATTATGCAAATACGACAATAAACTGATGAATAACAGAAAATGCTCTTATAGATGGAAGTGAAATGACAAATCACAGAATACCTATTTTTGGGGTTTTGAGGCAGAACAATTAGGGACACCAGACCAAGTGCCCAAGTCCAATGTACCAATTTCTTTGCGGTATCTAGACCTCCTTTCGACACTGATCAACCCTGTAACTTCTATTTCTGAGAACTCCGCTGCGGAGGACACTAGACTGAGCACCCAAGTCCTGGAAATGTTTTGGTGTCCTACTTTTCTTTAGATCCCAAATCCTTGATGCCTACCAATCCTTCCTGCAACTTCATTTTTCCCAAATGCGATACCTATAACCTGCAATCACAAGATTTGGTTTGGGGGTTGTGGTGTTTAGAGGCTTTCCTTAGTCAAGCCTTGGAGGACACTTAAGTCTCTGAACATCATTGTCAGATAGAGAGTGTGTGCCCTTGTGAGGCAGAGGTAAAAATCAAAGGAATTGATAATGAAAACACAATATAATGTTACCTTGTAGTGAAGCTCTCATGGGAGGAAGGTTCTCTTCATTCCATGAGGAAATTGATGCTCAAATCTATAAACAAACACATAAACCACACAAGTCTACTCTTGCAACACAATGAAGGCCTTGAATCACCTTGAGAACACAATTGCTTGCTAGTAATCATCTAGTTTACAAATGAATGCCTAAACATGCTTTATATGCAACTACAAACACTCCCGCCAAGATTTTCATAATTAAAACTTACCGTGTCAGCAAAGGACCCAAATAACGGTCATAAACGGACACCCAAAAATTGGAGCTGCCCCAAAATAGGGCAGGACTAGGGCATGGGTGCCCAAGTCCTCCCCCCTATTTTGGGTAGGGTACAATTCAAGGGGTCCTCCTAGGTCCCATTTGTCATGTACCTAGGACACATTCCATCAGGATGCCAAATTATGAACTAAGATGTCCTAAATGCATGCAAAAGACCTGAGAGCTAAACCTTATGAGGGAAAAGCCACCAAGGGGACATTTTCATATGTTACACTAATATTATTGGCATTTGCATGCCTTCTTCATCTTCAATGTAACTGGGTAGCTCCTGAAATAAGATGGTGCCAATAACCTCTTTTAAATTAATTTCCTTTGCAACCTCTCCAGTGCCCTCATCATTTGACTACAACTCCATTAGATTTTGTTTGAGTTGCCTCTGCAATTGGACCTCTTCACCACATTTTTTTTGTATTTTAGTTTTATTCATCTCATTAAAAGCATGACAAAACTCCTCAAATGAGCCAAAGTCTAGAGGACTCAACCCTACACCAGACTTAGCACTAACCTTGTGCTCAGCGCACTGCTACTCTATTAGATTTGGCTTAACTTATTCTTGCAGCAGGCTTGATTCTTCAGTTTTAATGGTGCATGATGCTTCACAAATAGTAGGCTACTCCACAACTGCCTCCAACACTTCCTTTTATGGCTCATAGAACCTAGAATCTTGCCAAAAAATTGGTCTGTCCTTTAAGAGTGAGTTAGTGTCAAGACAAGAGGGCTGACATGGAATGGGGACAGGAAGGGATTCTTGAGAGGGTCATTCCTGAGGAATAATAGGCTGGATTTGCGTAGTAACAGGCTCTTGTGAAGGTTAAAGGCCTCTAAAACTTAGGATTTTGAATTTTAAAGGTGGTCTCGGAGGTTCAGAGGTTTTCCCCTACCTGAAGGTTGGGACTTTGAATTTGGGGGTCATTTCTACTACAAGGTGAACTTGTATAGAATGGAGGGGTTGCCTGAAACTGGGAATGGAAGGAATTTATTGAGCCTCCGACCTCTCTGTCTAGGCAAGCAATTTCCTTAATTGTTCTTCTTTAGCTGCAATCTCTAAAGCTAGGCTTTCCTAATAAGCTCTTTCCTCCATCCCCATATGCTATTGTTGAAGATGAGCCTGATAAGCAATCTCCTCTTACTGTCTGTTATACTCCATCATTCCTTTAATTTCATCCCACTCCCATTAGAAATCTTAGAGTATCTCCATCACATCACCTTCATTTTTGATGTTAAAATTAAAGGCTTCTTGCAGCTGACTATACCCTACTTGTCTTTTAAAATGATCCAAATGTTCCTTAATCTCTAGTAGAGCAAGGTAGTCCTTTTGCGATTGATAACAAGCATTATTAGGTTGACAAGAAGACTGATCAGGAGTGGGTGGGAGGTAAGCATCATGGGGATGCTTATATTCTACTAACACAGAGGCGTATGGCATACTAATAGAGGTGCTTTGGACCTGAAATTATTGGTATGGAGGCCAATGACTTGTGTTTTGACCAGGAGGAGGGGAATAACCATAGCTTCAATAATATTTTGACATAATGGAGCATTAAAAGTCAAAAATCATTTAAACAATCAGAAAATAAGAGCAAATAGGTCTGCTCTTCACATAAATAAGCTCATACCAGAGAGTCGTCAGGTGATTGAGATACTTTTGAAAGCAGGTTAGACTAGGAATACCACTAAAATCCTAATCCTTAAAGTTATTTAAGCGCTTGAACTGGCTTCACTAGTAGATTTTTTTAGCATAATCACCATGGTGTTGAAGAAGAGTTCCCTGAATGGAAAGATACACTAAAGAACACACCAAATCCTTCAATGGATGATAAATCTCATCAAACTGGTCCCACCGGGAATGCCAAAAACTATTGTCACCTAAATTTGAACCCTATCGACCACTTAGTCAATCTTTACTTTTTACTCCTTTATCAGAGAAAACTCTCCTTTACAAAATATTTATATGTTGCTTTTCCCTCTTCAGTCGATGAAGTTTCCATTTGGTCAACCATCGCCTTTGTCTTTGTCTTCATTCCTTATAGGCCCCTTAGTTGGTGAATCACCTTATTGGTGAACCCCAGGAATCACAAACTAGGTAAGTGCACAAAGATGGGGAACCAAAAGGGGGTCTTAAGATGCCACTTTTTTCCTGA
The DNA here is from genome assembly GCA_027924645.1 of Cunninghamia lanceolata. Taxonomy (NCBI): domain Eukaryota; kingdom Viridiplantae; phylum Streptophyta; class Pinopsida; order Cupressales; family Cupressaceae; genus Cunninghamia; species Cunninghamia lanceolata. The sequence goes on along the minus strand of BSBN01000391.1, from coordinate 38,142,376 downwards.
AATTAGGAAAGATTGATGTTGGATGAGAAATTGAAGATAGTTACAATCAAAATTTGAAGATACAACAAAAATAAGAGTCGTAATGCTCTGAATCTAGTTTCTAAACTACTATTTTTTTTCTAAAATGATTGATATTAAGGGGTTCAAAATGGGGGAGCACACAAATCGGTCTTTAAAAAAAAACATAGCATAGCATCTGGTGTGCTCCCCATAAAATGTTAACTTTTTTTTAGTATTTCAAAAATTACTTTGGTGAGAAATTGGCTAATGCCATGTAGTTTATCCCTGATTTTTCTGATAATTTTTTGATGAATAATTCATTTTTTACTAATTTTCAAAGTGGACACATATTGAAAAATAAAAAATTGAGTGTGCTCCCCCCTAAATTTTTTGAAAACTAATCAAAAATCAATATTTTCTTAGTACGTGTAGAATGGAGTCTAGTTTCTAAAAATGTAATTTATTTGAAATTTCAATGAATGGTTAAAAAAGTCAAAAATACCAGACACTGGTTTTTGGCAAAAAATGGATACACTAACAAAATAAATTAAAGATGAAATCCTTAACATACTCAAAACGTGAAAAAATGTATATGGTTAGAAAGCTAACAGAAATCTTAAGATTATGGTGCTATTTTTCTCGACTTGTCATTGAAAAAAGTGCAAACATGATGGGGAGCATGCTCCAGATAATGTTATTTTTGTTACAATCTAGAAAAATATGTCTTTGGACATCCTAAACATAATCCAAGCCTCTGGGTTGGAAGCCTAAGGCTTAGAAATTACCAAGGCAAAGCATAATGTGAGCACGTTATAATGTGCTTGCATTATGCTGAAATAAAACATCTCACTCCCTCCCTCCTTACCCCTCTCTCTATTATTCTCTCCCTCCCTCCCCTCCTCTCTCTTTCTCACCTCCACTTCCCTCCTCTCTCTCTCTAATTCTCTACTTCCCTCCCCTCTCTACATCCTACCCTCTCTCTCACTCTCTACTTCCCTCCCCTCTCTACGTCCTACCCTCTCACTAACTCTTTAATTCCCTCCCCTCTCTACCTCCTACCCTCTCTCTCAGTCTCTACTTCCCTCCCCTCTCTACCTGCTACCCTCTCTCTCACTCTCTTCTTCCCTCCCCTCTCTACCTTCTACCTTCTCTCTCACTCTCTACTTCCCTCCCCTCTCTACCTCCTACCCTCTCTCACTCTACTTCCCTCCCCTCTCTACCTCCTACCCTCTCTCACTCTCTACTTCCATCCCCTCTCTACCTCCTACCCTCTCTCTCACTCTCTACTTTCCTCCCCTCTCTACCTCCTACCCTCTCTCTCTCTCTCATCATTCTTCCCATCCAATGAACTTTCATTTTATCTTGTTTCCATTTCATCCTCCCAATTTATATCCTCATCCCTCTTTGCATGTCTTAGTTTTCTTGTTTCCATGTTCTTTGTCAATAAGGGAGAGGAAAAGGGAGGAAGAAGGAGAGAGGGTGGAGATGGAGGGGAGAGAGAGGGGAGACAAAGGGTGATAGGGAGAGAGAGAGAGAGAGAGAGAGAGAGAGAGAGAGACCTAGTTGTCTTGTTTTCATTTCCTTCATCGATAACGGTGAGGGAGAGATAGAGGGGAGAGATAGGGAGATAGAGGAATGATAGGGGAGAGAGAGGCAAGAGATAGGGAGAAATAGATAGGTAGAGAGATCTAGAGGAGACAGATAGGGAGAGATAGAGGAGACAGAGGGGAGAGATAGAGAGTTAGAGAGATGTTCAAAGAGATAGGGAGAGAGATTGAGATGTAGAGGCATGATGGAGATATAGGTAGATAAGGGAGAGATAGGGAGATAGAGGTTTTAGGTTGCTCAGGTTTAGGAGTTAGGGGTTAGGGTTCAGGGGCATTATTTAAGGTTTAGGAGTTTTGGGAGAGAGAGAGAGGGTTTCTTTGGTTTATGAGTTTAGGGTTGTTTAAGTTTAGTATTTAGGGGTGATGATTTGGGGGAATTGTTTAGGATTTAGGGGTTTAGGGTTGGTCAGATTTATGGTTTAGGTTTTAGGGTTTAGGGGCATTATTTAGGGTTTAGAGGTTTTGGGAGAGAGCGAAAGAGAGGGTTGCTTAAGTTTAGGGTTTAGGGGAATTATTTAGGGTTCAATGGTTTAGGGTTGCTCGTGTTTATTGTTTATAGTTTAGGGGTTAGGGTTTATGGGTTTTGGGAGAGAGAGAGGTTTAGGGTTTCTTAGGTTTAGGGGCATTATTTAGGGTTAATGAGTTTAGGGTTTCTCAAGTTTAGGATTTAGGGGTTAGGGTTAAAGGGGAATTATTTATGGTTTAGGGGTTTAGCCTGGTTTAGATTGGGTTTAGAGTGTAGATGTAAGGGGCAATATTTGAGGTTTATGAGTTTAGAGTTGCTCAAGTTTAGGGTTTAGGGGTTTAGGGTTGCTCAGGTTTAGGGTTTAGGGGTTATGGGTTTAGGGTTTCTCAGGTTTAGGGTTTAGGGGTTAGGGTTTAGAGGTTTAGGCTTTAGGGAGAGATAGAGAGAGAGGGGACCGATAGAAATTGGGAGAGATAAAGGAAACAGAGGGGAGAGATGGGGAGATAGAGAGTGAGGGACACGTCTAGAGATATAGGGAGTAAGATTGAGAGGTAGAGGGAAGATAGAGAAAGGGAGATAGGGGAGAGATAGGGAGATATAGGTTTAGGGTTACTTGGGTTTATGGTTTAGGGGTTTAGGGTTGCTTAGTTTTAGGGTTTAGGGGTTTAAGGTTGCTCAGTTTTAGGATTTAGGGGTTAGGGTTTAGGTGCATTATTTAGTGTTTAGGGTTTATGGTTTAGGGGTTAGGGGTTAAGTTTTAGAGGTTTAGGTTAGGGTTTAGAGAGAGAGGATTGATATGGAGATATAGAGGAGATCGAGGGGAGAGATAGGGAGATAGAAAGTGAGGGACATGACCAGAGACATAGGCAGAGAGATTGAGAGGTAGAGGGATGATAGAGACAGGAAGATAGGGGTTTAGAGTTGATAGAGTTTAGGGTTTAGGGGTTAGGAGTTAAGGTTTAGGGGTATTATTTAGAGTTTATGGTTTATGGTTTAGGGGTTAGGGGTTAAGGTCTAGAGGTTTAGGATTTAGGTTTTAGAGAGGGAGAGATAGGGAGATAGAGGTTTAGAGTTTAGGGGTTAGGGGTTAGAGGTTAGGGTTTAGGGGCATTATTTAGGGTTTATAGGTTTAGAGAGAGAGAAAGCGAGATAGAGAGATAGGGAGATAGATAGATATGGAGATAGAGAGTGTAGGACATGGCCAGAGGCATAGGGAGAGAGATTGAGAGGTAGAGAAATGATAGAGATAGAGAGATAGAGGTTTAGGGGTTAGGGGCATTATTTAGGGTTTAGATGTTTAGGGTTGCTTAATTTTAGGATTTAGGGGCATTATTTAGGGTTTAGGGGTTTAGGGTTGCTTGAGTTTAGGGGTTTAGCTTTGCTCAGGGTTAGGGGTTTAGGGTTTCTTTAGTTTAGGGCTTTATGGTTTCTCTGGTTTAGGGGTTTAGGGTTACTTGGGTTTAGGGGTTTAAGGTTGCTCAAGTTTAGGGGTTTAGGTTTGATCAGGTTTACGGATTTAGGGTTTCTCAGGTTTAGAGTTGCATGTCAAAAGTAGTCTCTCTCTCTCTCCCCCCTCTTTACCTCCTCTTCGTCCCCTCTATACCTCCTACCCTCTCTCTCTCTCACCTCTGTAACTCCCTCCCCACTTTCCATGCACTTAAAACACTTATAAGTTTAAAGGAATGACAACACTTAAGAGTTTTGATGCATGAAATCTCTTAAAACTTTCATGCTCGATGAAACATGCTAGCGTTATAATGCAAGCATGTTTTTGTGAACCAAAAAAATGAACAAAAAGATTAAGTAGGATCTATGTTTAAATCCCACATGCTCTGTTATTCCCTTCTTTTCATGCACAATCAGACAAAAAAATATTTTTTAACTAGTTAACATTTTGACATTACTTTTTTGCCTAATCCACCACCTTTTTTTGGTTTTTCAATGTAGAAGAATTGAATTGCATGTTTTAAGACAAAATTTGATTGTTTAAACTAATAGTTTCATGTTTCATATTGTTTCAATGTTAATTTTAATGGTTTTAGATTGAATTTGATATATGTTTGTTTTTTTCTTAATTTTCACTAATCCTATTTGAGTTATATAGAATTCAACATTGAATATGAAGGAACTTGCCAAAAGGATCAAATTTTTGAGGATTTTGAAGCTAAATTTTTTAGGATTGATCAAATTGAATCTCGAAATCTAAGGTATGTTCTTTAAATGTATTCATTTACTTTATTTTATGATTATGTTAAAGAATGAAATCTCATGTTATACGATAGTCGTGAGGGAAGTGAGAGGATTATCATTTTGAGAAGTTAAATTATCATGAGAAAGTGAAAATTATCACATGTTGCTATTATCCTGATTCAAACACTAACCTAAAAAATTAGAAGGATACTTTAAGGGAAACAAATAAAGACTAAATGATAAGTCAATTAATCTCAAATCCATGCAAAAAGATATCCATGATACTATATAAACATATCTAGGTGACCTCTTGAAAGGATATTCATATATGGTAGGGAAGATTGCAGTGAACTAAAAGATAACCATACATGTCATTGGCATAGTTATTAGGACAATTATAATCATAATGAGGTTGTCTTGAATAGATAGTGGCTTGTCAAGGAGTTATTAGATAGTTAAGGAACATAGAGTATTGATATTGGTGGGTGCATGTACTATAGTATAGTCAAGGACAGTCTTGAGTAGAGCCTCCATGCATGATAATATAACTAGTCCTTTGTGATGTACCTGAATGTCTATGAGGGTGATGAAGTTTTAGGGTGGAGGAAGGATAATATAAGTGTCTTAAGTTTCTGAAGACTATGATAGTCTAGAAATATACATATGATCTACACATGTTCCCTTATAAATTACATGTTAAATCCATGGCAGTGGACAACAAGTTCATGGTTTTCACAAATCTAAGAATCCTTCCACAGTTAGTATTAGATACCCTTTAACTCATTGTCATGATCAAATCCTAGACTGTCACGGTTTCATCAAGTTGTCACTAGCCTCTTATTGCACATTTTAGGGTTAACTAGATTATTTATGAAGCATCAAAGACACCATTAGCAAAATCACAAGAAAATACATGAAACTCTCATAAGAACACTCACAATCATTGAAAGTGGAAATGTCTAAGTTGAAAAAAGTCATTATTATGTGCATTAATAGAATTAGAATTAGGACTTAAAATATGATAACATTAATTTGTTATATCTTGATTAGTTAACCCTAAAGAATTTCAAACATTGTCAAAATTGTAAGTACACATCCCTGATTCTTGTTCTTGTCAACGTGGAAGTAAACCATGACCTTTAGAAACAACATCATGACATTCAAGACTCTTTTGTACTCTGAATTTGAACTATGTCATTGATATCTCCCTATAAAAAAGTATTATCATCATTCTCTCTAATGTAACCAATTGTGTCAACATAAAATTCTATAATCTGATTGATGCTACAAGTCTGATATAATTGGTCCTCATGTAGTAATGAGTTGTCACTATCATCCTTTTAGCCAGTTACCTCTAAAAAATTAGTTTGAGTTTCATTTATTAGACCTATGCTAGATAAGTTCTTTGTTATTCAAGAGTACCCTGTAAATTTTTTGGACTTTCATCTCTAGGTTTCTCCAAGAAATCATATTGGTTAGGCTGCAATAAACTCTATATTTAAGTCTTTTTGTCATCATAAAACTCAGTCAAGAGATCACCAATGACTCTGTCATCATAATTAGCCTTAAAATTACTCCTTTCTTGATGATTTCACCCCTTGGCTATCTTGAATAGCTAATTCAAACTATAATTGATGCTCTTTGTGTTCACCATGATTTTCTTCAAGTCTTGCATCTTAAAGCTAGTTTCTAATGTTAGTATTTTGTCTCTTAACATTTCAAACATATCTATTGAAGGCAAGGAGTCTTGGTTAGTGTCTTACCACTTAGACCAATTGTTACATCATGCTAGTCAAATGAAGGATATTCTCCTAACTTTTGAATATAATTCAACACAAGTTCAGTCCTTATAACGGTAATATACTTAGCTTGTTTGTCATAACAATCATCATGATGATTTCATTATGCTTCTAACATCATCATTGTGTTCCTTGTCATGAAATCCATTGGTTTTTTCTTCATTACCTTTGTGATCATTAATCCCATGACCTTGATTGACAATAGATTACTGATTTGAGATGACTTCATACTTGTCTTCATGAGCTACTCTAACTAATTTACCACCTACAATATAAGAATTTGGGTTGTCCTAACATGCCAATGGGTCTAGTTTTACCTTGTGAGTCTCCATTTGGAATGGTTGGTCCATCACAATTTTCTTGTTATAACTCTCCTTAGTGCTAGTGACTTCTTCTATATTGTCTTGAGTAGGTGTATCCATGAGAGGTTAAGAAAACGTGTTTGAGAAGATATGTTAAGAATATGTGAAACTAACCTAAAGACTGTGCCTACCAACATTTGTAAATTAACATCAACAATCAACATGTACTCATATATGTCATCAAGAACATCTAGGCCTAGACTATTATTACATATTTCACTTCTAGAGTCTAATCATGTCAAAATTAACAGGTTTAGAGTCATCATATATGCTGATTATTCATATGCTAATTTCTATATGTTGATTATTCATTAGTCATCATATGTTGATTTATATATTTTGATTATTCATTATGCTTCTAACATCATAATTGTCTTATTCATGATGCATATAGAAATCATCATCATGCTGAGGAAATGAGAAAAAACTCTAACACAAGAGCGTGAAGCTGAGAATGAGAGGAAAAGAGATAGAATGAGGAGAATTCACAAAAGTAGGAAATTGTCAACCATATAAGAAGACATTCCAACATTGCCAATTGAAGAGGAACATGGCACATCTAATCAAGCTAAGAGAGAAAGAGATGGAATTGGTGGCACAAAGGGAATGAATGCAAAACCTTCGTTCTATGAGGAAATTGAATCTTGAAGTTGGAGGCACTCCATTGTACACAGGTCAAGTTGAAGTAACACCACCATTATCTTCTCAAATTGGAGGCACTCCATCTTTCACAGGTGAAATTGAAGGTACATCTTTATTCTCTTCACAATTTGGTGGCACACCATCATTCACATGCCAAGTTGAAGGTACACCCTATTCTTCATCTCAACTTCAAGCCTTTTCATCTTTTTCATCTCCAATTGAAGATATGTCATTTATCCCATCTCAAGTAAATATTGAAGAAATTCCTAATGTTGAGTCAACTTTACCAATGAAAATTCCTCCTAGAATTTTGCATAGAAAGCCTAAGTTTCTAATTGATATTGAAGAGAATTTTTTGAAGCCTATGTGGGATAAGATTCCCAAGTGTACTTTCCAAAGATATGCCAATAAGATATGGAAATCATTCTGTTACATCAGAAAATGTCTCCCTAGGGCATTTTCCCTCCTATGTTTAGCTCCCAGGTCCTTTAGAATGCATTTAGATCATCTTGCATGTTAATGATGACTCCCAATGAGAAAACCCCTGAGTTTTATGGAAAATGGGACCTAGGGGATGTACTTATGATGAATCCTGCCTAAAATAGGGGGGAAGGACTTGGACATTCACTCCCTAGTCCTTCCTTATTTTGGGTCAAGACCTATTTTCATGTGTTGATTATGTGATCGTTATTAGGTCCTATGCTAACACCTCAAGTTTGAATTATGAATTTCTTGGTGGAAAGTTGTTCAGTTGCATATATAAGTTTATTTGTAAACTAGATGGACATTGCGACTTGTGATCCTATTCTAAAGTGATTCAAATGCTTTAATTGTGTTGTAGAGCAGTATTGTTTTCTTATTGTGTTTGTTTATGCAGATTTAGCTCCATCTCCTCATGGCATGAAAGAAGCATCTTCCTTCCAAGTGAGTTACACCATCAAGGTGACATTCATTTGTACTTTTAATCATTTATCAATTGGTTTTTGCCTCTATCTTGTAGGGTACACACTCTTTATCTAACAATGGTGTTTGGAAGACTTGAATGTCTCTCCAGGCTTGACCGAGGCAAGCCTCTAAACACCACAACCTCCAACCCACTTTTCTGTGATTGCAGGTTACATGTTTCACAAGTGGAAGAAGTGGAGTTGTAGGGAGGCATTACATACTGTTAGAAGTGTAGAGAAAAGAAGAAAATTAGAGCTTGGACTAGGGCACCCGCTCATTAGTCCTCTAGATTTCAATGTGGTGAAGTCTCTGTTATAATAGAATTGTGTTATAGACATTCTTTAGAGATCCCAATAGAAACAGGTACACTAGACTAGGGCACCTGCTCATTAGTCCTCAAATTTTCTACATACTGAACTTTGAAATCTAGTATGTATTTGATTGTCATTTGATATCTTTGTGTGCAATCATTTTCTGTGATTTATCTGTTTGTTTACAGTTTTATGAAATTAGGGTTTTGAGCATAATTGGGCTTAATTGAACAAACAAATTCACACAATTCCAATCTTCCCCTCTTTTCCAAGTGATAGGAAATCTGTAGTAGAGTTCTCTACTCAATTGAATGTCCTTGAATGTTGGCGTGAAAGGAGGATTCCACATAAACCCTTAAAATTACCAAACCCCTCTTTTTCACACTAAACATTTTGGTGAATCTATGTTTTAATGAATTTTGCACCTTGATGAGTGTTGTACTTCAGACTTTCATTCATTTCATTCATTTGTTTCATTTTTACCTTATTGCATTTGAAAAAAAAATAAAAAAAAATTGAAAAATTGGCATTTTTAGCTTGCATTTTCAAATAATTTGAATTAGTTTGCATTTAATTTCATTTAATTTCTATTATTTTCATTAGATCTTATTTAAATTATAGAAATTCATCATTCATTATTTGTTTACATAGCATTTTCATTATTAAATTGTTAAAAATTGCTTGAAATTGTGCATTTTTCATATAACCTAGTTTATGCATTAGCTAGGGTTTGTGGTTAAAATCTTGTTTTAAATTTTAATACTATTTTAAAAACTCATTTAGGACTGATTTCTAACTTTATTTTTTCATCATAGTGTCTTTCTTGCAAAATTTCATGTCTAAGGTTTGAAAACCTTGCATTTTCACTAGATTTGGCCTAATCGTCTCTTTAGAATTACATCATCAGCATGTTTTGAAGGATTTTTCTGCACTAATTGGCTTTTATTAGGGTTATAATCTACTTCCCATCCTCAAATTTGTCACATGACCCTTTCTTTTAGGCATTTGCATTGCAAATTGGTGAAAATTGCATATTTTAGGTGTATTTTCACTAGGTTTTGGCTTGTCATCATTATAGATCTGCACTAAACGTGTGTTGTGAAGCATATTATTGGTCTATTGGACTGTTATTAGGCATATTATTTTCTATACCTCATCAATTTCCTCACAACACCTCTTGTTTCACTCATTTGCATTCATATACCATGGATTCTCCTCGTCATTCATCTTTGGAAGATTTATTTGAGTACATTATGAATTTTGATATTTTTTGCAAATTCACTGATAAACATCCTCAAGTATTGCATCAAATAGCATACATCTATGGTATTGACATGTCCATAAGCACTACCTATGATATCCTTCGAACAATAGCCTATTTTGAAAGCTTTCTCACTATTGTCGGTGTTTTCCATTCAATCTTGGAAAATCTCACTAATTTCATTTCTGAAAATAACCATGGGGAAAGTAGTAGTGAAAACATCATTCCCTCTATCCCTTCATTTCATGACAACATAATGGACATTCTTTCTAAGACCTATAAGATTGACATAGCCCTGGGTGATTCATCTAATAAAGAGACTTATCCCAACATAACCCCACTTGGTGAGGCTATTTTGGCACAAGAAGAAGACATCATTGACACATTTCTTAACACTACTCTCCCATCCCTTCCTACTCTCCCTACCCAGGATGAAGCATTGGATGATGTAGATTCCCTTTGTGAACATTTACTTCAACCTGTTAAAATTGAAAATTTACCAACTGATGTTCAAGAACTTCTCAACTACATCTTAAACAAAGAAATAGATCATACACCTTTACCTAAACCCTCACATACCTTGGAAAACAATGAAAACTCACAAAACATTGAAGAACAAACTATTCCTCACAACCAAGGTATTCTAACATCCTATATATAGACTAAAATGGGCACTTTTCGAGTTCCTCCACCACCTCACTCAACTGGAAAGGGTATTATAAAAGCTCCTACATCACCATGTTTAACCGGCACAGAAAACTTCTATGATTAGCGAATTCAAATCAAGGTAAAAACATAAAATCTAATGCATAAAAACAAAGATTTATACCTCAAATGTGAATAACCAATCCAAGATAGGGTGGAGGAACTTGCACCTAAGAGCTCCTAGATTTTACCCAAGATGAATGATGATATGTGAAATACTCTCAAGCTTACAAATACAACTCAAGACTCACTTAGCTCAAATGGTATTTTGACATAATAACTTTGCATAGAAATTGGATGATCAAATGGATTGGATGTTGTATTTATAGGCATTTGGGAGAGATTTTTGATCCAATGGTTGAGATTGATTTGAGAGATCAATGGTGGAGGATGAAGATGATGTGGAGGGCCTAGATTAAATTTTTTAAAAAAGGAAGGGATGAGAATAAAGATGAATTTTTAATTCATCTTGGGAAGAGGGGTTCATAAATGAGGTTGGGTGATATGGATTATTTGTGAATTAAAAATTCACATGGGGAAGGGTAAAATGAATTTAAAATTCATTTAGGGAAGAGTGAATATTAATGAGTTATGACATGTGTAAGGGGTGTAAGTGGCATTTAATGGAGATTATGACAAATGTGTATTAAAAATTGATTTATGTTGCAAGGAAATCAAATTTTTATTCATGGGTTGTGGGAAGAAGTGTTAATGAGGGTTTGACCAAATTAATTGAGGCGATTAACCTAATTAATATGGCTGGAATAAATTAGCAAATGGATTAGTGGGAGGATAAGATTAATTAATTAATGATTTACTTAATTAATCTTAAGGCGAGGATGATGTAGGTTAGGGTAGGTAATTAAATAATGAGTATTTAATCACCTAAGGTAAGGATAGGTTAATTAATAGGTTGAATTAAATAGTTAAACATGATTTAACTAATTAATTGGGTTTAGTGAGAAGGGGGAAATTAACCAAATAAATATTGCATATTCATTTAATTAATTGGGTAAGGTTGAACTATTAAATTAATTAAATTAATCTAATTGTAGGGGGGTAAATGATGGAAAATTAGGTGATGAAAGAATAATTAATTAAATAAAAATTTAATTAATTAATTAGAAGGGAAATTGGTATGTTTAGGGATGTCGGGAGTCAATTTAATGATGAAGACATTTTTAGGTGTCTACAACTACGACATCCCCTCTCTACCATCATTAATAGACACCTTTCCTACAAGGATAACCCCACAAACTCATGAAAATGTGGAAGAGAGAAGAAGAGATAAAGCTTTAACCATTAAAGTAAAGATCAAGATCCATGATGACTGGTAGTTCAATTGTCCCTACAGGTAAGTATTTGTAACCTTAGTGGTCACCTATGTCATAGCATTATTTGCTTGTTTATGTGACCTCCCCTCTCATGTTGTGTTCCCCCCATGATGTGTTATGTGTTGTTTAGGCCTCCTAAGATGACCCTTGATTCTCTTGTAAGGTCAAGGATACCAGGAGACTACCTCTATTGTGACCTTCTATTTGTATCATCATTCTTCTATATTTCTTCTCCTCTATTTTCATTGTTGTGTGTTGTGTCTTAAGGACATAGCATTGCAGTTGGTGACTTGGGGGCACTCTCCTACGTGATTTTCCCTGAGACACTTGTTCTCCTCTCTTGATTTATTGTTTACCTTCCTCTAGTGGTTCTATCTAGCTGGCAGATGATGAAAAATAAATAATACTAATACGGATCACATGTCCCTTCAGCAAGTAAGCAAAAATGGACCTAGTCCATACATGACGATGGGGTTGATATATATTATCTGACACTTGGCTAGTAGAATCACTTCATGTGATATTTTGATGTTGTCTTATCGCACTAACAAACTATAGCAATATAGCTACTCTGTGCACTTTGTTTATCTCTGAATCTCACCTCGTTTACATTCGATTCCAAGATCTTTGTAGTATAGCCCTATGATTATACTCATTTTTTGAATCCATAGTGTAACCTTGGCTTTTTGATGTGATTGATCTTGCATGCATTGCTTTTATCATGTGATGTGGTTGTTGTCTTATGGAAATATTTCTAACCTCTTTTCTTGTAGGAATGTGTTTGTGGGAACATTTCACGATCATAAAGTACATGTCACCTCTAGGGGCATGGGCTTTGCGAGAGCTCTTGTTCCCTTGTGTTTTTCTTCCTACCTTAACATGCTTGATATACGTACACAATATCAACCACCTGAAGGTGGGGGCATATATAAGATAAGTTGTCTGATGATTTTGATACTAACAAAGTGTGTTTGTAAGCCCTCTGCGGAGGCGAGATGTTGTATTTTTGTGTGAGTGCACATATTTATTTCTATATTGCAATAATTAAGCTCTCTGAAGGCGGGATATTGTGCATATCCTTTTATCATTTAAGCCCTTCTACAGAAGGTGGGGATGATGTATTTATCAAGGAGATTGCATAATCCTGTCATTTCCAAAAAGTCCTCTGAGCAGGCAGGGAGCGGATCTGAGACTATCCTAACCCTTAAGCATGTCTTCAGTAATTGTTGTGGCAAATCCCAATCATCGGTGTGTGTCTATAATGTGCCTAAGATGGTAGCAAACCTAGCAACAAGTTTCTTCCATTACCTTGGTTGTCATGTTTTCTCCATGCATTTTTCCCATGTTGTAGTCTAAAGACTGGTGGCGATGAGTCCCTCCTACACTCAGGTTTTGTATGGTGTGTTTGTTCCCAAGCATATGTTAGGAACCCATGTTTAACCCTTCTCTTTACTTTGTTAGTATGTTACTTTTGGATGCCTATGCTTTGTAAGTCATCCCATGAGTCTATTGTATTATCCCACATTCATGGGAAGTAATAGTTGTTTAGATTAGACTTAGTAGATAAGTATGTGTTGAGGCCACTGAAGGAATCCATGAATTTATTGTATTGAGCTTGCTCAAAGGAGGTTGTCCCCTCGAAGTGGTCTGCGATCAATAAATTCCTTCTGTGTTCTGCTATTTCTATTATTTCATGCATTTTTCATTATATTGTTGTAGGAGGTTCCTCTCATCTAGTATCAGAGCACTTTCTTGGGCTCGTTGGGTGGAATTTCTACCAATTTTTTTTTCCCATAGTGGCCTCCAAGCGTTGTGATTATTACAGTAGTTCTTTATTTTTTGCATCTATATTGTTCATTTCAATTATAGGTTCAAATCAGGGAATATCCATATCTGCTTAACTGTGGGAAGTGTCTGGGCATATAGCCCTAAAACTCATTGTGAAGAGTACCACATGAACCCTGAAGTAGCCAGCCCATTGAGAGGACCTACCAACGAAAAGGGCAATGGCTGCTACCTGATTGACTAGTTCCCATCCATGAGGTAAACCAAGAGCTATCGTTTGTGGCAAAGTAGTTATCAATTTTACCTGAGCTATGGAGTGAGGGGTACTACCCCAATACACAAGTCGTTAGACAACACTGGTGGCCGAGTGACTCCCCTAAACCTTTAGGAAGCTGAACATACTTAGGGCCCATATCTATTGACAACTGACAAATCACAAATTGAATCCATCCAGAGCAGTTGGCAGATTATTTCTAGAGCAGTTGGTAGATCATTTCTAGTAAAACAATTTCTATTTTTTTGCATATCTTCCTTGGTTTAGCTCCGTTTCCTCTCAAAATTCACTAGAACCCCTAGAATTTCATTCTACATATTTCCTTCCTCTAAGACCCTATCCCAAATTCCACTTATCGAAGCTAGAAATCCCACATTTGTCTATTTTGAGGGTTTGCCATAACTTCTTCAATTCTCACCCAATAGCCTTCAAATTTTACCACAATGTTCATTTCATATTTCTGCTCCCTTGTCCCTCTTGGACAAATTTTCCCATTTTTTCACCCCACTTCCAAAATCCCCATTTTTTTCTTCCCTTTCCCTCAGAAAGTGTCAAACACCTAGTCAAACCCCAATTACCCATTTGAGTTTTTCCCAAATCCAAATTTTCCTTTACTAAAAAAGTTTCCATTTTTGTTTTTCTACTCATTCCAAAAAAAAAAAATCTCCTGGTTATAGTTGTCACCCACATAGCAGCAAAAAACATGGAGGATGAGCTTGCAGCCCTCAAGACCAAACTCCAAGATCTAGATGAAAAAATTCTTGGCCTTGATCTTCAGCATTCAGCCATGAACAATAGACGATAGCCAGAGTCTTTTGCAGATATTGGGTTCTCTTCTTCCAGTAATTTTTGTGGGCCAAAGCTTGATTTTCCTCGCTTCAATTTTATGATCCGACTTGATGGATATACCAGGTAGAACAATATTTTAGTCTGCATAATACTTTTGATGTCAACAAAGTCCCACTTGCATCCTTTCATTTGGAACATGAAGCCCTTCAATGGTTCCATTGGTACATCAAGGCTCATGAAGAGCCAAAATGGATAGATTTTTTGCAAACTCATTTTGCAATGATTTAGCCCTAGTGCTTTTGATGACTTCATAGGAGCACTCACTAAACTTTTCCAAACAGGTACTATGAGAGAATATCAGATAGAATTTGAAAAACTGGCCAATCACATAGAAGGATTGTCTGATGAATTCTTCAGGAGTTGTTTGTCAATGGTCTGAAGGATGTAATCCAATTTGAGCTTAAAATGTTCCATCCCAGCACAATAATGGAAGTCCTAGGGTTGGCTAAGTTGGTGGAGGACAAGATCATAGCTCAACAATGATCTAAATCAAATTTTGTTCCATTCAGAAATACAGTTTCCCAAAGACCTCAAATAATGCCAGCTCCTAGAACAGCTCCTATCAAGCATTTGACTGAAGTAAAGATGTGGGCACATATGGAAAAAGGGCTTTGTTATAATTGTGATGCGAAATTCACTCGGCAACATAGATGTGTTGAGTAAAATCTCTATCTCTTGGATATGGATTCTCTGCCTAGAACTAAAGTTTATGCGGATGCTCAGGATATAGTAGATGATCAGATCGACACTCAGCAGTTGCTTATTGACCCTGCTTCTCAAGAAGACCACCCAGAGATCTCTCTCCATGCTTTAGTAGGAGTCACCACCCCACAAACCATGTGGGTCAAGGGTTACTTCAAGAAGCTCCCTCTTACAATACTCATTGATTCTCATAGCACTCATAATTTTATTGACCCTTAGATTGCCAAACAGGCTGATTGTTTTGTCCATCCTTGCTCCAGCTTTGAAGTCATGATTGCCAATGGGGGTACATTACCTTGCAAAGGGATGTGTCTCAATGTACGTATCTCAATGGGAGATTATAACCTATGCTCTGACATGTTTACCTTGCTCTTAGGTGGATGTGATGTGGTTTTGGGTGCCCAATGGTTATGCACTCTTGGACCCATCTTATGGGATTTTGCTGAACTTTAGATGTAGTTTTTAGACATTGAAGGGCTTACAACTGGGGTCTCTCAGCATCATAAGTTCACATCGCATAGAAAAACTTCTTAAGAATAATTCACATGGTGTCATCACTTAGCTCCATTCCATTCAGATGCAACCATCAGCGGTCTCCACTACTCCTTCTAATCTACAACGAATTTTGGATAGGTATGCATGTGTCTTTGCCGAACCAATGGGATTGCCACCTTCATGACTAGAGGACCACCATATTCAACTCCTTCCTAGAAGTGTTCCTCCCAACATCAGGCCCTACCGCTACCCATTTCACTAAAAGACAGAGACTGAGATGCTCGTTCGAGACTTATTGAAGCAAGGTATTATTCACCCTAGTACCAGTTCCTTTTCGTCACTAGTTATTTTGTTCAGAAAAAAGATGGGTCATGGCACCTTTGCATTGACTTCCAAGCACTTAATCACATCACAATCAAGGATAAATTTCTAATTCCTATTGTTGCTGAGCTTCTGGATGAGCTTCATAGTGCTCATTTTTTCTCCAAGTTAGATCTTCGTTTGGGTATCACCAAATTCGGGTTCATGAGGATGATATCCCTTAAACAACCTTCCGCACACATGATGGCCACTATGAGTTTTTGGTCATGCCCTTTGGCCTCACTAATGCTCCTTCAACATTCCAAGCATTGATGAATAAAATATTCTGGCCAATGTACATGGGAATAATAAGACTTTAAAAAGCCAATGTACTATATTGTAACATCATTTAGAAACATTAATATAATATACTCTTTCTTTCTATGGTTTTCCCTACCATATTTAAATATGGTATCAGAGCGGTTACTAATCCTAGGAAGATAGAATGAATGTTGTTTATTTGTGGGACTGAATTCAACACCAGTGCTCAACTTTTATCATGAGAATGATAATTCTTTTGCATTTACTGTTGATGGCTTTTGGCAAGTAAGGAAAATGTCACACATATATTATGAGGATCTTGTTACTGTAGAGTATGCCACTTATTACATTGCAAGTCTCCAGCAAAATTACACATAGAGAGGTGGACTGAGTTTTGTTTATGCATAACAATATACTCCATAGGCTGTAGCAAGCAATATTCTTCATACATAGTCTTCTTCTTTGGAATGGTAAGCAGTTGACATGATATCGATTGAAAGCATCAGTTATTGGTGAATAAGGCATTGATTGTAATGATATAGTATTTTGTGTATATCCTAGCATCAAATTGTGTCCATTTTCTTCAATTTGTGTCCATTTTCCTATAGTATTTTGTGTATTTACCCTAGCAGATATGTGTCCTTCATTTGTCTACAACAATCTTTGCCAATCTATTCACTGAGCATGAAGGCGTGGAGAAGGGATATTTCCAAAGAACATTTTGCAACATATATTTGTGTCTAAAATTGCTTGAAGATACTTGTTTCTTGTGGTGCAGATATAGAAAGGATTTGATGAGGCGTCAGAAATCTGCTTGAGAGGCTTGACAATTGAAGTAGTATTTGCTTGCAATGAAGTATACCTACATATGGAAGGAGTATACATTGGTAGCTCCCTAAGGTGCAAGTTATTATCTATATATGAAGACCACATATTAGTACATTGAAGGGGCATTTCAGATTAAAGTTGCCATTTAAATTGCCTTTTCAAATCATTCCTTTCCCAAGTAATTTGAGGTTGACCCTATTTGTGGGTATTGGACGCACTTATGATTTGGAGAAGAGTTTTCTCAACATCATTATGATTCCATATCTATTAAGGTAAATAGTAAAATGCAGGCAGTGTTCTAGATTTAATACATTACATTGTATAGAAGTAAAATGTGGACAGTGTTCCAGATTTAAGACATTGTTCAATGTAGGTTTATGGTATTTGCTGGATGCAGGCAATAGAAAACTCCCCAACACATACATCAACAGATCTATTTGCATGGTGACAGGTCAAATCTCTCTCTATAAGATAACTTTTACTATTGTGGGCACAAGTTGAAAAAGGATTCTTGTTAAGTGGCAGAGATAAGTGACGGATTTATATTTATAATGTATTTGTTTTCAGTTGGATATGAGTTTTGAAACCATTGTAATTGGGAGGTATAAGGTGTTTAATGTAATGGGTGTATTATTGATTAAATATAACATCCAATCTCTTGTCCTTCATTATGGCTACACATATTACATGGCTACTCAATATAACTCTTGTATGCTCAAGAATGATACATCTGACAATGCTTCTAGGGGCTCACACATGGCATCAACTGAATAAGGTGTAATAGGTTCAAATTGGAGATTGGATGCATCAGAGGTAGGAGGTTTTTCAACATCTCGAGCTAACTTCTCGCTCAGGGATGATTCATTACATGAGGAGCACCCATTTTCTATCTGTGTCCTTTCATGGAGAAAGGAGGGTCTTGAAAGTTTGTGGTAGTATATGTAGATATTGTAACTTCTGAAATAGGTGGAGTTAGTGTATCTACATTTACTCAATTTGTGGATAGTGTAATCTCTAAAATAGGTGGGATTAGTGTATTCACAGGAGTTCTACAAAACAGAGGAGGGATTGTTTCCACAACATTGGAGGAGTGATATTGACACACTCAGAGGAGGTGTGGACTCTCAGAGGAGAGTTGTTCTCTCAAGTGTAGCACTTGAGGAGGCATTTTGACACACTCAGAGGAGATGCAGACTTTCAGAGGAAAGTTGTTGTCTCATTGTGCAAGGAGGTTGGGGAGACTTTATGTTCTCTCATGTTGTGCATATTTTTGTAGGTTTTACGGTCAGGAGATCAATGATGTCAGTCTGGTGTTTCTTGGGTGAGCAAGGAGGATTGGTGAATGTGCTTCATCAAAGTCTCCAGAAGGGTTACTGTGATCAACTCTTGTATTGTTTGATCTCTTGTTTGAGATAATGGAATAAGGGGGGAATGTTGGTTTTATTACATGTAAACCTTAAGGGGAGGTGTTAGAATAATAATAAGGTTTACATTTATAATAGTTAGATCTAAATAAATACATGTTAGTAATAAATTAGTTTTGGGAAGTTAGGAAGTTATTTCCTGTAAGAAGTTATACACAGGAATAATAAGGCTTTAAAAATCCAATGTACTGCATTGTAACATCATTCGAAAACATTAATATAATATATGCTTTCTTTCTGTGGTTTGCCCTACCATATTTCAATACATATGAGAGTGTGGGTTCCACCTCATCCACCAAGGTTAGTAATTCCACACGACGTGTCATTACATTGACAATAGTAAGCCAACAAACAAAGAAAGCTCACCTCATTAGAAAGACAACTCAAGCATTGAAAATAAGTAGAAAAACTCTAATGAGAGCCGTTGGAAGATGTGAAAGAGTTGAGGACCCAAATATGAATGAATTGTGGGTATTCTCATGGAGACTCCCATGGAAAGACAAATTTGTTGTTGAAGCCTTGAGATCCCTCATCAAAGAATTTTGGAAAAATAACACAAGGGTATCTCCTAATACAAGAGATGTTGTAAGAAGGATAATTGGTTGTTCAAACCATGAGCCACATCTAAATCATTTTTTGGATGTGACTCAAACACAATTTTTCAAGAAATTTCAAGAGATATATCCTCATGTCAAAATTAGTCAAAGGTATTTTGAAATGGTAAAGCCTTTTTATGTCAAAATAAATCACACATGCATAACTTGTTGTTGTAGAATACATAATGAATTTTCTAATCATTATGATGTTTATAGACATATATGTGTAGATTTGCATACTGACAATGTTTTGTAGGAGTGTAATATAAAGTGTCCACCTAGATCTTCAAGAGATTTCATATCGATCATCTTATGTGAAAGAGTGGATGATCAATTATTCCACAATAGATTATGCTTAGATGACATGTGTGATCATTGTGGTGGGTTGCAACATTTGCCAATTTGTAAACATATGGAGAACACACATGTAATTAGAAATTAGCTAGTAAGTTTTGGCAAATATAAGATAGTGGCATACAGTCTAAAAGATAGCAAAGAAGCAAAAAGGTGTGAATTGGTCATTCAAAAGATTCCAGTGTATCAGTTTATCTCTATTTTCCAAGATAATATAGTTTATGAGTATGCAAGGCATCCCATAGAGCTTGATGGTTGGACTTGCAATTCAAGTTACTCAAGGACACATTTCCACTTGGTACCATTGTTTCAATTGTTGAATTTGTAGAGAACTACACATTACAGCCACAGAATGAGGTGCAATCATAGTATTACAACTCTATGTAGGTTGCTATATTTGTGTAAATAACATTCATTCATGTAGAAGATAGTACAGAGGATGACAAGAAGATCTTGAGGGAATATCATTTATATATCAGTGATAATCACACACATTCTATAGAGTTCATGCAAGGTTTCTTTTAGATGTTCTACCATGATTTGGCTAGCAGGAGCATATCATATGGTCAGATAATTGTGTATCACAATTCAAGAACTCATGGATGTTCTATTAGTTGAGCATGATGACAATGATGAATGGTGTGAGGTCGGGCATGGAAAGGGGGAGAATGATGGTGTAGGAGCATGTATCAAAAGAGCATTGACACGAGAAGAGTTGAAGTATAAAGACAATGCAAAGTTGACAGATGCAAGATCTATCGTCGAATGGTGTAATGCTACAATGGGTCTAGGTAATGAAGGTAAGTCTACAGTTCATAGATATTTTTGGTTGGTTGCTAATACTAACATTGCAAAATATGAGGAATGGTGTACATTGAAAGGATCAAGTGAGATACACTCTTTTAGAAGCTCTATTATAGGTTCATGGAGTATTCATACGCATTAGATGGTATGCTATTATTCTTAATGTACAAATGAATCTTGGTATGATTGTGAGTCAACTAAGTGGGTCAATGATTGGTGTACATGAAGCATAAGCCTGATTGACATGTCTCGACTACCGACAACACTACAACTCAAAGAGATTGAATCATCAATTGAATTTGACCATGTTTCAGATCTAGTTCAACCAAGTATTATAAGCATTCAACTTTAATAAAATTCAATATTCCATCTTATTTTGTAGTTTTTCTTGTATTGTTGACTATATTCATTGAATTGAATGCATGTATCAATGTAGGGCATGTTTATGCAGTTATTGTAGCTGAAGACAATGAAGAAGGAATAGATTATTATTTGTGTCATTGTGTTGAGGCAAAAAAGAAATTAGATTCCCCTGTTATAGATGGAGAAAACATCAAGTACCCTAGAGGATTAGTGGTTGTTACTAGAACATGGCTTAGAAGGTAACTAGTGAAGAAGTCTGATGTGTGGTTGTTCAAAGACTTTGACACACATAGCAAGATTCTTCATTATTCTAACCTTGTTGTGGAATCAAACATTCATTTGATCAAATATGCGGGTAAACCATTGAATAGGACCTCGTGGAAGGTTCGTGAGTCTGACCACGAGGAAATACTCGACACAATAAGAGTAGAGTAGACCCGGATGGTTCATTGGATTGAATCAGTGGAATGACAGAAAGGTATGTTATTTTTCTTTGCTATCCTCATTTCACCTTCTATATTTTTGACACCTATCTTATCTTCTTATATGTGCTCCTTTGTCCTGGTTGATTAGCCTCATTTCATTGTAGAGTTCATTGGTGTACTCATTTTACCTAAATAGTGCAATTGCATTTGCATACAGGATTTGAGTATGATGGAGGTAGGTATAATGCTTATGAAGTTGCCTATGGAAGGAAAGTAAGGTAGGTTTTCATGTTTATTTCATGATGATATGTCATTTAGTTACTATTTTATAAAAACTTTTAATTAGTTTTAATGATGTTACTATGAGTTTTAATGAATTTTAACAATGTTTCTTCACATTTGGTGCTAACAATTGATAGCAGTGGTAAGGGAAGCCTTAATTGATGCCCTACAAGATATTGGATCAAGTGAGAACATCTTTATAGTATTGAATTTTTATCTACTAGAAAGGTATTAGGATGGAATTTTTGCATTCAGCATCTTTTGGGGCCAAAAGTATGATGCCAACACAATCGAGTGAGAGGATAAATGCTAGGGGAGATGTCTTTTTAGTGGTGAAGCCTCATGGTTGTACTCAGCTATATCGAATGCAAACAATCTCTCAAGAGCCATAAGACAAAAAAGGTTTCAAACTCTGGACCGACTGTTCTGTCAAACTGTGACACCTAGGAACATCTTCTTTACATGTATAGTTGAATCTCAGGTCCACCTACAAACATCTACCTTAGTTTTTTTAAAATCAATTTCATTTTCCTATGGTGGAAAGGAACACATTGTTCCAAAATGCTTCAATTTTATGCAGTGGAAAGTTGCTAGGAGTGACATTTTGCATTCCACAGCTTGTGGGGCTGATCCGACTGTGCCAACATGTTGTAGTGGGTGGGTAAATTATAGGGGAGGTCTCATTTTGTGCACCAAGTGTCCCAGTCATTCAGGGCATCAAGCTACCAACAAAGTCACTTAAGATCCCTAAGAGCAAAAAATGCCAAACTTTGACGAAGCAGTTCTCAGAATTCGTGGCAGCTGGGAATGTTTTGTTTTGACCTACAAGTGCAGGTGGGGTTCATCCACAATAACCTCTCTTAGTGTTGGTCAAATCCAATCCATATGATTGTGCTAAAATCAAATACATTCTTACAAAATGCTTTAGTTTCATGCAGCACAACCTTGCCAAGTGCCATATTTTCTGTTCTACTCCTTGTGGGGCTGAAATGACTACACCAACACATTGCGGTGGGTGAGTAAATGTTATGGGAGGTCTCGTTTCATGCACCAAGTGTCCCATTCATTTGGGACATCAGGCTACCAGCAAAGTCACTTAAGATCGCTAAGAGAAAAAATGCCAAACTTTGACGGAGTGGTTCTCAGAATTCATGGTAGCTAGGAATGTTCCATTTCAACCTACAAGTGCAAGTGGGTTCTAACCATAATAACCTCTCTTAGTTTTGGTCAACTCCAATCCATTTGACCATGCTGAGACCAAATCCATTCTTGCAAAATGCTTCAGTTTCATGTAGGGAAAGTTGCTAGGAGTGACATTTTGCATTCCATAGCTCATGGGGCTGAATCAACCACACTAATGCATTAGGGTTGGTAGGTAAATTCTAGGGAAGGTCTCATTTCATGCGCCAAGTGTCCCATTCATTCAGAGCAGTAGGCTACTGGTAAAGTCACTTAGATCCTAAGAGCAAAAACTTCTAAACTTTGATGTAGTGGTTCTCAAAATTTGTGGCAGCTAGGAATATTTTATTTTAACCTAAAGGTACAAGTGGGGTCTATCCACAATAACCTCTCTTAGTTTTGGTCAACTCCAATCCATTTGAATGCGCTGAAATCAAATGCATTCTTGAAAAATGCTTTAGTTTCATGCAACACAACCTTGCCAGGTGCCATATTTTTTGTTTTGCTCCTTGTGGGGCCAAACCGACTACACTAATGCATTGGGGTGGGTGGGTAAATGCTAGGGGAGTTCTCATTTTGTGCACCAAGTTTCCTAGTCATTCAGGGTATCAAACTACCGACAAAGTCACTTAAGATCCCTAAGAGAAAAAACCTGCCAAACTTTGATGGAGCGGTTCTTAGAATTTGTGGAAGCTGAGAATGTTTTGTTTCAACCTACAAGTGTAGGTGGGGTCTATCCACAATAACATCTCTTGGTTTCAGTCAACTCCAATCTATTTGACTGTGTTGAAACCAAATGCATTCTTGCAAAATACTTTAGTTTTATTCAGTGGAAAGGTGCTAAGAGTGACATTCTGCATTCCACAGCTCATGGGGTTGAATTGACTGTGCCAACATGTTAGGGTGGGCATGTAAATGCTAGGGGAGGTCTCCTTTCATGTGCCAAGCATCCCAATTGTTTCAGGATGTAAGCTATTAGTAAAGTCGAAAGGTGCTAGGACTAAAATTTTGCATTCCACAGGTCGTGGGATCAAATTGACTATGCAAACATGTCGGGGTGGGCAGGTAAATGCTAGGGGAGGTCTCATTTCATGCGTCAAGTGTCTCAGTTATTCTAGGCTGCAAGCTACCGACAAAGTCAAAAAGTGTTAGGAGTCAAATTTTGCATTCCATAGGCTATGGGGCTGAACTGACTATGCCAACACATTAGGGTGGGTGGGTAAATGCTATGGGAGGTCTTGTTTTGTGTACCAAGTGTCTCAGTCATTCCAGGAGCTACAAGCTACTGACAAAGTCAAAAGGTGTTAAGAGTGAAATTTTGCATTCCATAGGCTATGGGGCCGAACTGATTGCACCAACACATCAGGGTGGGTGAGTAAATGCTATGGGAGGTCTCATTTCATGTACCAAGCATCCTAGTCGTTCTGGTGTATAAGCTACCGACAAAGTCACTTTGTCGGTAGCTTATAGCCTGAAATGACTGGGACACTTGGCACACAAAACAAGACCTCCCATAGAATTTACCTACCCACCTCGATGCATTGGCACAATCAGTTTGGCCCTATGACAAACAAAACAATAAATATGGCACCTAGCATGGGTGTATTGCATGAAACTAAAGAATTTTGCAAGAATGCATTTGATTTCAGCACAGTCAAAGGGATTGGAGTTGACCAAAACCATATGAGGTTATTGTGGATGGACCCCACATGCACGTATAGGTCTAAACAAAACATTACCAGTTACCATGAATTATGAGAACTACTCCGTCAAAGTTTGGCAATTTTTTCTCTCAAGATCTTAAGTGACTTTGCCGGTAGCCTGCTGCTCCAAACAAATGGGACACTTGGTGCACAAAATGAGACCTCCCCTAGCATCACCTCGACATGTTGGCAAAGTTGGTTTAGCCCCATGAGCTATGGAATGCAAAATGTCACTCCTAGCACCTTTCCACTGCATGAAACTAAAGCATTTTGCAAGAATGCATTTGGTTTTAGCACAATCAAACAAATTGGAGTTAACCAAAACCAAGAGACGTTATTGTGGATAGACACTAGGTGCACCTATAGCTCTAAATAGAATATTACTAGCTGCCACAAATTCTAAGAACTGCTCAGTCAAAGTTTGGCAATTTTTGCTCTTAGGATCTTAAGTGACTTTGCCAGTAGCCTGTTGCCTCGAATGACTGGGACACTTGGCACTAAAATGAGACCTCCCCTAGCATTTTCCCACCCACCCCAATGTGTTGGCACAATTGGTTCAGCCCCATGAGTTGTGTGAAAGAAAGCTAGGTGTGCGGAAATTGCTTCCTACACTAATCTAAAGAGGAGAGAAAAGTGCAAATTCATTTTATCCTTTACAATTATAGAATGTTATCAACAACAATGGAGATTTTGTAGGAAACACATACACATAGAAATGAGACAGAAGAGAGAGACAAAAGATATACGTGGGGAAAACCCTTACAGGTGAAAAACCCCACACTCCAAAACATAGCTCAAATGTATTATGTAAACAATGAAATATAGTTACAGAGCCAATGCTCTTGTAGGAGTCTTTGACACTCATATCTAGAGACAAACCGATAGCATTATAGTACATGTTAATCACATAATACATCTCCTCTCCAAAGCACCTATTTATATAGAAAATACAAGGCAAAAATGGCTCTATCTTGGGATGGGCATCCAACATGGCCTCATGGCCCAAAACCCAAACCTATGGACACTTGTCCAACATTGTAGGATGTTCCTGACACTTGTCAAGTCACCCAATCCCAAAGAGGTCACCTATTCCCAAGATGGGCAATGAATGATGCTCTTATGACTCTTACAATCATCATAGAATCCGTCATACTGACATATCTTACAGTTGTAAGAGAATCTATTATAAACAAGCTATAAATAGAATATTCTCTTAAAACATGTCATAACTCTCCTTGAGGCACCCAAAGATTCCTTCTTCCAAGATGCTTCTTGACACATGTCTTCACCTATCTTAGAACCTTCTATTTCGAACTCTTACATGTCATAGAACTGTCATAGGAATCTGTCATGACCGTTTCAGTCAATATTCCCTTACACACTATCCAAGATATTGACAGATGGAAAAATATTCCTACCACTAAGTGGGATACCTATCTCCTCATGTGAGGACAAATTTTCATGTGGTCATCTTCCATGTAGGATGACACATCACCGTGCCAACTCCCACAAGATGAAAACATAGGATTTGCATCCTAATTACACAATAGGCAATAAATAAATAAATACAGTGAAATAATACAAGGAATTACCAAGGATGAGACACCTTAATTCCCAACATTCTCCCACTTGTCAAACACCTTGTAAGATCAAATAGAAATAATAGGATTTAACTGCTATAGACTGAGAGACCCATAGACTCCAAACACCATCTAAACTTCTCTGTGCCCACTGGTTTCATCAATGCATCTGCAACATTCTTCAAAGTATCTACCTTCTCCAAATTCACCTTCCCATCCTCTTGTTGCAAGTATGAGGTGAGCCAGTGTTGTCATTGATGTCAACATACTCATATTGCATTGACAAGAAGGATTTGATGAGCTGTGTGCTGAGGATATTGAGAAAATTAGCCTCAGTCAGGAACAGTGAAGAACAGTGATGAGAAGAAGGTAAATGTACTGTATAGGATGAGAACCGGAGGATGCGGATTAAAGGGTTAGTAGATATGAGTCTTGAGATGCTACAGTTAAGATTTCAGAGGTCCGCATGAAGATCTGAAGGAGTTGTGGCTCCCGGTATAGAACCGGGTCCGGCAAGTATCCAGAGGTGACAGAGGATCACAAAAAGGTCCGGTGAGGTCCGGAATTGTATCATCCTAATCTGCGGATTGGACTGAGTGTTTGGGATGTCCTTTTGATGTGTCATCCTGATTTGTGTATGATTTGGAGGTCCGGAAGTACCTCTTGCATTATGACAGTGGCGACAGACTGTGTTCTTGAAGTTCCGGATGAGGAAGACAAGAGATCCCAGTAAGTAGAGGAAGTGTGGATGTATCCGGACATTCAGACAGGCTTGTGAAGGTTCTTGGATCATGTTTAGGTTGTGTTGTTGGTCCGCATTGATGATAGATCCTGGAATTGAAGTTATTCTTCCGGATGAAGTTCTTGCTCTGTTTAGCCGACCGGATGAGTTGTTCATCCTGCGAATGTTCTTGTGATGGCCGATCGGATGTGTTATTCATCTTGCGGATACTCCTATGGTTGTTTGCCGACTTAGATGTTTGTTCCTAAGTCAATGTCTTGTATAAATAACGGTTTGTGAGTTCATTTCAGTGTGTGGTATGTGGATGAGTGTGGCATAGCGAAGAAACGTGCGAAGGGCAGAGCAGAGATGTTGGGCTTAATTGGAACTGATCCAGACATGGTAGAGATGTCATTCTCCAGTTCAAGACTGTGATTTTCATCACTTTGTAGACAGTGTGTCTCCTTGTAGGCAGTGGGCCTCTTTGTGAGCAGTGTGCTCGGGCAGTGAGCCCTTATTGGCATGTGCCATTCATTTTTTATTCTTCTAACAGAGAATAATTCTTGGGTTAATCACCCCGTGGTTTTTCCCTTAACTGGGTTTTCCACGTCAAAATCTTGGTGTTCAATGTGTTGATGCTTATCTGCTCTTGTGTTTATGTATTATGCTTCCATGGATGATTATTTGATATGCTGCTAACTAACAACAGAGAATTAAGTGTTTGAAGGAAGAAGAAGTTTTATACAACTGATTCACCCCCCCCCTCTCAGTTGTATGCCCTAGATCCAACAATTGGTATCAGAGCCAAGTTCCTCTGATAGGAGCTTAACCGCTTGAGGAGATCCAGGATGTCGTCATACAAGAAGGATAGTCCGAAGTTCGATGGAACCAACTTTACTCTCTGGAAAGGTCGCATGAAGTGTCATTTGGAATGTATGGGAAAAGCATACTTGGCTATGATTTCTAAACCATATATACCCCCACAAGGTGGTCCGACAACTCTGAATGAAATCACAGAAGCTGAAAACAATCTGCGGACCAAGGAAGCTCTTCTAAGCGCATTGAATGACTCAGATCTCTCGAATGTCATTGACCTACCAACTGCATATGAGATCCTAACTAAACTGGAACTTCTGTATGAAGGAGATGAGTTTGTCAAAAGTGCAAGGTTGCAAAGTCTGAAAGGGAAATTTGAAAGATTGAAAATGAGAGATGATGAAAACATCACTACCTTTATGCCAAGAGTAAATGAGCTGGTATGTGGAATCAGAAATGCTGGTGGAACTTTAGATGAAAATGAGATTGTCTGCAAAATCCTAAGATCCCTTCCTGCTGCCTACAAAATCAAAGTTGCTGCCATTGATGAATTCAGAGCCCACACAACTGTCACAAGAGAACAACTGGCTGGCAAACTAGCTGCATTTGAAATGACCGAGTTTGGAGATGATCCACCCAAGACTGAATCTGCTTTCAAAGCCAGTGCCTATGTGAAAGGCAAACAGAGATTTGATCCAGGTGAAAACTCATCAAGGAAAATGTCATGGTATGATCAAGCAAGAAGAGACATGGAAGAAGAAGAAGCAGAAACAGCTCAACTTGAAGCCCTCGTTGCAAAAAGACTGCCAAGAGGATCCGGTAAGTATGAAGGAAAACTACCCTTTAAGTGTTTCAACTGCAATAAGATTGGTCATTTTGCCTCAAGATGTCCGGAGAGATCTGCAAGATCTAATACTCACAGACAAAGGTTTCAAAAGAATTGCTATTATGTTCATGAAGAAGATGACAATGAAGGAGTAACAGATGATGAATCAGAACTAGGAAGCAAATCCGGAAATGAGTGGGTGTTTATAGCCATCAAGGAAGAAGATTCCATGCTCTCTGAATCTGTCAATCACAAAGTTGTTGAAAAAGCCTTGGCTGCTCAAGTGGAAGAAAAGGATGATTGGGTTATTGACAGTGGATGTTCTCACCATATGACTGGTGACAAGAATAAGTTCTTAGACTTGGAAAGATATGAAGGAGGAATGGTAAAGTTTGGTGACAATTCTGCTGGCAGAATCAGAGGTAGGGGAACTATTTCCTTTGATGGTAAGAGCAAAACAGGAAATGTACTGTATGTTGAAGGATTGAAGCACAATCTTCTCAGTGTTGGTCAGTTAGTGGACAAAGGCTATGATCTCCGGTTCAAGAATGGAAAATGCAGAATCTTTACAAGCTCCGGAACTGAAATTGCATCCGGTACTCAGACAAGAGGTAACATCTTCCATCTGGTTGGTTCAAATAAAAGTTGTCTGTTTGTTCAAATTGATCAGAGTTGGTTATGGCATAGAAGAATGTGTCATGTAAATTTTGATAACATCATCAAGATAAGCAATACTCAGGCTGTGAGAGATCTTCCAAAGTTGATGAAACCTACAAATAGTGTGTGTAAAGAATGTCAGTTAGGTAAACAGAGCAGAGTCTCTTTCAAAAGCAAAGATCAGTCTTCTACCGGATTGTTGGAATTAGTACATACTGATCTATGTGGTCCGACAAGAATCAAGAGTCTGCAGGGTGATATATATTTCATGTTGTTAATTGATGATCATTCCCGGATGATGTGGGTTACCTTTCTAAAAGAAAAATCAGAAGCTTTTGAGAAGTTCAAAATCTTCAAAGCTATGGTGGAGAATCAAACCGGATTGAAACTAAAGTGTCTAAGGTCTGATAGAGGTGGTGAATTTACATCTGGTGAGTTCATTGACTTTTGTGAGAAACAGGGTATAAGGAGACAGTTGTCTGCCCCTAAGACTCCACAGTAGAATGGAGTAGTTGAGAGAAAGAACCGGACCATCCAGGAAGCTGCTAGGACAATGATGTTGGAAGCAAATGTTCCTCAAATGTTTTGGAAAGAAGCTATCAGCACTGCAGTCTACACTCTCAATCGAGTTCAAATCAAAAACAACACCGGTAAGACCCCCTATGAACTCTGGTTTGGCATCACTCCTACTGTGAAATATTTCAGAGTATTTGGTAGCAAGTGTTATATTAAAAGAGATGAAGATCTAGGAAAGTTTGATGCTAGAAGTGATGAAGGAATTTTCTTGGGCTACTCCACTCAAAGCAAAGCATACCGGTGTTACAATAAGAGATTGAGGAAGATGATAGAAAGCACCAATGTAAAGGTTGATGAAGGTATTGAGAAGCCTTCAAGATTTTATGAGGTTGATGAAGATGACCAAGACAGTGTTCAAGGACCTCAATCCTCTCCGGTGAGACAGAGTCAGCCTGATCCGGTAAATCAGGAAGAAGAGTTAGGTTTGAATGAGGCTGATCAAGAAACAGCAGTGCTGGATACTCCCAAAATTCCAAGGTATGTAAGACTGAATCACTCTGAAGATCAGATCATAGGTGACAGAAGCAAAGGTGTACAAACTAGAAGGAATATTGCTCAAAATTAGAATGAATGTTGTCTGATTTCAAAGATTGAACCTAAAACAATAGATGAAGCCTGCAATGATGAAAACTGGACCAAAGCAATGGAAGATGAATTGATGCAAATTGAGAAAAATCATACTTGGGATCTTGTTCCCAGACCTAGAGACAGGAATGTAATTGGAACCAAGTGGGTCTTCCGGAACAAACTAAATGAAGCCGGTGAAGTAATCAGAAACAAAGCTAGATTGGTCTGCAAAGGCTACTCTCAAATAGAAGGAATTGACTTTGAAGAGACTTTTGCTCCGGTGGCAAGAATTGAAGCAGTCAGATTACTTCTTGCATTTGCTGCCTTCAAAGACTTCAAGGTATATCAGATGGATGTCAAGTCTGCCTTCCTAAATGGTGATCTGGAAGAAGAAGTCTACATTGAACAACCGGATGGATTTCAATTGTCTGATAATAATGATATGGTCTGCAAGTTGAAGAAAGCTTTGTATGGATTGAAGCAAGCCCCAAGACCATGGTATGAAAGGTTGGATAAGCATCTTGTGCAGATTGGATTCAACAAAGGTACTGCTGACAGTAACTTATATTTCAAAATTGATCATGAAAACATTCTGATTGTTGAAGTGTTTGTGGATGATATCATTTTTGGAGGAAGAGATAGTATGTGCAAAACTTTTGCCAATCAGATGAAAAGTGAGTTTGAAATGTCTATGCTTGGTGAAATGAATTTCTTCTTGGGACTGCAAATTACTCAAACAAAAGAAGGGATCTTCATTTCTCAGACCAAATATGTGAAAGAATTGTTAAAGAAATTTGGTATGGAAGACTCAAAGCCTATGAACACTCCTATGGCAACCGGATGTAAGCTAAGCAAAGATGATGATTCTCCAAAAGCAGATCAGACAAAGTATAGATCAATGATTGGTGGATTGTTGTATCTCACTCAAACTAGACCAGATATAATGCAGGCTGTTGGTCTTGTGGCAAGATTCCAGGCTGATCCTAGAGAATCTCATGTTATGGCAATCAAAAGAATTTTTAGATATTTGAAAGGAACAGTTGAGTATGGTCTATGGTACCCTAGAGATCCGGACTTCTCTCTTCATGCTTACACAGATGCAGATTGGGCAGGAGATGTGGATGACCGGAAGAGCACTAGTGGTGGAGCATTCTTTTTGGTGAAGAGATTGGTTTCTTGGCTAAGCAAGAAACAAGATGCAATATCTCTGTCTACAACTGAAGCAGAATACATTGCAGCAGCAGGTAGTTGCACTCAAATCTTATGGATGAAGCAGATGCTAAGAGACATCAAAGTTGAATATGAGGAGCCTATCACAATTTTCTGTGATAATTCAAGTGCAATTAATATTTCCAAGAATCCGGTATTGCATTCTAAGACTAAGCACATATCTATCAAATTTCACTTTTTGAGAGAACAAGTAAACAAGGAAGAAGTCAGATTGGAGTATGTTCCCTCCAAGGATCAGATTGCAGATATCTTTACAAAACCTCTTCCCAAGGACTCTTTTGAATATCTCCGGGAGAAGTTAGGGGTCATGGCCCCTCCGGTGATGAACTAAGATGCACTGATGTGCATCAGTCCGGTGGCTATCACAGTCATATCTTGTGATCCGGACTAATGGGGAGCTGCAACTAAGGGGGAGCAGCTGGTATGATTCTGATGCATGAGAATTGCAAGTATGAGCCCTTTGCCATTGATGTCAAAGGGGGAGAGAAGACATGTGAAAAACAAGTGGTTGATGATCAAAGGGGGAGCAGTAAAGGAAGAGAAGACATTGATCGAAGGGGGAGCAGTAAAGGAAGAGAAGATATATGAAAAGATTGAAGTTCTTGCCCTAATGGTTTTTCACATCATATGTTGCCATCAATGACAAAGGGGGAGATTGTTGCAAGTATGAGGTGAGCCAGTGTTGTCATTGATGTCAACATACTCATATTGCATTGACAAGAAGGATTTGATGAGCTGTGTGCTGAGGATATTGAGAAAATTAGCCTCAGTCAGGAACAGTGAAGAACAGTGATGAGAAGAAGGTAAATGTACTGTATAGGATGAGAACCGGAGGATGCGGATTAAAGGGTTAGTAGATATGAGTCTTGAGATGCTACAGTTAAGATTTCAGAGGTCCGCATGAAGATCTGAAGGAGTTGTGGCTGCCGGTATAGAACCGGGTCCGGTAAGTATCCAGAGGTGACAGAGGATCACAAAAAGGTCCGGTGAGGTCCGGAATTGTATCATCCTAATCTATGGATTGGACTGAGTGTTTGGGATGTCCTTTTGATGTGTCATCCTGATTTGTGTATGATTTGGAGGTCCGGAAGTACCTCTTGCATTATGACAGTGGCGACAGACTGTGTTCTTGAAGTTCCGGATGAGGAAGACAAGAGATCCCAGTAAGTAGAGGAAGTGCGGATGTATCCGGACATTCAGACAGGCTTGTGAAGGTTCTTGGATCATGTTTAGGTTGTGTTGTTGGTCCGCATTGATGATAGAGCCCGGAATTGAAGTTATTCTTCCGGATGAAGTTCTTGCTCTGTTTAGCCGACCGGATGAGTTGTTCATCCTGCGAATGTTCTTGTGATGGCCGACCGGATGTGTTATTCATCTTGCGGATACTCCTATGGTTGTTTGCCGACTTAGATGTTTGTTCCTAAGTCGATGTCTTGTATAAATAATGGTTTGTGAGTTCATTTCAGTGTGTGGTATGTGGATGAGTGTGGCATAGCGAAGAAACGTGCGAAGGGCAGAGCAGAGATGTTGGGCTTAATTGGAACTGATCCAGACATGGTAGAGATGTCATTCTCCAGTTCAAGACTGTGATTTTCATCACTTTGTAGACAGTGTGTCTCCTTGTAGGCAGTGGGCCTCTTTGTGAGCAGTGTGCTCGGGCAGTGAGCCCTTATTGGCATGTGCCATTCATTTTTTATTCTTCTAACAGAGAATAATTCTTGGGTTAATCACCCCGTGGTTTTTCCCTTAACCGGGTTTTCCACGTCAAAATCTTGGTGTTCAATGTGTTGATGCTTATCTGCTCTTGTGTTTATGTATTATGCTTCCATGGATGATTATTTGATATGCTGCTAACTAACAACAGAGAATTAAGTGTTTGAAGGAAGAAGAAGTTTTATACAACTGATTCACCCCCCCCTCTCAGTTGTATGCCCTAGATCCAACACCTCTACCATGTCTCGCATGAAGTGAAACTGTACATCAATATGCTTTGTTTTGGCATGGAAAGTTGGATTCTTTGCTAGGAAAATCACACTCTGACTGTCACAACAAATCGTAATCTGTCCTACATCAACACCAATAGCTGAACACAATCTCTTAAGCCAAATGGATTCCTTGCAAGCATGAGTTGCTGCCATATACTTAGCTTTTGTCATGGACAAAGCAACCACAAGTTGTCACTTACTCATCCAACTAATTGCACCACCAAACATAGTGAACACATAGGCATTGATGGATCTCCTGCTATCAATGTCACCTGCCCAATCAGAATCCACAAATCCACGAATACTAACTAAATGTGGAGGTCTTGTAGCATTAGCATGATAGCATATGAAATACTTGGAAGTACCCCTCAAATATCTGAACACTCGCTTAACTGCATCCCAATGTACCCGTCTAGGATTAGCCATAAATCGACTAAGGACTCCCACTGCTTGGGTAATGTCTAGTCTTGTGCAGACCATAGCATACATCAAACTGCCAATAACACTAGCATAAGGTACTCTAATCATGCCGTCCAACTCACTAGGAGATTTTGGACAATCACTAATAGATAACTTTGTCCCCAATGAAACAAGAACACACAATGGTCTACAATCTGTTATGCTGAACCTATCCAACATGGTCTTCACATACTCTGGCTTAACCAAAGTTTTCTGTTAGCTATGTCTCTTCTGATTTCCATTCCCAAAATGTACTTGACTGCCCCTAGGTTTTTCATTGCAAACTTTGCTAACAACTGAGACTTCAAATCACAAATCATATTCTTACCATTCTCAATCAACAACATATCCTCAACATACAATGCAATAATGAGAATGCGATCATTGTCAAACTTGTAATACACACAATGATTAGATTTCGATCTCGAAAATCTAATGGACAACACAAAGGCATAAAATTTCATATACCACATCCTAGGAGACTACTTCAAACCATACAAAGACTTTTTTAACTTGCAAACCAAATTTTCTTTACCTTTCTCTATGTAATGCTCTAGCTGTGACATGTAAATCTCTTCCTCCAAATCACCATGAAGGAAAGTTGTCTTCACATTCATCTATTCTACCTCTAAGTCATAAGCAGCTGTAACAAATAACAAGAACCGAATGGATGTTAGCTTTGCAACGAGAAAGAAAATTTCACCATAATCAATTCCCTCCACTTGTGAGTACCCCTTCGTAACCAATCTAGTCTTGTACTTTTCAACACTACCATCTACACTAAATTTGTTCTTAAACACCAATTTGCATCCAGTGGGTTTTTGTCCTTCAGGCAAAGGCACCAAATCCCATGTTTTATTCTTCTCCAAAGAAGCCATCTCATCTTCCATGGCCTCCTTCTAGGAACCTGCATCTTTCATGCCCATAGCCTCTTTCATAGTTCTAGGCTCATCAGTGTTAGTAAGTAAAGCAAAAGCACAACTAGAATCAAGTAATGAATAGCCAAACCTATCAGGTTGCTTTTGTTCATGTAGACCTCTTCAATGGCTAAGGTTGAGGTTCTAATTCTTCTTCTAAGCTTTTAGAGCTGCTAGAGCTCTCCTCATCATCAGGTCTCACAAGTTCTGTTGGTTCAGTCTTCTCAGGGGTAGAAGGAAACTAAACCACATCTTTCTTTTCTATCT
Organism: Cunninghamia lanceolata; assembly: GCA_027924645.1. Taxonomy (NCBI): domain Eukaryota; kingdom Viridiplantae; phylum Streptophyta; class Pinopsida; order Cupressales; family Cupressaceae; genus Cunninghamia; species Cunninghamia lanceolata. The sequence continues at coordinate 38,107,469 of BSBN01000391.1, read as the reverse complement.
GTTCTGGCTATAGAACAACAGAAGAAGGTGTTAGCTCTCTGAAGATAACACTTCTTCTATATATCACTTTTTCATCCACAAGATCCCAAAGCTTTTATCCTTTCACACCGACACCATAGCCAATGAAAATACACTTAATAGCCTTATTCTCCAATTTAAATCATTTCTCCCTAGGTACATGTGCATATGCTTCACAACCAAAAACATGAAGATGCCTAACTAAAGGATTCTTACTAGACCACACCTCCATAGGTGTCTTACCAACAAGAACTGATGTAGGAGACTTGTTTACCAAGTAGCAAGCAATTGCAATAGCTTCAACCCAAAACTTTTGTTCAAGGCTTGCTCCACTAAGCATACTCCCAGAGTTCTCCATCAGTGTCCTATTCATCCTTTCTGCAACTCCATTTCATTGTAGGGTGTATGAATTTGTCTTATGTCTTTCAATCCCTTGCTCTTTATAGAACTTATCAAACTCTGCCGAATAAAACACACCACCATTGTCAATTCTCAAACACTTAATCTTTTTACTAGTCTAATTTTCAGTAAAGGCTTTAAACTCTTTAAACCAACTAAAGACTTTAGTCTTGCTTCTAATAAAATAAACCCATGTCCTTCTACTATAATCATCTATGAAAGATACAAAATATATAGATTTGGAAATTGAAGGAACATTAACAGGACCAAACACATCAGAATGAATAAGATCCAATACACCAGAAGACTTGTGAGAACTAGAGTAAAACTAAACATGGTTTTGCTTTCCATATACAGAATGTTCACAAAAGTCAAACTCAAGTTTACAATCATTTAACCCCTCAATGAGGTTTTTATTTTTTAGGGTTCTCAGACCCTTCTCACCAATGTGGCCATATCTCAAATGCCATAACATAGTCTTTTCAGCAGGAAGTTTAACTTCTAAAGCATGTGCACTACCATCAGAATGTAATAATAGATTTCTTCATTGCCTGTTCAGATGGTGGGGATGACGTGACTGTAGCTCTTTTCTTTGAGTTAGAAGAACTATTACACTGTGAAGTACATGCCTCCAACTGAAATAGAGTACCTCTCCAAGTACCCTTCGCAAGCACCATAGAACCTCTAGTCATCTTGCATCCATCCTTTGAAAAGAAACCTGCACACCTACATCATTCAACATACTTATAGAAAGCAGGTTCTATGTCAAGCCTGGGATGTGCATAACCCTAGTAATCCCCTTCACTTGTCCATCAGGGAATCGGATTGAGACTCTTCCACGACCAACAATCTTCAGATGAGAATCGCCATCCAGGTACACTCTTCCACCATTGAACTCTTCATACTTCATGAACTAGCTTCGATCAGAGGTCATGTGGAATGATGCACTAGAATCTATCAACCACACATCATCAGATGTATGAGTGGCCAGGGCTGCGATGAAGGCATCACCATCATCTTGTGACTTGCTAGAATCTGAATCTGGGCCATTCTTCTTTTTATTTTTCTTTTCCTCTTTGCATTCCTTTTGGAAATGCCCAGATTTTCCATAGTTCCAACAAAAAGCCTTGGACTTTCCAGGAGATTTGGATCTCCCACAGGATTTGGATCTGTCATTTTCACCTTTCTTGTCCTTCTTCTTCCCTTTCTCTTTGGGTCTTCCATGAACTGCAAGAGCTTCTTTGGCCGACTCAGTTGTCTTTCTCCACATTTCTTTAGATAACAATGAAGACACTACCTCATCCATCTTGAAGGTGGTAGTAGTGCTTCTGATGGCCATGACAATATGATCTCATGAATCCAGCAAAGAACAAAGCAGGGTCATACACCGATCCTCCTCCATTTTCACACTCACAGATGTTAACTGTGCAACAATCATGTTGAAAGAATGCATATGGTCTGAAATAGATCCTTTGTCTTCCATCTTTAGAGCAAACAACTTCTTTTTTAGAAAGAGCTTGTTCACCAAGGACTTGGCCTGATAAACATCTCCCAACTTCTTCCAAAGAGTTTTCACGGTCTTCTCCTCATGGATATTCAATAGGACAGAGTCTTATAAGACCCTTAGCCTTCTGATCTTTGAGGTCCCAATCAACTTATGACATTGTGGTAGGTTTTGTTCCATCAATGGTTTCCCATAGGTCACGATCAACAAGTAGATCTTCCACCTTGAGTTTCCACAACTCAAAATCTATGCCATTAAACTTCTCCACCTCTACTCTTCCAGATGTGGTTGCCATCTCCTTCCTTAAACAAGATACATAATACTCTACATAGACTCCCACTCAACCTAAGATTAGCTCAAAAAAACCCCTACCTAGTAGCTATAACCAAAATTGGCCAGGCTCTGATACCAACTAAAAGGAAGCTAGGTGTGCAGAAATTGCTTCCTACACTAATCTAAAGAGGAGAGATGAGTGCAAATTCATTTTATCCTTTACAATTATAGAATGTTATCAACAACAATGGAGATTTTGTAGAAAACATATACACACAAAAATGAGATAGAAGAGAGAGACACAAGATATATGTGGGGAAAACTCTTACGGGTGAAAAACCCCACACTCTAAAACACAACTCAAATATATTCCATAAATAATTAAGGTTACAATACAATTACAGAGCCAATGCTCTTGTAGGAGTCTTTGACACTCATATTTGGAGACAAATTGGCAGCATAACAGTACTTGTCAATCACATAATACATCTCCTCTCCAAAGCACCTATTTATATAGAAAATACAAGGTAAAAATGGCTCTATCTTGGGATGGGCATCCAACATGGCCTCATGAACCAAAACCCACGCCTATGGATACTTGTCCAACACTGTAGAATGTTCCTCACACTTGTCAAGTCACCCCATCCTAAAGAGGTCACCTATTCCCAAGATGGGCAATGACAGATGCTCTTACGACTCTTGCAACCATCATAGAATCCGTCATACTGACATATCTTATAGTTGTAAGAGAATCTATCATAAATAGGATATAAATAGCATATTCTATTACAACATGTCATAAGTCTCCTTGAGGCATCCAAATATGCCTTCTTCCAAGATGCTTCTCGACACATGTCTTCACCTATCATAGAACCTTCTATTTCTGACTCTTACATGTCATAGAACTGCCATAGGAATCTGTCATGACCATTTCGATCAATATTCCCTTACACAATATCCAAGATGCTGACACATGGAAAAATATTCCTACCACTAAGTGGGATGCCTATCTCCTCATGTAAGGACAAATTTTCATGTGGTCATCTTCCATGTAGGATGACACAACACCGTGTCAACTCCCACAAGATGACAACATAAGATTTGCATCCTAATTACACAATAGGCAATAAATAAATAAATACAATGAAATAATACAAGGAATTACCAAGGTTGAGACACCTTAATTCCCAACACTGTGGAATGCAAAATGTCACTCTTAGCACCTTTCCATTGCATGAAACTAAAGCATTTTGCAAGAATGCATTTGGTTTTGACACGGTAAAAAAGATTGGAGTTGACCAAAATTGAGAGAGGTTATTGTGGACAGACCCCACATGCACCTGTAGATTTGAATGGAATAGTCCAAGCTATCATGAATTATGAGAACTGCTCCATCAAAGTTTGGAAATTTTTCGCTCTTAGTGATCTTAAGTGACTTTGTCAGTAGCCTGCTACCCTAAGCGACTAAGACACTTGGTGCATGAAATGAGACCTCCTCTACCATTTACCCATCCACCTCGATGCATTGGCACTTTCAGTTTAGTGCCATGAGTTATGGAATGCAAAATCTCACTCCTAGCAAGGTATACAAGATCTAGAATGAAAATGGAAAACCCTTATCGAAATGGCTTGAATGGATGTCTTGACCTACAAGACTACTTGGAAACATGAAAATGTGCTCCTTGCCATCTTCTAAAGTCACTTGATTGGTTTTGAGCCTGTGCCCCTACACCAACAAGGCATGCCAACTATTTGACATGATGCCTCAAAGAAATGTTGTCTCATGGAATGCAATTGGCGGATGTAAATCCAAATTCCACAACCTTATCCACCATCCTCCTTGCCTATGCCAAAATGGGATCTTTGGAATAGGGTATAGACAACCATCAAAGCATAAAGGATATGGAAATTTTGTTACATGTTGTATTTGTAGCTGCTCTTTTAGATATGTATACAAAGTATGAAAGCATAGATAAGGCATGAGAATAGTTTGGCATGACACCTCAAAGAAATGATGTCTCACGGAATGCAATGATTGCAAGATATATGGAAAAAATAGATTTTTTGATAAGGCTTTAGCATCTTTCAAGCAAATGCAATTGGCGGGTGTAAAGCTAAATTCCAAAACCTTAGAAATGGTATCTTTGGAACATGGTATAGGGACCCATCAAAGCATAAAAGATATAGGAATTTTGTCAAATGTTGTAGTTGCAACTACCCCGCAAGACATGTATTTAAAGTGTGGAAGCATAGACAAGGCACGTGAACTTTTTGGCATGATGCCTCAAAGAAATGTCATCTCATGGAATGTAATGATTGCAAGATATGAACAAAATGGATTTTTTTTATGATGCTTCAAAGATATGTTGTCTCATTCTACTCTTTCTGTAACCCATATAGATGGTGAAACAAGGGTATGGTAGACCTATAGAACGTGAAATGAGGATATAATGTCAAACCTATATATCTAAGGTGAGATGAAGGTAGGAAAATGATGTCAAACATATAGAAGGTGAAATAAGGATATGTCTAACATGTAAGATGAGAAATTGTCTATGATTATCATATCAAATCTAGTAGTTTCAATATCATGATTGTTATGAGATGTATACAAAAAGAAGAGTACAACAAATATGTTAACTAACACTTAGAATCAATCTAATGATTTAGCATAAACAAATTATATTTCCTTATAATGATTCAAACTATGAATTGTTAGATTAATCTTAAAAAACTTATAAAGGCCTAAATGATAAATCCTATGATTGGATGCACCTTTCCTTGTACCCATCATTCTCTTAACAAAAATGTTTTATTGTATGTTTCATATTCCATATTTTTCTTAACATAAAAGTGCAAAATTTAACTAATAATTTATATACAACCCCTAATTATATGAAAACAATATCATAAGTTGTTGCAAATAGGTTCAAAATATATTTATTTGTTAGCCAAATAAAAGTTAGCTTTAATATTCATAATGTAAAGTGTTGAAGCATAGACAATGCATGTGAATTGTTTGGCAGAGCACCTCAAAGAGATGCCATCTCATGGAATGCAATAATTGCAAGATATGCACAAAATGGATTTGTTGATAAGGATTTAGAAACTTTCAAGAAAACATAATTGGCAAGTTTAAATCCAAATGCAAAGTGAATTGTTTGATAAAATACCTCAAAGAAATGCCATCTCATGTCTAATGCAAAGTGTGGAAGCATAGACAAGGCATGCAAACTATTTGATAGAACACCTCAAAGAGATGCCATCTCATGGAATGCAATAATTGCAAGATATGCACAAAATGGATTTGTTGATAAGGATTTAGAAACTTTCAAGAAAACGTAATTGGCAAGTTTAAATCCAAATGCAAAGTGAATTGTTTGATAAAATACCTCAAAGAAATGCCATCTCATGTCCAATGCAAAGTGTGGAAGCATAGACAAGGCATGCGAACTATTTGATAGAACACCTCAAAGAGATGCCATCTCATGTAAAATGCAATAATTGCAAGATATACACAAAATGGATTTGTTCATAAGGCTTTAGAAACTTTCAAGAAAATGCAATTGGTGGGTGTAAATCCAAATTCCACAACCTTAGCCAACATCCTCCATCCTTATACCAAAATAGAAAGTTGGAACTGTTGGAATAGGTCTGGACAACTGAGAGGGGGGGTGAATCCGTTGTTTCTCTATTTAACCTTTTACAACTTAAAATTAAATCAATGATATAAACTTTCCGGCATTACACAATTGCATATGAGCAGAAAATATGAATGACACATTTGACACCAAGATTTTGACATGGAAAACCGGTTAAGGGAAAAACCACGATGGGGGTTAACCCACAAAAATTAATACCCTGTTAAAAGTATTTTACAAATGGGAATGCACATGCATTTAGGCTCACTGCTCAAGTTTGGAGGCTCACTACCCACAGAAAAGTTTACAAGAGATTTACAAAGATTTTGAACTTGTAAGATGCATCTACCAATGCTAGAGATCAGCGCCAATTAAGTGCAAATACTGACTTTGTACACTTCATCTTTATTATGCTCTTCTCTTTATTCTGCCTTCATTTGGATATTAGATTTATGCTCCTTTTACACTTTCTTAATCCACAATGATCGTCTATATATATCCTTATCATGAATTAAAATCACTTGCCAGTCAGCTACAATCAACAACACTTAGAACCTTTTAAGAATGTTCTACTCTGTCAGCTAGATCCATACACTAGTATTGATGCGTATCAAAAATAACACATGTAGATCATCATACATATCAGCCACTAACATTGTATCTCATACACAGCTTAACAAAACACTTCTATTAGGTCCGCACAAGGATTTATCATAAGTTTGCTTGTTCTTTACTGAACTGTTTTGTCATAACAAGACCTGGTATTTAGATGCTCATAAATTTTTATCCCTTTATCAATGGAAGATAAAAAATTGGGTTTAGATTGTCCTGGTGTCCCTCTACACTTCTTTAGATAAGTAACACATAATGATTAACTGGAGAGATCCGCTGACCAAAATACTGGACTATGCTATATGCTCTATTTTAGGCTCCCGGACTTAGATAGATTATCATTCTTACTTCCAGTATGATCAGATACTGCACTACGGATGTGTGGAACAATCTTAGTTACCATCAATGACAACACCTATCAATGCTAAGCAGTGTCTCTTGCGAACAATCTCCCCCTTTGGCATTCATGGCAAAACTTGGTGAAAAATGACTATCTTTGTGTAACTCCCCCTTTGTCTGTACATTCGTACACTTTACTTATTCCAATGCTCCCCCTTTGCTGAATACTTCATTTTTCACTACCCTTCACTCCCCCTTTGATATCAATGGCAAAGGGTGGGATCCGCAAATCAAAACTCTTCCAAAATTTCTATATACATTGCCACATATGTACAAGTGACCATTAAGTTCCATTCACATGAACTTGATGATGTCTGCAAAACTAACTTTTATTTGGACAAGTTCAAAGGCCCAAGTACTCTTTATTCCATCCAAAATTGAAATGTGCCCATTTAATACAAATGATTATGCTTTTGCCTTTGACAGATCTGATGGAACACTGGTCTGAACTACAGTCTGAGCTTTAGATAAGGCATTATACATTGTCTCTAACTTAGGGGCAATTAATCCCTGGAGCTCACACATTCTTTTCATTATGTTGCTTTTCTCTTTGACAAATTTCTTTATTTCCTTAGTCAAGTTAATTACTTTACATTCTTGAAGTATGGGCGAAACTGATAGGAGATCAAAATTTTGAGAGAGATTTGACAAATTTTGTTCTTTCTCCTTTATCTTGTTCTCAATACCCTTGTTAGCTTTGGGCCATGATAGACAAAATTTGTACATATCACTTCCATAATTTAGAGCATTATGAATACTCTTTATGCTAATACAAAGTATTCTTCTATCATTTCCTATCAGGTTCTTTATTTCACAAAATTTCTTATCTAAGAATTCTTTCTGAACTTTTACCTCTGTAGACTTCTCAAAGGACTCAAAATGTGAATTCACTGAACTTACAAGATTCTTTAGATGTCTGGAGGGGGAATCATTTTGATTCTTCTGATAAGTTGGCATTAAATTTTGCAAAACTCTAGTTGCAAGTCCCAGTAGCTCATTCACCTCCATGTGGAACTTTAACATCTTCTCTCTAGCCTTTACTTGGGTGAATGATGCTATCTTCATCAGTTGAATTAGAGATAGAAAATTTGGATTGGCTAGACCTTGGAGTAGTTTTGGTTCATCAAGTTCAATCACTTCTTTTCCAAGAAGACCTTCTGCAGTGTCTCTTGCAACCATTTCATAATCAACCTTTTGATCTCATGATTTCTCAGTCTTTGCTTTAGGTGCTTCAATGTTTGCACCATCTTCTTCTATTTTATCTTTGTTATCTCTTTCTTCTTCTAACTCTTCTTTATCCTCTTCTATGTTCTCTGCAAAAGGAACTTTTTCTTGTTTGATTATCACTTGCTATCTGATCAGGAGGGCTCTGTGAAACAGTAACATTATCCTCTTTCCCTATTGTATCAAATGGATTGGGAGTATCTTCTGTATCAAATATTATATCCAACATATTTGTATCCTCCTGGGCTTCTTGTTCTACTTCCGGAATAGAGGCTCCACCCAACTCAGATTGTTGCTCAATAACATTCTCTTCTTCACCATCTGGCACTTCTTTTGTGACTATGTGAAAATTATACTTCTTTAATGCTTTCAAAAGAATCTCTTTGTTGGGAATTAAGGTGTCTCAACATTGGTAATTCCTTGCATTATTTATGATTGTATTTATTAATTCATTGCCTATGTTGTAAATTAATTATAAATTCCATATTGTCATTTTGTGGGATGTGGCACGGTGATGTGTCATCCTACATGGAAGATGACAACTTGTAATTTTGTCCTCACATGAGGAGATAGGCATCCCACGTTGTGGTAGGAGAATTTTTCCATGTATCAGTTCCTTGGATGTAGTGTAAGGGAATGTTGACCAAAACAGTTATGATGGATTCCTATGACGAAGTTATGACATGTAAGAGTTGGAAATAGAAGCTTGTAAGATAAGGTGAAGACGTGTCATGAAGCATCTTTGAAAAAGGTATCTTTGGGCACCCCAAGCTAGACTATGACATGTTGTAAGAGAATATTCTATTTATATCTTGTGTATGATAGATTCTCTTACAACTGTAAGTTGTAACTGCTATGATAGATTCTATGACGGTCGTAAGAGTCATAAGAGCATCTGTCATAGCCCATTTTGGAAATAGGTGACCTCTTTGAGATGGGAGCTGTCGACAAGTGTCAGGAACATTCTACAATGTTGACCAAGTGTCCTTAGGCATGGGTTTTGGGCCATGAGGCCAAGTTGGACACCCATTCCAAGAAAGGGCCAATTTTGCCTTGTATATTCTATATAAATAGGTGCTTGGAGGAGGAGATGTAATGTGTGATTGACAGGTACTGTTATGCTACTTGATTGACTCTAGACACGAGTGTCGAAGACCATTGAAACTTGCATTGCAAGTGTATTGTAAACAACATTTAGTTTTGTTAACACATTGTGCAGGTTTCTGAGTGTGGGGTTTTTCACCCGATAAAGGTTTTCCCCACATTATATCTTTGTCTCTCTTCTTCTGTCTTCTTTCTGGTTCATGTGTATTGCTGCAATATCTCTATTGTATGTTTCATGTTTCTATAATTGTAAATATTAAATTGAATTTACATAGCTCTCCCCTCATTAGATTAGTGTAGGAAGCAATTTCCACACACCTAGCTTTCTTTTAGTTAGTATCAGAGCTTGATCACCTTTGGTCCTAGTTGTTGGGTAGGGATTTTTTGAGCTCATCTTAAGTTGAGTGGGAGTCTGTATAGAGTATTTTGAATCTTATTGCAGCAAGGATATGGAAAGCACATCTAAAAGGATAGAGGTGGAGTAGTTCAATGGCAGTAATTTCGAGTTGTGGAAGCTCAAGATGGAATACATGCTTGTTGATCAAGACCTCTCGGAAACTATTAGTGGCACTAAACTAGCTACAATGTCACAAGCTAATTGGGATCTCAAGGATCGGAAGGCTAAGGGTCTCATAAGACTTAGTCTTGTTGATTATGTTATGTTAAATGTCCATGAGGAGGCTATTGCAAACTTGCTTTGGAAGAAGTTGGGAGATGTGTATCAAGCCAAATCATTGGTTAATAAACTTTTTTTGAGAAAGAAGTTGTATTCTCTTCAAATGGAGGACAGATGATCCATTGCTGAACATATGAATGTTTTCAACATATGCTAGTTGCATAATTGACATCTGTTGGTGTGAAGATGGAGGAGGAGGATCATTGTATGAACTTGCTTTGTTCTTTACTGGACTCATGGGATCACCTTGTCATGGCTATTGGAAGCACCACATCCACATTCAAAATGGGTGAAGTGGTTTCTTTGTTGTTGTCTGAAGAGATACGGAGAAAGTCTTCTGAGGCAGCCAAAGAGGCTCTTGCAGTTCATGGAAGATCCAAGGAGAAAGGGAAAAAGAAGGACAAGAAAGCTAAGAAGGGTAGATCCAAATCCCATGGGAGATCCAAATCTCCTGGAAAGTCCAAGGCTCTCTGTTGGAACTCTGGTAAATCTGGGCATTTCCAAAAGGAATGCAAAGAGGAAAAGAAAAGGAAGAAGAAGAACCGAGATTCAGATTCTAACAAGCCACAAGATGATGGTGATGCTTTCATCATAGCCCTGGCAACCCATGCATCTGATGATGTGTGGCTGATTGAATCTGGTGCATCATTCCACATGACCTTGCATCGAGACTGGTTTACCAAGTATGAGGAGTTTGATGGTGGAAAGGTGTACCTGGGTGATGACTCTCATCTGAAGATTGTTGGTCATGGAAGAGTCTCTATTTGATTCCCTAATGGACAAGTGAAGGGGATCTCTAGGGTTATGTACATCCTAGGCTTAGTATGAAACCTGCTTTCTGTAAATATGTTGAATGATGCAAGTGTGCAAGTTGTCTTTTTGAAAGAAGGATGCAATATGATTAAAGGAGCTATGGTGCTTGCTAAGGGTACTAGGAGAGGTACTCTATTTTAGCTAGGGGCTTGCATTTCACAATGCAATAGTTCTTCTGAATCAAGAAAGAGGGCAATAGTCACTTCATCCCCACCATCTGAATGCACAGTGAAGAAATTTGTTGTATCTAGTCCTGATGGTTGTAATCATGCCTTGGAAGTTAAGCTTCTTGCTGAAAAGACAATGTTATGGCATAAGAGATTTGGCCACATTGGTGAGAAGGGTCTGTGTACCATGAAAAATAAGAACCTCATTGAGGGGTTAGATGATTGTAATCTTGAGTTTGATTTTTGTGAACATTGCATATATGGAAAACAAAACCGTGTTCAGTTTTACTCGAGTTCTCATAAGTCTTCTGGTGTGTTGGACCTTGTTCATTATGATGTATTTGGTCCTGTTAATGTTCCTTCATAATCAAAATCTATATATTTTGTATCTTTCATAGATGACTACAGTAGAAGGACATGGATTTATTTTCTCAGAAGCAAATCTAAAGTCTATATCAAGTTTAAGGAGTTTAAAGCCTTTGCTGAAAATCAAACTGGTAAAAAGATTAAATGTTTGAGAACTAACAACGGTGGTGAGTTCTGTTCTATAGAATTTGATAAATATTGCAAGGAACTTGGGATTGAAAGGCACAAGACAACTCCATACACCCTGCAGCAAAATGGAGTTGCAGAGAGGATGAACATGACACTGATGGAAAAGGCTAGGAGTATGCTTAGTGGAGTTGGCCTAGAGTAAAAGTTTTAGGATAAAATTGTTGCCACTGCTTGCTATCTTGTAAACAAATCTCCTACATCAACTCTTGTTGGTAAGACACCCATGGAGGTGTGGTCTTGTAGAAAGCCTTCACTTCATGTTTTTAGTTGTGAGGCATATGCACATGTGCCTAGGGAGAAGCGGTCAAAGTTGGAGAACAAGGATGTTAAGTGTATCTTAATTGGCTATGGTGTCAGTGTGAAAGGATAGAAGCTTTGGGATCCTGTGGCTGAAAAAGTGTTGTATAACAGAAGTGTCATCTTCAAAGAGCTTACACCTTCTTCCACTATTTTATAGCTAGAAGAAAAAGAAAAGAAAGAGGATGCTGTTCAGTTTCCTACTACCCCTGAGAAGACTGAACAAAAAGACAATGATGGACCTGATGATGAGGAGAGATCTTGCAGCTCTAAAAGCTCATATGAAGAAGTTGAACCTCAACCTCAGCCCTTGAGGAGGTCTACATGAATAAGGAAGCAACATGAAAGGTTTGGTTTTACATTGCTTGATTCTAGTTGTGCTTATGCTTTGATTACTAACAGCGATGAACCTAGAACTATGTCAGATGCTTTAGATATGAAAGATGTAGGTTCCTGGAAGGAGGCCATGGAGGATGAGATGGCTTCTTTGGAAAAGAATCAAACTTGGGACTTGGTGCCCTTTCCTCCTAGATGGAAACCCGTTGGTTGCAAATGGGTGTTCAAGAAGAAATTTGGTGCAGATGGCAGTGTTGAGAAGTCTAAGGCCAAATTAGTTGTGAAGGGGTATTCATAAGTGGAGGGTATAGATTATGGTGAGATCTTCTCTCTTGCTACAAAGCTGACATCCATTTGATTCCTGTTATCTCTTGTAGCAGCTTATGATTTAGAGGTAGAATAGATGGATGTGAAGACAACTTTCCTTCATGGTGATTTGGAGGAAGAAATCTACATGTCACGGCTAGAGCATTACATGGTGAAAGGTAAAGAAAATTTGGTTTGCAAGTTAAAGAAGTCTTTCTATGGTTTGAAATAGTCTCCTAGGAGGTGGTACTTGAAGTGTGATGCCTTTGTGTTGTTAATTGGATTTGTGGATCACTGTGTGTATTATAAGTTTGATGGTGATCGTATTCTCATTGTTGCATTGTATGTTGATATGTTGCTCATTGGGAAGGGTAAGAATATGATTTCTGAATTTAAATCTTAGTTGTCAGCACAGTTTGAAATGAAATATTTAGGGGCAGCCAGGTACATTCTAGGAATGGAAATCAGAAGAGATAGAGCTAATAGAAAACTTTGGTTAATCCAGAGTAAGTATGTGAAGACCGTGTTGGATAGGTTCAACATGGCAGATTGTAGACCATTGTGTGTTCTTGTTTAATTGGGGACAAAGTTGTCTATTAAGGATTGTCCAAAATCTCCTAGTGAGGTGGAAGACATGAGTAGAGTACCTTATGCTAGTGCTATTGGTAGTTTGATATATGCTATGGTCTGCACAAGACCAGACATTACCCAAGCAGTGGGAGTCCTTAGTCGATTTATGGCTAATCCTAGATAGGTTCATTAGGATGCAGTTAAGCGGGTGTTTAGATATTTGAGGGGTACTTCTGAGTATTCCATATGCTATCATGGTAATGTTATAGGACCTCTGCATTCTGTTGATATTTGTGGATTTGTGGATTCAGATTGGACAGGTAACATTGACAGTAGGAGATCCACTAGTGCTTATGTGTTTATACTATTTGGTGGTACTATTAGTTGGATGAGTAAGTGACAACCTGTGGTTACTTTGTCCATGACAGAAGTTGAGTATATGGCAGAAACTCATGCTTGTAAGGAAGCCATTTGTCTTATGAAATTGTGTTCAAATATTGGTGTTGATGCAGGTCAGATTATGATCAGTTGTGATAGTCAGAGTGCGATTTACCTTGCGAAGAATCCAACTTTCCATGCTAGAACAAAGCATATTTATGTACAGCTTCACTTCGTACGAGACATGGTAGAGGATGGGAAGGTAAATTTGGAGAAGTTAGATACTTTGAAGAATGTTGCAGATGCATTGATGAAGCGAATGAGCATAGAGAAGTTCAGATAGTGTTCAGAGTCTATGGGCCTCTCAGCCTATAGCAGTTAAATCATGTTATTCTATTGGCTCTTACAATGTATTCGACAAGTGGAGAATGTTGGGAATTAAGGTGTCTCAACCTTGGTAATTCCTTTCATTATTTATGATTGTATTTTTTAATTCATTGCCTATGTTGTAAATTAATTGTAAATTCTATATTGTCATTTTGTGGGATGTGGCCGGTGATGTGTCATCCTACATGGAAGATGACAACTTGTAATTTTTTCCTCACATGAGGAGATAGGCATCGTACTTTGTGGTAGGAGAATTTTTCCATGTGTCAGCATCTTGGATGTGGTGTAAGGGAATGATGACTGAAACGGTTATGACAGATTCCTATGATGAAGTTATGACATGTAAGAGTCAGAAATAGAAGCTTGTAAGACAGGTGAAGACATGTGTCATGAAGCATCTTTGAAAAATGCATCTTTGGGCACCTCAAGGTGGACTATGACATGTTGGAAGAGAATATGCTATTTATAGCCTGTGTATGATAGATTCTCTTACAGCTATAAGTTGTAACTGCTATGGAAGATTCTATGATGATCGTATGAGTCGTAAGAGCATCTGTGATAGCCCATTTTGGAAATAGGCGACCTCTTTGGGATGGGAATTATGGACAAGTGTCAAGAACATTCTACAATGTTGACCAAGTGTCCTTAGGCATGGGTTTTGGATCATGAGGCCAAGTTGGACACCCATTCCAAGAAAGGGCCAAATTTTCCTTGTATATTCTATATAAACAGGTGCTTGGAGGAGGAGATGTAATGTGTGATTGATAGGTACTGTTATGCTATTAGATTGACTCTAGACACGAGTGTCGAAGACCATTGAAGCTTGCATTGCAAGTGTATTGTAAACAACATTCATTTTTGTTAATACATTGTGCAGGTTTTTGAGTGTGGGGTTTTTCATCTGATAAGGGTTTTCCCCACATTATATATTTGTCTCTCTTCTTCTCTCTTCTTTCTGGTTCATGTGTATTGATGCAATATCTCTATTGTATGTGTATTGATGCGACCTCTTTGGGATGGGAATTATGGACAAGTGTCAAGAACATTCTACAATGTTGACCAAGTGTCCTTAGGCATGGGTTTTGGACGATGAGGCCAAGTTGGACACCCATTCCAAGAAAGGGCCAATTTTTCCTTGTATATTCTATATAAACAGGTGCTTGGAGGAGGAGATGTAATGTGTGATTGATAGGTACTGTTATGCTATTAGATTGACTCTAGACATGAGTGTCGAAGACCATTGAAGCTTGCATTGCAAGTGTATTGTAAACAACATTCATTTTTGTTAATACATTGTGCAGGTTTTTGAGTGTGGGGTTTTTCATCTGATAAGGGTTTTCCCCACATTATATATTTGTCTCTCTTCTTCTCTCTTCTTTCTGGTTCATGTGTATTGATGCAATATCTCTATTGTATGTTTCATGTTGTTATAATTGTAAAGATTAAATTGAATTTACATAGCTGTCCCCTCATTAGATTAGTGTAGGAAGCGATTTCTGCACACCTAGCTTCCCTTCACTCTTGAGTTTCTTTAACTATTTCACTTGTTTCTCCAAGCATGAGCTTGTTCATTCTCCTTTTACTTTTAAAATCATCTTTGACTTCCTTAAGTATCATATTTATTTATTCAGGAGAAATTTGAGGACACAGATTTATCAACTCATGTTCTCTAATTTCCACATCCTTGCACTTGGCATTTTCTTTTCTGAATTCCAAGATATTTGCCATACTTTGTGGTAACTCAGAAGTTATCTTTATTAGTGCCTTGTTGTAGATGTTGAGATATCTGACTGTTGCTTCCTCCAACACCCTTTTATCCATATCATTGTATTCATCATAGAATCCAATTGTGGGATTTAGATTACCATCCATAGTGACTGATTTTATCACATCTTCTAGCGAGAGTTTGGGTTTCTCAACATACTCTTCATATTCTTCAGTCTTTTCCTTTTTGCTAGTCCTTTTGCTTCCGTAGGACTTTTCTTTGGTTAATTTTGCATCTTTTGTTCCAATTCCTTTTGGTTCCTTGATTTCAATGTCAGAGTCTATATCTACTTCATCTTCTCTTATGCTTTCATAGGTTCAGGAAGCTTTTGTTTTCTTCCTTTTCTCGCATTTTCGGAATGATTCTGCTTCTAGTTTTGCAGATTTGGAAGGAGTAGAGGCAGTAGTAGAACTTCTAGTAGTTCTTGAAGTGGAAGAAGGTTCCACCAGATCACTTGTTTGTCTCTTTTCTTGTTTCTCTTTCTCATCTCTTTATGTTCTTTCTCTGAATTTCTTCACATCTTCCTTTGTTAGGCCAAGATTTTCAGCTAGCTGCTCAACTAGTTTTCTTACTCTCCTATTTGTTTCATGTTCTCTGAGCTTAGTATGCAAATTTAAACTCGGCTCCTCATAAGTTCCAAATCTTTCAACCATTGTGTCTTTGTGCTTGCTTAGCAGATGTTGAGCATACATATCCAAGATCCTTTCATCTACTTCATACCCCATGGGCATGAACCAAACAGTTCTAGGTTCCACTGCTTCCATTAAACACTTATCAATATCAACCATAAAGCATATTTTATTTTTGTAGTTGTCAACAATTGAATTGGGGATTCTTTCCCTTGAGTGCATCATATTCTAAAATTTTTTGAAGTAACCCCATATTGCCATTTTCTAAGCATTGAAATCACCAATGCTACGAAGATGGTTTTTGATTTGAATGGCAACTGGCTCATCCTTAGTCCAGTGTACACCTTTTACCCCAAGTACCTCATTCATAAAGTAAAAGAATAGACATAAAATTAGTGTACCATACTTGAAGGTGTTCTTCTTATCCCTTTTGATCTTGTTTAGATTTTTAATCAATTGATTCTGTAATGGTTCTCACAAGTCATAATCAACATTTTCTTTTAGCATCTTGTATGCAGCATAAATGGCTGTTCCAAAAATAGAATTTTCTCTGCTCGAGTGGTAAATCTTGTATCCAATCACCATGGAGGTGAATTTGACATCCGGCTCTATAATATCATTTATAGTCATTGCTCTCCTGTCAAACTTAGCTCTAGTAGCATTAGTTACTGTCTGGTTTTTCACAGCTTTCAGCATGGGTAATCCTCCGGTTGAGTTTAAATTAGTTACATTTCTAATAGTGTCCTTGGTAATCTTGAACATTTTTAACAACTAAATGAATTCATCATGTATTTGACTTAAGACGTATCGGACCCACTCATCTTCATCGAATGTTAGAAACCCCATAACCTAAACAAAGTGTTTATCCTGTAGAGCCTTATATTCAGGTTTAAGTTCTTTATTTTTAGCCATGAGTTGTTTTTCAAACAAATCTACATACCTTGAATATCCAAACTCATCTATATTTGCATGAATGTAAACCCTAATGTCTTCTACATGTAGCACCCCATACGGAACACTTGAAAAAGCACCTAACAAATCAACTTGAATTGATTTGTGAGGATGCTTCTTGAATTTGGGTCGAGGCCTTTCGGTAATGTCAATAACATGAGGGGTAGCCATTTCAACAAATTTTAGATTCAAAGATTTACAAAGAGGTACCTTTTTCTTTCGCGGTCTTAGGGTTGATCACTTGCCAATTGAATTCATTCTCTATCTCAGTCTCCAGACTTTGTAGCTCAAATGCTCTTCTTCTTGTTCATGTCAAATGCAAGGTGATTCAAATGAGTGATCAAGTGACCTTTTAAAGCTCCACATTACCTAATTTGCCTTTGCAATAAATGTGTTGCCCTAATTGTATTCGATTACATTGTTTTGATAGTTCCTTATTTATCAACATCTTTTCTTCCAGAAATTCTTCCATAGGTTTTGGACCAATTTAGAGTATTTTCTGTTAATGTGCTAGATTTAGGCACCCACTTACTGACCGGGGGAATTTGATGTTCTATGTAGCTCCCCCTAAGCCAGAGTTTCTGACTTAATTCCTGGAGGAATTGTCAGCATCAGATTCTGGTGTGGACTCATTATCATTGCTTACTATATCTTTCTTTATCCAAATCTTGTTCATTTCACTCCGTATCTCATCACCATCAATTTTCCTTTTGCCTCTGTCTTGTTTCTACTCATCCGGTTTTCTATTTACTGGACCTTTTCTTCCATTATTTTTTCCTCTGCAGAATCTTGCAATATGACCAGATTTATTGCAGTTATAGCATACAACATTTCCTTTCTTATAAACCTAATTTTCTCTTGATCTACACTGATTAGCCATATGCCCAAACCCATTGCAAACAAAGTAGTAACCATTGAAAGAATTGCTAATTCTTCTATTATTAGAATTATTCATTTTCATACTTCTGCATTCATTTGATCAATGACCATACCTATTACATTTGAAGCATTGACCAAAGAAGGATAGACCATTTTGATTTACTCTGCTTTTGCACTGAGTAGCTCTATGACAAAATTTGTTGTAGTTGAAACAATTTCCATTGAATGATGGATATGTTTGAGCATTTGGCTATCTTACTGGAGCTTTTCTAGATCTATTTCTCTCATTCCTAGGTTGAAAATTTCTTAGTCCAGATCCAGAGCTTTCACCTTTCTCATACCTAAGATTATGCTTATCAACATCCTTTTTCTGCCCCTTCAATGAGTGCTTCAAGTTTAGTTGAGCTTATCTTGAACTTCTCCTTATACTCATTTGTAATTTCTAGGTCATGTCTGAGTGTGATAATCTATCTCTCAAGCTCTCTTTCATTGTCTCTACTTTCTTGTAGATTAGATTCTAGAAGGCCAGTTATCGCATCCAATTTGTAGCATTCTTCAGAAAACTTTTTCAAATTTTGATTTAACTCTTCTTCAACTTTCTTCTTGTCTTTAATTTCCTTAGTCTCATCACTCTGGTTTCCATCTCATGTTTTAGAATAGTAACTTCTTTAGTTAACTTCTCACATTCCTTTGTCTTCTCATCCAGGGCCTTGTCTTCATAAGGTTTTCCCAGTTGAAGAGGTGGTTCCTTTCCTTTTGCATTGGATTTACTCAATTTTTCTTTTAAAACTTTAATGAAGTCTTCAGCCTTTTTGAGGTTGTCTTGGAGCTCTTGAACTTCTGCCTTGGACTGCTCAAGATCATCTAGAGTGAGATTAAGTTGCCCTTGATGGTCATTTCATCCATTCTACTATCTTCCCAGATCTTCCTTAAGTTGTTAAGATTTTTCAAAGGAACTTAGCTCTGATACCAATTGTTGGAATAGGTCTAGAAAACTGAGAGGGGGGGGTGAATCAATGGTTGCTTTATGTAACCTTTTACAACTTAAAATTAAATCAATGATATAAACTTTCTGGCATTAGACAATTGCATATGAGTAGAAAACATGAATGACACATTTGACACCAAGATTTTGATGTGGAAACCCAGTTAAGGGAAAAACCATGGTGTGGGTAAACCCACAAAAATTAATACCCTATTAAAAGTATTTTACAAATGGGAATGCACATGCATTCAGGCTCATTGCCCCGAGCTCACTGCTCAAGTTTGGAGGCTCACCACCTACAAAAAAGTTTACAAGAGATTTACAGAGATTTTGAACTGGTAAGATGCATTTGCCAATGCTAGAGATCAGCTCCAGTTAAGTGCAAATACTAACTTTGTACACTTCATCTTTATTCTTCTCTTCTCTTTATTCTGCCTTCATTCGAATATTAGATTTCTACTCCTTTTAGACTTTCTTAATCATCACAATACATACACCCACAATATCCACAATCATCAGCTATATATATATCCTTATCATGAATTGCAATCACTTGCCAGTTGGTAGCAATCAACAACACTTAGAACCTTTTAAGAATGTTCTACTCTGTCGGCTAGATCCATACACCAGTATTGATGCGTATCAAAAATAACACATGTAGATCATCATACATGTCAGTAACTAACATTATATCTCATACACAGCTTAACAAAACACTTCTATTAGGTCTGCACAAGTATTTATCATAAGTCTGCTTGTTCTTTACTAAACTATTCTATCATAACAAGACCCAGTATTCAAATGCTCATAACTTTTGATCCCTTTATCATCGGAAGCTAAAAACTTGGATTTAGATTGTCCTGGTGTCCCTCTATGCTTCTTGAGATCCGTAACACATTATGATTAACTAGAGAGATCTGTTGACCAAAATACTGGACTCTACTATATGCTCTATTTTAGGCTCCCAGACTTAGATAGATTATCATTCTAACTTTCGGTATGATCAGATACTGCACTACAGATGTGTGGAACAATCTTAGTTGCCATCAATGACAACACCTATCAATGCTAAACAGTGTCTCTTGCCAACAGGAATAGGGTATGCACATCCATCAAAGCATAAAGGATATGGGAATTTTGTCAGATCTATTGTAATTGAAACTACCCTAGTAGACATGTATGCAAAGTGTGGAAGTATAGACAAGGCACATGAATTGTTTGGAAGAACACCTCAAAGAGATGCCATCTCATGGAATCCAATAATTGCAAGATAGCACAAAATGGATTTGTTAAGAAGGCTTTAGAAACTTTCAAGCAAATTCAATTGAAAGGTGTAAAGTCAAATTCCACAACCTTAACTAACATCCTCCCTTCATATGCCAAAATGGGATCTTTGGAACATGGTATGGACATCCATCAAAGCATAAAGGATATGGTATGGACATCCATAAAGCATAAATCTAATTTTGTCATATCCTGTAGTTGCAACTTCCCTAGTAGACATGTATGCAAAGTGTGGAAGTATAGACAAGGTATGTGAATTGTTTGACATGATGCCTCAATGAAATGCCATCTCATGGAATGCAATGATTGAAAGATGATATGTTAGAAATTGTACTCCTTTATGGATTAGCACAATTTTGCATAGTTTAGCTCCTCTCCTTTGGTGTCCTCTTTCCCTTTTTGTTTCTAGCCTACCTAAACCCTAATTGACTTGTACCCTACTAAAGAAATGTCATATTCTGAAGCAATAATTGACAAAATATGAAAACAAACTTTGGAGTCTGGACATTCTAGACCCCCTAGAGACAGACCTTGTGTAAAATTTAGGGTTTGGACTAGGGTTCCTGCACCCTAGCCCTACCCTAATTTTCCAGGTCCTAAATCTCAAGGTGGTGTTTGATTGCCCTTGCCCTATGTACCTCAAGATTCTAATTTCAAATTTTGGTTTTCGCGCGATGTCAGTGTATTATTTTGAATATTTAAATTTCTAAGGTTAGATATTTAAGGAGAATTGAAAATCATTTTATCACACACAATCTACATGCAAGCTTACTATGCCAAAATTCTACCACTGTTGTTATTGAAGATCAACACTTTGTTGAAGCTCTTTGAAGTTATTGATATTTTCTAACATGGAGATATTCAGTGGAGATTAGGAATCTAGATCTTGAGTCTATCTTACTCTTCCTAGGGTTTTGTCAAGCCCTTTGTATGATCAAGAGAAGGGTTGAAGCCTCCAACTTGAGCTTGGGAATCCTCCACAGATACATATGCCTCATCTTCTTGTTCTACAAGTCTTCATTGCTATCATCTCCTTGAGGTGATGTTCTTATTGTTTCCTTGAGTGAGGCATTATGTTGATATTTCCTTGATACTTGAGTCATCTAGGGTTTTATATTTATGCATACACATATGATCTATGAGCACACACATCTGTAGATCTTTATCATTGGCTATTGTTGAGGTAGAAATACCAAAGATGGAGTTTGACTAGAGCAAACTCCTATATAGCCACAACCATCTTTCTCCTCCTTTTGTATGTGTAGGTTATATTCAAAAAGATCTGGTGAAAATGAGTGGAAGGAGACTAGGTATTACAGATATAGTCATCACAAAACTTTGAGTTTCAACATCTTCAAATAATTAAGACTACAGGGCGGGCACCCTAGTCTAATAGGGCTTTATATCTTAGATCTGGAACCCTCTACATACACTCTAACACTAGGTACAAAAGATTTTAGAAGTCAGAAACTTTTAGGACACTGGGGCGGGCACCCTTGTCTAACAGATCCTCAATTTTTTGGTACATGCTCTCTATGACTTCTGCTCTACATTTCTATAGTCTATTTGTCAGTTTTTGTGCCAGAAATTAGTCGGTTATCACATACCTTATAATTAGGGTTTCATTCTATTTGGTTGCTTAAAGCTTGTAAAAACCTAATTGAGGCATCTATTGTAACATATCAAAACTTCAACAAGACTAAAATCAAATATTTACCATGAGATAAAACATACAAGGTGAAAAATATAGGAAATTTTTCTTTCCTTAAATCAAGATTCAACAATTTACATAATTTCTTTTACGGAATAAACAAAATGATATAATATATAATGAAGAAATTTTGTCTTTACAATTATAATTATCTGCAATAGATAATGTTTTACATAGTCTTAATAAACACAAGTCACAAAGATATACTACATTGAAAAATCTGTCATCCTTGTCGCAAGCCTCAACATGTCTTCTGCTAGAGAGGGAGAGCATCTTCCTAGTGCTTTTCTTCTAACCATAGATTGGTGGTCTCCCACACATCTTCCAATTGGAAGTGGCCCTACCCTTCATGAAGAGTATAGACCAAAGGTGACCAACGGTGATTTTCCATCTGAGTACTAGTGTTATATCCTACATAACACTATCGATCATACAATCCCCTAGATACCCTCTAGCTAGTATGATCATTCCAATAGATTATGCAATTCATATATTGGTGAACCGACAATGCACGCAAAGACATATGCATTACTTTGGCCAAAGATTCAATATAAATAGATGTTTTCAATGAACGTACTTGTAATGTTCACCCACCCCAACTTGACTTGGATACTATCAAATCCTACAGTATGACTTGGTCAACTATGTTTGACTATATAGTTTTATCAACTCTAATTCAGTCTTCCCAACTTTCATAGGTTTTCAAAATGCTTTCTATATTCTATAAACCTTATAGATTAACTTTCTAAACAAGGATACTCATTACAACTTTGTAATACTCGAGATCCAAAACTTATCGACATTTTAAAAAACTTTAAGTTGATTCATGTTAACAATTAAGATGGTTACCTTACCTAGGTTAAGCATCATAGTCTAGGGAAATTATTTCCATTCTTACAAGTAAAAATAAATAAACATAGTTAGGGTACTTACCCCTTCATTTGGTAACTCTAGACACCAACTTGTCTGTATTATAATCCATTCTAGTCAATCTGACATAGAACAAATCCTTAATATAGGTTATACATGCAATATATAATGTCATGTATCCAACATAAGAGTTACAGGTTTTCTAAATCATCCTTGTTTTAATGCTAGAGTTTAGATTCTCTAACCTATACATGGAAATATCAAACTTCTAAAGTTGTTTTCCAAAGGTAATAGCATAAGTACACTAAAACATTTAGAACAAATACCACTAGTCTTTCCTAGACCACTTGGCATTGCTCGAATTCACATTTCACGTAACATGAATAAGCATAGTATTCAGGGTATATCCTCACCCATATAATATCTAAAATAATACTATCATCTCACATGTATTCTTTTGATCTAAGTCAATCTTTCAACCCTAATAGGTTTGAATCATAAAAGATAATAATCTACTTTCGACCTCTTGGTGTATTTAAGTCAATCAACTTTCAACATAAGTTAGATCATGAACTCACATATAACTTCTTTTGTATAAATGTCTCATAATCCTTTATCAATAATCATGTGGGGTTGAGTTTCCAATCTCCCAACATATGCAACTTGGTATAAATCATGTCAGGAATACCCAACACTGGGTTAACTTTGTCTTCTGTGCAAACAGCACTAAAATAAGTTCTATTAAACATATAACAAGGATTATAACTTCCCATCTCCTAGTATGCCTATACCCTTGAGTGGGTTTACTAGATTAAATCTTGAAACATAGGGGAATATGTCTGCTATCATTCCCTTTGTCGAGATAGTTTTATTTAAGTAGTAATTGCTAATTCAAAAGGATATCTAGGCTTCCACTTCTTGGTTCATCCATTCCTCTGAATCATAAACCAATATAACAAGAATAACTCTATTTAAAATAAGAAATCTCCTTCCATAATGTATCATTGTCATTCAAAATCATAATAATATTATCTCTCACAATCTTTGTTGGAATTTCTCCAAGGGTAAGAATATATCTATGGATTTATCTTGAAAACTTACTTTGGATTTAATCAATCCTTGATAAATTGAGTCTATAAAATCATTCTTTCATTTCAGGTATATTCCATGCCATGTTATTCTCTTTCAAATCTGAAAGGATTTTGAGTCATGAATTATAAAATAACGAACTAGACCTAATGGTCTCTTTTTGTATATTAATTCTAGATATGGAAAGGATATAACTCATGCTTAATATCCTTGTATATAACAAATAAACTTGTCATGACAAGACTACATATATCTTATTATATAAATCATCTTTAATACCAACCTCCTTTAAAGTATTGACTACGCTTGTAGAATAAAATGTAATGCTATAGCTCAATGATGTATAAGTGACACACTGTTGCTCATATATATACACCAAAACCCATGCCTAGCCAAGCTCTCTACAAGCTCATTGATTTCATTTCATGAGCTTCAAGAAATATTTAATGGAAATGTTACTTTAATGACACCATGCTCAATGCTTTATGACATTACATCCAGAACATGAACTTTACTGGTAAAGTAGATTAAATAATTTCTTCTTGCATCATTATTTCTAACCAGCCTCATTCAGATAGTTATCCATGTTCCAAAAGTAATATGTTTACATAGTTAAATTTTCACAAGTGTTATGTATCTATAAATTATTAAATAATTGCATACATGTAATAAAGGTTACGAGGGGTAACTATACCTCTATTCCACGCCATTATAACCTTCACAGATCGAACTGTGTTCTTCTCAAGTTTGGTGTATCGATGGTGCTTTTGTAGAGCTCACAAAGCTCGATACCGTAACTTACATTCACACCCACTTATGAAGGTCTCCCTTTTTTATTAGTCTTCCTATATAGTGAATGGTACCATAAGATGTTCAAGTAATACGCTTTTGAGAACAACTGACAAGTTGGGAGTTTGCCCGCAGGAAAATCCCTCCCTGAGAATTATATTATTTACATATAAAATCTTGTATTTTCTTCCTAATCGGCTTTCTCTTTTTAGTGCTTACTAAAATGTAAAGCATCCTTGAATAGATTAATCCTCCCTTTGAATCTTACCCTTGGTGGTTTCTCTACGTAACCATACAAGCTAGCTTCAGAATACCTTCCTGAACTCCATATCTTGCCACTGTTTTCCATGACTTAACTATTTTAACAACCACTATATTTTTCTGTTCCTCTCGAACTCCATACCTTTTTCATATGACTACATTCTTTTTCTAGTAAAATTTCCCTCAAAAGAAGTTCAATAAAAGCATTCCCAAGAACCCCCAATGAGATGAGAAAGAAAACTCCTCTCCAACCATCTTTATCTTCAAGGATATTTATCCCCCATAAAAATTGAAACCATTTAAAAAAAGACTCCACCACTCTCTTAACTGTGGAACCTAAAGTGGATTTAGTGCCTTTCAAACGTGCTTCAACAACAAGCAAGAAGCAAAGTATGAACACTCTCTCACGATGGTGTAAAGAGAGTTAAGTGCTCTATAATTATATGGATATGTATTAATTGCATAAAAACTATCGTTCCATTGGAAAAGAAACTCTTCAATGGGGTATAATAAATATAACTTATAAATGGTAATTAAATAAATAATAAAACATCATTATAGTGTAGGAATACATACGACATATCCTCTAGATGTTCCAAACACTTGACCACATAGCCTTCTTAAAGGCTTATCTCTTAATTTGATATTAGACTTCTCTTAATTTGCGGGTATCTCCTTTTTACATGTCTCCAAATTCTATTAGCTCAAGAATGTAACAGGAGGGGGACGTGGGTATTAAAGCACCACTCCCTCAAACAAACAACAATTCCCTAATAGTATTCAAAGATATCAAAAAATTGATTAAGAATGAAAGATTTTTAATAAAGGAGGTGGTTATCATTTAACCAACTAATAACCACTACTCTCAACTTGAGAATATTCACATTTAATATTAGTCTAAAAACAAGCTTAGATATTAATATCAATAGGGTTTATAATAATGTGACGTAAACTTACACACAATTCATGATTGGGTCAAGTTCATCTCCCCTTCACGTATAGAAGAAAACCATGTCGATTCTGATTAAATGAAATATGAAATCAACGTTAAAACCATAAACATGAAACATGCTAAGAATTCTACCAACTACGCCCTTGAAGACGTAATCGATAACTCATCTATGACGTCATAAACGACGTGCTCGACATAAATTCATTTGAGTCACAGAACAACTATCATTTGACTTCGATGATGTCGATTTCACAAAATGACTAGATCACCACAATAAAAGCTCAAAAGGGTTCTAAAAGACATCGACAACCTGTCGAGTCAATCAACAAATTAACCACTTGAATGTGACTCACCTCATTTGACAAGAGTTAACTAACTGTGGTATACTATAGTCAGTTGGCAAATGCCTGTTTATAACCCAAGGTCTATTCTCCTCTCCTCAAAAGATACTCTCTCTCTTTCTCAGAGAGTAATCAAAAACCTATTTTCCTGCATACAACTTACCATCACCAAATCATGATCAATGCATCATTAGTCCATTCATAAACCTTATGAATTAACAAATTAAATTCTCATAATATAATTTGTTGAATCATTCAATTTTATGCATTATCCCTAATCACATATACAGATATACAATAAAATCAATGTTTTTTAATGACATTAAATCATAACGTCAAATCATTTTTCCATAAATTCACTTCTATTCACATAAAAGTAAATAGTAAAATCAAAGCCAAAATTAGGGATGTAACATATCTCCTCCCATATGATTCATTGTCCTCGATGATCTAATGTATGCAAAACCTTAATAAGATAGAAATTTTGTTTAACCTGCAAAAGCGTAAACAATGGATAAAATATTTTCTATAAAATCATGGTAAACTTTCCATGTCATATTACCCTCTGTACACTGTCCCACCAGATCTTGCAATGAGTAATCTCTTTGTTTCAAAAGTAGAGCTTGTGATCTTCAAGCATTTAAAAGCTTAATCATGACCACTTCTGGGTCTTGTTCCTGTAAAACATTCTAAGAATATAATAGTCATCTGTTATATACTTTTCAAATATAAATCATAAAAAGCAATATACATTCTGGCAATAGCTAATAATAAAATGATTCTAAAATCAATTGAATTGACAATTTCAAAAACTTTGAAGATTCCTTCATATCTAGGGACTGGTTTGGAATAGTTTCTGAACTTTATGAATCTTTTCAGTGACTTAACCCTCAAAGATCTTTTTCTCCAATAGAGAATTTACTTGGTGTATGTTGCCTGTCAATTACTTCTGCCAATTCTTTCTGATCAACCCGATCTATTCATCTATTTCTGACAACATTTCTGAACTAATGATAATCCTATCTTTGAGCTTACCCAGCTAATAGGAGTTCGACATCTTCTTCTGTCTAATGTTTGAAATGGATTCATTATGATAGTAGATTTATAAAAGTTGTTATAAACAAACTCCATATGAGGTGGATACTCTTTCCACTTGTATTTCTATTCCTTGCAATACATTCCTATAAGATTTTCTAAAACTTGAGTTACCCTCTATGTCTGACCATCTATCTCAGAGTGATAAGCCAAGTTATAAAAAGTTGAATTTCTAGCATTGAAGACAAAACTTGTCAAAACCTGGGTGTCATACGTGCATCTCTATTAGAGATTATCTTCTTAGGAACTCCAAGAAATCTAAACACGTATTGCTCAAAAATTACCAACTAAAGTTGGTACTCCATCCTTTAGATTCCCAAGTATAAATTGAGTTGCCTTGGTGAGTTTGTTCACCACCACAGAATAGCATCAAGCTTAATTCGAGATATAGGATGCCCTACTGGGTGCTAATGCTCAGCCTTGACTTTCTGGCATTCTTGCTACAAATCTTGTAGCATTACTCTTCATTCTTTTCTAGAAATAAAGAGATTTCTCATCGATTGGGAGTTTAGTTACTCCTAGATGACTTGTTTATGGTCCGGAATGAATTTCCTTCCATACAAGGTTTCTTAATTATGAAGAGTTAGGGACATTTCAAGTGCATTCTCTACAATTTACTCCCCTACACAATCCACCAGAGGCCCATCCAGGACATGATAGAGGTAAACATTGCATAAACATAGTGAACAACCAAAATGTTTTGGTATAGCTACCACAATAGTTTAAATCCAAAATCCAAGTATAAGCAATTTCATTTTCAACAATAAGTCAAAAGATTGAGCTCAATTTTGATAATAGATCAAATGTTGACCAACTGGTCATAAAATAAACAATCTTCAAAATTTGGTGACTAGGCCATTCCAAAATAAAGGAACAAAATAGTGACAATCCTTGTAAGTTTTAAAAGAGATTTTACCAAAAATCCAAAGAGGTGTCAAAATCTATAGAAACACTTACTATGAACTATGTGACTAACCAAGTCACTAACAAGGGAGTAGATTGTCGTACTACACTTGAATTTTCAAAAAACTTATAGTGGGTTAGTGATCGTCCTGCAAGCACAACAAAAAGATAAGCCCCTTAAGACTTTCTTCTTGCTCAAAATTTTTGCAAACCAAAGGCTTATAACACATCCACTCCTGTTTCCTAGAGTATCTATCATTCATCACCCTGATAACATTGTAATATCGTGGCTTCATATAGACTTTGCTCTACCCGAGCTCTTAGTCTGATTAGCAATTGACCAAAGTTTTACCTTTCTAGTCAAAGTCTCAAAATCTTTCTATGATGAAATCTCAGCAGAATTTATTTGTTCTTGGAGTTTTAAGTCCTCAGTTGGTTTATCTCTATGCCATTCTAGCATTAAACCAGTTTTCAAACATTAGCTAATCTACTTGAATGTTAACGAGTTTCTCATAATGAGCTCATAGGTCCATCTGTTGAACCCGGTCAGCTCTGATACCATATGTAAAATACCAAAACTTCAACAAGACTAAAATCAAATATTTACCATGAGATAAAACATACAAGGTGAAAAAGAGAGCAAATTTTTCTTTCCTTAAATCAAGATTTAACAATTTACATAATTTCTTTTTTGAAATAAACAACATGATATAATATACAATGAAGACATTTTGTCTTTACAATTACAAATATCTACAATAGATAATGTTTTACATAGTCTTAATAAACACAAGTCACAAAGATATACTGCATCCAGAAATCTGACATCCTTATCGCAAGCCTTGACATGTCTTCTACTAGAGAAAGAGAATCTTCCCAGTGCTTTTCCTCCAACCACAGACCGGTGGTCTCCCACACATCTTCCAATTAGAAGTGGCCCTACCCTTCATGAAGAGGATAGACCAAAGGTGACCAACGATGATTTGCCATCTGAGTATTAGTGTTATATCCTACATAACACTATCGATCATACAATCCCCTAGATACCCTCTAGCTAGGATGATCATTCCAATAGATTATGCAATCCAGATACAGTGAACCGACAATACACACAGAGACATATGCATTACTTTGGCCAAAGATTCAATATAAATAGACATTCACAATGAACATAGTCATAATGTTCACCCACCCCAACTTGAATTGGATACTATCAAATCCTGCAGTTTGACTTGGTCAACTATGTTTGACTATATAGTTTTATCAACTTTAATTCAATCTTCCTAACTTCGATAGGTTTTAAAACACTGTCTATGATCTATAAACCTTATAGATTAACTTTCTAAACAAGGATACTCATTGCAACTTTGCAATACTCAAGATCCAAAACTTATCAACACTTTAAATAACTTTAAGTTGATTCATTAACAACTAAGATGGTTACCTTACCTAGGTTAAGCATCATAGTCTAGGGAAATTATTTCCTTTCTTACAAGTAAGAATAAATAAACATAGTTAGGGTACCTACCCCTTCATTTAGTAACTCTAGACACAAACTTTTCTATATTATAATCCATTCTAGTCAATTTGACATAGAACAAATCCTTAATATAGGTTATACATGCTATATATATAATGTCATGTATCCAACATAAGAGTTATAGGTTTTCTAAATCATCCTTGTTTTAATACTAGAGTTTAGATTATCTAACCTATACATGGTAAATATTTGATTTTAGTCTTGTTGAAGTTTTGGTATGTTACATCTATTCAGTCACAACAAGCATAAAAAGGTCATAGGAATCAATAGCTTGATCCTTCATAGTGAGCAATCTTGGTTCCTATTTCCTAATGTGATGTGAGTGAAAGAGGGACTTGATTTTGGTTTATGCAAACTATCTTTTCCCTGCTTTTTACCACATTACATTTTGGTGAACCCGTGTTTTAAAGAATTTGCATCCCTTTTAACAGCGGACCTGAAATAGTTTGTTGTCCTAAATAGCATTTAGATTGCAAACCCTCTTTTATGAAAAGTATATGCATTGAATCTTGATTTATATCTTTAGCTTTTCATTAAAAGAGTTTGAAATTACAACTTTGTGATTTGCACAGTGATATCTTGTTTCATTTTTTGCAAAGTTTATGCTATCTTGCTTTCCATTTAAGTCTTGGGCTAATTAGAACATGTTCTAATGTCGGATTACTTTTTACAATACTTTAATGCATATAATGATCCATTTAGTTTTGATGAACTCAATATGTTATATGAAGCCCTTGAGGACTTTATCTTGATTGAATATTCCACTACGAATCCTAAACCATCGTTGTTTCAAAGAATAGTAAATGCAATCTATGTTCCTAAACCTCAAGAAGAACCTGCAAAGCCAAAAATAGTGGTCAACCTATGTTTAGATGTGGCTAAACCACAATTTAAACCAATGCTCACTATTAGAGGTCTTCTAGCTTCTTCTCGACCTCATGATTATATCTATAACTATGCTAAACAAATAACACATTGAAGTCGACAAGAAAGATCACAACAACCTAGTCATACTATGGTTGCTCATACATATAACACATGGAATACCAAATAGAGTAAACAACAATTGGGCATTCTAATATCTTTTCCATCTTCTCAACCGATGCTTCCTCAAGCACCTCATTTAACACATAAAGTTGGTCAAGATTATGATCTTGTTGAGAAGCTTCGTGCTACTCCTGCTAAGATTTCTCTTTGGGAACTTATACAAACTTCACCTACATACCATGGAATGCTCCAAGAAGCTTTACAAAAGGTGATTGTACCACCTATTGTCAAGCTAAATGATGTAGTAGCTCTTTTAGACTGTATGCATGTGACAAAAATAGACATTCTATTTCAACATGAGTTGCCTTCTATTGAAGTTCAAAATCAATATGATCCTTTAATTATCTTTATCACAATAAACAAGAAATTGATCAAGTGAGTTATGATTGATAATGGATTGACTCTTAATGTTTGTGGTATTAATTTGTTACATAAGATTAAGATTGATATTTCTTCGATTAAACTAGATAGAATAGCATTCATGGCTTTGATAATGTTGGAAGACAATCTATAGGAACTATAACTTTACCTAGACAAGTTGGGCCTATGACTTTATCTACCTTGATTCATGTCATGCCTAGTTCCTTATCATACAACATGATTCTTGGTAGACCTTGGATTCATGCATTGGTACCCTTCATTGTTCAATCAAGTTTATTTATGCAAATAAACTTCATACCATTGAAATTGATCCTAAACTAGATAGTTATTTACATATTGAAATGTAAAAACAAGTTGTTCATCATAAGATTCTAAATAACTTGAAGGTTGATCCATCAACCCCTCTTGCTAGAGAACTTTTCCATTTTCCTGCAAGAGCTTGCCAGATGATCTGCCATATGATAGGGATAACAATGAAGGATCAAGCCCTCATAATCAAGTTCTTGATAGAAAATGCCCATCGAGGAAGAAAGACATATCTTCTTTGGAAGAAGAAGTTCTAGTTTGTGACAAATCCTTATCCAAGCATAAATAGCAAGGGTTAACCCTTAAAACTTAAACCCTATCCCTACACCCTCAACACCTGACACTATATCTTAAGCCTTAAACCCTCATCCCTAAAGCCTTAACCCTCAATCCTTAAACCTTCAACCCTAAACCCTATCCCTAATCCCTCTACCCTTGACACTCTAACCCTAACCTCGACATTAAATGCTAATCTGTCAACCCTAAACCCTAATCCCTCAACCCTCAACCCTAATCCTTCATCCCTCAACCCTCAATCCTTAAACCTTCAACCCTAAACCCTATCCCTAATCCCTTTACCCTCGACACTCTAACCCTAACCTCGACATTAAATGCTAATCTGTCAACCCCTCAACCCTCAACACTATACCTTAAACCCTAATCCCTCGACCCTCAACCCTAAACCTTCTCCCTAAACCCTAATCCCTCAACCCTCAACCCTAATCCATCACCCCTCAACTCTAATTCCTCATCCCTAAACCCTCAACAGACTCGATACTATACCTTAAACTCTAATCCCTTATCCTTGACACTCTAATTTAATCCTAATCCCTTGACCATTAACCCTATCCCTCAACCTCAAGCCTCAAGCCTCAAGCCTCAACCCTCGACTCTCAACATTAAACCCTTAACTCTGATCCCTCCACCTTCAACCCTATCCCTAAACCCTAAACCCTAAACTCTCAACCCTCAATGTCAAATCCTAATCCCTTAACCCTTCACTCTAATCCCTGAACCCTAAACCCCATCCCTAAACCCTCAACACTACACCTTAAACCCTAATTCTCAACCCTTAACCCTTAAAACTTAAACCCTATCCCTACACCCTCAACACTTGACACTATATCTTAAGCATTAAACCCTCATCCCTAAAGCCTCAACCTTCAATCCTTAAACCTTAAACCCTAAACCCTATCCTTAATCCCTCTACCCTTGACACTCTAACCCTAAGCTTGACATTAAATGCTAATTCGTCAACCCTAAACCCTAATCCGTCAACCCTAAACCCTATTCCTAAACCCTCAACCCTCAACACTATACCTTAAACCCTAATCCCTCAACCCTCAGCCCTAAACCTTATCCCTAAACCCTAATACCTCAACCCTCAACCCTAATCCATCACCCCTCAACTCGAATGCCTCATCCCTAAACCCTAAATGCTATCCCTATTCCTAAACCCTCAACAGACTCAATACTATACCTTAAACCCTAATCCCTTAACCTTGACACTCTTATTTAACCCTAATCCCTTGACCATTAACCCTATCCCTCAACCTCAGCCCTCAAGCCTCAAGCCTCAAGCCTCAACTCTCAACATTAAACCCTTAACTCTGATCCCTCCACCATCAACCCTATCCCTAAACCCTAAACCCTAAACCCTCAACACTCAATGTCAAATCCTAATCCCTCAACCCTTCAATCTAATCCATCAACCCTAAACCCTATCCCTAAACACTCAACACTATACCTTAAACCCTAATCCCTCAACCCTAAACCTTATCCCTAAACCCTAATCCCTCAACCCTCAACCCTAATCTGTCATCCCTCAACTTTAATCCCTTATCCCTAAACCCTAAATGCTATCCCTATTCCTAAACCCTCAACAGACTTGATACTATACCTTAAACCCTAATCCATCTACCCTCAACACTCTTATTTAACCCTAATCCCTTGACCATTAACCCTATCCCTCAACCTCAAGCCTCAAGCCTCAAGCCTCAACTCTCAACATTAAACCCTAATTCATCAACCCTAAACCCTAATCCCTATCCCTCAACCCTTAACCCTTAAAACTTAAACCCTATCCCTACACCCTCAACACTTGACACTATATCTTAAGCCTTAAACCCTCATCCCTAAAGCCTCAACCCTCAATCCTTAAACCTTCAACCCTAAACCCTATCCCTAATCCCTCTACCCTCGACACTCTAATCCTAACCTTGACATTAAATGCTAATCCGTCAACCCTAAACCCTAATACATCAACCCTAAACCCTATCCCTAAACCCTCAACCCTCAACACTATACCTTAAACCCTTATCCCTCAACCCTCAACCCTAAACCTTATCCCTAAAGCCTAATCCCTCAACCCTCAACCCTAATCCATCAGCCCTCAATTCTAATCCCTCATCCCTAAACCCTAAATGCTATCCCTATTCCTAAACCCTCAACAGACTTGATACTATACCTTAAACCCTAATCCCTTATCCTCAACACTCTTATTTAACCCTAATCCCTTGACCATTAACCCTATCCCTCAACCTCAAGCCTCAAGCCTCAAGCCTCAACTCTCAACATTAAACCCTTAACCCTCAACCCTATCCCTAAACCATAAACACTAAACCCTAAACCCTCAACCCTCAACGTCAAATCCTAATCCCTCAACCCTAAATCCTATCCCTAAACCCTCAACACTAGACCTTATACCCTAATCCCTCAACCCTAAACCTTATCCCTAAACCCTAATCCGTCAACCCTCAACCCTAATCCGTCATCCCTCAACTCTAATCCCTCATCCCTAAACCCTAAATGCTATCCCTATTCCTAAACCCTGAATAGACTCGATACTATACCTTAAACCCTAATCCCTCTACCCTTGACACTCTTATTTAACCCTAATCCCTTGACCATTAACCCTATCCCTCAACCCCAACCCTCAAGCCTCAAGCCTCAACCCTCAACTCTCAACATTAAACCCTAATTCATCAACCCTAAACCCTCATCCCTCAAACCTAAACCCTATCCCTAAACCATCAACCCTCAACACTATACCTTAAACCCTAATCCCTATCTCTCAACCCTTAACCCTTAAAACTTAAACCCTATCCCTACATCCTCAACACTTGACATTATATCTTAGCATTAAACCCTCATCCCTAAAGCCTCAATCCTCAATCCTTAAACCTTCAACCCTAAACCCTATCCCTAATCCCTCTACCCTCGACACTCTAACCCTAACCTTGACATTAAATGCTAATCCGTTAGCCCTAAACCCTAATCCGTCAACCCTAAACCCTAATCCATCAACCCTAAACCCTATCCCTAAACCCTCAACCCTCAACACTATACCTTAAACCCTAATCCCTCAACCATCAACCCTAAACCTTATCCCTAAACCCTAATCCCTCAACCCTCAACCCTAATCCATCACCCCTCAACTCTAATCCCTCATCCCTAAACCCTAAATGCTATTCCTATTCCTAAACCCTCAACAGACTCGATACTATACCTTAAACCCTAATCCCTTATCCTCGACACTCTTATTTAACCCTAATCCCTTGACCATTAACCCTATCCCTCAACCTCAACCCTCAAGCCTCAAGACTCAACCCTCAACTCTCAACATTAAACCCTTAACTCTGATCCCTCCACCCTCAACCCTATCCCTAAACCCTAAACCCTAAACCCTCAACCCTCAATGTCAAATCCTAATCCCTCAACCCTTCACTCTAATCCCTCAACCCTAAACCCTATCCCTAAACCCTCAACACTATACCTTAAACCCTAATCCCTCAACCCTAACCCTAAACCTTATCCCTAAACCCTAATCCCTCAACCCTAATCCGTCATCCGTCATCCCTCAACTCTAATCCCTCATCCCTAAACCCTAAACGCTATCCCTATTCCTAGACCCTCAATGGGCTCGATACTATACCTTAAACCCTAATCCCTTATCCCTAAACCCTCCAACCCTATCCCTTAACTCTAATCCCTTGACCCTGAACCCTATCCCGAAACCCTTAACCCTCAAACCTCAATGTACTCAACCCTCAACGTCAAACCCTAATCCCTCAACCCTTAACTCTAATCCCTCGACCCTTAACCCTTAAAACTTGAACCCTAAAACCTATCCCTACATGCTCGACACTCGACACTATATCTTAAACCCTAATCCATTAACCCTCATCCCTAAAGCCTCAACCCTAAATCATTAAACCTTCAACCCTAAACCCTATCCCTAATCCCTCTACCCTCGACACTCTACCTTAAACCTAATCTCTCGACCCTTAACCCTAAACGCTATCCCTAAAGCCTCAACCCTAAACCTAATCCCTAATCCCTCTACCCTCAACACTCTACCTTAAACCTAATCCCTCGACCCTTAACCCTAAACGGTATCCCTAAAGCCTCAACCCTAAACCCTAATCCCTCAAGGTCCTAAACTCTAATCCTTTATCCCTAAACTCTAAATCCTATCCCTAGACACTCAACCCTCAACCTTAAACCTTAATCACTCAATCCTTATCCACCCCTCTCCTCCCCTATCTGGCTCACTCCCATCTCTACCCTCCTCTTCCCTCGACACTATACATACATACATATAGGCATACATAGATAGATACATACATACATATTGGCATACATAGATACATACATACATATAGGCATACATAGATACATATTGGCATACATTGATACATACATACATACATATAGGCATACATACATACATACATACACACATGATTAATAGCTTTGAACATAAAAAAATTAAGGGGAATAACGCGAGTGCATTATAATGTGTTTGCGTTATGTCAAACATAACAAACAATAGACTTGTGGAAAAGAAAAAATGCAAAGCAAACCATAACGTGAGCGTGTTATAATGCACTTGCGTTATGTCTTGCTTTGGGAATCCCAAGCCTTGGGCTTGGGATTTGCTTTGGATTTCCAACCCAAAGGCTTGGAGTGCCTTTTGAATAGTCACAAACGTGTTTTTCCAGATTCTTCAAGATTTCACATAATTTCATTCGTGCTAACCCTCAGATTTGCATGTGTTTCAACGTTGAACAAATCAAAGACCTGAGTAATGTTAGGCTTTCTCTTAGCTATTTGACGATATGATTTTTTTCACATTTTAACAATGTTAAGCCTTTCATCTTTAATTTCTTTTGTTGTGTGTCCATTTTTGGGCAAAAACCACTGTTTGGTCTTTTTTTCATTGTAAATTAACCATTCATTGAAATTTCAAAAAAATTACATATTTAGAAACTAGACTCCATTCTACAAATTATTAAAAAAAGAAAAAAATTATTTTCAATTAGTTTTCAAAATTTATAGGGGTAGCACGGCCAAAATTCTATTTTTTAGGATGTGTCCACTTTGAAAATTACTAAAAAATCAAATATTCATCAAAAATTAACAGAAAAATCTTGCATAAACTACATGCTATTAGCTAATTTGTCACTGAAGCGATTTTAAAAATACCAAAAAAAAGTTGACCTTTTGAGGGAACCACAAAACATGCTATGTTATCTTTTTTTGACCGAAACAACAACCAATTTTTGTGGCTCCCTCTTTTGAACCCCTTAATCTATGCCAATTTTTTTAAAAATAGTAGTTTAGAAAGTAGACTCAGAGCAGTACGAACATTATTTTGGTTGCATCTCCAAATTTTGAGCATAACTATGGTCAATTTCTCATCCAAGGCCAGTATTTCCTGATTTTAGAAAAAAAGTGGCTACTTAAGACCCCTATTTGGCCCCCCATCTTCTTGCACTTATCCATAGCTTCTATATTGGAAGAATCCATTTTCAAATCACCCTTTGAGATGACAAAGCCTAGGTAAACCAATTCTTGTTTCATGAAGTCACACTTTCCAAGTTTATCATTAACTTCTGATCTTGTAGCCTCTTTAAGACTATCTGCAAATGTTTCAAGTGTTCTTCCTTGCTCTTACTAAACACAAGATATCATCAAGGTAGACTACCACAAATTTCCCTATGAATTCCTGCAACACCTCATTCATTAGTCTCATAAAGGTGCTAGGGGCATTTGAAAGACCGAAAGGCATCACAAGCCACTCATACAACCCTTCATTGGTTTTGAATGCTATCTTCCACTCATCCCCCTCTCTTATTCGTATTTGGTGATACCCACTCTTTAAGTCTATCTTGGAGAAATAAGTAACCCCTCCCAAACAATCCATTAGATCTTCTATTCTAGGAATAGGAAACCTATACCTGATGGTTATCCTATTTATGGCCCTAGAATCGGTACAAAGCCTCCATTTCCCATCCTTCTTTGAGGCTAAAATAGTAGGTACTACACATGGGCTAAGGATATTCCTTATCAACCCTTTGTTTAGGAGTTCTTGAACCTAATTTGCTATCTCTTCATTCTGCTGAGGGGTCATTTTATATGCTGCCTTATTTGGAAGTACTGCTCCTGGTATGAGGTCTATCTGGTGGCTAATATCTATGAAAGGTGGCAAGGAATCAGGTAAGTCTGTTGCAATCACTCCTTTGTAACTTTCAAGCAGATCTCTAACCTCCTTAGGTCCTACTTCCCTCACACTTTCCTTCCTTCCCCCCTTAGGCTTCATAATCAAAGCAAAACCTACTCCATCACCTTCCTTTAATGTGTCCATGACTTATTT
Organism: Cunninghamia lanceolata; assembly: GCA_027924645.1. NCBI lineage: Eukaryota > Viridiplantae > Streptophyta > Pinopsida > Cupressales > Cupressaceae > Cunninghamia > Cunninghamia lanceolata. The sequence goes on along the minus strand of BSBN01000391.1, from coordinate 38,069,374 downwards.
TTCTCCTACCATCATTACACTAGACCCTACATGCTATGGATCCTCTTCTACCAATGACTTATATCCTATAAGTCACACCATCCTTTTGGAACGAGTAAGCATTCTTTTCTCCATCATGATGAGCCTTTCTATCAAACTGCCATGGTCTGCCTAACAAAAGATGGCAAGCATCCATTGGAAGGATGTCACACAAGATTTTATCTCTATACCCCCCAATACTGAATTCTACCCATGCTTGTTCATTGATGAGTATGTTCTACCCCTTATTCAACCAACTGACTTTATATGGGCTGCTATGGGGCATCTTTTCTAGATTCAACTTATTCACTGCTTCCAAAGATAAAATATTATTAGTAGAACCAGAGTCAATAATAACTTACAAACCTTACCTTGGATCTTGTAGTTGATTCTAACAAAGCCCTTCTTTGAGACGGTTTAGTTTGCATTGGTTCCTTGAGTAACGTCCTTTTGATCATCAGATTTTCTCCCATTTCTGATGCCAGATTCACTTCAAGCGATGTCACACTCCTTGCATCTTCTTGAATCAAAGTGGTTCTCTTCTCACTGCCATGAGAAGTTGAGGCCTTCTCTGGCCACTTGTATGTTGGGTGCCCTATCTGATTGCAGTTATAACATCTCATATTGGAGAACTTGGATCCTCTACCTGATCCATTTGTCCCAACCCTTCATTAGGCCTTCTTCCTTAGTAGCCTCCTCTGCTACTTGAGTCTCCAACTTGATCTTCTTGGCTAGACTCACCACTAGGCCTCTGGTTAGGACTTCTTCCTCCAAAACTGCCTCTACCTCTAAAAATTCTTCCTCCTCTACCTCTATTATTCTGTTCACTCTTTCTCTTTTTCTTCTCTTCAACCCTTAAGGCCATTTACAAACACTTGTTCACTGTTTCTAGTGCTAAGATGCTGATCTCATCTTGGATGTTCATCCTTAGGCCATTCAGATACCTTGCCACCTTCTTTGACTCTTCTTCTTGTCTCTTTGATCTAAGACTGAGTTTATGAAACTCTTTTGTGTATGCATTCACATCAAGGTCTCTTTGTCTGAGGTTTTGCAATTTCTTATACATCTGCACGTTATAGTCCAGAGGTAAGAATTGTGCCTTGATTTTGGTCTTCATCCTTTCCCCAGGAGGTTATCATATTCTTCCCCTCCTTGACTCTCTCTCCTTGCTAATAATTCCACCATGCAAGAGCAGACCCCTTCAACCTCACCTTTGCCAACTTAACCCTCCTATCATTAGGGACTTCTTTATACTCAAAATGATTGTTCAATGCCTCAATCCAATCAATCACCTCTTTAGCTTCCATACTTCCACCATACATCGGTAACCCATCTATGGTGTCTCTATTGATTGACATCAAAGCATCTACAAATTCCCTTTGGTCTGCTGGTATCTCCTCTGTCCTCTTATTGGTTTCCTCAATTTCTATATCTCCTTCATCGCTATCACTTTCATCTTCCTATCCTTACCCTTGGTTCTTTTCAACTCCTCGAGCTTGGACTCAAACATTTCTTCAATCAGTTTCTTTGCTACATCTTGTGACATGCTTTTAGGAGGCATTGTGTCAGCCTCTGCTTCACTTTCCTTGTCTAACATACACCAAGACCACACTACCCGAGTGATCTTCAAAACTCACTCTAAAACCAATATAATGGGGAGCACACAGTGAAAATGCAGAATAGGTCCCACTTTTCTCACAGACGGCAAGACTTAACAAATGAGCCGCCGATACATCTTGGTTCTCAGACAACAAGGATCGGTATGAACTTCACAAGTCTTACCATTGATCTACCTTACATTAATAGCTCAACTGAATTCATCTTCGGTGAGATACAATAGGACTCACACCGAGTCGATCAACTCTTCATCATCGGTGAGACTTACTTCTAGCGGCAAAGTCTACTATCCTTCAATCGATGCCCTGATGATGGTTAAGTCCCCCTCGTCTTACTTGCGATGGTTTTAATGCTGGTTAAACTCCTTTGATGTGATTCTGATATGCTGATGGTATTTGTCTTTGGTGAGACCCTTCTCGTTGGCGAGCACTTACAAATTCTGGCCGATGCGCCGATGAACCAACTCCCTCAGTGAGATTGCTTGACTTCAGCAGACTTGTTGTGAGTCCCAGCGATTCGCTGATGCACAACTTACTTTCTTCCTCTTCAATCGAACCCTAGCACATGGAGATGCTAGGTCAACCTACTATGCAAAAGCACTATGTCTGGATCCTCTGCACTGTCAGACATAAAAAAAAAATAAGAAACAAAACAAATACTTGTACAACGAAGCCATTCCATCGATTTCTATAGAAATTGTACTAGTGGAATGCTTCACATCGACATATTGCAACAATGGAAAGCATAGAAAGAATAGAAATCTATAGTTATACAAATTGTAGTTATAGAGAACGGAAATCAAATTGATGGAACATAATAGTTTTATTTCTCCTTAGAACAATACACACTCACACACTTCTCCTCCCTCTCTTCCGATGGTTCCTTCCTCTGGTTGTTATCAACTCAACTTGCCAGTAGTTGGAAAACCAACCGATGGAAACAGTTGGGAGACCAACTGATCCAAAACTATTTCAAACTATCCTACTACCCTGTTTTGGGACTATGTGATTACAATATGACAAAAGTGTGTTTTAAGTCACTTTGGACTTACAAAAATGGGTTCTAGGTCCTGAAGGATCTAGAGACAAACTGAAATGAAAATGCATTGGTCAAATAGACCTTATTACAAAAGAAAACATGATTTTCTAGGTGCTCCTGCACCACCAAGGTATCAATTATTCAAGAAATACAATTATTTTAACAGTGTGTTATCTTTTAGGAGTTATAAGTTAGATTGATTATTCAGTTAATCAGATTTGAAATAAAGAAAGAAAGATATTTGTATTGAACTGTTATTTCATGTCATGTTTTGAACATACATTCAATATCTGTTACTTTATCCTATGCATTGATTGAAAAAGAAATACACATACATCAAGTGCATAAGATAAATTAATTGGTTATGTTTAAAAGAAGTATTCAAATGTGTCCCACACAAGCCATGGGAGTAACTAGACTGAGTAATTGTAGACATGCAAGCTATATATCTGAATGATAAAAGAAATGAAATGAACACATGATAAAAGTAAACATCCATCATTGCCTGAGCAAGAAGGTTGCTTTTTTGATGGTGGTCTTCAGTCTTCATCTTCGGCTCCTATCACTAGTTGAACCTACAAAAAAATTTGGGGACAACCCTGTTAGCAGTTTGGATGTTTAAGGTTATCATATGCTTTTATCAAGTAGATACATCAACTTGTCACATCAAGCAATTCATATGAATAATTAGATTAGACATGTGCTACAAGTTAGATATCATGAAGGAGATCAATCAATAGCATCAGAAATTAAAGGTACATTTTTATGACTAACATGTGTGTTCCATGTGCAGGTACAGATAAACATTCATTTTTTGATGCTTTTTCATAGCATGTGGAGAAAATGTGGCTCCCACAAGGGTCAAGCCCAGTATGCTCAAGTGATACCATTACATGTTATGCTATATCCAATAGCTCATCAGTGATCAAATTCCAAATGATATGCAAGAAACAAGGTACTGTTCTAATTTCTTTATCATTAATGACGTGTGATTTTTTATAACAGCCTTATGCCATCAATGGATGCACAAAGAACAGTATTGAAAGAACAATCAAGTACAGGAGCACATATGCCTATCGAGTCTCAATTGCATATCAGATAGAAAGAACAAGCTTTAGGAGCCATCTCAAAGTACAACTGGTATTTATTTCATCTTAGGTGAATAAATGTTATGAACAAATGATAAATGTAGCTATAGTGTGAAGATATACTACAGGAGCCTTTATTTTTCATACAACAGTTGAAGGCAAACTACAAAATGTATTCATAAAGATCAAGTACAGCTGAAACACATCATATAGTGCTACCAACATGAAGGACAGGAGGTACAATGACTAAGAGTACAAGGCACAACCATAAAAGGCATGCAAAAGTACAAGAAGTTGGAACAACAATGTCATAGTACATGACAACTAAGTCACAAGTACAAATGCATGATGAATGTTAAGTCCAGATGCCAAGGTATAGTTATATAGGATGGAGCAGTTTTTAATAACAGGATCTCAGTCATATGCAGTCATAACAGTAGGAGGAATAAAGTAACAATCAAAAGAAAACTTTTATGATCTTGATCAAACACTAGGAACTTGCATAGTCATGAAGTTTTACTATAGTGCCAAGGTATACATTAATAGTCTTCCACGAACAGGTACAAGGCACCACTGATTCCCATATGAACACAGTCATCATGATTAGAAGGGACAGTTCTAATAATACAGTAAAGAGACAATAAGCTTCCTTAGAGCATAGCATAAAAACAAAGGAAGAGGAACAACAAAAGGACTCAGTCCTCTCATTCCAATAGACAATACAGTAACAAGAGGACTAATATTTACCACTTTTTATTGTGAATGAGGTAGGGAGTTGCTATAGGTTATGTAGTTTTCTCATCTTTAGAAAGTAGAAGCAGTGACTCATCTTGATATGGGATAGCATAAAGAAAGGCTTGTTTGAATATTTTAAAGCCTAGTACAAATTTCTAGATGAATGTTGCATATGAGCAAGGGGATCTTGTTAGATTCCAAAATATCAATAAACTAACAAAGGAGCAATCATATCACCGCTATAGAAATTCATCGAACTGGTAGTCTTAACACTCCTATGCAGTCAAGCATGACTGTCTTGCAAAGATAGAGCAATCAAAGACTATTAGAAGAAGAACAATCCTATAAGGAACTGATAGATGCCAAAGGAATGCTTAAGAAAGATCATGCAAAGATCTACAAAACAAGACAATGCATTATGTATTCATTCTCTCGAGTTAGAAGTAAGGGTTTCATTTTCCTTAGAAGCACATGTAGAGGATGGAGTTTATGAATCAAGGACAGCCATGAAAGTCTTAAATAAAGAGAAATAATGCCACAGACCTTATAAAAATAGTAGCAAGAACAAGACACATATTTACCACTTTTTGTTGTGAATGAAGTGTAAAATTGCTATGGAATGATTAGCTATGGCAGAACATATATCTTGGAGAATAGTAAAAAAGCAAAGGCATTGATAATGATTGCCTAGATTTAACATAGGGTGAAACAACCTTGAGAGAGCAAACAAAGCACTAAGTATAGTTATGTCATAATATAGCTCCATTCATGATGAACATAATATTCAAAGCCATTCAACACACAATAAGAAGGAGAGAGTAGTAAGCATGACCCTTAAATGGAGGTATGCACTGTCATGAGAGGCTAAACTCAAGCACTAATCAGACACATGAGGATACTGGCAAAAATCTAGAAAATAGTGAGCAGAGGACTGTTGGAACAGTCAAATAGAGATGTTGGAACAGTCTATTAGAGCATGTAAAATCTAGATATGGGCAAGTGTAAGTTTAAGGTTTTGAATCTAGTGTTTCTTCATTGCATAAGGGTACTAAATCTGCTCAACAGTGGCCAAAATTCTTTGGAGTTCTTGGATGCTCTAGTTTGCCTTGTCGTCAAGGATTTGGGTGAATACTTCACAGAATGTTTCTGCTATTACATTTTGCAAAAAACTTATATCGAGTTCAAGGCTAGTATGTGTTTTAAAAGGCTTATTAGAACTTCATACCTGCACTATTGTTTCAAAGAATCCACATGGTGATGATAAATGCAAATAATCTTGAAGCTTGCAACATCACCACAAAGGTATTAGAATGATAGATCAACATCAATGAAAGGGGGTCTAGCAATCATTAAACCAACAGTCCAAGACATGGTGAGCATTGTCATGAGAAAGACAAGAAAACCCTCATGTATTATACATGTAGAGAGGAGTTATGGATATAGGAAACATTGTACAAATGCACCTATGCTTTGACATGCCTTATATATTTAGAAAATACATCAAAACCCTTATCACAGTTCGATACTTCGAAAGCCAAATACAGAAAGTGAAATTTCTTTTGAAAGTAGTTTCATAGCCCCTCATACAGGGGCAAAGTTTCAACATTATCTGCCATCAAATTTTAAGGAAGGAACAGTTTAAACCACAAAGAAGGTAGATGACTAGTGTCTTGCATTTTATCATTAAAGAAAGATATAGCAGAAGAAATGAACTCACTAGTCATCTAAAGGAGACAATGTAGAACAATAGTTAGGAGATCCTTGTAAAGAGGTCAAGTCCTCAAGCATGGTAGCCTGCAACAACCCTTTAGAAAGGCCTCCAAACCAGTCCTTCAAAACCCACATGGCGACGACACAACAAAGGGTCAAACTGATGAATGATAAGAATGATGCAAAGTGATTAGGGTTTGGGTGTTTTGTTTGATGCCCTAATCTGACTACTTTGAGTTTTTTTAAAAACTTTTAGATCATCACAGATCAAATAGAGACCATGGTCTGTGACTTTAAGTTGTGAGACCTAATGATTATACATAGGGAGCCCGTGAGGCCAAACTGTTTATTTCTTTCCTTTTTTGCATTGTCAAAATTAAACCATCATAACAAGTTAATACCTTAATTCTTTCTATTTCCCTCATGGTGGTCAACAACACATGATCGAATATACCTTATTAAAGATTCCTCCTTATGATACATCACTCATGCAAGATGACTGAATAGGATCAAAAGAAATCTTTTATGCCTTATAATATTATCATCAAAAAGTCAAAACAAGAAGCTTATGAAGACAAGATATATGTAAGGTGGCAGATAATGGAGAATAGAGTATATATTTTGCATGAAGGAGATGCAAGGTGGACAAGTGCATTATTTGGCATAATAATACATATGGCAAGGTGACATGAAGAATTAAGTTTTGGTTTTGAATGATGAATATATATGGCAGTGAGGAGATTTTTGCATGTGTATATTGGAGTTATAAGGTAGAGAGGGGTATTTGTTTTCTTTTGATACAAATATGGAGTTATAAGGATTTATATTCAACGCCTTGTTTTTATGCATTCTTGATAATGTTTTTGGAGAGATAAGGGTATATTTTTCCCTAAAGGCATATTGACATGCAAGTGGATGTATTTTCTCACAAGGAGTTATAAGGAGATTGTATTTTTCTCTAAAGTCCCATTTTTACTAAAATCATGCAAATTAGGCATATGTATTTGGAGTGATAAGGAGTTACATTTTTCATGCATGATTTTACAAGTAAATTAATTGTAAATAAATAATAAAGTAATATTTTCCAAATTACTTTATTATTTTTCACAAATTGTAAAGTCAAATAAGAGCAAGTTGTAACCAATAATAGAGTAATTATTTTAATTACTTTATTATTTACTCACAATCAATTTTGCAAAAGCAAAATCATGCAAATTGATGAGTTGAGTTAACTAGGTCACCTAGGAGCTTTTTGCATAATTTGGGGATCATTTTTAGGGTTCTTGGTCAACTTATTGGTCAAGCATATGGAGAGGCCCAAATTGGAGCTATTTTTTCTAAATTTGTGGTAGTTTGAGCCCCTATTTTTGAGGATTTTAGAGGTTTCTCATAAGAGATTATTTTTAGAGGCAGTTATCTAAAGTTCATATTTTGTATGCCTCTTAGTAAGAGAAAATATATATATTGTAAAGCAAAAGCTTGTTTTTTCTAGTTCTTGCCTTTTTGTTCATATACACTTTGAGAGAAGAAGGTTTTGTAGCTCACCATTTTTTACAATTTTATAGAGATAAGCAGATTATAGGTTCCATTTTTGTCTCTTTTGCAATATTTCCTTTATTCTTTGGAGTCAAATATTTACCTTTCCATTTAATACTAATTGTTTGAATTGATTTGATGAAGTTTTACTGTGTTTAACTATTAAACCTTTAAAATTATTGTCTCACTTTTTGCTTGCAGTAATAGGCATAGTGTATTGCAGGTCTTAGGTTGTGTTAATGAAAATAATCCTTTTGTGTTGTGAGAAATCCATTTCCTTCATAGAAGACCTATTTTCAATCCTTCCTTAGAAATACTTTTGTGATATTTATGCCAAGATTGGATTGTGTGAGTTAGATTTCTGAGTTGTATTGTGAACCAGATTGCATATTTTTACCCATTTTAGGTGCATCACCAAAATTTCACAATTTTCATTTCCTTATAGTTTCATTCTTACCCTTTTACAAAAGAGAAAATCATACATTTCAATAGAATATTGTAAGGGAACCAGCCCACAATCTGGAGGTCTAATTTCATTATAGGGCACCCACAACCTGAAATTAGTCCCATGTTACACAGAATTGCAGAGCTTTTCTAGTCTTGCATACATGTGCAATTCCCAATGATAACAATGACAAAGATGCCTTTCAAAATCATTCTACAAAAAGAAATATAAACCCCCATCTTTTTTCCCCAAACAAAATAAAGCCAATTGTCAAAAAATTTCCTTATAGGCAATTTTTCCACATCCAAACACATAAAGAACAAGGCCGGCCACATTCTTCAATCTATTCTCCTTAGCATTACAACTTTTTACATGCCAGAGTTAGACTAAAGAACCAATTTCCTTGGCAATATAGAATTCTTACTCTCTTGTGCTCCTCAAGAAGCTCTTTGGTCTTTGACACCGCTGCTCCCACTAACTCCACCACCCTCTTCTGCTTCCTCTTGTGCTAGGAAGTGCACATCTTCAGGCGGAGGGGTAGAATGGTGAATATCTAGTGCATCCTTAAAACTTTTCTTTGCATCACCCATGAAGCCATTATGTCCATCTACATTTCCACTAATATCAAGTGCCTTGACCATTAACTCACCCGATCAAGGAGAAAATGCCTCACCTAGAACCGTGCAACACAAGGTCCAACGCGCATGTGTCAAGGCATGGTGACCCCTAGGCCCAACCTAGTGGGAAATACCAGATATTTAATTCAAAAAAAAAAAAACTTTCTTTGGAACCAAAGTTAGGGAAAGATAAAATTTTAGGATAATATTTGTCAGCAAAGGAAAAAAACTAATGTTTTAGAAAGCATATAACAAAATTTACTAAAAATGCAAAACAAAGAGAACAAAGAGGACCAGTATTCAACTCATGGGAGAAGCCCTACAATTTTTTCATGGAGGGGACCTAGAACCCTCGAACAACTTACAAAGATCCTCCACCTTGGTTCACCACCTTTATTTATTCCCAATACTTTTATAAAATATCCATTTTGATTCTCAACCAAGGCCTTAAATTATTGAAATATCCCAATGGATTTTAATTTTTGTTTTAAGAACACCGAGTCTTCCTAGTATAATCATCACTAAAGGTCATAAAATACTAGTTATTCCCAATTGAAGAAATTTTCATCGCTCCACACAAATATGAATATATCAACTCAAAAGTTTCTCTTACTCTATATTAATTATCAACAAGGAATGCTTCTCTGTGCTACTTCCCAATAATACAACTTTCACAAGTTTTATTAGGTTGTTTAATTAAAGGCAAGCCATTTACTATATTATTTTTGTAGAATAAATTTAAATTATTAAAACTTAAATGTCAAAATCTCAAATGTCATAACCGTGACAAATATTTCATAACAACTTTAATTGCAACACTTATTTCATTTTTAATTCTCAAAGAAAACATCTTATTGTTTTCATTTGCATTTTTTTAAATAGCTTGTTACTTTGATTTCTATCTAAAATCACATACACTCCATTATCAAAATACACTCTATATCCTTTTTACACTAGCTACCTAGTGCTAAGTTGATTATGTTTAAGACCTAGAACATTAAGTGTATCTAAGATGTGCTTCTCTCCTTGCTTTGTTATAATACTTATGTTGCCTTTACCCAGGACAATCACTTTGTTATTGTTCCCTAATTTGACTTTAGGTTGAGTTGATTCATCAAATTTTTAAAACATCTCTTTATTTTTGGTCATATGAAATTGCTACATTCACCATCCAAATACTAAACATCTTCTGTACTCTCCTTAGCAACATTATACTAAACATCTTTTGTAATAAGCATAAAACTACAATTTTTTTATTTATTTTCTCTTGAAAAATTTACACTTTACTTGTTTTGAACATACATATTCCTACGTTCATAATTGTAATGGCCATATCTTTTTCAATAATAGCATTAGATATTTAATTTATTATACATCTGATTGTTTTCTTGTGTATAACTATTATTGCTTCCTCATCCACTTGTAAATCTTGGTAGTTACAATTGCTCCTTTGTCCTTTATTATAATTGTTGGTCCTACCTCTTGTTAATCCTCTTCCTCTTGTGTCTATATTGTTGGTTTCTCTTCCTCTTTTAACGCTTAGAGATGCTTGCTAAAGTTATCCTCTTTCACCCTTGTCCTTGAATGACTCTTATGATTTGAATGCTTGTTCTAGGGAGATATTGGTTATTCTATTCATCCTTTTCTAATAAGTTTATAAGACTCATCAACTCATCAATATATATCTTTGATAAATATTTTGAGTCATGTCCAAAACACTTTTGCACTTATTTCCGCATTTTTAGTTAAGGGGTTTAATCAAGAAATTTGGTGATACACGCACTCAACTTATAAAGTGCCACAAATCTAAAAGAGGATAAAAATATTGAATTATGGGGGGTTCATAGAGTTGTGTCAAGAGATTTTCTGAGTTGTTCCAAGAACACTTCCATAGAGATATGTCAAGAGCACTTCCGAGTTGTGTCAAGAGCACTTCCACGAAGATATGTCAAGATTACTTCCACTACTCCATCATCCTTTAACATTTTTTCTCATTGTATTGAGATGTGTCAAGAACCCTTCCACATCAACATCACCTAATGCTACATGTGAATCCAGAGTTGATTCTTAGAGAACTTACAGAGATTCATCACATTAGAAGATTGATATCAGTTCTTTTGCTTCTACAGATTTTAGAGTTGCTTCAAGGAAGGATTCTAGAGAATCTTCAAAACAGGACTTCATTGTAGCCACATGGCATTTTTTCACATTTCTCTCTTTTAGAGGAAAGTTTTTTCCAACATGGTTTTATATCTTTCTCCATCTTATGAGAGATGCATTTGTACATGGGTCCTCATCAAGCCTAGTAGCCGAGACCCATCTTTATTGTTCCAACCTAAGTTGTGGTTAGGGGGGGTGTTAGTGTCGAAATACTAATGTTATTACTTATTATTTAATAAGGAATTATACATATATTTCACACATGGCTTTAAGCCACCTTAGGTGGTTATGTGTGAACTTGGAGAGTCCATCAAATTCATCTAAGATACATGTCGACACTCATTTTCCACTTGATGGAAACCTTCTTGCCACCACTACTTGAGTGCATGAGTCGACTCCTGAAGTGACTCAAACTCTACACCTATATGTACAACACACTTATTCATAATTTATTCATTGTGAACTTTATTACACTTTCATTCTTGTTTGTCAAACTCTTGCGAAATGTGCGATTTTCTATCTCTCGTGGTTCGACCAGTGCCGTCATTCTACCAATCATTTTTAAGCTCTCTAATACAACTATTATGGAGTCAAATCTTATAGGTAAACTCCTTAAAATATTCTCAACATTTTTCTAATCTTCTAATGTCTCCCCATGAGACCTTGATTAACAATACCCATTACATCTAGGGAAAAAATTATTTACTAATTCAAAGTCCATCATTTATAAATTCTTAATGAGTCCATCATTTATATATTCATACATTTTCTTCAAACATTTGCAATTTAACTAATTTAACTTTATTTATGCCTTGATATCTGGTTTACAAACTTTCGTATGCTTTATCAGGCCTATTTGTTGTTGCAACTCTTGGAATGATTGACTCATCCATTTCTTGTTGTTTAAAGAACAATGCTTTTGAATCTTTCTTTCTATTCTCTTTAAGAAGATCCTTCTCAACTTGTGTCAAAGCATTATATGTTGCATAATCAACTAGAAAACCATTCTTTACTAAATCCCATATATCTTGTGAATAAAATAGAGTATTCATTTAATTATCCAACAATCATAGTTCTTTCCATTGCATAGGGGAATATGGGGTTGACTAAGACTACCACCCACACCAACCATGCTAAAACAATTCTTTGGCATGCTTCTACTAGCTCTTATTAACTTGTCTAGATCCAAATGCTCTTTTTCTTTTCTACTCACATACAACCTAGGATATGCTTTAACATCAACAACCACAACCCATTAGCAATTACATATCTTACCAATTGCTTAAAAAATTATGTGTGCAGTATATTTTAAATGCTCTATTTTTAAATAGAGCTCTATTTTTATAAACCAAGACTTGTTGTACTCACACAAAAAGACTGTTATTTTAAAATGCAAATATACATATAAATAAAATATACACACAAACAAATAGAAAACTTGTACAAACTATTGATGTTTGAATTAATCTTTTCTCTATAATGTTTACAATGCTATTGCTGAATGTATATATAGAAAAAAATATCTACATACATTTGTGAAGTCAGAAGATTTTCCATCCAGATAATTCTATAACTAAATTATTATTTTTATTTATATACAATCTAATACAATATCTACAAACTAGATTTACAATATTAAAATAAAAAATTTACAAATTAGATTTAAATAGTAAAATTAAATTTACATATTCCTATTAGATTGGAGACGATAAGTCATAAATGAAAGACTGACAAATGAAACAAACTTATCATCAAATACGATTGTCCAATAAAACCCAAATTTGTATTGCCAGCCACCAATATACGGAAGAGCTTAAACAGTCCATGCATTTACAAAAAATTTATGGACAGGTCCAAACAAATCGACTATATCCAAACACAGATAATTTAAAACAGTCAATTATTATCAACTAAACAGATCAAACTGATTTGTAAGATTCAATCAAAATCAAAAATTTTAAAAACATCCCACACGACAACGTGCCGGTTTTAAGGTGAGCGCCAATATACCGCTTTTCTACTATGGTTGATTATTTTCTCACGAACCCTGTTTGTATTACCATCTTAAGGATGCATATCCATTGCTAGCCAACATTTATCCATTGCTAACGAGCATTGAGGGATTCGGTAATCATTCCATTTGATTTTGATGATGCCCCAGAAGTGGAAGTTTCCCTGTGGACTCTATACCCCACATCCACGAATGCTGGCTGCAATGGTTTCTCAAAATGAACCTCAGCTTTACTTGACAGCATTGTCACCACCTCAGACATTGATGGCCTGTCAATGGCAGAAGCTTGTATGCATAGAAGTGCAAGGTTTATCACTCTCAGCACCTCTTCTTCGTTGTACCCTTCCATCTTCACTTCACTATCCACTACCTCTAAAACTTTGTTTTCTTCATATAGCCTCCAAACCTACCATAAGTTTTTGTTGAAAAAGATCAAGCTTTTTACATAAAAGAATGACGAGATAAAAGGATTAGAACAATATAACTAGAATTAGAATATACCCATTCAAGCATATACTGCATATGAGGTGGTTGTTTCAAGTCAATGCTTTTTCTGCCACTGACAATTTCAAGAACCACCACACCAAAGCTGTAGGTGTTGGCCTTCTCTGTCAATTACCCATGGCTGGCATATTCAGGAGCTGTGTATCCTCTGCAAAAGGAAGACAAAATTGGTGTTGCTATCTTTGCTGAAAACTTTCATTAGAAAAACAGTGGAGTAAAGAGGGGTTTTCTCACAGAGTTCCTGCAAATTTTGTGCTAACATGACTCTTATCATTTGGAAGACGTCTGGCCAGCCCAAAATATGCTATTTTGGCCTGAAAGTTGTTGTCAAGTAATATATTTAAGTTGGCCAGCCCAAAATCTTTCATTCCAACTCAATGGATTTTTAAGTTCTCGTGCATGTAGAGCAATTCAATAGAGTTAGTTTCAAGACCTATTGCATTTTCTGCTGTGAATGGGAAATTTAGGAAACTATCAATGATGATAAATTAACCCAATACATCAATGGAAATATGTGAATAACAAGCATAAACAAATGGAAGCGTACAACTTACAACCTTGTTACCCTGTGGCTTCTATTGGTCGCCTATTCTTTCTTGATCTTGAATGATGAAAATGGGCCCTTAGTGAGCTTGCTTCCTTGCTTCAATTCCTCAAGATGACAAGTAGAAATGGCTAGAATGATTCCTACATTATGATGGTATGAAGAGAATAGAGAAGAAGAAGAAGATGATAGAGGGATTTGGGCATAGTAAGGATGCCAGAAGAAGTCTCTCCAATTGCTTAGAAGAGAGTTCTATTTATAGATTTTTTGAAAATAGAATGGAGGGTGAGGATCAACTGATGAGATCAATGACCCTCATTAATTGTGAATCTTTAATTCATAATGGATGAATTAAAAATTCAGAGTGGAGGATAGTGAGTTATGACAATTGAATTAAGAATCCATGGTGGAGGATAATGGATTATGACAATTGAATTAAGAATCCATGGTGGAGGATAATAGATTATGACAATTGGATTAAGAATTCATGGTGGAGGATAATGGGGAACATTGAATTTAGAATTCAATTTGGTGGAGAATAATGGGGGACATTGAATTAAGAATTCAATTTTGGTGGAGAATAATGGGGGGCATTGAATTAAGAATTCAATTTTGGATTTTGGAGGATATTAGCTAATTAAATATTAAGAATATTTAATTATATGTGCAACATGGTGAGGTGGAAGGGATGATGTGGAAGGATGAGGTGGATTGATGAGGTGGATTTTGTGACGTGGATTTAGGATTAGAGACATTAGAAGAATTTAGGAATTTCAATTAAATGAACCAATCAAATAAACTTTGAATATTTATTTAATTGACAAAAGAAAATAAGAATTAAGATAAATATCAGAATATTTACTTAATTCAATCTGAGCCAATTTTAGGTGTCTATAGTTGCAACAGACGTAAGAAAGAAAAAAGAGAAAGGTATGGAATAGCAAACCAAATAGAATTCTGTTGAGGCTACTGTTGGGCATATACTTATAAACCAGGAGTCTTTCTGGGCCTTGTCTACAACATCCAAGTAAATGCACAAGATTTCTGTGATGAACATTGGAAATGAGCTTCACTTCGCTTTCAAATTCAGATACTACACGGGCAGATGTACCTAATATCTGCTTCTTTACTGCCACAACTTTGCCATTTTTCAACGTACCCTAAAAAAATCGAGTAACCCAACATTTATAACTGAAGTTGAATCCATTAACACAAACGCCTATTGAGCGCGGGAAATAACTGATAATTTACCTTGTATACTTCACCAAACCCCCCTTCTCCAAGCTTATTTGCTTGATCAAAATTGTTGGTTGCCTTTTTCAGTATCTTGAAGTCAAAATCTCCTGGCCCACGAAGTTCTGTTGCTCCTTCCATATCCATTGTTCCAGGAGTCACATTTGTTGTATTAGTTTTAATTCATAAGATCGAGTTGATTTAAAAGACTTTTGCTTCGTTATTTATAATATTTTGTAAGAAAGTTTTTGGATTAAACTCTATTCTTTTATTTGTATTTTATACTGGGTAATCCATCATCAAGACAAACAAGAAGAGAATGAGTGAAAATTGCAAAAATAATACACTATAAATAGAGGAAGGAAGAAGGAAGGAGAGGCAGGTGGACCAACCAAAAATTTGAAAGAAATAATAATAACAAGAAAACAATTAAAAAATAAAAATTTGTTGCTTTTTAACTATATCTTGACCTTTCCTCCCCTAGAGTTTCTCTCTTATTAATTGTTTTTTCTTTATTGGTTATTCTTAAACATCATCCACTTCAACAGTCAAAGGTTAATTTTGCCCAATAAAAATAAGGTAAATATTTACCATTTTTGTTGTGAAAGAGGTGTAAAATTGCTATTGATTGTTTAAGCATTGAAGTGGATGATGCTAAAGTAGAGTGTTCTTGATTATTATTTCTCTCAATTTTTAGTTGGTTCTGCTTCTCCTTCCTTCCTTCCTCTATTTATACCGCACTATTTCTACAATTTTCACTCATTTTCATCTTGTTTATCCTGATGACATCTGGATAATGAAATATTGTGATCCTAAACATTGATCAAATAAAAAAATGCAATTTAATCTAGAAACTGTGGAAACATGATGATTCTTATTTATAATATATTAAATTTGACCCACCTTGTTTCTGCCCTGGTCGCATGATATATCTGAAAGATCTCTTCCGAAAGACAAACAAACAGATTATAAGGCCAAGTAAGAATATCCCTCCCACAACACCAATTATTATCCACACTGTAGAACTCACTTTCTTCCCTGAAAAATAGAATAGAGAATATCTCATAACTATGAAGAAATCATTGTAAATAGCAATAAATGTCTGGAAGAAAAGGACCTAATCTTTATGCTATTCGGGTAATATATGGGGAGTCTTAAAAAAAATTCTAACCTGTAGATAAGAAGGGTGCCATCTCAATTGTGGCATTATTTGCGAAAAAGGGCTTGGAATCATATCGCAAATAGTAGCCAGTGTCTACAGCCTATCCTTCGGAATGAGGAAAACACTTATTTATGTTGGTCTGAGCAATACTCAGATAATTTGCGCAGAAATCCTTTTGAAGTGAACGTAGACACGAGGCAAGTCCATAGAAAGTCATATTAGACGGCCCTTGTCTCGTCTGCGCAGCAAAATAAGCATTTATTCTTGGAGTTGCAGTGCAAAGATCACTTATCAAACTTCGACCTGTTGCCAAAAATAAATTGGAAGCGGAGGCGTCGACATCGCCGCACACCTGTTTATTTCCCGCATCGGTGTATAGATTGTAAAAATTGGCATTCTCGTAATGCAGAAAACAGCCGTCGTAGATTGCTCTGCCACCGGACACATTAGAGCAATTGCGAACTTGTTTTTCTGCCACCTTTATGCAGTTAACGCAATCGGCAGAGGACTTATCCTTTCTGCATTGCGCTAGAACGTATATTGAATCTGCCAGATTTGTTGCTTGAAGAAAAAAGGCAGAGGAAAAGAGAGAAACAGAGCTGCAACTTTTTTTAGTGTTTTCATAGAAATAAAACAAACACTCAATACAAAAAAAATCTTTCTTCCATGCTTGTGCACATATAGAAAAACAACAATTATAATTATATATTCTTCTTTTTGATATAGAGCCACAGCCCATACGTATATAAAGAAACAGAGTATTTCTAATCTGTTAAACTTCTCACTACAGCTCTGAAAAATAGAGCATTACACACATGAGAAAAATAGAGCTGTTGCTCTTTTTAAAAAAAATAGAAAAATAGAGCTCCCATTTTTTATGTAGCACCCTAATTAAAAACATCACAAAGACTAGAAAGAGGACTTGACTGACTGCATTCTGGATTTGACAAAAACCATCCTTTTTCCATACGCTGGTGATGGGAGCCCATACATTCATGATAGCACCTGCAGAAAATTTATGAGAAACTTTTAATAGGTATGGAGAGAGCAGAACGGAGGTAGTAGAAGTCAATTTATTTCTTTTCAAAAGTCTTCAAGCAATCAATGACTGTTTCTGCAACGCTAGAGGATGAACAAGAGGAGGAGTTATTGTGGTTGTTGAGATTACATTTCAACACTCCCCCTTAATCACAACTACCACCATCTAGAACTCCCAAATGATCTCTCAGATATTCAAAGCTTTCTTTTGGTAATGGCTTGGTGAAGATATCTGCATACTGATCTTGAGACCTGCAAAAAACTAGAAAGATTTCTCCATTGTTGATTAGTTCTCTAATGAAGTGATACCGTGTGTCTATGTGTTTGCTTCTCGTGTGAAAAACTAGATTCTTTGACAATGCTATGGTTGAGTTTTTGTCACAAAAGATCTTTGTTGCCTCTTCTTGTTCTTGCCTGAGATCTTTCAACATTCTTCTCATCCAAACTGCTTGACATGATGCACTTGTGGCTGCTACATACTTTGCTTCAGCAGATGAGAGAGTGACTATTGGTTGTTTCTTTGAAGCCCATGAAACTACACCTATTCCAAAATGAAAAACATAGCCAAAAGTGCTTTTTCTATCATCTATGCTTCCTGCACAATCACTATCAGTATAGCCTATAAGCTTGAACTCATTTGACTTTGCATACTGAATGCCATAGTTTCTTGTTCCACTCATATATCTGAGAATTCTCTTTCTTGCTTGCCAATGAGAGTCCTTTGGAGACTCCATGAACCTTGAAATGAGACTAACTGCATACATTATGTCAGGCCTTGTGGCTATTAAATACATGAGGCTACCAACAGCCTTTTATACAAAGTTGGATCAATGTTGGCTCCTTTGTCATCCATGCTTAATTTCAATCCCATGACAATTGGTGTTGGAGCCGATCTACAATTTGTCATATTAAACCTTCTCAAAATGTCATTTGCATATTTAGATTGGGAGATGAAAATATCATTATCATTTTGATTCACCTCAATGCCAACAAAATACTTCATGAGACCCAAATCAGTCATTTCAAATTCCTTTTTCATAGCTCCTTTGAACAAATCAATTGCCAAATCACCCGTGAATATCAAATCATCAACATACAAGCAAACAATTATGATCTCACCTTGCTCATTCATCTTGGTGTACAATGTAGGTTCACTGCTACACCTATTGAATCCATTTTGCAAAAGATAAGAGTCAATTCTACTATACCAGGCTCTTGTGGCTTGCTTGAGTCCATAGAGTGCCTTTTTCAGTTTGTAGACTTTGTCTTCTTGACCCAAAATCTCATACCCAGGTGGCTGCTCCACATAAACTTCTTCATGGTAGCCATTCAAAAAAGTTGATTTCACATCCATTTGGTAAACTGACCACTTGTTTTGAGCTGCTATCACAAGTATAGTTCTCACGGTGTCTAAATGTGCTACTGGAGCAAATGTCTCATTGTAATCAACCCCGGGCTGTTGCGAATATCCTTTTGCCACTAGTCTTGCTTTATGTTTTTGTATATCACCATTTGCATCTAATTTGGTTTTGTGAACCCACTTCACTCCTATAACATCCTTGTCTTCTGGAAGACTCGCTAACTCCCATGTTTGATTCTTTTCAATTGCATCAATTTCATCATCCATTGCATTTACCCATTTTTCATGCTTGATAGCATCTTCATAATGAATTGGATCTTTTACTTGTGAATAAAATGCAAAAAGAGAAATTAGACCAGCATTGTTCTCACCTTCATTTTGATCATAAATGTCTCTCAAACTTCTAATTTTTTGTCTCCTCAAGCTTGCCAATGTAGGATTTGACATATCACTTGAAGTTGGACTTGTGGAATGTGGGCTTGATGGTCCTGCACCTTGATTGCCACTTGTAGATGGTATTTGTTGTACATTTGAAGGAGTGGATGCTTGAATGTGTGGGGCTGTCCTTACACTTGAGAATGGTGTCATTTGATGATCACTTTGTTGAGCTTGAATGGGTGTGGAAGGAGTCACATTTGATGGAGTACCTGCCGGTGTAAAATTTTCTCTATCTTCTTGAGGTAAGTGGGCTGCAATATTGATTGTTTTCTCCAAACTTCCATCCCATGCTTCATCTTCTATGAATTGCACATCTCTACTGATTATAACTTTCTTGGTTATTGGATTGTATAGTTTGTATGCCTTGGATTCATCACTATAACCAACAAATATACACTTTTCTCCCTTGTTGTCCAATTTTCTTCTTAACTCATCTGGCACATGTGCATATGCCACACATCCAAATACTCTCATGTGAGCAACACTTTGTTTTCTTCTAGTCCATGCTTCTTCAGGAATCATATTCTTTACACTCTTGGTTGGACACCTATTCATAATATATGTTGCACAAGCTACAGCTTCAGCCCAATATTCATTTGTCAAATGCTTTGCTTTCAACATGCTTCTTGCCATTTCCATGATTGTTCTATTCTTTCTTTCAACTACCCCATTTTGTGGAGGTGTGTACATGGTTGTGAATTGCTTGTGAATCCCATGGTCTTTGCAAAAATATAGAAATTCATTTGAGATGTATTCACCACCTCTATCTATTCTTACTGCTTTGATGTAGTGCCCACTTTGCTTCTCAACAAGTGCCTTGAATTGACGGAAGTAATCAAACACTTCATTCTTTTGCCTTAGAAAGTAGACCCATGTTTTCCTTGAATAGTCATCAATGAAAGTCAAAAAGTAGTATCTTCCACCAATTGATGGTGTTTGCATTGGTCCACACAAATCTGAATGCACAATCTCTAGAGGTACCTTTGCTCTAATTGACTTGCCTGTTGGTAATGTCTCTCTATGTTGCTTTCCCAAGATGCATCCTTCACATACTCTTTCCGGTTTCTCTATTAATGGCAACCCCTTTACCATACTCTTTTTATGAAGCAAATTTAGACCTCCAAAGTTGAGATGCCCAAATCTTAGATGCCATAACCAGTTTTCATCTTTTATTTCTGCTTGAAAGAGAGTTTGTGTAACTGCTGCAACTTCTTGTTTATCCTCTTATGGGTTCATTGTGGGTTGTGCTTGAGCATATTCCACATTCAAATCTGGCTTAATCTTTAGGGGAAACATTCTATTGTTTGTCATTTGCACTTTAGCAATAAGCTGATTACTTGGAAATTTATTTAGAATAGTGCATTCTTTGTTCTTAAAGAAGACTCTATACCCCTTTTGAACAAGCTGCCCAATACTCATTAGATTGTGTTTTAGACTAGGCACAAAATACACATCTGAAATATATTTCTTCTCCCCCTGTTTAGTTAGAATGTTGATATTTCCTTTACCCATAACTGAAACTTTGTTGTCATTACCCAATGTGACATCTAATTTTACACTTTCATCTAAACTTGAAAACATTTCTAAGTTCCCTGTCATGTGATTGCTGCAACCTGAGTCTAAGAACCATACATCCTTCTAATTTTCTTGTGCTACATTGCATGCTATGAACATATTGCTCTGATTTTGGTTTTCTCTTGTAAAGTTTGCATTTTGTCTGCTGAAATTAGATTGTTTTTTCCTACATTCATTTGAATAATGCCTATATTTCTTACAATAATGACATTGGATTTGAGATTTGTTATACCTTTGACCTTGTGGTTGATTTTGAGATGGGTTTGGGCTTGAGTTATGGCTGCTGCCTCTTCCACTTGAGCTTGATGGGCTGCTTCTTCCACCTCTATAAGAATTCCTTCTTCTACCTCTGAAATTTGATCTTCCTCTGCCTCTACCTTGGTTGATTGAAGCTTGTGACTTGAATGCATGCTCCAATGAGGTGTTTGTTGACCTGCTTAGTCTATGTTCATGTGAGATGAGAGATGCATGGAGCTCATCAACTAAAAATTGTGAGAGATTCTTTGTCTCCTCTATGGTCACAACTATAGATTCAAACCTTGTGGGTAAACTCCTTAAAATCTTTTCAACAATCCTTCTATCTTCAAGTGTTTCACCATGAGATTTGATTTGATTAACTAAACCCATCACTTGTGTGAAGAAAGTGTCTATTGAATCTGATTCCTTCATGAAAATTGTTTCAAAATCCCTTCTTAACATTTATAGCTTTGTTGTTTTCACCTTTGTCATTCCTTGATAGGCTATTTGGAGTATATCCCATGCTTGTTTGGACTTAGTTGCTGCTGCAACCCTTGGAAAAATACTCTCATGTACTTCTTGAAAGATGTAGAATAGAGCTTTTGAATCCTTCTTCCTATTATCCCTCAACAAGTCTTTCTCTGCTTGTGTCAATGCATTGTATGCTGCTGCATCTGCTGGTTCTGGAAAGCCATTCTCTACTGGATCCCAAATATCTTGAGAACAAAATAATGCCTTCATGGTGATTGACCAATAATCATAGTTCTTCCCATTAAACTATGGAATCTGAGGGTTTGTTAAACTTATGCTTGTGCTTGCCATTGTTGACTATAAAACTTGCTTAAAACCTTTCTTTGAAGATAGCTTTGATAAACCTTGTTGTGATCTTTACCTGCTCTGATACCAGATGAAGAGAAAAGGCAGAGGAAAAGAGAGAAACAGAGCTGCAACTTTTTTCAGTGTTTTCACAAAAATAAAACAAACACTCAATACAAAAAAATCCTTCTTCTATGCTTGTGCACATACAAAAAAACAACAATTATAATTATATATTCTTCTTTTTGATATAGAGCCATAGCCCATACATATATAAAGAAACAGAGTATTTCTAATCTGTTGAACTTCTCACTACAACTCTGAAAAATAGAGCATTACACACATGAGAAAAAATAGAGCTATTGCTCTTTTAAAAAAAAAAAAGAAAAATAGAGCTCCCATTTTCTATGTAGCACCCTAATTAAAAACATCACAAAGACTACAAAGAGGACTTAACTAACTGCATTCTGGATTTGACAAAAACCATCTTTTTTCCATACGCTGGTGATGGGAGCCCATACATTCATGACAACCCCTGTAGAAAATTTATGAGAAACTTTTAATAGGTATGGAGAGAGCAAAACAAAGGTAGTAGAAGTAAATTCATTTCTTTTCAAAAGTCTTCAAGCAATCAATGACTTTTTCTGCAACGCTAGAGGATGAACAGGAGGAGGAGTTATTGTGGTTGTTGAGATTACATTTCAACATTGTTGTCACCTCGTCTTTTGTAGCAAATCCAGATAGACCAACTTCTGCCACCACGGATGCCAGCGCTGCGTTCAAATTTTGCTGAAAGAGTGTGGCGTTGTTGTTGGGAATAGGGCTGCATCCATAGGCTAAAAGTCTGGTCTCTGGATCTGCTCTAATGGGGGCCATTAACATTGGAAATAAAATAATGAACCTTACAATATTCTCCACTGGCTGTGTCCTTGCAGTCATGGCTCTGGATTTAAGAGAGAAACTTAAAAATGTGAGAACTCAAGATGGTATTTAACCTTCTTCTATGGCTGCCAAGTCGTAAGCACGTGTTTCGAAAAGTCTCCAAGCTTTCGTTCCTTCTTCTTCTGAGTTTCAAAAAACCAAAACAATGGAAACAAAATATATTAATCTCCCACAAATGACAGAATACGTCGATGGCACTGAAATATACAATTCGATTGGAATGGATAGGATGGGCTATATTATACTAGAAAATTTCATTGCAATCTATCCACCAATTGAAAAAGTCTTTGAGTTCTAGAACGTATCTAACAAAGCGAACATAATTTATTTTTAATGCTTTGTCTGGTTGTCTCACCATGTTCTAAAAGTATTTAACGTTTACTAATGACCGATTGTGTCAATGGTATCTAGAACATAAATCAGATTTTGTGAAATTTAGCGTTGGGATACGCAATTAAGTTTTAAAATGAAATGTACCACAAAGAAAAAAAATCATATATATATATAGTCCACTCTACTTAAATATCATCCACTTCAATGGTCAAACAATCAATAGCAATTTTACACTTCATTTATAAGAAAAAGTGGTAAATATTTGTCCTATTTTTATTGGCCAAAATTAACTTTTGACTATTGAAGTGGATGATATTTAAGAATAGCCCATATAATCATCCCAACACATTGTTTTAAGTGGATTATATTGAGTTTAATAACATGGATTCAGATGTGGAGATGTGATATTTTTCTAAATTTTTATTATTATAGTATAGTGTTTTATTTAAATTATTAGCCTTAAAAAAATAAGTGTTGTATATTACTTTAAATAAAAAGATTGATATTACATATATTACAAAAGTGAGTGGTAAAAGCCACACTCTAAAATTTAAGGAGGCTAAGAAATAAGATAAGAGACAATTACTACTAACCATATTTGTCTAGCCCAATTTGATAGAGAAGTAGAGATTCCTACATTAAAGAAAGCCAACTATATGATAGGGAGTTATTGATTATTGTTTGAATATATTTTGGAGCAATGTTAAGGCCAAATGATATCACATTCCATTCATATAATCTTTTGGGAATTGAGAAGGAAGTTTTATACTTATCGTCTTTTTTGATCTTTGTTTACCAAAAACTCATTTACGATCAAACTTGAAGTATATGTTGCAAAGTAAAATTCTATTTATTAAATCTCAAAGGTATAAAATAATTGAATAGTTTTACAAATATATATTTCTTCTATTTATTTCTATTTAACTATTGAAATATTCAAGGTTTATTTAATTATGTGATATTTTGTTAGATTTGTAGTTTTTGCAATTTAGTGATGAATAGTAATTTGATAAGTATACATTTTTATTTTATGTTTGTAATTAAATGATTTCTCAAAAATGAAAGGAAGAACAAAATCCTTTTTATTTAAAATTATATAATTAAACAATAATAATTAAATAATTATTTTAAGATTAAGAGATAGAATATGTAATTATTTGGAGTAATGCTCTAAAATAAATATGAAAAATAAACAAATAAAATAATGGTACATTGGAAAATTAGTGTAGATATGTTGTGATAGGTGTCTTGAAGTGATCCGCTAATGTGTAAAAAAGGGGAATG
Source organism: Cunninghamia lanceolata (assembly GCA_027924645.1). Taxonomy (NCBI): domain Eukaryota; kingdom Viridiplantae; phylum Streptophyta; class Pinopsida; order Cupressales; family Cupressaceae; genus Cunninghamia; species Cunninghamia lanceolata. The sequence goes on along the minus strand of BSBN01000391.1, from coordinate 38,044,933 downwards.
ATTAGACAAATTTCTTGGAATCTAAAAAATCACTCGCTATCTATATATCTAGGTCACTTTTGTGACTACAAAAGTTATGTGTGAATTATGGATTTAATCTAGGCCACCATTTTGAACATTGGTGCATAGATCTCATATCTACTAAACCCTAATATTTTTCTTAGTTCACATTGATGTTTGTGACCTAGATTATTTGATTGGTGGTGTTTAAGCACACTTAAATTGATAAAATTGTTAGGCAAGGATTGATTCTCCTTTCTTAAACCACTAACATATTAATTTTTAATGACTTTGTGAAAAGATTAAAGACAATAAGTAGTCATGAAAAAAATGCCCTAGATGTTGATACATGTAGGTAACATAGTAATTTAAATTCTTTGATAATGCAAATAAATGGTCTAACTATACAAAGATATATAAGTACCAAATGTTTTGAAATAAATTAGGATTAGCCCTTATATACAACTCCGAAAGTTGCATGTTAAAAATTTAGTACTTTGATTCGAAACACAATGACTAAATTGAAGAGTTAGCTTGCCCAAATATTTAAAGTTTTAGGTTCATTTCCATAAATTGTGCAACTTACCTAGGTCAATCTTGCAAATTACATGGCCGAGAAATGGATAAATTTAGGATTAGGTGAGGTTGACATTATGTGCCAAATTTTAGTGAAAATCCTCATGTACACTTGTTGTTGCTTAAAGGATAACTAGGCTAGAATGAACCTAAAATGCAAGAAACAATTGCCATTAAATTTGGCCCTACTTTGACTTGCATGTGAAATAGCATGAGGATGCATGTAAAACTAGAAGCAAGTAGTCAACATGATTTTTTAAATTAAAAAAATCATAAAAAGAATTAATATAGATATGTGTTGGTGTAATTATTTAATTATATATTATATTAAGTTTACTTAGGTAATTATTATTTATTTACTTGAGTAAATTAGGAAATAAGAGCACATGTCATCTCTTTTATTGATGGGAGCACATGCAATATCTCCCTCATCAAGGTGAGTTCACTAGATACCTCTACTCTTACAATTGAGTCAGTCTCTAGTTTACTGCACTTTCCTTAGGGACACTTATCACATTGACTTGTGCATTCTTGAGCCTATTTATATGTATTTCATCCATTCATTTAATGGTTGATTTGGTTGATTTAATTCATTTCCTCTATTTTGGAATAGCTTGTATTGTTGCATATTACATTATTTGTTTTGTGCTTGTAGCTATTGTAACTTTCTTCATGCACCTAGATTCAATCTTGTGTAATTGGATTCTCATTAAATCTCACATGGTATCAGAGCTTTATTGGTGTTTGGAGTTTGTTCTTGTTCATTGAGGAAAGATGGTTTCATCTAGAGCGTCATATCAAAAGATTCACATTGGTGATTCCTACAACAAATCAGAGCCCACCTTCATTTCCAGAGCAGTTGATAAAGTTAGATTTGACATAAATTGTTTCATTAAATTTGGACACCAAAGGCCACATCTATATAGATTTAAAGCAAGTGCATTTTTCTTTAGATTTGATGAAGAGCTCATTTTTGGAGCATTTTGGTGCAAAACGAATTATGCCATTGCATCTAAAGTGGCCAAAAATCTATAGATCCATATAAAATTTATCCATTTCGGACAAATTTGAAGAAAAGGAAAAATTTGTTTTGTCAAAGGACGTCGTATGACCTCCATGAGCTATATTGTATAGGTCTTGTGTGTGTGTGTGCGCGCGCACACACGCACGTGTGTGCTTTGTAATTTTTTTTGTTTTATAATTTTAAAAAAAAAATCTAAGCACTAAGCATTTTATAATTTTTTTGGTTAAAGTATTTTTTGGGGCCATGTAGGCAAGGGGTGTACCCTGTACCCCTATCATGGTAGGGGTATCGAGTACCCCTGACATGATAGGGGGTGGGACCCCCTTCCCCTGCCTCCCTTTCTAAGGGGCGGCAGGAGCCTTTGGGCCCTACACCACCCACATGGGTGCTGGTGGGCGCCTTGGGCCCTACCCCAAACCCTTTATTTTCTTTTAAAGTTTTTTTTTTAAAATAAAAAACCAATAAATTACTTTTAAAAGGTTTTTAAATAAAAAGGAATAAAAATCCTGTCGCCTAGCAACTCCCTCCATTGATGGCTAGCTAGTCGGCCACCCAACAGCCACCAGGGGGGCAACCCCTCTTCAATGAAGTTTTTAATTTTGGAGGGCAACTTTGAGAGTCCATATCTCAGTCATATGGAGGTGTTTTTTAGCACAATTTTTTTAAATGGTCTATTTTTCTATCCTCTTTGTATTGATGTACTCAATTTCTACTCATGATTACTAGATTTTTTTGAAAATTAGTTTTCTCTTAGAATTTGTTGCATAGTCACATTATTTTGGACTTTCATGACTCATAACTTTCACAAATAGAAGTTCAGATTTGAGTTCCTCATTTTTAAAGTGGCTATTTTTCCAAACACTAAATCATGGTGCTAGCTATTTGTTCTTATGCTATTAATTGACTATGGTTTCAGCTTTTTCATCCATCTTGGACATTGTAAAACTCTAGAAAATCAGTTATATGCTGTAATCACACTCATCTCCAAAGTGCCAATTTGATGCAAGAGGTACTCCCTTCACGACACACAACTCAAAACTCACAACATAATTCACAGATTGCGAACACAAATTTCTATTTTATTTTATTGAAATAAAAACTCTTATACAATCTACAGATCTGCAACAACAATCAACTACTTTCCTTTGAATAAATCAACCTCTAAATGAGGTGTCTTCCCTCTGCCAGGTGCCTTCCTTGTCTTTTCTCACACAAGGAAGGCACATTTCAATCCATGCTTATGGAGATAGGAATCTACCCCTGTTTCCCCTCTTACCTATCTGTTAGAGTAAATTGCATTTACCTTTCTTAAGTTTAACTTAGGCCTAAATAATAGTTAGGTTGGGAAGTTATTTTCCGTAACCCATTCGGGTAGTTTTCACCTACTCCCGAATACTATTTATATTTTGCATTTTACACTATGTAATATATCTCATTCAATATTTTCATCTCTGGTGAAATAGCCTTGTGTTGCTTCTCTTGTCTGTGAAGATTTATTTGTAGGTCAAGTGCTCCTGGGTGGTGGTTGACACCAACATCAGAGCCATTCTCTTGCCCCTCCTTCCAATTTTGAGATCATCGATGTAGTGCCCCTCATTTTAGCTTTTGACAGTTGATAGTATTTCACTTGCACTTAGACATTTTTGAGACATGTGGATGATGGACTTCTTGTTTATGCTCAGTAAGCTCATTATGGATTATGGATTTGTTGATATTATAGTTAATGATGTGTTTTGACATGAACAGTTAATGGTTAAATGTTTATGCAGAGTAGGGTTATCATGCTTTATGTGATTGATTGATACTTGATTGTTAGTTGAGATGTTTATGTTTTATGTCATGTTTTCAGTGAAGGGACAGTGCAGTACTACTCATTACGAGCACCCTACTATGATGTGAATCCCTGACACTGGGTGTTTCCTATATATGTATATGCTCATATATAACATCTTGTTTTGATGTAGGTTGCAGATACCGGGCATTGACTCCACCTGCCTTAGTAGGTCTAAGCGTGCCTTTACTCCAATGGATAATGTGGATGGGAGATAACATGGGGTTCCCTATGTCAGTCATTGTCTTCAGTTTGTGGTCATGGGTGTAGATGTCACTCAGTGGTAATTGCCCTCAGGTATTGGTCGTCATTTGGTATGTGGTTGTATTGTTTGAACTTTTTGATTTATAGTCAATATGTAGTGTTGGACATGCATTAATTATTATAGTAATAATAATAATAATAAGTTTAGATATAATAGTATTTATTTAGTTTGTTAATTAATAAATAATGTGATAATTAAAGAATATTGATTAGTTGATTTTTTATATTAACATTAATGAGGAGCATTGAAAGCTAGCAATAATAATGATATTGTTAATATTTAATACATTATTGATTTTATTTTATTTTGTCATTAATTTTGTTAGTGGCAGTAAGTTGTCGGAGATTTGAAAATTATTCTCTGAGAGGTGTTATGAAGGCAATTAATTGTGGGGATCTGTAACGGAAAGATGGTGTTAGTGGGAATTAAATTGTTTGGCTATTTTAGTTTTGGGGAAGATTATTTGAGGGAGGAGGATTTCTTAGAGGAGGGAGACAGAAATTTGGGAAATTATTAGAGAAAAGTTTTGGAGCAAGAAAGGGGATTCTATAGTAAGATTCGATAAAAGGAGATTGGAAAATTTTGGGTATGTTTCTCTTCGATTAAGAAAATTTCTCTTTGCATTTGTTGTGGACTAAATTTCTCCATAGGTTTGAATTCTCCTATATGTAATCATTGATCTAATTTTCAATTTTTCACCATGGTTAATCCTCTCTGTAGTTGTGTCTATTGTGTTAATCATCTCAAAGATTTAGCCTTGGAAACTAGGGACCCTTTGGTTTATTTCTATGTTTACCTTATGCATCAATATTTACTAGAGAAAACACAACTTTTGTATCTATTAAAATGTTATCTTCCTTCGCACTTTGGGATCATCAGTGTTGCTCCACACCATCCCTCGATTTTAATACTCTTGTCACATTTAAGATAGCTGCCATGAACTTTGCTTGTAATCAGCCCACTCTCTAAAAATCATGGAGAAGTATTGACAATAATGGATATTTGTCCCTGTATCAAATTACCAAGTGAGGTTTAGTAAACCAATCATTTGCATATCTAGGTTAATCTTGAAGAGAATAACATGATTTACAATTACGCATATAGATTTTTAGCAAATTTGAGATTTAGAAGTCAAACGAACCCCTTTGGATACATGGCAGATTGACTATGGCTAACTACCAGACCCTCTAACAATTGTTTTATAACAAACAACCAGCATCTGAGGCAACTAATATAGAATGTGACTAGAATTTAACCACCAAAGATTGAAAATTACTATCTAGTATTTCAACATAATGCTCCATCAAAATATGATTGGGATGGAGTCTTCTATCCAATGAAATCCTTTTGAACTGTTTGGGATGATCTATCAGTTAATAATGATATTTCATTTTCTGATTTGTTCTAACCATATCTCCTCAGTCATTATTTTCTCGCATCATAGGAAAATGATCTCCAACATTTCACCTTGATTTTCCCTTAGTAAAATCTGCAGATATCATTTTATGGAGGACAAAATTACTCGCACTCTATGTCGTACTTTTGTCAATCTAACCTCCTTAAATCGATCTCGAGTCCCTCAAGTTGAACCTTCTAGTCGTGGCAACCTGCAAGTATCCTGCGATCATTGATATTTCCCTTTTGCATCATTTAACATTGAGTTGTCTGTGGGAACCGTGTGTTAAGCCTTTTTGGCGTCAGATAAATGACAAAACCACAATTCTAATCGGTTTCGTTTGGGCGACTTGTTTTTAAATAACAAACCATAATTTCTAATCATTGCCACCTAAATTATATCCTGAGGCATCATTGTTTATTCCAGGCATATACTGGTACAGATACCTTATCCTTCTCATGTCCTGGCAAATTAAAAATCATAATCTAAGCCTTACCATCTTGGAGCGACCTGTAAAGAAATTACCTTCAACAAAATCTTTATTGTTTTAGATTCCTCTTGTTAGAATGGAGTTAACCAACCAACGTCTCCTCTCTTGCCGATCATTGTTACCACATTTTCTGGAAAGGCACGCCTTAGAAGAACCTGTAGTTTTCACCATAGAATGCCACCGTATGGCCTCTCTGAGGCAAGGAGAAATATGTTTGATCACTCATATACATTTCCCTCAAATTTGTATTTAGTTTTTAGAAGTTTAGCTCTACATAGAAAGTTTTTGTATAATAGTAACTACCTTTTTAAAGGTATGGTTCATAATAGGTAATTTCTGTTTTAAACTTTTGTCCGTATATATTGCTTTGATTTTTATTCCTTCTAATAATTTTTAGAAAAAAGTCAGATTTTCATTTTGGATTTAGGCGATATCTTTATTAGTACATTAAATTATTAGTTGGTAGAATAAAACTTTATCATTTGGTGGTTAGTGTAAATAAAATGAATTGGCATATCTCTCTATAGTTAGATAGGGTTAAAGTATTACTTAATTGGATATAATCTAGTTAGTAAATGGCATATCTTTAAATAGAATTTAAGTTATGGGAATATTTATACCTCATTTGCCTTATAGTAGAATTAAATATTTCTAGGATAAAGTAAGTAACATGGGAATTTCTTTATTATTTGCTTAATAGATATATTTATAGCTACTTGAGGATATATATATATATATATATATATATATACATATGTATGTATACATATGTATGTATACATATGTATGTATGTATACATATGTATATATATACAGATATATATATATATATATATATATATATATATATATATATATATATATATATATATATATATATATATATATATATATATATATATATATATATATATATATATATATATATATATATATATATATATATATATATATATATATATATATATAACATTAGAAATTTTGTTAGTTGATAGGAGAAATGATAATAATATTATAAAGTTTTATAAATGGTTTTGGCTTATGTAATTTATCTCAAATTTACCTAATGTGGTCATAGTATAATATGGAGTTGTTATGCCCTTATTATATTGGTTTAAATCTTTCATATTAGCATATAGTAGAAATGTAGGGTTCTTTTTATGAATGATTAATATCCAGAATATTAGTAATTAGTACCTTGTTGAACAAAAGCATGTATAGATTAGTATAAACTAGAATGTTCATGGTTGTAGAAGTATAATTATTTAAGTTTTATAATTAGTGTAATTGTTCTAATAGAATAGTTAAATGTGCAAAACAGTTTAATGGGGATAAATGGATTTCTTTTGTTTAATAGAAAATAGTATAGTTAGACTAACTAGCCTTATTGATTATTTTGTAAATTTAAATTTATTTAAATTTGAGTCTTAGTTGTACCTATAGTTGCGAATTTTGTTATCAGTGTATAGGATAGACAAGAGTTATTTTGTTCTTGATTTTATGAGTCTCTTCAATTTATGTCATTTATCTAGAGGCTATGTCTTATGATTCGTGTTATGGGAGAAAATACTATGAACTTGTTGATGATTTTGACTCTCTGTATTCTAGAGAGAGAGGAAATTGACTAATGTTTATTAAGACTTGGACCTTGCATACCTCATGTTATTGTGTTGGCTTGTCATGAGAGTTAGAGGTATTACATGTGTGTCCTTGTGTTTTTCCCTTGTATGGGTTGGGTCAATTAGGTGTAGGTAGGGGAGTGGCTTCCAATGCGGGACCGACATCCAAAGTGGCTGTCTGGGCAACCCATTAGAAGTGTTTAACAAGTGAAAACCTAATAATTGACTAGGGGGAAAGGGTAGACTTCACATTAATCTAGATAAGGTAGACCGCATGTGTGACCTATGGGGCCGGTGCTTAAAGAGAGGTTGTCAAGGTAACCATAGATGGGGTCCAACATCTAGAGAGAGACAGTTAGGGTAACCCATGTAGAACCATGCGATGACATTCCTATTTACTGCACTCTAGCTTGCCAGGTTCTCTTGCCTCCAGATGTTGATTGTTGAGTTTAGTTATGTCCGCATGTGAAACCTGAGTTATTCTGTTAGTCCTTTTGTTCTTTCTTCTGTCTGGGGACCCCATTGTTATCTCCTAGCTCAGGGGGTAGACCTCAGGGTTCCACATGGTCGGGTGGAAGAGCTTAATCCACTAGTTTTTCACTAGCATCATTGTTCATGTTCGTGGTAGATGTGTTCTTTCTAGTTCCAGATATGCTTTTGCATTTGAAGATTTGTAATATGTTTCCAAAAGTGTATAAGCCATGATTTATATTGTAATTTGATGTAATCAGTCAAGAAGCCCTGTCATTATGTAAGCTTGTATTTGATCTTATTTTGTAAATTGAAAGGTGTAATCTTCTTATGATGTAACAAAATTGCTAATGGACATTTTTGATGTAGTATGTTGTTAATGATCTATGTTTAAAATTATTTAATGCAGTTATATTCCCTAGATATGTTAGTTGTTTAAATAGTTTAAATGATGTAACTAGTTGTTATTTTATCTAGTGATTAATGCAATTATTCATTAAAAAAATATATATTTCCGCATTTTCTTATTTAGTTAACTTAACTCTCTAGGGTTGCATAACGAGGCATTACATTTGGTATCAAAGCCAGGTTTAATCACTGGGTACTCTAGGTTAATATGAGCCCATTATGTTGCCATAGTTGCATAGATTCTGTAGAGTATGTTTCCTTTGTCTTCCTTGCTTAGCAACTTGAGGTTGTCCTTGGGTGATGATAGTGTAGGAAGATGCCTAGAGGTCAAGGTCATGGTTGGGATCAAGGTAGGGGATGTAGGAGAGGTGGTGGTGGTAACCCTCCTATTTCCCTCATGAGAGTGCTCAGGAAGGCGAGGGTCAGAGTATAGAGTATCAGGGTCAGTTGGAGAGAGCTCAGTTGTGTCAATTGCTTGAGGAGGCCCTTGCACATCTAGGTCCTAAACAGGAGGCAAATTAGATGGAGGAGAGGGAAAGAGAAAGGTCTTAGAGGAGAGAGGGGACAACAGAGCAAGAGGCTATCTTAGTAGGCTATCATGCACCCGCTAAGGGTGAGTAGTAGCAGTAGTATTTCCAGTCAAAACCAAGGAATTCTCAGCCTCAGTAGAGTAATAGATTTCAGTCTAAGAAGGATCAGAGTTGGCAGCGAGCTAGACATTATCGTACTAATCAACCAACTCAGAGCACTCAATCCGTAGTTAGTAGAGATATTTCTCAGCCATCCAATGCTTTCTTGGGTGGCAGATATTTCAACAGAGGTACATGATGTTTCTCTTGTGGACATTAGGGCCATATAGCTAGGAGGTGTCCACAAAGGAATGCTATGGGATTTGATCATAGGCTGACAGCTTTAGAGCCGACTATAGGTGATACAAGCAGATCGCACAGAGTTTTTGCATTAGTTGATAATTGCCAAACAAAACATCAAGGCACTGTTAAGGAGACTGATGCAGAGCAACCAATGGAAACATGTAAAATAGGTGTCAATTACTAAATAACATACATTTACCTTTGTATGTTTACCCATCGGCCAGATATCACACTATCGGCCAGACAAAACAACCTTCCTCCGATCGCATACCTTATACCGATGTATGCACTTTGCATCGGTTGTCTATCGGCAACACATGAGCTATCGGCTTCCCCAATCTGAGTCACCTCGATACATATTGTCACCTCGATACATTCATTTTTGTATATACAATCTTTGACTTGCCATGCCGGTTTCTCCTACTACTCCTACCAATCACCTCCTTGTATATTTACACAATGTATGTGCATGATGTATATTCGCAATATACAACCAAAAGATACATTCAGAACATGCATTCAAAGAAAGTTAACCGCTGACTTTTTTGTATATAAACCCAATGTACATTTGCGATGTACATTCATAACATGCAACTCAGATATGCATTTGATGGGTTTGACCCAAACCATTGACTTCCTAGTATGCCGATTGGGAACTTCAATTTTCTCTCTCCTTTTATATGCCGATGGACTTGTACATTTACAATGTACATTTGTCACCTACAACCATGTCAAGCAGCTGTGATATACACATGGAATGTATATCCGACATGCAAATGTGATATACACATAAATTGTTTATCTGATGGAACAATGCAGAATTTCACCAATTTGGTCTGCTGAGACCCTCACAATTTCATTGAACTGTCTCTCCTGCAAACATTCAGACTTTTGCACTTTGCTAACCTAGCACATGAGGATGCTGGGGTTTATCAAAGCATGCTACAAATGATCCTGCAAACATGAAATGAATAGACAAACAATACAAACAAGAACATAGACTGATATGTATAGCCATTCCATCGATTTCGAAGAAATCCAACTGGTGGAATGGGCTAAGAACCCATTTCAATTCCAAAACAGAAGATCAATTGTACAACGAATTTGAAAACTAGAAAGATAACACAAATATGATCTTCTTATTGCTTTCAAGAATGTATACAAATATTCTGGTTCATAGTTGCACTCCTTAATCCAATTCAATCTGTCTACCCTCTTCTCTCTTGAAATCAACCCAATCTTGGGTATTTATCTCCTCACTAAGAGTAGTACTGAAATGGTTCCCAGCAGATGGGAGACAATTCCAAGAAGCTGGGAGATAACACCCAACTAACAACCTCTAACTGACTAACAACCTTGTCATTATAGATCGACAAGTGTCCTAGGGACTTGTACAGAAACCTAGATGCAAACTACAATAACATAACATAACATTACATTGAAATATAGAAATGCATAAGACATAACATATTAAGACCTTAGTCTTCTCCCTCAGATGTATAGTTGGATTGTTAAAGGGGTGCTCCTACACCATACTCCCCAAGAGAAGCAATCTCAAGTCCACTTGAGATGAGAGATTGAAGGTTTGCACCATGTTTTCTGATCTATTATTCAGTCATCCAAACTGCCTCTGAATCAGGTTTCCCTTGCCAAGCCACCAAGTATTCCATATACTCTGTGTTCCTTGTCTTCTTTGCCACTCTTGAGTATAAAATCTTCTTCAATTGTGGTGGATCATGCTTATGAATAGCATCATCTGCAGTACCCTGCAATGGTTCCTGGTCTATATCTGGATGATGTTTGTATGGAGTTAAATCACATACATTGAAGATAGGGGATAATCCAAGATCAGAAGGAAGTTGGATCTCATAAGCATTCTATCCACACTTCTTCAGAATCTGATATGGTCCAATCTTCATCTGCATTAGCTTGGTATGTTTACCTTTTGGAAGCCTCTCCTTCTTCAAATGAACCCACACCAAATCTTCAACATCAAATTGTACATACCTCTTCTTCTTGTCAGCATAGGCTTTGTACTTCAATGTAGTTTGTTGGAGTTGGTTCTTGACTTGATCATGCACCTCCTTGATGGCTAATGCAAAAGCTTCTCCATCTGCACTAATTGATTCTCCTATAGGTAGATCTCTTAACTCCAAAATACCTCTTGGATGAATACCATATACCACTTGGAAAGGGGACTTCCCTGTACTCCTATTGATGGTGTCATTATAGGAAAATCATGCTTGTGGTAGGATGGTATCCCACTTCTTTCCATGCTGTCTTGTCAAACACCTTAGTAGATTTCCCAATGAACGGTTAACCACTTCAGTCTGTCCATCTGTTTGAGGATGATAGGCTAATGAGAAGGATAAGTTGGTGACAAGCTTCTTCCAAATAGCCCTCAAAAAATGGCCAATAAATTTTACATCTCTATCTGACACTATGCTCAATGGCAATCCATGTATCCTCACTATTTCCTTGAAAAACAGGTGTGCAACATATGAAGCATCACTAGTGGTTTTGCATGGCAAGAAATGTGCCATTTTACTGAATCTGTCGACTACAACAAAAACACTATCATATCCCTTCCTTGTTCTAGGTAAACCCAACACAAAGTTCATGCTTATGCTCTCCCATGGCCTAGAAGGAATGGGCAGTGGCTGATATAAACCTACATTAGTGGATCTCCCTTTTGCCTTTTGACATATTACACATGCCTCCACAAATCTCCTCACATCTGGCTGTAACTTAGGCCAATAGTAATGTCTCTTTACAAGATCAAGAGTCTTATCCAGACCAAAATGTCCTGCCATGGCCCCGCAATGTTTCTCCCTAATGATATTCAGTCTCAAAGCATCTGCTACCTTGTTCTTGACCCCTTTCTTGTGCTTGAGTGTGAAGGTGAAAGCTTGTAAAGTCTCCACCCACTTCATGTGCCAATGGTTCAGCTTCTCTTGACTATTTATGAAACTAAGGGCCTAATTATCTGTAAACACTATGAATTCTTTTGGCATCAAGTAATGCCTCCACTTTTTGAGTGACTAGACTAGAGCATACATCTCCAAATCATAGGATGAGTATCTCTTCTTAGCATCATTTAGTTTCTCACTAAAAAATGCAATAGGCCTACCTTCTTGACTGAGTACTGCTCCAATTGCCATGTGACTTGCATCACATTCTACTTGAAAAATCTTGTTGAAGTCAGGAAGTGCAAGGACTGGATATTGTGCCACCTTCTTCTTCAATGTTTCAAATGAATCATCTGCTTCCTTTGTCCAAGTGAATCTGCACTTTTGTCCTCCTTTTATGGTGTCAAGCATGAGTGCACAGACATGACTAAAACCTTTTATAAACTTCCTATAGAAGGTTGCTAACCCATGGAAACTTCTGACATCATTCATGGTTCTAGGAGTTGGCCAAGACAATATGGAACTTACCTTCTCTTGATCCATTTTTAGTTTGCCATGTGAGATGACAAAATCCAAGTAGATGATCTCCTCCTGTATGAACAAACACTTCTCTAAATTGATCATTAGCTACTCTTCATGTAACCTTTTGAGGACCAAGTCTATATGTTTGAGGTGTTCTTCCCTTGTATTGCTGAAAATCAGGATGTCATCTAGATATACTATGACAAATTTGCCTATAACTTCTCTCAAGACCTCATTCATCAACCTCATAAAGGTACTAGGGGCGTTGGACAAACCAAAAGGCATGACCTTCCACTCATATAACCTCTCATTGGTCTTAAATGCAGTCTTCCATTCATCTCCTAGCCTAATCCTGATCTGATAATAGCCACTTTTTAAATCTATTTTTGTGAAATATTTGGCACGTCCCAAGCAGTCAAGAAAATCTTCTATCCTAAGAATTGGGAACCTATATCTAAGTGGTATCTTGTTAATAGCCCTTGAATTAGTACAAACTCTCCAAGTGCCTTCCTTCTTTGGTGCTAGTACAGCCGGTACTGCACACGAGCTTAAACTTTTACCAATTAGGCCTGTCTCCAACAATTCCTCAATCTGCCTTGCTACCTCTGCATTCTGCTCTGGTGTAAGCTTGTATGCTACCTTGTTTGGAAGTGTAGATCCTGGGATTAGGTCTATGCAATGGCTGATGTCCCTCATAGGTGGTAGGGACCTTGGCATTCCATCACAGATGATGCCTTTGTACTTGTCCAATAGCTCTTGGACAGCAGGATCTATGAACCTTTGCCTCTTCTCTCCCTTGACTTTTTGCTGCTGTTCCTTGTGCACCTTTAGGCATGGAATTAGAGCATATATAATTGCACCTTCTTCTACTATCTCTTTCATTAGTTGTTTGCCTTCTACCATCATTACCTTGACCTCTTTCCTTTTTGATTCTACCTCCTTCTCCATCAATGGTAGTAACTCTATCACCTTACCATCCTTGGTGATTGAATACGTGTTTCTAACTCCATCATGTTGTGCTCTCAAGTCATATTGCCATGGTCTTCCAAATAGGAGATGGCAAGCATCCATCTGAGCTATGTCAAACAATAATCTATCATTGTATGGTCTAATTTGAAACTCCACCCAAGCCTGTTCTTCCACAACTATTTGCTGACCTTGAGTGAGCCATGAGATTTTGTACGGGCAAGGATGTGGCAGTCTTCTAAGCTTAAGCTTTTCTACCATTTCAACAGACACAAAATTTTTAGTAGATCTAGAGTCAATCAGAACTTTACATACCTTTCCTCCTGCCTTGCAAGTAGTTTTGAAAAGAGACTTTCTTTGTGGGGGTTCTCTGTCAGGCATCTTCATGGTGGTCATTGCTCTCCTAATCATCAAAGATTATCCTTTCTCAGGATACCCATAACCATCAAGAGCATTCACACTTTGATAAGTGTTTGAGCTTGTCACACTTTAACAATCAGATTCTTGGATCAGATTTGTCCTCCTTTCTCCCATTGAACTTGTTGCTTTTTCTGGACATCTACTGGCTATATGGCCTTCCTGATTGCAATTGTAACATCTGAGAGGTCCTCTACCCTGAGATCTCCCTCTAAATGGTGGTCTTCTGCCCCTAAAGTTTCCTTTTTGATTGTAACTTCCCCCTTGAGTTTGACTATTGTCTCCTTTGCTGTTCTCTTGATTAGATTCACCTTGGTGTCCAAATCCATTTCCTCTACCTCTAAAAGGACTTCTTCCCCCTCTTTACTACCTTCCTCTTCCTCTACTATTCTGCTCTTGTCTTCTCTTTAATTTCTCTTCCACTTTGAGTGCCAATTGGTAGCACTTCTGAACTATATCTGGGTTATGCAGATTTAAATCTTTTTGGATGGTAAATCTCAACCCATTGAGATACCTTGCTACCTTCTCTTCCTCATTCTCCTTCACCTTTGTCTTGACACATAGTTTCATGAACTCTTTAGTGTATGAACTGACATCTAACTCCTTCTGCTTCAAATTTTGTCTCCTCTTATGTAATTGGATGTTGTAATCCAATGGAACATAGGCTTCCTTCACTAAAGCCACCATCTTCTTCCAAGTAGAAACTCTGCTCTTTCCTCCTTTCACCCTGTCATCTTGGATGAAATTCCACCAAGTTAGTGCAACCTCTTTCATTTTGGATTGGGCCATCTTCACCCTTTGATGGTCTGGTATTTCCTCTGTTTCAAAGAAATTATTCAAGGAGTCTATCCACTCCATCACTGAATCAGGATCCATTTTTCCTATAAACACTGGCAGGTCTAGTTTCATATCCATGGTCCTTCGCTCCATGGATTTGAGGGCATTGAGTAAGGGTCTCTGGTCTGCAAGAACCTCCATCACTTCCCACCTAGGGATTTCCTCTTCATCCCTATCTTCCTCACCAGAATCTTCTTTTCCCTTTCCTACTTTGTCCCTCAACTTCTCTAACTCATCTTTCAAAGCCTGATTCTGAGCTCTAACTACTTTGCTCTCTGCAATTTGCTTCTTTACTAGGACATCCAACTCAACATTGGTCATCCTTGCTAGGAACTCTTGTGACCCTTATTCATCTGACATCTTGTTTTCTTCTTCTACTCAAAAGATACTCCTTTTTGCTCTTATACCACTTGATGCAGAGCAGCCAATGGAAATGTGCAAAATATGTGTCAATTACTCACTAACATACATTTACCTTTGTATGTTTACCCATCGGCCAGATATCACACTATTGGTCGGACAAAACAACCTTCCTCCGATCGCATACCTTGTACCGATGTATGCACTTTGCATTGGTTGTCTATCGGTAACACATGGGCTATCGGCTTCCCCAATCTGAGTCACCCCGATACATATTGTCACCTAGATACATTTGGTTTTGTATATATAGCCTTTGACTTGTCATGCTAGTTCCTCCTACCACTCCTACCGGTCACCTCCTTGTATATTTACACAATGTATGTGCGTAATGTATATTCGCAATATACAACCAAAAGATACATTCAGAACATGCATTCAAAGAAAGTTGACCGCTGACTTTTTTGTATATAAACCCAATGTACATTTGTGATGTACATTCATAACATGCAACTCAGATATGCATTTGATGGGTTTGACCCAAACCATTGACTTCCTAGTATGCCGATTGGGAACTTCAATTTTCTCTCTCCTTTTGTATGTCGATGGACTTGTACATTTACAATGTACATTTGTCACCTACAACCACATCAAGCAGCTGCGATATACACATGGAATGTATATCCAACATGCAAATGTGATATACACACAAATTGTTTATCTAATGGAACAATGCGGAATTTCATGGATTTGGTCTGCTGAGACCCTCACGATTTCACCGAACTATCTCTCCTACAAACATTCAGACTTTTGCACTTTGCTAACCTAGCACATGAGGATGCTAGGGTTTATCAAAGCATGCTACAAATGATCTTACAAACATGAAATGAATAGACATACAATACAAAAAAGAACACAAACTGATATGTACAGCCATTCCACTGATTTTGAAGAAATCCAACTGGTGGAATGGGCTAAGAACCCATTTCGATTCCAAAACAGAAGATCAATTGCACAATAAATTTGAAAACCAGAAAGATAACACAAACAGGATCTTCTTATTGCTTTCAAGAATGTATACAAATATTCTAGTTCACAGTTGCACTCCTCAATCCAATTCAATCTGTCTACCCTCTTCTCTCTTGAAATTGACCCGATCTAGGGTATTTATCTCCTCACTAAGAGTAGTACTGAAATGGTTCCCAGTAGCTGGTAGACAATTCCAAGCAGCTGGGAGATAACACCCAACTAACAACCTCTAACTGACTAATAACCTTGTCATTACAGATCGACAAGTGTCCTAGCGACTTGCACAGAAACCTAGATGCAAACTATAATAACATAACATAACATAACATATATATATATATATATATATAAATGCATAAGACATAACATATTAAGACCTTAGTCTTGCCCCTCAGATGTATAGTTGGCTTGTTAAAGGGGTGCTCCTGCACCAGAGACTTTTGGTGTGTTGTGAGGTAGAGGACGAGCAACTGGGTTTGGAGCCCATAGGCATTCTGTAGCACAGGAGATTCACACTCAGGGGCAGAGACATGAAGCATGTTAGGGTCCAGTGGGATCCTAATGATGAGACTTCTACTACCTGGGAGGATGCATCCAGGATGTGAGAGTTATACCTCTACTTATTTGCAGGCTTCCAGGAGTAAGCCTGATTCTGGGGGGGAGGATGTACTGCCCCTCATTTTGGCTTTTGACAGTTGTTAGTATTTCACTTGCACTTAAACATTTTTGAGACATGTGGATAATGGATTTCTAGTTTATGCTTAGTAAGCTCATTATAGATTATGGATTAGTGATGTGGTTGTTGATATTTGTTATGATCATTTTAGTGACATTGTTGATATTATAGTTATTGATGTGTTTTGACATGAACAATTAATGGTTAAATGTTTATGCGGAGTAGAGTTATCATGCTTTATGTGATTGGTTGATACCTGATTGTTAGTTGAGATGTTTATGTTTTATGTCATGTTTTCAGTGAAGGGATGGTGTAGTACTACTCATTACAAGCACCCTACTACATTGCGACTCCCCGACACTGGGTGTTTTCTATATATGTATATGCTTGTATGCAACATCTTGTTTTAATGTAGGTTGTAGGTACCAGGCATCGACTCCACATGACTTAGCAGGTCTGAGCGTGCCTTTACTCCAATGGATAATGTGGATGGGAGATAACATGGGGTTCCCTATGTCAGTCATTGTCTTCAGTTTGTGGTCATGGGTGTAGATGTTACTCAATGGTTCTTGCCCTCGGGTATTGGTCGTCATTTGGTATGTAGTTGTATTGTTTGAACTTTTTGATTTATAGTCAATATGTAGCGTTGGAGATGCATAAATTATTATAGTAATAATAATAATAATAATAATAAGTTTAGATATAATAGTATTTATTTAGTTTGTTAATTAATAAATAGTGTGATAATTAAAGAATATTGATTAGTTGATTTTTTTATATTAAAATTAATGAGTAGCGTTGAAAGCTAGCAATAATAATGATATTGTTAATATGTAATACATTATTGATTTTATCTGACATGAGAGATTTTATTTTATTTTGTCATTAATTTTGTTAGTGGCAGTAAGTTGTCAGAGATTTGAAAATTATTTTCTGAGAGGTGCTATGAAGGCAATTAATTGTGGGGATCTATAACGGAAAGATGGTGTTAGTGGGAATTAAATTGTTTTGGCTATTTTAGTTTTGGGGAAGATTATTTGAGGGAGGAGGATTTCTTAGAGGAGGGAGATAGAAATTTGGGAAAAGATTAGAGAAAAGTTTTGGAGGGAGAAAGGGGATTCTTTAGTAAGATTCTGTAAAAGGAGCTTGGAAAATTTTGGGTATGTTTCTCTTCGATTAAGAAAATTTCTCTTCGCATTTGTTGTGGACTAAATTTCTCCATAGGTTTGAATTCTCCTATATGTAATCATTGATCTAATTTTCAATTTCTCACCATGGTTGATCCTCTCTGTAGTTATGTCTATTGTCTTAATCATCTCAAAGATTTAGCCTTGGAAACTAGGGACCCTTTGGTTTGTTTCTATGTTTACCTTATGCATCAATATTTACTAGAGCAAACACAACTTTTGTATCTATTAAAATGTTATCTTCCTTCACACTTTGGGATCATCAGTGTTGCTCCACACCATCCCTCGATTTTAATACTCTTGTCACATTTAAGATAGCTGCCATGAACTTTTGCTTGTAATCAGCCCATTCTCTGAAAATCACCAAGAAGTATTGACAATAATGGATTTTTGTCCCTGTATCAAATTACCAAGCGAGGTTTAGTAAACCAATCATCTGCATATCTAAGTTAATCCTGAAGAGAATAACATGATTTACAATTACTCATATAGATTTTTAGCAAATTTGAGATTTAGAAGTCAAATGAACCCCTTTGGATACAGGGCAGATTGACTATGGCTAACTACCAGACCCTCTAACAATTGTTTTATAACAAACAACCAGCATCTGAGGCAACTAATACAGTATTAAGAATGTCAATAGAATTTAACCACCAAAGATTGAAAATTACTATCTAGTATTTCAACATAATGCTCTATCAGAATATGATTGGGATGGAGTCTTCTATCCAGTGAAATCCTTTTGAATTGTCTGGAACGATCTATTAGTTAATAATGATATTTCATTTTCTGATCTATTCTAACCGTATCTCCTTAGTCATTATTTTCTCTCATCATAGGAAAATGATCTCCAACATTTCACCTCAATTTTCCCTTAGTATGGCGTGGTTCTTTCTGGTGGCACTAAGATATTTCTATCATCTCAAAGTAACACCCAAACTTAGTAAAATCTACAGATATCGTTTTATGGAGGACGAAATTACTCGCAGTCTATGCCATACTTTTGTCAATCTAACCTCCTTAAATCGATCTCTAGTCCCTCAAGTTGAACCTTCCAGTTGTGGCAACTTGCTACGATCATCGATATTTCCTTTTTACATCATTTAACCTTGAGTTGTCTGTGGGAACTGCGTGTTAAGCCTTTTTGGCATCAGATAAATGAAAGCATTTTGTGTAAGGCTACAATTCTAATTGGTTCCATTTGGGTGACTTGTTTTCAAATAACAAACCATAATTTCTAATCATTGCCACCTAAATTATATCCTGAGGCATCATTGTTTATTCCAGGCATATACTGGTACGACGACCTTATCCTTATCATGTCCTAGCAAATTAAAAATCATAATCTAAACATTACCATCTTGGAGCAACCTGTAAAGAAATTACCTTCAGCGAAATCTTTATTGTTTTAGATTCCTCTTGTTGGAATGGAGTTAACCAACCAATGTCTCCTCTCTTGCCGATCATTGTTACCACATTTTCTAGCAAGGCACGCCTTAGAGGAACCTGTAGTTTTCACCATAGAAAGCCATCGTACGGCCTCTCTGAGGCAAGGAGAAATATGTTTGATCACTCATATACATTTCTCTCAAATCTGTATTTAGTTTTTAGAAGTTTAGCTCTGCATAGAAAGTTTCTGTTTAATAGTAACTACCTTTTTAAAGGTACAGTTCATAATAGGTAATTTCTATTTTAAACTTTTGTCCGTATAATATTTAGAAAATAGTTAGATTTTCATTTTGGATTAGGGCGATATCTTTATTAGTACATTAAATTATTAGTTGGTAGAATAAAACTTTATCATTTGGTGGGTAGTGTAAATAAAATGAATGGGCATATCTCTCTGTAGTTAGATAGGGTTAAAGTATTACTTAATTGGATATAGTCTAGTTAGTAAATGGCAAATCTTTAAATAGAATTTAAGTTATGGGAATATTTATACCTCATTTGCCTTATAGTAGAATTAAATATTTCTAGGATATAGTAAGTAACATGGGAATTTCTTTATTATTTGCTTAATAGATAAATTTATAGCTACTTGAGGAAATATGTATGTATCTATATATATATATATATGTGTGTGTGTGTGTGTGTGTGTGTGTGTGTGTGTGTGTGTGTAACATTAGAAATTTTGTTAGTTGATAGGAGAAATGATAATAATATTATAAAGTTTTATGAATGGTTTGGCTTATGTAATTTATCTCAAACTTACCTAATGTGGTCATAGTATAATATGGAGTTGTTATGCCCTTATTATATTGGTTTAAATCTTTCATATTAGCATATAGTAGAAATGTAGGGTTCTTTTTATGAATGATTAATATCCGGAATATTAGTAATTAGTACCTTGTTGAACAAAAGCATGTAGAGATTAGTATAAACTAGAATGTTCATGGTTGTAGAAGTATAATTATTTAAGTTTTATAATTAGTGTAATTGTTCTAATAGAATAGTTAAATGTGCAAAACAGTTTAATGGGGATAAATGGATTTCTTTAGTTTAATAGAAAATAGTATATTTAGACTAACTAGCCTTATTGATTGTTTTGTAAATGTAAATTTATTTAAATTTGAGTCTTAGTTGTACCTATAGTTGCAAATTTTGTTATCAGTGTATAGGATAGACAAGAGTTATTTTGTTCTTGATTTTATGAGTCTCTTCGATTTATGTCATTTATCCATAGGCTATATCTTATGATTCATATTATGGGTGAAAATACTATGAACTTGTTGATGATTTTGACTCTCTGGATTCTAGAGAGAGAGAGGAAATTGACTAATGTTTATTAAGACTCGGACCTTGCATACCTCATGTTATTATGTTGGCTTGTCATGAGAGTTGGAGCTATTACATGTGTGTCCTTGTGTTTTGCCCTTGTATGGGTTGGGTCAACTAGGTGCAGGTAGTTGAGTGGCTTCCAATGCGAGGCTGGCGCCCAAAGTGGCTGTTTGGGTAACCCATTGGAAGGGTTTAACAAGTGAAAACCTAATAATTGACTAGGGGGAAAGGGTAGACTTCACATTAATCTAGATAAGGTAGACCACATGTGTGACCTATGGGGCTGGCGCCTACAGAGAGGCTGTCAGGGTAACCATAGATGGGGGCCGATGTCTAGAGAGAGATAGTCAGGGTAACCCATGTAGAACCATGTGATGACACTCCTATTTACTGCACTCTAGCTTGCCCTGTTCTCTTGCCTCTAGATGTTGATTGTTGAGTTTAGTTATGTCCGCATGTGAAACCTGAGTTATTTTGTTAGTCCTTTTGTTCTTGCTTCTATCTGGGGACCCCATTGTTAACTCCTAGCTCATGGGGTGGACCTCAGGGTTCCACATGGTCGGGTGGAAGAGCTTAATCCATTGGTTTTTCTTTCGCATCATTGTTCATGTTCATGGCAGATGTGTTCTTTCCAGTTCCAGATCTACTTTTGCATTTGAAGATTTGTAATATGTTTCCAAAAGTGTATAAGCCATGATTTATATTGTAATTTGATATAATCAGTCAAGAAGCCTTGTCATTATGTAAGCCTGTATTTGATCTTATTTTGTAAATTGAAAGGTGTAATCTTCTTATGATGTAACAAAATTGCTAATGGACATTTTTTTATGTAGTATGTTGTTAATGATCTATGTTTAAAATTATTTAATGTAGTTATGTTCCCTAGAGATGTTAGTTGTTTAAATAGTTTAAATGATGTAACTAGTTGTTATTTTATCTAGTGATTAATGCAATCATTTGTAAAAAATATATATATTTCCGCATTTTCTTGTTTAGTTAACTTAACTCTCTAGGGTTGTATAATGGGGCATTAGAATTGATATTATCGCAGTGCTCCTAGGCCAAGAGATATCTAGAGGATGTCATTGCTCCACTCTTTGGCAATGGAATTGCAACATATCTAGGTTTTCTACCTCGTATATTCAATCTTATTACTGGATCATCATATTTTCTCAGTAGCGATATAGAACTATATGCATTTCAGTCAGCCTAAATAGACTAGTCTCCCAGGTAGCGTGTGGGAATCCTACAGGCATTCCTCTCTTTCTACTGGCTATTGGGCGAGAGAGGACGTGGCAAAGTGTAGCAAAGGGGAAAATTGATTTCTGGAGGACGTTTTGTCACGGTTTGCAACTATCTGATGTTCATTCTCTTTTGAATTATATGCAACACATATTGGCTGGGTGGATATATATTTCCTTTTAGGGCTTCTTTGTTGTGCATAAGGAGGTGGGCCCATTAGGATTGGGTGCTGCTGTGAAGTTGATTTTGGATCTTTTGTCCCACATTGCTAGAATTGGCAATTTTTTGGCTATTGAAATAGCGTATCACTGCATTCACTTATTGTGAGTAAGTCTCATAAGAGGCTATCTTGCTTGTGTGCTCAGTGGAGTTTTCTTGGTGTTAGCATGGAGATTGGGAAATTGGCCTCACCCTTTTTTACACCAAATCATGTTTAATTCTTTTTTGGAAGTTTTAATACTTGTGAAAGCACTATCTTTGAAATTTTTGAAGAATTTAGTTATAATGGTTTCTTTGGAGAAAGGGAACTTTAGGAAATCATGTGATTTTATTCTCACTCAGTTTAGTGAGCAGAATCTATTGCCATATTTATATAATGAAGTTCCTATTCTAGGCACACCTTGAGGGTATATGTTTTAGAAAGGATACAGGGCTCAAGTCTTTAGAGTTATTTATGAGCATATAAATGATGATGACCTTTTGGATTCACTTGTTCATTTTGAGTGCCCTTATGCTCTTTGGACTTACATTTGAGAATCATATGGAGATCATGATGCTCCGCCATCTCTCGATGACCCTCTTTCCAATACCAATGTGCCTTGTTATTCTTTAGAGAAGATAAACCATGCTTGTGATCCTTTGGAGGTTTTTGAGACTTTAGATGAGGTTGCAGTTGCTTCAGAGTTTATTGATTCTTTGTCAGGGATAGTTGATCCACCTTCATTAAGTACTTCCATCATTCCTGAGCAATAGGATTATCATTGTCTTCCTAATTGGGATTCATATTTGCTGGACATTGGTTCATTGTTCGTGGAATCTCACATTTCATACTTGGAAGACACATTTGAGGGATTAATTTTCCTATTTGATGATAGTTGTGATACAACTATTGTCACTCCATCTCTGTCTTTGGAGGATGTTCAAAATTAGTTTCCAGTGGTACCTTGTTTGTCATCTTCTATTGTGATTGGGCATGTTCCTACTTGGTTCGTGGCATCATTTTCCAAGGTCTTGGTGACACATGAGCAGTTTTTAGAGACATTATCATCCTACATTTGGATTTCACTTGCTAATTCCTATCCAAAATGGGAAGCATACCTACATCTGTACCTCATTTTGTTTCTTCCAAAAGGAAGATAAGTTGTTTGTCGACATTGGATGATGTTTTGTCTTCAGGCACTTACCATTTTTGCAGACAATTACACATTGTGGGGGGGGCTACATAGTCTCTCTCTTTCTCTCTTATGGGGGGATCATTGATTGTATATATATGATGTATGTAGTCCTTGGGGCATGTTATTGAGTCCTCCATCCATGCATCTTGATTTTCTTTTCTCTCTTTTGGAATGGAGTTTTTTCCCATAGGGTTTTTCTCCTTTTCTCCATTTGTGAGAGATTTCTTTTTTGCTTTGTAAATGGGTACCTTGTTGCAAGTATGTGCCTAATCGGTGTTGTCATTGATTTCAACATATTCTTGTTGTCATTGGTGTCAATTGTATCCTATTCCATTACTTGTTTAGAAGACTTGTATGTTGAGGATATTGAGAAAATTAGCCTCTCCAGAAGAAACAAGTAAGCCACAGAGAAGTGCAGTACAGACAGTGAGTTGTATGCTGAAGAACAGTCTGGTAAATTGCTCCCTATTTGTTCCTGCTTAAAGATCATGGTATGTAGATTGGAATTAAGTTAGAGGTATGTCTAAGGATGCTACATTTTGGGTCTGATCCATCCGCATGAAGATCTGAGTGAGTTATGTTCACTAGAGTGAAGCCTACTTTTTCTATAAGTTCAGTTGAGACAGGAAGATAGTATTTGGCTCCGCATTCCTTCACAATAAAGTCTTTTGCTCTGTGGTTCTAGAGGGAACTCTAGGATGATCATAAGTGCCTACAGTTGCAATGGTTCATGGTTTGGTGGTCTGGAAGCTATCTTTCTTTAATGACAGTTGAAGATAGTAAAGTTCATGTACTCTGGTGAGAAGATTCCTATAAATAAAGTGGATAAGGTTCGTGTGCTTGCTCCTAATGATTATAGCATGCTTGTGGATGTCTCCTAATCATGTTCCTATCTAGACTTTGGTCCACGTTAAGAAATTGAGATGGTGTGTGAAGATTGTTCCCAGATAACGTAGCGTGTAACCAGTCTTGGTCGACTTGGTTGATGCCAGTGATTGTGGAGATCTCTGGAAGATTGTGGAAGTGTGTTGTGGTATGGAAGATCATGTTTGAGTCCTAGCTAAGGCATGACGTGATCCACATTTCATTTCCTTTGCATGATGTTGTAATAGGTCAGGACCTATTTTGTAAATGTTTGTAATACCGACCTTGATGATCATTCCAAGGTTGATGTAGTGTATAAATACTTATAGCTGATTCATGGAAAAGTTGTCCTTGAGCAAAAATGAGAATATATTAAGAAAGGTCCAAAGGTAGAGCAGAGAAGAGGCAGAGGAAAGAAGAGGAAGAGCAGAGCAGAGGAAGAGTAGAGCAAAGGAAGAGCAGAGCAGGGGAATTATTGTACTTTAGTTGCAAATATAGAAAGGTGTTGATCGTAGCAGTGAGTCTGGCAGTAAGCCACCAGTAAGGTTTAACAGCACTTAGGGTTTAATAACCCTTATTGTGATCTTGCTAGGTTTAGGGTTGAGGTAGTGAGCCTGCTAGACCTAGTTGTTCTTCATGGCAGTAAGCCAATATGTTTAGTCCTGTGGGGTGACCAATCCTAAACATCACTATTTCAAGATTGCAATATATATTGAGAGTTAATCCTCTCCATGGTTTTTCCCCACCTTGGGGTTTTCCACGTAAATCTGGTGTCTCTTGTGTTCGATGTTGTTAAGTTTCTAATTTCATGCACTCATTGTTAAATCATAATAATTGTGGATAAGTGATGAATGTTTAATTGCAAAAAGTGTTGAAGTTTTTGTGACAACTGATTCACCCCCCCTCTCAGTTGTCTAGTGCAAATCAATAATTGGAATCAAAGTCAAGGCCCTCTGGAAAGAGTCTAACTCAAGGGAGATCTGAATGGTGACAAAAGGAAAGAAAATACTCTCTGATACAACTGAATGCTCATCAAGAGATATCAAGAGCAAATTGTCCAAAGAAGCAATTCACAAAGATCAAAATGGCAACCATCAAAGATTGTCTGAAGCTTGTACCAATGATGAAGATTGTTGGGTTATTGATAGTAGCTTCTCAAACCATATGACTAGAGACAGAAGCAAGTTTGTTAGTCTGGAAGAATACAATGAAGGGCTAGTCAGGTTCGGAGATGACTATATTGCTAAAGTCTATGGAATAGGATTAACAAATTTTGGCAACAAATAAAATTCTGAAGATGTTCTTTATGTAAAAGGTTTGAAACAAAATTTCCTAAGCATCAGACAGTTATGCAGGAAGGGATTCAAGTTTGTATTTGAGAATGACTCTCTTGAAGTCAAAGAAAAATCTAGAGCTACAACAGCAATTGCAAAAAGAACTGAAAAGAACCTCTATTATCTCAGAAAAGGTGACTTTCTTGGATACACATCTCAGACAAATGAAACCTGGGTTTGCATAGAAGACTTTGCCATACAAATGTTGATGACTTAACAAACTCAGTTCAGATTGTGAAGGATCTACTAGAGATTGATTACTCAAGCAACATCAGTTGTAGGAAATGTCAAAGATTATCAAGAAAAGCATGGCAAGATAAAGAACGATCCTCTACTAAACGATTGGAATTAATTCATACAAAATTTTGTGGTCCTACAAGAATACCAAGCCTCCATGGTCAAAGGTACTTTATGTTTTTCATTGATGACTTTTCTAGAATGGCTTGGGTTAATTTTTTAAAAGATAAATCAGAGATTCTAGAGGCACTCAAAATTTTTAAAGAAACCCTTAAAAATGAGCTAGGCATGAACATCAAAGGTCTAAGAATTGGAAAAGAAGAAGAACATATCTCTAATGATTTCAGTATATTTTGTGAAACCTGTGGGATAGAAAAATAGCTCTCTGCCAAAATTAAGATAATAGAAGAAGTAAGTAGAACTATTTTGGATAATGCAAAATTAATGATGGAGAAAGCAAATTTACCAGATGTATTTTGGAAGGAGCCAATACAAACCACTGTCTACACATTAAACAAAGTTTAGGTAACAACCAAAAAAGGAAAGACCCCTGCTGAGTTATGGTGTGGATCAATACCCACTGCAAAATATTTCAAAATCTTTGGAAGCAAATGCCTCATCATAATGGAAAAGGACAATGCTAAGTATGAGGAAGGCATTTTTCTTGGATACTCATCTTAGACCAGAGCTTAACAGTGTTACAACAATAGATTAGGAAGGATCGTGGAAAGTACAAATGTTAAGGTTATTGAAAACATCTAGGAGAATTCAGTCTCAACCAACAAGAGTTTGCACATTGAAAAATAAGAAGGTTCCCAGACCACCGAATATGATATGGGAGACCACAAAGCTGTTGTAAATCAAATGAATATGTGCTTAATTGCCAGTATTGATAGAGACAACTCAAGAACTGTAGATGAAGACATGGATTTGAAAGAAGATTGAAGAAGGCAAATCAGGCAGTTACAACAAACTCTAAAAGAGAACATTGAAGAAAAGACAAAGATTGAGAATTGTCTGAAAGACAAAATTAATGACTGCATAAAGCTTGAAGAAGAGGTAGAAGACTTGAAAGCTAATCTAAAACATGTATAGGCTCAAAGAGATCAATTCAATGTGAGTGCTGCCAGATATGATAGGTTAATAGAAGAACAAAAAAATGATAAAGAAGGCATAACATTTGGAAAAGACAAAAGATTCAGAACAAGTCAGGAAGAGGACAAGATCAGACATACCCAGAATCAAAGAAGTAGAAGACTATCAATCAGATAGCCAAATGCTCAAAGGTACTTTTCTTTCAATGGTTACTGCAATATATGTAACAAATTTGGTCACAAGGCTAATTGGTGTAGAAATAGGGTGAATCAAAATCTCCTATCCTTCTCTAGGCAGAATTCCATTAGATGCTATTCTTGCCACAAAATGGGACATAAAGCTAATGAGTGTAGAAGCCAAGTGAGAAAAGGCTATGGGACAAATGGGAAAATGGAATCCTTCAGTGGCTACTATTATTAATGCAATAAATTTGGGCATAATGTTAACCTATGTAGGTCAAGGATGAATGAAAGGAATAATGGTTAGAAAAATACTATGTGCTTTATTTGCAACAAGCCTGGACATGTTGCAAGATTTTGTAGAAGTAAGAACATGAAGAAGGATAATCAAGAAGAATTGAAGAAATCAGTGGAAAAGGTTGATCCAACAGAAGTCAAGGAAGAAATGAACAAAGTTTGGGTTAGGAAGGAAACAAATGAAGGAAGAGATGAGTCTGCTCCAGGCTCCATAGCAGCTACTTCCTCCAAGAAGTAGATTGTGAGTCATGGCTCAGGGGGAGTTGTATTGAAAATTCTAAATCCCCTAACAAGATAGTGTGTGCTGAGATTCGGCACAAAGATTTTACAGAAGTAAGAACATGAAGAAGAATAATCAAGAAGAATTGAAGAAATCAGTGGAAAAGGATGATCCGACAGAAGTCAAGGAAGAAATGAACAAAGTTTGGGTTAGGAAGGAAACAAATGAAGGAAGAGATGAGTCTGCTCCAGGCTCCATAGCAGCTACTTCCTCTGAGAAGTAAATTGTGAGTCATGGCTCAGGGGGAGTTGTATTGAAAATTCTAAATCCCCTAACAAGATAGTCTGTGCTAAGATTCGGTACAAAGATATGAGGACTTACATGGTAGATTGCTTGAAAGGAACTCTGTAGATCAGGGTACAAAAGGATTATGGTCTGGAAGCCCAAAATGACTAAATATAAAGTAAGTAATAGAGATTGAATCAATATGTTTCCGCAGTTGATGATCATTATATGTGGTTCAAACTTAAGCCTGAAATAGTATAAAGCATCTAAGTATTGAGTATTATGATGTACAGTTTTGAAAGTATGTTAAGAGGTCAATGATGATTGTTGGATATGAATTCTAGAGTTTCATGTGGAGTTATGATGTGACAAATGAATTGGTCAAGTGTGTACTTAAGGGACAAGTTGACAGGTCATGAATTTTGGCTAAGTATCTAACCAATAAAATCAAGTGACAGGGCTCTGGTATTCTAGTTTGCTTGGGTTCGCCATTGAAGATAATGTTCTGTAGTTCTGACATATGATTATAAACTAGATGAGCTTTCAAGGCAATGATTGTGAATGAGATACAATTGAGGATCTAATGCTTAAGGTCTAATAGTGGAGGTGAGTTCACATCAGATGAATTCAATAATTTCTGTAAAGAACAAGGGATAAGGAGACAATTGTCTACTAGGTAGGAAATATAGGATAGTCCAAGAGGTTGCTAGATCAATAATGAAGGAAACTAACCTATTGGATGCATACTGGAGAAAAGATATACATATTTCTATCTACATTCAAAATAGAGATTAAGTCAAAAGTGCTGCAATGAGAGTTTGGGAAAGATCATTGAGAGTGCTATTATGAAGGTTGATGAAATCAAAGAAAGAATAACATCAAATGGACCTATTGAACAAGAAGATAGTCAAGTTGAAGAAGCAAAGTTTTGGAAAGAATTCATGAGATCCCTAGAGATTGTGTAGAAGCACCACACTAAAGACTAGTTCTTGGGTAAAAAGAGCTAAGGTGCATTGGCAAAGAAAAAGAATTGCAGGATGAGGTATGCAAGGATAAGTTCTCAATCAAAGCAATAATACGAAAAAGGTGTAGCAGTGTAGGTAATAATCAGAGATGGTTGCTGAAGTCAAAAAGATTATGAAATTATCTCCCAAGGGAAGAAGGTAGATGATGATAATATGAATTTATGATAAAGAACAGTGAGTATTGCAGTGTTGTTAGCAGAGAAAATAGGATAGTAGCAGCAAGATCCTAAGGTTAAAATTGACAAACCAAGAAGGAGAGAACTTCACATAAAATTGCAGTCAGGAAAGCATCAAGTAAGGGGGAGCAGTCAATTGAGGAAAGTTCAGAAGAGAGATTAGATCAGAGTAGAAGAGTGCAAGTATGTGCCCTTTGCCATTGATGTCAAAGGGGGACAAAAGTCATGTGAAAAACTTAGAGTGCAGATGTGTAAGAGAATGGGGGAGAATTTTGGAGAAAGAAAGAGTGCAGGTGTGTAAAGAGAAAGGGGGAGAATCTTGTCTTGATAGTTGTTGCAGTTTTTCACATCATATGTTGACATCAATGACAAAGGGGGAGGTTGTTGCAAGTATGTGCCTAATCGGTGTTGTCATTGATGTCAACATATTCTTGTTGTCATTGGTGTCAACTATATCCTATTCCATTACTTGTTTAGAAGACTTGTATGTTGAGGATACTAAGAAAATTAGCCTCTCTGGAAGAAACAAGTAAGCCACAGAGAAGTGCAGTACAGATAGTGAGTTGTATGCTGAAGAATAGTCCAGTAAACTGCTCCGCATTTGTTCCTCCTTGAAGATCATGGTTTGTGGATTGGAAGTAAGTTAGAGGTATGTCTGAGGATGATACATTTTGGGTCTAAGCCATCCACATGAAGATTTGAGTGAGTTGTGTTCACTAGAGTGAAGCCTACTTTTTCTGTAAGTTCAGTTGAGACAGGAAGGCAATATTTGGCTCCGCATGCCTCTGCAATAAAGTATTCTGCTCTGCGGTTCTAGAGGTAAGTCTGGGATGATGATAAGTTCCTACAGTTGCAATGGTTTGTGGTTTGGTGGTCCGCAAGCTATCTTTCTTTTATGACAGTTGAAGACAGTAAAGTTCATGTACTCCAATGAGAAGATTCCTATGAATAAAGTGGTTAAATTTCATGTGGTTACTCCTGATGATTATAGCATGCTTATGGATGTCTCCTAATCATGTTCCTATCTGGACTTTGGTCCACGTTAAGAAATTGAGATGGTGTGTGAAGATTGTTCCCAGATAACATAGCGTGTAACTAGTCTTGGCCGACCTAGTTGATCCTAGTCATTGCGGAGATCTCTGGAAGATTGTGGAAGCATGTTGTGGCATGGAAGATCATGTTTGAGTCCCAGCTAAGGCATGACATGATCCACATTTCATTTCCTTTGCATGATGTTGTAATAGGTCAGGACCTATTTTGTAAATGTTTGTAATACCGACCTTGGAGATTGTTCCAATGGTTGATGCCGACCTTGATGATCATTCCAAGGTTGATGTAGTGTATAAATACTTGTAGCTAAGTCATGGAAAAGTTGTCCTTGAGTGAAAATGAGAATATATTAAGAAAGGTCTAGAGGTAGAGTAGAGAAGAGGCAGAGGAAAGAAGAAGAAGAGTAGAGCAGAGGAAGAGTAGAGTAGAGGAAGAGCAGAGCAAGGGAATTATTGTACTTTAGTTGAACATATATAAAGGTGTTGATCGTAGCAATGAATCTGGCAATAAGCCACCAATAGGGTTTAACAACCCTTATTGTAATCTTGCTAGGTTTAGGGCTGAGGCAGTGAGCCTGCTAGACCTAGTTGTTCTTCATGGCATTAAGCCAGTATGTTTAGGCCCGTGGGGTGACCAAGCCTGAACATCACTATTTCAAGATTGCAATATATATTGAGAGTTAATCCTCTCCATGGTTTTTCCCCACCTTGGGGTTTTCCACGTAAATCTGGTGTCTCTTGTGTTGATGTTGTTAAGTTTCTAATTTCATGCACTCATTGCTAAATCATAATAATTGTGGATAAGTGATGAATGTTTAATTGTAGAAAGTGTTTAAGTTTTTGTGACCACCCCCCCTCTAAGTTGTCTGGCGCATATCAACATACCTAACATGGTTGTGTAGCCAGGACCCATATTGCATAATAATCTCCCTATGTTGCACTTAAGAGGGGTGTTAGAGTAAATTGCATTTACCTTTCTTAAGTTTAACTTGGGCCTAAATAATAGTTAGGTTGGGAAGTTATTTCCTATAACCCATTTGGGTAGTTTTCACCTACTCCTGAATACTATTTATATTTTGCATTGTACACTATGTAATATATCTCATATATCTCAAATATATTTTTCTCTCTAGTGAAATATTTGTTTTCTCTCATCTGTGAAGGTGGTTTGATGTAGGAAGTGCTCTTGGGAGTTGTTTGACACCAACACTATTGGTAGAACCCCCATTTTAAAATATTACCGATTCATTTATATAATGCATTGGAGTGAGATTCTGAAGAGACACAAAAAGATGGGATGGCACATCTCTTCTCTCTGCACATGTATTCCACATTAGTGTTGTCTTCAATTTTGTTTCATGATCATTTATTTCTTAACACCTTTTCTATGTATTTTCTAATTAAGCTACAAAGCATACATAGAAATATAGATGATAATACATATTCACATATATGTTTCAGCAGTCTACTCCTCACCAAATCATCTATGTGACCAATTCTCATTCCATATCCAACAAGAGTATGAAGAGATGATTGTGCTCTAGGTCCAAAGTCTTGGTCTTATTCTGTCCTATTGTGTGAAGCCTCATGCGTGACCCAACTAACATAGATTTGATCAAAGACCTTGTTGTAGCCTCAGCAATAAAGCATCGACCAATACTTACTCAGTGTGTATCACCCTTAAGCCATATATTGGCTTGCCAAAAGCTACAATCATCAATAACTCCAAAGAATTGACCACTTGTTTCTACCTATACCGTGCCTACCATTATCATCTATGTTATGCTTTCCATGGGATGTCTTCGGTTACAATTTTATGCCACAGTTACCACCAATCCCTGCAACTATATCTTGATTAACCTACACTCATGAGGATCTGGAGCATTAACTTGAGCATGAGAAGCACTAGTATTAAGATTTGTCATTATTGTGAAGTGTTGTATGACTTCCAAATGTAGTTGTGATTTCTCATCCCTTATGAAAAGGGTCGAATCACCAGTAAAAATTTTCTTTGCACTTACAAATACACTCCAACTTGTTAGAAGATGGCTCTTTAGTTGACTGTAATAGATATGTCTGAACATCCATGGATGATCATGTAAATCTCTCACCACAAGTTCTTGTGCTAGGGTTTCATGTTATAATCAAGTGGAGGGCATCCTTATCATACGTATTGACAAATTGAAGAGTCATCTCTACATAGACTTCATCAGTCTCAGCATCCACATACAATGTAACATTGTGAAGCTTGCAAATCATCTTAGAGGGAAGATTAGGATAGTTTGGAATATGTCCATCAGATTCCTTTTCCATTGATGCTGCAACCCAACCCGTACACTAGACTCCAACGAGGCAAAAACTAAAATTGTTTTTGTGTGACGCATGATTGCTTGTGCACCCAGGTGCTCCTGCATCACAATCAGTGTAATATGCTAAGGGTTTCTAAATTGAGCTCTTTTGGGGGGTATTTATGCAAAAGCACTCAATTTATAAAGTGCCAACATATTGTTGGGTGAATATTTTGTCTTCAACTAACTGAAGGCAAAATGGTTATATCGACCACAATGTAATGAGATAAATCTCTCCTCTCAGCAAGGGGAGGTTCCCTATCAATTATCACAAACTTATTTAAACTAAATACTAACTTAGGGGTGAGACCATATCATCCATTTCTCTTTTTTCAAAAATGATGTTTACAAAATGAAAGAGCACTTTCTCAATACAAATTTGAATAACCAAGAAACCCATGAGAGCACAAAGTCTATCGTTGTTTCTTTTACAGATTTATAACTTAGAACCAAGTAGAATAAGGTGCAGCTCAAAGTCTTCACTGAATACTATGACAAAATATATGATCACAAAAGCTAATAGTAGTTCAAAGCATCTCCAATATCTTTAACTTCAAAACATAAAATCACAAACCAAAGCTAATTGTTGTAGCACGAAGTCTCCACAATCAACTTTAGAACATCTCCTAGATTATTCACACTTACACTACTATTTGATCAAACAGATAAGATAGTATTAGGAAAAGGACATAGGAACAATTTCCAATACACCAAAAGTTATTCCAACACAAAGATTGAATGATCACTCGCTTTCCTATTCACTTGATAAAATTTGATTTACAATTTGAATACAAAGTCTCAAGATGCTCTTCAATTTGGCAGAGTTTCACTTCAATAACTAAAAGATGATTATTTACAATGGGGGTCCTCTTTATTTATAAGAGGAACCAAGAGCAAAAATAGGAAAAGAAAAACTAACTATGACTTATTCAACAAAGGAGTCCTTTTTTATTTGGGACTTCCTATGTTTTTACATGTAATTACATATGCAAAAAGTACATGTAAATATGTCCAAAATTATTTCAAAAGTACATCTGAAAAGTGGAGAATAAACAAAGTCATGGAAAAGCTGCTTCAACTTGCATTGCCTTCTTTCTTCATGTGGCAATCATGCATGGTGAATGCGGCTTGCATCCCAAGACTATCCAGACTAACCGTGTTCCTGAGAATCATTCTGGCTCTAACTATTGCATCTCTGATCATGGTGACTGATTTTGCGTGACTAGTTAACTTGGTCTTCAGATTATCCAAGGTTAACTGATTGTCAAGAATGTTATCCATGAAGGCCATTGAAAATGTTTTATCCTTGAACTCTTTCCAGAACATATTTTCAAATTCCTGAATCATTTCTTCTAAAGAAAGAAATCAATTATCCTATGACATAAGATTGCACGGCAGCTTCTCCAATTTATGCAAAAGACTAACATCACTTTGATCACTTAGTTTCCTTGTAGTTTCTAGGTCATTGATCAAATCTTTCAGCACACGGCTCTGATATGTCAATGCCTCTTTGGTTTCAGTATATGAATCCCTATTAGGAATGACACCAATTGATATCAGAGTGCTTATTTTCAGCTTTCTCATCTCCACCCACTTATCATGATTCTATTCTAGGCACTCGATATCTTGAGAAATAACATCGATTAGGTCATCAAGTTCTGCTCTTATTTTCTCCATTTTGTCTGTCTTCTCAGATATCTCTGTAAGCAGAGAGATTCCTTGGGTGCACATCCTTTCTAGATATTCTTCAAGTACTCTTCCCTTAAGATGAGTCTTTTTTGCTTTCTGGATGATGGGGTCTTCTACAGAAATAGCTTTGGGAGTCACTGATTCTGAATTCAAAGCGATCTTCCTCACCACTACAGTCAACTATTCAACCATTGGTTTGTAATGATCTTTCATTTCTTTCTCTTTGTCAAACTTCTGAATCAGAATGTCCATTGCTGACTGCATATCAGTCTTTGCACTTTCATGAGTTATTTTGCCTAACTCAACCCTAGAGATAGAATAATCATTCATACTAAAATTTTCCATGGTTGCATCCTATGGAGGTCTTGCAATCTCTAGAAATTTGTGTCCCTTGTCCCTGAGAATTATTTAAAGAATTTTTGGCTTCTTTGGGGTCTTGGCTTGTGCAGGCACTAGCTTACTAAAATCAAAGTCATCTGGACAAATGGCTTGTTTCTTCCTTTTTGGTGTATATGCTAAAAACCATGGTGGAAACATAGAAGTACTCACATTAGGATCTATTCCCATTGTTGGTTTTACTGGAACTACACTTGCACTGGAAGTAGAAACAATAGGTGTAGTATTAGTAAAAATAACACCTATTACATTCACATTAGGAACCTATTCAGAATTCATTACAAAATGATCAAATATAGAAGTATCCCCAATATCAAACGACGAGGAGGACAAGCTAGGAATAGACTTTAAGGAATGAAGAACATCTTCAAAAGTATTTTTAAGATTGTCAAAAATTGTTTTGGAAGGTGAGGGAGATTCAGAAGAGGGGATATCAATGGGTGAAACTGACAGAGGAACTGAAACAGGAGTGTCGGGCAAAGGAGAAGAGACTCCTGTTTCTTGTTGTACATTCTCTTGTGGAGACAAAACTTCCTCTCCATGTTGATCTGTAGGTCTGTCTTCAACCTCCATTTACTCAGTGGCTAGTTCTTCAGTACTTTGTTTCTGAATTTCCATATCTTCTATGTCAGACTCTCTCTCCACAGCCTTTGACTTCTTCGTCACAAATTTGATTCTGGGCTTATGTGGCTTGGAAGAAGAGGGAACATCACTCTTGTTATTTGTCCTGTTCTCCACCTTTTTACCTTTTTGCTCTTGGATTTTAGTCTTTGATCCTGTAAGGAATTCTTTCAAAGCAATTCCTTTATCTACTAGCCAATTATTGGTGTTAGCCAATATAGGCTCAAACCTTTTCCTCAGAGAAGTCAATTCTTTCTGAGACCATTAGATAGGAGGAAGAGGAGTACTAGCAACTTGTTCAGTGTTATATCTGTCATCGATCAACTCTCCATCATCCACTAGGTCTTCAGGAATATCAACAACTCCTAGATATTCAATCTTCTCAGAGATAACTGGCTATAATCCAACTTTTCGACATCTTCTTCTGTCCTCAATTCCACCCAGACATCTTCAACCATAGGTTCATGGAAATGACTTTTCCTCTTAATCTTATCTTTCACACCACTGTAATCAAAATTTGGTCTCCGTTTGATTTTTTTCATCGTTACAAGCTACATTTTAGTTTCCATGGCTCTAGCCTTTGCAGCAGTTAATACTGAGAACCTACCAATTTCAATGGGAAACCTGAAACCTGGTTTCTTGAGATCCATTTGTTTATTATGTACAACAATCATTTGTCTACATAATTCCATTAAAACAAATTTGTCTGAGGGAAACCTTGGCAACATATAAGGATGACCTTGGAAAAAGCCAACCCTTACATATGAGAAAGAAGGAAATTGTAAGAACATGCATCCAAAATCATTCACCAGTGACCAAGCTTCATCTAAAACTCTTCTTTGTTCTAGCTGAGGGTCAAAAAGACACAAGAACACTGCAAAGAAAGCATCATTTACCCTCCTAAAGTGATGAATAGAACCCTTCAATGTCAATTGAGAATAGTACTGATACATAGGAATTACCCTCCTATCTCCTTCAGATGTTAGACCTGGAAAGATTCTCATGGAGGCTGCTATGTACACTAGGTAAGAAGTCATGTAGAATTTGAAGGTAGTGGATACCTTTGTCAACTGCTCGTGCAAAGCATTGCTAATTTTCTCACCCCAGAAGATGGCTTGTTTACCTTGGAGTATTACCTTGATGAAAGGGTACATCCACTCATGAAAAAGTGAGGAAGAGGCCAATCCCCTTATCCTACTAAGAAGAGTTATAAGGTCACCAACTTCTTCTACAAAATCACTTCTAGGAAATCTCCTTGGCCACTTGGACAAGTTTGACCATGGAGTCTTGAGCCATTTAGTATTGATTATCTTCTTAGCCTTCTTAGGATTTTTTTCATACTCTTTTTGTGCTTCAATAAAATCTAGCTTTATGACTTCTATGACAGCAGGGTACATGAAAACTTTATCAATAAATTCAGGATCTAATCTGATTATCACATTGCCATTTGCATCCATCACTGCCCTAGTATCCCTATTGTAAAACTGAGCACACTGAAGAACAAACTCTGTGTTATGCGCTGCTACTGGGAAAGACGACACCAAATGAATGTTACTGTCAATAATCTTCTTCATTGCAGAACTGGGATTATTAGACTTAGTTATTTCTACAAGTTCAGCCATGTCCACATGGCCAATCTCTATATCCTGAATCTCATCGACATTAGAAGTAACCGAGGTGATTGGAAAAACACCTTAATACTTATACTTCATTGCTTTCAACTTCTTTGGAGACAACTCAGTCATCTAAAAAAGCTATCACCAAAAGGATGTTGGTGAAGAGAGAAAATCAACAGAAGAAACTACAACAAAAAGCCATGATCATGCAATTAGGGGAAATACTGGTAATTTGGGAAAATTACATGTCGACAATCACGACTATGAGGATACGCTTGAAAGGGTTAGAGTGCGAGTAGGTCAAAAAATGGAGGAAAGCAGGCTTTGAAAAGCAAAATTGAAAATATCCCAGAGTTAGCAAAAATTGAGAGGGTGATGCACAGGTGGCAAAATTTGCCACCCTTGCATGTAAGGGATAGTTCACGAGTGTCAAGGTGGTCATTTTTACCGACCCTGTAGGTAGGTTGAAAATGCAAGTGTATCAGCGGTGAAAATTATCGCTTTTGCATGTTAGGAGAAAATTGCAAGTGCATCAGGTGGTTAATTTCGCCGACATAGCATGTAGGTGTTTCAAGGTTTTCTTCATGTAAGGGCAATGAATTTCGCTGCCCATACACTTGCATTTTGGATACAACTTCAAATGCTTAAGCAGCAATTTCCACCGACTTAGCATTTGTTCACAAATTTATGGAAATACTTCAATCGACAAATATAGCTGACATTTCATAAAACCTAAACATAACAAAAAAAACATGTTGGAGTGGCAATTATGGCCGACATCGCATGTTAATGTTTCAAGGTTTTCTTTAAAAACATGTTTGAAGGGGTAAAACTTGCCATTGGGCACACAGAGATTAACTCCTCATGAGATGAATATCGACAAACCCTTACAATAAAACATCAGCCAGAGGGGATTTAAGCAAAAACTAGGGTTTTACAAATGACTCAAAAAGAAGGAAAATGCAAAAAATGATGATTTGCTTTGAACCATCATTTGAACAATAAAATTCCTAAAGAACATGAACAACCACTTCAGAGAACAAGAAAAAGAAAACCCTAGAAGGAGATAATAACAAAAACAATGTTTTAAAGACTTACTTGTTGAAAAGACCGAAACCCTAGGTGCGACGATGGCGACTCAAAATCTACTTGAATCCAAGATCAAGGCAATCGAGCAGTTTGAGGAAGGTTTCTAGAATCGACTGGGAGGCTTAGAGGAAAAAGAAATAAAGAAATAGAATGAATTTAGCCATTAAAAAGGTTTAAAAGCACACTCTTAATGTTAACACGAGTGGCCATTAATGCCACTGAAGTTCTAGATCTTCATGATCTTACTCGGGTTGTGAAAATCGCCAACTTGACATGTGTTAACCATTAGTGCAATGGCGGCAAAAATTACTGCTTATGCATTTGCTCTCAAAGAAGAATATGTAACAGTGGGGAAAATTGTCGCTCGGGCATATTCAAAACAAAAAACTATGTAAAAGTGGCAAATTTTGCCAACTCAACACAAGCGAGCAAAAAGGTATGCAATAGCGGTGAATTTTGCCAACTTTGCATATAAAGTTTCAAAATTTTACTAACACCTAAAAATGATCAAAATTGATATTTTGGTCAGTTTACAACCTAATCGATTTGTACAAACTTTGAGGAATCAATTCAAGGGAATGTTGCAAACTAGTTTAGGATGTCATATGACTTCGCACGAGGCCAAGGGAATCTTGTCTCGATTTGTGAACTTAGAGTGTAGATTACAAAATGAACAAGTTTCGTAGGGGTTGTCTACAAAAATGAGTGTAGCTGATTTTGAGAACAACTGTTGGCTCTAACTGGGGAACTTCCGTCAATCAAACTTTGAAACGATCGAAGGGAGAAGAATCCAGTCTCTAAGTGCCTTCATCCATGCCATTGGGCCATAGAGTCAAGATACCAAAAAGAAAAAGACACAAAACACTAAACGAAAACACAAAAATCAAAACACAAGACTATACAAATGTACAAATGAACTTATCTGATACTTCAAGGATTGAAGTGCTTCAGATGTTGTCTACTATGAGGCAGCAAGAATGGTGTTCCATCCAGGTATTCCAACAAGAAGCTATTTTCACCATAGAACTGATGGATGGTGAACGGACCTCTCCATAGGGAATCAAACTACCCATGCATTCCTTTTGGTTCTCTCCTCTTGTCCCATAACAAGACTTGGTCTCCAATTTGAAACTCACGAGCCCTTACTTTCTTGTCAAAGAGTTTCTTCACCTGACTTTGATGTTTAGCAATACGATCTACCACCATAGCTTGTTGCTCTTCAAGTTTAGTTAGGTACATGATTCTTTTATCAACAGAACTTTCAAAAGTTCTATCTTCCACTGCCTTTGCCAACTTCAGTGCCTGTAACTCCAAGGTAATAAGTATCTCTGCA
The DNA here is from genome assembly GCA_027924645.1 of Cunninghamia lanceolata. Lineage (NCBI taxonomy): Eukaryota > Viridiplantae > Streptophyta > Pinopsida > Cupressales > Cupressaceae > Cunninghamia > Cunninghamia lanceolata. Next base: position 38,005,814 of record BSBN01000391.1, on the reverse strand, counting down.
TTCAGACCATATAGAAGCTGAAACGATGACATACCTATTACCATTTTAGGGGTAATCCTGTCTGCCCATAAAGCATTGAACAATGCTTTATGCCAAGTTCTCTAATTATCTTCCACCAGTTTCCTGATAATAGTAACCAGATTTTTGTTACTTGATTCCGCCTGACCATTTCCTTGCAGATAATAGTCAGAAGAGTGGGAAAGAATGATCCCATGTTCATAGCAAAAGCTAATAATCTTGTAGGAAGAAAAATAAGTAGTATTATCTTCTACAATCTTGTTTGGGACTCCAAACCGAGAAATAATGTTTTCCTTAAGGAAATTACATACCACTTCAGAAGTAGCATGCTTAACTGGGATGGCTTCCACCCACTTGGTAAAATAATCCATCGCGGTGAGAACAAAGTTGTGTCCTACACTTGATGGTGGGTTCATAGTGCCAATGAAGTCGATGCCCCATTGCTAAAAGGGTTCCTCAATCACAACTGCTTTGAGAGGTAGTGCGGCCAACTTAGGCTTTCTAACAAAACTCACACCTACGCACCCAATTGTACGCATCCTAAAATAGTGTGGGCCAATAGTATCTGGCCCACATAATCTTATGAGCCATCACAAGTGTAGAAAAATGTTCTCCACATGCCAAATTGTGGAAAGACTCTAGAAGTCTACTTTGTTGTGCTTTATCCATGCAATGGAGAAACACTCCATCAAGATTTCTTTTGTACAAACCATTATCCCATAGGACATAGTTAGCAGCCTTCAATTTGATAGTTCTTTTCTCCTTATAAGACAGATGGGGAGGACACTCACCATAGGTATGAAAATGAGCAATATTTGAATACCACTCATCAGTAGTAGTGACAAAAAGAACATTCGGCATATCCTCAACTTCCTCTTCTTCAACCCCTGTCTCTTTTGGTACATTATCAGCAATCAATTGACACAAACCTCTTCCACGCACAAGCTTGGTAGGTTTGATATCAAGATCAAACTCTTGGATCTTAGCAATCCAATTGCCTCTTTTAGTTTCAAACTCTTGTTGAGTCAACAGAATTGACTTTACTGTTGTATCAGGCACTAGAACAACAGTATGTGAATTCAGAATATAGAACCAAAAATGCTTTACCACCTTGACCATGGCATAAGTATGCTTTTCCATATTTGAATATTTTAATTCATGAGCTTTCAAAGGACAACTCATGAATGAATGGGAGATTCTACACCTTCTTCATTCTGTTGAACAAGAATGGCCGAAAGTGTATGTTCAGAAGCGTAGCTGTATACTACGAAATCTTTGGTATAGTCAAGACAAACAAGGACTAGAGCATGAGCAATAGCCTTCTTGATATCCTCAAATGACACTTTTCCTTCCACACTCCAACAGAAAGTAGCCTTAGCCTTCATCATGTTGATGATGTGATGGGTTTTCTCTGCAAATTCTAGAATGAACCTCCGCAGAAAATTCACCTTTCCAAAGAAAGAATGAACTGCAGTCTTACTAGCAGGCAGAGTAAGACTTTGAATGGACTTGACTCTTTCTAAGTCAATTTTAGTACCTTCTCGGGATACAATGTGACCAAGAAGTTTACCTTCTATAACCCCAAAAACTAATTTCTTAGGGTTGAGAGAAATACCATTTTGCCGACATCTTTCCAGCACTTCTCGTAAATGATACGCATGATCATGATGCTATTTGGAGAAAACAATCAAGTCATCAAGATACACCATGATGAACTTCCCCATCTCATCTCTGAAGGCAAGGTCCATTGCTCTCTGGAATGTGGCGCCAGCATTGATCAAACCAAAAGGCATCCTGCGATATGTAAACATGCCCCAAGGTGTTGTGAAAGTAGGACCTTGTACTGATCTACTTCATTGACCTCTACTTGATTATACCCTAAAAAACTATCTAACATAGACAACATTTCTAAACCAGTTACTGTTTGCAACACTTGATCCATGATGGGTAAGGGGTAGTTATCATTTAGAGAAGACTGGTTGAGATTCCTAAAATCAATGTAGATACGGATTACTCCGTTCTTCTTTCTTACAGGAACTATATTCACGATCCAGGTGGAATGATGAATCGGAAAGATTATCCTTGCATTCAACATCTTCTGAATCTTAGAAAGGATAGTACCTGATATTATGGGATTGTATTACCTTTGTTTCTACTTGTGAGGTAATGACCCAACTTTGAGGGGAATTTCATGCTGAATCTCCTTAGGCCTGAAGGACTTTAGATCATCATAGAAATATGCCAAGACATCAATGTAATGGCGAAGGAGTGTAACGAATTTGAACTTCTCATCGACAGTGCAACACTTCCCAATGTTAACCATTTTGGGATCTGCCTCAGAACTCAAATTTACTTGCTCAAATTCCATAGAGGAACTTGAATCAAGTTGCTGCTGCTGCTTGATATATCTGTCATGCTTATCAAATAGCTTTTCAAGGGAAACCAAACCTTTTGGAATCTTATTCCCTTTTAGTTGAAGAAACTCTTCACCAATTTGTGAATCTATTTCAGAAACATACTCCCGTGGTGGAGATTCACTACCTTCAAAATAGAGCTCATCAAAGCTATCCATCTTTTCCAAGAAAGCTATGATTTGGTTATCACCATTGAACACCTGCCAATGGTTAGCGTTATTAGGTACACTTGGTCGAAAGACCAACTCAATTGTGTACTTGTTTCCTTTGAAGTCCTTATGGGGAACCATAAGGGTTGCGGCGACAACTAATGAATCTGCACAATCATTAAACTCTCTAGGCACCGTAGAAATATTGAAAGCATCAAAACCTTCAATGCAATCCCACACACGATTGCGATAATGTCTCAATCTTTCATTCTTGGTTTGACACAAATTTCTCACTTGACAAACCACTAATTCAGCATCTCCTTGAGCATGAAGATTTTTAACACCTTTGGCATGAGCAGCCTCCAATCCAAACAACAATGACTCGTATTCAGCGGTATTGTTGGTATTGTCAAATTACAACTTGTATGAGAAAGGAAAGATATCACCTTTTGGAGATATCAAAACAACTTCAGCTCTAGAACTGGTAGAGGAACAACTGCCATCAAATTCTAAAACCCAGACCTCATTAGAATTTGATTTTTTGGAATTTCTTTGAGCAGAAGATTCTTCTTCATCAGTGATGGAAGAATCTAGCATTACTATACCTTCATCTACACTTTCATCTGAATACTCTTATAATTCTCCATCTAAATTATTTGAGCTATCACCTGATGAGATTTCATCTGATGAACTAGGAATATCTTTAGTAGACAGGAAATAATTACCCATTCTCGAGGACTTAAACAAAATTTGGGCTTTGGGATTTGCCATTTGGGTAACAATGTATTTTGTCTCTTTCTCAAGAAGCAACTTTTGCATGATGCCTTTAACAGGTATCCTTGCTTCAGATAGATCCATGTTCAATTCCCCACCCACATCTTTACAAAAATTACACCCGAGTAGAATGCCATAAGAAGCTAGAACATCAGCTACTAGGACGGTCATCTTAATCCTCTTGTCCGGAAAGGCTGCAAATGCAAATTGGGCATCTTTGATTTGACCCAACAATGGTACTTGTTTATTTTCCATGGAGAAACATCTCCCAAAGGTCTTAGTTAAAGTGAGGCCAAGGGCATCTGCTACTTTGGTAGGCATGACATTATCAAAGGCCCCATAATCTATTATGCAATTGCTCAACTTATGACCATTTACCAATAGGGAAACATAAAAGGGTTCTATTTTTTTGGAGGCAACAAGGGGGGTAGTGACAAGATTATTTTGAGTGGATTTGTTCTTTGAGGAATCATGGGCAACTTTTAGAAAATCTTGTCCTATAGGGACAGTCTTGTTTTTGATGTATTTAGCTAACCTATCAAACTGTTCAGGATTAGCTTGTAAATACTCAACCTCAGACATTTGGATTTTGGTCTTCCTAGCATGATCTATTATATCAAATAGCTGAAATGAACTAGAGACAGAGGAAGGAAATCCATCATTCTGAGTTTTATTAGGGGTATTATTGGTCTGAGGGACAGAAGTAGAAGATACAGGATTGTTAGATGTACTTACTTGCTTATTGCCCACTGGGTCCTTTGATTGAAAAGGCAATAGAGTTCCCCATTTAGCAATTGAGATTATTGGTTGAGGTTCTTCTCTTGCTTTTCCTTTATCACCTTGTTGAGTTGACTAATTTTGGGACCTAGTAAAAACAACATATGCTCCATCATACACTTCTCCTTCTTTTTCGGCTTTGTCTTGGTAATTCAGAAAGCCAATGGTAGAGTCACCAGCTAATTCTTCTTCTCCTTCTATAAAAAGATTAGCATCATTCTCCTGGTCCAACTTGGGTTGGAACGAATGATCATGTTCTGCTTCATAATAGCCAACTACTGATTTGACTGGCACTACTTCAATAGCATTGTGTTGCCCTTGATTTTTGGCAGCATTACCTTGATATGAATTGTTGGGAAATGTTCTCCTTGGTATATCCCGATAGGGAGGAGGGGCAAACATACCTTGTGACATTTGCCTTTTCAGAGCTAGCAATTCATTTGCTAACTTTTGGACCATAGGATCCATGGTGCTTGTGGAAGGATTATCAACAGAAGAAGGACCTTTGTTTCTGTTAGAATCTCTTCTTATCTTACCCGCAAGGATAAGATCATCTTCAAATTCAATAGCCAAAATGTGTGCCATAGGAAGATCTGCTGGACCAGCCCTTCTTAGTAGAAAGCTTACCTTAGGAAGCTGAGTGTTAATGAAAAAGCATTTGAGATTCTCTGTCATTGGTTGAGTGGTTGCAGGGATCCTGTTTCTCAACTTATTGAACTTGGTGATGAAGTCTCGCATGGGTCCATGAGGCTCTTTCTTCATTTGTGTGAGCTAAGCCAATAAGGCTTGTACATCTTCTACAGGTTTGAACCTAGCCTCAAACTTGGTCTTGAGGGAGTTCCAATTGGTTATAGTCTGGGCTTGAAGATGATAAAACCAATCTGCAGCAGCACCTTGCAGTGTTTCCACAAAAAGTCTTACTGCTACATCCTCATGCTTAACACCTATTACACCACAAGCTATATAGAAAGCTACAATGTGTTCATCTGGGTGAACTTTCCCATCACCATAGAACTTGGAAAATTTCTTCCTCAAACTACGAGGAAGTTCATGCAATGGTGGAGTTAAATTCAAAGGACCAAAAGTGTTACTTTGATGGTGTGCTGATTAAAGGGTGGGATAACAAACCTCTGTGGAGTATGAATAGACAAAACTCTACTAGTACTAGAACTAGAAGCTTCACCTGGTATTGGAGACCTTGCATTGGTAGGACGAAAACTCCTAGTTCGCTGAAGTCAAGGTCGTGGAGGAAAAACACCAAAGTTATTTTGCTGCATCAACTCAAATACAGGATCAATAATGCCTTGAGCTCTCTTGCTTCTTGTATACCGTGAATCTACCAGAATGTAGTGTACTCAACAAAATTTTTGAAAAATCTCAAAACAATGGAAAAGAACTGTAATGCTTCAACTCAAAGCGTGAGGCTTCAAGCTGCGCGTTCCTTCCCTAGTAGCATTGCTAAAAATTGTTGGGTGAATATTTTGTCTTCAACTAATTGAAGGCAAAATGGTTATATTGACCATAGTGTAATGAGATAAATCTCTCCTCTCAGCAAGGGGAGGTTCCCTATCAATTATCACAAACTTATTTAAACTAAATACTAACTTAGGGGTGAGACCATATCATCCATTTCTCTTTTTTCAAAAATGATGTTTAAAAAATGAAAGAGCACTTTCTCAATACAAATTTGAATAACTAAGAAACCCACGAGAGCACAAAGTCTATCATTGTTTCTTTTACTGATTTATAACTTAGAATCAAGTAGAATAAGGTGCAGCTCAAAGTCTTCACCGAATACTATGACATAATATATGATCACAAAAGATAATAGTAGTTCAAAGCCTCTCCAATATCTTTAACTTCAAAACATAAAATCACAAACTAAAGATAATTGTTGTAGCACAAAGTCTCCACAATCAACTTTAGAACATCTCCCAGATTATTCACACTCACACTACTATTTGATCAAATAGATAAGATAGTATTAGGAAAGGACATAGGAACAATTTCCAATATGCCACAAGTTATTCCAACACAAAGATTGAATGATCACTTGCTTTCTTATTTACTTGATAAAATTTGATTTACAATTTGAACACAAAGTCTCAAAATGCTCTTCAATTTGGCAGAGTTTTGCTTCAATAACTAAAAGATGATTATTTACAATGGGGGTCCTCTTTATTTATAAGAGGAACCAAGAGGAAAAATAGGAAAAGAAAAACTAACTATGACTTATTCAACAAAGGAGTCCTTTTTGATTTGGGACTTCCTATGTTTCTACATGTAATTACATCTGGAAAAAGTAAATGTAAATATGTCCAAAATTATTTCAAAAGTACACCTGAAAAGTGGAAAATAAACTAAGTCATGGAAAAGTTGCTTCAACTTGCATTGCCTTCTTTCTTCATGTGGCAATCATACATGGTGAATGCGGCTTGCATCCCAAGACTATCCGGACTAACCATGTTCTTGAAAATCATTTTGGCTCTAACTATTGCATCTTTGACCATGGTGACTGATTTTGCATGACTAGTTAACTTGGTCTTCAGATTATCCAAGGTTAACTGATTGTCAAGAATGTTATCCACGGAGGCCATTGAAAATGTTTTGTCCTCTAACTCTTTCTAGAACATATTTTCAAATTCCTAAATCCTTTCTTCTAAAGAAAGAAATTGGTTATCATGTGACACAAGATTGCACGGCAGCTCCTACAATTTATGTAAAAGACTAACATCACTTTGATCACTTAGTTTCCTTGCAGTTCCCAGGTCATTGATCAAATCTTTCAGCACATGGCTCGGATATGTCAATGCCTCTTTGGTTTTAGTAAATGAAGCCCTATTAGGAATGACACCAATTGATATCAAAGCACTTATTTTCAGCTTTCTCATCTCCACCCACTTATCATGATTCTATTCTAGGTGTTCGATATCTTGAGAAATAACATTGATTAGGTCATCAAGTTCTGCTCTTATTTTCTCCATTTTGTTTGTCTTCTCAGATAGCTTTGTAAGCACAGAGATTCCTTGGGTGCACATCCTTTCTAGATATTCTTCAAGTACTCTTCCCTTAAAAGATGAGTCTTTTCTACTTTTCGGATGATGGGGTCTTCTACAGAAACGGCCTCGGGAGTCACTAATTTTGAATTCAAAGTAATCTTCCTCACCACTATAGTCAACTGTTCAACCATTGCTTTGTAATGATCTTTCATTTCTTTCTCTTTGTCAAACTTCTGAATCAGAATGTCCATTGCTAACTGCATATTAGTCTTTGCACTTTCATGAGTTATTTTGCCTAACTCAACCCTAGAGAGAGAATAATCATTCATACTAAAATTTTCCATGGTTGCATCCTACAGAGGTCTTGCAATCTCCAAAAATTTGTGTCCCTTGTCCCTGAGCATTCTTGAAAGAATTTTTGGCTTCTTCAAGGTCTTGGCTTTTGCAGGCACCAACTTACTAAAATTAAAGTCATCTGAAGAGATGGCTTGTTTCTTCATTTTTGGTGTATATGTCGACAACCATGGTGGAAGCACAGAAGTACTCACATTAGGATATGTTCCCATTGTTGGTGTTACTGGAACTTCACTTGCACTGGAAGTAGAAACAATAGGTGGAATATTAGTAAAAATAGCACCTATTACATTCACATTAGGAACCTATTTAGAATTCATTACAAAATGATCAAATATAGAAGTATCCCCAATATCAAAAGACGAGGAGGACAAGCTAGGAATAGACTCTAAGGAATGAAGAACATCTTCAAAAGTATTTTTAGGATTGTCAAAAATTGTTTTGGAAGGTGAGGGAGATTCAGAAGAGGGGATATCAATGGGTGAAACTGACAGAGGAACTGAAACAGGAGTGTCGGGCAAAGGAGAAGAGACTCCCGTTTCTTGTTGTACATTCTCTTGTGGAGACAAAACTTCCTCTCCTTGTTGATCTGTAGGTCTGTCTTCAACCTCCATTTCCTCAGTGGCTAGTTCTTCAGTATTTTGTTTCTCAATTTCCATATCTTCTATCTCAGACTCTCTCTCCACAGCCTTTGACTTCTTCATCACAAATTTGATTCTGGGCTTATGTGGCTTGGAAGAAGAGGGAACATCACTCTTGTTATTTGTCCTGTTCTCCACCTTTTTACCTGTTTGCTCTTGGATTTCAGTCTCTGATCCTGTAAGGAATTCTTTCAAAGCAATTCCTTTACCTGCTAGCCAGTTATTGGTGTTAGCCAATATAGGCTCAAACCTTTTCCTCAGAGAAGTCAATTCTTTCTGAGACCATTGGATAGGAGGAAGAGGAGTACTAGCAACTTGTTTAGTGTTATATCTGTCATCAATCAACTCTTCATCATCCACTGGGCCTTCAAGAATATCAGCAACTCCTAGATATTCAATCTGCTCAGAGATAACTAGCTATAATCCAACTTTCTGACATCTTCTTTTGTTCTCAAATCCAACTGAACAACTTCAACCATAGGTTCATGGAACTAGCTTTTCCTCTTGATCTTATCTTTCACACCACTGTAATAGAAATTTGGCCTCCATTTGAATTGTTTCATGGTTACAAGCTGCATTTCAGTTTCCATGGCTCTAGCCTTTGCAGCAGTTAATACTGAGAACCTACCAATTTCAATGGGAAACCTGAAACCCAGTTTCTTGTGCTCCATTTGTTTATTATGTACAACAATCATTTGTCTACATAATTCCATTAAAACAAGTTTGTCTGAGGGAAACCTTGGCAACATATAAGGATGACCTTGGAAAAAGCCACCCCTTAGATATGAGAAAGAAGGAAATTGTAAGAATATGCATCCAAAATCATTCACCACTGACCAAGCTTCATCTGAAACTCTTCTTTGTTCTAGCTGAGGGTCAAAATGACACAAGAACACTGCAAAGAAAGCATCATTTACCCTCCTGAAGTGATGAATAGAACCCTTCAATGTCAATTGAGAATAGTACTGATACACAGGAATTACCCTCCTATCTCCTTCAGATGTTAGACCTGGAAAGATTCTCATGGAGGCTACTATGTACACCAGGGAAGAAGTCATGTAGAATTTGAAGGTAGTGGATACCTTTGTCAACTACTCGTGCAGAGCATTACTGATTTTCTCACCCCAGAAGATGGCTTGTTTACCTTGGAGTATTACCTTGATGAAAGGGTACATCCACTCATGAAAAAGTGAGGAAGAGGCCAATCCCCTTATCCTGCTAAGAAGAGTTATAAGGTCACCGACTTCTACAAAATCACTTCTAGGAAAACTCCTTGGCCACCTGGACAAGTTTGACTATGGAGTCTTGAGCCATTTAGTATTGATTATCTTCTTAGCCTTCTCAGGATTTTTGTCATACTCTTTTTGTGCTTCAGCAAAATCTAGCTTTATGACTTCTGTGACAGCAGGGCACATGAAAACTTTATCAATAAATTTAGGATCTAATGTGATTATCACATTGCCATTTGCATCCATCACTACCCTAGTATCCCTATTGTAAAACTGAGTACACTGAAGAACAAACTCTATGTTATGGGCTACTACCGGGAAAGATGACACCAAATGAATGTTGCTGTCAATAATCTTCTTCACTGTAGAACTGGGATTATTGGACTTAGTTCTTTCTACCAATTTAGCCATGTCCACATGGCCAATCTCTGTATCCTGAATCTCATCGACATTAGAAGTAATCGTGGTGATTGGAAAAACACCTTGATACTTATACTTCATCGCTTTTGACTTCTTCAGAGACAACTCAGTCATCTGAAAAAGTTATCACCAGAAGGATGTTGGTGAAGAGAGAAACAACAAAAAGACATGATCATACAATTAGGGGAAATACTGGTAATTTGGGAAAATTGCATGTTGATGATCACGACTATGAGGATACGCTTGAAAGGGCTAGAGTGCGAGTAGGTCAAAAAATAGAGGAAAGCGGGCTTGGAAAAGCAAAATTGAAAATATCCCAGAGTTAGCAAAAATTGAGAGGGTGATGCGCGGGTAGCAGAATTTGCCGCCCTTGCATGTAAGGGATAGTTCGCAAGTGTCAGGGCGGTCATTTTTACCGACCCTGTAGGTAGGTTGAAAATGCAAGTGTATCAGCAGCGAAAATTACCGCTTTTGCATGTTAGGAGAAAATTGCAAGTGTATCGGGTGGTTAATTTCGCCGACATAGCATGTAGGTGTTTCAAGGTTTTCTTCGTGTAAGGGCGGCGAACTTTGCCGCCCATACACTTGCATTTTGGATACAACTTCAAATGCTTAAGCGGTGATTTCCACTGACTTAGCATTTGTTCACAAATTTATGGAAATACTTCAATCGACAAATATAGCCGACATTTCATAAAACCTAAACATAACCAAAAAAACATGTTGGAGTGGCAATTATCACCGACATCACATGTCGATGTTTCAAGGTTTTCTTTAAACATGTTTGAAGGGGTAAAACTTTCCGCTGGGCACACGGAGATTAACTCCTCATGAGATGAATATCGACAAACCCTTACGATAAAACATTGGCCAGAGGGGATTTGAGCAAAATCTAGGTTTTTACAAATGACTCAAAAAAGAAGGAAGATGCAAAAAATGATGATTTGCTTTGAACAATCATTCAAACAATAAAATTCCTAAAGAACATGAACAACCACTTCAGAGAACAAGAAAAAGAAAACCCTAGAAGGAGATAATAACAAAAACAATGTTTTAAAGACTTACCTATTGAAAAGACTGAAACCCTTGGTGCGACAATGGCGACTCAAAAGCCGCTTGAATCCAAGATCAACGCGATCAAGCAGTTTGAGGAAGGTTTCAAGAATCGACTGGGAGGCTTAAAGGAAAAAGAAATAAAGAAATAGAATGAATTTAGCCATTCAAAAGGTTAAAAGCACACTCTTAATGTTAACACGAGTGCCCATTAATGCCACTAAAGTTTAAGATATTCATGATCTTACTTGGGCGATGAAAATCGCTAACCCAACATGTGTTAACCGTTAGCGCAATGGTGGCAAAATTTACCGCTTATGCATTTGCTCTCAAAGAAGAATATGTAACGGTGGCGAAAATTGCCGCTCGGGCATATTCCAAATAAAAAACTATGTAAAAGCAGCAAATCTTGCTGACTCAACACAAGCAAACAAAAAGGTATGCAATAGCGGCGAATTTTGCCAACTTTGCATATAAAGTTTCAAAATTTTACTAACACCTAAAAATGATCAAAATTGATATTTTGGTCAGTTTACAACCTAATCAATTTGCACAAACTTTGAGGAATCGATTTGGGGGAATGTTGCAAACTAGTTTAGGATGTCATATGACTTCACACGAGGCCAAGGGAATCTTGTCTCGATTTGTGAACTTAGAGTGTAGATTACGAAATGGACAAGTTTCATAGGGGTTGTCTACAAAAACAAGCATAGCTGATTTTGAGAACACATATCATGTACTTGTCTTTTGGGGGGCATACACATGGGCATTTTGTAAATCATGAACTATAATAAAGTTCCATTTGGGGAGCTTCATACATAGGCTTCTAGTGTTTCCACATATCAAGACATAATAAGGGATGCGAGTGTAGTTGAATGTCATGCATTGTGATCCCACCTCCATCTTGAAGAAAGTTTAGATTGAGTTGCATTTGGATTCTCTAGTTCTCACTTTGCCACATCATATTTATGACTTGATATATTTTTTATTCACATTGGTTCACATCTCAAAATGAGATCCCATGGTAAATGATCCTGGATCTTGCATCTAATTCACATAGGATCACATCTCAAATTGAGAGCCATACATTATGGTTAATGTTCCCAAATCTTCATGGTACTTGCTCCTATGGATCAGTTTTAGTCATAGTTCAACATTGACATCGAGGTATGCAAGGAGCTTCCAAATTCATTCATCATTTATCTCTTTTGGAGAGGAGTTTTTTCCACTATGTTTCCTCCTTTTCCTCTATTTTGTGAGAGATTTTTATTGTACATGGGTACCTAATCAGGCCTAGTTGTTGAGACTCATTTCACATTTTCACATTTCTCCCTAAGTTGCACTTAAGGGGGTTGTTGGTGTAATTATTTAATTGTACCTTATATTATGTTTACTTAGGTAATTATTATTTATTTACTTGAGTAAATTAGGAAATAAAAGCACATGTCATCTCCTTGATTTATGGGAGCACATGCAATATCTCCCTCATCAAGGTGAGTTCACTAGACACCTCTACTCTTATAGTTGAGTCAGTCTCTAGTACATTGCTCTCCTTAGGGACACTTGTCACATGGACTTGTGCATGTGTGAACCTATTTATATGTACTTCATCCATTCATTTGATGGTTGATTTGGTTGATTTAATTCATTTCCTCTATTTTGGAATAACTTGTATTATTGCATATTACATTATTTATTTTCTGTTTGTAGCTATTGTAACTTTCTTCATACACCTAGATTCAAGCTTGTGGAATTGAATTCTCATTGAATCTCACAATAAAGATGCCACTTTTTGGTACATACTCTCTTGTAATGAGTTCTCTTAGCTTATAAACTTGAAAAATAGAAAAATTCAATGAGTATCATCATATAGAAATTTAAAATAATAGTATGATGTCTATAACTAAAAGAAAAGAAAATAGGAGATATATATTCCAGTTGTGGTTAAACAAGGATATCACCTAGGGTAAGAACATTAATAGGTACTTCCATGGAGTAGAATAAGTAATGTGGTATTGTGTGAAAATGGTATAGGATCATTGTAAACATACTTAAGAAAGGAATCCTAGTGACTTTGTTGTATATATTTACATGTTTTACACTCCTAATGGATTGTACATTTGTCTAAAAAAGGATGGGGCCTAAGGAAATACCATAGATAGGAGGTTTATCTCCCAATGTGAGGGTTCAGGTCAATAGCCCCCAAGAAGATTTTTTGGGTCCTTTTTTAAGGCAGTTAGTTGGCCCATGGTTTTATGGCCACTATTTTTTTAAACCACTTGTTGGTTCCCTAAAATGATGTTCCTATAAATAGATGCACACAAATTATGGTTATTATGGGAGAGAAGCATCTTATTGTATAGTGAATCTTTGGAGAATAGTTATGTTGTGGAAATTCCTCTAGATATAGAGTGTATGTCTTGTGTGAAACATTGAGGCTCTAATATTGTATTATAACACATGTTACTAATTAATACATTAGGTGTGTTCTTTGAAGGCCGGGTTTTTCCCTTGCAATGGTTTTCTTAGGCTATATGTTGTGTTCTCTCTCTGGTCTTATTTTTCTACTATTTTGATTAGATAGATGGTTTATTTTAGCTAGTAAATTATTGTACTTTCCTTTCACTTGTATTCCCTTTCTAATTAGTCCCATACAAAGAATGCAATAAATTTGGAGGAGTGTAGAAAAGATATCTAAAATGGTGTCAATTATGCAAAGATTAATAGTCATATAGGAATGTAAGGATATCATCATGTGACAACATAAGAAGTTATTAATATATTCTCATGAAAGCATATACAGTGATAGGAAGCAAGGCACCCCCTAATGTTTCCCCAAGTAGGGCTATAAAGCAAGTTAAAGTAGCCATGAATGCTAGATGAAGGACCTTATACAAGCACAAACAAGTGTGAGATCATATCATCATGATAAGCAATAGAAAAAGTATAATTATCATAAAACATATTAGCATATAATATACAAACATTGTTATAAAAATATGGACAAGTAGGATTAGCATCAAAGCATAAGATGTAAGAGTGGTAACCATCGAAGATCATATAATCATCACAATAAAATATGATAGTAAAACATAAAAAAATGTGGTAATCATAATCATCGAAGTCATATGGGTAATTAGGTAAGTGTATAATCATCATCATCATTATAGTAGAAAGGTGGTGAATTTTATAAAATATATGCTAACATATGGAAGACATGTTGTAAAAAATAAACTAATGTATATATGTAAATGTGTAGAGCATGGAAGCTCTAAAATATCACCAATGATATGCTCATCATCCATCAAATCATCATCAACCAAATTATATTCCTTGTAACCACCCTCAAATAAGTGGCTTACATCATGAAAATAAATAGTATTTTTAGTAAACATCCTTAAAATAGGTAGAATAGGTGCTTTACATTTTTGCATCCATTACTCTTGTGACTCTAGAAATGGACTTTCCTTGACATTAGAATTATTCTTTGGCACCCAAGTTGATCCCTAAATAGATTGAGATACTCCCAAACAACTCATTTTTAATGTATATCTTACTAGTTACACCTCATAAACACCCTCTAGGTGATGATGTTAGTGTGTTTATTCATCCATATACTTAACAAACATGATATGCAGATATTTCAACATCACATAAGAATGGAAATTACATGAAAATAAATATACAAAACTTGCAAGAGAATGACTAAAACACAAGGGCTACTCTAGAAAAACCCCAAAGGGAACAAAAATAGAGAAAGATAAAGCTAATAGATCCTCATCTGCACTTTCAATCTAGTCAAGTAAATTGTAGTAATTTTGCTACATGAAAATCAAGATCCAACATGAAAGTAGAACTTGTACAACCTATAATGTCCTATGCAACTTCCCACAAACCTTGATCAACTATGATGTACACTTTCAAGTTTGAATTCTAGAAGGAAAGCATGAGTTCCCCTTTGTACCACATTCAATAATGCTCACATATACTTTCTTGCACTCCTTTAGATTTGAAATATGAAATAAACACATTGATACATTGAAGTAAAAATGAATAATATAAAAAACCCTTCACATTCAAAGCCCTATCTTGTGTGTAATGAAATTACTAGTTTTGACACTAAGAGGTAATAAAGAATTCACTATATTTTAGATGCATTCAATATGGTCATTGAGGAATCCACCATGGTTGTGGAGAATTTGTTGTTGTAGTAATGAACTTTTGGCCTATAAAAAGTAGTTGATCTAAAGTTTGGTTGAGATATTAGATTAGGAAGGTTCTATATGAGTCAAGCACATGATATATGTATAGTTGTAGCAAGGTTTTAGGTCACCTCAAACCTTGCTACAACTATACATATATCATGTCTTTTATTATGCTTCAAGTGCACTCGAGTAGAGGAAGAACATTTTCAACAATATTGCAGATAAATGTTTACATGTTGCAAGTTTTATTTTGTCTTAGAAACGACACATGATTTTTTGTGAATATAATATTGTTCTTGTTTAGGTCATTGGGAGAAAGCATTCTATTGGATTCATTATTAAGAGCAGTTCTTATTGCTTTTACAAATGGTAAAAGTTCCAGAAAGGATAGGAAATAAATATAAGAGTAGAAATTGGTCATGTAGGCATCTTGTTGATGGTCCACAACATCATCATGGTGCTTGTGGAGTCATCTATCCACAAACATATTTGTTTTAAATTAGGTCTAGGTGAATAGTAGTGGCTAGGAGATCATTTAGGGTAGAATAATATAATAGGGGTAGTTTTGTCTCTTATATGTGGTTGTTTTACTTGTTTGGCTATATTTGTTATTCCTTAATTAGGTAGTGTCAATTAGGGAAGTAGTCATTATTCTCTTTCTAGTGAGTTATTCCTTTCCTAAAGTCATGAAAGTCTATTTTCCCTTTGGTGAGTCTACCTTTTTTAAATTGACCTAAGAACAAGTATTAAAAAGAGAGTCTACCTTTTTTCTATCTCCTTCACATGTTGTTATTGGTGGATATTTGGGAGATTGCAAGGGGTGAGTGTTTCTATGCCAAACAACAATTCCTCTTCAATTATTAAGCACAACCAAAGGAGGATTTAGGGTAGTAGAGGAGTCAATTGGAGGGTTTGGTTGGCTCAGGAGACATTCTTAATTCTAGTTTTAAGATGGGAAAAAGGTGTTCAAGGTTCATGTGAAGCTTAGGAGTAGAGTGGATGTAGAGGAGGTTGTAGTATTAATGTATATATCCATTAAATCCATTGTTATGGAAAATTTTCTATGCACTAGCACTAATTTAGTAAATGGGATGCTTGTACCATACCCTTTCTAGTGTTTTTCATCCATTTGGATTTTCTCCAAATAAAAATCTATGTTGTGTTTTTTGCATATTGTGTATCCTATTATTTTCTTGATTTATTTCTATTTTTTGAATATTTAATAATGTTGCAAATTGATTAAACCTTTAGGGAAGTGATATTCTATCATTTGTAGGAGTAGAGCTAGACTAGTCTAATCCATTGTTGATGAAACAATAGGGTTATAAACCCAGTGGTTTATAAATTAAGTGTTATAAGCGATTCAATTTTCTAGTTGTTGAACATAGTTGTGGAACGTTTTTGCTAACTACAAGGTCAAGTGGTAGTGATCATTTAGTTCCATATTAATGTGAGAGTGGAACAAGGTAGTTGTTAAGGGCTATAATAGATATGGATAGAGAAGAAGTGGAAGTAAGAATTTATTTTAGAAAACTAGAGGAATATGTGACAAGGATCTCTAATATAGTAGAGAAGATCAATCGAAAAGAGAACTTCATGCAAGCATTACCTGAGAATTTTGGAATTCTTAAGGATGAGGAAGAAGAAAGTGAACTTGTAAAGTTTGAAAGAGAACAAGGAGAGGCATATACTTATATTTTTTTCAAGGTTGAGCTAATTATTGACACAAAGTTCCACATGAAAGAGAAATTAGTGTTGATATATTGAATTAGTGGATATACCATGGAGGTGTATTTTGACCTTCATCATCTCACTTCTCATGAATAGATTTTATCTTCCAAGATGAAGTTAATAGGAAACACTCTCAGATGGTATGTGAGATATTTTTTATTTCTAAATGGGAGGACTTCAAGCAACTCTTGAAGAAGTAGTTTTATCCCATCTATTATGAAGAATACTATGTAGTCTAATGGCCCTAGTTTCGATAGAGTGTATAGAGTATAGATGTGTGTTCTAGAAGAGGTTAGTATATATTTAGATAGAGATTTCATGGAGATAGATGTGTTTATGAAATATATAGGTGTCTTATTTGTGCACCTTAAGACACTAGTTCTCATGGCTAAGCCTCAAGATATTGATGAAGCATGTGCTTAGGATAATTATGTGGAGTTGGATGAGAAAAAGAGTCTTCATAATATAATAAAAATAGAGACAAGGAACATTAGCAAGGCGGTTATAAATACAAGGATAAATGTAAGGTAAAGTTGAAGAAGCATGCCAATACACCTATATAGAAGGAAAAAAGAAAATTTAAAACCAAATCTCAATTTGCCCATTATAGAAAGTAGGGAAATTTCATTAAGATTTGAAATCTTGGAGACCAATGAGAAAGAAAGATGCCAACATTATTATGATGAATAAGGGTAAAGAGATTCAAGGAGATTCTAATTTAGATGATATGATCTCTTCTATTGTGTAAGGAGATGTATAGTAGGTGAAAGTTCCAAAGAAAAATAAGAAGATAAGATGATTGTTGTCACTAGGATTTGTACCCTATGTTGGAGCAATTTAGGGCTTGAAAAATCCAATGAAACATTGAGATGATATGTAACGCCCCGGTAGGAAACCCCAGAGGACATCACAACCAATCTAAATAAACAGGATAATTTTTTTTTTAAAAGATAGAATAACAAAGTAATGTCAACCACATCAATCCATATCATTAAACTATCTTGTCCTCTAAGGTTTCCACGGCTGCATTACTTACTAAACTATTTACAGGATCAAGAATTAACTAACATCAATAATTCAATTCTAATCTATTGCTTCACATGTGAGAACACATACATTTCCATGAAATAACATTAAATGAGAAATCGACAAGATCATATAATTAGAACTACAAGTACATATACAATTTCCCATACATAAAGGTACATCATAATATCATTCACACTATAACTTTCTGGATTACATTGGAATACTTACAATATGATATATCTAATACACAAAACTAGCACATGAGAATAAATAGCTGTCTCATCAATTTAGAACATAAACTAGAATCTGCATCACAAGATCCATTATTCTCACACATGAACAGAAGCAAGGGAAAACCAATGGAGAAAATAGCACAGCCACCTGACCATGTGGAACCCTAAGGTCCACCCCCCATGCTAGGAGATAACAATAAGGTTTCGTAGCAACAACCAGACAAGGAGATGAAGACTAACAACTACAAGGACTACACAGGACTCAAGTACAACATGGGTCAACAAGACAACACGAGGCATAAACAACACTTCCACACTTAACAGGACTTTTAGAGGCATTCACACAACATAAGAAAGAACAACAAAGAGGAAATGCTAGACTACAGTAGGGATGAGTGTCATCGCATGGCCCTAGCATGGGTTACCCTAACAGTCTCTAGCTAGACACCGGCCCCCATCCATGGGTTACCCTAACAGTCTCTAGCTAGACACCGGCCCCCATCCATGGGTTACCCTAACAGTCTCTCGCTAGGCGTCGGCCCCCATCTATGGTTACCCTGATAGTCTCTCACTAGACGCCGGCCCCATAGGGTGACACATGCGGAATCAACATCCCTTTCATGAGGACAAGGAAGTTGATTTTTCCAATCACGGCCTTCTCATCTCATCCTTAGCCTGAACGAGCACTATAGGCATGAGTGAGGCATCCAATTATCTTGATTAATGTGAAAGCTCTCCAACGCTCCAAATTTGATTATTAAGTTATCACTGGATTAACAACTTCCAATGGGTTACCCTGACAGCCACTTTGGGCGCCGGCCCCACATTGGAAGCCACTTCCCTTCCTGCATCTAGAAGACCCTTAACCAACAAGCATGAACTATCACATTTCTCATCATGATACATTTACAACATAAAATATACATCATTTCACATTACACAGAGCAAGGCATTACCCATCTTGCATAGTTATCATAACCACACGAATCCATAAAAAAAGGGGAGTCAAGATATAACCAAAACAATACCAATAAAATAACCCAACTATCAAACTATACTTGACTACTATGCAAGATCAGAAAGCAAGACCACCACAACAATGACTGACTATCATGACCAAACTGACAACACTGACAGGGTGCACAAATAGATACTCATCCTTTTCAAGGATGATGGCTAGGCTAGGGGACCATATGTTATCTCCATTTAATAGTTCCATTGGTTAAGGCATGCTCAGACCTGTTAATTCAAGTGGAGTTGATGCCTGGTACCTGCAGCCTACAGCAAACAACACGGTCGAACATGTATATATATATATGCAATCATGTAGTCATACACACAGTGAAAGGAGGTCACAGTGTAGCAGGGTACTCATGCATGAGTAATGCAACACTGTTCCTTTCACCCACACATCAAACATGTAATCACAACACACATATCAATCAGTTACTAAATGACTACGTAAGAACCATCATCAGATAGTTGCATGATACTCATAATACAATTGATCCACACAAAACATCATAACCTCCTATGATACATAATTAGTCGCATAAAACTCAATTCTAACATATGACAATCATAGTAAAATCAACATCATAATCACCGGAATGCAAGGCAATGTCAGAGCATATGAGTTATCAGTATTGCAACAAGGTTCATTGATAAGATATACTAACCTAAGTATTCTGATTATTTACATTCATCTTCATGCTCTTTAGTCCGACCACCTGTACATCCAAGGTGAAACTGGAGGGGCACTACATCCTCCACCCCTAAAACTTGACTTACTCTAGGAAGTCACAAACTAGGGTGAAAACATAACATATTAGTATTGCAATTTTCTATTGCTAACATAAACATCCATTTTAAGCAATTGTTCATAAGACAGGCATAGTCGTTCAGTAAAGACAAGAAGAGCACCAATTCCTCACCATTAAGATGTATCATGTGATCTACTTATAATCCAATCACACATATTTTGAGAATTTCAAATGATTTAGGGAATTGCATTCACATATTAACAAAGAAAATTACATCTCATCTCTTATTTCCACTACGGTTCCCACTAATTACCGAACATGCAAAGTACAATCCTTCGTAGAGTCCTCCCTTAAACACACTATAAGAGGTTTGAAATGAACATGATAGAAACAATACTTAACATGAAACAGAGCCAATAGATACATTTGGAATAGCCACTACAGATATTTTAAAAATGTAAACCCAAGTGGGGAAATAATCAAATTCAATCTTAAGTCAGAAAATGCTGGCAATTTTCAACGATGAATTAAATATAAAGAAAAGAGTTTTGGTGACCACTCCTATCATAAGAATGTTCAAAGAAATAAAATTCACTGCTAACCCCCAACAACACATGAAACAACTGTTAAAAAATTCAAAACAAACAAATTATACAACAAATTCACATCATGATGTGACTAATTTTAGCCACAAAAAGGGAGTATCCACTACACAACACTCAAGGACACAAGGTCTGGAATGTGTTAGAGAGTGTACAACACTCAAATAATTTAGTTAACTACATCCTCTTATCTAAGAAACTTTTATACAAGGATTTAAGGCAACACAGTCGCTACTTATATACAAACAACTTCTATCTTTAATACAGTACAATTTCTCTTTACCAAGCTATGAACATATCCAATTACTTCCTTATGCAAGAAGATATTTACAGAGGGAATGTATGATATCACACACAAGAATAATTCAAAACTCTAATTAACTTACAGTATCACAATCATGGTCCCATGGGTCCAACGCAGCTCCAATTCGATCTCCTGCACACGGTTCTTACACATGCATGCACAATGATAACTTTCATAAATCACAAAAATTCTTCCACATGAGGTCATGACCAACTAGGGGTTAGATATAGATTATCAAGCAGCCTTGAAAACATACCCCATACATGACAACATCACACAACCACATGACTCACCAGATGATTAAGTCATTCCAATACTTAATTACATGCACTGACAATAACCATGCTTCTTTCTTATAATGCACTAGTGACCAAAAGAGAAACTCAAAGCCTCAACAAAACAACAAGCACTAACATTCAGGGAAGACATATTTTCAAATATATCATCACATTATTAGAGAAGAGGAAGAGAGAACACATAGACACATAAGTAAAACAAGACATAATAAAAGCACAAGTCTATAAACTTATCAACCTTCTAAAGTCATACTAATGCACATAGGTGAAAGGTACCATTACCAACTCACCAAAAAGAGAAAATAACTTAACCTAGAGCAACAACAACAATCCAGAGGTCTCACTTTCCGAATTACATTGGAATACTTACAATATGATATATCTGATACACAAAACTAGCACATGAGAGTAAATAGTTGTCTCATCAATGTGGAACATAAACTGGAATCTGCATCACAAGATCCATTCTTCTCGTACACAAACAAAAGCAAGGGAAAACCAATGGAGAAAATAGCACAACCACCTGACCATGTGGAACCCTAAGTTCCACCCCCCATGCTAGGAGATAACAATAAAGTTCTGCAGCAACAAAAAGGGAGTATCCACTACACAACACTCAAGGACACAAGGTCCAGAATGTGTTAGAGAATGTACAACACTCAAATAATTTAGTTAACTACATCCTCTTATCTAAGAAACTTTTATACAAGGATTTAAGGCAACACGGTCACTGCTTATATACAAACAACTTCTATCTTTAATACAGTACAATTTCTCTTTACCAAGCTATGAACATATGCAATTACTTCCTTATGCAAGAAGATATTTATAGAGGGAATGTATGATATCACACACAAGAATAATTCAAAACTCTAATTGACTTTCAGTATCACATTCATGGTCCCATGGGTCCAACGTAGCTCCAATTTGATCTCTTACACACGGTTCTTACACATGCATGCACAATGATAACTTTCATAAATCACAAAAAATCTTCCACATGAGGTCATGACCAACTAGGGGTTAGATATAGATTATCAAGCAACCTTGAAAAGATACCCCATACATGACAACATCACACAACCACATGACTCACCAGATGATTAAGTCATTCCAATAATTAATTACATGCACTAATAATAACCATGCTTCTTTCTTATAATGCACTAGTGACCAAAAGAGAAACTCAAAGCCTCAACAAAACAACAAGCACTAACATTTAGGGAAGACATATTTTCAAATATATCATCACATTATTAGAGAAGAGGAAGAGAGAACACATAGACACATAAGTAAAACAAGACATAATCAAAGCACAAGTCTATAAACTTATCAACCTTCTAAAGTCATACTAATGCACACAGGTGAAAGGTACCATGACCAACTCACCAAAAAGAGAAAATCACTTAACCTAGAGCAACAACAACAATCCAGAGGTCTCACTTTCCGGATTACATTGGAATACTTACAATATGATATATCTGATACACAAAACTAGCACATGGGTATGTGCAAGATCATCGTGGGCCAAACAGTGGCAATAGGAAAAAAATCGCGTTTTTACTTAGCCAAATTTGCGACTTGGCAAAGTTTGACTTTGAAATGGATATCTGTTTTGGTTTGGATACCAAACCAAAACGGATATCCATTTTGAGAATGGATATCCATTTTGAGAACGGATATCCATTTTGAGAACGGATATCTATTTCCATTCTCAAAACGGATATCCGTTTTCTAGAAAAATTTGGGAAAAAGGCTTTTTAGTCTTTTTGAAAATATACCTCTTAAATCTTGGATCTCCCATCAATATATGAACCTCCTTAAAGACCATTTCTAGTGAAGGAGGAGAGCAAATTAACATTGGTAGCTTCTTTACACATTAATCCATAAGGATTTGTTAAACACAAAGAATCATCACTAATGAATTACTCAAATAATCAATAATAAAATATTTAGTTTTGTTCATCATGTGAAATAATCACTTTTAGACTATGTTCCAATATTTCGAGGATAGGAATGGTGGGGCAGCAGGGATGTGTTTTGGGGCATTTTGGATTTCATACCCTAAATTGCTTTACCCAATCCTTCATATGATTTGATTCATGATACATGGTTTGAGAAGGATACACATGATATACCCTTACCCTCTAGTGATAAAATTATGAATGATACTTTATGTGGTGAAGCTACACCTTCGTTAATCCTTCATGACATTGTTATTCCTTGTGATGATGATGTCCTTCATGTGATATGTTAAGACATAATGCAAAGTTAACATGGCATGAACTCTCTTGGAAGGGTAAGCAGGGACTATAAGAACATTGAACTAGTTGGATCTGTTAAGTTCGCCATTTATGAAAGAACCTTAAAGGTTAACCTTAATTAGGTAAGGTTATGTTTCAGTGTGGTTGTTTGTGCAACAATGTGTAAATTAATGTTACCGAAGGATAAATCTAACTATACTAACATTTTAATAACCATGAGAGTTGGGACTAACAATTAGACTAAAAACTTGACAAACAATACAATTGGACACATGTAGGACTTGGAAAATGGAAAAGAATATAATTAAATGTGGAAAACAATGAAAAAGTGGTATTAGTTGCACCTATATAGAGAAGTGGTTTAGAGGTTGGTTAGGGCAATTATTTAGGGTTTAGAGGTTTAGGGTTGCTTAGGTTTAGGGGTTTAGGGTTTACAGTTTAAAGAGAGATAGAGAGAGGGGACTAAAATAGTTTGGGAGAGATAGAGGAGATAGAGGGGAGAGATAGGGAGATAGAGAGTGAGAGACATGTCCAAAGACATAGAGAGAGAGAGATTGAGAGGTAGAGGGATGATAGAGATAGGGAGATAGAGATTTAGGGTTGTTTGGGTTTAGGGGCATTATTTAGGGTTTAGGGTTTAGGGTCTTGGGGTTAGGGGTTAAGGTTTAGAGGTCTAGGGTTTAGGGTTTAGAGAGAGATAAAGGACCAATAAGGAGATATAGAGGAGTCCGAGGGGAGAGATAGGGAGATAAAGAGTGAGGGACATGGCAAGAGACATAGCGAGAGAGATTGAGAGGTAGAGGGACAAAGGTGATAGGGAGATAGGGGAGAGATAGGGAGATAGTGGTTTATGGTTACTTGGGTTTAGGGTTTCTCAGGTTTAGGGGTTAGGGGTTAGGGTTTAGGGGCATTATAATTTAGGGTTTAGGATTTATTGTTTAGGGGTTAGGTTTAGAGGTTTAGGGTTTTGGATTTAGGGTTTATAGAGAGATATGAATGATAGGGAGATATAGAGGAGTCTGAGAGGAGAGATAGGGAGAAAAAGAGTGAGGGACATGGCTAGAGACATAGGGAGAGAGATTGAGAGGTAGAGGGACAAAGGTGGTAGGGAAATAGGGCAGAGATAGGGAGATAGTGGTTTAGGGTTACTTGGGTTTAGGGTTTAGGGGTTTAGGGTTTCTCAGGTTTAGGGGTTAGGGGTTAGGGTTTAGGGGCATTATTTAGGGTTTAGGATTTAAATTGTTTAGGGGTTAGGGGTTAGGTTTAGAGGTTTAGGGCTTTGGATTTAGGGTTTATAGAGAGAGAGGAATGATAGGGAGATAGAGAGGAGATCGAGGAGAGAGATAAGGAGATAGAGAGTGAGACACATGGCCAGAGACATAGGGAGAGAGATCAAGAGAGGTAGAGGAATGATAGAGATAGGGAGATAGGGGAGAGATAGGGAGATATAGGTTTAGAGTTGATTGGATTTAGGGTATACCTGGGTTTAGGGTTTCTCAGTTTTGTAGATAGCTAGATAGAAAGAGAGAGGAGATAGATAGGGAGAGATGGAGGTGACAAAGGGGAGAGATAAGGAGATAGAGAGTGAGCGATATGTCCAAAGAAATAGGGAGAAGGATTGAGAGGTAGAGCTCGATGATAGAGATAGGGAGATAAGGGAGAGATAGGAGATAGGGTTTAGGGTTGCTCGCGTTTAGGGTTTAGGGTTTAGGGGTTTGGGGTTAAGGTTTAGGGGCATTATTTAGGGTTTAGGGTTTATGGTTTAGGGGTTAAGGTTTAGAGGTTTAGGGTTTAGTGTTTAGAGAGAGAGGACAATTAGGGAGATATAGAGTGAGGGACATGGCCAAAGCATAGGGAGTGAGATTAAGAGGTAGAGGAATGATAGTGATGGGGAGATAGTGAGACAGGGAGATAGAGAGATAGAGGTTTAGGGTTTCTTGGGTTTAGTGTTTAGGATTTAGGGGTTTATGGTTTCTCAAGTTTAGGGTTTAGGGGTTAGGAAATAGGGGTTAGGGGTTAGGTTTAATCATGTGTTAATACAGGTTGTGGAGTGAGAAATGGGTGGTATGGGAGATTGGAAGACTAGTTTAAAGTTGGGCCAATGGATATATGTCACAGCGAAAGGTTCAAAGGCTCGTCAAAAGTGGAGTGATCGGAGCATCAGTATAAGAATTTTTGAGTTCGCCGATAGTGTTTATCTTGCTGATAGGAAGAATGTCTATGATTTGATGTTATTTGGGACTTTGAGAAGGTTTCTTAAAGATGATTAAGCTTTAATCTATTTGAACTATGGGTTTTGATGGGTATTTCACCGTGTTTTGAGAGCTTCCACTATGTGCTCTGCATCAGACCAATAGGGAGATATAGAGGAGTCCGAGGGGAGAGATAGGGAGATAAAGAGTGAGGGACATGGCAAGAGACAGCGAGAGAGATTGAGAGGTAGAGGGACAAAGGTGATAGGGAGATAGGGGAGAGATAGGGAGATAGTGGTTTATGGTTACTTGGGTTTAGGGTTTAGGGGTTTGGGGTTTAGGGTTTCTCAGGTTTAGGGGTTAGGGGTTAGGGTTTAGGGGCATTATAATTTAGGGTTTAGGATTTATTGTTTAGGGATTAGGGGTTTGGTTTAGAGGTTTAGGGTTTTGGATTTAGGGTTTATAGAGAGAGAGAGGAATGATATGGAGATATAGAGGAGTCTAAGGGGAGAGATAGGGAGATAAAGAGTGAGGGACATGGCCAGAGACATAGGGAGAGAGATTAAGAGGTAGAGGGACAAAGGTGATAGGGAGATAGGGGAGAGATAGGGAGATATAGGTTTAGAGTTGATTGGATTTAGGGTGTACTTAGGTTTAGGGTTTCTCAGTTTTGGAGATAGCTAGATAGAAAGAGAGAGGAGATAGATAGGGAGAGATAGAGGTGACAAAGGGGAGAGATAAGGAGATAGAGAGTGAGCGAGATGTCTAGAGAAATAGGGAGAAGGATTGAGAGGTAGAGCCCGATGATAGAGATAGGGAGATAAGGGAGAGATAGGAGATAGGGTTTAGGGTTGCTCGCGTTTAGGGTTTAGGGTTTACGGGTTAGGGGTTAAGGTTTAGGGGCATTATTTAGGGTTTAGGGTTTATGGTTTAGGGGTTAAGGTTTAGAGGTTTAGGGTTTAGTGTTTAGAGAGAGAGGACCAATAGGGAGATATAGAGTGAGGGACATGGCCAAAGCATAGGGAGAGAGATTGAGAGGTAGAGGAATGATAGTGATGGGGAGATAGTGAGATGGAGAGATAGATGTTTAGGGTTTCTTGGGTTTAGTGTTTAGGATTTAGGGGTTTATGGTTTCTCGAGTTTAGGGTTTAGGGGTTAGGAAATAGGGGTTAGGGTTTAGGAGTTAGGTTTAATCATGTGTTAATACAGGTTGTAGAGTGAGAAATGGGTGGTATGGGAGATCGGGAGACTAGTTTAAAGTTGGGTCAATGGATATATGTCACAGCAAAAGGTTCAAAGGCTCGTCAAAAGTGGAGTGATCGGAGCATCGGTTTAAGAATTTTTGAGTTGGTCGATAGTGTTTATCTTGCCGATAGGAAGAATGTATATGATTTGATGTTATTTGGGACTTTGAGAAGGTTTCTTAAAGATGATTAAGCTTTAATCTATTTGAACTATGGGTTTTGATGGGTATTTCATCGTGTTTTGAGAGCTTCCACTATGTGCTCTGCATCAAACCAATAGGGAGATATAGAGGAGTCCGAGGGGAGAGATAGGGAGATAAAGAGTGAGGGACATGGCAAGAGACATAGTGAGAGAGATTGAGAGGTACAGGGACAAAGGTGATAGGGAGATAGGGAGAGATAGGGAGATAGTGGTTTATGGTTACTTGGGTTTAGGGTTTAGGGGTTTGGGGTTTAGGGTTTCTCAGGTTTCCCTCAAATCATGTATAAATATGCATAAACCTTCGTGGAAAAGGCATTGGAGATGTATTGAAGACATTTTGAAGATGAATTGAAGACAAGTTTGAATGAAATTAATGTCAAGAAACTCTATTTTTGTAGATTTTACTATTTTCCTACTATTTCTTTGTTTAGTATAAGTATGGATGTGTTAGGGCCTAAGAGAAATTGTAATTGAAAGCTAGTGGAATCTACTTTCTTGTGTTTTAGGTGCCAATAAGGCCAATAAGGACACTGGGGGCACATTATAAACATAAAAAACTTACATGTTGGGGGGAGGTGCCAATAAGGCCAATAAGGATACTATTTCAGTTGGGTGTGTGTGTATGCAAATCCCATTTATGGCCAAGAAGCTCTCTATTTACTATTATTCAACTCTCGTTGATAGGAGTTTGGCTCTACAACTATTGCAATTTGTGTATGAAACCTAGATGCCTACGAGATCATATATATATGTATGTATGTATGTATGTAAATCCTATTTATGGTCAAGTAGCTCTCTACTTACTATCATTGAACTCTCATTGATAGGAGGTTGGCTCTCTGACTATTGCAATTCAATCCATTTGTAATGATGCCTCTATCATGTTGAGTTGGATCCTATCTCTGCATCAAGTTAAAATCATGAATATGACAACACCATACAATCCTCATTGGGCTATTAAAATGCACAAAACAATCATACAAGATAGTCATTCATGAAATTACTATACAAAGAGGGTTTATAAGTTGCATTAGGGTTTGTATAAATGATCTAATGGATTTATAAGGTTGTCAAACACCAAAATGGATGATTTATATGAGTTTTGCGACTGTCACAGTCTATGTACAACTTGCCCTTTATGATTGTTAAAAAGATACATATGGCTATCCAAAAACTGCCCTTTATGACTATCCTAAAACAACATCATGTATATGCTCATAAAAGCCATCAAACTCTGTGAATAAACTCGTCATTGGATAAGGAGTGGAAGGATAAAGTCACATTCCCAAAACCTCTTAAAATCACATGTCTCCCCTTATGAAAACTAGGGTCTTTGCCGATACATTGTTCTGTAAGAGCAAAAACCTTGCTAGGTGCCATATTTTTTGTTTTTCTCATTGTGGGGTCGAATGGACTATGCCAACGTGTTGAGGTGGGTAGGTAAATGCTAGTGGAGGTCTCGTTTCATGTACCAAGCATCCCAGTCATTCTGGGCAAGAGGCTACCGGCAAAGTCCCTTAAGATCCCTGAGACCAAAAATGCGCCAAACTTTGACGGAGCAGTTCTCAGAATTTGTGCTGAGAATGTTGTGTTTGGACCTACAAGTGCATGTGGGGTCTGTCGACAATAACCTCTCTCATTTTTGGTCAACCCCATTCTGTTTGACCGTGCCAAAATCAAACACATTGTTGCAAAATGCTTCAATTTGATGCAGTGGAAAGGTGCTAGGTGTGACATTTTTCATTCCATAGCTCGTGGGGTCGAATGGACTATACCAATGCATCGGGGTGGGTAGGTAAATGCTATTGGAGGTCTCATTTTGTGTGCCAAGCGTCCCAGTCCTTCCAAGCAAGAGGCTACTGGCAAAGTCCCTTAAGATCCCTGAGACCAAAAATGTGCCAAACTTTGACGGAACAGTTCTTAGAATTCATGATAGCTGGGAATGTTGTGTTTAGACCTACAGGTGCATGTGGGGTCCGTCAATAATAACCTCTCTCATTTTTGGTCAACTCCATTCCGTTTGACCGTGTCGAAATTAAACGCATTGTTGCAAAATGCTTGAATTTGATGCAGTGGAAAGGTGCTAGGTGTGACATTTTTCATTCCATAGCTCATGGGGTCAAATGGACTGCACCAACGTGTTGGGGTGGGTGGGTAAATGCCAATGGAGGTCTCATTTTGTGCGCCAAGAGTCCCAGTCGTTCCAGGCAAGCGGCTACCGGCAAAGTCCCTTAAGATCCCTGAGACCAAAAATGCGCTAAACTTTGACGAAGCAGTTCTACGAATTCATGACAGCTGGGAATGTTGTGTTTGGACCTACAAGTGCACATGGGGTCCTCGACAATAACCTCTCTCATTTTTGGTCAACTCCATTCCATTTGACCATGCCAAAATCAAACGCATTGTTGCAAAATGCTTCAATTTCATGCAGTGGAAAGGTGCTAGGTGTGACATTTTTCATTCCATAGCTCGTGGGGTCGAACGGACTATGCCAACATGTCGGGGTGGGCAGGTAAATGCCAATGGAGGTCTCATTTCATGTGCCAACCGTCCCAGTCGTTCCAGGCAAGAGGCTACCAGCAAAGTCCCTTAAGATCCCTAAGAGCAAAAATGTGCCAAACTTTGACGGAGCAGTTCTCAAAATTCGTGATAGCTGGGAATGTTGTGTTTGGACCTACAGGTGTACGTGGGGTTTGTCGACAATAACCTCTCTCATTTTTGGTCAACTCCATTCCATTTGACCATGCCGAAATCAAACGCATTGTTGCAAAATGCTTCAATTTGATGCAGTGGAAAGGTGCTAGGTGTGACATTTTTCATTCCATAGCTCATGGGGTCGAACAGACTACACTAATGTGTCGGGGTGGGTGGGTAAATGCTATTGGAGGTCTCATTCCATGCGCCAAGCATCCTAGTCCTTCTGGGCAAGAGGCTACCGGCAAAGTCCTTAAGATCCCTGAGACCAAAAATGCACCAAACTTTGACGGAACAGTTCTCAGAATTCCTGATAGCTGGGAATTTTATGTTTGGACCTACAGGTGCATGTGGGGTCCATCGATAATAACCTCTTTCATTTTTGGTCAACTCCATTCCGTTTGACCATGCCAAAATCAAACACATTGTTGCAAAATGCTTCAATTTGATGCAGTGGAAAGGTGCTAGGTGTGACATTTTTCATTCCATAGCTTGTGGGATCGAATGGACTGCACAGATGCGTCAGGGTGGGCAAGTAAATGCCAATGGAGGTCTTGTTTCATGCGCCAAGCATCCCAGTCCTTCCGGGCAAGAGGCTACCGGCAAAGTCCCTTAAGATCCCTGAGACCAAAAATGCGCCAAACTTTGACGGAGCAGTTCTTAGAATTCGTGATAGCTGGGAATGTTGTGTTGGACCTACAGGTGTACATGGGGTCTGTCGACAATAACCTCTCTCATTTTTGGTCAACTCCATTCCGTTTGATCATGCCGAAATCAAACACATTGTTACAAAATGCTTCAATTTGATGCAGTGGATAGGTGCTAGGTGTGACATTTTTCATTCCATAGCTCATGGGGTCGAACAGACTACGCCAACGCATCAGGGTGAGCGGATAAATACTAATGGAGGTCTCGTTTCGTACGCCAAGCTTCCCAGTCATTTCGAGCAAGAGGCTACTGACAAAGTCAAAAGTTGCTAGGATTGAAATTTTGCATTCCACAGGTCCTAGGGTCGAACGGATTACGCCAACACATCAGGGTGGGTGGGTAAATGCTAGGGGAGGTCTTGTTTTGTGTGCAAAGCATCGCAGTCATTCTAAGCTATAAGCTACCAGTAAAGTCACTTTACTGGTAGCTTACAGCTCAGAAGGACTGGGAGCCTTGGCACATAAAATGAGACCTCCCCTAACATTTACTCGCCCACCCCGATGTGTTGGCGTAATCTGTTTAGCCCCAGGACCTGTAGAATGCAAAATTTCAATCCTAGCAACTTTTGACTTTGTCGGTAGCTTACAGCTTAGAACGACTGGGATGCTTGGCGGATGAAACAAGACCTCCACTGGCATTTACCTGCCCACCCTAACTCATTGGCATAGTCCATTTGACTCCACAAGCTATGGAATGAAAAATGTCACACCTAGCACCTTTCCACTGCATCAAATTGAAGCATTTTGCAACAATGCGTTTGATTTCGACACGGTCAAATGGAATGGAGTTGAACAAAAATGAGAGAGCTTATTGTCGATGGACCTCACATGCACCTATAGGTCCAAACACAACATTCCCAGCTGTCACAAATTTTGAGAACTGCTCCGTCAAAGTTTGGCGCATTTTTGGTCTCAAGGATCTTAAGGGACTTTGCCGGTAGCCTCTTGCCCGGAAGGACTGGGATGCTTGGTGCACGAAATGAGACCTCCACTAGCATTTACCTGCCCACCCCGACGCATTGGCATAATCTGTTCGACTCCACAAGCTATGGAATGAAAAATATCACACCTAGCACCTTTCCACTGCATCAAATTGAAGCATTTTGCAATAATGTATTTGATTTTGGCATAGTCAAACAGAATGGAGTTGACCAAAAATGAGAGAGGTTATTATTGACGGACCCCACGCGCACCTGTAGGTCCAAACACAACATTCCCAGTTGTCACAAATTCTGAGAACTGGTCCGTCAAAGTTTGGCACATTTTTGGTCTTAGGGATCTTAAGGGACTTTGCTAGTAGCCTCTTGCCCGGAACGACTGGGACGCTTGGCGCATGAAACAAGACCTCCACTGGTATTTACCCACCCACCCCGACATGTTGGCGCAGTCCGTTCGACCCCATGAGCTATGGAATGAACAATGTCACACCTAGCACCTTTCCATTGCATCAAATTGAAGCATTTTGCAACAATGCGTTTGATTTCAGCACGGTCAAACGGAATGGAGTTGACCAAAAATGAGAGAGGTTATTGTTGATGGACCCCATGTGCACCTATAGGTCCAAACTTAACATTCCCAGCTATCACAAATTTTGAGAACTCCTCCATCAAAGTTTGGCGCATTTTTGGTCTCAGGGATCTTAAGGGACTTTATTGGTAGCCTCTTGCTCGGAATGACTGGGATGCTTGGCGGATGAAATGAGACCTCCACTGGCATTTACCCACCCACCCTAATGCGTTGGTGCAGTCCGTTTGACCCCACGAGCTATGGAATGAAAAATGTCACACCTAGCACCTTTCCACTACATCAAATTGAAGCATTTTGCAACAATGCATTTGATTTTGGCACGGTGGAATAGAATGGAGTTGACCAAAAATGAGAGAGGTTATTGTCGATGAACCCCACATACACCTGTAGATCCAAACACAACATTCCCAACTGTCACGAATTTTGAGAACTGCTCTGTCAAAGTTTAGTGCATTTTTGGTCTCACGGATCTTAAGGGACTTTGCGGGTAGCCTCTTGCCCGGAATGACTGAGATGCTTGGCGCACAAAATGAGACTTCTACTGGCATTTACCCACCCACCCCAATGCGTTGGCGCAGTCCGTTCGACCCCACGATAAGAAAAACAAAAAATATTGTTCTAGTTGACACATTCTCAATCATTGACATGGATGTTATCTTAGTACCATTCCTTTAGGCACAATATGAGCTTCCAAGGGAAGGCACAATTGTGAGGTTGGAGATAATAAAAAGTGCACCTCATTCACAATCATGTTTTACTTGTCTTCAATGATGATTCCTTGATTCAACTTAATTCCTTGATAATACATTTTAACCTCCTTGTCAAAGCGCACTTTCAAGGTTGCTTGAGGAAGAGCTAGCGCCTCAACATCTAGGCACACTTTTGGTGTTCTAGAAGCATGAACTAGCAACTCAAATAGTAAGGCACTCATTCTAGGTTGTTTGTTCAATAATTGGCGCCTTGTATTCTTTGGACATTCTTTCAACTTGTGGAGACAACCTCAACTTGCAGGATCAATTCATTATCAAGGCGCATATCCAAAGTCATAGAGATATGAAGTGGTGCCTCACTAATCTAGGTGCACATTTGATGGTGTAGAGAGGTAGATGTGCGCCCAAGTCATCATTTGATGCCTTCAATAACTATAAACTCCTTTGATGATGCATTTTATCCTTGCAATTCAATATCTAGCCTTAGGCGCACATTTTAGGTTGATCAATCATAATCTAGCGCCCTAAGTACCAAGGCATACTTTTAGGTTAGTTTGATAAAGGATTAGTGCCTTCACTTCTAGGTGCAAGTTTGGAGTTGAAATACATCAAAATAACAAGTTTCTTCATCACTTCATATTGTCACATGTTGTAAGCCATGTATGTGAAGATGTAAACATAGTATTGGTGACATGAGCAACACTACTACATATTCTTAAGTGTTGTAAATATGCATCTTCTTATTTAATCATGTGTTGTAAATGAAGGAATGCAATGATTGCAATATGTGCACAAAACAGAATTTTTGATAAGGATTGAAAGGAAATGTTAAGAAAATGCAATTGGCAGGTGTAAATCCAAAGTGTGGAAGCATAGACAAGGCATGTGAACAGTTTGGCATGACACCTCAAAGAGATGCTATCTCATGGAATGCAATGATTGCAAGATATGCACAAATGGATTTTTTGAAAAGGCTTTAGAAACTTTGAAGCAAATACAATTGGAACGTTTAAAACCAAATTCCATAACCTTTGCAAGCATTCTCCCTACTTGTGTCAAATTAGGATCTTATATATACATAAATGCATAATGTCATGAAAATAATTTGTATAGTGTATATATCAAGCCATATAGGCATGTACAAATAAAACCATATGGGTATATACAATGATATACATCGATAACATACAAAAGTATGTTTACAAAGCCAAATAGGCATATGTAACAAAATGTTCCAAAATCAAATCTCCTATGGATTGCTATCAAATAATCTATGGCTCTTGCTAGGCCATGAAGATGGTGAACCAGTCAATGACTCATCCTCTATCACTCATCGACTAGACCTCCTCGATAGAGATTTTTGAATTTCCACCTATTAATACAATCAAGCAACGTGCACATTAATATAGAATTTAATATTCAAAATATATAACATGACATAAGTAATCAATCACTTACCACTAATTGGTGATCCCTCTTGATCATTTGTTGTCTCTCTTCTTCTGTAGAGCTGGATGGGTAGGGGAGGTGACGTCCTGTGAGAAGCATGAACAAGCAAATTTAAGTAAATCCCAATTCTTTGCCAATGGACACTCTGCAACATCCATATCGCTACTACAAAACAGATATCTGTTTTATTATGTACATTTGGATTCTAGACTAGGGATTCATTTTATTATTCTATAAACTTGTGAATTACCATCTAATTTGAATGTTTACACACTAATCCACCTAGGTATCAACTTAATAAAGCTCTGGATATAATCCATTATTTGATTTGAGTAATCTTAATTTGGACACATTTGTGAAGACTCCTAAAGAGCCTGGACATACAATTGTAAAGATGATATAGCCTCCATATAAGCATAAAGATGATATATAATTTTAGTTTGTTGAAGGCCATGTAAATCAGTCATTGATGAGGACTCTGCTACACCTAAAGTTGAGTCCTTTGTTTGGAACTTTGAAGCATGCAAAGAGGTAAGTGACTTGTAATGCTTAAGTAAACACGAGTCTCAACATGATGTAGTTCAACTTGATGACATTTCTAAATATGATACATTTTAGTTTGTATTGCATGAGGACTTCCTTATTCATGCATATCAAATTTATAATTAGGTATATTTTTCTGAATTGTATGAGTTTGAGGCTTTCAATTTTTTTATTGAGTCACTTAAAGATGCTAGTAGCCATGTGAACATGATTAATATGGGATCCAAGAGTTGTCCTTTTCCCATGCATTTGGAGTGGATTGTTGGCCCTTATGATTGTTTAAATCATGTTGGCCTAGCATTTGAATAGTTGCTTCGTGACATGGATGGGAATAGATAATGTATAGACTTTATCACACTTTAGGGTTTTCCCATTATGCTAAAATGTTATAACTATCCACTTATTCTATTTTAGGCTATCATCAAATGAGGAGCTTCTAAAGGCAAAAATGTTGTCCCAAAAGAAGGCTCAATGTTATTCGTAAAGACATTAGATTGTTAAAATACAAATTCAAGATATTCCTTGAGCTATTTTAGTATAGAGAAGCAAAATTGCAATATATGACTATCCTAGGAATTAGAATGGTTGATCATAGGATATTCATGGCATTTTGATATTAATGGATGGATTGATGGATGTTTAGGGAGTTTAAGTTTAAATGTAATGTATGAGAATTCTTATTTATGAAGGATCTAAAAGGTCTTATGTCTTATTTGTAGGCCATTCAAGAAAGAAATGAAAAGATATCAAGGACTATCATAACACCTATTAGAATTAGGTGCATCAAAGGATTGTCATCCAAGACCTTACCACTATGGGAAGTTATCAAAACCATGTCATGTTTAAACTTAAAGGCTTTATCACCTCTTTGTCCCTATAGGCCTATTAGAATAATAGGTCACATTTTATTCATATACCAGGGTTGAGAATAAACACTAAGCATTTATAGTTATGGCAAGTGTAAATGGAAATAGATTACAACTTTAGACAATCTATCCTCTCCTAGATTGCACTGACTGAGTGGAAATTAAAAATTCCCTATCAATGTCCTTTATATACTGAAGGTATGGGTGAGAAAGGTAAACTTTGTATGTTGTAGACAAGGCCTCAAATATAAAATATATTATGACAATAACGATAAGGACTGTTAGGCATGAATGCTATCACTATTATAGATTGTCAAACCAACCATAGGCTGCCATAATAGTACACTGTTGACTATCATACCTTTAGGCATGGTGCCATGAACCTTATGAGTAGAATGCATTGGTATTTGTGAGAAATGTATTGCTTATGTTAAGAATAAGTATTTATATTGTTTGAACATCATCAAAAGGTGGACTACAAATACGACTTTGTCAAAGGAAAACTTTAGTGGCAAAAATCTAACTATGAACTATTGTGCCATCCAAGCACAATCATGACCAACATCAAGGGATAGTCAAGGCATGGGTGTCTTAAGAAACACAATTGAAATTGTCCATGGATATTTGAAGTAATTCGCAATATTCATGATCAAGAATCAACTCTGACTGTCTCAACAGTGGTAAATTTGGCTTCAAGACAATAAAAAATGAGCTTAGGGATTCATTATCACCAAGTAATAAAGAAGAGTAACCATAAGTGTTGACCTTCAATTTCATTATACAAGAGGATGAAGAAGGGGCCATAGTATTTTCATACCATAATACAACATACAAAAGGAAAATCATGAAGTCAAAACATGTGCAAAGGGTATCTATGTTAAAGAGGAGAGTTGTGAATGGACGATGACTATCACTATCAAAATAAGATATAGTCTCACTAAGGACAGTTAGGTGATTTGTGGATTGTCATGACTACAAGGCACGAGAATCTTGTGTATGAAGAGGAAAGAAATATAAATAAAAGAAGATTGAAGGATTGTTGCACCTGGGTACAATGATCCTAAAGGATTGTCATGCTAAAAGGATAGTCAACAGTACAAAGATTCATATTTCAAGTCTATCCTTAATCTCATTCACATTGTCCTAATGTTGGTTTGATTTGCATGGAGTGAGATGACACTATCCGGATTAATTGAAAAGGTGAAAGGATTTGGTACCAAATTTGGTCACAAGTGTAAAAATTACAATAAGCTTGAGAATATTGTTCACTAAACCTAGAACTATCACCAAGCAACATCTATTTCATAAGATGCGATCAACAAACATGTAAGAAAAATGGATATCAACCTTCTTAGTTATGCGTACTTGATAAGAGCCAATACTTTTCACAAGGAGTCATCAATTTTTAACTAAATATTCCATTAGAAATGGATAAAAAAATGTTCCCCCAAATGAGGAAACTAGATTGTTAATTAGAATTCTATGTGTAATGTGATATGAAACAATAGATACACCTATAAATGACCAACTAACTTTAACTTCTTGTATTATTGCCTGGATGTTTCAAATATGTCGCTTCTCTTCATCCAAAACCAATGGTACAAAATTTTTCATAGATCAAGGAAACGGATATCCATTTTCAGAATGGATATCTGTTTTCAGAACGGATATCTGTTTTGGAAATGGATATCCGTTTTCAAAATGGATATCCGTTTTGAGTTGCTTTTACCAAAGCAAAATGGATATCCGTCTTTCTTTGGTACGAAGCAAAACGGATATCTGTCTTGCTTTGGTACAAAGCAAGATGGATATCCGTTTTGGTTGTTGACTTTTTATGGATTCTTACATGTTTTCATGTTTCAGTCTCTTCTTCAACCTTCACCCTTCGTGCTGACGACTTTTTTTTTATGCAAAATTGATAAAACAAAAAGGGTTTATAGAAAAAATTGTTAGCTTTCTAAAAATATAAGATTTGTTTGGTTATCATTTTATTAAATAATTATTAATAATTTTCTATATACCGTGTGCCTGAAATCTTGATGGACACACTGATTGAAAAAAATCCATAACTTTCAAACCATTTCACCTTTTTGAGATCCGAAACCTATGTCACACTCCATGCTTTTCTGGCTATAGGTTAAAAAAAATTTGAATTTCAATTTTTTTTAATCGAGTTAGGTTGGCTGGAAAATTACTTTTTATTTTTTAAAAAAAGTCAGTAAAAAAATCATAACTAATTATTTTATTGGAAAAAAATTTCAAATAAATATGTGTCACATCCGGACATGAGTCCTCTACTTATTTTGAAAGTTTAAAAAAATATATATATATTTTTACTCATAGTTAGGTTGGCTGGACAGACACCGACTTTTTATTTTTTTCTGAAAAATTTAATAGCTCTTCTTTGAAATATTCAATTTTCAATAAGTAAATTTAGTTTTTTATAAAAAAAAATAGTAGCCTATAAACTAGATTCAATTCTCTACAAATTTCGTTCTTACATCTTTTTCAAATTGTGTAGATAATCCATTCAAATTTTCACATGAACTTGATAAATTCTGATTTTCTGTATTTTCATTGCCACTTAGAGGTATAGTTTGGCCCATCATGATCCTGCACATACCCACATGAGATTAAATAGCCATCTCATCAATCTGGAACATAAACTGGAATCTGCATCACAAGATCCATTCTTCTCGCACACGAACAGAAGAAAGGGAAAACTAATGGAGGGGCACTACATGATCTCCAGGTGTGGGACCCTGTAAGGAAATCAAATCTCCAGAGAGAGACTGGTTCCTTTGCTGAATGGGAGATTCAGGTATTTCTAAGACTAAACCTAATCTACCATTGTTGGGGAAAAGGGGAAGAAGGATAAAATTGAAATAAAAAATGGGGTGATACACCAGGTTTGAATATAGAACACTCATTGAACTAAAATGCACAAAATAACCAGATACAATTGATAAACTTACACAGGTCTAGCAGATTCTAACAAAGGTAAAGAGAAGAACAAGGTTGAGAGGAAATAAACATTCACAGGCAACCATCTATAAATTACACAGAGCTAAAAATAACATGAAGAGGTAAAAACAACCAGCATATATTAATTAGAAAGACATGGTTACAACAGAGGAGGGTTCTATTTGGAGTACAAAAAATGTCTCTATATCCAACCCTCATTACATCTTTTTACATGTATATCTAGCATTTCATTACATTGACCTAAATCATTCATTATCATAAATTTGCCCCATGGGCCCATCAGAAAATATCCCTACCAGAGGGAATGTCTATTTGCAAGAATTAACTGTAGAAAATCTCTTAGATCTTGAAGTAGCTGGGAGATATTTGTTTCCTTGAATGCAGGTAGCTGATTCATCATCTGCAAAAATAAATGCAAAATATCTAGAAATGGAGTAGCTGAGTAGATCAGATTCTACATTAATGGTTGAAGAAG
This sequence comes from Cunninghamia lanceolata, assembly GCA_027924645.1. Classification (NCBI taxonomy): domain Eukaryota; kingdom Viridiplantae; phylum Streptophyta; class Pinopsida; order Cupressales; family Cupressaceae; genus Cunninghamia; species Cunninghamia lanceolata. Next base: position 37,966,965 of record BSBN01000391.1, on the reverse strand, counting down.
ATATTCAAATATATTTTCTGCCAAAATTCCCTATATAGAGCTTTTACAACACTTTAAATATTCAAATTCAAATATTTAAAGCCTACAATAGATTACAAACTCTATTTTTACTGACTCTACACTTTCCTAGAAAATCTAACCTTTATTTTGCCTTATCGGCAAAATCTGCCCTTTACAAACCATTCTGTCTTTGCCTTTTGCATATTTTCATCTTCAGTCGACAACTTTTCAATTTTATAAACTATGGCTTGTTCTCCCATTTTTGCTCTTATTAGCAAAAATCCACTTTTCTGAACTATTCTTATTTTGTCATCTTTTGTCCTTATCGGCAAAATGTCATTTTTCCTAACCTTGCTTTTGGCTCCAACTTTTCTTCTTTGTTGGCAAAATCCTATTTTGCTAAACTTTGTCTTTGTTTCTTTTTATTGGAAAAGTTTCACTTTTTTGAACCTTTGGCCTTGTCTCTTTTTGCCTTATCAACAAAACTTGTCTTTTGCGAACTATACTTTGGTTACCCCTTTTGTCGGTGATTTTGCACTTTTCAAACCTCGGCCTAGCTTCAATCTTTTTTGCCTTATCGGCAAGGAAAATACACTATTATGAGCCAAGTGTGCTTTTTTCCTTATCAACAAAACTATCATTTCTTAAACTTTTCCTTTGGCCAACTCTTGCCTCTTTATCGATAAAACTTCGCTTTCATGAACTTTGCCTTTTGGTCTTATTTTTCCCTTTGTCAAAAAATTCTATTTTGCCAAACTTGATCGCTTCTACTTTTGTTTCTTTCTCCTTTATTGACAAATCTCCCTATTGGCAAACTAAAGAAATTTCAAACTATTTGGGGAGTTCAAACTTTCCCCGATTTGCCAATAGAGGGGTCTTTTTCCTTTCTTTACTTAGCCGATTTTATGTTTCCTATTTTGCCTTATCGGCAAAGTTTCCAATTTTTGAACCACGCCTTCCTTGTTGGCAAAACTTCACTTTGCCGAACCACTTTGCTTTGCCGATGTCTTCACTCTTAGTTTGCCTTATCAGAAAAATTCATGTTGATGAAACCTTGAAACTTCAAACTCGCCATGCCTTAGCCAAATTTTTCTTTATCGACCCATTTTCTCCTTCGCGGACCTTTCTTGCTTCTCTTTGTCGACGATTTGCCTTATCAGTGAACCATGAAGATTTCAAACTTTTGAAAAGTTCACATTTTTTTAGAATCACCGACAAAAGCTTTGTTTTAACTTTCCTCTGCCTTCCATCTTCCTTTATTAGGGATTCGCTCGATCAATGAACTTAAGAATTTTTAAACTTTTGAAAAGTTTGTTCCATTGGGAAAAAACCAACAAAGGCATTCTTTTTCCCTCTTTGCCTTAGCCAAAATTTGAAGACAACCTACTCACTTGGCCCTTTGTCAACAAATCACCGAATCAGCGAACTTGTGAAAATGTGAACATTTGAAGAGTTCGCGAAACATGGAAATCATCGATAAAAGGGAAAGACCTTTCCTTAGTCAAATTTTTAAGCCTTCGTGCCTTAGTTGACTAATCAGCCAGTCGGGGAATTTGTCGGTTCGCGAACTTGGACTTTTGCTCACATGTGTCTTCACCTCACCCTTCCCAATCCATGCACTTGTCCCATCTCATCCCACTCACCTATAAAATAATTTTTTAATTCATTCACATATCTTCATCTTCATTAATGCAAAGTCTTCCCAAGACCAAATCAAAAATTCAAAAGTATTGTGAGCCCTCCATCTTTGCTGATGAAACCCCATCCATTGATTTCACTATGAAATATCATCCATTGGATCTCATCTTTGAATTCCAACCATTGATCCAAAATCCTTCAAAAATCTATAAACAAAGAGCCTCTCCAAGCATTTTGACTCTAACTAAGAAGAATAAGGCAAAAATCTCTAAAATTATATTACTCTCATAATCTTACTACCATCATAGCCAAATTATCCTCAAATCATTGCCAATTTATTGGGCCCTCATTATGTTGGTTCACATTTAAGCAATCCACATTCAATTTGTATTGGGTAGAGCTAGGATTTGCAGCAAGGTGTATGCATTTCTTTCACCTTATCAAGGAGAGTAAAATGGAGTGAAGATTTGAAGGTATACTATTTGTTTATGTTTACTTTGCATTTCTAACATCTTTCCCCATTTTATCATCTTTAATTTCTATGGGTGTAGTATCAATTTTGCACCCATGGGACTAACCTGTAATAAGGAAATAATAATTTTGATGCGAGGAATGAATGATGACACAGAGTGCAATTGTTAGAAATGAAAGCAACACTACTTCAATGGAAATCTGATTCAAGATAAATTTTAGCAATCTTAAGTGTGCATTAACAATGGAGATTGTAACATAACATAAAACCCACTACAGAAAAGATGTCAAACATGAAGAACTCAACACAATGACACAGTGTTTACATGGATAAAACCCTTGTGGGTAAAAAAATCCACTAGGAAAGAGGCACAAGTTTGTATTAATCTCAACAAGATTGTACAATACATCAACTACACAACTCTCTACACAAGTCTTCAATCCGACAGCATTCCAGCAGCACCTGAGTACCTAAAATCTGTATTGTAGCAACAAATACATGGCAAATACTTATAGAAATATTTTCCAACTCCTCCTAGGCATTCACCTTCTCTCTCATGAGATTCTCCAACCTATAAACATTAATTACCATCTTACACTTGTCCAAAAACAACCATGTAAAGGTTGGTGGCCCAAGACTAAATTTTGCCTCTTATAGCATCTTATGACACGTCATAACTGTCATAGATTCCACAAAAGAGTATATTTCCAAGATAGGAACCTTGGGCTAAATATAGCAAATATACAACTAACATATCTGTCATATGCGTCATAGAATCTCAGAATCTTATGACAACTTGCAACTGTCATAAATTCACTTACCAAACATTATGACAGTTGTCATATATGCCAAAAATAGTATATTCCTCAAGGGAGCATGCCTACCCTCATTTAGTTTGAGTTTTTACATTTTCCAATAGTAAAAGTCACTCCATAATTACCTCCGGTTACTTCGAAATTACCCCTGCCAATGAAATTAGTACATCTCCTCATGGATAATTACAAATTACATATAATAAATGGAATAAATACAATATTGCGATTTACAAGGTTAATGGCACATTATCCCAACATTCTCCCACTTGACATTATACATTGTAAATCAACCCATAGGAAAACAAATGAAAAATAATTAGGCACTAGAAACAAGGCCCATGGCCTCTCTACACCATATGAACTTTTTTGTGCTCACATGCTTGGTCAATAAATCTGCAACATTCTCCTAAGTGTCTATCTTCTTCATCTCAATCTCTCCATTTGAAACCAACTCTCAAACAAAGTGATATTGAACATCAACATGCTTAGTCTGAGCATGATACATGGGATTCTTGGCCAAACATATAGCACCCTGGCTATCACAACCAATTTGAATGATCCTGCAATCAAAATCAATACCTGTACATAGTCTCCTCAACCAAACTGCCTCCGTAGAGACATGAGTAGTAGCCATATACTCTTCTTTTGTGGTGAACAAAGCAACTATGACCTACCTCTTACTCATTCAACTCATTACACCTCCAAACAGACTAAACACATAGCCACTAGTGGACCTTCGACTGTCTAAGTCACCTGCCCAATCTGCATCAACAAAACCCTATATGTCCAAAGATTTGTCAGCACTATCAGTACCAAAATAAACCAAACAATGATCAAGAGTACCTCCAAGATATTTAAACACCTTCTTCGCATAGTTCCAATGTTGTCTACCATGGTTAGACATAAACCTACTCAAAACTCCCACTTCTTGGGCAATATCTGGTCTAGTGCAAACCATTGCATACATCAAACTCCCTACAACACTAGCATATGGCACATTAGACATATCCTCAAGATCATCCTCAATCTTTGGACACATATCTAATGAAATCTTAGTACCAATGGGTAAAGGAACTCTAACTGGGTTACAGTCCTGCAAACTAAACCTTTGCAAAATAGTATTCACATACTTTGTGACAACCAAAGATTTCTGTTAACTTTGTCCCTCATGATCTCCATTCCCAAAATATACCTTGTAGCACCAAGATCCTTCATCTCAAATGCACCTGAAAGTTGGGCTTTAAGCTCACTGATCATACCCTTAGTATTGCTAAAAAACATGTCATCAACATACAAAGCAATAACTAGTATAGAATCATCAACACAATGAATGTTAACACAGTGATCCTCCTCGCTTCTAACAAAACCCAATTTTAAAACAAATGAGTCAAACTTTTGATACCACATTCTAGGGGACTGTTTCAAATTTTAGAGAGACCTCTTTAACCTGCAAACCCAATGTTCTTTTCCTTTTACTCAAAACCTGTAGGTTGTTGCATATAAATTTCTTCTTCAAGATCTCCATGCAAGAACACAGTCATAATGGATAAGAGAAATCTAATAGAACTCAATTTAGCAACAGGAGAGAATATTTCACCAAAATCAACTCCCTCTCTCTGGGAGTAGCCCTTGGCTACTACTCTAGCCTTCTACTTCTCCAATGACCCGTCTGCTCCAAACTTCTTCTTGAAGACCCACTTACATCCTATGGTCTTTCTTCCTTTGGGAAAACGAACAAGATCCCAGGTATTACAAGAGTCTAAAGCCATCATCTCCTATTGCATGGCTAACTGCCAAGATTCACTATCATCTACAGAAATAGTTTCCCTGTAGGATCTAGGTTCATTGTTAGTACTCAATAAAGCATATACATAATGAAAACCTGGTGGGCTATACCTGTCAACTAGATTTCGTTGTCTTGTTGATCTCCTCAAGGTTGGAGTAAGAGATTCTACTCGTTCTTATGCATGATCATCTGCACCAACATCTTATGTAACAATAGATTCATCTTCATCAGAACTACTCGAATCTTCTTCTTCTTCTTCACCCCCCAATCCATCATTATGTTCTTCTTGAGGTGTATCTTGCTGCTCTAAATCAAAGTGCACTTGCTTTACCTTTTCTTCTTTTTCTTTTGGCTGCTCAGGTTCATAAATAGCTCTAAGTTCCCTAAAAATAACATCTCTAGAAAAAGATAATCTTGCGGGTTAGTGGATTCCAAAGCTTATAACCTTTGACATTATCACCATATCTAATGAATGTACACTTTTCAGCCTTTGGATCCAACTTAGATCACTTTTCCTTAGGCAGATGAACAAAAACCTCACAACCAAAAACCCTTATATGTGAAATAGAAGGTTTCTTACCTATCCACACTTCACGAGGTTTCAAATAAAGAGCCTTACAAGGAGATCTATTTATCAAGTAGCAAGCAGTACACAGCCTCTGCCTAAAAACATTTATCCAACTGTGCATCACTAAGCATACTTCTGGCCCTTTCCATAGTTGTTCAGTTCATCCTTTCTGCAACACCATTCTATTGTGGTGTATATGGAGTCATCTTTTGTTTGATTATACCTGCATGCTTGCAAAACTCATCAAATTCCTTAGAGCAATATTCCCCTCCATTGTCAGATCTTAATATTTTTATCTTTAAACCTGATTGGTTTTCTACTAAGACTTTGAATTCCTTAAACTTAGTGAAAACTTCATATTTATGTTTCATAAAATAAATCCATGTATATCTGGATACATCATCAATGAAGGTGACAAAATAACGAGATTTCCCAATAGATTCATTATCCATAGGTCCAAACACATCTGTATGAATAATTTCTAATTTCTCTTTTGCTTTATTGCTTCCTAAAGGAAATGATTTTCTATTTTTTTACCAAACACACAATGCTCACATAAATCAAAGTTCTCATTAGAATAAGAGAAACTATCCAACAATTCTTTATTCTTAATAGTTTTCAGTACATTATTACTTGTGTGGCCCAATCTATGGTGCCACAACATACATGTACTTTTAGTAGTGGCCTCAGATACATAGGAGGCATTACAAAATGTAGTGGCTTCAAGCTTAAACAAGTTCCTGAATCTCTTCCCTTTTGCTACAACCAAGTTCCCTCTCACTAATCTGCAGCCATGCTTGTCAAATGTCACATGCATTCCCAAATCATTCAACTTTGAAACTGAAATCAAATTTCTAGCTAATCCAGGAACATGCAAAACACTAGGGAGGGTTTTAATCCTCCCATATCTGAAACACAACAATACCTTTCCTTTCCTGACAATTGGATATGAAGAGTTGTCACCAAGGTAGATATTACCTCCATCATATTCTTCATATGTGGGGAACCATTCCTTATGTGGGGTCATATGAAATGAGCATCCTAAGTCAACCAACCAGTGATCATTAGAAACATTTCATGTAGAAAGTAAAACATCTTCACCTACATTCGAGGACTTATCCGAAGCACTCTCCCATTGTTTCTTGGGGTTTCTGCACTCCTTCTTCACATGTCCCCTTTTACCGCAGTTCCAACACTTAACTCTATTCTTTTTACCAGGAGTCTTGGATCAGCCCTTGGACTTGTCCTTAGCCCCTTTCTGATCTCCTTTAGGTCCCCTTTCATTAGACCTTCCCCTGACACTAAGAGAATCCCCTAAACTATTTGAACTCTTTTTCCTCAATTCCTGTGGCAATAGCACTGAAACAAGAGCATCCAACTTCGGATCCACAAGGTTAGCAGTGATAGTCTTCCAAGACTCAAGTAAAGAACAAAAAAGTAAGATACATTTATCTTCGTCACTAACCTCAACATCTACTGAATCAAGTTGACTCAATAACAAATTAAAAGAATTTAAATGCTCTGCAACTAATTCATCTTCCCACATTTTCATGGAAAACAATTTTCTTTTTAAATAAATTTTATTTACCATACTCTTGGCTTGATAGATCTCACCCAACCGATTCCACAACTTGTGTGCGGTCTCCTCCTTTGCGACATTCAACAGGACAGAGTCTGAAAGACACAACCAGATGATTCCTCGTGCCTTCTTATCCAGTCTATCCCACTCATCTTGAGAGGTCCATCGTCAGGTTTCTTCTCTTTTTGAACAACCAACCATTGGTTTATTTTTTCCAACAAACCTTCCATTTTGAGCTTCCACAACTCATACCCTGTTCTGTTGAACTTCTCAATGTCCAATCGAGAGGTTGATGCAACGGTGGATGTAGCCATAATAACAACACAAGATCTGCAAAACAAATGCAACCAAATCTCCCATTACAGCTACATCTTCCACACTATCACCCAAGAGTCAAAGTTGGCCAAGCTCTGATACCAAATGTTAGAAATGAAAGCAACACTACTTCAATAGAAATCTGATTCAAGATAAATTTTAGCAATCTTAAGTGTGCATTAACAATGGAGATTGTAACATAACATAAAACCCACTACAGAAAAGATGTCAAACATGAAGAAATCGACACAATGACAGAGTGTTTACATGGAGAAAACCCTTACGGGTAAAAAACTCCACCAGGAAAGAGGCACAAGTTTGTATTAATCTCAACAAGATTGTATAATACATCAACTACACAACTCTCTCCACAAGTCTTCAATTCGACAGCATTCCGACAGCACCTAAGTACCTAAAATTTGTATTGCAGCAACAAATACATGGCAAATACTTATAGAAATATTTTCCAACTCCTCCTAGGTGTTCACCTTCTCTCTCATGAGATTCTCCAACCTATAAACATTAATTACCATCTTACAAGCATCTTACACTTGTCCAAAAACAACCATGCAAAGGTTGGGGGCCCAAGACTAAATATGGCCTCTTACAACATCTTATGACACGTCATAACTGTCATAGATTCCACAAAAGAGTATCTTTCCAAGATAGGAACCTTGGGCTAAATATAGCAAATATACAACTAACATATCCGTCATATGCGTCATAGAATCTCAGAATCTTATGACAACTTGCAATTGTCATAGATTCACTTACCAAACATTATGATAGTTGTCATACATGCCAAAAATAGTATATTCCTCAAGGGAGCACGCCTACCCTCATTTACTTTGAGTTTTTTATTTGCCAATAGTAAAAGTCACTTCGTAATTACCTTCGGTTACTCCAAAATTACCCTTGCCAGTGAAACTAGTACATCTTCTCATGGATAATTACAAATTATATATAATAAATGGAATAAATACAATATCGGGATTTACAAGGTTAATGACACCTTATCCCAATAGCAATAAATGTAAATTGAGTGGGAAAATGTGTAGAAATGGATAATGTATGGCTAGATATATGGTAATACACATAAATGGGGATGAGTGGAAAATTGGGGAATGAGCCCAACTTCACACAAAATTGTGTAATTTATCAATATGTAATTGCATTAAGACATTATCTCAAAATAAATCCAAAACTAATTAAAAATTAATATAAATGTATAAATATCACCATCACAATAAATTATTTAGAACACTTATAAAAAATTATCTGTATCTTAGTTATTACAAGTCCTAAAAAATTAGATAATATGTATAATTAATTTTCTAAGGGTCATACTAGGAACTCCTAGAGCCTTTGTAAAACATGGAGATTATACAAGATGCAAAAACCTCGAGGTTCTTTGAGGTTCTTACTAGAAATATGTATATTGTGTCTAAATAAGGTATATTTATCACTAAGGACAATAATGACATACTAGTAAAGAAATAAAATATCATAAACTAATGATATTTATAAAATAATATGAGTCGCCATTAGCACTTGACGAGTTGGAGAATCTTTCCCATTCACAAATGTAGGTGTATAAATTGGGAAGTGGCTATTCTCTATACAATTTGTACCTATGATCGTCAAATACACGTGTATGACCATCATACCTATCTTGTCACCTTGAAAATACTTGAATATTTTTTGAAGTATGTTATTATATATGAACAATGATGACAATTACTCACATTTATTTTAAAAGTAAATGATTTTTTCCTTTGACGAATACTTCCTATTTAACTTATATTAAAAAAGCAATAAATAATACATATTCACAAAAAAGGGCAGGGTGGTAAAAAGGCACACCCATGAAGTTAAATCCTTAACAGATGATCAAAACACAAAGTTTTAAATCCTTAATAGGTGAACAAAAGCCAACAGAATAACAAAGGGCCAAGCTTGGAGAAAACTAAGCAACAAGAGTAACACCAGTAGAGGGAGGAGGATCCTGATCATCAGGTTTCCCCCAAACATTTCCAAGGGTGGTATCATTAATGGGCTCCCAACCATCAAGAGCATCAGTACCAACTTCATTCTCCTCGGGAGGAGGTTGAGCACGAGCTGGAGAAATAGTGAGCTACAGGGGAGGGAATTTTCCTATGTCAGTTCAAATAGCATCCTGTCGAGGAGATGGCGGTTTGGAAGGTTGAGACCATCCTCCACTAATAGTAGAATCCCGGGAGGGCTGAGGGCCATAGGAATGAGAGCCATGATCTCCACGATCACCACGGTTGCTCTGATCATGTCGAGAGGACTGACTACGACCACACTAACACCCTCGAGAGGAGGTAGAGTTAGGCAGAACCTGAGCAACAGTACAAGGGGCATTTTCCCAATGGTCCAACAACTCCTTGAGATGGGAAACTTCAAGTGCAACTTTGCTAGTTTGCACTTGAATCTGCATTAGAACATTAGAGAAAATAATAACTTTAGTGTACAAAGAAAAATACTTATTAGCAGAACAATGAGTGAAGTAGCAACATTTCTATCCTTCCAAATGCTAAAAAGAATTTCCACCCTGAAAGCATGCCAAATCTGAGAATATTTGTGAGGGAGATAGGGCCATTCGCCAAGTAAGATCATATGCCAAGAGAAAGGAGCAGGGTTGAAAAGTTTGAAAAAATCATGGATCCAATTCCAAGCTTCCTGAGCCCATGGGCAAAACCAAAAAAGTGCTTGAGAGACTCAAGCTACCCACAAAATGGATAATGAGGAGTGATTATGCCCATATGAGCCAGAGGAATTCCTAAAGGAAGGCCTTGGTATAACAGACATCGAGTGAAATGAACCAATTTAGGCTTCACCACAGTAGACCAAACGCATTGAAACCGTCTGTGCCAAGTCCTGCAAGAGGACTGAAGTTGCCAACGATGATTCAGCTGCTCCACCATATGCAAGTGGGAAGAGAACCAGGGACAACCTTTGGAAGGTCTGTAATGCTGAAAAAGAGTGTCTGGATATCATTTCCAATCCTTCCGCCAAGGTTTGAGAGATCTAACTCCTAACTTATGAATCATTTAAGGAGGAATATCATCAATAATTGACGAGTAGGTCTCTTGATCTATGTTTAAGAGACTATATTTCTCCCTGAATTTAGGCCAAGACAAGAAATTCTTGGTGGTCCTATGCAAGAAGTCAGGCAAAACACGAATCCCATGTTTGAAAATTTTTAAGGCATGAACCCAAGGCAACTTAGCAAGCGGCATGTCTTGAATGTTGAGAACAAGAGACCACCAAATGGATTGGTGATTAATGGATAATCCATTACGAAAATCTTCTCCAACCCATTGAAGCTAGGGTTTGAGGGCTTCCCAAACCTTCCAAATGCTCTTGATAACAAACGTGCCTTGAATAGAGACAAAATCTCTCGTAGTGAGGAGAGTTCATATATCCAAACATTTTCAAGCCCAACGACCTGTACCAGTAAGACAATTTTTTTTTTGACTCGCCACAAATAATATTAATATATACATAATGAACATAATACATTTTATTGGGAGAACCACTCCCTATAAATTGCCCCATATTGCCCCGGATACGGCCCTGTAATTTAGTGTACTACCCTCCAAATTTGTCTGGGAATTCGGGCGGCTCACGCATTACACACTGCAGTACACAACCAGACAAATTTCCGAACACTATTAGTACGGCAGTGTGTAATTTAGTGTACTACCCTCCGTCGCAACTAAATAAGCAAAAGTGTTTTCTGGTAACGAGTATTAATGGAGCTTCTCTCAGAATTGATACTCGGATAAATTGTATGATACACGCACAATAGAAAAGGATTCCATGTCAATGCTATTGTCGGTAGCCATGGAAATGGATTAACACGCAGATTTTTGTTAGTAAAACAAGTCGGAAAGTAATTGTTATCAGCCGCATCTATTTCTGTCTCTGCTCTACTCAAACTCCAAACTTTTCTGCAAGGATGCGCTTTCCATTGTAAGCGTTACAGGACTCTTTCTGGGTAACGATAAATGACAGACTTTATAAAAACGGATAGAATGCATACATGTTGATATTCATGCAATCAGAGTGGCGCAGCGGAAGCGTGGTGGGCCCATAACCCACAGGTCCCAGGATCGAAACCTGGCTCTGATATCAGATTATACATGATCAGTTGTGGCTTCCGTTACTTTTCACCTTTGCAAGTTGTACGCTGGCATGGATTTATTATGCAACGATATATTAACATTTTGCAACGATGTTTAACTGGTAAAATCCTTGAAATCTAAGTCTGCTCGGGCAAAAACGTGGCAGCGAAGTAACCTAAGCTAAACAAATCAGATTACGACATTTAGAGTTCTACTTTTTTGAAAATTGTGATTGATTGAATTGAAATAAGCACAAATAGCACATAATTTTTACAGGTGTGGTAACAAAGTTATGTGTTGTGTAGATGTCACTGAGAAGTAAATTTCATTGGGGTGGTGGCGCAGTTGGCTAGCGCGTAGGTCTCATAGCTATCGTTGAGTAATCCTGAGGTCGAGAGTTCGAGCCTCTCTCACCCCATTATTTTCTTCATTTTATGAACGTAATGCTGAAATTTCCGGACCCATGCCATTCCCATTCTGTTTTGGGTCCATTTTCATGAAATAATTTAATATTATAATTGTTATTAAATATTATAATTATTTAATATATTTTAATATTTAAGTTTGATTTTTAATATTTTTTTTATATATTTGTTTTATTATTAGTTTAATTTTTATGTATTTATTTAAAATTTATAATTTTATGTCTTAGGTTAATTTTATAGTGTTTGTCATTTGAGATGAAATCTATAATTTTATGTCTTAGGTCAATTTTATAGTGTTTGTCATTTGAGATGAAATCTATAATTTTATGTCTAAGGTCAATTTTATAGTGTTCGTTCTTTGAGATTGACTTTTAATTTAAAAACTTCAAATTTTAAACTGTTATGTTCTTTTCCATTAGTTGTTTGGGGTCAATTTGGCCATTTAAGATTGACTTTGAATTTTAAATTTTCAAATTTTAAGCTGTTAATTCTTGCCCTTTTCCCCTAGTCGTTTGGAGCCAATTTGGTACACGTTTGTGTTCAAGACATTCATTTGTGTAAAGGAATACTCAATCATTTGAAACATATGGAGAACAAAGAGCATTCATTCTATGAACACTTCAATTTGGAGCTTAACATAAACACATCTACATTAGAATCGACATGTAAACAATGGCACACTTGCTTGTTGTTGGAATAAATATGTGTCCTTATGTAAATTCAAATATCAAAGATTGAGGTGAATTTGGTTTTAGAAATCCATAATATGCTAGATTGATTTTGTAGGTTATAAGAAAATTTTGCACATCAAATCACTTTGGCAGCACTAGGGTTCAACCCCAAGGAGTTCAAATTTGACTTGCAGAGAAATTTAAGACTCTTTTAATTCCAAGACAGTGTGCACCTTGAGAGCATTATTTTTTGGACTATGACAAATCAATTCTGCACAATATTGATACCACCCTTCATCACTATGGTAAGTGCCCTATCCATTAAATCTAGGTACATTGTGTTTTGTTTGTATGCACTTATTTAATTAGCCTATATTTACATAAATAAGATTTTATTCCCTTACATTTTGGTGAACTCGTTAGGGTTTAATATTTGTATTTTTTTATTTCTTTATCACTTTTCAAATCTTATTAGGGTTTGTGTTCTTATTTATTTGTACTCTATTGCTATCTCTTTTCTTGTAGGGTTTGTGTTTCATTGTGTGATTTTTTTCGCCAACTCTACTCACACTTGGATTCGTTTTTAGGGTTTCATTTTCATATCCCACATACCACTAATTTTTCTTTTTCTAATTTTAAAATTTGAAAGTGATTTATATTGCTTCAAATGTCTTCCTATCTCTTATAGTTGTATTGCTTTGTTTATGCCACAAGCTACTTAGGTCCCTAATATTCAATTAAGAAGAAGTGCTCATCTTAATCCTACTATGGTTACTCACTCCAATGATAATGATATCTATTAAATGTATTCTCATGTTGAGAGTCATTTAGATGACCAATAAGACTACGATCATGATGCCCATGTGAATCAACAAGATTTTGCACAAGAACTTGCTATTTTAGCTAATGGTGAGAATCCAAGACGATTAGTAGATGCATTCATCACATGTTTATCAACAAGCCATATGGATTGCAGGTATTACAAGCCATTAATGCTAAATTTGCTTTGTCTACCTTCTTGTTTAGTGCATCTACTTCCCCTCCATCTTCAACTATACCCACTTTCACTATTATATCTTTTCACAGTGTTCATCATTTCTGTCATGCCCATAATTACACATGTACATAAGCATCACACAATTTTTTTTTAACACTTAATAGTTTGTCACACTACACATGGTAGTATTTCATGTGCAACACTCAACATCATTGCACACACAAAACACTCAACATCATTGGACACACAATATAATGAAGGCACATTGCATTAAGTGAGGAATATAGATTCTACTAGTGTGAGTGACGTAGAATCCATTTCCGTTCACCCTAAAAAGGTGGAGGCAACCTATCAAAGGTGTGATATCACTTCTCATGATGTCCCAAGGGGTAACCTTCATGGTGTATGTGTAAGAAGATGGGGGACCAAAAACTGGCCAAAAACTATTTTTTGGTCAAAATAAATTATAATGCATCGTGTTATAAAAACCATAATGCACTCACATTATAATGCGATCATGTTATAAAAACCATAATAGACTCACATTATAATGCAATCATGTCATGGTTTGGTAGTGACAAGCCTAAGGTTTAGTCACTACCAAGCCACAACATGAGCACATTATAACTGTTGCCCCTCAGTTGTTGTCCCTTATGACAAATTCACAACTTGATGGCAGTTGATTGGATATATTGTGGTATATTTGACTTATTTCAGTTTGGTTCCAGTTGATATATGCATGTGAGTGACATCATGTTGTTGGCTTAGTTCAGTGGATTCACTTGATTCACTTTGTTGGTTTAGTTGATTGTTGTTTGTTGGCATATGGCATATGGCATATGATATCATGTTGTATCAGTTTGGCACATGATTTGACATCACAGTGGCATAAAATTTGACATCACAGTTGGTAGCAGATTGATACTCAGGGTGACATGTTGATATTGGTATACCATACCCTTTGATTGAATTATAAACCATCAATACATTAAAGGTTGATTAAGGTTTATCTAAGGGTATTCTCTTGAATTGTTTTTAAAACTTAAAAGGGGGATAATTGTTTATCACAACCTTGCATACCTAGTGAACACAACACTCTTTGAGGAACTCTCATCAGGCACGTTAAGTTACTTCACTTGCTAGGTAGGTTGTCGGTAGTGAGAATAGGTAAAAAGGATGTGTTTTTGGTCGATGATTGACGGGCTTTTTTAGGGCTCATTAATATTTAGGTCATATGTTTATGCATTGGGCATTTAAAGGAAGTTTGTTTCCCATAATGCAAAGTTTGTAGCTTCGAATATGAAGCTTCTTAACCTAGGGTTTGAAAGTTCAATGCCATCATGAAATCTTATGGCATAATAGATGGTATCTTCCTATGGATCTGAATGATGTGACATAGTTGGTTCGTTGTTTTAGTTGATTCTTTGACTTTAGTGGACTTACCAGGTGATATCTTTCTCTCATTTTTTTACTTTGCTATAACTGCCATAAGGACCTCTCGAGGGTTTACATTTCTTTGTGAATAACCAGTTAAGATTTGTTGACAATTATTCATGAAACAACAAAGGTATACAATTTTGCTTTTGTGGGTATATGATTCAATACTGTTGTATTTAGTTATAAATGTGATGAGCAAACCCATGGGGTAATCTATGGTTGAAACTAGGGTTGCTTGCTCGAATCTTTGAACAATTGTTTTACCCTTCATTAGGTTTCTTGCATGGTTATCAAGGACAATTTTTAAAGATGTTTCACAAAGCTTTCTTTAACTCTATGCATAGTCTTGAACTTCATGCTTTGCAGTTTCTTACCATAGTTGAGGATGCAGTTAAAAGGATTCATTTATCTCTTATGGGTCTATTCAACCATATGCTTGCTTTAACCACCTTGTTAGTTGAAAACTACCTAAGATAGTTTCATTGCTATAGTTATGTTTTCAAACTATTTGTAGAGAGAAAGAAAGGCTTTGGATAAGAAATGAATCATACTGGTTATAAATATCTGATGTAATGTTGAGAATAAGTAAGATAGAGTGCATTATTATTGATATCATATCAGAGTTGTTGGGTTTTTAGAGAAACAGAGTGTCCCTCTGTAATTGATTTTCACTATTCATTATAATGATTGAGGCAAGCCGGTGAGGCAAAAAAGAACACAAGCCAGTGAGGCAATATTGAAAAGTCAGTGAGACACATTTGTAGCTAGTGAGGCAAGTTTATTCAATAAGCCAGTGAAGCACTTATACTGAGTGGTTTTTCTACCCCAAGAGGGTTTTCCACTTCTGAAAATATTTGTCATATGGTGTCCTTTTGTTTGATTCATTTATTCTCTGTCATGTGTTAATATTTATTATCAGTTTCATATATTCATAGCACATGTTTATTTATCTCATTGATACACTGGTACATTTATTAATAAGCACTCAAATCTGCATTTTCTTTAGTTGTTTAAATCTGCACTAAAGAAGAAAAATTTGTCTTGTTTCCTATAACACTAATTAACCCCCCCTCTTAGTGTTACTAAGTACTCCAACAATAACACACTCACGTTTTAAACTACTTAAAAGAAAAAAAAGTCATGACCTCATTCTCTCATCTTCCCTAAAATGCGAGTATGCTTTTCTATGAGCACATTTTTAGCCTCTTGGAGCTACTTCGACAAAGGAATCATGTTTCCATGACATGCAAGAGGTGAGTTCAGTGAACTTTCTAGCAATTTTAATTAAAATAAAACATTTTTATTTTTTGTTTGTGTTGATTTTGTTGATGTACAAACCCACACCAACATGGAAATGTCGCAAACGTGGGACATGACTTGTGAGATAGCCTCTGAGATTTTAGAATTCGTCTCTTCGTATGATCTTCAAGGAATTTACTTCAAACTTTTCAAGAAAAGAGAAGAAAATAACTGAAAGGAAATCCTATCTAATAGGCAAAATGCCAAATTAAACCCTCTTATCCACACATGACTAACTTGAACAGGATTTATAATCATGAAACAAGATAAATACAAATGCAATAATGAAAGGCAAAAATTTACACAATCATTAGCTTGCACGAGATTAATTAGTTTCCTAAATTTACAAATGAAGACTACATACACGGGATAAAAAGGCAAAGATAAATTTACTGACAAAATGAATAGACCACAATAAAATAAACATTCATTTCATTTACAAAATAGATTAACAAAATATGTAAAAGGTTGAATGCATAGTTATAAGATTGTTATTGAGCTCTGTTAATTACAAAATATTTTCCATATAAATCTAATTTCCAAAAAGATTTGCTAGTAAAAGATGATCTCCCCATTTTTAATGAACAATACCAAATTTTATAGAAGAAAATGAAGAATATTTTCATAATAGAAAAATCCCAAAAAAATTCCTTCTCGAATGCAAAATCTCATCCCCAATCAACTGAAGCCTTCTTGGCTTGCATCTCTTTTTGTTGAGTTCTTCATTTGGTTTGCTTGTAGCTTTTCTATATATTTATGACATGCAAAAACAAAGCCTTCACTTTTTGTTTTATTTAACTTTTCGTAGCTTTTATTTGTTTTTCCATACCCCCTTATCTCATAATTTTCTTATCTCTTAAAAAAGTTTTAATACAAACTATTTAAAAGACTTCACATAAAGTGGTGTAATCTTATCTTCATGTGAGAAAATAGTTTAGTTGATTTACCAAGCCCACATGCCATCTTGGTTTAGGTTAACCAATGGTGCAAAAACTACATAAAACTACTTCTGACATTGGTTGGAGGAAATGCTGAGTTGCCAAAGATATGGCACAATGTTTAGAAGTAGGTACATCTGAAGGTTTTACACATGAGCACCATTGGCCAAATTAATATTGATTTGGAAGCAAAGACTAATGGCACACTTAAATGACATTGACATCACTAGAAGCTATCAAACAAAGTGCCCTCCATTGGATTTTATTTCCATCTGATGGTTGCTGAGGGTTGTAGCTATGCCTTGTTTTCTATATCTCTTTGTAGCTCCATGATGACATTAAAATGGATGCATACTAACTTCTATGTGTGTGCCCATCTTATTTGGGCTATGTAGAAGCTTTGAAATGCTTCCTTTGATGGATTCTAGCTGCGCCACATTAACATGGATCGCTCCATTATTGGACGTTGCACCTTGATTTTTCCTCTTCTAGTAACATGGAAGAGATTACACATTATACCCTAGTAAATATTTTAAACACCATTAAATTGGATGCATTGTATTTAAGGAGGCTTGCGTAATATAATAAGAATTGTTCTTAATCTGAAAACACCATGCTCCATTATGTTGGCCGCTATCCTTTGCTCTACTTTAGTGTTGTGTAAGAATTTTGTTGCTATGCCTTTGAATGCTTGTGCACTCATTATATGTTGTTCATGTTTCGTTATGATGGCTAAATCATTTTTTAAAGGTTTGTAGTTCTATTTTGGAGGCTTCGATAGGAGTTTGGAGAGATGCGTAACACTGAATAGTTTTGTCAATGTTTTATGTACTGTTGTCTACTTGGAGGAGTGGAGGGGGACTTTGCAGTGCTACGTACGATTCTCATATGGCCGTTGAATGTGTTAATAGCATATTATAATGGCTTGCTCCTTTTTAGAAGCCTCACACCATTAAAAATGGTCATTCTTATTCTGATGCTTGCATGCTTCTTATTCTGGCTGTGCAGGAATTTAGAAAGGTTGTGTTGGAGTTTCCTTGGTTGCGTTGAATTCTACTATGGTGCGTTGAGGTTGGGAGGACCTACACTATGTATTTTGCACTTCATTTTACCTCCATAATCACATGAGCTCTGTCTTTGAGCAATTAACAGATTCTTTCTACCATACTATGAATTCATGGGTTTCTAGACTATGAAAAACCATGTTTTACAACTTCCCAAATTAATGTGAGAAATTTTTAAAATTGGAGTGTAAAAATTACACTATAGTTTTGGTGACTTGTGGGGAAGTGTTATTGTACATGTCAAACCTAGATCAATTTCCTTAAGTTCATTGGGCATCAAAGTCAAGAAACTAACCATCATAGTGTATGAACCTGCAATCCACTGAGTCAGACTGTGAAATCTCAATGCTAAGGAAGTAATGCAATAAACCCAAGTCAATCATGTCAAATTTATCTTGAAGAGTTGACTCACTGTTCCAATAGAAGATGAACTATTGGTGATCAAAAGATCATCAACATATAGTACCAGTGTCAGTAGTGAATCATCCTACTGCCATAGATAAACATTAGGATCTAAATGGAATCTAATAAAATCTGAAGCTAGGAGGTAGGAATCCATCTTGGCATACCAAGCCTGAGGGACTTATTTGAGGCCATAGAGATACTTCCTAAGTCTGCAAACTAAGGATGAATCCTAAACAAACCTAGGTGGTTGTTCTGTGTAGATCTCCTCCTCAAGTTCTCTGTGAAGAAAGACACTCTTTACATCCATCTAATGCACATCCCATCCATGTGTGGTGGCTATAGCAAGAGTGAGTCAAATCGAAGTCATTTTGGTGATGGGTACAAAGGCCTTTATGTAGTCAATGATAGCAACTTGTGAAAATCCTTTAGCAACCAATCACACATTATACTTATCAACTAACCAATTTTCAACAAACTTAGTCCAATAAATCCACCTACATCAAATTGTCTTCCTTCCCTTATGAAGAGAAGTCAAATCCCAAGTGTGATTTCTGATTAAGGAATCATATTCCTCATTCATAGCAATATCCCACTCAGGTATGCCTAATGCCTCTTGAAATGTCTGTGGATCAGAGGTCGAGGCAAAGAAAGCATGTAGCCCCCTAATAATATGATTGTATATGTTTGTCATTTAATGAATCTTGTGCCCACATATCTACCCTGTGAAGTGAATTTGTAGCCTAAGATGTGGGTGACTCAGGTGTTGAAATATCAACCTCCAAAGCAATCCCAAAACTGGATGAAGATGAAGCTTCATCACTATCCACACTATCATAACTGGAAGAAGAAGAACACACTGCCTCAAGAATCTATTGTGAATAATCTAAATCATCAGAAGAATCATCAAGGTTTGGTGAGTCCACAATATGAGGAGAAATGTCAACCATAAAGTTTCTCTTGAAACTTAACACTTCTCTCAATAAACAACTCATGTGTGGTCGGGTGAAGCAGGTGATAACCTTTCACACCATCTGAATAACTAACAAAGATGCAAGTTTTGGATTGTCGATCCATTGCGTTGAGATGCTCTTTTGCTATGCATGCCATAGCAGGAGATCACAAGACCCTAAAGTGCTCAACTACTGGTTTCCTACCTTTCCAAGATTCAAAGGGAGTTATACTCTTCAAGGCTTTATGAGGGACTCTATTCTAAATATAACATGCGTTGTTGATTGCTTCTGTCTAGTACTGTGGTGTAAGCCCCTTGGAGTTAATCATAGAGTTAGCCATCTCTTTGATCTATTCTTATGTTCTACAACACCATTTTGTTGGGGAGTATAAGGAAATGTGCACTGCAAATTTTTCAAAATGGTTGTTGACATACTCACCACCATTAATAGTTCATAGAACCTTGATGACATTCCTTGACTGTTTCTCAGCAAGAGACTTGAAGTATTGAAAGAAATTGAAGACTTCATATTTCTATTGAAGGAAGTAGACCCATGTGAATCTGGAGAAATCATCATGAGAACATATATTTGCCTTTGTAAAAGATGGATGGGGAAAAGCCCCTGAAACATCACTGTGAACAAGCTCCAAGACTTGTGTTGCCCTCCATGATTTGTCTTTGTCAAATTTCTCTTTAGGATGCTTCCCAAGGGCACAACCCTCACAAAGACCTTTAGAGAATCTAACTCTTGGAAACTCGGTGACAATATCTTGCTGATAGAGTTGCTCAAGGTAGCGGTAGTTAAGTTGGTCAAACCGCTCATGCCATAATTTGCTAACTCCATTTGAATGAGTAAGCAATGCTTTTGGACAAATATCAAGTGCAAAATGGGAGGTGTATAACCTAGATTGGTGATCTACACTCCATATAGCTAGCAACTTGTTGCTCTACAATTGTCTGATCTCAACTAAATTTGGAGAGAAATGAATGCTCATGCCCTTCCCTATATGAGTTATTTGATACACTGAAAGGATATTAGTTGATAGTGAAGGAACACTTAGAACATTTGTGAATGTTCCTCCTTCAACTTCAATAGACCCTCTCCCTGTAATCGAACTTAAAGTATCATTGCCCAAGGTGATAGTAAACATATTTGATGGTTTTAAGGATGAAAACTCAACTTGGGAAGAACCCATGTGGTGTGAGGCAGCAAAGTCTATGATCCAAGATGGAAATGAAGATGCTATAGCAACTAGGGCCTTGCCCTTTGATTTCTCTTTTTCCTTAGAATTTTCTTGGGTTGATGAGGATGCTTTGATGGAATTAGGTACTCCTATATTATTCTTCTTGAGAAGATGAGAGAGGTTATCTATTTGTTTTCTCATGCATTGATGCTCATCGTGCCCATTTTTTTACAAAAGGAACACTTAACTTTCTCTTTCTTGGGTTTCCCCTGTTGAAGAAAGTTTTTTGTTTTGGAGTTCTCAGAGTTTTGTTCTTTCTTAGTTTTCTTGTCCTTCTAAGTGTTATGAACTTTTTCTCTTTTGAAGTTGGTTCTTTCTCATTCCCAACAATGAAGGCTTGAGGTTTGATAGACTTCAATGTGCCCATCTGAATTAACTTGTCTTGCTCCCTTGTTAAGTCGGCAATAAAATCATCATGAGTGGGCATCTTCCCTATGGCTCCAAAATCCCTTTTGGTAGAGTAGAAAGTGGAGACGAACACAAAAAATTTTGGACCTAATTTGGATAGCACAAAGAGAACTAATTGATCCTCCTTTTTATCTATTCCACATTCTTTTAATTGCAACCTCAATGATTTAAATTTGGTGAAATAATCCTCAAGATTTGTAAAGTTGCTAGGACTTAGACCTATGAGTTCATTTTCTAACTCATGACTCTTGAGTTCATCAACCTTCCTGAATAGTTTTTTGAGGGCATCCCAAACTTGGTTGGGTGTTTACAAGGCCTCTACATGGGATAACAATTCAGAAGACAAGTTTCGACATAAGAAACTAAAGGCTTGATCACTTTTATTAAACCACTTTTCTTTGTTCTTTATAGCATTAGATTTCTTTTCTATACCCATTGCCACCCTAAACAATACTTTATTCTTAAGAACAAGTATAACTTTTAACTTCCATTCATGATAGTTTAAAGATGTTAGAGGCGTGATAGTCACATTAGAATCCATGTTTAGAGTTGTTGCAAATTTGTTTAGAAGTGCAGAGATAGAAATATAAAGAAGTATGGAAGTGAAAGAAAAGCACAACACAAATGCACTTCTCTAGGAAGTGTGAAAGTGAACACTACACAAAGACACCCCCTTGATTAATATTTTAGATCCCCCTAAAATTTGGCCTTTACTTTTGACCTGCAATTTGACGGTCATCACGTCTGCAGAGATAACCCTGGTGTGTACAGAAAACGGGAACAGGGGCATGAGGGCAGGCGCCATCGGTGTGTAGAGATCTTGGGCACAAGTGCCTGGGTGCTGGGCACTCCTTTTAATCTATTGGCGCTCCTATGGACATCGGAGCAGGTGTTCAAGGACACATGTACAGAGGCATTTAGATGCCTCTTTAATGCCTGCAACAGTAAATAGGACCGCAATCTGCCCAAATTGCACCTCCCCTGTGGGGTTCTACCTAAATTGCGCCTCCTCTATGGTGTTTTCACACCTCCTTTGTGAGGTTTTTGACATAGAAAATAGGGGCGACTCTGCTTTGACCTTCTCTCTGACGGCCTCCTATGAGTTGGCAATACACAAAGAAAACAAATAAAATAGATACAGTTTTTATGTAAAAAAGAACAAATAATTCTTCGACCTGCCAACGAGCTCAATCTACTCCGATACCATGAAGAAACCAGTGATCAAAGAGACGAATAAACATGAATAAAAGATTGAAGACCAACGCATGAAATTGTATGTAATTTGATGCCAATAGATTAGCCAGCAATGCCAATAGATTAACCAGCAGACAGAAGTATAAATAACAATGAAGAAGGCAATCGCCACGAGTTGATAAGAGGACTCCTCCAAATAATGAGTGGTGGCGAGTTGTCTTCTATAAAACTAGTGCGAGGTGGCTAGTTGACAACAACTTCTTGACACATCCGCCAAGTACGCCTAACTAACTTGACACCTCAATAAGACATGTGTCAAGTTCGCCTAACTAGGCTTAGCACCTATGAATGTATAAAAAATACATGCACTAACAAAACCAACTTTTATCATCTAAGTATTAAAATAATTTATATATTTGAAAACTAGAAACAAAATCCTATATTTCATATTTTTACACCATATTAATATATGTAAGTGCTTTAAATTTTTACCCCAATTATGACAAGCTTGAAAAAAAGCTTCCACTTTTTGATCAAAAAGTTGACCCAACTTCTTCCACTCATTTGCATGTCAAGTATAGACTAAAAGGAGTGCACAAATATGTGAGTATTAAATAGTGTATGCTCTTTCACAAGAAATGCTCTACCCTCATATGTGAGCATATCTTTCTTCTTTGCAGCATCTATTTCTCTTTGCCTTTAGGACCTCGCATGTGCTCTAATACCATATTGAAAATTTTAGGCACAAATATTGTAAGAACTAAACCATAATGTTCACATAGAAAACACCAATATATATTAATATTATTAATACTCATTCGGGTTCTTTACAATATATTATGCAAATACTTATAAAGCATTGCATTGACATCTAACTTTACCAAAATTATCCTAGGGAAACTAACTCCCAACCACTAACACAAAATTAACTAAACATTTTATTTACTAAAACTAAATCACTATTGCAAAATATAAACCTTATTTTTTAACCCGAGCTATATAGTCTTTTAGAAGTTCACACTCCAATGATACTTTCCATCTGTAATCGTTGCATTTGATTTAGGCGAAGATGTGCCGGAAGTGTGACTTTCTCCGCGTACTTTACACCCCACGTCTGCGAATGCTGGCAGCAGAGGTTTATCAAAATCATTCTCGGTTTTACTTAACAAAATTGTCACCACCTCATACATCGATGGCCTGTGAGTGGAAGAAGCTTGTATGCATAGAAGCACAAGTTTTATCACTCTTACCAACTCTTCTTCATTGTATCCTTCCATCTCCTCTTTACTTTCCACTGCCTCTAGAACCTTGTTTTCTTCATATAGCCTCCAAACCTTTCGTAATTTTTTTTTGAAAATGATCAATCTTTTTAAATGAGAGAATGACAGGATAAAAGGATTTTAAAAAATATACTTAAAAATTAAAAATACCCATTCAAGCAGATATTGTAGATGAGATGGTTACTTCAAGTCAATGCTTTTTCTGCCTCTGACAATTTCAAGAACCACCACACCAAAGCTGTAGGTGTCAGCTTTCTCTGTTAATTGCCCCTGGCCAGCATATTCAGGAGCAGTGGATCCTCTAGAAAAGAGAAAAAAATGGTGTTACTATCTTTATTCAAAACGATTAAAAAAAAGTGGAATAAGGAGAGTTTTTCTCACAGGTTCCTGCAAATTTTGTGTTAACATGACTTTTATCATTTGGAAGAAGTCGTGCCAACCCAAAATCTGCTATTTTTGCCTGAAAGTTGTCGTCAAGTAATATATTGCTTGATTTAATATCACGATGGATGATACAGACATGAAAATCCTCATGGAGATAGGCCAGACCACGAGCTGTGCCCAATATAATGTTGAATCTTTCCTTCCAACTCAAAGGTTTTTTAAGTTCTCCTGCATGTAAAGCAATTCAATAGAGTTAGTTTCAAAACCTATTATGTTTGTTGTAACAGATGAAAGAGGCAAAAAAAGGAAAGTTAAGAATATCAAACCAAATAATATTCTGTCGAGGCTGCTGTTGGGCATATACTCATAAACCAGGAGTCTTTCTGGGCCTTGTCTGCAACATCCGAGTAAACGCACAAGATTTTTGTGATGAACATTCGAAATGAGCCTCACTTCACTTTCGAATTCAGCTACTGCCCGGGCAGAGCGAGCTAATGTTAGCTTCTTTACAGCCACAATTTTGCCATTTTTCAACGTACTCTATAAACAAAGAGTAACCCAACATATATCACTCTACTTAAATATCATCTATTTTAATGGTCAAATAATCAATACTAATTTTATACTTTATTGACAACAAAAAGTGGTAAATATTTGTCTTGTTTTTAATAGTCAAAATTGACCTTTAACTGTTAAAACCTATAATGTTCAAGAATAACCAACATTTATAACTGAAATTAAATCCATTAACACAAACCTCAAATGAAAGCCAGAAATAACTGATAATTTACCTTAAATACCTTTTAAACAATTACATTTACTATATTAATATTAATTTTGATGAAATAGACATTGATTCCTTACAATATATTAAAATTTGACCTTTCAGGGCATGTCCCCATGCTGCTGCTTAGCTTATTTTGGCTAGCAGCCACTGCTTAATATTTTTAGGAGACATTTTTGGAGCTAGTGACCCCATGAGATTTTATTTTTCTGCTTAAAATAAGCAGTTATCTTAATTTTTAATTTTTTATAATATAAAAGACAAAAAGAAATTATTTTAAATATTTTAATTATGTTAATTTAGAAGAAAATTTTTTTAAAAAAAGGGGGAAAGAAATATATGCAGCCACATGGCATATTTTTCATTATGCAGTGGCTGCTTATTTCCAGCCCCCCCTTTTTTCAATGGCTTATTGCCACAAAAAAGGGAAAGATTCAATATTATCCTTTCCTACAATTAGAAATTTCCATGGGGCCACTCCAACTGCTTAAAACTGCTTAAATTTAAGTAGAAATTTAACTTAAGCAGCCGCATGGGGACATGGGGTAAGAGTTTACCTTGTTTCTGCCCTGGCCGCATTATCTGCTTCCCGAAGACAAGGAGACAAGTTATAAGACAATTATTATCCACTGTTTAGAACTCACCCTCTTTCTTGAAAAACAAAATGGAGAATACCTCAACTAAGAATAAAATCATTGTAAATATCAGTAATTGTATGAGATAAATATTAAATATAAACTTTTAGAAACATTAAAGCAATTTAATTGTTTGACTGAAAGTCAAGCTATAATGTCCCCTTCTCGCAAGCCCAAAATTTCTACAATCTTACAAACAATTTCAACTTACCAAAAGAGAACATTAGCATTCTATTTTTCATTTCCTTTTTATCTTGATGATAATCATAATCATAACCATATACTATTTGCCATTTCATAAATCCATTTTTCCATACATCATGATTCTCCTTGGGTGAGATAATCTTATGCCTCTTATTAACCTCACCTTCCACCTTGTGAGAGAAGATTCATTAGGTAGGTGATGTCATCTCAATCCTATGGGTCCATTAATATAATTCCTTAGTTCGTCAACTAAGGCCCATAATTCCTTAGTTCGTCAACTAAGGCCCATTCCTTCGATACTTAAATCGAAGGTCCATAGTAATATCCTTGATTCGTCAATCAAGGCCCATACCCATGGAATGATCCATACCTACCGTAACTATCTACCCCACCTTCTTAGTGTTAGGTGGTTAATAAGGAAGTCTCGTATCTACCCTTAGGAATTCATGCCTTTATTAATCTTTAGGGTTTACCCTAAAGCCCTCCCCTTAGGTTTTACCCTAAGGCCTTCATTAATCTTTAGGTTTTACCCTAAAGCCTTCTCCTTAGGTTTTACCCTAAGCCCTTAATTAATCTTTATACTAAACATAAATTAAATATACATACTTACAAATCTTACATTTAATAATTATAAGATAAGCATGTTAAATATACTTACCTGCTAAAACTTTTATTTACCTCTTATTTGATTTATTATGGAGCTCTTGATTTATATTCGTTGTTTTGAATTGCTAAGTCTATCTTTCCTTGTATTCTCTTACACAATGATTTCCTTCTATTTCACAACCTTTATTTATTCGAAGAAGCATCTCTCTTATTATGCTTGGTGATAAAAGACATACTTACCCTCTTATAATTTTTATTACTTTATATTATAATAAATGATATATTATATATTTTATATTATTTATACTATATCATTTATATCATAATAAATATAATATTTTATTAAGATTTATGTACACAATAAAAATTTTGAACTAGTTGTTTACATGTATTTTAATTTGTTTTTCTCATGCCGTTTCAAGCTGTAGGTTATAGAAATATTTTAACTATTTTATTTTACTATTTCATTTAGTATATTTATTTAATGTAATTTTAAGAGTTATTTTATTCTTTTTTTTTTACCTTATTTACTCATTACTTATTACATATTTGTAATTTTAATTTTTTTTTTATGTTGCATCATAACATATTGAGTAACTTTTAATTTTTTAATGTTACATATATATATTTTTAAAATATTTTAGCAATGTATTAAACACCATTACTTTTTCATTTTTATTTATTTTTAACTATTATTCATAGGATGGCAGGATCACTGCTCTAATACCACTATAATGTCCCCTTCTCGCAAGCCCAAAATTTCTACAATCTTGCAAACAATTTCAGCTTACCAAAAGAGAACATTAGTATTCTATTTTTCATTTCCTTTTCATCTTGATGATAATCATAATCATAACCATATACTATTTGCCATTTCATAAATCTATTTTTCCATACATCATGATTCTCCTTGGGTGAGATAATCTTATGCCTCTTATTAACCTCACCTTCCACCTTGTGAGAGAAGATTCATTAGGTAGGTGATGTCATCTCAATCCTATGGGTCCATTAATATAATTCCTTAGTTCGTCAACTAAGGCCCATTCCTTCAATACTTAAATCGAAGGTCCATAGTAATATCCTTGATTCGTCAATCAAGGCCCATACCCATGGAATGATCCATACCTACCGTAAAATCGAAGGTCCATAGTAATATCCTTGATTCATCAATCAAGGTCCATAATATCCTTGATTCGTCAATCAAGGCCCATACCCATGGAATGATCCATACCTACTGTAACTATCTACCCCACCTTCTTAGTGTTAGGTGGTTAATAAGGAAGTCTCATATCTACCCTTAAGAATTCATGCCTTTATTAATGTTTAGGGTTTACCCTAAAGCCCTCCCCTTAGGTTTTACCCTAAGGCCTTCATTAATCTTTAGGTTTTACCCTAAAGCCTTATCCTTAGGTTTTACCCTAAGGCCTTAATTAATCTTTATACTAAACATAAATTAAATATACATACTTACAAATCTTACATTTAATAATTATAAGATAAGCATGTTAAATATACTTACATGCTGAAACTTTTATTTACCTCTTATTTGATTTATTATGGAGCTCTTGATTTATATTCGTTGTTTTGAATTGCTAAGTCTATCTTTCCTTGTATTCTCTTACACGATGATTTCCTTCTATTTCACAACCTTTATTTATTCAAAGAGGCATCTCTCTTATTATGCTTGGCGATAAAAGACATACTTACCCTCTTATAATTTTTATCACTTTATATTAATTCCCTTTTTGTGGTAAACTAGTTCTAACCATACGTAACTCTGTTATCATAAGAGGATAGGTTAAAAGATGTTTATTTATTTTATTTATATTTATATTATATCATTTATATTATAATAAATGATATATTATATATTTTATATTATTTATACTATATCATTTATATCATAATAAATATAATATTTTATTAAGATTTATGTACACAATAAATATTTTGAACTAGTTGTTTACATGTATTTTAATTTGTTTTTCTCATGCCATTTCAAGCTGTAGGTTATAGAGATATTTTAACTATTTTATTTTACTATTTCATTTAGTATATTTACTTAATGTAATTTTAAGAGTTATTTTATTCTTTTTTTTTTACCTTATTTACTCATTACTTATTACATATTTGTAATTTTAATTTTTTTTTATGTTGCATCATAACATATTGAGTAACTTTTAATTTTTTAATGTTACATATATATATTTTTAAAATATTTTAGCAATGTATTAAACACCATTACTTTTTTATTTTTATTTATTTTTAACTATTATTCACAGGATGGCAGGATCACTGCTCTAATACCACTGTAATGTCCCCTTCTCGCAAGCCCAAAATTTCTACAATCTTGCAAACAATTTCAACTTACCAAAAGAGAACATTAGTATTCTATTTTTCATTTCCTTTTCATCTTGATGATAATCATAATCATAACCATATACTATTTGCCATTTCATAAATCCATTTTTCCATACATCATGATTCTCCTTGGGTGAGATAATCTTATGCCTCTTATTAACCTCACCTTCCACCTTGTGAGAGAAGATTCATTAGGTAGGTGATGTCATCTCAATCCTATGGGTCCATTAATATAATTCCTTAGTTCGTCAACTAAGGCCCATTCCTTCGATACTCAAATCGAAGGTCCATAGTAATATCCTTGATTCATCAATCAAGGCCCATACCCATGGAATGATCCATACCTATCGTAAAATTGAAGGTCCATAGTAATATCCTTGATTCATCAATCAAGGTCCATAATATCCTTGATTCGTCAATCAAGGCCCATACCCATGGAATGATCCATACCTACCGTAACTATCTACCCCACCTTCTTAGTGTTAGGTGGTTAATAAGGAAGTCTCGTATCTACCCTTAGGAATTCATGCCTTTATTAATCTTTAGGGTTTACCCTAAAGTCCTCCCCTTAGGTTTTACCCTAAGGCCTTCATTAATCTTTAGGTTTTACCCTAAAGCCTTCTCCTTAGGTTTTACCCTAAGCCCTTAATTAATCTTTATACTAAACATAAATTAAATATACATACTTACAAATCTTACATTTAATAATTATAAGATAAGCATGTTAAATATACTTACATGCTGAAACTTTTATTTACCTCTTATTTGATTTATTATGGAGCTCTTGATTTATATTTGTTGTTTTGAATTGCTAAGTCTATCTTTCCTTGTATTCTCTTACACGATGATTTCCTTCTTTTCACAACCTTTATTTATTCGAAGAGGCATCTCTCTTATTATGCTTGGCGATAAAAGACATACTTACCCTCTTATAATTTTTATTACTTTATATTAATTCCCTTTTGTGGTAAACTAGTTCTAACCATACGTAACTCTATTATCATAAGAGGATAGGTTAAAAGATGTTTATTTATTTTATTTATATTTATATTATATCATTTATATTATAATAAATGATATATTATATATTTTATATTATTTATACTATATCATTTATATCATAATAAATATAATATTTTATTAAGATTTATGTACATAATAAATATTTTGAGCTAGTTGTTTACATGTATTTTAATTTGTTTTTCTCATGCCATTTCAA
Organism: Cunninghamia lanceolata; assembly: GCA_027924645.1. NCBI lineage: Eukaryota > Viridiplantae > Streptophyta > Pinopsida > Cupressales > Cupressaceae > Cunninghamia > Cunninghamia lanceolata. The sequence continues at coordinate 37,937,137 of BSBN01000391.1, read as the reverse complement.
GCTGTAGGTTATAGAGATATTTTAACTATTTTATTTTACTATTTCATTTAGTATATTTACTTAATGTAATTTTAAGAGTTATTTTATTCTTTTTTTTTTTACCTTATTTACTCATTACTTATTACATATTTGTAATTTTAATTTTTTTTTATGTTGCATCATAACATATTGAGTAACTTTTAATTTTTTAATGTTACATATATATATTTTTAAAATATTTTAGCAATGTATTAAACACCATTACTTTTTTATTTTTATTTATTTTTAACTATTATTCACAGGATGGCAGGATCACTGCTCTAATACCACTATAATGTCCCCTTCTCGCAAGTCCAAAATTTCTACAATCTTGCAAACAATTTCAACTTACCAAAAGAGAACATTAGTATTCTATTTTTCATTTCCTTTTCATCTTGATGATAATCACAATCATAACCATATACTATTTGCCATTTCATAAATCTATTTTTCCATACATCATTATTCTCCCTGGGTGAGATAATCTTATGCCTCTTATTAACCTCACCTTCCACCTTATGAGAGAAGATTTGTTAGGTAGGTGATGTCATCTCAATCCTATGGGTCCATTAATATAATTCCTTAGTTCGTCAACTAAGGCCCATTCCTTCGATACTTAAATCGAAGGTCCATAGTAATATCCTTGATTCGTCAATCAAGGCCCATAGCCATGGAATGATCCATACCTACCGTAAAATCGAAGGTCCATAGTAATATCCTTAATTCATCAATCAAGGTCCATAATATCCTTGATTCGTCAATCAAGGCCCATACCCATAGAATGATCCATACCTACCGTAACTATCTACCCCACCTTCTTAGTGTTAGGTGGTTAATAAGGAAGTCTCATATCAACCCTTAGGAATTCATGCCTTTATTAATGTTTAGGGTTTACCCTAAAGCCCTCCCCTTAGGTTTTACCCTAAGGCCTTCATTAATCTTTAGGTTTTACCCTAAAGCCTTCTCCTTAGGTTTTACCCTAAGGCCTTAATTAATCTTTATACTAAACATAAATTAAATATACATACTTACAAATCTTACATTTAATAATTATAAGATAAGCATGTCAAATATAACATTTTATTTACCTCTTATTTGATTTATTGTGGAGCTCTTGATTTATATTCGTTGTTTTTAATTGCTAAGTCTATCTTTCCTTGTATTCTCTTATTTTTGTTTATAATTATATTACTGAATCTTCTTTTCTTCTCATGATAATTTCCTTCTATGTCACAACCTTTATTTATTTCCCTTTCAAGGGATATATTCGAAGAGACATGTCTCTTATTATGCTTGGCGATAAAAGATATACTTACCCTCTTATAATTTTTATTACTTTATATTAATTCCCTTTTGTGGTAAACTAATTCTAACCATACATAACTCTATTATCATAAGAGGATAGGTTAAAAGATGTTTATTTATTTTATTTATATTTATATTATATCATTTATATTATAATAAATGATATATTATATATTTTATATTATTTATACTATATCATTTATATCATAATAAATGATATATGATTTATATTATATTATTTGTTTTTATATTATAAAGTAAGATAATTATAAGTATATTTGTATTTATATTATTAGATATATTTTTAATTTAATTATAATAAAATATTCATACAATAATATTATTTATTAAATAATATATAATGTATGTAATTATTTCTATCATCCAAAATAATATTTTAGAAACCATCTTTATTATGTTCAAGTCTGTACTTTAACAGTGTCTGGATATGGGGACATGACACAAGCAAGGTATACTTTAAGAAATGACCTCTTAAAATTTTTATAAAAAAGAATCCAGTATAAATAAGCATAATATTTAAGATAATTTTTTCATATTGGAAAACAAAATTTTAGAGTAGATGGAAATATTTTTTATTAATATTTAACTTTTATGTGATTCAATGTCTAAATTTCTTATAATTATACAATTGTTAAATAAAGATATTGAAATGGGGCAATTATAAATATAAAAAATAGCTCTTGATAAACTAGTGAGATTAGGGCCCAAATTTTTATATGCTATAGTACGATATGTGTCTATATTAAAGAATTAAAGTTTCTAACTCAAGTCAATTTTGTTTCAAGATTAGGAAAAATCTATCACATATGAGCAAAGTGGAGACTTTTAAAAAGCCTAATAATAGCCAAATTTAGGGCTAGAAATTGAAAAAATAGTCAAATTTAAGGGTAGAAATTGAAAAAATAACCAAATGATAACATATAACCACTAAAAAATTCCTAGAAGTCAAGAATTTTGCTTGTTAAGATTTTATGAAATTACATTAAAGAAATTTACAAGGAAATTTGGAAATTTACAAGCTCTCTAAGATAAATATTAAATATAAAGTTTTAGAAACCTTAAAGTGATTTAGTCGATCCACTTAAGGTTAAGCAAGGTATATGCAATAGTGTGATATGTGTCTAAATTAAAGATTTAAATTTTCTAACTCAAATCAATTTTGTTTAGATTAGGGAAAATCTATCAGATATGTGCAAATTGGAGACTTTTAAAGATCCTAAAAATTGCCAAATTTGGGGTTAGAAAAATAGCCAAATGAGGACATATAACCACTAAAAAGTTCCTTGAGATCAAGAATTTTGCTTGTTAAGATTTTATGAAATTACATTAAAGAAATTTACAAGAAATTCGGATTGTGGAATAGCCACTATACATCTCTACTTAAACATCATCCACTTCAATGGTCAAATAGTTAATAGTAAATTTACACCTTATCCATACCAAAAAGTAGTAAATATTTGTCCTGACATTTGACTATAGAAGTGGATGATGGATGATGTTTAAGAATAACCCCACAGGAAACTGTGACTAACATAAAATCTATTAGGGCTTCCCTGATTGATAAATTTTTGCCAACCTGTAATACTAAACGGAAAACTGGCCCAAAAAAATATCTGTAATTGAATCTATATCAGTATCAAACCCATTAACGATATTACAAGCTCTCTAGTAGAAAATAATCAAATAGTAGAAAAAGTGTGGGAAAAAAGGTCTAACCTGTAGCTAAGAAAGGTGCCAACTCAACAGTATAATTGCTCGGGAAAAAAGATTTGGAATCATATCGCAAATAGCAGCCGGAGTCAACAGCCCTTCCGTCGGAGCGAGAAAAACACTTATTTATGTTGGCCTGAGCAATAGTGAGGCAACTTTTGCAGGAATCCTTTGAAAGCGAACGCACACACCAGGCAAGTCCATAGATAGTCGTATTAGACGGCCCTTGCCTCGTCTGGGCAGCAAAATAACCATTTATTCTTGGAGTTGCAGTGCAAAGATCTGTTACCAATCTTCTCATCAACTATTCTTATCAACTATTTATAACAACTTATTTATTATGATGTTGAAGGTCTTTGGAGTTTATAAGATATTTTGTGAGTCAAGCAATTTTTGTCAGGTTCGATGACTTAGATTTACTTTTTGAAATTTTTGTATTGGAGATAGGTTTGTAGTTAAATATTCTCACTAACTCTTTATAAGAGTTTATTTGATATAAACCAAGCACTCTTACGAATAATCGTTTTAAAAAATATATTTTGAAAATTCTTTAAACTATATAAATACTTGTCTTAATTAAATTTGAAAAGAAATAAATAAAATAAATAATTTTTTAATAACTTCTACTAATGACAAAATATGTTAGTAGACATTACAATTGGCTTAAAATTTACAAGGTGTACTACTTATTAATTACTTCATAAGTATTTCTTTAGTAAGGATCACTAAATGAAATATATTGGTTGATGTTCTAGATTAAAATGACTACCATGAAATAGATCTTAGTTATATTGATAAGTGTTTCCTTAGTGAAGAGCACTAGATGAAATATATAGATTGATAGTTCATATTAAAAGAACTACCATTAAATTGAACTTGGTCATTGTTTTCTTGAAAAAAAAAAAAAACTATATTTAGTTGTCTTAATTAAATTTGAAAAGAAATCAATAATTTATAAATAATCTTTTAATAATTTCTACCAATGACAAAAATATGTTAGTAGACAATACAATTGGTTTAAAATCCACAAGGTGTACTACTTAGTAATTATGTTTTAAGTGTTTCTTTAGTGAGGAGTACTAAATGAAATATATAGATTGATGGCCCACATTAAAAGGACTACCATGAAATGATATTGGTTACATTGATAAGCATTCTTTTAATGAGAAGCACGAGATGGAATCTATATATATATATATATATATATATATATATATATATATATATATATATATATATATATATATATATATATATATATATATATATATTGATGGTTCAGATTAAAAGAATAACTATGAAATAGATCTTGGCCATTGATTTTTTTGAAACTGTGTCATAAATGCTAAGAAACAAAATAAAGTATTCACTTTACATTTATTTATATTTTAATTTATTGTGGTCATAAATGATGGGAAACAAATAAACTCTTAACCTTACATTATATTATTATTTTATTTTATCTTATTCTCAACATTTGAAAATAAACCTTATTTTATTGAAACATATGAGGTTGTTAGCCTAGGCAATATTAAATCAGATTGTGTTAAAGTTGCACAAAATTCCAAACATCAAAGGTGCAGATTCAATCCAAAGAGCTTGGAGTGCATTCTATAGAGTTGAGAGTGCATTTATGTCTTCATGTACACTATTTTTGTCAAAGAAAATTGTGTAACTTTAATCCCTTATATCAAATCCTTCACATTGACACATTTTGAAAATGCAGTCAACAATTTATAATTTATAATGCTAACTCTTTGAATACTTGTCAAAATTGATGACTCCCCATATTTTAGTCTTTATTCTTATCAATTATTTGAAACTCCCTCAACTAAATCTGCACCTTACACATCTACACTTACAATACTCTACACCCTAAACATCTACAATTTGAAAAAAACAATAAACAATTTGAAAAAGACAATAAAGACAATAAAAACAATACACAGTTTATCCAAAAACTCACAATCTCAAAGACAATAAAATCAAATTATGTGAAGATTACGAAGATGTAATTCCCTTGCTAAATATCACTATCAATTCAGATATGTTTAAATTGTACAAATGAGAAAGAGCTAGCGGTTTTTCAAGTCACTGATATTTAGTGATGCACGTTCTTTGACACAAATTTAAACCTTATCGACCTTTATCTGCAAGAACGTGTAAACACAGCCAACCAATTCCAACCAATTTTGTCTTCATTGGCTCTGTGATTAATTTCACGTGGAAGCGCAGGCTATATCAACTTCACCTTTTATCGTTGTTCTGTTCTTGCCAGGCAAGAACGTACAAACAAAGCTCACCAATTTTGTCCGTCGACTCAGTCATTAACTTCACCAAGACTACCATGAGAATCATTTTCTTTCGCCATATTAAAGAATATCAGAGAAGGAAATTAGGTGTTTCAGCTTTCTAAATTTTTTATTATTATTTATTTATCATTTAATATTTAGTGCTAGTATAATTTGGAATGTTGGAATTTGATATGGTAATTATGCCAAGTCAGTGCCTTGCAGTAATGGAATATTAATATTTTATTATCACATTATCTTTAACAAGATGCTTAATAGCCAAGAATGGAGAGAGTTACATTGAAAACAATGATCAGCTATAAGATGTGTAAGCATTGGAAGAGCCTAATTTTAGACTGGAATCTTGACCAACTTGTGCACTCATTTTGCACTCATTTTGGGTAGATGTAATTACACCGAGAGGCGTTTCTACAATGGCAAGAAGGGGCTGAAAGATTCAAATTCTCGTAAATAAGATTCTTAAACAAAAATCATAAAATTCAAAAACAACAAATAAGATTCCAATCTTAAAAAACTAAAAACTAACAAATAAATATGGGCTATAATGGATTACATACTTGGAAGGTGAAAGGAATGCACATTAATCTCTTAATAAATAAGAGGCATTTCACAAAACTATTCAAAACATGCATTTCAAAAAACCATTCTTGGCACTAGCATTTGCAGGTGGCATTTAAATTTCAAAACACCATTCTTGGCACTAGTATTTGTAGGTGGCATTTTCCAATATCGATAGGTGTTTGAAGAAACTTCTTGTTTAAATAAGAGGCGTTTCATAAAACTATTCAAAACATGCATTTCAAAAAACCATTCTTGGCACTAGCATTTGTAGGTGGCATTTAAATATATTGACAGGTGTTTGAAGAAACTTCTTGGTTAACAAAATTAAAATAAGAACTAAGATTCCTTTCAAACAGATGGACAACAATATTTATTATTATAATATATCATATATTTTTATCAATATAATAGATAATATATTACATTATAATATAATATAATATAATATTATATTACATTATATTATATATAATATAGTATATAATATTATATAATATATAATATATTTTTATCAATGAAGATAATGAAGAATATATATTATGAAATTATGTATATTATCACATATTTGATATATTATAATTATTATTTTTGAAAATATAATATATAATATTATAATGTTATAATGTTATTATGAAGTGCTAAAATAGTTACATGTAATTGTAATGGATTTTTCCATTTTATTTTATTTTTTTGAATTTTGAACTTATTACTATATGCATATTTATATTTTAGAATTTTTGTAAATTATAAAAAATATTCTAATTTTTTAAAAAATAGTATAGAGTAAAAATAGTTTAAAAAATCAAACTAATATATTTTAATATATTTAAGAGCTTTTGTTTTTTCTTAAAAGTTTAATTATATTATATTTATATTCTAGAATCTTTAAAATCTTTAATAGTATTCTATTTTTTTTTTTAAATAGCATAGAGTAAAAATAGTTTAAAAATCAAACTAATATATTTAAGAACTTTTGTTTTTCTTAAAATATTTTAATCATTTAACTATATTTTTAACTATATTGCATATTATTCTATGGTGCTTTTTCTTTAACTATACTATTCCAACTTTTTTTTGTTTTATATAAAATTTAAACTATATATTTATTAATTTATTAAATCCATTTTAAATCTGTGGCTCATATTTAAATAAACATTGTTTTAAAAAAAAATTAAAAAAATGCAACTTTGTTATTGTATAGAGTGAAATCGATAACAACAAAAATTATAGATCTTAAATAATTAAATCCCCTACATCCATACCATCTTCCTGCAAATAATAAAAATGACAGATCTATAATAAACCTCCATTGCAAATTCTCTCCTTGTGCAACCCTACATGCAAACCAAAGAAGAAATTTATGGAGAAAATTAAATGACAAATCTACAATAAGCTAAAAATAGTTGAAATATTTTTGTAAAACACTTCCATTGCAAATTCTCATTGTACAACGCTGCATGCAAACCAAAAAGAAATTCTCATTGTGCAACCCTGCATGCAAACCAAGAAGAAATTTGAGAGCCTCCAAAAAAACAATTATGAAGAATATTAAAATAAGGTAGTGTAAAACTATAGTTTTATATGATTTTATATCATTTTGGTAAGTTTTAATATTTACTAAAATTAGAACTTCACAACTCCCTATTTTCTAGCTAATGTGATTTAAAATTAAATTAATGTGCATAGTTAAACTCAAATTTTAGTAGAATCTTGTATGATGTTTAAAATAGAAACCTATTTTATAATTACTAAATCATGTGATTTTATTTAAATTATATACCTATATTTTAGGTAACTCACTCCATAACTTATGGCTTAATGATTGTGATGTGATTTTAAATAGGTTTATTTGTGAGATGTGCTTGAATTTTATTATTTAATTATGGAATCCCTTGTTTTGTGTAATGTGACTTTACTAATTTATTTGTTATATGTTATGTTTATTCCAAATTAGAAGAATATAAATTAGCAAGGCAACTTTTATTTATTAAAAATACAAAAACAAAAGTAAGTGCAAATTAGAAGAATATAAATCAGTATAAATCATTAAAAAATATATATTGTTGATTAACTTTATTTATTATTTAAAAAACAAGTTGTATTTTATTTATTTTAGAAGAAAACTTAAATAAGTTGAATTTTATAGTTATTAGATTGAAATTAGGATTAGGGTTAGGGTTAGGATTATAATCAGGGTTGGGGTTAGGGTTAATGTTAGAATTGTAGTTAGGGTTAGGGTTACAATTAGGGTAAATTTTAGTATTAAGGTTAGGGTTTCAATTAGGATCAGGCTTAGGGTTAGAGTTAGAATTGAAGCTAGGGTTAGAATTAGAATTAGGGTTACTAAATTAAGGTAAGCATTAGAGTTACAGTTAGGGTTAGGATTAAGGTTACAGTTAGGGTTAGAATTCAAGTTAGGATTAGGGTTAAAATCATAGTTAGAATTATAGTTAGGCTTAGGGTTAGAGTTATAGTTAGGGTTAGGGTTAAAATTAGAGTTATGTTTAGGGTTAGAATAAGGGTTAGGGTTAGGGTTAAGGTTAGGTTTAAAATTAGGATTAGGGTTAGGTTTAGAATTAGAATTAGTATTACAATTAGCAACGTGGTTAGGGTTAGGGTTAGAATTAGGGTTAGGGTCAGAATTAGGGTTAGGGTTAAAGTTAGAATTAGGGTTACTAAATTAGAGTAAGCATTAGAGTTACAGTTAGGGTTAGGGTTAGGGCTAGAGTTAGGGTTAGAATTTAGGTTAGGGTTAGGGTTAAAATCATAGTTAGAATTAAGATTAGGGTTAGAATTAAGGTTATTGTTATATTTAAAATTAGGGCTATAGTTGGGGTAGAATCAGGGTTATGATTAGAATTAGGGTTAGGGTTAGAGTTAGGATTAGGGTTCCTATTACAATTAGTGTTAGAATTAAGGTGGGTTACTATGAGAATTAGGGTAAGAATTAGAGTTAGGGCAAGCATTAGAGTTATAGTTAGGGTTAGGGATAGAGTTAGGGTTAGAATTAGGGCTATTGTTAGATTTAAAATTAGGGTTATAGTTAAAGTAAAATCATGGTTATGATTAGAATTAGGGTTAGGGTTAGGGTTAGGGTTAGGGTTAGAATTAAGGTGGGTTACTATTAGAATTAGGGTAATAACTAGAGTTTCAGTTAGGGTTAAAGTTCAATTAGGGTTAAGGTTAGTATTAAGGTTAGGGTTAGGGTTTGAATTATAGTTAGGCTTAGGGTTAGAGTCAGGGTTAGGGTTAGGTTTAAAATTAGGATTTGGGTTAGGGTTAGGATTATAATTAGGGTTGGGGTTAGGATTAGGGTTAGGATTAGGGTTAGAATTATGTTTGACTATATTTAGAGTTAATGTTAGAATTAGAGTTAGGATTACAATTAGGGATAAGTTTAGTATTAAGGTTAAGGTTTTAATTAGGATTAGGCTTAGGGTTAAAATTCAAGTTAGGGTTAGAATTAAGGTTATTGTTAGATTTTAAATTAGGATTATAGTTAGGGTAGAATCATGGTTATGATTAGAATTAAGGTTAGGGTTCCTCTTAGAATTAGGGTTAAGGTTCAAGATTGAGATTAAAATATTCCTTAAAAATAGGTATCCTAATTCTAACCACAACCATAGGAGTACACTTAGAATTGTTTTATAAGCCTCAAAACCCTCAATCTAACTGTACTTCTAAATCTAACCTTATTTAACATAACTCTAACCATAATTCTGGTCATAACTCTAATAATAACACTAACCCTAATGCTAACCACAATCCCAACTCTAATTTGTACCCTAATTATATATTTCTAACCCTGATCTTAACCCTAACCCTAACCCTAACCCTAATCCTAACACTAATACTAACCCTAACTCCAATTCTAACCATAGTTCTAACCCTAACCCTATTTCTATTCCTAACCCTCACCCTAATTGTGACCCTAAGTCTAACCTAAACAGTAACCCTAATCCTAATTTTTTTGATGGGTAACCTAACCCTAATTTTAACCCCTAACTATAATCCTAAATATAATAAATAATATAATTTCAATTAAAATCATTAAATAATATAATATATAATTTTAATAATTATATATATTATAATTATAATTATTATATATAATATATTATAATAATATATCTAATTTATATGATAATATTATATTATATAATTATAATAATTCATATAATTATAAAATATAGTTAGAATTAGACTTGCCGCTCCGGATGCTACTAGCATACCTATATTTTAAAAATATATCTAAAGTACGCCAAGAGCTATCCTTCTCGAGGCACTTATTTTTTATCAGTTTACCACACATAGGTGGAATAGGTGCCTCAAGAAGGATATCTCTCAACGTACTTTAGATATTTTTTTTAAATATAGGTATGCTAGTTAATTACACCAAGAGGTGTTCTACACTCATAGGATTAGATTCCCGTATAGATTCTGTAAACAAAAATCATAAAATATTTAAATAATGAAATTCATATAAATATGATTCATTGGAAAAAATTCTTGTCCAATTTCTTTTTTGGTTCCATAGTTTTTGTGATTTTCTTATTTCAATTTCTTTTTTGATTCTTAGTTTTTTATTTTTTCCAATTTCTTTTTTAGTTTTTAGTTTTTATTTTTTTCCATTTTTTTCCTTTTTTTTTGGGGTTTTTTTTTTTTTAAATTTCCAATTTTGTTTTTTGTTTTTATTTATTTATTTATTTTTTTCCAATTTCTTTTTCAAATAAACTATGGAAAAGAGATATCCTTCAGATACTTTAGATATATATTTTTAAATATAAATATACTAGTGATTTATGACAACTGTAAAAAGAGTAAGAGTATAAGCTATGTTTAGGTGCACGTTGTTTTGGAAAATCATTTATGGTTTCCAAGTTGCCAAAAGTCTATAAACTGAAGGCTTGAGGAAGTGGTATTTTTATAATGTGTTTGCAAGTACATAGATGCTATTGGAATGTTGCCAAAATTCTTTCAAGATTATTTTGCTAGTGATACTCCTGTAATAAACTTTCTCTACAATTGTATGTAATCTTGTTATTGGATTTGTAACAGTGATTTTTTTAGTGGCTAATATTCACCAATTGGCTAATAGTTGAAATTGGAAATTCAAAATTTGGCTAATAGTACAAGCTATAATGCGACGCGAATCACCACATTTTTACAAAATTTTATTTTAGTCCTAGCTAAATCACCAGAACATTTATTTTATTAAACTTTTAAACTCAAAGATTCACTACAATATTCGATACCTGATTAGATTAGATTCACCTAAATTTTATAAGTTATAATAGAAAATGAAACTAATTAGCCAATAATATTATATAATTATTAGTTACTTTAGGGCCATATTGCCAGTGTTTAATCACCATCATTGATTTTATTTACAATCTAATGATTGGGGTTGTATTCCATGGGTTAAAATGTACCCACGCTGTTCCAATGCCCATCGAGCCTAAAATTATATTTGGGTTGTTGATCTCAATTTATAATCTAATGGATGGGGTTAAATTCTGCGAGCCAAATTGTACCCGTGGAGCTCTAATGACCATGGGGCCTGAAATTGCATTTAGGCCATTGATCTCCATTGAGATCAATAGCCTAAATGCAATTTTGGGCCCCATGGGCATTGTAGCTTCATGGGTACATTTTGGATCATGGAATAGAACCCAAACCATTAGATTATAAATAAAGTTAGGGGTGGAAAAAAATAATTTAGGACCAATTTAAAATATTCAATGTTTGATTTAAAATATTAAGGGATTAAGGAATTATAGACATGAGCACTACACCTTAAACTAGTCAATCACCACCACCCTCAGGCACTTATATTTCCATAGGAATTTAATTTTGTAAAAAAAAAGGATTCATCATGGTAATCAATGCATTTGCCTATTTTTCGTCAAGATTCGCTAGGATTTTCTACAAATTTCTAGTGATTTAAATATATTCGTCAATAAAATTAATATGTTTTTCAAAAAAAGGAAATATTCGCCATTAGAAATTAATATATTTTTCCAAAAAAATGAAAGATTTGCCAGGATTTTATATCTTTTTTCAAGGGGGGTTTCTTAAAGTTATCACTAATTTGTAATAAATTGAGAAGGCTTTTAGAGTGTGGGGTTTTTCTCTTGAACTCTAGTGTTATGGTTTTATTGCTTATTGCTGATTTGACCATGTTTCTATATTATCTTTGTAATTGTTAGATCAAATTTAAAAGTTTTTGCATAATCACCCTCTCAAGATTAGTGTGGGAAGTTGTTTTTCTACTCTAGCTTCCTTACAATCATTGTGATATGTAGAGTCTACTTGGTTCTTAGTTGAGCTAGCTTTGATGTTTTAAACCAAGGCTAAAATTATTCTCTTATTTTACCATGGTCAACCTTCACACCTCTTTTACACCAAAAATGGAGTTGCAAATGCATTTTTCAAACATGAAGTGAAGCACATATATCCTAATGATGACATTCAACGGTGGAAAGAATGCCTCTAAAACATTTTAGGGATCAAGGGATACAAATTAAATAGAGTAAGACATCTTTCTGTCCTTTCCATCCATATATTTTTCTATATTTTGTTAATTTAAAAAAAAAAACTAGTTCAATTATTCTAAAATTTGTTTGTATTTAGTATATCAGGTTTTATACTTCACCTCAAAGAAAATGTTAGGAAAGTAAGAAAAAATAATACCTCAATTACTTGCAACTTGTTGGATGTAAGATTGAATCACATGATACCTTTTTTCGGGTAAGTGCAAGAAGATGAGTTCACTTTTTGGCCAAAAAGTGGAAGTGTTTTCCTTGTTTTTCAAATTTTTTCGTACTTGGAGTGACAATTTGAAGCACTTGCATATAACATATTAAGATGATGTAAAAATAAGAAATGTAGGATTTTGTTTCTAGTTTTCAAATATGTAATTTTTTCTAATACCCAGATGATGCAAGTTGGGTTTTTATTGGATGTACAAAAAGTGGCTTTTTAAAAGTCCCTATTTTTTGCAAAAGCATGCATGTGTATAGCCAACATAATTTGACCTAAATTAATGTATTTTTCTAATTACTTTTTGTGGAAAGATTCTTAGGATGTTGAATTTTGGTCAGGATATTTTTTTGTAATTTTTTGATAAATATTTTTTTTATTAATTTTTTAATGAGCTTAATTAGTGTTTTTTAAAACCCCTTGTGTACGGCCAACATAATTTGAGCTAAACTAATCAATTCAGTAAAAAAAAAAAATTCATCATGTAGAGAATGATGTTTAGTTTGGCCAGACATAATTTTTTTTTCAAGAAACTTCCAAAATCAAAAGTTATTAAAAAATAGTAAGCTATGTTATTTTAATTTTATGAGTTAGTTTGTTTAGAAAATAATTAATAAATAGAAAATTATGTTCAATAGTAAAAAAAAATTACATATTTGAAAACTAGAATTTCATATCTATAATAGGTTTTAATTTTGTTAAAATATTTTGAAAAAAAAAGTCATCGGCCACAGCGGTGAAACTAGTTTTTTCTCCGATTGTTTTCATGGCTTCTTAGTTGTAGGTTGGTTGCAGGTCCAAGGCTTAAGCTTAGGTTTCCAAGCCTTTACCAATCCTAAAACTAAGGCAAATTGGCCGGTGTCATATTTGAAAAAATAAGAAACAGGTACCCGTTTGTAAACAGGTACCCGCTCATAATGGGTGCCTATTACAAACGAGTACCCGTTTTATTTTCCTTTTCACAAAATGGGTACCCGTTTCTTATTTTTTAGAATAGGTACCCGTTTTAAAATGGGAACCCATTTCTATTTTAGCCATTATTTATTTTTTTCATAAATTTGTAGTACGAGCTGAAACCTGCAATATTCCCTTTTACCAGTACGGTGGACATCGACAAATTCTGTGATTTTTTTATGTGCAAAGTGTCGATTCGAGTTCTCAACGGGGCATATCTTATGCAATTTTTATAGGGATTCAATAATAAGGAGAATTTTTAGATGGAATGAAGTAGAAAATTTATTTTTACAAGCATTCAACTTCTTGGAGAGACATTCATTTTTACCAATACACTAACAGCGACAAATTCTGCGACTTTTTTATATGCAAAGTGTTAATTCGAGCTCTTAGGAGGACATATTTTATGCAATTTTTACAGGGATTCAATCATTAAGAGAATTTTCAGATGTGATGAAGTAGGAAATCCATTTTTTAGAAGGATTCAATTTCTTGGAGAGATCAAACAAATATTAAGCAACTATCATATTGAACAAAGGATCTATTTCTACTTATATTTCATACATTTTTAAAGAAGAGATCCAACACATTTTGATAATCATGGGATCAAATAAACATCAACAAAAAAAAAAAAGAGGAAGGTTATGACAGTTGAAGAAATTGAAGCACATTGAGAAAAAGAGGCAAAACAATAAAGAGATAGGAGAGAGAGGATTAAAAAAATGAAGAATGATGTAGCATCTAGTTCGATGACTATTGAAGAGGAGAACATTGAGGAGGAGAACATTGAAGAGGAGACCAATTTGAATGAAATAAATGTAGAGTATGCAAATGTAAAAGAGGTCAAGAACATGGAAAATGCAAATATAAGAACGAATCCAGGTATGTCTTCAAATCCATTGAATGATAATGAGATTAAAGATTTAAAGCAAGATGAATATAATGTTGATGAGATAAATGCTTCCACTACAAACAAGACAATAAAAAATGAAAATGAAATTTTTTTTTTAAAAAAAAAATGAAAGTAATGTTTTGAAGGATCTTCGTAATAAGATATCTTGGAGATAAATTTGAATACATTCAAATAGATTGTACAAATAATTTTTTTATAGTAAAGCTCTTGGATTTCAATGTCAACTTGTATTACAATTGATGAGAATGACAAAAATGAGAAAAGTAATGAAAACATTAGGCATTTTTGTAAAACCCAAAAAGGTGGATGAATCAATGGAAAAAGTTATGTCTAGTGTCACTAATGCTATTGGTTTTATAGGAAAAAATAGTTGATCTAAGGATAAGAATGCAGCACATAAAGTAATAACAACTGCTTTAATTAATAAATCAGTTGTGAGCAAAAGAATGATACGTAAAACAAGTTAATATTTAAATGTGCATGCTATAACTTTAAGAAGAGCAGCAAAGAGAAGACTAAGTATTGAAGAGGATTCAGTCAACCAATGTTGGACTTTTAGTGGTAGACTCCCAAAGTTTGACATGAAATTAAGTAATGAACTTAGGTCTTTGATTGAAAAATATTAGCATGATAATACAAGGGTTTCATCAAATGCTCAAGATGTTTTGAAATTAAGGGTGGGGTCAAAAAATCATGATCCTCATCAAAAACATCTTTTAGACATGACTCAAACATAATTATATAGAAAACTTCTAGATGATTCAATTATAGAAAATTTTAGTATAAGTCAAAGATCATTTGAGAAATGCAAACCTTGGTATGTCAAGATTAATAAGCAACGAATCTCTTGTTGTTGTAAAACTCATGTGCAATTTCATTATTTTTATGATGTTTTTTGAAATATACGTTGTACTTTGGATACTAACCAAATTATGTAGGAATGTGGTATTAATATGCCACCTACAATAGTTAAGGATTTTATAACAAGTATACTTTGTGAAACAACTGAGGAGCAATTCTATTTTTCAAAACCATGTGTTTCTAGACAATGCAATAGATGTGGTAACCTTTCGTTGTTAGTAGAATGCATGCATGAAAGTAGTTCAAATGATTTTGGACAATAGTTAGTGGAGATGAAGAGGTTCACCAATGTTCAATATCCATTAAAGGATGGAAAAACTGGAAAGCGTTGTGAGTTAGTCACAGAACAAAGTAGTGTCTATGCATTCATCACAGAGTTCAAGAATAAGATTGTGTATAAATATGTCAAACATTCTCAATATGCTTGGTGGCTTGATGAACAATTCTGCTGATGTAAGAACACATTTCCTATTGGAACTATAATTTTAGTGGTTGACTTTGCAGAAAACTATACACTTGCTCCATAAGAGGAGATTCAATCACAATATTATAACTCAGTACAGGTGGCCATATTTGTTCATATTGTATACAGACATGCAGTTGACAGTATAGAAGATGACAAGAAAATTTTGAGAGAGTACCATTTCTATGTGAGTGATAACCGATTACATTCATTAGAGTTTGTGCGGTATTGTTTCAAAGTATTTTACAACTTAAAAGAACGACAAATCCAGATGACACAACATTTCATATAGTCAGACAATTGTACAGTACAATTCAAAAATTCTTGAATGTTTTTGTGGTTAAGTAGGGTCCATAAAGAAAACAATATCCAACATATTTGGAGTTTCTTTGAAGCTGGACATGGTAAAGGAGAACATGATGGAGCTGGAGCATGTGTGAAAAGGGCTCTTGCTAGGAAGCAACTAAAATTTTATGATGCAGCAAAGTTTCAAGATGCACGTACAATTGTGGATTGGTGTAATGGAAAATTGACTATAGGATCAAGTGAGAACTCTAAAGTTCAACAGTTTTTTTGGTTGGTTGAAGAAGAAAACATTCCTCCCTGATTTGATTGTGATACAATTAGTGGATCAGAAAAATGGCATTCATTGAGGAGTTCAAATGCAAGCACATGGACTCTATGGACTAGGGAGCTCGCATGTTTTTGTCAGTTTTGTATCGCAAGTGAGTGGGAAGCATGTGAAAATACAGATTGGGTTGAAGAATGGAAACAAAAGTCCTTAACACCTCTACAAACACATGATCAAAATGAGATAACATTTGAGGAGGATAATCATTTGCAAGCATCAGATGACTATGACCGTATTTCAGACCTCATACAAGAAGGTACAAATTCACTCAATATTTCTTTTCGATACATTTTTTGGAAATATATATTTAATTGTACATATGTATGTATGTATATTTTTGTGATTTATTGAATTTGAAATGTTTTTGCAAGACATGTGTATGTTGTTGTTGCACCCAAAGGTAATGAAGAGGAAACAAAGTATTGGTTGGCTCGGTGTGTTGAGGCAAAACATAAGTTGTTACAATCTAGAGTAGATGATGATAACTTTAAGTGTCCAACAAGTTCTATGGTTGTTACTGGTACTTGGCTACGTAAATATTTGATAAGGAGGAATGGTATACCTGCATTTGAAGATTATGAAAGATATAAGAAAATTTTGCACTACTCACATCTAATTGTGGCAACAAATGTACAATTAGTGAGATATAAAGGGAGACCTATCACAAAATAATTATGGACACTTTCTATGGAAGAGCATGTGGAAATCATAGATGCAATACAAAAAAGAGAGGATGCAGATGGTACAATGGAGTAAATGTTTTAAATGATTAACAAGTATGTAGAAATTTTTAAACTTTTAATCTTTGTCTAGGATGTGAGTTTAGGATTTAATATGATTGATAACTTAACTAATTGATTGCATCTCCCCTTAAGCCATCCTCTTAAGTCCCCTTAAGACATCCCTTAGTTATGTTCCATAAGTTAGGTAAGTCATATCCCCTAATTGATTGCATCTCCCCTTAAGACATTCTCTTAACTCCCCTTAAGCCATCCCCTAGCTAAATGATATAAGTTAGTGCAGGTACCCTTACCAAAAACACTATAGTTGATTGGACCATCTCCCCTTAAGACATTCTCTTAACTCCCCTTAAGCCATCCCCTAGCTAAATGATATAAGTTAGTGCATGTACCCTTACCAAAAATACTATAGTTGATTGGACCATCTCCCCTTAAGACATCCACTTAACTTCCCTTAAGCCGTCCACTAGCTAAATGATATAAGTTAGTGCATGCACCCTTACCATTTAAATCTCCCCTTAATCCATCCTCTTAACTCCCCTTAAGCCATCCCCTAGCTATGTTCCATAAGTTAGGTAAACTATAATTTCCCTAATTAATTGCATCCCCCCTTAATCCATCCTCTTAACTCCCCTTAAGCCTTCATATTAATATTCCTAATTCTCTTAAAGATCATTACACTTTCTAACTTTTTTACAATACATTACATGGTGCACAAGATATTTTTTGCAGTCATAATAGAGGTTGGAAACATAGAACCAGTGTTAAATTTCACTTACACTTTATTTCAAGTATTCACTAGACCTATACTATTAATTATTTTAATTTGTGCTTTAATAGTTCTTTCCTTTCATTATAATTTCAATGGAACTTCTTAACAAATTCCATCTTTAAATAAAATGATCTCTAGAGACCTTTTAATTTTTTATATATGTTTCATCATGGCTTGACCTCTATATTTTTTTTTGCAATTTTTCACATGTAGTGTTGAAAGGATTCAAATCTATTGTTTCTTGTTGCACAGGGATGATCTCTACACATGTTTCATATCTAGAGTCTTCAACTTCTATGTGTCAAGTATAAAATCTTAGATGATCTAGACTTTGAGAATAACATTGTATAAAATCTAGGTGTCTCTAGGTGTCTTGGATTCTAACTATATAATACCTATGTCTCTACTTGTGTCTTAGGTATTATATATGTCAACTAGGTAGATAAAGACTAGAAAAAAGGCATTTAATCTAATCTAGGTGTCTTAGGTAGATACTATATATCAACTACCTATCTAGAGATATAATATGGAATCTAGGCACATCTTAGGTAGATACTATATATATCAACTACTTGTCTAGAGACTAGAATAAGGTTTTAATTTAATCTAGGTGGCTTAGGTAGATACTAGATATGTTAACTAGGTCTACCATGTAATAGGTCTCTAAGCACGTGTCTTAGGTAGAAAGTTATAATTTTTAGGTGTCTATACAATATGTGTCTTAGGTGTCCTACATAGAAATAGAATACATGTGTCTTAGGTCTTAGGTGAGGCCACATGAGCTTCTACCTTCACGTGGTTGGCCTTGTCAGTATAGAATATTTATATTTCTTGAAGCTAATGGGAGCTCTTTTTATTGTACATAGAAGTTATGAAAAACTAACTAATGCAAATTGATTAAGTTATTATTTAGTGCAAATTGATGAAATTACATACAAAATGCTAATTTTTGAGTTTGTTACTTTCTTTGACATGAATAAGCTGGTTAAAAGTATGATTAGAGAATTCCCTAGTGTCAAATAGGACCCAAATGAGTTAGTGGTCCATTTCATAACTAGGTGGAGATTGATGCTTTACTCTTCAACTAGTGTGCCACACATGTACCACATGGATCTTTGTGATCTTTTCTTGCATGCCCTAAATAGGGACATAGAAGAGGTTCAAAATCTCCCATATAAATCCTACAAGAAATCTTTTGAGTGCATTTTGAGAATTGATGGACGTATAATCATCAAAAGAAAAACACTTATTCATGGATGTATAATCATCTCTAGGACACCCCGAACCATAATTTCCTATATCCCATTGCCACTCAAAAATCCAATTTGTGGATCTACCAAAATTGCTTCCCACCATGTAAGCACAAGAACACTTTGAATCATCCCAATCATCCTAATCCCTCCACATCTAGATCAATAGTCGCCTCTCACCTAGAAGGATCTAACACCCCTCAAATGGGGATAAAGGGAGAGACCAAATTGTTGGGATTAGTTGAATTAGTTCAAAATGATGAAAACCAAGAATCTTGGGCATCGCCAAAAGTGGAGTATCACATGCATGCAGTCTCCATGGTTGACCCCACTCCTAATTCTATTGGTCCTTGCAACTTGGTGGATGATCTCAAAAAGATGTTCGCAAAAATCTTGTTCATTGAGAGAAAATCCTCATCATACCATGTATCCCTTCTAGAGGCCATTGAATTAAAATATGTAAACCATATAACACCACCCTCAAGAAAATCCCTGCAAAGGTTGAGCTAGCTAGAAGGGGAGACCCCTAAACCTATATTTACAAGTATGGATCTATGATGATTGCTTTAAGAGGATCCTCATGGATGATGGAGCCATGGTCAACATCATTCCCTTATCCCTCTTGGAGAGTGGTATATTGCCACACCAATATCACTGCATGTAGAGAGACCTTATGTGGCTTCGACAACCTAAAGGTAACCACTATTGGTAAAATTAGGATTTTGATTTCCACTTTGATGGAGCTAGATGTAGGACAAGAGATAGAGTTGGGGTAGTTCTAACTTGAGAAAATGGGAGAGTTCTCCCATTCCCCTTTTAATTAGACTTCTAAAAATGTTGACTAAAAAGCTCTTTCCTTGGAAGTCATGCTAGCTTTGAAATTGAGAACTTGAAACATTTGCCTTTGAATATTCTTAGCTACTGATAAATTAGGTTTCTAAGAACTATGAGATGAAGTTGGAATGATTACAACCATACAAAGACATGATTTGAAAGCTAATCCAATAGTTTGTCTACTTTAGGAATGTTATTATTTAATGCTCTTGATGAAATTGATTAAGTTATTATTATGTTACATGTAAATTGCTCTATTTTTCTTTTGATATAATTTAGGGTAGAATTTAATTTCTCTAATTTTCAAATTTTCTTAAATTTTAAATTTAAATGGTACAAGTATTTCTCTAATTTTCTTTAAATTCTTTTTGTAATTTATAGGGAAGGTATTGATCTATGAAATGTTTAATCTAGAATTAAAAATAAATTGATTAAACATGCTTAGTAGATTGAAAAATCTAATCAATAAAATTTTCCTAAATATTTAACACAAGTGTCCCAACATTTGACTCATGTAAATCCAAACATATTCATTCTAGTTCAACATCTTTTTAATTTTCATTTTATTTTTTAAATTTATTTAGGGAAGGTACATTTAGTCTATAAACTATCCAACCTAGAGTTTGTATCTAATAAATGTTTAATAAATTCAATCAATTGAAATTTTTCTCTTATCTAATTAGAATTAGTAAATTTACAATTTCTTGTAATTAAACATGTGATTTAATTTGAAGTGTTAAATATGAGATATATGAAATTAAAGTTTGAATATAGATGTATATAATGGAAATTCAATAAATAGCAAAATCTAGTCTAGATGAAATAGTCAGTGAGATATAAATACTAACATAATAACAGTCCATGTAAAAATAGTGAAATAGTCACAAAACATATACATGTCTAGTCAATACTGAAATAGTCATAAACAATCTAATACATCATTTCATCATCGCCATCAATCTAAAACATGTGTAAACACTAAGTTTGATCATCATACATTTCAAGATGCCTTTTGGTCCCATGTGGCTGAGAGGGCAACTCATCCTGTGTACAAGAAAAAGAAGCTTCAAACCAATTTTAATGTCAAAACAACATCCTAAATAAATTTAAATCAAATATTTAAAACCAAACCATCAAATTAAATTTTTAAATCTAAACTTCAAAATGTCTAAGCATACCACAACATGCTCATCATCTCTCCTGTCATGCTCCTGTGCAACAGAGGGTGCCGATTCAGATGATAGATTGAATTTCTGTGTCACCAATTCTTGTATTTCAATAAAACACTTGAATGAACTAGTCAGTCTCTAGAGTATAAATACAAAATGCAAGGTTGAATGATACAAAAGACTTTGAAATCACATAGGATTTAACTATAGGACCTGAAATATGAGAGATGACTTGTGCACCTGTGCAGGCTCATCAATGATATGATTAATTGAGCCTGCACCTAAACTAATCTCATCCTGCATATATATGTGTACGTGTATATATAAATTCAACTTTAAAGACATGAATTTAATAAAATCATGAAATTACACTGGAAATTCAAATTTAAACTAAAAATGTACAATTTTAAGATACAAACCATGGCATATGAAGTAGGCTCCTCTATAGATGATGTTGCCATTGGTCCTGGATGACTAGGTTGGTTTGACACAAGAGTGTCAGGACCTCTCATCTACTTTAAATTAAAATGTCACATTTCTATATTAAATTATATATTATTAAATTAGATATATCTAATTAAATAATCTTTAGAGGTCCTAATTTTATACCTCGTCTGTATAAGGTCTACCCAACTCTACTGTCATTGACACTAAATGGTCTAGCCGTGATGAAGTGGTAGCAAGTGATGGAGTCATCTGTACAAATCAACATGAACATATATTTATTAATATATACTTAAAATTTTAAAAAAAGATTGATAATTAATAATTGTCTAAAGCTATATTAATTTGTATCAATTTTAATTTTATTAAATGTGGCATACATATTGAGTCCATAGGAGTGAATAATGTAGCCAAAAAGGACTCCTCCGAAGCAGATGTAGGACCAAAACATGGTTGATGACAATTCTAACAAAAATGTGGTGTGGACTACAATGGTGTCAATCTAGGTGATGCATCAGGACTAGCATCAGATGCTCCTCTAGGCTGTATAGGCTCTCCAGGATTGACTTATTCTGCCCAGTGAGTAGCTTGGTCAGTTAAGTTTCCTGAGAGTGATGATAACACTCCAAGTGCTGAGACGACCGTCCGCTAGTGAAAGGGCATGGGAACAGAGGGTGTAGAAGGGACAATAGGTGCAAGGGGCAAATGTCGACTTGGATGGACACGTGCTCCTGGTCTATGTTGTGGCTTCCAACACCCATGCCCTGAAATGATCTCATATCAAAATAATTGGGCTTTCAGCCCATCACAAACTCTACCCATAATTTATTTAGAAAATAAAAGGGAACCTCAAAATTAGCATGAGGTGGATGGTCAAAGAGCATCCACCATCGATCCCAAAAATTATCAGCTATCTGCTGATGTGTGCACCATGTGATTGAAATTCTCTTTTTAGTTGGTGGTATTTGTTGACCTATGGAGGGATCAATGAAAAATGGGGCAATTGTAGTTTGGTAATATGTAAATCATTGATCTCTTTATATGAGAGACCATCTGAATTAAACTACCTCCTCTCTTCCCGCCATGAGTGGAATGTGTCTAGATCTGTGTGGATAGCTCTCACTGAATCAACAATAGTTTGCATCATAGATGCAAACCATGAAATGTGTGGAGAGGTTTGGATTTGTCTTTGTAATAAAATGATTTTTTCTTGCAGAACATGTATGTTTTCATCAATTATGGCTCGTAAATGAGCCTCATCATGCAGTGGTGGTGGTGGTGTGGTGGTGGTGGGGGGGTGTGTTGGGGTGGGGGGTCCTATGGGGGGTCATGGGGGGGGGGGAGGTTCATAGGCTAGATCGGCCATTTGTAGAAATAAGGTCTACAAGTAGAGCTGCAATTACAAAAAATATAGATTAAATTGCATGCACAACATATGTTTAAATATATACATATACATATAAATTGAAAACTTGGAAATATACAAAATTTTATAGTTTAAACAATATACATTAAAACATTTAATTTAACATATACATGCATTCAAAATTTAAACTTACATTATAAAATGTTTAAAATCAAAATTTATACATTTAAGAATCATGACATGAATAAAAATGTCTGTCCTAGTATCTAGTCAAAATTTATATGCTCATGTATTACATTCAAATTCCTAAACATGTCACTAAGTTCATGTCGACCTATTGGCTACAACTACTCCTAAACATGTCACTAAGTTCATGTCGACCTATTCAATCTTTGATCCCATTCTATGTACACTCAACATTATTTTAATTTTTTTCTGGATTGTTGTTGTCTCCTTTACCCCTTTGTTAAGCATCAAGTTGTCATAGATATATGGATATATGTTTAAATTAAAGATTTAAACATAATAAAATGACTTCTAGGTTTTAGGTTTAACGATTTAATATGTCATTTAGGTTAGGTCTACAAAAAGATATATTAGGGTCCTATCCTGTCTAATGTGTATGCTTTTAGCTTCATGAAAAGAGTTTTACAAATGGTTAATTTAGGACTATGAGATGAGCATCAGGAACATTAAAAGCCATGAAGACTAAAGAAAAAGGGGAAAAGACCTAGTAGGTGAGATATAGGGGAAGAACATTATAAGAACGTATAATTAGTTCAAGGTCTAGATATAGGGGAAAATACCTAATAGGTGAGATAATATATGTGCATTTAATGCTGAATATTTTTAAAAGTTTAGTAGAGTAGTTATGACTTTAATCTTGTTAGTGAATTGTACTATATAACTACTAAATATTTAATGATAAATAACCAATCATACATGGCATCAGCCCACCAACAAAGTCTTAATAGATGATTAAATTCAGAGTTCCTTTCATTCGACAACATAAAAAAGACATGAAGTATTCTTCATATTGAAAGACTAGATAATTGACTTGAGGAGAATAGCCTTGATAAATTCTGAGGAGGCCTTTAAAGGGAAGAAATTTATTCCTAGTCAAAAGGCCAAGAAAACATATAAGAGGAAAACTATAGGAGCATAAGGAGATGTGGAGGAAGAAAAATTTCCCTTGAGGAAGAAGATGAGAGGGACAACCAAGCCACCTGCTTAGAAACCTTCCACTATTGAAAACCCTATCTAAGTTCTATCAAACCAGGTATATGAATATTGAATGTTTAAATTAAATATTTAAATGTAATATATATGTCCATATGTTTAAATTAAAGATTTAAACGTAATAAAGTGAAGTTTCTAGGTTTTAGGTTTAGGTTTAATAAGTCATTTTGGTTTTAAAGAATAGGTCAGTTTAGTTTATGAAACCCTAGTTTATGAATTAGGGTTTCTAGTGTTTGTGAATTACAATTTTATGTTTTACTATTTATGAAATCCTAGTTTATGAATTAGAGTTTAGTGTAAATATGAATTAGGGTTTTACATTTTACTATTTTGAAACCCTAGTTTATAAATTAGGGTTTTATGTTTTACTATTTTTGAAACCCTACTTTATGAATTAGGGTTTTATGTTTTACTATTTTTGAAACCCTAGTTTATGAATTAGGGTTTTACAGTTTAGTCTTTATGAAATAGGGTTTACCAAATCTGAATTAAAGGTTTATAGTTTATGCATTAGGGTTTACTTGTTTTCAATTTTAGGTTGAATATATATAGTTGAACATTGCAAAAAAGCAAAATACAAAGCAAAAAACAATGAAACTTAACAGAAATGGATGGGCAACCAACCTGGGGCACTGGTGAATTGATCTAAGGAGGCAGAGATGTTGTGGAGGTTGAAAGTTGGGTCAACAAACATGGGTACCCATTTTCTGGTGTCGCTTTCCCTGATATCTTATGGCCTATAGCTGTTAAAATGAAGCTACATGCCTATTTATTTAAAAAAATTATACTTTTAAAAAATAGGTACCTGTTTCATAATGGGTGCCTATTTTTGCTTCGGGTGCCCAATCATAAATTGGTACCCATTTCATCACGGGCACCTATTTTGGCTCAGGTAGCCATTCCAAGTGGCATTTTTCACCCGTGGAAAACTTCCGTGAAATGTATACTCATCTTCTTGCTTTCACCCTTTTTCTTCACCAAACCTTTCATGTCATATACACAACAATATATTGTGAGAATTACTCCATACTTTGTAATGAAAACAACACACCAATAGTAATGTAAAATCTTTGTTTGCATATTCAAATTTGTACTTGTTGAGAATTTCTCCTCTCTAGACTTCTTATATATATGTATTTGTTTAATTTAATAGACAACATTGCATTTTTGGGAGATGGATGCAGCAGAAGTTGCAAGTAAAAAAGTAGCAATAGTGTGGGTGTGCAAAACAACTTATAGAGAATATATACAACAGAATAGTGGCAAGAGATTAATGAAGAAACATTTGAACCAATAACTTTTGTAATAGCAATATTTTATTTTTTCAAAAAAGCAAGGATTTGCCACAAAAATTAATGCACTTAGCTAGGATTTACTAGGATTTTATAAAAGAAATTAGGGGCATTTTCTTAAAGTTATCATTTATAGGAAATAGTTCCATTCTTATAGGAGACAATTCAACTTCCTTGTGACTCTTGGCCACCATAACATGAATCTTTGTAATCTATATATACATCTATTACATAGGTTGTGAATTGGAATTCACTCAAGCAAATGGATAGGTAGATAATATAAGATAATGACTATATGTCTTTCTCAAGGGCATGCCATGTAAATAATAGACTGCCAAATAACAAAAAATTACTATATTGATTCTATTTATCTCTATTTTATTTCTATATTCTATCTCATAAGCTTCTACATATGCATACAACCTCATCTAGATCCTCTTCTAGAGATTGTCCACTGGGATTCAAAGTTTAGACATAGATGAGTGGTATTAGAGTGGTTCATTTTCATCTTATATGTCTTATAAGATGTGATCTTTAAGTACCTTAGCCTTGATATTAACCCTTGAGATTCATTGTACAACTTGTTGACATCAAGATGGTCAAACCCATGCAAGTGGAGATACATGCAATGATCAAGAGTGAAATAGAAGAATCACTCATGGAACAATGAAAATTCTTTTCAACTAATTTGTAGAGGTCCTCAAATAGGTTGGTTTTATTAGCCTTGTCATCAAGCAAATCTTTTGGTAATTGAGTCCCCTTACATGTTTCATGTAAACCTAGAAATGCTTATGTTTGAGGGTAAGATCAATGTTTATGTTGTAGAGATAACTAGATAGATTGGTTAGATTCTTAGTTTCCATGAGTGACATGTCTTTAATGAAGAGAATATTGATATCATCCTAAAAGTTTCCTCACATGTCAAAAAGTGGTTGCAAGCCTGTGCACTTTAGGAAGAGGAATACACAAAATGTGAATTTGAATCAACATGGGAGTAATTCCTAGTAGCCTTCAAGGATGATTATTATCTTGAAGATCTTTATATTGACCACCACATGCAATGTTGTAATTGGAACAACGACATGACTAGTCAATCATGGCCTACACCAAAGCCTTCAATAGGACCTATGCAAAGCTAGGCTCATTTTAGTTAGAATAGAATTGAGTCCTCAAATATCATAGTGGCCTATAACTAGCCATCTAATCCAAATTAAAGCTATCAAGGTCAAAATGATGGTAGATGCCTATTACAATGTTGCAACCATTAAGGAGGAGTTCAAGTAAAAGGTCAAGCATGAAGAAACCAATACACAAAGGAAGACACCACCTATGGACAAGAGTAAATGATCCAAGACTGATAAATGGTGTGATAAGCACAATAGTTGTAATAATTCCAACACTAAGTCTCATGCTTAGAAGAGTCTTCTCACAAAGGTGAAAGTGGAAGATGATGATGTCATGCCCTTAAATGGAATCATTGATATAGTGCTACGCCCTTAATCCTATAGTGTGTATAGGGTTATGAATAGTCGGCTTGTGGCTATCTTAACTCTTAATTAAGTCATATTATCATTATTTTATTGTTATTTAGTTGTTTAGGTCAGCCTAAGGCTTATATAGGCCCATCTAAGTCGGCCTAGGTGATATCCTAGGCATAAATAGGTATATATATAGGAGGTAGTGAGTCTTATTTCATCATATTCAGTATTGTGTTCTCATTGAAGACTATTGGAGGTATCCCCCTCGAAGTGGTTTTGGAGGTTGCCCCCTTGAAGTGGCATATTATTATCAAGTGTTTGCAGCATATTTACTATTATATTTAGATATTGTGCAAGTTGTTTCATTACAAGTGGTATCAGAGCATGATCTTGGCACCGTGAAGACAAAAACTAGGTGATTTTTTTTTTCTGATTTGGAGGTCATTTTGGAAAGCGCATAACTTTTAAATTTTGGTGATTTTTTTTTGATTTTAAAAGGGTTTTTGAAGAACATATTGAAGCTTCTACAGTCCATAATTTAGAGTATTTGGAGCAAAATTAAGTGAGTTATAGCAGCATTAGGGTTTTTGTCCTTATTGTTTGAAAAACGTATATCTCTCTTAGTTTGTCGAATCTCTGAAAAATTTTTTGTGGGTTTTTTAATATCATAGTGAAGCTACTACAGTTCAGATTTGAGAACAATTGGAGTAGAATAAAGGGAGTTATTTATAAATTAGTGTTTCCACCAATTTCTCTCTCCAGGCTGCACAATTTTGAATTTCTTCACATTTTTTTAGGGAAGTGAGATTTTGACCCTGGTAAGTTACAGTAAAAATTTTAGATTGATTTGATTTGTTTTGTGTGATTTATTACAAAATTATTTTTTCCAATCATGACAGGTCCTTCAACAAGGGGCAAAAAGAATGTTACCACACCGAGAAAGACTCTAGGCAAGGAGGAGGTGGAAAACGAGGATGTTGATAAAAAAGAATATGAAAATATACTTGAACTTATTCATAAAGAAAATAGCAAGATGAAAGGTGAAATCTTGTCCATTATGGGTGAACAAATAAAAGGGTTGGCTAAGTCATGTGATATTGAGAAAATTCTGGAGATACTTTCCAAACATAAGCAGTCACAAGACCAAGATGTGGAGGAAGAGGATTCTACAAAAGGGAAGGGTGTTTTTGGGTTTGAATCAAATCTCAAGATGGATCATCACACCACTCATTTTATGGCAAGGAATTTCACACCAAAGTTGGATATGCGAAAGTTTGATGGTCAAGATCCTACCAATTGGCTCTGTCAAATGGAGCAATTCTTTGATATCCACCATGTTCCATGTCAACAAAAGGTGGCCATGGCTTCCTTATACTTGGAACCTGATCAATTCATTTGGTACCGTTGGCTATGTGAAGAAAAGAAAGCAAAAGGATGCATTGTCACTTGGTCAGTTTTCCAAGAAGAACTCATTACTCATTATGGTGAAAATCTTATGGATAGCTACTTCAGCCAAATTACCAAATTAAGGCAAATAGGTATGGTCAAGGATTACATTCATCAATTTCGTACTTTGTCTTTAAAAGTGGAAAATGTGTCTACAGAAAATTTGTTGGAGCTATTCATTGGTGGCCTAAAGGATCACATTAAATATGAGGTATGCATGTTCCGTCCAAATTCCATCTCAGATGCAATGATTATGGCAAGGCAAGGTTTTATAAACATAAGAGATAAAAGCACTCCTACACAGTCACTTCCACAACCTACTAGGCTAACACCACAACAAATTGAAGAGAAGAGAGCAAAAGGATTATGTTTTAATTGTGATAGCAAATATAGTAGAGGACACAAATGTACTAAAAAGAAATTGTTTAAGGGCCAAGTGAGGAATAAGAAGAGGTACCAATAGTAGAGAGTGACAATGAGATAGAGGAGGAGTCAAGAGATACTCAACCAATCATTTCTTGCCATGCACTTTCAGGTTTTAGTACCCCACAAACTCTCAAGGTAGTGGGTTGCTTAAAGAAAGAAAAAGTAACAGTGTTGATAGACTCAGGTAGCACTCATAACTTCATCAACAAAAAGTTGGCCACTCGTCTAAATTGTTTTATATATCCAGCTCCAGAATTTCAGGTCTTGATTGCAGATGGCAGTACTGTTAGTTGTTCAGGAAAATGCCATAGCATTAAATTATCCATGGGAGATTATCATCTTAATTGTCTAATGTATGCTATCTCAATGGGTGCAGTAGATATTGTTTTGGGAGTACAGCGGCTCACTACTTTGGGAACAATTGAATTGAACTTCCAAGAACTATTCATGCGCTTTCAATTAGAGGGAAGAACAATAGAATTACGAGGGATGCATGCAAAGTCACCACAGATAGTAAGTTCTTACCAAATGCAAAAGATGTTAAAGAAGGGGGTAGATGGGATGGTAGCCCAATTATTTTCATTAGAAGCATATCACTCAAAGGCTTCTACACCATTGGATCTACAAGTAATTATAGATAAGCACTCTATAGTTTTTGGGGAGATGCCAAAAGGATTGCCCCCTAGGAGAGATCATGATCATGCCATTCAACTAGTACCAGGGAGCCAACCACCCAACATCAGGCCCTACAGATATCCATATGCTCAGAAAAGTGAGATTGAGAAGATAGTTTAAGAGATGCTAGAAGTAGGCATTATTAGGCATAGTCAAAGTGCTTACTCATCTCCTGTGGTAATGGTGCGTAAGAAGGATGAAACTTGGAGGATGTGTCCAGATTATAGGGAGCTTAACAAGTTTACCATAAAAGATAAGTTTCCTATTCTAGTAATTGATGATTTGTTAGATGAGCTTAATGGTGCTATTTATTTTACAAAACTTGATCTCCGTTCTGGTTATCAAATTAGAATTAGAGATGAGGATGTACATAAGACATCTTTTAGAACCCATGAGGGCAACTATGAATTTTTGGTAATGCCTTTTGGTCTCACTAATGCACTGTCGACATTTCAAAGTTTGATGAACTCTATCTTTAGGCCATTTTTGAGGAAATTTGTTTTGGTATTTTTTTATAACATCTTAATATATAGTAAAACATGGGAGGAACACTTGCAACATGTAAATCAAGTGTTGGACATTTTGAAGCAGAATAATTTGTATGCTAAACCATCCAAGTGTATCTTTGGTGTCAAAGAAGTGGAGTACCTTGGTCACATTGTGTCACATGAGGGAGTCAAGGTGGACCCTCATAAGATCCAAGCAATTGTAGAGTGGAAAATTCCTAAGACCCTTAAAAACTTATGATGTTTTTTAGGGCTTACAGGGTATTATCGCCGATTTGTAAAGAATTATGGTAGCATATCATCTCCTCTCACATCCTTGTTAAAGAAGGATGCTTTCCAATGGAACGAAGTAGCGACAAGGGCATTTGAGAAACTAAAGGAAGCCATGTGCACAACTCTAGTCCTAGCTACCCCAGATTTTTCTATAACATTTGTTGTTGAATGTGATGCTTCAGGACATGGAATAGGAGCAGTACTTATGCAAGAAGGAAAACCCATAGCATTTGAAAGTCACCAACTCAAAGGTAAGAATTTGTTGAAGCCAGTTTATAAGAAGGAAATGTTGGCTATCTTGCATGTAGTCAAACAATGGAGACCTTATCTAATGGGACAACACTTTAAGGTCAAAACAGATCATGATAGTCTCAAATATTTCTAGGAACAGAGGTTATCATCTGAAGAACAACAAAAATGGGTCACAAAGATGTTGGGATATGACTTTGAGATCATATATAAGAAAGGCAAGGATAATGTTGTGGCTGATGCTCTATCAAGGCGTGATGAACCCACAGAGTCATTTTTATTTGCCATTTCCATGTTACAAGCAGGCTGGGTAAATGAGGCAAGAGAAGAGTGGGAGAAGGACATAGATACTCTAAGGCTCATTGAGAAACTCCAACAGGAATCAAGTGTGTTTGACAAATTTTCATGGAAAGGAAATATTTTATGGTACAAGGAGAGGTTATACCTTTGCAAGAATTCAACTCTTAAGCTTAAGGTGTTGGAAGAACTACATGCTTCTCCAATAGGTGGGCACTCAGGATTCCTCAGAACTTATCATAGAATCAAGCAAGATTTCTTTTGGGAAGGGCTGAAAGGGGATGTTCAAAAATTTGTAACTGAACGCATGGTATGTCAACAACATAAAGGGGAGACAGTTAAGACTCCGGGTCTTCTACAACCCTTATGTATCCCAAGTCAAAGGTGGGAGGAGGTATCTATGGATTTCATCACAGGTTTGCCTAGATTTGAAGGAAAAAATGTCATCATGGTTGTTGTGAATCGTCTCACCAAATATGGTCACTTTTGTGCTTTGGCACAACCATTGGCAGCAAGCACTATAGCAATAGCTTTTATAAATACTATTCAAAAACTGCATGGGACTCCGAAAGTTATAGTCAGTGATCGTGACCCTATATTTACAAGTAATTTTTGGACTGACTTGTTTTCATGCTTGGGCACTCAGCTTGCTCATAGTTCATCATATCACCCCTAGTCAGATGGACAGACAAAAGTGGTCAACAAATGCTTGGAAGGCTATCTCCGTTGTTTTGCTTCAGATAAACAAGAGAGATGGGTGCAATGGCTACCACTAGCAAAATGGTGGTGCAACACTTCTTTCCATACTTCTTCCAAGATGTCTCCATTTTTAGCACTATATGGTTACCACCAACCATCAATCATCTCCTCATTGCGGGCATAACCAAAGGTTCACATAGTCAAAGAACACATCCATCATCAACAAGAGGTATTGGCTAGTCTTCGAGAGAACTTGGCAATGGCACAAAATAGAATGAAGTAACAAGTTGATCAACACCGTAGTGAAAGAACTTTTGAAGTGGGAGATTGGGTGTTTGTGCGACTACAACCATACAAGCAAATGTCTCTAAAACAACAACATAAAGCTAACAAGCTGGCACCCAAGTACTATGGTCCTTATAAGGTGTTGCAGAAGATTGGCAACATAGCATATAAATTGGAGCTTCCCATATCAACAAAAATCCATCTAGTTTTTCATGTTTCCTACTTGAAGAAGGTTATTGGGAATAAAGTGGTAGCACAGACTAAGTTACCTGAGCTTGATGAGGAGGGAAGAATAGTTGTGGATCCTGAGAGAATTATTCAAACACGCACCAAGAAGCTGAGGACAAGGGAAATCATAGAATGTCTAATTAAATGGAAGAACTCTCTAGTTGAGGAAGCTACATGGGAGAATGAGGAATTCATGCAAAAGCATCCACATTTGGTCAGCATTAAGGACAATGCTTCTTTGAAGATGGGGGGCATGCTATGCCCTTAAACCTATAGTGTGTATAGGGTTATGAATAGTCAGCTTGTGGCTATCTAACTCTTAATTAAGTCATATTATCATTATTTTATTGTTATTTAGCTATTTAGGTTGGCCTAAGGCTTATATAGGCCCATCTAAGTCGGCCTAGGTGATATCCTAGGCATAAATAGGTATATATATAGGAGGTAGTGAGTCTTATTTCATCATATTCAGTATTGTGTTCTCATTGAAGACTATTGGAGGTATCCCCCTCAAAGTGGTTTTGGAGGTTGCCCCCTCGAAGTGGCATATTATTATCAAGTGTTTGCAGCATATTTACTATTATATTCAGATATTGTGCAAGTTGTTTCATTACATATAGATCCTAGTGTCTTAGTAAACATCACACAAGTAACAACTCTCTCACCTAAGGAAGATGAAGCAAAGAAACTATTCTAGTCATAAATGTTGATGAAAGGGAAGTCATTGTATTCATGATCAATAAAAGTAGCATAAAAAATATAATCTCTTTACAAGCTACTAAGAGATTAAAGGATGATTTTTAATATTTAATCCAAGTTCCACTATTAAATTTTGTGAAAACAAGATTGTTTGTAAACACATGTCAAATAGATAGTGCACTTTTCTTCCATTTATCTATTTTTATGTGAAAGAGCTTGGTTAACACACCTTCACCTTGAGACCCATTGTTTCCAACACATGGACCTTTCTTCATTGTGGCACATGGCAATTGATCATATATTTCAAAGATACAATCAATCTACCTCCCCTTGCTCACTTATGTAATATTCTTATTCTTCTTGTTCTTGTTCTTTGAAGGATCCAAATCCATATACAACTTCCAACATAATTCTTCCATATGCCTATCTTTATCACAATGTGTGTTATGGTGATTATCCTTGCATTCCTTTTACCGTACACTTGCCTTTTCCTTTGTCCTCTTCACCAGCTTGTTTTTGTCCTTTACCCTATTATTTACATGAGAGAATGAAATTCTCCTTTTCTTGTCTAACTCCAAATAATGGACTTAGAGTTAAACCCTCATCAATATATTTCATGAGCACCTTTTGATCTATAACATCCTTACAAGAAGTTAAAATGCCTTTTTTATAAATTCAATAGTTTATGCTTGTATATTATGGTCTCATCTTTGTCTATAGTAGTGCAATTGAATGGATATCTCTTCTTCATGAGAAAAAGGGTAAATTTGTTTTTGGAACAATCCCTTAAAATCATCTCACTTAGAGATTGGAGGTACATTCCAAATTTGCAAGGAAGAAGCATCATTTTCATGCCATTCTAGAGCATGTTTGGATAGATTTAGCCATGCAAAAGAGATCTCGTGGTGAGGACTCATCTTGTACAAACTAAAGTGGAGGTCCATTTGAATAATCCATTAGTCTAACAACTCTCTATGCTAACCTCTCCATTAAAGAGATGTATATCAATCTTAACTCTAGCCTTAAACAAAACGTTATTCCCACTAAAAAATAATCCTCCTTGGTCTTGATCAGCCCCATTGGGCCCTTCTTCTTTTACCTTTCTTGACAAGGCTCAAATTGTATTTTCCACCCTATCAACTTTCACTATCACATCATCCTCTAACCTACTAAACCTTGCTTCATCCTCATCCATTTCCTATAACCTTCTTGTCCTATTACACCATCTTACACCAATTTCAATTTCAAAAGAAAACAAATTGACACTCCCATCTTGTCACAAGCCTAACCAATAAGTATACTTGTTTTGAATTAGTCTTTTCACAAAGAGGGTTAGCCTTAAACAAAACGTTATTCCCACTAAAAGATAATCCTCTTTGGTCTTGTTCAACCCCATTGGGCTCTTCTTCTTTGACTTTCTTGGCCAGGCTCAAATTGTATTTTCCACCTTATCAACTTTCAATGTCACATCATCCTCTAACCTTTTGACCTTCTTGTCCTATTCCACCATCTTATGCCAATTTCAGTTTCAAAAGAAAACAAATTGACACCCATCTTGTCGAAAGCATAACCAATAAATATACTTGTTTCAAATCAATCTTTTCACAAAGAGAGTTAGCCTTAAACAAAACGTTATTCCCACTAAAAGATAATCCTCCTTGGTCTTGTTCAGCCCCATTAGGCTCTTCTTCTTTGACTTTCTAGGCAATGCTCAAATTGTATTTTCCACCCTATCAACTTTCAGGTCACATCATCCTCTAACCTTCTGACCTTCTTGTCATACTCCACCATCTTATGCCAATTTCAGTTTTAAAAGAAAACAAATTAACACCCATCTTGTCGAAAACTTGTTTCAAATCCGTCTTTTCCCAAAGAGGGTTAGCCTTATACGTAACCATCCATATAAGGGTAAGCATGGATGCATTTAGTAGTCAACAAGGAAGGCATGCATGCACGAGTCAATTTTGCTTAATAATGTTAGTACTTTCGCATGAGGCGTTGTCAATATTTCTGTAATTTCTAGAAAGGCCATATGAGGTGATTGGTCTTTTCCATTATATTGTTGTCATCTCCCACTATATTCAGCATTCGCGGGATTTCAATATGAGGCAATTAGCTGACGGAGTTGATTCACAACCACAATATTCATGGTGTTAGTTAAAAAAAAAAATGAAATAGCAGCAACAATAATTTCAGCTAAGATCAACATTTCCTAGACAACATGCATCCCTGCCTTATTTATGTTGGACGTGGCCACAATATCGAGGCCATGCACTATCTTAGAAAGTGTCCTGAGGCTACCCTGAATTGTTTTAACAAGCTTAGAAAGTGTTTTGATGATCACGGGAGAACGAGTGGAGATTCAAGGTGTCAACAAACCCATTTGCTTGAGATTTATAATGCCCATGCAACTCAAATAGTAAGACAATATATTCAAATGAAAGGTGTATGATGTTATAACTTCTTGTTGAAAGAAAATGTCAGTTATAGTAAGACAGAAAAGGCAAAATAGTTTCTTTAAAAAACTAAAATGTCACTTTTTTGTGTAGCTTGATCAAGCTTAGTGATACTTAAACTTGATATATTGTGAAGGTGTAATCAAGGATGTCTTCTTTAATTCTAAATATTGATAGTTGAATGATTGTAATTGTATATAGCCACATTTTCTCTTTGTTATGCTATAACTGTAATTGAGATTGAATAGTTTAAATTTTCAATTTCAATATTTTGGACAATAGAGAATCGTTTTATTGTAGAAGGAAAAAAACCTAATTTAAATTTGTACAATAACAGTAATGCATATAAGATATAAAGCAATAGCATAATAAATAGAAAGTAAAAATTGTGAACAATATATTCACTTAAAGAAACTTTTTCGAGTAAAAAAACCTAGCATAGTAAATTCTTTTCTAATGGATAAACGCAACCATTCTTCAATACAATAATGAATCTCTTACTTCACCCTTAAGCATGTTTGAATATTAATAGGCAAATCAAAAAAGTTTTACTCATTGCATGAATCATGAAAAGATAAATATGAGATCCTTAAAATATAGGAAAAAATAGAAAATAGCCAAAGTAGCACCAAAAAACAATTAAAAACCCAAAAATTATACAACATGCAATGTATATAAAACATGATAAGATTGCCCCTCAACTATAAAATATTCAAAGTA
The DNA here is from genome assembly GCA_027924645.1 of Cunninghamia lanceolata. NCBI lineage: Eukaryota > Viridiplantae > Streptophyta > Pinopsida > Cupressales > Cupressaceae > Cunninghamia > Cunninghamia lanceolata. Next base: position 37,901,083 of record BSBN01000391.1, on the reverse strand, counting down.
TGCAACACATGTTCAACATTCTCCCACTTGTTAAATACTTTACATAGAGGGCCATAGTTTTAAATTGTCAATTGCTGAGGCCATCTATGCCTATTGATTTTCTGCACTAAGAAAATTTCTCAATACTCACAGATTTTGTTAACAAATCAGCAACATTCTTTTCTGTATCGACTTTTTCTAATAGTACCTACTTGCATTCAACCATTTCTCTCATAAAATTATACTGTACTCCAATATGCATTGACTGAGCATGATAAGTACGATGCTTGGTGGAAAATATTTCACTCTACTATCATTGTTAATCCTTACCATTTTCTATTCCAAACCAATAGTTGACTAGAACCTTTGTAGCCACACTACTTCCTTACACACATGAGTAGCTACCATGTATTCAACATTTATTGTACATAATGCAACCACTCCAGATCTTTTGTTCATCCAACTTACTACTTCTCCGTAAAGATTGAATACATATCCACTTGTGTATCTTCAACAATGAAGATCTCTAGCTCAATTAGAATCTACAAATCCTTGCAATTTTAAAGTTTTATATCCATCAACTCTTCCTTGACAACAAATTGCATTAGCTAAGGTGACACATAGATATCTAAAAATCCTTTTCACAATAGTCCAATGTTCTTTACCTAGTTTGGACAAATATGTACTCACAACTCATATTACATGTGCAATGTAAGTTCTAGTACAAACCATTGCATACATGAGGCTACCAACAACACTAACATAAAGAATCTAACACATTTCCTCAAATTTCCTTTCTATTTTAAGACAATTTTAAAGAGGCAGAAAAGTTTTTAAGATTTTAAATCCTTAAAAGCTGATTGAATGCAAAAGGTTGAAATCCAGCTTAAAGAAGGAAGGAAAACATAGAAATCATGCCTTTAGAGTTTATGTTAGTGTGTTAAGTTTTTCACTTAGGGTAATTACTCTAGGTGTTTTTTCTCATAGAGTAGTTTTCTTCCCCGTTAGCATTCTCACGGCTTTAAAAGCCTGTACAATATGTAAATTATGCATCTCAAATTTATTCACTCATTTTGGTGAAATGGCCTTGTGTTGCCTCTCTCATTTTTCAGGAAGGTGTTTTGTTGTAGATGGTGCTCTTGGGAGCTGGATGACACCAACATGGTATCAGAGCCAACCATTCTACAATCCTTCCTCTAAGAGTTTTTATCGGAGTATTTGGGATCTTTTTTTTTGACATTTAAAATTTATTAAATTTCAAAGTTGCCTATTGCCGATTTTTCCTATTGATGAAAGGACTAATTTTGTGCTGGATTTGAGGTGCTATTTCTCTGGTTTATAGTGAGGTTTCATTGCCGTGATTTTTTGTTGTGAGGAGGCATTTTTTGAAGGGGCATTTTCTCATTGTTAGCGGTAGTTTGTGGCACTAGCATGCAAGATGTGTAGGTGTCGATTAATTCCAACGGGCAAATTCATCTTTGGTGTTCGGTATGCTATATTCCATAATGAGGAGTAGATTTCTTCCTACACAGCATTCCTAAAGATGCGTTCCAATTTGCAAGGTGCAAATCCAACCCCAAGCATGAGTTGCAGAAACATTTTAGGGTGCCTGGAGTGTATGCACTCCATCCCACCTGCTAGTCCTCTCGTTGACAAGTGCAATCTCATTTCAGAGAGCTCGTGAGATCTAGATTGTCATGAAGGTGTAGACTTTATATTCATTAAAGTTTAACATCAAATATTTTATCTAGGGTTTGATGTGCATGTGGAGGTGGGACCGTTTGGGTGGGACTGTGAAGTTGATCTGGGACTTTAGTCCCACATAAGCTAGGTGGATGTATTTTTTTGGCTTTATAAAGCCCGACGGTCCTTTGGTTGTTGTGAGCATGTGTGGTGATTGGTGTGAATTTGCTGTGTGCTGGGTCTATTTGGACAGGTAAATCCCCCTAATTTTGTTGATTTGAAGGTTAATGTCTTTGTAATTTTGGAGATTTGTCATAGTTTATTATGGGGTTTTCATGTCATCCTATTGTGATTATGTTGAACAGGGGAAATTATAAAGAATGGAGAGATGGTATCATAAAACATCTTAGATGGCTTCATTTTTTTCCACATTTATATGATCTTGTTCCCCTTCCTGGTACTAATAGTAAGAAATTTGCATGGAATTGCAAAAGGGATCATGTCCTAGGAGTTATTACAATGCATATTGATGATGCCACTTTGAATGTTATTGATCATTTTGAGTGTCCTCATATTCTTTGGACTAAAATTTGGGAAATACATGGAGATCCGGATACTTAGCTATTCCCAGATGATCCTATTTCAGATTGTCTTGTGCCTCTTCATTTTTTCAGAAAAGATACCCTATGATCATGCTACTATGCAGGAGTTTGAAGTTTTGGAATACTTTGAATCTTCAGATGAGGATAATGAGGGTTCTTCACATGCTCCTTCTTCTCCATCAGGGACAATTGATGTACCTCCACCTTCAGTGATTCATTGTGTAGAGTCATTGATTGAGGCTCCTATCATTCCTATTCAGCAGGACCATTCATCTTGTGTTGATGATTCATTGAGCATGTCCAGTGATTAATCACAACTAGTATCTTATTGTCTTCCTCATTGGGATTCTTATTTGTTGGACATTGGTTCATTGTTCGTAGAATCTCATATTTCTAACTTGGAAGACACATTTGAGGGTATATCCCTCCTATTTGATGATAGTTGTGGTATAACTATTGTCACCCTATCACTATTTTTGGAGAATATTTAGAATCAGTTTCTAGTGGTACCTTGTTTGTCACCTTCTATTGTGATTGGGTATGTTCCTAATTGGTTCATGGCATCATCTTACAAGGTCTTAGAGACACATGAGAAGATCTCAGAGACATCTTCATTCTTCATGCTTCCATCTTTCAAAGCATATCCTGAATGGGAAGCATACATGCATCTATACATGGTTTTGTTTCTTCCAAAAGGGAGACAAGTTGTTTGTCGACATTGGATCATGTTTTGTCTTCAGGCACTTACCATTTTTGCAGGTGATTACACATTGTGGGGGTCCTACATAGTCTCTCTCTTTCCCTCTTATGGAGGGGTCATTGATTGTATATACATGATGTATGTAGTTCTTGGGGGGTGTAATTGAGTCCTCCATCCATGCATCATTTTTGTTTTCTTTTCTCTCTTTTGGAGAGGGGTTGTGAGAGATTACTTTTTTACATCGTAAATGGGTATCTAACATGGTTGTGTAGCTAGGACCCATATTGCATCTTGATTTTGCATCTTCATTCTTCCTAAGTTTGTACTTAAGGGGGGGTGTTAGTGTGTTAAGTTTTTCACTTAGGGTAATTATTCCAAGTGGTTTTTTCCTGTAGAGTAGTTTTCTTACCCGTCAGCATTCTCATGGCTTTAAAAGCCTGTACAATATGTAAATTATGCATCTCAAATTTATTCACTCATTTTGGTGAAATGGCCTTGTGTTGCCTCTCTCGTTTTCTATTAAGGTGTTTTGTTGCAGATGATGCTCCTGGGAGGTGGATGACACCAACAATTTATATATATATAAATATATCATAAATATTTCAGTCAAGAAGATTTGCTAGTATAATCTTTATCATTTGAAAAGGCAGATAAAGATCTTTTAAGTAAATATGAAAAAACCTGGCCACTGCTAGTGAGATCCTCTTTGAGCTACCATCCCTCCTCCTCTGTGCATTTTTCTTCTTTCATTGTATTATTTTTTTCTCTCCTATGAGATTTTTCTTTTCCTTTTAATCCTCTCCTTTTTATGCTTTTTCCTTAGGCATTGATAACTATATATCTTTAAGACTATTCTCTCTTAGTTTTATGAAACTCTCACTTGCATGGTTTATAATAATAAAATAAGTATATTTATTAAATTTAGGATACTTGCATGGTTTATAATAATAAAATAAATATCTTTATTAAATTTAGGATTCATTTAAAAAGGTAAAGCATGAGTTTTCTTCTTTTATATAAAGAAATTACTTTTAAGAGGGAAAACATGAGTTCTGTAGTTTCTGGAAACACTATGTTTTGCTTTTTTCCGTCAACGTTTCAGATCACACTCTATGATCCATCATCAGGACAAAAAGAGGAGAATGTAATGGATAAACTTGTAAAGAGCACTTAATAAGAAGAGAGAGATGGCACGGAGGGCAAGGAATAGCTAACAACCAAGAACCATGAATTGAAAATAGAGAAAAAAGAAAAAAGGAATAAAGTTAGAGGTTGCAAGATATAGAGGAAAAAATAGTGAAGAAAGTAATAACAAACAAAATAAATGATAAAAATAAACCTAAACCTTTAAATAAAATAATTGATAAAAATGCAAAAAAATGATAAAAACAAAAATAGAAATAAAAATAAAAATATAAAATGATAATATATATATATATATATATATATATATATATATATATATATATATATATATATATATATATATATCTTGCCATTTATTTAATTTATCATTGTCGATTAACAATACAAAAACCATAAAATATAAAGACAAAAGATAAGAAGAAGAAGGAATGAAAATGGTAAAATATATAAATGAAAGACTAAAAAATATATAATGGCTAAAATATGTATAAAAGGGAGTAATGATAGGTAAAAGCAAAGGCGATACTAAAAAGTAAAGGCAAAGAAGAAGGAAAAGCATGAAAAATAAAATGAGGAAGGGTGAGGATAAATGTGTAGGGGAATAAATAATATGAAGAACAATGAAAGTAAAATCCAAAAAGGAAGGCGAGAATTAAAAATTGAAACAAAACCAAAAGAAAGAGTGCATGCAAGAGAAGGACAAGAGAAAGAATACAAAGTACAAAAGAAATAAAAATAAAAAGAATGAAGAAAATAAGGGGAAAACTAAGAGCAAACCAAAGTATAAAGAGTCTAAAAAGGGGAAAGAAAAGAGAAGTAAAATAGGAAGATGAAAAAGAAGGAGAGGAGGACGAGAGGTGAGAATGTGCTAAGAGGAGCACACAAAAGAGAAAGAGAACCAAGCAATAAACAAAAGAAAAGAGTAGGAAGTTAAGTACGAGAAAGAAATACAAGGTAGGAATAAGAGGGGCGAAGGCATCCAAGCAAATGAGAGAGGTGAAACTAAGAGAGATGAAAGTAGGAAGACAAAAGCAAAAAGTAAAAAGAAGAACGAAAAAACAAGAAGGGGCAAGAGGAAAGAGATAGGAACACGAGATGGAAGAAGAGAAGGAACGGGGGGAAGAAACAAAGAGGAAACTAGGAGAGAAGTGGGAGAAATGACAAAAAAGGATGGGGGGAGAGAGACGTCAGCAAAAGAGGAGCAAGGTTAACAAGGAGGGAGAGTAGGAACATGAGCCCGGGAGAAGGAGAGAGCAAGGAGAGAAGAAGACTTGAGAGAGGAAGAGAGGAAAGGGGTATGGAGGTGAGTCAAAGGAGGAGGGAAAAGGTTAAGGGGAGAGAAAAGGATGAGCGAGGGTGGCAAGGGATGACGGGGGCTAGAATGTAGGGTGGGGAGTTATGGACAAAGATGGGAGGATTGGAAGAGAAGAGAGGGAGGAACTAGAGGTCACAGGGTAGGGGGAAAGAGGTACCAATATGAAAAGGAGGGGGAGAAGAAAGAGGGAAGAGCTATGAGACAAGGATAGAAAGGGGAAACAGGTAGAGACAAAACTAGTGGAGAGGAAACGAGGAGGGATCAGGTTGAGAGGTGCAATGTTGGAGGGAATTAAGAAGAAGATTCCAAGTGTGGCTTAAGGTCCAACCCTCATCCTTGTTGAGGTTGGTGGGGTTATTCCTGATGAAGATAGCTTCTTTAAGTTTTCTCTTGAAGAAGTTATCTGCCTTGGCTAAGACGAGGGTATCCTCGAGGTGGATGTGGTGTTTGGTGCTCGAGGAGTGATCTACCAGGGCTGATTTTGCAACCCTTTCATGCCTAATATTTGCACTATGTTCTTTGATTCTAGTACAAATGGATCTACCCGTCTCTCCGATGTAAGGGGTGCCACAGGAACAATCAATTTTGTAGACACTTGGGTTTAGCAGAATGTCATTGTGGTCTTTGATGGAAGGGATGAGGTTTCTGATGGTGGAAAGGGGTTTAAAGGCACAATTGAAACCTTTCTTGCAAAGGATTCTGGTGATCTTATTAGAGATGCCTTCGATGAAAGGTAGGGTGGCACTATAAACAACCTCAAAGTCTTTCGAAAAAGGTTTAGAGTGGAGGTGGGTTTGGGCTTGTTTAAAGGCTCTTTTTATGCATTTGTTATGATAACCATTAAGCTTAAAAACCTTGGACAGGTGGGATAACTCAAGGCTAAAGTGATCCTTGTCACAGATGCGGAAAGCCCTTGTAGTCAAAGTTTTGAGGACACTAGCCTTATGGGATGGATGGTGGTATGAAGAAGCATGAAGATAGAGGTCTGTGTCTATGGATTTTCTAAAGACTCGATGACCAAGAGAGCCATCACTTTTTCTGATGAGGAGGATGTCGAGGAAGGGGAGTTCATTATTAGAATCCAATTCTTTGGTGAACTGAATACAAGGGGCAATGCTATTAAGGTGATTGTGGAAAAGCTCCAGTTGTTTAGGACTGTGTGGCCAACAAATGTTGGTGTCATCCACATAGTGCTTCCACCAAGTTAGTTTGAGGTGGAAAGAGTTCAGGGCTAGTTCTTCGAAATGTTCCATGTACAGGTTTGCAATGATAGGGGAGAGGGGAGAACCCATGGCTACCCCATCAGTTTGCTCATAAACCACATTTTGGAAGGTGAAGAATGTGGACTTTAAGCATAACTCAACTAAGGAAGCAATTTTGTCATTGGTCTTATGTCAGACAAGCATAATGGAGTCAAGAAGGGGGACTTTGGTGAAGAGGAAAATGACATCAAAACTAGCAAGAATGTCATCCTCACTAACTTTTTTGTCTTTAATGAAGTCAACAAATTGGGAGGAGTCTTTGATGAAGGAGGAAGAATGACCAATGAGAGGAGAGACCAATTTGGCTAAGAAGGCGGCAAGTTTGTAAGTGGGGGAGTGGGTGGTATCAACAATCGGTCTTAAAGGAATGTTGGGTTTGTGGATTTTGGGTACACCATAGATGTGTGGTGTAATTTCTTTATTGGGTACGAGATGCTTTTTTGTAGCGTCATCAAAGGAAGAAGAGGCAATGTAATTTTTCACTTCTTTAAAGATTTTGGAGATAGGATTGCGGGTAAGGATTTTATAGTTGCCACTATTGTTGAGGTGGTCCAACATCTTGGCAACATAGTCTTGTTTGTCTAAGATAACAGAAGCATTCCCCATATCTGCTTTCACAATGATGACATTTTGTTTGATCAGTCTTTTGAAAGCGTAGAACTCATCTTTGGGGATGTTTCACTTGGGGGGTTTGGCTTTTCTGAGGGCTACTGAACAATCTTGCCTCACTTCATCAGCTTTGTTATCTAGTAGGGAGTGGATGGCATTCTCAATTTTGATGAGAAAATCAACTTTGGGGATGAGAGTCGGGGCGATGGCAAAACCAAGGCCCCTTCTTAAGAATTTAAGGGCGAGGGGCTCAATGTTATAGTTAGAAAGGTTGACAACAAGCTTATCTTCTCACTGGTTTAATAAAGTCAATGGCTGAGGGATGGGGTGAGGGTGGATAGGCCTGTTGACAGTAACCGTTGAAGAGGAGGTAGCCAACGGGTTGAGAGGAGGGACGACAAGTAAGTACGAATAGCCGCAGGTTTGATGAGAGGAGGAGTGGGTTGCTGGTTCACTGCAACATGATGGGAAGGATAAGCTAAGGCGTGAGGAAGAGGGGGAGTAGGAGTACGTCTGACGAGGTAGCTAGAAAGTATGGGAGAAGAATGAGGGATATAGGATGGGTTACTACGCGGGTACTGAGTATGGAGATTGTGGATAAAGAGGGGATCAGTTGAGGATCAACGTGATTAGCCAGAGATGATGCCATTTGGTTAGTCGGGCTAACATGTGGAGGAAGAAAGGAGATAAAAAGAGTGATAGGTGGTCCGTTGTTCGAGTGAGTAGCTAGGGGGAGTTGGGAGACAACGAGTGTGAGGGGAGAGAAGCTGTCAACTCAGCTATGGTTTCGATGTTCAAGTGAGTGGCAATGTGTGTGAGAGAAGACAACATATTTGAGGGACGATACAATGCATCATAGCAATTAATGAAAGAGCCGTTTGAGAACTGGGTTGCAGAGGACTCACCTAGATTCAAGGGGAGAGACCGTTGGAGGGATGAAAGATGACAGGAAGCTGCCATTGGTGAGAGTAGACAGGAGGTCTGAAGGAGTTGCAAGCTTGCCAGGGAGTCAGATCTGCGTGAAACTTGAGAATTGACTGAGCCTGATGTGGAGGACGACTGAGGAACAATCACAGGAGAAGTTAGAAAGACTGAAATAATGGAGTCTGAGACCGGAGGAGCACCAGAGGTTTGTACCTAGGTTCGATGTCCTCGTTGGAGCTTATAGGAAGCCGTCACTGGAGAGAGAAGGTGGGAGGCTGGACAGAGTTGGGAGTGGTCTGTAGACACATCAAACCTGTGTGTAATGCTTAAACTGTTAGTGCCAGAAGAGAGAGGGGAGGGGATGTGCTAAGAGCAAAGAGAGGGAGGGACTAAAACCTCTGTAGCAGAAATGCGGGGACTGTGTAAGGATGGTCTTGGTGTTCAACATGTTCATTGGATGCTGAACTCTTCTATGTGATGCACCCGAGTAGCGAGATGAGCTGGAGGGGATGGTGTCATTTAGAGTAGAGGCTAGAGAACTTTCTAATCTATCTATTGGTACTTTCAATTTTATGGCCTTCTACTCTGGCTTGAGAAGCAATATCAAAAAGTATCCAAATGTCTCGCCACAGAGAAGATGCCAACTCAAGATGGAGGTAGTAAAGGTGAGAGAAAAGGTGGTTGAGAAGGGCTCTAGTGGATTTGATAACAAATCTAAGGAGAGATAAACTGGCTTGTTGAAAGATGTGCTCCGTGTTAGGGATGAGCAAAGTATGAGAGACCTGCGCAAAAGAAGGGATTAACTGACAATCTTTGCATCTTTTTAGGAAAGCCAAATCTACAACTTTCTTTGCAACCTTAATTCTCATCTTTTCAAAAAGCTTAGCTTTGAAGCATATCTCCCTCCCATGAAGGGTGAATATTGTAGACATGATATTTCCACAGCCCATAACATGATTTACTTTTAGAATTTTTACTAATATTTAAATTATATTAAAAAAATAGTTATAGATTTATTTCATATATTTGAATTTATTTTATTATTTTTAGATTTCTATTATTTGAATTGGATAATTATAGTTTTAATACTATATTTTCATTTTGAAAACTAAGAAGAATGTTATTTTCAAACAAGAATAAGTTATATATATTTATTAATAATTGAATTATATATCTATTTTCAAATAAATAATTTTTATTAATGGTAATAGAATAAAATTTTATCATACAATTTCTATTAAATATAAATTGTAAGAACGTGAACTACATAGCTACCAATGTAATTTAAATAAACATTATGTAGCAATTGAAGACACATATTCTTCTAAACAACAAACACCAATCATATTTGTTAACCATATAAGAATGCATACTAAAGATGTTTGAAATGCAATATGACATGAACTACGTGAGTGTGTGCATGTAACATTGAGGTCCGTCCTTTCAGTTCTTGCCAAGTGGCTAGACACCTCTACCTCAGTCATGTTTTCATCTTCGACGAGTATCTGCACTCAATTGCACTCCAGTTCGTGCATCAATAGGTCAGTCTAAAAATCCATAGCTGAAGCAACATACATTTATCATAGTAACTAGATTTTCATTAATAATGACCCTTTACCTGTTAGGTTTACACAATTAACCATAAAGTAAAACCATAGAGATAATAGCCAATAGTAAAACAAGTTGCAAGATTTGAGACATGACATATGTCCATATTGGTTACAGTATACATCTAAAAATGACATGACTGTAGCTTTAAATATTTATTTCCTTCTAAATTCCTCTATCAATAAATAAATAAAACAATTTATTTATTTGATTCATATTCCTCCAAAAATTAAATAAAACCATTTATTTAATTAAAATCATCCAAATTCTTCTAAAATCATTCTAAATTAAATAATACCAAATTATTTAATTCTTCTCATTCTTTATATTTGAATAAATCCAAATATTTATTTAAATTATCTATTTCCTCCAAAATTGAATTAATACCAAAAATAATTCAATTAGTCCATGTGCACATGTAATTAAATATTTTTAATATTTAATTAGCTAATATTCTCTCACACACATGTCCTATTTCTCCTCCAGTCAGATTGGTTAACTCATCAATCAAATCTATTAACTAATTGGTCATTTGAGTTCACTATTCAATCATCTCAGTCAACTCCGCAATCTATTCACTTATCTCTACAATCTATTCTGTTAACTGATCAATCATCTCAGTTAACTCTTTAATCTATTCTGTTAACTCCCCTGATGCATGAAGGAGCAGGACACTTGTCCTCTCCCTATTCACCCACATCCTCTCAAATTTGCTCAACCGTTGATCTTCTTATTCATTCTACACCATTGATCTTCTCTCTCACAAATCTATAAATAAAACCCCTATTCCTCCATTTGAATCATCCAAGCTTGTTATAAACTTACCCTGCAGAAATCATAGCACGCCTTTGGCACAAATCACTCCATAGCTTGAGATCAATTATCACCATTATCATTGCATTGTGAAGATCCTCTTCATTGCAAGACCTATCAATAACCATTCTCCATTGTCATCTTGGAAAAAAGAAAGGAAGTGCACCTTCTGAGGGCTCTATTCATACATGAGATCAATTCGAGATAGGTGACCAATGGATGCCACAAAATAGAAAGGTTTGCAAGGTATTATGTTCTTTGTGTTTGAATCTTATTTGTTTCATATTTCATTGAGATTATTGGATTATTGATAGTTTAATACTATTAACCACATTTTCTGATAACATTTCTGGTGCCCACCATGGGGCCTTTGCCCCAATTTAACTTCAAAATTGAGTTTTTGTGTTAGAATTCATACATAGGAAGTTTCTGTGCATCCACTCCCTATTTTGGTGCGTATCCTCTCTATAACGGTGCATCTGTTAAGTCTGCGCATCTATTAAATCTGCACATCTGTTCTGTATTTTGGCGCATATACTCTCTATAATGGCACATCTATTCCTGCGCATCTATTCTCTATTTCAGTGCATATACTCTCTATAATGACACATTTGTTCTTGCGCATCTATTCTTTGTTTCGGCACATATACTCTCTGTAACATCACATCTCTTCCTGCGCATCTATTCTTTGTTTTAGTGCATATACTCTTTGTAATGACACATTTGTTCCTGCGCATCTGTTCTCTATTTCGGTGAATATACTCTTTGTAATGGTACATTTGTTAAATCTGTGCATCTATTCTCTATTTTGGCACATATACTCTTTGTAACTGCACATTTGTTTTTGCGCATTCATGCACTGTATCTGCACATGTATTCTACTAGGTTTTTTGGGCTATTTTTGAAGAAACTTGTAATGCTAACATCATTTGCAAGAATATTCTCAGATCCGCCTTGCAGGTTAAGAGCTAGTCAGGCATATAGTTGCATTGTTAACCCTCATCTAGAATCTAAATAGAAAATGAAGTAATTGAGCTTGTTCATGTAAATTTCACTTATATCTAAATAGGAGGGCAATAATTTGTACTTGTTGCATCACAACTTGAACATAGTCCCAACTAGGAGGATTAAAATTAAACAATTGCTTTCAAAATGTTTTTTCAAAGTTAACAAATCTTGTGTGCCCAAATAAAGTAACTCATTTAGTTTTTCTCTTTTTAACTAGGAGGAAAGAACCAATGTTTTTCGTGATTTTGGAATGATGATAGGACTATGCTCTCCCCTTAACAGGGTGAACAAAATACTAGAATCATCATTTCACATGTGTTTCCTTTAGAGAGGCCTGCCCTTGGAATTCCTTCCTTCTAAGTGGGATGACCTTAAGTGGTAACGAGCTAATGCCAAGCTCTTCTGATCCACTATAAATAAATTGTGTTTGAGGTGAAAGCTTCAATCAATGAGTGTGGATTAGTTATACCGATAGCTAACCTCCCCATAAACCCTGCAAGGCGCAACCCTTGCAGGCTTGGAGACTCCATAATGGAGAGTAGTGCTACTGCAAGTATAACCACTCGAATGGTTGCCCTTACTACATATCCATTGTTTGTAGAAGCCAAAATCTCCTATTCAATGACACAGGAGGAAAGCATTCTCCAGAGCTGTCCAACATCATATGCTCATTTAGTGTAAAGATAGGAAAGTTCAATTCTTTGGAGGAACTAGAGATTGGTATGTGTGAGAAGTGAGTACCGTGGAGGGGAGCCGGTGCTACCAAGCTATTAGCTGTCTGCCTTTATGCAAGTGGCTAGTGTAAAAACCAAGTTGGAACTCATTGAATACTATCCTTGTCTACCTTAGGATTGTGCTTGCATTATTATCAAAAAATCAAAAAAGCAAAAAAGCAAAAAAATCAAACAATCATGAAAATATTCTTTGTGTGATGTGTCTTTCTTGCCATAATTGAAGAAATAAATCAAAAAGAGCACCATTCAAACCAAGAACCAAAAAACATTGAAGAATGTGCCTTTACCAAGTCAAAAGCAGTCAAAATTAGGCAAAATAGACAAATCTGTGCATTTGCTTCATCCTGTTGCACATCTATTTTCTACTGCACATATACTCAGTTCTGCTGCGCTTTTATGCAATCCTGCTACGCATCTGCTTCTTTTACCAGTCTTGCACTTTTGAGACCTATTACTGTGCATTTGTCCTCTGTTCTGCCGCATTCACTTTTTCACTAGATCTGCAATTATGCTTCCTATTGTTGCGCATATACACTCTATTCCTAGGCATATGTTCTTGCGCATCTATCATAGTGAGCACTTCCATACAATTCGTCAGGAAAACACCTACCTTTTTGAGCACCCATTTCATTCTTGTATTAGTTTTTGAGGATATGACAAAGCAATTAGAAGTGCTTACCCAACAAATCCAAGCCATACAAGAACAAGTGGCGATCTTACAAATTAGATCTTCTACAAAATGATATTCGCTAGAGGGCATATCTCCTTATCCATTTCATAAAATCTTGGCTAAGATACCTTTCCCTTCTAGTTTTGATGTGCCCAAGTTTGACAAATATAGGGAAAAAGATGATCCACGTGAATGAAATCCCTCCCAACATGAACATGCTAGTACTAGCCATGCCTCGCACCAAGATTTTACATCCTTAACCCATCTTAATGATACTATTAACAAGGGAAACACCACCTTAAGTTTGAAATCATATACCACTCCATCTACTAGTCTTCCTTCACCATCCCCTAGAATACATAGTCCAAAGCATACTAGTTCTACACCAACACCACCATCAATTTCCCCAAGCTCTAATCCGCCAACTAAAGAGTCCTTAAATAATTTTCTCGAAAGACTCTTTGCAAAATCTAAAAGCAAAAGAAAAGCTATGGAGAAATCCAAATCTGCTTATCCAATTTCATCCCCATCCAGTACAAGCAATCCTAACCTTAATCATAAGCCTACGCCTTCTACCATTATTCTCCATCTGTTATATTTCCCATCCACCCATACACTCATGAAGGATGTGATCCAATGGCTATTAGCAAGGAACCAACCATATTCGTGTAATAAACTACCTATCCCAGAGCCTATCAAAGAACCTTCAAACATGTTCATTGCTCCAACCTCATCATGTAATCCTCAATCGGGCTTGAGCTTATTGAAGAACATCCTATCATGAACCAAAGTCAAGGTCCATCATACCTTCATGTTATTGACCAAGAGCCTATCCGAGAGTCTTTTACCTCCACTTCAATTCAAGAAAATCAAGAGTTATGTCAAGAGTATACTCTAGAGAATGTGGGAACATCAACCCTTTATCTAAATCAGGATCAAAGCATCTCTATCCAACCCATCCATAACATTTATCTTTTCCATGATCAAGATATTACCTATGAAGAAGCTATCCATGAGTAGCTTGATCCTATCTATGATCAAGAGCCTATCTATGATCACGATCCTGTCTATGATCAAGGTCCTATCTATGATCAAGTGAACCATGATGATCCTCTTAGCCAACTTTATCCATTCCATGGTCATGAGCTTATTACCCCATCTATCCATAACCCCATAACCATCCATGAGCAAGAAACCTCCATTACTCCTACCCATCCTCCACATAGTCCTATCCATGATCCAACAATGTCCACTTTCCTTAATGAGACACTTGCCTCCCAAGTGTACATAGATGGTCAAACCAATAACTTGGATCTTAGTGAGCATAATGATAATCAAGATCCTAATAATCCTCCACCATCCATTATTGACCATGTTGCAAATCTGTTATCCTATCCTCTTGGTCTCACTACCTTCATCCATGAATGTTCTTCCTTAGGAGAGAAACAACCATCATCTACCACTTCACCTTCCCCATCAAATAATGAGCATACTCCAAAGAACCATTATCTACCACTTCACCTTCCCCATCACCCATAATCCCATTGTCCACCGCATACTCCAACATATGAACTATCAAGGTAAAGGCTTAGGCCTTCATGAACAAGGTATTTTGGAGCCCGTCCATGTCAATGTCCCTCCTCGCTCCTATGGCCTTGGATACATACCCCAAGGTGAACAATCCAAAGATGTTGGTACTTCCTCCATGCCTTCTAAATCCACCACTTCCTATCGCAAACCCTATCATATGCCCAAAACATACATGTTGCCATTCCACCTCCATCATCCTACAAATGTCAAAAGCATGTGACCATACACCTTCCACCATCCACTTTACGTCCACTCCTTCCAACTCCTACTATCCCTCCATCCACTTTGCTCTTACTTCTCCCAACGCCAAATTCATCCATCTACACATTCCCTCACATTTTGAATCATGACCGACAGATGCACATATTGTCTAAACATGAAGCTTCCACTCATTCCACCAAGCCTACGGGATTCAAAAATAAACATTGGGATGCATCCTTTCATAAAACCAAAAATCCTAAGGGTCCTAATACCTTAGGAAATCAATCCAAAGAATCAAAGAAAAACCCATCTCAAAAGCTACATTCACCCACACACCTTAAAACAAAAATGAAAAAGGTGTGGGTCTCCAAGCAATAAGTAATTATCTCAGAAGCTGCACAAAATCTGCATATACCCAAGCCCATACCTTCACATGTGAAGTCTACAAGCAAAATGGTTTGGGTACCTAAGAAAAAATCCATCAAGTTAAATGAGGCATCCAAACCATCCACTTTATCCTTTTCCATCAAAAAATCCCATTCCATCCAAAAGTCTCCAATTCTTCCATCCCACATGACAAGCAAAAATCAGAAAAATACTCAGTCTGTGTGGGCTCCTAAATGCCTAAATCACCCATCCACCAAGCAAAAATCTCCATTGCTTCCTACCCCACCTTCCCATCATAAGCTTCAATGTGTATCATGGTATGTGCAACCGTTGGTCATGGTTCCCCTCCATCCCATGACTCCTCCGTATACCTCCATCTCCCCTTCCTTCCACTATTATCCTACATATCTTCCCCATCCTATTCCTATGGTCCATGCTTTGTATAAGACTTCCCTCCATCGTTGCATTTAAGTCTTACATAATCTGCATCATAATCCACTATCACACCTTCCATAATCTGCTATCTACCTTCTCCATCTCACTTTCATGCAATCCCCTACCAACATCTATGAGAAAACTTGACATAGTCCATGTGACAACATCCATCTAGTGAGACTATCACCTTTCATGGCACTAGACACTTGAGTCCCTCTTATCTATATTCCACCTATCCTATCCAAATATTCCAAAAAAAAAGAGAAAAAGAAAAATAAAAAAAAAGTAAAGACAAATCCTTTCATCCAATGGTGAAAACTTGGTAAACAGGCGCCTTGGATAAGTACCATGATGAAAACCTAGCAAACAGGCATCACATGTAGGTTGATCTTCCATGTCATTTACCCTTGGGAGCACATTGTCTCATTGATCCTATCATTTTCCATCCTATCATCCTTATGCTACATATACCTATCTGTTATGGGTAAAATTGGATAATATTAAAATGAATCATAAATCCAATAACTCAATGGAATATGCAAATAACAAAGATTATAAAAAAAAAAACTTACAGAGCTTTGTTACCTCATGGTTTCCATTGTTCGCCTAGTCTCGATCGATCTTTTGTAATGAATTTAGCCCTCAGAAAGCTTGCTTCCTTGCTTTGTTTCCTCAAGATGATGATGGAGAAATGGCTAGAATACTTGTTGTATCAAAGATGAGCTTCAATACAATGTAGGATGGATAATGAATAATGCGAGAGTGGGGGTGCCAAAGGCGTGCTATGGATTCTACAGAGTAATCTTACTTGAAAGCTTCTTGATTTGAAATGGAGGAATAGAGGGGTATTTATAGACTTGTGTGACAGAAGATCAATGGTAGAGGATGTTTGAGAGAACGTGTGCGAATAGAAAGAAGACATGTGTCATTCAAAAAGTTACTTTGTTTGAGTTAACTACTTTCTTGATGAGGATGAGCTTTGATTTCATAAATTAGAATATATTTTTCTAATTTAAGAGTTTGTTGATAAAAACAAGGTTGCTTTAAATCAGTTAACTCGGCTTTTTGCTTTTGCATGACAAGGAAGATTTATTCTTAGAAGATTTTGAAGATTTTTTAGAAGATAAGAAAGCGAATTAAATAAATAAATTTATTGAATTGATTGTGCAAGATTTAGAGGAATAAATAAAATATTTGATTATATTTTACTTTTGGAGGTTGAGATTTAATTTAAATAGATTTGCATTTTATTTAAATTTGGGAGAATGAATGATTTAATTAAATAATTAAAATTATTTAATTGTTTAGAAGAATAAAGTTGATATTGATGAAATTAATTAAATAAATGTAATTTATTCAATTAATGGGATGAAAATGAATCAAATAAATAAATAAATTTATTTATTGATAGAGGAATATTAAGATGAAATAAATATTTAAAATATTTATTTAGACAAAGTCATGTCATTTTTAGGTGTATACATTTTGCCCCTCTTTGATGCAATATGTTTTATCACATTGTTTCAAAGAATAAGAATTTTTTACAATGATATATGCCCCAGTTTGCCCTTAGTATAAGTTTAACGATAGGATGCCCCCTCGGGAGATTAGACGAGAAGAAGGCAGAAGGCATGAGATGGACAATCTCACGAAGAAGAAGGTGAAAAATAGGTTAGATTGAAGAAAATATGACATGGTTTGGGGAAACAGGCATGGGAAGTAGTCACAGTTGTCACACAATCAGCTATGGTTCACTTGCTATCTATAGGAGCTGGGTCCACAAGTCCTATTCATTTGCACACTTGTCCTTAGTGGATTTGTCCTCGAAAGCTTAAGAGAGTAGAGGAGCTAGAGCAGTCGAAAAAGATATGGATATTTCGCGTGAGGAGTACCGTTTTGAGTGAGTTTGATGGTTCGATCAGCCACCCGAGGCAGGACCACCAGTATGTAGTTTGACAAAACTTGCTTAAAGTCATTTATTAGGGCAATAAATTCTAGAGAAAACTAGTTAGAATAGATGAGCTAAACTGCAGTTCGACACATATGCCCCCGAAATGACGCATATGCTGGGAAACTGCGCATTTGAGTGATCTTTCAACGCATATGATGAATCTGCGCATATAGGACAGGAATCAGTGCATCCACTACGGAATCATGCATTTGACACAAGAAGTGGCGCATATGCTAGAATGACACATATATGTCAAGGAATGGTGCATTCACGGTGGAGCGGTGCATCTGCTATGATTCAGTGCATTGGCCACTTGGTTCAGCGCCTTTGCACTAGGATAGTCAGCTGACTTAATGAAATTAACCCAATTGGCACCTTGATTGATGCATTAATTGATAAGCGATCTTTGAGATTGCTGGGAATCTAGTAAAGAGATGATATGTTGTTTTGATCAATTTTGATATGTTAAGTTAGTGATAGGATAGTTTGATTGCTTTGAGTAGGTTTGTATGGATATGGGTTTTTTGCTTGATGTTATGCTTTGCTTGGTTGCAAGAGGATATTCGTGATATTCTGATGTCATGGGAGCAGTTCCCTTTACTGCTGTTGCAGTGATATATGCTTACAGAGACGGACCACGATGCTCTTGGTGCTATGGGTCTGGATTATATTTGTTTCATGCCCAAGGTTCATGCGAACCTCAATCTGTTGACTGCGGTGGTGAAATGATTCCATAGTGAGGACGAGACTTTCCATCTACCGATCGGGGAGATGGAGATCACTTTGGAGGATGTTTACATGATTCTGGATCTTCCTATTTAAGGAGAGTTGGTATAGTATGATTCACAACACGATGCAAGATTGGCAGAGTGCAGATGCATTTTTGATGACTTAGAGCTTGATGAGCAGGTGATTTCATGGCAAGAGATACATGACTGTTATGACTACTTCCCAGGGATAGTGGCAGGATTGATCGGTGGCGTAGTATGCCCCTATAGGAGATCACACGGGTTCTCAATTGGCTGGGGGAGGGTGATGGAGAGGATGATTACTGACAGGACTTGATATGCATGGGGTGTGTGCATGCTT
This sequence comes from Cunninghamia lanceolata, assembly GCA_027924645.1. Lineage (NCBI taxonomy): Eukaryota > Viridiplantae > Streptophyta > Pinopsida > Cupressales > Cupressaceae > Cunninghamia > Cunninghamia lanceolata. The sequence continues at coordinate 37,882,377 of BSBN01000391.1, read as the reverse complement.
GCACACTTATACAGGGATATGCACCAGGTTGTGTACCACAGAGGGGCCAGCTTGTCAGCAGGTGTGTTTCTCTTACAGTTTTGTTTATGGGAGCACATATCAATCATAAGACCGATCTGTGTTTTTGCGAGACAGCGGGGAGAGCCATACATTTTTGGTTACGCAGGAGTTATTTCCCAGCACAAGCTAGGAAAGCTCGAGTACTGGAGACACGCGCTAAATAATGTAGATGCAATTATATGGCACCCATACCTAGACTATGAGGTATGGGATGATGAGGATGACAAGCTGACGTACTATTTCTAGACTTGGTGGCTCATTGGCAGGATGCGGTACATACTAGAGCATCAGATTGTCAGCAGAGTGCAGAGGTAGTTTGGTAGAGTACAGGGTAGGCCATAGGGGCAGGCTCAATTTGCGAGGACCCATGTAAAGAGACTGAGGTGGGGTCCAGTGGCATTTTATGAGGAGGCACTAGTAGACTTTTAGCAGACCCCTTATGCATCTTGGCCGATGAGGAGAGAGATAGTAGACGCGGGATGACTCCAGATTATGAGGAGTGGTTTGCCGCTCATCCATTTCCTAGATATTTAGGAGCTAGAGAGCTGGTTCCTCACATAGATGAGGAGGATTCAGACGACAAGGATGGGGCTGGTAGGAGGAGGAGGAGATGGAGGAGGGGTAGAGGGGGTTGAAGAGAGAGAGATGGTGGTGGAAATGGAGGCAGAACAAGATAGAGGAGGAGGTCTAGGGAGGGACCTTCGGGATAGTAGCATGTTGCGCAACCGCAGGCTACAGGGTAGGTGCAGGTGTAGGCACAATAGGTGGTACAACAGCAGGTGCCCCAGCAAGAGGTGCAGGGACAGGGATAGTAGGCTCCGTAGCTTGACTTACAGCAGCATGCCATTACTGCATTACATAGTCAGGTGAGGCAGCTGAGGGTACACCTTAGAGCAGCAGAGTCTCAGAGAGAGGTAGACGCAAGACGTGTATTGGAGATCTCTAGAGAGCGAGACTCAACCTTGGCAAGGGTGCGGGCCATCAAAGTAGAGAGAGACGCGGCAGTGGTAGCCCTAGGTATAGATGGTACCACTAGATTTTTAGTTACACCGGTGTAGCAGACACATGAACAGCTTGCACATGCACATACACATCTGGTACAGGTACAGGGGCAGCTGACACAGGTATAGGGTGAGCTTGCCAGAGTGTAGGCTCAGACACAGTACTACAGAGGACTATATCATGGGCCAATGCCGACAGACTAGCACGCACCTAGCTATAGGACCCAGTCTGTGGCTTCACAGAGGGCAGGTGGATCTCGATCTGGAGCATCAGTGAGAGGCCTCCATCAGTCAGGGGGTGACAGAGGAGAGGGCAGTGCAGGGAGTAGTGTTCCATGGTAGTAGGGCTATCCACTTCTTGACTTTTGTACCAATTTTTGGCTTTATGTATACACATTTTTGATAGCTTAGATAGCCTAATATGTATATATTTGTATTATTTTTCCCCGAGACATGTATCATTATCCTTTTGTACTTTGTATATATTTCATGACATGACTCCAAGAGATGGACAGATATTTTGATATATTGTACATTTGGACATGTTTTATGTTTATATGATGATGCAACTATTGATGTTCTACATGCACTTGTTCTATGTTTATATGCCATGGATGCAATCTATCTTATGATATTTTCACATGTTATGCATACTTTAATTATGTTTATATGATGTTAATGCAGTCTTAGGTGGATTATGATGATTTGATATGAAAATGCAAATGTGAATGTTGTCGATATGATTATGTAACTTGCGAGATGATCTATATGTACTTGTCTATGTTTTTGAGTTTGTTTTTGATATGATGTACTGATGTGAATGTATATGGATGACCTGATGCACTTATTATGTATGCAAATGATTTAATCATGTGAATGACTATCTCATGTGATATGCTATGTTTTTGGTATGTCCAAATGTACTCAATCGACACAAAGGTGACATAGTGATGGGTGGAAGAAAATGAATGAAAGGATCACAGGCTTTCATTTGTAAACATTGATACTCTGTAGGATTTGCTTATTTGCATGGATGATATGGATTTCTGGATATGAAATGGATGTGGATATTTTGTCATCATTGGGCACTTTTTTTTGTTTTTTCTCTTTTTGAAATGTTGTAAGAAAATGCAAGCATCTAGGTATAATTAAACCGAGGTGACCTGAGTATTCCTTACATAGATTTTGATCTGGCAAGTTGATACAAGCATCTAGTCAAACTTGAATCTAGACGACCTGAATACGTCTTGCATTTCAACAGACAAGGATTGCCCCTTTTCATGTTCAGGCCTCCCAAGTCCTCGATGATCTTTTGCTGATCATGTTGTTAGACAAAAGTCATCACATTACTAAAGTTTGATCCACAAATAGCAGACAAAGAAAAAGATTATGCCCCCATCGTAGCTTCTCTAGTTTTTCGCATCCTTGAGTAGCATAGAAAGACATAATGACAAAAATCCAAGACCTTGTAAGTTAACCGGTTCATAAAAAACACAAAACATTCTTGCATTAGATGTGTCTTCTTGCCATACTAGATATAGAATCAGTTTGAGTGTTTTGGTATAAGGTTTTGCTTTTCTTTGGATAGGTTGATGTTCTGTGCCCAGACTTTTGTTTTGGGAAGCTTGCTTTGTTGTGCGTGCTTGTCTAGTGAAAGGTATCACAATCCTTACCAGTATCCTCTTAGAACATGTGGCATTCAAGAATCCAAATCTACAACCAGGTTGAGGAGTTGCCCCCAGTTTAGACAAAGGATAGACTTATTAAGGGTGACTTGACAAATAGACATGGAGAGACAGACCCTAAGGGACTGACCTAGTGCCTCGGGGGCTCATTGCTAAATGGCCTTGCCTATGTGACGACACAGAGGCAACGTAGTTCGGGGTGAACTTGATGGCCCTAGGACCTAGGCGATGGAAAAGATGTAGAATTGGCATGGATAGCAAGACAGACGACACTTGATGGAATGGATACGAAAGAAGCGGAACGGAGCCTCGGGGGCATATTGGGAATACCCTTGCGTACATGATAACTCAGAGGCAATGTAGTTTGACAACGGTTCAATGGACCGGTTCAAGATGAACGATATGATGGACACAAGAGAAATTAGGTTGCAACAGATGGAGGAAGCGGTTTGTCGTAGATAGCGCCTGTTTATCGGGTTTTCACCGCTTGCTTTTATTTGCACAATAGCTAAAAATACGCATGACACTTGTTTGCAAGGTTTTCATCATGGTATCTATCCTAGGTGCCTTTTTGCTAGATATTCACCAGAGGACGATTTTTTTTTCTATTTTTCTATTTTTTTATTTTTTTTGTTTGTTTTTTTATCACTTTTTTGATTTTTTTGTTATTTTTGGACTCCCTTGCATTGGGGTTTAGGTATAGAACTTGTGAAGATGCATGCTTTTGATAGGATCATCAAACAGTTCACCTTCAAATGTAGCCAATTGATAAGCTCCTGACCCATAGGCCGCAATGATGACATAGGGACCCAGCTAATTGGGTTCAAACTTGCCTTTCTTCTCTCGATCTTGCTAATTTCTAGGATTTTCTCTGAGGATTAAATCACCAACTTGAAATACTCGAGGCTTTACCCTGTGGTTGTAACTTCTGTACATTCATTGTTGATAAGCTTTGAGATGGTTAAAGGCCTGTTGCCTTCTCTTCTTGAGCAGCTCTAACTCTTGAAGTCTGGACAATCCGTGCTTTTCATCAGATATGAGACCTTTTAATGAAACTTGCAAGGATGGGATCTCAACTTCAATGGGCAAGATGGCTTCAGATCTGTAGACCAGGGAGTATGGCATTGCACCTATGGGTGTGCGGATACTTGTACAATAGGCCCACAGTGCTGGATTTAATTGGATATGCCAATCATGGCTGGCATCATTGACAGTCTTTTTCAAGATTTTCAAGATAGTTTTGTTTGATGCCTCCACTTGGCCATTGCCTTGGGGGTAATAGGAGATAGAAAAGCAGTGCTAGATATGGAATTTGTCACATAGTTCCCTGACATCCTAATTTTTGAATGGTCATCCATTATCTGTGATAATGGACGAAGGGATACCATAGCGACAAATGATATAGTTCAAGATAAAGGAGGCAATCTACTTGCCTATGATATTGGTTAAGGGCACAGCTTCAATCCACTTAGTAAAGTACTTGGTGGCGGTGATTATGAATTTATGGCCGCTGGATGAAGGAGGGTGGATCTTGCCCACTAAGTCAAGTCCCCACTGACAGAAAGGCCAAGGAGTCGTTAGTAGCTGCAGCTCTTGTGCTGGTGCATGTATCAAGTTCCCATGGATTTGGCACTTCTTGCACTTCTTTACAAAATGATAGGAATCTTGTTCCATGGTTGGCTAGTAGTATCCCATGCATATGAGTTTCTTGGCTAGGGTAGGGCCACTACAGTGGGTCCCACATATACCATCGTGCACTTCATTTAGGGCGGTTTGATATTCCTCACTATCAAGACACCTAAGGAGAGTACCCTTGAGACCTCTACGGTATAGGGTATTGGCGACAATGGCATACTGGGATGCCTGACGAATGAAGGTTCATTTTTGGTTGCTAGAGAGATCAGGTGGGAGGGTATTCTCTTTAAGATAGACAAATACTTTTCCATAGAGGGGGGAATCAGTTCCGACAATGTGGCAAATGATATGGGATTCAGGAGTGTCATATGCAGGATGGGACATTGGCTCTACCAAGAACTCATAACATGATTGATTATTTGGAATATCGAGGAGAGATGCAATCGTGGCCATGGCATCTACAACTTTGTTCTTAATCCTTGGTATCTATTCAAAAGAGATCTTGACAAAGTATTCCTTGAAATCATCTACCATTTGTTTGTAAGGGATTAATTTCTCATCCTTTGTCTGGTAGTCATCATTTACTTGATTTATGACCAGCTGTGAGTCACCATACACCTAGAGTTCTTTGATTTTCTATTCAACTATTAGTAGCTGTAGCTCCTATGCTGGTGCATGTATCAAGTTCCTATGGATTTGGCACTTCTTGCACTTCTTTACAAAATGATAGGAATCTTGTTCCATGGTTAGCTAGTAGTATCCCATGCGTATGAGTTTCTTGGCTAGGGTAGGGCCACTAGAGTGGGTCCTGCATATACCACCGTGCACTTCATTCAGGGTGGTTTGATATTCCTCACTATCAAGACACCTAAGGAGAGTACCATCGAGACCTCTACGATATAGGGTATTGGTGACAATGGCATACTAGGATGCCTGACAAATGAAGGTTTATTTTTAGTTGCTGGAGAGATCAGGTGGGAGGGTATTCTCCTTAAGATAGGCAAATACTTTTCCATAGAGGGGGGAATCAATTCCGATAATTTGGCAAATGATATAGGATTCAGGAGTGTCATATGTAGGACGGGACGCTGGCTCTACCAAGAACTCATAACGTGATTGATTATTTGGAATATCGAGGAGAGATGCAATTGTGGCCATGGCATCTACAACTTTGTTCTCAATCCTTGGTATCTGTTCAAAAGAGATCTTGACAAAGTATTCCTTGAAATCATCTACCATTTGTTTGTAAGGGATTAATTTCTCATCCTTTGTCTGGTAGTCATCATTTACTTGATTTATGACCAGCTGTGAGTCACCATACACCTGGAGTTCTCTGATATTCTATTCAACTGTTAGCTTGATGCCAATGACTAGGGCTTCATATTTTGCAATGTTGTTAGTGCAGGGAAAGAGTAATCTATATGATTTAGGAATGGTGTCGCCACTAGGGGTGATCAACAAGATACTTGCTCCCGACCCATGCTGAGTGTATGATCCATCAAAGTACATTTTCTAGGTTGTGGTTATGTGAAAGATAGATTCATCTAGAAATTTGAAGCTTAAAGGGTTGTCATCTGTTAGAGGTGCATCTGCCAGTTGATCTGCAAGTACTTATCCTTTTATTGCCCTCCTGTCTATATATTCGATGTTGAACTCGCTGAGAAGCATGACCCATTTGGACAATCTACCTGTAAGGGTAGCTTTGTTGAGTAAATACTTGAGTGGATCAATCTTTGCTACTAGTTTGATAGAATCTGACATGTAATGTCTCCACTTTTGGTAAACAAAGACCACAGTTTGGCATTCTCTTTCAATTGGCATGTATTGTAGTTCATACCCAACAAGTGTTCGGCTGATATAGTAAATTGCTTGTTCTTTCCCTTCATAATTTTGCTATATGAGGAGAGCTCCCAGAGCTATTGGTGTGGCTAAGATATATAGTAGCATAGGTTTACCCTAAATCGGCGGCATCAATACAAGTGATTTCATGAGATACTCTTTTAACTGCTAAAATGCTTGTTCACATGAATCATTCCATTTGAAAGGGACATTCTTATGTAGGAGGTGGGAAAATGGGTGGCACTTGTTTGCCAATTGAGAGATGAATCTTCTGATAGATTGTAGTTTTCCTTGTAGAGACCTTAGCTGAGTGAGATTCTTAGGAGGCAATATTTCCATGATGGCCTTCACTTTAGGTGGGTCAACTTCGATTCCATTGGTAGACACTATGTATCCAAGTAGCTTGCCTGATGTAACTCCAAACACGCACTTCTTCGGGTTGAGACACACATTAAACTATTCTAGTCTTGTGAAGATTTTGTCCAATACTGTCAGGTGTCCTTCTCTTGTGGGTGATTTTGCCAAGATGTCATCAACATAATTTTCCATTATAGTGTGCATCATGTCGTGGAAGATTGTGGTCATAGCTCTCTGATATGTTGCACCGGCATTTTTCAAACCAAATGGCATGACACACCAACAATAGGTGCCCTATGGACATGTGAACACAGTCTTGTGTTGGTCTTTAGGTGCAATTTTGATCTGGTTGTATCCGGAGAAGCCATCCATTAGTGACAGCATGGTGTGCCCTGCCGTGAGATCTACAATAATGTCAATGTTTGGTAGGGGAAATCATCTTTTAGACAATCTTTATTCAGGTCCCTAAAGTCATTACATATTCAAACTCTTCCATCTAGTTTGGTGACTGGCACTATGTTTGAAATCCACTCAGGATAGTCTATTGGTCTGATGAATCTGACATCTAATAGTTTCTTCAGCTCTTCTTTCACCATGAGGGCTACATGCAGGTGCATCTTCATGAGTTTTTGTTTTACTGGCTTAGCTACTGGAGCTAAGGATAAGTGATGCATTATGAGATTTGGATCTATCCTTGGGATATCTGCATATGTCGAAGCAAAGTTGATTTTTTTTCTTTTGAAGAATTCAGTAAACACTGACTTTTCATGTGTGGTTAAATATTGTGCCATGTGAATCATTCTGGGACTGTTGCCTGTGCTAACATTGATCGGCTCTGCTGGTTCTATCAAGATTGAAGATCTCTCCTGATGTGTGAGATTGGGTAGAGGGTCAAGCCTTCCATCCTTTGGCACCTCAAAGAGGTTTTCACCATTGGATACGTCTATATTTTTACTTTTTTCATGATCTAACACTGTTGCAGAGTGGTTTTCACCATTGGATCTTTATTTCATTTTGACATTTTTCAGACTGAAAGGCTTGGCACTCTCTCCAAAATAGGCCTTGTCATTGAGTTCTATGGCATAGCCAGCCCTGTGGTCCCTTGTGGGTATGTGATCCCTAAGATCAAGATAGCCTATGATGGCTTCATCGTTTTGAAAGGTATCGAGCTCAAGGGGAGTGTCTTGCAAGTCCCAATCTATGAGTTTTGGGTGCAATAACAGTAAAGGGTCATTGAGTTGGTCTGGTTTGATGGCATTGATGTTCAAGATAGAAGTGTTATGGTGGTTATTATAAGCATAAACAATGCCTGCGATAGTACTCTCCATTAGCTGATCTGTCAAGGGGGCATCATTCTTTCCTCATGACTTTCGCTATTGTTATTATGTGGGTTGGACTCTAGCAGTCTAGCCCTTGAACTTTGTCCTTCAGTTGCATGGGTTGGGTCATACTCATGGACCACATTGATATCTTTTTCATTGCAAGATAGCTCAGAGAGACTATCCCACTCATATTCATTGGAGTCAGTCTCACTCGCCATTTGCAGTTGGTGAATTTGATCAACCAGATCAGTAGCAGATGTTTCTAGTTGTTGGATTTTATGCTTATTTGCTTTGTTGGTTCTTTTTGTGCCAGTGTAACCTAGACCTGTAGTGTTTCAGGCTATCAAGGTATGAGGTTGGATGGGTTCAGTGATACCTTCCTTTCTTGAACCGAGGGGACCATGTCCTTCATACCCCATTCTTTGTAGCATTTGGAATCCTTGACCATATTGCTCAGTTTGTATCGTGGAGTGATGGTTTGTTGTGTTGATAGACTGAATTCATCCTTATATAACCATTGAAGGATGTCTTTTTCATCACTCTCATCTTCAAGGCTTCCCCATTTGATAAACAGACCTTTGGTAGTTTCAACTTCCTTGGATTTGTTCATGGAAGGCCTTCCATATGATCTTGGAGATAGAGGGAGTCATGCTAAGCAGAAGGATTGGATGATTGTGTACTCAACCAGGCCCTTATCTTTGAGTTTGAGGTCAGATTGGGAAGCCTTTGATGTGGAAGCAAGTGAAGCTGGGTCAACCCGGGATGAAGATGAAGCAGAAGCACAATTATGAGGAATCACAACTTCAGGTTTAGATTGTATGGAGTTGCAATATTGAATGGATTGGGATCGCCTTGGATGTTGATCTCTTGGCCTTCATAGGGGAATTTGATACACTGGTGGTATGTTGATGGTACCACTTTCAGAGCATGTATCCAGGATCTCCCAAGAAGAATGTTATACACTAGCTCCATGTTGAGCACTTGGCATGCCACATCTTTTACTACAAGTCCAACTTTGATTGGTAAAACAACAGTTCCTTTGGAAGTTCTCTCCTCCTCATCATAGGCTTTGATAGTGATTTTCTTTTTGGGATCAATAGCTTTCTCCACAAACCCCAATGCAAGGATTAGCTTCAAGGTGCAAATATTCAAACTGGTTCTGAAGGCTTCGATATGAAGAGATGCGTTATGAGGTTGGGTAATTGACATATCATCCTTTTCAGTGAATGATAGGGAGTGAGGTGAGGTAATGTGACCTACCATGGTTTGAAATTGTTCTTTGGCAAGGTTCGTTGGAACGGAGGCTTTTGACAGAGCTTTGTCAAGTATGGCCCTATGGGACGGGGATAGACATAGAAATTCAAGGATGGAGATATGTGCAGGTGTCTTATGGAGTTGATCCAGGACATTGTACTAATTAGACGGAGAGGCTGGGACTCCTCTAAGAGTGACTCTATTACTGCAAGTGGTAGCATTACAATCTGAGTCTTTATTTATAGTGATCACATTGATGTGTGGATCACTTTCTGAGATGTGGTTAACAACATAGTCAAATGACACATTTGTGTAATTAGCGTTGTTAGTTCCACTGTTGTTTTGATTGGAAGACCCTCCTTGGTCATAGTTGGGAAGCAGATCTTTGAATGCCCAATGATCATTATTAGAGGTATGTCCATCAAGTGATACTTTGTTTTGATCTATTAAATCTTGGATACTGTGCTTGAGCCCAATGCAGTCATTGATTTTGTGCCCCCTGTTTCGGTGGTACTCACAGAAATCGTTGTCATTCCAACAAGGAGGTTTGACTTTTGGTTCATATTCCCATGCTATTGGAAGTGTTATGAGTTTATTTGTGATTAACTTCCATAGGGCGGTTCCCAGGGTTTCCCATATAGGTGTGAATTTCCTCCGAGGCTGATAGCTTGTAAACCGTGATTCAGTGTTTCATGGTTTATTTTGCAGGGGGTTGTTTTACAGGTTTGACAAGTTGAAGATTGGTTATTTTGGTGCCGTATTTTTGTCATCCACCACCCCATCATTCACAATGTTCTTGTTCTTTGTCTAGAATCTTGGTTTATCTATGTTGGTATTGGTACTAGGAGTGTCCTTATAAAGCTTTATTTGACCTTTGGCGATTAAAGCTTTTTTGATGATTAGACCCATCTCAATGACCTTACTAAAGGAAGTAGGACATTGGATTTGTATCTGGTAGCTTAGGTCAGTTTGTAAGTTATAGACAAACATCTCCAACATTTGTTTTTCATGCATTTGATGTGGGCACTTACTTGCCAACTATCTCCATCTTTGTAAGAAGGCAGCGGAGGATTCTCCACCTTTTTGCTTGGTGTTACAAAGATCTAAAATTGAGGTGTCATGCTCAATATTGTAGGAGAAGTGTGTGAAAAATTTGTCCACAAGTTTATTAAAGGTTCTAATGCCAGGAGGTAGTCTAGAAAACCACTCCATGGCTTGTCCTCCTAAGCTTCTTGGGAACAGTCGCATAAGATAGGTATCACTGTGGGCGACTTCAAGGCATGCAATGTTAAATTCCCTTATGTGGTCTCTTGGATCACCCTTTCCATGATATTTGTCAAATTTTGGTACCTCAAATTTAGAGGGGAAAGGTATCATGATCAAGGTCATATCAAAAGGATATGGTGAAATATCCTCTAGGGAATAATGCTTAGTTGATGTTCCTGTTTGCATGTCTGTGAATTATTGTTGTAAAGCTTGGATATGTTGGGTTATTAAGCTTAGGGTGTTTGTAGAATCAATGGTTGCTTTGCTTTTGTCTGTGGTCATTTTGTCTCATGTGCTTCCCTCAGGGTTTCTTTCTTCCTCAGGTTCTTTTAACGCTTCCACGTCAAAATCTTTAGGGAGCTTGATTCCTTGGTGTGCTAAGTGAAGAAAGAATTTAGTAGGGTCTTGGGCAAGTACCTTGTCCATTATGCATTGGAACCTTCGGTCTTGTTGAGTTTGTAGAATCTCTTCCTGAGAAATTTCCTCATCACTGTCGTGAGGGGATGGAATAATTTTATCCACCATTTCAATTTGCTTTTGTTTTTGGGATCTTGTTAAGACCATGCAAGGTGATTTGAGATGGGATGGAGTGAGTTTGAAAGTTTTGAACAAGAGGTGATAGAATGCGTCAAGGTTTGAACAAGGTTTTCCTTAGATCTATTGGTGTCAAACAAGTTGGTTGGAACAAAACGATAGTCAAAAGTAAGGATGATAGAAATCCAGTTACTTGATGTAGACTAGTTTTGCACAAGCCACTAGTGGAGTTCTGAGAGAAAAGGATGATTGATCCTTGATAGTGGAGACTCACTAGGTTTGTTTGAGGTTGATGCGATCAAGAATAGCTTGGTACTAACCTGGTTTTGGATATCTGGTTAGATTTTGGAAGAGTTTTGTGAAGTTTTGGATGATGTGAGCATGGGAAAAGCAATTATGTTGTGGAAAAGAACTAGATGACTAACTTGTATGGTTTTAATCAGATCTGGGAAAACTGAAACAAGTTTGAAATGGGTGTTTGAAAAGTTGAAAGTTTTTCTCAAAAAAAGTACAGAACAACTCTCCGGAGTGGATGTGTAGCAATAAACGCGCAGGAACAAAAGGCAAAAGTGCAGTAGGTCAAAGCACATGCCTAGATTTAGCAAAATTTGTATGCATAGCAATAGTAGGTAAATGAACAGTAAGTCACAATGAATGCACAACAAGCCATGATGTATGCGTAGTTCTAGTTTTCTGTTTGTTTTTGCAGTTATTTCCCTTTGGCACATTTTTTAAACTTTTTTGTTTTTGGTTGAAAACTTGGTCTTTTTCTCTTTTGATCTTCAATTATGGTAGATAAAGACACAACAAATGCAAAGAAGTTTTCATGATTTTTATCTTTTATTATTTTTTTGTATTTTCGTGGACTTTTTTGACACAAGAACAATTACAATCCTAAGTTGGAAAAGATAGTATTTGTTGAGTCCCCTAGCTATGCATATTCAAAGCGAATATGTTCAAGATCTTGGTAACACCGACTCCTCTCCATGGTACACACTTCTCACACATACCAAGATCTGGGTTTCCTTAAGCTCATCCCCCCACCAAACCTTAGGATTATCCCTGCTATCTCTACTAAGAACCACATGAATTAGGGCCACTTCAAAGGTCCCACCTTTTGCACCAACAAATAGAAGGATTTTGGTATACTAATGGCTAAGTAGTCAGGGCAACTGTTTGAGTGGTTATACGTGTGGCAGCGCTACTTTCTGTTATGGAGTCTCCTAGCCTTCAAGGGTTAGGCCTTGAAGGGTTTTGGGGGAGGTTGGTTGTCGGTATAACACAGCGGCACTTGTTGCAGGAAGCTTTCGCCTCAAGCATAATTTATTTATAGTGGATCGGTAGGGATTGGCTTTAGCCTGTTACCACTTAGGGTTGTTCCCACTTGGACAAGAGGGCATCCAAGTGTAGGCCCCTCTAAAGGTTATATAGGTAAAATGACAAGTTTGGCATTCTGGTCACCCAAAAAAGAGGAGAGCATAAGCCTATTGTCATTCTGAAGACACAGTAAATAGTGGTTTATCCAATCCTATTTAAAATGAGAAAAACTATATGCATTATTCTACTTGGGCACACACACAATTGTTAACTTTGAAGTGATTAAAAGATAGCAATATGGCAAAGATAGCAATGATTTCATTACTACCCTCCTAGTTAAGAACTATGTGAGATTTGCATGCATATTTTTACTTTTCTTGCTAGTTAGCCCATGATGTGTGTTTTAAGAAAATTAAACTATCTAGCTCTTAACCCTACATGAAAATTAGAGAATCAATCCTGCAAGACAAGTGTCAATGTTAGAAAGCCATCAAGAAATCCTAAACTACTCCTCAAGACATGTGCGCAGCTTAAGAGGCTGAATGCACAAAAACAGTGCTTAGAAGCGCAGTAATTATAAATGCACAAGAAAATAGGTTATAAACACAGATTTAAAGAATAAATGTGCAGGACAGTCAAAAGCACCAGATCAAATGCTAGATACACAGAATCTAAGGACGGATGCGTAGTAAAATTGTATGCACTAGAATAGGTGGTATATGCGCAGGCTTGGAGGATGTATGCACCGAAAGGTCGTATGCACTGGAACAGTGATTAGATGCATGCCAAGATTGCTCAGATGCATCAAATGAGCCTGTATGGAGACTGTACAGAGTTTGTATGAAACCTATCACTCAAGAACTCAATTTTTGGATTAGATTTGGGGCAAAGGCCCCACAGTTGGCGCCAGAAATGTTATGGGTAAAATTGGATAATATTAAAATGAATCATAAACCCAATAACTCAATGGAATATGCAAATAACAAAGATTAAAACAAATAAACAAACTTATAGAGCTTTGTTACCTCATGACTTCCATTGTTCACCTAGTCTTGATCGATCATTTTGTGATGAATGTAGCCCTCAGGAAGCTTGCTTCCTTGCTTTGTTTCCTCAAGATGACGATGGAGAAATGGCTAGGATACTTATTGTATCAAAGATGAGCTTCAATACAATGTAGGATGGATAATGAATAATGCGAGAGTGGGGGTGCCAAAGGCGCACTATGGATTCTGCAAAGTAATCTTACTTGAAAGCTTCTTGATTTGAAATGGAAGAATAGAGGGGTATTTATAGACTTGTGTGAGAGAAGATCAATGATGTAGAAGAAATAAGAAGATCAATGGTAGAGGATGTTTGGGAGCACGTGTGTGAATAGAAAGAAGACATGTGTCATTCAAAAAGTTACTTTGTTTGAGTTAACTGCTTTCTTGATGAGGATAAGCTTTGATTTCACAAATTATAATATATTTTTCTAATTTAAGAGTTTGTTGATAAAAACAAGGTTGCTTTAAATCAGTTAACTCAGCTTTTTGCTTTTGCATGACAAGAAAGATTTATTCTTAGAAGATTTTGAAGATATTTTAGAAGATAAGAAAGCGAATTAAATAAATAAATTTATTTAATTGATTGTGTAAGATTTAGAGGAATAAATAAAATGTTTGATTATATTTTATTTTTGGAGGCCGATATTTAATTTAAATAGATTTGCATTTTATTTAAATTTGGGAGAATGAATGATTTAATTAAATAATTACAATTATTTAATTGTTTAGAAGAATAAAGTTGATATTGATTAAATTAATTAAATAAATGTAATTTATTCAATTAATGGGAGGAAAATGAATCAAATAAATAAATTGATTTATTTATTGATAGAGGAATATTAAGATGAAATAAATATTTAAAATATTTATTTAGACAGAGTCATGTCATTTTTAGGTGTATACACTATCATATTGAGTCCATTCATCCCCCATTCCTCTTTTGATCTTGATAGAGATATGGGGGCAAAATGTTGAAATATGCTTCGGACAAAGTCTTGATATACCTTGTCTTTTTCAAAACAATCCAATCCTCTCATCCTCCTTCGTCATAAACTTTGTCATGTCAAATACTAAGTTATTCCTATGCGACATAGTCCTTGGAGATCACATCTTTGTTTCCTTCTACCTACCCATCCATTATCCATTATCACCCATCCATTTACCTATCCGTGGTGTTCCCTTATCATTAGTATCCAGCATTTTGGCTATCCAAATTGCCATCCAAACCTCCCGCAAACATCAAAACATTAGCAAAATCTATAAAATCCCAAAAACATCAAGTCATCTCCAACCCCATCATTAGTACCTTTTGCCAAACTACATCACCTCTGAGCTATTACATAGGCAAGGCCATCCTTAATGTGCCCCTGAGGCTCCTTTCCCATTCATTTCATCCCATATCACCCATCCGTTTGTCCATCTAAATCTACACCATCTCCCATCACTTAGGTCCTAGGTCCACAAAAGTCCACACCCCAAACTACATTGCCTCTACATTGTCACATAGGCAAGGCCATCTTTGATGGGCACCCGAGGCTACCCATCCATTCCATACCTTTTCACCCATCCTCTGGGCAATCTACATCCGCACCATTTCCCATCACCTAGGTCTTAGGTCCACAAAGTTCACCCCAAACTACATTGCCTCTGCGTCGTCACGTAGGCAAGGCCATTTATCAATGAGCCCTCGAGGCACTAGGTCAGTACCTTAGGGCCCGTTTCTTTGTATCCATTATCAGTTCATCCACAATAAATTGAACCTTCACTTGGTTGGGGGCAAGTCCTTGACTTGGTTGCAGAGTTGGATTCTGCAATGTCACATGTTCTACGAGGGCACCAATAAGGATTCTGATACCTTTCAATGGACACACATATGCAACAAAGCACGCTTCCAAACAGAAATTTTGACGCAAGACATCAACCTATCTAAAGAAAAACAAACAAGTACCTAAACACTCAAAATAATTTTATCTAAATTATGGTAAGAAGACACATCTAATGCAAGAATGTTTTATGTTTGTGAGAAGATTAAGTTACTGTCTTTATTTTTGTTATCATGTCTTTCTACGCTACTCAAGGATGTCAAAAACTAGAGATGCTAGGATGGGGGCATGATTATTTTTATTTGTCTATTGCTTGTGGGTTTATCTTTAGTAATGTGAAGCCTTGTCTAAAGACATAATCAACATAATGATCATCGATGACATCAGAGGTCTAAACATGAAACAAGTGTAATCCTTGTCTGTTGACACACAAGAAATACTCGAGTCATCTAGATTCAATTTTGACTAGATGCTTGTATTAGCTTGCTATATCAAAATCCATGTAAGGGATACTCAGGGCATCGTGGTTTAATTATACCTAGATTCTTGTATTTTCTTACAACATTTTAAAACACAAAAAAATAAAAAAATGCCCAATGATGAATCAAGCACTTCAAAATACTTACAATATCAAGGTGACAAATATCTGCATCCATACGTATCAAATTGCATTTCATTCCATTTTCCAAGTGTCAAAAGATCCAAGTCCTTTCTGACAGTTTATCCAATTGTATCTTCCATTTATCCATATAATCCATTCATCCTTGTGCAATCAATCCAAGTGATGATCCAAATGCAAGTTCATCCTTAATCCATACTAATCAAGTTAATCGATCTTGTCAAATTATCCAATCGCAATCAATGTTCTTGATCCTAATCTCATCGTAAACCAAATAAGTCAATCATAATTATTAGTGGGATATATCTTTCCCATGCCTATTATGTTGATCTAGGGATATATCTTTCCCCGCAATGACAACACTATCGTCAATCATTATCGATTAATCATTGGTTTACCGCTGGATAGGGGTAATACCTTGTGTGTTCTTGTATCATTTGTGCATACTTGCTTACTTTCTTGTTGTGTGTTATCATTTTATCTTGCATCACGTATCCTTCAGCTCTTTCTTCATTCATTTTTCTTCCGCGTCAACCAATTTCTTCACCCTAACCTAGCTATTCAACCTATCTCATCGTGAGATTGTCCGTCTCACACCCTCAAAACATTCTTCCAGCCCAATCTCCCGAGGGGGCATCCTACTGTCATTAAGCCTGTACCAAGGGCAAAACTGGGGCATGTATCAAATCACAAAAATTTATACTTCTTTGAAGCAACGTGATAAAACACATTGCATCAAAGAGGGGGTAAATGTATACACCTAAAAATGACACGACTCTAGCTAAATAAATATTTTAAATATTTATTTCCTTCTAAATTCCTCTATCAATAAATAAATAAATAAATTTATTTATTTGATTCATGTATTCCTCCAAAAATTAAATAAAACCATTTATTTAATTAAAATCATCCAAATTCTTCTAAAATCATTCTAAATTAAATAATACAATTTTTTTTAATTCTTCTCAATCTCTATATTTAAATAAATCCAAATATTTATTTAAATTATTTATTTCCTCCAAAATTGAATTAATACCAAAAATAATTCAATTAGTCCACGTGCACATGTAATTAAATATTTAATTAGCTAATATTCTCTCACACACATGTCCTATTTCTCCTCCAGTCAGATTAGTTAACTCATCAATCAAATCTATTAACTAATTGGTCATTTGAGTTCACTGTTCAATCATATCAGTCAACTCCCCAATCTATTCACTTATCTCTCCAATCTATTCTATTAACTGATCAATCATCTCAGTTAACCCTTCAATCTATTCTACTAACTCCCCTGATGCATGAAGGAGTAGGACACTTGTCCTCTCCCTATTCGTGCACATCCTCTCAAATTTCCTCAACCATTGATCTTCTTATTCATTCTACACCATTGACCTTTTCTCTCTCACAAATCTATAAATACAACCCATATTCCTCCATTTGAATCATCCAAACTTGTTATAAACTTACTCTGCAGGAATCACAGCACGCCTTTGGCACAAATCACTCCATAGCTTGAGATCAATTATCGCCATTATCATTGCATTGTGAAGATCCTCTTCATTGCAAAACCTATCAATAGCCATTCTCCATTGTCATCTTAGAAAAAAGCAAGGAAGTGCACCTTCTGAGGGCTCTATTCATACACAAGATGAATTCGAGATAGGTGACCAATGGATGTCACGAAATAGAAAGGTTTGCAAGGTATTGTGTTCTTTGTGTTTGAATCTTATTTGTTTCATATTTCATTAAGATTATTGGATTATTGATAGTTTAATACAGTTAACCACATTTTCTGATAACAGTTACAATGAAAGCAATAACCAAAAAAATGTAGATTATGCTTGAATGGGATATTCCTCTTGATGCTTGATGGTTTCATGAGCATTTTATTTGTGACATTGACAAAGCCATCAGCATGTTAAAGATTCTTGGAATGTGAACATTGACCTTCTTCAAACCTTAGACCAGTTTTATCCTTGTAGCCTTTTTGTTCTCCCAAAAGATCTTCTAATTTGTCACTACTGTCACACATGTCAAGCCTTTTCCTAAAAGCTACAACTTCTACCTCTAAAGAATGACATTCCTTCTCTTTGGTGTCTAACTCCATTTTTGTGACTTCTACAACCCTTTTACTCTCTGTAAGTTAAAGCTTTAGGTTTTGCAATTAATTTTTTAGAGTAAATGACCTTGCTGATCAGATTTTTATGACCTTTATGGGTCTGATTTCTTTGTACAACAGCCTCCTTCTTGAGTCTTTTAATTTCACCAAGAGCACATTTCAACTCTCCTTCAAGATCAACCTCTTCTTCATCATTTTTAGATTGATCCTCACTCTTTTCATTCTGGTTTTCACTAATAACAGCCCATGAACAAAGTTTCCTCTCTTTCTTCAAGAGAATCTTCTAAACAACTATCTGTTAAATCAACATCCTTGATGAACAGACTTTTCTTCTTTTTTAAAAAGTTCTCCTTTTTAGGATTATATTTTTTCTTCTTTATTTGTTTCCTATTTCCCTCTTCATCACTTTCAGGGTCTTTATAGGGACATTGAGAAGTATAATGTCCTATCCTACCACAACTGAAACACATGAATGGAAGCTTCCCCTTATACTTTCTTGATGACCCCTTTTTCAATCTGCTAATAAAGGTGGACTCTTGGTCATTCAATTCCTCTAGGTTAGAATTTGTCTCTTTGTTCTTTTTGATAGTTTTAAAAGCAACTTCCTTTCTTGTAGAATCATCATTACAAACCTTCATCTCATAAGTAGTAAATGTTCCATGAAGTTCATCTAAGGTAAGTTTTCTTATATTCTTCTCTTCTATAATAGATACTTTGGAATCATACTTAGATGTTAGAGACCTTAGTGTTGGCAAGAGACACTATTTGGCTTCATGAGTGTTGTCATTGATGGCAACAAAGTCCATCCCACTCATCCGCAACACATAGTATGTCTATACTAGAAGTCAGATTGAAGAGTGTTTTGGTCCGGTGAACAAGAACAAAGCATGCAGCAAGGTCTGACAATCAGGTCCGGATCTCTTAGAGGAAGTGTCTTAGCAAAGTACGGACTTGGGGAAGTCAAGAGGAGTACCATGACTGCTACATTCCAAAGATTGAACCTCCGGTGATGAAAGAGTCAAAAGATATGAACATCTAAGTGTTGGGTAGAGTAGACTAAGGAAGAACTGACCAGCAGAGCATCAGACCTTAATCTGGATGAGGAATTGATGAAGATCAAGCTTCTTGAGGGATCATTCATGGTTGGCCAACATGATTGATGACTTCTACAACTATCTCTTTGATACCCATCACTTAGTAAGCAAGGATTCAGCTGACTGATCAGAGTTTGAGAAAATCTTGAGTATTCCAGATGCCGACTAGAAATATGTTGAAATCCTTGATGCAGATATATATACTAGATGGATTTTGATGACAATGTGTGTGTGTGTGTTGTGAAGTTTGAAGACAAGTAGAGAGCAATGTGGAAGTAGCAATACAGGTCTGGTATGTGACAGAACAACAACACTAAAGCAGAGGAAGAATGAAGTGTAGTAGATCAGTATATTGAGCCTAACCAAAACTAAACCTCAGGATATGTGGATGCTTCTCATCAATTCAAGTACCTGGTTTCTTTCTATAAACTATTGTAGGTAGTGAGCCTCTTGTGAGCAGTGTGCTCAGGCAGTGAGTCCTAATTGGCAAGTGCCATTTTGTACTTCTATTCTTTTGACAGAGAATACAATCTTGGGTTAGTCACCCCATGGTTTTTCCCTTAACAGGGTTTTCCACATAAAAATCCTTGTGTTATGTGTATTATTTTATTCTATGCTCATGTTCATGTATGCTTATATGTTTTGATACTCCACTAATTATTAAAGAAGAATAGAAAGTTAAATAATTAAGATAATTGATTCACCCCCTCTCTCAGTTATCAATAATTGGTATTAGAGATAAGTTCCTCTAGATAGAGCCTAACAACTTGAGGAAGATCTAGGAATCTCAATGGATATGTATGGTATGAGGGATCAACTTCAGTCTGCCCTAGACGATCTCGACCAATCTCACTCTAAAGTCAATAACCTAAGGGAAAGACTCAAACAAGCTGATGATTTCATAAATGAACTCAAAGAAAAACTAAGTATCTCAATGAAGGAAAGAAATGAACTACTTCAACAATTAGCAAGTCAAAGTGAAGCCAATGATACTAATGAAGATCTGAATGAGAAAACCAAGTTATGTGAGAAGTTATCAAAAGAGGTCATTATGGTACAAGACATGAAATGGAATCAGGAGTTATGAAATTCACCCAAGAAATTGAAGAGAAAAGAAAAAGTGAAGATAATCTAAAACAATCTCTCAAGGAGAAGTCAGAAGACTGCACAAAATGAATAGAATAATCAGGCATCTGGAATCTGATCTTGAAGAAGCTAGAGACAATGAAGAACAACTTGAGAATCATATAGACACTCTTAAAAGGGATCTACAAACAGCAAATGAATACAAAGAGAAATTCAAGATAAGCTCTGCTCAACTTGAAGTTCTTCTTGAAAGCCAAAAGAGGGTAGATGATAAGAAAGGCTTGGGGTATGAGAAAGGGGAAAGCTCTGAATCTGGTCAGAAGAAATCCAAGGAACAGGCCTAGAAGACCTCCGGTAAGGCAACCAAATGCTCAAAGATATCCATCCTTCAATGGATACTGCTACAACTGTAATAGCTTCGGTCATAAAGCAAATTAGTGTAGAAGAAGAATGAATCAGACTAATTCATCATTCTCCGGACAGTGTTTTAACTGCAAAAGGTATGGTCACAAATCTCATGAATGTAGAAATATGCAAATGAACAATTCATTCAATGGTAGATGCTTTGCATGCAATAGAATGGGACATATGGCTAATCAATGTAGATCAAGAGGATATCAGTCAAATCTACAAAGAAATATTGTTTTCTACAATTGCAATAGATCTGGTCATATTGCCAAATTCTGCAGAAGTAAGAATTAGGATAAAAGGGGTCCGATGCATCATAATCAAAATCAAAATCAAGACACAGGAAAAGGAAAAGTGAATCTGGATGAAGTTCAAAGTGAGATGAACAAGATTTGGGTAAAGCAAAGTACAGAAAATGTTAGGGATGGATCTGCACCAGAATCTGGTGCTGATATTCCTTCCGAAAACTAAATATATGAGATCTGGCTTAGGGGGAGTCAAAAAGGAAAACAAATTCCCCCAGCTAGTCAATTGGTGCTTGAAATTGGCACATGGAAAGTTTCGGATTAAAGGGTTCTCAGAGAAACATCTAAATAAGCCTTGGTAAAGATATGGAAGATTTGAAGGAAGTTTTGAAGAGGTTAATCATCCAAGATTGATCCGGTTTAACAATCATCTAGTAAGAGCAAGATTTTCACAGTTAGATCCGGTATGATTCAAAATTGAGGTATCTTGATCTGCATATAAATGGAATCATTGGAGAAAGGTAGATAGATTGTCAATATTCACTGAGAATAACTCTAAGTGCATTTCAATGATCTGAAAAGATCTCTTAGGACAAGGAGAACAAGGCAACCAGAATAACTTAAGCTGTGCATTTATTGCAAAATAGAATTAGGGTTTGCACAAAAATAAAAGGGTTCTTTTGTTCATCATTTGCACATTTACATTTGAGAAGAAGGAAGGAAGAGCTCTGCAACAAGATTGCTTCAACTCTCTGTCAAGGATCAACCACAGAATTTGACTCAACCAGCGATCTTTTCGGCTCTTATCGTGAACCTTAGAAGCGTAAAAGGTATTTTCTGCTCTTGAATCTCTCTCTGAATCCTTTGAAAGATGGCTACTCAAAATGTTGTTAAAATCACTGATAGACCATGCCCTAAGTTCAAGAAACATCCTTACAAATCCCTAGAAGTTGATCCCCTAGGCGCATTCTCTAGCATTCTGCATGGGGTTCTACATGTAGAAGATGTTAGGGTATACATTCACGCCAACATTAAGGAATTTAGGGAACCCAAACTGATGGATATCTATCGCAAGCAATTAGTAGATGAAACATTTGAACTTAAACCTCAATACAAGGCCATCGAGATAAGCATTTTGGACAGTGCATCCATTTCCCCTGTTTTGTAGAAGATGAATGGGTCAGGTATGTTCTGAGCAGAATGCATGACAACTTCATGTGGTTAATAAAGCCATTTAAGATCACAAAAGATGCCATTAGGGCGGTAACCAGATTGCACTCATCTGGTGGGTTGCCTACTCTCAAATCAGTCAAAAACCAAACTATAAGTGAGGCTACCAGATCAAAATTTGATAAGAGGGAAATGACAGTAGAAGACATCATAGATCCAGGTATCAAATTTGCCTCTATGATATTTGGTTACAAAATCTATCACTCTAGCAGGGAGAATTCAATATCCAGAACTGCTATATATACTGCATATGAAATGCGAATGAAAAATGTTGACTATGATCTTTGTGAGCTTCTCCTGAACCAACTGTTATAGAATTTGTAGAAAATCAAGAAGGATAAAAAGAATTCATTTAAGTACAGTGGCTTGATATTATGTCTCTTCTTTTACTACATGAATGAGCTCCCCAATTCTAGTGGTTGGGTATGGCAAAATGACAGACCGGTTGCCATACAAATCAGAGATTACATGTATGGGCTTGGTGATGCCAAGGCTTAAAGTACAGCACTCTGGGGATACTTCAAGAACTTTCAAAGTATGATGCAGGCTAGAGAAAGAATCCCCCAATCATTGGTTGAGAAATACAAGGATATAGTGTGCTTTATGGTAGACACTAATCAATGCCTAATGGAGGCAGTGGAGCCAAGGAAGTCTGGATTATGCCAATGGGGTATGAGGTTGATGAGAAAATCCTAGAGCTGCATATCCAACACCTGTTGAGCCAGCCCAAGGACCCTGAGGCAGAAAGGTTTGGAACCTTTCAAGAATTGAGTGTGAAAATCCATGTTGAATAGAGGCAACCTGAAATAAAGAGAAAAGTCAGGAAAGAAGTAGAGGAAATTGCCAAGAAATATGGCATATCTAAGGAGGCAGTTGATGCAAACAGAGAAAAGGTAGAAAGAGCAGAAAAAGAGAGACAAGAAGCAGAAAAAGAAAGTGTTCCAATGCAAGCGCCCTCCTAGACTAGATCCTCAAAGAGCCCTGCACTTGCCACCTCTAAGAGCTCAAAAGCCTCAAAACTGGAAGCAAAGACATTTGGAAAAGGAGAGAAGAGAACAAAGATAAAGGCTACAAGGTCATACACAAGTCAAAAGGATGATGAAGAGACATAGACTGATGAGGAGATCAAGAAAATGAAGAAGAAAAAGAAAACATCCATGGAATCCTCTACCGGCAAACATATAGAAGAAAAGGCAAAATAATTTGTTGAAAAGCCTACTCTTTCCATTGCTGATGTCATCAAGGCAGTCACTATGGATGGAAATTTGAAACCAATGACAGAATTCTATGATGAATGTAGTGAAGCTGACCAAAAGATCCTACAAGATGCTACAGTCAGGGATCTAAACATCTATAATAAAGCATTCATTGAAATTATATCTCTAATTCCCAAAAGCCTAGAAAAGGAACTTGAAATGAGAAAGAATAATGCTAAGGCAAAGGACCTAGAGATCTGGGAATAGATAGCTATTCAGCTCTACCCCTCCATCACTACAAAACAAATGAACATGATCTTCAAGGACTGCAAGGATGAGTTCCGGAACAAAGCAAGAATGAACCAGCTTATGCTTGGAGAGACTGACGAAGTGGCAAAAGAAATAGAAGATA
This sequence comes from Cunninghamia lanceolata, assembly GCA_027924645.1. NCBI lineage: Eukaryota > Viridiplantae > Streptophyta > Pinopsida > Cupressales > Cupressaceae > Cunninghamia > Cunninghamia lanceolata. The sequence goes on along the minus strand of BSBN01000391.1, from coordinate 37,858,829 downwards.
TCCTCCAGAATGCATTTAAAAGATTCAATCTTCCTATTATAGAGGAATTAAGTGATGAACCTTCTGCCATGGATGACGAAGGATTGAGTACATCAAAAGAAGAATCTACTATGAAAAATGCAGAAGAGCCAAAGGACATAGGTGAGGAGAGGACTCAAGACTTAGATTCCTCTACTCTGAAAGAGGAAGTTCCTAAAGGAGTAAACATCTCTCTTCTGGATCCCTCTACTGACTCCGAAACTAAAGGAGAAGAAAGAAAAGATGAGAAAATTAGTCAAGAAGAAGAGGTCAAGGGAAGAGAAAAAGATCAAACAGAGAAAACCCCAGATGATAGTTTTGAGGCCACAAAAGGAAAGAAAACTCTGTCTCTGGCAAGAGACACTGCAGAAGCAGTTAAAGACTTCCTGACAAAAGAAATGATGGAATTAGATGAACTGGAGCTATTCCAAGGACCACTCAATTTTGCTTCTCTCTCTCTAGTCCAGACAAGGAAGGTAGCATCTTTTGCTCAATCCAAAGCAAAAGAAAAGCTTCTAAAGTCTCACATGGAAGACTATGAGCTAATAGAGACTGCATCTGGTGTGTTGGAAATGATCATGCCATCCTTCCAAAAGGATCTTTCGGCCTCCTCATCCAGCAACTTGAAATCTCTTGTTAACTCTATTAGCACACATTTTGATTCTTTGGAGAAGTCAGCAGAAGAGAAAGTCTAGAAAGAATTTTGGGTAAGAGATTCTCTGAAGTATAGGGACTTATAACAAATGATAGGAGAAATTTGGATACTGGAATAAAGAGCCTAGAAAATGCTCTTAAAGATGGCAGAGAAATATACAAATTTTGTCTATCTTGGTCCATAGTGATAGCAGATATTACCAAGAACGTGGAAGAAAAAGAGAGCAAACTATCAAGTTTATCTCAAAATTTTGATCCTCTCACCTCTTCCATTATGAATCAAGAATGTCAGACTATTGCAGCTATGAATGAGATAAAGAGGCTTGAGAAGGAGAAGAAGAATAGAATAAGAAGAATGAGTGATTTAAGAGGGATAATTATCCCTAAGTTAGAAGCCATAAATGTAATGCCCCTCCATTTTCATTGTGGATTGTGAGGTCTTCATATTTAGGCAATGTTTAAATTAAAGATTTAAAACATCATGATAAAAGATGGTAAAGTTACTTTCATAAAGTATGGTGTTTAGACATATCGAATGATTGAGAAAATTAATGTTTAGATACACAATAATTTTAAATAATGTTATTATTTAACAAGATAATATATAAAGATGAATATAAAATATTAATAACTTAAATATTATTATAATTATAATTATCATCATATAAAATAAATTTATATTATGACAGCATCGAATCTAACAAAATAGAATATATACTAGAAGGCAAAGAGAAATAGTAGTGATGCAGCAATTACCTTTAATGAGATTGGAATTAAGTTAAATATGCCACGTTCAATAATAAAAGAATCCTAGTACATCTTCTTAAGGTGCGATCAGGATCCTAAATGCAATAATTTGTTGATATAAGAGGAAATAAGGTAGCAATTCCCAAGTCTCATATTTATATTAGTTGAAGTGGCTGACTATGGTAAGACAACTGACTAGAGGACTTTTGGAATTAAATTTTCAAGATTGCGTTTAGCATGGCCGACCTCCATATATGAAGCACTCCCTTAAAAAAAAAAAATTATTTTATTTAAATCATATGAGGAGGTGCGATTAAAGCTTAATGAAGTGATGTGATTATTGAAGGGTTGCATCCATTCATGGATTGTTGTCGTACAAGATAATATAAAAGGTATGTTTGATGTGTTGTGGAATGGGGGCGGGGGGAAACTTTGAGTAGTCTGTTTGGTAGTGGCATGTTTGGGAAATGCCAAATTATCTAATCATCTATCTCCCACCATCAACTTTTTTTAAAAAAATTCCATGCAGTGCTTATGCTTGGGAAAATAAAAGTCACGAGGCTGCCAGAAATCCATGTCCAACAGGTTTATGGATACTATCGCCAAACACAGTAAAAAATAGTAACAATGACTTCCTCCTTAAATTTGTTTAGCTTCTTCTACTCCAAGTCTCGTCCTCCATGGATGTAAAGGATTTTTGAGAAGTCAAGCATTCAGGGATGACAGATGCAATGGATTTTTGAGGTCTCAAGAATTTCATACAGCTCAAGCACAAGGGGATCCTAGATGATTACCTCCTATTCTCAGCTCTTCTCAATGATGAGGACAAGCAAATATCTGAGCTTGAGAGAACGAGCACATCTACATTGGGCTTTGAAGAACAAGTTGTTGCATTGCATTCTCCAAATCAAACTCCATAACATCCATCGAAGGACAACACAACATCAATTGAACAAGTTTCATATATCTCAATCACAATCTTGAATCGAAAGACAGCATACAGTCAACTTTAATCATTGTCAAACGAACCAACAGATATACCAGTTTAAAGGAAGACATTTAAGCATTCAACATAGTCATTTACAGCAACGGGTGAACCCTTAAACATCAATGTTCAAGAATACATGAAAGTGAGCAGCGAATAAGGGAAAATAGATAGCCACGTTCTAGCAAACAAGATTGAACTCGTCGTCAATGTCCACTCTCATTAGATTGAAGTTTCTTGCAAATGGATAATGTCAGGTGCAATGTGCTTCCTTTGTACAAAATTTCAGGTGGGAGCAAACACGATTTCCAGATGAACGACACTTTCCATCCAAGATTTGTTTGACAATTGGGCCTGAGAATGGACGTGGTGTCCAATCGGTTTCCTTGAGTTTATCATCGCCCAACTCCGTCACAGACATTGGTAAGGGGAGAACCTACGAGGCTTCATTCGAATCAATTACTCCCAGGTATATCATCTTATCATAATTCAATATGTTTATAATCATAGATACATGAATGATCTCTCTAAAATTAATCACAATAGAATGAGATAATAGAATGGGAATATGTATAACATAATAGAATGGTAATGTCTACAACATGAGAATATATATATATATATATATATATATATATATAGAATGGAAACATAGTTGAAATAGAATAGTATAGGAATAATTGTAATAAAACAAAAATGTCATATAGAATGAATGTTATGAATATGTATGAAACATAGAATGATTGCTATCATAGAAGAATTATAGTGTGAGATACTAATGAAGAGTGAGATGTATCATAGAATAAGTAAGTTATCATAGGATGAATAAGTATATGGAAATAAGTATATGTGTAAATAGATAATAATAAGGCAAAAACATAATTAAGATACAAATAATGCCTATCATAGCATTAGTGAACATCATAGAATAAGGATATGAATATTAGTATGTAATTCTTAGATGATGCATGATTATTGTGAAAACATATATATTGGATATAGAATTATGAGAACGATTGGAAATGATATGAAAGGCTTACTTAAATATGAAAATATAACATATAACTAAGTAAGGCCGGAATGAGAAATGGACATCATGGTTAATCCATCACACCAAGTAAGTGAGACCAAGGGTTTGACAATTTACCAAGGTATTTAAGGCTCGAGCAACACATGATCCTTCCAAGGATAGCACTTGAGGCCTATAAAAAAAAAAGAGTATGAGTATGAAAATGGATATGAATAAAATATGAATATGAATATGATTATGAACAATATGATGAGTATGACTATAGCTAATATGAATTAGATTATGACTAACATGAATAAAAATATGACTATGAATATGAATTATAAATAATATATTATAAATATATCTAATAATATAAATACAAATATTATTATTATTATTATCTTATATGGTAATATAAATATAAATAATATATCATTTAATATAATGATATAAATAATGTAAATAAATAATAATAAACATCTTTTTACCTATCCTCTTATCATAAGGGAGTTACATATGGTTAGAAGTAGTTTTACCACAAAAGGGAATCAATATAAAGTAATAAAAATAATAAGAGACATACCTCTTCGAACATATCCCTTGAAAGGGAAATAAATAAAGGTGGTGAGATAGAAGGAAATCATCATCAAAAGAATGAAGTAATAAAAAGAAATAAATAAACAGCTGTGAAATTCAATAAAGGTATTAAAGAAGAAACATCATTTGAATTCATCAAAGACATAGCAAGAAAATATAACAAGGAAGACACGAGGTCAGCCAAGGTAAGTCTGCAATTATATCAGGGATGTTTTTCATTAAGTGTTTAAATTTAGAATATAATATATGTTGTAAAAATAAATAGTGGATTCAGAAATGAATAAAGTTAAACAAATAAAAATATATCAATAGAACGAACTAATTTCATGATCATAAATAAGAAATGTAATGATGGAATAATATAATTATGATAGAAGTAAATGAATTATGATTAGAAGTAAAATTAAGTATTACTTAGAAGTAAAAATTAAGTATTAGTTAATTGTCTCATGAGTGAAAGTAAATAGGAAAGATATAAACTATAAGATAATGATGTGAATCTAAGATATGGGAAATAAATAAATAAAAAGAATATCCCATAAATAAATATAATTAGATCTACATTATATTTATACATGTATTTCTGAGTCATAAGTAGGAATCATAAATATATATAGGGAGGAATTATTCAAGTATATATATATAATATAGAGATATTATTAATATTATAACGAATACTATAATATATAAATATTAAAGAATAAGGGAAAGAGAATAGAATCCAGTGAGCAGATTCAACAAGACAAGCAACATAAAGAGGTATGTGCACTTTCCTTATTAATAGGTTAGGTGATATAAATTTTGTAGAAGAATAATATAAATATAAATAAATGATATAAATTTTGTAGAAGAATAATATAAATATAAATTTTGTAGGTGACATTATGTGGCTTCATGAGTGTTGTCATTGATGGCAACAAAGTCCATCCCACTCATCCGCAGTACATAGTATGTCTATACCAGAAGTTAGATTAAAGAGATGTTTTAGTCTGGTGAACAAGAACAAAGCATGCAGCAAGGTCTGACAATCAAGTCTGAATCTCTCAGAGGAAGTATCTCAGCAAAGTGTGGAATTGGGGAAGTCAAGAGGAGTACCATGACTGTTACATTTCAGAGATTGAACCTCCAGTGATGAAAGAGTGAAAAGATATGAACACCTAAGTGTTGGGCAGAGTAGACTAAGGAAGAACTGACCGACAAAGCATCAGACCTTAATCCGGATGAGGAGTTGATGAAGATCAAGCTTCTTGAGGGATCCTTCATGGTTGGCTGACATCATTGATGACTTCTACAACTATCTCTTTGATACGCATCACTTAGTAAGCAAGGATTCAGCCGACTGATCAGAGTTTGAGAAAATCTTGAGTATTCCAGATGCTTACTAGAAAGATGTTGAAATCCTTGGTATGGATATATATACCAGATGAATTTCGATGAGAAGGTGTGTGTGTGTGTTGTGAAGTGTAAAGAAAAGTAGAGAGCAGTGTGGAAGTAGCAATACAGGTCTGGTATGTGACAGAATAGCAGTACTAAAGCAGAGGAAGAATGAAGTGCAGTAGATCAGTATATTGAGCCTAACCGGAACTGAACCTTAGCATATGTGGATGCTTCTCATCAGTTCAAGTACCTGGTTTCTTTCTATAAACTATTGTAGGTAGTGAGCCTCTTGTGAGCAGTGTGCTCAGGCAGTGAGCCCTAATTAGCAAGTGTCATTTTGTACTTCTATTCTTTTAACAGAGAATACAATCTTGGGTTAGTCACCCCATGGTTTTTCCCTTGATAGGGTTTTCCACATAAAAATCCTTGTGTTATGTGTATTGATTTCTTTCTGCTCTCATGTTCATGTATACTTATATGTTTTGATACTGCACTAATTATTAAAGAAGAAACGAAAGTCAAATACTTAAGATAACTGATTCACCCCCCCTCTCAGTTATCAACACTTAGTACCTTCTTTACAACTATTTTTTCTTCCAAGGACTTACCAAGACCATTGATAGCATTGAGTGTTTCTTGTACCCTCAGAAGGTAATTAGCAACCTTCTCTTCTTCACTCATTTTAAGACTTTGAAACTTGGCTCTAAAGGTTTGTAATTTGGCTTCATTGACTTTGGCATCACCCTGATAGATACTAGACAACTTATCCCAAATAGCCTTTGTAGACTTACAATCCATAATCTTGACAAGGATCTCATTAGTCAAGCCACAACAAATAGTATTTTTGGCCTTAGCATTATTGTCATAGGCCTTCTTTTCATTAGCGGTGGAAGGTGGTTTTGTTTCAGTATACTCATCCTCTACTACTGCCCAAACTTCATAACCTAGGCTCGAAGACAAGTAGGACTCCATTCTAAATTTCTAAAAAGCATAACTAGAGCCATCAAATAATGGTGCTTTGGATGTAGAATAACCTTCCTGATTGGCCATGACAAGTACTCGACTATCAAGATCTCCTAAGTTGATTAAACTTTGAACAAGGAACCTAAGGCTCTGATACCACTTGTTGGAGTCCAGGACCACTGAGAGGGGGGTGAATTAGTGGTCTAATCAGCAATCAAACTTTTTCACTATTTAACACACTTGTTTATTATGCAGAGAAATCTAAGACACTTCAATCATTGAGACATTAGATGTTGAATGTATCACCATAACAAGTACAATTGAGCATAACAACATAAACAAAGATGATCTAGTCAAACAACATATGACACAACATTAGAAAGAGAGGTCACACAAGTATTTTTAAGTGAAAAACCCTGGAAGAGTAAAAAACCACTATAAAAATAGATTTTATTGGGCCTCACCAGTCAATCCTCACTGGATACAATTTATGTGCCTCACTGGCAAATCAGCCTCATTGGCAATCAGGATGTCTCACTGACAATAAAAGATGTCTCACTGACAAAATAGATTACATCACATATTTGAATGAAAAGAAAAATATAGAGGATCTCTCTATTTCTCTACATAACATTATCCTTATCAATTTCTACAAATAATCTTCTTGATACAACCTTATTTTCCCAAATACACTCCCAACAAAAACTCTTCCAAAAACCTCTATCTCTACACTAATTTCTAACTCTACATGCATAACTCAATATAAACTATGTTCACAACACAAACTATAATCACAACATACTAAAAACCCTATATACTCTTCTGCAGAAAGAACGTACATAACATATATGCATACAAAACCATTACAATGATGCCTATTTACTAAGTGTCCCCTTCAAATTCTTCAACTTCTGCACATATTTTGTACAGTCAAGATATAAACATCATGAATGTCTTCACAAGATCTGACAGTCACCTTCACGGATCACCAACAAGAACAATCCAAAACATCATACAGTCCTTAAAACAAATTTATCTAGCCCTAAAGGTTGTTTGCATAATAGAATACAATAGTTGGAGCATAGTTAGGAGAAACCACTCGTCAAAATTATGCCAGAAAAACATCCATTATGTTTTGAATGAATTTTAAATATCTGTCGTTGATTGAGTCTTTTGTGCCCTCACAAGGGTTGTTGATCTACATCTCCCACTTAAACCAATAGGTGCAACCGTGGAGTCCAATATTCCCTAATCGATGGGGCTGGTCAGATCATGATGAAGACCCCCTTAAGTGTTCACTTAAGTGAACCTCAACTTATAATAACTAGTCAACACATAAAAAGGAATAAAGTGCATATGGCTAAGAAGGGTTTTGAGCCTTTGAACAACATAAGAGTGTTTTAGGGTTTGTGTCCCTAAAACCTAAGAATGCAAACCCTAATTAGGGAAAATGATGCATTAAACAAGTTAGACTCATCAAAATAAAATTGTGAGGAATTTGCAGAGACATTGATGACTTCAAGGATGGTAAAAATAAGACACAACATATAGTATTGTCCTAGAAGGATTATATGATAAAATAGGGCATAAAAGGTGAATAAACACTGAACTTATCAGATCTTCAAAAATTGTAACAAGCACTATATCCAAGCCAACTATGCTCTGATGAGAGAAAGACAAGGTTAGCAACAAAAGAGGCAAATGATGACATGAATACCAAGAAGACACATTACATGTAACTTGAAACACAAAGTAACCAAACATGCTTTGGATCACACAATGCCAAAGAACTTGACCATACTATGAAAAGAGAATCATGGAGGTTTTTCATGACAACATAAAGATTTGAATGCATGAAGGGAAGGTTTGATATGAGTACATGAAGGACATTTGACATCAATGCCACCAATAGGATCTCATGCCAACAACTTCTCTAGATTGTGGTACCCCAAAGTACCACCCTGATGCTTACAGTAACATAAGGACTATCTACCAATCTCCAATAAGTTTTGTACATGCTCCAATAATGGTACAAAGTGCTCTACATTGAGACAAACACTTTTGTAGTAAACATACCTCCACCAAACTATTGTATGATTTGATCCACTCCTTTGTCTCCTTATTAGAGTTTATCCTAGATGGATTGATTTGATTTCAGCTTCCTTTATTTCCTCTTTCCCCACACAACAACAAAAAAAAAAATCTATTTGCTAGCATTGATTAATGTCTTAGGTTGTGAAGAAGTTTCCTTTTATATTTTGGACTTACCTACATATGCATGGAGGGTGAATTCAATACCATTCAAGACCAACCTATATTGATTCACTGTAATCAAGTATATGGAAAACTCAAATGTAGAAATAAGGACTCCCAAAGATTACTGCAACCATATACAATGGTATGAGATCAACCGTACCTCATCCATGAACTTTAAACAACCTCCAAAGTTTACTTTGCATGATTTAAATTTATTAAAATATCTACCCCTTCCTTCAACTATTACAAGGAATTTGGATTAGGATGATTTTAGTCTTTAATCCAAGTTCCACTATTAAATTTTGTGAAAACAAGATTATTTTTAAACACATGTCAAATAGAGAATGCACAAGTTCCTTCCATTCAACTAATTTTTATGTGAAAGAGCTTGGTTAACTCACCTTTTTCTTGAGACCCATTGCACAAGTTCCTTCCATTCAACTATTTTTTATGTGAAAGAGCTTGGTTAACTCACCTTTTTCTTGAGACCCATTGTTTTTAATACATGGACCTTTCTTCATTATGGAACATGATAATTGATCATCTATTTTAGAGCTACAATCAATGTACTTCCCTTTGCTCACTTATGTAATATTCTTATTTTTCTTTTTCTTGTTCTTTGAAGGATCCAAATCCATATACATCTTCCAACATGTTTCTTCCATATGCCTATCATTACTAGAATGTGTGTTATGGTGATTATACTTGCATTCCTCTTACCCTTCACTTGCCTTTTCCTTTTTCCTTTTCACCAGCTTGTTTTTGTCCTTTACCCTACTATTTACATGATAGAAAGAATTCCTCCTTTTAATGTCTAACTCTAATTAATGTACTTCATCTATATCCATGGGTTTTGCCATCAATGTGAGCTTCTTGAGGTGTTCAAATATCCTAGACCAATATATTCCATGAGCACCTTCTAACCTATAACATCCTTATAGGAAGTTGAAATGCCTTCTTTCTAAATTCAATAGTTTATGGTTGTATATTTTGGCCTCACCTTTTTCTATAGCAGTGCAATTAAATGGATATCTCTTCTTCATGACAAATAAGGTAAAATTGTTTTTGAAACAATCCCTTAGAATCATCTCACTTAGATATTGGTGGTACTTTCCGAATTTGCAACAAAGAACCATAACTTTCATGTCATTCTAGAGCATGTTTGGATAGATTTAATTATGCAAGATAGAACTTTTTATGAGGACTCATCTTGTGCAAGCTGAAGTAGACCTCCGTTTGAATAATCCATTGGTCTAACAAGTCTCTATGCTAACCTATACATTAAAGAGGTGCATATCAATCTTGGTCTTGTTCAACCATATTGGGCTCTTCTTCTTTTAACTTTCTTGACACTATCAACTTTCTAGTATCACATCATCCCCTAACCTTCTAAACCTTGCTTCATCCTCATCCATTTCCTGTAACTTTCTTTATACTTGTTTCGAATCAGTCTTTTCACAAAGAAGGTTAACCTTAATACGTAACCATCCATATAAAATGTGTTACAAAATATCGTGTGGTTAAAGAAGATATAATATTTGATGTGTACAATTTAACTTCATTGAAACAAATTGCCTCAAAGTTCTCCAAAAATCTTGTGTTAGACTATAATATTCATGTTCATGAACGTATGGAACTTTATCGAATTTTGACCTTGATCGAAATTAAGCTATCACCTGTATACACGCAAGGATGTATTCAGTAGTCAACAAGGGAGGCGTGGATGCACGAGTCAATACGGATATATAATCATTTTTTTCTCAAAAATGTTAGTAGGTCAATACTTTTACATGAGGCGTGCTCAATATGTCTTTAATTTCTAGAAAGGCCGTGTGAGTTGAGGGTCTTCTCTCAACCACACAATGCCCTCCATTGTATTGTTGTTATTTCCCACTATAGTCAACAGACCCATTTTCTGAGATTTATAATGTCCATGCAATTCAAACAGTAAGACAGTATATTCAAATGAAAGTTTTATGACGTTATAATTTGCTGTTGAAAGAAAATTTCAGTTATAATAACACAGAAAAGGCAAGACAATTTCTTTAAAAATTAAAATGTAACTCTTTTGTTTCTTTTTTTTGTGGGTGTAGCATGATCAAGCTTATTGATATTCAATTGATATTTAAACTATAATATTACAAAGTGATATATTTTGAAGGTGTAATCAAGGATGTGTTTTTCAATCCCAAATATTGGTAGTTGAAGGGTTGTTATTGTAGATAGCCACATTTTCTCGTTATTAAACTGCATTTATAATTGAGATTGAATAGTTTAAATTTTCAATTTTAATATTTTAAACAATAGAAAATTGTTTTATTGTAGAGGAAAACAAAGTCCAATTTAAATTTGTACAATATAAGCAATATATATAAAATCTAAAATAATAATAGTATAAATAGAAAGTAAAGACTATATATAGTATTTTCACTTACAAAATTTTGTTAAGGAAAAACACTCAACACGATAAAATTCTTCTCTATCGTATAAAACTCAACCATTCTCTAATACAATATGAATCTCTTACTTCACCTTTAATGATGTGTGAATATTTATAGGCACATCAAAAGCAATTTTACACATTGCATGAATCATGCAAAAGTCAAATATGAGAGCTTTAAAACATGGGCAAAAATAGAAAATACCCAAAATAGAACCAAAAAATAAAAAATCTAAAAATTATACAGCTTGCAAAGTATATAAAACATAATGAAGCTGTCCCTCAACTACAAAACATGCACATACAACACTTGTCCAACATTCTCCCACTTTTTTAATACTTTGCATTGAGGGTCATAGTTTTAAACTATCAATTGTTAAAGGTAATCATGCCCATAGAATTTTTACACCAACAAAGATTTGCAATATTCATAGCTTTTGTAAACAAATCAACAACATTATTTTTTGTATCAACTTTTTCCAATAGTACCCACTTGTTTTCAACCATTTCTCTCACAAACTGATACTGTACTCCTATACGCTTTGACCAAGCATGATAAGCAAGATTCTTGGCCAAATATATTGCACTCTAACTATCATTGTTAACCCTTACCATTTTTTATTTCAAACCAATAGTCGAGCACAACCTCTATAGCCACACTGCTTTCTTACATATGAATAGCCACCATGTACTCAACATCTATTGTATATAATGCAACCACTATGTAATCACTGCTTGTCTTTTGTTCTCTCAACTTATTGCTCCTTGAAAAAGATTGAATACATATCCACTAGTAGATCTTCAACACTCAAGATCTCTAGCCAAATCAAAATCCACAAATCCTTGTAATTTCAAAGTTTCATTTTCATCTCTTCCTTGATAAGAAAGTGAATATGTTGCAAGTATGGGCCTAACCAGTGTTGTCATTGATGTCAACATACTCCTGTTGCATTGATGATAAGGATTGGATGAGCTATGTGCTGAGGATATTGAAAAAATTAGTCCTAATCAGGAACAACAAAGAACAGTGAAGGCCATAACGTAAAGATCCCAGCTAAGATGAAGATTAGAGGAAGCGCTTCAAAGTGTTTGTAGATATGTATCTTAAGATGATCCAGTAAAGATTTCAGAGGTTCGCATGAAAACCTAAAGAAGTTATGGCCACTTAAATAAAACCGGTTCCGGCAGGTGTTCAGAGGTGACAGAGTGACACAGATAGGTCCGGTGAGATCCAGAAATGCAATATCCTATTTTGTGGATTTGGTGGAGTGTTTAGGAGGCCAATGTGGATTGACAACTCAATTGGTTCATGGTCCGGAGGTCCGCAAGCAACTATTCCAATATGACAGTGATGACAGATTGTGTTCTTGAGGTTCTGGATGAAGGAGAGAATGATTTCAGTAATAAGTAGTGTGCATGTTCTTGGTGATTTAGGTAAGCTTATGGAGGTCTTTGGATTGTGTCCAGTTCGTGTTGGTGGTCCGCAATGAAGATTGAGCTCATAATTGAAGAATTACTTCTAGATGATGGTGTTCTTCCTAAGTCTGGCCGACCAGATGAGTTACACATCCTGCGGATGATCTTGAAGATGTTATGTGAAGAATGGTGTGTTCCTGAAGGAAGATTGAAGACTCAAATCTGTGTGGCCAACAGTGTGTTGATATGTGTGAAGTCTTTTTGTAATAAATCATATTGTATTTGTGTGTTCGCTCTGTAATGTTAGCCAACTTGGATGATTATCCCTAAGTTGATGTCTTGTATAAATAAGGAATTGTAAAGTCATTTTCTTATGTATTGTGTCATGATGGGAGTGTGGTAGAGAGGAGGAAAGCGAAAGGTAGAGCAGAAATATTGAGCTTAAATGGAACTAACTCAAGCATGGTGAAGATGTTATTCTTCAGTTCAAGTATGTAATACTTATTATTCTATAGACAGTGCATCTCCTGTAGGCAGTGGACCTCTTGTGAGTAGTGTGCTCGGGCAGTGAGCCCTAATTGGCATGTGCCATTTTATTTTTTCTATTCTTCTAACATAGAATACAATCTTGGGTTAGTCACCTCGTGGTTTTTCTCTTAACTAGGTTTTCCACGTCAAAATCTTGGTGTCTTATGTGTTGATGTATTTCTGCTCTTGAATTGTTGCATTACAATTCCTTGATTGATTTATTATCATGCTGCTAAATCAAGAAGAGAATTTAAGTGATTAATTGAAAGTAAGTTTTGGACAACTGATTCACCCCCCCTTTCAGTTGTCTATCCTTAATCCAACAATTGGTATCAGAGCTAAGTTCCTCTAAAAGAGCTTAACCACTTGAGGAGATCCAGGATGTCGTCCTACAAGAAGGATAGTCTGAGGTTTGATGGAACCAATTTCACCCTTTGGAAAAGTAGCATGGAATGTCACTTGCAATGTATGGGAATGCAGTATTGGATCATGGCTTCAAAGAAGTATACTCCTACACAGAATGGTCCGAGAACCATAGATGAAATCAGAGATGCTAAAAATAATCTGCGAACTAAAAAAGCTTTTCTAAGTGCCTTGTCTGATTCAGAGCTGACAAATGTTGTTGACCTACAATCTACTTTTAAAATTTAGGAAAATTGGAAATTCTGCATGAAGGAGACAAGTATGTTAAATGTGCCAAGCTACAGAGTCTGAAAGAAAAATTTGAAAATCTGAAGATGAGAGAAGATGAAAATATCACTACATTTATGCCAAGAGTAAATGAGCTTGTTTATGGCATTAGATGTGCTGCTGAGTCTTGAACGAAGATGAGATTGTTGGCAAAGTTCTCAGATCCCTTCCTGATTCTTACAAGTACAAGGTTACTGCTATTGAAGAATTCTAATCTATTTCAGGTATCATAAGAGATCAATTGGTTGGTAAATTGATTGCATTTGAATTGACTGAGCTTGGAGATGCCCCCCCAAGACTGAATCTGCATTCAAAGCTAGTGCCTCTATTAAAGGAAAACAAAAGTTTGATCCGGGAGAGAACTCCTCAAAGAAACTATCATGGTATGAGAAAGCAAGAAAAGACCTGGAAGAAGATGAAGTAGAAGCTGCTCAACTTGAAGCCCTTATTGCAAAAAGACTGCCAAGAGGATCTAGTAAGTATGAAGGGAAATTACCTTTTAAATGTTTCAACTGCAATAAGATTGGTCATTTTGCCTCAAGGTGTCTGGAAAGATTTTCAAGGCCAAATCCTAACAGATCAAGGTTCCGAAAGAAATGTTAATATGTTCAAGAAGATGATGATGATGAAGAAGTAATAGATGATGAATTAGAAATAAGAAACAAATCCAGAAGTGATTGGGTGTTTATTGCCATCAAGGAAGAAGATCCAATGTCCTTTGAATCTACTAATCATAAAATTGTGGAAAGAGCTCTGGCTGCCCAAGTCGAAGAAAAGGATGATTGGGTCATTGACAGTGGATACTCTCACCATATGACAGGTGACAACAATAAGTTCATAGACTTGGAAAGGTATGAAGGAGGAGTGGTAAAATTCGGTGATAATTCTACTGGCAGAATTAGAGGTAGAGGAAGTATTTTTTTTATGGAAAGAAAAAAACCAGTAATGTACTGTATGTTGAAGGCCCGAAGCACAATCTTCTCAGTGTTGGACAGCTTGTAGACAAAGGTTATGATCTCCAATTCAAGAATGGAAAATACAAGATCTTTGAAAGTTTCAGAACAGAGATTACATCCGATACTCAAACAAAAGGTAATATCTTTCACTTGGTTAGTACTGGTAAAAGTTGCTTATTTGTTCAAATTGATCAGAGCTGGTTGTGGCATAAGAGAATGTGTCATGTGAATTTTGATAATATCATTGAGATAAGCAACACTCAGGCTGTAAGAGATCTTCCAAGATTAGTAAAACCTACCAATAGCTTGTGCAAAGAATGTCAGTTGGGTAAACAAAGCAGAATCTCATTCAAAAGAAAGGAACAATCTTCTACCAAATTATTGGATTTAGTTCATACTGATCTATGTGGTCCAACAAGAATCAAGAGTGTACAAGGTGATAGGTACTTCATATTATTAATTGATGACTATTCCCGGATGATGTGGGTGACTTTTCTAAAAGAAAAATTAGAAGCTCGTGAGAAATTCAAAATATTCAAGGCTATGGTAGAGAACGAAATTGGATTAAAATTAAAATGTCTGAGGTCTGATAGAGGTGGAGAATTCACATCTGGTGAATTCACAAAATTTTGTGAAAAATATGGAATAAAGAGACAGTTGTCTGCTCCTAGGACTCCACAGCAGAATGGAGTAGTAGAGAGAAAGAACCAGACCATCCAGGAAGTATCTAGAACCATGATGATGGAAGTAAATGTTCCTTAGATCTATTGGAGAAAAGCTGTAAGCACTGCAGTCTATACTCTCAATCGAGTACAAATCAGAAGCAATATCAGTAAGACTCCCTATGAACTTTGGTTTCGCATCACTCCCACTATGAGGTACTTCAGAGTCTTTGGTAGCAAATGTTGCATTAAAAGAGATGAAGACCTCAGAAAATTTGATGCTAGAAGTGATGAAGGAATATTCTTAGGTTATTCTACTCAAAGCAAAGCATACCAGTGTTATAACAAGAGATTAAGGAAGATTGTTGAAAGTACAAATGTGAGGGTTGATGAAGGTGTTGAAAAACCCTCAAGGTTTTATGAATATGATGAAGATGATCAAAATGATGTTTTTGTTCAAGAAGTCCAAGCTCCCTCTGAAATTCATATTCAGACTGATCTAGTAAATCAGGAAGAAGAGATAAGTTTGAATGAACCTGTTCAAGAATTAGAAGTGCAAGAAACTCCCAAAATTCCCAGGTATGTAAAACTGAATCACCCTAAAGACCAGATCATAGGTGATAAAAGCAAAGGTGTTCAAACAAGAAGAAGGATTGCTCAAGATTCAGAAGAGTATTGTCTGATTTTAAAGGTTGAACCTAAGACAGTGAATGAAGCTTACAATGATGAAAATTGGACTAAAGCAATGGAAGAAGAGCTGATGCAAATTGAGAAAAATCACACTTGGGATCTTGTTCCTAGACCTAAAAATAAGAATGTGATTGGAACCAAATGGGTCTTTCGGAATAAACTGAATGAATATGGTGAAGTAGTCAGAAACAAAGCTAGATTGGTTTGCAAAGGTCACTCTCAAGTAGAAGGAGTTGATTTTGAAGAGACTTTTGCTCCAGTGGCAAGAATTGAAGCAGTCAGATTATTTCTTGCTTTTGCTACCTTCAAGGATTTCAAAGTATATCAGATGGATGTCAAGTCTACCTTCCTGAATGGTGACTTGGAAGAAGAAGTTTACACTGAACAATCGGATGGATTTCAATTGTCTGGTCATGGTGATCTGGTCTGCAAGTTGAAGAAAGCACTGTATGGACTCAAGCAAGCTCCAAGAGCCTGGTATGAAAGATTGGATAAGCATCTTTTGAAGATTGGTTTCAACAAAGGTACTACTAACAGTAATTTGTATTTCAAAATTGATCATAAAAATATCTTGATTGTTGAAGTATTTGTTGATGACATCATTTTTGGGGGAAGAGATAGTATGTGCAAAACCTTTGCAAATCAAATGAAAAGTAAATTTGAGATGTCCATGTTTGGGGAAATGAATTTCTTTTTAGGTCTACAAATCACTCAAACAAAGAAAAGAATTTTCATTTCTCAGACCAAATATGTGAAATAATTGTTGAAGAAATTTGGGATGGAAGACTCAAAACCAATGAATACTCCCATGGCAACCGGATGCAAATTGAGAAAAGATGATGACTCTCCTAAGGGTGATCAGAAAAAGTACAGGTCAATGATTGGAGGATTATTGTATCTCACTCAAACTAGACCTGACATTATGAATGTTGTTGGTCTTGTTGCTAGATTCCAAGCTGATCCTAGAAAATCTCATGTCATGGCAATCAAGAGGATTTTTAGATATCTAAAAGGAACAGTTGAGTATGGTTTGTGGTACCCTAAAGATCATGATTTCTCTCTTCATGCATATCCAGATGCGGATTGGGCAGGAGGTGTGGATGACTAGAAGAGCACCAGTGGTGGAGCATTCCTTTTAGGGAAGAGATTAGTTTCTTCGTTGAGGAAGAAACAAGAGGCAATATCTCTGTCCACTACAGAAGAAAAATATATTGTAGCAGCAAGTAGTTGCACTCAAGTATTGTGGATGAAGCAAATGCTAAGGGACATCAGAGTGGAGTATAAGGAACCTATCACAATCTTCTGTGATAATTCAAGTGCAATAAACATATCAAAGAATACAGTGTTGCATTCAAAGACTAAACACATATCCATCAAGTTTCACTTTTTGAGAGAGCAAGTGAACAAATATGAAGTCAGATTAGAGTTTGTGCCTTCCAAGGATCAGATTGCAGATATTTTTACTAAACCTCTACCTAAGGACTCTTTTGAGTATCTCAGGGAGAAATTAGGAGTTATTACCCCTTCGTCTCTGAATTAAGATGCACAGTTGTGCATCAGTCCGATGGATCTCATAGCCATATCTTGTTGTCCGGATTGATGTTTGGGAAGCTATTACTTAGGGGGAGCAGCTTGTATGATTCTAAATTGCTACAAGTATGTGCCCTTTTCCATTGATGTCAAAGGGGGAGAGAAGACATGTGAATGGTCTTTGTTAATAGGGGGAGTTGTGACAGTGTGGATAAGTTCTTGTCTTGATGGGTAAAACAGTTTTTCACATCATATGTTTCCATCAATGACAAAGGAGGAGATTGTTGCAAGTATGGGCCGTAACCGGTGTTGTCATTGATGTCAACATACTCCTGTTGCATTGATGATAAGGATTAGATGAGCTATGTGCTAAGGATATTGAGAAAATTAGTCCTAATCAGGAACAAAGAAGAATAGTGAAGGTAGTAAGGTAAAGATCCCGCTAAGATGAAGATCAGAGGAAGCACTCCAAAGGGTTTGTAGACATGTATCTTAAGATGATCCAGTAAAGATTTTAGAGGTCTGCATGAAGACCTGAAGAAGTTATGGCCACTTAAGTAAAACCAGTTCCGGTAGGTGTTCAGAGGTGACAGAGTGACATAGATAGGTCTGGTGAGATCCAGAAATGCAATATCCTGTTATGCAGATTTGGAGTGTTTAGGAAGCCAATGTGGATTGACAACTCAATTGGTTCATGGTTTGGAGCTCCGCAAGCAACTATTCCAATATGACAGTGATGATAGACTGTGTTCTTGAGGTCCTGGATGAAGGAGAGAATGATTTCAGTAGGCATAAGTAGTGTGGCTGTTCTTGGTGATTCAGGTAAGCTTGTGGAGGTCTTTGGATTGTATCCAATTCATGTTGGTGGTCCACAATGAAGATTGAGCTCGTAATTGAAGAATTACTTTCAGATGATGGTGTTCTTCCTAAGTTTGGCCAACCGAATGAGTTACACATCCTGCGGATAATCTTGAAGATGTTATGTGAAGAATGACATGTTCCTAAAGGAAAATTGAAGACTCAGATCTATGTGGCTGACAGTGTGTTGATCCACGTGAAGTCTTTTGGCAAAGACTCATATTGTGCAAACTGAAGTAGAACTATTTGAGTAGTCCATTGGTCTAACAAATCTCTATGTTAACCTCTCCATTAAAGAGATGTATATCAATATTAACTTTAGCCTTAAACAAAACATTGTTCCCACTAAAAGATAATGCTCCGTGGTTTTGTTTAGCCATATTGGGCTCTTGTTTAACTTTATTGTACAAGGCTAAAATTATATTTTCTACTCTATCAACTTTCTATTATTACATCATCCTCTAACCTTCTAAACCTTCCTTCATCCTCATCCATTTCCTGTAACTTTCTGGTCCTATTGGTTTGTATGTGAAGTTCAACAGTTTATTTCATCTCCCCATTTTTTTAGTCCATTTGTCTTCATTGATGAGTTCAGTATGAATTGTTGGAAAATAAACATTAGTCTCCAAGAAAAATTTCATATATTGCTGCAATTAATAAAGAGAAACAAATAACCATTTTAGTGAAGCAGGTAAATTTGTTGTGTCTGTGTACTATTTGGTATCTCTGTTATCTTGGTGCAGGTGTTACATGTTCATTTATCTGTCTGATTATTTAACACTATTCCACAATCTTATGCCAATTTCAAGTTCAAAATAAAACAAATTGGGAGTCCCACTTGATCTTGTCACAAGCCTAACCAATAAGTATACTTGTTTTGAATCCCTCTTTTCACAAAGAGGCTTAACCTCATACGTAACCATCCATATAAAATGTGTTACAAATTATCATGTGGTTGAAGAATCTATATAATGTTTGATGCTTACAATTTAACTCCATTGAAATACATTGCCTCAAAGTCCTCCAAAAATCTTGCGTTAGACTATAATATTCATGTTCATGAACCTATGGAATTGTATCAAATTTTGACATTGATCAAAATTAAGCTATCACCTATTAGTTTTAGGATCAAATTTAACATAAAGTAGAAAATCCAACACATGAACAATAAACACAACACTTTCACCTTGGGAAAACCCTCCTACTAGAGGGAGAAAAAGACAGCAATTATATCTCTTATATATTGAAGGAATAAGAGTAGAAATCTTCTTACAACTCAAGCCCAACACAAGGCTGAATTTGATATAATGAATAATAGCACCTCTTCTAGATGCAAAGATACAAATGAATATGTTTCTCCTTGAAGATCAGTCTGCTGCTAATGGAAATGAAGATTTGTTGCTAATGAGATAAATGAAGTGATTGAATTGATGTATATATACAAATCAAGGTGACTCTTCATATGCATTGGCATCTCTTCATATGCTTTGATGTCTCTTCATATGTGACTTTTCATTGAGTCAGCCTGGGTAAATCTTCCGCCGCTACAATAACATGAACACTCCCTCTTAGCTAGGGAGATATCTTTCCAGATATCCATGTCATGGAGTCTCTCAACATGACACCCACAATGGCTACACCCATTAGTGAGATGAATTTATCATGGAGTCTCTCAATGTGGTATCATCATGGAGTCACTCAACATGATGTCCACCATGGCTACTCCCATGAGTGGAAGAAAACAAGTGCACAAGTGCCCGTCACGGAGTCACTCAACGTGATGTCGTCATGGAGTCTCTAAACATGATGTCCACCATGGCTACTCCCAGAGGGTGGATAAACACAAGTATGAGAGACTCATCACGGATTCTCTCAATGTGATGTCCACAATGGCTACTCCCATTAGTGGAAAAAATACATCATCATGGAGTCACTCAACATGACATCCACCATGGCTACTCGAAGAGGGTGGAAATAACTACATCTCCATCTCAGAGATGGACAAGGATTCGTACCTCATACTTCTCCATCATAGAGAAATATATACAAGGTCTTTCACCTCATACTTCTCCATCACAGAGAAATATACACTACAAGGGCTTTCACCTCATACTTCTCTGTCATAGAGAAATATACACTACAAGGGCTTTCACCTCATACTTCTCTGTCACAGAGAAATATACACTACAAGGGATCTTCATGATGATGTGACTCCCTCTAAAGCTCCAAGTACTTGCATCAACCTTCTCACCTACTCATCCAAGATTCCCTGCAATGCTTGCCTTAGAGGAATGGTTTTCAACGCATGCCTCTGGCACTACTGATTTGCGAGAGTTCATGACTGTCCTCCTCGATCTCATACCAAATCACCCTATTCTGAATAGGTTTACGGAGCTACCAATGTCAAATTTGGATTGACAGTCTTGTTTAATTCTATTCTCAGTAGCAAAAGAGGTCTTCCAAGCACTGCAACCTTCACTTCTTCTCAGTGAGTCACAAAACTCCCTTTTGATCCCTGCCTTAGAGATTGCAAGGAAATCCTCTAGAAGTGAACTCCCCTCCATTGATCTCAGAGCCTTAGTCCTTTTTCCAGACATGCTCTCAACTTGTGCCTTGAATTCTCAGAATTTAACTCCCTGTGAATGTCATTTCCTCCTCTTCGAAGTAGCTGATCGCAATGACAATCTGAAAGGGTTCTCCATTATTTAGTGTCTTCATCTTTCTCAATCTTCTTTGGTGATGCATTTTTGTCATTCAATGTTGACCCAACCTTGTGCCTTCGAGAGATGTGCCACCAACTCAATCCCATGGCCGCAAACTATGACTCCAAGATTGTTCATTTCTCCAGTCGGCATGCCTTCCTCACAGGATGCCTCAAGCTCTTCCTCTCATCATCCTTTTGATCCTTGATCCATCTTGGAAGCATTTTAGAGAGATTACTAATAGTTCATAGAATCAAACTACCCCAAAGAGAAATAACTAGACCAATGCTAGAAGCATACATGATTCACTATTCCCAATGTTAATGCATGAATTAGCTACATCATTATTCAAAGGTACACACATAAAATACTTATCTCTTATTGTCTAATCTTCCTCACAATCCACCAATTGTTCTTTCCTAATCTTTCCACCTAAAGATTCAGATCTCCAGATACGCCTAGAATAGGAACAACAAACTTCTTTTGAGATGGTGAATGTACTGACAACAAAATTCCATATCATAAGATATGAAATAGAAGCACCAATATATTTTGTATCGCCAAGAATAACCCTCAAACAATCCAAGTAGTGATCAAACACTTCGAATGAAATACTTATGCGTATATTGCAAATGATGCCTTGGACAATAATCTGCTTAGTTTCACTGTTTAGACTCTCAATCATGAACTGTATGATTACACGGGAAACATGTGCAATATCATGTAGCGGTAGAAAACTCCAATAGATAGATAATGTGGAATATATGAATCATGCATCACAATTTACTGCATTTCATATATATACTGGCAAATTGACATATAACAAATGTTTATAGTACATTCCGCCAATGCTCATCGAATTAATTTATAGAATGAAGGTACCCGAAGTTCCATTTGCTAGAAATAGTCCTGCCAACATGTTCAACTTTCGTTTCCTTCTGAGGTCCTAATTCCATTCCAAATGGTGCCACCAGTACTTAGTATCCGTAGGTGGAGAAAGGCTCTGATTAGTGAGTGGCAAGAGCCGGAGGCTATGCAGCCACAAGCAAATTAGGAGTCACTCCAAATGATAGTCGCTATACGCAGATCTGTGTGTCCTTCGTAATTCTTGAAGATGTATAGTGTCCATAGCCTTGGGAGTCCATTATGTATTTTTTTGAAGGAACTTTTAGGCTCACACTATGCTGTATGATAAGATAAGAGCTTTGCAGTAGACGCGAATGTTCAGGCCCTAGATGCTCCATCTTTTCCACTTATCTGCCTCCAATAAAGACGTCTCGTCAAGGGTGTCACGCTAGTAGACTATGTAAGATTTACTGCCTTCCAAAATGAACTTCATAGAGAATCTACTTAATTAAATATGATCAGATCTCTTGAACCCGCTCTGATACCGTGTTGAGACATGGAACAGCTAGGACTCGAACTTAGGACCTTCCATGCGCTGCTGGAGTGCTCTACCATTGAGCTACTGGCCCTTCTTGGACTAGTCCATCATTGGTCCGGGTGTGGCTTATTTCTAACACCAACACCCCTCCTTAAGCCACAACTCTCGTGTGCTTGGGGCTCCTAGCCTGGGCCTGGCTTTGATACAATGTTAGTTTTAGGATCAGATTTAACATAAAGCAGAAAATGCAACACATGAACAATAAACCCAGCACTTTTACCTTAGGAAAACCCTCCTACTCAAGGGAGAAAAACCCAGCAATTATATCTCTTATATATTGAAGAAATAAGAGCATAAATCTGCTTACAACTCAGGGCCAACACAAAGCTGAATTTGATACAATGAATAATAGCACCTCTTCTAGATGCGAAGATACAAATGAATATGTTTCTCCTTGAAGATCAGTTTGCTGCTAATGGAAATGAAGATCTGCTGCTAATGAGATAAATGAAGTGATTGAATTGATGTATATATACAAATCAAGGTGACTCTTCATATGCGTCGGCATCTCTTCATATGTGACTTTTCATTGAGTCGGCCCAGATAAATCTCCCGCCGCTACAATAACGTTAAGGTGTTACATGTTCATTTATCTGTCTGATTATTTAACACTATTCCACAATCTTATGCCAATTTCGGGTTCAAAATAAAACAAATTGGGACTCCCACTTGATCTTGTCGCAAGCATAACCAATAAGTATGCTTGTTTCGAATCCCTCTTTTCACAAAGAGGGTTAACCTTATACGTAACCATCCATATAAAATGCGTTACAAATTATCGTGTGGTTGAAGAATCTATATAATGTTTGATGCGTACAATTTAACTCCATTGAAACACATTGCCTCAAAGTCCTCCAAAAATCTTGTGTTAGACTATAATATTCATGTTCATGAACCTATGGAATTGTATCGAATTTTGACATTGATCGAAATTAAGCTATCACCTGTATACACGCATGGATGCATTTAGTAGTCAACAAGGGAGGCATTCATGTACGAGTCAATAATCAATTTTTCTCGAAAATTTTAGTAGGTCAATACTTTTACATGAGGCGTGGTCAATATGTCTGTAATTTCTAGAAATGCCGTATGAGTTGAAGGTCTTCTCTCAACCGCACAATGCCCTCCATTGTATCCTTGTATCTCCCACTATATTCAACAGACCCATTTCTCTGAGATTTATAATGTCCATGCAATTCAAACAATAAGACAGTATATTCAAATGAAAGTTTTATGATGTTATAATTTGCTGTTGACAGAAAAATTCAGTCATAATAACACAGAAAAGGCAAAACAGTTTCTTTAAAAATTAAAATGTAATTTTTTTTGTGTAGCATGATCAAGCTTATTGATATTCAATTGACACTTAAACTATAATATTACCAAGTGATATGTTTTGAAGGTGTAATCAAGGATGTGTTCTTCAATTTCAAATATTGGTAGTTGAAGGGTTCTTATTGTAGATAGCCACATTTTCTCCTTATTAAGCTGCATTTATAATTGAGATTGAATAGTTTAAATTTTCAATTTTAATATTTCAAACAATAGAAAATTGTTTTATTGTAGAGGAAAACGAAGTCCAATTTAAATTTGTACAATAGAAACAATATATATAAAATCTAAAATTATAATATAGAAAAAGAAGTCCAATTTAAATTTAGTATAAATAGAAAGTAAAGACTATATACAGTATTTTCACTTACAAAATCTTTTTTGGAGAAAAATCCTAACACAATAAAATTCAAGTCTCTTTCCAATAAAACTCAACATTCTCTAATAGAAAAATGAATCTTTTACTTCACCTTTAAGAATGTGTGAATATTTATAGGCACATCAAAAACAATTTTACACATTGCATGAATCATGCAAAACATAAATATGAGAACTTTAAAACATGGGAAAATATAGAAAATACCCAAAATATAACCAAAAAATAAAAAACCTAAAAATTATACAACATGCGAAGTATATAAAACATGATGAGATTGTCCCTCAACTGTAAAACATGCACATACAACACTTGTCCAACATTCTCCCACTTTTTGAACACTTTGAATTGAGGGCCATAGTTTTAAACTATCAATTGTTAAGTGTAATCATGCCCATTGATTTTCTACACCAATAAAATTTCACAATACTCACAGCTTTTGTTAACAAATCAACAACATTATTTTTTGTATCAACTTTTCCCAACAGTACCCACTTGCTTTCAACCATTTCTCTCACAAAATGATACTGTACTCCAATATGCTTTGACCAAACATGATAAGTAATATTCTTGGCCAAATATATTGCACTCTAACTATCATTGTTAACCCTTACCTTTTTTGTTTCAAACCAATAGTCGAGCACAACCTCTATAGCCACACTGCTTTCTTACATGCATGAATAGCCACCATGTACTCAACATCTATTGTATATAATTCAACCACTATGTAACAGCTGCTTGTCTTTTGTCCTCTCAACTTATTGCTCCTCCAAAAAGATTGAATACATATCTACTAGTAGATCTTCAATACTCAAGATCTCTAGCATAATTGATATCCACAACTCCTTGTAATTTCAAAGTTTTATTTTCATCATCTCTTCCTTGATAACAAATTGCATAAACTAAGGTGCCACATAGATAACTAAAAATCTTTTTCACAATAGCCCAATGTTCTTTACATAGTTTGGACATATATCTACTCACAACTTCCACCACATGTGCAATGTCAAGTCTAGTATTTAAACCATTGCAAACATGAGGCTACCAACAACACTAACATGATGCATCTAACACATTTCTTCAATTTTCCTTTCTATTTTAAGACATTGTTTAGGAGATAATTTCTTGTTAATAGGAAAAAAAGTACTCACATGTTTACTATTATGCATCCTAAATCTCTATAAAATCATCTCAACATATTTATTTTGATGTAAATACAAATTTTATTTACTTGATTCTTTTTAATTGCTATGCCCAAAATAAATTTTCCACCACTTAAATATTTCATGTCAAATTGTGAAGATAATTGAGGCTTAACTAAAGTGGTCATTGTCATATTGTTAGCAATTAATAACATGTCATCTACATACAACATTATGATAACAAATTTTTTATCTTTCTATTTGAAATACATTAGATAATAACAAATATTTTATTTCTATTTGAGATACATCAGATAAGATCACCCCCAACTATGAAACATACAAAATATACAACATTTATCCAACATTTATATCCAAAAATTTAAGTGAGATATGCATCTCTTTTGAAATTTTTCAAAATTTTATTTGCATCTCTTGATTAGAGATAGAAAGGAAAAATACATATTGTAAGATTCAAATTGTATTTCAAAATATGGAGGAGGAACTATACAATTCGTTAGAATTTAACAATCCATCCTCCCCTGCTACTCTCCATGTGTCAATCAACAAGAGCAATAACTACTGCTAACGAGCATTGAGAGATTCTGTAATCGTTGCATTTGATTTAGATGAAGATGTACCAGGAGTGGAAGTTTCTCCACGTACTTTGTACCCCACGTCTACGAATGCTGGCTGCAAAGGTTTCTGAAAATCAATCTCAGCTTTACTTGACAGCATTGTGACCACCTCAGACATCGATGGCCTATGACTGGCAGAAGCTTGTATGCACAGAAGCGCAAGGTTTATCACCCTTACCACCTCTTCTTCGCTATAGCCTTCCATCTCCTCTTCACTTTCCACGACCTCTAAAACCTTGTTTTCTTCGTATAGGATCCAAACCTGCCATAAGTTTTTGTTGAAAGGATCAAGCTTTTTTAAATAAGAGAATGACGGGATAAAAGGATTAAAAGAATATAATTAGAGTTCTAAAATACCCATTGAAGCAGATATTGCATATGAGGTGGTTGCTTCAAGTCAATGCTTTTTCTACCGCTGACAATTTCAAGAACCACCACACCAAAGCTGTAGGTGTCAGCTTTCTCTGTTAGTTGCCCATGGCTGGCATATTCAGGAGCCGTGTATCCTCTGCAAAACAAAAAAAAATAGTGTTACTATCTCTATTGAAAACTTTGATTAGAAAAACAGTGGAGTAAGGAGGGTTTTTTCTCACAAGGTTCCTGCAAATTTTGTGCTAACATGACTTCTATCATTTGGAAGAAGTCGTGCCAACCCAAAATCTGCTATTTTGGCCTGAAAGTTGTCGTCAAGTAATATATTGCTTGATTTAATATCACGATGGATGATACAGACATGAAATTCCTCATGCAGATAGGCCAGACCACGAGCAGTGCCCAGTATAATGTTGAACCTTTCCTTCCAACTCAAAGGCTTTTAAAGTTCTCCTGCATTTAGGGCAATTCAATAGGGTTTCAAAACCTATCACATTTGTTGTAACAGATGAAAGAAGCAAAAGAGGAAAGTTAAAGAATAGCAAACCAAATAATATTCTGTTGAGGCTACTGTTGGGCATATACTCATAAACCAGGAGCCTTTCTTGGCCTTGTCTGCAACATCCAAGTAAACGCACAAGATTTCTGTGATGAACATTCGAAATGAGTTTCACTTCGCTTTCGAATTCTGATACTGCGCGGGCAGAGCGACCTAATGTCAGCTTCTTTACTGCCACAACTTTGCCATTTTTCAACGTACCCTACAAATATAGAGTAACCCGTCATTTATAACTAAAGTTGAATACAATAACACACAAGCCCAATGACTCGAGGAAATAACTGATAATTTACCTTAAATACTTCACCAAACCCTCCCTCTCCAAGCTTATTTGCTTGATCAAAATTGTTGGTTGCCTTTTTCAGTATCTTGAAGTCAAAATCTCCCGGCCCACGAAGTTCTGTTGCTCCTTCAGTATCCACTATTCCACAGATTTGTTATATTAGTATTAATTAAGATCGAATTGACTTACAAGACTTTTGCTTCTCTATAGTATATAATATATTTGGCCTTTTAAGTGCTTACCTTGTTTCTGCCCAGGCCGCATTATCTGCTTCCGGAAGACAAGTAGACAAGTTATAAGGCCAAGTAGGAATATCCCTCCCACAACACCAATTATTATCCACACTGTAGAACTCACCTTCTTCCCTGAAAAACAAAATGGAGAATATCTCAACTATGAATAAAATCATTGTAAATATCAGTAATTGTCTGAGAAAAATATTAAATAAAAACTCTTCGAAATCTCTAACCGATTTAGGTGATCGACTGAAGGTAAAGAATTTTGCCTTGATATTACTTGATTTTATGAAATTACATTACAGAAATTTATAAGGAAATAGGGATTGTTGTGTAACCAGCGCGAGACTCGAAACAGTGACTAACATGAGATTTATTAGGGCTTCCCTGATTGTTTAAATTTGAGTAAGGTAGGGGGCATGCAAATTTTATATTATGCACAAAGGATAATTTAGAATCTTTTGCTATTATAGTGCAGCAGTTATTTTTTAGGGATTGGAAATACTTGGAAGAAAGGGGGCTGAAATTATGAAACAACTCCATAATAAAAAATATGCCATGTGCCTCCATATATTTCCTTCCCTCTTTTTTCATTTTCTTTTTAAATCTTATTCCTAAATTTTCTATATTAATAAATTAAAAACAATAATTTTCTATATTGACAATTTATTAAAACTACAATTTAAGATAATTGTTTAAAAATAAGCAGAAAAATAAAATATTCATGGGATCACTAGCTCCACAAATATCTTCTTAAAAAATTGAACAGTAACTGTTAGCCAAAATAACCCATCCATTTATAAGATTATTTACCACCCCTCCATTTATCAGTTTATTTATAGCGTGATTTACTGGTAAAAGTGTAGTTACCACTTGAGATTTTGAATATAGATTTAGTAAAAAAGAAAAAAAAGATATCTGCATGGTTGATTTTGTTTTCTTTGAAATATGTACTATAATTTATGAAAAGATGTTTTTAAAAAATGCACAGTAAAAATTGTTTTTGATTAAAGTAAGCAAGGATTTTGAAAGGGTCCAAACCCTTGTACAAGAGAAAAGATACAGCAATGAAGCAAAACTAGAAAGAACAACTAACAGTAGAGCAACCTAAGACTAGCCCAACAAATGAAAATGAGACAATAAAAATTGTTATTATTTAATAAAGATTAAAATTTTATATTAAATATATAATATTTCCCCAATTTATAAGTTAAAATGTTTTATTAAAAAAATTGTATTCTGACTCAACACTGAAAGTGTGAATTTAAACTTGTTTCTAAGAAATAGAATGTTTTATTAAAAAAATTGTATTCTGACTCAACACTGAAAGTGTGAATTTAAACTTGTTTCTAAGAAATAGAATGTTTTATTAAAAAAATTGTATTCTGACTCAACACTGAAAGTGTGGATTTAAACTTGTTTCTAAGAAATAGAATGTTTTATTAAAAAAATTGTATTCTGACTCAACACTGAAAGTGTGAATCTAAACTTGTTTCTAAGAAAATTGCAAGCTCTTCATTTGAATCTAATCAAACACATTAACAAAATTGCAAGCTCTTCATTTCGAGCTAATCAAATACTAAATTGGTTGGATGCAAAAAGAGAAAAAATTCTAACCTGTAGCTAAGAAAGGTGCCAAGTCAATAGTAGCATTGCTCGGGAAAAAAGGCCTGGAATCATATCGCAAATAGCAGCCAGCGTCCACAGCTCGTCCCTCGGAGCGAGCAAAGCACTTATTTATGTTGGTCTGAGCAATAGTCAGGCAATTTTTGCAGAAATCCTTTGAAAGGGAACGCAGACATGAGGCAAGTCCATAGATAGTCGTATTAGATGGTCCTTGTCTCGTTTGCGCAGCAAAATACGCATTTATTCTTGGAGTTGCAGTGCAAAGATCGCTTATCAAACTTCGACCTGTTGCCGAAAATAAATTGGAAGCGGGCGCGTTGGCATCGCCGCACACCTGTTTGTTTCCCGCATCAGTGTACAGATTATAAAAATTGGCATTCTCGAAACGCAGAAAACAGCCGTCGTAGCTTGCCCTGCCGCCGGACACATTGGAACAGTTGCGAGCTTGTTTTTCTGCTACCTTTATGCAGTTAACGCAATCAGCAGAGGACTTATCCTTTCTGCACTGCGCCAACGCATATACTGAATCTGCCAGATCTGTTGCTGCCACCTCATCTTTTGTAGCAAATCCAGATGGAACAACATTTCTCACCACGGATGCCAGCGCCGCCTTCAAATTTTTCTCAAACAGTGTGGCGTTATTGTTTGGGATGGGGCTGCATCCGTAGGCTAAAAGTCTCGTCTCTGGGTCTGCCCTTACTGGGGCCATGAGCATGGATAATAAAATAATAAACCTTACAATTTTTCCCACGGGCTGGGCAGTTGTAGCGACCACTCTGGATTTTCCCATTGATATTTTAAATTTGTTCATATGCCGAGACACATATATATAGCATTTCTAAATGTACTGTACACCTATCTAATTATCTAACCCACAACACTCTACTTAAATATCATCATTTCAATGGTCAAACACTCAATAAAAATTTTACACCTCATTCATAATAATAAGTGGTAAATATTTGTCTTATTTTAATTGGCCTTTGACTATTGAAGTGAATGATATTTAGGAATAGCCCACAACACAAGCACTATTGCTCAAGTCTAAACTCATATTGTGTATTGTGTGGAGGATAAATATTCCTTTTTTTGGTTTTTTTCTTTGTATTTGGTTTTATTTCTTATGATGTTGAAGGTCTTTGCAATCTAGAAGAATTAATTTTTGGTAGATTTTTTAAAGTCAAGTATTCTTATCAATAGATTAATAGTTAGTTGACTTACAAATATATTAGACATGATATTTCCACAGTCCATGATGATCAAATTGTAAGTTTCTGAATATTTCTACAATATAAAATTAACTAAATAAAACTTTTATTAATTTCTATTAAATAAAATAGATTGATGACCGTGAACAATACAATTAACTTAAAATCTAGAGGGTACACTATCTAATGATTCAAAATTTCAATGCATTGACTACTAACCAGAATTAAAAATTTAAGCAATGACATAAATAATTAAAATTATAACCGTTTTCTTATAAAACTAAAGAAAATAAAAAATATATATAATAAAAATAATAATAATAGAATGCAACAAATAAACCGGCGCTCGGTATCCGTCCATCAAAGCGTTTATGCAGTTGTAGTTACACGAGTAGCAACGTGATCATAAAAAATAAGATTATCATTAAAAAATTTAAAATGAAACGCACCAAACAAAAAATAAAGTCTATGGGTCAATTTTCACTGTCCTTAAAGTTGCCTTGTATTTCACGTGGGAAGCTGTCTCCCGTGAAAAGCCTCAGTTGTATTTTGTCAATTTCAACTTTTATGGATATTTCTGGTACCTTCTCACAAATCATATTTTTTTTAATTTTTGTTATCACTATAGTTTGTAGTGTTGGCAAAAAAAATTAAATAAAATTATCCATAAAAGATTGAATGGGCATAGTCAATAATAAAATCAAATAAGATTAGCACCACTATACACAAAAGTCAATAAATATTTATGACAAATAGTAACTAACCTTGTCACAAACAATACAATCATTGAATATTCATAAATGGATTTAATTTGTATAGGGAACATTCCATACAAAGGGAGTCCACACTCCGACCATTGAATTAAACGTTTCATGTGTTGGATAATTATTTGTTCATTTGGAGAGCACTTGACAAAGTAGCTTTCATGTAACATCCTCTCATATTACCCAAATTTTCACCCGAATTTACTAGAAAGTAAATCAACATAATTATCACAAGCATTGGTTTGCTAACTTTTTTAATCATTTGCATAATCAAATAAATATAAAGCATATCTTTTCTAAATATTTTCAAAACTGAAAATTACAACATACACATTCTAGTGAAATCTTTCACTTTACAATTACAATATTTTGCTCATGGCAATCAGAATAGTTTACATAAATTTGACGGTCAAGTCATATTAATAAATATATTACATCTAGAGTTTTGATATTTGTCTTCATAAGTCTTGGCTTGTCATCTTTTTGGGAAGGAGAGCATCACCCGAGTGCTTTTCCTCCAACCACATACCAACGGTCCCCCGCATAACTTCCTTCCTGGAAGTGGCCCTACCTTTTCACGAAGGTAATAGATATAAAGAATCAATGTTCAGGTTTTTGTCATATGAGTTTCTAGTGTCATGTCCTACATAACCAACATGATCATACAACTATAGATCCCTTCTAACTAAGTATGACACTACTAGATGGTTATGCAAATCTGTAACACAGTCAACCAACTAATGCATGTAGAGACAGATGCATTACTTTGGCCAAAGATTTAATATATATAGACGTTTCGCAATGAACGTAATTGACTGTTCACACACTTCTAACTCGACTTAGAAACTATCTCATCCTACAGTGAATTTAATTTGACCAATTCTAGTCACAAGGTGTCTTAATTAGATCTCACCCATAGTCCTCCTGACTCAGATTATTAACTCTGATTTCAAGATTACAATACCAAGATGATTCAAATTGAAGTCTTGACCTTGCGAAGAAGTTTCTTGTTGCAACTACAATATGGAATCTATGACTCCTTGTCACTCTATTCCTTGTTTCAAAAGTTTATATGTTCTTGGTTTTGATGTATTGTCTCGACATAAAGAATGGTTTTGTTTATAACTTCATAAGTTCATCCAAAGCTCTTCACTTGGTTCAAGGATTTTCATCTAATCGATGTTGACAATAGAATGTCTAATAATAGTCAACCACATACTTGTGGAAAAATTTATAGGTTTATTATGCATGTATGGGATATTCTTAGAAATCTACCTTTTCTAATCCATTTATGTAAAATGATTATTTAAGAACCTTTGTCATATAAAAGATATCTTGACATGCATCATAAAACAAATTCTAATATTCTACTTACATTTAAAACATTTACCAATTCATGGCTAAATGGTTGTCATTGAATGACATGGTTCTTGTCGACCACATGTCCTTTCAAGTTTTCACAACAAAGGTCATGATCTTATATAATGGGTACAATAGATTCTATTAGAGCACCTAGACCTCCACTACCCACCGAATAACCTTCATGGCTCAGAGAAGTTACACACATGAAACTATTTTATCAAGAATGCAGAAAATTGCATTAAGAGATTGAGATAATAAGTTACATAATGTACAAGCCTTTTAAAGGCATGAAATATTTGACGGATGGAAAAACTACCAGATACAGGAAAAAATACCCTACAGGAAAAGCAAATTATCCCTATGTTAAAACTTAACACACTAACACCCCCCTTAAGTGCAAACTTAGGGAGAATTATTATGCAAAATCAAGATGCAATATGGGTCTCAGCTACACAACCATGTTAGGTACCCATTTACAATGCATAAAGGAAAAAACTCTCACAAGTGGAGAAAAGGAGAAAAACCTTGTGGGAAAAAACCCCTCTCCAAAAGAGAGAAAAGAAAAATAAGATGCATGGATGGAGGACTCAATAACACCCCCAAGGACTACATATATCATGTATATACAATCAATGACCCCTCCATAAGAGGGAAAGAGAGAATATATAGCCCCCCCACAATGTGTAATCGCCTGCAAAAATGGTAAGTGCCTGAAGATAAAACATGATTCAATGTCAACAAACAACTTGTCTTCCTTTTGGAAGAAACAAAACCAAGTACAAATGTAGGTATGCTTCCCATTTTGGATAGGAATTAGCAAGTGAAATTCAAATGTAGGATGAAAATGTCTCTGAAATCTACTCATATGTCGCCAAGACCTTGGAAAATGATGCCACGAACCAATCAGGAACATACCCAATCACAATAGAAGGTGACAAACAAGGTACCACTGGAAACTGATCTTGAACATTTTCCAAAGATGATGATTCCTCCAAATGCTGCTCAAGATACTCCAACTCACTGCCAAACTGTGACAAAAGAAGAGAAGAAGAAAGAACAAGAGGGTATGAAGGTTCCCTCATTACATCCAAAGTAGTGAAATCAACTCCTTCAAATATGAGATGAATATCGTCAATGGTGTCTTCCAAATCATCAATGTGAGATTCCACAAACAAGGAACCAATGTCCACAAGATAAGAATCCCAATGAGGAAGACAATATGAATCATGTTGATCATGAATGATGGAAGTGCTTAATGAAGGTGGATCAACTATCTTTGACAAAGAATCAAGAACCTCTGAATCAACTACAACCTCATCTAAAGTCTCAAAAATCTCCAAAGGGTCACAAGCATGGTTTATCTTCTCTGAAGAACAAAGAGACACACTAGTATTGGAATGAGTCTCATCGAGAGATGGCGGAGTATTAGGATCTCCGTATGATTCTTGAATGTAAGTCTAAAGAACATGAGGGCACTCAAAATGAACAAGTGAATCCAAAAAGTCCTCGTCATTTATATGCTCAAAAATAACTCCAAAGACTCTAGCCCTAAATCCTTTCTAAATAATATACCCACTAGGTGTGTTGGGAAAAGGAACTTCATTACAGAGATACGGCAATAGATTGAGCTCACCAAGATGAGTGAGAATAAAATCACTCCATTGCTCATAGTTCCGTTTCTCCAAAGAAAAACCCATTAAGCTATGATTCTTCAAAAAATTAGAAAAATAGTACCTTCCATATGTAGAAACCTTCAAAATAGATGATGAACGGTGATTGTGCCAGTCAACAACCAATCTCAATCACGAAGGATGCATGCAAGCACATACACCACAAGCTTTCCACAACTTCACAATATAATCCAAGCATTGGTGAATATAAAGTGAAAATAACTCCTCTGCAGGAGTAATGTGGGATAAAAGATCCAGAGAAATGCCCAATCTACACCGTACGGGCCCACCTCTAGCTGATAGCAAACCTTAAAAGGCAAATATTAGGCAATAAACTTTAGAAGGTGTAAAGCTTGCCTAAAATGTATGGTTTCTAAGGATGAAAGCGACCAATTTGATGATGCTGGACTGTGTATGAGCCCTTAGAATGAATTTGCACCTTCCAAAAAGAGATGGCATGTAGGAATACTCCAGGCTCGCTGGAAGGAAGTGATGCCTTCAGAGAGAAACCGTGGGAAATATATATGCACTCCAAGCGTGTCTTTCACAGTTGGGACATGACTCCATGCTCTCTAAAATGAGTCTTTACTTTACGCAATTGAGAATGGGACAACACCTAATCTGCACCTTACGTAGGATATAGTGAAGCACAATCCAAGCTTTTTGTGGATCCCGCATGGGAAATAACCAGCACTCCAAGCGGTCTGAAGGTAGGCATGACTGAATGGAAACTGCCCCTTCAATCAAGGCAATCAAAACATCCCAATCAAAGCGGACTTAGCAGCAAGCCTTGGCATCTGAAGAAACCCTCCCGTAGCAGCAGTCATAGATTGAAAAAAGGTCGCGAACGTTCTTCTACAACTCGCCTTCTAGCATGGGTAGAGACAAGTGTCTGGCCACTGCTATGGCCATGCCACCAGGGGATGAGAGGGGTTTAAATCCTCACCAAAAAAAACTCATGTCCAGCAAAAAAACTCCTCTTCTCCCAAGCGATTAGCCAGCAAACAAATCGCACCAGATCATAAATGAATCTGCAACGTCTCCATAGACAAAACCCTTTGTGATCTACAAAATGCGATGCTCACCAAGGAGAGATCGTGGTGTCAAAGACACCCTACACGATCTCTGCAAAGAAAAAGTGATCTAGAAAAAACTTGATGAAAACTCTCAAACGAAAGGGGTGGTAGGATGGGAAAGCTCTGATACCATGTTGGAGCACCCAGGCCTTCACTACACACCGAATAACCTTCACGGCTGAGAGACGTTAGATGCACAAAACTATTTCATCAAGAATGTGGAAATTGGATTAAGAGATTGAGATAATAAGTTACATAATGTACAAGCCTTTTAAAGGCATGAAATATTTGATAGGTGGGAAAACTACCCGATACAGGAAAAAACTACCCTATGGGAAAAACAAATTATCCCTATGTTAAAACTTAACACACTAACAGATTCTAAAAGATACAATAATATAAATAAACTAGATAACTATTGATCTTCTCTTAAACTAACAATTATGTAATAAAGTTATGGGACTCGAAAGTCCACTGTCTTGTAAACTGGGCTCGAGGGTCTATGTCTCAATCCTATTATCCTTCTTGGGGACACTTTTATTTTTGTTACAATTGGTCTCCTTTGAAAAGGAAAATATATCATTCAAGTCTGAGGCATGCAGATTGTAATCTTATTAAACTCGTTAAAGATAGTATCAATGAGTGGTTTTCTTCAATCTAAAAATGCCTATAGTGTCATCCATACTGAGAAAGACTATTTTCTCAACCCAAGGCTCCATTTCACATCATTATTGACGTGTTATCAAGGTTAACTAGTAACCTTGCTTTACAAAAATATCAGGGAATATCGACTGTAATGAATAATCTCGTACAATCATTAAGAACTAGTCATGGTCTCACAAGGATAGTTAAAGAACTTCGATAGAATAGTATGACAACTGGTATTGAAGTATCATGCATACAATAATCCAAAAATGACTAATAAAGTTTCTCAACTATCATTGAAATGATAGCAAGATGATACAATTCATTCTAATGTTATCGGCTTGTCGCATGGTAAGCTCTACCAGAAGGCACGTATTGTATTAATAATATTTGCCTACTATATCTGTCTAGTATCCCTTACTAAGAATGCATGTATTCAAATGATATCGGCTTGCTGTAGCCATTGTGATCATTTACAAGAAATTCAAATAATGACAACAAAAAGGAAATACGTATCATGCTTTACAAAGCCTTGACCATCTCAAGAGATACCTGTTCGATGGCTAGCTACATTCCTCCTCTTGGACTTCCAGTTTACTCCTATGTAATCTTTCTGTCGTCGTGGTTTCTTTCTCCATGCTAGGCTTTTTGTTTTTTTCCACACTCTACCCAAAAGAAAGACCATTCCTTGAATAATGATACAGTGATATCTTTTTCCCCACCGTAGAGTAACCACCAAACATCCTTAGAAGTCTCCACCCACGAGCATGCAACATGACAGTTGCTAACCTCTTGCAAGAATAATAGTGGGTTACTCCCCACTCTCTCCACATTACGTGGAATTCAGTACATGCACCACTACAAGAGTACGGAGAAAGAAAGCTTATCAAAAGGAGATAAGTGATTAAGGCTAAATAAACATATTTTTATAAACAATATTATAATATAGCAATTTATAAATATAATATATTGACACAATGGTAGCGATACCATGTCTATAAATGTTGATATTAATTATTTGGCAAGTTGCATGAATGGGGTTTAGGTCTTCGCCCCCTTTGCCACCTTATGTTGACGTTAGCATCAACATTCATGCAAAACAAAAAATATGTCAGAAAATTTTTCAACAAAGGAAAATGGTTTAACTCTAACTTCAATATTATTTCTTGAATATCTCTTGACCAATTTAATTAAGTTTTTGACGTCAAAATCCTTTCGATAACGACAAATCCACAATGGTCGAATTGAGATTGACTCAACAAGGAGAGTTAACTAATACATACCCCGTCTCAAGAAGGTTCATGAAATGTACAATTGGGAACTCAAATGGCAAACCTGTCTCTTCCCAAACATCTATTCCCTTCTCTCCAATGATGTTCTCCTTCCTTTCTTAGAGGTGGAAATTTATTTCCCGTTTCACTCACAGTCATACAAACTATGATTAGTGTATCATCAACAAATCTTTATACATCATAATTAAATAAGCTCAATATCTTTTGATCTCATCTCAAATTCTATGCATTAATCATAATTCATAAAATCAAAGATTTATCCTGACATTTTCCTAAATGTCAAATCATTAATCCATGATAACTTATCTACTTAATCACATGAAAGTAAAAGCAAAACATAGTCAAAGTTTAGGGATGTAACATATCTCCCCCCATAAGAATCATTGTCCTCGATGATCCAATGTATCTAAAGTTTATAACATGAAAAAGTATTTGTTCATCATAGTGAAAACTTAAAATAGATGAGGAAATCTTTGATAAATATCATGATAATTCTCTTAGGTGGCATTCTCTTCTGCATACTGGTCCCACTTGACCTTGCATTGAGTAACTTATTTATTACACAAGCATATCTTAAGTATTTCAAGTACTTTGATGGGCTTGATCATTACCACCCATGGGTCCTTCACCTATAAAGCATTCTAATCAAGAATAGGAATATGATTATCTCCTGTAACATACTTTTTCAAATAAGAAACATGGAAAACATTATGCATCATGGCAAGAACTGGTGGTAGAGCAATCCTGTATGCAACTAGGTTGACCTCCTTGAGAACTTCGAAGGACCCACATGTATCTAGAAGCTAGTTTGGATGACTTTCTAAAATTAATAGAATTCTTTTGTGGTTTGAATCTTAAGACTTTCTCTCATGTAATTCAATGTTTCTGGATTAAACTATGTGATATTTTGAGACAAAAAATATTAAACAATTTAATCCAGAAGCATTGAATTACATACTATGGACTGTGGAAATCTGATGTCTATTACTTTCTCTCCTACTGAGAAATGTCTTACAATGTGCTTAGCATCTGCATAGCTTTTCTATCTATCATTCACCTCCGCTAACCTTATCTTGATCAGATGGATTTGTTTTTCCATTTCTGATAACATTTCTGGACCAAGGCTAATCTTATCTTCTAGCTTTTCCCAACTTATAGGAGTTCAGCACTTTCTTCCATATAATGCTTCAAATGGAGCCATCTTGATAGAGGAATGATAGGAATTGTTGTAAGCAAATTCCATAAGAGGAAGATAATCTTCCCACTTGTATTGCTAGTCCATGCAATACATTCTCAATAGATCTTCCAACACATGGTTCACTCTTTTCGTCTATCCATCTGTCTTGGGATGATAAGCTAAGCTTATGTTTAATTGAGTTCCTGGTGAGGAAAATAAGGTTTTCCAAAACATTGATGTCATATGAGCATCCCTATCTAATATGATCTTCTCAGGAATACCATGCAACTGGAAAACCTCTTACATAAATTTGTGAGCTATGACTGGTACTCCATTTGTCAAATTCCTGGGTATGAAATTCATACCTTAGTGAGTCTATCTACCATTACCAAAATAGAATTGTGTCTATTTCTAGACATAGGAAATCCTTGTACAAAATCCATGCTAATGATTTGCCATTTCCATTCTAGAATCTCGTGAGGATATAGAAGTCTTGTCGGGTGATGATGTTCTACTTTCACCCTCTAGCATTCTAGACATCCAAGTACAAACCTTGCAGCATCCCTCTTCATTCCTTTCTAGAAATATAATGGTTTTACATCAGCTAGCAGTTTCATCACTCCAGGATGTCTTGAATATGGTGTAGAATGAACTTCCTTCCACACAATATTCCTTAACTCCTCAGAGTTCAGAATGTACATTCTTCCTTTAAACCTTAATAGTCCATCTAGTTCAAAGTGAAATCCATCATACTTAGAATCATGAGGATTGTCTATGAGAGCTTGCTTAACTTGCTCATAGTATTCATCTCCCTTGTAATTTTATAACACTTGATTTTTAAAATCAGAATGTATAGAGATCATTGAGGAGATATGTTTCCTTCGATGTAAGGCATCTACCACTTGGCTTTCCTTTCCTTGAATGTATTTAATTTCAAAATCATAATTAGATATTAGCTCTAACCACCTCCTCTAGTGAGCATTAAGATGCGGTTGAGTAAACAAATATTTAATTCCTTGATGGTCTATTTTTAATTCAAAAGGTTTCCCAAGTAAATAATGCCTCCACATTTGTAGTGCATGAACAACTGCTACCAACTCAAGATTGTGAGGAGCATAATTCTGCTCATATGATTTTAACTTTCTAGATTCATAAGCAATAACTTGCCCATTGTAGACAAGTACACCACCTAATCCATCTCATGAGGCATTGGTGATGACTACAAAATGACTCTCTAGATCAGGTACCTTTAAAATTGGTGTCGTAGTCAACTTCTCTTTTAGTTGATCAAATGCCTCCTAGCATTTCTCTGACCAATCAAATCTTTTTCCTTTCCTTTGTAGAGAAGTAATGGGATAGGCAATTTTAGAAAAATTAGCCACAAATTTCATGTAATACCCTACTAGGCCCATAAAACTATGGACTTCATGCACATTTTTGGTGTTGGCCACTCCATAATGGCTTTGATCTTTGTTGGATCCACTACAATTCCCTTAATTGAAATTACATGACCCAGGTATTGTATTTATTTTTGGAAGAAAGTAAACTTTGAGAGCTTTCCATAAAGTTTATGCTCTCTCAATCGTTGAAGAATAATGCGTAGATGTTGGCGATGTTCATGAATGTTGTAGGTGCATTCATTAATCCAAAGGGTAGGACAATAAACTCATTGTGTCCATACCTCATTCTAAAGAATTTATTATGAATATCTTAATCTTTTAGCCTCAATTGATGGTATCCTGATCGAAGATTGATCTTTGAAAATACAACTACCCCTCGCATTTGATCAAAGAGATCACGAATATGGGGCAATAGATACTTGTTCTTTATCGTTGCTTTATTTAGCATATGATAGTCGATACATAGGCACAGTGTGCCATCTTTCTTCTTAACAAAAATCACTGCCGCTCCCCAAGGTGAAACACTGGGTCTTATCAATCCTTTTTCTAGCAATTTTCAGGCCCATCCAGAGCCTGTAAGTGCCTTAAATTTGACTTCGAATATTTTTATCAAGATTTTTAAAAATGAAAATATTAATATCCCACAAATGACAAAAGATATTGAATTGATTTCTTCACCATTGGCTTTAGTTCACCATTCTGGAGGTCTGCGTAGGACTTCGTGTCCATATGTGCACAAATGGCAACTTGCTAAAAATAATAACCCTACCAATTTTAATCCTTATTGAAAAAGAAATAATATTTTTGGGTGATGCAAGATTGCTCTTACACCTTGGATTCTTTTGCATCAGATTCTATTGGGACATGGCATGATTAAATGTAAAATTTTGAGTGTACTCATATAGGATGGTCTACCACAAAACTTATCCATTATGTAGTTTGGTTTTTTTTAGGAAGTCTCAAACATTGGTGGAAGGAATTAAAGGAAGAGATCTTAGAAATATATACAATGGTATCAACCTTGTGTTTTTAGTGGATTTTATAAATCTAATTGTTTTACAATTTTAACGGGTTATGGTTTCAATGTAGGTTTTGAAATTTTTGCATATTTAACGTCAAGTGATTTACAATGTTAAAATTACAAAGGAAAATTCACATGGATTACAAATACCCTGTCTCTTTCATCCTCATTTAATTTTTTGTCTCTCATGTATGCTCCACCATTTCTATATCTTTTGCTTTAGGTTATCTTAACCTTGCATACTCTTAGCCTTTTATGTTTACATGTTAATCTAATATTCTTTTATATATATGGTTGACATGACTACATAATTTATGAGGTTTACTTTGTGCTTTCATGACCTATATTTTTTGTGTTTCTCTCTTATTTTCTTATCATTGGGGGAAACTTTAAGGGCATCCTATTCCTCTCACTCTATATGAGCTTATATGATTACATCCTCATTTGTTCATTAATTGTCACTTGATGATGTTGATAAAACCTATTACATGATTATTGGGGTTTACATGATCATATATTTATTTCCCTTTCTATCTTTTCTACTGTAGGGAAGTATTGTGACATAGATATTATACAAAAATCTAAGAAGAAACTTTGAGGTCTTAGATTTTGAATGCCATAAATATATAAAAAAATTTGGGTCATTGATTTGAAATTATTATGAATTTTTCTTATGTTAAGTTTGTAACAACATATTTTGGATTTCATTCACCAACTTTGTGTGGAATATGAATAGTCATTTGAAGATCTTAATTTTAATTTTTCATATAGGTATTAGTTTTCTTATATTTAAGCAATATCTAGTGAATCTAATTTCAAATCTACATAGTTTCAATTGTTTCTTAACAAAATTGTGTTTTATATGAGACTTTGTGCTCACACCTTGAAGTTTTCTTTAATATTTTATAGTAACTCCACTAGGATTTTATGTCATTATCATCTACTTTATTTGAGTGGAATTGTTGTTCTAATTTATCATTCATTGATGACCATATCAAGAAATAGTATCACACCTATTCTTCAACATTACATCACTCTTAACTTAGAACAATCTAATCCGGCCTCAAACCTTAGGGCTTCCTACTAGTTTGGAAAGGAAATTATAGAACAATTTGAACATGTAGCAAGTAACATTCTTGAGGAAGAAGAAATAGAAGCCTTTTATAATAATATTTGTAATCAAGCATAATCTCAAACTCAATAAGATATTGTTAAAAAAGTTAAAAATTAGAGAAGATAGAGGAAAATATTTAAAATAAAAATATATATTTAAACCTAAGTTGTTGGATCCTTCAAATGAAAAGATGTTTTTGAAACATTTATGCTAAGTCTGATTTTCTTAGTTATCTAATTTATTTATTTTATTAGATATAATGGGTGACATAAATTAAGGTAATGTTTTCAATGAGAGGGAAGTTATAGATGATGAAAAATTTTATGTTATTGAAGAAAACTAAAGTCCTTGGATGAGAGGTAATCCTATCGATGTAGGAAGAAACCCTTCCAACCTACCTTCTTTCAAAGAGATAGAGGTCCCTAAATTTTTTGGTGAAATCAAGGAATCATCAGAAGATCACTTGGATTCTTTCAAGTTGATCTATGAGACTATAGGCATTGTAAATGAAAAATTTTCTCTCAAATTCTTCTCCCAAACAAGTTTAAGGGTAAAGCATATAAAGCCTTCATTAAATTACCCCCTAGATCCATTTCTCAATGGGATAAAATTAAATAATGGTTAAATTGTTATCTAATTTGAGTTTTCTAAATTCAAATAGTCATAGAAGTCTTTGTAAGGGTTCCAAATAGTCTTAAAAGGTCTTGAAAAATGTTTTGTGATGTTAACAAGTAAAAAATATATGTTATTTTAGTCATGAATAGCCATATATTAAAGTCAAAAGGTTTCATAAAACCTTAAAACCTCCAAAACCTACATACACTCCATCTAGAGGGAATTTGTTATCAAAAAAAGAAGTCAAGTTTGAGTCAATTCATAAGGTTTTAGGGGTATTTGGTCATGGAAAACATAGGATTATTTTAAACTAACCTTGCTGGATTACAACAATAGAATGGAGAAGATAATATAGAGTCTTATATGCAGGTTTGCATGAGGTTTTTCCCATATTAGGTTTGCAATTTTTTTATGATAGTTATCTATTCAATGGTGCTTGTAAAAAATGACAACTTTAATATAAATAAATTATATAAAAACCAAATATATTTATCATCATAATCCTATATAAATTTTGATAGTTTGTCTGAAATCCCTCCTTTCATATGAAATAGTCTTTTACAAATTTCGATTGTATTTTATAGTAAAATTTCCTAAATACAACTATACAAGAAAAAAACAAAAAACAAAAAACAAAAAAAATCAAATTCCCTACCTGTTGTTGTTGACAAGCAGGGAAACAGACGCTTTTTGTAGTCGTTGGCATAGGTCGGCTCCAAGCGGAAGGATTTGAGCCAACAAGAATCTAGGTGAAAATGACATTTTCACCTTTTTTTTCTTTTTTTTAATAGTTCCACCCTGAACTCTATCAGGTAGTAAGGTTCCACCTGATACCTTTCTACCCAGAAAGGTATGACCATGTAGGCACCACATATGTGCCACATGGTTCCAGCTGAAAAGGTATTGGGTGACTTCCTACTACCAGAAACCTTCCGCTCGGAATTGTTTGATTGGCTAAAAGTAGGACACAACTCTTAACTTTCACCTTATTGTTGACTATTCCCAAGGTGGTCATGGGATTTTCCATAATGGAGCACTGAATGCATGGATGTGGTTATGACAAGTTTAAGATTGCCATTAATTCCTAATTTTATAACATCTCGATGTGGGTGTTGGATTTTTCCCAAGTTTTGGTACCATATTCTAGTGACTTTTTCTATAAGCTTGCATGTCCTATTTAACAAAAGCTTGAGGACTGTAGAGTATGAATTGTATGTTTACAAGTACATAGGTGTAGTTAGAGTCAATGCAAGATTTAAGGATGTGATTGTATTATAATCTCATTTGAAGATAATATAGACTTGTCCTCTTTTCTGGTGGAGTTTTCTCCCAAAAGGGTTTCTTCATGTAAATCACTGTCATGTGTAAATCTCTTTAGTTTTCTGATTTATTTTATTGTTGATTTACATGTTTTATCTCCATTTTGGTATTCTATAG
Source organism: Cunninghamia lanceolata (assembly GCA_027924645.1). Classification (NCBI taxonomy): domain Eukaryota; kingdom Viridiplantae; phylum Streptophyta; class Pinopsida; order Cupressales; family Cupressaceae; genus Cunninghamia; species Cunninghamia lanceolata. The sequence goes on along the minus strand of BSBN01000391.1, from coordinate 37,814,959 downwards.
ATTAATTTTCAGATTTGCAACATTATTTTAGATTTCTATATTGTAACATGGTTTGCCTTAATTTCTAATAGGTTGGTTACCTAAGCCTTGTCATCAAGAAGATGTTTTAGTAGGTGGTTCCCCTTATGTTTCATGTAAACCTAGATATGATTGTGTTTGAGGATGAAATAGATGCTTATGTTGTAGATTACTAGATAGATTGGTTAGATTCTTACTTTTCTATGAGTGACATCTAACGAAGAGAATATTTATATCATCCTAAGAGTTTCCTCACATGTCAAAAAGTGGTGGCAAGCCCATGCACTTTAGGAAGAGGAATCATATACAAGGAAAATATGAATCAACCTAGGAGCAATTTATAGAAGCCTTCAAGGATGATTATTATCTTTAATATCTTTATGTTGATCACTACATGCAGTGTCATAATTGGAGAAATGGCATGACTAGTTAGTCAAGGCCTACACCAAAGCCTTCAATAGGATCTATGCAAAGATAAGCTCATTTGAATTAGAATAGCATTGAGTCCTCAAATATCTTAGTGGCCTCTAACTAGTCATCCAATCCAAATTGAAGCTATCAAGGTCAAAATGATGATAGAGGCCTATTACTATGTGGTAACTATTAAGGAGGAATTCATGTAGAAGTTCAAGCAGGAAGCAACTAATGCACAAAGGAAGACACCACCTATAGACAAGAGTAAATGATTCAAGATTGATAAATGGTGTGATAAGAACAATAGTTGTAGCCATTCCAACACTAAGTGTCATGCTTAGAAGAGTCTTCTCACAAAGGTGAAAGTAGAGTATGATGATATCATGCCCTTAAATGGAACCATTGATATAAATCCTAACATCCTAATCAACACCACACAAGTAACAACTATCTTACCTAAGGAAGTTGAAGTAAAGAAACTACTCTATTTATAGATGATGATAGGAAATTTATTGGATTTCATTATCAATGGAAGTAGCATGAAGAATATAATCTCTTTAGAAACCACTGAGAGATTGAGGTTGCCAATCTACCTCATTTACAACCCTATAAACTAGGATGTGTCAACTTTTACAAAACCCGAGGTATATGTGTCACTCACCAATGTTGCTTCTAATATGTTATTCATCCTTTTCTAGAGGAGATAGTCTATGATGTAGTGCCAACAGAGGTTCATAAAATAATACTTGGGCATCCTTACATGCATAGTCATAAGTGTGTATACAATGTCATATCCCATAGTGTGGTTGTGATAGTGGGTAATAAGAGATATGAGAAATTTCTTAAGTGAATTTATGATCAACACCCATTGCACTAGATCTAAAGAAGGTTATTCCATAATGCATTCACACCTCACCTCCAACCGCATAATGGCATGTTGTAGCAAAGGGAGATGTGATTATAGAAAGTATATTTACATGAAATTATGCTATGCTAATACACAAAGTTTTTAGAAAGGGTTGGTTCCCACTACATGCCTAATGGTTCATTGAGTAGTAGGTAAAACTCAAGGCTTCTCACCTACTTTCTAGACATTGCAATTGGGATTGTTTTTGATAATATAAGGCAGCTAAAACTAGGGGCCGAACCCTTACAAAACAACAAAAAGAAACCCCAGAGGCATCAGCACAAAAGAGCCTCGAAATAGTTACAACAAAACCCTCTTAACCAGCATAGATAGCATAAATAGCAAAACCAGTCTAAAGGCAGTAAATATGGAGGAGTAGAGAAGCGACAACATAAAAGAAACTAGAACTAAGGAGGAAGATTCTCTCCTTTTTTAGCCATGGATTCAATAAATTCATCCAACTTAATAGAGTTCTCATCGGTGTCAACAACAACAGTAGCCCCCAGATCCTGCAGCACAGAAAGATTGAGTAAAATAGCACGCCTGAGCATAGTGGAAAAAGACTACTCCAGCTTCTCAACCCTGCCCCTCAGGATAGCAATGTCATTCCTGTAATCAACATTAGTCTCCATTTCTTCAACAGCTTCCTCCACAAACATCTTGCTCACTTCGTCAGCATTACCCTCAGAATCTCCAACAGTTCATTCCCATTCTTACCATTAGCAGCCTCAGAGATCTCTTGCACTTCCATAGCCTCATCACCCTGAGTGGACTTGTCAGACGCACTCTCAGAATAATCAATGAGTTTAGCTTTGGACGCAGGTTTTCCAGCAATCCTCCCCGACCGCCTAACCCTTGAGGGAAGGCCCTCCTTAGTATCCTTAGCAGACAATTTAGACTTGCTGCCCTGCCCCACTGGGGTACTGCAAAGATTTTTAGGGGTCCCCACAGCAACCCCCCAGTATCCTCCTCCACTTTTTTATTCTTCCTCTTCTTGCTCTTCGCACTAACATTAGAGACCAGGGTGTTGGTGGTAGTCGCCATGTGAATCTCCTCAGTAGTAGAAAAAGAAATCGCTTTCGTCTTAGGAGAAATAGGGGAAGGGCATGGCTCTTCAGGAATAGCAGTATCTTCAGGGTTGGTAGACTGCCCACTATGAGACTGAAGAGGCTTGGGCGGCTCCAAGGCAAGGTGGAAATTGTATAAGTAGAGGATGAGACCCTGGTGTAGGGGGATGGGTTTCTTGGAAGGTTTTTTGGCCATCTTAGCTCTAACCCTAAGAACCAAATGCTCAAGGGAAGATAGTAAATAAAATGGAAAACTAATATGAGCATTGCGTCTAAAGTGATTTAGGAGAGGAAGATGATAATTATAGAACCTGGTGAAGTGTCCCTCTAGAGTGAAATACTTCATAATGAAAAAACACACCCCGTCCCACAGCTCAGGCAGCTTGGCACGATCAAATCCTCCCTGGTAAGGAACGAGTTCTTCACCTTCCCCAAGGAATAACTTCTAGTTAGAATGGTCCACCACTTTAGCTTTTCTCTGTAGTTTAATCCCCTGACACGACATGCCAGTCACCATAGCAATATCATTCTTAGAAATCTCAAATCCAATTCCCCCAACAGTAACTTGCTGATTTTACCAAGACCTAGCAAATTGCTTAGACAGATTTTCATCATAACCATTAAGGCATTCCAAGTAAGGGCTGATACCACCTTCCTTATAGTAGTGCTAGACCACAGGGTTGTCTTTAAATTCACAACAGGAAATGAGTTTCGTTTGGATTCTATCACCTCCCATATTATCCTTCCAGACAGGATCACAAAAACCCCAATACTTCATAGAGTTAGTGAGCAGGGTAACATTAACCTCTTGACCAAGGATAATGATATTGGTAATAAATCTGCATGCATTAACATTAATGATAGCCGCCTTACGAACTTGACACCTACTCTTCCCATGCTTGATCATGATTTTTTGGCATTCGCTATAATCAGCAGGTAAGCAACTCACCTTACTAGGAAGGAGTAACAAGGTAGAAGTGACATTAAGTAGAAAAGTACAATAAATCACGTACTTCAAGATACACATCAGCAACTACCAACATGGCTGACAGAGAGCTATCTTTCCAAGAATTCTAACTCATCCTCAACACGTCACCTCCTTTTGAATTAAGTCCCTTATGATTAACGAGATTTGATTAGCTTGGTACCAACAATGAAAATTTGAAAATTGTTGGCCAAGGTCAGCAAGGGTGTCCGCAACCCTATTACCCTCTCTAAATATATGAGAGATATTCACTCTAGGAATCCTCTGTAGAAGGATCTGAATATCCACTATAAGATCTTTCAGCTTCCAACCACAAGTCGACACATTATTTACCGCATCAATAACCATTTTGGAATCCCCCTGAACATACAATTGCCTAATACCAAGAGAAATAGCCAACTTCACCCCCAAAGAAGAGCAGTAGCTTTAGCATAATTGTTGCTTTGACAGCATATCCTGCCAGCATAAGTAGCAACCATCCACCCTTTATCATCCCTTATAATCCCGCATCCACTAGCCTTGCCATCCACCTTAGAAGCCCCATCAAAGTTGAGTTTGAGCCAATTAGGCCTCGGGGGAATCCATCTAGTATTTAATCTCTGCAACTGTTTGGAATTAGTATGGGCCAGAATTTGGTTTAGGATCTTCCAATTAGCCTCAATTTGCTCATCTTCATGAGAAAGAGGTTTCTCCGCAATTTTGATGTGGGAATTAGTCACACTTTCCATGAGGATCTTAGTAAAGGAATGAAGAACCTGAGAGGTGTCCCTAGCATCATCCCTAAATATCCAGTTATTGCATTCTTTCCATAAAGACCAACCAAGACAGGGCAGAGTTTGTTTCCATAGCTCAACAAGCCAGCTCAACAAGCCAGGGATGAGTGAAGGAAGGGCACCAACTGGTAATGACTTCCTTAATATCAAAATTACAAACCCACTGAATACCAAAATTCCTTAGGATCAGGTTCCAGACTTCCCTGGCAAAATCACAGTGGATAATTAAATGGGAGACTATTTCCTCCTCTTGTAGGCACAAACAACACCTATTGACCAAAGTAAATCCTCTCCTCTGTAAGTTATCTTGGGTAAGAATTTTGTTATGAACAGCAGCCCACCAAAATATGTTGATTTTAGGTATAAGTTTATGATTCCAAACTTTCCTCCAAATCTTATTTCTATGCACCTCAGGAACCAGCAGATTGTAAGAAGCAGACTTGACAGAGAAATGACATTGCTTAACCGGCCACCAATACTGCTCATCTTCTCTAGGGAAAAGAGGAATTCTGACCCCCTGCATCAAATGTTGTACAAACCACAACTTAGAAGTGAGATCAGGGCGATGAGTACAATAATCCAAAAGGTTTTTCCAGCTCCTAATACCATTATTATTATAGATATAATGACAGACTTTATCCCCAAAAAATTAAGTAGCAATGCTATCAATAACTCCATAATTCTCTTAAGTAACAAGAGCCTTATCACTCATCCAAATATCTTTCTAGAAGTTAATAGAATTTCCATTCCCCAGTTTCCATCTAAGCCCTTGTTTGAGAAGACTTCTTGACTTCAGCATTTTGTTCCAGATAATAGATCCTTGGGGGATCCCTTCCTGTTGGAGAAAACTGAAGTGATCAGTTTCATGAAGATACTTGGCTTGCATAATGACTCCCCATTCTTTATGGTTGTGGATCAAGTTCCAGTTGATTTTGGAAAGGAGGGATTTATTCATATTCTTGATAGATCTGATGTTAAGACCACCATGAGATTTTGGAAGATAAACTTTCTCCTAGCTAACCAAAGATATTCACCGTTTATCTTCCACCCCCATCCATAAAAATTTTCTTTGAATCTGCTCCAGTTTGTCAGCAAAAAACTAGGTATCTTAAAAAGGGACAGGAAGTAAGTAGGAATACCTTGCAAAGAAGCACGAAGTAACTGTAATTTGCCCGCACTACTAAGTAACTTCCCCTTCCATCCAACCAGCTTCTTCTAAGTTCTTTCCAAAATCCTTGAGACACCTCTTTGACCATAAGAGGAAGGCCAAGATAAAGAGCAAAAAGATCAGCTTCAGCACAACCAAGAATATTAATAATTTTGTGACGGAGATCATTAGGATTATTAAAAAAATACACATTGCTCTTTTGAAAGTTTATGCCTTGACCAAAAGATTTGGCATAGTCATTTAAAATGTTCTTCCAAATATGGGCTTCAACCACAGAAGAGATACCAAAGAGTATGGTATCATCCACAAACTACTGCACAGACATAGGGGGAAGGGAGGAAGTTGGTTTAATGCCCATAATTTTGTTAGAGGAGATCTTAGAGTGAACATATCTCCCAAGGGCCTCTGCCATCATGATAAACAAGTAAGGTGAGAGGGGATCCCCTTGTTTGATTCCCCTCGACGAGGAGAAAAAACCCTAGGGACCCCATTAACCAGAACTGAGAATTTAGCAGTAGAAACAGACTCACGAATGAGAAGAGAAATTTTATCATTGAAACCCAATTTTTTAATGACTTCAAACAGGAATTTCCATGAAACTCTATCATAAGCTTTGGAGATATCTAACTTAAGAGCCATGCTAGGGATTCTACTCTTGTCCATGGAATGAATAGTTTCATGAGTGGAGATTATAGCACCAAGAATCTAACGACCAGGGACAAAGCCTTTCTGAGAAGGGGAGATAATTTTATCCAAAAAAAGTTGAAAACTTAGAACAATCACTTTAGTGCACAACTTATAGACTGTATTACACAAGCTAATGGGTCTGAAGTCAGAGAGATGAGTAGGCTTCAGCTTTTTAGGGACAAGGACAATAAAAGTATTTTTAATCTGCTTTAGAAGTTTACCAGTTCTGAAAAAGTCTCTAACATCAGCAGTGAGATCAGCCCCCACAATCTCCTAATATTCCTAAAAAAATATTGGAGGAAAGCCATCAGGGCCAGGAGCTTTGAAAGGCCCCATAGAAAATAAGACAGCATGAACTTCCTCCTCAAAAATAGGTTTTAGTATTTCCGAGTTGTCTTCTTCAATTATCAAACAGGGAATTTTATCAATGAATTGGTCCATAACCCTGCCATTCCCAGCATTGCTAGCTTGGTTAGACAACAAATTCTAAAAAAATAACACGGCTTGATCTCCAATCTCAGTATCCTCAATGATAATATTACCATTTTCCAAACAAATTTTTGATATGGAGTTAGCCTTCCTATGTTTCATGGCTGAGAGGTGGAAAAAAGCTGTATTCCTATCCCCCTCTTTGAGCCACTAAACCCTCAACTTCTATTTCCAGAAAACTTCCTCTCTGCTCATAAGATTCTTGCAGTCAAAAATTAGATTGGACTCCTCCTAAATAATATCCTCTGGAGCATCTCCTTGAGCCATTAGCTATTGAAGTTCAGCTAATCTCCCAGAAACATTTTTCTTCTGAAGAAACATATTGTGAAAACTATATCTGTTCCACCCACGAACTTCCTGTTTAAAGTGAAGGAGCTTTTTGACCAACCTGAACATAGGAGTACCTTGAATGGGAATTTGCCACCATTGAGCCACCAGTTTCCTGAAATCCCTATGTTTGATCCACATAGCTTCGAAGCGGAAGGGGAAAGGACCCCGTTTGCTCTAATCCTTCCAATTGAAGAAAATAGGGCAATGATCACACATGGTTCTAGGAAGAGCCTCCAGACTCATGTTATGATGGTTATCCCAATTGCTAGAGATAAGGAATCTGTCCAATTTAACCTAACTCATTTGATCGCCTCTTCTTCGGTTAGACCAAGTGAAGTTCTGATTCTGCAGCTCGAAATCTAGTAGACCAAAAGCATTGATAAATTCCGCAAAGTCAAACATGCTATCAGAATAATCAAGAATCCCCCCAGATTTCTCAGATGGATATAAGGGAGTATTAAAATCACCAGCCAACATCCACTGGGATCATGGGGAATTCGAAAGAGTGGTACCCAAATCCATCCACAAAGTTTTCCTCAAAGCTCTAGTATTGGGGGCATAAATATTGATTAAGGACCAATTTAAAGAAGGCAAAGAAAAGTTAATAACCAGAAAATGCTTACTAGCAGCAACAAGCGAACCCTGGAGTTTAACCTCATTCCACATTGTGACAATCCCGCTAGAGGCTCCCGTAGCCGGGCTAATGCAAAAAGCAGCCTTGGGCCATATATAATCAGCAATCTTCTTAAAGCTCTCCTCATTCATCTTAACCTCCTGGAGTAACAAAATATCTAACTTATTGTCCAGAACACAGTTTTTTACTTTATAAGGATTATTGCTTCATAAGGAGGAGCAACTAATCTAGGAGAACTTACCAATAGTGGTACTTGTAGTAACACACAAGCCATTATTGAATGGCTTGTGGTAATTTTGGGGATACTTCTCTAGATTGTGGTACCTCAAAGTGCCACCTTGATGCTTACAATAACATAAGGACTATCCACCAATCTCCAATAAGTCTTGTACATGCTCCAATAATGGTGCAGAGTGCTCTACATAGAGACAAACACTTTTGTAGTAAACATACCTACACCAAACCGTTGTATGAGTTGATCCACTCATTTTGTCTCCTTATTAGAGTTTATCCTAGATGGATTGATTTTATTTTAGCTTCCTTTATTTCCTCTTTCCCCACACAACAACAAAAATAATCTATTTGCTAGCATTGATTAATGCATTAGCTTGTAAAGAAGTTTCCTTTTAAATTTTGGACTTACCTACATATGCATTGAGGGAGAATTCAATACCATTCAAGACCAACCTATATTGATTCACTCTAGTCAAGTATATGGAAGACTCAGATGTAGAAATAAGGACTCCCAAGATTATTGCAACCATGTCCAATGGTATGAAATCAATCATATCTCATCCATGAACTTTAAGAAACCTCCAAAGTTTACTTTGCATGATTTAAATTTATTTAAATATCTACCCCTTCTTTCAACGATCCCAAGGAATTTGGATTAGGATGATTTTAGTCTTTAATCCAAGTTTGACTATTAAATTTTGTGAAAACAAGATTGTTTTTAAACACATGTCAAATAGAGAATGCACAAGTTCCTTCCATTCAACTATTTTTTTATGCGAAAGGGCTTGGTTAACTCACTTTTATCTTGAGACCCATTGTTTCTAACACATGGACCTTTCTTCATCGTGGCACATGATAATTGATCATCTATTTCAGAGCTACAATCAATGTACTTCCCCTTGCTCACTTTTGTAACATTCTTATTTTTCTTTTTCTTGTTCTTTGAAGGATCCAAATCCATATACAACTTCCAACATGTTTCTTCAATATGCCTATCATTAATAGAATGTGTGTTATGGTGATTATACTTGCATTCCTCTTACCCTTCACTTGCCTTTTCCTCTATCCTTTTCACTAGCTTGTTTTTCTCCTTTACCCTATTATTTACATGATAGAAAGAAATCCTCCTTTTCTTGTCTAACTCCAAATAATGAACTTACGGTTAAACCCTCATCTATATCCATGGGTTTGGCCATCAACATGAGCTTCTTGATGTGTCAAATAGCCTAGACCAATATATTCCATGAGCACCTTCTAACCTATAACATCCTTATAGGAAGTTGAAATGCCTTCTTTCTAAATTCAATTTAGTTTATGCTTGTACATTTTGGCCTCACCTTTTTCTATAGTAGTGCAATTAAATGGATATCTCTTCTTCATGACAAATATGGTAAAATTGTTTTTGAAACAATCCCTTAAAATCATCTCACTTAAATATTGGTGGTACATTCCGAATTTGCAATGAAGAGCCATAACTTTCATGCCATTCTAGAGCATGTTTGGATAGATTTAACCATGCAAAATAGAACTTTTGGTGAGGACTCATCTTGTGCAAGCTGAAGTAGACCTCCATTTGAGTAATCCATTGGTCTAACAAGTCTCTATGCTAACCTCTCCATTAAAGAGATGCATATCAATCTTAACTTCATCCTTAAAAAAACATTGTTCCCACTGAAAGATAATCCTCCTTGGTCTTGTTCAGTGATATTGGGCTCTTCTTCTTTAACTTTCTTGACAAGGCTAAAATTATATTTTCTACTCTATCAACTTTCTATTATCACAACATCATCTAACCTTCTAAATCTACTTCATCCTCATCCATTTCTTGTAACTTTCTTGTCCAATCTCTTCGAATGTGAAGTCGGACAGTTTATTTCATCTCTCTTGTTTTTTAGTTCCTTCGTCTTCATTGATGAGTTCAATATAAATTTGTGGGAAAAAAAATTTAGTCTCCAAGAAAATTTTCATGTATTACTGCAATTAATAAAGAGAAACAAATACCCACTTTTCCTGTGGATGTAGCCATTTTAATGAAACACGTAAATTTGTTGTGTCTGTGCTATTTGGTATCTCTGTTATCTTGGTGCAGGTGTTACATGTTCGTTTATCTGTCTGATTATTTAACACTATTCCACCATCTTTTGCCAATTTCGGGTTCAAAAGAAAACAAATTGAGACTCCCACTTATCTTGTCGTAAGCATAAGCAATAAGTATACTTGTTCCGAAACAGTCTTTTTACAAAGATGGTTAGCCTTTTAAGTAACCATCCATATAAAAAGTGTTACAAAATATCGTCTGGTTGAAGAAAGATATGAATTTAGATGTGTACAATTCAACTACATTGAAACAAATTGCCTCAAAGTCCTCCAAAAAAATCTCGTGTTAGAATATGATATTCATGCTCATGAACCTATGGTTACGGGTAGATTTTGGTAGAATTTTGACGTTGATCGAAACGAAACTATCACCTGTATACACGCATGGATGCACTTAGTAGTCATCAAGGGAGGCATTCATGCACGAGTCAACAATCAATTTTTCTAGAAAATGTTAGTAGGTCAATACTTTTACATGGGGCGTGGTCAATATGTCTGTAATTTCTAGAAAGGCCGTATGAGGTGAAGGTCTTCTCTCAACCCCACAATGCCCTCCATTGTATTGTTGTTATCTTCCACTATACTCAACAGACCCATGTCTCTGAGATTTATAATGTCCATGCAATAAGACAGTATATTCAAATGAAAGTTTTATGATGTTATAATTTGTTGTTGAAAGAAAATTGCAGTTATAATAACACAGAAGAGGCATAACAGTTTCTTTAAAAATAAAAATATAAACTTTTTTTGGTATAGCATGATCAAGCTTATTGATATTCAATTGATACTTAAACTATAATATTATGAAGTGATATATTTTGAAGGTGTAATCAAAGATGTGTCCTTCAATCCTAAATATTGGTAGTTGAAGGGTTGTTAGTGAGATAGTCACATTTTCTCCTTGATAAGCTTCATTTATCACTGAGATTGAATAGTTTAAATTGATAGTTAAACTATAATATTACGAAGTGATATATTTTGAAGGTGTAATCAAAGATGTGTCCTTCAATCCCAAATATTGGTAGTTGAAGGGTTGTTAGTGAGACAGTCACATTTTCTCCTTGTTAAGCTTCATTTATAACTGAGATTGAATAGTTTAAATTTTCAATTTCAATATTTCAAACATTAGAAATTTGTTTTCTTGTAGAGGAAAAAGAAGTCCAATTTAAATTTGTACAATAGAAGTAATGCACATAAGATCTAAAGTAATAGCAAAATAAATAGAAAGTAAAGACTTTATACAATATTTTCACTTACGAAAATGTTTTTAGGAGAAAAAAACTTAGCACAGTAAAATTCTTCTCTATCACATAATACTCAACCATTCTCCAATAGAATAATGAATCTCTTACTTCACCTTTAAGAATGTGCGAATAGTTATAGCCACATAAAAAAGTAGTTTTGTACATTGCATGAATCCCGCAAAAGATAAACATGAGGGCTTTAAAACATGGGCAAAATTATAGAAAATGCCTATAATAAAACCAAAAATTAAACAACATACAAAGTATATAAAACATGATGAGATTGTCCCTCAACTATAAAACATGCAAAGCATACAACACTTATCCAAAATTCTCCCACTTTTTGAGCACTTTGCATAGAGGGCCATAGTTTTAAACTATCAATTGTCAAGGACAACCATGGCCATTGATTTTCTGCACCAATAAAATTTCTCAATACTCATAGCTTTTATTAACAAATGAACAACATTATTTTAGGTATCAACTTTCTCCAATAGTACCCACTTGCTTTCAACCATTTCTCTCACAAAATGATAATGTACTCCAATATGCTTTGACCAAGCATGACAAGTGTATGCATGGGAAGATGAACACAAGAAATAGACTAAAATGAGATTAACCTACTTCATTCAACTCACATACACCTCGAATTGAGCATAAAGGAAAGCATAAAATATGAAATGAAAACTATCTAATTCACCTCACATGCTAACCCTTGTTGTGTGGATATGCTCTTGATGTGTTTTGATATGTGGATGACTCCTCAAAATAGCAGCATAACTTTACAATGCATGGAGTCTTAAAAATGCTTGGGGTGAGGATCTATTTATAGGATTTTTGGATGTTGGATGAAGGGATGAGATTGAATTAGGAGATCAAGGGTGGAGGATTCTTGAGAGCTCTCAAGCAAGGAGAGATTGCCAAGTGTCATGATAATATTGGTAGATGGTAGATGTCCTTGGATTGAGGACAAATCAATGGTTGAAAACTAAGTTGGAAAAAGTGAAGGGTAAAGATCAAGTGAGGACAAGAAAGACCTTTTGCACAAGGGACTTGCCCATCACTTTATAAGAAGGCAATGTGGGCATGTACAAGAGGCCATGCCTTTCTACACATGTGGAGATGGAGAGGACTTGACAAGGATTAGGTTAGGATAATGGAATGTGCAAGTAGGAGGTTAGCTAATTAATTAGGTTTAGGTCACCTAATCAAAAGTTTAGAAAATAGGAGAATTAAATAAATATAAAAATATTTATTTAATTCATGGGATAGGAAAATGGGATTAGATAAATAGACATTTATCTAATGTTTGGACTATAGATGAAGGGGATAAATGATTAATAAATTATTTAGGCTAGGGATAAGTACTAATGCAGGTACTGGTATGGGTTCTGATGAATAAAGTACATGAATAGTGATTTGACAATAAAATCACAGATTGAAGGGGATTTGATCAATTAACTATATAAACATGTGTTTATTCAATTAATTGTGGAGAGAAATGTAGTTTAGGGGTGTCTAGAGATGATTAGTGATGGTTTAGAGGAGTTTGGGGATCAATTAGGGATGTTTAGGGATGACATGAAGAGTGGAATATTTTAGGTGTCTACATTTTGCCTCTCTTTTAGTTGGTGTTGCGAAGTAGCATCATTTAAAAGAAAGATAAACATAGTCCTAGATAGGATAGAAGAAGATGATCAAATTAGGGATGGTGATTCCCTAGCCACTCGAAGTGAGAGTGACAAGGAGGGATGATGGTAAGCATGATTCTCCCTTGAGAGGGCAAGCAAGTTCAAATAACACGGGTGCACTCTTGAAAGGATGAAGAGTGTTGGATTAGAAAGAAGAGAGTGGAATTTAAAAGACCACATGGATGGGGGGATAAGATAGGTTGGATGTAAGGGATTGAAGGAAGGGGATGATGGGGGACAAATGATAGGATAGATGATGTGATAGAAGGATGGGATGAAAGGTTTAAGGAGGAAAAATAGATGGATGAAAGATAGGGAAGTGGTAGAGAGGTTCAACCCAAACCTTCTATAAAATATGCTAGATAGGAATTCTGACGAGGGATGTAGGGTGTCAATCTAAAGCCTCTGGGAAATAGCCTGTACAAAAACTCTCTAGAGAGGCTCAAGACTTTGATGAAGCGGAAATGGATAAAAGGGATGGATGTAAGTTGATTTCTCAACTCCATGAATTATGTGTTACGCTGCATTGATAAATGAGAGCTAACTTTATTTGATATGGCATGAGACGTTATGCACAAAGGTATTAGGAACCCAGGTAACAATGTGTCCCATGTGTAAAAGCCAATCGATAAGGTCACAAGCAACCATATGGCTTATAGAACCATGATATGGAAGACCATGATATCGTTGTGGTAGGTAGGTTACAGGGACTCATATTGATGCAAGATAAAAGATAATGCACATACACAAGCAAGCACGCATGTACAAAAAGGATTCAAAGAGAAACATGATGTTGCCCCTAGTCAAGCTAAAAAGCCAAAGATTGATGGATGGATGATGTTAGATTGTGTTTTTGACGGTAAGAACAAGAGGATTGGGAATGTTATATTCTAATGATGATGGTGGGTGTTTTGGATCAAAGGATTGCAGCAAGGCTACTAAGAACAAGACCATGGATATGATTGGATTATTTTTATTAGGAGGCTTAGCTCTAGATGCACATTGATAATGATGATCTTGCGATTTGGATGCTAGGGAGATTCAGATATTTAGGGATTTGGATTTCTAGGAGAGGAATGCATTGGTGTACATGGAGGTGGCCTTTAGCTAGAGAACAATGACAAGGGAAAGCCATGTCTATCAATGAGGGCTGATGGGAAGATGTGGATGAAATGCTAAGGGGATAATGGATAATCAATAATGGATAAGAAGTATTAGTGATAAGGAGGGTGATGGATAATAGATAGTGGAGAGGAAGTAAAAGGAAATGATGTATGGATGAAAACATATAATGGATGGTGTGGATAGGGTAATGAAGTGATTGGGTGATAGATGGGGGGAATAGAGTTCTCAGACCAGATTTAAGCTATCAAAATCATGGTCAGGGGGAGGATAGGATGGGGATGTGGGGATAGAGGGATGATGGATTAGGAGGAAAAGATAGGAGATGAGGGAGGATAGGTAGGTGATAAAGGATGATGAAAGTAGGATGGATGGATGTAATAGAGTGACCGACTAGGTAATTTTTTGGTGGTGTGAATTGGTGATGTTATAAAACCACCAAAGGGGTTGGGGATGAGACATGGGAGAGGGGGTAGGTGGTGGATACAGGATAGAGGAGAGGTGGATATAGGGAGTGTGAAGGTGATCTCAAAGGACTACGTTGCATAGGAAGAAGATGCCCCACTCTAGATATGGCTCGCTTATGATGAGGTGTTATGATGGTCAGGGAAATGGATGGACATGATAGGATATCCTTGGAAGGAAGGTGTGTCCAAGGCATGTCTCGCATATTTTTCCCCTATCCTTAAAAGGATCACAACTGGAGAAGGAGGATGGAAGGACGATAGTATGGATAGGAAACAATAGGATAGGTGGGTAGGGATAGTGAAGGGGATTAATGGATAACTAGATGGATAGGATGATAGGATGAGGATATGAGATGAATGGGGAAATGATAGGCTAGGCGAGATTTTCCCCCAAGTGTAGGGTGTAAATGGAGGAGGGATTACACATGATGCCCAAAAGGGGTTTTCATCATTGGACGAATTATTTCTCTTTACTTTTTTATTTTTATTTTTGTTTTTTTGTATTTTTTTGCTTTTGATATTTGGATGGGATGGATGGATTTGGATAGAGGAAGTGATGTTAAGGGGGATTGGGACTCAAATGGTTGTTTCCATAGCAAGGTGATAGTGTCCCATGTTTGAGAGATGTTGCATGTGGACCATGTAAAATGTAAGGACGTGCATGTATATTGGTAGATGGAGAATAGTGGAGTATGATGTGGATTATGGATGGATGGCAATAGTGGATTATGATGTGGATTATGGATGGATGGTGATAGTGGATGAATGGATTATGCAAAAGCATGGACCATAAGGAATGATAAGGAAGATATGCAGGAGAGGGGATGTATGATGAAGGGATGAAGACACATGGGAATGATGTGGTATTGAGGGGAACCAAGACCAATGGTTGCACACATTGTAATGGATTTTTAACCTTTTTATTTGGATGGGGGGTGGGGAGTGATGGGTATTTGGGATTCATGATGGATTTGTAGGATCGGGATGGGGGATTTTGGGATTGCCAATTTGGGAAATTTTTAGGGACCTAAATGGACTTGGGATTTTTATGATTTTGTGATGGGGAGCGGGATGGAGGTAGAGTTGGATACCCCTCTTAGATTTGTCGCTCTTTTCTTGGGGGATCACACCATTTTTGTTTTTGCTTTTGGAGGTGTGTGCTTATGTAGCCTTTTAGATGGATTTTTCTTGGATTTTGTGTATTGATGCCCTATGACATGATACTCTTTAGGCTTTTGTAGATTTTGAGCTTTATGTGGGGAGGAATCCAAATTATTATTTTTAAATCCCATGGGGTATTTGATAGCTTCATGTTTGGATGATGTGTGCTTAGGTTGATCTTGATTAGGAATTTTGGGGGATCAAAATGTATGGATGGGGGTATAAGGATGGAAGGATTGGGGGATTTGAGGATGGGGATATTAGGAGTTGGTAGGAGTGGAGGAAGTGTGAATTTAGGAAGATGTATGGTCACATGCTTTTGGGATTAATGGATGGAATAATATGGAGGAGGGATGGTGGCATATGATTTGGAGGTGTGATGAGATGCACTGGGTTTAGGTTTGGAAGAAGTGGATTTGAGAGGTGCATGGGTGGTACCAACATGTTTGGACTGTTTACCTTGGGATGTATAACCAAGTCCATGTGCGCATGGATGGATTTTGACATAGATGGGCTCCAAAATGCCATTTTCATGAAGGCCTGGGCCTTTACCATGATAGTTCATCTGTTGGAGAATACAATGTGTGATGGGATGAGTGTTGTTTTAGAAATAAGACACAAGTCCATTATTATATTCAGGGGGATGAGTGGTGGAATAAAGTTGTTCCTCTCCTATGAGAGAACCACCATGAAGGAAGGTAGCGGGACCAAGATGATAGGATGATGGACTTGGGATGGGGTTGATAGGTGATGGTAAAGGGTTGATGGGAGATGGTAAAGGATTAATGGGGGATGATGGGGGATCAATAGGAGATGGTGTGGGATCAGGAATAGGAATAGATCATGGGATGATTGGATCATGATTAGGAAGGGGTGGATGTTTTAACATGCTTTGGAGTAGTCTCTTGACATAGTTGAGTATGCATGGATGGAGTGGTGGGGGAGGAGTATGTAGTTTGACTGGGCTCCTTAGATGGGGTAGATGGAGGAGAGGGTGATACTTTGGATAGGCTTTTGGATAAAATGGAGGAGGATGGAGATTTGGTTTTGATGGGGGTGAGATTGGTGACAAGGTCATCAATGACACATTGAGGTGTTTGGGGAGAAGTGGGATGGCATGACTCCATAATTTTGTTTTCATGATTTTTCTCAACACTCTTTGCAAGGAATCCTTGGAGAAAGGATGATTTGGATTTAGTAAGAGAATTGGATCTTGTGGGGTAGATGGTGTATTGGATGACAAAGTAGATGGTGGGGTTGGTGGATAAGGAGATGATGGATAGGGATATGACAAATTTAGATAAGAAGAGGATGGATTTGAATAAGTGGAATAAGGATAAGAAGATGGAGGATGTGGATAAGCAGGGGAAGGATAAGAAGGGTTTGATGGATTAGGGGATGGTGGATAGAATGGATTTCCCTTGTCAATGATAGCATAAGGATGGCCATAGGATATGCAATGAGGTTTGCGGGTGTATCTTGTGCTAGTCAATTGATGGTCAAAGTGTGCTTGCATGTTTATGAATGGGCGAGGGTGGTTTATGGAAAGCTTACTTGCAAAGATTTCATCAAGGATTTCGAGTTTAACTTGGTCAATGACATCATTATCAAAAGGATATGAATTCATGATTAGATTTAGATTTAGGATGATGTGATGTAGGATGACATGATGAAATTAATTTTGATTTTTGGATTAGAGTGAAATTTATTTGTATTAATTGGGATTGGATGATTTTAGATTGACACTTGATGCTAGGATGGATTTGATTTGATTTGATTAGTCAAGGTCAATGATATATGACACTTGACCATGGATTTAGATTTGGATTCATTGGGATTGGTTTTGGATTAGGTGCAAGGCCCTTAGATTGTTGGATTGGCTGATTTTGGATTAGGACAAAGGCCCTTGGGCAATCATTTGGATGATGATTTGGAGGAAAATGATTAGGATTTGGATGAAATTGGATGGAGTATGATTAGGATTTAGAGAGGTTTGAACAAGGTTAAGTCCTTAACCAACTTTTGATTTGCAAATGGTGGTTTTTGGATTAAGGATTGGAATTGAATTATGATGAAGGATGATTAGAGGAATAATGGATAATGGATGATTGATTTAAGATGGGGGATAAGTGGATTAAATTAGGATTGAGATGAAAGGGAGTTACGTGGATTATGATGTGAATTATGGGTGAACTTGATAAAACTCAAATGAAGGGATTGGATTAAGCTCAAGTGATGGGAATGATTAGGATAATGATAATGATTGGGAAATGGATGAGGTGGATAATGGATGTAGGATTAGAGGGATAGATGATTAGGATAAGATGTTAGTATAATGGATTGGATTAGATGTGGAAGAGAGTTGGGATTATATGGATAAGGGATTTGGATTAAGAGGATGAGGAAGTGATTAGGATTAAATTAGGATGGAGATGGAGAATTAGATTAAGATGAAATACTAAGTAAAAAGGATTAGAATATGGATGAAAAGGGAGTAAGAGGATAAGATGGTTGGATAAAGAGGATTATGGGGTGATTAAGATGGATTAGGATATGAATGGGTGGATTAAGATATCGATTAGGGAGTGATTATGAAGATGAATATGTTTAAGCTCAAAGAGGGAATTTAAATAAGCTAAAATGATGGGATTAGATTAGGATAATGATGATGATGATGATGAGGAAGTAATTAAGTGGATAGGCATGGACTAGGATTTGACAATTTTATTGGGATTAGGGTCCAATGATGATGGATTAGGAGAATTATTTAGATGGCTAGGATAATGATTAGGATGAAATTGGATAATTGGATGAGTGATTAGGAGGAATTGGATTGAGATAAGGTGGATTAGGATGATGTGGATTAAGAGTAAAATGGATTATTTAGATTTGGATTAGGAAAATGGATGATTTTTATGAGGATTAAGATGGGTGATTAAGAGGTGATTAAGGATGGATAGGTGCTTAACCTTAGGAAACTTTGCAAATAAAATTCACACACATACATGCACAATCCTTGCAAAGAATTTGGATTTGATTTGGATTAAGGGGATTCACAAGTTTCAACAATGAAGACACTCCAAATGCACCAACACCCTAGATTTAGTAAAATAGGTGTGTATAAGATCATAAGCCCACCTTGTCATCTTTATTTAGGCGTAATGTGCAAGTCCCATGATGAGGAAACTAACCACTTTTGATCAACCTGGATCTCTCTATGGTGCAAGGGGAGAGCATACACGGCATGCACTCCCATTTCTAGAGGGATATTGCACTTGGAGATAGAGTAAATGTGGCTTGTATGATCAGTAACTTCCAAAGCCTAACTAGTATCCGATGCATTACAATCTTATATGGACGAAGGGTCTTAATCTAGGATGTATGGGCTTCTAGGGGATATCCTCGATACACATAAGGTGCATGAGGCCTATGTATGTGAGATGAGGGGTATGTCTAATGGCATGGTGTGAGAGGGTAACCCACTCTCCTCCTTCACTTTGCAAGGTATAAAGTTCTTGCAATCTTTGCCCAAATGACAAATGTCCCCCAATGGAAGATTCTTTCGATTCTCTTCCAAATTTGTATACCCCACCAAAACATGAGGGTTGAGGTCATCCCATTGGTGATGAAATCCAAGGAAGACCCTCTAGAGGCAATAATATAAGGTGTTTTTGATCTCCAAGATCATCAAATAGCACGAGGAGAGAGCATACACACCAAGGACCTTAGGATGAACAAAGATAACAAAGATTAGATCAAATCAAGGTTTTTGATTCCCAAGATCATGTGAAGTGCAAGGGGAGAGCATACACCTTGATTGATCCCAAACAAAGAAAACAAGTTCATTTTAACCCCAAAAAGAAATGTTCCTAGATTTAGTGCAAAAAAAGATGCTAGGTCCTTCGACAAGTGGGGCTGCAACCACAAACAATTAGTAGTCTTAGAAATAATTTGGACAAATGAAAAATGTTGCAATCACAAAAGTTAGTCCAAGAAAAGATGTTAATTCTATTGCAAATATGTGCCTAATCAGTGTTGTCATTGATGTCAGCATATCCCTGTTGCCATTGGTGTCAACTGTATCCTATTTTTTTGCCTATTTAGAAGACTGGAATGTTGAGGATATTGAGAAAATTAATGAAGATCAATGTATGCAGACTATATGGCTGTGTAGAGGATTGTCTATATTAGCTCCAGTTAAGTTTTGAGAGGTCCGCATGAAGATTTGAAGAATCTATGGCCATCTGAGTAGAACTCAGTTTTGCTGTGTAGAACCCATTTGGAGTTTTTACCTTGAATTATTGAGCATATTCTTTATGTCCACTCACTTCTAAAATTATTTTTTCTTTTTAGCACTGCTATGTTTCCCTTGATGTTGAAGTACTACTAAGCTATCATTATATTTTTTCAAATAGTAAATTGGTTTGGATTGCTCTACATTAAAATATTATGATCTGCGATTCTAGAGGCATGTTTGGGAAGTTAGTGTGTATCATCAACTCTAGTGGTTCGTTGTTTGGAGGTCCGCAAGAAATCTTTCTAGTATGATAGTCATGGAAGATAGTGTTCTTGAGGTTCCGAAAGAAGATGCAAGTGATTCTGATGATTTGGAGAAGTGCAGATGTCTTTTTTGAATTCAATGTGCATGTGGAGGTCTTTGGATTGTGCATCTGCTATGTTGGAGGTCCGCATTGAAGATTGAGCTCGTTGTTGAAGATTTCTTCCTTTGTGTTACTGTTCTTCCCAGTCTTGGCCGACCAGATGATTCAAGCATGTTGCGGATGATCTAAGAGCAATTCTATGGAGCGTGGCATATTGATCAAGGAAAATTTGAGTCCCAGTTATGTTTGGATGACAACCTAGTGATTCGTATTAAGTCAGATGCTTGTAGTGCCGACCTTGATGTTTATTCCAAGGTTGATGAAGCATATAAAGGCATGTAGTTGAGTCATGGAAAACCATCCTTGTGCAAATAATAAAATCCCAAGAAAGGATCAAAGGCAGAGTAGAGAAGAGGAGGAGCAGAGGAACAAGAATAGTAAAGGATGAAGTGATAGTGAAGAAGTATTTGGGAGAAGAGTAGAAGTTTTGTGAGCATTCAATGAGACTGAACCAAGCATGAAGAAGATGTTATTTCTCAGTTAATTCTTTCTATATTAAACATAAATTTTTGTAGGCAGTGAGCCTCCTTTTTGAGAAGTGAGCTCTAGGCAGTGCACCCGAAGGCAAGTGCCCTCCTATTTTTAAGTACTTTTAACAGGGTACAAATCTTGTGGGTTAACTCCCATCGTGGTTTTCCCTTAATTGGGTTTCCATGTTAAAAATCTTGGTGTTAAGTGTGTTAATTATGTTTATGCTCATGTGTTATTGTTTCATGCTTTAATGTTTATACCATTAATCTACTTCTAAGTTGTGAAAGAAGATTAAAAGGAAGAAAAGGTTAATTTTGTGGGACAATTGATTCACCCTCCCTCTCAGTTGTCTGGTCTAATTCCAACAATTGGTATCAGAGCTAAGTTCCTCTAAAAGAAGCTCAACCGCTTGAGGAGATGCATAATGTCAACTTACAAGAAGGACAGTCTGAGATTTGATGGAACAAATTACACTCTGTGGAAGATGCGCATGCAGTGTCATTTGCAATGTATGGGTGATACCTACTGGTTGATAACTGAGAATGAGTATAAGGCTCCAGAAAAAGGTCCTACAACTCTAGATGAAATCAAAGATGTTGAGAACAACATTCAAGCTAAAGAAGCCTTGTTGAGTGCCTTGTCTAATATAGAAAAGACAAATGTACTGAAATTGAAAACTGCGCATGAAATCTGGGAGAAGTTGGAAACACTGCATGAATGTGATGAATATGTCAAATGTGCCAAGCTACAAAGCCTGAAGGATAGATACGAAAGCTTAAGGATGAGTGAAGATGAAAATATTACCTCCTACATGCTAAAAGTGAATGAAAATGTGAGTGGTATAAGGTGTGCTGGTGGAGTATTGGATGAATCAGATATTGTTGCCAAAGTGCTCAGATCCTTACCTCTGGCATACAAGCATAAAGTTGTTGTCATTGAAGAAATTAGGACTGTGACAACTGTTACAAGGGATTAGTTGGTTGGTAAGCTTTCAGGATTTGAAATGAGTGAGTTTGATGATTCTCTTCCTAAGTCTGAATCTGCATTTAAGGCCAATATTTATGGAAAACAAAAACATGATCTTGGTGAAAGCTCTTCAAGAAGATCAAATAGATTTGATAGGACAAGGAAGGATCTTGAAGATGATGAAACCAAGTTCGATGAACTTGAAGCCCTTTTTGCCAAAAGATTGCCAAGAGGATCCAGTAAGTATGAAGGAAAGTTGACATTCAAATGTTTTGCTTGTAATAAGATTGGTCATTTTTCCTCAAGGTGTCTGGAGAGGGGTTCAAGGCCAAACCCTAATAGATCTAGAGTTTAGAAGAAATGCTACTATGTCCAAGAAGTTGGTGAAGAAGGAGTCACAGATGATGAATCTGATCATGGAGGTTCCACTAAAAATGATTGGGTATTCATTGCTATCAAAGAAGAAGATCCGATGCCTACTGAATCTGCTAGCTGTGCAAATGTGGAAAGTGCCTTGGCTACTCAGGTTGTAGAAAAAGATGAATGGCTAATTGATAGTGGATGTTCTCATCATATGACTGGTGATAAAAGTAAGTTTGTAAGCTTTAAAAAATATGAAGGTGGAATTGTGAAATTTGGAGACAACTCAACTGGTAGAATCTGTGGCAAAGGATCCATGTCTTTTGATGGTAAGAATAACACTAATGATATTCTATATGTGGAAGGATTGAAGCATAATCTTGGGTAAGTGCAAGAAGATGGTGGGCCAAAAAGGGGTTTTAAGTGGCCACTTTTTTTCTAAAATCAGGAAATGTTGGCCTTGGATGAGAAATTGAGCATATTTACACTCAAAATTTGGAGATGCAACCAAAACAAAGTTCATAGTGCTCCGAGTCTACTTTGTAAACTACTAATTTTTTTTGGAAATGGTATAGATTAAGGGGTTCAAAAGAGGGAGCCACAGAAATTGGTGTTGTTTCTGTCAAAAAACATAACATAGCATGTTTTGTGGCTCCCTCAAAAGGTTAACTTTTTTTTGGTATTTTTCAAATCGCTTTAGTGAAAAATTAGGTAGCAGCATGTAGTTTATGCCTGATTTTTTTGATAATTTTTTGATGAATATTTGATTTTTTACTAATTTTCAAAGTGGACACATCCTAAAAAATAGAATTTTGGTTGTGCTACCCCTATAAATTTTAAAAACTAATTGAAAATCATTTTTTTTAATATGTGTAGAATGGAGTCTAGTTTCTAAATATGTAATTTTTTTGAAATTTTAATGAATGGTTAATTTACAATGAAAAAAAGACCAAACAATGGATTTTGCCCAAAACCAGACGCATAAACAAAAGAAATTAAAGTTGAAAGGCTTAACATTGTCAAAATGTGAAAAAAATTACATCGTTAAATAGCTAAGAGAAAGCCTAACATTACCCAGGTGTTTGATTTGTTCAACCTTGAAACATGTGCAAATCTAAGGGTTAGCACGAACAAAATTATGTGAAATCTTGTAGAATTTGCAAAAACACGTCTGTAGATGTTGAAAAGGCACTCCACGCCTTTGGGTTGGAAATCCAAAGAAAATCCAAGCCTAAGGCTTGGGATTCCCAAAGCACAATATAATGTGCTCACATTATGTTGTACTTTTTTTCCTTTTTGCATGTTTGTCACTGTTTTCCTAGTTTGACATAACGCAAGCGCATTATAATGCACTCACATTATGTTTTCCTTTGAATGAGTTATGTTCAAGTTTCATAAGTATGTTTCATGGATGTTTATATCTATGCTTATACGTATGTATGCATGTACGTGTTGGCAAGAGACACTGTGTGGCTTTATAAGTGTTGTCATTGATGGCAACAAAGTCTATTCTACACATCCGCAGTACATAATATGCCTATACTGGAAGTCAGATTGAAGATTGTTTTGGTCTGGTGAACAAGAACAGAGTATGTAACAAGGTCCGACAATCAGGTTTGGATCTCTTAGATGGTGTAACTTAGTAAGTTGAATACTTGGACAAGTCAAGAGGGGTATCATGACTATAGTATTCTAGAGATTTAGCCTCCGGTTATAGAGCATGAAAAAGATATGAGCATCTGAATGTTGGGTTCCAATCAGGCAGAGCAGATAGAGGAAGAACAGACTGACAGAGTATCAAACCTCAATCCATATGTGCAAAAGGCATTGATCAATTTGTGAAATTATACATCATTGGCCAACATGGTTAATGACTTCTATGCCTATGTTTTTGATGCACATCACTAATCAAGCATGGATTCAGTCGATAGATCAACAACTTGCAAATATCTCAGGTATTCTTGTTGCTGACTAAGAAGTTGTTGGAAATCCTCGATGCGGATATATATACCTGATGGATTCAAGCTTGTGAGTGTGTGGAAGTGATAAGATGAATGATTAAGTGTGAAGAAAAGCAGAGACAAGTGTGAAGACAGTAATTTTAGCCTGAAATGTGACAGGAAAGCAATACTGACCAGAGGAAGAATGAAATGTGCCAAATAAGTATACTGTACCTAACCGGAACTAAATTCTTGCATGTATAGATGTTGTTCACCAGTTCAAACACCTTGGTATCATCTATAAGCATTTGTAGACTGTAAGTCTCTTGTAGGCAGTGGGTCTCTTGTGAGCAGTGTGCTCAGGCAATGAGTCCTAATTGGCAAGTGCCAAATTTGTACTCTTTATTATTTTAACAAAGAATACAATCTTGGGTTAGTCACCCCATGGTTTTTCCCTTAGCAGGGTTTCCATGTAAAAATCCTTGTGTTATGTATTAATTCATTTTCAGTTCTTATGATTGCATTGTTTTGATATAGCACTAAATGATAACATAAGAAAAGAAAGTAAAAAGAAGTAAAGTTATAAGATAACTGATTCACTCCCCCCTCTCTCAGTTATCTGCATTGTTTCCAACAGTACATGTAGGCATGCTTGTATGCATGTTTGTATGTATGTACATGTATGCATGTTTGTATGTATGCATGTATGTATGTATGTAAGTGTTTTGGGTTTAGTGTATATAAGGACATGAGCCTATATAGCTTTGAGGGTTGAGGGTTGAGGGATTAGGGCTTAAGTAATAGGTAGAGGGTAGAGGGTAGATATTAGAGGGTTGAGGGTTAATATTCAGGTTGTTGAGTGTATAAGATTAAGTGTGTAAGGCGTGGGGATTAGGGTTTAGGATATTGGGTTTAGGGTTTATGATATGGATTAAGGGTATATAAGGCATAGGGTGACTTGGGTTGAGAGCACGTATGGTTTAGGTTTAATTTAAGTATAGGGTTGAGGCACAATATTCAAGGTTTAGAATATAAGGGTGAGGTTATATGGTCTAGGGATGAGGGTTTGAGGGTGTAGGCTTCAGGGTTTAAGGTATAGGGTTGATGATTGACAAATTAGGGCTTAAGTATATTGTTGAGTGTATAGGGATAGGTTTTAGGGTTTAAGGTTTAAGGGTTAAGGGTTGAGGCATAGGGTTTAAGGTTTAGGGGTAAGGGATTAGTGTTTAAGGTATAGTGTCTTGGGTTAAGGGTTTAGGAATAGGGATAGCATTTAGGGTTTAGGGATGAGGGATTAGGGTTGAGGGTTGAGAGTTGAGGGATTAAGGTTTAAGGTATAACTTGCTGAGGGTTAAGCATTTAGGGATAACATTTAGGGTTTAGGGTTGAGGGATTAGGGTTTAGAGTTGAGGGATTAGGGTTTAAGGAATAGTGTTGAGGGTTGAGGGTTTAGGGATAGGGTTTAGGCTTGAGGGATTAGGGTTTAGGGTTGATGGACTAGGGTTTAAGGAATAGTGTTGAGGGTTCAGGGTTTATGAATAGGGTTTAGGGTTAAGGGATTAGGGTTTATAGTTGACGGATTAGAGTTTAATGTTGAGAGTTGAGGGTTAAGGGTTGAGGGTTTAGGGATAGGGTTGATGGTCAAGGGATTAGGGTTAAATTAGAGTGTTGGGGGTAAAGGGATTAGGAATAGGGTTTAGGGTTGAAGGTTTAACGATTGAGGGTTGAGGCTTTAGGGCTGAGGGTTAAGGGATTAGGGTTTAAGATATAATGTTGAGCATCGAGGGTTTAGGGATAGGTTTTAGGGTTTAAGTTTTAAGGGTTAAGGGTTGAGGGATAGGGTTTAGGGATAAGGGATTAGGGTTTAAGGTATAGTGTCGAGGGTTGAGGGTTTAGGAATAGGGATAGCATTTATGGATGAGGGATTAGGGTTGAGGGTTGAGGGATTAGGGTTTAAGGTATAGTGTCGAGGGTTGAAGGTTTAGTGATAGGGTTTAGGGTTGAGGGTTGAGGGATTAGGTTTTAGGGTTGATGGATTAGGGTTTAAGGTATAGTGTTGAGGGTTGAGGGTTTAGGGATAGGATTTAGGGTTGAGGGATTAGGGTTTAGGGTTGACAGATTAGCATTTAATGTTGAGGGTTGAGGGATATGGTTGATGGTCAAGGGGTTAGGGTTAGAGTGTTGAGAGTAGAGGGATTAAGGATTAAGGGTTGAGGCTTTTGGGATGAGGGTTTAAGGCTTAAGATATAGTGTCGAGTGTTGAGGGTGTAGGGATATGGTTTAAGTTTTAAGGGTTAAGGGTTGAGGGATAGGGATTAGGGTTTAAGGTATAGTGTTGAGGGTTGAGGGTTGAGGGTTTAGGGATAGGGTTTAGGTTTGAGGGATTAGGGTTTAGGGTTGATGGATTAGGGTTTACTATTGAGAGTTGAGGGTTGAGGGTTTAGGGATAGGGTTGATGGTCAAGGGGTTAGGGCTAGAGTCTCGAGGCTAGAGGAATTAGGGATAGGGTTTAGGGTTGAAGGTTTAAGAATTGAGGGTTGAGGCTTTAGGGATGAGGGTTTAAGGCTTAAGATATAGTGTTGAGTGTTGAGGGTGTAGGGATAGAGTTTAAGTTTTAAGGGTTGAGGGATAGGGATTAGGGTTTAAGGTATAGTGTTGAGGGTTGAGGGTTTAGGGATAGGGTTGATGGTCAAGAGGTTAGGATTAGAGTGTCGAGGGTAGAGGGATTAGGGATAGGGTTTAGGGTTGAAGGTTTAAGGATTAAGGGTTGAGGATTTAGGGATGAGGGTTTAAGGCTTAAGATATAGTGTCGAGTGTTGAAGGTGTAGGGATAGGGTTTACGTTTTGAGGGTTGAGGGATAGGGATTAAGGTTTAAGGTATAGTGTTGAGGGTTGAGAGTTTAGTGATAAGGTTGATGGTTTGAGGGATTAGGGTTTAGGGTTGATAGATTAGGGTTTAATGTTGAGAGTTGAGGTTTGAAGGTTAAGGGTTGAGGGTTTAGGGATAGGGTTGATGGTTAAGGGATTAGGGTTAAAGTAGAGTGTCTAGGGTAGAGGGATTAGGGATAGGGTTGAAGGTTGAATGTTTAAGGATTTAGGGTTGAGGCTTTAGGGATGAGGGTTAAGGGATTAGGGTTTAACATATAGTGTCGAGTGTCGAGGGTGTAGGGATAGGTTTTAGGGTTCAAGTTTTAACGGTTAAGGGTTCAGGAATAGGGATAGCATTTAGGGTTTAGGGATGAGGGTTGTGGGATTAGGGTTGAGGGTTAAGGGATTAGGGTTGAGGGTTAAGGGATTAGGGTTTAGGGATAGGGTTTAGGGTTTAGGGTTGATGGATTAGGGTTTAAGGTATAGTGTTGAGAGTTTAGGATTGAGGGATTAGAGTTAAGGGTTGAGAGATTAGGGTTTAATGGTGAGGGTTGAGGGCTAAGGTTTTAGGGTTGAGGGTTTAGGAATAGGGTTGAGGGTCAAGGGATTAGAGTTAAGGGTTGAGGGATTAGGGTTTGACGTTAAGGATTGAGGGTTGAGGTTTGAGGGTTTAGGGTTTAGGGATAGGGTTGGAGGGTTTAGGGGTAAGGGATTAGGGTTAAAGGTATAGTATCGAGCTTGTTGAGGGTTTAGAAATAGGGATAGCATTTAGGGTTTAGGGATGAGGGATTAGGGTTGAGGGTTGAGGGATTAGGGTTTAGGGATATGGTTTAGGGTTGAGGGTTGAGGTATTAGGGTTTAAGGTATATTATCAATCCCGTTGAGGGTTTAGGAATAGGGATAGTCTTTAGGGTTTAGGATTTAAGGTTTAAGGATTGAGGGTTGAGGCTTTAGGGTTTACGATTAAGTGAGACCTAGATGGCTAAGGATGGATGGAGAGGTAGACAAGGAGCAACTGAGAGACATAGAGAGGGGAGAGGTAGAGAGTTGAGGGGGAGAGATAAGTGAGATATAGAGAGGTGAGAGATAGAACATGAGATAATGGAACTAGAGATGAGATATTGTAAAGGTGCTATCGAAGGTGAGATATGCACAAATAATTATTTTTACAGTTTCTATAGTAGGACAAAATGCAAGTGCGTTATAACACACTCGCATTTTTTCCTACTATAGAAACTGTAAAAAATCTTGGACCCCCGTGATCTAGGCCCACATGCTCTATTTTCATGCTGATTATGTGCGTGTTTCGACAAAAAAGAAGTGCTTTCATACTGTTGGGAAGTTCACATGCACATTTTACACATTCTACCACCTTTGCATGATCTTTCCACCACCTTTTCTACTTTGCCAACTTGAGAAGGAGGAAATAACATAGTTTTCACATCAAATTTAATATATATCTATTCAAGTTTCAAGTTTTGTAGTGTTACAATGTTAATTGTGATTCAATTTTAGGAATTTAACATTATAGATTGGTTAATAGTATTATTGTTACTAATTATATTTTAGTGTTATTCAATTTAACATTGAAAAGGAATCAAGTGGTGAAAAACTTAAATTGTTGAGGAGTTTGATGCAAGAAGAAAAAAACAATACATAATTGGGTACTCTCTCCATTCGAATCTCCATTTTTTAGGTATGTCAAGTCTTTACATGTATGTTCTTTACATTTTTCTTAATTCTATTTGAATTACTTTATTATGCTTTATCATACATGTTTATATCACTTGTATCTAGTATGCATAATAAAAGGTATCTCAAAGGTCAACATTAATTAAAATAGACACATTCCCAATCATGAAAGCAGCCTACAATCTCACATGATGCCATGTATATTTTCTACACCTAGGCTCTTTAATAATTGTGTAATAAATAGACCTTAACATACCATGATGTCAAACTATACAAGAATAAATCCTTACAACATAATAAAAATATAATCCCACTATTATCTTGTCATATTAACAAGTTAAAATACAATCCTTACTCTCCTCTGACCTTATCCTCATCTAGGACTAAAGTGAACTTTGTACCATAATGCTTTGTATGGCTGCAATAACATTATACAATAATGCTACATACAAATTCTCCGTCATGCCGAGGAAACAATCAAGAATTAAACCAACATAGGAAGAGATAGAAGCTAAGAATGTAAAGAAAGTAGGGGCTATGAGGGAACTTTGTGAGAAGAGGAAATTGGACACGATAAATGAAGACATGCCAATTGAAGAGGAACCGCAACCATCACAAAGAGATATGGTATTGGAGGCATAAAGAGAACGAATGTAAAAACTTCGTGCTATGAGAGATTTGAATACCATAGTTGGAGACACGTCCTCTACCACAAATCAACATGTAGGGACACCATCTAGTGCATCTCAAGTTGAGAGTACATCATCACTCACATGTGATGAAGGAGGTATGCCATCGTTCTCACCTCAACCTCAAGGTATGTCATCTATTCCATCTTTGATCGAAGGTATGCCATCTAGCCCATCTCATTTAAATGTTGATGAAATTCCTAATGTTGAGATGAATTTACCAAACTTAACACCACCTAGAATTCTGCAAAGAAAGACAAAGTATTTGATTGATATTGATGAGAATATTTTGCAGTCAATGGAAGTTAAGATTCCAAAATGTACTTGTAGAAGATATGCTCATAAGATTTGGAGATTGAACTTTGAAAAGTTAAATGAGACTGCAATATGTCAACTATTCGTTGAAATGATTCAAAGTATAAAGTATAGGTCCATCATGAAGATTCTTGGGTTGAGAATATTAGAGGCTTCAAGTGAAAAATCTATTGTTAAGAATCTAATGAGTGCATATGAGAGTGTGGGTAACACCACACATCGAATACCCTACAAGCTCAGTGGTTATTACAGGAACATGGCTTAGAAGGTACCCACATAAGAGTGTTAATGTTTGGTTGTTTCAGGACTTTGACACACATCGAAAGATTCTTCATTACTTGAACCTTGTCGTGGCATCCAATGTTCATTTGATACAATATCAGGGTAGACCTTTGAACAAGTCCTTATGGAAGGTGCGTGAGTCTGACCATGAAGCAATACTTGACACAATAAAGAGTAGAGAAGACCCGAATGGTTTATTGGATTAATTTGTAAATATTCACATTGATTTTGTAAAGTCATCTTGCATTGAGTTGTAAGTATGCACATTAATTTGTAAGGTTTGTCTTTTTTTATTTGCTGCTGCATTTTTACACATATACACATTTTTACATCATCATGTTATGCTTCATGGGGTTAGACCTAAGTGATGGATGAAGTTGATCCTAAGAATAATGTATAAAATATAGGTGTCTCTAGCTGCCTTGGTTTCTAACTAGATAATAGGTGTCTCTAATTGTGTCTTAGGTATATACGATATGTCAACTAGGTAGATAGAGACTAGAAAAAGGGTATTTAATCTAATCTAGGTGTCTTATGTAGATACTATATATCAATGACCTATCTAGAGACTAGAATATAAGGTATAATCTAGAATGATCTAGGTGTCTTCTAGGTAGGTGTCTTCTATAATTTAATCTAGGTGTCTTATGTAGGTACTATATGTCAACTAGGTCACCATAATAGGTGTCATAGGTAGAACTATAATCTAGGTGTCTAGTTGACTTAGGTCTAGACTACGATAAGGTATAAAGACTAGGTGTCTTAGGTCTACTATGTCTATAAAATCTAGATACATACTATACAATAGGTGTCTTAGGTGTCCTACGTCTACTAGAATACACGTGTCTTAGGTCTTAGGTGATGCCACATGAGCTTCCACCTTCACGTGGTTGGCCTTGTCAGTATAGAATATTTATATTTCTTGAAGATAAGGGACGCTCTTTTTCTTAATAGGAAAACTTTATTGACTTCAGTTGCACTAATGGTGCAGGGGCACCCAGGTTGTCATGCCACCAAGAGGGGTCAAAAAATAAAATTTTGTTTTGATTGAGTCAATTGTATGTAATAAGGTCTTCTAAGACCATTTCATATGTTTTTGAGTCAGTTTGAGTCATTTGGGGTTAGTTTGAGTCTTTGAGTCTTGTTGCAAAAAAGTGTCAATGTTGTCAAGTTGCACAAAGCAACTTTTGTATTTTCGGTGCCCTGCTCCTAATGCGACCAAACTAATAGTTGCAATGCATCTGGATGGGTACATTTAGGTTAGGCATGGTCCTATTTTTCATCCAAACATGTCAAAATAGTTCGAGCTACATTGTACCGACGATATCCCTGAAGAGTCCAAAGTGTAAAAAGGCAGCAATTTTTAACGAGATATTACTTGAAAACTGTGTCACTTAGAAACATTATGTCTAAAGTAATGTGAACATGTAGGGTTCCTCTACAATAACCTCTCTCATTTTTTTATATCTCTAAGGCATTTGCCTGTGGTGAAAGCTTTTCTGCTGCCCCAAAAATTGTTAGGAGGTAGTGTAAAGTTGCAAAGGGGTGTAACTTTTGTCCTGCCCTGATGCGACAAAAATGACTATTCCAATGCATCCAGATGGGTACATTTATGCTAGGCATGGTCCTTGTTTTCACCCAAACATGTCGAAACAGTCTGAGCTACATTGTACCGACGATATCCCTGAAGAGTCCAAAGTGTAAAAAGGTAGCAATCTTTGATGAGATGTTACTCAAAAATAGTGTCACTTAGAAACATTATGTCTGAGGTAACGTGATCATGTAGGGTTCCTCTACAATAACCTCTATCAATTTTTTATATCTTTGAGGCGTTTGCTCAAGGTGAAAGGTTTTCTGTTGCCCCAAAAATCGTCAGAAGGAGGTAGTGTAAAGTTGCAAAGGGGTGTAACTTTCATCCTGCTCATGATGCGACCAAACTGACTATTCCAACACATCCGAACAGGTACATTTACACTAGGCATGGTCCTATTTTTCACCCAAACATGCCGAAACAGTCCAAACTACATTATACCGACGATATCCCTTAAGAGTCCAAAGTGCAAAAAGGAAGCAATCTTTGACGAGATGTTACTCAAAAATTATGTCACTTAGAAACATTCTTTCTAAGGCAACGTGATCATGTAGAGTCTGTCAGCACTAATTTTGGTCTAGATCTGAGCGCAGATGTTGGAGGGTTTTTTCTTTTTGAGCCCTAAGTTTCCTTGTTCATCACTGCGATTTTCTCTATCGGCGAAACTTCTTTTTGAGTGCTCAGATAATTTTGAACCATCGCTTTGAACCACCGCGTTGAACCCTTTTGGTTTATGGTTCAACAATTCAAGGCTTTGTGTTTTTGTAACTTGTCATCGGTGAATGTTTTTGTTTGAAGTGCTCCGTTGTATCTTTGAGCTATCAGGTTGAACTTGAACCCTTTTCTCAGTGGTTCAATGGTTCAGTGGTTCAGGGTTCATTTTTCTTCTAACGGGTCGTATTTTGCATTTGCCTTGCGCAAATATTGCATTGTTGAACCTCCCGCTTGAACCTTTTCTCGACGGTTCAAGGTTCAATGGTTTGGAGCTTGGTGATGTTGGTTTTAGCCTAAGTTTTTTGTGTGTATCGGGCCGACGGCCGAGAGTCTTGCTAATGGAGTATTATGTTTGATGTTTGAACCACGTCGCTGAACCATCGGGTTGAACCAGTTCATCGGTTCAATGGGTTCGCTGGGTTGCATTTTAATTGCCGACAAGAGCTATAGGTGATGAACTATCAGCATTGAACCGTCGGGTTGAACTTCTTGTTTGAACCCTTTTTCTCGGGGTTCAATGGTTCAACCCAATGGAAGGAGAAGTGGGAAGCCATGGTGTTATCGGTATAACAGTGTATGTCGGCAAGAAAGCTTTTGGGTTGGCCGATAGACTATGTCTAGCCGACAAAGGCTTGCGGAGGTGTAGTCGGTGTGACTGTTGAGATCAGCAGGAGTTTTTGGGGGTGAGCCGATGGCTTGGGTTTGACCGATGGGCTTTAGAGAAGGAGCGTGTGTTGAGCATGGTAAAAGTGCTCGACACCTATTATGCTCACGGCCTTGCTTTTAAACTACTAAGGTGGTCTTCGCACCATACATGTGGGACTATTCTTCCTGCACATTTGAAACTTCAGAAAATGCATTTTGGCGGGAATTTTTTTTTTTTGAATGCTGCGCCATTTTCAAGCGGCCACGGGTGGTTGAGCCATCAATGGCGACTGTAGCAGGGGTATGGGCGATGGTACACATGATCTAGCTGCCCGATTTTTGGCATGAAGACTTCCAGATGGTGGCACAGGGCTTGAGGCCTCCCTTGTCTGTTGCAGCAATAATTTCTGAGCGCCATTCCTTCTAAGGACTGTATCTGGCAGTTTTTTTTTGTCAGAAACATTGTAATTAATTGCTGTGGGTACACTTTCTGGCTGATATAAGCAGGAAGTGTTACTCATTTTGTGGTTGTTGAAAGTTGAACATTTGGCTCTGTAATACAATACAGTTAGTTTTGGTTGCTCTATACAGCAAAACCTGTGAGTTTATGTATCTCCTGTTGTGTATTTTTTGCATGAATCCACTGATTTCATGGTTGATCTTATATGAATAATGCTATGTTTGCATGTGTTGTGCTAATTCTGTCTCCAGTTTTGCATGTATCTTTCTTCTGAGTCTAGGTATTCAAGGAATGTCTAAGATTCTAGAACATAGAATTCCTATGTTGAATGTTTAATCTTTTAACTTCTGCTCAAGGGGTAGATTAAACTATTTTCAGATTGAATATTGGGAAGGGTATACTGCAATAGGGATGCCATAAGTACAGATAGCTTGACACTCTGTATTGGGAGATATCTGTAAGGCAGGTATCACATGTATCCCCCTGAAATCTAGTTTTAATTGTCCATGCTGATCACTCACAAGTGTATGTCTACTGACTCTAGGCCCTGGATAGGCACCAATCTTGATTTGTGTTTGTGTTATATACCATGTCCAGCTTAGCATCCAAACATAAAATCAAAATCAAACTCTAAAATAACCATTAGGATAGTAGAATTAGTTTTAGGATCCTCAGTCCTCTGTCTACAACTGCAAATAGGCCCAAAGCTAGCCCCTTTACTCTTATCTTTCAGTTTTGGTCTACTTACAGGAGGACTTATCTGCTTTCTGTCAGCATCCCAACCTTTGTATGCATATCCTCATGGATGTTGAGTAGGGAATACCCCCCTAGGTTTTGCAAAGCCTGAAGAAGAAGAGGAGATAAAATATAGAGTCTATCTCTTACACTGTTGGCCCCTCACCCAGAGATCCTGTTGATCATTGATGGCTACCTTGTAGGGAGATCTGGGAGTAAGCATCCAGTCTGGGAAAAAATTAATAGAGTCCTTCTACAATAACCTCTCTCAGTTTTTTATATCTCTGAGTCGTTTGCCCGTGGTGAAAGGTTTTCTGCTGCCCCAAAAATCATCAGAAGGAGGCAGTGTAAAGTTGCAAAGGGGTGTAACTTTCGTCCTACTTCTAATGCGACCAAAATAACTATTCCAATGCATCTGGGTGGGTACATTTATGCTAGGAATGGTCCTGTTTGTCACCCAAACATGCCAAAACAATCTGAGCTACATTGTACCGATGATATCCCTGAAGAGTCTAAAGTGCAAAAAGGCAACAATCTTTGACGAGATGTTACTCGAAAACTATCACTTAGATATATTATGTCTAAGGCAACACAATCATGTAGAGTCCCTCTATAATTATCTTTCTTAGTTTTTTATATCTCTGAGGCCTTTACCTGTGGTGAAAGGTTTTTTGCTACTCCAAAAATCATCAAGAGGCAGTGTAAAGTTGCAAAGAGGTGTAACTTTCATCCTACTCCTGATGCGACTAAACTGATAGTTCCAACACATTGGTATGGGTATGTTTAGGCTAGGCATGGTCATGTTTTACACCCAAACATGCCGAAACAGTCCGAGCTACATTGTACCGGTGATATCCCTGAAAAGTCCAAAGTGCAAAAAGGTAGCAGTCTTTGATGAGTTGTTACTCAGAAACCATGTCACTTAGGTACATTCTGTTTGGGGAAACACAATCATGTAGGGTCCCTCTACAATAACCTCTCTCAGTTTTTTATATCTCTGAGGTGTTTGCCCGTGGTGAAAGGTTTTCTACTGCCTCAAAAATTGTTAGAAGGAGGCAGTGTAAAGTTACAAATGGGTGTAACTTTTGTTCTTCTCCTCGTGTGGCCAAACTAATAGTTCTAACATGTCTGGATGGGTATGTTTAGGCTAGGTATGGTCCTATTTTGCACCCAAACTTGCCGAAATAGTCTGAGCTACATTGTACCGGTGATATCCTTGAAGAGTCCAAAGTGCAAAAAGGCGGCAATCTTTGACAAGTTGTTATGCAATCATGTAGGGTCTCTCTACAATAACCTCTCTCAGTTTTTTATATCTCTGAGGTGTTTTCCCATGGTGAAAAGTTTTCTGCTACCCCAAAAATTGTCAAAAGGAGGCGATGTAAAGTTGCAAAGGGGTGTAACTTTTGTTCTTCTCCTCATGCAGCCAAACTGACAATTCTAATGCACGTAGATGGGTACGTTTAGGCTAGGCATGGTCCTGTTTCACACCCAAACATGCCGAAACAATCTGAGCTACATTGTACCGGTGATATCCCTAAAGAGTCAAAAGTGCAAAAAGGCAACAATCTTTAACGAGCTGTTACTCAGAAATCCGATCACTTAGATACATTTCATCTGAGGCAACGCGATCATATAGGGTCCCTCTACAATAATCTCTCTCATTTTTTATATCTCTGATGTGTTTTCTTGTGGTGAAAGGTTTTCTGCTACCCCAAAAATCTTCAAAAGGAGGCAATGTAAAGTTGCAAAGGGGTGTAACTTTTGTTCTTCTCCTCGTGTGGCCAAACCAATAATTCCAACATGTCTAGATGGGCACATTTAGGCTAGGCATGGTCTTGTTTTGCACCCAAACATGCCGAAATAGTCCGAGCTACAAACACTAACTAGTCTTCAATCTTCAAGCACTACAAATACCATGATATCCTGCATAAAGTTGTCTTTTAGCCTTTTATAAAGGCATGCCCATCGAATTCAACCGCATAGAGATGATTGTTTATGTTCCAAATTCCTTTTAAATACTGACCTTCCAATCCTTTTTCTCACCCTCATATCAATTAAATATGACCTTCGATTATGATATGGCACTTGATCTTATGAGAGTTTACCAGAGATGCCAGTTGAGTTAGGTTGAAGGGCCGATGAACTAATGACTTAAAGACCCTTTAGTAGGTTGATTTAAGTGATAGTAACTTCTGATTATAAGTCAATATTAAATTAAAACAAAAGTGCACTTTACACATGACAGGCAATTGAGGGTTTTAAAGTCTTAAGAAAAGTACATTCTTTTTAGGGTTTAATGCCCAATATGCAAACCCTAACTATCAATAAGATTATGATTATGAAAGCTTGTGTCTTCTCTAACTTCTTATTGCATGAACAAAACCACATCCACCATGAATATGAACCTTGCATCATATCAACCTTCCAAGATAGACCTTATCATGAAAACCATATTCACAACAAAACCTTGCATGAACAAAACCACATCCACCATGAACATGAACCTTGCATCATATGAACCATGTTTGTCTTGTGCAGCATCAACATGAATTAAGAGACCTCATCATGAAAACCATATTCACAACATCATGCACCTCATGACCATCACCTAGCTTGAATCACTGTATCACCTTATCAACATCATGGCATCAACCTTGACATCAATGACAAACAACCTTGACCCTTTGACTTCAATGACAACCTTGAACCTTGATTGTTGATGACTTATGGAAGCCTATAGCCCCAATGTTATATTGCATACTAAAATTAGGTAAGCCTCAATGTACTGTCATAACCTTGCCTTATATGCAAGAGGAATTACATTTAATAACCACAATGGTTATCAGGTGCTCATAAGCATATGATTTTGACTATCTTATTCAAAACAACAAACATATTCTTTGCATCCCAATATGGTATAATAACAAGAAATAAAAAAATATTTTCAATTGACCAACTCGTAAAGAATATGGATCAGCATACTCATTTGAATATTTTCAATTGAGCAACTCGTAAAGAATATGAATATTTTCTGTTCAATATGATGATTCATTTTTATTTTAAATACAACTTTTATCTT
The DNA here is from genome assembly GCA_027924645.1 of Cunninghamia lanceolata. Taxonomy (NCBI): domain Eukaryota; kingdom Viridiplantae; phylum Streptophyta; class Pinopsida; order Cupressales; family Cupressaceae; genus Cunninghamia; species Cunninghamia lanceolata. Next base: position 37,778,003 of record BSBN01000391.1, on the reverse strand, counting down.
TTAGTTCCAAAATGAGGTTTAGGTGATACTTGAATAACAATAGTTGGCTTATTGGATCAACAAACATCCTATGTAATACAATTGGACTTTAAATATTTGAAGTAACTATCTACAAATATCCATTCAAACGTGGATTTATAATGCAAGTATGGATGCCATCAATAAAAAAGATTTGTATTAACCAAATATCCATACAGGCATACATCAATATCTGTCGATATAAGTATAACATATATACAAAATAGCCATATAGGCTTACAAGAATGCCATATAGGCATACAATGTCAACTATATGCAATACAAAATATATGTCCACAAATGCCATATAGGCATACAACAAAGGAACACAATAAAAAGTCATTCCCCTCTGGATGGTGAAGAGAATAGATCATGGGAAGCCTTTGATCTTCTAGGGGATGGAGACATGTATGTGGGTGGTCTACTATGAATTTGAGGGTTGCTCCTCCTATTTAGTTGTTCATGCATCTTTAGTTGTTACAATAAAAAGTATAGACATTAATATATACAAATTACATGTTATAAAAAATGAAACATTTAACAAAATAATCACTTACCGCTACCATATAATCTATCTCATTTGCCTTAGTAGCAGGATTAGGCTATGGTGATGTCATGTCCTATAGAAACCATCCAGATAGAAATTAAACTTCAAATCAATAATCTTTTGATTTTTAAAAAATAAACAACTATAACAATGAATGTAAATTGAAATTTACTAATCTGCCTCGTACCCCCATCAATGGCATGGAGCTATGAATTGTAGAGGACACACCATGCTCCATTGCCCTATGAACATTAGGAGGTGTTTCCGCAGTCTGCATCATCTGGAAATAAACAACATTATTCAATTATGAAAACTATAAAAGTGATGCAAATCATGGCTCCTAACATACACAAATGTTCACCTAAACTTGGAAGTACACATAATAAAGCACACAAGTCACATACAAAAATCTAGTAAGTACAATCATTCATTAAGCTATTTATTTTATTACCTCTATAAAGCTTTGAAGTCCACCACCGCTGGTAGGTGTTGCCGTGAAATCTCCAATATTAACTTATTCAACATCCAAAATCAAATATTAGAATACCATTCATATAATGATGCTATTCACATGTAATATTTATAATTGTTTACTAGTTACATACCCCGACAGTAGATGATGTAGTGTAATATGCAGGTGGAGAACTACTAAAACTGCATCAACACTATGACCCTTAAATTTCAATAAAATCATCAAACTAAATTAGTTAATCTTGCATCCATCATCACCATCTGCTCAGCTGTAGATGTAGCCTACGTACCTACATCATGACTATCCATGGGGTCATAACCACATCCTGACCAGCAAGTCCAACAAGTATGGGGTGGAACCGTACTCAAACTCTCCCCCGGCCCACACTGTGCTGCATGATTAGCATGTTGTAAGATGCTTTGCGTCAAGGCACTAATGGACTGAAATGTCTCGACCTCAACACTCTCCTTCACAATGGAAGGGATAGGAACATGCTCATGGGTTGATCTGGCAAGTGCTCGTCTTGCTGGCTACTGTGGGTCAACACGTGCCCCTAGTCTATCTTGTGTTAACCCCCTACCTCTACCCTAGAACTCCCGCATATCAAAATAATTTGGCACTTTATTTTTGACAAACTCGTAGTAGAGTTTCCTCAAAAAATATTGCGGGACCTCATTATTGTTGCATGGAGGATGGTCAAAAACCATCCACCACCTCTGCGCAAAATTATCCCTTATCGCTTGGTTGTTACACCAATGGATAGGGAACCTCTTGCATGTAAGGGGTAGAGATTCATTTGTTTGTGGGTCTATGAAAATAGAACACAAGTCAAGTTTTGTAATTTGTTCCTTTTTAACTTGTTCATATGATAACTTGTCAGCATAATACTCTCTAAATTCTCTCTTTTCTATCCAACTAGTGATTTGCTTGCTTATTGAATCTACATTTGATAACATAGATTCAAGGGATTGAACAAGCATGGATCTATGCAAGGTTAAAGTTGCAGGTTCTTTCAACCTTGCAATTATGTCCTCAATTTTTTTCTCATTCTTTTTAACTTGCCCCATTATATTTTCTTGTGTTCCAGGGGCATATTCAGGAATAAATGGAGGTGTTTGTGGTTGGGGTTCTTCTTCAATAGGTATTTGTTGTTCAGTTGATGGAGGATTTTGTAGATTTTCAGGAGGAGGAGGAGGTGCATTATCAACTCCTATAAATTTAAGAAATTTACATCAAAAACTATTTTAACCTAACAATTTAGCAACAAATTCACACAAGAAAGCAAATAAAACTTACTTCTTCGATTTCCTCGACGTTGTGGCAGAATTTTGATGATGAATCGGTGAGAAATAGCTGACGATTGGACATTATATAATGAGAGTGCTCTTCAAGCCACGAGTTTCTTGCAATTTGCTGTGAAATAATGAAATAGAATGCTACTTTTTTTATATAAAGCAGTCCATAACGCAAGCACATTATAATGCGAGCGCGTTATGGTTCGGTGTAGGCTCAACAACACCAATCCATAATGTGAGCACATTATTTCTATTTTTTTTAAGTTGGCCACTTTTTGGCCCCCCAACTTTTTGCACCCACCTTCTTCTTAGTGTTGGACAGTTGGTTGACAAGGGTTATGATCTCTGATTCAAGGATGGAAAATGCAAAATCTTGGAAAGCTTTGGAACTAAAATTGCATCTAGTACTCAGACTAGAGCTAACATCTTTCATTTCAGTAGTTCTAGCAAAAGTTGTTTGATTTCTCAGATTGATCAGAGTTGGTTATGGCATAGGAGAATGTGTCATGTGAATTTTGATAATATTGTCAAGATAAGTTCTACTCAGGTTGTGAAAGATCTTCCAAAACTTGTGAAACTTGTTGATAGCATGTGTAGAGAATGTCAATTGGGTAAATAGAACAAAATTTCATTCAAGAGTAAAGAACAGTTTTCAACTGGATGGCTGGAACTTGTGCATACTGATCTATGTGGCCCTGCTAGAATTAGGAGTGTGCAAGGAGACATATATTATATGTTACTGATTGATGATTACTCCCAGATGATGTGGGTAACCTTCTTGAAAGAAAAATTAGAAGCTCTTGACAAGTTCAAGGTGTTCAAGGTTTTGGTGGAAAATGAGATTGGTGAAAAAATAAAGTGTCTGAGATCTGACAGAGGTGGAGAGTTTACCTCCGGTGAATTTGATACATTCTGTGAAAAGCATGAAATAAAAAGACAGTTATCTGCTCCTAGGACTCCTCAGCAAAATGGAGTCATGGAAAGAAAGAACCGGACCATTCAAGAAGTTGCCAGGACCATGATAATGGAAGCAAATGTTTCACAAGTCTATTGGAGAGAAGCTATGAGTATTGTTGTCTACACTCTCAACCAGGTGCATATCAAAGGCAATTATGGTAAGACCCCTTATGAACTATGGTTTGGTCATCCTCCTACTGTGAGATACTTCAAAGTTTTTGGTAGTAAGTGCGATATCAAAAGAGATGAGGATCTAGGCAAGTTTGAAGCAAGAAGTGATGAAGGGATATTTCTGGATTACTCTACTCAAAGCAAGGCATACCAGTGCTTTAACAAAAGATTGAAAAAGATTGTTGAAAGTGCAAATGTTAGAGTTGATGAGAACAAAGAAGAACATTCCAGGTCTTGCAGCTATGAATTAGAAGATCAAGATGAAAGTCAAAGTCAAGGAAGACAAGTTCAAACCCAGACTCAGATTCAGATTAATCCAAAAAATCCAGTGACTCAAGAGGATAATATAGATGTTGAAGAACAAGCTCAAGAAACAGAGGTTCAAATAAATCCCAAAACTCTTAGGTATGTAAGATTGAATCATCCTGAAGATGAGATCATAGGAGATAGATGTAAAGGTGTTGAAACTAGGAAAAGAATTGTTGAAGATCAAGAGGAGATTTGTTTGATTTCAAAGATTGAACCAAATTTAGTAAGTGAAGCTTGCAATGATGAAAATTGGGTAAAAGCCATGGAAGAAGAATTAATGCAAATTGAAAAAAATCACACTTGGGATGTCGTTCCTAGACTTGAAGACAAAAATGTGATTGGAACTAAATGGGTCTTCTAGAATAAACTAAATGAAGATGGTGAAGTTGTAAGAAACAAAACAAGGCTAGTATGTAAAGGATATTCTCAAGTGGAAGGAATTGATTTTGAAGAAACCTTTGCTCCGGTACCAAGAATAGAGGCAGTCAGATTATTTCTTGCATTTTTTGCTTATAAAGATTTCAAGGTCTATCAGATGGATGTCAAGTCAGCATTCCTAAATGGAGAATTAGAAGAAGAAGTTGACATTGAGAAACTAGAAGGATTTTAGTTGTCTGATCATAGAGATATGGTCTGCAGGTTAAGGAAAGCATTGTATGGACTCAAACAAGCCCCAAGAGCCTAGTATGCAAGATTAGATAAGTATCTACTAAAGCTAGGATATAGCAAAGGCACTGCTGATAGTAATCTTTACTTCAAGATTGATTATGAGCACATTTTGATTGTTCAGGTATTTGTTGATGATATCATTTTTGGTGGAAATGGGAGTATGTGCAAAACATTTGTTGATTAGATGCAAAGTGAATTTGAGATGTCCATGTTTGGTGAAATGAACTTCTTCTTAGGTCTACAAATCATTCAGTTAGATAAAGGTATCTTCATATCTCAATCTAAGTATGTGAGAATTGTTGAAAAAGTTTGGAATGGAAGATTCAAAGCCAGTGAGTACACCCATGGTAACTAGATGTAAGTTGAGTAAAGATGGTGACTCCCCTAAGGCAAATTAGAAAAGGTATAGATCAATTATTGGAGGACTGCTCTATCTAACTTAGACCATACTTGACATCATGAATCCAGTTGGACTTGTTGCTAGATTTCAAGCTGATCCTAAAGAATCCCATGTTGTGGAAGTCAAGAGAATTTTCAGATATCTCAAAGAGACACTTGATTATGGCTTATGGTATCTAAAGGATAATGACTTCACTCTTCATGCATATACAGATGCTAATTGGGTAGGAGATGTGGATGACAGAAAAAGTACTAGTGGTCGTGCATTCTTCTTGGGAAGTAGATTAGTTTCTTGCCTGAGGAAAAAGAAGGAGGCAATATCCCTATCTATAGTAGAGGTAGAGTATATAGCAGCATCAAACAATTGTACTCAAGTTCTATGGATGAAGCAAATACTAAAGGACATCAGAATTATGTTTGAAGAGCCTATTAGAATCTTCTATGATAATTCAAGTGCAATAAGCATCTCAAAGAATTCAGTGTTCCATTCAAAGACAAAGCACATATCAATCAAGTTTCACTTTTTGAGAGAGAAGGTTAATGAGAATGAAGTCAAGTTGGAGTATGTTTCTACCAAGGATTAGATTGCAGACATTTTTACCAAGCCTTTGCCTAAGGATACTTTTGAGTATCTCAAAGAAAAATTAGGGGTTATTACCCCTCCTGATTAGAACTAAGATGCATTAGGGTGCATCAGTCTGGTGGAATTCACAGCCATATCTTGTGATATGGATTGATGTTACTCAGGGGGAGTAGTCAATATGCAAATTTTGAGATTAGTCTGAAAAAAAAAGGGGGAGAAAAGGTTGCAAACATGTGCCCTTTGCCATTGATGTCAAAGGGGGAGAGAAGTCATGTGAAAAACTAGTTGCTGAAAAAAAAGGGAAATTGTTGCAAGTGTGATAAGAGAAAGGGGGAGAAGTTCTTGTCTTGATGGTTGAATTAGTTTTTCACATCATATATTTCCATCAATGACAAAGGGGGAGATTGTTGCAAATATGTGCCTAATCGATGTTGTCATTGATGTCAACATGTCCCTATTGCCATTGGTGACAACTGTAGCCTATTTTGTTGCCTATTTAGAAGAGTGGAATGTTGAGGATATTGAGAAAATTAATGAAGATCAATGTATGTGGACCATATGGTTGTGTAGAGGATTGTCTGTATTATCTCTAGTTAAGTTTTGAGAGGTCCGCATGAAGATTTGAAGAAGCTATGACCATCTGAGTAGAACCAAGTTTTGTTGTGTTCAAAAGAGATAGAGTGACAGTAAATTGGTCTGGATTGCTCCGCATTAAAATATTATGATCTGCGGTTCTAGAGGCATGTTTGGGAAGTTAGTGTGTATCATTAGCTCAAGTGGTTCATGGTTTGGAGGTCTGTAAGCAATATTTTTAGTATGACAATCATGGAAGACAGTGTTCTTAAGGTTCTAGAAGAAGATGCAAGTGATTCTAATGATTTGGAGAAGTGTGGATGTCTTTGTTAAATTCAATGTGCTTGTGGAGGTCCCTGGATTGTGCGCTTGCTATGTTGGAAGTCCGCATTGAAGATTGATCTTGTTGTTGAAGATTTCTTCCTTGGTGTTACTGTTCTTCCCAGCCTTGGCCAACCGGATGATTCAAGCATGTTGCAGATGATCTAAGAGCAATTCTATGTAGCGTGGCATATTGATCAAGGAAGATTTGAGTCTTAGTTATGTTTGGCCAACAACCTAGTGATTCGCATTAAGTCAGATGCTTGTAGTACTGACCTTGATGTTTATTCCAAGGTTGATGGAGCATATAAAGGTGTGTAGTTGAGTCGTGGAAAATCATCCTTGTGTGAAATAATAAAATCCCAAGAAAGGATCAGAGGTAGAACAGAGAAGAGGAGCAGAGGAACAAGAACAGTAAAGGATGAAGTGATAGTGAAGAACTATTTGGGAGAAGAGAAAAAATTTTGTGAGCATTCAATGAGACTGAACCAAGCATGAAGAAGATGCTATTTCTCAGTTAATTCTTTCTGTATTAAACATAAATTTATGTAGGTAGTGAGCCTCCTTTTTGAGCAGTGAGCTCTGAGTAGTGCACCCGAAGGCAAGTGCCTTTCCATTTTTAAGTACTTTAATAGGGTACGAATCTTGTGGGTTAACCCCCATCGTGGTTTTCCCTTAACCAGGTTTCCATGTTAAAAATCTTGGTGTCAAGTGTGTTAATTATGTTTCTGCTCATGTGTTATTGTTTCATGCTTTAATGTTTATATCATTAATTTGCTTATAAGTTGTGAAAGAAGATTAAAAGGAAGAAAAGATTAATTTTGTGGGACAACTGATTCACCCCCCCTCTCAGTTGTTTGGTCTAATTCCAACAAGTTCAAAGACCAATATTGGAATGGGCACAAGCGCCGATAGACGCTGCGCAGGCATTGACAAACGCTTGCACAAGCCCTAAAAACAAACACATATGCACTAAAAGTTAACATGCAAGGATTGAATAGGTAGATACATGTGCTAGAATCTATGATGTAGACACTAAAACATAGAGAATATACCTGAGTACAAGGGCGCTAAAATTGATTACACAAGTGCTGATCCTAATTTCATAGGTGCTAATCCTGATTGCATAAGCGTTGATCCTGACTACACAAGCACTAATCTTGACTACACAGGCACTGATCTTGATTGCATAGCTACTGATCCTAACTACATAGGCACTAATCTGACATTGAGATGATGGGTGACCTACAACCAAATGAGAAACCTACAAAATAGAGTGTTAAATATGCAAAACAACATGTTAGGGGTTGTTAGATGATGTAGGAGCATCCAAGGTGTAAAAACAATCTCGTATCAACCAAAACAAAATGTTGTTTCTTTTCAATAAGGGCTAAATTTGGCAGGGTTACTATTTTTAGTAAGTTTGCATTTGTGCATGGTTGGATACAAAATCTTACACGGACCTCCAGAATGGTGAATTGAAGCTAATGGTGAAGAAATCACTTCAATATCATTTGTCATTTGTGAGATATTAAACTTTCAAATTCTAAAAATCCTATTGAAATATTCAAAGTCAAATTTGAGGCACTTAGAGGCTCCGGATGGGCTTGAAATTTGGTGGGAAACCCAAGCAATCTACCTTTAGGTGCTACTTGTGCACAAATGTCTTTTCAAGAGCTTTCCAAAAAGGTATTATAATTTATGATCCAACGGTCGGATCAAAAGTTATGGCCCCGCGAAGTTGACCTATTTTTGGAGGGAGATGCAAATTTTGAAATTAAGCTGGTGGCCACCAAAAGGGCTATATGACTATTTTTGGGAATCCTTGGGGTAGTAGAGTTAAGGGGGGAAAGTGTAGAGTCAAGAATAGGTGGTAAAATAGAAACCCAAGCAGATTTGGGGTTACAGATGACAGATGATTCCCAAGTCTTGAGAGAGGGAGCTATAATGTGTTGCAGCCTATAGGGGATTCATCCTCTAATTGCATTTGAGCTTCTGTAATGTAATGTTTTGCCCATATTAATAAAATATCATTCTATTTTTGGTGTGCAATTTTTGTTATTGTGTGTTTTATGATTTACCCTCTTCATCAAGTGGTATCAGAGCAAGGGTTCCTGAGTGTGTAGACAAATCACTGACTGTGAGGCAGTTTGCACCAGGACCTGAGGTTGTGGGTTTGCTGTGGAGATCAAGATGCCTCCACGAAGAAATCGTATTGGGAGGAATGCTTTGACGGAAGAGGGTTTTAGAACCCTGCAAAGGCAAATCGATGCATTGCAAGAGGAGCTATGAAGAGGGTTTCAGCCAAGAACAAGAGAAGAAAGTGAAGATGAAACTGAAGAAGAGCTATCTGAGGAAGAACAAGAAGCTACAGGAGATCCTACATAAGTTAGGTTATTGAGGGCCATTTCGAAGATCAGAAAGAGGCCCAAGATAGAAGTTTCTACATATTCTAGAGATTTGAATCTAAAATAGCTTATTGATTGGATCAATGACATGGAGGAGTATTTAGAGTATGAAGATGTGGAAGACCCAGAATGGGTCAAGTTTGCAAAGACAAAGTTGAAGGGCCATGCCAGTATTTGGTGGAAGGAGGTCCAGTTAGAGATAAATAGAAGAGGAAAAGCAAAGATTACTAGATGGGATCAGATGGTGGAGAAATTGAAGAAGCAGTTCATTCCTGTGGACTATGAGATGGAGTTGCTGGAAAAGCTACAAGGATTGAAGCAAGGTAACAAGTCTGTTAAGGAGTATATAGAAGATTTTTATAAGATCACTATCAAGACATGCTATGGAGAGGCCAACAAGGAGAAGGCAGCCCGTTACATTAATGAGTTGAGGCCAAGTATTCAAGAAGAGTTGAGCCTGGTTAGAATGACCACCATAGAAGATGCATATTAGTTTTCCCTGAAGGTGGAAGAGAAGCTAAATAAGAGATTTGAAAGAAAGCAAAGGGGAAGAGGTCAAAGCAAAAGGACTAGTGGAGGACCCTATGGAGGTCAAAATGAAGATCTAAAGAAAAGTGAAGAAGCTGAAACCAATCGAAATCAGAGAGGAAATAATACCTACCGCCCACGTGACCAGAACAATGGTGAGCAAAGAGGAAGAGGAAGAGGCAGACTTGGGCAAGGACCTGGAAGAGGAAGTTTCAAAGGAACCTGTTTCCAATGTGGAGAAGAAGGACATCGAGCATACAAGTGTCCACAACATCAAGGAAGGACAAATAGAAGACCTGAAGGTAATGTACGAGTTGCACATATTGATGAAGATGCATAATTTAAGCGCTCTGAAGATACTGAAAGGGGGGAAACCCTAGTTGTCAAAAGAACTTTGTTGAATGAGGAGAAAGAACCCAATCATAGGAAGAGTTTATTCCGTACAAGGTGCAAATGTGAAGGTAAGTGTTGTGATATTATTATTCACAGTGGAAGCATTGATAATCTTGTTTCAGAGGAGATGGTTGACAAGTTGAAGTTGATAAGAAGAAAGCATTCACATCCATATCAGATTGCATGGTTGTAGAAGGACCATAGAGCTTTGGTCAATGAGCAGTGTAGTTAAGTTCAAGATTGGAGACTACCATGATGAGGTGTTGTGTGATATCATACCAATGGATGCATGTCATATGCTGTTTGGGAGGCCATGGCAATATGATAGGAGCATTGTCCATGATGGTCGTGCAAACACATATTCCCTAACAAAGGATGGAGTTTGTCATAAATTGAAGCCCTTGAAGGAGGTGGAAGAAAAGGTATGTAGTACTGCCAGAGTTTTCTTAGTAGATGGTAGGAAATTTTTGGAGGGTATGAAGCATGAGCATCATTGCTTTGCATTGATTCCTAAGACTAGTCAAGAGAAATGTGAAGATGTACCAATAGAAGTCTCAGATATATTGGAAGAATTTTAGGATATTATCTCTGATAATGTACTTGAAGGTTTACCACCCGTGAGGAAGATAAGTCACCAAATGGATTTGATATCAGGAGCTAGTTTACAGAATAAGGCAGCCCACAGAATGACTCCTACAGAGAGTGAAGAGCTAAATAGACAAGTTCAAGAGTTGTTAAGGAAGGGACTGATAAGGGAGAGCCTGAGTCCATGTGCAATACCTATAGTACTAGCACCAAAGAAAGATGGAGAATGGAGAATGTGTACATATTCTTAGGCCATCAATAAGATCACGATCAAGTACAGGTTTCCATTGCTAGGAATGGATGACATAATGGATTGTTTGAGTGGAGCCAAGTACTTCACAAAAATTGACCTGAAGAGTGGGTATCACCAAATCCGTATCAGGGAAGGAAATGAATGGAAGACAGCCTTCAAGAAAAATGAAGGTTTGTATGAGTGGTTAGTCATGTCATTTGGGCTAACCAATGCACCAAGCACATCCATGCAGCTCATGAACGAGGTATTGAAAGAATTTTTGGGAAGTTTTGTTATTGTCTATTTAGATGATATTTTAATTTTTAGTAAGACTTGGGATGAGCATATGATGCATATCAAAAGAGTTTTGGAGAAGCTAAGGGATGAGAAGTTGTTGATTAATCTAAAGAAATGTAGCTTTGCAAAGAAGGAGTTGGTATACCTAGGATTTGTTGTCTCAGAGGAAGGTCTTAAGATGGACCCAGAGAAGGTGAGGGCTATCATTGAATGGCCTACACCAAGGAGTGCTTCTGAGGTAAGATCTTTTCATGGTTTGGCAAGTTTCTACAGAAAGTTTATCAAGAATTTTAGTAGCATTTGTGCACCCCTAACTGAGACAATGAGATGGGATAGAAAAGAGTTTAGATGGACTAAAGGAGCAGACAAGAGCTTTGATACATTGAAGCAGAAAGTCATAGAACAACCTATTTTGGCACTTCCAGATTTTAATAAGGTATTTCAGGTAGATTGTGATGCTAGTGGTAGTGGTATAAGAGTTGTTCTGAGTCAAGAAGGTAAGCGTATTGCCTATTTTAGTGAGAAGCTTAATGATGCCAAGAAAAAGTATTTTGTTTATGATCAAGAGTTTTATGCAATAGTTCATGATTTGAAGAAATGGAGACATTATTTGTTGCCAAAATAGTTTGTTTTATATATTGATCATCAGGCTTTGTAGTATCTTAATAGTCAAGGAAAGTTAAATCAAAGCCACTTAAAATGGGTTGAGTTTTTGCAGAGTTATACTTTTGTTTTGAAGCACAAGAGTGGGAAGTCCAATAGGGTTGCAATGCCTTGAGCAGAAGGCAAAATTTGTTGACAAAAATTAAGATAGAGGTTGTTGGGTTTGATAAACTCAAAAGTTTGTATCCTAAAGATCTAGATTTTACAGAGGCTTGGAAAACTTGTTTGGAACCTATTACTTTGGACATGACAAAATGGTTGGATTACATAATCCAAGATGGCATGTTGTTTAGAGGAAGCTAGTTGTGCATTCTGAGGAGTTCCATGAGAGAGAAATTGATTAAGGAGAAGCATAGTGGAGGATTAGCCGGACACTTTGGTCGAGATAAGACCATTTCTATTGTTGGTGAACATTATTACTAGCCACAATTGCAGTAGGATGTGAGGAAATTTTTGTAGAGTTGTAGAGTGTGTCAGATGACAAAAGGAACAAGTCAGAATACAAGGCTATGATGGGATGATATTAGTATGGATTTTGTTCTTGGTTTACCAAGGACATGGAGAGAACATGATTCTATTTTTGTGGTGGTGGATAGATTCTCGAAGACGGCACATTTTATTCCTTGCAAGAAGACTAATGATGCTATTCATATTGTAGAGTTATTTTTCAGGGAGGTGGTGAGATTACACAGTCTACCAAAGAGCATAGTTTCAAATCAGGATACCAAGTTTATTGGTTATTTTTGGAGGACATTGTAGAAGAAGTTGAAGATAGATTTGAAGTTTAGTTCTACACACCATCCATAGACTGATCGACAGATTGAAGTGGTGATGAGGAGTTTGCGTAACCTGCTACGATGCTTAGTAGGAGATAAGCCCAAGGGATGGGATTTGATTTTACCACAGGTAGAATTTGCTTACAACAATTATGTCAATAGGAGTACTATTAAATCACCATTCCAGATTGTATATGGGAATAGTCCAAGAAATGCTTTAGAGTTAAGGAATTTGGACAAAGGAGAAAAGACAAGTACCGAGGCTGAAGACTTTGCAGAACACATGAAGAATTTGCATGAAGAGGTGAAAAAGCACATTAATAAGATGAATATTCAGTACAAGGCTAAGGTAGATCAAAAAAGGAGATATAAGGAATTCCAGGTAGGAGATGAAGTCATGGTTCACTTGAGAAAAGAAAGGTTACCAATTGGAACATACAATAAGCTGAAAATGAAGAAATTTAGACCATGCAGAATTTTGAAGAAACATGATTTAGGAAATGCCTATGAGGTAGAGCTACCAAGTGAGATCAACATTTCCCCTACTTTCCACATTACTGATATATTATAATATCATGAACATGGAATAGAGGATGGACCAATAGAAGAACAGTGGCATATTCTGGCATCTACTTCAACGGAGGAGATAGAAGCAATTTTGGATAGCCGTGTGGGTAAGAGTAGAAGAAACATGCAGTATACAGAATACTTGGTGAAATGGAAAGGAAGGCCTATTGAAGATTCATCATGGTTATTTGAGACTGAGGTTAACCATTCTGGTTTCCCTCTAACTCATGAGAAGTGACAAGGTCACTTTTCAAATTACTCTGGGTGTTTGATGCAGGAGCATCTAGGGTGTAAGAGCAATCTTGCATCAACAAAAAAAAAGTGTTGTTTCTTTTCAATAAGGGCTAAATTTGGTAGGGTTACTATTTTTAGTAAGTTTGCATTTGTGTACGGTTGGATACAAAATCTTACATGGACCTCCAGAATGGTGAATTGAAGCTAATGGTGAAGAAATCACTTCAATATCATTTGTCATTTGTGAGATATTAAAATTTCAAATTCCAAAAATCCTATTGAAATATTCAAAATCAAATTTGAGGCAATTAGAGGCTCTGGATGGGCTTGACATTTGGTGGGAAACCCAAGCGGTCTACCTTTAGGTATTGCTTGCGTACAACTATCTTTTTGAGAGATTTCCAAAAAGGTATTATGATTGAAGATCCAATGGTCGGATCAAAAGTTATGGCCTCGCGAAGTTGACCTATTTTTGGAGGGAGATGCAAATCTTGAAATTAAGCTGGTGGCTGCCAAAAGGGCTATAAATGACCATTTTTGGGAACCCTTGGGGTAGTAGAGTTAAGGGGGGAAAGTGTAGAGTCAAGAATAGGTGGGAAAATAGAAACCCTAGTAGATTTGGGGTTACAGATGGCAGATGATTCCTAAGTCTTGAGAGAGGGAGCTGTAATGTGTTGCAGCCTATAGGGGATTCATCCTCTGTTTGTATTTGAGCTTCTGTAATGTAATCTTTTACCCATATTAATAAAATATCATTCTATTTGCTGTGTGCAATTTTTATTATTGTGTGTTTTATGATTTACCCCCTTCATCATTAGAGATGCACTCAAATCAAATATAACCATTAGATGCAGAATTTCAAAATATGCAATAATCAAAATTATGTTAAAACACAGGTACTGATTGATAGAACATAGGCTTCAAATTGAGAGTAACCTACAAAATAGACAGTATTAGTATGTAAGCACTACAATCTGGGACATAGGCGTTGATAGAAGAGATGTAGGCATTGAAACGTAGAGTGTAGGCACTAAAAATAGAAGCACAAGCATTGATTCGTAGGTGTAGACGTGACTGTAACTTGCATCACAACACTTGATAAAAATTCACAAAAATGTTAGATTAGGGGGTGGGAGTCCCAGCAAGCATGCCAAATGTATGCATGGGGAGATGTACATAAAAAATAAACTAAAATAATATTAACCTACTTCATTCACCTCACATACACCTCGGATTGAACATAAAGGAAAGCATAAAACATGAAATAAGAACTATCTAATTCACCTCACATTCTAACCCTTGTTTGGATGTGCTCTTGATATGTTTTTATATGAGGATGACTCAAAATAATAGCATAACTTTATGATGCATGGAGTCTTAAAAATGCTTGGTGTGAGGAACTATTTATAGGATTTTTGGATGTTGGATGAAGGGATGAGATTGAATTTGTAGATCAACGGTGGAGGATTCTTGAGAGCTCTCAAGCAAGGAGAGATTGCCAAGTGGCATGATGATATTGATGGATGGGAGATGTCCTTAGATTGAGGACAAATCAATGGTTGAAAACCAAGTTGGAAAAAGTGAAGGGTGAGGATCAAGCGGGGACAAGAAGGACCTTCAGTACAAGGGGTCACTTGGCCATCACTTGGTAAGAAGTCCATGTGGGCATGTACAAGAGGCCATACCTTTGTACACATGTGAGGATGGGAAGGATTTAACTAGGATTAGGTTAGGATAATGGAATGTGCAAGTAGGAGGTTAGCTAATTAATTAGGTTTAGGTCACCTAATCAAAAGTGTAGAAAATAGGGGAATTAAATAAATATGAAAATATTTATTTAATTCATGGGATAGGAAAAGGGGATTAGATAAATAGAAATTTATCTAATGTTTGGACTATAGAGGAAGGGGATAAATAATTAATAAATTATTTAGGCTAGAGATAAGTACCGATACGGGTATGAATGGATAGTGAATAGTACATGAATAGTGATTTTGACAATAAAATATTGTAAAATCACAAATTGAAGGGGATTTGATCAATTAACTATCTAAACATGTGTTTATTCAATTACTTGTGGAGATAAATGTAGTTTAGGGGTGTCTCGAGATGATTAATGATGGTTTAGAGGACTTTGGGGATGAATTAGGGACGTTTAGGGATGACATGAAGAGTAGACAATTTTAGGTGTCTACAATAATAAAAGATTCTTGGCCAAATATATTGCACTCTAACTATAATTGTTAACCCTTACCTTTTTTGTTTCCAACCAATAGTCAAGCACAACCTCTATAGCCACATTGCTTCCTTACATGCATGAATAGACACATTGTACATAGCATCTATTGTAGATAATGCAACCACTATGTAACCATTGTTTGTATTTTGTTCTTCCAACTTACTACTCCTTCAAAAAGATTGAATACATATCCATTGGTAGATCTTCAACACTCAGGATCTCCAAACCAATCAGAATCCACAAATCCTTACAATTTCAAATTTTTATTTTGATTATCTCTTCCTTGATAACAAATTGCATAAGCTAAGGTGCCACATAGATAACTAAAAACCTTTTTCATAATAGCCCAATGTTCTTTAACTAGTTTAGACATATATCTACTCACAACTCCCACTGCATGTACAATGTCGGGTCTAATACAAACCATTGCATACATAAGGCTACCAACAACACTAACATAACACATTTGATACATTTCCTCAATTTTCCCTTCTATTTTAGGATATTGCTTAGTAGATAATTTATGATTGACAAGAAAGAAAGTACTCATAGGATTACTGTCATGCATCTTAAATCTCTATAAAATCATCTCAACATATTTATTTTGATGTAACAACAAATTTTTGTTTACATGATTCCTTTAATTTCTATGCCCAAAATAAAATTTTCAACACTGAGATATTTCATGTGAAATTGTGATGATAATTGAGGGTTAACTAAAGTGGTCATTGCCACACTATTATCAATTGATAACATGCCATCTACATATAACACTATTATAAAAAAATCATTTTATTTTAAATACATTAGATAATATCACCCTTCAACTATAAACCATACAAACTATACAACATTTATCCAACATTTATAACCAAAAATGTAAGTGAGGTATGCATCGCTTTTGAAAATTTTCCAACTTTTATTTGCATCTCTTGATTACAGATAGAAAGGAAAAATATATATTGTAATATTGTAATATTCAAATTTTATTTGAAAATATGAAGAAGGACCCATACAATTGGTTAGAAATTAATAATCCATCCTAGCCTACTACTCTCCATGTGTCAATCAACAAGAGCAATAACTACTACTAATGAGCATTAAAGGATTCTATAATCATTGCACTTGATCTAGATGAAGATGTACTAGAAGTGGAAATTTCTCCGTACACCACATCTATGAATGTTAGTTGTAAATGTTTCTAAAAATTAATCTTAGCTTTACTTAACAACATTGACACGACCTCAAACATCAATGGCCTATGACAAGTAGAATCTTGTATGCATATAAGCACAAGGCCTTTTTCTTACAATTAGTATAGTGTGAGTTCACTGTTACTCAGTGTATGGTTGCAAGGCCCTCATGTATAATTTTATTTCTCTTTAATGATCCTATTAAAAGGCATCTAAGGACTACCCTCCTAGGTTTAGTAGAGCCTAAATAAGAATAAAAGCTTACCCCTCTTATAAACTAAGCCAATACTATTATTTATTTGAGGATAAGCCTTTCCTTTCTACCATGGTTAATCTTGCTCCCTTGCCTTGACATTGAATGTCTTCTTTGGAAGATTGTATCCATGGTTTTAAGATAAAACATTACCAAACAAGCATAAAATGAAGAAAAGGGAAGTCCTAGGGTTTGAATAGACACTTCCACAATGTCAAAATTATGTAAGAGAGTTTTTATTTATTACCACATAGGGTTGTCTTCTGGGTCATCGAGTCATCATCAAACTTTGACATGTATGCCTTCCTATTTTTAGGCACTTATAAGTCCTTGGTCATTGAAATACCCCCTTTATAACTATGGAGAAAGTTTCACAAAGTAAACCAAGAAGAAATTTCCTAGCCAATGTAAACACTAAAGAGATTCCTACAAGATTAACAATAAAAAAACCATCAAAACAACCAAACTCTTTCCTAAAATCACCTATAATAATGAATGTTTAACATTTTAAACTTTTCTTTGATGTCCCAAAATTCAATTTGATCAAGCTTACATGAAAAAGGAATTTTACAAATGATTGAGGGGTAAGTGCACAAAGATGAGGGACCAAAATGGGGTCTTAAGTTGCCACTTTTTTCTGAAATCAGGAAACATTGATGTTGGATGAGAAATTGAAGATAGTTACACTCAAAATTTGAAGATGGAACGAAAACAAGAGTTGTAGTGCTCCGAATCTAGTTTCGAAACTACTATTTTTTTCCAAAAATGGTTGAGATTAAGGGCTTAAAAAAGGGGGAGCACACAAATTGGTCCTATTTTTCTCAAAAAAACATAAGATAGCATCTAGTGTGCTCTCCCTAGAATGTTAACTTATTTTTAGTATTTCAATAATCACTCTAGTGAGAAATTAGGTAAGACCATGTAGTTTATCCCTGATTTTTCTGATAATTTTTTAATGAATAATTGATTTTTTAGTAATTTTTAAAGTGGACACATCCTGAAAAATAGAAATTTGAGCATGTTCCCCTCTAAAATGTTGGAAGACTAATCGAAAATTGAATTTTTTTTTGAATTTGTGTAGAATGGAGTCTAGTTTCTAAAAATAAAACTTGTTTCAATTTTCAATGAATGGTTAGAAAACAAGTTAAAAATATTAGACACTATTTTTTGACAAAAACTGGACACACTTACAAAAGAACTTCAAGATGACACACTAAACATACTCAAAATGTGAAAAAAATTATATGGTTAGATAGCTAATAGAGAGCTTAAGATTATGGTGGTATTTTTTTGAGTTTTCATTGAAAAAAGTGCCATCCTGATGGGGAGCACGATCTAGATTATCTCTAGATTTCGCTAAAAATTGATAAAAACATGTCAAACAAAGCTCATCATAATGTGAGTGCATTATAATGCACTCGCATTATAACGCACTCATGTTATAATGCACTCACGTTATGTGAAATCAATAATGCGAGCACATTATAATTCGAGCGCGTTATTGTTGGTAACAAGGCAAATAACTAAGAGGGGGGTGAATCAGTTATCTCAAATATCTTAACTTTCTTTTCTCCTTTAATAATTAGTGTAGCATCAAGATATATAAGCATACATGATCATAAGAACAGAAATAAAATCATCACACATAACACAAGGATTTTTACGTGGAAAACCCTATTAAGGGAAAAAACCACAGGGTGACTAACCTAAGATTGTATTCTCTATTAAAAGAATAAGAAGTACAAAATGGCACTTACCAATTAGGGCTCACTGCTCGAGCACACTGCTCACAAGAGGCACACTACCTACAAGAGACTCACTGTCTACAAAACTTACTGAAGGTAACCAAGTGTTTTAACTAATGAGATGCATCTACAAATGCTAGAGTTCAGTTTCGATTAGGCACAAAATACTGATCTGATGCACTTCATTCTTCCTCTTCTCTAGTGTTGCTGGTCTATCACATACTGGACTTGTATTCCTGCTTCCACACTTATCTCTGCCTTTCTTCGCACTTTCTATTATCCCATTTATACATGCACCTTCATACTGAAATCCATCTGGTATATATATCCGCACCAAGGATTTCAACAACTTTCGAGTCAGCAACTAGAATACTCAAGATATTTACAAATTACTGATCTGTCAGCTGAATCCATGCTTGATATGTGATGTGTATCAAAATCATAGACATTGAAGTCATCAATCATGTCAGCCAATATTGTATGATCCCTCAAATAGCTTGATCAACATCAATTACTCATATGGATTGAAGTCTGTAATGAAATGAAAGCATCTCAGAATGTATTTCTAAGAACAGTGGTGTCTTCAACAGATTTAAAATCTTTTCAATCACTTCAAATAACATGCACAACTATGTCACAAAGCAGAAACAGACATAGAACATTTCCAACATTGACCCTTAGAGGAAAGTATAAGAAACATTAACCAGTTTCAATAGCAAAATTATTAAACATGAAAGACAGAACAAAAACATAGATTTACGTGGGGAAAAACCTTACGAGTAAAAAACCCCACACTCCAAAAGCCCAGATCACCATTGTCTTATTCAGCAACAGAAAATACAGTTACAATACAATTCAGGCACTAAGCCTTTCATGGAGATTAACATCTTGTTCCATCTGGAGAATAACCGACAGCATAACCCTGTACAAAGTTCTCCTCAGTTCTAATCACAGCACTCGGGTTAGTCTTTCATACTATTATCATGCCACAAATAGCATACAGTATAGGACATCACTGAGAGAGAGAGAGATATTATTCTCTCTCTGCCATAATCCCCTTCACTTGAACTCTGTTTTCACTCCACTATTCTAGTCACATCTCACATTACAGAAATAGAACAATTGGTTACTATCTCAAACCATTACAACTTCCAAAAAAGGTCAACAGTTCATTTTTAACCATTCACAACCGTTCGTATTCATGAAGACTAAATAGTCCCACATGCATCAGTTGACAAACACAACAGTAGTATATATCCACGAACACATGGTAAGTCTATCATTGGCACTTTTGCTGCTGATGACCCCAGCAGGTCAATCATCAATGAACCATCGGAGTGACCAAGACCTTCAGTGAGACTTCATCCTTCTTTGATGCCAAACTCCATCGGACAAACCAAGCTTATTGGAATAAGAATTCCACTGAAGGTCACTAGCGTTAGTCCCGACGATACCAAACCTCCATTGTTAACACACATAACAGTCAGAGTGACATCTTAGAGCTTAGCTGATAGTTCAAGCTAGGCTAAACACCTTTCCATTAGAGAGACACCAACTATCACAGAGACTACACAAAACTTCGCCGATAGTTACAGTTACACCGATCGGTGTAGCACAGGCAATCGGAGAGAGAACTTAAGACAAGGCCGACAATGATAGTCAAGATGATGGACAGAACACCATCAGTGAAATATACTCCATTGCTAGAACAAAAACAAGTTACGCCGAAGACCCCCATTTCACTGATAGAACATCGCAGGAACACCCCCATCAGGAAGACACAAATGGCTGGAGTAACAAACAGATCGCTGAGACAAAGAGTAGCACAAGTCGATGCCTGTAATCTGAGTCACAAGTACTTAACATTCTCCCACTTGACAAAGGAATTACAGGAAACCATCAACACTCCAAGTTACAGAACCAAAGTTGATATTGCCTCCACTCCATTGTGCTCACAAGCTACACAGAAGCTCCAACATAACCAACTTCAAAGCTTCTAAAACATAGCCATGAAATCATCCTTCAGAAATAAGATAGAACATTAGCTAGAACAACAATCAAAAAACTAACTGCACCCATTCAACTAAACAAAACCCACGTGACTGAAAATAGCACACACAGCAAGTGCTAATCCATCCAATCATCCATACCTTGAAGCTATTCATATCAGCAAACTCATGCCACCTACATATACACCCATCAACTGCAAATACAAACTCTATGTGTCAACCAGTCAAAAAAGAACAAACACATCCAAGAACTCCCACTGCATGGGTAATGTAGATCTAAAAAAGAAAAGATCATGGCATACAAAGTCTACTAATAGCATCACATAGAAAGTGTAAACATCATGTAGTACCAAGGAAACATCCACAATGATACACAACACTTGTAATCAAATAACCTGCAAGAACAACTCCTCACCACCAGTCCAGAACTCTCCCAAGTTCTCTACACCTAACAAAGGAAAGAGATAACAAAACTTCCATGTCATCACCCAAGAACATAAGTGAAAACACATGACCACAAACTAGTGATCACCTCAACTCCAATCAAACCTCAAACCAATGTAGTGTGAAACAAACCATCCAGGAAGATAACCGGGACCATAGAGAGTAATTCTGTACATCATATACCTATAGACAATCCTTCTACATATAGCTCTGAATGCCAACTATGTCAAGTATGATCTCCTCTTCAAAACCCCAAAGAGAATAGCATAACAACACCCAAACAAACATTCAATCTCAAGAGATCAAATTCAACATATGTAATCATTGAACTAACATGGACGTAAGCCTCTCAAACCAAAGAAGATCAAACTAATCCATTTCATGTTTCAGGAAATCAACCCATCAAACCATCTCCTAACAGTCCTCATTAATGAACAATATCTTAAATTCAAATGCATAAGGATATAATCATGATATCCATCTCTCACAATGAATCCTCCAAAACCATCTATGAGCAGTTCAAGATCCATGTCTATGAAAGAAAGCATAAAACACCTGAGAGAAACAATGGGCAATACCTCTCAAGTAATAAACTACTGAGTAGACTATGAGTGGGGATAAGACTACTCCTCCAAGATATACAATCCATCATGACTCATGCAAGAGCAATCTCCTCATAGGTCTCTGTTGAACTCACGTCCAACCAAGGTGTAGACTCCTCGGACTTTCTGCTGAAATCTTCATCAAGAGTAACCATCAACAACACTTCTCTTATCTTAAGAGAATTACAGCCTCACCTTATTCTCCATGTACCCATGAACATCTGCAAATAATCATTTCATGCTAAACTCCAAATGCATCTCTACATGAAGTAATCAAGCAAAAGATCAATGCACCCAACACACAAAGAATCACCAGACCACTGTCAAAGCTCCAATCATCTGAATCAAGAACTTATCATGACATCATGATCTTACCATCCCCCTTAGGAGATTCCATGCTCTAGGTGAACATAACCATGGTCTCAAAAGCAATGTATCATGCCAAAACTCAAATGCATAAATCAAGAAAATACCATGACATGAAACAAACCAAACTCTAAACCAACATCACCTGTCAAGCACCACCAACACCTCAGCCAAGGATTTCATGAATCCTTCATGGCTCCAAGATGTTACACATCCTCAAATAGTGCCCTTGCAAATGTGAAAGAACCCTTCTGCAGCAACATGATCAAAGAGCTCCTCCTAGTAACATCTGCAACACTAAAGAAGATCATTCACCACTAAGTGATGAACACACAGTCAATGCTAAAGCTCCCACTGAACCGTAACAACTGAGCTTTCCAAGCATCATGACCAAACATCTCCTAGTCTGAAAATCCTCCAAGTCCACACATTAGCATGTCCATGTGACAATAAAACCAAGTGGCACCAAGATCTCCAAACCAAGGAAATACACTATCACTGTCAGTAGCTTACACAAACATGTGTATCCAAGCTATTCATTAGATCATGATACACATGCTACAAGTCTCCTTAACCGACTATTCAGGTACTTTATAACATCCATCCTCTCATCCTGAAGTAGTCACACCAATGCACAAGTGACCACAGACAAGGCCAGCTAACAAATCTGCATAAACACTGAAATAATCTTATGGATAAAGACAATCCACATCTGAGTCATCTCACTATAGCTTAATAGGTGATCAGCCCACAAAACTACATAACTCGTAGATCCAACCAATGTACCATGCAAACTCACTATCACATTAGAAACTGCAAAACTGAGATCTCAAGGAATAGATAACAATGTAGACAACATGACTCAAACACCAGATTACTTACAAATCTGATTCGCCAAACATGTCCACAACTTGAGCACCATAGTCTAGAAAACCAAAATCATTACCATAGAGATGCTAAGTGACATATCACATACCAGCACTCCCATGCAGAGAAAGCATTTCACCTCCTCACACCATGCACAGAGAATGCATGAAAAACTGCAACTATATCATCTAGCAACACCCCATAAGCCAAGGTCTAGAAATAGCTTAAATGCAGCTTCACAAAACCACAAGTTTTTCTCTTGACCATGTAAAACCTGCAAAACCACTATGTTTGAAAAACACCCATGCACATCCATACCTACTTCACATCTAAAAGACCAAGAATATGAAACAAGAAACACCATAACAGTTAAACTAGAAAAATGGATCATCATGACTATGCATAACCATAGATTTTAGGAAAAAACTATGAAACCCCTCAAAACCAAGGAACATGATTCTGAGACATGCAAGTACAAAACATCCATTAAAGGAAACAACAGTTCAGGAACTTCAGGCCCACTTGTAGACCAACCCCACAACCACCAACCTGCACATGCATCCGAGAGAGACAGGCTATTATAGAAGCTCTCAGACCATCCAATGATCAACTCCATAGCCTACATACAATCAGGGTAACAAAAATTATGCCTTCCAATTCTAGGACAAAACACCTAGGATAAGCACATTTCTCCATAGCTAAGAAACAACCCAAACTTCTCCATATCATCAGGGAGCCTCTCACACAGACACCCAATAGAGAGATTTGTTGCATCTCAACCATAGAGTAAAGTATTCCACCCCAAGCATCAGGATTATACCGCTGCCAACTAGGAGCCTCAGACCACATCATTTCAATATGACCAGCTCCAGTAACTTCATCTTCACCATCCTTCAAGCACCTGCTGTAACATGAAGACAAGATCAACTACAAGACTTCCACTCAAACAAGGATCAATCATCAATCGATTCCTTTAGATTTCCTCAAGCCTGTCACACTAAGAAATCATCACAGAAGAAATGCCCAGACCTTATACACCAGGAACTATTACATGCAAACACATGCAGCACACAAATGTACATATGTGTGCAACAAAGCAAATCCTAGAAGAAGGCTTTGATACCACTTGTAAGGAGATGAAAGCATCTCAAAATGTATTTCTAAGAATAGTGGTGTCTTTGACAGATTTAAAATCTTTTCAATCACTTCAAATAGCATGCACAACTATGTCACAAAGCGGAAACAGACATAGAACATTTCCAACATTGACCCTTAGAGGAAAGTACAGGCAACATTAACCAGTTTCAACAGCAGAATTATTAAACATGAAAGATAGAAAAAAACATAGATTTACGTGGGGAAAACCCTTATAGGTAAAAAACCCCACACTCCAAAAGCCCAGATCGCCATTGTATTATTCAGCAATAGAAAATATAGTTACAATACAATTCAGGCACTAAGCCTTTCATGGAGATTAACATCCTGTTCCATCTAGAGAATAACTGACATTATAACCCTACACAAAGTTCTCCTCAGTTCTAATCATAGCACTCAGGTTAGTCCTTCATACTGTTATCATGCCACAAATAGCATATAGTACAGGACATCATTGAGAGAGATATTCTTCTCTCTCTCTGCCATAATCCCCTTCACTCGAACTCTATTTTCACTCCACTATCCTAGTCACATCTCACATTATAGAAATAGAACAATCGGTTACTATCTTAGACCGTTACAACTTCCAAAAAAGGTCGACAATTCATTTTTAAACATTTGCAACCATTCGTATTCATGAAGACTAAATAGTCCCACATGCATCAGTTGACAAACACAGCAATAGTATATATCCATGAACACATGGTAAGTCTATCATCGACGCTTTTGCCGCTGACAACCCCAGCCGGTCAATCATCAATGAACCATCGGAGTAACCAAGACCTTCAGTGAGACTTCATCCTTCTTTGATGCCAAACTCCATCGGACAGACCAAGCTCATCGAAATAAGAATTCCACTGAAGGCTGATAGCATTAGTCCCGTGATACCAAACCTCCATCATTAACACACATAATAGTCAGAGTGACATCTTAGAGCTTAGCCAATAGTTCAAGCTAGGCCGAACACCTTTCCATCGGAGAGACACCAACTATCACAGAGACTACACAAAACTTTGTTGATAGTTACAATTACACTGATCGGTGTAGCACAGGCGATCGGAGAGAGAACTTAAGACAAGGCCGACAATGATAGTCAAGCTGATGGATAGAACACATCAGTGAAACATACTCCATCGCTGGAACACAAACAAGTTATGCTGAAGACCCCCATTTCACTGATAGCACATCACAGGAACACCCCCATCAGGAAGACACAAATGGTCAGAGCAACAAATAGATTGCTGAGACAAAGAGCAGCACAAGCCAATGCCTATAATTTGAGTCACACGTACTCAATAAAGTATGATACTCTGTCGGTTAGTTCTTCTTCAATCTGCTCTGCCTGTCTGGAACCCAACACTCAGATGCTCATGTCTTTTCCATGTTTTATCACCGGAGGCTCAACCTCTAGAATATAGTAGTCATGATACTCCTCTTGACTTCTCCAATTCTGCAACTTGCTGAGTTAGACCATCTGAGAGATCTGGACTTGATTGTTGGACCTTGTTGCATGCTCTGTTCTTGTTCACCGGACCAAAACAATCTTTAATCTAACTTTCGGTATAGGCATACTATGTGCTGCGGATGTGTGGGATAGACTTTGTTTCCATCAATGACAACACTCATGAAGCCACACTATGTCTCTTACCAACAATCTCCCCCTTTGGCATTGATGACAACACTTAGTGAAAAATGACTAAGTGTCGCAGCAAACTCCCCCTTGGCTGATGCTTTATCTCATGTACTATTTTACTGGAGCTCCCCCTTAGCTGTATTCCACATTTTTCACTACTACTCACTCCCCCTTTGACATCAATGGCAAAGGGTGAGATCCGCACACCAAAATTTACAAAAATTAACCTATATATAGCCGCATAAGTATGTATATACATGTTATACTTACATATAATTGAGTATATCTACAAAAAGTGGCCTTCAACTATACATACTCTATGGCCCAGCTCTGCTTCATCCTATCCAAAATTGAGATGTGACCACTAAAAAAAAATGCATATACTTTTGCCCTTTTTAAATCTGTCGGATCACTAGTCCAGGCTGTGGTCTGGGCATCTGTCAAGGCCTCATGCATTGCCTCTAACTTAGGGATAATTATCCCTCTGAGTTCACTCATCCTATTTATTATATTCTTCTTTTCTTTGTCTAGTCTCTTTATTTCATTTATAATGACAATAGCTTGGCATTCTTGATTTATTATGGATGTAGTGAGGGGATCAAAATTTTGAGATAAACTTGACTGTTTACCTTCTTGTTCTTTCACTTTATTTTCAATATCTTCTGTCACTTTAGACCAAGATAAACAAAATGTGTACATGTCCCCACCATCTTTAAGAGCATTTTCAAGGCTCTTTATCCCAACATCTAGGGTCTGCCTATTATTAGTAATGAGTCCCTGTACTTCAGTGAATCTTTTTCCTAAAAACTCTTTCTGGACCTTTTCTTCTGCTGATTTCTCTAAAGAATCAAAATGAGTACTAACAGAGTTTACCAGAGATTTCAATTTACCGGATGGAGAGGCCAAATGATCCTTTTGAAAAGATGGCATGATCTTCTCTAGCATACCGAAAGAAATCTCTAACAGCTTGCAGTCTTCCATGTGAGACTTTAGAAGTTTTTCTTTTGCCTTGGCTTGAGAAAAGGATGCTATTTTCATTGTCTGGACCAGAGAGAGAATCAAAGTCTAGTGGTCCTTGAAATAGCTCAGGTTCATCTATCTCCATCATCTCTTTGTTCAAGAAATTCTTCACTGCCTCTGTAGTGTCTCTTGCTAGAGACTGAGTCTTCTTTTCTTTTGGAATCTTAGAGTTGTCATCAGATATCTTCTCTGTTTGTTCTTCTTCTATTCCCTTTACCTCCTCTTCTTGACTCACTTCTTCCTCTTTTCTTCCTTCTCCTTCAATTTCAAAATCTGGAATGTCTGCAGTGGGATCTGGAGGAGAGATGTTACTTGTATTTACTACTACATGAACTTCCTCTTCTGAAATAGAGGAATCCAAGTTCTCAGAGATTTCTTCATTTATTTTCTTTAGTCCTTTGACATCCTTGTCAAAAGTTTCTTCATTGATTTCTTTTAATCCTTCAACATCCATAGTAGAGGGTTCTTCATCTGTCTCTTCTACAATGGGAAGATTGAATCTCTTCAAGGCATTGCGGAGGATGTCTTTTGTTTCACTTGCTACTTGGTCTGTTTCTCCAAGCATGAGTTTATTCATTCTTGCCTTACTCCAAAACTCATCCTTATAGTCTTTGAAAATCATGTTCATTTGTTTTGGAGTGATGGAAGGATAGAGTTGAATTGCTATCTGCTCCCTCATTTCTAAGTCTTTTGCCTTTGTATTATCTTTTCTAAGTTCAAGTACCTTCTCTAGACTTTTGGGAATTAATGAAATGATTTCAATGAATGCTTTATTATAAATATTCAAATACCTGACTGTAGCTTCTTCCAAGATTCTTTTGTCAGTATCACTATATTCATCATAGAATTCTGTGACTGGTTGCAAGTTCCCATCCACAGTGACTACTTTGATGATATCATCAATAGAAAGAGTGGGCTTTTCAACAAATTCTTCTACCTCTTATTCTTTGTCTTTACCGGCAGAGGATTCCCTGGATGTTTTCTTCTTCTTCATTTTCTTAATTTCCTCATCAGATTCTATTTCTTCATCATCCTTGTGACTTGTGTAAGATCTTGTGGCTTTTGTTTTTGTTCTCTTTTCTCCCTTTCTGGATGTCTTGACTTCTAGTTGGTGGCTTTTGAGATCTTAGGAGTGGCAAGTGCAAAGCTCTTTGAGGATCTAGTCTGGGATAAGGCTTGTACCGGAACACTTCCTTTTTCTTGTTTCTCTTTCTCAGCTCTTTCTATTTTCTCTTTGTTTGCATCAACTACCTCTTCTAATATGCCATATCTTTTGGCAATTTCCTCTATTTCCCTTCTAACTTTCCTTTTTATCTCTAGTTGTCTCAACTCAACATGTACTTTTACACTTAATTCTTGAAAGGTTCCAAACCTTTCTGCCTCAGGGTCCTTTGGCTAGCTCAACAGGTGTTGAGCATGTAGCTCCAAGATTTTCTCATCTACTTCGTAACCCATTGGCATTATCCACATTGTTCTGGGCTCAACTACCTCCATTAGGCATTAATCAGTGTTAACCATGAAGCACACTATATCCTTGTATTTTTCAACTATGGATTAAGGAATTCTTTCTCTGGCCTATATCATGCTCTAAAAGTTCTTGAAATAACCCCAGAGAGCTATGTTTTGGGCTTGAGCATCACCAAGTCCATACATATAGTCTCTAATCTGTATGGCAACCAGTCTGTCATTTTTCCATACCCAACCACTTGATTTGGGTAGCTCATTCATATAGTGAAAGAACAAACATAGTATTAGACAGCCATATTTGAAGGAATTCTTCTTGTCCTTTTTGATCTTTTGCAAGTTTTCTAATAGCTAATTCAGGAGAAGGTCGTATAGATCATAATTTGCATTTTCCCTTAACATCTGATATGCTATATATATTGCAGTCCCAGACATAGAGTTCTCCCTGCTAGAATGATAGATCTTATATCGTATTATCATTAAAGCAAACTTGACATCTAGATCTATGATGTCATCAATTGTCATTGCTCTTTTGTCAAACTTAGATCTGGTGACTTCAGTAACTGTCCAGTTCTTGATAGATTTGAGTGCAGGTAACCCACCGGATGAGTGCAGTCCAATTACTACCCTAATAGCATATTTTTTTATCTTGAAGGGCTTCATTAACCACATGAAATTGTCATGAATTCTACTAAGGACATACCTGACCCAATCATCTTCTACAAAATAGGGAAAGTGGATGTAGTGTCTGAAGTGCTTATCCTGGAGGGCCTTGTATTGAGGCTTGAGTTCAAAAAGTTCATCCATTAACTATTTATGATAGATGTCCATCAACTTAGATTCTCCAAATTCCTCAATATTGGCATGGATGTAAACCCTAACATCTTCTACATGCAGTACCCCATGTGGAATGCTAGAAAAAGTGCCTAATGGATCAACTTCTAGGGATTTATAGGGGTGTTTCTTGAATTTTGGGCATGGCCTATTAGTGATCTTAACAACCATTGGAGTAGCCATTTTGCAAAGGATTTAGAGAGAGATTTTCATAATGGAAGTACCTTTTTACGCTTCAAGGTTTGGAAAAAGAGCTAGAACAAATCGTTGGTTGAATTGGATTTTGTAGTTGATCTTAGAGAGTTGTAGATACTTTGATATAGAGCTCTTCTTTTGTTCTTCTTGAAAGCAAATGTGTGAATAATAAGTTAATGAACCCTTTTATCTCTACGCAAACTCTAATTTCCTTTTGCAATAAATGCACAACTTAAGTCATCTGGTTGCCCTATTCTGAGAGAGATCTTTTCGAATTACTGAGATGCACTTAGAATCATTTTTAGTGATAATTGACAATGTATCTTCTTTCCTCTAATCATGCCATGAATCCGCAGATCAAGATATTTCAATTTTGAATCATATCGGATCTGTCTATGAAGATCCTTCTTTACTAGATGGCTATCAAACTAGATCAATCTTGGATGATTAAGTTCTTGCAAAACTCCATGCAGATCTTTCATATTTATCGAGGGTTATTTGGATATTTCTCTGACAACCCTTTAATCTGCAACATTCCATGTGCCAAATTTAGGCACCAATTGACTGGCTGGGGGAATTTATTTTTCTTTGTGACTCCCCCTGAGCGAGAACTCATCTGTTTAGTTTTTGGAAGGAATATCAGCATCATATTCTGGTGCGGATACATCCCCTACATTTTCTATACTCTTCTTTACCCAAATCTTGTTCATCTCCCTTTGAACTTCATCCGCATTTGCTTTGCCTTTTCCCTTATCTTCTTTTTGATTATGATGCACTGGATCCTTTTTATCCTAATTTTTACTTCTGCAGAATTTGACAATATGACTGGATCTATTGCAATTGTAACAAACAACATTTCTTTGCATATTTGACTGATATCCTCTTGATCTGCATTGATTAGCCATATGTCCCATTCTATTGCATGCAAACCATCTACCATTGAATGAATTGTTTATTTTCATATTTCTGCATTCATGAGATTTGTGACCATACCTTTTGCAGTTGAAACATTGTTTGGAGAAGGATGGATTAGTCTGATTCATTCTCCTTCTGCACTGAGTTGTTTTATGACCAAAGTTGTTGCAATTTAATCAGTATCCATTGAAGGATGGATATATTTGAGCATTTGGTTGCCTTACCGGAGGTCTTCTAGTCCTGTTTCTTTGGTTTCTTGATCCAAAGTTCTTCTAACCAGATCCGGAGCTTTCACCTTTCTCATATCCCAAGCCATGCTTGTCATCTACCCTCTTTTGACTCTCAAGGAATTCAAGTTGGGTTGAGCTTATCTTGAATTTCTCCTTGTATTCATTTGTTGTTTGAAGACTTCGTTCGAGTGTCTATCTAATTTTCAAGTTTTTCTTCATTGTCTCTAGCTTCTTCAAGATTAGATTCAAGATGCCTAATTATTCTATCCATTTTGTGGCAGTCCTCTGTCTTCTCCTTGAGGGATTGTTTTAGATTATCTTCACTTTTCCTTCTTTCTTCAATTTCTTGGGTGAATCTCATAACCCCTTATTCCATTCCATGCCTTACCATAATGACCTCTTTTGATAGCTTCTCACATAGTTTATTTTTCTCATTCAGATCTTCATTAGTATCATTGTCTTCACTTTGATTGTCTAATTTTTGAAGTAGTTCCTTTCTCTTTTTCACAGAGATACTAATTTTTTCTTTTATCTCATTTATGAAATCATCAACTTCTTTGAGTCTTTCTCTCAAACTATTGACTTTAGAATGTGATTGTTCAAGATCATCTAGGGCAGATTGAAGTTGTTCCTTCATACCATACATATCCATTGAGATTCTCATATCTTCCTCAAGCTGTTAGGCTCTGTTTAGAGGAACTTAGATCTGATACCAATTGTTGGAAACAAGGAAGATAACTAAGAGAGGGGGGGTGAATCAGTTATCTCAAATATCTTAACTTTCTTTTCTCCTTTAATAATTAGTGTAGCATCAATATATATAAGTATACATGATCATAAGAACAGAAATAAAATCATCACACATAACACAAGGATTTTTATGTGGAAAACCCTGTTAAGGGAAAAAACTATGGGGTGACTAACCCAAGATTGTATTCTCTATTAAAAGAATAAGAAGTACAAAATAGTACTTGCCAATTAGGGCTCACTGCCTAAGCACATTGCTCACAAGAGGCACACTACCTACAAGAGACTCACTATCTACAAAACTTACAGAAGGTAACTAGGTGTTTGAACTGATGAGATGCATCTACTAATGCTAGAATTCAGTTTTGGTTAGGCACAAAATACTGATCTGCTGCACTTCATTCTTCCTTTGCTCTAGTGCTGCTGCTCTATCACATACCAGACTTGTATTCCTACTTCCACACTTATCTCTTCTTTTCTTCACACTTTCTATTATCTCATTTGTACACGCACCTTCATATTGAAATCCATTTGGTATATATATCTGCATCAAGGATTTCAACAACTTTATAGTCAGCAACCAGAATACTAAAGATATTTACAAATTACTAATCTGTCGGCTGAATCCATGCTTGATATGTGATGCATATCAAAATCATAGACATTGAAGTCATCAATCATGTTAGCCAATATTGTATGATCCCTCAAATAGCTTGATCAACATCAATTACTCATCTGGATTGAATTCTGATACTTTGCCGGTCAGTTCTTCCTCAGTCTGCTCTGCCTGTTTGGAACCCAACACTCAGATGCTCATTTTTTTTCCATGTTTTATCATCGGAGGCTCAATCTTTGGAATATAGTAGTCATGATACTCCTCTTGACTTGTCTAATTCCACAACTTTCTGAGTTAGACCATCTGAGAGATCCAGACATGATTGTCGGACCTTGTTGCATGCTTTGTTCTTGTTCACTAGACCAAAACAATCTTCAATTTGACTTCTAGTATAGGCATACTATGTGTTGCGGATGTGTGGGATAGACTTTGTTGCCATCAATGACAACACTCATGAAGCCACTTAGTGTCTCTTGCCAACAGTTATAACACGCTCGTGTTATGATGAGCATAACTGACAATTCACGTGCCAATTGTATTTGCTTGAAAGTTTCTTAAGCCTTTTCAACAAATCCATTTTTTTCATATCTTGCAATCATTGCATTCCATTATAGAACATCTTTTTGAGGTGTTACATGTCTACAAGGGTAGCTGCACTTCCTATCGCCTCTCTCTCTATTTCTCTCCCCTGTCTACGTCCTACCCTTTCTCTGAGTCTCTACTTCCCTCCCCTCTCTACGTCCTACCCTTTATTTGAGTCTCTACTTCTCTCCCCTCTCTACCTCCCACATTCTCTCTCACTCTCTTCTTCCCTCCCCTTTCTACCTTCTACTATCTCTCTCACTCTCGACTTCCCTCTCCTATCTACCTCCTACCCTCTTTCTGAGTCTTTGCTTTCCTTGCCTCTCTACCTCCTACCTTCTCTCTCACTCTCTTCTCCCCCTCCCTCTCTACCTCTTACCCTCTCTCTCACTTTCTAATTCCCTTCCTTGTCTAACAACTACCCTCTCTCTCAGTCTCTGCTTCCCTCCCCTATCTACCTCCTACCCTCTCTCTCTTCTTCCTTGCCCTATCTACCTCCTATGGTCCTCTCCCACTCTCTACTTCCATCCTGTCTCTACCTCCTATCCTCTCTCTCACTCTCTACTTCCCTCCCCTCTATACCTCTCCTCCTCATTCTTCCCATCCAAATAAATTTCATAAATTATCTTGTTTCCATTTCATTAAATCCCAATTTATATCATCATCCATCTTTACATGTCCTATTTTTCTTACATTTCCATGTTCTTTGTTGACAAGGGAGAGCGAGAGGGAGGAAAAGGGAGAGAGTATGGAAATGGAGGGGAGAGAAACTTGGGAGAGATACCTAGTGATAGGGGGAGAGAGAGAGAGAGATAGAGAGTCCTAGTTTTCTTGTTTTCGAGAGAGAGAGAGAGGGTGGGTCAAGTTTATGAGTTTAGGATTGCTTAAGTTTAGGGTTTAGGGGAATCATTTAGGGTTTAGGGGTTCAGGGCTGCTTAGGTTTATGGTTTATGGTTTAAGGGTTAGGATTTAGGGGCATTATTTAGGGTTTAGGGGTTTTAGGAGAGAGAGAGAGGTTTAGACTTGCTCAGGTTTAGGGTCATTAGTTAGAGTTTATGAGCTTAGGGTTGATTAGACCTTTAGGGGCATTATTTATGGTTTATGAGTTTAGGGTTGCTCAAGTTTAGGGTTTTGGGTTTTGGGTTAAGGTTTAGGGGAATTATAAATAAGGTTTAGGGGTTTATGATTTCTTAGGTTTATGGTTTAGGGTTTAGGGGTTAGGGTTTAGGTGTTAGGGCTTTAGGGTTGCTCAGGTTTAGGGTAAATAGGGGTTAGGGTAAATAGAGAGAGAGTATGTGAGGGGATCAATAGATATTGGGAGAGATATAGGGAGATAGAGGTTTAGATTTGCTTCTAGGGCTTATGGTTTAAAGGTTTGGGGTTTAGGGTTGCTCATTTTTAGGGTTTAGAGGTTATGGGTTAGGGTTTAGGGGCATTGTTTAGGGTAACTTAAGGTTTATGTTTTAGGGGTTAGGTGTTAAGGTTTAGAGGTTTAGGTTAGGGTTTAGAGAGAGAGAGGACCGATAGCCTAAGATATTGAGGAAACTGAGGGGAGACATAGGGAGATTGAGGGTGAGGGACATGGCTAGAGACATAGGCAAAGAGATTGAGAGGTAGAGGTATGATAGAGACAAAGAGATAGGGTTTAAGGTTGATCAGATTTAGGGTTGATCAGGTTCAGGGTTTAGGGGTTAGAAGTTTAGAGAGGGAGAGATATGGAGATATACAGTGAGGGACATGGCCAGAGACATAGCCAGAGAGATTGAGAGGTAGAGAGATGATAGATACAAGGAGGTAGGGGTTTAGGGTTGATTGGGTTTAGAGTTTAGGGGTTAGGAGTTTAGAGAGGGAGAGATAGGGAGATAGAGGTGAAAAGGACTAGATTAGGAACGATTTGGGATTGATTAGAATGGTTTTAAGGATGGTCTGAAGTGGTTTAGTGCTGATTAGGGAATTATTAGAATGATTTAGGAATAGTTTAGGAATGGTATTTGAGATAAAATCCAAGTTGATTGGAAAATGATTAGGGATGAAGTTAAATTGATTTGGATGTGATTTGGGATGGTGTGAAGTGGTTTAGGGCTGAGTAGAAGTGGTTTAGGGATGATTAGAGATTAAATTGAATGGATTAGAGATGATTTGGGATTGATTAGGAATGAATTTAGTTGGAATGGAAGCTTAATGTTTTCATGTTTTCACGTTATAGAGATTGGGAGAGATAGGGAGATAGAGGTTTAGGTTTGCTTCTAGGTTTTATGGTTTAGGGGTTAGGGGTTAGGGTTTAGGGGCATTATTTAGGGTAACTTAAGGTTTATGTTTTAAGGGTTAGGGGTTAAGGTTTAGAGGTTTAGGTTAGGGTTTAGAGAGAGAGGACCACTAGCCCAAGATTTTGAGGAGACTGGGGAGAGACATAGGGAAATAGATGGTGAGGGACATGGCTAGAGACATAGGCAGAGAGATTGAGAGGTAGAGGGATGATAGAGACAAGGAGATAGGGTTTAGGGTTTAGGGGTTAGGAGTTTAGAGAGGGAGAGATATGGAGATAAAGGGTGGGGGACATGGCCAGAGACATAGCCAGAGAGATTGAGAGGTAGAGAGATGATAGAGACAAGGAGATAGGGGTTTAGGGTTGATCAGGTTTAGAGTTTAGGGTTAGGAGTTTAGAGAGGGAGAGATAGGGAGATAGAGGTGAAAAGGACTAGATTGGGAATGATTTAGGAATGATTAAAATGGTTTTAGAGATGGTCTGAAGTGGTTTAGTGCTGATTAGGGAATGATTAGAATGATTTAGGAATTGTTTAGGGATGGTATTTGAGATGAAATCTAGGTTGATTGGAAAATGATTAGGGATGAAGTTAAATTGATTTGGATGTGATTTGGGATGGTGTGAAGTGGTTTAGGGCTGAGTAGAAGTGGTTTAGAGATGATTAGAGATGAAATTGAATGGATTAGGGATGATTTGGGATTGATTAGGAATGAATTTGGTTGGAATGAAAGCTTAATGTTTTCATGTTTTCATGTTATAGAGTTTGGGAGAGATAGGGACATAGAGGTTTAGGTTTTCTTCTAGGTTTTATGGTTTAGGGTTAGGGGTTTAGGGGTTTAGGGTTACACATTTTTAGGGTCTAGGGGTTAGGGGTTAGGGTTTAGGGGCATTATTTATGGTTTAGGGTTTATGTTTTAGGGGTTAAGGGTTAAGGTTTAGAGGTTTAGGTTTATGGTTTTGGTAGAGAGGCGAATAGGGAGATACAGAGGAGACCGAGCTTGGGAGAGATATCTCTGTCTCCTCTATCCCTCTCTCTAACTATACCTACCTTTGCTTCTAGGTTTTATGGTTTAGGGACCTTAGGGGTTTAGGGGTTTAGGGTTGCTTCATGTCTCCCTATCCCCATCTTTGTCTCCTCTATCCCCATCTCTCCCTTTCCCTGTCTCTATCTCCACCTATCCTCTCTATCTCCATGTCCCTCTCTATCTCTCCATGTCTCCCAATCCCTCTTTATATATAGGATAGAGAAATGAAGAGAGAGAGAGAGAGACTCTCTCATGTAGATAGAAGGTTACCTTTATTTTATCATGCTTCCCATAATGCACTCACGTTATAACACAAGCACATTATAACGCGAGCACATTATGGGAAGCATGGAAAATGGTAAAAAAGCATGTGGGATCCGTGTTTCAGACCCCACATGCATGTTATTCCTGCTTTTCATGAGTATATTGGAAAAAAAATGCTTTTCATGTTGGTGGACTAATTGAGAATCATTTTTATATGAACCCACCACCTTTTTTTGTTTTTTCAACATAGAAGAAGTGATTTTTAATGTTTTTGGAGAAAATTTGATTATTTAAACTAAAAGTTTCATGTTTCATGTGTGATTTTGTTTCAAAAGTAATTACCATTGATATATAGATTGAATTTGATGATATATCTTTGATTTTTACGTAAATTTTACTAATCCTATTCTAGAATTATATAGAATTCATAATCAAACTTGAGAAAAACAAGGATTTGAGGATTTTAAAGCCATCTTTTGGAGAATTGGTCAACTGTAATATCAAATTCTAAGGTATGTTCAATTTTAATTCACATATATATATGTTCTTATGTTCTTTATGTCTTTAAATGTCTTTATGTCTTTATGTTTTTTATGTTCTTTATGTTCTTCTTGACATATATGTGTCTAGGTATATCAGTTAGTTTAGTCAAAGAGACTTCAAATTCTTTATGATTCCACCTTGTTTCGGCCCTTCATTCCTGTTGGTTATTTTTCCTAGACTGGATGCTTCTTCCCAGGTATCCCTACAAGGTAGCCATCATTGATCAATAGGATTCTCGGGCCAAGGGCCAACATTATAGGAGATAGACTCTATAAATATCTCCTCTTCTTCTTGAGGCTCTGCAGAACCAAGGGGGTATTCCCTATTCAACACCTATGACACATGCACATTAACTTACTTGGATGTTGATACAAAGCAGATAAATCCTCTCTTATGCAGACCAAAACTATGAGATGAGTGCAAAGGGGCTAGCTTTGGGCCTATATTCAGTTGTAGACAAAGGATTTTGGATCCTAAAACTACTTCTAAAGTCCTAATGGTTGTGTATGAAGTTTGAGTTTGATTTGTATTTGGATGCAAAACTAGGACCCTGGGCTATAACATCAATACAAGACTGGATCGATGCCTATCCAGGGCTTGGAGTCAATAGACATACACATGTGAATGGCTAGCATAAACATATACCAAAGACTAGATATCAAGGGCATTTTTAGTATCTACCTTATAGATACTTCCCAAAATAGAGTATCCTGTTATCTCTACTTACTGATATCCCTATTACAATATCTTCTTCCCAAAACTTGATCTAAAACGTTTAATCTACTGCTTGAGCAGAAGTAAGAAATCAAGCATTCAACACAACAAACCTATATTCTAGAATCATAAACACCCCTCAAATGCTTAGATTCATAAGAAGAAAACATTCAATTTGGAGACAGATAACAAAACACATGCAATATAGCATTACTCATTTAAATCAGCATGATATCAATAGATTTATGTATGAAAACATACAACATGAGACTCAAAAACTCACAAAAAAATCCAGAACAAGGCCACCAATGAAGTTGTATTGTATCACAGCACCAAAAATCTGTCCATTTTTCAACAACAACAAAATGAGTGACACAGTCTGCTTAATACAGCAAGAAAGTGTACTTGGCAAATTAATTACATGGCACATCAAAAATTCTGCAAGGTACCGTGCACTACAAAATGGCACCCAAAATACCAAGGGTAGCAGGCAGAAGGAATGGCGACGAGGAGCTGGACTCGAGCCCTGTGCTGCCACTTGGGGACATTCCTCATAAAACTAGTAGTTGGCCCGTCACTCAATCGATCGCACCTCTGCATTCTGCCATTAATGATTTAGCTACCCACGGGATGCAGCAACGAACACATCTGAAGTTTTCCCACTCAAAAATTGACTGCAGACACAAGGAAAATCCATCGTTGAAGGTTCAAAACCTGACCGTTGATCTGTATTCCATCGTTGAGATTAGACGGCCCAAAAACTAGCAGAAAAGCCAAGAACCAATGATCACGTGCCACGTAGGTACTCCATGTTCCTATCATTGACTTTTTCATCCTCTCCACTTTATCATTTCGCCCTTGTATATGCATGAACAAATGCATATACAATCATCACTATTCACATTTCAAAATCCTCTATATATGCAAAATGCATATACATACAATAGCTTAATATACAAGGTGGACCCCACGCCAGTTTAGAACAAATTGAAAAAACTACTTGGGTCTAGCTTGTATCCTTTTCAATGCACATCGGCTTGTATATCAGCATATACAATCACCTTATACAACCCACGGACCTCAAATTACCATTCGCTGTATTTGACTCCTCCTTCGCGTTCAGGTTGTATATCTTTGTTTTGTATATCGAGTTGTATGCTGCATATACAAACCCAATATCCATGTTGTGGACCCCAAACTTGTATGAAGCATCTTGGAATTCTATTCGGGTTCGGAATGTATCTTTTCACTCATATGTTTTTAATGTATGTCAGTACACATACAACTACCATTTTATACAATTGGTGGGCCCGACCCATTTTCTCTCTCCTTTGCACATTTCATTGCACATCACATATACAAATGCAATGTACAAGCCGAACTTCACCACAATTAAAAAGCACATTTGAAATATTTTGGAACCCGGCTTGTACATTTGTGAATGCATATCTCCTTTGTATATCGACCATATACAAACTCACTTGTACATACCTGCGGGCCCCACCAATTGTATCTTTGCTACTTTGTATAATTTCTTGCATGTGACCCTTGTATCTAATCGTTGTATGTCCAAACATACAAACCAAATATACAAGCAGCCTAATATACAAACAGGGAATATTCCTAGAATCTTTAATGTATATTCCGCCCTTGTACATTTTACTTTTGAGCCCAATATGCATTTAGAAATGCATACAACTGCAGAATATTCCTGGGAATCTACGAAAGATTCCCCCTTGTATATGCAAACTCGATATGCATTAAAAATGCATATAATTCCTTTTTTTCATGATTTTTTGGAAGCCGATTAAAATTTCACAAGCCCGCCAACATACATTTGCACTTACATATACAAACACTTAACATTTTTCTTATGTGCGATAGGAAAATGCAGTAAAACATTTCACAGGGCTGGTCAACCTATGAACACTAAGCACAAGGATGAAACTTTGTAACCAGGAACCCGCCACAGAAGGTCACCACCAAAATAGAAAAGACAATGCAAGGCCCCAAGACTCAAAAATTTCAGGGTTTGAATGAAAAAACCTGCAAATACTCAAGCTTAAAACCCTAAACATAAATGAGTACTAACAATTCCTTTATTTCACCTATTTTTAATCTATACAAGAGAAAAACATTATCAAATACTCCATAAAATAATTTTATTGAACAATTGTTAGTCATACTCATATTCGAGTGTATACATGGAGCCAAAATTGATTTTGGAAGAATCTTAATTTTTGCCCTACGATGACATAAGATGATACAAAGGGAGTTACAAGGAGATAAAACACTAAAAAGGAGGTTTTCATGAGTGTAGGATAGTCATGTAAGTCTATATAATAGTCCACTATCATGTAGTCTATATATAACCCTATTGCCATGTATGATCCTCCTTGCATTTGAAGGTCATTTTACAATGCTATGAAAGTTATAATTTATTACAAAGTGGTCCTTCTTATTGCATCTATGTACAATGAAATTCATACATTTATACACTATTTACAATCAATGTGTAAAGAGTTCTCTTCCTACAACTATGCACATGCTACAACTGATATAAGAGTTTGTGCACATTACAACAATGAAAACCATCACTGTTAAATACTATAACATTCTACAAGTCATCTATGTTACATGCTACAACATTTATGTTACTATGGAACACAAATGTGCATGCTTACAACACCCAAAACATGTCATCGTTCTAGCTCTGACATTCTCTATTTTCCTTACATCCTTTCTTGACCTCCAAGTGGCCATACTTCTCATACTAACCCATAGTGAGTGAAACGTACTACTTGCTTTCTCTACAAGTGAAAAACTTGAACAGAACTCAATCCATAGGAAAAACTTGGAGTGCTAATCAAATGCCCGTACAAATGAAAGCAACTCACACTTATCTCCTTTGCAAATCATGTAAATACTCTATCCAAGTATCATTACATACTAACATCATTGAATTAATCACAATCCTATAGTTACCTATGAATAAGTTCAATATAATGACCTTGATACCCTCTAGGTGTTCCATACTCATCATGCATTAACGCATGGTCATGAGGTTTACTTCTCTCTTTTTAGCTCATGGAGACATTTCCATCCATATGTTAAAAGAATGTGTTCCTAGTGTTGTGGCTTAGGTGCGCGACCCTCAACCCCTCCCTTCTCGGGCCCACGCGGTCTCTGGCTAACCTCTCCGGTGGTGCCCTCACTAACAGTTTGAGCTTTTGGTGTAGTGGTAGCCGGTGTAGTGTTAACAAATTGGCGACTCTGTTGGGGAGGGGTTCAATTCTCGGATGCGCACTACTCGCCTCGTGTCCGTCTATCCCATGTCGAACAGCTCGGCTCAGGGGGGTATGTTGTGGCTTAGGCCTATGACCCTCAACCCCTCCCTTCTCGGGCCCACGCGGTCTTTGGCTAACCTCTCTGGTGGCACCCTCACTAACAGTTTGAGCTTTTGGTGTAGTGGGAGCCAATGTAGTGTTAACAAATTGGCAACTTTGTTGGGGAGGGGTTGAGGGTTTTTTTTCTTTTGCTTTATTTTTGGAGATGGTGGCAACTTTTTGGTTCCCCATCTCCTTGCATTTACCTTGAAGCAATCATGCAATTCTTGATAAGACCATTTGACTCTTTTCTACTCAAAGGACTCAAAATTTTCAAATTAGCATGATCAAATTTGACAACACCTAGCAAACAAATTTATTGATAAGGAGTAAGATTATGATGGCTAAAATACACCTCCATTTGATATATCAACTAGTTCAACTTCTCAAGGCTAATCTTTTAGATATTTATTATATTTCAATCTTGTCTTTAGCCTTGAGAAAACTCCATGTGGATGACTGTCCTTGCTCTAGTTCAATTTTCACCATTTCTTCTTCTTCCTCAAGCTTAAGCATTCCTATTTTCTCATCCATTCCTTGCATGAAGCTCTCAATCTAGTATATCTTCCCCACTAAATTGTAGACCCCAACCACATATTCTCCAAGTCTTCTAAAACATTCATAACCTTCCTTCTTTTCTTCTCTATCCATTGTTCTTATAGCCCTATTCCACTACCTTGTTATTATTTTGGGTTCATAAGGAACTAAGCTCTTATTACCTCTTGACTTTTTCTATGGCATAAACTATCTAAACCTTAATAAATCAAATAGAAACCTTAGGCTCTAATTCCACTTGATCCATAAACCATTATATTTCTAATATAATGACTCATCAACTATGGATTTCTTGATTAACTCTTCTTACAATCTTAGAAAACTGCTCTTAAATCTATTGAAACACCTATAGTAGTATGAAATTGGAATTACAATAAGGAAATGATAAAACAATAGATAACACACACAAGAAAATAGATCAAATGACACAAATATTCCTATAGAGAAAACTTAAGATAGGTAAAAAACTCTAGGAAGGGTATGCCTTAAACATCCCATCACTAGCATGTGTTAATAAAAGAAGCACAATGTCATTATAATGGTATTTTAGAGTATTACAATGAAATCTTCACACTCCTCTACCTCCTTTCTACCCCTACAGATATACTTGAACTCTGCCTACCTTCCCTTTGATTGAATCAACTAAGAGATTCACATCCTAAGCTAACCAAACTTCTCAAATGTCACAATGTTCATCTTTTATTCCCACTCTAACAACTCTACTCCAAGGAATATACATGGTCACTTTTGGAATGGAAATGGTTAAACATTTACAACTATCCCAACTTGCCACAAGTTATCCATACAATCTTTCTCTTTAGTCCAATAATTGGTAGTAAAACATGTCAACAATATTTTGTTTCCCTATATGCATCTATATTCATGGCCTCATAAAAATCAATGATAGAACTACAAATAAAAAATAGACTACATCTTATGGTTTTTTCCTCTCTATCACTATGCATGTGATAAAAACATTATCAAACATGACATTTTCTAATTCAATGGATAGTCAATGAACAAAATCATCTTTTATCTCACCAACATGCACTTTGATGGAAACATATATACTTTAGTAACATCATATACCTTCCAACAACACTTTGGTAGCACACTTGATCTTAAAAAACACTTCAAATGAAATTGAATTCACTTCAGCAACTTAGTAAATCTTGAACAACTCTTCAATAGAGATTTACGATGCTTTGAAAATTTGTTCAATCTTCAACAACATACTAATACCAATACTCGCCTAAAACAAGTGTTGAATGGATTAATCTCTATAGAGACCATGGTAGTGTTTTAGACAATTGCCAAGAATTTAAAATAAACTTTCCTCCAATCATGAACTCAATATATAGTTATTCTGACATACAATACATTTGTAAATGGAGCATGTGGTTGTTTTATAATGCTACTCAAACATGTGCCCTTCTTTAGAACCTTCTCTAGCTAAACCATCAAAATCAATTTTAGATTAGCAACACACTCTACATAGATACACACTTCTATATTAAAATTAGCTCCACCAAACAACCTATATTTTCTACCATAACTTTAGTAAGGTCTCCTACACCTCTAGTAAAAACCACAAAGTGTAATTCACAAAGATTATTGCCACATCATCTCAAGGGTGTCACTATATAGACTTTATATAGTGTGGTTGATGTGGAAACCAAGATTGCACACACAAGGTTTGTGATATATTGTCATCTACCAACTCACTAGGGACATTCTAATTATTAATTTAGATCAATAACCATCTAGAGATGCTTGGGTTAAACATAGGATTTAAATAGATTTTTTAATGGTAAATCTTGACCAAAGGGTGACTAGTTCAAATTAGGGCCACCATTTTTGGTGAATAGGACAAGCTATAAGAGAAACTAAATCACCACATTTAAATAAAAAGATAAACACTAGTTAAATCACTCAAGCATTATTTTATTAAATTATTAAATTGAATTGTTTTTCCATAGTAAATGATGCATGATTAGAGCCTAATTGCCTAAAGTTTATAATACATATTACATAAATATTATTAAAAATATAAATCATATCCACCATTAATATTACATTCTTATTTATTTTGGGAGCCATATCACCATTACTATCAAAGTCCCACTTTCTTTTAGGGTCATGTTTGCTTTGAAATTAAAATTTGAAGGGATTTACCACTTAGAAATTGTATTTAATTAGGTTTTCAAGGGTTATGTTGTGGTCTATTCATGTAGGCTAATCTATTTACAAGCCTCACAACCTCATGCCAATAACAAGACCATCAAATAGGACTTTCCAATATTGTGTTGTGATGAACAACACTCTCACCGTTATTGTCATTATCTCCAAAACCCAAGGAATACAAGGCCCCAAATATAATGTTTATGAAGAATATAGGTAGCATAGAGTTTAGGTACTAATATTAAATTTTTAATGTTTGCATGGATAAGAAACTAAGATCTTTTCTACAATATGTGACATGTATTCACTTTTTAGTTCATGTAATGCTTGGAATGGCTCTTCTGGTGTTGTTGTTACAAGATGAGGTGTGAATAGGACTACTCGCCTATGTGATCATAAGATAAATCATGGTGATTCATGAATTGATTCCATGTGTGATAAACTTTAGTTAGTTTATAAAAGGATTTTCCTTGGTTATCTTCAATTTTTAGATAAATTTTGTAGAAAAAAATATCAAAATAAATAAACTTACATTACTTAATCTTTAAGTCCTTTCCTCCCTAAATATGTGATGAGATAAATCATCATTTAACACCATTAACTTCCTTTTTAATATTAAAACTATGATTTCATTTTGGGAGGTAATAATCACATGCCATTTAAAATATTTACCCAACCCAAAAAAGTTTGGGCTATTTAATTATTTATTGATCAATGGTTGATATTATAAACAAATAATTGAATGACCCAAAAGAAATTATAGGTTGGAAAAAGATTTTAATTGAAATGTACTTATTACATCCTAGAATGAAATCATAACCATCTAATCAATAGGGAAATATAAAGTGTAGATACATTCATAGTCTAGAGTTTAATTGTTATGGCATGAGATTTTTAAAATGTTTAGTCCATGTGTGTTCCAATGCCTTCCCAATAGTAGATTTCTTGGACCTTGGGAGGGGGAATTTCCTCCTCAAGCCCTACGAGGGGGATGTTGCACTCTTGACCCATGTAAGGGGTCTTAACCCTTGACCTTGCTAGTGGTTTCTACCCCTAGGCCCCCACTTTGGTATTATGAAAAAATAAAATAATATATAGGGGGACTACACTACCCAGCTATGTAGATATGATGGACACACAATTTTGATAACATTTCATAGTTAGCCTAGTTTAATAATTTATATTTCTATATGAAAAATATT
The DNA here is from genome assembly GCA_027924645.1 of Cunninghamia lanceolata. Lineage (NCBI taxonomy): Eukaryota > Viridiplantae > Streptophyta > Pinopsida > Cupressales > Cupressaceae > Cunninghamia > Cunninghamia lanceolata. The sequence continues at coordinate 37,733,761 of BSBN01000391.1, read as the reverse complement.
TTAAAAAGGAAGGATTCACCATGGTAATTAATGAACTTAGCTAGTACTCACTAGGATTCACCAAAATTTTACACAAATTTCTAGTTATGTGCATAAATTTACCAAGAAAAATATTTTTTTTTGAAAAAGGAAGGATTTTCCATGAAATTAATGCACTTAGCTAGGATTCACTAGGATTTTATAAAAAAAACTAGGCATATTTTCTTAAAGTTAGGATTGATAGGAAATAGTTCCACTTTTATAGGAGTCAATTCAACTTCCTTCTGACTCTTGGCCTCCATAACATGAATCTTTGCAATTTATATATACATCTATTACATAGGTTGTGAATAGGAATTCACTCAAGCAAATGGATAGGTAGATAATATAAGATAACAACCATACTTAAGGACCTATGCTATGTAAATAATAGACAATGAAATAATAACACATTTACTATATTGATTCTATATATCTCTATTTTATTTCTCTAATCTATCTTATAAGCTTATGCATATGCATACAACCTCATCTAAATCCTCTTCTAGAGAGTTTCCCATTAGGATTAAAAGTTAAAACATAGATGAATGGTATTAGAGTGGTTCATCTTCAACTTACATGTCTTATTGTATGTGATCTAAGTACCTAATCCTCAAGATCAACACTTGAGATGCATTAGACTACTTGTTGACCTATTTCAAGATGGCCAAACCCATGCAAGAGATGACACATGCAATGATCAAGAGTGAAATAGAAGAATCACTCATAGATCAATTATGAAAATTCCTATTCAACCAATTTTTAGAGGTCCTCAACTAGGTTGTGTTAGGATTAAGATGCCATCAACCTTGTAAATGTTATGTATTTAATTACTCTTAATATTATTTTGTAAATGTATTCCATAAGTGATGTGAGATCCATTGAATGCGGTAAATATTTATTTACAATGATAGTTATTTATGATATTTATAGGGATAGTAAATAGGTAAAAGGTAGGTTTCCAAGTTTATTAAGGACTTATGATGGATGTAAGAGCATCTTCTATTATTAGTAGGAATCAACTATTTTTGGGATGTATTAGCAAAGCATCTTATGACAACCTATAAGAAGGTGTAAGAAGATATTTTAGCTTATCATTGACCATTCCCAAGGTGGGAATGGGATTTTGCCAAAAAATGAATGCTACATGTGCACGAAGGTGGTTATGACATGTGTAAGAGTGTCATTAATTCCTTATTTTGTAACCTCCTAATGTGGTAATTGGATTTTCCCAAGTTTGGGAACCATATTCTAGTGACTTCTTCTGTAAGCTTGTATTTCCCTTAAGGAGTGTAGATTATGAATTGTATGTTTTTAGGTACATAGATGTAGATTATATTATAATCTCATTTGAAGATAATATAGAATTGTCCTCTTTTTGGTGTATTTTTTCCTAGAAGGGTTTCTCCATGTAAATCACTATCATGTGTAAATCTCTTGATTTTTTTTATTTCTTTTATTGTCAATTTACATGTTTTATCTCGATTTAGAAATTCTATGGATTAAGTTTTAGATTTGTAACATTATTTTAGATTTCTATATTGTAGTGTCTTGCCTTAATTTCTAACATTTGGTATTAGAGCTTGACCAACCTTGCTTCTTAGGTGAAAGAGTGAAAGTTTTCTATGCTATAGTGCTATTTTTGGTTAAATTTGTTTTGTAGATTTATATGTGAAATCCATGGTTACATTTACATCTTGGTTGGATATTCAGAAGTTCAATGGAACTAATTATGAGTTGTGGATGTTGAAGATGGAAGATCTCCTTGAAGAAAGGGATCAATGGTTGGCTGCAATAAAAAAAAGAAACCTGTATGTGAATGCTTCTGGATTTGACTATGTTACTTCTTATATATATATATATATATATATATATATATATATATATATATATATATATATATCTTTTTAGGTTATGTTGCTTCTCTTAGCATTGTCTTGTGTTCGTTCTTATATTTGCATATTTATTCCTTTACATTCTTCAGTCCTCTTTATTCATTTATTTGTATTCTAATAAATTGTTCTAGGTCATTTACTTATTTCTCTTCTCTTTTTAATTTTCAATGTTTTATTAATTTATATTTATTGTTTTGGTTTCTTTCTTATTTCTTTCGCTAGTTACCTTTTTTCATTTATTTGTAATCTAATTTTGTGTTTTAGGTCATTTACTAATTTCTCTTTATTTTTAATTCTCCATGTTTTATTAATTTATATTTGGTCTCATTTTTTCATTCATATTTATATATAATTATTACACTTATGGCTCACATATTTTACCCTCTATATTTTTTTTGTTTCTAGATATTTTTTTTTCCTATATATTTATTTGGTTATTTATTGTTTTCAAATATATTTATTAATATAAATGAAAACATTTTTTCCTTCATGTATTTTTTGATATTTAATTATGTATATCATCTTCCTCTTTACATTTTTACATATATTATCTAATTTATTTTTTTATATAGTAAGGTTTTGATATTATCTATTTTATCTTTTCTCATTTTTGTTTTTTATCTCCTTAGCTAGTTGGTTTTTTATGTGGATTTTTAACTTGTGATTTTTTGGTTTTATTCTTTTATGTTATTGTGTTCATAGAGCTCTCTGTGGCCTGTTTGTATGTTTTTGTCTCTATTTTTTTCTCTTTTCTTCATTTCTTCAGATGAGTTGGTTGTTCTCCCCTTCCCCGAGACATCCCTTGGCATCCATGTCCCCTCTACCTCCCACTTTTTTATGGTGCTTTGGTCTGCAATTTATCATTTGTTGTTCTCCTCTCTTGCTCTCATTCTCTTGATGATCGATCACTGAGCGTGATCCGAATTGTTGAGTAAAAAGAAGTAACACAGTCAAATCCAGAAGCATTCACATACAACATCATGGACTGTGGAAAACTAATGATTTATAAAAAGAAACCTAATAAAATAGATCAAAATGAGTGGGATAAGTTGAACAAGAAACTATGGGGGACAATTTAAATTTGTCTTGTAGATTTAGTTCTACTTAATGTAGTTGAAGAGTCCACTACATATTCTCTATGGAAATTTTTGGGTGAGATCTACCAAGACAAGAGTTTGGTAAATAAATTATATTTGAAAAAAAAAGATATTTTCCCTAAAAATGAAGGAAGGTGATTTGATTGTTGAGAATTTAAATACCTTTAATTTGATTTTAAGTCAATTAGCCTTTGTTGATGTTAAGATTGAGGAAGAAGATAAATAGCCAAAGTCATGGGAGAATTTCATTCTTTCTACTAGTGCTAATCTCAAATATCCCAAGCTGGATGCTCTTGTTGCAATGTTACTGTCATAGGAAATGAGAAAGAAAGATATGGATATCTCACTATATGCTCTTCACATCCAAGGAAGGTCCAAGGAAAGAGGTGGATCAAAAGGAGAACAAAAGGGACCTAAAGACAAGTCTAAGGGTAGATCTAAAACTCTTGGTAAAAAGAATAGTGTGAAGTGCTAGAAATGTAGAAAGAAGGGACATCTTAAGAATGAATGCATAAATAAAAAGAAACAGTGGAATTCCTCTATAGAAAAGTCCAAAAATAGATGATAAAGTCTTACTTTCTATATGTAGTATTGTTTCTAATGAACATTGGTTGGTTGACTCAAGATGCTCATATCATATGACTACTCACAAGGAGTGGTTTTCCACATATGATGAATATGATGGAGGTGAAGTCTACCTTGGGGATAATAGTTCATATCTAATAGTTAGATGAGGAAAGGTACAATTGTGTTTCATTGATGGGAGGATAAAATTCTTCCCTAGTGTTTTACATATTCCTAGTGTAATATGTGAAAATGTGATCTAATAAACAATTTTGTGCTTTCTAACTAGAATAATTTCCATGGATATTACATTTGAATCTAACTAGCTTTAAAACAAGAGTATTTTTCCTCTATCTAAGTAGGAAGATCCAACTAACTCCATCCAAATCCTATGGTTGCCTCAGACTTAGAAAATGACTATTTTATCTAGACTAAAGCATAAAGGAATAGTGATAAAATTATACTTTTTGGAAAATAGGATACTGAATCATAATAATATTTTTAGAACTAAAAAGATGGGTGAAAGAGGCACCTAGCACCAGAAGAGGGAAGCCTCTGTCTAGGATTCCAATGCATCATGTGGACTTCTACACATCATGTTGTCTTCTGTATGATAGGAAATTAAAGAAAAGAACCTATGGATTTCTTTATCTAACCTAACAAGTTATTGAACCTACACATAAAACTATTAAAGAGGCCCAATAGCATACTAGATGACAAAATATATTGAATAACACATTGAAATAATTAATTTGAAAGATGAAAAAATTGAAAGAAAGAGAGAGAGAGAGATGAAAAGGAGAAGACCAAAAAACCCATGTGTGGTTGAATATCCCCAAAATACCTACAACTATAAAATAAAGTAATTTTTTTTGGGGTTGTTTGGGGGCTTGCCTTCAAGTTGAGCCCCTATCTTGGTCTTTCAACCTCCATGGATAGACACTATGGAATAGATTGAAAATAAGCATGTACTCTTATCTCGTAAGTGCATCTACAAAGATAATAGTAGTGACAACAATAAAAAACTATGAGCATCATGTTACACATATAGTTCCTAAGGTTGTCATTGATGTCAACACTATCATGGATGTGTGATGGTGTTCATGGTTGGATGTCATGTCCTATCTAGGAGAGAAGATATAGTTCATGGTTGGATATCATGCCTTGATCAATGCATAGTTGAGTATGAAGTTATATTAAGATGGGAATTAGAAGCATCAATAAGATACATTAATATCGGAATTAGAAGTACTAAGATGATCATATGTGTTTTTGATGTTGGGAAGATTTTATTGGTAGCCTGAAGCATATTGTATGATCTCTCCTACTATCCCTAAGAATGCAAGTGTTGATACAAAGAAGGTTTGGCCTCTAGAAGTTGGTGAAAGTTTCTGATAGAGGATGACTACCTTTGAAGACTGTCTAGGAGATTGCTCCATATTTTCATTCTTTTCATATTGTGCCTCTATGGATTGGAATATAGCTTCATATAGTGTCAAATAATTTATCTTCCAAATTTCATGGTGTTTGGATTTCTAAAAGAGTGTTTTGTAGTTGACAGTGTGAAGACAGTGTTGTTTCTGTGAAGGTGTTCTTAGTAGGACAATGGAATGCTCCACATTCCTCCGCATTTGTAGTTGTGGCTATGCAATTCTAGAACTATGTTTAGGGTAATATGAAGGTGATAATTCCAAAGTTTCAGATCATTTGTCCTTCCACTGTGAAAGTTATGCATGATAGAGTACCGACATGTGTTTTGGCAGAGTAAGGTGGTGGTGAAGGCCTATTGGAATGTTCCAAATTCCTCTAGATATGAATGTTTTCCTTTGTAGTTTTGTGGACATGTTTCTAGATGTGTATTACATTTTTTCTTATATTTTCAAGTTTCTTGGTGATTTGCAAGCTCAGTTTTTAAATGATAGTATGTTGCAGTGTGTTTTAGATGACTTGTTATTTTCAAAGTTCATGGTTCAAGATGTGTGGCACAAAATCTTTGATGTGTGGAGATAAAGGAGTGTTTGGAGATGTTTCATGAGTCCTATAGACTCATCTAGAAGATTTTCATGAAGATCTTTCTTATTTCCAGTACCACACAATGTTTTCAAGTTACTATGGTTGTTATGCTTCAAGTTTCATATGTCTTTGCTTAAGGCTGTCCTACTTTTCAAATGAGCAGAGTGTACAGATGTAATTCCTTGATGTTTGATGCTATTCAAAGAATGTTTTGAACCTAGTTAAGCAATTTTTGATGTCTGAAAGAAATGGGTCAAGGATTCTGATGGTGTAGTGTGTAGCCTTTAGGACTTGTAATTTACATGTTTCATGTTGTGTGTAGTCTGGACGACTTGTAAATGTATTTTTCATGTTGTCTCTATTCGACAAGCAATGTAATCAATGTAATATCATGTATAAATTACAAATCAAATTGATTTAGGTGAGGTGTGATTGCAATGTGATTGATAAGGTTTGCAAACAAGAAAAGGAATAGAATGAATGCATTATGATGTGCGACTGAAGGAGAAAGAGTAGATGTGTTAGAAGCTATCTTGATTCATCTTGAAGATAATTTTGTGACAGGAGGGAAGTGAAGAGTTTGCCTAATTGAATCAATCATTAGAAGAAGCAGAAGTGCAATAATCAAAGGTGTGAACTTCAATGTCAGTGTTCAGGGAGTAGAAGGACTATCATACTGTAATGTTTTCTAAGTTTGTTCTCAATTCATCTAGGGTAGTTGCTTCCTTGGGAGTGACCCTAAAATAAAGTCTTCAAGGAGTTGTAGATTCCTTGAGAGTGACCCTAAATCAAAGTTATCAGGGAGTAGTAGCTTCCTTGGGTTGTAGCCCTAAACAAAGTTGTTATTTTGAGCTTCATATATTGTGAATTAATCCTCACCGTGGTTTTTCCCTTCTTGGGTTTTCCACGTATATTTAGTGTCATGTATTGATGTGTATTATGTTAATCTTTCATGTTTATGTTGATGTTGTAATGCTTAAGTTTTAATTTTGTTTGGAGGACTTGAAGTTTGATTTTTACTGATTCACCCCCCTCTCAGTATCTTGGTGTGTTCAACAATTGGTATTAGAGACAAGTTACTCAGAAGAAGCTTAAATGCTTGAGGAAGGTCTAGGGTGGCTCAAAATGGTTCTCTCAAGGTACCCATGTTTGATGGGATGAATTATTCCTTTTGGAATCTAAGGATGGAAAAATATCTAACCTATCTAGGGTATGGCATCTGACAATTAGTCAAGAAGGGCTACACTGCTCCCAGTAGTGAACCTAAGGATGCAGATGAGATTAAGTTGTATGAGAATAATGCCTTGGAAAAGTGATGCAGAGTGTACAGTGGAAGAGGAAACAATTGATCAACAAACTTATCGGTGAGAGGGTGGCCTATGTCTTGGTGATCTACTCCTATCGGCCAAATATACCCCGTCGACCACCTTTCAATTTCTCTTACTGATCTCCCAACTTTTCCCAATAACTCAACACAAAGCTTACTCTTCGGCAAGACTACTTACTATCAGCGAGTTTGAAAACTACTCTGCTGATACACACTGGTCACTTCAATATTACCCTCGAGCCATACTTTTCGGCCAGACTCTTCTCATTGGCGGAGTCTTCTAATCTCCTGCCGATACCTTGATGTCGGTTAAGTTTCCACTTGCCTTAACCATGGCGGTTAGACATGACCCTATCGGCCAGACCTTGATTGTTGGTGAAACTTTTAACTTGTCCACCAATGTCACAACTCTTCCCGATGACATATATCTTTGGTGTGACCTTTCTCGTCAGTGAGCACTTTGTATGTCTCCTTGATATGCCGATAGGCCAACTTGTATGTGCTTTGCCTAACTTGCTATCACTGGTGGACTAAATTTTCTTTAGTCTAATCTCACCGTTACGGCCAGTCACCTTTTGTATCTGAGGATAGATACATTCCCAACGTGCATTCTCAACATGCTTTTGCAATAAGCATACGCAATGTATATTCGGTGAAACAATGTGAAACTTATGTCGATATGTTTCTTCGGTGAGACTCCCTTCACTCTTCACCGATACATCTCCTATCGGTCTAACTCTGTTAATCAATCTAACTTTCAAAAGTCTCCCCGAGGGGTTGTGTTACGCCGATGGCAACTTTAGTTACTTTGTAACTCACAGACATCAACTAGTATATAGAGACAAAACTCGACAGAACGGAAAGGAGTCTACAATCCTCTCCAAACACTTGAGCACCCTGCCAATTTGGTCACTCCATAATAGCACTTTCCCTATTGTTTCAATGACTAGTCACATAGAGATGCCTAGTCAACTCAAGCCCAAACTCCTTGGATCCCTAGGTGTTGGTCCAAAACAATAGAAAACACAAAATGTACATTGTATTCCTCCATCACACTGAACATGAGAATCTTGGTTTCAGTGGATAGAGGAGATATAATCCATTATTTCACAGAACCCTAGTTCCTGGATTTTCAGACTAGTCTTTGCAAGAAGAATAATATCTTACAAACTACAACACTTCAAGACACTAGACTACTATCAAATGGAAACTACTTCAATGCCTAAATATTTCCAATCAGTTTCAGATGACCAACAATCCATATAGGCCGTACAAAATGACTGTTATAGAAAATTACTCAGAAAAGACACAATGTTTCAACACACCCAAAAATCTAGATCTTCATTCATTCATGCTTCTCTTTCCTGCTCAAGTTACATCATCCTTCGCCTACAAGAAGGCTTGAGATAGCGGTTTACATTCCTCCCAACCGTGCAAACTGATTTGAAAGTTAGTTATCCATTGGGTTTCTCCTAACACAAGAAAACTACATGTTTTCATTGTGTTATTACGTCACACTTTGACCAAAACATGGCCTACATAGGTCTAGTGACCAAATTGACACAAAGTACTTATTACAAACATGATGTGGATTAAAAAGCCTTATTGAAAACATAGAAATTCAAATGATCCAAGATTAGATCCACCATATAGAAGGTGCTCCTGCACCATACTCCCCCTGCAAGAAGAACTCAAGTCCCTTGAGTTGCCAACTGTTGGAGTGTCTTCCCATGCTTCAAAATGTCTACCTCACTCATCCATGTAGCTTTTGAATTAGGAAGATCCTACCACTTGACCAAGTACTCCTTATACACACCCTTCCTTATCTTTTTGACAACCTTAAAATTTAAGATGCATTCCAACTGTAAAGTCTTACTTGGAGGTAGATCTCTAACCCAATCTTCATCTTAAATCACAACATCTGATCCATCTTCAGCATTTAATGGAGGTCTAAATGGAAAAAGGTCTGAAACATTAAATATGGGAGAAATACCAAGACCAGATGGCGGTTCTATTTCATAAGCATTTGGACAAAAATTATGCACTATCTTGCACGACCCTATTTTCTTCATCAGAAGCTTTGCCTTGAACTGTACATCTCTCCTTTTGAGATCTGCCCTATCCTTATATTTGGAGACTGTCTTTTCCAACTGAACTCTGACTTGATCATGAACTGCCTTCATGGTGGCAGTAAAATCTTCTCCTAGAGTACTCCTCTTATCCCAACCTTGTAGGTCTTTGAGTTCAAGTGGTCCTCTTGGATGGAAACCATAAACAATTTCAAATGGACTCTTCCCAGTGCTTCTATTCACTGAATCATTGGAAACATACTCAGCTTGACTGATCACCAAGTCACATGCCAACCCATGTTGCTTGGTAAGGCATCTCAAAAGGTTTCCTAAGGACCTATTAACAACCTTAGTCTAACCATCAGTTTGGGGATGGTAGGCTGATGAGAAAGACAATTGTGTTCCCAATTTTCTCCATAAGGTCCTCCAAAAATGACCAACAAACTTGGAGTCTCTATCAGTAACAACTGAAAGAGGCAAACCATGGATTCTAACCACTTCTCTGAAAAAGAGACCAACAATGTGAGATGCATCAATTGTGCATTTGCATGGCACAAAATGAGCCATCTTACTAAATCTATCCACAATGACAAAAACACTATCCACACCCCTTGCTATCTTAGGAAGACCAAGTACAAAATGCATAGTAATGCTCTCCCAAGGCCTATTGGGAATAGGGAGGGGTTGGTACAATCCAACATTAGAAGACATACCTTTGGCCTTTTGACATATGGTACAACTTGCAACATATCTCCTTACATCTGACTGTACTTTTGGCCAATAGTAGAATCTAGTGACTTGTTCCAAAGTCTTGTCCAACCCAAAGTGTCCTCCTAAGGTTCCATTGTGTTTCTCTTTGATGATGTTATCCCTCATTGAACATTTAGGAACACATAGCAAACTATCTTTGAATAAGAGACCTTCTTGCAACACAAAATCTGATTATTCACCATGAAAAGTGTTAGCCAAACTAGCACAAACTTCATAAGCAGCATTGAAATCTACATCCTCCTTATATAACTCCCTCAAACAGTCTATCCCCATACTTTCTATCTGTACTTCATGTATGACAAGCATCCTTCTACTTAAATCATCAGCCACTTTGTTGGCAACACCCTTTCTATGCTTAATAGTAAAGGTATAGGCCTGCAATTGTTCCATCCACTTAACATGCCTATGATTCAACTTTTCTTGACTATTTAGAAAGCTAAGATCATGGTTATCAGTAAAAACAATGAATTCTTTGGGCAGAAAATAGTGTCTCCACTTTTTGAGAGCTTGCATCATTGCATGAAGCTCTATGTCATAGGTAGAATACCTTTGTTTAGCCTCATTCAACTTCTCTAAAAAAAATGCCACTGGATGTCCATCTTGACTAAGAATAGCACCTATTTCTTGCTGACTCGCATCACATTCCACTACAAAAACTTTGTCAAAATCTGGGAGTACCAATGTAGGCAATTCAGCCACTTCTTCTTTAACAATTCAAAGCTATCATCTGCTTGCTTTGTCCATTGAAATTTGCACTTCACTCCACCCTTGATGGTGTTAAGAATAGGAGCACTTATGTGACTGAATCCTCTAATAAACTTCCTATAAAAAGTTACCAAGCCATGGAAGCTTCTAACATCTCCCACTATCCTAGGAGTAGGCCAATTGAGAATGGCCTCAACCTTTGTGGGGTCCATCTTCAAACAACCATTAGAAATCACAAAACCTAGGTACACAAGTTCAGTTTTCATGAACTCACACTTATCCAAGTTGATCATCAACTTACTCTCATGCAACTTCTTCATCACTTGTCCAAGATGCTTCACATGTTCTTCTTTTGTCCTGCTGAAAATAAGTATGTCATCAAGATAAACAATTACAAATTTGCCAATGAATTCAACAAGTACCTCATTCATCAAACGCATGAATGTGCTTGGAAAATTACTAAGGATGAATGGCATGACAAGTCACTCATAGAGACCTTCATTTGTCTTGAAGGCAATCTTCCATTCATCTCCTTGCCTAATTCTGATTTGATGATAACCAGATTTCAAATCAATCTTTGAATAATAACATGACCCTCCAAGATAGTCCAAAAGATCCTCAATCCTTGGCATAGGGAACCTATACCTTATTTTGATCTTATTTATGTCCCTTGAATCCGTACATAGTCTCCACTTCCCATCTTTTTTTGGAGCAAGTACACTAGGGACTACACATGGACTAAGACTCTTTCTAATCAATCCTTTCTCTAAAACTTCTTGAATTTGTCTACTCACCTCTTCATTTTACTGTGGTGTCAATTTGTAGGCAGCCTTATTGGGCAATGTGGTAGCTGGGATCAAGTCAATTTGATGACTTATATCTCTCATGGGTGGTAAGAAGTTAGGAGTATCCTCTACCACAAGATCTTGGTACTTATCCAATAATTGTTGCACTTCTGGTGGAATCTCTTTCTACTTTTTGTCTTACTGACCTGATTCATTTTTAGGCTTCATTACCAAGGCATACCCTTGGGTATCCTTCTCCTTCATGAGGTGTAATAACTCTTTGCCACTAACCATCATGACATTGGTGTCATTACTCTTCTCTCCAATCTACTCTTGCATAGGATCCATCCTAAACTTCATTCCATTCTTGGTGATGAGGTAAGTGTTCTTCTCACCATCATGTTGTGCCTTCACATCATACTACCATGGACATCGAAGAAAAAGGTGACAAGCATCCATAGGAATAATCTCACATAGTATCTTGTCCTTATAATCACCTATCTCAAACTCAACCCAAGTTTGTTCTTCTAACATGTAATTTTGATTCTTATACAACCAAGAAATCTTATGAGGACTAACATGGGGCAGCCTTTTCAACTTACACTTCTCTACCATTTCAGTAGACACTACATTCTTAGTAGAACCTAAATCAACAATGATTTTACAAAGCTTACCATATGCTATACCTTGGGTTCTAAAGAAAGTCTTCCTTTGTGGGGGTTCTTGTTTCAATGGCATCTTCATCAAGGTCCTCTTGATCATCATGTTCTCTCCTTCAAGAACTGGTGTAGCACTACCAAAGGGTGAATTCACACTTTGGCAATCATCATCTTTCAACAACTAATTCCTTCTTCCACTATCATGGGAACCGGTTGCCTTCTTAGGGCATTTGCTCATGGTATGGCCTACTTGATTGCAGCCATAGCATCTACCAGTAAAAACTCTAGGTCCTCTACCTCTGCTATTTGGTCTTCTCCAACCTCTAAAACCACCACCTCTGTGGTTTGTATTAGGATGAGACTCTTGTTGACTTGGATTTTCATTTCTACTTGACTGTCCTCTACCAAAACTGCTTCTTCCCCTATTATTTCTGCCACCTCTTCCTCTGGTGTTTTGATCACTCTTTCTTTTCAACTTCTCCTCTACCCTAGAAGCTAATTGAAAACACTCATCCACTGTTTTAGGAACCACCATAGTGAATTCATCTTGTATGTTATACCTCAAGCCATTGAGATATCTGGCCACCATCTCTTTCTCCTCCTCCTTGTGATTGGCTCTCATGCTCAATCTATGAAATTCTTCAGTATATGTAGCCACATCCATATCCATTTGTCTGAGGTGATTAAACTTCCTAATGGTCTGTAACTCATAATCAGATTACATGAACTTGTCTCTTAGCATGGCCACCATTCTACTCCATTTGATGATAGGATTCTTTCCAACTTTCTCTCTTTCACCTTGCATATAGTTCCACCAAACTAGGGCAGAACCTCTCAATCTCGTCTTAGCAAACTTGACTTTCTTGCTGTCACTATACTCCTTGAAGTCAAAGTAGTTACACATGGCTTCAATCCAATCCATGAGGGCATCTCCATCTAGTTTCCCATTGAATGTAGGAACATTCATATTTGGATCACCACTATCTCCATGAGCACCTTTGAGTGCATTCAAGAATGCATTTTGGTCTGCAGACATATCTTGTCCTTGAGGGCTCTCCTCTGCCTCTTCTTCTTCTACATTAGAAGCACTTCCATCCTCTTTACTCTTACCCTTGGACCTCTCTTCTTGCAACCTTGCTTCAAGCATCTCCTCTACCATCTTCTTGATGGCTTCTTTGCTCATAGACTTTGGAGGCATTGTGCTAGCCTCAGTTTCTATCTCCTAGTCTGACATACATGACTCTAATTCAAATATTGGCTCTGATACCAATATGATGCAGAGCGTACAGTGGAAGTGGGAACAATTGATTAACAAACTTATCGGTGAGAGGGTGGCCTATGTCTTGGCGATCTACTCCTATCGGCCAAACATACCCTGTCGGCCACCTTGCAACTTCTCTTACCGATCTCCCAACTTTTCCTGACAACTCAACACAAAGCTTAGTCTTCGGCGAGACTACTTACCATCGGCAAGTTTGAAAACTACTCCGCCAATACACACCAGTCACTCTAATATTACCCTCAAGCCATACTTGTTGACCATACACTTCTCATTAGCAGTGTCTTCTAATCTCTTGTCGATATCCCGATGTCGGTTAAGTTTCCACTTGCCTTAACCATGGCGGTTAGTCGTGACCCTGTCGGCAAGACCTCGATCGTCGGTGAAACTTTTAACTTGTCCACCGATGTCACAACTCTTCCCAATGACATATATCTTCGGTGTGACCTTCCTCATCGGTGAGCACTTTGTATGTCTCCGTGATACGCCGATATGCCAACTTGTATGTGCTTTGCCTGACTTGCTATCACCGGTGGACTCAAGTTTCTTTAGTCTGATCTCACCGTTACGGCCGGTCACCTTTTGTATCCGAGGACAGATACATTCCCAACATGCATTCTCAACATGCTTTTGCAATAAGCATATGCAATGTATATTCGGTGAAACAATGCGAAACTTAAGCCGATATGTTTCTTCGGTGAGACTCCCTTCACTCTTCACCGATACATCTCCTATCAGTCTAACTCTGTTAATCGATCTAACTTTCAAAAGTCTCCCCGAGGGGTTGTGTTATGCCGATGGCAACTTCAGTTACTCTGTAACTCACAGACATCAACCAGTATATAGAGACAAAACTTGACAGAATGGAAAGGAGTCTACAATCCTCTGCAAACACTTGAGCACCCCACCAATTTGGCCACTCCACAATAGCACTTTCCCTATCGTTTCAGTGACTAGTCACATAGAGATGCCTAGTCAACTCAAGCCCAAACTCCTTGGATCCCTAGGTGTTGGTCCAAAACAACAGAAAACACAAAATGTACACTATATTCCTCCATTACACTGAACATGAGAATCTTGGTTTCAGTGGACAAAGGAGATATAGTCCATTATTTCATAGAACCCTAGTTCCAAGGTTTTTAGACCAGTCTTTGCAAGAAGAACAATATCTTACAAACTACAACACTTCAAGACACCAGACTACTATCAAATGGAAACTACTTCAATACCTAAACATTTCCAATCAGTTTCAAATGACCAACAATCCGTATAGGCCGTACAAAATGACTGTTACATAAAATTACTCAGAAAAGACACAATGTTTCAACACACCCAAAAATTTAGATCTTCATTCATTCATGCTTCTCTTTCCTTCTCAAGTTACATCATCCTTCACTTACAAGAAGGCTTGAGATAGCGGTTTACATTCCTCCCAATTGTACAAACTGATTTGAAAGTCAATTAGCCATTGGGTTTCTCCTAACACAAGAAAACTACATGTTTTCATTGTGTTATTACATCACACTTTGATCAAAACATGGCCTACATAGGTCTAGTGACCAAATTGACACAAAGTCCTTATTACAAACATGATGTGGCTTAAAAAGCCTTATTGAAAACATAGAAATTCAAATGATCCAAGATTGGATCCACCATATAGAAGGTGCTCCTGCACCAAAAAGAGTGCTATCATGAGTGGACTAGCTGATTCTAAAATTATGAAGATAATGAATTGTACATCTTCTTAGGATGTCTAGAACAAAATTGAAAGTATTTATGAAGGAGATAGTAAAGTGAAACAAGCCAAGATACAAATTTTCAAGAACAATTTTGAGACCCTAAAGATGACAGAAGATGAAGACATTGTTGGTTACATTCTCCAGGTGGATGAGATTGTCAATGGCATTAGAGGTCTTTGTGAAGAAGTGAAAGAAGATGAGGTTGTGAAGAAGGTCGTGAGATCTCTTCCTAAATCTTATAGTCATAAGGTGTATGTCATTGAAGAAACTCAGGATTTGAATAGATACACAATATATCAATTGTTTGGCTCTCTCAAAGCCGTTGAAATGAGAGAATTTGACAAAGGTGCCCCCAAGAAGGAAGAAGCATTCAAATCCAGTAACAAGATAGAAAATGAAGTAGTTAATCAAGATGATGGCCTTATGAGGTAGAAGCAAACTTTGTAAGAACCTTGAAGAAAGGAATAGGCAAATACAAAGGTAATTTATGTTTCAAATGTTCTAATTGTAGTAAAATTGGTCATTTTGCTTCTAAATGTCCTTTTAAAGAATCAAGGGGTGGTAATAAGTGAGACAAATTCAAAAGAAGCCTATATTCCATTGCTAGAGTAGTTGTTCTTTAGAAGATGAAAATCATGATGATTCAAATGATGAAACACTTTTCATGGCCTTGAATGTTGGTGACAAAAAGGATGATGTTGGAAAATGTGAGAAGACTAATGACTTGCAAATAGATGAAAAAATGATAGATTAATGGTTGTATGGACTGTTGTTCATGCAAGAGAAGAAGCCAAATCTTGGGTAATTGACAGTTGTTGTTCTAATCAAATGATAGGTGACAAGGATATGTTTATCAACCTTGAGAAGTGGAATGGTGGAGCTATCAAGTTTGGTGGTGATGAATCAACACAAATTTGTGGAAAGGTTGCTATAACTATTGATGGGAAGAACAAGATTGAGGATACTCTCTATGTTAAAGGACTAAAGCATAATCTTCTTAGTGTGAGTCAGATGTGTAGTAAAGGATACAATCTTACCTTTCATACCAAAGGTTGTGAAATCAGGAAGACAAGGTTTGGAAAACTAGTTGCAGAAGGCATCAAGTCATATGGTGACATCTATCATCTGAAGGAGGTAAATGGAAGAACATGCTTATTGGTTCAATCCAGTGAGTGTTGGCTATGGCACAAGTGAATGGGACACACCAACTTTGACAATATGGTAAGGATCAGAGCTCCATTCATGCGGTGAGAGATATGCCCAATATAACCAAGCTTGCAAACACAATATGAAAATAATGTCAAATGGGAAAGTAGACAAAGGCAAGTTTCAAAAGCAAGGAGTACGCTTCTTCAATGCCATTGGAACTGATCCATACCAACCTTTGTAGTCCAACAAGAGTCAAGAGTCAACAAAGTGAAAGGTATTTCATGTTACTCATTGATGCTTAGTCTAGAATGACTTGGGTTACTTTCTTAAGAGAAAAATTAGATGCCTTTGATAAGTTTAAGGTTTTCAAAGCTATGGTTAAGAATGAAATTGATAATAAGATCAAACGTTTAAAGTCTGATAGAGGAGGTGAGTTCACTTCAAATGAATTTGATAAGTTTTATGAAGTTCATGGTATTAGGATACATCTATCAGCTCTTAGGACCCCTCAGTAAAATGGGGTAGTGGAAAAGAAGAATAGGACTGTGCAAGAGATGGCTAGGGCAATGTTGAAGGATGCAGATCTATCTAACAAGTACTAGAAGGAAGTAGTTCACACTGTTGTCTATTTGACCAACAAAGTATAGTTAAGGGTCAATAGCACTAAGACCCCTTATGAGCTATGGTATGGAAGACATCCTACTATCAGATACTTTAAGATCTTTTGCAGTAAATCCTATATTAGAAGAGATGAAGAAGACCTAGGGATCTTTCTTAGTTACTCAACCAGAAGCAAGGCCTATAGATGCTACAAGAGATTGGGGAAGATGATTAAAAGCACAAATGTCAATGTAGATGAAGACCTATATTAGATCTCACAAGAATCATAGGACTTTGAATCTGATATCTTTCCATGCATTGAATATGAAGAAGAAGAAGAAGAGAAAGAAGAAAAGGAACAAGAACAAGAGCAGATGCCTAAGACTCTAGCAAAGTATGTTCAGAAGAACCACTCAGTAAATCAGATCATTAGAGATAAGAATGAAGGTGTGCAGACTAGGAGAAGGTTTGCTAAGACACATGAGCAAGTAAACTTGTGTTTGTTATCAAAAGTAGAGCCCAAAACATTTACTGATGCTAGCAAAGATGATGGATGGATAAAAGCAATGGAAGAAGAATTGGATTAGATAGATAAAAATCAAACATGGGAATTGGTTCCCAGACCAGCCAACAAGAATGTCATAGGAACAAAGTGGGTGTTTTGGAACAAGCTGAATGAAGAAGGTGAAGTTGTGAGGAACAAAGAAAGATTGGTGTGTAAGGGCTATTCACAAGTTGAAGGAATTGATTTTGAGGAGACATATGCTCCGGTAGCCAGAATGGAGGCAATCAAGATGCTTCTTTCCCTTGCTACTCATAAGAACTTCAAGGTTTATCAGATGGATGTCAAGTCACCATTTTTGAATGGAGATCTAGAGGAAGAAGTCTACATTGAGAAACCAAATGGTTTTCATATATCAGAAGATCTAGACACGGTATGCAAACTCAAAAAGGCTTTGTATGGTCTCAAACAAGCACCTAGGGCTTGGTATGCTAGGTCGGGCAAGTACTTACTTCAATAGGGCTTCAAGTAAGGTACTACAGATATAGCAATCTTTACATCAAGGAAGAAAGAGATATGATATTGATAGTTGTAGTATATGTTGATGGCATCATCTTTGGTGGAGATGATGATATGTGTAAGAAGTTTGTAGAGGAGATGCAAAAAGAGTTTGAGATGTCTATGATTGGTGAGATGTATTTCTTCCTTGGACTTCAAATTACTCATGTAGATGATGGTATCTTTATTTCTCAAGCTAAGTCTATCAAAGAGTTGTTGAAGAAGTTTAATATGGAGGATTCAAAACCAGTGAGTACTCCCATGGTCACTAGATGTCACTTGAGCAAGGATGATGAGTCTCCAGAGATGGATTAAACTTCCTATAGATCTATGATTGGAGGATTGTTGTACCTAATTGCTTCTAGACCTGATATAATGCATGCAGTATGTGTGGTTTCCAGATATCAAGCCAATCCAAAGAAAACACATGAGAAGGCAATGAAAAGAATATTCAGATACTTGAAAGGAACTCTAGATTATGGCTTATGGTATCCAAGAGGAAATAACTTTGATTTGAATGCCTACATTAATGCTAATTGGGTTGGTTGTGTTGATGATAAAAGTACAAGTGGTGGTGATTTCTTTTTAGGAAGTAGATTGGTGTCATGTCAGAGCAAGAAGCAAGATCTAGTGTCATTATCAACTATAGAGGTAGAGTATATTGTAATAACATATACACAAGTGTTGTGGATGAAGTAAACCCTGAAGGATATCAAGGTATCGTATGATTCAAGTCTATTCCTATTTTGTGTGGCAATACAAGTGCTATCAATATTCCAAGAATCCAGTGATGCATTCTAGAACCAAGCTTATAGCTATTAGGTATAACTTTTTGAGAGAGAAGATTGCAGATAAGGAAGTAAAGTTGGAATATGTTCTAACAAAGGATCAAATTGCAAATATTTTCACAAAGGCTCTTGCAAAGGACACTTTTGAGGATCTCCAATAGAGGTTAGGGGTAATTGTCCCTCCTTCTTTCTAGATGTATAGTGGTGTATCTGTCTTGGGGGAGTGTTGTATGTTATATTCTTTTTCTTGGACAAATGGTGGCTACCTCTCAGGAAGAGTAGGTAGTGGTTGCTGATGGTAGGGGGAGGTTGTTTGTTGCAAGAAGTTATTCCCTAAGGGAAAAGAAGTTGTCCTTTGTCCTTGATGTCAAAGGGGGAGAATGTACAAGTATGTGTTGCCATCAATGCCAAAGGGAAGATTGTTACACATGATTCCTAAGGTTGTCATTGATGTCAACACTATCACAAGGTTGTCATTGATGTCAACACTATCATGGATGTGTGATGGTGTTCATGGTTGGATGTCATGTCCTATCTAGCAGAGAAGATATAGTTCATGGTTGGATATGATGCCTTGATCAATGTAGAGTTGAGTATGAAGTTATATTAAGATTGGAATTAGAAGCATCAAGAAGATACATTACTATGGGAATTAGAAGCACTAAGATGATCAGATGTGTTGCTGATGTTGGGAAGATGTTACTGGTGGTCTAAAGTATATTGTATTATCTCTCCTACTATTTCTAAAAATGCAAGTGTTGATACAAAGAAGGTTTGGCCTCTGGAAGTTGGTGAAAGTTTCTGATACAGGATGTCTACCTTTGAAGACTGTCTGAGAGATTTCTCTGCATTTTCATTCTTTTGATGTTGTGCCTCTACAGATTGGAATATAGCTTCATATATTGTCAAATCATGTATGTTCCAAATTTCATGGTGTTTGGATTACTGAAAGAGTGTTTTGCAGTTTATAGTGTGAAGACAATGTTGTTTCTGTGAAGGTGTTCTTAGTAGGGCAATGGAATGCTTTGCATTCCTCCACATTCGCAATTATGGCTATGCAGTTCTAGAACTATGTTCAGGGTACTTTGAAGGTGATAATTCTAAATTTTTAGATCATCTATCCTTCCACTGTGAAAGTTATGTATGACAGAGTAAGGTGTGTTGAACACCTAGAATACTGAGAGGGGGTGTGAATCAATATTCTCTTAAACCATTTACACATCCAACATTTTAAACTATTTAGCATATTCAACTGCAGTAAAGGAAAATTAATCATAAAACATACATCCACAATTCACAACACATGAACACTAAGATTTTTATGTGGAAAATGTAAAACGGGAAAAACCATGATGAGGATTAGATTACAATATATATTAATAGGGCAACTAGTTAAGGTTGATACAATTGGTGGACTCACTCTCCAAGAATGCTCACTGCATGTGGCTCATTGTCTTGAAAGAAAAGATAGAAGAAGTGGCTCATTGCTAGAGTTGAACTATTATAAATACATCTAACATATGTAAGAGTATAGTTCCAATGAAGCTCTAAATACTCATCATATTGCTTTGAATTACCAAAATATTCTTCTATGCATTCACACAATCCTCATCCAAATTCCCTTGTTACATTACACAGATCACATCTCTGTCATCATACCTAAAAAATTGAAAACATTCCTTCATATATATCTGCTTCTTTCACAACATCAATTGGGTCAGCCTAATTGGATGTAATGTGTAAATCATGTCATACATAACTTGTCGGCCCCAAAACTTCACACACACACTTCATGCCAAGATTCAACTTTGAGATAGGTCGGTATGGACCTAAAATAGCTCCCACTTAACTCCACAAAACATATTTACCCTTTGCACAACATCAACACCTTCAGGTTGGCTCCACTAGCAAGATAGTAACAATATAACCTATCTATCATTTCACAAAATTGTATGCGGACCTCCAAAAATCTTGAAACTTGAAATACACATGCTTTAGATATCCATAAACTTATCCTCAAATCCATACAGTAAAAAGTTCATCTGTGGTGAAATGCAGAGTATCTCAACTTTGTCTTTGGCATAGTCATACATTGTCAATACAGAGTGCGATACTCTACTAGCTCTATCTTACCTTCTAGAGGACTTCAAAACTTGAAACTTCAGATTTACAATCTTTGAACATGTATTTAAAACACCTTGCAATCACATAGATGAATATTCTATACTAGAGGAATGCGAACCAAAATACTGGAACCCTACACACTAAATGTAGTATATTAACACAGCCAAATTTCTCAACATGTTCCTTACCGAATCAAATCTCTTTGTATAGTTGTCTTCTAAGAAGGAATAGATGATTGTGTATGGAAGAGGATCAAATCCTCTTGCAAAATTCCCATCCAAACTACTTTGCACAATCATCTCCTTATATTTGAATACCATTTACTAGAACACTCTGCGTTAGTCCTTAGCTGACGGTGAATTCTCTGCCATCTCTACAATCTTTGTTGCCATCAATGAAAATACTACTTAACATCATGCTCTATCTTATCTTATGCATACTAACAAGCTCTTCATAAATGATGTTGTCAACAATCTCCCCCTTTGGCATTGATGGAAACACATGATGTGAAAAACCATCAAGACCAAATTCTTCAACAATCATTCTCCCCCTTTCTTTACACATCTTACTTTCTCCTCAAAACATTGTTTCTCTCCCCCATGAGATATATATGTTTCTCCTTTTTCACATGTCTCTCTCCCCCTTTGACATCAATGGCAAAGGGCGTACAAAGTGAATTTTGTATCGGATCCCCCTTTGTCAAGTATACATAAGTATATGCAAATTGTATTGACCCCCCCTAAGTAATTGACCAAAATATTAAAATTGTCTTCTAACCTTCCACATATATACACAAGAAATCAAAACTTACTGAGTCTTTGGAAATATATCTTTGTAGATGTTCTTGAGTTGAATCACATATGAGTTCCACTGTGCCTTAGCATAGCTCAGTATTTGTATATGCCCATTGATTTGTGAGAGACATTACTCTACCTTATCCATAGTAGCAAGGGCAACAATCATTTTCCCAACTTTCTTAGCTTCTCTTATTAGACCAATCATTGAATCCATCTTGAAACTTACAATCTCTCTTAACTGGCTCATTTGGTCCTTTATAGACTCTTTTTGACTTTGCATCTTCTTTATGATTGCATGAATCTTTTCTACTTCAGCTCTTAAGTTTCCATTCAGATCTTTCAATGGATCATAAGTTCTCAAAATCTTTACAAGTTGAGTCTCAAGGCCATCTATCTTATCTTTTGTCTTTTGTAGTTACTGGCCAAGATAAGAAAAATTGATACATTGCATTAGAATCACTTATAGCCATTTCAACAAATTTTATAGTATTATCTAGCAAGATGCATGTGCCTTGGAGCACTTATTAGTCAGTTCTATCAACCTTTTACTATCAATTTCATTTCTTACCTTTTCTCCACTGCTTTCTCAAAATATTCAAAATGATTATTTACAAACTCCATTAATTTCTTCATTTGTAGTATAGGAGTCATGGAAACTTCTCTCTTGATATCAGGCATTATCTTTTCAAAAATCTCCATTGCTTCATCCATCAACTCATTTCCTTCTATATGAGATTTTAAGATTTCTTCCTAAGCTATTGTCTGAAAAATTATTCCTAGTTGTATTTTTTGTAATGGGGAAATGTTTGCCAAACTAATTTGTCCATCTAGGGATGACACTTGTAATAGCTCAGGTGAGGACAAAATTTGTGATTCCTTTTGTTTTGTCAAAAACTCTCTGATAGAGTCTAATGGAAAGAGTCCAGAACATTCACTCACCTTATCCTTTTTCTCCTCTTGAGATATCATATGAGAATCAAGAGTTTCCAGAGGATAGTTCCCATCATGTACTTCTTCTCTTTCTTCATTTCCTAGAATAGATTCTTCATTTTATTCTCTTTTTCCTTCAACTGTCCTATCTTCTAAAGGCTCTCTCAACTCTTCATTATCCACTTTGTTTTCCAGAGGAGTAGGAGAGGTAGCGGCAATATTTATTACATTTATTTCATCCTCTGTTTCCTTCTTTCTTTTTGGAGATTTGTTGACATCTACATACTCAAATTGAGCATTAGCTTTCTGAGGAGTGTTGTCTTTGGCATGTTCTTCCTCTTTTTTTTCCCTTCAAGGGTCATACCTAGCCTTTGTGCTAGGTCAACAATCTCGTCTACAACTTCCTTCTATAGTCTGTCATAGTCATTTTTGTCCTTACTCATGAGAATGTTCACTCTCTGCTTAGTTCTTAGTTCCTTTGAGTATAGCTTGGCCAATGTGGCCTTATTCTCTTTTGTTAAAGAAACATCAACACTTTTCAAAGAAAACTCTTTTATTTTCCCTTCTTCCTCGAATGCTTCTCCTCTTCTATCCATTAGAATTTTCCACACTTTCACAAGAACTTGACTAGCAATGTTTTTCATATCAACTTCATATATTATGATATATCTTATAATTGCCTCAATTATAGTGGCCTTGTCTACATCATCAGCTTCATTATACAAATTTGTAGTACCTATTAAAGCATCATGTTGTGCAATATTTGCCAATAGATCATCTAGTCTCATTGGAGAGTGAGGACTTACTAGTTTT
Source organism: Cunninghamia lanceolata (assembly GCA_027924645.1). Classification (NCBI taxonomy): domain Eukaryota; kingdom Viridiplantae; phylum Streptophyta; class Pinopsida; order Cupressales; family Cupressaceae; genus Cunninghamia; species Cunninghamia lanceolata. The sequence continues at coordinate 37,710,579 of BSBN01000391.1, read as the reverse complement.
AGTGGGTTCTCCATTTGACTATCAATGTTTTTCTTCATATGATTGACCAATACTTCCTTTTCCTTTTCTATGTCTTCTTCACTTTAAGATTCTGTAATATGAGTCTTTCTTCTCTTGGCACCTTCTTCACTTTATGAAGCATCTTTTTTCCTCTTCCAGATTAGTTTAGGTTCTACCCCTTCTTCTTCCTCAAATATCTTCATGAATTACATAGCCCTTTCTAATTGCTTTTCCCTTAATCTTTCTTTTCCTTGTAGGCTGTTGTTGTATAGAAGCACTGGCTACTTCATTCTTATATGTACTTGCAACAGGTATGGCTCTAGAGACTTCAGGATTAGCAGAGGGTAGAGTAGAGGTCCTTGTTGACCTTCTAACACTAGGAACCTCCTTAATTCTGATTCCACTTTGGATTTTTCCGCAAGGCCAGATTCTTCTTCAACTTTTGCTTTGGCCCTTGCTTGTTATATTTGCTCTTTAGAAATTTCTATTCTTTTAGCATAGTCCTTAACCATCTTATGCACTTTCTTTTTTGTTTTGGGCATGTTCTACTCCAGATGAATTTTTAGAGACTTTTCTTCATAAGTGCTAAATCTTTCTTCAGAGATGTCTCTGGGTTTACTCAACATTAGGTCTGCAAGACTCACAAGAACATCTTCTATTACTTCATATCCCATTTCAGGGATTCACACTATTCTTAGTTCAACTGCTTCCATCAAGAACTCATTCTTAGTGACCATAAAAAGAATAATGTCCTTGTATTTTTCTACAACTTTTCTAGGGATTCTTTCCTTAGCTTGCATCTTCTCCTGAAAAACCTTGAAGTAGCCCAACAATGTAGCATTTTGAGCATCATTGTTACCAATTCTATGTAAGTGTTCTCTTATCTGAGTGGCTACAGGAGTATGCCCAAACCATACAACATTTTGTGCACATGGTAGCTCTTTGAGGAAGTAAAATAATAAACAAATGATTAAAGTACTAAATTTGAAGGGGTACTTTGACTCTTTTTTCTTCAAATTTTCTAACAATTGTTGCCTTAGCAATTCACAGAGATCATAATCTACATTTTGTTTTACCATCTCATAAGTTGTGTTTATGGTAGTGGCTAAGACTAAATTTTCTCTATTTGTGAAATAGATTTTGTAACCTATCATCATTGAAGCATACTTCACAACTGGAATCTCTGTCATTCACTATCAATGCTCCTTTGTCAAACTTAGCTCCAGTGAGCTTCATGACTACATCATTTTTCATAGATTTCAACGCCAGAATAGCTCCAATGGAGCATAACCCTATTATAGCTCAATAGCTTCTTTATTGATTATATGTGGAATGTCCAACCATATGAATTTATCATGAATTCTGCTCATAACATATCTAACCCAAGCATCTTCATAACACAAAATAGGAAAGTTGTTCCAAACGTCCAATTTCTTCTCCGCTAGGGTACAATACTCCGTCTTCAAATCAAAATTATCATTAGTCAGCTCATTCACCCATACTTTCCCTAACTTTCCATGGTTATATTCTTCTAAATTTGCATGGATGTAGATCCTTATATCCTTGGTATGCAACACACCATAGGGTACACTCGAAAATGCACCTTCCGGATCAGTTTCTATTGACTTGAAAGGGTGTTTCTTATATTTAGGGCGAGGTCTATCTACTACATCTATCACTTGTAGAGTAAACATTTTAATGCTCAAAAGATAATTTTCTAGAGCAAGATGAGAAACTATAAATACCTCTTTAAACGCTTCTGGTTAGGGTTTGATAACACTGATATGCAAGATGCTAAGAGCTCTTCTTTGTTGTACTTCTTAGATTTCTTTTCTTGTTTGAAGATTTGTTTGTAATATGAATTTTCATCAAGTGAGATCACTTATAACCCTTTTCCTTTAAAAACTAATTCATCATAAATGCCCTATTTCATAAAGTTGTCAACACTTTCACTGTACCTCACAATCAACTTCAATTGCTCTGCAATCTTCAGTAATAGGATGTTTTTCACCAAAATTTTCTTCAAATGATCAAGTACCTCGATCTTTACCTTATATCTTCATGCTGAGGCATCAGCACCATTCTTTTGGGAGAGGGGGAAAGGTTTCCATTAAAGGTCCCCCTGAGCCAAAGCTCTCAACTCAATTTCTGGAGGAAACTTCTAGACTGGATGTAACTTCATATATATCCTTAACTTTTGGTACACCATTTTTTATCCAGATCTTATTCATTTCCTTCTTTTGAGAAGTGACATCAAGATTTATACTTTGAGATAGGTCAGTATGGACCTAAAATATCTCCCACTTGAATCCACAAAGCATATTTACCCTCCACACAACATCAACACCTTCAAGTCAGCTCCATTGGCAAGACAATAACAATATAACCTATCTGTCATTTCACAAAACTGTATGCGGACCTCCAGAAAGCTTGAAACTTGAAATACACATGCTTTAGATATCCATAAACTTATCTTTAAATCCACATAGAAAAAATTTGATCTATAGTGAAATGCAAAGTATCTCAACTTTGTCTTTGGCATAGTCAAACATTGTCAATACAGAGTGCGATACTCTGCTAACTCTATCTTGCCTTCTAGAGGACTTCAGAACTTGAAACTTTGGATTTACAATCTTTGAACATGTATTTACAACACCTTGCAACCACATAGATGAATATTCTATACCAAAGGAATGCAAACCAAAATACTGGAACCCTACACATTGAATGCAATATATTGACACTTAGCCAAATTTCTCAACATGTTCCTTACCGAATCAAATCTCTTTACAAAGTTGTCTTCTAAGAAAGAACAAATGATCCTATATGGAAGTGGATCAAATCCTCTTGCAAAATTCTCATCCAAATTGCTCTGCACAATCATCTCCTTAAGTTTTAATACCATTTACCAGAACACTCTGCCTTAGTCCTTAGCTAATAGTGAATTCTCTGTCATTTCTACAATCTCTATTGCCATCAATGACAACACTACTTAACACCATGCTCTACCTTATCTTGTACATACTAACAATCTCTTGATCAATGATGTTGCCAACAAGGTGGTGGTTGTTGGTTCCCAAATCTGCACACATCAAACTCTAAAGATTTGCCACTTCTTATGCTCAAGTTCATTGGAAGACTTAGCCAACAGAGTGGGAGATTGCTTTTTATCTCCCCTTCACTTTAGGTTCTGCCGCACCTAGGGGGGTGTCCCTTTTACTATCAAAATAGATTTGTCTTTCACACAACAAGGCAAAAATGTTCTCACAGATTTGTATCAAGATGTATAAGATTAAACCCAGATTGGCAATGTTCCTGATTTATCTTCACCATTTATATCTGAGAACATGCAACTCTGAAACTAAAATAAAACATAAAATAACTGATTTAAATGATTTATCTTTAAATTCTTTATTTTCCTAGACCCTTTGGACAAGCAAATTCTCAGATCGGTACTTTATCAGGGCAACAAAGTCAGACCCATCACTATAAATGTTCCCTCATGACAACAAAACTTCATATCCAGAGATTCTAGAATAAAAATATTACCTACTTATAGTAACATTTCCAAGAAAAAGTATTATTTGTGACTCTACTTCACTAATCCTTTGATACAACACATTTCCCCTTATATCTGACTCAAAGCAATTTAATCCATTCCTTAAACAGATGCAACAAATGAGATATATCACATAGAAAATATATATGAACGAGTTTAGAAACCCTTAGCAACTTCACCCAAGGAGACAATCACAGATAACACACACAGAAGTGTTTTTCATGTAGCTCAATCTGGAAAGAACATTGTCAATTAGAAATTTATACATCTACAAGACATAAAATACCTCTACACCTAGACAAATGAACCAGATCTGCAACAAAAATTCTCCTCAAAGTGTGGAAACCTTGTATCCAAAGCCCAGAATAATCCCCTACAAAGTGGAAAAACATGCTCTCTTCTAGAAACAAGAGCATGTTGCCGTAAAAATTAATTACATCATGGCAGATAGGTGAATTTTTCATTACAAGTTACTGCTAATGAGCTTGGGGAAATTAAAAATTCACAACAATGAGGAGAAGACAAAATAAAATAAAATATGGAGCTAAATGTTTTAATTTATTTATCCCTTTTTTACTTTGTCCACATTTTAATTTGCAGCTGCTAGGCATCAATTTTGCTTCAATTCTCTACCCTGTCGCACCCTCGCAACTGCACATCAGAAGGTTCTTCATCCTCTTGTGACACCACAAAATGAGGTCACATGGCCTCCTTTCAGGTCCCTCTTGATTGCATCCATCCTTTGAGATAACAGAGAACACAATCCTATAGCTTCCATGTCAAATTTTATCATCACAAGGTCGTTTTTCTGGATGTAAGGGTGTTTTTTGAGCTGCCAACAATCAGAACACACCTCAAAAGCATCTAAAAACTCTGCCTAGGCATTACAAATGGCCGGGGGATGGATTTAGACCATAAATCATCAAATTTGAGCTCAAATGGACCCACAAAATCTGCCCTAAAGATAAAAAAACGTGACCAACAACTTCATTCTGCAACGATTCCTGCCTGAAGCTACTAAAAGATCTCCAAAAGTGCCTCCATAGACATGAAAACATCTCAACCTTGCAGCAGAGAAGAGTGCAGGTCAAAAATGCAAAGAAAAAGCCATTTTGCATCATTGCATGGCTTCAGAGAAGAGGGATGAATGGGCGTGCAATGGTGCGAAATGCCAAAGTTTTAACTCCATTTCCTTTGCTTTGCCTTATGTAATGTATAAACATTACAATAATGTTTATATTAAAACCTTTTTCACCTTATTTTTGCCAATTAAAAAAATGTGAATATGTTTCCTTTTAAAAATGCATTTTGGCAACTTACGAAAATGACAACCAGCCAATTTCTCTTCCCGGGCAAACGACACCTACTCGCTACGGACACATGGGACATCGAAGGGCCATGAAAATTTGCATAGGGCTATTATTAATTATTTAGAACAAACCCATTTCCTCATAATTCATTTTGCCGAAAGATTTTAGGGATGTCCTTTGTAAATTGGTCTGTCGGATGCCTTTGTCACAACTGGAATGAATTAAAATAGTGCATCATATGATGTCTGATTTTGATGAAAAAGGAATTGGAAACATTTTAGGCTAAAACAAGAAATAGGTCATCCTTAGAATTGTGAGATTTGAAACTTTCTGGAACACCAAATCTAGCCTAGTCACAGTCAGAAAAGCATTAAATGGCCTATCAAAACTCATCCTGGAAGCACGAAACTGATCATGCATGTTACCATATGCACCAACAAACTTTCCATCACACAGATTTGTAAGATGATCTTTGAGTTGCAATATTTTAATTAGAGAAGGTGGGCTCTGGGGTAGATTAAGCAACATGTTGACCTAGCCTCTATTGACACATCGAGAGGAAATAGGCACTTCAAATTTGTAAAATTTGAGGGTGAAAATAGTGGTGAAGGCCTATTGGAATGTTTTGCATTCCTCTGAATGTGAATGTTTGTCTTTGCAATTTTGTGGACATGTTTATGAATGTGCATTACATGCTTTCTTGTAGTTTCAAGTTTCTTGGTGATCCGCAAACTTAGTTTTTTAATGACAGTATGTTGCAGTGTGTTCCGGATGACTTGTTGTTCTTCGAGTTCATGGTTGATGTGTGGCACAAAATCTTTGATGTACAGAGGTATAGGAGTGTTTGGAGATGTTTCATGATTTCTATAGACTCATCTGGAAGAGTTTCATGAAGATCTTTCTTGTTTCTAGTACCGCACAAGGTTTTCAATTTACTGTAGCCGTTATGCTTCAAGTTTCATATGTCTTTGCTTAAGGCTGTCCTATTTTTCAAATGAACAAAGTGTGCAGATGTAATTCCTTGATGTTTGATGCTGTGAAGGATGTTTTGAACCTGGTTAAGCAAGTGTTGATGTCCGTAAGGCATGGGTCTTCTGATGGTGTAGCGTGTAGTCTTGTTTAGGACTTGTTCTATACACATTTCATGTTGTGTGTAGTCTGGCTGACTTGTAAATGTATTTTTTATGTTGTCTCTGGCTGACAAGCAATGTAATCAATGTAATATCATGTATAAATTGTAAATTAAATCAATTTAGGTGAGGTGTGATTGCAATGTGATTGATAAGGTTTGCATACAAGAAAAGGAGCAGAATGAATGCATTATGATGTGTGATTGAAGGAGAAAGAGAAGATGTGTCAGAAGCTGTCTTGATTCATCTTGAAGATATTTTTATTATAGGAGGGAAGTGAAGAGTGCCTAATTGACTCAATCAGTAGAAGAAGTAGAAGTGCAATCATCAAAGGTGTGAACTTCAATGTCAGTTTTTAGGCAATAGAAGGACTATCATATTGTAATATTTTCTGAGTTAGTTCTCAATTTAGGGAGTAGTTTCTTCCTTGGGAGTGACCCTAAAACAAAGTCTTTAGGGAGTTGTAGCTTCCTTGGAAGTGACCCTAAATCAAAGTTATTAGGGAGTAGTAGCTTCCTTGGGTTGTAGCCCTAAAACAAAGTTCTTATTTTGAGCTTCATATATTGTGATTTAATCCTCACTGTGGTTTTTCCCTTCTTGTGTTTTCCATGTATATCTGGTGTCATGTGTTGATGTGCATTGTGTTAATCTTTCATGTTTATGTTGATGTTGTAATGCTTAAGTTTTAATCTCCTCCGGAGGACTTGAAGTTTTGATTAGATGCTGATTCAACCCCCCTCTCAGTATCTTGGTGTGTTCAACACATCAAACATGGTCTATGGGAATGAATACCCTAGTGTGCATAAAAAAAAATGAGGTGGTGGTTTACTATTGAGATTAAGGAACACTGAGAGGGGGGGGTGAATCAATGTTTCACAAAACTTATTACTTTGTTCCTTTATTAATTTACCACATACATCCAAAAGAAAGAATCGTGAACACAAGAATAGAAACAATAAGATCACAACACATGAACACCAAGATTTTACGTGGAAACCCGGTTAAGAGAAAAAATATGGTGGGGGTTAACCCACAAGAAATTTATACTCTATTAAAAGTATTACAAATGGGAAGGCACATGCCTTCATGTACACTTCCCAGAGCTCACTGCTCAAAGAGGCTCATTGGCTACAAATCAATTAAAAAAGTTCACTGGAATGTTTGAACTGAGGAATAGCATCTAACAATGTAAGATTATAGTTCCGGTTGAGCTTAATACACTAACTTTGCACATTTCATCTCTCTCTACCTTGCTTCACTGCTCTACCATGATCCGGAGCTTAGATCTCTTCACTTCGCACTTGATTCTACTATAATTCGCACTTATTCCTTCATATTCACCACTCCACACCTTGAAATGCTTAAACTCATTGATTATATATATCTGCTACATGAAATTACATCAACTGCAGTCAACCTTAAGAAAAACTTAGAGACTTTTTAAGAGCACTGTTCTGTCAGCTGAATCCATGCACAAATACCAATGCAAACTAGAACTTATGTATCTAGGTCACCTCAAATGTCTGCCAATACCACTGGATCTCATAAATTACTCAAACAATCACTTCTCTTCATCCACACAAGGATCAAACACCTAGTCGGCCTGTTCTTCACTGGATTGAACTGTCTAACCAACACCTGATACTCAGATGCTTGTAACTTACACTCCCTTCATCACCGGAGGCTATAATCTTGGATTTAGGTAGCCCTGACATCCCTTAACATTCCCTCAGATCCCCGAAACAATATGATTTCCTGTGGAGCAACGTGGACCAAAATGCTGAACCCTATCATATGCCCTGTTCCTGTCTATCCAAACTTAGACAAATATGTAATCTGACTTCCGGTATGATCCATTGATGAAATGTAGACATGTAAGATAGATTTAGTTGCCATCAATGACAACACTTGACATGCCTAGTAGTGTCTCTTGCCAACAATCTCCCCCTTTGGCATTGATGGCAACACTTAGTGAAAAATGACTAAGTGTTAGAACAACTCCCCCTTACTATATACACTTGTGATTTCTAATGCTTCCTCCTAGATTAATTATTCATTTTTCACTGCTTTTCCTCTCCCCATTTGACATCAATGGCAAAGGCTAGAATCCATATATCAAAATTCATGCAAAAAATTTATGTACATGGGTCAAAACTCTAAGTATATACTTTCGCATATGAACACATAGTCCTTAAGCCTTGTTCATCAGCAAAAAGATATTACCAAAAATATTTTTCTGTCATGATAATTCACTATCCTAGTTCTTATTTATGCTGCCCAAAATGGATATATGCCAACTGAACAAAAATGCATGTGATTCTGCCTTTTAAAGATCAGTAGGATCACTAGTCGTAGCAACAGCTTGGGATTCTGCCAATAGATCATACATAGTTTCTAACATAGGGGAAATCAGTCCCTAGAGCTCATCCAATCTGCCCAAAACTTTGACCTTTTCCTTCTCCAAATTAATCAATTCATTTCACAAACTTACTACTTGACATTCTTTGGTTGCTATAGACTCAGTTAAAGGACTATAGGACTGAGAAATGTTAGACAGTTTGAGCTCTAAGTCCTTAATCTTCTCCTCAATATATTCAACAGCTTTAGACTGATTTAGACAAAACTTATAGCTCTCTACACCTTCAGAGAGAGAATTTTGAATGCTCTTTACACTGGTATCAAGCACTGATCTATCATCACTAATTATTTTCTTTATTTCAACAAATCTCTTCTCATTATATTCATTTTTTACTTTAACTTCTGTTGACTTCTCAAAAGTTTCAAAATGAGTACTTACAAAGTGTATCAGACTCTTCTACTGACCGAAGGGAGAGTCAGATGAATCCTTTTGAAAGGTTGGCATAATATTTTCCAAAATTCTAGAGGCAAGACCAAGTAACTCACTGTACTCAATGTGAGTTTTCAGAATCTCCTATCTTGATTTTCCTTGTGCCTCAAATGCTAACTTCATCTTTTAGAGGGGAAAGAGTGTCAAAATTGATAGGTCCTTGAATTAGCTCCGGTTCATCAAACTCAAGCTTATCTTTCTCAAGTAATTTCTTCACTACATCTGTAGTGTCTCTTGCCAAAAATACAGCTCTGTCTTTCAGATCCTTGCCAGTACTGTCATCTTGCTTTTGCTCTTCCATATTCTCTATTGTTTCTCCTTCTTGTTCATCCTTCTCCTTAACCTCTTTTTCTTCTTGCTCTTTATTCTTCATAGATTCATCTTCACCAGGAGCATCTACTTCTATATTCATCTATGTATATTCTCCAATAGATTGGTCCGAAGGAATTTGAGTGTCCTCTGCACCATAAAAATTAACTTCCTCCACCATCTCTTCATCTCCTTTATTTAGTATTTCATCTTCTGGAGTAGAGATGTTAGCTTGTTGTTCACTTTATTTCAACTCCTCAACATTTGGAATGGAGGAATCAATTTCATTATCAGTTTCTTCTTCAACAGCGGGAAGATTATGCCTTTTCAATGCATTCAGAAGAATCTCCTGAGTATCTTCAACTATCTTATCAATCTCTCCCAACATGAGCATATTCATTCTGATCTTACTTCTGAAGTCCTCTTTCACTTCTTTGAATATCAGGTTCTTTTGATCCAGAGTAATTTGAGGACACAATTTTATTAGCACATGCTCTGAGAGCTTAAAGTCTTTAGCTTTTGCATTCTCTTTTCTTATTTCTAGATTTTTTGCAAGGCTTTCTAGAATTTCAGAAGTTATTTCAAATAAAGTCTTACTATAGATGTTCAGGTATTTGACTATTGCTTCCTCCAAAATTCTCTTATTAGCATCACTGTAGTGATCATAAAATTCAGTCATTGGCTTCAAGTTTCCATCTATAGTAACTGACTTAATGATGTCATCCATAGAAAGAGTAGGCTTCTCAACATAGGCCTCTGTCTTATGGCTTTTACTTGACTTTATGCTCCTGGAGGGCTTCTCCTTAGATACTTTAGTAGCTTTGGTGCCTGAGGCCTTCAACTCCTTAACTTCATCATCTGAGTCAGTTTCTTCTTCATCCACTTTCTCCAACTAACATATGTTCTTTTGCCGTTTACCTTTGTCCTTTTTCCTTCCTTACTGGTAGGTTTTTCTACAGCAGGAGAAGCTGACACACTGAAGGTTGAACTAGAACTCCTAGTAGGCCTTTCTTTAGAATTGGATTCCACCAGAACACTTCTCTGTTCTCTGTCATGTTTCTCCTTCTCAGCTTTCTCTATCCTTTCCTTGTTTGTTTATCAACTTCTTTTGTTATGCCAATGCTTTCTGCATACATTTCAACTTGTCTTTGAATCTTTCTCTCAGATTCAGGTTTTTAGAGCTCAACACGTAGTTTCACACTGAGTTCACCATATGTCCCAAATCTTTCAACTGTGGTGTCCTTTGGTTTACTCAGAAGGTGTTGATCTTACATATCCAATACTTGCTCATCAACTTCATACCCCATGGGCATGATCCACACAGTTCTTGGTTCAACTACTTCCATTAAATATTGATCTGTATCCAACATAAAATAGACTGTATCCTTGTATTTTTCAACCACAAATGTAGGGATTCTTTCCCTTGATTGCATCATGTTCTAAAAATTATTGAAATATCCCCAAAGAGCAGTCCTTTGGACATTAGAGTCACCAATCTTGTTCAAGTGCTCTCTTATTTGTATGGAAACAGTCTTATCACTAGTCCAACACATGCTTTTCTTTCTAGGTAACTCATTCATGAAATAGAAGAACAAACATAATACCAATTTACCATACTTGAATGTATTCTTCTTGTCCTTTTTGATCTTGTTCAGGTTTTCCATCAGCTGGTTCTACAACAACTCACAGAAGTCATACTCAGCATTCTCTCTCAACATCTGATAAGCTGCATAGATAGTTGTACTAGATATAGAATTCTCCCTGCTGGAATGATATATCTTGTATCCAATCACCATTGATGCAAATTTGACATCCGGATTAGTGATGTCATTTATTGTCATTGCCCTTTTGTCAAACCTTGAACTGGTAGCATCAGTTACAGTTTGATTCTTTACTGACTTCAACATTGATAGTCCACTAGATGAGTTCAACCCTGTCATGGACTTGATGGTGTCCTTGGTGATCTTGAAAGGTTTCATTAACCACATAAACTCATCATGCATCCAGCTCAGCACATACTGGACCCACTCATCTTCATCGAAGAATGGAAACCCTATAATCTGAATGAAATGTTTATCTTGCAGTGCCTTGTACTCAGGTTTAAGACCATGAATTTCATCCCTCAGATGATTCTTGAACAAATCTACTAGCTTTGAATCCCCAAACTCATCTATGCCAGCATGAATATAAGCCCTAATATATTCAACATGCAACACACCATACAAAACACTTGAAAAGGCACCTAACAGATTGACCTCAACTAATTTGTGTGGATGTGTTGTAGTCACGGTAGGAGGGTTCATAGAATGAACTGTCCGCAGTGTGTAGCAAGAGTAAACACAATAGAAATAACTCAAAGAAATGAAGTAAATGCAGATTTAGTCATTTAGTATATCATAGAATTCAAAATAGAGATCCATCGGCAATATGCAGGCTTACAACTAGGGCTCACAGGCCTAATTACATACATGCACAAGATAAAGCTTTGAAGCTCCTTCGCACAAAATCTAAACTATTAGATCTTTCTTATGTGAATAGTTACTTTCCTAAGGATCTATTACATCAATGTATATCCTTTCTGGATCAATAGATTCCTCTGTGTTAGCCACAAGAGGTTAAGAATCTTGATGAAGAGGTGTAACATGTGTTCTTGGATAGGTCGGACCTATCGGCTTGAAATCCTCCTCGAATGCAAGACGTGATGTGTGGACCTCCAGGGAAGGTTGGCCACAAACTAAGGAACATTGCAAAATGTATCATTAGGATCCCTAAGTCAAGGAATGATCCATAAGCCTTCTCCTTTAGCTGATTATCTGAGACTGTCAGGATGCTATGTTATGAGAAAACAGTCGATCTTCTGATAGTGATAACTTTTCAGTGACTAATCCAATTGCTTTAAATTCTTGATATGATGTAGATGAATGAATGTAGATGCTAAGTCTAGATCCGCAAGATGTGAAATGCCAAAACTAGACCACAAGCTGAAACTACTTCAGACTGAACTGCCTGAACTGAACTAGAACAAGAAAGAAACTGAAATGCAAACAAACTAAAATGCAAAATGTTTTTGGTTGATGCAAGATTGCTCTTGAACCAGGGATGCTCCTACATCAGACATCTAATGTTATTCAAAAAGTGAGTCCCTCACTTTTTTGTGGCTAAGGGATAACCAAGACGGTCCACCTCAGCTTGAGAAATCCAAGATGAATCTTCTTTCGGTCTACCTTTCCACTTCACAAGATATTCTTTGTATTGTCTTCCTCTAGTGTTGTATCCAACTCTGCTATCCAAAATGTCTTCTATCTACTCCAGTGCTTGTTGTGGTAACTGCTTCTTCAAGTCTTTTTCCATGTTGTCACTAAACTCTACTTCATGATACTGATATAAGTCTGCAATGTTGAAAATAGGTGATATACCCAATGTCTCCGATAATTCTACTTCATATGCATTTCCTGAATCAAATTTTCTGAGTATCTTACAAGGTCCAAACTTATTCATTTGCAACTTGTTATAAGTCCCAATTGGAAATCTTTCTTTTCTCAAGTACACCATTACTTCATCTCCAACTTCAAATTCCTTATGTCTTCTCTTCGCATCTGCCTTCTCTTTGTACTTACTGTTCATATTCTCCAAATGCTTCTTCACCTGATTATGCACTGTCTTCATATGATCTCCAAATTCTTCTTCTTTTGTAGTTCTCTTTTCTTCTATATCTATGTCTCTCAATTCTACAACTCCTCTAGGATTTACTCCGGTAATAATCTCAAAAGGTGTTCTTCCGGTACTTTTGTTTACTAAATTATTGTATGCAAACTCTGCTTGTGAAAGAATCAAATCCCAACTTCTGGCTTTCTCTCCAACCAAACATCTCAACAAGTTTCCCAAAATTATATTCACTACCTCTGTCTATCCATCTGTCTATGGATGAAAAGTTGAACTGAACTTCAAATTGGTCTTCATCTTCTTCCAAAGTGTCTTCCAAAAGAATTCAACAAATTTTGTATCTGTGTCTAAAACTATACTCTTAGGTAATCCATGCAATCTCACAATCTCCTTGAAAAATAAGTTAACTACATGTACTGCATCAGTTGTCTTCTTACAAGGTATGAAATGAGCCATCTTTGAAAATCTGTTAACCACTACAAATATTGAATCATGTCCTCTCTATGTCTTAGACAATCCCATTACAAAATCTATGCTTATGTCTTCCCAAGGTCTCTCCAGTACTGCCAAAGGTTTATACAATCCAGTGTTTTGACTACTCCCTTTTGCAACTTGACAAACTCTACAAATTTGCACAAATATCTAAACATCCTTATGTATCTGAGGCCAAAAGTAGTTCTCACTCACTAAAGCCATTGTCTTGACAATGCCAAAATGTCCTAGCAATCCACCACTATGCTTCTCCCTGATCAGATTATCTCTCATTGAACTTCTAGGTATGCACAACTGACTTACTTTGAACAACATATCTTCTTGAATGAAATAGTCCAACCACTTACTCCTATTTGCCACAATAGGTTCCTTACATGCTTTCCAAGGTTTTGTAAAATTAGTGTCTCCCTCATACATGTTCTTCAATTCATCAAAACTCAGCACTTCAACTCTCATTTCTGTCAACAAGTTTCCTCTTCTACTCAATGCATCAACAACTTTGTTTGATTTACCACTCCTATGCTTCACCACAAAAGTATAACTCTGCATGAACTCTACCCCATCTCATATGTTTCTAATTCAACTTACCTTGACTGTTCAAATATTGCAAAGCTTGATGATATGTATACAACATAAACTCCTTAGGCAACAAATAATGTCTCCACTTCTTCAAGGCTTGAATTATGGCATAGAAATCTTGATCATAAACTGAATATCTTTTCCTTGCATCATTCAACTTCTCACTGAAATATGCTATAGGTCTACCTTCTTGACTTAACACTGCTCCAACTGCATTTCCATTTGTATCACAATCAACTTGAAATAGCTTATTAAAATCTGGTAATGCCAAAATAGGTTGCTTTGTCACTTTCTGCTTTAACAACTCAAAACTTTTTCCTGCTCCTAATGTCCACTTGAAATCTTTTATATCACCTCTCATTGTCTCTGTCATATGGTTACAAACTGAATTGAAATTTCTGATGAACATCTGATAGAAACTAGCCAATCCATGAAATGATCTAACCTCTCCAATGCACTCTGGTGTAGGCCATTCAACTATTGCTTTCACTTTCTCAGGGTCCATATTCAATCCTTCCGCAGAAATCACAAATCCCAAATATACAAACTCTTCTTTCATGAAACTACACTTCTTGATGTTTATTAGCAATTTCTCTTCTCTTAGTCTCTGCAAAAGTTGTCTAGTATGCCACAAATGTTCCTCTTTTGTCTTACTGAAAATTAGAATATCATCTAAGTATACAATCACAAACTTACCCAAGAATTTCTTTAGAACTTCATTCATCAATCTCATGAAAGTGCTTGGTGCATTTGTCAATCCAAATGGCATCACTAACCATTCATACAATCCTTCATTTGTCTTAAAAGCAGTCTTCCATTCATCTCCTTCTCTGATTCTGATCTAATGGTATCCACTCTTTAGGTCTATCTTTGTTATAAATCTTGCTCCACTCAAACAATCCATGATATCATCCATCCTAGGTAAAGGAAATCTATACTTAGCTGTGATCTTGTTTATTGCTCTAGAGTCAGTACATATTCTCCATTCTCCATCTTTATTAGGTGCAAGCACTGCAAGTACTGCACAAGGACTCAAACTTTCTCTGATCAAACCTTTCCTTAACAACTCTTGTATCTATCTATTCAATTCTTGATTCTCTGTCGATGTCATTCTATGTGCTTCTTTGTTAGGCAAACTTGCTCTCTGTATAAGATCCATGTGATGACTGATACTCCTTATAGGTGGTAATCCTTCAGGTAAATTATCTGATATGATGTCTTCATACTCTGTCAGCAACTCTCTTATCTCCTCCAGTTGTGATTCTTCAGTTTTCTTCTTCAATGTTTCAAGCTTCATCAGAATCAAGGCATAACACATTCTCATGTCTCAAACCATCTAGAAATTTTCTTCCACCTACTAAGTAGATTCTAGCATTCCCACATACTTCACTCTTAGGATCATCTTCCAAAGGAATCAAAGTAATTATCTTTCCATTTTCTATTATAGTATATGTATTCTTTCTCCCATCATGTATTTCTTTTCTATCATACTGCCAAGGTCTACCCAACAAGATATGACAAACATCCATAGGCATAATATCACACAAAACTTCATCATGATAAGATCCAATATGAAATTTCACCAAACATTGTTCACTCACCAGTACCTTATGATCATCCTGAATCTGTGCTATCTGATAGGCCTTAGGGTGTTTCAATCTTTTCAACTTCATCTTAGTCACCATTTCCTCTAAAACTAGGTTATCTGAACTACCACTACCAATCACAACTTTACAACACTTACCTCCTGATTCATAGCTAGTTTTGAACAAACTCTTCCTCTATGGCCATTCCTCATCTATCTCTTCTTGAAATAGTGCTCTCCTCATCACCAATGATTCTCCTTTCTCAGGTTTGCCAATTGAACTAGGTGATTCAACAGGTTCTTCTTCCACATAGGCTGCTCTTCCACTATTTTTTGTCTTCTTACTTGAACTACCCTGATTACATTCAAATGCTCTATGTCCTTTACTTCCACACTTGAAACAAGTACCTCTAAATGTTCTCTTATCAAATCCCCTTCTCTTCTATATCCTTCATTCTGGTATGCACTAGGGTTTCCTCTTCGATAAAAATTTATGTCATCTCTCTGGTAAGCATTGTTATCTCTGTCATCCTTCTTAAATAGGTTGTCAAACTTGCTTTACTCCACAAATGATCTATCATATCTAGAAAATGTTCTACCTCTCTGAAATTTACCTCCTCTACATCTCTATCTCTGATCATGCCTCTTATTTAGCTTCTCTTCAACCTTTAGGGCAAACTGATATGCTTCTTCCAAATATGTCATCCTTACCAAGATTAGTTCTTCTTGAATGTTCAATCTCAGTCCATTGATGTATCTAGCCACTTTCTCTTTGTTTGCTTCACTATGTCCTATTCTTATGACCATCTTATGAAATTCTTCAGTGTACTCCTTCACAGATTTCTCCTTTTGTCTTAGGTTTTGCAATCTTTTCAACAATTCCAATTCATAGTCAGTAGATATAAACTAATTCTTCAACTTTGTCACCATCTGGTCCCACTTTGTAATCTTTTATTTTCCTCTTCTGTTTCTTTCCAACTAAACTTCTTTCCACCATATAGCAACATGTCCTTTCAACTTTGTCTTTGCAAATTTCACCCATTCCAGATCTTCAACATCCTCATAATCAAAGTATTCTTCTATGTAATTTATCTAGTCAATCAACTCTTTAGGATTCAAATTACCAGTATAATTCGGTACATCAACTCTAGGTCTCTTTCCAATCTTTGAAATAGCTCACAACATCTTTACCTGATCTGATTCTTATTCTTCATTACCTTCTAGGGTTTTGCCAGTTTGTTCAGGAAATTGAAATTCTTCTTCGTCATCACTTTCAACATTATCTCTAGGTGTCAATCCTCTTCGCCTATCTTCCTCGACAGCATCCAAATGGATTCGCATTGTTCTCATCAATTCCATCATCTCATCCATTCTATTAGCCATTGTACCAACAAGAGGAACTCTTCGCAGCGGCATCTTCCTCAGATCAAGTGCAAACTGCCTCTCAATTGATGATTGGTTGAGCACAAGTAACCTTCCTCAGATCAACGATCTTCCTACAACAAGATATTATGGAATCCCCTTCGCTAATTCACTCCAAAGAATTGAACTTTCGTTCTGATACCACTTGGTGCAGTCACGGTAGGAGGGTTCACAGAAAGAACTGTCTAGACCGTGCAACAAGAGTAAACACAACATAAACAACTCAAATAAATGAAGCAAATGTAGATTCAGTCATTTAGTATATCATAGAATTCAAAATAGAGATCCGCTGGCAATATGCAGGCTTACAACTAGGGCTCACATGCCTAATTACATACATGCGCAAGATAAATATTTGAATCTCCTTTTCACAAAATCTAAACTATTAGATCTTTCTTATGTGAATAGTTTCTTTCCTAAGGATCTATTACATCAATATATAACCTTTCCAGATCAATAGATTCCTCTGCATTGGCCACAAGAGGTTAAGAATCTCGATGAAGAGGTGTAACGTGTGTTCTTTGATAGGTCAGACCTATCAGCTTGAAATCCTCCTCAAATGCATGAAGTGATGTGTGGACCTCCGGGGAAGGTCGGACATGAACCAAGGAACATTGCAGAATGTATCATTAGGATCCACGAGTCAAGGAATGATTCACAAGCCTTCTCCTTTAGCTAATTATCTGAGACTGTCAGGATGCTTTGTTCTGAGAAAACAGTTGATCTTCTGATAGCGATAACTTTTTGGTGACTGATCCAATTGCTCTAAATTCTTGATATGTAGATGAATGAATGTAGATACTAAGTCCAGATCCATAATATGTGAAATGCCAAAACTAGACCACAAGCTAAAACTGCTTCAGACCAAACTGCCTGAACTGAACTGGAATAGGGAAGAAACTGAAATGCAAAATGTTTTTGGTTGATGCAACATTGCTCTTGAAATGGGGATGCTCCTAGATTAGGATGCTTCTTAAACTTTGACCTAGGTCACTCAATGATATTCACAACCAGAGGTGCAGCCATTTCAAAAAGATCAAAAGTTTAAAGCTTCGCAGAAAAATACCTTTTTTCTCCATAGGATTAGGGTTAGCTGATGAATTTGCCTGTCGCACTTTGAATCTTTGAAATCTTAGCTCAATCATTCTTTTTCTTCTTTTCTTCAAATGCAAAGTTATTCAAGTGTTTGAATGAATGACTTTTTATCCTCCACAAAACCTAATTCTTCATTGTAATAAATGTTCTGCCCTAATACATCCTATTACACTATTTTTGCATACAGTCAATCTTCAATTGCTCCGCAATCAATCGCATTAGCTTTTTTTCTTCCAGAATTTGCTTCAACATATCTGCAATAGACTTCTTTATCTTCATTCATCATGCTAGATTCAGTCACCCACTTACTAGCAGGGGGAATTAGATTTTCAGTGTAGCTCCCATTGAGCCAGAGCTCCTGATTCAATTCCTAGAGGAATTATCAGCACCGGATTCTAGTGCAGATCCATTGTCAACATTAATTTCACCTTTCTTCACCCATGTTTTATTCATTTCATTCTAGATCTCATTCACATCAACTTTTCCCTTACCTTTGTCCAACTTCTACTCTATTCTTCCTTTACCTGCCTGTGAGTTATCCTTTTTGCTTCTACAAAATTTAGCAATGTGTCCAGATTTGTTGCAGTTGAAACACAACCTTATTTTTCTAAAAATTACATGTTGGAGCAGGGTTAGATCTGCATTCCATTGCAATATGCCCAAACTTATTGCAAGTAAAACATCTTCCATTGAGCACTTGTTTGTTTTTAGGAGGATTCCTTGATCCACTTCTGCATTCCTCAACCTTATGACCTATCCTTTTTCAATTAAAGCATTGACCAGAGAAAGATGATGCATTTTGATTCACTTGACTTCTGCATTGATTAGCTCTATGACTACACTTATTGCATTTGAAACAATTTCTATTGAAAGATGGATACCTTTGATCATTAGGTTATCTTACCAGAGGTCTTCGAGGATTCCTTCTTTGATTTCTTGCTTCAAGATATCTTTGACCAGATCTAGAGCTTTCACCTTTCTCAAATCCTAGACCATGCTTACCATCTATCTTCTTCTGACTATCAAGCAACACCTCAAGTTTAGCTATGCTTTTCTTGAATTTTTCTTTATATTCATTTGCAACTTCCAGGTCATGTTTGAGAATGATAATTTGTCTTTCAAGTTCTTCCTCATTGTCCTTGGTTTCTTGTAGATCAGACTCTATATGGCCAATTATCCTATCTAATCTACAACATTCTTCTGTTCTTTCTTTCAGAGATTGATTTACTTTTTCCTCAATCTTCTTCCTTTCCTCAATTTCCTTGGCTAGTCTCATGACCCCGGATTCCATCTCATGTTTTAGGACAACTTCTTTTGCTAGCTTCTCACATTCTTTTGTCTTCTCCTTTAGGGCCTCATCCATGTCATTGTATTCATTTTGATTTGCTAGTTGATGAAGTAGCTCCCTTCTCTTTTCATTAGATTTTCTCAGTTGTCCTTTTAAGGTCTCAATGAAATCTTCAGCATCTTTAACATTCTCCTGTAGATCCTTGATTTATGCTCTGGACAGATCAAGATCATCTAAGGCTACTTGGAGTTGTTGATTGATGCCATCAGAATGCTTGAATGAACCCATTGAAAACACCTTCCCAGATCTTCCTCAAGCTCTTAAACATCTTCCAAGGAACCAAACTCTGATACCAATTGTTGAGATTAAGGAACACTGAGAGGAGGGGTGAATCAGTGTTCTACAAAACTTATTACTTTGTTCCTTTATTAATTTACCTCATACATCCACAAGAAAGAAGCATGAATGCAAAAACCAAAACAACAAGATCACAACACATGAACACCAGGATTTTTACGTCAAAACCCAGTTAAGAGAAAAACCACGGTGGGGGTTAACCCACAAGAAATTTATACTTTGTTAAAAGTATTACAAATGGGAAGGCACATGCCTTTGGGCACACTGCCCAGAGCTCACTACTCAAAGAGGTTCACTGCCTAAAAATTAATTACAAAAGTTCATTGGAATGTTTGAACTAGGAATAGCATCTAACAATACAAGATTACAGTTCTGGTTGAGCTTAATATACTGACTTTACACACTTCATCTCTCTCTGCCCTACTTCACTACTCTGCCATGATCCAGAGCTTAGATCTCTTCACTTCGCACTTGATTCTACTATACTTTGCCCTTATTCCTTCATATTCACCAGTCCACACCTCAAAATGTTCAAACTCATCAATTATATATATCCGCTACATGAAATTGTATCAATTGCAGTCAACCTTAAGAAAAACTTAAAGACTTTTAAGAGCACTATTCTGTCGGCTGAATCCATGCACAAATACCAATGCAGACTAGAACTTATGTATCCAAGTCACCTCACATGTCAGCCAATACCACTGGATCTCATAAATTGCTCAACCAATCACTTCTCTTCATCAACACAAGGATCAAACAACTAGTCAGCCTGTTCTCCACCGGACTGAACTTTCTAACCAAAACCTAATACTCAGATGTTTGTAACTTACACTCCCTTCATCACTAGAGGCTAAAATCTTAGATTTAGGTAGAACTGACATCCCTTAACATTCCCTCAAATCCACAACATAATATGATTTCTTGTTGAGAAATGCAAACTAAAATGTTGAACCCTGTCATATGCCCTGTTCTTGTCTATCTGGACTGAGACAAAGCTGCAATCTGACTTCCGGTATGATCCACTGATGAAATGTGGATGTGTAAGATAGATTTAGTTACCATCAATGACAACACCTAAAATGCCTAGTAGTGTCTCTTACCAACATTTACACCACAAGTTTGCCAAAATAGAGATAATGGAATGGTGCAGGAGCACCCAACCCACAGTGGCCTCCATGAAGCATTTAACTGTTTTATGCTTATTTTAATGTTTCCAATAAGGTCCTAAATGGACATTTAATGTAATAAGGTCTGTTTGATGACTTCTGTTATTGTAGTTTGTTGTTAAGACACTTGTTGATCTGTAGATGACAAAGTTGTTAGTTAGTTAGAGTTTGTTAGGCAGTTGTATCTCCCAGCCGCCTGGAATTGTCTCCCAGCTGCTGGGAATCATGTCAGTACTACTGTTGGTAAGTAGTTAAATACCCTAGATCAGGTCAATTGTACATGAGAGAGGAGTGTAGACAGGTTGAATTGTATTGAGGAGTGCAACTATGATATCAGACATTTGTATTCATCTCTGAAAGCATAATAAAGAGATCATGTTTGTTATCTTTCTGGCATTCGAATTGCACTGTGTAATTGATTTATGTTTTACAGTTGAGATGGGTTTTTAACCCATTCCACCAGTTGATTACTTTGTAATCGGTGGAATGGCTATGTATATTAGTTTGTGTTTTTGTTTTGGTTTCCTGTCTGTTAATTTCATGTTTATAGGATCAGATGACAGGATGCGTTGATAAGCCTAGCATCGGCATGTGCTAGGTTGATAAATTGCAGAAGTTTGTTTATTCGTAGGAGAAAGGCTCAGTGAAGTTGCGAGGGGTTTGGCAGACTCCATTGGCAAAGTTGAAGTGTTTGAACCTTCAAGTGGTTGAACCATTTTTAATGGTTCAAAGGTTTGTTGGTTCAACAGAGTTTAACTGTGCAATTGGTATGTCGGCGTGAGACTTAGTATCGGGCTCTGTCAATAGTCTTAAGTCGGCAGAAGTGTTTGGTTGAACCTTTGAACCGGTTCAATGGTTCAAAGGGTTCAAAGGTTCAATGTCGCTGTTGGTTCATCGACATAGTGGGTACCAAGTGTATCGGTGTAAGGGGCATATCGGCAGAATAATTCAAAGTTAGACCAACGGTAGGAGGTCTGGCCGATGGTGGAGTTGGCGTTGGGAACTTTGGAGTGACAATAGGCATTGAAGGATAGGTAGAAAGTTAGACTGATGGGAGAGTGTCACGGCGATAGTCCAAAGGAGTCAAAGGTGGAAGTGATCGCGCATTAGCCTAACAAAATTTGGAGCTTGCCAATATTGCATGTGTTGTCGATAGGAAACCGATGACGAAGTCATGTCAAGGCACATTGGTGTGAAGTTTACTATCAGGCAGCGAGGATTAGTTTATGCTGATAGTCATAAGTTTTTCCAATGAAGTATGTCTGAAGGACATTAGGGTAACTCTTGCCGATAGAAAGAAGCATTCCAATTTCCACCTATTTTTCCCATGCTTCTGTTGCCCGCTCTACATCATAGTGGTATCAGAGCTTAGCAAAAGATTTGGGCCATTATGTGTTGATTCTGTCACTAAGAAGGTAGAAGTTGAAGGATTGAGAGGTTGACAAGATGCCTCCAAAAGGTAATGGTACTGCAAGAGAGTTGGAGGAGATGAAGGAAAAACATGCCAGAGAGATGAGGAAGATGAAAGAGCTTGCAAAAGCACTTCAAGCAAGGCTTGTAGCCTTGGAAATGAACAAAAAGAGGGAAGTGGAAGACAGTGAATCAGAAAAAAAAAGATGAGGTTAAAGAATTTGAAGAGGTAGATGAAGATCTGAATGCTGAAGATCAGAGGTTTGCAAAACTGTTAAGGGTAGTCAAGAATGAAAAACCTAAGGTAAAGATTGATGTTCCAAAGTACACTGGAAGTTTGAATGAGGAAGAGTTATTGATTGGATTGCTACATTAGATAATCATTTTAAATGTGAGGAAGTTCCTGAGGAGAAGAAGGTAAAGATTGCAAAGACCAAATTGACAGGTCATGCTTTGGTATGGTGGGATTATGTACAATCAGAGAGAAGAAAGCAAGGGAAGTCAAAGATTTCTTCATGGGACAAGATGGTAGCAAGGATCAAAGGTAAATTTTTACCCCAGGATTATGAAATTCAAATGTTTAAGAAGCTTCAATTTTTAACACAAAAAGAAATGGATGTGAAGGCATATACTGAGGAATTTTACAAATTGAGAATGCAGTTTGGCCATCATGAGAGTGAGTTTGAAAAAGTTACTAGATATTTGGCTGGTTTGAGATTGAATATACAGGATGAATTAGTTTTGGCTAACCCTAGGAGTGTGGAAGAATGTTACCAAATGGCAATTAGGATTGAGGAGAATATGAAAAGAAAACAGGACAAGTCCATGAGAGGAAGAGGTAGCAATACCAGAGGAAGAGGATCAGCTCCTACAACAATGCAAGCCAATGAGAATCAAGAAGAGGCTAGTAAAGGACAAGAATAGTTTGACTTCAGGGGTGGATGGAAAGGAACCAGAGGTAGATTTGGAGGTGGTAGATGTTCTAATGTTTTCATTGGAAGATGTTACAATTGCAATCACGAAGGCCACATAGCCAGTAGATGTCCAGAAAAGGCAACAAGTTCAATGGGAGACAGAAGGACAAATCTAATTGTCAAAATGTGACAAGCTCCAACACCTCTCAAAGTGTGAATGCTCCTGATAGTTATGGGTATCTTGAGAAAGGAGAATCCTTGATGTTAAGGAGAACATCCAAGGATATGATGCAAAGGAGAGCTCTTTTTAGGACCACATGCAAAAGCAAAGGTAAAATATGCAAGGTAGTAATAGATTCTGGTTCAACAGATAATATGGTATCTCAAGAAATGGTGGATAAACTGAAATTGGAAAGGATTCCACATCAAAATCCTTACAAAGAATCTTGGGTGAGTGATAGTCAATGACTTTTGGTATCTAAACAGGCATATGTTGATTTTCAGATTGGAGAATATCAGGATAGAGTTTTATGTGACATATTGCCCATGGAAAGTTGTCACCTACTTTTGGGTAGGCCATGGCAATTTGATAGGAGAGAATTATATGATGGATATGCTAACACATACACCATCAAGAAGGATGGGAGAACTATTGTGTTGATACCATTACAGGAGGATGTTGCAGTACAGAAGGTAGGCAAAATCATTTTAGTGGGAAAGAAAGAATTTGTGGAGATGCCTCCAGTAGAAGGTATAAAGGTAGTTGAGGATACTTCAAGGAAAGGAGTTGCTAAGGATAAAAATTTGAAGGTACTTACAGTTTTGACTGATGAAGATTAGGTGAGTCAGCCGAAGGTCAAAGAACAGGTTTGCAAGTAGCCACAAGTTGATGGGAAAGACAAGGATGTTATTATAGTAGGGATAATTGTTTGTCCTCTAGCACCAACAAAAGTTGAAAGGTCAACATGTTCTACCATAGCAGTAGTACAAGAAGCATTACCCAAGACTTATAATGCAGGTGTTCAAACAAAGATGATAGTAAGAAAGAATGGCATGACTAGAACCTACAATGCAGTCCAGAAATCATGGAACAGATATGAGGTAGCAGAGTATGCAGCTAGAGTAAAATACAGGCCTAACTCATGGGGCATGAGTTCTTTTCATGATGGGGTGTATGGTGCAGGAGCACCCAACCCACAGCAAGCGTCCATGAAGCATTTAACTATTTTATGCTTATTTTAATGTTGCCAATAAGGTCCTAAATGGACATTTAATGTAATAAGGTCTGTTTGACCATTTCTATTATTGTAGTTTGTTGTTAAGACACTTGTCGATCTATAGATAACAAGGTTGTTAGTTAGTTAGAGTTTGTTAGGCAGTTGTATCTCCCAACTGCCTAGAATTGTCTCACAACCGCTAGGAATCATGCTAGTACTACTGTTGGTAAGTAGTTAAATACCCTAGATTGGGTCAATTGCACAAGAGAGAGGAGTGTAGACAGGTTGAATTGTATTGAGGAGTCCACCTATGATATCAAACATTTGTACTCATCTCTGAAAGCATAATAAAGAGATCCTGTTTTGTTATCTTTTTGGCATTCGAATTGCACAGTGTAATCAACTTCTATTTTAACAGTCGAGATGGGTTTTTAACCCATTCCACCGGTTGATTACTTTGTAATTAGTGGAATGGCTATGTATATTAGTTTGTGTTTTTGTTTTGGTTTCCTGTCTATTAGTTTCATGTTTACAGGATCAGATGACAGCATGTGTTGATAAGCCTAGCATCGGCATGTGCTAGGTTGATAAAATTGCAGAAGTTTGTTTATTCATAGGAGAAAGGCTCAGTGAAGTCGCGAGGGGTTCAGTAGACTCCATCGGCAAAGTTGAAGTGTTTGAACCTCCCAGTGGTTGAACCATTTTTAATGGTTTAAAGGTTCATTGGTTCAACGGAGTTTAACTGTGCAATTGGTATGTCAGCGTGAGACTTAGTATCGAGCTCTGTCAATAGTCTTAAGTTGGCAGAAGTGTTTGGTTGAACCTTTGAACCGGTTCAATGGTTCAAAGGGTTCAAAGGTTCAACGTTGTTGTTGGTTCATCAGCTTATTAGGTACCAAGTGTATCGGTGTAAGGGGCATATCAGCGGAATAATTCAAAGTTAGACCGACGGTAGGAGGTCTAGCCGATGGTGGAGTTGGTGTTGGGAACTTCAGAGTGACAATAAGGCATCGGAGGACAAGTAGAAAGTTAGACCGATGGGAGAGTGTCACGGTGATAGTCCAAAGGAGTCAAAGGTGGAAACGATTGGTGCATCGGCCTAACAAAATTTGGAGCTTACCGATATTGCATGTGTTGCTGATAGGCAACCGATAACAAATTCATGTCAAGGCACATCAGTGTGAAGTTTACTATTGGGCAGCGAGGATTAGTTTATGCTGATAGTCATAAGTTTTGCCAATGAAGTATGTCAGGAGGACATTAGGGTAACTCTTGCCCGATAGAAAGAAGCATTCCAATTTCCACCTATTTTTCCCACGCTTCTGTTGCCTACCTCTACATCATGGAAGATGCAATAAGTAAGATAATAACACTATTTCTTCACATAAAATAATGTTACCAAGCTTGAGACAATGGAGGAGGTTGTAAGCTCCTTGAGGGTCAAATCAATGTGCAACAAATGTTAATCCCTTATATGAGAGCTCCACAATGATGAGGCTTTAGGAGTAAATTCAATAGAGTTGAGAAGGAGAGATGCTTCAACCCAATAAGAGTACCAAAGACCATCAATAGAGAAAGAGATGAGTTCTTTTGTGAGTGCAGAGATTTCTCCAAGAAAAATGAATTCAAGAAGATGAAAAGATCTCAAAATGAGATTATATATTGGAGAAAGAGAGAATCCAAGGGTTGAGCATGCTTGTAGAGGTTGTTTCATTACTAAATGAGTGTTACCATCAACAAAATCAAGTGACTAGGTGGGAATATTAGTTTGAAATTTTGGAATCTTTAGGATGCCAGTGTATCATACTTGCCTCCAACGAAAATCCTTCAAGATTTCAGCATGTTTTCCCAAAATAACAAGAAAGATAAGCATGTGATATAGAATTTGGTGAACTTTTGTGAGTGGTAAAATAGGCTAGGGATAGGATCAAGTGGCCCTAGAAATATGCTGCAAGATTAGACACCAAATTTGCTTAGAACACAATGTCAAATTTTGAGGGTACACAAATTTCTACATTACATTTTGCCCCCACTTCAATGGGCTGATGACACTAGGTGATAAGTTATGCTAAAGTACAAAGATGAAATGATGAAATCAAATAAGCATGTAAAGGATACTCAAAAGGATACAATAGAGGACATAGCAATTCTCTAATTGGAAAAATGATGCCCCTAGATCAAGAATCTATAAAACCACAACATTAGGTACTGCAACCCTACAAGATCACCATGTTAGAAAATGAATAATTCAGCAAGACCAAAATGTGTCAGTTCAAAATTGAAGCGATAAATGGGGGACTTCTAAAATAGTGAGAAGAATGATATGAAGATAAAATGAATCAGAAAGAAATGAGGTGAATGTATACATACCCCCATGTTTGTGCCTATTAATTAAGAGGCAAAAATTGGAGAGAAATTTCACCATCTTTGAATTTAGAAGAAAGTTGATGCATTTCATAGGGTTCTTTTATGAAATAACACTAAGGTGAAGGGCATATCAGAAGAAAGAGGGTGGAGTTAGGATTCCAACATAACAAATGGAATAAAAATCCAAGTTCATAGGCCTAAGTTATGGAGTTTTTCGTGAAAGAGGTCCTTCAAAAAGTTTGAAAATTTACTATAAATAGTTTTTTTTTTTATCAAATTTACCATTCATTTGAATTTACCTAATTAAAAAAATTTTGAGCACCTTGAGCACTTGAGAGAGCTAAAATGCCATGCATCTATGAGATTTCTGACCGCCGAGACTGAATGTACTAAGACTTCACATCTCATAATGCGTGAGGTGAGTGAAATTTTTTAATTTTATCAAAAATTTTCCTCATTTTTTATGTTCGATGGGGTCTACATAGAGTTCTAGTGTCCCTTTAGTGTGCTAGCATCTTTAGGGTGCACTAACATCTTCTAGATGAGCTAGCATCCACAAAAGGCACTAGTGTTCAAAAGGCACACTAGCGTCTAAAAGCACTAGTGTCCTTACAAATTTAGAATTTTTTTGCACTTTGAGGTTCAAAACTTGATGTTTATTATGTAGTATTGATATAATATTATTTTTTATTACAGTATCCTTCAAAGATGTAGGAGCACATAGGAGGCTAGATTTTTACATTGCTACAAGTTCATTTGAGTGTGTTGACAACAAAGGATGTTGTACTTTTATGGAGAGTGGATGTATACTGGGTATAAACCACTCCAGAGATGCAATTTCATGATCGTATGCTCATGGCATTGATGGAGATGTGTGACATGGATGCTTCCTTCTTCCATCTTCCAACAAGAGAGATGATGGTCATGCTTGAGGATGTGTACCAGATACTAAGACTTTTAATTTTAGGCCACACTATATCGATTATTAAGCAACAATCACTCATCTATGTGTTGAAGGGTCAAAGGTATGCAATTTGCCAAATCATGTATGGTGACATTATAGGTCACATCCACCTATGATGGTTGGAGTAGGGAGAAGTTAATATCCCCTTGGTTTGTCACATGCTTATTGTGAATATCACCCTGTGCATTACATTAGATGGCCAAGACACACACTTTCATGGTGTCCTTGTCCATACCATTAGGGTGATGGAGGAGAAAGAGACAGTGTTCACATGGGGACAAAGCATGCTCACCCACTTATATTATGATATAGGTTGGTATGAGCATTATGCAGTCCATAGTTTAATGATCTACATGCTCCTATAGATGTGGGCATTTGAGCACATTAGGTGCACGTGACTAGTGGTTGTCCCCATAGTTATCATATGGGCTACATGACAAGAACATGTCTATGCCTTAAGGAGGCCATGGAATTTAGTGATCTACTTTACTATTGGCAAACTTTTCACAGGCTATAGAGCATATAGGTTATATGGAGGCCTTATTGGTAGATGTAGCCATGGGCTAGCTAGGCTCATTAGATGGCATGGATGTAAAGGGACTAATTCTTTGTTAATCACCTTAATGACATCATCATGCCATATTACTACAAGTGGGTGATGCAATGGTTCAGATAGGTGGAGGGTATTCTTATGGTTGTACCAACTTATGTGCACTCTCACTGGTGTGGTATGAGGCCAAGGAATTAGCCCCATATAATAATATCATATTTTTCTTTGAGTAACTTTGATGATGAGTAGTGTGTGACTCCTGTGTCTAATGCTAATGATGTGGGGTTCACCCTAGCATTCATAGCATGGTGGGTCACCTCTAGGATGGCTCTAATTTTCACCAAACACACTAGTGAGAGATCTGAGCCCATTGGCGGAGTAGGGGAGGATGACGAGAGAAAAGAGGAGTTCTTCAATGAGGAGGATGGAGAGGATTAGGAGGAGGTTGTGCCAGTATAGGTGGTGGGTTAGCCACAATAAAGGGATGAGGGCCTAGTTGCTTTAGAGAAGAGGCATAGAGCCTAACCTCAAGTGGCTCAGGTGCCACCATCAGTTAGTGGCATTCAAAGTTAGATAGAGCAAGGGGAGTTCAGAAATGCTATTTCTATGAGGATTCCCCTAGTACTATTGATATTGATAGTGACTACACTAGTGGGAACACTAAGCACCATCCCTTCTTCACATGTGGCTCCTATAGATCTTGATTAGTAGATCAAAGATGTAGGTGAGACTTTTGATTTTTATGATTTGAGTAAAATACTAGATATTGATTTGATTTTATATTTATATGATGAGAGGACTAATAATATTTTATTTAATTTTAATAGTGCACGCATAGGAGTGGCTCAAATTCATAGGTTAATTCATTGTACATATGGTTTTGACCATGTAGCTTGAGTAGGGTTTGTGGGCCAGTTATAGGCCTTGGTATATTTTTAGGAGACACATGGATATTTTTGAGCTTGTGTTGTAGCGAGGAGATACATAGAAGGAGGGTCAATTTTACCTACATTAAGCCACTATTGAGGTTGTGTAGAGAAAGCTTATGTAGCCACACAGGTCACAACACTCATTGTAGAGTGCAATCAAGCTGTGATAAAAGAAAAGAGTGCAAAGACTACACGTGGCTCTCTATAGAGCTATTTAAGTCACACTATATATGACCTATAGAGGGTTTAGACATCACTAGCGATAGACTTGGACCATCCCAGAGTGCAAGAGCTGATGGTAGAGGCGAAAGGGCTATGAGTCAAGGTGGAATGACTACAAAATACTAAGTGTTATGTGACTTTTTCCCCTATATAGAAAAAGAAATCTATTTATGAATTTAACCCTTTAAAATTATAAGAGGGTAAAGTTTATTTAACCCTTTATAATTAAAAGGGAGATGGAAAATAAATGATATTATGATCCTTTGGTTAAAGTGGAGATAAATAAAGAATATTTATTAAAAAAAGCCCTTTTAAAAGGGAGGAATTATTATGTTTACTAACTAATTATTAATGACAACCTTTGTGGAAAGGTGTGATGGTTTGGAAACCACCCCTTAAAATGTCATATAAGGCATTTGTCTGAAACTTGGAAAGGGGATGAAGAACAATCAAGAAAGATGAAAGTGGTTTGGTGGCTATGGGCATTAGGAGAAGGGGGCACACAGAGTGTGTCCTAACCTAGGGTACAACGTACAATCTGGGACAGTCCTAGCCAGGGCTTGATCCACACTTGTGTTGAGCATTGCTCTTTTAGAACCAACACTAGTATTGAGCATTGTTCTTTTAGAACCAACAATGTGTTGAGCATTGTTCTTCTAAAACCAACACTTGTGTAAGAGGGTAATAGCACATTGTTTTCTGAAAGGAACTGTTTCCTCCTAGAGTATGCCATAGTGATGCAGGAGCATCCGGGTGAATAGGCAATCTGCATCAACCAAAAAAAAAAGCATTCTTAGGTTTTTGTTTTCCATTTTGTTTTGTTTTTCATTTGGTCTTTCTTCTAGAGGAGATTCAAGTTGATTTCAAGATTGATTTAATCAAGTTAAGAACATGAATTAGTATAAATGCCCAAAGAAGTTCTTAAAACTTCCACTTTGTCAAAACTAAGTTCAAACATCTATGAAGGGACAGGTATGTAGTTCAAGATTATTGTCTATAAAATTTGTTGAGATGTAGAGATTTGAAGTTCATAACAATGTTCATTTTCTAAGGACAAGTTTTAGTACGAATGTGGGTGCCAATCTATGAATACTCCAAGGTTTCAGTTTGCATTGATAAAACAAAAGGCTTCCGAGGGATGAGTTCATAAGTTCCATTGGATGGCAAACTACCGAAATGTTTATATGAAGAAGCTTCCTAACTACCATACTAAACACATCACTCTCATCCATGATCACTACTGAACTGTAACCAACATTTGTCTTGGTATCTAGTTTTCTGAAGAAGGAATAATTCTCGTAGCATATGAAGCAATTGTCCAGCCAAGCTTTGTCACCTATGGCATTTCCAAAATCTTGGAGAATGCTGGTAATTGTGTCTTGTGAATAGGAGAAACATTCCTCCATGGTTGAGTTTCCCCAACATTGGAGGAGTCCATAAGCTCTATCTGGACTTTGGCTAGAGACAAACATATTGAAGCCATTTGCAAGATTTTTAAGAACCATGTTCAATTTTTTTTCGAACGTAGCACTAGTATAGTTAGTATGCTTGCATATATATAGCGTTCCATTGGGAGTAATGCATAATAATAATCACATCAAATGCCAAAAGAAGGATATCCACACCAGACAAAGAAAGCCATGATGGTATTAAATTCCATTGTTCTATCTTAGAATAATATATAATTATTATCTTTTTTGGAGGATAGCTATGGTGGAGGCCATGACTTAAGGAGTTTAGAATTTTTACTCTAATAAATAAACTATCTCAAATTCCTTTGGAATGATGTCCCTTCATTTTTTAATAACAACAAATAAGTTCTTTTGAAAAGAGATGAGGGAGGATTGATAACAGAAGGGAAGGAGGGCTATGAGTCCATTCAACTCCCTTTTGTGTTGTCTTTCTGCTGCAAGTGTCAAGGTATTTAGAATGAATGAATACTAGTGACCATATATAAACAGAAGAAAAAGGCACAGGAAGAGGTAGAGGGTCAGCTCGAGATAATGAGTATAAATCACTGTCAAGAAATAAAAAAGAGGGGAATGAATAGGAGGTACACTACCATAAACGAGTAGGATTGAAGGAGATTGAGAGAGGTCAGCCTCCAAGAGGAAGACACAGTCAAATGTCATTGTGCAGAAAGTGTGTAGGTGAGGGAATCGACTAGAGAAGGGTAGTGAGTTGAAGTGTTCATTACCTGGAGAAAAGGAAGATAGATTTGGTGATGGGTTTGCTATTGTAGAAGAAGAAAGTTGAATGTTTTGTGTGCTTGTGAGGAAGGCCATTGAAGGCCAATATTACAAATGATTGCTTTTTGATGTGTATCTTTGTTATTGTTAATAAAAATCTTTAGTTGCATTTGTGTTGCAATCTAAATATTTGATGTTGTTAGCATAGAATTACTTGTGTGTTGAGTTGAGTGGGTGCGGCAAGAGGGAGAACCATCTACATTACATAGCCAGAGCCAAGACCATTGAAATCTTCCTAGGGTGAGAGTGGCCAATCCAAGTGCTCAGTGATTCAGATAAGTACTAAAATTATTAAAAATAAAAGGTATTGGGATTATATATATGTGATGATGTGATTATGTTATCCAATTTGTCTTGCTAATGATCTACTTTAGAGATCTTATTAGATTATCACATGTAATTTATATTTTCTATTTAAATGTCTATTTTAATATCTTTTCATAATACAAAATTATCTTAACTCTAAAATTAACTATAATAAAATCCGCTACAAATAGTTAATGAGTCCTCTGGGAAAAAGCTATGGATCATGGTTAAGGAAGTAGAGCTAAGAGACATAGTGAGGGGTCTAGAGGCATAGAGTGGGTGTCATACCCACTCATGATTTGTACCCTCACATTAGGAGCCTTCTATACAACAACCACCACCAAGTTCAAAGCGCTTAGATAGTCATGCCCTTGGGTAGTGATGTGTGTGTGTGTGTGTATTTCATATCAACCACATTTTGATATAGTGGTGATATATTATATGATGTATTGAAACATTGATTGTATATATATTATGTATTGATATATTGATTGTATATGTTCTTGGAATTGTTTAATTAAATGCTATAATGATTTAATCAAACCTAGGATGATGAACTTTTCTTAATTAAATACCATAAAGATCTAATTAACAATTTAAATTCAAAATTGTCTAATTAAATACTATAAAAGATCTAAATAAATAATTAAATGGACTAATTAATCATTTACATGAATAACTAATTGACATGGTAAACAAAGTAGAGTAATTTCCATTTATAAATGAAAACTACAACTAATATTCAAGATATCAAGAATCGTGTCAAGAATAAAAACAACAAGCATGAAGAAGAATGTTAAATATTTGAAACAATAAACAAAATAATGCATTATGTTTTAAAGAAATTCTATATTCAAATAGAATACACAATTTTTATAGAAATCATAGAACTCGATGGTTGTGCTAATGATGAAATGACATAAGATAAGAAATAATAAACTTTTAAGAATAAATGTATGTGACATATAAAGGATAAACTTAAGCACGAAAACAATGTAAATACATAGAATTAATGGGCTCTTTCAGAGGCTTACCATCCATCGTAGAGAGGTTGTATGCTCCAAATCCATCTACTAAGGTGACAACATAAGGACCCAACTCTAGTTCATATTGAAGTTGTCTTTAGCACTAGCAAGGGTGTTCATATTGCGTTGATTCTTGTACAAAACCAAGTCGCCTACATGGAATGAGCAATGTAGAACTTGCTTATTATAGTTGTGATTCAAGGTTTTTCAGTAAGCTTGCCAATGTTCAAGACTACTAATATGTTGTTCATCAAGCATCTCAAGCTATTGAATTCATTGATCATGATAAGTACGTTCATTGATGAGGCCCTGAAAGGAAACCTACAAAGAAGGAATTTCCAACTCTAATGGCATTATGGCTTCAGCACCATAGATGAGAATGTATAGGGTAGCTCTAGTAGCTACATGAATACTTGTGCAATAGGCCCATAATACATAGGAAAGTTGAATGTGCCAATCTTTACCATGTTTATTAACTATTTTTTGAATAATTTGTTCTATTATTTTGTTGGAAGCTTTTGCTTGTGATGAAGGGGGGTAAATCACAAAACACAGTAACAAATATTAAACACAGTAAATAGAACTTTCTTTTATTGAACTGGGTAACTTATTACATTACAGAAGCTCAATTACAATCAGAGGAGGAATCCTCTACTGGCTGCAACACATTACAGTTCTCCCAACCTCAAGACTCTAGAATCTTTAGCCTTCTGTAACCCCAAATTAGCTAGGGTTTCTATTTTTTTCCCTTTTTTTGGACTCTACACTAGCCCCCTTAACTCTGCCCTGCCCAAGGTTCCCAAAATAGTCATAAATAGCACTTTTTGGCGGCCTCCAGCTAAATTTTGAAATTTGCAACTCCCTCCAAAAGTAGGTCAACTTCCGGGAAGCATAACTTTTGATCCGGGTGTCCGATTGACGAACCGTTTTAAGCGCTAGAAAGGTTGTGATGTGAACTATCATGTCAGAAATCCGTAAATGGATTTTCATCAACTTTTTGAGATGTTATGAGAAGTTTTAGTGCCTCATATCTCGTTCCGTAAATTTTTAGGGGCTTTTCAGAAAACAAAAAACTTTAATATTTTTCAGCTCACAAATGATCTTTGCCTGATTCCTTCGCCAAAGGTCTTATATTTCTGTTATGTAACTTTCTGGAAGTTTTTGCTTCATTATGTGCCCAAATGCAAAACTTTCCTAAATAGGCAGGTACACTTTCCTAAATAGGCAGGTCGCTATTTTTAACAGTTTTGGAAAAACTGAAAGTCCTACATTATTATTCTGGATATTATGGAACCAAAAACACTAATTATGGGAAGAAATGAGAACAACTACAATGGTTTTGAATTAACTTCTTTTTGGGTGATGCAAGATTGCTCTTACGCCTCTGGATGCTCCTGCATTAGACACCCAGGGTAAATTTGAGAAGTGACCCTGTCACGTCTCATGTGTTTGTGTGAGGAAAACCCAAACGGTCAACCTCTGCCTTAGACAACCAAGAATAATCTTCAATAGGCCTTCCTTTCCATTTCACTAGATATTCTTCATATTGCTTGTTTCGAGTGCTCCTTCCCACACGACTATTCAAGATCTCTTCTATCTCCTCTATTGAAGTAGATGCCAGAATACTCCACTACACTTCTGTTGGTCCATCCTCTGTTCCACCTTCATGATATTCTGATAAATCAGTAATGTTGAAAACAGGGGAAATATTGATCCCATTCCGTAGCTCTACCTCATATGCATTTCTTGAATCATGCTTCTTCATGATTCTGCATGGTCCAAATTTCTTCATTTTCAACTTATTATATGTTCCAATAGGGAACCTTTCTTTTCTTAGGTGAACCATGACTTCATCTCCTACCTGGAATTCCTTATATCTCCTCTTCTGATCTGCCTTAGCCTTGTACTAAATATTCATTTTATTAATGTGCTTTCTCACCTCTTCATGCAAATTCTTCAGATGTTCTGCAAAGTCTTCAGCTTCGGCACTTGTCTTTTCTCCGTTGTCCAGCTTCCTTAACTCAGAAGCATTTCTTGGGCTATTGCCATATATAATCTGGAATGGTGATTTACCAGTACTCCTATTGACAGAATTATTGTAAGCAAATTCTGCCTATGGTAAAATCAAATCCCATCCCTTGGGCTTATCTCCTACCAAGCATTGTAGTAGGTTACCCAAACTCCTATTCACCACTTCAGTTTGTCCATCAGTTTGTGGATGGTGTGCAGAACTGAACTTCAAGTCTGTCTTCAACTTCTTCCACAATGTCCTCCGGAAATAACCAACAAACTTGGTATCTCAGTCTGAAACTATGCTTTTTGGTAGACCATGTAGTCTCACCACTTCCCTGAAAAATAACTCTGCAATATGAATAGCATCATTAGTCTTCTTACAAGGAATAAAATGTGCCATTTTTGAGAATCTATCCACCACCACAAAAATAGAATCATGTCCTCTCTGTGTCCTTGGTAAACCAAGAACAAAATCCATGCTAATATCATCCCATGGCTTCTCCAGTATAGGTAATGGTTGATACAACCCTGTATTCTAACTTGTTCCTTTTGCCATCTGACACACTCTGCAACTCTGCACAAATTTTCTCACATCCTGTTGTAATTGTGGCCAATAATAATTATCACCAATAATAGCATTGGTCTTATCTCGACCAAAGTGTCTAGCCAATCCCCCACTATGTTTCTCCTTAATTAGGTTCTCTCTCATGGAATTCCTTGGAATGCACAACTGGCTTCCTCTAAACAACATGTCATCTTGGATAATGAAATCCAACCATTTTGTCCTATCTAAAGTAATAGGTTCCAAACAAGCTTTCCAAGCCTCTACAAAATCTAGATCTTCAGGATACAAACTTTTGAGCTCATCGAACCCAACAACCTCTATCTTCATTTCTGTCAACAAATTTTGCCTTCTGCTCAAGGCATCTGCAACTCTGTTGGACTTCCCACTCCTGTGCTTCAAAATAAAAGTATAGCTCTGCAAAAACTCAACCCATTTTAAGTACCTTTGATTTAACTTTCCTTGACTATTAAGATACTGCAAAGCCTGATGATCAGTATATAAAACAAACTCCTTTGGCAACAAATAATGTCTCCATTTCTTCAAAGCTTGAACTATTGCATAAAACTCCTGATCATAAACAAAATACTTTTTCTTGGCATCATTAAGCTTCTCACTAAAATAGGCAATGGGCTTACCTTCTTGGCTCAAAACAGCTCCTATACCACTACCACTAGCATCACAATCTACCTAAAATACCTTATTAAAATCTGGAAGTGCCAAAATAGTTTGTTCAACCACTTTCTGTTTCAATGTATCAAAGCTCTTGTTTGCTCCTTTAGTCCATCTAAACTCTTTTCTATCCCCTCTCATTGTCTCAGTTAGGGGTGCACAAATGCTACTGAAACTCCTAATAAACTTTCTATAAAAACTTGCCAAACCATGAAAAGATCTAACCTCTGTGACACTCCTTGGCGTAGGCCATTCAATGATAGCCCTTACTT
This sequence comes from Cunninghamia lanceolata, assembly GCA_027924645.1. NCBI lineage: Eukaryota > Viridiplantae > Streptophyta > Pinopsida > Cupressales > Cupressaceae > Cunninghamia > Cunninghamia lanceolata. The sequence goes on along the minus strand of BSBN01000391.1, from coordinate 37,674,101 downwards.
TTTTTGGGTCCATCTTAAGACCTTCTGAGACAACAAATCCCAGGTACACCAACTCCTTCTTTGCAAAATTACATTTCTTCAGATTAATCAACAACTTCTCCTCCTTCAGCTTCTCTAGAACTCTTCTGATATGCATTAGATGCTCATCCCAAGTCTTACTAAAAATCAAAATATCATCCAAATAAACAATAACAAAACTTCCCAAAAATTCCTTCAGTACCTCGTTCATGAGCCGCATGAATGTGCTCGGTGCATTGGTTAGCCCAAATGGCATGACTAACCACTCATACAAACCTTCCTTTGTCTTGAAGGTTGTCTTCCATTCATCTCCTTCTCTGATATGGATCTGGTGATATCCACTCTTTAGGTCAATTTTCGTGAAGTACTTGGCTCCACTCAAACAATCCATGATGTCATCCATTCTTGGCAATGGAAATCTATACTTGATCATTATCTTATTGATGGCTCGAGAGTCTGTACACATCCTCCATTCTCCATCCTTCTTTGGTGCTAGTACTACAGGTACCACACATGGGCTTAGGCTCTCCCTTATCAGTCCCTTCCTCAATAATTCCTGAACTTGTCTGTTCAACTCTTCATTCTCTGCAGGGGTCATTCTATGGGTTGCCTTGTTTGGCAAACTGGCTCCTGGTATCAAATCCATTTGATGACTTATCTTCCTTATTGGTGGTAAACCTTCTGGTACATTATCAGAGATAATGTCCTGGAACTCTTCCAACATATCTGAAAATTCTACTGGCACATCTTCACAGTTCTCTTGACTAATCTTAGGAATCAATGCAAAGCAACGACACTCATGCTTCATACCCTCCAAAAATTTCCTACCATCTACCAAGCAAATTCTGGTAGTACTACATACCTTTTCTTCCACCTCCTTCAAGGGCTTCAATTTATGATGAACTCCATCTCTTGTTAGGGAATATGTGTTTGCACGGCCATCATGGACAACGCTCCTATCATACTGCCACGGCCTTCCCAACAGCATATGACATGCATCCATCGGTATGATATCACACAGTACCTCATCATGGTAGTCCCCAATCTTGAACTTCACTAAACACAGCTCATTGACCAAAGCTCTATGGTCTTTCTACAACCATGCAATCCGATATGGATGCGGATGTTTTCTTCTTGTCAACTTCAACTTGTCAACCATCTCTTCTGAAACTAGATTATCAGTGCTTCCACTATCAATAATAATATCACAACACTTACCTTCACATTTGCACCTTGTGCAGAATAAACTCTTCCTCTGATTTGGTTCTTTCTCCTCATTCAACAAGGTTCTTCTAACAACTAGGGTTTCTCCCCTTTCAGCATCTTCAAAATGCTCAGACTGTGCATCTTCATCTACATGTGCAACTCGTGCATTACCTTCAGGTCTCCTATTCGTCCTTCCTTGATGTTGCGGACACTCATATGCTCGATGCCCTTCTTCTCCACATTGGAAACACGTTCCTCTGAAACCTCCTCTTCCAGGTCCTTGCCCAGGTCTACCTCTTCCTCTTCCTCTTTGCTCACCATTGTTCTGGTCACAAGGACAGTAGGTGTTATCTCCTCTCTGATTTCGACTTGTGCTAGCTTCTTCACTTTTCTTTGCATCTTCATTTTAGCCCCCATAGGGTCTTCCACCAGTCCTTCCACCTTGACCTCTTCCCCTTTGCTTGCTGTTGAATCTTTTATTCAGCTTCTCTTCCACCTTCAAGGAAAACTGGTATGCATCTTCTATGGTGGTCATTCTGACCAGGCTCAACTCCTCCTGAATACTCGGCCTCAACCGATTAATGTAATGGGCTACCTTTTCCTTGTTGGGCTCTGCATGGCCTGTCCTGATAGTAATCTTATAAAACTCTTCTATATACTCCTTAACAGACTTGTTACCTTGCTTTAGTCCTTGCAACTTCTTCAACAACTCCATCTCATAGTCCACAGGAATGAACTGCTTCTTTAGCTTCTCCACCATCCGATCCCATCTGGTGATCTTTCCTTTTCCTCTTCTGTTCCTCTCTAATTTGACCTCCTTCCACCAAATACTGGCATGGCCCTTCAACTTTGTTTTTGCAAACTTGACCTGATCTGGGTCCTCCACATCTTCATACTCAAAATACTCCTCCATGTCATTGATCCAATCAATGAGCTATTCCGGATTCAAATCCCTAGAATATGTAGAAACTTTGATTCTGGGCCTTTCTCCAATCTTTGAAATGGCCCTCAACAACCTAACCTCTGTAGGATCTCCTGCAGCATCTTGTTCTTCCTTAGATAGCTCCTCTTCGGCTTCATCTTTGCTTTCTTCTCTTGTTCTCGGATCAAACTCTCTTCGCAGCTCCTCTTGCAATGCATCGATTTGCCTTTGTAGGGCTCTAAAACCCTCTTCCGTCAAAGCATTCCTCCCAACATGATTTCTTCGTGGAGGCATCTTAGTCTCTACAGCAAACCCACAACCTTAGGTCCTGGTGTAAACTACCTCACGGTCGGCGATCTGTCTACACACTCAAGAACCCTTGCTCTGATACCACTTGATGAAGGGGTAAATCACAAAACACATAGTAGCAAATATTAAACACAGTAAATAGAACTTTCTTTTATTGAACTGGGCAACTTATTACATTATAGAAGCTCAATTACAATCAGAGGAGGAATCCTCTACTGGCTGCAACACATTACAGTTCTCCCAACCTCAAGACTCTAGAATCTTCAGCCTTCTGTAACCCCAAATCAGCTAGGGTTTCTATTTTTTTCCCCTTTTTGGACTCTACACTGGCCCCCCTTAACTCTGCCCTACCCAGGGTTCCCAAAATAGTCATAAATAGCACTTTTTGGCGGCCTCCAGCTAAATTTTGAAATTTGCAACTCCCTCCAAAAGTAGGTCAACTTCCGGGAAGCATAACTTTTGATTTGGGTGTCTGATTGACGAACCGTTTTAAGCGCCGGAAAGCTCGCGATGTGAACTATCATGCTAGAAATTTGTAAATAGATTTCCATCAACTTTTTGAGACATTATGAGAAGTTTTAGTGCCTCATATCTCGTTCCATAAATTTTCAGGGGCTTTTCAGAAAACAAAAAACTTTAATATTTTTTAGCTCACAAATGATCTTTGCCTGATTTCTTCGCCAAAGGTCTTATATTTCTGTTATGTAAATTTGTGAAAGTTTTTGCTTCATTACGTGCCCAAATGCAAAACTTTCCTAAATAGGCAAGTACACTTTCCTAAATAGACAGGTCACTATTTTTAGTAGTTTTGGAAAAACCGAAAGTCCTACATTATTATTCTGGATATTATGGAACCAAAAACACTAATTATGGGAAGAAATGAGAACAACTACAATGGTTTTGAATTAACTTCTTTTTGGGTGATGCAAGATTGCCCTTATGCCTCTGGATGCTTCTGCATCATCTTGGCTATTAGACTAGGGATAATATGCCATAGAGAAGCAATGCTAAATGAAGAATTTCTCCAAGAATTACTTCATGTCCTTGCTCCTAAATGAGGTACCATTATAAAAAATAAAGGTAGAAGGAAGTCCAAAACTAGAAATAATATTATAAATTAGAAAGCAACATATTACTTTAGTAGTTGTGGATCAAAGTGTTAGTATGTACAGGACAACTGAGAGGGGGGGTGAATCAGTTGTACATTAAATCATTAAACCCTCAATGTTATTCCAATCTTCAAACTCTTATTATGCATTAGTAGAATGTAAACATATGAGACATCAATGCACACACACTCAAACACATAAGAACACTAGATTTACATGGAAACCCCAAGAAGGGAACAACCACAATGAGGATTAACTCACATATATATGAATAGAAACACCAAATACAAGTAGGCTCATTGCCAAGGGCTCATTGCTAGTAGGAATCGCTGCCCAAAAGAGAGAAGAATAGAAGAGGATTATTATAGAGAGATTCACTATCTCAAGGAAATAGGGGAAATCCACCACTACAACTTTATGCCATCTGCAACCTTTGGCTCACTACCTCCAGTAACATCAAGCAAATTGAAATGTAGACACCTTCTACTCACTGCATCCAGAAGTCATAAGCATTTAAGCTCACACTCAATTAACCACCCTTGATTCACATTCACTTATCTTCTCTACATTTCTCCACTCAAACTTCGTCTTGTATTTATACCATCCATGACCTAAAACAATCTCAATTAGATCAGGCTTAATGAAATGTGTGCACCTCAAACATGCATCACCAAAATAGGTTAGAACCAAGCACTTCTACAGTGGAAAGAAGTAAAGGTGGACCATTCCAAGGGTTAACTAGGACTCAAATCTATATCACTATGCTACTCATTACATCCACAATCCACGAGGTGTCTCCGCAAATTGCGTTAGAAGCTAGGTCAGCCAAACCTGAACAAACACTGCAAATGACCACATACATGCCTCTCCAAGTCTAAAAACATCATGTAGACCACAAAGAAATATTCCACATCATCCTCACATCTTTCCATAATCTTCCAGCATCGTCAGAATCTTCTGCAACACTGCCGCAACCACCTTGAACAAAGAATGTCTTCATTCTGCACATTAGGATGTACTAATACTGAGATCCAACACAAGAACTGAACTTGCATAGCAACCCAACACTAGAAAATTCAAAGGAAAGTAGATACAGGCAATCCAATCATGTTCCTAGAACCAAAAGACAAGAAACCTTAATGTCGAGAAGTGTGGAGCAATCTCATTTCTCCCAGACAACCTTCTTCATGGGCAAAACATTTTGTTAAACACATCTTCCACTGCCGCACAATCCAAAACCTAAAACTCTAAATATAACACCTATGAACACCTTTGATCATCACTTCCAAACCATACAAGAATATCTTCAACCATAAGGAAATGTAGAGCATAACACTGAACACACCTCTGTCACACTATATACCTTTTTTATTCAAATTTTATCAAAAGCACTTGGAAACTAGGTGAACCAAATGCTAGAGGTTGACATCAATGACAACACTAGTAAGCTTCCAAAAATATCCCCCTTTGTCATTGATGGAAACACCAACTTTCTAAAAAATAATCAAGAACAAAAGCAATCAATTAGAAGCTCTACAACTAGTAGTACTCCCCCTGACTGGGAGCAACTCTTACTCTTCATACTTTTTACCTCTACTTCATACACTTTTCTGCACTATGGTTTTTCAGCCACTCTAACTCTCTCCCCCTTTGACATCAATGGAAAAGGGCAACATTTGCAACACTAGAAAACACTTGCTCTCACTCCACTACTTTCACCTTTTAGTACTGCCCCCCTTAGGGGCATAAAATTTGTTCCATCTGACTGCACCAACTAGTAGAACCACTAGCTACTCCCCCTGAGAGATAGCTTTCAACATCAGTCCAAGACTAAGAATGTATCTTGAAATGCTTCCCAGACATATGCACACACTTAAATGCATCTAATTAAAAAAAGGAGGGGCAATAACCCCTAACTTCTTCCAAAGATACTCAAAAGTATCCTTAGGAAGAGCCTTTGTAATTTAAATACTTGCAACTTGATCCTTAGTAGGCAAATATTCCAATTTTACCTCATTCTCTATAACCTTCTTTGAAATGTTGATAGCACTTCTATTATCACATAAGGTAGGAATAGGTTCATCATATGATACTTAGATATCCTTTAATGTTTGCTTCATCCACAACACTTGTGTGCAACAAGATGCTACTACAATGTACTCTACCTCTGCAATAGATAATGACACTAAATCCTACTTCTTACTCAGCCATGAGACTAGTTTGCTTCCAAGAAAGAAAGCACCACCAATTGTACTTCTATCATCTATACATCCTGCCCAATCTGCATCTGTATATGCACTCAAAGAGGAATCAATATCCTTGGGATACGATAGGCCAAAATCCAAAGTGCCTTTCAAGTATCTAAATATCCTTTTTACTGCTATAACATGTGATTCTTTGGGATCTAATTGAAATCTAGCCACAAGGAAAATTGCATGCATGATATCTAGTCTAGTAGTAGTAGGTATAATAGTCCATCAATCATTGATCTATACTTGATCTGATCAACCTTAGGAGATTCATCATTTTTTCTTAACTTACAACTAGTAGTCATGGGAGTACATACCAGTTTGGAGTCTTCCATTCCAAACTTCTTCAACATTTCCTTAACATTCTTTGACTTTGAGATGAAAATACCTTTTTCTAATTGACTGATTTGTAATCCAAGAAAGAAATTCATTTCCCCACACATTGACATTTCAAATTCTTTGTACATCTCTTCAGTAAATCTCTTGCACATACCTTCATTTCCTCCAAAGATTATATCATCAACATATACCTCCACAATTAGGAATTGATCTTCTTCAACTTTGAAGTACAAATTTCTATCTATAGTTCCCTTTTTGAATCCTTGCTACAGTATCTATGTATCCAATCTTGCATACCAAGCTCTAGGAGCCTATTTGAGTCCATACAATGCCTTCCTCAATTTGTAAACCATATTTGAATCATATAATAACTGAAAGCCTTCTAGTTGTTCAATGTATACCTCTTCTTCTAATTCTCCATTCAAGAATGTAGATTTCACATCCATATGATAAACTTTGAAGTCCTTATGAGCTGCAAAGGCCAAAAACATTCTAATGGCCTCCATTCTTGCCATTGGAGCATATGTTTCCTCATAATCTATTCCTTCCACTTGTGAGTAGCCTTTACACACAAGCCTAGCCTTATTTCTGACTACTCCACTCTCATTTAATTTGTTCTAGAATACCCATTTAGTTCCTATTACAGTTTTGTCTACTAGTCTCGGGACAATTTCCCAAGTCTAATTTTTCTCAATTTGCATCAATTCTTCTTCCATAGCTTTGATCCAGTGTTCATCTTTGCATGCTTCAGTCACTGTTTTGGGTTCTATTTTAGAGAACAAGCATAGATTTACCTATTCATCTACCATAGCATTTTTTCCTCTTGTTAATACACCTTTGTTCTTATCTCCAATGATTTTATCTTCATAATGATTCTTCTGCACATACTTGGGAGTCTTAGGAATCCTTTCCGGGGCATCTTCTTCATCAACTTGCATCTCCTTTTCCCTTTCTTCTTCTATTTCTTCTTCTTTGTAAGGGAACTCATTAGATTCATATCCTTCTATCAGCACTGAGCTTTGATGTGGTTCTTCATTTACTTTGACATTTGCACTTTCAACTAACTTTTGTAGCCTCTTGTTGTAGCACTTGTAAGCCTTGCTCTTTGTAGAATATCCAAGGAAGATTCCTTCATCTGATCTTGTATCAAACTTTCCCAAGTTTTATTCATCTCTCCTAATATAGAACTTGCTTCCAAACAATCTAAAATATTTTACAGTAGGAGTTCTTCCATACCATAGTTCATATGGAGTCTTTGAACTATTGACCCTTGCTTGCACTCTATTTTGTATGTAGACTACAGTGTGAATAGCTTCTCTCCAATAGATATTCAGTAGATTTGCTTCTTTCAACATTGTCCTTGCTACTTCTTGAACTATCCTATTCTTTCTTTCCACAACTCCATTCTGCTGAGGAGTCCTAGGGGCTGACAAATGCCTTTTTATTCCATGATCTTCACAAAAATAGTTAAACTCATTGGAGGTGAACTCACCACCTCTGTCAAACCTCAAGCACTTGATTTTCAAATCTATTTCATTTTCAACCATAACTTTAAATGATTTAAACTTATCTAGAGCTTCTAATTTTTCTTTAAGAAAGGTTACCCAAGTCATTCTAGAGTAAGCTTCAATTAACAACATGAAATACCTGTCACCTTGAAAGCTTCATATTCTTGTGGGTCCACACAGATCTGTATGTACCAACTCCAAGGGTCCTGTGGTAGAATATTCTTTGATTTTGAAATTCTTTCTTGTATGCTTCCCAATCTAACATTCCTTGCAAACTATATTGATAGGCTTTGTAATTCTTGACAGATCTCTCACATCTTGAGTAGAGATGATCCTCACTAGGCTATCAAAATTGATGTGACACATTCTTCTATGCCATAGGCAACTTTCATTGATTTGAGTCATAAAGCACATATCATTAGCACCTTTGAGATGATATACATTTCCTTTTTTCCTTGTTCCTATAGAAACTAGAGTTCCAGAGTTTTCTTTTCTGATTTCACAGCCACCATCCTAAAACACAAGGTTATATTCTTTTCTACACATTTGTCCTACACTTAGAATATTATGCCAGAGACCCTGGACATAGAGAACATCATCTGTATGTGCTTGCCATCAAAACTAATTGAACCTTTTCCATAGATTTTAGTAGATGCATCATCTCCAAATTTAACAAAACCTCCATCAAACTTCTCAAGCTTAACAAATTTATTCTTATCCTTGTCATATGATTTGAACATCCACTATCAATTAGCTAGTAGTTTTCCTCCTCTTTCTTGAAAAGTAGCTACCAAAGCTCCTTTGATGTTGTGCCTTGTTTTCAGAGAAATTTCCTTCATACATCTTTCAGGGTCAATAGAATTAGTTCCAACATCCAAAGCCATGAACAAGCATCATCACTTTCATTATCTAGAGAGTTAGACCCATCATCAGATATCCTAGCATCTTCTTTAACATAATAACTCCTCTTGATTAATTTACCTTTGTTATCCTTGTATTTGTCATATAAAATTTTGACCAGACATTTTAAAGCATAATCACCTATCTTTCCACAGATGAAACATTTGAAAGGTAACTTACCTCTGTATTTTCTAGAGCCCTTTTTCGATCTACTTTAAAAAAATTCTTCCACTTCATCAAAGTCATCTGGATCTGATTCATCATTCTTTTCTATCTTGCTAACCTTAAAAGTAGTCTCTTTTCTTGAATCATCTTGACCGAACTCTCTCAATTCAAAAGTAGTTGAAGTGCCAAACAGTTGATCTCTAGTGTAAGTATCCAAATCTTGAGCATCTTGAATAGTAGAAATTTTAGCACTATAAGATTTTGGAAGAGTTCTTAGTACCTTCTTTACCACTTCACTTTCCTCCAGCTTTCCACCAAGACCATTGATGAAATTGACAACTTCATTCACTCTCTACATGTAGCTTGTAATATTTTCATCTTTTGACATCTTTAGGGTTTCAAACTTGGTCTTCAAATTCTGCATCTTTACTCGCTTGACCTTGGAAACTCCTTCATAGATACTTTCCAGCTTCTTCCAAATCTCATGAGCAGTTTTGTAGCTCATTACCTTCACTAATTTTGAAACAGAAAGACTATTCAAAAGAGCACTCCTTTCCTTGCCATTGTTCTCATAGTCTTTAATCTCATCATCATCCTTTGGACCATTAGTAGGTATAGTATATTTTTTCTCAACTAAATTCCATAAGCCATGCCCTAATGAGACAAGAAAGTTTTCCATCCCGATCTTCCAGAAAGCATAATTTGATCCATCAAATAAGGGAATCTCAATACCTTTCTTGTGCGCCATCTGGATCTTCCTCAAGTGGTTAAGCTTCTTCAAGAAACCTTTCTCTGATACCAATTGTTAGTATGCATAGGACAACTGAGAGGGGGGTGAATCAATTGTACATTAAATCATTAAACCCTCAATGCTATTCCAATCTTCAAACTCTTATTATGCATTAGCAGAATGTAAACATATGAGACATCAATGCAAACAAAGTCAAACACATAATAACACCAGATTTACATGGAAAACCCAAGAAGGGAGAAACCATGGTGAGGATTAACTCACATATATATGAATAGTAACATTGAATACAAGTAGGCTTACTGCTCAGAAGAAAGGCTCACTACCAGAAGGACTCACTATCTAGAAGAGAAAAGAATAGAAGATGATTGTTACAGAGAGAATCACTATCTCAAGGCTATAAGGGAAATCCACCACTACAACTTTATGCCATCAATAACCTTCTGCTCACTACATCCGAAAGTCATCACTAAACATATCTTCACTTCCAAACTGTAAAAGCATAAATTGAACCATAAGGAAATGCAAAGCATAACACTGAACATACCTTTGTCACACTGCATACTTTTTTTATTCAAATTTTCTCAAAAGCACTTGGAAACCAGGTGAACCAACTGCTAGAGGTTGACATTAATGACAACATTAGCAAGCTTCCAACACAAAGTGGGATAGCTTCTACCCATTTTGTGAGTAGTTTTTTGTAGTAATGAGGAATGTATGACCTTTAGAAGAAGAAGGAGAATTTTTTCTAATTAGATCCAAGCCCCACATGAAAACAGTCAAGGTGATACTTGGGCATGAAGTTCTTATGCGGTAGCTTGAATCAAATTTCTATGTTGTTGGCATTGAGGAAATTTCTTAGAAAAAGAAAAGGAATCTTGTTCCATGCTTTGCCAATAATAGCCCATTTGAAGAAGTTTTTGAACTAAGGATCTTCCACTGAAATATCCCCAGCAAGCTCCTGAGTGAGCCTCTTTGAGAGCAATGGTAATATGAAACATTAGAAAGAATGATACATCATGCCATGAGGTTTTGAATTTGGGTTCTAGTGCTTTTAATAGAATTATTTGGGAAGGTACCATCATGCAAATAATTGAATATATGTGAGTACCATTCCTCAAAATCAATGTTGTAACATAAATGAGTGTCATGAGAGAAACCATCGAGGATAGCAGGTAAAGATAAAGTATGAATAACAAAAGAGAGGTTGCACTCACCATTACATCCATGTCACAATTGTCTTTGCATAGAATAGTGTTGATAATAAAAGAAAAGAATTGATTAAGCAGTGATAAAGCTAAATCATGATACTGAGATAGTTTGTCATTCTTAGCTTGATAAGAGTTAGTGAATTTCTTTATTATCAATATGGAGTCATTGTAAATGTGAATTAGCTTAATATTAAGAGATAATATGTCATGTAACCCCACAATAAGGGCCTTATACTTAGCAATATTGTTTGTACATGGAAGATTTAGACAAAAAGAAAGTGGAATTGGCTCACTAGAAAAAGGAACTAGTATTACACTAGTTCTAGAGCCAATTCTACACCTTGATCCATCAAAGAATAACTCCCATGGATGATCATCATCTAAAGAAAGGATGTGGTCATCAGGGAAGGAATCTTGATTAGGAATAGTAAATAGAGAGGGAGCATCAACCAAATGGTCTGCTAATGCTTATCATTTGATGCATTTTGAGAGACAAACTCAAGGTCAAATTTAGTTAGCAACATTATCCATATAGTTAGGTGACCTGACAAACCCATCTTAGAGAAAAGATGCTTAATTGGATCAAATTTTATGTTAACATGCATTTTTTCATGGAGAAGGTAATACCTCAGCTTGTGTGTCCCCAATACTAGAGTGAGACATTATTTCTCTAGTGTTGAATAACAAATTTTATAATCTAGTAAGGTTCAATTGATGTAATATACAACACATTCCTTACCTTCATCATTGTGTTGGGCTAATAGAGAAACAAAAGTATGGGATGGCGTAGATGTGTAGACAAGAAAAGGTTATCCCATAAAAAATAGCATTAAAATAAGAGGGTTAGCCAAATAACGCTTAAGATCTTCAAAGTATTTTTGGAAATTCCTATTCCAGTCAAAAGAAACATCCGTTTTAAGAAGTTGTGTGAAGGAAAGAGTTTGATTCACTAGTTGTGAAATGAATAGATGAATAGCTCGAATTTTTCCTTATAGACTACAGAGTTCAAAAATATTCTTTGGAGGTGGCATATTCACAATAGTGTCAATATTGTTTGAATCCATCTCAATACCACAATGCAAAAAAATAAACCCCAAGAGTTTTCCACTACCTACTCCAAGGAAACACTTATGAGGATTAAGTCACATGTTGTACAAGTCAAGGCAAATTCAAAGATACAACAAAGATTATGTAGGTGACCTTGGTGCAAAATAGATTTTTCCAAGATATTATCAATGTAATCCTCTAATATATTGTGAATAAATTCATGAAAGATTTGGGTCATTGCATGTTGGTAAGGTGCACCAGTATTCTTTAATCCAAACAACATGACTGCATAAAAAAAGTTTCCCCAAGGTGAAGCGAATGTAGTTATGTATTGATCTTGGGGATTGATAAGCATTTGATTGTAGCTTGAAAAGCCATCCATCAAATAAAGCAAGGCATATGTAAATATTTGGAAGAGGGAAATCATCCTTTAAGGATGCTTTATTAAGATCTTAGAAAATCTATGCATATTCAAATATGATTGTCAAGTTTAGTGGCAGTTATGATATTTGAGATCCAAGGTAAATAGTCTATCAAGACAATAAATTTATCTAGAAAGAGCTTCTCTATATTACCCTTGACCATTAAAGCTACCTTTGGATTCACTTTGCAGATTTTCTACTTTACTAGTTGGGCATTGGGATAAAGCACGACCTTATGGACCACAATTTGTGGGTCTATACTAGACATATCCTCATATGACCATGCAAATAAATCAGGAAATTCATGTAAGATATTAGTTCATGTGCAATTTGTTCCTTTGAAGATAAGAATTGTCATATTTAGATAAATTTTTCAATATTTTTAGGATCCATTAAGACATTGGCGGTATCTATAATAAGGAGGGTGCTATGGTCCCAAGGATCAAATGATTGAGGAGAGTCATGAGAGTTATTAGGAGATGAAGAGGTAACATCAGATAAACTAGTGGATTCCCCAAAGTATGAATGTACATTTAGACAATAGGGAAGTTCATGGTCATGACGATATCTAGGCATGTGATCATTTACTCTTGGGAATTTAGAAGGAGCTTCATTGGTAGAAAAAGCATCTAAAGGGGTAACATAGAAATAAGAATCATGCATAATGAACTTAGGATGTATAAGAGGAAGAGAAGGAGAATTTAGAGATGTGGATATCATGTAAACATCTATAAAATCTCAATAAGAGGCTTTAGAGGGGATAGTAGGATAGTATTCAAGGCATATAGAAGAATAATGTAGATTATATTCTAAGAGGATCTTGATACCCTATTCTTTTCATCCACATCCATTACCTTTATAACTAATTTTAGAAAGAATATGAAAACCATGACCATAACAAGATTGCATATCTATGAAGGGTGAAGGATCACTATTAGTTGCATAATTAATGCAAGAAGTATAGTCACATGGATATTTAGGAGAAAATGGAATATAAGTATTAACAATTTGAAGTTTTTGAGATAGATAAAGAATACATAGTTGAAGTCATGAATGAAATCTTTGAAAGTGTTTACCATAATCCTATTGAATATTGTTGACGCATTTTTTAGACCAAATGACATTACTATATATATTTAAATGAGCCCCACTCATATGCAAAAGTAGTTTTAGGTTGGTCTTCTTCCAATATCTAAACAATCCATCACTGAATGAGTATATTTCCCTACCTACTACTGATTCCAATATCTCTTTAGTAAAGGGAGTATGAAATGGATCATGTATACAAGCTTTATTGATCTCTTTAAAATAAATGCATATCCTTACTTTCCTTGTTTTCTTATTTTGCACCACCATTGGACTTATCCACTCAGCATCCTCCATTGGTTTTCAATTATTCCTGCTACAATCATCTTGTCTAGCTCCACCTTGACCTTTTTCTTCATGTTAGGGTTTAGTTTGTAGGGTCTCTTATTTTTTGGTTTGGCCTCTTCTTTCAATTGTATTTTCATAACTCCTACTTCCTCTTTTATTCCCTTTAAGTTGGTAAATATTCTTGGAAATAGATCTTCAAATTCTGATAGTATTTCAGCTACTTGCACCACAACTCTTTCATCCCAGTAATCTCCTATTTTAGCCAATTTGGGGTCACCCACTTTGGCAATTTTTTCTTCTCTGAGTTTGAGAGGTTGATTATAATACTTCTCTTTTTTTTGGTTGTTGTCTTTATCTCTCTTTCCCCTTGTTGAACTTCTATTTCCAAGTTATGTTTATTCTCATTCTCTTCTTGTTGGGTTTTGTAACATCTTATTTCAGTGCATTTAGTTTCTATATCCATCCACTCTATAAGTTTCCAAATCCCATCTGTCTTAGGTGGTGGAAGAGTTTGTTGTGGTGTTTATTTCAATTCCCTTAGTGGGTTTGAATATTATTTCTTTCATCATGAGAAGTGCATCATGAATATGCTTATCTTTGTTTTAAAATGAAAAGGTATAGAAGAAGTCTTTTTGTAGTTCATACCAATCTTTGGTTTTGGTTCTACATTCCTAGTTTATGTACCATGTATGTGTGACTAGTGTTAATGTCCAATAGAAAATTTGTATGTAAAGTCATGTATCATATTCATTTCTATCATTCTAGACCATTATACATACATCTAAATGTTCTTACAGATGGATTTCACCATTATATTTGGGAATTAGAGTATACTCTCCTTCGTTCAGTAAGTATCTAGTTTTTATTAGAATTTTGAACACCGGCCAGTATGAAATAGTATTAGTATGAGTGTTCCACCAGCTTGCGATGTTACATACTAGTGTATGTTGTAGGGCTTCGATGATAAGTAAGCATCACATCCTTTTCCCATATCACTGCCAATTGTGATGTTAAGAAAGCATCCCATACTACTTTCGGTCATCACTGGCTGAGGTGTAAGTGTAATGACATACAGCACATGAGACCACTAAAAAATTTCCATATACCACTAAGCATCCTAGTCATCTTACAACCTAATAAATATAATCACATTATCTTATGGTTTTACCTCAACTAAGACTAGTGCTTGTCCTATTTTTCACTTGGACTAATTTAACAACTAGAACCTTGAGAACTAATGCAAGAGCATATGGACAGACTGGCGATCAACATAGACCAAAAAAAATTGTATTTTGTTTTATTTCATTTTTTTTTGTGTTCTTGGCATCTCTCAACATCAAGAAGCAACTTGTGTGATCATATTTGTGAAATATGAAATTTCACCGATTGGTTGTTTTAAAGGTCCTATGGACAATTTCACAAAAACAATTATTTCTGAAGATCCATAAGAGCTAGGCAAAAATCCTTTTAGGGGAAGATTGTGTTGAAAAGGGTCATTGTACCTTGGCATTTAATCATATTTATGTGTCAAATCCAAGGCTATGTCCATGACTATTTGCAACAAGAAACCTAATAATCAACAGTCCTTAACTAATCTACTGATTTGAACTTCCCTAATTAATCGAACTAATGCTTCTAATTATTTGCTTGAAAGCAAAACCAAATCTAAAGAATGAAATAGTAAATTAATCAAATGATCTATCTGATTCACAGAAAAGCTAAAACATGCATTAAATGGAAATACGATTGCTCTAACAATAATTGGTCTATCTTATGAAAACAGGAAAACTATACTTAATGAAAAACTATAATAAGGCAATAAAGCAGAGATACTAGCCTCCTATCTATTAGAGAAGCACCATCCCAAGAGTAATTCACTACAATAGAAGGGTTATTGGCCAACTATTGGATGATTTGAGATAATGAAGAGTCATTGACATAGACCTACTGGACGAGTTCCAGCCAATTTGGAACATGCATAGAAATAGCTAAAAGAGAAGCTTGGCCATCAAATGTATGAGAAAGAGCATCTGCCACAATATTGTCCTTACCCTTCTTGTAAGTGATCTTATAGTCATAACCCATGAGTTTGCTAACCCATTTCTATTGTACTAGGGAGGAGACCCATTGTTCTAGGAAATATTTTAGACTCTGGTCATCAATCTTGATGCAGAAATGATTCCCTAATAGGTATGGCCGCCACTTTTGTATTGCATGCAAAATAGCCATCATTTCCTTCTCATATGTAGAGAGTACTAAATTCTTACCTGAAAGGGCTTTGCTAGTGAATGCAATGGGATGTTCATCTTGAAGGAGAACAGCACCAAGTCCATTGCCGCAAGCATCACTCTCAATAGTGAAGGTCTTGGAAAAATCTGGCATAGCTAAAACAGGTGTAGTACACATAACTTGTTTCAATTTTTCAAATGCACACTCAACAGCATGTGTCCATGTAAAAGCATCCTTTTTCAATAGAGTTGTTAATGGAGCTACAATCTTCTTGTAATCCTTGACAAACTTACAATAGTAGCCAGCCAGTCCCCAAAAACCACAAAGGCTCTTGAGTGTCTGAGGATGCGGTGATTTTTTTATGGCATCTATTTTGGCAGGATCCACTCGAACCCCTTGGGCTAAAATAATATGCTCGAGATACTCCACTTCCTCCTGCCCAAAAACACATTTAGACTATTTTGCACAGAGATGATGATCAAAGAGAAGTTGCAATACAAGATCCAGATGTTGGAGATGCTCAGCCCATGTTTTACTATAGATGAGGATATCATCAAAGAAGACCAAAATGAATTTCTACAAGTAGGGCCTGAATATTTTATTCATCAATGCTTGGAATGTGGAAGGAGTATTAGTGAAGCCAAAGGGCATGACCAAAAACTCATAGTGGCCATCATGCATGCAGAATGCTATTTTAGGGATATCCTCCTCATGAACCCAGAACGAAGATCCAACTTGGAGAAAAAATGAGCACCATGAAGCTCATCAAGATGCTCATCAACAACAGGAATCATAAACTTATACTTGATTATGATGTGATTAAGTTCTTAGAAGCCAATGCAGGGGCGCCATGAGCCATCTTTTTTCCAGACAAGAAGAACTGGTGAAGAAAAGGAACTAGTACTAGGGAGAATAATACTTTGCTTTAGTAAGTCCCAAATGAGCATCTCAATCTCTATCTTTTGGTGAAATGGGTAGCAGTAGGACCTGATGTTGGGAGGAACTCTTCTAGGAAGGAGCTGAATATGATGGTCCTATGGTCATGAAGGTGGAAATCCCACTAGTTCAACAAAGACACATGTATATCTATCCAAATTTTGTTGTAGATTCGAAGGACTAGTGGATACCACTAATGGTTGCATCTAAATGGAATGGAGCTGAGTGATAACACCATGTGAATTCTTCTTAAGGAGCTTTTCCATGTGATGTGAACTAATGATGCTGAGAGACCCTGGTTGTAAGCCCTTCAATGTGTGTTTTTTCCCATTGTCTTAAAACTGCATCCAAAGTTTAGCAAAATCCCATAAGATGGGTCCAAGTGTGTGTAACCATTGAGTGCCCAATACCACATCACATCCACCTAAGGGCAAGGAAAACATGTTAGAGCGCGGGTTATAATCTCCAATAGAGATACACACGTTGCGACACTTCCCTTTGGAAGGTAATGTGCCCCCATTGGCAATCATGACTTCAAAACTGGAGCAAGGATGGACAAAACAATTAGCCTATTTGCTGATCCGAGGGTGAATGAAGTTATAAGTGCTACCAGAATCAATGAGTATTGTAAGAGGGAGCTTCTTGAAGTAACCCTTGACTCGTGTGGTTTGTGGGGTGGTGACTCCTGCTAAAGCATGGAGAGACATCTCTGGGTGGTCTTCTTGAGAAGGAGGGTCAACAGGCGGCTGCTGAATGTCAACCTAATCATCTACTATATCCTGAGCATCTTCATAAAATTTAGTTGCAAGCAGAGAATCCACATCCTAGAGATAGAGATTTTGCTCAACACATCTATGTCCCTAAGTGAATTTCTTGTCACAATTATAACAAAGCCCTTTGTCTCTATGTGCCCTCATCTCTGCTTCAGGCAAATGCTTAATAGGAGTTGTTCTAGGAGCTAGCATGATTGGAGGTTTTTGGGAAATCATATTTTTGAATGGAACAAAAGTGGATTTGGAGCGCTGTTGAGCTGTGATCTTGTACTCTGCCAACTTAGACAACCCTAGGGCTTCCATCATTGTGCTGGGACAAAACATTTTAACCTCAGATCAGATTGCATCCTTCAGACCACTGACAAAACAACTCTTAAAAAATTCATCAGACAATCCCTCTGTGTGATTGGCCAGTTTCTCAAATTCGGTCTGATATTTTCTCACAGTGCTAGTTTGGCAAAGTTTAGTGAGTGCTCCTATGAAGTCATGAAAAGTACTAGGGCCAAATCGTTGCAAAATGAGTTTGCAAAAATCTATCCATTTTGGCTCTTCATGAGCCTTGATGTACCAACGGAACCATTGAAGTGCTTCATGTTCCAAATGAAAGGATGCAAGTGGGACTTTTTTGATATCAAAAGTATTATGTAGACTGAAATATTGTTCTTCCCGGTATATCCATCCAGTCAGATCATCACCATTGAAGCGAGGAAAATCAAGCTTCAGCCCATGAAAATTGATGGAAGAAGAGAACCCAGTGTCTGTAGAAGACTCTGGCTACCATCTATTGTTCATGGTTGAATGTTGAAGATTGAGGCCGAGAATTTTTTCATCCAGATCTTGGAGTTTGGTCTTAAGGGCTGCAAGTTCATCCTCCATGTTTTTTGCTCCTACGCGGGTGACAACCATAACCAAGAGTTTTTTTTTTTTTGGGGGGGGGGAATGGGTAGAAAATTGATGCAGAGGGAAAACTCTCCCTTTCAAATATGCAAGAAATACCAACACAAAAGCCTATGCAAGAAGGCTACAAATGAAGTGAAACAACAGAAAAATGGAAGAGAAATCTGCAACACTTATTTTATTTCAATAAGAAATTTTATTACATCAATATGAAGCTTCTGAGCTTCCTAGAATCATACATGCAACACTTGCAACAAATAAATTTTCAGCATCCTCAACTCATTTCCCAACATCTAGGTCTCTCTTCAATTTTCTTCTCCTAGCTCCAAAAAAACCTGTCACTTATTCCTTTCACCGCACCCTCATTTTTTAGAATTTTCTAAAATGGTTCTGGGTTTCATGGGTCTTCTTCTCATCTCTTCAAAACATATTTAATTTCTTCATTTCAATAATATATGAGAAAGTTATACTCATTCTACCAAGACTAGGTCTCATAATTACGACCCCCCATTTTTGGAGTTACAAATTTTGGATTTACTAAAATAAAATTGGGAATTAAGTCCACCAACCTAGGCCATAAAGACCACTTACAAGATTACTTACACTATGACGGTTATGATAATAAGTGCCATTAATTCCATGATTCTTGGCAGCCCCACTTATGACAAAATAAGTCAAATCCCACCAAATTACATTTACAATTTCACCCAAGGGAAATTACATTTGTTGCAAATAAAAATATAATTTTCTCAAAGCTCCACCATTATTGAAAAAAACCAAACAACTAAAAATTAAAATATTTTGATGATGCAAGATTGCCATTGACATGAATGCTCCTACACCATACTCCCAGAGAAAACAAAATTCAAGTCCACTTGAATAAGGAAGATCATCATGAAAAATATGTTTGATAGTCTCTGACTGATGTCTTGCATTTCCTACATCCCAACTTTCTTGAAACAAAGTAATTTCCACTTCATTTTCACTCTTGACTTTCCTACCTTCTTACTCGTGCTTAGGCCTGTCAAATGGAAATAACTTCTTATCTACCCCTTTGGATACCTGCACTTGAATAATGACAACTTCATTCATCAAAACAACTTGGTCAGTACCATTACCAACAATGCATTCTTTACTTTTCTTCTCACACTCCTTTGGTGATCCCTGCGATATAACATCCAACTGTACTATCTCTTCTGCATTCACTAACTGTTCTTCTACACTCACATGCAAATCATCCTTCACAAATTCAAAAGAATACAATTTTACCTCTTTCACCTATTCCTCTATTGCTACTCCTACAACATCTATCTGCTCACTATCTGCTGCAATCTTTTCATCTTCATACACTCTACTCTCATCCTCATCATAAAAATAAAACATATTATGTATTACCTCTTTCTCTATCTGAGATTGCTTTTGTTCTTCCTCTATTGCTACTGCCTTTGTTTGTTTTTTTCTTCTTTGGACAATTTTCTTGATGGGCCATGTAACCTTCCTCTTCACTAATAAGTGCCAACTTTGCAACTGTTGAACTATTCTTTACATATTTTTTCCCATCTCTTCTACAGCTTGCCTTAGTTCTCTTATCTCTATCTCAACCTCTATTTGCCTCATCTTTTCCTCTTTCCTCTTCCTCTCTTTTTCTTCTTGCTTCTTCTTTTGTGAACCCCCAACCTGTAGATACTTTCTCAACAAATCCATCTTCTTTCAAGCAAGTCCCTTCAACCTTGCTTCTTCTCTTCTTCTTCTCTACCTAGTCTTTTGGCAACCAAGTTCTATGTTCAACCTACACAAACAAAAACCCACAAACACCAAACATTCTTTTTCCCAGACCTTCTAAGCTCTAATACCAATTGATGTAGAGTGAAAAAGTCTCCCTTTCAAATCTACAACAAATACCAACACAAAATCCTATGCAAGAAGGCTACAAATGAAGTGAAACAACAGAAAAATGGAAGAGAAATCTGTAACAATTAGTTTATTTCAATAAGAAATTTCATTACATCAATATGAAGCTTCTGAGCTTCCTAAAATCATTCATGCAACACCTAAAACAAATAAATTTTCAGCATCCTCAACTCATTTCCCAACATCTGGGTCTCTCTTCAATTTTCTTCTCCCAGCTCCAAAAAAAACCGTCACTTATTCCTTTCACCGGGCCCTAATTTTTTAGAATTTTCTAAAATCGTTTCTGGGTTTCATGGGCCGTCTTCTCATCTCTTCAGAACATATTTAATTTCTTAATTTCAATAAGATATGAGAAAGTTATACTCATTTTACCGAGACTAGGTCTCATAATTATGACCCCCCATTTTTGGAGTTACAAATTTTGGAATTACTAAAATAAAATTAGGAGTTAAGTCCACCAACCTAGGCCATAAAGACCACTTACAAGATTCCTTACACTATGATGGTTACGATAATAAGTGCCATTAATTACATGATTCTTGGCAGCCCCACTTATGACAAAATAAGTCAAATCCCACTAGATTACATTTACAATTTCACCCAAGGGAAATTACATTTGTTGTAAATAAAAATATAATTTTCTCAAAGCTCCACCATTATTGAAAAAAACCAAACAACTAAAAATTAAAATATTTTGATGATGCAAGATTTCCATTGACGTGAATGCTCCTGCACCAAAAAACAAAAACAGAAATTGTTTTAGTAAAGAAAAATTTGGATTTGGGAAAAACTCTGATGGGTAATTAAGGTTTGACTAGGTTTTGAACACTTTCTGATGGACAGGGAAGTAGAAAATAGGGATTTTAGAAGCGGGGTGAAAGAATGGGAAAATTTGTCCAAGAGGGACAAAGGAGTAGAAATAGGAAATGAACACTATGGCAAAATTTGAAGGCAATTGGGTGAGAATCGAAGAAGTTATGGCAAACCCTAAAAATAGACAAATGTGGGATTTCTAGCTTTGATAAGTGGAATTTGGGATAGGGTCCTCAAGGAAGGAAATATGCAGAATAGAATTTCAGGGGTTCCAGTAAATTTTTAGAGGAAACAGAGCTAAAGCAAAGAAGATATGACTTTTTTTTTAAAAAAAAAATTCTGGAAACGATCTGCAATGGCTCTGGATAGATGCAATCTGCGATTTACCAGCTGACAATAGATATGGACCCTAGGTATGTTCAGCTTCCTAAAGGTTCAAGGGATTCACTCGGCTACCAATGTTGTCTAAGGGCTTGCGTATTTGGGCAGTACCCCTCACTCCACGGCTCAGGTAAAACTGATAACCGCTTTGCCACAAACGACAGTTCTTGGTTTACCTCACGGATGGGAACTAGTCAATCAGGTAGGGGTCATTTCCCTTTTCACTGGTAGGTCCTCTCAATGGGCTAGCTACTTCAGGATTCCTGTGGTACTCCTCACAATGAGTTTTAGGGCTATGCCCAGACACTTCCCACAGTTACGCGGATAGGGATTATTCCCTAATCCGAACCCACAATTAAAATGAACAATACATATGCAAAGAAAAAAAGAACTACTGCAATAATCACAGTGCCTAGAGGTCACTGCGAAATTTTTTTTTGGCAAAAATTCCACCCAGCGAGCCCAAGAAAGTGCTCTGATACCAGATGAGAGGAACCTCCTGCAACAATATAATGAAAAATGTACGAAATAACAAAAATAGTAGAATACAGAAGGAATTTATTAATCATAGGCCACTTCAAGGGGGCAACCTCCTTAGAGCAAGCTCAATACAATAAACTTGTTGATGCCTTCATTGGTCTCAACACCTACTTATATACTAAGTCTAATCTAAACAACTATTACTCCCCATGAACGTGGGATAATACAATATACTCACGGGATGACTTACAAAGCATATGTGTTCAACAACAATATACTAATAAAGTAAAGAAAAGGATTAAACATAGGTTCCTAATAGTGGGCACCCTTTCTCCACACCTTTAGAATTTAAGGCTAAACAAGAAACTTAGAACAAAAGTATAACATCACTACTTTCCTTAATCTAGTCTATCTGAAGTATATTGTATTCAAAAGTATATGTTTCTTCTCTAAAATGAAATTACATAAATAAATGCTACAAAATCCTGGTTAATTATTTTGTTGTTCACATCCAAATATATATCAATCTAAGCGACATAATATTACTGGAGTTAACTACTTTACGTAACAATTCAACTTGAGATATAAGCAATCTGGTATTCTTAAAACTAAAACATGCAGTTGTCTTTCTAGAGTATAATCATGTAAAGTTTTAAAAAGGACTTTAGTGATACTGAAGGTGTCACTAAATCTAAAGTTTAACTTATAACAATAACAAGTTGCAAGGCCCTAATAAAAATAAACTTGATTTCCTAAAATAGTGGACTATAAGAAATCCTCTGATTTCATGCAAAAACAAATGAAAGTGTATTATGTCCCCATGGACAACTGGAGTCATCTATTAGACACTCAGGCTTGAATAAGCAGACTCCATAGCTCCACAAACACCCAAGAGATCCTGGTAATCAATAAAGCTGAAGACTCTGTGTAACTCTGGAGACTCTGTGTTGTTGCCAGCATCTCCAGAGATGCTTCCAAAAACTGCTAAGACACAACTCCAGAGATCACCATCTTCTCTGTTTTGTTGCATCACTCCAAAGATCCTACAACAAGATTGAAAACATTGGAGTATCATGTGGTGTCCTTCATGCTTGGCTTCGGAGGTAATTAGGATCACCTATGGAGTTCCTCAAAACTACCTTCTGCCTATGTAGTAGGTACTTGCAAAACCAAAAAGAGATAATTCTACACAATTTTATTAGTTTCATTGCAACATAAGTCTTTTCATCATAAAAATAATCTTCAACATTTTACCTCTTATTAGCATAATTAAAACAAGACTTCTCAGTTCCTATAGTACAATTACTCAGACAGGCAACATATAAAGATGGGAAAGAGGAAGTAAAAATGCATGTTTAGATGAGTGCTACCTAACACTCATCATTCCCCCTGAGCTTAAGGGTTTACAGGTCCTCCTACACCTTCATAACCTAGATTTGTTGAGGTTGTATAATTTATCTGTGAGATTGTATTCCTTTTCAAAGGTTGACCAAGTTGTGAAGTGTGTGTTGCCATTTCCCCTAAACTGTTCAACCTATTTCACCCATTCTTGGAATCTAACATTCTCCATCTACTTAGCCCATATGAGCAAGGGCTCAATGATGAGGGGTGGCTTGAAGCATCTCCCTACCTAATATTGCTGATATTTGTTCATTAACTTGGATATTTCTCTTGCCTTTCTCATAAACCACTTAAGGTTGGCTAGAGATGCTATATCTCTCTTTTTTTGGTCCTTGGTGAGGGTATTCCACCTCTTCTTACAAATGGCCATGATCTGATTAGATGAACTATCCATGAATAAACTGAATTCAATGCCACATTCCTATAGATGTTGCTGGTACAGGGGCATAATTTTTTTCCTTGCTGGGGAATAGATTGCTACTCTAAAATGGATTTCAAAGGCCATGGGATTTGGACATTCTCTCCTAAGGAATAGGCTTGTAGCTGTGTCGTTCTTTGTGTAAGCCTCCATCCTTTCATTCTATATCTTATGATTCCTCATTAATGACATAAATGCCCTTAGCTGACATTCTCCTACAAAGAAGTTGATAATGAAGGTGTGGCCTTCAATGAATAAGTTATGCAAATATAGTTCACATAGAAAATTCTTGTCTTCATCTGTACTCCTCATATATACCTTGAGGAAGTCATTTCCATCTTGTATATTCTTAGTCAAATCAGAGAGAACTAATGACAACTTCCTTTGGAGGACCCTTTCCTGTAGGAACATAGCATAGTTGCCACTGGGGGATCTACACGCAACAATTTATGATGAGAGGGTAGCCACTATCATGACTTTTTCTTCTAGATTTTTTACTTTTGAAGTCATGGTAGTGACTCCCCTCTGCAATTGCACCATCACAGTTGTTCCTTCTAAATCCATGCATCTTCTTTCCCAATAGAACAGTGCTCTCAATATCTATCTAAAGTGCCCCCAAATAGGCATCTATCTATGTACCCTATTCAAAAGTAGTAACTGGAACAACTAATTCATGAATTAGCTCTACATGATGATGTATTTTATTATTGGCCTTTTTTAGTTCCTAGGCCTGGCTCTGCAATTTTTCAATCATGGATGAGATTAGAGTAATGATGTTATCCCTAGCCCTGATAATATTAGAAATGTTATGTGTCACCTCTACATTCTTCCTCTTGATCTCAACCTCCCTTGTCTCAATGACCTTTTGTTTTTCTTCTAATTGCTTTTTTAGGTCATTGATTTGATGATCTTTAGTTGTTTCTTTCTCATGCATGACCTTCTTGATGTCAGTGATGATCAATTGCTTACCCCACAATAATCTTTTTAGATTTTCATCTTCTTCCATTAATTGTTTCTCTCTTGGGATTTCAATGTCCTCTTGGTTGGAGTGATGTGAATAGATTCATATCTCTAACCCCTCTGACACTCTACATTTGGGACCCCCATATCCACCTGGTCTCCAATATTAGCCTGCTCCTCCTACTCTTCTATCCTCTCCTTTTTTGCCTATTCATGTTCCTCCATTTCTTGGTCTATTGCAGAGGCCGGGGCATATGATGGCCCAACCTAATCTTGAGGAGGAGTCATGGAGGTTCAGAATCCAATAAGAACCTCAGCCAAGAGGGCAGTATCCCTTTCTTCTTGAGTGGTTTTCCTCTTTCTCTTGCTTCTCTAGAGCACTGGTTTTGACTATGACTCTAGTCCTGGTGTAGCTCCTTTAGAATCTAAGGAGATGGTTTGGGGCTCACCATGTGCCATTTTCAGAGCTTGGGGAGGTTGAGGAATAGTGATCTCCAAAGTGCTCTCCTGAGTCACTTTTTCCCTTTTGCTTTTTCTTATCAATGGAGGAGTATTAGCCTTGGTAGAGTCCTCCTTCTTAAGTTTGTGTGATTTGGGAGCCTCTGGTAACTCCTCTGCCATTTCCTTCTGACCCACCTTCTTCTTGTGTTTCTTAGGCTTTGGAGTTTTGATAGACTCCTCTACTATTTCCTCCTCTATAGTGACAACACCCCTCATTCTCCTTGCTAGGGTGGATTCTTTAGCCAGGGTCAACTTTTGTTTTGTTGTACGAGGTTTTCTGAGGGGTTGTTCATCAGTTGTAGATTTTGCATGCTCAGGTGCAGCAAAGGATTCTCCCAAAATCTCTTTCCCCTTTTTCCTCTTCTTAGTAGCTAGAGAAGAGGTAGAAGGTGCTAGCCTCTCTTCTTCTGTCTGTTGAGTAGAGGAGGGTGTTTTATCTACTATCTTTTTCTTCTTCTTTCTCTTCTCAGTAGTTGGGGAAGAGGTAGAAGGTGTTGGCCTCTCTTCTTCTATCTCCTGAGTGGGGGAGGGTGCCTCTTCTATGGTTTTTCTTGCCCTTGTTTCTGTGCCTATGTGTATTATCCAAGAATGACTGCCATAAGGCCTCTCCCCCTCATTTAGAGATAAAGTGGCATCTAACAATCAAATGAATGAGGCCATGGTGTTTCATAGGACCCTTCCCTTGCCAATATTTATCTACTAAGGCTACTACTACAGAATATAGGAAATTTGGTAGGTTTATGCTATATTCAAGATGGTCATGCCCATGCCTCAGGAAAATCAACATTTTCATGATGGGCCCTAGTACTAGTGAAATTGCCCATCACAAGTAAATTACTTCATCGGCCACATGGCCAAAGATTTCCATGGATGAGGGAGTGAGGTCCTATTTATCCCCTTTACTTCTCCCTTATTTAAATGTAATTGAACTTCAGGATCATTATCTAATGAGAAATTTTTTATCAATTCAGAGTAGAGGGTTTTGAAATGGTAAAACCTCTCACCTTCTTTTGAGTGGCTAGATATGTTGTCGATGATGGTGGCTGAGACAACAATATTCACCCCTTGTACCTACATCTAGTTGTTTTTTAGATTGGAGAGGAATTCATCCACTATGTCCTCCTAGTAGCCTTCAAATTTCTCTAAGAACTCTAACCATCCAGCAGTTCTTAAAACATTAGTTGAGGCCTAGTCCTAAAGTAACCCTTCTAATGTCTCAGACTTAGATTTCTTCTTGATTCCCATTCTGTACTTGACAATAAATTACCCTCCTTCCTTTGTTGTTTTTCTTTTAAGACCCTCATCTTTAACTACTTTCTCTTAGTAGCTTCCACCAGAATGATCTTCCCTCTAGAGCTCTTCCTCTATTGTTACAGAACAACCCTATCTCCATAGCTCCCCTATTTATGCAGGATGGATTTACCTCTATTTGCTCTTTGTACTCTTGGAGTTGAAAAACCTCTTTGTCTGGTTATCGCTGAAAATGACTGCTTGGCTCAAGAGGAAGTATTTGCTTGAATATTTCAAATTGAGGGTTACTCATGAATCTAGGAGGGATATGATACTCTGGAGTGGATGTGTCAGTTGGGAAGTTAAGGTAACATGCATTAGATGGAGATAGGAATAATGGTAGAGTCCACGTGTCTAGGTAGATTGCACAAAAATAGAAAAAGAAAAGACTTGTCATAATTAACTAATGCAAGAGAAATACCTAGATTACTATTTGTGATTATTAGACAATATGTTTGGGTTTCTATGTTGCCACCTTCATCAGGTATGATGTGACTCCATCTTCATGTGTAACTTCCCCTCACTTGTCATGATGTCAACAGCATGTGGACTAACAGGTTTCTCTGATGATGGATGTGATTGTTGTGCGCCAATGGATGACATCATTAAATGATGTGGAGATAATGATTAGGCAATGGCTGGGTATGATGAATACTCAACATGGCTTCCCCTTTTTGAAAGTGGAGTGTGAGTCATGATGACCTCATCACTCTTTTGATGTTCCCACTTTGACATTTGGAAGGGAGGGCCCCAGAGGTTGGAATTTCCTTCATCTGCTGAAGTGCCAGAGGTACTCCTGGTTGGCTTCAGAGATGCACTTGGTTGGCTCTGGAGAAGCACATGGTTGGATCTAGAGAGACTTTTGATGGATTCCTATATTAAAAAGAGAACCGTCATTTTTTAGTTTTCAGTTCCCTAGGCGAGAAACACCAACATTTGACTAGTTTTTAATCTTTCTCTTTTATTTTTTTTATTTTTTGTTTATTTTTTGAGAAGGGCCGCTATTTACTGATTTTCAACCTTCTTTTATTTTTTATTTTTTCTTTCTCTCTCTTTTTTAATTTTCCTTTGAATATCTTCAATTTGTGATAGAGGATGTGACCCCTATCACCAAGCACAAGTCCTTGGTAAACTCCACTTGTGTAGCTGGTCTCTATAGAGATGAATTCTATAACCATTTACTAAGAATGTGTTTTCTCCTCCATCAATGGGTGCCAGCAAAATTGTCCCATTTTCATAGACTTCCCTGAGTTGGTAAGGTCCCATCCAATGAGTTTGTAGTTTTCCCTTGAACTCTTTGAACTTAGAATCATATAAGAGAACCCATTCTCCTTGCTAAAATGTCCTCTTCTTGATGTGTTGGTCATGCCATCGTTTTCTCTAATACTGAATGAGTTATGTCTGTTGTAAGGTCTCCATTCTAATTTCATCCAATTCATTGAGTTGAAGAATCCTATCTTGCTATGCTATAGATAATGGCAGTCCAATGTCCAGTGATGTCCTTAATTTTTGCAACTCAAACTCTATAGACAGTATAGGTTTCTTTCCATAGAAAAGTTCATAAGGTGAGAACTTGGTTGTTGACTTCCAAGTGGTATTGGAAGCCCAAACTGCTTCAAGTAACCTGCTGACCCAATCTTTCCTATTCATGGCCACTGTCCTCTTCAAGATATTTTCTAGCTCTCTATTTGTCACCTCTACCTACCCATTTTCTTGGGGATGGTAAGGTGAAGATTTTATGTGCTTAACTTGGTATAGATATATGAAATATTGTATCACCTGAGAAGCAAACTGTGGACCTCTGTCTAAAACTATTGATCTTGAGGCTCCAAACATTAAGAATATTTTATTATATAGAAAATCAGTAACTTTTTCTTCTCTTGCAAATTGTAGTGCTTGAACTTCTAACCATTTGGGTACATAATCTGTGCATACCAAGATATATTCATTTCCTAAAGATGTTAGAGAAATAGGCCCCACAAAATCTAGGCCCCATTGCTCAAATGGTTCTAAAACCACTTTGGGTTGAAGTGACATTTCCTGGGTGAAAGTTGCTTGACCCATCCTTTGGCATTGCTCACATTGCTTCACATACCTCTTGGCATCCTTGTGGAGAGATGGCCAATAAAAACCAGCTTCAAGGATTTAGTGGATCATCCTTTGTGGGGAGTAATGTCCACTTGAGGGCTCATCATGACATGCCCTTAATACATCAAAGATTTCATTAGCTCTCAAGCACCCATGTAGTACAAAGTCAGGAACACATTTAAACATAGACCATTCAACCTTTTGTAAGATAAACTTTCCTTTACCAATCTATTTTTCTATTTAGAAGTGAAATGAAAAGGAAACAAGCCTATAGCCAAGAAATTTGTTATATCAGCAAACCATGGTGTAATGGAAGGAACAACAAATAGATGTTCATCTGGAAACCTATCTTCGACTTCCTGGTTTTCTCCACCTATATGCAACCTTGACAAGAAGTTAGTAACCAAATTGAATTTTCTTGGGTTATCTATGATAGTAATATCAAACTCTTGCAATAGTAACAACCATCTGAATATTCTTGCACCTACTATAGGTTTGTTCATTAAGTATTTAATGGCTACATGATTAGTGTGCACAAAGATTTTATATCCTGTGATGTAATGCCTGAATTTGTTAAAAGCATAGATGACTTCCAAGAATTCCTTTTCAATTGTTATCTAGTTCTTTTCAGTAGGGCTAAGGTTTTTACTTATGT
The DNA here is from genome assembly GCA_027924645.1 of Cunninghamia lanceolata. NCBI lineage: Eukaryota > Viridiplantae > Streptophyta > Pinopsida > Cupressales > Cupressaceae > Cunninghamia > Cunninghamia lanceolata. The sequence continues at coordinate 37,644,838 of BSBN01000391.1, read as the reverse complement.
AGTAGATTGTATGCATGCCTTCCCCTTCCTCTTTTTGTCCTAAGGCTGCTCCTATTGACTCGTTTGAAGCATATGTTTGGATGTGAAAGGGAAGATTCCAATTAGGTCCTCTCAAAATAGGTGTGACTGAAAGTTTTTCTTTAATGGTTTCAAATGTTGTTTGGTAGTCTATTGTCCACTGAAACTTAGTATCCTTGGTTAGCAAGGAAAACATAGGGATAGCTATCTTGCTGAAATTTTCTATGAATCTCCTATAGTATCCTGCATGACCTAAGAAACTTCTAACATCAGTTTGGTTCTTAGGTGGGGACAATTGTTTTATCACTTCTACTTTGTTTTGATATACTTTGATTCCTTCTACTGATATGTGATGTCCAAGGACAATTCCTTCTTCTACCATCATAAAGCATTTATCATGGCTTAAGGACAACTACTTTTTCTCACAACATTGCAACACTTTATCTAGGTTCTTGATGGCTTCTTCAAAGGTGTCTCCATACATAGTAAAATCATCCATATAGACCTCCATACACTCATTGGCTAGTTCAACAAAAGTGGTTAAAACAACCCTCTGAAAGGTAGTTGGAGCATTACACAGGCCAAATGGAAGGACTCTATATGCAAAGGTTCTCCATGAACATGTGAAGGTAGTTTTATCCTAGTCTTTTGGTGATACTTGAATCTAGTTGCACCTACTTAACCCATCTATGAATGAAAAGTACTTTTCCCTGCTAAGTTATCTAGCACTTGATCAATTAATGGAAAGGGAAAATAATCTTTCTTGGTGGCTTTGTTTATCTCTCTATAATCAATGCATACTCTCTATTTCCATTCTTCTTAGGCACTATAATCAAGGGTGAAACCTACTGGGTAATTGAGATAGGATAGATGAATCTTGCCTATAGCAATTTCTCTATCTCAGTTTTGACAATGTCCTTAAATGCATGGTTTAATCTTCTCTGAGGTTGTCTAACAGGTTTGACATCTTCCATGTATATGTGATGGATACAGATATCAGGATGGATGTCCTTCATATCTTGATATTCCCAAGAAAAGATTGTTGAATAGGAGTTAAGAAGATAAAGAAGTGCCCCTTCCTATTATTTTGTTAGCTGAGTGTTGATGTTCAATATTTTCCCAGTTAAGATCATGACCTATTTTGTGCTATTCCATATATGTTTGTTGATAACTGAGAGGGGGGGTGAATCAGTTATCCTAATTATTTCCTTTTTGAACTTTCTTATTAATTAATGCAGCATTGAATCAAACACAAAAACATTACCATGAAATAAGAAACACATGACACAGTATTTTTGACGTGGAAACCCTGTTAAGGGAGAAAACCACGGGGTGATTAACCCAAAATTATTCTCTGTTAGAAGAATAGGAAATTACAAAATGGCACTTGCCAATTAGGGCTCACTGCCCGAGCACACTGCTCACAAGAGGCCCACTGCCTACAAGAAGACACACTGTCTACAAAGTGATAAGAATCACAGTCTTGAACTGATTGGAAGCATCTGCATATGCTGGAGTTTAGTTCCGGTTAGGCTCAGTACACTGATCTGCTGCACTTCATCTTTTCTCTGTTCTTTATTCTGCTATCCTTTCACATACCAGATCTGTCTTGGTACTTCTGCTCTATTCTGCTCTTCTTCGCATATATTCTTGACATAGTCACACACTTCACAACTAAATCCATCCTCTATATATATCCGCACAAGTAATTTCATCACCTTTCTAGTCGGCATCCGGAACAGTCTAGTTTCTTACAAACTCTGTTCTGTCGGCTGAATCCTTGCTCACCAAGCAATGCGGATCAAGCATATACTTGTAGATATCATTAATCATGTCGGCCAAACATGATTCATGCCTTCACAACCTTTATCATCAATAGTAACACATCCGGAAAGTAGTCTGATACTCTGTCAGTCAGTTCATCCTCTGTTTTCACTGTCTCTCAGGAATCCAATACTCAACTATTCATATCTTTTTCCTTGTCCATCACCGGAGGCTAAATCCTTGGAATATACCACTCAAGGTAGTCCTCTTGACTTCCCCAAATCTGCATTGCACCAAGACACTTCCTCTGAGAGATCCGGACCAATCTGTCGGACCTTGCCACATGCTCTGTTCTTGTTCACCGGACCACAACAATCTTTATTCTGACTTCCGGTAGAGACACACCATGACTTGCGGATATGTGGGATGATCTTTGTTGCCATCAATGACAACAACCATGAATCCATATAGTGTCTCTTGCCAACAATCTCCCCCTTTGGCATTGATGGCAACACTTAGTGAAAAATGACTAAGTGTTTACACTATGCTCCCCCTTTGCTGATGCTCTGTCTTTATATACAATTTCCGGAACTCCCCCTTAATTGGATTCCTCATTTTTCACTGCTCCTCACTCCCCCTTTGACATCAATGGCAAAGGGTAGGGTCCGCACATCAAAATTTTCAAAAATTTTCTATACATAGCCGCATATTTACATACTCACATATACTGAAGAATGTCTGCAAAGGATGTCTGCAATTGGATCATTTCTGTAGCCCAACTTTGCTTCATTCTATCCAAAATTGAAATGTGACCACTCAACAAAAATGCAAAAGCTTCTGCCCGCTTGAGATCTGTCGGATCATTTGTTTGGGCGGTGGTCTGAGCATCACTGATGGCCTCATGCATAGTTTCCAACTTAGGGATTATAATCCTTCTAAGTTCTCCCATCCGGTTAGTGATGTTCTTCCTTTCCTTCTCAAGATTCTTTATTTCATTCAAGACTGCAATAGTCTGACATTCTTGATTTATTATGGAGGAAGAGAGAGGATCAAAACTTTGAGATAAGCTTTGTAGCTTGTCCTGTTCCTCTTTTATTTTCTTATCAATTGCTGCTGTTGCCTTTGACCAGGATATACAAAATTTGTAAATGTCACCGCCATCCTTAAGAGCATTCTCTAAGCTCTTTATTCCAATACTCACAATCTTCCTATCTTTAGAGATTAATTCTAATACTTCTGAAAATCTTTTATCCAAAAATTCCTTCCGGACCTTTTCTTCAGCAGATTTTTCTAGAGATTCAAAATGTGTACTAACACTGCTGACTAAGGTTTTGAGATTACCGGAAGAGGAGGCTGTGGGATCCTTTTGAAAGGATGGCATGATCTTTTCTAGCACTCCAGATGCTACCTCCATAAGCTCACAGTCTTCCATGTGAGATTTCAGCAGTTTCTCTTTGACTTTCTCATTTGCAAATGAGGCTATTTTCATTGTTTGCACCGGTGACAAAGAGTCAAAATCTAATGGTCCTTTTAGCAGGTCTGGTTCATCAATTTCTATAGTGGCTTTGCTCAAAAATTGTTGAACAGTTTGTGCAGTGTCTCTTGCCGGAGACAGATGTTTCTTTTCTTCTGCAGTCTTGGAACTGTCAACCTCTTTATCTTCCACCCCTGCTTCCTTCTCCTGTAATTTCTCTTCTTCTTTGGATCCGGAGACTGTAGGGGAAACCGGAGGAGAGATGTTTGTCTGTTCAGGGCCCACTTCTTCCGGAACAGATGATTCCAAATCTGCAGCTGTTTCTGCACCTAAGTCCTCTACAACAGGAAGATTGAACCTTTTGAAGGCCTTTCGGAGGATCTCTTCTGTCTCTTGGGCCACTTTGTCAGTCTCACCAAGCATGAGTTGATTCATCCTGGCTTTACTTCTGAACTCATCTTTGCAGTCTTTGAAGATTATGTTCATTGTCTTGGGATCAATTTGAGGATATAGCTGAATAGCTATCTGCTCCCGGATCTCAAGATCTTTTGCATGAGCATTATTCTTTCTTATTTCTAATTCCTTTTCTAGGCTTTTAGGAATAAGAGATATGATCTCAATGAAAGCCTTATTGTATATGTTTAGATATTTGACTGTGGCTTCCTGCAGAATCTTTTGGTCAGCCTCACTGTAGTCATCATAAAATTCAGTCATTGGTTGAAGGTTTCCATCCACCGTGACCGACTTGATTACACTCTCTAGAGACAGAGTGGGCTTTTCAACAGATACCTCTGCCATTTCATCCTTGTCTTGGCCTGTGGAGGGTTTACCGGATCCTTTCTTCTTCTGCTTCTTTATTTCTTTTACTCCCTCATCTGACTCTGTTTCCTCTTCATCCTTTTGGCTTTCATAAGCCCTTGTGGCTTTTGTCTTGGATCTTTTACCGGATGCCTGGACTTCCGGTTTTGAACTTTTGGTTGTGGGAGGTGCAGATCTTTTTGATGATCTGGTCCGGGTGGGAGTTTCAACCGGAACACTTTCTTTACTTTTCTCTTCTTCCTCAGCCTTCCTCCTCTTTTCCCGACTGGCATCAAGTGCCTCTTTTGAGATGCCTAGGCCTTGAGCAATATGCTCAACTTCTTTTCTTACCTTCCTCTTTATCTCCGGTTCCCTGAGTTCTACATGTATCTTTACACTCAGTTCCTCAAAGGTTCCAAACCTTTCTGCCTTAGGATCTTTGGGCTGGCTTAGCATGTGTTGAACATGCAGCTCTACTATCTGTTCATCCACTTCATACCCCATGGGCATGATCCAAACAGTCCTTGGCTCCACTGCCTCCATTAGACACTGATCTGTTTCAACCATGAAGCATACTGTGTCTTTGTACTTTTCAACAAGGGATTGGGGTATTCTTTCTCTTGCATGCATCATGCTTTGGAAGTTCTTGAAGTATCCCCATAGAGCTGTATTTCTTGCTTTAGCATCCCCAAGTCCATGCAAATAGTCTCTGATTTGGATGGCAACCGGTCTGTCATTCTGCCATATCCATCCACTGGATCCGGGAAGCTCATTCATGTAGTAAAAGAAGAGACAAAGGATCAGATTGCCATACTTGAAGGAGTTTTTCTTGTCCTTCTTGATCTTCTGCAGATTTTCAAAGAGTTGGTTCACAAGAAGCTCACACAAGTCATAGTCTGCATTCTCCTTTAACATTTGATAAGCTGTGTAGATTGCAGTTCCCGGTACTGAATTTTCCCTACTGGAATGATAGATTTTGTAACCAATTATCATAGCTGCAAATTTGACATCCGGTTCAGTGATGTCATCAACTGTCATAGCTCTCTTGTCAAACTTGGATCCGGTTGCATCACTAACTGTCTGATTTTTGACAGACTTGAGAATAGGTAAACCACCGGATGAGTGCAGACCGGTTACAGCCCTAATTGCATCTTTGGTGATCTTGAAGGGCTGGTTCAACCATAGGAAGTTGTCATGTACTCTACTTAGTACATACCGGACCCATTCATCTTCTTCAAAACAGGGGAAATGAATGCACTGTGCAAAGTGTTTGTCCCGGATGGCTTTGTACTGAGGTTTGATCTCAAAGGAGTCATCTATCAATTGCTTGTGATAGATATCCATCAGCTTTGATTCTCCAAAGTCTTCAAGATTCGCATGGATGTAAACCCTAATATCTTCCGTATGCAATACACCATGAGGAACACTAGAGAAGGCTCCTAGTGGATCTACCTCCAATGATTTGTAAGGATGTTTCTTGAATGTGGGGCGAGGTCTATCAGAGATCTTAACTATATTTGGAGTAGCCATTCTTCAAAGATTTGCAGTGAGATAATGAAAAACGGAGAATACCTTATGCGCCTTTGGTTTGCACGGAGTGGTGGGATTGATTTCTTTATGCAATGACTTTGGCAGGAGATCTTTGGTGTGCTTGATGAATCTTGTTGCAGAGCTCCACTTTTCGCTTCTTCTTGAGTGCAGAATGAGCAAATGATCTTTGAGAAATCCCTTATATTGCTCCGCAAACCCTAATATCTGTTTGCAATAAATGCTTCACCTATATTATTCCGGTTTGCCTTGTCCGGATAGCTTGGAGTATCCCGGATCAGTCCTGATCTGTGAACATCATCCGGATCTTTCAATCATGAATAAATCAAGGTGACACATTGAAAGAACATCCCAAACACTCTGTCCAATCCGCAGAATAAGATAGTGCACTTCCAGATCTCTCCGGACCTTTTTGTAATCTTCTGTCATACCGGAGCATCTCCCGGAACAGGTCTTACTTGATCGATCACAGCTTCTTTATAACTCCATGCGGACCTCTGAAATCTTATTTGGATCGTCTCAAGACTTATATCTTTAAAATTTTTACTCCGCATCTTGTGCCACATCAGGCACCACTTGATTGGCTGGGGGAACAGGATTTTCTTTGAGTCTCCCCCTAAGCCAGAGCTAACTTTTTAATTTCTGGAAGAAATATCAGTACCAGAGTCTGGTGCGGATCCAACCTCTACATTCTCTAAACTTTTCTTCACCCAAATCTTGCTCATCTGATTCCTAACTTCATCCACATTCATCTTTTGTTTACCCTTGTCTTGATTCTGATTATACACCGGACCTCTTTTGTCCTGATTCTTGCTTCTGCAGACTTTAGCATTAGGACCGGACCTATTACAGATTTGGCAAATAACATTTCTTTGCATAATTGATTGATATCCTCTTGATCTGCATTGATTAGCCATATGACCTACTCTATTGCATGTAAAGCATCTACCTTTGAATGATTTGTTTACTTGCATATTTCTGCATTCATGGGATTTGTGTCCATACCTTTTGCAGTTGAAGCACTGTCCGGAGAAGGATGAATTAATCTGATTCATTCTCTTTCTGCACTGATTAGCTTTGTGACCAAAGTGGTTGCAGCTATGGCAGTATCCATTGAAAGATGAATATCTTTGAGCATTGGGCTGTCTTACCGGAGGTCTTCTAGGCCTGTTTCTTGGATTTTCTGATGCAAAATTCTTTTGACCGGATCCAGAGCTTTCTCCTTTCTCATATCCCAAACCATACTTGTCATCTGTCCCTTTTTGACTTCCAAGAAGAACTTCAAGTTGAGCAGAACTTATCTTGAATTTCTCTTTATATTCATTTGCTGTTTGAAGGTCTCTTTTGAGAGAGGCAATTTGATCCTCAAGTTTTTCTTCATTATCTTTGGCATCTTCAAGATCAGATTCAAGATGTCTGATAATCCTGTCCATCTGGTGGCATTCTTCTGATTTTTCTTTAAGAGATTGTTTTAGATTGTCTTCAGCCTTTCTTTTTTCTTCAATCTCTTGAGTAAACTTTATAGTTCCTGATTCCATTTCATGTCTTAACATAATGACTTCTTTTGATAACTTTTCACATAACTTGGTTTGCTCAGTCAATTCTTCATTTGTATTGCTTTCTTCACTTTGTCTTGCCAACTGTTGGAGCAGCTCCTTTCTCTTTTTCATAGAGAGACTTAATTTGTCTTTTAATTCTCTCATGAATTCATCAGCCTGTTTGAGTCTTTCCTTTAATTCATTGACTTCAGAATTTGACTGTTCAAGATCCTCAAGGGCAGTCTTGAGTTGCTCCCTTAAACCATATGCATCCATTTGAACTCCCAGATCTTCCTCAAGCTGTTAGGCTCTATTAGGAGGAACTTAGCTCTGATACCAATTGTTGATAACTGAGAGGGGGGGTGAATCAGTTATCCTAATTATTTCCTTTTTGAACTTTCTTATTAATTAATGCAGCATTGAATCAAACACAAAAACATTACCATGAAATAAGAAACACATGACACAGTATTTTTGACATGGAAACCCTGTTAAGGGAGAAAACCACGGGGTGATTAACCCAAAATTATTCTCTGTTAGAAGAATAGGAAATTACAAAATGGCACTTGCCAATTAGGGCTCACTGCCCGAGCACACTGCTCACAAGAGGCCCACTGCCTACAAGAAGACACACTGTCTACAAAGTGATAAGAATCACAGTCTTGAACTGATTGGAAGCATCTGCATATGCTGGAGTTCAGTTCCGGTTAGGCTCAGTACACTGATCTGCTGCACTTCATCTTTTCTCTGTTCTTTATTCTGCTATCCTTTCACATACCGGATATGTCTTGGTACTTCTGCTCTGTTCTGCTCTTCTTCACATATATTATTGACATAGTCACACACTTCACAACTAAATCCATCCTCTATATATATCCGCACAAGTAATTTCATCACCTTTCTAGTCAGCATCCGGAACAGTCTAGTTTCTTACAAACTCTGTTCTGTCGGCTGAATCCTTGCTCACCAAGCAATGCGGATCAAGCATATACTTGTAGATATCATTAATCATGTCAGCCAAACATGATTCATGCCTTCACAACCTTTATCATCAACAGTAACACATCTGGAAAGTAGTCTGATACTCTGTCAGTCAGTTCATCCTCTGTTTTCACTGTCTCTCAGGAATCCGGTACTCAACTATTCATATCTTTTTCCTTGTCCATCACCGGAGGCTAAATCCTTGGAATATACCACTCAAGGTAGTCCTCTTGACTTCCCCAAATCCGCACTGCACCAAGACACTTCCTCTGAGAGATCCGGACCAATCTGTCGGACCTTGCCACATGCTCTGTTCTTGTTCACCAGACCACAACAATCTTTATTCTGACTTCCGGTAGAGACACACCATGACTTGCGGATATGTGGGATGATCTTTGTTGCCATCAATGACAACAACCATGAATCCATATAGTGTCTCTTGCCAACAATGTTCCTAACCCATATTCTGGAGTCATAGTGTTAATAAGGCAAGAATGTGGAAGCAACATATGAAAAGTTACTAGGTCTCTATAGAAGGTTTCCCCACAAGGAATGATATTAGCAAGGGTACAATGGGTAGCAGTCAGGAATTCTTTCATTAAGTCTTGGGCTAAGTCCATTGTATCTTTTCCAATGAGAATGTGAGTTATATCTTCTAGTGTTTCATAGTCTATTTCTTCTTCCAACTCACCTAAGTTTTCCTGGATAGTAACCATAGCTATAGAGGCATCGTTTTCCATGTTGTTAGGCTCATCTACCCACACTTTTCTTGAATAATGTATAGACGGTTTAGATGGAGGGTACAAGGAGATTCTCTTCATGTCCAAGCCATTTGAAATGACCATGTCTCTAGTTCTATAATCAATGGGTGCTGCTGCAGTAGCCAGCCATGGCCTCCCTAAAATCAGAGGATAAGAATTCCTTTGATTTCTAGGCTCCAATATCAGAAAGTTCATTAAGAATTCCCATGACTCCACAACAACTGCGACATCAGTCAACACCCCTTTCGGAATGGCTACTGATTGATCAACCAATTATAGAATTGTGGATGTGGCCTGAACACCTATAAGGGATAGTTTATCCAAGGTGTGAACTATCATCACGTTTATTGTTGCTCCTAGGTCAACTAGAACATTGGATATTTATACTCCTGAAATGTGGACTGTTCTGACAGGGTTCCTAATATTGCCATATTTTGGGAGGCACATTTCCCCCACTAGAAGATCCACTACTTTTCCTTCCACTTGAATGGTGGTAGGAAATTTTTTTCTTCATGCCTTGATTCTTAACACAATGCTACTTGATGAATTGATTCAGTTCAAGAATATCCCTAATTGCTTGGAGGAGTGGAATTTCAATGTTTAGTTACCTGATTTCTTGCAGCAGTTTTGATTCAATGGTAGGTTAGACTTGTTTTTGTAGGACCATTTTCTAAGGGACATGCTATTTGATTCATTCTAGGTATGGTGCTTTCTTTTTAGCCTCTAGAGCAGCTGTGAAGTGCATCTTTGAAGGAGCTCTAGAGGTGATCTCCAAAGCTATTCCTTTAGGAGGAACTCTAGAGTTACCTGAGGGATGTTCTTGTGACACAGTTTCTATAGTAATCTCCTCCTGGGGTTGAGTGGATGGATTTTTAGGTTCCATGTCATCTGTTACTTCAACTATGAGAGGAGGATATGGTCTTGGAAGTGCTTTCCTAGAACCTAGTTGGAGGGTATTTAGGTAAATCATGTTTACACCAGCCATGTTTTCTTTCTCTTTCATGTAAACAACTAATCCCTATTTATTTTGTGGATTTGCTACAGGTTGAGTTGGTAAGGGTGGTTGACTAATTGGCTCATTTTGAGACTGTCCCTATGTGTTTGTGGGTCCAGCTAGGAGTGATTGTTGCTGAGTTTGGAAATGTCTAGGTTGTCCTTGGAATTGTTTATTGTAACTCTATTGAGGACCCCACTGAGGCTGCATGTTTTGTGGTCCATATTGTGATGATAATTGTTGTGGCCACTGTTGGTTGCCCCAAGGTTGGTTTTGCTATTGCTAGTTTACCATTGCTGGCTTAACCAGTCTTGTGGTACCCATGGAGGAATGTTTTGAAGTCCTTGTCAGGTTGGATTCTATTGGTTATTTCCCTAGTTTGAAGGGCCCCTATAAGAAGCCTGATTTGGGTACTGGTTGTATGGGAAATGGCCAATTTGTTTATGCCCTACATAGTTCAACTCCCAGGTTCTATTATGGCATCATTTTAGTCAGCCTTTTCAGGGCTGGGAGTTGATCAAAGTGACTTGTATGGTGTTCTTTGTCACAGATCTGGAAGATCTCAGATTTATCTAATGGTCACTCTCTCAAAAGGTGTTTGTTTCTGCATCTAGGACAATAGATTAAAAGGGGTTTAGTTGTTCTATTCTATTTAGTTGTTCTAGTTTTTCCTTGAATCCCATCTAAAGTGGTATTTACTTGAACTTAGATATCTATTTGTAGGTTTGCAAACTCATCCATTAACTATCCTTTATTATTTTTTCCTTTTAGAGAACTTGGTGTTCTTACTCATTTGTGTTCTGGAGTAGTTTATACGAATTTCCTCTAGAGCAGGCATGTCCATTTTGTTGATATTCCCTCTTCTCATTAGATCTAGTGCTTGCTTTGACTCTCTGTCCAACCCTTTTATAAACAAAGTTTTGGCTAAGCTCTAAGCTATAGGGTTTCCATATCTTCTAAGGGAAAAGTTGAATCTATCTAGGTAGTCTTCTAAACTTTCATCCTCCTTCTGTTTAGTTATAAATAATGCTTCCTTTCTATCACTGATTCTGCAATAGTCCTGGTATTTTTCCAAGAGCTCAGTTTCCATTTAATCCCATGAGTGGATAAAATATAGGGATAAAGCCATGAACCACCTCATGGAAGAATCTTTTAGGGGAGATGGCAAAAGTTTGAGTTTTTGGTTATCAGATCCGTAGTCATATGTCTGGTATATAAGACCTTAAACTCAAAAAGAAACTGATCTGGATCCTCAGAAGCAAGACCCCTAAATGTTGGTAGGTTTGAAGGTGAAATGTTCTTCATAGGTGCACTGTCCCTAGGAGAAAGAACAATGGGGTATGAAAAGGTTCTTGTAGTCCCCTATAGAGGATCTATTGGGTTATCATGATTATCCCCCATGTCTAATAGTTCTTCTTGTGATGCTTCTTCCTTCCAAGATTCAATGTGAGTTTCTCGTAAAATGGATCCTCTTAACAAATTTGTCTAGTGTTTCTCCTGTAGTTCTTGAATATACTCAGAGAGTGAATGGTATTGTGGACTTGTGGGAGTATGTAATTGTGGTGTAATTTCCAAGGTAGGTTCTAAATGTTCTTCTTTTTCAACAAGATCTTGTCTTACCTTACTGCTTTCACCTGTAGTTTGCTGCTTGGGTGTTTGTTTAATGTATCTACCTTTTGGATCCCTAGGTCTAACCATGTAGAATTATTCTAATATAAAAGGGATTGTTAGCTAGGGTTTACTTATTAACACATATCCCTGACAATGGTGCCAAAAATGACAAGGGCCATTATACCTTGGCATTTAATCATATTTATGTGTCAAATCTAGGGTTGTGTCCATGGCTATTTGCAACAAGAAACCTAATAATCAACAATCCTTAACTAATCTACTAAATTGAACTTCCCTAATTAATCAAATTAATGCTTCTAATTATCTGCTTGAAAGGAAAACCTAATCTAAAGACTAAAATAGTAAATTGTTGAAAGGATCTATCTAATTCACACAAAAGCTAAAACATGCATTAAATGGAAACAAGATTGCTTTAACAACAATTGATCTATCTTATGAAAATGAGAAAACTATACTTAATGAAAAACTGTAATAAGATAATAAAGTAGAGATACTAGCCTCCTATCTGTTGGTGGGAGTGGGCCCTTGCTCCACACCTTCAGAATTGAAGGCTAAACAAGAAACTTAAAACAAAAGCATAACATCATTGCTTTCCTTAATCCAGTCTATCTGAAGTATATTGTATTCAAAAGTATATGTTTTTGCTCTAAAATGAAATTTCATAAATAATTGCTACAAAATCCTAATTAATTATTCTATTGTTCACATCCAAATATATATCAGTTTGAGCAACATAATATTACTGGAGTTTATTGCTTTACCTAATAGTTCAACTTGATATACAAACAATCTCTTATTCTTAAAACTAAAACATGGAACTGTCTTTCTAGAGTATAATCATGCAAAGTCTTAAAAAACACTGTAGTGATACTGAAGGTGTCACTAAATATGGAGTTTAACTTATAACAATAATAGGCTACAAGGCCCTGATAAAAAGGAACTTGATTTCCTAAAATAGCAGACTATAAGAAATCCTTTAATTTCATACAAAATAAATGAAAGTGTATTATGTCCCCATGGACAATTGGAGTCATCTGTTGGGACACTCAGGCCTGAATAAGTAGACTCTATAGCTCCATAGACGTCCCAGAGATCTTCGTAATCAATGACACCAGAGACTCTGTGCAGCTCCAAAGACTCTGTGATGTTGCTAGTAGCTTTGGAGACACTTCCAAAACCTGCTAAGACACAACTCTAGAGATCACCATCTTCTCTGCTCTATTGCATCACTCCAGCGATCCTCCAACAAGCTAGAAAATGTTGGAGTATCATGCAATGTCCTTCAAGCTTGGCTCCATAGGTAATTAGGATCACCTCTAGAGTTCCTCAAAACTACCTTCCTCCTGTGCAATAGGTACCTATGAAACCAAAAAGAGACAATTCTGCACAATTTTGTCAATTTTAGTGCAACATAAGTCTTTTCATCATAACAATAATCTTTAGCATTTCACCTCTTATTAGCATAATTAAAACAAGACTTCTAAGTTACTATAGTGCAATTATTAGGACAAGCAATGTGTAAATATGGGAAAAAGGAAGTAAAAAGGCATGTTTAGATGAGTGCTACCTAACACTCATCATATGTTAGAACACACAGATATACTGAGAGAGGGGTGACTTAGTATATACCAATTTTTACTTCAATTCTACTGCAACAACAAGATCTTTACCGCATCAATCAAATTATGTAATAACTATGCAAACATAAGCACATCCACACAAGAGAACACAAGATTTACATGGAAACCAAAAAGGGAAAAACTACAGTGAGAAAAGTTGCTTGGGTCTATTACCCAAACCTAGCCTCACAAAATGAGTCAATGAATTACAATATTTTGTAAGTACCAACCCAGAGAAATTTCAACCTAAGAAGGACACCAATCCTTTTACAAATTGATAGGCACCAACCTACAAGAGACTTAAAACCCCTTATCAACCTGAGCACCAACCTAGATAAAGAGAGGCACCAACCTCATAAGGAACAAGAGGCACCAACCTCTAGAATCTATGGAGTGATTATAAAAGAAATGAAATACATACACTATCAACAATAATCTAGACACAAAACAATCATTGCCTCTACTATGAATGATAAATCATGATTTGCACAAATAGAGTCACAGTCCAATTTCATAACTTTGTTGTCACACTTCTCAACCCTTCTATTCTGCAATTTAGAATAAAACAATATGCTGAAGTACAAACATGGATACATGTGCAACTCCTAAATTATCTTCTATTCATTTCCTTCGCACTCAATTCACATTCGCATGTCTATTCACACACCCTATTGCCCAAAAGATTTCTCCTTTATATATGTGATACTTTACATTTTTCAAAAATAAGTCAGCCTCTGTAAATTTTAATTTCCAATGTATACATTTCATTGGGTCGGCCCAACCTAACTTCCTGCACTATGAATTTGGGCCCAATTTAAATAAACTGAGTTGGCCACTTCAATATTTATTTTATTCTTCTTTAGAAAGTCAGCCAGCTTCAAAAATTTCACAATAACTATTTTAACTTTAATTCCAAGAGAGTAGGCCCAAATAAATAATCAATGTATTTTACTAACGACCTTATAGAGAGCTTTGTCAGCAACTTAATATCTACACGAACCTAGGAATCTTCTTCATTCACTATTGGCAAAATTTCACCTCCATGAACTACAAATTAAAATCCTTTATCAACAAAATCAACTTTTTGCAACCTTTGGACATTTTATCCATTATCGGCGAAAGTACAAAACTACAAACCATTCTTCCTTTTCAGGGAAAACATCAAATGGAGAACCTGTCGGCAAAGTTGTACTTCCACAAACTTATCATAAAGTTTTCAATCAGCGAACCAAGTGATATACAAACCATTACTTCTCTTATGTCGATAAAATCATCAAATGTCAAACTTGAGAAACCATGAACCAACTTTTCTTCGTCGGCAAAAAGATCAATCGAAAAACCAAGAAAACCACAAACCATCTTTATTCTTCACGCCTTCATCCTTTTGAAAAATTGGTTGTTGAAAAAAATAGCCATAGACAAACTTGTTGTTAGGGAAACCGTCTATTGGCGAACTTTGCCATTGATGAACTTTTAAGTTTGTGAACCAAAGATTTTTCTGATACCTTGTCAGAAAACTAAAAACTCCTTAAAATTTAAACTCTTTTCTTCAATCCTTCATCTACTAAACTTGCCTATTGGTGAGCTAGCTGTCAAGGAAACTTTCCATCAATGAACTTAAGAGTTCGCGAACTAAGTGATTCACCGACCAAAGGTAGAAATCATTCATGCCTTGGAAAATTACTTTGTCATCTTTTCATCAGTTAACTGGTTGTCAAGAAAACTAGCCATCAGTGAACTTAAGAGTTTGCGAACCTCGCAATTCATCAACTAAAGGCTCATTCATGCCTTAGAATCTTTTTGGATCAATTTCCCTTTGACATTATTTTCTTCATGCCTTAGAAACTTTGTGACACCTTTGACATCAATGATAATATTTCCAACAGATAGTTGATTATGTTTCACCAAATGTGCAAAAGGAATCATCACCAAATCTTTCACCGTTTGGGAGATTTTAATGTCAGAAGTTCACACCACCAGTTTTATGGAAAGTTTAATATATCATGATTTTTAAACTATGGAGAAAAATCCCTTTATGGGGAGCTTAAGGAGGTCATCACACTCAAATTGACTATTTTTTGCATAAAAGGAGCTTAAATGGGTAAGAGTTATGCAAAAGTCAATTTTCCAACACCCTGGCACACAAAGTTGAAGTCACGTATTTGGATTTTTTCCAAATAGTGTATGAAGACTCACAAGGTAATGTTTGGTGGATTTTATTTATCTCATATTCATCTTTTGAAGCTAATTGAAAAGTTGAAATGGGCAGTGGTGGATGATTTTCTATTCTTTTTGTAATTTCATCTTTTCACTATGTAACCGCTCCCCAAAAAATCAATTATTGGGTAAAATATTCAGAAAAATAAATATGTTTGAGTGCATATTAATTGAGAAAATGTATAAAAGAGAAAATGAATTAAAGTGTTGAGACCAGAAAATTGCCAAACAAAATGAAACCATCTAACTTTGGGCACCATATCTCCCACACATGAATTGCTACAAAACATATTCAAAAATGAGGAATTTGAAGTGCCAACAACAGAGGGAAAATCTACCTCATTTGGGAGGATTAAAAATTCTGAAATCTCAGGCAAAAGATAGTGTAGTACAACAAGAATACACAACATCAAGAAAATAGAAAAGAAGGTGTGAGAAGGGCCAAGTTGAAAATTGTTTGGGCTATTGCAATGGGGAGTTAGAAGAGACTCTAGGAGAATGAATAGAGGGGATCTATGAAGCTCTACAAAGAAAAGAGTGAACAACAAGGTAGATAGAGGAGAGATTCAAGCAAAGAGAAGGAGTGGGAAAACAATAGTTGTGAATTGTAGAAGGTTGCATCTAGAGGACAGTGATTAGAGGACTGCAGAAAGGAACTTGAAGAGGTACCAAATTGGTTTGTATAGATGTGGAAAAATAGAGGCTATATTAAAGGAGAATAATTTGGTTTCTTGTCATTGAATCTTGAACAGACATAAGATTTATTGAACTCCAATTTTTAGTGTATTTGTTTGCATAAAGTTTTGTAGTTAAACAATTGAAAGATGCCAATAACAGTATGAATTAAGTCTGTTATCCAATGAATAGAGATAATTCCCATGATGTGTATGATATCTTGAATAAAGTGAATGAATGAGTTGTATTCCATAATTATTGTAGCAAGAATAATTTGATTTGAGTTAAAGGTTGTAGTAGAGGGTCTCTATTTGTTTGGTGAAGTAGAGTGTGGGTAGCGATAGGGAGTACCTCTTGCATTAAGAACCATACCTTAAGAAAAAACAACACAGGAAGAACACATAAGCCTTCTAATACTCTAGTGCCAATATTGAACTCCTAAGACAAGTAGATACTAGCATCCATCACCTACATACAACTAGTGAAAGTTGGACTAGTATTGGCTTCTGTCTTTTGCATGCCACTAGTGGAAGCCTAACTAAACCCTATGAAATTAGGTAGCATCCTAGCATCTATCACTTGCATGCTACTAGTGAAAGCCTGTTGACCTTGTGATACACTTAAATACTTCTTTAGGCAAAGCAGGCTCCTTGACCCCTATCAAGATGTAGCAGCGATAAGCTTATGTATAGGTGGATCATAGGACTTATAATGTCACTGATCACCATAGAAGGATAAAAACAAGCTACATACTAGGAGGTATTACATACCACCTACCTATGCCCTCATGGAGCCCTTACTCCAACTTTTATGTGATGCCAATAAGTTGGCACCTATATTCATCTTGGTTCAGCATTCTAACATTTAAAAGGTATAAGGACATGGATCTAAAACATACGATCCTAAGGGTTCACTCCTTAGACTAGTTAATCAAGTTAAAATTACCACACATGGATCCACAACCCTTTACACATGTTCTTATAGGTCTTGGGGTTAAAACTACCAACATGCAAGTAACACAGTAAACCCACATTAGCTATGTCACATATACATAACAAAACAACTCATAGAAAAATCACAAAGAGCATTCATCATTCCATTGTTACATGAAAAAACAATACTTATTAGACATAAATTCAACCTATGCTAGTAATATTATACAACATTCTACTTCTAAGTACATAACATTTACAAGTTAGCAAACATAAAACTACCCACCAAATAGATATAAAGCTAAACCCCATACCATGTTTGGTAATATGTATTGTTACTTGCAGGCCACATTCGACATAGGCAATCATAAGGAATTCCATCCAAACTCAACATAACTCTAAGCACATATTTAGAGTAGAAAGATCATCCACATTTATTAAGAGTTATTCACACCATTAGATCATAATGGCTTAATTCAACATCATCATTAAAATGCAAGGTTAATAGGTTTCCATAACACATAATCCAATCATGACCAAGTTTTTCATGCCCTTATTTCCTAGAAGAATAGACCTCTAGGGTCTTGAGGCTAACATATGCCTTCCTATACTTATTACTAAGCCTAGACATAATTCCATAGTGTTCATCAGACACAAATCTAATAAATATAGTTCCAACAAGTCTAGAGGCATTCTCATGCATTCACATAAGAGACCGGCCATGATGATAGTGACTCTAAAAGTTCATCCAAGATTAGAGTAGATTGTGGAAGCCAAACTCCATAAACCTTGTAGTAGATAAGTGATGCAGGAGCATCCAAGGGGTAAGGGCAATCTTGCATCAACCAAAAAAAAAGTTGTTTCTTTTCAATAAGGGCTAAATTTGGCAGGGTTACTATTTTTAGTAAGTTTGTATTTGTGCACAGTTGGATACAAAATCTTACACGGACCTCCAGAATGGTGAATTGAAGCTAATTGTGAAGAAATCACTTCAATATCATTTGTCATTTGTGAGATATTAAAATTTTAAATTCCAAAAATCCTATTGAAATATTCAATGTCAAATTTGAGGCACTTAGAGGCTCCGAATGGGCCCGAAATTTGGTGGGAAAACCAAGCAGTCTACCTATCGGTATTGCTTGTGCACCATTGTCTTTTCAAGAGCTTTCCGAAAAGGTATTATAATTGAAAATCCAATAGTCAGATCGAAAGTTATGCCCCGCAAAGTTGACCTATTTTTGGAGGGAGATGTAAATTTCAAAATTAAGCTGGTGGCTGCCAAAAAGGGCTATATATGACCATTTTTGGGAACCCTTGGGGTAGTGGAGTGAAGGGGGAAAGTGTAAAGTCAATAATAGGTGGGAAAACAGAAACCCTAGCTGATTTGGGGTTACAAAAGGCAGATGATTCTAGAGTCTTGAGAGAGGGAGCAATAATGTGTTGCAGCCTATAGGGAATTCATCCTTTGATTGTATTTGAACTTTTGTAATGTATTGTTTTGCCCATTTTAATAAAATATCATTCTATTTTCTATGTGCAATTTTTGTAATTGTGTGTTTTATGATTTACCCCCTTCATCAATAAGCTTGATGATAATGGAGTGCCTTTTATTGACTCTGGCCTATATAGTTAGGACCTATTTATCTGATGTAGTTTATGCCTTAGAATGAAACATAAGAAAGTAGGAAGGTTGATCAAGTTTGGGAATGCCCCAAAACCTTAGAGAAATTCACTAAACTCGTCCCATACAAACTTGCGGTCCAAGGGCATCCTTCCCCCAAGACTAACTACATACTCACTTCTAAATAAGATTGAAGTCACATGTAGTTGATCCTTGAGAGGAACCTCCTACAACAATATAATGAAAAATGCATGAAATAACAGAAATAGCAGAAACACAGAAGGAATTTATTGATCGTAGGCCACTTCAAGGGGGCAACCTCCTTTGAGCAAGCTCAATACAATAAATTTGTGGATTCTTTCATTGGCCTCAACATGTACTTATATACTAAGTCTAATCTAAACAATTATTACTCCCCATGAATGTGGGATAATACAATATACTCACGGACCGACTTACAAAGCATATGCGTCCAATGGCAATATACTAACAAAGTAAAGAGAAGGGTTAAACACGGGTTCCTAACATCCCCTCCCTCTTAGAAAAGCTTTGTCCTCAAAGCTTAAGATGTGGAAATTATTGTTGAATCTGAAGGAGTGGTTCCCATGTAGCATCCTCTGGTTGCATTCTGTGCCACTAAATTAATACCTCTGTGATGGATCAAGAGCAAAGCTGACGAGTGCGTCTATGGAGGATTGCCTCTAGCTTCAAAATGATGGATCCTTCATTATCCAGTTCTGGTAAAATAGTTTGTGCTCTGATGTTGGTGCGAAGAACTTTCTTTAGACAAGAGACATGAAATATTGGATGAACGCGGGAAGGAGGAAGCTCCAATTTATAAGCAACTGACCCAATCTTTTGAAGAACCTTATATGGACCATAGAACTTTGGAGCTAGCTTATTACACCCTTTTAGTTTTAGGGATGATTGCTTGTATGGTTGTAGACGAAGAAAAACCATATCACCTACTTGAAAAGTGCGCTCAGAACGGTGTTGATCGACTTGTTTCATTCGATTTCTTGCCATGTGAACATTGTCCTGCAAAATGTGAATAATTTGATCTCGGCTTCAAAGAACCATGTCGACTACCTAAACTGGTGAACTTTTGGGGGTGTATGGAAGGAGCACTAGTGGTGCCTGACCATAGACTGCTTCATATGGAGTCATTTTAGATGCAGTGTGGTAGGAGGTGTTGTACCACCATTCAGTGAGAGGGAGCCACTTTGCCCATTGATGCTATTGTTTTGAGGTGAAGCAATGAAGA
Source organism: Cunninghamia lanceolata (assembly GCA_027924645.1). Lineage (NCBI taxonomy): Eukaryota > Viridiplantae > Streptophyta > Pinopsida > Cupressales > Cupressaceae > Cunninghamia > Cunninghamia lanceolata. Next base: position 37,625,002 of record BSBN01000391.1, on the reverse strand, counting down.
TAAGTCTCCAAACATTTGTTGATAATTTCAGTTTGACCATCTATTTGTGGGTGATACCCTGAACTCATCTTTAGTTTGGTGCTAGTGTGTCGAAATAGTTCTGTCCAAAAATGACTGGTGAAAGTTGCATCACGATCTGAGATAATGGAAGATGGGATGCCATGTAGATAGAAGATCTGGTCCATGAAAATTTGTGTGACTGAGGAGGTGGTATAGGGATGGATGAGGGCACAAAAATGACTATATTTGGAGAGGCGATCAACCACAACCAAGATCAATGTCTTCCCTCCAAATTTAGGGAGCCCCTCAATGAAATCAATAGAAATATTTGTCCAAATCTGTGTAGGGATGGGCAAGGGTTTGAGCAATCTAGGAAGGAGTTTTGTTTCACCCTTGTTGCATTGGCAGGTATCACATTCAACCACCATATGTTGAATTGCCCTTTTCATTCCCTTCCAAAATAAGTTACGCCATGCCCACTCATAAGTTTTGAGGAACCCAGAGTGCCCTACTGATGGAGAAGCATGGAGTTCATAGAAGACAGCTTGTTGATGATTTGTGCTCTGGGGAAGGACCAGACGACTCTTGTATCTCAGAGAAGCACCATCCCAAGAGTAATGTGGTACATCAGAAGGATTATTGGCCAACTGTTGGATGATTTGAGATAATGAAGAGTCATTGACATAGCCCTACTGGACAGATTCCAACCAATTTGGAACAGGCATAGAAATAGATGAAAGAGAAGCTTGGTCAACAAATGTGTGAGAAAGAGCATCCACCATAATATTATCCTTACCCTTCTTGTAAGTGATCTCATAGTCATAACCCATGAGTTTACTAACCCATTTCTATTGTACTGGGGAGGAGACCCATTGTTCTAGGAAATATTTCAGACTCTAGTGATCACTCTTGATGCAGAAATGATTCCCTAGTAGGTATGGCCGCCACTTTTGTACTAATGCAAAATAACCATCATTTCCTTTTCATATGTAGAGAGTACTAAATTCGTACGTAAAAGGTCTTTGCTAGTAAACATAATGGGATGTTCATCTTGAAGGAGAACAACACCAAGTCCATTGCCGCAAGCATCACTCTCAATAGTAAAGGTCTCAGAAAAATCTGGCATAGCTAGAATAGGTGTAGTACACATAGCTTGTTTTAGTTTTTAAAATGCACACTCAGCAGCATGTGTCCATGTAAAAGCATCTTTTTTCAACATAGCTATTAATGGAGCTGCAATCTTCCCATAATCCTTTACAAACTTGTAATAGTAGCCAGTCAGTCCCAAAAGACTGTGGAGGCTCGAGTGTTTGAGGATGCGGCCAATTTTTCATGGCATCTATTTTGGTAGGATTGACTCGAACCCCTTAGGCTGAAACAATATTCCTGAGATACTCCACTTCCTCTTGGCCAAAAACACATTTAGATGGTTTTGCATGTAGAGATGATGATCAAAGAGAAGTTGCAGTACAAGATCTAGATGTTGGAGATGCTCAGCCCATATCATCAAAGAAGACCAGAATGAATTTCCACAAGTAGGGCCAGAATATTTTATTCATCAATGCCTGGAATGTTAAAGGAGCATTAGTGAGGCCAAAGGGCATGACCAAAAACTCATAGTGGCCATCATGCGTGCAGAAATCCATATAAGGGATATCATCCTCATGAACCCGAATTTGGTGATACCCAGAACAAAGATCCAACTTAGAGAAAAAATGAGCACCATGAAGCTCATCAAGAAGCTCATCAACAACAAGAATCAAAAACTTATCCTTGATTGTGATGTGATTAAGTGCTCGGAAGTCAATGCAGAGGTGCCATGCCCATGATTTTTTGAAACAAGAAGAACTAGTGAAGAAAATGAATTGGTACTAGGGCAAATAATACCTTGCTTCAGTAAGTCCCAAGCGAGCATCTCAATCTTTGTCTTTTTGTGAAATGGGTAGCGATAGGGCCTGATGTTGGGAGGAATGCTTCCAAGAAGGAGCTAAATACAGTGGTCCTCTTGTCATGAAGGTGGCAATCCCACATGTTTGGCAAAGACACATGCATATATATCCAAAATTTGTTGTAGATCTGAAGGAGTAGTGGAGACCGCTGATGGTTGCATCTAAATGGAATGGAGCTAAGCAATGACACCATGGGAATTCTTCTTAAGGAGCTTTTCCATGTGATGTGAATTGATGATGCTAACAGATGCTAGCTGTAATGCCTTTAATGTGTGTTTTTGCCCATTGTCTGAAAACTGCATCCAAAGTTTAGCAAAATCCCATAAGATGGGTCCAAGTGTGTGTAACCATTGAGTGCCCAAAACCACATCACATCCACCTAAGGGCAAGGCAAACATGACGGAGCACAAGTTTTAATCTCCAATAGAGATATGCACATTGCGATACTTCCCTTTGCAAGGTAATGTGCCCCCATTGGCAATCATGACTTCAAAGCTGGAGTAAGGATGGACAAAACAATCATCCTGTTTGGCGATCCAAGGGTCAATGAAGTTATGAGTGCTACCAAAATCAATGAGTATTGTAAGAGGGAGCTTCTTGAAGTAACCCTTGACCTACATGGTTTGTGGGGTGGTGACTCCTGCTAAAGCATGGAGAGACATCTCTGGGTGGTATTCCTGAGAAGTAGGGTCAATAGGTGGTTGTTGAGTTTTGACCTAATCGTCTACTATATCCTGAGCATCTTCATAAACTTTAGTTGCAGGTGGAGAATCCACATCCAAGAGATAGAGCTTTTGCTCAACACATCTATGTCCCTGAGTGAATTTCTCATCACAATTATAACAAAGCCTTTTTTATTGATGTGCCCGCATCTCTGCTTCAGTCAAATGCTTGATAGGAGTTATTCTAGGATCTAGCATGATTGGAGGTCTTTGGGAAACCATGTTTCTGAATGGAACAAAATTGGATTTGGAATGTTGTTGAGCTGTGATCTTGTCCTCTACCAACTTAGCCAACCCTAGGGCTTCCATCATTGTGCTAGGATGGAACATTTTAACCTTAGATTAGATTGCATCCTTCAGACAATTGACAAAACAACTCCTGAAGAATGCATCAGACAATCCCTCTATGTGATTGGCCAGTTTCTCAAATTATGTCTAATATTCTCTCACAGTGCCAATTTGGCGAAGTTTAGTGAGTGCTCCTGTGAAGTCATCAAAAGTACTAGGGCCAAATCATTGCAAAATGACTTTGCAAAAATCTGTCTATTTTGGCTCTTCATGAGCCTTGATGTACCAATGGAACCATTGAAGGGCTTCATGTTCCAAATGAAAGGATGCAAGTGGGACTTTGTTGACATAAAAAGTATTATGCAGAATAAAATATTGTTCTGCCTGGTATATCCATCCAATCGGATCATCACCATTGAAGAGAGGAAAATCAAGCTTCGGCCCACAAAAATTGCTGGAAGAAGAGAACCCAGTGTCTGTAGAAGACTCTGGCTGTCATCTATTATTCATGGCTGAATGCTGAAGATTGAGGCCGAGAATTTTTTGATCCAGATCTTGGAGTTTGGTCTTGAGGGCTGCAAGTTCATCCTCCATGTTTTTTGCTCCTGCGCGGGTGACAACCATAACCAGGAGATTTTTTTCTTTGGGAATGGGTAGAAAAACAAAAATAGAAACTTTTTTAGTAAAGGAAAATTTGGATTTGGGAAAAACTTTGATGGGTAATTAGGGTTTGACTAGGTTTTGGAGACTTTTTGAGGGACAAGGAAGCAAAAAATGGGGATTTCAGAAGCGGGGTGAAAGAATGGGAAAATTTGTCTAAGAGGGACAAAGGAGCAGAAATAGTGGCAAAATGTGAAGGCTATTGGCTAAGAATCAAAGAAGTTATGGAAAACCTAAAATTAGACAAATGTGGGATTTCTGGCTTCGATAAGTTGATTTTTAGATAGGGTACTCAAGGAAGGAAATATGCAAAATGGAATTTCAGGGGTTCCAGTGAATTTAGAGAGGAAACAAAGCTAAAACAAGGAAGATATGGTGAAAAAAAGAAATTTTTTAATGGTCTGCAATGGGATCTGCAAACAACTCTGGACAGATTCAATCTGTGATTTTTTGGATGACAATAGATATGGGCCCTAGGTATGTTCAACTGCCTAAAGGTTCAGGGGAGCCACTCATCCACCAATGTTGTCTAATAGCTTGCGTATTGGGGTAGTACCCCTCACTCCATAGCTTAGGTAAAATTGATAACCGCTTTGCCACAAATGATAGCTCTTGGTTTACCTCATGGATGGGAACTAGTCAATCAAGTAGGGGTCGTTGCCCTTTTCACTGGCAAGTCCTCTTAATGGGCTAGCTACTTTAGGGTTCCTGTGATACTTCTCACAACAAGTTTTAGGGCTATGCCCAGGCACTTCCCACAGTTAAGCAGATAGGTATTATTCCCTGATCTGAACCTACAATTGAAATGAACAATACAGATGCAAAAAAAACTACTGTAATAATCACAACACCTGGAGGCCACTACGGAAAAAAAATTGTCAGAAATTCTACCCAGCGAGCCCAAGAAAGCTCTCTGATACCTGATGAGAGGAACCTCCTGCAACAATATAATGAAAAATGTATGAAATAACAAAAATAGTAGAATACAGAAGGAATTTATTAATCACAGGCCACTTCGAGTATCAACTTTTAACATTTAAAATATACTCAATACCATGTGGTTCTAGTGTCACTAATAAAGTCAACATCACTTGCATTACTATGCAATTATAGGCCAAATCTTATACTAAGTAAATCTTAATCCTAGAACTTAATATAAAGAGATCTATAGGGCTATAGATTCAACCTAAAAATCTATGGCACCTTTTTATATGTAAAACCTTAAGGTAATAATATGCATTGCCTTCCACTTTGGTCTATTTAGAAGTCCAAACACTTGGAGAGTGAAATAATGTAACCTTGAAGGATTGGCCAATAATCATGGAAAGATGACATGGTTTGGGATAGATAGAAAAACACAAATTGTTAGGACTATTTATAAATTTTATTTGGTAATCAATATTCCCACAGTTCCTTTTTACTAGGAATTAACATGGTTTCAACATGTATCAATTTTTTGCAATAGATAGTACAGGGACTAAAACACAACATATTAGGCCGCACATGGATTGCAGAGCATAAGGTTGACTAGGATTAGTAGGAATAGTCATCTTTTGTAAGGGAAACATCCCCATTGTAATTTCAAATATATATAGTAACATAGGAATAGAAGTAATAAGTAAGAGATGGTAAGGAAAGATAAGATAGATAGGATAAAAGGAATAGAATTGAGATTACATATCTGATATTGTAATAGTTGATGATATATAAGTAAGTTATAAGGTTTTGAATACTGAAATAAAGATTTAAATTTTGTATGATGCATTATATGTTATATTAAGTTTCTGCATTATGTTATTTCTTACCACAAATACTTTGATTCTTCTCTTATTGTCATAATGGGGGTATAAATACAACAAGCAAGACACCTAGGCTCAAAACTTCAGTGTATGATCCCCTTTATCTTGCCAACTTTTTGGTTCCATTGTTGGGACCCTAGTAAAAATAGTAAAATAATAAATCAAAGCAAAAAATAAGGATTGCAAAGTGATAGAAACTATTAAGAAGGATACTATAAACATGACATTTTTTTTTATGATTTGTGGTAGATTCTCCTAGGTCCTAATCTTATGAGAGAGAGTCAAGCACCTATGGGATGACAAATGGAAAATGGGGGATCTTGAAAAGATACATAAAAATATGTGACTATCCAAAGTAGGTCGACCATGGGATGCTTAAAGGTCAATGAAATTCCAAATCATGATAAACATGCATGGAAAAAGGAGATAACAAGAGATTAAGGGAAATTAAAGAAAACATCCAATTAGCAATGGAACTGAACATGAAGGAAAAGAAATTAAAAAAAAGAAAGACATGATAAGTATGACAGAAGAATGGAGAAGATAGAAGAGATGGAAATTAAGTGTGCCAAAAGGGTTGGGGATGAAAAAGAATTTGAGGAAGAGATGGAACATGACATAGGGGCTGCAATTGATAATAAAATATTAGAAATATTTAGCACTCCAAAACAAATGAAATCTCACCTAGAGAAAGCAATAGAAATCCTCAATAACTTAGAAGAAAGTATTATAGCCTATGGGATATCTCAAAAAATATGGGAAGGAGGGTGTTGTATCATGGAGGCTCCACCACTTCCAACATTAAGCAAAACCCTAGATATTGAACCTAACCTATCCAATATCTGAATTACAATTGATGAAAACCTTGGAAAATTCTTGAATACCATAGAAAGATTACAACCTTCAAAATTTGATGTGAAGTATTTGGAGCAATTAGTTAACCAAAGCATGAGCAAATTAAGAGATGAGGTTTATACCAAGTGGTACAAAACAATAATAATAACATGTTCAACTTGAGTAGTAATAAATTGAAATAAGGAATGAGAATTAGAAAACACCATTATCTAATAATATGTCATTAACTAATGAAAAGACATCTCCCAAAATGAAACACCACTTTGAAGAGTTACAACCCCTGGCCTAGGAGTTATCCCCTATGCCATATAAGTCAAGGAGGATTTTAAAACTAAATACAAGTGGAAATCTACGTGAATCCCAAGAACAACAATTTGTGTGGAACTATGATGAAGTGTTAGGGAAATAATATTTTGATATACAATTAACTAGAGACAAGGGAAGAACTAGAAAGATGCCTCAATAGAAAAGATACAAAGAAAAAACTAAATTACCAAAGAATAATACTGAAAAACAACACAAAAGAGAGAAAAAACCCTAATTTTAAAATGGACACACCGGTGAAATGCCCATTTTTTGGCAAAGATACTATAGAAGCCATCCATAACACATATTTGTTCTGGAATCACTCTGGTAGAGGAAAGGAACTACAAGAGATCAAACCAAACTATTTAACTTTGTGGGGACCTTGTGGAATGAAGCAATTCCCCTAACATGATAAAGAATGGGAAGAGATCAAGGCAAAGTTTATGTCCAATTTTGAACCACTTGACATACCCATAGAAAGTGTAAGAAAAATAAGGGAAATGGTGCAGGAGGAAGGGAAATCCATAAAAGAATATGATCAGAGATTCAAAGAGGTATCCTAGAAGTTGGAAGAACCTCTGATAGAGAAGTAATGCATTGAATGGCTTATTTCTGGATTGACACCTAACATAAGAAAAACTTTAGATGGAAGGATATTTGGCACATATTCAAAAGTAGTGACATTAGCTTACTATGTAGAAGCCCATGCCTGGAGAAGAAAACAAAAAAATAATGAAAATAAATAAATAGAAATACTAAAGTTAGAATTAGAGAAATTAAAAATAGAATAAGAAATCTTGGCTAAGTAGGAGACAAGTCTGCAAAAGTAAAGAGCAAATATCTAGTGTGCATACTATTCTCAAGAGGGCCATATAAGGAATGAATGTCTGGGACTTAAGGGAGATAAGATAGCTACCACATTAAGAGTAGACCTAAATATAGCCCGAAGAAAGACTCAAACTGTCTATTATGGGATAGGCAGAGAGTGGGATGACCACAAAGTAGATGACTGCCCATCCCTATTGTTTAGACCTTGAGGCCAAGAAGAAGAACATGAGCCATGGTGTAATCACCACCATAACAATAAAGGAACAATAGATCAGGAAATGGCCTTTGTGAAAGGACTAATGAAGATGCCTCTCTATGCCTGGGATCATGGATACAAAACACTAAACTAGAGCAAGCAAAGGAATATTAATACACTCCAGAATACACCTCAACAAAATCAAATAGCATATCCAAATAACTATTCAAATAAAGATAGATGATACTATAATAATTATAGAGGTGGAAGAGGTAGAGGTAGAGGAAAAAGAAGAAGAGATTATGCCACTTGCTATAGATGTGGTATGTAGGGACACTATGCCAATGAGTGTTGGTTAGACAAAAAGAAAGAATGTGGATTCTACAGAGACCTAGAGAATGACTTGTTTACATGTGAGAGAGCAAAGAAATACTTTAAGAATGTTCCATCGTAGTCAAAAATGGATGAGCTATCTAGAGGGGCAAAAATAATGCTAAAAGTCCCTAAAAACTTACCACACGGAGCACAAAGATGTCACAGAGAAAAAAAAGACAATTTTGACATTATAGATGAAGAGGAAACGTTAGAAAAAGAGTACCAGGAGAAAAATCAAAGGCTAAAACAAAAATCTTTAAAGTGGAATACAAAGGGGAAAATAAGGCTGCAATAATTACAAGGAAAGGAACAGACACCACAAATATAAGAGCCAATAAATGAATCGGATATCAATAATGATGATGAAGAAGAAGAAGAGGAAGAATTCTTCCTAACCAAACATAAAAATGGAAAAATTGTGGAAGAATCCAATAAGAATATTAGTAAGGAACAACAAAACAAACTATACTACAAAGCTTGCTTCTCAAAAAAAGAAGCTTCAACATTAAAACAATTAGCATCAATTGTGGAACAAAATAACCTCATTGAGAAAGTTAAACAGCTTCAAGTACTAGAATAAGCAAGCAATCCCAAAACATTAGATTCAAAAAATGATAAAAACATCTAGATCTTGGAAAACCAAACCATTGATGTTTGACACACACATAAATCATAAGAAGATCAAACAAGTGATGGTTGATTTAGGAACAAATTTCAACATGCTTCCTAAAAGGGTATGGGAACAATTAGGACAACCTAAGCTATGTGAAACCCTCTACAACATCAACCTAGCAGATGGGTCATCAATAGGGACCATGGGAACTTGGAAAAATATAGAAGTCCACATACTAGGAGTAAAACAAGTAGTAGATTTTGAAATTATAGAAATGAAAGAACCATTTCATACCTTTAAAACACTACTTGGATTGCAATGGTTTGTAAATGGCAATGGTATCATAGACTCTAGGAAAAAGGAATTATCTTTTGCAGATGATGATAAGATAGTACACATACTTTTAGGTGTAGACATGAGTAATGCATATACAGAGGAAGTACCGTAAGAAGGATATAATGATGAGGAATACAAAACACTCTACCATCCAAACTAGAACCAATTGAAGAACCCACCTCCAAAAGGGAAATATACATTGAAATTTGCAATGAAAGCACAGATAGTGAAGATGTCCTAAATGCCTAGTTAAGGGATGAATCGGAATTGCAATCCCAGAAGATAAGAAGGGCCATAAACTTTTTTTGTGTATTACACAGAGACTTGAAAATCACACTGCATTCCACCATAGATAATACTACCACACCGTAATTAACACTACTCCAATCTAAACCATATAACCCTTATACCATCCACAAATCTTGACAAATAAACCACATTTCATGAGGGATATCTCACATAAGTTACCTAGATATTTTGGGGTATGTGACCTAAACACATACTTGGAATAAATGGAAAAAAATTTGATACGAAAGAAATGAGACTAGACGCAATACAATATACATTAATATGTAGTACCACAAAATGATGGCACACCCATAAAGACAATATTCTTATGTAACATGCACTCAAAATTCTCATAAAAATAAGATATCTATCTAAAGAAGGAGAATGCAAACAAATCCCAAAATATGATGGAACAATATCACCACAACAAAATTTAGACATCTATATCACTACATGGAAGGCAATAAATAAATATGACATAAAACTATACATCTATATGTCTTATTAGACTTCGACACCTAAAGTACAAACTTGGTACATCAACCAAGAAAAGAGGGCAGAAACATGTTGAACACACAGTGATGCTGAGAGGGGGGTGAATCAACATATATTAAAAATTAACTATTTTAATTGTAGATCAGATCCATTTACTTAGAGAACATAAAGTAAAACAAGAAAAACATTCATCAACACAATAACACCAAGATTTTTACGTGGAAAACCCAAAACTGGGAAAAACCACCGTGAGTGTTAACTCACAATATAATTCTCACTGCTATATAAAAGTTTACAGCATTGTTTTAGGACTATAACCAAAGGAAGATACAACTCCCTACTGATTTTGTTTAAGGGCTACAACCCAAGGAAGCTACTAATCCCTATAGAAAGCTCACTACTACAAAGAATTACAATGATAAACAAAACTATGAACTGCTATGGAAAAACCATTTGTCTCATGCTGATGTTGTAGTCCTCTTTTCTACACAATTACTCCATCATATCGATTTTGCAAACTTCATACTTCTCATTCTACTCTATCATGTTCGTACACATATCTATGTTTCATAAATGACTTTGATCCTATAAATACCCTACACAACACTTCAAAACATTGAGTGGGTTGGCACCATAAAAACCTTTAGATGAAACATGTAACTCTTCAAGGGTCGGATTCAACTTATATAATATGTTATGAAAACAAGTTATAGACCATAGCATCTCATAATTAGAATTCAAGGAACATCATTACACACCTTGTAATGTTAAAGCAATTGTTCAGGATCCACTGTACTGTTGGTAAGAGACACTATTGTGCATGATAGGTGTTGTCATTGATGGCAACTAAGTCCATATTGCATATCCACATTACACAATTTGTTCATACCGGAAGTCAAAGTGGAGAATTGTCCATGTTCGGTGAGTCAGAAATAGAGCATGCGACAGGGTCTGGATCTCTCTAATGGTAAATCATAGTGTGTTGTAGATCTGATGGAGTGATAAGGATTGTCAAGACTATCTAAATCTAGAAATTTAGCCTCCGGTGATGAAGGATTCAAAAGTTATAAGCATATGAGTATTGAGTTCCAGTTAATCAGTACAGTCAGAAGAAGAATAGGTCGACCTAGCACTTGATCTTGGTCTGGATGAAGAAAAGCTATTGGTTAAGAAATTTGTGATAATCAGTGGTATTGGCTAACATAATTGATGATTTGAGAACAGAAGTTTTTGGTTCGCGTTGTTGATTGTGCATGGATTCAGCTGACAGAGCAGAGTTCTAAATAAATGTTCTAAGTTTTCTTGAAGCCAACTACAGTTGATTGAATTTATTGATGCGGATATATATAGCCAATGGATTCGAGTGTTTGGGTGCGTGAGTGTGGTGATATGATGGAGTAAGGGCAAAAAGGGTAGAAAGAAGAAGATCTATGCTTGGATTATGGCTGAAGAGTGAAACAGGGCAGAGTAAGGATGAAGTGTGTAAAATCAGTACTCTGTGCTTAATCAAAACTAAATTTTTACATTAGTAGATGCTATTCATAAGTTCAAACATTTTGTATTCTTCTTGTAATCATTTCTATAGGTAGTGATCCTCTTAGAGCAGTGAGCCCTAAAGGCATGTGCCTTCCCCATTTGTAATACTTTTAACAGAGTATAAATTCTTGTGGGTTAACCCTCACCGTGGTTTTTCCCTTCACCAGGTTTCCACGTAAAAATCCTAGTGAACTCATGTGTTATGATCTTGTTGTTTCTATTCTTATGTTCATGCTTCTTTCTTTTGAATGTATGTGGAAAATTAATTAAGGAACAATCAAAGAAGTTTTGCAAAACACTGATTCACCCCCCCCCTCAGTGTTCCTTAATTCCAACAATTGGTATCAGAGCAAGGTTCCTTGGAAGAAGCTTAATAGCTTGAGGAAGATTTGGGAGGGTAATAAAATGGATTCATACAACCTCCAGGAATAACTTAAACTTACTTTATAAGATCTTGACTAGTCTAGAGCTGAAGTCAAAGAAATGCAAGAGAACCTTAAAGATGCAGAAGACTTCATTGAGACCTTAAAAGAAAAATTGAGCAAATCCAATGAAAAGAGGAAGGAGCTACTTCTTCAACTAGGAAATCAGAATGAAGACAATGACAAAGATAAGGCCCTGAATGAGAAGACAAAGGAATCTGAGAAGTTATCTAAGGAAGCTATTATCCTAAAACATGAGATGGAATCCGGGGTAATGAGGCTAACCAAGGAAATTGAAGAAAGGAAGAAGACTGAAGAAAAACTAAATCAATCTCTGAAAGAAAGAACAAAATAATGCTACAAATTGGATAGGATAGCTGGCCATATAGAGTCTGGTCTACATGAAAGTAGAGACAATGAGGAAGAACTTAAAAGGCAAATTGTTATTCTCAAACATGACCTAGAAGTTGCAAATGAATACAAGGAGAAGTTCAAGATAAGCTTAGCTAAACTTGAATTGTCTCTTGAGAGCCAGAAGAAGGATGATGATAAGCATGGTCTTGGGTATGAGAAAGTTGAAAGCTCTAGATCTGAACAAAGAAATTCTCAATCAAGGAATGGGAGAAACAGACCTAGAAGACCTCCGGTAAGATAGCCTAATGCTCAAAGGTATCCATCTTTCAATGGAAATTGTTTCAATTGTAGTAAATTTGGTCATAGAGCTATTCAATGCAGAAGGAGAGTAAATCAAAGTGGTCCATCCTTTTTTGGTCATAGATCCAATGAATGCAGAAGTATGATAATGAATAACTCTAACAATAGAGGAAATGACAATTCTTTCAATGGAAAATGCTTTGCATGCAATAGATTTGGACATATGGCTAATCAATGTAGATCAAGAGAAAATCAATCAATTGGGAAAAGAAATGTTGTATGTTTCAATTGTAACTGATCCGGTCATATTACAAAATTCTGCAGAAGCAGAAATAATAAAAGAAGAGGTCCAGTAAATAGAAAACTAGATGAGCAGAGACAAGACAAAGGCTAGGGCAAAGTTGATGTAAATGAGATCCAGAATGAAATGAACAAGACATGGGTGAAGAAAGGTGAAATTAAAGTTGATAATGTGTCCACACTAGAATCTGGTGCTGATAATTCCTCTAGGAATTGAATCAGGAGCTCTGGCTCAGGGGGAGCTACATCAAAAATCTAATTCCCCCTACCAGCAAGTGAGTGGCTAAATCTGGGATGATGAATGAAGATAGATGATGTAGAGGTAAACGTAACGGGAGCTTACAAATGGGAAGGAGGAGTCATTAACACGACCAACATGTTATAATACCTACCGGCTTATCATCATCATCATATTTCTTGCTAACATAGACAACATCATCACATTTCGAAGAGGCATGAAATATTCTCCTGCTGACTATTGTTCACTTCCTCCGCCTTTCGCCTTTCACCTGTCAGCAGCATCATGATATTCGGCAAGCGCAAACATCCTCCTGATGTTCACTATTCATCTTACCGCCGAACTCTATCTTCATCATCATGATGTTTAGCATCACCTTCATCAGCAGGATATAAAATATCTGGTTCCTCCGATATATCCTAATGACGACAGCTTCAAGCACCTTTCCCTCGATGCTTACGTCACCTCGATATCTGACTACTCAAACAACAGCATCATGATATGACTTATCCGGTCATATTGAAACATCCTGATGATGTTACCCAAACTTTATGCCGATGACTTACGCCGATGCCAAAACACTTAGCGACAGCAGGATAAACTTGCATAGGGTGATATTCGCAATATCCTGATGACGATGACGTCACATGCACCTGATGATGATGTCGACAGGATATAAGACACTTATATCCTCCGCAACATGATAATGAATATCCGGGTGATCTCTTAATATCCTGATGATGACCTTTCCGGTCCTTAGCCAAAAAATGAACTTTCACTTCTGCATATGATAGCGATATGCGGATGATGGATACACACGAAAGATGATCTGATGACGATATACACACTGAGTATATATCCAACCTATATCATCCTGATGCACTTGAAACATACAATCTTCATCAGCTTCATAACCTGATCCGGATAGCGATATACTCATAGATGTCGATGCGATTCACTCCGACTGGAAAAGCACAAGCAGATCCCTGTATATCCGTCAGCTGCATGCAAACTCACAGAACCGCACAATTTCACAAAGAAAATATGATGATCAGGCCGGATCACCTTCAGATCAAAACTTAAAGATTTATCTTCCTAACCCTAGCACATGAGGATGCTAGGTTGATTCATAGCATGCTACCAACTGATCTCTCGAACAATGAAATGCATAAACAGAAAACTAAAATGCAAACTAAACTATCATACATGACCATTCCACCGATTCACAGAATCAACCGGTGGAAGGGTTGAAGGAATCCATCAACTTGTAATCAGAATGGAAATCAAAACATAAACAACTGATAAACCAGATAATGCTATTAATGAGATCTTATTCAGATGAAACACAAATGTCCTGTTTCTACAATGTTTCACAATGTCTGAACTGATCTCTGGATCTCACTCAATCACCAGTACAACATAACACAACTACTACTTTTGATATGATATGATATGATATCTAACCCTAACTGATCTGAGTTACTTATAGCAATATCCTACGAGTACTACCAACTCGATTCCCAGCGGCTGGGAGCTTCCAAGCGGCTGGGAGAAGACAGCTTAGACTACCTAATCACGAACTCTAACTGCCTGCACACTCTCCTAGGCTGATCTAATACATATGCATTGGTCCAATGGACCTTATTACATTATGAAGTCAAACATGCTAATAATAGACTAATGTCTTGTCATGCGGACAATGAACCTATATCCTGTCTTGTAGGGGTGCTCCTGCACCATACTCCCCAGAAGAAGAAATCTCAAGTCCACTTGAGATGAGAGTATGAAGATCTGCACCATGTTTCTGGAGCTACTCTTCAGTCATCCAGACTGCTTCAGAATTAGGTTTTCCCTTCCAAGAGACTAGATACTCCAAGTACTGTTTGTTCCGAGTCTGTTTGACCACTCGGGTGTCCAAAACCTTCTGCAACTGTGGAGGATCATGCTTGGGAATGTCATCATCGACTGTATCCTGTAGGAGTTCCTGATCTGCATCTGGATAAGACTTGTATGGAGTTAAATTACATACATTGAATATAGGGGACAAACCAAGATCAGGTGGGAGTTGTATCTCATAAGCATTCTGTCCATGCTTGTGCAAAATCTGACATGGTCCAACTTTTCTTTGCATGAGTTTAGTATATTTTCCCTTAGGAAGTCTGTCCTTCTTCAAATGAACCCATACCAAATCTCCAACATCAAACTGTACATCCTTCTTCTTTTTATCAGCATATTCCTTATACGTCAAGGTGGTTTGTTGCAGTTGGGTCTTGACTTGATCATGAACCTCTTTTATGGCTTCTACAAAAGCTTCTCCTTCTGCACTAACATGGTCTACTGTAGGTAGATCTCTCAATTCCAAAATTCCTCTTGGATGCATACCATAAACTATCTGGAAAGGTGATTTCCCTATGCTCCTATTGACAGTATCATTATATGAAAATTCAGCTTGAGATAGAATATTATCCCACTTTTCTCCATGTTGTTTTGTCAAACACCGAAGCAAATTCCCTAAGGAATGGTTCACTACTTCAGTCTGTCCATCCGTTTGAGGATGATATGCAGAGGAAAAAGACAAATTTGTTCCAAGTTTCTTCCAAAGAGTTCTCCAGAAGTGACCAATAAACTTCACATCCCTATCTGACACTATACTCAATGGCAATCCATGGATTCTGACAATCTCCCTGAAAAATAAATCTGCAATGTATGAAGCATCAGCAGTGGTTTTGCATGGCAAAAAATGTGCCATTTTGCTGAATCTATCCACTACAACAAAAACACTGTCAAACCCTTTCGTTGTCCTTGGTAAACCCAAGACAAAATCCATACTTATGCTTTCCCATGGTCTGGAAGGAATGGGTAAGGGCTGATATAAACCTGCATTAGTCGACCTGCCTTTAGCTTTCTAACATATCACACATGTCTCCACAAACTTTCTGACATCTGATTGTAACTTAGGCCAAAAGTAATGTCTTCGGACAAGATCAAGAGTCTTATCTAGACCAAAATGACCTGCCATAGCTCCACAATGTTTCTCCTTAATGATGTTTAACCTCATAGAACACCTTGGAATACATAACTGTCCACCTTTGAACAATAATCCATCCTGAATCAAAAATTCAGAGAATTCAGCATGATATTTCTCTCCAAAAGAAGTACATACATGATATATCTCCCCAAAATCTTCATCAGTCTCATACATGGTCTTTAGTGAATCAATGCCAACACTTTCTAACTGAATCTGGTTGACTGTTAGAACTCTCCTGCTCAAAGCATCTGCAACTTTATTCTTGACTCCTTTCTTATGCTTCAATGTAAAAGTAAATGCTTGTAAGGTTTCTACCCATTTCATGTGTCTGTGGTTCAACTTTTCCTGGATATTTATGAAACTCAGAGCCTGGTTATCTGTGAATACTATGAATTCCTTTGGCATCAAGTAATGCCTCCATTTCTTGAGTGACTGGACTAAAGCATACATTTCCAAATCATATGAGGAATACCTCTTTTTAGCATCATTGAGCTTCTCACTGAAAAATGCAATAGGTCTACCTTCTTGGCTGAGTACTGCTCCAATGGCCATGTGACTGGCATCACATTCCACCTGAAAGATTTTGTTAAAGTCTGGAAGTGCAAGGACTGGCTGCTGTGCCACCTTCTTCTTCAATGTTTCAAAAGAATCATCTGCTCCTTGAGTCCAAACAAATCTGTACTTCTGTCCTCCTTTGATGGTATCAAGCATGGGTGCACAAATATGACTAAACCCTCTTATAAACTTCCTGTAGAAGGTTGCTAACCCATGGAAACTTCTGACATCATTCATAGTCTTTGGGGTTGGCCAAGACAATATGGCACTTACCTTCTCCTTATCCATTTGTAACTTTCCTTGTGAAATGACAAAACCCAAATATGTGATCTCCTCTTGCATGAACAAACACTTGTCTAAATTTATCATCAGTTGCTCTTCATGTAACCTCTTAAGAACCAAATCTATGTGTCTGAGATGTTCTTCTTTTGTGTTGCTGAAAATCAGAATGTCATCTAGATATACTATGACAAACTTACCAATGAACTCTTTCAAAACCTCATTCATCAACCTCATAAAAGTACTAGGTGCATTAGATAAACCAAAAGGCATAACCTTCCACTCATATAACCCTTCATTAGTTTTGAATGCTGTTTTCCATTCATCTCCTGGCCTAATCCTGATCTGATGATATCCACTCTTCAAATCTATTTTTGTAAAATACTTAGCACCTCCCAAACAGTCAAGTAAATCCTCTATCCTAGGGATTGGAAACCTATACCTGATTGTGATCTTGTTAAAAGCTCTGGAATCTATGCAAAGCCTCCAAGTACCTTCCTTCTTTGGTGCTAGTACAGCTGGTACTGCACATGGACTTAAACTTTTCCCAATTAGACCTAAATCCAATAATTCTTCAATTTGTCTGGCTACTTCTGCATTCTGTTCTGGAGTTAGCTTATAGGCTACTTTGTTTGGAAGTGTTGACCCTGGAATTAAGTCTATGCAGTGACTAATATCCCTTACAGGTGGTAGGGATCTTGGCATTCCTTCTGAGATGATACCTTTGTACTTATCCAATAGCTCTTGGATAGCTGGGTCTATGAACCTTTGCTTCTTCTCTTCCTTGACTTCTTGCTGCTGTTCTTTATTCACCCTCATACATGGGATTAGGGCATATGCAACTGCACCTTCTGCTGCTACTTCTTTCATGAACTGTTTACCTTCCATCAGCATTACCTTCACCTCTTTTCCTTTAGATTTCTCCTCCTTCTCTGTCAATGGTAGTAACGTTATAACCTTACCATCTTTATTGATTGTATAGGTATTTCTAATACCATCATGTTGTGCCTTCAAATCATACTGCCATGGTCTACCAAATAAAAGATTGCAAGCATCCATCTTGGTAATGTCAAACAACAACTTATCCTTATATGCTCCAATCTGAAATTCTACCCAAGCCTGCTCTTCTACAGTTGTCTGCTGACCTTTGGTAAGCCATGAGACTTTATATGGGGATGGGTGAGGCAATCTCCTAAGCTTAAGCTTTGTCACCATTTCTTCAGACACAAAATTTTCAGTAGAACCAGAATCAATCAAAACTTTACATGCCTTAACTCTTGCTTTGCAAATAGTCCTGAAAAGAGACTTTCTTTGAGGGGATTCTTTGTCAGGTACCTTCATGGTAGTCACTGTTCTTCTCATCATTAGAGACTCTCCACTTTCTGGGTATCCAAAATTATCAGGAGCATTCACACTCTGAAAAGAAGTAGAGCCTGTCATACTTTGATTATCAGGTTCTTGGATCAGATTTGTTCTCCTTTCTCCTGTTGAGCTTGTGGCCTTTTCTGGACATCTGCTGGCTATATGGCCTTCTTTGTTACAGTTATAACATCTGATGGATCCTTTGCCCTGGGATCTTCCTCTAAAAGGTCTTCTACCTCTGAAGTTTCCTTGCTGACTATAATTTTCCCTCTGGTTCTGACTATTGTTTCCCTTACTATTGTCATGACTGGATTCTCCTTGATATCCATGTCCATGTCCTCTACCTCTAAAAGGACCTCTTCCACCCCTTTGTTGTCTTCCTCTTCCTCTATTGTGTTGTTCTTGTTTTCTCTTTAACTTCTCTTCCACTTTCAATGCCAACTGAAAGCATTTCTGAACTGTATCTGGATTATGCAGACTTAAATCTTCCTGAATGTTGAACCTCAATCCATTAAGGTATCTGGCTACCTTCTCTTCTTCACTTTCCTTTACCTTTGTTTTCATACAAAGTTTCATGAATTCTTCTGTATATGAGCTGACATCTAGCTCCTTCTGCTTCAGGTTTTGCTTCCTCTTGTGTAATTGGATACTGTAATCCAATGGGACATAAGCTTCCTTTACTAATGCCATCATCTTCTTCCATGTAGTGACTCTATGCTTTCCTTCCTGTACTCTATCATCTTGGATGAAATTCCACCATGTCAAGGCAGCTTCTTTCATTTTTGACTAGGCTATTTTCACCCTCTGTTGTTCTGGTATCTCCTGTGTTTCAAAGAAATTGTTTAAGGAGTCTATCCACTCCATCACTGAATCAGGTTGCATCTTTCCTGTAAACACTGGCAAATCCAGTTTCACATCCATGGTTCTCCTCTCCATGGCCTTGAGGGCGTTCAACAGTGGTCTCTGGTCTGCAGGAACGACTTCCTCGTTCCAACTAGGGATCTCTTCTTCTTCCCTATCTTCTTCTCTACCAGAACCTACTCTGCTCCTCAACTTCTCTATCTCATCCTTCAATTCCTGATTTTGAGCCTTCACAGCCTTGCTCTCTGCAATCTGTTTCTTTACCAGAACTGTCAACTCAACTTTGGTCATCCTTGCCGAAACCTCAGATGTTCCTTCATCACCTGACATCCTGCTATATCCTTATCTTTTCCAGAAGATCCTTCCTTTGCTCTGATACCACTATGATGCAGAGGTAAACGCAACGGGAGCTTACAAATGGGAAGGAGGAGTCATTAACATGACCAACATGTTATAATACCTACCGGCTTATCATCATCGTCATATTTCTTGCTAACACAGACAGCATCATCACATTTCGAAGAGGCATGAAATATCCTCCTGCTGACTACTGTTCACTTCCTCTGCCTTTCGCCTTTCGCCTGTTAGCAACATCATGATATTCGGCAAGCGCAAACATCCTCCTGATGTTCACTATTCATCTTACCGCCGAACTCTATCTTCATCATCATGATGTTTAGCATCACCTTCATCAGCAGGATATAAAATATCCGGTTCCTCCGATATATCCTGATGACGACAGCTTCAAGTACCTTTCCCTCGATGCTTACGTCACCCCGATATCTGACTACTCAAACAACAGCATCATGATATGACTTATCCAGTCATATTGAAACATCCTAATGATGTTACCCAAACTTTATGCCGATGACTTACGCCGATGCCAAAACACTTAGCGACAGCAGGATAAACTTGCATAGGGTGATATTCGCAATATCCTGATGACGATGACGTCACATGCACCTGATGATGATGTCAACAGGATATAAGACACTTATATCCTCCGCAACATGATAATGAATATCCAGGTGATCTCTTAATATCCTGATGATGACCTTTCCGGTCCTTAGCCAAAAAATGAACTTTCACTTCTGCATATGATAGCGATATGCGGATGATGGATACACACGAAAGATGATCCTGACGACGATATACACACTGAGTATATATCCAACCTATATCATCCTGATGCACTTGAAACATACAATCTTCATCAGCTTCATAACCTGATCTGGATAGCGATATACTCACAGATGTCGATGCGATTCACTCCGACTGGAAAAACACATGCAGATCCCTGTATATCCGTCAGCTGCATGCAAACTCACAGAACCGCACAATTTCACAAAGAAAATATGATGATCGGGCTGGATCACCTTCAGATCAAAACTTAAAGATTTATCTTCCTAACCCTAGCACATGAGGATGCTAGGTTGATTCATAGCATGCTACCAACTGATCTCTCAAACAATGAAATGCATAAACAGAAAACTAAAATGCAAACTAAACTATCATACATGACCATTCCACCGATTCACAGAATCAACCGGTGGAAGGGTTGAAGGAATCCATCAACTTGTAATCAGAACGGAAATCAAAACATAAACAACTAATAAACTAGATAATGCTATTGATGAGATCTTATTCAGATGAAACACAAATGTCCTGTTTCTACAATGTTTCACAATGTCTGAACTGATCTCTAGATCTCACTCAATCACCAGTACAACATAACACAACTACTACTTTTGATATGATATGATATGATATCTAACCCTAACTGATCTGAGTTATTTATAGCAATATCCTACGAGTACTACCAACTCGATTCCCAGCGGCTGGGAGCTTCCAAGCGGCTGGGAGAAGACAGCTTAGACTACCTGATCACGAACTCTAACTGCCTGCACACTCTCCTAGGCTGATCTAATACATATGCATTGGTCCAATGGACCTTATTACATTATGAAGTCAAACATGCTAATAATAGACTAATGTCCTGTCATGCGGACAATGAACCTATATCCTGTCTTGTAGGGGTGCTCCTGCACCAATAGAGAAGCCTATTGTAGATCTATTAAAGCAAATTCTGAAAGAAAAGAAGCAAATATGATTGATTGTAGAACAATTAAAGTTCAACTGTATGTAGAAACAGTGTAACCGGATGTATTAGGGTAGAGCATTTATTACAATGAAGAATTAGGTTTTGCGGAGGATAAAAGGTCATTCATTCAAACACTTGAGTCACTTTTCATTTGAAGAGAACAAGGAGGAAAGCACCTAAGATGAAATTTCAAAGAATTGAAGTGCGAAGAACGAACTCGGCATCCAACCCTATTTCTGTGAAAAAGATATTTTTCTGTGAAGCTTTGAACTTGTAATCTTTAGCAATGGCTATACCTTTGGTTGTTGATATCAGTGAAAGGCCTTGACCCAAATTCAAGAAGCATCCACACAAATCAGTAAAAGTTGACCCGTTAGGTGCATTTTTAAGTGTTCTGTATGGTGTATTGCATGTTGAAGATATTAGGGTCTATATTCATGTGAGCATAGATGAATTTAGGGACTCAAGGTTTGTAGATTTGTTCAAGAATCTTCTAAGGGATGAAATTCACAGTCTTAAACCTAAGTATAAGGCACTACACAATAAACATTTCATTCAAATTATGGGGTTTCCAAACTTTGATGAAGATGAATGGGTCTAATATGTTTTAAGCCAAATGCATGATGAGTTTATATGGCTAATGAAACCTTTCAAGATCACTAAGGATTCCATCAAGGTCGTGATAGGGTTAAACTCATCTGGTGGACTACCAATGTTGAAGTTGTAAAGAATCAAACTGTGATTGATGCAAACGGTGCCAAATTTGACAAAAGGGCAATGACTATCAATGACATTAGTGATCTAGATGTTAAGTTTGCTTCAATGGTAATTGGTTACAAAATTTATCACTCCATTAGGGAGAACTCTATTTTTGGAATGGCCATATATGTTGCATACGAAATGTTAAAAAAAATGTAGATTATGACCTGTGTGAGTTATTGCAGAACCAACTAATTGAGAACTTGAACAAAATCAAGAAAGACAAGAAAAACACCTTTAAATATGGTACATTGGTTCTATGTCTATTTTTCTGTACTTCATGAATGAGGTACATGGAGTAAAGGGTGTGCACTGGACTAATGACAAGCCAGTTGCTATTTAGATAAGAGATCATCTACATAGCATTGGTGACTATAAAGCACATAGAACTACAATCTAGGGATACTTCAAGAATTTTTAGAATATGATGCATTCTAGGGAAAGAATCCCTAAATCAGTTGTTGAGAAGTACAAGAATGAAATTTGTTTCATGGTGGACACTGATTAGTGCTTAATGGAAGTAGTAGAACCCAAAATAGTTTGGATCATGCCCATGGGGTATGAGGTAGATGAGAAAATTTTGAATATGTATGCTCAACACCTTTTGAGCAAGCCAAAGGACACAATAGTTGAAAGATTTGGGACATATGAGGAGCTAAGTGTGAAACTGCATGTTGAACTCAAAAAACCAAAAACCAATAGAAAGTAAGGAAAGAAGTTGAGCAGTTGGCCAAGAATCTAGGCCTCACCAAGGAAGCTGTGAGGCAATCTAGGGAAAGAACTAAAAAGGCTGAGAGGGAGAAGAAGGATAAGAAACAAGCAAGTGCTCTGGTAGAATCCTCCTCCACACCAAGGACCACTAGGAGCTCTGTTCTTGCCTCTATTCCCCCAAAACCTGCCAATCCTAAGAAATTGGAAGACAAATCATCTGGTAAGGAAAAGAAAAGAACAAAAGTAATGGCAAAAAGGCCATATGGTAGTTTGGAAAAGGAGGATGAAGAAAAGATAGATTCAGATGTTGAGATTAAAGAACTAAAGGCCACAGGCACAAAACCAGTCAAAGTGTCTAAAGAGAAGAATTTCGGAAGCAAGATGACAAATAAGAAGTAGAAATAAGAGGTTGATGTAGAAAAGCCAACTCCTGTTGTGGAAGACATTGTTAAAACAATCATTGTTGATGGTAATCTCAAACCAATAACTAAGTTTTATGATCTTTACAATGATGCTGACAAAAGACTTTTGGAAGAAGCCACTATCAAATACTTGAATGTATTCAAACGAGTATTGGTAGAAATTTTGTCAAAAGTTCCAAAAGGTTTGAGAGATATTTTGGAAATTAGGAAAGAAGCTACCAAGACAAAAGATATGGAGCTAAGGGAACATGTGCTAACCACTCTATGTCCCATGATCTCCAGCAAAGAAGTAGATAAAATCTTTAAAGAGGTCAAAAATGAATTCGAGAGTAAGAAAAGAATGAACAAACTGATGATTGGAGAGATAGAAGAAGTTGTCTAAGAAACTGAACAAATTCTAAGGAAAGCATTGGACAAGAACAAGTTCTTTGTAGTTTTAGATGAACCTGTTGATGTGATGTAGAGTGTACAATGGAAGCAGGTAACAATTGATCAACAAACTAATCGGTGAGAGAGTAACTTATGTCTTGGTGATCTATTACCATCAGCCAAACATACCCCATCGGCCACCTTGAAACTTATCTCTCCAATAGCATAACTCTTCCTGACAACTCAACACAATGCAATATCTTTGGTGAGACTACTTACCATCAGCGAGTTTGAAAACTACTCCACCAATACACATTGGTCACTCTGATATAACCTTCAAACCATACTTGTTGGCCAGACTCTTCTCATCGACGAATGCCTACAAACTCTGGCCAATGCGCCAATGGACACCCTTAACTTTGTTTGACTACCTCCAACACTTCAGCGTGACTTTCCGCATCGGCGAGATCCTTGCTTGTGCTCCCAATATGCCGATGTATCAACTTGTATATGCTTTGCTTGACCTACTATTACCAGTGGACTAAATTTTCTTTAGTCTGATTTCACTATTACGGCCGGTCACCTTTTGTATCCGACGAAAGATACATTCTCAACATGCTTTTGTGCAATGTACATTCAGTGAAACGATGTGAAACTTACACCGATATGTGTTTCTTTGGTGAGACTTCCTTCGTTCTTTACCAATACACTTTCTATCAGCCTAACACCATTGATCAGTGTAACTTCAAAAAGTTTCTCCAAGGGCTGAGTTATGCTGATGGCAACTCCTGTATCTCTGCAACTGCACAGACACCCCAAACCAACATACAAAAACAAAACTCAATAGAATGGAAAGGGTCTATAATCCTCTATAAACACTTAATCACCATCAAATTGGCCACTCCTCTTATCATACTTTTCCTATCGGTTCAAAGACTAGTCACATAGAGATGCCTAGTCAAACTCATGCCCAAACTCCTTGGATCCCTGGGTGTTGACTCAAAACAACAGAAAACACAAAATGTACACTATATTCCTCCATCACACTAAAAATGAGAATCTTTCTTTTAGTGGATAGAGGAAATACAGTCCATTTATTCACCAAACCCTAGTTTCTAGGTTTTTAGACCAGTCTCTATAAAAAGAATAATTTCTCACTGAATATGACACTTCAAGACACCCAACCACTTCCAAATGAAAGCTACTTCAATACATGAACACTTCTAGTTAGTTTTAGTAAATCACCTATCTGTACAGGCCGTACAGAATGACAGTTACAGAGAATTACTCAGAAAGAACAATGTTTCAACACACCCAAAAATCTAGATCTTCATTCATTCATCTATTGCATGCCTCCAAGTTACATCATACTTTTCCTATAGAAGGCTTGAGACATCAGTTAACATTCCTCCCAACTATGCAAACTGATTTGAAACATAGTTAGCCATTGGTTTCTCCTCTCACAAGAAAATTACATGTTTCCATTGTGTTATTACATCACACTTTGACCAAAACATGGCCTACATAGGTCTAGTGATAAAATTGACCTAAAATCCTTATTACAAACATGATGTGGTTTAAAAAGCCTTATTGAAAACATGACATGCATAGAAATTCAAATGATCCAAGATTGGATCCACCATAGAGAAGGTGCTCCAACACCATACTCCCCCTGCAAGAGAAACTCAAGTCCCTTGAGTTGCCAACTATTGGAGTGTCTTCCCATGCTTCAAAATGTCTACCTCACTCATCCATGTAGCCTCTGAATTAGGAAGATCCTGCCACTTGACCAAGTACTCCTTGTACACACCCTTCCTTGTCTTTTTGACAACCTTGGAATCTAAGATGCATTCCAATTGTAAAGGCTTACTTGGAGGTAGATCTCTGACCCAATCTTCATCTTCAATCACAAAATCTAATCCATTTGTAGCATTCAATGGAGATCTGAATGGAAAAAGGTTTGAAACATTGAATATGGGAGAAATACCAAGACCGGATGGCAATTATATTTCATAGGCATTTGGAGCAAACTTATGCACTACCTGCATGGTCCTATTTTCTTCATCAGAAACTTGGTTGGCTATCCTTTAGGTAGCCTTTCCTTCCTTAGATAGGCCATCACCAAATCTCCCACCTTGAATTGTACATCTCTCCTTTTGAGATCTACCCTATCCTTGTGTTTGGAGACTATTTTTTCCAACTGAACTTTGACTTGATCATGAACTGCCTTCATGGTGGTAGTAAAATCTTCTCCTAGAGCACTCCTCTTATCCCAACCTTGTAGATCTTTGAGTTCAAGTGGTCCTCTTGGATGGAAACCATAAACAATTTCAAATGGACTCTTCCCAGTGCTTCTATTCACTGAATCATTGTAAGCATACTCAGCTTGACTGATCACCAAGTCCCATGCCAACCCATGCTTCTTGGTAAGGCATCTTAGAAGGTTTCTTAAGGATCTATTAACAACCTCAGTTTGACCATCAGTTTGGGGATGGTAGGCTGATGAGAAAGACAATTGTGTTCCCAATTTTCTCCATAAGGTCCTCCAAAAATGACCAACAAACTTGGAGTCTCTATTAGTGACAATTGAAAGGGGCAAACCATGGATTCTAACCACTCCTCCAAAAAAAATTCCACTGGGTGTCCATCTTGACTAAGAACAACACCTATTGCTTGCTGACTTGCATCACATTCCACTACAAAAACTTTATCAAAGTCATGGAGAACCAATGTAGGTAATTCAACCACTTTCTTCTTTAACAATTCAAAACTATCATCTGCTTGCTTTGTCCATTGGAATTTGCACTTTATTCCACCCTTGATGGTGTTGAGGATAGGAGCACTTATGTGACTGAATCCTCTAATGAACTTCCTATAAAAAGTTGCCAAGCCATGGAAGCTTCTAACATCTCCCACTGTCCTAGGAGTAGGCCAATTGAGAATGGCCTCAACCTTTGTGGGTCCATCTTCAAACAACCATTAGAAATCACAAAACCTAGGTACACAAGTGTAGGAGTCCAGGACAACACTGAGAGGGGGGGTGAATCAGTGTTGTGTAAATTTTCAAATCTTTTTACAAACTTTAACTTTCAAAACTCAAGGAGAGAAAGATATCATTGATTTATCAAACACATATGCACAAAACTGAGAATGAAGAAAGAGAACAAAACCTTATAAGCAATGTATTAACATACACATATACAGATGAAATCAATATGAGACATAACACAAATTTGCATGAGTGGAAAACCCTCCTAGGGTATAAAAACCACTCCAAAACTGCCTCACTGGCTTAACCTTGAAAATATCTTTACAAGCCTCACTAGCTGATGTAAGTGTCTCACTGACAAATGGTCTTACCGACCTACAAGCCTCACTGGCATATTGTTGTGCCTCACTAGCATTTCTCAATCAATCAGAACTCTAAATCTCATGCGCAAGAAGTGATTGTTGCTCAATCTGATTTGCACCATTCAAATCAACTCATCTACAACATACATTACATCATTCCAATCCTCTAATATTCTATCCTTGAATTATCTAATTCACTTGATTAGGAAGACATATCTCACTGCAAATTAGCTCATACACACATTCTTCTGTGTTTTCTTTTTAAAAGCATTTTCATGAAGTTATCTTCATAATCATATGTTGCTCTGCACTTCAACACACATATCAAAGCACTCATGATGTCATTAAATAGTAGATAACCTTTCACATTCTGCATAATCATCTTCATTTGCTCTCACTAAAGATCATTTTGTCCTTTCATCTTCTCTTTTTTTTTAATGACTTCAAAAACAATGCATCTTATATAGTCACCTGCAAAAATAAAAACATATATATCTAATCCCCAAAACATTTCACATTCTCCAAATCACAAAACAATTTTGCATTATCTTCTTTTTCAAAACCTCTTGATCTTCTCTTTCAATGCCCTGTAAATAAAAAATCTGAGCAACTTCATCTTCCATCTCTGCATCAAATTTCTTTCAATTTGAAAAACTAATGACCTTTCATATCCTTCAAGAATAAAAAATTCACCAATTTTTCTTAAAAAATCTCCTCAAAAATTTTTGATGTTATCTCTTTTCTGACTTCCAAAATCACCATTAAAAATCTCTTCAAAAATCACCATTAAAAAATCTCTTTAAAAAGTTTTATCTCACATTTAGAAAAAATAAAAAATAAAAAATCTCCTTATGAGAACTTATATACTTTCCATATTCTATTTCATGCATTTTAAAAAGCAAATAAAATAGAAAGTTTCTAAACTTTAGAAACAGGGCCATTTATGGATAATTCACACATCTTTCAAAAAGACTTCTAAACTTAAGCCCATGAAAATCGGAACCCCACTTAAAGTCTTTTGGCAATAAAATAAAACTCTTTATTTTTTTTAAGACTCTCCACTAAAACATTCGAATGAAGAAAATAAACTTCCATCGAGCTCCCCATTCGGTGATTTGATGCCTTAATAAAAACTTAAATGGCATCGGGCTATTAAAACATTTGGAATGTTTTCAAAACATTTAAACAAAAAAACCTGCTCATGCTTTATGCATCCTTTTTGCCTGCTCATACCTGTTTCAACGGTGGTAAGGAGAGGAAGGGCCGGTGGCCCAATGTCATTTTAACCCTTCTGCAGGTTTCCTTTAGTGAGGTGACCTAGGATATCAGGTCAACAGCAAATTAGAACAAAAGTGCTCTCCATAAATGAGATAAATGACTTGGGATATTTGATGTTAAACAATCTTTTAGAGCCCTTGATTATTATCCAATAAACTTCCTTGAAATACACTTACAATACTAATATCATGGATATCAACATCAAATATTAGATAGATATCAAGCCTTCACCAACTCCACAATCTGAAATGTAAGTAGCTATGTACAAGCACAAAGAAACAAGAGATTATAAATCACTTGATTGGCATCATGTAATATTGAACACCAACTCTGAAGATATCATTCCATTAATGATCAATGGAGCTTCTAAGTAATAAGGCATCCTTGATGATCAACTGAGATTATATGAACATTTTGAACAATACCAACTCCTTGATGTCCTAGCAGCTCAACCTTAATGCACAACATCTATCCTCTGATAAATATCCTTGATGATAATGACAACCTTAAACAAGATCATCAGAACTACATTCCACCAATGAGAGTGAGATAATTGAATGTGAACGATAATGTGAATATTCAACATTTGAAGCACAAGTATCATATATTGTTCAACTGAGATCCTCTCAACCTTTGATATCACCTGTCCATAATATGTGAGCATTAACAAATGATGTAAACAAGCAGATCAAACAAGATAACCATGAGTCTTGTATCTGGCATAACCTATATCTGTGAACATGAAACAACTCTGCATTAGACCCATGTGGTCAACCTTTTTGACATCAATGACAATCAGTTACCATCAATCTCCCCCTTTGTCATTGATGGCAAAACTTTATGATGCAATTTATCTTTCTCCCCCTTTTTGACATCTGATGACAAAGCCTGAAACAACTCCCCCTGTGTTGAAATATACAAACAAATCATTATTCATAAATGTCACTGGCAACTGTCCTGACAAGAATAACCATTACTTCTTGACACAATACTAATATGAGGATGAAGAAAACATATCTCTGCAACCAAATACCAACTTTATAAACACATCAATACAATTGATGAACCATATTGCAAGCAAAAAAAATGAAGATTCCTTAACACACAGTTCCCAACTCAAAATGACATGATGACCACTTTTGATAAGATCTTTTCAAATCTCCCATGATAGAGACAACTCAATCCTCTGATTAACTCCCCCTGAGAACAACTCAAACTCCACAAAAAAAATTGTTATAGCATGATCATAACAATTCTAATCACATTAAATTATGAACACTTTGAAGGCATAAATTCATGTTAACCTTTGAACAAGTAATGATTTATGGTGATAACAATCCTGAAACCAACATATGACCAACCTTGCTGAACATTATCATCTACTACTACTGATTCAAGACATACCTTTAACTTCCTCTGAAGAAATACAAGATATCACCATCAATGTCATAGCTTGAAGAACACTGTCTAAAACAAATTAGAGAGGAAGATCATCAATGAAACATCAGAAACTCCTTAATATATCTAGTTTATCATCTTCTTTTGACATTATCTTCAAACCACCTGAAAGCTCCAAGACACATGTCATAACTCAACAAAGTAATAGATATAATCATCAAATTATCATCTTGCAACCAAACTATTCTGACACCTTTTCTAACATGGCAAAGAATGAAGACCATCTGAACTAACCTCCTGTTCTGCACAAGACACTTGTCAATTCTGACACAAAACCACATCTGATGAGAGTTCCTTGAGAACACCTTTACTGAAGCAACATGACAACTCAACCATGTAAGTATGATATGAACAATATACAAAATAGGATCAAGTCACAACATCACCAAACTCTTTGAGCATTAAATCCTTTAATAACTTATCAACACCTTGCATTCACTGAACATGTCATTGATCATGGACACCTGATACCACTAGAATCACACAATTTGTACATACTATCCTGAAACATATTATTGATCAAAGAAACATGTGAGATTATCACATCAAGAACACTTCCATATGAGCATCCAGTCCATCAATTTTGCATACCAATTGTATTAATAAGTTCTTCCTGCATCACTGATATACACTAAAAAAAATCAACTTAGTTAGCAACATCATCAACAACTATCTCACAAGATTGGCAAGACAGACAAGATCATTAAATCAAATGATCTCCTTCTTGAAACTTCTAGGGGTTAACTGATAGAACATTGGATACCTCCCCCTTTCTTCATGCCATGTATTATGCAATTGATGAAGTTACTTGTGCAAGATGCACAAGTTTAGAATCTATACTCTTTTGCCTTTGTTTCAATCTCCAAACTTTCATGGGTTCTTTCTTCCTCCAAACTTTTTCAACCTTTTTCTTTTCCCAACCTTTCAAATTAGCTGATGCTCTCCTGCAACTGTGTGCTTTATGACCAAGAGAGTTGCAATTATAACAAATTATGTTGTAATCAAAATCAATTGACTGATAATACCTTTGAGCACTCATATTAAGCTTCCATGAAGGATCATACACTCTGTTCATTTTGCAGTATCTTTGAATATGTCCAACATTATTGCACTTGTAACAAACAATATCAGTATTCCTTGTATTCCTTCTACAAACAACTGATTTGTGTCCAAATTGATTACAAGTATATCACAAGTATAACAATAACCATTAAAAGAATAGTTATACCTGTACATGTATGCTTGTCTTACAGGAGCATTTCTTCTTCTTTGATTATGCATTTTGTTTTTAGTTGTAGTATTCAAATCAATCTTCTTTTTGGGAGTCTCTCTGACTTTTGAACATTCTCCTTATTCAAAACCAAGTCCAGTAGTGTCTCCATATAGTTTTTGTTTACCAAGCATCTCATGTAGCTTGCTTGTACTTTCTTCAAATTCCTTATACTTCTTAGATAAAGCCTTGAGACCATCATAATCTTTTTTGAGTTTGATAATTTCACCTTCCAGTTTTAGATTCTCAATCCTTCTAACTTCAAGGTCAGATATTGAAACATCTGCTATCCTCTTAGCTTCTTCAATTTCTATCTTTAATCTAGCAACTAGTTTATCTGAATCATCAATATATGTCTTTAAACTTATAATTTGACATCTGGCCTCTTCAAGATCTGTAGATACAATTTCAAGTTCTGAATGTACATTATCTTTAGATTCTCTTTCTTGTTGTAGCAACAAATTTAGTTTTTGATTCTCTCTCTCTTATACTTATTGAGCTCACTCAAAGCATATATAAGCTCTCCTTCCATATCAATTTCACATTCTTGTTCTTCATCACTAATAATCTAATCTTCTTCAAAATCTGATTGAATCTCATCTCCTTCATGTGAAAGATTTTCATCATTGTCACTCTTCTCAGATAATAAGTTGTTTTCTTCTTTAGGTGTATTACCTTGATAAATTTTTATCAATCTTCTCCACATATCCTGAGCTGTAACACAGTCCATAAGTTTACAAGAAACATTATTAGACAGAGCAAACAATATAGCCTTCTTTGCAATCTAATTATATTCAAGGGCTTCTTTGTTATTTGCAGAGTTAGAACATCCATTCTCAATAGACATTAAAACATCATATCCTAAAGAGGATAAATACACTTGCATTCTAACATACCAAACTAAAAAATTTGAACCATTAAACTGAGGAACTCCTGAATTTTTTTCTTCTAATACAATATCAGAATCAACATGAAGAACATCATTATCAACTAATTTTATATCAACATCTGGATTTGATATGGATAATGTCTTTTGATCAGAATGAATCTTAACATTTCTCATGTTCTTATTTCTCCTGCACTTATCCATTGAACTCCACACATAGGACCTACCCAAGCTGATTAAGATGCAAAAGGGAAACTAGCTCTAATACCAATTGTAGGAGTCCAGGACAACATTGAGAGGGGGGTGAATCAGTGTTGTGTAAATTTTCAAATCTTTTTACAAATTTTAACTTTCAAAACTCAAGGAGAGAAAGATATCATTGATTTATCAAACACATATGCACAAAACTGAGAATGAAGAAAGAGAACAAAACCTTATAAGCAATGTATTAACATACACATATACAGATGAAATCAATATGAGACATAACACAAATTTGCACAAGTGGAAAACCCTCCTGGGGTATAAAAACCACTCCAAAACTACCTCACTGGCTTAACCTTGAAAATATCTTTACAAGCCTCACTGGCTGATGTAAGTGTCTCACTGACAAATGGTCTTACTGACCTACAAGCCTCACTAGCATACTGTTGTGCCTCACTGGCATTTCTCAATCAATCAGAACTCTAAATCTCATGTGCAAGAAGTGATTGCTGCTCAGTCTGATTTGCACCATTCAAATCAACTCATCTGCAACATACATTCCATCATTCCAATCCTCTGATATTCTATCCTTGAATTATCTAATTCAACTAATCAGGAAGACATATCTCACTACAAATTAGCTCATACACACATTCTTCTGTGTTTTCTTTTTAAAAGCATTTTCATGAAGTTATCTTCAAAATCATATGTTGCTCTGCACTTCAACACACATATCAAAGCACCCGTGATGTCATTAAATAGTAGATAACCTTTCACATTATGCATAGTCATCTTCATTTGCTCTCACTAAAGATCATTTTGTCCTTTCATCTTCTCTTTTTTTTTAATGACTTCAAAAACAATGCATCTTATATAGTCACCTGCAAAAATAAAAAAATATACATCTAATCCCCAAAACATTTCACATTCTCCAAATCACAAAACAATTTTGCATTATCTTCTTTTTCAAAACCTCTTGATCTTCTCTTTCAATGCCCTGTAAATAAAAAATCTGAGCAACTTCATCTTCCATCTCTGCATCAAATTTCTTTCAATTTGAAAAACTAATGACCTTTCATATCCTTCAAGAATAAAAAATTCACAATTTTTCTTAAAAAATCTCCTCAAAAAATTTTGATGTTATCTCTTTTCTGACTTCCAAAATCACCATTAAAAAATCTCTTCAAAAATCACCATTAAAAAATCTCTTTAAAAAGTTTTATCTCACATTTAGAAAAAACAAAAAATAAAAAATCTCCTTATGAGAACTTATATACTTTCCATATTCTATTTCATGCATTTTAAAAAGCAAATAAAATAGAAAGTTTCTAAACTTTAGAAACAGGGCCATTTATGGATAATTCACACATCTTTCAAAAAGACTTCTAAACTTAAGCCCATGAAAATCGGAACCCCACTTAAAGTCTTTTAGCAATAAAAATAAAACTCTTTATTTTTTTTTAAGACTCTCCACTAAAACATTCGAATGAAGAAAATAAACTTCCATCGAGCTCCCCATTCGGTGATTTGATGCCTTAATAAAAACTTAAATGGCATCGGGCTATTAAAGCATTTGGAATGTTTTCAAAACATTTAAACAAAAAAACCCGCTCATGCTTTATGCATCCTTTTTGCCCGCTCATACCTATTTCAACGGTGGTAAGGAGAGGAGGGGCCGGTGGCCCAATGTCATTTTAACCCTTCTACAGGTTTCCTTTAGTGAGGTGACCTAGGATATCAGGTCAATAGCAAATTAGAACAAAAGTGCTCTCCATGAATGAGATAAATGACTTGGGATATTTGATGCTAAACAATCTTTTAGAGCCCTTAATTATTATCCAATAAACTTCCTTGAAATACACTTACAATACTAATATCATGGATATCAACATCAAATATTAGACAGATATCAAGCCTTCACCAACTCCACAATCTGAAATGTAAGTAGCTATGTACAAGCACAAAGAAACAAGAGATTATAAATCACTTGATTGGCATCATGTAATATTAAACACCAACTCTGAAGATATCATTCCATTAATGATCAATGGAGCTTCTAAGTAATAAGGCATCCTTGATGATCAACTGAGATTATATGAACATTTTGAACAATACCAACTCCTTGATGTCCTAGCAGCTCAACCTTAATGCACAACATCTATCCTCTGATAAAGATCCTTGATGATAATGACAACCTTAAACAAGATCATCAGAACTGCATTCCACCAATGAGAGTGAGATAATTGAATGTGAATGATAATGTGAATATTCAACATTTGAAGCACAAGTATCATATATTGTTCAACTGAGATCCTCTCAACCTTTGATATCACCTGTCCATAATATGTGAGCATTAATAAATGATGTAAACAAGCAGATCAAACAAGATAACCATGAGTCTTGTATCTGGCATAACCTATATCTGTGAACATGAAACAACTCTGCATTAGACCCATGTGGTCAACCTTTTTGACATCAATGACAATCAGTTACCATCAACAAGTTCAATTTTCATGAACTCACACTTATCCAAGTTGATCATCAACTTATTCTCATGCAACTTCTTCATCACTTATCCAAGATGCTTCACATGTTCTTCTTTTGTCCTGCTGAAAACAAGTATGTCATCAAGATAAACAATTAGAAATTTGCCAATGAATTCAACAAGTACCTCATTCATCAAATGCATGAATGTGCTTGGGGCATTTCTAAGGCTGAAAGGCATGACAAGCCACTCATAGAGACCTTCATTTGTCTTGAAGGCAGTCTTCCATTCATCTCCCTGCCTAATTATGATTTGATGATAACCAGATTTCAAGTCAATCTTTGAATAATAACATGACCCTCCAAGATAGTCCAAAAGATCCTCAATCCTGGGCATAGGGAATCTATACCTTATTGTGATCTTATTTATGGCCCTTGAATCTGTATATAGTCTCCACTTCCCATCTTTCTTTGGAGCAAGTACACTAGGGACTTCACATGGACTAAGACTCTTTCTAATCAATCCTTTCTCTAAGAGTTCTTGAATTTGTCTACTCACCTCTTCATTCTGCAGTGGTGTCAATTTGTAGGCAACCTTATTGGGCAATGTGGCACCTGGGATCAAGTCAATTTGATGACTTATATCTTCATGGGTGGTAAGGAGTTAGGAGTATCCTCTACCACAAGATCTTGGTACTTATCCACTAATTGATGCACTTATAGTGGAATCTCTTTCTGCCTTTTATCTTGCTAACCTGATTCATCTTTAGGCTTCATTACCAAGGCATACCCTTGGGTATCCGTCTCCTTCATGAGGTGTAAGAACTCTTTGCCACTAACCATCATGAAATTGGTGTCATTACTCTTCTCTCCAATCTACTCTTGCATAGGATCCATCCTAAACTTCCTTCCATTCTTGGTGATGAGGTATGTGTTCTTCTCACCATCATGTTGTGCCTTCACATCATACTACCATGAACATCCAAGAAGAAGGTGACAAGCATCCATAGGAATAATCTCACATAATACCTTGTCCTTATAATCACCTATCTCAAACTCAACCCAGGTTTTTTCTTCTACCATGGGGCAGCATTTTCAACTTACACTTCTCTACCATTTCAGTAGACACTACATTCTCAATAGAACCTGAATCAACAATGATTTTACAAAGTTTACCATATGCTATACCTTGGGTTCTGAAGAGAGTCTTCCTTTGTGGGGGTTGTTTCAATGACATCTTCATCAAGGTCCTCTTGATCATCATGTTCTCTCCTTCAAGGACTGGTGCAGCACTACCAATGGGTGAATTCACACTTTGGCAATCATCATCTTTCAACAACTGATTCCTTCTTCCACCATCATGGGAACTAGTTTGCTTCTTAGGGCATTTGCTCATAGTATGGCCTACTTGATTGCAGCCATAGCATCTACCAGTGAAAACTCTGAGTCCTCTGCTCACACCACTACTTATACCTCTACCATTTGGTCTTCTCCAACCTCTGAAACCACCACCTCTATGGTCTACATCAGAATGAGACTCTTGTTGACTTGGGTTTTCATTTCTACTTGACTGTCCTCTACCAAAACTGCCTCTTCCCCTATTATTTCTGTCACCTCTTCCTCTGGTGTTTTGATCACTCTTTCTTTTCAAATTCTCCTCTACCCTAGAGGCTAATTGAAAACACTCATCCACTATTTTAGGAACCACCATACTGAATTCATATTGTATGTTATACCTCAAGCCATCAAGATATCTGGCCACCATCTCTTTCTCCTCCTCCTTGTGATTGGCTCTCATGCTCAATCTATGAAATTCTTTAGTATATGTAGCCACATCCATATCCTTTTGTCTGAGATGATTAAACTCCCTAATGGTCTGCAACTCATAATTAGATGGCATGAACTTGTCTCTTAGCATGGCCACACTTCTACTCCATTTGGTGATAGGGTTCTTTCCAACTTTTTCTCTTTCACCTTCCATATAGTTCCACCAAACTAGGGCAGAACCTCTCAATCTTGTCTTAGCAAACTTGACTTTCTTGCTGTCACTATACTCCTTGAAGTCAAAATAGTTGCACATGGCCTCAATCCAATCCATGAGGGCATCTCCATCTAGTTTCCCATTGAATGAAGGAACATCCATCTTTGGATCGCCACTATTTCCATGAGCACCTTTGAGTGCATTCAAAAATGCCTTTTGGTCTGCAGACATATCCTATTGTTGAGAGCTCTCCTTTGCCTCTTCTTCTTCTTCTTCTACATTAGAAGCACTTCCATCCTCTTTACTCTTACCCTTGGACCTCTCTTCTTGCAACCTTGCTTCAAGCATCTCCTCTACCATCTTCTTGATGGCATCTTTGCTCATAGACTTGGGAGGCATTGTGCTAGCCTCAGTTTCTATCTCCACGTCAGACATACACTGATCCAATTGAAATATTGGCCTTGATACCAATATGATGTAGAGCACACAGTGGAAGTAGGTAACAATTGATCAACAAACTGATCAGTGAGAAAGTAACTTATGTCTTGGCGATCTATTATTATCGGCCAAACATACCCCATCGGCCACCTTGAAACTTATCTCTCTGATAGCATAACTCTTCCTGACAACTCAACACAATGTGTTGTCTTTGTCGAGACTACTTACCATCGGCGAGTTTGAAATTGACTCCACCGACACACTGGTCACTCCGATATTACCTTCGAACCATACTTGTCGGCTAGACTCTTCTCATCGGCGAATGCTTACAAACTCTAGCTGATGCATCGATGGACACCCTTAACTTTGTTTGACTACCTCCAACACTTCAGCGTGACTTCCTTCAGCAGCGAGCTCCTTTCTTGTGCTCCTGATACGCCAATGTATCAACTTGTATATGATTTTCTTGACTTGCTATTACCAGTGGACTAAAGTTTCTTTAGTCTAATTTCACTGTTACGACTAGTCACCTTTTTTATCTAACGGAAGATACATTCTCAACATGCTTTTGTGCAATGTACATTCAGTGAAACGATGGAAAACTTATGTTGATATGTGTTTCTTCGGTGAGACTTCCTTCATTCTTCACTTATACACTTTCTATCGGCCTAACACCGTTGATCAGTGTAACTTCAAAAAGTTTCTCCAAGGGCTGAGTTACACGGATGGCAACTCTTGTATCTCTACAACTAAACAGACACCCCAAACCAGTATATAGAAACAAAACTCAATAGAATGGAAAGGGTCTATAATCCTCTGTAAACACTTAATCACCATCAATTTGGCCACTCCTCTTATAGTACTTTTCCTATCAGTTCAAAGACTAGTCACATAGAGATGCCT
Organism: Cunninghamia lanceolata; assembly: GCA_027924645.1. NCBI lineage: Eukaryota > Viridiplantae > Streptophyta > Pinopsida > Cupressales > Cupressaceae > Cunninghamia > Cunninghamia lanceolata. Next base: position 37,587,442 of record BSBN01000391.1, on the reverse strand, counting down.
AGTCAAACTCATGCCCAAACTCCTTGGATCCCTAGGTGTTGACTCAAAACAACATAAAACACAAAATATACACTATATTCCTCCATCACACTAAAAATGAGAATCTTTCTTTTAGTGGACAGAGGAAATATGGTCCATTTATTCACCAAACCCTAGCTTCTAGGTTTTCAGACTAGTCTCTGTAAAAAGAACAATTTCTCACTGACTATGACACTTCAAGACACCCAACCACTTCCAAATGAAATCTACTTCAATACATGAACACTTCCAGTTAGTTTGAAGAAATCACCTATCCATACAAGCCGTACAGAATGACAGTTATAGAGAACTACTTAGAAAGAACAATGTTTCAACACACCCAAAAATCTAGATCTTCATTCATTCATCTATTGCATGCCTCCAAGTTACATCATACTTCACCTATAGAAGGCTTGAGACATCAGTCAACATTCCTCCCAACTGTGCAAAATGATTTGAAAGATAGTTAGCCATTGGTTTCTCCTCTCACAAGAAAAATACATGTTTTCATTGTGTTATTACATCACACTTTGACCAAAACATGGCCTATGTAGGTCTAGTGACCAAATTGACATAAAATCCTTATTACAAACATGATGTGGCTTAAAAAGCCTTATTGAAAACATGACATGCATAGAAATTCAAATGATCCAAGATTGGATCCACCATAGAGAAGGTGCTCTTGCACCATGATGACACACCAGTTCTGGATGATGAAAAGCAACAGAAGAATGAGCAACAAATTGGATTAGATGACTCCTCTATTCCAGAAGAGGAAGCAACAAACAAGGAAGATGAAAAGATGACAAATGAAACTGATGATACAGGAAGTATTCAAATTCATTTGGATCAATCTTGCAAAGAAGATACAGAGATGAATGTTGAAGCAGATGATCAAATTGAAGATGATTCATTGAAGAATAAAGAGCATGAATTAGAAGGTGAGGACCAAGAAGTGCAAAAGGCCAAGGAGAAAAATGAAAATGAAGAAGAGATTGCAAAGGTTGATGGAGAGCCCAAGTAGGACAATCTAGTTGACAGTACCAATAAGGATCAGATAGATACACCATCATTTTGGGCAAGAGACACTACATAAGTAGTGAAGGAAATTCTAGAAAGAGTCAAATAAATTGAAGAAGATCAAGACATAATTCAAGGTCCAATAAATTTTGATACCTTATCTCTGGTGCAAAAGATAAAGTTTGCTTTTATAGCTCAAGCCAAAGCAAGAGAAGATATATTGAAGTCTCACATAGAAGACAATGAGCTACTTGGTTTGGCATCAGGGATCTTTGAGAAGATCATACCCACTTTTTAGAAGGATTGTTCAACATTCCCCTTTGGACATTTAAAGAACTTGATAAACTCTGTAAGTACCCATTTTGAATCTCTTGAAAAGTCTGCAAAGGCCAAAGTTCAAAAGGAATTCAATGATAAAAGATTTGATGCTCTAAAAGGGTTGATTGGAGTAGATAGAATGGTGCTGGATACCAGTGTAAAGAGTATTCAAAATGCTCTTATAGAAGGAGGAAATGTATATAAATTTTTCTTATCTTGTCCTAAAGTTATAGAGGATATTGAGGATAAAATAAAAGTGTCTAAGCAAAAACTATCTAGTGTATCCAAATCTTTTGATCCTGTGACAACATCAGTGGCAAGCAAGGAGAGTCAGGCCATCAGCTTGATTGAAGATATAAAGAAATTGACAAAAGAAAAGGAGAGCATAGAGGCAAGGATGAGTTAGCTCAAGGGACTAATTTCCCCTAAAATGGAAGCAATATTCAATGCCCTGACTGAAGCCCAAGTTGTAGCTCAGTCAAGTGATCCCATTGATCTACGGATGGCAAAGTCACAAGTATTTATTTTCAGTGGCCACATCTCAGTTTTGAACACTGTAAACAAGAGCTGGGATAGTGAGCTAACACAATTGAAGAATGTTTTTGGTGATATACTTAAGTTTATGTAAATAGGACTTAAGGATTGTTTTTACATATGCAGTCTGATATGTAGAATTTTGTGTAAATTTTGGTTTGTGGACCCCACCCTTTGCCATTGATGTCAAAGGGGGAGTGAAGAGCAGTGAAAAATAAGGAATCCAGCAAAGGGGGAGCATTGGAAAATAGTGAAAAGGATAAGTGTACTTAGTAAGGGGGAGTTGTTCTGGCACTTAGTCATTTTTCATTAAGTGTTGCCATCAATGCCAAAGGGGGAGATTGTTGGCAAAAGACACTACTGCACATGATAGGTGTTGTCATTGATGGAAACTAAGTCCATCTTACATATCTTCATTACACAATTTGTTCATACCAGAAGTTAGAGTGAAGATTTGTCCAAGTCTGGTGAGTTAGAAACAGAGCATGTGATAGGGTCCAATATCTGGGACCAGATCTCTCTGGTGGTAAATCACAGTGTGTTATAGTTCTGAGGGAGTGATAAGGATTGTTAAGACTATATAAATCCATAAATTTAGCCTCTAGTGATGAAGGATTCAAAAGTTATAAGCATCTAAGTATCGAGTTCCAATTAATTAGTATAGTTAGAAGAAGAACAGGGCGACCTAGCACTTAATCTCGGTTCAGATGAAGAAAAGCTATTGGTTAAGCAATTTGTGATAATCAGCGGTATTGGCCTACATGATTCATGATTTGAGAACACAAGTTTTTGGTCCACATTGTTGATTGTGCATGCATTCAGCCGACAGAGTAGAGTTCTTAATAAATGTTCTAAGTTTTCTTGAAGCCGACTACAGTTGATTGAATTTCTTGATGCGGATATATATAGTTGATGGATTCAAGTGTTTGGGTGTTTGAGTGTGGTGATATGATGGAGTAAGTGCAAAAAAGGTAGAAATAAGAAGATCTAAGCTCAGATTATGGCCGAAGAGTGAAACAGGGTAGAGTAAGGATGAAGTGTGTAAAATCAGTATTCTATGCTTAACCAGAACTAAATTTTTGCATTAGTAGATGTTATTCATCAGTTCAAACATTTTGTATGCTTCTTGTAATCATTTATGTAGGTAGTGAGCTCTAGGTAGTGCACCTTGAAGGCATGTGCCTTCCCCATTTTTAATACTTTTAACAGAGTATAAATTCTTGTGGGTTAAACCCCACTATGGTTTTTCCCTTAACTAGGTTTCCACGTAAAAATCCTAGTGTTCATGTGTTAAGATCTTGTTGTTTTTGTTCTTATGTTCATGCTTCTTTCTTTTGAATGTATGTGGAAAATTAATTAAGGAACAATCAAAGAAGTTTTGCAGAACACTAATTCACCCCCCTCTCAGTGTTCCTTAATTCCAACACGCACATGATAGAAACTAGATTGTCGACTCAAACTGCACAAACACTGCTAATTGTTTACCTTCACATCATCAGGGAGAAGCTAAAAACATCATGTGGACCAAGATTTCAACAATGTATCTTCTTAACATCATCCATATACCTTTCAACTAAAGTATCAAATCATTCTATACATCCGCAAAATAAGAAACATGTTGAACTGCTAAAAATAGGGCATTCCGGACTAACTATGATATTCCACAATGTAGGATATTGTATTGTGGTACACCAAAACCTATGAAACTGTTAGAGATGAAATTATACAACATTATATGCATGTTTCTAGATTCGTACAATCTTATTTATCATTTCCAGAGAAAAATAGAATCATGTCTTAGGTATACTGTGATCTAGAGACCATCCATGTACACTTATTCATTCACTGACTTAACTACTTTATGCGGCATAGGAAATAAGATATATTTGCATGCAAATCAAATATGAGGTATTATGGAGTACATGTATAATCTCTATAGATACTTATATAGATCTATTCCTTCTTTATCTCTTGCAAATACTCAAGCATGTGTTCTAGAGAATACTTTTTGCATCCGAGACTATCTGTATTACTTCTATTACTCAAATGCATACCTTGCAAACCATCAGAGCACTTGATACATCAATATAGAATACCTTGTACATCCCTAAGCCTATTCTCAAAACTGCATGAAAAACATTTACTTTTAGAGGGATGCAGAGTATTCCAATATGTCTCCATCCTTGCTTTGCTCTATCTAATTAATAACCAAAAATCTATTACTTGTAACTTTTTTCTGCTGAAGGTGTAGTGACAGGAAATCTTGGATTTAGAATTTTAATGTCCAGCTCATCTTATATTATGAATCGTAGGACTAGATCTTGCAATGCAGAGAAATGCAGACCAAAATGTTGTAACTTTGCCTTATGATATACACTATGAATGTCTTAATCAAAATTTTGCAACTAGTCTCTAGTTGCGGTGCTTCAAACTAATGAAATATAAATGTAGGGATGCAAAAAACATGTCAGGACATGAGTATACACCTCTATAGACACTTAAAAAGTCCCAAGCCTACAAACACCATTTCGACACCTGATTCATCCCATTCTACTATTAATTAAATAATTTTTAATTATTTAATTAATTCACTTTCCCATTATACTTTTAATTAAATAAATTTTATTTATTTAATTACTTAGCAATTTTCTTTTGATTTCTTCTTAAATAATTATTTAATTATTCACTATCCCAATGTCCACTTTACCCTATTAATTTAAATAAATACATATTTATTTAAATTATAGATCTTGCCCTAATTAAATAGGTTCTACCTATTTAATTAAATCACATTACATTATCCCCTTTCACAAATAAATTAAATAAACGAACACAATTTATTTAATCTAAAAATCATATTACACCTCATCATTTCTTCAAATAAAAAATTATCCTTTGTCCTCTAGTGACTAGGAACCCTAATCAATCTACACCCTTCATCTTATCAAAAGTCAAACTCTCAATCATAGCCCTCCATTCAAACCCTACTCCTCTGTAAAACCACTAATTTTGTCTCATTTCCACACTTCACACTTAAATAATTTGAGCACCCTCTCTCTGATTTTGCCATAGCCATACTCTTGAGATTTTCATTGTGTTTACAGGTCTACAAATCTAAGATCAAAGTGCTTCAAAATTTGGGAGAAACAATGCAGAATTCACACTAGTAGTATAGGGTTCATGTTTTATGCTTGCATTTGTTTGATCCTAGGGTATTTAGTACTCCATTAGGTTGTTAGGGCATGCATTGTGTTGCTTGTAGGTTTTAGAATGTTTTTCTATGACATCACAATCACTCGCCCTTAGATATATATTACATTTCTCTCTCCCCCTTTGACATCAAGGACAAAGGTGTTGCAAGTATGTGCCTAAATGGTGTTGTCATTGATGCCAACTTATCAGTGTTGTCATTGGTGTCAACTGTGCTCTTGTTTTGATGCTTTCTTGTAATGAGTTAGATGCTTTTAATTGGCTTATATAAGTGTTGGAGATAATGAGTAAGTGATCCTAATATTGAGTATACAAGTGCTTTTGAGAAAATCTGCTCCTCTGGTGGAAATAGTGTATAGAAGAGTATCTTTGTTTATAGTAGAATAGTCCAATAGATTGCTCCACATTTATTATAGAATGAATATCTTTTTCTGCAGATTGGAAGTTATTTAGAGGCATGTTTGAAGATGCTATGTTCCAAGTTTGATCCTAGTATGAAGATTTGGGTGAGTTATGTTCACCAGAGTGAAAACTACTTTTTCTGTACATTTGGTGGTGACAGGGAGAATGTATTCTGCTCCGCATTCCTCCACATTGAAGTTTCATAGTCTATGGTTCTAGAATCAAGTTTGTAATGATGATAAGTACCTTCAACTCCAATGGTTCATGATTTGGTGGTCCGCAAGCAATCTTTTCTTTATGACAATGGATAATAGTTATGTTCAAGTGCTCCAGATTCAAGAATCTTCTTGACAAAGTGATTACAGGTTGTGCAGATGTTCTTGGTGATTACAATGTGCTTTTGGATGTCTCATGATCATGTTCCTACCTTTGGATTGGTCCACAAAGAGAAATTTGGATCGTGGATGAAAACTGTTCCTAGAAGACTCAGTGTTAACACCAGTCTTGGCTGACTTGGTTGTTTTCACTACTTGCGGAGATACATCAAAGATTGTGGAAGCATGTCGTGGCGTGGAGATTGCATTTGAGTCCCAACTAAGGCATAACATGATCCACATACATCTTTACCTTAGCAAGTTTTGTTTAGATCCAAACCTATTTTTATGTATGTTTGTAATGTCGACCTTAGAGATTATTCCAATGGTTGATGAATGTAATGCTGACCTTGATGTACATTCCAAGGTTGATGAATTGTATAAAAACATGTAATGTAGTTGCGAAAAAGATGTCCTTGTGTGAAATGCAAAGGTAAGTAAAAAGGTCTAAGAAGAGCAGAGCAGAGGAGTTATATTGTGCTTCAATGGAACTAAACCTAGGCATGGAATAGATGCTATCAAACCAGTTCACCAACCCTTGGCAGTGAGCCACCCATTGGTAGTGAGCCACCCCTTGGTAGTGAGTTGATCTTGGCAGTGAGCCTCAACATTTGTAGTGATCATTTTGGGTAGTGAGCCTCTATTTTTTGGTATTGTTATAACATATATATTTTTGTGGGCTAACACCCACCATAGTTTTTCCATTATAGGGTTTTCCATATAAAAATATGGTGTCTCATGTGTCTCATGTGTTATTGTGATGAGCTTCATGTTTTATTCTTTCATGGTTAAATCTTAATAATAGTGATTGGACATTTGATGTGTTCATAAGTGGTTAAAGTTTCAAGACAACTGATTCACCCCCCCTCTCAGTTGTCTTGTACATTTGAACAATTGGTATCAAAGCAAGGTTCCTCAGAAGTAAGCCTAATAGGTTGAGGTTGATCTAGGATGTCTTACAATAAGGAAGCTCCACAATTTAATGGGATGAATTATGCTTTATGGAAGGTATGAATGAAAATCCATCTCCTTTGTCTTGGTTATAGAGTATGGAAAGCAGCAGAGAAAAAGTATACCATGCCTCAGAATGGTTTAACAACTGAAGATGAAATCAAAGAATATGAATTAAATATAAAAGCTAGAGATGCTCTATTAAGTGCCTTGTCTGACACTGAGTTGGTAAAGGTCATGGATCTAGAAACTGCTCATGAAGTTTGGGAAAAACTAAAAAAATTGTATGAAGGAGATGAGTTTGTAAAGAGCACCAAATTGCAAGGCTTGAAAGCGAAATATGAGAGTTTTAAAATGAGTGAAGATGAAAACATAACAGCCTACATGTAAAAGGTTGATGAAATTGTCAATGGAATAAAAGGTATGGGAGGAACTATTGATGAGAAGGAAGTTGTGATGAAAATTCTTAGGTCATTACCTAAGTCCTACAGTCACAAAGTAGCTACAATTGAAGAAGTAATGATTGTGCAAGTAGTCACTAAGGATCCATTGCTTGGAAAGCTTACAGCTTTTGAAATGAGAGAGTTTGGTGATGCTCTACCAAAGATTGAGACTGCTTTCAAAGCTAGCACTTTAGAGAAGATCTCAACAGCTAAGAAGTACAAGGTGGAACCTGATGATGAGCTTGATGAAATTGAAGCAAACTTTGTTGGTATATTGCAAAGAGGTTCTGGTAAGTTCAAAGGTAAATTACCTTTCAAATTTTTTTCATGTAGTAAGGTTGGTCACTATGCTTCTAGGTGTCCTGAGAGAATTGAAAGGAATGGAAAAAGATTTGAGAATAGACCCAGGGTTCCAAAGAAATGCTACTATGTTAGAGATCTTGATGATGAAGGTGTGATAGATGATGAATCTGATGATGCTAGCACTAGTGCAAATGAATTCTTGTCCATTTCAGTTAAAGAAGAACCTATGTCTACTAATCTTGCTTGTTGTGTGAAGGAAGAAAAACTAGTAAAGAAAGTGCTTTGGCCAGTTAGGTTGAGAAAGATAAGGATGAATGGGTTATTGATAGTGGATGTTGACATCACATGACTGGTGATAAAAGTAAGTTTGTAAGTTTGGAAAAGTATGATGGAGGACTGGCTAGGTTTAGAGATGATACAACTGGTAAGATTTGTGGAAAATGATCTATTTCTTTTGAAGGAAAGCACAATACTGATGATGTTCTATATGTGAAGTTTAAAGCACAATCTTTTGAGTGTTGGTCAGATGTGTGACAAAGGTTATGATATGAGATTCAAGGATGATGGATGCAAGATCATGGAGAACACCGGAATGGTGATTGCTAATGGTAAGAAGACTAGAGGTAATATCTATCATTTGAGAGGAACTAATGATTATTGTTTGTTGGCTTAGACTGATGAGAGCTGGTTGTGGTATAGAAGGATGTGTCATATCAATTTTGACAATTTGGTGAAGATAAGTTCTGTACAGGTTGTAAGAGATCTACCTAAACTTGTGAAGCCCACCAACACCATTTGCAAGGAGTGTCAATTTGGGAAACAAACAAGAACAAGTTTCAAAAGAAAAGAACAATTCTTTGCTAGATTGTTGGAGCTAGTACATATAGATTTGTGTGGTCCCACAAGAACAAGAAGTCTGCAAGGTGACATGTATTTTATGTTGCTTATTGATGATTATTCTAGAATGACTTGGGTCACTTTTCTAAAAGAAAAATTTGAAGTCCTAGATAAGTTCAAATCTTTCAAGGTAATGGTTGAGAATGAGTCAGTGTTGAGGATCAAATGCTTAAGGTTTGATAGAGGAGGTGATTTCACATCAAATGAATTCAATATTTTCTATGAAGAACATGGGATAAAGAGATAGTTGTCTTCACCTAGGACTCCTCAATAGAATGGATTTGTTAAAAGAAAGAACATGACAATTCAAGAGGCTACTAGGACTATGTTAAAGGAAGCTAACCTACCAAAAGTGTACTGGAGAGAATCCATAAATACTACTGTGTACATCCTAAACAGAGTTCAAGTCAAAGGTAACAGCTCTAAAACTCCTTGCGAATTATGGTATGGAAGAGTTACTACAGTGAAGTATTTCAAAGTTTTTGGTAGCAAATGTTATATCAGAAGAGAAGAATAACTAGGCAAGTTTGATGCTAGGTGTGATGAAGGAATCTTCCTTGGTTACTCTACTAAGAGTAAGGCCTACTGGTGCTATAACAAGGACTGAAAAAGATCATTGAAAGTGCTAATGTGAAAGTTGATGAAGAAAAGGAAAGAATGTCAAATCTAAGTGGCTATGAATCAGATGAACCTGTGGCTATAGTGAATGAAGAAAAAATTGGACAAGAAGACAGTCAAGATGAAGAAGAGGCTCTGGAAAGTGTTGTTAAGACCCCCAGGTGTGTAAGGATTAATCATTCTGAAGATCATATTATAGGTAACAAAAACAAAGGGGTACTGATAAGGAAAAGAGTTGCAGAAGAACAAGTGAATTACTATTTGCTTTCAAAAGTTGAACCTAAAAATGTTACTGAATCTTGCAATGATGAAAATTGGGTAAAGGCTATGGAAGAAGAACTGATGCAGATAGAGAAAAATCAAACTTAGGAACTAGTTCCTAGACTTGCTGACAAGAATGTGATTGACACCAAATAGGTTTTTAGAAACAAGATGAATGAGAATGGAGAAGTAATAAGGAACAATGCAAGACTGGTATGCAAAGGATATTCTCAAGTTGAAGGGACAAATTTTGAGGAGACCTTTTCTCCTGTGGCAAGGATTGAAGCAATAAGAATATTTTTGGCATTTGTAGCATTCAAAGGTTTCAAAGCATATCAGATGGATGTCAAGTCTACATTCTTAAATGGTGAATTTGAAGAAGAGGTCTACATTGAACAACCAGAAGGATTTTAGTTATCAAATCAAGATAACATGGTGTACATATTGAAGAAGGCCTTGTATGGATTGAAGCAAGCCCCCAGAGCCTAATATGCTAGGTTAGACAAGTATTTGTTATAATTAGGGTTCAGTAAAGGCACTACTAACAACAATCTCTATTTAAAAATCAATGATAATCAAATCCTGATTGTTGAAGTCTTTGTTGATGACACTATCTTTGGAGGAAATGAAGGTATGTGCATGAAGTTTGTAGGAGAAATGCAAAATAAATTTGGATGTCTATGTTTGGTGAAATGAATTTATTTCTAGGTCTACAAATTACTCAATCAAATAAAGGAATCTTCATTTCTCAGTCTAAGTATGTGAAAGAGTTGTTGAAGAAGTTTGGGATGGAGGACTCCAAACCAGTATGTATTCCCATGGTGACTAGCTGCAAGTTGACCAAAACTGATGAATCACCTAAGACTGATCAGAAAAGGTATAGATCTATGATTGGAGGATTACTTTATCTAACTCAAACTAGACCTGATATAATGCATGCAGTATGTCTTGTGGCAATATCTCAAGAAGATCTTAAAGAGTCACATGTGATGGAAGTCAAGAGAATCTTGGGGTATTTGAAAGGCACATCAGATCATGGCTTATGGTATCCAAAGGATAATGATTTCACTCTCAGTGCTTATACAGATGTAGATTGGGCCAAAGATGTTGATAATAGAAAAAGTACAAGTGGAGGTGCTTTCTTCTTGGGTATAGATCAGTTTCATGGCTGAGCAAGAAGCAAGATCCAATCTCTGTGTCTACTACAGAAGTAAAGTACATAGCAGCAACATGTTGTACTCAAGTGTTATGGATGAGGCAAACTTTGAAGGACATAAGAGTTGCATATGAAGATCCAATTGCAATCTTTTGTGACAATACAAATGCTATAAACATTTCAAAGAATCCAGTGATGCACTCAAGAACAAAGCATATATCAATAAGGTATCACTTTTTGAGAGAAAAAGTGATAGAGAATGAAGTAAAGATGAAATATGTGTCCACAAAGGATTATATTGTAGATATTTTCACTAAGCCTCTACCTAAGGATACCTTTGAGTATCTCAGAGAAAAGTTAGGGGTTATTACCCCTCCTGCTCTGAACTAAGATGCATGAGAATGCATTAGTCCAGTGGTGTCCAAAGCCTCATTCTTTGATTTGGATTGATGTTTTGATAGCTACCTCTCAGGGGGAGTAGCAAGTGTCCCTAATAAATAGTAGTAAATGTTACAGTATTAATGAAAGAGCAATTTGATTAGAGCAACAGAGTGCAAGTATGTGCCCTTTGCCATTCATGTTAAAGGGGGGAGAGAAATCATGTGAAAAACTCAGGGGGAGAAAGAGTGAAGATGTGTAAAAATAAAGGGGGAGTATCTTGTCTTGATCATCTTTATAGTTTTTCATATCATATGTTTCCATCAATGACAAAGGGGGAGATTGTTGCAAGTATGTGCCTAATCGGTGTTGTAATTGATGTCAACATATCAGTGTTGTCATTGGTGTCAACTATGCTCTTATTTTGATGCTTTCTTGTAATGAGTTAGATGCTTTGCATTGGCTTATATAAGTGTTGGAGATAATGAGTAAGTGATCCTAATATTGAGTTTGCAAGTGCTTTTGATAAAATCTGCTCCTCCAGTGGAAACAGTGTATAGAAGAGTATCTTTATTTACAAGAGAACAATCCAGAAGATTGCTCCGCATTTCTTGTAGAATGAATATCTTTGTCTATGGAATGGAAGTTATTTAGAGGCATGTCTCAAGATGCTATGTTCTAATTTTGAGTCTCCGATATGAAGATTTGAGTGAGTTATGTTCATCAGAGTGAAAACTACTTTTTTTTGTACATTTGGTTGTGACAGGGAGAATGTATGCTGCTCCGCATTCCTCCGCATTGAAGTTTCATAGTCTGCAATTCTAGAATCAAGTTTGTAATGATGATAAGTACCTTCAACTCCAATGGTTCATGATTTGGTGGTCCGCAAGTGATCTTTTCTTTATGACAGTGGATAACAGTTATGTTCAAGTGCTCTAGATTGAAGAATCTTCTTGACAAAGTGATTAGAGGTTGTACAGATGTTCTTGGTGATTACATTGTGCTTGTGGATGTCTCCTAATCATGTTCCTACCTTTGGATTGGTCCACAAAGAGAAATTTGGATCATGGATGAAGATTGTTCCTAGAAGACTTAGTGTTAACACCAGTCTTGACTGACTTGGTTGTTTTCACTAGTTGCGGAGATACATCAAAGATTGTGGAAGTGTGTTGTGGCATGGAATATTACATTTGAGTCCCAGCTAAGGCATAACATGATCTACAAACATCTTTACCTTAGCAAATTTTGTTTAGGTCCAGACCTATTTCTATGTATGTTTGTAATGTTGACTTTGGAGATTGTTCCAATGGTTGATGATTGTAATGCCAACCTTGATGTACATTCCAAGGTTGATGAATTGTATAAAAACATGTAATGTAGTTGTGAAAAAGATTTCCTTGTGTGATAATGCAAAGATATGTAAAAAGGTGTAAGAAGAGCAGAGCAGAGGAGTTATAATGTGCTTCAATGGAACTAAACCTAGGCATGGAGTAGATACTATCAAATCAGTTCACCAACCCTTGGTAGTGAGCCACCCCTTGGTAGTGAGCCTCAACATTTGTAGTAAGCATTTTGGGCAATGAGCCTCTATTTTTTGGTATTGTTATAACATATATATTTCTGTGGGCTAACACCCACTATGGTTTTTCCTTTATAGGGTTTTCCATGTAAAAATATGGTGTCTCATGTGTTGAATGTGTTATTGTGATGAGCTTCATGTTTTATACTATCATGGTTAAATCTTAATAACAGTGATTGAATATTTGATGTGTTGATAAGTGGTTAAAGTTTTGAGACAATTGATTCACCCCCCAGCTCTCAGTTGTCTTGTACATTTCAACAAAAGGGCCTGATATCTTTTTCTTACAGCAATCCAAAATTGTATAAACTCCCCCTTAATATGTAATTTTTACAACAGTGCTCCCCATAAGATGGAAATGTTGGAAACAAGGTAGATAACTGAGAGGGGAGGGTGAATCAATTGTCTCAATTTTTTCTTACTATTATTTTCTTTTCTTATCTTAATATTCAGTGATATATTAAAACATGAAAGCATAAGTAACCATAAGAATTGAAATGAAATTAACACACATAACACAAAGATTTTTACGTGGAAACCCTGTTAAGGGAAAAACCACGGGGTGACTAACCCAAGATTGTATTCTCTGTTAAAAGAATAAAGGAGTACAAAATGGCACTTACCAGTTAGGGCTCACTGCCCGAGCACACTGCTAACAAGAGGCTCACTACCTACAAGAGACTCACTATCTACAAAACTTATAGAAGATAACCAAGTGTTTGAACTGATGAACAACATTTGTATATGCAAGAGTTTAGTTCTAGTTAGGCTCAGTAGACTGATCTAGCACATTTCATTCTTCCTCTGCTTAGTATCACTCCCTTGTCACATTCTGGGCTTGGATTACTGCCTTCACACTTCTCTCTACTTTTATCCGCACTTAATCCATACACATATCACTACATTCTTTTCAAACTTGAATCCATCGAGTATATATATATATATATATATATATATATATATATTTGCATCAAGGATTGCAATCAACTTTCTAGTCAGCAATAAGAGCACTTAGGATATTTGCAAGATACTGTTCTGTTGGCTAAATTCATACTTGATAGATGATGCGCACCAAAACCTTATGCATAGAAGTCATTACTTAAGTTGGCCAAAATCATATAACACCTCAAGTTACTTGATCAACACATTTGCACATCTAGATTGAGATTTGATACCCTGTTGACTAGTTCTTCCTCTACCTACACTGACTGATACTTAGATGCTCATATCTTTCATATGCTTAGTCACCGGAAACTAAATCTCTAGAATACAATAGTTTAGATACTCCTTACTACTCACCCAAATCTGCAACATGCTGGGTTTCACCATCAAAGAGTTCTGGACCCAATCTGTTGGACCCTGCCATGTGCTTTGTTCTTAATTACTGGATCAACTTATCTTCAACCTGACTTCTGGTATGAGTAATTTATGTACTAGGGATATGAGGGATATACTTTGTTGCCATCAATGACAACACTTATGAATCCTAGTAGTGTCTCTTGCCAACAATCTCCCCCTTTGGCATTGATGGCAACACTTAGTGAAAAATGACTAAGTGTTGATGTAACTCCCCCTTAGCTTGTGCTCCATTTCTCCACACTACTTATCGGTGCTCCCTTAAGACTAGATTCTTCATTTTTCACTGCTCTTTACTCCCATTTTGATATCAATGGAAAAGGCTGGGATCCACAAACCAAAAATGTGCAAAAATTATTATATAAGGCTGCATATGTACATACAATCCATAAGATAAACTTACATATACTTAAGTATATCTGCAAATTTAGTCTTTAATTGTACAATCTCTGTGGCCCAACTTCTCTTCATCCTATCCAAAATGGAGATGTGTCCACTCAACAAAAATGCATATGCTTCTGCCCTCTTCAAATCTGTTGGATCACTAGTCTGGGCTGTACTTAGAGCATCTACCAAGGCATCATGCATTACCTCTAACTTAGGGATGATTATCACTCAGAGTTCACCCATTCTATCCATTATATTCTTCTTCTCCTTAACCAGTTTCTTTATTTCATTTATTATAACAATAGCTTGGCATTCTTGATTCACCAGAGAGGTAGTGAGGGGATCAAAATTCTGAGATAGACTTGACAATTTTCCTTCTTGTTCTTTCATTTTCTTCTCAATGTCTTTTGCCACTTTAGGCTAGGATAAACAAAATTTGTATATGTCCCCACCATCCTTAAGAGCATTTTCAATGCTCTTTATTCCAATTTCTAGGGTTTTTCTATCATTAGTAATTAGTCCTTGTACCTCACTGAATCTTTTTCCCAAGAATTCCTTCCAGACCTTAGTTTCTGCTAATTTTTCTAAAGACTTAAAATGTGTATTAACAAAATTAACTAGGTTCTTCAGATTATCAGATGGAGAGGTAGATGGATACTTCTGATAAGTGGGCATGATTTTCTCTAGCACTCCAAAAGCAATACTTAGCAGCTCACTATCCTCCATATGATATTTTAGGAGTTTTTCTTTGGCTTTGGCCTGAGCAAAAGATGCTATCTTCATTATCTGAACCGAAGAGAGAGAATCCAGATTCAGTGGTCTTTGAATCAACTCAGGTTCATCTAACTCTACAACTTCTTTGTCCAAGAAACTTTGTACTACTTCTATAGTGTCTCTTGTATTCTCAACTTTCTTTTCTTTGGGGACATCTGAACTAATTTGCTTATTACCACCAATAGAATTTATTTCTTCTTTCTGCACTTCCTCTTCCAGAACAGAGGAGTCTAGGGCATTGGTTTGTTCTTTATCATCTTTCTTTAATCCTTCAACATCCATGTTAAAAGGTTCTTCATCAATTTTCTTTAATCCTTCAACATCCATGGCAGAAGGCTCTTCATTTGCTTCCTCTACAATGGGAAGATTAAACCTTTTCAAGGCTCTCTAGAGAATTTCTTTTATCTCATCAACTATTTGGTCAGTTTCTCCAAGCATGAGCTTATTCATTCTGGACTTGCTCCAGAAATCTTCTTTTCTATCTTTAAAAACCATGTCCATTTGTTTTGGAGTGATAGATGGACATAACTATATTACTATCTATTCCCAAATGTCCAAGTCTTTTGCTTTAACATTTTATTTTCTTGACTCTAGTACTTCTTCTAGGCTTTTAGGAATCAAGGAAATTATTTCAATGCAAGCTTTGTTATAGATGTTCAAGTACCTAACAGTTGCTTCCTCAAGAATTCTCTTGTCTGCATCATTATATTCATCATAGAATTCTATTACCGGCTATAGGTTTCCATCCATAGTGACTGCTTTTAATGATGCCTTCAATGGAGAGAGTGGGTCTCTCAACAAATTCTTCTATCTTCTGCTCCTCATCATTCTTTTCATCCTTGGAAGGTTTGTTCTTGGCTTTCTTTAATTCTCTGACCTCCTCATCTAATTGTGTGTCTTCATCATCCTTGAGGCTCACATATGTTCTTGTGGCCTTTGTCTTCTTTCTCTTTTCACCTTTGTCAAATGGTTTTGTTACCAGTTTTGCAGTCTTTGAGCTTTTAGCAGAAACAGGGGCAGAACTCTTGGTAGATCTTGTCTGGGTAGAGGCTTCCATCGGGATGCTTTCTTTCTTTGCTTCTTCCCTTTCCCTTTCTATTCTTTCTCTATTAGCATCTACTACCTCCTTTTTTAAGCCAAACCTCTTAGCAATTTCTTCCACCTCCTTCCTCACTTTTCTTTTTGACTCAGGCTTCCTTAATTCAACATGTATTTTTATGTTTAGCTCATCAAAGGTGCCAAACCTCTCTGCCTCAGTGTCCTTGGGTTGGCTTAACAAGTGTTGAACATGTACCTCCAATATGTTTTCATCAACTTCATAGCCCATGGGTATTATCCATACAGTTCTTGGCTCGACTGCCTCTATTAGGCATTGATCTATGTCAACCATGAAGCAAACTGTGTCCTTGTATTTCTCCACAATTGATTTTGGTATTCTTTCTCTTGCATGCATCATACTCTAGAAATTCCTGAAGTAACCCCAGAGAGCTGTCTTTTGGGCTTGTGCATCACCAAGTCCATACAAATAATCTCTGATTTGAATTGCAAGTGGTCTATCATTTGCCCAGATCAGACCTTTTGATCCTGGTAACTCACTCATGTAATAGAAGAATAAACACAACACTAGATTGCCATACTTGAAGGAATTTTTCTTATCTTTCTTAATCTTCTACAAATTCTCCATTAGTTGATTCAATAGAAGCCCACACAAATCATAATCTGCATTTTCCTTTACCATCTGATATGTAGTATAGATTCTAGTATCAGACACAGAATTTTCCCTACTCGAGTGGTAAATTTTGTAACCAATTACAATTGATGGAAACTTGACATCCAGGATAGTAATATCATCTATAGTCATTGTCCTCTTCTCATATTTTGATCCGGTAGCATCTGTTACGGTTTGATTTTTTACAGATTTGAGTGCAGGCAACCCACCAGTTGAGTGCAATCTAGTTACAGCCCTGATGGCATATTTGGTTATCTTGAAAGGACTCATTAACCACATAAAGTTATCATGCATCCTACTTAACACATACCAGACCCATTCATCCTCTGCAAAAGACAGGAAATGTATGCAATGTGCAAAGTGCTTGTCTCTTAGGGCCTTGAATTCTGGTTTGAGATCAAAGTTCTCATCTCTTAACTGTTTGCGGTATATTTCCATCAATTCTAAGTCTCCAAAGTCTTCAATGTTTGCATGAATGTAAACCCTAATATCTTCTACATGCAAAACACCATACAGGATTTGGGAAAACGCACCCAAGGGATCAACTTCTATAGATTTGTGAGGGCGTTTCTTGAATTTAGGTCTCAGCCTCTCACTGACATTCACAACCATGGGAGTAGCCATTCTAACAATGAAATTTGGAGAAATTTTGTAAAGAAATACCTTTTTTGCCTTAGGGTTTGTTGCAACTATTGGAGCAAATTTCTACTTGATTTTGATCTTCAATTTCAACTTTAATAATCTACAGGATCTCTTCTCAGAGCTCTTCTCTCTTCTTCATGAGTGCAAATGATGAATGGAAATCCTTTTATCCTTGCACAAAAACCTAATTCCTTGTTGCAATAAATGCACATTTTAAGTCATCTGGCCAGCTTGTTTTGAGTGAATTTCTCATGAATCATTGTACAAATCTTCAAATTATCATCTAAGTGAGTTGACAACATAACTTTATCCTTTCAAAACATGCCTCTAAATCCATAGACCATAAAATTGCATTTTCAGATCATACCGGTTCTGTTTGTGTAAATTTGTTTTACTGGATAGCTGTCAGAACCGGACCTACTCACAACTTCTTCAAATCTATAAGCGGATTTCTCAACTTCTTAACTAAATGAATTTTAGATGAACCTCCAAGAAGCCCTTTTAATCTTTAACCTCTGATTCTTACTTAATGTGTTGAATTCAGGCACTTACTAGCTGGCTGGGAGAATTTTGATCTTCTTTGCAGTTCCCCCTAAGCTAGAGCTCACCTTTTAATTTCTGGAAGAGTTACCATCACCGAATTCTAGTGCGGACTCATCACCAAGGTTCATCACACTCTTCTTTACTCAAGTTTTTCTCATCTCCTTCTGAATCTCATTTGCATTCACTTTACCTTTGCCTTTGTCTTGTTTCTGATCATGTTTCACCAGACCTTTTCTATCATAATTTCTGCTTCTGTAGAATCTAGCTATATGACCGGATTTATTGCAATTGTAAAACACAACATTTTCTTTCATGTTTGATTGATATCCTCTTGATCTGCACTGATTATCCATATGCCCCATTCTATTGCATGTAAAACATCTACCATTGAAAAAATTGTTCATTTGCATATTTCTACATTCATGAGATTTGTGACCATACCTTTTGTAATTAAAACATTGACTAGAGAAGGATGGATTATTTTGATTCATTCTATTCCTGCACTGAGTTGCTTTATGACCAAATTTGTTGTAATTGAAGCATTTTCTATTGAACGATGGATATCTTTGAGCATTTGGTTGCCTTACCAGAGGTCTTCTAGGCTTGTTTCTTTGTCTTCCTAGTCCAAAGTTCTTTTGACCAGATCAAGAGCTTTCACCTTTCTCATATCCCAAGCCATGCTGATCATCTACCCTCTTTTGACTTTCAACAAGAACTTCAAGTTGGGCTAAGCTTATCTTGAATTTTTCTTTGTATTCATTTGTAGTTTGAAGATCTTGTTTAAGAGTGTCAATCTGGCTCTCAAGTTCTTCTTCATTGTATCTAGTTTCTTCAAGATCAGATTCAAGATGTCTGATTATTCTATCCATTTTGTGGCAGTCCTCTATTTTCTCCTTGAGGGATTGTTTTAAGTTATCTTCATTCTTTCTCTTCTCTTCAATTTCTTGGGTGAATTTCATAACCCCTAATTCCATTTCATGTCCTATCATAATAACTTCTTTTGACAGCTTCTCACATAGCTTAGTTTTCTCATTCAAATCCTCATTAGTATTATTGGCTTCATTCTGGATTGCTAACTTCTAAAGTAGTTCCTTTCTCTTTTTCATAGAATCACTAAGTTTTTCTTTCAGCTCATTGATGAAATCATCAACTTCCTTGAGTCGCTCTCTCAAATTATTAACCTCAAACTGGGATTGTTCAATATCATCTAGGGCAAACTAAAGTTGTTCTTTCATACCATATGAATCTATTGAGATTCCCAAATTTTCCTCAAGCTGTTAGGCTTTTTCTGAGGAACTCGGCTCTAATACCAATTGTTGGAAACATGGCAGATAACTGAGGGGGGGTGAATCAATTATCTCAAATTTTTCTTACTTTTATTTTATTTTCTTATCTTAATATTTAGTGATATATCAAAACATGAAAGTATAAGCAACCATAAAAACTGAAATGAAATTAACACACAACACAAGGATTTTTACGTGGAAACCCTGTTAAGGGAAAAACCACGGGGTGACTAACCCAAGATTGTATTCTCTGTTAAAAGAATAAAGGAGTACAAAATGGCACTTGCCAGTTCGGGCTCACTTCCCGAGCACACTTCTCACAAGAGGCTCACTGCCTACAAGAGACTCACTATCTATAGAACTTACAAAAGATAACCAAGTGTTTGAACTGATGAACAACATCTGTATATGCAAGATTTTAGTTCTGGTTAGGCTCAATATACTGTCTTGCACATTTCATTCTTCCTCTCCTTAGTATCACTCCCTTGTCACATTTCAAGATTGGATTACTACCTTCACACTTCTCTCTATTTTTTTCCACACTTAATCCATACACATATCACTACATTCTTTTCAAGCTTGAATCCATCAGGTATATATATATATATATATATATATATATATATATATATCCGCATCAAGGATTTCAATCAACTTTCTAGTTAGCAACAAGAACACTTAGGATATTTGCAAGATACTATTTTGTTGGCTAAATTCATTCTTGATAGATGATGCACACCAAAACCTTAGGCATAGAAGTCATTACTTAAGTCAACCAAAATCATATAACACCTCAAGTTACTTGATCAACACCTTTTGCACATCCGGATTGAGGTTTGATACCTTGTTGACCAGTTCTTCCTCTACCTGCACTGACTAATACTCAGATGCTCATATCTTTCATATGCTTAGTCACTGAAAACTAAATCTTTGGAATACAATAGTTCAGATACTCACTACTCACCCAAATCTGCAACACACTGGGTTTCACCATTAGAGAGTTCTAGACCCAATCTATCAAACCCTGCCATATGCTCTGTTCTTGATTACTGGATCAACTTATCTTCAAACTGACTTCCAGTATGAGTAATTTATGTATTGTGGATATGAGGGGTATACTTTGTTGCCATTAATGACAACACTTATGAATCCTAGCAATGTCTCTTACCAACAGGAAATCCTTTAAAATTTGATGCTATGTACACTATTGTCCTTTGCAAGTTTATGTTGGGAATTAAGGTGTCTCAACCTTGGTAATTCCTTACATTTGTAATGTTTGCATTTATTATTTAATTGCTTATGTTGTAAATATTTGTAAATTCCATATTGTCATATTGTAGGATGTGGCATAGTGATGTGTCGATCCTACATGGAATATGACAACTTGTAATTTTGTCCTCACATGAGGAGATAGGCATCCTACTTTGTGGTAGGAGCATTTTACCATGTGTTGGCATCTTCCATGTTGTGTAAGGGAATATTGACCGAAATGGTTATGATGGATTCCTATGACAGAATCTATGACATGTAAGAGTCAAAAATAGAAGTTTGTAAGACAGGTGATGACATGTGTCATGAAGCATCTTTGAATAAGGCATATTTGGGTGCCTCAAGGTGGAATATGACATGTTGTAAGAGAATATTCTATTTATAGGATGTGTATGATAGATTCTCTTACAGCTGTAAGTTGTAACCGCTATGACAGATGCTATGATGGCCGTAAGTGTCATAAGAGCATCTGTCATAGCCCATTTTGAAAATAGGTGACCTCTTTGGGATGGGAGCTATGGACAAGTGTCAAGAACATTCTACAATTTTGACCAAGTGTCCTTAGGTGTAGGTTTTGGTCCATGAAGCCATGTTGGATGCCTATTCCAAGATAGGTCCAATATTGCCTTGTATTTTCTATATAAACAGGTGCTTGGAGATGGATTTTGTATCACAGGTTTATAGGTATTGTTATGCTGCCGGATTGACTTTAGAAACGAGTGTCAAAGACCATTCAAGCTTGCATTGCAAGTGTATTGTAAAAAACTTTCAGATTTGTTAATACATTGTGCAGGTTTCTGAGTGTGGGGTTTTTCACCCGATAAGGGTTTTCCCCACCGTAAATATTTGTCTCTCTTCTTCTGTCTTCTTTCTAGTTCATGTGTATTGCTGTAGTAACTCTGTTAGATGTTGTATGTTGTTGTAGTGACAAGGAATAAATTGAATTTGTATAGCCCTCCCCTTATTAGATTAGTGTAGGAAACAATTTCCGCACACCTAGCTTCCTTTTAGTTGGTATCAAAGCCTAGCCAGTTTTAGTCTTAGTTGTTGGGCAGTGGTTTTTTTAGCTGATCTTAAGTTAAGTGGGAGTCTGTGTAGAGTATTCTAATTTCTATTGCAGCAAGGAGATGGCAAGCACATCAGGAGGGTTTGAAGTGGAGAAGTTCAATGGCAATAATTTTGAGCTGTGGAAGCTCAAGATGGAAGACATGCCTGTTGACCAAGACCTTTGGGAAAGTGTTAATGGAACTAAACCAGCTGCAATGTCACAAGATGAGTGGGATCTCAAGGATCAAAAGACTAAGGGTCTCATAAGACTTAGTCTTGCTTATTCTATGTTGTTAAATGTCCATGAGGAGACTACTGCAAAACTACTTTGGAAGAAGTTGGGAGATGTGTATCAAGCAAAATCCCTAGTTAATAAACTTTTTCTAAGAAAGAAGTATTCTTTTCAAATGGAGGATGGAGGATCTATTGCTAAACATATGACTACTTTTAACATGTTGGTTGCACAATTGACATCTATTAGTGTAAAGATGGAGGAGGAGGATCGATGTATGACCTTGCTTTGTTCCTTGCTGGACTCATGGGATCATCTTGTCATGGCTATTGGAAGCACCACATCCACATTCAAAATGGAAGAAGTGGTCTCTTTGATGTTGTCTGAAGAGATGCGGAGAAAGTCTTCTGAGGCAGCTAAAGAGGCCCTTGTAGTTTGTGGAAGACCTAAGGAGAAAGGGAAGAAGAAGGACAAGAAAGCTGAGAAGGGTAGATCCAAATCCCGTGGGAGATCCAAATCTCCTAGAAAGTCCAAGGCTCTTTGTTGGAACTGTGGCAAAACTGGGCATTTCTGAAAGGAATGTAAAAAGGAGAAGAAGAAGAAGAAGAAAGGTCCTGATTCAAATTTTGATAAGTCACAAGATGACGGTGATGCTTTCATCGCAGCCCTGGCAACCCATGCATCTGATGATGTGTGGTTGATCAACTCTGGTGCATCATTGCACATGACCTCGCATCGAGA
This sequence comes from Cunninghamia lanceolata, assembly GCA_027924645.1. Taxonomy (NCBI): domain Eukaryota; kingdom Viridiplantae; phylum Streptophyta; class Pinopsida; order Cupressales; family Cupressaceae; genus Cunninghamia; species Cunninghamia lanceolata. The sequence goes on along the minus strand of BSBN01000391.1, from coordinate 37,564,974 downwards.
CTGGTTCACTAAGTATGAGGAGTTCGATGGTGGAAAGGTGTATTTGGGTGATGACTCTCATCTAAAGATTGTTGGTCGTGGAAGAGTCTCTATCCGATTCCTTGATGGTCCAGTGAAGGGGATCTCTGGGGTTATGCACATCCCAGGCTTAGCATGAAACCTACTTTCTATAAGTAGTTTGAATGATGCAGGTGTGCAGGTTGTCTTTTCGAAAGAAGGATGCAATATGACTAGAGGAGCTATGGTGCATGCTAAGGGTACTAGGAGAGGTACTCTGTTTCAGCTGGAAGCATGCATTTCACAATGCAATAGTTCTTCTAACTCAAGGAAGAGGGTAGTAGTCACTTCATCCCCACCATTTGAACGAGCGGTGAAGAAATCTGTTGTTTCTAGTCTCAATGGTTGTAATCATGCATTGGAAGTTAAACTTCCTGCTAAAAAGACAATGTTATGGCATAAGAGATTTGGCCACATTGGTGAGAAGGGTCTACGTACCCTAAAAAATAAGAACCTCGTTGAGGGGTTAGATGATTGTAATCTTGAGTTCAACTTTTGCGAACATTGTATTTATGGAAAACAAACCATGTTTAGCTTTACTCAAGTTCTCATAAGTCTTCTGGTGTGTTGGACCTTATCTGTTCTGATGTGTTTGGTCCTGTTAATGTTCCTTCATTATCAAAATCTATATACTTTGTATCTTTTATAGATGATTACAGTAGAAGGACATGGATTTATTTTCTCAGAAGCAAATCTGAAGTCTATAGCAAGTTTAAGGAGTTTAAGGCCTTTGCTGAAAATTAGACTGGTAAAAAGATTAAATATTTGAGAACTGACAATGGTGGTGAGTTCTATTCTATAGAATTTGATAAGTATTGCAAGGAACTTGGGATTGAAAGACATAAGACAAATCCATACACCTTGCAGAAAAATGGAGTTGTAGAAAGGATGAACAGGACATTGATGGAGAAGGCTAGGAGTATGCTTAGTGGAGCTGGTCTAGAACAAAAAATTTGGGCTAAAGCTATTGCCACTACTTTCTATCTAGTAAACAAATCTCCTACATCAGCTCTTGTTGGAAAGACACCCATTGAGGTGCGGTCTAGTAGAAAGCCTTCAATAAGGCATCTTCATGTTTTTGGTTGTGAGGCATATGCACATGTGCCTAGGGAGAAGCGGTCAAAGTTGGAGAACAAGGCTATTAAGTGTATCTCCATTGGCTATGGTGTCGGTGTGAAAGGATGCAAGATTTGGGACCTCGTGGCTGAAAGAGTGTTGTATAGAAGAAGTGTCATATTTAGAGAGCTTACACCTTCTTCCACTATTTTGTAGCCAGAAGAAATAGTAAAGAAAGATGATGTTGTTCAGTTTCTTGCTACCCCTGAGAAGACTGAACAAAAAGATAATGTTGGACCTGATGATGAGGAGAGCTCTGGCAGTTCTAAAAGCTTAGATGAAGAAGTTGAACCCCAACCTCAGCTCTTGATGAGGTCTACATGGATAAGAAAGCAACCTGAAAGGTTTGGTTTTACATTGCTTGATTCTAGTTGTGCTTATGCTTTGGTTACTAATAGTGATGAAACTAGAACTGTATCAGAGGCTATGGACATGAAAGATATAGGTTCCTAGAAGGAGGCCATGGAGGATGAAATGGCTTCTTTAAAAAAGAATCAAACCTGGGACTTGGTGCCTTTGCCTCCTGGACGGAAACCCATTGGATGCAAATGGGTGTTCAAGAAGAAATTTGGTGTAGATGGCAGTATTGAGAAGTATAAGGCCAAATTGGTTGCGAAGGGGTATTCACAAGTGGAGGGTATAGATTATGGTGAGATCTCTCTTGTTGCAAAGCTGACATCCATTCGATTCCTATTGTCTCTCGTAGTAGCTTATGACTTAGAGGTAGAACAGATGGATGTGAAGACAACTTTCCTTCATGGTGACTAGGAGGAAGAAATCTACATGTCACAGCTAGAGCATTACATGGTGAAAGGTAAATAAAATTTGGTTTGCAAACTCAAAAAGTCTTTGTATGGTTTGAAGCAATCCCCTAGGAGATTGTACTTGAAGTTTGATTCCTTTGTGTTGTCAATTAGATTTGTGAGATCAAAATCGGATCACTATGTGTATTATAAGTTTGATGGTGATCGTATTCTCATTGTTGCACTATATGTTGATGATATGTTGCTCATTCGGAAGGGTAACAATATGATTTCTAATTTTAAATCTCAGTTGTCAACACAGTTTGAAATGAAAGATTTAGGGGCAGCTAGGCACATTCTAGGAATGGAAACTGAAAGAGATAGAACCAACAAAAAACTTTGGTTAAGCCAGAGTAAGTATGTGAAGACCGTGTTGGACAGGTTTAGCATGGTAGATTGTAGACCATTGTGTGTTCCCATTTCTTTGGGGACAAAGTTATCTATTGAGGATTGTCTAAAATCTCCTAGTGAGGTGGAGGACATGAGCAGAGTACCTTATGCTAGTGTTGTTGGTAGTTTGATGTATGCCATGGTTTGCACAAGACCAGACATTGCCCAAGTAGTGGGAGTCCTTAGTTGATTTATGGCTAATCCTAGATGAGTTCATTGGGATGTAGTTAAGCGAGTGTTTAGATATTTGAGGGGTACTTTCGAGTATTCCATTTGCTATCATGGTAATGTTTTAGGACCTCTGCATTCTATTGATATTCATGGATTTGTGGATTCAGATTGGGCATGTGACATTGACAGCAGGAGATCCACCAGTGCTTATGTGTTTACACTGTTTGGTGGTGCTATTAGTTGGATGAGTAAGTGACAACCTATTTTTGCTTTGTCCATGACATAAACTGAGTATATGGTAGCAACTCATGCTTGTAAGGAAGCCATTTGGATTAAGAGATGGTGTTAAGATATTGGTGTTGATGCAGGTCAGATCATGATTAGTTGTGACAGTCAAAGTGCAATTTACCTTGCGAAGAATCCAACTTTCCATGCTAGAACAAAGCACATTAATGTTCAGTTTCACTTCGTGCAAGACATGGTTGAGGATGTAAAGGTAAATTTGGAGAAGGTAGATACTTTGAAGAATGTTAGATGCATTGACGAAACCAGTGGGCACAGAGAAGTTCAGATGGTGTTTAGAGTCTATGGGCCTCTCAACCTGTAGTAGTTAAATCTTGTTTTTCTATTGGCTCTTACAAGGTGTTCAAAAAGTGGGAGAATGTTGGGAATTAAGGTGTCTCAACCTTGGTAATTCCTTACATTTGTAATGTTTGCATTTATTATTTAATTGCCTATGTTGTAAATATTTGTAAATTCCATATTGTCATATTGTGGGATGTGGCACGGTGATGTATCGATCTTACATAGAATATGACAACTTGTAATTTTGTCCTCACATGATGAGATAGGCATACCACTTTGTGGTAGAAGCATTTTCTATGTGTCGGCATCTTCCATGTTGTGTAAGGGAATATTGACCGAAATGGTTATGACGGATTCCTATGACAAAATCTATGACATGTAAGAGTCAGAAATAGAAGTTTGTAAGACAGGTGATGACATGTGTCATGAAGTATCTTTGAATACGGCATATTTGGGTGCCCCAAGGTGGAATATGACATGTTGTAAGAGAATATGCTATATATAACATGTGTATGACAGATTCTCTTACAGCTGTAAGTTGTAACCGCTATGACAGATTCTATGACGGTCGTAAGTGTCGTAAAAGCATCTATCATAGCCCATTTTGGAAATAGGTGACCTCTTTGGGATGGGAGTTGTGGACAAATGTTAGGCACATTCTACAATGTTGACCAAGTGTCTTTAGACATGGGTTTTGGTGCATGAAGCCATGTTGGACACCCATTCCAAGATAGGTCCAATATTGCCTTGTATTTCCTAAATAAACAGGGGCTTGGAGATGGAGTTTGTATCACAGGTTTACAGGTATTGTTATGTTGCCAGATTGACTCCAGACACGAGTGTCGAAGGCCATTGAAGCTTGCATTGCAAGTGTATTGTAAACAACTTTTAGATTTGTTAATACATTGTGCAAGTTTCTGAGTGTGGGGTTTTTCACCCGATAAGGGTTTTCTCCACCGTAAATCTTTGTCCCTCTTCTTCTGTCTTCTTTCTGGTTCTTGTGTATTGTTGTAGTAACTCTGTTAGATGTTGTATGTTGCTGTAGTGATAAGAAATAAATTGAATTTGTATAGCTCTCCCCTCATTAGTGTGTATGAGGAAAATTGACTAAATCAAACTAATTAAATCAAAAGCCCAATAACATAAAGAGAACTGATCTAACTAAAAGCCATTGCAAATAAATCAATAAAACATGAAAGCTTTTGCTGAGATTTGTATTGTTCCCTTTGGATGAATGTGGATTGCTCAATTATCGTTGCGAAACCATTGTTGCAACAAGCAAGTAGAGTGCTCAAAGATCAATGTTAAGAGATCGTGAAGTTGCTCAATTGATGCGATGTATGCTCAAAGCACTGTTAAGTATGCCTGAGAATAAGTGATCGAAGAGGAATTGTGAAGGAGATGTGGGGGGTTTATATAGGTTTCAATAGAGATCGATCAACAGTCCAGATGATTCAGAAGAATCAACGGAGGAGAACAGTTGAGGAACGTGCAACGAATGAGAAAAAGACATGTGTCTTGCTTTCTTTTGCATGAGAGGAATTATTAAGAATAGAAGAATGAGTTAACTGAAGAGATAAATCAATTAAAAGAATATAACAATCAGTTAAGTGATTTAAAACAAGAAGGGATTTGCATGAGAATAAGAAGATATTTTGCTTTATTAAATATTAGAAATATTTAATTGCATGAGCAAGAAAGCTTGAGTTATATTAGAGAACTCAATTTAGAAGAAAAAGCAATTTAAATAAATATTTGATTTATTTAAATTTAGAGAAGACATTATTGGAAGAAGTAACTAAATAATTGGAATTATTTAATTTAGAAGATCTGAAAGAAAATTAAATAAATAAATTTATTTAATTGTTGTGCATGATTTTGGAAGAATGATTTTGATTTAATTAAATAATTTAAGAATTATTTAATTGTAGATAAGAGGGAATTTGTGGTGAATTAATTAAATAATGGGATTTATTTAATTAATGTGGATCTGAAATTTGAAAGGAGGATAATGATCTAATTAAATAATTAAAATTATTTAATTGTGGAAGAATAACAAAGGAATTAAATTTAATTAATTAAATAAAGAGAATTTATTCAATTAATGTTGAATTAATGTGATGTAGAAGAATTTGGTGATTTTGGTGAAATTAATTAAATAATTAGATTATTTAATTAACGTTTGAAATGCAGGTGATTTAGATAGATTTGATGAAATGCAAGTGATGTGACAGCTTGGTCATTTTAGGGTGTCTACAATTAGATTGGTGTAGGAAGTGATTTCTGCACACCTAGCTTCCTTTCAATTTATATACATTAAAAAATTATCTTATTTACATTTACACTTACAACTCATTTGGAAGGTAGAATGGTCTTGTAGATTACCTTGAGTTGTGTAAGAGTGGATGCCCAAATGGCACTTTATGAGGAAAGAATATGATTTTGACAGTCACATTGTATGTATAAGTCCTCAACTTCCTCTATACTACTTGGGATCTTCATCTTTTCATCAACTTTCTCAGCTGCCCCTAGCATCCTGGTCAATGAAGAAAGTCTTAAGTTCACTGCTTCCCTCAGCTGACCAAATTATTTCTACAATTATTCTCTCTAGTCCTAAAGTTTTGATAACTATGCATGAAGATTTTCTAGTTGAGCCCTTGTTGCTCCATCTTTGTCATCAGACAAATCATATACTCCATCCATTTGAATGATTTGTACCTCAATGGTGTCAATTTGAGCTTTGATATTCTTATTGGAACTTGGCCATTTTAGGGAGAATGGATACAATGTTATGGTTTCATCAATGCAATCTTTAAGCTTCTTCAATTTTTCTTTCATTTTATTATGTGCATTAGCACATTTATCAATTATCTTAGCCAACCTTTTATCATTTACCTTCCTTACTACCTCTTGCTCTACTTTGTGCTCAACATAGGAAGAATGGTCTTTGAAAGAATCCATTAGTAGCTTGAGTTTTTGCTCCAAAGGAAGAGAGATATCAATGGTTACCTCTGGTAACCCCTCTTGGATCATCTTCACAGCATCCTCAACAACACTAGTCTTCTTCAAATTTTCTTGTAGAAATTTTTTTCTTGTTGACACATGCAATATATCACCAAGTTGTAGTTTGTGAAGGGGTGAAATGTTTGACAGATCAATTTGCCCTTCATGTGTGGGAATCTGAAGAAGTTGAGGAGTAATCATAGGTTGAAATTGTATTTGCAAATCCGATAGGTCTTTGAATGAATCAGTCCCTAAGGAATGTTGGGAATTAAGGTGTCTCAACCTTGGTAATTCTTAGCATTAATTATTTGATTATGTATTTATTTATTTGCCTATGATGTAATTTGTGTTGCACATCCTATTTTGTCATTTAGTGTGAAGTGGCATAGTGTGTTGTCACTCCACTTGTAATGTGACTAGGATGGTCAACTCATCCCATGTGGATATAGGCATCCCATATTATGGTAGAGGTTTTCTACCATGTGTTGACATCTTGTGTAGTGTGTAATGAGTTATGACACATAAGTGTTATGACAGATTCTTATGACAGATTTTATGATGCGTAAGAGTCAAGAATAGAATATTCTATGATAGGTGAAGACATGTGTAAAAGAATATCTTTGAGGAAGGCATCTTTGGATGCCCAAGGTGGGTTATGACATGTTTTAAGAGGAATATGCTATTTTTAGTCAGTTTATGATAGATTCTCTTACAGTTGTAAGTGTTGTCAGTTATGACAGATTCTATGACAGCTGTAAGGTACGTAAGAGAATCTGTCATAGTCTATCTTGGGACTAGGCACCCACATTCTGATGGGGTATTGTGACAAGTGTCAAATCCATGTTGTAATGTTGGACAAGTGTCCTTAGGTATAGGTTTTGGGCCATGAGGCCAAGTTGGACGCCCATATCTAGAAGCTTCCTATTTTTCCTTGTAAACTCTATATAAACAGGTTTTTCGATGGGAGATGCATACAGTGATTGAAAGGTACTATTATCTTGCTAGAATATCTCTAGATACAGGTGTCGAAGACTCCTAAAAGAGCATTGGCTCTAAAACAATATTCTAATCTGCATTGTTTACTCTAATACATTTGAGTTGTGTTTTAGAGTGTGGATTTTTTCTCCTGAAAGGGTTTTCCCCATGATATATCTTGTCTCTCTCTCTTTTCTGTCTACATTCTATGTGTGTGTGTATTGCTATAATATCTCTATTGTTGTGTTAACATCACTATAACTGTAAAAATTGAAAAGAATTTACATACTACTTCCCTCATTAGATTAGCGTAGGAAGCATTTTCATCACACCTTGCTTCCTTTCAGTTGGTATTAAAGTCTGGACAATTTTTCTCCTAGCTGCTAGGTAGAAGTTTTTTGTATTAATCTTAGATTGAGTGGGAGTCTGTGCAGAGTATTTTGTAATCTTGTTGCAGGAAGGAGATGGCAGACACATCTGAAAGAGTAGAGGTGGAGAAGTTTAATGGCACCAATTTTGAGTTGTGGAAACTTAAAATGGAAGACATGCTTGTTGATAGAGACCTATGGGAAATAATTTTTGGTATAAAACCTACATCAATGTCTCAAGTTGATTGAGATATCAAGGATCAGAAAGCTAAGGGTCTTGTGAGACTCTGTCTAGCTGACTCTTTCCTATTGAATGTCCATGAGGAGAAGGCCATAAAAGAACTTTAGAACAAGCTATTCCTGAGAAAGAAGCTATATTATCTGAGGATGGAGGATGGAGGATCCATTGCAGATCACTTGAATGCCTTTAACATGGCTAGTTGCATAATTGACATCCGTTGGTGTGAACATGGAGGTGAAGGATCACTATATGACCTTGCTTTGTTCCTTGCTGGACTCGTGGGATCATCTTGTAATGGACATCAGAAGCACTACAACCACTTTCAAAATGGATGAGGTAGTGTCTTCACTATTATCTAAAGAGATGTGGAGAAAGTCACCTGATTCAGCCAAAGAGGCTCTTGTGGTTCATGCAAGATCCAAGGAGAAAGGGAAGAAGAAGGACAAGAAAGATGAGAAGGGTAGATCCAAATCTCATGGGAGATCAAAATCTCTTGGAAAGTCCAAGGCACTATGTTGGAACTATGGAAAAACTAGGCATTTCTAAAAGGAGTGTAAGGAGGAGAAGAAGAAAAAGAAGAAGAATGTCCTAGATTTAGATTCTGACAAGTCACAAGATGATGGTGATGCTTTCATTGTAGCCTTGGCGACCCATGCATCTGATGATGTGTGGCTGATTGATTCTAGTGCCTCTTTTCACATGACCTCACATCAAGACTAGTTTACAAAGTATGAAGAGTTTGATGGTGGAAGAGTGTACCTAGGTGATAATTCTCATCTGAAGATAGTTGGTCATGGAAGAGTCACACTCTGATTCCCTCATGGATGAGTGAAGGGGATCTCTAGGGTTATGCACATCCCAGGTTTGGCATGGAACCTAATTTCTGTAAGTAAATTGAATGATGCAGGTGTGTATGTTGTCTTCTCAAAAGAAGGATGCAAGATGACTAGAGGAGCTATGGTGCTTGCAAAGGGTACTCAGACAGGTACTTTGTTTAAGCTGGAGACATGCACTTCATTATGTAATAGTTCTTCTAACTCAAAGACAAGAGCTGTAGTCACTTCATCTCCACCATTGGAACCAACAACGAAAAGATCTATTGTATCAACTTCTAATAGTAGTGCATTTTGGGTACCTAAGAGTGCTCATGCTTTGAAAGTTAGACTTCCTGATCAGAAAACAATGTTATGGCATAAGAGACTTGGTCACATTGGTGACAAGGGTCTTAGAGACCTAAAAAATAAAAACATCATTGAGGGGTTAGATGATTGTAATCTCGATTTCAACTTTTGTGAACATTGTATATATGGAAAGCAAAACCATGTTTAGTTTTACTCGAGTTCTCATAAGTCTTCTGGTGTGTTGGATCTTATTCATTCTGATGTGTTTGGTCTAGTTAATGTTCCTTTGATCTCTAAATTTGTATATTTTGTATCATTCATACATGATTATAGTAGAAGGACATGGATTTATTTTCTTAGAAGCAAATCTAAAGTCTTTAGTTGGTTCAAAGAGTTTAAATATTTTGTTGAGAATCAGACTAGTAAAAAGATTAAGTGTTTGAGAACTGACAATGGTGGTGAGTTTTGTTTGGTAGAGTTCATTAAGTTCTATAAAGAACATGGGATTAAAAGACATAAGACAACTCCATACACCCTACAGAAAAATGGAGTTGCAGAGAGGATGAACAGGACACTGATGGAGAAGGCTAGGCTAGGAATATACTTAGTGGAGCTAGCCTTGAACAAAAGTTTTGGGCTAAAGTTGTAGCCATTGCTTGCTACCTGGTAAATAGGTCTCCTACCTCAGCTCTTGTTGGTAAGACACCCATGGAGGTGTGGTCTGGTAAGAAGCCTCCAATAAGACATATTCATGTTTTTGGTTCTGATGCATATGCTCATGTGCCTGGGGAGAAGAGGTCAAAATTGGAGAACAAGGTTGTTAAGTGTATCTTCATTGGCTATGGTGTTGGTGTGAAAGGATACAAGCTTTGGGATCCCGTGGCTGAAAAAGTGTTGTATACCAGAAATGTTATTTTCAGAGAGCTAACACCTTCTCCTTTTGTTCTACAGCTAGAAGAGAAAGAAAAGAAAGAGGATGTGGTTCAGTTTTCTTCTACCCCTGAGAAGACTGAACCGAAAGATCCTATGAGACTTGATGATGAGAAGAGCTCTAGTAGATTTGAAAGCTTGGAAGAAGAAGCAGAACCTCAACCTTAGCCTTTGAAGAGGTCTACATGAACAAGTAAGTAACCTGATAGGTTTGGATATTCATTGCTAGATTCTAGTTGTGCTTTTTCCTTGATTACTAACATTGATGAGCCTAGAACTGTGACAGAGGCTCTGGGCATGAAAGATACAAGTTCCTGGAAGGAGGCCATGGAAGATGAGATGGCTTCTTTGGAGAAGAATAAAACTTGGAACTTGGTGCCTTTGCCTAAAGGATGGAAACCTATTAGTTGTAAATGGGTGTTCAAGAAGAAATTTGGTGCAGATGGTAGTGTTGAGAAGTACAAGGCCAAAATGGTTGCGAAGGGGTATTCACAAGTGGAGGGAATTAATTATGGTGAGATTTTCTCTCCCATTGCAAAGTTGACATCTATTAGGTTCCTATTATCTCTTGCAGCAACTTATGACTTAGAAGTTGATCAAATGGATGTGAAGACAATATTCCTTCATGGTGATTTGGAGGAAGAGATTTATATGTCACAGCTAGAGCATTACATAGAAAAAGGTAAAGAAAATTTGGTTTGCAACTTAAAGAATTCTTTGTATGGTTTGAAGCAATCTCCTAGGATGTGGTACATGAAATTTGATGCCTTTGTGTTGTCTATTGGATTTTTGAGATCGAAATTAGATCATTGTGGGTATTACAAGTTTGACAATGATCATATTCTCATTATAGCATTGTATGCTGATGATATGTTGCTGATTGGGAATGGTAAGAATATGATTTCTTATTTGAAGTCTCAGTTGTTAGCACAGTTTGAGAAGAAAAAATTAGGGGCAGCCAGGTACATTCTGGGAATGGAAATTAGAAGAGACAGAGCAAACATAAAACTTTGGTTAAGCTAGAGTAAGTATGTGAAGACCATGTTGGAGAGATTTAGCATGGCAGATTGTAGACCATTGAGTGTTCCTATTTCTTTGGGGACAAAGTTATCTTTTAATGATTGTCCAAAGTCTCCTTTTGAGATGGAGGATATGAGTAGTGTACCTTATGCTATGGTTTGTACTAGACTAGACATTGCCCAATCAGTGGGAGTCCTTAGTCGGTTTATGGCTAATATTGGATGGGTACATTGGGCTACAGTGAAGAGATTGTTTAAATATTTGCGGAGTACTTCTGAGTATTCCCTATGTTATCATGGTCATCCTACAGGACCTCCACATTCTGTAAGTATTCATGGATTCTGATTGGGCAGGTGACATTGACAACAAGAGATCCACCAATGCTTATGTGTTTACTATGTTTGGTGGTGCAATCAGTTGGATGAGTAAGCGGCAACCTGTGGTCACTGTATCCATGACAGAAGCTGAATATGGTAGCTACTCATGCTTGTAAGGAATCCATTTGGATTAAGAGGTTATGTTCAGATATTGGTGTTGATGCAGGACAAATTACTATTTGTTGTGATAGTCAGAGTGTGATTTTCTTAGGAAAGAATCCTACTTTCTATGCCAGAACAAAGCATATTGATGTACAGTTTTATTTTTTTGGTGATATGGTGGAAGATGGGAAGGTGATATTGGAGAAGATAGACACTTTGAAGAATGTTGTAGATGCATTGACAAAACCAGTGAGCACAGATAAGTTCATATGGTGTTCGGAGTCTATGGGCCTCTTGGCCTATAGTAGTTAAATCGTGTTATTTCTATTGGCTCTTACAAGGTGTTTGACAAGTGGGAGAATGTTGGGAATTAAGGTGTCTCAACCTTGGTAATTCCTAGAATTAATTATTTGATTATATATTTATTTATTTGCCTATGATGTAATTTGTGTTGCACATCCTATTTTGTCATTTAGTGTGAAGTGGCATAGTGTGTTGTCACTCCACTTGTAATGTGACTAGGATGGTCAACTCATCCCATGTGGATATAGGCATCCCATATTGTGTTAGAGGTTTTCTACCATGTGTTGGCATCTTGTGTAGTGTGTAAGGAGTTATGACGCATAAGTGTTATGAAGGATTCCTATGACAGATTTTATGACGTGTAAGAGTCGAGAATAGAAGATTCTATGATAGGTGAAGACATTTGTTGAAGAAAATCTTTGAGGAAGGTATCTTTGGGTGCCCAAGGTGGGTTATGACATGTTGTAAGAGGAATATGCTATTTTTAGTCAGTTTATGATAGATTCTCTTACAGCTGTAAGTGTTGTCAGTTATGACGGATTCTATGACAGTTGTAAGGTGTTTAAGAGCATCAGTCATAGTCTATCTTGGGACTAGGTACCCAGATTGGGATGGGGTGTTGTGACAAGTGTCAAATCCATGTTGTGATGTTGGACAAGTGTCCTTAGGCATGGTTTTTGGGCCATGAGGCCAAGTTGGAAGCCCATCTCTAGAAGCTTCCTATTTTGCTTTGTAAAGTAAACTCTATATAAATAGGTGCTTGGATGGGAGATGTATTTAGTGATTGACAGGTACTGTTATTCTACCAGAATATCTCTAGATATGAGCATTGGATCTAAAATTGTATTGTAATCTACATTATTTACTGTAATACATTTGAGCTGTGTTTTGGAGTGGGGTTTTTCTCCTGAAAGGGTTTTCCCCATGGTATATCTTGTCTCTATCTCTCTCTCTTCTGTCTACATTCTATGTGTGTGTGTGTATTGCTGCAATATCTCTGTTTTTGTGTTAACATCACTATAACTGTGAAGATTGAAAAGAATTTACATACTACTTCCCTCACTAGATTAGTGTAAAAAGCGTTTTCCGCACACCTTGCTTCCTTTCAAGGAACTTTGACCCAAGTCTTCCACTCTGTCATCTTTCTTTATTTATGTTTCATCCTTATCCTTTTCATCTTCTATTCCACTTTTGTCTTTTTCATCTTCTTGTTTATTCTTATCCTTCTCAGTTTCATCTAGAGTTTTCTCATTTTGCTTCTTTTCTCTCTTTTCTTTCTCTTCCTGCTTCTTCTCAGGGTTATCTTCTTTTCTTTCCTCATCATTCTCTTTATTCTCCGGAGGAGAATTGGAGTTAGTGTTCTTTGCAAGAGATGTATTACCTTTATCCTATCCCCTTATATTTTGTGTTTCAATAGTTTCAGGAGGGGTAGAATCATGTCTTGCACCAGTATCACTGTTCTCTGGAGGAGACAGGTTCTCTTTACCTTGATCTTCTAGGCTTTATTCTTTGGTGTTGTCCAGAGGAGGTATGCTTACTCTATTTTGATCATTTTCATCTTGTGTTTTTGGAGGAGCAGTATCTTCAACATTCTTAGTCTTGTCATCACCTTCCTCATTACTTTCAGAGGTTGACAGATTAAATATATCTTCAATAATTACCTCAACAGTCTTCATTTCTTTGAGAATTTCAGCAATTTTCTTTAGTGTTTCCTTTTCCAATCTTTTTATTTCTTCCTTGTCCTTGGACATCAAAATATTTATTCTTCCTTTTGTTCTAAACTCTTTTTCTTGTTTTCAAGATACTTTAACCTTTTCTTCCTTGGAGATGGAGGGACAAGCCTTTTTAATTGCACTTATTCTCATCTCAGATTCTTTATCCATGGCTTCATTTCTCCTTTTTGTAAGTACATCTACAAGACTTTTAGGAAGTTGATAAATGATCTCATTTAAGGCCACATTGAAAGCCATCATATATCTAATTACTGCTACCTCAATTGTAGTTTTTTCATTGGGAGGCCTCTCTATTGGAATAGGTCAGGACAACTGAGAGGGGGGGTGAATTAGTTGTTGCTCTTAACTTACTTTTTCTACTGTTATTCCTTTTTACAACTTAAGATTAAATCAATGATATAAACATTCTAGCATTAGACAATAGTATATGAGAAGAAGAAAACATGAATGACACATTTGACACCAAGATTTTGATGTGAAAACCTGGTTAAGGGAAAAACCACGTTGGGGGTTAACCCACAAAAATTAATACCCTATTAAAAGTATTTTACAAATGAGAATGCACATGCATTTGGACTCACTACTCAAGTGGAGGCTCACTACCTATAAAAAAATTTATAAGAGATTTATAGAGATTAAGAACTGGTAAGATGCATTTGCCAATGCTTGGGATCAGTTCCAATTAAGTGCAAATACTGACTTTGTACACTTCATCTTTATTCTACTCTTCTCTCTATTCTGCCTTCATTTGGATATTAGATTTCTTCACTTTTCACATTTTCTTCATGACCACCAAAACACACACCAAAATATCCACAATCATCAGCTATATATACTTATCTTGAATTGCAATCACTTGCTAGTCGGCAACAACAAACACTTAGAACTTTTTAGGAGTGCTCTGCTATGTTGGCTAGATCCATACACCAATATTGATGTGTACCAAAAATAACACATGTAGATCATCATACATGTCAGCCACTAACATCCTATCTCATACATAGTTCATCAAAACACTTCTATTAGGTCCGCACAAAGTTTTACATAAGTCTGCCTCTTCTTCACTAGACTATTTTGTCTTAATAGAACCCAGTATTCAGATGCTCATAACTTCTGATCCCATTACCACCAAAGGTTAAAAAATTGGATTTAGATTGTCCTGGTGTCCCTCTACACTCCTTCAGATCCGTAACACATAATGGTTAACTAGAGAGATCTGTTGACCAAAATACTGGACTCTGCTATATGCTCTGTTTCAGGCTCCTAGACTTGGATAGATTATCATTCTAACTTCTAGTAAGATCAAATACTGTACTGTGGATGTGTGGAACAATCTTAGTTTCCATCAATGACAACACTTATCAATGCTATGCAATGTCTCTTGCCAACAATCTCCCCCTTTGGCATTGATGACAACACTTAGTGAAAAATGACTGAGTGTCTTTGTACAACTCCCCCTTTGTCTGTGCATTCATGCACTTCACTTATTCTAGTACTCCCCCTTTGCTAAATACTTCATTTTTTCATTGCCCTTCACTCCCCCTTTGACATCAATGGCAAAGGATGGGATCCATAAATCAAAATTCTCAAAAATTCTTGTATACATTTTTGCTTATGTATTAGTAACCATTAAGTTTTATTCACATGAACTTGAGGATGTCTATAAAACTATCTTTTATTTGCACAAGTTCAGAGGCCCAAGTACTCTTCATTCCATCCAAAATTGAAATGTACCCATTTAACACAAATGAGTATGCTTCTGCCTTTGATAGATTTGATGGAACACTGGTCTGAACTGCACTCTAAGCTTCAGATAAGGCATTATACATTGTCTCTAACTTAGGGGCAATTAATCCCCGGAGCTCACACATTCTTTTCATAATATTGCTTTTCTCTTTGACAAGTTTCTCTATTTCCTCAGTCCAGTTAATTACTTGACATTCTTGACTTATGGGCGAAACTGTTAGGGGATCAAAGTTTTGAGGGAGATTTGACAAATTTTGTTCTTGTTCCTTTATCTTGTTCTCAATATCCTTATTAACTTTGGGCCATGATAAACAGAATTTGTATATCTCACTTCCATCATTTAGAGCTTTCTAAATACTCTTTATGCCAATACTAAGAATTCTTCTATCATTTCCTATCAGGTTCTTTATTTCACAAAACTTCTTATCTAAGAATTCTTTCTGAACTTTTACCTCTGTAGACTTCTCAAGGGACTCAAAATGTGAATTTATTGAACTTACTAGATTCTTTATATGTCCAGAGGGGGAATCATTTTGATTCTTCTAATGGGTTGGCATTAATTTCTCCAAAACTTTGGTTGAAAGTCCTAGTAGCTCATTCTCCTCCATGTGGAATTTTAACAACTTCTCTCTAGCCTTTACTTGGGTGAATGATGCTATCTTCATCAGTTGAATTGGAGAGAGAGCGTCTGTATTGGCTAAACCTTGGAGTAGTTTTGGTTCATCAAGCTCAATCACTTTTTTTCCAAGAAGATCTTTTACTGTGTCTATAGTGTCTCTTATAGCCATTTCAAAATCAACCTTTGGATCTCCTGATTTCTCAGTCTCTGCTTTAGGTGCTTCAACATTTGCACCATCTTCTTCTACTTTGTCTTTCTTCCCTTTTTCCTCCTCTTTCTCTATATTAATCTTTTCAGTGTTCTCTTCTGAGAGATTCATTTCTGCTTTCTCACCACTTGTTGTTTGATCCAGAGGGCTCTGAGCGGTAGCAGTATTCTTTTCCTTCTTGGAGTTATCAGGTGAAGGAGTTATCACTTCATAAATTATTCTATTTATCATTTCTATGTCTTTCTGATTGACTTGTTTCTCTTCCTGAACTTCTCCAATATTTAGATTTGATGAATCAAGTTCTGGAGGATCTAGAGTAATACTTTGGTCGTTAATTCTTTTGTCAATTTCTTCTTCTAGAGCTTTTTGTTTTGGATCAGAAGGATTGTCTTCTTCAATTTGCTTTTCTAAAATAATGTAGTATTTATTTTTATCCAAAGCCTTTCTCAGAATTTCCTCAGTTTCCTTTACAATTTCTTTAGTCTCACCAAGCACTAGTTTGTTCATCCAGACTTTGCTTCTGAATTTATCTCTGACTTCTCTAAGGATTTCGTCTGCTTCTTTTCTGGTCATCACAGGGCACAAAGAGGAGAGAACATACTCTCTGAGTTCTATATCTTTTTCCTTGTCTGCTTCTTTCCTCATTTCCATTACTTTCCTCAAACTTTTAGGATGTTCTTGTAAGATTTCCAACAAGGCTCTATTGAATTTATTCAGATATATGATAATGACATCTTCTAAAAAAAATTTATTTGCCGGATCAAGGTTATCACAGTAAACTCTGATAGGTTTTAAGTTTCCATGAACAGTGACTATTTTCACAATTTCATTAATAGTCATGGCAACCTTACCGGATACTTGCTTTTTATTGGCCCTCATGCTTTTGGATGATTGATTTTCAAAAGTCTTTGAGGTTTTGATCTTTTTGGATCTTATTTCTTTCACTTCTTCATTTGTTTCTGTCTCCTCATCATCTTGTGAGCTCTTGTAGGTTGTTGTTTCCTAGGTTTTCTTTCTTTTCTCTCCTTCACCGGATGGAGTGGCTTCTGGCTTCTTAGTGGAAGTGGTCTTGAGAGGCTTAGCTACACCAAGGCATCAAAATTGTATCATGTCTTCAACAATAGTTTTCTTTGAAATAACACTATAAATTGCATTGAATCAAAGAGGGGCAAAATGTAGACACCCTAAAATGACCATGTCTTCGAATCACTTGCATTTTTGTCTAATCACCTGATTTTCAAACGTTAATTAAATAATCTAATTATTTAATTAATTTCATCAAAATCATCAAATTCTTCCAAAACTCCAAAAATCAATATTAATTAAATAAATCCTCTTTATTTAATTAATTTCATTAAATTCCTTTATATTCTTCCAAAATTAAATAATTTTTATTATTTAATTAAATCATTATCCTCTTTCAAATTTCAAGTCCACATTAATTAAATAAATCCCATTATTTAATTAATTCATCACAAATCCTCTCTTATCTACAATTAAATCATTTACATTATTTAATTAAATCAATTATTCTTCTAAATTTAAATAAATCATGTAAATTTATTTAAATTATCTCAATCCTCTATAAATAAATAAAATCAAGTATTTTATTTATAATATTCATGTCCTCTAATCTTGCACAAACAATTACATAAATTGATTTATTTAATTTGCTTTTTCCTCTAAAAATAAATCTTCTAAAAATAAAATATAATAACATATTTTATTTATCCTTCATCATGCAAAAATAAATTAAATCAATTTATTTGTTTAATTTATTTATAATCTTCATATCTTATCTATTCTTCAAAATCACGCACAATCAATTAAATAAATTTATTTATTTAATTTCAATTATCTTCCAATTCCTCTAAAAATATCATGTTAACTCATGTGCAAAATCATAGAACTCTAAAAAAGGCAAATTACAAGTTAAGTTAATTGGCTTTAATTTATCTTGTTTTCATCAACTCATGAATTAAAAAAAGGCATTCTAATTTATGAAATTAAAATCTATCTTTAGCAAAAAAGCAATTATCTTAATAAAAATACCTTTTTGGAGTGACACATGTCGTGTGCACATTCAACATGAGTTTTTTGATTTATCTCAACCATTCATTCTATGGATTTGTTTCATTCATTGATCAATCATGTTTGAAACCTATATAAACCCCCTTCATCTCCTTCACAAAGCCTCTTTGATCACTTATTCTCAAGCATCCTTTTACAACGCTTTGAGCATACATCACATTGTTGAGCACATTATGATCTTTTGACATCGATCTTTTGAACACTAATACAACCTCCACTTGCTTGTTGCAAACATGGTTTCACAACGTTATTGAGCAATCTACATATCTACAAAGAGAACAATACAATCTAGGTGATGTCTTTCTTGTTTTATTTGATTTATTCGTTGATATTGGCTATTTTCTTAAATCGATCTCTTTATGTTATGGGTTATTGAGTTGTTATTATCATTGTTGTGATTTTATCATTCAACCTCTCAATTTTTCCTCATACACAAGTTCCAATTATTTTATATCTTCCATAGTACAGCTAGGGAGGAAATACTAAAACATGTGGAACGTGCGGAGCAACTAGAAGATGGCATTGCTACTATTTAGAATAAAATACCATAGCTTGAAAGGGACAAAACATTACCATTGGGAAAACAACTGAAATAGCTAATGAATGCCCGATCAAGAAAGAAATGGACATCTAGGCTGCTATAATTAGAAATAAAGTCCTAGTAGAAATAGACAAACACATAATGGATGAGGCTAGAAGAAAATGTGCTACAATGCATACATAGTTAGAAACATAGATAAACACTCTACAACAGACGGCCAATGTTATCACTACATTGTATCAATTTTATCTCCAATGGCCTACACTCACAAAAAACATCAAGAACCAAATTGACCAAATGGAGGTACAAATTGTTACACATATGGTTCCTAGGGTTGTAATTGATGTCAACAGTATCACAAGGTTGTCATTGATGTCAACACTATCTTGGACGTGTGATGGTGTTTATGGTTGGATGTCATGTCCTATCCAGCAGAGAAGATACATTTCATGGTTGGATGTCATGTTGAATATAATGAGATTACTAAAGTTCATGGTTGGATGTCATGTTGAATACAATGAGATTACTAATGTTCATGTTTGGATGTCATGTTGAATATAATGAGATTACGGATGTTCATTGTTGGATGTCATGCCATGATCAATGCAGAATTGAATATAAAGTTATATTAAGATGGAAATTAGAAGCATCAAGAAGATACATTAATATGGGAATTAGAAGCACTAAGATGATCTAATGTGCTGCTAATGATGAGAAGATGTTACTAGTGGCCTGATCCAAGTTTCATGATGATTGCATTACCAAAAGAGTGCTTTTTAGTTTGAAGACAATATTGAAGATAGCTACTATACGACAATAGAATGCTCCACATTCCTCCACATTTGTAGATATCACTATGTGGTTTTGGAACTATGTTTAGGGTGTAGTGAAGGTCATAATCCCAAAGCTTTAGATCATTTTTCCTTCTGCTATGAAAGTTATGCTTGATAGAGTATTGGCATGTACTCTGGCAGAATGAGCTGGTGTTGAAGGCCTGTTGGAATGCTTCACATTCCTCTGGATGTGAATGTTTGGATTTATGGTTTTGTGGACTTGTTTATGAATGTGTATTACATGCTTCCTTGTAGTTTCAAGGTTCTTGGTGGTCTGCAAGCTCAATTTCTCAATGACAATATGTTGCAGTGTGTTCTAGATGACATGTTGTTCTCAGAGTTCATGATTGAAGATGTACGGCACAAAATCTTTGATGTGCGGAGGTAAAGAAGTGTTTGTAGATGTTTTATGAGTCCTGTAGACTCATCTAGAAAAGTTTCATGAAGATCTTTCTTGTTTCCAGTACTACACAAGGGCTTCAAGTTGTTGTGGCCGTTATGCTTCAAGTTTCATGTGCTTTTGCTTAAGGTTGTCCTATTTTCAAATGAGTGGAGTGTGCGGATCTAATTCCTTGGTGCTTGAAGCTATGAAGGATGTTTTGCACCTAATTAAGCATGTGTTGATGTGCATTGTGTTAATCTTTCTTATTTATGTTAACACTATAATTATTAAGTTTTAATGTACTTTGGATAAGTTGAATTTGTTTAGATGCTAATTCACTTCCCCTCCCTCTTAGTATCCTGGTGTGTTCAACAATTGGTATCAAAGCCAAGTTCTTTTGAAGGAAGCTTAACCACTTGAGGAAGGTCCGAGATGGCACATAATGGATCCAGCAAGATACCTAGGTTTGATGGAACAAATTATTCTTTTTCAAAGCTAAGGATGGAAGGCTATATCAATTCTTTAGGATGCGATGTTGGGCAATATGTCAAGACTAGTTACAAACGTCATGCTACTATTCATATAGATCCAGATGAAGTTAAGGAATATGATAAAAATGACAAGGCAAGGTTTTCTATCATGAGTGGGTTAGCTAATTCAGAACATTCAAAGGTAATGAGTTGTAGATCTGCTAAAGATGTTTGGGTTAAACTTGAAACAATTTATGGAGATAAGAAAATAAAGCAAGCAAAGATGCAAATCTTCAAAAGAAAATTTGAGACCCTAAAAAATGATAGAGGATGAAGACATTGTTGGATATATGCTTTGGGTGAATGAAGTGGTCAATGGCATCACAGGTCTTAGTGGAGAAGTGAAAGAAGATGAGATTGTGAAGAGGGTTCTGAGATCTCTTCCCAAATCTTACAATCATAAGGTATCTACTATTGAGGAGAATGTAGACTTGGATACATACACTGTAGACAAACTATTTGGTTCCCTTACTACCTTTGAAATGAGAGAGTTTGGTAGTGATACTCCAAAGAAAGAAGCTAATTTCAAAGTCAGTATGCAGACAAAGGAAGAAGTTGTCGATGAAGATGAGAGCATTGATGAAGTTGAAGAAATGTTGTAAGAAGACTAAAGAAAGGCACATGGAAATACAAAGGTAAGTTACCCTTGAAATGTTTCAATTGTGGAAAGGTTGGTCACTTTGCTTCTACATGTCCTTTTAAGGAATCAAGGGGTAGTAACAAGAGAGACAAGTTTAAAAGAATTTTGTATTCCATAGAGAGCAGTTACTCTTCAGAAGATGAGTATCTTGATTATTCAAATGATGAAACACTTTTGATGGCCTTAAGTGTTGGTGACAAAAAGGATGATGTTGGAAAATTTGAAAAGACTGATGCCTTGCAAACAAATCAAAACAATGACAGATCAATGGTTGTATGGACTTCTTTTCATGCAATAGAAGAATCTAAGGCTTGGGTAATTGATAGTGATTGCTTAAATCATATGACTGGTGACAAGGATAAGTTTATTAGCCTTGAGAAGTGGGATGGTGGTACTGTCAAGTTTGGTGGTGATGAGTCAACACAAATCCATGGAAAAGGTGCTATAACTATTAATGGAAAGAATAGGACTGATGATTTCCTATATGTCAAAGGACTAAAACACAATCTTCTTAGTGTTAATCAGATGTACAGCAAAGGGTATAATCTCACCTTTCATGCCAAAGGTTGTGAAATTAGGAAGGCACAGTCCAGAAAACTAGTTGTAGAAGGTATCAAGACATATGGTGATATCTATCATCTGAAGGAGCTAAATGGAATAACATGTTTGTTGGCTCAATCCAATGAGTGTTGACTGTGGTACAAAAGAATGGGACACAATAATTTTGATAATATGGTAAAGATCAACTCTACTCATGCAGTGAGAGACATGCCCAAAATAATCAAGCCTACAAACACGATATGCAAGGAATGTCAAATGGGAAAGTAGACAAAGCCAAGTTTCAAAAGCAAGGAGTATTCTTCTTCAAATCCATTGGAGCTGATTCACACTGATCTATGTGATCCTACAAGATTCAAGAGTCAACAAGTTGAGAGGTATTTATGTATCTTATTGATGATTATTCTAGAATTACTTGGGTTACTTTCTTAAGAGAAAAATCGGATGCCCTTGATAAATTAAAGGTGTTCAAAGCTATGGTTGAAAATGAATTGGATGCTAACATCAAGTGCTTAAGGTCTGATAGAGGAGGTGAGTTCACTTCAAATGAATTTGAAAAGTTTTGTGAAGATCATGGTATTTGGAGATCTCTGTCAACTCCTAGGACTCCTCGGCAAAATGGGGTAGTAGAAAGGAAGAATATAACTATGCAAGAGATGGCTAGGACAATGTTGAGAGATACAAATCTACCTCATATGTACTAGAAGGAAGCAATTCACATTGTTGTCTATCTAATTAACAGAGTGCAACTAAGGGTCAACAACACTAAGACCCCTTAGGAGCTATGGTATGGAAGACCTCCCACTATCAGATACTTCAAGATCTTTGTCCAAGAAAATGCTATATCAGAAGAGATGAAGAAGACCTAGGAAAGTTTGATTCAAGAAGCGATGAAGGAATCTTTCTTGGTTATTCAACCAGAAGCAAGGCTTATATATGCTACAACAAGAGTTTGGGAAAGATGATTGAAAGCACAAATGTCACTTGGTAGATGAAGACCTATATCAGATCTCACAAGAATTAGAGGACTCTGAATCTAATATCTTTCCATGCATTGAAGATGAAGAAGAAGTGAAAGAAGAAAAGGAACAAGAATCCAAGCAGATGTCTAAGACTCCAACAAAGTATGTTTAGAAGAACTACTTAGCAGATCAAATCATTGGAGATAAGGATGAAGGTGTCCAGACAAGGAGAAGGATTGCTAAGACACATGATCAAGTAAACTTGTATTTATTATCAAAAGTAGAACCAAAAACTTTTGCTGATGCTAGGAAGGATGATGGATGGATAAAGGCCATGGAAGAAGAATTGGATCAGATTAAGAAGCATCATACATGGGAATTGGTTCCCAGACTAGCAAATAAGAATGTTATAGGAACAAAGTGGGTGTTCTGGAACAAGCTGAATGAAGAAGGTGAAGTTGTAAGGAACAAAGAAAGATTGGCATGCAAAGGATACACACAAGTTGAAGGAATTGATTTTGAGGAGACTTTTGCTCTAGTAGCTAGGATGGAGGCAATCTGAATGTTCCTTGCTCTTACTTCTTATAAGAAATTCAAGGTATATCAAATGGATGTTAAGTCAACTTTCTTGAATGGTGATCTAGAGGAAGAGTTTTATATTGAATAACCAGATGGTTTCCAGATATCAGAAGATCTAGAGATGGTGTGCATACTCAAGAAAGCTTTGTATGGTCTCAATCAAGCACCTAGGGCCTAGTATGCTAGGCTAGAAAAGTACTTACTTCAATAGGGCTTCAAGAAAGGTACTACAGATAGCAATCTTTACATCAAGGAAGGAGACATGATATTGATAGTTGTAATATATGTTGATGACATCATCTTTGGTGGAGATGATGATATGTGTAAGAAGTTTACAGAGAAGATGCAAAAAGAGTTTGAGATGTCTATGATTGGTGAGATGTCTTTCTTTCTTGGACTTGAAATTGCTCAACTAGATGATTGTATCTTTATTTCTCAAGATAAGTATGTAAAAGAATTGCTGAAGAAGTTTGGTATGGAAGATTCAAAACTAGTGAGTACTCCCATGGTAACTAGTTGCTACTTGTCCAAGGATGATGAGTCTTTAGAGGTGGATTGGACTATCTATAGATCTATGATTGGAGGATTGTTGTACTTGACTACTTCTAGACTTGATATTATGCATGCAATATGTGTGGTTGCTAGATATCAAGCTAATCCTAAGAAAATACATGAGAAAGTAGTGAAAAGGATATTCAAGTACTTGAAAGGAACTCTAGATTATGGCTTATGGTATCCAAGAGGTAATGACTTTGATTTAAGTGCCTACACTGATGCTGATTGGGTCAGTTGTGTTGATGATAGGAGTACACGTGGCAGTACTTTATTTTTAGGAAGTAGATTGGTTTCATGGCAGAGTAAGAAGCAAGATTTAGTGTCCTTATCAATTGCAGAGGTAGAGTACATTGCAATAGCATCCTATTGTACACAAGTGTTTTGGATGAAGTAAACCCTAAAGGATATCAAGGTGTTGTATGATGAGCCCATTCCTATTTTGTGTGACAATACAAGTGCTATCAATATTTCCAAGAATCTAGTGACGCATTCTAGAACAAAGAATATAGCAATCAGGTATCACTTTTTGAAGAGAGAAAGTTACAGATAAGGAACTGAAGTTGTGATGCAAATGTAAAACTCTCCCTTTCAAATCTACAACAAATACCAACACAAAATCCTATGCAAGAAGGCTACAAATGAAGTGAAACAACAGAAAATGGAAGAGAAATCTGCAACACTTATTTTATTTCAATAAGAAATTTCATTACATGAACATGAAGCTTATGAGATTCTTGGAATTATACATGCAACACCTGCAACAAATAAATTTTCAGCATCCTGGACTCATTTCCCAACATCTGGGTCTCTCCTCAAATTTTCTTCTCCCAGCTCCAATAAAAACTCGTCACTTATTCCTTTCACCATGGCCTCATTTCTTATAATTTCTTAAAATGGTTTCTAGGTTTCATGGCTCTCCTTCCCATATTTCCAAAACATTTTCAATTTCTTAATTTTGATAAGATATGTGAAAGTTATTTTTATTTTACCGAGACTGGGTCTCATAATTACGACCCCCCATTTTTAGAGTTACAAATTTTAGAATTACTAAAATAAAATTGGGAGTTAAGTCCACCAACTTGGGCCATAAAGACCACTTACAAGATTCCTTACACTATGATGGTTACAATAATAAGTACCATTAATTCCATGATTCTTGGCAGCCCCACTCATGACAAAATAAGTCAAATCCCACCAAATTACATTTACAATTTCACCCAAGGGAAATTACATTTGTTGCAAATAAAAATATAATTTTCTCAAAGCTCCATCATTATTGAAAAAAAACAAACAACTAAAAATTAAAATGTTTTTGGTGACACAAGATTGCCATTGACAGTGAATGCTCCTGCACCATACTCCTAAAGAAAAGAGAATTCAAGTCCCATTGAATGCTGGTTGCTCCTTCTTCCTGGTCTTCCAATTCGTCTGCAATTTATCCTTCATCTTTGCAACTGTCCCTAAGTCCTTCTCCTTCTTTATTTTTTTATACCATCTATTATTTAGCATCCTCTTAGCTTTCAAGTTCCAAAATTCCATTTCTTGTGCATATACCTCAGTAGCATCATCATTTATGTCTTCATCATACAATATAACACCATATTCACCATTACCACAAGCTGCATAATACCCTTGTAAATTTACATATACTTCATTAACAAACAAATCTACAACATCTTCATTAGCAACCTTATTATCAACAACTTGATCATCAACATGCATTTCCACTTGCTCATCTTGAACATCAGACTCAAATAACTGAAAATGACATGGAGACTCATCCACAACTATGTTTACCGTGTCTTCTTCAATGCTTGATGTCAAAATAGTCATAGGTATACTCACCATTTCATTTCTTACCACTTCCTCTATCTAGATTGCTTTTGCTCTTCCTCTAATGTTGTTGCCTTTGTCTTCTTCTTTGGACAATTTTCTTGATGGGCCATGTAACCTTGTTCTTCATTGATAAGTGCCAACTTTGCAACTGCTGAACTATTCTTTCCATATTTTTTCCCATCTCTTCCATAGTTTAACTTAGTTCTCTTATCTCTTTCCCAACCTCTATTTGCCTCATCTTTTCCTCTTTCCTCTTCCTCTCTTTTTCTTCTTGCTTCTTGTTTTGTGAACCCCCAGCCCGCAAATACCTTCTAAACAAATGCATCTCCTCTTCAAGTAAGTCCCCTTAACCTTGCTTCCTCTCATTTTTGCCTCACCTGGCACTGATACCAATTGATGTATAGGGAAAACTCTCCCTTTCAAATCTACAACAAATACCAACACAAAATCCTATGCAAGAAGGCTACAAATGAAGTGAAACAACAGAAAATAGAAGAGAAATATGCAACACTTATTTTATTTCAATAAGAAATTTCATTACATCAATATGAAGCTTATGAGCTTCCTGGAATTATACATGCAACACCTATAACAAATAAATTTTCAGCATCCTGGACTCATTTTCCAACATCTGGGTCTCTCCTCAAATTTTCTTCTCCCAGCTCCAATATAAACCTATCACTTATTCCTTTCACCGTGCCTTCATTTCTTATAATTTCTTAAAATGGTTTCTGGGTTTCGTGCCTCTCCTACCCAAATTTCTATAACATTTTAAATTTCTTAATTTTGATAATATATGTGAAAGGTATGGTCATTTTACCGAGACTAGGTCTCATAATTACGACCCCCCATTTTTGGAGTTACAAATTTTAGAATTACTAAAATAAAATTGGGAGTTAAGTCCACCAACCTAGGCCATAAAGACCACGTACAAGATTCCTTACACTATAATGGTTACGATAATAAGTGCCATCAATTCCATGATTCTTGGCAGCCCCACTTATGACAAAATAAGTCAAATCCCACCAAATTACATTTACAATTTTACCCAAGGGAAATTACATTTGTTGCAAATAGAAATATAATTTTCTCAAAGCTCTACCATTATTGAAAAAAACCAAACAACTAAAAATTAAAATATTTTTGGTGATGCAAGATTGCCATTAACAGTGAATGCTCCTGCACCAAGTTGCAATATGTTTTAATAAAAGATCAGATTGCATATATTTTCACAAAGGCTCTTGCAAAGCATACTTTTGAGGATCTCTGGCAGAGGTTAGGGGTAATTGCCCCTCCTTCTTCTTGTTAGATGCATAGTGGTCCATATGTCCAGAGGGAGTTCATGTTATATCTTTTTCCTGGACTTATGGTGGCTACCTCTCAGGGGGAGCAAGTAGTTGTTGTTGATGATAGGGGGAGATTGTTTGTTTCATGAAGTTATGCCCCAAGAATGAGCGTGCAGGAATGTGGTTGGTAATGAGCAGGTAGTGGTTGCCCTTTGTCCTTGATGTCAAAGGGGGAGAAATGTGCAAGTATGTTTTGCCATCAATGCCAAAGGGGGGAGATTGTTACACATATGGTTCCTAGGGTTTTCATTGATGTCAACACTATCAGAAGGTTGTCATTGATGTCAACACTATGTTGGATGTGTGATGGTTTTCATGGTTGGATGTCATGTCCTATCCAACAAAGAAGATACAGTTCATGGTTGGATGTCATGCTGAATATTATGAGATTACTAATGTTCATGGTTGGATGTCATGTCTTGATCAATGTAGAATTGAATATAAAGTTATATTAAGATGGAAATTAGAAGCATCAAGAAGATACATTAATATGGGAATTAGAAGCACTAAGATGATCTGATGTGTTGTTATTGATTAGAAGATGTTACTGGTGGCTTGATCCAAGTTTCATCATGATTGGATTACTGGAAGAGTGTTGTAGTGTGAAGACAATGTTCAAGACAACTACTATATGAGAATAGAATGCTCTGCATTTATAGATATGGCTATGTTGTTCTGGAACTATGTTCAAGGTGTAGTGAAGGTCATAATCCCAAAGCTTTAGATCATTTGTCCTTCCGCTGTGAAAGTTATGCATGATAGAGTATCGACATGTGATCTAGTAGAGGGAGCTGGTGTTGAAGGCCTGTTGGAATTTCCACGTTCCTCCAGATGTGAATGTTTAGCTTTATAGTTTTGTGGATATGTTTATGAATGTGCATTACATGCTTCCTTGTAGTTTCAAGGTTCTTGGTGATCAACAAGCGCAGTTTCTCAATGACAGTATGTTACAGTATGTTTTGGATGATAGGTTGTTCTCAAAGTTCATGATTGAAGATGTGTGGCACAAAATCTTTGACGTGCAAATGTAAAGGAGTGTTTGTATATGTTGTATGAGTCCTATAGACTCATCTAGAAAAGTTTCGTGAAGATCTTTCTTGTTTCCAGTAACGCACAAGGCTTTCAAGTTGTTGTGGTTATTATGCTTCAAGTTTCATGTGTTTTTGCTTAAGGTTGTCCTATTTTCAAATGAACGAAGTGTGCAAATTTAATTCCTTGGTGTTTGAAAATGTAAAGGATGTTTTGGACCTAATTAAACATGTGTTGATGCACATCATGTTAATCTTTCATGCTTATGTTAATACTGTAATACTTAAGTTTTAATCTGCTCTGGATAAGTTGAAGTTGTTTAGATACTTATTCACCCCCCCCTTCTCAATATCCTAGTGTGTTCAACACAAATCCTATAGGTAGCTAGTACTTATGACCCTATGTAGGACATAGATAGAACAATAAGAGAACAATTTAAAACAATGCATACTCAACTCCAACAACTGCAAGATCAAGGATTTCTAATTAAAGCTCAATTCAAATAGTTGCGGGAAGTAGTAAGCATCATTTTAGAACATATGACTGGTCTAATTGGGGATGCAAAGAAGACTATCCAACAAATCCAAATACCAACCATACTAAAAAAGTAGAGACAACATTTATTCAAATGCATAGTCAAATTCAAGTGCTACAACAAGCTAAGAATCAATGGGATACTACATTTGCACAACTAAAGATGATATATAAGAACATACTACCTATAAACTAAATAATTTTGCATATTCTAAGGATAAGGCATGGTTCCAAAGGGGGGATGATGTTAGCGGTAGATAGTATAGGAACTAGAACACATCGCACTAGGCTACAAATGGATTGTAGAGTATACGGCTAACTAGGCCTAGTAGGAATAGCCATTTTTTGTAAGGGACACATCCCCATTGTAATCTCAAATATATAGTAACATAGGAATAGAAGTAAGAAGTAAGCGATGGTAAGGAAATATAAGATAGATAGGATAGGAGCAGAACTGAGATTACATATCTGATATTTTAATACTTGATGATATATAGGGAGGTTATAAGGTTTTGAATACTGAAATAAAGATTAAAATTTTGTATGATGTATTATTTGTTATATTAAGCTCCCACATTATGTTATTTATTACCGCAAATACTTTGATTCTTCTCTCACTATAATAACCGAGGTATAAATTTACAATAAGCAAGACACCTAGGCTCACAACTTCATTCTGTGATCCTCTTTATCTTCCCAACATCAAGCACAAGGATTCAAAAAGTCTTAACACTTGGAAATAAATACCTTCAATCCAACAAAAACCTTCAACAATGTATAGCTAAATCATTGACCCAACAATAATAATTACTATAAAAATGTTTCCTAGTCAAATACTAACCATATAACTAGATACAATGGTTCTAAGTATTTGTGATAGTTAATAGACAACACTTAATAGATCATGTATATACTAGTTGGCATTTGAAGAACTCAAGCAATATTTCACACCTTAATTTGCAAGATTAGTTATAATAACCCATCAACAAATAGTTGTTAGTGTAAGTTTTTATTTTCCTAGTCAGTTATTTTATTTTCCTATTCCTAGGTTTTTCCTACACTTCTAATTAAGCTATCTTAGGATTAAATAAGTGAATATTAGCCTGAGTGGGTGCAATGTGTTAGCATCTTCCACGGGAATTGCACTTGCATATTTTAAGCTATTGTGATGGACTCTTTTCATTGGTCATATTTTCCAACTCTCCCCTCCCTCATATTTTATATATATTCACCTCCTAGCTAGTCTTGGGTCTATTATATTTTGCAGCTATTTTCTTTTGCATTATCATAATGCTATTTTACTTCATGATCATTTGTATTTATCTCTTGGAGACTAACTTTGTGGTGTTATTTTGATCTTGTATCATTTACATTCACAGTTTATTATCTATTCATTTGTAGTAGTTTTCTAGGTTATTCATCTTTTCAAATTCTAACAAGGATAAGCATCATTCGAATGTGGCATAAAATTGATTCAAGGTTCAAGGAGTTGTATTTCCTTCCTAGCAACACCATTCTTTTTGGGTGGGTAGCTAGGAAGTGCAATATCTCTAGAAACCTTAGTAAAACTATAAACTATTTAAAGAAAGGACAAGTGCATTCTAGAAATACTACCAATATAGATTCATGATACTACATTTTTAGTCAACAAATGGTGAAAGATGGAAAAATAGAAAATCACACAAAAAGAATATTCCTTGGTCAGATAGGCATGCTGACCATGCTCTCATTGCTAGAAGTCAGGATATGTGATAACTTTTGGGTGCCTTGGATGGAAAGCAACCTATGGATGGAAAGGAGAAAGAATTTGGATAAATTCCACACAAAATTTCAATGTTCAATGTTAATGTAGAGATAGACCTAGATATTCCATGTATCAATGTTCTTAGAACTACTTGAACCAAACTATGGAGAAGCTGAAGAAAAGGGTGGTAATTACCAAATTTATTGGTATTTGGCTAGCCATAGCTAGGATTAAAACTTGGATGGAGGTGAAATGGCTAAACTGCCAAAATCTGGAGGTAATTTTTCTAGCTCTAGAGTTTTTTAGATCACCTTTCATTCAAAGGTTGATACAAATAATATTATTAGAGGTGGTCCTTGGTTCTTAGGGCACACTGGGCTATATATTAGAGCTTGGTCTCTAGGTTTAGACTCCCACAAGGAGTTAATCAAGGAGGCCTCCTTTGGATTTAGATGTACAAATTGCCCCAATAATTATGGTTTGAAGAAATGTTCAAACTAATTGGTGACTCCTTGGATGAATTTGTTCAGTGTTCTTCAGTCACAGTGGGGTCACAACTTGCTAATTATGCTAGAATCTAAATAAGGGTAGACCTCAATAAATCATTAATACAAGAAATAAAGCTGAAATCTATTTTATGGAGTTGGATTCAAGAATTAGATTATAATTGCCTCCCCATCATATGCTTCAATTATTGGAAGGTGGAGCATACAACCAAGAAGTGTGAGAAGGTGTTGTGAGACCTATTTATTTCACTCCCTTATTTTTCTTATTTCATATTTATAGTTGATGACATTTCAACATTTGGGGACTATTGATCTCGATATGCAGATTCTCTAGACTATATTCCTTTATTTTGGTTAGCTATGTTTAGTATGTTGTGAGGTGACTATATTCTAATTTTTATTCACTGATGATGATTAGACATGTGATATGCAAATTGATGATATTAGAGATGTTAGTTGTGAAATCATTTTATGGATTTGCTATGCAATTTTGATCTTGAGGTAGTATATAGAAATGTTGGGAATTAAGGTGTCCAAACCTTGGTAATTCCTTGTATTTTTACATTGTATTTATTTATTAATTGCCTATTGTATTAATTGGATGCAAATCCTATGTTGTCATATTGTGGGAATTGGCACGGTGATGTGTCATCCTACATGGCATATGACTACATATATTTTTGTCCTCACATGAGGAGATAGGTGTCCCACTTAGTGGTAGGAATAATTTGCCATGTGTTAGCATCTTGGATGTTGTGTAAGGGAATATTGACCATAACGGTCATGATAGATTCCTATGACTAAGTTATGCCATGTAAGAGTCAGAAATAGAAGATCCTATGATAGGTGAAGACATGTGTCGAAGAGCATCTTTGAAAAAGGCATCTTTGGGTTCCCCAAGGTGGACTATGACATGTTGTAAGAGAATATTCTATTTATAGCCTGTGTATGATAGATTCTCTTACAGCTGTAAGTTATGACAGCTATGACAGATTCTATGATGGTTGTAAGAGTCCTAAGAGCATCTGTCATAGCCCATTTTGGAAATAGGTGACCTCCTTGGGATGGGGTGACTTGACAAGTGTCAGGAGCATCCTACAGAGTTTGACAAGTGTCCATAGGCATGGGTTTTGGGCCATGAGGCCATGTTGGACACCCATCCCTATGTGGAGCCATATTTGCCTTGTATTTGTTATATAAATAGGTGCTTTTGAGAGGAGATGTATTATAGGTTTTATAGGTATTGTTATGCTGGAAGTTTGTCTCTAGATACAAGTGTTGAAACTCCTGAGAGCTTGCATTGCAAGTGTATTGTAAACCATTTCAGTTTTGATAACACATTGTGCAGGTTTTGGAGTGTGGGGTTTTCCCCACATATAACTTGTGTCTCTCTTCTTCTTTCTCACTTTCTTGTGTATGTGTTTTCTACAATATCTCTGTTAGTAGTTTAACATTTCTATAATAGTAAGGATAAAATTCAATTTGCACTCTCCTTCCCTCATTAGATTAGTGTAGGAAGCGATTTCTACACACCTAGCTTCCTTTCAGTTGGTATCAGAGCCTGGCCAGTTTCGTCTTAGCTGTTGGGTAGGGGTTTTTTCAGCTAATCTTAGATTGAGTGGGAGTGTTGTGTAGAATATTCTATATCTTGTTGCAGCAAGGAGATGGAAACCACATTCGAAAGGTTAGAGATTGAGAAATTCAATGGCACTAATTTTGAGTTGTGGAAACTCAAGATGGAGGACCTACTAGTTGATCGTGATCTATGGGAAACCATTGATGGCACTAAACTTGCAGCAATGTCACAAGCTGATTGGGACCTCAAAGATCGAAAGGCTAAGGGTCTCATAAGACTCTGTCTAGCTGACTCTATCTAGTTGACTCTGTCCTATTGAATATCCATGAGAGAAGACTACTAAAGAATTTTGGAAGACGCTAGGATCTGTTTATCAGGCCAAGTCTCTGGTGAACAAGCTCTTTCTGAAAAAGAAATTGTTTGCTCACGGAAGACAGAGGATCTATTGTAGACCATTTAAATGCTTTTAACATGATTGTTGCATAGTTGACATCCATGGGTGTGAAAATGGAGAAGGAGAATCGATGCATGACCCTACTTTGTTCTTTTCTAGATTCGTGGGATCATCTTGTCATGGCTATCGGAAGCACTACCACCACCTTTATGATGGATGAAGTAGTATCTTCATTGTTATCTAAAGAAATGTGGAGAAAGACATCTGAATCAGCTAAAGAAGCTTTTGTCATTCGTGGAAGACCCAAAGAGAAAGGGAAGAAGAAGGACAAGAAAAGTGATAAGGGTAGATCCAAATCTCCTGGAAAGTTCAAGGTGCTCTATTGGAACTATGGTAAAACTAGGCATTTCTAAAAGGAATGCAAAGAGGAGAAGAAAAAGAAGAAGAAGAATGCTCCTGATTTAGATTTTGACAAGTCACAAGATGATGGTGATGTCTTCATCACAACCCTGGCCACCCATACATCTGATGATGTGTGGTTGATTGATTTTGGTGCATCTTTCCACATGACCTCACATCGAGACTGGTTCACAGAGTATGAAGAGTTCGATGGTGGAAGAGTGTACCTGGGTGATGATACTCATCTAAAGAATATTGGTTGTGGAAGAGTCTCAATCTGATTCCTTGATGGATGAGTGAAGGGGATCACTGGAGTTATGCACATTCTAGGCCTTGCACGGAACCTACTTTCTAGGTGTGTAGGTTGTCTTTTCGAAGGATGGATGCAAGATGACTAGAGGATCTATGGTGCTTGCTAAGGGTACTCAGAGAGGTACTCTATTTTAGTTGGAGGCATGCACTTCACAGTGTAATAGTTCTTCTAACTTGAAGAAAAGAGCTACAGTCACTTCATCCCCACCATCTGAATGAGTAGTGAAGAAATCTGTTGTAAGTAGTTTTGATGGTAGTGCACATGCTTTGGAAGTTAAACTTCCTATTGAAAAGACTATGTTATGGAATTTGAGATATGGCCACATTGGTGAGAAGGGTTTGCGTACCCTAAAAAATAAAAACCTTTTTGAAGGGTTAAATGATTGTAATCTTGAGTTCAACTTTTGCGAACATTGCATTTATGGAAAGCAAAATCGTGTTCAGTTTTACTCTAGTTCTCATAAGTCTTCTGGTGTATTGGATCTTATTCATTTTGATGTGTTTGGTCCTATTAATGTTCCTTTGATTTCAAAATCTATATATTTTGTATCTTTTATAGATGATTACAGTAGAAGGACATGGGTTTATTTTATCAAAAGCAAGACTAAAGTCTTTAGTTGGTTTAAGGAGTTTAAAGCCTTTACTAAAAATCAGACTAGTAAAAAGATTAAGTGTTTGAGAACTGACAATGGTGGTGAGTTTTGTTTGGTAGAGTTCAATAAGTTCTATAAAAAGCAAGGGATTGAAAGGCATAAGACAACTCCATAGACCTCTTAGCAAAATGGAGTTGCAGAGAGGATGAACAGGACATTGATGGAGAAGGTTAGGAGTATGCTTAGTGGAGCAAGCCTTGAAGAAAAGTTTTGGCCTGAAGCCATTGCCACTGCTTGCTATCTGGTAAATAGATCTCCTACATCAACTCTTGTTGGTAAGACACCTATGGAGGTGTGATCTAGTAAGAAGCCTTCAGTTAGACATCTTCGTGTTTTTGGTTGTGAGGCATATGCACATGTGCCTATGGAGAAACGACCTAAATTGGAGAACAAAGTTGTTAAATGTATTTTCATTGGCTATGGTGTTAGTGTGAAAGGATACAAGATTTGGGATCCCATGGTTGAAAAAGTGTTGTAGAGTAGAAGTGTTATCTTCAAAGAGCTAACACCTTCTTCTGTTGTTCTACAGCTAGAACATATAGAAAAGAAAGATGTGGTTCAATTTCCTTCTACCCCTGAGAAGACTAAATAGATAGACCTTGTGAGACCTGATGATGAGGAGAGCTCTAGCAGCCTTGAAAGCTTAGAAGAAGTAGAACCTCAACCTCAGCCATTGAAGAGGTCTACATGAACAAGAAAGCAACCTGATAGGTTTGGTTATTCATTACTTGATTCTAGTTGTGCTTTTGCTTTACTTACTAACACTGATGAGCCTAGAACTATAAAAGAGGCTATGAGCATGAAAGATGCAGGTTCCTGGAAGGAGGCCATGGAGGATGAGATGGCTTCTTTGGAAAAGAATAAAACATGGGACTTGGTGCCATCGCCTGATGGATGGAAACCTGTTAGATGCAAATGGGTGTTCAAGAAGAAATTTGGTACAGATGCCAGTGTTGAAAAGTACAAGGCTAGATTGGTTGCGAAGGGGTATTCACAAGTGGACGGAATTGATTATGGTGAAATTTTCTCTCCCATTGCAAAGCTAACATCCATTTGATTCTTGTTATCTCTTACAACTTCTTCTAACTTAGAGGTAGAACAGATGGATGTGAAGACAATTTTCCTTCATGGTGATTTGGAGGAAGAAATCTACATGTCATAGCCAGAGCATTAGATAGAGAAAGGTAAAGAAAATTTGGTTTGCAAGTTAAAGAAGTCTTTGTATGGTTTGAAGTAGTCTCCTAGGATGTGGTACTTGAAGTTTGATGCCTTTGTGTTGTCAATTAGATATCTGAGATCGAAATCAGATCATTGTGTGTATTACAAATTTGACAATGATCACATTCTCATTATTGCATTGTATGTTGATGATATGTTGTTGATTGGGAATGGTAAGAATATGATTTCTAATTTGAAGTCTCAGTTGTCAGCATAGTTTGAGATGAAAAATCTTGGAACAACTAGGTACATTCTCGGGATGGAAATTAGAAGAGATAGAGCTAACAAAAAACTTTGGTTAAGCTAGAGTAAGTATGTGAAGACTGTGTTGGATAGGTTTAGCATGGAAGATTGTAGACCTTTGTGTGTTCTTGTTTCAATGGGGACAAAGTTGTCTATTAGTAATTGTCTAAAATCTCCTAGTGAGGTGGAGGACATGAGCAGAGTACCTTATGCTAGTGCTATTGGTAGATTGATGTATGCCATGGTCTACACAAGACTAGACATTGTCTAAGCAGTGGGAGTCCTTTGTCAGTTTATGGCTAATCTTAGATGGGTACATTAGGATGCAGTTAAGCGAGTGTTCAGATATTTGAGGGGTACTTCCAAGTATTCCATTTGCTATCATGGCAATACTTCAGGACCTCTGCATTCAGTCTGTATTTGTGGATTTGTGGATTCTTATTGGGCAAGTGACATTGACAGCAGGAGATCCACCAGTGCCTATGTGTTCACTATGTTTGGTGGTGCAATTAGTTGGATGAGTAAGTGACAACTTGTGGTTGCTTTGTCCACTACAGAAGTTGAGTACATGGAAGCAAATCATGCTTGCAAGGAAGCCATTTGGATTAAGAGATTGTGTTTAGATATTGGTGTTGATGCAGGACATATTACAATTAGTTGTGACAGTCAGAGTGCAATTTTCTTTGCAAAGAATCCAACTTTGCATGCCAAAACAAAGCATATTGATGTTCAGTTTCACTTCGTGTGAGACATGGTAGAGGATGGGAAGGTAAATTTGGAGAAGGTAGGTACTTTGAAGAATGTTGTAGATGCATTGACAAAACTAGTGGGCACAGAGAAGTTCAGATGGTGTTCGGAGTCTATGGGCCTCTCAACCTATAGTAGTTAAATCCTGTTAATTCTATTGGCTCTTACAAGGTGTTCGACAAGTGGGAGAATGTTTGGAATTAAGGTGTCTCAACCTTGGTAATTCCTTGTATTTTTACATTTTATTTATTTATTAATTTCCTATTGTATTTGATTATATAAGGTGACAAACCAGGCGCCGAACCCTTACAACATAAACCCAAAAAAGAATAGCAAAGGCTCAGAAACAAAAAGAGCCACCAACCCCAGTGACAAAAATAGCATTAACAGCCGATAAGTAGCAGATAAACATAAAGTAAATAAACAAAGATAAGGATAAACATTCTCCCAACCTTTAGCCAGAAATTCATAAATCTTGTCAAACTCTTTGACTTTCTTTTCATCAGCTCCACGGGAAAGGGTGTCATGTTCCTGTAGCAGGGATAAATTAAGCATAGCCAATCAATAGAGCATACTATTGATAAAGTATCTCATAGATCCGATCCTTTGTTCTAGGGATTCCACACAACCTTTGAGAACAACAATTTCATCCTCCTGAACGTCACCATCACCATCTTCCTTAGCAGCCTCTTCAACTTCCTCAACAGTCACCCTCTCCTCTTCCTGAACATTATCATCAGCTTCAAAATCTCCTCTATCAGAATCCTCTTTATCCTCAACCCCTGCAGTCTCCTCTGAAATCTCATGAACCTCAATGTCATCCCATTTAGCCTTGTCATCTCCCTAAGTAGAAGAACCATATTCACTTTCAGAATAATAAATGAGCTTAGCTGGAGGGGCCAGTTTACCAGCAATTCTACTAGACCTTCTAACTCCCAAAGAGTAACCTTCATTTTTAGCTTTGACCATAGTTTTACCTTTAGCTTTTTTTAAAGGTCTCGTAGTGTCACTATTTGGATTTGTTAGGGCCTCCATATCCTTAACTTCAGAAATCTCCATAATAGAAACCTTAAACTTCCTTTTTATCCCCTTCACACTTCCTTTAGCAGGAGGAGTATAGATATCTTTCTTATTGTTCTCTTCCAAGGTTTCAGAAAAGGAACCACCTTTAAGATTTTGATTATTAGGGGTAGAATAGGGCTCCTCAACAGGAAAAACAACATTGGGAGGAGCATCCATAGGGACTTAAACAACATTGGGGAGAATTGGTTTCAGAGGGTCCAAGGCAAGATGAAACTTATACAAATGATGAATAAGGCCTTGGTGGAGGGGAATAGGATGCTTAGAGGGTTTCTTGTCCATTTTAATTTTCACCTGGTGAACTGAATGTTCCAAAGAAGACATCAAATAAAAAGGAAAGCTAATAAGAGCATTTCTCCTGAAATGGTTAAGGAGGGGAAGGTGATAATTATAAAACCTAGTAAAATGCCCTTCAAGAGTGAAGTATTTCATCAGAAGGTAGTACATCTCATGTCGTGGCTCTATAAGCTTTGCATGATTAAACCCTCCTTGATAAGTGACAAGTGCCTCCCCCTCACCTAGAAAAATCTTCTGATTGTGAAGGTCAGCAACCTTAGCCTTCTTTGTTATCTTCATTCCCTTCATAGAAAGGCCAATATCCATCACAATAACTTCCATAGAAATTTCAAACCCCATCCTACCAATTTTAACCCTATGGTTATCCCAAGATAGGGCACACTGCACTGAAAGGTTTTTGTCGTAGTCATTGAGACATTCAAGGAAAGGAATGATGCCTCCTTCTTTGTAATAATGCCACACCACTGCATTATCCTTAAATTCACTACAAGAGATGGGGTTAGTGCGAATTCTATCCTCCCCATTATCACCTTTCCTTCAAACTCCCAGAGAAGAGGAAAATGGCAAGTAGGCTCACTGTGTCTCCATCTAACTTCAAAAAACCCTCAAGTATTAACTCTATAGGCATAAAAAAGTAGGAAAGTGAAATAAATGAGGAAATTATTAAGCATCCTAAGGTCATCATTACTTAGATATGCTGCCTCATACTCCAATCTTTGTGAGTCCTTCCCATGATCCAAAATCATAAATTTATCCTTCCTATCAACATCAAACAGCCAGTTCAACATCCTATAGGTGATCATAAGTATCAAATTGGCATCTAACAGAAAAGTACTTTTCATCATAATGACAACATCCTTAGACAACCAACTCATCATGCCACAAGGAACCGATTGTGTCAAGCTAGCTTTCACATTGTAATGTGGTATCATCGAAAAGTTATCTCTTTTTGAATTAAATCCCCTATAGCATGGGGGATATTATTGAATTAGCACCAACATCACCAATTTTCAAACTGTTGACCATGATTAGCAAGTGCATTAGTAACTCCATTTCCCTCTCTATAAATGTGAGAGAAATCAACTTGGGTAATACTCTGGATAAGCATTTGAACATCAACAATTATATCCTTAAGCCACCACCCACATATTGAACCCTTAGTAATAGCATCAATAACTATTTTAGAGTCTCCCTCAATATGCAGCTTCCTTATACACAACGTGATTGCTAGCTTGATACCCCATAAAAGTGCAGAAGCCTTAGAAAAGTTATTACTTTGAATACCTAAGCCTCCAGCATAGGCAGCAACAAACTCCCTAATGTCATTCCTGATAACCCCACCACCACTAGCCCTACCATCAAATTTTGAAGCTCCATCAAAATTTAATTTGAGCCAACCAGAATTCAGGGGGAGCCAACCAGAATTCAGGGGAATCCAACTAGTATTTAATCTCTAGAGTTGCTTAGAATTGTCAAAATCAAGAAATCAATTTAGAATTCCCTAATTAGCAGCCATACTTTCCTCTTGTTGAGTTAGAGGTTTGTTGGGTGCAAATCCTATGCTGTCATATTATGGGAGTTGGCACGGTGATGTGTCATCCTACATGGCATATGACCACATGCATTTTTGTTCTCACATGAGGAGATAGGCATCCCACTTAGTGGTAGGAATAATTTTCCATGTGTCGGCATCTTAGATGTTGTGTAAGGGAATATTGACCATAACGGTCATGACAGATTCCTATGACGAAGTTACGACATGTAAGAGTCAGAAATAGAAGATCCTATGACAGGTAAAGACATGTGTCAAAGAGCATCTTTGAAAAGGGCATCTTTGGGTGCCCCAAGGTGGACTATGATATGTTGTAAGAGATTATGCTATTTATAGCCTATGTATGACAAATTCTCTTACATTTGTAAGTTATGACAACTATGATAGATTCTATGATGGTTGTAAGAGTTATAAGAGCATCTGTCATAGCCCATTTTAGAACTAAATGACCTCCTTGGGATGGGGTCACTTGACAAGTGTCAGGAGTATCCTATAGAGTTGGACAAGTGTCCATAAGCGTGGGTTTTGGGCCATGAGGCCATGTTGGACACCCATCCCTATGTGGAGCCATATTTGCCTTGTATTTGTTATATAAACAGGTGCTTTTGAGAGATGTATTACAGGTTTTACAGGTACTGTTATGCTCCCGGTTTGTCTCTAGATACAAGTGTCAAAGACTCCTAAGAGCTTGCATTGCAGGTGTATTGTAAACTATTTCAGTTTTGATAATACATTGTGTAGGTTTTGGAGTGTGGGGTTTTTCACCCGATAAGGGTTTTCCCCACGTATATCTTGTGTCTCTCTTCTTCTGTCTCACTTTCTTATGTATGTGTTTGCTGCAATATCTCTATTAGTGGTTTAACATTGCTATAATAGTAAGGATAAAATTGAATTTGCACTCTCCTCCCCTCATTAGATTAGTGTAGGAAGCAATTTCCGCACACCTAGGTTCCTTTCAAGAAATGCAATTATGAATCTTATTTATGATGTGATTTTAATAATATTTTAAATGATTATGCGATGGTGTGAGTGTATGCATTTCCTTGCTTTGGCTATGATATATATATATATATATATATATATATATATATATATATATATATATATATATATATATATATATGTTGGATTAATCTATTTGTTCAAGTGCGCAGGTGATTTTCCAGGCCACATAAAATTAGAGATCGATCTCACACCTAATGTGTTTCCCATGTTAGACTGATCTAGTCCCTGGGGGACCAAGATCATGTGTGAAATTGTATGGTGCTTTCGTAAATGTCTACATTTTATTAATTGGCGTAGATTCCACCCTTTTATATTATTTAATTGAAGTGTTGTGAAATTATATAATTTAATTTACACCACTTGGTGTCTTTTATTTTAGTGGCCATTTTATGTGATTTTTTAGGTTTATTATGGGCTAAAATTAATCCTAGGTAGTACCCCTAGGGTCTAGGGCCCATTTGAGCATGCCAAACCCTAGGGTTACCTCTATATAGTCACCTTAACCTTAGTCTAAAGTAAAGTGGCGAAAATTTAAATTTGAATAAGTGTGGGAGATGAGTCATGCCTTGAAACAAGATCCATCTCCCTTTCCAAGGCATGGAATCCCATCACCTTGAAGACTTGGGGAGTCTCCAAGACCCCCAAGTGTGTGGAACCTTCCTCCAATGCTCTCACACATGTGTGAGAGCATCTTGGAGTGAAGGGGCTCCCTTTAGAGAATAAAGTGATGACATGTGTCATCCCTTATCCTCTTGGAGCCCATTTGGAGAGATGCCACGTCTCCACCTTTGCTCTCACACGTGTGAGAGCATATGTCGAGAGGTTGAGGTTTGAATGGATGGTAGGGTGACACATGTCACCCCCACATTCCATTTCCCTTGCAAGTGGGATGGGAAGAGTAAGGAAAAGGTGACATGTGTCACTTTGTTATTCCTCTGGGCTTGGAAATGAAGCCTATATTATTTCCTCTTTGTGAGAGGAAAGGGGCTCTTTCTTTCCTTGTTTTTGGCTATCTTTGAAGGATTTTTGGTGAGAGAGTTGGAGTTTTTGGGAAGTGGCTTGAAGGAGAAAGTGGATAACTCTTCTACAACCCTCATCCATTATTGGGCTTTTTAAGGTAAGCCTCAAGGCATTGAGCCTTTCTCATGTATTTTTATTTTCTTGTGTGAATGGTTTTGTGTGTTTTTGCATTATTTTTGTGTTGGGTTTATGGTTGTATTGAATGAGACTACCATTCTTGGTGTGTCTATTAATGTGAGGGGTGGGAGAGGAGTGAACCTTCTCGAGGTCACCCTCTTTGTATTGGTATATTTGTGGCCTTGAGGGCATTTGGGAAGAGATTTTTGGTGATCATATTTTTGGCATGAGTGCCTTGGTGTATTATTATTATCATTGAGTATTTTAGGCTTGAGGCCTTGTTTGGCGCAATATAATTTTTATGAAGGTATTTTTAGGCTTGAGGCCTTGTTTTGGTATCATGAGTTTTGGATGTAGGAGTGACTTCTTGAGTAAAGAGAGTCCACTCTGCTACCCCTCAAATCCATTTTTATGGATTTTGTGTTGTTTCAGCCTTATGGGTGTTCTTCTTGTTATTGTGTGGTTTGCTTATTATTGTGTTGTGGTTTGAGACCCATGTGAAGATCGACCTCCAAGCTTGTCGGGTGACCCACTTGTAGGTCTATGGTAGGGAGGAGAGCATTTTTGGTGGCTTGGATGTTCCTCTATTGTTTTAGTTTCTTACAGGTTTATTTGGTGACCCTTGGAGCTTGGATGATATCTTATTTTGTTGGTGTTGTAATGTTATTTTGGCTACTTGAGAGCCATGGCCAAAGAATGACCTATTTGTAGTTGAAACAAAAAGAAAGGAGAGAAAATGCTCTCTTAATATGTATTTGTTTAAACGAGATCTAATGTTTTATCCCATCTTATTGTGGTTGCAAAAATGTAATAGGTTGCTAGTTTTTC
This sequence comes from Cunninghamia lanceolata, assembly GCA_027924645.1. Lineage (NCBI taxonomy): Eukaryota > Viridiplantae > Streptophyta > Pinopsida > Cupressales > Cupressaceae > Cunninghamia > Cunninghamia lanceolata. The sequence continues at coordinate 37,522,999 of BSBN01000391.1, read as the reverse complement.
TATGTTGCTGTGAGAAATCTTCTGTTGAATGTGTTTAGAAGTTTTAGAATATAATAAAAGAGTTGCTGATTTCTTTAAAAAAAAATGGATATGATGTTGTCTTTAAATTATTGTTTGCACAAAAGAAAATAGTTGCTAGTTATTTCAAACAAAAAAGATAGAAGTTGTTGCTCTTATTTCAAAAAGAAAATAGGTAAATTTACTCTCTACTTTGCAAATGAAAGGTTGATTTGATTCTGTCATTTTAATTTTCTCATGACAGAAAGTGAACAAGATTAGAAGTAAAATTCTTTATATTGTTAGAAAAAGAAACATATATGTGTGAATATTTATGTTCATGCATATATTTAGATATATATATATATATATATATATATATATATATATATATATATATATATAAATATATAAAGAGGGGATTTTCAAATAAGAATATACTTAGTGAGTATACCTCACTATGGTGTGTACCCATGGCTACCATGGTTGCAGACCTACAAAACAACAAAACATAATGTGAGAAGAAAATGTAAGGGGAGGAAAGAAAGAAAAAATAGAATAGTGACAAAGAATGGTTAGGGTTTTCATAAGGAAATTGATATTTTATTATGCACACCTTTAGGGCTTAGGTAGAATTTTATATTAATTTCCGTTGTGAAGTGGAATTTAAAATTAATTTTATATTGGGGAAGATGGTTGTACGTGAACCCATGTCTCCCCTTTCCTTATTATTTGGCTTGTATTCAAATTTATCCCTTGGGTAACATATTTAAATGGGTGGGACTCATTTATTCCTTTTTATTTTTCTTTTTAACTAATTTGAGGAAATTCATTTAACTCCATATCATGCCCCTTACATTATCTAGGGAGATTAATGTTTGTGGATCTTAAGAGGGAAGATAATTAAGTGATTATATAAGTATGGGAAAAGTTTTGTAAATTTAATAGGAGTAAGGGGTTAATTTCTAAACCTTAGATTTAATAATATTTAATGTGAGCCTTCTTGGAATGACATTAATTAATTAATTTAATTTTAACCTTGGCAATTTAAAAACCTTAGTGCGGCCAAATAAATCAATCTAGTGTAACATATATATAATTTAACTTTTCTTTTAAATCAATTTTTAGAGGACTCGTTGAAGAAGTTTTTAAATTAAAATAATTTCCATGTACGCCCTAGAGGCGTTATGCTGCCAGATTTCTCCAGGAAATAGTAGTAGTTATTTCATTAAAGCATGTTTTAATAATTTAATGTTTTCACAAATAAATATGGGTTTTTGAGACTGTTAGATATTCTTTTAGGACTTAGTATTAGGGTTTCTTGATTTCGACACATGTCAAAATCACGCCATTCATCTAGGAATCTTAGAGGTTCGAATCAAATCGATTCTGACCCTAATGGCGATGCTTCTCATGTCGCATAGACCCCCTTAGTCAGCTACCAATGTGTAGGGGATTGTGAAGGATACTTGCAATACCTGACTTTGATTGACATGTATATGCCTTATGCATATTGCCACTGAGCACGCTGAAGCGTGCGAGGGGTTTTCTAGGGATTCATGTAAAAAAATTTTAATATTTCGTGTCATGACAACATGAAAAATGTGGACATGACATGTGTGTTTCATGTCGTGGCTGCATGGGAAATGTGGGCATGACAGGCATCCCTTAATAAAAAGATAGATAAAATTAAGGAAATGAAGGAGAAAGAGAAAGCATCCCAGGATCAGAAGGGGATTAGAGATAAGGAGGACAACCTTATTGGTATTGTTAAGGAGATGGCCAAATAGTTGAAGTAAATAAGACCTTGGAGGTTGTGGCTAAAAGCAAGAAAATGAAGATTAGAGTGGAGAGTGATGATGAGTCTACTAAAGAGATCACAGGAGAAAAAGAATCTAAAATTGAATGAAGTATTATGATCGAGCATGAAAGAAGAAATGGAGGGAAAAGTTATATTCTCCAATGAACATAGGAGGATTAAATGTTAGGGGCAAAAAAATAGAGGTAAGGCTAATTTGAAAGCTATGGAGAGTTAAAAATGAGATTTTATCATCTATTTATAAGTTTGTCAAGAATGGAGGTGATGATGCAGGAGCATGGATTTCTTGGGGTCCTTTCTTTGCATTTTTTTTTGGGTAATCTTACCCCAAATTTTGGTTTGAGTGAGATGTTTACTAGTTTCTCATGTGTTTATCCTACCTTGTGCATTGTCTTCATGGTTTAGGTAGGTCTCCAAGGTATTAGAACGACTTTGAATCATTTTTACTCCCTTGGTGACCTCAAAGAGGTCCAAAACATCAAATTTCTAAAACAAGATAGTCAGTTATTGTGATTAGTTTTTATTTTGCCCGATTAGGACAGGGGGAGGTTCAGGTTAGAAAACATGAGGAAATGGTTTTTGGAAGGTAGTTCATTAGTGGAACAAACCCAGAGGAGTTTAGTGCAGTCAAGAAGGCTGAAGAGCCTACATAGGTTGCAAGATAGGTTGAAAAAGAATGAGTTTCTAAGTGTGTAAGATACTGGATGGTCTCGTTGCAGAGTGTAAACACTTTCTCAAGTGTTGGTAACAAAGTATAAATAGAATGTAGGTTGTGGAACAAGCAATGAATTTTTTTTTCTTGTAAAAGGAACCCTCAATGACGGTATAAAATTGATAAACTGCTCTTTGTGGTGATTGAAGTGCCAACTGTCTTCATTTTGTTCAGTTTCTGGAAGCATGGAATGGTTTTTCTCTTTGAAAATAACATTTAGAGACTTCTTACCTCTATAATGATGCTTTCAATGAGGGTATATAGAGACAGTTCATCATTTATACTATTTTAAAATAACTCAGGTCGTTGATTTTTCAAGAAGGAATTGGTTTGTTATTGTGTTTTTCTCTATGTAACAAAGATAAGTGTTAAGATCAATGTTTGTTTTGGTCTAAGAATACATTTTTTTGGTCTAAGAATGTATAAGACTACTACACAACAAGTTTAAAGGTATAAAGAAGCCCAATATGAAGTGACAAGGGTTGTCCACGTGCCCATAAAAGGTTGTCAACAATTTATTTGATCTGTTTTTAACTATATATTATGCTCTTTGTGATTTGAGAATGCTTCAAATTTGTGCTTGTTAGGTTTAGGAAAGATATTGGTTAACTGAAAGTTCATTGTGGATTGTGTTAGGCTAAAAACGTATCAATAAGGAGTTGTTTTGTTTTGAATTTGAATCAGTTTAAGACTACCCTAAGAGGACAGTGATCTCCATCACTGACTGAATTGAAACCACCTTCCATCAATTTTGGTATCAGAGCCACAGGAGTTTGGGCAAGGGAGATTAGGGAAAGATGTCACCCAAAAGAATGCCAAGAGGAGGTGCTAGAAGAGGCATAGATGAGGGGGTTCTTGAGTTGTTGCAAAACCTAACAACAAGAATAGATGCCATGGAACAGGTATAGAGAAGAGGAATACCAACTATAGATGTAAGTGAGAATGAAGAAGAGGATTAGCAATCTAGAGAAGAAGTGGTTCAAGAAGAAGAACTTGATGGAGTTGAAATGAGATTGTTGAGAGAAGTCATGGGCGTTGGAGCCAAGCCAAAGATATAGGTTCCCACCTACTCAGGAAGACTCAATAGAGAGGAACTCATTGATTGGATCAATGAGCTTGATAAGTACTTTGAGTATGAAGAAGTGGTCGAGGAGAAAAGATTCAAGTTTTCCTACACAAGACTCAAAGGCCACGCTACTATGTGGTGGGATTATGTTTAGTCGGAAAGAAGAAAGAAGAACAAGGAAAATATAACTTCTTGGGATAGGATGGTTGCCAAACTGAAAGCCAAATTTCTTCCAAGAGACTATCAAACTAACCTATTCAAAAGATTACAAAATCTCAAGCAAAAAGAGATGAATGTGAAGGAATATATAGTGTATTTCTACAAACTTGTAATCAGATCAAACCATAGTGAAGAAGATATGGAGAAAGTTGCTAGGTACCTTAATGAATTGAGATATAGTTTGCAAGATGAATTGAGTCTTTTGTCCCCTAGAACTCTTGAAGAAGCCTATCAATTTACCATTAAGGCAGAGGAGAATCTTATGAGAAAGAAAAACCAACAAGGAAGAGGTAGAGGAAGAGGAGTTAGAGGAAGAGGCAACACTCTAATAGAGGACAGCAGCACCATCAAGGTGGAGATGCAAGCACTTTTAGTGGACAAGCCAATCTGGATAGAGGAGGTTTCTAAAACAAAGGAGGGAGACCATTTGGAAGAGGAGATTACTAAGAAAGAGGAAGAGGTTTATGAGGAAAGTGTTTTAAGTGTAACAAGTATGGCCATAAAGGTTGGGAGTGTCATGAATTTCTACAAGAAGGCCACACAAGGCTTGAGAGAAGCAATCAGATTGTGCAAGCAGACTAAGAGAGTGTGGGATCACCTTCTCATTAGTTAGAAGAACCTAAGATAGGAGAGTCTTTGCTACTCAAGAGACTATTGTTGAAGCCACAAAAGAGAGTCAAGAACCTGTGCAAAGGAGATCCTTATTCAAAACCAATTGCAAGGCTAAATTTAAGTGTTGCAAACTTATTCTTGGTAGCAATAGTACTGACAATCTTGTTTCAATTGAAATGGTGGACAAAGAATGTCTTACTAGAATCAAACATCCTAACCCATATCAAGTTTCTTGGCTGCAAAAAGGGCATCAGTTATTGGTAGATGAGAAAGCTTCAGTAGAGTTTCAAATAGATAGTTATAAGGACACTATTATGTGTGATATTATGCCCATGGATGTTTTCCATGTGCTTCTTGGTAGGCCTTGGCAATTTTATAGGAAAGCAATACATGATGGCAGAAATAATACTTATACTTTCCAAAAGGATGGTCAAAAACACATGCTATTACCTTTGAAAGGAGAAGAAGTGGAAAATAAGAGCAGCAGTAGTAGCAAGGTTATGTTGGTGAGTGGCAAAGAATTTTTACATGATTTGAAGAAGGAAGAAGTGGGTTATGCATTGGTACTCAAGCCTAAGGTTGTACTTACCTCCACAAAACTAGATGACTTACTGAATGAGATACAAGACATATTGAAGGAACACATGGACATTGTGATATCTGATTTGCATAATGAGTTTTCTCCAATGAGGAGCATTAGTCACTATATGAATTTGGTTCTAGGAGCTATCCTTCCAAACAAGGTTGCATATAGATTGACTCCCAAGGAAAATGAGGAGATTAGAAATCAGGTTGAGGAGTTACTAGAAAAAGGATTGATAAGGGAGATTCTTAGCCCTTGTGTTGTACCAATAGTCCTACTACCTAAGAAAGAAGGTGAATGAAGAATGTGTATGGACTCCAGAGCAATCAACAAGATTACTATCAGATATAGGTTTCCTATTCCAAGAATGGATGATCTAATGGACTGTTTGAGTGGATCTATGTATTTCTTGAAGCTAGATTTGAAAAGTGGCTATCATTAGAATATGATTATACCTGGGGATGAATGGAAGATAGCATGTAAGATTAATGATGGTCTCTTTGAATGGTTGATTATGCCCTTTGGGCTTACAAATGCACCTAGTATTTTTATGAGGCTTATGAATGAAGTTTTGAAACCATTCTTGGGAAAGTTTATGATAGTGTATTTGGATGATATACTAATTTTTAGTAGGTCTAAGGAGGAACATCTACAACACTTAAGGTTGGTTATGACACGGTTGCATGAGGAGAAGTTGTTGATCAATCTCAGGAAGTGTACCTTTATAGAGATTAACTTAGTATATTTGGGTTTTGTGGTATCCATAGAGATATTGAATATGGACAAGGAGAAGGTTAAGGCCATTGTTGATTGGACAACACCTAGGAGTGTTTATGAGGTAATAAGTTTTCATGGACTTGCTAGTTTTTATAGAAAGTTTATTAAAAATTTTAGTAGTATAGTTTCTCCTATGCTTGACAATATGAGGCCACAAAAGTAGTTTGAATGGACTCAAGAGGCTGAAAAATGTTTTAGACTTCTCAAAAAGGTGACTGAACAACCTATACTTGTGTTACTTGATTTTACCAAAGTCTTTCAAGTAGAATGTGATGCTAGTTGCTTAGCAATAGGGTTTGTTTTAAGTCAAGAAGGTAAACCAATTGCTTACTTCGGTGAAAAACTCAATGATGCTAAGAAGAAATATTAAACTTATATGACCTTGAATTTTATGCATTGGTAAAATCTTTGAAGAAGTGGAGGCATTACTTGCTTCCCAAGGAGTTTTTTGTCTACACAGATAACCATGCACTACAGTTTATTAACAAGCAACACAAGCTAAACCAAAGGCATGCAAAGTGGATAGAATACTTCAAGAGTTTTAATTTTGTGTTGAAACATAAGAGTGGGCAAGGAAACAAGGTTGTTGATGCGTTGAGTAGAAGAAGTTTGTTGTTATAGGAGATAAAGGCAAATAATGTTGGATTTGAGAGCTTGAAAGAGATATATGTAGATGACCTTGATTTCAAAGATGCATATGAAGCAGCAATCCTATCAGCAAAGATAGAGGAATTTGGACTTATTTTATGTTGCAAGAGGGTTTTTTGTTCAAAGGTAATTAGTTGTGCATTCCCAGGGGGTCACTGAGGGAGAATCTCTTGAAGGAAAAGCATTGTGGTAGCTTGGCAGGACATTTTGGGCAAGATAAAACTTATCTACAGTTGAGTACACACTATTATTGGCCAAGAATGTAGGCTAATGTGAAGGGGTATGTGGAGAGATGTAGAGTATGCCAACATGCAAAAGGCAACAGTCAAAACACTAGTTTGTACCAACCATCACCTGTCCCACATAGACCATAGGATTTTGTAAGTATGGATTTTGTTGTAGGGTTACCTAGAACTCAAAGAGGCAATAATTCCATTTTCATAGTTGTGGATCAGTTCTAAAAAATGGTTCATTTCATTCCTTGCAAGAAGACTAGTGATGCAACAAATATAGCTAACTTGTTTTTCAAATAAGTGGTGAGAATGCATGGTATACCTAGAAGTATAGTATCTGATAGAGACACTAAGTTTGTGGGTCACTTTTGGAGAATACTTTGGAAGAAGTTGGGCACACATCTCAGTTTCAGTTCAGTTTATCATCCCCAAACAAATGGTCAAATGGAGGTAGTCAATAGAAGTTTGGGTAATATGTCGAGGTGTCTTATTGGAAACACACTTGGTAACTGGGATATGGCTTTGGCACAAGCTAAGTTTGTGTACAATGATTCTCCAAATAGGAGTACATGCATGAGCCCATTCTATATTGTCTATGGTATGCATCCAAGGGGTGTATTTGAACTCAGAGATCTTGGTAACTTAGAGAGGAGAAGTACAAATGGAGAGGACTTTGTGAAAGTTATCCATGACCTTCATGAAGAGGTCAAATTATAGATTGAGGGGAGTAACTAGTAGTACAAATAGTATGCTGATAAGAAGAGAAGTGAAGTACATTTTCAAGTTGGTGATCATGTATTGGCTCATCTCAGGAAGGAGAGATTTCCAAAGAATACAAAAAGCTGAAAATGAAAAAGATCATTCCTTGTAGGGTTCTCAGAAAGTTTCCATGCAATGCATATGAGATAGACCTCCCTCCAATCATGGGTATCTCTCTCATCTTTAACATGGCTGATCTATATCCTTACAAAGGTGCTAAAAATGACAAAACAGATGAGACAGAGCTGATTCCGAGTTAAGAACAACAAGTGACCAAGATGGCTAAAATTGACATTGAATGTATCTTGGAGAAGTAGTTGCTGAAGAAGACCTGAGAAAAGGAATATTTCAAGTACTTGGTGAAATGGCAGGATCATGCTTTGGAGGATGCCACTTGGTTATCACCTGCTGAGATCTCCAACTATGGTCATAACATTGATGGCCTCATGAGTAAGAGCTCATGATTTCATTTGTCTCCTGAGGAGCTTGATGCAGGAAAATGGATTTCTTGGGGTCCTTTCTTTGCATTTTGTTTTGTTTTGTTTTTCCTGGGTCATCTTACCCCAAACTTTGGTTTGAGTGAGATGTTTAGTGGTTTCTCATGTTTTTATTCTACCTTGTGCATTATCTTCATGGTTTAGGTAGGTCTCTAAGGTATTAGAATAGCTTTAAATTATTTTTACTCTCTTGGTGACCTCAAAGGGGTCCAAAACATTAAATTTACAAAATAGGACAATCAATTATTGTGATTAGTTTTTGTTTTACCCGATTGGGACAGGGGTAGGTTCAGGTTAGAAAACATGAGGAAATGGTTTTTGGAAGGCAGTTCGATAGTGGAACAAACCCAGAGGAGTTTGGTGCAGTCAAGAAGGCTGAAGAGCCTACACAGGTTGCAAGATAGGTTGAAAAAGAACAAGTTTCTAAGTGTGTAAGAGACTGGATGGTCTCATTGCAGAGTGTAAACACTTTCTCAATCACTAATAAAAAAGTATAAATAGAATGCAAGACATGGAAAAGGTAATGAATTCTTTTATCTTGTATAAGGAACCTTCAATGAGGGTATAAAAATGATAAATTTCTCTTCATGGTGATTGAAGCGTGCCAACTATCTTCATTTTGTTCAGTTTCTGGAAGCATGGACTAGTTTTTCTCTTTGAAAATAGCATTTAGAGACTTCTTACCTCTGTAATGATGCTTTCAACAAGGGTATATAGAGACAGTTCATCATTTATATTGTTTTAAAATAACTCAAGTCATGGATTTTGCAAGAAGGAATCGGTTTGTTATTGTGTTTTTCTCTATGTAATAGAGATCAGTGTTTGTTTTGGTCTAAGAACATATAATACTAATACATAACTTTTAAAGGCAAAAGGAAGACCAATATGGAGTGAAAAGGGTCCTCCGCGTGCTCATACAAGACTATCAATAGTTTATTTGATCTATTTTTAACTATATATTATGCTCTTTATGATATGAGCATGCTTTAAATTCATGTTTGTTAGGTTGAGAAAAGATATTGGTTAACTGAAAGTTTATTTTGGATTATGATAGGCTGAAAAGGTATCAATAAGGAGTTGTTTTGTTTAGAATTCAAATCAGTTTTAGATTGCCCTAAGAGGATAGTGATCTCCATCACTGACTAAGTTGAAACCACCTTCCATTAGGTGATAACCTCCCTATAAATAGGATATGAAGGTCCTAAGATAGAATATTCGAGGGATCAATGCCCTTGAGAAACATCATTTATTAAAATGGTTGATTGAATTGGAAATCCTAGATATATTGTTATTACAAGAAACTAAAGTGGATACCCTTGCTATTCATGGTTTTCTAAAGAGATGTTGGAAAATGGGGGAGATTTGTATAGTGGACTCCTATGACATGATAAGTGGTTTGGCTATGTTATGGGATTCGAGGAAGGTCATTAGCAAGATGGATTCTCATTCTTGTAATTTTTTGAATTTCTCCTACATTGGTGTTCAAGACAATGTTTCTATATGGTCATGTCCAATGTGTATGTTCCTAACATTAATTGAAAATGATTAAACTTTGGGAAGAAATGAAGTGAATGAGAGAAGCATTTAAAGGTGAAAACTAGCTTTTAGGTAGAGACTTTAACACCGTTCTTTGTCCAGAAAAGAAATATACTGGTTGCAAGCTTACATCGGTGAGATCCTTGGCCTTTTGTGACTTTTGTAGTTGTTTGACACTAACAAATATTCTTCCAGGTCTATATGGTATACATGGAGTAATAGAAGTATTAGGGAGGATTGTATTTGTAATCATTTGGATAGATTGTTAGTTGGTTCAAACTAGATGTCAAACTTCATTACATTCTTCTCTAGAGTAATCCATTATGGTGGTTCAAACCATTGGCCTATTAAGGTGTTGATTGAAGAAACCTAGCAGTTGCCCCTTTAAGATGGAATTCTTCTAGTTCAAGCACCCTAAGTTTGAGGAAAAGATTAAAGAATGGTGGAACATAGAGTTTAATGGATGTCACAGATTCATTTTGCAAAAAAGCTAGAGGGAGTTAAAAGAGAGGTCAAAATAATAAGGAGTTTGGAAATATTTTTGAGAAGAAGCTGGAAATAGAAGTAGAAATATAGAAGGTAGAGGCAAGGGTGGTGAAGGATGGATTAATCTTGGAAGGAAATTCAAATGCCAAAGATTTTCTAGAGGATTTGAATAGTATCCTAAGAGTGGAAGAAAACTTTTGGCATAAAAAAATCTAAGGTTAAATGATTCAAGAAATGGATCAGAATATAAAAAATTTCCACCTTTCTACTAGTAATAATTAGGAGACAAGGCAATCACATTGTTAGTGTTCAACTCCTCAACAAGACTATTATCGAAGACAGAGATGAGATAAAAAAGGAGGGTATTGATTTTTTCAAGGAACTACATGCTACAGATCTTGAGGTTGGCATGGAGGCTCAAGAATATCTTTTAAGGCACATTCCCTCTATGATCACTAAAGAATAAAATGTTGATCTCCTCAAACCATTTTTTCTTGAGGAATTCAGATTTTCTACATTTTCCCTGGGGGAAAAAAAGGCCCCATGCCTTGATGATTATTGAGATGGGTTTTTCCAAAAGTTCTAGGATATTTTGGGGAGGGAGGTTTGGTTTGCTACTTGTAACATGACATTCCATAATGCTCATAATTTAACATAAGTATTCATCTTAACTGAGAGTTAGAATACATCATGATTGTCCAAATCATAATTAAATGAAAGTGAATTATCATCATTACAATGATTAAGCATGTTATTCTTTTCCAAAATATAACAAAACTTAGAATTACAATATGTAATGATATATCATTAGTGAATAACGTTCACTATGCATGTATAAATCTATGCTCAAGCCATCAAATATAAAATTATACATAATAACTGACTATCAAGTCATATAAAGAAAAGCACTACATCTGGAACTTTTGACATTTATCTTCATAAGCCTCGACTTGTCTTCTACTTGGAAGGAGAGCATCATCTGAGTGCTTTTCCTCAACCCATAGACTAGCGGTCCCCTGCACAACTTCCTACTTGGAAGCGACCCTACCCTTCACGGAAGGTATAGATATAAGGAACCATTAGGCTTGACATCTGAGTATCTGGTGTTGTGTCCTTCATAATGTCTCACGGTCATACAACTATAGATCCACTCTAACTATGTATGACAATACTAAAAACATTATGCCATCTAGAGCACTGTGGACTAACTAATGCACACAGAGACAGATGCATTACTTTGGCCAAATATTTAAATACATATACATTTCACAATGAATGTAGTCGTATGTCCACCACCCTGAATTGACTTAGAAGTTGTCTCATTCTACAGTATGCTTAGTTAGACCTCTCTAGGTCTAACAAAAGTAAGTTTAGTTTGATTCTTAGTCCAACTCTAGGACAATCAACTCCTATCTTAGGGAGTACATTAAATATAATAGATTGCTTTTGCAACAGGGAACATGTGACTCCTCATCACCCTGTTCCATTTTTCAACATGACAATAGCCAAACCAAGTTTTCCCAACAAATGACTCCTATCTTGGGAATTGATTCAATTATGTTACGTTACTTTTGAAACTGGGAACTTGTGACTCACGTCACCCTACTCCTATCTTTTCAAAATGTCAATAGCCAAAACAAGTTTTCCAACTTATAACCTTCTTAGGTTCACAGTTTCATGTTGACCTATCACAAGGTTTACATTCAAACTCATGACATTTGAGACTTATATCATAATAGTCTAATAAGATGATCTTACTAAAAGGACTCTATCTCAAGTATTCTCATGGGTTTTAATATCTTATACCTCATTCCTGAAGTATGGCCATTCAAAAAGAGATGGCTTTCATTTACTTTGCAATACAAGAGTTTCATAATAACCATAGTATTCATTCTCATAAGCATATAATTATCTAGGATAAATAGTTCCTCCAATAAACCTAGCATGCACTTAATGCCACCTACAAGGAAATACAACTTACCTCTTATCTAGTTTCTCCTTCTTCAACAAGGAGTCAACATATCTCTTAAATACATAAGATGCATCATAGTTGTCATAATACCTATCATTAAAAGTCAAGCACTATTATAGGGAAATTTTGACTCCAATTCTTGAAAACCCATTCCCAAGGGTCTCGTTGCTTAGGCAACAGGGAAACTTGTGACTCCACGTCACACTGTCCCCCACTTTCATAATGAAATAAGTTCATTCATGTTTTCAACACTTAACCTCATTTGGTTGGTGTTTACTTTACTTACCTAATTTCAAGGTTTATACTTAGTTCATGTCATCAAAAGGAATACTTACAATGACTCATAGAGTCAATCTCCTTTAAAAGTTCTATCTCAAGAGATCCTCTTAATACCATATGCTTAATAAGAATATTTTCCATTTGCAAAGATGGCATTCACTTTCTTTTATACTATAAAGTTTATAGTGACATAGGGTTTATTCTTGTAGAAAGAACGTATCAAAAGATTAACTTTCCCATAGGGAATATGGCATGCATTCATTGTTGCTAAGATAGAAAACAATATGTCTATATTAACCTTCCTTCTTCCATGAGAAATCATAATAGCATTGGCATGTATTACATGCACAAAGAACACCAATACCAAATAGTCAAAGGTTGACATAATTTACCTCGAGTTGATATGTTAAAATACTAAGTGCACATGAAACAAACTCAAGATTATCACTAAGAATAAAGTGGTCATTACTATAATATGGTTCGGCCATACTTATTACCACATGCATGACATTGTGGTATCGATATCATATGCCAATACCCTCGGCTTTACACATACTCATTAGACATTAATGCCCTATCAGGCTCATTAACAAATACCAAATCTTCATGCCTTCTTGGCTATTGAATAGTCATAAAGAATATTTAACAAGAAAGTTTCAAGGGTCAATAATAGTTTAGACTGTTAACATTATGCAATGATCTTGCATGCGAAACTAGGAAGGAAAATACGACCTCTAGTTGGCCAAGTGGCATCATAACTTAAAGGATTCATAAGAACATCATAAAAAGAATTTTTGTGGCCTCATGAGCCTTCAAAAACAATTGGAATTCACACTATTTCCACAAAGGAGTTCCTTAAAGATTTATATGGCTTTACATGCCAAGAACACACATTTATATCTAACGTAAGTTGACACAGTCAATGTTCTTCATTAGCAGAGTGATTTAATTGTATTAAACACCATTGGATATGAGTTATTAGCTCTCAAAAAATATCATACCTATAACAATGACACAGTAGTATAATTGATGGCAAAAAGCTTTACATATGTGTAGGGTTCGAGCCTCCTCGCCCTACCCGATACTGCTATAGTAGTGATTTCCCAAGACTTCACTAGAATTCTTCTAATTTTGTCCCTCATGACCTCCACCAAGAGAGCCATTCAACAATGATAATCAATAATGAATCCTTTCGATGGTATCATCGATACCTTAGCAAGAAATGAAGTTCTTTGCATGCATTCATAGAATGCCACCTCACAAGATCCTTCGATCCACCCAACCCACTATTGAGCAGGTCCATAAGGGAGACTCCATCATGGCCATCACTCGGCCTATATTCCCCTCTCCCCACTCCTCGTGGATGATGTTTGTTGAGAATAATAAATTATATGGATAATATGATATAATTTATACATCTATTAAGAATGCCGAGGTGGTCAACCTCTAGGGAGGTTAAAACCTTAAAAACTTATATAATCTCGCTTAAAAAGATAAATAGGGTTAAATAACCACAATGTTATCCAAGGTTAACATCATAAAGAAAATAAAGTTTGACACACCAATTGAATAGGGTTTCAGGGTTGAGTAATACTCCCCCTCTTACGGCTATAAACCCTATTATTATAACAAAGAATAATAGATTCAAAATTAGTTTTCAGAAATAAAGAACAAGAAAGTACTCTATCGCTTGACGAAACTAACTCTTGACTTGTGATGATGTTCTAAGAATGTTATTTAGTTGAGTCGACATAAACATTGTTAAGTTAACACAACTGGCATGATGACACATAAAGGAAATTGACTAGCAAAGAAAAGATGCAACTCACTTAGACTTACGAGGGTTCATAAGGATGAAAAAAATATGATACTCAAATGGCAATTTAACCCATTTCCTAACATCTATCTCTTCCTTTCAGATGATACTCTCCTTCCATCTTCGAAGGAAGATTCATTTCCTATTTGCACTCACAATCATAAAATCATGATCAATGCATCATCATCTGATTTGTAATTCATAATAATTAAATAATCATATAAGCAAGGACTCTCATGTGTAACTAATGTTAGTTAGTATTCACATAATCAATGATTAAATCAGATATTTCCACAACATCTAATCATTAAACTATAGTTAATCATCTTGATTACCACACAAAAATAAGATTAAGCTAAATCATAAACTGGGGATGTAACATATCTTACCCCATAAGAATCATCGTCCATGATGATTAATTATCTTCAAAATCAACCAATATAATAAGAAAAGTGTTGTGCCTCTTCGAGAACTTTGAAGGGACCCACATATCTAGGAACTAGTTTAGAAGTCTTTCCAAACTTAATGGAGCTTTTTTGAGGTTTTACCCTTAGAAGGACCTTTCTCTCCCACTGATAAATGCCTTTCGATGTGCTTAGCATCCACATAACTTTCCTACTTATCATGGGCTTCTACTAGCCTTTTCTTATTTAGATGTACTTGCTCTTCCATTTCTGTCAGCATTTCTGGACCAAGGGTAACCCTATCTTCTAGCTTATCCCAACTTATAGGGTTTCAGCACCTTCTTCCATATAATGCTTCAAATGGAGCCTTCTTAATAGAAGAATGATAGGAATTGTTATAGGCAAATTCCACCAGAGGAAGATAATCTTCCCATTTGTATTGTTAGTCCATGCAATACATCCTCAATAAATCCTCCAACACTTGGTTTACCCTTTCAATTTGACCATCTGTCTCTGGATGATAAGCAAAGCTTATATTCAACTGGGTTCCAAGTGAAGAGAATAAGGTTTGCCAAAACCTCAATGTCATTCGTGCATTCCTATCTGATATAATCTTCTCAGGAATGCCATGCAATCTAAAAATCTCTTGAACAAATTTACGAGCTATGATGGGTGTGTTAGAATCAAGGCAAACAACTAAGAGGGGGGTGAATCAGTTGTCCCAAAACTTCCTCCTATTAATTACTTAAATCCTTCTTGTAATTTAGCAGCATAATCATAAATTAATTATGGAAACATAATGCAATCATTCAAGAGTAAAAACACATTAACACATATGTTACCAAGATTTTGATGTGGAAAACCTGGTTAAGGGAAAAACCATGGGGTGACTAACCCAAGATTGTATTCTCTGTTAGAAGAATAAAAGGAAAAAAATGGCACATGCTAATTAGGGCTCACTGCCCAAGCCCATTGCCTACAGGAGACACACTATCTACAGAATAATAAATATTACATACTTGAACTGAAGAGTAGTATCTTCACCATGCTTGAGTCAGTTCCATTTAAGCCCAATACTTTTGCTCCGCTTTTCACACTTCTTCTCTCTACCACACTCTCATCTCTGCCAAGATACATTTGAAATGACTTCACAACTTCTTATTTATATAAGACATTTGACTTTGGGATAATCATCCAAGTCGGCATACATTACAGAGAAAATACAACTTGACTAATTAAAAAAGAATTCATGCAGATCAACACACTATCAGGTACACAGATCTGAGACTTCAATCTTCTTTTAGGAACATGCCATACTTCACAGAACATCTTCAAGATCATCCGCAGGAAGTGTAACTCATCCGGTTGGCCAGACTTAGGAAGAAGAACATCATCCAGAAGTAATTCTTCAAATACGAGCTCAATCTTCAATGTGGACCACTAACACAAACTAGACACAATCCAAAGACCTTCACAAGCTTTCCTGAATCACCAAGAACATCCACACTACTTCTGCTTACTAAAATCTTTCTCTCCTTCATCTGGAACCTCAAGAACATAGTCTGTCATCACTGTTATATTGGAATAGATGCTTGTGGACCTCCAGACCATTAACCAATTGAGTTGTCAATTCAAATTGACTTATTAAACACTCCACCAAATCCGCATAACAAGATATTGCATTTCCGGATTTCACTAGACCTTTCTGTGTCACTCTGTCACCTCTGAACATCTGCAAGAACTGATTTTACTCAAGTGGCCATAACTTCTTCAGATCTTCATGCGGACCTCTCAAAAATTTACTGGATCATCTTAGGACACATATCTACAAACCCTTTGATGTACATCCTCTGACCTTCATCTTAGCTGGGATCTTTACCTCACTGTCTTCACTATTCTTCTCTATTCCTGATAGGACTAATTTTCTCAATATTCTTAGCATATAACTCATCCAATCCTTGACATCAATGTAACAGGAGTATGTTGACATCAATGACAACACTGGTTAGGCCCATACTTGCAACAATCTCCCCTTTTGTCATGGATGGCAACATATGATGTGAAAAATTGTTTTAACCATCAAGACAAGAACTTCTCCTTACTGACTATCATAACTCCCCCTATCAACAACATGTCTTCTCTTCCTTTACTGCTCCCCCTTTGATCAAAAATCACTTTTGTTTTTCACATGTCTTCTCTCCCCCTTTGACATCAATGGCAAAGGGCACATACTTGCATCAATACCAACTGCTCCCCCTGAGTAGCAGCTTCCCATCATCAATCTGGACCACAAGATATGACTATGAGATCCACTAGACTGATGCACATCAGTGCACCTTAAATCAAAACTAGAGGGGTAATAACCCCTAACTTCTCCCTGAGATATTCAAAAGAGTCCTTAGGTAGAGGTTTAGTAAAAATGTCTGCAATCTGATCCTTGGAGGGCACAAACTCCAATCTAACTTCATTCTTGTTCACTTGCTCTCTCAAAAAGTGAAACTTGATGGATATATGTTTTGTCTTTGAATGCAACACTCAATTTTTTGATATATTTATTGCACTTGAATTATCACAGAAGATTGTGATAGGTTCCTCATACTCCACTCTTATGTCCCTTAGCATTTGCTTCATCCACAATACTTGAGTGCAACTACCTACTGCTGCAATATATTCTGCTTCTGCAGTGGATAGAGATATTGCCTCTTGTTTCTTGCTCAACCAAGAAACCAATCTTTTCCCTAAAAGGAATGCTCCACTAGTGGTACTCTTCTGATCATCCACATCTCCTGCCCAATCTGCATCTGTATATGCATGAAGTGAGAAATCATGATTTCTAGGATACCATAAACCATACTCAACTATCCCTTTTAGATATCTGAGAATCCTCTTGATTGCCATGACATGAGATTCTCTAAGATCAGCTTGGAATCTAGCAACAAGACCAACAACATTCATAATGTCAGGTCTAGTTTGAGTAAGAGACAATAGTCCTCCAATCATTGACCTGTACTTTTTCTAATCAGCCTTAGGAGAGTCATCATCTCTTCTCAATTTACATCTGGTTGCCATGGGAGTACTCATTGGTTTTGAGTCTTCCATCTCAAACTTCTTCAACAATTCTATCACATATTTGGTCTATGAAATGAAGGTTCCTTTCTTTGTTTGAGTGATTTGCAGACCCAAGAAGAAATTCATTTCCCCAAACATAGACATCTCAAATTCACTTTTCATTTGATTTGCAAAAGTCTTACACATACTATCTCTTCCTCCAAAAATGATATCATCAACAAATACTTCAACAATCAAAATATTTTCATGTTCAATTTTGAAGTACAAGTTATTGTCAGCAGTACCTTTATTGAAACCAATCTTTAAAAGATGCTTATCCAGTCTTTCATACTAGGCTCTTGGGGCTTGTTTGAGTCTGTACAGTGCTTTCTTCAACTTGCAGACCATATCACTATGATCAGACAATTGAAATCCATCTGGTTGCTCAATGTATACTTCTTCTTCCAATTCACCATTCAAGAAGGCAGACTTGACATCCATCTAATATACTTTGAAGTCCTTGAAGGTAGCAAAGGCAAGAAATAATCTGACTGCTTCAATTCTTGCCACCAGAGCAAAAGTTTCTTCAAAATCAACTCCTTCTACTTGAGAGTAACCCTTGCAGACCAATCTGGCTTTGTTTCTGACTACTTCACCATCTTCATTCAGTTTATTCCAGAAGACCCATTTGGTTCCAACACATTCTTGTTTCTAGGTCTGGGAACAAGATCCCAAGTGTGATTTTTCTCAATTTGCATCAGCTCTTCCTCCATTGCTTTAGTCCAGCTTTCATCATTGCATGCTTCATTCACTGTCTTTGGTTCAATCTTTGAAATCAGACAATAATTTTCTGAGTCTTGAACAATCTTTCTTCTTGTTTGAACACCTTTGCTTTTATCACCTATGATCTAATCTTCAAAGTGATTCAGTCTTACATACTTGGGAATTTTGGGAGTTTCTTGCACTTCTATTTCTTGAACAGGTTCATTCAGACTTATCTCTTCTTCCTGATGCTCCAGATCAGTCTAGATTTGAATTTCAGAAGGGGTTTGGACTAAAACATCATTCTGATCATCTTCATCATATTCATAAAACCTTGAGGGTTTTTCAACACCTTCATCAACCTTCACATTTGTACTTTCTATGATCTTTCTCAATCTCTTGTTATAACACTGGTATGCTTTGCTTTGAGTGGAATAACCCAAGAATATTCCTTGATCACTTCTAGCATCAAAGTTGCCAAGGTCTTCATCTCTTTTAATATAACATTTGTTACCAAAGACTCTAAAATACTTCACAGTGGGAGTGATGCCAAACTAGAGTTCATAAGGGGTCTTACTAGTATTGCTTCTGATTTGTACTCTATTAAGAGTATAGACAACAATGCTTATAACTTCTCTCTAGTAGATCTGAGGAACATTTGCTTCCATCATCATGGTTCAAGATGCTTCCTGGATGGTCTAGTTCTTTCTTTCCACTGCTCCATTCTACTGTGGAGTCCTTGGAGCAAACAACTGTCTTTTTATCCCATGTTTCTCACAGATTTCTATGAACTCACCAGATGTGAATTCTCCACCTCAATTAGACCTTAGACATTTTATGTTTAATCTAGTTTCATTTTCTACCATGGCTTTGAATATTTTAAATTTCTCAAGAGCCTCAGATTTGACTTTCAGAAAAGTCACCCACATCATCCGGGAGTGGTCATCAATTAATAACATGAAGTATCTATCACCTTGCAAATTCCTGATTCTTACTGAACCACATAGATCAGTATGAACTTAGTCCAATAATCTAGTAGAAGATTGTTCCTTACTTTTGAATGTGACTCTACTTTGCTTACCCAACTGACATTCTTTGCACAAACTATTAGTAGGTTTCACCAGTCTTGGAAGATCTCTTACAGCCTGAGTATTGCTTATCTTGATGATATTATCAAAATTCACATGGCACATTCTTCTATGCCACAACCAACTCTGATCAATTTGAACAATTAAACAACTTTTACCAGTACCAACCAAGTGGAAGATATTACCTTTTGTTTGAGTACCGCATGTAATCTCTATTCCAGAACTTTCAAAGATCTTACATTTTCCATTCATGAATTGGAGATCATAGCCTTTGTCCACCAACTGTCCAACACTGAGATGATTGTGCTTCAAAACTTCAACATATAGTACATTACTGATTTTGTTCTTTCCATCAAAAGAAATAGTTCCTCTACCTCTGATCTTGCTAGCAGAATTATCACCAAATTTTACAACTCCACCTTCATATCTTTCCAAATCTATAAACTTATTTTTGTCACCTGTCATATGGTGGGAGCATCCACTGTCAATGACCCAATCATCCTTTTCTTCATCTTGGGCAGCTAGAGCTCTTTCTACCATTTTATGATTGACAGATTCAAAGGGCATTGGATCTTCTTCCTTGATGGCAATAAACACCCAGTCACTTCCGGATTTGTTTCCTATCTCTGATTCATCATCTATTACTCCTTCATCATCATCTTCATGAGCGTAGTAACACTTCTTTTGAAATCTTGATCTGTTAGGTTTTGGCCTAGAAAATATTTCCGGACATCTTGAGGCAAAATGACCAATCTTATTGTAGTTAAAACATTTGAAAGGCAATTTTACTTCATACTTACCAGATCCTCTTGGCAGTCTTTTTGCAATGAGAGCCTCAAGTTGTTCAACTTCTAATTCATCCTCTTCTAGATCTTTTCTTGCTTTATCATACCAAGAAGATTTTCTTGAGGTACTTTCACCTAGATCATATCTTTGTTTGCCTTTTGTAGAGGCACTAGCTTTGAACGCTAATTCAATCTTGGGAAGTGCATCACCAAACTCATCTACCTTGAATACAAATATCTTACCAACCAATTGATCCCTTGTGATAGTTGTTAAGGATTTGATTTCCTCAATAGCAGCAACTTTGTGTTTATAAGTAGGAGGTAAGGATCTGAGAACCTTAGCAACAATTTCATCTTCATCCCAAACTCCACCAGCACATCTGATGCCACATACAAGCTCATTTACTTTTGTCATGTAAGAGGTGATATTCTCATATTCACCCATCTTCATGTTTTTGAATTTTCCTTTCAGACTCTGTAGCTTAGCACATTTAACATACTTGTCTCCTTCATGCAGAAGTTCTAGTTTTTCCCAAATCTCATATGCAGTTTTTAGATCTATAACATTTGTAAGCTTTGAATCAAATAAGGCACTTAGTAGAGCTTCTTTAGCCCAAAGATTGTTTTCAGCATCTCTAATTTCATCTATAGTTCTCAGACCATTCTGGGGAGGAGCATACTTCTTTGAAACCATGATCCAATATTGCATTCCCATACATTACAAGTGACATTCCATGCAGCTTTTCCAAAAAGTGAAATTGGTTCCATCAAACCTTGGGCTATCTTTCTTATAGGAAGACATCTTAGATCTCCTCAAGCGGTTAAGCTCTTTTAGAGGAACTTATCTTGATACCAATTGTTAGAATCAAGGCAAACAACTGAGAGGGGGGGTGAATCAGTTGTCCCAAAACTTCCTCCTATTAATTACTTAAATCCTTCTTGTAATTTAGCAGCATAATCATAAATTAATCATGGAAACATAATGAAATCATTTAAGAGTAAAATCACATTAACACATATGACACTAAGATTTTGACGTGGAAAACCCGATTAAGGGAAAAACCATGGGGTGACTAACCCAAGATTGTATTCTCTGTTAGAAGAATAAAAGGAACAAAATGGCACATGCCAATTAGGGCTCACTACCCGAGCACACTACTCACAAGAGGCCCACTGCCTACAGGAGACATATTGTCTATAGAATAATAAATATTACATACTTGAACTGAAGAATAGTATCTTCACCATGCTTGAGTCAGCTCCATTTAAGTCCAATACTTCTACTCTGCTTTTGGCACTTCTTCTCTCTACCACACGCTCATCTCCACCAAGATACACTTGAAATGACTTCACAACTTATTTATACAAGACATTTGACTTTGGGATAATCATCCAAGTCGGCATACATTACAAAGCAAATACAACTTGACTAATTACAAAAGACTTCATGCGGATCAACACACTATCGGCTACACAAATTTGAGACTTCAATCTTCTTTTAGGAACACACCATGCTTTACAGAACACCTTCAAGATCATCCATAGGAAGTGTAACTCATCCAGTCGGCTAGACTTAGGAAGAACAACATCATCCAGAAGTAATTCTTCAATTATGATCTCAATCTTCAATGTGGACCACCAACATGAACTGGACACAATCCAAAGACCTCCACAAGCTCTCCTGAATCACCAAGAACATCCACACTACTTCTGCTTACTGAAATCTTTCTCTCCTTCATCTGGAAGCTCAAGAACACAGTCTGTCATCACTATTATATTGGAATAGATGCTTATAGACCTCTAGACCATGAACCAATTGAGTTGTCAATTCAAATTAACTTCTTAAACACTCCACCAAATCTGTAGAACAAGATATTGCATTTCTAAATCTCACCGGACCTTTCTATGTCACTCTATCACCTTTGAACATCTTCTAGAACTGGTTTTACTCAAGTGGCCATAACTTCTTTAGATCTTCATGCAGACCTCTCAAAACTTTACTAGCTAATCTTAGGACACATATCTACAAACCCTTTGATATGCATCCTCTGACCTTCATCTTAGCTGGGATCTTTACCTCACTATCTTCACTGTTCTTCTCTATTCCTGATAGGACTAATTTTCTCAATATTCTCAGCATATAACTCATCCAATCCTTGACATCAATGCAACAGGAGTATGTTGACATCAATTACAACACTAGTTAGGCCCATACTTGCAACAGGGTGCCCCATCTGTCAAGTTCCTAGATATAAAATGAGTAGATTTGGTCAGTCTATCCACCACAACCAAAATAGCATTTTTCCTATTCCTTGACATAGGAAGCCCTTGCACAAAGTTCATGCTTATAATTTGTCATTTCCACTCAGGAATTTCATGAGGGTATAAGAATCATGTTAGGTGATGGTGTTCTTCCTTCACCCTCTAGCATTATATACATGTAGCTGCAAAATTTTCCACATCCCTCTTCATTCCTTTCCAGAAATATAGGGGTTTCACATCGGCATGTAACTTTGTTAGTCCAGGATGTCTTGAATACGGTGTAGAATGAACCTCCTTCCACACCATATTCCTTAACTCTACAAAGTTAGGTACATACATCCTTCCTTTAAACCTTAATAACCCATCTGGTTCAAGGTTAAATCCATCAAATCTCAAATTCTAGGGATTTTCCACAAGGGCATGTTTTACCTTCTCGTAAAAATCATCTCCCTTAGATTCTTATAGTACCTGATTCCTAAAATCAGAATGTATGGAGATCATTGAGTAGATGTGTCTTCTCCTACTCAAAGCATTTGCCACCTAATTTTCTTTTCCTTGGATATATTTAATCTCAAAATCATAATTCGAGATGAATTCCAACCATCTTCTTTGACAAGCATTTAGATGTGGTTGAGTGAACAGATATTTGAGTCCTTGATGGTCTATTTTTAGCTCAAAGGGTTTTCCAAGCAGGTAGTGTCTCCACATTTGCAGTGCATGAATGACTACTGTCAGTTCTAAATCATGAGGGGCATAGTCTTATTCACAAGTTTTTAGTTTTCAGGATTCATATGCAATGACTTGTCCATCTTAGACTAGTAAACCACCTAAGCCTTCCCCTGAGGCATCAGTAATGACTACAAATTGACCTTCTGGGTCAGGTACTTTCAAAATTAGTCCTAAAGTCAATTTTTTTTTCCTTTAGTAGGTCAAAGGCCTCCTGGCATTTTTCTGACCACTCAAACCTCTTGCCTTTTCTTTGCAAGGAAGTTATAGGGTATGCAATTTTTGAAAAGTTTTTTTTACAAAAATGACTAATGCTCCCCAGGGTGACACACTGGATCTAATCAGCCCCTTATCCAACAATTCATGTAATTGCATCTTTAGCTCCATTAACTATGTAGTGGTCATTCTGTAGGGGGCTTTAGAAATAGGTTTTGACCCTCGAATTATATCTATAGTGAAATTAAAATCTCTTTTAGGAGGTAATCTCAGTAGCTCATCTGAAAATACATCTTCAAAATCTCTGAGAAAAGGGTACCTGTCCATATCTAATCTCTCCTGATCTATGGACTCTCTCTTCCCACTTAGAAAGGAATGTTGGTATACCTAACGGTACACCATGGGTTCCATCAGTTTTCCTAATTTGCAGCCAACTATGATGACAAGCAAGCATCCCATACTACTTTTTGTCAACACTGGCTAAGGACCAGGGTACTAATGTACACATTCAAAACCAACTGTGATGACAAGCAATCATCCCATACTACTTGTTGTCATCACTGGTTAAGGAGTAGGTATAACAACATACATCACCTGTGGCTATTATGAAGATTTCCATTGCCCACTAAACCATCGAGTTGATGGATCCTGACATCTATCGCCTCCATGCCACTGGCGAAAGTCAGTCCAACCTAGTATGGGGTAGCTTCTGGCATCTATCACCTATATAGTACTAGTGAAAGCTAGCTAAGCCCTATCATACCAAAGGGTATCTCCTGGCATCCATCACCTTCGTGGTACTGATGATAGCTAACTAACCCTAGATACAACAGATAGCACCTAGTATCTGTCACCTCCACGGTATGGGTGACAATTGGCTAAACCACACCTGTATCATAACCAGTCCCAAGTTAGACTTGTAGATCTCAAGCCTAACTACATTTTCTTATTCATCCACCATGCAAATGCTTCACCCGCAAACTAGTACACTCCCCATACTGCTTTGGTGATCTCATTATAGTTTCTTATTTCATAATATTTTTCCATTTCCGTAAGCCATGCCTCCGTGGCATCTCTACTTACAAAACCATTGAACTTGGGGGGCATAACCTTTTTCATGCGCTGGGATAATTTCAAATCCAAGTGGCTTCTTCTATCATCTTCCTACTTAGCCTCAAAGTTATTCTTTTTGTGCTCACTTTGGGTGGCATCATCATGATGTGCCTCATCATCACCCCCATAATAGGATTCCTACCTGGGTCCATGCTAACCCCTAACCTTCTGCTCAAGAGTTCCAATTCTCTTTATCATCTCTTGGATCATAGCAAGGATCTAGTCAAATTTAGATTCAGAGTTCCCTGAAGGTTTCCCTTCATCCTTGTTATCTCTCATCCTAGTTCTTATCTGAACCTTGCTACAATCTACTTCTCCTAAAGTTTGCAGATTAATCATTGGATTAGTGTCATACCAATGACTCCATTCATAATATAAATCCATTCTTATTCCTGTAATCTTTAACAAGAAAGGAAATATTTGCCAAAAAATTTTAATGCACTATAGTTTTTCATGGATTACATATAATCCATCCAAAATTACAAAATTTTGTTTACATCTTGCTACTGTAAGTCATTATCAAATTGGGATACCTTCCCAAATTCATTTCTCATTCTTGAGATTTACCAAATCATTTTTAGGAGGTGGACATATTTGCAGGTACTCATTCCCAACTTCCCTAGTAACATTAAGATCCTTATGATCTTTTTCCAAATTTTGGTTTCTTAGGTACAGAGGGTTTCACTGATTCATTTTTAGAGATAGGAGTAGTAATCCTAACTGCTTTCCTTATCTCCTACTAATATGTTTAATAGCATCAGTGAAGGTTTCATTATTAGCCAACCATGCACCTACTAAGCCAACCATGCACCTACTAAACAACCAATTTGTTTAAGGCATTTCATTCTTGAGGCTCGTTCCCTCAAGGCCTTAAGGTAATGTAGGTAATGTCTAATTTTTGTTACCTTCTTTTTGGGCCTTGCTCTTATTCTTACCATTCTGGCATAAGAACATCCAAGTATTAACAACCATTAATGTTGGATAAAGAAAATCATCAAGTAATGATCTCATAAGTCCATGTATTGAACCTGGTAGCTTTGATACCATATGTAACATGACATTCCATAATTCTCATAATTTAACATAAGTATTCATCTTAATTAAGAGTTAGAATACATCATGATTATCCAAATCATAGTTAAATGAAAGTGAATTATCATCATTACAATAATTAACCATGTTATTCTTTTCCAAAATATAACAAAACTTAGAATTACAATATCCAATGATATCTCATTAGTGAATAACCTTCACTATGCATGTATAAAGCTATGCTCAAGGCATCAAATATCAAATTGTACATAATAACTAACTATCAAGTCATATAAAGAAAAGCACTATATCTAGAACTTTTGATATTTGTCTTCATAAGCCTCAGTTTGTCTTCTACTTGGAAGGAGAGCATCATCCAAGTGTTTTTCCTCCAACCACAGACCGGTGGTCCCTCATACAACTTCCTACCTGGAAGCAGCCCTACCCTTCACGGAAGGTATAGATATAAGGAACCATTAGGTTTGCCATCTGATTATCTGGTGTTGTGTCCTTCATAATGTCTCACAATCATACAACTATAGATCTGTTACAAGTATGGACCTAATCGGTGTTGTCATTGATGTCAACATACTCCTATTGCATTAATGATAAGGATTGGATGAGCTATGTGCTAAGGATATTGAGAAAATTAGTCTCAATTAGAAACAGAGAATAACAGGGAAGACAGTAAGGTAAAAGTCCAAGATAGGATGAGGATCAGAGGATGTAGTTTAAAGGGTTTGTAGATATGTGTCTTAAGATGATCTAGTAGAGATTTCAGAGGTCCACATAAAGATCTAAAGGAGTTGTGACTGTTCAAGTAAAACTGGTTCTGGCAGGTGTTCAAGGATGACAAAGTATGACAGATAGGGTCGGTGAGATCTAGAATGACATTATAATGTTCTGCGGACTTAAGGGAGTGCTGAGGAAGTCTTTGTGGAGTGTCAACTATATTGGTTCGTGATTTGAAGGTCTGCAAGTATCTATTCTTTTGTGACAGTGATGACAGACTATGTTCTTGAGGTTTCGGATGAAGGAGAGAAGGATTTTAGTAAGAAGATGAAGTGTGGATGTTCTTGGTGATTCAGGAGACCTTGTGGTGGTCTTTGGATCATTTCCAGTTCATGTTGGTGGTCTATATTAAAGTTCAAGTTCACTTTTGAAGAACAACTTCCGGATGATGGTGTTCTTCTTAAAACAGGCCGATCGGATGAGTTATACATCTTGCGGATGTTATTATGGATGTTTGTTGACTTAGATGATCATTCCTAAGTTGATGACTTGTATAAATAAAGGATTGCGAAGTCATTTGTAAAGTGTCCTTGTGGAGATGAGTGTGTGGTAGCAAGGAGGAGAGCAAAAGGCAGAGCAGAAGTATTGGGCTTAATGGAACTGATTCAAGCATAGTGAAGATGATATTTTCTAGTTCAAGTAGGTGATACTTATTTCTTTGTAGACAGTGTAGGTAGTGAGCCTCTTGTGAGCAGTGTGCTCGGGCAGTGAGCCCTAATTGGCAAGTGCCATTTTTGTTCCATCTATTCTTCTAATAGAGAATACATCTTTGGGTTAATCACCTCGTGGTTTTTCCCTTAACCGAGTTTTCCACGTCAAAATCTTGGTGTCTCATGTGTTGATATGTTTCTACTCTTGATTTGTTTCATTATGTTTTCATGATTAATTTACAATTAAGTTGTTGAACTGCAAAGTGGAATTAAGTGTTTAAATAGATACAAACTTTTTGCACAACTGATTCACCCCCCCTCTCTCAGTTGTGTGCACTAAGTCTAACAATTGGTATCGGAACTAAGTTCCTCTAAAAGGAGCTTAATTGCTTGAGGAGATCCAAGATGTCATCTTACAGGAAGGATAGTCCGAAGTTTAATGGAACCAACTTTGCTCTTTGGAAAGGTCGCATGAAATGTCACTTGCAGTGTATGGCAATAGCGTACTGGTCCATGGTTACAAAACTGTATGTACCTCCACAGGGTGGTCTGACAACCCTAAATGAAATCACAGATGCTGAAAACAATCTGCGGACAATAGAGGCTCTTCTAAGCGCATTATGTGATTCAGAGCTCTCAAATGTTATTGACCTACCAACTGCTTTTGAGATTTGGAAAAAACTAGAACTTTTGCATGAAGGAGACCAGTATGTTAAATGTGCAAGGTTACAGAGTCTAAAAGGGAAATTTGAAAAACTGAAAATGAGAGATGATGAAAATATTACCACTTTTATGCTAAGAGTGAATGAGTTGGTTTGTGGAATTAGAAATGCAGGTGGAGTCTTGGATGAAAATGAGATTGTTGGAAAAATTCTCAAATCTCTACCTGAATATTACAAAATCAAGGCTACTACCATTGAAGAATTCAGAGCCCATACAACTGTCACAAGAGATCAATTGGCTGGAAAACTGGCTACATTTGAAATGACAGAATTTGGAGATGATCCCCCCAAAACTAAATCTACATTCAAAGCCAGTGCCTCTGTAAAGGGTAAACAAAGGTTTGATCCAGGAGAGAACTCTTCAAGGAAACTATCATGGTATGAAAAAGAAAGAAAAGACCTGGAATAAGTAGAAACTGCTCAACTTGAAGCCCTTATTGCAAAGAGACTACCAAGAGGATCCAGTAAGTATGAAAGGAAATTGCATTTTAAGTGTTTTAACTGCAATAAGATTGGTCATTTTGCCTCAAGATGTCCGGAAAGATTTTCAAGGCCAAATCCTAACAGATCAAGGTTCCAAAAGAATTGTTACTATGTTCATGAAGAAGATGATAATGAAGGAGTAACTGATGATGAATTAGAGACAGGAAACAAATCTAGAAATGAATGGGTGTTTATTTCCATCAAGGAAGAAGAACCAATATCCTCTAAATCTGTTAATCATAAAGTTGTAGAAAGAGCTCTGGCTACCCAAATTGAAGAAAAGGATGATTGGGTAATTGACAGTGGATGCTCTCATCATATGACAAGTGACAAAAATAAGTTTGTGGATTTGGAAAGGTATGAAGGAGGAGTAGTTAAGTTTGGTGATAATTTTGTTGGTAGAATCAGAGGTAGAGGAACTATTTCTTTTGATGGAAGAAACAAAACCGGTAATGTAATGTATGTTGAAGGATTGAAGCATAATCTTCTCAGTGTTGGACAGTTGGTGGACAAAGGCTATGATCTCAGGTTCAAAAATGGAAAATGCAAGATCTTTGAAAGCTTCAAAACTGAGATTGCATCCGGTACCCAAACCAAAGGTAATATCTTCCACTTGGTGGGCACTGGTAAAAGTTGTTTTTTTGTTCAAGTTGATCAGAGTTGGTTATGGCATAGGAGAATGTGTCATGTGAACTTTGATAATATCATCAAGATAAGTAATTCTTAGGTTGTAAGAGATCTTCCAAAATTGGTGAAACCTACTAATAGCTTGTGCAAAGAATGTCAGTTGGGTAAACAAAGTAGAATCTCATTTAAAAGCAAGGAACATTCTTCTACCTGTTTATTGGACCTAGTTCAAACTGATCTTTATGGTCTGGCAAGAATCAGAAGTGTGCAAGGTGATAGATACTTCATGTTGCTAATTGATGACTATTCCCAGATGGTGTGGGTAACCTTTCTAAAAGAGAAATTAGAAGCGCTTGAGAAATTCAAAATATTCAAGGCTATGGTAGAAAATGAAACCGGATTAAATTTGAAATGTCTGAGGTCTGACAGAGGTGGAGAATTCACATCCAGTGAGTTCATCGAGTTCTGTGAGAAACATGGAGTAAAAAGGCAGTTGTCTGCTCCTAGGACTCCACAGCAGAATGGAGTAGTTGAGAGAATGAAGTGGACCATCCAGGAAGCATCCAGGGCCATGATGATGGAAGCAAATGTTCCTCAAATCTATTGGAGAGAAGCTATCAGTACTACAGTCTATACCCTCAATCGAGTTCAAATCAGAAGCAATACCAATAAGACTCCTTATGAACTTTGGTTTGGCATCACTCCTACTGTGAGGTATTTCATAGTTTTTGGTAGCAAATGTTACATTAAAAGAGATGAAGATCTAGGAAAGTTTGATGCTAGAAGTGATGAAGGAATATTCTTGGGCTACTCTACTCAAAGCAAAGCATACCAGTGTTATAACAAGAGACTAGAAAAGATTATAGAAAGCACAAATGTGAAGGTTGATGAAGGAATTGAAAAACCTTCAAGGTTTTATGAATATGATGAAGATGATCAGGATGGTGTTATAGTTTAGATTCAAACTGATCCGACAAATCAAGAAGAAGAGTTGAGCTTCAATGAGTCTAGTCAAGAATCAGAAGCGCAAGAAACTCCCAAAGGTCCCAAGTATGTAAGACTGAACCACTCTAAAGATCAGATCATAGGTGATAAAAGCAAAGGAGTACAAACTAGAAGAAGAATTGCTCAAGATTCAGAAGAATGTTGTCTGATTTCAAAGATTGAACCTAAGACAATGAATGAAGCTTGCAATGATGAAAATTGGTCAAAAGCCATGGAGGAAGAACTAATGTAAATTAAAAAAAATCACACTTGGGATCTTGTTCCCAGACCTTGAAACAAGAATGTGATTGGAACCAAATGGGTCTTCCAGAACAAACCGAATGAAGTAGGTGAAGTAATCAGAAACGAAGGCAGATTGGTCTGCAAAGGCTATTCTCAAATAGAAGGAGTTGATTTTGAAGAAACTTTTGCTCCGGTGGAAAGAATTGAAGCAGTCAGATTATTTCTTGCATTTGCTAACTTCAAAGATTTCAAAGTGTATCAGATGGATGTCAAGTCTACCTTCCTGAATGGTGACTTGGAAGAAGAAGTATACATTGAACAACCAGATGATTTTCAATTGTCTGATCATGATGATATGGTCTGCAAATTGAAGAAAGCTATGTATGGACTGAAGCAAGCCCCAAGAGCCTGGTATGAAAGATTAGATAAGCATCTTTTGAAGATTAGTTTTAACAAAGGTACTACTAACAGTAACTTGTATTTCAAAATTGATCATGAAAACATCTTGATTGTTGAAGTATTTGTTGATGATATCATTTTTGGAGGAAGAGATAGTATGTGTAAAACATTTGCAAATCAAATGAAAAGTGAGTTTGAGATGTCCATGCTTGGTGAAATGAATTTCTTCTTGGGTCTGTAAATCACTCAAACAAAGAAAGGAATCTTCATTTCTCAGACCAAATATGTGAAAGAATTATTGAAGAAATTTAGAATGGAAGATTCAAAGCCAATGAACACTCCCATGGCAACCGGATGTAAGTTAAGCAAAGATGATGACTCTCCCAAGGTTGATCAAACAAAGTATAGGTCAATGATTGGAGGATTGTTGTATCTCACTCAAACTAGACCAAACATTATGTAGGTTGTTGGTCTTGTTGCTAGATTCCAAGCTGATCCTAGAGAATCTCATGTCATGGCAATCAAGAGGATTTTTAGATATCTAAAAGGAACAATTGAGTATGGTTTGAGGTAGCCAAGAGATCATGATTTCTCTCTTCATGCCTATACAGATGCAAATTGGGTAGGAGATGTGGATGACCAGAAGAGTACCAGTGGTGGAGCATTCTTTTTGGGGAAGAGATTGGTTTCTTGGCTAAGCAAGAAACAAGAGGCAATATCTCTATCTACAACTGAAGCAGAATATATTGCAGCAGTAGGTAGTTGCACTCAAGTTTTGTGGATGAAGCAAATGCTAAGAGATATCAAAGTAGAGTATGAGGAACCTATCACAATCTTCTGTGATAATTCAAGTGCAATAAACATATCTAAGAATCTGGTGTTGCATTCAAAGACTAAGCATATATCCATCAAGTTTCACTTTTTGAGAGAGCAAGTGAACAAGAATGAAGTCAGATTAGAGTTTGTGCCTTCCAAGGATCAGATTGCAGACATATTTACTAAACCTCTACCTAAGGATTCTTTTGAGTATCTTAGGGAGAAGCTAGGGGTCATTACCCCTCTTGTGATGAACTAATGTGCATCAGTCCGGTGGTTATCACAGTCATACCTTGTGATCTAGATTGATGATGGGGAGCTGCTACTCAGGGGGAGCAGTAGGGATGTTTCTGAAATATTAGAATTATTGCAAGTATGTGCCCTTTGCCATTGATGTCAAAGGGGGAGAGAAGGCATGTGAAAAAAAATGGTTGTTGATCAAAGGGGGAGCAGTTAAGGGAGAGAAGACATGTGCATGGTTGTGACTGATAGGGGGAGTTGTGACAGTAAGGAGAAGTTCTTGTCTTGATGGTTAAAACAGTTTTTCACATCATATGTTGCCATTAATGACAAAGGGGGAGATTGTTGCAAGTATGGACCTAACCGATGTTGTCATTGATGTCAACATACTCCTATTGAATTAATGATAAGGATTGGATGAGCTGTGTGCTGAGGATATTGAGAAAATTAGTCTCAATCAGAAACAGAGAAGAACAAGGAAGACAGTAAGGTAAAAGTCCAAGATAGGATGAGGATCAGAGGATGCAGTTTAAAGGGTTTGTAGATATGTGTCTTAAGGTGATCCAGTAGAGATTTCAGAGGTCCACACAAAAGATCTGAAGGAGTTGTCACTGTTCAAGTAAAACTAGTTTCGGCAGGTGTTCAAGGATGACAGAGTATGACAAATAGGTCCAGTGAGATCCAGAATGACATTATAATGTTCTGCGGACTTAAGGGAGTGCTGAGGAAGTCTTTGTGGAGTGTCAACTATATTGGTTCATGATTTGAAGGTCCGCAAGTATCTATTCTTTTGTGATAGTGATGATAGACTATGTTCTTGAGGTTCCGGATGAAGGAGAGAAGGATTTGAGTAAGAAGATGATGTGTGGATGTTCTTGGTGATTTAGGAGAGCTTGTGGTGGTCTTTGGATCGTTTCTAGTTCATGTTGGTGGTCCGCATTAAAGTTGGAGTTCACTTTTGAAGAACAACTTCCGGATGATGGTGTTCTTCTTAAAACAGGCTGACCGGATGAGTTATACATCTTGCGGATGTTATTATGGATGTTTGCTGACTTAGATGATCATTCCTAAGTTGATGACTTGTATAAATAAAGGATTGCAAAGTCATTTGTAAAGTGTCCTTGTGGAGATGAGTGTTTGGTAGCAAGGAGGAGAGCGAAAGGCAGAGAAGAAGTATTGGGCTTAATGGAACTGATTCAAGCATAGTGAAGATGCTATTTTCCAGTTCAAGTAGGTGATACTTATTTCTTTGTAGATAGTGTAGGCAGTGAGCCTCTTGTGAGCAATCTGCTTGGGCAGTGAGCCCTAATTGGTAGGTGCCATTTTTGTTCCATCTATTCTTCTAACATAGAATACATCTTTGGGTTAATCACCCCGTGGTTTTTCCCTTAACCTGGTTTTCCACGTCAAAATCTTGGTGTCTCATGTGTTGATGTGTTTCTACTCTTGATTTGTTTCATTATGTTTTCATGATTAATTTATAATTAAGTTGTTGAACTGCAAAGTGGAATTAAGTGTTTAAATAGATACAAACTTTTTGCATAACTGATTCACCCCCCCTCTCAGTTGTGTGCACTAAGTCTAACAAGATCCACTCTAACTATGTATGACACTACTGGAAACATTATATCATCTAGCACTGTGGCCCGACTAATGCACACAAAGATGGATGCATTACTTTGGCCAAAGATTTATATACATAAACATTTCAAAATGAATGTAGTTGTATGTCCACCACCCTGACTTGACTTAAAAGTTGTCTCATCCTACAGTATGCTTAGCTCGACCTCTCTAGGTCTAGCACAAGTAAGTTTAGTTTGATTCTTAGTCCAATTCTAGGATAATTGACTCCTATCTTGATGACATACAGAAGCAACCACACACATAGCTGCAACTCAAAAATCAAAATCTCACACTCTTGGCACAACACAAATTCACATCCACACATGGATTGCAAATAAAACTCATAATATTTTTACTCTTTTCATTCAAATATGATTACAAATAACATTATAAACCATGCATCTGCAACAATATAAGTGATGGCCTTTCATAGCCTCTCTCAGTTTTATAATAGTAACTTTCATTCCTTCATGTGCCCTTGTCATGGGCAAATATCTCTCCCCAAAACTCTCTCCAAAACCTGCAACATAATCTGCTACCTATTTTTTCCCCTCAATGCTAGCTATTAAAACATTTTTTACTTTCTTTAAATCTGCCCTCTCAGGTTTGGTGTCCCCTCCCCCTTCAATTTCATGCTATTACAAATTAATTATCTGCCAAGATGGGCATTCCCACTTCTCTTTCATTTAGACATTTTAATAATGTTAATGCCCAAAATGGGTGTCCCATGCTTTCTAACACCTCATAGAGGTTGCCACAAACTTTAAAGAAAATGTGAGCAGATTTAATTGCCCACTCCTTTCTCTTACCTGGCACCACCAATCAACAAATCAGAGACAAATAAAATCAGACATGATTTAGGCACCACCATGCCACTATTAGGAGTTCTAATTCTCATTTTAAAACAAATAAATTCTAAAATCAATGCCTCATAGTAGTGGGCTATTACAAATAAATTAAGTTGCATATTTCTTCACCCAAAAATAGTCATTTTGTTTGTGGGAGTAGCCCAAAGAAAATTATTGCAAATATTTACTTTACCCAGAGCAGTCACATGGATAGTCTCTATGATGCAGAGCCACACAATGGAAGCATACAAAACAGGTTGAAAAACCCATTGAAACCCACAAAATAGCCATTATAGTGTATATCGGCAAGATAACTTAAATGTCTCACCGAAACAGACCTTCACTTTACCATCGGCAAAACATGCATCATCGGCCACCCTCAAGATTGTTATACCGACGCCTTCGGTCATGCCGACACTACACCTATCAGCTAGATCTGTCACCCACTCTCACTGACGCCAAGTTCCTTATCAATGAAGACTCTTCTTTTCGCCTATCGGCGGGACCGATGACTATCGGCAGCCACCTTAAAACTCTCACCGATCGCCCTTGTCTCTCCGATGTGCTCATTTCCAAACTCCTTGTTAGCCAAACCTTTACCTTCGGCCAGACTTCGTTCTTCTCCTCCAATGCCGATACTTATGCCAATATCCCCCTCGTCGGTGACACTTCAAAATGGTCACCCCGATATACCTTCTCGGTGAGACTTTCACCGTCGGGCTAGCTCAATGCCTTCTCGCCGATGCTTTACCTCACACTGATGACTCTTTGAACAGCCTTCGTCGGCCAAACTATTGTCTTCGGTAGGACTTCACTCTTCTCCACCAATGCCAATACTTACGCCGATACGCTCCTACTGTTAGCATGACCCCTTCTCATCGGTGAAGCTTTTAACAGTTCTCCCGATGTTCCTTTTCACACTGATGCCTTAGGCCAATGCTATCATCGGTGAGACTTTCACCGTCGGACCAACACAACTCCTTTTCACCGATACCTTGCCTCACGCCGATACCTCCTTCGTTGGCAACATGAATGAAACTTATGCCGATGTCTTCAAAACATACATTATTGACTTGTTTTGACACCTGAACTGGTCAACGACACACATACAGATACAACTGACAGATACACACAAAATACCCCTCATGCAAATGTAGTATATACACAAAATGCACAATTCCTCCTCTACAACCATTGTAACCGAACGAACACCACAAAAAAATCACTAATTCAACACAGAATAGAAAATAAACAAACACACAGAGGTCATTCCACTGGTTTCAAAGAAATCCACCAATGGAATGACTCCAAACGATATCCCCGTAGTTAGACTAGAAACACAAAATCCTTCTATTCCTTCTATTTCAGAATATACATACAGTTTCTTTCCACACTGTCCTCCTCTTTTAATCCGTCTGTCTACTCCTCTTATAAATATAAACTTTTAGCTATGTGAATGACACCTATCTGGATAGTTACATACGTGGTGGAAGGTGAACCACCATCAACCACCGATTACAAAAACAAATAGTTCAGTTACATTCTTTTAACCCTTCTTGACATGTATACAGTCTCCTAAGATGACTCGAAGGCCTTTACAAACATAGAATTTCTTTTTTTTTGAATATAATATAAAACGTAAGGAACTTTCAGATTTTTGAGGTGCCCTACACCATACTCCTCAGCATGAAGAAAACTCTTGTCCCAAGAGTTATGTGGTTTGCTTCAAATGACCTTTGCCTCTTTATGTCTTCAACCTTGACTTGATGCCTCTGCTGCTTCCTCTATGACTTTGCTTCCTCTATGACTTTGCAACTGTGACTCCTATCAATGGCTACCTCCAAAGTGCAATAGTTGAAATCCACTCCTCCATGCTACACCAACACCTCTATCCCTCACCTGGGAGTCCTCTCTCACCTCTCTCCCCAGGACTTTTGGTGACACCAACTAGACCATCTCCTCTGGCCCTCTTGACAGACCTTCTTGTCTGCCTACAACAGTGAGTGAACTTGTACCTACAACCATAAAAACTTCATAACAGAATCAGATAGCGAAAACCAATGCTCATCCTGAACTCCTGGTGTAGATTGCCTCCTTTAGCGCTCTATCTACATGCTCAGAATCTTCTGAGCTCTGATACCAATCTGATGCAGAGCCACACAATGGAAGCATACAAAATAGGTTGAAAAACCCATTGAAACCCACAAAATAGCCATTATAGTGTATATCGGCAAGATAACTTAAATGTTTCACCAAAATAGACCTTCACTTTACCATCGGCAAAACATGCATCATCGGCCACCCTCAAGATTGTTATACCGATGCCTTTGGTCATGCCGACACTACACCTATCGGCCAGATCTCTCACCCACTCTCACCGACACCAAGTTCCTTATTGATGAAGACTCTTCTTTTCACCTATCGGTGGGACCGATGACTATCAGCGGCCACCTTAAAACTCTCGCCGATCGCCCTTGTCTCTCTGATGTGCTCATTTCCAAACTCCTTGTCAGCCAGACCTTTACCTTTGACAAGACTTCGCTCTTCTCCTCCGATGCCGATACTTATGCCAATATCCCCCTTGTCGGTGACACTTCGAAATGGTCACCCTAATATACCTTCTCGGTGAGACTTTCACCGTCGGGCTAGCTCAATGCCTTCTCGCCGATGCTTTACCTCACGCTAATGACTCTTCGAATAGCCTTCGTCGGCCAGACTATTGTCTTTGGCAAGACTTCACTCTTCTTCCCCGATGCTGATACTTACACTGATATGCTCCTACTGTCGGCACGACCCCTTCTCATCGATGAAGCTTTCAACAGTTCTCCCGATGTTCCTTTTCACACTGATGCCTTAGGCCAATGCTATCATCGGTGAGACTTTCACCGTCGGACCAACACAACTCCTTTTCACCGATACCTTGCCTCACGCTGATACCTCCTTCACCGGTGACACGAATGAAACTTATGTCGATGTCTTCAAAACATACATTATTGACTTGTTTTGACACCCGAACTGGTCAGCGTCACACATACAGATACAACTGACGGATACACACAAAATACCCCTCATGCAAATGTAGTATATACATAAAATGCACAATTCCTCCTCTGCAACCGTTGTAACCGAATGAACACCATAGAAAAATCACTAATTCAACACAGAATAGAAAATAAACAAACACACGGAGGTCATTCCACTGGTTTCAAAGAAATCCACCAGTGGAATGACTCCAAATGATATCCCCGTAGTTAGACCAAAAACACAGAATCCTTCTATTCCTTCTAGTTTAGAATATACATACAGTTTCTTTTCACACTGTCCTCCTCTTTTAATCCGTCTGTCTAGTCCTCTTATAAATATATACTTTTAGCTATGTGAATGACACCTATCTGGACAGTTACATACATGGTGGAAGGTGAACCACCATCAACCACTGATTACAAAAATAAATAGTTTGGTTACATTCTTTTAACCCTTCTTGACATGTATACAGTCTCCTAAGATGACTCGAAGGCCTTTACAAACATAGCATTTCTTTTGTTTTTTGAATATAATATAAAACTTAAGGAACTTTCAGATTTTTGAGGTGCTCCTGCACCACTCTGCCTTCTCCATATTAGCATCAAGGATCAATATTAGACAATTAAAAAAAACCTTGAATAATACCTCTAAATCCACCTTGAATTATTTTGAGGAAAAATTAATTCTCGCAACTGCCACAAGATGCACCGAGTGCCAGAAAATGCCTTTTTACACAACTTTCTTCTGGAAGCTTGTATTTGCATGAAATCTTGCCAAGATGTGGAGAATGACATTACGATGCTTCCGACCAGTACATTTGGTTCCAGACTTCATAAAACTTGAAATTTTAAACTTTCTGTAAATTGCCAACTCATATTTTTACAAACTTTCAATATTAAATACCTCAAACCGTGAAAGATATTGATTTGATTCTTTTTGCATATTTGACATGGTACCTCCAAGTATGTCCCTGCAAAATGATTCTTCTCCATCTCTTACAAATTTTTGGGAATAAATTTTCAAAAATTGCTTGCGGAGCCTCTAAAATAGCGAACCGGCGAAAAATTAAAAATTACAATTTTGACCAAATTTTTGGGTTCTTGCTGCTGAGAGATGCCTAAAAACACCAAAGAAAACCAAAACACACACCAAAATGAAAATAAAACAAAAAATATTTTTGGGCAATTCAAGATCGACTGTGTACCCGGATGCTCTTGCGTCAGACACACTGGGTAAATTGAAATGTTCTATGAGCTGAAACTCATGAACATTTGGATGTGCTTGGGATGGTGATCCCATGCTTATTCTTGATCCATATGTCCTCTTCATCTTCACCTCTTTTCTCCTTCACCTCATTCTGAACTTCTGCAGCTACCTCTTGTCTCATCTTCTCTTTTCCTTTTCGCTATTTTCTACCTTCACACT
Organism: Cunninghamia lanceolata; assembly: GCA_027924645.1. Classification (NCBI taxonomy): domain Eukaryota; kingdom Viridiplantae; phylum Streptophyta; class Pinopsida; order Cupressales; family Cupressaceae; genus Cunninghamia; species Cunninghamia lanceolata. The sequence goes on along the minus strand of BSBN01000391.1, from coordinate 37,484,676 downwards.
GTAAAATTTCATTGCTCACCCTTTTCTGTAAGTCTGATTCATATTCTTCATTAGACTTAACCATGTCAGCAACCAATGGATTTTGTTGTTCCATCTTAGTATTATTGCTATTCTTTTTTACCTTCTTTGTACCCCTATTCTCAGGAGCCTTCTTTGAACTATTTCCAACCTCTGGTGCAACCTTTACCTCTTATTTTTCTGACCTGCAACAAATCATAAGACTGATGTCCTTCATCTCCTTCTCTTTCTCCTTCAGTGAAGTCAAAGTGTACTTCTTCCCATCTTTCATAATGGTGTACAAATTCTCTCTACAATCATAGATAGCCTTTCTATCAAATTGCCAAGACCTTCCTAGAAAAACCATGACATGCACTCATGGACATAATATCACAAAGAACTTCATATTTATATGAACCAATATGAAAATTTACCAAACATTTCTCTTTCACCTCTAACTCATGATCTTCTTGCAGCCAACACACTTTATAAGGATTAGGATGCTTAATCCTCTTCAATCCTAGTTTTTTTACCATCTCTTTAGAAACCAAATTATCTGTACTACCACTGTCTACAATGACCTTACAACACTTACCTCTAGATTTGTATATGGTAGGAAAGAGTCTCCTTCTTTGAGATGGTCCATTTTCCTCCTTTCTTGGATTCACCAATACTTTCCTGAACATAAGAGATTCTCCATGTTCTGGTTCTTTCACATTGTTAGTTGACACTACGCTTTCCTTGTCTTCTTGCACCATGTGATTTCTTGATGCACTTCTCTTATTGGTCTCTTGGTGTATTTGTGGGCACTCCTAAGCCCTATGTCCAACTTCCCCACACTGGAAGCACTTGCCCAAGAACTCTCTGCTACTACTGCCACGTCCTCTTGTTGAATACTCCTTTCCTTGTGCTCTTTGGTTTGATTCTTTATTCCACTTTGGGCTTGTTTCTTCTTCAAAAGTTTGCTTCTCTTTGTGGCTATTTGGTTGTCCTCTTCCTACTCCAATCTTTCCCTTTCCTCTGGAATTATTTTGTTGCCTTCTATTTACCTTTTCTTCTACTTTCAGAGCATACCGGTAAGCCTCTTCAATAGTAGAAATCTTCAACATACTCATCTCATCTTGGATATTGAATCTAAGTCCATTTATGTATCTAGCCACCTTCTCTCTATCCATTTCATGGTGTCCTGATCCAATCACCATTTTGTAAAATTCCTCTGTATACTCCTTCACACTCATATCCTTCTGTTTCAAATTTTGAAGCTTTTTTAACAACTCCAACTCATAATCTCCTGGAATGAACTTTGCCTTCAATTTAGCAACCATCTATCTCCACCATGTTATCCTCATCTCACCATTTTCTACTCTTTCTTTCTGCAACTCTTTCCACCACAATGTGGCATGTCCCTTAAGCTTTGTTTGTCCTAACCTTACCCTCTGTGGGTCTCTAATATTCTCAAATTCAAAATAGTCTTCCAACTCTCCAATCTAGTCTATCAAATATTCAGGGTTCAATGTGCTTGAAAAGTTAGGGACATCCATTTTATGGCCTCTACTGACTTGTGCCATTGCTCTCAGAAATCTTTACTCTCCTTCATCTATTGGTTCTTCATTTTCTCTCTCAGGTTCTTCATCTACAACTTCCTCATATTCAGCATGTGCATCCTTAAGTTCTGGGTTTCTTCTCATACCTACAACTATATTTCTTAGCTCATTTCTCATTTCATTTCAAAATTCCAACAACATTTGCTCTACTCTTCTAGGATCCATCCTTCTCAGGGGCATCTTGAAATCCTCTCAACTTCTTCTTATGCGAACTTATTGTCTTCTCAGCTCTCCACAGCTACAAGACTCCACACACCTGCAACACCCTCTGGAGCTTTGAAACAACTTCAATCTTCTCCCACATATCCTAGAAAAGGTTGCCTCACATTTGGTGCTCTACCTATGCACTCAAGATCACTAGCTCTAATACCACTGATGACATACAGAAGCAACCATACACATAGCTGCAACTCAAAACTCAAAACCTCACACTCTTAACACAACACAAATTCACATCCACACATGGATTGCAAATAAAACTCATAATATTTTTATTCTTTTCATTCAAATCTGATTACAAATAACATTATAAACCATGCATCTGCAACAAAATATAAATGATGGCCTTTCATAGCCTCTCTCTTAGTTTTACAACAGCAACTTTCATTCCTTCACATGCCCTTCTCATGGGCAAATAACTCTCCCCAAAACTCTCTCCAAAACCTGCAACATAATCTGCTACCTATTATTTCCCCTCAATGCTAGTTGTTAAAACTTTTTTTACTTTCTTTACCCTCTCAGGTTCGGCATCCCCCCCCCCTTCAATTTCATGTTGTTACAAATTAATTATATGCTAAGATAGGTACATTCTCACTTCTCTTTCATTCAAAAATTTTAATAATGTTAATGCCCAAAATGGGCATCCCATGGTTTACAACACCTCATAGAGGTTGTCACAAACTTTAAAGAAAATGTGAGCAGATTTAATTGTCCACTCCTTTCTCGTACTTGGCACCACCAATCAATAAATTAGAGACAAATAAAATTAGACATGATTTAGGCACCACCATGCCACCATCAGGAGTTCTAATTCTCATTTTAAAACAAATAAATTCTGAAATCAACACCTCATAGTAGTGGGCTATTACAAATAAATTAAGTTGTAGATTTCTTCACCCAAAAATAGGCATTTTATTTGTTGGAGTAGCCCAAAGAAAATTATTGTAAATATTTACTTTACCTAGAGTAGTCACATGGAGATTCTCTGCATTCTCCATATTAGCATCAAGGATCAATTTTAGACAATTAAAAAAACCCTTGAATAATACCTCTAAATCCACCTTGAATTATTTTGAGGAAAAATTAATTCTCGTGACTGCCACAAGATGCACTGGGTGCACGAAAATGCCTTTTTACACAACTTTCTCCCGGAAGCTCGTCTTTGCACGATATCTTGCCAAGATGTGGAGAATGACATTATCATGCTTCCTACCAATCCATTTGGTTCCAGACTTCATAAAACTTTTCATAAATTGCCAACTCATATTTGTACAAACTTTCAGTATTAAATACCTCAAACCATGAAAGATATTGATCTGATTCTTTTTGCATATTTGACATGGCACCTCCAAGTATGTCCCTACAAAAGGATTCTACTCCAACTCTTACAGATTGTTGGGAATAAATTTTTGAAAACTGCCCGTAGAGCTTCTAAAACAGTGAACCAATGAAGAATTGAAAATTGCAATTTTGACCAAATTTTTGCGTTCTTGTTGCTGAGAGATGCCTAAAAATATTAAAGAAAACCAAAACACACACCAAAATGAATTTTTTTTTGGGTGATGCAGGATTGACTGTGGACCCAAATGCTCCTACATCATATCTTAGGGAGTACATTAAATATAACAGATTTCTTTCGCAACAGCAAACCTGTGACTCCTCGTCACTCTATTCCCATAGCAAAACCAAGTTTTCCCAACAAATGACTCCTATCTTGGCAGTACATTCAATTATGTTACGTTACTTTCACAACTGGGAACCTGTGACTCCATGTCACCCTATTCCCATCTTTTCAAAATGTCAATAGCCAAAACAAGTTTTTCAACTTATGACCTTCCTAGGTTCACAGTTTCATGTTGACCTATCACAAAGTTTACATTCAAATTCATGACATTTGAGACTTATATCATAATAGTCTAATAAGACAGTCTTACTAAAAAGACTCTATCTCAAGTATTCTCATGGGTTTTAATATCTTATACCTCATTCATGAAGTATGGCCATTCAAAAAGAGATGGCTTTCATTTACTTTGCAATACAAGAGTTTCATACTAACCATAGTATTCATTCTCATAAGCATATAATTATCTAGAAGAAATAGTTCCTCCAATAAACCTAGCATGCACTTAATGCTGCCTACAAGGCAATACAACTTACCTCTTATCCATTTTCTCCTTCATCAACAAGGATTCATCATATCTTTTAAATACATAAGATGAAGCACAGTTGTCATAATAACTATCATTAACAATCAAGCACTGTTATAGGGAATTTGTGACTCTACATCTTGAAAATCCATTCCCAAGGGTCTCATTGCTTAGGCAATAGGGAAACTTGTGACTCCACGTCACACTGTCCCACACTTTTATAATGAAATAAGTTCATTCATGTTTTCAAAGCTTAACCTTATCTGGTTGGTGTTTACTTTACTTACCTAATTTCAAGGTTTATACTCAGTTCATGTCATCAAAAGGAGTACTTACAATGACTCATAGAGTCGATCTCCTTTAAAAGTTCTATCGATCCTCTTAATACCATATACTTAATAAGAATACTTACCATTCGCAAACATGACATTCACTTTCTTTTATACTACAAAGTTTATAGTGACATTGGGTTTATTCTTGTAGAAAGAATGTATTAAAAGATTAACTTTCCCATAGGGAATATGGCGTGCATTCATTGCTACCAAGATGACAGACAATATGTCTATATTAGCCTTCTTCCGTGAGAAATCATAATAGCATCGACATGCATTACATGCACAAAGAATACCAATACCAAATAGTCAAAGGTTGACATAATTTACCTGGAGTTGATATGTCAAAATACTAAGTACACATGGCACAAAATCAAGATTATCACTAAGAATAAAGTGGTCATTACTATAATATGGTTCGTCCATACTTATTACCACATACATGGCACTGTGGTATCGATATCATATGTTGATACCCTCAGCTTTACGCATACTCATTAGACATTAATGCCCTATCAAGCTCATTAACAAATACCAAATCTTCATGCCTTCTCAGCTATTGAACAGTCATAAAGAATCTTTAATAGGAAAGTTTCAAGGCTCCATAATAGTTTACACTAGTTAACACTATGCAATGATCTTGTATGCGTAACCAACAGGGAAAATACGACCTCTAGTTGGCCGAGCGGCATCATAACTTAAAGGCTTCATAAGAACATCATAAAAAGAATACTTGCAGCCTCATGAACCTTCGACAACAATTGGAATTCACACTATTTCCACAAAGGAGTTTCTTAAAGATTTATACAGCTTTACATGCCAAGAACACATGTTTATATCTAACATAAGTCAACATAGTCGATGTTCTTCATTAGCAAAGGGATTTAATTGTATCAAACACCATTGGATATGAGACATTAGATCTCAAGAATATCATACCTATAACAATGACACATTAGTATAATTGATGGCAAAAAGCTTTACTTATGCGTAGGGTTCAAGCCTCCTCGCCCTACCCAGTATTGCTATAGCAGTCACTTCCCAAGACTTCACTAGAATTCTTCTAATTTCCTTCCTCCTCACCTCTGCCAAGAGAGCCATACAACAATGATAATCAATAATGAATGCCACCTTGTGGGATCCTTCGCTCCATCTAGCCAACTATCGAGTGGGTCTGCAAGGGAGACTCCATCATGGCCATCACTCGGCCTATATTCCCCTCTCCCCACTCTCCGTGGGTGATGGTTGTTGAGAATAATAAATTACATGGATAATATGATATAATTTATACATATATTAATAATGCAAAGGTGGTCGACCTCTAAGGAGGTTAAAACCTTAAAAACTTATATAATCTCTCTTAATAAGATAAATAGGGTTAAATAACCACAATGTTATCCAAGGTTAACATCATAGAAAAAAAGGTTAACACACATTTGAATAGGGTTTTGAGGTCGAGTAACACTCCCCCTCTCATGGCTATAAACCCTATTATTATAACAAAGAATAATAGATTCAAAATCTGGTTTCAGAAATAAAGAACAAGAAAGTACTCTATCACTTGATGAGACTAACTCTTGAATTGTGACAATGCTCTAAGAACATCGTTTAGTCAAGTCGACATAAACATTGTCAAGTTAACACAACCGACATGACGACACATAAAGAAAATTGACTAGAAAATAAAAGATGCAACTCACTTAGACTTACGAGGCTTCATAAGGATGAAAAAAATCTGATACTCAGAGGGCAATTTAACCCATTTTTGACGTCTATCTCTTCCTCCTAGATGATACTCTCCTTTCCTATTTGAAGGAAGATTCATTTCCTATTCACACTCACCATCATAAAATCATGATCAGTGCATCATTATCTGATTCACAATTCATAATAATTAAATAATCATATGAGTAGGGACTCTCATGTCTAACTAACATTAGTTAGTTTTCACATAATCAATGACTAAACTAGATATTTCCACAACATCTAGTCATTAAACTATGGTTAATAATCCTAATTACCACAGAAAAATAATATTAAGCTAAATCATAAGTTGGGGATGTAACATAGCTGAAGAGTGTAGAAGTAGGGGGACTATGATGAAAATTTGGAATTCTACTTTCATGTCTCTCATCCCCAAGAATCAAAATCCAAAATATTTTAATGAATTTAGACCTATAGTTCTTTGCAACTTATTTTATAAAGTGTTCACTAAGGCTATAGTGATTAGATTCAAAATATGTTTGAGTTATTATTTCATGAGAGTAGAGTGGATTTTTGAAAGGTCATCAGATTCTAGATAGTATTGTCATTTCCCATGAGGCAGTTCATTCTATCAATTACAAGAAGAAGGATGGTATGATTCTCAAATTGGACATGAGTAAGGCTTATGACAAAGTGTCATGGGAATTTCTTTTCTCTATCTTGAGGAAATTTAGTTTTTGTGAGAATTGGTATGACTGGGTCTAAAGTTTTATATCTACTACTTCCTTCTCAATTTTAATTAATGGCATATCTACATAATTTTTTAATGACAAGAAGGGTCTTAGGCAAAAGGATCCACTCTCTTCCTTTCTTTTTAATTGTTGTTGAAGCTCTTGGGAGTGCTGTAAATAATCCACACTTGGATCGACGATGGATTGGCCATAAAGGGCCAGTAGCTCAGTTGGTAGAACACTCTAGCAGCAAATGGAAGGTCCTAGGTTCAACTCCTAGCTAGTCCATGAAAAGATTAACATGGTATCAAAGCCAGGTTAGGAGCCCCAAAAACCTGAAGTGTGGCTTAACAGGGGGTGTTGGAAATAATCCACACCTAGACTGATCATAGACTAGCCACAAAGGGCTAGTAGCTCAGTTGGTAGAGCAATCCAATAGCAAATGGAAGGTCCTAGGTTCAACTCTTAGCTGGTCCATGAAAAGTTTAACATGGTATCAGAGCCAAGCTAGGAGCCCCAAGCACTTGAAGTGTGGCTTAAGGGAGTGTTGGAAATAATCCGCACCTAGATCAATGATGGACTGGCCACAAACGGCTAGTAGCTCAATTGGTAGAGCACTCTAGCAGAAAATGGAAGGTCCTAGGTTCAACTCCTAGCTAGTCCATGAAAAGTTTAATAGGGATAATATTGAAGGTGGCTACTAAAGATGGGAAATTGAAGGGTCTTCAAATCTCCTCTCATGTCAATAATATTACTCATTTATAGCTTTTTAATGACACACTTTTATTTGGTAAAGCCATGGCTAGGGAGGATAGGGTTATTAAGAGAATTCTAGTTAAATATGAGAAAGAGGAAGGTCAAAAAGTGAATGCTATTAAATCTAGGATCATTTTATGAAAGATCACATCTTAGATAGTAGAGTTTTCTATTGAAACGATTCCAAGTAAATATTTAGGGATGCCGCTCATTGATAGAAGATCTTCAGAATTAGAATGGAAATAAGTGGTTGACAAGATTTAGAGAAAGATATCTTCTTGGAAGGGTAAATGGTTATCCCTAGCAGGGAAAATAACATTGATTAAGGTCATTTTAGCTACTCTTCCTATTTATGTAATGTCAACTTTTAAATTTCCCAATAAGGTTGCCAAGATGATAAAAATCACTCAAAGAAGATTTATGTGGAGTGGGGTAGATGTAGCCAAAAGGTATAGTTTAATAAAATGGGATGATGTCTGCAAGCCTAAAAAGAATGGTGTGCTGGGCTTTAGACAGTATAAGTGGATGAATAAGGCCTTGGGTATAAATTTGGTTTAGAGGATTTATGAAGAAAGGGATGGATATTGGAGTAGAATCCTTAGGATAAATATTTGTCCAATAATGTGGATGGATTACTTATCAATAGTTAGGTGATTCCTATTGGTTCAAGTGTTTGGAATTTTTGAGGACATGGTGTAGACCCATAAGGCCAAATTTTAGATGGCAACTTGGGAGAGGAGATAAAATTAATTTTTGGAAGGATAAATGGAATGATCATGTGGCCTTGGCTAATAAATAGTGTGCAACTTTTGGTCTCCTTCTTTGAAGGGTTGGTTGGTAGCAAGGTCAAAGATTATTGGTCCAAAGGGGAAGGCGATAATGAGTGGATTACTCTCTCTATTCCTAGTCCTAAGTAAGATTTCTTGTTTGGAATGACTCTCTTTCCAAATGGGGGTGGGTGCAAAAAGCTGGGGGCCCAAAAAGTGGCCAAACTTTTTAAAAATCCATAATGTGCTCGCGTTATAACGTGCTTGCATTATAGCACAAGTGCGGTATGGCTTGGTGTTGCTGAGCCTTTGGCTCGGCAACACAAAACCATAACGCGCTCACGCTATAATGCGAGTGCGTTATTGTTTTCTTTGCATTTTTTTCTTTTTTGCAGAGGGTTGAGGGTTACAGTTGAGGAATAATATTCAGCTTGTTTAGTGTATAAGATTAAGTGTGTAAGGTATGGGGATTATGGTTTACGATATTGGGAACTTAGGGTTTATGATATGGATTGAGGGTATAAGGGTGAGGTTATAGGGTATAGGGATGAGGGTTTGTCGTTGTGGGTTTCAGGGTTTAAAGTATAGGGTTGAGGATTGATGGATTAGGGCTTAAGTATATGGTTAAGGGTATAGAGTAGAGGGTTGAGAGTTTATAGTTGAGGGATAATGTTCAAGGTTGAGTGTCTAAGATATAGGGTATATGGTTTAAGGTTTAGGGTATAAGGCATACGGATGAGGGTTGAGGGTCTAGGGTATAACTATAGGGTTGAGGGTATATGGTATAGGGTAGAGGTTTGAAGGTTGAGGGATAATGTTCAAGGTTGAGTGTCCAAGGTTAAGTGTATAGGATATAGGGTTTAAGGGTCTAAGGTTTAAGGGTATCTAGGGGTTAAGAGTTTATGGTTTAAGGGTTTAAGGTTTGAGGGATTAAGGGTTTAAGGGTCGAGGGTTTAAGGGTTGAAGGATTAGGGTTTAAGGCATAGTGTCGAGGGTAGAGGGTTTAGGATTGAAGGTTTAAGGGATGAGGGTTGAGGCTTTAGGGATGAGGGTTAAGGGATTAGAGTTTAAGATATAGTGTCAAGGGTAGAGGGTTTAGGGATAGTGTTTAGGGTTTAAGGTTTAAGGGTTGAGGGATTAGGGTTTAGGGTTGATGGATTAGGGTTTAAGGTATAGTGTCAAGGGTTGAACCTTAATCCCTCAACTCTTGACACTATACCTTAAACCCTAAACCCTAAACCCTAAACCCTAAACCCTATCACTTAACCCTAAACCATAAACCCTATCCCTAAAGCCTCAAACCTCAACCCTTAAACCTTAAATCCTAAACCCTATCCATAAACCCTCAACCCTTAAACCTTAAACACTAAACCCTATCCCTAAACCCTCAACCCTTAAACCTTAAACCCTAAACCCTCTACCCTCGACACTATACCTTAAACCCCAAGCCCTTAACTCTAAACCCTAAATGCTAAACCCTATCCCTAAAGCCTCAACCCTCAACCCTTAAACCTTAAACCTTAAACCCTATCCCTAAATCCTATACCCTCAACACTATACCTTAAACCCTAATCCCTTAACCCTCAGCCCTAAATCCTCAAACCTCAACCCTTAAACCTTAAACCCTAAACCCTATCCCTAAATCCTCTACCCTTGACACTATGCCTTAAACCCTAATCCCTCAAACCTTAAACCCTTAATCCCTTAAACCTTAAACCCTAAACTCTCAACCCTTAGATACACTTAAACCCTTAAACCTTAAACCCTAATCCCTCAACCCTAAACCCTAAACCCTAATCCCTCAACCCTCAATCCTCAACCCTAATCCCTCAACCCTCAACCCTAATTTTGATTTTCTTCCATTTCTTCAACATCATTGTTGTTTTCCCCACCAGAAACCAATTCATTCAGCAACTTGTTGCCCATTGGTTGACTTCAACTGCAGGCTCTGTTAGAAGAAGGGCATGTTTTATTTGTATCAATGTTGGTATTCATAAGCTGGAGCTTGCATTGATATTTTTCACACACCCTATTCTTTGAAATATCTTAACCTTAAAATGACTTGGATATGTACTTTAACACACTATGTTTTTTGTAATGTCTTAGTAATGTTATATGGCATGTTTTTCTGGCCCATCTAGGGTTCATTATGCCAATAGGTGTACACACTATGAGAAAAACTTTGTGTATGGTACATCCACAGTGAGTAATTAATAGTTGAAATCAGAAGGATGATCATTATGAGAAAAGATTTGCATTGGGGTACATCCACAGTGGGCAATGAATGGTTGAAATAAGAACCCTGGTCAACTTTAAGTGAACATTTTTTATTAAGATTTTTTTAAAATATCGGCATACTCTCTCCACCTATTTGCTTGAATTTAAATCGGGGCCACAAAAATGTGCACACATCTGCTCCCAATGTATAACCTAGGTGTAATTAAAACCATCAACTAGATAAAATAAACAACTTTGGCCATAAAAATCAGCCTTTTAAAAATAGATATATTAGTAACTACACATTTTAGATATCAGTAACTATACATTTTTGTACTGTTTCTTTCTTGATTTTCTATTTTTAATTAACTAATTTTTGTTTGTTTTAGACAAAATATTACAATCCTCATGAAGATCTTTTCTTGTATATAATTTTCCCCTTTTATCTTTGGCTTGTATTTTCCCTCCTAGAAGTTCTTTCAAAAGGATCCTTATTTTATCTTTTGATCTATATGAACTCTAAACATAAATATATGTTTCTTGCTGTCCACCTACTCAAAGATGCAAATGTCTCCTTGATATTATTATGGCATACAAAATATGCCCACCCCGCACTTAGGGCATGCAAATATGAAACAGGCAAATAATCTCCCTTGGTTTACTGACTCTATCCACAAGAACAACTAAACTTTTTTCTCTTGGTAATTGTAGAGGACATTCCCCTATTTTTGGCAACTCCTACATTCCTGAACCATTACAAAAAATTAAGTTATTTTAACCCAATAAATAGCTGATTGCATTGATTTAATACTCTACTATTAAATCTTAGCATTCACACAAATGCAGATGTTCATATTATAGAAGACTACATTATATTAGACTATTAGAGATCCCTCAGAAAAATGTAATAACAAAACTGCTTTACCTTATGTTAGCTTACAATTATTTACCCATTCTTTTTGACACTCTTCTCTTAATAAAGTAAGAGTAATAAGAATAGAAGGAAGAGAATTTGATCTTACTAGTATGCATGGTCGTTTACATTCAGTGACTTCATTTTCATTGAATAAAAAGGTAAATATTTGATTTGAAAGGTGGGGCAAAGTTCACTGTCATGTGCTTTTCTAGATGATAGGGTCCATAATGTCCAGGGTTCTTCAAAGAAAGGCATGTAACATAATTAAGTTTTGGTTATACCAATCCTCTAGGTAAAACTATAATTCAAATCCTGCTTTGAAAGTTGAAATTAAGTAAATTAGACTTATAATTTTGATTTTCTTCCATTACTTCAACAACATCATTGTTTTCTTCATCAGAAACCAATTTGACCAGCAACTTGCTACCCATTGGTTGACTTGAACTGCATCCTCTGTTAGAAGAAGGGTATTTTTTATCTGTATCAATGTTGGTATTCATAAGATGAAGAGCATTGATACTTTTCACACACCTTATTCTTTGAAATATCTTAACCTTCAAATATGACTTGGATATGTACTTGAACACAACGAAATCTCCAATCTCCAGCCCATGATGATTAACAAAATTTTCCCAACCCTGCCTAGATTCTAGTTTATTTATAGTACCGCCTAATTGTACATCCCACTCCTACCCACCTGGGCCTTACAACATTGTATGTTCGTTTGTGTTGTCTATAAACTATGAAACAAATGCAGGAGGAATGTGTTGCCATAAACATATTACACAATTAGATTTTACAAGTTCTTAACAATGTAAAGGAAATAAAAGAATGAAAAATAATGTATAGAGTTACCAATTTTTGTGTAAAGTCTCCAAGCATAACTTTGAAGTAGGAGGCACGTCCATTAAACCAATTCAATCAACAACTTGTTGCCCATTGGTTGACTTGAACTGCATCCTCTATTAGAAGAAGGGCATCTTTTATCTATATCAATTTTGGTATTCATAAGCTGAAGAGCATTGATGTTTTTCACACACCCTATTCTTTGAAATATCTTAACCTTAAAATATGACTTAGATATGTACTTGAACATGTAACAAAATCTCCAATCTCCAACCCATGATAAGTTGACTTTAACTGCATCCTCTGTTAAAATAAAGGCATCTTTTATCTGTATCAATGTTGGTATTCATAAGTTGAAGAGCATTGATATTTTTCACACAACCTGTTCTTTGAAATATCTTAACCTTAAAATATGACTTGGATATGTACTTGAACATGTAACAAAATCTCCAATCTCTAGCCCATGATGAGTTGACTTGAATTGCATCCTCTATCAGAAGAAGGGCAACTTTTATCTGTATCAATGTTGGTATTCATAAGCTGAAGAGCATTGATGTTTTTCACACACCCTGTTCTTTGAAATATATTAACCTTAAAATATGACTTGGATATGTACTTGAACATGTAACAAAATCTCTAATCTCTAGCCCATGATGAGTTGACTTGAACTGCATCCTCTGTTAGAAGAAGGGCATCTTTTATCTGTATCAATGTTGGTATTCATAAGTTGAAGAGCATTGATGTTTTTCACACACCCTGTTCTTTGAAATAACTTAACCTTAAAATATGACTTGGATATGTACTTGAACATGTAACAAAATCTCTAATCTCCAACCAATGATGAGTTGACTTGAACTGCATCCTCTGTTAGAAGAAGGGCATCTTTTATTTGTATCAATGTTGGTATTCATAAGTTGAAGAGCATCGATGTTTTTCACACACCCTATTCTTTGAAATATCTTAACCTTAAAATATGACTTGGATATGTACTTGAACACAACAAAATCTCCAATCTCCAGCCCATGATGATTCACAAACTTTTCCCAACCCTACCTAAATTCCAATTTATTTATGATACCCCCTAATTGGACATCCCACTCCTGTCCACTTGGGCCTTGCAACACCATATGTTCATCTGTGTTGGCCATAAACACATTACACAATTAGATTTTACAAGTTCTTAACAGTGTAAAGGAAATAAAAGAATGAAAAATAATGTATAGAGTTACCAATTTTTGTATAAGTCTCCAAGCATAACTTTGAAGAAGGAGGTGTGCATGCCCATTAAAACAATTAAATCAGCAACTTGCTACCCATTGGTTGACTTGAACTGCATCCTTTGTTAGAAGAAGGGCATTTTTTATCTGTATCAATGTTGGTATTCATAAGCTAAAGAGCATTGATGTTTTTTACACACCATGTTCTTTGAAATATCTTAACCTTAAAATATGACTTGGATATGTACTTGAACATGTAACTAAATCTCCAATCTCTAGCCCATGATGAGTTGACTTGAACTACATCCTCTGTTAGAAGAAGGGCATCTTTTATCTGTATCAATGTTGGTATTCATAAGCTGAAGAGCATTGATGTTTTTCACACACCCTATTCTTTGAAATATCTTAATCTTAAAATATGACTTAGATATGTACTTGAACACAACAAAATCTCCAATCTCCAGCCCATGATGTTTCACAAAATTTTCCCAACCCTGCCTAAATTCTAGTTTCTTTATGGTACCCCCTAATTGCACATCCCACTCCTGCCCACCTGAGCCTTGCAACACCATATGTTCATCTATGTTGTCTATAAACTGTGAAACAAATGCAGGAGGAATGTGCTGCCATAAACACATTACACAATTAGATTATACAAGTTCTTAATAGTGTACATGAAATAAAAGAATGAAAAATAATGTATAGAGTTACCAGTTTTTGTTTAAAGTCTCCAAGCATAACTTTGAAGAAGGAGGCACACCCATTAAACCAACTCATTCAACAACTTGTTGCCCATCAGTTGACTTGAATTGCATACTCTATTAGAAGAAGGGCATCTTTTATTTGTATCAATGTTGGTATTCATAAGCTGAACAGCATTGATGTTTTTCACACACCCTATTCTTTGAAATATCTTAACCTTAAATTATGACTCGGATATGTACTTGAACACAACAAAATCTCCAATCTCCAGCCCATGATGATTCACAAAATTTTTCCAACCTTGCCTAATTTCCAGTTTATTTATGGTACCCCTTAATTGTACATCCCTAAACCCTAATCCCTTAACCCTAAACCCTAATCCCTAAACCATAAACCCTAATCCCTAATTATAATTTATGGTACTCTAATCCCTAAACCCTAAACCCTAATCCCTTATCCCTAAACCATAAACCCTATCCCTAAATCCTCAATGCTCAACACTTAAACCTTAAATCCTAAACCCTATCCCTAAACCCTCAACCCTCAACACTATACCTTAAAACCTAATCCCTCAACCCTAAACCCTATCCTTGATCCCTCTACCCTCAACACTCTACCTTAACTCTAAGCCCTCAACCCTCAACCCTAAACACTATCCCTAAAGCCTCAACCCTAAACCCTAGTCCCTCAAGGTCCTAAACTCTAATCCCTTATCCCTAAACTCTAAATCCTATCCCTAAACCCTCAACCCTCAACCTTAAACCTTAATCCCTCAACCCTAAACCCTAATCCCTCTTGACCTTAAACCATCAACCCTTATCCACCCCTCTCCTCCCCTATTTGCCTCACCCCCATCTCTACCCTCCTCTACCCTCAACACTATACTTACATACATACATACATATAGGCATACATAGATACATACATACATACATATAAGTATACATACATACATACATGATTAATAACCTTGAACATAAAAAAATCTAAGGGGGACATAATGTGAGCGCATTATAACGCACTCACGTTATGTCAAACATGACAAACATTGAGTAAACTTTTGTGAAAAAAGGAAAAAATGTAAAATAGAACATAACGCGAGTGTGTTTTGTTTTTCTTTGGGAATCCCAAGCCTTAGGCTTGGGAGTTGCTTTGGATTTCCAACCCAAAGGCTTGGAGTGCCTTCCCAATGTCTAGAGATGTGTTTTTGCATATTCTACAGGATTTCACATAATTTCATTCATACTAACCCTCAGATTTGCACGTGTTTCAAGGTTGTACAAATTGAACACCTGAATAATGTTAGGCTTTCTCTTAGCTATTTAACGATGTAAATTTTTTCACATTTTGACAATGTTAAGCCTTTCATCTTTAATTTCTTTTGTTTGTGTGTCTGTTTCTGGGAAAAAACCACTATTTGGTCTTTTTTCATTGTAAATTAACCATTCATTGAAATTTCAAAAAAATTACATATTTAGAAACTAGACTCCATTCTACACATTTAAAAAAATGATTTTCAATTAGTTTTCAAAATTTATAGGGGTAGCACGGCCAAAATTCTATTTTTTAGGATGTGCCCACTTCGAAAATTAGTAAAAAAATCAAATATTCATCAAAAAATTATCAGAAAAATCAAGCATAAACTACATGTTGTTAGCTAATTTCACATTGAAGCGATTTTAAAAACACCAAAAAAAAGTTGACCTTTTGAGGGAGCCACAAAACATGCTATCTTATGTTTTTTTTTACAGAAACAACACCAATTTCTATGGCTCCCTCTTTTCGAGCCCATAATCTATACCATTTTTTTTTTAAATAGTAGTTTAGAAAGTAGACTTGGAGCACTACAAACATTGTTTTGGTTGTATCTCCAAATTTTGAGTGTAACTATACTCAATTTCTCATCCAAGGCCAACATTTCCTGATTTCAGAAAAAAAGTGGCCACTTAAGACCCCTTTTTGGCCCCCCATCTTTTTGCACTTGCCCATGGCCTATCCCTTTGACTAAAAATGATGACCATCTAGTGAGGGAGAAGAATAGTAGTGGCAATAACTGTTGGAATCGTTTGCCGTTGCGCCAAAAGCTCGAGCTATCAACGCTCGCTACAAACGCCAGACTTAACCCAGATCCATGGGAGGCTCATTGCCATGTCACGAATCCTGAGGTCAGCGTTGAACACCTCACTGACAAGGGGGCAGCTCACTGCCAACAATCCCCCCCTCAACGCAACCTGAGGGATTCGAACCCATGACCCATGGCTCTGATACCAATTGTTGGAATCGTTTGCCGTTGCGCCAAAAGCTTGAGCTATCAACGCTCGCTACAAACGCCAGACTTAACCCAGATCCACGGGAGGCTCACTGCCATGTCACGAATCCTAAGGTCAGCGTTGAACACCTCACTGACAAAGGGGCAGCTCACTGCCAACAATAACACAGTCTCTTCAAATTATCAACAGATCACTTGTGTGGGGGGTTCTACTACAATGTTTCCTATGGGGGGATATAATTGAACATAGCGGTTCCTAAGGCCAATGTGTTCCTCTAAATTTTGGCTCATGGGAGAGCTCTTACTTGGGACCATTTATAAAAAGTTGGGAAATTTGGTCCATCTTGGTGTGTTCTTTACAAATTCCATGCAGAAGATAATGATCAACTTTTGTGCATTGTTTGTTTTCCTTATAGCTTTGGTACTAGTTCCTAGAGTAGTGACATTTGAAGTGGTCCATTCCAAAAATTGTGTTTTCTCTTTTGTTGGGATGAAATATGAATATCAAGAGAAAAAGTTTTAAATTTATTTGGGAATGTGGCACATCCCTTATCATTGGAATATTTGGTCAGAGAGAAATAGGTAGATATTTCAAGATAAAGTATATCCAGTGAAAGAGTCTAGGATAGTGTTGAATCTATGTTGAAGGAATTGGGTAAATGTAATTGGAAGGAAGATTGGATGATTATGAATAAAGAACTTAGGCTTGGGGAATGGTTGGCTTTGATTTATTTAGTTATATGGGGCTTTAAAGAGTATAGAATTGCCTAAGGAAGTGTGCATGTGGGTTTGTCTATCTCCTGGCTAGGTGAAGCTTAATTGATGGTAAAACCAAGGGAAACCTTGGGGTTGCAATAGGGGGTTGTGTGTTTAGAGATGAGAATGGTCAGCGACTTTTCATATATACATATGATTTTGGAACTAAGACTAACAATATGGCCAAATCTCAAGATATGTTGTGGGTTATGAAGGAAGCTTTAGGTAATGGTTGGGATTGTATCGTGGTTGAGGGTGATTACAAGTTGGTTATAAATTTTGTGAATGGTGGTGCTTCTAGCAACTAGCTGTTGGACACCATTCTTTTAGAGGCCAAGGTGATATTTGGAAGATTCAGTGGTATCACCTTCAAACACATCAAAAGGGATGAAAATTTTATTGTGGATTGGGTTGCTAATTTTGGGGCTAAGATGAGGAAAAGGAAAGGAAATATCAACAAGGAATGGATGGAGTATTGGCCAAAGGAGGCCTTGGCTTTGATCCAGAAGGATTTGGGTGGAAATTAGATAGATAATAAGATGGAAGGATGTAGATATTATTATATCAATTGGTTACAAGGACGGTGATATGACAAGCATTCATATTTAGTATGAATTTACACTTGCTCCTTGCTAGTGGTATGGTATGTTTGTGTTATGATGGACATGTGATGATGTGTTTATTCCTAGCAATGAATGTATTCTATGTGACACATGGCTTTTGGCAGTGGAGATAGGTGTGGAAGAATGCATCAGTCTTGTAGTAAGAGGGGGTTTGATCAAATTTTAGGGGGTACGAAGTTGCTATAGAAATGTAAGGATTTTGGTGAGGAAATGGTAGTAGATTTTATGAAGTGAGAAATTAAAAACCTAGAGTTACATTTGTGGATTGTTAGGATATAGGATCTTGCTAAATACTTGGATAACACTCCTAGCATTGGTATTTAGGAGGCTATGTCTAATTTGTTTCTAGATCCTAGGAACACTCATGGGTAGAGGAATTTAACATGTTTAATGTATCTCAAAAACTTAGATGTGCCCCATGCAATATTTTGTGGTTGGTTTGTTTCTACTCCACAACGACATTGAGAATGTTGTTCATTAGGCAGATGCTTTCTTTAACTATACCCTAGAATGTATATGCATGTGGCTAAATGATGACAAATATGCCTACAACATGTAGGTGAGGAGGTGGTTAAAAGTTTATGTAAGGAAAGCTTAGTGCGGAAATGCCTTACTAATACCAATTTGTAGAAGAGAAATGCAGAAAATACTTTCAATTTCAATTACAGTTCATTCAAGGATGCACATTAATCAGAAATACAGAATAGACAATTCAAGAGACATACACAGATCAACACTAGAGTTACATGGGAAAATGCTTACGGGAGAAAAAACCCACACACCAAGAAAAACACTTTGTATTATAGTAAATAGAGTTTACATACAAAGTTACAATCTTCTGCTTTCAGATGTTAATTCACAACATCAACTTCGGTGACACAACATTTCTCTGATCAGCCTCTCACTCCCCATTGAATGATTTGAAGATTACTTTTCACAATTACAATGCTAACCTCTTCACATTCAGTTACCACTCAGAAACTCTTTGTTCTCTATATTCCATGCCAAACTCAAAACTGTCGATTCAATTCCTGTAGCAAATAGTTACTAATCAATTAACTATCAGAGACACAAACCGTCAAGCAAACCGTAACTATCAATTACTCGTCAGGACTATTCAAGAGACCCTAGACTATCTTCCTTCAAAGTCCTTGTGTTTCTTCGACAAGAGCTTCAAGCTTTGCCAACACTTCATCGGACATCGAAGAGATAAGAAATAGCCTCTCGCCAAACTTTTAATGTCATTCCAATATTGTTAACTAGCCAAGCTTTGACCATGGTCTTCACCGCCACGTCATACATCCTCCATCCAATCCTCATTCCTCTTCTTAGTCTGGCTGGATCCCACCAAGGTACCCATGGGTTGGCGTGTTACACAGTCACCAATAGAGCACTCGTGCATGACTTCTATTAGGCCCCACCGTGGAGCCTGGGGGCTTGTGAAACACTAACACTTGGCATCCCCTCGCACTATTGTAGAGGTACGGACTAGGTCCTACCAACTGCACCGTGGGCCTGTGTGAAATACACTGTGTCAGCATATTAAAGAGACTCCTTAGAGGCTCCCATCGATATCACCATGTCTTGCCAATGCAGCCAAAGCTCACAATGGTAGCGGGTTGTCGAAGGGACTACACATAGACTTCCACCAAAATGATCACCTCCTGCTGACATGGAGACTTAACATCAAAGCATGAAGGAATTGGTCCAAAGAGGAGACTATGAACAAGTCCTACTGAGAGAGAATAATCAGGCTGATGAAAGAATAACAAGCCAGTAATTTGAGGCACATTTTCCAACATGCTCCCACTTGACGAAGAATTATTGGCTTCTTCCAATGCTCGAAGTTACTGAATGTCATAGGCCCCAAGGCCCATCGAATTGGCATACCATTTGAACTTATCTATGCTCACAAGATTTGTCAATGCATTAGCAACATTTTCAAGAGTATCCACTTTTTCCATATTGACCTTTCCATCCTCTATCATATCATGAATAAAATGGTACTGAACATCGATATGTTTCATCCTAGCATGGAAAGTTGGATTTTTTGCCAAACAAATGGCACTCTGACTATCACAACATATAGTAATCTGCTCTGCATTAAACCCAATATTATAACACAGTTATCTAAGCCAAATGGCTTCCTTACAGGCGTGAGTTGCTTCCATGTACTTATCCTTGGTAGTGGACAAAGCGACTACAGCCTACCGCTTGCTCATCCAACTAACTGCACCACCAAACATCATGAATACATATCCACTGGTGGATCTTCTGCTGTTAATAGCCCCTTCCCAATCAGAATCCACATATCCATGAATGCTAACTAAACTTTAAGATCTAGTAGAGTTACCATGATAGCACAAGGTGTACTCAACAATACCCTTTAAATATCTGAAAACTCTTTTCAGAGCATCCCAATGTGGTCTCCCTAGATTTGCCATAAACTTACTAAGCACTCCCACTGCTTGGGCAATGTCTAGCATTATACAAACCATTGCATACATTAAACTACCAACTGCACTTTCATAAGGCACCCTAGTCATGTCCTCCATCTCAATAGGAGATTTTGGGCACTCTTCAACAAATAGCTTCGTTCCCTGCAACACTGGAACAACTAGCTGCTTGCAATCTGTCATATTAAACCTCTCTAGGACAAAAATAACATACTTGCTCTGGCTAAGACAAAGTTTTCTATTTGCTCTATCCCTTCTAATTTTCATCCCAAGAATATACCTAGTTGCACCTAAATCTTTCATTTCAAACTGTGTTGATAACTGAGATTTTAATTCAAAAATCATAACCTTACCATTCCCAATGAATAACATATCATCCACATATAGGGCAATAATAAGTACATGACCATTTTTTAGTTTTATAATACACACAATGATCTGATTTTGATCTCACAAATCCCAATGACAACACAAAAGTATCAAACTTTTGGTACCACATTCTAGGCAACTTTTTAAAACCATATAGAGATTTCTTTAACTTGCAAACTAGATGTTCTTTACCTTTTTCAACGAAGTGCTCAGGCTGGGACATATAAATTTCTTCTTCCAAATCTCCATGAAAAAATGTTATCTTCACATCCATCTGCTCAATCTCTAAGTCATACACTATTGCAAGTGACATAAGAAATTTGATAGATGTCATCTTAGCTATAGGAGAAAAAATTTCTCCATAATCAATTCCCTCTATGTGGGAATACCCTTTTGCGACCAACCTTACTTTATACTTTTCAACACTACCATCTAGATCAATTTTCTTTTTAAATATCCATTTACAACTAATAGGCTTTCGACCTTCAAACAAGGGTACCAAATCCTAGGTTTCATTCTTTTTCAATGATGTCATTTCCTCATTCATGGCTTCTAAGCAGGAATTTGAATCAAACATATTAATTGCCTCTTTTACAGTCCTAGGGTCATCAATATTAGCAATCAAAGCATAGGCACAACTAGAATCCAACATAGAATATCCAAACCTTTGAGGTTGTCACTTCTCACGTGTAGACCTCCTCATAGGCTGAGGCTGAGGTTGTGGTTCTTCTTCAGAACTTTCAGAACTGCTCAATCTCTCCTCAGTTTCAAGTACACCAAGAATTCATTGTTCTTCCTTCTTTGGAGTAAGAGGGATTTCAACATCCTTTTTCTTTTCCACTTCTTTCATCTCTGACTGCATATCCACTGAAGAAGGTTTCATCTCAGCAAATATTACACTTCTATTGTACAATACCTTCTCAGTAATAGGATTCCAAAGCTTGTATCCCTTAACACCAATACTATAGCCAATAAAGATACATTTTACAGCCTTGTTTTCCAATTTAGATCTTTTTTCATTCAGCACATATGCATATGCCTCACAGCCAAAGACTCTAATGTGTCTTAAAGAGGTCTTCTTACCAAACCATGCTTTCAAAGGTGTTTTGTCAACAAGTTCTAAAGAGGGTGATCAATTAATTAAATAACATGTTGTAGCCACAACATCAGCCCAGAACTTCTGCTCCATGCTACTGCTGCTCAACATACGTCTTTCCCTTTCCATTAGCATTTTGTTCAACCTTTCAACAACTCCATTCTGCTGCAGAGTATAAGGTGTAGTTTTATGCCTTTTAATCCCAAGGTCTTTGCATTACTTTTCAAAATTTACAGAACAAAATTCACCACCATTATCTGTCCTTAGGCATTTAATTTTTCTACCAGTCTGATTTTCTACCAAGGTTTTAAATTCCTTAAACCGACTGAACACTTTTGATTTAATTTTTAAAAAATACACAAATGCCCTTCTCGAATAATCATCAATAAATGAAACATAATAGTTAGACTTTGACAATGAAGGAACATTCACTGGACCAAAAACATTAGAGTGAACATAATCCAATATACTAGAAGATTTATGAGGACTAGAGTAAAAACAAACATGGTGTTGCTTTCCATTAATGCAATGTTCACAAAATTTGAACTCAAGGTTACAACAAACAAGACTTTCTACCAGGTTTTTGTTTTTCAAGGCTTGTAGGCCTTTTTCCCCAATGTGGCCGAGTTTGTGATGCCACAACATGGTTTTCTCTAATGGGAGTTTCACCTCCAAGGAATTCGCACCCAGAGGAACAACGCCTTCTTTCCTAGCATTGGCATCTTTGTCTGATTTTGTAAAGATGTTACAATGAACAACATGTGCGTCCAACCTGAATAGAGTGCCTATGCATGCACCCTTGGCTAGCACCATTGAGCCTCTTGTCATTTTATAGTGACCATTCACAAAAGAAACTTGCACGCCAACATCATTTAGCTTACTAACAAAAAGCAAATTTCAAGCCAGACCTGGTATTTGTATTACATCATTGATTTCTTTTATTCTTCCATCAGGAAACTTGATTCTGACTCTTCCATGGCCAACAATTTCAAGGTGAGAATCATCATCTAGATACACCCTTCCACCTTTGTATTCTTCATACTTCGAAAACCATTCTCTATGAGATGTCATGTGAAAGGACACACCTGAATCAATCAACCAGACATCATTCGATGCCTATTTTACCAAGGCTGTAATAAAGGCATCTGATTCACTTTGAGAAGATTCATCATCAGAAGACTTATTCTTCTTCTTCTTCTTCTTCTTCTTCTTCTTCTTCTTCTTCTTCTCCTCTTTGCAGTCTTTCTAGATATGACCTTTCTACCCACAATTCTGGCATTTCACCTTGGACTTTTTACCAGGAGACTTTGATCTCCCCTCTAACTTGGATCTAGACTTCTTGTCTTTCTTCTTGCCTTTCTCCTTTGATCTGCCCTGGATTGCAAGGGCTTCCTTGGCCATCTCAGAAGATTTCCTTTGTATTTCCTCTGAAAGTAGTGAAGCAACCACCTCTTCCATCTGGAAAGTAGTTGTACTCCCAATAGCCATTACCATGTGATCCCATGTGTTAGGCAATGAACACAATAGGAGCATGCAATGATCCTTGTCTTCAATCTTCACACCCACAAATGTCATCTAAGTAATGAGCATGTTAAATGCATTCAGGTGATCTACAATAGACACTCCTTCCTCTATTTTCAAAGAGTGCAACTTGTTTCTCAGGAATAGCTTATTTACCAGAGATTTCTGAGATGATAAATGTCACCAAGCTTCTTCCACAAAGAATTTGTAGTCTTCTCTCCATGGACATTCAGGAGAACTGTATCAGCCAAGCATAGTCTGATCAGACCCTTGGCCTTTCAGTCCATTGTATCCCAATCATCTTGCGAGGTTGTTGCAGGTTTAGTTGTGGACACTACAACCCATAACTCATGACCCACAAGAAAATCATCCATTTTGAGTTTCCACGACTTAAAATTGCCACCGTTGAACTTTTCAATCTCTATTCTTCCGGATGTGCTTGCCATCTCAAATATATAATCAAGACAAATTGATTTCTCTACAAAACTCCCACTCAACCAAATTAGCACAAAAAACCTAACTCACCCACAAGGATAACACAACTGGCCAGGGTCTGATACCACTTGTAAGGAAAGCTAAGTGCGGAAATGCCTTCCAAATACCAATTTGTAGAAGAGAAATGCATAAAATACCTTCAATTTCAATTACAGTTCATTCAAGGATGCACATTAATTAGAAATATAGAATAGACAATTCAAGAGACATACATAGATCAACACTAGAGTTACCCAGGAAAACCCTTATAGGAGAAAAAACCCACACACCAAGAAAAACACTTTGTATTATAGTAAATAGAGTTTACATATAAAGTTACAGTCTTATGCTTTCAGATGTTAATTCATAGCATTAACTTCAGTGACACAACATTTCTCTGATCAACTTCTCACTCTCCACTGAACGGTTCGAAGATTGCTTTTCATAGTTACAATGTTAACCTCTTCACATTTGGTTACCACTCAGAAACTCTTCATTCTCTGTATTCCATGCCAAACCAGAAACTGTTGATTCAATTCTTATAGCAAACAGTTACTAATCAATTAACTATCAGAGACACAAATCGTCAAGCAAACCGTAACTATCAACTACCTGTCAGGACTGTCGAAGAGACCCCAGACCATCTCCCTTCGAAGTCCTTGTGTTTATTTGACAAGAACTTCAAGCTTTTCCAACACTTCATCAAACATCGAAGAGACAAGAAATAGCCTCTTGCTGAACTTTCAATCTCATTTTGATATTGTTAACTGGCCAAACTTTGACCATGGTCTTCACCGCCACATCATACATCCTCCATCCAATCCCCGTTCTCCCACTTGGTCTGGCCAAGTCCTACCAAGGCACTCGCGGGTTGGTGGGTTACACAGTCTCCAATAGTGTACTCGCGCATGAGTTCTATCAGGCCCCACTATCGAGCCTACGGGCTTGTGAAACACTGACACTTGGCATCTCCTCACACTATCGCAGAGGTACAGACTGGTGAAAGGAAGCTAGGTGTGTGGAAATTGCTTCCTACACTAATGTAATGAGGGGAGGAGAGTGCAAATTCAATTTTATCCTAACTATTACAGCAACATTAAACCATTAACATGAGATATTGCAGCAAACACATAAGGAAGAAAGAATGACAGAAGAAGAGAGACACAAGATATACGTGGGGAAAACCCTTACGAGTGAAAACCCCCACACTCCAAAACACTGCTCAACTATATTACATAAACAAAGAGGTTGCAATACAAGTTAGAGCCAATGCTCTTGTAGGAGTCTTCGAAACTCATATCTGGAGATAATCTGGTAGCATAACAATACCTGTAAAACTTGTAGTACATCTTCTCCTCCAAGCACTTGTTTATATAGAAAATACAAGGCAAAATTGCCTCTATCTTGGAATGGGCATCCAACTTGGCCTCATGGCCCAAAACCCACGCCTATGGACACTTGGTCAACATTGTAGGATGCTTCTAACACTTGTCCACAGACCCCATCCCAAAGAGGTCACCTATTTCCAAAATGGGCTATGACAGATGCTCTTACGACCGTCATAGAATCTGTCATAGCAGTTACAACTTACAGTTGTAAGAGAATATGTCATACAAAGGCTATAAATAGCATATTCTCTTACAACATGTCATAGTCCACCTTGGGGCACCCAAAGATGCCTTTTTCAAAGATGCTCTTCGACACATGTCTTCACCTGTCATAGAATCTCCTATTTCTGACTCTTACATGTCATAACTTCGTCATAGGAATTTGTCATGACCGCTATGGTCAATATTCCCTTACACAACATCCAAGATGCCGACACATGGAAAAATATTCCTACCACAAAGTGGGATGCCTATCTTCTCATGTGAGGACAAAATTACAATTTGCCATCTTCCATGTAGGATGACACATCACTGTGCCACATCCCACAAGATGACAATATGGAATTTACAATTAATTTACATTATAGGCAATGAATAAATAAATACAATCAAATTAATGCAAGAAATTACCAAGGTTGAGACACCTTAATTTCCAACAACTGGGTCCTACCAACTGCATCACGGGGCTATGCAAAATACACTGTGTCGGCATATCAAAGAGACTCCTTAGAGGCTCCCACTGATATCACCATGTCTTGTCGATGCAGTTAAAGCTCACAATGGTAGTAGGTTGTTGAAGGGACTACACATAGACTTCCACCAAAATGATCACCTCCTGCCGACATGGAGACTTAACACTAAAGCAAGAAGGAATTGGTCCAAAGAGGACTATGAAGAAGTCCTACCGAGAGAGAACAATCAGACTGATGAGAGAATAACAAGCTAGTAATTTGAGGCACATTTTCCAATAGTTTAAAGGTGGTTTTACCTATTCTTATGATTGTGGGTGATTCAAATTGATGTGCGGATTATGTTTTAGCAAAGGAGGTTGTGTCTCTTGAACCAAGTAATGTCTATTCAAAATGTGATTGTAAGTTTAATTTTGGGTTGATGGGGCCTATGTAATTTGTTGCATTCCGTAGATAGATTGACATGTTTCCTTTGCTAGTTCAGGGTTTTTGAATGGTCATAAATATAAGTTTGTGTCTTCTAGTTTAGGTTTTAAATACTCTCTCAATCTTTGATCTTGGTGTACACCTTGGCACTAGTAACTAGTTCACTATTTTGGATTTGGCTTCTAGGCCTTACCAAGTTTATAACACACACACACACACACTTGATATCATTGATAGAAGGAAGAAATCCTACTGGATGTAAATGGGTATTCAAAGGAAGATCAATTTATATGGTAGTATTAAATAGTACAAGGCAAGGTTGGTTGTGAAAGGTTATTTCCAAGTTGAGGGGATAGACTTTGGTGAGATTTTTTCCCTAGTTACTAACCTGGCATTAATCAGGTTCTTGTTATCTATAATATATATAAGATACAAACATAGACTATGCTAAAACCCTACATTTCATTAGTTTGTGTCATCTCAAAATTCAAAACATATATGTCACTTTCAAGTGATTCAAGTTAAAAAGTTAGATTAGTGATAGTCATTTCCTTTATAAAAGGCACACAACTTTGAACTTTCACCTTCTATGGTGGATGTAATAATTCAATAGTGCTAAGGTGTCCATTTCCTATTTGGGCATGGTCATGATTGGTCAATTGGTCTTAGCTTATAGGTACATGAGTATTAATACTAGGTTCTCACATGGTATTTGGTGGGCCTTTGAAGGAGTCTTGCATCATTGTTTGTGTGGCTAAGCACTAGATCAATTTCTATTGGTCCAAGGGACCAATGTGTGGATATCCTATGGGGTCCATATGGTGATGGTTGATTGGGATGTTCCATGTGGAATGTGAGCTACAATTATGACAATAAATGAGATTAAGCACTAAGAGAGATGAAGGTTGCTCATATATTTTATGTGTTAAGGGGCTAGTGAGTAGTGAGCTATTGTATATATATGGTGAAGCTTATGGATTGTCATGTAATTCCTAAATTTTACTAAGGATGTTAATGGGTCAAAAAACGACCAACAAATTTGTTTTCACATAAATAATTACAACTTAAACATGTCACATTGCATACTAATGCACCAAGGATGTCATTAAACAAGAAAACAACACACCAAAGCACAAATTTGTAGAAGCATAAGACATCAACTATTGTGAGATAATTCATCATAAAGAAAAATAGGGGAGATAAGGTCTTACCCTATGCTAGTGATCAGGTACTTGTACACGTGACTAAGACTTGCAAACCAAGATAAAAAAGAAATTTTCATTAACTAGTTTGATCATAAATGAAATATATGAAGTGAAAAAAATCATATAATAGAATAAACCTCTACTATAATCATAATTAATCCATTTAATGTCTTCATTACAATACATATAGACACTAGGAGAAAAATACTAAAAATAGAAAGTCATTCCAAACTTAAAGAATGAATTCTTGAAACCATTCCAACACCCAAAACATAGATGAGGGAGCATGAGAGCTTTCTGGAACTATGGAGAAGTTAGTCAAAGTGCACATAATGAAGCAATGATCACTCATCAAATCAAGAACAAATTTCTACTATAAAAAGAAACCTAAAAATTCATCATGGGATTTGATCGTTGAAAAAGAAGGCCAACTTTGTAGAAATCTAACCTTGAATATTTAAGGAAAAATTCCATGCCCAAGATGTCTTTGCAATAGGTCAAATGAACCTACAAAATATAAACACCTCCACAAAACCCTAAATATACAAAAAAACACATTTTCTAGGAATGATTATTTAGAGAGGTCTAATAAATATACTTGCCTAGCCCTTCAAATTAACACATCACAAAATTGAGTACAAGATTATCAAAAAGTAATCCTCTAAAGTTTTTAGGACTTAGGGTCACTCCTACAGTTCCCAAAACTTTGAAAAAAACATTTGCAGTTTCCAAACCTATAATCTAACATTCTAGATCTTGGTAAATCATATGGACCTTAGTTATATCTCATTGGATCATAAACTACATACAAAATGAGGTCCAACCCTCAAAAGAATGAAATTACAGCTTTTAATTTTCACATAAAATTTATCCTCTTTCTACACAAGGCATAAACTACCAAACCACATCAAATTAATTTAGAGATATTAAATAAAATGAAAGTTTTAGGATGTTATAATTTATTGTTGAAAGAATTTTTTAAAGACATATTTTTGGGGTTTTATTTATGGGGCCCCATCCTAGCTACCAATAAATAAAATATTATATTAAGAACATAACTTGTTTGAACATCCCTATACACAAGTGTAGCAAGGATATGTAGATTAAGTATTACCACCCTTAAACTAATCAGAAAAAATACTGCACCAATAAGCACCCACTACACAAGTGTAACCAGCAAAAAAAACTTTAGAAACCCTAACAATTAAAAATAACTATAATCACCCACATTATAGACATAAAACTAGCAAAAAAACTTTAGAAATCATAGCCATGTCGTCTTCATAAATGAAACACCACTGTTTCAAGGAATTTTTTCCACTACCTAACTAAACATTCCACCACCAACCCAAGCCAAGTACCAATGATTATAAATCTTTTCTATAGATTCCATTTCCTTAGACAACCTGTTGGCAAATGGTTATCGCTCCCCGTGGGATTCGTGACATGGACTAACCGCCTCCCGTGGATTCATTAACTCTGGTGCTTGTATCAGAAATTGACAGGTCAACCTTTTGGTTTAATGGCAATCGTGGGCCAACAATTGGTATCAGAGTGAAAGGTCACGGGTTCAAATCCCCTGAGTAACACTGGGGGGAGTTTATTGGCAAATGCTCAACGCTCCCCGTGGGATTCGTGACATGGACTAACCGCCTCTCATGGATTCATTAACTCTGGTGCTTGTATCGGAAATTGACAGGTCGACCTTTTGGTTTAACAGCAATCATGGGCCAACACAACCATGAGCTCTGCCATTGCCATAAATTACCCCACCACCTCCTCCAGCCCAACAAGCTAAATGTCAATAATAATTTCCATTCTCTTAGATGCCCTAGTAAGAATATCATTTTCTACAAGTAATACAATATAACCACTAGATATCTCTAAGATTCCCTTGTGATGTGATATTACCATGTTCTTTATGACCAACCTAATATTTTGACAAAGCCTTCTAAGACATGAACATTCACCATAAGAGCTCTAACCTCCTCTTGCATCACCCTAAATTCCACCTCTACAACCTACATTTTTTTATTTTCCCTTTTCATCCCTCATGGGCATCTTCTCTTGTGTCTCCATCATTTCTTTCTCCCTATAACCCTCCTCTGCTTATAGACATACCAATTGAGCATGAATGCACTCTCGTATTCCCTTATCCATTATTGCCACCTAAAGTTGTCTATGACAATCTTCAAATATCATTGCATGAGAATGCACCTTACACTTTGCAATACCATCAGCAACCAAATCGCTTTTAAATCTCTATGTTTCCGACGTTGGAGCAGTTGAAGATTCTCCTTAAGCGATGATCTGTAACTAGGCCATATCTCATTAGATAACTTTTGCTCGACGTAACCAACACTGCCCCAACTAGCACTGCTAATAGTAAGTATAGCATGCCAATCTCCAATGCACCTAAAGAGATGACACCACATCCACATACCAACACTACCATGAAGAGTGAATAGTCAATTATACTTCAAGTGCCTGAATAACTTCTAATCATATAAACTTAGCTGATTTCATTACTTCACAATCTCTTCCCGTGGGTGCGTAAGGTATGCACGATATCCATAGTACACACTTGCCATTATTCATAATACTTTGCCTTTACTCGTTGAGGGTGCTCATCATTAAAAAGATTTGGCAAACTTCGCCAATCAAATATATCAGAGCATTTTGTTAGATCAACATCTTGATTTGCCATGAAACTAGCTATGTCATTCTACACTCTATAACAATGAAACACATGCAAATTTTCAAATTTCTGTAACCAAGACAAACTTTCCACTACTATTGCCCTGTATTTCTAGTTGGGGCAATATGCTTTCTTTACCCCATTCATCACTATTTGAGAGTCCTCTTTAATTACTACTACTCTATGACTTGCCAAGTATGTCACTTGAATTCCCACTCTTAAGGCTTCTCATTCTGCTTCATGGCTAGCCTTTGGGGATCTACATGCTTCATGCCCCTTGATATGAAATCTCCCTTTGAATCTCTCACTATGTATAACTTGCTCCAACTACGTCTAAATTTAGTTTTGGAAGCTCCTTCAAAATTAAATTTTACTACTATAATTAGTACCCTCCATTTACCATCCCTTCTCATATTAATAGATTTTTTTTTTTATTAACATTTATTTAAATTTTATTAATACAGTTGTTTTACTAGAACAAAAAAAAAAAGTCAAAATCACTTATTTTTTGTGTAGCAGGGCTTAAATTTGACGGTCCACCCTGTTTGTCAAGCAATTTTTTTGTGACAGTCATCTATTTAAAGTTGACTTTCAAATATTAAAGCCTATCTATTTTAGGAAAAATATATATAGACTAAAATTATATATAAGAATAATTATATAGAAATTTTGACACATTCTTCCTAAAATTTTAATTGTATTTTAAGGCTAAAATGACTAAATACGGCCATACAGCCATCAAATTTAAACCCTGATTGATAGTTGAAGGGTTGTAATTGTAGATAGCCACATTTTCTCATTGTTAAGCCCCAGTCACAACTGAGATTGAATAGTTTAAAGATTCAATTTCAATAAGAAAAACTGATCTCTATACATATCTGTTTTGAAAATTTTCCAGGTTTTATTTACTTCTTTTGATCAGACATAGGAAGGAAAAATATATATTATGATGTTCAAATCCTATTTTAAAATAGGAAGGGGGAGCCACATAATTGGTTAGAATTTCACAATCCACCCTCTACTACTCTCCATGTGTCAATAAGCAAGAACAACCACCACTGCTAGCGAGCATTAAGGGATTCTGTAATCGTTGCATTTGATTTGGATGAAGATGTGCTACAACTGGAACTTTCTCCACGTACTTTATACCCAACGGCTACGAATGCTGGCTGCAGAGGTTTCTGAAAATCAATCTCAGCTTTACTTAACAGCATTGTCATCACCTCAGACATGGATGGCCTGTGGCTGGCACAAGTTTGTATGCACAAAAGCGCAAGGTTTATCACTCTTACCACCTCGTCTTCGCTGTAGCCTTCCATCTTCTCTTCACTATCCACTAACTCTAAAACCATGTTTTCGTAGAGCCTCCAAACCTACAATATCCATTAGAAAAGGATTAAACTTTTTAAATAAGTAAAGGACGGGATAAAAGTATTAGAATAACAAAATTAGAAGTAAAAAATACCCATTGAAGCAGATATTGCATATGAGGTGATTGTTTCAGGTCAATGCTTTCTCTGCCGCTGGCAATTTCAAGAACGACCACGCCATCAAGCATGGTTTCTATTCACAAATTGGTCTCTCACAAGACCCCAATTACACAAGAGGAAGATAAAAGAGCTCTTGGGCATGGAGCATCTTCATTTTGGACATCCAAGATACAAAATAGATTAAAAGAAGACATAACAATCTCAAGTAGTTCACCAATTCACAAAAGATGTATTCCATTAAACATTTACATCAGATAATATATTTAATCCAATAAAGTTTGGGAAATAATATTCTCTTGCCTATAACATTTACTTCAAACTCTAGGCATAATCAAAAAGGGTTTGGAAAATAATGTTGTGTTTGATCTTTTTCTTAAATATTAGATGAACCAGTATTTTTAATATTAATTTTAATCAATCCATTTCTTATCTCAACCTAAATTTAATTCACTAGAATTAGAAAATTAAATACAAATATTGGAAAAATCAAGGTTGAGACACATTTTCCCAACATGCAAAGGCAATTAGCTGACGAAGGTGATTCACAACCACAATATTCCTAGTATTATGGGGCTTTTTTTTTTTCCTTTAAAATAGCAACAACAATAATTTCATCTAAGATCACCAATTCCTAGATAACATGCATCCCTACCTTATCTATGTTGGATGTGGCCACAATATTGAGGCCATGCACTCTCCTAGAAAGTGTTCTAATGATCATGGAGAATTAGGGGAGATTCAAGGTGCCAATAGATCGAATTCATTTAGAGACATTATATAAAATGAAAGTTTTATGATGTTATAATTTATTGTTGAAAGAATTTTTTAAAGACATATTTTTGGGGTTTTATTTATGGGGCCCCATCCCAGCTACCAATAAATAAAATATTATATTAAAAACATAACTTGTTTGAACGTCCCTATACATAGATAGCAAGGATATGTAGATTAAGCACCCTTAAACTAATTAGACAAAATACTGCACCAATAAGCACCCATAAGCACCCACTACACTGAGTGTAACCAACAAAAAAAACTTTAGAAACCCTAACAATTTAAAATAACTATAATCACCCGCTACTCACATTATACACATAAAACTAGCAAAAAAAACTTTAGAAATCATAGCCATGTCATCTTCATAAATGAAATGAGCAACACTCTTTCAAGGAAATTTTTCC
Organism: Cunninghamia lanceolata; assembly: GCA_027924645.1. Lineage (NCBI taxonomy): Eukaryota > Viridiplantae > Streptophyta > Pinopsida > Cupressales > Cupressaceae > Cunninghamia > Cunninghamia lanceolata. The sequence continues at coordinate 37,451,880 of BSBN01000391.1, read as the reverse complement.
AATACCTAACTAAACATTCCACCACCAACCCAAGCAGAGTACCAATGATTATAAGCTCTTATGTAGATTCCATTTCCTTAGACAACCACAAGCTCTAGCATTGGCATAAATTACCCCACCACCTCCTCCAGCCCAACAAACTAAATGCCAATAATAATTTCCATTCTCTTAAAAGCCCTAGTAAGAATATCATTTTCTACAAATGGTACAATATAACCACTAGATATCTCTAAGATTCCCTTGTGTTCTAAGACATGAACACTCACCATAAGAACTCTAACCTCCTCTTGCATCACCCTAAATTGCACCTTTACAGCCTACATTTTTTTTTTTCCTTTCTCATCCCTCATGGGCATCTTCTCTTTTATCTCCTATCATTTCTTTCTCCCTATAACCCTCCTCTGCTTATAGACATACCAATAGAGCATGAATGCACTCTCGTGTTCCCTAATCCATTATTGCCATCTAAAGTTGTCTATGACAATCTTCAAATATCATTGCATGAGAATGCACCTTACTCTTTGCAATACCATCAGCAACCAGAATCGCTTTCAAATCTTTATGTTTTCGACGTTGGAGCAGTTGCAGATTTTCCTTAAGCGATGATCTGTAACTAGGCCATATCTAATTAGATAACTTTTGTTTGACGTTACCAACACTGTCCCAACTAGCATTGCTAATAGTAAGTATAGCATGCAAATCTCCAATGCACCTAGACAGATGACACCACATCCACACACCAACACTACCATGAAGAGTGAATATCCAATTATACTTCAAGTGCCTGAATAACTTCTAATCATATAAACTTAGCTGATTTCATTACTTCACAATCTCTTCCTGTGGGTGCGTAAGGTATGCACGATCTCCATAGTGCACACTTGCCATTATTCATAATACTTTGCCTTTACTCATTGAGGGTGCTCATCATTAATAAGATTTGGCAAACTTCGCCAATCAAATATATCAGAGCTTTTTGCAGCAGAATATTCTATTAGATTAACATCATGATTTGCCATGAAATTAGCTATGTCATTCTACTCTCTATAACAATGAAACACGTGCACATTTTCAAATTTCTGTAACCAAGACAAGATTTCCACTACTATTGCTCTGTATTTCTAGTTGGGCCAATATGCTTTCTTCATCCCATTCATCACTATTTGAGTGTCCTCTTCAATTACTACTACTCTATGACTTGCCAAGTATGTCACTTGAATTCCCACTCTCTCAAGGCTTCTCATTCTGCTTCATGGCTAGTCTTTGGGGATCTACATGCTTCATGCCCATTATATGAAACATCCCTTTGAATCTCTCACTACATAACTTGCTCCAACTATGTCTAAGTTACCTTTGGAAGCTCCTTCAAAATTATATTTTATTCCTCTAATTAGTACCTTCCATTTACCATCCCTTCTCATACTAAAGGCATCTACTAACCTTTGAATGAAATTGTTAGAATTTTTTTTAATTGACATTTATTTAAATTTTAATAATACAGTTGTTTTACTGGAAAAAAAAAAAGGCAAAATGACTTTTTTTTTTAAGCATGATCAAGCTTAGTGATATTCAATGAATAGTTAAACTACAATATTATGAAGGTGTAATGGATAATGTGTCTTTCAAACCCAAATATTGATAGTTGAAGGGTTGTCATTGTAGATAGCCACATTTTCTCATTTTAGGCTCCACAGTCGCAACTGAGATTGAATAGTTTAAATTTTCAATTTCAGTAAGAAAAACTGATCTCTATTCATATCTCTTTTGGAAATTTTCGGGGTTTTATTTGCTTCTTTTGATCAGACATAGAAAGGAAAAATATATATTGTAATATTCAAATTGTATTTTAAAATAGGAAGGAGAAGCTATATAATCGGTTAGAATTTCACAATTCATCCTCCTCTACTACCTCTTCACGAGTCAATAAGCAAGAACAACCACAAATGCTAACGAGCATTAAGGGATTCTGTAATCGTTGCATTTGATTTAGGCGAAGAAGTGGGACTTTCTCCTTGTACTTTATACCCCACGTCTACGAATGCTGGCTGCAGAGGTTTCTGAAAATCAATCTCAGCTTTACTTAACAGCATTGTCACCACCTCAGACATGGGTGGCCTGTGACTGGCACAAGTTTGTATGCACAGAAGCGCAAGGTTTATCACTCTTACTACCTCTTCTAAGCTGTACCCTTCCATCTTCACTTCACTATCCACTAACTCTAAAACCCTGTTTTCTTCGTAGAGCCTCCAAACCTACAATATCCATTAGAAAAGAATTAAGCTTTTTAAATAAGTAAAGGACGGGATAAAAGTATTAGAACAACAAAGTTAGAATTAAAAAATACCCATTGAAGCAGATATTGCATATGAGGTGGTTGCTTCAGGTCAATGCTTTTCCTGCCGCTGACAACTTCAAGAACGACCACACCATAACTGTAGGTGTCGGCTTTCTCTGTCAATTGCCCATGGCTGGCATATTCAGGAGCTGTGTATCCTCTGCAAGAGCCAAAACAAAATGGTGTGATTATGTTTTTTAGAACTTTGAAATTAGAAAAACAGCAGATAAAGGAGAAATTTTCTCACAGGGTTCCTGCAAATCTTGTGCTGACATGACTTCTATCATTTGGAAGAAGTCGTGCCAACCCAAAATCTGCTATTTTGGCATGAAAGTTCTCGTCAAGTAAAATATTGCTGGATGATACAGACATGAAATTCCTCGTGCAGATATGCCAGACCGCGAGCAGTGCCCAGTATAATGTTGAATCTTTCGTTCCAACTCAATGGATTTTTAAGCTCTCCTGCATGTAGATTAGTTCAATAGAGTTAGTTTCAAGTCAATTGTATTTGTTGCAACAAATGAAAAAAAGAAAAACAAGAAAAAAAGGTATGGAATAGCAAACCAAATAGAATTCTGTCGAGGCTACTATTGGGCATATACTCATAAACCAGGAGTATTTCTGGGCCTTGTCTGCAACATCCAAGTAAACGAACAAGATTTCTGTGATGAACATTCGAAATAAGCTTCACCTCGCTTTCGAATTCAGATACTGCGCGGGCAGAGCGACCTAATGTCAGCTTCTTTACCGCCACAACTTTGCCATTTTTCAACGTACCCTACAAATAACAAGTAACCCATCATTTATAACTGAAGTTGAATCCATTAACACAAACCCCAAATGAGTTGAGGAAATAACTGATAATTTACCTTATATACTTCACCAAACCCTCCTTCTCCAAGCTTGTTTGCTTGATCAAAATTGTTGGTTGCCTTTTTCAGTATCTTAAAGTCAAAATCTCCCGGCCCACGAAGTTCTGTTGCTCCTTCAGTATCCACTGTTCCATAAGTTTTACAGGAGTCACATTTGTTGTATTAGTATCATTGTGATGAAATGGGGGCATCCAAGACTTAGGTTCCAAGAATTTGGGTTTTAATAGTTTACCTTGTTTCTGCCCTGGCCGCATTAAATATCTTAAAATCTGCTTCCGAAAGAAAAGGAGACAAAGTAGGAATATCCCTCCCACAATACCAATTATTATCCACACTGTTGAACTCACCACCTTCCCTGAAAAATAAAATGGAGAATATCTCAACTATTGACAAATCATTGTAAATATCAAGTTATTGTCTAAGATAAATGTTAAAAGCGATTTACGTGATCGAGTGAAGGTCAAAAAATTTTCCTTTTTAAAATTTTATGAAATTACATTATAGAAATTTATAAGGAAATTGGGATTGACGAGTAGACAATGCAGAGACTCGAAGTATGATTAACATCAAATTTATTAGAGCTTCCCTGATTATAATTTTTTACCAACATAAAAACGATGAGAAAGGCTTCTAAATTCTTAGACAAAATAAATTGTCTTACTCTAATAAATTATTATCCAGTTCAATGGTTAAATAGTCAATAGTAATTTTATACTTCATTCATACTAAATGTGAAAATATTTGTTTTATTAGTAGGCATGAGTTTTCCACAGTCCATAACAATAAATGAGAGTGCTTCTAGATTCAACTGTGTATGTTTTTGTTTGGACTTTTGAGATCATACTCAATGATCCAGGAAGAGGAGAGTTATAGATCATTTAGTATGATCCAAAATGTCAAAGCAAAAACATACACAGTAGAATCCAAAAACACTCTCAATTATTTGTTTTTTTTTTTTAATTTTTATGATCAAAATTGACATTTGACTGAATGATGTTTAAGAACAACTTAACTATAGAGTGAAACAGTTTTTGAAAATTTAACTGAATCTGATCAAATACTAACCTGTAGCTAAAAAAGGTGCCAACTCAGTTGTAGCATTGCTGGGGAAAAAAAGCTTGGAATCATATCGCAAATAGCAGCCAGCGTTCACAGCCCATCCCTCGGAGCGAGGAAAACACTTGTTTATGTTGTTCTGAGCAATACTCAAGCATTTTTTGCAGAAATCCTTTGAAAGAGAACGCAAACACCAGGCAAGTCCATAGATGACTGTATCAGACGGCCCTCGTCTCCCCTGCGCAGCAAAATAACCATTTGTTCTTGGGGTTGCAGTGCAAAGATCGCTTATCAAACTTCGACTTGTTGCCCAAAATAAATTGGAAGCGGGGCCGTCGACGTCGCCGCACACCTCTTTGTCTGCCGGATCGCTGTAGAAATCATAAAACTCGTGATTCTCGAAACGCAGGAAACAGCCGTCGTAGATTGCTCTGGCGCCGTTCACATTGGAACAGTTACGAACTTGCTTCTCTGCCATCGTTATGCAGTTAACGCAATTGGCAGAGGACTTATCTTTTCTGCAATGCGCCAGAACGTATACTGAATCTTCCGGATCTGTTACTGTCACCTCTTCTTTTGTAGCAAATCCAGATGAAGCAACTTCTTTCACCACGGATGCCCGTGCGGCGTTCAAATTTTGCTGAAAGAGTGTGGCGTTGTTATTGGAAAGAGGACTGCATCCGAAGGTTAAAAGTCTGGTCTCTGGATCTGCTCTAATGGCGGCCATTAATATGGTAAATAAAATAATATCACAAATAAAAAAATCTAGAATAAACAAAATAAAAAATCTAACCTTTAGACAAGAAAGGTTCCAGCTCAATTGTAGCATTTTTGGGGGAAAAGGGCTTGGAATCATATCGCAAATAGCAGCCAGCGTCCACAGCCCGTCCCTCGGAACGAGGGAAACACTTATTTATGTTGGCCTGAGCAATACTCAGGCAATTTTTGCAGAAACCCTCTGAAAGAGAACGCAGACACCAGGCAAGTCCATAGATAGTCGTATTAGACAGCCCTTCTCTCTTCTGCGCAGCAAAATAACCATTTTTTTTGGAGTTGCAGTGGAAAGATCACTTATCAAACTTCGACCTGTTGGCGAAAATAAATTGGAAGCGGAGGCATTGTCATTTCCGCACAGCTGCTTGTTTCCTGGATCAGTATATTGATAATAAAAATTGGCATTCTCGTAACGCAGGAAACAGCCATCGTAGAATGCCCTGCCGCCAGCCACGTTAGAACAGTTGCGAACTTGCTTTTCTGCCACCTTTATGCAGTTCATGCAATCGGTAGAGGATTTATCCTTTCTACACTGCGCCAGCGCGTATACTGAATCTGCCAGATCTGTTGGATCTCTTGTAGCAAATCCAGATTGAATAACATTTCTCACCACGGATGCCAGCGCCGCCTTCAAATTTTTCTCAAACAGTGTGGCGTTGTAGTTGGGGATGGGACTGCAACCGTAGGCTAAAAGCCTTGTCTCTGGATCTGCTCTTAGTGGGGCTATTAGGGTGGACAATAAAATAATAAAGCTTACAATTTTCTCCACAGGCTGGGCAGTTTTGGCTACGACTCTGGATTTTCCCATTGATATTCTCAGAGAAATTTAGAATACCAGAGTTCTAGATGGTATTTCGGTTTAAGGCGACCAATCCTTATAAACTTTCTTATATTGTGTGGACGATAAATATTCCAATTTTCTTTTTCGCTTGGTCAAGCTTATTAGGATGATGTTGAAGGTCTGTGGAATCTATTGTAGATTTTTTTTAAGTCAAAGTATTCTTATCAATAAATTAATAGTCATTTGACTTGTAAATATGTTTTGATTCTTTTGAGTGGACGGAAATTTATTTTTGGGAATGTTTTGTGAGTCAAATATTTTCTAGATTAGATGGTTAAGTCATTGAAAACTACAGTTCACCTTGCCTCTCAAGAATTTTTTTCCTATAGTCTAATCTTCATTATTACCTTTTGCATGACAATTATTTTTTTTAATGCAAGTCAAATTTTATATTCCACGAGCAGATAGATATGCATGTAAAATGTGGAAACAATAGTCATGGTATATGAATTGCATTACAACACCTATAAGGGTAGCCTTAATGATATTGTCACCCTTCAGCATATAAGGTATTGAGGAAAAGTTTGTTGAAACAATGATGCATGAATAGAGGACTCAACATGCAAATCCATATCTCTTTCATGCAGATTCGTAGAGTTAGTTTGTTGTTTGTAGTTTGGATCTTTATTTAATTTAGAGTGCAATTTAATAAACCTTGTTTTAACCGCCAAACTAGCAGTCTTCCAGTGTAGCAATAATGTAATGAACTCCAGTCTTCTACGTGTAGTGAATGCATGAGGATTGCATGTTCAATTTGCTTTAGTCTTTTTAAACTATTATTAGACACAGCGATGTGATGTAATGTAAGTTCTTTTATTATATAATCATGAATACAGAAACAGTTTTATAGGCTGGGAAATACAGAGCTGTGCTGTGTGCTTTTTTCCTGAGTTGATTATTTTTTATTCTTTCTACTGTTATTATTACCTTGAATTCAACCCGCTATTATAGAGTTGTTTCAGAATCTACATTTGGTATCAGAGCAGGTATTTTCTTTTGGGTTAAAGATTTAGTGGTTGAAATTTTGCCAAAGATTTATCATGTCCAATTCTAACTCCTTGCCCATTCCAGAATTTGATGGAAATGAGTATGATTATTAGTGCATCAAAATGATGACATTTTTTATAGGAAAAGAATTGGGGGAGATTGTTGAATCAGGCTATACAGAGCCAGCTAATTGGAATGCCCTCATAGCCAATGAAAAAATAGCCAAGGAGGCCAAGAAGAAGAATGCTCAAGCCTTGTTTCACATTCAAATAGCTCTTGTTAAGAGTTTATTTCCAAGAATTTCAAGTGCAAAGTTAGCGAAAGATGCCTAGAAGACTCTACAGGAAGCTTACTAGGGCAATGACCAAGTCAAGGTTGTCAAGCTGCAAACGATGAAGAGAGACTTCGAGAATTTGAAGATGCAAGAAGCTGAAAGTGTGAGTGAATATTGTGTCAGAGTTAAAGATGTGGTCAATAAGATGGCTACACTTGGAGAAATTGTGAACAATGAGCCTTTGATCAAAAAAGTGTTGAGAACTCTCACACCAAGATGGAATCATGTTGCCATAATCATAGAAGAAAGCAAAGATTTGACAACCCTTCAGTTTGATCAACTAGTTGGCTCTCTTATGTCTCATGAAGAGAGATTAAGAGATTCATTTGAAGGTGATGTGAAAGCTTTTTTGTCCAAATTACAAATCACAAAGAATGAAGATGTCGGCAGTAGCAACAATAGCAATCAAGGCCAAGGTAGAGGTCAAAATCAGAATTAGTCAAGAGTAAATAGAGACAGAGGTGGCTCAAGAGGAAGAGGTGGTTCCAGAGGAAGAGGTGGAGGCAGATTTGATAAAAGAAATGTCCAATGTTACCATTGTAATAGGTATGGACACTTTGAAAGGGATTACAGATTAAAAGAAGGTAAAAGTGTTAATTATGCTCAAGAAGGTAATGAGAATCCTCCAGATCATTTATTTTTATCCTGTGCCAAAACTGAAAATAATAGCAAAGATGCTTGGTATTTAGATTCTGGATGTTCTAACCATATGTCAGGTAATCAGAAGTTGTTTTCAACAATGGATGAAAGTTTCAAATCCAAGATCCAGCTTGGTGATGACAAATCATTGAAGGTTGTTGCAAAAGGAGCTATGGAAGTCCATACAGAAGAAGGTATGAAGAGTGTTAAAGACATTTATTACACTCCATAGTTAAAGCATAATTTGTTGAGTGTTGGACAACTGTGTGAGAAGAATTATAAAGTTGTGTTTGAAAATCAGCAATGTATAATTTATGATAAGAATCAGGGCAATAGAGTGGTTACAGTTGTGCCTATGATAAAGAATAGGATGTTCCCATTGAAGTTTGGTGAACATAACAGTAGCCTTGCAAATATGGCATATGAGGATACAAGTTGGTTGTGGCATCTCAGGTACGGACATTTAAATTTTCACAGTTTGAAGATTCTAACATCACAAGCATTAGTTTCTAGTTTCCCAAGTTTGAAGAGCACAAGGAGATTTGTGAAGGATGTGCTAAAGGCAAGCATGCAAGGGAAAAGTTTTCAAAGGGCAATGCATGGAGAGCCCATTACCCACTTTAGCTTATTCATTCAGATATTTGTGGTCCTATGTAAACAAAGAGTTTGGGTAAGTCATCATATTTCATTACTTTTATTAATGATTACTCACGAATGTGTTGGGTTTATTTTTTGAAGACTAAGGATGAAGCCCTTGTGGAAAAGGAAAAGGAGTGTAGTATCACGTGCTTGAGGACAGATCGTGGAGGAGAATTTTGTTCAAGAGCCTTTCAAGATTATTATGATGTGCATGGCATCAGAAGGTAACTCACCACTACCTACACACCTCAACAAAATGGTGTAGCTAAAAGGAAGAATCGTACAGTGGTGGAGATGGTACGGAGTATGCTACAAACAAAGGGATTAAGCAATTCTTTTTGGGGAGATGCAGTTGCTACAGCAGTATATATTCTCAATCAGAGTCCCACTAGTGCACTTGAAAAGATGACTCCTTATGAAGCCTGGTATGATAAAAATCCAAATGTTAATCATTTCAAAGTTTTTGGTTGTTTAGCATATGTTCATGTTCCTGATCAAAAGAGACAAAAGCTAGATCCCAAAACTGACTCATGTATTTTTGTTGGATATAGTGAGGAAAGTAAGGCTTGCAGGTTATATAATCCTCTCACTAATAGGCTTATTGTGTCTTGAGAGATGTGATTTTTGATGAAGGGGGAGTTTATGGTCATCAAAAAGGCCATATGGAGAAGTCAAAATCTGTTTTAAATGATATTATTATTGATGATATTGATCATGAGCAGCCCACTAACATTTCAATTCCAAGAGCTACAAGTCCACCAAGTAGCCCCTCATCAATTCCAAGCTCAAGTCCAGTTTCAAGTCCAAGTTCTACAAGGAAGGTAAGAAGATTGAGTGATATTTATCAAAGGAGTGCAAATCGGGCACATGAAGAAAATCCAATAGGTGAGACAGTTAATTTTGCTTTATTTACCAAGGCTAATTTTGAACCATCATGTTTTGAAGATGCAAGTACTAATGAGGTTTGGGTGCAAACAGTACAAGAAGAGATAGATTCCATTCACAAGAATGATACTTGGGAGCTTACAGAGCTTCCACATGACAAGAAGAAGATTGGCACCAAATGGGTCTACAAGACCAAGTTTAACAGTGACGGGAGTGTTGAAAGGCATAAGGTAAGATTAGTTGCCAAAGCCTTCACATAGAGGTATGGGCTTGATTATGAAGAGATATTTGCACCAGTTGCAAGACAAGAGACCATCAAAATGCTAATTTCATTAGCAGCTCAAAAGAAATGGAGCATACATCATATGGATGTGAAAAGTGCCTTCTTGAATGGGTACTTAGAAGAGGAAGTATATGTTGAACATCCACAAGGTTATGAAGTGGAAGGGAAAGAGAATCATGTCTACAAGTTGAAGAAGTCTTTGTATGGCCTCAAGCAAGCACCAAGAGTATGGTATGCTAGGATTGATGGATCCTTTCAGGATAATGGCTTCAAGAAAAGTAAGAGTGAACCTACCCTTTACTACAAACAAGAAGGTGATGATATTCTTATTGTAAGTTTGTATGTTGATGATTTGTTGTATATGGATAGCAGTTCTAAGATGAAGGATGAATTCAAAGTTTCTATGATGAATGAATTTGAGATGAAAGATTTAGTTCTCATAAAATATTTTCTAGGAATGGAGGTTTATCAAAGTGAGAATGAAATTTTCATTTGTCATACAAAGTATGCCAAAGATATGTTGAAGAAATTTGATATGGTTGATTGTAAACCAGTCTCCACTCCAGTTGCTCATGGAGTTGTGTTGTGTAAAGATGATGGTGTTGAAATAGTTGATGAGACAACTTATAGGAGCATTATTGGTAGTTTGATGTTTTTAACTCATACAAGACCTGATATTGCTTATTTAGTTTCCCTTGTTTCAAGGAACATGATAGAGCCATCTAAAATACATATGAAGGCAGCCAAGAGAGTTTTGAGGTATGTGGGAGGCACTCTAAATTTTGGTATTCATTACTACACTTCTAAAAGCTTCAATCTTGTTGGATTTAGTGATTCAGATTGGGGAGGTAGTTTGGATGACCGAAAGTCTACATCTAGTAATTGCTTTTCTTTTGGTTATGGTTTGATTACTTGGAGCTCAAAGAAGCAAAGTATAGTTGCCCTTTCTTCTACAGAAGTAGAATATGTTGCAGTCACCTCAGCAGGTACACAAGCATTATGGCTTAGAAAACTTCTTAAAGAAATTGGAGAGATTCAAGTTCAGCCCATAGTGATTTTTTGTATAACATTAGTGCCATTAAATTGGCCAAGAATCTAGTCCATCATAGCAGGACAAAGCATTTTGATTTAAAGCATCATTTTATCTGAGATTTAGTGCAAAAGAAGGCAGTAGAATTGAAATACATTAACACTAAAGAACAACTAGCGGATATCTTCACCAAGGCAGTTGCAAAGGATCAGTTTTTGGCACTCAAAGATCATATTGTGAGCCCTCTCAGCATCAAGGGGGAGTATGTTGAAACAATGATGCATGAATAGAGGAATCAACATGCAAATCTATATCTCTTTCATGTAGATTCGTAGAGTTAGTTTGTTGTTTGTAGTTTGGATCTTTATTTAATTTAGAGTGTTGTTTAATAAACCTTTTTTTTATCGCCAAACTGGCAGTCTTCCAGTGCAACAATAATGTAATGAACTCCAGTCTTCTAAGTGTAGGGAATGCATGAGGATTGCATGTTCAGTTTGGCTTAGTCTTTTTAAACTATTATTAGACACAGCGATGTGCTGTAATGTAAGTTCTTTTATTATATAAACATGAATACAAGAAAAATACAGAGTTGTGATGTGTGCTTTTTTCCTGAGTTGATTGTTTTTTATTAGATTTATGCTACATTATTGTTACTTTGAATTCAATCTGTTATTATAGATTTGTTTCAGAATCTACAAAGTTACAGTTTAATCTACAACAAGCATGCAAGATACTTATGCAAACATTTCTAGCAATTCACTAGTTGCAAATATAGGATAGCTTATACAAGGTTTTCAAAAACATTTAAAGCTCATGCTAAACAAACTCTTACAAGAGATGTCTTCTCAAAGAATGCAAGAATAAATGAAAGAAGAAAACATGCATGGCACAGTCTTACCTCTAGTCACACCCCTAGGCCTATGATTTTAGTTGCTTCCTTATTTTCTTTTCAATCACTAACATGTAATACGAAAATGCATTCTTCACGATTCTCCTTCAATGCAAAACCAAAGTATTCCAGTTCTTTCTATTTTTGATAACTATCAAGCCCTTATCCTTCAATGCAAAATTTAATTGTTTAATGTACTAGGTTTTTTTAAATAATAGAAGTTTTTATTATATATATATATATAGTTTGTAAATGCAAATAAATTGCATGTATGTTAATGCAATCAAATGTTTATTTTTACCTTTACAGTTAAAATCTTTAAATACAACTATACAACTATCAAATTTAAGCATTCATTGAAAGACACGATAGTGGTCATAGATACAAAATCCCAATTTCTACCATTTTGTGAGTAAAGGTACTTCATATGACGATTATAGGGATTGATTAATTAGGTCCTTGTAAATGGGGTCTCACTAGTACCAATTCTTCTGTACCATAAATAATTTTTTTATTAATCTCTACAAATGACAAAATAGATCAATGGTAGCAGACAATACAATTAACTTAAATTATAGGGGGTGCACTATTTAATAATTCAAAAGTTGTTTGCTCCAAATTTGACCCCATTTAAACTTCAAAGTGTATAATATTACATTTCCTCCTAATAATATTATAATATTATAGATAAAAACACATTCTATCCATTAAAAAATAAGCTTTATGATTAAAAATGGAGTATGTGGATCAATTTTCAATGTCCTATAAAAGTTACTTTGTCCATAACTTTAATTAGTCAATTTTAACTTGTATGGACATTAGAAACATTTTCTTTATGAGATATAAAAAGGCGTTATGTCTCAATTTTTAATTATTTTAATATTTAAAATATTTATTATTTTTTAATTGATAAATTTTGTACGTTGTTTTTTTATTTACAAATTTATGTGGTCTTGTTCACTATGATATATGGTGGATTATATTTAAATTTAATAAACTAAAGTTTAGTGTGGTAGATTAATTAATTAAATTGTCAATATTTATATTTAAATTTAATGTGATGGGGTTGAACGTGATAGATTATTCAAATAAATTGTTAATATGTGTATTTATAGTTGAATGTAGTCAATTGTTCAATTAAACATTTTTGTATTTAAACTTAATGTAAGATGATTAAATGTGATAGATTACTCAATCAAAGTGTTAAACATTTGTGTATTCAAATTTCATGTAATAGGGTTAAATATACTGGATTTATTAAAATAAGATTGACTGTTAAATTAATTTTTAAATCCAAATCAAATGCTTAATTTTGTCTCTATTAAAAGAAAAAATTGTACTACATTTACTTTAATCAATTAGTATTTTCTATTTTGATACTTGTAAAGGCAAATAAACTTTCCCTACTTGTAAACTAGGCTAATCCAATAATATGAATAAACATAAACACAATCATTCTAGACTACTAAATTTTGGTAAATATCCAAGGGAATATGTTTTTTGAATATTGCAATAAGTAATTATAGAAGGAACATAGAAAATAAAGGTACTTAGCCTGAAGAATGATCACTCTTGCTAAAGATTTTGGAAAATGATTGGTATTTAAGTTAAAAATAATATTTTTACATCTATATAACTCTGAGTTCTATGCCTATGGATCAAGTTCATAATCATAGATTCATTCTCTTTGTCTTGACTCGACCCTACATGATGTGGAATTTTGTTCAATGGTTTGCTTATATGATGTTTGCTTGCTATACTTAATTTTTATATCTAAGGGCCAACAATATTTAGAAATACATTGGAAGGGCTATCATCCTGTCACAAGGGGGCATGTTCTCTTAGGTCAACCTTCATAAATGTGTGTACAAGATTGGAACCATCACTCTTCTAGCATACATATGCTCCTAGAATGCTTGTGCAAATCTAGATTCCTTTTAATGCACCAATTGAAGTGTTGTAATTCGAATGATATACAAATAAAACATGAATGATAATGAGAAGAGTAAATGAATGCATTGAATGCCTTCAAATACAAGGACAAAATAATAAATCATGCAAATTTCTATTTAATCAACCCTTAGATAGAAAAGGATTTATGGGAGTTGGCTAAAATTTTAATTTCAAAATTTGAATTTGAAAGTGTTAAGTCTAGGGATCCAAAAATTGACCTTGCAACCATAGACTTGACCCAAGACCAAAAAGTGGTAACTCAAGGTGGATAACATGTAAATGAGGTGTGTGTAGGTATATGTATCATAAATGTATGTATATTGTGAATATACTAAACTATGATATTGTGAATATATTGAAATATGTGAACATAAGAATGAGGTTAGGAATAAGTTTATAAGAATATGGGTACTAAAACATAGGTGGAGGGTACTAAAACATAGGTGGAGGGACCTAACTTTACCAAAAATAATAATAATAATAATAATAATAATGATACTGAATCTGCCAGATCTGTTGGATCTCTTGTAGCAAATCCAGATTGAACAACATTCCTCACCACGGATGCCAGCGCCACCTTCAAATTTTTCTTAAACAGTGTCGCATTGTAGTTGGGAATAGGGCTGCAACCGTAGGCTAAAAGTCTTGTCTCTGGATCTGCTCTTAGTGGGGCTATTAGCATGAATGATAAAATAATAATAAAGCTTACCATTTTCTCCACTGGCTGGGCAGTTTTGGCTACGGCTCTAGATTTTCCCATTGATATTGGAGAGAAAGTTAAAATACTAGAGTTGAAGAGGGTATTTAGGTGCTTTTAAGGCAACCAATTCGTATAAACTTAGTTATATATTGTTTGGACGATAAATATTCTAATTTTCTTTTTCGCTTGGTCAAGCTTATTAGGATGATGTTGAAGGTCTTTGGAATCTATTGTAGATTTTTTTTAGGTCAAAGTATTCTTATCAATAAATTAATAGTTATTTGACTTGTAAATATGTTTTGATTCTTTTGAGTGGACGGCAATTTACTTTTGGGAATGTTTTTTGAGTCAAATATTTTCTAGATTAGATGGTTAAGTCATTGAAAACAACACTTCACCTTGCCTCTCAAGAAATTTTTTCCTACAGTCTAATCTTCATTATTACCTTTCGCATTCATTATTACCTTTCGCATGACAATTATTTTTTTTACTGCAACTCAAATTTTATATTCCACAAGCAGATAGATATGCATGTAAAATGTAGAAGCAATAGTCATGGTATATGAACTGTATTACAACACTTGTAAGGGTGGCCTTAATGATATTGTCACCCTTAGCATCTAAGGTATTGAGGAAAAGTTGCAATTTAATCTACAACAAGCATGCAAGATACTTATGCAAGCATTTCTAACAATTTACTAGTTGCAAACACAAGGTAGCTTATATAGGGTTTTCAAAAACATTTAAAGCTCATGCTAAACAGAATCTTACAAGAGATGTCTTCTCAAGGAATGTAAGAATAAAAGAAAGAAGAAAACATGCATGGCACAGTCTTATCACTAGTCACACCCCTAGGCATGTGGTTTTAGTCACTTCCTTATTTTTTTTCAATCACTGACATGTAATACAAAAATGCATTCTTCGCGATTCTCCTTTAATACAAAACCAAAGCATTCCAATTCTTGAACTATTTTTGATAATTGTGAGGCCCTTATCCTTCAATACAAAATTTAATTGTTTGATGTGCTAAAAAACCCAAAATGAAATATAAAATATTTTATTAAAAAAAGTCAAAGAGTATTGAGATTTTTTTTTAAATCTAAAAATTTGGGTTTTTTTAAAAATACTAGAAGTTTCCATTAAAGAATATATATATATATATATATATATATATATATATATATATATAGAGAGAGAGAGAGAGAGAGAGAGAGAGATTTTCATATTAATTGTCTTTTACAATTTCTAACATAAATTACATGTATGTTAATACAATCAGATATTTATTTTTACTATTTTACATTTAAAATCTTTCAATATAGATATACAACTGTTTGAAAGACACAATAGCAGTAATAGATACAAATTTCCAATTTCTACCATTCTATGATTATTTAGGTAGTTCATATGACGGTTATAGGGATTGAGTAATTAGGACCTTGCAAATGGGGTCTCACTAGTGCCAATTCTTCCGTACCATAAATAAAACTCTTATTGATCTCTACAAATGACAAAATAGATCAATGGTAGTAGACAATACAATTAGCTTAAATCTACATAGTGCGCTATTTAACAATTCAAAAGTTGTTTGCTCCAAGTTTGACACCATTTAGACTTCAAAGTGTAGTCTCTTCCACCACCATTTTTTATGAATATGTATAATATTATTTCCTCCTAATAATATTATAATATTATAGGCATGTATTCATAAAAAAATTCAAAGCGACAAATACACATTCTATCCATAAAAAAGTTCAGCTTTATGATTAAAAATAAAGTATGTGGGTCAATTTTTAGTGTCCTAAAAGTTACTTTGTACATTAACATGAGGAGTTAGATCTCTTGTGAAAATCCATGACTTAATGAGTTAATTTTAACTTTTACGGACATTAGAAACATTTTATTTATGAGGTTTAAAAAGGCCTTAGTCTCAACTTTTAATTATTTTAATATTTAAAATATTTATTATTTTTTAATTCATAAATTTATTACGTTGTTTTTTTATTTAAAAAATTATGTGGTCTTGTTCACTATGATATATGGTGGATTATTTAATTAACTTATTATTAATATTTATGTATTTAAATTTAATATAGTAAAGTTTAGTGTGGTAGATTATTTAATTAAATTGTCAATATTTATATTTAAATTTAATGTGATGGGGTTGATCATGGTAGAATATTCAAATAAATGGTTAATATGTGTATTTAAATTCAATCTAATATAGTTGAATGTAGTTAATTGTTCAATTAAACATTTGTGTATTTAAACTTAATGTAAGATGATTAAATGTGATATATTACTCAATTAAAATGTTAAACATTTGTGTATTCAAATTTCATGTAATAAGGTTGAATGTGGTGGATTTATTAAAATAAGATTGAATGTTAAATTATTATTTTTAATCCAAATCACATTCTTGATTTTGTCTCAATTAAAAGAAAAACTTGTACTACATTTACATTTACTTTAATCAATTAGTATTTTCTATTTTGGTACTAGTAAAGGCAAATAAATTTTCCCTACTTGTAAACTAGGATAATCCAATAATATGAATACACATAAACACACTCATTCTAGACTACTAAATGTTGGTAAATGTCCAAGGGAATATGTTTTTTGAATATTGCAATAAGTAATTATAGAAGGAACATAGAAAATAAAGGTGCTTAGCTTGAAGAATGATCACTCGTGCTAAATATTTTGGAAAATGATTGGTATTTAAGTTAGAAATAATATTTTTACATCTATATAACTCCTTGAATTCTATGCCTATGGATCAGGTTCATAATCACGGATTCATCCTCTTTGTTTTGACTCAACCCTACATGATGTGGAATTTTGTTCAATGGTTTGCTTATATGATGTTTGCTTGCTATACTTAATTTTTATATCTAAGGGCCAACAATATTTAGAAATACATTGGAAGGGCTATCGCCATGTCACAAGGGAGCATGTTCTCTTAGGTCAACCTTCATAAATGTGTGTACAAGATTGAAACCAACCAACACTCTTCTGGCATACATATGCTCCTAGAATGCTTGTGCAAATATAGAGTCCTTTTAATGAACCAATTATAAACATGAATAATGATGAGATGAGTAAATGAATGCATTGAATGCCTTAAAATACAAGGACAAAATAATAAATCATGCAAATTTCTATTTAGTCAACCCTTAGATAGAAAAGGATTTATGGGAGTTAGCTAAAATTTTAATTTCAAAATTTTAATTTGAAAGCGTTAAGTCTAAGGGTCCAAAGGTTGACCTTGCAGCCATAGACTTGACCCAAGACTGAAAAGAGGTAGCTCAAGGTGGATAACATGTACATGAAGTGTGTGTAGGTATATGCATCATAAATATATAGATATTGTGAATATATTGAAATATGTTAACATAAAGATGAGGTTATGAATAAGTTTTTAAGAATATGGATACTAAACAAAATAAGTGGAAGGACCTAACTTTATCAAAAAAAAAAAAACAAAACAAAACAAAAAAAACAAAAAAAATCAAAAACGAACATAAAACATCATAAAACAAACATAAAACATGTGTAATAATTTAAGCAAATTCCTTTTAATAAGACCCATTAAAAGATTAATTTTAATGTGTTTGCTTTGTGTCTAGATGAATGCCCTATTTATCTACATGTAATGCATGAATCCTAAAGTCTGAAGTGGACAAGACTATCTATGGTGCCCATGTGTTTTGGATCTAAGATCAATTATATGTCATGCTTTACTCAACAATTCACATCTTGTTTTCTTTCCATTTTGGCACTTGGTGACTATGTGAACATGAGCCCCTTGTATATTCTAGTTTGTTGGTGTTGGAAATAAGCCACACCCGGACCGACGATGGACTAGTCCAAGAGGGGCCAGTAGCTCAGTGGTAGAGCACTCCAACAGCGAATGGAAGGTCCTAGGTTCGAGTCCTAGCTGGTCCATGTCTCAACATGGTATCAAAGCCAGACCCAGGCTAGGAGCCCCAAGCACACGAGAGGTGTGGCTTAAGGGGGTGTATTGGTGTTGGAAATAAGCCACACCTGGACCGACGATGGACTAGTCCAAGAGGGGCCAGTAGCTCAGTGGTAGAGCACAACAACATCGAATGGAAGGTCCTAGATTCAAGTCCTAACTGATCCATGTCTCAACATGGTTTACCTTGTTTTCAAGTCTGGATATTTGTTTTGAATCTTGAGTCGAGTAATAATCTATGGGGCCCACAGTGGGTAGACACGAGTCTTGTATACACTAGAACATAGTTGATGCCTCACGTCTACATTCAACACTTTCACATTCAAGCTTCCTACAGTGGGTGGATCTAAGTTTGGTTTATTTGTAGTCCGTGTGACATCATTATTTTGTGGACTCGCATATTCATTTAATCACGTTTTACAAGCAACCTTGCATCTAAGTATCAACACTCTCATGACTGAGGGATTTCTAAACCTAGATTCCCTTATGTAATCTAGCTGAGCAATGGCTTCAAGTCTACAATCAAATGTTTGGAAGTCTAGAGTTCTTATTGGCAGATTTGAATGTGTTATATATCATAATTTAGTTGGGGGGTCACGTATGGAATCCAAATACTCCCATGCCCATGGAATCGGCTTTCCCTTTGGGATGTGTTTGACCAACTTTTTGAGTTTTGGTGATGTGAGTGTTTAATGCCCGAGCTCTCATTTGTTTTATCTATGGTCATTTATGGTGGAACTCGAGGGAGATAAACTGATTGACATGTGGCAAGCTTCAAGTGTTTTTATTGGTCTTTTAGACCAATACACGATATCTAGTAACTTAGTATAGCAACTCCACTCTTTGGTCTAGACATTGATGACCATTCCAAGAGTCTTCCCAAAATAGAGTTTTCTCTCCATTATGAACAATTTAAGAGAGATGTGGAAGGATTACTTTTCTATTGTTCGTGATAAAATTTCACATTTTCAAAACAGTTGAGGCTTTGCAATTGTGAAAATTATATTTTATCCTTTGAGTCTAGATACTTTGCCTCCATGATTCTCACCCACTTTGTGTGTGTATATATATATATATATATATATATATATATATATATATATATATATATGTGTGTGTGTGTGTGTGTGTGTGTGTGTGTGTGTGTGTGTGTGTGTGTGTGTGTGTGTGTGTGTGTGTGTGTGTGTGTGTGTGTGTGTGTGTGTTAAAATACATTTCTAAAATATAAAAGCATCCCTTAATCTCATCAACCTTTTATGTTATCAATTATAACAGTATAATATACTATAATATAGTATTATATAATACTAATATGAATTTATTTTAAACTACATTTATAAGATATAGAAGCATCCTTAATCTCATCCATCATTTTATGTTATCAATTATAATAGATAACATTACAATATAATATAATATAGTATTATATAATATTAATATGAATTTATTTTAAACTACATTTATACAATATAGAAGCATCCTTAATCTCATCAACCTTTTATGTTATCAATTATAATAGATAACATTATAGTATAATATAATATAATATAGTATTATAATATTAATATGAATTTATTTTAAACTACATTTATCAGATATAGAAGCATTTTTAATCCCATCCATCCTTTTTTCATATAAATTATCTAACCCTACCCTCTTCTCTCTCGCAAAACAAATTTCAAAAGAAAATTCTAATAAAATTAATGTATAAAAACTAAAAATAAAAGCAATGAATATCTCTACTAAAATATCTAGATTAATATAAAGAAAACAAAATCATCAGACCAATAGCCATGATGACATAATAAATCTTAACAATAAAGAAAACTTCAAAAGAAATAACAAACACGTAAAATTGTCATCTTACTATACATACACCCAAAAAAAAATTACCAGTTAAATTGACAATGCTTTTCATTTTTTTCTTTTTGATCCATTATCTTTTATTTCCATTGTATGCATAAACTATAAGTCTCCAATTGTTTTGAGGATTGATTTAATTTTTCCTTGCATTATATGATGTAATTTATTTTGTAATTATGTAAGGATGAAAGGAGTAAAAATACACTTATTGCCCCTAGCAGAAAGATTGCTATTTATTAGATTTAACAAAAATATGAGCTATAGGAATATACTATAAAATTCAATGGAGACTAAAAGGTTTCCATATGCAGTGTCTTTAAAAAATAAGATGTAGTTGCTTGCTTGATTATTTCAATAGTAGTATTGAGAGGATTGGTGGTGATGGGCATTTCTCCCAATGATAGAATTGTAAGAAATATTTTATGAAAATGAATTGAATTGGGAGAAATTATGTACACATCTCCTTTCCTTATACCAAACCTCTATAGACTTGTTGCAATACACCTAATCTTGGTGGAAAATTGCTAGTATGAAATTTGTTCATCATTTGAAGTATTAATCAAAGAAATTTCCCTTTGTGTTATCATTCACAATGTAGTGCCCCTCCATTCTCACGTGGTTGTGCAGTTTGACGATCGTTGACTAAGTTTGACTCAGGTGCGGAATACACTCTCCATTGAGAGGTATAGAGCATACTTGAAACTTAGTTACTAACTATGATATTTTATTAATTGTATTGTTTTGGAGTAATTATCTATATGAGTTAGTATTGGTATGAAAGAAAATCATGGATTGTTATTTTATGCCACATTTGCATATTTTATAAAGTTTTTTTTAGTTCATTATTATTTAGGTCCACATTTAGAAGTGGCAGTTGCACAATTTGATGAAGGGATATTTGGGAGTAATATCTCTTTTATCATTTCTAATTAATGGAGTTAATTTTAGTAAATTGGAGTTAGTGGAGGATGGTTATTTTATGGGGAGATCTATAGAAGATGGGGGATGCATGTTTACAGAGCGAGGAATGAAGAAAATATCCTCTTCTGAAAATAAGGATTCAATTTAGGCCCACCTGAGCGTATTCTTTGGACATTTGTAGATTCTATAGGTATTATGAAGAAATTTGAACGAGGAGGTCATTGGGCAAGTTGGGGTTTTATCAATTGTTGCTTTAACCAGTAAGTTTCTTAAGCCCACACATCAATCCATTACAAGTATCAGTCGCTTCTCTCTTTTTCATAACATAGGGATTGAGTATATACTGCAATCTACATAGACTTGTAACATTTTGTAAACGACTCACTGGTTGGGCTTCCTCATCTTTGCATGCATGATGGCCATGTTTCTTGAAGCTTTCACTTTAAACAATAACCTCTTTCTTCCGTTATGTTTTAAAATTATATTTTCATTATTATTGGATCTATACTATTATTAGTATGAGATATTATTTTCAATCTTTCAAATCTTTCTTCGGCATGAGTTTGATTGCTTTAGATTGTAAAATTCTTTTTACCTTTATGCGAGTCTTGTCCTTTTTGGCTATCATCTAATGGAATAGGGTAAGTTGTTATTTAACATCTAAATTGAGAGAGAGGCACATCGACATGAGACAGTTTCCATCACTTACACTAGATTTTATCTTTTAGATATAATTTGAGATTTGCTTAGGCCTTGTATAGGGCACTTGATTTGCAAAGACGTCACTCTTAATTGAAACCCTTAATGTTGTTTCAATTATTTATAAGCAAGGAGATCACTGGAAAAGGTCATGTAATTTGACTTTACAACTACATAGAGTTTGCTTGAAAATCTATATTGCCATTTCACCAAACCCATTTTCTACATATTATGTAATCATTGCATTTCATGAGATGACATCTTAGAGGGGATGAGATTGGCAGACGAAGAGCCTTGGAAGACAAAGAGTCTTGTGTTGGGGTTTAAAAAAGATCAAGAAATCTTTGAAGGGGCATATTTTTCTTGGGGGTTATTTTAATTGTGCAGGGGAAGAAATATTGATTGCTGCAGAGAAAGGATATACAGCAGTGTCATGGGAAATTTTGGTGTCTTCTACTCCTGCATTTTATGATAAGGGAAGAGAGCGAGATAGCTCAAAACTTTCATCTTCATACCCTTAGTTGTTGGTAAGCTTTGATAATCCCTTTCCATATTTGCTTTGATGTATGTTCACTCCCTGTATGAGGCATTTAGTAATACAATCATTCAGCCAATACTAGATTTAGTACCACCTTATGACAAAGTTTAGGGTGTCCTCAAGGATATCCAATAATTTTGAGAAGGTTAACCATGGATGCATACCAATTATATGTAGCTAAATTACATCAGGGATTACTCTGTAATTTAAGAATATAGAAATTCTTTTGTACGATGTTCTTGGTGTTGGGAAATGGTCTCAGTCTGCAAGTCTAAAGGAAATGAAGATGAATTATTTCTTCCAGTGTGTTTACTGAGTGTATTATTCAAATTCATTTTATAGAGGAATATCATAAAAATAAGCAAATAAGGTTTAATGTGTGCTCATTGTTGCTATTCTTTTTTTCCTCAAAACAATTCCATAAAACCCCCATTTAATCTTGCATATTGCCATGTAAAGTATGGCTTAAATTTTCTTATAATATCTATTTGATTTATATGTTTTAGCTGCACAATTGATGGCTTCAATTTGATCATTCTATAGATGCAATGAATCTTAGTTTTATAATTTGCCTTTTTACCATAAGTTGAAGATATCCAATATTATTTTAAATATGCATCTTCACCATATGATACAGGTGTGGAAAGATATTTGATGTTTCTAAATATATGAATTAGCAATATAGAATGGTTGACTTACATATAGAAATTTCTAAATAATAGATTCTACTCGATAATGGGTGTCGACCTTCAGGAGTTTTTAAGGATAATCTATGATAGAGTTATAGTATTAAAATATGTCTTTGTGGTTAAGTGTCAAACCATAAGGATGTTTCCAAATTCACCTATGGATTGACATCAACCAACTTAGTATTCTTAGATGCCAAATCTGCCTTTCATGGCATCGACTAGCATAGTATTATTAAATGCTAAAATCTATATTGAATCTAATCCTTATGTTGTCAGCCATAAGTATGATAAGTACATTTGAATTTAGATCCACTTATTATGCCAATGACTCATACATCTAGTATCTTAGATTCTATAAAGAACTTATATATTATGAATTTATATAATTTGTCATCATAGTTTTTGTGTGCCATTTGTTGTTCCTAAAGAGCATATGAGTTTTCTCACATTGTCATGACATTTTGATTAATGTTCACAAGTAGCAAAAACCATTTTTTTTCATATCACATTGGAAGCCCTTTCTATGGTGTGATCCTCCCCCTAGATAACCCATGAATCTAGATTAATGCTATGAAAGCAAGTATTTGTCTTTTCATTTATGGTCAGTGTTTGACATTATAGGAAACTTGATTCCAATAATTGCAACCCATTGCCAAACCACCTCCACACCTGGTCAACAAATGGCAAACAAAGTGACATCAAGATGCTAGTCATATTGTAATGAAACAACTTGCACAATATCTGAATATAATAGTAAATATGCTGCAAACACTTGATAATAATATGCCACTTCGAGGGGGCAACCTCCAAAACCACTTCGAGGGGGATACCTCCAATAGTCTTCAATGAGAACACAATACTGAATATATGATGAAATAAGACTCACTACCTCCTATATATACCTATTTATGCCTAGGATATCACCTAGGCCAACTTAGATGGGCCTATATAAGCCTTAGGCCGACCTAAACAACTAAATAACAATAAACTAATGATAATATGACTTAATTAATAGTTAAGATAGCCACAAGCTGACTATTCATAACCCTATACACACTATAGGATTAAGGGTGTAGCATGCCCCCCCTCTTCAAAGAAGCATTGTCCTCAATGCTGACCAAATGTGGATGCTTTTGCATGAATTCCTCATTCTCCCATGTAGCTTCCTCAACTAGAGAGTTCTTCCATTTAATTAGATATTCTATGATTTCCCTTGTCCTCAGCTTCTTGGTGCATGTTTGAATAATTCTCTCAGGATCCACAACTATTCTTCCCTCTTCATCAAGCTCAGGTAACTTAGTCTATGCTACCACTTTATTCCCAATAACCTTCTTCAAGCAGGAAACATGAAAAACTGGATGAATTTTTGTTGATATGGGAAGCTCCAATTTATATGCTACATTGCCAATCTTCTGCAACACCTTATAAGGACCATAGTACTTGGGTGCCAGCTTGTTAGCTTTATGTTGTTGTTTTAGAGACATTTGCTTGTATGGTTGTAGTCGCACAAAGACCCAATCTCCCACTTCAAAAGTTCTTTCACTACGGTGTTGATCAGCTTGTTGCTTCATTCTGTTTTGTGCCATTGCCAAGTTCTCTCGAAGACTAGCCAATACCTCTTGCTGATGATGGATGTGTTCTTCAACTGTGTGAACCTTTGGTTGTACCCGCAATGAAGAGATGATTGATGGTGGGTGGTAACCATATAGTGCTAAAAATGGAGACATCTTGGAAGAAGTATGGAAAGAAGTGTTGTACCACCATTCTGCTAGTGGTAGCCATTGTACCCATCTCTCTTGTTTATCTAAAGCAAAACAACGGAGATAGCCTTCCAAGCATTTGTTGACCACTTCTGTCTGTCCATCTGACTGGGGCTGATATGATGAACTACGAGCAAGCTGAGTGCCCAAGCATGAAAACAAGTCAGTCCAAAAATTACTTGTAAATATAGGGTCACGATCACTGACTATAACTTTCGGAGTCCCATGCAGTTTCTGAATAGTACTCATAAAAGCTATTGCTACAGTGCTTGCTGCCAATGGTTGTGCCAAAGCACAAAAGTGACCATATTTGGTGAGACGATCCACAACAACCATGATGACATTTTTTCCTTCAGATCTAGGCAAACCTATGATGAAATCCATAGATACCTCCTCCCACCTTTGACTTGGGATACATAAGGGTTGTAGAAGACCCGGGGTCTTAACTGTCTCCCCTTTATGTTGTTGACATACCATGCATTCAACTACAAATTTTTGAACATCCCCTTTCAGCCCTTCCCAAAAGAAATCTTTCTTGATTCTATGATAAGTTTTGAGGAATCTTGAGTGCCCACCTATTGGAGAAGCATGTAGTTCTGCCAACACCTTAAGCTTAAGAGTTGAATTCTTGCAAAGGTATAACCTCTCCTTGTACCATAAAATATTTCCTTTCCATGAAAATTTGTCAAACACACTTGATTCCTGTTGGAGTTTCTCAATGAGCCTTAGAGTAACTATGTCCTTCTCCCACTCTTCTCTTGCCTCATTTACCCAGTCTGCTTGTAACATGGAAATGGCAAATAAAAATGACTCTGTGGGTTCATCACGCCTTGATAGAGCATCAGCCACAACATTCTCCTTGCCTTTCTTATATATGATCTCAAAGTCATATCCCAACATCTTTGTGACCCATTTTTGTTGTTCTTCAGATGATAACCTCTGTTGCAAGAAATATTTGAGACTATCATGATCTGTCTTGACCTTAAAGTGTCGTCCCATTAGATAAGGTCTCCATTGTTTGACTGCATGCAAGATAGCCAACATTTCCTTCTCATAAACTGGCTTCAACAAATTCTTACCTTTGAGTTGGCAACTTTCAAATGCTATGGGTTTTCCTTCTTGCATAAGTACTGCTCCTATTCCATGTCCTGAAGCATCACATTCAACAACAAATGTTTTAGAAAAATCTGGGGTAGCTAGGACTGGAGTTGTACACATGGCTTCCTTTAGTTTCTCAAATGCCCTTGTCGCCACTTCATTCCATTGGAAAGCATCCTTCTTTAACAAGGATGTGAGAGGAGATGCTATGCTACCATAATTCTTTACAAATCGGCGATAATACCATGTAAGCCCTAAAAAACCTCATAAGTTCTTAAGGGTCTTAGGAATTTTCCACTCTACAATTGCTTGGATCTTATCAGGGTCCACCTTGACTCCCTCATGTGACACAATGTGACCAAGGTACTCCACTTCTTTGACACCAAAGATACACTTGGATGGTTTAGCATACAACTGATTCTGCTTCAAAATGTCCAACACTTGATTTACATGTTGCAAGTGTTCCTCCCATGTTTTACTATATATTAAGATGTCATCAAAAAATACCAGAACAAATTTCCTCAAAAATGGCCTGAAGATAGAGTTCATCAAACTTTGAAATGTCGACGGTGCATTAGTGAGACCAAAAGGCATTACCAAAAATTCATAGTGGCCCTCATGGGTTCTAAAAGCTGTCTTATGTACATCCTCATCTTTAATTCTAATTTGATGATAACCAGAACGGAGATCAAGTTTTGTAAAATAAATAGCACCATTGAGCTCATCTAACAAATCATCAATTACTGGAATAGGAAACTTACCTTTTATGGTGAACTTGTTAAGCTCCCTGTAATCTGGACACATCCTCCAAGTTTCATCCTTCTTACGCACCATTACCACAGGAGATGAGTAAGCACTTTGACTATGCCTGATAATGCCTGCTTCTAGCATCTCTTGAACTATCTTCTCAATCTCACTTTTTTGAGCATATGGATATCTGTAGGGCCTGATGTTGGGTGGTTGGCTCCCTAGTACTAGTTGAATGGCATGATCATGATCTCTCCTAGGAGGCAATCCTTTTGGCATCTCCCCAAAAACTATAGAGTGCTTATCTATAATTGCTTGTAGATCCAATGGTGTATAAGCCTTTGAGTGATATGCTTCTAATGAAAATAATTGGGCTACCATCCCATCTACCCCCTTCTTCAACATCTTTTGCATTTGGTAAGAACTTACTATCTGTGGTGACTTTGCATGCATCCCTCATAATTCTATTGTTCTTCCCTCTGATTGAAAGCGCATGAATAGTTCTTGGAAGTTCAATTCAATTGTTCCCAAAGTGGTAAGCCACTGTACTCCCAAAACAATATCTGCTACACCCATTGAGATAGCATACATTGGACAATTAAGATGATAATCTCCCATGGATAATTTAATGCTATGGCATTTTCCTGAACAACTAACAGTACCACCATCTGCAATCAAGACCTAAAATTCTGGAGCTAGATATATAAAACAATTTAGACGAGTGGCCAACTTTTTGTTGATGAAGTTATGAGTGCTACCTGAGTCTATCAACACTGTTACTTTTTCTTTCTTTAAGAAACCCACTACCTTGAGAGTTTGTGGGGTACTAAAACTTGAAAGTGCATGGCAAGAAATGATTGGTTGAGTATCTCTTGACTCCTCCTCTATCTCATTGTCACTCTCTACTATTGGTACCTCTTCTTCTTCCTCACTTGGCCCTTCAATATAGAACAATTTCTTTTCAGTGCATTTGTGTCCTCTACTATATTTGCTATCATAATTAAAACATAATCCTTTTGCTCTCTTCTCTTCAATTTGTTGTGGTGTTAGCCTAGTAGGTTGTGGAAGTGACTGTGTAGGAGTGCTTTTTTCTCTTATGTTTATAAAACCTTGCCTTTTATTAACCATAAATTTTTCCTCTACTTGCCTTGCCATAATCATTGCATCTGAGATGGAATTTGGACAGAACATGCGTACCTCATATTTAATGTGATCCTTTAAGCCACCAATGAATAGCTCCAACAAATTTTCTGTAGACACATTTTCCACTCTTAAAGACAAAGTACGAAATTGATGAATGTAATCCTTGACCATACCTGTTTGCCTTAATTTGGTAATTTGGCTAAAGTAGCTATCCATAAGATTTTCACCATAATGAGTAATGAGTTCTTCTTGGAAAACCGACCAAGTGACAATGCATCCTTTTGCTTTCTTTTCTTCACATAGCCAACGGTACCAAATGAATTGATCAGGTTCCAAGTATAATGAAGCCATGGCCACCTTTTGTTGACATGGAACATGGTGGATATCAAAGAATTGCTCCATTTGACAAAGCCAATGGGTAGGATCTTGACCATCAAACTTTCGCATATCCAACTTTGGTGTGAAATTCCTTGCCATAAAATGAGTGGTGTGATGATCCATCTTGAGATTTGATTCAAACCCAAAAACACCCTTCCCTTTTGTAGTATCCTCTTCCTCCACATCGTGATGTTGTGACTGCTTATGTTTGGAAAGTATCTCCAGAATTTTCTCAATATCACATGACTTCGCCAACCCTTTCATTTGTTCACCCATAATGGACAAGATTTCACCTTTCATCTTGCTATTTTCTTTATGAATAAGTTCAAGTATATTTTCATATTCTTTTTGATCAACATCCTCATTTTCCACCTCCTCCTTGCCTGGAGTTTTTCCCGGTGTGGTAACATTCTTTTTGCCCCTTGTTGAAGGACCCGTCATGATTGGAAAAAATAATTTTGTAATAAATCACACAAATGAAATGTAAATTTTCTAAAATTTTTACTGTAACTTACTAAGGCCAAGATACCACTTACCCAGAAAAAAATCCAAGCAATTAGCAAATTTGCTGCCTTGAGAGTGAATTTGTTGGAAACTCTAATTTTGCAATAACTTGCTTATTTTTGCTCCAATTCCTCTTAAATCTAGACTGTATCTTCTTCAATATTGTATTCAAAAACCCTTTAAAAATCTTTTTAAAATTCGCCAAAATATGAAAGTTATGCTCTTCCCAAAATCGCCTCCAATGATGAGAAAAAATCTGCCTCTACGGTGCCAAGATCATGCTCTGATACCACTTGTAATGAAACAACTTGCACAATATCTGAATATAATAGTAAATATGCTGCAAACACTTGATAATAATATGCCACTTCGAGGGGGCAACCTCCAAAACCACTTCGAGGGGGATACCTCCAATAGTCTTCAATGAGAACACAATACTGAATATATGATGAAATAAGACTCACTACCTCCTATATATACCTATTTATGCCTAGGATATCACCTAGGCCGACTTAGATGGGCCTATATAAGCCTTAGGCTGACCTAAAAAACTAAATAACAATAAACTAATGATAATATGACTTAATTAAGAGTTAAGATAGCCACAAGCTGACTATTCATAACCCTATACACACTATAGGATTAAGGGCGTAGCACATATTGTGGTACCAAAACATGGTGAAAGATGCTTTGGAATCATAAAAGAATGATATGGCATAAAACTTGTATATGAGAAGACTGAGTTGATTCATAATCTCATTTATCTTTATGAATGGTTACAATTGTCCCTAGATTGTCTCTCTTCATCATTCATGAAACAGTTTGGAGGCCAATCACTATAAAGACACAAGTAGTTTGGTCATCCAAATTAATTAAGGAAAGATTTTAATGCTTGTGATAAGTGGCTTAATAAAGTTAGTTCCTACTTTGTTATCAATTTCTTCTTTGAGTTTGAAAAGATTAAATTTTCCCTCTTCCTTCTATAGTGAAAGATTCCTTTTATGTGAAAAACTGGTGCAAAAGATATTGCAGTGTTCGTAGGTTAGTGCACTGGTTTTGGTTTTGCTGATGATTGGAAAGATTCCTATTACCTTGTTGACATTAAGAGGATTTATTTATTCAATATGCACAATTATGAACAAGATTAAGATTAGCCTATCGAAGAAGTACACTTATACTTTTTATACATTCTCAGTGCATATTTGCACGTTTGTTGTGAACTTGTCTTGTTGGGTTTCTGGTAGGATGCAACCAGATTATTTGGGAGTTTCCTTACTATACTCTAGATTAATTACATTATCCTTGCCCCAAACCAGACAAGTATTGTAGTTTTAGTCATTGACCTTATGGTTTTGATAATTATGATAAAGTCTTCTAATTGGACAATGGAGATTTTAGTTGTGAATCTTTTTAGTCTAATTGATATAATGAATTTATATGTTTATTCACATGATTTTAGATTAGAAGAGATACTTGATAGTAAAAAAATTCTTATATACTTTTTAATTACTCTTATTAACCTCTAAGACTAATTATTCTTCCTCTTAGTATTATAGTTGAGTATTGGAGTAACTATTTGATTAACCTAGTTTATAATCTCAAGTTAGTCGTTTGTAAATATCATTGATAGTTTTATTTTGTTGTAAGTTGAGAGAGTGTCAAATTGTAGAAGGTATCTCCCTATTTGTAAGAAGGATAGTTGTTTGGCATATTTAATATGATTTCAATTCATCATGGTATCGATTGAAACATAAGACTCTATTTTTTTAATTTAAAATGGATTGCTAATCAAGGATTAAAGTTGTCTAGTTGTGGTTAAGGAAATTTGATGACCCATCACATTAGAATGACAGGGATATCTGTTTATGTGATTGTTCATTTTTAATATTGTATGAAACCATTAGTGGTTGCAAGCTCCAAATTCCTGAACTATGAAGTCTCTGCGCTACGCATATGCAGGCAAGGCCATCACGAGCCCCTAAGACATTAGGTCAGCCCCTTAGGGCCTTAGGCTTGTCATTCTATGCAATTGATATTTGTATTATGTAATTAATATTTATGCAAAACTAATGTTTCATTAGATGTGCAATTTCGGATCTACAAGCCATGCAGGACTCTAAAGCTAAGAAGGTACCTTTCCACTTAGCGAATAGATGATTATCTAATGTTATGGTAAATGTGTATAAATGAGTATAAATTTATTTTAAACATTTGTATCTTACATTTCATTTACGATGAATGTTGATATACTCTGATATTTAACTTGAAGTTTACTAAGTTAAAATTTGTAAATTGTTTCCTATCATCTTGTTAATTTCATTAGTTCTCATTAATTTTAATTATTTATTGATATTTACTAATATTTTCTTGGGTAGGCATTACAAAATGTGTGTGTGTATTCATTTGATACATTTGGAATTAGAGCAAACCAGGGTAGTTAGTTAGATAATGTTAGTACTTAGTAACGCAGCCATGTAATCCCTAGAGGTTAAAGCTTAACTTAGATGTTATAAATAAACATGATTTGCATTTTGCTGATATTTCTCTGTTTAATATATATATATATATATATATATATATTTGCCCTTTTGCATTGCTTAGTTGAGCTTTTCTCTAGGGTTTTGTGGTAGGGCATTACATTTGGTATTAGAGCCAGGTTTCAACACGGGGATCTCTGGTTAATGTTGTCACCCATGTCTAGTTATAGTAATTATTTTTATGCATGTGATAGAAAATTTTGTGTTGGATACCATGTTTTAATCTAAACACCCAGCTTGATGTGTTAATAGATGATCATGACATTGACATTTAGCATCATGTGATATGTAGAAAAAGTAGAGTGAAGGGAAACTGTAAAAAGGAAGTGGATAACAAGTAATGTTATGATTTTGGAAAGGGAATCACATTGGTTATGGAAATAAATGTACTTATGGTAGTAATGGAATTATGTATGTAAATGTAATCCTCCCCTGTAAATGTGAGAAACTAGTAAATGTGCATTGGTTGAGTGTTGTGAATGCCCCATACTTGCTTTGTGTGCCCCTGGGATGGAGATACTGGGTACCCATCCATGGGAAATATGTGTATTTTAGGTGTGGGATTAACCATACCATTATGTATGTTTGTATGTTTGTTACCTAATTGAGAGCCAACCCATGTGTGGTTGAAAATATATATAAGAGTAGCCAAAAGTTAGATTCATAGATTCTCTTCTTTTGGTTCTCTAGCCCCTCAGTTCATGAAGGGGTAGTAGCAGCCACAAAGTTCCTTGGGTAGAGTGTGCAGTGTACCCATATTGCGGTGTAGAGTGGTTTCCCACTCAATCGAACCCGAGGAAAAGTACTTACTACTTCCCCTTATGATGGATTTGGGTACTTGATCCATATGTGTTAGCCTAATCCCCACAGTTTTGGAGCAACTTGATGGTATTTCTTGGATGATCATTTACCTTGTCTTCACAAAAGGTATGATATGCCACATGAGTTATCAATTGGGAGCCAGGGTCTAGGACCTGCATGGACAACCCAACTGGAACTATGTGATGACACGTGTCGTGACTTGGGGGCTGGGGTTTAGGGTGAGAGGGACCTGCATGGATAACCCAAGTGAGACCATGTGCCCCATGTATATTTGAGGTCCAGCATGTGGAGGGAGGTCTATCACCCATGCTGAGACAGATTTCGTATCTGTACGTGTTCCGACATGATGCAATAGGTAGGATTCCACACCCCATTGATGTTCTGACATAGTGCTGGTGATGATGCCGTGTTGTTGATGGTAGTGAGCTAGGCTCGAGGACATGATGCCACATGAATAGACACGCGAAGGTGCACTATGAGATTGTGTTATGATAGCCTACTTGTGTGATGAGCGTAATGGGGCCTCACACACTTGTAGAGGGATACACATGTTTGCTTTCGATAGTGTTTGGGTCAGTTAGCATATGGGTATGTCCTAGCCATGTATACCTCTAGCTATGGCAAGTACCTACATGTGCCTTTTCCATGAGGTGTTGCTATGCGTGGTGTGTTCTGTATGTGCCTACTTCCGTGGAGCCACAAACACAATGCCATGCGGTATACGGCCAGTATGTGGCTTCTCTGGCTGGCGTATGACCATTCCGTGTTGAGATGCAATGCAGGATGTGGCCGAGGTGTACATTCCATCTGGGCAGCCAAGGAGTACATGGGCCACTTGGCTAGTCCATGCCGCATGACGATGCGATGCAGGGTGTAGCCGAGGATTACACTCTAAGCCATGTGGATGGCATGCTCACTTTGCACTACATGAGGGCTACTACTATAGCCTGACGTTGTTCCCTCTTTCCTTGTTTAGCGGTTAGTATCTATTCACACAGTGTTGTATAGTGTAATTTTGAAGCTTGTGGACTTTCTCTATGGTTATTGATGATTTTCTATTGATTGTGAAGGCTGACACTTTGTTTCTATTTGATTATGATGGTTTAGCCATACTTTGTGATGTTATTTGCAAGTAACCCTCATGGTTACATTTGATTTAGTGCTGAAATTGCATGCATTTCTTTCCTTATTATTGAAATTTATTTTTTATTAAATCTTTCTTGATGACTTTGGTGGCTAAACTCGTTTATCCTTATTGTTTTCAATGTCATCCATGTGTCGTATTGTGATTCCTCTCCAAGGACGTATGAGGTAGACTTGGTGAGTGTATACAAGGAAGCAGACACAGGGAACCTTGAGGATGGGGGTATGTGAGGCTGTTATACAGCTAGGACCCACTACCTACCTATGTGTGATGACTATGTCTTGGAGGCTAACCACCTTATACAACAAGAGAGAGGTCATTATGGCTTGTTTGGATGGTCTCACCCTATGAGTGTGGCCTGACACCAACAAGTCACTGAGTGTGAGGTATGGATTATGTGAGATGGATTTTGGCTCTTAGCTCATGGATTATGTATCATGCATTAGTATGCTACTTTTCGGTGTCCAAATGGACCCTTGCGTAGCATTGTGATGTGATTCCCGGTGATGTGGATTTGTGTGTATGACAAGAATGTATGTTAAATCGTGAATATAGTACTTATGAAATGATAAATTGTGTTTGCATGCTTCAAAAAGGTGAAAAATCATGATCTTTTGTTGAATATGTTATGAGATTTAGTATTGTAAAATAATTAAAGTGAAATGTCGTGTTTATAAATGATGTATATTTAATGGAAAATGTGTGTTATGTGTATAAATATGTTGATATTTTGTGAAAATGTAGCATTTTGACCTATTGATTGCTTAACAGCAAATTGGAAGAGGAATTGCAATGGTGGTGTATTTGAAATTGAATACTGTATATGTTTATGATATGAGAATTTCTACTAGTTAGGATTAAAAAGGGTGCAATGTTTTTTTTGTCTTGAAGAACTGATGGGTGTCAACGCTAACATGTAAGGATTTTGAGTGGTTATGTACTATGGAATTATGTTTGAAATGCAAGTTTTGATTGTATTACTATTGTGACATTGAAAACTAGAAAGGTAGATTATGTTTGAAAAGGAGTATATAAGTTTATATTTTATAAATCCTTTCCACAGGCAAACTAGTGTATATTATTTTTAATGAAATGAATCAATTTTGATGTTGGTACTAATGTGTTATGTTTCCACCCTAATTTGTGACTTCCAAGAGAAAGTAAAGTTTTAGGGAGGGAGGATGTAGTGCCCCTCCATTCTCACTGTGGTTGTGCAATTTGACAATCATTGACTAAGTTTGACTCAGGTGTGGAATACACTCTCCACCGAGAGGTATAAAGCATACTTGAAACTTAGTTACTAACTATGATATTTTATTAATTGTATTGTCTTGGAGTAATTATCTATATGAGTTAGTATTGGTATGAAAGAAAATCATGGATTGTTATTTTATGGTTTTACATTTACATATTTTATAAAGATTATTTTAGTTCATTATTATTTAGGTCCATATTTAGAAGTGCCAGTTACACAATTTAATGAAGGGATATTTGGGAGTAATATCTCTTTTATCGTTTCGAATTAATGGAGTTAATTTTACTAAATTGGAGTTAGTGAAGGATGGTTATTTTATGGGGAGATCCATAGAAGATGGGGGATGCATGTTTATGGAGTGAGGAATGAAGAAAATATCCTCTTCTAAAAATAAGGATTCAATTCAGGCCTGCTTGAGGGTATTCTCTGGACATCTGTAGATTCTATAGGTATTATGAAGAAATTGGAATGAGGAGGTCATTGGGAAAGTTGGGGTTTTATCAATTGTTGCTTTAACCAAAAAGTTTATTAAACCCACACATCAATCCATTACAAGTATCAGTCGCTTCTCTCTTTTTCATAACATAAGGATTGAGTATATACTTCAATCTGCATAGACTTGTAACATTTTGTAAATGGCTCACTGGTTGGGGTTCCTCATCTTTGCATGCATGATGGCCATGTTTCTTGAAGATTTTTCTTTAAACAATAACCTCTTTTTTCTGTTATATTTCAAAATTATCTTTTCATTATTGTTGGATCTATGCTATTATTAGTATGAGATATTATTTTCAATCTTTCAAATCTTTCTTTGGCATGAGTTTGATTGCTTTAGATTGTGAAAAGCTTTTAGCTTTATGTGAGTCTTGTCCTTTTTTTCTATCGTCTGATGGAATAGCATAAGTTGTTATTTAACATCTGAATTGAGAGAGAGGCACATTAACATGAGGCACAGTTTCTATCACTTACACTGGAGTTTATCTTTAAGATATAATTTGAGATTTGCTCACACCTTGTATAGGGCGCTTGATTGGCTAAGACGTCGTTCTTAACTGAAACCCTTAATGTTGTTTGAATTATTTATAAGTAAGGAGATCGCTAGCAAAGGTCATGTAATTTGGCTTTGCAACTACATAGAGTTTTCTTGAAAATTTATATCGCCATTTCATCAAACCCATTTTCTACATATTCTATAATCATTGCATTTCATGAGATGACATCTTAGAGGGGATGAGATTGGCAGATGAAGAGCCTTGGAAGACAAAGAGTCTTGTGTTGGGGTTTTAAAAAGATCAAGAAATCTTTAAAGGGGCATATTTTTCTCGGGGGTTATTTTAATTGTGGAGAGGAAGAAATCTTGATTGGGGAAAAGAAAGGATATACAGGAGTGTCATGGGAAATTTTGGTGTCTTCTACTCCTACATTTTATGATAAGGGAAGAGAGCGAGATAGCTCAAAACTTTCATCTTCATACCCTTAGTTGTTGGTAAGCTTTGATAATCCCTTTCCATATTTGCTTTGATGTATGTTCACTCCATGTATGAGGCATTTAGTAATACAATCATTCAGCCAATATTGGATTTAGTACCACCTTATGACAAAGTTTTGGGTGTCCTCAAGGATATCCAATAATTTTGAGAAGGTTAACCATGCATGCATACCAATTATATGTAGCTAAATTGCATTAGGGATTACTTTGTGATTTAAGAATATAGAAATTCTTTTGTGTGATGTTCTTGGTTTTGGGAAATGGTCTCATTGTGCAAGTCTAAAGGAAATGATGACGAATTATTTCTTCCAGTGTGTTTACTGAGTGTATTATTCAAATTCATTTTATAGAGGAATATCATAAAAATAAGCAAATGAGGTTTAATGTGTGCTCATTGTTGCTATTCTTGTTTTCCTCAAAACAATTCCATAAAACCCTCGTTTAATCTTGTATATTGCCATGTAAAGTATGGCTTAGATTTTCTTATAATATCTACTTGATTTGTATGTTTTAGCTGCACAACTGATGGCTTCAATTTGATCATTCTATAGATGGAACAAATCTTAGTTTTATAATTTGCCTTTTTACTGTAAGTTGAAGATGTCCAATATCATTTTAAATATGCATCTTCACTATATGATAAAGGTGTGGAAAGATATTTGATGTTTTTAAATATATGTATTAGCAATATAGAAGGGTTGACTTACATATAGAAATTTCTAAATAATAGATTCTACTCCATAATGGGTGCTGACCTTCAGGAGTTTATAAGGATAATCTATGATATAGTTATAGTATTAAAATATGTCTTTGTGGTTAAGCATCAAAGCATAAGGAAGTTTCTAAATTGGCCTATGGATTGGCATCAACCAAGTTAGTATTTTTAGATGCCAAATCTACCTTTCATGGCATCAACTAGCATAGTATTCTTAAATGCTAAAATCTGTATTGAATCTAATGCATATGTTGTCAGCCATAAGTATGATAATTACATCTGAATTTAGATCCAATTATTATGCCAATGACTCATACATCGTGTATCTTAGATTCTATACAGAACTTATATATTATGAATTTATATAATTTGTCATCATAGTTTTTGTGTGCCGTTTGTTGTTCCAGAAGAGCATATGAGTTTTCTCACATTGTCATGACATTTTGATTAATGTTCACAAGTAGCAAAAACCATTTTTGTTCATATCACATTGGAAGCCCTTTCTATGGTGTGATGCTCCCCCTAGATAACCCTTGAATCTAGATTAGTGTTATGAAAGCAAGTATCTATCTTGTCATTTATGGTCAATGTTTGACATTACATGAAACTTGATTCTAATAATTACAACCCATTGCCAAACCACCTCCACACAACCTCAACAAATGGAAAACAGATTGACAATAAGATGATAGTCATATTGTGGTACCAAAACATGGTGAAAGATGCTTTGGAATCATAAAATAATGATATGGCATAAAACTTGTATATGAGAAGACTAAGTTGATCGATAATTTCATTTAGCTTTATGAATGGTTACAATTGTCCCTAGATTGTCTCTCTTCATCATTCACGAAACAGTTTGGAGGCCATTCATTAGAAAGACACAAGTAGTGTGGTCATCCAAATTGATTAAGGAAAGATTTTAATGCTTGTGATAAGTGGCTTAATAAAGTTAATTCCTACTTTGTTATGAATTTCTTCTTTGAGTTTGAAAAGATTAAATTTTCCCTCTTTCTTCTACAATGAAAGATTCCTCTTATGTGAAAAATTGGTGGGAAAGATATTGCAGTGTTTGTAGCCTAGTGCACTGGTTTTGGTTTTGCTGATGATTGGAAAGATTCCTATTACCTTGTTGACATTAAGAGGATTTATTTATTCAATATGCACAATTATGAAAAAGATTAAGATTAGCTTGTCCAAGAAGTACACTTATACTTTGTATACTTTCTCAGTGCATATTTGCACATTTGTTGTGAACTTGTCTTGTTGGGTTTCTAATAGGATGCAACCAGATTATTTGGGAGTTTCCTTACTATACTCTAGATTAATTACATTGTACTTGCCCCAAACCAGACAAGTATTGTAGTTTTAATCATTGACCTTATGGTTTTGATAATTATGATAAAGTCTTCTGATTGGACAATGAAGATTTTAGTTGTGAATCATTTTAGACTAATTTATATAATGAAGTTATATGTTTATTCACATGATTTTAGATTAGAAGAGATACCTGATAGTTAAAATATAATTATATACTTTTTAATTACTCTTTTTATCCTCTAAGACTAATTATTCTTCCTGTTAGTATTATAGTTGAGTATTGGAGTAACTATTTGATTAACCTAGTTTATAATCTCAAGTTAGTCGTTTGTAAATATCATTGATAGTTCTATTTTGTTGTAAGTTGAGAGAGTGTCAAATTGTAGAAGGTATCTCCCTATTTGTAAGAAGGATAGTTGTTTGGCATATTTAATATGATTTCAATTCATCATGGTATCGATTGAAACATAAGACTCTATTTTTTTAAATTTAAAGTGGATTGTTAATCAAGGATTAAAGTTGTCTAGTTTTGGTTAAGGAAATTTGATGACCCATCACATTAGAATGACAAGGATACCTGTTTATGTGACTGTTCATTTTCAATATTGTATGAAACCATTAGTGGTTGCAAGCTCCAAATTCCTGAACTACAAAGTCTCTATGCTACGCGTATGTAGGCAAGGCCATCATGAGCCCCCGAGACATTAGGTCAGCCCCTTAGGGCATTAAGCTTGTCATTTTATGCAAATGATATTTGTATTATGTAATTAATAATTATGTAGAACTAATGTTTCCTTAGATGTGCAGTTTGAGATCTATAAGCCATGTAGGACTCTGAAGCTAAGAAGGTATGTTTCCACTTGGCAAATAGATGATTATCTAATGTTATGGTAAATGTGTATAAATGAGTATAAATTTATTTGAAACATTTGTATCTTACATTTTATTTACGATGAATGTTGATATACTCTGATAGTTAACTTGAAGTTTACTAAGTTAAAATTTGTAAATTGTTTCCTATCATCTTGTTGATTTCATTAGCTCTCATTAATTTTAGTTATTTATTAATATTTACTAATATTTTCTTGGGTATGCATTACAAAATGTGTGTGTGTGTATTCATTTGATGCATTTGGATTTAGAGCAAACCATGGTAGTTAGTTAGATCATGTTAGTACTTAGTAATGTAGCCATGTAATCCCTAGAGGTTAAAGCTTAACGTAGATGTTATAAATAAACATGATTTGCATTTCATTGATATTTCTCTATTTAAAAAAAAAAATGTGCCCTTTTGCATTGCTTAGTTGATCTTTTCTCTAGGTTTCGTGGCAGGGCATTACATTTGGTATCAGAGCCAGGTTTGAGCACTGGGATCTCTGGTTAATGTTGTCGCCCATGTCTAGTTATAGTAATTCTTTTATGGATGTGATAGGAACTTTTGTGTTGGATACCATGTCTTAATCTAAACACCCAACTTGATGTGTTGATAGATGATCATGACATTGACATTTAGCATCATGTGATACGTAGAAAAAGTAGAGTGAAAGGAAATTGGAAAAAGGAAGTGGATAACAAGTAATGTTATGATTTTGGAAAGGGAATCACATTAGTTATAGAAATAAATGTACTTATGGTAGTAATGGAATTGTGTATGTAAATGTAATCCTCCCCTATAAATTTGAGAAACCAGTAAATGTGCATTGGTTGAGTGTTGTGAATACCCCGTACTTGCTTTGTGTGCCCCTGGGATGGAGATACTAGGTACCCATCCATGGGGAATATATGTATTTTAGGTGTGGGATTAACCATACCATTATGTTTGTTTGTATGTTTGTTACCTAATTGAGGGCCAACCCATGTGTGGTTGAAAATTTATATAAGAGTAGCCCAAAGTTAGATTCATAGGTTCTCTTCTTTTGGTTCTCTAGCCCCTCAGTCCATGAAGGGGTAATAGCAGACACAAAGTTCCTTGGGCAGAGTGTGCAACGTATGCATATTGCGGCCCAGAGCGGTTTCCCGCTCAACCAAACCTGAGGAAAAGTACTCACTACTTTCCCTTCTGATGGATAAGGGTACTTGATCCATATGTGTTAGCCTAATCCCCATAGTTTTAGAGCAACTTGATGGTATTTCTTGGATGATATTTACCTTGTCTTCACAAAAGGTTTGATATGCCACATGAGTTATCAGTTGGGAGTCGAGGTCTAGGACCTGGATGGACAACCCAACTAGAACTATGTGATCACATGTGTCATCACTCGGGGGCCAAGGTCTAAGGTGAGAGGTACTTGCATGGATAACCCAAGTGAGACCATGTGCCCCATGTATATTTGAGGTTAAGCATGTGAAGGGAGGTTTGTCACCCATGCTGAGACAGATTCTGTATCTGCACGTGTTTCGACATGATGCAATAGGTACAATGCCACACCCCACCGATGTTCCAACACGGTGCTAGTGATGATACCGTGTTGCTAATGGTAGTGATCTGGGCTTGAGGACATGATGCCACATGCATAGAAACGTGAAGGGGCACTATGAGATTGTGTTATGATAGCCTACTTGTGTGATGAGCGTAATGGGGCCTCATACACTTGTAGAGGGATACTCATGTTTTCTTTTGATAGTGTTTACATCAGTTAGCATATGGGTATGTCCTAGCCATGTATACCTCTAGCTACGGTGAGTACCTGTGTGTGCCTTTTCCATGAGGTATCACTATGCGGGGTGTGTTCTGCGTGTGCCTACTTCTGCAGAGCTACAAACACACTGCCATTCTGTATATGACCAGTACGTGACTTCTCTAACTACCGTATGATCATGCCACACTAAGACGCGATGTGGGATGTGGCCAAGGTGCACATTCCATGCAGGCAACCATGGAGTGCATGGGCCACTTGGCTAGTCCATGGCTTGTGATGACGCGATGCAAGGTGTAGCCAAGGAGTACACTCTGAGCCATGTGGATGGCTTGCTCACTCCGCACCACATGAGGGCTACTGCTATAGCCTGACGTTGTTCCCTCCTTCCTCGTTTGGTGGCTAGTATCTAGACACACAGTGTTGTACAATGCAATTTCAAAGATTGTGGACTTTCTCTATGGTTATTGATGATTTTCTATTGATTGTGAAGGTCAGAACTTTGTTTCTATTTGATTGTAATTGTTTAGCCACACTTTGTGATCTTATTTGCAAGTAAACCTTGTGGTTAGATTTGATTTAGTTTTGAAATTGTGCGCATTTCTTGCTTTATTGTTGAAATTGAATTTTTATTAAATCTTTCTTTATGACTTTCGTGGCTAAACTAGTTTATCCTAATTCTTTTCGATGTCAGCCATGTGTCGTATTGTGATTCCTCTCCAAGGACATATGAGGCGAACTTGGTGAGTGTATACAAGGAAGCAGACATAGAGAACCTTGAGGATGGGGTTATGTGAGGTTGTTATACAGCTAGGACCGACTACCTACCTATGTTTGATGACTATCTCTTGGAGGCTAACCACCTTATACAACAAGAGAGAGGTCATTATGGCTTGTTTGGATGGTCTCACCTTGTGATTGTGGCCTAACACCAACAAGTCACTGAGTGTGAGGTATGGATTATGTGAGATGGATTTTGGCTCTTGACTCATGGTTTATGTATCATGGATTAGTATGTTGCTTTTCAGTGTCCAAATGGACCCTTGTGTAGCTTTGTGATGTGATTTCTAGTGATGTGGAGTTGTGTGTATGTGAAGAATGTATGTTAAATCGTGAATATAGTACTTATGAAATGATAAATTGTGTTTGCATGCTTCAAAAAGGTGAAAAATCATGATCTTTTGTTGAATATGTTATGAGATTTAGTGTTGTAAAATAATTAAAGTGAAATGTTTTGTTTATAAATGATGGATGTTTAATGGAAAATGTGTGTTATGTGTATAAATATGTTGATATTTTTTGAAAATGTAGCATTCTGACCTATTGAATTCTTAATAGCAAATTGGAAGAGGAATTGCAATGGTGGTGTATTTGAAATTGAATACTGTATATGTTTATGATATGAGAATTTCTACAAGTTAGGATTAAAAAGGGTACAATATCTTTTTTTGTCTTGAAGCACTGATCGGTGTCAATGCTAAATTGGAAGGATTTTCAGTGGTTATGTACTATGGAATCATTTTTGAAATGCAAGTTTTGATTGTATTACTATTGTGATTTTGAAAACTAGAAGGGTAGATTATGTTTGAAAAGGAGTATATAAGTTTATATTTTATAAATCCTTTCCATAGGAAAACTAGTATATATTATTTTTAATGAAATGAATCGGTTTTGATGTTGGTACTAATGTGTTATGTTTCCACCCTAGTTTGTGACTTCCAGGAGGAAGTAAACTTTTAGGAGGGGGAGGATGTGGTGCCCCTTCATTCTCACCGTGGTTGTATAGTTTGACGATCGTTGACTAAGTTTGACTCAGGTGTAGAATACACTCTCCACTGAGAGGTATAGAGCATACTTGAAACTTAGTTACTAACTATGATATTTTATTAGTTATATTATTTTGGAGTAATTATCTTTATGAGTTAGTATTGGTACGAAAGAAAATCATGGAATGTTATTTTATGCTTTTACATTTCATATTTTATAAAGATTCTTTTAGTTCATTATTATTTAGGTCCACATTTAGAAGTGGCAGTTACACAATTTAATGAATGGATATTTGGGAGTAATATCTCTTTTATCATTTCTAATTAATCGAGTTAATTTTAGTAAATTGGAGTTAGTGGAGGATGGTTATTTTATGGGGAGATCCGTAGAAGATGGGGGATGCATGTTTACGGAGTGAGGAATGAAGAAAATATCCTCTTCTCAAAATAAGGATTTAATTTAGGCCTACCTGAGGGTATTCTCTAGACATCTGTAGATTCTATAGGTATTATGAAGAAATTGGAATGAGGATGTCATTGGGCAAGTTGGGGTTTTATCAATTGTTGCTTTAACCAGTAAGTTTCTTAAACCCACACATCAATCCATTACATGTATCAGTTGCTTCTCTCTTTTTTATAACATAGGGATTGAGTATATACTACAATCTGCATAGACTTGTAACATTTTGTAAATGGCTCACTGGTTGGGGTTCCTCCTCTTTGCATGCATTATGGCCACATTTCTTGAAGCTTTCACTTTAAACAATAACCTCTTTCTTCCGTTATGTTTCAAAATTATCTTTTCATTATTGTTGGATCTATGCTATTATTAGTATGAGATATTATTTTCAATCTTTCAAATCTTTCTTTGGCATGAGTTTGATTGCTTTAGATTGTGAAAAGCTTTTACCTTTATGTGAGTCTTTTCCTTTTTGGCTATCGTCTGATGGAATAGCATAAGTTGTTATTTAACATCTGAATTGAGAGAGAGGCACGTTGACATGAGACACAGTTTCTATCACTTACATTGGAGTTTATCTTTAAGATATAATTTGAGATTTGCTCACGCCTTGTATAGGGCACTTGATTTGCTAAGATGCCACTCTTAACTAAAACCCTTAATGTTGTTTCAATTATTTATAAGCAAGGAGATCACTGGCAAAGGTCATGTAATTTGTCTTTACAACTACATAGAGTTTGCTTGAAAATTTATATTGCCATTTCACCAAACCCATTTTCTACATATTCTGTAACCATTCCATTTCATGAGATGACATCTTAGAGGGGATGAGATTGGTAGACGAAGAGCCTTGAAGACAAAGAGTCTTGTGTTGGGGTTTAAAAAAGATCAAGAAACCTTTGATGGGGCATATTTTTCTTGGGGGTTATTTTAATTGTGCAGGGGAAGAAATGTTGATTAGGGTAGAGAAAGGATATACAGGAGTGTCATGGGAAATTTTGGTGTTTTCTACTCCTGCATTTTATGATAAGGGAAGACACCAAGATAGCTCAAAACTTTCATCTTCATACCCTTAGTTGTTGGTAAGCTTCGATAATCCCTTTCCATATTTGCTTTGATGTATGTTCACTCCCTGTGTGAGGCATTTAGTAATACAATCATTTAGCCAATATTGGATTTAGTACCATCTTATGACAATGTTTTGGGTGTCCTCAAGGATATCCAATAATTTTGAGAAGGTTAACCATGCATGCATACCAATTATATGTAGCTAAATTGCATTATGGATTACTCTGTGATTTAAGAATATAGAATTTCTTTTGTGCGATGTTGTTAGTTTTGGGAAATGGTCTCATTGTGAAAGTCTAAAGGAAATGATGATGATATATTTCTTCCAGTGTGTTTACTGAGTGTATTATTCAAATTCATTTTATTGAGGAATATCATAAAAATAAGTAAATAAGGTTTAATGTGTGCTCATTGTTGCTATTCTTCTTTTCCTCAAAACAATTCCATAAAACCTCCATTTAATATTGCATATTGCCATGTAAAGTATGGCTTATATTTTCTTATAATATCTATTAGATTTAGGGCACACAACTGAGAGGGGGGGTGAATCAGTTGTACAAAATTTTCTCTTACTTTAAATACTTAACTCCACATTGTTAATTAGTAGCATAATAGAAGATCAACCATGAAAGCACAATGTAACAAATCAAGAGTAGAAACACATCAACACATGAGACACCAAGATTTTTGATGTGGAAA
Organism: Cunninghamia lanceolata; assembly: GCA_027924645.1. Classification (NCBI taxonomy): domain Eukaryota; kingdom Viridiplantae; phylum Streptophyta; class Pinopsida; order Cupressales; family Cupressaceae; genus Cunninghamia; species Cunninghamia lanceolata. Next base: position 37,407,433 of record BSBN01000391.1, on the reverse strand, counting down.
ACCTAGTTAAGGGAAAAACCACGGGGTGATTAACCCAAGAATGTATTCTCTGTTAGAAGAATAGAAAGAACAAAATGGCACATGCCAATTAGGGTTCACTGCCTGAGCACGCTGCTCACAAGAGGCTCACTGCCTACAAGAGACACACTATCTACAAAAGAATAAGTATCACATACTTGAATTGGTAAATAGCATCTTCACCATGCTTGAGTAGTTCCATTTAAGCCCAAACCTTCTGCTCTGCGTTTCGCTCTTCTCCCCACTACCACATACTCATCTTCAACACACACACTTGAAATGACATTGAAATCCTTTATTTATATGCTACATCAATCTTAGGAATGATCATCTAAGTCAGCTAACACTCATAAGAACATCCGCAAGATGTATAATTCATCCGATCAGCCAGTCATAGAAAGAACACCAGTATCCAGAAGTTATTCTTCATTTTCAGGCCCCAACTCTAATGCGGACCATCAACATGAACTGAACATGATCTAAGGACCTCCACAAGCTTGTCTGAATCACCAAGAACATCCGCACTTCCTCTACTTACTGAAATCCTTCTCTTCTTCATCTGGAACCTCAAGAACACAGTCTATCATTACTTTAACAAAGGAATATATGCTTGCGGACCTTCAAACCATGAACCAATTGAGTTGACACATCATAAGGACTTCCCAAGCACTCCTTCAAATCTGCAGAATAGGACAATTCATTTTCGGATCTCACTAGACCTTTCTGTAACACTCTGTCACCTCTGAACATCTACCGAAACTGGTTCTACTTGAGCGATCACAACTTCTTCATATCTTCATGTGGACCTTTGAAATCTCTACTGGAACATCTTAAGACTCATATCTACAAACCCTTTAATCCGCATCCTCTGGTCCTTAACCTGTCTTGAGCTTTTACCTTGCTGTCATCACTGTTCTTCACTGTTCTTGATTGAGACTAATGCAACAGAAGTATGTTGACATCAATGACAATACCAGTTAGGCCCATACTTGCAACAATCTCCCCCTTTATCATTGATGGCAACATATGATGTGAAAAACTAATTTGACCATCAAGACAAGAACTTTTATTTATTGTCACAACTCGCCCTATCAGCAACCACCATTCACATTTCTTCTCTCCCATTACTGCTCCCCCTTTGATCTTTTTTTCACATGTCTTCTCTCCCCCTTTGACATCAATGGTAAAGGGCTCATACTTGCAACTCTACCACTTCAAAATCATATCTGCTACTCCCCCTGAGTAGCAGCTCCCCATCATCAGTTCAGACCACAAGATGTGACTATGATATGCATCGGACTGATGCACCTTAGTGCACCTTAGTTCATCACCGGAGGGGCAATAACCCCTAACTTCTCTCTTAGATACTCAAAAGAGTCCTTAGGCAGAGGTTTTGTAAAGATGTCTGCAATCTAATCCTTGGAAGGTACAAACTCCAATTTGACTTAATTCTTGTTCACTTGTTCTCTTAGGAAGTGAAACTTGATGGATATATGTTTAGTCTTTGAATGCAACACTAGATTTTTAGATATGTTTATTGCACTGAATTATCGTAGAAAATTGTGATAGGCTCCTCATACTCCACTTTGATATCTCTTAACATCTACTTCATCCACAGTACTTGAGTGCAACCACTTGCTGCTGCAATATATTCTACTTCAGTTGTAGACAGAGATATTGCCTCTTGTTTCTCGCTCAGCCAAGAAACTAATCTCTTCCCCAAAAAGAATGCTCCACCACTGGTGCTCTTCCGGTCATCCACATCTCTTGCCCAATCTGCATCAGTATATGCATGAAGAGAAAAATCATGATCTCTAGGATACCACATGCCATACTCAACTGTCCCTTTTAGATATCTAAAAATCCTTTTGATTGCCATGACATGAGATTCTCTAGGATCAGCCTGGAATATTGCAACAAGACTAACATCCTGCATAATGTCTGGTCTAGTTTGAGTGAGATGCAACAGTCCTCCAATCATTGTTCTGTACTTTGTCTAATCATCCCTAGGAGAGTCATCTTTTTTGCTTAATTTACATCCGCTTGCCATGGGAGTGTTCATTGGCTTTGAGTCTTCCATCCCAAATTTCTTCAACAATTCTCTTGCATATTTGGTCTAAGAAATGAAGGTACCTTTCTTTGTTTGAGTGATTTGCAGACCCAAGAAGAAATTCATTTCACCAAGCATGGACATCTCAAACTCACTTTTCATTTGATTTGCAAAGGTTTTACACAAACTATATTTTCCTCCAAAAATGATATCATCAACAAACACTTCAACACCTAAGATGTTTTCATGATCAATTTTGAAATATAAATTACTATCAGCAGTACATTTGTTGAAAGCAATCTTCAAGAGATGTTTATCCAGTCTTTCATACCAGGCTCTTCGGGCTTGCTTCAGTCCATACAGTGCCTTTTTCAACTTACAGACCATATCACCATTGTTAGACAATTGAAATCCATCTGGTTGCTTAATGTACACTTCTTCTTCCAAATCACCATTCAGGAAGGCAGACTTGACATCCATCTGATATACTTTGAAATCCTTGAAGGCAGAAAATGCAAGGAATAATCAGACTGCTTCAATTCTTGCCACCGGAGCAAAAGTTTCTTCAAAATCAACTCCTATTTGAGAGTAACCTTTGCAAACTAATCTGGCCTTATTTCTGATCACTTCACCGGCTTCATTCAATTTGTTCTGGAAGACCCAGTTGGTTCCAATCACATTTTTGTTTCTAGGTCTAGGAACAAGATCCCAAGTGTGATTCTTCTCAATTTGCATCAGTTCTTCCTCCATTGCCTTAGTCTAGTTTTCATCATTGCAGGCTTCATTTACTGTCTTAGGTTCAATCTTTGAAATCAGACAATACTCATCTGAATCTTGAGCAATTCTTCTTCTTGTTTGTACACCTTTGCTTTTGTCACCTATGATCTGGTCTTCAGAATGGTTCAGTCTCACATACCTCAGAACTTTGAGAGTTTCTTGCACTTCTAACTCTTGATTAGGCTCATTGAATCTTATCTCTTCTTCCTGACTTACTGGATCAGTTTCAATATGTTTTTCAGAGGAGACTTGAGCACCTTGAATCAGACCATTATTCTAATCATCTTCTTCATACTCATAAAACCTTGAAGGTTTTTCAATTCCTTCATCAACCTTCACATTAGTACTTTCTATAATCTTTCTCAATCTCTTATTATAACACTGGTATGCTTTGCTTTGAGTAGAATAACCCAAAAATATTCCTTCATCACTTCTAGCATCAAACTTGCCTAGATCTTCATCTCTCTTGATGTAACATTTGCTACCAAACACTCTGAAATACTTTACAGTGGGTGTAATACCAAACCAAAGTTCATAAGGAGTCTTACCGGTATTGCTTCTAATTTGAACTCAATTGAGAGTATAGACTGCAGAGCTGACAGCTTCCCTCCAATAGATCTGGGGAACATTTGCTTCCATCATCATGGTCCTAGATGCTTCTTGGATGGTCCGGTTCTTTCTCTCAACCACTCCATTCTACTGTGGTGTCCTGGGAGTAGACAATTGTCTCTTTATTCCATGTTTCTCACAAAAATCTATGAATTCACCGGATGTGAATTCACCACCTATATCAAACCTTAGACATTTCAATTTTAATCCGGTCTCATTTTCCACCATAGCCTTGAATATTTTGAATTTTTCAAGAGCTTCTGATTTCTCTTTCAAAAAGGTTACCCACATCATCCGGGAATAGTCATCAATTAGCAACATGAAGTATCTATCACCTTGCACACTCCTGATTCTTGCCGGACCACATAAGTTAGTATGAACCAAGTCTAATAATCTGGTAGAAGATTGTTCCTTGCTTTTAAATGAGATTCTACTTTGTTTTCCCAACTGACATTCTTTACACAAACTATTTGTAGGTTTTACCAGTTTTGGAAGGTCTCTTACAGCCTGAGTATTTCTTATCTTGATGATATTATCAAAGTTCACATGACACATTCTTCTATGCCATAACCAACTCTGATCAACTTGAACAAATAAACAACTTTTACCAGTACCAGCCAAGTGAAAGATGTTACCATTTGTTTGGGTACCGGATGCAATCTCTGTTCTAGAACTTTCAAAAATTTTGCACTTTCTATTCTTGAACCTAAGATCATAGCCTTTATCCACTAATTTTCCAACACTGAGAAGATTGTGCTTCAATCCTTCAACATATAATACATTACTGGTTTTGTTCTTTCCATCAAAAGAAATAGTTCCTCTACCTCTGATTCTACTAGCAGAGTTATCACCAAACTTTACCACTCCTCCTTCATATCTTTCCAAAACTATGAACTTGTTTTTGTCACCTGTCATATGGTGAGAGCAACCACTATCAATGACCCAATCATCCTTCTCTTCAACTTGGGCAGCGAGGGCTTTTTCTTCAACTTTATGATTAACAGATTCAGAGGGTATTGGATCTTCTTCCTTGATGGTAATGAACACCCAGTCACTTCTGGATTTGTCTCCTTTCTCTAATTCATCATCTGTTACTCCGTCATCATCTCCTTCATGAGCATAGTAACAATTCTTCTAGAATCTTGGTCTATTAGTGTTTGGCCTAGAAAATCTTTCTGGACACCTCGATGCAAAATGACCAATCTTATTGCAGTTAAAACACTTAAAAGGCAATTTCCCCTCATACTTACCAGATCCTCTTGGTAGTCTTTTTGCAATAAGAGCTTCAAGCTGAGCAGTTTCAGCTTCTTCTTCTTCCAAGTATTTTCTTGCATTTTCATACCATGATGATTTCTTTGAAGAGTTTTCTCCCGGATCAAACCTTTGTTTTCCTTTTACAGAGGTACTGGCTTTGAATGTAGATTCAGTCTTTGGGGGATCATCTCCAAACCCAGCCATCTCAAAAGCAGCCAATTTGCCAACCAATTGATCTCTTGTGACAGTTGTGTGAGCTCTAAATTCTTCAATTGCAGCAGCCTTGATTTTATAGGAAGCAGGAAGGGATCTAAGAACTTTGCCAACAATCTCATCTTCACTCAATATTCCACCCGCATTTCTAATTCCACAAACTAGCTCATTCACTCTTGGCATAAAAGTGGTAATATTTTCATCATCTCTCATCTTCATTTTTCAAATTTCCCTTTTAGACTCTATAACCTTGCACTTTTAACATACTGGTCTCCTTCATGCAAGAGTTCTAGTTTTTTCCAAATCTCAAAAGCAGTTAGAAGTTCAATAACATTTGAGAGCTCTGAGTCACATAATGCACTTAGAAGAGCCTCTATGGTCCATAGATTATTTTCAGCATCTATGATTTCATATAGGGTTGTCGGACCACCCTGTGGAGGTACATATGGTTTTGTAACCATGGACCAGTACGCCATTCCCATACACTATAAGTGACATTTCATGCGACCTTTCCAAAGAGCAAAGTTGGTTCCAGCAAACTTCGGACTATCCTTCTTGTAAGATGACATCTTGGATCTCCTCAAGCGGTTAAGCTCTTTTTAGAGGAACTTGGCTCTGATACCAATTGTTAGATTTAGGGCACAAAACTGAGAGGGGGGGTGAATCAGTTGTATAAAACTTTCTCTTACTTTAAATACTTAACTCCACATTGTTAATTAGCAGCGTAATAGAAGATCAACCATGAAAGCACAATGTAACAAATCAAGAGCAGAAACACATCAACACATGAGACACCAAGATTTTTGATGTGGAAAACCCGGTTAAGGGAAAAACCATGGGGTGATTAACCCAAGAATGTATTCTCTGTTAGAAGAATAGAAAGAACAAAATGGCACATGCCAATTAGGGCTCACTACTTGAGCACACTGTTCACAAGAGGCCCACTGCCCACAAGAGACACACTGTCTACAAAAGAATAAGTATCACATACTTGAACTAGAAAATAGCATCTTCACCATGCTTGAGTCAGTTCCATTTAAGCCCAAACCTTCTGCTCTGCCTTTCGCTCTTCTCCTCGCTACCACATACTCATCTTCAACACACACACTTGAAATGACCTTGCAATCCTTTATTTATACGCTACGTCAATCTTAGGAATGATCATCTAAGTCGGCTAACACTCATAAGAACATCCGCAAGATGTATAATTCATCCGATCAGCCAGTCACAGAAAGAACACCATTATCCAAAAGTTATTCTTCATTTCTGAGCCCCAACTCTAATGCGGACCATCAACACAAACTAAACATGATCCAAGGACCTCCACAAGCTTGTCTGAATCACTAAGAACATCCACACTTCCTTTACTTACCAAAATCCTTCTCTCCTTCATCCGGAACCTCAAGAACATAGTCTGTCATTACTGTCACAAAGGAATAGATGCTTGCGGACCTTCAAACCACGAAGCAATCGAGTTGACACATCATAAGGACTTCCCAAGTACTCCTTCAAATCTGTAGAATAGGACAATTCATTTCCAGATCTCACCGGACCTTTCTGTAACACTCTGTCACCTCTAAAAATCTACCGGAACGGGTTCTACTTGAGCGATCACAACTTCTTCATATCTTCATGTGGACCTCTGAAATCTCTACTGGAACATCTTAAGACTCATAACTATAAACCCTTTAATCAGCATCCTCTGGTCCTTAACCTGTCTTGAGCTTTTACCTTGTTGTCATCACTGTTCTTCACTGTTCCTGATTGAGACTAATTTTCTTAGTATCCTCAACATATAACTCATCCAATCCTTATCATTAATGCAATATAAGTATGTTGACATCAATGACAATACCAGTTAGGCCCCTACTTGCAACAATATCTACTTGATTTATATGTTTTAACTGCACAATTGATGGCTTCAATTTGATCATTCTATAGACGCAACGAATCTTAGTTTTATAATTTACCTTTTACCGTAAGTTGAAGATGTCCAATATCATTTTAAATATGCATCTTCACCGTATGATATAGGTGTGGAAAGGTATTTGATTTTTTTAAATATATGTATTAGCTGTTGGTGTGAACACATAATTCACACATGTTAAGTTGACTTAGTGAGTCTTCTAGATGTCTAGTTGAGTCTAGTTGTGTGTTGAGTTGTTGATTGTTGGAGTGAGTTGTCTTATCCTCCACATGTGCAATTAGTTATCATCCTCTAATTGACACATGTTGTAGGAATATCTCCACTTTCCACTCCACCTTTCACTCCACCCTTCTAGCTCTCACCTTGCCTTTATAAGCAAGGCTCTCTCATTGTATTTCATACAGTTTAATATATCTTCATATGATCTTTGTAGAGATTCGTTGCTCCATTGTTTTAGCATCTTCTCTATTATTTTTGTGTGGAAGGTTGTCTTGATTGCAGGTGATGCTGGCTTGCTGAGTCACATTGACTCTTACATGGTATCAGAGCCTAATCTACAATTCGCTTCCCTCATTGGAGAGGTTCTTCTTAGAGCTACATCTTAGGAGCATCTTGGAGCAAATCTGACACCACGGTTGCGATCAGGAGGCCCAAATTTATATAGATAGGCTGTTCAAACGCCAAAATCAGAGAAGTTAAAAAAAAAGGCAATTTTTTTTTTGCCTTTGTCCCTACACAGAAGGAATCTTTGTTGTTCCTGCGTTAGATTTGCTTGTGTACTTCGCCTGTATAGTCATCAACACCGTACCATATCCATATTTGGACAAATTCATCGGGTAATTTCAATATTTGCTATGTTTTTGGTCTAAGGTTGTTTAATTAAAACAAAACATTAGGATATTTCTGCGAAGTCATACTTGCAGGTCGTAGGTACCTATAAGTCGCAGGTAATAGAAGGGATTTGGGGTGCCATGTGGCACAACCCCTCACATCAGCACCTTTTATTGGACAACATTTTGAATTCACAGTACTCTGCGGTGAAATAAACACCCAGCAGGCCCAAATCTACCACGCAGTTTCCATTAAACCCTCAAGCAGCAGTTTTCGGTGGTTTAAAATATCTAAACTCGTTAGTTTTGTTTTTGATAACTTGCTGTGTTTCCTACTGATCTAGCAGTGTCTTGGATCCAAGATCCCAGCGTTTAAGACATTCGTTGGTTCGCGTTTGTTTTGTGTTCAGTTTCCTTCAGATCAGACCACTCAACGGTAGCAACATTCACACCAAGAAATTTGCCAAACTTTTGCAATCTTCAAACTGGGCAGTGGGTCGCTGTCGTTCCCAACCTCCTGGCAGTTACAGTTTTTGGCATATCTTAAAAGAAGCCAGGTAGATCGCCATTACCTAAGCGGGGGAGTTCACATTCTAGCGGTTTCATCAGTCGTCGATTGTCCCTTTTCTCTTGACCTGCGGTAGTTTTCAATGATTTTGGCCAAGCTTGCATACTCTGGCACCTTCGACTGCTCTAATCTCAATGTGGTTTTCAATCCACCTTTGGCAGTCTTCATAGTTATGACCATGGCAGAAGTCGGCATTATCACAGTGATCAACAGCTTAATACTCATCCACGTCAAATGCAACCCTAGCAGTGGTTAACAACCACGGTTTGCATCTTAACTGGCGGGTTCAACATTTACATTAGCAGTTTTTAAAATTTGATCATTCATCATTTGGCAGTCACGGGTCAATTGCCATTAAAAGACTCGCACCAGATGCTCTTCTAAGCCTGTTGGTTGTATCGGTGGTTTGGAGTAACCCTCGGTGGTCTGCAGTATTGACTCGGCAGTTTAGGCGGGAGCCTTTTGGCTCGAGCCCTACTGGCCTCTTTGGAGGCTTGGCCTCACCAAATTTTTTAAATCGCCTTTCAATATTTTTTTTATATAGTTCTTTTTAGTAAAAACAAAAACTATTATCCAATTTCTGTAGAAGGAGTTTTTTAGCTTTCCTCACATGTGGTTTTGGCCAAAAAGCTAGCGTTTTTTCCTCGAAACAGGCCTTTTTGCTCAGTGGTGGTTTTGCAGCAGGAGAATATTCCAGTCAGGGGAGAATATTCTGCCAGGGGGGCCTGTTTTGCCCCTCAAAGCCCTAAAGTAGGGCTTTTTTTTCTTTTTGCACAACTTTTGCCCACAGTGTCAAAATCAAGAAAATTATATATCATTCGAAAGATGACAGAGAGCACTTCGCAGTGGTATTAGTCATTTTCATTAATTATGTTGTTTGATAGCATTTATTGTAGGTTGAAGACAGATCTCTCTGTTTGACTCTTGAGCTCATAACTCTTTGCCACAAACATTGATTTTCGCGACTCAAGCATCGGAAAGGTATTCAGGAGCTCTACACAGCCATCCATGCACTTTTCTCAATTTTTGCTCCAGGTTTATTTTATTTCATTTGTCAGGTTTTTGGCATTTGAGTGATAACTTGGACATTTTGATACTTGAGGAGGTGAAATTTGTTTTGAGAGGATTTGTTTGCTATAATACATCATTATGAGAGATTGTAAACTGACTCAGATCTCTTTTTTAAGAGATTTTGTGGTTTTCCCAATTTTGGTCCTCTAAGGACAATTGTAAACGCACTAAATATAAAGTGCCACAACAAATTGGGGGGGGCTCTCTTACATAGTAAAGGGGTGTTGTTGTCTTGTTGTCTCTCTTTTTCATCATGGATGTGCCTCAATTTCCATTTTTAAATCCATATAATTATATTGAATGGAAGAAAAACATGGAATTTGTGTTGTATAAACAAAAGTTACATAGAATAACTTTAGGCATAGCTCATGAACCCATAGGTGCTACTGAGAGAAGAAAATGGTTAGATAGAAGAGATGAGGCTTATGGCACACTTTGTCTTGCTATTTCTCCTAATCTGAGATTTCATGTTGAGTCTTGTACTACACCAAATGAGATATGGACAACACTGGACAATCTATTTGGCAAGCAAGATAAGATAACAAGGTTCAAATTGGAGAATGAGCTAATTGCACTTAATCCTCAAGATTTTGATCAAATTGAAGACTTCTTCACCAAGTTTAAGTCTCTCAGGTTGCAACTCAAACAAAGTGGTCTTGAGAAAGAAGATGAACAATTGAGTCTCTCTATTCTTGCAAAATTGGGTCCTGCATATTCAGATTATGTCTCTACCTTTTATGCTACAATGGATGCTTTTGGTAGTAAGTTTACTATGCCTTCACTTGAGGAGTTTGCTGAACAACTCACAAGAGAACAAGCCAAGCTACTACTCATGGGCACATTGAAGTCTCCTAGAAAATAGGCTCTAGTTGCAACACAAAGCACAAAAGATCCTCAGGCTTCACATAATAAGGGAAAGAAACAAAAGGATTCAAAATCTAATGAGCAAGAGAAAGAATCAAAGAAAACCCCCAACTCTTCTTCCAAAGAGAAGTCCAATAAGAAGAAGAAGACAAAGTGTTCTTATTGTAAGAAATTGGGTCATGATGAGACTAAATGTTATGAGAAAAAGTTTGAAGAGATGTCACAACTTATTCAAAAACATAACATAGAGTATTCTCCACCAACAACAGTTTTACCCAAGTCTTCTTCTTCGACACCATCTACATCTATAGGGACAACAGGCATTGCTAATGGGTCATACAAAGGAAAAGGACAAGCACTCTTTGCTTCAACAAGTCTACAGTCAAAGAGATGGCTTCTTGATTCTGGAGCTTCTCATCATATGGCATATTCATAGGGGATGTTCTCTTCATTTCAGTCACGTACTTCACCACCTATTTTGATGGGTAACAATACATGCATGCATGCAACTGGAAGAGGAAATATTGATGTTGGACAGAATACATTCAACAATGTGTTGTGTGTACCTTCGTTGATAACCAATCTCCTTTCCATCTATCATATTACTCATTGTGGTGTAGGGAAGACAGTTGAGTTCACTCCTGATTCTGTGATCATACAGGACTTGCAGAGCAGAGACATCATTGCTGTTGGGATGGCTGATCATGCATCTCGCTTGTACACTTTCCCCCATTTTGTTACTAATGATGATGTAGATCCATTGATTAACACTCACACTCACGCATCAAGTGTGAATCATATTTCTAGGGAGAAGTTTGGTCACTTGAACCTTGGTGTTCTTGCATCTACTTTGGTTCCTGAGACTAGTTTTGAGCTTCCTCCTCCTGCTTCTATAGATATTGGCATTGACATAGCTTCATCCACTTCAGTTGAACAGGATATTGTTTGTCTTCCAGATACAGGTTTTTGGGATGAGTACTTGACAAGTATTGCAGCCTTGTTTCATGAGTCCTATCTTGATGACTTGGAGGACATCATTGATGACATTCATCTCCTCTTTGAAGGAGTTGAATCTTCTACTTCAGATGAGTTAGCATCATCTTTTCCTCTTCACTTGTCACAGTTTGGCATTGAGTTGGAGCATCTTGAGCATCATTCAGAGGATACTTTGTCTTTGGAGATTGATGATCTTGAGTTTTCATCTTGTCTTGGATTATCACATGTAGCACCTGATTATGTGGCATCTTTTGGTTATGACATGTGGACACTTTAGCAGTTTTTAGAGACAGCATACATCATGAGGCTTTTACCCTCATACCTTCAGATGGCGTTTCTTCATCAGCCTTTGGACTTGTTTCTTCCTAAAGGGAAGAATGTTGTTTGTAGGCCTTGGATTCTCTTCAGCATTCTTCTTTAGGAATTCACCATCGGCACACGAGTTGCTTCATTGTGGGAGGGACCTATAGTCTCACACTTGCTCTCCTATGGGGGGTAATTGATTGTATATATGTGTTGGATGTTGTTCTTGGGGGGTCTTGAGTCCTCCTTCCATCACATCTTTCATTTGTTTTTTGCATTCTCACTTTTGGAGAGGAGTTTTGTCCCATGAGGTTTTCTCCTTTTCTCCACTTGAGATTTGTTGTACATGGGTACCTAACATGGCCTAGTAGCTGGGACCCATCTCCATCATTGCATCTTTGTTTTAGTCAACTACTCCCTAAGGTGCACTTAAGGGGGGGTGTTGGTGTGAACACATATTTCACACATGTTAAGTTGACTTAGTGAGTCTTCTAGATGTCGAGTTGAGTCTAGTTGTGTGTTGAGTTGTTGATAGTTGGAGTGAGTTGTCTTATCCTCCACATGTGCAATTAGTCATCATCCTCTAATTAACACATGTTGTAGAAATATCTCCACTTTCCACTCCACCTTTCACTCCACCCTTCTTTCTCTTACCTTGTCTTTATAAGCAAGGTTCTCTCATTGTATTTCATACAGTTTAATACAGCTTCATATGATCTTTGTAGAGATTCATTGCTCCATTGTTTTAGCATCTTCTCTGTTATCTTTGTGTGGAAGGTTGTCTAGATTGCAGGTGATCCTGGCTTGCTGAGTCACATTGACTCTTAGATTAGCAATATATAAGGGTTGACTTACATATAGAAATTTCTAAATAATAGATTCTACTCCATAATGGGTGCCGACCTTCAGGAGTTTATAAGGATAATCTATGATAGAGTTATAGTATTAAAATATGTCTTTGTGGTTAAGCATCAAACTATAAGGAAGTTTCCAAATTGGCCTATGGATTGGTGTTTACCAAGTTATTATTCTTAGATGCCAAATTTGCCTTTCATGGCATCGACTAGCATAGTATTCTTAAATGCTAAAATCTGTATTGAATCTAATCCATATGTTGTCTGCCATAAGTATGATAATTACATCTGAATTTAGATCCACTTATTATGCCAATGACTCATACATCTGGTATCTCAGATTCTATATAGAACTTATATATTATGAATTTATATAATTTGTCATCATAGTTTTTGTGTGCCGTTTGTTGTTCTTGAAGAGCATATGAGTTTGCTCACATTGTCATGACATTTTGATTAATGGTCACAAGTAGCAAAAACCATTTTTGTTCATATCACATTGGAAGCCCTTTCTATGGTGTGATGCTCCTCCTAGATAACTCCTAAATCTAGATTAGTGTTATGAAAGCAAGTATATGTCTTGTCATTTATGGTCAATGTTTGACATTACAAGAAACTTGATTCCAATAATTGCAATCCATTGCCAAACCACATCCACACAACCTCAACAAATGGAAAACAAATTGACATCAAGAAGCTAGTCATATTGTGGTACCAAAACATGGTGAAAGATGCTTTGGAATCATAAAAGAATGATATGGCATAAAACTTGTATATGAGAAGACTAAGTTGATCAATAATCTCATTTAGCTTTATGAATGGTTACAATTGTCCCTAGATTGTCTCTCTTCATCATTCATGAAACAGTTTGGAGGCCATTCACTATAAAGACACAAGTAGTGTGGTCATCCAAATTGATTAAGGAAGGATTTTAATGCTTGTGATAAGTGGCTTAATAAAGTTAATTGCTACTTTGTTATCGATTTCTTCTCTGAGTTTTAAAAGATTAAATTTGCCCTCTTTCTTCTATAGTGAAAGATTCCTTTTATGTGAAAAACTAGTGGGAAAGATATTACAGTGTTCGTAGCTCAGTGCACTAGTTTTGGTTTTGCTGATGATTGGAAAGATTCCTATTTTCTTGTTGACATTAAGAGAATTTATTTATTTAATATGCACAATTATGAACAAGATTAAGATTAGCCTGTCCAAGAAGTACACTTACACTTTTTATACTTTCTCAGTGCATATTTGCACGTTTGTTGTGAACTTGTCTTGTTGGGTTTCAGGTAGGATGCAACCAGATTATTTGGGACTTTCCTTACTATACTCTAGATTAATTACATTATCCTTGCCCCAAACCAGACAAGTATTGTAGTTTTAATCATTGACCTTATGGTTTTGATAATTATGATAAAGTCTTCTAATTGGACAATGAAGATTTTAGTTGTGAATCTTTATAGACTAACTGATATAATGAATTAATATGTTTATTCGCATGATTTTAGATTAGAAGAGATACTTGATAGTTAAAAAATACTTATATATTTTTTAATTACTCATATTATCCTCTGAGACTAATTATTATTTTTGTTAGTATTATAGTTGAGTATTGGAGTAACTATTTGATTAACCTAGTTTATAATTTCAAGTTAGTCATTTGTAAATATCATTGATAGTTTTATTTTGTTGTAAGTTGAGAGAGTGTCAAATTGTAGAAGGTATCTCCCTATTTGTAAGAAGGATAGTTGTTTGGCATATTTAATATGATTTAAATTCATCATGGTATCGATTGAAACATAAGACTCTATTTTTTTTAATTTAAAGTGGATTGCTAATCAAGGATTAAAGTTGTCTAGTTGTGGTTAAGGAAATTTGAAGACCCATCACATTAGAATGACAAGGATATCTTTTTATGTGATTTTTCATTTTCAATATTGTATGAAACCATTAGTGGTTGCAAGCTCCAAATTCCCAAACTACGAAGTCTCTGTGCTACACGTACATAGGCAAGGCCATCATGAGCCCCCGAGACATTAGATCAGCCCCTTAGGGCCTTAGGCTTGTCATTTTATGCAATTGATATGTGTATTATGTAATTAATAATTATGCAGAACTAATGTTTCATTAGATGTGTAGTTTGAGATCTATAAGCCATGCAAGACTCTAAAGCTAAGAAGGTACCTTTCCACTTGGTGAATAGATGATTATTTGACATTATGGTAAATGTGTATAAATGAGTATAAATTTATTTTAAATGTTTGTATCTTACATTTCATTTACGATGAATGTTGATATACTCTGATATTTAACTTGAAGTTTACTAAGTTAAAATTTGTAAATTGTTTCCTACCATCTTGTTAATTTCATTAGTTCTCATTACTTTTAATTATTTATTGATATTTACTAATATTTTCTTGGGTAGGCATTACAAAATGTGTGTGTGTGTGTTCATTTGATGCATTTGGATTTAGAGCAAACCATGGTAGTTAGTTAGATCATGTTAGTACTTAGTAATGCAGCCATGTAATCCCTAGAGGTTAAAGCTTAACTTAGATGTTATAAATAAACATGATTTGCATTTCGTTGATATTTCTCTATTTTAAAAAAAAATTGCCCTTTTGCATTGCTTAGTTGAGCTTTTCTCTAGGGTTTCGTGGCGGGGCATTACACACAAGATGAATCTATTAAGGGAGGGTTGGATATGTAGTCAAGACTAAAGAGAAAAAAAATGGAGGTAGTTTATTATGGACAAGTATGTTTTAATTGATGGCTTAGCTCACAAGAAATAAAAGATATTGTCTATATTAGATGGCCATATTAATTATAATTTCTACTATTTCATAATGGCTTTATTTATTGAGAAAACAATTGCAATGAGACAATAATCCTCGTCAAACAAGTATCATTTGAAAGATTTGGTTACAATTTGTATAGAATTAAAAATATCGCATTGCTCTTTGAAATCTCAAAATGCATATGGTTGCTTCGATTTAGGGCATAAAGTTGCATTGCACATAATAACCTTGATGCATTCAAACTTCCATCTATATTATTCCCCTTATAGTTTGTCAAATGTTGAGATGAATCTCTGATAGAGGTTTATCTTTTGATAAGAAATAAGATTTCATAATGGATAGTTGTGATTTGCCTTGCATATGCACCTGCATACAACTCATAGAAGTTCATAGACTAGTAGTGCAAATAGTCATGTTCAGAATTAAGTTTTACTAAACTATAATGAAGTTAAGCAATGTTCTCATGTGTCTTAGTCCATACTATACTTATGAGTCCTAAACATGCACATATGTTATGTGTCCAATAGTGTTGTATGCCTTAAATGTATGTTTTTGTCCATCTAACCAACACATGTCCTAGAACAAATTTAAAAAATGTTTGAAAGCCCAATGCTCAAGCATCAAAAACTAGTTTTAATTTTTAACCAAGTGCAATTTACAACAAGCAATTTAAAAACATACTTAATTTTTAGATGGCATGCTTTACCTTTGGAGGGACTTTTTTCTTGTCTCTATAGTTCATGGTTTTCTATGAATTTATTTTCTCATAAAAAGATGCAACTTAATTTTCTTCCATGAAACAAATCAACTGTTGATGGCCAATTGACACATGCAACACAAGTAGAATGAAAATCACCTTACCTTTCTTGAAAAGATAATTGATCTTAGGGTCAATCACCTCCAAGGTCCCAAGAGTTGGGTCACAACTATACTGTGCAAGCTCAATGCTGATTGTGGTTTGTTTGTTCAAGGGGCCTGGTATTAGTTATGTCAATCTAGATGGTTTCTAATCTTAGAAGTCCTACTCTATTTGTCTATCAATAAAAAACAAAATATATTAGGGTTATGCAAGAAACCTGGTGGGCACATTCAACTATAATATTTATAATGAAAACTTAAATCCAATTAACCTGTAATGTTATAATTAGTTTGAAACTCTACCATTTGCCTCACAAGTGCAAGATTCAAGGAAATTTAATGAGAAATAGAAATAAACAAATATAACTACTATATTTCACATGAATGTTATTTAGATTAAATCCATAACTCACTCAAATAAGATTTATCATTAAACATCCAATATTTTACCAAACAATTAGTTATTTCATAAAATGTTTAGGCACTTTGGACACCATCCATGAGGAGACAAAATTTGAAGAAGTTGGAACCATTCTATTAGATTGAATAAGTTGCTACAACTATAGCAAAATGCTACACTGGAACTTAGTTCTCTTCAATAAATCTCTCTCTAACTTCTGAATGCAAATCTAGAATTTATGAAAAATCTAACAAGAATAAAAAAATATGGATCCTTTAAAAGCTAGACATAGGCCTTTTATAGGGTCATGGAACCCCTAATTTTCCCAAATTCAAAATATAGTTGATTGATCTAGAGACATTCATGCAATAATTATTTGTTCACTTTTTTTCATGCAGACTGACAAAACTAGAACACTTTTCTTATTTTGGATTAACCTCATGCAGATACCCTAATCAAATACATGCAGAGTATTTCCTACCTCAAAATTAGGAGCCACTTTATAATTTTAGTAGAGCTCCCATTTTACATCTCAAAGAATAAATTAAATTAAATTTAAACACAATATTTGTCTTTCCAGAAATAGAAATGAAGTTTCTAATTCAAAATTTCTATATTAGAAGTGTCTTTAGCATTCTGTCTTTGCTTGTACTCTTTAAAAGCTAATAGGCACTTGCTCAACCGATCCTCATTAGGCCCATCAAGCTAGTCTACCTTGAATTTGCATTCTTCAAAATCCCTGTATACATATTCTATTTGTGTTTTCATCATTTGGACATCCTTTTCAATGGACTTAAACTTGGCATGATTCAATTCATCCTCCATTTTCAAAATCTATGGCATGATTGAATTCATCCTCCATTTTCTTCTTGAGTCTTTCCTTTATAATATTTGTTGTAGCAAGCTTTTGGTCTTCTAATGATATTAACGCAGGACCTATGACATGCTCCACAAAATCTTTGAAATTACTTATAGCTTGGCACATGTCTTTGTGTGCTTGCAAAATCCCTATCTTATACTCCATTATCAAACATGTTTTAAATGTTATTATATTGATGCACTTACTTACAATATTTGGGTCTTCATCTCGAATAATCCTTTTAGCTTTCAATTTTGTTGTGTTCATTTTATCCAAGACTTGTACTTGAAGAAGGATTTGTTAATGTACATATTCTCTTTAGATCTCAAACCATTAATATATAAGACTATATTATTTTCCTCCTAGAAAGCTTGTTCATACCTGGTTAGCATCCTTGGTCTAAGACCTTGTTAGCTTCCTCCAAACATTGTGAAATCCATTTGTCAATAGCATTTGATCTTTTTTTCATATTATGCAGGGAGTCAACTTCTTGCTTGGTTATTAAAATTGGAGAATTAGATTAAAGGGTTTCTTGTTGATATAGAGGGGTAATAAGCTACTTGATGAAGATTTTCACTTGTTCTAACTGTAGCTTCAACTCTTCTTTAGTCTTGTTATCTTTATGCATCCTAGAAACCATTGTATCTACTGCATATCCCAAGGAAGCAATCTCCTCATCTCTTGTTTCCTTACCTAGATTAACTCTAGATCTCTGATAATCTCCCACAGTGAGGTCCCTATCATCCTTGTCAATCATGGGTGTGGCTATCTCTACAATTCGCTGCCCTAATTCATCTATTCCTATAGTGGAAAGGGTTCTTGGATTTTTTGGGGTTATACCCCTTTCCACTTGAATAGTAATGGATTGGATATCTAGTGGTTTAACCACTACCTTTTGTCTCTTTTCCAAATTGATGTTAAGCCATGTAGGAAAAGCATGATCTATCTTAGGACTTTGGTCAATTTGTTTTTATATCCTCTCCTCTTGATAAACTTCCTTCTCTAGAACCTCCGTTTTAGGAATTTGCTCTTCATGAACCTCATCTTGTTGAGGTTTTTCTATATGCTCTGTCTTTTTACCAAATACCTCTTCAAGTTTATCTTTTGCCTCTTTGCATAGGATCTCTTTAATTTTATCTTCAACAAATGTTTGTTATCCATGTGGGATATTTTGTTGAGGATCCTCTTGATGTATATCTTCTTGTTGTTGATCCTCTTCCTCCAGAATATTCTCATCTTTATCCATTTGAATCTCTTCTTTCTCCTTTCTATCTAGGGTTCTTCTTCATGGACTTCCTCTGAAAAACCCTCTTGTCTTAAAGACATTTCTTCATAAATATCCAATTGAGGTCCTTTTTCATTGGAAGACATTCCTTTAACTTCTTCCAGGTGTACTTGTCCATGTTAAACTTGGTCATCTCTTTTGTGTGTCACATTTACATCCTCATGAAAATGTATTTCTTCAATTTCCTTTTTCTTTGGAGAAGAAGAGGCATCATGAGAATGAGGTGAATTTTCCATTATCTCTATGATAGGAGAAGTCATAGGATTCTGTAAAATTTGTTCCCTCCTCTTTAATTGTTTAGACACCTCTTCTACGATATTCTCTGGCCCTTGTTGGGCTTTGTTATCCATTTCTTGTGGTGCTTGTGGAAGAGGCGAAGTAGCATATACAAGATGAGCAGGAGAGGGTGTCCTTTTTGGAGATGAAACTAGTTTTCTTCCTTCTTTGAGGGTTCCTTGACTATCTAGCTCTTGTACTAATGTAGGTTCAGGGAGTTGCCCAAGACAGACATGTGTAGGAAGAATGTACATTATGGGAGTAACTTTGAGGCCTGCCACTGCTTCTACGCTCTCTACATCATAAATGATCTTGGCCTTAAACAAGGCTTGTTGTAATTTCTCCTAAGTTATATCACTTCACATTCCCTTGGTCTTTAATTTCTTTGTATCTTTCTTACCTTTCTTGTAGACCTTGGGCTCTGAAGAAGACTCGTCTTCATTTTTTTTCTTATCTTTCTACTCTTTCCCTTTACCTAGGTGTATAATCTTGGAGTTCAACCAAGAGAGACTAAAATATTACACTCCTTTGCATATTTATTTAATAGACAAATCCTCTTTCAATGACCAATTTCAGTTTGGTAGTGGGTCATTTTCTACTCTTTGTAAATAATAGACAAGGTTAAGAATATGACCATCATCAGAAAGTTCTAAAGGGATATCCTCCCTAATCTTGAAAGCTTTCATTTGGAAAGTGGTTAGCCTATAGTAAATTTTCTTTTTGACTTCAATCTCATCTTTGAAATTAGCCCAAAAGTCCTCCAGTGTTGGTTCATGATCATACATAGACCCTAGTAATTTCTTGATTTTGCCACTTGGGTCATAGTTGGGCCTAGAGTAATAGGGCTCAAAATTTATTGAAGGCAACTCTTCATTTGATGTCTTGGAAGAAGTAATATTTGTACATGAATAAAAAACTATATGAAATTAAAATTACACCCCTAGCTTATGCTTATCTTGCAACTTCAAATATATTTCAATCATTTTCCTTGAGAATTATAATAATATTACCTTGTCACTACAAAATCTAGGCAAGAAGTAAGGTGCCCCTAACTACCCTAATATATGTTGAGCTAGAAAAATAGATAAACCAATGTCCCCGTCCTTGTATCAATTACATTACTTCTATAGACATTATTGAATTTAGATCTCCTGACAATTTCCTAATTATATTGGTATATAAGAAGGCATCATTAATCCTTTTGTAATGTTTAGAGGCTTCTTTAAATTTCAATTGAGGATAGAAATCCCATACTTTATTATACCCTACTTTTAAATTTCCATTGAGGATAGAAATCCAATACTTTATTCTACCTTGCTGCGTCTCCCATCACACCTTTTGTTTCTAAACCAGGAAAATAGGCTTGTCTTGCAAGTTAATACACTATGTAAGAAGTCATAGAAAACTTCTTGTCATTCATCATAGTAGTGAGTTGAACATGTAACTTGGCACTCACCAGCTGGGCGCCCAATTAAAGAATTGTTAATTCTTGAGAATTGCTTTGATGAACTAGAACATCCTGTGCTAGTAGATCCTTGAATCTAACTTTCCCATCGCCCTATTTAGTAATTTGATCATATCCCCTATTTTAGCTTGGATATCTAACTTGATTAGATTCTTTGGAATCTTGGTGATAGATTTCCTTTCTCTATTGATTCAGTATCTATTCAAATGCCTTGTATTATCCACTTGATGGTCTTCAAAGGCAATTTGAGACTCCTCCTTTGCTAATCTTACCAACTCTGTATGGTGGGGAAGGTCAAATATCAATCTTATCATGGCTAGTGTTATATCCAAGATAGTATTACCTTGTGCATCATAAACTTTCCTATCTCCAAAATGGTAGACTTGAGCACAAGCCAATATCAACTCTGGACATTGTACTACTGATGGAAAACCTGCTACATGTGCCAACCCTTACCCCACCAGAATCATTGCCCTTGGTGTAGGTACATCTCCAAACACATCCTGGTGAAACTACTCCAAATTCACATGTCCAAGATTTGTAACAATGATCCCCTATACTACAAAGGTGATCTTTGATGCCTTGATGACTCCCTGGAATTCATACTTCATGGTTGCTGGAATTTTGTCTAGCTTGTCAGTCATTTATTTATACCTACAATGTTATAAAAATCCACAATAAATCCTTTTATACTATTAAAATCTATTAGATTCATCAAATTTTAAGTATTCTGGCATTTTGTAGGTTATCAGGTTCCAGAAGAACATCGGAACCTAGAACTTGGTGCCGAGGTGCAAAGAAAACCTAGGATTCCAAAGAAGTACCTTAAAGGATGATTGCTTGTGGGATCAAGAATACTAGAGGGACCTAGAACCTATGGATTAATAGTGGCGATTTTCAAGACTCTGGAAGGATTTTGGTCATTATAACTTGAGTGAAAATGTCCTAAGGCTCCCCAAAAGTCTGAAAGCCCACATAAAAGGTCTTAATCATTGTATGTTGGGGAATCGAGGAAGTGGGGAAACTTGGAATATCTAGTCAATGTGCAGAGTTCTTAATAAACCTTGGACTCTACATAGACTATTTTAATGAGTTCCTAGATTTTGAAAGGATTTAGGAAATTTAAAATTTTGGACATTATAATGCAAGGCCCAAGAAACTAGAGGAATATGGAACATAGGGATTAGGTTTACAAGTGCAAGGAAACCAAAAACTTTAAATTATGAAGATTGAAAAAGCTATCTTGGGTTTTTGGGGTCGAGAAGGATCTAAGAACTTGGAACTGTTTCAAAGGTCTTGGACGAAAGGAAAAACTTGAGCAACGATTTAAGGAAAACTTAGTTCAAGGATCACCTAACTGTAGAAAAACAAAAAAAACCTAAAACTTAAAGAACCCTAGAAAACTAAAGAGTTGGGATCCAAAATAGAATCCTGATAGGAAAATAACCATGAGAAAAAACAAGAAAACATACAAGGAAGAATAAGAGAATCTAAAATGAAGTAAAGACAAGAAATGAAAAAGAAAAGATTGAAAGGCAACCTAGAAATTGACATGGGAAACAACAAATGGTACTGAAGAAGGCTAATTCCACGCTCTTCAACAATCCTCGACACTTAAATCTCCTAAGTACTTGTACAAATTCAAAGAAAATTTGACCTTTGAGTGTAGGATAGGTTTTAGGGATTACTCAGAGCTCAAAAAAATAAAAAATTGAAAGAAAAGTGAAAAAAGAGAAAGGAAATTTGAATTTATAGGGGTTTTTTAACTCCATTTGTGCAGCATTAATGTTTTCAACCTATGTAGGAAATGAGAAGTCGGAAGGACTTTGGACCTTAGAACTAGGTCCACATGTTCCTAAGTTCCCCGATATTCCAAAAGTCTTGTAAAGAAAACAAAGAAAACCAATGACGGAAAGAGAAAAACAAAGGGACTTGGAACAAAGTTCCAACATCTACTAAAGCTGTGAAAGTCCAATGTTCTGAGAAAACAAGCAAGGTGAATTTTCAAAAGAAACTCGAAAAACATGAAAATTTATGAACTTGGAACAATATTCCAAACTCCTTGAAGGCATCGAAAATCTGAACTTCTAGGAAAAAACAAGCGGGGTGGGTTTTGAAGAGAACCTGGATGTTCCAAGGTTCTTGAAAATCCTGGATCTCTAATTAAAGGCAAAAGATAAGGGACAAAGGCCCAACACTTAAAACAAACATAAAGTCAAAGATCCTAAAGGGATCAAAGACACAAAACAAAAAAAAACAAGAAATTCAAAGACCAACCATAAAAGTAAATAAGGGAAAGAAAACAAATCCCCAAAAAATTAGGGTCCCTATTTGCTAAGTAAAAAGATGGGGCATGTATGCATGACATAACAAATTGTAACTCTACTAGGGAAATGCTCCTGAGAATTTTAAAATATACAACCCTCCATAAATCCAGAATCTAGAGTTTGAATCCATTAAATACAATCAAATAGAAATAGAAACCCTATTAAAGAGAAGGTTACCACAAGCCTTGGGTGTAGCAAATTGTCATTTAATGCAAAAAAATTTATAGGAAAGTGATCTAAAAGGTCAATATCGATATCTCAACTCCATTAGCAAGGGGAAACAACTAGAAAATGAAAAGAAATATTGTGATGACAACATGGCTCTATCAATTCATTTGTAAACACTATCAAATCCATCCTTAAGATTACTCCACATATACCAGGCATATTATCATTGGAGTATCGAAGATTGGAATAAAAAAGTCTTAATTTGTTGTGCATGTACTACCATACCTATATTTTGCTAGCTATAAATCTCATAGGTAGTGGACCATGTTAGGTCCCAAAACCGCAGGTCCACAACCCTAGAGTATGCTCTCACCTTCAAGGCCAAGGGATGATTTCAAGAAGGTAGAATAGGGGCTCATCAATAGACTAAGGATGGTTAAAGGCCAATTACTGGGAGTAGGTAATCTCCCCTTCACTTTGGGCTCAACTAGACCCAGGAGGCTAGTCCTAGAGGTATTATTAATAGGGTTTTAAACCAATAGAAATAAGCAAGACTGAGCAATGACAACTATACCCAAATGTATACTTGACCCTTATGTTTTTCACTGAATCAAGACCAAGTAATTACATAATATCTCTTACAAAGTTGAAACATCTTACACATGCACTTGCAGATAACAATAATGTTTCATAAGCAATGGCAAGGTGTAGGCCTACATGACATGATTCACTAATGATTTGAGAAGTTTTAGGTTGCTTAGGGTGATTTCCTAGTTAAAATACTAAATCATGAATAGCATGCAAACTATCAACTTAACATTAAACTAATCCTGTAGTTAATAGAACATATGTTTGTAAGATGAAAAGTGTTTGATCCTTCACTAATAAGATCGATGCCTACTCCACTGGGCAACAAAGTCACAAAATGCAAGGCAAAGGAAGATACAATTGCAAAACATCAACAAAACTAGACAAGCATTCACATACAAAGCTTGAATAACATTGTATACAAAGGACATACTTAATAATCTGAGACAGAACTACAACAACCCATATGAAATGAAGAAAAGATCATCACAAAATTTTTTCAATGCATTAGATGTTGTCACACATACATCAAATCTTTATTGCATCCATACCAACAAATGTGATAAGAGACAATATATATAACTGCAATTACATATCATCTTGAATCACTACACACTCCCTTGGAGGCATCTCATTACATACAAATGCTCAATGAAAACTCTAATTTATCAATCGTATTCCCTCCTATTGCATACCCAACATCATATCCAAAAATAAATCTACTTTGACTAGCATGTAGACCGAACAAGGAGGCACAAAAATGTTTTCCACTCAAAACATGTAGTTGTAGGGGTTCAAAATGAACATTAAAGGTGTTTGAATATGCAAAGGAGTTAGGTGAGGCATTCTTGGCCATGTAGGAGGTAGGTGGGCATCTAAACACACACAATCCATAGTGCCCATGAAGAAAAACCTTAAAAAACTTGTTTAAAATATTCAAATTCCTATGTTCTAAGCTCTTTCTGAATAATGTCTGAGGTTTTGTGCCTAGTCAGAATGAAGTCAGAGGTTCTTTGGGTTCCAGGAACCACCGATGTCTTCATCTCTCTCCATCCTTTATTTTCTTTATCATCTTCGCGTTCCCATTGTTCCATCTTGTTGGCGGTTTGCCAACCATCAAGAACTCGGGAACTCCACTCTTTCTTCTACCTTCTTAAAAACTTGTCAAAACTTTAGAAATAACTGGGAAACAAGGAACAATGTTGGAGGTTCTAGGAACCACCAAAATCTTCAACCACTTTCTTTTTCATCCACTACCTAAGTCTAAGTTAGGAGTTTGGGGCCCAGAAGGAACTAAGGAACTCGTCAGAGTTTCTGGTGGTTCTGGGAACTACTGGAACTGCTGACCAATTCCTAGGAACAACTAGAGGGCCGACAAAGGCCAAACTTAGATGTTTTCATAGTTTTTTTATGACTCCAACACATGAATAAAAGTATAGAGAAGAAAAAGACCAACGTCAAGATAGAAATTACATGACCAAGACCAATAAAGGTATTGAGATGTATTGAAGAGGGAATCTTTAAACATTTATGAGGCAATTGCTACTTCATTGCCCTCTTAACCATTCATGCCTACCCATTGGAGAAGTCCACAATGTGGACATATCTGTTTAAACCTTTAGATAAGTGATCGAGGTGGGCACAAATAAAGGAGTTTTTAATGACTTTGAGTAGTGATTGCTCAAGTGATTGCTTCACGGTATCATGAGTCAAAATTATTTAAGAGTGTTGGACTTTAAGAGGAGAGTGGTTTGTTATACCACGTAGACCCTCACATCAGCATGCCCGAGCATAGAGTAGTTATAGGCTTAAATTGTGAAGAGAGTATCAACTGTTGTAGTGGAGTCTTAATGATTGTGAGACGTGGGAAATAGGGAAACGACTTATAGCTAAGTCATGAAGAATGTTTTAAGTAGAATGACTCTCATAGAGTTGGGGGCACAGTAGAGGATTGCATTCTACAAGGAAAAAGATTTTCTGGCTGTTAACTATTAGGTTGAGTGAAGAGTGAGTAATGTAGAAGGAAGAGTATCGAATAGTAGTGTAAGCTAGAGCTCACGGTGGGCGAGCACAGTCTATCAAAGGATCTTTTGAAGCTTGTCTAAAATAGGTTATTTTCCCTTACAAGATGTTTTGCATAGATTTTGCTATACTTGTTTTATATTTTAGCCTTCATTCAAATTGTGAGTCGCTGGTCTATCTAGTAAGGCTGACGTCTTCAGATTTTAAAATGGTCGAAGCTTTTATGTCAAAAATATTATGATAGCTCTAAATGTTGAATTTCGTTGTGTTAAGAGTTGTGTTATGAGTGGAAGGAATCATTATTTCTAGTTATTTTGGAAATATGGTTTAGTATGGTATCTTATCAGTATCGTAGGATAAACGTAGACATTGATATATGAAGGAAAGTCTATGTTGAGAGTATCTCTATTAATCATTATAGACATATTCTTATTTCTGTTTGTACTGCATCTCAAAGACTGCATTCAAATATATTTAAAAGCGTCTCTATTCTCTTTATCATATCGTAGACATCTTTCTGGAACAATTTAATCATTATAAATCTACACATGCATAGGGTTCATTAAATCATAAGTTATAGTTATCATGAGACTAATGTACTTGTTTTAGTCACTTGAGATTTGGAGATAACATGTGAATACTTAGAACAACTAACGATATTGTAGCTTACAATTGTGCAAAAGGCACTCGGTTATAAAAGTATGTTATGTGAAGCATTTTGATCGTAAGCTGAGTATGTCTAAAACTTTACTTTCACCAGAGAACACTTAGTTGATGTTACTCAACATACTATTTCTAGTTGATATTATAACCTATTTTTAAGGTAAAGTTTAGAATCAAAGATTTCATCTCTTTAAAGGCATTAGTTATAGTGCAATTTTTATGGCCGTTCGAATAAGGGCTAATCTTTGATTATGAGAATCGAAGACAGTTAAATCACAAAGTCTAATACATACTAAATATGTATGCATGTCTATTTAGTTTTACTTTATGTTGAGTCACATTGTGAAAAAGTCATAAAGTTAATGTGTAATCTTTTATGTGCTTATCTTATGTCTCCTTTATACCGTATGATTTTATATTAAACAAAACACATATGTCGAAAGTAGAATGTTTTGGATAACTATGGTGATAGTATTCCTATTATTAAGAACACTTAAGTTCTAGATAATAAGCTTCACCATAAGAAGTATACTTTGCTTATAATGGTTCTTCGAGGAGTGATGATTTCTCTATATCAGGTTTAGACTAGAACACTTGTATGTTTAGCTTTGTCATAACTCATTGAGTCAAAAATAGAGAAACTTAGACATGGATTTTAATTGGATAACAATTGGAATTAGTCCATTGTCTTTTGGAGTCAAACTAAACTTAGGCAAAGTTTAGATTCATATTTGAACCTTTGGTTTAGATAAATCTAAGGATATACTTGTGTAATGATCTAGACATGGCTCGAAAGATTCAAACGACCACTTAGTCAAAAGAAGACTAGAGGATAATCGTTTCTTATGATATTCTTACTTTCTAGAATAATTATGATTGTTATTCCATTGTGTTGGAATAGGATAAATAAAACCTAGAGGTTAAAGATTATTTAATGATAACTTTATGGTTATAACTCATTTTAGTTATTTTATGAGGGTAGACAATGAAGCGTCAAGAACCCTAATTATTAAATGTTCATATTTATCTTATTGAAAAGAGATTTGTTAGTCGATAATGTTTAACTTTAGGTAGAGAAACCTATTTGTTTGATTATAAGTCAACTTGAATTATAAGTCATAAGCCTCGGGTTTTACAAGTATATAAGAGGTACTATTAAAAGGTTAGTCAACCATAAAGTCTATTATACCTTTTTGGGTTACAACTTGTTTTAGCTATTTCTATTTAGATCGACAATGATAAGGCAAGTTCCTTATTTATGATTGTTAATTATATTTAGTCATAAAGGAGATTTAGCTTATGCACTTATGTTCATTCTTGGTATAAAAGAAGACCTATTTGGTTGTTTGCAAATCGACTTAAGTTTTAGGTGTCGATAAGTCATGGATCTCAGATGATGCAACGATGCAAGGAGATACCCAAGAATAGATAGTCATTCCATAAGGTCTTTGGAACAATGATGGTGTCATGAAAATCTATCTATGTCAAGAAGACTGAATTTGAGTTAAATAAAAACTCTATAGTCAAACTATAGGATGTGGTAGTATCCAAGTCGAGTTGGGGTGGTTGAACATTAGGACCACGTTCGTTGTGAACGTCTATTTATATTGAAAATTTGGCCAAAGTAATGCATATGTCTCTATGTGCATTGTCAGTTCATGATGCAGGAGCATCCAGGGTGTAAGAGCAATCTTGCATCAACAAAAAAAAAATTGTTTCTTTTCAATAAGGGCTAAATTTGGTAGGGTTACTATTTTTAGTAAGTTTGCATTTGTGCATGATTGGATACAAAATCTTACACAGACCTCCAGAATGGTGAATTGAAGCTAATGGTGAAGAAATCACTTCAATATCATTTGTCATTTGTGAGATATTAAAATTTCAAATTCCAAAAATCCTATTGAAATATTCAAAGTCAAATTTGAGGCAATTAGAGGCTCCGAATGGGCCCAAAATTTGGTGGGAAAATCCAACAGTTGGATCAAAAATTATGGCCCCGCGAAGTTGACCTATTTTTGGAGGGAGATGCAAATTTCAAAATTAAGCTGGTGGCTGCCAAAAAGAGCTATATATGACCATTTTTGGGAACCCTTGGGGTGGTAGAGTTAAGGGGGAAGGTTTAGAGTCAAGAAAAGGTAGGAAAATAGAAATCCTAGTTGATTTGGGGTTACAGAAGCCTGAAGATTCTAGTCTTGAGAGAGGGAGCTGTAATGTGTTGCAGCCTGTAGGGGATTCATCCTCTGACTATATTTGAGCTTCTGTAATGTAATGTTTTTCCCATATTAATAAAATATCATTTTATTTTCTGTGTGCAATTCCTGTTATTGTGTGTTTTATGATTTACCCCCTTCATTAGTTCACCGTATCTGGATTGCATAACCTATTGGAATGATCATACTTAGCTAGAGGGTATCTAGGGTTGTATGATTGATAGAGTTATGTAGGATACAACACTATATACTCAAATGACAAATTACCATTGGTCACCTTTGGTCTATACTCTTTGCGAAGGGTAGGGCCACTTCCTATGTGGAAGTTGTGTGGGAGACCGTCAGTCTGTGGTTGGAGGAAAAGCATTGGGAAGATCCTCTCTCTCTCTCAAGACATGTCGATGCTTGCGATAAAGATGTCATATTTCTGGATGCAGTATACCTTTGTGAATTGTGTATAATAAGACTAGGAAAAATAGTATCTATTGTAGATATTGCATTTGTAAAAGCAAAATGCCATCTTTGTATATGATATCATGTTGTTTATTTCAGAAAAGATATTAAGCAAATTGTTGTATCTTGATTTTAAAGTTAAATAAAAGAAAAACAAATTCTACCTATTTCACCTTATATGTTTATCACCTGGTAAATATCTAGGTTTAGTCTTGTTTTAGAACTTGGATGTTACAATACTGGTATTGGTCTCTCCAATCTATAAATATATCATTCCTTCCAAATGTTCCTACTTGATCTTAAGCATTTAGTCTTAAAGACTCACCAGTATTTTGAGCTCTCTATCTATTCCTTTGACTTCTAGTGCAATATGAAGGATCTTCATGTCTTGATTGATCTTGGTGATGTCTCCTTCATTCCACTGTGGATTCTTTCACATGTAAACTAGTTTCTAGGTTGATTGAGACAGAGTCGCCACTCGTTACTTATTTTATGATCTTTTCAAATTGATCTTGTTGTAACTAATTTGTAGAGTAATAAAATTGTAACTAGACTAAGACTTTCTCTAACAACAAAACCATTCTATTGGGTCCTAAAACCACAGTTCCATAACCCTAGATTATGCTCTCACCTTCGAGGCTAGGGGATGTCTTCAAGAAGGTAGAACATGGACTCATCAATAGATTAAGGATGGTTAAAATCCAATTGCTGGGAGTGGGTAATCTCCCCTTCACTTTGGGCTTAGCTAGACCTAGGAGGGTATTCCTAGAGTTATCCTTAACAAGGTTTTAAACTAATCAAAATAAACAAGACTGAACAATGACAACTATACCCAAATATCTATTTGACCCTTCTCTTTGTCACCGAGTCAAGAACGACTAACTACATAAGACCTCTTGTAAAGATGAAACAACATCTTACACATGCACTTGTAGATAAAAACAATGTTTCATACGTAATGGCAAGGTGCAGGCCTGCATGACATGATTCACTAATGATTTGAGAAATTTCAGGCTGGTTAGGATGATTCCCTGGTTAAAATACTTTTAATCATGAATAGCACGCAAACTATCAAATTAACATTAAACTAATCCTATAGTTAACAAAACATAGGTTTGTAAGATGAAAAGTGTTTGATCCTTCACTAATTGGACTGGTGCCTACTCCATTGGGAAATGGAGTCATATAATGCAAGGCAGAGGGAGATACAATTGCAGAACATCAACAGAACCAGACACCATTGGTATCTAAACACAACTTCCTCCATCTGAAATTAAATGCATATCCAACATCATATCCAAAACTAAATCTTCTTTGACCAATGTGTAGACAAAACAAGGAGGCACAAAAATATTTTCACTTGAAATAGGTAGCTACAGGGGTTCAAAACAAACATTAAAGGCACTTGAATATACAAAGGAGTTAGGTGAGGCATCCTTGGCCATGTAGGAGGTAGGTGGGCATTTGAATACACACAAGCCAAAGTGCTTGTGAAGAAAATTTTTTAAAATTATTTAAAATATTCAAATTCCTATGTTTCAAGCTCTTTTTGAATAATGTCAGAGGTTTTGTGCCTAGTTAGAACCAATTCAGAGGTTCCTAGGGTTCCATGAACTACTAGAACCACCAACAACCCTTCTTTGTCTCTTTTTCGAAGGTACCAAGCTGATATGGAACCAAGTTGAAGGTTTTGATGGTTCTGGGAACCATTAGAACCACTGACGTCATCTTCATCTCTCTTTGTCCTTCTTTCTTTGCTTTTTCATCTTCACATTCCCATTGTTCAATCTTGTCGATGGTTCATGACCATCAAGAACTTGGGAACCTTGTCAAGGGTTCCAGTGGTTCCAGGAACCACCGGAACTGCCAACGTTCCACTCTTTCTTCTACCTAATGGAAAACTTGTCAAAACTTTGTAAGCAACCAAGAAACAAGGAACAATGTTAGAGGTTCTGATGGTTCCAGGAACATATGGAATCTTTAACCACTTTCTTTTTGTCCACTACCTAAGTCTAAGTCAAGAGTTCAAGACCCAGAAGGAACTAAGGAACACGTCAGAGATTCTGAGAACTATTGAAATCGTTGGCTAGTTCCTAGGAACAACCAGAGGGCTGACAAAGGCCAAACTTATATGTTTTCTTGATATTTTTGATGACTCCAACACATGAATAAAGGCATAGAGAAGAAAAAGACCAACACCAAGATAGAAAAGACAAAGTATACGCACTTGGAATCTCTTAGATCAAATATAAATGGTGGGCTATACTGAGCAACTGGAAACATAGGGTGAGGCCAAACTAAAGATTTTTATGTAAATTTTATAGGAATGCATATCAGGGCCTCAACACACTATCTTTATCATAGGCCATTTCAACCATATTAAAATCTTTTCACAACACTCAATTAGTGGCAAGAATTGAATCAATGATCCATCTCCAAAGGGAAAATCTTTCAACAACATCATTACAAGCATAAACATTAATAACTCCAAATGAATAATTATAAATTTTTAAAAGGGCCCATAAAGTTATATTGGTGGGGTCACATCTCTTGTTATCTAATTTAGTTGCTATTTAAGAAGAAGGAAGTTGAAAACACCACCATGACCACATCATGATTGCTACACAAAAAATGACTTCCTAACCATATTACAAGACAAATGGTAGAGAGAAAAAAACCAAAATTTTTCACTTCTTGCAAATAAAGAATGTCTAAACCTAGAAACCTTTGTTGAGTGTCTTGTACAAAATATTTTCTTATGAGGTTTGTTAAACCTCAAACATAATAGGAGACAAAATTCATTGGCAAGAGTCAAGAGTCATGTCCTCACTATCCAACTCCTCACAAGTTGTGTAACTATTTTGCAAGAACTCATCCTTTGGAAGGGTATTGAAACTACTAGTTGAATCACTAGTGGATCATGCCTTCTTTTATATGATGTACTCGACCTCTTGCAAATGCCTAGACAAACTATGAGGACGTTGTTGAACCACTAGGGGAGGAGAGGATAGAGAACAAATAATAAATTCTAACTAAGAAAGATACCATAGAGGTTAGAAGCAACATTTTGGTGAACTTGGGTTTATTTGCCTCATTAGATGACTTGTCGTGTGAGGGAACAATAGCTTTTCTTATTTCTTAAGGTTTTGATATAGTACCACCTTGAGGATTTTAGGTGGTTGACCACCATTGCTAGAGTTTTGGTTATTTTTATGAGTCACTATTGTTGACCAACCCTCCTCTTTTCTAAAAGAAATGACATCAATAGTAAGACAAGGAGTAGTATTTGCACAAGAAGTAATAAGAGGCAATCTTTAATCTTATGGTTAGAAGATTGGCACTTGAAACAAGTGTTAGGCAAGTTGAGATAAAAACACGTTGCACATCTCATTTATTCAATTTGAATGTCAACAGTCTCCTTCAAATCTTTAAAAAGATCAATTTCAATATAAAGACATTTTGCAAATGAGCCAAGAAAAAAATTATCCAGCTCAACACAAATGACATCACCTAGTGAGCCCACTATTTTGGTCAAGAAATTCTAGCATAGCAAAAGCAGCCCAAAAAAATCCATCCATACAAGGACACAAAGAGCTCTCTCCTCATAGACTACAAAGTCTTGG
Organism: Cunninghamia lanceolata; assembly: GCA_027924645.1. Lineage (NCBI taxonomy): Eukaryota > Viridiplantae > Streptophyta > Pinopsida > Cupressales > Cupressaceae > Cunninghamia > Cunninghamia lanceolata. The sequence goes on along the minus strand of BSBN01000391.1, from coordinate 37,375,107 downwards.
GTCTAGGGTGTGAAAACAAGAAAGACACATGGACAAACTAGGGACCATGTTTAAGGATGGCCTCTACATGGCTAGGTTGAATAAAGTAAAAAAGAAAAAAACCCCTTTGTGAGGTTTTGAATAGCATCAGGGTGGACCTTATGTAAGACCCGAGCATTGGTCATCCATTCTTTAAGAATACTTTCAGGGGGAACCCTCCCAACAAAATAACATATTAAGGTAAAGTTTTCAAACCATCGACAAGCACTATCAACTTTTAAAATGGGAAGAACCAAATCTGGAGTTGTTTCAGATGACATACTTCATGAAAGATCTTAGGAATGAGCTTCCTGAGTTGCTTTAGTAGTTAAGACATCCACATGCGCCATCAAACTTTTAACACCAACAACAACTGGTGGATTGATAAAGTTTAAGGTCATTTAAAGACAACAAGAATGCTTGCAAGCATGGCAAGTGAAAAGGTCCCACAATAAATAAGAAAAACAATGCAATCTCCTACTTCGAAAAGCAATATAACATCATAAGGGACAAAAAAGAACACAAACAAAACCCCAAATTAATACATTTTAAAATTTTGTTAGAATTAAACATTAGTTTATATACATTTTGTTATAAAAGATTTGAAAAAGAAAAAGAAAAAGAAAATAACTAATGTAAGAAGAAAGTATATTTTCATGGATATAATTCATTTTGTATGTGTTACATTTTAATTGTGTAGGGGAAAAGACTCAATACCTGAGATAGTTCCAATGGCTGAGATAGTTCCAATCGCTCAGATAGTTCCAATGGTTGAGATAGTGTTTGTGCATTTAAGGCCCAATATTTTTAAAAGTTTAGCACTACTAGTTGTAACTTTAAAGTTGTTAGTGTTGACTATAAGTACTAATAATTGAATGAAATGTGCCCTTTAGATCTAAAAAGCAACCAATCATGTGATGCCACATCGGCACACCAACAAAACATGACTTAATGCACACCCATTGGTCCACCCTTTTTTGGGGAACTATTTGACACTTCAACAAAAAACAAGCTGATGTGGCATCATATTTGATGATGTGGCCCTGAAACCTTTGTTATAAGCAAGGGCCTTGCCAAGTTAGCTACAGTAAAAATTTTGGAGTGATTCCAAATTACCAAGTATGATTTTGAGAGGCGTGAAGTTAGGGTGCTCAACTACCCAATCCTCTCCCCTAGATTTTTTACATTGCAACAATAATTTTTTAATAAAAATAATATACAACAGTATTTTGTTTAAAAAAAACAGAGCACACACACCTCCCATCTCCTACAAATTCCTTAGTAATTATAAAACCAGTTCATCATCTAAATAAAAGGAATGCTCCCTTACCCAATTAAAAAACGTAAGAACTGGAATGACATCTGTTACGTACCTTCACATCTGTAAAATGCATTTTCAACTCCATGTGAACTGGGTTCTCCTTCCTCAGATCGTCGTTGTTCCTTGGTTTGAAATCATGAAATTGAGCAACTGGGGAACCATCTGAGGGATGATAAATGCTTTCCGGGAATATTTTAGCCTATATTTGAAAGAAGATTACCAATTTTAGAAAACTCAACCAACAGACGGAGCCCTTAGAAACAGGGCATTGTGATTCTCATCATAAGAATCCCCACGGTAGAAGCAAAACAAAATCAATCAGCAGAAGCATAAACTTATTAACGATCTAAACAGATATGGAACTGTAGTTACCCCTGATGCAGTAGAATGGATGATTAGAGGAAGCTGAAAGAAATCAGGGCCTAAGGAATGTGCAGAGCCAAGATTCTGTCTGTCAGTTGAACTGATCCAAGAATTTGGATGCTAGTTGGCCCATTGCTCCAAGTGCGTGCATTTCTTTCGACAAACAGAAGAGCAGACAGAAGACCAAACCATCCAGATCCAGATCTTAGCGAGAAAAGCTTGTTTTTCCGACATCAATGTGCAGACCTTAATTCGGATCTCGTGAGATTCCACTCCGAAGGGTTTACCTGTAGATATGTGAGGCCGTTCTACCACAAAACCAGAATGAGTTTATTGCTCTTTTCAATAGTTAATAGCAAGTGTTGAACTTTCAAAAACCATTAATAACTAATAAATAATGTTTACCATAGGTACATGTAGAGACCAAAAAAAGAAGAAGAAAGAGAAGTGTTTTGACACACATTATTCTTTTTAGTACTCTTCTTTGATAGCATGGTTTATGACTTTTTTGATTGATTTTAGTTGTTTTTCGCATTCCAAATCGTACACCTTATCCACTTTTGGACTCATTTCATTGTCGCATTATAATACCTTCTAGTTTTGATCACCTACATGGACAAAAGTCCTTATGCTCACATCCTCGTGGACGAAAGTGTGCTCAATAGTGTCCCTAGTGTTTGAATTTCACTTTTCCTAAGTGATTATTTTTCTTCCAAAGCCTTAGTTTTATAGGGGAAAGGACTTAGTAGCCGTCTATGTATCAATAGCCGCCATGATGCGGTGCATCTTACCCTCCAATTATATCTACGGAAAGAACCAATATATGTACATATATTACTAAAAATTTAATAAGGAACCAATACATGTGCACATATACATGTATAATAATGCACTTCACATTCACATCAAAGAAACAACCAATCATATGGTGACACATAAGGTAATAATAAAGCGATCGATAATAAGTGCCTTGATACACATGTTTCGGTCCAACTATTTTTTTGGGTGTTTTTGGACAACTCGATGAAGATGTAGTTGATTAGGCTACACCGTTGATACCCAGAACCCCAAACAATAGATTCAAGCTCTTAAGTCACATATGAAGAAACCCAAAAGTTTTTGTCAAAATCTGATGTACGTTTAGGAGCTTAGGATGCACAAAGTTAGGGTGGGTAGTGATGAGACTAGAAATGTCTCATATAAATTCATCTATATTATCTCTTAAAATCAGTATTAAAAGTGGATTTAAATGTAGTTTTACGAACTATTAGCTTATTTAAAATAGAATATAGGATATATATTGGTTTATTTCTTAGAAGTCTATTGCAATTTAATTGCTAACATTTTCTAATGTTTATTGAAAAAAATAGAATACAATATGTTTTAAAATGATGCAAAATTAGTCTCGAAGTATTCCAACATCTTTCACCCAACTTTAAAGCATTCTAAAATCACTTCCGAAGCCAACTTAGAAAGTATCCCAGTTTGATTTTAGCCAAAAGTGTTTCAACTCATTTGGCTTAAAACCACGGATTTGATATTCTCTCAACCTTTTATTTTCTAAAAAGTTGAAGATAAATTGTTTTGGAAAAATAATAAAAGTAGCAAAAATAAAACATTTTTTTCCCTTAAAAGGATGTGGATGTGTTGTCACTATGTAATGAGGGAATAAAGGATGTTGTTCCTTTAGCATAGGATTAGTAGAGAGAATAAAGGAATTTGTTTTCTTTAGCATAAGAGTAGGAGAGATATGTGTAGAGAATAAAGAGAGTTGTTCCTTTATCATAGGAATGTGAAAGACAAGTCTACTTATCCTTTCCACTAGTTTAGAGAGTTGGCTGAAGATCTTCAATATATAAATAAACCACTCAACTCTAAAGAAATGAGAGTTTTTATTTTGGCAAATTTTTAGAATAAGAAAGCTACAACAGTTTTAGAAATAATTTGTAATATTTTGTTGAAGAAATAAGATATATGGAGCATTGAGTACAAAGTTGGGTGAATGATCTTGGTCCAATTCTAAGGGAGGAGCAAGCTGCTCATCCCAAGGTAGAGGACAACATTTGGTACTTATTTGACTGTTTGTATTATTTTAGTTGTATGAATTTCTATTTATTTTAAATGTATTAAATTATATTTTAGTGCAAGAGCTATTTTATTTTTGTATTTTTAATTCATGGAAACATGTTTTAATTTTACAATTTTAATTTATGCAAGTGTGTTTAAATTTTGCATGTGTGATTTCATTAGATTTAATTTTTTTCTATTTTTGTTAGAAAGAACTGTTTGCCAAAAAATTATTAAGTTCCTAATGCATACAACCTTTGAACACCACCCCAAATTGATAAATTAAATGAAGAGGATTGCAATGATCCTCATCAGGTAGGTACTAGGTCCTTTCCCCTACTATGCTTATTGTCTATAGCATGTTTATAGCGATGGTTGAACTTTCAAAAACCATTAATAAATAATTAATATCTTAAAGTGAGTTTATGGCTCTTTATCACATCCAACCCCAAACTAGCTAATATATAATGTTTATTATAGGTACACGTAGAGATGGAAAGTGTTTTGACACTTTTTATTCTTTTTACCACTCTTCTTTTATAGCATGGTTCATGATTTTTTTCATAGACTTTAGTTGTTTTCCACCTCCAAATCATACACCTTATCGACTTTTGGACTCATTTCATTCTCGCATTGTGAAACCTTCTAGTTTTGATCACCTTTGACATGGACAAGTTAGTCCCTATTCTCACATCCTCTTGGACAAAAGTGTGCTTAATAGTGTCCCTAGTGTTTGAATTTTACTTTTCCTACCTAAGTGATCGTTCCTCTTCCAAAGCCTAGCCCTAATTCATCTATAATGATTAGAAGCAGATAGATTTATAAAAGGAGATTCTATAGAAAATAGGGAGATCTTCTAGGCTCCAAGAAGGAGCACTTGGATGCCTTACTCCACACACTCCAACAAGTTGCCATGAACATCTAAAACCAACAAAACCTCCATTAGAGACTTTCATCTACTGCACATGTCACCACCTCTCACATAAACACCTAGTGTTGTACGCTTCAAGCTTCAATAATTAAAATTGTTACCTAAGATCTAATTGGGGCAGAACCCTGAAATAGCTCCTTGACACCTTATTTTCCCCCATAAAAGGGTTGAAACTTTGCAACAATATTTTGTAGAGTACATGAATGCTTACGAATGGAAAATAGTGCACTAGATAGAATAGAAGCATGCACATTGAGTCAAGAGTGTTTTAGACATGACATCACTAACTATTGCTAGAATTAGAGGCTTTTAGAATGTGTTTTCAATAGTCCAAATCATACCCCTTATCCACTTGTTGACCATTGCACACTTGTTGACCATTGTATTCCCACACTACTACATCTCCCAATTCTAATCACCCTCTAACATGGACAAGTTAGTGCCTACACTAGCTTTTGTCTAAATCAACAATTTTCAGTGGCAATTCTTTGCCAACTGATGAATAGTTCATATCCACTAATTCAAATTTGATGAATATATTGCAACTGACAAGGGGCCAATCACCCAAATTTTACAAATTATTGGTCAAATGTATTTTAATTTGCCACCAATTTATTTATGAGGCATTTATAATTAATATTTTTGCCACAATAACCTATGTGTTTCTAATGAGGAATCACCTAGAATTTTGGAGGCATGTTTTAATTTATCAATAAATTTGCCAATAGTATTAAAAGTTCACTGTGTATGAGGACCTTTACAAATACCATTATAACTCCATGCTAATCCTAGGGCCATAATCACCTTGAAAATTATAACATATGTTTTTTTTATCATGGTCTGATTTGCCCAACATTTATATGGACCATTTTACAATCACACAGGATTCACCAAATTTTTACTCTACCATTTTACAGTCACGTGGGATGAATGCTAAATATGGATTGATATAAATACAACTAAAACTTTGAATTAATCTTTTACACATTGTATTCTACTTTGAGCTCTTGATTTGGATCATAGATAATTTACAACTATAGGCATCAATGAGATAGTGAAAGGAAAGTGATAATTTCTTTATTGTTTATAATATAAGATCCCTCATGTTTATTTATCTCTTTGCCAGTTTTTTTTCATTGTTATAGATGATATTGAGTAGGGAGACATCCAGGCCCTAGGGATCTACATTTTATAATTCCTTCTTGTTGATTTTGTTTGTTTACTATTTAGTTTCATTGTTACATAATATAGATGATACAAAAAAATGACAAAATCTTTACAATGAAATTGTTGAGTTTCATACTTATTCTTTCATTGTCCCATATATTTGTACCATCACTATCTATGATCTCTTCCATAAATAGTCTAACAAAGATTTTTTTACTATTCAAAACCATTGTATTTAGTTTATCTATTGCATTATGTGTTGTGTCATTTTACTAAAATTGCACAAATCCATGTCCTTTAGATTAGTGTTGATTCTTCGATGATGAGTTGTTAGCTTAAACAAAAGGACATTTTTTGTACTTTTTAATTCGTGAGAAATATTGAGTAGGAACAAATTTTATGAAAGTGGTAAAGGGAGCTCATCAAAACACATAAGAATAATGTCATACTTTGGCAATGTTTGTGGTCCATCAGATCAAATTACAACATCAGGATTTGTACCATCTATTAATGAACAAGGTAATACCTTAAAGGAAGATTGGAATGAGTTAGATGATAATGCCATATAGATGATGTTCTAGAGAAGACCCAAGGTAGTAGGAATGATAATATCAATAAATCAACCTCAACAAGTGATAATGAAAATGTAAATCATACATGGAAGGGAAAAAGAAAAGTTTAATAAAAATGGGGTTTGATGGGATTTGACAAGGAATCTTTAGATTGACTGGGTGTCAAAGTACCCATTCATTGAACCAATGGAGAATGTAAACAAAGATGAACATCCCATAGAATGCAAGTGTAAGATTTGTAGTTGGAAATATGGCAGGGAAAAGAAGTTGTAGCTAAAACTTGACACCATAAAAAAAACATATTAGTTAGTTTATGAAAAACAAATCATAGGCAAAAAAGAAAAATCAGTGATAAAATGAAAAAAAAAAGAGTAATGTATTCAGTTAAGCATGCCCTAGAATATGATGTGCATATAGAAAGAAAGGCAAATCTTGTTATGTGTGGAGGTTTAATTGAAGCTCAATTTGGAAAGATGACGGGAGAAACACAAATGACAAAAACTATTTATTTGAGTGTTTTTTCATATTTTGACTAGAGGGCATTCTATGATAAACTACCTAGAATATAATACTTTATTATCTTTTCTAGGCATTCCTAACTTTTCTAACATACATTGGTCAATAAATAGTGAATGGTAATGGGCAAGTTGTCTTGCTAAAGTGGAAAAACATGATGTACAAAAAAATGAGGGAGTCAACTTTTATTGCATTATCGTTAGATGAAGTTAGAATAGTAGATAATACAAGTTCTTGGGTATGTATGCATGTGTATACTATAGAAATTCATGTTTGTCAACCTCATCTACTCTCTATTCATAAAATGAAGGAGAATGCAACATCACAAATCTATTTGAACTAGTCAAGAAATTTTTGAATGAGATTAGAGACATGGATGACTACACAATTGCCAAAAAGCTGGTGTGTGTAGGGGTAGATGGAGCTTTAGTAATGCAAGGTCATAGGAATGGTCTTTGCATAAAACTACAAACTTCTTTTCACCGTACTTAATTATCATTCACTGTTTGAACCACAAAATTGATTTTAGCATTACAAATTATGAGCAAGTTTTTTGTAGTATCAAAAGTTGAAGATCTAGTCCATGAGCTCCACTCATACTTCTACCAAAGTCCCAAATTTGTTTTAGAATTTCAACATTTTTCTAAGGGAATAACCATAGGAAACAAGCTTCTTAAGAATGTTGATACTAGATATATCTTCTTGCATGTACCAACACAATTTTTTTTCAAACTATCAATCCTTGGAGTAATGTACAAACATTGCTTCATAGTAGATAAAGATCCTAACCTCTTATATCGGTTAAGTGATATAGAGACACTTCTAAATTTATTTTGTATTCTTCTCATGCTAGAGGAAATAAAAATTCTTGTCAAAAAACCCCAAGAAAGAACTATGTATATTTTAGAATGTACTAAGCTATGTAAAATTATATGTATGGCCCTTGATAATCTATATCTATTAGAGTGGTCATTCATAAGTCCAAAATTTAGTAGTTAGGACTTGGTGACAAATGTGAATAGTATTGTTGTCACCTGAATTTGCACCATGTTGACCACTTAGCCAATCTTTACTTTTTTCCTCTTTATCATCCAGAAAACTCTCCTTCGCGAACTATTATTGTGTTGTTTTTCCCTCTTTAATCGATGAAGTTTCCATTTGGTGAACCATCACCTTTGTCTTTGTTCCTTGTCAGCCCCTTAGTTGGCAAATCACCTTATTGGTGAATCCTAGGAATCACGAACTTGTTGGCAAGTTTGCCATTTCGTGAACTTACCGACCAAGCGATCAACTTCCCTTTCCTTAGTCTTTGGCTAGCTATCATCTTTCCTGCAACTTCTTCCTTCCTCTTTACCTCTTTAGTCAGTGATTTTTCTGATCAGAAAACTTGTCGATCCATGAACCATTTGGTTCTCCAACCCTTCCTTTTGTTGCCTTCATCCCCTTGTCCTACTCCTTCTTTCCTTAGTCGTTGATTTCATCGATCGATGAACTGTAAGTTTGCCAAACTTAAAATTTACCAACTAAGACAAACTTGTCTTCCTTTGGCCTTTCTGTTGGAGCTTCTTCCTTTGTCGCCAAACTGGCCGATCGGCGAACTTAAGGTTAGCCAAACCTAAAATTTGTTGATAAAGGCAAAAGATAGAGGCAAAACACTAAGAATTTTTTGGGATTTTGAAAGGGGGCTTCTTCCATGTAGGCCTTCTCAGATCGGATATTTCTAGTGGAAGAAGATGGGATTTTTTTGGCTATTTGGGCCTAGGCAAAATATGACAACATTTTGGTGACTATGTAGGGGTGTTTTCCTACTAAACACAGGGATCCGGTGGCCTTATCAATCCATTGGGCATAGAGTCAAAAAGGACACTGTAGAAAACTAAAATAAGGGGTTGGCCAGACCAACACAAAACTAAGCATGCCTCTAGACCACAAAACAAACAAAGCAAACAAGCTCTGAATGAGGATGCTACCTATGCAAGAGCACTTAGAGGAAGGAAAACTAAAACAAAAACAAAACTAACCTAAACCTAAACTAACAACTAGAAAACTAACTTAAGCAAAGCCATTAATTGGTTCTTCAAAATAACTGCCCTTTCTCAACAATTTACAATGCTTTCCCATCTTATGGATAGCTAACATGAGGTGGGGAAGGGATGGGTTTTCTACAAACTGACAAAACACTTCCCCAAGAATGGGAAAAAACTCACTTACCCACTTGAACTTATTATTGATGCAACTATCTAAAAGTGGATAAATGGGTTAATCTAGCCCTTCTTGATGTTCAACCTCATGCTTTGAAGTAAGCATGATAGGTGGTGACTCATCATGATCTATCTCTAGCTAGGCTAGATGTTTGATAGGACATCCCCTTGAAATGACATGCAAATCAACAGAGTTGATCTTATGCCTCTGCTCTGACTCGGTCATCATTCTGTTGATGGTCTGAATGCTCTAGCTACTGTGGCCCAACTGGAAAAATGGTTGCCTCCACCAAGAAGCTGATATCCCCGCTGGATAATCAAGAACAAATCTTTAATTTGTTCTTTCCCATGCTCATCTCCACATCGTTATCTTCTATGAAAAATGGGAGCTCCTCAAACATACCTGTGCTATCAATTTATGTATTTCCCACTATAGAGCTATTTGTATGCTCCTTTTCATGAGATGAAACCTCACTGTTACGCTTGGCCTGAACCTACAAAAATTTTCCATCATTTTCAATGTCCTTATGTTACTCCATGATTGCAGCTAATGTTGGCATTTGGGTGCCTTCTTCGTCTTCAATGTAGTTGGGTAGCTCCTGAAATAAGGTGGCACCAACAACCTATTTTGAAGCAATTGTTAGATGCACAGGACAACTGAGAGGGGGGTGAATCAGTTGTACATTAAACCCTCAATACTATTCCACATCCTTATCGAACTCTTATTATGCATTAGCAAAATCTAAACATGTGAAACATCAATGCAACCACATCAAACACATAAGAACACCAGATTTACATGGAAAACCCAAGAAGGGAAAAACCATGGTGAGGATTAGCTCACATATATATGAATAGCAACACCAAAAACAAATAGACTCACTGCCAAGGGCTCACTGCCCATAAGAAAGGCTCACTCCCAGAAGGACTCACTATCCAGAAGAGAGAAGAATAGAAGAGGACTGTTACAAAGAGATTCACTATCTCAAGGCAACATGAGAAATCCACCATTGCAACTTTATGCCATTTGCAACCTTCGGCTCACTACCTCTAGCAACTTCAAGCAAATTGAAATGTAGACACCTTCTACTCACTGCATCTGGGAGTCATAATCATTTAAGCTCACACTCAATTAACCACCCTTGATTCACATGCACATCATCTTCTCTGCCCCACTCCACTCAACCTTCACCTTTCATTTATACCATCCATGACATAAACAATCTCAATTAGGTCAGCCTTAATGAAGCATGTACACCTCAAACGTGCAACATTGAAATAGGTTGGCACTAAACACTTCCATAGTGGAAAGAAGTGAAAGTGGACCACGCCAAGGGTTAACTAGGACCCAAATCTGTATCACCATGCTGCTCATCACATCCACAATCCACATGGTACCTCTACAAATAGCTCTAGTATACCAGCTCGGCCAAACTTGAACTATCACAATAAGCAATCACATACATGCCTCTCCAAGTCCAAAAACATCATGCAGACCATAGAGAAACACTCCACAACATCCACACATCTTTCTAGAATATTCCAGCAACATCAGAATCTTTTGTAACACTACTACAACCACCTAAAATAAAAAATGCCTTCAATTTGCACATCAGGATGCACTACTACTAAACTCCAACACAAGAAACTTCAAGGAAAAGTAGATACAGACAATATAAGCATGTTCCCAGATCTGTAAGACAAGAAACCTCAATGCAAAGAAATGTGGAACAATCTCATTTCTCCCAGACAACCTTCTTCACAGGAAAACACTCTATCAAACACATATTCCACTGCTGGACATTCCAGAACCTGAAACTCTAGATATAACACCTCTGAACACCTCTAATCATCACTTCCAAACTACACAAGCTTATCTTCAACCATGAAGAAATGTGGAGCACAACACTGAACATACCTCTGTCACATTGCACACTTTTTTATTCAAATTTTCTCAAGAGCACTTGGAAACCAAGTGAACCATCTACTAGAGGTTGACATCAATGACAACACCAGAAAGCTTCCAACAAACACCCCCTTTGTCATTGATGGCAACACCAACTCTCTGAAAAACTATCAACAACAAAATAAACCAACAGCAACTCTACAACCAATAATACTCCCCCTGACTGGAGCAACTCTTACTCTTTACACTCTTTACCTTTGCTTCACATACTTTTTCTCCCCCTCCCTAAGGAGTTCTTTATTCTCTTATAAACACACTTTCCTACACTATGGTTTTTCAACCACTCTAACTCTCTCCCCCTTTGACATCTATGGTAAAGGGCACCATTTGCAACACCAGCAAGCACCTGCTTTCTCTCTACTACTCTCACTTTTTTGCATTGTCCCCCTTAGGGGCATAAAATATGCTCCATCTAACTGCACTAGCCAGCAGAACCACTACCTACTCCCTCTAAGAGGTAGTTTTCAACATCAATCCAGTACTAATAATGTATCTTGAAATGCTTTCTGGACAGATGCACACACTTATTCATCTAATTAAAGTAAGGAGGGGCAATAACCCCTAACTTCTGCCAGAGATACTCAAAAGTATCCTTAGGAAGAGCATTTGTAAAAATATCTACAATTTGATCCTTAGTGAGCACATACTCCAATTTCACCTCATTCTCTGCAACCTTCTCTCTTAGGAAGTGATACTAGATTGACATATTCTTTGTTCTTGAATGCATTACAAGATTCTTTAAAATATTGATAACACTTGTATTATCACATAAAATAGGAATAGGTTCATCATATGATACTTTGATATCCTTCAATGTCTGCTTCATCCACAACACCTGTGTGCAGCAAGATGCTGCTGCAATGTACTCCACCTCTGCAGTAGACAATGACACTGAATCATGCACAACCATGAGACTAGTCTTCTTCCAAGAAGGAAAGCGCCACCACTTGTACTTCTTCTATCATCTACACATCCTACCCAATCTACATTTGTATATGCACTGAAAGAGAAATTAGTATCTTTAGGATACCATAAACCAAGATCCAAAGTGCCTTTCAAGTATCTAAATATCCTTTTTACTACTATAACATGTGATTCTCTGGGATCTGCTTGAAATTTGGCCACAAGACAAACTAAATGCATGATATCTAGTCTAGTAGCAGTTAGGTATAATAGTCCACCAATCATTGATCTATACTTGATCGAATCAGCCTTAGGAGATTCATCATTTTTGCTCAACTTACAACCAATCAATAAGGGAGTACATACCAGTTTCGAGTCTTCCATTAAAAACTTCTTCAACATTTCCTTAACATACTTTGACTGTGAAATGAAAATACCTTTTTTTGATTAACTGATTTGTAATCCAAGAAAGAAATTCATTTCCCCACACATTGACATTTCAAATTCTTTCTATATCTCTTCTGCAAATCTCTTGCACATACTTTCATTTCCTCCAAAGATTATATTATCAACATATACCTCCACAACCAGGAATTGATCTTCTTCAAAAGTACAAATTGCTATTTGCAGTGCCCTTTTTGAATTTCCTTTCTGTAATAGGTATCTATCCAATCTTGCATACCAAGCTCTTGGAGCTTGTTTGAGTCCATAGAATGCCTTTTTCAATTTGTAGACCATATTTGGATCATATGATAACTTAAAGCCTTCCGATTGTTCAATGTATACCTCTTCTTCCAACTCTTCATTCAAGAATGCAGATTTCACATCCATCTGATAAACTTTGAAGTCCTTATGAGCTGCAAAGGCCAAGAACGTTCTAATGGCCTCCATTCTTGCCACCAAAGTATATGTTTCTTCAAAATCTATTCCTTCTAATTTTGAGTAGCCTTTACACACAAGTCTAGCCTTATTTCTAACTACTTCTCTATTCTCATTCAATTTATTTTGGAACACCCATTTAGTTCCTATCACATTTTTGTCTACTAGTCTGGGGACAATTTTCCAAGTTTGATTCTTCTCTATCTGCATCAATTCTTCTTCCATAGCTTTGATCCAGTGTTCATCTTTGCATGCTTCAGTCACTATTTTGGGTTCTATTTTAGACAATAAGCACAACTTTACCTATTCATCTTCCACAACAATTTTTTTTCTTTTTAATACACCTTTGTTCTTATCTCCAATGATTTGATCTTTAGAATGATCCTTCTGCACATACCTGGGAGTCTTAGGAATCTTTTCTAGACATCTTCTTCATCAACTTGCATCTCCTTTTCCTTTTCTTCTTCTCTTTATTCTTCTCTAAAAGGAAGCTCATCAAATTCATATTCTTCTATCAGCACTGAGCTTTGATGTGGTTCTTCATCCACTTTGACATTTGCACTTTCAACTAACTTCTTTAGCCTTTTGTTGTAGCATCTATAAGCCTCGCTCTTTGTAGAATATTCCAAGAAGATTCCTTCATCTGATCTTGTATCAAACTTTCCCAGGTTTTCTTTATCTCTCCTAATGTAGTACTTGCATCCAAACACTCTAAAATATATTACAGTAGGAGTTCTTCCATACCATAGTTCATATGGAGTCTTTGAACTATTGACCCTTGCTTGCACTCTGTTTTATATGTAGACTGTAGTATGAATATATTCTCTCCAATAGATATCCGATAGTTTTTCTTCTTTCAACATTGTCCTTGTTGCTTCCTGAACTATCCTATTCTTTCTTTCCACAACTCCATTCTACTAAGGAGTCCTAGGGGCTAACAAATGCCTCTTTATTCCATGATCTTCACAAAAATAGTTAAACTCATTGGAGGTGAAATTACCACCTCTGTCAGACCTCAAGCACTTGATTTTCAAATCTATTTCATTTTCAACCATAACTTTAAATGCTTTAAACTTATTTAGATCTTCTAATTTTTCTTTGAGAAAGGTTACCCAAATCATTCTAGAGATATCATCAATTAACAACGTGAAATACCTATCACCTTGAAAGCTTCCTATTCTTGTATGTCCACACAGATCTGTATGTACCAACTCCAAGGGTCATGTGGTAGAATAAATTCTTTGATTTTGAAATTCTTTCTTGTTTGCTTCCCAATCTAACATTCCTTGCAAATTGCATTGATAGGCTTTGTAATTCTTGGCAGATCTCTCACAGCTTGAGTAGAGCTGATCCTCACTAGGCTATCAAAAATGATGTGACACATTCTTCTATGCCATAGCTAGCTTTCAATGATTTGAGTCATAAAACACATACCATTAGCACCTTTGAGCTGATATAGATTTCCTTTTGTCTTTGTTCCTCTAGCAACCAGAGTTTCAAAGTTTTCTTTTCTGATTTCACAGCCACCATATTGAAACACAAGGTTATATCCTTTTCTACACATTTGTCCTACACTTAGAGGATTATGCCAGAGACCCTTGACATAGAGAACATCATCTGTATTGTGCTTGCCATCAAAACTAATTGAACCTTTTCCACATATTTTAGCAAATGTATCATCTCCAAATTTAACAAAACCACCATCAAACTTCTCAAGCTTAATAAACTTATTATTATCACCTGTCATATGATTTGAACATCCACTATCAATTATCCAGTAGTTTTCCTCTTCTCTTGGATGAAAAGTAGTTACCAAAGCTCCTTTGATGTTGTGCCCTATTTCTAGAGAAATTTCCTTCATACATCTTTCAGGGTTAGTAGAATTAGTTCCAACATTCAAAGCCATAAACAAACATTCATCACTTTCATTATCCAGATAGTCAGACTCATCATCAGATATGCTAGCATCTTCTTTAACATAATAACTCCTCTTGATTAATTTACCTTTGTTATCCTTGTATTTGTCATTTGAAATTTTGACCAGAAATTTTGAAGCATAATGACCTGTCTTTCCATAGCTGAAACATTTGAAGGGTAACTTACCTCTATATTTTCCAAAGCTCTTTTTCAATCTACTTACAAAATTTTCTTCCACTTCATCAAAATCATCTGGATCTGACTCATCATTATTTTCTATCTTGCTAACCTTAAAAGCAGTCTCTTTTCTTGAATCATCTTGACCAAACTCTCTCAAGTCAAAAGTAGTTAAAGTACCAAATAGTTGATCTCTAGTATAATTATCCGAATCTTAAACTTCTTCAATAGTAGAAACTTTAGCACTATAAGATTTTGGAAGAGTTCTTAGTATCTTCTTTACCACTTCACTTTCCTCCAACTTTAAACCAAGACCATTGATGGAATTGACAACTTCATCCATTCTCTGCATGTAGCTTGTAATATTTTCATCTTCTGACATCTTTATGGTTTCAAACTTGGTCTTCAAATTTTGCATCTTTGCTTGCTTGACCTTGGCATCTCCTTCATAGATACTCTCTAGCTTATTCCAGATCTCATGAGCAATTTTGTAGCTCATTACCTTCACTAATTCTAAATCAGAAAGGCTATTTAGAAGAGCACTCCTTGTCTTGCCATTGTTCCCATAGTCTTTAATCTCATCATCATCCTTTGGACCATTAGTAGGTATAGTATATTTTTTCTCAACTAACTTCCATATGCCATACCCTAATGAGACAAGAAATCTTTCCATCTTGATCTTCCAGAAAGAATGATTTGTTCCATAAAAAAAGGGAATCTCAATACCTTTCCTGTGCGCCATACAGATCTACCTTAAGCGGTTAAGCTTCTCTCAAGGAACTTGTCTCTGATACAAATTGTTAGATGCATAGGACAACTGAGAGGGGTGGTGAATTAGTTATACATTAAAACATTAAACCCTTAATACTATTCTACATCTTTATTAGCCTTCAAACTCTTATTATGCATTAGTAGAATCTAAACATGTGAAACATCAATGCAACCATGTCAAACACATAAGACCACCAGATTTACATGTAAAACCCAAGAAGAGAAAAACCATGGTGAGGATTAGCTCACATATATATGAATAGCAACACCAAAAACAAGTAGGCTTACTGCCAAGGGCTCACTGCCCAGAAGAAAGGCTCACTACCAAAAGGACTCACTGTCCAGAAGAGAGAAGAATAGAAGAGGACTATTACAGAGAGATTTACTATCTCAAGGCAATAGGAGAAATCCACCACTACAACTTTATGTCATCCGCAACCTTCAGCTCATTACCTCCAATAACTTCAAGCAAACTAAAATGTAGACACCTTATGCTCACTGCATCCAGAAGTCATAAGCATTTAATATCGCACTCAATTCACCACCCTTGATTCACATTCACATCATCTTCTCTACCCCACTCCACTCAACCTTCACCTTTCATTTACACCATCCATGACCTAAAACATTCTCAATTAGGTCAGCCTTAATGAAGCGTGTGCACCTCAAACGTGCAACACTGAAATAGGTTGGCACCAAACACTTTCACGATTGAAAGAAGTGAAAGTGGACCATGCCAAGGGTTAACTAGGACCCAAATCTATATCACCATGCTACTCATCACATCCACAATCCATGAGGTGCCTCTGCAAATTTAGCGCTAGTATACCAGGTTGGCAAAAGTTGAACTATCACAACAAGTGATTGCATACATGCCTCTCCAAGTCTAAAAACATCATGCAGACCACAGAGAAACACTCCACAACATCCACACATCTTTCTAGAATATTCTAGTAACATCATAATCTTCTATAACATTGCCACAACCACTTGAAACAAAGAATACCTTCAATCTACACATTAGGATGCACTACTACTAAACTCCAACACAAGAACTGAGCTTGCGGAGAAACCCAACACAAGAAACTTCAAGGGAAAGTAGATACAGACAATATAAGCATGTTCCCAGATCCACAAGACAAGAAACCTCAATGCAGAGAAATGCAGAGCAATCTCATTTCTCCCAGACAACCTTCTTCATAGGCAAACACTATCAAACACATATTCCACTGCCGCACGTTCCACAACCTGAAACTTTGGATATATGTTCACCTCTGAACACCTCTGATCATCATTTCCAAATCACACAAGCATATCTTCAACCATGAAGAAATGTGGAGAACAACACTAAACATACCTCTGTCACACTGCACACCTTTTTATTCAAATTTTATCAAGAGCACTTGGAAACCAAGTGAACCATCAACTAGAGGTTGACATCAATGACAACAATAGCATGCTTCCAACAATAATTTCCTTTGCAACCTCTCTAGTGCCATCATCATTTGAATGCAACTCCATTGGATTTTGTTTGAGCTTCCTCTACAACTAGACCTATTCACCACATTTTGTTTATATTTTGGTTTTATTCATCTCATTAAAAGCATGGGAAAACTCCTCAAATGAGCCAAAGTCTAGAGAACTCAACCCTGCACTTGACTTAGCACTAACCTTGTGCTCAATGCACTACTGCTCTATTAGATTTGGCTTAACTTATTCTCGCAACTGGCTTGATTCTTTAGTTTTAATGGTGCATGAGGGATCACAAATAGTAGGCTGCTCCACAACTACCTCCAACACTTCCTTTTCTAGCTCATAGAACCCAGAATCTCACCAAAAAATGGGTCTGTCCTTTAAGAGTCAGTTAGTGTTAGGACAAGAGGGATGACATGGAATGGGGATAGGAAGGGCTTCTTGAGAGGGTCATTCCTAAGGAATAATAGGCTGGATTTGCACAGGAACAAGCTCCAATGAAGGTTAAAGGCCTCTGAAACTTGGGATTTTGATTTTTGAAGGTGGTCTCAAAGGTTTAGAGGTTTTCCCCTACCTGAATCTTTGGGACTTTGAATTTGGGTGTCATTTCTACTACAAGCTAAACTTGTATAGAAGGGAGGGGTTGCTTGAAATTTAGAATTGAAGGAACTGATTGAACCTCCCACCTCTCTGTCTAGGCAAGAATATTTGCCTTAATTGTTCTTCTTTAGCTGCAATCTCCAAAGTCATCTTTCCTGATAAGATCTTTCCTCCGCCTCCATCTGTTGTTGTTGAAGATGAGCTTGATAAGCAATATCCTCTTGCTATCTATTATACTCCATCAGTCCTTTAATTTAATTCCACTCCCATTGGAAACCTCAGAGTATTTCCAGCACATCACCTTCATTTCTAATGTTCAAATTAAAGGCTTCATGCAGCTGACTATACCCTACTTGTCTTTTAAAATGATCCAGATGTTCCTTAATCTCTAGCAGAGCAAGGTAGTCCTTTTGGGGTTGATAACATGAATTACTAGGTTGACAAGAAGACTGAGCAGGGGTGGGTGGGAGGTAAGAATCATGGGGATGCTGATATTCTGCTGACATAGAGGCGTATGGCATAAAAATAAAGGTGCTTTGGGCCTAAAATTGCTGGTATGGAGGCCAATGACTTGTGTTTTGACCAAGAGGAGGGGAATAACCATATCTTCAATAATAGTTTGACAAAATCGATCATTAAAAGTCAAAAATCATTCAAACAATAAAAAAATAAGAGAAAACAGATCTACTCTTCAGAGAAATAAGCTCATACCAGAGAGTCACCAGGTGATTGAGATGCTTTTGAAAGCAGGTTAGACCAGGAATACCACTGAAATCCTAATCCTTGAAGTTCTTTAAGCACTTGAACTAGTTGCACCAGTAGATTTGTTCAATAGAGTCACCATGGTGTTGAAGAAGAGTTCCCCGAATGGCAAGATACGCTAAAGAATACACCAAATTCTTTAATGGATGATAAATCTCATCAAACTGGTCCCACCAGGCATGCCAAAAATTATTGTCACCTAAATTTGCACCATGTTGACCACGTAGCCAATCTTTTTTTTCCCTTTATTAGAGAAAACTCTCCTTTGCAAACTATTTATGTGTTGCTTTTCCCTCTTCAGTCAGCAAAGTTTCCATTTGGTGAACCATCACCTTTGTCTTTGTCTTCATTCCTCTTTAGCTCCTTAGTCAATGAATTGTCTTATTAGTGAACCCCAGGAATCACAAACTTATCAGCATGTTCATTATTTTGTGAACTTACCAACCAAGTGATCGGCTTCCCTTTCCTTAGTCTTTATCCAACTATCATCTTTCTTGCAACTTCTTCTTTCCTATTTTCCTCTTTAGTCGGTGATTTCACTGATTGGAGAACTTGTTGGTCAGCGAACCATTTGGTTCACCAACCCTTCCTTTTGCTGACAACTCTTCCTTCAACACCTTATCCCACTCCTTCTTTCCTTAGTCAGCAATTTCGCCGATCGACGAAACTTTAAGTTTTCCAAACTTAAAATTAACTTACTAAGGCAAACTTGTCTTCCTTTAGCCTTCCTATAGGAGCTTCTTCCTTTGTTGGTGAACCAGCTGATCGATGAACTTAACGTTCACCAAACCTAAAATTTGTTGATAAAGGCAAAAGACAGAGGTAAAACACTCTGAATGTTTTGCAATTTTGAAAGGGGGCTTCTTCCATTTAGGCTTTCTCATATCAGATATTTCAGATGGAAGAAGATGGTATTTTTTTGGGCTATTTTGGCCTGGGCAAAATATGACATCAAGTACTTCTATATTTTTATAGTTTAATGCAAGAAAGGAGTTATGTGTCTTCGTATGGGGATATGAAATATTAATGCACTATTTTTCTAAGGTCAAGCACACTATCAAAGAAGAACTTGTTACAAGGGAAACTTTTGACAAAATTGTTAAATCTATAGCTACTACTTTAAAGGATATTGTGAGATTTCTTTCCTTAGAGATTAGAGAATGATTCCCTCGAGATGAACTACTTGAAGCCATGTTTTTTGTTATCCTTAATATTGGATCAACTGTCAACTAGCTAATTTTCAAAACAAGATAAAGACCTTGGCCAATTAGTTTTCCAAAATGTTAGAATTTAATGGACAACATATAAAGAAATTATGAATAAATCTAATCTTATAGAGATATCAACTCATTTTGCAACATCAATGATGGAACAAATTATACTCATAGAGAGTCCTATTGTGAGCTCTTACAACACACCCCATTTTGCCCTAGCAAAATAGGGACCCAACTTCTTTTTGCTTGGCCTTGCTTGTTTTGCTTTCCCTTTTGTTTTTGGGCAGTATGGTAAAGGCACTATCAGTTATTATGCCTAGGTCCTGTCTTAGGCATATCCGGATCTTGAATTATGGATCAAAATTTCAAAGTGTGAATTTTCCCTCATAAAGCCTACAAAATGATAGAGGATGAAATTCTAAGCAGGTTTACCTTTTGGATCATGTGGAAATTCCTTAAAACCAAGAAATTATTCAAGGTCAATGTTTTGGTCAATGGTCATGTGGATATTCACATCTACACTTAAGGTCCTCACATTTGTTAATATCTAGACAAATTGTTCTGACCAAGAAGCTTAGAAAATTGCTAAGTAAAAGGGTTAACATGAGTCTTAGTATCCCGACATTCAGATGTGCACCCATCAAATTTACCCTTGCAGTATAACAAAACCGTCATATGCATGGATATTCGTAGTCTGGATATTCAAATCTTAATTTCGTGGCATTCATCCAATGTCCTGACCTTCCTTAATATCCATATCCTTATGCCCTCGACATATCTAGATCCTGATGATGTCATTTGAACTTCACTTGTATAAATAGCTAATGTCATGCGGATATTAATTCACATGGATATTAACCTTGTCGAATATCCTTACCTTTACCAAGCATCCTGATCCTGATGATGTCACGCCATCTTAGTCCATAAAGAGTTTTAACTTTGATGATGTCTTATAGATATTACCCCGCATGGATATTAACTTTTCAAAAATCCATAGTCCAACTTTGAGACATAGTCCATGTGGTGCCATTTCACGGCCTCACAAGAAGCCTTTTATACCTCCAGTGACCCAGCGAAATTCATTTTATGCTCGCCATGTAGGTGTGACAAGATCCAACACAAGCGCCTTTGAGTCATATTGCCAAGCAATGTCATTTCATGTCTCCATGAGAAGCTCTTGATGTTCTTCGTGGGACAGCGAAATCCTTCAAGCCACACATGTAAGCAAGACGATACCACGTTGCATGATTCTGCGGGTATCATTGCGCACATGGATAGCTCCACAAAAAGGCAGAATACAGTCGTTTGACCGTCAACTTTTAGCGATAGGTCTCCTGAATATTTTTTTCACCTTCCAACATGGATATTTCGTAGCGCTAATATCCCAACCTTCCAAATATCCATGCCCATGTCTAGCCAATGACATTGAGACACGTATCCACATGGATATCCCGACCTATTCTAAACGGAATTGAAACCCGATAACATTCTTTCAGTCAATGATGGTTGACCTGACCAACATGTTGACATCATATGGACATATCCACATGGATATCCATATGGACATTTCGCATATCCTAATATCCAGATATCTAGAAATTGGTATTCATGGCTAGATATCCATATCCAGATCATTGTCATAGGGATATTTTTGAGCCTAATATGAAGATGAAGCTACAGATTACATCCTGATTGTAAAATTTACATAATCTTCCAGTTGATTTCTGGATATATAATGGTTGAATGTTACATTCTATAGAAGTGCTTTCATTTTATTGCATATTGTTGCCAACTTTTCCTTTGAAGATTTGCACTGGATCATGCGGATTTGTAGACTATCTTGGTGAAGTATGATTTAGTTTCACTTCTCTTCATTACTGTATCTGAGCATGTATGTGGATCATTGGTCATAGTTAAGTAATTTTAGGAATCTCAATCTCTAAACTCTATTTTCTCATTTTCAATTTCATAATTAACTTTTGAATAACTGCAAATAATGGTAAATCATAAGCAGATACAATGAAAATATGTTGAATTAGTGTAAAGAATCATATATCTAGAGCATATTACAGTAAGAAATGCACATCATAATGAATATCATGCAAGTAATGGCAAATTATAGTGAAATACATGCTTATAGGCACAATCTTTGAGCAGATTTGAGGTGCAGAAGCAAATATTAGTTCACACAAAGATAATATTAGAAGAACTAACCAAATCTAGAAATATATTCAGAATTAATCAAAATCAGAGACAAATTCTAGTGAATTACTCAAAGTTAGGATCAAATTGATGTCTATTTTCTTAAATCCTAACTTAATAGTATAAGATTTGACAAAATTGTTGAAGATTTGTGTAGAGCAGACATGAATGACATGATATTTGAAGAAATATTGAAGAACTTTGTTGGAATTACTAAAGTACATAAGGCCCCAAAATAATTAATAGAAACACACATCAAACTTTGAGTAATGTTAGACGACAAAGACCTAGTCCACAAAGACTTGGGATCATAAATTCATCCTGAATTTATAGTATCTTTCAAGATGATAAAGGTTTGTTGTGTAAACTTTTATTTCTTGTTGTTGTGACTAATAACTACATCAATAGGTTTTTGGCGCTAGAAGGAGGGTAGAGAAAATGCTTTAGTGTTTCCACAAAGATCCTATCGATACTTTGCAATTTGAGTTGTCTGATTGTAAATATCCCTTCCTTAAGGATAATTAACTAGATATTTACAAAGAGTTGTTAAAAATCCCAAAGATTAATTTGATCTTCTGAGCTTTCAAGTTTTCATTGTGAGATATGATAGATATCCTTAAATTTTCAAAATTCTAAAAATTTGAAAAAAGAGTCTCATTTTCGATGGATTTGTATGAAGAAACTTTCAAGTTGATATTCCTTTATTTCAGGAAACTTTAAATAAGCAACTTTATCCTCAAAATTTATCTAACCTTGGTTTATCCAGAAGATGCGGGATACATTATTCTACAGAGCACAGTGAAGTTAATTGTTTAACTTTCCTTACAAGGTTGGATTTAGCTTTAAAAGAACTAATTCCTTTCTTAGATGTGTACAGGCCTAAAGTTTGGCAAGAAAATAAGAGAATTCTGGAGCAGCAAGAAGATAGAACACAAGAAATCACGAGTTGACCAGAAAATACAATAGCTAAACTAGTTGAGGAAGATAGGGATACTGAAATATCTTTCCTTGAATCATTTTATGGCAAAAGTGAGAGTTCTCCACTTCTCTATCAAAGCTTGAATAAGAATAAAGCAGAGTGCAGGTATGAATCTTTTTAAAACTGTAGAGAAAAAATTACACCTTGTTCTCAGTCATAAGATATCCAACAAAATGGATTTAATGAGGAAAAGAAGAAGTGTGAAATTGATCCTGATATATTGAATAAATATATATTAATAAATACTTGTCAAGATAATGTCTTTGGATATGATTCTATTAGTTTTTATGAGGATGATTGGGCAAAGAAGTGTAAACAGGTGGTGAAGGAATTGAAATGCACAACTGCTAAAGAAGTTTCTATAACAACAACTAGAGGAGTCATAGAGAAGAGAGTAAATATTGATTTATTATTTGATTCCTTGAAATTGAATGATCAAATACAAGATTATTGTAGGATGATAGAACTAGACACTTTACTAGAGAGTAGAAGTGAACTATTTGAAGGGCAGCGTATGCCGATAAAAGAGACAAAAAGTTTTGTTGTTGTTGTTGTTGTGCATGATCAGATGTCAATCCAATGCCATTTTGAAAATGAAATAGGGAAGTATTCCTATCTATCAAATGTTGTTTCACCTTTATAGTTAAATGATTTAGAAATGATAGATTTATATATATCAAGTTTTGATGATGATACTCACCTAAATGTTGATGTGCAAGGAATTGAAGAAAATGTTGAGGTGTTTCCTGAGGTCAAAGATCAAATAAGTCCACAGAATGAATAAGTGGAGTTGGATAAAGATGAAGAAATCATCCAACAGGAGTCATACATCCTTCAAGTTGAAGTGAGATGATACATTGAGTCAAATAATGAAAATACAAAGTCAAATGGAGGACTAGCTGATAGCAGATAGGCATGTCTAGCAGAACAAGAAATGCACCAGGTTGTATCTTTCCATTCCGCAATAAATGATGTTGAGTATTATCTTGATTATGGAAATTCAAGGGATAAAACATGTAAATGGATCAGTCATGAACATAATGAACTTCCTCAATTGTTGATCATTAAGGTTTATTCTGTTAAATATGATGAATCTAGAATAAAAGAATATTTTTCAGAATATAAAGATGAATTGGCTAGGATTAGGACTATAACTAATGCATTGATACTCTTGCATATTCTGAGAAGGCATGGAAATATAGGTGTCTATGGGTGTTATCCTGGGTTTTGTTTGCCTTGTAATGTCTTCTATATAGTCTCGTAGAGTAGTTGTTGTTTATGTTTCTTTCCTTTCGGTTCTGGTTTTGTTTTGTTTTTCTGTCCTGCTTTGTTTGGTTTTGTTTCCCTTTTGTACAGTTGCTTGTATAGTTGTTTGCTTGTTTTGTTTTTGTTTACTTTTTGAGTCCTTAATTTGGTTAGGCCATATGGAGCACCTTTTCACTTTAGAAAACACTGAAATTATTGGAATTCAAGAAAGGATTACAAATTCCCACATAGGTTGTAATTCCTATCAGTTTAGGCACTTTTGATCCTATCTGTGAAATCATATTCATCAATATTAACCTTTTTTGTTCAAAGAAATCATCACATGAATACATCTAATAGCCTTGGATTAGTTGAAAGTACTAGTGTCTATGTTAAGTGAAAAGACTAAAGGTTTGCCCTTGCTACCATAGTAATTCTTAGCCTAACAAGCAAGTGCCCATACATTGCAAATGAGCTTACAAGATCATATCATATGAATACTAAAAATAGAAAAGAAATATTGAAAATCCAAAGAAAAGAATTTTTTTAGGTCATCCAAGTAACTCCACTGGGGTTATGGATGCCTGACTGGTAGTAGGGCTCTACTTGGGGGAATTGCAAAGATAACCTTACTGGGGCTATGGACCCCTGACTAGCAGCAAGGCTCTATCCATGGTTGGCTTAGGGAGTTAAATCCAATCATGTAGCTTAACACTAACTACTAGCATTTTCAACCTTTCTCAAGAAGAAGGAAATGAATCAAATGCACACACCTAAATTCCCTTCCATCATACAGTTGTGTTGATGAATATGATCTCATTTAGAAAGGTCAAGATGCTTATGTCTAGTAGGAGTGGAACTTTATGTCCTAATTTGTCCTCCTCTCTTGAATTGATTGGAATTTGGTGGTTTTCTTTGGTGGCAAGTTGTTGTGAGGTCTCACAACATGCCCCATTTTGCCCTAGTAAAATAGCGACCCAACTTCTTTTTGCTTGGCCTTTCTTGTTTCACTTTCCCTTTTGTTTTTGCACGGTATGGTAAAGGCACTATCAGTTAGTATGCCTAGGTCCTATCTTAGGCATATTTGGATCTTGAATTATGGATCAAAATTTCAAAGTGTGAATTTTCCCTCATAAAGCCTACCAAATGATAGAGGATGAAATTCTAAGCAGATTTGCCTTTTGGATCATGTGGAAATTCATTAAAATGAAGTTATTCAAGGTCAAAGTTTTGGTCAATGATCATGTGGATATTCACATCTATACTTAAGGTCCTCACATTTGTTAATATCTATACAAATTGTCCTAACCAAGAAGCTTAGAAATTGCTAAGTGAAAGGGTTAACATGAGTCTAAGTATCCTGACATTCAGATGTGCACCCGTCAAATTTACCCTTGCGATATAACAAAACTGTCTTATGCATGGATATTCATAGTCTAGATATTCAAATATTAATATCCTGACATTTTTCCAATGTCCTGACCTTCCTTAATATCCATATCCTTATGCTCTCAACATATCTGGATCCTAATTATGTCATTTGAACTTCACTTGTATAAATAGCTAACGTCATGCAGATATTAATTCACAAGGATATTAGCTTTGTTGAATATCCTAACCTTTACCAAGCATCTTGATCCTGATGATGTCATCTCAATCCATAAAGAGTTTTAACTTCGATGATGTCATATGGATATTACCCTGCATTGATATTAACTTTTTGAAGATCCATAGTCCAACTTGGAGACATAGTCCACGTGGTGCCATTTCATGGCCTCATGGGAAGCCTTTTATATCTCCAGCAACCTAGCAAAATTAATTTCGTGCTTGCCACGTAGATGTGGTGGGGTCCAACACAAGTGCCTTTGAGTCATATTGCCACGCAACACCATTTCGTGTCTCTGTGGGAAGCTCTTGATGCTCTTCGTGGGACAACGAAATCCTTCAAGCCACACACGTAAGCAAGACGATGCCACATGGTGTGATTTCATGATTCTGTGGGTATCATTGCGCACATGGATATTTCCTCCACAGAATGGCAAAATACGGTCATTTGACTGTCAACTTTTAGCGATAGGTCTCCTGAGTATTTTTTGCACCTTCCAACATGGATATTTCATAGTGCTAATAACCTAACCTTCCAAATATCCATGCCCATGTCTATCCAATGATATTGAGACACGTGTCCACATGGATATCTCAACCTGTTCTAAACAGAATTGAAACCTAATAACATTCTTTTGGTCAACAATGGTTGACCTAACCGACATGCTGACATCATATGGACATATCCACATGGATATCCATATGGACATTTCGCATATCCTAATATCCAGATATCCAGAACCTGATAATCATAGCCAGATATCCATATCCAGATCATTGTCATAGGGACATTTTTTAGCCTAATATCCATATCCTGATATCCTCCTCCATACTCATTACCATGGATATAGTTTGAACCTAATATTCACATGCTAGATATCTATATCTGTGCCTCACCTCACACTTATTGTTATGCATAATTTCCTGCAAGATTATCAAATGATTAAAATCTGTATGTTTGTTGCAAGATATTAGAGCTAATTAAAGCTTGGAGGGAATTTTACGTAGAATATGCAAAAGAAGAAGAAGGTTGGATGCTGCAAAAAGGAAGGCTAACCAGATGAAATTGTGGATAAACAAAGACGACATGAACTAGAACCAGAAGCCGAATATGTTGTCTACCAGCTGGAGGGTTGGCTGATTCAAAGGTACTGGAATATTCTTTGCCAACTATATGATTGCCAACTAGAAATCACGTGCCACTAATCTGGGCTATTGATTATTATATATGGATCCTAACCATTGAATCAATGTAACTATTTTTGGCTTTTGTTCTATAAAAGGGCCATGACTTCTCGTTTGAGGAGGGAGCCAATTATTACATATCTGGCAAGAGGTCAAATTATTGTAGACCTGATAGGAGATCAGATTATTGAGACTAATGGAGACTGAATTGTTGAAACTATGGGAGGCTAGATTGTTTCAATTATGAGCACAACTTGTGATGTTCTGCAACTTGGTGAATTCTCTCGCAAGGTTCTTTCTCTGGATCACTGTAAATGTACCTATTCTTTGCATACCTGATGAAGATGAAGCTACAGATTACATCTTGATTGTAAACTTTACGTAATGTTCCAGTTGATTTTTGGATATGTAATGGTGAAATGCCGCATTTTATAGAGGTGCTTTCATTTTATTACATATTGTTGTCAACTTTGCCTTTGAAGATTTGCATTGGATCATGCGGATTTGTGGACTATCCTAGTGAAGTATGATTTAGTTTCACTTCTCTTCATTACTGTATCAAAGCATGTATGTGGATCATTGGTCATACTTAAGTAATTTTAGGAATCTCAATCTCTAAACTCTATTTTCTCATTTTCAATTTCATAATTAACTTTTGAATAACTACAAATAATGGTAAATCATAAGCAGATATAGTGAAAATATGTTGAATAAGTGCAAATAATTATATATCCAAAGCATATTACAATAAGAAATGCACAACATAATGAATAGCATGCAAGTAATGGCAAATTATAGTGAAATACATGCTTATAGGCATAATCTTTGAGCAAATTTGAGGTGCAGAAGAAAATATTAGTTTAGACAGAGATAATATTAGAAGAACTAACCAAATCTAGAAATAGATTCAGAATTAGTCTAAATCAGAGACAAATTCTAGTGAATTACTCAAAGTTAGAATCAAATTGATGTCTATTTGCTTAAATCCTGATTTAACAGTATAAGATTTGATAGAATTGTTGAAGATTTGTGCAGAGAAGGCATTAAGGATAGGATATTTGAAGAAATATTGAAGAAATTTGTTGGAATTACTAAAGTACGTAAGGCCCCAAAATGATTAACAAAAAACACATCAAACTTTGAGTAACGTCAAATGACCAAGACCTGGTCCATGGAGACTTGGGATTGTAAATTCAACCTAAATTTATCATATCTTTCAAGATGATAAAGGTTTGTTGTGTAAAATTTTATTTCTTTTTGTTATGACTAATAACTACATTAACAAGTCCCTTCCAATATGGATTGATAACAAATATTTAGGCAACATTAAGTCAGAGTGAAATATTATGTGATTCAATATCAAAATATTTCAAACTTGTTGATCTATGTCAAACCATGATATTGGGGTTCATCGAGGATGAGAGAGTTTTCAATGATTTAGGGTTCTTGAAATCAAAGATAAGAAACAAACTTGACAAAAAATTATAAAATTGCTTGCGGATGTATACAACTAGATATGATATTTGAAGTTTTCCTTTTGAAAGAGCATTTAGAATCTGGAGGTCCATGTGTGAAAGAAGAGGGTTGGGTAACACTTCAAACAATACTAGCACATATGATAGTGACACAATGGATTAAACATGTAGTTGTAGTGATGATATATGCTTAAGTGGACGTATGCAAATAAAAGAAAACAAAGACTAGGATCAGGATGACCCTCAATCTCATGGTCAGAGTGAGGAGATGATTTGGCAGTTGGAAGAAATTTAACACTTACAAGGTATTTATACTATATTTCATCTTCCAAATTGTAGTGATGATATATGCTTAAGTGGACATATGCAAATAAAAGAAAACAAAGACTAGGATTAGGATGACCCTCAATCTCATGGTCAGAGTGAGGAGATGATTTGGCAGTTGGAAGGAATTTAACACTTACTAGGTATTTATACTATATTTCATCTTCCAAATTGTTGTTGATGATATTTTATTTGTCTATCATTGATACACATTTTTCAATTTCCATTTAAAAATTAATAAATTAACATATTATTATTTTCCAATGTTCCATTTTAGAATCAAAATTTTAAACATTTTTCAATTTCTATTTAACAATTAACATATTATTAATAATATCATATTATTATGGTGTGATGCTAATAAGTTTTACAACCATTCAACTAAATGCATACCAATCAACATGAGTAGCATATACAACAAATGTTTAATGTGTATCTAGAAACCAAAGTTTTCCTAAAGTAAGAAATTAAGTAATATAGATAATTTGAACACATAAATGGATTTGAATCTTATATTGATTTTCAAATGAACATGAATACATAACAGTATTACTGTTATGTCAGAAAATGCACCCTTGGGGGCCTTTTCCTTTTAATTTTTAGCTCCCGGGTCTTTAGATTGCATTTAGAGCATCTTGCATGATAATTCAGACTCCCGAAAAGAAAACCCTTGGGTCTTGTGACAAATAGGACCCAGGGGTGCTATTTTGATGATCACGGAACAAAGATAGGGGGTGGAAAAGGGTGCTAGCACCCTAGTCCAGCCCTATTTTGGGTTTTCCCTAAATTCAAATGTCAGGTTTGTGACCATTATTTGGGTCCCAGGCTGACATCATAAGTTTTAATTATGAAATTCTTGGTGGGAATCTTAGTAGTTGCATATATAAGCATGTGTAGGTTATCATTTAGAAACTAGAAGATGATTGTGAACTTTATGCATACTTGAGATTTTTATGATATCATTGTGTTGCAGAGCATAGTATTGCTATTGTTTTTATTTTTGTAGGTTGGATTTCATCTTCTCCTCATGGCATTGGAGAACATCTTCCTTCCATGAGAGCTTCATCATCAAGGTGACATCTATTGTGTTTTATCATCATTATCATTTGGATTTTTGCCTCTATCCCACAAGGATACACACTCTCTCTCTAACAATGGTGTTCAGAAGACTTGAATGTCTCTCTGGGGCTTGACTGAGGCAAGCCTCTAAACACCACAACCCCCCTCCCACACTCCTTGTGATTGCAGGTTATAGGTTGCGAAAGAGGAAGAAGTGGAGTTGCAAGGAGCAAGAGGACACTGTGGAGATTCCAGATCCCGAAGGAGGAGCCTACTTGGACTAGGGTGCCATCACTATTGTCCTCTGCATCTGAAGATATAGAAACAGACTGGACAGTGATAATCAAGGTTTGCAGATCTTCTGACATCTGGTAAAAGATCTCTCTGTGGACTAGGGCACCATCAACATTGTCCTCCGCATTTGTATTACCAGAAATTGAAGATACAACAGAAATCAGTGTCAGAAGGAGATCAGGATTCTACAGAAAAAGTAGCACCTTGGACTTAGGTGCCATCACTGTTGTCCCTGACATTTCCATTTTCTGGACTATGAAAAATAGTGAGTTAAGGTTCTCTGTCCTTTGTCTTATTTCAATAGCATTAGTCGTAATTTGTAGGTTTACTTACTATTTTGCTTAAATTAGGGTCTCAAGAGAATAAGAGCATTAATTAGCAACATTGTCTGATAACTTTTGAATTTCCCAGCAAAACCAAGTGGCAACCTTATATGATAGATGACTCTCCTCTAGATAGGAGAAGCACTTGGTTGAAAAGCCCTTGGAATGTTTTGTGGAAAGGAGGATTCAAACTAAAACCCCCATACAACCCACCATTCCTCCTTTTCACCATTAAACATTTTGGTGAATCCATGTTTTTTTGAACTTTTTGGCACCTTGCTAAGTGTTGTTTCATAGATTTACATTCATTCATTCTATTGCATTCGAAAAAGTACAAAAAAATTGACAAAATTTGAAAAATTCAAAAAAAATGGCATATTAGACTTGCATTTTTGTAAAAATTTAATTAATTGGCATCTAATTTAAATTAATTTCTATTATTTGCATTAGATCTGATAGAAAATATAGAAATTCATCATTTACAATTCATTTGCATTGCATTTGCATGCTTGATTTGTTAAAAAATACTTGAAATTTTGTATTTTTCATGAAAACCTAGTTTTGCATGAGCTAGGGTTGTAGTCAAAATCTTGTTTCAGATTTTACTAACTTGTTAAAACACTCATTAGGTCTGATTTCTAATTGCAGTGTTGCATCATAGTGGCCTCCTTGCGAAATTTCATGTCTAGGGCTTGAAAACTTGCATTTTTCACTAGATTCGGCCTTATCATTTTGTTAGATTTTCACTCCAAGGGTGTTGTAAGGGATTTTTATGTACTAATTGGCTTTTATTAGGGTTATTATTTTCTTCCCCTTCTCAATTTCCTTACAACACCCTTTCTATTGGGCTTTTGCATTAAGAATTTGTGAAAATTTGGATTTTTTTCTATTTTTGTACTAGGGTGTGATCTACAGTGGCATTATAGGCATGTTGTAACAGATTTTTTGTCATTAGGTGGCTGTAATTACTGTTATAAGTTTCTATCCATCATCATTTTCCTTACAACACCTGTTGCCCTACTCTTTTGCATTAAGATTTGGTGAAAAATTGCATATTTTGGCCTATTTTCACTAGGTTTTGACTTATCGACTGTCTAGAGTTGTTTCAAAAGTGTGTTGTGAAATGTTTTTTGCATTAGTGGAATTTTTTTAGGCATATCATGTTCTGTACCTCTTAAAAATCTTTACAACACCTCTTCTTTCATTCATTTGCATTGAGAAAAGTTGAAAAATCAAACATTTTTTGCCTTTAAACATATCTTGCTCTTAGAGTTTATTCTATTAGTTTGTGCAAGTTGTTGCATGAGTATTATAACTCTCTGCCCTAATAGAAACATCCCTTTAAGAAGAAGCATAGGACTCATGGGATCTAGTGCTTTTGAAGAAATTGGTATTCCTACCTCTGAAAATCCACTGAACACCTTCTTTACAAAAGGAGAGACAAATGTTACAAGATACTATACCTATCACAAATACAATGGAAGAGCAAACTTTTCATGATGTTGATGATACTATTGAGGTAACAAGACATGTATCTAATGAACAAATAGAAAAACTTGATAAAGAGTTAGTCGATTTTCAAGCATTTATGCAAAATGAGAGGATAGCTGAGGAATCTCTTCCTGCAATTCATAACATAATAGAATTGATAAAAGAAGGACAAGATGGTGTTAATGTGATCCATGGTTTAGCACATATTATACAAACCAATATTATGCCAGTGACTGAATGTGCAAAAGTGATCAATAACACTTTGTCGCCATCTCATACGCAAGTATCAGTACCTATACCGACCGTGGGAATATCTACATTTACATCAAATATTTTGACAACTAATGCAAATGCTTGTAGTAATGCTACCACTGGTATTGGAGTATCTAATGGCACTAATTCACCAAATTACAGATCTATCAGATTCAACTATCAAAACCTCGTTGCTAGGGTGTCTTCATATCACTCTCAACCACCCCTTCAATTTGCTTACTCTCAACCATCTTCCACCTATCACTATGTCCAACCACCGCTCAATTATTCATAACCTTCACTTGTCACTACCCATGCTCAATCTCCTCCACACTTTGGTTCCAATTCCTCATCACAAACTGCATCTCCTAATGATGCCATCCTAAATCAGCTTTTGCAAGGCATAACCTCTTTACAACAAAAAGTGACAAGCTTATCAAATGCTTCACAACCGAATATACCGACTTACCATACTCGTAATCCAATCTTGAGAACTCCTATGCCTGAGAAGTTTGAAACTCCCCACTTTGAAAAATATGGTGGAAAAGGCAATCCCAATACTCATGTGGTGGCATTCATGGCTATGTGTAGTGATTTCTACTTTGAAGAGGACTTGTTAGCAAAACTTTTCCCGCGATCTCTCAAAGATACATTCTTTTTTGCAGTTAATTGATCAATTTTTACAACATTTTCAAGTAAACATCGGACCCCAAGTCTATCTGATTGATTTGGTTCATTGCAAGCAAGGTCTAAAAGAGAAGTTGACTGAGTGTATTAGTCAGTATCAAGGACTTTATGTACAAATTCAATATTAGATGAAAGATGATGGTGTTCAGAAGATATTTATAACAAATTTGTAGCTTAACATCCATGATAAGATCCTCTTGATGAAGTATAGCTCTTTTCAACATCTATGTACTGCCCTTTGTGACTACCAACTTTCTTCTAGTCAGGATGAAAATTAAAACTCATTGGCCCAAGTTGGTCAATCTGAGGATGGATCATCACAAAACAACTTTAAGAGGATTAATAAGAGTTTCATCAAGGTTAATGGACCGAATTCAAATCACTTTACACAAATATCCACTATCACTAATCTGAAAAAGACACAGTATCAACAAAGAAAGTTCACTCCGATATCTAAGTCCTATCATTCTATCATGAATCAAGCTCTAAGTAATAATCTCTTGAAGCTTCCCCTATTAAACTAGTGGATCCTAACAGAGTGCAAGGACCTTATTTTGATGTCGATGCCTCTTGTCACTATCATCAGACACAAGGACATGATACTGAACGATGTATGCATCTTAAACATGAAATACAAGACCTCATCGACTCGAATGTTATATAGGTATTTGGTGTGAATGATAATAGAAAAAGTTAGTTGCTCCACCGAATCAAAATTTACAGATCTTCACTAATCCTTTCCCTAAGCATACTGATAATAATTTGATGGAACAAAATACACTAGAGATAGAAGAGGACTATTTAGATTATGATGAGATAGTTTCTACAATTGAAGTGGATAAGGAAAATACTCAAGTATCACCTCATCCGTAAGGAAAAGGTATCTACTATGAAGTACCTCCTCCATTATCCCTTCAGGGATCGAGAGACAATCAACATATACCAAAAAGAGAAATGGAAAAACTATAGCAAGAGATTATGATAATAGAAAAGGTTGCAACAGTACAAAATAGTCCTTGTTATTACGATAGACAGAACCAACAAAACAAGAGAAATAAAAATTGGAAATGAGCAAGATGATTATCATCAGTTGGAAATAATAGTGGTTCTCCTCCTCACAAGAAATAAAAGATTTTACATAAACAAGGAAGTGATGAGAAAGTACCACATGGACTCTCTGATAACAAGCAACACCCTAATAAGAACCACTCAAGCTTCTCATACAACTTGATGGAGTATCTCTCCAAGAGGCTCGCAGGTTACAACATTTAGCCGATTTTACTGGTAGGTAAGTATTTCTAACCCTTTACCTCCATGTTGTGCTTCCCACGTGATGTGTTATGTGTTGTTAGGCCTCCTAGGATGACCCTTGATTCTCTTGTAAAGTCAAGGATACTAGGAGACCACCTCTGTCGTAACCTTCTTCTATTTGTATCATCATTCTTCTATATTGCTTCTCCTCTGATTTCATTGTTGTGTGTTATGTCTTACGGACATAGCATTGTGGTTGGTGACTTGGGGGCACCCTTCTACATGACTGTCCCTAAGGTACTTGTTCTCCTCTCTAATTTATTGTTTACCTTCCTCTAGTGTTTCCACCTAGCTAGCAGATTATGAAAAACAAATTATACTAATGTGGACCTAGTGTCCCTTTAGCGAGTAATCAAAAAATGGACCTAGTCCATACATGACGACGGGGTTGTTACATATTATCTGATACTTGGCTAGTGGAATCACTCCGTGTGATTTCTCTATCTTGATGTCGATGTTGATGTTATCTTATCTTGCTAACAACACTTTAACATTATGGCTGCTCCGCGCACTTTGTCTTTTTCCTTGCATGGCTCTTTCATGTAGTTGATCATATGCATTGTTGTTTATCATGATTACTTGGACACTAACACCTTTCTTGCAGGAAATTGTGTTTGTGGGAGCATTTGGTGATCGTAAAGTACATGTCACCTATGGGGGGCATGAGCTTTGCGAGAGCTCATGTTCCCTTGTGTGTTTTCTTCCTATCTTAACATGCTTGATATTGATACATGATATCAACCACCTTAAGGTGGGGCATATATAAGGTAAGTTGTTTTCTTTAGATGATAGTAAAGTGTGTTTGAACAATTTGAAAATTAATCTCAAATTATTTAAGCCCTCATCGTGAGGTAGGGATATCACATCCCTTTTCTATCTTAAGCCCTCATTGCAAGCTGAGGATGGTGTATTTCTCAGAGATATTGCACTATCCTATCATTTTCAAAAGTCCTCATCATGAGGCGGGGAGCGGTTCTATGACTAACTCAACCCTTATGCATTTTTTCAGTGGTTGTTGTGGTGAAGCCCAATCATCGGTGTGTTCCTATAATGTACTTGAGATGGTGATGAACCTAGCAATAGTTTCACTCCATCGCTTCTCTATCATGTTTTCTCCATGTCTTCCATGTGTGTGTGTATGGCGTGTTTGTTCTCAAAGTGCAAGACCGGTGGAAATGAGATCCTCTACACTTTGGGATTTGTTTAGTGTGTTTGTTCTCAAAGTGTAAGACTGGTGATGATGAGCTCCTCTACACCTTGGGATTTTGTACGGCGTGTCTATTCTCAAAAAGTGCAAGACAGGTAGTGAACAACTCCTCTACACTTTTTGGGATTTGTTTGTTTACTTTCCTTGTACTTGCATTTTGCATTTCATATGGGAAAATCAAAAAGAAAATAATCACTACATTCATTGTATTCTCTGTGCTCTGCATGTCTTCAATGTTGTCTTCTCTATGTTTTGCATGACTATAACTATCTTCTCCATTTTTTGCATGCTTGTTATTGTCTTCAATGTGTTTGGCGTGTCTTCTCCGTGCTTGGCATGTTTGTTGTGTTTGATGACCTTACTTTAATGCATGTATTGGTGGTCCAGGGGCACCATAGTAAAATCTACTATGTTGAAATAAGGCCTATTTGGCCATGTCATCTTGTTCATGTTTTGTTTTCTAAAAACCTAGAAGTTTTTGTATTCCATTTGGCAAATAATGGACACATTTTGTATCTAATAGAATCCGAAAAGGTCAATAGGAGTCAGTTGGGATTCAGGGCAGTTGGCCTTCCCTAACTATTGAGCAACCATTGATCTTCCAACTCTGGCTTAATAAAAGAATAGGGGAGCAACTGAGAAGGGGGTTCTCTAGATTCGAAGATTGTGATTCATAAATCATCTGAGCAATAATAACTTTTGTTCGTCATTTTCTGTGTTTGATCTATGTCGTAAATATTTCCTAACTGTTCATAATAGCTTTTTGTTCTTTGCAATTGAAATAGTTTAGTCTAAATTGTCGAAGATGAGTCGATAACCATTCCACTGGGGGATTTCCAAAGAAATCAATGGAATGGCATCAGTTTGTACATATTTCTGTTTGTTTTTCCTTTCATTTACCTGTTTGACGGGGCAGATGTTCCAGACTGAAGTGTGCACAGTAGCATGTCCTAGCATCTCTATGTTCTAGATGTAGAGTGTAGATCAGACTGTGTGAGAGTTGATAACCCTATCAGTGTATCACTGTGTCGCAGTGTCGAGTTCCAATGACAGCATCAACTTCCACCAATAGCAAAGAGAGAATGTTATCAGAGTATCA
Source organism: Cunninghamia lanceolata (assembly GCA_027924645.1). Taxonomy (NCBI): domain Eukaryota; kingdom Viridiplantae; phylum Streptophyta; class Pinopsida; order Cupressales; family Cupressaceae; genus Cunninghamia; species Cunninghamia lanceolata. The sequence continues at coordinate 37,338,551 of BSBN01000391.1, read as the reverse complement.
GGTTGATAATATTTGTCTCCATCGATAGGTGTTGTCTTGCCAAAACCGTGACGACAAATGCTAATTTTTCTTAGTCACATCGAGGTGAAAAGAAGTGAAGCCTCACCGATAGGAGGTATCAGACAGACTTGGTGTTCGGCAAAATAGTTCCAAAGGCCGCCAATAGTCTAATCTGTTGCCGATGGCAATAAGAGGGAAGTTCTAATAGACCTATATGAAAGACATAAAATATTTACCCATCCTCTCCTAAGTTGAAAGAGTAAGAATAATTATTTTCTTTTTGGCTCCTCATCATATTGGTATCAGAGCCTGAAAAGATTTGGGCGGCAAGTCGAATTGAGGATTTGCAGGAGTGTTGGCGTTTGGGTACTGTCTGTGAATAGTGTATGTCAGATAGAGAAAGTGAGACAAAGGCGGAGAGGATGCCTCCCAAAAGTATGTCGTAGGATGCCATTAAGAAGCTGATCAAGGAGATGCTTGAATCCAAGTTGGGAGAGTTCAAGCAGTCCAAAGGTAAAGACAGGGAAGATGAAAGTGACATCAATGAAGGAGATATAGAAATTGATGGAACCAATAAGAGGACAGAGGAGATACCAACAGACCAGAGGGCATTTGTAGATGCTTTGAAGTTAGTCAATAGGGATACCATGGATGGGTTACCTATGTATGGTGGAAGTATGGAAGCTGAAGAGGTGATTGATTGGATTGAGGCATTGAACAATCATTTTGAGTACAAAGAAGTCCCTGATGATAGGAGGGTTAAGTTGGCAAAGGCAAGGTTGAAGGGGTCTACTCTTGCATGGTGGAATTATGAGCAAGGAGAGAGAGTCAAGGAGGGGAAGAATATGATAACCTCCTGGGAAAGGATGAAAACCAAAATCAAGGCACAATTCTTACCTCTGGACTATAACATGCAGATGTATAAGAAATTGCAAAACCTTAGATAGAGAGATCTTGATGTGAATGCATACACACAAGAGTTTCATAAACTCAGTCTCAGATCAAAGAGACAAGAAGAAGAGTCAAAGAAGGTGGCAAGGTATCTGAATGGCCTAAGGATGAACATCCAAGATGAGATCAGCATCTTAGAACCAGAAATAGTGAACAAGTGTTTCCAATTGGCCCTAAGGATGGAAGAAAAGCTCAAGAGGAAGAGTGAATAGAATAACAGGGGTATTAGAGGTAGAAGTTTCAGAGGCAGGTACAGTTTTGCAGGAAGAAGTCCCAACCATAGGCCTAATGGTGAATCCAGCCACACAAAGCAAAGTGGGGATTTAAGTAGCAGAAGAGGCTACAGAGGGAGGAGGCCTAATGGTAGAGGAGGGATGAATGGGTCTGGTAGAGGATCTAAATTCTCTATAATGAGATGTTACAACTGCAACCAGATGGGGCACCCAGATTTCAAGTGTCCTAAGAAGGCCTCAATTTCACATGGTGGTGAGAGAAGAGCCACCTTGACACAAGATGATGACAGGAGTGTGACTTCTCCTAAAGTAAATCTGACATCAAAGATGGGAGAGAACCTGATGATAAGAATGATGCTGCTCAAGGAACCAGTGCAGACTGAACCATCCTAGAGAAAGGCTCTGTTCAGAATCAACTGTAAAATACAAGGTAAGGTCTATAAAGTAATCATTGATTCTGGTTCTACTAACAATATCATAGCTCTAGAGGCTGTAAATAAATTGAAATTGGAAAGAATACCCCATAGCTGCCCTTACAAAGTCAGTTGGTTAAACAAGGGTCAGCATATTCTCATAAATGAGCAGACATGGGTAGAGTTCAACATAGGGGGATATAAGGATAAGATCCTATGTGACATCCTTCCAATGGATTCTTGTCATCTATTGTTAGGCAGACCATGGTAGTTTGACACCAAAGCTTGCAATGATGGAGAAAAAAATTCTTATTCTTTCAAGAAAGATGGAGTAACCTATAGGATACAATCATTGATTGAGGAAAACCCACAACAGGCAGGGTCTAGTATAATGATGGTAGGAGAGAAGGAATTCCTTGAAACACTAGAAGAATCAAGTGGAGTAGGTTTTGCTCTGGTTGTGAAACCTAAGGAGAAGAAAAGAGAAAACATGAGAGAGGTAGGACCTAGGGAGGTTAGAGAACTAATTGAGAGTTATAAGGAAGTAATTGCAGCAAATATACCAGACTCCCTAACACCTATTAGAGATATCAGCCATTAGATTGATCTCATACCGGGAGCTGTACTTCCCAACAAGGCAGCCTATAAGATGACCCCTCAGCGGAATGAGGAGATAGCCAGGCAGGTTCAAGAACTTTTAGACAAAGGGTCAATAAAAAAGAGCTTGAGTCCATGTGCAGTCCCCACTATTTTGGCACCAAAAAAAGATGGGAAATGGAGACTGTGTACTGATTCCAGGGCAATAAATAGGATGACCATCAGATACAGGTTTCCTATTCCTAGAATTGAAGACCTAATGGACTATTTGGGGGGTGCTACCTATTTCTCTAAGATAAACTTGAAGAGTGGGTACCATCAGATAAGGATAAGAGAAGGTGATGAATGGAAAACAACATTCAAAACCAATGAAGGGTTATATGAATGGCTTGTATTGCCTTTTGGTCTTTTAAATGCCCCTAGCACCTTTATGAGACTAATGAATGAGGTGTTGCTGGAATTCATAGGGAAATTTGTGGTAGTCTACCTTGATGATATCTTTGTGTTTAGTAAGAGCAAGGAAGAACACTTGAAACATTTGGGGATAGTCTTGAAGAGGCTGCAAGATTAGAAGTTGTTGATAAACTTGGACAAATGTGAATTCATGAAACAAGAGTTGATCTACTTGGGTTTTGTCATTTCCAAAGGTGATCTGAAGATGGATCCTTCAAAGGTGGAGGCCATTCTGAATTGGCCCACACCTAAGACAATAGGGGAGGTAAGGAGTTTCCATGGTTTGGCCACATTCTATAGGAAATTCATTAAGAACTACAGTGACATCTATGCACCTATGTTGGAAACCATCAAGGGTGGTTGCAAGGTGAAGTTTGTGTGGACGATAGAAGCAAATAGGAGATTTGAGAGTCTAAAATAGAAAGTTGCTAAATTCCCTATCTTAGTGTTACCTGATTTCAATAAGGTTTTCACAATTGAATGTGATGCAAGTGGACTGGCCATTGGAGCAGTGTTAAGCCAAGAAGGGAGACCAGTGGCCTTTTTCAGTGAAAAGTTAAATGAAGCCAAGAGGAAATACTCCTATTATGACTTAGAGTTGTATGCTATGGTACAAGCTCTGAAAAAGTGGAGACATTACCTACTTCCCAAGGAATTTATTATGTATATAGATAACTATGCTCTGAGTTTTCTGAATGGGCAGGACAAACTCAGCCACAGACATATGAAATGGGTGGAAAGTCTGCAAGCATACACTTTCACCATTAAGCATAAGAAAGGAGTCACAAACAAGGTGGCAGATGCTCTCAGCAGGAGGGTGTTGACAATCCAAGAAGTGCAGTTGCAAAGCATGGGTGTTGAGTCACTCAAGGAATTGTATGAAGAAGATCAGGATTTCTGAGAAATCTACAAGGTATGCAATGAATTTGCTAATACTTTTCATAGTGAGTTTTCAGATTTTACATTATAGAATGGACTATTATTCAAAGGATGTCAGTTGTGTATCCCTAAATGCTCAATGAGGGATAATATTGTGAAGGAAAAACATAGTGGTGGACTGGGTGGACATTTTGGGTTTAATAAGACTTTAGATCTAGTAAGGAGATTTTATTTCTGGCCAAGAATACAGTCTAAAATTAGAAAATTTGTTGAAAGTTGCATAGTATGCCAAAGAGCAAAAGGAGTCTCGACCAATGTAGGATTGTATCAACCTTTGCCAATACCTAACAAGCCTTGGGAATGTTTGAGTATGGATTTTGTGATGGGTTACCCAAAACAAGGGTAGGTTGTGACAGTGTGTTTGTAGTGGTAGACCAATTCAGCAAGATGGTTCATTTCATTCCTTGCAGGACCACTAATGATGCTAGCTACATTGTAGGTTTGTTTTTTAAAGAAATTGTCAGGATTCATGGGCTACCCTTGAGCATTGTGTCTAATAGGGATAGCAAATTTGTAGGACATTTTTGGAGGACTTTGTGGAAAAGATTGGGAACAAATTTATCTTTCAGTTCAGCCTATCATCTTTAGACTAATGGGCAAACCGAGGTGATCAATAGATCTTTGGGCAATCTCCTTAGATGCTTAACAAAAGAATATGGCAGCAGTTGGGATGTGATACTTCCACAAGCAAAATATGCTTATAATGACTCGACAAATAGGAGCACAGGTCTGAGTCCCTTTGAAATTGTATATGGCAGTCACCCCAGGGGTATTATTGAATTGAGAGACATCCAGGGGTTGGACAAAAGGAGTGGTCATGCTGATGCATTTGCAGAAGCCATGAAAGAAATACACCAACAGGTCAGAGATACTTTACACCAGAATAGTCAGAAGATGAAGGATCGCATGGATCAAAGGAGGAGGGATGTGTAGTATCAGGTAGGTGACTTGGTCATGGTTCATCTAAACAAAAATAGGTTGCCAAAAGGAGGCCACAACAAACTAATGATGAGGAAGATTGGACCCTGTTAGATTCTGGAGAAGTACAGTCCAAATGCTTACAAGATTGAGCTTCTTGATGATATTGTCATTGCACCCATATTCAACATTGCTGATTTGACATTGTACAGAAGTCCTAATATAGGGGAGAATGCAAAAGACCCTGTCCAGGAAAATGAAGACTGGCTGAAGCACTTACCTTCTAGGGAGCTGCCAAAAATGGAGTACATTTTGAAAAGCAAAGAATCCAGGAAGACAAGGTACAAAACATACCTTGAACATCTGGTTAAGTGGCAAGGGCTTCCAGATTCAGAAGCTACATGGATGCTGGAGGAAGACATTCTAAAGCAAGGTGGAGATGTACAAGAATTGGTCTCTAAGAGGACTTAAGACATTTTTCTTCTGGGGAGTATGTTGTAGGGGCACCATAGTAAAATCTACTATGTTGAAATAAGGCCTATTTGGCCATGTCATCTTGTTCATGTTTTGTTTATTAAAAACCTAGAAGTTTTTGTATTCTATTTGGCAAATAATGGACACATTTATTATCTAATAGAATCTGAAAAGATCAATAGGAGTCAGTTGGGATTCAGGGCAGTTGGCCTTCCCTAACTGTTGAGCAACCGTTGATCTTCCAACTCTGGCTTAATAAAAGCACAGGGGAGCAACTGAGAAGGGGGTTCTCTAGATTCAAAGATTGTGATTTGGAAATCATCTGAGCCATAATAACTTTTGTCCGTTATTTTCTATGTTTGATCTGTGTCGTAAATATTTCCTAACTGTTCATAATAGCTTTCTGTTCTTTGCAATTTAAATAGTTTAGTCTAAATTGTCGAAGATGAGTCGATAACCATTCCACTGGTGGATTTCCAAAGAAATCAGTGGAATGGCATCAATCTGTACATATTTCTATTTATTTTTCCTTTCATTTACCTGTTTGACAGGGCAAATGTTCTAGACTAAGGAGTGTGCACAGTAGCATGTCCTAGCATCTCTATGTGCTAGACGTAGAGTGTAGATCAGACTATGTGAGAGTTGACAACCCTATCGATGTATCGTTGTGTTGCAGAGTCAGGTTCCAACAATGGCATCGACTTCCACCGATAGCAAAGAGAGGATGTTATCGGAGTATCGGGTTGATAATATTTGGCTCCACCGATAGGTGTTGTCTTGCCGAAACTGTGACAGTAAATGCTAATTTGTCTTAGTCACATCAGGGTGAAAAGAAGTCAAGCCTCATCGATAGGAGGTATCAGACAGACTTGGTGTTCAGCAAAATAGTTCCAAAGGCCACCGATAGTCTAATCTGTTTTCGATGGCAATAAGAAGGAAGTTCTAATAGAACTATATGAAAGACAAAATATTTACCCATCCTCTCCTAAGTTGAAAGAGTAAGAATATTTTTTTTCTTTTTGGCTCCTCATCAATTGGCCTTGCATTTATACATACATTAAAGTGGGGGCTAAATGTTATGTCAGAAAAATGCACCCTTGGGGGATTTTTCCTTTTAAGGTTTAGTTCCCAGGCCTTTAGATTGCATTTAGAGCATCTTGCATGATAATTCAAACTCCCGATGAGAAAACCCTTGGGTCTTGTGACAAATAGGACCTGGGAGGTGCTATGTTGATGATCCTGAAATAAAGATAGGGGATGGACAATGGTGCTAGCATCCTAGTCCAGCCCTATTTTGGGTCTGCCCTAAATTCAAATGTCGAGTTTGTGACCATTATTTGGGTCCCAGGATGACATCATAAGTTTTGATTACAAACTTCTTGGCTAGAATCTTAGTAGTTGCATATATAAACATATGTAGGTTATCAGTTAGAAACTAGAAGATGATTGTGAACTTTATGCATACTTGAGATTTTTATGATATCATTGTGTTGTAGAGCATAGTATTGTTATTGTGTTTGTTTTTGCAGGTTGGATTTCATCTTCTCCTCATGACATTGGAGAGAATCTTCCTTCCATGAGAGTTTCATCATTAAGGTGACATCTATTGTGTTTTATCATCATTATCATTTAGATTTTTGCCCCTATCCCACAAGGATATGCACTCTCTCTCTAACAACGATGTTCAGAAGACTTGAATATCTCTCTGGGGCTTGACTGAGGAAAGCCTCTAAACACCACAACCCCCCTCCCACACTTTTTGTGATTACAGGTTACATGTTGTGAAAGCGGAAGAAGTGGAGTTGTAGGGAGCAAGAGGACACTGTGGAGATTCCAGATCCCGAAGGAGGAGCCTACTTGGACTAGGGGGCCATCACTATTGTCCTCTACATCCAAAGCTACAGAAATAGACTGGACAGTGATAATCAAGGTTTGTAGAGTTTCTGACATCCAATAGAAGATCTCTTATTGGACTAGGGCACCATCAACATTGTCCTTCGCATTTGTATTGCCAGAAACTAAAGATACAACAGAAATCAGTGTCAGAAGGAGATTGGAAGTCTACAAAAAAAGCAACACTTTGGACTTGGGTGCCAACACTATTGTCCCTGACATTTTTGTTTTCCAGACTGTGAAAAATAGCGAGTTAAGGTTTTCTACCCTTTGTCTTATTTTAGTAGTATCAGTCATAATTTACAGGTTTACTTACTGTTTTGCTTAAATTAGGGTGTCAAGAGCATAAGAGCATTAATTAGCAACATTGTGTGATAACTTCTAAATTTCTGAGAAAAACCAAGTGGCAACCCAATCTAATAGATGACTCTCCTCTTGATAGGAGAAGTACTTGGTTGAAAATCCCTTAGAATGTTTTGTGGAAAGGAGGATTTAAACTAAAACCCCCATACAGCCCACCATTCCTCCTTTTCACCATTAAACAATTACAATATCTTGCCAAAACTTAACTCTACATAATGCTCAATTAGAAACTCACATTATCAAATCATTTCACTAGTTTCTATAGTAGGCTCCACTATTCATCTAATGGAAGTGTAATTTGTTGTAACACATAGTAATTGACTTGTGAAGTTTTTAACAATTCATAATTTAGAGTAGAGAATTTCTATAATGTATCATTCAAACTTGCATTCAATCTTATCACTCACTTGATGGAATCCAAAAGGTTTGCCTCATCTAGCATCTCAAAAAACTAGTCCCTGTCCCACTTCTTTCTATCCTCCATATTCCTTTTCAAGGCATCCCTTCCTAGGTATTGGTTTGATTTGTCAAAATCCATTGGGAAACCAAGCTAATTGAGGTTTTCTAATTTTCCATCCACCTTCCATATCATTTTTCTAGACTAATTCATAAATTCATATGCTGACCTAGCTTCATACACTTTTGAAGGATATATGATGCTTTTATTGAGGCCTCAAACTAACTGGGAATTCCTTTTAATGTCAATTCATTGTTAGTGATTGTGTAGATTGTTTAAAAAATTCTTTGATATATTTTCTTTTGAAATCATCACTTTTCTATTTGCATTAACGTATTGACTAAGCTTTTAAAACTCTAACAACAGACTATCAAAAAATTCAAAGAACTTATTCAAATCATTAGCCATTTGTATTATTTCCCCCCAAACCTTATCTTTTATATGAATCATTGTATTTCTATAAAATTCATGTACTTTGATTTGGGAAGACTTTATTTTATTTTCTACTTTCCATGAAATTTGTTTTATTTTTTCTTCTCTTTTTATCCATTTTATGTTCCCATTGTTCTACTTTTTCTTTCTATTCATTTAGTTTCACTTGCAATGTCTTTGCTAAGGCATTGGCTTCCATTAATTTAAATTGCAATGTTTGGTTGTAATTTTTATGAATTTTCTCTTTCATTATCATAATTCTGTGTGCTTTCATCTAACCTTTGCTTAGTTCATTCAATTTCACCTCTATATGTTCATTCACATTGCTTGTAGATGTAGAGGTATATTTTTTTATCATTTCTCTAATTCATTGCTCTTGTTATCTGCTAGTTTCCTCATTGCTTTCTCATTTGCTAAGTTTGCCTATAAATTTTCTATTTGATTCTGCAACCTATTTCCATCTCTCTCTCCTTTTAGCAATGATGTGTATACCACTTCATTTTTGCTTTTTGATACATTGATTTTCTCACATTTTTCATTCCAGAAAAATGCACTTGGACAATGCTCAACTTTTAGTCAAAGTGATGCATCTGATCCTTTGGTTTATTTTAAACTAAATGGGAACAATAATCATGTACTCCATGGTTTGTATATTTTGGTCATATGTAGGAAATACCATAGTTGTTGTAGGCTCTAAGGTTATAGGAGTTGTTCTCTCTAGCATGTGCTTCTTGTGTCTTTTAGATTTTTTTCTTTCCTGTTAAACTCATCTTTGTAATCAAAAACTAGGATTACTAACACAACCAATTCTTGAATGCAAAAGGATTAGTTGCAGTGTTGGGAGAATTTCTAATTGTTTGAGGCTGAGGACTACCCATTCTTGTCCCAATCATACTAACAACAGAAGGGGTGCCTACTGGAAATAATTCCTTTGAGGTAATCTTTTGCCTCTTCTCATGGCCTTGTTCACTAAGATTCTCTATAATATCTATTTCTATTGACCTCTTTTGAATATTTTGTTATTATAGCACTTGTTGAACACTAGTACTACATGTACTATCACCACTAATAGCATTAGATTCTCCACCATATCCTTTACAAATTGAATGAGAATCTTGAAGATCTGAAGACCCTTGTGGTACTAGTTGTGATTGTATCTGACTCTAAGGATTTGAAGTCACAACAAATTTAATTATACTACCTATACTACATTGGTAAGGATGAGGAATGAATAAAAAATTCATTTCCATGGGAGAGTGTGAGGATGATTAGGAATTGTCAATGAATTAAAAATTCATTTTTGTGGGGGATGGTGTGAATAAACAATTAAGGTTTATTGGTGAATGTGAGGACATGTGACACATGTGTCTTTTTGGAAAACACATGTGTGAGCTCTTTGAATTAAAAAGAGCTTTTACATGGAAAAGGAAAGGTGAGGTAGAAGGGTCATGTGACCCCTTTGAATAAAAAATTACTTTTTATTCAAAGTGTGTGGGGATAAGGGTTAATGATGGTTTGACCCACTTAATTAAGTGATTAACTTAATTAATGTGGCTGTAGAAAATTAGTGAGTGGGTTAATTAGATGTTAAAATTAATTAAATAATGATTTATTTAATTAATTTAGGTCTAGTAGCTAATTAAATAATTGGTATTTATTCAACTAGACTGGGTTTAGGCTATAGGCTAGGGGAGATTAATTAAATAAGCATGTTTTATTTAATTATTCTAGGTTAGGGGATGGAGAAATTAACTAAATAAATATTGAGATCATTTATTTAATCAATGATGAATGATGTTGTAAGGTTTAGTAATAAATTAAATAAATTAATTTATTACAAATGGATGATTTAGGATGAATGGTTAGGGATAGATGGCTTAGGATAGATTAATTAAATAAATTAAATTTATTTATTTAATTTAGTGGAAGGGATGATTAGTGATGCGAGGAAGTGGCTTGCATGGTCAAATCAATTTCAGGTGTCTACAACCCTCTCTATCACATGTATTGGAAGTTTGGGGCTCTACTCCTGATCCATAAAATCTTATCATAGTATATTCCTTCATGAAGTACTACTCAGCCAATTGTATTTCTTTTCCTAGTTGAATGTAATTTCTACAAGTCTCGAACAATCTAGGCATTGGAGTATTTGTGATTTAATTATAAATTAGTTCTAAAAATTAGTCCATAAAATAATTGTAGTTCCTTCAGTTATTATACATACTTATCTTAAGGGTCCACTCATATAGTGGAACCAAACCTCTCACCTAATCGTTTGAATAGGGCCAAATCTAAATTTTGTTGGCCAAAAAGATTCCATTAAGCCACCCTAGAAATAAATAACACAAGTAGGTTGTGAACCTCAAAGTCTTAGTGGAACCTCCTTTAATCATTAAAAAAAAATTATGCATGGATTCTGTAATGTGTTCAACATATCTGTATTGAACAAGTGGTTGAACAAAATGGATATTATATACCATTTCAAGGAGAGTTACATCCACTTTCTTATTACTATCCAATCCAAGGCAAAATACTAGCATAGAAATAGTATCTTGAACCTACTTTCTAAAAATTTCAATTGCATAAGGAGGGTTCCCATTGGGTACACTACCATCAAATGTTATTTTTCTAAAAAAGGCTTATTTGAAACTCGGAGGCACTACTTCATAATCACAAGAAATTTGTTTTAGGTTAATGGAAATGTGGTTGGTTACAAAATATTCAAGTGGAAACCCCAACCCATGGAAAACTTCTTCTTTGGTGATGGACAAGATTTCTTCTTAACTATTTTTTATAACAATTGCTCTTATATTTTCATCATAATTCTATGCACAAACCATGATAAATTCTAGGCAACTTGTTAGGAAATTATGTAAGGTTGATCAAACTATTTCCTACATAAACCTATGAGAAAATTATGCATGAAAGCTTACAAAATAACTATAATGCAAAGATCAAAAGACATATCACAAGATAACATAAGATATACCCTGTAAAAAACCCTCAAGAGGGAAAAACCTAGCTTCGAAAAGCACCCATACTCAATATATTATTCAACAATGAAAAAATTACGATACACTTGCAAAGATTCCATGAATACTTCTAAAACATCAAGCACCTCCAATGCATCCTCCATGTGCCCAATAAAAATGGGTAACCATGAAACCACAAATCCCATGCCATGCTTCACATACACACTTACAAGAGAGCTCAATACAAATGACGGGAAACTCTAAAATGATAACCAATCTCAACCACTAACTATGGGCTTAACTTTATATAATGAATCTCACACAAAGCCACTAAGTGGTATTGGATAGATCATGTGTCTCAAAACCATGATAGAACAAAACCATTGACCCCAAAATTAAATATTCCCACAAATATTAATTATTTGTCCTATGTCTTCCACACATAAAATATCTAACTAATGTTACATACAACTTTACAGGTGGAACCAAATAAATATTTATTGAGGACAAACACATCTCCTAAGATGCACCATAAATAAATATTTATTTTACATAATTAAAAAAATTTGTTCTTGTGCAAGGTGTATAATGCCCTTTTCCTAACATTCTCCCACTTGTTGTATATATTTCATAAGGGTCAATCAATGAAACACATCATCATAGTCATCCATGAAACCACAAGAATATCGAACATGCTCTCATGCTCTATCAAGATACATGCAATAACATCCAAGGTGACCACCATCTCATGCAAGAACTCCTCTCATCCTCCAACATGCCACCTATGGAAGAAAAGGAGCAAGACAAGGTGAAGATACACTAATCCAAAGAACACAAGCATCAAATCCAAGTGATAACAAATGCTCCAAGTTGTTGCTAAGGGAAAACCCATGATTGGAAATAGCATCCACAACAAGTGCTAATACATGTCCAACCATCCATATCTCAAAATTTATCCAACAAAATTAGTAAACTCATGCCAACAGTATATCCAACCCATAAACCACAATCACAAGCCCCCTATATAAAACCAGTCAATGAAGAACAAACACATCCAGGAACTCCTGCTGCATGGGTAGTGTCAAATTTGAAAGAGATCAAGGCATACCAAGTCTACCAATCAACACTCATACCAAGGTGTGGCTAATAATCATACCATGTAGTAATAAAGAACAATTACAATGGCCCACACATGCAACACAAACTACTGCATAACCCTTCACAACAAGTCACCATAACTCTCTCAAGTCCACCACACCAAACCATGTGAACATGAACCTCCTAGAAGTAGCCATAGAATAAAGAGAGGAAGCCTATAAATCATATCTCATACTATGTCCTTCTACCAACACCTTAAAGTGTTAAGTTGTGTCAAGGATGATCTCCTATACAACTCCAAATGAAAATCCTTAACAACACGCAACCGTTCAATCTCATAGATCAAACATATAATGTGAATCAATAGACTAACTAAGATGTAAGACTCTCAAGCCAAGGAAGATCAAACTCAAATCCATTCCCAAAACTAGGAATCAACCTAATAAGCATCTCCTAAATCTTCATAAATGACATGATAAATCAAACACATATGCACAAGGAGATAACCATGCCAAACACTCTTCAAATGAACCCTCCAGAACTAACATAGCTCAAGATCCATATCCATGAGAAGAGAAAGCATAAAAAAATGCATCTGAAAGGATGGACAATACCTCTTAGATGATCATCCATTTAGTAGACCAAGAGTGAGTAATGAGAATACTCCTCTAGGATAAATCATTCCACAATAACTCTCTCCAAGAACAATCTCCTCTTAGGTCCATCATGAACTCATGTCCATATCCAAGTGAAGGAGCCATGAACTTCCTGCTAAAACCTCCAAAGAGTAATTGTCTCAACAATGTATCTAACTCAAGAGAAATCAAACCTCACCCAATTCTCCAAGTATCCATGAGAACATACAACTAATCTCAATCCATGCTAAACTCCAAATGCAATACTACACTATCATGAAGCTCCCAATAAAAAGATCAATGTACTCAATACCAAGAGAACTAACCAGGCCACTATCAAAGCTTCCACTACACATCTACAAAATTGAGTAACACATCATAACATCATGATCTAACATCTCCTCTTAGGAGATCACATGTTCCAATGAAAATATCTTGCTCCTAAGAGCACCTATATCATGTCAAAAATCAAACCGGTATCCAAAGTAAACCAAGACAAAATACCAAACATACTCTCAACTAAGGATCCCCTATCAAAACCACCAAGTCATAAACCAACACCTCAGTAAAGATTCCAAGAGTCCTCCATGGTAAACCAAGATGTAAACATCTCCAATAACATGAAGATAACCATCCCTTGTCAATGGAACTCAAGATGTCAAAGCACTTTCACTACATACAAGAATCATGATCCAAGACCTTTTCCATGACACCCACAACCACTACGGAAGATCATCCATCACCAAGTGATGAATACACATCACTGCCAAAGCTCCCAATAAACCATCATACTGAGGTACACATGGAATCATGATAACCATCTCCTAAATTAAGATCACCCATGGTCAACACACACTCAATTGCAATACTAGTGGCTCCAAAAAATAAGTAGAACCAAGATCTTCAAGCAAAGAAGATAAACAACCAAACCATCACTGTCAAAAGATCACACTAAATAATATAATCAAGATATCCATGACATCACGATAAAATTGCTACAAGTCCCAACAACTGACTATCTAAGTACTCTAATCATCCATTCTCTCATCCTGATGCAACACACCAATGCACAAATGACCACAGATAATATCAACTAACAAAGTTTGCATTAATTTTGAAATGACCTTTGGATATAGATAGTCCACATCCAAGTCATCCCACTACAACCAATGGGTAGCCATCCCACAAAATTGCATAACTCGTAGATCCCAAAAAATGAAACATGTAAACTTATCATCACATCAATAACCTAGAAACTAAGATAACAAAGAATATAACCTATAGACCTTAAGATGCAAACACCAAATCAACTCTAGATCTGATTTTCCAAACAAGTCCACAATTAAGTAACCATAGTCAAGCAACCAATCAAGCATTTAGGAGATAAGAACAACCTCATAAAACTGAAGCACACCACCACTTGTAATCATGAATCAATCTAATCATCACAACCCAAACCTATCAACTGCATAGATGACCATGTCATGTCAATGCTCAAATCTACATGCATATCCTGACACCATAATCATCACCATCATTGTACCTATACTGAAATCCCACTGAACTAAGACTCCTAGCTTCACATACATATCAACCATGTGCTCAAACCAAAAGGCAACCTATGTACCTATCTCTATCAAAGTCAACACTCTAAAAATATATGTAAACCTATATCAAGAAGCACCAAATCTGATAACCTACTATACCATCATATTAATCTCATGAAACATGCACTCCCACAAGTTTTCATCCACCAATTCATCTAGATTCTCACACAATCACACCCTGAATCTTAGGCTCCTACAAGTGATCAAACAAGTACAACCTCTCTCTGCTCATCCAAGTGAAAAACCACCTAATATACTATGTATTATGCTACAAATGCTCTACATCTCCTATTCAAAATCCAAAATATGATTTTGTATACTCAAGTTATGACTTGTTAACCATTTTAGAGCAATGAATGGCTTTAGGCACCAAATTCTAGCATAAACAAAAAGATCTAATGACCAAAATTGTACCACTACATAGTTCTTAGAGAGAGATTTTTGACACCTATAAGAAGTCAAAAATTTGATACTTTGGGTGAAAGTTATGCCCCATGGAAGAAAAATGCACTCTGAGGGTTGGAAGGGGGCCCAAAGTGACTCTGTCCATACATGATGATGACATCACTAACGTAAGAAGCGATGATTGGGTGGTAGTTGTGCACTAGGTGGCATGATTATGGAAGTTGAGTGGCATTTTTTAAAAAAGGTTTATATTAAGTTTTATTGTCATTTGTTAAAACCCTTCACCTCCAAACTAGATCATGTTTTGAAATGTAGTTTTTTCTTTTATTTTTAAAAGAGCCAATGGGGAGCTATCCATGTGGCTTGGGCTTAAAGCAATGCTAGTTTACTAGGTACTAACCACCTTGCATTGTTTGTAGAATGAACTATGAACTATGTACCTCCTATCACCATTGAAACCCCTTTGCCAAACTACTTTGTATGTCATGCCAATTGTCAATTAAATTAAGTACTGCTGACTGCTGTGATAAACCTTACCTTACCATTTAGCACCTATGCCTATCTGGATAGCACCTAAGTCCTATTGTCTGTTGTGATAGACCTTCACCTTTTAGCGCCTATTTTTCAAGGATTAGCACTAAAACTCCATGAAGTAGTGCCTGTATATCACAAATTAGTGCCTAATTTTAGTGAAGTTTCTATTAATGTCTTAGCTAAAGTTTCATGTTTAAATGGACTCATCTTATTTTATTGGCTTTTGATGACCCCTAACAACCTATTTTGAATAACTTAGCAATTTGTTTTATAGGTTTTATCAAAATTACAAGCCACCACTCTCTTGAGGTCAGATCAAAATCTACACATAAGGAATCATGACCCATCTGATTTTGTATAAGTATCTGTTTTCAACATTTTAGCATCTATTTTTATGATGTAGCACCTATACTTTCAAGATTTGTGCTTAGGGCTTCTGTTTTAGTGCATGTACCTTCTATTTCAATGCTTAAAACATCAGTTATAGTGTTTGTGAAATCACTGTTTTAGTGCTTTTACTATCTATTTCTGTCAGCACTGAAGCAGACTGTCTTAGTGCCTATCTCTATTTGGAATTGATTTTTAATTTTTTATCATTTTGTTGGATTTGATCACCAAGAGGAAGACCTTAACCACATGTTCTAGCATGGTATACAAATGTTATGAGAATCAAAAGAATTATTTCAAAGGAAGGACCCCATTCGGTCTAGGCAAAAACCCTGAGACCCCCGATCCACCAAGACTTGGTTTGGTTGGTGCTCTTGGTTGGATACTTGGGACACCCCCATTCATAGATTCATCCCCCATACCTAGCATATATTGGGACATCCACTAGCAACTTGTTGAACCTAGATAAGACCTTCGGTTATCATACCTTGTGGTGTACCACTGTAGTAGGAGGGGAAGAAGTTCACACATACCGTTAGACTTGAGATAGAGGCTACATTGGGAAAGACAAAAGTCTCCAAGGTAAGGGGTATATGGTGGTACATGACCATATATTCCCTATCTATCCAAGCTATAACATTATGGTATTAATGGGGGTGGGGGTCACTTCTCTCTTTTGAGTTGAGATTGACCCATGACCATTTCGTGAGATCCACAAGGTATGTCACTCCCACTTGAATAATTTAGGATTGTGATCAAGTGCTTGGCGTGATGCGATACCCGTGAAAGCCATATCAGCCTTATTCCCAAAATTGTCAAAACCATTGTGATTGATTATTTGAATGTCTCTTGCCAAGTCAGCCAAAAAAACATCTTGAAAACTAAAATAGACTCTATTAGCACCTACACCTATCTCGCAGGGCTCGCAACTTGAGTATCAGTGCCTCTGTAGGATTGTTTAGCGCCTAGATCAAAATTGAAATAAACTATCTCTCAGTACCTGTCAAACACCAATTAGAGTATTTATCATCTATGAGCACTTATATCCATAGATTTAGCGCTTAGACCTACGGATTTAATGCCTACATGCCATTTGTCAGCACCTAAATTTATTTATGCACACTTATACCTTCTACCTTAGCAATTGTTTCTAAAGTCACACAAATCTGAGAATATCCACTTTTGTTATCAAAATCAGACATTGACTCAACTTCATCACCTCATTTTACCACCCTCAAATCCCCAAAATCATAAAATCTTCTTCACATTTGACATTGAAAAATTATACCTCCATTAGGCTATCCCCACGACATTCATTTTGACCTTAGCTTGTGACCCATTAATCATCTCACATAGATACATCTTCTTCATCATCATACCTTAACCTCCATCCAAAATCAACCTTGATCAAGTCATCCCATTTACCCATCCAAGTTTATCATCCTACCTTAATCAAATCAAATCAAACAAATTACCCAAATCTAATCAATTCCAGCCAAATCAAAACACATCATCCAAGATCAAAATTTTAATCCATCACCTACCATGTATACTAAGGTTAGAATCTAGATCTTTTTATCCTTCTCTAGTTTGCATTAGGCTTAATAACTTGTCTATCTTAATTTTAGTGTGGATTAGATATCATCCCACTTGGATAAGCTAACTTAGGAGCTTAGACTACTCCTAAGTTGGTAGACTTCAAAAATCCCATTTTACTTTGTGCATATTGTCTACCCTGAGTAAGACAATCCCATTATCTTCTTGCTTAGGCTCTTTGTCCACCCTAAGTAAGGAAGGATAAAATCCCATCAAAACTCACAAAAGAATCTAGATTTGAACTTAAGTTCTTCTTGGTAGTACCATCATCCATCATCCAAATCTTGCAATCAACCATTCCCTTGAAAACTCATCATCAAATCTCAAATAAACCTCCACTACAAGTTCATCGTTTTATGCCTCCCATCACATTATCACAAGCTAGAAGAAAAATGGATTCTCGCTATCAACCCCTCTCTCCAAATGGCTCTACCACAAGCAATATAGAGGGATATGTTAGCCAACCTGAGATAGGTGAAACCTCCATACCCATTCACATATACTCACCCACCTTCATTGATTTCCTTAATGAAAGGGGGTTACATGACAAATTTAAACAATTCCTTGACAATCACAAAGATGAATTTCTCAAACAACTCATTAAACATGGGGCATGTCTCCCCCACTCATTTTACCAAGACAAGCTCAAAACAATCATACATGAAAAAAACCCATCACCTATTCACGATCAACCATGGGGTCATGTTCGTAATCCTAACAACCTAGTCTATGATAATCCATAGGCTCACTTTTCTACAACCACTAACCCCATTTACACCATTGATCAACATTTAGGGGGTAATAACACCTCACAACCACAAGTATCAGACCCTCCTTATGGCATGCCGCCACATATGATGCCATCCCACCCTCCAACTACCATCAACATACATACCAATCCAAGTGTCCTTACCACACCACCCATTAACACAAACACATCCAACATTCCCCAAAACACTTCTAATATTATCACCATTCCACAAAAACTTCCCCGTTTCGCCATCCCACAAAGGATGACTATAACCCAAACAACATTACCTCCTATACTGTACCTTCACAAACACCACTCCAATCTCAACATCTGTTCAGGACACAACCACCACATCAACCTCAAAATCCTTTAACAAGCTATATGCATCCTAAACATACCCAAACTCAACAAGCGTATCATTCCACCACTCATCATCAACCCCCTAATGTTGCATTCATGCAACACCTAAACATCACCCAACAACACCAACTGCCACTTCAATCACATCACACATATAATTCTTCCACTTAAACCCAACCACAACATCAAACATACGGACCCCCCATCCACTTACAAGCCATTGGCCCACCATCACATAATCCTCAACAACAATATGCTATCCCACAACACTCACAGCAATCATCAAAACCACCATTACAACACACACCATAACCTCCCCTTGCCAATGCTTTCAACCAAGAATGGAAAGAAATGAAAAATGCCCTTAAGAATCTTCAACTAGGGACCCAAAAGAAACATTATAAGTTTGAAGACTTATTTCCCTACCCATTTGATAGAAACATGACAACCATACCTTTTACTCAACATTTCAAGATCCCTAAATTTGATAAGTACAAAGGAAAAGGAGATCCTCGTGACCATATCAAAGAATTTTTCATGGCTTGCCAAGAAGTATCCTATGATGATCATTTCCTCCTTTGTCTTTTCCCATGAATCCTAAGAGGACAAGCTTTATAATGGTTTATGCACTTCCTTATGGCACCATCTCCACCTTCACCGACTTGTCAGAAAAATTTGTCTCTCATTTCTCATACAATGTAGAACATGAGATCACCATGCTTGACCTTTGTAATACCAAGAAAATAAATGGCAAAATTTTGCCACATACTTACAAAGAGGGAGGTCACTTGCTAATAGGCTACCTTAGACAACGCGTGAAAAACAACTCGTTCATATCTTCATTCAAAATTTAAACCAAGAAATGGCCTTCCCACTTGCAAGTACATTATGCATCAACCTTTGATGAGATCGTAGAAAAAGGGGTCAATATTGAAGAGGTCCTCATAGAAAAAGGTTTAGTACAAATATATATAAAAATGACAACTATAAATCATCAAATGACAAACCAAAATTTTGGGCCACTTGAACAAAAATGTTGTAGATGATGGTGCCACCAATTCTAAACACATTCAAGTAGTTGCACCCAAACCAAAAGAAACACAGGTGGTGCAAAATGTTTCAAACAATGTCTTGATACCATCTGGTCAAACTAATTGAAATCCTCCCAATAATCCAAAATGTAAATACACTTCCCTAGGGGAACCTCTTGAATTTGTATTTCAAAAACTAGTACAAGATGACATGGTTGTGTTTCCCACAACCAAGCCTTTTGATGAAAACCAACCTAAGCCCGCATGGTACAAAGACAATGAGTATTGTGAGTATCATTGTATCAAAGGACACTCCACTAGAAAGTGTATGAAATTAAAAAACTATATCCAAGATCTTGTTGATTGAGGTGACATTCAACTGGAAGTAGCCAACAATAGCTCACCAAATAATGGCTTAGGAGTTTATTAGGATCCCCTTCCCAACTGCACTAACACTTCTTCATCCAATTCATCATCCTCTACTGCCAACCCCAATAACCAAGCCAATAATGTCACCTATAACAATATTCCACCTCCCTATGACAATGTAGTGGGCTGGATCAATTTTGACTCCACTCGTGTTGCCACCATCAAAATCAAAAGAAAAGTTCTCCAATGTGCCGTCACTACACAACGTGGATGAGTAACCATTAAAGGACCCTCTCCATCCTCCACCACTACTACCTCTAAGTATAATCTCCTCAATCACCTTGGAAAAACGTCAGCACAAATCTCTATTCTGGAACTTCTCAAGACATCCCCCATCCATCGCAACATCCTCGACAAAGCTCTTCAAGAGTCCCATTTGCCCACTAACATTCCACCCACATAATTCTAAAACTTATTATCCCAATTGTCCTCTTCCTACCATCTCACTTTTAGCCAATCTGACATGCCACCATCGATCCCGCTCATAATAAAGCCCTTCATATAGAGGTTCAAATAACCAATCACAAAGTTAAAAGAGTCCTCCTAGATAATGGATCCAGATTGAACATATGTACATTAAAGTTCATAAAATTATTGGGGTATTCAACAAGTGACCTAGAACCCTTGGTTATCTCCATCAAAGCATATGACAACATAGAGCGAGAGTCAAAGGGCACCATATGTCTTCCCATCAAAGAAGGTCCTCTAACATTACCCACCTTGTGCACATAGTTGATCTTGACCTACCATACAATCTTCTCCTCGGTTGACCATGGTTACATGCCATGCAAGCTGTCCCTTCCACCTACCATCAATGTCTAAAGTTTCTTCATAATGGTGTTGAAGTCACTATTCCCACTGATCAACAACCCTTTGAATATTGTAAAGCTTTGAAAGTTGTCTATGATAGACAATTCCATTGCCTGAGCACTTATGGGGAAAACCTTAAAGACTCTTCATCCACTCCATCCGCTATATCTAATCCTTCACATGCCTCCACCTCATCATCCAACCCAGTCCCTCAAGTATCCCAAGTCAAGATCATAGAGAAAGGGTGTGGTGAATATGAGCTTCATAACACCTTCCATGTGGGACAATTACCTTTATCCCCTCGTTGTAATGGTCTTCAATTGCATAAAAGAGTTTAATAACAAAAGTGTAGCATAGATCATAAGATCCCTTTTGTTCCAACAAAGGTCTCCTGAGAAGAAGAAGAAATTGAAGAATCTTTGAATGATTGGTTATATCGTGATAAAACTGACCTAGCAAAAGCAGACCTTGAATACTTCAAAGAAAAATATCACGTACCATATTAAATGTGCACTAAGATGTCTTATCATGGAAAAGGACTTGGCATCAATGAGCAAGGCCCTACCAAACCCATTATGGTTGATCCCACATCTCCCAAACAATATGTCAAGTACTTTGTCTTAAAGGATATGTGTCACCCACTGTGAAAGTCCAAGGTCCTACTAAAACCTCGGTAGATGTGGTAGAATCCTCTCCTAATATTGAAAATGTCGCACCGATGGTTATCATAGCTTCATGTGAAGAATTCATTCTCTCATGCATATTCCCTAATAATTCCATGTTCCTCATCGACATTTCTCTCATCTACCCCAACCTCATTGATTGGGATCACCAATGACTGTCACTTCTTGATGCATTCCAAAATGATGAGGCCCTCATTACATTTCTTGAGTTCTGTGACACTTCATGGTATGAGATATGTCTGAATGCCAATGCCTATTTTGGAGAAGAGGAGTTCCTTAGTCCAAATAAAAAATCAAAAAATAGAAAAATGTCCCCTAGTGAAAACCTCTTTGAGGTGCTATCAGACAAAAAAAGAAAAATAAGGGTGTATCTCCTGGTGAAAACCTTTCTAAGGTGCTAGGGGATGAGGAATTCCATCTTCTCCCCATACCTTCATACTGGCAGGACCATTACACTATCCTAATTGAAGGCACACAAGAAATCAACCTTGGTACTAAGGAGCAACCAAAAATTACGTATCTTACAGAAAGTCTTGCCATCAAGGAAAAATCTAATCTCTCAAGCATACTTCAAGAGCACCAGATGTCTTTGCTTGGTCTTATACAGATATGCTAGGTTTAGACCCCTCTTTGGCAGTTCATCATCATGTGGTATATCCAGACGCTAGGCCAGTCAAATAGAAGCTCCGTAAAATGCATCCTCATGTCGCCTTGCTCATCAAAGAAGAACTACAAAAATTGTTGGAAGTAGGCTTCATTCACCCTATAGATTATTTTGAATGGGTTTCAAATATTCTCCTAGTTGCTAAGAAACCTCGGGGCATCTGATTCTGCATAGATTTTTGAGATCTAAACAAAGCATGTCCAAAAGATGATTTCCTACCTCCCAATATCGACATCATTGTATATTTGAGAGATAGACATGAAATGCTCTCTCTCATGGATGGTTTTTCAAGGTATAACTAGATTAGAATTTCTCCCAAAGATTATCACAAGACAACTTTCACATGTTCCTGGGGAACTTACTGTTGGCAAGTTATGCCCTTTGGACTTAAAAATGCAGGAGCAACTTATCAACGTGCCATGACCACCATTTTCCATGACATGTTACACAAGATCATGGAAGACTATGTAGTTGACCTCCTTGGGAAATCAAGAACAAGGAATGGCCACCCTATGATCTTACAACAGATATTTGAATGCCTCAAGGAATACAAGCTATGCCTTAATCCCTAGAAGTGTGTTTTTGGGGTCACATCAAGAAAACTCTTGGGCTTTATTGTCTCCCATAGAGGAATTAAAGTACATCCATCAAAGGTTATTACCGTCATAGAAATGCCACCACCACAAACATTGAAACAGCTTCGTAGTCTCTACGGTAAGATACAAGCTATCGGCAGATTCATAGCCCAACTAGTAGACAAATGTCAACCTTTCTCTCACTTGCTCCCAAAAGATGTACACTTCAATTAGGACCAAAACTGTCATCAAGCCTTTGATCACATCAAAGAGTATTTGGCATCATCTCCATTCCTTATGACACCTATACCTTTAAATCCCCTATTACTATATATATCAACAACTTCAGTAGCACTGGGGGCAGTACTAGCACAAAATGATGAAACTAACTGTGAGAGGGCTATAAATTACATCAGCAAGACTCTTGTCAGCTATGAGCTTAACTATACACCCATGGAATGAGCATACTTAGCCGTCATTTTCATCTCCCAAAAGTTATGGCACTACATGCTAAGTCACTCAATCAAGCTCATCTCAAAAGTTGACCCTCTTTCCAGGACTTCACTCACAGGATGAATGGCGAAATGGGTTATGCTACTCAGTGAATTTCACATTGAATATTGGTAGATCAATTAGCAGAAGAACCTCTCATAGACTATCAACCACTCTTTACTGATTTTTTAGATGAATCTATCCATATAACATCATAATCAACAATCTCAAAACTATACATTTATGGGTCATTCACAAATTATGGCTCAGGATTTGGAATACTTTTAGTCACTCCCCAAGGAGACTACATCCCCAAAGCATATAGGCTTGCATTCCCATGCCCAAACAATGTGGCTGAATATGAAGCTTTAATCATCAGTTTTAAGACAATAGCTCAGTGGAACATCCAACAATTACAAGTCTACAGAGACTCCCAATTGGTCATCAAACAAGTCAATGATGAGTACCACACTAAAGATGACAAGTTCTTCCCCTACAAGAAAATGGTGAATGGATATAAAATCCACTTCACCTACATTCAATTTGAGCAGGTACCCTGACTCCATAACAAAGCAGTTGATGTCATGGCTACCATTGGATCCCTCTAGGATATGCCCCATGATAGCCATCAATATGAATTTCCTGTAGAACAACTCCTCTTGCTTGCATATAAGGTGGTGGATTCAAAATTCATATGTGAGATTATTGGTCTTGAAATCACTTGGTACCATAACATCTATACTTGTCCCCAACATCACACCATCCCACATGAATTCTCTCGCAAACAAAAGAGATCCCTCAATCACCAAGCTTCACGCTACACTATCCTTGCCGACACCCTCTATCGTCGAAGCTATGATGGCAATCTCTTGCGATGTTTAAATATGGAAGAGGCTTCGCTTGCACTACACAAAGTCCATGCCAGTATCTATGGTGCTCACACAAGCGGTGTTGTCCTAGATAAAAATCTCTTACCTATAGGATATTATTGGCCAACAATGGAACATGATGCATGTGAGTATGTGAAGAAATATAAACCTTGTCAATAATATGGAGACTACATTCATGCTCCCTCTCAGGCATTGCAACCAATCACAACACCATGGCCCTTTTCTCAATGGGGCCTAGATCTCATTGGAAATATTCATCCCCCTCCTCTGATGGCCACAAATTTATCATCACTGCCACTGAATACTTTACAAAGTCGGTTGAAGTTATGACCCTCACCTTTACCACTGGCTCACAGATTTCTAAATTCATCCTCTACCATATCATCTATCGAACTATGGTATCCCATCCACTCTTATCATAGATAATGGAAAACCTTTTAAAAAAATGATGTTCATGCCCTTTGCGAACAATTTCACATTCAACATCATTGGTCCACCCCATATTATCCTAAACAAAATGACCAAGCTGAGGCAACTAATAAGACCCTACTTAAAATCCTCAAGAAAGTTGTCAATGAAACTGGTCACGATTGACACCTTCACATTCATCCCGCCCTTTGGGTCTACCGCACTAGCATTTGCACCCCAACTAGAGCCACTCCATACGCACTTGTATTTGGAGCCAAAGCCATCCTGCCAATTGAGATCAAACTCCCCTCCCTACGCATCTCCTTGCATAATATCATCACTGAGGAAGAATACTGTGTTGTATGCCTACAAGAGTTAGATCTATTAGATGAACACCACCTCAACACCTTGAATCATCTCCAGACATACTAGAACTAGCTCCATAGATCCTATAATAAGAAGCTCCATGCTAGAGAATTTGCTATAGGGGACTTAGTCTTAAAAGAAAATTAGAACAATCTACAAGAGAGAGAAAAGAAATCCAAAAATTTGAGCCTAATTGGTTGGGCCCCTATGTGGTTATCTCTAAATATGGTTTAGGGGTATATCACCTAGCAACTCTTGAAGTTGAAGAGCTTGAAGAATCCATGAATATCATCCATCTTAAGCAGTTCTATACCTAAGTTGCTGAATACCCTATCAAAAATATAAAAAAATATAAAAATGTCAAAAAAGATCCAAAAAATTAAAAAAGTAAAGAGAAATCATTCATCCTATGGTGAAAACTACTTCTTGTGGCACCTTGGGTAGGTACCATAATGAAAACTTGCTTGTAGGCATCATGTGTAGTCTCAAACTTGATCCACTATTCATCCTCTCTCCATCATCGCTGCATAGATCATCTCCACCCACTCTATCCACTTCCAATTCCCTGGGGCATTCCTACTATCTGAGCTTCCATTCCTCACCATCATCTCATCCTCGAGATACCCACTTGGTTCATATTTGGTAAGTATGACATCACACCTCCCACCACTCTAACCACACATCTCATAACATCCAACTATCCCGTCACCCTTTTGTATGTGTCTAGAAAAAGAGTGAGCAACAAAAAAGAAGTAATCAACCTACACCATGACAAAATAGAAAATTTGACTAGACCCATAGTTGATGCTTCAACACAATCTATCCCTTGCCATCCACCCAGCCTTATACCACCTTGCCCTAAACACCCTTGCCTCCCCTAGCCTACCATCATAATTTTGATACAATGGTACAATCTAAAAATTGACAATTCCATCTTCAATCCCCCCCACTACATCAAATCATCCCATCATCTCATTCATCAATCTACCAAAACTACATACATCACAACCCACATCCTAGTGTACCTTGATCTATGGATATAGGGTATGTAGGCAATCTAGAATACAAAGAATGTATCCAGTATGTATGTACACAAGATTCCACTTCTCCAACCTCTTTGGTTGTCCCTACTACTTGATCTTGGTTATCCACCCTTCACACTTTGTCACACATAGATGTCTCATTCTGTCCCTCACTCCCATAATAAACAAATGCTCATCCACAAAACCATCCCACTCCATCTCCATACTCACCTAGACTTGGCCCTCATACTATAGGCACAATATGCATAATACCACAGTATCGAGCTTCCATCAAAATCATATACAACGAGATCATCCTTGACCATAGCATATTTCTTACATATCTATGCACCTATCATTCGACTTATCCAAATCATCATCAATCCTTGCCTTACGGATGCATCCTTCCTACAATAGGTAGAATCCTAAATCCACACAACTCTTGGCAAGAGATATGATGTTTGTATGATTGGTTAGATGGACTATTGTTTGTTAATTTTATTTTTTGTCTCATTCCTTGATTACTTCAATACTGCCTTGATCTTTCTATATCTTGGTGTGTTGCGAAGGACTCAGAATGGGGCATAGTCATTGCTTTTGTATGTCATGCTTATTGGATGTTCTTATTAATCCAATTTAATATTCATATCTTGTGTGTGTTGGAATAGCTTCTTGCATACTAGTCATCTATTTGCATGTAAGGCTACTTAGTACCTTTTGTGCACTAAGGACTTATGCTTTAAGTTTTCTTCCTCACACATCTAGACAAGGTTGTATTTTATTGGGCATGTATAAGATCATCTTTTTGTTTGCAGCATCAAGTCCTATGCATGGGATACATTGTCACCTTGGTTCCTCATACCATGGTGCATAACATTTCATGCTATATCAAAATAAGTGCTCATAATCTATGCAATATTTTATTAGGCATGTATAAGATCATCCTTTTGTTTGCAGCATCAAGTCCTATGCATGGGATACATTCTCACCTTGGTTCCTCATACCATGGTGCATAACATTTCATGCTATATCAAAATAAGTGCTCACAATCTATGTAATATTTTAAATACATTCAAAAATTCCCCTGGTCCACATGAATCTTGATGTTTGGTATTTCCCATAGGATTTGGACTCATAACCCACATCCTTTATGGGTACCTACATCACACATTCCTTCCCATCAGCATCGACCACCCCCCTTTTAGCTCCAAGATTCATAGAAGTGATCTTCCCATAATATCATCTCCTACATCCTCTCCTCCTTGCCATTTCATCGTAAGGGCTTGGATTGAAACCCACACCCCTTTCATCAATTTCTTGGCACAACCTTTCATCCTACCCAAATTATCCCATTTGCACATCATCCTTTCTATTGTCTTCATATCGCCTCTACCTATCCATCCTATATCGTCCCCTTCACTATCACCCAACCTACACTATTCCCCTTTGACCATTTTCAGGGCCCATGTATCATGATCAACAAAAAGAAAGAAAGCTACCAATTACATAAACCATTTGCATACCTTGTCGCTCACATACAACATAAACTTAGATATCATTTCCCATTTCATCATTGCATTTCATTATCCATCCCTTTATCCATTTTCATTGTCCATCTTCATTTTCATCCATAATATATATTTATTAATCTAAGCATTATCCATCTCATTGTTACAAGTTCATTATCCATGCCATCCATTCATTTCATTATCTATACCATGGTTTCATTATCCATATTCATTATCTATATCATTATTGCATTTTAGATATTTATTAATCTAAGCATCTTTTAATTATCCATTTCATCAATGTGCATTTCATTATCCATCCCTTTATTTCATTTTCATTATCCATTTCACTATCCATCTTTGTTTGCATCCATAATATATGTTTATTAATCTAAGCATTATCAATCTCATCGTTAGAATCCATTATCCATATTATTATTACATTTCATTATCCATACCATTATTGCATTAATAAATACTTATGTATCTCAACATCTTTTCATTAATAATCATCATCATCTACATTTCACATAAACCAAACATCCATTTTCATACATTGTTATCATAATCCTACAAACATGCATAATCAATAATCTATACATATCGAAAGACATCCATAATATCATCATATAGACATTACATTACATCATGCATAATCCACCTCATAATCCATAAAATCGTAAACACATCACCTCATAAAATACATCCATCATAACAATATATCCACGAACAATTTAAACATCATCATCACATATCTGTAACATCCAATCATAATCAACATCATGCAATCACATACATCATCATCCCTGCCATACAATCGTATACATCAGTCACATCATAATCAATGGCATCAAAATCATAAACATATCACATCATGAATTACATCCATCAAAAACCATAACAACATCATAATCACATATCTATAACATCCATACATCCATCTACATAATAGAAAGATGAGAAATCAATTATCTATCATAATCAACATCATTAAATCATATACATAATCTACATCATAATCCATGCATAGTCTACATCATAATCTATGTCATGTAATCATATAACTATCATACATAATCCATAAACCATAAATAAACCATCACATAGCATCATCCATAAAACATCTACAATGTCCATATATCGCCACCAAAAAATGCCATCTAATATATATATGTGATCATAATACAATGTACATACATGGGCTTCACAGAGCCATCAAAATACAAAATCAACCCATGGGCGTACATGTCAAAAACTGTCTACATCAGCCCCTAGGTGGAACTGTCCCTCTATGAGGTCCCTAACTGGGATGGCCCTATTGCTCATGGTGGAGGTGGCCCCATGGGATGCTACACTACTGGTTGTACTGGCACTTGTGCCTACTGCTAAGATGGTTGATGCATGGATCTCTTTGATTTCCCTATCCTCTGAGAAGCAGCAGCCCCTGATTAGCTCCAGTAACTCTCCCTTTGCCCAACCAACACTAGATACTCATAGAGAGTCCTATAATGTTGTACCTCCCTGGTGGCCTCATCTCCTTGAGCTTGTACCCCCCTGAGTACATCATCCATCCCTAGTCCTAGATACTGACGTGCCTCATCCCGCTCCCACTGGTACCTCACCACCTAACCCTACAACTGCACCACCTATGCCTATAGTTGTGCTACCTATCTATATCCATGGGCATGTGCAAGCTAAGACTGCAACTGGGTTGCCTACCCTTCTAACTGGCCTACTTGTGCCTATAGCTGATCCACCTATGCCTGGAGTCTAGCCACCTCCTTGTCATCATCACCTACCTCCTCCTCTCCCTCCTAATCATCATCACCCTCCACATCCACCTCTACCATCTCCACATCCTCCTCAACCTCCTCAACCTCCTCCTCACCCCCATCTCCTCCCTCCACTACCACTTGTCTTACTAGCATCGTAATTCAAATAGGTCACTCACATGTCCACCATGCATCATACCCATCATTAGTCTCTACATCTGCGACATCTGGCCACAAATCCCACTCCCTCAGTTTCAAGCCCTCAAACTCTACTATCACCAATCACGAATCGATCAGTACACCCACCTCGGCACTTCTGACTGTACTCATGGGAATACAACCTCCTCCTGTGGAACCCCTTGGGTGATGTCAAACTATTGAAACACCTGATCTGGCATGTATTTGTCAATGATCTTCTTAGTACACACCATCAAATATCAGAGTTGTTGAATGTATGTCAGCTGAATCCTGTCTCTTGACCATCTCTCACAATCGATCCATGGTCTCCATATCACTATCTGAATATCATCTATCACTCTCCTCTAATAACTAAGGTCCCCCAACCTATGGTGCCATAACACTCCTCCATAATCAAACATGTAAGGTTGCCTCCTCTCTTGTGTCCTAACTGAAATCGGCTTGGTAATGGTGATGTGCTCCCAAGCCCATATATGTAATAGGGTCATGTTGCATCCCAAACTCGCCCCATGCCAATAGACCACTACGTCCATATCATGATATAAATGGACAAGTACATAGGGGCCCCATGCATATACCACCACATCTCTCATCATCCGCAGTAGCACTATACCCCATCCAATTAGAAATCCTTGTGATCTCCTATCTAGCACAAGTGTACCAGCTATCACTCCTGCCACCAATAATGACAAAGCATATAATCTGTACATGGCCTGAGACCACACCATCTCTGTCCTCCGTACATTGAATGGTACAACTACAGGTGTAAAAATTGACTCCACATATCTCACCCCTCGTCCATGGTCATACACCACCCTCTCTTTGTGAATGTGGATACGAAGTATCCTCCACACATCCTCTAGCGTAATGGTGATCTCTCCTATTAGTAGCAGGAAGGTGAAGCACTCACTCTTCCACCTCTCAATAAGGGCTATCATCATCGCTCAATGCACACGTATCTCATGCATCTTATCAATCAAACACAATCCCACCATCTGCATAAAGAGTGTGTCTATACCATCTAGTCTCACCAATAGCGCATGGGTAGGCAGTCGCCGCTCCCTCGACTGCAAGACATCCTCGTCATCTTGCAATCATCCAAAATTAACCTTGTTAACATCTTTTCCTTTTACCAAACAGGCTAGGTGCTAATCCTAGGTGTTTATGCGCTAAATAGCACATAGGCATTGCTTCCTTGCATATATGCACTAAACCACACGTAGGCGCTAATTCCCAATGTCTATGCACTGAAACACTCATAGGCGCTAATTTCTCTGTTGCATACGCTAAACGACACATCGACACTAAACTCTATGGTCTAGGCGCTATGAGGCTCATTGGCGCTAATCCTAGCTATCTCCATGCTAAATGTCATGTAGGTGTTGAACCATGATGGATAGGTGCTAATCGCCACCCCTCTTCCTAATGCTTTTTAGGTGCTAAACTACCTTAATAGGCACTAATCACCTACATGGGTGCTAATCACTAGAGTAAGTCCTACTTCATGTCTAAGTGCTAAACTCTATAGTCTAAGTGCTACCCACGACCCCTAAGTGCTAAACCTACCCTTTAGTGCCTAAATAATCCTACTTTGCCCTCGCATTTATTGCACCTAAACTACACCTACCTAAAAACACAAAGCATGGATCAGAGACTCACCAACTTGCTAGTAGTTACAGGTCACAGATACTCACACATGTGCTATCCTTGACGTTCCTCACGTGGAATTTGTGCCATCTCCTCTGAATCACCTTTTCCTCCTCTAATCAAATTTCTACACTTGACTATGCACAAATGAGGCGTATGGGCCCCCCAAACCCCTATTTATAGCCTAAGTGACCCTAATTGTTTTCCATTTATGACCTAATTTTTCACCCTAGCACCCTATTTTTCTTCCCTATCCCCCATTTTATGCCCATTTTCCTTCATTTTTCCTCTTGTCTACCTGTGTCTTTCTATCTAATCATCCTATCATCCCTCTTCCCTCTTTCGATACATTGACGTAAAAAATTATTCTTTTCATTTTTTCCACTGATCTCTAGAGGGGGCATCACCTCACCACTCTTCCTTTTCCTATCGGCCAACTGGGGCAAACATAAAATCCAAATTTTCTTTGATATGCCACCAACCCATGAAACTTATGATGCTACATCAAAGAGGGGCAAAATGCAGACACCTGAAAATGGTCACAACCACTTTTTGTCATCATCCACACAATGGATCAATTAAAATTGAACAATTTTCATTATTTTATCCAACACATATAATAATTAAGTAATTTGTAATTATTTAATTAATATTTCCCTATCTCTTCCTGTCACAAAAAATCACTTTCTTGTACTATAGTCCAAAAATCAAATATTCATTCACTTGATAAGGGGCCAAAACAGTAAGCAGATTCCTTAATTGGTAATAATGGTTAGAGTGTGTGGAAGGGAATGGCAGTGTGTGTGAATTGTCAGTATCTACTCATTGTTTACAATGGTGGGGAGAACTCTTGATAGATTTGTATCGATGTTTGGGTTTGGTGATGTTTGGTTTTGCTCTCCTCTCAGCGTGTGGTTGTCAATGAGTATGGCTTTCGGTGGTGGCAAGGTACATGTACAGGGTGATATGGAGTATTTGAAGGAAATTAAAGGCAAGAGGGTGATAGGTGGTGTTCCAAGGAGGTTATTGAGGTAGAAGGGAGAAAGCTCGATGATGGGTAGTAAGCTGGAGTGGGGAGAGAAAAAGGTGAGATGATATGTAGGAATGAAACGCCTAAGGAAAATTACAGGGGAGGAAGCAATGATAGGTTTTGTCAATGGGTTGGAGGTGGAGATCAAACACCCTATTCTACATGAATGGTTGGGTCAGTTTTTAATGGTTGCAAAGGAAGTGGATGGAAAGGAGGGGGAGTGTGTTTGAAAGGCAATGGTGCACTTGTTGTTGGATCTAGTGAGTTCTCGCGGGCAGTGGAATGTTTTCAGTGCAACTCAATGGTCGCGTCTATACTTTCTACTACTATGACATCCATTTTATTGCATGAAGATTTGATTGAAATTTCTAAGAAAAATGAGGAAAATATGGAAAATATGTTGGGGCATATGCATGATGTGGGGGTGCGAGTCCCAGAAACTTGAAAGGTGGTGGATGACATTGCTGGTAAGATGGGGATGGTGGTTCCTATCCATGGGTGTTCTTCATGCTCCTGTGCCTGTGACTCCAATAATGACCTGGTGGAAATGTTTGGTGAAGAAACTGATTAATGTACTTTGTTATATCAGTTTGTATTTTTTATGAAGCTTATATGGGCCTACATATTTTGCCTTAGCTACGAGATGATGAACTCAGGGCTGGGGATGGGTTAGCTATGTCTTTCTTGGTGGTTTATAGTTAAGGTCTAGGTTAAATTATTATATGCTACTATGTTTTGGGTCGGGATCTCTGTTATTGGTAGTTTGTTGTGGGTTCGGTGAATTTGGTTTCTGTTTGGTGTTGCTACTATTGGCCTCTAGCCCTTTTTTGGATGGGTTCCTAGACCTCAAAACCAAGTATATATAATAAAAAAATCAAATATCCATTTAAAGAATATAGTTCACATTCATCTACAAAAAATTAAATAAATATACCTATTTATTTAATTACCTAATTTGTTCACTTTTGATTACTTTTGTAATCAATCATTAATTTCTTGTAAATATGTGCACACATGGGTTAATCAAACTTAAACCTAGATTACCCCTCTCCCCCATGCTTCTAGAATGCCACTTGTCATCTCATGTACATGACAAGTGGTACCTTGGAAGTATGGGCAAATCTTCCTTTTGTCATAATTGTCCTTCTCTCCACTATTCCCCTAATTTTAAATTACATGTGGCACTATTGGATGGAATTTAAAATTCCACTTGTCCTCTCCTCCCAATTTTAAATTCCTCACAAAATCCAAACCATGCCTTTTCATAAATGAGGTCTTACATGTCATACACCTACCCAATCTTAGCCACCCATCCATTCAACCATTCAATTTCACCCCTTGATCTTCCCTTGAATCTTGGAGTATCATTCTCATGCAATCTCCTTGTGCCATTTGTCCAATTCTCCTTGCTTGAGGATCCTCAAACAATGTGAGCTCTTGATCCTCAAATTTAATCCTATCCCTCCATTCTCACCTCTAAAAGTCTATAAATTGAGTCCTTCCCTCCATTTCCAACCAGCAATTTGAATGTAATGAAATTTTGTCTCATTGAGCACTTGACATAGCAATAGCAATTTGCATATAATCTAGCATATCTTAGGGAAAATCAAGAGCATTGCATAGTGGATATGGTGAAATTTAGTTAGTGTAGTGTATTTCTCTTTAGCCTAGTCTTGAGGTGACTTAGATTGGTGAATTAGGGTGAATTAGGCTTATCTAACCATCCTTTTATGTTCATCTCTTTAATGCTCATAGGGAGAAATGAGCCCATGGAAAAAAAATCATTTTTATTATCTTAAAATGCAACTATGTTTTGGATTGGTAGTGATTGAGCCTTAGGCTCGGTCACTACCAAGCTATAATGTGATTGCCTTATAACCTATTTCGAAAAAACAATTGGCTACGTTTTGGTGCCCCATATTTGTGCACATGCCCCAAACATATTTTGAGATGCAATTATTTGTTAGACTTTTAGTTGGGTAAATATCACCTTTTCTCTTCCATAGTGCAAATATGGTGGTCTCCTCTAAGACATTTAAGAGGACAAAATTTGCAAGACATAAATAAATGGTTCACTGTGCCTTCTTGTCCATTTTTTTTTGATCTTCATCAAACTTTCATTTAGACTTTCCTTCCTTTGCTACAACTTTCCATTGATTCCAAGAGATTG
Organism: Cunninghamia lanceolata; assembly: GCA_027924645.1. Classification (NCBI taxonomy): domain Eukaryota; kingdom Viridiplantae; phylum Streptophyta; class Pinopsida; order Cupressales; family Cupressaceae; genus Cunninghamia; species Cunninghamia lanceolata. The sequence goes on along the minus strand of BSBN01000391.1, from coordinate 37,304,388 downwards.
TCCAATTTTATCTCCCACAACTCATACCTAGTTCCATTAAACTTGTCAATCTCTAAACAAGAGGTAGAGGCCATGGTTTTAATCACTTACAAATATACAAATCCATTCAATTCAAAATCTCTTATTGTAGCCAAAACCCCACAATACTTCAAGAAAGGCATCTTCTTCTCAATAATTTAGAACCAAATATCTTATACTAAATGTTGTAAAATAATGTAAACTATTACAAATGAAAGCTTGTTCACTTATAATGCAAATATCATATTATAATTATAACATCATTTGATTTACCATAAATTAGATGTATGGAAGTTTAAATCAACAAACCATAAAATTCAAGTTCATGACACTGGATGTACATGGAGAAACCCTTTCAAGAAAAACTCCATTAAAAAGAGCACCAATATTAATGTTACATCAATACAATAACTTCCTCCACAATTTGATAGTATTGTGCCCCAATATTGATAGTATTCAATTCAAAAACTCAACTATATCAATAGAGCACCAGTATTGATAGAGAAAACCATAAGTAAATTTTTGAAACCAAAACCACCAAAAACAATGGTATGGAAAAAATCCAATTCCCCCATGACAAAATCATCCAATGAACCATGAATAGAGCCAATAATAACATCTTTGACCCATACGAAGAGTGGGCACACATCCCCAAAAGTAGCGCTCCATTTTGCAATCCACTACACATTGTGGACCCCAATTGACATGCCAAGATCATCCACTCTCTTTCTTAGCACATAGGAATGGGAAAGGGATATAAATGAAGTCAAGTCAACTTGTAACCACCATCGTCATGCTCCACCTCCCTTCTTAATACCACTACAACTAATGTTATATGTTACAAGGAGAAATAATAAAATATTAATATCTCTTAATGGCCTACATGGGCATACAAGTACCCATTCCAAGATGTTTGGAGATCTAACATCGGTACACTAAAATTGAAATTAAATATCACACTATCCTAATATAGACTTGTTTGCGTCATTTGAGGAAAACTCCCTCACATAATCCCAATGCCAATTGTGTTGGCCTTATAAAATATTGATCATTTACAACCTCTTTTCATCAATTTCTAGGCATAAGAAATCCTTAATTTACTTGCACCAAGAATAGGTCTCCATTAAGGATTAACAAAAGCCTCAAATCACTAATCATGCACACTTGTACCTTGGGAAGTACTCTAGTCTAACTCTTTCTTCACCATAAGTCATGGAATGAATCCTTCTTATCCACCAAGTAAAAGAGAAATAACTCCAATATAGATTTAATTAAACTTTGTGTCATATCAAATCATTAAGTATGAGTAAATAAAGATAAATGGTTTCACCATACAATACTTCCCCAAACATCACTAAACAGGTTCCAAACTAATAATTTAGTCTTAATCTCCATGTGGCCAATAGAACCTAACCAATCATTATGTTCCATTACAACATATATTCCTATGATTGGTGTAGACTACTAATAGAACTACAAAACCAAACTCTGATAACAACACCAAAAATATATCAAAATAATATAAAACACACAAGAAAAAAAAAACATATATTTTTGGGTGATGCAAGGTTGCATTACCTTTGAGCTACTCCTACATAAAAAAATTACTATCAAAACATCAATTTTAGTCAAAGGAGTGAGCTCATTTTGCTTATTTGAATGGATGATTCAATGCAAAAATGAGAGTTTTCCTTCAATTCTAAGGCTAGTTACTCCCAACTTTGATCGACCAATCAGATTTTTTACACTAAATAATTGAGTTTTCTACAAATAAGCCACTTTTAGTTTTTCACAAGTCCCATGTTTGAGAGCCAAAATTATATAGTCCACTATGAAGCATCATTTTTTGAGACCAATCTATACTTGCACCCACTATTTAGCTAGCATTTATCCATTATTAGTCCTACTTTTTCATCCCTTGTTCTAATTTGTAAACTCCTTTCCCTTGCTCTAAAGGTTGACCCACCAATTGGGGATCACAAAAGAAACAAGAATTGGTAACTAGATCTTGGAAGTTTTGAGGACCCATTGCCTACAACATCAATCTCAAGCTTTACATCTAAAGCACAATTAGCTTCAAGTGTAGAAATTTCATTTGATTAGATTTATATGCTTTTCTTTATGTAATTTATAAATTTTCTTTGAAAATTTGCCTTCTTTAATGTAGATTTAAAAATTATTAGAATAAGAAGGTTCAAAATAAGAGAATGTCTTTGCACTATCTATTTATTGTTTCTTGTATTACATTTAATGTTCTTAATTCATTGCCTTCATAATCTTCTCCAAAATATATTACACAAGAGCACATACAAAGATTTAGTCTTCCTAAGAATCTTCCCTATGGTAATTTTCTTGGAACCCACCCTCTAAGATTTCTCAAAAGTTCAAAGGAAGCATTGAGTTTTTCTCAATGGACCTAGCTACCTCCAACAAAATCAACAATAATATATAGACATTAATTAAATAAGAAAAGTTTTAGATTGCAATATTATGTCATTCATCATCAAAGAAACAATTTAATTATCGTAAAATAAATATTTTTGTCTATGAAAGATTCTCTGTCTATTTACTTCTATAAAATTGGGAAGAAAAAAATTCATTTGTTCTTTGTTTATTTTATTGCTTTTGTTATTTTCTAGAAAAGACCAAAAACTTTTATTTTTAAGAAGATTGGTCAATTTCATTATTTTAATTAATAACATGTAATTATTTGATTACATATTTTTTGGTTAATAAACATAGGTTAGGCACATGGAAGCAATAAAAAAAGCATCAAATCCTAGATTTAGTAACATATTAGACCACATCAAAGATGTTGCACATCCCAATAGACTATGCAAGGTCCAATATAATTTTAGATTGGCTTATCTAATCACCACATATTTATCACAATCCATTTCTTTCACTAACCACCATCCCCCCCACAACCCACACACAAAATCCAAAGTCGCAGCTTTAGGTTTAATAATTCCTTAGAGATGTAATCAATGAACATCTTAGATCCCATGGCTGCATACAATCTACCTACCCAAACAATATCTCTCACTTAGTTTTTTCTTCCTTTTACCACTTTCTTTCCTATAGCTAGGCCTCAACTCCAAGTCCATCTTCAACACATGTATGCACCTAGGAAAGCCATTTGCCACCAGCGTCTAGCACAAGGTCATACCAGTGAAATCTCCTAATATACATGCTAGAGTTGATGCCAAAATATCTAGGTACATGTTGCTTACTTTCCTAAGCCGCTCTCATCCAAGACATGCATTATGATAATTGTTAACCTTTAACTCTAATTAATTAATTAGCACATAAAAACTAACTAGTAAAAGTATTACTTTTCATTGCGACTAAAACTTGACACACTACACTATGAAACCAAATAGATTGATATGACTCTGGGATTGTATTTTTTTGCAGTCTGCTGGACTACTTATTTCATTTGTAATTAGCTTTCTTTCAATACAAAAAAAAAGATTGATATGACAACATCTTATCATCTCAAATAGATTATTTGATAGGAAAGGTGTCTCAACCTTGTTCTTAATGTTCATAATGTAAAAATATATATATTTTAAGGATATATCTAATAGAATAACTTAATTTTTGAGTTATAAAAGTTGTTTAGGCCTCAAAAATATTTCTAAGTTGTTCAGCATGTCGCTTCAAGGGATGCATAGTATGTGGATATTTTCGAGCTCTACAACTTAAAAAAAGGCCCAAACGACCTCTTGGATCAAAAGTTATGGCCCCCAAAAATTGGGCCTCCCACATTGGAAATGTAAAAACATCTATGACACATAAAAGATGTAAAGTACTGATTTCATCACATAAATAGATGAAGTAAAAGTAAACTGAAATTACATTATCAAGTAAAAGAGAGAGATTTACTAAATAATTGACAACACAAGATTTGATTCTTTGATATGGTAAACAATAAGGTTACAATTCATCATACATAAGTACAAGTTATAGAGCTCCATTAAAATAATATGTACACATTTCAATATTGTCTTAAGTGCCTTACAAATCATTCCAATACAATGAAGTAATACATAAGTCAACATATACAAGTAGAATCCATAATACATAGATCAACCCTCGACCACTATTAACCATTTGGTCATCTGCGACGACAAAGGACAAGAACATGGTTCATGCACTTTTCCACCCAACCATGAAGCTTACACTTCCTTGGTATTCTATAGACTTGAAGAATGCCCAACCTTGCATGGAGGGCCTAGAAACCTATAAATAGTTAGCAGGGTGGAATCTGGTGTGTGCCTATTAACCTACATGCATCCCTAGCTTGAATGCAGCATCACATTAACAGGATATGGCAGAGACTAAATAAATAACTAGGCATAAAAATCCATCTATTTCAATGGTTCATTCGTCTATTTCAACATCACAAATTAACTTTGGCCAAAGTATGAAACCATATAATAGTGTGTAGATCCTGAAAAAGAAGACCCACTTCTTTGTTTTACCCATATTCAGCACCCGTCCCAGAAGGTAACTTTCCCAAATAGATAATGCATAATAAACAAAATTATATATATATATATATATATATATATATCCTTTTCAAGCACATTAAAATAATGATAATAATTCAATTCCTTCATGCAATAAACAGTAGCAATGATTCTTTCTTCTATAAAAAAATCAATATCTTCTTGTTTCCACATGTACTCAGTTTTATTAGAATGTTTGAACAATATTTTTCTAGCACATTTTTATAGTTTAAGCTCATGATTTTGACTGTTCCTATGCTATTTTGCAAGGTATAATACAATAATTTTAGTCATAAAGCAATTGGAATACTTCAGCATGTGTTTCTAACAATGGGTATATATATATATATGTTGGAGTAAATGAGCAAATAACATTTACCCATGCTTAAGTTTACTTAGGCATCAGACACAAATATTAAATTAGGTGCATATTAGATAATTAGTTGCATTTACCGTTTGGGTAGTTTTTATCTATCAGCTCCCGAACACGCCTATATATTGTACATTTGTAAATAATCGTAATACATTTTTCATCCTCTGGTGAAATAGCTTTTTGCTTCTCTCGTATTGTGAAGCTTATTTTCTATAGGTTGTGCTTATGGGAGGTGGATGACACCAACAATATATATACCAAGAATGACTACTTTCATCTTAAAAGAGAAGTCGTAAATGAAAGATTCCACTATTCCATATCAATTTCACAATTAAATCAATTCCCAATGTGTTTGGACAATAGTAGTTAGCTGTAACAAAAAGGACAGCAGTGTAGATCCACTAAATGTAGTGTTTTATCAGCAATATAAGCATTTTAGGAAGATCTACAGCAGTACTTGGCTGTATAAGAGAAGGTACAACAACAAAGTCCTTCTATCAGAGTGTTTCATCAGCATACATTTATTTTTAGGGAGATCTACAACAGAGTTTGACTGTAAAAGAGAAAGTATAGTAGCAAAGTCTTTCAAATGGAGTAACTTACCAACATTGCATTCATGTTTAGGGAGATCTACAACAGAGTTTGTCATATACACACACACACACACATACCTATGTATAACATATCTGGAGTATGCTAAGGGTTAGAGAACCAAATAAAAACTAGATTTGGACCATTTCTCATGCCAGTACAGCAACAATGTAACAATATTCAGTGAAAAGAGACAACAAACATTGCAAGATTTTAGGTTTTAAGAGAAGTTTTCAGAGGAAAGACTCAAGCGCTGCCCCTATTGCCTTGTTGGGAACATGGGAAGGCCTATAGGCCTCTCACAGCCTCAACAAGGGGACTGTGGTTTGCCTTTAGGGCATCGCCACAATCTCCAATGAAAACACAAATTTCATGTGATAAAAAAAAATTCTATCTATCCATTCCTGAATTCAGGTAGTAGAAAAGAATGGTAAGGGTTTCCATATTGCCAAGATTTATATTGTTGTTTAGGGGTGGAAAAGAGGGTGTGAGTTTGGTTTATGTTTCAAAGGTAAATCCTCCTTTCATCACAAAAATTCAAGGGCATATCAACCAAGTTGAATCTCCACTAGTAGGAGCATTCACCTATCAGGTTAGGCTGCCACTTGGAATGATGCAAAATCTTAGATGTATCAAACAATGTCTCAATTTGATGCTCAATTTCACTTAAAACCCTAAATATGCAAAAATAGTAAGCAAATTATCGAATTACAGAAAATCCTTTTAGACTGAGATGAAGGACAGAGATATTTAACTCACTATTTTTTGATGTCCGAAAAGTGGAAAAGTCGAGGACATAGGAACTAGCACCTGAGTCCAAGGTACACTTTTCATCACGGAATCTGGAACGTCTCCTAACACTGATTTGCATTGCAACTTCTATTTTTGCCTTAGGAAAGATGGAGAACACAGGGACTAGCGCCCAAGTCTAGGAATGTTCACCCGAGTCCTCTGCTTCTCAAATCCCAAATCTTTAATGTCTGCCACTCCCTTTCTGCAACTCCACTCCGCAAAACTCGGTACCTATAACCTACAATCACAAGGAGTGTGGGAGGGGGTGTGGTGTTTAGAGGCTTGCCTCAGTCAAGCCCCAGAGAGACATTCAAGTCTTTTAAACATCGTTGTCAATAAGAGTGCGTATCCTGATGGGATAGAGACAAAAATCAAATGATAAATGATTGAAAACACAATAGATATCACCTTGAAGTGTAGATATTATGGAAGGAAGATGTTCTTCATGCCATGAGGAGATGGAGCCAAATCTGTAAATACAATCATAATAACAACACAAAATACTGCTCTGATGTCTTGAATCACTTTAACATGAGCTTTGTAAATCAAAATATTCATCTAGTTTGCAAATGAAACCTAATCATTCTTATATATGCAACTACAAAGATTCCTGCTAAGAATTTCATAATTCAAACTTGAGATGTCGACATAGGAACTAAATAACGGTCATAAAACTGACATTTAAATTTAGGGAAAACCCAAAATAGGGTAGGACTAGGGTGCTAGCGCCCAAGTCCACCCTACCATTTTTGTTCAGGAGTCATCAAAATGTAATCCCCTAGGTCCTATTATTCATAAGACTTCAGGGTTTTCTCATCGGGAGTCAAAAATATCACACAAGATACTCTAAATGCAATTTAAGGACCTCGGAGCTAAATCTTAAGAGGTAAAAGCCCCCAAGGGAGACATTTTTTGACATAACATTTAGCCCTCACTTTAATGTATGTGTAAATGCAAGGTCAATACATGCATTAAATTATGGTCAACAAACACAACAAACATGCCAAGCACGGTGAAGACATGCCAAACACATTGAAGATAGTAACATGCACACAAAACACGGAGAAGATAGTTACAGTCATGCAAAACATGGAGAAGACAACATTGAAGACACGCAAAACACATTGAATATAGTGAATGCAGTGATTATTTTCTTTTTCTTTTTCTCATATATATGAAATGCAGAATGTAAGTACAAGGAAAGTAAACGCACAACCCAAAATGCAGGAGGGACTCCTCACTACCAGTCTCTAAGATTGCATATGGGGAAATAGACATGCAACACAAATCTTAGAGTGCAGGAGGGACTCATTGCCACCAGTATTTAAGACTACACTTGAGAACAAACATGCCATACAAATCAAGCACGCCAAACAAATCCCAAAGCATAGGAGGGACTCATCGTCACCAGTCTTTAAGACTATGCCTGGGAACAAACATGACATACACACACACATAGAAGACATGGAGAAAACATGGCAGAAAAGTGATGGAAGAAACCTATTGCTAGGCTCATAGCCATCTCAGGCACATTACAGGCACACACTGATGATTGGGCTTCACCACAACAATCGCCGAAGACACGCTTAAGGGTTAAGATAGTCTCAGATTTTCTCCCTGCTTGCTCAGAGGACTTTTTGAAAATGACAAGATTGTGCAATCTCCTCAAGAAATACACCATCCCCACCTCCGCAGAGGGCTTAAGATAAAAAGGATATACACGATATCCCGCCTCTGCAGAGGGCTTAAATGATTGCAATAGAGTCAAGTTTCACAAACATACTTGCTAGCATTTACATCAGACATCTTACCTTATATATGCCCCCACCTTAAGGTGGTTGATATCATGTAATGATATCAAGCACATTAAGGTAGAAAGAAAACACACAAGGGAACACGAGCTCTCATAAAGCCCATGAAGCCCATGCCCTGGAGGTGACATGTACTTTACGTTCACCAAATGTTCCCACAAATACACAATTCCATGCAAGAAAAGGTGTTAGCATCCATATAATCATGATAATCAACAATGCATATGATCATTCACATAAAGAACTGAGGAATACAAGATTCTAGATAGACAAAGTGCATGAAGCAGCAGTATCAATGTTTTGTAAGTGCGATGAGACAACATCAAGATCACACAGAGTGATCCTACTAGCCAAGCATCGGATAATATATATCAACCCTATTGTCATGTATGGATTAGGTCCATTTTTTTATTACTCTCTAAAGGGACACTAAGTCCACATCAGTATAATATGTTTTTTGTCATCCGCCAGCTAGATAGAACCACCAGAGGAAGGGAAACAATAAATCAAGAGAGTAGAAACAAGTGCCTTAGGGACAGTCACATAGGAGGGTGCCCCCAAGTCACCAACTGCAATGCTATGTCCACAACACACAACACACAACAATTAAAATAGAGGAGAAGCAATATAGAAGAATGATGATATAAATAGAAGGGTCATAACAGAGGCCGTCTCCCAGTATCCTTGACCTTACAAGAGTATCAAGGGTCATCCTAGGAGGCCTAAACAACACATAACACATCACAGGGGAAACACAACACAGAGGTAAAGGGTTAGAAATACTTACCTTCTAGTACAATTGTACTAAAATTTGGAACTTGCGAGCCTCTTGGAGAGATCCTCTAACAAGTTTTGCATGTTGAGTTATTCTTATGAGAGTCTTGTTTGATGTTAGGAAGTCCATGTGATGTTTGTTTCTCATATCCTTGTGTATGTTAAATCTATGTTGCTTATGAGGAGGAGAACCACTATTATTTCCAACTGATGATAATTGTCTTACTCTTTTCCAATTTTTAGGTGACTTTCTTTGTTGAGTTCATCTACCATAGTGAGAAGGACTATCTTGTACTATCTGAATCTTTTCTTTTGTCAAAGTCTCTTGTTTTGAGTTGTTCCATTTGTCTTTCTGATGCATTTTGGTTATCTCCCGATCCTTGAAGGGATAATGGAGGAGGAACCTTAGTATAAATACCATTCTTTTGTGGACGAGGTGATACTTCAGTATTTTCCTTATCCACTTCTATTGTAGAAATTATCTCATCGTAGTTCAGATAGTCATCTTCTATTTCAAGTGTTTTTTGTTCCATCATGTTATTATCAGTATGCTTAAAGAAGGGATTAGTGAAAATATGTAAATTTTGATTCGGCGAAGCAACCAACTTATTTCTATTATCATTCATACCCGATACATGTATAATGTTCAAGTCAATGAGGTCTTGTATTCCATGTTTAAGAAGCATACATCGCTCAGTATCATGTCCTTGTTGCCGATGGAAATGACAAAAAGTCCTTGCATTCTACTAGGATCCAAAGGTTTAATCGAGGGAAGCTTCATGAGGTTATTACTCACAGCTTGATTCATTATAGAATGATAGGATTCAGATATCAGAGTAAAATTTCTTTGTACAGTGCCTTCTTCAGATTAGTGATAGTAGACACTTGTGAAAAATTGTTTGAATTCTATCCATTAACATGATGAAGGTCTTATTATTTCTCTTAAAGTTGTTTTGTGAAGGCCCACCCATGGATTGACCAACTTGATCCGATGAGTTCTAATTTTCATACTGACTAGACAAAAGTTGACAATCACAAAGGGCGGTACATAAATGTTGAAAGGAGTTATACTTCATCAAGAGAATCTTATCACAGATGTTAGGTTGTAAATTTGTAATAAACACCTACTGAACATCCTCATCCTACATTTGATATTGAATTTGTGCATATAGGGATTGATACTGACTAATAAACTCAGTCAATTTGTCTTTTGAACCTTGCTTACAATGAACTAAATCAATCAAAGAGACTTGAGGTCCAATGTTTTCTTGAAAATGTTGTAAAAATTGATCAACTAACTACGAAAAGGAATGTATTGAATTCGGAGGCAAAGAGCAAAACCATTCTAAAGCAATATCTTTGAGAGATCACAGGAATAGTTTTGCTAACAAATCTTCTTCAAAGTACATAAATCACTACACATAGCCGTGAATGCTACCACATGAGTATTAGGATTACCTTTTCCACTATACTTTTCAAAGCGAGGAGTCTCAAACCTCTTAGGCATAGGGGTTCTAAAGATTGCATAAGATAGGGGATTACGGGCATGATAGGTTGGTATATTAGGTTGTGAAGAATTTGTCGAGTTTGTCACCTTTTGTTGTAAAGAAGTCATGCCTTGCAAAAGTTGGTTTAGGATGGCATCATTAGGAGATGCAATTTGTTGTGAGGAATTAGAACCAAAGTGAGGAGGTGATTGAGCTTGAGTAGTTATAAGCGAAGGATGTGAATAGTTCAGTGGTGGTTGGACATAGTGATAGGTGGAAGGTGGTTGTGAATAGTTATATGTAATAGGTGGCTAAGAATAAGTGGGATGGATAGGTGGTTGAGAGTAATTATTCATAGAAGAGGTCCCCTTAGATACCTAGTTTTGATATTGAAATCCCACAACTTTATAATTTTGTAAATTTGTACCATTAGATACTCGAATACCAGTGGTAGCATTACTATAAGTATTTGCATTAGTGGTTAAAATTGTTGATGTAAATGTAGATATTCTTGTAGTTGGTATAGGTACCAATACTTCCGCATGAGACGGTGATGACATGTTCTTAATACCATTCACTTATTCAGTCGCCATCATGACATTATGGTGTACTATATGCATTAATCCTTGAAGAACATTAATACCATTTTGCCCTTCATTTATCAACTCTCTTATGTGGTGGATCACAGGGACAACTTCTTCCGCTATCCTTTCATTTCCAACAAATGCTTAAAAATTGACTAACTATTTATCAAGTTTTTTTATTTTCTCATTAGGTACATATGTTACCACCTCAATAGTGTCCTCAACATCATGAAATACTTGATCTTCCATAGTGGTTGTATGAGGTATAGTATCTTGTAAAATTTGTGTCTCTCCTTTTGTAAAGAAGGTATTCAATGGATTTTCAGAGGTAGGAATGTCAAATTCTTCAAAAGCACTAGATCCCATGGGTATCCTACTTCTTCTTAAAGGGATATTTCTATTAGGGAAGTGGGTTATAATACTCATACTAAATCATGCAACACTTAATGCACAAACTAATAGAACAAACCCTAGGAGAAAGATATGTTTAAGATCCAAAATGCTTGTTTTTTCAACTTTTTTCAATGCAAATCACTAGGAGAAAAGGTGTTGTGAAAAATTTCAAGAGGGAAAAAAAATAATATCCCTAATAATAGTCCAATGATGCAGCAAAATCTTTCACAAAAGGCTTTTGATGCAAACCTAGAGTGATGACAAGTCAAAACCTAGTGAAAATGTGCTAAAATATGCAATTTTTCAACAATTCTCAATGCAAATGAGTAAGAGAAAGGGTGGTGTGAGGAAAATTGTGATGGAAAGAAGATTATAACAGTAATATCAGTCACCTAATGCAATAAAATCTGTCACAACATGCCTCTAGTGCTAATATAAGTCAAACCCTAGTGAAAATATAGCTAAAATATGCAAATTTTCACAAATTTTTCAATGCAAAGGCCTAGTAGAAAGGGTGTTGTAAGGAATATGAGGAGGGGCAGAAGATAATAACCCTAATAATAGATAATTAATGAAAAAAAATCTCTTACAACATGCTTGTGATGCAAATCTAAAGAGATGATAAGACCAAATCTAGTGAAAATGTAAGGTTTTCAAACCCTAGACATGAAATTTTGCAAGAAGACCGCTAGGATGCAACACTAAAATTAGAATCAGTTCTAATGAGTGTTTGAAAAGGGTAGTAAAATCTGAAACAAGATTTTGACTACAAACCCTCGCTAATGCAAAACTAGGTTTTTATGAAAAATGCACAATTTCAAACAATTTTTATCAATTTCAGCATGCAAATGCAATGCAAGTGAATACTAAATGATGAATTTCTATAATTTAAATCATATATAATGGAAATGACATAATTTTAATGAAATTAAATGCCAAATAATTCAAATTATGCTAAAATGCAAGCCTTAGATGCCAATTTTTTCCAAAATTTTCAAAATTTTCAATTTTTTTGTAATTTTTTGAATGCAATAAGATGAATGAATGCAAATATATCAAACAACACTCAGCAAGGTGCCAAAAAGTCCAAAAATATGGGTTCACCAAATGTGTAGGGGTGGAAAAGAGGGTGTGAATTTGGTTTATGTTTCAAAGGTAAATCCTCCTTTCACCACAAACATTCAAGGGCGTATCAACTGAGTTGAATCTCCACTAGTAGGAGCATTCACCTATCAGGTTAGGATGCCACTTGGAATGATGCAGAATTTTAGATGTATCAAACAATGTCTCAATTTAATACTCAATTTCACTTAAAATCCTAATTACGCAAAAACAATAGGCAAATTATCGAATCACGAAAAATCCTTTTAGACTGAGATGAAGGACAGAGATATTTAATTCACTATTTTTTGAAGTCTGAAAAGAAAAAAAGTTGGGAAAATAGGGACTAGCGCTTGAGTCCAAGGTACACTTTTCGTCACGGAATTTGGAACTTCTCCCAACACTAATCTGCACTGCAACTTTTGTTTCTGCCTCAGGAAAGATGGAGGACACAGGGACTAGTACCCAAGTCTAGGAATGTTTAGAGTCCTCTACTTCTCAGATAATGAATCTTTAATGTCTGTTGCTCCCTTTTTACAACTCCACTGTACAAAACTCAGTACCTATAACTTGCAATCACAAGGAGTGTGGGAGGGGGTTGTGGTGTTTAGAGGCTTGCCTCGGTCAAGCCCTGAAGAAACATTCAAGTCTTTCAAACACCATTGTCAATAAGAGTGCGTATCCAAGTGGGATAGAGGCAAAAATCCAAATGATAAATGATTGAAAACACAATAGATATCACCTTTAAGTGTAGATCTCATGGAAGGAAGATGCTCTTCATGCCATGAGGATATGGAGCCAAATCTACAAATACAATCATAATAACAACACAAAATACTGCTCTGCAACACAATGAATGTCTTAAATCACTTTAACATGAGATTTTTGAATCAAAATGTCCATCTAGTTCACAAATGAAACCTAATCATGCTTATATATGCAACTACAAAGATTCCTGCTAAGAATTTCATAACTCAAACTTGAGATGTCGGCACAGGACCTAAATAACGGTCATAAAACTGATATTTAAATTTAGGGCAAACCCAAAATAGAGCAGGACTAGGGTGCTAGCACCCAAGTCCACCCTGCCATTTTTGTTTGGGAGTCATCAAAATATAATCCCCTAGGTCCTATTTGCCATAAGACTTTAGGGTTTTCTCATCGGGAGTCAAGAATATCACACAAGATGCTCTAAATGTAATTTAAGGACCTGGGAACTAAACCTTAAGAGGGAAAAGCCCCCAAGGGGACATTTTCTAACATAACAATTGCAATCAAACAGAAAATGAAGAGACTTGGTGAAATATAAGAGGAATTCATTCCAACTTGAATGCCCTTTAATCTCCTACGATTTCCTTGCTTCCTCTCTACTAAACTCTGTGTTTTCTCCTCTCTTTTCCCTGCCTCGTGCGTTCTTATTCTTTTTCCCAGCTCTATTTTTGTCTCTTAATTTAGGGCAAACTTCCCCTTTTTTCTTCTGATTAACTTTTAGTTCCCGTCCAAAATTCATGCAAGTCTAATTTAGTCTTTCTTTTAAAGTTAGAAACGTACGCATGCTTATATATATATATATATATATAGTTTTAATAACAAGAATTGTTCATTATTATTTTATAGATAATATATATATATATATATATATATATATATATATATTGTTTTAATAACAAGAATTCCTCATTATTATTTTACAAATAATATATATATATATATAAAGATAAGCATATTTAATTTCATAAATAATAAATATTTATATATGTACAAAGATAAGCATATTTAATTCAATGAACTATCATGTTCATACAAGGAAGTAACTTTTTCACATAGACACCATGATCTCAAGAGATTTTGAATACCGTTAATTTGAAAACAAAAACTTCTATAACCTATTTGGATTTAGGCATCGAATAACCATGCATATAAATCATTTGCAAGTAAAAACAACAGTCGCATACATATATTTATACCATGAAGAATGTCAAACATATAGTCAACAATGCAAGCAATATGAGTGTGTGATAGGGCATCAGATAAAACCCATCCAATTGTTGACAAATGGCTAGGTCCCCTCTACTTGACACATGTTCTTTCCCTCAATGATACCTATAACCAATCCCACTCATTTTCCATGGTCAATAGGTTAGTTCCATTAAAACATAGTCGAAGCGAACATAAGATAATCGAATCATAAGCTCAATAGTGTATCATCATTATGTTTTATCTAAAATCAAGCATTTAAGTAGAATTCAATAGTTTTCCATGAATTAAATGTAAATGAAATCAATCCAAAAAGTTTGAGTCGTGACATCCTTCCCCACTTGGAAGAGACATCGTCTCAATGTCTTAATACATCCTACTAAATTAATAATGTATCATACTAGAACTACTAATGTATCAAATGTATCCACATCAAAGTATCATAGTATCTCTAATATGCATGAAATAAAAGAAACTATGCTAATTCCTCAAATGTGGAAATGATCTATCGATCTCTATAGCATCCTCCCAAGTGGCACTGTCCACTGAACATTGGTCCCACTTGACCTTATACTACTCTATGTCTCTATTATGCAACTTAACATTGCGCTTCTCCAAAACTTGAATGGGATCCACTAGCACCACTCCTAGATCTTGTACCTGTAGGGCATGCCAATCAAGAATATGCAATGCATTAGGATGATAAGGTTTGAGCAAAGGAACATGAAAAACATTATAGATTTTGGTGAGAGTCAACGGTAGAGCAAGTCTATATGCAACTAGATTGATCACTTCAAGTACGTCAAAAGGTCCTATGAATCTGGGAGTGAGTTTGGATGCCTTGCCAAATGTAATTGAACTCTTGTGAGGCTTGACATTTAGAAAAACATTATCACCTAATGAGAATTGTCTAAAAGTTCTGTTTCTATCTGCATAACATTTCTCGCGATCCAAAGCTTACTTTAATTTCATTTTAATTAACCTCATCTGATCTTCCATTTCTTTTAACATGTTGGGTCCAATCACTATTCTGTCTTCAACCTTGTCCCAACTGATGGGTGTCTAACACTTACGCCCATAAAGAGCCTTGAATGGTGCCATCCCTAAAGATGCATGGTATGAATTGTTGTATGTGGACTCTACCAATGGAAAATTTTCTTCCTATTTATATTGTTGATCCATACAGTACATCCTTAAAAGATCTTCCACTACCTAGTTGACTCTCTCTGCCTGACCATCTGTCTGAGGATTATATGTTGTGCTAAAATTCAACTTAGTCCTGAAGGCTCCATTCAGCGTGTTCCAAACCTTGTGAGTCATGCGAGTGTCACTATCTGAAATGATCGTCTCTGGCACTCCATGTAATCGAAAGATCTCTTGGAAAAATGTTTTAGTTAAGGACAATGATCCATCTGAGATATTTCCAAGAATGAAATGGCCTAGTTTTGTCAATTTGTCTACCACCACCAAGATGACATCATGTTGGTTCTTGGACATTGGCAATCCCTTAATAAAATCCATGCTAATTACATGCCACGTATACTCTGGGACACTGTGTGGATATAGAATCCTTGAAGGATGGACATGTTCAGGCTTGACACGTTGGCACTATAAACATCAAGTGACAAACTCAGTTACATCCTTCTTAAGTTTAGGCCAAAAGTACAATGGTCTCAACCCTTCCATCATCTTGGTCACTCTCGGGTGCCCTGAATATGGCACACTATGGACCTCCTCAAGAACTAGCTTCCTCAACTCTCTCGAATTTGGGATATACATCCTTCCCTAGTATCACAAAATCCCATCTGACTCAATTGCATACCCATCAAATCGATGATCCGAGGGGTCTTCTTCTAATGCTTGCTTAACTCGGTCATAATGTTTATCCCCTTTCAAGTTTTGGATCACCTATTGTCTCAGATTGGATCCAGTAGTCAGCATGGCAGCCAGATGTCTTCTCCTACTAAGAGCATCTGCCACCCTATTATCTTTTCCTTTTATGTACTCAATTCCAAATTCATACTCACTAAGGAATTCTAACCACCTTCTTTATTGTGCATTGAGATTAGGTTGGGTGAAGATGTACTTGAGCCCTAAATGATCTATCTTTAACTCAAAGGGCTTACCTAAGAGATAGTGCCTCCACATTTGGAGTGTGTTAACTATGGTGGCCAAATCGAGATTATGTGGTACATAGTTTAACTTGTGTTGTTTTAGCTTCCTAGATTCATATGCCACCACTTGTCCATTCTGCATCAACACTCCTCCCACACTTTCACCTAAAGCATATGTTATAATTATGAAATGACCATTAGGATCAAGTATGGTCATAATAGGTGTTGTCATGAGCTTTTCCTTCAGGAGTTGGAAAGCTTGTTCACATCTGTCTGTCTAGTCAAACTTCTTACCTTTCTTCTGTAATGAGGTTATTGGTGCTGCAATTGTTTCAAATCCTTCCACAAATTTTCTATAATATCTAGCTAGCCCCATAGAAATTCTAACCTCAGTTACATTTTGGGGTGCGGGCCAATCCTTTATTGCTTTAACCTTTTATGGATCTACTGTCATCCCATCTACTGAAATCATGTGACCAAGGAAGTGCACTTTACTTTGGTAGAACGTACACTTAGATAATTTGCCAAAAAGTTTACACTGTCTCAAGCGTTGCAAGACTATTCTCAAGTGTCTATCATGCTTCTCTATCAACTTCGAATAAATTAGGATGTCATCCAAGAAGACTAACACAAATTCATCCAAATAATCCCTGAACTCAATGTTCAAGTTCATAAATGTTGTGGGTGCGTTAGTTAACCTGAATGGTACTACTATGAACTGGTAGTGACCATAGCGACTTTGAAATGCTGTCTTAGAGATATCTTCATCCTTACTTTGCAACTGATGGTAGCCAGATCTAAGGTCTATTTTGGATAATACCTTCGCACCCTTCATCTGATCAAATAACTCATCTATCCTTGGAAGTGAGTAGTTATTCTTTATAGTCACCTTGTTGAGCATCCTGTAATCAATGCATAACTGCAAAGTTCCATCCTTCTTTACAAAAATGATCGGTGCACCCCAAGGTGACACACTAGGTTTGATAAACCTTTGCTTCAACAATTCTTCCAATTGTGCTTTAAGCTCATATAGTTCTTTTGTTGTCATTCTGTAGGGTATCTTAGACTGCAGCTCTATTCCAGGTACAAGATCTATTGAGAAATAAAATATCATTTTTGGCGGTAGCTTTGTCATCTCATTGGGGAATACATCATAGAACTCTCTAAGGATAGGATAATTGCCAAAGGATGGTTCCTGGTTATCAAGATCTCTTATTTTGACTGCATAAATTGAACAACCTTTTCTTTTATTTTTCTTTAATTGTATGGCTGAAATCTATCTTAGTTTAAGGGGTTTCCTAGAACCATGAATCTCTACCTAATTCCAAAAGTCATCAAGGCATTTCACTACCTTTTCTTCACAGTTTACTATGGACTTGTGCTCAGATAGCCAGTTGATTCCTAGAATCATGTCATAAGATCCTAGAGGTGCAACATAAATGTTGACTTGTGTTTGAAAACTTGGGAGATCTAATTCACTGCATACTGTAAGACATGAGTCTACTCTCTTCTCTGCACTATTGCCATACTGTACCATCCAAGAGTTTGCCATGTGTCTCAGTTTTACAGATAACTTTGTTACAATTTTAGGGTCTACAAAACATTATGTAGCTTCGATATCAATCAAAATAGAAACTGGAGGCCAAAGAGCTTATCAGATAACTGAATGGGTGTCACTTGAAAATCCACTTGACAATGGTCTACTGCCGCATGAATTTGGTGTTGTGGAACTCCTAGCTGATTCCCATCTCTTCGATTTGCTTATCTCCATGGACACGCACTAGCATAGTGCTCTCCTCCACATGTATAGCATCTATCGCGGGGTCCTCTCTGGGTCTAGCTGACATCTCTCTTTTGTTATTATTTTCGTTGTTACCAAAGTTGCCTCTCTTATTATTTCCACTTTGATTTCCACTCTTCCTTTCCTAAAAATTGTTGCCTCTTTTTAGATTCTGGATCTGACACTTGTTGTTTCCTTGATTGTTATTGCTAATCTGATTATGAATGTCACTCTAGAACCTTTTATTTCTGTATTTCATATCTTGACTCTTACAGTAAATGGCAATCTGTTGCGATTTCTACTCTTGCTTAATTGCTTTCTCAAACACTTCATCCATGGTCAAGGGGTTATAAATATCTACCTCTACCCCAATTTGTGGTCTTAAATCCATGTGATAAACTTTCATATCCTAAACCTCTTGTCCATTTGGCACTGCCGAACACACTTGCATAGGTGAGATAATCTCTCCCAATATTGGGTCACTATCATGCCTCCCTGAGTCAGGTTTTGGAATTCTATCATCTTTTTATCAAAATAAAGCTATGGTAGCCACCTCTTCCTAAAGAGTTGGAGGAAGCAGTCCCACATTACTTCTCCAAGTAATAGTTTATTTTTTGCTTTTTCATTGTCCCACCAGGTTGCTTCTTCCCCAATAAGCTAGTAAGATCCCCACATTGCTTTAGTTTCCTTGGATAGGTTCTGGAGATCATAGTATTTTTCCATCTCTATTATCCATGCCTCAGCTCCATCACCAATGGTCTTACCATCAAATTTAGGAGGGTTGACCTTTTTAAGGTCTTTTCCCAACTCCTCTGCAATTTTGTCCTGATTGTTCATGTTTGCTTCACCTTCTAGACATCGTACTTCTTCCCTCTGGTCCGCATAGATCCCTCATTCTCATTCCAATTTTCTCTCATTCCCCAGACTTCTTGCTCAAGATTGTTCATTCGGGTCCCTTGTTGAAATAAAAGAGCAAGGATTTGATCCAGTCTGTTGGTCTATCCATTATTTTTGTTTGCTTCATTTTAGTTCCCTTTATTGTTTTCGGTATTGTTCCCCAATTGTCTCCTTCATTGTTTCCTTCATTTTGGTTCCCTACATTTTGCTCACTACCAGATCCTAAGGTAAATTGAATCATATTTGAGACTGCCTCTGCTCACTTTCAATGCCAGGAAATCTCAACCCAAAACCAACCAATCGCTTACAATCCAGCATATTAGGAGGTTAAGAAATATGAAAATGCAGAGGCCCTATTAATTATTTGAAAGATTTTTTTTTGATGTGATTATGAAAAAGAAGGGGAGATAAACAATTTGTGTAAGACAATATATCAACCCCATGATAGAACACTTAATTCACAAATTATGAACTAACCCTATTGTCAATGTCTTCGAAATAGCTTTCCAAATAATCTAAACACCTGGACCATTAGCTTGAGGGTAGGGATTTGATGGACTAACACAACCCTAAGTAGACAAACCAAGTTCGGCAGTGTAAGGCATCAAACTATTAACATCCCTCCCTGAGGCATGGAAGTGGGATTCAGATATTGTCCAATCATTGAGGGGTTTGTACTTGAACTTCATACAGGTAATAATCGAACTGATGTGATCTACAAGAGCCTCTTTGATAAAAAATTTCACTCATTGGACTTAACACATCTACAAAAGATAATATTTAAGAAGATGTAACGAAATCGTGTACCTGTGCATCCACGCTTACGGTTTATGTGCCTCTTGCTGCTTCAATTAAATTCAGTTCTAATTGCGGAAGAATGCTTCAAATAGATACTAGTCTCAATGCTACGTTCAACTTAACACTAATCTATTTGTCAGAGGTTTGATTCTTTCCTCTAAGGCATGTTCAACTTCCAGGGCAGTTTGTGTTCTATACCACTTTCTATGTAGCGACTACAGGACTGATGTTTCTATCAGGAGCTTTTTCAAGAATGTTGCTCCCTCTCTTCCTAAAAACTCCTTCAGTTGGTGCTCAGGCGATGGTAATGGTGGTTGCAGAGACGGGCATAAATCTCTTTTCCCCCCGCTGAAATTGACCCTTCGACTGGGGCAATATTGAAAGCCTTTTTCTCTCCCCCACACCTGGCAACTTCTCAGCCCTTAAAGCTTTTTGGCTGGGAAGCACCCAACGCAAGAGGGGACATCTGCTCTCCACAAGCCCCTAGACAGAGACACCTACCCCACATCTGGCCTAAAAAAAAACCCCTCTTTGCATAAAAAGATGCCACACCCAAATCCACGGGCTGCTTTCAGCAAAAACCCCAATTCCATATACAGAATTCATAATATATATATATATATATATATATATTATTTTAATGTTTCAAATCAGATAATTTTATCAAGTTTTATGAAAATATATTAATCTATATATATTGATTCCAATATAATTAATCCAATTCACAACTAACCGCTTTATTATTTATTGATTAAATTGTAACATTACGAGTTACAATTTAATTTTACAACTTTAACATAATTTATTTTATTTATTAAATTGTAATATTACAAATTATATTTTGATATACAACTTGTGATACTTATTTTAATATTTACAATTATATCATAATTGAATTGTTTATGTTTAGTAAACAATTCATAATTTTCCTTTATAAAATTTTATTTAATTTTAACTTGAAATTAATCTTTATTTTAATGAAACATGCACCAGACTTAAATCAAGCATTAGGAATTCGGTAAACACATCCTACAAGATGACACCTAACCTTCATACAAGACCAAAAGGCATGACCAAGAGGCAGGAACAATTAGTTCAATAGACGATGACGACAAGATACAATACTATGAACTCATCCTCTTCGAGGATGTTGACTGAGCAGGGGACCTTAGGTTAACTCTGATCAACGAATCCATTGGCTAGGGCATGCTCAGACCTACTAGTTCAGGTGGAGTCGATGCCCGGTACTTGCATCCTACAGCAAACCACACAGTCAACCATGAAAATATATATATATATATATCATCATACAGTGAATGGAAGTTGCAGCGTGGCAGGGTACTCAAACATGAGTAATGCAACACTGTTCCATTCACATAAGCACATTAATGAGTCACTACGTTATACATGACCACTATCTACTGAGCAGTTATCAATAGTAACATCATCACAAAGATTAGATAAAACATAAAGCTCTAAATTAAATTAATCCACCACATCTAGTATGTCCATACAACTGTGAAAACATAAAATGTCAATAGTTAAAACTTCAACAGATGTCATCATAATCATGATTGAATAACACATGGAGCTGAAATTAACATAATCTATAACATCTAATATGTGCATCAAACTGTGATAACATAAAGTATCAGTGATCAAGCATCATCCTAACATAGATTCATTATCAGCTATCATAAAATAGAGTGTCCATCACCCAATAGAGTGTCATAGTGTCCAATCCTACTAGAAAAACCATCAGTCTGACAAATGACAAGGTGAGGGGCACTACAATTAGAAGTTTTATGGGGCTAGCTGGATATTACAGGAAATTTGTAGAAGGATTCTCAACAATCGTAACACCAATAACCTCATTACAAAAGAAAGGTAAGAAGTTTAACTAGACAGATAGATGTGAGCAATCTTTCTAGATCTTGAAGGAAAAGCTCATGACAACACCTATTCTGACCATACCTGGTCCTAATGGTCATTTCATAGTTATAACAAATGCTTCAGGTGAAGGTGTGGGAGAAGTGTTGATGCAAAATGGACAAGTGGTGGTGTACGAATCCAGGAAGCTAAAAAAACATGAGTTAATCTATACACCACATGATCTCGAGTCAGCCACCATAGTTCACGCATTCCAAATGTGGAGGCACTACCTCTTGGGTAAGCCCTTTGAGTTAAAGACAAATCATTTAGGGCTCAAGTACATCTTCACCCAACCTAATCTCAATGCATGACAGAGAAGGTGGTTAGAATTCAATAGTGAGTATGACTTTAGAATTGAGTACATAAAAGTAAAAGAGAATAGGGTGGCATATGCTCTTAGTAGAAGAAGACATCTAGCTGCCATGGTGACTACTAGATCCAATCTGAGACAACAGGTGATCCAAAACTTGCAAGGGATAAACATTAAGACTAAGTTAAATGAAAGCATTAGAAGAAGACCCCTTGGATCATCAATTTGATGGGTATGTGATTCAGTCAGATGAGCTTTTGTGATACCAGGGAAGGATGTATATCCCAAATTTGGGAGAGTTGAGGAAGCTAGATCTTGAGGAGGTCCATAGTGCACCATATTCAGGGCACTTGGGAGTGACCAAGATGATAGAAGGGTTGAGACCATTGTACTTTTGGCCTAAACTTAAGAAGGATGTAACTGAGTTTGTTTCTCGATGTTTAGAGTGCCAATGCATCAAGGCCAAACATGTCCATCCTTCAAAGCTTCTATATCCACATAGTGTTCTAGAGTATAAGTGGTAAGTAATTAGCATGGATTTTATTCACGGATTGCACATGTCTAAGAACTGACATGATGTCATCTTGGTGGTGGTAGACAAATTGACAAAAGTAGCCAATTTCATCCCTGAAAATCTCTCAGACGGATCGTTGTCCTTAGCTAAAAAGTTTGTCAAAGAGATCTTTCGATTACATGGAGTGCTAGAGACGATCATTTCAAATTGTGACACTCACATGACTTCGAGGTCTTGGACCACGCTAAATACAGTCTCAGGGACTAAGTTGAATTTTAGCACGGCATATCATCCTCAGACAAATGGTCATACGAAGAGAGTCAACCAGATAGTGGAAGATCTTCTAAGGATGTACTGTATGGATCAACAATATAAATGGGAAAAATATTTGCCATTGGTAGAGATCACATATAACAATTCATACCATGTATCTTTAGGGATGGTACCATTCGAGGCTCTTTATGGGTGTAAGTGTCAGACACCCATTAGTTGGGACAAGGTTGAAGATAGAATAGTGATTGGACCCAACATGTTAAAGGAAATGGAAGATTAGATGAGGTTAATTAAAGAGAAATTAAAGCAAGCCTCAGATCGCTAGAAAAGTTATGCAGACAGAAATAGAACTTTCAAATAATTCTCAGTAGGTGACAAGGTTTTTCTAAAAGTCAAGCCTCACAAGAGTTTGATTATATTTGGCAAGGCATCCAAACTCGCTCCCAGATTCATAGGACCTTTTGACATACTTGAAGTGATCAATCTAGTTGCATATAGACTTGCTTTATCACTAGCTATCACCAAAATCCATAATGTTTTTCATGTGTCTTTGCTCAAACCTAATCATCCTGATGCAGTACATATTCTTGATTGGCATGCCCTATAGGTACAAGATCCAGGAGTGGTGCTAGTGGAGCCCATTCAAGTTTTGGAGAAGTACAACGTTAAGTTGCATAATAGAGACATAGTGTAGTATAAGGTCTAGTGGGACTAGTATTCAATGGATAGTGCCACTTGGGAGGATGCTATAGAGATCGATAGATCATTTCCGCATTTGATGAATTAGCATAGTTGCTTTTACTTCATGCATATTAGAGACACTATGATACTTTGATGCAGATACATTTGATACATTAGTAATGTTAGTATGATACATTATTAATTTAGTAGGATGTAATAAGACATCGAGACGATGTCTCTTCCAAGTGGGGAAGGATGTCACGTCTTGAAATTTTTGGATTAATTTTATTTAGGTTTAATTCATGCAAAACCATTGAAATCTACATAAATGTTTGATTTTAGATAAAACATAATGATGATACACTATTGAGCTTATGATTCAATTATCTTATGTTCGCTTAGGCTATGTTGTAACGGAACTAACCTATTGACCATGGAAAATGAGTGGGATTGGTTACATGTATTATTGAAGACTAGCCATTTGTCAACAATTGGATGGGTTTTATCTGGCACCCTATCATACAATCACGTAGAAATCATATTGTTTTGCATTGTTGACAATCTATTTGAGGTTCTTCATGGTATATATATATATATATATGAAGTCTGTTGTTTTTACTTGGAAATATTTTATATGCATGGTTATTCGATGCATGAATCCAAGTAGGTTATAGAAGTTGTTTTCAAATAAATGGTATTCAAAATCTCTTGAGATCATGGTGTCTCTGTGAAAAAGTTACTTCCTTCCTTGTATGAACATGATAGCTTGTTGAATTAAATATGCTTATCTTTGTATATATATTATTTGTGAAATAAAATATGAAGAATCCTTGTTTAATAAAACATATATATATATATATATATATAAAATAAAAGCATGCATAGGTTTTTAATTTAAAAAATAAAAAAGGACTAAATTAGACTTTTGCATGGATTATGGACGGGAACTATTAAGTTAATCAAAAGAAAAAAAATGAGTCATCCTAAAATGGGAGACAAATATAGAGCTGAGAAAAAGAATAAAAGGCCACGAAGCATGGCAAAGAAAGGAGGACACATAATCTAGCGGAGAATACAGAGAAGGAGCAAGGAAATCACAGGAGTTTGGAGGGCATGATCTTCACGCTTGAAACAAAAAATCTTAGATTTTTACCAGGTTCTCCTCATTTCTGTGTTTGTTTGCAACTTAAATCTGGGAAATATATGAATATACAGAAAGACCTATGCTTCTTTCCTTGTTTCTACGATTGTAAAACCTTTTATCACTCTTTTTTCTACCGCCTATAGTAAAGATTAAATAGTTGAAGTTTTGTTTTATTTTTATTTTTAAAATCTATAGTTTATCTTAAGAGACTGTGGAGCTACCTTTAAAGGTAGGCCACAACCCCCTTGTTGAGGTTGTGGGAGGCCTGTAGGCCTTCCCACATCCCCAACAAGGCAATAGCGGTGGCGCTTGAGTCTTTCCTCTGAAAACTTCTCTTAAAACCTAAAAGCTTACAATGTTTGTTGTCTCCTTTCATTGAATATTGTTACAATTCTTTTACTAAACCACTCGATTGAAAGAAAGCAAAGAACTTCTCTATGAATAAATTTTTGTTACAAAATTGATAGTGAACAACAAGTTATTTACGTGAAATTGATATGGAACAATGAAATCTTTCATTTACTACCTCTCTTTTATGATGAAAGCAGTAATATATATTGCACTGTTAGAAACACATGCTGAAGTATTCCAATTGCTTTATGACTGAAATTACTATATTATACCCTACAAATAGTGTAGGTATAGTAAAAAACATAGGTTGAAACTGTAAAAATGTGTTAGAAAATATGTTGTTCAAACATTTTGATAAAAC
Organism: Cunninghamia lanceolata; assembly: GCA_027924645.1. Taxonomy (NCBI): domain Eukaryota; kingdom Viridiplantae; phylum Streptophyta; class Pinopsida; order Cupressales; family Cupressaceae; genus Cunninghamia; species Cunninghamia lanceolata. The sequence continues at coordinate 37,278,818 of BSBN01000391.1, read as the reverse complement.
TGAGTATATGTGGAAACAAGAAGATATTGATTTTTATAAAAGAAAGAATCATTGCTACTCTTTATTGCATGAAGGAATTGAATTATTATCATTATTTTCAAATGTGCTTGAAAAGGAAATGGATATATAATTTTGTTTATTATGCATTGTCTATTTGGGAAAGTTGCCTTCTAGGACGGGTGCTGAATATGGGTAAAATAGAGAAGTGGGTCATTTTTTTAGGATCTACACATCGTTATATGGTTTCATACTTTGGCCAAAGTTAATTTGTGACGTTGAAGTAGATGAATGAACCATTGAAATAGATGGATTTTTATGTCTATTTATTTATTTATTCTTTGCCATATCATGTTAATGTGATGCTACATTCAAGTTAGGGATGCATGTAGGTTAATAGGCACATACCAGATTCCACCCTGCCAACTATTTGTAGGTTGCTAGGCCCTTGTGCAAGGTCAGGAATTCTTCAAGTCTGAAGAATACTGGGGAAGCATAAGCTTCATGGTTGGGAAGAAAAGCGCCTGAACCATGTTCTTGTCCTTTGACGCAGCAAATGACCAAATGGTCGATAGCAGTCGAGGATTGATTTATGTATTATGGATTCTACTTGTATATGCTGACTTATGTATTACTTCATTGTATTGGAATGATTTGTAGGGCACTTAAGCCAATATTGAAACATGTACATATTATTTTCATGGAGCTCTATAAATTGTAGTTATGTATGATGAATTGTAACATTATTGTTTACCATATCAAAGAATCAAATCTTGTGTTGTCAATTAATTAACAAATCTCTCTTTTACTTGATAATGTAATTTTAGTTTACTTTTACTTGAGCTATTTATGTGATGAAATTGGTTCTTTACATTTGGTATCAGAGTGCTAGGTTCTACACTAGGCCTTTTTAGACTATTATGCTAAGTTGTAAACTTGTTGCTAATCAATCAACATGAATACTAGAAACTCTAGACGTAGGGGAGATAGGATGTTGATAATGTAAACTACATGATGATGTACCCATATGTATGGACTTGAATATGTACATGTAATCTTGATCAAGTTGATTATCTAACAGAATGTCGTGAAATGGAGATGTATATGTATAATCATTAGTGTAATAGAGTTAGAATGATTTGTCAATGTTAGTTAGTAATGTATGTAAATTATGTTGATTATTTTGTCAAGTAATGCAACCATGGCACCTTGGGAGACAAGTTGATAGTTAATGATGTGTATTGATCTGCTAAACCTTACTTGTTATCTTATAAATAAAAAAATTATTCCACTTTGCTTGCATAGATGTGTTGTCTTCTAAGGTGTTCATGGCGGGGCGTTACACTAACCATAGTTACATTTTGGGGTGCGGTCCAATCCATTATTACTTTGATCTTTTCTAGATCTACCGCTATCCCATCTACTGAAATCACGTGACCAAGGTAGTGCACTTTACTCTGGTAGAATGTACACTTAGATAGTTTGCCAAAAAGTTTACACTCTCTCAAGCACTGCAAGACTGTTCTCAAGTATTTGTCATGCTCCTCTACTAACTTAGAATAAATCAAGATGTCATCCAAGAAGACTGACACAAATTCATCCAAACAATCCCTGAACCCACTGTTCATCAAGTTCATAAAAGTTGTAGGTGCATTAGTTAACCCGAATGGTACTACTGTGAACTTGTAGTGACCATAGCAATTTCTGAATGTTGTCTTAGAGATATCCTCATCCTTAATCTGCAAGTGATGGTAGCTAGATTTAAGGTCTATTTTGGAGAATACCTTCACACCCTTCATCTGATCAAATAACTCATATATCCTTGGAAGTGGGTACTTATTCTTTATAGTTGCCTTGTTGAGCATCTTGTAAGCAATGCATAATCACAAAGTTCTATCCTTCTTCTTTTAATAATGTAAAGTACCGATTTCATCACATAAATAGCTGAAGTAAAAGTAAACTGAGATTACATTATCAAGTAAAAGAGAGATTTACTAAATAATTGACAACACAAGATTTGATTCTTTGATATGGTAAACATGGTGTTACAATTCATCATACATAACTACAAGTTACAGAGCTCCATGAAAATAATATGTTCATGTTTCAATATTGGCTTAAGTGCCTTACAAATCAATCTAATACAATGAAGTAATATATAAGTGAGCATATACAAGTAGAATCCATAATACATAGATCAACCCTTGACCACTATTGACCATCTAGTCATCTGTTGCAACAAAGGACAAGAACATGGTTCATGCACTTTTACACCCAACCATGAAGCTTACGCTTCCCTAGTATTCTTCAGACCCGAAGAATGCTTGACCCTACACAAAGGGCCTAGTAATCTATAAATAGTTGGCAGGGTGGAATCTGGTGCGTGCCTATTAACCTACATGCATCCCTAACTTGAATGCAACATCACATTAATAGGATATGGTAGAGAATAAATAAATAACTAGGCATAAAAATCTATCCATTTCAATGGTTCATTCGTCTATTTCAATGTCACAAATTAATTTTGGCCAAAGTATGAAACCATATAAAGGTGTGTAGATCCTGAAAAAGAAGACCTACTTCTTTGTTTTGCCCATATTCAGCACCTGTCTTGGAAGGTAACTTTCCCAAACAAACAATGCATAATAAACATATATATCTATATCTATATCTATATATATCCATTTCTTTTTCAAGCACATTAAAATAATGATAATAATGATAATAATTCAATTCCTTCGTGCAATAAACAGTAGTAATGATTCTTTCTGTTATAAAAAAATTAGTATCTTCTTGTTTCCATATGTATTGTTTTTTCAGAATGTTTGAACAGTATTTTTGTAGCACATTTTTACAGTTTCAGCTCATAATTTTGACCGTTCCTACATTGTTTTGCATGGTATAATACAATAATTTGTGATAAAGCAATTGGAATACTTCAGCATGTGTTTCTAATAGTTGGTATATAAATGGTATATATATACCAAGAATGACTGCTTTCATCTTAAAAAAGATGTAGTAAATGAAAGATTTCACTGTTCCATATCAATTTCACATAAATAACTTGTTGTTCGCTGTCAATTTTATAACAAAAATTCAGTCATAGAGACGTTCTTCCCTTTCTTTCAGTAGAATGGTTTAGTAAAAGAATTGTAAAAATAATTAAATTAGTTCCCAATGTGTTTGGACATCAATAGTTAGTTGTAACAAAAAGGACAACAGTGTAGATCCACTAAATGTAGTCTTTTATCAACATTATAAGCATTTTTAGGAAGATCTACAGCAAAACATGGCTGTATAAGAGAAGGTACAGCAGCAAAGTCTTTATATAAGAGTATTTCATCAACACACATTCATTTTTAGGGATCTACAACATAGTTTGACTATAAAAGAGAAGGTACAACAACAAAGTCTTTCAAATGGAGTAACTTACCAACATTGTATTCATGTTTAGGGAGATCTGTAGCAAATTTTGTCATATATATGCATACACAGGTGTGTGTGTGTGTATATATATAAACACACACACACACACATACCTATGTATAGCATATCTGGAGTATGCTAAGAGTTAGAGAACCAAATAAAAACCAGATTTGGACCATTTCTCATGCTAGTACAACAAAAATGTAACAGTATTCAGTTAAAAGAGACAACAAACAATGCAAGCTTTTAGGTTTTAAGAGAAGTTTTCAAAGGAAAGACTCAAGTGCTGCCCCTATTGCCTTACTAGGGACGTAGGAAGGCCTACAGGCCTCCTAGGGCCTCAGCAAGGGGATTGTGGCCTGCCTTTAGGGCAGCGCCATAATCTCCAATGAAAACATAGATTTCATGCTATAATTTTTTTTTTATCTATCCATTCCTGAATTTAGGTGGTAGAAAAGAATGGTAAGGGTTTCCATATTGCAAAGATTTATATTGCAATCAAACATAAAATGAAGAGAACCTGGTGAAATATCAGAGGAATTTGTTCCAACTTGAATGCCCTTTAATCTCCTATGATTTCCTTGCTTCCTCTCTGCCAAACTCTACATTTTCTCCTCTCTTTTATCTACTTCGTGCATTCTTATTCTTTTTCCTAGCTCTATTTTTGTCTCTTAATTTAAGGCAAACTTGCCTTTTTTCTTCTGATTAACTTTTAGTTCTCATCCAAAATTCATGCAAGTCTAATTTAGTCTTTCTTTTAAAGTTAGAAACCTATGCATGCTTATATATATATATAGTTTTAATAACAAGGATTCTTCATTATTATTTTACAGATAATATTTATTTATATAATATATACAAAGATAAGCCTATTTAATTCAACGAGCTATCATGTTCATACAAGGAAGGAATTAACTTTTTCACAGAGACACCACGATCTCAAGAGATTTTGAATACCATTAATTTGAACACAAAAAATTCTATAACCTATTTGGATTCAAGCATCGAATAACCATGCATATAAAAATTTGCAAGTAAAAACAACATTCATATACATATATTTATACCATGAAGATCATCAAACAGATAATCAACAATGCAAGCAATATGATTTCTATGTGAGTGTGTGATAGTGCACCAAATAAAACCCATCCAATTGTTGACAAATGGCTAGGTCCCCTCTACCTGAAACATGTTCTTGCCTTCAATGATACCTACAACCAATCCCACTCATTTTCCACGGTCAATAGGTTAGTTCCATTAAAACATAGCCGAAGCAAACATAAGATAATTAGATCATAAGCTCAGTAGTGTATCATCATTATGTTTTATAATCAAGCATTTAAGTAGAATTCAATAGTTTTCCATGAATTAAACGTAAATGAAATCAATCCAAAAAGTTTGAGACATGACAAAAGAGTTGTAAGAGGGAGTTATACTTGATAAACTTATGATATTTTATGACACATTATAAGACATCTTTGGATGAAGATAATTGATCCAAAATAAAGCACCCAGGTTGGTGAGTCAATTATGATGAGTTTATGGTAGGTGGAAGTCATATGCTATTTTTAGACTGTGGATTCACCTTGAGATTTGAGTGTTGGATTTTTACCTAGGGATTTCGATGCCACATTTTGGGTGGTCTTAGCTCATGGTTTCTTAATTACCATTTGATGATTTCATGTATTGCATCTTCTATTTATTGGGTGCTTGAGATGAAGGTTTTGATTGTGAGTTTTGTAGGTATTATTATGCTGCCAGAATTACACCAGATCTTTGGTTCATGATACTTTTATAAAAATTTAGACTCTACAACTGTATTGTAAGCATTGATTATTGAATAATACATTGAGTTGCTTTGGAATGTGGGATTTTTCTCCTGAAGGGTTTTCCCCATGTAAGTCATTGTGTTATGGTATATTGTTTTTGTGTTTACTTCCTTGTAACAGTGTGATTAGTTTAATTTTTGCACATATCTCCTCTCATCAATTAGTGTAGAAAGTGTATTCTACAACTCTACTTCCTTTCATTATCCTCTTCTATGAGGATACAATGATCTTCAATACACGTGCCTCCCTCTTTGTGCAAATACACTGATGATAATAAATTTTATTCTAATTGCCTTTTTTATATTATGCCCTTTGTAAGATTAATTATTTGATTATATTAAATTAACTAGAGTAATCCAATTCATTTAGTATATTTTTTTTCCACAATTAATTTAATATAGTTAATTTTTTTATTGTTAATTGAATTATTTTATCAACTTTTATTCATTTATTTATCAAAATCCATATAAAAACATTTTACAAAGTTCATTTAGTTTATTAAAGAAATTTAATTAGACTAGCTCAATTTAATTAGATTAAACATTCCTTTCATTAAATACAAAAGAACAAAAGACAAAAACTAAAAATAAAGACACTTGTCATTTCTCAAATTATTCATACAATTCAGTGAAAACATTTAACCAAGTGCATTAAAATATTCCTAAACAAATTGACCACACTTACAGACACCTAATAGAATATCATGGTTTGATTTCACGTGTCAAGATGTGACCTAATCTTGTGAGAGATATTGGGAGAGGCTTTGCTTGTTCCCTACTCTTCTTCTTGAATAGTTAGCCATTCTAAAAAAATGTTGAATCACAAATATGACAATCCAACAAATTCCTAGAGTTTTATGTCATATCCAAACAACACTGTACAATCCATTATCTGACTATTGCTACTACTTGAAGAAAAAGCTTAAATAAACAATAATTCACCCATCCACAAGGACTGCCGCTTGACCAATTTTTACCTCATCCATAACAATAATTGTTAGGTCATTCGATCAATGTGGTTGTGATCGTGCGTACCCATTTTGATGTATAAAGAAATATATATGATTTGGTTTATGTATCGATTGTTACTAGATATCTTGTCATTTATACACTACATCACATAAAAAATAATATAACATAATAGAAGGAAAAATTGTAAGTTATATAATTTTCACCATTATAATTATAGAAGGTTTTAAAAAAAATCTATACAAATATTTTTTAAAGCTTAAGAAAAGAATTTTATTTTTTATTAAAATATGAGTGTCATTTAGTCTTATATTTAATTTAAAGGGATATGTAGTTTCTTAAGTTTATCTGAAAGAATTTTTATTTTTATTTTTGAAGGGTTTGATATGCACATGTAATTTTTTAAGTATATATGAAATAACTTTTATTTTTATTTTTGAAGGGTTTTATATCAAACCCAACCATCTTGGCCTCATCCCTTGTGGTGTTGAGGCCTTGTACTCAACAAGACTTAATTCCTAAAAAAAAAGATTTGATTCTTGGTAGACTCATTTAGAACCATTCAACCTTACACGTAAATCACGGGCCCATTGAGGTAAAAGATTTTTTTGACCAATCAACCATGAAAGAATAGAGAAAGAAAATAAACGATAAAAAGGAATAAGTTTGTGGAAAAGGTTCGACAGCTCATGAGCTCTACTAGGGTTTCCTATGTTTACATTTTCCCTTGGTCTTCCTTGCATCATACCGCGCCATTAGCACAGGATTTTTCACTTAATCTGTGAGTACGACGGCATTTACTACAGTTTTAGGGGTTTATTATGCCTCCAACCGGCTCTAACCCAACAGTTCTTGCTAGAGTTGGCAGTTCGACGACTCTACTCAATGGCTCCCTTGAACAAGCTTCCCCAGAAATTCATTCCGAAAGTCTTCCATGAGGTAAGTCTTTTGATTCTCCTACAGATGTGGTTTTACCCACACAAGATTTTGATTCTGCATGTCATTAGCTTGAACTTGTTGGTTATTTTGTTGAGAGGAATCCCCCTGAAAGTATGCTTAAAGATTGGGTTCAAAAGGCTTGGGTCCCCCATGGGGTCCGCCTTGATATAGTCCAAAATTTGATAAAAGTTTTTTTCCTTTTTCGCTTTGCAGAGGTTACTCATGTTCAGGCAATCTTGAATCATGGTCCCTGGTATGTACGGTCCTCTTTGCCAGTTTTCTAGCCCTGGATCCGGGACTTTGTTGTCTCAGATGACACCAAGTTGCGGGTTCCAGTCTGGGTTGAGTTCCCTGGTCTACCCTTGCCTTGCTTGCATTTTCTGCAAGCAATTGTATCCTCCCTGGGGAGAGTTATTTGCGTCAAACCTGATAGGTTCTTTCAAGCTCGCCCTCAAAAGCGAGTATGTGTTGAAGTGGACCTTTCATAGGATTTGAAAGAGTCCATTGATATTCAAATTGGTTCTTTGTGTCACACCCAGAAGGTTACCTATTTCAATTTTTTGAACGCCTACTATCAGTGTCAGTCCGCCGAACATAAGATCAAGGATTGTCCTCTTGCAATCCCCCGTACTCAGTCTCCATCACAGGAAATTGACAAGCCCTGTCTGGTGGAAGGTGCTGCCGCTAAACCATACAAAAAATGGTCAATGGTTACCAACTGGAAAAATAAGTTCAATGGCTCTGGGGTGGTTTCTAAAACCCCTGCACTGACAAAAGATGTTTCAAACCCTTCTGCAAAGGGGATAGAAACCACAATGTTTCTCCTAGCATTCCATCTCAAACAAGGCCTTCGGCTACGCCCCAGCCTGTTTCAATTATGACAACTCAACCTACTAAGCCTCCTCTTATGTCAGGATCTCTCAGGTGCTCTCACAGCCCTTCCCGATCCCTTGAAGAAGGAGAATATGTTCATGAGAAATGGATACATGTGTCTCCTCCCTTTTAGATTGGGTCACTCTCACCAGAATTTTTACAGAATCGCTACTCCTCTCTGGAAGAGCCGAACTCCGATGACATGGTGGAGGTTCTCCAATGAAATTTCTTTCCTCGAATGTTCGAGTTCTCTCTCTAGGAAGTATTTTGTTAGGGATACTCTTCAAATAATGCTGCTATTGATGTTTTGTGTCTTCAGGAAGTGAAAATCGCTAGTTTTTTTCTCTCTTCGGCTTGTCGTTCTATTTGGCTAGCCAGTCAAATGTTCTGTACAGATCATGAGGCTGGGCATGGCAAAGCAGTCATCCTTTTGTCCCCACAGTGGAAAGCTTCAGTGGTTGCTCATGGGCCTGACCCCACGCACCAGCTTGTCTGGATTCTTTTGAACATTGATAATCATTCCTTTGGGATTATTAATGTTTATGCCTCAAATGATGCTGTTGAAAGATCTCATCTCTGGCGTTGGATTGTTGAATCATTACCAGTTGCCACCTAGGCTCTTTATGAAGATTTCAATAGGGTTGAAATGACATATGATAAAGATGGTCATCTACCTTTTCGTTGGGGAGCTGGTGAAAGATAGGCGTGGTTTTACATGCGACATAAATTGGGTCTCTTCGATCCCAACGTTGGTCACTGCCATTCTCACTCTCTGGAATACTTGGTGTAATTTTTGAGCTGGGTCTAACAACATATTTAAATGCCTTGATCGGGCTATGATATTGGCACAATCTTTTTATTCTTTTGCCAACTCTTCACCACTCCCAATAACGCTATTAGTGGATGTGACGTTGTCAGACAACTTTCCTATTCTATTTTGCATTAAATGGCATGTCAGACAACCCCATGCCAGTAGAACCCAATTTTTTTAATACCTCTCTGCTAAGTCTCCAGCCCATGCTAGCCCTCATCCGCACCATTTGGAATCTTGAATGCCATCCGTCTCGCTCAACGGGTTGGATCCAATGGTGGAATGATGCCATTGTACGGACTGTGAGGTTTCTTCACATCTATGGCTGCCAGTTGGCCATTTTTGCAGATAGTCCTATGTAGCCACTATAGCTAACCTCTGTGCTGCCACAAAGGCTTTGGCAGCTAACCATTTCTCTCCATCTCTGCAAGTCAGGGTTGTCGACCTTCGGCATCAAAAGCATGTTGCTAACAACTATGCAGCCAAAGGAGCACAACTCAAAGCCAGGTTACACTGGCTCAAGATTGGGGATCGTGCTTCAAAAGAAATTTTTATGGCACTTCGAGCCAGAATTCCTCCTGGCATCAAGTGCATCAAAGAAGGTACCATTGTGCTTTCAGAATCACCTGATATTCTTCAAGCATTTGTTAAGCACTATGAGCAAGTTTTAACATCCCAAGATTATACTCCTGAGTGGTCAAATGCACTGCAAGATTGTCTTTTTGTTGTGCCAAATAGGCTTTTCTCAGCCTAGATGGCCTTCTGTGAATAGTTGCTCATTATTGAAGACCTCAAAGAAGCCGTTTGCACCATGGCTGATGATAAGGCTCCGGGAATTGATGGATTTCCCTGTGAATTTTACAAGGCTCTATGGGATTGTGTTGGATAGGATTTGCATAACATCTACCTTGAAGCCTTTCATTCTAAATCCCTAGGTAATCTTATCAATAAAGGCAATATAAAATTCATACCTAAGTCTGGTGATCCCAAGGATATTTGTAATTGGTGGCCCATCACGCTCCTCAATATCTCCTACAAAATCATTGCTTCAAAAGCTCTTGCTCTCAAAATCTACCACCTTTTACCCCAGATTGTGCGCCTTGAACAGACTGGTTTCATCAAATCCAATGTTCATCCTAGATAACATCATTGCTGTCGAGGAAGGTATGGAATGGGCGAGACGCTCTAACCAACAGGCCCTTTTCCTTAAGATTGATTTTGACAAAGCCTATGACCGCATTGAATGGCCTTTCATTTTAGCCATGCTTTCAAAACTTGGTTTCGGCCCAAATTTCTTTCAGTCAATTAAAATGTTGATCTCTAACGCCTTGGCTTGCATCACCATTAATGGCCGCCAATCCCAATCCTTTGGTTTGTTATGTTCCATTCGACAAGGCTGCCCACTTGCCCCTTCACTCTACGTTTTGGCAATTGAAGGGTTTGGCTATCTTCTTGCTCATTTCGTTTCCTAGGGATTGGTTCATGGGATCTCCTTGCCTAATTCATCCACTCAACTTGTCAATGGCCACTTTCCCAATGATTCCTTCCTTACCTTGCTCAAATAAGAGAATACTGTCAACACTGCTTTGGGTTGTCTTGAGACATTTTGCTTGGCTTCTGATTTGGCCATTTAGTGGCACATAACCTTGTGTTATAGACAATCAGTTCTTCTCATCCCCTTTTGGATTCAGCAGTATGGATGGAAATGGATTGCGCTCGGTGAAATATTTCGATTTCTTGGCATTCCCTTTGCCTTTCAAGCTACTTCTATTGACCTCTGGTAGGTAGTTCTCTCTCGCATTTAGCAAAAATTAGCCTTCTAGGTTACTAAACCGCTCTCCCTTGCTGGGAAATTTCAGGTCTGTTTCAAAGTTCTCGCAGCAACTCATGTGTATTACTCTTCTTGTTGGGCCCCTTCCAAGGCCTCGTATGCTAAGTTGGAGAAATTACTTAGAGATTTTCTTTGGGCTTCTTCTGAGACCCATCACGATTTTCACCGCGTTGCCTGGGAGTTTTGTTGTCTCCCAAGAGATTCTAGCAGCCTTGGCCTTCTCTTTACTCAGCGACAAGGCATTGCTCTCTGCGTTAAATGGATCATCTGTGCTCTTACTGGTAGCGAGGCCTAGAAAATCCTCCTCAGGCACAATATTGAAGTGGGGTTTCCCACTCACAAACACTCTTGGAAGGGAATTGGTCTCCCCACCCTTCTTGTTATGTGAGAGCCTGTTCAGATTTTGGGTACCTTCATCGCCAAGAGCATATGGCGTGCCTAGGAGGCAGTAAAACCCTGTCTCCACTAGTCAAGGAATGGTTTTTGTAATGGGCTCTCCCTTAATCAATAGAATATATGGTGGCTCCTCTTTTTGCCAGTACTAGTCATCTGTTGGCTAAACTTCCTTGGCTCAAGGCTCTCAGATTCCACAAGAAGGGTATCCGGACCTTACAAGATCTCTTTCATAGACCTACCATGCACATTCTTTTGTGCGATAATTTCAAGTCCAATTCGGCTTTCAAAACCATGACCGTGAAACCTACAATGGCCTGGTGAGTGCCATTCCGGCTGATATGCTTCATAAAGTGGGTATTTGTTCCAATAAACCATGGTGGAAAGATAGGAAATGGTTTCCAGAAACCCCTTTCAGAAATTACAAGCCTCAGCTTGGCTCTCAATGACTTTTGCCTCATTTTCCCATGATTGATACTCTGAATCTACTATGTAGTTTGCAATTGTTGAACCCAAACTTGCCCACTTTACTTGGTGTGTTCTTTTCCAAGGCTTACCTATGGGTGCTCGGCTATTTCATTTAGGGATTCAAGACCCTCGCTGCCATTTCTGTGGGCAGGCTAAATCATTCCAGCATCTCTTTTGGTATTGTGCCAGAGCACAGTAGCTGTGGACTTGGATCCACGATTTCTTTTAGCCATTTCGGCCCGAGCCCTTCTCATGGCATATGGTCCTATTGGGAGACTCTCCCAGGATTCCCGCAAAGTATACTCAGATTTGGCACACTTTCAGGGTAGAAATCCTCTTCAGTCTGTGGAAGGATAGAAATTCCTTCATTTTTTTTTCACCACAAGATGGATATTGTTGTTTCTTTATATTCTAAAGCTATTATTTGTTCTAATGTTCTTTTGCAGATTCAAGTGCAAGCTAACAAAGTTGCACTTGAAGTTTCTCACCTTCAGGAGCTATTGGACCACTGGGGCAATGCCCCTTGCACTGTCGCTCGTGTGCCTCCCTCTCCCACTTCCTCCAGGGGCCGGTAGCCTTCATGGAGCCGGCGATGAAGTGGCTCTGCCAGGGATTCTCACCCCCATGCTCAAGCTCCTCCTTGTCACGGCTCTCTCCCTCACCGACGGCAGTCGTCCTCTCCTCCTCCGCACGCTGGCCTGGGGTGGCCTTTTGGCGGTGTTCCAGGGGGAGGAAGCGGAGATTCTAGGTGGCCTACTGGTGGTTCCACTCCTGACAACGGTTTTGGTTGGCCCACTAACAATTCTAAATGGGTCTCGCGTTTGGATTTGACAATTTCACCCCACCGTGAAGATAAAAAAGTAGAAACTGAATAGGATAATGATGGCTGGGCTCCTCCTGACGTCATCCCGGACCCCACTGCTGTATGGGGCAACCCAGATGACAAGGATTCTCCGTCCGCTGGCATTGCTCTAGCCGATTAATGGCCCTCTTTTTGTACTATTTCTGTTATGTTTTCTGACTTCTAGGCGTAGCCCATGATTTTATGGCTTTTTGGGCGCTGCCCATATGACTTTGGGGTGTGCCTTTTTACCACCCACCTTTTTTTTGTGGATATGTGTACTATTTTATTCTAATTAATATAGATATAGTCACTTATTCATAAAAAAAAAATAAAAAAATTATGTGGTCTATATTTTGGCACGCTACTATATTTTTGTGTGGTCAGTACCCGAATCAGATGCAATTCTGTAGACATTGACCAGATATTTTCGTGCTCTCACTAGTCATTTTTCCCAGGAAGCTTACCTAAAGTCCTCCTAAATATCGTTGTTAATGGAAGTGTGAAGCCCAAACTCAAGAAATGCGTAGGTTTTGTGTTTATCGGCAACGAGCTCACTAAAGATTTGTTTACAGGCCACCCCTTGTGATTCGAACCGGCCTGCTGTGCTGGGATCCCAATTGAGTTCTGTACACTGAGGTCCCGGAAACGCGCTTTTATCGTTTAAGATGAGAGATCCTCGAAGAATGGCTGACTTCCTCCTGGCGGGGTGTTTACTTTGGTGGATACTTTCGACGCATTCTGCTTGTCCATCGATATCGAGGCGTGTGGAGCCAATTCATCCAATCTATCCAATTCTTAAGACCGGCTACATTGAAATTGGCTCTTCTCGTTCACTGCACGTCCATGCTAACACATCGAGGGTAACTCAATTGCGTCTCAGTTTAGATCCTTCTGCTAATTGATTTCGTTTTGCTTCTACTGTGGGGATCCATATCATGAGAATTACAATGCCTTGTTTCTAAGGGCTTCGTTTGTTGGATGAGTTTTCTAATCTTCTTTTCAATACAGGTTGCAGTAGACAAGGAAATCGCTGATCATCCCTGGGATGATTCCTCTGCAGCTCCATACCAACCACGTCCCTTCTACGATCTCAGATTCAATAAGCGAGTTAACTTTATATTGGATCTTCCAGATGTAGTGGTACCTACTTATTCTGTCCAGTTCTCTGTTTCTTTTTTTCAGCGGCTGGCTTTTTAAATATATGATTGAAAAGGGCAATTAAACGACTCTCTCTTAAATGTGAAGGACAAAAAAATCTCAAAATCTCTTAAAGGAGAGAAGAAAGAAATCCCTTTTACATTAAAAAAAAATTAGTATGAATATTGAGAATTTATTTTCAATTGTGACTGGTTTTGAAGAACAGTGAAAATAAGGATCAAGACCAGTCCTAGGAACAGATAAGGCTGTGATTGCATAGCCACTCTCAGTTAAACGTCATTTGTATGCTTTTTATTGTAGAAAGGTTATTCTAATCAATGTGGGTCCAAAACATAAAGGTAAGGGACATGAATACATAGTTTTCATCTTTATGTTTTGTCCCCATTTTGATGTGCATAGGAATTATCTTGAGGAAGCATATTAATGTAAATACAACAAGCCAACAGGAGAGTAAATGCACATACACTCACAAAAAAGATAGTGATAAGGAAGAAGATTCCACATTGGTACTTGTTATCTAAAAATGAGTGTTCCATCTTGAAAAACATGGAAAACAAAAATGAAAGCAATGAGTAGCATCATAAAGGCATTTAAAACAATTTAATGTGATGTTCGTGCTAAAAAAAGAAAAAGAAAGGTAGGGTTAGAAATACCACTCTTGACACAACAAAAGTGGCTAGATAGTACCATGGGGCACCTAAAGAGGTGATACTATCCATGGATAGCTTGTGAATGGTGGCAATCTTCCAACCATGCTTTAATAAGAGAATGTTGGTGACCTCACATGCCCCCTCCAATTAGTTGCATACAAAGGATGTAAATAGATAGGATGATAGTAGATAATATATATAAAGTAAAATAAATCCAATAAAGGTCAAGAATCAAGAAAAAAATATAGTGATGTATACCGCCCAAAAATGTAAAAGCACTATAAATCATAGGCAAGAATATACCCCCAATAGGATAAAAGATTGTAACTATGAAGTGCTAGATATAGGTATCTTGCAAAATCAAGTAAATGTAAGATGTCTATTGATTTTGCAGTATTTATTCTTCAATTAGGAACATAAAATCAGATTTTCTCTTGTTGATATAAATTAGAAATCAAACTTAATGAAACTTAAACAAAGAATGGAAGAAGAAAGAAGATAGAACAAAAGAGAAATGACAAGAAATATATCCTAGGAGAATCCTTTTGGATAAATATCTTAGCCTCAAATATAGATCTTGTTAGGACTAGATCGTGTACAACTTGTAAGTCCTAAACTAATTAGTTGCAATTATTTAATATTTATATAATATTGTAAATAATGTGCCCACATGGAAAAGGGCACACCACTTGGAAGGAACCTTGAGATTCCTTAGTTGGTACTTTCTATGATGTGTCATTGGTCTTATGACGGTTGTAAGAAGTCATTGAAAGGGGGTTATTAGGTGGACTAAGAATAGCATCTTTGACTAGCTATTATTAGTGGTGTGTAACTATGTAAGAGATATTATTACATCCACATGGAGCACTTGGGAGTTACATATAACTCTCTTGGTCATAGGTGCCAATGGTTGTTATTGCAAGTCACATTATATTTTGAGAGGAGTTATTTTTAGAGGGATCATGGGTTCAAGTTGGACTAGTTGGACCAAGTAGTGGCTCATAGTATTGAGCACATGGTTTTTGTAAACCATTGATAATTTCCTAGGTCTCCTTGGCCTATATATTGATGGCTTGGAATGAAGATTGGATGGTCAATTTTATGTATGGTTATGCTACTAGAATTATTCCAAATTAAGAGTGTTAATCTCCATTGAAGCACTATAACTTAGATTGTATTGTACTCTATTTGGAGAGTAATACATTTTGGGTGTGCTTTGGAGGTTGGGTTTTCCCTTTATAAGGGTTTTCCTAGAGTATATTTTATGCTTTTTCTCTTTTTCTCTTCCATCTTTCTTTCTTGTGTCATTACTTTGTTGAAATTATTGTAAATCTTTGTTCATTTACATTATTTTTGGGTAAAAGTTCAAAACTATGTCACACTTTTATAAAGAAAATGGTCAACGCAAATACAATTTTCCCACTTAAAGGGCCTAAAAGTGATATTTATGAGCATAAATTTAATTGTTGAAAAATTTGAAAAAAGTGAGGTTGATGGGATGCCACAAAATTAAAAGTAATTTTTAAAAAAAATTCCAAGTTAGGTAACTTGAAATTTTGGAGTTGAACTTGAAATTTTGTTGAATTTGTTGAAAATTGGGGGGGGGGGGGGGGGGGGGGGGGGTTGGCTACCACATGGGATGCCACATAGATAGTTTCGAGCGAGACAATATTGCTCAGAAAAGTTTCGGACGAAACTTTCTCACCTAAAACTTTCTATGTAAATAAACACCCTTTTGAAATTCAAAATTAGATTTTATATTTTAAAAAAATGAGTAAAAGGTTTCGGGAAGAACTATTTATGCCACACAATGCCACGTAGGTGCTACATGGTTTTTCAGAGCAAAATTGTTCCTCCTAAAATTGTTTAGGGTGAAACCGTTTCTATAGAAACTATTTAGTTGGTCAAAACTGTGACATAGGTTTGATCTTTTACCCTTTTCTCTTTGAATTAATTCATGGCTGCAGGCTATAGGTAACTCTCTAGGGAGTTTCATATCCATTACTTTGGAATGTTTGGCTTTCTCCCACACCACCTACTCTCATATCTAGATTGAGAAAAATTTCTCCAATGGGCTCCCAACAACGTTAGAACTCAAATTTAAAGAGAGGATATGGAAGCAACAACTATTATGAGATAATTACATTTTGTAGATCATTGTTTGAGTTGTAAACGTAAACCAACAAGTCAATTATCCAAGTGGAAGCATGTAGAGGCTCATCATTTATCCTTGTAAGTTTCTTCTTTTTAACATTCTTTGGCTTCTATTGTGGAGTTTCCTTCACTGTTACCTTCAATAGGTAAAATTCTTTGGTTGTCTCTCCTTCTCAAAGCTCTATCCCTATGAAGTTGTTGTCTATTTAACTCATATGAAGCATCTAGTTGAGGTTGAAAATCTATAGTTCTTGGATGGGGCTCCCATGACCATTGTGGAAAAGGTTGTTGCCCCTTCTAGTGCCTCTAATGAAAGATATGTTATTGGCTTCCTTTGTTTTAGCTAAAGATATCCCTTCAAAAACTTTAGTAAAATCTTTGTTAGTTCTATGTAAGCTCTCAATAGTCAAGAGTATAGCTTTTCCTCCCTTCATAGTTAAAGTTATTGCCTGATGTGGCCTATGTGGCCTTTGTTGAGAATGATCGAACTTTTTTTTAATCTATGAAGTTGTGTTTGAAAAAAAGGCATCATCTAAGATAATTCTCCTTGACAAAAGGCATCTTAGATTATCCTTGTTGGATGATCTTGAGCTTTTTTCTAGCTCTTGTAATAGTTTATTTTGGTGGGTTTCTTTGGGCATCGATCTCTATCAAGCCCACAACTTAACAATAAAAAACAATTTTAACAAGCACTTCATTTGTAATGGACTCTTTTAATAAAGGCTTCATTATTTTAAAAAATTAACAAAATGAACAAATATAATTATAATTAATTTTTAAAATAATAAATTAAACACAATACAATAAAACTTAAGGATAAAATATTTTGGTTTATCCTTTCTATTAAACTCAGATAAATTAGTAATCATAATAATCAGTAAGCCTCTGAAGCCTGTCAAAAACTCATCTTTCAGTACCAAAAAAGTTAAAAGAACCGGCCACACGCCGTACATTTTCGGAACGCTCTGTGAGTCATTTAGTAATCTCTCTGTTTATTTCTTCAAGTGACTTGTCAACGCAAATGTATATCTAATTCATAAGCTCCTTTGCTGTAGTATCTGGTTTCCATATACCAAATTAGTGTGGCTTGGCTGTCTTATTAGAAAATAAAACTATCACTACCCTTACTTTAATTTCCTTCTCTTGTTTACACTGCAGGTGAGAGTGGAGGCGCAAAAATTTGATCTTCCAGATAATTCAGAAGAGGCCTTTGTATGTATATGTGCTCTTTGTTGTGGGTCAACGCGTTCCATGTTTTGCCCCTTTGTGGACGCTACTGACTCTTTCTTTTGGGTGCAGATAACTATATCAACGAAAAGGGATGAAAATAGAAAAGCTAAAATCGTTGACGACAATCCGGGTTGGAGAAACAAATTAACTACTGTTGGTTTCTTTTGCAAAGAGATTCAGGTACTGACATCACCACGATTACCGTGCTCTGTTTCACATCGTCACCATGAAGCTTTTATATTTACTCTTCCATTAAATAGATAGCAAAACTTTTTAATCTTGATAAAAATGGTGACACTTCAGTAACGTATCATACATTAAGAGATGATATTTCCATAGTCTATGAATTGTGGTGTTATAATGTTTCTGTAAAAATTGTGTCCGAACTTTTTTTTATCAATTATACATCAGTTTTAATTTTTATTATTTTAATTAATTAAGAAAAAATGTTTTAATGTTCAACCATAACAAAGTGAATGGGATGAGAAAAGTACACCTACAATATAAGTGAATGGGATGAGAAAAGTACACCTACAATAAAATATAGATGAAAAGTTCAATACACAAAAAGAGACAATTTAAGTAAGGAAAGGGTCTTCCCTTAACATAATCTCAAATAGATTGTAGCATGCTTGTTTTATATTCAATGTAGACCTCAATTGTGTTTGTACATATCAAACTACAATCACACTTATTGTGCAATAGGCATGTTGATAGGTGTTCGTAAGGAGTGTACTATGTAAATAAATTTGATATTTGAAAGAAATGCAAGTTTTTTAAAATTTGGCAACAAAAAGTAGGGTACAAAGTATAGTCGAGAAGAGGTTGGAGCACATTATCATTTGAAATGTCTAGCATTAAGAAGTTGTGATTGTGTTTAGGCAATCCTCCTCCCTCTTCCTAAGGGAGACATATGCATTGTCTTGCATGTGGGCATTCCACAGAAGATGTGCAAATACACCAAGCGAAGGACCCATGATATTATAGTGAACATGAGACCCTTTTTAACATAGACACAAGGACCACAACTATGCAAATCAAGCAACATACAACCTCACCTTAGATCAAAACTCATGGGAAAACATTTAAAGGTCCCATCTAAACAACCATAATAGTATCTCATGCCCTTTAAACCTTCCCACTCATTTTTTGTACGGTATAGAAAGCTTGTCTACCTCTACTTGTATGACAATTCTTTCTTCAATGTGTTAGTCATGTGCCATATCTCTGTCTACTTGTAGCCCAACCCAGACCTAAAATTATTCTTAATCCAACTTTGTTTGCTCCCATGTGTATGAAGTTAAATTTTGTCCTACATTTTTGGATATGAGGTAGCCACTAGAAGACAATTAATTGGGGCCTTCACATTTGTTAAGCATGTTCCAAGTACTTTCATGTCCACCAACATAAACTCGAACCAAGATCAAAGTTTTTATATTGCCTGCTTCACTCAAACTCTCATATATGGAATTTAATTGCATGTCACATTCTCGAACCTAAGAGAACAAATATCTCACAATTAGTTGAATTCTCATATCTATAAGTTAAGAAACTAAAGTCCAATGTTCAATGTTCCTTGTGTTGTCTTACAGACTTAGAGCTATATTAAATTCTATAGAATATCTAGAGCCTCATGCCTACCATATGAAGTGTTTAAGAGACCCCAACATCCCTAGGAATTCTAGCTAACCAAGAGTTTCACATCCATAGTCAATGTCTTTCAAGTTTGAACACAAACACATGTATACCACGTTTAACTTTATTATTTCATACACCAATGTTAAACCTATAAGTGATCTTGCTACACCCTAAACTTGGCCTTATTATTAACTTGAATTTATTTTAAATTCCTCATTTGAGGATTAAACATGTCCAAAATTCTAGACCTAAGTGGTTTATAGACCACACATCATTGTTAATTATGATTAATCAACATGACTTTGTCCAAAAATGTCATGTCATTCTAAGTCTAATTTCACTAGGACAAAAGAAGGTTGTGAATTATAATCTAGGTACTTTCTTGCATTTGGTTGTTGAATCATTTGAAATCTACTCATGACTTTCCAAACTCTAGATTTCATTCCTATTTTGTTCCTCCTTAATCTATTTGCAATCATAGAATAATACAAAAAAACTAATATTATAACAACTATACAAATGAAGGAAAAGGCCAAGGAATCTATTTAACCTATTGTTCTCTGATAAGTACCTAAAGCATGGCCTTGAGTGCAAGACCATAGCGGCCACCACTATTTGAATTCATGAAAACAATAACAACAACTTCAAGGGTGATGTCCAAGTCACTGCCTATGATTGCGATCCACTACATGAATTCCTCCTTTATAACAATCTCCAACATTGCATTTCTCAAATATTCAAACATCAACAATTTTTCTTCAATGTCTTTTTTAACCTGAAATCTACTAACTCTATAATCATGAAAAGAACAATCTACTTAAAGATCACACTCTCTAGTGGTCAAATAGTCAATAGCAATTTTACACCTCATCCCTACCAAAAAGAGTTAAACAATTGTCCTACTTTTATTTGCTAAAATTTACAAGTTTGACCATTGAACAGGGCGATGTTTAAGAATGTCCTAAAAAGAATCAACAAAAGAGGATCTAGCCACTGCATAGTTTTCTTCAATTTTAGTGTTAAAAGGGATCAAAATTAGGACCTCTTTATTTTTCCTCTACTTCCACTATCATTATTTTCAAACAAAATTCTTCTTTCATGGGTTGGCAATACAATTGCAAAAGGAATTGTTGAAGTGACCTTAGAGCTCCTTCTATTGTAGTTTGAAGTCCTTAACACCACCCAAAAACTAGTTTGTATAGAGAAAACAATAATGCATTTATGATTGCATGGACAATATAAATTATTAAGGATAAATATACATTAATGGGTGAGCACGAGATCATGATGGGCCAAATAGTGGCAATGACAAAAAAATTGTTGGATAAAAAAGTACTAACATTTAGACTTATATTTAGGTTTGGATGGGAAATTTTTTAATATTTCTAGCTCAAATATGGATTACCTCCATGAATTCCTTGGGATTACCTTATATTTAGGTTTGGGAGTCCTATAACTCACCAAAAGAACTTGCAAAACCACTTGTTTAGTGTCATCCTAGAATTTTCCATGACTTCATCCTTGAAGTTGACATATTTTTTTGTAAAAAAAATTTAATAAAACAAAAAGGGTTTGTAGAGGAAACTATCAAGATTCTAGGAATATAATATATGCCTTGTTATAATATTAATAGGTAATTATTATTAATTTTCTACATATACTATGTTTGATTTCTTGATAGATATACATATTGAAAAACATTCATAACTTTTAAACTGAAGATTTGAAATAGGAGTAAGGACAAAGAAATAGAAGACCTGACGATGAGGCTAAGTAATATGGAAAAAAAGTTTTACACTCTGGCCAAGTTCTCTGCTAAGGTGATGCATAGGTCTGCCACTACTTTGGCAGTTCTTCAAGAGGTGGAGCTTGCTGGCAAAGAGAAGAAGGATAAAAAATTGAAGGAATACTAGGATGTCTTCTAGTTCCTAGTGGATGACTAGGATCAAATGTTTGGTTAGTCGTTGGAGGCTTGTTCATGTCCTACTATCGGTCTGCTATCAAACTGTTGTTTTTATAGTTTCTGTTTGTTTTGGTCTTTTAGTTTTATGCTTAAACTCTGATGGTTTTTATTAAACTGTTATAGTTTTTGATGCGCCTTTTTGGCTTTACTGTTATGGGATCGGCACCCTTCTTTGCCTCTTATCTAATAAAAACTTTTAAACTATTTATTCTTTTTAAAATCTAAAGATGTGTCACATTCTAAACTTTACTAGCTATAGGTTAAAACAGGTTTTGAATTTTATATTTTTTAACCAAGTTAGGTTGGCTAGAAAAAATATTTTTTAATATTTTTAAAATGTCATAGTAAAAAATTCATAAAAAAAATTTATTTATTAAAAAATATGTGTCTCATCTACTCATACATGTTCTTTACTTAAATCCAAATCTTGGAGGAAAACTATTTTCTTTTTTTTATACTTAGGTTGGCCAGAATGACACCTACTTTTTATGTTTTTCTAAAAAAATTAGTAGTGCCTCATTGAAATATCTAATTTTCACCAAACTAACTTTAAAACTTTCAAAGAAAAAGTAGTAGCTCATAAATTACCTTCAATTTCCTACAACTCTTATTACTACCTTATTTTTAAATTGTGTTGATGACTCGTTCAATTTTTCTTATGAAGTTACTTAAGTATATTTTTAGCATTTTCATTGCCACTTAGGGGTATTGTTTGACCCATCATGATCTTGCACTCATCCTAATGATATCGATGAATACCAAATACAAGAATTAAAAACCTACAAAGAAGTACAACCTTACTCCATGCATCTGATAGTTTCACTTACGCAAAAAAGACATTTTAGGACAAATTTATTCTCATAGTTAAAGATTAAGTTATTTTCCATGACAAATGTTGTGCCAAGTTTTGTCATGCTCCTTATCCTAAGAAAAAAAATCATTTTAGAATAATTTACCATCATATTCTATGTGAGCACAAAAGTAATGACTAAGTTCTTATCTATGGTTGCATATAGCATGAGAAAAATACTCCAAATTAGACCCTGCAAAGAAAATCTATGGTTCATGGCCATGGAAAAAATTAAAGTCCACCACTTACCTTTGTCAAAGACACTATTTCCACTTTAGTTATTCTTCTTTGCTTTGAAAATTAATACACACCCAACGAAAGAATATTTTTTTTACACAAAAAATGTGCATGAATCCATCAACATTGAAGAAGAACTAATTTTGTCTCAATCATGATAACTATGATAAATCCAAAAACAACATGTCATGCATCATATATGGATCACAGAATATTGTCATTGAGAGTGGGTTTCAAAATACAAGAAATATGATGGTGGTAAGGTATACCTCAGTGACAACTCATATCTCACCATAGTTGGTTGTGGAAGAGTCAAAATTTGAAACTTTGATGGGAGGATCCCTAGTTTGGCACAAAACCTATTATCTACAAGTAAAATGAATGATGCGAGTGTGTAGGCAATCTTCAATAATGGAGGCAATAAGATGGTTTGAGGAGCTATGGTTCTCATGAAGGGTCTATTTGAGTCGGTTCTCTATTTCATCTCGATGCATGTACTTACATATAATACAATAGTTCTTTAGTACATGTGCTGAAGAGATCTACATAGTTAACACATCAATCATTGGAACTTGCAGCAAAGAGACCTATTGTATCTAGTGCTAATGGTAATACATATTGGGTACCTAAGCATGCTCTTACCTCAGAGAGGAAGTTACCTACCAAGAATACAATGTTATGGCACCAATGCATGAGCCATGTTGGTGAGAAAGGTCTAACAACCTTGAAAAATAAAAATCTTGTAGAGGGGCTTGTTGATTTTTCTCTTGAGTTTGATTTTTGTGAGCATTATATTTATAGAAAATAAAACCATGTTTAGTTTTACTCTAGTTCTCATAAGTGTTCTAGTTTGTTGGATCTTATTCATTCTAATGTATTTGGTCTTGTATATGTTCCTTTTCAAATTATTTGTATTATGTGTCACTTATTATTGATTACTCTAGGAGGACATCGGTATATTTTCTCATAAGAAGATATGAGTTCTTTAGTTAGTTTAGGGAATTTAAAGCTCTCTTGGAAAACAAGATTGGTGGAAAGATTAAGATGTTGAGAACTGACAATAGTGTAAGTAATGTTTTGTAGAGTTTGAGAAATTTCATAAGGAGAATGGTATAGAAAGGAATAAGACAACTCCATACACTCCTCAATATAATGAATTTGTAGACTGCATGAACAAGATGTTGATAGAGAGGGTCAAGAGTATGCTCAATGGGTCTGGCCTAGAACTAAAGTCTTAGGTAGAAGTAGTTGCCACTACATGTTACTTGATTAATAGGTCTTACATTAGCAATTATGGAGAAAACCCCATGGAGGTTTGGATGGGTAAAAATCTCACTTAAGAATATTAATGTATTTAGTTGTGAGGCATATGTTCATGCGCCTAGTGAGAAGCAGAGAAAGCTGGATAATAAGGCTATGAAATATATCTTTATTGACTATGGCATTAGTGTGAAAGGGTACAATATTTGGGATCTTATGGCTAGAAAAGTTCTCTACAATTAAAATTTGAGTTTAGGGAGGTCAAAACTTCCACTTATTTGAGAAACCAAAAGAGGATGGGAAATCAATTGTGCAACTATAGCCAAAGGAGGATGGGAAGTCAGCTACATGGCTATAACTAAAGACTAAGAAGGTTGCACCAGATGTTGAACTAGAGACTAGCAATATTACTACTTATTGTCATTAATAGGTTTTCCCATGAATCAAGTAAAGAACAAAGTAACAAAATGCATTTTTGATCTTCTTCATTTAGATTGACACAAGTTGATTTAGGATAAGATTGAATGTATTAAGATTATCATTTATTGAGTCCCACTCTTTCATCTTCACAGGATATTTAACTTCTTTTTCAAGATAAGTTTATTAACAAGACTCCTAAACTAATATAATGTTCCTGCTTTTTCCCATAATGAATGCACAGTCTATTCTTTAGATGCATTCATCAACATAGATCTAAAAGACATAAACATATAGTACTCCTAGCTTTTTTATCTAGTCTAATCCAATCTTCATCAAACATACATGAGGGATTAGTTGTAGAAGACACTGTAGTGCATTGATCTCTTTGTATGATAAGATCTTTCACTTTCAACTTCCACAACTCAAAGTTCCTCCCATTCAAATGTTCAACCTCAAACCTTGAAGTGATAGCCATAGATTTGACACCACACTATCCTTTTATAAAATCCATCAAAGTTTTCCTTTGTGACCAATTAAACATGAACTATAACAAACTACCTTGTTTTAGAGTTTCACAAATGTACAACCTAGATAAACTATCACCACTACACATATTAGGGTTTTGACTCCCCTATAATGTGGCCTTGATCCAAACAACACATGTTACTTATGCTCTAATACCAAATGTTGGGATTTTTACCCTATTATAGCTTACTTATTATTGGGAAAAAAAATCAACTTAAGATTATGTGATAATCAACAATGATAATAGTCATATAATCTATCCAACAACATTAAAGGAAGTGCATGGAATAATATGCAAACTACAAGATATACATGAGTCAACAAAATAAACAAATAAATGCGTAAAAAGAAAGCAAGGACTTAATTTGCAATATTAATCTCCCTCTTAACTAAGGAAAATCTACATCATGAGGTGAGATGCCAAAGGTTGATGTTGATAGGTATAAAAAAGAAATAATAAAAAATATTAAGCTCTCCCATGACTTTAGTTTATGAAGGTAATATGCTATAGGTTGGTTGTTTTTTTTTAATTTTTAATTTTTTTAAATATTAAATATAATTTTAAAAAATGACACTTTCAATGAGATTTAAAGTTTATATTTATAATTAATTATTTATACAACTTGAAATTTAAATTTTTGAATTATATAGAAGTTTGAATGTTGGGGAACCTCATTATAAAGATTCCCCTCTTAACATTGCTTTTACAGTTTAGTTATGTTTGGGCTTCTTCTCATTTAGACATTATGAATCTACCACCATCTTTTTTTTTTTGGTGAATATTGTACTATTACTTTTTAAAATAAGAAATATACATCAATTATATATATAAACAGAAATATATATGAGTAATAAAAATATATATTTATAGACAAAAATATGTAAACAAATGAGTAAAAAAGAAACCCATCCATCATAACCATTACACTCATTGGATTCGGTTTATTTTATTTGTGTAAGGTAATAATTCGAGTGGACATCAGTGCTGATCCGAATAGTCCGGCAACTACCTCTGCATATGGTTTGAGACCGACTCACTTGCGGGTATTTATCTGTATTATCAATTTTAAATTTACAATATAATGTATATCTTGCATTTTATAATAATTATTTTTGTATTTAATTTAATTTTTATTTGTTTTCAATCCAGGTAAATATAAAAGTGAAAAAAGGTGACTATTTTCCACCAAAAGATAGGGTAAATTTTCAAAATTTTCAAAATTTTGGTGATTTTTTAAGTATTTTTTTATAAAAATAATTAGATTATAATTTTACACATTTTTAAATAGTTTATAACATTATGAGTAAGTATATGTTTAAATTACAAGTTATTTTTTAGTTATCATAAATATGATAATTTAGTTTATCAAAAAGGATAAAATTTGGATCAATCATACTTCTAAAAAAATTTAAACCTTTTAAATTTCTTAAAATTAAACTTATAAGCTTCTAAATTAAAATTATTGTTAAATTTCTTAGAAAAGAGACTTATATTATTGTTTTTTTTTTAATAGGAAGCATCCCCAATTCATCAATCAAAACCACAACCACCATTTGCTCGAGAGGTACACAACTAATTTTCTTTTGTTAGATGAAAAAATTTCAAATTTTACTTTTTCTAATATTAGGGGAAGAAGTTAAAAACGTTTTTATTTGCTGAGATTTAATTTTTATTTTTTAAACTAAAGGTAGGAGGCCTAAACATTTTACACTAGTCAACATGTGGATATGAACCAATTATTATTAACAAATGAAAAGTTAAAAATTTGAAGGAGAAACCCTTTTTTTTCAAAGTTTAATGATTATTCATTTAATTTATGCAATTTAATATTTAGAATATGTTTTAATTAAAAATAATAATTCAAAAGTTTATATTGCCCAATAATTTTAATGTAAATTTAATTGAATGAGAAATGTATGGAAGGATTTATATGAACAAAATCTATTTATGAGATTATTTACTCCTATCACTTTTATGGTGTAATGAAATAATGAGCCATTAAAAATCTGAACCACTTAGTTTTTCCTAAACATGTTGCTCTTTAATCTTAAGGGGACAATCCAACTCATTGGCTAGATGTGAAATCTAGAGCCACAACCTTTTATGGCTACCAACTAGATTGGGTGGTGGAATGCGACAATTTCTTAAACCACCACCTTATTGTAGTAGTTTGGCAAAGATGTTACTAGAGTTCACAAGAGAGTTGATACTATTTGGTGCAGAAGCACCTACCTGACAGCTGGTCTTGATAAGGCAGTTAGTTTGTTATAGGTCTTGTTTGTGTTTCCAAGAAGGTCTGTTAAGACCAATTGCATGTAATAAGGTCACGCTGATCATGATAAGATCATGCTGACCATGCTTTTGCTATTTTTAGTTAGTTGGTTATAACAGCTGTCATGCTGTAGGGTCCGGTTGGATCTCCCAGCCGCTTGGAGAGTTCCCAGCCGCTTGGAGTCGGGTCAGTAGTACTCGTAGGATAATCTATTTAAGCATGAGATCGGTTGATATTGCATATACAGACAGATATCATCGATCGAGCTAGGTTGCAAAGAGTGAGACTGAGAGAGAGATTGATCATTGTATTGCATCTTTTGAAATCAAATAAAGTGATCCTGTTTGTGTTCATCCTCTGTTGAATTCTATTGCTTGATCGATTTGCTGGTTTGAGAGGTTTCATGGATTTACTGATCCATTCCACCGGTTGATCCGTCTGATCGGTGGAATGGTAATGTACAGTAGGTTAGATTGTAGTTTGTGTTTTGTTTGCATGCAGATGTGCAGGATCGCCGTCAAGAGATGTTGAAGACCCTAGCATGGGCATGTGCTAGGTCAAGTAGATAAGTTTGAGTGGGAAGATCACCCTGAGGTTGGAACAGGTCATCCCAGGAGGATCGGCGAAGTGAAATTTTGCTAAGTGAAGAAGTTCGTCAAAACGGCATCATCAGGATATCTTGGTGAATATCCTGCAGTCAGTTCGGATATCGTCATCCGGATAAGTGAAGGAGAGCATGATGCTTTTGAGTGCATGAAGTGCAAGTGCGTCGGGGTGATCATCATCAGGAGAGCCGAGGAGGAGCGTATCGGCATCAGGATCATCTATCGGGAGTGCCAATCATCCGCGTATTGCGAGTAGATGCGGGAGTGAAAGTTTGTTTTTTGACTAAGTGTTGAAGAGGTCATCAGGATATTGGGTGACGTCATCGTCATCAGGATATGACGTCATCGTCATCAGGATATTGAGATATCCCCCTATGCGAGTTTATCCTGCCGTTGTTAAGTGCTTGGGTATCGGCAGAAGGTTGTGTTAACATCATCCGGAGGTTTCGAGAGAACCGGATAAACCATATCATGATGCTATTGTTTGTGTCGTCAGCTAGCGGAGCATCGAAGAGAAGGTGCTGAAGGTGATCGTCATCAGGATATTTGAAGCAACCGGATATTTGATATCCTGCTAACGAAGGAGGTGTCGCGTATCATGATGATGCCGATGGAGCTCGACGCCCGATGAACAGTGCAACCGGAGGATGTTTGCGTTAGTTGAACATCATGATGATGATGTTAGGAGGAAAACGGAGGAGGTGAATAGTAGTCGGCAGGAGGATAATCGTGATTGTCTGAAATATGATGATGATGCGGACAGTGTAAAGCAGAATATGATGATGATGGCGAAGGTGATGATGATGAGGTTGGGCTGTAGACATCCATGCTATATGCGAAGGTTATAGTGTGGATGCCTCTGCATCACTATTATAGTTGCAAAATTTGTCCATGTTACAAGAGAGCTCAAGAATAAGCCCTTCAACTTGTAGCTTCAACTCTTGGTAGCCAACTTAAGTACAAATTCAAGATTCTTAACAACTATACACCCAAGGATGCTCAAATGTAAGGTAACCTATACTAGATTAAGGTGAGTGACAAAGCCACTAAAGGATTTTCAAAGCTCTACATGTCAAGCAGGCTCTATCCCAAATCAAATTTGTTAAGTTGACTAATGGGAGGATCATGAAACTGCCCAAGACTTCCCAAGTCTTCCTTGAACATTAGAAGATGTCTTCCAAGCAAAATAATACATTTTGGAGTAGTGATAGGCTCTTTAGCAATGTTTAGAGGTGGTTCCCACCAGGCTTAGCTACATGGCTTAAATTGTCTATGATTCTTAACTCACCTCAAAAGAACTTCACTTTTCTTTCATGTAGATGGATAATGATAAGGTGCCCAACCTTTATGATTTTCCTTTGTGAATTCTACAAAGCCACTTAGCACTTCATGTGACCTAACTTGCTCCAAGTTTACAAGGAAGTACTTAACAACTAGTATGTGGGTTTGATTATTGATTATTGTAATTTATTAAGTTTATTCTCAAGGCTAGAGATATTAATCTTATTTCTAGATGGTGGCATATAATCTTGCTTAATGTTTCTTATAAGATTATTTTCAAAACTTTAGCTCTAGATATTATGGAGAAAATAAATGTGATAAACATGTACAATAGAATTAGTGCATACACAATCTAAAACAAAAAGTAAAATAATGGAAAGTAAAGACAATATGTAGTATTTTCACTCGAGAAATCCCTTTCAGGTAAAAAACCTAGCACAATAAAATCAAGTTCACCATTACAAAAACTCAATTATTCTCCAATATGATAATGAATATCTCTTACTTCATTCTTAAGCATTTGTAGATATAAATAAGCATATCAAAAATAGTTTTACACATTGTACAAAATCATGCAAAAGGCAAACATGAGTGCTTTAAAATATAGGCAAAAATAGAAAAACCCAAAATAACACCCAAAAAAACAAACATGGAAAGTACACAACACTTATCCAACAGATACATTCACCACCTTTTGTTTTCCATTGTGTGGCCTCAATAGATGTTTTTTATAAAACGTCACTACATCCTTGAATGTATTGCTATTGTTTAGGAAGGAATTGAATGGGCCAAGGTGTTTAGGCAACACATCCTTTTCCTTATGTTTGATTTTAAGAAGTCTTGTCATTCTATTGAGTGGCCCTTCATTTTTCCCATGCTTTAAGCCTAGGGTTATGGAGACATTTTTATTCAATAAATTCAAACTTGTTTTGTAGAAGTTTTTATTGAAATATGGTGAGCACCTACAGATTACATCATTGCATAGAAATAACAAAAGTATATAATAGTATATTGATGATTTTCAGATGATTATTACAATGCAGTACATTGGCTTTTTAAAGCCTTGTTATTCCCATATATAACTTCTTACGGGAAAGTAACTTCCCAAAACCTAACTTACTAACTATTGCTTTATTTACTAACATTTATTTAATATGCATAAACTAACAATGTAATACTATATGACTATTATGCCAACATTCCCCCCCTTATTACATTATTCCTGCAATAGTACCAAGGGACCCCCCCTGAATGCTAACATACTAAAAAAAGTTGATTACATAATATGAATACATATTTTATAGAAGATCTTCTCCCAAAGAACAAATCCTAAACCAAGCAGGGCTCCATCATGCTGCCTTGTCTACCCTTGAAAAGGAGTTGCTTCAAGCTGTGTTCTTGAGCTCTTTAGTCCCAAGCTCTCAAAGTATAGAGTCTTGAATTATTCGACAATGAACCCTAAGAGATACGACAGATCTCTGCCATTGTCTAGTGACCGCAAAAGGGTATAATTCTTGATCATATACTCTTTGAAGCTCGCTAGACAACAATCCATATTGAGCTCAACACCAAATCCCAAACCTGTCTCCAAAACAAAATCTTCACAAAACATACATTCTTCAAATCCGTCAGCATCAACAAAGAAAAGTAAAATAACCAAAACCAAAAATATTTCTCATGCAAAGCATCATCTCAAAGCGAGAAGCTAACTTGAGATGATGGAAAATCCTCCATCCTCCGATGTCACCTACCTCCAATATGACTCTCTTAGTCCTTACCCTCCAAAGATAGCACCAGAGGAAATATTATAGTCCTTGAAAGCCTCCAAATATATATTAGTAGGAACAACCAATTTGTTTCCATCCATGGTACAAAAAGATTGCATGATATTGAATAGATTTTCTCCAACCTTCAATAGTAGATGCTTTATGCACTGCTGCTAAGTAACATTGAGAGCAGGAACCATTCTTAATTCTTTAGCCTTTCATACCTCTTTACACCCTCTCTCTTGATCCAGCATTATACACCAATAACACCTTTTATAGTATGATAAAAAAATATCCTAACCTTATCACTCCAATAATAAAATAGAAGGAAAGTATTTCTTACGTAAACCTTCATACATCCACAGAGGTATCCATAGCAGATTTTTATCACTAATCCCACTTACATAATGAATTCCTTATTTTAAGGTACTGACAAAACTTAGCAATGCTCAAATTAGATTCCACAACCTATAAACTTTAATACCATTTCTCTTACCAACTTACCTATTCATCAATCGATAACATTTGGCCCAAAAAATGGAATATGGCATTCAATTAAACTTTTAGGGTTTATTATTCAAACCTCTTTCCACAAGCTTTCTTTTACCATTGAAAATGGATCTCCTTCTCTATGTGGCTTTACATACTGATAATCTCACCCCCTCTTACATTCTTGTGTTCTCTTTACGCAATAACATATATACCTAGAATGTGCCTCTGTTTGTTCCTACAAACAATCCATTTTTTGCATGCGGAGACTTCAAAGCATTGATTTTAATGCAATAAAAATGCAATACATATGAATTTCAATGAGATAAATGTCTTCTATATGTTGCAGTAATAATACTCCATGAGGTGTTGTCTTATTCTTAATGGGATTCCACCAAAATTATGAAGTACATCAATACAAGAAGCGTAATAAATCACTCTAACACACCTTTATTCTGTAACAAGTCTACAAAATGCGTAATGCCTTCAATCAAGTGGTTTATGTAGATTTCAACACCTTGTATCAAACAACATATGCATATTTTGGCACTTATCTTCAAACAATTTCTGAAAACTAGAATCTTCAAATACCTTTGTATTCCATGTTTAGAATTCCACATCCATAAAATTTGAAATTGACCCTCCACACTATAGCAGATGCAAACAGCCAAAGGCTTCTCTAGCACATTTTTCCTATTCATGTCACCCAGTCATGAATTTTAAATGCCTGGAATTGAGACATCAGACTTTGTGGGATTCAAATTCTTTCTTCTGTACATGCCTCAATAATCACAAGATCTCCCTTGCAGAAGGCTCTTCAAAATCTCCATCTTATCATGCCTTAGATCAACACTACTCTGATACTATATTGAAATATGGTGAGCACCTATAGATTACATCATTGCACAAAAATAACAAAAGTATATAATAGTATATTGATGATTGTTACAATGTACTACATTGACTTTTTAAAGCCTTGTTATTCCCGTATATAACTTCTTACGGGAAAGTAACTTCCCAAAACCTAACTTACTAACTATTGCTTTATTTACTAACATTTATTTAATATGCATAAACTAACAATGTAATACTATATGACTATTATGCCAACAGTTTTGGCTTTCCATTCAATTATTGGCACAATTTCTTATAGTTTCAATATTTTTGTTCCATTAGGTAAGAATGCTCTCTTTCTCCCTCTTATATCTTCTTATCATGGGAGCCTTTGGAAATGTCCCTTCTTTTTACAACTTATTAATGGTAATTTTGTGGATGACGTATTTCTCACTTTAGTGAAGAATCAATATTCCTTCATGGAGGCCATGTCTTGTTTGGAAACTTTTTGCCAAGCCCCTAGATCTAATTTATAGTGGAATAAGACTCAATGCTATAGGTAAATCCCTTTTCCATTTTCTTCAGGATTACAAAACTTTTAATTAAAGTGGATTGACAAAGACAAGATGTTCAAATTTCTTGGTATTCCCTTTCCCTTCAAAAATACACTTTACACCTCATGGCGATACATTATCCAACAAGTAGAGAAGAAGATCAGTTTTTGGATCTCTAAGCTATTTTTCCTTGTAGGGATTTCCATATTTGTGTGAAATTTCTTGAACAACTACATATGTTTTCTACTATTCTTATTAGGCTTCTTCCAAAGCTACCTATGATAGGTAGGCAAAGCTCCTCAAGGACTTTCTTTGGGTTAATGGTAAGTAGTCCCATGGTTTTCATAGGGACATCTATTTCCTCCCTTGAGATAAAGGAGGCATGAGAATCATTGATGTGTGTGGGAAAAGTATTTTAGTCAACACTATGTGGATTGTTCATAATGAAGGCTCCAATGCATGCAAATTCTTCTTAGACATTGAATTGAAGTTGGTGCACCATATGTATTAGCTTCCATTCTCTTCTTATAACAAATACTCTCATTAAGATCAAGGCTCTTTTGTGGTTTAAAGCATTTGGAAATATTTTGAAACTATGAAGCCCTTCCTTAAGTTGGTTGGTAATGATTTGAGAAATGAGATTTCTTTTAATGACCATGATTTATGGTGGTCTCCTCCTACCAACACTACTAATTTTTTTCTTGCTAAAATTATTTTGATTAAACCTCTAAGAATTTTTTGAAAAGGTATATGTATCATCTGATATTTACTCTCCTCTAGAGATTAGATCTCATGGGATTATTTATAGAAGAGGTTTTACCTCAAATTGCTTTAGATTTAGCTTTCATTTTACATGTTCAAGAGCTCATCCATAATGTTATGTTACACAAGCTAGGGCTTCAAGCTCTACATGCCTAGTAGTAGAATTGTGATTGCACTTTTTGAAATTATATTCCAGGTCTCTTGTATAGGGTGCTTAGCCCCTTTTCTCTTGTTAGAAAACTAAAATTAACTAAATGTTTTGGGGTCTTAAGTCTTCCCCTAACATTTGGTTGTCAAAATTCAAAGAATTTAGTAGGCTAGGCTTGACCCCAAGATCATGCAAGCTTTCTTTGGTTCTTGTACAATCAAGGGTTACACTTTGAAAAGTCAGTTCAACTTAGAGAGTCATGCCTATCATTGGGTAGCTCGACTTTCAAGCATATTTTTTGACTTGTACCCATGATCAAGTTGTTTATAAGTGGATTCATGCCCTTTTGTCTTCATCCCACCCATACTTCTCTTTGAGGATTTCTCTTTTGAGGACATAGCCCTCTAGCTTTCCTATATTTTTAGACTTTGGAATTTATTCAAAGATGTTATTTTATTTCAACTTTGGAAGTCTATAAATAGTGCTATTGTCTTTATTGATGATATTGGTTGTAATTTCTCTCTAATCGAGAAAGTGAGTGTAGTCTACTTCATGTACTTAAAAAAATTCATGCTCAAGTCGAGAAGGTGGCTCTTGAATTCCAACATCTTCAATATTTTCTCAACCACCCTAGAGGAGTACTTCCTACAGTATGAGTTGGGTCCCTCTAGATAACATTATCCAGAACACCCCTCCAATTACTTCATGTAGGAACATACACTCTCACAATTGGAACCACTTCTCTCCATCTCCTAGGTAGTTATAGGGATAGTCCACTTCTTTGCATGGTGAGACTTCTAGTGTTGTTCAAAGTGGAATAGAGACCATGATTCTTCAATATAAATCTTTGGTTGGCATGGTTGATCGGATCGAAAGGATTCTTAAGATGGGTGGGAGGTGTATGATCCTCTACCGGACAATCCCTTTTAATGGGTTGTGCCATGGTGGGATGATTCTCCATCTCCTTTGTCTAATGTTGATGTGTGTGCTTAAGTGTTGTTTTTATCAATAAAATTTTTGTAATCCCTTTTTTTTAGTATTTTATATTTTGGGTCATATATGCTAACCAACCAATATTTTTATTAGAAATCTTTTATATACACTTCTTAAAATTTAAAGTTTAATATGATATATACATATGAAATGTTTCCAATAAAAAAGAGACATGGAAATATAAGGTTTCATGCATATAAATATAATGAGTTATCACTATTCCCATCCTTTTAAGGAATGCATATACTTGTAAATGAAAGTTACTTTTCTTAATGTAAATCCAAGATAATTAAATAAATGCATACAAATGAAGCATAATTAACTTAGATTAATTAATATCATATTGGAATGATAACTATGTAATGAATGCATGGAAATTAAATGGGGGATTAGGCACTTCACTCTTGGAACCATGATGAAGAATGATAGTTGATGTTGTATAAAATCTAGCTACCTCAATACATAAATTAAATGCTCTTAGTATGTTCGATGTCTCAAAACTATAAAAATTATAAAATATTATGGAGGTTAAATTCATATTCCATGTGATTGATCTTGTGCTCCATGGAAATAATCTTACATGTGGAATTACAATCTAAGTCATGGGATTGATTTGGTTGGTTGTGAGTACTAAAAACTATTCCACCATTGTATTTGATGTCTGTTAGTTTGTACTTACACTAGTGATAGTAAAAATCCCTTTGGGAGATTGTAAGATTTCAAGGGTCAAATTCTCCTAGGTCAACCCACTTGATTAGATTGAATTTACATTTGTGGATAAATATGTTGAAATATTGTCATTGATGTCAAAAGTATTTAGAAAATGTTGTTATTAATATGTCTAAGGCAGAGAAGTGCATATAAGAAAAAGTGTCTAAGGTAGAAGGGAAGGAAAAGACACTAAGGCATAATTTTTACCTTTAGTTGGAAAAAAGTTTGGTTTGAAAACTAGCAAGTTCGCCGATTCACCAACAACAAAGAGTTAGCAAGTTTTGAAAATTGATGATTCACTGATAGAAGAGAAAGGGGAAGTGTTTGGAATATAGAAAATGTTTAAGTCTTGACCAAAGTTTAAGTTTGAAAGTCTTGAAATTCGCCGATTCACCGAATGGATGACAAAGGACTCAGAGGTCAAAGTTTGAGGTCTGCAAAAGACATATTTCATTGATAAAGAAGGGGACATAGCAAAGTTTGAAAAATGATAATTTTGCCGATAAAGGAGTTAAAGGCTGAAGTTCGAAAAATGATAATTTTTCTGATAAAGGAGTTGAAGGCCAAGGTTAGTAAAATGATGTTTTCATCAATAGAAAAGGAAGGTCAACAAAGAAAATGTATAATGGCTATTTTTGGCATGTAAACTCTATGTTTAATTAACTGTTAAGGATTGATAGAAGATGCATGGTGATGACGACGTAACCAACAAATTAAAAGTATATTTTTTGTATGCGTGTAGATACATTTAGAACTATGACTGTGGTTGTTTTATTAATGATGGATAAACAAAAGAAAAGAACATTTGTTGCATGCATAAATCCACATGCAAAGTGGGATTTTCTATACATGCAAATGAGC
The DNA here is from genome assembly GCA_027924645.1 of Cunninghamia lanceolata. NCBI lineage: Eukaryota > Viridiplantae > Streptophyta > Pinopsida > Cupressales > Cupressaceae > Cunninghamia > Cunninghamia lanceolata. The sequence continues at coordinate 37,243,074 of BSBN01000391.1, read as the reverse complement.
AAGAGTATACACATGCAAATAAATTGGAGTGCAGACATGCAAAAGGGCATATACACTTATAAAGTAATTGTAATAGGAATGGCGTAGATCAATAAGTGTGATAGTGAGAGGAAGTCGGTATGGAAAGTAAAGTGGTGTAATACAAATCAAAGTTGTGCTTTGAGTTGATTAGAATATCAATGGAGAATCAAAATTGATTACTCATAACAAAAGTAGAGTGAGAGGAGAAGACTATGTATGAATTGAATAGGTGCATTTAAGGTTTGTGAAGAACCAAATGGCTACATACTTGAATATGTAAAGATTCAGTGAGGTTGGTGCCTCCTGTGGACTAAGTTGGTGCTCTTAAATTAGGGGTTTGGTGACTCCTTAGATTTGGTGCTCTTAAACATTGTAATCAATGGTTTCATTTGTGATGTTGGATTAGGATGGTAGATCCTGACAATATTTTCTCACTATGGTTTTTCCCATATTGGGTTTTCCATGTATATCTGGTGTTCATGTGTGTATGCTTTCTTGTCAGTAGATGTTAATGCACTGAAAGTTGATTTGATTTTCTTTCTAGAGGATTGAAGTTTTAAGTTTTATTGATCTACAGATTCACCCCCTCTCAGTAGATTGCTTGTGTTCTAACAATTGGTATCAGAGCAAGGTCCCTTGGAGAAGCATAATAGCTAAGGTTGATCTTGGAGATTAAACACATGGCTAGTCAAGAAGGATCTCACTCAAACAAAGTGCCATTGTTTGATGGAACATATTATGTGTTCTAGAGTATAAGAATGGAAACCTACCTAACTTCAATAGGATTTGATGTATGACAATCTATTGTGGATGGTTATACTACTCCTACAATTCTTCCAACAAACCAAATAGGTAAGAAGGAATGTGAGAATAATGCTAAGGCCAAAAATACTATTCTATGTGGTTTAGCTAATTCTGAATTTATGAAAGTGATGCAATGCAAGTCTACCAAAGAGATCTAGGTTAGGCTTCAGAGCATTTATGAAGGAGATTCAAAGGTGAAACAAGCTTAGCTACATACATTTAAAGGAGAATTTGAAATCTTGAAAATGAGAGGAAGAAAAGATTGTTGACTACCTACTCAAAGTTGATGAAGTTGTGAATGCTATGAGAGGACTAGATGAAGAAGTAAAAGAGCCAGTGATTGTCAAGACAGTACTTAGATCCTTACCTTCCAGGTATGATTCTAAAGTCTCTTCTATAGAAGAAGAAAAAGATCTTGATAAGATAACTATTGATGAACTACATGGTATTTTTACTACCTATGAAATGAGGACTGGTGGTGCACTAAGATTTCCAAGAGAGAAGCTACATTTAATGCATCAAAGAAGGCAAAGAATTTAGAGCCTAAATCTGAGATAGATGAGGAAGAGGCTAATTTTGTGAGAAGATTTGAAGAGAGGATACGGTAAGTATAAAGGTAAGTTACCTTTTAAGTGTTTTAATTGTGGAAAAGTTGGTCACTTTGCTTCTAAATGTCCCTTTGAAGGAAAAGATAAAAGTGATGAATTAGATAGTAATAAAAGTAACAAGCAATTCTATCCAAAGAAGAAGAATTTTCAGAAGAACAAAAAGAGCGTATACATAAAAGGTGACAATAACTCCTCTGAAGAAAGCCCCATTTCAAAAGACAACAATGAAGGTTTTTTTGAGGCTGAAGAAAATGAATTCTTGTTTATGACAGTGGAGACTATTGATAAAGATCAGAACAATAATGATTTGGAAGAACTTGAGAATGAAGAAGGAGAAGTAGACTTGGAAGGAGAGCTAGTATGTGCCTTACAAGAGATTGAGAAACTTAGGAAGAAAAACTCCAAACTAAAGCTGCAACTTCAAGAAGATATGGTGTCTAAGAAGCTTGTTGAATTAGAAGAGTTGATTGTTGATTTGAAGACACAAGTGGAAGAAGCCAAGAGAATAGAAGAAGTTACAAATTTTGAATTGAAGGCAAAATCTAAAGAATGTCTAAAGTTGGAATCTGAAGTTGTGTCTCTGAGAAAAGAATTAGAAGAGGCTAAGATTGACCTAAGTTTGAAGTTTGAAAAGAGTAGTGGCATGCTTGATGAAATGAGATCAACAATCAGAGATTTCCAAAGAACATGGCTGGTTTAGGATTTGAAGAAGGTCAACATTCAAAATCCAGTGATCCTTCTGAAAACACTGAAGAGAAGAATCAGAAGAAGGAAGATGGTGGCTTCCCAAAAGTCAGAGATCTAAAGGAGAAGATCTACAGAGGACCCCCTCTTGCAAAATACTCTATTGTGATCAGGTTTCCTCAATCCTTTTATGGCTATTGTTATTCATGTAATCAATGTGGTCATAGGGATGTTAGTTGTAAAATTGTTCCTAGGAGAAAATTTGATTTTACTAGCAAAAAATCTTTTGCACCTCTAGGAGTTTTTAGAGTAGTTTGTTACAATTGCAATAACTTTGGTCATATTGTCAAATACTATAGAACAAATTTTGTGAAATTTAACAAACAGGAAAGAAAGGAGAATGTGCCTCCTAAGAAGGATAATGTATCAGACTCTCTTGTGAATAAGAAGATAGAGACTAAAAATGTCTCGAAGGAGAAGAAGGAGAATCATAAGAAAGAAGAATCTCTGATAGTGCAGACAACATTTCATGCTAAGAGACAAAATCCATGGGTGATAGATAGTGTCTACTCCAGTCACATGACCGGACGTAAAAGTAATTTTATAAGTCTTTAAGAATGGAATGGAGGCTTAGCTAAGTTTGGTGACAACATATCTACAAAGATCTGTAGTAAAGGAACACTAAGTATTGATAGAAAAGCCAAGACTCACAATGTCTACTATGTTGAGGGGCTAAAGCACAATTTGCTTAGTGTAAGCCAAATGTGTGATAATGGATATAGTCTGACATTTAATGCAAAAGGCAATGAGATCAGGAAAGAAAGCTCTAGTAAGTTGGTTGTTAAGGCAAGAAGAACTAAAAATAATCTTTACAATCTCAAGGAGATTCAAGGAAGAAGCTGTATAATGGGATAGGCTGATGAAAGTTGGTTGTGGCACAGAAGATTGGCACATATCAATTTTGACAACCTTGTGAAGGTAAGTTCAAAAAGTGCAGTTAGGCACATGCTTAAAATCACCAAGCAAACAAATACAATATGTAAAGAATGCCAGCATGGGAAATAAGCAAGGTCTAGTTTCAAAACCAAAGAATACTCTACTTCAAGACTCTTGGAGTTAGTTCATATAGACCTATGTGGTCCAACCAAGACACAAGGACTAAAAGATGAGAGATATTTCATGTTGTTAGTTGATGATTTCTCAAGAATGACATGGGTAACCTTTCTAAAGGATAAATCAAAAGCCTTTGAGAGATTTAAGGCTTTTATATCTATGGTTGAGAAGGAGAGTAGTCTGATAATCAAATGCTTAAGATCAGACAGAGGTGGAGAATTCACCTCCAATGAGTTTGTGGAATACTGTGAAAGACATGGCATAAAAAGATAATATTCTGCACCTAGAACTCCACAACAGAATAGAGTTGTGGAAAGGAAAAATAGAACTATAAAAGAGATGGCAAGAACTATGTTAAATGAGTCAAAGCTACCTGATGTTTACTGAGAGATGCATTACACACAGTAGTGTATGTTTTAAATAGAGTGTAGTTAAGAGTAAACACTAATAAGATACCTTATGAATTATGGTATGGTAGATCTGCTTCTGTCAAATATTTCAAGGTGTTTGGTAGCAGATGCTACATTAGAAGAGATGAAGATGGCATTGGAAGATTTGAGTCAAGATGTGATGAAGGCATATTTCGTAGATATTCTAGCAGATCCAAAGCATATAAGTGCTACAAGAAGAGACTGCATAGAATCGTAGAAAGTGATAACGTTAGGGTAGATGAGGACCAACCACATCTAACACATAACAAGGATAGCTAATTAGATGGATCAACTATAATAGAAGAAGAAGAAGATGCTACTATTGAAGAAGAATTTGAAAAGACAATCGTTAAGGCACCTGCTCAATATGTGCAAAAAAATCATCCTGAACAACAGATCATAGGAGACAAGAATGAAAGAGTTCAAACTAGAAGAAAATTGGCAAAGTCAAATGAACAATTAAATTTCTCATTATTTTCTAAAGTTGAACCTAAAACATTTACTAATGCTAGTGAGGATGAAGGATGGATCAATGCAATGAAAGAGGAGCTCAATCAGAGTGAGAAAAATTAGACTTGGGAATTGGTTCCAAGACCTACTGATAAGAATGTGATAGGCACAAAATGGGTGTTCAAAAACAAATTGAATGAGGACGGATAGGTTATGAGGATTAAGGCTTGATTGGTTTGTAAAGGATACGCACAAGTTGATGGCATAGATTTTGAAGAAACATTTGTACCTATAGCAAGATTGGAAGCCATTAGGATGTTTTTGGCATTCTTTGTTTATAATAATTTCAAAGTCTACCAAATGGATGTTAAATATGCATTCTTGAATGGGAACCTTAATGAAGAAGTTTACATTGAGAAACCTGAAGGATTTTAGCTATCAGAGAAAGACGTTTATGTTTGCAGACTGAAAAAGGCATTGTATGGTCTAAAACAGGCCCCTAGGGCTTGGATTTCTAAGCTGGATAGTTACCTCCAGCAACAAGGATTCAGAAAAGGATGTGCAAATAGAAACTTGTACTTCAAATTAGAAGGTGAACACATGTTGATTGTTGTTGTATATGTTGATGATATCATTTTTGGTGGTAATAATGATAGGATGCAAGTTAAGCAAGAATGATGAATCACCTGATACAGATCAAACACTATATAGATCTATGATACGTAGCTTACTGTATCTAATTACATCCAGACTAGATATCATGCAAGAAGTATGTATGGTGGCTAGATTCCAAGCTGCCCCTAAGGAATCTCATGTTCAAGCTGCAAAGAGAATCTTTAGATAGCTGAAAGGTACTGTGGATTATGGATTATGGTACCCTATAAATAATGATTTTACTTTGATAGCACATATAGATGTTGATTGGGCAAGAAGTATAGATGACAAGAGAAGTACTAGTGGTGGAGATTTCTTCCTTGGTGATAGGTTAGTATCATGGCTCAGTAAGAAGCAAGATTTAGTCACATTGTCAACTATTGAGGTAGAATATGTTGTTGTTTCATGTTGTACACAAGTTTTATGGATGAAGTAGACTCTTAATGACATAGAGGTAGAGTTTAATGATTCTATTTCCATTCTTTGTGATAATACAAGTGCAATCAATATCTCAAAGAATCCTGTGATGCATTCAAGAGCAAAGCACATCTCCATGAAATACCACTTCTTGAGGGAAAAGGTTGCAGATCAGGAAGTAAAGTTGGGGTATGTAACCACACAAGATCAAATTGCAGATATTTTCATGAAGCCACTTCCCAAGTATACTTTTGAATATCTTAGGAAAAAGCTAGGAGTTATTACTTCTTCTCACAACAAGAATTGTAGATGTAATATCTGTCTAGGGAGAGCAGCTCAAGGCATATCTTTCATCCTTGTTTGGACAGTGACTACCTTTCAGGGGGACCAGGTAGATAGATGGCAATAGTAGGTTGATGTTAGAAAGGAGGTTGATTACCTCCCTTTTCCATTGATAACAAAGGGGAAAACTAAGAGTAAGGGGTAACAGATGTAGAAGAGCTAGAGCAACATTAATGCAGAAGGGAATAGAGTAGCACTAAGGATAGATTATGCATAAGTGTTGCCATCAATGACAAAGGGGGAGATTGTTGAAATATTGTCATTGATGTGAAAGGTATTTGGATAGTGTTGTTTTTAATGTGTCAAAGGAAGAGAAGAAGTGTATAGAAGAAAAAGTGTCTAAGGGAAAAGGGAAGAAAAAGACACTAAGGCATAAGTTTTTCCTTTAGTCTACAAAAAGTTTGGTTCAAAAACTAACAAGTTCACTAGTTCCAAAAATCATTGATTCACCGACAACATAGAGTTAGAAAGTTCTGAAAATTGCTGATTTGCCAATAGAAGAGAAAGGGGAAGTGTTTGGAAGATAGAAAATGTTTAAGTCTTGGCCAAAGTTTAAGCTTGAAAGTTTCAAAATTCACCAATTTGCCAATTCACCGACTGGCCAACAAAGGGCTTAGAGGTCAAAGTTCGAGGTTAGCAAAAGACATATTTCACCGATAAAGAAGGGAACATAGCAAAGTTCAAAAAATGATAATTTTTCCAATAATGGAGTTAAAGGCTGAGGTTTGAAAAATGATAATTTTGCCAATAAAGGAGTTGAAGGCCAAGGTTAGTAAAATGATGTTTTCACCGATACAAAAGGAAGGTCAACAAATAAAATGTAATAATGTCTATTTTTGGCACATAAACTGGATGTTTAATTAACTGTTAAGGATTGACAGAAGATGCATGGTGATGACAATGTAACCAATACATAAAGGCATATTTTGTGCATGTGCATAGATATATTTAGAGCTATGACTATGGTTGTTTTATTAACGATGGATAAACAATAGAAAAGAAGATTTATTGCATGCATAAAGACACATGGAAAGTGGATTTTTCTATACATGAAAATGAGTGGGAGTATAGACATGTAAATAAACTAGAGTGCACACATGCAAAAGTGTGTCTACATATATAAAGCAATTGTAATAGGCGTGATGTAGATCAATGAGTGTGATAGTGAGAAGAATTCAATGTGGAAAGTAAAGTGGTGTAATGCAAATCAAAGTTGTGCTCTAAGTTGATCAGAATATCAATGAAGAATCATAATTGATTACTCAGAACAGAAGTAGAGTGAGAGGAGAAGATTGTGTATTAATTGAATAGGTGCATTTGAGGTTTTTGAAGAGCCAAATGGATGGATACTTGAATATGTAAAGATTTAGTGAGGTTGGTTCCTCCTATGGACTAAGTTGGTGGTCAAATCAAGGGATTGTATTCTCCTTAGAGTTGGTTCTCTTAAATTAGGAGTTTGGTGACTCCTTAGAATTGGTGCTCTTAAACATTGTAATCAATGGTTTCATTTGTGAGGCTGGATTAGGACGGTAGATCCTAGCATCATTTTCTCACTGTGGATTTCCCATGTTGGGTTTTTCATGTATATCTGGTGTTCATGTATGCATGCTTTCTTGTTATTGATGTTAATACACTAGAAGTTAATTTGATCTACATTCTAGAGGCTTGAAGTTTTAAGTTTTATTGATCTACTAATTCACCCCCCTTAGTAGATTGCTTGTGTTCTAACAAAATATTGTAGACAACACTCATACATGCAAGTGTCATAGACTATTTTGTTACAAATTGTGTTTCCTTTTAGTTCTCCAAAATGAATTGTTCCTAGAATGATTCCCTTGTAATGCTAAGGATTTTTGGATATGCCCTCTTCATGTGTTTAAATGTACAAATGAATGTATTTAAACATGAAGACACAACAAATAGTTACACAAACACGTACCAAGTTGGCTCCTAATGGCTAGTGAAAAGGGGTGGGGTGGGAGTCATCAATTTTAAATTTAAAAAAAAATTAATTTGGGGTCAATTCCATGCATTATGGTATCAAACCTACATGCCGTGAGATTGAACAAGGATAAGGAATGCAAGATCTCAAGATTAGGAATATATACATGGAAGTATGGGCTAATAATGAGGCAAATGTGTGTAAACTTGCAAATAAGGAAAGGATAAGGTTAAATGTACATAAATATACAAAAGTGAGGGTAAATGGGGATGGATAAGGGTCAAGGAAGGAGCCAAAATTTGAAAAAGAGTGTGCCATATGTCATTATGTAATTATATTAAGACATTCCATCAAAATGGGCCAAAAACTAAATGGGAATTTACATGGATATGCAAATTTCACATTACATTTGGCTACCATTTTGAGGTGCATTTGAAAACTAAAATGAACATGCATTTCAAAGTATATGAGCACTCACAACCATGCGTACAAATTAAATATCCCAACATAAAATGATATGGAGTCCATGTAATATAATGGATCCATCTTGATTTCTTCATGTATTCCTCCTCCATGGAATTTGTGCTCCATAGGAACCTAGAAAATAAAGCAAATGAATGCAATGAGTAGCTTTAGTCATGCAAGTAAAAATAAATGCATCTACAATTTTATTCCACTATCTCCAAAAATGAGAGAGAGGGAGAGGGAGATAGTAGGGTTATAAATTTCTACTTGCACAAAAAGTTGTACTATAATACTCTACCCAAGGTAGTGGCAATAGTATGGTATAACACTTCAAGAATGACCATGTCATGATCAAGTTCCATTTAGGCATGGTGTTGAGTCTCTATATAGGAAATTATAATTGTCTACAATCTCAACATAAGTGTTAGTGATAGAATATGGCCCCTTAAATTGGCTACATCCATCAAATGTAAGGAATTGGAGGAGAGGGAAAGCAATACATGAAAAGTAAATTTAGTAATAGACTTGTTCTAATCACATAGATAATTCAAAGTAATAAATGTCATAAGTGTATATGTAACAAATAAATAAGATATCTCAAACATGATAAGTGTGAAAAGAATATAAATTGGAGATACTCATGAAGGTATACTTCTCTTCTTGCTATAGACTCTAGTACTTCCTCTATAAATCTTGTTGCAAAAGGGTCATGCACACATGATTTATTTAATTCTTTCAAGTCTACACATATTGTACTCTCCCATGTATTCTATATTATGGATCACCATTAGGTTGATCCATTCAATAACATTAACTAGAGTTATTATACTCTTGCAAGAATACTATTTAACTCTTTCTTCACTTTAGATTTTACATTGGGGAACTTCAATCTATAAGGTCTTTTCCTTTGTAATTTAGCATTTTCTTTTGTTTGGATTTTCATCACCATTTCTTCTTCTTTTATGCCCTTCATTTTAGTTAATATCCTAGGAAATAGATCCTCATAATATTTCAAGATTTTTGCAACCTCCATTACCTCTCCTCCCCAATATTATTTTATCTTTCCCATCTAAGGACTTCCTTAATGATACCTTCCTATCTAATTTGTAGTGGTTGATAAAAGTATTTGCTCTTATCTTTGTCCACTTCTATTAATTATCCTTTCCCCTTTTCTACCTTAGCATCTATGTTTCAAGTCCCTTCTTCAATGTCTTATGTGTCCAAGGGGTCCTTTGTAGCATGATTGTATTATTTGAGTGGTACCATATGTATTTGTTTAGTGATCATCCCAATAGCTTCCCATTCTCCTCTTCTTCCAATGGTAGTTTCAATGTGCCCTTTTTGTGAAATATTTTATTTTCTTCCTTATTAGGAAGGGTTATGAATGTTTGAATTCTAAAAACGACTTTTTGTAATCCTTTTTCAGGATTCTAGAAGTTAAATGTTCTATAAAATTCATCTTAAGCTCTTCCCAATTTTAGCTTTCACCTTGGACTTCCTAATGCATATATTGTGTGCAAAGAAGGGGCTCTAACATCAAATAAATGTATCGGATCCATAAATTTTATCAATTTCACCAATCTTAGTTCAATAGCTTTCATCATTTTCAATATGAAATTTCATGGGTTAAACGTTCCTATAAATTAGATGATATTATTAAAATAGCCCTAAATTTTGATGTATTTACTAATAATAAGCATCTCTAATTCTCTCAATGTGGCTATATTGGGTTTATGTGTATTCCACCACCTAAATGCTTTAACCATCAAGGTACTATCTAAGGCTTCCATTCTAATCTTTTCTTTAGAAAACACTCTTTCCACTTGGTTAAAAAAATCTTTAATATCCCTAATTCCCATAAACTTTAGGATTTTCACATGAGATATCTCTTTGGTAGTCCTATGAACTTTCTTAATTTCTTTATGTCATAGTACACACCAATTTGTAGTACTAGTTTCATATGTTTTTATACTTATTTTAATTGTAATAAGTTTTCTAACACTTCCTTTAGGTTCTCCATAGAACCATGCCTTTATGCCTGCTTTGGATTCTATATCAATGTCATCACTACTAGTACTAACTCTCCTTTTGAGTTGGGTTCTTATTGTATATTTATTTTATGTGTCCTCCCTATCACATAAATGCCTCTTAGTTTGCTCTTGAGACTTCCTTCCTCATCCTCCCAATCTTCTTCAATCTAAGTTGTCCAAATTCCTAGTAATGGGAGGTGACTTGCAATGTCATTTCTAGAAAATCTTATTTCTTCTTCCTTCAAGTCAAATATACCATTCGAATCTACAAACCACTCTAAATTTAACAATACATGGTAGGAAGCTTCATTTTGTTCATTTGTACATTGATGACCTCAAAATCTACTTTTCTTGTAATACCCATCAAATTAACATCTACGTCTATTAATGTCCATACTAAGCTATGTGGAGTCCCATCTACTAATATAATGTCATAAGTCACTTCATATATAATGTGGGTTTTCCCATTAACTCCCATGTTTTCCTTAGTATAATGGTAAAATTTATACCAAGGTGCAATGTGTAAGGAAATATATGCCACAAACCCCTTAGTAATTAAACTCAAGACTAAGCTCAACTACTAAATGTGAAAGTATCTCCACATTAATCCTATGAGGAGAATATCACAATAGTTAATTTACAGAAATTTTAGTGGCATTCTGGCATGGGTAAAATAACACTTAAAAAAGAACAACAATGAGAGAGGAAGAAAAATCAAAGCAACCAAAAGAATAAGAGTGACAAAGATATACCCAAGGAAAACCCCTTCACAAAAAACCTAGCCTCCAAAGCACACCCAATGTATTATTCAACATCAATTAATGATTATAATACATTCTTAGAGTCCAGTGTTCTATCAAAAGAAACAAGAGATCAACACTCTTTAATCTTAGTGGAAAAAGAGTAGCATAACCCTAAAATAGACAATGCATAATGCCTCCATCTCAAGCCCTCAAAATATAAACTCAAGGAAGCTCATAAAACGACCAAATAATAATACCATGGGCCCAAACAAGGTCCCAAAATACCATGGTAAGGATTCTTACTACCCACTCCAAAAGAGTGACCTCCAAAATAGAATGTAATTCCTACATAATAATATTTGACTTCCACCACTCAATTTGGCATATGTAACTCCCAAGAACTCCCCCATGAAGCATTAATTACATCTTACATCCATCAATAGCGGAAGATGCTCTTACAAGTCCAATATGTAAACCCTATTTAATCCTCATTACAAATAATATTTTCAAGTCCCTACAGAATGATAAAATAATTACATATGTCCCCATGCTCACATGGGTATCCCATTTTTCCCACTCCATGAGTTTTGAAGATGAATACATAATTAATCATCTACAAACAAATAGAACTTAGGATATGCAAGGTGAATAGCACACCTAATCCTAACACAACATGCCATCTTTAATCATTATGGTATTTAGTTTGACATCAATTAATAGATCTTCCTTACTAGATTTTCTATTTTTTCTATTCTCTATATTCTTTTTGAGTTAATTTTTGTATCAGTCTTTAATTTTGTACGAACACTACCATCTGTTTTAAAACACACACTTCTATCTTCTTCTTTTTTGTTTCTATCTTTGTATCAATTATTTTATCTTTTTTACTATCTTATTGTGGCTGTGACCATTGGAATATTTTTCTTGTTCACTTTCCTCTTCCACCACAAATATTTTTCTTTCTCTTATGGTGTATGTGCCATGTCTAGTGGTCATTGCTACTTTTCAACCAATTTACTCATCCTCTTCCTATTCTAGGTAGTTCTTCTCAATATCAAGTATTACCTATGGCTCCTCTATAGGTGAATTGCAGTCCTCAAATATATGGCATATCTTGACATATTGGTCTTTATTTCTTTGTATTTTAGTCAGGTGTTTAGCACCACCTCATGTTGCATTTGGTATAACAAGTTCATCTATCTTTATATTACAGTGCATTTTTATAATATTGTATTTCTTTGGGGTACCTAATGAGTCATGTGTCCCAGTGCTATAAAATCCATAACTTGGTTGATTTTCTTCTTCATAAGAGTTTTGAGAAAGATGACCATTTCTTCCACATTTGTAGCATGTTATGTTCTCTCTACCTCCTTAATAAGCACTCTTGTTACCTCTCTTTCTATAACCTCCCCTATAGTTTCTTGAGTTTTGTTCCAGGGTTCATATTATAGATTTTGACTACCCTGTGGCACCATATTTATTGTAGGTTCTACTAAAATTTGGTTAAATTCAGTATCTATTGCATTTGCACAACTCTTTCTTTGTATCCTTAGGCCTACTAATGCTTAATTTTTTGGGAAGTTTATATGGATGTGGCTAAAGGATCCACATTTGGTACAATAATTGTTCTATCTAGGTGATTTTGATTCTATTAAAAATGGCATGTGATTGTGTGATTGGTATCCCAAACTTAAAAAACATCACACCCTACTCTTCTTAATGTGCTTGTTCCAGTAAATTAGGTCTCTCCTCTTACCATGGCTATATTATATGTGGTGGATTGTTGTAGGAGTACTCATTTCTAGTGTGTCCTTATACACAACAACTGACACATCAAATTTTACATCTTCTTTCTTGGTGTTATGGTGATGCTTCAGATTTTTCACTTGTAGTTAATATTTCTTATTTAAGTCTCAACTAGACAAACTCTTGTATTTTTTCTAGTTCAGCTGTCACTCTAGTTTCCTTCTCTTGTCTCCATAATTTTGTGTCTATCCTTGAAGCTAATTCTAATACACTTGTTAATGAATTAGAAATTCTTCCATTGATAGCTACTATGATATATGGTACCAACCTTGAAGTGAACCATTCAATTTGTTACCTTTTTATTGATGGTTCTTCTAATTTTCTCACAACCTTTTTAAATCTTTGATTGACATAGTTTTTCATAGATTCTCCTTCCTTTTGAACTAACTCTTTCATCTTTATGACACTCTCACTTGGGACTTCTAGGAGTGGAAGTCCTTTTTTAAATATTATTTTATTTGGTTTCAACTAAGATTGTGTTCTAGGTTAATTTTCATATACCATTTCAATGCATCATCTCTTAATGTCCCTAAAATGTCAAAATTTTCACTTGAGGGTCTATTATGCCCATCTTTTTCCAACTAGGCAATACAAACAAGTTTTTTTCAACATCTTTAACGTCTTTTCCAAATAGTGTTGATTTTACCCTATTTGTTTTAATGGGAGGAGGACTATTAAGCTCATGGTTTCTTTTGGCACTAGTGTGACCACTGTTTGACCCATGTGTAGAGGTTGACATGTTTTCTTGGTACCTTCTCTTAGTGATAACTATGTTTATATGGTATTTTTTGGCACTAACTATTCTGTTTATCCTTATCCCTTTCCAACTCTTTGTCAAAATAGTCTAGTGCTAACACTTGTTCTAGGTTTTTCATGAATCTCTCTCTATTTTGTAGTCTTTATCTTGTTTTTGTAGATCTCCTTATATAACTCTTTGTCTATTTTATCATCTTCTCTTGTCCACTAATATTATTAAGTGGCATGGGAGATGATGATTGGTCTAGGGGTTCATATCCTCTTGGTATCTCTTGCATTTGGGATTTACAACTCTTGGGGTTTTATTAATTACCACTGATTTTCTATGACTATTCACTTCATTTTCTTTAGTTTTCTTCCTTTATTTCTTCTAATTTTAATGTTTCTATGAAATAAACTCTTCTATACTCAATCCTACCTAATGTATTGTATGCCTTGTCTATATTCTTATCTATTTTCTCATTACTTATTATTGTTACCCAATGGGTTGCCAGAGTCAAGAATCTTAAATCTTCATTGGTTAAAATTAGGGTCTTGGGGTCAATCATAACATATGTCATAGGTCCTTGTATTGAACTCAAGGCCCACTCTACCTCTCTCTCTCTCTACACCTCTACTTCCTCTTTCTCTCAATGTTGACTGCCTTCTTCGATACTTTGCCTAACCACCTTGTTTACCTAAACATCTTCTTCTACACCTTGATTCAAAGGTTCTCCAATGTGCACTACCACTCTCCCCTTTACACTCATTGTAAATGTTTCTACATCATCTTATATCTCCCTATGTAACCCTATAAGGTCCATATACTTTGAAATTTGCATTAGTAGATTGTTCTATTTTCTCCTTAGATTACCTAAACTTTAGTTATTTTTTATTTTATTGGTAGACCACTCTTCCTTTTTATCTAAATATTTTTATTTTTGTATTTTCCTTTTTTATCTTTCTTGTCTTTCTCTCCTTTCTTCATCTATTCTCTCTTTTCTTTCTTTCCTTTATTTTTCTAATTTTTTTCCTCTTTCATTTCTATGTTTTGTAACTATCCTTCCTACTTCATTGTCTCTATACTCCCTTCTAATTTTATCTTTTCTTAAACATCACATATATCATATATCTTGATTTATAACATTACATGCTTATATATTTCATATATACCTTATCCTACACTACCTATTCTATACATATATGCTATAATAAGCTAAGGACATGTGCTAGAGATGTGCCCCTTTGTAACCACATGCTTAGGTGGCACCACATTATCTCTGATTGTTCCACACTTAGTAAGAAGTTATGTGACTTTTTAATCATTCTTAGTGGTACTAGTCTTGGTGAAGTTATGTATTTTCTTTGAGGTATATATCCCACCAATAGGTGGATCAAGAGAGTTTCTTAGGAGTTTTTTTGGGTGTGATTAATCAAGTTAATGATACAAAGGTTTTATCTTTTATGACGATATGAAGAAATTGATAATGGTTATCATCAACTACAACTACACATTTATTGCTACTATGGACAAAATTGAGATTATGATTGAGTGAAGATGGGAAAAAATCCATAATATGAATCTAAGGATGCCCTAAAAGTATGTTGTACACCAAGGCACTAGGCATCACATAGAAAATTGTGGCAAGTGTAATAGGCTCAAGAATGATAAGAAAAGTGATAGAAACAAGGGATCTCAATATCACATTGTCAAACACATTAGTAGTTACCTCAGACTTAGTGAGATTATAGTAATCAACTTGGACCACATCCAAAATTTTCTTATTAGAAATGTTTAAACCTAATCCATTATCCATTAGAGCTCTTTGAACTTAAATATCTCCATACCTAACCATAGTTATGTATTGTTCTATATTATTTAATCACATTAGGAGGAGGTAACCCATGGAATACAAAAAAAATTGTAGTTTGTCTTAAAGTGTGAATTGCAATATTGAAACTAACTCACTAGGCGTGATGGTAGATGAAACAAGTGTGCTAAAATATCCCTCAAGATGTTCCTATATGTTTCAAAGGAATGCATCAAATCCCAAAGAGATATTTTGGTGGGGGTATTGGTAAGTTTAGCATGTTCATTATACCACATGTTTATATGCCTAACCATATAATAATTCTATAGTGTAACTGATGTTGTGCTAGGACCCTCAACCCTTTGTTAGTACCCCATTAACCTCTCTGGTGGTGCCCTCACTAGTAGCTTAGGATTTTGGTGTAGTGGCAACCAGTCTGTGTTAAAAAAACTGGTGACTCTACTGGGCAGGGTTTGACTCCTACCCTTAACAGGCTTGCTCACCTCATGGTTGACTTTGTCTAGTACAAACCTCTCGGCTCAAGGGGGTAAACTACTATTGTGTTGGGACCCTCAACCCTTCATCGATACCCCATTAACCTCTCTGGTGGTGTCCTCACTAACACCTTAGGCTCTTGGTGTAGTGGCATCCAGTCTATGTTAACAGTAACTAAGGCACATGAAAGGTAGGAATAATATTAAGCTTAACATGAGAGGTAATACATGAATCATAAACCATTTAAACAACTAAATCATGATGATATGTGGAAAAAAAAAATCACAAGGTATAACAATGCCATGTGAAATAGATCATCCTCATCACACAAAACATCATCTATGAACATATCATTAGGAGATGAGGGTGTAATGTAAGTATCCATCACAATAGATGAGTCATTAGTTGGATTAATTAGAAATTTGTTGGTAGAAAATTATGTAAAATACTTTATCAAAATTTCAGATAACACTCTATGGATAATGGATCACAGAGCGTGATCTAAAATGATACAAAAATTTATGCATAGTTTTCTACCAGAAGATTTCTAATAAATTCTAATGGACTATGGAAATACCATCTCTTTAACTAGTTGGATTATGTAATGGAAAGGTGGTTAAAGGTAAAGCATCATTATAATCAATAACACTGCTATCACCATCTATAGAAGAAGAAGGAAGCCTATAATAATCATGGATAAGTGTACTATTAAGGATCTCTAGAAGGGAAAAGTGATGATTAGATCCCTAAAGGAGGAAAAAGTGCATATACGATGGTATAATTCCTCTATAGATAATGTGATCCCACTCTTATGATAAAATTTCATGAGTGAATCAAGAAAAAAAGAATCACGTGTCATAAATTATATGAGCATGTCAAAATTTGTAATCGACGCATGAATGGTAGTCAAAGATAAGGGACCATGAGAGTGTAAGGAAGCTAAGGTAGTGGGACAACTTCCTACACTAATATTGAGGGTAGGGTTATGCAAAACATTTTCAAATCTTTACAACAATTACATAAATTATACAAAAATAAACATAAATAGTAACCATATCACAACATAGTGATTTACGTGGGGAAAACTTTTCTAGGATAAAAACCCCACTTCAAAAGTAGCCTAATATATTATTTATAAATCTCAACAAGATTATAATATACTTACAAAGCAAGCTTTTACAGGAGTATTACTAACTTGAGATCCGCAGACAACTTAACAACATCTATATGACTCTCACACATAGCCTCCATCTCAAGTACCTAATATATAGGATATACAATACGTGAAACCATCAAACAATAATTACAAAACCATGAGATAAAACCACCCAAAAGTGGCACCCAAATCCTTAGGGTTCCATTATCTCCAATGAAAGATGCCTTATGATGTGTCATAACACACATCAACATGTGTAACTCCCCCTTACAACTCCTTTTAGTGTCCATCACGTTTTTATATTTTCCAATCTGTGAGGCCCAACTTCCAGAGGCCATACCTTTTGATTTGGGAGGCTGATTGGGCCCATTTTTTAATATAAGAGCTCAAAAAGATCTATGCACTAGGAATCTCTTTGGTGGTGCAGAACAACCTAAAACTTTTATTTTGGCCAAGAACCAACTTTATAGCCTAGAAACTGAGTTTACTCAATTTTATAATTGAAAAATCACACTTTTTGTAATTGCAAGGTTGAGACACATTTCCTAACATTCTCCCACTTGTCAAACACCTTGAAAGAGCAAATTGAATATCAAAACCATGACTTAATTGCTAGAGGCCGAGAGGCCCATGGACTCTAACACCATTTGAACTTCTCTGTGCTCACAAGCTTAGTTAATGAATTTGGAACATTCATCAAAGTCTCTACCTTAACCAACTTCACCATTCCATCCTAGACCATATCTCTAACAAAATGGTACTAAACATCAATGTGCTTGGTTCTAGCATGAAATGTTGAGTTCTTAGCTAGGAAGATCACACTCTAACTATCACAATCATTGCACCTTGTTTTATTCCTATTACATCAGAAAATGTCCCCTTGGGGGCTTTTCCCTCTAAGGTATAGCTCCTGGGTCTTGTTTATGCATTTAGGACATCTTGCATGATTTTGATGACTCCCGATGAGAAAACCCTGATGTTTCATGACAAATAGGACTCAGGAGATGCACTTAACAATAGTCCTGCCTGAAATAGGGGAGAGGACTTGGGAGCCCACACCCTAGTCCGGCCCTATTTTAGGTCAAGCCCAATTTCAAAATGTCAGTTTATGACCGTTATTTAGGTCCTATGCCGACACGGTAAGTTTCAAGTACAAAATTCTTAGCGGGAATGTTTATAGTTGCATATATAAGCATGATTAGGTTATCATTTGTAAACTAGAGATGTCATTTTTGGATTCATGAGCTTGTGTTAAAGTGATTTAAGGCATGCATTGTGTAGCAGAGTAGAATTTGTGTTGTTATTGTGTTTGTGTTTTCAAATTTGGCATCCATCTCCTCATGGCATGAAGAGCATCTTCCTTCCATGAGATCTTCACTATTTGGATTTCTCCTCTATCCTGCAGGGATATGCACTCTTTATCTAACAATGATGTTCGAAAGACTTGAATGTCTCTCTAGGGCTTGACTGAGGCAAGCCTCTAAACACCACAACCCCCAACCCATTTTTCCATGACTACAAGTTACAGGTTGCAGGAGCAGAAAAAGTAGAGTTGCAAGAGAGTAGTGCAAACTGTCAGAATTGTAGATCAAAGAAGAAAATAGGGACCTAGACTCGGGCACATGCTCATTAGTCCTCTAGATCCCACAACTAAAGAATCTCTGGAACAACAGGAACAGGTTGCAAACAAGATTCCCAGATCTCGAAGAAAATGGTGGCACTAGACTAGGGTGCCTACTCATTAGTCCCCGACTTTTCTATTTTCTAAACTTCAAAATTTGATATCCATTTGATATCTCTATGTGTGAGCATTTTCTATAATTTGTCCGCTTGCTTCCAAATTTGCATAATTAGGGTTTTGAGAATAATTGGCCATAATCAAACAACTAACTCACAATTCCAATTTTCTATGATGTTCCAAGTGATTGAAGACATGATAGTACATTTCCTACTTAGTTGAAGTCCTTGAATGTTTTGTGGTGAAAGGAGGATTCATACAAACCATCAAAATTAACCCTAAACAAAACCTTTTCACTTTTCACCTGAAACAATTCCAATGTCTAAACATAATCTCTTAAGCCAAATGGCTACTTACAAGTGTAAGTAGCTACCATATACTTAGCTTTAGTAGTAGACAAAAAAACCACATCCTATCGCTTACTTATCTAACTAATTGCACCACCAAATAATATAAACACATAAGCACTCACGGATCTTCTGCTATCAACATCACCTACCTAGTCTTAATCCACATAATCACGAATATCAAGGGAATGCTCATCACCTATTGAATTACTATGATAACATAAGGAAAAATCTGAGGTACCCTAAAAATATCTAAACACTCTTTTAACTACGTCCCAATGAACTCTACCAGGATTATACAGATATCTGGAAAGAACTCCCACTGCTTGGGCAATGTTTGGTCTAGTACAAACCATAACATACATCAAACTTGTAAATGCATTGTGGTAAGGTAATCTGCTCATGTCTTCCATCTTTGATGGAGATTTTAGACATTGTGAAGATAACTTAATTCTAACTATAAAAGGAACACGCGGTGTGTTGAACAGAATAAGGTGTTGAGAGGGGGGTGAGTCAACAACACTAAGACATAAACAATTATTTGCAAATAAAACTGAATAACTTAAAGAGTAGAAAGTAAATCATGCAATACAAGAATCAACACAAGAACACTAGGATTTTACTGTGGAAAACCCTAAAATAGGGAAAAACCATAGAGTATTAGCTCGATATATATTATTCTCACTACAAACAATATTACAACTTTGTTTTTAGGTTGTAACCCTAGGAAGCTACTACTCCCTGTACTTTGTGCTTATAGCAATTACAACTTTGATTTAGGGTAGAACCCAAGGAAGCTACTACTCACTAAATATCTTGCTCACTGTACTTAGGATTTACAAGAAAAGATATGCGGATTGCTACAAAGTAGACATTCGACTTATGCTGATAATGCAGTCTTCTTTCTCTACTCAAAACATGCCTTCAAACTAATTCTACACAGTTCATACCTTGCCCTCTGCTATATCATATTTGTACTCACATCTCTACCTTACAAATGAATTTGATCTTCTATAAGTATCCTTCGCAACACTTCAAAAAATAGATTAGGTCAGCATCATAAACATCATTGGATGAAATGTGTAACTCTTCAAAGGTTGGCTTCAATACATACGAAATGAAAAGAAAACTTGTTGTGGACCTCAGGATTTCATGATGGTATTCAAAACAAATCTCTTCACATCTTCCAAATTCAAAGCAATAGGTCATGACCTATCGAACAAACCAGAGACTTAACATGTCGGCTCAAACTGCTCAAAACTGCTAACTGTTCATCTTCACACTACCAGGGAGAAGCCAAGATCTTCATGTGGACCAAGAATTCAATCATGTATAATATTAGAATCATTCATTCACTTTTATATTGAAGTGTCATACTAATCTATACAACTACATAGTAATAAAGATGATGAATTGTGAGAAATAGATCACTCTTAACCACATGTGACACTTCATAACTTAAGATATAGCATTGTGGTACAAGAAAATAAAAAATATCATCATGCAAATCAAGCTTGAGATACATTGGAACATATAAGACTTCCACAAAAACTTCTATGACTGATCTACACACATTTCATCCTCTGCAAAAGCTCAAACATATGTATTTAGGCACCAGAACAATCTGTATTGCCTTTGTCACTTGATTGTTGACTTTGTGGACCACCAGATCACTTGATACTTCATCATAGCATGCCTTATGCATCTTTGAGTCTGTCCTCAGAACCACATGACAAAATAATGTCTTCTAGAGGAATACGGAGCATTCCATTAAGTCTGCATCATTCTTTGCCTTGTCTAAGTAGTATCTAGTACTCTATCCCTTGTAACTTTCTCTACAAAAGATGTGAAGACCTTAATCTTGGATATATTATTTCAATACCTAGATAAAATTATGTTCAAAACCGCAAGATTAAATCTTGCACTATGGAGAAATGTGGACTAAAACAATGTTACTCTACCTTGAGATATGCACTGTGAATGCCTTAGACAGATTTCTGGTATTTATCATTAAGTGTGGTACTCCAAACTGATGAGATATACATGTAGGAATACTAGAAACATGCAAGGACATGAGTATTTACATCCACAAAACTGATCACCTCACCATACCTAGACTATTTTCTCTTCTCCTAAACTGATTTGCCTTAACCATGTTGACTCTACCTCTATACAAGTTTGTCCTTATATTTCCATATACTATGTTGACATCAATGACAACACACATTGCCAATGATCTCCCCCTTTGTCATTGATGGCAACATATACTCCCCCTTAGATATATATTTCTCTCTCCCCCCTTTGACATCAAGGACAAAGGGCTTGATATGCTTTGCTTGTATCAATTCAAAAACTATATAGACTCCCGCTTACAAAATGATTGAACTAAAACTGTATTCCCCTGAGATGAAGATTCCTAAAAAATAGATACTATATACATGGTGTGACTCTACTATCCTCTGCAAGACTATATATATCAAACATTGTCTTATTTACATTACTCTTACAACTCATTTATATGGAATAATGGCCTTGTAGATTACCTTGAGTTGTTGAAGAGTTGCTATCTAGTTAGCACTTTCTGAGGCAAGCATATGGTTATGGCATTCACACTGCATGCATAGCTCCTCAACTTCCCCTATGCTTCTTGGGGTTTTAATCTTTTGATCTACCTTTTCTACTTCCCTAGGAGTAGACCAGACAATGAGGCAAGTCTTAGATTCACCGCCTCTCTCAACTAACCAAATTGTTTCTTCATATTTTCTCTTTGGTCTTGCAATTGAGATAATTGTGCATGAAGGTTTTCCAATTGAGCTCTTGTTAGCCCATTTTTGTCCTTAGACAAATCATGCACATTGGCCATCTGATTGATTTGTGCCTCAATGGTATCCATTTGGTCTTTGGTATTCTTGGTTGAGTTTGGCCAATTTAGACAAAATAGATATAATGTGTTGACCTCATCAATGCAATCTTTGAACTTCTTCAAATTTTCTTTAAGTTTATTATGTGCATTAGCACATTTATCAATCATCTCAATCATTCTTTTATCAATTATTCTTTTTGCTACCTCTTATTCTTCTTTTTTCTCTATGTAGGAAGAATGACCTTTGAAGGAATCCATTAACAACTTAAGCTTTTGTTCCGGAGGCAGAGAGGGATCAATGATTACCTCTGGTAATCCTTCCTGAATCAACTTCACAACATATTCAACTAAGCTGGTATTTTTCAAGTGTTCTTGCAAGAACTCCTTTCTTGCAAAGGCATGCAATATATCACCGAGTTGAAGCTTATGAAGAGGTGAAATACTAGACATGTCTACTTGCCCCTCTTGGGTAGGAATCTATAAAAGTTGAGGTGTGATCACTGGTTAAAATTGCATTTGTATATTTAATAGGTCTTTGAACAATTCTGACTTTGATGCACTTTGACCTATATCTTCTATTCCTTCTGATTGCTCTCCCTCCTCTATTTCTTCTTTATCCACTTTATCTTTTTATTCCTCATTCATTTATAAAGCTTTTTCTTTCTGCTTCTCCTCAGGATTACCTTCTTGTCTTTTTTCATCCTTCCTTATATTTTCTGAAGGAGAGCTATCATGTTTTGTACCTATATTTGTATTATCTGGAGGAGGGGTACTTGCTTTATCTTGACCCACTATATCTAGTGCTCCAATATCCTTAGGATGAGCAATCTCTTCATTCTTCTTAGTCATGTCCCTACTTTCCTTGTTTCCTTTAGAGGTAGATTGACCAGATGTATCTTTAATAATGCCCTCATCAATTTTCATTTCCTTAAGAATTTCAGTAGTTTTCTTTAGAGTTTCCTTTTCCAACTTCTTTATTTCTTCATTATCCTTTGACATTAGAATATTCAGTCTCCTTTTAGTTCTGAACACATTTTCTATAGTTTTAGATATTTTGACCTTTTCTTCCTTAAAGATGGAAGGTCAAACCTTTTCAAGAGCCCAACTCTTCATCTCATCTTCTTTATCCATGGCTTCATTTATCCTTTTGGTAATAACTCTAGAAAGACTCTTAGGCAGTTGATGACTGATTTCAGTCAAGGCTACATTTAAGGATCCCATGTATTTGACTATTGCATCCTCAATAGTGGATTTGCCCTTTGATGGTCTCTCATCATAGAGTTTAACAACTTCTTTCAGAGCACCATGTTCTATGATTGCATTAACTGTGGCTTCAAGTTGTAGGGGCACATAATCAGATTTCTTACCCTTCTTTGATTTTCCTTTTCCTTTCTCCTTTGATGTCTCTCCTTCTTTCGTTTCTTCTCTAGTTCTTTTCTTCTTTCTTTCCAAAGACTTAGTATCTTCTTCCTTTTCTTCTTCTTCTCCAATATTTACAAGATTTATCTTGTCTCTTCTAGCCTGACTCTTTTATTTAGGCTTCTTCTTCTCAGTAGTCTAAGATTGTTCAAGGGTTTTTGTAGTACTTCTTTTGATACGCAATGAAGATCTAGAGGGAACAGAGGAAGTGGTTGTGGTTGATATTGATCTGCTTGTTTTTCTTGGTAGTTGTACGAAGGAAATGGTTTGTGCTTCTCTTGCTGAGCCTTCAGGAGATTTGAGTATCTTTTCTAGGTCAAATTTCATTTTCTCTACCTTAGATTTTATCTTTTCTATTTTTTCCTCTACATCTCTTTTAACTGATTTGTTGATGATTTCATCATATGTGCCAAATTTTTAGTGGAAGAGTCCTTAGGCTTTCTCAGTAGCATATCAGCATAACCAATCAAATCAAATTTTATAACCTTACATGGTAAGGTTGTAATCCAAATTTTTCTTAGCTCAACAGCCTCCATATAACAATTATCTTTGTCAACAATAAATGTTATATCATTCTTATATTTGTTGACCACTTCTGATGGAATTCTCTCTTATTTGCATGTTCTTTTGAAAGGTCTTGAAAAATCCCCAGAACATTGTGTCATAGTTCTTATGATCCAGAAAGCTAAGCATATAATCCTTAACTTGATGAGCAACCAGACTATCTATTTTCTAGTCCATTTTCTAGACCATCCCTTTCATACCTGGCAATTCTTTCGAAAAGTAAAACATGAGACATATGATAAAAGACCCATACCAGAATTTGTATTTTGATTCTTTTGTCCTCTTCAGATTATCCAATAACTATTGCCGTAGGATCTCACATATGTCAAAATCCATTCCTTCTTTGACCATTTGATAGGCTGTATATATTATTGTTACAAAGGTAAAGTTTTCCCTATTAGCGTAGTAAATCTTGTATGCAATGTTCATGGTTGCATACAGAACCTCCAAGTCTTCAATATCACCTACAATTAATGTCCTCTTGTCAAACTTTGCTCTAGTGAGCTTCATCACTTCTTCATTCTTTATTGACTTCAGAACAGACACTGGTTCAGAGGAGCATAAACCAATCCTTTATAGAATCCTTAGTGATTAGGTAGGGGTGATCTAAATAGAATAAGTGTCCATGAATTCAACTTAGGGCTATTCTCACCCAAGCTTCTTCATATCAGAAATTTGGAAAACCCTTCCAGATATCTAGGTGCTTAGCAACAATTTTGGCAAATTTAGGTTTAAACTAAAAATCATCTCCCAACAAATTATCATTCCTGAACCGTTCAAGTTTCAAGTGTTCATATTCATCTATCGGTGAGTGAATGTATATCCGAATGTCTTCACTATGCAACACATTTGTAGGAACATGTGAGAAGGCACCAACTTCATTGGTCACGGTGGACTTGAATGGATGCTTCTTAAATTTTGGCCTTGGCCTCTCAACCACATCTATCACAACTGGTGTTGTCATTTTAGTATCTTCAGGAACTAGGGTTTTAATTAGTCAAATCAAGAAATACTTGAAGATGCGGAGAATAGGGTTTGCTCCAACACTTGCTGAGAATCTTGTGCTCTGTTTATCTCTTCAACTCGCTTAGCTCCATTCAAATGAGATAAAAAATGATCAAACAATGCCTATATATCCCTTTCACCAACCAATTTTGCTCTGCATTAATTGCCTTCCTAGTTTTGACCTAGTTCACCCTTTTCATATGCAGAAACCAATAATCATATAGCAATCCTCCGCAAATTAACCAATTTCTCTAGAAATTTGACCAAATTTGTTCTTCCCACCATATTAATGTGTTCATACCAATTTTAGCTAGAATGCTAAGGAATTTAGCATCACATTCATTCATGGGTTTTGAATAAACTTACAATTGTAACTGGGTAAAAGTTTATAGTTGTGCCACACTTTGGGCCAACTTATAAACATAAATGAATTTAAGTATTTCTAACTAAAAGTCAAATTTGGTGAAACTTATTTTCTATCTAGATTCATTCTAGCTAAATTAGATCTAGGCCACAACTTTTCCAATTGGAACCATCCACCAAAAACATATGTAGCATCACTTTGGGGCTCATTTACCAAAAAATAAAATTATTTTAAAAACTTGATGCTCTAACAACTCCTACTTGTGTAAATAATCATTTTAAAAGAATCTAAAAATACCCTTTTGTAGATCAATCAATCTACTTTGTAATAATATAATTTTTTAAACATTTCAATTAGTGTTTATATTTTATTTTTTATTTCTACTAAAAGTAGGTCACCAACACCAAAATATGTTGTCGATTGTCCTCTCAAGAGAAAATAGTAAAGTTTATCAAAAAAATTTGAAAAAATATGATGCACTAGAGGAGAGATTCCTTGTCAAGATGACAATTTTTTTCCTATTTTGGATAAATAATGAAGATAAAAGTTGATGTCCTATTGAAATAGTTTGTGTTTTCATTACATGCAACTTCCAAGATTTATTTAAAAATATATATGTATCAAATTGGGGAAGAAAATAATCCATGCACTAAAGTTTTGAGCTATTAATACACAAAGAAAATATAAAAGGAAAATAAATAAAATTTACTATATAAAGAGTGACTTCCCATTCAACCTTATTTTTCAACATTTTATCAACAACTAGATTTTAATGTCAATTTTATAAAATACTACATTTAAGTAATTTTTTAAATTTTATTAGAAAATAAAAACATAAAATAAACTAAAAAATTGACATTTTATTAGTTTATATCATTTTAAAATACAGAACATATACATCACTTTATAGTGACTCAAATTAAAAAGCTAGATTAGTGTTGGTTATTTCCTTTATAAAAGTGTGGCATAGGTTTGTGCTTTTACCCAACTCCCCTTGAATTATTACTTCATCCTTTTAGTTACTAGAGGATCCATTTAGACTAGGCAGAGGTTTGAAACCTTCACATTCTTCCTTCTTCTTCCATACTTTGCTCATTTCCTTCTTTTGCTAAGCAATATCAACTTTCTTTTGAGGAGCATGTCTTACATTCTTCCCAGAATGCTCTGTTTGATTGCACTTATGATAGGTGAATTTTAGTTTCTAAGCATTACCATTTCTCCTCACCTTAGATTTGCAATTAGCTACCTTGTGGCCAAACATGTTACAAGTGTAACAATATCCATAAAAGGGCTGAGCATTATCCCTATTATTCCCTGACATTTTACTTCTACATTCATCGGCCTTATGTCCCATTTTGTTGCAAGCATAACACCTTATGGAGTTCTGATTTAACTTACTCCTACATTCAGTAGCTTTATGACCAACCTTATTGCAAGTATAATACCTTACAACATTTTGATTCATCTTAATTCTACAAAAAGCTACTTTGTGACCAAATTTATTGCAAACATAGAAATTACCATTGAAGCCTTGAGGATACTTGGTAGGAACAGTTTGTTTAGATGTAGGCCTCTTGAAATTCTTCTTCATATTCTTCCTTTATCTCTAGACAGGAGTGAATTCATCTTCTTTTGTAACTCTGGAGGCATTCTTCTTAGGGTCGTCCATGTAGGTCTATTCGTTCTTTATTCCAGACTTTCCTCCTGAGTAGAAGTTATCATATAAATTTGCCGAGGCACTGATCATAGGAATCTTCCCCTTTTAAAAAACAAGGCCTAATTTTTCATTTGCTGGCTTTTGAGAGTTAATTATCTCATCAAGGATTTCAAATCCTCCTTTTAGTTTTAGTTCTTTGTCAATATGTTCTTTTGCCTTTTCCAATTCTTTCCTTAGAGTGACAACTTCTTCCTCAAGTTTTAGACATTCAGTTGATTTTTTGAAAAGCTTGTTGTATAAGAAATCTTCAATCCTATTTTCTTCTTCAACCATGACTTTAAAATTTGAGATCATTTCTTCTACCTCCTTGAGCTTTATGTCACCTCCTTTATCTCTTTCTATTATAGTTTTTAGTTTTCCAATTTCTTCCTTTGATTCTTTGGCCTTTGTCTTTGATGCAGGGGCATCTTGCCTCTTTCTAATTTTGGTTTATTTTGCTTTTTATGTTGTGGTTTTTCTTTTGTTTGGTGAATAAAGTAGGGTTCTTACTTTCTACATGTGGTTCATGAAAGCTCTTGTCGCTTTGCATTCGAAACCTCCTATCATCCAAGCAACAGGAACTCTCTTGTCTTAGCTTTTATTCTACCCACCGTGCATAATTTCTGCTTAGTTTGTAAGGGAGTCGTGGCTAGCAGTTATCTATAGTTATAAAGGATCAAAAATGCCTCCAATCGTGCATATTAAAGATGGACACAGCTGACATACCATTTGTGAGGATTCGTTATGATTTTTTTCTTCTTTGTCATGCTTCGGCCATTTTTAGAAACAACATTAAATCTGCATAAAGCTGCATGTATCATGGGCAGTCGTGCCATGAAGGCATTGATCGTTCCACTAAATATTGCATGTAATAATGATTGATGGCAAACTCCATTATCGTTGGGAGTGTGACTGTTACAAAGAGGCAGCGACAGTTTTTGAAGTTTGATTCCTCTTCTATAGACCTTGAAACTGATCGTTATATATTTAAAATAAAGCATTCACAGCTAAAGGGGGAGTAGAGGGTGTAATCATATAGGAGATCGATACTGCAAGGGATGCCGATTGATAGGGGAATATGTAGAACAAAAGATAGCATAGTTGTATCTCTGCAATTTTGTTGGCCGACTGTGTAGGCAATTTAATTGTTATGTAATGAAGTTTTTGGATAGTAAATTAAACTAAGAAATCTATTTATTTTCATAACATTTTGATGTGTAATCTATTCTTCATGTCATTTACTTGGTTTATTAAGATCGAGAAAAATCTTGTTTAATATCTTGTCATTCTTGGAATTGAAGTTCTTGTCATTTCTTTTTGCATCTCTCATTGTGTTAAATTCTGCAAGTGGGTTTTGAACTATGACTAGCAAGGCGTTGCCATCAGATTGGTATCAGAGCCATGTGGAGATTGGGTATTGGTAACTTGTGAAGATGCCTCCCAGAAGAATGGGCAGAGGAGGAGGCCAAGGTAGAGGCCGAAGAGACCATGGTGACCTAGAGTTGTTGCAGCATCTGGTTGCAAGGGTAGAATCCCTAGAGAGAGCACAGAGGAGAGGAAACCCTAATGTTGAAGATTTAAGTGATGAGGAAGAAGAACCATAGAGAGAAGAGAATGAGGAAGGATAGGTGGACAAAGAAGAAGAATTTGGTGAAAGACTATTGAATTCAATCTTAAGTTTGGGCTCTAAACCCAAGATAGAGGTGCCAACGTATGCTGGAAGCCTCAATGGTGAAGACTTAATCAACTAGATCAATGACTTAGATAAGTATTTTTAGTATGAGGGTATAGCAGAAGAGAAAAGAGTAAAGTTTGCTTGCACAAGATTGAAAGTCATGCTACCATGTGGTGGGACTTTGTCCAAACTGAAAGAAGAAGGAGAAATAAGGAAAAGATTAACTCATGGGATAGGATGGTGGCTAAGTTGAAGGCCAAATTTCTTCCAGGTGATTATCAAGCAAATCTCTTTAAGAGATTGCAAAATTTGAAGCAAAAGGATATGTCTGTGAAAGATTATACAAAGGAATTTTACAAGCTCATAATCTGGTCTGGGCATGCTAAAGAAGATGTAAAAAAGATAGCCCATTATGTGAATGGTCTCAAGTATAGTTTGCAAGATGAAATGAGTCTTTTGTCCCCAAGGAGCCTAGAAGAGGCTTACCAACTTACCTTAAAGGTGGAAGAGAAGCTGCAAAGGAAGCAAAGTCAGCAAGAGAAGAGAGGAAGAGGTTTCAGAGGAAGGGGACAACAAACGGGTAGGGGACAACATCATTACCAAGGTGAAGAAGCTGGAAGTTCCAATGGGACAACCAACAATGATAAAGGTGGTTATCAAAATAGAGGAGGAAGATCTTATGAAAGAGGTGGTTCACAAGGTAGAGGAAGAGGATTTGCCAGAAAATATTTCAAGTGCAATCAATTTGGGCGCAAGAGTTGGGAATGCTCTGAATCATCACAAGGAGGACATTCAAAATTTGAGAGAAGCAATCAAGTTGTTCATGCTGATCAAGAAAGTGTGGGATCACCCATACATCACAAAGATGAAGCAAAATTAGGTGAGTCTTTAATGCTGAAGAGGGTGTTGTTGAAGCCACAAAAGGAAAATCCAGAGCCAATTCAAAGGAGAGCATTATTCAAAACCAAGTGTAAGTCACAAGGTAAATGTTGCAAGCTCATTATAGATAGTGGTAGCACTGATAATATTGTTGCAAATGATGATAGAAAAGTTGAACCTTAAAAGGATTAAACACCCTACTCCATATAAGGTGACTTGGTTATAAAAAGGCCATCATATATTGGTTAGTGAGCAGGTCTATTTTCAGATAGGTTGTTATAAAGATTGTGTTTTTTTTATATAATGCCCATGGATATGTGCCATGTTTTGCTTGGAAGACCGTGGCAATTTGACAGGAATTCAGTGCATGATGGAAAGGCAAATGCTTATACCATTGAGAAGGATGGAGAGAAGCATACCTTGTTGCCCATAAAGGAAAAAGAAGAGGATAGCCGCAGTAGTAATAAGGTAATGATGGTAAGTGGTAACAAGTTTTTGAAAGATTTGAAGAATGAAGAAATTGGTTATGCTTTGGTTCCTAAACCTAGATGTGTAATGACTTCTACAAAATTGGATGATTTGCCTATTGAGATACAAGACATTTTGAATGAGAATATAGATATTGTTGCAAATGAATTGCCTCCCATTAGAAGCATAAGCCATCACATGGATTTGATTACGGGTGCTAGCCTTCCAAACAAGGCTGGATATAAGTTAACACCTATGGAGAATGAAGAGATAAGGAAGCAAGTGGAGGATCTTTTGAAGAAGGGATTTGTATGAGAAAGTCTAAGCCCCTGTGCTGTTCGTACAGTATTGGTTCCAAAGAAAGCAGGGGATGGTGCATCTGTACTGATTCAAGGGCAATAAATAAAATCACAATAAGATATAGATTTCCCATACCTAGAATTGAAGATCTAATGGATTGTTTGAGTGGTTTTATGTTTTTTTCTAAGATAGATTTGAAAACTGGTTATCATCAAATAAGAATTAGACTAGGGATGAATGGAAAACAACCTTTAAGACTAGTGATGGGTTGTATGAGTGGCTGGTTATGCCTTTTGGGTTGTCTAATGCTCCTAGTACTTTTATGCAGTTAATAAATGAGGTTTTGAAACCATTTATTGGTAAATTTGTGGTTGTATATTTGGATGACATTTTGGTATTTAGCAGGTCCAAAGAAGAGCGCATTGAGCATTTGAAGCAGGTTATGAAGAGGCTACATGAAGAGAAGTTACAGATTAATTTGAAGAAGTGTGTGTTTTTGCAGACTGAACTAGTGTACTTGGGCTTTGTGGTATCAAAGGATGGGTTGAAGATGGATAAGGAGAAGGTTTGGGCTATACTTGATTAGCCATCACCAAGAAGTGTCATGGAGGTAAGAAGTTTTCATGGTCTTTCTAGTTTTTATAGAAAGTTTATAAGAAATTTCAGTCATGTTGTAGCACCCATATTGGAGACTATTAAAGGACATAAAAGACCATTTGTGTGGACCAAGGACGCTGAACAAAATTTTAGATTTCTCAAGAAGAAGGTAAGTGAACAGCCCATACTTGCTTTGCCTGATTTTGATAAAGTGTTTCAAGTTGAGTGTGATGCTAGTGGTTTGGCTATTGGTGTCGTCCTAACTCAAGAAGGAAAGCCGGTTGCATATTTTAGTGAGAAATTGAATGAGGCAAAAAGGAAGTATTCTTCTTATGATTTGGAGTTTTATGCTTTGGTTCATTCCCTCAAGAAATGGAGACATTATCTATTACCAAAAGAGTTCATTGTGTATATAGATAATCATGCTTTGCAGTTCATTAACAATCAACATAAATTGAATCAAAGGCATGCTTAATGGGTTGAGTATATTCAGAGTTTTAATTTTGTTTTGAAGCATAAAAGTTGTCAAATGAATAAAGTTGTTGATGCTTTAAGTAGGAAGATTTTTTTGTTGAGTGAGATAAAAACTAACAGTGTGGGATTTGAAAGTTTGAAAGAGTTGTATGAAGAAGATGGAGATTTTGGAGAAGCATTTGCAGCTTTCAGTGATCCTATTTGCTAGAATAAAGAACTGTGGATTGATTATATGATACAAGAAGCTTTGTTGTTTAAGTAAAATAAGTTATGTATTCCTAGAGGCTCCATGAGAGATAATTTGTTGAAGGAAAAATATAGTGGTAGTCTTGCTAGTCACTTTGGACAAGATAAAACTTTTTAGCAGCTGAGCACTCATTATTATTGGCCAAAGATGAAAGCAGATGTGAAAAGATATGTGGAAAGATGCAGAATTTGTCAACATGCTAAAGGAAGAAGTCAAAATGCTGGACTATATCAGTCATTACCAGTTCCAACTAGGCCTTGGGATTTTGTGAGTATGGATTTTGTTTTAGGTTTACCTCATACACAAAGGAGTAATGATTCAATCTTTTTTGTAGTTGACAGATTTTTGAAAATGGTGCATTTTATACCATGTAAGAAGACTAGTGATGCCACTAACATTGCAAATTTGTTCTTTAAAGGAGTTGTAAGGTTGCATGGTATACTAAGAAGTATAATTTATGACAGGGATACTAAATTTGTGGGTCATTTCTGGAGGACTCTATGGAAAAAGTTGGGCACAAATCTAAATTTTAGCTCTGCTTATCATCCACAAATGGATGGATAGACCAAGGTTGTTAATAGAAGCCGTGGAAATTTGTTGAGATGTCTTGTTGGTAGTTCAACTGGAAGTTGGGATCTTATGTTAGCACAAGATGAATTTGCATATAATGATTCCCCAAACAAGAGTACAGATTTCAATCCTTTCTATGTGGTGTATGGTATGCATCCAAGAGGTGTGTTTAAACTTCATGATCTTGCTGGAATGGAAAAGAGGAGTGCAGATGGGGAAGAATTTGCTCAAGTCATTCATGACATTCAAGAGAAGGTGAAGCATAACATTGAAATAGCAATCTACAGTATAAAAGGCATGCTGATCAGAAGAAAAGGGTTGCAGTTTCAGATTGGAGACCTTGTCTTGGCACATCTTCGAAAGGAGATATTTCCTACAGGAACATACAATAAACATTAGATGAAGAAGACTGGTCCTTGCAAAATCCCTAGGAAGTTCTCAGCCAATACTTATGAGATATCACTGCCTACAGATATATCTCCCATTTTTAATGTAGCAGATTTATATCCATACAAGGGGGATAAAGAGATAGATGAAGTTGAAGTAGCTGATTCATCTCAAGAAGAACAATATGGGACAATTACTATTCCACAACAGATAGAATGCATTCTAGATAAACAATTGCTGAAGAAGACCCGTAAGCATGAATACTTCAAGTATCTTGTCAAATGGTACAATCATCCCATTGAAGATGCTTCATGGCTTACTGAAGAAGATATTATTAAACAGGGTCATTCAGTTGCAGACCTCATGAGCTAAAGCTCATGATCTCTTTCTGCCTAGGAGTTTGATGCAAGGGCATCTTGTCTCTTTCTAATTTTGGTTTATTTTTCTTTTGATGTTTTAGTTTTTCTTTTGTTTGGTGAATAAAGAAGGGTTCTTACTTTCTGCATTTGGTTCATGGAAGTTCTTATTGTTTTGCATTCAGAACCTCCTATCATTCAAGTGACAGGAACTCTCTTGTCTTATCTTTTCTTCTACCGACCATGCATAATTTCTAATTATTTTGTAAGGGAGTCATGGCTAGCAATTAGCTATAGTTATAAAGGATCAAAAATGCCTCCAATCGTGCATATTAAAGATGGACACAACTGGCATACAATTTGTGAGGTTCGTTATGATTTTTTTCTTTGTCATGCTTCGGCCATTTTTAGAAACAACATTAAATCTGCATAAAGCTGCATGTATCATGGGCAGTCGTGCTATGAAGGCATCAACGGTTCCACTAAATCTAGCATGCAATAATGATTGATGGCAGACTCCATTATCGTTGGGAGTGTGACTATTACAAAGAGGTAGTGACAGTTTTTGAAGTTTGATTCCTCTTCTACAGACCTTGAAACTGATCATTATATATTGAAAATAAAGCATTCGCAGCGAGAGGGGGAGTAGAGGGTGTAAGCATAGAGGAGATCGATAGTGCAAGGGAGGCCGATTGACAGGAGAATATGCAGAACAAAAGATAGCATAGTTGTATCTCTGCAATTTTGTTGGTCGACTGTGTAGGCCATTTAATTGTTATGTAATGAAGTTTTTGGACAGTAAATCAAACTGAGAAATCTAATTCTTTTCATAACATTTTACTGTGTAATCTATTCTTCCTTTCATTTACTTGGTTTATCAAGACTAGGCAGAAGCTTATTTAATATCCTATCATTCTTGGAATCGAAGTTCCTGTCATTTCTTTTTGCATATCTCATTGTGTTAAATTCTGCAAGTGGGTTTTGAACTGTGACTAGTAAGGCGTTGCCATTAGTCTTCAATTTGTCAATTGTCTCCTTTGATTTCTCAAGCATGTCTTCATATTCTATATTCAGTTCTTTTGCTTCACCCAGTTCATCAAGGGCTGACTTGAGTTCTCCTTCAAGGTCTACTTCACACTCATTTAGATCAAGATCCCAATCTTCAGGTTCCATTGCTTCTAGATCTGGTTCTGGTACAAATAATCATTGTCCATAACTTCAGATAACATGTATTCAAGTGCAGGATCTACCTCAACTATTAGTCTTCTCAAAGGCACTTGGGTCTAATACCAATTATTGAACACAATAAGATGCTAAGAGGGGGGTGAATTAGCACACACTAAAACTTAAATAATTATTTGCAGATGAAACTAAATAACTTAAAGAGTAGATGGTAAATCATGCAATACAAGAATCGATACAAGAACACCAAGATTTTTACATGGAAAACCCTAAAATAGGTTAAAACCATGGTGAGTTTTAGTTCACAATATATTATGCTCATTGCAAACAATATTACAACTTTGTTTTTGGGATGCAACCCCAGAAAGCTACTACTCCTTGCACTTTGTGCTTACAACAATTATAACTTTGATTTAGGGTAAAACCCAAGGAAGCTACTACTCCCTAAATATCTTGTTCACTATGTTTAGGATTTACAAGGAAAGATATGTGGACGCTACAAAGTAGACATCTTCAGGACTTATACTGATAATGTAGTCTTCTTTCTCTACTCAAAACCTGCCTTCAAACTGATTTTGCACACTTCATACCTTTCCCTCTACTATATCATATTTACACTCACATCTCTACCTTACAAATGAATTTGATCTTCTATAAATATCCTTCGCAACACTTCAAAACAATTATTAGGTTGGCATCATAAACATCAATGGATGAAATGCGTAACTCTTCAAAGGTCGGCCTCAATACATACCATATGAGTAGAAAACTTATTGTGGACCTCAGGATTTCATGATGGTATTCAAAATAGATCTCTTCACATCTTCCAAAGTCAAAGAAATAGGTCATGACCTATCACACAAACCAGAGACTTAACCTATCGGCTCAAACTACTCAAAACTGCTGACTGTTCATCTTCACACTACCGAGGAGAAGCCAAGATCTTCATGCAAACTGAGAATTCAATCATCTATAATCTCAAAATCATTCAGTCACCTTTTTCTTGAAGTGTCAGACTAATCTATACAACTGCACAGTAAGAAACATGACAAACTATGGGAAATAGATCACTCCGGGCCACATGTTCCACTTCATAACGTAAGATATAACATTGTGGTACAAGAAAACAAGAAATATCTTCATGTGGATCAAGCTTGAGATACATTGGAACATATAAGACTTCTACACAAACTTCTACGATTGATCTACATACATTTCATCCTCTGTAAAAGCTCAAACATATGTATTTAGGCTCTGAAATTGTCTGTATTGCCTCTATCACTTGATTGCTGACTTTGCAAACCACCGGATCACTTCTTCATCATAGCATGCCTTATGCATCTCTAAGCCTGTCCTTAGAACCATGTGACA
This sequence comes from Cunninghamia lanceolata, assembly GCA_027924645.1. Taxonomy (NCBI): domain Eukaryota; kingdom Viridiplantae; phylum Streptophyta; class Pinopsida; order Cupressales; family Cupressaceae; genus Cunninghamia; species Cunninghamia lanceolata. Next base: position 37,207,865 of record BSBN01000391.1, on the reverse strand, counting down.
AAATAATGTCTTTCATAGGAATGCAGAGCATTCCATTAAGTCTCCATCATTACTTTGCCTTGTCTACATAGTATCCGGTACTCTATCTCTTGTAACATTCTCTATAGAAGATGTGAAGACCTAAAAACTTGGATATATCATTTGAATACCTGGATAAACTTATGTTCAGAATTGCAAGATCAAATCTTGCACTATGGATAAATGCAGACTAAAACAATGTTACTCTACCTTGGGATATGCACTGTGAATGCCTTAGACAGATTTCTAGTATTTATCATTAAGTGTGATACTCCAAACTGATGAGATATACATGTAGGAGTACTAGAAACATGTAAGGACATGAGTATTTACCTCCACATCATGCTCAGACACAAAAATGATCACTTGACCATACTTAAATTGTTTTCTCTTCTCCCAGACTAATTTGCCTTGACCATGCTGACTCAATGATGTAGGAGCATCCATAGTCGATGGTAACCTTACATCACCAAAAATATTTTAATTTCTATTTGTTTATTTTCAATAAGGTTTATGGGCTTGGGAAATGATATTCTAATTTGCAACAAACATATTGATGCAAAGCGGGTGTACAACAGAAACAAAATAATCCCTTCTGTCAATATCGGCAAGAGTCTGTCAACGTCTTACCGAACTATGCTTCTTTATTCTTGTCGGCCTGACTTACCTTGTTGGCCTTCCTTGGTTCTTTCTTCCCGACAGTCTCCCTCTCGCCGAAACCATTATGTTCATCAGCCAAACACTTGTTATCAGCCTAGCTTTCTCCTTGATCGCCGAAACCAAAACTCACACCGATATGTTAACACTATCACTCAGACTCCCTACTTCTTACACCGATGGGCATCTCATACTGATATACCTAACACCAACTTCTCCTTCAACAAGACTGCCTCTATCGGTGAAACCTTCTACTCACTCTCCGATGGTTCATCTCTTCCTGACCACTCAATCCTCAGACTCCCTCTATCGGTGAGACATTCACAATCGGCCACAGTGAATCTCCCTCCGCTGATGTGCCGATGAACTATCCATCAGTGACACCTTTAGTTGTCACCCCGATACAACTGAATCAGTGAGACTGTATACTGTCGACTCAACACAATTTCATCCACCAGATGACTTTACATACACAATTTGTCTGACGATATGCACAAGGTGGTACCCAGATACAACAATGATATACACAAAGAAAATACCTTCATACAGTTGTGATATATATAGGAAATGTATATTCATCGAATAATACAAACTTGACTAAACAAGACTTTTCATACATACCACTTTCCACTGTGCGTACACAGAATGAGGCTCGCAGCAGGTGCAATATATTCATAGACTATCTCAGACATACAATCCGTGTATATACTTCAAATTTGTATTTAAATTTTCCCGCTGATGCCCTTCTCTAAGATGGATTCTGTAATTTCTACATTTCCATGTTTATCTAACAAAAGAATGAACCAAAAATGGGAAAACTATTTTACAAGTCCATTCCACTGATTTCACATAAATCCACCAGTGGAATGGATTTAACCTTGCATCATGGCAACAGAATAACTAAAATTAAAAATACAACGGTTCTATACAGATAATAAACAGAACAATTCGGTTCACCAAGATTTCACATAGGATTCAAAATTTACAGAATATAATTTGCAAAATTTTCTATTCTTTCGTTCCAGCTTCTTACATTTGAATAGTTTCAGACAAAGAAAAATGAAAAGGACCCCCTTTTTCTCGACCATCTCTCCCTGTTTTTGTTAACCCCCTCCTCTGTTTGTGGGATTTTGATTTAACCAAGATTATTAGTAAAAACCCTAATTAATCTCATGACATCTGTTTTGTATAAGACAGCAAAACTCCTAATGAAAAGACACCTTGTTTAACCCTTCACAACACCCAATATGTCTGAAATGTAAATTTTGATGTTTACAAATAGGAAATGCCAACATAAAATGTCACATTTGACTTAGCAATATAAATGCTACTCTGCAACATGAAATGTCTAATCCTTATTAAAACCTTGTTTATCCTGTAAATGTCTAATGCATATTTATCCTGTTGAATTATTGTGCATATTGATCCTGTTGAAGGCTGTTGAAGGGGTGCCCCTGTACCACATATGTTTTAGAATTTTCTAAAATAGTTTCTGGGTTTCATGCCTCTCCTTCCCATACTTCTAGAACATTTTAAATTTCTTAATTTTGATAAGATATGAGAAATGTATGCTCATTTTACTAAGACTGGGTCTCATAATTAAAACCCCCTCTTGGAGTTACAAATTTTGGGATTTAATAAAATAAAATTTAGGGAGTTAGGTCCACCAACCTAGGCCATAAAGACCACTTACATGATTCCTTACACTATGATGGTTACAATAATAAGTGCCATTAATTCCATGATTCTTGGCAGCCCCACTTATGACATAATCAACCCCACTTATGACAAAAATCAGCCCCCCAAAAAAATAGAATTTAATGCCTTTGCCTAGGAAAGATGTTCTCCACTATTTGAGGCATTTATAAATTACCGAGGCATTTTTCCACAGAAATTACATCACTCAACCTCTATATAAGTTTGTCCTTATATTTCCATATACTATGTTGACATCAATAAGAACACACATTACCAAAATAGTGGTCTACAATCCTACATATTAAACCTTTGTAAAATTGAATTGACATACTTACTCTAGCCAAGCCATAGTTTTTGGTTCACTCTATCTCTTCTGATTTACATCCCAAGAATATGTTTCATTGCACCAAGATCTTTCATTTCAAATTTATTTACAAGTTAAGACTTCAGTTCTAAAATCATTCCTTTCTCTTTACGAATAAATAACATATCATCAACATATAATGCAATAAATAGGAAATGATTGTAGACACCTAAAAAATGGCATACCCTCACACCATCATTTTTCAGCATCTCCCTAACACCACCTATCATGCTAACTTATCCCCTTCCTCACAATTAATTAAATATACCATTTTATTTAATTACTTTATCCAATTCCTATTATCACCTACCTATAATTAATTAAATAAATTTTATTTAATTAACTACTCTCACCTACCATTACCCAAAATTAATTAAATAACATTAAAAAATTTTATGGGGGCTGGACTAAACATATCATAGATCAATACATGCCGAAGTGTATGGAAGATTATATCTATCATCGTCCCATGCCTCACAATCTCGCCATGGCCACCAAACCAATGTGTCAAGCTCATTAAACACGTGTCACCAATATCCCAAAGCACCCAACCGATGATGTTATAGAATCCCCCTATATGCAAAAATAAATGGCCGCACTACTAACCTATCATATGTACAAACTGGCTGTGTCATGATGATATGCTCCCAAGCCCAAACATGGAGTAGAGTAACCCCACATCCTAGGCTCACCCCTACCGATATACTGCAAAGTGCATGTCATGGTACAAGTGCACCAACATGCATAATGCCCATGCATACACTATCCCCTCCTTATCCATCTACTCAAGAACAACTCCCCACCCTATGGAGAAGCTACGTGACCTCTTGTCAGGAATCAATAGACCTCCGATCAACCTTGCTATTTACAATGCTAAAACCCCTCTGTGGTATCCATATCATCAACCCACCTCATCTCCCTACCCCTCCTATCTAAAGGTGGGACATTAGGTGTGAACACGTACCTCAATGTCACTACACCCCTCGCCTGATCATATACAACCAAATCTCCATGAATAGGGATTCATAGGATCCTCCATACATCCTTGAGGGTGATGGTCATCTCACACATCGGTAGTAGAAACGTAAACCGCTCACTCTGCCACCTCTCGACTAAAGTCATCATCATGGCCCTATGGGCCTGAATCTCAAGCATATATGCAATACACCTCAATCTAATCTGCTCCAAAACCAAAACATCTCTAGTACCAAATCTCTCCCTAAAAGCCATCAAAGGTGGCCTCTGCTCCCTCGACTACAATGGTAACAAGTCCTCTTGTACCCATCACACCACTTAATTAGCCTTTTGTAAAAACTATGCAAAAAGGCACGCAAGAACTAACAGAAGTCACACAAAGTGCTAAAAGACACACAAGTACTAACCCAACTTGTGCCAGCACCAACAAACCCCGTGCCAATGCTAAAATGCATGCAAGAACTAATGGACCTTGCACATGTGCCAAGTCAAGAAAAAGTACTAATCCACCCTGTACATGTGCCGAAAGGCACGAAAGTGTTGAATGACTCTACATTGGCACCAAAAGGCATGAAAGCACTAACTAATTTTGTGCAAGCATGAAATGTACGGATGTGTTAAACTACCTTGTACAAGCACCGAAACAACACAAAAGTGCTTATCTTCCTAACAAAGGCACTAATCTAAGCCTAACAACTAGTCATTTCCTATGTGACAAAAGGGCCAATCCACTTTCAAGGCGGTAAACTAAGATGAAAGTGCTAATCACTCCATCAGAGGTGCTACGCTTGACACAATTGCACTAGCCTAAGGCTTTAGCGTATTTTCTACTCCTAGTCTACCCTACATTTATTATGTAATAAATACCCAAAGCCCAAAGTACAAAGCATGGGATAGGCTACATACTGACTCACCAATCTCCAAAGGTCGTCAGTACTCTCGAACTCACTTCGCTTGATGCTTATGACATGGAATCTGGTCCATGGATTCCACACTCTATTTCTCTTCTCTCTCCAACTCACTCAAGCTTAGCTGTGCAAATAAGGAATATGGGCCCCCCATAGCTTATTTATAGCCTCCACCTAATCCCTAGCCCTAATTTTTGTAGCCTAAATGTTAATTTTCACTCCCAAACATCATATCATATCCATTTTTCCATGTTTCTTTTTCTTTTGACCCCATTTTCATCTTACATCCCATTTTCCCTACCTTCCTCTTCTTTTCAAGAGTTCATCCAAAAAAAATATTTTTTCTGTCCAATCTCTCAAGGGGGCATATCCCACTTACTCTTTCCTTCCCTTCGGTCAGCTGGGGCAAATTTTTAATTTTCTTTGATATGACATCACTCCTGCTCAGTTGCGATGCCACATCAAAAAGGGGCAAAATGTAGACACCTGAAAATGACATACCCTCACACCATCATTTTCCATCATCTCCCTAACATCACCTATCATGCTAACTTATCCCCTTCCTCACGATTAATTAAATAAGCTATTTTATTTAATTAATTTATATGATTCCCATTATCACCTACCTATAATTAATTAAATAAATACTAAAATTTATTTAATTAATTATCCCCTCCTTGCCATTAGCCGAAATTAATTAAATAAAGTTCATCTATTTAATTAATTTACTTTTCCTATAGCCAAACATTGGTTAATCAGATAAATCTCATTTATTAAAAATTAACTAACCTATCCTACCAAATCCTTACACCCCAATTAATTAAATAAATGTCTATTTAATTAATTTAGGTCACTAATTAACCTATCCACTAATCTCCTACACCCATATTAATTAAGTTAATCCCTTAATTAATTAACCTAAGCTCTTATTATCCCATCTCCCCATAATTAATTAAATAATTAACATTATTTAATTAATTAAACTCACATGTGTCTCCACCTCACCTTTCCAACTCCATAGAATTGTCTTATCTCATCCCACTCACCCTTAAAATACATTTTTAATTCATTCACATGTCTCCATCCTTATTAATGCAAAGTCTTCCCAAGGACAAATTAAAATTTCTAAAATAATGTGAGCTCTCCATCTTTGTTGATGAAACCCTAGCCCTTGATTTCGCTTTGAAATCTCAACCCTTAGGATCTCATCTTTGAATTCTAGCAATTGATCCAAAATCCCCCAAAAATCTATAAATAAGGAACCTCTCCAAGAAATCTTTATGCTAAGAATACAAAAATTATCAAACTTATGCTCTCATAATTCTTCCATCTTCATAGCCAAACTATAGCTAAATTCCTTGCCTCCATTATGTTGGTTATTTCTTGAGCAATCCACATTCACTTACATTAGGTATTGGTAGGATTTGAAGCTAGGTGCATGCATTTCCTCCACCTTATCAAGGAAATTAGAATGGAGAATATTTTTAAGGTATAACACTTGTTTTTGTTTACTTTTGCATTTCTAGCATCTTCAACATTCTATCATCTTTAATGATCACCATCAGATTTATAAAAAATAAAGTGATTTGATTTAGAACTCTCAAATCCTAAACTTAATACATATGTGTCAAATTTTTGGTACAACATCCTAGAACTTTGTTTGAGGCCATACAAAGATTTCTTCAATTTACATTTACCAAATTACTTTTACCTTTCACCATGTAGTGCTCTAGCTGTGTCATATAATAATCCTCCTCAAAATCACCATGAAGGAATTCTATTTTCACATCCATTTGCTCAACCTCTATATCATAAACTGCAACAATAGAAAACAAGAATCTAATGGATGCCATTTTTGCAACAGGAGAAAATATCTCACTATAATCAACACCCTCAACCTAAGAGTAACCTTTCACAACCAACTATGCTTTGTAGTTCTTAATACCTCCATCTGAACCAATCTTTTACTTGAACATCCATTTGCAACCAACAGGTTTTTGTCCTTCAAGGAATGGTGCTAGGTCCCATGTATCATTCTTTTTCAAAGATATCATTTCTTCATCCATGGAAATCTTCTAGGACTCTACTCATACCTAGTGCCTCTTCTATATATCTTGGTTCATCCATGTTAGTATTCAGAGAAAAAATACATCTCTAGTTATCAGGTGAATACCTTTCAGGTAGTTGTCTATGCCTTGTAGACCTTTGAACAAGCTAAGTTGAAGGTTCTTCCTCCTCTTTTGAAGATTTAGAGTTAGATTATCTCTCCTCAACTTCTTGTCTATCGATGGGCCTTGATTCAACTTTCTTAGGTATAGAAGGAAGTTGAATCACATCTTTTTGTTCACTTTGTTCTAGCTGCAATGTAATAGAAGAAGGCTTGGTTTCTCTAAAAATAACACTTCTACTATATATTACGTTCTATGCAACAAGATCCCAAAGCTTGTATCCTTTCACACCATAATACCTAATGAAGATACATGTCATAGCCTTATTTTCCAACTTTGTTCACTTCTCCTTTGGTACATGTGCATATGTCTTGCAACCAAAAACTCTAAGATGTCTTAATGAAGCCTTGTGACCTGACCATGCCTCCATAGGCATTTTATCAACAAGAGTCGATGTAGGAGATCTACTAATTAGGTAGCAAGTAATAGCAATAGCCCAAAACCTTTGTTCTAGACCAAAACCACTAAGCATACTCCTAGCCTTCTCCATCAATGCCATATTCATTCTTTCTGCAACTCTATTCTATTATGGAGAATACATAGTTTTTTTTTGTCTCTAAATGCCAAAATCTTTACAAAATCTGTCAAAATCATGAGAGCAAAATTCACTTGCATTGTCAGTCCTCAAATATTTTATTTTCTTTCTAACCTACAACTCAACTATTGCTTTAAATTCTTTGAATTGATTGACAACTTTTGCTTACTCTTTAGAAAATATACCCATGTCCTTCTGCTATAATCATCAATAAATGAAACATAATATGCGGATTCTCCAATAGATGAAACATCTATAGGACCAAATACATTAGAATGAATAAGATCCAATACACCACAAGTTTTATGAGAACTCGAGTAAAATTAAACATGGTTTTGTTTACCATAAATACAATGCTTACATAAATCAAAATTAAGATTACAATCATTCAACTCTTCAACAAGGTTTTTAGTTTTCAAGGTCCTTAGACCCTTTTCTCCAATGTGGCCTAATCTCTAGTGTCATAACATAGTCTTCTCTATAGGTAAATTTGATTCAGAAGAAAGAGCACCGCTAGGTACCTAGAATCCACGACCATCTGCTAAAAAGGAAACCCTCACTTTCTCCAACTAAGTAGTCACATACTTACTTTTCACAGAAGTACTATTGCACTCAAGAGTGTATGCATCAAGCTTATGCAATGTGCCAAATCTGACACCTCTAGCAATCACCACAGCACCTCTAACCATCTCGCATCTTGCTTTAGAAAAGGCTACCTACACACTCGCATCCAGTAGTTTCCTCACAAATAACAAATTTCATACTAACCCAAAGATATGCAACACACCATTAATCTTTTTTATTCTACCATCAAGAAATCTAATTTTAATTTTACCACGACCAACAATATTTAAATGAAAATCATCACCCAACTACACCTTACCTCCATCAAATTCTTAATATTTAGAAAATCAATCTCTATTACGAGTCATATGAAAAGATGCACCTAAGTCAATTAACCATGCATCATTACCTGCACAAGTGACCAAATTTTCAATGAACACATCACCATATTCCTTCTCAAACTCAAAATTAGAATCAAATTTCTTCTTTTTCTCCTTCTTTTCTTCTTTGCACTCCTTATGGAAATGTTCAGGCTTACTGTAATTTTAGCAAATAACTTTGAACTTTTTGAAAGATTTGAATCTCCCCTTGGACTTGGATTTGTCATGCTTCTCACTCTTCTTTCCTTTTTCCTTAGGTCTTCCATGAACATTTAGGGCCTCTTTGGCACTAATGGATACCTTTCTCCTCATCTCTTCAGAAAGCAAAGAACTCATAGCATCTTCAACTTTCAAGACCACATAAGTGCTCCCAATAGCCATAAAAAGAGAATCCTATAATTCAAGGAAAGAAGAAACAAGATTTGACATCTCTCCTCATCCATTTTTATGCCAACTAATGCCAATTGAGCCACTAACATTGAATGCTTCTAGATGGTCTACAATTTTTCCACCCTCTTCCATTCTCAAGGAATACAACTTTCACTAAATATTTGGCTTGATATATCTCACCAAGTTTCTTCCATAGTTTCTTTGTAGAGGATTCTTCATGGACATTGATTAAAATAGAGTCTGCCAAACATAATCTAATTAACTCTTGGTTTTACGGTCCATAACATCATATTGAGCATCCAATAGTATCTATAGGCCTTGAAACATGTTCATAAATAGCATCCCATAGATCTTGATCAATTAACAGATCTTGCATCTTCAACTTTCACATCTTAAAATTAAACTACCAGAAAATTTCTCTACCTCTATTCTCTCTAATGTACTCACCATTTGAAAACTCTTGCAACAAGATCACAAAGTGTCTTCTACACAAGCTCTTACTCAAAACTGAATTAAATAAAAAAAAACCCAACAACCCACAACTAAAACCAAAAGTGATCAAGCTCTGATACCACTTGTAAGGAAGCTAAGGTAGTAGAACAACTTCCTACACTAATCTTGAGAGGAGGGTTATGCAAAAAAAAATTAGATCTTTACAATAGTTACATAATTATACATAAATAAATATAAATAGAAATCACACTACAACATAGTGATTTATGTGGAGAAAACCCTTTTGGGAGAAAAACCCCACACTCCAAAAGTAGCCCAATATATTACTTAGAAAACTCAACAAGAATATAATATACTTGCAAAGAAAACTTTTATAAGAGTATCACCAACCATAGATCTAGAGGCAACTTAAGAACATCTATATGACTTGCACACAACCTCCATCTCAAATACCTAATTTATTTGAGATACAATACATGAAACCATCAAATAGTAATTACAAAACCATGAGCTAAAACCACCAAAAAGTGGCACCTAAATCCTTAGGGTTCAATTATCTCCAATCAAAGATGTCTTATGATGTGTCATAACACATATCAACACATGTAACTCCTTACAACTCTTTTATGTGTCTAACATGTTTTTACATTTTCCAATACAAGAGGCCCAACTTTTGGAGACCACAACTTTTGATCTGGGAGGCTGATTGGGTCTATTTTTTAAATTGAAGAGCTTGAAGAGATATACACACCGAGCACCCTGATGGTGGTGCCAAACAACCCAATTTTTTGAATTTTGGCTAAAAACCAAACTTTTGTGATTGCAAGGTTGAGACACCTTTCCTAATAGAGATTCCATGATGTAAATATATAGCAATAGAGATCTATCCAAGTGTGGGTAGGGTAGGGTTCACAAGATTATGTAATAAAGGCCCAAAACCCTATTACGAGTAGACAAATGATATAGAAATGAGGTAGTACAATTTGATATAGATTAGATATTAGTCAAACATTATATCTGAAATGAAATCCTGAAATTCCTAATAAGGGTGGACAAGTTGGGTTAAAGTAAGATATGAGATTGTAATCTCAAACCCTAGATTAAAGATATATTAATGAAGTAGCACTAAGTAGGAACACAAACCCTAATAAGATATGAGAAATAATAAAGCAATTATAAAGTATAGATTTGAAACCCTAAAAGAAACGAAGGTATAATCCTGAGGTCAAACCTTAGGGGGTATAAGATCAGTCAGGTTCACCAAAATCTAAAGGAGATTTTCTTTTCCTTAATGTAAATCTAGGGTAATTAAATACATGCATATAAATGAAATATAATTAACCTAGATTAATTAATATCAATTGGGAATGATAAATGTGTAATGAATGCTTGGAGGGTAAATGAGAAGGGATTAGGCACTTTGCTCTTGGAACTACGATGAAGAATGATAACTAATGTCACATGGAATTTGGTTGTCTCAATATAAAAAAATGATCTTCGTCAACTCATTGTTTGGAATTGTAACAATCACAAAATCTTGTGTAGGTTGAATCTATGCTTAGTGAGATTGATCATGTTCTTTGCAAAAATAATTTGATGCACAAAATTGGTCTACAACACATGGGATCGATCTAACTAACATTGAACTGTTGAAAATTGTCATCCCTACTTTGATGTTTGCTAACTTGTATAAGGACTGGTGGTATTAAAAAATATCATGGGGAGATTGCTAGATGGCAAGGGTTAAGTTCTCTTAGATCAAATCCCTTGATTAGACTTACTTTATATTCATGGACAAATATTGAAGACATCATTCTCACACATGGAGGTGTCCTAGATGATTTTTAATGCAAATTTTGGTTCATTTTAGTGTTCCAAAATGAAATGTGCCTAGAATGATTATCCTTGTAGTGCTTAGGATTTTTAGATGTGCCACTTTCATGTGTTTAAATGCACAAATGAATGTCTTTAAATACTAAATCATAAAATAGTTGCACAAATGTATACTAACTCAACTCCTAATTGCTAGTGAAAAAGATGTGAGTTGATAATTTTGAATTTTAAAATTTGAATTTGAGTTAAGTTCTCCTAGGTCAAATCCCTTGATTAGACTTAAGTTATAGTCATGTGGACAAATATCGAAGACGTCACTCTCACACATGGAGGTGTCCTAGATGATTTTTCAAGTAAAATTTGGTTCATTTTAGTGTTCCAAAATGAGCTATGCCTAGAATGATTTTCCTTGTAATGCTTAGGATTTTTGGATATGCCTCTTTTATGTGTTTAAATGCACAAATGAATGTCTTTAAATGCTAAAACATAAAATAGTTGCACAAATGTATACTAACTCGACTCCTAATGGCTATGAAAAAGATGTGAGTTGACAATTTTGAATTTTAAAATTTGAATTTGAGTCATTTTTGTGTCATGCGGAAGTGAACTTGCACATCATGAGATTGACCAAGGATGAGGAATGTTGGGCATTAGGATCATGAATGGACAGATGGAGGTGTGAGATAATAATGAGGCAAATGTGTGTAAACATGTGCAAATAAGGCAAGGATAAGGTCAAACATATGAAAATGCTCAATAGTGAGTATAAATAGAGATGGATAAGAGTTGAGGAAGGAATCAAACCAAAAAAATTTGACATTTTGCTATGTAATCGTATTAAGGCATTCTATCAAAATGAATCCAAAACTAAATTGAAATTGAGATAAATATGCCAATTTCACCATTACAATAATATATCATTTATGTATATATAAACCATAGACACCAGCATATATATATGATTTGATGGATGTTGTACCACATTTAGTAATGTTGGTGTGTATTGTCGTGTTGTCTACATCACTTCACTAGAATTGTTACCATGAAATCTTATTCAAATATATTTAATCATTTTGTTTTAAGCTCCTAGTTTTTTCATTTGTTCTTCTATCTTCTATCATTTTTTATAATTTTTAAATAAATAAAAAATTACTATGGAGCCTAAAGAGTTGTACCTCAATTGGTTGAGCACAATTAGTGAGAATGATGGTAGGTTCCTTGATTATGTCATCCACCAAAGTTCATACCCCTAGAGACCGATTGGGCCAAGTTTGACCTCTGGTGACTTTGACGGACTAGTTTGCGTTGCTGAAGAATGACTTTTAGTTTAGATGTAAGCATACTCATCATGTTATAATCAACTTGTTAAAAAGACAAAAATGCCAATATCTATATAATCTAGTTGTTTTCAGTTTTTTTTTTTTTTAAATTACATGCAGAATCACACTTCCATTCAATGTGGAGTTCATATTTCCAAAGAATTATATGTAAAACTAAACATTCAAACTTTTACGTATTTAAAAAACTCAGTTATAAATAAATTAAAGAGTAGACAAGAAACCTCTCCATTATGTTCATTACATACATGTGATTTTTTCGATCTTATTCCTCTCAAATATAAAACAGTTTTGGAAAGGATTAATTAGTTTCTTAGTTTTACAGTAAGATAATTTAGCAAGTGGTAATTTAAATTTAGTCTAATAAGATCAAGTGGATATCCCTACTAACTTGAGGCTGTTGTCTCTTTTCCAGGATCCAAAGATTTTCCTCATCGACAATGATTTTAGAAGGTTTGAAAACGGAATAGTTAGACAAATGCCTATCAGAAATACTCCTGTGCACGTAACCAAAAAAATCTTAAGCAATTGCCCATATTATTGTTCTGGCTTTTTTTTTTAATGATTAGAAGAAGGGAGAGAATCTATCCCTTATTCGTGACCCATTTTCTCACTTATGAATTCATGTTATAAATGTATTAATGTCAATTTCATTCTTCTATCTGCTATAAAGCAAAAATCCGGGAATTTCTTACACGGCCAAGAGTTTGAGCTTGAGCTCCTTTGGTGACTGCTACAGTTTTGATGACTTGAAAAATCTGGCCAATGAATTAAAAAAAGGCATTTTGTTGACCGAACCGTTCATAAATGCACAACTCTTTCGATAGGTCCGATGCAATGGTGTGACGTTCAGTGAAGGAGCTCATAGATTCAAGACGGATCCTTAATTGTAGTGGCTGAGTTATTTCTGCAGTCGCAAAGAACTGCAGTGCTGTCCACCTAAATTTAAATGGTAAACCTGGTAACGAAATAGTCGGAAGTTGTAATGGTATTTGGCGGCCCAAATTGTATAATAAGTACACATCAAACGCATTCATCATAGAACAAACTTTTACTACCTTTTGTTTCAAAGATTTAAATCGAAAATCTTCCCAGATTTGGGAAGTAGAAAAATCATCAATGTGTCATTTGTTTTTGATTAAGGGTTAAAAAGAGGTTTTTGAAAGGGTCCTAATTTTTTACAATCATGGATCAAACAAAATAGTTATGCAGTAGCATAGCTACAACACAACAGCAGCCATAATACAACATGAGTCATAAACCAACAAAATGCCAAACCAAGGTTCAAGTCACATTAAGAAATAGAAAAGTCACAGGGGCTTGAAACCAAAGTACTCTAGTGTGTGTGGGGCATGGTCAAGTGGCTAAGGCCACTTAGTTATTATGATGGAGATCGAGGTTCAAACCTCCCCGAAAACACATTATCAATGAATTTCATGTATTTTGTTGTTTTCCCAGTTTATAGCTCCCTAGATAGTGATTGGCTGAAACACTAGGGAAGAGCTGGCAGCCAGCAGGTACAATTTGAAGCTCCTTGCTTCGCTTCATGTTGCCAAGACCTTTCCCTTTCAAACCCTCCAAAGAGACTCTAGAGCTGTTTTGAATCTGGTCAATACCACCAGATAGTGATTGGCTGATCAAGATTCATCCTTGACATCTCCTTCCTCTTAGGAGTAGAAGAACCACCATAGGAGAGCCGACAACCAGCAGGTACAATCTGAAGCTCCTTACTTGGCTTCATGTTGCCAAAACCAAGACCTTGAATACACGTCTCCTTTGAAAGGAGTTGGCCAAGGAAAACCTTCATTGCATTCATAACTTGAAACCCTTCACCATGAGGATGGTCATGCATCAGGGGATCTTTATCCTTTCCCTTTTCTAGGGGCAACCTATTACTCTGGCAGTAGGAAATGGAATGGCCAACCATATGGCAATTTCCACATACAACCACCGATTCCTCAAAAGCAATATATGTTGCTCACATTTAGCTAGTTTGAAGCATAGGGTAATAGAGGATGGGAGAATTGTTCCTATCTCTGCATACACACAAAATCTAGCAAATAATAAACATTTCCTAGAGATAGTTAGGGGATTGAAGGAAATGAACTAGCCAATAGCAAAAGTAATACCTTTCAAGATCTCCTCCTCCCAGTATTCCATAGGACAATCCAAAAGTTTTATCCACACCAGAACTTTGTTGAAGCTTTCCTTTTTAGATCAAAACCTAAAACCCACTTCAGCAAGAATACCCCAAATCTGCCCATTAACCATGGACCACCTAACTGAGTTTTAACACAATCTTCTTGAAGGCATCAATGTTTAGTCTTGTCCCTAAAAAACCTCCCATTGAAAGAGTTTTCATACCACAAGAATGTTCTATCAACTATCGCATCAGGAATAAGAATCTAGTCCACATTCATTTTCCTGGGGGAAAGGGGTGAAGAGTGCTCTTTAGCAACCAGTGAACCAACATGGGCAAAAGACTACAAACTATTTTACAGTCTTGAACCATCAACATGCATGCCAATAGAGGAAGAGACCATTATTCTAGACTAGAGAGAGGCAGAAACAATGTACACACAAGACTCCATATCAAATCCCAAAACCCCAACCATAGCAACCGCCTCCGTTGTAACACTCTGACTGAGCAAGCCATATCACTCGTGTCACCTACGGTAGAGGGCCTCTACATAGCCACAACCCTAAGTTGTTGGTTCTAGTTTGAGTTCAGGTTCGTGGGTTTGGTTCATGGATTCGGCCAAAAATTTTTGGGGGGTTGGATTCGTTTTTGGGTTTGTTTATATATATATATGCAAAAAAATTAAGTGTAGAAGCAATAATTGAGCATAGAAAAGTAGGAATAAAGTGTAGAACACCACATAGCATCGTATAATCAACAAAACCACCATAAACTTGAATATCATAAAACATAAAAATTTAAATATTCATAGCTCGAACTTCAAGTTCAATAACAAGATTCAGAATAATAATATCAAGTTCAACAATCAATTTTCAATGTCAAATGACAAATGTCATCAATCATATGGATTTGCTAAATCCTCCACATCATCAACATATTGGACATTAGTTGACACAGGATCATTTGAAGAACCACAACCAACACCATTGCTACTCGTTGAAAAAGTGTGCTCGCTCTTTGATCCCTCAAGTGTAATATGTTGGGAATGGGAACTAGAAGCTTCCATATCAATTTTCTCTGGCTTCACATCCCACAACTTTGATTCCCCTTCCTTATAGTCATGCTATCTGTGCGAAAGGAGGCACAAGTTGGAATGCACATAAACTAAGCTCTCCACCTTTTTTCAGTGCAATCGGTTGCACTTTATTGAGTGGATGAAAGAGTATGTGCTCCAATTCCTCTTAGATGCAGAGGAACTGGCAACTTATGAAGACAAAGTAGACAGAAAGATTTTATAACTTATAAGTTATAAAATTTATAAATAAATTATGAAACTTCAAAGTTTAAAATTTTAAAAGTATTTAAGATAAAAACATAGAAAATTAGTAAACTTACTTGTGATAAAACTTTGATTGTGAGAGGTTGTAGGTGCTGGAATTGTTGGGCATGAAAGTACCACCAATTGTGAGCATCTTTCTTGACTTTATCATGAAGAGCCCCAATGCTTTGACCATTGGAGTGTACAAAATCAGTGAACTCATTCGTGACCATATCCTGCAATTTTGGATCAGGGAAGAGTCTACGAAATGTTGTTGTGTACCCTTCAGACACTTCAAAATCTCTCCATGGGGGAATCCTATTTGGCACCGTGAGAATCTCAGCACTATAATATTTTAGAGTCAGTGCAAATGCAAGAAGATGCAGCGGGGTTGTCATTGTGTTCCATCTATCCTCAATAATACTGTGCACTTGTTTGAAGAAAATTTCTTGAGGATGTTGCTCCTTCTCATTTATGATGTTCCTTATCTTCTCTATCATTGAATCAATGCCATCATATATCTCCCCCATGCAAGGCTTGTCCATGTCAATATAATGAATCATGCTCAAAATGGGCTCAGTGAAACTAAGGAGATACTGTACATGATCCCACTATGAGTCATTTAGGATCATCCCATTAACATTTGATGCCCTCTCAGTTTTTCTTTGCCTCCATATGGACCAATTATGGATAATAACCATGCTGGAAAGAGCCTTTTTGACCTTCACAAGTTATCTCAAGGCAATTGTGTTTGAGGCAAAACAAGTCTCAGCAACCTATTAAAATATCAAAAATAAAAAATAAAATAATTAAAATTTAAACATTTAAAAACAAACTTTAAAGAAGAATTAGAATATGTGAAATTAAAGCATAGAAAAAATATATTGCTTCACTTACCTTCAACAACTCCAATGTAGAAAATGATCTAAATATGCTTTGGGACATGTGGTGCTTGGTGATGAACATTTGTATCTCTTTGGCTTCTATGTACAACTCTCTAATCCAATCAATCTTTTTCCCAACCTTTTCTAGCATTAAATTGAGAGAGTGGATAGCACAAGGTATCCAAAAGATATGTGAATAGCCTTCCTCAACCATCAACCCAATAGCTCTATAATTTTTTTCGTTGTCCATTATCACTTGAACAACATTATGAGGTCACACACGCTCAATGGCTGCAATGAGGATGTTAGCAATAAAATTTCCATCCTTCACCTGCCCCTCACAATCCACATCTCTCAAAAACGTTGCCCCTTTAGGGGACACTACAATGGCATTGATCAAAGGTCAATTTTTTACATCTTTCCATCCATCAAAGATAATCAACAACCTATCTCAATCCATGAATCCCTTATGGGATTCAATGCATCTTCTACACTCTTGATCTCATTTTCCAATAAGTTGCCATGTACCTTCTCATAACCTAGGCCCTTATACCCTTTTGGAGCCTCATTAATTTTTCTCACCATCTCTTTCCAATATGGTGAGTGAACAACATTGAATGACAAACCATTTGCATAAATGCATCTGGCTATATGTTGGTCAGCAATAGCTCGAGCCTCATTTTGAAATGATGTTTCCAAAGGTCCCTTTGGTCTCATGTTTGTAGTGCTTGTGGGTTGCTCTTGAGGAGTGACCAAAAATGGGTGGCTCTCTACCACAACAGTGGGAATAGATGGAGGCTCCATTCCTTGAGTTCTACTTTTTTTCTTTGATAAACTTGCTAATGATTTACGGCCTATTGCTTCATCTGTTGCTTGTTACTCCATGATATATGCCATCACTTGCTCTGGTGGTATAGGTTTTTTATTCTTTCCTGGGCAATCTTTGATCGCCATCCCAGGGGTGTTACACAAATGGGCTTTCACCCAACTATATGAACTAGACTATTGCACATCACACCCCATGCATTTCCAAACGTACCCCCACCACCTGGAACTGGTTGTATCATTTCAACATACTTCCAAAGAGATGAGTTTGGATTGATTTTGAAATTAGATTGGGCTATGGAGCTAGAACTAGCTACCATTGTAATTCTTATGGGTGTGATAATAAGATTTGTAAACAAGACATTCAAAACAAAAACAAAAGCATAGTGATACATTCATATAAACTAAGATTTTAAAAAAAAACAAGAAGTTATAAAATGCAAAAAAAAAGAAAAGAAAACCTACCTCTTTGCAAAAATCTCCTCCTCTGATCTTCTTGATAGCCTCTAAACAATTGCAAATTTGTAGGAATAGTGGTGCAATGGATATCCAACCTTCAAGAATCAATCTTCAAGCCTCCTTCTTCAATCACAAACAAATATGTAAGTTCAACCACAATGGAAAGTATTTGTGTTTTGCAAACAAATGACGTGAAATGGATTTCACTCTGTGTTTATAATGTGTTTTTAGGGTTGCCTTTTCATTTTAGGTCAAATAGAAAAAAGTGAAAAAAGACTTAAAATGTAAAAAAAACAAAAAAAAAGAACAGGACATTTTCTGGGGCAGGTTTGCCTTTCGTTCAGCGTGGGTTCAGTTTCTGGGCCCTAGGTTCACCCCCAGACTGCCCGGGTTCATCCGAGATGCACCCAACCTGCTTTGGGCAAACCCTGTCCGGACCCACAGGCGGACCAAATCAGAAACCCAGATTTGACCAAGTCCAGGATGAATCCAGTAACTTAGCCACAACCAATGGCAATAAATTTTACACCCCCTTTTCATGGCTAGGACATGTGACCACAACAGGGGAACCCATTCTTAGCGAAGCCTCCACTCCAACAATAGCCATTGAACAGGAAAGAAAGCCCCATTTCAATGCATTACAGAGCCTTGAGGACCCAAGAGACTGGTGAGGAGTGAAAGGATCCTATACTCTCATTTTTTTTAAATGTAAATACATTTTGCAATTTTCATGTGCTTTGATCTTAACAGTGCTACTAAAAATTATCTATTTTCAACCGATCAAGTGAGTGCTCTTTTTTTCAATATTTACCTAAGCATCTTGTGTAAGCTATAGAAATTGCCTTGAAGTCATTTTTTGATAATATTTTTTTAATTAATATTAGTTAGAAATGTAGAGGAAGAATCTCTCTTATAATCAAAGAGACCGGAGAACTAGAAGAACTAGTTCACATATAGTTATATATTGAAGAGAATCAAAGTCAAACAACTATGTATGTATATAATAAAACAAAAAAAATACCAGATAAATAGATTAGTACAGATTAACTTGCATTACCTTGAATTAAATCTAGCAATCTACTAAACTCCACTAGTTGATTGATCTTGTCTCCAAGGAAAATTCTTCTTGAAATATATTATCAAGGGCCTAGCTGCCCAACTAATTTTCTAGCTTATTAGATGAGCACTGAACATGGTGGAAGGTCACCTATAGAATCTTGCACTTCCTTTTTCTTGATAGCCAATATCAAGCCTTCAATAATATTTTTCTTCAAAGCACTAATAATAAGATACGAGTCATCTTCCACACAAACAAGAGAGGGGGAGAGCCAAGTGGAGCCTAATATAGCCCTCACAATATCTTTTGCTTCAGCAAGATTAATATTATTTTGTCCAACGTAGATTTCTATGAGGGTAATGAGAGAACTAAGTTATTTTGCAAGATCCAACCAAAAGTAGCTAGATTGGGATTACCTCTATTGGTGCCATCAAAGTTGAGTTTCCAAAATCCATACTTAGGCTTGGTCCAAGAGATATCTTTAGTATTATCAACATTGACTTTGATTCTTTTCGGGCTAAACAATTTTTTGTCCACAATAGATTGTATAGCCTCTATAGAGTTTGAAATTTTCATTTTCTATGTTGAGGGTTGAACATGGGGAAAGAGCACTTCATAAAGTTTTTCTATGTGAATTTCAAACCTGCTCCAAATTTGTCCTTCATTGGAAGTAAGTTTCTTGAAGATTCTCACGTTCTTTTCAAGCCATATGCCCCAAACAAGCATGGATGGGATCAAATTCCACAAGAAAATAAGAGCCTTTCCTTTCAAGTGAATTTCCCATTCAGGACCCAAGAGATTTTAAATTTGTCCATTAACTTCCTCCATAGCTTGAAGGAAAAGGGGTAGTGAAGGAGAAGGTGAGCTAGTTTCATCCACATTACCAAACATAATACATTTGAGGATTTTAGGCCAGCCCCATTTATTAATTGTTCCTCTAAAAGAAATTTATCATGAACAACTAGCCAAAGGAAAAAAGAAGATATTACCCAAATGTATGAGTTCCACACCCTCTTTCACATGGTATCATTAGTGAAAGCAATGTAGACTAATTTCATAGTGTATTCCCTAGAAGAAGAGAGACACCATCTTAGTGTGTCCTCACCTTTGGAAGCCATTAATATGAATTTGAGTAGGAGAGAATTAAGAACAACCCATGCCTGGCAAATCTAGGGTGGGACAATAACAAGACTTTTCCACCTTTTAATAGTTCTACCATTTTCTTCCTCCCAATTATAGTAGTCTTCTTTAGTATCTCTCCAAATCCTACAAAGAAAAAACTAAAAATCTGGTAGGTCATTCCTAAAAATCAAGGGATTGGTTTTCAAGACAAGCATATTTTTAGAAATGAACCTTTTAACCTCTTTGAACATTCCATTTGAAAAAGAAGGGTGTTAAATTCCTAATCCTTCTAATGCTATTCTAGATGACAAACCCCCAAGGGGTATTCTCAATAACTTGAATATTATTTCTTGTTCATCTGCATCCAAGTATTTTTCTCTAAAGATTCTTCTCCATAAGAATCATGATCAACATAAATTCTAGATTAACTTATCTAGCATAGCCAAGTTAACTTCTGTGAGATGTCTAATTCCCAAACCACTTGAATTTTTGCTATTACAGACTATATCCCATGCAATCAAATGGATTTTCCTATGTTCAATATTTCCTTTCCATATAATTTTCCTCATAATATCTTCCAATCATTTTATGATCTTTCTAGGGAACTAGAAGGCACCCATTTAAGAGAATAGATGGGAAGAGCTTCAAAGATAGCTTTTATCTTAATTAGCCTCCCTATAGCAAAAATCGAATTTGTTTTCCAAGAGGCTAATTTCTTGTGATATTTGGAATAAGTTGTACCCAAAATTCTCTAGAGATGCCATTGCTAAAATGGGGCATACCTAAGTAGGTACTAGTAAAGGCCCTAATGCCCATACCAATTTGGTGAGAAAAAAGTTTTATATATCTTTCTTCAAGGTTAATTCAATACAATTTGGATTTTAATCTATTGATCTCTTGTCTAGAGGCAGATTAAGATTATAATTCTTTTAGTTTCATGTAGATTTTGGCTAATGGACAAGAGGATATCATCAACAAATTGGGAGTGAGTAACTAGAAGACACCTGCTATTAATTTAAAGACCCAAGATGTGATGCAATAAGAGAAGATGTTTCAAGCCCCTACCCAAGGCATTAGCCATATAGATGAATAAGAAAGGGGAGATGAAGTATCCTTGCCTAAGACCTCTAGAACTTATAAAGAATCCTCTTTATCCTCCATTGACTAATGTTCAAGAGGAGGGAGATGTATATAAGGAGGCCAACCATAGTCTTCAAGTTTCAACAAATTCAAATCTTTTCAATACTTTCTTGAAAAAATCCCAATAAAATCTATCAAAAGTTTTTTACATATCTAATTTCAAAAGCAACCCTTGTATTTTGTTACTCATTACATAGTGGATTAACTTATGAATAATAAAGACACCATCCTAGATGTTTCTTCCTTTAACAAAAAACTTTTTGCTCATGATAAATTATTTCCAGAAGAACTAGTTTGAGCCTATTTGCAACTAGTTTCGAAATTATTTTGTAAATAACATTACATAAAGATATAGGTCTAAAAGAATCCACTCTTCTTGGAATAATACTAAGCATGTAAATTTGAGCCTTAACCCTATCAATGTCTTCTTTAGTGAAAAGGGTCTCAAAGAAGGAGATGATGTAATTACCCACCTTTCCAAGAACAAAGATTTCTCAATTTTTTGGAAATCCAAAGAGATGAAATCTTGTTACAAGCTCTATGAGCCAAAGTGGTATGATGAAAAAAATGTGTAATCTTATCATGCCATCTTTCAACCAAACAACTCTAGATTTTTTCTACCAAAATATTTATTCCTTCAAATAAACTTCATTTTAGGTCTCAAGTAAGTGTTTTGCTTGTTCAAAAAAAGATCTATCTTTAACTTATTGAAGTCAACTATATATTAAACTTAAATATTTAAAATTTGAAAACTTTTTTTATCTTCACACAAATCAAATGATTCCCTTTTTTTCAATTCTTACCTAAATTAACCTTTACTATCCATCCATTTCTTATTTATTTCTATCACAACATTTAATCTCCTATTACACTTATCTCTATACTTTGTATGGCATTATCCTTTAAGACATTTACTCTTTATTCTGTGTTATAACTTGTCAATTATATATCCTTTGATTCACTACTATTCTCACTTTTATCTTATTTGTTTATTTTTTACTTCTACTCTATCATTCCACTCATTGTTGTATTTTCTCTTCTATTATTATAATTTTTAAGTAATAATTCATTATTATACCTATTTTTTATTACATATTATTTTGCACTTACCTCCTAATTATAGCGACTTCCACAACTTTTTGGACTACATATCATTTTAGTTCACTTTGCAATCCACTAGCATTGCTTTCATTTTTTAATTTAATCTTTATTTTATCCAAATTTTAACTGATAGCTTCTACTCAGAGGAAATTGTCAACATGTTGCATACTTCTTCTTGATAGAGGATTCTAAGAGAGCTACTAGAAAATCTTTGGAAGTGGCATTATGATTTCTTCCATAAAGGATTCAGTTTTACTTTGTTTTCCTTTTTTTTGTTTTTATATATATTTTTAATAATTATTATTTTGACAATAAATTGAATTGTTTTCTTTTTTTTGTAGAGGAATAGAAGCATAATGGAAGCATCACATATACAATTTAAAACAAAAAATAGACAATACATAATAAATTTACTAGGTAGGAAAAACCCTTAAGGATAAAAAAACCAGCACAGTAAAAATTTTCACTATTGCAAAAACTCAACCATTCTCTGACACAATAATTAATCTCACTTACTTCACCATACAACATATGCCTCGATATAAATAGGCACATCGAAAGTGGTTTTACACATTGCATGAAAATATGCAAAAGAAAAACATGAACACTTTAAAAAGGGGTGAAAATAGAGAAAACCCAAAATAACACCCATTTTTTTCTGAAAAATAAATCAATCCACAATTTTTTATCAACTTGAGAGGTTAATCCCACCCTAACCATTAAGCATGTAGAGTATACAACACTTATCCAACACTTTTTTTTTTTTTTAAATTCCACTAGGAACAAGGTTTCAAACTATTATCACTTAACTTAGAACAAGAGGGCTGCCACATTTTGATGAGCCACTTTTTTAAAACATGTGGTAGTTAGTAACACTTTTAGGATTCTATAATTTGGCAATGTCTAATACACCTAAAAAATTTCAAGCTTTCAAAATCATAAATATGAAATCGTATGTAGAAAAAGCATCTAAAGATTCTTTATATTCCTATAGCTACATAATAAAAAGTTATCATGGATTACCTCCTTATGAAAAATAGGAGTTGTAGCCCACTCTCCCTTTTAGGCTTGGGAATAAAATGAAGGGCATAATAGAATATATTTATTATTGTAAATAATTGTATGTATCTCAAAGAAATGTTTACATTCTTATTTTATAGGCAGAGGAACAATTTAATTGCCATAACAATCTAAATTGAAAAATAAATTATAAAAGCTATAGATGTGTTAACCCTAATGATTAACGTGTTAACATCCCCCTTAATATGAAGGGGTTATCATGAAACCAAGAAGCCTTTTGAATTTCCTAAACCTCTCTTGGTGAAGCCCTTTGGTGAGAATATATGTTGGCTTATTTGAAGCTTCTTTGAAAATCCTATTACTTTGACAGGTCTTAAATTTAGACTGACTTTGTCGCTTTGATATGTCCACAATTTGTTTGAATTGAGCCTGTTATCTTTACAAGTCTCAAATTTTGATACTAATCATATTGCCTTGATAGGTCTCGATTTTTTGTTTGAATTAGGCCTATTACTTTGACAGGGCTCAAATTTGAACTTGTTTTATCCATGCTACAATATAAAAAAATGATCAATCCTTAGTGGCCAATATGAGTAGTCACCAACTATCAATCTAGGAAAACTCTACATTATCACTAAAAATAATCTATGAAATAACACTCATTAGGTGCAATCAATGCATTAAGGAGGAACATGGCCGATATGAGTAGTCACATTTTGTCACATTTTCATTATCAATAATAGATTGACCTCTCTTGTAGGGTTTGGTTAAAAAAATCAACCTTGGATCTCCATCTAGAATGATCTATCCAACCAAAATACATATACCTCATAGACATTGGACGTGGATCTTGTAGATAAGAATGTTTGGAATAATGATTATGCAAACCACATGATTTATGAAGGTGTAGATAAAAGTAATTACTAGAAAGATGGCCCTGACATCCACAATGGGAACAAATTTAGACATTATTGGACTTAGTACATATTGTTTTTGCTTGATTGACAGGTGAAGACTCAACATGACATTTATTCACATGTCCTTCTGATACAAATTTTATGGGTTTAAAAAACTCTAGGGCATAAGACCCAACAAACCCCATATGTTTTTTTGAGATTCCTAAACTCTCACAATGGGTTTTGATGAAGTAAAAAATTTAGACTCAATAGGTTTATTCTTTTGTGACTTTGGTTGTTGGCATTTTTAGGCCACATGATTAGACACAACATTTTGCCTCTTTGACACAAGGGGAGACACAACACCTTTCTTCAAGGATATTTTGATCTTACTTTCTTGTTGTGTTGAAGTGCTAGAAGAAGGTACATCCTACTTTACATCTTTCTTCAATGTGTCTCCTAACTAATATTGTAATCTAGTAATTTATTTTCTCAATAATATGTATTGGTTTCAAAAGTATGAACAAAAGTTTGTACTGTCTCCAACATTCAAATACTAACTCTACCTCATTTTTTGTGCTTACATAAATTTGCAAGGACAATAGATTATCACAATATAAGTTTTTCAAGTTTTACATACCTTATTGTTGGCAAGAGACACTATATGGATTCATGATTGTTGTCATTGATGGCAACAAAGTTCATCCCACACATCTGCAGGACATGGTGTGTCTATACCAGAAGTCAGAGTGAAGAATGTTGTGGTCCGGTAAACAATAATAGAGCATGTGGTGACATCCGACAGTCAGGTTCAGATCTCTCAGAGGAAGTATCTTGGTGAAGTGTTGACTTGGGGAAGTCAAGAGGACTACCTTGAGTGATAGATTCCAAGGATTTAGCCTCCGGTGATAGATGAATAAAAAGATATGAATACTTGAGTATCAAGTTCCTGATTGGCAGTGTGGACAGAGGAAGAACTGACTAGCAGAACATCAGACATAATTTTGGATGTGTTACTGATGTTGGTAAAGGTTATGAAGGCATAAATTATGATTGGCCGACATGATTGATGACTTCTACAAGTATATCCTTGATCCGCATTACTTGGTAAGCAAGGATTCAACCGACAAATCAGAGTTTGTGGAAAATATTGACTATTCTGGGTGCCGACTAGAAAGGTGATGAAATCACTTGTGCGGATATATATACAAGATGGATTTAGTTATGAGATGTGTCAAAGTTGTTTGTGATGTGCGAAGAAAAGCAGTAGAGCCGAATAAAAGTAGAAAGGAAGGTCCAATATGTGAAAGGAGAGCAACACAAAAGAAGAGGAAAGATGAAGTGCAGTAGATCAGTGTACAGAGCCTAACCGGAACTAAACTCTAGCATATGTTGATGCTCCTTATCAGTTCATGTATTGTATTACACTCTTTATAAATTGTAGACAGTGTGTCTCTTGTAGGCAGTGTGCCTCTTGTGAGCAGTGTGCTCGGGCAGTGAGCCCTAATTGGCAAGTGTCATTTTGTATTTCCATTCTTCTAACAGAGAATACAATCTTGGGTTAATCACCCCGTGGTTTTTTCCCTTAACAGGGTTTCCACGTCAAAAATATTGTGTCATGTGTATTTCCATTTCATGGTTATGTTTGCTTAATTGAATTAATGTTGCTTTGATTATTAAGAAAGTTCAATAATTAGGATAATTGATTCACCACCCCTCTCAGTTATCAACAATTGGTATCAGAGCCAAGTTCCTCCTAATAGAGTCTAACAGCTTGAGGAAGATCTGGGAAATCAAATGGATGCATATGGTTTAAGGGAGCAACTCAAGACTGCCCTTGATGATCTTGAGTAGTCAAACTTTGAAGTCAATGAGTTAAAGGAAAGACTCAAACAGGCTGATGATTTCATGACCAAACTAAAAGACAAATTAAGTCTCTCTATGAAAAAGAGAAAGGAGCTACTTCAGCAATTGGCAAGTCAAAGTGAAGCCAATGATACAAATGAAGATCTGAAGGAGAAAACTAAGTTATGTGAAAAGTTATCAAAAGAAATCATTATGGTAAGACATGAAATGGAATCAGGAGTTATGGAGTTTACCCAAGAGATTGAAGAGAAAAGAAAAACTGAAGATGATCTAAGACAATCTCCAAGGAGAAATCAGAAGATTGCCACAAGATGGATAGAATTATCAGACATCTTGAATCTGATCTTGAAGATGCTAAAGATAATGAAGAAAAACTTGAGGATCAAATTGTCTCTCTCAAAAGGGATCTTCAAATAGCAAATGAATATAAAGAGAAATTCAAGATAAGTTCTGCTCAACTTGAAGTTCTTCTTGAAAGCCAAAAGAGGGTAGATGACAAGTGTGGTTTGGGATATGAGAAAGGAGAAAGTTCTGGATCCGGTCAGAAAAATTTTGGATCAGAAAATCCAAGGAACAGGCCTAGAAGACCTCTGGTAAGGCAGCCTAATGCTCAAAGATATCCATCCTTCAATGGATACTGCCACAACTGCAATAACTTTGGTCATAAAGCTAATCAGTGTGGAAAGAGAATGAATCAGACTAACTCATCCTTCTCCAGACAGTGTTTCAATTGTAAAAGGTATGGTCACAAATCTCATGAATGCAAAAATATGCAAATGAACAAATCATTCAATGGTAGATGCTTTGCATGCAATAGAATAGGTCATATGGCTAATCAATGCAGATCAAGAGGATATCAATCAAATATGCATAGAAATGTTGTTTGCCAAATTTGCCATAGATCCGGTCATATTGCAAAATTCTGTAGAAACAAGAATCAGGACAAAAGAGGTCTGGTATATCATAATCAGAATCAAGACAAAGGAAAAACAAAGGTGAATGCAGATGAAGTTAAAAGTGAAATGAACAAGATTTGGGTAAAGAGAAGTATAGAGAATGTAGAGGATGGATCCGCACCAGAATCTGGTGCTGATATGCCTTCCAGAAATTAAAGGGTGAGCTCTAGCTCAGGGGGAGTCACAAGGAAAAACTCTTTTTCCCCCAACCAGACTTTCGGTGCCTAAAATCGGCACAAGAGGTGTTGCGGATTAAAGGGTCTTCAGAGAATCATCTAAAATAGCCTTGGTAAAGAGGTGGAAGATCCGCAAGAAGTTTTGATCAGGCAAATCTTTCAAGTTTGATCTGGTTTATCACTCTTCCGGTAAGAATAGGAGCTTCTCAGATCAGCTCTGGTATTGAGGAATCTTAATCTACAAACAAATGGATTGTCTGAAGAAAGGTAAGAAAACTTGTAGGAAATCACCGAAGACAACTCTAAGTATATCACTGTGATCCGGAAAGATACATATTTCAGAGTAAAGAGAACAGAGCAACCGGAACAACTTAAGTTGCGCATTTATTGCAATGAAGAATTATGGTTTACACAGAAGTATAAGGGCTCATTCGCTCGTCATTTGCACATTCACATTCAAGTAGCAAAGGAAAAGAGCTTCACAAACAAGTCCCCTTCATCTCTCACAAGGATCAATCGCGGAATTCAAGTCAATTAGCGATCTTTTCAGCTCATTCCGGGAACCCTAAAAGCTTAAGAGGTATTTTCCACTTTTGAAATCCATTTCTAAATCCTTTTAAGATGGACACACCAAATGTTGTAAAGATCTCTAATAGGCCGCACCCTAAATTTAGAAAGCATCCCTATAAATCCCTAGAAGTTGATCCCCTAGGCGCATTTTCAAGCATTCTGCATGGGGTTTTACACGTAGAAGATGTTAGGGCATATGTTCATGCAAACATTGAAGAATTTGGGGAATCCAAACTGGTTGATATCTATCACAAACACCTGATAGATGACTCTTTTGAGCCCAAACCTCAGTATAAAGCTATCCGGGACAAGCATTTTGCATAGTGCATTCACTTCCCCTATTTTGCAGAAGATGAATGGGTCTGGTACGTATTAAGCAGAATACATGATAACTTCATATGGTTGAATAGACCATTCAAGCTCACAAAAGATGCCATTAGGGCAGTTATCGAATTGCACTCATCCGGTGGGATACCTGTTCTAAAATCTATCAAAAATCAAACGGTGACCGAGGCTACTGGATCAAAGTTTGATAAGAGGGCAATAACAATTGAGGATATCACTGATCCGGATATCAAGTTTGCATCCATGATCATCAGAGACAAAATATATCACTCTAGCAGGGAAAACTCAGTACCTGGAACTGCAATATATACTGCCTATGAAATGTTAAGAAAGAATGCTGACTATGATCTCTGTGAGCTTCTTCTGAACCAACTTCTGGAAAATCTGCAGAAGATAAAGAAAGACAAGAAGAACTCTTTCAAATACGGTGGCTTGATACTATGTCTGTTCTTCTATTATATGAATGAGCTACCTGGATCTAGTGGCTGGATATGGCAAAATGACAGACCGGTTGCCATACAAATCAGGGACTATTTGCATGGACTTGGTGATGTTAAGGCACAGAATACAGCACTCTGGGGCTATTTCAAGAACTTTCAGAGTATGATGCAAGCAAGAGAGAGAATCCCCCAAGCTCTAGTTGAAAAGTATAAGGATATTGTTTGCTTCATGTTAGAAACTGATTAGTGCCTTATGGAGGCAGTGGAACCAAGAATAGTATGGATCATGCCGATGGGGTATGAAGTTGATGAGAAAATTGTTGAGCTGCATATTGAACACATGTTAAGTCAACCAAAAGATCCCAAGACAGAAAGGTTTGGAACCTTTGAGGAGCTAAGTGTGAAAATTCATGTGGAACTCAGACAACTAGAGATCAAGAGGAAGGTAAGAAAAGAAGTTGAAGATGTTGCAAGAGGCTTTGGCATATCAAAGGAGGCACTTGATGCCAATAGGGAAAAGATGGAAAGGGATGAGGAAGAGAAGAAAAAGGTAGAAAAGAAAAGTGAGGAAAGTGTTCTGGTAAAATCTTCCACCGGGACCAGATCATCAAAGAGATCTGCACCTACCACTACCAAAAGCTCAAGGCCATCAAAACCGGAAGCAAAATTATCCGACAAAGGAGAGAAAAGAACAAAGACAAAAGCCACAAGGGCTTATGCCAGTCAAAGGGATGAAGAGGAGACTGAACCTGATGAAGAAATCAAAAAAGTGAAGAAAAAGAAGAAAACATCTAGTGAACCCTCTACCGGACAAGAGGAAGAAGAAAAGACAGAGGAATATGTTGAAAAACCCACTCTTCACATTGATGACATAATCAAATCAGTCACAGTGGATAGAAATCTTCAGCCAATGATTGAGTTCTATGATGATATGGTGAAGCAGATTAGAAGATATTGCAAGATGCCACAGTCAGGTACCTAAATATCTACAACAAAGCATTTATTGAAATTATATCTCTGATTCCCAAAAGCTTGGAGAAGGAACTAGAAATAAGAAAGAACAATGCCCAAGCCAAAGACTTAGAAATTCGGGAACAGATAGCAATTCAGCTATATCCTTCAATCGATCCCAAGAAAATGAATATGCTATTCAAAGATTGTAAGGATGAGTTCAGGAGCAAAGAAAGGATGAATCAACTTATGCTCGGAGAAACTGACAAAGTTGCAAAAGAGACAGAAGAGATCCTCCGGAATTCATTCAAAAGATTCAACATTCCAATTATAGAGGACTTGGGTACTGACCCCTTGACCACAAGTGTTGCAAAAGAGTCTACTGAGAAAATGACAGAAGAGGTAATGAATACCGGTGCAGAAACAACTAAGGACTTGGAATCCTCTGCTCCAGAAGAGGTGGCCCATGAACAGACTAACATTTCTCCTCCAGATTCCCCTGTTGACCCTGGATCTAAAGAAGAAGAAATAATAAAGGAGAAAGAAAAAGAGGTGAAAAGTAAAGAAGGAAGTCAAGCTGAAAAGAACATAAGTGACACTGCAGAAGAGAAGAAGAATCTGTCTCCGGCAAGAGACACTGCAGAATCTGTTAAGAACTTCTTAACAAAAGAAACTAATGAGATGGATGAACCGGAATTACTAAAAGGGCCATTAAATTTTGACTCTCTATCTCCAGTACAAACAATGAAGATAGCTTCATTTGCAAATGTGAAGGTCAAAGAGAAACTACTGAAATCTCACATGGAAGACTGTGAGCTTATAGAGGTAGCATCTGGAGTGTTGGAAAAGATCATGCCATCTTTTTAAAAGGATCCCATAGCCTCTTCCTCCGGTAATCTCAAAACTCTAGTCAATAGTGTTAGCCAACATTTTAATTCTCTAGAGAAATCAGCTGAGGAGAAGGTCAGGAAAGAATTTTTGGATAAGAGATTCTCAGAGCTGCAAGGGCTAATATCAAATGACAGAAGAGTTATGGGTACTGGGATAAAAAATTTGGAAAATGCCCTTAAAGATGGAGGTGATGTATACAAATTTTGTATATCTTGGTCTAAAACAACAGTGGAGATTGAGAAGAAAATGAAAGAACAGGAGGATAAACTGATAAAACTTTCTCAAAATTTTGATCCACTTACTACATCCATAATAAATCAAGAATGTCAAACGGTTGCAGTTTTGAATGAAATTAAGAAGCTTGAAAAAGAGAAGAAAAACAGAATCAGTAGGTTGAGTGAGCTCAGAGGGATAATTGTCCCTAAGTTAGAGGCCATGCATGAGGCCATAAAAGAAGCTCAAATCATAGCCCAGACCAATGATCCAACAGATCTAAAAAGGGCAGATGCGTTTGCATTCCTGTTGAGCGGTCATATATCAATTTTGGACAGAATGAAGCAAAGTTGGGCTATAGAATTCATTCAATTGAAAACAACTTTTGCAGACATACTTTAGTATATGTAAGTATTCCATATGTATATACTTATGCGGACAAAATTTTAAAAATTTTGGTATGCGGACCCTACCCTTTGCCATTGATGTCAAAGGGGGAGTGAAGAGCAGTGAAAAATAAGGAATCCAACTAAGGGGGAGCTCCGAAAAGTGTATATAAAAATAGAGCATCAACCAAAGGGGAGCATAGTGTAAACACTTAGTCATTTTTCACTAAGTGTTTCCATCAATGCCAAAGGGGGAGATTCTTGGCAAGAGACACTATATGGATTCATGATTGTTGTCATTGATGGCAACAAAGTTCATCTCACACATCCGCAGGACATGGTGTGTCTATACTGGAAGTCATAGTGAAGAATGTTGTGGTCCGGTAAACAAGAACAGAGCATGTGGTGAGGTCCGACAGTCAGGTCTGGATCTCTCAAAGGAAGTATCTTGGTGAAGTGCAGACTTGGGGAAGTCAAGAGGACTACCTTGAGTGATAGATTCCAAGGATTTAGCCTCCGGTGATAGATGAAGAAAAAGATATGAATACTTGAGTATCGAGTTCCTGATTGGCAGTGTGGACAGAGGAAGAACTGACTGGCAAAACATCAGACATTATTTCAGATGTGTTACTGATGTTGGTAAAGGTTATGAAGGCATAAATTATGATTGGCTGACATGATTGATGACTTCTACAAGTATATCCTTGATCTGCATTACTTGGTAAGCAACGATTCAGCTGATAGATCAGAGTTTGTGGAAAATATTAACTATTCCGGGTGCCGACTAGAAAGGTGATGAAATCACTTGTGCAGATATATATACTAGATGAATTTAGTTATGAGCTGTGTCGAAGTTGTTTGTGATGTGCGAAGAAAAGTAGTAGAGCCGAATAAAAGCAGAAAGGAAGGTCTAGTATGTGAAAGGAGAGCAGCACAAAAGAAGAGGAAAGATGAAGTGCAGCAGATCAGTGTACAGAGCCTAACCGGAACTGAACTCCAGCATATGTTGATGCTTCTTATCAGTTCAAGTATTGTATTACACTCTTTATAAATTGTAGACAGTGTGTCTCTAGTAGGCAGTGTGCCTCTTGTGAGCAGTGTGCTCAGGTAGTGAGCCCTAATTGGCAAGTGTCATTTTGTATTTCCATTCTTCTAATAGAGAATACAATCTTGGGTTAATCACCCCGTGGTTTTTTCCCTTAACAGGGTTTCCACGTCAAAAATATTGTGTCATGTGTATTTCCATTTCATGGTTATGTTTGCTTAATTGAATTAATGTTGCTTTGATTATTAAGAAAGTTTAATAATTAGGATAACTAATTCACCCCCCCTCTCAGTTATCAACACTTATAACACTAATAATTTTAGTTTAACTTCTTATATCTCCATATAGTCTTATCATACCAAAAGAAAACACCCATTGTTAATATTCACAATCAAACTCACCCCCTTTTTCTTAATGCAAGACTTGTTCTCAAAATTATTTCACACAAAGCTTTCTAAAAGAATAACCCACCCCACATCAAGTATTAACCTCTCATACAAAAATATATGTTCTCCCTTTGTAAACTTCAACCAACCAACTCAAAGTAACACCTTTTTTGCATTCTCATTCACTCAGTCATCCCTTTTAGATAACATAACTTTCACATAACAACATAGAAATGCTTAAAATAGAAGATACAAGAAATTTGGAAACCACTTCAAATAAATTGTCAATGCCTTTGAAACTTAGCCACTATTGAACACCTCAAATACTAAGATGGGGGAGTGAATTAGTATTCTTTTAAACCATTCAATCATTAAATATCTAATCCATTTAGTAGATTCAATTGTAGTAAATGAAATAAAACATAAAGCATGTAACAACAACACATAACACATGAACACTGGGATTTTTGCATGGAAAACCCAAAAGGGGAAAAACCACGGTGAGGATTAGCTCACAATATAATATAACTGGTTATAGTATATTTGCATAAGTGCTCACTAAAGGTGGAATCACTATCCAAGTGGACACACTACCCACTAGGAAAAAGATAGAAGAAAGATTGCGGCTCATAGCCTAGATTGAATTGTTATAATTGCATCTAACATATGCATGAGATACAGTTCCAATGAAGCTCAATAAACTATCTTTACACACTTTATTTGATTATGATCTTATAATCTACTTTCCTCTACAATCGCATCACTCTGATCTTCTACTGAACATTCACAATGTAAGTTCGTACCCTAATAACAATATTCGCATACATACATATTTCATCATCACCAAAACATTGAAAAGGATCTAGCATATATATCCACTTCAAGTATAACATCAATGAGGTCAGCCTAATTGAGTGTAACATACAAAATATACAATATATGACTTGTCGGCTCAAAAGCTTCCACACATGCTTTGCACCAAGATCTGATCCTTAAAAAAATTTGAAATAGGTTGGCATGGACCTAAAATAGCTCCCACATAACTCCTCAATTCTTATTTAACTTCCGCATATCTTCACATCTATTAGGTCAGCACCACTGAAGACCTAATACAAAAATCCTTCAATTGCATACCCATATTCAGACATGTGTACCTTGAAACATCATGCGAATTGGAAATCACACTGTATTGACATCTATCAACATCTCATTAAAACTGTAAAGCCAAAAACCAATCCATGGAGAAATGCGGACTCTCTTACTCACATGCACAGTACAAAAAAATGACTATATTCTGCCAGGCCAAACTTCTGTCATTCATAACTTCCAAACCATAGGACAAAATCAGATAAAATTATGGAATTAGATGCTTCTATCAACCAACAACAATATACTATAACCACAGAATAAAGTGTTCATTTGTGGACTAGCGTGGACCCAAAAAGAAGATGCTCTGTAACATTGAATTACTAGAATTGACACTTAGTCAATTTTCATCACAAGCCTCTTTACTAGATCAAACCTTCTTGCAAAATTATCTTTCATAGACATCCTGAAGCATGTTAGAAGCAACCAAAATGGTATGCAATGATCTGCATAGAAGTCTTCATACCAAGATAGCATGTTGACATTAATGACAACACTGCAACACACAGTAGCATATCTTGTGCTTGCCCTACATGCTCATGTTGCCAACAACAACATCAATAATAATCTTCTAATAGCCACTGCCTTTGCATAGATAACAACTATTTCTTTGTAAGACTGGTAAAAACTCAATAAGCCAACCACTGCTCTAAGGATTTATTCAACAATTTCTAATGTTATGCAACACCTTTTGCAGCAATTTTCCATACCATTCTTCAACATTCTAATTTATTAATAGTCGTTCATGCTCACAAGAGATGGGATGTTGTGAACCACCACTCATGAAATATGGGTCAATGAGATTCATTAAAAAATTGTGTGGTTAAATATTGATAAAACACCACCATGTTGATAATGAATGAGCTAAGAAGCTCTATAATGAATGGTCCATAAGGCACACCACTTTCTAAAGGTTTTGCAAATGGGGTATCAAGTTAGGCTGCCTTGACCTTGGAGAAAACTCTACGGTTATGTGCATTTGAGTTGGAGTAGTAGCAGGATGGATAACTTTGAAAGAAGTTACAATGCTTCACCACTGTGAGTAGATCACCTAGATGCAATGAGTGCTAAGTAGACATTTCATACTCTTCAAACATGAGTTCTTGTTAATCACCACTCATGAAATATGGTTCAATAAGATTTACTCAAAAAACACATAGTTGAATCCTAATAAAACATCACATAACATATTTTGAATGTTGGATTATAGATGGTTTTGTTAACTCAACTTCACCCTTAACATGGTGAGAGTTTAGGGAAACTATAAATATAATTTCTAATTTTTTTATTGAGACATTTGACTTGAGCAAAATATTTATCATCTCTTCCATATTGACAACCTTCAATGCACCATGTTGTTGAATACTTGTA
Organism: Cunninghamia lanceolata; assembly: GCA_027924645.1. Lineage (NCBI taxonomy): Eukaryota > Viridiplantae > Streptophyta > Pinopsida > Cupressales > Cupressaceae > Cunninghamia > Cunninghamia lanceolata. The sequence continues at coordinate 37,172,821 of BSBN01000391.1, read as the reverse complement.
ATCACACTACTCTTTTATGATGGAACTACACTCGCTTATATTCCCCATCTACACAAACCTCATCTTTATAATGTCTTATATGTCATGGGAATTCATTCTAACATATATTGTGATCATTCAACTTGTGTTCCTACCCTCCTTGTTTTCTTTAACTTCCTGATGGATGCAAACATTGTTTTCTTTCCCCACCTAGTAGCTATTGATTTTGGAGTTGTTAGGGCTCACAAAATTCCTCCTTGGCTACATCACCACCATTTACATAGACAAACTAGGCTGTATTATTATTTTATTTTATTAGCTATTTGTTTTACATCTATCACCACTATGGCACTTTATAGTATGTGCCAAAAAAAAAATGAATTGCATGAAATTTTTATCAAAGGGTTTGAACTACTCTCATTCATTATTTAAATTGTCATTATTATTTTTATAGCTATATTTTCTTGTGATAAAGACAACAAAACAATTAACAATTCATTAAGGTCTAGGCTAGTGGATAAAAAGTAGTTTTTTGTCGATAGTGATATGTGTATAGTGACAACCAAGAAGAGTTTTGCAAGACATTTTGAATTTAATTATCATTAGCCATGTATATTTTATTAATTAGAGCATGGTGTTGGTGTAATTAATTATTTATTGCACCTTATATTAAGTTTACTTTTGTAATTTAGATTATTTACTTAGGTAAATTAGAAAATAAGAGCACATGTCATCTCCTTGATTGATGGTAATTAGGTGCCACATCTCCCTCATCATGATGAGTTCACTTGACACCATTTCTCCTACAATTGAGTTGGTCCTTTAGTTAACTATTCTCCTCTATGACATTTATCACCTTGACTTGTGCATTCTAGAGCCTATATATTGTAGTCCATTTCCTTTTTCTACATACTTTGAATATAGATAGTGGAATATAATTATTCTTATTTTGTTTTCATTCAATTTATTGTCATTTTATTCTTGGGTAGATTGTTATTTATGAAAAATTATAACATGGTAGTTTAGGTGATTTAACTCAATTGAGGATATTGTCTTATTATCTTAGTCTTCTTTTCACCTAGGGTTTGTAGTCTTCCAAACTGGGTGTTTTCAGATCACTCATTGTAGGAGGCATTTAGGGAAGAAATTGACTATTCCATTGCATTTAGAATAGTCAAATTAACTAGGGTAGGCTTTCATTTTGTCCTCATTAGACACTGTGAAGTCAACCTAAAGTAGATTTTCCTATAGAGTTTGAATTGTAGGCAACTCAATTCTTGGAGAACTCTAGCACAAAAAGGACCTCACTGTTGAGTCCCAAGTGGCTAAAAACCTATGGGTCCATATAGCATTTGTCCAATTTGGACAAAGTAGCAAAAAAGATTTTTTTTTGTATAGGGACATTGTATGACCTCCCTACACAGTACTATGTAGGTATTAAAAAATATATTTAAATTTTTGTTTGTTTTATTCTTTTTATTAAAAAATGATAAAACATATAAAACAAACTTTAAAAACATAAAAGAAATTATTTTTTAACTTTTTTTTAAAAAGTGCATAGCACTAAGTCAAGGGGTAGGGAACCTCATACCCTACTAGACTAGGGTACCACCCCTACAATGAGTAGGGGTGTAGGCCCCCACACCCTACTAGCCCTCAATACATTGTTGACTACCAAATTTTGGCAACCACCAATGCCACCTTTGCAACAAACCTTAGCCAAATACAACCACTTCCCAACATAATGGCCCAAATTTCCACCCACTACCAACCAACCACCTACCCTCTACCAGTCCATCACCCGATAAATGCACAACTAGCACCACCACTTGGTCACCCACTGGCCACTATTTTACTACTTGACCACCACCTCCACTAGTGGTACCTTTGCTATACCACCCACGAGCCACTCACCTACCACCACCAACATACACCTCCCCTTCAATGCAATTTTAACTTTAAGAGGCAAACTTTGGGAAGCCTTTTTATGGCTATACAAAATCCTTTTTGCAAGATTTTTTTTTAAATAGGGAAAAATGTTATGCTCTTTGCAATGATGTAACTGATCTTTATTTGTGATGCCTTGTTTTTTCAAAAAAACAAGTTTTCTCAAAGTTTTTACTACATAGTTTCTATTTTTAGACTTTTGGAGGGCCATAATTTGCACAAAATGTGGGCTTCTTTTTGGTTCCAATTTTTGAAAGTGCATTTTTTTATGTACTTCGCAGTGGTGCTATTCATTTTCTCTCATTCTATTATAGAGCTATACTTTCAATATTTTGTCTTTTTCTTAGACTCTTTGAAAACTTGGAAAACATAATAAGTATTGTAAAGTCGCTAATTTATAACTTATTAAGGGTGTCAAAACTGATCAATTTGGGGGGGGTTGTTAATGCACACACACTCAACTTATAAGGTGTCATTTCATTTGCTAGTCTTGGGGGCTTAACACGGGCATTTTTAAACATAAACTCACATAAAGTTTTGCTAATGGGGTAATTGATCTAAGTCACTAATGATTATAATAAATTATCCCTCTGGCATTACCTTGGAAAAAGAAAACTACAAGTCCTGGTGAGATGGCATCCTGAAGCATTGTCAATGGATTCATCTCTTACCACATCCATGTGGGCTTATTTCCATACTAGGTAATCAATCGTAGAAATCTATATGGAGAAATAAGAATGATCATGGCCTAGGATTAATTGATCTTGGTGACCACACATTGTGGGCTTTGTCACACTTTGAGTGCCTTCACACTCTTTGGACCATACTATAGGAAATTTATGGAGTCCTAATGGACATACTTCTCCTTGGTGATTATGAGGATCCTTTGAATGATGATGATATTGAAGAGGAACTTGCTTATTGGGAAAGTCTCAAACATTTTGATGACATAAGGATCTCTCATATTGCTTCTCCTCCTATACTTCCAACATTGACAACTTTTCTACCACCTTCCATGAAAGGAAGAAAAGGTACAAAATATGCTTCCTATACTAATCTATGAGAGAAGATATGTCAAAAAATTAAACTAATCACATAGTTATAAGGAAATAAACACAAAACCAGTATACCATAGCACAATGACTTACATGGGGAAAACCCTTTCAAGAGAAAAACTTAGAGCACAAAGAAACTCAATATATTATTTAATAATTAAAGGTTAGAATACACTTGCAAAGTCTAAGCCTTTATAGGAGTATCACCGACTAGAGATTTGGATTAATTTTGGCAGCATAACAATACTACAAAATTCATTATCAAAATCTCCATCTCAAGAATGCAATAAATAGGAGACACAATACATGAAACTGTCAAATAGTAATTAGGAAACCATGAGCTAAAACCACTCAAAATGTGGTGCCCAAATCTCTCGTTAGAAATCCAACACCCAAATCCTAAGATGAGTCTACAGGTTAAAAATTGCATATTCCTTCCACCTATCATAGGTTCATCACAATCTACTCACCAACCTGGATGCTCCATTATCTCTATTCAAAGATGCCTTATGATATGTCATAACATGCATCATAATTTGGTCAACAAGTGTAACTCCATCTTACAACTCTTTATGTGTCATATATGTTTTTACATTTCTAATGTGGGAGGCCCAACTTTTGAAAGGCCATAACTTTTGATTGAGGAGGCTATTTGGGATCATTTTTTAAAAAATTGTAGAGCTCAAAGAGATCTACATATTGATTATTAGGGAACCAATGTTGAACAACCTGAAATATTTATTTTGACAAAAAAATGACCTCTATAGCTTAGAAATTGAGTTTTACTATTGCTCAGAAGTTGTATTTTTGCATTCTAAACATTAGGAGCAAGGTTGAAACACCATTCCTAACATTCTCCTACTTTTCAAATACCTCACAATATTAAAGGGATCACCAACACCATCAACTAATTGCTAGGGGTTGAGAGACCCATAGACCCATATCACCACCTTAACTTTTATGTGCTCATATGCTTTGTCAATGAATCTCCAACATTATGAAAGGTGTCAAATTTCTCCAACATCACCCTTCGATCCTCTACCATGTCACAAAAAAATGTTACTAGACATTAATATGCTTCATCCTCACATGAAAGGTTGAGTTCTTTGCTAGACATATGACACTTCGACTATCACATAGAACTATAATATCTCTTAGAGTTAACCCCACATCTAAACACAAATGTTTAAGCCAAATGGTTTCCTTACAAGCATGAGTAGCTACCATGTACTTTACTTTCATAGTGGATAAAGTGACCACAACCTACTACTTCCTCATCCAATTCATTGCACCACCAAACATAGTGAAAACATATCCACTAGTGGATCTCCTACTATCAACATCCCTAGCCCAATATAAATCCATAAATCCATGAATGTCACTAAATATCATTCCCCTCTGGAATTACCATGATAACAAATGGAGTACTCAAAGGTACTCCACAAATATCTAAAGACCCTTTTTACTACATGCTAATGTACTCATCTAGGATTAGCCATGAATCAATTGAAGACTACCATTTCTTGGGCAATGCCAAGTTGAGTATAGAACATAACATACATGAAGCTCCCAACAACACTAGCTAAACTACTTAGACCATATCCTCCATCTCACTAGGAGAAGTCAAACACTACTCTACTAGTAACTTGTTCCCCACTAAAATAGGAACACACAATGGTGTATAAGCTGTCATGTTGAACCTCTCTAACACTAAGTTCACACACTTGCCTAGCGCAACCAAAATTTTCTATTTTCTCTCTTCTAATCTCCATACCCAAGATGAACCTGGTAGCCCCTAAGTCTTTCATCTTAAGCTATGCTAAAAGCTGAGACTTCAATTCACAAATCATGTTTTTATCCTTACCAAAAAATAACATATCATTAACATATAATGTGATAAAAAGGAAACAATCATTGTATATCTTATAAGAGATGTAATGATCTAATTTGGATCTCAAACACCCCAATCCCAACTTAAATTAATTAAACTTTTGGTACCAAATCCTAGGTGACTGTTTAAGACAATACAAGATGTCTTCAACTTACAAGATAAATTTTCATTACCTCTTTCAATGTAGTGCTTTGGTTGTATCATGTAAATTTCTTCCAAATCACCATGAATGAAATTCATCTTTACATTCAACTACTCAACCTCAAGATCAAAAGTTGTTGTAATCAATAATAAGAACCGAACGGATGTCAACTTAGAAACTAGAGAGAAAATATCACCATAATCAATTACCGCAATCTAGGAATGTCCCTTTACAACCATTCTCACCTTGTACTTATCAGCATTTCCATTTGAACTGATCTATCTTTTGAACACCCATTTGCATCCAATGAGTTTCCTTCCATTAGACAAGGGTACTATGTCCCATGTGTCATTTTTCTTTAATGCAACCATCTCCTCATCCATAGCCATTTTTCAAGACTCTGCATCATCCGTACCCTTATCCTCCTTAATAGTCCTAGGCTCATTAATGTTAGTAATCAAAGAAAATATACATCTCCAATCAAGAGGAGTATACATGTCTAGTTGTTGTTTTTGTCGAGTGGACCTCCTTAATGACTAAGGTGGAGGTTCTATATTTTCTTAAAAACTCTCTAAACTACCTAATCTCTCCTCTTATTTAGGTCCTTCATGGGATTTTGGTTCAACCTTCTCAATCTTTATGGGTATTTGAACCACATATTTCTTTTCATCCTTCTCTAGCCACAATATTGTGGAAGAATTTTTAACTTCTCTAAAGATAACACTTCTTCTATACAAAACATTTTCATCCATAGGATGCCAAATCTTGTACCCTTTCACACCAATGCCACAACCAATAAAGATACATTTTATATCCTTGTTCTCCAATTTATATTACTTCTCCCTATGCATGTAACATGCCTTCTCATATTACTTGGAATTACTCATGCAATTTACTAAGAAAGTAAAAACAAACATGATAAACATGAGTGAATTTTTTTAAAACATATTATTTGCATAATCACAAATAAATAAAAACATATCTTTTCTAAATATTTTCAACCTTGAAATTACAACATATTCAAAGATAGAATCATAGTGAAATCATTTCACTTTACATTTACAATACATAATTTGCACTTGGCAATCAATATAATTTTTCATCATAAGTAATGAATGTTGCATCTAGAATCTTGATATCTATCACTCAAGTCCTGGTGAGTCTTTTTCTTCAAAGGGAGAGCATCATCTGAGTGCTTTACATCCAACCACAAATTGGCTATCCCCCACTAACCTTCCTTCCTCGAAGTGGACCTACCCTTCATGAAGTATAGAAATATGGAACCAACAAGTTTTTCCATCTGAGTCCTAGTGATGTGTCCTACGTAACACATTTGACCATACAACCCTAGACTATCAAGTCTAGCTAAGTATGATCATCCTGATGAGTTATGTCATCTGGACACTTGTGTTCAACCAACTAATACATGTAGAGACAAATGCATCACTTTGGCCAAAGTTTCTATATAAATAAACATTTGCAATAAATGTAGTTGTATGTTCACACACCTCTAACTCGACTTGGGGACTATCTCATCCTATAGTGTGGCTTGTTAAGCTAAATACACTAGACTTATAATTTCTAGACTATACTTTATTCCTAGTCAATCTAACTTAGAATTTAACCTTGTACTCTAGATTATCCATTTATACAATGTATAAGTTGAGAAGATTTAACTCTTCAATGAGTTCTTAGTTGCATTCTTGCAACCTTAAGAGTCTATGACTTCCTATCATGCTACTCAAAACTCAAGATTTAAGCATTCTATGAACTATAAGTCTTGTTTCGACTCTAACAAGAAAACATTAAATTTCATCAAAGAGCTTCTCATACTCTTAATAATAACATCTTATTTTGTGGTTTCTCAAGCTTATCTGTCGAACATACAATACAATAGAATAATATAGTGTCATAATCAGACTTAAGAGATTCTAAGATCTCTAAACTCATCTAAGTTGATTCTAGGGTTTAAATTCCTCTAACCCAATATGTCGAAATGGTTAAAACTAACAATGTCCAAATAATAGATTATAAAAATATCCACTGGTGTACTCTTGACCTCTTGAACATTGTAATATTTACATATCATGTATCATGAATAAACATCTCATTCGAGATTTATCCTCTTCATAAAAATACTATCATCTTCCTAATTATACCCTAAACTTATTCAATCTTTCTCTTTGATAAGTTTAAGTCTACATTAGTATTATTGACCTAATGGTCTTCTTGAATCCTCTAACTCAAAATAAGGAATTGATTTGTTTCCACAAATTTCTTCTTTAGAAAAGACTGATAATACTTATCATAGATTTAAAACTAAAGAGATATTATAACACTATCCTTATGTGATTCCAAAGATGTCATTATCTTCTAGATATCTCAGAATAAAAGAATAACTTATCACAGAATAATCTATTTGCAATTAATAGAACTATACATGCGAGTCTTCAAGATATATATATATATATATATATATATATATATATATATACATATATATATATATATATATATGTCATCTAACTCTTAGTGACTCCAATCTTAGAATACAGAAAACTCAAATGATCTCATTTCTAATTTTATGGATATGGCATTAGATTGAGTTGGTCTAAATGATGGCTACTCCATTATACCACGGTCTTACATTGGCTTTAATTTGACCTTATAATAGAAACCTAAGTGTAAAAATGGTTAGACCCTATATAGAGTTTCTAAAGACTATCGACCTGGCTAAGTATTTAACCAAACTTGGTATATTTTTCACCAGATAACCTTAGCCTTTTGGTCTATATGTGTTCTACTCAACAAACACAACATACTATAATCTTATTGGCCTTTCAGCCTACATAGAAAGATTACCAAAATATCTTATGCTACTAGTATTTACACAAAGACATGATCTAAGCTTCTCAACTTAAGCACATGACTATTTCTTTATCATGTGAACTTAATAATAATCATAAACTGACGATCATAAAACATAGGTAACTCTTGGTAACCTGACCATAGTTACTCAGAGATTCTTTAAGCATATTAGTCTTGGATAGACGTAGCAATATGCTAAGCATTGCAACTTAAATATACTCAGTATAGATTAAGCACGTCATCTTTGGATAAGCACAGTGATATACTAATCATGATAGCACACAAAAAGATGTTTAAACATGATGGATCAGATATGCACATAAGTATGTTAAGCACGTAAACTCTTAGGAATATATAGAAGTATTATAAGCATGTCGGCTTTAGGAATACACAGCAATATAATAACACATTGGCTCTATGTATACACAGCAATATAATGAGCATGTCAGTTCTATGTACACATAGCAATAGTGATCTTAAGCTTTATAAAAACATAGTAATATTCCTAGATGTAAATAGTGCCAGAAAATAACACTAATAAATTAGAATATTCAGCCTCTTAGTTACACATTGACAATGCCAAAAACACAAAAAGGATTTTACAAACTTAAATAATGTTTACATAAAATAGGAAAGAACTTGAGAGATCAAAGAAATGAGTAGTTGATCCTTCTATAATCTCTCTCACTTTCTTTCCTCGATGAGCTAGACTAAGCTCTCCTCTCATGTCATCTCTACACACAAGGCTTAACACACAAAGATCTTTTAATTTCCCTTCCACATAACTGTCGAGAGAATCATCCCCCCATGATAAAAAGAATTTTCCTCTATTGATCACCTTCTCCACTCCTAAAATGATGCCTCCATGATTTCCACAAAGGCACCCTAATAAATGGAAGTTATGGTCATAAAGACCACTTCCCATTATCACTCATAAAGCACATCTACTTCTCTAAAATAGGTAGAGAATTAAAGGGGGATCAAACAACCTCATAATTAAATATAGAATCATTTCCCACTTTCATAGAAAAGATTGTCGACCACCTCACTAGGCCTTCTCCTTAAACTATATATATATATATATATATATATATATATATTAAGTGGTGTTGTGCATGCATGTAGATTTATTTAGGTTGCATTATAGTTGTCATGAACTCAAAGAAGTATTGAGTCAGTTATTTGTCAAAAACCTTGATGACTAGTGCACACATTGGTGGACTATAATATTTCAACATATAAAGAATCAAGAGAATGTTGTAGTGAAACTCCATGCCATGTTCCCATGCCTATTGTGCATTCAAAATCATATCATTAGTAATGAATTTGCAGTAGTCATAGAAGAGGTTAATTATTCTAATTCGATGATTTCTTTTAAATCATCCATTGTAGTAACTTAACCATTCTCTAATGTTTTTTGCGAGATAGATAGGGGAGATAATCTTGACCCTATTCTTGTATCCTTGCGAATGTTAGTAACAACGTAAGTAAGAAGAGGATGATTTTTACTTTACTTTGTGGTTATGTTATATATATAAACAACGTAAGTAAGAAGAGGATGTTTTTTACTTTACTTTGTGGTTATGTTATATATATATATATACCCTATTCTTGTATCCTTGCGAATGTTAGTAACAACGTAAGTAAGAAGAGGATGCTTTTTACTTTACTTTGTGGTTATGTTATATATATATATATATATATATATATATATATATATATATATATATATATATATATATATATATATATATATATATAACATAACCACAAAGTAAAGTAAAAAGCATCCTCTTCTTACTTACGTTGTTACTAACATTCGCAAGGATACAAGAATAGGGTATATATATATATAACATAACCACAAAGTAAAGTAAAAAGCATCCTCTTCTTACTTACGTTGTTACTAACATTCGCAAGGATACAAGAATAGGGTCAAGATTATCTCCCCTATCTATCTCGCAAAAAACATTAGAGAATGGTTAAGTTACTACAACGGATGATTTAAAAGAAATCATCAAATTAGAATAATTAACCTCTTCTATGACTACTACAAATTCATTACTAATGATATGATTTTGAATGCACAATAGGCATGGGAACATGGCATGGAGTTTCACTACACCATTCTCTTTATTCTTTATATGTTGAAATATTACAGTCCACCAATGTGTGCGCTAGTCATCAAGGTTTTTGACAAATAAATGACTCAATACTTCTTTGAGTTCATGACAACTATAATGCAACCCAAATAAATCTACATGCATGCACAACACCACTTAATATATTAATAAAATTTGACAATTTACAATTTAAAGAGACCCCCCTACGCTAAATCAATGTCTTTAATCATGTGCAAGTCAAATTGCATGATGTAATCATAGATAGAGAGTCTAATGAAATCCAATCAATACATGTAACATAGATATCAATGGAGTAAACTTATACTATAACATTAGCTTAATTCTTTAGAAAAGAATCAATTATAATAAAACTAGATGGTGCATAATTGTTGGCAATGCGTTGTATACTTTTTGTGTTGTATTCATGCAAATTGTAAAACTATTTTTAATGTGCCTATTAATATTCACCAATGCATTAGGGTTAAGTAAGAGCTTTATTATTGTAAAATATCATGTATTATGTGTTTTCTTTCTCTTTAATTTTGTTATTGTTTTCATTTTTGTATGTACCATTTCCATTGCAAAATTTTATTGCACTTCTTTATCCTACATATGGTATTAAAGATTTTTTAGTTTTGTTTGAAAGGTTATGGTTTCTTTTGTCTATTGTAAACTTTCTCTTGAGTGGAAGTTGTACATGTGAGAGTATTGTTGGAATTAGGTTAGACAACTGAGGGGGGGGTGAATCAGTTGTCCCACAATTCTAACATTTTCTTATTTTGATCTTCTTTCTCAACTTACAAACAGATTAATGATGTAAACATTAAAGCATGAATCAATAACGCATGAGCATACACAAAATGAACACACATAACACTAGAATTTTTATGTGGAAACTTGGTTAAGGGAAAACCACAGTGGGGGTTAACCAACAAAATTTGTACCCTATTAAAAGTACTTAAAAGAAATGGGAAGGCACTTGCCTTCGGGCTTACTACTCAAAGAGGCTCACTACCTATAGGAGGCTCACTGATTTTATGTTTAACATAGAAAGAATGAACTAAGAAATAGCATCATCTTCATGCCTGGTTCAATCCCATTGAAATCTCACAAAACTTCTGCTCTGCCCCCAAACACTTCTTCACTATCTCTTCATCCTTTGCTGCTCCTATTTTTTTGCTCCTCTTTTTTACTCTACCTCTGTACCTTTCTTAGGATTTTATCATTTTTGCACAGACATCTTTTCACAACTCAATCACAAGTATTTATATGCTTCATCAACCTTGTAATTAATCATCAAGGTTGGCACTACAAACATCTGACTTAATTCGAATCATTATACTGTCAGCCAAACATAAATGAGACTTGAATCTTCCTCAACCAACACACCATGCTTCATAGAAATTCTCTTAGATCATCCACAACATGCACAAAGCATCCGGTTGGCCAAACTAGAATGAACAACAACACTCAAGAAGAAATCTTCAATCACGAGCTCAATTCTCAATGTAGACCATCAACATAGTAGGCACATGATCCAAAGACCACTACAAGCACAATGAAATCATTAGAAACAACCGCACCACTTCAAATCACCAAAATCACTTGCATCTTCATACCAGAACTCAAGAACATTGATTGCCATGACTGTCACACTAGAAAGGTTGCTTGCGGACCTCCAAACCATGAACCACTTGAGTTGAGGATACACATCAATATCCCAAACATGCTTCTAGAACAGCAAACTGTAATAATTCAATGCGGAGCAATCCGGACCAACTAACTGTCACTTTGTTTCCTCTGAACAACTGAAAAACTCAGTTCTACTTAGAGGGCCATAACTTCACCAATACTTTCTGTGAACCTCTCAAATCTTGACTGGAGCAACTACAGAAAATCCTTGACAAACCCTTTAATCCATAGACTTTGATCTTCATCTTACTGGGAATGTAGATCAATCTACTGTCTTCATTGTTTCTGACAATGAGATATATGACTCACTTTCTTCTTCAAGTGAGGCTAATTTTCTCAATATCCTCAACATTCCAATCTTCTAAACATGCAATAGATTAGGATACAGTTGACACCAATGGCAACAAGAATATGTTGACATCAATGACAACACTGATTAGGGACATATTTGCAACAATCTCCCCCTTTGTCATTGATGGCAACATATGATGTGAAAAACTAATTCAACCATCAAGACAAGAACTTCTCCTCCTTTCTCTTAAAACACCTGTAACCATTTTTCTTTACAGCTCTCCCTTTCACCAGCAATTATTTACTTCCAAGTTTTTCACATGACTTCTTTCCCCCTTTGACATCAATGGCAAAGGGCACATATTTACAATCATCTCTCCTTTTCCTTGTTCTTTAGATCAAATTAGACTGAATTGACTACTCCCCCTAAGTAGTAGCCCCTCAACATCAATCTAGATCACAAGATATGATTGTGGATTCCACCCGATTGATGCACCCTAGTGCATCTTAGTTCTGATCGGGAGGGGTAATAACCCCTAGCTTCCCTCTGAGATACTCAAAAGTATCCTTAGGCAGAGGCTTAGTGAAAATATCTGCAATCTAATCCTTTGAAGAAACAAACTCTATTTTTACTTCATTCTCATTTACTTTCTCTCTCAAGAAGTGAAACTTGATGGATATGTGCTTTATCTTTGAATACAACACTAGATTCTTTGAGATGTTTATTGCACTTGAATTATCACAGAAGATTGTAATAGGCTCTCCAAACACAATTCTTATATCCTTCAACATCTACTTTATCCACAAGACTTGAGTACAATTACTTGTTGTTGCTATATACTATGCCTCTGCAGTAAACAGAGATATTGCCTCTTTCTTTTTTCTCAACCAAGAAACCAATCTCTTTCCCAAGAAGAATGCACCACCACTAATACTTTTCCTATCATCCCCATCTCCTACCCAATCAGCATCTATATATGCATGAAGAGTGAAGTCATCATCCTTAGGATACCATAGGCCATAATCAGATGTCCCCTTTAGATATCTGAAAATTATTTTGACTGCTACAACATGAGATTCTCTTAGATCAGCTTGAAATCTAGAAACAAGACCAACTGCATTCATAATATCAGGTCTAGTTTGAGTCAGATAAAGCAGTCCTCCAATCATTGATCTATACCTTTTCTGATCTGCCTTGGGGGAATCATCATTTTAACTCAACTTACATTCGGTCACCATAGGAGTACTTACTAGTTTTGAATCCTCCATTCCAAACTTTTTCAATAGTTATCTCACATACTTAGACTGGGATATGAAGATACCTTTGTCTAATTGAGTGATTTGCAGTCCTAAGAAGAAATTCATTTCACTAAACATGGACATCTCAAATTCATTTTCCATCTAATCAGCAAATTTCTTACACATGCTCCCATTTCCACCAAAGATGATATCATCAACAAATACCTCAACAATCAAGATGTGCTCATGATCAATTTTGAAATAAAGATTACTATCAGTTGTGCCTTTGCTAAATCCTAGCTTAAGCAGATACTTATCTAATCTTGCATACCAAACTCTTGGGGATTTTTTAAGTCCATACAACTTGCTTTCCTCAATCTGCAGACCATATCTTCTTTATCAAACAACTAAAATCCTTCCGGTTGCTCAATGTAAACTTATTCTTCTAGATCTCCATTTAGGAATGTTGACTTGACATCCATCTGGTAAACTTTAAAATCTTTGAAAGTAGCAAAGGCAAGAAATAATCTGACTACTTCTACTCTTGCCACCGGAGCAAAAGTTTCTTCAAAATCAATTCCTTCTACCTGAGAATATCTTTTGCACACCAATCTCACTTTGTTTCTCACAACTTCACCATCTTCATTTAGTTTATTCCGGAAGACCCATTTAGTTCCAATCACATTTTTGTCTTCAGGTCTAGGAACAAGATCCCAAGTGTGATTCTTTTCAATTTGCATTAATTCTTCTTCCATTACTTTTATCCAATTTTCATCATAGCAAGCTTCACTTACTGTTTTTGGTTCAATCTTTGAAATTAAACAAATCTCCTCTTCTTCAACAATTCTTCTTCTAGTTCAAACACCTTTATTTCTATCTCCTATGATTTGATCTTCAAAATGATTTAGCCTTACATGCCTAGGAGTTTTGGGATTTACTTGAACTTCTGATTCTTGAACTTGTTCCTCATCATCTGCACTAGCTTCTTAAATTTCTAGATTTTTTGGAGCAGTCTGAGTCTAAACTTGTTTTCCATTATTTGGACTCTCATCATCTGATTCATATCCACTAAACCTGGAAGGTCCTTTGCTTTCATCATCCTTGACATTAGCACTTTCAATAATCTTTTTCAATCTCTTGTTAAAGCACCGGTATGCCTTGCTTTGAATAGAGTAACCCAAAAACATTCCTTCATCACTTCTTACATCAAACTTTCCTAGATCCTCATCTCTTTTCATATAGCATTTACTGCCAAAAACTTTGAAATATTTCACTATAGGAGGATGACCAAACCATAGTTCATAAGGTGTCTTACCATAATTGCCTTTGATCTACACCTGGTTAAGAGTATAGACAACAATACTCACAACTTCTCTCCAATAGACTTGTGGAACATTTGCTTCCATCATCATGGCCCTAACAACTTCTTGAATGGTCCGGTTCTTTCTTTCCACAACTCTATTCTGCTGAGGAGTCCTAGGATCAGATAACTATCTTTTAATTCCATGCTTTTCATAGAAAGTATCAAACTCACCAGAGATAAACTCTCCACCTCTGTCAGATCTCAGACACTTTATCTTCACACCAATCTCATTCTCCACCATAACCTTGAACACCTTGAATTTGTCAAGAGCTTCTGATTTTTCTTTCAAGAAGGTTACCCACATCATTTGGGAGTAATCATCAATCAGCAATATAAAATATGTCTCCTTGCACACTCCTAATTCTAGTAGAACCACATAGATCAATATGCACAAGTTCCAACAATCCACTTGAATTTTGTTCTTTGCTCTTGAATGTAGTTATGCTCTGTTTACCCAAATGACATTCTCTACACATGCTATTAGCAGGTTTCACAAGTTTTGGAAGATCTCTTACAGCCTAAGTAGAACTTATCTTGACAATGTTGTCAAAGTTCACATGACACATTCTCCTATGCCATAACCAACTCTGATCAATCTGAGCAATCAAGCAACTCTTACCAGAACTACTTAAATGAAAGATGTTACCTCTAGTCTAAGTACCAGATGCAATTTTAGTTCTAGAACTTTCAAAGATTCTACATTTTCCATCCTTGAATCAGAGATCATAACCCTTGTCGACCAACTGTCCAACACTAAGAAGATTATGCTTCAATTCTTCCACATATAGAACATCATTAGTGTTATTCTTACCATTAAAAGAGATGGATCCTTTGCCACAGATTCTACCAGCTGAGTTGTCTCCAAACTTCACAATTCTACCTTCATATCTTTCAAAGCTTACAAACTTACTTTTATCACCAGTCATATGATGAGAACATCCACTGTCAATCACCCATTCATCCTTTTCTTCAATCTGAGTAGCTAAAGCACTTTCCACATTCACACAACTAGTAGATTCAGGAGACACCGGATCTTCTTCCTTGATAGCAATGAACTCCCAGTCATTTTTAGAGGCACTTCCTTTATTAGATTCATCATCTATGACTCCTTCAGCTTCTTGGACATAGTAACATTTCTTTTGGCCCCTAGGTCTGTTAGGGTTTTGTTTTGAAACCCTCTCCGGACATGTTGAAGCAAAATGACCATTCTTATTGCAAGCAAAACATTTGAAAGGCAACAATCCTTCATACTTATCGGATCCTCTTGGTAATCTTTTGGCAATAAGGGCTTCAAGTTGTTCTAGCCCATATTCATCTTCTTCAAGTCCCTTTCTTGCCTTTTCATATCTGGTTGATCTTCTTGAAGAGATTTCACCTAGATCAAATCTTTGTTTTCCAAAAACACTGGCCTTGAATGCAAATTCTGATTTGGGAAGAGAATCACCAAGATCACCTAATTCAAATGCTAAAATCTTTCCAACCAATTGACCTCTTGTAACTTTTGTGATTGTCCTGATCTCCTCAATAGTAGCAACCTTATGTTTGTCTAAATCAGGTAAGGATATGAGCACTTTTGTAACAATCTCTGATTCTTCCAATTTTCCACCAGCACACCTGATACCACACACAAGTTCATTAACCTTCGGCATGTAGGAAATGATGTTTTCATCTTCACTCATCCTTAAACTTTCATATCTACCTCTCAGACTTTGTAACTTAGCACATTTGACATATTCATCACCTTCATGTAGATTTTCCATTTTCTTCCAAAATTCATGAGTAGTTTTTAGTTCCACAATATTCATCATTTCTGTATTAGTCAGGGCACTCAACAAAGCTTCTTTAGCCTGAATATTGTTTTCAGCATCTCTAATTTGATCTAGAGTTGTAGGACCATTCTATGAAGGCTTATACTCATTGTTTGTTATCGACCAATATTGATCACCTGTGCATTGCAAGTGACACTTCATCCAACTTTTCCAAAGATAGTAATTCAATCCATCAAATCTCATATTGTCCTTTTTGTATGTCGTCATCCTGGATCTCCTCAAGTGGTCAAGCTTCTTTTAGAGGAACTAGCTCTAATACCAATTGTTGGAATTAGGTTGGACAACTGAGAGGGGGGGTGAATCAGTTGTCCCACAATATTAACCTTTTCTGATTTTGATCTTCTTTCTCAACTTACAAATAGATTAATTATGTAAACATTAAAGCATGAATCAACAATGCATGAACAAAAATAAAATGAACACACATAACACCAGAATTTTTACATGGAAACCTAGTTAAGGGAAAACCACGGTGGGGGTTAACCCACAAAATTTGTACCCTCTTAAAAGTACTTAAAAGAAATGGGAAGGAACTTGCCTTTAGGCTCACTACCCAGAGCTCACTGCTCAAAGAGGCTCACTACCTATAGGAGGCTCATTGTCTATAAGATTTTATGTTTAACAAAGAAAGAATGAACTAAGAAATAACATCATCTTCATGCTTGGTTCAGTCCCATTAAAAGCTCACAAAACTTCTACTCTGTCCCAAACACTTCTTCACTATCTCTTCATCCTTTACTGCTCTTGTTCTTCTACTCCTCCTCTTTTTTGCTCTGCCTCTCTACCTTTCTTAGGATTTTATCATTTTTGCACACATAGCTTTTTACCATTCAATCACAAGTATTTATATGCTTCATCAACCTTGGAATTAATCAAGGTCGGCACTACACACATCTGACTTAATGCGAATCATTATACTGTCGGCCAAACATAGCTGAGACTTGAATCTTCCTCAACCAACATGCCAAGCTTCATAGAAGTTCTCTTAGATCATCCGCAACATGCACAAAGCATCTAGTCGGCCAAACTGGAATGAGCAGCAACACTCAAGAAGAAATCTTCAATCACGAGCTTAATTCTCAATGCGGACCATCAACATAGTAGGCACACGATCCAGAGACCACCACAAGCACAATGAAATCATCAGAAACAACCGCACCACTTCAGATCACCAGAATCACTTGCATCTTCATACCAGAACTCAAGAACATTGATTGCCATGATTGTCACACTAGAAAGGTTGCTTGCGGACCTCCAAACCATGAACCACTTGAGTTGAGGATACACATTAATATCCCAAACATGCTTCTAGAACTGTAGATCATAATAATTCAATGCAGAACAATCCAGACCAACTATCTATCACTTTGTTTCCTCTGAACAACTGAAAAACCTAGTTCTACTCAGAGGGCCATAACTTCACCAATACTTTATGTGGACCTCTCAAGTCTTGAATGGAGCAACTACAGACAATCCTCGACAAACCCTTTAATCCGTGGACTTTGATCTTCATCTTACTAGGAATGCAGAGAAATCTACTATCTTCACTATTTCTGACAATGAGATATATGACTCACTTACTTCTTCCGGAGAGGCTAATTTTCTCAATATCCCCAACATTCCAGTCTTCTAAACAGGCAATAGATTAGGATACAGTTGGCACCAATGGCAACAATAATATGTTGACATCAATGACAACACTGATTAGGCACATATTTGCAACAAGTATGTGTGTAAAGTAGGATGATAGGAGGCACAAGGATAGAGATCAAAAAATATAATGGAAAAAGGTTTGAGTTATGGAATCTAAATATGAAAGATCTCCTTGTTGATAGAGATCAGTGGGTTACCATATCAAGAACAAACCTTTGAGTCTAAAGGATGAATATTGGTTATCAATAGAGATAAAATGAGTTCAATTAGACCACATCTCTTAGATTTAGTTTTGTTAAATGTATCGATAGAAGCCACTACTAAAGATCTTTGCAATAAGTTGGGGACTTTGTATTATTCTAAGTCTATCAAAAAAATATTTTCTCCATAAGAAGTTGTATTCACTGAGGAAGAACAATGGTGACTCTATGGAAGAACATTTGAATGCCTTCAATACTATGGTAAGTCAATTACTCTTTGTCAAAATTAAAATGGATGATGAGGAAATGTTTATGTCTTTATTATGTTTTTTAGCTACCTCTTGGGATAATCTAGTTATGGAAATTATTATACTATTTCTAAATTATAAATTGAGGATGTATACTTAGTAGCTTTATTATCATAAGAGATGATGCAAAAATCTATTGAGGATTATTAATCCAAGGATCTGTCCTAGTTGTGAGAGGCCATTCATGAGAGAGAACTAAAAATAATATTATGGGCCAAGAAATTAGGGTAGAAGAAATCAAAATCTTGAGATAAATCCAATGCTCCAAATAAAAGTTAGAAGAAATGCTGGAACTATGGTAAAATAGGGCATTATAAGAGGGAGTGCAAATCTAACAATGTTGAAAAGAGTAAGTCATCTAATGATGCCCCTTCTGTAGAATCAAAGACCTCCATAAAACACTCAAGTGATTTATTCTTGGTTGCTTCATGGGTGAGTGCACCAAGTTAAGGGATAAAAGCACTCACATTCTAAAAATATAAAAAGAGCACATTATAATGCACTCACATTATGGCTTGATAATCTTGAGGCATAATAAACTCATGTTATAATATTCTTGCATTACGCACACTATAACAAGAATGTTATGTATTTAAACCTTATAAATAGAATTAACTCAAGCCTATTATAGTGCACTTGTGTTATTTTTCAAACTTTTCATTCCCATCTATTAGGATTAGAATAGGCTTGTTCATCCAAGCCTGGGGTTGGACACCCATTTTTACTCCCAAAACCATGTTTTACATATTAAGTAGCATTTTTTAACTTCATCTTCCTCAACTTTACTTGTTTTAAAACAAAATTTGATGAAACCACCACCAAAATGTTGATATATTTCTTAGCTTTCTAACCATATTTTTTTTCTCTTTTTTGAAAAATTTAAGATATTTATTTTAATTTACTTTTAATAATGTCTTCATATTTCTTAAATATATATGTATTATTTATTCTTTATATTTTTTGATATGCTTACACAAATATGAAAAAAATATAAGATTATTCTACACTTTATTCTATACACATTCAAAAATAAAAATATGTATTTTTTATTATTTTGGTAAAAGTTATGTGGTGTGCATGCTCAATTATGTAGTTTCTAGGATCCATCCACTTCAAAAAATCATTAAAAAAAAGTCAATGAAAATATACAACTTGTAGTACTAACTCTTAGCTATCATTATACCAATTGGGTTTGAAAAATACTTAACGTGCAACAAAAAAGGGGTGCACATTGGATGCTATGTTATATTTTAGTGATAAAAATAGGAACACTTTTGGGTGCACTTAGTGTTTGACCCTCTTAATCTTAATTGTTTTGTAAATGCCATAATATTTTAGAAACTAGATTCAAAGTACTACAATTCTTGTTCTAATCACATCTTCAATTTTTTAATGTAATAATCTTGAATTATGCATCCAAATTCAAATTTTAGGAAAAAATGTGGCCACTTTTTGTCCCCTATTTATAAACTACTAAAGATTTTTCAAAATAGTCAAGATTAAGAGGGTCAAATGTTGAGAGAACACAAAAGAGTTCATATTTTTATCACTAAAATATAACATAGCATTCATTGTGTCCCCTCCCTCTCCCCACTTGAACCCCCAAGCCTCTTAAATTGTACGTTAAGTATTTTTCAAAACTAATTGGTGGAGACATATCTAAGATTTGATACTACAAATTAATTTTTTTTATTGATTTTTTGTGATTTTTGAAGTGGATACATCTTGAAAACTATGCCACTAAGCTTCTCATCACATAACTTTCCCAAAAATAATTGAAAATGCAATTTTTTAATGTTTATAAAATGAAGCATAGAACAAATCCTATTTAAAAAAATAGATAAACAGATAAAAAAATATGAAGAAAAATAAATACACATATATTTGAGGAATATTAAGACATTAGGAAAAGTAAAACAAAATAAATATATTAATTTATTCAAAATACAAAAAATTATATGGTTAGAAAGCCAAGAAGTAGATCAATGTTTTGGTAGTGGATTCACGTAATTTTGATCTAAAATGTGTAAATTTGATGAGAAGGAATTTCAACATTGGTTTTTTCTTTGTAAACCACATATTTGGGTGCCTAAATTGACAATCCAACCCACAAATTTAAAAAATTTAAATTTGTTCCAACCCTAAAAGAGGGATTTGATTAGTTCAAAAGGTAACTCATATCCATAATAATGTGTACGTGCTCCAAAAGACACATATGAGCCATAAAATGATCATGTAACAACTCATACATGTTTTTTGGAGTTGTATTATGGCTTGTACACACTTTTTGGAGTGCATATGTGTTATGCTTTAAATTTCATGTTTGGCCACTTTTTTGTCCCCCATCTTGGTGCACATACCCATTTAGACACCTTCAAAATAAATGGTTTTTATATTTTTTTATCAAGTATTTAGAGATAAAAAGGATATATAATTAGGTGTTTATTTTCATCCCCAAAACCTCTAGGTTACAAATAATGTTAAAGAAAATGAATTTGCATTCAAACAAGGTTAGTAGAGATGGGACTAAAAGAGTATTGAATGTATTTTATATTACATTTAATATATTAATTATTCATCTATATGTGAAATTGGAATATGAAAGGGAAACAAATGAATGGTTATATTTGGATGACAAATGCATGGAATGCTATGAAGATTTATTTTGTTTAAATAAAAATAACCATTTTGAGCTTCTCTTTCATCAAGAAAATAATTTCCACCATATGAACATGTTTGACTCTCCTCTTCTCTATGATGAGTCTTCCATCCAATATGATGTACAAGAAGTAAGGAAAATATCTAAAGTTATCTTTCATGAATCTTTCCTTTGTGGTACATTTTATGATGATGAGTGTCTATTTAGATAGAGAGAAGTTGGGGTAGAAATAATTGTGCATAGTCATAAAAAAAAATCAAGAAGATTGCTCATTATGAATCTTATTTCTTACAAATTTCAGTAGATAATGAAGACTTCCTAAACCCCTTGAATCAAACATATTTGGATGAAAAAATCAATAAGTTATACATAGATTCATATGACTTCCTTATGAATCTGCATTAAATGTACATCAAGCGAATTCATCAATTTCATCATCATAGATGATCATAAAATATTATACCTAATTAAGTGGCTTCATGTGTTCATTTTCAAGCAATGAAAAAGAAGAGAAAGAAAAAGAATATTCATGGGAGAGGCTCTATTTGGCCTTCAACCTTTGTGGAAAAAACTACCTACGGAGTGTACATTGTGTTCCTAAACACAAGATATTTTGTTATGTATATATAAATGAGCCATCTTGTTATAAAACTCATATTTTGTCACATGATATGTAAGTGACCGTGTTAGGTATATAATTAAGATAGGTGGCTTGTATGATAATCTTATAGTACATTCATTGAATCTAGTCATTAAATTGTTATAATTTTTCATAATAAATAATTCTACCTAGGACCTAGTGCCTATGAGAAATCAAAAAACTAGGAAATGAATAAAGAATTTCTATATTTTAATATTATAAACTTAATTACAAAGAGTAACATACAAATATATAAACCTCTTGGATCCATGAATCAAGGTGATGACATGTCGAAGATGTCATTAGTTAACTCTCAATCATTCCCAATCAAGAGGTGGGTTAATTAAATATAATTAAGATAGAGGTGGCATTGATTTAATAGAGGTGGCACTTGACTACCGTATCTCAAGGGTTTATGAGGTAGTAGTCAGATTTTTGTACCTCAAGTCAAGACCTAAACACATGCCATTATTAACTACCAAGGTGAGACTAAATAAATATTCTTAATTATCTACGTAAACTTATTAAAATGTGTAATATTACATCAACACCCCCATAAGTGCAACTTTGGAGAAAATGAAATGAGAAAAGGATGGGTCTTGGAAACTAGGCCCAATCAAGCACACAAAAAATTCCTTTATAAACAAAGAAAGGGGGAAGAATCATAGGAAAAACTCCCCCTAAAAGAGAACATGAGAAGGACTGAGAAGCCTCCCTAATAGTTGTCTCTAAAAGATTGGGAATATGAACATGAACATGAAGAAGTTGTAAACAATTATCAAAGAACAATCGTGCTATACTACTAGAACCAAGGAACCTCCATTGAAATTAGTATTAAAGATCAAGTGTAAAGAGCCACAAATTTGCATGAGTGATCAAAACACTACTCAAACATTGCACATATGTAGTCAAATATGTAATGGATTTGCATGAGTGATGAAAATAACACTACTCAAACACTGTACAAATATAGTCAAAGATACAGATGACACAAATTTGTATGAGTGAGGAGAACAACACTACTCAAACATTGCATAAATGGTGAATTCACACCAATATATTGCAACAATGGAACAATCTAGTAGTCAAAGATCTCGGTGCCAGTAGTTTCATAAATTTCAATCAATTGAAGAAGGTAGTAGGTGATTTCCATAAATAGGTACACATAAGTGTTATATGGTACATGTTCCATCTCACTAGAATGCATGGGTAACAATTTGTTGCATCTATCTAATGTACAAGAACAAGAACTAGGTATATAGGTCACTCCAAATAAGGCCAAGGAAGCATTAGGGTAAGTACAAATTGTTGGATTAGGTCCAGACAACTAAGAGGGGGGTGAATCAGTTGTCACTCAATTTAAACTTTTCTACTTTTAATCTTCCTTTACAACTTATAATCAAATCAATGAAATAAACATTTCAGCATTAATCAACAACACATGAGCAAAAACATAAATAACACAATTGACACCAAGATTTTTGACGTGGAAAACTGGTTAAGGGAAAAACCACGGTGGGGGTTAACCCACAAAGATTATACTCTGTTAAAAGTATTACAATGGGGAATGCACATGCATTTGAGCTCACTGCCTAGAGATCACTGCTCAAAGAAAGGCTCACTGCCTGTAGGAAGAGAATTACAATAAGTTTGAACTGATATTTAGCATCTATCAATGTTAGAGTTCAGTTCTGGTTAAGCATAGAAAACTGACTTGACACACTTCATCCTTACTCTGCTCCTCTTACTGCTTTGCTAACATCTAAACTTTTTATCTCTACTATTTTTCACAATTACACCATAGTCGCAACACACCACACCAAAAACATCAAATTCTATTGGATATATATATCCGCAACATGATCTATAATCATTTTACCAGTCAGCTTCAAGAACATTTAGAACTTTGTTGAGTACTCTGCTCTGTCGGCTAGATCCATAAATAATATGAGATGCAGACCAAAACTTGCACTCACAAATCATCAATCATGTCGGCTACCATCACTGATCATCACCAATTGCCCAATAAACAACTTCTATACATCCGGAATTAAGATTATTCACAAGGTCAGCCTGGTCTTCTTCTGTCTATTCTTATCAAACTAAAACCCGATACTCAGAAGCTAATATCTTTTGAGTCCTTCATCACCAAAGGACAAAACTCTGGATTTAGAGTGTCTTGACAATGTTTTCAACTAATTTAGATCCACAGCAAACCATGTCTTTCCACCGGAGAGATCCGGACCAAGATACCGAACCTTGTCACCTGCTCTGTTCCTAACTGCCTGGACTTAGACAAATTCTAATTCTGACTTCCGGTGTGAACAAATTGTGTTAAGTAGATGATTGGGATGATCTTAGTTGCCATCAATGACAACACCTATCAATGTGAAGTAGTGTCTCTTGCCAACAATCTCCCCCTTTGGCAATAATGGTAACACTTAGTGAAAAATGACTAAGTGTCTAGTGTAGCTCTATCTTACTCTATACACTTGTGCTTCTCTATTAGTTCCAAATCTCCCCCTTTGCTAGATTCTTCATTTTTCACTGCTCTTCACTCCCCCTTTAACATCAATGGCAAAGGGTGGGGTCTCAAGCCAAAATTCTCCAAAATTTTTGTATACAATGCCGCATATGTACAAGTAATCATTAAGTTCTATTCACATGAACTTGAGAATGTCTACAAAACTATTTTTCAATTATACAAGCTCAGAGGCCAAAGTTCCCTTCATTCCATCCAAATTTGACATGTGTCCACTCAAAAAAAATGCATATGCTTCTACCTTTGTCAGATCCGGAGGATTACTTGTCTCAAGTGCAGTCTGAGCTTCTGATAGGGCATTAAACATGGCTTCTAACTTGGGGGAAATCAATTCCTGGAGATCACACATTCTCTTCATAATGTTACCCTTTTATTTAACAAGCCTCTCTACCTCATTTGTCAAGCTAATTACTTGACATTCTTGACTTGTAGGCAAAACTGTTAGAGGATTAAAATTTTGAGAAAGATTTGACAATTTATGTTCTTGCTCCTTCATCTTTTTCTCAATATCCTTACTAACTTTGGGCCATGATAGACAGAATTTGTACATATCACTTCCATCATTTAAAGCATTTTGAATACTCTTAATGCTAATACCAAGCATTCTTGTATCATTTCCTATCAGGTTCTTTATTTCACCAAATTTCGTATCCAAGAATTCTTTCTAAACTTTTGCCTCTGCAGAATTTTCAAAGGACTCAAAATGTGTACTTATAGAGCTTACAAGATTTTTCAAATGTCCGAAGGGGGGAATCAAATGGACTCTTCTTGTAGGAGGGCATTAACTTTTCCAAAATTTCAGTTGCAAGCCCTAGTAGCTCATTGTTCTCCATGTGGAACTTTAACATCTTTTCTCTAGCCTTTACTTGGGTGAATGATGTTATTTTCATCAATTGAATTGGAGAGAGAGCATCTGGATTGGCTAGACCTTGGAGTAGTTCAGGTTCATCAAGCTCAATCATTTCTTTCTCAAGAAGACTTTTCACTGCATCTACAATGTCTCTTGCAACATTTTCTAAACCATCCTTTTGGTCATCAGATTTCTCAGTATCTGCTTTAGGTGCTTCAACATTTGCACCATCTTCTTCTGCTTTATCTTTCTTTCATTTTTCCTCCTCTTTCTCTGCTTTAATTTTCTTTGTGTTCTCTACAGAGGGACTCTTTCCTATTTGTTCACCACTTGCTACCAGATCTAGAGGGCTCTATGAAGTAGTAATATTATCTTCTTTTCTTGATGGATCGGGTGGATTAGGAGTATCTCATGCATCAACTACTTTATCCATCATTTTTGTATCCTCCTAATATACTTGTTCCACTTCCAGAATAGAGGCTTCACCAAACTTAGATTGTTGCTCGATGATGTTCTCTTGTTCACCATCTGGTACTTCCTTTGTGACTAAGGGAAAATTGTGTTTTTTTAATGTTTTCAAAAGAATTTCTTGAGTTTCTTCAATGATTTTACTTGTTTCTCCAAGCATGAGTTTGTTCATTCTCTTTTTGTTTCTAAAGTCATCTTTGACTTCCTTGAATATCATATCTATTTGATCAGGTGAAATCTAAGCACACAAATTTATTAGCTCATGTTCCCTGATCTCCATGTCCTTGCTCTTGGCATTTTCTTTTCTCAACTCCAAGATATTTGCCAGACTTTGTGACAACTCAGAAGTTATCTCAATCAGTGCCTTGTTGTAGATGTTGAGATATCTGACAGTTGCTTCCTCCAACACCCTTTTATCCACATCACTATATTCACCATAGAATTTAATAATAGGTTTTAGATTACCATCTATAGTGACTGACTTTATCGTGCATCCTCTAGGGAAAGTGTGATCTTCTCAACATATTCCTCATATGCTTTTGTCTTTTGCTTTTTACTAGCCCTTTTGCTTTCGGAGGACTTTTCTTTGGTTACTTTTGTAGCTTTTGTTCCGATGGCCTTTAGATCCTTGATTTCAATGTCAAAATCTGTATCTTCTTCTTCTTCTCTTATGCTTTCATAGGTCCAGGGTGCTTTTGTTTTCTTCCTTCTCTCCCCTTTTCCAAATGATTTTGCTTCTGGTTTTGCAGGGATAGCAGCAGAGCTCCTAGTAGTTCTTGAAGTGGAAGAGGGTTCCATTGGAGCACTTGTTTGTTTCTTATTTTGTTTCTCTTTCTCATCTTTTTCAGTTCTTTCTCTGAATTTCCTCACAGCCTCCTTAGTTAGGCCTAGATTTTTAGCCAACTGCTCAACTTCTTTTATTACTTTCCTATTGGTTTTAGGTTCTCTAAGCTCAGTACGCAGTTTTAAACTCAGCTCCTCATATGTCCCAAATCTTTCAATTGTTGTGTCTTTAGGCTTGCTTAGAAGATGTTGAGCATACGTGTCTAGAACTCTCTCATCCACCTTATAACCCATTGGCATTATCCATACTGTTCTTGGTTTTACAACTTCTGTAGTGCCCCTCCGCTCTCACCTTGGGTGTACAGGTGGACTGATCAAGGCGCATGAATATGAAGGTAAAATAACAGGAATAATTAAGGTAAGGTAAGGTAAACAACATCACGATGGTACTTCTAAGACTTATTCAATTTCATGCACCTAAATGTTCAATGTATGTTTCTGTTTAGATAATGAGGTAGATTTACGATTATGTGTTATTTAATCTAGATTGATCTGATGTGGAAAGGACGATGTCGCATCACTCGCTTGCGAGTGCCCTGTGATATCGTGATTCCTTTTTCACCCAATGTCAGCTTGTGTGTCTATATATGCTTGACTGTGTCAATTGTTGCAGGATGCAAGTATCTGGCATCGACTCCACCTGAATTAACAGGTCTGAGCATGCCCTGAACCCAGTGGATAAGTTGTTCCGGAGATAACTTAAGGTCCCACATCCCAAGTCATCATCCTTGGTCAGGATACATGACATGTCTAGTTCAACCTATCAGCTCTGTCAGTATGATAGGTCTTGCTACTGATTGATTTTGATGGAGCCTGTTGGTTAAGTGCGAGTTTGGCCCTAGCTTGTGAACTTGTGTTGATTTGGTATTCGAGATCTTTCTTGCTCGGTGGGTTAATGATATGTGCCTAGATTTTGTTGTGGTGTAATAGAAATTATAATAGTATATAGTATACTATTATTTAACCCACTATAATATTTAGCATGATATTATTATTATTATTATTTAGATTTAATAAGTTATTTGTCAACCAATAAATATAAATAAATTATTGTTAATATGTATGAAATGTTAACTTAATAATAATTAATATTATGGTTTGTGTAAATGTGTGGGTAAATAAATTACCCGTTTACGTGAATAAAATTAGATTGGGTAATTATTTTATAACTATGAGCTTTATAAATTTAATAGTTGGTAATTAGTTGGAGTTGGTTGTTTTTCCCGTACCTTGTCTCCTCCTGAAATATTTTGGTTGGGGAGGTATAAAGATTGGTTTCGATTTCTGCTTTGGGGGCCTGGAGATTTGGGGGGAGAGATCGTGAAGTCAAATTATCGATTTTGAAAACATATCATATCACAGGTATTTGTATAAATTTCTCCATTTGATTTTATAAAGATATATTTGAATCATCTATATGATTTAAGTTCTATGTGTAACTGAACAATTTTTGTGTTATAAAAATTATTTCCTCTATGCATTCTGCAATACTATTACTCCAGTTGAATTCAATATTTTAGGCATTTAAGATCATCTATATCTTCCTTAGTTTTGACACACATTTTGGTCCAAGGTTTCTAATTGCAAAGAAAGGGTTTAGATTAAAATCAAATTGTTGTTTTGTGGCATTTTTTCCTTTCACCTGTGAATTACATTTCCTTGAAAGTTTCTAAACTGATCAATCATCTCGGCTTTTGTCAAAAGTTCAAGTGCCTTGTCCATTAGAGTATCCCTTATTATCTGACGAACATGTCTCTTCTATTACCCCTCGATGGAAGTGTTGTCTGTTGCATTATGACCTCATATGAATACAAACTTAGGAGCATTGCAGCCACTCTATTTTTATGTTTTGTGTCATATGCTAACTGTGTAGACGTGGGTAGGTGGGTAGACATGATGAGATTCTAGTAATATTCCATGCTATTGTGTTGTCTAACATTCTCATTCCTGTGCCGATTTGCAAGAAAAAAAATCAAGATCATCAGGAAGATATGCACTCATTTATTTTCCCATAGAAAGAGCGCATAGATATTTATTGACCTGAGTGTT
The DNA here is from genome assembly GCA_027924645.1 of Cunninghamia lanceolata. Lineage (NCBI taxonomy): Eukaryota > Viridiplantae > Streptophyta > Pinopsida > Cupressales > Cupressaceae > Cunninghamia > Cunninghamia lanceolata. The sequence continues at coordinate 37,144,190 of BSBN01000391.1, read as the reverse complement.
CGATTACATATTATATCGCTCTACTTTAATATCATTGAAATCGTTCTCCTTTAATATCATCCCTTTCAATGGCAATTTTACAACTATCCCTTAAAAAAAGAAAAAGAATAAAATATCGTACGATCAAAATTATCCGATGATATTTAAAAAAATAATAATCATCTTTTGCAAAAACCGAATAAACAGAATCACATTTTAATGTGAAGTAGAGCTGCTCGGAAGCTTGCTCAAATTATTTAAAGTGTAAGTTGCACAATGCGTCAAGATTTCTACAGATAGAATATTGTTTAGGTCAGCAATTGCTGTGCGGATAGGTCAACAATTACTGTGTGGGCAGTTGTTTAGGTCAACAATTACTCTTGTCTTCGTTTTTATTTTTGACCCTTAAATGCAAGTGTCACTATTAGGCCAAAGTATTGCATTATACATTTAGATTGTAGATGCTACAATAGATATTCAGATTCAACCGGTTTCTCAATGATAAAGTTTAGGGTGTCCGCTAGATGGCTGGTGCGGCCAAGAAGGTCATCCATATTTCACATAACGAGCGCCTATAGGTGTAATGCAATATAGGTTACAAATGTGATTAAAATATGTACAGCTCTCACCCTCTGACCTCCCAGGATGCGCGCCTTTTGATCGGCCAATCGCATTTGCATGAAAGTCTGTAAATCCTTTCCAACAGATCTGTCTGATGCGTATTCCGCTATCATAGAAATAGGTATGAGATGATATCTCTTTGGGTGTCTTCCAAAACAAATTGATTTCCTTGTTATGTTCATGTCCATTCCCTATTCGAAAGCTTACATTTTTGGAAATCATTAGTGATGTCTTCTTGAGGCATCTGTCATGTTGCTCACGCACTTTGTGCAAGTTTCTATTTCTCACAGTTATGTATACCTGGCGGCACTTGTAACTTCATTTAAGGAAATTCGTCTGTTATATCTCCCTGCCCCATTCCAAGCTTCCGTTTTGGCATCGGTTGGGAATAAGATGGCAGATGTGAACTCATGAGGTTGGAGTCTTGGTTATCCCACTCAGTGAAATGCTTCACTCTATGCTTTCGCCAGAGCTTTTAAAAAAAATTGTAGAATTCTTTATATCACTACCAAACACATTTGTTTGAAGTTTCTTAGCCCTATCAACAATCCGTTGTCTTAATTGTGCTCCTATGTCATAGTTCATTCACAAGGTTTGCGCTCTTGTAACTTGTGTTAAACAAAGAATGATTCTTTCATTGTGGATTTTTACTTTGCTGCGGCATTCTTATTCATTGATTGAGGCACCGTGATATTAGCTAGAGTCAGTTTAGGGGTTCTTAATGTCAGTTACAGTAACGTTTGATCATTATTACGAATTTAGTAGTTTCATTTCAACCACCAGGGTCGTTATTGTCATAGACTATGTTTTAGTAAACAAGATTGCCTTGCAATCTTCTTACTACGAAAATGGTATCAATCTATAATTATTTAACTATTTATCAACATAATACTATTGTCTCAAGAAACTCCATAATATCTTAAACGCAATCAAAATGCTTCAACATGACTAATTTCCTCCCCGCCTATAAAAGGAGCAAGCTCTCTAAATTATTATCTTGGATAGTCACCATACGAAGTAAGTCACATGTATTATGTATGCATGTATAAGATTGTTCCATTAATTTTAGTGATCTTTTGTGTAAGTGATGTTTTATTATCAACTATCTTTTGTATCATTTGGGGTATTGTTAGGATAACGATTATTAGCCAATGTATAGTAATATTTTGCTAAGTTGTTGAAAATATAAATATTTAGTTTGAGTCATCAAATAATATGTGTTTTTTTTTATGGAATTAATATTTTAGAACAATGAGGCTTCCTACACCTTGTCATAATATGATAGAAACCATCTCTTGATATAACCTCTTTATTCAAGTTGTAAGGCTTCTTCAGTAGAAGGCGATATAGTTCCCATGAAAGACTTTAGGAATCCAAGTTGGAATGGCATAGTGTTTGATTTGATTTAAGAATATGTTTTTTTAATCATGAAAAATAATGATCTTCAAAATGTTACTTTTTCCCTTTTACCTACCTTGTTCTATGTGATGATAATAAGCTTAGTTCATGGTCCAGAATTAAAGATAGAGCAAATAACGATGTAGCTTGATAGAACCTTCCTTTTGGCAATTGTTTCTATTTTGTTGTGTCATGCATACTGATTTGTGATGGAACTTTACAACTCGTCTCACTTCAACTTAAATAGTTCTTCCCTTCAATGCTTTCCAATAAACCTCAAGTCATTGATTAGTCATTATAAAGCTAGTTGGTTATGTTATACTAAAAGTAGCCATTTTTAAATAAGTGTCCTTATAGATTGGGAAATCTGATCATTGGTACTTCTTTTAATTTTAAGGAAAATAGGTTTTGTTACGATGCTTAAGGTAGTGAATTAATGTTAAAGTGTTTTGGACTTTGATGAATTGTTATTTGCATTCATAATGTGGTACACATTTATGAATCCCATTTGATATGATAAATTATGTTGTTGTATCTTTTAAGTTTATATCTTCTTAGTTACAAGGATTAGTAGAATAATTGAAGTAAATGTTGTATTGAATTATGGGCATCTTATGAGTACCATTACTATCTTGAAGACCCATGGTTAGTATGTCATAATTTATATTGCACTTATGGGATTTTAATTGGATTTGCCTATTTGGTGAAGCTGTGCTTTTTAGAGTGGATGTCGATGTGGGATTGTTGTGTTACAGTGGTGTCTAGTGGAAGTTGACTCTAGAGGCTAAGAGGGGTAGTCATTTGTATGATTCTTGTGTATATGTAATCTTGCTATTGGTTGAATATGATTTGATTATATGTATTCTATTGATGGGTGTCTTGAAATCAGGTTGTTGTAAGAACATGATGTCTTTTGTCTATGTATGTGGGTCTTGGTAAACAATAATGTGAGATGATGTACACACTATGTTGTGAATATATTATGGTGGGATTAAATCTCCTTCATGTATGTGTCGATATCGAGCTTGTGTTTAGTATTGTAATGGGAAGATCTTGGAAATCGTAAAGAGAAACTATTTTGTTCATGATTGAGATTTGCGAGCAAGATGACCCATACCTTGCTCTGGATATGTCTTGTTATGGTTATTGCGATTGATCAACGGAAAGTTTTGGGACAATGATGTACAGGTTAGTCATTGTGATTATGTTTTGTATGCAAGAAGGTAAATGCCTTGCATTATTTATATACACTTATCAGTATGATAGTCATTGTCTTGCTTGATGTTAGGGTTTCTAGATGCAGGTAGGGGAGTGGCTTTCAATGTGGGGCCGGCACCCAAAGTGGCTAGCCTAGGTAACCCATTGAAAGTTAGTAATCAAGTGATAACCTAATTAATGAATTAGAGGGTTGGGTAGTAATTCACATTAAACAAGATAATTGGATGCCTCACCCATTCCTGTAGTGCTTGTTTAGACTAAGGATGGGATTGAGAAGGCCTGGTTGGCAAGTTCGACCTCCTTGTCTCCATGAAAGGGTGTGTCGAATCCGCATGTGTCACCCTATGGGGCCGATGCCTAGAGAGAGGCTGCCAGGGTAACCATAGATGGGGGCCGGTTTCTAGTGAGAGATAGCCTGGGTAACCCATGCTAGGACCATGCAATGACACTCTCCCTATTGCAGCCTAGCATTCCCTAGTTGTACTCTCCCCATTCGTCGTGTGTTGCCTCTGGAAGTGATTTTGAGTTGCTTGTGGCGTTGTCATGTGTTGTAATGGAGTCTTGTTTGGTCTTTGTTCCTATTAGGCAATTGTCTACCTGACTGTATGAAGTTTGGGGACCTTATGTTATCTCCTAGCACAGGGGGTGGACCTTAGGGTTCCACATGGTTGGGTGGATGTGTTTTATCTCCATTGGTTTCTCCTTGCCTTTGTTCATATGCAAGAAGGTGGTAACTCCTATAGCAAATTCAAATCGTGTACCTATTTATGGAGACAATTATTATGCTCATGTGCTATCCTATGTATCAGATTATTCATAATGTATGTATTCATATGTATTCAGAAGATGATAATGTAACAATGTAATGTTGTATTCATATGTCGGGAGAAATTGTAACTATGTACTAGATCCTAATGAATACTTATATGATGTTATGTAGATGTAAATGTTTATTGATTTAGTGCATTAGGTTTACAATGAGTTATTGATGTTAATTCTTGATGTGTGTTAGATTATGTTAATTGTTTGGTCAAGTAATGCAGTCATGTTATCTTAGAGGACAAGTCATTAGTTTAAATGATGTGTTAATATTACTTTGATATTTCTATCTTTAAAAAAAAAATTATCCTGTTGCATATAGTATAAATGAATGTTCTCTGAGGTATTCATGGCAGGGCGTTACAGCTTGCATCAGACATTGATCAGTGTCAACCATGAAGCATATTTCATTTTTGTATTTCTCAACAATTGATTTAGGGATTCTTTCCCTTGAATGCATTATACTCTAAAAATTCTTGAAGTAACCCCATATTGCAGTTTTTTGAGCTTTGAAATCATCAATGCTGCGAAGATGATCTCTGATCTGAATGGCAATTGGCTCATCCTTAGTCCAGTGCAACCCTTTTACCCTAGGTACCTCATTCATAAAGTAGAAGAATAGACATAGAACTAATGTACCATACTTGAAAGTGTTTTTCTTATCTTTCTTAATTTTGTTTAAATTCTTAATCAGTTGATTCTGTAGTAATTCACAAAAGTCATAATTAGTATTTTCCTTTAGCATCTTGTATGTAGCATATATGGTTGTTTCAGAGACAGAATTTTCTCTGCTCAAGTAGTAAATCTTGTACCCAATCACCATGGAGGTGAATTTGACATCCGGTTCTATAATATCATTGATGGTCATTGCCCTTTGTCAAACTTGGCACTAGTAGCATCAGTCACTATTTGGTTTTTCACAGATTTTAGCATGAGTAATCTACCGGTTGAGTTTAACCCGGTTACAATTCTGATAGCATCCTTGGTAACTTTGAATGGTTTTAACAACCAAATAAATTCATCATGCATCCGACTCAAAACATATCAGACCCATTCATCATCATCAAATGTTGGAAACCCCATAATCTGAATAAAGTGTTTATCCTGCAGTGCCTTATACTCATGTTTAAGTTAGTGATTTTCATCCCTGAGTTATTTCTCAAACAAGTCTACATACCTTGAATCTAAAAATTCATCTATGTTTGCAATGAATATAAACCCTAATGTCTTCAACATGTAACAAACCATACGGAACACTTGAAAAAGCACCTAACGGGTCGACTTCCATTGATTTGTGAGGATGCGTCTTAAATTTGGGTTGAGGCCTTTCAGTAATGTCAACAACATGAGGGGTAGCCATCTCAATAGATTTCAAATTTAAAGCTTTACAAAGAGGTACCTTTTTCTTCCATGGGGTTAGGGTTGATCAGTTGCTAGTTAAATTCGCTCTTTGTGCCTCAGTCTCTGGATTTGCAGCGCGAATGCTCTTCTTCTTGTTTCCTCTAAATGCAAAGTGATTCAAATGAGTGACCAAGTGACTTTTTATCTTTTGTAAAACCTAATTTGGCATTGTAATAAATGTGTTGCCCTAACTATATTCGATTACTCTATTTGTAACAGTTCTTCATGAATCACTCCGCAAGTTTGCATATCAACATCTTTTCTTCCAGAAATCCTTCCAAAGGTTCTGAACCAATTCAAAATATTCTCTTTTATTGTGCTAGATTCAGGCACCCACTTACTGACTGGGGGAATTTGATGTTTGATGCAACTCCCCCTGAACCAGATCTCCTAACTTAATTCCTAGAGGAATTGTCAGCACCTGGTTCCAGTGCAGACCCATCATTGTTTATTGTATCTTTCTTTACCCAAGTCTTGTTCATTTCACTCTGTATCTCATTTAGATCAATTTTTCTTTTGCCTCTGTCTTGTTTTTGCTCATCTGGTTTTTTGTTTACCAGACCTCTTCTTCCATTGTTTCTATTTTTGTAGAATCTTGCAATATGACCAGATTTATTGTAGGTAAAGCACACAACATTTCTTTTCTTATAAACTTGATTTCCTCTTGATCTGCACCGATTAGCCATGTGTCCAAACCCATTGCAAACAAAATAGTAACCATTGAAAGAGTTGCTAATTCCTCTATTGTTAGCATTATTCATTATCATATTTCTGTATTCATTGGATCTATGACCATACCTCTTACACTTGAAGCATTGACCAGAGAAGGATGGATCATTTTGATTTACTCTATTTCTATACTAAGTAGCTCTATGACCAAATTTATTGCAATTGAAACAATTTCCATTGAATGATGGATATCTTTGAGCATTAGGCTATCTCACCAGAGGTTTCCTAGTTCTGTTTCTCCTATTCCTTGGTTGAAAATTTCTTTGTCTGAATCTGGAGCTTTCACCTTTCTCATATCCAAGATCATGCTTGTCATCACCTTTTTTCTTACCTTCAATTAGTGCTTCAAGTTTAGTTGAGATTATCTTGAACTTATCCTTATACTCATTTGCAATTTCTAGGTCATGTTTGAGAGTGATAATCTGTCTCTCAAGTTTTCTTTCATTGTTTCTACTTTCTTGTAGATTAGATTCTAGGAAACCATCTATTGCATCCAATCTGCAACATTCTTTATATCTCTCTTTCAGATTTTGATTTATCTCTTCTTCAGCTTTCTTCCTATCTTCAATTTCCTTGGTTAGCCTCATCACCCCAGTTTCCATCTCATGTTTTAGGACAGCAATTTCTTTAGTTAACTTTTCACATTCCTTTGTCTTCTCATTTAGGACCTTGTCTTCATAATGCTTTCCCAGTTGAAGAGGTTGCTCCTTTCCTTTTGCATTGGATTTGCTCAATTTTTCTTTTAAAATCTCAATGAGGTCTTCAGAGTTTTTGAGGTTATCTTGCAGCTCTTGAACTTCTACCTTAGATTTCTCAAGATCATCTAGGGTGAGATTAAGTTGCCCTTGAAGGTTATATTCATCCATTTTTACCACCTTCCCAGATCTTCCTTAAGCTATTAAAATTTTTCAAAGGAACCTCACTCTGATACCAATTATTGGATTAGGTCTAGACAACTGAGAGGGGGGGTGAATCAGTTGTCACTCAATTTAAACTTTTCTACTTTTAATCTTCTTTTACAACTTATAATCAAATCAATGATATAAATATTTCAGCATTAATCAACAACACATGAGCAGAAACATAAATAACACACTTAATACCAAGATTTTTGATGTGGAAACCCAGTTAAGGGAAAAATCATGGTGGGGGTTAACCCACAAAGATTATACTTTGTTAAAAGTATTACAATGGGGAATGCACATGCATTCAGGCTCACTACCCAGAGCTCACTACTCAAAGGAAGGCTTATTGCCTGTAGGAAGAGAATTACAATAAATTTGAACTGATATTTAGCATCTATCAATGTTGGAGCTCAATTCCAGTTAAGCATAGAAAACTGACTTGACACACTTTATCCTTACTCTACTCCTCTTACTACTCTGCTAACATCTTAACTTTTTATCTCTACTATTTTTCACAATTACACCATAGTCGCAACACACCACACCAAAAATATCCAATTCCATCATATATATCTATATATATATCTGTAACATGATCTATAATCATTTTACCAGTCAGCTTCAAGAACATTTAGAACTTTGTTGAGTACTCTGCTTTGTCAGCTAGATCCATACATAATTTGAGATGTAGACCAAAACTTGCACTCACAAATCATCAATCATGTCCGCTACCATCACTGATCATCACCAATTGCCCAATAAACAACTTCTATACTTCCAAAGTTAAGATTATTCACAAGGCTAGCCTGGTCTTCTTCTGTCTATTCTTGTCAAACTGATACCCGATACTCAAAAGCTAATATATTTTGAGTCCTTCATCACCCAAGGATAAAACTCTAGATTTAGAGTGTCTTGACAATGCTTTCAACTACTTTAGATCCGCAGCAAACTATGCCTTTCCATTGGAGAGATCCAGACCAAGATACCAGACCCTGTCACCTGCTCTGTTCCTAACTGCTCAGACTTAGACAGATTTTGATTCTAACTTCTGGTGTGAACAAATTGTGTTAAGGAGATGATTGGGATGATCTTAGTTGCCATCAATGACAACACCTATCAATGTGAAGTAGTGTCTCTTTCCAACACAAATAGTAATGGTGGTACCCCAATGTCTAGAGAGTCATGTACTAAGAACATTACTAGTGGATGTGGTGGTTGGGTGATATTATACTAGAGGAGCCACTGTGTAGTTGAGTGGTAGACTAGTGGTGCTCTGATAGAAGAATGATGTCATGGAGGTGGTGCATTGGTGGGTTGAGAAATGGTAGAGAGACCCAACAAAGTTGAGTGGAGATGTCTACTTAGGTGGTGGTCTAATGGAAAACTTGCTAAAACTAAGTAGAGGTGGGTGGACAACTACCTATTGGTTGGAAAAGTGGCACGATCATTGAATAAGAGGGTTAGATTATGTAAAGAGAGGTACAAGGGCTAAGGCCTTCTCAAATAAGGTTTACAAACCCTACCATGACAAGGCCATGCATAGGGTTGTAGGCCTTGCTTTCCTATAGTGGGGTATGATGGTTGTACCCCTAGCCTGAAAATAATTTCTTCTAAAAACAAAAAAATTAAGCATTGATCATGCTATACAAATGGATTTTCATGTTTTTTTAATTTTTGAGATCAAAATAAATTTCTTACATTTTTTTCAACTAAATCAATTATGCTTAGGTCATATAGCCTCAGCCTGTGTGCTTGGGATAATTTTTTTTGCCTCCACTTATCCTACTCTAATTTAGAAAAATTGATAGTCAATCCACAAGTTTTTAACTACTCTAGATGTAATAGTGTATTTTATTTTGTGTCAAAATGCTCTAAAATTTAATATGTTCATATAATATAAAAATAAGCTCTAATAAAAATCATAAAAAATTAACAAATATAGACAAAATACTAGCGGTTCTTATCTAATTTGACTATTCTTGACACAATGGTAAGCTCAAAATAGCTCACCAATTTCTAGATATGCCATATACTAAGATCTACTTGCCCTCATTACCCAAAATGAACTAGCCCTATAACATCATGGCTCTGATACTATGTTAGAATTTTGTCATAAATAATAATTCTACCTAGGACTAATGTCTTTGAGCTAATCACAAAACTAGGGAATGAATGAATTGTGTGTGTGGGGGGGGACGCTTATTACAAATAGTAACATACAACCATATATGCCTCTTGGATCTATGAGTCAAGGTGATGACGTGTCAAAGAGGTCATAGTGAACTTTGAGTCACTCCCAACAAGGAGGTGGGTAAACTCAATATGACTAATACACATGTGGCCTTGAATTAATAGAGGTGGCATCTAACTACCATCAATCAAGGATTGATGAGGTAGTGATGGCAATTGTGTACCTCAAGTTAAGGTGAACATGTTTCATCATTAGCTACTTAGGTGACAATAATTAAATATTTGTAATTACCTAAATAAACCTATTAAATGGTACAATATTACACCAATAACTATGATTATGTAGTAGCTTTTCCAAGAAGCTACCTTTTGTTATAAATAAGGTTCTTTCCCTCACTATGTAACCAATCCTTTTTTCCATATCAATATGACATGTTTTATCACATCTTTTGGAGAATATTTCCTCCACTTTTCCTTTGAATTTGCAAATGTAATACACTAATTTAGGTGTGCACGTGCTTCATTATTTTATTTCATATAGTTGTGCTTGCTAGCATTGCAAGTTCATTGAAACCAGTAAGCCAATCAAACTTTTAAATGTTATTGTAAGTTAGTTTTGAAATAAATTGTCCATCATCTTAGGTATTTTCTTCCCTTGGTAGTTCAATTTGAGAAAATATCATTTGCATACATAGTTGTTGTATCCTACATAACCTAGGAAGACATCAAGTCAACCCAATCTTCTTATCACATAGCCCTCATCAAGAATTACTTTACAAAATCATATGGTAGTGTTTGTACGGATTTTATATGTTTTTTTAAACTTTAAATGCAATTATAATAGATAAAAGTATGGAGAAGGATAAGAGCTTCTATTTTGAAAAATTTTCTAAATATAGATTACATAAGATAGGACTTTTAGCTATTTTATAGAGAGCATAATGGAATTCTGGGCCTACGTCTCTTTTTTCATGAATTCAAAGTAGAATAAATGTAGCTAGATTTTAAGAAATCAATCAATAAATGAGGTGTTGTGAAGTAGAAATTGTATATAATCCTCCTTCACACCATTTTGATTAAAAAAAATTTAATATAGAGAAGTGATGTTGAATTTTTAATATATAATTACATAAATATCCATATGATTGCCTTCTTATACTAGTGTTTTATTAGTTTTTTATAGTCCTATCATTTTTTAATTACATGATTACCTTCTTATATTAGTGCCCTGTTAGTTTTTTATAGTCCTATCAATTTTTCAGTAAATTTCAACTAAATGATTATATATGTTAGTTGTCATTTTATTTTTCATGGCATTGTTAATTTTTACAAACATAATTTGATATTGAATAGGCATATAGACTAATTCCAAGCATGTATGTTGGTGGCGATGATATTGAGGTATGTTTCATTATTTTGAATCATCAAATCTATATAATGTTATTTATCATGTGCACATACACCTTTCTCAATTAATTTTCTTCTCATTTGTTTAGTCTCCTATCATTATTTTAGAACCCACAAACATATGTGTTCTTGTACCAATTATCTTCTATGCATCTCACACAAGTACAAGTATGCAATCTATGTTACAATTATGGATTTCTTGTCTCAATTAATATCATTTAGTGCAAATAACCAACATTCATCTTTCATTATAATAAGCATGGGATTGGTGTCTGTAAGGCCTCCCATTATTATGAGATTGTGTGTGATGTTATTACCCACATTATCTGCCTTGTTAATGATCGTAATTCTCCTGTTAAGACTACTGAGGAGTCTGGGGGTTTCTGTGGAATGCGCTGTCATACCGCTATGGGGGGCGACAGAATTAGAACTGAACCTGTCTCGTGCTGTGAATTTAGGGACAATTTGGTTGCTTGGCATTACTGCAAGGAGGGTGGGATTAGCCCCTATTTAGAGAGGCTTAATGGTTACAATGAAGCTCTTTCTGAACAGTTTGCGCGGTCTTGGCAGAATCGATGGGTTTCGGTGGGTGGCATCAGATTTGAAGTTTCTAAAAGCGTAATAGCTATGGCTACTGGTATGTCTACCCAGGGCTTGAAGCTGCAACGCAAAACTAAAATTGCGGACCTCTCCAGCGAGTAGCTGTTCCTCAGAGATGGTGAAGAATTGGTCCCTTACCAGGGCGGTTTTGACAGAGCCAAGCTGTCGGAGCCATGGGACGCTATTTGTTTCATCCTCATGAAATATTTTACCCTCGAGGGCCACTTTACCAGGTTTTATAATTACCATCTCCCCCTGTTAAATCATTTCTGTCACAATGCTAAAATTAGTTTTCCATTTTATTTGCTTTCTTCGCTGGAGTTTTCTGTCCTTAGGGTTCGGGTGAAACTGGCTAAAAACCCTACTCTGAAGCCTATCCCTCTCCACCAGGTCCTTATTCTCTGTTTGTATAATCATCATCTTGCCCTCGAGCCCTCTAAATCCATTCCTGCCACTAGTGGGGATGGCAAGCCCTCCTCTAATCTTAAGGATATTCCTGATGTTGATGAACCCGGGCCCTCCCCTGTTCCTATCAAAACTACTGAAGTTTGCACTCCTGTGGCAAATCCTGTCGATTCCCCAGGCCCGACTGTTTCTAAGAAGGGTAAAAAGTGGAAGGTTACTAGTGAAATGGGTACTGGAAAGACAGTGGTTGGGACCCCTAAAACCCTTGGTAGGACCCCGGTGGGACAGCGAAGGGATTCCTCTGTGAAGGCTTGTGGGGAGGGGTTTTCTTCTGCAGTTCGGCGGTCTGGGCGTATTGCTGGCAGGCTGGCTCCCTCTGCCAAGTTCATTAACTATTTTGAGAGCGGCTCGGATGAATCCACCTGGGGGGAAGACGATAGGGATGTGGAGATTCAAGATATTTTAGGTGATGATGAAGACAAGCAGGAAATGCATGATACAGGGGAGGAAACTGCTGACTCTGTTGGACATGCTGACAAAGCGGGCAATATGTTTGTGGAAGAAGCTGAGGATGCTATGGAGATTGATGATGGTCTGGGGGCTGATCTTGCTGGTCTGCGGGTCCGCATTGCGAAGTTGGGACGGTTTCTCTCCATTATGCTTAGGACGTCTATTCTCCTCAACCTCTCTGTGCTGAAGAATTTGGGGGTTACTGTCAATACTGATAGTGATGATTTGGCTGAAAAAGTGGATGCTATTATTAACTCTATGGTCTAGTAAGGAGAGCTGTGGTCTCCTCTGTCTTTGTTATTTTACTGCTGATACTCTGTTACTCTATTTTTTAGCTTTAGTTTTAGTGGCTGGTTTTGCTGGTTCTGCTGGCATTATGTACTAGTGGTATATGATGTTTCTGGTGTAAGGCCCTGTTTTGTCTTCGGGCCTTTCTGCTTTTTTTAAGGGTTCGGCCCCTTGTTTAGCTGCCTTATATAATCAAAAACATTCATCTTTCATTTGATGCTTCTCTTTGTCCATGATTATGAGTATGTTTCCACATATATATAATATCAAAATTTAAAGTAAGCTTTGTGCTAATGAATGAGTAATCTATGCCTATAGCATTATATCATTTTTAGTGGTTTTGATAAACATTTTTTAGATTTAGAGATTTATCTTCCGTTTGTGTTGAATTTACCTTTTAAAAAGGTTACCTTCTTAAGTTCATATTCCTTATCAAAAGAAATGAAGTTGGTTAAAAACTCTTTGGCATCCTGTTGAAGAGTGAACATAATAGTTTTTAGATATTCAAATATCATAATCTATGAAATCAAATTTTAAAAACCATTAATTACATTACAATAATTAAAGAATTATTAAAAATAAAATATTTAATTAAATATTCTAAAACTCATTAATGCCATCACTACTTATAGAACAATATGAAAATTTTAAAAGCTTAAGTGAATTACTTACAATGTACTCATCAATGACAATTTTAATTCTCCATAATTAATAATTTAGAGTATAAATAAAGGAGGTGAGGAATAGAAATGTAAAAAGAAAAAGTGATAGACCTTAAAGCTTGCACATGATAAAGTAAATATCTTAAAATTTACTATTAAAATTAAGAGTGAGTTATGAAATCGATATACTATAAAATAATAAAACTCATCCAAAATCAAGATCTAGATGTGCTTGATAATGAGGTTGAGTATGCTCAAAGGGGTCTTATTTGTATAGTTACTTTATTTTGTCCTTGTCTCCCTAATCTGCATCGGTAGATTTCAGAGAACTAGTGACCTTATTGAGGACACGCTTTAGATTTACCCCTATGCCAAGGGGTTCTTCATTGTGATCTTTGAATTGGCCTTTGACAAGGATGTGGTGATGGATGAATAGTTTTGGATGTGGGGTCAATATTCCCTTATTCCTAGGCCATAGTTTTCCTCTTTCAACTCTATTACCAAATCTCCCAATATCATGTTAGTGTAGATCAAATTGCCTAACTTTCCTCTCTATTTTTGGTGTGATTCCTATTATAAGGCTATAGGAAATACACTAGGACATTTTCTAAAGGTCAATTCAATTACTTCATTTTTCACCCACATAATTTTTTCTCTCATCTTGGTGGACATCAACGTTTCCAAATCACTTCCAAAAGATGTTGTCCTATAGGTGAAGGATCAGCCTTGGGTCTAGACCTTTATTATGAGGGTTTCCCTTTCCATTGTCATTGGTGCTTTTCTACTAGCCACTTGGATTTAGTTTACCCCCTCTAGTTGCAAGGCTTTAGGTAAGGCTTCATGGTGGCTAAATGCTTCACCCCACCACTTTACCATCGATGGTCTCTTCTCAAGGATGATGATTCACCCTTGGTTTGGGGGCCCCTTCTTATCAATTATGCTTTCTTATGTTGAACCTCTACCAATAGTTCTAGAGGTGGGCCTAGATCCTTCTATGTCTATTGAGTGAGCCTCCTCTAGTCTTTCTCAAGATGCTTCTACTCTTTTGTCTTCAATGATCTTCATTGAGCCTATGTAGAATGCCTACCTTCCTATGCCTCTGGCTGAGATTTTGGTCAAACCCCATGATGAGTTTGTGCAAGAAGGATCAAGTCTCGTTTGGTTTCCTACCCAGTGGTGGAGGATGATAATATTTCTTCGAAACTTGTTTAGAAGAGGAGGAAAGGTCCTCCTAAAATTTTAACCTTGCCCTCTTGATCCATAATAAAGGGATCAAATGGTTGTAGAACATGTTTGGGGACTATTTGATTTTGTGGGGCTGATGGGTTTCAACTTTGTTTCTACTCTATTTTAGCCTTGTGTAGCGTTAGATGCCTAGTGGGAATTTTTCTTTTGTAGAAGTGTAGTGCCCCTTTCAAAACCCTCCTATTACCCTTTATCAAAAACCTAGGATTTATTTATAGTATATGTTGGGATTAGGTGGCATTCACTTGCAAATCCCAAGACATGTGTTAATTGTTTTAATTAACATTGTTGGTAAAATAATGTTATATCTCCAAGGATCATGGAGAGGGTAGACTAGGGTGCCCCTCTATGTGGTAGGTAAAATTATTTATTATTATTTATTCTCTCACATATAATTGTAGTGGCATTTAATTCGGTAGTTACATTTACGAAATTACTAGAAATCAAGTGAAGATTGGGATACATAAGAGGATGTAAGATGATCTTCTACAAATGGATCTTATGACAAATTTGGTCAATCTTCTCATAGAGTGCCTAGGATTGGGATCTTAGTCAATTTGACTATTATGACAAAATCTATGGTGCTTATGACACATAAGGTGGGTGTAAGGTGCTTAAGAGGAGATGCTTACTATTCAATGTAGTTGACTAATTTTGGTGAGGTTTGAGATTCCCCATGATGGAGGTGGACACCTAGATTTGGGTGAGTGGTAATGGCCACTGGTTTTGGAATACCATTAATGGTATCTTGTATTCATATCTCCTATATATTGGTGCATTGAGATGGCAATATTATGAGATTATTTTTCTGGTCATTTGAGCATCGTTATGCTACCAAAATCTAGAGAGATCAATAGATTGTGTTGCAACTATTTATAGGATTAATACAAGCTTGGGTCTCTTTAGGTGTGGATTTTTTTCCTACAAGGGTTTCTTTACGTAAAAATTATGTTATAGTTTGCATCTTCTTTCATGATTGTTTTTCTTTTTCCATTGATCTATCATTGCTTATGAATTTGGATGCACTAAATTTCAAGATATCTTATTTTATTGTTTCACCTTCTTTTCAACATTTGGTATCAAATAAAATTTTGGATTGATTAGAGAGAGGAATGCCTCTCTTAGAGTGTTTTATTGGGTTTTTTTGTTGTAGTGGGAGTGTTGTGTTTTATTGTAGTTTCAGGTTTTGGGTGATAGAGATCGTGGCTAGCTCATCTTGTTGGAGATAGGAAAGTTCAATGGCTTAGGTTTTAAAATTTGGAAGATAAAAATGGAGGATCTCTTTGAAGAAAGAGATCAATTGATTTACATGAAAAGTGAAAAGAAGCCAAACAATTTATCGAATAAAGAATGGGTAAAATTTGATGAAAAATCATGTGGAACTACTTAGTCATGTTTATCTAATTCCATTCTTTTGAATGTTTCTAAGGAAACTATTATATATAAGTTGTGGAATAGAATAGGAGAGATTTACCAAGAAAAGAGTATTGTGAATAATTTTTTTTTTAAATAAATCTATAATCTTTAAAAATGAGAGATGGAGACTCAATTGTAGAACATTTGAATGTATTTAATCTAATTTTGAGTTAGTTAAAGTTGATCGATGTGAAGATAAAGGAAGAGGATAATTTTATTTTGTTGTTATTTTTGTTGTCTGAATCTTGGGATAATTTGTTTCTTTCACTCAGTAGTTCTTTGACAGATCTATAGATGGATTCCCTCATTGCTACCTTATTCTTTGAGGAAATGACGAGAAATTCTATGAAGGATGAGTCTAGGAATGCACTATATATGCAGGGAAGATCTAAAGAGAAGGGAAAGGACAAGTAGAAAGGTGGTAAGGACAAGTCTAAGAATAGTTTTAAGTCTGGGTAAGGGAAGATCTAAGACACTTGGTAAGAGTAGGTTGAGGAATTGCAACTATGGAAAATAGGGGCATCTCAAAAAGGAATGTCAAAACAAGAAAAATAAAGATGAAGATTCCTCTATATGATGAAGCTACTAATGCTTTTATTATTTTTACTAGCATGACTTTTGATGACTTCTGGTTCATAGATTCAAGTGCATCCTACCACATGACTCGTCATATGAAGAGGATTTTATCCTGCGCAGCTTATGATTATGGGGAATTTTTCCTCGAGGACAATAACACACAAAATATTAGGACTAAGGGGAGGTAAAATTGCTTTTTAGTGATGGAAGGGTGTAAAAACCTCACAAATATATTGTATATCCCTAGTTTAGCTATAAATTTAATTTATGTATCTAAAATGAATGATTCAGGGGTGCCTGTTACCTTTGAGAAGATAGGTTGCAAGTTGAGCAAAGAAATTTTGGTGTTGGCTAAGGGCATCCATTGGGGCACCTTGTTTAGGTTGGAGGCATCTACTTTTTATAACTCTATGAATGCAACTGATATCTCTATTTCTTGTAAACTATGGCACCATAGGATGGGTCACATTGGCGAGAAAATTCTTTAAACCTTCATTAGTAAAAAGATGGCCAATGGTGTATCTATTTATTATGCTAACTTTTTTGGTGTGTGTATGGAAAACAACATAGAGTTTCATTTAAATTTTGTAGTACTAGAGCTAAATATGTTTTGGAAGTTATTCATAGTGATGTATTTGGTCTTGTGGATGTTCCTTTCACTAAAAAATATTACTACTATGTTACGTTTATCGATGATTTTTTTAGATATACATGGGTTTACTTTATGAAGCATTATGTTTAAAGAGTTTAAATCACTTGTTAAAAGAAACAAATAGATGGGAAAGTAAAGGTTTTGAGAATGGATAATTGTGGTGAGTATTGCTCTAGAGATTTTGATGATTATTGAAGGCATGTAGGGATTGTTGGACAAAAAATAACTCCATATGCTCCACAACAAAATGGACTGGTAGAATAGATGAACATGACTTTGATAGATAGAGCTAGAAGCATGCTAAGAAATACTAAGCTTGAACAACATTGTATGGGTTAATAAGTCTCCCACTTTTTCTTAAGATGACAAAACATCCTAAAAGGTATGGGTAGGTAAAATACCATTAATTCCTAATTTTAGATTTTTTAGAAGTGAGGCATATGTTCATGTTCCTAAAGAAGAACATTCTAAGATTGATTTCAAGGCTAACAAGTGTGTTTTTTTGGGTTATGGAAAGAACATTAAGATTTATAATCTTTAGGATCCTGTATCATTAAAAATGATATTATAAGGATTTTATTTTCAAGGAGATTAGGGTATTTGTAGAAGTAGAACAACCTCATGAAAAGCCTAACAAAATAGTGCATTTTGATAATAAGAATGAATCATAGCTAGATGCATGTATAGAATAGCAACAAGATGGAAAAAATGAGGAAGGATAAGGTTCATATTTGAATTCCAATAAGGAACAACGTGAGCTTCTTGTTACACCTCTCAAAAGGTTCACTAGACATCATAATCGAGTTGAAAGGTATAGTCCTTATTACAGTTGTATATTTTCTTTAACATGTACTAGTAATAAACCTAGATCTATGAAGGAAGCTTTATCTTTAGATGAGCATATAGTCCTAGTTAGAAGCCATGAAAGATGAAATAAAGGCTTTAGACAAATGTGAAACATGGGATCTAGTTGAGTTTCTTGAAGGGGAGGAAAGCCATTAGATATAAATGGGTATTTAAAAAGAAATTTGGAGTAGTATAAGGCCCATTTAGTCACTAAGGGTTACTCCCATATTAAGGGAGTGGAATTTAGTGAGATATTATCTCCTACAGCTAAATTAACCTCTATTAGATTCCTTTTACCTCTTACTGCTACTTGTAGTTTAGAGGTAGAGTAAATTGATATAAAGACAATATTTTTGCATGGGGATCTTGATGAGAAAATATTTATGAAATAACCTGAAAATTTTGTGGTGAAGGGATAGGAACACTTAGTTTGTAGGTTGAAGCAGTATTTGTATGGTTTGAAGTAGTCACTAAGAATGTGGTATCAAAATTTTGATGCTTTTGCATTGGATCGTGACTTTGTTAGAATTGAGGTAGATCACTATGTTTATTTAAAATTAGTTGATGATCAGTTGCTAATCATTGTTCTATATGTTGATGATATGTTATTTATTGGGAATGATTAGAGAACTTAAGGGTTAGCTATCTATACATTTGATATGAAAGATTTGTTGCAAATATGTGCCTAAGTGGTGTTGTCATTGATGTCAACATATCCTTGTTGCCATTGGTGTCAACTATATCCTATTTTGTTGCCTGGTTAAAAGATTGGAATGTTAAGGATATTGAGAAAATTAATAAAGATCAATGTATGCGGACCATATGGCTGTATAGAGGATTGTTTGAAGTAGCTCTAGTTAAGAGTTGAGAGGTCTATATGAAGATCTGAAGAAGCTGTGGCCATCTAAGTAGAACCAGGTTTTGTAGTGTTCAGAAGAACAAAGTGACAGGAAATGGGTTCGGATTGCTCTGCAAATGAAAAATTATGATTTGTGAATCTAGAGGCATGTTTGGGAAGTCAGTGTGTATTCTCATCTCAAGTGGTTAGTGGTTTGGAGGTCTGCAAGCAATCTTTCTAGTTTGATAGTCATGGCAAACAGTGTTCTTGAGGTTCCAGTTGAAGATGTAAGTGATTCCGATGAGTTGGTGCAATGTGGATGTTCTTATTGAATTCAATGTGCTTGTGGAGGTCTCTGGATCGTGTGACTGTTGTGATGGAGGTCTGTATTGAAGATTAAGCTCATTGGTGAAGATTTCCTTCTTGGTGTTGCTATTCCTCCCAGTCTTGGCCAACTGGATGATTCAAGCATGTTGCAGATGATCTAAGAGCATTTCTCTAGAGTGAGGTGTGTTGTTTAAGAAATATTCAAGTCTCATCTATGTTTGGCCGATAGTATAGTGATCCGTATTAAGTCAAGCTGACCTTGATGTTCATTCCAAGGTTGATGAAGCATATAAATATTTTTGGATGAGCTGTGGAAAGTAGTCCTTGTGCAAAAATGAAAAAATCCTGAGAGAGGTATAGAAGCAAACCAGAGAAGAAGAGGAGAAGAGGAACAAGAGCAGTAAAGCATGAAGATATAGTGAAGAAGTGTTTGGGGGACAGAACAAGAATTTGTGAGCTTTCAAAGAGACTGAACCAAGCATGAAGAAGATCCTATTGCTCAGTTCATTATCTCTGTGTTAAATATAAATTCTTGTAGGTAGTGAGCCTATTTTGAGTAGTGAACTTTGGGCAGTGCGCCCAAAGACATGTGCCTTCTCTTTTCATCTAAGTACTTTTAACAGGGTATGAATCTTGTGGATTAACCCCCATCGTGGTTTTCCCTTAACTAAGTTTCCACGTTAAAAATTTTGGTGTTGTGTGTGTTCATTTTATTTCTACTCATGCGTTGATGATTCATGTTTTAATGTTTACATCATTAATTTGGTTGTAAGTGGTAAAGAAGTAATTGCTGCAAGTGTTAAAGTTTTGGGAAAATTGATTCACTGCCCTCTCAGTTGTCTAGCCTAATTCCAACAATTGGTATCAGAGTTAGTTCCTCTAAAAGAAGTTTGATCGCTCGAGGAGATCCAGGATGTTGACATACAAGAAGGATAGTCCAAGATTTGATGGAACAAACTACACCCTTTAGAAAAGTTAGATGGAGTGTCATTTACAATGCATGGGCGAACAATATTGGTTGATAACCAACAATAAGTATGTGCCTCCGTAGAATGGTCCTACAATAGTAGATCAAATCAAAGATGCTGAAAACAATATTCGGGCTAAAGAAGCGTTGTTGAGTGAGCTGACTAATACAGAAATGACAAATGTCTTTGAACTGAAAACTGCTCATGAATCTGGAAGAAATTGGAAAATTTGTATGAAGGTGATGAATATGTCAAATGTGCAAAGTTACAAAGTCTGAGAGGAAGATATGAAAGTTTGAGGATGAGTGAAGATGAAAACATCACTTCCTACATGCAGAAGATAAATGAACTTGTGTGTGGTATCAAGTGTGCTAGTTAAACTTTGGAAGAATTAGAGATTGTTGCAAAAGTGCTTAGATCCTTACTTGATTCATACAAACATAAGGTTGCTGCTATAGAGGAGATCAGGACTATCTCAAAAGTTAGAAGAGATCAATTGGTTGGCAAAATTTTAGCATTTGAATTGAGTGATTTTGGTGACTCTCTTCCTAAATCAGAATCTGCATTCAAGGCCAGTGTTTTTGGAAAACAAAGATTTGATCTAGGTGAAAATTCTACAAGAAGATCAACCAGATTTGAAAAAGCAAGAAAGGAAATTGAAGAAGATGAATATAGGCTTGAACAACTTGAAGCCCTTATTGCCAAAAGATTACCAAGAGGTATAGGTAAGTATGAAGGAATGTTGCCCTTCAAATGTTTTGCTTGCAATAAGATTGGTCATTTTTCTTCAAGATGTCTGAAGAGGGTTTCAAAACCTAACCCTAACAGACATAGGGGACAGAAGAAATGCTACTATGTCCAAGAAGCTAAAGGAGTCACAGATGATGAATCTGATAAAGGAAGTACCTCTGAAAATGATTGGGTGTTCATTGCTATCAAGGAAGAAGATCTGGTGTTTATTGAATCTACTGGCTATGTGAATGTGGAAAGTGCTTTAGCTGCTCAGATTGAAGCAAAGGATGAATGGGTGATTAAGAGTGGATGTTCTCATCATATGACTGGTGATAAAAGCAAGTTTGTTAGTTTGGAAAGATATGAAGTTGGAATTGTGAAGTTTGGAGAGAACTCAGCTGGTAGAATCCATGGCAGAGGATCCATCTCTTTTGATGGTAAGAATAACACTAATGATGTTTTGTATGTGGAAGGATTGAAGAACAATCTTCTTAGTGTTGGACAGTTGGTTGACAAGGGTTATGAACTCTGATTCAAGGATAGAAAATGTAGAATCTTGGAAAGCTCCATAACTAAAATTGCATTTGGTACTCAAACTAGAGGTAACATCTTTCATTTAAGAAGTTCTGGTAAGAGTTGCTTGATTGCTCAGATTGATTAGAGTTGGTTATGGCATAGGAGAATGTGTCGTGTGAATTTTGATAACATTGTCAAGATAAGTTCTACTCAGGTTGTGAGAGATCTTCCAAAAATTGTAAAACCTGTTGATAGCATGTGTAGACAATGTCAGTTGGGTAAATAGAGTAGAACTACATTTAAGAGAAAAGAACAAAATTCAAGTGGATTGTTGGAACTTGTGCATACTAATCTATGTGGTCCTGCTAGAATTAGAAGTGTACAAGGAGACAGATATTTTATGTTGATGATTGATGATTACTCCTGGATGATGTGGGTAACCTTCTTGAAAGAAAAATTAGAAGCTCTTGACAAATTCAAGGTGTTCAAGGTTATGGTGGAAAATGAGATTGGTGTGAAGATAAAGTGTCTGAGATCCGACAAAGGTGGAGAGTTTACCTCCGGTGAGTTTGATTCATTCTGTGAAAAGCAAGGGATAAAAAGACAGTTATCTGCTCCTAGGACTTCTTAGCAGAATGGAGTTGTGGAGAGAAAGAACTGGACCATTCAAGAAGCTGCTAGGACCATGATGATGGAAGCAAATGTTCCACAAGTCTATTGGAGAGAATCTATGAGTATTGATGTCTATACTCTTAGTCAGGTGCAGATGAAAGGCAATTCTAGTAAGACACCTTATGAACTATGGTTTGGTCATCCTCCTACAGTGAAGTATTTCAGAGTTTTTGGTAGCAAATGCTATATCAAAAGAGATGAGGACCTAGGCAAGTTTGATGTAAGAAGTGATGAAGGAATATTTCTGGGTTACTCAACTCAAAGTAAGGCATATCGGTGTTTCAACAAGAGATTAAAAAAGATTGTTGAAAGTGCTAATGCTAGAGTTGATGAAAGCAAATAAGGACATTCAAGGTCTTGTGGATATGATTTAGATAATCAAGATGAAATTCAAAATCAAGGAAGGCAAGTTCAAACCCAGACTTAGATCCAGAATGATCTAGTAAATCCAGTGACTCAAGAGGATAGTGCAGATGTTGAGGAACAAACTCAAGAAATAGTGGTTCAAGCAAATCCCAAAACTCCCAGGTATGTAAGGCTAAATCATCCTGAAGATCAAATCATAGGAGAAGAATTGTTGAAGATCAAGAGGAGATTTGTTTGATTTCAAAGATTGAACCAAAATCGGTAAGTGAAGCTTGCAATGATGAAAACTAGGTAAAAGCAATGGAAGAAGAATTAATGCAATTTGAAAAGAATCACACTTGGGATCTTGTTCCTAGACTTGAAGACAAAAATGTAATTAGAACCAAATGGGTCTTCTAGAAGAAGCTAAATGAAAATGGCGAAGTTGTAAGAAATAAAGCAAGGTTGGTATGCAAAGGATATTCTCAAGTGGAAGGAATTAATTTTGAAGAAACTTTTGCTCTGATGGCAAGAATAGAAGCAGTCAGACTATTTCTTGCATTTGCTGCTTTTAAAGATTTCAAGGTATATCAAATAGATGTCAAGTCAGCATTCTTGAATGGAGAGTTGGAAAAAGAAGTGTACATTGAGCAACTGGAAGGATTTCAGTTGTCTGATCAAAGAGATATGGTCAGCAGACTGAGGAAAGCACTGTATGGACTCAAACAAACCCCAAGAGCCTAGTATGCAAGATTAGATAAGTATCTGCTAAAATTAAGTTTTAGCAAAGGCATTGCTAACAGTAATCTATACTTCAAGATTGATAATGAGCACATCCTGATTGTTGAGGTATTTGTTGATGATATCATTTTTGGTGGAAATGAGAGTATGTGCAAAACATTTGCTGATCAGATGCAAAGTGAATTTGAGATGTCAATGTTTGGTAAAATAAATTTCTTCTTAGGTCTACAAATCATTCAGTCAGGTAAAGGTATCTTCATATCTCAATCTAAGTATGTGAGAGAATTGTTGAATTTTTTTGGAATGGAAGATTCAAAGCCAGTGTGTACACCTATGGTAACCAGATGCAAGTTGAGTAAAGATGATAACTCCCCTAAGGTAAATCAGAAAAGGTATAGATCAATGATTGGAGGACTACTCTATCTGACTTAGACCAAACCTGATATCATGAATACAGTTGGACTTGTTGCTAGATTTCAAGCTGATTCTAGGGAATCCCATGTGGTAGCAGTCAAGAGAATTTTTAGATATCTCCAAGGGACACTTGATTATGGCTTGTGGTATCCAAAGGACAATGACTTCACTCTTCATGCATATACAGATGTTGATTGGACAGGAGACATGGATGATAGGAAAAGTACTAGTGGTGGTGCATTCTTCTTGGGAAGGAGATTGGTTTCTTGGATGAGCAAAATGCAGGAGGCAATATCTCTGTCTATTGTAGAGGTAGAGTACATAGCAGCAGCAAGTAATTGCACTCAAGTTTTGTGGATGAAGCAAATGTTGAAGGATATCAGAATTGTGTTTGAGGAGCCTGTCACAATCTTCTTTGATAGTTAAAGTGCAATAAACATCTCTAAGAATCTGGTGTTGTATTCAAAGACAAAGCACATATCCATCAAGTTTCATTTCTTGAGAGAGAAGGTAAATGAGAATGAAGTTAGATTGGAGTTTATTTCTTCAAAGGATCAAATTGCAGACATATTTACCAAGCCTCTGCCTAAGGATACCTTTGAGTATCTCAAAGAGAAGTTAGGGGTTATTACCCCTCCTGATCAGAACTAAGATGCACTAGGATGCATCAGTCCAGTGAAATTCAGCCACATCTTGTGATCCAGATTGATGTTAAGGAGATACTACTCATGGGGAGTAGTCAGTATGCAAATTATTGGAGATCAGTCTGAAACAAAAAGGGGGAGAAAATATTGCAAATATGTGCCGGGAGAGAAGTCATGTGAAAAACTAGTTGCTCATGAAAGGGAAAGCAATGAAGAAAGTGGTTGTAGAAGTAATAAGAAAAAGAGGGAGAAGTTCTTGTCTTGATGGTTGAATCAGTTTTTCACATCATATGTTGCCATCAATGACAAAGGGGGAGATTATTGCAAATATGTGCCTAAGCGGTGTTGTCATTGATGTCAACATATCCTTGTTGCCATTGGTGTCAACTGTATCCTATTTTGTTGCCTAGTTAGAAGACTGGAATGTTGAGGATATTGATAAAATTAATAAATATCAATGTATGCGGACCATATGGCTGTATAGGGGATTGTCTGAAGTAGCTCCAATTAAGAGTTGAGAGGTCTGCATGAAGATCTGAAGAAGCTGTGGCCATCTGAGTAGAACCAGGTTTTGTAGTGTTCAGAAGAACAAAGTGACAGGAAATGGGTCCGGATTGCTCTGTAAATGAAAAATTATGATCTGTGAATCTAGTGGCATGTTTGGGAAGTCAGTGTGTATACTCAACTCAAGTGGTTAGTGGTTTGGAGGTCTGTAAGCAATCTTTCTAGTTTGACAGTCATGACAGATAGTGTTCTTGAGGTTCCAGATGAAGATGCAAGTGATTCTGATGAGTTGGAGTAGTGCGGATGTTCTTGCTAAATTCAATGTGCTTATGGAGGTCTCTAGATCATGTGACTGTTGTGTTGGAGGTCCGCATTGAAGATTAAGCTCGTTGGTGAAGATTTCCTTCTTGGTGTTGTTCTTCCTAGTCTTGGCCGACCGAAGATTAAAGCGTGTTGCGGATGATCTAAGAGCATTTATCTGGAGTGAGGTGTGTTGTTTAAGAAAGATTCAAGTCTCAGCTATGTTTGGTCGAAAGTATAGTGATCCACGTTAAGTCAAGCCAACCTTGATGTTCATTCCAAGGTTCATGAAGCATATAAATATTTGTGGATGAATTGTGGAAAGTAGTCCTTGTGCGAAAATGAAAAAATCCTGAGAGAGGTACAAAAGCAGACCGGAGAAGAAGGGGAGCAGAGGAACAAGACCAGTAAAGGATGAAGATATAGTGAAGAAGTGTTTGAGGGATAGAGTAGAAATTTGTGAGCTTTCAAAGGGATTGAACCAGGCATGAAGATGTTATTTCTCAGTTCATTATCTCTATGTTAAATATAAATTCTTGTAGGTAGTGAGCCTCTTTTGAGCAATGAGCTCTAGGCAGTGCGCCCGAAGGCATGTGCCTTCTCTTTTCATCTAAGTACTTTTAACAGGGTATGAATCTTGTGGGTTAACCCCCACCGTGGTTTTCCCTTAACCGGGTTTCCACATTAAAAATTCTGGTGTTATGTGTGTTCATTTTCTTTCTACTCATGCGTTGATGATTCATGCTTTAATGTTTACATCATTAATCTATTTGTAAGTGGTAAAGAAGAAGTAATTGCTGCAAGTGCTAAAGTTTTGGGACAACTGATTCAACCCCCCCCTCTTAGTTGTTTGGCATAATTCCAACAAGATTTAGGGTCTATAAAATATATTTTGGGTATCTAAATCTGTAGGGATCGAGTTAATAAGAAACTTTGGTTAAATCAAAAGAAGTACATAACACTATTTTGCAATATTTTACCATGCAAGATTGCAAACTAGTGAGCATTCACTTATTGGTTGACACTAGGCTCTTTCTAGAATATTGTCCCCAAATAGATGATGAACTTGAAGAGATGTAGAAGTTCCATATGCTAGTGTTGTAGGAACCCTCATGCATGTCATGATCTACGCAAGACCTAATATTGCCCATGCAGTGGGGGTTCTAAGTAGGTTTATGTTGAACCTTGGTAAAGAGCACTAGACTTATGTTGAAAGGGTTTTTAGATATTTACATGAAACTTCTAACCATTGCATTTGTTATCATGGGACCAATGATGTGGGCAAGATGGTTGATTTACAAGGCTTTGCTGATTCTAATTGGGTTGGTGATCTAGATTGTAGGAGGTCTCCGAGTGGCTATACATTTACTTTCTTTGTAGGTGCAATTAGTTGGATGAGAAAATGACAAGCTACAATCACGTTGTCCACTACAAAAGTAGATTCCATGGTTGTGACATGCCTATAAGGAGGTAGTATGATTATAAAGGTTGTGTTCATGTATTGGCTTCTAGTGTAGACAAGTTAGAATTAGATGTGAAAGTCAAAGTACCATATATTTGGCTAAAAACACTCGTAATTCCTACAAAAAGTGCATTGATGTTTAGTATTACTTTGTTTAGGAAATAGTTGAGGGTGACACAGTCATGTTACAAAAGTGGACACCTCAGAGAATGTTCTAGATTCTCTCACTAAACTAGTGAACGCAAAGAAGTTTGATTGGTGAAGAGATGCCATGCGTCTCTCTTTAGGAGCTTGATTGATCATGTCCTTGATGTGTCATTGTAATGTAAATGTTAAGTGGGAGAATTTTAGGATTAGGTACCATTCACCTTGCAAATCCCTAGACATGTTTTAATTGTTTTAATTAATGTTATCGCTAAAATAATGTGACCTCTTCAAGTCCTATCATGGAGAGGGTAAACTTGGATGCTCCTCTATGTGGTAGGAAAAATTATTTATTATTATTTATTTACTCACATATAATTGTAGTGGCATTTAAGTCAAGAGTTACATTTGGGAAGATATTGCTAATTGGGTAAAGATTTTGATGAGTAAAAGGATCTTCTATAAATGGATCTTAGGGTAGATTTGGTTAATATTCCAATCAAATGACTAGGATTGGGATCTTGATCAATTTGATCATTATGATAAAATCTGACACTTATGACATGTAAGGTGGGTGTAAGGTGTGTAAGAGGAGTTACTATTCAAGGAAGTTGAGCAATTTTGGTGAGGTGTGAGATTCCCCATGATGGAGGTGGATGCTTAGATTTGGGTGAGTGGTGTTGGCCACTAGTTTTGGAATACCATTTATGGTATCTTGTATTCATATCTCTTTTATATTAGTGCCTTGAGATGGTAGTGTTATGATGTTATTTTTTAGGTCATTCAAGTGTTGTTATGTTGTCAAAATCTAGAGAGATAAGCAAATTATATTGTAATTATTTATGGGATTAATACAAGCTCAGGTCTCTTTGGCTGTGGAGTTTTTTCTTGCAAGGGTTTATCCATGTAAACATTGTGTTACGGTTTTCATCTTCTTTCTTTTTTTTTTTCCTTTTCCATATGATCTATCACTGGATGCACTAAAGTTCAACATATCTTGATGTATTGTTTCACCCTATTTTTAATATTATACAACCTTAGAATATTTTAAGTTGTAAAATAAGGTCCAAATATCAAAAAATAGGCCAAAACATCAAATTCCACTATTGATTGGACCTATTTGTCATGCAAACCAATTTCCACACAAAACCCATTAAAAAAATTTTGGCTCTCACATTGCAAACCCACAATGCTAGATTAGACACTCAATATCTATCCATGGAGATGTATGTCTACCTAGAAAAATAAGTAAGACTCGTGATTAAACTATGGTATCTAAAAGGCTAATTGATAGAAGCATGCTAATTCATTGCACGTTTGGCTTTGCAAGGCCATAGAGTGTGATCCAAGAGGTTTCAATAGGACATTAATAAGAAATGACAAAATATTAGCAATCAACAAACCATACCCTTTACATGCAAGTGCCCTAAAGATTTGTTACTAAGTAAATTGTGTGTTGTCTCACTATGAAACAAACCCAAAGACCATTATTAGTAGATAATAGTAGTAGGTTTTATGTACACCCAAAGATGTACATCAAAGTTATATTCCTATAAATGAATCATGTTAACTTCACTGCATATATGACTTGGAATTCAAAATGCATAGTTCCCTAATAGAATATCAAATAAGAAACCACAAAAGATATAACATGGTTTATATCACTAAAACTGTGTAGACTGGTATAACTTCATCCATGCATAACTCTCTAGGTAGATATTAAATTTGAGTTCACAAAGGATTTAACATAGAGTTATAATACTAAATCATGCATGTAGGTTGGGCCTAAAACTACTCTACATTACCAAGGAGGAAAAAGGAATATGTGATTTAAATAAAATGATTGATCATATTACTAATGAGGGTCGATACCTTAGTTCATTGGGTGACAAAGTCCAAGGTAGAGAAGAATGCAAATATTGATATAAATATGACATAGAGAATCAACATTACACCTTTTAATCGAAATGCAATGCATGAAATCAAGAATCTTGACACAATCAAGCCTACTTTAAATATCCACAATTGCTTAGAAAACATTCCATATATTATTGTGAAAATTATTCTCACAAATGCTTTGAATTTTTTTCATAGTTGCTGCTTCAACCAATTAATTGCAAAGAACACTAGGATAGATAATGTGGCCTTAAAGACATACACAATCCCCTAAAATATTTTCAATTTTTTTAGGAGACACCTAACAAAGGAGAGGATCCTACTAGACTACACTTTCTCCAAATTTACAAATAAAGAATATGTAGACCTAGAACTAGACATACAAATTTTGCCACTTAAGAATACTCTAAACCAAAGGACACCTATACAAATTTGGCCTGAGGCCTAACTACTACAAACAATCCAAAGATTGGCAAAAGAT
Organism: Cunninghamia lanceolata; assembly: GCA_027924645.1. Taxonomy (NCBI): domain Eukaryota; kingdom Viridiplantae; phylum Streptophyta; class Pinopsida; order Cupressales; family Cupressaceae; genus Cunninghamia; species Cunninghamia lanceolata. Next base: position 37,115,339 of record BSBN01000391.1, on the reverse strand, counting down.
CCATTCTCATGAGAGAACTACATAGTTATAATAGTTCATTCTACCCCATATCTTTTGTGCTAATGACACTTGTTGCAAATCCAATGCTACAAGATTACAACAACCTCTATCAAGCATTAGATTTCTTCTTTAGTAATCTAGAACACAATAAAGTTTGATCTTCATGTACAGGTAGTGAAATCTTCATTGGATTGGAGTCATTGAAGAAATAGGGAAAAATGCTCAAATTATTTATGCAAGTTCCTTCAAAATTACCAACTTTTTTCTCAATTTCTGGATTCAATTAATGCTAGAATTCTTCCCATACCTTAGGGGCTAGATTTCAACTAAATTTGTGTACACAACATGAGCTTTGTGTCTCTCTATTAAACTCTTGGATACTATCTCAACAATCTCCAATTAAGGCTTGCCAAATTAGGCTCACCACATATGCCTACACTTAGTTTCCATAGCTCTCATAGCCACCCTTGATCTTAGCCTTGACCAATGCAATAAATATCGATCTACCCATGCACAAATTGGTCTCTAAACATTCTTTGTTCATGGCATTCCTCTAGCTTAAAACCATTACAACACATACAAAGTGAACATGTTGATCCTATATATCATTGAGTAGTTCCAAACATATAAATAATTTACACCACATAGATATGAGTGGGCTCGACAAAATTTCCATCCAAGACCATGTGGAATCTTTATATTCATGTGGGGCACAACTAGATTAAATAACTATATTACCCATTGGTTCTTTTGACCAATAAAAAGCATTTACATATTTTTTATTTGCACCACCATATATCTCCTTGACCAATTAAAAGCCCTACTTAGAGAATTGGGGCCCACCTCATGATAACTTAGTAGTAAATTGACCAATATCAAAGTTGTGGCCTAAAATATGGATGACTAGTGAAATCTTCTAAGGGTCATTGGATCAACTTTTTATTAGATGATCCTTAGAAGTTAGAGAAGTCAGGAGCTCTATCACCTTTGGGAACTTTAAGGAGCACATAATCAAAGATCATTGGATGATCGATGAGCTCAGATATACATATATAGCTCACCACTACATCAAACCCTTAGCATATAAACATCAATGATCAATTCTTAGTGCTTGCACATGATAAAGTAAATATTTAAAAATCACTATAAAATCAAGAGTGAGTTGTGAAATTGATAAGCTAAAAATAATAAAAATCATTCAAAATAATATTATTTTTTAAATTAATAAAACATTCTAATTTAATATATTCTTTTATAAATTAAAGAAAAAGCTAACTTAAAGTAATATTGTAAATTACTTGTTCTCATATAAGGAAAAAATCTAACTAAAATAACATTCTAAATTACTATATCACCCTATAATAAATATATAAAATTGTACATTTAAAATAACATTCTATATTATTATATTCTCCTTAAAATAAATATTTAGCATTTACAAAAACTAAAAACTATGGGGGGTAGGGGTGGAGGGAGAATGAAGACCTAATGCAAATAGAGTTGGGAAACCACAATTGAGAATGGATTGAGAATATAGTAAAGTAAGCCAACATATAGTTATTGATGGTTGTATAATAATTCTAACACTAATCTTTCCACCAAGCATGTGGGGGTTGTAACTTCAACTTATGTAAGATGACAATGGGAGAGAGCTCCTACATGAATTGAATAAAAGGAAGATCAATTGGCATAAGTTGATAATGTTATTGCAGTTTGACTAAGAGATATAATCTTGAGAAAAGACAAGGTCTTGTACATTATGAATACCTTTCAAAAAATCCATAAAGCTTGATCATAGGTGTAATGACCCACCATGAAACCCTAAAGGTAAGCTTAACTATGCAACAGACAAAAAAGGCAATTTTTTTTTTTTTACAATGAATTAGTAATGAAAAGTAAACATAAATCTATGAACTACTGAGTTAAGCTATCACCTCTAGGGATTTCATGACTACATTAATGAATTTAACATAATCAAATAACATCCATAGCACATTCTAATTTCGATTGAATCAATACAACTTCCTTCATATTTTGACATTAGAGAATAACATCAAAAACAAACATTAAGATTTACAAGTACAGATATAGTTTCTTTTACAAGAGAGAGAACACCTTTCATTTATACAAAAATCTCCCTTCTGAATACATCAGATTACATAATGATTCAACTGATACATAGAACTTATATCATAACACAAGTAACTATCTCCAAAACAGGTACATAATCTAGAATCTGATAAATGATATATGTCCTCCTTGCATACAACCACGGCATGAGATAACCAATGGAAATGGGCACATCCACCCAACCATGTGGAACCCTAAGGTCCACACCCCATGCTAGGAGATAACAATAAGATCCCATGACATAAACATGCATGATACAATGGACTGACTGATGCAAGACTATCCCAGATGTCAATACTACATAGTCATGACAAACATCACAATCAATACATCCAGAGGTGAACATAAACAAGAGTAGAATGACACAAGGAGGGAATGCTAGACTGCAATAGGATGGAGTGTCATCGCATGGTCCTACATGGGTTACCCTAATAGTCTCTCACTAGATGTTGGCCCCCATCTATGGTTACCTTGACAATCGCTCACTAGACGCCGGCCCAAAGGGTGACACATGAGGAATCAATCTTCCTTTTGTGAAGACAAGGAAGTTGATCTTGCCAACCAGGCCTTCTCATCCCCATCCTTAGTTTGAACTAGCACTATAGGCATGGGTGAGGAATCCAATTATCTTGTTTACTATGAATAACTACCCTCCCCCTAGATTTATTAATAGGTTATCACTTGTTAACCACTTCCAATGGGTTACCCTGACAACCACTTTGGGTGTCGGCCCCACATTGAAAGCCACTCCCCTAACTACATCTAGAAGACCCTAACATCTAAGCAATAACCATTCTACTAACAAATGTAGCAAGGCATTTCTCTTCTTTCATATCAACATCTCACAAGTACCAACCTCAAGACATTACCTAGTATTTTCCAATCAAGATGGACACATCAATATTAAACCATTTGCTTCTCCATTATTAATTACAAAAGTGCTATAATGGACAACATCATATTAACATAACTTCCTTAACTCAATCACCTATCCACACAATGCAAGAATTTAGACAATACTATCCTATGCCTCTGGCATTAACAAACACGACATGCAACATGACCCCCTCCTATTTCAACCTATGGTAAAAAAAAATAATAATAACTAATCTAAATTATATCAATAAATAAATCTCCAAAAGATTCAAGTTAGTTTAATATAGATACTGCACTTATAGTTATTAATACTAATCTTTCCCTACCTTCTTACTTAACACTAAAATTCATTAAATTACTCATCAATAAACCTAGTGTAAATTAGTCACAAAGAATTATTTTCAAAGCTCCTAAATACACATATTTCTTTTATTTACCGAATAAAGAAAATCTACAAATCAATATACTTTCTAATACAGGAGCACTTTTAATAAGGAAACTTCCTTTCTCATTGCTAATCGACTACCAGAAATAAGGAGACTTCCTATCAACAAGCAATTTCAAGAAAGAATCTTTACTACTAATCAGATGAATTACAATCTCTTATATGGCATCCTCATAGGAGAAAACAAGAGTAGTGTCATTAAGAAATAAAATGAATGCATCTTTCTATCCTAGGGTATGATTTCTGCACAAGACACTTCAAGAGGATCGAATAATGTGCAGGATATACCATGTCATGGATAACAAGGATTACAGGTTGCACTCCATATGGTTTAAAGTGACACAAGCAATCACCAAACAAGGCGATGCAAGAAAACACAAAATAAGACTACACATGGTGCAGTCGGCCTCATTGTGAGGCTCCAACCAGGCACATAAAAAGCATCCAGACTTCCACAGACGACTGTACTACAGGAAGGCTCGATGCTGGTTAGTCTCAAAGTGGAGGGTTGGTCTACTATTAAACCTTCAGGAAAGAAAAAAATCAATATTTAAAATCATTGTACTTGCAGAGAACACAACCTGCGCACATGATGGCATACTGAAAAGGCATTAGATACTTCCTTCTTTTAGCGATCTAAGTGACTACTAAGACATGAGTAGTGCTTGACCAAGCACCTCAAGAGGGGGATTGTTCCGAGAGAACTAGGATGACAGGTTATAAGGATTTGACATGAAGTTTAATGGTAATTCATAGGTTGAAGGATAAGGACAACGACTACAACCACCTATGAAATCTTAAGGGATATATATTCGTAATGATTAATATATGTGCAAGGTTAATCTATTTCCCAATGCTGGCATTCCAGAAGGCACCTTCACATGCATGATGAACCAGATTAAACCAGAGGAGAGTGCGACTGTGTTCCAAGGTACCTGTATATCACATAAGATGATGAATATGAATCGCTATGGCAACTGTCATTTGGGTTGAGATACAATGACTATTTTCTTTTCTAAATCATGAATGTTGGGGTAGCCAGGCATGTGGATCAAGAAACCATGGGACTACTTCAAGATGTAAGAATCGACATAATTAAAAATGGAGTGGGTTTAGGCCATAATTAGCATGGAACAGTTTGGTATTTTGTCAAAATTTCAGGATATCCACAAGAGGGATAATTTCATGTCAAAAATTTTCTAAATTGATCGGTTGTTCCTTTCAGCATATTTCATGAATTTCTAATTTCCTATGGGCACAAGTGCATGTTTTATCTACGGTGAAGAATTAAACCCTAGAAAACTAGAAGAAAGAATACCATTCATGCATCATTTTAGAACTTCTCATGAAGAAAACTATGACACATAAATACTCCAAAATTTGCATTAGAAATGAGGACCTAAAAATATCAAAATTATTCCAGATCAACAAAGAGCGGTCAAAGTATAAGAACTTACTTGTAGAGCTATTGTAGATGCAAAATACCTCAAACTAAGTTGCCGATCCGAAAAGGATACCACGCGAAGGCCTAAAAAATGTGTGTTTTTCCAGAAATTTTCCTCCTTTTTGTACCAGAGAAACTTCCCCACCAAAACAGCTCCCAAGAGAAAAATAGTAAAAACCATTAATTCCCTTTTTTCGTTAATGACCTCCACTATCTTTTCCATGAAACAATTCATTAAATTCTCTACTAGACCAAAGATTCCTTCCATTAAAATTTATTTGATATTTACAACATCAAGCAAAATTTCATTATTTAAGATCTTGCAGAATATTTAAGACAGCACTCTTAATAAATTTATTATAATATTTCATGAATTTTATGACAACTCATAAAGTACTAAAATTTACTATTCCTTAAACAAATATTTTTAATTTAACTTTAATCATTATATTCTTATATTTACAAAGCATTTTATCTTCCAGGAACTAATATTATTATTATTATTATGCTCTCAAGACCCAAAATTTATACTACGACCACAATTGATCAAATCTTGAACAAACAATTACAACTTAAACTATCTAATGCCAAACAATACCTGACCACCGACACAATCAAAACATGACCATGACAAAGGTGCCTGACTGACATGCCCAACCGATAAGACTGACAGATTAGGAGGCTAGAAATTCATCCTTACCAGGATGATGACAAAATTAGGGACCTTATGCTATCTCCATTCAATGATTTCCATTGGCGATAAGGCACGCTCAGACTTGTCAATTCAGGTGGAGTCGATGCCTGGTACCTGCAACCTGCAACAAATGAAACGGTCGAGCACATACATATATATAATCGTCTAATCAACACAACATGAAGGGGAATCGCAGCGTAGCAGGGTGCTCAAACATGAGTAATGCGACACTGTCCCCATTCACAAAACACATCAACAAGAAACCACATCATGCATATACATCAGTATTGAACAACAAGATAAAACATTATCATATAATCATATAAAGCACATAGTAAACTTGATCCACATAGTCAATTAAGTCCATAACTGATCACATCATAAATATAAACACCAATAATAAAGCATCCACAAGTGTCATCATAACAATAGGTCTACATCAATAAGTATAATCAACTACATCAAAACAATAAGTCTATCATCAACAACATGTCATAATGTCTAAATCAAAGGAGCAACTATCAGTGTATCAAAAAGCAAAAATGAAGGGCACTACAATAGGGGTCTCAATAAGGGGTAGGCTAGAGGATAGAAACATTAAAACACACCTTCCAGTCTTGTTGCCATGCCCAATTGGCATGGAAATGGAATTTTTTCCTAGATGGTTACTATTTTTTAGTTATGGGACTCTAGTAATTGTGCTATATTTTATCATGAGGATATTTATTATAATTTTTCATCTACTAAAAAGGTGGATGTAATTTCTCAAGTCTAATTTTAGATTCAAGTTCACAGAGAGAAGGTGGTTTTGGAATTCCAACATTTACAAGATTTGCTTAACCATTGGGAGAGCACCTTGTGTAGTATGAACTAAGTACCACTGGACGGTCCTAGACATGTCATGCCTCCTAAGATTCACAAGCATAATTAAAGACACCCTTGTAGATGTGGTGACTTCTTTCCACCACCGATGCAGTATCAGTGATCTATCTCCCTTATGGGAAGGTATCTAGTTCTTGGTAGGCCATGTTTATGAATTCTCCTCTTGCTATGGTTCCACAACATGGGAATTCACCTTTAGTGCTTAATTTTCCACTAGGATGGGGTGGTTTTGTCTCCTTCACTATAGCAAATTAGTTGTGGTCATTAAATGAATGTGTGCCTCCAACAATGGTAGATGAACACACTTAGTGAGTGGTTCTATGGATGAAAGACCCTCTATCACCCCCATTTGGAGCTATTGTATGTGCTTCAAATTTTGTTTTTTAGGCTTTGAATACAATTGACCACCTTCAAAAATATGTTCTTAAACTTTTTATTGTTAATATGATATATTAGAAGTGTTTCCAATACAAAAACATATAAACTATATATATGGTTATTAAATTAAAGAATAAAATGTTTATTAGAAACCCTAACCTCCACCATGCATCATGCATTATAATTCTACTAGGCCATATTATCCTTAATACCTAACTCGTACTATTTAGTATGCTATACGATCCTTCATTTCTAGACCATATGATCTATTTATCACCATAAGGACATTGTATAGTTGTGCAAAGTTTGATTAGAATTTCATATAGTCATAAAATTAGGAAAAACTTTGGTTGTATAGTGAAGCACATCATGAAAATATTTAAATTCTCCTCACAAGTGTTATACATTACAAAAACAAAGCTTCAAAACTTGTGTTTAGTATAATTTAAGGCTTTAAAATTGGGAATTAACTTCCATAAAATAGGTGTCGTATGGTTAAGTAAGTTCACAATATGCAATCTTATTATAATTTGAAAAAAGAGCTCTCCATTTACACCTATTTAAATATCCTGAGAATCCAAATGTTTGCATGGATATGAGATCATTCTTAGAAAACAATATCTAAGTATTAAATACCTACATGTATGCAATTTGTATTTTTAATAAGAAAAATTAATAAAAAAATACCCCCTAAATATGATAAGGACTAGGATCTATACTTTCATTTTCATATATTTTGAGCTCTATAAATGATCTTGTATAAGGACCAAATATGATAATATATAATAGAGTATTAGTTGCTTGGTGTAATGCCCTTTTTACACTATGTGCATGAAAATTAACTCAAGATATAAATTCCACACATTTTAAAGTCAACATAATATGACAAATGATTTAATAGATGTATTCATAAATGTGGAAAATATATAAGTAATTTAAGAATATTTCAAATTTTAGTATATTTCTATATCTGATGTTTTGATTCATGATTTTGATATCTATTGAAATTAGACATTAATGAAATATTATTTCCAATCTTGTTGTTGGGATTAGTGGATGTGTATTAAACGGATTGTGGATACACATATGTTATGATATAATTTCCTATAATATTTATAGTTGTTATTAATGAAAATCTTTTCAAGCATTATTTTCTCCCATAGACTTAGACAAGAATTTTGTAATGGTGGTCATCTCTTGATTTAATATTTAAAAAAAAATGGTTAGCAATTAGATGTGAAATTTGTGGTTATGATATAAAATATATTTCAAATGATAGGTAGAAATAAAAAAGCATATTTAAATGCCTCAATAAAAATGGGTAGCTAAGTATCTCAAGAAAATTGGGGATATTTTGTTAGAATGGTGTACAAGGAGGAGGTTTTAAAATAAAACATTGAGGTATAAGTAATATTAGGAGTACTATTTTTTACCTCACAAATGAAGGTGTTATAATATATTTTATTGATTGAAGCCCTTGTGATCATATATTAGAAAAAATTCTCAAAGACTCTTTGTGGGATAACTTTGAAGTATCTAAAGGATTTCATTGAGTTTCCCAAAATCTATTAGTACATATATATTAGAATGTGTTAGAATAATGATGTAATAAATTAAGTAGTTAGGTGTAGGTCATTAAATAAGGTTGTTATAGTTGTTGTATCTCTTTAATGAGCTTATTGTGTTGTCATTTAATGATGTGACTTTAAATATGGTAGTTGTAATAGTGAATTTCTATATCTACATAATGTTGTGATGTAATCTTCAGACACAATCCATTTTATCTCATCTCATTTATTTTCTTATACTAATATTGGTATTAGAGCTAGTAGGGTTTGATTGTACAAGGGAAGTCAAGAAGAGAAGGTCATGATCACCAAGATCACAAGGTCGGCTAGGGCATAGAAAATTTATCATTTTCATGTAGAAAATTATAGGTTGTGAATCACACAAGATTTGAAGGATGTGTGGTAGAGAAAATGACATGTTTTAGTAGTTTATAGGTTGTGCAAGACACAAAAAATCTCAAAGGTCACTAATTTTAGTTAATAAACACGTAGAAATTCAACCATCTTAGGCAGGTTTCTAGTTAACAGTTTTAGGATCTACAAAAAAATCATTACTAGGGCATTGGATGTGAAAGTAATTATCTTTAGAGGTTTCATGAGAGTTTTCACAATCACAAATTTTTGAAGCATGATTTTTAGGAAGGTTTGTAGGTTTAAAAATCTCATGTTTTGTAGTCATGGCTAGGGCATTTTATTTTCATGTATTTTCTCATTTTAAAATTCATTCTGGTTTTGAAAAATATTTTTAGACAAGGTTTTCTTCTAAAGGAGAATTTCTAAAATTTGAGTACAGTTTTGAATTTTTTATTTAAATCAGGATCACATCAAAACTTCCTAGGTCAAATCAAGGCTTTGTTAAGGTTTTAGGAAAAGTATATTTTCTAGGGTTGCTAAAGTAATGAAAAAAAATTTAAATTTAAATTTTTAGAGGTACAAAAATCACTAGGAAAAATTATATTTGGAGTCACAAGGTACTCGCAATTGCTAAGTATTAGATGTGTGATGGAATTATCCTAGGGATCAAAAATAGGCATGCAACCAACCCAAATGATTTTGACAAGCATCACCAAGAAGCCTAACTATTACTCATGTTATCTATGCCTAATGATTTAATCCCTAATTCTATAATGCCACATCTATATTTATATTATGGGAAATTTTAAAAAATAAGTATCGAGTCTTTGAGAAAAGTAGAGGCGTGTATTTAAACAATTTGATGTTTTCCACTAAATTGTATTAGGGTGGGTCTCTATCAAGAATCTTCTAAACATTAAATATCCTAGGGAACATCTCGCCACAGTCAAAAAACCAATGGATGAGGAAGATATGGTCACTCTAATCATCAATAGCCAATCACCCTCCAATGGTACTTTTGTGGAGTCTCTAAACCTATTAGCATAAAGCTGAACTTTGACCTTTGGTAAGGTTAGTTCTTGTTGCAGAAGGAACAATGAAAAGAGAAAATGAGTGGAGTTTCCTCTATGAGTTTAGAAAGTGCACTTATTGCATGGTCTTAGGGTAAAAACTATAATTCTCTTTCTTCCACTTCACAACCATGTAGAGAAAGGTACATTGCTTCTATTGTTAGAACTTTGGGCATGTGAAGAATGATTGTGGGAAATGACAATATAATTTATCCCAAAAGAAATAGAATGAAGCTAATGTGGTAGATATTGTTGAAGAAGACCATGATGAGGAATTTACATTGATGGCTATTTTAAAAAATGCTAAAAGTAATTGTTGGTTCTTTGATTCAAGCACATCTAGACACTTCATATGTCAAAAGGACTAGTATGTTAGGTTCACTACTGATGATAGTCACAAGGATTTTGTTTTTCTTGGTTATGACAAGTCACACATAAGGAAAGGGATAGGTAATGTAATGATTGCACTAAATGATGGCATCAAACTTCTAGTATAGAATGTTAGGTATATTCTAGGATTGAACAAAGATTTACTCTATATAAGCTAGATTGTACTAAAAATCCTAACATTCTAGTTTAATTTTGTGGTTCAAAAGAGTGCATTATTTGTGATGTAAAGAAAGTTAAATTAATTGCTCATGACATTAGCCTAGGTAGTGTGTACAAAGGCTTGTAAAAATTTGTTGATCCAATAAATTGCATGCTACACCAAAGGAATTGTCTCTAGTCATAAGTCCAAGGAGATCAAGGTAACAACTAGAATTGTAGCACCATTGCTAGATGTACCTTTCAATTCATGGGGTGTTCCTATACATTATCTCTTGGGTGGTTCTTCTCCACCTATGCATCAACAACACAAAAGTGAAGGTGTCTTTATTCTAGCTAAGATTCAACCCATACAAAGTTTGTCTCTAGATGAGAATTTGTTTCTACAACATTCACCTATTATGCCTCAAAGGCCTCAATTTTGCTTTGAAGGTAAGCCTAATGATGACCACAAAATAAAACATGTCACCTTGGAAGACAAGAAAATATATTTATAATTCTTTAATAGGGCATGTCCTCTATGTTTTGTGTGTACCAGTCTCATGTGCTTGTTGTCATAAATTTGCAAATATTTCTCCATGTTAATACACATCTTAGGAACCATATTGTAATTTAATGACTAAACTTCTAGACCCTTCTTTAAATATAGTCATTAAGGGGGTATATATATATTAGAATGTCTTAGAATAATGATGTAATAAATTAGGTAGTTAGGTGTAGGTCATTAAATAAGGTTTGTAGTTGTTACAACTCTTTAATGATCCAAGTGTACTTTCATTTAATGAGGTAGATGCAACATTAATTATGGGAATTGTAGAAGTGAATTTTTATATCTATATAATCATGTGATCTCACCTTGAGACACAAGCCATATTCTCTTATTGCATTTATTTCCTTATATCAACAAAATCTTTATTGTTGATTCTAAATAAAGTGTTATCTAAATAACTCATTTGCATGGCTTCCAAGTAGACATTTTGAAGAACATGGCCAAATGTATTTAAAATTTTAATAAAACTCAAAATAAAATCTAAAAAAAAAGAATGTAAACTATCACATGTCATTTGAGAAACAATTTAAATAAGGTCTTCAAAAAAAAAGGTGATTCACAAAACACACTTTGAGATTTAGAGAGTTTAGAAGTCACCCCATAACACTAAGAGAGTGCATCTTAACTAGCTTGTTAGAATGGCTATATAGTAAATATAGTCTTGCAACAGAACTTAAAATCTTACAAATATCTTGATATGTGTGAGGCACACTGTGACAATGTTTCCATTGCCCTGATTATATTAATAACTCTTCTTGATTAAATAAGGAAAGATAATTATTTGGTTACCTATCCTTGATTCTAAGATAATGAATTAGGGATCATATAGCTTCCATGGACTTTATAATACTAGGAAAATTTAAGTTTGTGTCCCAAGGCTATATCATACATATGAATGTATTCATTGAATGAAGATAGCTTAAAATCTAGATAAATTAAAGAAAATTATTAAGTATGAGCTTCAAGATGAAGCTACCTAAATAGAAGAACTTGTTTATCATATAGTTTTAGAATGGTGTTGGTGTGAGTTATTGGCATTATTTTTCATATGCCAATTTCATGTGCTTCAATTCTCTAGTAAACCCTATGTAGATAATTGATTAGAGATCATTTTCACTAGGATTTCATGTGTGGGGTTAAGGTTTGAATCCAAATATTTGTCCTAGTATTGTTCATGTCATCTTGTCAATGTTTTGATTACATATTACCCATGTGCACTAGTCATTTAAGCTTTAGCACTAGTCAATCAAATAGTATAAGTGGATTGGCCCAAATTGCCCCTAGATTAATGCTACATGGCTTAGTGGGGGTTCCTTGTGTGGTCGCATGTCTCTACCTTATTCATATTTCCCATGTGCCTTACTTCATATTACTATGTCTGCCAAAGGACCCCATGCACCTTATTTATAGTTGCTCATGCACTACTTACATGGTGTTGTGTGTCTCTTCCATGTTTTTGTTGGTAAATGTCTCCAATGAAAATCTTAGCATGATTTTCTTTACTGTGTGGATGCATGGTTTTCTCCAACATCACCATGAATATGGATTTCTACCAAGAACTCAAATGTGATAACACGATTCTCATGCTCATTAGACTCCATGTTGTTGGTGGCCCCTATTATAGTGGTTGAGGACTTGATTGTGTCATTTTGGCTATACCCTATCCATGTATTATATACTGGGTGCTGCCACAATAATGGGTTACACTTTCTGAGACATCCTATTTTTTGTTGAAATCGCATATTTTTAGAAAATATAATGATTTAATCCTTTAAATGTTCCATTTAAAGGATTTTAATTAAAGAGGGTTTGATCAAACCCCCTTAGATTCAAACCTCCTTGGATAGAAACCCGCTAGTTTTAAACCATACCTATAATGGAGTCTCCTCTACACCTATCAAAATGCTGATAAAAACCACTTTTCATTTACCTTTTGGAGGATCAAATGAATTCATTTAAAATTTATGTTTTAAGTATGTAGTCCTTATTATAAGCTTCCCAAAAGTATAATTTTAAATATTTTTAATTTGATTATTATATTTATTTTTTATTTCTTGTGAATGTAGGTTTTTCACTGAACATCAAGTTCTCTATTCTATACACATGGAAAATTAGTAAATTAGTGAAAAAAAAATTGAAAAATATCCATGCCCTAGGCATTGATGTCCTTATTTCAACAAAAAAATTAAAATTGAATTTTTACACATATAGAATGTTAGGGTTAGCTGGCAGAAGATATCAATTACATGCAAATAAAGATTAAACAGAGGAATGAAAATACATAGAAATAATAAACAATGAGAGAAGTTTTAACGTTGTTCACCCAAAATCAGGTTACATCCACAAATAGAGAGTCCAATATTATTATCTAGTAAATCAAACCGATTACAGCCAGCAATCCTTGCAACGCAATACTGCTGCAAAATGCTACAATACATCAATCAGAAATCCTAACCCTTAGCCACTTTTATCAAGCCTTACGTCGGTTACAAAATTAGGGTTTTTTATGTCAGCCAATAGAAAAATAACTCCCGACGCCTTTAAAAAATAATAAAAAACATATGAGGTTTCAGGGGCGTTGCCCCCGAGCCCCCGCCCTGTATCACGATAGGGAGCGCGCCAAGGACATTACCGATGGACCCCACAAGGGGCACTGCCTGTTGACCATGTCTTGGGGGTACTGCCCCCAAACCCCCACAAGGGGCGCTGCCACTTGACCACATTAAATAATTTGGGGGGAAACCGCGCTGATAAAAGTGGGGTAAATTTAACCTTCGAGTCTGATTAGGCTCCATATAACAACAATCTCCCACTTGGAGACTGATCAGACTCCACACCATATCATCTCCCACTTGCAGACTAATCAAACTCCACACCATATCATCTCCCACTTGGAGACTGATCAGACTCCACACCATATCATCTCCCACTTGGAGACTGATCAAACTCCACACCATATCATCTCCCACTTGGAGACTGATCATAACACCACTGACCCTATAGCTCCCACTAGAAATAAGCACCCTAGACTTTGTTGTTCTGATTTTGTTGTTTTCGGTCTTGAAGACCACCTGAAGCTGAAGAGGAGCTCATCTTCTCCCTTGTCACTACCTTTGTAAACATATCCGCTGGATTTTCATCTGTATGTATCTTTTCCAATCATAACTGTCCATCATCCAACACTGATCAAATGAAGTGATACCTCAACTGTATGTGTTTGGTCTTTGAATGAAAGGTAAAATTTTTTGCAAGATGTATGGCACTCTGACTATCTGTAAACAAATAACTGTTAGCTTGTTGTTTGCCCAATTCTTCCATGAAAGATTGTAGCCATATCATCTCCATGCTTGCCTCTGTTGCAACTACATACTCTACCTCCGTGGTGAATAAAGCAACCACCTTTTGCTACTGTGAGATCCAACTCACCATTGTCCCACCTTCAGTAAAGACATAACCTTTAGTACTCCGCCTAGTATCAATATCCCCTGCCAAATCTGAGTCTACATAACCTGTTAAATCAGTATTAGAGCCCCCAAAACATAAGTGTTTATTGGATATACCTCTCAAATAACTGAGAATACATTTGACTACATTCCAATGCTCCAATCCAAGATGACTCATATACCTGCTTACGACTCCTACAGCATGTGCAATATCTAGTCTCGTGCATACCATGGCATACATTAAACTTCCTACAACTGAAGCATATGGTACCTTGGACATTTTTTCTTCCTCCTCTTGTGTCTTTGGACACATCTCCTTAGTCAATTTCAAATGGCTGGGCAAAGGTGTGTCGACAACTTTTGCATTCTCCATATGGAATCTCTGCAACACCTTTTCAACATAATCAGTCTGAGATAGAGTCAATTTTCTATTCTTCCTATCTATGCAAATTTTCATACCAAGGATTTTTTTTGCTACCCCTAAATCCTTCATAGCAAATGACTATGCTAACTACTGTTTTAACTCTCTTATGTGATCTATGTTTGACCCAGCTACAAGCATCTCATCAACATATAAACATAAAATAATGTAGTTGTCATTATCCAACCTCTTAAAATAAACACAATGGTCAGAATTACACCGACTGTAGCCTTGCTCAGCCATAAAACTATCAAATTTTAAATACCATTGTCGAGGTGCTTGTTTCAGGCCATGCAAACTCTTCTTCAATCTACACACCAATTTCTCCTTACCTTTGACCTTAAATCCCTATAGTTGTTCCATATAGATCTCCTCCTCTAAATCACCGTGGAGAAAGGTATTTTTCACATCTAGCTGTTCCAAATACAAATCTTCAGCAACCACAATACTTAAAACAGTACAAATAGAAGTCATCTTAACAACCGGAGAAAATATCTCATCAAAATCAATACCTTTTTTCTGTGCAAATCCTTTTACAACTAACCTAGCTTTAAATATTTTCTTACCTCCATCTTCCTCTTTTAGCCTATAAACCCATTTGTTTGGTAAAGCCTTTTTACCTACAGGCAACTTACATAATTCCCAAATCTAATTTTTTAGCAAGGAGTCCATTTCTTCTTTCATTGAAAGCTCTCGCTGAATCTGTGTATCCACCTGCATAGCTTCATCATACCCTTCTAGTTCATCAGCAGCTATTAACAAAATAGAATACAAAGAGGGAGAAAACCTTTCAGGAGGTCTACTTAGCCTTGTGGACTGTCTAACATTCACTAGAGTTTGTGGTACTGGAACATCACTATTTGGAGTATCATCCAGCACCACATAATCCTTTTCTTTCTTCTCATGCTGCTGCAACTGATTTTTGTACAACACCTTCTCATTGAATACAACATCCCTGCTTCTCACAATTTTCTAATTTTCAAAATCCCAAAGCCTATAACCAAATTCATCAATGTCATATCCAACGAAGGTACACTTTTTTAATTTTGCATCTAGCTTGGTTCTATTTTCAAAATCTACATGTGCAAATGCTTCACATTCGAAGGTTTTGAGAAAAGAATAACTCACTTTTTGACCTATCCATGCTTCCTCTGGAATACCACAGCCCAAAGGAACTGAAGGACCTCTATTAATTAAATATACAATGGTATTGACAGCCTCTGCCCACATGTTTAAAGGTAGCCCAGCATGCAATCTCATGGTTCTTACATGCTCCATTATTGTCCTATTCATGCATTTAGCCACTCCATTTTTCTGTGGAGTCCCTGGAACCGTTTTCTACCTACGAATTCTATTAAAGGAAAAATAATCCTCAAATTCTTTGTTGCAATACTCACCACCATTATCAGATCTGAGACAATTTAATCTTTTACCTGTCTTATTCTCAACCAAGCTTCTCCATTTCTTAAATGTTTCAAATACATCAGATTTCTATCTAAGGAAATAAATCCAAACCTTCCTATTTGCATCATCTATGAATGTAACATAATACTGAGAGCCACCGAGAGAAGATACCTGAGTTGGTCCACATACATCTATATGCACAAGCTCCAACTTTTCATGTTTCTTTTGCTTCTCATCCTTGAGAAAACTAACTCTCTTTTGTTTTCCATACACATAACTTTCACATAAATCCATATTAATATATTTCAAACCTGGTAAAACTTTCTTAGAATCAAGTACCTTCATACCTTTTTCACTCATATGCCCAAGTTTGTTATGCCACAGTTTTGTCTCAGAACCTGCAGCAATTGTTTCATCTATTCCTACGAACTTGCAGCAACTGTTCCTGAACCTGTTTGTTTTTTCTCTACAATAGCTAACATAGAAGGAATAGTATGACATGTACAAAGATATAAGATGCCTACTTTCACACCTTTTGCTACTATTAAGGCACCTCTTGAAACCTTCCAATTTTTATCAATAAATGTAACAATGCAACCTTCATCAACTAGCTATCATGCTGAAATTAAATTCCCACTGAGCTTTAGAACGTGCCTTACCTCTTATAGCAGCCAATGATTCTCATTCTACAACTTAATCTTGATTCTTCCCTTTCCAACAATCTAACAGGGTTCGTTATCTCCCAAATAAACCAAACTAAAATCCCCTTGGGCATAATCAAGAAAATAACTTCTATGGGGCATAGCTTGAAATGAGGCCCCTAAATCTAAAACCCATGAATCATTAGCATTATCTAGGGAAATAATCAAAGCATCTTCAGATTTATTACTTACCACATTTGCCTCCTTATTGCCTTCTTGTTTGTCTCCTTTATTCTTCCGACACTAGCAATTTTTCTTCAAATGACCTAGTTTCCCATAGTACCAGCAATCCTTCTATCCTCTGGATTGGGACCTCTTGTCCTTTGATTTTCCTCGTGACTTCCCATGACCTCCAGAACCTTTTCTTCTCTCCTTTGATCTACCCCTGCTTTCTACATTCAAAACACTACCTAATGTGGACCCTCCTGAGCTTTTCCATCTCATTTCCTCGCTAAGGATAACACCAATAACATCACCAAATTTTAAAGTGTTTGAACCAGAGACAGAGTTATAGCCATTACCAAGCTATTCCATCTTTCTGGCAAAGAACATAATATCAAGAGAGCCCTCACCTCTTCATCAAAACTTACTTTTACATAAGTTAACTGAATGATAATCATATTAAACTCATTTAAATGATCTATCACAGATCCACCTTCAATCATTTTCAGATTAAACAAACACTTCATGAGAAATACCTTATTTAAGGCTGAGGGTTTTCATACAATTTAGCCAAAGCTTTCATGAGACCATCTGTTGTCTTCGCTTCTGTTATATTAAATGTCACTAATGGTGTCAGGTACAACCAAATGGTTCCCAGTGCCTTTCTATCCAGAAGATTCCAATCCTCATCAGTCATTGTTGCTGGTTTCTTGGTTATTCCTTCCAATAGCATCCATAAATCCTTATGATAGAGATAATCATCCATCTGCATCTTCCATAACTGATAGTTCTACCTATTGAATTTGTCTACCTTCAATTTACCCTCATCCACCATTGCTTTCAATCAACCGTGACACTCCCACTCAACTATGAGACCTTCCTGTAGATGATAATCCAACACAACCCACTCTAATACCACTTGTTAGGGTTAGCCGACAGAAGATATCAATTACATGCAAATAAAGATTAAACAGAGGAATGAAAATACACAGAAATAATAAATAGCGAAAGACAAGTTTTAACGTGGTTCACCGAAACTCAGGCTACATCCACCAATAGAGAGTCCAATATTATTATCCAGTAAATCAAACCGATTACAACCAGCAATCCTTGCAACTCAATACTACTACAAAATGCTACAATACATCAATCGGAAACCCTAACCCTTAGCCACTTTTATCAATCCTTATGTTGGTTACAAAAATAGGGTTTTTTTATGTCAGCCAATAGAAAAATAACTCCTGACACCTTTATAAAATAATAAAAATTGTGAGGTTTCGCGGGCACTGCCCCTGAGCCCCTGCCTTGTATCGTGACAAGGAGCGCGCCAAGGGTGTTGCCACTGGACCCCGCAAGGGGTGCTGCCCCCAAACCCCTGCAAGGGGCACTGCCCCTTGACCCCGTTAAATAATTTGGGGGGAAACCGCGCTGATAAAAGTGGGGTAAATTTAACCTCCAAGTCTGATTAGGCTCCATATAACAACATAGAAAAAGTTATGTTTTACGGAATATGCCTATGTCTAAATTATAATTGGTTTGACTTCAAAACTTAATTAAAAAAAATATTCAACAAAGTATTATGAAACCAAATGCATACCCTATATATTAGTGTTACCAATCTAAATTCAAAAGAATCAGAATTTTATTCTTTGTAGAAAAAAAGTTATGTGCTACAGAATACACATCACTTTTAAAAAATGGTTATTATTAAAAACTAGTTATCAAAGGAGATGCAAAAAAAATTACAATTTAACTCCAATTTTTTTTAAAAATATATATTTAGAATCTACAGAGAAAATCTCACAAATCACTAGTTCGCATCATCTTCAAAGTCCTAACTATTTAGCGGCTATAGGTATCAGAAAGTGAAGATTAAGTTCAAAATGTTGATTTCAATGTCGAGTTTGGCCAAAAAGTGTAACCCATTGTTGTGGGATGACCCTACTCTAAAAATCAAAATTAACTTCTTACTAGCAATGAGGGAGATTGGATGTCACCTGTGCATTTACTTAGTCCTTGGTGGAATGGGTAGGCTTGTTGACAACTTATGATGCATTAACTAATGCTGCTACTACTATTGGGGCCATATGTAGAGACATGGCAGAGGATTTGAACAAGCTATATTGGTAAACTTTTACTTTGTTGATTCATTTACTATGTAGGTATGGGTTAGGTGTGGCTCGAGGTGTTTTATGAACATTTTATAGGCATCTCCCATGTTGTTACAAGCCTGGAACATGAATGTGGTGACTTATATAAGCATGTAACTTCTTCCTTCCTAAATAACATGTGCAATTTTTTTTCCCATAGGTGATTGTTGATTGTGATAAGGTATAAATGTTGATTTGGCATGATGTGTCAAAGTTGTATGGTCCAAGAGGCTAATTGTAAATTGAATGTTATACATACATAAATATAAGATGTTTTCAAGGTTGGTCTCTTGAGTCAATTTTTACTAAGGGCTTTGATATGAAATCTAGGGATTCAATCAATAAAAACTTAGAATTTTGTGAAGGAAATAATGTTGTTGTGCAAGTTGTAAGAAGTTTATTACATGCATGACTCTTTGTTTTGATAAGTGCATCCATTATTAGCTAGATGTCCTTAAGAAGTCTAATGTCATTAGGCTTTTTAGATGACATTTGTTGATCTATATCCTTTGAGGATTGGTCTTCTTGAAAGGGTTGTAAAGTGTTATGAGTGCTTCTTGCAAAAACCCTTCCCTTAGTGCATGTGAGTTCTATCATATTGATAATGGATGTGTAAGTATGCTTTGATATGCAAGGTTTATCATCTTTGTGATTTGTACAGTTGTACCCATCTGAATCTATTATAGTCTCGTGCATGTTTTCTCTCCATGTTTTAACTTTGCTTTCCTAATGGAGTAAGCACTGATCTTGATGACTAAGTGATCAACCTTCATCCAAACTTAAAATCATATTCTATTTGTATAGCATTAGGTTCCCTACTTGCAATGCATATATCATTTCTTTAGCAATATATTGTTTGTGAGGAATTCAAGTGTAAATCTAGAGGGGTATGCATTGTAATTTTGTCTTACATCCATGCATTAAAGTGAATTTGAGATTGAACATGTCTTTTTGGATACAAAACTGATGTGATTTTTATCTCACATGATTTGTTTTAGCTTAATGAGAAGTTTTACAGGTAGCTAGTGTTTTAGAGACTTAGTGACAAATCTTAGGGTCTATCATGTAGTGGATGTAGCTATTAATTATTTAGTGTTAGTTTTCTTTTCAAAGAGATCTCTAAGAGTTCGCTCCTTGGTTTATTTGAGCCCAAAGTGAAGGGGAGATCATCCACTCTCAAGAATTGCCCTCTATTTGTCTAGGTTCTATTGATGAGTCCCTGCCCTTGCCTCTTGATGACAAGTCCTTGGCCTTGAGGATTAGTTTACACTCTAGGAAGGTAGAGATACAACTTTAGGAACCAACAAATGACATTGTTGTGAGGGAGATTTGTCTTGGTTATGTTCATTCCATGCTACTACATATGATGTGACTTCAAACACCTTAGTCACTTTGAACACATATCAAGAACATGGTCATCATAAACAACATCCATATAGCCCACCACATCATAGTAACAAGACTTGAACTCAACCTAGACTTGGCACACTAATTTTTTTCCTAAACTTGGACTCAATGCCTAGAGTCGGACAAGACTTGGAAAATAGAAAAACCCATGAAATATAGACGTATTTAAGGATTTAAAGCTTTTATCATGCACCCTTCAATTTATAAAATGTAAAGACGCAATAAACTAATCAAATAGAAGCTACCATGATCACATAAACAAGTATACATTGATTACATGAGTACAAAAGTGGATTTTGCTTGAAGGAAACAACGTTTTTAAATATCTAAAATTATAAATATTGTACAGTGTATACAAAACTCAAGGATTATGAAATCCATGGCATCAAAAGCAAAAACAAATATCAAAACTAAAATTTCTTAAGGGTTTCTCATTTCGAACATTATGACGACAAGTCATACAATCTCACCCAAACTTTAGATGGTCCAATGATGAAGATGCCACTCCACATAGTAGGTTGGGAGACCATGGTTTAAGGTCAACCTTAATGACATCTACCTTTGGATATGATATTTATAAGGAAACAACTTGTCTACATTATGAAGAGAACAAAACACAAACATTTCCTTTTGAGAGAAAAGATAATGAGAAATCAAAAAACTCACCAGATACCCAAGTCTTGAGTCTTTGGGACACATTTACCTTTGCTCAGCTTAGGACTTGTAAAATTTGTGAGTCTTGTAGCACTAGCTCCAATGTTTATGTTTTAAAGTGTTTTTTTTGTTGTGTCTTATAAATATATGTATATACATGTGTTTGTTTTCCTTTTGGTGTTTCCCCTCCTCTTCCCCTTTCTAATTTTGGTCTACCTCATAAAGTGTGCTAGATTCTTATAATACCCACCAAGGGTACTCAACCTTAGATAGAGCCCATGTTCACACTATTTTCTATATGACAATTTGATGTGCTTCCATGCTTTGGTAAACCCTATGTACAAATAACCAATTAGAGATCATTTTCACTAGGATTTCATGTGTGTGGGGTTAAGGTTTGAATGTAGGCATTGATCTTAGTATTGTTCATGTCATCTTGAATTTTTTTGGTTTACATATTACCCATCTGCATTAGTCATCTAAGCTTTAATGTTGGTTAATCCAATAGTATCATTGGATTGGCCAAGCTAATTGCCTTAGGGTTAATGTTACATGCCTCTTTGGGGGTTCATTGTGTGGTCTCATGTCTATACCTTATTAACATTTTCACACATGCCTTAACTCATATTGCTATGCTTACCAAAGGACCCCATTTACCTTATTTCTATTTTCTCATGGACTACTTACAAAGTGTCGTGTGTCTCTTCTAGTTTTCTATTGGTCAATGCCTCTGATGCAAATTTTAACATGTTTTTCTTTCTTGCATGATGCCCATTAATCTCTAATGTTTTCCTCTACATCGTATCATTGGATTGGCCTAAATTACCTTAGGGTTAATGTTACATTCCTCATTATGGAGTTTCTTGTGTGGTCTCATGTCTCTGACTTATTCATATTTTCCAACACACCTTAATTCATATATATTATTCCCATGAAAGGACCCCATGCACCTTATTTCTATTTTCTCATGGACTACTTACATGGTGCTATGTGTCTCTTCAGGTTTCCATTTGTCAATGCCTCCAATACAAATTTTAACATTTTTTTCTTGCATACATGGATGCATGATGACCATTGATCTCTAATTTTTTCCTCTAGCATCACCATGGCTATGAATTTCTACTGGGAACTCAAATGTGATAACATGGTGTTTGTGCCTAATGGACTCCATGATTTGGTGGCATTTATTGTAGTAGTTGAGGCCTTGCAAGTGTCATTTTGTCTATGCCCTAGCCATGTCCTATATACTCTAAAAATTGGGATTTTCTTTTTCTTACTAGCAATGATGGATTTTGGAGGCCACACATGTATTTACTTAGTCCTTGGTGGCATGGGTAGGCTTGTTGATGACTTATAATGCATTAAATGATGTCACTAGTACTTGTGGGGCCATATGCAGAGACATGGAAAGGCATTTAGAGTTATACTAGAAAACGTTTAGTTTGTTGATTCATTTATTGTGTAGGTATAGGTTGGGCATGGCTTGATTTGTTTTATAAACACGGTATAGGCATCTTCCATGCTATTGCATGCCCAGAACAAGAATATGGTGACTTATTTAGGCATGGAACTTATTTCTTATTATACCAGTGTACCTTAAATGTTGGCCCAATGTTGATTTCTTCCTGTACATTTATGAATTTTCTACCTACAAGTGATTGTTGATTGTGACAAGATATAAGTGTTGATTTGTCATGATGTGTCAAAAATGTATGTTCTTAAGATGTTGATTGTAAATTAAAATGTTTTAAATACATGAATGTAAATATCTTAGAGGTTAGTCTCTTGAGCCAATTTCCTACATTAAGGGTGCTAATGTAAAATCTAGAAGATTCAATCGATGAAAAGTCAAAATTTTGTGAAGGAAAGATTGTTTTTGTGTAAGTTGTATGATGTTTATTACATGCATGATTTTGAGTTTTGATAAGTGTCTCCATTATCATCTAGATGTCCTTAGGAAGTCTAATGTCATTGGGTTTCTAAGATTACATTTTTTGATCTGTATGCTTTAAGGATTGCTCTACTTGATAGGGTTGTAAAGTGTTGCGAGTGCTTCTTGCAACAACTCTTCCTTTAGTGCATGTGAGTTCTTTTAGATTGATAATGGATGTGTAAATATGCTTTAATATGCAAGGTTTCTCATCTTTGTGATTAGTACACATGTACTCATTTGAATCTATTATAGTGTTATTTATGTTTTCTCTCTCTCTTTGTAATTTTTTACTTTGTTTCCCCAATGGAGTAGGCATTGGTCTTGAAGGCAAAGTGATCAAAATTTATCAAAACTTAAAATCATATTCTATTTGTGTAACATTA
The DNA here is from genome assembly GCA_027924645.1 of Cunninghamia lanceolata. Lineage (NCBI taxonomy): Eukaryota > Viridiplantae > Streptophyta > Pinopsida > Cupressales > Cupressaceae > Cunninghamia > Cunninghamia lanceolata. Next base: position 37,091,744 of record BSBN01000391.1, on the reverse strand, counting down.
GGTTTCCTACCTACAATAAATATCTCGTTGGTTTAAGAATATATTATTTGTGATCCATTCAAGTGTCATACTAAATGGGTATGCATTGAAATTTTATCTTGCAACCATGCATTGAAGTGTAGTTGAAATTGAACATATCTTTGGGGATATAAAATTGGTGTACTCTTTATCTGATGCATGATCTATTTTTATCTTAATGAGAGGTCTTGCAAGTAGCTAGTGTGTTATGAACTTAGTGAGAAATCTTAGGGTCTATCATGGAGTGGATGTAGCTACTAATTATTTAGTGTTAGTTTTCTTGTCAAAGAGTTCTCTAGGAGTACCCTATTGAGTTTAGTTGAGCCCAAAGTGAAGGGTGAATCATCAACTCTCAAGAATTGGCCTCTAGTTGTTCATGTTCTATTGATGAGTCTCTACCCTTTCGTCTTGATGACAAATCGTTAGCCTTGAGGATTGGTTTACACTCTAAGAATGTGGAACTACAACTTTGGGAGCCAACATGAGTGATGGCTTCACTCCACTAGTCAATTCACCCAAAATTCCATGGGTTCTAGAAAATAAAATCTAAACTCTTTTGATATGAGTAATTAGTCACTCCTAGCAGATATATGACATGTTGAGATAAAATTGTATCTTATGCTTGAGATGTTGTTAGGTAATCCATTAAATATAGAAGTGAAGGGAAAAATGAGCATACATGAGAATGTCAAAGATAATCCAAACTAGTCCATCAACTCTATTAAATTGAAAAATGCTTATTTGGACACCATATTTTAGTTAAATAATATAAAAACATGAATTTTAATTTGTTTTATTAGGCAAATTAAATTAGAGGCAAATGAGATCAAGCAATGGTGGTGTTGGTCGGGATCAAATATGAAATTAAATAAAGAAATGTGATAAAATTTTAGAGACTAATTCTAACAAAATCTAATATGCAACATTATTCAACAATGGAATACACACAACTAACACAAGGTTTACCCTCAAAATCATTTTCAAGAAAAATCCACCAAGAAACACAATACCACTCAATATATTAACAAAATATTATAGTTTACAATTTAAAAAGATTTGTGTATGCCGAATCAATGTCTTCAAGCCTATGCTAATCTCTTGTCTTGCACCTTCAAAGAACCTTATTTTAATGTACTCTATGAATTGATCTCAATCTCTCTACCAACCTTTTCAAAAACTTCTTGTTAAACACAAAGCCATTTTCTTATTTTATAGGAAGAAAGAATCCAAGAAAACACTAGGTGAGTTAACAAAACTATGGGTTTAAAACCATGGTCAAACTTCTCTATGCAAAACCATGATCCCCACCCAAATCATGCTCTCAAATTCCAATACCCTAATTTAATGCATTCTTTAATTTTCTTACATGATTCATTATATCGACTAAAAATATCTAGTCAAATATGTCTTCTTTCGATGCACTTTGTAACCCCATCTTAAATGCTCTTACGATGTAATTCCCACATCATAGATGCACTTATACCTCTTGCACATCATAGTTTCTCTTACACACCTTATAATATCATAGAATTTCTTTCATGTTGTGGGATTGTTATTATAAGAGGAATCTCAAGATTCCTTCTCCAAAGTGGCTCCTCATGTATAAAATAATATTAAACTATTATTATTATGCATAGTGTATACCATGCATTCCTAACATTCATAACAAAATAGCCCCAACTTGTTGCACAACCAAAGCTAAGGCTCTCCATGTCCAACACACTAATTAATGAGAAAAATTATTTCTTATCTTCAGATAAACCAAAGGGTGACACACAATAGTGTGTCCCACATTTTTGCAGTTTGAGGCCATTGAAATTAAGTTCTTTTAGTATCCATCACATTTTATCAACAAACTATCAAGAGTATAAGGATGATGTAAACTAATGATTTGTGGCATTTCATATTTAGATTCAATTTATAATTTTTCTAAATTTTATTAAATATCATTTCTATCATTGGTTAGTTTTCAATAAATTATTTTTTATTATTTATTAACATTTTCCATAAAAAATAACTTGAACTATAAATAGAATCTTTTTTTTACATAATTTGTTATTTTTTCTAGTTGCATGAATATAAATTATTATTTTTTGTAGCATACCTATGTTGACTATAAAATTAAAAAATAGTATTTAAATAAAATATAATAAAAATTATATTTTTAGAAAGCTACAATAAGGAATATTTTCCTATAAAATTTTATATTCATATGATTCATTAGGAGTAAAATTGATGCAAATGATTTAGAGAGAAAAGAGTACCACATAGAATATTTAAAAGACACACATTTACATGTCAAAAATATCATCTCTAATGAACTTAGTTTATTTTTTTTATGTTGGAAGATTAAAACACACTATTTTACATAAAATTAGAAATCAACATATGACACTAATGAGATAAAGTGTTATAATTTATTGTTAGTACTAAATTCACTCACTCAAATTTGTGTATTACTAAAATAATTAATAATTAATAACTAATCAATTTAGTAATCTCTCTTTTTATGTGTTTGAGTGCCTTATCAACTCTAGTGTGTATGCGTGGATCTACTTCGTAAACTCTTTTGTTGTAAAAACTAGTTTTCATTAACCAAATTAGTGTGTTGCTTAGCTGCCTCATTAGAAAACTACCGCTAACTTTTCCAAATTTTCTTATTTTTAATATAGGCAGGTTTGTATCACAGGCGTGGTACCTCCCGCCATGATTTGGGAAGCCTCTCCACACAAACTCGGGTAATTATGTCCTCATAACTACTGTTATGCATTTGTTATAGCCACTACGTTCCATATTTACTTTTTGAGTAAATAGGTAGTGTTGATTTTTATTCTTGATAAAAATGGTGAGTAATGTATCATATTCTAATCAACAAAATGCGTAACTTACATTTTTACTCCTCCACATTATTTTATTTTATGCATATGTTGTAAATGTATATGCATCATGTTTGGTGTATAAATTGATTATACTATTTAGTATTTATTAATCAATTGCTATTGTAAACCCTTTTTTTCCTAATCACTTTATATTGAGAAAATATTTGTCACCATGGACTAATCTGCATAGCATGATCTAGTCCACCAATTTAAAGTTATACTATTTTATCTTAGAAGTTTATCTTATTAGAAAATAGACATTATCTCATCGACTCACATACCAAAAGGATCAAAATATTAACCATGAAAATGCAATTAAGGACCTAGTCATTAGAAAATATTAAGCAATTTGGTGGTGCAACATTGTAATGGTTTGAATGAACAACCAATGATGGGCACACAAAGCTACATTAGAAGCAGAGGTAGAATGTAAAGGAATTATAGTAAAATAAATCCTTTATTAAACTATGGACATGTACATATGGGCCCTTATTTTCAAAGGAACTCAACAACCTAAATACCCCGCAAAAGAAACAACCAACCTAAGTAGAGACTGTGTGTACGATCTACCCTAACAACTAACCAACTTAGTTAAAAATATTTGCACCCTAATCTGAACTTATGAACCCTTCATTCTTTGAAAGTGCATTCTCACGTAGCTAATTGTCATGACTCTTTGGAATTTTCTAGTGAGCTAGCACAAGAGATCAAGCATGCCAACTATCAAAATAAAATGTGTAATTGCCACTTCAAGGAGTTAAAACTAACAAACAAGATGATGTCATTTAACTTCAAGAAATTGATAATCTACATGTAGCACTTCCTTTAGTCTTAGATCAACATCCTAGAGAATATTGACTAGACATGTTAAACCAATAAATATTTAGAACTAAACTCATGATTGCATGAGATCAAGCATCTTGGTGTGAAGTTTGTGTAAAGAAAACAATTTAATGAGTAGAGATGTGTAACTAACACATGTCTACATGGAGGTTTGTGTTATAATACAAAGAAGTATGTTAGCTTGGATTGTAACACTAAAGAGTAAAAAGGTTGTGCATATGTATGTGTCGTAACTCGCAGGAGGCACAAGTCAACAAGTGAATATAAGAAGATGCATGAATCTCACCAAAGAAAACATCCTATGAAGTTGTGCATGAGAAGAATCATTGCATAGGGTGCACATGAATGATCCAAGCTACACACAAAGGTTGTGTAGGCTACAAATTAGGTTGTGCAAGAACCAAAGACACAAGGCACAAGTTGCATGGGTCTACCATCTGTTAGTGTAAATAAGGACATTACCAAACTAGTTAGCTTTTAGCCTACCTAGGAGAAAACCACTCACACTAGTTAATTCTCCACTTAGGGACTTTTAGACTTTTGTCTCACCTCATGTGGTTGAGATATGTGTCCTCACTTTTTGAGACATCTAGTGCATGCATACTTGCCACTTGTTCAAACACATGTCATTTGAGCTCACAAGTGTTGAATGTTTAGAGGGATAGTCAGTCGTTGTGTTCTACTTTCTTACCTCCTCTACCTTGCCTATATATGTAAGGCTCTATTGTACATTTTAATCAACTTTTGATAATATCATTTTGGCTTATTTGTGCACTCATTATTTGTGGAAGTTTATCTCGATCTTTGCTTTTAGATCTTGGCAATCCCAACATGGTATCAGAGCCATGATTGCAAAACCCTTCCCTCATTTGAGCGAATCTCACACCTAACGTAGTCAAAAGTGCCTCGTAAAGCCAAATGGACCTCACCATTGAGTCCAAAAGACCTAAGATAGTTAAAAAAGCTTCTTGTTTCGTTGAATTTCAAAAAAAATTGCCCCTGCGCCTTGTACCGTATGGACATACTACCTGTACGGTGTCGTACGAATTATACGTATTTTGGCAAGAAAAGCAAAAAAAAAAAAAAAAATCAAATTTTGCAGGTGCTATTTGCAAAGCTGGGCGAATTTTTGTTCGACTTGGGGCGATTTTTTGAAGAAATTTGGGCGAAATTTGCTACCTGAGGATTTCAAAATTGATCTGGTTCGTCATACGCTTGGTTTGATTTGAGGAATCTTTCACTGTAATACGCATTGTCATCGATGGTCTACTTTGGTTTGGATGTAATTTCCCATAGATCAGCCCACATTTCTGGTCAAGGTTATTTGGAGTGTTGGGTTGAAGTCCACCTTCTGTTGCAGTTACTAGATCCACATCCTGGTCAAGATCACAATTCTTATCATTCACCATGTCGAAATTCCTTCACAAATCGACGACAAGGGTTTCAACTCAAAGTTTGTTTCAAGTCTCCAAGTCATCATTTTGGATCTCAGTCGAGGTCATTTTGCTAGTCGCAGTTTGTAAATGATGCAGGTCGCAGTTTAATCTTTCATAGTCGCCTGTCGCCATTCAAGTCATGGTTGCAGTTCAAATTCTCCAGCGATTTGCAGGCTTCAACTCTTTGTCATGGTTTTTGTGAAGGTTGGGTCATTGTTTCATTTGTTGGATCAGGATTTAACATCCTACAGGTCTTGGTCTAAACACTCCTCAAGCCAACGTCTTCAGACATTCATAGTTGTTGTTTCCTTTGCATTTGTTGGGCAAAATCTCTTGCTAATCACGGTTTTCCAACACTACCAGGCACACGGTCAACGTCTCCAAACCTGCTCAACAGTCACCAATGGTCATGGACTACTTAGGTCGCAATCTCTTCAGATAGACCACCAGCTTTCGGAGTTTACTTAACACTAGTTGTTAAGGTTGACATCATTAATGTAGCATTGTTTGTTAAACATTTAAATGTTGGTTAACATTTATTGTTATTGTTAAATTTGTATATCCATCACCTTTGTTGTAAATAGTAGCATTTATTGTTACTTCATTTGTAACATCAACATTATATGTTGTGTTTTAGTAATAGCCTTTATCATTTTATGTTACTGTGACTTCTAACAATTACATTCATTGTAACCGTAGTATTTATTACAACCTTGGTATTTGTTGTAAACACTAGTGGTTAAATCAGACTGCCTGACTTAGAATTTTACACTACACTGACCACCAAGCTCATTCAAAGTGCTTTAAGTAGGGCTTTTTTTATTTTTCTACAACTTTCGCCCACAGAGGCGAAATTTGACAAATTTATAGTTGACGAAAAGTTGGTTTCAACTTTGCAATGGTGAAGTTATTGTTCACAAATTGTACCATTTTATTATTTTTTATCCTCCAAAGTCAACTGTATTGTGCAACTTTCGACGAGGCATAACTTTCACCCCGATTATCAAAAATTGACAAACTTTGTTTGAAAATTATCATAATTTTGCAAGGAATTCATTAGTGAAGGTAAAAAATCTCCATGTGTTATAAACGGGTGATTTAGGCTTCCAACTTGCACAAATTGTAATATTTTCTTGCAATTTTTTTGGGGGTGCCTATTTTCAACATAATAAAATCAGGGGAGGTTGTCTTGTGTCTTTTTTTTGCAAAAATGGATATAATCCTAACTCCATTTAACTTCTATGAATGGAAACAAAAAATATAAATACAACTCAAGAAACCTAGGATTGTATTGTGTCACAATGGGCTTGGAACCTAAACCCACATCAGCTATAGAAAGCGTAAGTGGTATAATTGAAGTGATGAAGCATATGGAACATTATGTGTATGCATATCTCCAAATCTTCTCTTTCACATTGAATCAGCCAATACACCTAATGAAGTATGGATGAAGTTAGAAAATCTGTTTGGCAAGCAAGATGTAATGAGAGGGCATCAATTGGAGAATGAATTAATAAGTCTAAATCCACAAGACTTTGAACCACAATTCAGAACTTCTTCACTAAATTGAATTTTCTAAAGTTTCAACTCAAGCAATGTGGAATTGATAAGCAAGATGACCAATTGGTCTTAAGTGTTTTGTCCAAGCTTGGTCCTCACTATTATGTGTTTGTTTCATCTTTTCATGCTACAAAGAGTGCATTTGGTACACGCTACACTATGCCTACACTTGCATAATTTGTTGTTTCTCTAACACAATAGCAAGACAAATTAATTCAAATAGGTGTATTGAAGTCTCCAACACCACACATGCTCTTGTTGAAACTAAGTTTTCAAATCATAAGGCAAAGAAACAATCAAAGGATCAAGATAAGGGACAAAAATCATAAGCTCCACCTGATTCATCTCCTTCATCAAAAGGGAAAAATTCTAAGGAGAACCCTACATGTTCTTGTACGAAAATTGAGCATGAAGAAAACCATTGCTTTAAATAGGAAAATGATGAGTTAAGGAATCATCTTCAAGAAATTCAACTTGAATTGTCCACACTAAGGACTAGTGGTTCTTCCTCTTCTCCATCTACATCAACCACAAATTCAGATAAAAAGAATAAGGGCATGACACTATTTGCTTCTACAAATCCTACATCTCAAAAGTGGCTTCTTGATTCAAGAGATTCACATCACATGGCTACATCACGTGAACTGCTTTCCACATTTAAGCCTTGTTCATTTCCACCAATTCTCATGGGGAATAACATATATATGTCTACTTATGGAAAAGGTACAACTGATATTGGTGAAGACACATTTAGTGATGTACTTTTTATGTTCCTTCTTTGTCCAATAATATTTCCATTTATCAAATCACACATAGTGGCACAAGAAAAATAGTTGAGTTCACACCTAATTTAGTCATAATCAGGGATTTACAAAGTAGAGATATTGTTGCTACTGGACATGTTGATTATGATTCCAAATTGTACTCTTTTTCATTCTTTTGTTCTACTGAATTTGATGGTGTTTTGAGTATAGATGATATTGATACCTTCCAATTGCATAAGGAGAAAAAGTTTGGTTATGTGAACCTTGGAGTTCTCTCCTCATTGGTTCATAAACCTTGTACTTTCAGAATTGAGTATTCCTGCATATTTGGTTTTCACTTATTCAGTCCAGTAGGATCATCACATTTATGTTTCTGATATAGTTGATTGGGATTATTACTTGGCAGGCATTGTAGACTTGTTTAGTGAATTCTATGTTTCAAAGTTGGTAGACACTTTTTATGAAAACCACATCAATTCTATTGCCCTCGCATCTCTCAATCATGTTTAGCATCCACATGATATTTTTGTATAGCTTCAAGAGATTTCGTTTCAATCTTTGGATTATGTGCAACATTTAGAGACCTACATCATTCTTCTCACATGGGAAGATCACTTGCATGGGTTTCTATAGTTCTAGTTCTTCCATAGGGAAGGAATGTTGTTTGACATTCAGTTATCACATTTTGAATTCTTCTTCGAACATTAATCAACAATGTAAGATCTATCATCTTATGGGGCGTTCTCTAGTATCTCTCTTTCCCTTCTTTGGGGAGAAAATTTCTTGTAATTTTGTGATAGAAGTAGTCCTTGGGGGGTCATGTTGAGTCCTTCTATCTTCTTCACTTGTACATTTCTTTAATGCATACTTTCTCTTTTGGAGACGAGTTTATCCCATTAGGTTTTCTCCTTTACTCCACTTATGAGAAACTTGTTTGTACATGGGTATCTAATATGACCTAGTAGCCAGGACCCATCATCATTGTTTTACTACTCCCTAAGTTGCACTTAAGGGGGGTGTTAATGTAAATAAGGACATTACCAAACTAGTTATCTTTTAGCCTACCTAGGAGAGTCCTATTCACACTAGTTAAGTCTCCACTTAGGTACTTTTAGACTTTTGTATCACCTCATGTGGTTGAGACATGTGTCCTCACTTTTTGAGACACCTAGTGCATGCGTACTTGCCACTTGCTTAAACACGTCATTTGAGCTCACAAGTGTTGCATGTTTGGAGGGGTAGTCAGTCATTGTGTTCTAGCTTCCTACCTCCTCTACCTTGCTTATATATGCAAGGCTCTGTTGTATATTTTAATCAACTTTTGATAATATCATTTTAGCTTATTTGTGCACTCATTATTTGTGGAAGTCTATCCCAGTATTTGCTTTCAGATCTTGGCAATCCCAACACCATCTGCCCAAAACACAACACACACAATAATACAATAGGAAGGCACATAAGAAAAATAAAAGTACCTATAAAAAAAGGAAGACACACAAGAAAAACACAGGTACCTATGAATAAAAGTAAGCCACAAAACATAGACACACCCAATAAATAATCTTGCACACAAGCAACAACTAAAACAAAAAATATTTTGGTTGATGCAAGATTATGCCAATCCTAGAATGCTCCTACATCAACTATGAATCACATAAAATGATACATTCAATTCAAGAGCATCTAAATTGAAATTTTATATTTAGGCACTACACAAATTCATCAATGCATCAAACTTACATTTATATTTAAGTGTTCCACAAGGACATATCCTCAAGGGTCTAGATGATTTCCCTCACGTCTTAGGCTTCCCATGAAATTGGGGATTTGGACATGACATCTTATTTTTTATGATTAAAAAACTTGCTCCATTTGGTATATAAAAATAAAAGAATGTAACTTTTTAAGGGAATTTTTTTAATTCCTTAAGACTAGTGAGCATGTCCTCCATCTCAAAAACCCAAAGAAATGTCAATTTATATTATATGTTTGGTGTGTCTTAACACCTCATTCTTCTCATAAGAAATGAGTGTGGACTCACACTCTTCAATAGAAGCAATGAGTGTAAGTTCTTATGACTTTTCATTATTTTAGAATAGTTGCACTTAGTGCTACTACAACTCTCATAGCCATCAACTCCCTTGAAGGATGGTGAATTTCTGTAATGTAGGAATTTGACCTTTATAAATAAGATAATGTCTTTATAGAAATAAAATAAAATACTTTCCAATAGTTATGAACTCTTAGATTGGTTGGATTAAGAGGAATTTCACACAACATTATTATCCAATGACTATCTATTCATGGGATGTGTATGGCCTAATGCATGGTTAAGAAAAGTTATTATTTTCTTGGAATAGATGTTCTATATCTATAGAAGATCAAGATCACATGCTTTCTACTTCAAATGGTGATTAATACTATTTTTATGGTTGTGCTTTATTGCATACCCAATGATGAATCTAGGAATGGTGGGGTCATCATGTCTCTTTCATCATGTTTGGCATTGAATTTTGAAATTTGATAATTTTTAGTGTGATTCGTTCAATAGGGTAGTTCCTAATTTCTTCCTTTGGCTGGATTGCTCCTCTTATTTATTGGTGATGGCATTTTTTTTATTGGTGATTTATCCATGTTGGTAGGTTGTTTAACTTGGCCTTTGACTTTCCACATAGGTTGTTGGTAATTTATTCTCTTGAGTGCCTTGGCATTTACATGCATGGTATTTTCCTTCAATAGAAACCATCCACTTCACAATTGGGGAAGTTGGTTAGAAAATAAGGGGGAATGCCAAGTGATAGTTTCCTACACAACAGAGGGTGATTAGAAGTATATCAAGGCAAGGTTGTTTTAGGTGACTAGATAGCTCTAAAAGACACTCTCATATTGATTGAGAAGAATAGATAAAGGGAGAGTTATAGGGAACTATTGAACAATAGCAAAGTATATAAGTCTATCTATAGCTAAGATAGCTCTATGTAAACCATTATCACATTTTATATCTTGTAATGGCACTATAATTAGTAATGGGATGCTAACTACATACCTTTCCTAGAATTTTTCACCCAACTGGGTTGTCTCTAGAGGAATCCTAGTGTTGTATGTTTTTTTCTCTATTTTATCATGCCATCTTCCTTCTATTATTTTAAATAGTAATGTTGTTGCATGTTATTTAACTATTAGGACAACACTAAGGAGAATAGTAGGAGTGAATCTAGTTTTATATATCTATTGCTAGTGTATCACTAGGGTTTTCAACCTAATGGTTTATGGATTACACAACCATTCTCTTGAAATTATTTATATTTATGCTTCATATGACATTAGGGAGAGGGGTGATTTGGTAGCTAATTACAAACTATTTTTTTTTCAATACCCTTGGGTTCAATATGGAAATTATGACATAATGGATTCTAAAATGGGCAATGAATGCCATAGGTACATGCCAACAATAAAAAGGAATAGTTCTATGCGTGCAATAAAATTTTGACTTTCCAAATCCCTTTTGAAGGGAAAAGAGGAATCATTTTCTTACTTTTCCTCCTCATCTAGATTGGAATGAGAAAGACAAAGCAAATTGAATTAATAGATAAAAATAAACAAAGATCACTTATTATCATCTACCGATTGTTGGAAAAATAGTAGAGAAGATATCATGTTTTGTTGGGAACATAATTATTATTTGGCATGGCCAAGCCATTTTGAGAATATTTGTAGGCTACTCTTTGAAAGGTAAAAAAAATTTCTACTTGGGTGCTAGTGTCCAACCTAAAATTCTTAAGATTTTGAGTTCACGGATGAATGAAGTACTAACCCTAATAGTGCCTCATTATGTTTTGTTACAAGTCCTTTACCCAAAACATCATATAAAAGTGTTTGTATCCATCATTTTGAACCACTACTTCTTGATCCTAAGTATTCTTCCAAGGTCTTATTTATTTTACTCCCAACACTCTCTAAAGTCGATACTAAGTTTTTGTGATGTCTCTTTAATCTTTCATTACTACAAATATGAAAACTCTCCATGATTGAAATTCTTTTGGATCTCTATCTCTCCTCATCCTAGAATCCTTATAATACCTTAAAATCCTCTACCTACATCACTAAGACTTATCCCCTCCAATTTTCAACTCAAAATCAACATTGTTGCATAAATCTCCCTCTCGCATCTTATCATCATTGAATAAGAACACACCACTTTAGCGATATATACCCCTATGGTTATTTGGTAGCTCCAAAAATTTACACACACCATAAACACCCACACTTAGGGATCACACACTCCTAAATTTTATCAGTTATTTGTGGAGGTTGAAATGTACCATTTAGGGGACTCATTGAGGCAATCTACTAATAGCATCAACCAACTTTTGTGCCCTTCAAAAAAATTTTAGGTTGGATCTCCTCATCCACGAGTGTTTTCAAGACTAGAGAAAAGAACATGACTTGGGAAAATAAGATAAATAATCCTTGAAATTTTTAGAACCTCTAAAACAAAAGACACTTGTGCCCCTCACTAACTCTAATGTCAAGACAAACAAGAGAATATCACTAAAGGGAAAGAAACCAGTATGTAGTTTCCTGCCACCCAGATTGGTGGTTTCAACTTGAAACAAGTAGTTTTGGACATTACATGGAAGTTTTCAAAAATTTATCAATGGTTTTGGGATTCCTAGAGAATATTCCATCCTCAGGGTAAATATTCCATCACCCTCTGCTGACGTTAATAGTGATGTCATCATTTACCCATCCCCAATGCACCCCCTCTCCAACGGAGTTTTCATTTTGGCACCTGAACTTCAGAGGCTTTGTTCTTAGCCATATGAAGGTCTTTTTCTGAGCAATTTTTATTTATTTAGGAAAGAATTTTATAGGTTTCACAATTATACAGTTGGTTTTCTATTTTGGTGTCTAGTTTTTCTAGAAATTGTAGATTTTCACACCTATTGCTGAGTACTTCTCATTTTGGGAACTTTTAGGGCTCTGTTTGGGCTCATATGGTAACATTTTTGGGTAATTGTTTTTTGAAAGTACACATTTTTTGTGTGCTTTGTAGTGTTGTAATTAGATTGATCTAATTTTGCATCAAAATTATACTTTTAGTTTTGGCCTAATTTTGGTATTTGCATGTACTAAGATCAAGACCACTTTGCAAGTGGCAGTTGTGATTGCACTATGTATAAAGTGCCAAGATCATATATTGCTGGAGTGAATCATTGATTGAGTGAATTTAGGGGGATCTTCTTGTGGTTGTGCTTGCATTATTCTTGATTTATGTTCCTTCTTACTTCATCATGGAGCAATCTTTGGTTTCACATATAACACCTTACAACTATCCTAAATGAAAATATAAAATGAACAAATTGCTAAGAGTTAAGAGGTTATATAGGATAGTTCATGGGCTCGATGGTGAACCAACTGATGATGAAGTTAAAAACAATAAGTGGTTAAATAGTTGTGAAGAAGCTATTAGATATTTGTGCTTATATGTCTCTCCTAAGTTGTTATTTCACATTGAGCACTTGGATACACCTATGGATATGTGGACTCAAAATTGTTTGGACAAACAGATGAAATCCAAGGACATTTGTTGGAAAATAAACTAATAAGTCTTAATCCATGCAATTTTGACAACATACAAGACTTCATCACCAAATTCAAGTCACTAAGAGCAAAATTGAAGGATTGTAAAATTGAAAATCAAATACATAGTTGATATTAAGTGTTCTTCTAAATTAGGACCTAATTATTTCGTGTTTGTGCCTACTTTCTATGCTACAAAGAGTGCTTTGGGGAGTGAGTTTAAGATGCCTTCCTTTGAGGATTTTGTTATGTCACTCACTAGGGTGAAAGACAAGCTTATTCAAATGGGCACATTGAAATCTTAAAAATCACAAGCCTTGATTGCAAAGGACAAGAGGGCTTCTAACTTGGAAAAGAAAGGAAAAATAACATGCATAAAAAGAATAGACAACAACAATCCACATCCACTTCTATAGAAGAACATAAAAATTCCTCTTCCAAAGGGGAATCATCTAAGAAGGAGAAGCCCAAATGTGCATATTACAAGAAATTAGGGCATGATGAACACCAATTTTATTTAAAACAAATTGATGAGTTGAAGCATGTTGTAATGAAGAATCAAATCAATTTGCATTCAATTATGTCAGGGGGTTCATCTTCTTCTTCTTCATGTTCAAAGTTAGAGAAACAAAAGGGAAAAACACTTGTTGCAATTGCAGATTCTGAGTCAAGGAGATGGATTCTTGATTTTGGATCTTCACATCATATGGCTTCATCATAGAGTATGTTCTCTTCATTTGAGACTTGTTCATCATCACACCTTGATGGACAACAACACATATATGTGTATTTATGGGAAAGGATCTATTGACATAGATGAAGGATCATTCAACGATGTTCTTTGTGTGCCATCATTATCAACCAATATCCTTTCTATCTATCAGATCACACATGGTGGAGCAATGAAAGTGTTGAGTTCACACCAGATTCTGTGATTATTCAAGATTTGCATAATAGAGATATTGTTGCAATTAGGGAGGTAGATCATCAATCTCGAGTGTACACCTTCACATTTTTCTCCTATTGTTCCTTTGACTAATGTACACACTCAGGCATCTAGTGTGGGTACTTTTGAGGAGATACAATGTGGTTATTTGAATCTTGGTGTTCTTTCATCGACTCAGATTCTAGAGACATGTGATGACATTCCATCTCCTCCATCATCTCCTATTGGATCTATAGAGTTTAGTGTTGCTTCATCCATGGTTTCTAGTGATTTAGTGTAGTATGACTATCATCATCTTCCAAATAGAGCTACTTGGGATGAGTACTTGACAGACATTATAGATTTGTTTTGTGAGTCCTATCTTGCAAACTTGGAGGACACTATTGAGGATATTCATTTCCTCTTTGATGTTGGTTCTAATGGAGTTGCATCATCTTCTTCGGATGTGACGAGGACACATTCAAACCCTCTTGTTCTTTCTCCTCATCTTCATTTGTCATAATTTAGCATTGGCTTGGAGATCCTTGAGAAGCATTCAAAGGACTCTTCATCATCTTTGAATTATGTTCTACATCCATTTCCACTAGGTTTTGGATTGTCACTTTCTTCAATTTGGCCTAGGACTCCTAATCTGATTGTGGTACCTTTCAGAATCAACATGGAAACACTTGAGCAAAGTTCAGAAACTTCGTGCATCTTGAGTTTTCTTTCTTCATATTCCTTTCAAAAATGGGAAGACATCTTGCATGCATCCTTGTCTTTGTTTCTTCCTAAGGGGAGAAATGTTGTTCAATGTTCTTGGATCATCTTTAGCATTCATTATCAATCATCTACCATCAATGCAGGAGATTCTACCTTGGGGGGGGGCTACATGATCTCTTTTCTTCTCTCTTATGGGGATGAATTTTTCCTCACACGGGTTTTTTCTTTCTCATACTTTAGAGAGCATCTTTATTGTATTTTCTCTTTTGGAGAGGGGGTTTTCCCTATGGATTTTTCTCCTTTTTATCCATCTGTGAGAGATTTGTTTTGTACATGTGTACCTAACATGGCCTTGTAGTTGAGACCCATTTTTGCATCTTTTCATTTGTTTGGTCCTCCCTAAGTTGCACTAAGGGGGGGTGTTGGTGTGAATGGCATATATTACCTAGCTAGTTCCACAGTAGGTCCTATTTACACTTGTATAGTTTACTTAGGGCATACTTAGGGTGCACTAAGGATAGTTATCACTTTGTGTCTCAAGTCATGAGATTAAGACACTTGTCGTAATCTTATGTTATTTTATGTTTCACCTTGGTCTATATAACCAAGGGCTTCTCTTTGTAATTCATTATAATGTATCATTCATGTTATAAATTTATATTATGTATTTGCATCCTTTGATAGAATAGAATTATTCTTTCATGTTGGGTCTCTCTTGTGCTTTCATTGAAGCTCTTATATCTTTGGTGGCTACCTTCATAGACAAATATTGCATGGTATAGAGCATTCTATACCAACTCTTATAATTGTTGAGTTATAACTCGTATGGGCCAACTAGAACTCAAACCTAGGACCTTCCATTTGCTATTGGAGTATTCTACTAGCTGAGCTACTAGCCCCTTTGTGGCCATTCCATCATTGGCTTGGGTGTGGCTTCTTCCCAACACCCCCTCTTAATCCACAGTATAGGTGTTTGGGGCTCCTAGCCCGGCTCTGATACCAATTATTGAGCTATAGCTCATATGGACCAGTTAGGACTCAAACTTAGGGGTCTGGACCTTCCATTTGCTCTTGGAGTGCTCAATCAACTAATCTACTAGCCCTTTTGTGGCCAATCCATTGTCAGTCTGGGTGTGTCTTATTTTGATGCAGAGGCATCCACACTATAACCTTGCAATACAGCATGGACGTCTACAGCCCATCATCATCATCATCATCATCACCATCATCATCATATTTTGCTTAACACTGTCAGCATCAGCATCATATTTCATCTGTCGACCGATATCCTCCTGTAGACAAACCTTCGCACTTTCGCCTGCCAACAACATCACCTTACTCGATTATCGACAGTATCATCATGTTCGACCAGCGCGAACATCCTCCTGACGTCCACTGTTCACTTCAGCGACAACTTCCGCCTTCACTATCTTCAGCATCATGATATTCAACATCATGATAATCAACAGGATAAAGAACATCCGGTTCCTTCCATTTATCCTGATGATGACAAACCTTAACTCCTCGCACCGTCCCTTCCGATGCTTACGTCACCCGATATCCTGATGACGTATATCCTGATGACGATGACGTCACCCGCAGATCCTCAATATCCTGCTGCTCCAAAATATCCTGCTGTTGGCCAAACTTAGTTTTTTTTCGGCCCGCGATCAACCCGATCTTCTTCCTTATGCCGATGCGCTCCTCCTCGGCACCTCCTGATGATGATCACCCCGACGCTCCTTCACTTCATGCAATCGAAAGCATCATGCTCTCCTCCACTTATCCGGATGACGATGCCCAACGCGACTACAGGATATTTGCAGAAATATCCTGATGATGCCGTTTTCACAAACTTTCAGCCTTAGCGAAATTTCACTTCGCCGATCCTCCTGGGATGACCCGATCCACTCTCAGGGTGATCTACCACACTTTATCAGCTTCAACACCTTTCAGCCGCGATCCTGCACACCTGCATGCAAACAAACTAACTAACTCCTAACCTACTGTACATAACCATTCCACCGATCAAATGAATCAACCGGTGGAATGGATCAGTGAATCCATATAGCCACCCAAACCAGCAAATCGATCAAGCAATGGAATTCAACAGAGGATGAACACAAACAGGAACACTTTATTTGATTTCAAAAGATGCAAATACAATGATCAGTTTCTCTCTCAGTCTCACTCCCTGCAACCTAGCTCGATCGATGATCTATAGTCAACCGATCCTCATGCTTAAAAAGGTTTTCCTTCGAGTACTACTGACCCGACTCCAAGCGGCTGGGAAATCTCTCCAAGCGGCTGGGAGATCCAACCGAACATACATCATGACAACTGTCCTAACAAACTGGCTAAAAATAGCAAAGCGTGGTCAGCATGATCTTATCATGATCAGCATGACCTTATTACATGCATTGGTCTTATCAGACCTTCTTGGAAACATAAACAAGACCTAAAACAACTAACTGCCTTATGAAGGCCAGCTGTCAGGTAGGTGCTCCTGCACCATATTTCCAACAGCTCTACCAACTGAGCTACTGGCCCCTTTATGGCTAGTCCATCATCAATCTGAGTGTGGCTTATTTCCAACAGCTCTACCAACTAAGCTATAGGCCCCTTTGTGGCTAGTCCATCATTGGTCTAGGTGTGGCTTATTTCCAACTCCCCTAAGCCACACTACAAGTGCTTGGGGCTCCTAGCTTGGCTATAATATCAATTGTTGAGCTACAGCTCATATGGACCAACTAGGACTCAAACCTAGGACCTTCCATTTGTTGTCGAAGTGCTCTACCAACTGAGCTACTGGCCCCTTTATGGTCAATCCATCATTGGTTTGGGTGTGGCTTATTTCCAACAAATTCCCCATGGAATTGTGTTGAGGAAGCCTTCCCCCATATCACAATCATTCACTCCCCCCAAAATTCTTGCAGTAGGTTGTGTTCTTCAAGAAACACATGTTAGGGGCCTTTAGATTTGAAGACATTAACTTTCCATCAATAGTATCTTATTGTAAGGTATTCTTGCCAGAACATTATTCGAATTCACCTTCTCCAAATCCACCTTCTGCGTCATTAGAGTAGTGAAGATTAGATCAATAGCATCAAGATTAGGGCAAGATAAGAGGATTGACATTTTTAAGGGAAGATTTGAATAGGTAGAAATTTTTGCCACATATTTGTTCAAATAAATACATTCTTCAACCTTGCATTCTAGACATTAGTTTCTTCACTATTATGCTTAGAAGCCAAAGAATTGGCAAGTTTTCGAGAAGGGATTTTTATGTTTGTCATTTTAGCCTTTCATGTCCATCTTGGTTTCTTTAGATCTAAATACACTTTCTTGAGATGTCGAAACCTTTGACATAAAAAACATACGAAGGAGGAGCCCTCAACCTGTTTGCCTTCTTTCCCTAGTTGGAAGAATTCAAAAGGATATATGTAAAAGGCTATTTGCCTTCATTCCCCAGTTTGAAGAATTCAAAAGGATATATGTTGAGATATGCTTTGAGGTGTCCATCTTGACACAAACTCTAAAAAACTGACCCATCTTCCCTTCAACCCCATTCTCATCTATCATTAAAAAATTTCTAATTGAGTTGCCATTTTTTTTACAATATTGACTTCTCCCAATACTCGACGAGGAGACACTAGAATCTCGACCAAACCAGTGTCTTTGTAATTTTGGTAGTCATAGTCAAAATCTGGTAGCCACTTTTGGAGGTAGAGATTGGCACCATACAAAATCCATGGTTGGCCATAATTTCCTAAAACTCCCAATTAGAGCTCTTGATTTAAGATTCAGTATCCTCGAATAAATATCGATTATGTTACTCTTCCCAATTCTTATTTACCCAATCCCACTCTTCCCAATTCTTATTTAACCAATCCTCCTATTGCTCTTAGATTGGCCATAATTTCCTTAAAAACTCACAATTAAGGCTCTTGATTTAAGATTCAGTATCTTTGAATCAATATCCATATAGCTTCTAGATCTATTATAATTGCCTCTTTATCCATGTTAGCAGTGTATTCGTGAATTTTTTACCTTAGGCCCAGCAGGATAGAGTTGGCCCCTGATGCAACAATAGGGCACCATCTCTTCCTGCTAAAATCTGGACATTTTCCCAATTCTTCCCAATCCAAAACATGCTACTTCCTCCAATCCTATATAGCTTTTTCTTCATTCGAGTTTATTTTTGCACGCCACACCATAGGATTTCTCCTATTTGTTTGCCATCTTTGTCTACTACTGCTCGCTCTGGCGCCTCTGTCTGCTCTCGCTCATGCGTCATCCGCATTGTGAATATTCTCCCATTTCCGCTATTGTCTAGACCGTAGTTATGTTTAGCACTTTATAGATTAATTTCCCGCTATTAATATAGTAAGTGCGTGGACTTCATGTAGAAAGTGAAGGTGGTCCTTTCACAAGTCAAGAAACAACTAGGAGGTACCGTCGTGCATAAGGCACATGCGAATGAACACGTAAGAGAAAAGAATTACTTTTGAGGGAGAGTTGGCTAGGGTGCATCTCAAAAAATACAGGTTCCCTAAGGGTGTTAAGAAAGAAGTCTCAACCTTGCTCTCAATGTTGAGAATACAAAGAAAATACAATTGTTGGGCTATATAATATAAAAACTCAAGTTTTGGGTTATAGAGGTTGTTTTTGGTCAAAATAAATATTATGGTTTGTTCAACATTGGTTCCTAGATGCCTAATATGTAGATCTCTTTGAACTCTACAATTAAAAAAATAGAGGCCTAGTCAGTCTCCTGAATCAAAAGTTGTGGCCTCCAGAAATTAGGCTTCTCACATTGAAAATATAAAAATATATGACACATAAAAAAGTTATAATAGGGAGTTACACTTGTTGACCAATTTATGACACCTGTTATGATATGTCATAAGGTATTTTTGAATGGAGATAATGGAGCCCAATTGGAGTGTCCTAGTTGGTGAGTGGATTATGACAAGCTTATGGCAAGTGGTTAGAATATGTTATTTTTAGCATTTCTAACTAGGGATTTCAGTGCCACATTTTGGGTGGTTTTAGCTCATGGTTTCCTAATTAGCATTTGATGGTTTCATGTATTGTGTATCCTATTTAGTGGATGCTTAAGATCAATGTTTTGATAGTGAGTTTTGTAGGTATTGTTAAGTTACCAAAGTTACTCCAAATCTTTAGTTAGTGATACTCATGTAAAGAATTAGGCTTTACAAATGTATTGTAGCATTTTGTTACTGAATAATGCATTGAATTGCTTTGGAGTGTGAGCTTTTCCTCTCAAAAGGGTTTTCTCCATGTAAATCATTGTGTTATGTATATTACTTTTGTGTTTATTTCCTTGTAATTGTATGATTGGTTTAATTTTTGCACATACCTACTCTAATAGATTAGAGTAGGAAACATATTCCACACCTCTACTTCCTTTCAAAAGGAACACATAATAAAATGAAACCAAAAAATATTAGTTCTCATCAAGTCTTGTGTATATTTTCTAAAAATGTGTTTAGGAATGGGCTACCACAAGATTTGGATCCCTCTAATATTAAATGTTTCTGATATGTATTCCTACCTTGTTCAAGGTCAAACTAATAGCATGCACTCATAGGTAGTACTAGATTGGAAAGGCAAATGCTTAAAAAGTAATGAGGAAATTGTGTAAATTTTGGATTTACGCATTGGCAAAAAGACCCATTAGAGCAAGTACAAGGAATCTCTTATTCTCTAGAAGAGCAAAGGCCTTTAGGAGGACTTTGGATTTCTAAAGTTGAAGTAACCAACTTGAGTGGTTGATTAAGTCTTCCATGTAGTTCTCATTTTGGGCACAATTTTCATAATATTTTCACTTGGATTTCTAATGTAGGAACATCCTAAGAGTCATGCAACAATCCTACATCACCTAAAATCATTTCTATTATTTTTTATTCCACACAAATTGTGTGCTTGCATGTTTTGTTAATTTAATTTTTATTGTTGTTTGTGTTGTGGGAAGCTTGTTTGATAACCCACAAAGCCTCACACATTTCTTGTTTGGTAACACTTTTGTGAGTGATGATACTTCCATGCATTGCATAAAGGGTTTTGTGCTAAACTCCATGACACCAGTTGTGCTCTAATGCATAGTCTCTGTAGTGGATTGGTTTTGGATTAGTGTGTAGGCCCTTGCACAGTTGTTTATGTGTTGCAATACGTCTTCATCATCTTTTACAAATTATGCAGATCCTTGTACTTGATGTCATGCATTCCATTTTAGTGCAAAGTTTCAAATTAAAAGTAAATTGATGGATGACTTTGATATTGGTCAACATTAGATTTAATAAAGATTATGCAATATTAAATCATCCTAAAATCCAAACAACAAGATGACACTAATTCAATATGAAAACAAGATTAGAATAACATGATTTCAATATATGTATTCAAGAGTATGTAAAACAAGGAAATAGACTACAATATATAAACTCTAAGAATGCAAGTTAGGGTGATAAGTGTCCTAGAGGAGAACATTAAACAAGAGGACTAACTCAATCGTAGGAGTAAAGGTGTTAAGTGAACTCACCTTGATGAGGAAGATGTTGCACCTAACAACCATCAATCAAGGAAATGAATGAGGTAGAGGTGGAAAAGAATTCCATCAATCAAGAGAGTTGACATGTGGTCTAAAATAATAATTTACCTTGGAAGTAAATAATATTAATTACCTGAGTAAACTTAATATAAAGTGCAAAAAAATATTACACCAACACCCTCTTTAAGCACAACTAAGATACTAAAGAAATGGGTCCTAACAAGACAAGCCATATTAGATACCCATGTATAATATAAAAAGAACCCCAAAGTAGAAAGAGAGTGTACTCCCAGAAGGAGGGAGAGAGAGAGAGAGAGAGAGAGAGAGAGAGAGATGAATGAATGAATTTGGAAGTTGCTCAATTACCTTAATGTCGAGTCGATGTTGAACTATGACTGAAATTGATTGATGAGATCAAGTAACATTAAAGATTCAAAAACATTAGCCATAATGAATGGCTCTCAATTTGAGATGTGAACCAATGTGAATCGCATGTAAGATTCAAGAACATTTACCATAGACATGAATGAGTCTCAATTTGAAATATGAATTAGGATGTGTCAAGTTATAAGCATGATGTGGCAGAAAATATATGAGGATCCAAAATAGTTAATGTAACTTAGTGTGAACTTTCATCAAGATGGAAGTGAATCATAGTGTATGTCATGTGACTACACTACTTATCCCACAATGTTGTCATGCTATGTAGAAACACTGGAAGCCTATGTATAAGCTCCCTAGGATGGAACTTTAATTTTAGTTTGTGATTACAAAATGTCAATGTGTTAAACCCCCCAAAGACAAGTACATGATGTGATGGAACATCATAAGTTGAGTACATTTACATTCAACACCTTGCCCCCAAATAGATCAATTTAGACACCTTAACATTCCCCCATGTTTAGCACTTTATAGACTAGTGTGATTACAAAGTTATAGCTAATTTTAGAGTTTTACAATGTCCAATGTGGACTAGAAAGTTAAAAGTACAATCAAATGATAACATAAGAACAATTAGCTAGCACCATTATGTAGTGCTTAGAAAAATATTCACTTCAAGAAAATGAGATGAATAAATCTGAGTCCATTTATGAAATTTATGAGAACTAAAAGTTCAAAAAACTTTAACTGCATGACAAAAATTGAGAGAAAACTAGTATTTCAAGAGTCATGAGATAAAAATTTACCCCATTCCAAAAAATACACACAAAAAAAGGCTTCTTGAAGTTTGCCTCATAAAGTAAAAAATTTAATGGAGAGAGATGTTGCTATTGGGTGGTGGGATGGTATCCTATGGGTGGCATTTTGGCTAAGTTGTTGATGTAGGTGGTGGTCGGGTAGAGCTCAAATGGAACTGAGGTTGATATATTAATTTTTTCTAATTAAAAAAGCTTTACAAAATTGACATTTTTGTTTTTTTTTTAATATGGAGGGGCCCTAGGCACTCACCACCCCAACATAGGTGGGGCAAGGACCAAGGCTCCTACCATTGCCTTAATGGGATGGGGGATTATAGGAGGGGTGTCATAGACCCTGCACATGGCAGGGTCATACCTTGTCATGATAAAGTATGGGGGGTTACCCCCTATGCTAATTTTTTTCTTTATGTTTTAAAATTTTCTTCTTTTCTTTCTTTTTTTCAAAAATTAAGAAATAAAAAAATACAATTGTAAATTTCTTTTTTTTAAACTGTACCTGCACAATATTGTGCAAGGAGAGCGTATGACATCCCTAGGCCCAAAAAATAAAATTTATTGCAATCCAATCCAAATCAAACAAAGTTTATAGAGCTTTTTGGCTGCTCTAATGCAATAATATGGTCATTTTTATGTCAAAGTGCTCTAAAACTAGGCTTCTTACAAAAAACAAATTCAAACCCTCTAGAAAATTTTCACTAGATTGAGTTCATGGTGTCTGAGGAGATGAAATAAAAGCCTACCCTAGCTAATTTGACCCTTCTAAATGCAATGAAATAGTCATTTTTCTAAAGGCCTGTTACAATGAGTGATATAAAAAACACCTAATTTGTAAAACTATAAACCCTAGGTGAAAGAAGCTAAAAACACAATCCTAGATTGAATTAATTTGCATCTATACTACCCTGCTCTAATACCATGTTATATTTAATAAAGATTATGCAATATTAAATCACTCTAAAATCAAAACAACAAGACAACACTAATTCAATATGTAAATAAAATAAGAATAATAGAATTTCAATATCCATATTCAAGAGTATGTAAAACAAGGAAATAGATTACAATATATAGACTCTAGGAATACACCAATAAGGGTGACAAGTGTTCCAAAGAGTAGTAAACTAGAGGACTAATTCAACTATAAGAGTAGAGATGTCAAGTGAACTTACCTTGATAAGGGAGATGTCGCACCTAACAATTGTCGATCAAGGAGATGAATGCGGTAGAGGCGGAGAAGAATCCCATCAATAAAGGGTGTTGATGTGCTCTTATTTCCTAATTTACCCATGTATATAATATTAATTACCTATGTAAACTTAATATAAGGTGTAATAAAATATTGCACCAATAGCCAAGTTGCTTTCCCATGAATGTTCAAAGACTAATTGAAGCTTACTTGTTAACAATTAGTCCACTTCTAAATTTTGAAATGTCATAACGAATGATAGTTCTTATGATAGTTTAAGTTCTTCTTGAAGTGGTGATTACATATGATCAGTGACACTTGATGAGTTCAACTTCAAGTTCCAATGCACAAATAAAGCCCAGAAGTCAAAGAGTGTCAATTACTAAAGGCCACATTTTGATGGAGAATGGGTTGACATTTGGAGAGTGAATTGCATTTTAGGTATTTGGGGTTTGGGTTTATAGTGTAAGCTTGCAGAGATCCTTTCATGTTGTTGGGTTTCATATCTTTGTAAAGGGCCCATGTGTGGGCAATCTTTTGCAATTTTGATAAAGTGTCTTGATTCTTAGTCTCCATTATAATTTTCCATTTTTCTTATGTTGTGACTCTACATGTCCATTACTAATTGTTCATTTAACCCGCTAGTGGTGCTATATCACACTATATGTAGTAGGAGTGTAGTCTTGAAATGCAATGTTAAATAGGATAGTATTATGCTCTGCATAAATGGATAATCATTTGGGAATTAATATAATTTATTCCTTTTTAATTTATGTGGCATTGTTTCAATATACCTAATCAAAGACAAATATTATATAAGTCAAAATGAACCATAAGAGGACAATTCCACATCTTATGATTAAGGGACTGTCATTGAAAGTTCAAGCATTATGAAAGCTTTATGTAAGTCAATTTTGAAATGAAGCAAAGGTGTACAAAATCTTGGAACTAGGATCAACTAGACAGAATGAAAGCACCAGTGGAGATGCGAATGTCAAGCAATCAAATGCTCTTATAGAGTTGTGAGAAACAGAAAATATGCAAGCAAATGATCAACATGAGAATGGATGTAATCGACATGGATGTTTTAACAGGAAAAATAGTGTACATATAGGCATCTTGGAAGAACTACCTTCCAATAATAATGGATTCAAATTCCACTAACAAGAAGTGGTGGTGAATTACTTCCACAAAACTCGTGACAGGTGGCGAGCTAACTCGAACAAACTAGGACTCCTAAGCAGGCTTAACACCATCTGTATTTTACCCATGTGCAAGATAATATATACACTAACACCCCCCTTAAGCATAGCTTAGGTGGGCACAAGGTAAAAATTGGGTCTCGACAACTAGGCCTAATGAGGTACCCAAATACAATGTAATCTCTCATAAAGAAGAGAAAGGAAGAAAACCATGTGGAAAAAACTTCCCTCCAAAAGAGAAAAGAAAATGAAGAGAACTAGAGGGCCCCCCATGAAGATGATAGTCCTGAAAGCCTTGTAAGATAGCACCCATGTGTGCCTCCACAAAGAAGATAAAGAATGTCAACATAGAATGTCATGCATGGTGAATGTTGTAGCAGGTCCCTCTGTAACAAATGATGCCTCTTCCTTTCAAAAGATAGAAAACCTAAGCTATCAAACTATTGAATTCCCACTCAAGTGGAATGTATGAAGAAATCAAGATGTATGATTCTAGAAGATGCTCATGTTTCCTAATACTGATGTTGAAATGAGTCACAACCAAATCAGGTGTCCCAGACCTAACTAAAATAAGTGACCTCTCAAAGTCATGTGAAAAATGATGAAGAAAAGGATCCAAAGAAGTGATGTGTGGAATGTCAATACATGCCATGTGGCTATAATCCATAGCCCATGTGAAGTCCTGCTACAAAGAATCAATGGAAGCCCTTAGTGAAGCCTCTCTAAACTCTGTAGTAGCAAAAGAATTGTCATCAAACAGAAGACATATGTCCTCAATGTTGTCGTCAAGATCGATTATGAGAGATTCTACAAACAAATGACGCATGTCTGATAAGATGATATCTCGTTGATCAAGAGGACAAGTGTGAACCTACTAGAGATAATCTGAAGTAGCATGTGGAGAAGCCAAGATTTCTATCAAAGTTGCAGATGGAGGTGGCAAAATATCTAAATATGCTAAAGGTGTAGAGAGAGGAGAAGCAAGAGGAGATGTCTCTGTGTCATCAACAAATTCAAGACTTTCCCAATAAGCAAGTTCCTCTTTAGTATCATCATCATACAATGTATTATCAACATTATCAAGGGAAAGGCATATGTCCATAATATGGTTATCTAGGACTAGAGGTTCATTGGGATCTCCATACATTTCCCATAGTGTGCTTCAAAGAGTGCAAGGGTATTCAATATGTGATAGATCCCTCGATATGTGGTCCCTAACACTTAAACCAATTAATCCTAAGAAATGATCATTTTTAATTTCCCATGCAGCTTTGTGCTAATATGTACTTGGTTCAAGAATAAGCCCATACAAATGTGGCAATAAATGAATCCATCGGTAGTGCTTTAGGATACCACCATGCCAAGACTTGTAATTTCCTTTTTTCAAAGTAATGATAGAGGGATGATTTTTATACCCATTTTTAGTAACTTAGATAGATTATCCCCTTATCTATTTTGGAACTTTATGTTAGTTCATTGATTACAAGATGCATGTATAATCCCCCCAAAGAATTATACATAAAATGACACTTTATAATTTTAGTGCATAAGCTAAACCAATTTGGAACGAAAAATTGCACTTTATAACAATAGTGTGAAATCATGTCAAATGGATTGGGCTCAAAAAAATAGGACTCAAATACGAGTTGCCTATCAAAAGTTACTACAATTTTTCTATTTTGTCTCTTGCCTATTTTTAACACTAGAATTTTTTTTAAAAATTGCCTTTCAAGAGAAAATAATTTGGAAATTTTTGCATGCCTTTCAATTCAAAAATTAAAAAGAAAGAAAAAATTAGAGTGAGTTAAGCCCCCTCTGGTTGGTCGTGACCATCACACATGACTAGGGGGCTAGAAGTTTTGGTGTCTCTCCCCCTCCACTTTGATGATCTAACATGAGGGGAGGTGTCGACCTCAACAAATCTACCTTTTTGGAGATGAATAGTGCACCCGTGTTGGGATCATTTTGATGGCTAGATGCCCTTCACAGTTCAAAATGACTTTATCACATTTTGAGGCTGACTATAGACGGGTTGGAGGGTTGATTTGAGTTGCCTTATCTCGAGCAAAACCAGGGTTTGACTTGCAGGTTTAGATGCCTTTTCCATAGGCGAGGGTTTTCCACGGGTGAGAGGGTATGTCATGACCCTTCAAGACCAGACTATGAGCGTGGGCCTCCTTGGTGCAAGCTATGAGCCTCATAAAATAGAACGCAAGTCACAAGCCTTCTAAGCTAGGCCGTTGGCCTCAACAATAGGGTGCGGGCCTCTTTACCTTCTCTCTGCACACAGATCTAGAAAATGCCTTCTTCTACAAATTGACCTCACAGAAGACACACAGAAAATATATATGCTTGAATGCAAACAAAAAAATGTTCTAATTTCAACTATTACATTATTACTGAACCCTCATTTGTCAACCAGAATAGGCTTTGATACCATGTTGGAACCAGGATCAACTAGACAGAATGAAAGCACCAATGGAGCCACAAATGTCAAGCAATCGAACACTCCTGGACAGTTGTGAGAAACAAAAAATATGCTTGAGCAAATTATCAACATGAGAATGGATGTAATCGACCATGTATTAACTAGCAGAATAGTGTACATATAGGTGCCTTAGAACTACCTTCCAATAATAATGGAGTCAACTCCCACTAACAAGAAGTGGTGGCGAGTTACTTCCACAAAACTCATAAGAGGTGGTGAGCTAACTCAAACAAACTAGGACTCCTAAGTAGACATCTAAGTCTAGGCTTAATGCCATGTGTATTTTACCCATGTGCAAGATAATATATACACTAACACGGAAAAACTTCCTACGCTAACCTTGAGAGAAGTGTTATACAAATTTCAATTCAACTATTATAGAGATTTCAAGAAACACATATGAAATAACATAAACAAAATAATCATAAAACATAACACCATGATTTATGTGGGGAAAATCCTTTTGAGAAAAAAAACCCACACTTCAAAACCTGTACAATATATTATCAAATCTTGAAACAGATTGCAATATACTTGCAATGCAAGTTATTACAAGAGTCTTCACCTCAACTCAATTTTGGAGGCATTTCAGCAGCATTCCAGTAGCATATAGACTTGCAAACTAAACTCTCACAAATGACTATGTAAAAGCAGCAATATATAGAAAATTACATTGCAAGATACTTTTCAAAATAACCACTTTACACCTATCATAAAAATCTTCTATTTTCAGCTCTTACTATTTTTTTTTTAATCTTATCATGCAAGGCTGAGACATTATTTTTATTTTTTATTTTTTATTTTTTATTTTTTATTTATTTTTTCAAAGTACTTTTTTCTATCATTCTCCCACTTGTCAAACACCTTGCAAGAGCCTATAGAAAACAAGTAACTAATTGGTGGGGGATGAAAGTCTCATTAATGGGAACACCATCTGAACTTCTTTGTGCTCATGGGCTTTGTTAATGCATCTGCAACATTCACCAAAGTTTTTCTACCTTCTCTAGCTTCACCCTGCCATCCTCAACCATATCTCTAATGAAGTGATACTATACATCAATGTGCTTGGTCCTAGCATGAAATGTTGGGTTCTTCACTAAAGAGATTGCACTCTAACTGTCGCAATAATACTATCACTGCACCTTGTTTGAACTCTATATTTGAACATAATCTTTTAATCCAAATAGCTTCCTTACATGCATGAATAGCTACCGTATACTATGCCTTTGTAGTGGACAAAGTGACCACACCTTGTCACTTTCTCATCCAACTGATTGCACCACCAAATAATGTAAACACATAGGCACCAATGGATCTTCTACTATCAACATTGCTAGCCTAGTCTAAATCTACATAGCCTCTAATATCCATAGAATGCTAGTCTCCTATTCCATGAAAACATATAGAATACTATGAGGAACCTTGCAAACTTTATATGAAGACTCTCTTTACTGCATCCCAATGTGCTCTTCCTAGATTAGACATGTATTGGGAAAGAACTCCCACTGCTTGGGTAATGTCTGGTCTTGTACAGACCATAGCATACATTAAGCTACCAACTGCACTTTGGTATGGTACTTGACTCATGTCTTCCATCTCTGATGGGTATGTAGGACAATGTGAGATAGAAAGCTTCATTCTGATCATAATAGGAACACATAATGGTCTAGAATCCTACATATTAAATCTTCTCAAAATAGTATCCACATACTTATTTTGGCCTAACCAAAGATTTTTGTTTTGTCTATCCCTTCTAATCTCTATCCTCAGAATGTGTCTTGCTACACCAAGGTCCTTCATTTCAAACTTTGTTGAGAGCTGATATTTTAATTCTACAATCAAACCCTTTCCTTTGTCAATAATCAATATGTCATCAACATACAAGGCAATAACCAAGAAACGATCACCATCAGATTTGATATACACATAGTGATCAGATTTAGACAGCACAAATCCCAAACTCAACACATATGTATCGAACTTATAGTACCACGTCTAGGACTCTGTTTTAAACCATACAGGGATTTTTTTTAACTTACAAACCAAACAACTTTTACCTTTCACCACATAGTGCTCTAGTTGTGTCATATAAAGTTCTTCCTCCAAATCACCATGAATGAATGTTGTTTTCACATCCATTTGATCGATCTCTAGATCATAAGCTACTGCAATAGAAAGAAAAAAAATGAATGGACATCATTTAGTTGTAGGAGAAAATATCTCACCCTAATCAACTCCCTGAACTTGGGAGTAACCCTTTGCAACCAACCGTGCTTTGCATTTATTAATGCTAATGTCTAAACCCATTTTCTTTTTGAACACCCACTTGCAACCAACAGGCTTTCGTCCTTCAAGTAATGGTACAAGGTCCCATCCATCATTCTTTTTAAGAGATTCCATCTCTTCATCCATGGTTGTTTTCTAGGACTATGTATCATTCATACCAAGAGCCTCTTCTATAGTTAATGGTTCATCAACATTAGCATTCAAAGCAAATATATACCTCCAATCATCAAGAGAATATCCATACTATTCTAGGGGTTGTCTATGCCTAGTAGACCTTTGAACAAACTGAGGTTTAGGTTCTTCTTCTTCCTCTGATGATTCAAGACTCATGGCACTTTCCTCAATTTCTTGTCTTTCCAAGGGCCTCAATTCAACTTTCTCAGGCATAGGTGAAAATTGAATCACATCTTTCTTTTCTTCTTTATGTTCTGCCTACTACATTGTAACAAAATACGGCTTAGTTTCTCTAAAAATAACACTTCCAGAATAAATTACCTTTTGTGCAACAGGATCCCAAAACTTGTATCCTTTCACACTATAACTGTATCCAATGAAGATACATTTAACAGCCTTGTTATCCAATTTTTTCACTTCTCCTTTGGCACATGTGCATATGTCTCACAACCAAAAACTCTTAGATGTCTAAGTGAAGTCTCGTGGCCTGTTCACACCTCCATTGGTGTCTTGTCAACAAGAGTTGATGTAGGAGACCTATTTATTAGGAAGCATGCAGTGGCTACTACTTCAGCCCAAAACGTTTGTTCTAGTCTAGCACCACTCATCATACCCCTAGCCTTCTCCATCAAGGTCCTATTGATTCTCTCTACAACTCCATTCTATTGTGGAGAATATGGAGTTGTCTTCTGTCTCTAGATACCAAAATCTTTCCAAAAAATTTCAAACTCATTGGAGCAAAATTCACCGCCATTATCTGTCCTCAAACATTTAATCTTCTTTTCAGTCTGTAACTCAACCATTACTTTAAATTCTTTGAAACAACTAAAAACATCAACTTTACTCTTAAGGAAATAAACCCATGTCCTCCTACTAAAATCTATTGGGAATTAAGGTGTCTCAACCTTGGTAATTCCTTGTATTATTTCACTTTATTTATGTATTTATTGTCTACTGTATAATTTGGATGCAAATCCTATGTTGTCATATTGTGGGAGTTGGCACAGTGATGTGTCATCCTACATGGCATATGACCACATGTAAATTTGTCCTCATATGAGGAGATAGGCGTCCCACTTAGTGGTAGGAATATTTTGCCATATGTTGGCATCTTGAAATGTGTGTAAGGGAATATTGACCAAAACGGTTATGGCAGATTCTTATGACAAAGTTATGACATGTAAGAGTCAGAAATAGAAGATCATATGACAGGTATGGACATGTGTCGAGAAGCATCTTTGAAAAAGGCATCTTTGGGCACCCCAAGGTGGACTATGACATGTTGTAAGAGAATATGCTATTTATAGCTTGTGTATCATAGATCCTCTTACAGCTGTAAGTTATGATAGCTATGACAAATTCTATGACGGTTGTAAGAGTCGTAAGAGCATCTGTCATAGCCCATTTTGGAAATAGGTGACCTCCTTGGGATGGGGTGACTTGACAAGTGTCAGGAGCATCCTACAGTGTTGGACAAGTGTCCATAGGCATGGGTTTTGGGCCATGAGGCCATGTTGGACACCCATCTCAATGTGGAGCCATTTTTGCCTTGCATTTGTTATATAAACAGGTGCTTTGACGAGATGTATTATGTGATTGACAGGTACTGTTATACTGTCAGATTATCTCCAGATACGAGTGTCGAAGACTCCTGCAAGAGCATTGGCTCTATAACTGTATTATAACCTTCATTGTTTACGGAATACATTTGAGCTGTGTTTTGGAGTGTGGGGTTTTTTACCCGTAAGGGTTTTCCCCACATATATCTTGTCTCTCTCTTCTTCTATCTTACATTCTTGTGTATGTGTTTGCTTCAATATCTCTGTTAGTGGCTTAACATAATTTGTAATTGTAAAGATAAATTTGAATTTGCACTCTCCTCCCCTCATTAGATTAGTGTAGGAAGCGATTTTTGTACACCTAGCTTCCTTTCAGTTGGTATCAAAGCCTGGCCAGTTTTGGTTCTAGCTGCTAGGTAGGGGTTTTTTGAGCTAATCTTAGGTTGAGTGGGCATTTGTGCAGAGTATTATGTATCTTGTTGCAGGAAGGAGATGGCAACCACATCCAAAAGATTAGAGGTGGAGAAATTTAATGGCACTAATTTCAAGTTGTGGAAACTCAAGATGGAAGACCTACTTATTGATCGTGACCTATGGAAAACTGTATCCAGTGTAAAACCTACAGAAATGTCACAAGCTGGTTGGGACCTTAAAGATCGGAAGGATAAGGGTCTCATAAGACTCTGTCTAGCTAACTCTGTCCTATTGAATTTCCATGAGGAGAAGAGCATGAAAGACCTTTGGAAGAAGTTGGGTGATGTTTATCAGGCTAAGTCCTTGGTGAACAAGCTTTTTTCTGAAAAAGAAGTTGTTTGCTCTAAAGATGGAAGATGGAGGATCTGTTACGGACCATATGAATGCTTTCAACATGATCATTTCACAGTTGACATCTATGGGTGTGAAAATGGAGGAGGATTGGTGTATGACCCTGCTTTG
Organism: Cunninghamia lanceolata; assembly: GCA_027924645.1. Classification (NCBI taxonomy): domain Eukaryota; kingdom Viridiplantae; phylum Streptophyta; class Pinopsida; order Cupressales; family Cupressaceae; genus Cunninghamia; species Cunninghamia lanceolata. The sequence continues at coordinate 37,059,409 of BSBN01000391.1, read as the reverse complement.
TTCTTTGCCAAATTCATGGGATCATCTTGTCATGGCTATCGAACGCACCACTACCACCTTTAAGATTGAAGATGTGGTGTCTTCGTTGTTATCTGAAAAGATGCAGAGAAAGTCTTCTGAGGCAGCCAAAGAAGCTTTTATGGTTTGTGGAAGACCCAAAAAGAAAGGGAAGAAGAAGGACAAGAAAGGTGAAAAGGGTAGATCCAAATCCCGTGGGAGATCCAAATCTCCTAGAAAGTCCAAGGCTCTCTGTTGGAACTGTGGGAAAACTGGGCATTTCCAAAAACAATGCAAAGAGGAGAAGAAAAAGAAGAAGAAGAATGCTCCTGATTCAGATTCTGACAAGTCACAAGATGATGGTGATGCCTTCATCGCAGCCCTGGCCACCCATGCATCTGATGATGTGTAGTTGATTGATTCTAGTGCATCATTCCCCATGACCTCACATCGAAGCTAGTTCATGAAGTATGAAGAGTTCGATGGTGGAAGAGTGTACCTAGGTGACGATTCTCATCTAAAGATTGTTGGTCGTGGAAGAGTCTCAATTTGATTCCCTGATGGATGAGTGAAGAGGATCACTGGGGTTATGAACATCCCAGGCTTGGTACGGAACCTACTTTCTGTAAGTATGTTAAATGATGCAAGTGTGCAGGTTTTCTTTTTGAAGGATGGATGTAGGATGACTAAAGGATCTATGGTGCTTGCGAAGGGTATTCAAAGAGGTACTCTGTTTTAACTAGAGGCATGCACTTCACAGTGCAATAGTTCTTCTAACTCGAAGAAAAGAGTTGCAGTCACTTCATCCCCGCCATCTGAACGAGCAGTGAAGAAATCTATTGTAACACATTCTGATGGTAGTGCACATGCTTTGGAAGTTAAACTTCCTGCTGAAAAGACTATGTTATGGCATTTGAGATATGGACACATTGGTGAGAAGGGTTTGTGAACCCTAAAAAATAAAAACCTCGTTGAGGGGTTAAATGATTGTAATCTTGAGTTTGACTTCTGCAAACATTGTGTATATGGAAAGCAAAACTGTGTTCAATTTTACTCTAGTTCTCACAAGTCTTCTGGTGTTTTGGATCTTATTCATTCTAATGTGTTTGGTCCTGTTAATGTTCCTTCGATTTCCAAATCTATATACTTTGTATCTTTTATAGATGATTACAGTAGAAGGACATGGGTTTATTTTATCAGAAGCAAGACTGAAGTCTTTATTCAGTTTAAAGAGTTTAAAGCTTTTGTTGAAAATTAGACTAGTAAAAAGATTAAGTGTTTGAGAACTGATAACGGTGGTGAGTTTTGTTTGGCAGAGTTCAATAAGTTCTATAAAGAGCAAGGGATTGAAAGACATAAAACAACTCCATACACCCTGCAGCAAAATGGAGTTACAGAGAGGATGAACAGGATGCTGATGGAGAGGGCTAGGAGTATGCTTAGTGGAGCAAGCCTTGAACAAAAGTTTTGGCCTGAAGTTGTAGCCACTGCTTGCTATCTGGTAAATAGATCTCCTACATCAGCTCTTGTTGGTAAGACACCTATGGAGGTGTGGTCTAGTAAGAATCCTTCAGTTAGACATCTTCATGGTTTTAGTTATGAGGTATATGCACATGTGCCTAGGAAGAAACGGTCTAAATTGGAAAACAAGGTTGTTAAGTGTATCTTTATTGGCTATGGTGTTGGTGTGAAAGGATACAAGCTTTGGGATCCTGTGGCTGAAAAGGTGTTGTATAGCAGAAGTGTTATCTTCAGAGAGCTAACACCTTCTTCCATTGTTCTACAGCCAGAACAGACAGAAAAGAAAGAGGATGTGGTTCAGTTTCCTTCTACCCCTGAGAAGACTGAATAGACAGACCTTGTGAGACCTGATGATGAGGAGAGCTCTAGCAGCTCTGAAAGTATAGAAGAAGAAGCAGAACCTCAACCTTAGCCATTGAGGAGGTCTACATGAACAAGGAAGCAACCTGATAGGTTTGGTTATTCATTACTTGATTCTAGTTGTTCTTTTTGCCTTGCTTACTAATACTGATGAGCCTAGAACTGTGAAAGAGGCTATGGGCATGAAAGATGCAGGTTCCTGGAAGGAGGCCATGGAAGATGAGATGGCTTCTTTAGAAAAGAATAGAACATGGGACATAGTGTCTTTGCCTGAAGGACAGAAACCTGTTGGATGCAAATGGGTGTTCAAGAAGAAATTTAGTGCAAATGGCAGTGTTGAAAAGTATAAGGCTAGATTGGTTGCTAAGGGGTACTCACAAGTGGAGGGAATTGATTATGGTGAAATTTTCTCTCCCGTTGCAAAGCTAACATCCATTCATTTCCTATTATCTCTTGCAGTTGCTTATGACTTAGAGGTAGAATAGATGGATGTGAAAACATCTTTCCTTCATGGTGATTTGGAGGAAGAGATTTACATGTCACAGCTAGAGCATTACATAGAGAAAGGTAAAGAAAATTTGGTTTCCAAGTTAAAGAAGTCTTTGTATGGTTTGAAGCAGTCTCCTAAGATGTGGTACTTGAAGTTTGATGCTTTTGTGTTGTCCATTAGATATCTGAGATCAAAATCAAATCACTATGTGTATTACAAATTTGACAATGATCGCATTCTCATTATTGCATTGTATGTTGATGATATGTTATTGATTGGGAATGGTAAGAATATGATTTCTGATTTGAAGTCTCAATTGTCAGCATAGTTTGAGATGAAAAATCTTGGGGCAGCTAGATACATTCTGGGAATGGAAATCAGAAGAGATAGAGCTAACATAAAACTTTGGTTAAGCTAGAGTAAGTATGTGAAGACCATGTTGAATAGGTTCAGCATGGAAAATTGTAGACCATTGTGTGTTCATGTTTCATTGGGGACAAAGTTGTCTGTTAATGATTGTCCAAAATTTCCTAGTGAGGTGGACATGAGAAGAGTACCTTATGCTAGTGCTATTGGTAGTTTGATGTACGCTATGGTCTGCACAAGGCCAGACATTGCTCAAGCAGTGGGAGTCCTTAGTCGATTTATGGCTAATCCTGGACGGGTACATTGGGATGCAGTTAAGCGAGTGTTCAGATATTTGAGGGGTACTTCTAAGTATTCCATATGTTATCATGGTAATGTTACAAGATGGTGCAGGAGCACCTTCACATCAGGGTTTATTTATTGCTTAATGAGGTCCTTGAGACCATCAAATGGTTGTAATGAGGCTTGTAGTCATGCTTGTAATGGACTATGTCCAAATAACTAGAATCTAGTATTGTTAGGTTATTGGTCCTAGGTACGACAATCTTGTAGTCATAGGGAGACATTTGGATTTTAATGTTTATACAAGTTAGTCATTTAAAAATTCATGTTGTAAGACTTTAAAGGCATGCCAAGGGTTATGTGGAAGATTAGAATCTTGCCAAAGATTAATCCAAATGTTTCAAAAAAAAGCAAGATTAAACCAAAACAACCGATGGAAGAAGACAAGTTTCTAAAAATAGTTTTAAAGCTGCAGTTACAAAATCATGAAGAATTTGATGGTTGAGGAGTTATAGGGAATTCCAAACATTTTGATGCATTGTATAAGGCTTATTTTAAGCCAAGGAAATTTGTAATATGCAGATCATTCGAAGGAATAGAAAGAAAGAACAAAAAAGATAGCTGTTTTGCTGTTTTTCCTGATTTTCTGTGTTTTTGTTACTGTTCACCTACCGTAATCATGACTGTACGGATGTATTATTGCCCAAGATTGTAATGGATAGAAAGAGCTTTGAAGTACCTTCGATTTGAGTCTAGTTTGGTGTCTTGGAAATGAACTAGTTGAAAGATATTGCCATTTTCCCAAAAACTATTTTTTTAGAGTTGCTGTTCATTTCTGAAATTTACTGTTTTTCTGCATTATTTCGTACCTGTACGGAATTTTCATGGCACAAGTGTGTAGTGGGTGGATGGAGGATTGAACTAGGTTGTGTTTAAGTCTTGTTTGGTGTCTTTATATTGAGTAATAAGGGAGAAATCGCTGTTCTTCTGGAGGCTGCTCCAAACTCTGCTGTTCCTTTGAAAACCTCACTGTTTTCTGCAAATAACCGTATCTGTACGGCCTGGTGGTGCATGAAGCTTGTGTTGGTTGGTTAGTAGGGTAATTTATCTATCCTTTACAAGTTGTTTGGAGGTTTGAAACCAAGTTAGGAGGGAGGAACCGTTGGTTTTCCATTGACTGTCCAAAACCTGATTTGAAGTATCTCTGAGCAGCCCAATGGGTATTCCTTCTTGTTACTGATCTTTCCTCGTTTCCAATCAATGGAGGGGGATGTGAAATAGTTGTCCATGGTCTTGTGAAGGTTACAGGGGCAGGAGATTGGGTATGGTGAGTGTGGGCATGAGAAAGACCCCTGCAGATTCATGTGTTAGAGGATGAGAGGAGGACATCAGTCTGTCAAGAAGGTAATAGTTTTGCTCATCATGTTTGTTTGTTTTGTCATTGAAGGAATTAAGAGTTTGGTAGGTTAGTGAGTTGGTAAGCTACAATGTAGTTGAACTTGTGTTGTTAGAGACCATCCCTAGGAGGATGTTGTGGTTGTCTTTTATAAACAGTGTGGAAGATTGCTGTCTTGCATAGTGATTGGATAGAGTTTTGATTGGGTCTTGGTTGGAGTTAGGAGTCTAGGTGAGAGGTGTCATGAAGTCCCTCACCTTGGTGTCAAGAATATGTGTTTCTCTAAGTTAGAACCATGCTTTAAGAGAAGTTTAATCTCTGTCAAGAAGGAAAACTGTGAACTTTGAGAGAATGGTTCCATTGAAGTTTTGAACCATGAATTTGCTTACCATGATGCTCTGCATCATTTTGGTATCAGAGCTAGCAAAAGCTCTAGGAGGAGATGTTGTATTCCTGTCACTGAGAAGGCAGGTAAAGCTGAAGATTGTGTTGGTGACCGTTATTATTTTTGTTGCTGAGTTATTTGGTTGCAGGTGCTTATCCATCTAGCTGCAGGAGGATGTTTCTGAGATTGTGTGTGGGCAGACAAGAGAAGGTCTGTCATGACCATTCTCCAATAGAGATTTGGCTGGAGAAGGATGCAGAGAGAAACCACTGAGGAGAGAGTGGTAGGTGCATCACCAGGATCTGCTGTTGGGTGAGATGGTTTGGTGAGTTGGTGTTGTGAAGCAGTGAGAGAGGTGGATACCTGAAGAGACACTTGATGTTGCAGCCTGAAGAATACTCCACTGATGGGAGTAGAAGGAGCCTGAGGATGCTCTGTGAAGATGGTAGTTTGTTTTGTTGGTTGGTTGGTCACCTTCCCTATTATTCTAAAGATTGGATGACTGAAGCTGAGAAGATGAAGAGACAGATAGAGATGCAGGAAAGACTTTTGTTGCAGACACATTTCCAAGGGACTTGGAAATCTTGTTGGTTGGTTGTATGGTGCAGGAGCACCTTCACATCAGGGTTTATTTATTGCTTAATGAGGTCCTTGAGACCATCAAATGGTTGTAATGAGGCTTGTAGTCATGCTTGTAATGGACTATGTCCAAATAACTAGAATCTAGTATTGTTAGGTTATTGGTCCTAGGTAGGACAATCTTGTAGTCATAGGGAGACATTTGGATTTTAATGTTTATACAAGTTAGTCATTTAAAAATTCATGTTGTAAGCCTTTAAAGGCATGCCAAGGGTTATGTGGAAGATTAGAATCTTGCCAAAGATTAATCCAAATGTTTCAAAAAAAAGCAAGATTAAACCAAAACAACCGGTGGAAGAAGACAAGTTTCTAAAAACAGTTTTAAAGCTGCAGTTACAAAATCATGAAGAATTCGATGGTTGAGGAGTTATAGGGAATTCCAAACATTTTTATGCATTGTATAAGGCTTATTTTAAGCCAAGGAAAGTTGTAATATGCAGATCATTCGAAGGAATAGAAAGAAAGAACAAAAAAGATAGCTGTTTTGCTGTTTTTCCTGATTTTCTGTGTTTTTGTTACTATTCACCTACCGTAATCATGACTGTACGGATGTATTATTGCCCAAGATTGTAATGGATGGAAAGAGCTTTGAAGTACCTTTGATTTGAGTCTAGTTTGGTGTCTTGGAAATGAACTAGGTGAAAGATATTGTCGTTTTCCCAAAAACTATTTTTTTAGAGTTGCTGTTCATTTCTGAAATTTACTGTTTTTCTGCATTATTCCGTACCTGTACGGAATTTTCGTGGCACAAGTGTGTAGTGGGTGGATGGAGGAATGAACTAGGTTGTGTTTAAGTCTTGTTTGGTGTCTTTATATTGAGTAATAAGGGAGAAATCGCTGTTCTTCTGGAGGCTGCTCCAAACTCTGTTGTTCCTTTGAAAACCTCACTGTTTTCTGCAAATAACCGTATCTGTACGGCCTGGTGGTGCATGAAGCTTGTGTTGGTTGGTTAGTAGGGTAATTTATCTATCCTTTACAATTTGTTTGGAGGTTTGAAACCAAGTTAGGAGGGAGGAACCGTTGGTTTTCCATTGACTGTCCAAAACCTGATTTGAGGTATCTCTGAGCAGCCCAATGGGTATTCCTTCTTGTTACTGATCTTTCCTCGTTTCCAATCAATGGAGGGGGATGTGAAATAGTTGTCCATGGTCTTGTGAAGGTTACAGGGGCAGGAGATTGGGTATGGTGAGTGTGGGCATGAGAAAGACCCATGCAGATTCATGTGTTAGAGGATGAGAGGAGGACAGCAGTCTGTCAAGAAGGTAATAGTTTTGTTCATCATGTTTGTTTGTTTTGTCATTGAAGGCATTAAGAGTTTGGTAGGTTAGTGAGTTGGTAAGCTACAGTGTAGTTGAACTTGTGTTGTTAGAGACCATCCCTAGGAGGATGTTGTGGTTGTCTTTTATAAACAGTGTGGAAGATTGCTGTCTTGCATAGTGATTGGATAGAGTTTTGATTGGGTCTTGGTTGGAGTTAGGAGTCTAGGTGAGAGGTGTCATGAAGTCCCTCACCTTGGTGTCAAGAATATGTGTTGCTCTAAGTTAGAACCATGCTTTAAGAGAAGTTTAATCTCTGTCAAGAAGGAAAACTGTGAACTTTGAGAGAATGGTTCCATTGAAGTTTTGAACCATGAAATTGCTTACCATGATGCTCTGCATCACAAGACCTCCGCATTCAGTGTGTATTCATGGATTTGTGGATTCTGATTGGGCAGGTGACAATGATAGCAGGAGATCCACTAGTGCCTATGTGTTCACTATGTTTGGCGGTGCAATTAGTTGGATGAGTAAGTGACAACCTATGGTTGCTTTGTCCACAATAGAAGATGAGTACATGGCAGCAACTCATGCTTGCAAGGAAGCCATTTGGCTTAAGAGATTGTGTTCAGATATTGGTGTTTATGTAGGATAGATTACGATTTGTTGTGACAGTCAAAGTGCGATTTGCCTTGCGAAGAATCTAACTTTCCAAGCCAGAACAAAGCATATTGATGTACAGTTTCATTTTGTGTGAGACATGGTAGAGGATGGGAAGGTAAATTTGGAGAAGGTAGATACTTTGAAGAATGTTGCAGATGCATTGATGAAGCTAGTGGGCACAGAGAAGTTCAGATGGTGTTCAGAGTCTATGGGCCTCTTGGCCTATAGCAGTTAAATCCTGTCATTTCTATTGGCTCTTACAATGTGTTCGACAAGTGGGAGAATGTTGGGAATTAAGTTGTCTCAACCTTGGTAATTCCTTGTATTATTTCATCGTATTTATTTATTTATTGCCTATTGTATAATTTGGATGCAAATCCTATGTTGTCATATTGTGGGAGTTGGCACGGTGATGTGTCATCCTACATGGCATATGACCACATGTAAATTTATCCTCATATGAGGAGATAGGCATCCCACATAGTGGTAGGAATATTTTTCTATGTGTCAGCATCTTGAAATGTGTGTAAGGGAATATTGATCGAAACGGTCATGACAGATTCCTATGACAAAGTTATGACATGCAAGAGTTGGAAATAGAAGATCCTATGACAAGTATGGACATGTGTCGAGAAGCATCTTTTAAAAAGGCATCTTTGGGTACCCCAAGGTGGACTATGACATGTTGTAAGAGAATATGCTATTTATAGCATGAGTATGACATATTCTCTTACAGCTGTAAGTTATGACAGCTATGACAGATTCTATGACGGTTGTAAGAGTCGTAAGAGCATCTGTCATAGCCCATTTTGGAAATAGGTGACCTCCTTGGGATGGGGTGACTTGACAAGTGTCAGGAGAATCCTACAGTATTGGACAAGTGTCCCATGGCGTGGGTTTTGGACCATGAGGCCATGTTGGACGCCCATCTCAATGTGGAGCCATTTTTGCCTTGTATTTGTTATATAAACAGGTGCTTTGTGGAGGAGATGTATTATGTGATTGATAGGTATTGTTATGCTATTAGATTGTCTCTAGATACGAGTGTCAAAGACTCTTGCAAGAGTATTGGCTCTGTGACTGTATTGTAACCTTCATTATTTTTGAAATACATTTGAGTTGTGTTTTGGAGTGGGGTTTTTCACTCGTGAGGGTTTTCCCCACATATATCTTGTCTCTCTCTTCTTCTGTCTTACATTCTTGTGTATGTGTTTGATTCAATATCTTTGTTAGTGGGATAATATAATCTGTAATTGTAAAAATAAATTTGAATTTGCACTCTCCTCCCCTCATTAGATTAGTGTAGGAAGCGATTTCTGCACACCTAGCTTCCTTTCAAAATCATCAATAAAAGAAACATAAAAAATTGATTTACCAATAGAACGAACATTTACTAGACTAAATACATCTAAATGGATAAGACCCAAAATACTAGAAGACTTATGAGAACTTGAGTAGAACTGAACATTTTGCTTTCCATAATTATAATGCTCACAAAATTTAAATTCAAGATTTCAATCATCCAACCCATTAACAAGGTTTTTATTTCTCAAGGTAGGTAGACCCTTCTCTCCTATATGGCCAAGTCTCTAGTGCCATAACATGGTCTTCTCTGTAGGAAACTTTGATTTGGTAGATAGAGCACCCTTAAGTACCCAAAAGCCACAGCCATTTGCTTAAGAGGAAACCATCTCTTTTTCTAGCAAAGTAGTCTTTGATTTAATCTTAATTGAAGTTTTATTGTACTCAACTATGCATGCATCAAGTTGGTACAATGTATCCAATTTGCTTCCTCTTGTTATCACCATAGCACCTCTCACCATTCTCACACCTACTTCAAAAAACTGTAAATGCACACCTGCATCTATTAGCTTGCTAACAGATAATAAATTTTTTTCTAGTCTCAGGATATGCAACACACCATCAAATCATCTAACTCTACCGTCAAAAAATTTCACATGAATACTTCCATGGCCAACAATGTCAAGGAAAGAATTATTACCCAAATACACCTTACGACCATCATATTTTTCATACTTACTAAACATGTTTCTGTTAGGAGTCATGTGGAAAGATGCACTTGAGTCAATTAACCATGCAGTACCACTTGCATGAGTGGCCAAGGCTATAATAAAAGTGTTTCCACCTTCCTTTTTAGACTCTAAATTGAAATCTTGCTTCTTCTTCTTCTTCTTCTTCTTCTCTTCTCTATAGTCCTTTAGGAAGTGTCTAGATTTGCAACAATTCTAGCATATCACCTTGGACTTACCAGGAGATTTTGATCTCCCCTTATTTATGGACTTAGAATGGCCATGTTGCTTCTCATTCTTGCCTTGTTCTTTTGGTCTTCCTTGAAGACTTAAAGCCTCTTTGGCGTTTAAAGAAACTTTCCTTCTCATTTCCTTAGAGAGTAGAGAACCAAAAACATCCTCCATCTTCAAAGTGATGGAAGTGCTCCCTATGGCCATGACTAGGCTATCCCATGAGTCTGGAAACAAACATAGAAAAGTTTGACACCTTTATTCTTCATCCATCTTAACACCAACTGAGGTCAACTGAGTCACCAACATATTGAAAGTTTCTAGATGCTCAGAAATTTGTCCACCTTCTTCCATTCTCAAAGATTATAGCTTCTTCCTCAAGAAAATCTTATTTACTAGAGATTTGTCTTGATATATCTCACCCAACTTCTTCCGTAGCTTCTTCAAAGTGGGTTCTTCATGAACATTTATCAAAATTGAGTTTACAAGACATAGTCTTATGAGACCTTTAGCTTTTCTATCCATTACATCATATCTTGTAGCCAAAGTTGGATCTATAGGCTTGTGGACATTATCATCCAGTGCATCCTATAGATCTCGATCAATTAATAGATCTTCTATCTTTAGCTTCCACATTTCAAAATTCATGCCAAAAAATATTCTACCTCAATTTTCCTAGATGTGCTTGCCATCTCTACTATCTTGCAATATAGAATATGGAATACTCTGTAGAAGTTGTTGCAAGTATGTGCCTAATCAATGTTGTCATTGATGTCAACATATCTTTGTTGTCATTGGTGTCAACTGTGCTCTATTCTATTACTTGTTTAGAAGCCTTGTGTCTTGAGGATATTGAGAAAATTGGCCTGTCCAGAAGAATCAAGTGAGTTACAGTGAATTGCAGTATAGACAGAGAATTGTATGCTGAAGAGCAATCTGGTACACTGCTCTGCATCTCTTGCTAGATGAAGATCTTGGTTTGCAGATTGGAAGTTATTTAAAGGGATGTCTGAAGATGCTAAATCCTGAGTTTGAGCCTCTGGTGTGAAGTTCTAAGAAAGTTACATTCACCAGAGTAAAGCCCGCTCCTTCTAATTATTCTCTAGTGACAGGGAGAGTATTATGCTCCACATTCCTCCACAATAAATTATTTTGCTTTGCAGTTCTAAAGGGAAGTCTGGGATGATGATAAGTGCCTACAATTGCAATGGTTCATGTTTTGGTGGTCTGCAAGCTATCTTTCTTTCATGTCAGTTGAAGATAGTGAAGTTCATGTGTTCCGATGAGAAGATTTGTAAGGCTAAAGTGGTTAAGGTTTGTGCGGTTAATCCTGATGATTATAACATGATTGTGGATCTCTCCTCATGTCCCTATCTTGACATTGGTCTGCGTTAAGGAATTATGATCGTGTTTGAAGATTGTTCCCAGACAGTGTAACATGTAACCAGTCTTAGCCAACTTGGTTAACTCCAGTTATTGCAAAGATTCCTTGAAGACTGTGGAAGCGTGTTGTGGCATGGAAGATCATGTTTGAGTCCCAGCTGAGGCATGGCATGATCCACATACATCTTTACTTAATTTCCTTGCATATATTGTAATAGGTCGGGACCTATTTTGTAAATGTTTGTGATTCTGACCTTGGAGATTGTTCCAATGGTTGATGATTGTAATGCTGACCTTGATGATCATTCCAAGGTTGATGAAGTGTATAAATACTTGTAGTTGAGTCATGGAAAAGATGTCCTTGAGCAAAAATGGAAAGATAATAAGAAAGGTCTAAAAGGCAGAGCTGAGAAGAGGTAGAGCAGAGTAGAGGCAGAGCAGAGCAAAGGAATTATTGTACTTCAATCACAGACATAAAAAGGTGTTGATTGTGGCAGTGAGCCTGGCAGTGAGTTGCCAGTAGGGTTTAACAGCCCTTATTGTAATCTTGCTAGGTTTAGGGTTGAGGCAGTGACCCTGCTAGACCTAGTTGTTCTTCATGGCGAGAAGCCAGTATGTTTAAGCCCATGGAGTGACCAAGCCTGAACATCATTATTTCAAGATTGCAATATATATTGAGAGCTAACCCTCTCTATGGTTTTTCCTAACCTTGGAGTTTTCCACGTAAAATCTGGTGTCTCTTGTGTTTGATGTTGTATCTATGGTTAAGTTTCTGATTTCACGCATTCATTGTTAAATCATAATAATTGTGGATAAGTGATTGATGTTTAATTGCAGAAGTGTTTAAGTCTTTGAGACAACTGATTCATCCCCCCTCTTAGTTGTCTGGGGCATATCAACAATTGGTATCAAAGCCAAGCTCCTCAGAAGAAAGTTTAACAGCTTGAGGAAGATCCAAAATGTCTTACAAGAAGGAAGCGCCACATTTTGATGGAATGAATTATGTTCTCTGGAAGGCTCGGATGAAAAGCCATCTTCTTTGTCTTGGCTACAAAGTATGGAAATATGCAGAAACAAAATACACCATGCCTCCAAATGGTCTGACGATTGAAGATGAAATCAAAGATTATGAGATGGATGTCAAGGCAAAATATGCTCTACTAAGCTCATTAACTGACTCAATACTGATGAAAGTTGTGGATCTTGAAACTGTAAATGAGGTATGGGAAAAGTTGAAAAATCTGTATAAAGGAGATGTTTCTGTGAAGGAAGCCAAGCTACAAAGTTTGAAAGTGAAATATGAAAGTTTGAATATGAATGAAGATGAAAACGTATCAACCTTTATGCAAAGAGTTGATGAATTTGTCACAGGGATAAAAGCCATGGGGGGAACTCTCGATGATAAAGAAATTATGATGAAAATTCTCAGATCTCTGCCCAAGTCCTACTGTCACAAGGTAGCTACAATTGAAGAATTCATGCAAGTAAAAGACGTTGATAGGGATCAGCTACTTGGTAAGCTTTCTTCCTTTGAAATGAGAGAGTTTGGTGATGCTCTACCAAAAGTTGAGATGGTCCACAAAGCTAGTACTCTTGGAAGAACTTCCAGATCAGAAAAGTACAAGGTAGAATCTGATGATGAGTTTGATGAAATTGAAGCCAACTTTGTGGACATACTACAAAGAGGATCCGGTAAGTATAAAGTCAAATTACCTTTCAAATGTTTTTCTTGTGGTAAAGTAGGTCATTTTGCTTTCAGATGTCCTAAAAGAATTGAAAGAAATAGAAAAAGATATCAGAACAGGCGTAGGATCCAAAAGAAGTGTTATTATGTTGAAGATTTTGATGATGATGGAGTATCAGATAATGGTGAACCAGATAATGCTAGTACTTCTATAAATGAATGCTTGTTTATTGCTATTAAGGAAGATCTCATGTCTACTAATTCTACTAGCTATGTGAAGGAAGAAAAACTAGTGGAAAGTGCTCTGGCTGCTCAGGTCATTAAGGACAAGGATGAATGGGTTATTGATAGTGGCTTCTCTCACCACATCACTGGTGACAAAAGTAAGTTTGTGAGTTTGGAAAGATATGATGGTGGACTGGTTAGGTTTGGAGATGATACAACTAGTAAGATTTGTGGAAAAGGATCTATCTCTTTTGATGGCAAGCATAATACTAAAGATGTCTTAAATGTGAAAGGATTAAATCACAATCTTTTGAGTGTGGGTTAGATGTGTGACAAGGGCTATGATTTAAGCTTCAAGGACAATGGATACAAGATCAGGGAAAGATCTAAAACAGCCATTGCAACTGGTATGAAGACCAGAGGTAATATCTATCACTTGAAAGGTAACAGTTCTAAAACTCCCTATGAAGTGTGGCATGATAAAGTTCCTACTGTGAAATATTCCAAAGTTTTTGGTAGCAAATGTTATATCAAAAGAGAAGAAGATTTAGGCAAGTTTGATGCTAGATGTGATGAAGGAATCTTCCTTGGTTACTCCACTAAGAGCAAGGCCTTCCGGTGTTGTAATAAGAGGCTGAATGAGATCATTGAAAGTATAAATGTTAAAGTTGATGAATGTAAGGAAAGGTCTTTAGAATTAGGTGGATATGAATCAGATGAACCAGATGTTTTAGAAGTGGTACAGCATGAAGAGAGCTCAGATGAAGAAGAACAAGCTCCAATAAGTGCTACCAAAACTCCAAGGTATGTAAGACTCAGTCATTCTGAAGATCAAATCATAGGAGATAAGAGCAAAGGGATCTTAAGCTGAAGAAAAGCTGTAGAGGAACAGGTAAATTTCTATCTGATTTCTAAGATTGAACCTAAAACTGTGGATGAGGCTTGCAAAGATGAGAATTGGGCAAAGACAATGGAAGAGGAATTGATGCAGATAGAGAAGAATTAGACTTGGGATCTTGTTCCCAGACCAGCAGATAAAAATGTTATTGGCACAAAGTGGGTCTTTAAACAAGTTGAATGAGAATGGTGAAGTGGTAAGAAACAAAGCAAGGTTGGTATGCAAAGGATACACTCAAGTTGAAGGAATAGACTTTGAAGAAACTTTTGCTCCAGTGGCAAGGATTGAAACAATAATGATGTTTTTGGCCTTTGTAACCTACAAAGATTTCAAGGTTTATCAAATGGATGTGAATTCTTCCTTCTTAAATGGAGAGTTGGAAGAAGAAGTCTATATTGAACAACCAGAAGGGTTTCAGTCATCAGATCAGGGTGACATGGTATGCAAATTGAAGAAAGATTTGTATGGATTAAAACAAGCCCCCAGGGCATGGTATGCACGGTTGGATAGGTATCTGATACAGATAGGGTTTAGTAAAGGTACTACAGACAACAATCTCTACTTCAAAATCAATGATGAACAAATCCTAATTGTTGCAGTCTTTGTTGAGGATATTATTTTGGAGGCAATGAAGGTATGTGCTTAGTTTTTGCTGGAGAAATGCAAAGTGAATTTGAAATGTCCATGTTTGGAGAGATGAACTTTTTAGGTCTGCAAATAAGTCAATCAGATAAAGGTATCTTCATTTCTCAGTCTAAGTATGTGAAAGAGTTGTTAAAGAAATTTGGGATGGAAGACTCTAAACTAGTTTGTACACCTATGATAACTGGTTATAAATTAAGCAAAGATGATAACTCACCCATGGTAGACCAGAAAAGGTACAGATCTATGATTGGAGGATTATTTTATTTGAATCAAACCAGACCTAACATAATGCATGCAGTATGTCTTGTGGCAAGATTTCAAGTAGAACCCAAGGAATCACATGTGATGGCAGTCAAGAGAATTCTGAGGTATTTAAAAGGTACAATGGATTATGATTTGTGGTACCCTAAGGATAATGACTTTACTCTCAGTGCATATACTAATGCAGATTGGGCCGGAGATGTGGATGACACAAAAAGTACAAGTGGAGGTGCATTCTTCTTGGGAAAAATGTTAATATCTTGGTTGAGTAAGAAATAGGATTCAATATCCTTGTCTACTGCAGAAGCAAAATACACTGCAACAGCATGCAGTTGCACTCAAGTTTTATTGATGAAGTAGACTTTGAAGGACATCAAAGTTGTGCATGAGGATCCAATTGCAATCTTTTGTGACAACACAAGTGCCATAAACATATCAAAGAATCCAGTGATGCATTCAAGGACAAAGCACATATCCATTGGGTATCATTTTCTGAGAGAAAAGGTGATAGAGAATGAAGTCAAGTTGGAGTATGTTTCTACCAAAGATCAGATTGCAGACATTTTCACCAAGCCTCTACCTAACGATACCTTTGAGTATCTCAGAGAAAAGTTAGGGGTCATCACCCCTCCTACTCTAAACTAAGATGCACGAAAGTGCATCAGTCTAGAGGTACTCAAAGATTCAGATTGATGTCTTTTAGACTACTTCTTAGGGGGAGTAGTCAGAGAGTTCAGAAGAAAGATTGAATCAGAGTAGAAGAGTGCAAGTATGTACCCTTTGCCATTGATGTCAAAGGGGGAGAGAATTCATGTGAAAAATTTAGATAGACAAAGAGTGTAGATGTGTAAAGAGAAAGGGGGAGAATCTTGTCTTGATGGTTGTTGCAGTTTTTCACATCATATGTTGCCATCAATGACAAAGGGGGAGATTGTTGCAAGTATGTGCCTAATCAGTGTTGTCATTGATGTCAACATATCTTTGTTGTCACTGGTGTCAATTGTGTTCTATTCTATTACTTGTTTAGAAGCCTTGTGTCTTGAGGATATTGAGAAAATTGGCCTCTCCGGAAGAATCAAGTGAGTTACAGTGAAGTGCAGTATAGACAGAGAGTTGTACGCTGAAGAATAGTCTAGTAGACTACTTCGCATCTCTTGTTGGATGAAGATCTTGGTTTGCAGATTGGAAGTTATTTAAAGGGATGTCTTAAGATACTAAATCCTGAGTTTGAGCCTCTGGTGTGAAGTTGTGAGAAAGTTACATTCACCAGAGTAAAGCCTGCTCCTTCTGATTATTCTCTAGTGATAGGGAGAAAGCATTATGATCCGCATTCCTCAACAATAAAGTATTTTTCTCTATGGTTTTAGAGGGAAGTTTGGGATGATGATAAGTGCCTACAATTGCAGTGGTTCATGTTTTGGTGGTCTGCAAGCTATCTTTCTTCATGTCAGTTGAAGACAGTGAAGTTCATGTGTTCTGGTGAGAAGATTCATATGGCTAAAGTGGTTAAGGTTCGTGTGGTTGCTCCTAATGATTATAACATGCTTGTAGATGTCTCCTAATCATGTTCCTATCTTGACATTGGTCCGTGTTAAGGAATTAAGATCGTGTTTGAAGATTGTTCCCAGACAGTGTAACGTGTAACCAGTCTTAGCCGACTTGGTTAACTCTAGTTATTGCGGAGATTCCTTGAAGACTGTGGAAGCATGTTGTGGCGTGGAAGATCATGTTTGATTCCCAGCTAAGGCATGATCTGCATACATCTTTACTTCATTTCCTTGCATAATATTGTAATAGGTCAAGACCTATTTTGTAAATGTTTGTAATGCCAACCTTGGAGATTGTTCCAATGGTTGATGATTGTAATGCCGACCTTGATGATCATTCCAAGGTTGATGAAGTGTATAAATACTTATAGTTGAGTCATGGAAAAGATGTCCTTGAGTAAAAATGGAAAGATAATAAGAAAGGTCCAAAAGGCAGAGCTGAGAAGAGGCAAAGCTGAGAAGAGGTAGAGCAGAGTAGAGGAATTATTATACTTCAATCACAGACATAGAAAGGTGTTGATCATGGCAGTGAGCCTGGAAGTGAGCTGCCAGTAGTGTTTAATAGCCCTTATTGTAATCTTTCTAGGTTTAGGGTTGAGGCCAGTGAGCCTACTAGACCTAGTTGTTCTTCATGGCAGTAAGCCAGTATGTTTAGGCCCATGGAGTGACCAAGCCTGAACATCATTATTTCAAGATTGCAATATATATTGAAGCTAATCCTCTCTGTGGTTTTTCCCCACCTTGGGGTTTTCCACATAAAATCTGGTGTCTGTTGTGTTTGATGTTGTATTTGTGGTTAAGTTTCTGATTTCATGCATTCATTACTAAATCATAATAATTGTGGATAAGTGATTGGTGTTTAATTATAGAAGTGTTTAAGTTTTTGAGACAACTAATTCACCCCCCCTTCTTAGTTATCTGGGGCATATCAATAGAAGCTCCCACTCAAAAACTTGATTAGCTCAAAAAACCCTATACCCAACAAATAGAACCAAAATTGGTTAGGCTCTAATACCACTTGAAAGGAAGCAAAGGTGTGCAGAAATGCTTCCTACGGTAACCTTGCTCAAGGAGTGCCATGCAAATTTTAATTCAACTATTACGGAGATTTTAAAAAACACATATGAAATAACATAAACAGAATAATCATAAAACATAATACCATGATCTACGTTGGAAAAACCCTTTCGATAAAAAACCCCACACTCCAAAACTTGCACAATATATTATCAAATCTTGAAACAAATTACAATATACTTGCAATGCAAGTTCTTATAGGAGTCTTCACCTCAACTCAATTTTGGAGGAATTTCAATAGCATTCCAACAACATACAGACTTACAAACTAAACTCTCAAAAATGACTATCTAAAAGCACCAATATATAGAAAATTACATTGTAAGATACTTCTCAAAATAACGACTTTACACCTATTATAAAAATCTTCTATTCTTGGCTCTTAAGTTATTTTTTCTGTTTCTTTTTTTTTTTTAATCTTATCATGCAAGGTTGAGACACTTTTTTATTTTTATTTTTGTTTTTGCTTTATTTTTTAAAGCGCTTTTTTTTCTAACAAAGTTTTGAGAGGCAATTGCTCCCAAATTTTCCATAGACTATTTCAAATTTTTTGAAAGGTCGACCTTAATATATACCAAAATTTATTAGGACAAGAAAAGTAAAATTTGTTTGCTTGTAGCAAATATGATGAAGTATAGATTTCAAAATTTGTTAAAAAGGGCCCACAATTGAATGGGAAAGCCAAGTAACTCTACCCAAACTGAAACTTAAGGATGTCTTGTTAGAAACTAAAAATCTAATGTCCACTACAAAAGCACCATCAAGGTGTTTTGTATATAAACCAATAACATAACTTTACCAACAACATTTACATATGTTAGGCCTCTATATTAGAATTTCTTTTTATCATGCTATAGATATTGTTGCACCTATTGTTATATGGTTCTAACTTCTCAGACATACTTATCTTACTAAATAAACTGTTAGCTTTATACTACTAAAACTATTAGTTTTATAGTTTTATACTACTAACACAATTAGTTTTTTAGTTAGAAACTAAAAAATCTAATGTCCACCACAAAAGCACCATCAAGGTATTTTGTATATAAACCAATAACATAACTTGACCAACAACATTTACATATGTTAGGCCTCTATATTAGAAAATGTTTTTTTTATCATGGTATTGATATTGTTGAGCCTACTGTTATATGGTTCTCAAGCATACTTATCTTACTAAATAAATTGTTAGTTTTATACTACTAACACAATCAGTTTTATAGTTTTATACTACTAACACAATTAGTTTTTTAGTTAGAAACTAAAAAATCTAATATCCACTACAAAAGTACCATCAAGGTGTTTTGTATATAAACCAATAACATAACTTGACCAACAACATTTATATATGTTAGGCCTCTATATTAGAAGAAGAAAAAAAAAACTTTATATATGTTAGGCCTCTATATTAGAAGAAGAAAAAAAAAACTATCATGCTATAGATATTGTTGAGTCTACTATTATATAGCTCTCAAGCAGGTGTGGAATTTGACGGTCACCCCTCCCTGTCATGTAAAATTTTTATGATGCTTTGGTCATTTAACTACCTTTCAATCAACATTTTAAGAAAAATATAAATTGTCAAAAAATGTTGAGTGGATTTTTTTTATATTGAAAAAATGCAGGTTACAAAAAAGGAGCAGTCTAAAGACTGTGAAAAAGAGCAGCAATCAACACCACAGTCACAAACAAAACTACAAACAACAAGACCTCTTCCTTTAGAGAAACTTCATGGTGATCAACTCAAATCAATTGGTTCAAGCAATTCACCTTGACATTCACAACTATACTGAATCTTCCCTTGGCTACAGAGGATTCTTAATTTTGATCATTGATGTTGTCACAATAAAATAAAGAACAGTCAATGGACTACCAGAAATAGGCCATCTCACCAAACCAAGACAAAAATAGCTAGAAACTAGCAACCCTGTATAGGAATAGGGTCTAATTAAAACCATCAAAGATCACCAAGCTACTCCACAAACCAACTTTCCCTTCTTTTGAAGTTTAAGAGAACTTTCAATCACCACAATGTGCTTAGGACTTGACAATGACAATGGAGGAAGTAGCAGCAATTCTTTTTTATCCATGTAATTGTAAATCAGCTCTTAATTACAATTTACAGCTCTTCTTAATCTTTGTAATTGTAATTTCTGAAGTTATCCTTATTCCATATATAATAAACATTGAATAACAACTATAAGTATAGAGAAAGCAAAGCTTTGTTTCTAATTTGATTTTTTTAAATAAAAGACACTAAATAACAAGTATAGACAAAAGAAAGATTTGTTTCTAAATTGATTTGTAAAATTTATTGAAGATAAACATATATATATATATATATATATCAAATTTTTTAAAAAAATTAAGCATTGTAAAAGAAAACATCATTTATATTTCTATAGCAAAATATTATAAAATGATATATATTATACTTAATTTAAAGAGTCATATATACAATTATATAAAAAAATAGCAATCAAATTATACAGTCTAATAAATTTTATGGTTGTAAAATATAGTTGAAAATTGAAAAATGATCAGATAGACCATCAAATTCCAAGCAAGGCTTAAATTTGACAGTTGTATAGTTGTCTTTAGGCATTTTAACTGTAAAATACAATTGAAATTTTGAAAAGGCTGTATCATATGAAAGGAGAGATTTTGGATAAATTGTCAAAATTTATATAGGATTGTGATGATATATATATTTAGTTTTTATATAATTTATTTATACTATAGTATGTCATAATATTTTAAAGGCATTATTGAATAGATAACTGTCATAAAATATTGCTTGACAAGCAAAGTTCACTGTCAAATTTAAGCCATTTCCAAGCCTACATACTTATCTTGGTCAGCGTAATAACTAATAAATTGTTAGTTTCATACTACTTCATACAATGAGTTTTATAGTTTCATACTAGTTTTATAGTCTCTGTAAGAATAGTTACACTAGCATACCTATATTTAAAAAATATATCTAAAGTACGCCGAGAAATATCCTTCTCAAGGTGCCTATTTTTTTATGAATTTGCCACACATAGGTAGAATAAGTGCCTCCAGAAGGATATCTCTCGGCGTACTTTAGATATATTTTTTAAATATAGGTATGCTAGTAGCATCTGGAGCGGCAAGCCTAATTCTAACTATATTACATAATTATATGAATTATTATAATTATATAATATTATATTATAATATAGATTAGATATATTATTATAATATATTATATATGATAATTATAATTATAATATATAATAATTATATATTGTATATTATATTATTTAATAATTCTAATTCTAGTAATATTATATATTATTATATTTAGGATTAGAGTTAGGGGTTAAAATTAGGGTTAGGGTTACTATTTAGGTTAGAATTAAGGTTACAATTAAGGTTAGTGTTAGGAATAGAATTAGGGTTAGGGTTAGAATTAGAGTTAGGGTTAGCATTAGGGTTAGGGTTAGGGTTAGAAATATAATTCAAACCATAAGCCTAACTATAATTCAAACCCTAACCCTAACCTTAATAATAACCTTAACCCTAATTAAACTCTAGCCCTAACTCTAGTTTGAACCCTAACCCTAACTATAACTCAAAATCTTACCCTAATTCTAATAGTAAACCACCTTAATTCTAACCCTAATTTTAATACAAACCCTTATCCTAACCCTAAGCCTAACCCTAATCATAACCATGATTCTACCCTAACTGTAACCCTAATTTTAAATCTAACATTAACCCTAATTCTAACCCTTACCTTAATCCTAATTCTAACTATGATTTTAACCCTAACCCTAACCCAAATTCTAACCCCAACTCTAGCCCTAACCCTAATTGTAATTCTAATGTTTACCCTAACTCTAATTCTTACCCTAATTATAATAGTAACCACCTTAATTCTAACACTAGTCATAATAGGAATCCTAATCCTAACACTAACCCTAACCCTAATTCTAATTCTAATCAAAACCCTGATTCTACCCCAACTATAACCCTAATTTTAAATCTAACATTAACCCTAATTCTAACCCTTAATCCTAATTCTAACTATAATTTTAACCCTAACACTAACCCAAATTCTAACCCTAAGTCTAGTCCTAACCATAACCCTAACTATAACTCTAATGCTTACCCTAACTCTAAGTCTTACCCTAATTCTAATAGTAACCACCTTAATTCTAACACTAATTGTAATAGGAACCCTAATCCTAATACTAACCCTAACCCTAACACTAATTCTAATTATAACCCTAATTTTACCCCAACTATAACCATAATTTTAAATCTAACAATAACCTTAATTCTAACCCTAATCGTAATTCTAACTATGATTTTAACCTAACCCTAACCTAAATTCTAACCCTAAATCTAGCCCTAACCTGAACCCTAACTGTAACTCTAATGTTACTCTAATTTAGTAACCCTAATTCTAACTTTAACCCTAACCTCAATTCCAACCCTAACCCTAATTCTAACTATAACCCTAATTTCAACCCTAACCCTAACAGCATTACTAATTGTAATCCTAACTCTAATTTTAAACCTAACCCTAATCCTAATTTTAAACTTAACCCTAACCCTAACCCTTATTCTAACCCTAAACATAGCTCTAATTTTAACCCTAACCCTAATTGTAGCTCTAACCTTAAGCCTGACTATAATTCTAACTGTGATTTTAACAATAATCCTAACCCAAATTCTAACCCTAACTATAGGCCTAACCCTAACCGTAACCCTAATTCTAATGCTTACCTCAATTTAGTAACCCTAACTTCAATTCTAACCCTAACCTGAATTCTAACCCTAAGCTTGATCCTAATTGAAACCCTAACCCTAACCTTAATACTAAACTTAACCCTAATTGTAAACCTAACCCTAACTCCAATTCTAACATTATCCCTAACCCCCACCCTAATTATAATCCTAACCCTAACCCTAATCCTAATTTTAATCTAATAACTATAAAATTCAACTTATTTAAGTTTTCCTCTAAAATAAATAAAATACAACTTTTTTTTTAAATAATAAATAAAGTTAAACAACACTATACATTTTTTTAAATATTTATACTAATTTATATTCTTCTAATTTGCACTTTCATTTTTGTGTTTTTATTAAATAAAAATTGCCTTGCTAATTTATATTCTTCTAATCTGGAATAAATGTAACATTTAACAAATAAATCATAAAGTCACATTGCATAAAATAAGGGATTCCATAATTAAATAATAAAATTCAATTTTAAAGCACATCTAACAAATAAACCTATTTAAAATCACATCATAATCATTAAGTCATAAGTTTGGAGTCATTTACCTAAAATATAGGTATATGATTTAAATAAAATCACATGATTTAGTAATTATAAACTAAAATTTTAATTTAACTACTGCACATTAATCTAATTTTAAATCACATTAGCTTAAAAATAGGGAGTTGTGGAATAAATATTAAAACTTACCAAAATAATATAAAAGCATATAAAAACTATAGTTTTACACTACCTTATTTTAATTTTATCCATAGTTGTTTTTTTAGGCTCTCAAATTTCTTCTTCTTGGTCTGTATGAGGATTGCACAATGAGAGAAGTTTTTTTTAAAGCTCTCAAATTTCTTCTTCTTGGTTTGCATGCAATTGAGGTGTTTTACAAATTATTTTAACTATTTTATAGTTTAGTTGTATATATGTCATTTTTATTGCAGCTGTAGGAATGAAGATGGTATGCATGTAGGTGCTAAGAAGAAGGAAGATGAGATATTTAGCTAGGGTTTGATTGCAAC
This sequence comes from Cunninghamia lanceolata, assembly GCA_027924645.1. Taxonomy (NCBI): domain Eukaryota; kingdom Viridiplantae; phylum Streptophyta; class Pinopsida; order Cupressales; family Cupressaceae; genus Cunninghamia; species Cunninghamia lanceolata. The sequence goes on along the minus strand of BSBN01000391.1, from coordinate 37,036,286 downwards.
CTACACAAGATTGCAAAAAAATTGAGATCCATAAACCTCAGATTTCTTAGTGGTGTTTACACATATAGTCTATACATGAAGGTGTTTTAATTATTTAAGGTCTATCATTTTTGTTGTTATCAATTTTACTTTGTACAAAAATAAAATTACAATCTTTTATTTAAAAATATATATTAATTCTATATGTTGGTAGAGACTAAGGAAGCACAGGGTTAAATTGTATGAAAATGATTTAATAAATTAATAAATATATAATTTACATTTTATATAAAACAAAAAAATAAGTTGGAAGAGGGGAGACACGTGCCACAAGAGTGTCATAGCATAGTTAAAGAAAAAGCAAAAACTACCTAAAGCAATATGCATATAGTTAAAGGAATATAATTAAACAATTAAAAGTTTTTAAGAAAAAAAGAAAGTTGTTAAATATATTAGTTTGATTTTTTAAACTATTTTTACTCTATATTACCTTTTTAAAAAATTAGAATACTTTTTATAATTTAGAAAGATTCTAGAATATAAATACGCATATAATAATAAGTTCAAAAGTTCAAAAAATAAAAATGGAAAAGTCCATTAGAATTAGATGTTGCTATTTTATCACTTTAAGATAACATTATAACATTATAATATTATATTATAATATAATATATAATATATTATATTTTCAAAAATAATTATTATAATATATCAAATATCTATAATATACATAATTTGATAATATATATTCTTCATTATCTTCATTGATAAAAATATATTATATATAATATTATATTATATTATATTATAATATGATATTATATTATAATGTAATATATTATATATTATGTTAATAAAAATATATGATATATTATAGTAACAAATATAACAAATATTTGATAATATATATGTCATTGGTCAGTTTGCTGTCCATTTGTCAATATTGGAAAATGCCACCTGCAAATGTTAGTGCCAAGAATGTTGTTTTGAAATGTATGTTTTGAATAGTTTTAAATGTCCCCTTCAAATGCTAGCACAAAAGGCCTCTTATTTATTAAGAGATTAACGTGCATTCTTTTCACCTACCAGGTATGTAATATGTTATAGCCCATATTTATTTGCTAGTTTTTATTTAGTTTTTTAAGAATGGAATCTTATTTGTTGTTTTTGAATTTTATGATTTTTGTTTACAGGAATCTTATTTATGGGAATCTGAATCTTTCAACCCCTTCCTGCCACTGTAGGATGCCTGGCATAATTAGACAGGTTGAAACCCATGCTTAAAAAGCTATTCCTACTTTTAAGGATGAAACTTAATATGGGGTTTTAACGGTCTAGGTAACCCTACAGAAATAGGGTATGGTAACATGGACCATAAAGGATACAAAATCCACAAGAAATCCTATTAGAGAAGAAACCTGCGATACATTCTCATCTCTGTGTAGTTTCTATAGTCACAATCATAAATTTACTGGAGCATAATATCAGTGTGAAACTTAGTTTAAATGCTTTTTTTAACGTAATGTTGAAGTGACTAGATTATTGTTCTCATTCTTTTGCTTTCAAGTCAATTCTTATGTGCACGTAAATCATGTCACTAGTGACCAGTGACAATGTTTTTTTTACTATTGCGAATATTGATTTTTTCCTTTAAATGTTTCTGTAGGGAAGTGACACCTTAAGCAGGGAAGCGTGGCAAGAGTTGGAAAGGGAAAAAGAAAAAATAGACAAGATATCGAAATGGCTTGTGTTAATTGTACTGTGCCTCGGATTGTCATTTATGGTATGGATATTACTTTTTTCATTGAAGTACCCATGGAATAAGGTGGAACCTGTCATGGAATATGCCAAGTTGTTTATGTCTCTTGTCACAATTCCAATCTGCATCTATAGAGGGAAGATGGATCCACTGGCAAATTTGAAAGAGATCCCATTCAACGCAATCCAATTTATGCTTATGAGGCTAAGAAATTTTGACATTAAAAGTTACAGAGAGCTGCAGAACATTTCAGAGGAAGAATGAGGGAGATTGGATAGAGCATTTCTTTCATGTTGGGAGTTGCAATTCATGCTAAACAAGACCAATGGTTTCAATTTTATCATTTAACGAAACCTAGATTCTAACCCTGGTCTATGTAGCTCTATGACTTTTGGAGTATTCGATCCTATGGTTTTATGGCTCTATGATATACGAGGTATTGGTTCTACAATTCGGTGACTATAAGACTTTTGAGATATCGATTTTATGGTTCTATGGTTATACGACTCCCTGGATATGAGATATAAAGTTATTGGTTCTACAATTTGGTGATTATAAGACTTTCGAGATATCGATTTTATAGTTCTCTGGTTATATGACTCCTTGGATATGAGATATAAAATTATTGGTTCTACAATTCGATGATTATAAGACTTTTGAGATATCGATTTTATGGTTCTATGGTTATATGACTCCTTGAATATGAGATATAAAATTTTGTGGTTCTACAATTTCTTGGATATTTGTTCTATGGTTCTACAATTACATGCTTATTCAAATATTTATGGTTCTATAGCTTTATGGCCCTATGGTTACTTGACTATATTGTGATATTGGGCATCCCCCTAGAACCATTTTGTGAGACTCACGAGGTGATTCCTATGATGTAGTTCTTGTGATGTGTGTTGTTTGAGATATGTGAGCATTGTGTGAATTATATTTGTAGGTTAAGCATCAAAAGATTAAGTTGAAAAATCAATTAAATGTGATGATATGATGTTTTGGTGATTTATGTAGTCCTTATTGGTGAGTAGATTCAATTTTTAAAATAATCAAACAATGGTTAATGGTTTTGCTTGAGTACTTGGTTAATGCTATATTAGTGTGGATAATACCATAATGAGTAGCAAATGAGACTTTAGCATCTCTTAGCTAATATTTGTTTGGCTTTACCCTTCATAGCTTGTGGCAACCCTTGAACATTATTAGGGGATCTTGTATCCTTGACTTATAGTTCTTGGTATATACTGGCCCTATCTTGCATAGATTGGTACCTTCTAACCTCATTGTTGCACACTCACTAGAAGAAGATTCTATCTTCGATAATTGTTATTTTATGATTGTTTTCTTCTTGCAAACAAAGTTGGGAAGACTTGTTTGGCCTTGTTACCTATCGGCTTGTTGGCATAGTTTTAGGGTTTTGCTTCTACCTCAATCTTAGTGACTTCCAAGATTATGTTTGATTCAAGGAGAGAGGGCTATAAGGCCTAGCCATTTTGTGACCCCTATGGCACCTACTCTCATTGGTTGACTCTTATATTGTTAGCTAGTTGGAGCTTTTGATGAAACTTGTAAACTTTGCATAAATCTAGTTATGGTGATGTTACCCTCTTAAGTGAACTCTATAGACAACTCATTAGATTGGAAACTTCAGGTTGTTAATCGCTATCATTATTAGAATTTTAAATATTTTTAATTGATTCACTTTATGGTGTGAGACCCACTTATTGTTATAACCCTAGCTGTACCCATTGTACCCAATGACATTTTAATAATTTGATAGATTTTCATAACTAATAGGTCTCAATATGTGTATTATAGTTGAATCACGATTTCCATGTGATGGTTGTATTCCCATTTTATGAGATAATTATGCTAACCTTAGAAAGCTATTGTTATACTTACCTTGATAGTTGTTTTAATACACATTACATTGAGTATATGGATTCCAACACTAAATTGTGTGATGATCCTTACCATAGGAATTATTCTAATGTCATGAATAATCAATGATTAGGTGAGCAATGCTAGATTTTTTTATGGAAATAACAATCCAAAATCTAGAAAGCTAAAGGAAAGCACAAAGAGAAGATCGAAATGAAGGATGCAAAAGAGATCATATTAGAATAATACTGAATCCATTACTCACAATAATGCAAAATACATGTAAGAGATTACAAATACAAGCTAGGTAGTGAGTTTATATAGACTTGGGAAGAGGGTGGAGGTGGCAAACCCAGCCAATAGGGAGTGACCAACAAACAGGCCAAAGATAAAAAAAGCATCTTCCCACTTGATAGAAAATGTACCTCCCTTGTAGGATGGCGACACCTCAAACCACTCACCTAATTAAACTCACTTTATTAACCTAAGGAAGCTTAATAATATGTGTAGGAAAAACCTTTAGGAAACGGAATAAAAAAACTATGCTAACACCCCCCTTAAGCATAGCTTAGGTGGGTGAAAAGATGGGTTCCAACAAATGAAGCCTGATGAGGTACCCATGTACAAATATTTCCCCCCCAAAGAGAAGAATCCTCCCCAAAACAATAGAGAGAGAAGCCCCCCACAAATAGAGAGAGAACACCCCCTAGAATAGAGAGAGTAAAGAGAAGGACTAAGAAGCCCCCTAAAAGTAAGCAACTGATGCAAGATGGATGCATTTTGTGTCATCTTGCAAAGTTTTTATTTTGGGTTGATTGGGTTTGTTCAGGGTCATATTGGATTGGTTTTGGATAATTAGGTGCAAAGTCGTCAAAAAATGTAAAAGTTGTCAAAAGTTACAAAAAAATTGTCAATGCAATTTTGCAAAGTTAGTTAATGGGATTTAGTTGTCGGTTTGGATGGTCATAGAGGGTTGTCATTTTATGTAAAAATATGTAATCTCATGAAAAGAATAGGGTGTGAAGAGATGGAATAAAATAATGAACATTTTGGAAGCATTTTTCTTGTGTTTTAGATGGTGTAACAGTCTGAAAACCTACGTGTACTGACCTGTATAGGTTGGTACAGACCTACACCTAGTTGGAAAAGTTGAATAATATTGTTATCTTTCTAATGCTTTTGGTTTGACTAATTTTCATTGTGCTTTGCAAAAGTTATGATCAAATTAGTGATTGCCATGTACAGATTTTCACTGTTTTCTACCTGGAAAATCTTGTGTACGGATTGTATGACTTGATATGGTCAAGGGAAGGTATGTGGATGATGAAATTATGAAATACAGAACTTTTGCTTTTTTTTTGAGTCATTTCATCAATTTTTTCATAAGTTATTGCATTTTTAATGATGGCAGTCCTGTACCCTAACTAGGGTTTCCAACAACACTAAAAGAATTCATATCTCCCATTTGGTATGGGGAAAAATCCTTTTTTTTGTGAGAAACTTTATTTTGGCATTCCCTAAAGGATTCCAAAGTCTTGGTTCATTATTGTTTTTGGCCAGTACAAGTTATGGAGAATAGTGTGGTCTCTAACACTGTTGACAGAGTTAAATACCCTAGTTGCTTGAGGGTTTGATAAAAGCAATGCATTATTTGATCATGGTTGGATGGGAAACTTGTGAGATGTGTTGAGTTGGCTTCAAAAAGGTAACCCGGTAACCGCATGTGATAAATGCAAAGTTGAGTTTCAAATAGGCTCTTATAAAGATGAAATAATTTGTGATATTATGCATTTGGATGTATGTCACATTGTGTTTGGAAGGTTGTGGCATTATAGCAGGACAGTGAAGTATAACAACAAAGACAACACATAGGAGTTGGAAAATGATAGGGAGGACTCTAGGCTGCCTGCTCTGCATCCTGTAGGTGTATAAGACTGTTTGACAACACTAGCCTTCCTACCAATTCAAAGTGCTGATACCAATTTGATAGGGAGGACTCTAGGCTGCCTGCTCTGCATCCTGTAGGTGTACAAGACTATTTGACAACACTAGCCTTCCTACCAATTCAAAGTGTTGACACCAATTTGATAGGGAGGACTCTAGGCTGCCTGCTCTGCATCCTATAGGTGTACAAGACCATTTGACAACACTAGCCTTCCTACCAATTCAAGGTGCTAAAGACATACTCTTTGCAGAGATGGAAAACTCTACTTCTCTGCTTGGTGTGGGACACATACATTGTCCTCACTGCTTCTAAGGTGCTGCCTCAATGGCACATAACTTTCTGAGCCCGTTGCCCACCCTTCTCACTCTGTTCAAGGGTCTGGGCTGCTTGGTGCTCACTTTCCTTCTCTCTATTTTTCCACCCCTGCAAATCTATTTTTCCTACTTGTTTATCTAGCCAGACTCCTCACTAAGCTTGCCTAGAACAAGCATGCATTGCCTCTAGCCGGCAATCCGACCACCCCACAAAAGAAAAACAAACAAAGAACATGGCTCTGTTTGATGACCTCCATACTGTACAATGGAACTTGAGGAGTCATCAAAACAGAGTCATGGTTTGCAAAAGAAAACAAAATTGCAGAAACAGAAAGACTAATCTACTTCAGAATGGTAAACTGAAAACAGAAAAAAAATACACAGATGATCGAACTGCTGTACTTTATTTCTATTCAAAAATTCTGATTACATCAAAATGCTTCACACACCAAAATTCACTTCTTCGATTCTTCTTCTGCTGAACTCCTCTACAGAAAGAATGCTACATTTTATATCTCTGCTCATGTCCATTACAGGACGGTTCAACTACCAGACGGTTCATATTCTAACTATTGGTTCAGCTTTGTGTTATCAGCAAGATAACACAGATGTCTCATCGAAACATACTTACGCTTTCCCATCGGCAAGACAGATTCTTTGTCGCACTGATCATATTCTTCCCCTTTCGATATGCATTCTATTGACTTTCGCATTCATGAGAACTTTTAGTCCCACATGCACCCGTTCAAGTCAGACACTGCAGTCTATATATCTAACGGCTTAGCAAACTATTGTCGGCACTTTTTCCACCGACGACCCTTGTCTACCCCCATCGGCACAACTCAAACTGTCGGCACAACCACAACCATGCACTCTGATAGTCCCTTGTCTCACCGATACCAAGTCTTCACCCTTCGTCGGCATGATCACTAAGCATCGGCCTAAAGCCTTAAAGCTACGCCGATAGAAATCCTTGCACCGACGTCCAACTCCATCGGAGTAACACATAGCTGTCGGAGTGACTTTCCCAGCCATCGTCGATAGCAAGCCTCATACCGATGACAAGCCTCGGCAACACTTCATCAGACAGACAATTAATATCGGAGTGACACCCACATCCTTCACCGATAGTGATTCTCATGCCGATGGCCTTCACCAACCTTTACCATTCCATTGGGGTAACACCAAGCGATTAGAGACACAACCACAGGCTCCACCGATGACCACCCTCATGCCGATGGACATCACACATCGGTAAGACCTTCAACCATCGGCCTACGATCAAATCCTCAGCCCGATACTTATACTCATGCCGATGTCTTCGGCCAACTCCACATCGGTGAGACTCGATGTTTATCACCCTGATCGGTGAGATGATACACTGTCGGCTCACGATTATTTCCTCAGCCCGATGCCAAGGCTCACACCGATGACCCACTTTGGATAAGTAAAAACTTCTTCCTGCCAAGGCTTATTAGAAAATTCACCACATCATGCCAAAATGCAATGATAAGAAAATTTCACAACATCACACCAAAAATGTTGCAGTATATACATGGGCTCCGAGCCCTTGGTGCTCCTGCACCATACTCCCCCTGTGCAGAAGAAGTCAAGTCACCTCTGGTGACAATGAGGCAAAATCAATGCCCCTCTTTTTGAATTCTGATTGTGCAACCCAGGTAGCTTCTGCTTCAGGCAACTGTTTCCATTTGACCAAATGCTCCATGTAGACGCCATGTCTGGTCTACTTTTGTACTCTTGAATCCAGTATTCTCTCTGCCTGTAGTTTGGGTTGTAATGGCAAAGTCACATCTATTGTTGTCTGTCCCTTCTCTGAAATGGATCCATTTGCTGCTGACTGAGGACCCCTGTATTGCACTAGGTCTTGGACATTAAACACTAGTGAGATTGCCAAATCTTCTGGTAATTCAATTTTGTATGCATTGTTACCATACTTGTTCAGGATTCTGCAAGGACCAATTCTCCTCATCTGCAGTTTGGTTGGCGTGCCTTTCTGCATTCTGGCTTTGTTCAAGTGTACCATAACCGGATCACCAACCTCAAACTGAATATCCCTTCTGTGGGCATCTACCCTATCTTTGATCTTCTGTGTGTTCTCTGTCCAGGTTTTCTTCACCTGCTCATGCACTTCTTTCATGGATTGTGCAAAATCCTCAGCATGTCCACTTCTGTTCTCCATGTTTCCCATATTTATGAGCTCACATATACCTTTGGGATGCATTCCATAGACTATTTCGAATGGACTCTTACCAGTAGTCCTATTCACACTGTCATTATAGGCAAATTCTACCTGATAAATGACAAGATCCCAACTCTGTCCATATTCTTTGGTTATACACCTTAACAGGTTGCCCAATGTCCTGTTTACCACCTCTGTCTAACCATCTGTCTGTGGGTGATATGCTAAACTGAATGACAAATTTGTCCCCAATCTCTGCCACAATGTTTTCTAGAAATGCCCCATGAATTTAGCATCTCTGTCAGACACAATGCTTGCTAGAAGTCCATGAATTCTGATCACTTCTCTGAAAAACAAGTGTGCTATATGACTGGCATCATGAGTCACTTTACAAGGAATGAAATGACTCATCTTGCTAAACCTGTCCACAACTACATATATGCTATCATAACCAGTCTTAGTCTTAGGCAAACCAACTACAAAATCCATACTTACATATTCCCATGGCCTGGAAGGAATGGGTAAGGGTTGGTACAGTCCTGCATTTGAAGTGGTTCCCTTGGCCTTCTGACATACGATACACTACTCTACATACCTTCTGATGTCTTTGTGCATCCTTGGCCAATAATAGAACCTTTGGACTAGCTCTAGTGTCTTATTCAGACCAAAATGGCCACTCAGACTACCATTGTGCTTCTCCTGTATGAGATTTTCTCTCATAGATCCTCTTGGCACACATAATTATCCACCTTTGAATAGCAATCCCTTCTATAAGGTGAAATCTGCAAACTCACTATGAAAGTGATTCTCAAAATCTTGACATACCTTGTATGCCTCAGCAAAATCTTCATCATCTTGGTAAAGATTTTTGAAATCTTCAACTCCAATGCTCTTCAATTGCACTTACTATACTGTGAGCAATCTTCTGCTCAAAGCATCTGCAACTCTGTTCAGCTGCCCCTTCTTATGCTTAATTGTAAAGGTATAAGATTGCAGGTACTCCATCCATTTGATATGCCTGCTGCTTAACTTATCCTGTGAGTTTAGAAAACTCAGAGCTTGGTTATCTGTGTAGACAACAAATTCTTTAGGCAGGAGATAATGTCTCCACTTCCTCAATGCTTGGACTAGAGCATACAACTCTAAGTCATATGAAGAGTACTTACTCTTTGCTTCATTCAGCCTCTCACTAAAAAAGGCTATAGGTCTATTTTCTTGATTTAGCACTGCTCCTACAGCTATATTACTTGCATCACATTCAATAGTAAATAGCTTATCAAAACTAGGCAACAACAAAATAGGTTGTGTTGCTACCTCTTTCTTCAACCTTTCAAAACTTCTATCTGCAGCTGGTGTCCATCTGAATTTTGCTTTCATTCCACCCTTAATTCTATCCAACATGGGTGCACATATTCCACTAAAATTTCTGATAAATTTTCTGTAAAACTGGGCTAAGCCATGAAAACTTCTCACCTCTGTGGCTGCTCTGGGAGTAGGCCAGCTCAATATGGCTTCTACTTTGGACTTGTCCATCTTCAACTCTCCTTGGGACACCACAAAACCAAGGTATACCAATTCCTGCTTCATGAATTCACACTTCTCCAGATTGATGGTTAGTTGTTCATCATGTAATTTTTGCAAAACAATATTTACATGTTCTAGATGTTCTTCCTTGGTCTGACTAAAAATTAGAATATCATCTAGAAAAACAACAACAAATTTACCAATGTAATCCTTTAGGACTTCATTCATGAGTCTCATAAAGGTACTGGGTGCATTTGATAGACCAAATGGCATAACAAGCCACTCATACAGTCCTTCTGTGGTCTTGAAGGCTGTCTTCCACTCATCTCCTTCCTTGATTCTTATTTGGTGGTAACCACTCTTCAGGTCTATCTTGGTGAAATACTTTGCTTTTCCAATACAGTCCATGAGATCTTCAATTCTGGGAATTGGGAATCTATACCTTATAGTTATTTTGTTTATGGCTCTGGCATCTGTGCATAATCTCCATGATCCTCCTTTCTTGGGTGCCAATACTGTGGGCACAGCACAAGGACTAATACTCTTCCTGATCAATCCTTGATCTAGCAACTCCTACACTTGCCTGGAAATCTCTTTGTGCTGATCTGGAGTCATCTTGTAAGGTGCCTTGTTTGGCAAAGATGCCCCTGGAATCAGGTCTATCTGATGGCTTATTGCTCTCTGTGGAGGCAATGTAGCTGGTGTACCATCACTGATTATGCCTTTATACTTCTCCAGTATAGGCTGCATTTCTTTGGGAATCTCTGTCTTCTTATCCTGTTGTCCTTCTTTTGGTTTTACTATGATGGCATAACCAATACCATCCTCCTTAAGAGTATTCAAAAACTATTTTCCACTCACAACCAAGATATTAGGACTCTTTGTCTGAACTGCATCTTCATCTTCCAATGACTGAATTTTATAGGTGACACCATCCTTCTAAAAAGAATAGGCATTCTTCTCACCATCATGTACTGCTTTTCGGTCATACTGCCATGGTCTGCCCAATAAGAGATTGCATGCATCCATGGGTAGTATATCACATAATACCTTATCCTTATAGCCACCTATACTAAACCCTACCCAACTTTGTTCATTCACTACCACATGTTGATCCTTATTCAACCATGTGACTCTATATGGGTTTGCATGAGTAATTCTTTTCAAATTTAGTTTTCTAGCTGCCTCATCAGAAATAATATTATCAGTAGATCCTGAGTCTATGATAATTTTACATACCTTATTCAAAATCTTGCACTTGACTCTGAATAGTGCTCTCCTCTAGCTTGGTTCAGACTTTACTGGTTCCTTCATCAAGGTTCTCCTTATCATCAGGTTCTCTCCATCTTCTGAGTTCAGATTGACCTCAGGTAACTGGCTGCTGGATGCATTGTCTTGGACATAGTGATTCCTCTTATCACCTCCTTGAGAAGAGGATGTGGTCTTTTCTGGACACCTATATGCCGGATGACCTAGATTGCCACAATTGTAACACTTCATGTTGGTGAAATAGGATCCTCTGCCTGATCCTCCTAACCTTCCTCTGTTAGATCCTCTTCCTCTGTGGTTTCCTCTACCACTTGACTCCCCACTCTGCTCTGTGAGTTTGGATTCTGCTTGGGATCTATTGTCAGCATTCCTTCCACCAAAACCTCCTCTGTGTCCTCTGTTATCTCTGCCTCTTCCTCTTCCTCTGCTATTTGAGTCTTGTTTCCTCTTATTCTTTTCCTCCACTTTTAGTGCCAGCTGATAGCATTTTTGCACTGTTGTAGGACACAACAAACTGATTTCTTCTTGTATATTCCACTTCAGACCATTAAGGTACCTTGCTACCTTTATGCTTTCATCCTCCATTACTTTGGACCTTAAGCATAGCTTTTGGAATTCTTCAGTGTATGCACTGACATCTAATTCCTTTTGTCTCAGATTCTGTCTCTTCCTGTGCAGCTATATTTCATAATCTTCTGGCATATATGCTTCTTTAAATTTAGCTACCATTCCCTTCCAAGTAGCTATGGGCTTCTTATCTTCTTTTGCTCTTTCAGTCTGCGCAAATTTCCACCAGGTTAAGGTAGCTCCCCTGAGTCTAGATTTGGCCACCTTTACTTTCTGTGCCTCGCTTACACCATCACATTCAAAGTGATTTTCAAGTCCTTCTATCCACTCCATGACCAAATCTGGGTCCATTTTCCCACTGAAAAGTGGTACTCCTTCCAATGTTTTACCACTCCTTGCTTTCAAAGCTTTCAAGAATGGTTCTTCTTCCAACTTAGGATCAGGTGTGAGCTCTTCATCTTCTACAGATACACCTTTTCCCTTATCCTTAAAATATTTAACTCGCTGGCTGACTTCAGTCTTTTGCAACATTACACGTAGCTTACTCTCCATTTCTGCTAGTCTTTCTTGTAGGAGTCTATTCTCCTCCTCTTGATCTTCAACTTTCTTTGCTAACTCTGCATTAGTCACCATTTTCTTGGATGAACTAACAGACTCACTTCAACTCGGTGATGACATACAACTCTTCTATTCCTATCTAGGAATAACCCAAATCTTACTACTCTGATACCAATTTGATAGGGAGGACTCTAGGCTGCCTACTCTGCATCCTGTAGGTGTACAAGACTATTTGACAACACTAGCCTTCCTACCAATTCAAAGTGCTGATACCAATTTGATAGGGAGGACTCTAGGCTGCCTGCTCTGCATCCTGTAGGTGTACAAGACCACTTGACAACACTAGCCTTCCTACCAATTCAAGGTGCTAAAGACATACTCTTTGCAGAGATGGAAAACTCTACTTCTCTGCTTGGTGTGGGACACATACATTGTCCTCACTGCTTCCAAGGTACTGCCTCAATGGCACATAACTTTCTGAGCCCGTTGCCCACCCTTCTCACTCTGTTCAAGGGTCTGGGCTGCTTGGTGCTCACTTTCCTTCTCTCTATTTTTCCACCCCTGCAAATCTATTTTTCCTACTTGTTTATCTAGCCAGACTCCTCACTAAGCTCGCCTAGAACAAGCATGCATTGCCTCTAGCCGGCAATCCGACCACCCCACAAAATAAAAACAAACAAAGAGCATGGCTCTGTTTGATGACCTCCATACTGTACAATGGAACTTGAGGAGTCATCAAAACAGAGTCATGGTTTGCAAAAGAAAACAAAATTGCAGAAACAGAAAGACTAATCTACTTCAAAATGGTAAACTAAAAACAGAAAAGAAAATACACAGATGATCGAACTGCTGTACTTTATTTCTATTCAAAAATTCTGATTACATCAAAATGCTTCACACACCAAAATTCACTTCTTCGATTCTTCTTCTGCTGAACTCCTCTACAGAAAGAATGCTACATTTTATATCTCTGCTCATGTCCGTTACAGGACGGTTCAACTACCAGATGGTTCATATTCTAACTGCCGGTTCAGCTTTGTGTTATCGGCAAGATAACACAGATGTCTCATCGAAACATACTTACGCTTTCCCATCGGCAAGATAGATTCTTTGTCGCACCGATCATATTCTTCCCCTGTCGATATGCATTCTATTGACTTTCGCATTCATGAGAACTTTTAGTCCCACATGCACCCGTTCAAGTCGGACACTGTAGTTTATATATCTAACGACTTAGCAAACTATTGTCGGCACTTTTTCCGTCGACGACCCCTGTCTACCCCCATCGGCACAACTCAAACTGTCGGCACAACCACAACCATGCACTCCGATAGTCCCTTGTCTCACCGATACCAAGTCTTCACCCTTCGTCGGCATGATCACTAAGCATCGGCCTAAAGCCTTAAAGCTACCGATAGAAATCCTTGCACCGACGTCCAACTCCATCGGAGTAACACATAGCTGTCAGAGTGACTTTCCCAGCCATCGCCGATAGCAAGCCTCATACCGATGACAAGCCTCAGCAACACTTCATCAGACAGACAATTAATATCGGAGTGACACCCACATCCTTCACCAATAGTGATTCTCATGCCGATGGCCTTCACCAACCTTTACCACTCCATCGGGGTAACACCAAGCGATCGGAGACACAACCACAGGCTCCGCCGATGACCACCCTCATGCCGATGGACATCACACATCGGTAAGACCTTCAACCGTCGGCCTACGATCAAATCCTTAGCCTGATACTTATACTCACGCCGATATCTTCGACCAACTCCACATCGGTGAGACTCGATGTTTATCACCCCGATCGGTGAGATGATACACTGTCGGCTCACGATTATTTCCTCAGCCCGATGCCAAGGCTCACACCGATGACCCACTTTGGATAAGTAAAAACTTCTTCCCGCCAAGGCTTATTAGAAAATTCACCACATCACGCCAAAATGCAACGATAAGAAATTTTCACAACATCACACCAAAAATGTGCAGTATATACATGGGCACCAGAAAAGGATGGGAAGAAATATGTATTAGCAGCCTTGAAGGATGAGTGCACAAGAATTGAAAGCTTGTTGTTAACTGAGAAGACAGATCTGTACAACAGTATGAAGAAAAGACAAATGAGGTAATTAATTTTCAAAACATTTTGTTTAAACTAGTTGAAAGAGAAATAGACGAAATTTCTTTTGAATTTGCTCAAACTAATGAAAGTAATAGTGACATTGATTTTGAAGTGGGTGATGTTTAGGAAGGAGAAGAAGAAACAACAAAAGAGGTTGTAGAGGACTCAAGGATACTCCAAATAGAGAAGATAGTCATGGAGGATAAGGAGATAGCATGGTTCTCAAGAGAAGAACCAAGAGATGAGAATGTTGATGTCAAGGAGAATAAAAGAATGGAAGAGCAATTCAAAAATAAAAATGAATGGTTGAGTATGGTTGAGGTGAAGCCAAAGATTTTGGAGAATAATGAAGAGAAAAGAATGTATGGAAAACAATATGAGGTGGATGAAGAAGTGAAGTATGAAAACAATGAATATGATTTCTTTAATATATTTTTTTCCTGTGCAGGTAAAGAAGATAGAGTAGATGAAAGAGAATATAAATCTCCAATTGTAGTCAAAAATAAATCTAGAAAGAGGAGACAAGTAGAAAACCATGGATATATAATGCCAAGTTGGCCTTGGCTCAAGAAGTATGTTGTTGGACCGAAAAGCACAAGTAAAGTAGTTGAAACAAATGTATTTGAGATCCAGCAAAAAAAAAACAATGCATACATGGAAAGGAACTGGTAGACAAGAAAAAAGATTCATATTTGAGATGGAACTCAAAAAATTTCCCTCCCCTAGGGAGTATGATGCAGGGGCATCTTTGGATGTATTTTGTGTCATCTTGCAAAGTTTTGATTTTTGGGTTAATTGGGTTTGTTTGGAGTCATATTGGATTACTTTTGGGTGATTAGGTGCAAAGTTGTCAAAAAATGCAAAAGTTGTCAAAAGTTGCAAAAAAATTGTCAATGTTGTCAATGTAATTTTGCAAAGTTAGTTAATGGGAGTTAGTTGTCAGTTTGGATGGTTGTAGGGGGTTGTCATTTTATGTAAAAAGATGTAATCTCATGCCAAGAACAGGGTGTGAGGATATGCAATGAAAAAATGAGCATTTTGGAAGCATTTTTCTTGTGTTTTCCATGGTGTAACAGTCTAAAAACCTAAGTGTATGGACCTGTACAAGTTGGTATGGACCTACACCTAGTTGGAAAATTTGAATAATGTTGTTATCTTTCTAATGCTTTTTGTTTGACTGATTTTCATTGTGTTTTGCAAAAGTTATGATCAAATTAGTGATTGCCATGTACAGATTTTCACTGTTTTCTACCTAAAAAATCTTGTGTATGGATTGTACGAACTAATATGGTCAAGGGAAGGCATGTGGATGATGAAGCTATGAAATACAAAATTATTTCTTTTTGTTTAGAGTCATTTCATCAAGTTTTGCATAAGTTATTGCATTTTTAATGATGACAGTCCTGTACCTTAACTAGGGTTTCCAGCAACACTAAAATAATTCATATCTCCCATTTGGTATGGTGAAAAATCTTAATATTTTGTGAGAAACTCTATTTTGACATTCCCTAAAGGATTCCAAAGTCTTGGTTCATTATTATTTTTTGGTCGATACAAGTTATGAAGAATAGCATGGTCTCTGACACTGTTGACAGAGTTAAATACCCTAGTTGCTTGAGGGTTTGATAAAAGCAATGCATAATTATTTGATCATGGTTGGATGGGAAACCTATGAGATGTGTTGTGTTGGGTTTGAACAATCCAAGAACCCCATGTTACATGTTGTTTTCATTTTTTAACGCTATTAGGTTACAATTACAATGTTTCCAAGGCGCACTAGGGTGCATTTAGTCATTGTGTCTTTCTGACATTTCCCGTGTGGTTAAAACACACAAAACACATGTCATGTCCACATTTTCCATGTGGTCATGACACGAAATATCAAAAAAATTTCCCACCTGACTCTAAAAAACCCCCTTGCATGCAACATGCACGCTCGGAGACAGACGCACGAAGGCGAAGACCTCAGTCCAAGTTAGGGTATTACGAAGTCCTTTCGCATCCCTAGCGGTATGATAGTCTACTAAGGGGGGTTATGCAACGCGAGGAGCATCACCATTAGGGTTAGATTCAATTTGAGTTTAAACCTAAGTTTCCTAGGTGAAGCAAAGGGATTTTGACATGTGTCAAAATCAAACCCTAAGAACTAGCAATAAAAAAATAAATTAAATACATCTAGATCATGATTAAAACTATTGATAATTAAAATGTGATTAAACAGACAGGAATTAAATTACTAAGTTAACCAAAATTTTCTAGGTAAAATTTGATAGCATAAGGCCTCATCGATAAGAATGGGGATTAATTTAAAAATAATTACTTAGCTAACCATCTAAGAGAAAGAATAATTTAAATATAACAGATAATTAAAATTTCTAATGTACTCTCTAAGGTTAAAATAACAAAAATACATCTTTTGAATTAATACTAACCAATAAAATTAAATGGGATTTCAAATTAATTATATCCCTCAAACATTAATTTCCCATTAAAAACCACTAAGGGAAAACCCACAAAAATGATTAATTAAAAACCCTGAGTTTATAGAAATCCCACCAATTTAATTTTAACAAAACAAAAGTATCCAGGCAAAAATTAAATTAAATTAAATTACCCAAGTCAAAAGCCCATAACTTAAAATTTCCCCCAACAAGGAAAAGCCAAAAAAAGAAATGGGGAGAGGAAATAAAATACTCCCATGCATCCAAATTCCCAAATTAAAACCTAATTCGAATATTTTATTTCCCACAACCCTAAAAGGGCTCTCTCTATTATTCTATTCTTTTCATAACCCTAATCTCATTCCTATTCTCTATTCTTCTTTTCTCATTTTCTAATTTCCCTCTCAACTCTCTCAAAGCCTATTTTATTCTATTCTCTTCTCATTGTTTCCTCTATTGTGTTTGCTTAACTCTTTTGTTTTGCAGGCTACCAGGGCAGCCATGGGAGAATGCTTAAACAAAGGTTTACTATTTCCCAAATTGGTTTGATTAAATCCCACCCTTTTTTTTAAGATGCACGTTACTGAAGGCTCTAATTTTTTTGTTTTCTCCCTTTTTGTTCTCTGTTAAAAAACCCAGAGAAGGGAGCTATAATGAATCAAACCTTATGTTCTTTTTTTTATTTTAGCCAAAAAAAGAGAATAATCCAGAAGAAGAAAAATTATATATATATATATATATATATATATATATATATATATATATATATATATATATCATGGAGATTGTTTAAAAAATTGTAGAGTGGGTCAACTAAGGTCGGTGACCAAGGCAAAAATTGTAGAGTGTGCAGGGTTGAAAGATAGTAGCTGCGGGTGGAAGAAGCGGCGCAGAGTGCCCAGCAATCAAAAGGGGTTGTAGAGTAGGGCGGCGTGGAGGGTGGACGAGGGGTCCGTCCCCCCCCACCAGTGACTGAAACAAGAAAAGAAATGCGTCTGCGGTATCTGTTGGCCTTTCAGCCTCATTCCATCTTGAAACCCTACAGGGGTACTATTAATTAACTCTATTTTTTTTATTATTAAGCTGTACTCACCTTATTAAACATGAGAGATATATGAATTATTACGACTATATATATATATATATATATATATATATATATATACATATATAAGCACACAGGAAAAATACTTAGTTTTATAAAAATAAAAATAAAATAGTTAGGTTGTATGAATAAATTACTCAATTAAACTTATATATAATCTTTTTTACAATGAACTCATTTCTATTAAAGTTAAACGTGATGCCATATAGATTAAACCAGCAAATACAATTTCACATATAAATTTAAATATATATTTATATATATATATATATATATACTCCAATGTATATATATATGGATGACTACATAATTTCTATAGTAAACTCATAGTATTCTTTTTTTTTTTTCCTGAAAATCAACACAGTACCAAGTTTAAAATAGTAACTATAAGCCATATATATATTTATTTTTTTAATACATATTTACAAGTCTTATTTTCCTTTGAAAAATAATGCATTCACTACTTTTCCATATCAAGCATAGTAACTATAATGAAATTGCATTCCTTCCTTTTTTTGAAATGAATAGCAGAGATAAAACATAACCATACTACATATATTTTTTGAAACACAAAACAAGCATAGTGCAGCCACAATTTTCTTTTACAAATCATTTTTGATATTGGAACAACTTCACAATGACAATAACTTGAAACATAAAGTATTTCTTTTGCTCACAACATTTGAGAGTTCATTCTCTCTATAAAATAATTTTACAATGAGGCCACTTGGCCAAGGCTTTAAACAACCCTAAATACAAAACACAAAAATGATAAAAACTTCCTCCAAGCTCCATTAACCAAACCTACAATAAAACAAAGGAGAACTATTCTATGCCCACAAATGTTCTCCACCCTACCATAGGCCCGAAAAAGAGTCACCCCCGAGCTAGGAGATCACCATCACCCGGTTTGCCACCACTTACAATGAACAAAACACTCACAATCAAGAAGAACACCCATCCAAGTTTTACACACAACGAAATCCATGAGGAATGGATTTAGGGGGAGGAGAATGCACAACTCTCTACTCAAGAGATGAACTCCTAAAACCCAAAATCTCATAAAGTGTAAAGACAAGGCCTCAAGCCTTAAACACCATAAATAATGATATAACATCTACAAGGCACTCATGCCTTCTCAAATAAACTCATAGGCACTCATGCCTTATCAAAATAAACTCCATACTCCCCCAAATGGTCTCATAGCCATCAAAATGTCACATAGATCAAGAGGGTGACCTTGAGGAGGTTCACTCCTCTCCCATCCCATACAAGATGTGCTCTCCAAAAATGGGAGCCTCATCCATACACCCACAATAAACCCCACCTAACAAAAATACTCAAACACACAAAAACAACAACCACACAAAGAAAAGTAAATACATGAGAAAGGCTTCATGTCTTGAAGCTTACCTATGAAAGCCTAATAATGGAAGAAATTTGATGAAGAGCTTTCCAACCTTCTCCAAGCCCTTGCCTCCAAAGTGTCCCAAAAACTAGCTAACTCCCCAAAAAGCCATCAGAAAAGAAAATAAGTGAAAAAGGAGAACCCTCTCCCTCTCTCAAGAGCCTTGACAAATGAGAAGCTAACATTTCTTCCTCACAAACCACTTGTAAGCTCCATGGGATGTGGAGGTGACACATGTCACTCTCCCATCCCACCAAGTCTCACTCTCTCCACATGTGCTCTCACACATGTGTGAGAGCAAGGTGGAGAGAAGGAATCTCACAAGGTGGACTTCAAGAGGATAAGGTTATGACACTTGTCATAGTCCTATCCTTCAAAGAAATCTCATTCACTCCAAGATGCTCTCACACATGTGTGAGAGCATTGGAGATGGGTTTCTCACACTTGGAAGTATTGAAGACTCCCCAAATATTCAAGGTATAGAAACCAAAGCCTTGGAAAGAGGAGTGGGTCATGGTTGAATCCTTGACCCATCCTCCACTCCTCCCAAAATTCAAAATTCGTCACTTTACTTTAGGGTGAAGTTAGAGTGATTAGATAGAGGTTACCCTAGGGTTTAACATGCTCAAATGGGCCCTAGACCCTAGGGGTATAACCTAGGGTCAAAATTAACCTAAAATAAACAACTAAGCTAGCATAAAATCACATGAAAAGGCCATAATTTTTTTAAAAAAACACTAAATTGTGCCAAATCAAACATTGCATTTCACAACACCTTAATTAAATCAAATAAAAAAGGTTAGACCTAATCGAAAGGACATCAAAATCAGACATCACAAAAATCATTATGCAATACACATAAGACCTTGGTCCCTCTTGGGACTAGATTGGTTTAACACAGAATTCACATAGGGTGTGGGATGATCTCTGAATTTCCATGGGCATGGAAAATCATCTGCACACTTACAAAAACAGATTAGTAACACATGTTCATCATAGCCGAAGCGAAAGAAAGCATACACATACACACACACAATGTCGCACAATCATCTAGTCCTCAATAATCAACACATAACATCATTGATAAGATTCATTATCTACTGCATTTCTAATCATCAATTCAAGATCAAGATTGCATAATAATTCATTTATTAACACAACCACTAACATTTTAATTTCACCAAAATCAAATAGCGCATGATATTATAAATTCAAATGAAATCTAACATGTGAACTATAATCAACATCATATCATAGTCTATTTAATCTAATCATAGCATAAGAAATAAATCCTGAAGGTCTGCAAAATGGGATCAACAGTCCCAATGTCCATATGTCATCAAAATGTAAATGCGATGTAAGAAAAATATAGAAGGTGAGATAAGAAGGCCTCACATCCCCCCTAAGACTAAACTTCCTCCTGGAAGTCATCAAAGAGGTGAGGATAAAGTGTCCTCAATCTAGCTGCATCCTCCCATGTAGCCATGACCTTGTCATAGCTGTCCCACTAAACCCTAATCTGGTCTAGCTCTTGACCTTGAAGGCCCAGCATCTGACGAGCCAATATGTGAATTGGCTCCAAAGCCAACTATCCATCTGCCTCTACTTGTAGTCTTGATAACGGAGGCCTAAAAGTTGGTCTGACAGTTATCAACCACTGCAAACATGTAGTGGGATCTACCCACATCTCCAACTGTGTACTCAGACCCTCCGGCATGAGGTTGTCCCCCTACTATATATCCCTGAGGGCACTCTCTAGCTAAGTGCCCCACACATGTAGCAAGGTCCTCTGATTTGAACCTGTCATGTTTGTGTTCTGCTAGACTATTGTTATCCAGGTCGACTCATGGAACTCTGTGATTATCTGAAGGACTATTGTGACCTAGCTAGTCCCACAGCTGGTGCCTACTGCCGTTGATCACTATGTGGACCCTGTTGATGCTACTACTGCTGCTGTTGTGGAGGCCTAGGAGGTAGCGATGCATAACTAAAACCGCCCCGATGAGATGGTTGGGGCCTACAGAACCCTTGGTCTTGATGATGGCTACGATCCTGGAACTGTGACTGTATCCCATGACTCCATCCATAAACCTCCTCTACAATGAGCACCTTTTCGGTGGCCTCGTTCATAGTTTGTGGTTCTGACATGCAAACAGGTCCTGCAATACTAGGATTAAGCCCTCTGATAAAATGACTAACCAAGAGTTTTTCATCCTGTAGGTACTCAGCATAACACAATAGCTCCACAAACTTGCACTCATACTATGCAACTGTAGAACCCTTCTGCTGCAAATCGTGAAACTCATCAATCCTACGCTATCTAAAATGCTCCAAGAGGTATTAAGTCCTGTAGCACTCTAGGAATGTGTCCCAAGAGAGCATGTCTAAAGAGAGGTAGTGCTTGTGCTCCTCAGTGTGCCACCATGTCGTTGTTGCATCATGCAGTAAGTGAACTGTGACTCATGCTTTCATGTTGCTCCTGTAGGGACGCAACATGAAGCACCTATCAAGACTAATGAGCCAAGCCTTAGCCTTAGCTCCCTCTGCAGTCCTGACAAAAGTGGGTGGATTCAGTTTGAGTAGATCCTTGATAGGTTCCCCATGGTCTCTATGTCCTCTGAATGGTACACCCACCTCATCTCACTATCCATAATCAAATGGTCTGTGGTAGATCTGCTTTATCCTCACTCCCTCCTCGCACATTGCATGACGTGGAGGACTCCTGCTACGACCTCTGTGCACTGACGTGACATCCTCTGCTATAGTGGCAAGTATCTCTACATGCGGCTCGACACGTGGCTCAACACATGGCTCAACACGTAGCTCAACACGTGGCTCAACACGTGGCTCAACACATAGCTCAACACGTGGCTCAACACGCAGCTCAACTACGGCTGGTGGTAATCTCTCTAGAATTGCCTATAGCACCTGTGATGGGTAAAATGTGGGATTAATCAAATCAATAACAAACCCAATACATCAATGAAATATGAAGGAAAACAGATTAATAATGAAGAAGAATGATACTCACAACCTTTACCTTTCGACTTCCATTGCTCGCCTATTCTTTCTTGACCTTGATGTGATGAAGATTAGCCCTCAGGAAGCTTACTTCCTCGCTTTGATTACTCAAGATGGCAAGGAGAAATGGCTGTGACACTTGATTGTGTTGAAGATGAGCTTCAACACAATATGAATGATAAATGTGATGAATAGTGTGATAATGATAGTAGGGGTGCCAATGGCGCGCTATATTTCTTGCAGCATAAGTTTACTCAAAGATGTATTGATCAAATGAAGAAGAAGAGGGTTGTATTTATAGAGTTGTGTAGAAGAAGATCAATGGTGGAGAAGAAATGAGAAGATCAACGATTGAGAATAGTTGAGGAATGTGCAACGAATAAGAAGAAGACATGTGTCATTCAAAAAGAAGCTTTGTTGAGTTAACTGCTTTCTTGATGAGGATAAGTTTTTGTTTTTCTTAAATTAGAATATATTTTTCTAATTTAAAAACAAAGTTGTTTTAAAGTTTCTTTAACTCAGTTTTTGCTTTTGCGTGACAAGAAGAATTTATTTTTGGAAGATTTGAAGTTTTTTTTAGAAGATAAGAAAGCATAATTAAATAAATAAATTTATTTAATTACTTGTGGATAATTTTTGGAAGAATAAATAAAATATTTAATATATTTTATTTTTAAGAGATTTTAATTTAAATAAATTTGCATTTTATTTAAATTTGGAAGAATGGATGATTTAATCAAATAATTAAAATTATTTAATTATTTAGAAGAATAAAGTTGATGTAGATGGAATTAATTAAATAAATGTAATTTATTCAATTAAATAGGAGAAAGTGAATCAAATAAATAAATAAATTTATTGATAGAGGAATATGAAGATGAAATAAATATTAAAAATATTTATTTAAGTAGTCATGTCATTTCTAGGTGTATACATTTTGCCCCTCTTTGATGCAATGTGTTTTATCACATTGTTTCAAAGAATAAGATTGTCTGAAAATGATACATGCCTCAGTTTGCCCCTGGTACAAGTTTAATGACAATAGGATGCCCCCTCAGGAGATTGGCCGGGAAGAAGGCAGAAGGTGTGAGACGAACAATCTCATGAAGAAGAAGGTGGAAGATAGGCTAGGATGAAGGAAAAAATGGTTTGAAGAAAGAGTTGAATGATACATGATGCAAGATAAAATGATAACACACACAAGCAAGTAAGCAAGTATGCACAAATGATACAAGAACAAACAAGGTATTGCCCCTGTCAAGCGGTAAACCAACGATATACAATAGTGTTGTCATGGCGGGGAATGATAGATCCCTAGAGAAACACGAAGGACAGTGTCTGGTTTCAGGAAATGAAGCATGTCGTGTAAGACGCGTGTATTGGTCTGATTTCGACAATGCTACATCCTGTATAAGACAAATGTTTGATTATAACTGATCGAGTTGGTTTACGACCAGACAAGGATCAAGACCACTGATTGTGATTGGATCATTTGACAATATTGACTTGACTTGATTGGCATGGATTTAAGGATAGACTTGCATTTTGATAACTGCTCAGATTGATTGGATTGGGATGAGAGATACAAAGAAAGATAGAAAGATTGACTGATAGAAGAATGACATGACAAAAGAAACTACAAGCTTTCACTTGATATACTACAAGATTTCTTATTGCATGGTTGATATGGATTGCTGGATATGGAATGGATGTGGATTGTCATCTTGATATTTGCAAGTCTTTTGCTTTCATCATTGGGCACTTTTTATTTCTTTTTTCTTTTTGAAATGTTATAAGAAAATACAAGCATCTAGGTATAATTAAACTGAGATGACCTGAGTACTTCTTACATGGATTTTGATGTAGCAAGTTGATACAAGCATCTAGTCAAACTCGAATCTAGATGACCTGAGTACTTCTTGCATTTCAACAGACAAGGATTGCCCTTTTTCATGTGCAGACCTCGAAAGTCCTCGATGATCTTTTGTTGATCATGTCGTTAGACAAAAGTTGTCACATTACTAAAGTTTGATCCACAAGCAGCAGACAAAGAAAAAGATTATGCCCACATCATAGCATCTCTAGCTTTTGGCATCCTTGAGTAGCATAGGAAGACATAATGACAAAAATCCAAGACTTTGTAAGTTAACCTGTTCACAAAACATTCTTGTATTAGATATGTCTTTTTGCCATAATTGATATAGAGTTAGTTTGAGTGTTTCGGTATGGTGCTCTGCTTTGGACAGGTTGATGTTTTTGTGCCAAGATTTTGTTTTGGTAAGCTCTGCTTTTTACTGTGCTTGCTTGTCTGGTGAAAGGCATCAGCATCCTTTATTGGTATACTCTTAGAAAAATGTGGTATTCAAGAATCCAAATCTATAACTAGGTCGAGGAGTTGCCCCTAGTTTAGACAATGATCGACTTATTATGGGTGAGACGAAAAACAAACATGGAGAGACAGACCCTAAGGGACTGACCTAGTGCCTCGGGGGCTCATTGCTAAATGGCCTTGCCTATGTGATGACGTAGAGGCAACGTAGTTCAAGGTGAACCTAATGGACCTAAGACCTAGGTGATGGCAAAGATGCAGAAATGGTATGGACAGCAGGACAGACAACATTGGACAGAATGGACAGAAAGGAAGGGGAGTGGAGTGGAGTGAAGCCCTGAGGGTGCATTGAGAATGGCCTTGCCTACGTTATAACTCAGAGGCGATGTAGTTCGACAATGGTTCAACAGACTGGTTCAAGACAAACGATATGATGGACACAAGAGATATGAGGTTATAATAGATGGAGGAAGTGGTTTTGTCACAGATAATGCCTGTTTACTAGGTTTTCACCACTTGCTTTTATTTGCATGAGAGCTAAAAGTACACATGACGCTTGTTTGCCAGGTTTTCATCATGGTACCTATCCAAGGCGCCTGTTTGCTAGGTTTTCACCAGAGGACGATTTTTTTGTTATTTTTCGATGTTTTTAATTTTTTTGCCTTTTTTTATCATTTTTCAATTTTTTTTTTTGAATTTTTTTTAAGGACTCCCTTGCATTGGGGTTTAGGTATAGAACTTGTGAAGATGCATGTTGTTGATAGGATCATCAAACAGTTCACCTTCAGATGTAGCCAATTGATATGCTCTTGACCCATAAGCTACAATGATGACATAGGGACCCAGCCAGTTAGGTTCAAACTTGCCTTTCTTTTCTCAATCTTGCTGATTTTTGGGATTCTCTCTGAGGGCTAGGTCACCAACTTGGAATACTCGGGGCTTTATCTTGTGGTTATAGCTTCTGGACATACCTTGTTGATAAGCTTTTAGGTGGTTAAAGACCTGTTGCCTTCTCTCTTCGAGCAGCTCTAACTCTTGAAGTCTGGACACTCTGTATTCTTCATCAGATATGAGGCCTTTTAATGAAACTTGCAAGGATGGGATCTTGACTTTAATGGGCAAGATAGCTTCAGATCCATAGACCAGGGAGTACGGTGTTGTACCTATGGGTGTGCTGATGCTTGTATGGTAGGCCAATAGTGCAGGATTTAACTGGTGCCAATCACGGCCGGCATCATTGACAGTATTCTTTAGGATTTTCAAAATAGTTTTATTTGATGCCTCAGCCTGGCCATTGCCTTGGGGGTAGTAAGGGGTTGAAAAGCGGTGCTGGATATGGAATTTGTCACATAGCTTCCTGGCATCCTAATTTTTGAAAGGTCATCCATTATCCGTGACAATGGACGAAGGGATACCATAGCGACAAATGATATAGTTCAAGATAAAGGAGGCAATCTGCTTGCCAGTGATATTGGCTAAGGGCACGGCTTCAATCCACTTCGTGAAGTACTTAGTGGCGATGATTATGAATTTATGGCAACTAGATGAGGAGGGGTGAATCTTGCCCACTAACATAAAGGCCAAGGATTCATTAATGGTTACAGCTCCTGTGCTGGTGCATGTATCAGGTTCCCATGGATTTGGCACTTTTTGCACTTCTTTACAAAATGATAAGAATCTTGTTCCATTGTTGGCTAGTAGTAACCCATGCATGTGAGTTTCTTGGCTAGGGTAGGGCCACTAGAGTGGGTCCCGCATATACCATCGTGCACTTTGCTCAGGGCAGTTTGATATTCCTCACTATCGAGACATCTAAGGAGAGTACCATCGAGACCTCTGCGATATAGGGTATTGGCAACAATGGCATACCGGGATGCCTGATGGATAAAGGTTCATTTTTGGTTACTTGAGAGATCGGGTGGGAGGGTATTCTCTTTAAGATAGGCAAATATTTTTCCATAGAGGGGGGAATCGGTTCCAACAATGTGGCAAATGATACAAGATTCAGGGGTGTCATATGTAGGATAGGACACTGGCTCTACCAAGAACTCATAACGTGATTGATTATCTGGGATATCAAGGAGAGATGCAATCGTGGCCATGGCATCTGCTGCTTTGTTCTCAATCCTTGGTATCTGCTCAAAAGAGATCTTGACGAAGTATTCTTTGAAGTTGTCTACCATTCATTTGTAAGGGATTAATTTCTCATCTTTTGTCTGGTAGTCATCATTTACTTGATTTATGACTAGCTGTGAGTCACCATATACCTGAAGTTCTTGGATATTCCATTCAACTGCTAGCTTGATGCCAATGACTAGGGCTTCATACTCTGCCACGTTGTTAGTGCAGGGAAAGAGTAGTCTATATGATTTAGGAATGGTGTCACCACTAGGTGTGATCAACAAGATACTTGCTTCTAATCCATGCTGATTGTATGATCCATCAAAGTACATTTTCAGGTTGTGTTTACGTGAAAGATTCATCTAGAAATTTGAAGCTCATAGGGTTGTCATCTGTTAGAGGTGCATCTGCCAATTGATCTGCAAGTACTTGGACTTTTATTGCTTTCCTATCTACATATTCTATATCAAACTCGCTGAGAAGCATGACCCATTTGGACAATCTACCTATTAAGGCTACCTTGTTGAGTAAGTATTTGAGTGGATCAATTTTTGCTACCAATTTGACAGAATGTGACAACATGTAATGTCTCTACTTTTGTGAGGTGAAGACTATAGCGAGACATGCTCTTTCAATTGGCGTGTATTGTAGTTCATATCCAACAAGTGTTCGACTGATATAGTATATTGCTTGTTTTTTCCCATTATAATTTTACTATGTGAGGAGAGCTCCCAGAGTTATAGGTGTAGCCGAGATATATAGTAGAAGAGGTTTACCCTGAATCGGTGGCATCAAAATAGGTGGTTTCATGAGATACTCTTTTAACTGCTGAAATGCCTGGTCACATGACTCATTCCATTTGAAAGGGACATTCTTATGTAGGAGGTGAGAAAATGGGTGGCACTTGTCTGCCAATTGAGAAATGAAGCTTC
This sequence comes from Cunninghamia lanceolata, assembly GCA_027924645.1. NCBI lineage: Eukaryota > Viridiplantae > Streptophyta > Pinopsida > Cupressales > Cupressaceae > Cunninghamia > Cunninghamia lanceolata. The sequence goes on along the minus strand of BSBN01000391.1, from coordinate 37,008,799 downwards.
TGAAAGATTGCAGTTTTCCTTGTAGGGACCTTAGTTGAGTGAGATTCTTAGGAGGTGGCATTTCCATGATGGCCTTCACTTTGGCTGGGTTGACTTCAATTCCATTGGCGGACACTATGTATCCAAGTAGCTTACCTGAGGTAACTCCAAACACACACTTCTTTGGATTGAGGCGCACATTGAACTGTGCCAATTTGTTGAAGATTTTGTCTAGTACTGCCAGACCTGTGTCCTTCTCTTGTGAGTGATTTTTCAAACCAAATGGCATAAGACACCAATAGTAGGTGCCCCAAGGACATGTGAATACGGTCTTGTGTCGGTCTTCAGGTGCAATTTTTATCTGGTTGTATCCGTAAAAACCATCCATTAGTGATAGCATGGTGTGCCCTGTCGTGAGATCTACAATCATGTCAATGTTTGGCAAGGGGAAATCATCTTTAGGACAAGCTTTATTTAGGTCTCTAAAATCATTACATATTCTAACTTTGCCATCTGGTTTGGCAATTGGTACTATGTTCAAAACCCACTCAAGATAGTCTATTGGTCTGATGAATTCGACATCTAATAGTTTCTTTAGCTCTTCTTTCACCATGAGAGCCACATGTGGGTACATCTTTCTGAGTTTTTGCTTTACTGGTTTAGCTCCTGGAGCTAAAGATAAATGATGCATTATGAGATTCGGATCTAGCCCTGGCATGTCTGCATATGTCCAAGCAAAGTTGATTTATTTTTTCTTGAAGAAGTCGGTGAATGCTGGTTTTTCTTGTTCTGTTAAAGCCTTTGCCATGTGGATCATTCTGGGATTATCACCTGTACTGACATTGATCAGTTTTGCTGGTTCTATCAAGATTGAAGATCTCTCCTGATGTGTAAGATTGGGTAGAGGGTCAAGCCTTTCATCCTTCGGTGCCTCAGAGAGGTTTTCACCATTGGATACATCTATATTTTTACTTTTTTCATGATCTAACATTGCCGTAGAATGGTTTTCACCATTAGATCTTTCTTTCATTTTGACATTTTTGAGACTGAAAGGCTTGGCACTCTCTCCAAAATAGGCCTTCTCATTGAGTTTTATAGCATAGCCAGCTCTGTGGTCCCCTGTGGGTATACGATCTCTAAGCTCAAGATAGTATATGATGGCTTCATCGTTCTCAAAGGTATCGAGCTCAGGGGTAGTACCTTGTAAGTCCCCATCTATGAGTTCAGGATGTACCAATGGTAAGGGATCATTAGGTTGGTCCGGTTCGATGGTGTCGATGGTTAAGATAGAGTTGTTAAAAGCATGGATGAAGTCTACGATGGTACTCTCTATTAGCGGATCTGTCAAGGGGGTTATCATTCTTTCCTCACGACTTTCACTATCGTTATTATGCGAGTCAGACTCTAGTGGTCTAGCCCTTGGACCTTGTCTCTCATTTGCATGGGTTGGGTCATACTCATGCACAACATCAATGCCTTTGTCATCACAAGATATCTCCGAGAGACTATCCCACTCATATTCGTTGGAATCAGTCTCACTACCCAGTTGTAGTTGCTAAATTTGATCAACCAGATTACTAGTGGATGTTTCTAGTTGTTTGCCTTTATTCTTCTTTGCTCTGTTATTTCTTGATGTGCTAGTGTATCCTAGCCCTGTGGTATCTTAGGCTGTCAAGGTATGAGGTTGGATGGGCTTAGTGATACCATCTTTTCTTGAACCGAGTGGACCGTGTCCTTCATATCCCATTCTTTGTAGCATTTGGAATCCTTGACCATATTGTTTAGTTGGTATAGTGTGATGATCTGGTGGTGTGGATGAACTGTCTTCATCCTTGTATAACCATTGTAGGATATCCTTTTCATCACTTTCATCTTCGAGGCTTCCCCATTTGATAAATGGACCTTTGGTAGTTTTGTCTATTTTAGGTTTGCTCAGAGTAGGTCTTCCATATGATCTTGGAGATAGGGGGAGCTTTGACAAACAGAGAGATTGTGAAATTGTGTACTCACCCAAGCCCTTATCTTTGAGTCTAAGGTTAGGTTGAGAAGCTTTTGAAGTGGAAGCAAGTGAAGCAGGGTCAACACAGGAAGAGGCTAAAGCAGAAGCACGGTTGTTAGGAATCACCACTTCAGGTTTAGGATGAATGGAGTTACAATACTGAAATGGGTTGGGGTCACCTTGGATGGTGATCTCTTGTCCTTCATAAGGGAACTTGATACACTGATGGTATGTTGATGGCACTACTTTCAGAGCATGTATCCATGGTCTCCCAAGAAGAATGTTGTATGCTAGCTCCATATCGAGGACTTGACAAGACACATCTTTTACAATAGGACCTACTCTGATTGGTAAAGGAACAATTCCCTTGGAAGTTCTCTCCTCATCATAGGATTTTATAGTGATTTACCTTTTTAGATCTATAGCTTTCTCCGAAAACCCCAATGTAAGGATTAGCTTCAAGGTGCAAATATTCAAACCAGCTCCTCCATTGATTAGGACCCTCTTTATCTTGTGTTTGTGAATGAAGGCTTCAATATGAAGAGAGCTGTTGTGAGGTTGGGTGATTGACATATCATCCTTTTCAGTGAGTGATAGGGAGTGAGGTGAGGTAATGTGACCTACCATGGTTTGAAATTGTTCTTCAGTGAGGTTTGTTGGGACGGAGGCTTCCAGTAAAGCTTTGTCAAGTATGGCCTTATGAGACAGGGATAGATGCAGAAGTTCTAGAATGGAGATATGTGCAGGTGTTTTGTGAAGCTGATCCAAGACACTGTACTGATTAGCTAGAGGGGCGGAGGCTCCTCTAAGAGTGACTCTATTACTGTGGGTGGTAACATTGCAATCCAGATCTTTGTTTATAGTGATCACATTGATGCGTGAATCACCTTCTGAGATATGGTTAACAACATAGTCAAAGCTGGCATTTGTGTAATTTGAATTGTTAGATCCACTATTGTTTTGGTTGGAAGGTCCTCCCTGCTCATAGTTAGGAAGAGGATCCTTGAATGCCTGATGATCACTATTAAAGGTGTGTCCGTCAAGTGATATTTTGTTTTGTTCGATCAAGTCTTGGATAGTATGTTTGAGCACAATGTAGTCGTTGGTTTTGTGCCCCCTGTTTCGGTGGAACTCATAGAAGTCGTTGTCATTCCACCAATGAGGTTTAAACTTTGGTTCATATTCTCGCGCAGTTGGAAGTGTTATGATCTTACTTGTGACTAACTTCTGTAAGGCGGTTTCCAATGATTCTCCCAAAGGTGTGAATTTTCTCCTAGGTTGAAAATTTGTAAACTGTGATTCAGTGTTTCTTGGTTTGTTTTGTGGGGGGTTGTTTTGAGGAGTCGATAAGTTGAAGATTGGTTGCTTTGGTGCCGCATTCTTGGCATCTACCACCCCATCATTCACAATGTTTTTGTTCTTTGTCTAGAATCTTGGTTTATCGACATTGGTGTTGGTACTAGGAGTGTCTATATAGAGCTTTATTTGACCTTTGGCGATTAAAGCTTTTTCAATGATTAGACCCATTTCAATGACCTTGCTAAAGGAAGTAGGACATTGGACTTGTATCTAATAGCTTAGGTCAGTTTGTAAGTTATGGACAAACATTTCCAACATTTGTTTTTTAGGCATTTGATGTGGGCATTTACTTGTCATCTATCTCCATCTTTGTAAGAAGGCGGCGAAAGACTCTCCACCTTTTTGCTTGGTGTTACAAAGATCTAAGATTGAAGTGTCATGCTCAATATTATAGGAGAAGTGCGTGATAAATTTGTCCACAAGTTCATTAAATGTTCTAATGCCAGGTGGTAGTCTAGAAAACCACTCCATGGCTTGTCCTCCCAAGCTTTGTGGAAATAGTTGCATAAGGTAAGTATCATTGCGTGCGACTTCAAGACAAGCAACGTTGAATTCCCTAATGTGGTCCCTTGGATCACCCTTTCCTCGATATTTATCAAATTTTGGCACCTCAAACTTAGAGGGGAAAGGTATCATGATCAAGGTTCTATCAAAAGGATATGGTGAAATATCCTCTAGGGAGTAATGCTTGGTTGATGCTCATGTTTGCATGTCCATGAATTGTTGTTGTAAAGCTTGTATTTGTTGGGTCATTAAACTCAAGGCATCCGTAGAATCAATGGTTGCTTTACTTTTTCTTGCAGGTATTTCCTCATGTGTACTTCCCTTAGGGTGTCATTCTTCCTTAGATTTTTTTAGAGCTTCTATGTCAAAATCTTTAGGGAGCTTGACACCTAGATGTGCTAGGTGTAGAAAGGATTTGGTAGGATCTTGGGCAAGTACTCTATCCATTAATCGTTGAAATCTGGGGTCTTGCTACGTTTGGAGGACCTCTTCCATAGAGATTTCCTCATCACTTTCATGAGAGTTTGGGATAGTTTTCTCAGCTATTTCAATCTATTTTTATTTTTGCAATCTTGTTAAGACCATGCAAGGTGACTAGAGGTGAGATGGAATGAGCTTGAAAGTTTTGAACAAGAGGTGTTAGAATGTGACAAGGTTTGAGCAAAAGTTCTCCTTAGATCTATTTGGTGTCAAACAAGTTGGGTGTGCAAAATGATAGTCAAAGTAAGGATGATAGAAATCTGTTTACTTGATGTGGACTAGTCTTGCACAAGCCACTAGTGGAGTTCCGATAGAGAAAAGGATAAGTGATCCTTGATAGTGGAGACTCACTAGGTTTGTTTGAGATTGTGATGTGATCAAGAATAGCTTGGTTCTAACCTTATTGGATTTTGGAAGAATTTTGCAAGATTTTGGATGATGAAAAACAATTATGGTGTGGAAGAAGAGAGAAATGGTTGATTTGCACAATTTCAATCAGACTTTAGAAAACTGAGACAGGTTTGAAATGGTTTCAGAAAAGTTTGATAGTTTTTCTTTTGGAAGGTACGGAATAGCTTGCTATTTTTGGATGCGCAGTAGTTAAATGCGCCACAACATAGTGTAATGCGCCACAAGTCGGATCAAATGCGTAACTCTGGTAATGTTTCAAATGTGCTGCAATAGATATCAAATGCACTGCAAGTCAGACTAAATGCGCTGCAGGTCACCTCAAATGCACAATTCTAGTTTTTGTCTTGGTTTTGTAGAATTTTTGGAACGTTTTTCAAGATTTTCTATTTTTTTTGGCGAAAACTTGGTCTTTTCTTGAATGTTGAACTTTAATTATGGCAAAAGACACAGCAAACACATAGAAGTTTTCATTTTATCTTTTGTTTTTTTTTGTATTTTTGGACTCTTTGACTCAAAAACAAGTACAACCTAGGCAGGATAGGACAATATTTGTTGAATCCCCTAGCTATGCATATTCAAAGCATGTAGCTCCAGGATCTGGTAGCACCAACTCCCCTCCATGGCACTCACTTCTCACACATACTAGATCTAGGTTTCCCTAGGCTTGTACCCCCACCGAACCTTAGGATTGTCCCTGCTACCTCTACTAAGAATCACATGAATCGGGGCCGCTTCAAAGACTCTGTCTTTTGTGTCAACAAATGGGGGTTTTTGGTATACTAAACAAGTGGCTAAGTAGTCAAGGCAATTGTTCGAGTGGTTACACGTGCGGCAGCACTACTCTCCGTTATGGAGTCTCCTAGCCTCCAAGGGTTATGCCTTGGAGGGTTTTGGGGGAGGTTGGTCGTCAGTGTAACACAGTAGCACTCGTTGCAGGAGGTTTTCACCTCAAGCACAATTTATTTTAAGTGGATTGGTAGGGCTTGGCTTTAGCCTGTTACCACTCAGGGTCATTCCTACTTGGACAGGTGGGCATCCAAGGGCAGGCCCCTCTAAAGGTTATACAAATGGAATAACAAGTCTGGTGTTCTGGTCACCCAGTAAAGGGGAGAACATAAGCCTATTGTCATTCAACAGTCACAGAATACACTGATTAATCCAATCCTAGTTAAAAGGGAAAAAATAAATGGGTTATTCTACTTGTGTACTCACGCGTTTTTTAACTTTGAAGTGTTTAAGATATAGCAATGTTCATTCTTGTTTATGAGATAGCAATATTCTAAACTAGGAAAGATAGCAATAGTTCAGTTACTATCCCCCTAGTTAAAGACTACGTGAGATTTGGCATGCATGCATTTTTTTTACTTTTTCCCTTAATTAATCTAAATGAACTAATCCATGCAGCTAAATGATCTACTCCAGCCTCTAATCCTGCAAGGCAAATGTTAGAATCAATCCTAAAAAATCACTAGAAAATCTAAAAATCCTAATGGGAAATCAGATGCACCACTGTACAGTCTATATGCATAGAAACAAAGCATGCAAGCATCATTTTATAGATGCGCTGAGATAGATGTCAAAAGCGCAGGAAAATGAGATAAAAGCATCATTTTAACAAATGCACCGTGAGGTAATATAAAAGCATCATAAGGTAGTGTATATGCGCCGAAATGATGTAGGTGCCAAAACAGGAAGCCTATGTGCCATCTCAGAGTGTGGATGCGTCGTATTACCACAGGCACCGGGACAGAAGACAGAAGCGCCGATCAAGAGAGTGTTTGCACCAGAATTATGTATGCACCGTAACAGGAGGCAAACACACTAAATCAGAAGATGTATGCGTCGGATGAGCCTGTCAGAACCTGTACGACACCTGTATGAAACCTATCACTAAGAAAACTCATATTTTGATTAGATTAGGGGCAAGGGCCCCTCGGTGGGTGCCAAAATGTGATGGGTGAAATGTGGGATTAATCAAATCAATAACAAAACCCAATACATCAATGAAATATGAAGGAAAAAGGATTAATAATGAAGAAGAATGATACTCACAACCTTTACCTTTCGACTTCCATTGCTCACCTATTCTTTCTTGACCTTGATGTGATGAAGATTGGCCCTCAAGAAGCTCGCTTCCTCGCTTTGATTACTCAAGATGGCAAGGAGAAATGGCTGTGATACTTGATTGTGTTAAAGATGAGCTTCAACACAATATGAATGATAAATATGATGAATAGTGTGATAATGGTGGTAGGGGTGCCAATGGCGCGCTATATTTCCTGCAGCATAAATTTACTCGAATATGGATTGATGAAATGAAGAAGAAGAGGGTTGTATTTATAGAGTTGTGTAGAAGAAGATCAACGGTTGAGAAGAAATGAGAAAATCAACGGAGGAGAATGTTTGAGAGAACGTGCACAAATAGAAGGACATGTGTCATTCAAAAAGAAGCTTTGTTGAGTTAACTGCTTTCTTGATGAGGATGAGTTTTTATTTTCTTTAATTAGAATATATTTTTCTAATTTAAGAGCTTTGTTGATAAAATAGATTTGCTTTAAATCAGTTAATTCAACTTTTGCTTTTGTATGACAAGAAGAGTTTATATTTAGAAGATATTGAAGATTTTCTAGAAGATAAGAAAGCATAATTAAATAAATAAATTTATTTAATTACTTGTAGATAATTTTGGAAGAATAAATAAAATATTTAATATATTTTATTTTTGGAAATTTTAATTTAAATAAATTTGCATTTTATTTAAATTTAGAAGAATGGATGATTTAATTAATTAATTAAAATTATTTAATTATTTAGAAGAATAAAGTTGATGTAGATGGAATTAATTAAATAAATGTAATTTTTTCAATTAATGGGAGAAAGTGAATCAAATAAATAAATAAATAAATTTATTTATTGATAGAGGAATATGAATATGAAATAAATATTTAAAATATTTATTTAAATAGTCATGTCATTTTTAGGTGTATACAGCACCTGAAGAATCTGCGGTCATAAGTCAAGTGCCTGCGAAGCTTGTCCCTTGGCTGATGAATTACTATGTATCTCAATGGACTCACTGGCGCATGAGCATGCTCGTCTCAATCTCGGCAGCATCCTACACGAATAAGGTATTTACAAATTAATTGAAATTGCAAAATAAATAATGTGTCCAAACAAGTCCAATGTTTAAACTTGGGCTCTGATACCAAATATCATGCCCACATTTCCCATGTGGTCACAACACACAACACACGTGTCATGACCACATGGCAAATGTGGACATGACATGAAATATCAAAACATTTTCCCACCTAACTCTAAAAAACCCCTCGCGCGCAACATGTGCACTCGAAGATAGATGCACGAAGGTGAAGACCTTAGTCCAAGTTAGGGTATTGCGAAGTCCTTTCGCATCCCTGGTGATATAATAGTCTACTAAGGGGGTTATGCAATGCGAGGAGCGTCGCCATTAGGGTTAGATTCAATTTGACTTTAACCCTAAGTTTCCTATGTGAAGTGAAGGGATTTTGACATGTGTCAAAATCAAACCCTAAGAACTAGCAATAAAATAAATAAATTAAATACATCTAGATCATGATTAAAACTATTGATAATTAAAATGCGATTAAACGAACAAGAATTAAATTACTAAGTTAAACCAAAATTTTCTAGGTAAAATTCGGCAGCATAACACCTCACCGATAAGAATGGGGATTAATTTAAAATAATTACTTAGCTAACCATCTAAAAGAAGAATAATTTAAATATAAAATATAATTAAAATTTCTAATGTACTCTCTAAGGTTAAAATAATAAAAATGCATCCTTTGAATTAATACTAACCAATAAAATTAAATGGGATTTCAAATTAATTATATCCCTCAAACATTAATTTCCCATTAAAAACCACTAAGAGAAAACCCACAAAAATGATTAATTAAAAACCCTAATTTTATAGAAAGCCCACCAATTTAATTTTAACAAAACAAGACTATCCAGGCAAAAATTAAATTAAATTAAATTCCCCAAGTCAAAAGCCCATAACTTAAAATGCCCCCCAACAAGGAAAAGCAAAAAAAGAAATGGGGAGAGGAAATAAAATACTCTCGTGCATCCAAATTCCCAAATTAAAACCCAATTCAAATATTTTATTTCCCACAACCCTAAAAGGGCTCTCTCTATTATTCTATTATTTTCATAACCCTAATCTCATTCCTATTCTCTATTCTTCTTTTCTCATTTTCTAATTTCCCTCTCAACTCTCTCAAACCCTATTTTCTTCTATTCTCTTCTCATTGCTTCCTCTATTGTGTTTTCTTAACTATTTTGTTTTGCAGGCTATCAGGGCAGCCATGGGAGAATGCTTGAACAAAGGTTTACTATTTCCCAAATTGGTTTGATTAAATCCCCTTTTTTTTAAGATGTACGTTACTAAAGGCTCTAATTTTTTTGTTTTCTCCCTTTTTGTTCTCTATAAAAAAAATAGAGAAGGGAATTATAATGAATCAAACCTTATGTTTTTTTTTTGTTTTAGCCAAAAAAAGAGAATAACCCAGAAGAAGAAAAATTATATATATATGTTTGATTAAATCCCCTTTTTTTTAAGATGTACGTTACTAAAGGCTCTAATTTTTTTGTTTTCTCCCTTTTTGTTCTCTATAAAAAAAATAGAGAAGGGAATTATAATGAATCAAACCTTATGTTTTTTTTTTGTTTTAGCCAAAAAAAGAGAATAACCCAGAAGAAGAAAAATTATATATATATATATATATATATATATATATATATATATATATATATATATATATATATATATATATATATATATATATATATAATGGAGACTGTTTAAAAAATTGCAGAGTGTGCTGACTAAGGTCAGCGACTAAGGAAAAAATTGCACAGTGTGCAGGGTTGAGAGATGGCAGCCGTAGGTGGAAGAAGCGGCGCAGAGGCCCAACAGTCAGAAGGGGTTATGGGGTGAACGGGGGATCCATCCCCCCCGACCAGTGACTGAAATAAGAAAAGAAATGGTGGTGGCCTTGGCCGCCACCCACCCTGCGGTATCCGTTGGCCTTTCGGTCTCATTCCATCTTGAAACCCTAGGGGGGTACTATTAATTAACTCTATTTTTTTATTATTAAGCTTTACTCACCTTATAAAACATGAGAGATATATGAAGTATTATGACTATATATATAAGCACATAGAAAAAATACTCAGTTTTATAAAAATAAAAATAAAATAGTTAGGTTGTATGAATAAATTACTCAATTAAACTTATATATATATTCTTTTTTACAATGAACTAATTTCCGTTAAAGTTAAACTTGCTGCCATATAGATTAAACCAGCAAATACAATTTCACATATATATATATATATATATATATATATGTGTGTGTGTGTGTGTGTGTGTGTGTGTATATGTATATATATATATATGTATATATATATATATATATATATGTATATATATATGTATATATATGTATATGTATATATATATATACTCCAATGTGTGTGTATATATATATATACTCCAATGTATATATATTTATGGATAACTACATAATTTCTATAGTAAACTAATACTATTCTTTTTTTTTCTTCTGAAAATCAACACAGTACCAAGTTTAAAATAGTAACTATAAGCCATATTTTTTTTTTTATATACATATTTACAAGTCTTATTTTCCTTTGAAAAATAATGCATTCACTAATTTTCCATAGCAAGCATAGTAACTATAATGAAACTACATTCCTTCCTTTTTTTGAAATGAATAGCAAAGATAAAACAGAACCATACTACGTATATTTTTTGAAACACAAAACAAACATAGTGCAGCCACAATTTTCTTTTACAAATCATTTTTGATATTGGAACAACAACTTCACAATGACAATAACTTGAAACATAAAGTATTTCTTTTGCTCACAACATTTGAGAGCTCATTCTCTCTATAAAATAATTTTACAATGAGGCCTCTTGGCCAAGGCTTTAAACAACCCTAAATACAAAACATGAAAATGATAAAACTTCCTCCAAGCTCCATTAATCAAACTTGCAATAAAAGAAAGGAGAACTATTACATGCCCACAAATGCTCTCCACCGTACCATAGACCCGAAAAAGGGTTACCCCCAAACTAGGAGATCATCCTCACCTAGTTTCACACCACTTACAATGAACAAAACACTCACAATCAAGAAGAACACCTATCCAAGTTTTACACACAATGAAATCCATGAGGAATGGATTTAGGGGGTAGGAGAGTGGACACCTCTCTACTCAAGAGGTGCACTCCTAAAACCCAAAATCTCATAATGCTCAAATACATAGCCTCAAACCTTAAACACCACAAATAATGATATAACATCTCCAAGGCACTCATGCCTTCTCAAATAAACTCATAGGCACTCATGCCTTATCACAATAAACTCCATACTCCTCCAAATTCTCTCATAGCCATCAAAATGTCACATAGATCAAGAGGGTGACCTCGAGGAGGTTCACTCCTCTCCCACCCCATACAAGATGTGATCTCCAAAAATGGGAGCCTCATCCATACACCCACAATAAACCCCACATAACAAAAATACTCAAACACACAAAAATAACAACCACACAAAGAAAAGTAAATACATGAGAAAGGCTTCATGCCTTGAAGCTTACCTATGAAATCCCAATAATGGAAGAAATTTGATGAAGATCTTTCCAACCTTCCCCAAGCCATTGCCTCCAAAGTATCTCCCAAAAACTAGCTAACTCCCCAAAAAGCCATCATAAAAGAAAATAAGTGAAAAAGGAGAACCCTCTCCCTCTCTCAAAGAGGGAGTATTATAGGCTACTCTCAAGAGCCTTGAGGAATGAGAAGGTGACACATGTCACCTTCTCCTTCCTCCTCACAAACCACTTGCAAGCTCCATGGGATGTGGAGGTGACACATGTCACTCTCCCATCCCACCAAGCCTCACTCTCTCCACATGTGCTCTCACACATGTGTGAGAGCAAGGTGGAGAGAAGAAATCTCACAAGGTGGACTTCAAGAGGATAAGGTTATGACACTTGTCATAGTCCTATCCTTCAAAGAAATCCCATTCACTCCAAGATGCTCTCACACATGTGTGAGAGCATTGGAGATGGGTTTCTCACACTTGGAAGTCTTGAAGACTCCCTAAGTCTTCAAGATATGGAAACCAAAGCCTTGGAAAGAGGAGTGGGTCATGGTTGAATCCTTGACCCATCTACCACTCCTCCCAAAATTCAAAATTCGTCACTTTACTTCAAGGTGAAGTTAAAGTGACTAGATAGAGGTTACCCTAGCGTTTAACATGCTCAAATGTGCCCTAGACCCTAGGGGTTTAACCTAGGGTCAAAATTAACCCAAAATAAACACCTAAGCTAGCATAAAATCACATGAAAAGGCCATAAATTTTTTTAAAAAACACTAAATTGTGCCAAATCAAACATTACATTTCACAACACCTTAATTAAATCAAATAAAAAAGGTTAGACCTAATCGAAAGGACATCAAAATCAGACATCACGAAAATCATCATGCAGTACACATAAGACCTTGGTCCCTCTTGGGACTAGATCGGTTTAACATGGAATTCACATAGGGTGTGGGATGATCTCCGATTTTCCATGGACATAGAAAATCATCTACACACTTATGAAAATAGATTAGTAACACATGTTCATCATAGCCAAAGCAAAAGAAAGCATACACACACAATGTTGCACAATCATCTAGTCCTCAATAATCAACACATAACATTATTGATAAGATTCATTATCTACTGCATTTCTAATCATCAATTCAAGATCAAGATTGCATAATAATTCATTCATTAACACAACCACTAACATTTTAATTTCATCAAAATCAAATAGCGCATAACATTATAAATTCAAATGAAATCTAACATGTGAACTATAATCAACATCATAGCATAGTCTATCTAATCCAATTTAGCATAAGAAATAAATCATGAAGGTCTACAAAATGGGATCAACAGTCCCAATGTCCATATGTCATCAAAATGTAAATGCAATGTAAGCAAAATATAGGAGGTGAGATAAGTAGGCCTCACACATTGTTTGAAATGAACCATTGTGTGAAAGGTGTCAAATTAGTCAAGTGTGTTTAGGAGAAGTCCTTTATCTGCATTAGCAACTGTGCTAATGGTTGATACTTGAAATTAGATGTAGAAGATGGTCCACAATCATCAAACAATGTTCCTCCCCTTGGGAAGAAACAAAACCAAAGGTGAATTTTGAATGTCTTCCCATTCTTGAAAGTAATATGAGGAAAGAAAGCTCAAGATGTATGAAATCTCTGAAAACTACTCATGTGTCTCCATGTTGATGCTGAAAGATTCCACAATGAAATTAGAAGTCCCAGGCTAACTAAAGAAAGTGACAAACCAGAACCAAGTGGAAACTGAAATAGAACGAGATCCGAAGAAGAATATTGATATCTCCTTTGAAGACAAAGATGCCTCCTCCAAATGTTGCTCACGAATCTCTAAGCAAATTTTTGACTGTAAAAAATACTAGTATGATGGATCAAGTACCATAGAAAATGATGGAACTTCTGCAGAGGATGTCAACAAGAATGATGACTGAGTCAGATATGACTCATGAATATCTACAGAAACAGTCATTGTTGAAGAAGATGTAGGTAAAGAAAGAAGGGAAGGGTCTAAATGTGCCCTCATAACATTTGAAGAAGAATCAACTCCATTAGAGAGAAGACGAATGCAATCAATAGTGTCTCACTAATCCAAAATGTGGGACTCTACAAACAAGCAAGAAATTTATGGTAGGAATATGTCCCAAGCAATTGTCTCTAGAAGACCAATGTGAACCTCATGTATCACTGCAATGCAAAGTTCATAACAAGCAGGAGGAGGAGGAGAAGAAGAAATACAAGGTTGAAGAACTAGATCAGATGTAAGAATACCCAAGTTCAAGTAACCAAAATTCTCCTTAAAATCAAATGCCACACAAGAAGTGTGATCAATAGCCAAGGGATCAAAGTCATCATCAGGTACAAAATCTAAAAAGTAGTATAACCGAGATGCATGATCAACCATCCCAATAGAAACAATCTCTCTACTCTCTAGGTCTTGAACGATGACTGAATCAGGTGTAAATTCCATAGTCTTCCCTACTCCACCATGAGTGATATGATAAATAGAAAGATGATTGTTTGACAAATGAGATACACACAAAACATCATTGAAAGTGCCATCCCCAATAGAAATAGATCCTCTCCCAATTACATTCATGTAAGTATTGTTGCCCATCAGAATAGGTGGCATAACACAAGGCTCAAAAGAAGAGAACATGGATTGTGAAGAAGCCATATGGCGAGAAGCTCTAGAATTGAGAATCCATCTCCCTGATCTATAAGACCTGTAGAAGCACAAAGATATTTTCCTTTATTTTTCTATGACTTAGAAGTAAAACCTAGATGGCCTTTTTCCTTACTAGATCTTGACTATTTAGAATGTGAAGAAGAAGCTGACTCATACATTCTAGAAGGTAGACTAATATTGTTCTTCTTAAGAAGATTTTTCAGTTCATCAATCTCCTTCTTATAACAAGAATGTTCTTCATGTCCAGTCCTCTTGTAATATGGACAAGTAGGCTTATCCTTCTTAAATGAGTCATCCTTTGAAGAGGATTTGTTTTGTGCTTGATCTGTGTGTGGATTTTTCTTAGATTTCTTTTGTTTCTTGTCAAAAGGACCTGACTCTTTCTGTCCCTTAGGCTGACCAGCCAACAAAGCCTAAGACTGTGATGGCTTTAAGAGACCCATAAAAAGAATCTTTTATTCTTCATGCATTAACATCTTAGAAAAATATGCAAATGAAGGCATAGTGTATGTGGCTCCCATAGTTAGCCTGTGAGTGTTAAATCTAGAAACAAAAGCTACAAATTCAGGCCCAAGTTTGTTTAGTACATTATAGATTAATTGAATATAATTTTTTTCAATTCCACATGCTTTACATTGTGCTCTTAGATCATTAACCTTAGTTATATAATCTTGGATGTTGCCAAAGTTCTTAGGATCAAGGCTCATCAAATCATTGTCAATCTGATAACCTCTAACTTCATTTGTTGTACAATACAATGTTTTTGATTTTTCTCAAGCATAATGTGAATTTGTACATGCTTCAATTTGAAACATAAGATCAAGGGAAACAAAGCTACAAAGACATCTAAGAGTTTTTGTATGTTCAAGCATCTATTTTATCTTATCTTTATCATCTGTGGGTTCAGTTACCTTTTGTTCAACATATGGAGTATACCCAAGTTGCATTAGGCTATTCCATGCATGTTGATGCCATGTTGCATAATTGTAAGGTGTTAACAATGGAACCTTTGACTAATCCATATGTGAAGGAAAAGATGAGCACAAGTAAACAAATCAAAAAACATATGAAGAGAACCCCCCTTTTTCACTCAATCAAGAATCTCCCAAAAAAAATATTTGGCACTTTATACATCAATGTGTTTACAATGTTGTAGTTGTTGTCCAAAGTTTTACAATGTCCAACATGGACCAAATACTGAAAGAACAAAATTTATCTCAAAATGAGAACCTCAAACTAGTACCAATGTGTAGTGCTCAGAAAAATATCAACTTTCAAAAAAAGATTGACCTCAATCTAAGATCATATGTGAAAGATATAGTCGTTTGAAGTTACAAAAACTAAAACTACCTATCATATCTAATGAGAAAATTGAGTTTCTAGAAAAACATGATCACTTGAGAAAAATCAATAAATTATACCACTGCAAAGAGCAAGAAATTCTACTCCATTTCAAAAAAATTCACTCAAAAAGACCTCGGTGCAAAAATGAAAACTACAACAGTGAGGGGTCCAAATTTTGAAAAAAAACTTGTTGCCAAATTTGATGAGAATGCCACCAAATTTAGCAGGCCTACTAAAATAAATCCCTCTAGATAAATAAGACCTCTGCTAGAATTAGTGAACTCCAAACAAATATAGTTATCGCCAAAAATAGAAAATTTGCTAAGAAAACCACCAAAAATAGCAAAATCTCCAAAGGAGGGCACATAGGCCAAGGTGGGCAAGTGCAAAAAGGGGTCGCAATTTTTTTTTGAATTTTTTAATTAAAAAATAATTTGGGGATGGGGGCAGAGCCTCCCCATGACCCAGCCAGAGGGGTTGGTGGCCCCAAAAGGGTTGGCAACCCTTTTAGGGCACAGTACCCTAGGGTCTGCAGCCCAATGGGAGTGCGAGACCCTATGGGGTACCTGCAATACCCAAGCACAGAGACCTACGTAGGTACCCTATATGGGGTGTGTGCAAGGAACCCTTAATAAAAAAAAATTTAAAAAGATATATTTTTTTAAAACAAAAATTTTTACAACAAAAAATTGTGAAATATCTAAAAAAAAATTTGAACTTTTAAATAAAGATTTTCGTAGAAAATATAAATTTTTTGAGAATTTTTCAACTTGACCTTGAAGTGCATGTAGGGGGTTGTACAACTCCATGAGCAAAAAAAATTGCCTTTTCAGACAACTGCTCTAATTTTGACAATTTTACACTTGATCTTGGGGTTTTTGGACCTTCTGAGCATGATGGCAAGTTTGGATTTGACCCAAAATGCTCTGAAAGATCAGATACCCATTGGATCTGGCATGCACCTCCTAACTTCAAACCCTCATAGATTTGGCCTCCAATATCTGATCTAGATGAAATAAAGGGCTATTCTAACTTTTCCATCAATTCTGAACTCAATGGTGAGGTTAGATTTTCTCCAAGAATCTCCCAAAGCTACTTGCAACACAAAGACACTAACAAACCCTCCCCTGAAACTAGCATTTCTATCAAGTTTTTTTTGATTCTCTAGGTCATCATCGAATGCAAGGGAAGAGCATACTCAACTTTCAAGAGCAACCATGATCTTAAATCCTAGATCTTCTAAATTACTAACCCTAGGCATTAATCTGCTCTAATACCATGTTAGATTTTGTTATGAAAATAACAACCCAGAATCTAGAAAGCAAAAGGCAAGCATAAAGAGAAGATAGAAATGAAGGATACAAAAGAGATCATATCTGTATAATACTGAATTAATTGGTCACAATACTGCAAAATATGTATGGAAGAGATTACAAATACAAGCTAGGTAGTGAGTTTATATATAGACTCAAGAAGAGGGTGGAGATGGCAAAGCCAACCAATAGAGAGTGACCAACAAGCAAACCAAAGATAGAAAAAGCATCTTCCCATTTAATAGAAAATGCACCTCCCTTGTAGGATGGTGACACCTCAAACCACTCACCTAATTAAACTCACTTTATTAGCCTAAGCAAGCTTAATAATATGTGTAGGAAAATCCTTTAGGAAAAGAAATAAAAAACCTACACTAACATGCAATGCTTAATGCTTATGATATCATTTGAATAAGTGTATGAATTTTGATTTGAGATCATTCATATATTGAAATCACTTTATTTAAGTAAATAATGAATTTCAAACATAATTAAATGGATTAATATTATGTTATTAGTAAACTATATATGAACTATGAGTAAGGTGGTTTAATGGTTTTATGTTGTGGTGGAGCCACACATGATTATGTCATCATTTAGTGTGTGAGAAAATCTTTAACCTTAATTTTTGCATATGTCTTTAATGAGAATTTAAAAGTTATCTTGATTTAAGTATGATTGTAAATGATGACAAATGTTATAGAATTATTGGTCTTATGGTTGGTTTAAAATTTTAATGTGATTAAAATTAAATATTGGAATTGTGACCTTAGTGTGAAAGGAGATTTATAAAAACTTGATGTGTATGAGTGTATTGATACTGACTTTAGTTGTGTTGAGGCATACTTTTCAATTTGGATTCTAATGACAATTCATAAATCTTGTGCATATGATTTGGCTTAATTATTATTATTTTTTTTTCCCAAAAAGTGGTAAAAAACCACTAAAATATATTAATTAGTAAAGGAAATACAAAATGCCAGATTCAGAGAGGCATACCGGTAGGAAAGAATCGACAAAGAAAACCTCCGGTTATAGCCGGTTTGTAAAAAGAAAACACAAAAAATCAACTCAAGAAAATGAGTCGATCTAGAAGGAACTTCTGTACTCAAATCTTAACAGAGTTCATACAAAAAATAGTAAAATTTTACAAGAAAATTGACGAAGTCGATCACTGAACAGGACAAAAAAACCATAAGCTGAGAACCCAAGCATAAGGGAATGCCCAATCAGTCTGCAATCTCAGTTATCTGCAAGGCACGACCTCCTTCATGACCCTCAACCTCTACTTGCTGAGGAGGAGGAGGCGGTGGAGGAACATAATTCAATAAGAAATACAGAGCGTGAAAAATTTCTGAAGCCTTATCTGCCACATGATTCCCCAATTCCTGCCTATGACAATGGATGGAGTTTTGGAAAGAGATCACACAATTGTTTTGAAGGCCATGCATAAACGCATTAAAGGTGCAATGACTGGCAGGAGTACGGAACAGAAACCTGCAATCAAATAAACCTCCCACAAGAGCAAAACCTTCATGCAAGTCATAATCATCTAAAGCAACATTAAACGAATCAACAGAGAAGTGTATATTCTAAATAAACATTGTTCCCAAGTCCCTTACCCTTTCTCCATTTTGCAATAGGTCCATCGCATTAGAAAGAAAATGCGACGCAACTTGGGATGGATAGAAAGCTACTGGTGAATGTAAGAAATGTATATCTCAAACCTGGATAATCGCTCTGCCAATAGAGGCCTCATAAACCTTAAAAACTTCCTGCAATGCATTGGGATTAGAAAAACCAAGGAGGGGCCGTTCCCAATTCCTAATAGGCCAGAAAATTCTGGTGTTCCGTTGAACAGAGCCCATGTTAAGCTGCAGAAACTTGGAGATTACCAATGCAACAGAAAAGAGAAGCTAGCGGAATCGAAACATAGCAAAGCATCAAAACAAATGACTTAATAACATTCATTGCGGAGAAATTATAATAGAAAAGGAAATGCCAACTCCCTTGTGCGAAATATGCCATCCTGCACTTAAAACATACATAAAAGTACTTCACATCCGTCGAGGAAATAACTCAAAGCAATTGAGAGACATCAGCTTACTAGCACGGAGAGCCGATATAATAGGGATTAAAAAAGATGAAAGTCTAACTAATTTAGCCAAAAGAAAAAACACCAATTACCTCCTTTTATCCTTCTCCAAAATATAGCTAACCCCAGGAATCATTAGATAAGATTCAGAATCCCACTCGAGAATATCATCATTAGAATTAAATGCTAAATTAGCTAGGAAGTCGGCTAGTAAATTACCTTCACGGTAATTATGAATTATATGGAAGGATTGAAAATGCTGCAAAATATCCCTTCCGAACTTGAGAATGTAACCAATTTTCCAACTTGGAGAGAAGTTATTGGAAAAAGCTCTAACAATATTCAATGAGTCACCTTCCACAATAAGGCTTGTGCATCCACATTTAAAAGCTAAATTCAAACCGGCTATTAAAGCCAAGGCCTCGGCTTCATTATTTGTTAGTATACCCAACTTAATTGACATAGCTCTAAGAACTTCTCCATGATGATTTCTGATAACACAACCAGCACTTGAAATTCCTGGATTGCCCCTACTCGCACCATCAAAATTAAGCTTAACAAAAGATTCAGGTGGAGGGATCCATTTAACAGAGGACCGATCAATCTTAACATCAACCATAAAGCAGCTTGATTTAGGCAGCCTTAACTGTTTCCAATTTTTTAATATCAAATCATCCCAGTGTGTAAAGATTAGAGAACCCTCCTTCTTTGAAAGAAATGAGGCTAAAGCCACTTCTGAAATTGATTTTTCAATTTTGCCCATAATTACATGAAGAGGATTACTTATTTGTTTAAAAATTTTGCTATTTCATTCTAACCATAAAGACCACATGATAATACTTGGCGAGGCAATCCAAAGAACATAAAAAGTAGACTTGGGAAACAACAAAGGCCAACTTTGGAAGACTTGGAGCAAAGAAAAAGGAAGCGGACCCGACCAATTCAATTTTGAGGGAAGCCAATACTAGACTTGTGAGGAGAAGCTACAATTCAGTAAAAGATGATCTACTGATTCCTCCACCTCATGACAAAAGGGGCAAAAAAAGAATTGGCAATCCCAAGTTTAGATAACCTGTCACTAGTAAGGATTCAGTAGTTCAATGCTAACCAAGTGAAAGCGCCTGCTTTAGGTAGGCAAGGCTCACTCCAACAGAGCTTGTGGGGTAAAGTAAAGGTTGGATGAGAGTCTTTACTGGTGATACTTAGATAACCTAATTTAACCGTGTAATGACCAAATTTTGAAGGAGCCCAGACTAGTTTATCCTTTTCACCTGAAATAAAAAGTCTTCTATCTTTTAAAATAGTCTTGAGCAAAATCTTCTGCTTTGGAGGGACCAAGAAATCATCAAAAATTTTCCATTTGGCTTTACTAATTTCTGCATTATGAGCAATTTCAAAGTAATCTTTAACTTTTGTTCCCCAAACCTGACACAGAAAAGACTTGATCTCTTGAAGACCTTCTGTTTTAACTAGAGGAGGATGATTATTCCAAGAGTCATCCTAGAAAAGAGCTGAATTTCCATCCTGGATGACCCATGTTAAATAAGGGGAAATAACTTCTCGACAGTCAATCAAAAAATTCCACATATGAGAACCCTCCTTTGGATTAAGTATTGTAAATATTCTTTCAAGAGAAAAAGAATCTAGGTATTTGGCATACATTATTTTTCCCCATTTAGATTCTAATTTTTGGTATAAATTCCAGACCAGTTTAGCTCCAAGGGCTTTATTTTGAGCTGCAATATTATGAATTCCAGCTCCCCCTGATTGTTTAGGAGTGCAGATTTTATCCCATGAGATTAGGGGAATCTTTCGCCCATTTAGATTGGAGCCATTCCACAAAAATTTTCTTAGAATGTTCACAAGATAAGACAGAATGGTTTTTGGAACCTTCAAAACAGAAAGCAAATAAACCAGAACCTCTGAAAGGACTGTTTTAATCAACAAAATTTTTCCTGCCAAAGTAAGCCATTTGCCTTTCCAAGAAGATATTTTAGCTTTAATGCTTGCTATTAGCTTATCCCAGAACAAGTTCTTAATTGAACCCAAAAAAAGAGGAATTCCCAGATACCTAGAGGGTAGGGTGGCAACTTGAAAACCAAGAAACTTAGCTATCTTTTCTTGCACCAACATAGAAGAAAAGAAAAAGAAATTTTTTGACTTACTGTGATTCACTTTCTGTCCCGATACCAAACAATAACTGTTAATGACAACCTTCAAGACTTTAGCTTCCTTCATCATAGGCTGCCCAAACAACAAAGTATCATCTGCAAACAAGGCATGCGTAATAGAGAAAGGGACTCTAGGAATATTTATCCCTTTCCAAAAACCCAGTAAATTTTGGCTCTTGATTAATCTACTTAATCCTTCTGCCATTAATATAAAGAGAAAAGGGGAGAGAGGATCTCCCTGTCTTATTCCTTGGGAAGATTTAAAGAAATCAGATTGAGAGCCATTAATCAAGACTGAAAAACTCGCACCAGAAATACAAGAATAGATCCATTTGCACCATTTTGGTGAAAAACCAAATTTAAGGAGGACTTGAAACAAAAAATCCCAAGACACTCTATCATAAGCTTTTAACATGTCCAATTTAACCAGCATAGCAGGGAGTTTATGTTGATGAATTGAATGTAACACCTCATGTGCAACCAGAGCACCTTCTAAAGTTTCCTTTCCCAGAACAAAATCGCCTTGTTCATCAGAGATAATTTTTGGGATTAGAGTCGCAAGCTGTAAGGTGATTGCTTTAGAAATGATTTTGTATAGAGTATTGCAAAGTGATATGGGTCTGAAATCAGCATAGGAGGACGGAGTAGCAACTTTTGGAATTAAAGCAATAAAGGTAGAGTTAATTTCTTTCAGAACACTTCTATTTCTCCGGGCTTCTTCTACAACCAACCAAATATCCTTACCCATAAAATCCCAACATTTTTGAAAGAAAATAGAAGTGAAACCATTTGGGCCAGGAGATTTGTCTGGGTCTAAAGAAAAGACTACTGCCTTGACCTCTTCAAAAGTAAAACGTTTCATCAAATCCAAATTATCTTCTTGAGAAATCAGGTTGGGAATATGATTTAAAACTTCTACTATGGTCGAATTAGGGATCTGATTTGATTCACAAGAGAGAAGTTTCTGAAAAAAATTAATTCCTTCTTTTTGAATGAGAGAATCTTCTTGTAATATATTTCCCATAGAATCATTTATGGACACAATAGAGTTTTTTTGTCTTCTAAGCATAGTCGAAACATGAAAAAACTTTGTATTACGATCCCCTTCTTTTAACCAAGTTTCCCTTGATTTCTGTCTCCAGAAAATTTCTTCCCGAGCTAAAATTTCCTCGAGCTCAGATTGAAGAGTTTTAACATATTCAAAAGAAGCATTATCCATGCCCTTACTAATAATGGTTTCATTTAACTGATCTAATTATGATTGTAAAGCTGCTTTTTGGGAGAAAATGTTGGCAAAAGAAGATTTATTCCATTCCAAAAATTTTTGTTTCATGTATTTCAACCGTTCATTAACCTAAAACAAACGTGAACCTTTTACAAAAGGAGCATTCATCCACCAAGTTTTTAGTAGGGGTAAGAAATTGTTATCTCTAAACCACATAGCTTGGAACTTAAAAGATGCCCTATGTGTCTTTCTTCTCAAATTGGCATTTAGTTGAATAGAGATAGGAAAATGATCTGAAGCAGTAAAAGGAAAAATAGATGTACCAGGAATATTAGACTCTAGACACCACTTAGAATTGAAAAGGAACCTATCCAATCGTTCTGTGATATTTAAAAAACCTTTTCGCCTATTAGACCAGGTGAAGCTCCCATTCAGTAAAGGACTATCAAGTAAAGCATTATCTGAAATAAAGTCTTTATAATCCTCTATTACCCTCTGAGGAGGACAGATTCCTCTCGACTTTTCTGATAAACAGGAAATAGCATTAAAATCCCCTCCTAAAATAACTTTCTCGCTAGATAATTGCTCTAATAGTGCTGATAAAATGTCCCAACATTGTTTTTTTTCTCTGGTTGCAATAGGTCCGTATATATTAAAAAGCCAAACATTTACTGAGGAGGAATTAATTCTAGCCAATCAAAATTTTGGAACAAAGCAAATTAATTCTATTTCACACACTTTAGCATCCCAAAGAATAGCCAAACCTCCTGAAGCCCCCTGAGAAGGAGCGTGGATGTATTTCCATTTTAACCAGCTTGGAAAAATAATATCAGCTTGAGATGAAGAAAGTTTTTATTCTTGAAGCAAGACAATATCCATACCAGAGGAATCTAACTGATGCTTAATCAAGCGTCTCTTATTAGGGGCGTTAATGCCCCTAACATTCCAAGAAAGGAGCTTCATTGCTCGCAGGGAGAGTTTCTTACTCTCCCTGATCTCAGACAGGTATCCAGGGTGGCCTGCAAACCAGCTTTTATTTCTTCCTGAGTTTTAAAGGATTTTGGCTTATATCCTCTCTTAGAGGGAGAAATGGAACTCTGTTTGAAAGGTGAATCCTGACTCAATGACTGAGAAATAGACAGTTTTGTGACAAAATCAAAGACACACTTTCTTCTCCTAGTGGAGCAACTCGGTCTAACTTCTCCTGAGTTAAACAATTTTGGGGATCTAAACTGGGGACAGAAATGTTAGAATGAGTTGAAACACCTTCAAAAGAGTTTGGCTTTTCTGTGATTACCTCATCCGCCAATTCTTCTATAAGATCAGAAGCAACTTTACGGAAGGTTCTTTCAACAAAAGCATTTGCTTCAGCTTCAGTAAAAGGAAAACCATCGAAACCAGACACATCCATTTTATTTACAGTTTCCCTATTGCAGTTGTCCTCATTGTTAAAGGAATTAAGCAAATTTTTCTTAATTTTATCATTAGAAAAAATAGGAGTTTCAATATCTGCCAATTTACCAACTGCAAATTCAAAAGGACATTCTTCCTCTAACCCTTTTATAGACTAGAACTCTTCTTCAGCGACAGAGGAATTTACAAAATGATTTAGAGATGCCTCCCCTAAATTAACAGAATCTAGATTTTCCTTTGCAAAACTTACTTCTTCAAAATCCTCACAAGATTTATTTGAATCCAACATTTCGGTTCTTTCCATAGCCATGGGATTCTCAAAGATAACTACTTGTTTCCAATTTCCAAATTTAGAGTGAAACTCCATAAATTTGGGAAAGGGAAACGAAGTATTAAGAATTATTGAAAACCTTATTGGCAAATCTGGCTTTTGGAAATTTGTCATGTCATGTTTAATGAAGAACCCTAATTTCTTGGCACAAAATTCAACAGTAGAAAGATCCCTGTATTCCAGTGGTAAATTTGGCAAAGAGATCCAAAAAGGAACAAAATTCATATTAGCTTTATCCGGATCAAAGTTTGGTTCCCATTTTTGAAGACATATCCCTTTGCCACAATAAAACCACAATTTTTTACTAAGGGTTTCATCTCGAAAACCACCATTATCAAAAATCACCGTGAAAACACACAAATCTTTATGCAAAAAGAAGACATCTGAAACCCCTTTCCATGTAACCCTAACCCATTGAAGAAAAGCATCAAAATTAAACTTAGGGTTCCAGACCTTACCAATAAGGGCCCGTGATCTAAGATCTTGCACATATGGGTTTACCATATCCTCCAGAATTTGGATGTTTACAATTTCCAGGGAAGCCCTATCTGCCTGGTTATTACTCTCATCAACATGAGTATGATGAGCCTTAACTATTTTTTCCTTCCATACCTGTTGAAAACGAAGTCCAGAATCTGAGCTTCCTGAGGCGTAGCACAGATGTTGTCCATTGAATCTACTAGCAGAACCAAAATTGTGGTAACGAGGAGGGTCATGACGCGCCAGAAAAGATCTCTGTCGACCATTATGAAAACCCTCTCGAAACCCTTCGCGTGCATAATCTAGAAAAGATGAGCGTCGTCATGCCCTAATTGCTTCAAAAAATAAACTTTGTTGTGAACGTAAGGGTCTTCTTGTGAAGACCTCATAATTTGGTCGCATATTATTCTCACATATTATAATTTTCCTAATGTTGTAGCGGAGATTTGGCTTAATTATTACAAGTAAATAGTGTAGCTTTAATCATGTTTCTTTGGATATATACACATACATTGGATGTATCTGATGTGGATATTAACTGTGCAAGTTGATACAAGTTACCCAGTAGGAGATAGGAGAATCATTAAGAACCCTAGTTTCCATCTTGCTTCTCATTGTGAAGCAATGAGATTTTGACTGTATATAACTAAACCAAAAAAAATAGCCTAGTGTGGACTTAAGACCCCAAGTGTGAACCATGTTATTTATTAAGTGTCTAAATTTTATTTTTAGGGATTTATTTCAATGTGTAAGTGTTTGTGTATTCCTATATGTTAAAAAGTGGATATAATAGTGCAAGCTCAGGTTTTTGGGTAATTTTTTTGAAGTGTAAAAATTGAAATTTTGTATCTTGAGGTTAGTTTTGGGATCCCAACCCAAGTTCCTATGGATAGGGTACTTGGATAAGGGTGTAGGATGTATTTGTTGGTTTTGTGGTGTATTTTAGGAAATCCTAAAAAGAGCAAATATCATTGAAGACATGGATGCTTGAATGGATGTATTTTATTATTTTTATGTTTGAAAAAGCAATGTCCTCTTTATGTGGAAGTGTATTTGGATATTTTATCATTTAATGTTGTACATGAGTCTTAGTCAATTCTTTCTAGTAGACGTAAAGTTTAGACCTAAGACATATTTAGATTTTCTAGTAGATGTAACTTAGACCTAAGATTTTACATCCATTCCTTCGCAAGTGCTCATGTTCGTATTACCCATATTATCATTGTAGGGTTTGTAATGTCCTCAAGGATATGTTTGTTTCATATAGACAAAAAAAATTGGAAGCAAAATTTCAAGTTATTGCTCTCTTATTCGAAGCAAAATGATTGATTCATTAAATTAATGATGCTTCTAACATACATACCTTAAATATATCTATCTAAAAGATGCCAAGAGATATCAATCTCTACAACATGCCTATAATATAGATACCTTGAGACTGATATCCGTGTCTTTTAGAGAGATATATTTAAGATATCTATGCTAGTATTTATTCAAAGGATAAATGTATTTAAGATATCTATACTAATATAATTTTTAAAAACATTGTATTATAGCACTTGTGAGGTGACTAGTATAATGTTGTTCTATGAAATAAATATTTTAAAAAAAAATCCAAAAACCTAAATTGAAACAAATTAAACACGTAACATTTAAATAACTAGCAGTTACACGAAATTTATGCACAATGGAATAGCCGATAGGGTGTATCAATATCTCATCTGTGCATTGTTCATTTTTATCATTGTGGGTTTCTAGATTATTGTTACAATTTTTTCTTTGTATGGTTCAGGTGCATATTTAAAGAGATATGATAAATAGAAAGTAGGTAATGTATTTGTTCTTGGGCTTAAATTGGTTGAAGATGCTATTCTTGATGTAGTGGGTTGATTCTATTTTAAATAAATTCCAACAGAAGAATGGACTTAATATTGCTTCAGTTTTCTTATCTAATGCCATGGACTTGCTTGGAGAGGTGGATCTTGTTAAACTTCTGGCATATGCTTTTATTTAGGAAAGCCTCATCGTAGAAAATAAAATGGATAGTGCTTTAAAGGATTATGATATTGTTATTAGGGACTATGACATTGGAGGAATAAATTACCCATAAGCATGTTGTCTAAATCCATTGTTGTGTTTTGTATTTACAAAGAGGTTGTCTCTGGTTTGGTTCATGGGTCTCTTATCAACTTTAGGGCCCTCCATGTTCATGAAAAAAAAGGCTTTTAGTTTCTTGTTGGGTAAAGCGAGACTAGAAGTTCATGTTTTGTCTTATCTTATTAGCAAGGCCCTCCTTAGATGTGGAAACCAACATAATGATGATAGTGATAGGTCGAGTGCAAGCAACTAATCTCTCCTGTGGGTGGTCTCTATTTGTTATGGTGTTTTCTTGGGGATTTGTTTTCTCTGTGTTTCTAGACGTTTTGATTGGTCTCTAGTATGTTGTTTGCTTGAGGTGGTGATATTGTGGCAACAATGGCTATTTAATTCTCTTATTTTTTGGTTGGTAGTGTGATGGTTTTGGATGGTTTGTTGGTTGGTCTCTCAATCCTCTATTATACTTTATGTTGTATTGGAATGGTGTGCAACTTATGTGGTTTGGTAGATTCCAATTTTTTGGTCTTTTAGACTATTATGTAACTTGACCTTATATTTAATATAAATGGACATGACCCCTATTGGGTCACATTTGCATATCAAACAAAAAAAACTATGACTTATATAACTTAACATATATGTAAATTCTATAATAAAATAACTACAATAACAAATTTATTTTAAATTTAGATGACTTCAAAAATATTATAATCTCTTCGTTGGTATAACCTTTATTATAACTTCTTGGGAAATAACTTGTAGAAATGTTGAGAAACAAATTGAACAAGAAGCCTTCCAGTGTCCTTTTTAATGTGTTTATTGCATTAAGTTGGATACTAGCTTAAAAAACTAAATGAAATTATAGGTGGTAAGTAGATGGTTCCCAGCTGTTGTTGTTCTTTAAAAGAAATCCACATTGTTTTTACTTAGATTAAAACAATAAAAAATAAAAATAAAATAAAAAAATTGTGATTACATGATTCCACTAATATAAATTTGTAAAATTTTTTAATTTAAAGATAAATCCATAAAATCATAAAAATAAATAAACATTAGTAAATATATTAAATATATTAATAATTAAAGATCTAAATTAATTATTTTAAAATATTAATTTTTTATGCATTAAATTTTAGAAAATACTAATAGACTAATTTTTAAATCTTTCTCCTTTTAATACTACCTACAACATAGAGCTCCAAACAAGGCAAGAAAACACCTGCAATAATGGAGGACAATCACATCCATAAACAACATACCAAGCCCATTAGTGTAGTAGAGTGGACATCAAGAAGATGGAGATAATAATAAAATGTGTTCCCTATAAGAATAGGGCATTGAGAGATATCAGTTTGGAGGCACCTATCTATTATTAATAACAATTTCAATATAGGCACCTCAAGGCTGATATCTAACCATTAATTTAAAGAAAACTATATAAATAAAATTTATATTGACTATATGAAAAATAATTTTTAAAAATGTACTATATCACTAAATTTAATTAATTATATATATTTTTTTAAATTTAAAATTTTATCTATCTATTATTATTTTAAAAATTAACATAATTTTTATTAGAGGGAAGATATATTCGACTACATCATTAAAAAATTATAAATAAGGACTACAAAATTTCAACCCTGCTCTGCATTGTCCTTAAAATTTCGTATTCTAAAATGACAACTACCATAAGGGACAACCGTGTCTAAATTTTAGGAGAGTCAAAAATAATTAGCCACAATATTCACCTTATATTAATTTTGTTTACATCTAATTATTTCCCGTCACACATAAGAGTCAAAAAGCATTTGATTCTCTTTTTACAGTTAATGCTTTAATTAATGGGCTCTCTTTAACTTCTCATTATATATTTAATGGCTAATTATGTCTCATATTTAAAGGTTTAATCAATTAATGGGTATTGAAATCACTAATTAATGGCAAAAATGAATGAAAAAATGAAGGCAAAAACGAAAAAAATGACTAAAAAAAATTGTTCCAGCCAACATCACCGACATAGTGGTGTTGATAAATTTGTAAAATTGTAGCATTTTTTATGTTTTTTGGCCTCCAAAGCATAGTTTTGTATCACATTTCGACGATGCACAATTTTCACCCTTGATATCGAAATTTCACAAACTTTTTTTTTTTAAACTAACTAGAATTTCGCAAGGAATTCATCTACACATGTAATTTTAAGATTTGGATAGACCATTTGTAAAAATCACCGTGTGTTATAAATAGTTGATTTTGGCATCTAAACTTAACAACATTGTACTTTTTCTTGCAATTTTTTAAATAGGGGGACTAATTTTTATATTTAATCATTTATGGGGGATAAACTTGCACTTTTGCTTTGGATATTACTGCAAATTTGATCACGTTTCTCACACACAATCCCTTCCATTTGAGTATTGTTCATAATCCTTGTAATAAATAGAAAATCAAATGTGGATATTGTGGGAATAAAAGACATACAACTGAAGAATGTATTCCTCATCAAAATGATGAAGTGAAACAACTTCTTCTTGATCATGGTATTGCTTTACTAGATCATTATAATCTAGAACTTGTAAACAAAACATCTAGTCCCACTCAGACATCTTGTGAGACAACATCATTTGGGGATAAACAATGCACTCAGATCTCATTTCATCTACTCCATCACCTCATTGAGATCTCATCTCCTCTATTACTTGTTGCTACATTTGAATCCAATGTTAACTCATCTATGGCTTCCAACGATTCTATGCACTAGAATATTGATATCAGTTTTCTAGATCCACCACATTGGGACACATTTCTATTAGACATATCATTCTTGCTTGTAAAATCCTAGATTATAGATTTGGAAGACACCATTGACGACATTTGTCTTCTATTTGTTGATAGTCACATCAACACTATTATCACCACATATACTTATGTGGATCATGTTCTACATTAGCTTCCACATGAAGCACTTGAGCAACATTCGAAGACATCATTATGAGCATCATCTACATCTTTAGATCATGTGTAGAATTCAGAGACATTCATCCTTCTTCCTACATATTCTTATCAGGAATGGGAAGGTCACTTGCACACTTCCATGGTTCTCTTTCTTCCCAAGAGGAGAAATATTTTTCAGTGTTCATGGATCATCTTTAGCATCTAGTGTCAAGTATCTACCAACACTATAAGAGGTATTTTAAGGGGAGGCTGCATGGTTTCTCTTCTCATATCAGTTTTGGGAGGGAGCATTTCCTCACATGGAGTTATTTCCTTCTGATTTTCTGGGGGGGTCACATAGACCTTCTCTCTTTTCTCTCCTACGGGGGCAACATCTCTTGTACTTTAGTAATAGAAATAGTCCTTGGGGGTCATAATGAGTCCTATTTTCTTCACTTGTACAATTTTATCATGCATACTTTCTCTTTTGGAGAGGGTTTTTTCCCATCTAGTTTTCTCTGATTTACTCCACTTATGAGAAATTTGTTTGTACATAGGTACCTAACATGGCCTAGTAGCTGAGACCCATCATCATTGTATCACTACTCCCTAAGTTGCACTTAAGGGGTGAAAGGAAGCCAGGTGTATAGAAATCACTTCCTACACTAATCTAATGAGGAGAGATGAGTGTAAATTCTTTTTATCCTTTACAATTACAATGTTATTAACCCAACAACAGAGATATTGCAGAAAACACATACACAAGAATGTAAGACAGAAGAAGAGAGAGACAAGATATACGTGGGGAAAACCCTTATAGGTGAAAAACCCCACACTCCAAACACAACTCAAATGTATTACGTAAACAATGAAGGTTACAATACAGTCACAGAGCCAATGCTCTTGCAGGAGTCTTCAACACTCGTATTTGGAGACAATCCGGCAGCATAACAGTACCTATCAATCGCATAATACATCTCCACTTCAAAGCACCTGTTTATAAAGAAAATACAAGGCAAAAATGACTCTATCTTGGGATGGGCGTCCAACATGGCCTCATGGCCCAAAACCCATGCCTATGGACACTTGTCCAACATTGTAAGATGTTCTTGACACTTGTCAAGTCACCCCATCCCAAAGAGGTTGCCTATTCCCAATTTGGGTAAGGACAGATGCTCTTACGACTCTTACAACCATCATAGAATCCGTCATACTGACATATCTTACAGTTGTAAGAGAATCTGTCATAAATAGGCTATAAATAGCATATTCTCTTACAACATGTCATAACCCTCCTTGGGGCGCCCAAATATGCCTTTTTCAAAGATGCTTCTCAACACATGTCTTCACCTGTCATAGAATCTTCCATTTTTTGACTCTTACATGTCATAGATTTCTCATAGGAATATGTCATAACCGTTTTGGTTAATATTTCCTTACACACTATACAAGATGCCGACACATGGCAAAATCTTCCTACCACTACTTGTGGGATGCCTATCTCCTCATATGAGGACAAAATTACAACTTGTCATCTTCCATGTAGGATGACACATTACCGTGCTAACTCCCACAAAATGACAACATAGGATTTGCATCCTAATTACACAATAGGTAATAAATAATTAAATACAATGAAATAATACAAGGAATTTACCAAGGTTGAGACACCTTAATTCCCAACATTCTCCCACTTGTCGAATACCTTGTAAGAGCCAATGGAATTAACAGGATTTAACTGCTATAGGCCGAGAGGCCGATAGACTCTCAACACCATCTGAACTTCTTTGTGCCCACTAGTTTCGTCAATGCATCCGCAACATTCTTCAAAGTGTCTACCTTCTCCAAATTCACCTTCCCATCCTCTACCATATCCCGCACGAAGTGAAACTGTACATCAATATGCTTTGTTCTGGCATGGAAAGTTGGATTCTTTGCTAGGCAAATCGTACTCTAACTATCACAACAAATCATAATCTATCCTACATCACCAATATTTAAACACAATCTCTTAAGCCAAATGGATTCCTTGCAAGCATGAGTTGCTGCCATATACTCAGCTTCTATTGTGGACAAAGCAATCACAAGTTATCGCTTACTCATCCAACTAATAGCACCACCGAACATAGTGAACACATAGGCACTGGTGGATCTCCTACTGTCAATGTCACCCGCCCAATCAGAATCCACAAATCCACGAATACAAACTGAATACGGAGGTCCTGTAGCATTACCATGATAGCATATGGAGTACTCAGAAGTACCCCTCAAATATCTGAACACTCGCTTAACTGCATCCCAATGTACCCATCCAGGATTAGCCATAAATTGACTAAGGGCTCCCACTGCTTGGGCAATGTCTGGTCTTGTACAGACCATAGCATACATCAAACTACCAACAACACTAGCATAAGGTACTTTGCTCATGTCCTCCACCTCACTAGGAGATTTTGGACAATCATTAACAGACAACTTTGTCCCCAAAAAATAGGAACACACAATGGTCTACAATCTGCCATGCTGAACCTATCCAACACGGTCTTCACATACTTACTCTAGCTTAGCCAAAGTTTTCTCTTAGCTCTATATCTTCTAATTTCCATTCCCAGAATATACCTGGTTGCCCCTAGATTTTTCATCTCAAACTGTACTGACAACTGAGACTTCAAATCAAAAATCATATTTTTACCATTCCCAATTAACAACATATCATCAACATACAATGCAATAATGAGAATGTCATCATTGTCAAACTTATAATACACACAATGATCTGATTTTGATCTCAGAAATCCAACCGACAACACAAAGGCATTAAACTTCATGTACCACATCCTAGGAGACTGCTTCAAACCATACAAAGACTTTTTCAACTTGCAAACCAAATTTTCTTTACCTTTCTCTATGTAATGCTCTAGCTGTGACATGTAAATATCTTTCTCCAAATCACCATGAAGGAATGTTGTCTTCACATCCATCTGCTCCACCTCTAAGTCATAAGCTACTGCAAGAGATAACATGAACCAAATAGATGTCAGATTTGCAATGGGAGAGAAAATTTCACCATAATCAATTCCCTCCACTTGTGAGTACCCCTTCGCAACCAGTCTGGCCTTGTACTTTTCAACACTGCCATCTGCACTGAATTTCTTCTTGAACACCCATTTGCATCCAACAGGTTTCTGTCCTTCAGGCAAAGGCACCAAGTCCCATGTTTTATTCTTTTCCAAAGAAGCCATCTCATCTTCCATGGCCTCCTTCCAGGAACCTGTATCTTTCATGCCCATAGCCTCTGTCATAGTTCTAAGCTCATCAGTGTTAGTAAGCAAGGCAAAAGCACAACTAGAATCAAGTACAATGAATAACCAAACCTATCAGGTTGCTTCCTTATTCATGTAGACCTCCTCAATGGCTAAGGTTGAGGTTTTGCTTCTTCTTCTAAACTTTCATAGCTACTAGAGCTCTCCTCATCATTAGGTCTCACAGGGTTTGTCGATTCAGTCTTCTCAGGGGTAGAAGGAAACTGAACCACATCTTCTTTCTTTTCTGTTTGTTCTGGCTGTAAAACAACGGAGCAAGGTGTTAGCTCTTTGAAGATAACACTTTTTCTATACAACGCTTTTTCAGCCACAGCATCCCAAAGCTTGTATCCTTTCACACTGACACCATAGCTAATGAAGATACACTTAATAGCCTTGTTTTCCAATTTAGACCATTTCTCCCTAGGCACATGTGCATATGCCTCACAACCAAAAATACGAAGATGTCTAACTGAAGGCTTCTTACCAAACCACACCTCCATGGGTGTCTTACCAAGAAGAGATGATGTAGGAGATTTGTTTACTAGATAGTAAGCAGTGGCTACAGCTTTAGCCTAAAACTTTTGTTCGAGGCTTGCTCCACTAAGCATACTCATATTCCTCTCCATCAGTGTCTTGTTCATCCTCTCTACAACTCCATTTTGCTGCGGGGTGTATGGAGTTGTCTTATGTCTTTCAATCCCTTGCTCTTTACAGAACTTATCAAACTCTATCGAACAAAACTCACCACCATTATCAGTTCTCAAACACTTAATCTTTTTACTAGTTTGATTTTCAACAAAAGCTTTAAACTCTTTAAATTGACTAAAGACTTCAGTCTTGCTTATGATAAAATAAACCCATGTCCTTCTACTATAATCATCTATGAAAGATACAAAATATACAGATTTGAAAATCAAAGGAACATTAATAGGACCAAACACATCAGAATGAATAAGATCCAATACACCAGAAGACTTGTGAGAACTAGAGTAAAAATGAACATGATTTTGCTTTCCATATACACAATGTTCGCAAAAGTCAAACTTGAGATTACAATCATTTAACCCCTCAACAAGGTTTTTATTTTTCAGGGTTCACAGACCCTTCTCACCAATGTGGCCATATCTCAAGTGCCATAACATAGTCTTTTTAACAGGAAGTTTAACTTCCAAAGCATGTGCACTACCATCAGAATGTGTTACAACAGATTTCTTCACTGCTTGTTCAGATGGTGGGAATGAAGTGACTGCGGCTCTTTTCTTCGAGTCAGAAGAACTATTGCACTATGAAGTGCATGCTTCTAGTTGAAACAGAGTACCTCTCTGAGTACCCTTTGCAAGCACCATAGATCCTCTAGTCGTCTTGCATCCATCCTTTGAAAAGACAACCTGCACACCTGCCTCATTCAACATACTTACAGAAAGTAGGTTCCGTGCCAAGCCTGGGATGTGCATAACCTCAGTGATCCCCTTCACTCATCCATCAGGGAATCAGATTGAGACTCTTCCATGACCAACAATCTTCATATGAGAATCGTCACCCAGGTACACTCATCCACCATCGAACTCTTCATACTTCGTGAACCAGCTTCGATGCGAGGTCATGTGGAATGATGCACCAGAATCAATCAACCACACATCATCAGATGCATGGGTGGCCAGGGTAGTGATGAAGGCATCACCATCATCTTGAGATTTGTCACAATCTGAATCTGGGACATTCTTCTTCTTCTTTTTCTTTTCTTCCTTGCATTCCTTTCGAAAATGCCCAGTTTTGCTGTAATTCCAACAGAGAACCTTGGACTTTCTAGGAGACTTGGATCTCCCACAGGATTTGGATCTACCCTTCTCAGCTTTCTTGTCCTTATTTTTCCCTTTCTCCTTGGGTCTTCCACGAATTGCAAGAGCCTCTTTGGCTGCCTCAGAAGACTTTCTCTGCATCTCTTCAGATAACAGTGAAGATACCACATCATCCATTTTGAATGTGGATGTGGTGCTCCCAATAGCCATCACAAGATGATCCCATGAGTCCGGCAAAGAACAAAACAAGGTCATACAGCGATCCTCCTCCTCCATCTTCACACCAACGGATGTCAATTGTGCAACTAACATGTTGAAAGTATTCAGGTGATCTGCAACCGATCCTCCATCCTCCATCCTCAGAGAATACAACTTCTTTCTCAGAAAAAAGGTTGTTCACCAGGGATTTGGCCTGATAAACATCTCCCAACTTCTTCCAAAGGTCTTTTGTGCTCTTCTCCTCATGGACATTTAGGGTCATCCCACAATAATGGGTTACACTTTTTGGCCAAACTTGACATTGAAATCAACATTTTGAACTAAATCTTCACTTTCTGACACCTATAGTTGTTAAACCGTTAGGAATTTGAAGATGATGCAAACTAGTGGTTTGTTAGA
Source organism: Cunninghamia lanceolata (assembly GCA_027924645.1). Classification (NCBI taxonomy): domain Eukaryota; kingdom Viridiplantae; phylum Streptophyta; class Pinopsida; order Cupressales; family Cupressaceae; genus Cunninghamia; species Cunninghamia lanceolata. Next base: position 36,973,556 of record BSBN01000391.1, on the reverse strand, counting down.
TTTTATTTGTAGATTCTAAATATATATTTTTTAAAAAAATTAGAGTTAAATTGTAATTTTTTTTGTGTCTCCTTTAATAACTAGTTTTTAATAGTAAACAACATTTTTTTAAAGTGATGTGTATTCTGTAGCACATAACTTTTTTTCTACAAAGTATAAAATTCTTATTCTTTTGAATTTAGATTGGTAACACCGATCTATAGGGCATGCATTTGGTTTTATAATGTTTTGTTGAATATTTTTTTCTTATTAATTTTTGAAGTCAAACCAATTATAATTTAGAATGATGTATTCCCTAAAACATAACTTTTTCTGTATGTATCAAAATTTAATTTAATTTTTTTTGTTGGAACAAGGACATCAATACCTAGGGCATAGATATTTTTTAGAATTTTTTCACTAATTTACTAATTTTCCATGTGTGTAGAACAAAGAACTTGATGTTCGGTGAAAAACCTACATTCACAAGAAATAAAAAATAAATATAATAATCAAATTAAATATATTTAAAATTATACTTTTTGGGAAGCTTATAATAAGGACTACATACTTACAAAACATAAAGTTTAAATGAATTCATTTGATCCCCCAAAAGGTAAATCAAAAGTGAGTTTTTATCAGTATTTTGATAGGTGTAGAGGAGACTCCATTATAGATATGGTTTAAAACTAGCGGGGTTCTATCCAAGGGGGTCTGAATCTAAGGGGGTTTGATCAAACCCTCTTCAATTAAAATCCTTTAAATAGAATCTTTCAAGGCTAAAATCATTATATTTTCTAAAAATATGTGATTTTAGTAAAAATCAGGATGTCCCAGAATGTGTAACCCATTATTGTGGCAGCACCCTTTAACATGACATAATCAACTAAACTGAGTCTTATGAGACCCTTAACTTTTTGATCTTTGAGATCCCAATTAGCTTGTGCCATTGCGGTTGGTTTTACACCGGATACGGTTTCCCATATGTCACGATCAACAAGCATGTCATCCATCTTAAGTTTCCATAACTCAAAATTAGTGCCATTGAATTTCTCCACCTCTAATCTTCCAGATGTGCTTGCCATCTCTTTCCTGCAACAAGATACATAATGTTGTGCACAAAGCTCCCACTCAACCTAAGATTATCTCAAAAAACCCCTTTCCAACAACTAGGACCAAAGGTGATCAAGCTCTGATACCAACTGAAAGGAAGCTAGGTGTGTAGAAATCGCTTCCTACACTAATCTAATGAGGAGAGATGAGTGCAAATTCTTTTTATCCTTTACAATTACAGTGTTATTAACCCAACAAAAGAGATATTGCAGCAAACACATACACAAGAATGTAAGACAGAATAAAAGAGAGACAAGATATACGTGGGGAAAACCCTATAGGTGAAAAACCCCACTCCAAAACACAACTCAAATGTATTTCGTAAACAATGAAGGTTACAATACAGTCACAGAGCCAATGCTCTTGCAGGAGTCTTTGACACTCGTATCTGGAGACAATCCGACAGCATAACAGTACCTGTCAATCACATAATACATCTCCACTTCAAAGCATCTGTTTATAAAGAAAATACAAGGCAAAAATGGCTCTATCTTGGGATGGGCGTCCAACATAGCCTCATGGCCCAAAACCCATGCCTATGGACACTTGTCCAACATTGTAAGATATTCCTAACGCTTGTCAAGTGACCCCATCCCAAAAAGGTCACCTATTACCAATTTGGGTAATGACAGATGCTCTTACAACTCTTACAACCGTCATAGAATCTGTTATACTGACATATCTTACAGCTCTAAGAGAATCTGTCATAAACAGGCTATAAATAGCATATTCTCTTACAACATGTTATAACCCTCCTTGGGGCACCCAAAGATGCCTTTTTTAAAGATGCTTCTTGACACATGTCTTCACCTGTCATAGAATCTTCCATTCCCAACTCTTAAATGTCATAGATTTGTCATAGGAATATGTCATAACCATTTCGGTTAATATTTCCTTACACACTATACAAGATGCTGACACATGGAAAAATATTCCTACCACTAAGTGGGACGCCTATCTCCTCATATGAGGACAAAATTACAACTTGTCATCTTCCATGTAGGATGACACATCACCGTGCCAACTCCCATAAAATGACAACATAGGATTTGCATCCTAATTACACAATAGGCAACAAATAATTAAATACAATGAAATAATACAAGGAATTTACTAAGGTTGAGACACCTTAATTCCCAACAAGGGGGTTGTTAGTGTAAATGAATTCATTTCATAGCTAGTTAGGTAATCTCTCTTTCTAGGTTGACCTATTCATACTAGTTAAGTCTCCACTCAGGGACTTTTAGCCTTTTGTCTCATTTCATGTGGTTGAGACATGTGTACTCACCTTTTGAGACACCTAGTTCATACACTTGACACATGCTCAAATACTTGCCATATGAGCTAACATGTGTTGCACATTTGGAGGGCTAGTCAGTCGTTCATGCCTACCTTGCTACCTTCAAGGTCTCTTTGTACATTTTACACTATCAATATATATAATGGACATACTTTTATGCTCAAATTTTCACTTGTGGAAGGTTGTTATGATGTCACATTTAGATCTTGGTTGTTCCAACCTTTTCAACATAATCTAAACTCAATCTTACAAAAAATTCTAAAATTGTGGAGAAGAGGATTCTTTGATGTCTTAACTAATTTAAACTAGAGGGGCCACAAAATTTATTGGATTTATAGTTTAACAATTTAAACTAAGTCATTGCCCTCTAACTCGGTAGCTTTCTGCTCTTCCTCCTACACAATATTCTTCAATGCTCCTTCCTTTTAGCTTTAGACATGTCAATATATAAGTGGGAGTCTCTCATGAATGCATCCAACATTTCCAATTGGTTTATGAGGTGATTCAAGGCTCTTGGGTACTTGGGATCCATTTGCATTTTCTTCTATTCAACTACTTAGATCTTGTATCTTGTGTCCCTCCTCTCGTCTTGTTCATCTTTATCCTTGCAGCATCTCAAAAGCTCTTAAATTTCCACATACTCAAGCTTAAAAGTGAACCTTGACTCTATCCTAGCCTCTTCTAATATATAAAACGTTCAGGGTCATTATCTTTGACGGGATAATTGCTTCAATCTTGCAGCAAAAACGCATTCCCTTTGTTAGGTTTACTAGTTAGTCTGTCACTATAATCTCAAGACATTTAGTTCACAGTGTGAAAAATAAAAGTTGAGTTAACCCTTAAAACGTAGGTTCAGGGCATGAGGTAAAAATATTTGAAGGAGACGTCCATAATGCTAGATTGAAGGAAATGTTCAACCTACATTGAAGACTTTTATCTCCACACATGATTTAAGGATAAAGAGTGTTTTAGGCGGCAAGGCATGTAAATTTACCCTATGTTTATCTAGTCATCAATCGGAAATACTTTATAAACCTGTATTCATGGTAATTTTGGGAGGCAGGGTTTAAATTTGACAGTCCACCTTGCCTGTCAAGCAACTTTTTTATGATAGTTATTTATTCAATGGTACCCTTCAAATACTATAAAATGTCTTAGTATAAGTAAATCATATAAAAATTAAATATATATTATATCATAATCTTATATAAATTGTGACAGTTTGTCCAAAATCTTTCCTTTCATATGATATAGCCTTTTAAAAATTTTGATTGTATTTTACAACAAAAATGCCTAAATATAGCTATACAACTGTCAAATTTAAGCCTTGTTTGGAGGTGTTTATCAGGTAGAATTTCTTATCTTTTGTTTTATCTTTTACTATATTTGAGTGTAGTTCTTTTTCAATCAAATTGAATTTAGTCTTTTTCACATGCGTGAGAGATGCAACTCATTACACACTTTTTCTATTTTGTAGATTTTTGATGGAATAGAATTCAAAAACAATTTGTATACTTCAAGTAGATTTGGATATAAACACATTGGTAGAGTCCCCTAGGATCATAACCAACTTGTCTTCCATTTGGAAAAGTGCGAAATAAACACGATGATTCGCAGTCTTAGCATTTTGCTTATGTTTATCTTGTCTTTCAGGCCAGCGTTGTGTAGAGACGTAAAAGCAAAAGCATGCCTGCCTGCTCCATCACTGCAATGCACAAGTGATAGATGTGAAATCTTTGATTACCATGGCATATGGGAGGACCGTTTCATTTGCAAGGCGGCCAGCCTGGCATGGCCCACTTCAGAGGCTCAACTCCTACGTGCTGTTGCCCATGCTGTTCAATGCAACCAGAAGATTAGAGTGGTGAGCAGACATGTTCACAACATCTCAAAGCTCGTCTACATGGAGAGAGAAGGACTCATCATTTCAACCCAAAATTATGACTCTGTCATTGAAGTGAATAGCACTGTCCAAGCCAGAATGCTCATGAGAGATGTGATTGAAGTAGCTACAAAGCATGGCCTCGCTTTGCCCACCATGCCTTACATCGGCAGAGTTTCTGCATCCGGCATTGTTTCCACCGGAGCCCATGGCAGTAGCTTCGCCAAGAAAGGCAGCAAAGTTTATTAATACGTGATGGGAATGAGAATCGTAGTGCCTGTGAGTGTCTTGAACAATTAAAAAATAGACCGTCGGCTAATAAAAATTTCCATTAAAATAAAACACCTCTATGTCTCTCTATCTCAATTTTAAATAATTTACATTATATAAAATATGCTAAAGAATAACAAATATAACTATATTAAATATTATATATTAAAGAGAGGGACAACAATATCAAATATAATATAATAATATCAAATATTATTGTTTTTTAATATCTATCATTAGTAATTTATTATTAAAAATAATAATAACAAAATCATAAGAATTAAAAAATTATCAAAGATAAAAAAATAAAAACAATAAAAATTTTAAGTCTTTTATAGAGGCGCGTCTCACAGGAGTTGAGCACGCTAAACTAAAGGTTCTAAAAATAACCCCATGTCCCCATGCGGCTGCTTAAGTAAGTTTTATGCTTAAAAATAAGCAGTTGAGTGGCCCCATGTGAAATTAAAATAAGGGAAAAAGGATAATATAGAATCTTTCCCTATTTTAGTGGAGCAGCCACTGCTTAAAAATTGAAAACAAGCTGGATAAAAAAGGGGGGGCTAGAAATTTGCAGCAACTGCATATTGAGAAATTTGCCATGTGGCATCATATAATTGGTTCTCATTTTTCACAATTCCCCCCCAATTTTCCCCTCTATATTTTACATGCACAGTTCCCCCCAAATTTTCCCTCCATATTCCTTTTAATGCTCTGCTCTGCTGTGAAGAGTCTACCTGTGAAGACTGAGCGCAAGTATTTTGCTGTGAAGAATCTGCCTGTTTGATTCATTGCCTCCTATCATTTCAAAAGCAGACATCCGAGTCCAAGTGATTGAATCCCACAGTTCAGCTGTTTCTATTTTGCTTCCAGTATTTTTGAAGGTCAGTGACGGTTCCTTTTTCCAGTATTTTTGAATCCTGCAGTTCAGCTGTGATTATTCTGGATTTTTGATCTGCATTTTTGGAATGTCATACTAAGGCTGAATACTCTGTTCGCTCTGCAGACAACTTAGTGTGCTAGTATTAGGACCAATGTCATACCAATAATATTATATCACTGATCCCACATACCCCAGAATAGGTGTCTTTAATACAACAGGGCAAGCTTAACCCTGCTGTCTACGGTGAGCTCACTGTACACAAAGACGAACAAGGTGGTGTGTGGTGTGAGGACAACTGCCGTCTGTATGTGCTCAGAATGGCCCAAGTTCCTTCCGTTCCCGTCAAGTTTTAAAATAACACATTCAAATCTCGACGACTCAGATAAAAGCAAGGTGAATGATCCATCCTTCATGCCCAAGAGAAGAGGTGAGAGGTCAGGGGATCTATTCATTTCTTTGCAAAAAGAGATTTCTCTGCTGGGATTTGTTTGTGCTTCTCTAGTCACAGCTGCTTTAGTTGCTGCTTATTTGGGGTGGGAGTTGTTTATGTGCCAGTAAATAACGATGGCAATAGTGTTTAGGATATATTTTCCCTGGGACTTGTTTAATCCAGAATATGTTCTAAGTGCTGTTTATTTCAAGAGTCTGGTGGAGATCGATCTCAGAATTCAGTCTCATCCTGAATTAATGATAAACATGGGCCAATATCAATCTCAGAATTCAGTCTCTATTTTTTGGGTATACCATACATTTGGTTTAATGATATGAGAAACCCTTTCCTTTCATCATCAATTAAGATTGTTTATTGGGTTGATTTCTAAATTAGGTTTTGTAACAAACCTGTTATTAGGTTGATATCTAAATTAGACTTTGTAACCAACTAGTACTTATTAGGCCAAAGTCTCACTTCCCTTTCCCCTATACTAAAATTAGCTAAAAACTTATCTTTAACCCTCTAGCTATTCAAACCTTGCAGTGCCGTACTGGGAACAAATAGGTGCTAAAAAGCTTGAGTACCATATTTATTAGGCTGTGTATGTTACCTACACAATCCTCGTTCTGAATTCTTCAATGCTTGGTTTTTAAATATAATTTTGAAAATTAGGTTATTCTTAAACATCATCCATTTCAACAGTCAAATAATATGGATGAGATGTAAAGTTTCTATTGATTGTTTGACTGTTGAAGGAGATGATGTTTTAGTATAATGAATTCTGAAATGCCTTCAAAACTTAGTATATAAAGAGAAGTGGTGCTGTGGTATAATTTTTTTGATTGGTGTGTCTATTAGTTAACTAGAAAGCTTTGTATTTTGAATAAGACTTAAGAAATAAGAATCTTAAACCATAAATGGGAGAATTAAGAATAGAATACCATAAGAAATTTAATATAAATTTTGGATAATTTATTATAAAGAACCATAATATTTTAATATTTAAAATTACATCTTAAATTGAAAGAAAATTGCAATAGTTGATTTAGTTGTTCTTTAACTTTTTCTATGTATTGGCAGACATGGGCCCACCCCTTGCATTGAAAAGTCTGTTAAAAAACTAGCAGTAGTGTTTTGTATTTAACAGCATTCAAATTAATAAATAAGTTTTGTAGTCCAAGAAAAGGATTCAATCAGATTGCTTTTATTGGGTAATTAACAATTCAATGATTCATTAAACTTTTATGAGAAAATAGACGATTAATGATAGGCATGTTCAAGTCCCTTTATTGTTAAATTTTATAGCAAGAGGATTCACACAGAATAGATGCATGGTTACCCCATATATTCTCCCCTTCCTAAATCATAGAATTAATCTTTCTACAAGTACAAGTAGCCCAGGGGATAAAGAACAAAATTAGATGCAAAATGATCAAATGGGCACTTTGTAATTCTGAATCTTTTCGATGTTTATTTAGTGTTTTAGCAGAAACCTTAAATTGTTGCTGGGGACATCTGTCTATCAGTTGTCTTTTTCTAGTTAGTCTTTTTGAGTTTATGGATAAAAGGCTCATGGGTGATAACTATTTTAAGCATATTCATTGGTATATCCATGTGGATATTGGTTAATGTGCAATCTGTACTATGCTGACAAAATATTGTTGTGGGGGTATGTTCGTTCTAATCATCAAGATCTTTGAATTTTGTTTTAAATACACATTACTTTATGACTAGATCTTGGCTTGTGGATACATCCTATTTTAAAGATTCATATTAAAGTCATTCTTTGAGCTTTTGAATAATATAGTACCACATATATGAATTTTGTTTTGGGCATGGAGTTTAGTCTTGGATCATAGAGTGTATTCTAAATCCTTTTATTTAAACTTTAAAGTGCATTGCTATGTGTTACAGGTGTGGTACAAGTAGCTTAAACCATAAATGGGAGAATTAAGAATAGAATACCATAAGAAATGTTATATAAATTTTGGATAATTTATTATAAAGAACCATAATATTTTTAATATTTAAAATTTAAATCTTAAATTGAAAGAAAATTGCAATGGTTGATTGAGCTGTTGTTTAACTGTTTCTATGTATTTCCTTTCATCATCATGTAAGATTGTTTATGGGTGAATGTTATTTGTTTCTGTATTTCATTTAATAAATATATGGTTTTGTGTATGCTTTGTAACCATTTTTTAAAAAATGGCTCAATATTCTCAATTTGGTTTTGGTTGTTTTAATGTAGGTGCCAACAATAGATTATTTTCAATGGATAAAAGTACATACCACCCAAATTCTGGACAAGGTTTCTTACATTTCACATCAATGCTTTCATGAGATGGCATAGGTGAAAATTTGTTCTCCTCTAGTGATGACTATTGCCCAGAGTATGTTCCAAGTACACAAGTGAACAATCAGGAAGTGGTCACTGAAGAAGTGGTAATTGAAAAGGACATTCCAACTGATGAAGTGGAAGTCATAGAAAATCAGTCTCAGGTACCTCCTCAAGTAAAAAGTAGAGTTCGTTGGAGCATTGCAAACACAATGGTCCTAATTGAAGCTAAACAAATTGAGAGAGAAACATAATCAAGTGGTGGTGCAATGAGAAAAGCATTAAATTCCACTGAAAAGTGGAAAATTGTTCAGGAATATTGCTCTTCTCATGGTGTTTCTCGCACAACTAACCAATGCCGAGATCGTTGGGAGCATCTTCTTAGGTTGACCTTAACCCTAACCATAAGAAAACCTTGGTATAGAAAGGAACTCCAAACCATAAGTGGAGGCAAAGTTTTTGAGAAACAATTATTGTGACCTAGCTTTGGACTCAATTAATGTCCAATGGATCTCTTTGAATGTCATATCTGATATATTATCCAGCCATGTTGTAATTGTGCTTTTCAATGAGTTATCACAAAAAAAAAAATTATAAAAAAATAAAAAATAGTTCAGTTTTTGAATTTAAAGTTATCCTAGTTCCCAGTTCTTTTCAGTTATAACACTTTTCATCAGAAATTTCCAGTTTGCAATAGTTTTCAGAAAATCTCAATTTGATCACATTTAAAAGTTTGCAATTGTTGCAATAGTTTAGCTTTCAAAACCTTTCAAATGTTCCAGTTGTCACTAGTTGCAGTAGCCTTTGTTTAATTAAGTTTGTGTCCAATTTTTCTGTCCTAGATCTCTCAAGACTACATAGCGACACTGTGACAGCAGTGACCAGTATAGGATAACAACAAGCTGAAGGATTTGAAAAGCCATCGACTATATGGCTAGCTCATATGTCATCTTTTTTCTCTTTCCCTTGCATTGTTGTGTTTATTGTTGTGTTTGCAACTTTGCATGCTAAAAGTAAACAGCCAGTTCATTGTTTGTTACTTGCCTTTTTCTTTTTCCTTTGCATTGCTATGTTTACATGCTTAAAAGAAAGGTAACAACTTTCCTCTAGAGTGTTGTGTAGACTTCAGTCTTGTCACTTTAATCTGCATTAGAACTAGTTCATATAAATAGTGCAAACTCCTTCAAAATGACAACCATTGTAGTTGAGATTTGTGTAGGAGTATGAGTCTGATCTAATTAACTATATAAAGATACCTTTATTTTGGAAAATCTTGGCTTGGGGAATTGAGGTCCCCTTACATTTTGTAAATCCAGATTTTATGTATTGAGGATGTGTGACTTCATTATATTCTCTGTTGGAGAGTGGATTCCAGGTTTTATCTACAACTTCTAAACTGGGGCAAAGTTAAGGCTGTAAATGAGGCCATAAACAGAACTATATATCCAAATTTGGGCAGTTTATCAGAAAGATATTTATTGTATGAAGATTATTGCCATAAGACTAATGATTAAGTGCCTGATTTGTACGCTTAGATCGAGAGAACTTTTGTTTGAACTAAAAACATTTTCTATGTTTACCTAACTTTTTTAAGGATAGTCACAGTGAGCCTGCTGCTTTAACATCTTGGCAGGAACTGTATATTGACTATGATCTAAATTCTAATTATATGATTAATAGTGTGTATCAAAGTTATGCAATTAAATTACATTACGCATGTTACAAAGCATTTGTATAAGTCTGTTAAAATCAAAGTAGGTAAAGAAACTCTCCATTGGAAAAAAAACACCATGATTTTTTCTTGTTTTATTCAGTGAGACGTACTAAAATAATCTTTTTTGGAGAGTGGATCTTAAATTTGTTTTTTATTAAAAAAATGCACTTAATTATTATGTATTATTAGGAAAACCCCTATGTATTAATTAGTTGTAATTTTGCAGCACAGGTGATGGATTCGAATGGTAGAAAAAGAGTCAGAGTATTGTTAGATTGTCTTTCAGTGATACACCAAATAGCATTGCAAGTTTGGTGTGATGTTCAAGATTCAACTAACATAATAAAGAGACATAAGAAAGAATCATCTCTAACTTCTCATTATTCAGATGATGAAGTAGAAGATGAAATAGATTTGGAGCTTCCTGCAATATGTGATGAGCAACAAAATATACTTGTTAATTCAGATTTTTCTACTTATCAATGGGAAGGGAAGGTTAATGGTGAATGGTATATCAAGCCACGTTCCTTGCATTGGTGGAACCATTACATTTTTAAAGTTAAATGTGATGAGAAACGATTTCGTAGCATCTTTAGGTTACCGTATCAATTGTTTCAATTCCTATGTGAATCATTGTATGAAGATCTCAAGCAAGGTGATATACCTCTATCATTAGCAACATCTATCAAGAGTAGGGTGCTTCCATTTGAGAAACAAGTAGCTATTGCTATTCTAAGATTGTCATCTGGAATGTCTATGATTAACATAAGTGAACTTTTTGGGTGTGGAAAGTCAACAGCTGCAAGAGTTGTGAACAAGTTTATTAATGCTATGCATGTGAGATTTCGACACTAAATACAATGGCCAAGGGATCATTCAACACTTGAAGTTGTAAAGCATGGATTTCACCAAAAATAGGTCTTTCCAAATTGTTGTGGGGCTATAGATGTAACTCATGTTAATTTTGAGCTTCCAGCTAATGAATGTTCATCTGATTGGTACGATCGTGATCACAACTACAGTATGTCATTACAAGCCATTGTTGATAGTAATATGCGTTTCATGGATGTTTTTATAGGTTGGCCTAGATCTATCAATGATGCTAGGCTTCTAAGAAATTCTTCCTTCTACAGGTTATGCGAAGGTGGAGAGAGGTTAAATGGAATTCCAGTTTCTATTGGTTCATCAAATATGAGAGAGTACATTGTTGGTGATGGTGGATATCCATTGCTACCATGGTTAATCACACCTTTTAGTGGAGCTACAACAGATAATCAAAGGTCATTCAACTTTAAACTATCTTCAACTCGTATTGTTGTTGAACGTGCCTTTGGAAAGCTAAAGGGCATATGGCGAATTTTGAATTCAAAAATCTGCCATCCAAATTTGCAAATGTTGCCAAAAACAATTTTTGTGTGTTGTATTTTGCATAATATTATGTTGACATTGGAAGAAGAAGACAGTGAAGGTAGTTACCTTGATGAGCATGAGAATAATATACCAAACAATGAAGCAATCCCAGTGGATTGTACTGCAGGGTTAGCTCGAATGGCCTTAATGGAATTCGTTAATAGCAATGAAAATGTTGTGGTGTTAAAACATAATTTGATTTTATTGTTCAAACTATATCTAATTTTGTCAAGATCTGTCAATGTTATTAATTGAGAATAATCAAAGAAGTGAATTGGGAAGTTGGAACTTGAACACTCTTGACAAATCATGTGTGGAAGGACCCTGTAACTCATGCAGTATGTGGGAAATAAGTTGCCTATATTGAGACACTGAATAGAGCATTTTCAATCACATAGGACTCTGATTTAAATGATCTTTGCATAACCCTGTTTCTATATTTCCTTAATTGTTAGTTTGCAAAGTCTCCCCTTTTACATTGTTTTAGAAAGATTGCATTTCTTCAACTTTGACTCGTTATTCATTCTGTTCATATTTTTCCACAAGTTGGATGGTTTTCTTTCCATCCATTTTGCTCTTTATGTAGACTTGAGGAATGAGCACAGTTATCATACCATACCTGTGTAATAACTTAGTCTAAATGTAATAAGGCTACAATCGTCAGGTGCACTGCAAATGTAATTAGTAACTGAACTTGCACAAAGCCTCATCCTTAATGCTGAATGGTATCTGAAGTTAAAGTTTCATAGATGGCCCAGAATGTGATTGTAATTGGACAGACATTTTTTATTGTTTTTTGAGAGATTTTTGTCTAGTAGTTAGTGTGGATTGATGTCTGACAATTTTTTGTTTGTTTTTCCTTCATCCAAATGTTGATTGGGTTTTTGTTTGCCTCGCATGAATTCAGTTATTTTGTTTTCCCTTATGACCCAATGCATACTTGATCTTTCAGGCTGCTAGACAACAGATGGTTCATTCAATCATTTTCATCTTTTGTATAAAGCCTGAAGCATATGTTGTGCTTGGTTAATTCTTGAAATGTTGAATACGAACAAGTATAAGTGCTGCTCTGTACATACAAATTCATATAAACGACACTGGAGTTCAAACAATTCATCTTACTGTTTACACGCTTGAGCAAGTTTTACTCAAAGATTAAAACTTATTTCATTATAATTATAGAGTATATGTACATTCAGATATTTTCACACAGTCTCACAAAATATACCGCGCTGACAAAGAACCCACCACAGTTTAATCTAGGTTGATACTGAATTCTGAATTCGATCTCCTCCAGACTCTTCAAAGTTAATAACATCAGCACTCAAACATTTACCAAAACTAGTAAATAAGCTACGGGGAAATTATACCCTAAACCCTAATTGTCTTGGTAGTTCTTATACGGCTGTCATCCCCCAAAACCAGCGACAAGAGCAGCAGAAACAGAGCCCACAACTTCAATTCCCCCCGCGATGCTTGGCCCCGGATGCTTGACCTCCTCCAATAAGCAAAGAATATCGAATTCCCATTTGAAGCTTCTGCGCCATGGATCTTTCTTAATCAAACAGTACCACAACAGGGCTCTTCACCACATGCCCCTTGTTATCAATCCAACTCAGATATCCATACGCAACAGGTGTTCTTTTCCCCGCTTCCACTTTGAGCCCTTCGGGAGACTCGACCACGGCCATACGATTTCTGGGCATCTCCAGCGTTCTTGAAAATGGCAGCGAAACTTGGATAATTGAGCGCTTCCAGTGATGGCTTGAATTTGGAGGCTCCGATTAAAATCACTGTTTATGATATGACTTCCCTGTCCAAGGCACTATAAATCACTGCTTAAAAATAAGCAGAAAAAATGAAAATCCATGGGGCCAGTAGCTCCACAAATAGCTCCTAAAAAAGTTGAGCAGTGGCTGCTAGCAAAAATAAGCTAAGCAGCCGCATGGGGACATGCCCTAAGACAAGGAAAAAGCATTTCAAAGCTTAACTCAGCGTGCCAGGTAAATGAGGAAAGTGCTAATGAAAGAAAAACCCACGTGCTTTATCTAGCATCAATGCGCCTCCCTCGCACCTCAAAGCGCTCCAGATCAACAATAAATGTCCCAGTTCAGAGCCCACTCAGCACCTAGTCATTAGTCCACAGTCACACACGCCTTCATCAACTCGCTCCATGCCAATATCAAAAGGACGCCATGGGATGGTAATTCACCCGCGTCCCTTTACTCACAGTGGTGTCGTCTTGCATTGCCTCTTTCAAATCAGAAGGAACGGACGGATACAAAGAGACGCCTGCAGATAATTCCTCGTATCTGAAAACTGAAACTGCCTCCTCCTCTTTGGCTTGGTGTCTGGCGGCCATAACACGTTTAACTTCGAGCTCAATATTATTTTCGACATGGGGATTGGACGACAAGAGCCAGAAAAATCAAGTGAGAGCAGCAGACGTTGTGTCTCTGCCTGCCAAGATAAAACTGATGACAATATCTCTCATGAAGTCGCCATAAGCCAGCTGATAATTTTCCCGGCGGAGCGAGACATTTTATCCAGACGGCGTGAGACAAAACATCGGAACAAATTGTCTGCACGACGACAAAAACAGCGGCAAACGAAAAAAGGCACGGAAAGACGGCAAAAACAGTTTATTAAAATATTCAGCGCGCGACAACCAAGGCGAAGATCACGGAGGACGGAAAAGCAGCGGCCGGAAAACGGAAATAAACGGCGAAATAAGCACCCAAGCAGCGAGGACGACGATTTTCCGGGGAGCAGAAGCTCCCACTAAGAAGTTTATCGGCTAAATATATAACTAGCAGTTGCACGAAATTTATGCGCAACGGAATAGCTGATAGGGTGTATCAATTTGTAATCGTAAATTTGAAATAGAGACTTGGGAAATAAATTGTAGAAATATTGAGAAATACATTGACCAAAAATTGTTGGCATGGGAACTTCATTATGTTACTCCCTTCCTTTCAATCATTATAGCTAATTGGCCAAAGGTTGAATCCTCTGTCAAATGCATATCATGCTGGTTCAATTGATTTAGTTGAAGCAAATGTGTTATGCATATTTGTTGATCTAAATATACCTATATTTTTATTTCCAATGTCTTCCATATAATTTTAAATCTACAACATGCAACACTAATAATTGATGTGCATTTATAACTTCCCACATTTTACCTAAAACTAATAAATTGTAAGAGGCACAATGAAATAAAATACCACCTTTAGTGGACAAATTATAGCTTCAAACAAAAGAGTTGTTGATTAAACATGTGAATTTAAACTACAAAATAAGTATCATAAACTATCAACAAATTATAGTTGCAAACACAAGGAGATGTTGATTAAACATGTGAAATTAAACTACAAGATACGTATCCTAAACAATCTACAATTGTAAGAGTTCAACCAAGTCTCAACAAACCTCTTGCTTAACTAAAAAGGAGATCCTCCATAGTCCATTACATCCCTCCATCTATAAATTCTCAAACTGCCCTCTTAGATTTCTGTGGGACTTGTTTTATGAGAATTCACATGCAAAGTCATGAAATCAGGCCAAAGGCTAGTATCACACAAAGATAGTATTCAGTAAGTCATTTCTTACCCTTCTTCTTTACCAAGTTACTCTACCCACAATCATATTTGTGATAATTTGTATCCTCAAATTCTCCATGAATGCTCCACATGGTCACCATTTTCTAGTAAGAGGATAAATAAATAGAACACAACATTTTAAAATTTATAATTTAACATTATTCAGTAAAATTTAATTTGAAATAAAGAAACCTAAAATAGTAATAAATCTCACTGATTCCCTTTTAACATAGGATTTAAGTTAATATCCAAAATTTATCATTGCAGCAAACAGATTTTAGTTTTTGTGCAAATACCTTTCTTTTCTCCTCCATGGCTTTGGATCGATTCTTTGGAAGACGATTCTTCTTTGTTCTTCTTTGTTGTTCTTTGTTCGCGCACCCCTTAAGCTCACCTCAAATCTTGCAATTTGATATGCTAGCACTAATCTGCTAACACATACAAACCAATATCTATAAATAAATTAAAGACAACATTTTAAAATTTATAATTTAAATTCTATCTAATATTAAATTTTAATTTTAAGTTTTAACATTATTTAGTAAATTTTAATATGGAATTAAGAAAAACCTAAAATAGAAAAAAAAAACACTTAAATCTAGAATTGAAAACAGGTAAAGGCAGTGGTGAACGATCTTTTTATTAAAGTCAATGTTTGAAAATGGAATCCATTAGTGATTCAGTATATCATACAGTTAGGAGCTGAAAAAGGAAGTTCTTTTTTTTTTGGTATTCTTTTTATTTCTAGCCTGGTTTATTTCGATGAGCTTGAAGACCATAGAGAGTCAAGATAAGCTTATAATCTTATACTTTTGGTTGCTAGTTTTTGAGTTCAAAGAAGATGAAAACATTGTTGTTACTTGAACTGAGGAATCAAAACATCTGTGTAATGAATGCAAAGCACCTCATTGGTGAAATTATAAATAATCTAAATTTAGCTGGGAAAGTAGAAGTCAGAAACTAAAGATGCCCATAAGTGATGCCTCTGAAATTGTTAGACGCCCTGCTAGAAAAACGTGCAAAATGTGGGAACACAGACAAGGCATGGGAACTATTTAGCATAGTGCCTCAAAGAGGCATCCTCACCTATAGTGCCTTAAAGAGGCATCCTCACCTATAGTGCCTCAAAAAGTGGAAGCCATAGAAAGTGGCACCTTGACAGTACCACAAGAATGCATAAAAGAAAAAAATTGAAAAAAAATGCGTTCACATGGAATGCCATGACCGTAAGATCTTCCTCCCCAAAAACCTATTTCCATGCAAGAATATTCGGCATTCAAGCCCTCCTCCAAAGCTTTGCTTGGCACCTAAACAAAAGAGAAAGCAACGTCTAGGCACGTGGCTTGGTTGGCAAAGAGCCTCGAGGAGGTGTCAATTCAGGAGAAGCAAAGATTTTTGGGTTCAAAACATTGTTATCCTAAATTTTAATATTCCAAAATGGCCCTAAGGGATACATTTTTAAAGTTGTTGTCATCAGTAGTGATAGTGGGCATGGCCAGAGGTGTAACACTAGAGGCATTTCCAAAGATACTGAACACTTCTGGAGATAACGTCACTCTGCAATGGAAAGGCATTTATTCTCCTTTAGACTTAGACTGGGTCGGTATTTATTCCCCTCCTTATTATCATATCAAGCATTAAACATCTTTTGCAGGGTTGATCAACGGAGTTGGATTACAGACATTGATTCTCATGCATGAAGAAACTAGAATAATTTTTGTGCTAGAAAAACAACGAACTGATATAAATACCTATTTTTTTTCCTCCACGGCCTTAGATCGATTCTTGGGAAGGTGATTACTCTGTTTTCTATTGGCACTCCCCTTCAAATTTGCAATTTGATATGTCGTGAGTAAAATTTGCAATTTGATATGTCGTGAGTAATTTGCTTTCAACCAGTTTCGCTTATCTTTTCCTTTGGAAAAAAAAATCTATTCTTAATGAAATTGCAGCAAATAGATTATAGTAATTGCAGGCATATCTAATGAGGAGGACTACTTAGTAGCAGGTACACAGCAACAATCAAATTGAACAATAATGATATAAACCCTTAAGTCCGTATCAACTGTATTAGTTTGTTCTATTCATAATTCTTATACAGGCTTGTTTTTTCAGAAATTTCTATATACAACTTGTAGCCTAGTAAAAGTGTTGGGCGCCCACGCTTGACATTATAGATTTTCCATATGTTTCATGGAGCATGATAATTCCATACCAATTCATTTGTAAAATAAAAAACAAAAACATTAGTAATTCACTTGCATTGCTCAGATATACATTAGAAACAACTACACAATCAACCAGCCTAATATCTAATTAGTTCAATATGACCCACTTCAAATTCCTTGCAAGAGTTCAGCAACACAATCCTTACAGGTCTAAAGCACTGGTAAACTTTCATTAAATTTTGAACAGGTTGTCACTTTAAAAGCAAACCTCACCAAAAAAAACTCTGAGCTGGAGTTAAAGCCCCAGCCAATTGAGTTGTCTTAGCGGGTTCCTTAAACAAACTCACACATTGTGAGACAGACAAAGACCTTTCATGCCCCTTCACTTGGCAATGGCAAAAGCCTAGTGAATCCAGTAACAACACCACTCTCTGCAGGCTCAAATACACTCCTCCCTTCATCCACAGAAGAACCCTTGAACACATACTCAACACAGTCACCTGCTCCTGTGTTCCCTTTCTCTGCAACCCTGAACAGACCATCTGCAATTCCACCAAAAATTGTCTTCAGTAACCCTAACAATAAATAAATAAAGTTCTATTCCTTGCAATAGACTATCTGCAATTCAACCAAAAATTGTCTTCAGTAACCCTAACAAAAAATAAATAAAGTTCTTTTCCATGCAATAGACCATCTGCAATTCAACAAAAACTTGTCTTTAGTAACCCTAACAAAAAATAAATAAAATTCTATTCCATGCAATCGCTTAGTAGTTGTGTGTCAGTCTTAAATTGGCTTCAGTAACCCTAACAAATTGGCTAATTTCTTACCTACAAATCCCTCATCTTCCTCTGCCAAGCCATAAAGGTGGTTCAAAAACGAAGAATACATATCCGGATTTTCTGCCCTCCCCACAGTGTACAAATAACACTAACGAATCTTCCATGCATGGTTAGATTGGTTGAATCCCTGCAATTTGCTTGTGATGATGCTCTTAATGAAATCTTTTTTTGTGAGCTTTTCAAGCAGCAATGCTAGAGTTTGCAACATCAAAACCCCAGATAATACATAGATAGGGAAACCCCAAATTACACGATTTAAAAGATGAAGAAAACATAAGATTAGACAACAAGAAAAACAAAGAACTGATGCAAATACTTTTTTTCCCCTTCACGGCCTTGGATCGATTCTTGGGAAGGCGATTCTTCTGTTTTCTGTTCACGCTCCCCTTCAGCTCACCTCAAATGTCGCAATTTGATATGCTCATGAGTTATTTGCTTTCAACCCTTTTCGCTTCCCTCTTCCTTTGGAAAAAAAAAATACAGATTTTAGTTTTTCTGCTAGCTCAACTCAAATCTTGCAATAAAACAGAAAATAAAAAAACCACAGACGAATTCTTGTTTTGTTGAGCAGAATCGGAACCAGTACAACGTATAGAAAATCTTGAGAGAGGTGTTGCATGGCCAACACGTGCACTCCAGGTGTGGCCTAAACCATCGGCTATTATTAGTTTTTTTTCGACCTACATTTCCAGCGTCGACGTTTTGCAACCTACATTTCCGGCGTCTGACAATTCCAGCGTCCGATTTTTTCGGGAGCAAAGAGCTCCCACAAATAGCCTATCGGCTAATTATATTTATAGACGTCATTAAAATAATTAAATAATTAATTATATCTAAAACTCAAAACAAATATCTTAAATATATAATTATATTTACAAACATCATTAAAATAATTAAATAATTAATTATATCTAAAACTCAAAACAAATATCTTAAATTTAAGATATCAAATTAATTATACAATTTAACATATATTTTAACAAACTTACACAAATTATTATAAAAATGCTCTTCCTCTTTTAACCATCCCTCCAATTTTTAACTTCCAAATTAATTGTATCGCCTCTTATACAAAAAAAAAAAAAAAAAAACCAAGTGGAGTTGGATATTAAGCTAGGTATGCGATTTTTAGATGTTAGACGGTAACATGCTTAGAATTTGACGGTTACCCCCACCTGTCATATGATTTTTTTTTGACGGTTTACTCATTTAATTGCCTTCAATTGATATTTTAAGATTTCTTTTTTAAAGATTTTTTTGGGTGGGTACGGTTGGCTTTGCTTAGATGAGATTATAAGAATATGTGGATAGATTTATTTATAGTAAAATACTTGTTTCAAGTTATGGATGTCTTGATTCATATTGAATTTACAATAAAACACAAATTTAATTCTAATTTGAATTGAATCTACAACGAAAAAATTTATTCGTTAAAGAATATTGTTTTAAAATCAGAGAAAATTAAGAACATGGTTTAGTAATGTGAGAAATTGGAATATAAAGAGAGGATTCATTACATGTGGAGATTGTGATTTTATTTATTATTAATTAAAACAACTAAATCAAAACATCAACAATACATAAAATATGATTGAATTACTCACAAACTACAAGTTATAGTCTAGTCTCTTGATCTCTCTAATTCTGCAACTCCTCTTGATCTGTGGAATTAGCAACTTCTCTTGATCAATGAAAGTAGAATTATAAAACAATGAATAAAAACCATTACTTTTAAAGTTTACACATAAAACAAAAAATCTTAAGTCTATTAAAATAAAAGGAAGTTTCTAAATTGATATTAAAAAAATATTGAAGATAATCTTATTTTTAAGATTAAAAAACATTTTAAAAAACATTTATATTTCTATTTTTTTATAAATTAAAATACAAATTAAAGTATTATATTATATTTTCCTATAATAAAATTTTAGGATTTATTAAAATGCTTATATAAAAATATAGCTAGTCAAATTATCCTGTCTCATAAATTTTAAAATTGTAAAATATTGTTTAAAATTGAAAAAACGGTCACAGACTATCAAATTCCACCCTGAACGGGAAGAGTATGGATTAAGGTTAAAAAAAAAAAAGAGCGCGCGGGAGATGGGAAAAACCAACCAACGCGGCCATGCAAAGAAAAGGCTCGTTCCACTATAGCTAAGCCAAATAAAAGCTTGGCAGCTTTCATGCGAAAAACTCCAAGGGAAAAAAATCCCGTTAATAATGGAAATAGCTCCGTGGCTTTTACAATATAACCGTTTGAAAATATTAAATAGGTTGTTCTCTAAAGGAGTGGACTGTGACTTATTAAATGGAGTTGCAGATTGCAGGTTATTCATCTGCATTTCATAAATCAGTCAATTAAAAAAAGCCGAACAGCAGGATTCGGGGCTCGGTGAGGGAAGGAATTACAGATTGCAATCATTTTATCACCATCTGAACTAATTTACTCTGTAAGTTGAAGCCTCTGTATATCACTATATTTTGTTTGGAAGAAATTTCTGGCTATGTTATAAATCATATAAGTGGTTTAGTCCTTGTTGAAGCGGACGCATATTTGAGTCCCAGTAGGTTATGCTGAAATTTATGCATTGTTCATTGAACAGCTTGTTTTCAATTGGGTTTTAGTGCTGGAATTTTATTGTTTTAATAATAATTTGTGGGTGTAGTAGTATGCCAATGGATATTGATTAATTGACACGTGGGCATGTGATTTTTGGGCTCAAATATATTGGGTCGGTTGTGCTTTTTGTGTTGTGGAAGTTGGTCCACTATTACCAGGGTTAAGGGTTTTGTGGAGTTGGCATGGATTAGGAACAAATGTTTTGGTAGTAAATGTAATCCGTCATTGATTGTTCTCTTTTCCTTGGGTTTGGATTTCGGCTTTCCACATTTGTTTATTTTGGATTCTGTATCAATTGTTGAAGATGATGGTTATGGGTGTTCTTACATTCAGGGACAATCTGGTGTAAGCTGCAATCCCTTTTTTCTGGCTTGGTAAATATCTGGAGAAGGTTATGGGCCGCCTGTAGTGCTGTCTCAGGTAAGCTTTGACTGGATTCTTAGAACAAGTAAACACAGGTCAGGCTTGAATGTAGTACATTCAAATTTCATACAACTTCTCTTCATGTCTGCTAGAGTTACGGGTCACCTTGTTGCAGAGCGGGATATTGAATTTGGGTCGTGCTTTAAGGAATGCCTTTATGAGTTGATTTTCAATGCATTGTCGTTCGTTTAAAATTCCTTTTCATGAGTTGTGGTCTTTTTTCTGCCTATATATGAAGTGCTTGAGTTGAATTACATGAATTTAAAGAGAGAAGTTGTATTCGTGTAATTCATTTGAAGGATTAATACAAGCTTTGGATCTCTTTAGGTGTGGAGTTCTTTCTGAAAGCGTTTTTCCACATATATATTGCCTTATGCTTTGCATCTCTTTTGTGATCTTTTCATTTTCCATCGTTTATGTATTTGGATACTTAAAGTTTTCAACCTACTTTCACTGTAAAGCTACACTATTTCTACAAGGATGAGGTCCTGGAGATTTGTATACTTTGGCATTCTGACACTATTTTTAGTCTGAAAGTGCATAATATATGAATGATATCTTTTAATGATCTAAAATTTTAATTGACATAGGCCTCTTACTTGTTCCTGCAAAAGGATTGGGTTTCAGTATGTCTTCTGGCACAATGAAACACAACTTACAGCTTTCGAATACAAGTCTGCTCCCTGCCATTCCTTTCAATCAGCAGAGAGTGAGCAGAACTGTGTCTGCAAGAAATATCACTCGGGCTTCTTCTATGCCTAGTCATAATAGTAGGGTGAGTAGGACCCTGTCTGCAAGAAACACCATTCGGGCTGCTTCTGTGCCTAGTCGTCATAGTAGGGTGAGTAGGACTGTGTCTGCAAGAAACACTATTCAGGCTTCTTCTGTGCTTAGTCATAATAGTGATGCTTTGGGCTGCTGGAACAATGAGTTCGGACTTCTTAAATCTGACTCCAAAAAGTTTATATATATTGGAAAAATTTTAGGCATTGGCCTTGCTACAGGCATCTTTCTTCAGCTGGCGAGTCCTCCTGGAGGCGGAATTGGAGGAGTATGGATGGGTGGTTGGGGAGGAGGTGATGGGGGCGGCAATTTCTGGAAAAAAATTGGTGCAGCATTAGCTGATGATAAGAGAGAGGATGGTTTTGAGTATTTTGATAAACATGGTATGTCAGTAGGCCTTGGGATCCCACTGATTAGGTTATTTTAATATTTTCACGTAAAAAATACGAGATCTGAGTATGGAGATCTAAGATAAAAGAGAATTCAGGATTACACATTTGAACTCTAGCGATTGTTTTTATGAGGTGGAGTCTATAAAAAAGAAGATTTGTAGAAAGAACATAACAATCTTAAGAACACTGGTCTGTTTGCAACATTGGAAATGGAAACTATCACTCAACCAGATGGAACCCTCAAGTTGAAGGTTAATTTTACTGAGAGTTCCTGGAGAGGTGCAGACAAGTTGTATGTTGTCAATGTAGGTTTTCTTAAGGGCAATGTCGGAGAGTTTGACCCAAATTGGGATGATGAGGAAAAAAATAAGTACACTAAGGAACTGAATCCTTCTTCCATCGTCTGCAATGCATGCTTAGCAAAAGCTCTAGGTTATCTCCAAGGCTGCTTCAAGAGGTCAGAGATGGGGTTCAAAGGTGGTATCATGATAATGGATATGTTTGTGCCCAAGTGGTGAATTTTGGGCACTTGGACACAAAAGAGAGAATTTGTGATGTGAATGAAGGTGACATCACCAAATTGGATATCCGATTTCAAGACAAAACGGGGAATCTTTGTGAAGGGAATACTGCAACGGACCTCATTATAAGAGAGCTGCCAGATGAGGTACTTCTCCTGGTGAACTTACTCTTTTGTTATCTTTCTTTCCTTCTTGATAGAGAATAGAAGACTGCAATGAACTGTGAGTTCTTAATATGTCTTCTTATGAATTTTCTCTTGTAAACATTTATAAAAAGAAAAGAGGTTATATTGATGTTCACGAATGACAATAATATGTGAGTGAGACTCAAAATACATAGCCAAGTCATAATACAGTACATCAAGTGCTAGGATTAGTTGTTGCTTGGCATCTCTATCTTATACTTCCAGTTCCTTCCTACTGATTAAAGCATATTTGCATATATGAAAACTTTGCACAATAGAACATTATCATTTATTCTTTCTTATTTCTCTTATTTTGTTCCTTCATAATGTTTAAGTTGATTTGCAAATATGTAATCTTTGCACAATAGAATCTTAATTCGTTTTTTCTTCTCATTTCTTTTATTTCTCCTAAAATTTGGTGTATTGTCATTTCATGCTATCTGCTAAGTATCCATCAACATTGTTGATTCCAAGTAAATTTTGTTTTTTCCCCTCAATTATATCTCTTTATGCATCTTTGTTATGCATTTTCCCATTATTGCTCATTGTTGCCCCAAATTTTAAAACCTGAAAATTTTCAAATTTTAGTGCATAAGAACTAATGCACAATCCTCTTAAGGGTATAATCATCGCCTTGTCCCAATCCGGTCATTTTCCGTCCCAAAAGTTTTAAAGTCTTAGGGATATTTTTATGAGTCTTTGTCGTCGGGCGCTTGTCAAGTTCACGAATCCTTTGTTTCCCCAACTTATGTTCTTAAGTTCAAGAAATGGCCGACTTCCCGACTTCTCCTTTATGTCGGGGAAGTTCAGAGTTTTTGAAAGTCACTCTAATAGTTCGAAGGATCGACTCCCCGACCTCACTTATTGTCAGGAGTTTTCAAATTTTGTGAACTCCACCTTAAGGTTCAAGGTTCAGAATCTGTCCCGACTCCCGACTAATCAGCATCTTCGCAGTGCCCGTAAATTTTGATATGAAGTTCGATGGTGGTGTTTCCCAGTTTTCAAGATATCGCCAGCTCATCTGATTACTCGTGTGGTATGTAATGAGAATGTCTTTTCAGATTTTATGAAATGTGAGCTCAATCTTAAGACTCATTTCTCAAGGTACAAAATCAATGATGCATTAATTGCCTCTTAATTGACAAGTATAACGGAGCTCACTAAGGTGGTAGCACGGCATTATCAAGTTTAAAAATCATCATTACCTGTTGGCATAATTAAGTAAACCTGACTGTAGAGAAAGGTGACGGTGCTCTCTGAGTTCAGTCTTTCTTATCGACCAAGTCATCTTTCAGAATGGGACTTCCTGTGAATAATGAAATTTGGGATGATGAGCCTATGCCTGTTCTACAACCTGATTTACATTGGCCCAAGGAGGAGCAGATTGATATGATCTCCCAGTTACGCACAATTGCTTGGAAGGAGAAAACTAGTTATGCTGAATACCGCAGGGCAATTTTCGTCCTGGAGGAAGAAGAAGAACGTGCTGAGTTGCGCCAACTTTTTATGGAAATACGCCTGGAATTAGGAGCTAGGGCAGTCTAATGCCACTTGTCTTGCATGCATGAAATTAGCGATGGTGTTGATGTGTTTTTCTTGCACATGCAAACTCAGAATAAAATACTAAGTATTCTATCCTCTCTTGAATAAAGTCTTTCGAATGCTAAACAATGTGATCGATCGAGACAACTTCAAGGTTCCTTATTTGTGTTTTCGCTATGGATAGACTTAGTAGTTGATGTGATTTGCTAGTAATCACAAAGGGATTTACGTTGAATATGCTCCTTACTCCACTCAAATGTGTTACTTCTTCCTTATGAAATGGAACTTCTTCCGACTGGGTACAAAAAGAAAATGCAAAAGACAAGAGTTAAGAAAGCTAATCTAAGGACAAGAGTTAAGAAAGCTAATCCTTACTCCACTCAAATGCAAAAGACAAACTCCTTGAACCAAGCCTCGCTTCGCCATGAGAGCAACAACTACACGAAGCTAGTGCAATCTTCGAAGGGAAATGAAGGATTTTCAAACTGCAAACATGCATCCAAATACCCACAGTTGGCGCAACTTGAATGAACATCCACAATCGAACTAAAACACATGAGGGTTCAGACTAACTTTGCACTATGAATTGCAAGCCACAAGTCACAAAAAGTATGAACATAAAGGAATTCATCAAATATCTCAACATAAATCCATCATATCAGTGAACTTCTAATCTAATTCTACTCTACTTGGAAACATCTCCCCATCACATCCAAGAAATTAGAAACCATGTTAACATTCCGCAACCACACAAAATCACCATGAAACAACCAACAATGAGCTTGTATTGATCTTGGAAGTATTTTTACAACAATTTCAATGTCTCTTCAATGACTTTAAGAAGTCTCCTCTACTCTACTCCTACCGAACTCTAATTCTAATGTATCCCCCCTTACAAATGAGAAGAATGAGCTTTATATAGAGCTCAAGAATTACAATGAATGGCCAGGATTGATTTGCAAATCAATGGCCCAAATTGAGACAAGGCAGTTTATTACAACAATTTGCTATTTTTAGACATGAAAGAGGGAACAAAGGCACGTTTCCCAATGTGATAAGTAACATGTCAAAATGTGATTGCCTGATGATGTGTACATGCCACCTTAGCATTGGGTGAACCAGTTTGATTTTCTCCCTATTCACATTGCTTGGAACAACTTCCCAAATTGTATCATCTTTCATGGAATAGTCTTTGAACTTGGATTTTCACCTCTGGAACTATGCATCTTTCGAACTTGCAAATTTGGGATTTTGGATTTCTTCTTGTTGTTGTCTTGACATTTTTTAGTTTGAATGTAATTCATGGATTTCTTGATAAACTTGCTCATTTCTCATCTCATGTAATGTTGTTCTTGCAGGATTCCTTCATTCAAGCTTGTTGATGGAAGTAGGAGATGTCCTTGTTCATGATTTCTTAGAGTAGATTGCATGATCTCTGGAATTTGTACATGGAATTGACTTCTGGATGATGACTCCTTCTCATGCATGACGAAGTGATGCTCTTCGGTAAAATTTTCCTTTGGAAGTTGGATGATGACGACCTTCTTCGGATGCATGATGAATGAGCTTGATGGCATCTTGATCCTCTGAATGCTCCTCTGGACGACTTCCTTGCTTCGCATACTTCACTCTTTCACTTGATCTCGCTTTCCTTTGACATTCATCGCCAACCTACGAGCAAAACACCTCAAGCCAATACATCAACATGATACATGATATAAAGAGCAAAATAGATAAAATTCATTCTCCTCGCCAATGTGGGACAAATAAAACAATTTCCCTATATTCATCAAACAATTTTCAATTTAAGCCAACTTATTCAATAATGCAAAGTGATTTTTCATGAAAACTTTCAAAAAGTGGAAATTGTTCTGGTCCATGGAATATGCGCCCTTCCTAAGGCGCAAAATGCTTGGTGTAGAGCATTTTCCCCTTTTGCAAATTTTACACTTAGAATCTTTTTTTATCTCTCCCAATTTCTTCTTAGTAAACATGAATTGTAATATTGGATCTCGTTTATGTTTGAACAAGTTTTAGTTTGGGCAAATTTTCTTCCTCCTTGCATGGGCGGAAAATCCTTGGCCCAGAGCATTATGTGCTCTCATCTTGATTATTACTTAATACACCTTGAACATGACTTAAACCCTCACTTCAAACTCTTCAAGGTTAACTTAGATTTGTGACATTTCACATTTGACAAGCTTAAACTCATGCACACCTTGGGCGCATTTTACATAGGGCAGAACAATTCCTTCATTCCCAACTCACCCTCTAGCTAGGGCGCAAAATGCTTGGGGCAGAGCATTTTGCCCACTTTGCATTCATCATACTTAATCAATTTTTAAAACCTTGTCCAATTCAATTTCTCTTCTCTTGGCGAATGATGTTGGAAATCCTCTTTCAAACTTGTGAAATTGAATCCTTTGACATACCTTGAACGCCTTCTCCTTAGGGCGCATAATGCATGAGGTAGAGCATTTTCCTCATTCCAAACTCACTCTCTAGCTAGGGCGGAAATTCCTTGAGGCAGAGCATTTTGCGCTTTGGAAGATTCCTTCAATTACTTCATTTCACATCTTCATCTTTTGATCTTCTTTCAACTTTCATTCATTGCTCATTCAAAGTTTACTAGATTTCAACTTTTCCTTGTGACCTTTTGAATGGCTTCTCTTTGTCTTTTGTCAAATTGATTAAGAGGAGAGAGTGGATTTTCCTTGTTGACAAGGATTTTCCACTTCTTGCAACTTCATTTAGGCAATTTTCAAGTTTCAATCATTGGATGAAGAATCCTAAGGGCGGGTTCTCCATGCTCATGAGGATTTTCCACTAAACTTGGGCGGATTTTCCTCATTAACAAGGAATTTCCGACTTTCTCCATATGAACCTTTCATTTTTATCTTTCAAACTTAGTGATTTCAATGGATTTTCCAGAGGTTTTCGTGAGGTTTCAAGCAAATTTGACAATTTTTAGCATGTCTCCATATGGGCGCATAATCCTTGTTAGTGAGGATTTTCCTCCATTTTGTCTTGAACTTGTCATCACTTGCAAGACTCCTCTAGATGGGTGCATAATGCATGAGTAAGGATTTTCCACCATTAACATGGGCGGATATTCCCCAAAGCTAGGGCAGATTTTCCATGTGTGAGTGGAATTTCCACCATTTGGAGCGCAAATTCCTCATAGACAAGGAATTTGCGACCTTCTTGTCATCAGCTTCCTATTTTCATTTCTTAAATTTTTACTTGTACCTTGGTGAATTCATCGAGTCTTTGGCATCGAATCTTCATAAAATTATCTCTTCTTGCAAGGGTTGTTGACTGGAGTCCACTAAGGAATGGCGCATTCTCCATGCTTATGAGGATTTTGCACTCTAGCTTGGGGCATCTTCACTTCATTTCTGATTTCTTAAACTTTTACTTGCCCAAATTCTTCATCTTTCCTTTAGATTTCCATTGAAATCATCTTTCAAGTTTGAGCGCATTCTCCTTGTTAGTGAGGATTTTCCACTCTCCATACTTAGGCATTTATTTGTGAACCTCCATCTAGGGCGCATTCTCCCTATTGGTGAGGATTTTCCATCTTTTCCTTGGAGCGCAAATTCCTTAGACTCATGGAATTTCCTCTTTGTTCAAACTTGCAAACTCTGCAAAGTTTTTTCCAAGTGCTTTACATGATTTTAGATGAGATCTTCACGAGATTCAAAATGACTTTCAAGGATCCAATTTTCAAGATTTGCAAGTCTTCAATGATGGGCGAGATTTCCTTAAATAGATGTACCTTTTCCCTAGGGCCGATTCTCCTCATTGATGAGAATTTTCCACTTTTCATACTTAGTCATTTACTCTCAAACTCAGCGGTTTCAATGAAGTTTCAAGCAAGGAGATGGAATTTCTCATTTTAAAAACACCTCAAACCTTCCCTAGGGCGGATTTTCCATGAAGCTAGGGATTTTGCGCCCTCCTTGGGCGGATTCTCCTCACTAGCATGGAATTTGCGCTCATGGTTGATGGGGATTTTTCAACTTTCTTTATTCCTTGGCGAGGATTTTCAAATGGATTTTCTTGAAATTGAACTAAGGAGCATGATCAAAAGGACTTCAATTAGGGCGCATTTTCCTCACTAGTGAGGATTTTCCGCTCATCCTGGGCACATTGTCCTCATAGGCATGGAATTTGCGCTCATGGTCCAAGACTTAAACCTTTTCGCCCGATTTTGAAGTGTCCTGGGTGGAAGTATATTTAAAAATATATTTAAGTATAGGAAATTTCCTATACTTTAAATATTTTGAAATATACTTCCAAGATGTTTGAGATAGGTCCTGGATCCATATGATTTAACATGCAGATTAAAGATTTTTGAGGATCCACTAGATTTCAGACTTAGTCAATTTCAGGATCTCAGAACATCAGGATTCCAGACTTAGTCAATTTCAGGGCTTCAAGACATGCATCAGGATGGGAAGACACGAACTCCTTAGCCAGAATATATCGAGACTTGGGCAAAACAACACTACCAAAACCTTACAAGCTCAGAGAAAAACTAAACCCCAAAGCAAAACAAAGCGAGAAAGCAGAAAAAAGAGGGGGTCCCCATTTGCAATGGGGCGGTGTGTGAAGATGTCACAACAGATGGTAACCGCAATTATGATATAATGTAACCGTTTCCGTTTTAAGGTCACTTTCTTGATAACGGTTACTCGAAAAAGACCGTTTCGAACAGTTATAATTTTGGGGGAGATTTTGAAAAACTATAAAGGGAAGGAATTTCGAAGGAAAGGGCATCTTTTTCCGGCTGTCTGTGAAGAGGGGAAGGGGAGCAAGCTTATTCTGTTTTATTTTCAATTATATCTTTCTTAACTCAGCTTATGTATAGAGGCATTGTAGAAACTTTGAGTTTTGGTTATATTGAAGAAATGAAGAATTACTTACAGAACTTTGTGTCTCCAAGTATCTTCTATGATTGCGGTTGTTCTTGTGTCAATTTGTAATCTGTCTTCAATATTGCTTCTTTTATGTTGGTATGTGTTAAGGAGGAATATAACTGTACCTTTTTATCAATATATCATTGTTCGTGGGTGTTGAGTAAATGGACTTTGTATCATTTATTTACATTCGTTTCTTTTAGAAATTAATCCTTCGCATTCACTTTCATGGTTATGGGTGGGTGTTAGTTTGCCTTTCCTACTTTCTGGTCAAAAGCATACCCTGTTTTCATTCCTTGGAAATCACTCGAAGGTAGCTGCACCTTGTAAAATAAGCAGAGAGCACTCGCATATACCATTGCAAGTGACTCAACTGTTAGTACTGTTTGTTCTTCCTCTCGGGCGTCTTGAGTCATTTTTTGCATTTATTTCTGAAGGACAAATCTGTTCACTAACACTCATGAAACTATTTAAATGCAAATAATTCTGTGTTTTAAATAAGTATTTGCTGCAGATAAAAAGTTAATAAATGAAACAGTGAATTACACATATGAATAGGACCTGAGGAAATCATGATAAGACCTGTAAGATAGGGTTGGACAAGATTAAAAGCATGCTACCAATCATGAGATGATGCGATATGATTTCTGCACTTTCATCTTTAAGAATTTGGATTTGATTTTGGGACGGTTGTAGACCTTTGTGATAGAGCCAACTTTTGAAGAAGCGTTACTTTGGATGTGTTGACTTTCAAAGATTTATAAAGTAATTTTTTTCTATCTCTATTAAAACTTTTACAGGATTAGACGAAAATCTTTGAAACAAAGAGCAAGTAAGACTGGTAAATGGGGGGATTATTGCCCTTGGCAGAACATTTTTTGAAGAATAACTTCAAAAGAAAATCTTTCTATGGTCTAGAAAATGGTACAGGATATCCATGATACTGTAAGGAACATGTAAAGATAAAAAATCGGTACAAGGTTCTACACCATTCAGAACACAGAAAAACAAGAATGACAAACCTTGGTGCAGGATTCAGAACATAGAAAATCAGAAAAGCAGAAGGTTAGGGTATCTGGAGAAGAAAAAATTAATATTTTTCTGTAAAAAAATGGTGCTCTAGATTGCATGAATATATAGATTTACAACAGCGTGGATGTGTGTTGGCTGCATAAGGCAAAGCGCCTGCAAGCTGCCCCTAGAATTGGGCATTCAAATTTACCTCAATTGATATGTAACTTAAATGCAATTAGTCAGGCTCCATTGAATGGAAATCCTCCTCCCTAATAAGTCTAACTTGCATGCGGGGGCAGTGAGGCTCTACTGAACTGAAATCCTCCTCAGCAAGTCTAACTGACATCCAATCAGTGGTGCTACAACAAGTTGGGCTATGTGTAAATGTAGTGTATTCACGACTTACCTACATGAGATGAGGAAGGTTCTCTGCAAAAGCTGACTCAGAGAATCACTTGCCTTGCATTGACAAAGTGCCTTTTTGGCTGCCAAGGCATGTATTGTTTTGCTTTTGAGCCCAAACATTGAGGAAAGTATCCTCAGGCAATAGTTATTGAAAGTTTAGAATGTCAGCTTTAATATGATTAATGGAGTTGTCCATATCGAAGTGTGATGACTTATATGTGAGCTGGCTGATGGTGAACATAGAGTGGATGCCAAGCTGAGTTGTAAATTTGAGGCGAAGACATTAGTTAATTGAAGAATAGCATCAGGCCCATATCTTGTAGTCTTCAACATGTGATTTTGTTTGCTGTGAAACATTTGCTAATCCAAGTGAAGCTAAAACTGATCACCAAGTTGGGAAGAACGAGGTAATGGAGTGCTTTGAGTTTGGACAAAGTCCATTGGAGTATATCCTAAACTTTGTTGAGAGGCTTGGCCAAATTTTGTAGAAAGGCAAAACCTTTGTCTTGATCCATGTGATGGTGGGACATATTTTGGAGCGAAAGAGCAATTGTAATTTCATGAGGCACCAAAGGTTGGAAGGCATAACTACCTACCAAAGGGAGAATTGCCTTGTGCAGGTATGGGTAGTCCTGTTCTATAGTTATGATGAATGATATGCAAGTGACTGTTGCATTGCTTAATCTATTGATCTTAGAAGACGTATAGAGCATGGGATTTAGGTAAGATTAACAACCTCAGTTTGGACATTGGTTTTCGGATGAAATGAAATGCAAAAGTTGAAGTTTCTTTTGTTCTATTCCTGGCTGAACAGGGGCAAGGGGAGGGTGCACTGTGTGTGCGTGTGTTTGCTCTTTTAAAATAGTGAGGCACCATCTCTGAATCCTATTCATCTTACCCAGGGAAATGCTACAGAAGATGCCATTTCCCCAGGAACATTCTTTATCTTTCATGCCTTTCATCAAATATGGTATATAAACAGAGGAGATGCAGAATACTGAATAATAGATAATGAACTGAAGCAGACACATTTTGTTTTAGGAATAGAGAAAGAGGCCTTTCAGTTAGCATTCTCCTGACTTCAGTTTTTTAAAATATTACCTATTGAAGAAACTTGGGCTTTGATTCCCATCTAAGGAGATGCAGGATTCCAATACCATATGCAGGAGGAAAAGGAAAACCAAAAACTCTGAAGTAACTGAAAACAAAAACAGAAATAAAAAGGTTGAGAGAAAAATTTGGACCATAAGTCAATAATTCAGAAAAGATTGAATAAAGAACATTAAAGTGTTTTATTCATCAAATGTAATGACAATCCACATACAATATGATTTATAGAATGTATGATGCCCAAAACAGATTACGAACTTTCAAAGTTAAGAGCACAGAAGCAAGTTTGAATGACTGAGTGACTAACAGAATAATGCCTCAAGATTGTCATGTTGTCTTTGAGACTTTGCAAAACAGACCATCTTACAACAAGGGTACTTCAAACATCGCATTCTACATATGAAATGCAGTACAGTATATTACCCAAGACATAAGAAGCATGCACCAATCACCCGAGAGTGCTGTTTTAGGACAGCTGAAAACTGATCTCCTTTCAGTACGAGGTACTTAATGCATGAGGTAGAACTTCAGATGGAAAAAACTTAGAATATCTTACCAATTTTTTTCCTCTTATTTGAAATGAACCTTCAAGTCCCTTTTATATTCTCTTCGAGCAGTTATAAGTTAGCTATAACCATTTAGAGCTAGAACTTCAGGTTGAAGTGAGGAACTTTGACTCACTTTATAAAATCTAAGTGACTATAAGACTTAAGTCACTTAAGTGCCTTTCTAAAGTTAAGTTTCTTGATAAATATTACAAACAAACTACTTAGGCTCATAACATAATAATATCACTTTAACAAAATCAACATGACTTGAAGTGATATAATAAAATTGGTTTAAAATAATAGAGTTGTAATGATGAAATTTGTATATCCATACCAATTCCCATTTAGTTTTGGGTCCATTTTGATGGAATGTCTTAACGCAATTACATATTGACAAACGATGCACTTTTGTGCAAAGTTGGCCTCATTCACACATACTTTCCACATATTTGACCTTATCCCATCCCTATTTGCAGTTACTCCTATACATTTGCCATTACCATTCATTATTGCACCTATCATTGAATGTACATTCATACATAACATTCCCCACGTCGAGATTTATGCCTTCCTATCTCAGGTGAATCCCGTGGTGCTTGGGTTTGACCCTGCGCCATGTGGAATTAACCCTTGAAATTAAAAGATTCATATTCAAATTGTGTCGACACCGCCTTCTCATTAGCTTATGAGCCGACTTGGTGCACATTTGGAGGATTTGTTGTTATGTCTTGGTACTTAAAGGCATTCGAGGTGCAATTAATTCACATGAGAGGAACATCTGAAAAGCCTAAGCATTAAAAGGAGAAACCATTTTAGGAAGCTTTTGATTTGGAGTACTAAAAGAACAAGAATCTGCATCAAAATCATCTAGGACACCTGCATGTGAGAGAGTAATGTCTTTGATATTCATCCACGACAGTAAAGCTGGTCTAATTAAGGGGGTTGACCTAGGAGAACACGACCCTTGTGATCCAGTGATCTCCCTAAGGTAGTTCTCAGTACCACCAGTCCTTACAGATCAGCAGACACCAGAATTCAAGACGGACACAGTTTCCAGTGGTCCATAGCCGGCCAGATTGATTTTGTAGGTTACAGCGTACAGGACAGTTCTGTGCATTAGGACAATTCCGTGGAGCATGAGATTGACGTCACGGAGGGCAGATTCAACCTTTAGGAAATTTTATGATTGTTTAGAACCCAAGACATTCCTCAGACTGTGCACATTGATTTTTGTACCATCAGCAACCAGATCCTGCATAGCATCAGATTATTCTTCATTGTTTTTCCAAGAGCTAAGTGCCTAATCCTTCTCATTTAATTTCTAAGCATTTATTACACACTTATCAATCCCAGCTGTATTAATTAGTTTATGTTAATTTGTACCTTATTTACGTACATTTATTTATTTAGTCTAGATTTAGGTAAAAGGGATTTTATTCTTTTACAAGAGTAACACGATCAACATGCTTGGTCCCATCCCTTGCTAAATTAACATTTTGCCTAGTTGTATTCGTAAAAAGGCCAGTACACCCCCTTGGATACTTTAGGTCTTTTAGTTAAATACCTAAGGCTAAAATATTGCCACATGTAAGACTTTAGCTTTTAATTTAAATACACGATGAATTGTCATCAAGTGGCTGCTTATGACTGGCATTGCCTCATCCATATCAAAATGTGCAAACACATTAACAAGCTTATCAAAATTCAAAATACAAGTAATCTTTGCCATTCACATTGCATCAAATTCCATTTCAGCTGAAAACAAATGCTTCAATTTTTATCCAAATGGAGATATCACTGCAAGTTGTTAATGTAGATATGCATCCATTTCACTAGAGAAATTTCATCATGGTTTCAATCCTCATTAATCTGGAATTCAAACTTAAAATAAATGATACAATTGCATATTATCTCATGTCTCGAAAACCATAATCATAGCCAAGATTTGCAGCAGTAAAATGTCAGACAATTTGATCTCATTTCACTATAAAAAAGTCTCACGAAAGTCACCAAATGTGCAAATCTCAATGAAACTTTTGTCACTGTATCAAACATCAACCCTGCATTTTGTTGTCGCCTATCCGTCGTCCCATTTTAAATAATTTTTGAAAAGAGAAATAATCCATCATTCTGATATTTTAAAGGTAAACATTGTTTTCATTGTTACCAGTTTTTGATTTGAATCTAAACAATCATAATACCCTAGTCATACGACCACAAAATAGACATTCATTTCAGAGCTCAAGGAAAACATAAAGAGCAATAAAGCATTGCCATTTTCTCATTTCTCTCTATATGAACTCATCTTTGCAATATGCAAAAAAATAAATGATTGAAAATTTTGAAACTATGCTTGAAGATTTGTCTATTAACCCAAATGCACAATGATAAAACTGTTCACAGAACCTTTCTAAAATGCCTAAACATCATTTAAAAAATTCTCAAATGTCATCTCCCCTAGAACTTCATTTTCACTTTAAAACAGGGAGATGAATAAACAATAAATTAAGCTGTAGTAAGAAACCCAGCAGACTCTTTTCCTATGATTTTAAAAAATTTAAACATGCACAGGGCCAAGATCAAAATCCAAGCATTTATCCCAAACAAATCCTACATTTCTTCGTCAAAATCCATATGAAAATTTAATGGAGAGAAATATTATTTCAATGCTACGATGCTAATATTTCAGCAATCAACTACATACTGTCCTTTCACAAAATCATCTAATCATTCTTTGCTAAATGAAAGCAGAAATATGATATGCACCTCTAAATCAAAACTTTCTGCACTTAGTTCTCTATAAACTGGATCAAATTAAGGTAAAAGAATTGCAATATGAAGAGAACCTCAACATCAAAGCCCCAGCCCACCATTTCACAAAAAAGTCCCTCTCCATCAAAACCAAATATGCTCATTTGAAGCTACAGTCATATGCTTGACTGAACAAATTTAAATTTCACTGAAAAAGACTCATAAGACAGCCCTAGAAGAGTGCTAAGATCAAGAGGGTAAGAAAGAAAGAAAACAAGAAAGAAAATATATTAGTATCCACAAATCACCCAAAAATAGGTCAACAGGACTGGAACATACAGCAGGTACAGTAACAGAGGACTAGGCAAAAAAAGAGGCCCTAGACAAAAAACAAACACAAACTTTGGCTAACCTAGAAAAAGGCAAAAACCCCAACCAAGTACAATAATAAAAAAGGGGGAAGTTCTCGTAAGGTAATAACACAAGAAGACCATCTAGGTAAGCAACCAAAGTACTTAAGTGTCATGTCTTGAGAATGTTGGAGGAGCCGATAAAAATGTCATTGATCATAGTAGGCGTACCAATGCCAGAGTTTGAAAATGCTCATTGAGGAGAGTCTAGACCTAATGGGGATATGTTGGACAATCCTAGGAAGTAGCGCATGGAGGTGAGAGAGAATCCTCGACGCTGAGATGAAATAGATCCACAAACCACTACAGTAAGAGCTAGGATGCTAGGAGTATCAACTGTAGTATGCAAATATGAAATGTCTAAAGAGTGCTTAACGCTTCCAACAACAGTGATAGGTTGAAAGAAAGAAGCAATCAATCTGGCAGATTTGGGATCACCATAGAGAGACCTATGCCTAAATTTGGGGATCTCATAAATAGGGTAGCAAAAAGAAAGTAGAAAGAAAGGCAACAAAATCTCACTATAGACAATAGTACCTCCCACGGATCTCGTAGTAGACCGGGCATTGCAAAATAAAATGCTCCTTAGTTTCCACTCCTCAAGAGAACAAAGGGCAACATAGTATATTTCACTCTGTAAAATATGGTGCCCTGTCTTAACACAAAATTGATGGGAACACATCTACAAACTGGCTAAGGGGAATCCCTCAACTTTGAGACCAATGATGTTGAAGATAGGGTGGCTAAACAATGGCCCCATTAGTAACCCAATAAGAAATGCTCAACATAAAAAACTAGTTTGGGGTTAAGAGAAGTTAGAGGGGAGGTCCAAGTGACCTGGATGTACCAACGATAAATTTCCTCTTTGATAGATCAATTACAGCACATAAAGAGTACATAGAGAGTACTTGAAGGGAGGGAGCTAGTCTAGAGAAATGCCAACAGATTGGAAGAACATGCAGACCTTGGATAACTAACAATGCCAACTGTTGGTGGGGGCCTAAAGAAGTAATCTTCTCCGAGGAATAGGGCACCAAGAAAGGATATCCTCCCATGAGATGAAGGTGAACTTCCCATGGATCTCAACTTGTGCATAAAACAAGTGGGCCTGAAGATAGTCTCAAGACAAAGGGGTTGGGTAGCAAATTCGACTTGTACAATACATTGAGGAACCATTTGTTTGCACTAGATAATATTTTGAAGCATAATTATTTGAACCCTCTCAACCCAAGTCCAATTACAAGAACCTAAGTGAGGGCCCCAAGCCTTAGAACCATATATTTCTTTTGACTTAACCATTGAGAGGTGTACCATAAAACATTGGCGCTCAAGAACATAAAGCGAGCTGTATCCCTTGCAAAGACGAGATTGAAAGGCAGATTGAAAAGAGAGGATTTGTAAACTGAACATTGAAATAAGCATAGTTAGGATGTTGTCAACCTCAAAGGAAAACACTTTTAAAAGCCTTCATGCCTTTTTCCTTGAAAGTTTTTTTAAAATTATGCTATTCTCAAAATAAATTAAGGTCTCAAAAATTTAAAACCCTCAAACATGCTTTTGCCCCAGATTATCAAGACATGCATCATATTTTATGTCTCCACACAAACCTAGGATAAAAGGTAAATATTTGCAAAATTGACATAAAGTTCAATTAGATGAATGGAATTTGCAAGGAACCTTTGGATAGATGAAGCGAGTAAGACAAAAGATCACATAACAATTCACCTTATAGTTTCAGATGGGGTTTGAAACTTGACAAGAAACATAAATTTCAACAATCACATCTCGATAACCCTAAGCACTGAATTAAAAAATTGTGATCAATACTGTGATGCAATCACAATCATCTTCTTCACATTGTTGATGGGAATGCCATCTTAAGATTGCATGAATAAAAGTACTTAAGAGGCAAATGCAAGGAAATGAAATAGAACGCTACAAGCAAAGTTAAGTGAGGAGGTGACCCTTAACAAATTGAAGATGCCAAAGTTAAAACCGCGAAGTCATATTTGGGGAGAGATTCGTGTTGTCAGTTATAGCCATCATATGAAAAGGAGGGGTACAAAATATTGCGTCAATAGGATTGAAAACATTGTGGATGATGTGCCTGAATGTGACAATGGCATTTATGAGGCCAAAAGAAGTGACCAACCACTCTTAGAGGTCAAACGTGGTTTTGAAACTTGTCTTTCTCACATCCAAAAGGCTCCAAGTGAGCTTGGTGATATCTAGAAATCAAGTTGGTCTTAATGAAGTACTTGGTTACTTATAGCTAGTCTAGACGATTGTTGATTTGGGAAGTGAATGATGATTATTGTCGATGGCCTAAATATATTTTTAGGATAAATGCACTGTGCAGGGTCACCAAGTATGGGAAGCTTCATAGATGTGGGACAAATTGTGAGTCAATCTGGCTCCTTATCTATTCTAGCTTAAGCCTAATTGAAAGGGAAAAGGTAAAGGGATGCAAAAATGAATAACTGAAAGACAGAATCACCCAAAATCCTTTTGTAACCTACCAAGGCTTTGCATTTCATGACATGATATCAAACACAAATGAAATAAACACCACATAAGTATATGCCAAACAAATTCTTCTACAACGAATAAGAACTTCTAGTGTAACCTCTTATATTGATGTGTCAGATAGTATTGAACAATAATAGACAAAGTAATATCAACCACTTTGGATGTAGTTACATAGAGGTTCCAACATAAGGCTTCATACAGAACAACAGAACAAAATAAAATGCTTCATACATAAGGCTCGAAAGCGCATCTATACAAAGTAGACTCTATACTCTAGAATGCCTTGTAGGCCTTCATTTATAGTAAAAACACCCTTCCCACAATAAAGATTTCCCCTCAAAACATTTGAATTTTGCATCTGGTAGAGGAAAGGTCTATTGAGAGCCAAGTGGTAAAAATGATGGATCAAAGCAAGGGAGTGAGCATAAATGCTCTTGTTGGTGTTTGGAGTACCTTTAGGATTAGCTTAAGGTACTTGACAATGAATTTCAACTCTTCACAACTGTACACGCCAATGTTGGGTAGGTAAGTGTCTTATCATGGACTGTGTAGGAGAAGGGACCACTAGCCTTGAATGTTGAAAGCTACTCAAATTATGTTCAAAATGCATTGGTGCCATTCAGTTGCCTTTGAGTTTCTCTAAGGAAGCCACATACTTCAAAATGGTTACCAGGCTTCATCACTATTGAGAATGATAAGGAATAGGTTGCATTCCTCATGGGTTGTCGAATAGGATATGATGTGGCAAGATTTGACAACTCGCATTGCTTTGAGAGAAAACTATTTTATGTTTTTCTTTAAACCCCCCCCCCCACAAACATGCCATGTGACACCTATTGAAGAACCCTGTAGACAAAAATACAAAAGAATATAAGATGGGCCTTGCTGCTAATAAAGAATGCGTAGAGAAAAATGAATGGGCCCACCATACTAACATGGACCATTGGTGGGGATTGACATTGAAAACATTTTCTATTGCCTCTTGGATCCTCACGCACCGTCGGATATGACCAATCTGGTGCAATTAAAGGATGCTTGTTGCTTGAACCTTTAAAATATATATTTGACTTGTGTGCACCTCGAAATTGCAAAATTTGCTTAGGCAAGGAGGATCCGCCATAGCTGTGAGTTATGTTGAACATTTTTTTGATTAACTTAGAAGAAATCTGCTGTATGTAGTGAAAATTTGCTATAGTTTTGGTGACATGTCAGGTGTTCTTTCATTGGAGAAAGAACAAAGGACCTAGGAAATTATATCCATTGGGCACAAAATCCTCGACAAAAATTCAAAATTTACAAAATTTGGAGATTACTTGTAGCTCATGGACCTTCGAGAGAGGCCTGGAGGTCTTCCCATTCTTTGTTTGAAGGGTAACTCAATCTTCCACAAGGCTTTAATGTGGTGCTCCATCTCAATTGTATCCTTATACGAAACTCCTTGCATTTGAGCCATGGTGGATTGTACAAGGGCTTCCAACTCTGCTAAGTACCGCTTGCACTTGTTCAACAAAGGGCAGCAAGGACGATTTACTAAACATTGGCTCATCCTAGATCTTCTCCTTCAAAAATTGTCATGTTGGTTCTCATCTAGTGACAAGGGCAATACTTGCCGCACTAGCTTATTGATGTGGGTCTACATACCCTTCATTGTTATCCTAAGACATCCAATTGCTCTTCACCTTTTGGGCATTGCTTGTTCTGCTCGTGATTTTTGGCTATGACAAGCCTGTAGGGAGGGCTATCATACAACTTCTTGACAGAGGACTGGGTGTTAGGAACATGGGAGAAAGGGTGGCCTCTACTTTGTCCACTTTTGTTTTTACCATAACGTTTAGAGTTTGCACCATCTCCATGAACTACAATGTTGGGACAAAGGATGTTGTTGCCTCAATTATTGCTTTCCAATATGATTTTGCATGACCAAAATCATTTGTTTTTAATTATCAATTGTGTTTTTTGAGTGTTTGCAGCTTATAATCTTGGTTTGAGACCTTTTGTTTTTAATCATCCAATTTCTACAGCCTGTACACTAGTGCTGCTCTTTTCTTGGAGCAACTCTCCCATTTAGGTCTTCCACTTCTTTTGACAGTGTGTCCTTGGTGGCTTTTTCAATAACCATATGGATTTTGAGTTGCACCAATTTTGTCCGTGCCTCTCCCAATTTGGCTTGACCCTCTTGTATTTGTTGTTTGGTTGCCTCTGCCTGTGAATCCTCGACTTCAATAGCTATTTTGGCAATTGTTGTAACTTGACCCACTAGTGCTTTGGCCTTCAACTTGGAGGCCTCCAAAATCTACTTGACTTGCTTAAGCTCTGCATCCTTTTATTCATTTTTCTCTCCATTGGAGCTCATTTGTTTGACACCTTCATGGAAAAATTCTGCCTTTATCTTCTGTGTGTGCATCCTTGATGCTGATGGCAATGTCGATTGCTTTTCTGCCAAGGGCGTGAAATGAGTGAAGTGCATCTCATCTTTGATAGGATCAGACTTGGTTTTCACCCACCTAGCTCCAGGGGCAGGGGCCTTGTTTTATTTTTCCTTTGCTTCTTTCCTTTGTACCCTCTGCCTATACATGTTGCATTTGTTGTTGGTATAGTGTGGAGTCTGTTAGCACTAACACTTTGGGGAAATTGCATAGCACCGGGGGAGAAAATGGGAATAGTTGGGGTCAATTACTGTGCAACATGGGGATTTTTGATGCCTTGGGAAATGGGGAATTGCACAGACCTAACAGGGGAAGATGGCAAAGAAGCACCCAAGGCCTAAGAAGCAAGAGGGCTTCCAATTGTTGGAGGGAAAGACACATGGACAGCTGAAAGATGATAACCTCCAGCAAGGGGAAATTGTGGCATGGGTATTTGGGTATTGCCTAGCTAGAGGAGGATAGTAGGAAGGGAAGTACTTAGGAGTAAATTGATATCGTGGAGGGGGTTGCATGGATTGTTGTTGAAGGGGAACTTGAGTGGTTCCTAGAATTGGGGCCTATTGTATGGAGAAGGAGGAGGGATGTTGAATATAGGACGAATGGGAGCAAGATTTGTAGTAGATGAGGAGAAGTAGGAGAGATAATTATAGTGGGGACCCGTTGAGGTTTGCATTTGCTTTGAGTGATTTTTTCACTGCTTGGCCAGTTGGACTTGTCTAGCTATTACTTGTGAAGTGACTGATCCTCTCATTCTTTATGTGGGGATTTTTGAGTGGATGCCTCCTCACGAAGACTTGGATTTGTTGTCTTTTTTGGAATACCTGTTGCACTGAGCCCTTACTACTCCTAGGTGTTGTAGGTGGTTAAGTAGATGGGGCGTAGACCTAAATCTGTTTTAGTACTGGCAGCATTTGTTGCTCTAATTGGAAATTTGGAGGGCCTGATTTTTTTTTATGTATTGAAAAAAATGTGATTACAATAGTAAGTGCAGTCAAAAGACTTCAAGGAACAGACTAATAAACACCTAATAACAAGAGACAACTTCAATACAAGAAAAAGCTTTTGCAAAGGCACCCAGACACAACAAGAAATAGAGCTGATTCAACAGCGAAAGATCAAACAATAGCTACAGAAAAAAGGCTGATAAAAACAACTACTGCAGAAATTGTAACAGCACCACACAGAACTGCGAACAATCCTTCCTTAGACCATTGAACAGTCAATTGAATCTGTCCCAGCCAAGGACACAACAAATGCCTTAACAAACTTCCCAATCAGCAAACCTATAGCCTTCAGAAATGAAGCAAACACCCTAAGTGCCCTCATCCCAAGGTTAGTCAGGTACTATTGAGCAAAAAGTTTTTTTTTTTTTTAGCCAAACCCTTGCAGATTACATGGTAAGAAACCGCTTGTATGTCCACCGGAAAGGCACCGAGCAGGCCACAAATAAACAACTCAGCAGCTAATGTAGACATTGCACACCGTCTAGGAACACACAATAGCGAAATAACATCTCCAAGACAGGGGAATACACTGAGCACTAGAAGAAGGCCTCCTTCCTCTGAGCATAGGAACCTGATGTTAAATCCCCAAAGCTGGATCATAACAAACAAAAGGCCTCCATAACAGAATGTCACCATTCGGCCCCCGTCAACTCCAAAAAGGATAGTGGGAAGGACAAGAACCCCATTTGCTTCACATATACTGAACAATCCTGTAGAAAGCAACAGCTCTCAAAACTGAAGCAGCATAAAACAAGAGCCTGTGAACCAGTCCAACTTCTTGGAGCTCCCCAAACGACCAAATATAATCCTGTCTGCAGCTTGATCTACCATATTTGAGGTCCCATCTTCATATTGTTTTATGTCCCCATGGAAATAGATGTTGAACAGAGACTGAACCAAACAACCGGACAGCAGCATGTCCAATGACTCATCTCGTATCACTTGTGCAGCAACAACGGAAACCAAGATGGCTAGGAAATTTCAAAGCCAAACAGCAGCAACGAGGACATCAAACATAGTATCTGTGCTATTCCAAACCACCATATACAAGGAAACCCAAATGCCCTGTCCAAGCTCGGAGATCAAAGGAAGAAATCAACTAATGTGACAGTAGACCTCTTCCACTCAGCTAAGAGAATGAGCCAAGACACCCCTGTTAGTGCAACCTGAACTCATCCTGCCTGAAACAATGAAAATGTAATTATGCCAAACAACTGTAACCTGTTGTTGCAACCATTTATTGATGAGGACAACAGTAAGAACAACTAAGTAACCATGCACCCAACAGCAGATAAAAGCTTATGAATGCTGGCTGTAAACCCAACCATAAAGGCAGCAGTAGAATAACTCCAGAAACTATTCTTCCTGATGCATAAAGACTGCACCATGGACAATAACCATTTGAAGAGATATAGAGGTTGCAAAACCTTCCACTAAACCTGTAACAGGCTGAGCATATAAACTGATACCGACATGCCTTGTCACATAGCAACTCTAAGGGTATCAAACTGCCACCCACTGAGGACTGCCTAGGAGCACAGGAGCACAGAGCAAGCACAGATCATAGAGATCAACATCAAGAGCCTGAAACTGGCCATCCACAACCAACAGTGATAAACAAGTAGCAACACAGGATCGCGAACAAAGACAAGAGCCAAGGAATTACAAAGGTAGCATAAACCTTATCAAGCTTTGGATCCAGGTTTCTTGTTTTCTGAAGATGCAGCAATTGGCGTTTGAGAAGACAAAATTGATCACCCATATTCACTTTTTTCTTCGAATCTCTTTGAAACTGCGCAAATAGAGAAATAATTTGTAAGAACACGTCAAGAGTAAATCCTTACCATATCTGCTTCCTGATGATAAATGGACTTAGAAAAGACTGCCATGCATCTAATTTTCCAAATATGAAATAGAATAACTTGTCTGACAATATTAGCAATAAGATTATTATGCAGGCCCACCCCCAATAGAGCTTCTTTCCAATTCAACCGATGTTCAAAAATTGCAAAACGATCTTTATAAATAGTCTGCTAAATCTTTTTAACAGTCAAACATTCCCAGAAAATATGTTTCATACTTTCATTTATATTGCAAAAAGGACATTTGGGTGGCTGGATCGAAATACATTTCAACCTGTCAGCAATAGGCAGTTTATAATGCAGGATTTTCCAAGTCAGAACCTGTGCATTCATATCAGTTTTAGAATTCCAAATTTGGGCAGACAATTTGTTCCAATATTTCTTAGTAAATCTGCAATTCACTTAGCATTCAAGTGTGGATTCAACAGTAAATGTGGAAGAAGCTGATTGTAAATTTTCTTTAAAGGGAATGCAAAATAGTGATGAGAGGCGAGCCATCGCCAGTCCCTAAGAAAGGTACAGGAAGTAGTGGTGCACATTTTCATAGACAACTCCAGAGGAATCAATGATTTGAACAAAATAAGAAAATGTTTCCTAATTATTATTTAGCCCAAACAAAGCTTTAACAGCTTGCCAAGGAGCCTAACTCAGCAAGTTAAAATCCCATTTATCACAACATTGTCGAATTCCTTTCTTAAACAAATAATATGCTTGTTTAGGAAAGCTAACATCAAGAGGTTGACCATGGTATTGAATCTGTTTATTCCACCATAAAGATGATGAACCAAAGCTAAATCCATGTTGAAGAGATGAACCTTTCCACTCAAGTAGATGGTAAACCTATTGCCAGGCCTTCCAAATAGATTGAAGAGGAGGTGAAGCTTTGATCTTGAAACACGGAGCCATGAGAATCTTATCCCACCAATTAACAAGCTACCTTTTTGCCTTTAACAGAGCAGAATTAATTTTATGACGAACCAACACTTTCCAAGGTTCATCTCCTTGTGTAGCCCTGATTATCCATTTGGCAGATAAGCAAATTCCTTGTGTCCCTCGGATCAATCAATCCAAGAACCTCCTTTATGTTTGGGTTGAATGCAATGCCTCCAAGAGGAGTATTTAAAACCCAACATTACCATCCCATTTTGACCACAAGAATTGGCGAATGATTCTGTTCAGATCTTCATAAACCTTTGTTGGAAGGCATCCAACAAGAAGAATAATAAGCATGGGTGGCTTATGAAAATTTTATTGACAACTTGGATTTTCCCTGCTAGAGATAAAAAATTTATTTCCCCAATTAATTTTTTTTGACTTGAGTCTATCTAAGAACCACCTCCACACATCCGTAAGAGAAACACCCAATCCAAAAGGAATCTCGAGGTATCTAGTGGTTTCTCCATGTT
Organism: Cunninghamia lanceolata; assembly: GCA_027924645.1. NCBI lineage: Eukaryota > Viridiplantae > Streptophyta > Pinopsida > Cupressales > Cupressaceae > Cunninghamia > Cunninghamia lanceolata. Next base: position 36,928,769 of record BSBN01000391.1, on the reverse strand, counting down.
TGATTTGTCTCCATTCTTTAGGATCCATTAAGGGACAGGACCTGATTGAGTCATTAAAAATTCAGTTTTGTTATGAGCAAGTTGAGAACCTGAAACAACACAATATATAGATCTAAGATTTCCATGGCATGGTTGATCTCCTCCTCAGAATTTTGCAAGAACAACATGTTGTCATCAGCAAAATGCGAATTAATGACCGTTGTATTTGGAGGGATTAAAACTCCTGAAATAAATTTCATCTGATGAGCTTTATGCAACAAATATCCCAACACATCTACTGCAAGAACATAAAGAAATGGTGATAGTGGGCATCCCTGTCGAATAGAACGTTGTAAAGGGAATGTGTCAGTCATAAATTGATTAATCAAAATTTGAGCATTAGCATCCTTAAACAACATCTGAACATGAGCTCAAATTTTGGGTCCAAAACCAAGCCATTGCAACATCTTAAGGATAAAGCTCCATCGGATTCTGTCGTAGGCCTTGTCAAAATCCAGCTTGATTAAAAGAGCATCTTGACTTGATTGTTGAGCCCATTCAACAGTTTCCTAGGCAAGAAAGAGATTGTCAAGAATGTATCGACCTCCCAGAAAACCTGTTTGTTTGTGTCTTACAATTTCTTGAACCACGGGTTTGATACATATAGCCAAAGCTTTAGCTATTATTTTATAAGAGGTATTGAGAAGGGTAATTGGTGTCTTCCCTTTTCCATTTAGGTAAGAGTTTAATAAGACCCCTATTTATGTTGGGGCCCAAAGAACCTTGCTCGAAGGCTTCTAGATAAAGTGAATAAAAATAATCCTTGATATGTGGCCACATAGCTTGATACAACTCCACTGGAAGCCCATTGATACGCGAGCTCTTAAGAGAAGCCATCGAGAACAAAGCATGTTCAAGTTCTTCCAGGGAAAGGAGCTGATCTAGGAAGTGACTATAATCAGGATCAATTCTATTAGGGATATATTCTTCAACCATATCCTCCAATATGGATTGAATATCACTCCATTGATTGTCTTTGAAAAGAGTCTCATAAAATTTGTGAAATATTAGACTTGTCTCAGTGGGATTGGTATGAAGATTATCAAACTCATCCCTTATAGCACAAATTCTTTCTTTTTTATGTTTGTAATTAAGAAAATTGAAGAAATATTTAGATCCTTTATTCCCTTCCTTTATCCAATGTAATCTGGGTCTAGTCTTGGCCCCTTGCCCTTTATAGTGATCAATTTGATGCAACTGTGCTTATGTAGCAGCAATAGAAGTGTGCAGATTAATATTATTAGGATCCATATTTAATTTTTTTCTAGCTTGCTCCAGCTTACCTTGGAGAGATTTTTCGCCGCGTTTGCGTTGCAAAGCCATTTTTCTCCAAAATTGTGAAGAAATATAGTACACTGTTCAATGGCAGCACACCACCATTCTATCTTTGATTCATTTGCTTGTGGTTTTGGGAAAGATGTCCACATTCCCACAAGGGCAGTCATACACTCCTTATTCTTAAGATGGGAAATATTAAGCTTAAAGGGAAGTGAGGAAGTAATATTGGATTTTGGATCAAAAGAAATAGTGTAGAAAATAGGGTAGTGATTTGACAAGGTAGTAGAATAATCCACTTGAATATAATTACCAGAAGAGGCATTGACCAATGACAGATTAGGCAAGAGATAAAATCTGTCTAACCTGCTAAGTTTTCTATCCTCGCCTGATCTGTAGTTCGACCAAGTAAACCAATTACTGGTATGACTATTAAATTTGTCATGAATTGGATCAGCCACACCTAAAATATTACGACAATACAATCAGCTATTAAATTCATCATTGCTAAGTTTAAAAGAACTAGGCCAACTTCGATCAGCATGATGTTCCTGTTGGCAAGAGACACTGTTCTGGTATTGACTTATATGTTGTCATTGATGGCAACAAGGCTCAGAGATCTTATCATCATGATAGGAAGAAATATCTCCAGAAGAACATGTTGGATTCCAGGTTCAGTTGACAGAAAATGGCTAAGTATGGAAAGTATTCTGAGTAGAGGATAGTAAGTTGGATAATATCCCTCCGCAGATGATGATCTGATAATGCGGTTCAGGTATGATGATCTTAGTTGTTTAATAGTGTTATGCTTCAATGATTAAGTCCTGACTTCCTCCGGAAGTCACCTTGAAGAAATGCCTAAGTTCGGGTAAGCAAAGGTATAGCAGGAACAGTGGACAAGTCTAGTGCAGTGGTCCGCATTCCTCCGCAGACAAGTATTTCGTTATGCGGTTTTGAGGTGTTGTAAACACTTATGTGAAGTGTCTTATTCCAGAGTTAGGAGATCTGAAGTCCACTGGAAAGATAGTTGCAAGCTGCTAAGTATCGGCATAGTGTTTGACAGAGACAGAGTCTGAGTTCTGATGGTCCGCATTTCTCTGCAAGATAATATCATGCCTTGCGGTTCTGAGGGTAAGATTGGGAATGTGTAAAGAGTCCTTGTTACGATTTTGGAAGTGTTTTGTTATCCGCAGTAGAAGTTGTAATTCAACAGATGAACTCATGAAGCATGCTCTTGAGGAATAGGTCGACTAGTGAGATAAATCATGATGCGGAGAAAGGATAGTGTGTGAAAGATCTGTTTAAGTATTTGAATGATTAGAGATGACATTTATGAACACGTTTGGGGAAAGTTTTGGGTCCGCGCGATACATAGTGCATTGGATTGAGCCAACAAGGTACATCTTTCTATGTACACGTTTCACTTCTTGGATGTCGACCTGATAGTGGATCAAATCATAATGCGGATATATAAAGGTGATGAATTTGAGTTGTGTTGGTGTGGAAAAAGTGTGGTGGGATGTGAGGATGCAAATAGAAGAGCAGCGTTAGAAGATCAGTAGTGATGAAGACTTGGGATTCAGAATTCAGTTGCTAAATGACTACACCTTGGCATAGTGGCAGATGCTTAAGTAGTATTTAGTTTTAATGTGCAATCTGATTGAAAGCAAGCTTTCGTCATCAAGGCAGTGAGCCTTCATCAGGGTTTAACAACCCTTATTGTAATCTTGTTAGGTTCAGGGTTGAGGCAGTGAGCCTGCTAGACCTAGTTGTACTTCATGGCAGTGAGCCAACATGTTCGAGGCCCGTGGAGTGACCAAGCCTGAACATTATTTTTGTAAAGATTACAATATATACGAGAGCTAATCCTCTCCGTGGTTTTTCCCTTCTTGGGTTTTCCACGTAAAAATCTTGGTGTTCATGTGTCATGTTTTCATGGTTGCTGTACATATGCATATTATGTTTTTGTATAATTAGATTTGGGAAACGGCTGAAAGTTGAAGTGCATGAAAAGATTTTTAGAACACTAATTCACCCCCCCCCCCCAGTGTTCCTAACAATCAACAATTCCACCATATTAAAATCACCCACAATGACATAGTCAGCAATAGGAGGAGGGCCTGATTTTGCCTCATGTTCATCACCAGATGATATAATTGTTGTTGCAACATAGATTGGAGATCACTTGGGGATGAAGGAAGAGGTAGGGCTATGATGAGCCTTATCATAAAGTTCCTCCCATTTTTCATCTAAGGCAATTTGACTTGGTTGCTCATCCATGTGCCCAAGTTCCTACCTACATTTCCACTAGGCATTGACTTGATGTTCTCTCCATCCTAACTTCTTCAAAAAAGTTTTGCAGTCATTCTTCAAGTTTGGACAATAATTAGCAAATTTCTTACAAAAGGTTTGGTTTGGCTGCAACAGAGTAGGGATTGCAACCCCAATCTCCCATGCATCAATGTATTTTTTAATTTCTTCTTTAGGCCTTCTTTTATCTTCTATCTATGATTGGGGCTCATGGGCAAATTTATTCGCCTTGCTACTCTTGATTTTCTTGAGCCTTCCCACAAACACACCTGTGGGATCATCATACCATTTGTTTTCAATTGGATCCAACTGTATGTTGGGTAGGTGAATATCTTATAATGGATTATGTAGGAGAAGGGGCCACTGGCCTTGAATGTTGTAGGGTACTTGGGGATGAGGTTTGAAACAAAAGGGGGCTTAAAATTGCTCAAAATGTATTGGAGCTATTGAATTGCTTTGAGGAAGCTGCAAACTTCAAAACAGTTGCTGAGCTTCATCGCTATTGACAATGATAAGGAACATAGGCTATTGGATAGAATATGATGTGACAAGATCTGATAGTTCATATTTCTCTGAGGGAAAATTGTATTGTCTTTTTATTTTAAGCCTCCAGAACACGCCACATGGCACCTGTCAAGGAACATTGCAGACAAAATACAAAAGAATACGATGGGCCTTGCTGCTAATAAAGAATACTTAGCATAGAGAAAAATGAATTTGGGCTTGCCATATTGATGTAGGCCAATGATGGGATCGACACTAAAAACCTTTCTAGCTGAATCTCGGATCCCCGAGCACTGTAAGATTATGATTGATCTAGCGCGATCAAATGGCGTGCATTGTTTGAGCCTTTAAAATACATATATTTATCCTATGCACACTTGGAAATTGCAAAATTTGCAAAAATGGGGGAGGATTCGTTTTAATTGTGATGAAGATTTTTTGATGTAGAGGAAATCTGCTGCCTGTAGTGAAAATTCACTATAATTATTTCTAGTGATTTTATTGAGGGCTCAATAATTTGTTAGTAAATATCACTCATTATGCTTCTTTCACAAGAGACCTGCAAAGAAAAACATTGGGAGGGAACCTTTTCCTCTTCTAATAGCTACTTGATTTAGCATTCTATCTCAACACTCACAAAGGATGTAGTGGGATAAGGAGGTTTATTGGGATAAGGAGGTTTATTGGGCATTCGAGAACTTGGTAGAAGCTCAATAGAATATTGAATGGGCATCAAAGGAGGAAGTTATTTTGACTCCTTGAAATCATCATAATACACATCAATAAGAGTTTTGAGAGCTTTATGGGGGTGGTTTGTTAATGTTTGCCTTAGCTTCCCAAATGATATGAAGACTAAAAAATTTATGACAATTGTGCTACTAGATAGCAAAGGACCAAAAGAACATGCAAATGTGTACACTTTACCATCCTTTTGTAGTCTGTGAAAGCTATAAAAAACTGGAATGCGAGCATGCACAAGTAAGGAGCTTCAGGTTTAAATTACAACAATCAAAAGGAGTGATGTGACAATCAATTGTGTTTTGGAATGGCTTAGTGGAAAATGTGACCTAAAATTTGTTAGACATGAGGGTTGATTGCTCCTCATTAACTCATCCCAAGTGGTATAAATGTGGTAAATGAAGATTATCCACTAGCTTTCAAGATATTCAATTTTCTCGGCTGCAATAGCTCCACCAATCTATCTTTGAATTGGTAGTTATGACTCAGGAGTTGAGAGAGAAGAGCTTTTGTATTTCTGGTTGAATGGTCTTTGGTCACAATAATGAGTTGAAAATTTGAAGTATATGGACTGGATGCCAGAATTTTAGGTTTTCCAAGCTTTTGGCTTTTTCTCAACCAGAAGTGTCTAATTTTTGGATGTGAGGGCACACTAATCCTTAGCAAAATGTATGGTGCACTTTTATAATCACAATACTTCTTCCCATTGGCAAGTGGAGTATCTGCCCTTGTTGGAGTCACTTTGAAGAACTCCCATTCTTTGATGATGATTAGGCATCGTTACAGGAGCTGGTGGGGGCAAAATTGCGTTCTTCTCAGATACAAAATATTGGTTGTCCTTAGAGGTTGCTTTTGCTTCTTAGCCTCCACTTTGAAAGTAAGCTGGAATTGGTCAAGGGTCAAAGGAATTGATGGAAAAGAGCTCTATTTTCTTTTCTAAAGATGAGACAATCAATAGTCACATGATATACTTGGTGCGAAGGACCTTATCAACATCTTGTACCTCAAATTTGATGGAAAGCCAATTGTATTGATCAATATATCATTGGCTTGGTGAAGATGAAGCCAATGTGCCAAGAACTTTGTTTTGTACAATAAAGGGTGAAAGAACTTCCATATATTCTATTTGAAAAGCACTCAAGTGGTAATGACTGGCTATTGTGTTGCAGCCAAAAGTTAAACCTAAGATTGCCATGAGATAAGTGTTTGATTATTCATATGAACATCCATGATCAAGTTGCATTATGGCTTTATGAAGGTTGTTATATCTAGAAGTATGCCCCCAAATTGTAAATATAAAAAATCTAACTTATCACCGTAAATTTGGTGTTGTTCATACAGGGAATGGATATCGTGGGCTTGAATGTGAAAATAGGTTGGGTGATGACTATTGGAAATTATGTGTGCAGATCAAAGATCTCAGATCTGTGCTTAGGTACATGAAATGTTTTATTTATACTCCAGTGTTGTAGCAACATTATTTAACCATTAATGTTAAGTAAGGTTTGTTCTCCTACTGTCTTTGTATTGTGATTTTGTTGGCTTCTTAGTTCTTCCTATTTTGTTGGAACCTGTGTGTTGGGCATTGCTATCATAAAGGGTTGTTGTCTTTGTCGTATAATTGGTAAAACAACTTATTATTTTTTAAAATTGTTGAGTACTATCATCTGGTTCAGTTTCAGATTGGTATGCTAGAGTTTCAAATCACAAGCCAGTATGATGAATGTGATTTTAAGCTACAAAAATTTTGGTTAGTGAATTTATAATAGTTTTAGACTGTAGTATGAATATTTAAACATTGCTCTTGCAATTTTAGAATATTATTTAATATCAAAGAGTAGCCTACATGTTCATTTGTGAAGATCCATTACTATATATGAATTTGTCTTTCCAGTGCTATATTTTGTGCAATCTACTTTAATATATATGTTGTCAAATGTAATGGACATTTTGTTAAACATTTGTTGAAATACACAAACAAATTAGCTTGGCACTTTATAGTGGTATTAGAGTGGGTTTTCTTGTCAACCTGTTGGGCATTTAATAGATTGATGTAAAAATACATTTCATATGCAACTTAGTGAAAGGGAAAATAGATACTATCAAAAGGAGTAGAAGGGCTCAGTTTCAATTTCTCAAAAATTTGGAAGTAAGGGTTCCAATCGCAGAGTGGGAAGAAGAAGAAGAAGAAATCATGGCTGATAGAGAAAGGGATAATAAGGAATCCTCATGATCTAACAATAATACAAAACAACAGTTAAATATGCTTATACAGGGATAGCAACAGTTGACTAATCTATCGACACAAATGTTACAGAATATGAACATGCCCACAATTGATCAGAATAACAATGGGGAAGCAAGTAACTCTGCAAACAACATAACTAACAACACTAGAACGATTATTGGATCAATAGCAAGACCATTGATGCCTACATTTTTACCAAAAAAGAAATGCCATAAGGTAATGGGGGACAAGAGAATGATGGTGAGAGTTACCTAGATTATTTGCATGAGTACTGATCATTAGGGGATGAATTTCATGTTGCTATGTCATTAACTAATTTTTGCTAACTATAGTTGAGGAATAAACCCAAGAAAGACAAGAGTACGCACAATCAGGACTTGCAACGAAGGTTGGGCAAGCTGTGCATACCTAATTTTGATGGCTCTAACAAATGCACAACGTGTTCATGGATATAGAAACTAGACACATACTTCTCATTGAACCCCATGTTTGAGAATGAAGCAATAAAATATGCCACTTCACCTGGAGGGGATGCTCATGAGTGATGGTACCATGGGATGGTGAATTAGGGGCATAGTCTCATAGATTCCTATGTAGATTTTTGCAAGAGATTAATTGACAGGTTTGATAAGAAGAATTTGAAACTACATTTTAGGGAGCTAGCACAGTTGAAGCAGTATGACTCAGTTGACATTTATGTGTTTGAATTTTAGAGGCTTTTCGTGATGGTTCCTGATGTATTAGATAGAAGACTTGTTCTTTTTATTGAGGGTTTGACTGAACCACTTAGAGATTGGGTGAAGACATTTGACCTACCTTCTTTACAAGATGCAGTAAATAGGGTAAGAAACATGGAGTTTTCCACACCCAAGAATAAATTCCAGCCTAAGTCATTCCACCAAAGAAAGACAAGAAACCTTTTAAGAAGGAATGACCTAAAAAGGAAAACATGGATGGGGAGACAAAGAATGAGTTGTGGAGGACAAAATTTTGTTTTTCATGCAAAGAGCCATGGGAACCAAGTCGCAAGTGTCTAGGAAGCGTCAAGGTTCATTACATTGAGGTTGTCTCCCATAATGAAGAGGAAAAGGAGGAAGTTGATTCAGGAAATGAACATGAAGAGGAAGATGGTGAACTAGGAGACCAGATGGTTGGAGGAGTTACAGGGGGCTTTTGCTACTTTATCAAGCACACCCAGGTTTAACCCATTTAGAGTTAAAGGAGTATTGCAGGGTTAGAGAGTGATGGTTTTGATTGTGTTGGTTTTTTCTTCTGAATCAGCATTAGGGTTTGCCACTTCTAATGCACAGGCAGATTCAGCCAACTAATACAGGAGGTTGCGTGAGCTGCCTCCCCTTCACTTCTGGTTCTGCCGCACCAAGGGGGGTATCCCTATAACTCAAGATGTAACCTTGACTAGCTCAATGACAGAAAGATTTAGCTTGACAGCAACAGGCAAAATACTCTCATGTGTGGACCAAGATCTACATGATAGATCACAAGTTTGGCAACATTCTTGGACATATATGTCTGGTTGGGTATGAGAGTATGCAGGGGGTTCCTAATCCTACTCCTACAACTAATAGGTGGAAGTGATGAGATGGGTGGACATAATGTCCTGGATGTAAGACAAGGGGTTTTGGCTCATAACTACTAACCCAGAAACAGATTGGTGCCTATCCATTGGGCAAGGAGTCAACTAGACGTATACAACAGATGGTTTGCAACTTTTACTCAAATTTCAGGGGGTTGGACTTGATGCTTGCCTTACAAACATCACCCAAGAATGGGTATCTAGCTGCCTCTACTTACAGATATCCCTGCTGACATGCAACCTTCTCCATGCGTTGACCTAAAACAGTTTAATCCACTCCTTGAATGGAAGTTGGAGATCAAACATGTGATACAGAACCCTGTACCCTAGAATCTATGAAACCCTTAGCAACCAGATTCAAAAGAAGGAGAATAACATGCAGCAAATGGAGACAAGTAGATAAACACATGCAATAAGCATTTTTCATATAACATTAACACTGAAACTGAAAAAATGTGCAAAATACATACATGCTGCAACACAAACTCTAAAATGGGATAGAACAACTAGGAACATGCCCTGTCTTTCGTTATTTACACAAAAATTGCCCCAGGCCTTCAACAACCTTGAAATGGGTCACATAGTCTGCTTAAATAGCAAGAAAATGTACCCAGCAAATTAATTACATGGCAAGACAAAAATCTGCCAGATACAATGCATGATCAGATTGGCACTTAAAACAGTAAATGCTGCAGAGGGACAAAGAGGAAGGAGCAGGTGAGATTGGGATCTGGGCCGCTGCTCAGGGACATCCCTCATCAATCGGGTGGTTGAGCCACCAACTCGACCCATGCCTCTGCAACAACTGCCATTAATGTTTCACCAACATGTAGCCCCTGGAATGTAGCAATGGTGCGCCTCTAGAGTTTCTCCCGCCTAAAAACGATTTCAAACACTCGGGAAAAACTCGCGTTGCAGGCTCAAAATGTGACCGTCGATCATCCTCCCGTCGCTGCGATCAACGGTGTCAAAATCTGTTGAAAAATCGCCCACTAACCAAAACGTGCCACGTAGGCACTTCAAGTTTCCATCGCTGGGCCAACGCTCCCTCCATTTTGCCTTTGAGAAAGGGACATATGGCGGCTTCCGCAGTGTCTCTGAAGCATAAAGACCCTTTCAAGAAACACCAACGGAAGTTGACATGTGTCACTTTCCGCACTACACTTGAGAAACACTTGAAACACTTGAGACTCTCGCGGAGATCGACACCTGGCAGGTTCCGCGGCCACTTGAAACTCAAAGAAACTTTATAGAAACTTCGGCGGAAGTAGCCACGCGTCGAGACCCGCGATACTCAACCAAACTGTGTCAAAAGTTTGAAGTGGCCCCCGCTCGTGACACTTGTCGCAATTCGCGGCTTTGAAACTTGAGGCACATTAAGAAACGGGGCCCACCACCTCCCGCGCCAAACCTTGAAGCAACAAGAAACAACGCGGAGGCTACCACTTGGCAACATCCGCAGTAGCAACTGCTTTTACTGGGACCCACCATCACTTTGCCACACTCAGAAACAAAAAGAAACTATCACGGAAGCCGACACTTGTCAGCTTCCGCAGCAACCTCAAGGGGTACGTGGCATCTTCCGCCCCTGCATAGAAACTTAAAGAAACTGCCCCCGCTCGCGACACGTGGCACGCTCCGACACATTTGAAACTTTAAAAAGGGGCTCTCGAAACTTCAAGCGGAGGTCGCCACTTGGCACCACCCGCAGCAACTTAGAAACTTTTAGAAACTTTCCTGAAACATAAGCGGAGGCCGACACGTGTCACCGTCCGCGCTACCCTTGAGAAACAATAAGGGTCTTTCGGAAACTTGGCAGAAACTGTGAAACTTTTAGGGTCTTTCGGGTGCCTCCACGTGGCACCTTCTGCGACACTCTGAAACATTTAGAAACTTACTGAAACTTCGGTGGAAGCTGACACGTGGCGCCATCTGCAGCGATTCTTGAAACTTTAAGGGGCCGCCTCCGCTGCAGACACGTGGCACGCTCCATGGGAAACAAAAACAAAGGCGCAAATTTAAACTGGGGCTCGATACTTGGCAGTCCCGCGGCTGTGGCATATTTTGACCCTTCTAGCCACACTTAGAAACATTCACAGACATTGAAAACTGTGACCTGAAGCAGTGGCCCGATATGCATTTGACCCATTTTTAACATTTTTTAGGGGCCGATGGAGATTCCTGACCCGCCACTGCATATTTTGACCCGCACCAATCTGATTTCTTGCATTTTCACATCTGCAGAGGCCAAAATATTAGAACTTTTTTGGATTTTTAGGGAAGAGGCCTCACTTGAAACCCCAAACATAAATTATTACTAATAGATTGATAGTGTGGCAACCCACAACTTCATTGATGATGGCCTAGTAGCCAAAAGGGGCCTTGAAGTGGAGGATTTTGAAGGATTTAATGTGATGGTTGCAGATGGGTTTACTATGCCATGCACCAAAAATATATCAAAGTTGAGCATCATGCTAGACAACCATAGGGTGACAAATGATTTCTATGTAGTGGGGAGCTCCTACTAGTTTATGAGCTTCATGACCTAGTGCTTTGGCTTAGAATTTACCATTTGTAGAAGTTTAAGATTACTCATGGCTTCCCATGCTCTTGGTAGCTCCAGCTCCACTCAGCTGGAAACCGACATCTTTAACTTCTCGATGGGAAGTTCTGGAGTGCAAACACCTATCTTCTCTTTCTCTAACACAAATGCAATCCTTGGACTACAATCTTTTAGAGAGCCTCTCGATATAGACACGTCTATGGCTCATGTTCCCCAAGCCCATATCCAAATGTTGGACAATCACTTGGTTGACTTTTAGGATTATTTGGGTACAGAGCACCTAGCTGAGGCTGTCCCTCTCGTAGAGAACCTCCGAAATTTTTTAACCAGCGATCTACATGGCTTGGATCTTCTACGTGGTCTAGCTCACATTGTGAATAGCAATGTCCCAATGCTAGCTAGTTGCACATAAATCATCAATGAGTTGCATTGAAACACAGAGAGCTCAACGATCGGTGCTTATGCCGACTTCTTCTACATCCACATTCACTTCTTTCCAAATTTCTACAAGCGCTACTCAATCAGTAAATGCCCATACAAATTCTATTGGAATTGGTGGGAACTCTATAAATCAATATGTATTTATTCCCCCTACATCTCCATTATCATTTGCTTTTCTTGGAGCTAACCTTAGAGTCTCCCAACAAACCAATAACTCTATTCCATGTGTTACCCAAGCTCAATCCACTCATACCACCGACCTTGTCATCACTCAATTGCTCCAAAATGTCAATTCCCTCCAACAACAATTAGCAAACATCTCTACATCCGAATCTCAACCAATAATCCATTCATATTATACTAGAAGTCCTTTGTCCTTAGCCATTCGCACTTCTCCCCTTCCCCAAAACTTTGAGGCTCGGCGCTTTGAGAAGTATATTGGTAAAGGAGATCCACAAAACCATGTATCGGCATTTACAACCTTATGTAGCGATTTTATCTTCCAGGATTATCTTTTAGCAAAACTTTTCCCACGGTCTCTCAAAGACACCGCATTGGACTAGTTCTTCTCTCTTCCTAATCACTCCATCAATTCTTTTCAACAACTCGCCAATCAATTTCTCCAACACTTCCAAGAAAACATTGGATCGCAGGTCACACTTACTAATCTTGTCCACTATAGGCAGGGAACACAAGAGAAAGTCACTGATTTCATCGGCCCCTATCAAGCCCTCTTTTCATAGATCCCTTATGCACTCTCGAATTCTGATGAGAAGTGTGTTTTCATTGGAAATCTACAGCCTCAAATAAGGGGTAATATTTTGCTAATGTGTTATCCTTCATTTACACATCTCTACACGACACTCTGTGACTACCAACAGTCGGTTAGTCAATATGAGGGATCTTCCTCACAGACTCCCGTTGGGCAATTCGATGCCCCTTCATCATTCCAAAATTATAAGAAATACAAAAATTACATTAAAATAAATTCTTTTAATAACGTTCAACAAGTAGCGACCACTACACCAACCCAAAGTGCTATGGCCCTCTCCTCACAAAATAAACCAAGGACTTGACAATTCACTCTGCTTTCCGAATCCCTCTATGTTATAATGCAACAACTTTTAAACAATAACCTCATCCAGTTGCCACCAATCTGTCCTATCGACACCACCAGACCCATGCCACCTTATGATCCTAAGGTGTTCTGTCAGTTCCTCAGAGTGCCTGGACATGACATCGAGCAATGCATGCATCTTAAACATAACATGCAAGACCTAATCGACCAAATTGTCATCCAAGTCTCTGGGGTGAACGATAGAGGAAACAAATCTGTTACTCCACCTAATCAAAACCTCTAAATTTACACACTTTTTGCCACATCACTCAACAAATCTAGTCGAACATCCTTCTGATTCTATGGTTAGTACGGTGTCTGCTGACAAGCCTACCACCTCCTTAGCCAGGATGATTGCCATTATGGATGATCGCCCTCACCCTAGTCGAGCGTGTTATGTTCCTGAACTACTCATCTCTTTTATACCCATTGATGCACCCATGCACGTCTACGATGGGCCTTTGTACATCACTATCGTAGTCAATGAAAAGCTCACCAAGGGCGTATTAATTGATCCTATGTGCATGGTGAATGTAATCACAGAAGAATTTCTATACGTAAATAAACTCTATTAGGACAAGTACAAGTAATCAGAAGTCCATATACGAGCGCATGATGGGTCCTCTCATTGCACCTTGGGTTCTCTTACCCTTCCTGTCCAAGTGGGACCAAAAGTCTTGGACGTTCTCTTCTCCATCATTCCTACATTTTTTTGAAGTATGCCTAAGCATTTAAACAATAAAGGAAACCTCGATTGTGATGAAATTTAGGCATATGGTCATATACACCTAGGAATTCGGCTAAGGCCTCATCTGTTGAGAAAGAGTCAAGAGAACGTGTGTTAGAATTGGAACTCATGTCAATCATCTCTGGATAAACTAGAGAAAGTGAAGAAGAAGTTGAAGATGTAGTTATCATATTAATATTTAGAGAAGGGCAACAATAGGTATGAGAGGGTTGAGAAGGATGGCATCCCAGACCTTTGAAGTAGTTATGTGGATTAGCTTCTAAAGGGACTTTGATGCCTTGCTCTTTTCGACCACATCCCTTACCTTTGTACCCGATTCAAGATAGAATATGAAAGCCACGACTATAACATGATTCCATTTCCGTGAAAGGCGACGGATCACCATTAGTAGCATAGTCAATGTTATACATCTAATCACAAGAATTTGTTGAAGCAGAAGTGGGAATAAAAGGCTTAGGTTTCTTAGAAAGAACAGGTTGCGAAGATGAAGTGGAAGCCACTTTTGGAATATCAGGTTTAGATTGCGGGAATTCATACTCTCCAACAAAGGAGGGTGTAAAATCCAACGAACCCCAATCGTCACCTAGATATGCATTTGAAGATGAATTACTTTCCTTATCGACACTGTTATCAATAGCAAAGGATTGTAAATCAACTTTGGTAGAAGATGGAATTAAATTTTGAAGTGTTTTAGAGACAGTAGATTGATGCCCAGAATCCACGTTTTTACAATACTCTGGATTCAGATTAGCCTTAACTATATATGTTTTGTTGTTGTGAACAAACTTTATTGAACCATGAAGGGTAGACGGAACTACGCACATAGTGTGAATCCGTGGTCTACCGAGAAGAATATTGTAAGAAAGAGTGTCGGACATGACATGTACTATGGTAAGCGAAACAATAGGGCCCAATGCAATTAGTAATGTGATCATGCCCAAAGTTTGTTTGTCAACATTGTCAAATCCACATATGGAGAGAGTATCCATTGAAATATACGACGTGTCAATATCGAGTTTGTGTAACAGATCTACCCCACAAACATTGAGACTTGATCCATTATCGATAAGGGTATGTTTAACTCAATTTTTAATGACGACAATGATTAAAGGAGGATCATATTGTTGTTGAACCTCTATGGAAGGTAACTCATGTTGTTGAAAAACAATATCCGAAGCAATCATATGCATACAATCCAACTAAGTTGCTACATCATTCGGCCTGACAGAAGGTGGGACCACAACCTTCTGTAAAGCTTCTTGGAGATCTCGTGGTATGCAGGCGATGTTTGAACTAATTCCCAGAGAGAGATCTTGACAGGAATAGCATGGAGCTGCTCTATTAGATCATACTCTCTTCCAATGTTCTAAGAAATATAAGGAGCTGAAGGAAGAAGAGGTGCGGAAACTGGAAGGGAAGTAGGAACATACACAGTTTGTTTATTTTGCTTATTGAGTCTAGCGTTATATGTGTGAGCGACTGCATGATAATGAGACGGCTGCGACACATTCGAAGTGATTGATTTCACATTATTGGTGAAGTAATTTGAAGGCTGAGCTGGGTTTTGAGCACCTCAAAGAGTGATTACCACTTTGGATGGTTGTGTTTCAGAATGGAGATGAACAACAATTTTTGGTTTCATAGGTTCTTGTTGGGAACTGGAAATGTAAATTGTGTTTATTAACTTTTTAAAGAAAGATGTTTGGGGAATTGAAGAGGAATATTTGCCAGAGATTCAAAGTCATCAAGGGCTTCATCTAGCATGTCGAAATCATCACTACTAAACAATTCATCATAAGCATTGAAGGTTTGGAGAAAGAGTTCTGACATATTTGAACACTTGCTTTTTTCCAAACTGAAAATGACAAGAAATTTATAGAATTTGCTAAAAGAAACACATTAGGTTCACGAAAATATTTAATAGAAAAATTGTTTCTAACTAATCTACTCATAATCATAACCATAGCAACAAAAAACTTTTGGGAAAAAAATGGCAAACCAAAAGTGTAAGATTTTTTCAAAATATCGTAAATCAATCGGCAAAAAATCAGATTTTAAAAAAATGTAAAAAAGCATAGAATAGAGAGAAAATGCTATTTTTTAAATTTAAAGGCATTTCAATAGCATAGAGATATGGAGAGCAAATAAAATTGAGAATGTAGCCCATCAATTGTGGAATATAAGGTTTTTATCATTTATGTTCATATCACTGATACATTGCATTGCATAATGCATACATCATAGTGCATAAAATAATAATTAGATGCTAATAGTTTTGAAAATTTCAATTATAGTCTTCTTTGTACAAAGTCAACCAACAAACTAACTGCAAAGTTCCAAAAAATTAGATGTAGCTAACGATTCTTCATGCTACGAAGAGAGCTACAGTAGAATGCTGCATGTCCTGATGATGAAGCTCTTGGGTCAAAGCCTCTCCTATATGATCACTATCAACGTTGGCATTTGCCAGGATATCAAAATCCTTAGGATCAACAAGGACACCATTGTTTGCAATCCACTCATTTCCTAGATCTAGCTCATCGA
The DNA here is from genome assembly GCA_027924645.1 of Cunninghamia lanceolata. Classification (NCBI taxonomy): domain Eukaryota; kingdom Viridiplantae; phylum Streptophyta; class Pinopsida; order Cupressales; family Cupressaceae; genus Cunninghamia; species Cunninghamia lanceolata. Next base: position 36,912,648 of record BSBN01000391.1, on the reverse strand, counting down.
GGTCAATTGGTTGGTCTTCCTCAACAATACCTATTTTCTTCCATATAAAAAGTTAGATTTGGCAAATTGAAAGTGAAAAAACAATGATTACCATATATAATACGATTTCAAGTATTTCAAAACTCTAACCTTGAGCTTTCTTTAGCTTAAGGTGAAGGTTGTGGTAAACAAACACTGAGTCATTCATCTATTGTTGTGTTAGACGGTTGTGTTTCTTGGAATGTATGTGTTCAAATACACTCCAAGTGCATTTGCAAGCAGATGAACTACATGGCTGACTCAAAATGCATCTCACCATCCATCGAAGATTTTTGGCTTCTTGTCCAAAAAACCCACCATTTTATTGAAAAATACAAATAATTTCAAGATAATATCATGTCAAATTTTCTAAAAACTTAACGCCTTTAATGTACATGTCTACAATAAAGAGATATTTTCCAAACTTTATAAAGTATACCTAGTTTGAAGGTCTTCCTACCTTGCATGACAACTTTACTCAAGAAAAAACCCCTTACCTCAGCTTATATATTGGTAGCTCTGCCATAACTACCTCCAACTTTTCTGTAGTAGGGAACATTTTTTCCATGCATGTGAATAGGCCTTGTGAGACCTCAGCAACATCATCTTTGAATGAGGGGCTATAGAAGAACATTGGATTTAGATAGTATCCATCATCATGGAGAGGGAAGTGCATTTGTTGCTCCCATCTCCTATCGATTATCTCCCATAATGGTTGTCTTCGTTATTTTCCATCCTACTCCTCATCACCTCCTTGGCCTTATCCATGGCCTCATAAAAATAAGCCATTTGGGGTTTCTCCTATTGATTATCTCCCATAATGGGGTTTCTCTCCATCCACTAGCCTCAAAACTTATACTAGAGGCTCTGAAAATTCTACAACTTCTTCAGTTACATCCCAAAAAAATGTAGAATAAATGTACTCTACCACTATGATGCCATTTGCTTGATTTGTTAATCTAGACTCCATCCACTTAGGTGAAATGAACATTCGTTTCAAATTCATTTTATTTTGGCAAAGAGTATGCAATGCAAGAAATTGTGTAGCAAACCTTGTCACCCCTGGTCGAACTAACTCCTTGCCCTCTGCGAAAGAGCGCATCATACACAACACCCTTGCGTGATTGTAGATGAACTTCGTAATTGTGCTAGCCTTTTGCAATAGCTCCCTAATCCATTCAAGTTTTCCAATGTCGTCCAATGTTAGATCAAGGCAGTGTGTCACACACGGGGTAAAAAACATAGAGGGATACTTGTCCATCAAGAGTGTCTCAATAACACAAGCAATGACATTGTCTGTAATAACTAAACCATATTTGGTGGCCCTACATCCGTGACCACCTCGTCAAACATCTCAAATAGATAGTGCATCTGTAGATATGATTCTATTTGAAGCATCTACGGATTTCAAAAAAATCGTGCCAATATCACAAGAGACAAGGAAGTTGATGAGGGTTCACTTCTTTCTATCTATCCACCCATCTGACATTATGGTGCACCTAGTCTTTGCCCACTCTATTCGATGTTCATTCATAACATCCGTAACATCCTATACTGCATCATTGAGCAAACCAACCCTCAATGTGTCATAAGATGGGGCTTTGAACCCAGGACCTGTAGCTGCAATAACATCCACCATACCTTGCCAGTATGGAGACATGGTAACATGGAACGACAAGCTAGAGTAGTACCAAAAATTTGCAATCGCTTTCTTTCCCTGCTCATGGACGTCGCTCCTCCATCTTGTACTCTCCAAAGTAGTCTGTGATCTCAGTGTAGTACGAGGTGCAAAGAATTAGTGTTTCCTCCACGTGTTTGGGCCACGTGTTGTAGACGTAGGTGTTGACTTAGACTCCTTGAAAATATGTCGTGCGCTTGCCTCATTGAAAGGATTGCTTATAGCACCTATAGAATTAGAAGCCGCTTCTTCCTCGGTTCTTGTCTTTTTGCCTTACCATCAACAATTGCCTCAAGAGCTTGTTTTGCTTGATATGTGACATTTGCAGGGCACTTCGTGCAAATAGTGGTCTCATGTCCTACCTCCTTTGCCAAATGTCATTTGAAGCGATATATGCCTCCATTGATAAAATTCAAACACCAGTTGCATTTGATCTTGGTTGTACCCTTGATTGATGTGTAATGTGTCCACGCAAAGTCTCTTGGACGTGTCATTATGATCAAATCTGCAAAAGCATTTGAATTCAGTCTTTCATGATACCATATTTGCAACAAATAATTTTCTCTAGGCAAATGATGTGCTAACTCTAGGTTTCTGTTGTGCTCAAACTTTGTTAATACTATGATTTTTAACGTTTCTTTTATAAACTCAAAACTTTATGCATGCTATGATATTTTTGTTTTGTTGATTGGTACACTCAACAATTAATTCTTAGTCAACAATATCATTAACTTTTTCTATAATGCCATAATCGATGTACAAACTGGGGACAATTTCCTCTAAGCAGGGAGAAAATGATGAGGGAATACCATGTTGCTAGAATGTTTACTAAAGTCCACATGCAAGTGGGCTGACAAAATAAGGTAAAAGTAAGACAGATGTATATAATCGATAGATAGCAAGATATAAAATAGTCAACACCTAGAACAATTGTATATGAAAGTTAGAAATAAAATCTAGAGCCATCAAAATTGCCAAAGGGAAGATTGTGAATGGAGATTTAGAAATAAATAAAAAGTAAGTAGACAACTTGTAACACTAATGACATTGTAAGATTTTTTTGCCTATATATACAATCTTCTCTTATGTAACAAAACACTTAGAAACATATTGAGCAATATAATCATATTTATTACATTTGATGCTATCTCTAACTCTCTATAGGCCCCTAGGTTACTGCATAGCAAACACAATGATGTTGGGATATAGTTAACTATGTGCGGAACTGTTTCTTTGAAATGATCAATAGGTACTTAATTTGTACATACTTCAAAGCTTCTATATTCTAGTATGCTATGACAACAATAAAAAGGTCCGAGAACAAATATCACCCATGTTTACATCTTGAAAATAGTATTAAGGTTTCCTAGATGTTTACATCTTGGTCTAGAGGCTAAAAGTATATAAAGCAAAATAAAAAATTCATCAACATGCACTAGCAATTTTAGAGTGTCACTTAACTCATGGGGGATTAATAAGCTTTCCTAGGTGGTACAACCTTCAATACGATGATCAAGCTATACCATAATACAACCACGGTGAGAAAAGCTGCTTGGGTATATTGCCCAAATACAACCTCACTAAAGAATATTGAATTACAAATATTTTGTAGGCACCAACCCATAGGAATTTCAACCCAAGTGGACATTGATCCCCTCTGTTGATTTGTAGGCACCAACCTACAGGAGACTCTAATCCCCTTATCAAAAATTGAGCACCAACCTAGTCACTGAGCACCAACTCAGATTATGAAGCACCAACTTCAAAAAGTTGAAAATAGGATCAAGTTCATTATGCACATATTCAATCACATGCACTTCTCAACTCTTTTGTTCTACAATTTAGAATAAAACAATATGCTCTTGCAAACATGGATACATACTGTACGAATCTCGAATTATCTTTTGCTTATTTCCTTCGCACACTCCACACAAAAATACTGCTCACTGCTTACTGCACATTACAACTCAGTTCCACACATTACAAAAACAAGACTGACGGTATATATATCTATCTCATCATAGTATTAACATCATCATGTCGGCTTAGAAACACTTCACGCATTTCTCCAAGACAACTCATGTCAGTCATCAATCCGTAATTCACCATAACATGTAATGTGTAGTCAGCTCAACTCCAAATAATATGCGTTGGCTACAAGGTGGCGCATAACTCTATGCCACATTAAATGTGTAGTCAACCTTGCATATACACTTTGATCCCAAATCAAATGTGGTAATGTAGGAATCAACATTTCTATGGGACCCAAATTTCTTCCACACAAACTTATTTCTTGGTGCACAATCTCAAAATGCCGATGCAAACTTTTGGACTTCTATACAACCGTGCTTCATGCAATCCTGTAACATAGTCTTCATTCTGATGCATTGCGGTAACTTAAATCTCTTAAATCTTGGATCCAACATAGTTTTTGACTTGCGTTGCTTATCCTTTAAACTGCAAGGCTAGAAACTTAATTGCTGTGGAATGTTGTAGTTTCCCATGACATCCCTGTTAATTTTCATGCAACCAGTCATAGTCTTTACTCTGACTCCTTTGGACATCTCTCAAATAATTAAAACCTCCTAACATTTGGATTAAAAATGTTTCCGGACTAGCTCTATCCATCCTCCCAACCGTGAGACCAAAAAGCTAACAACAGCAGAATGCAGTAGTTTCTAATGACACTCCTAATAACGAGTTTTACTGTCATGACTCAGACACTTCTAGATGTCTTTTGTGGTGATGAATAACTTTTGCAACAAAGATATAACATGTCTCCTTTTCTCTTTATAACCTCCAAACCACGAAACCAAACAATCATTTGCAGTAGAATGTCGTACCGAAAACAATGATAGTCTAATACCACTTCTTAGTAGCAAACCTCAAAACTCTAGCGCAACCATTTCCAGACTTCTACAAATATAGTAAACTTTTAGGAAAAACTAATTTCGGTAGTAATTCTCTCTCTGAAGTTTATGTATCAACCTATGACAATAATGATAACATTAACATCCTTTGACATTGATGAAAACAATCTTTGTCTACGCTCTTGACATCAACGACAACATTTCCAAAAATCTCATGCACTTGACATCAATGACAACATTTCCAACAAATATAGTTGTTCCTGTCAAAGTTGAATTTGTATGTGTATGACAATTGTTTTGTGAAACTCTATCCATTTTTCTCCTATTGACTACTAATGATTAATATCCTATCTAATGATTAATATCTAAATGATAAGAAAATATTATTTCATAATATGAATTGATTTGTTTGACTACTCTAAAGGCATGGTTAGAAATTTTGAATATAAAGGATATTCTGCATTAATAGTCTTGGTCAATTCATATAGTGAATTGAATGCATTTGGTGTGCCCAAACGTATAGTAGAATGCATTTGGGGTGCCCAAACGTTTTCTACTATGTAGTCAATCACATGCGCCGAGAATAAGAGAACACAAGTTGTCTATGAATGCAATAACATCCGCGAAAGGATATATTTTAATTTTTCAGAACATATCGAAACATAGACGTATCAATATTTACCAGTAGAAATCTGGAAAGGTTTTATTATTTAAAATTTGGACCACAAAACACTCCAATAATGATCGCTAACATTAAACAAATATGAAGATAAATACTTGCAAATGTCAACCTTGCCCTCCTGTTTTTGCCCTCGCATTTCTGCCATCGCTTTTTGCCCTTGTGTCTCTTCTAAACATCGTGAGAAAACAAAAAATCTGATAGTGTTGGCCCTCGTGGGTTTCCAAAATATGGAGATTGCATAGGTGAATTGCGTGGGCAAGTGATATGGACCAACGATAAATTTAATCATGATTTAAATGTGATTTAGTCGCGATTTAAACACAAATAACCCGTTGAAAAGCATTGACCACGATTTATTCCTGGAATTCAATTTAAACTGGGTAAAAAATAGGGATTTACCCCATTTTAGAAAAAATCGCAATTAATCACGATTTTTTCCAGTTTATTGCATCTATGATCAGAATAATTCTTTATTTAACATTAGGATACTAGCCAACAAAGATGTGTATCTCACCACTATCCAATCTGGAAGGGCAAGAATGTTTAGGCTAATCCCTTTGTTGCATTTGAAATAGAAAATAGGTAACTAAACTAACTAAAATGGGAAAATACAGAAATTGACAAAATATTTTACAAAAAGGAATATAGAAACAAAAAGGCAAAATAATAAGGGACCTCGCACCAGAGGATGAAGTCCACTGTCCAGGATGAAAACGTGCCAGGGGGACGTCTATGCGACGTGCTGCAGTTTGCACGACATAGATACTGTATGGATTTGTGTCCTTGATCTTCACGTTAGTCTCTTTGGTCATTCCTTGGGCCATTGGATTTCCTGATGAAACTTGCAAATACACAAATAGAGGAAAGGGTTGGGCTGTATAGGAGTTTGCCTTAGTCAAACCCCATTTTTGGTGTTTTCACCTCAATGACAGTCATAGATATTGATTTGATAAAACAATGTGTGCTCTTAATTCTAAGTGCGTCTAGAATCATAATAAGCAGTGACAAAATAATAATCCGATATTGATAAAATAAACCCTACTCAATGACTTAGAGTGATTTTATACAATGATCTCTATATGCAAGAGACAAATAGGAAATGTAAATCAACCTACGAAGATATGTGACATACCAAAATCGATTGTGATAATCGAGGTACACCAAAAATTAATTGAAACTTTATCACCTCATAGCGAGGAGGTGAAATCCACTCAGTAGACAACAGTTCCAATCGGAATCCTTTGGAATTCGCCACACTTCGATGAGAAGAGCATAGTAAAAGCTTGATAAAATGAATCACAATAATGCTTGTTCTTAATCTTCGGTAGGTCTTTGCTATGAAAGTAAATCGATCTCAATTTCAGCAGAGCTTTGCTACGAAAAAGAATCGATCCTTTGCAATGACAAATCTACTTTCTTAAATAGAGAGGGAAAATATGAAAAATCAAGGAAAGGAGTCATTTGGGTGTGGATAAGCATCAAGAAAAATCTCTGAGAATCACACAAGTAAAAAGACAACTTCTAAAATGATCGCAAGACTTACAAAGGCTTTCGGGACATCACACGTGGCGCAGACTTTCAAGCTAAGCGCTAGAGCCTTGGTAATTTAAATTCTTGAAAGGTCGAATCAACTTGGGATAGAGCTAGGATTTAGGCACTTTTATGGTTTTTGAACATGATAAAGCAAAAAGGGTCAAAGCAACGTAAAGGCACACCTAGTGGGTTGAGGGTAAGACCAAAGCTAGAAATGATCTTAAAACTTGCTAAAGGCATGGACACTAAAATGAGTACCAAACATAGCATGAAATTGTGAGTGCACACAATTTATGATGTTATATTTAGCCCCCACTTTAGTAGGCGTATGAGACTACGTGCATATGCATGCTAAAGTATATGAAAGAAAGTACTAAAAGTAAATATGGTTAAAAAGGATACCGGAAGGATACTGTAGAGGACGTAGAGTGTCTCCAAGTGAGAGAATGGAGCTCCTAGCTTAGGAACCTACAACACCACAATGATAGGGACCACATCTTGCAAAACCATTCATCAGAAAACAAAATCATCCTTCAGGGTGAAAAGGTGCATTAGTGAAGAAAAATTCTAAGGGGAATGAGATGAGAAAAAATGATCTAGAGCAAAAAATGAGGGAATGATGGAGAATTAACTCCAACTAAACTATATCTAATCAGAGCAATTTCCTGTCACACATTAGGATACTAGCCAACTAAGACATGTATCCCGCTGCTATTCAATCTAGAAAAGTGAGAATGTCCAAGCTAATATCCCTTTGTTGCAATTGGAAATGAAATGATTAATACTATTCATTAAACTAACAAAGACAAGTGAAAATAGGAAAATACATAGATTGATGAAATGATTTATAGAAATAAATATAGAAACCTCATTGTCTAGGACGATAACGCACCGCGTGGACGTCTGTACATTGTGCTATAGCATGTATGATGCAGAAAATTAGAAACCTGGAACTGTACGACTTTGCATAGATTTCAAGAGTTTCTTGTTGACAACAAATAGTATCATTATTACACAAAAATCTAGAGATGAGAGAAACAGATGAAAATGATACTATGAGAATGAAATAAGAGAGACAACGAGAAAGGGAAAAGGAAATGCAAACAATCGTGTGCTCAAAATCTTTCCTCACACATCTTGTAATCATACAAACAGAGAAGAAGGGTTGGGCTGTATAGGAGTTTGCCTTAGTTAAACCTCATTTTTAGTTTTTCCACCTCAATGACAACCAAAGAGATTGATTTATTGATAAATAGTGTGTGCTCTTAATTCTAAATGCATCTAGAATTGTAATGACCGGTGACAAAATAACAATGTGATATTGATAAAAAAAAAACCTACTCAATGACTTAGAGTAGATTTACAAAATGATTTATGAATATGAGCAAGTAAGGAAATGATATTTAACCCACAAAGATAAATGTTAATCTAAATGGATTGACAAAGGTAAGTAAGGAAGTTATGAGGATTTCGCTGGGAGACTATCTCATCGAAGAACAAAATGAAGCTTTGTTTGGTAGGATAGTGATCTCGAACAAGAACCTTTTGAAGAGTGCAAACAAACCAAAGTAAATCACATTAATTGAATACTCTCAATGATCTACAATAATAATGAGCATAGAATAGCAATAGCACAAGTAAAACAAGAGTGAGCAGTAATTTTGGTAGAGCTTTACTAGCATGTGTAATCGATCCTTTCAAATGGTAAATCAATAGGGTTTTATAGAAGAGGCAAGAGGGAAGAAATTTGGGAAAGGAGCCGTTTGGGCACAGATAGACATCAAGAAAAGCTTATAACACCACACAAGTAAAAGCACACCTAAAAATGGTTGAAGAACAGGAAGACACTTTTGGGACGTTAGCACGTCGTGCAGATGTTCATGCTTAATGCTTTTGTCCATGCAACTTCAGTTCTTAAAAAGTCCAGATGACTTGGGGCATTGCCAAGGTTACGGTACTTTTACAGTTTTTGGATAGGATAAGCAAAAAGGGTCAAAGAAACATCTTTGTGGGTTGAGGGTAAGGCTAAGGTTGGCAAGTGATCCTAAAAACACACTAGGAGAGTGGACACTAAAGTGAGTGCCAAATAAAGCATGAAATTGTGAGCAAGCATAATTTATGATGTTATATTTAGGCCCCACCTTAGCGAGTGTATGACACTACGTGCATATGCAAGCTAAAATAATAAATAAATAACATAAAACCAAACTTTTACCCAAGGATATTGTAGAGGATGTAGAATGTCGCTAAGTGAGAGATATGAAGCCCCCATCTTAGGATTTCTCTTTCCTTCCATCTAAATTTTCTTTGTACAAAAAACTTCGTTGAGTATGAAGCCCTTATTGCTGGTTTACGTGCCACATTGTCGCTTAATATTTGTGCTCTTCACATATTTGGTGATTCGTAGTTGATCATAAAGCAAGTTACTAGATCTTATCAACCAAAACAAGATAAGTTATCTCAGTATCGTGACTAATCTTTATCACTACTGGATTGTTTCTCTTATTTCACTATCAATACAATCCCAAGAAAGGACAATCGACATGTAGATGAAGTTGTGAGTGTTGCCTCCCTTATACCCCTTGAAGATTCTCTTATGGATTATCAATTCATCATTCACACTCTTTCTTCACCAGCTATAGCTGGCAACTCTTTCTGTTACAATTTAGAATGGTACTCCCATATATTCAATTATTTCCCGTCTATGCGCGGAGCTATAATTTGTACAACACAAAAAATCAGAATCGTGGACCTGTACGTCTTCACATGGATTTCAAGAGTTTCCTGTTGACAACAAATACAATAATTATCACACGAAAATCTATAGATGAGAGAAATAGATGAAAATGATACTATGAGAATGAAATAAGAGAAATGACAAGAAAGTGAAGGAAAAGGCAAACACTCGTGCGCTCAAAATCTTTCCTCGTGCAACTTGCAGCCATACAAATAGAGAAAAAGGGTTGGGTTGTATAAGAGTTTGCCTTAGTCAAACCTTGGTTTTGGTGTTTCCAACTCAACAACAACCAAATATATTGATATATTGGTAAACAATGTGTGCTCTTAATTCTAAAGTGCGTCTAGAATTGTAATGAGCAGTGACAAAATAATAATGCGATATTGATAAAATAAAAACCTACTCAATGACTTAGAGTAGGTTTACAAAATGATTTATGAATATGAATAAGTAATAAAATGATATTTAACCTACTAAGATAAATGTTAATCTAAATGGATTGACAAAGGTAAGGAAAGAAGTTACGAGGACCTCACTGGAAGACTATTGCATCGAAGAACAAAATGAAGCTTTTATTTGGAAGCATGGCAATCTTGAACGAGAACCTTTCGAAGAGTGCGAAGAAAACCAAAGTAAATCACATTAATTGAATACACTCAACGATATGCCATAAACAATGAGCATAGACTAACAAGAGCACAAGTAAAATAAGAGTGAGCAGTCATTTTGGCAGAGCTTCACTAGCGTGTGTAATTGATCTTTTCAAATGGAAAATTGATAGGGTTTGATAAAAGAGGCAAGAGACAAAAATCTAGGAAAGGAGCCATTTGGGTGCGGATAGACATCAAGAAAAGCTCAGAATGCCACACAAGTAAAAACACACCTTCTAAAAATGGTTGACGAACATGAAGATGCTTTCGGGATGTCAGCACACCGCATAAACGTTTGCGCCTAGCATTTTTGTCCATGCAACTTCAGTTCTTAGAAAGTCCAGATGACTTGGGTCATTGCCAAGGTTATAACATTTTTACAGTTTTTGGATAGGATAAGTAGAAAGGGTCAATACAACATTTAAAAAACATCTTTGTGGGTTGAGGGTAAGGCTAAGGCTTGCAAGTGATCCTAAAAACTCATTAGGAGTTTGGACACTAAAGTGAGTGCTAAATAAAGCATGAAATTGTGAGCGAACACAATTTCCGACGCTACATTTAGGTCCCACTTTAGTGGGCGTATGACATTACGTGCATATGCAAGCTAAAGTAATTAAAAAATAACAAATGTAGAGGATATTGTAGAGGATGCAAAATGTCACTAAGTGAGAGATATGAGTCCCCTAGCTTAGGATTATGCAAAATCACAATGTTAGGCCAAAAATCCACACATGAAACAAATGTCAGAGGCACACGTATATATAAAGTTGATGAAAAGGAGGATTAGATCAAATATGATTTGTCGAAACCCTTGCAGTTAGCAAATAATATAGTATAATACACATTAATCTAATGAATAAGTAAACATATACAAACATATAGAAGGGTAAGCTGAAGGGTATGGTTCTAGGGTTAGCACACTTCGAGAGCTAGGAACCATACTGAAAAACTTCTATAAGTCACTAGGGCTAGCAAATTCTGTTGTTTGCTAGGTGGCTTATGAGAAGTGTTGATAGGGTAGCAAATGAAGCATCACAGACTAGCATTGCTTTGCTAGGTGAGCTACATGTCAAACAATATCAGAGATTACATGGCTAACATGGCTAGGTAATTTTTATAAAGGTGGTCATTCTAAGCAAGTACTTAGGACCACGAATGCTACAAAAATCTTGTAGGAAGCATACCATCAATGTGGTGTGTGAACAAGTATGAAAGATAGAAAATATATAGACCCACCTTAAAATAATTTCTTACATCATAAAGGAGCGATAAATTTTAAGGTAAAAAAAGGGAAGAGGCATGTAAGCTTTTAGGAAGCATATGCGGAGAGGATATGTTCCAGAGAGCTACGTTGTGAATGGGTTGTCCCCAAGAAATGATAACCAAGGCGATGTTGTAGGCATGATACACGATGGCTTGTGTAAGCATTGCATGACATCGATCAATGCAACAAGGTGTCGCATAAAGGCAAGCGACATGACAATAAGACACAAAGGGATCTTACGTGATTCAGAGTCAGTATAAAATACAGGAGTGGAATAATTAGGGAAATAAAATTTTGAATCGTCATCATCCCCTAGGAACGTAGAACTACAGATACAAAGGAAGGAGGTCACATGATAATAAATAATTTTGGGTCAACATGGAAGGATGCTAAATCATCTGACACTTTGCATTGTCCCCAGAATGTGGAAAGTTCAAGTACGACATATAGAAGAATGTAGAAACATATAGAGGAATGTTGCAACATTTTTCGTTCCCCCTGTATCCTTGTGCCTACAAGGACATCAAGGGTCCTTCAGGGAGAGCTAACAAACACACACGTCATGTAACAAGTATGGGTATTACAAAACATACACACATTACGAACAATAACAAATGAAATGAAGGTACTGTGCTCAAGGATCAGGCTTTAGTAGGTCGTTCGCTTCCCAATCTTGTTCATCATATAGGTATTGAGCATGGTTTGTCACGCGGAGGATCAACAGCCAAGGGAGGATCTTGGCGCAACTCACCAAAGACGAGGTCTATCGATCTTGTGAAGATTGAGGACATATCATATCTCTTCCAAGGACTCAAATACATCTTTTAGGGAAGAGTGATCTAAGTCATTAGTGGAATAGATGACAGTAGGGGGTCATCCAACACTAACATCAGGAACTCGAGCACTAGTGACCACTAATGGAGAAGAGGTCTCCACAAATGGAATGGATGATGCAGAAGGACTTGATGACGGTGAAGGAGGCATGCACTTTGGCTTGCAACAAGGTGGGGTGGGATAATGTTCATGTGTACGCTTTGGCAATGGTGGTGGGATGTAGGACATTAGGTGTACGCTTTGCCAATGGTGGTGGGATGTAGGACATCAAGGAACACTTGATGTCAGGTACGTTGGAAAGGAACTAACTTTGATAAAGTGGTACTAGGTATGATGCTGAAGTTAGGCAAGTCCAAGTTGAAGTCGAAGCGTCAATGGATAACTGAGTTATGTGGCTCGCTTTGAATTTTTGATATGAGAGAAACAAGAAATCATTGCATGGTCGCACTGGTTCAGTTGATATTGGCCAGAAGTAATCCAAGGAGAAATTTCCTCTTAACGTGAGAGGTTTAAACCCACTATGATAAATAGTGTGCACCTGAGCATCGTGATGGAATTTCAGGCACTTACGAATTACAGAGGGGACCGCTCTCATGGAAGAGAGCCACAAATGGCCCAACTTCACATGAAATTGACCCTAGGTGGGAATGATGGATAAGAAAACATCTAAGACATTTGGTCCCACCTGAACAGGAAGGGTAAGCTAACCCAAGGTGCAGCAAGAGGACCCATAATACACTCGTATCTGGACTTCCGATTGCTCGTACTTGTCTTGATAGATTTCATTTACATATAGAATTTCCTCTTTGATTACATTCACCATGCATACAATGTCAATTAATGTGTCCTTGGTGCGCTTTTCATTGACTAGGGCAGTGATGTATAGAGGTCCATTGTAGACATACATGGATGCATCAATGGGTTTGAAAGAGATGATTGGTTCAGGAACAGAACATGCTCGACTAGGGCGAGGGAGATCATCCACCATGGCAATCATTTGAGCTAAGGAGGTGGTAGGCTTGTCAGCAGACACAGTACTAACCTCAAGATCAAAAGGAAGTTCGACTAGATTTGTGGAGTGATGAGGCAACAGGCTTGCGTAAATCTAGAGCTTTTGATTAGGTGGAGCAACATATTTGTTTCCTTTGTCATTCACCCAGAGACTTGGATGATATTTTGGTTGACGAGGTCTTGCAGGTTATGTTTAAGATGCATGCATCGCTCAGTGTCATGTCTAGGCACTCTGTGGAACTGACAGAAGGCCTTCGGGTCATAAGAAGGTTGCAGGGGTTTGGTGGTGTTGACAGGATTGATTGGTGGCAGTTGGATGAGATTATTGTTTAAAAGTTGTTGCATTGTAGCGTAGAGGGATTCGAAAAACAAAGTGAATTGTTGAGTCCTTGGTTTATTTTGTGAGGAGAGGGTCATAACACTTTGGGTTGGTGCAATGGTCACTACTTGTTGAATGTTATTAGAAGAATTTATTTTAATGTAATTTTTGTTTTTCTTATAATTTTGGAATGATCAAGGGCATCAGACTGTGGAGTAGGAGTCTGTGAGAAAGATCCATTATATTGACTAACCGACTATTGGTAGTCGCGAAGTGCCATGCAGAGATGCATAAATGAAGGATAACACATCAACAAAATCTTATCCCTTATTTGAGGTTATAGGTTTCCAATGAAAACCTGCCGCACATCAGAATTCAGGAGTGAAGAGGGCCTAATAACGGCTGATGAAATCAATGACTTTCTCTTGTGCTCTCTGGCTACAGTGGATGAGATTAGTGAGTGTGACCTGCAGTCCAATGTTTGCCTGGAAGTGTTGGAGAAACTGATTGGCAAGTTGTTGAAAAAAATTGGAGTGATCAGGAAAAGAGTAGAATAATCCAACACGGTGTCTTTGAGAGATCGTGGAAAAAGTTTTTTTAAAAGATAATCTTGGAAGATGAAATCATTTCACAAGGTCGATTGTGGATCTCCTTTACTAGTATACTTCTCAAAGCACGAAGTTTTGGGGAAGGGAAGAAGCGAGAATGGCTAAGGAGAAAGGACTTCTAGTGTAGTATGAAAGGATTGTTGGTTCAGATGCGGATGTAGAGATGTTTGCTAATTGTTGTTGGAGGGAATTGACATTTTGGAGCAATTGACTGATGACAGGGTTGGTGGTATGAGTGGATTGAGCTTGGGTAACATATGGAATAAAGTTATTGGTTTGCTAGGAGACTCCGAGGTTAGCTTCAAGAAAAGTAAATCATAATGAAGATATAGGGGGAATAAACCCATATTGATCTATAGGGTTCCCACCCATTCCAATAGAATCTCAATGGGCATTTACTGATTGAGCAACGCTTGTATAAATTTGGGAAGAAGTGAATGTGGATGTAGAAGAAGTCGACATAGGCATCGGTAGTTGAGCTCTCGATGTGTTTGAATATGAGTCATTGATGATTTCTACACAGCTAGCTAGCATTGGGACATTGCTATTCACAATGTGAGCTGGGAGAATGATAATAGGAAGCATTATGGGGAGCTTATCAGTTAAGCTTATGATAGTATTTATATTTTAATTATTGAACAAATTATTAAGTATTGTTCAACTATTACTTATTTAATAAATGGTAAATAAATAAATAATAAACTTGAAAAATATACAAAAGTAAATAATAATACCTTAATGAGAAATTTTGGATAAAATATAAATGTTATGTCGTAAATTGTACTCATGCATGGATTAGCACAATGTTACTAAGTTTAGCTCCTCCCCTTTGGTGTCCCTTAATCGCTTTCATCATTGGACCTATTTAGAACCTGATTAGCGTATATCTTATCGAGGAAATGTCGTATCTTGGAGTAATTTCTAACAATACCAAGAAAGGAATAATGGATTCTGGACATTTATGGCACCCTTAAGCAGATTTTGAAGTGAAATTTAGGGGATGGACTTGGGTGACAAATTTGATTTTGGTGTCGGCTTATGTTGTGTGTTTCGGGATTCTGAATTCAAACCTTACTTCTGTGCGATGTTGGCATTTTATTTTGATTTATTTCACCTCTAAGGTTGGATATTTAAAGAGAATTGAAAATCATTTTATCACACACAACTCACATGCAAGCTTACTATGCCAAAATTCTACTGCAAGTGCTATTGAAGATCTGCAAGGTGTTGGAGCTCATTGAAGAATTGGATCTTTTCTATCTTGGAGATATGTTGTGAAGATTAGGAATCAAGATATTGAGTCTATCTTGCTCTTCCTAGGGTTTGTAAAGCCTTTTGTACGATTAGGAGAAGGGTTGAAGCCTCCAACTTGAGTTTTGGAATCCTCCACGAATATGGTTGCCTCGCCTTCTTGTTCTACAAGTCTTCATTGATGTCATCTCTTTGAGGTGAAGTTGTTTCCTTGAGTGAAACATTGTGTGGATCTATTTCCTTTATGCTTGAGTAATTTAGGATCTTGCATTTGTTTATGCTCTCACATAGAGTTTTTGAGCATCCAGATTTGCATCTCTTGACATTGGCTATTGTTGAGGTATGAATACCAAAAACAAGGTTTGACCGAGGCAAACTCCCAAAACCTTCTCCTTCTTTTTGTTGTGCAGGTTAGGTTTGGGAAGATTCGGTGGAAAGAAGCGGAGAAGAAACAGGTATTACTATCACAGTGGCTATAGAAGTTATAGATTTGTTGTCGGACAAGTTCATGATGATATCAGTGGCCGCCCAGTCCTTCATACCCTCAGATCTGGAACCAGGAACCCTTATTGGAGACTTAGGAGCATGGTACAGTCGGTTTTGTGAGAGAGAAACTTCAGGATGATTTTGGTGGCCGCCCAAGTCCATCAGGCCTTCAAACTTCAGGTGCATTGTCTCTGTGGTCTCTTGTCTGCATTTCTACAACCATCCTATAGGTTTCTACTCTCGGAATCAGTTTATTCATATATATCATGTAACTAGGGTTTGATCGGATAAAGGTAATTAGGGCTTGTGGAAACCTAGTTGCGACATCTTTCCATGTACAAACAATAGAGGAATAAAACACCTATAGCTTAATCTGTTCATAGTGATTGAGCTTGGTTCGTATTCCGAATGTTAGTGTATGAAGAGGGGCTTGACCTAGTTTACACAGTTTATTCATTCGCTCTCTTTTCCACACTAAACAATAAATAAGATATTTTGTATAAAATTTCAGTGTGATCAATATAATAATTAAAAATTAAAAAATAAAATAAATATAAGATAGAATAAAGCAAAAGAAATAAAGAAACATATTTTGATAAGGATAAATTAAAAACATTTTAAAGCAAAAGATAAAGATAATGCCTTATTTGAGAAAAATATATGTATAAATAAAATAAAGCAATTAAAATAAGATAAGAAAGCAAAAGAGTTTTAATTTTTACATATACATAAGAGAGAAAGGGAGGGGTGGAGAGGCAAGAAAGAAAAATTTCGAGTTAGTTATGTTATCATCAATTGTGTAATTGTATTTCCAAAGGGTGATGTAATATGAGAGTTAGTATTGGGGAAGGGTGTGTGTTCTTTAATTTCAATAGAGCATAGTAGGTAGTCGAAAGTTCTATTATCACAAACCTTTATTGCTATGTTATGTTCAATGATCATCGTTGTTTGAAAGTATTGCCCTCGAAACCTTCGACTACGTACTTTTCTCTGTCAAAATTAAAGAGGCATGACCCTGACAGTCCTACAGGAAGAGGCACGACCCTTTGATGAGGGTGATAGATGGGAACATCTACAATAGAACCAAATCCAAGAAGTGCAAATGTGAATAGCCGTCACTTGCAATCAATTAGACAGTCCCTAAATACCTTCTAGCCATGATTTCTTACTAACATGAGTCTATGAATATAGTGAACTAATGATGTTTATAAACTATTGCATCACTTTGGACAAATCTTTCAATATTATGTTGCATAAATGTAGGTCATTTGTTCACGCACTACTATCTCTTGCTTGACTCTCAAACAACTAATGATTGATAAAATGCAAGTATATGTTGAAATGCATAATATTCTTTGAACATCAATCTCCCAATATTCCCTAGCCTTAGATGGTCCTACTAGCTTTTTGCTATGAAAGACGGTCTTAAATTAGTATATGACAGTTGAGTCCTGATCTCTCTCAGTATACTCTTACCTCGAGATGGTCTCGAAATATAGGATTTGATAATTCGATCAGGGACATCATGTTTACTACTTTTAATCTCCCCCGAGACAGTTCAAAGAATACAATAACATAAGCATAAGAATATCTAGGTTCCATTCTCTTCGTATGCTCTTACTCCAAGATGGTTTAATCAGTATAATAATGATAATTAATAATTCCCATTCTTCTGGTATACCACTACCCTTGAGAAGATTATAATATGCAAGAATAACTTTAGTATATAACTAAGGATCTATACCCACATAATAACATCAACACTAACAATGATATGTAGATACTCGTAAATATATTCTAACTCGGGAATAAAAAATTATAGGAATATACATGCCATTATTGGGTTTCCTATGACCCTTGATGATAAATGCAATACCAATGACATATCAATGATCCTTAAGATTTTCCCTATTCTTATCATAAGGTAGTATTACATAAACCCCATACCACAGGGTCGACTAGTATTTACTAAGAGAATAAGAGTACTGCTAAGGGCCTCATATGTGGCCCTTAGTAATACAACCCATGGCTTAGCCAAATCAGGCCAAGTCTATCCTAAGTTGGACTCATATGGTTACTTAAGTGTTTGGACTATACATACTATAAAGGGTAAAATTTGGATAAGGTTGGTTAGATGGTTTGTTTAGTTTGTTTGGGCCTCTCCTCCTTTCACCAATTACATTCAAGGACTTCGGGTCAAGTGGCAAGGCACTATTAGACCCTTGGTCACTTAGGAATGTAAGGAAGATTGGATTTGTGTGCTTTGATTGTCAATTATGTTCAATTATGCTCAATTATACCTCAAAACCCTAATTATGCAATTATGGAAGCAAATGGACAAATTACTCAAAATGCTGCTACATGAAGATGTAAAATGACAGATAAATGTGCACCTCTTTTTGAAGTTTGGGAAGCGGAACAGTTGGGGACTAATGAGTGGGTGCCCTAGTCCAATGCCCTGATTTTTTTCGAAATCTGGGAACTTGATCTGCAACCTGTTCCTGCTGTCACAGAGATTTCTCCGTTGCAGAATCTAGAGGACTAATGAGTGGGCGCCCGAGTCCAGGGCCCTATTTTCAACTCTGATTTGCACTTCCGACACTCTGCAACACTCTCCTGCAACTCCACTTTTCCTGCTTCTTCAACCTGTAACCTGCAATCATAGAAAAATGGGGAGGGGGTTGTGGTATTTAGAGGCTTGCCTCAGTCAAGCCCTGGAGAGACATTTAAGTCTTCCGAACACTGTTGTTAGAGAGAGAGAGAGCGTGTCCTTGGGAGGCAGAGGCAAAAACCAAATGATAAATGCTTGAAAACACAAATGATATCACCTTGTAGTGAAGATGTCATGGAAAAAAGAAGCCCTTCATGCCATGAGGAGATGATTGCTCAAATCTGCAAATACAAACACATAAACACAAATCTGCTCTTGCCACACAATGAAAGCCTTGAATCACCTCTTGAATGCACAAAGATCACCATAATCATCTTCTAGTTTACAAATGAATGCCTAAACATGCTTATATATGCAACTACAAACACTCCCGCCAAGAATTTCGTAATTCAAACTTATCGTGTCGGCATAGGACCTAAATAGCGGTCACAAGCTAACACTCAAAATTTGGGCCTGACCCAAAATAGGGCAGGACTAGGCCGCGGGCGCCCAAGTCCTCCCCCCATTTTGGACAAGGATTAGTTCAAGGGATCCCCCTAGGTCCCATTTGTCATGAAACTTAGGGTTCATTTCATCAGGATGTCAAAATATGATGCAAGATGTCCTAAATGCAGATTAAAGACTCGGGAGCTAAACCTTATGAGGGAAAAGCCCCCAAGGGGACATTTTCCGATGTTACATTTAGCCCCCACTTTAATGTATGTATAAACTTGAGGCCAATACATGCATTAAAGTATGGTCAACAAGCACAACAAACATGCCAAGCATGGAGAAAACATGACAATCACTGAGAAGACAATAACAAGCACACAAAACATAGAGAAGATAGTTACAGTCATGCAAGACACGAAGAAGACATTAGATGCATAGAAGACAGTTAATGCATGGAAGACATGAATGATTTATTTTCTTTTCTTTTTCTTATATATATATATATATATATATATATATATATATATATGAAATGTAGATGCAAGTACAGGAAAGTAAACACACCTCCCATAATGCAGGAAGCACTTATCGCGCTGCTCTTTAAACTGCATATATGGGGCAACACACACACAAGACACACAAAACCTCCCAAAATGCAGGAAGTACTCATTGCGCTGGTCTTTAGACTGCATATGGGGCAACATACATGCCAAACAAAGCAAGCACACCAAACACACACACTTTGAAGACATGAAGAAAACATGACAGACAAGCGATGGAGTGTTCCTATTTCTAGGCTCATCACCATCTTAGGCACATTACACACACATCGACGACTGGGCTTCACCACAACAATCACCGAAGACACGCTTAAGGGTTGAGTTAGTCACAGAACTGCTCCCTGCCTCCTGATGAGGACTTTTTGAAAATGATAGGATGATGCAATCTTCTCCGAGAAGTACATCATCCTTGCCTCCGCAGAGGGCTTAAGGTGATTGATTGATCGATTGATTGATTGATTGCAAACAAACTCAGAATGCAGGAAGCACTCATCGTGCTAGTCTTTAAACTGCACCTAAGGACAAGCACATGCTTACCTTACATATGCCCCCACCTTAAGGTGGTTGATATCATGCATCAATATCAAGCACGTTAAGGTAGGAAGTAAAAACACAAGGGAACACGGACTTTCGCAAAGCCCATGCCCCCTAGGGGTGGCATATACTTTACAATCACCAAATGTTCCCACAAACACATCCCTGCAAGAAACATGTTAGTGTCTACATAATCATGATAGACAACAGCATCAATGCATATGATCAATCACACAAAGAGCCAAGGTTATACTACGAATTCAGAGATCGAGGATAACCATGGGGCTATATCACGAAAATCTCAGAACCGAGTGTCATCAAGGCGAGATTCAAAGACAAACAAAGTGCACGAAGCAGCAGTATTGTTATAGTTTGTAAGTGAGATAAAAACATCATCAAAATCACTACGCAGAAAGCACGAAGTGCTTCTACTAGCCAAGTGTCAGATAATATATTACAACCCCATCGTCATATTAGGAGCTAAGTCCAATTTTTGATTTCTCGCTAAAGGGATGCTAGGTCCGCATCGGTATAAATGTTTTTCGTCATCCGCCCGCTAGATAGAAACACTAGAGGAAGGGAGACAATAAATAAGAGAGGAGAAACAAGTGTCTCAGGGACAGTCACGTAGGAGGGTGCCCCCAATTCACCAACCGCAATGCTATGTTCGTAAGACACAACACACAACAATGAAATCAGAGAGAGGTAATATAGAAGAATGATGATTCAAAAAGAAGGTGGTCACAACAGAGGTGGTCTCCTGGTATCCCAGACCTTACAAGAGAATCAGGGGTCATCCCAGGAGGCCTAAACAACACATAACACATCACGGGGGAAGCACATCATGAGAGAGATAAAGGGTTAGAGATACTTACCTGTAGGATCTTCGTGCTAGAGGTCATCATCCTCCCAAATCCGAATGCTAGAAAGAGGTGCAGGTTGTTCCATTTGTCTGTCTAGTGTATTTTGATCACTTCCCAATCCCTAAAGGGATAATGAAGGATGGACCTCAACATACATATCATCTCTAGGTGGGTTATGAAACTGTTCCTTATCCACATCAATCACACCAAAGAGGTCAAGATATTCAAAACAATCTTGTGTTGTCATGATTTCATCCATTAATGCTTCACTTTGGCTAGGAGGATTATTCGAATTACTAGAGCTATCCCTAGTCTTCTCATTTGAGTTATCTGAATGTTCAGTTGTAGAAGTAGGGTAGCTTGTGAATTCATCATCGCTGTCATAATCATTGTCAATATCATCTCCATATGTTTCATCTATTAATTCCAAACTATTAAGAGAAGTGTCAGGCTCTTCATTCAAAGTGTGTTTTATCAATTCTTCTACTACCCAAGGATATGTATTGATGAGAGATATGAAGTTGTTAAGATCAGATACATAGTAAAGGATTTCGAAGGAAGAGGACACAAATATATCCTTGTGATACATAGCTTGTATATAGGTAATGACATGAGGATGCATACGAAGAAACCTGTAAAGATTTTCAATTTTTGTGATATATGCATGTAAAGATTCCAAAGAGCACTGTGAGGATGAGGCCATGAGTGCCAAATCTGATTTTATGATGAAAATTAAATGCACTTAGATCTGAAAATGATTTCCAAGTCCTAAGATGCAAAATGCAAGTGCAAATCTAATGAAAAATCAAAGAAAGATGCTAGTTTTTTGTTGAAAATTTCTATGTAAAAATGCAATTTTTTGAGATCTAAATGCAAAATTACACTAGAATGCAACACTACAGCCAAATGCCAATTTGAATGAGTGCCTAAGATTAGTAGAAAAATCTGAAACAAGATTTTACCTACAAACCCTAGGTTTTGAAATTACTAGGTTATATGCAAAATTCAAAATTTCCATCAAAACCCTAGCAATTTTATGATGAAAATGCAATGCAAGTAATTGAATTTTTGTAATTTTCTGTAATTTAACTAAGATCTAATGCAAAAATCAGAAATTTGATGAAATTCAGATTAATTAATGCAAAATAAAAACCCTAGAATGCAATTTTTTTCAAAAATTTCAAAATTTTTGTAAGATGTATGACACTATGAATGAATGAAATCAATGCAAATCTGAAGCAAAACAATCAGCAAGGTGCAAACAAGTCCAACAACATGGGTTCACCAAAATGTAAAGGGGAAATTTTGGATAGTGTTGGTTAGATGGTTTGTTTAGTTTGTTTGGGCCTATCCTCCTTTCACCAATTACATTCAAGGACTTTGGGTCTAGTGGCAAGGCACTATCAGACCCTTGGTCACTTAGGAATGTAGGGAAGATTGGATTTGTGTGATTTGATTGTCAATTATGTTCAATTATACCTCAAAACCCTAATTATGCAATTACGGAAGCAAACAGACAAATTACTCAAAATGCTGCTACAGGAAGATGTAAAATGACAGATAAATGTGCACCTGTTTTCGAAGTTCGGGAAGCGGAACAGTTGGGGACTAATGAGTTGGTGCCCTAGTCTAATGCCTTGATTTTTGTCAGGATCTGGGAACTTGAACTGCAACCTGTTCCTGCCGTTACAAATATTTCTCCATTGCAAATTTGGAGGAATAATGAGTGGGCGCCCGAGTCCAGGGTCCTATTTTCAACTTTGATCTGCACTTCAACCTCCTACAACACTCTCCTGCAACTCCACTTTTCTTGCTTCTTCAACCTGTAACCTGTAATCACAGAAAAATGGGGAGGGGGTTGTGTTTAGACACTTGCCTCAGCCAAGCCTCGGAGAGACATTTAAGTCTTCCGAACACCGTTGTTAGAGAGAGAGAGCGTGCCCTTGGGAGGCAGAGGCAAAAACCAAATGATAAATGCTTGAAAACACAAATGATATCACCTTGTAGTGAAGATCTCATGGAAGGAAGAAGTCCTTCATGCCATGAGGAGATGATTGCTCAAATCTGCAAATACAAACACATAAACAACACAAATCTACTCTTGTCACACAATGAAAGTCTTGAATCACCTTTTGAATGCACAAAATTCACCATAATAATCTTCTAGTTTTTAAATGAATGCCTAAACATGCTTATATATGCAACTACAAACACTCCCGCCAAAAATTTTGTAATTCAAACTTATCGTGTCGACATAGGACCTAAATAACGGTCACAAGCTGACACTCAAAATTTGGGCCTGACCCAAAATAGGGCAGGACTAGGGCGCGGGTGCCCAAGTCCTCCCCCCTATTTTGGATAGGGATTAGTCCAAGGGATCCCCTTAGGTCCCATTTGTCATGAAACTTAGGGTTCATTTCATCGGGATGTCAAAATATGATGCAAGATGTCCTAAATGCAGATTAAAGACCTGGGAGCTAAACCTCGTGAGGGAAAAGCCCCCAAGAGGACATTTTCTGACGTTACACATACAAACACAGGTAAAACATTTTGCATTTGAATTTACCAAGCAATGGAGGTATTCAACTCCAAATAGGATCGATACATTTTAACATAGTTAGTTTCTTATTAATAAAAGTAACGATTATTTTGCACATGGGAAACTTAAAGTATTTGCTGGTAGCACACTGGGAGCAAGAGCAATCACCGCAACATGGCACAAAGGACCTGTGGAGCATAAAGCCGACAAGGGAAGAAGATAGAAACGTGTCACACAAAGGACACACGCCTATATGATGTATATAGATATGTATGTAGCAATGTAAGAAAGTAAGAGAGAGATGAGAGGATAATAGAGTGATATATGAGCAGAGATAGAGACCTGCCTATTGTACATGATTATATGATAAATATATATATATGGAGATATAAGGACTATTAACTGTGGTAATGAATGTGTTATATTGTTTTATGTGTTTACTAGTATGGATGGAATCTTACAGTAAATTAATGTCTCTTTCCTATATATGCTTCTCTTCTATCACTATTACTGTTGGGGTATAAAAAGACTACGTAAGAGTAACCTAGGTATAGATCTTCAAACTGTATCCTAATCCCTCTTGCCAACATTTGGTTTCGTTGTTGGGACCTTGGTAAGGATAGTGAAGAAGTAGGGAGAATTTTTATTTAATTGCTATGGTAGAAATCCCTTAAGTCCTACCCTTGTGAGAGGGGGCATGCACTTAAGGGATGACAAATGGAATGGGGGAGGATTTGAAAAGATCCTTGAAAAGCTATCCAAGATGAGCTGACCATGGAATACATAAGGATTAATGTAATACCAAATCTAACACATCCATGGGAAAAAGAGATAATAAGAAACTAAGAGAAATTAAGGAAATTATTAAAACAAGAAGGAAAATGAGCTAAGAAGAAAGACAAAGACAAACCTAAGAATGACAAGAAAGGTATCGTAGAAGAATGGAGAAAACAAAGGAGTTAGAAAGGGAATGCACTAGAAAATAATTCTATACACTCATTCACACCATAAGATAGGTCTTCTCATATATTCATATCATATACTCTTTATACAATGCACATTCTTTACTACAAGCATAGATATACACATCACACATGCTTAGGTATTATCTATTACATATGCCTTATATCTATATTCGTCTTCCATCTCTAAGTATCTCCTCTTTTTCCTCTCATTCTTTTCCTTTCTTCATCCCATCTTATCTTATGGTGAAGCTAGATGCTCATATTGCCCTCTCTTAGTGTAGGGACGTGTCCTTCTATGTATCTTTGCATCTTCCCATCCTTCAAAAGGTACCATATGTTGCTAATTGCCACCACAATGGTCTTTTGGTGACTGTTAATCTATTTTCAGTTCATGACCGGCTAACAACATCAACAAATGTATCACTTCTCAAAATCGACTTGCTTAAAGAGTTGATAGTAATATCAATAGATGCTCCTAAAGATGTAACATCATCATACTCTTCTTGAAATTTTCTATTCAATTTGTTTAGTATAAGAATTATATGTGCAAGCATGTGTAAACAAAATTGAACTAAAAATATTCTTGCCTCGTCATACCATGACTTCCTGTTTTCATTTATCCATAAATTCAATATAGGAGACATCAATACAACAAGCCTTTCAAGAAATTTTCCTCTTAAAATCCATCAAAGAAACTCCATGAATTTGAAGAGCTTGAAGAGTTTTAAGTTGCATGACTTCTTGTAAAGAAATAAGTTCCTTGTTTCTTTTAGTAGAATTTTGGACCCAAGAATACATCTTATTTGTTAATTTCTCAAAAATAATAATTCAAGAATTTTTTATAAGCATCATGATGAGCAATGCAATAAACACTTACACGATTAGGCACAACTTTTTTGTTATAAAAGAAATAAACCCATTTTCATTTCCAACCATGGATGAAACTTTGTTTGTGGAAACAATTATTAAGTGCTTATTTGAAATCCCTCTTTCTTCCTTTAGAACATTAGTTGCATCATAAATTATTTTCCCTTTTCCATCACAAACATTTATGAGCTTTGAAAACTATGAAGTTGGTTTTCCCAACCCCTTTGAGTCTAAAAAAGTTGTATATACCATATGGATGAAAGTACAAATCATAGTAGTGATTTGAACCTCTTCAAGATACTTAGATTCTAGTCCTTCTTCCTTGGCATGTTTGGTAATTGTGATACCATTTCAAGAGAGCAAAGTGATTCATATTTTTAGAGGGTAAATCCGCTCGTACCATCTAAGAAACTAATTTCATGGTTGTGATGACTCTTTCCAAGTGTTTATGTCATCGACATTTTCTATATGATCAAGACTAGTTTTATCTTTCTTTTCATTCTTATATGTCCATTTTACTAGTGAAATTCTATGGATGTTTGAATTGGAGTGAGTAACTAACGAGTCATGTTATAAATTAGTGTGACCAATACTTGCTACCCATGGTCCAGTCATGTTATGTATTTCACAATATATGCATTGCATAACTTTTTTCCTTCATATACTATACATCTCAACCACTTCAACTTAACATTCCATTCCTCTTGAAATTCTTTTTTTACTTCAATTTTTTTTTCTTTTATGTACTTTTATCTCTTGTTTGACATTCATTAACACACTCTTTAGTATGCCCCAAAGTCTTCATCCAAATCAAAATTATAATCTTCATTTGGTGTTACAACTTGAGACGTGTACTTGACCATAGAAAAAAGTGCTTGATAGAAGGCTATTTTTCTTTGAAACATTTTCAAATTGTAGTGCATAAATGTTTGAAATTATGAAACAAATATTTATTTAAATTCATTTAAATTTATAAAACTTGAACTATAAACAAAATAACTCAGTATCTATCTAAACTTACACATACAATGACTTAATAGTTTAAAAAAAATAAGATTATCTAGATTTATATAAATATTTTTTACACATTTATAATATAATTTTGTATACCAATTATTTTAGCCACTTTCTTATTTTTTTTATTTCAAATTCAAACCTAGAGTTTAACAAATTTTCCATCTAAATCCTCGACAAGTTAGGAGGATATGTCTAGGTAGTAGTGTGAGAGCACAAGATTTGACTTTTTAAATTCTTTATTGGGTCATTGTTTTTTGCTTTCATTTAATACATTATTTTCCCATATAAACCTATAAGTATATATAAAATCATTCAAAACAAATTATTTTACACCCTGACAAATTAAATTTCTCTAAAAGATTAAATATAATAAATTAGGTATTAAATATATGTTGGGTTTGAGTCACCAACCAATAGTTGAAATGAAGAGGAAAGGACCAAAGGTTGCAAAAGAGGGTGTTAGAATTTGTGGTATTATGTTCAAGGATTTTCTACCATAGTCACTAATGGATTGTTTCCTTGGACGAGTCTAGTTGCTATTTCCAACAAAGGGTTGATATAATTACAACATATGGATTCAATATGGTATATATCCAATCCATCTATCTTTGTAAATACATTTTAGTAGGTATCTATTTTTGGCTTGTTAAAGTGTGTTTTTCAAAGCTTTTGGTGGCATTGTCTACATAAGCCCCATACTGTGGTTATTAATTCAAGGTGAGCAAATAGTGAAAGGTGGATTTCATGTATCATCTTTGTGTTGTGGTTCCTTTTATCCCAAGAACGAAAGGGCATATGAGATGATATGCTATGCTTATTCCCCCTTTCCCAATGCCTCACCTTCCACTTCCTTGGCTTGCATCACCTAGACTCTTTGGAAATTATTATATATTCTTGCAAGGCCTTACATTGAAGCCAACATGGCAAGATTATTTTATTTATTTTAAATTCTTCGTTACTATTGCCAAATGGCATGGTTATTAATGTTTAATTTATTTGGTGCAACAAAATCCTAAATATGATCTTGCCACTAGCATTAGACAAATTGTCTAAAGATTTTAGAGATGGATCTCACAAGATGTATGGCACAAAAAAATCTCTAATTGTAGGTAAGGATCTCTTTTATTCCTTTCTTAGGCTATGAATATTTTTAGTGTTGAAACAAATTTATCCTACTTTATTTGGCATTGTTAACTTTTTCTAACATAGTTTATATATATTTTAGATTAATCATATAAAAAATGTTGTTGGGTCTTGAAACTTGATTCTGATTTGTTAATATTTATGAAAAATTAGTGAGTAGTGAGTATGTGTTAGGGAGAACGCAGAGAGTTTGGGGTGTTGCGTAAGAAGAGAAGACTATGTATAAATTGAATAGGTGCATTTGAGGTTAGTGAAAGAACCAAATGTCTGCATATTTGTATTTGCAAAGATTCAGAGGTTGGTGCCTCTGATGGACTGAGTTGATGCTTAGTTTAGGGGATTGTAGTCTCCTTAGAGTTGGAGCTCTTAAATCAGGGGTTCCACGACTCCTTAGGGTGGATGCCCTTAAAACATTGTAATCAATGGTTTATTCTGTGAGGCTGGATTAGGATGGTAGATCCTAACAGTATTTTCTCACCATGGTTTTTCCCATTTTTGGGTTTTCCGTGTATATCTGGTGTTCATGTCTGTATGCTCTCTTATTGTTCTTGCTTAAGCACTGAAAGTTATTTTGGGTTTGCTTTCTAGAGATTAGAAGTTTTTAAGTATTTTTGATTTACTGATTCACCCCCCTCTCAGTAGATTGCGTGTGATCTAACACTTTTGTTATGTAGTTTCCCTCACTATTACCTATATTTATCCTCCTTGTCAAGCATTTAGATGAAATTGTTAAACACTAGATTTGAATTTCAATAAAAAAATTAAATAGAAAGCTTCAAACAATTAGGATATGAAATATGTATAAATATGTAAACAATATTTTTGTAAATTTGGCAACATTATTTTTAAATTAAGTTATTGTCTATCTAAATTTAGATATTAAGTTAGTTTATTTAGAGTTTAATGTTTATAAATTAGATGAATTTGTATAAATACCTAATTGTTTCATATTTTTAAAATATGTGGACACTACTTGTTGAAAGTACCTCAAAGAAAACAAAACTATCCTTCTATCAAGCATTTTTTCCATCATCAAGTACATCTCAAGTTGTAACATCGAATAAAGATTTTAATTTTGATTTGAACGAAGTCTTAGATATTTTTGGGTATATTTGAGAGTGCATTGATAAATTTCAAATAAGAGAAAACAATACAAAAAAGAAAAGAAAATTGGAAGTAAAACAAGAAATTTGAGAGAAATAAAATGTTAAGTTTAGGTGTATGAGATGTACAATATATGAAAGATTTTGAAAAAATGAAAAACATATATCGTGAAACTAATAACATGTCTAGACCATGAGGGATAGTTGTTGGTTGCACTAACTTACAACATGACTCATTAGTTACTCATTTTAATTTAAACATCCATAAGATCATATTAGTAAAATGGACATATGCTTGAATGAAAATAAAGAAAACTTATTAGAAATGATATAGAAAATGTTATACAATCAACAAGGAAAGAGTCATCACAACTATGAAATTTATTTTTTAGGTGGTGCAAGAGGATTTACCCCTCAAAATATGAATAATTTTGACACCTTGAAATGACATTATAATTACCAATCATGTCAAGGAATAAAGACTACAATTCATACACATCATATGGTTGTAAATCAATTTATTTTTGTTATATCTAAGTAACTTGAAGAGGTACCAATTGCTACAATGTTGGATAGTTATTTTTTTATTTTTTTATGTTGGATTAAGGTATAGATCATAGTCTAGAGAATCATCTTATGGTCTATGCAATTTTTTAGACTGAAAAGGGCCGGCGCAACCAACTTCAAAATTTTTAAAGCTTATAAATGTTTGTGGTGGAAAAGAGAATAATTTATGATGCAATCAATGTTCTAAAATAAGAAAAGGGGCTTCCAAATAAGTTCTTACTATATCATAATTATATAGGCACCTCTACTCATCACACAAAGATCCATTAATACATAACATGAGTCCTTATCTAGACTATAGGTCCCCTTTCTATTCTATCTAGTCCAACCTTATCTATTCTATCTACATCAACTCCTTAAACCCATAAAAGAATCTTGACCTATAGATAGTGCTTAATAGTTGTTTCTACATATGGTACTTCATCCATGGTTGGCAATGAAAATGGGTTTATTTCCTTTATGCAAAACATGTACCTAATCTTGTAGGTGTTCATTGCATTTCTCATCATGAAGCTCTAGTTGCAATAATTGCTTCTAAAAAAATTCTTGAATTGTTATTTGTTGAGAAATTAGGAAATATGGAGTATTCTTGGGTAAAAATTCTATTGAAAGAAAAAAGGAAATAATTTATTTATAGGAAGTTATGCGACTTGAAACTCTTCAAGCTCTTCAAATTCATGGAGTGAAGTGGATTTGTATTCAAAGACTTGTTATATTGATGCCTCCTATATTAACTTTATGGAACAATGAAAAGGGGGAATCATGGTATGATAAGGCAAGAATAATTTTAGTTCAATTTTATTTACACATGCTTGCAGATATAATGTTTATGCTAAACAAGTTGAATACAAAATTCTGAGAAGAATATGTTTATGTAACATCTTTATGGGCATTTGTTACCATCAACAATTTAAGTAGATGGTTTTTGAGAAGCAAAACATTTATTGATGGCACATGTTACTAAACATGAGATTGTTCATAGGCATGAATTGTGGTTTTTGGTACTTTCACATCCACATGGTGATTTTGTTGATTCATAAAATAATCATTAAAACTTTGCACTGATTGTTCATTACAAAGTTATAAGCAACTTGCAAATTAATATTTTCAAGCACTTGTAGATTATTTGAATAGAAGATTCCTTGATCTTGTGATTTTCAACTCTACGAAATTGTTTAGCCCTTGTCATTTTTTAAAGGATGTTCATGCTAGAGAATTGATGAGGATGTACTCCACCCAACACACTCACAACAATAAAAGAGAACAATCATTTACGTGGGGAAACCCTTCTAGGAGAAAAACCCCAAACGAAAAAATAACTCAATATATTATTCAGAAATCTCAACAAGATTACAATATTCTTGCAAATAAAGTTTTCACAATAGTACCACTATCTAGAGTTCTGGAGACAATTCAACATCTATCATACTCCCCCCACATAACCTCATCTCAAGCACCTGATATATAAGAGCTACAATACATGAAATCATCATACGATATTACAAAACCATGAGCTAAAACCACTCAAAAGTGGTGCTCAAATAATCTCCAATCAAAGATGCCTTATGCTGTCAAATCACACACCAACATATGTAACTTCCCCCTTTGCAACTCTTTTAAGTGTCCAACATGTTTTCACATTTCCCAAAACGGGAGTCCCAACTTCCGAAGGCCATAACTTTTGATTGGGGTATGTGATTGATGAACCGTTGGATGCATCATAAAGCTCATGAAGAGATCTATGATACCAAAAATTTGTAAATGGATTTTTACCAAATTTCATGGCATTTAGGGACCTCTGAGTACTTCAAATATGATTTCAAAACTTTTTTGAGAACCTCAAAAATTGAAACTTTAATATCTTGAAATCTAAACATGATCTTGGGTTGAAATTTACCAAGAATGTTTATTTGGCTATTCTGAAGCTTTGGGAAACATTTTAGGCCCAACCGCTTCTTTGATGTAGGCTTACTAAAAATAGTAAGTCCTGGTATTCTTAGCCTTTTTGGAAACTTTGAAGGTTTCGAATAATTATTCAAGCAAATGGGTATTTGTGAAAACCAAAATTGAAAAAAATAAAAACATAATCATTTTTTTGGTGATGCAAGATTGCTCTACACCTCTAGATGCTCCTGCATCAGAGAGCCAGGGTAATTTGAGAAGTGACGTCATGTCTAATGTTTGAGGAACACCAATGTGGTCAACCTCTATTTTGGATAACCATGATGAATCTTCAACAAGCCTTCCTCTCCATTTGACCAAATATTCCTTATATTGCCTATTTCTTGTGCTCCTTCCCATACGACTATTTAAGATTTCTTCAATTTCTTCCCTCTGAAATAGGTGCTGGGATATGCTAGTGTCCTTCTGCTTGCCCATCTTTCATGCTTCCTTCGTGATATTCTATTAAATTAGCAATGTTGAACACAAGTGGAATATTGACCCCACTCGGCAACTCAACTTCATAGGCATTCCATGATTCGTGCTTGTTTAAATTATTACAAGGACTAGATTTCTTCATCTTCACTTTAGTATATGTTCCTATGGGAAATCTCTCTCTTCTAAGATGGACCATAACCTCTTCTCCAACATTGGATTCTTTGAATCTTCTATTCTGATATGCCTTCTCTTTATACTGATTATTCATTTTATGGATATGTTTCCATACCTCATGTAGATTCTTCATGTGTTTTGCAAAATCTTTTGCATCTACACTCCTCTTCTCCTCTTTATCCATCTTCCTCAACTCTGAAATATTTCTAGGACTACTTCCATATACAATCTGGAATGGTGATTTTTGGTACTTCTATTAACTGAGTTGTTGTATGTGTTAGTAAATAGATTTGTCACCCGAAATTCCTCTGTGTATTTTGCCCAATCTTAAGGTGACAATTGCACTAACAGTTGAACGAACTGTAAAATAGATTTTTACAATCGCTCTTTGAAGTTTTTAGAAGGTACAGCTCCCTTCATATGAATGTATAATTTTATATTTTTAAATAATTTCTCCTCTCCTCAAGACTATGTAAACTTTTGACTAAAATGAAAAATGAAATATTAATGGCTCATAGTCCATTAATACTTGCTGAGATTAGGTAATATCAAAAAGAATGAAACAAATATTTGATGAGAAAAATCTCAAAACATTAACAGCACACAGTCCGTTAATATTCTTCTGAATTTGCAAATAAACATCTAAACATTGATAGCACACAGACTATCAATATTTCTCTAAATCTGTGATACAAAGCCCACTTTCATTTTTGGTAGCACACAGTCTCCCAGAAAATTAAATTTATGAAGCAAGAAAATTGTTTATCTTCACCTCATCAAATTTCACATCACTTCAATAATATTTGCAAAATGTTACATGCAGCATACCTCCCGAGAGAGGAGAGAGAGAACCCTCGTAAAATGGAATTACCCCCTTTT
This sequence comes from Cunninghamia lanceolata, assembly GCA_027924645.1. Taxonomy (NCBI): domain Eukaryota; kingdom Viridiplantae; phylum Streptophyta; class Pinopsida; order Cupressales; family Cupressaceae; genus Cunninghamia; species Cunninghamia lanceolata. Next base: position 36,880,014 of record BSBN01000391.1, on the reverse strand, counting down.
ATACATTTTACCCATACCCAAGTAGTTGGGTAACTACCCGTAACTTAACTCCTCGGGAATTTTAATTCTTTAAAAATATTTTCTCACCTCTTCACGTGAATTTCCAGTTCCAAATTAATTCTTTAAAGAATTAATTCATCTCAAGTATAACTTCCAACCTTCATTGATTTACCTTGTCATGTAACTAATGCACCTTAACATAATAGGTAAAAGGGGCATTAATAACTCCCACATAATGATTGTTGAATAATTTTATTTCAAGTCATTTTATGACTTTAATAAAATTAATTAATTCATGAGAATTAATATAATTTTATTTTGATATAGTCACATTTCTGCTTTCCCTTCACAATTATTTCCTGTTCGATAATAAAGTTTCGTAGTGGGCTCAATTTTGATGTATTAGGAAAAATCAGAGCCAACAACTGGCTCTTATTGGGGACCACATTTCACAGGGAAATGAGGAGAACTCCAGAATTTCTGCTATAGTGGATGAGTGCCTTATCAATTGGGCTGTAATTAGTCATATCTCTGCAATTTCCACCTCTGCCAAGTGGAGTACCCATCAAGTAACAAGTGACTCAATGTAATCCCTACTGCAACTCCATCCTTGAGACTTTGAAACTTGAACTGCAAGCAATGGAAGAATGAAGCTATCCAGATTGAAGATATCATTGAATGGAACAGTGTCTTCTGTTGAAGAATCTAGTTTCACCAAACAGTAACAAACACATCATTCCAAGAAGCTTGGATGAAATCTACTCCTGCCCCATTGCAATCCACCATGAGAATACCATCAACCATACACAGTCTCCCTACCTGAGGACAAAAGTATGCCATTTTGGTTTGCTTTTGTTTCTTTTTCATGCTTTGTGTGTTTCCAATAAGTTGCATCAGCATTGTGGTGTCTTTGCATTTCCCCATTTTGTCCTTTGTATCCGAAAGAGATTTGTAGCCTCCAATGCTCTCAGTTGCCCAATGCTATGTTAGCTAGCCTTTTTATCATTTATTAGTTGTCTATGCTTGTACTCACTGCCAGAGGATATTTTCATGGAACTGTCTATTCTGAAAAGCCTTAACCTGAGTGGTTGTAGAAGCCTTGTATGCCTGCAAAAGCAAATGCACAAACTTCAGTATCTAGAAAAGTTGAATTTGAATTCATGTGACAAATTGGATGAGTCATCTATTTGACTTAGTAGGCTCCCAGTGTTAAAAGAATTTATCATGTCCAACCGTAAAGTACTAAAAGGAAACTGGTTGGAAAGTCTGAGTAATATACAGAGCTTGACATTCATGACAGCCCAAATCTGGTGAATACATGAAATCAGATGAAGAGTGAGAACAAAGTTTTTCACTTAACAGCTTCAACAGGCATGCCTCGTATTGTACCTCCCTTCTTTACCTTGTTCTACTTCCTGAAAGTCATGGATTGAAAAGGCTAGGAACCTTGAATTTCTTCAACAATAAATGGTATTTTGCAGATGTCCACCACCTCGAAGCTTCTACTAAGAGGATGGTCAGTCGAACAATGAAAGATGAAAAGGACAAGGAGCTGAAACAAACTCTTCGTTCAATGGCAGAATACATAGAGGCCATTAACAACCCTAACCCGCAACCGATCTCACAGCTTCCCCTGTCTTTTGACCCGAAGTCACCTGTCAACCAAAAGATGTTAGACCAGGTTCATAAAAGCAAAATGGTGACAAAAACGTTTAACAGTTGGTTGGATAACATTGAACAGAAAGGAACTGAATACATCCGTAAGCTCAAGGGTATATATGACCTGACTATTGCCATCGTTGAAGATTTCAAAGCACAGGTCGCTGTTTGGGCAAAAGATGAGGGCAAGTGGACAAATGTAATAAATCAGATGGATGAAGTTCAAAAATATGGGCTGGAGAAGTTTTTGGCGACTCTACTAGGGAATCGATAGATAAAATCATTAATTAAAGATTGGTCGCCTGAATATGAAGCAACAATGGTGCTTCCACATGAAAACATAATTCCTGTTCTGCAACCAAATCTTCGATTTCAAGACGAGCAGGAAGACATTATTGGCCAGTTGAATACCCTTGCTTGGCGTACTCGACGGAATAGTGAAGATTACAGAAGAGCAAGCAGAGTGTTAGAACAAGAAGAGGAATTGGCCGATAACCTGAGATTGCTGTTACTCAGGCAGAGAAGAAGGCAGGCACAAAACGCGGCAAGAAACCAAGTCCTTGAAGCCCAAAGAAATCAAGAACAACAAAGAAATCAGTAACTGCCTATCCAGCCCCAATATTTTAAGCTAGATCCTAGATCGTATACCAGGTCTTCGAGAAGAGAGGGAGTTGAGGACCCTACCTTTCAAGCACTGCAAAATCTTAATTTTCCTTATATCCCTACTCGTGCAAGAAGAGCAAGAAGTAGACCCCCTAGCCCTCCTAAACCTGCTACTTCCCCTGTTTGTCAAGCTTTAACCCTTTCAGGCACCGTTATCCCCTTAGCTATAAACTTTCTACCCATGGCTCAACCTTGGGGAGCAGCCATAGGGCCTTTGAACCTAGGGGCTAACCTAAACCCTTTACCTAAAAATGCAAGAGAACATTTGCCTAGGTTCAACGGAGACGGTAAACAATCACCAGAAGAACATTTGTGTGCTTTTGCAGCAGCATGTAGTGTGTTAGGTGTACAACACCAAGATGTTGCCATAAGGCTCTTTGTGCAGACTTTGACTGACACTGCGGCACAATGGTTCTATCACCTAACTGATTCCTCAATTTCAAATTGGAATGAAATGAAGACTGCTTTTGAAAATAGGTTCAAAAGTGCAGAGGATGAGCATTCCCTCCTTGCACAGCTGACTTAGCTTAAGAAAGAGATTCATGAACCTATGAGGGAGTTCGTGGCTAAATTTAATAGAATTGTGAACAAAATCCCTGCTACTAAAAGACCGTCTGGTGAAAATCAAAAATGTTTCTTTGTTAACTCTATGCCTCTTGATATTAGCTTTCATCTCAAGAGAGGTGTAATTGCTGATTTACCAGCTGCACAAGCCTTAGCAGTCGGGTTGGAAGATGACCTCATTATGGCTGGTAAATGGAAGAGAGAGGTCCAGGTGCCAAATGCCCAGCCCTCATCATCTACGGATCCTATAGTACAAAGGTTGGTGAATGATATGATCGCCTTGAAGAGGCAACTACCTAAAACTGGTGCCCCCTTCCAACAACCGTATCAAGATATACGCAGAAGGAATTTGAATCAGCAAGCGAATACTTGTAGAGCTTTACCTCTGACATCAGCACAGCCAAGACTGACTATTGAAGCTCCTCCTGGGAGGGGAAACATGTGTATTTTTCACTTGACTACCGACCATGATGGAAATTCTTGCCCTGAAATGCTCAGGTATACTCAGATGACTGCTACTCAAGATATGCTAGGGGAAGCCACAGAAGAAGAGAGGGACTTTGAGGGACCTGGCGGCTCTGAGATACACTTCCTGGAATACGAGTCTGATTCAGAAAGGGGAGGAGAAATATTGGTAACCCTTGAAGATCCTTCATGCGCCGTGCTCACTAGGAGTCAGAGGAATATGAGACCCTCTAATACTCAAGAAGTACCTGGCAAAGGTAAGGAGCCTTTAACCAGAACTCATGATGCTAATATGAAGACTCAGGAAAATAGATTGCTACATAGAAATGATCTAGATGCTTCTTTTGATATTGTAGATTTCTGTAAGTCTGCAAAAATTCAAATTTCTCCTATTGAATATCTCAAGTTGAAACCTACTGAACTTGACAAATTAGTCAAACATGTTAAAGGTAGTCCTGCACAAACTGAATTTGAGAATCAATTAGAGGTTGATACTGAATCCCCCATTGCCAGACTATTTGCTTCCTCATCTGAGTCATCCTTGTCTACCCCTAAAACAACTCCCAATTCATCAACCAATGCTCCTTATGCTGATTTGAAACCCAATCCTTTCTATGTGTCCTTGTTTATCAATGGCCATAAACTTAGTAACTGCATTATAGATTCAGGAGCTTCTGATAACATTATGCCTTCCTCTGTGGCTAAAGCCCTAGGGTTATCACTCACAAAAACATTTGGTAGATGTTATTCTATGGATGGAAAACAGGTTTCCTTGCTTGGGCAGATTAAAGATGCACGAGTTGCTCTTGCAGCTTACCCTGACAAAAGAGTCAAATTGACTATTTTGGTAGCAGATATCCCTGCCAGTTATGGGATGCTTTTGAGCAGGACATTTTGCAAGGATCTGGGTGGACAAATCAAACTGGATTGGTTAGAGGCCACAATCCTAGTGGGAAAACAGAAAGTGAAGCTGGAACCTGAGCCCAAGTGCAAGTTCACTGTCTACCCCTCTGATGATCCCAAGGCCCATATTTTGTTTGAGGAATGTGAATTTGGCAACTATTTTCTCTCCTCTGAACAGAGCTATGAGTTAGATCCCAAAGAAGAATTAATGCAAGGGTCTGTACATTCTGATGATTTATGGGTTATGGAATTTGATGGCAGTTGTGCTACTACTGGTTCAGGGGCTGGAGTTGTGTTGATCTCACCTGAAGGTGAAATTTTTTCTTATTCTTTTAAGCTAGAGTTTAAAAACACCAATAATACTGTAGAATATGAAGCTTTACTGCTTGGATTATCTGAAGCTAAAGGAAAGGGTGTGAAGGTACTTAAGGTGAAGGGTGATGCTGAACTAATTGTGAAATAGGTAAGGGGGATCTTTTCTGTTAAGAATGAAAGATTAAGGCATTACAGAAACAGGGTATGGGATGAGATTGAATGTTTTGATGCCTTCTCTATTGAAACAATTCCCAGAGATCAAAACTCCCGAGCAGATTCTTTAGCGGTGTCAGCTTCTCTCCTTTTGCCACATCCGGATTTCACAAAAGATTCTTATAGAATAGAAATGATATTTCGTCCTAATGTCCCCGACAATGCTGAGAGCTGGCAAGTTTTTGAAAGTGATAATCAGATCAGAAAGTTTTTAGAAAATGCTGAGATGTTCTTGGGGACCTATTTTGAAGGTTCCGAAGCAGAGTGTAAAGAATTCAGTCCTGACCCTGGGATCAATCCAAGAGATGACATGATTCAGTTGAAGGGAAACAAAATCCCTAAAGGGCTGGTCTCTTTAGAACATCTATTTTCTCGAAGGGATGAATATGTTAAAGGCAAACCTCCCTCTGTTACTGATAAAGCAGAGGATTATGAGAAGATAAATATTGGGGATGAAACTAATCCTAAATGGGTATCCATCGGTAAGTGCTGCTCTTCGGAGGAGAAAAACAAGTTGATCAAATTGCTAATCAAATATAAGGATGTTTTTGCCTGGTGTTATGATCTCAAAAATTTTAGACATGGACAATTTCAACATCATATTCCTTTGAAAGCAAATGCATCTCCATTCAGACAAAAGCTGAGAAATTATAACCCCAAAGTTGCTGAAGCCATTTTTAAGGAGATTGATAAGATGTTGAAAGCTAGAATTATCTATCCAATCCATCACTCCACTTGGGTGGCAAAGATTGTTCCAGTGCGAAAGAAGAATGGAGAAATAAGGATCTGTGTTGACTTCAGAAACTTAAACCAGGCCAGCCTAAAAGATAACTATCCCTTGCCTGTGATGGACCACATCTTGCAGACAGTTGCTGGGTCTGAAATGATGTCTATGCTGGATGGTTTCTCAGGTTACAATCAGATAGGTGTAGCTGGAGAAGATCAACATAAGACTGCTTTCACCACACCCCGAGGAACTTTTGCCTATAGTCGAATGCCCTTTGGCTTGATTAATGCGGGAGCAACTTTTCAGAGGGCAATGGATTCATCTTTTAGAGATCTGAAGAACAGGATTATTGTTATTTACCTTGATGATTTGACTGTCTTTTCCAAGAATAGAGAAGATCACTTGAGAGATCTGGAGTCTGTCTTGCAAAGGTGTCGAAGCCATGGCATCTCACTCAACCCTAAGAAGTCAGTTTTTTGTGTGACTGAGGGAAAATTGTTGGGACGCCTAGTCTCAAAAGACGGAATTAGAATTGATCCAGAGAGGGTCAGGGCAATTCAACAGCTTAGTCTCCCTTCAAACAGGACTGGAGTCAAATCCTTCTTTGGTCAAATCAATTTTCTCAGGAGGTTCATTCCTGACTTTGCTAAGATTACAAAACACATTGTCGAGATGATAAGTGAGAAACAACCTTTCAAATGGAATGAAGTTGCTAAGAAGGCATTTGAGGACATTAAGGAAGCGATTGCAAACACTCCCACTTTGGTAAATCCTAACTTTCAAAAGGATTTTATTATTTACTGTTATGCTTCAGAACACACTATGTCAGGTATTTTGTTGCAGAAAAATGAATTGGATGAAGAAGTTCCCATAGCTTTTATGAGCATTCCTCTTAAAAAACATGAGCTGAAATATTCTTTGGTTGAAAAACAAGCTTTTGCTGTGGTTAAAGCTGTTAAGCAATTTAGGTATTATATACTTCATTCCCATTCAGTTGTTTTTGTTCCAAATTCAGCTGTGAAAAGTATTTTGACTCAACAAGAAGTAGGACTAAACAATAGAGCAACGTGGGTTGCTAAAATTCAGGAATATGATCTGGAAGTTAAGCCTACTAAGCTGATCAGGGGTCAAGGTTTATGTAAGTTGATTGCTGAGAACAAAGAACAAGAAGGAGAAGGATTCCCCACAGTTTTATTGGTAAGCTTGCAGGACCCATGGTTTCTAGAAGTGGCACATTATCTTACATATGGGGATTGTCCTAATCCCCTGACCCCTAGAGAGAAAAGAAACCTGGAGCTAAAAGCTGCAAAATATGTTATTTGGGGGGATGTCCTTTATAAGAAAGGTTTAGATGGAACCTTCTTGAGGTGTGTAGATAAAGAGCAGCAAGATAAACTCTTAGAAGTTTTCCATAATGAAGCATGTGGTGGACATTTTTCTTCTTCATTTACAACTTTCAAGATTCTCAGAAATTGTTACTACTAGCCAGGGATGTTCAAGGATGCATATAGATGGGTGGCCAATTGTGAAAAATGTAAAATGTTCTCAGGGAGGCCACAACTTGCAGCTCTACCTCTGAGGCCTGTTGTTATTGAAGAACCCTTTAAACAATGGGGATTGGATTTTATTGGGCCTATCTCACCCCCTTCAAGTGCAGGGCATACTCACATCTTAACAGCAACAGATTATTTCACAAAATGGGTTGAGGCAGCCCCTGTAAGAAGAACAACTTCAGAGGTGGTTTGTAATTTTCTCAAGAAAAATATTTTGGTATGATTTGGTGTGCCCCATAAGATTGTAGCAGACAATGCTACCAGTTTCTCTTCAGTTGAAATGACCTCTTTCTGTTATGAACATAGTATTTCTCTCTCCCATTCGTCAGATTACTATCCCCAAGGGAATGGACAAGCTGAGTCCAGTAACAAAAACCTGATTGCTATCATGAAGAAATTGGTGAATGACAACCCCAGAGATTGGCATAAGAGGTTGTATGAAGCACTCTGGGCCGACAGAATAACTCCTAAAAGAGCAATTGGGATGGCACCTTTTGAATTAGTTTATGGGATAGGTGCCCAATTATCTTTACCTCTGGAGCTATCTACAGCCAAGCTGCAAAGTGTGATCGAGGATCAGTATTTCCAAGATTCCCTGGAGAAGAGGATTATGTATTTAACCAAAATTGAAGAAGAGAGAAACGAGTTGGTTGACCGAATTACTGTGCATCAGGCTAGAGTCAAAGAAATTTTTGACAGGAAGTCAAGACCCAGGAAGTTCATGGAAGGAGATGAAGTATTACTGTGGGACAGAAGGAGAGAACCAAAAGGTGCACATGGGAAATTCGACTCGCTTTGGAGTGGGCCTTTCAAGATTCACTTTGACAGGAAGTCAAGACCTAGGAAGTTCATCGAAGGAGATGAAGTATTACTGTGGGACAGAAGGAGAGAACCAAAAGGTGCACATGGGAAATTCGACTCGCTTTGGAGTGGGCCTTTCAAGATTCACCAGGTATTGGGTCCAAATTCTTTTAAATTGGAATATCCTGATGGAACTGTTTTACCCCTGTCCTATAATGGACAGGATCTCAAGCTGTATCGTCTGTAAACAGGGTCCCCTGTTTTGTACATAGTCTCCCCTTTTGTTTGGTTTTGCGTTTTCCTTTCCCGTTTTTGTTTTGCCTGTTCTGTTTCCTTCCTTCTATATTTTCCTTTTTCTGCGAAACCGGAGCTTCTGAGTTCTCTGCATTTTGCCATAAAATGCAGTCCCCAGTAGAGTCGCCAAAAATTTGTTAGTAAATAGATTTGTCACCTGAAATTCCTCTGTGTATTTTGCCCAATCTTAAGGTGACAATTGCACTAACAGTTGAACGAACTGTAAAATAGATTTTTACAATCGCTCTCTGAAGTTTTTAGAAGGTACAACTCCCTTCATATGAATGTATAATTTTATATTTTTAAATAATTTCTCCTCTCCTCAAGACTATGTAAACTTTTGACTAAAATGAAAAATGAAATATTAATGGCTCACAGTCCATTAATACTTGCTGAGATTAGGTAATATCAAAAAGAATGAAACAAATATTTGATGAGAAAAATCTCAAAACATTAACAACACACAGTCCGTTAATATTCTTCTGAATTTGCAAATAAACAACATCTAAACATTGATAGCACACAGACTATCAATATTTCTCTAAATCTATGATACAAAGCCCACTTTCATTTTTGGTAGCACACAGTCTCCCAGAAAATTAAATTTATGAAGCAAGAAAATTGTTTATCTTCATCTCATCAAATTTCACATCACTTCAATAATATTTGCAAAATGTTACATGCAGCATACCTCCTGAGAGAGGAGAGAGAGAGAACCCTCGTAAAATGGAATTACCCCCTTTTATACATTTTACCCATACCCAAGTAGTTGGGTAACTACCTGTAACTTAACTCCTCCTTGAAATACTTATGCACTTTTTCCTCGAGAATTTTAATTCTTTAAAAATATTTTCTCACCTCTTCACATGAATTTCCAGTTCCAAATTAATTCTTTAAAGAATTAATTCATCTCAAGTATAACTTCCAACCTTCATTGATTTACCTTGTCATGTAACTAATGCACCTTAACATAATAAGTAAAAGGGGCATTAATAACTCCCACATAATGATTTTTGAATAATTTTATTTCAAGTCATTTTATGACTTTAATAAAATTAATTAATTCATGAGAATTAATATAATTTTATTTTGATATAGTCACATTTCTGCTTTCCCTTCACAATTATTTCCTGTTCGATAATAAAGTTTCTTAGTGGGCTCAATTTTGATGTATTAGGAAAAATCAGAGCCAACAGTATGCAAACTTAGCTTGTGACAAAATCAAGTCCCATCCTTTTTGACTTCTCTCCTACCAAACATCTCAAAAGGTTGCCCAAACTTCTATTTAAGACTTATGTCTGACCATTAGTGTATGGATGATGTGTAGAACTGAACTTCAAATCTATCTTCAGCTTCTTCCACAATGTCCTCCAAAAATATCCAACGAATTTTGTATCTCTATCTAAAACTATTTTCTTTGGTAGACTATGCAATCTAACCACTTCCTTCAAAAATATCTTTGCAATATGAACCGCATCATTTGTCTTCTGGCAAGGAATGAAATGTGTCATCTTGGAAAATCTATCAACCACCACAAAAATGGAATCATGCCCTCTCTGAGTCCTTGGAAAACCAAGTACAAAATCCATGCTAATGTCTTCCCATGGCCCTTTAGGTACAGGTAAAGGCTGATATAAACTAGTATTTTGACTCACTCCCTTAGCCATCTGACATACCCTACAACTTTGTACAAACTTTTTCATATCCCGATATAATTGTGGTCAATAATAGTTTTCACTTACTAATGCAATTGCCTTGTGTCTCTGAAATGTCTTGCTAATCCTCCACTATTCTTGTATTTTATCAAGTTCTCCCTCATGGAACTTCTTGGAATGCATAAATGACTTCCTTTGAATAACATGCCACCTTGGATTATGTAATCCAACCATTATGTTATGTCCATGGTGATTGGTTCTAGGCAAGCTTTTCATGCCTCTGAAAAATCTAGATCTTCTAGATATAAATGTTTGAGTTTTTTAAACCCAAAAATTTCAATTCTCATCTTAACCAAAATTTTTTTCCTCCTACTCAAGGAATCTGAAACTCTATTAGACTTCCCACTTCTATCCTTCAACACAAATGTGTAACTTTGCAAAAATCCAAGCCATTTCAAATGTCTTTGATTCAACTTCACATGGCTATTCAAATACTATAAGGATTGATGATCAGTGTACAAAACAAATTCCTTAGGCAAAAGATAATGTCTCCATTTCTTCAATGCTTAAACAATAACATAAAATTCTTGATCATAAACATAATACTTCTTCCTAGCATCATTGAGTTTTTCACTAAAATATGCAATGGGTCTTCCTTCTTGACTTAATACAACTCCTATGGCACTGCCACTAGCATCACAATCTACTTGAAGTACTTTGTTAAAATATGGAAGTACTAAAAAAGGTTTCTTTGTAACTTTTTTCTTTAACAAATCAAAACTCTTGGCTGCCCCTACAGTCCACTTAAATTCTTTTCTATCTCTGATTATTTTAGTTAGGGGCCCACATATGCTGCCAAAATTTCTAATGAACGTTTTGTAAAAACTAGCCAATCCATGGAATGATCTTACCTCAGTGACACTTCTTGTTGTAGGCCATTCTATGATAGCCCTTACTTTCTCTGGATCCATCTTAAGACCCTCAACTGAGATCACGAATCCAAGGTACATTGACTCCTTCACAAAGCAACATTTCGTCAAATTTATCAACAATTTCTCTTCCCTGAACCTCTCAGAAACTCTATGAACATGCATCAAATGTTCCTCCAAGGTTTTACTAAAAATAGAATATCATCTAAATAGACAATAACAAACTTACCCAAAAATTCTGAGTACCTCATTCATGAGCCTCATGAAAGTGCTCGATGCATTGGTTAGTCCGAATGGCATCACTAACCACTCACACAGTCCATCTTTTTTTTTGAATGTTGTCTTCCATTAATCTCCTTGCCATATCCTGATCTGGTGATACCCACTCTTCAAATCTATCTTTCTGAAGTACTTCACTCCACCTAGGCAATCCATGATATCATCCATCCTTAGCAAAGGAAATTTGTACTTGATTGTGATTTTATTGATGGCCCTAGAATCGGTACACATCCTCCATTCTCTCTCCTTCTTAGGTGCTAGTACTACAAGTACTCCACATGGACTCAAACTCTCTCTGATTAGCCCCTTTTTCAATAATTCTTGAACCTGTTTGTTTAGCTCTTCATTTTTCGTAGGAGTCATTCTATGGGCTACCTTGTTAGGAAAATTAGCTCCTAGTATTAAATCCATCTGATGACATATGCATCTCACTAGTGGCAAACCTTCATGTACATTATCTGAAACAATATCTTTGAATTCATCCAACATATTTACAATTCCTATAGGCACATCTTGTTTTTCCTCTTTATTGATTTTAGGAACCAAGGAAAAACAATTTTGTTCATGCTTCATTTCATCGAAAAAATTTCTACCATCTACCAAAAAATTCTAGCATTACTACATACCTTTTCCTCTACTTCTCTCACAAGTTTCAACTTATGTCTTACTCCATATTTTGTTAGATAATAGGTGTAAGCATGACCATCATCGATAACACACCTATCATACTGCCACAACCTTCCCAATAGCAAGTGACATACATCCATTGGCATAATATTACATAACACCTCATCATGATAACCTTCAATCTTAAAATTTACTAGACATTGTTCATTAACCAAAGCCTTATGATCTTTCTGCAACCAAGCCATCTTATAGGGATATGGATGCTTTATTCTCTTCAAATTCAACTTTCTAACCATCTCTTTAGAGACTAGATTGTATGTACTTACACTATCAATAATCACATCGCAACACTTACCTCCTGATTTACACCTTGTTCAAAATAGGCTCTTTCTTTGTGCTAGTTCTTCTTTTCCCTCTTCTTTTAACAAGGCTCTTCTGATAACAAGAGCTTCTCCTCTTTTTGCATCTTCTGAATGTTCAGATCTAGCTTTCTCATCAATATGGGCAACTCTAGCATTACCCTCTGGTCTTCTATTTGTTCCTCCCTGATTTTGTTGACAGTCATATGCTCTATGTGTTGAACACCCAAAATATTGAGAGGGGGGATGAATCAGTATTCTCTTAAACCATACACTCATTAAATCATTAATTTTTTTGCTCATTCAACAAATTAAAGCAAATTAAACATAGCATGAACAACCACAAGGCATGACACATGAACACCAGGATTTTTACGTGGATAATCCAAAAAGGGAAAAACCACGATGAGTGTTAGCTCACAATATATTATGTAGTAACAATACCAAATTACAAAAGAGGCTCACTGCCTTAGGGCTCACTGCTCAAAAGGACTCATTGTCCAAGGATGCTCACTGCATACAGGCTCACTGCCTAAAGAAAGAAAGAGATAGAAGGGTGGCTACTCCCAAAATGAATTGCTAGAATTGCATATACAAATGCATGATTATAGCTCCAATAATGCTCAGAAAACTGTCTCAAAACTCTTCATCTTGAACCGCTCTGCTACACTGCTATGTTCTTACATGAAGATAAGATCTCTCTTCTTCTACACTTGTCACCTTCACAAAATCACAATCTTTTGCATGTCACATACACAGTTTCATATTCGCACACCAATTGTCCAAACATCGAATTGGATCTCATATATATATCTGCAACACTTAGAATCTTCACATTAGGTTATCCTACTAAGATGAAGCGTGTTGTTAATGAACATGTAACTTGTCGGCCAAATTCATTCACCAACATGCTTTGCAGACCTAATTTACATTTGAAACACATTCTCATATGTCTGCTCCAATTGTAGAACCACTTAGGATAAGGTTCCAATCAATAGAACTTGCCGCATACAAATCAAACTAACAGGTCAGCGTCAAACATAGACTGTCATTGGTTTAGTCTAACTGTCAAATCATGACTTTTCCTACGGACCACCACACTTTCTCAAATTCATATAAAAAACTCTTTAGACATCCCCAAGCTTACCTTTAGAACTGCAAAGCATAATATTATCTTGCGGCAAAATGCGGACCATCAGAACACATCCTCTATCTCAGTCAAACATTATCAAACCAAGTAGCAATACTTAGTAGCTCAAAACTATCATTCTGGTGGACTTTAGATTCTGTAACTATGGATTTAGAGACTTCATACAAGTGTTAACAACACCTCAAAACTGCATAACAAAATATGCAACACCAAAGGAATGCGGATCAAACCAAATGTGTTCTGCTCTTATTACCTTTGTTCTTTGCAATGCCGAACTCATGCAACTTGAAAGTACACTTCTGGAGATGATCAAAAGCTGAAACTTTATATTTAAGATTATCTAAGGACTAGGAATATCATACCAGAACCGTACGACCAGATCTTCAATTGTGGACCAATGCCAATCAAAGTGTTGTCTTCTTGTCACTGTCTCTAAACTCTTCCAACACTTAGCCAAATTCCTTAGGTCTTCCTTTGCTGGACCAAAATCTCTGTTTCAACCTTGTTCCTTTTCTTGTTGCCATCAATGACAACACCATCAAACATCATGCTTAGCCAAACCAACTCATACCAGCAATCTCTCTATCAATGATGTTTGCCAAGTTGCCAACAATCTCCCCCTTTGGCATTGATGGCAACACTTGATGTGAAAAATTGTTATATTGCTCCCCTAACTTCATGCTTCTCTCCTTGTTTTTTAGTTATTTTTCTTTGTGTTTTTCACATGCTTCATTCTCCCCCTTTGACATCAATGGAAAAGGTGTATTATACAGGAATATATACAAGTGACCAAAACTTCAAAAACTATTTGTACTATTTGCATATATACAGATGAAATCAAATTGCTTACTATTTTTCAAGTAGAATATCTTTGTAGATCTTTTTTAGTTGCACCAAATCTTCATCCCATTTGACCTTAGTATTGCTCAAAACTAATGTATGCCCATTAATATGGGCCTCAGTGATTTGCCTTGTCTTATCTGTTGCTGCTACTAGCTTGGTCATGGATGCAATCTTGAAGCTCGCTATCTCCCAGAGCTGGCTCATTCTATGTTTAATAACCTCCTTCTGGGTCTGCAACTTATTTATGTTAGAATGGATGGTTTCAATTATAGCCCTTTGATTTCCAATAGTATCTTTCACCATATCATAACTTCTGGAGATCTTCATTATTTGAGTTTCCCATCCATCTATTTTCTCTTTTATGTCCTTAGTCTTCTCAGGCCATGTAAGACAAAATTGATATAGTTCATGTTGGCATTGGCAATGTTTGTCATTGATGTCAAAACTCAAGGATTGAGGTGGTTGGTGTATGTTGAGGAGTTGATCTTAGTTGGTGTTTGGAGGTTTTGATGTTTATGCCAACATGCTGCTTTCAGTGGGTTACTCTTCATCTATAGTCAGAACATTCAGGATTGATCTCATGTATTGCAGACAAAGATGGTTCATGATATACTACGAAATGTTCATCATATGGATCAGGTGATGTTACTCATGTCATGACAAGACTTGCAGAGAATGGGAGCTCATTTGTGTAATTAGGTGATCAGAGTTGACACATTGATGAGTGTTTTAGATCAAATGATTCATCTTGGCAAGTACTTCATGTTCATGTGTGAGTTGGAAGAAGTCTGAATTGATCATGGATTAGTGTGGAGGTGCCATCATGCTATCACATTCCTTATCATACATCTTTCTTTATGTTCATCCTATTGAAGTCTATTAGGAGGTTTTGTGGTTCATTATCTACAGGTTCAACATGCCTTAGAAGATTGTCATGAAGGATCACTCTTTCAAGTCATAATGCAGTTTGGTTGTTTCATGATGACAGTGGTGTCGATTTGTTTATACCTTCATGTTTCTTGAGGTCATTATGTCATCTTACTTCTTTGTTGTTCATATAAGTAGTGTTCATAAGTCACCTTTATGTTATGGCTAATGATCATGGTTGTCTGTTTGCCATAAGTGAAAATAGGGTTTTGCATTTTTTGTCATATTGATATATAAATCCTAGTCTAAAACCCTAAGGTTCTATGTCTTGTAGAAACCCTAAACTAAGCCCTTAATACCTGTCTACCCATCTTCTGAAAAGGTTACTTTTTATTTTTAATTTTTCGTTGACCTGCTATCAATGGTGATGTCACTTAAGTGATAACTTCAAGGGTATCAACGCCGTGGGGAAACTGGCCTCTTCACCTAACTAAGCCGACATTGTCGGTCACCTCTTGGGCGTGGGGCGCCAAAGCTAGATCAAAGGTGGTCATTAAAAGATACAAGGCCACAAAGACTCAGATTGACGGTTATAATCTAAAATTGATTCAAATTCCAATGGCTCAGCTTCTATGGTAGAATTTGATGGGCGACCCTTTATAAAAGGCATAGCTGCCTTGCAACAGAGGAGAAAATCGAACTAGAAGGGCCAAAAAAATTGATTTCTTAGTGTCTTTGAGAAATGGGGATGTGAGACATGGTTTGATGTGTTGTACAGAGACTAACCTACATGATGATATACAACTTGTGAGAAATAGTGGAGGAATACAGATGATTGATGGGATTTTCATAAAGTGAATGATTGAAGGACTTTACCAGTTAGGGTTTGTATTCTTTTCATAGGTCAGAATTCTGATTGATGTTAACATTGTCATTGTGTGTGAGGGTTATGTTTGAGAAGGTCTTGTTGATTGGAGACAAAAGGAGGTACAAAATGATGAAGTTATTTGCAAAAAGAAGTTTAATATGTTATGCAGGGGCATTGAAGTATTTTGTTTTGTGTAAACACCAAAAAGGCACATTGTATGTGTATGATTGCAGGATGTGTTAATTGTAAGGAGCTATAAGGGGTTGAAGGTGTATTGACATGTAATCATTGTCCTTGTATAAGTATGATGAAGAGGGTTATGTCATTTCATGTATTGAAGAGAATCAGGGCAACCCCCTGAATTGAGTTTTCTTTCATATGTTCACTTGATTGCCGGTGAGGCAGTTTGTAGCCAGTGAGGCTTGCTTGGTCAGTGAGACCTGTTTGTAGCCAGTGAGGCTTAAATATAATCAATGAGGTTTTAATTAAGACAGTGAGGCATTTTTTGAGTGGTTTTTCATCCCTACGAGGGTTTTCCACTCATGAAAATATGTGTTATGGTTCATGTGGTTTATCTTTATGTGTGTGCCCTAATGTTTTTGTCTTTGAGGTCTTGATCATAATGTTTATAATCATACTTGTGCATATGTAGTTGATAAATCTTTGAAGTCTCTCTCATTCTCTGTCCTATGAGTTGAAAAGTGCAAAAGGTCTAAAATTTTTATAGACCACTAATTCACCCCCCCTCTCAGTGGTCCTGTACTCCAAGTGGTATCAGAGCAAGGTTCCCTATAGAAGTCTAACAAGCTTGGGTAGGTCCTAATAGTAGAGTACCATGGGAAAGTGTAGAAGAAATAGAGAAAAGAAAGATGCCAAGCAAAAGGTTGAACAACAAACCCTAGTCAAGTCATGTGATGAGTTGTTGCATGAGCCATCCCTGAAAGTTGATACCAAGTGTGATAAAGGAAATGACTTTGTTGTTGAGATTGATGATAAAGAAGGAGACCTCTTGATGGATGAAGATGGACAAGAGTTTGATGAAAATGATTGTGAAGTTGATTTAGAAGGAGAACTCTTGTGTGCCTTGGATTAGATCAAGCAACTTAGAAAGGAGAATCAAAGATTAGAAGATCAGCTTCAACAAGAAAAAGACTCCAAAGACAAGGTATGTTCATATTTTGTAAAAGTTTCTTTAGAGTTTGAAGAGGCAAGATATCAGATTGCAGACTTAAGTCATGTTGATGAATCTAACAAACTGATTATTAGTCTAAAGTTTGAAATTGAGGAAGCCAAAAGAATAATAAATGTAACAAATTCTGACCTTGAGGTGAAAAGAATTGAATGTCTGAAATTAGAGGCATAAATTGTCAATCTGAGGAAAGATTATGAAGGTCTCAAGGTTTTGTCTAAGAGATATCAGGAGTTTGAATAGAGCACAAGCAAGCTGCATGAAATGTTGGGAAAACAAAAACACTATAAAGACACCACAGGCTTAGGCTATGAGGAAGGACATACCTCTAAGGCAAGAAAGACACCTAGGAAGAAGATTGACTTGAGTTATCATGTTGCTGCTCCAAAAGATCAAGGAGGAAGGACAATCAAGTCCACAAGATCTCTACCCACCGAGCAAACAATGAGGTACAATTAATCTCAATTCCATGGTTATTGCTATGCATGTCATGTTTATGGTCATAGGGCTAGAGATTGTAAAAGAAATGGTTTTGGATGGAATAAAGAGAAGAGTTTTTATAGCTGGTCAAATCAGGACTACAATAATGCTTGTTATAATTGTAATGAAGTTGGCGACCTAGAAAAAGATTGTTAGATGCATGCAAGGAAAATGGGATATAATAAGAATTCCTTTGGATGGTTGAATAGAAGAAACAAAATCATGTGCTTCAAGTGTCATAGGTTTGGACATATTGCTAGATTTTGTAAGAGTGATCCAATGGAATCAGTCAATCACCATAAGAAGATAGGTGTTAAGAAGGTGTGGAAAAGAAAACAAGTGAAAGAGAAGGTTGAGCCTAATCTTGTACATGCTGCACAAGAAATATTTATAACAGCTTAAAAGAGGAGCATGTGTTTATGGGGAGTCATTCAATGTTTTATCTCTTAAACCCCAAGGAAGTTCAACAGGTGTATTGACAGGTTGCATGATTATATTGTCTCCTCCTCTTCACATCTTGTATTTGAATTGAATTGATGTTGTGGTCTTTATCTTTAGTTAGGAGTTATCAGAAAGTGTTGAGTTGGATGTCTTCATTCTTCATTAAAGTTTCTTGTCACAGAGTTGAGATATGAACAATGTTGTCAGATAGTCTGGTTGGTTTGGTGTTTATGCTTCAAGGAGCAGACATGTTTTATCAAAGGAAGGAGATGTTTGTCATACTTCATTCAGGATCATCATGTTTCAAGTATGTTATATCAGTTTGATTCATATGACTCAAGGTGCTGCCACAATAATGGGTTACACTTTTTGGGATATCTTGATTTTTGCTGAAATCACTTATTTTTAGAAAATATAATCATGTAAGCCTTGAAAGGTTCCATTTAAATGATTTTAATTGAAGAGGGTTTGATCAAACCCCCTTAGATTCAATCTCCCTTTGATAGAACCCCACTAGTTTTCAACCATACCTATAATGGAGTCTCCTCTACACCTATCAAAATGTTGATAAAAAACCACTTTTGATTTATCTTTTGGGGGATCAAATGAATTGATTTAAAAAATATGTATTGTATGTAGTCCTTATTATAAGCTTCCCAAAAAGTATAATTTTAAATATATTTAATTTGATTATTATATTTAATTTTTATTTCTTGTGAATGTAGGTTTTTCACCAAACATCAAGTTCTCTATTCTACACATGTGGAAAATTAGTAAATTAGAAAAAAATTCTAAAAAATATCTATGCCCTAGGTATCAAGACGTCCTTGTTTCAAAAAAAAAAATTGAATTTCAATACATACAGAAAAAGTTATTTTTTACGGAATACACCTATGTCTAAAGTATAATTGGTTTGACTTCAAAACTTAAATAAAAAAAAAATTCAACAAAACATTATGAAACGAAATGAATTCCCTATATATTGGTGTTACCAAACTAAATTGAAAAGAATCAGAATTTTATCCTTTGTAGAAAAAAAGTTATGTGCTACATAATACACATCACTTTAAAAAAATGTTGTTTACTATTAAAAACTAGTTATTAAAGGAGACAATTTTTTTTACAATTTAACTCCAATTTTTTTAATATATATATATTTAGAATCTACAAACAAAATCTCACAAATCACTAGTTCGCATTATCTTCAAATTCCTAATGGTTTAGCGACTATAGGTGTTATAATGTGAAGATTTAGTTCAAAATGTTGATTTCAATGTCAAGTTTGGCCAAAAAGTGTAACCCATTATTGTGGGATGACCCCTCAGGGAAGGTTCGTGACCTCTTTGGTATCACATGGATGTTGTCATGGGAAGCTAATACAGTAGGATTTCTTGGTATTTGCTTTAAAATGTTGCAGTAATAACATGAGTTTGGTCATTGTATTCATATGATTCAAGGTGTTTTGAAAAAGTAATGATTACAGTAATTATTGTTGTTTGAGATGTGACATCCTTGCTTGTATTTGATATGATATCAAAGTTAGAGTTAGTTGAAAAGAGATTGTTTTGACAAACAATGAAGTAGTTTTCCTTGAGGGCCTTGATATGGTAACAATGATCTCCATGTACTTGTAAGTATGTTTTAATGCTCTGATGTAGTTGACAAATGAAAAGGCTTTGAATATTGTAATAACAAGTTCTTAACGATGTCAAGGGACAATGATTAGTTTAATGACAGTGGTTTAATGATTCCCTTGATTGATGATAGTGATGACAGTGCTTCAATCTTGACAAGTGCTTAACACTCTTTGATTAGTATCTCATTCAAGTTTGATGTCAAAGAAGACAAAGACCTTAGGGTTTCCTGCATTTCATCTTAGTCAAACAACAAACTACAGAGCTATTGCAAACCTGCTTGAATCATTACAAGGGCATAGCTGTCAAATGTGTAGTAAGAAAATGGAGTGTAATATCTTTGATAATGATAGTAAGAATACAGTAGTAGTATGATTGTGACTATACATTGAACTTTGATACTTGGTCAATATATTTTTGATCATTGATGATTGGACAGTTAAGAGATCATAAGGTATTTGCAAGATAATATGGTCAATGTTACTAAATGTCTTGTCTAGATGACTATGATAAACTAGTTGATTTGTCTCTGATCAGATAGTAGTTGTCAATCTCTTACTTGTGGGACAATTGTTTGTTTATGATAAGATCATATCAGATTTGATTGCATTCAGTGAAGGGTAGCCTGCTTGTAGCTTAGCTGTAAGTGTTGGGAGTTGGAGTTGATCATATTGATGATTGACAGGACTTCATATTGGTGATTGATGAAATCAGGACTTTAAATGTGATTGGATTTGGTTGTGATTGTTCATGGTTCATTTAGTGTGTTTTTGCTTCAATGATCAGTTGCATATATTGTGTAGATGATTAAGCAATGGTATTTGATGAGAGTGTCCAACATCAGTAACATCTTTAGTATGCATGATGCCAAACGAGACCTCGGAGAACACACCATCCAGATCAGTTTCTAATGATTTGAATGGGTGCTTCTTGAACTTGGGGTGAGGCCTCTCAGTGATCTCAACAACATGTGGAGTAGCCATTTTCACAATTCAATAAAACTTTGTAAGAGTGAAAATTGTAAATACCTTAATCTTTGCTTTTGGTTAGGGTTTCTTCTCACCAAACGTTTGAATGCGCTTTTGTACTCCGCTGCTTAAATCTTCTTAGTCTCTTGAGGGTTTGAATGCAATGTGATTTCCTTTCAAATGAATCTCCTTTTAAGCTCTTTTCATTAAAACCTAATCCACATAAATGCTTGATTCAAAAAGCTGTCAAATACTTTCTCTGCCACTCACAGTTGATCTAAATTGCTCCGCAATCTGCCACATTAGGTTCTTTTCTATCGGAATCTTCTTCAAAAGATCTTCCAAAATGTTTTCTAACTTATATCTTCATGCTGAATGTCAGCACAACTTTTTTCGATAGGGGAACAAAATATTTCATTAAAGCTCCCCCTGAGCCAGAGCTCCCAATTCACTTCCTGGAGGAAGTGTCTACACCAGAGTCTAGTGCGGACTCATTCTTAACTTCATGTACTTCCTTCTTAACCCAAATCTTGTTAATCTCCTTCTCGATCTCTGCCAGATATGCCTTTTGTACTGGTTTCTTCATCTTTGCCTAAGTATCCTTCACATTCTTGCTTCTGCAGAATCTTGCAATATATTTTTCTGACCATTGTTCCTTCCATTCATCCTTGATCTATATTGGTTAGCCTTGTGTCCAAATCTATTACATGCAAAGCAATTGCCATTGATAGATTGAGCATTCCTTCCATTATTATAGTTGTTCCTTATCTGACTTTTGCATTCACTAGCTCTATGACCAAATCTCTTGCATATAACACAGTTATCTTTGAAAGTTTGAGCATTCCTTCCATTGTTGTAACCATTCCTTATTTGATTTCTGCATTCATTAGCTTTATGACCTACTTTATTGCGGGTAAAGCACTGACCGAAAAATGATGGAATATTTTGATTCACTTTTATCCTACATTGAGGAGCCTTATGACCAAACTTATTGCATGCATTACAATAACCATTGAAAGAGGGATACCTTTGAGCATTTGGTTGCCTGACCGATGGTCTTCCAGGTCTGTTCCTTTGATTCTAGATCAGTTTGCCTTTGTCCTTTTTGATCTCAACATTCTTTTCTTGACCTGTTTTACAACTTTCACCTTTCTCAAATCCTAAGCCTTCTTTGTCATTAGGACTCTTCTAACTTGCAATTATTCTATCAAGCTTGGCAACACTCACTCTGAATTTATCTTCTTGAATCCATGCTTGTTTTAGATCAACTTTCAGATCCACAACTTCTTGTTCAAGCCTTGTACATTCTTCAGATTTGTGTTTTATTAATTCATTTAGGCTTTCTTTAGCTTTTGCACTTTCTACAACTTCCACTTTCAGATCATTCAAGGTATCATTTGCTGATCTCAATTGTTCATTAACCTCCTTATGCTTTTCTTTGAACGTCTTGACTTGCTCCCTCAATTTTCTGATGCACTCATCTACTTCCTTGACATTTTTTTTTAGATCTCTATTTTCTATTTGTCTTTTCAATATCTTCAAGGACAACCTTGAGTTCTTCATTGACAAACACACATTCTTCCTCTATGGTTTCAGTTCAATCAAATTTCTTCAGGAGGAGTAGAATACCTTTTACCTCCCATGTGTTCAATCTCCAAGATCTTCCTTAAGCCATTAGACTTCTTCCAAAGAACCAGGCTCTGATACCAATTGTTGAACACCCAGAAGACTGAGGAGGGGGGGGGGGGGTGAATCAATATTCTCTTAAACCATACACTCATTAAATCATTAATTCATTTGCTCGTTCAACAATATTAAAGCAAATAAAACATAGCATGAACAACCACAAGGCATGACACATGAACAACATGATTTTTATGTGGAAAACCCAAAAAGGGAAAAACCATGGTGAGTGTTAGCTCACAATTTATTATGTAGTAACAATACCGATTTACAAAAGAGGCTCACTGTCCAGAAGGACTCACTGTCCAAGGATGCTCATTGCATACATGCTTACTGCCAAAACAGGCTCACTGCCTAAAGAAAGAAAGAGATAGAAGGGTGGCTCACTGCCAAAATGAACTACTAAATTGCATCTACAAATGCATGATTACAACTCCAATAATGCTCATAAAATTGTCCCAAAACTCTTCATCTTGAACTGCTCTGCTACACTACGCTGTTCTTACATGAAGATAAGATCTCTCTTCTTTTGCACTTGTTGTCTTCACAAAATCACAATCTTTTGCATGTCACATATACACACTTTCATATTCGCACACCAATCGCCCAAACATAGAATTGTATCTCATATATAGTCACAACACTTAGAATCTTCACATTAGGTCAACCTACTAAGATGAAGCATGTAGTTAATCAATATGTAACTTGTCGGCCAAATTCATTCACCAACATGCTTTGCAGACCCAATTTACATTTGAGACACATTTCATATGTCGGCTCTAATTGTAGAACCACTTAGGATAAGGTTCCAATCAATAGAACTTGCCACATACAAATCAAACTAACAGGTCGGCCTCACATACAGACTGTCACTGGTTTAGTATAACCTTTGCTACGGACCACCATACTTTCTCAAATTCATATCAAAGACTCTTTAGACATCCCTAAGATTACCTTTAGAACCGCAGAGCATAATATTATCTGAGGCAAAATGCGAACCATCAGAACACATCCAACACATCCCCTGTCTCAGTCAAACATTATCAAACTAATTAGCGATACTCATTAGCTCAAAACTATCATTCCGGTGGACTTTAAACTCTACAACTTTGTATTTAGAGACTTCATACAAGTGTTTACAACACCTTAAAACCACATAACAAAATATGCAAAATCGGAGGAATGCAGATCAAAACAAATGTGTTATGCTCTTATTACCTTTGTTCTCTACAATGCCAATCTCTGAAAGTATGCTATCAGAGATGATCAAAGGCTGAAACTTTGTATTTAAGATCATCTAAGGACTAGGAATATCATACCAGAACCGCACGACCATATCTTCAATTGCGGACCAATGCCAATCAAAGTGTTGTCTTCCTGTCACTGTCTCTGAACTCTTCCAACACTTAGCCAAATTCCTTAGGTCTTCCTTTGCCGTACCAAAATCTCTGTTTCAACCTTGTTCCTTTTCTTGTTGCCATCAATGACAACACCATCAAAGATCATGCTTAGCCAAAGCAACTCATACCAGCAGTGTCTCTATTAATGATGTTTGCCAAGTTACCGGCACTATGCTCTTCTTCATTGTATCTTAAACAGGTTCCGCTAAATCATCTTCTTCTAGGTCCTCTTCTAAATCTACCTCTTCCTCTTTGGTACCCATCATTCTATCCTTGAGGACAATATGTATTTTCACCTCTGTTATTTTGACTAGTACTTGCATCTTCATTTTTCTTTTTCTCATCTTGTTGTTCACGACCCCCATATGATCTTCCATTAGTTCTTCCACCACAATCTCATCCTCTTTGTTTGTTCTCAAAATTTTTGGTCAACTTTTCTTCTACCTTCATTGAAAACTTATATGCATTTTCAACAGTTGTCAATATGACCAAACTTAATTCTTCGTAGATACTAGGTTTCAATCCATTGATATACCTAGCTACCTTCTCTTTATTAGCCTCTATGTGACCTTCTCTGATGATAACTTTGTAAAAATCTTCAGTGTATTCTTTGATTTTCTTGTTTATTTGTCTTAGACATTGCATTTTCTTCAAAAGTTCCAACTCATAATCCACAAGAATAAATTGTCTCTTCAATTTATCCACCATTATATCCCATCTAGTGATCTTCTCTTTTCCTCTTCGGTTTCTTTCTAACTACACCTCCTTCCACCAAATTCCAGCATGACCTTTGAGCTTGGTCTTGGCAAACTTGACCCTCTCAGGATCTTCTATTTCTTCATATTCAAAATATTCCTCCATATCGTTGATCCAATCTATCAATTATTTTGCATTGAGACTATTGGAATAAGTAGAGATATCAATCTTTGGAATTTTCCCAATTTTCGTTATGGCTTTTAGTAGTCTAACTTGTTCAGGTTCCACTCCCTCACCTTCTTCAAATTGTTCATCATCTTGGGCTGCATCATCTTCATCTTCACTTTCATCTCTCATTCTTGGTTCAAACCCTCTTCTCAATTGCTCTTGGATTGCGTTAATCTGCCTTTCTAGAGCTCTAAACCCTTCTTTCATCACAACAACATTTCTACCACCATGGTTTCTTCGTTGAGGCATATTGATTTTCTTCGTTCTTCACTTAGACTTAATGTAAAAATTCCTCAGTGTGAAGCTACCTCAAATCGGTGGTTTTGCTTCCACCTTCAAACACATGATCTCAAGGTCTTGGCACAAACTGCCTCAGTATTCAGTGATCTATTTGCACATTAAGGATATAGTCACTCTGATACCACTTGATGAGGGTGTACTCCACCCAAGACTCTCACAACAACAAAAGAGAACAATGGTGATTTACATGGGGAAACCCATCCGGTAGAAAAACCCCACACTGAAAAATAACTCAACATATTATTCAGAAATCTCAACAAGATTACAATATACATGCAAAGCAAGTTTTTACAATAGTACCACTATCTAGAATTTTGGAGACAACTCAACATCTATTATACTACCCCCACATAACCTCCATATCAAGCACCTAATAATTAATATAGGAGCTACAATACATGAAGTCGTCATATGATATTACAAAACCATGAGCTAAAACCACCCAAACAGGCGCCCATATAAACATACACCAACAAATGTAACTTTCCCCTTTATAGATCTTTTAAGTGTCCAACATGTTTTCACATTTCCCAAAATGGGAGGCCCAACTTCTGAAGGCCATAACTCTTGATCTAGGTGTCTGATTGACGAATCGTTTGATGTGTCGGAAAGCTCATGAAGAGATCTAGGATGCCAAAAATTCATAAATGGATTTTTCTAACTTTCAAGGCATTTAGGGACCTCTGAGTATTTTAAATCCGATTTCAAAAATTTTCTTGGAACCTCAAAAACTAAAACTTTAATATCTTAAAATCTAAACATGGTCTTGGGCTGAAATTTACCAAGAATTTTTATTTGGCTATCATGAAGCTTCGGGAAAAATTTCAAGCCCAACAATTTCTCAGATGCTTACTAAAAGTGGTAAGTCATGGTATTCTTAGCCTTTTTGGAAACTTTAAAGGTTCCGAATCATTATTCAAGCAAATGGGTATTTGCAAAAACCAAATTCTCTACACCTCTGGATGCTCCTACATCAAGAATATAATTCAAAGCATTAGTTTGATAATCTTCTCAAGCACATGTAGCATACTTTGTACATGAGGAGGAAGAAAATGGAACATTATTTAATGTTAAATATTTTAATCGAGAGTTCCATATATTTGTTGATACTCTTCATCTTAGTTGTGAGGGATTATCAATGAAAGAAGCTTGGATGGTTTTTGTGTCACAAACTCGTATAAAAGTTTTCTAAACATGGAAAAGCTATGGCAAACAATGCTTACTATTCTAGAAAGTATAATGGTATGTGAAAGAGGACTTTCAAGGCAAAATATAATAAAAGAGATCTAATGAATAGCTCTAGCATTAGATATATTGGATGCCTTGATGAGAGTGTCTCTAACAACACTTGATGCATTGATGCCGGAATGGAGTAGAGTGTGAGAAATTTGGAAAGATGCTAAGAAAAGAAGAATTTAAAATGTTTTATAGGTCATTATTCTTGTTTATATTTGTAATGGTGATGTATCCCATGTCCAGTAGAAAAAAACAATACATTATTAGTTTCATTTTAATGTTAATAATTTATTGGTTCCACACTAATATTATCAAATTTTATAATAGAATATGAGGTTTTTTTAATCATAATTTATTCTTGATTTATTTGCTATATAGAAAATTTAAAATATTTATTTTGATAGATAGATTTTGTTTTATAAGGTGTTAATTTTGAAAATTCATAGTTTGATTTGTATTGGAAGGTGTAAATTTATTTGAAATAACATGAAATGAATTTACAAGGTGTAGATAAATTAATGTATAGTATTCGAATATTATAAGATGTAAAAAATACAATATTAAAGTTTTAAAAAATATTAGATTGATTCTGTACTGTAAGGTGTAAATTATTTGGAATAACATATAAGTGAATATACTAAAATCATTTGTAATTTTTGTAAATATATTTATCTATATATAAACTATCATGCGAAAGGCAATAATGAAGACTAAACATAGAAAAAAATGTGTGAAGGGTAAGGTAGACCATCAAATTTAGGCCCTAATAAGAAAATAATCATGGAGTTTTTAAGAATGAAGAGGAGCATAAATAAGAACAACTTCCTGAAAATACACAAGATCATGAATGAATGAATGAAAGATTTTAGTAACATCCTCATGATCAAGTAGCTTATGGGACCAAGAGAAGAAAAAGACCAACACTCCAAATATTTGTGACTAAGTATCAGGTGTGTTTGCTTACTAAAAAGTTTGGAATCCACACTAGTATAACTCTTGTAATATTTATTAAATATGAGCTCTTTAAATATTTTAAAATTCTTGTTTCACTGAGTTATACAAGTATGGTGGGATCTATTCTATACCTAAACTATAAGGATGGCAAAATAAATAGTTATTTAGTAAAGATTAATTAGATTACCATTTAAGACTAGTGCCTATTTATTGGGAAATAGAGTCAAAACCATTGGAAACATGAAAACATTGTTATAAATTAGAAATGACAACTAACATTAAACCTTTTCATCCCAATAAAATTCATAGACTCAAGAATCATCACCCAATAGGTCTACTTTAAAAATATACTATAACTACTCCACGACATTCCAAATGCATTAAGGAATAGTTGATTACAAATAATTTGTAATGGTTTTACATTGTTGTGACACAACTTGATCAATAATACAAAAAGCTATAAAATGTGACCTCAAAGATACAAACTAGATCCCCTAAAATATCTTAGTCCATTAAGGAGACACCCAAATTGTGGATAGGAAACTGCTAGAATACACCTTTAGATTTACAAACTATGAATACATAGACCAAGGACTTAGATATACAACATTTAACTCCCTCAATTGAACTTAGGACCACCCTATACAAAAATGACCAAAGAGGATTATTTTGGCTCAATAGCTAACCTCTTTTATATTAAAAAAAAATGTATTATAACCAACCAATTGCCTCTAATAATTTTTGCTAATGAAACATGTTACAAATTGATGCAGAGGAAAAGATCAAATCAACTTCATATAGGCAAAGTTCATGAAAATGGGTTTTAATCCATTAGGATCTACAAGCTTCACAAGGAGTCTTCCACAAAACAAAGGCACTATTAGGAGTTTCTAACTCTTCTGACAGAAACAAGACTATCAAAGGCCTTCTTACCCCTCTTTAACTCCAACACAATGGTCTCAATCCATTCCCAAGGTCTGCATTACTCAAACTCCCTCTATACCATTAGTAGGCTATCAATCCTTGTAGCCCTTCCTTGAAGGACAGTCACTCATAACTTTTACCCTAGAACCTTTCTCAAGACTGTGATGGGCGTTTTGAGTACCCATTAATGTGCTTTAAAACACATCAAGAAATCAATATCTGTTACTTTTTAAAAAATGTCTCAAATCAGGACTGTTACAGTGCTAAATAGGCCTAAATAGGCTTGAATATAAATAAGGTTTATTGGTTTGAGCAACTCCACAATCAATTTCTCTTAACCAACACTTGGAGCACGTTACATTGGTCCTTCTTATACTCTAAAAACCCTCAAAGGTCCAATTTACCAGGCAGTTTATCAAAACCTAAGTTCTATATCTCTTGACTGTCCATAAACTCTGTTTTCAGGACTGTATACTGAAAAAACAGTCATAAAACTTTGATTTTCCCCCATCAATCTTAGTCATTTGGTCAGAGACCTCTAGAATACGAAGGCACATACTACCACAGTCATTTTCCTCCAAGGATTAACAACATGCAATTCATAAAACGAAAGAAACACAGATTTACAAGCCACTGTTACCCTAATAAGGGTTTCTTGACAGTTTCCAACAAAAATGCCATATCTTATGTAAAACTCCACCAATCTGCATGCAATAAAAAGGATATGGAGGGTGATTGATTAAACTATTACTTACAATCAATTTGGCACCAGTCCTTGCCAGTACAGGGCTGTACAACGACTGAAAACAACAAATTTCTAAAGAAAATATATAAAACAGTGCCTTTTTACTATTCCATTCCATTCCTTCAATCACCCACTAGTTTACAAAGGTTACAAAGCCTATTTAAAGGCATTACACTCATATCTCTTCAGTTTCCAATTGATTTCTAACTTCCTCCAAGTGAATGACCCTCATGACCTTTCATATTCCATATGTTGCATTGCAACTTTACAATTTCGCAAGGTTTATATTTGTGATACCTTTACATTTTACAAAAATGAACACAAGACTTGAACCTAAACATATGTGAATTGGTCCAAATGACCTTGTTACAAGGTAGAAACATCAATTTGTCAAGGTGCTCCTGCACCACAAATCCAACATTGCAAGATTGCAACATCTGTTAGGAATTAAATTTTTCTTCAATTATACAATGCACAATTAGATTTGATCTTCAAGTAAAAGAGAGGAAATCTTCCTTGGATTAAATTCAATATAAGGATCGGGAGAATTCTCAAATCATGCATGATAACTCCTACAAGCACCAAACTCTTTGATTAGTATCTAGTTTGAAATTTACACATGGCATGGGCTCTAATAACCACCGTTAAACTCCCAACTATTGCCCCCAAATCATGCAATTAGTGCCTACCAAATCAGATGAGTGCCACCCATAGGTCTACACTCAATTGTCTTGATGCAGTGGTGACCATGGTTTTTATCAAACTGCTTAATCACATAGCTGAAATAAACACCAAATTCACAATATAATGAAAACAATCAGGATTTATTTAATTCACAACTTCAACAAATAATAGCAACATCAGGAGTGGACAAACTACACACTCTCAATCAATCATTCCTTCTTTTTGGGCAATCTCTTCACCTCCTTGGCTCTGCATCACTCTTCCCTTGGTGCTCATTCCTAACTCTCTATACATGGCAATATCATAGCATACTTGGTAGCTTACTTCTCTTTCAAATCCTTTCCACTTTCTCTTGTAGTCATCTCCCTCATATTTCCTCGACCTTCTTTTATACTTCCAGTTTAAGGAATTGGAACCATTTACAATAGTACATTTATGAAATTGAATCACCATATGTCCTTCAATTGAATTTTGACATGTGTCGGCATTAGAAAAGTCATCAGGAACATTTAAATGAGTTTTAGAGATTATCAAAACTTTTGCCTCCAATAGGAACTTATCGGTGATTTTAGATTCTCTAGGAACTACCTGATCGATCAAATAGTCAAGTGTTCCACTTGGTCAGGTGTTTCCATCCCATTAGGAACTACTACCTGATCACTTAACAAAGTCACTTTAAACATTGTTGAAAGATTTTATTGAAGATTTAAGAGGCACTTGGAACTCATTGGACTTTTTTGATGTTATAGGAACTATCGAATTCTCTGACTTCCCTTGTAATGAAAACTTCATTGGAGAGTTTTGAGAGACTAGGAACCGAGTGATGACTTGGAACCCATCGAAGATTTCCATGTAACTTTGAACATCACAATTTACTTTAGAAGTCTAAGTGTTTGAAGACTTTGTTAGAGATTTAAAAGACACCTAGAATTATTCCTCTTGGTCAGGACTTTCCAAGTCATGTGGAACTGCGCAATCATTGAGAAGTCAATGGCAAAAATGTTTAAGTGTCGAAGTATTTTCAGACTTTTACCACTAAGTAGGAACCCATCAGGTATTTTCGGTGTTCTGAGAACACCCCAAAACTCTAATTTTGTTCCTAAGCAAGCCCAAAATTCTGATTTCTTCTTAACTTAGCTAAATTTGCCCAAATTCTACCAATTTGAAACTAAATATTCTCATAGAGGATTTCTACAAGATCATGCTCCCAACTTGACCAAATTGAATCTAGAAATTCCTCCTGAAGCAAACTTCCATAAATCAACAAAACAAATGAAAATAGAAAAAAATCCTAAAAATAGTTTTGGGTGATGTAGGATCACGTGTGAACTCATATGCTCCTGCATCAGACAAACCAGGTAAGAGGTTTTTGAGCATGGGATCACAAAATGGAGTTAGCTAGTAGAACTACCCTTCCAGGTTGTAAACAACCTGTAACAAACTCCATTATTGCAACAGGTATTTTGAAGTTCTTCTTCCTTCTCATCTTCCAACATTTTCATAAAACTCTTCCTATCCTCTTCCATCAAGTCTGCCCATCATTCCTCCTTCCTCTCATGGAATTTGTTCCTCCAAGTATTGAACTCCTCCTCCGATTGCACTTTCTTCTCTTTCTTACTCTTGTGGCAGCCAACCCACCATAATCCATCCCCCTCCACCAAAATCCTCCTACCCATTCTAACTCATCTATCTTATTCTCTGCAACACCTGTATACAATTCTACACTGACAATTTCAAGGAAATAAAAAATTTCATTTGCACTTCTTTTGTATTCACCTCTTCTACGTTCACCACTAGTTTTGCATCCATCTCTTCTTCCACTTTCACCATTTCGTCTGAATGTGAATCAACATCAAATTTAGAAAAAAATAATATTACCTCTTTCTCCTCTGGTATTGCAACATTTTCTTCAACATCATCTACTGCAACATCTTTATCTTCCAACACCTTTACATCCTCCAAAGGACTCATAATTTTTTTTGCATTCCTATTCTCATCCTCAACTTCAACTATAAGTTCTTTCACCACATCTTCCATGCCTTCCAAAAGACATGTTTATGTTGCAACTCCATCTTGTTCGTCTTCCTCTGCACACACAAGCTCATCATTCAAATAATGGGACTCAACCTTATCCATTTTCTTTTCTTCTCTTTTCTTTTCCATCTCTATTCTACTCTCTCAAAACTTGCAGTGTCTTCCACATCCCATTCAACTTAGCCTTTAATCTTCTCTCTCTCCACACAAAAAATGAAACTCCTATCATTTTTTTCCTCCTTAACATCTTCATGCAATTTCACACAATCTGCAATTTTTGCAACCTACACACAACTTTAGGCACACATCAACTCACAAAAACTTTAAAGACTACACTCTCTGTAGTTATAGGTCTCCTCCACCTGCAACAAAACTCACTGACAACTAAAACTATTTTTCATTGCTTTAATGTCGCCCTCATCCCTTTGTAATTATAGGACTCTTCATACTTGCAACAAACATTTTAGAGCCTTCAAGACACCCTTCACTTCTTCAAACCTTCACAACGTCTTCAAATCCTCCCAAAAAGAACCTACTTTGCACTTACAAAAATTTCTCTCACACCTCAACACATTTCTCAACAATCTACCCTCTCAACACATCTCTTACCTCACACACTTCTCCCAGAAAGCAATCATGCTCTAATACCACTTGATGTAGTCATGACCAGGGGGTCTTATCAAACTTCCCAATCATGTAGCCAACACAAACACCAAATTCACAAAACAATGAAAACAATCAAAGATTTATTCAATTCATGAATTTTACCAAATTATAGTAATATCAGAAGTGCACAAACGACACGCTCTCAATCAATCATTCTTTCTTGGACAATGTCTTTGTTGCAAGTATGAGTAGTAAGTGTTGTCATTGATGTCAACACATAAGGTAAGCATCAAAGGAATTGGTTGAGAAGTTAGTACTATTGCAGAACAGTTCTATCTGCCAGAACAATATCATGTTTTGCTCCGCATTTTCTATAGATTGAATATCTTTGTCTATGGATTGGAAGTAATTTTAAAGGATGTTTGTAGATGCTATGTTTCATGTTTGAGCCTCCAATGTGAAGAGTTGAGCGAGTTTTGTTCACCAGAGTAAAAACTATTTTTTTGTGTATTTAATGGTGACAGGAAGAATGTATTCTGCTCCACATTTCTCCGCATTCAAGTTTCACAGTCTGCGGTTTTGGAATTAAGTTTGTGATGATGTTATGTGCCTTCAGTTCAAATGGTTCGTGATTTGGTGCTCCGCAAGCGATCTTTCATTTATGACAGTGACTGACAGTAATGTTCAAGTGCTCTGGTTTGAAGAATCTTATGGATAAAGTTTTTAGACGTTGTGTGGATGTTCTTGGTGATTATAACATGCTTATGGGAGTCTCTAGATCATGTTCCTACCTTTTGATTGGTCCACAAAGTATAATCTTGATCATGCATGAAACATGTTTCTAAAAGTCTTAGTGTTAACTCTAGTCTTGGCTGACTTGGTTGTTCTCATTACTTGATGTTATGATTTGAAGATTGTGGAAGCGTGTTGTTGCGTGGAAGATTGCATTTGAGTCCCAGCTAAGGCTTGGTGTGAGTCACATTCATTTCTCTTCTCTCCTAATTGATTTAGGTCCAGACCTATCTTAATTTATGTATGTATGTTTGCCGACCTTGGAGATTGTTCCAATGGTTGATGATTGTAATGCCAACCTTGATGTAAATTCCAAGGTTGATGAATTGTATAAAAACATGAAATGAAGTTGTAAATTTGTGATGAGGATGCAAAAATGAAAAGATAATTGTGAAGTGTAAAAGCAAAGTAGAGAAGAGGATACTTATTGTACTTCAATGGAATTGAACCATGGCATAGTATAGATGCTACTATCTCAATTCCACCAACTTTGGCAGTGAGCCACCCCATTGGTAGTGAGCCTCTTCTTGCAGTGAGCATTTTGGGTAGTGAGCCCTAAGACGGTGAGCTTCTAATTTTCGGTATTGTTATAACATATTATATTGTGAGCTAACACTCATCGTGGTTTTTCCACATAAAAATCTGGTGTCTCCTATATTGAATGTGTGAATGTGTTCAAGTTTCTGTTTCATGCTTTCATGGTTAAAATACAAACACAATGTTGTTGGTTGATATGTTAATGGTTTTGAAATATTGTTTATAGCTGATTCACCCCCCTCTCAGTTGTATTGTGCTTTTCAACAATTGGTATCAGAGGGAGGGTTCCTTGGTAAAGAGTCTAATAGCTCGAGGCAGATTTGAGATGGTGCACAGGAGGGAGTCACCACAATTCGACAAAATGAATTATGCCCTTTGGAAGGTACGGATGAAAAGTTATCTTATTTCTCTTGGATATAATGTCTGGAAGATAACAAAGAAAAAATATACTATTCCTCAAAATGGTCTATCAGATGAAGATGAAATTAAAAGTATGAATTTAATGGAAAAGATAGAGATGCTCTATTAAATGCCTTATCTAACAATGAGTTGGTGAAAGTTATGGATTTGGAGACTGCTCATGAGATTTGGGATAAGTTGAAAAGTTTATATGAAGGAGATGATTCTGTAAAGAGTGCCAAATTACAAAACTTGAAGGCGAAGTATGGAGCCCTGAAGATGAGTGAAGATGAAAACATAACTATCTACATGTAGAGAGTTGATGAAATTGTCAATGGAATCAAAGGTCTTGGAGGTACTACTAATGAGGATGAGGTTGTGATGAAGATTCTTAGGTCATTGCCTAAATCCTATAGTCACAAGGTGGTAGCAATTGAAGAGGTCATGAGTGTGCAAAAGATTACAATGGACCAGTTGCTTGGGAAACTTATAGCTTTTGAAATGAGACAATTTGGTGATGCTCTACCAAAGATTGAGTCTGCTTTCAAAGCCAGCACTTCAAAAAAGACTTCAAGAGCTCAGAAATATGCTGTGGAATCTGATGATGGCCTAGATGAGGTTGAAACCAACTTTGTGGACAGAATGCAAAGAGGTTTCGGTAAGTTCAAAGGCAAATTACCATTCAAATGTTTTTCTTGTGGTAATATTATTCACTATGCATCTAGATGTCTGGAGACAATTGAAAGAGGTAAGAAGAAATTTGAAAGTAGACCTAGAATTGTCAAGAAATACTATTATGTTAGAGATCTTGATGATGACGATGTAATAGATGATGAGTCTGATGATAATAGCACTAGTGCAAATGAATGCTTGTTTATTGAAATTAAGGAAGAACTTGTGTCTACTAATCCTACTAGTTGTATGAAGGAAGAAAAACCAATGGAAGAAAGTGCTTTGTCTGTCCAAGTTGAGAAAGATAAGGATGAATGGATTATTGACAGTGGATGCTCACATCACGACTGGTGACAAAAGTAAGTTTGTATGTTTGGAAAAGTATGATGGTGGATTGGTTAGGTTTGGAGATAATGCAGCTTGTAAGATCTGTGGAAGAGGATCTATTTCTTTTGATAGCAAGCATAATACAGATGATGTTTTACATTTGAAAGGTTTAAAACATAATCTTTTAAGTGTTGGTCAAATGTGTGACAAAGGGTATGATCTGAGATTCAAGGACAATGCATGCAAGATCATGGAAAGGTCTGGAACAATGATTGCAACTAGTAAGAAGACTAAAGGTAATGTTTATCACTTAAGGGGAACTGATAATTGTTGTTTGTTGGCTCAGACAGATGAGAGTTGGCTATGGCAAAGAAGGATGTGTCATATCAATTTTGTTAACTTGGTGAAGATAAGCTTAGTTCAAACTGTGAGAGATTTGCCTAAACTGGTGAAACCTGCCAATACAATTTGCAAGGAATGTCAATTGGAAAACAGACAAAGACAAGTTTCAAGAACAAAGAACAATTTTCTTTTGGATTGCTTGAGCTAGTGCATATAGATTTGTGTGGTCCTACAAGAACAAGGAGTCTACAAGGAGACAAGTACTTTATGTTGCTTATTGATGATTATTCTAGAATGACATGGGTCACTTTTCTAAAAGAGAAATCAGAAGCACTAGACAAGTTCAAAGCTTTTAAGACAATGGTTGAGAATGAGTTAGAATTCAGGATCAAATGCTTAAGGTCTGATAGAGGAGGTGAGTTTACATCAAATGAATTTAACATTTTCTATGAAGAGCATGGGATAAAGAGACATTTGTCTGCTCCTAGGACTCCAGAGCAAAATGGAGTTGTTGAAAGAAAGAACAGGATTGTTCAAGTGGCTGCTAGGTCAATGATGATGGAGGCTAACCTACCAGAAGTGTATTGGAGAGAAGCTATACACACTGCTATCTACATTCAAAACAAAGTCCAAGTCAAAGGTAATGGCACTAAAACTCCTTATGAATTATGGTATGGAAGAGTTCCCACAGTGAAATATTTCAAAGTTTTTGGAAGCAAATGTTATATCAGAAGAGATGAAGAATTAGGCAAGCTTGATGCTAGATGTGATGAAGGTATTTTTCTTGGATACTCTACTAAGAGTAAGGCCTACTGATGCTATAATAAGAGATTGAAGAAGGTCATTGAAAGTGCTAATGTGAAGGTTGATAAAGACAAAGAAATAACATCAGATCTGAGAGGTTATGAATTATATGAACCTGTTGTCAGTCATTAAAGAAAAGGTGGAACAGGAACAAAAGGACAGTCAAGCTGAAGAAGAAAATGGTGAAGAAGTAAAGGTTTAGGAAAGTGTTGCTAAGACTCCTAGGTATGTAAGAATTAATCATTTTGAAGATCAAATTATTGGTGACAAAAGCAAAGGGGTATTGACAAGGAAAAGAGCTGCATAGGATCAGGTGAACTACTATTTACTTTCACAGATTGAACCTAAAACTGTAAGTGAAGCTTGCAAAGATGAAAGCTAGGTAAAAGCTATGGAAGAAGAGCTGATGTTGATAGAAAAGAATCAAACTTGGGAACTAGTTCCTAGACCTGCTGATAAGAATGTGATTGGAATCACTTGGGTCTTCAGAAACAAGATGAATGAAAGTGGTGAAGTGGTAAGAAACAAAGCAAGACTGGTATGCAAAGGATATTCTCAGGTTGAAGGCATATTTTGAAGAGATTTTTTCTCCTGTGGCAAGAATTGAAGCGATAAGAATGTTTTTGGCATTTGCAGCACACAATGATTTCAAGGTGTATTAGATGGATGTGAACTCTGCCTTCTTGAATGGAGAGGTAGAAGAAGTTTACATTGAACGACTGGAAGGATTCCAGTTATCAGACCAAGGTGACATGGTGTACAGATTGAAAAAAGCCCTATATGGACTCAAGCAAGCTCCTAGAGCCTGGTATACAAGATTAGACAAGTATTTGATGCAATTGGGGTTCAATAAAGGTACCGCAGATAGCAAACTCTATTTCAAAATCAATGATTATCAAATTATGATTGTTGTAGTCCTTGATGATATTATCTTTGGAGGCAATGAAGGTATGTGTAAAAATTTTGCAGAGGAAATGCAAAAGGAATTTGAGATGTCTATGTTTTGTGAAATGAATTTCTTTTTAGGACTGCAAATTACTCAATCAGAAAAAGGAATTTTCATTTCTTAGTCCAAGTATGTGAAAGAATTGTCGAAGAAGTTTGGAATGGAGGATTCTAAACCAATATGTACTCCCATGGTAACTGGTTGCAAGCTGAGCAAGAATGATGAATCACCTAAGATTGATCAGAAAAAGTATAGATCTATGATTGGATGACTACTTTATCTAACCCATACCAGAACTGACATAATGTATGCAGTCTGTCTTGTGGAAAGATTTCAAGAAGATCCCAAAGAGTCACATGTGATGGCAGTCAAGAGGATCATGAGATACTTAAAAGGCACTTTAGACTATGGATTGTGGTATCCCAAAGATACTGATTTCTTTCTTAGTGCTTATATAGATGCAGATTGGGCTGGAGATGCTGATGATAGAAAAAGTAAAAGTGAAGGTACTTTCCTCTTGGGTAATAGATTGGCTTCATGGCTGAACAAGAAGCAAGAATCAATTTCTTTGTCTACTGCAAAAGCAAAATATATTGTTGCAACATTTTGCACTCAAGTACTTTGGATGAAGCAAACATTGAAGGACATAAGAATTGTGTATGAAGAACCAATCTCAATCTTTTGTGACAATACAAGTGCCATAAACATTTCAAAGAATCCAGTGATGCACTCAAGGACAAAACATATATCAATAAGGAATCACTTTCTGAGAGAAAAGGTAACAGAAAATGAAGTAAAGATGGAGTTTGTATCTACAAAGGATCAAATTGCAGATATTTTCACTAAGCCTCTATCTAATGATACTTTTGAGTATCTCAGGGAGAAGTTAGGGGTTATTACGCCTCCTGCTCTAAACTAAGATGCATAAGGAATACATCAATCCAGTGGTGACTGAAGTTTCATCTTTTGATATGAATTGATGTTTTGAGGGCTACCTCTCAGGGGGAGCAGGTAGATGTTGCTGATATGAGTTCCTGATAAAAAGAAGTGTTGCAATATTCATGAAAGGGGAAGTTGTGCAGTAAAGAGAAAGAGAAGGTCTGGCACTCTTTGCCATTGATGTCAAAGGGGGAGAGAAGCTCATGTGAAAAACTTAAGAATAAAATTACAGACAGAGAAAGCATCAAGTAAGGGAGAGCAAAGAAGCAAAGTAAGATTGTATGTCTTGATGGTTTTTCACATCATGTGTTGCCATCAATGACAAAGGAGGATATTGTTGCAAGTATGAGCAGTAAATGTTGTCATTGATGTCAACACATAAGGTAAGCATCAAAGGAATTGGTTGAGAAGTTAGTACTATTGCAAAACAGTTCTATCTACCAAAACAATATCATGTTTTGCTCCACATTTTCTATAGATTGAATATCTTTGTCTACAGATTGGAAGTAATGTTAAGGGATGTTTGTAGATGCTATGTTTCAAGTTTGAGCCTCTAGTGTGAAGAGTTAAGCGAGTTCTATTCACTAGAGTAAAAACTACTTTTCTATGTATTTAATGGTGATAGGGAGAATGTATTTTGCTCCGCGTTTCTCTGCATTCAAGTTTCACAATCTACGGTTCTGGAATTAAGTTTGTGATGATTTTATGTACCTTCAATTCAAATGGTTTGTGTTTTGGTGCTCCGCAAGTGACCTTTCATTTATGACAGTGGCCGACAGTAATGTTCAAGTGCTTTGGTTTGAAGAATCTTATGGATAAATTGTTTAGAGCTTGTGCAGATGTTCTTGGTGATTATAACGTTCTTATGGGAGTCTCTAGATCATGTTCATACCTTTTGATTGGTCCACAAAGTATAATCCAGATTGTGCATGAAGCGTGTTTCTAAAAGTCTTAGTGTTAACTCCGGTCTTGGTCGACCTGGTTGTTCTCACTACTTGCGGTTATGATTTGAAGATTGTGGAAGCATGTTGTTGCGTGGAAGATTGCATTTGAGTCCTAGCTAAGGCTTGGCACGATTCACATTCATTTCTCTTCTCCCCTAATTGATTTAGGTCCAGACCTATCTTAATGTATGTATGTATGTTTGTCGACCTTGGAGATTGTTCCAATGGTTGATGATTGTAATGCCGACCTTGATGTAAATTCCAAGGTTGATGAATTGTATAAAAACATGAAATGAAGTAAATTTGTGATGAGGATGTGAAAATGAAAATATAATTGTGAAGTGTAAAAGTAGAGCAGAGCAGAGGATACTTATTGTACTTCAATGGAACTGAGCCTTGGCAAAGTATAGATGCTACTATCTTAGTTCACCAACTTTGGCAGTGAGCCACCCACCGGCAGTGAGTCACCCATTAGCAGTGAACCTCTAATTTTTGATATTGTTATAACATATTATATTGTGAGCTAACACTCACCGTGGTTTTTCCCCTATGGGGTTTTCCACTTAAAAATCTAGTGTCTCTTGTATTGAATGTGTGAATGTGTTTAAGTTTCCATTTCATGCTTTCATGGTTAAAATATAAACACAATGTTGATTGGTTGATGTGTTAATGGTTTTGAAATATTGGTTACAATTGATTCACCCCATGTCAGTTGTATTGCACTTTTCAACAATCTTCACCTCCTTAGCTCTGCATCACTCTTCCCTTGGTGCTCATTCTCAACTTTCTACACATGTCGATCTCACAACATACTTGGTGGCTTACTTCTCTATCAAATCCCTACCACATTCTCTAGCAGTCATATCCCCCATATTCACATCACCAATAGCCAAGCAGCCCCCACATATTACCTCGACCTCCTCTTATACTTCCAATTTAAGTAAGTGGAACCATTTACAATAGTACAATTATGAAACTAAATCGCCACAAGTCCTTCAAATGAATTCTGACACGTGTCAGCATTAGAAAAGTCATCAGGAACATTTGAATGAGTTTTAGAGCTCATCAAATTTTTTTCCTTCAAAAGGAACTTATCATGGTTTTTGATTCTCTAGGAATTGCCTGATCAATCACACAGTCAAATATTCCACTTGGTCAGGGTTTCCATCCCATTAGGAACTACCCGATCACTTAACAAAGTCAATTTAAATGTCGTTGAAAGCTTTTATCCAAGATTTAAGAGGCACTTGGAACTCATCGGATTTTTCTGATGTTCCAGTCCAACTATCAAATTCTCTGACCTCCCTTGTAAAGAAAACTTCGTTGAAGAGTTCTGAGAAACTGGGAACTAAGTGACGACTTGGAACCTGTCAGAGATTTCTTAGCAAATTGAAACTCCGTGATTTACTTTAGAATTCTAAGCGTTTGAAGACTTTGTCAGAGATTTAAATGACATAGAACTGTTCCTATTGGTCGAGACTTTCCCAGTCATGTGGAATTGCACGATCTATGAGAACTCGGTGGAGAAAATGTGTAAGTGTTGAAGTCTCATCATACTTTTACCACTAAGCGGGAACCCATTAAGTATTTTTAGTGTTCCAAGAACACCCAAAAACTTTGATTTTATTCCTAAGCAAGCCCAAAATTTTGATTTCTTCCTAACTTAGCCAAATTTTCCCAAATTTCTGCCAATTTGAGACTGAAGATTGTCATAGAGGATTTCTACAAGATCATCCTCCCAACTTGACCAAACTAAATCTAAAATTTTCTCTTGAAGCAAACTACCAGAAACCAACAAAACAAATGGAAACATGAAAATAAAACCTGATAATATTTTTGGGTGATGCAAGATTGTATGTGGACCTAGATGCTCGTGCATCATGCCTTCTCAAGCTCTACATCCATTGACATATTAAATTTCATCTACCCACATGTATCTTCTTCTCAAAATATTCTCTTTTCTCTATTTATGGTGTACTTTTTATTTTGAAACCATGTGGACACATAAAATACATGCACAACACCTTCAAAGCTTTTAAATTAGCATCGAGAATATAATATAACTCTTTTCCAAGTAGACATATTGGGCCTACCATAAATCTTCCAACCCAAGCCACATGGTATCCTCTATTCAAATGGATACACTAAGAATAAAGCCTTGGCTAACAATTCCTTTTAATTGTTGAGCACCTATAAGGACTATTAGATCATATCCTATTAGATAGTTCTTGGAATCTCAACCTAATAATTTGCAATGCTTCTCATAAAATTTTGAGCGTTGTTGACTTCTCGAACTCATCCATTATTCTCACAACTCGTACCATTTATTATATCATCCTTGTGCATAATAATAGCACAAATTCATGGGCCCACCACATAATAATTGTATCAAATGAGAATAATATGTTGATGTAAACCATAAGTGCATAGACCAACAAAGGAGAGGCCCCAACATTTATGACTTAACAAACACCAATCAATCTCAAATATTTCCCTACCATATTTCTTTTGAGCTCACAAAAGTTCTGAGAATTGTTAGATGAAAGCACATCAAAGGATTCTTAGGACTCTTTTAGATCACTATCTCCGCTACAGGAATCATTGAACTTGGTTATATAATATATAACCTAACACAATATTGATACCTCACCATTCATCACATATATCAATGATCAATGCTTAGTGTGCACCTCAAAGATCACACCCAATTGGCACACCCTTATTCATCTAAAAATCATTGCTCCCTTAGCCTTATTTACCACCTAGACTAATAAAAATAAGTTGTATACATGGATTAACCAAGAAAAATATGTCAGATCTATTTCACATAGTTCTAGATCATAAAACACGTGGATGTAATTTGAGTGGATAGAAGGGACCCTCCACTTGTATCACTAACTTGCCATATGTTTAATTTTTATTTCCTCAAGACCTAAGGTGGAAGTTTTGCCTTCTCTTTTGGGCTATTATAACTATCTGAGTTCTCTTTAGGCCCTTCATGAGATTTTAGTTCAAACATATTAGTCTTTGGGGTTGGTTGAACCACATCTTTCTCTCTATCCTCTTCTAGCTAAAACATTGTGAAGAAGGTTTAATCTCTCTAAAAATAACACTTCTACTATACATAACTATCTCTAACATAGGGTCCTAAAGCTTGTGCCCTTTCACACCGACGCCATAGCTATTGAATAAACATTTTACTTCCTTTTTCTCAAACTTTGACCACTTCTCCCTAGGCACATGTGCATATGCCTTGCAACCAAAAACATAAAGATGATGCAATGAGTGTCTCTTGCATGTCCCTACCTCCATAGGGATCTTGTTAACAAGAGCTAATATAGAAGACATGGCAATCAAGTAATAAGTTGTAGAACCACTTCTACCCATAACTTTTGCTCCAAGATAGCTCCACTAAGCACACTCCTAGCCCTCTCCATCAATCTGCTATTCATTCTTTCTACAACTCCATTCTATTAGGGGTATATGGAGTTGTCCTATGTCTTTCAGTCCCATGCTCTTTATAGAATCTATCAAACTCTATAAAACAAAACTTATTGCCATTTTCTATCCTCAAAACCTTAATCTTCCTACCAATTTAATTTTCCAAAAAATCCTTAACTCCTTAAACCAACTAAAATTTTTAGATTCACTTCTAAAAATACACCAATATCCTTCTAGAATAATCATCTATAAATGATACATAGTACAAAGACTTAGAAATTGAAGGAACATTAATGAGACTAAATACATCTGAGTGAATTAAATCTAAAACCCTAGAAGACTTGTGAGAAATAAAATAAAAATAAATTTGGTTCTATTTTCTATATACACAATATTCATAAAAATAAAATTCAAAAGTACAATCATTCATCCCCTCAACAAGACTTTTATGTTTTAGGGTCCTTAGACCCTTCTTATTTATATGGTCTATTCTCTAGTGCCATAGCAATTGTTTCTCTATAGGTAACTTGCTCTCTTAAGAAAGTTTTTTTAGGCACACAAAAATCACAACCATTAGAAGTAGACACAACACTCCTCTTCGTTGTTAATTCTAATGGTGAAGGTGCAAATTCTATAGATCTCTTCACTATAGGAACATAAGAACTATTGCACTAGATAGTGCATGCATCTAGTTGAAATAGAGTACCCATATGAATACCTTTGGCAATACCATAGCTCCTCGCACCATCTTACACCCTCCACTAGAGAAAACAACTTGCACACCCACATCATTGAGTTTTCTAACTAATAATAGATTCCATGCCAAACTAGGGATGCGCAACACACCATTGAACCTCTTTACTTGTCCATCAGGGATT
This sequence comes from Cunninghamia lanceolata, assembly GCA_027924645.1. Lineage (NCBI taxonomy): Eukaryota > Viridiplantae > Streptophyta > Pinopsida > Cupressales > Cupressaceae > Cunninghamia > Cunninghamia lanceolata. The sequence goes on along the minus strand of BSBN01000391.1, from coordinate 36,837,057 downwards.
CTACCATGGCCAACTATGTTCAAATGTGAATCATCACTGAGGTACACCTTCCCGCCATCATATTAGTCATACTTTGAAAACCCTACCCAATGGGAGGTTATATGGAAGGAAGCTCTAGAGTTTATCAACAATGAACCTTTTAATGCATGAGTTGCCAAGGTCATGACTAGGCATCTACATCATTTTGACAATACTTTCCAAACACATCATTTGAATCTTTTTTATTTTCATTTTTCTCCTCTTTGTAGTCCTTGTGGAAATGCTCAATATTTTTGTAGTTCAAACACTTAGCCTTGGACTTTCTAGGAGATTTGGATCTAAAATAGGACTTGAAACTAGAATTTTCTTTTTTTTTTCGTGTCCTTTCCTTTCTCCTTCAGTCTTCCATGAATAGAAAGGGCCTCCTTAGTAGATTTGAAATGTTTCAATCACATCTCTAAAAGTAAAGTAGCCACTATCTCATCTATTTTGAGTTTTGAGCTAGTGCTCCTGATTGCCATCACCAATTGATCTTGTGATGTCTGGAAAAGAATATAAAGTGTCATGAAACAATCCTTCTCCATTTTTAGTCCAACAAAGTGTAACTACATCACAATCATATTGAACACATTTAAAAGGTCGACTATAGAACCACCATCTATTTTTAAGGTGTACAACTTTCTTAAGAAAGTTTGTTAACCAAGGATTTAGCCTAGTAGAAATCTCCCAACTTCTTCTGAAGAGCTTGTGTAGTGGCTTCTTCATGTACATTCAATAAAACATAATCTACCAAGCAGAACCTAATGAGACCCTTCACCTTTATATCTAATAGATCCTAGTCTGCCTATCACATTGTAGTGGGTTTAGATCTTGGTACAAAAACCCATAGATCTCAGTCTATAAGAATATATTCCATCTTGATCTTCCACGAGTTAAATTTAGTTCTATTGAACCCCTCCATCTCTAATCGTGATGTGCTTTCCATTTTCCTACAAAAAAGTTTCCTGCACAAGCTTCCACTCAAACCAAGATTAGTACAAAAACCTTTCCCCCAACACCTAGTACTCAAGGTGATCAAGATTTGATACCAAATGAAATGAAGCAGAAGTGTGGAATAACTTCCTACAATAATCTATGAGAGGAGGTATGTGCAAAAAATTAAACTAATCATATAGTTTTAAGGAAATAAACACAAAAGTAATATAACATAACATAGTGATTTACGTTGGGAAAACCCTTTTGAGAGAAAAAACTTACACTCCAAAGAAAATCAATGCGTTATTCTATAATAAATAGTTATTAAACACTTGCAAAGTCTAAGCCTTTACATAAGTGTCACCAACAAAATATTTTGGAGCAATTCTAGCAGCATAAGTGTACCCAAAAAATTCACTATGAAGCCTCCATCTCAGGCACCTAATAAATAGGAGAAGAAATACATGAAACCATTAAATGGTAATTAGAAAAATCTCAACTAAAACCACCCTAAGTGTGGCTCCCAAGTCCCTAGTCAAAATCCATTACCCAAATTTCAAGATGAGCCCATAGGCTACAAATAGCATATTCCTTCCACCTATCATAAGCTCATCATAATCTACTCACCAACATGGGTGCTCCATTTTAGATCTATTATTTCCAATCAAAGATTCCTTATGATGTGTCATAAATGCATCATAAATTAGTCAACAAGTGTAACTCCGTCTTACAACCCTCTTCTGTGTCATAGATGTTCTTACATTTTTTATGTGGGAGGCCCAACATTTGAAGACCATAACTTTTGATCTAGGAAGTTGTTGAGCCCTTTTTTAAAAATTGAATTTCTTGAAGAGATCCACATCATGACAAGTAGATTTCTTTGGTTAAGGCCCATTTCAACATTTTTTTGGGGCCACAATTAACCTCTAGAGCACTAAAAATTACATTTTTATGTTTTGTAGCCCAAAAATTATATTGGTTTTGTTCTTAACATTAGGATCCAAGGTTCAAACACCTTTCCTAACACATCTATTTTGCAATGAGGGAGTGGTGGAAATAGAATGGTACTACATCATGGAGTGTGAGGCCTATAATGACATATGCATAAAGTATGAAGACAATATAAATGTGGAAAACCTAACTTCCTTATTTGAAGAGACAAGGATAGTTAAAATGGTAATATTTTTAATCAAGGTCCACATTATAAGATCCTAAAAGGGTTGGAAATTTTATATTTTTTTGGGATAACCTGTGTGTCATTGGTTGCATTGATGTGGTGCTCAAGATTTTGTTATTCCTGGTCCCATACATTGCTTGGTCTCATGGATGTTATTAAAATATTTCATTCAACCATTCATTCATGATCATGTGTATTTTGGAGAATTCATTCTTACTTTTGATCCTCTTCTTTCCCAAAAACGCCATGATTTATTAAACAATATAATTTTTGGGATATAAAATGTCATGATCCTCTTCTATGAATTAATCTTCATTATTGTCTTTTCCATAGTGATTAGTTTTTTAATGCAAGTAAACTTTTATCTTCTCTAACATGAGCATCCTTAATCAATGACAAGGGTAAACAGTTCTCTAGAGTTGAAAAATGCAAGATCAAGGAATCTTTAATTCAAACAATTTACAAGTACTTGAACATATTATTTTTGAAGTTGTTTAAAACTCTCTAATGAACCATCAATGCAAGTATTTAATGATTGTTTAAATGTGAATCAATTTAATCACCATGTACATGTGAAATTGCCACAAACTGCAATTCATGCTTATGAACGATGCACTCTTTATCAATAATCTTTAAATAACCATATTTAGAGGCATCCAAGAATTTAAATAACATGTCATTGGTAAATATATCACTTCTCAAAAACCACTTTCTTAAAGTGTTGATAGTACTATCAATAGACGCTCCTAAAGATGTAACATCAACATACTATTATTAGAATTTTCTATTCAATTGGCTTAGCAAAACCATTATATCTACAAGTATATGTAAACAAAATTCAACTAAAAATGTTCTTTTATTATCATATCTCAATTCCCTCTTTTCATTTTTCCATAAAGTCAATATAAGATGCATCAGCACAGCAATCCATTCACTAACTTGTCCAGTTTAAAGCCATATAACTACATGAATTTTGAAGAGCTTGAAGATTTTCAAGTTGTGTGACTTCTTATTGTTTAGGGTAAAATTTGGATTGTTTAGTTTAGTGTTTGAATCCTGCTTTCACCCATTGCATTCAAGGACCTTAGAATCGAGTGGTAGAGCACTATCAGGTCCTTGGTCACTTACAAATGTAGGGAAGCTTGGATTAGGGTATTTGATTATCAATTTTCTTTCTCTTATGCCCAATTACACATCAAAACCCTAATTATGCAAATACAACAGTAAAATGATGAATAAAGGAAAATGCTTCCGCAAAAAGATGTAAAATGACAAATCACAGTGCACCTATTTTTGGGGTTCCGAGGTGGAAAAGTCAGGGGCAAAGGAGCGGGCGCCCAAGTCCAAGGCCCTACTTTTTGTCAAGATCTGGAAACAAGGTCTACAACCTGTATCTATTGTCCCAGAGATTTTCCTATTGCAAAACCTCAAGGACCAAGGAGCGGGCGCCTTAGTCCAGGGTGCTCATTTCTTCTCTAGTCTGCAATTCTGACACTCAAGATATCCTCCTACAACTTCACTTTGTCTACATCATTAACCTGTAACCTACAACCATGAAAACTTTGGGAGGGGGTTGTGGTGTTTAGGATCTTGCCTCAGTCAAGCCCCGAAAGGACACTTAAGTCTTCCAAACACCTTTGACAGATAAAGAGTGCGTGCCCTTGTGAGGCAGAGGCAAAATCCAAATGAAATAATGATCACAAACATAATAAATGTCCCCTTGTAGTGAAGATCTCATGGGAGGAAGATACCCTTCATTCCATGAGGAAATAGATGCTCAAATCTACAAACACAAACACATAAACCACACAAGTCTGCTCTTGCAACATAATGAAAGCCTTGAATCACCTTGAGAATGCATAAAGTTCACAATGATCATCTCGTTTCTAAATGAATACCTAAACATGCTTTTATATGCAACTACAAACACTCTCGCCAAGATTTTGTAAATTCAAACTTACCGTGTCGGCCTAGGGACCAAATAACGGTCATAAACTGACATTTCAAATTTGGGCCTGACCCAGAATAGGGTAGGGTTAAGCTCAAGGGGTCCCCCTAGGCCCCATTTGTCATGATACCTAGGGTTCATTCCATTGGGATGCTAAATTATGATGCAAGATGTCCTAAATGCACACTAAAGACCCAGGAGCTAAACCTAAAGAGGGAAAAGCCCCCAAGGGGACATTTTCTGACGTTACATTTAGCCCCCACTTTAATGTATGTATAAACGCAAGGCTAATACATGCATTAAAGTACAGTCACAAACACAACAAACATGCTAAGCACGGAGAAGACACGCCAATCACATAGAAGACAACAACAGGCACACAAAACACGGAGAAGACAGTTACAGTCATGCAAAACACGGAGAATACAGTAAATGCATAAAGACACATTAATGCATAGAAGACATGCATGATTTCTTTTTTTTTCTTTTTCTCATATATATGAAATGCAGATGCAAGTATTGGAAAGTAAACAAACCTTCCATAATACAAGATGCACTCATCGCGTAGGTCTTTATACTGTATATGGGGTAACACACACGCAAGACATGTAAAACCTCCCAAAATGTAGGAAGCACTCATCGAGCTAGTCTTTAGACTACATATGGGGCAACGGACACGCCAAACAAAGCAAGCATGCCAAACACACACACTTGAAGACATGGAGAAAACACGGCAGACAAGCGATGGAGTGTTCCTATTTCTAGGTTCAACACCATCTCAGGCACATTATAGGCACACATCGACGATTGGGCTTCACCACAACAATTGCCAAAGACACGCTTAAGGGTTGAGTTAGTCACAGAACCGCTCCCCACCTTCGCAGAGAACTTTTGAAAATGACAGGATGATGCAATCTGCTCCGAGAAATACACCATCCCCGCCTCCACAGAGGGCTTAAGATAAAAAGGATATACGTGATATCTTGCCTCTGCAGAGGGCTTAAATGATTGATTGATTGTAAACAAACTCAGGATGCATGAAGCACTCATCGAGCTAATCTTTAAACTGCATATGAGGACAAGCACATAGCTAACATCTACAACATACAACTTACCTTATATATGCCCCCACCTTAAGGTGGTTGATATCAGGTATTGATATCAAGCACGTTAAGGTAGGAAGAAAACACACAAGGGGAACACAGACTCTCGCAAAGCCCATGCCCCCCGGAGGTGACATGTACTTTACGATCGCCAAATATTCCCACAAACACATCCCTGCAAGAAACATGTTAGTGTCTACAAAATCATGACAAACAACATCAATGCATATGATTAACTACACAAAGAGCCAAGGTTTTACAATGAATTCGGAGTTCGAGGATAACCGTGGGGCTATATCACGAAGATCTCTGAATCGAGTACCACCAAGGCTAGATTCAAAGACAAACAAAGGTACACAAAGCAACAGTAGTGTTGAGGTTTGTAAATGAGATAGCATACCATCAAAATCACTACCCAGAAAGCACGAGTGCTTCTACTAGCCAAACATCGGATAATTTATTACATCCCCATCGTCATATTAGGAACTAAGTCCATTTTTTGATTGCTCTCGAAAGGGACACTAGGTCCGCATCAGTATAAATATTTTTGGTCATCCACCCGCTAGATAGAAACACTAGAGAAAGGGAAACAATAAATCAGAGAGGAGAAACAAGTGTCTTAGGGATAGCCACGTAGAAGGGTGCCCCCAAGTTACCGACCACAACGCTATGTCTCTAAGACACAACACACAACAATGAAATTAGAGAGAGGCAATATAGAAGAATGATGATACAAATAGAAGGTGGTCACAAAAGAGGCGATCTCTTGGTATCCTAGACCTTACGAGAGAATCAGGGGTCATCCCAGGAGGCCTAAACAACAAATAACACATCACGGGGGAAGCACATCAGGAGAGAGATAAAAGGTTAGAGATACTTGCTTGTAGGATCTTCGTATCATATTTTTGAATTTGTGAACCTCTTGGAGAGGTACTCGATCATGTTGAGTGCAAAATTTGAGTGGTTCTTATGAGAGTTTTGTTTATTATCATATGATATTTTCTTTGTAACTCCTTGTGTAAATGTAACTTTTTGTTGCTTATGAGAAGGGGAACCACTGTTTTCTCTAACTACTGGCAGTCGTCTAATTCTTTTCCAATTTTTATCGAGTTTTCAATGTTGAATCTTTCTAGCACAGTAACGGGAATCATCCTGTACCATCTCACTCGTCTGTATCGGTTGTTATTCTTTATTTTCTGATGTATTTTGATTATCTCCCAATCCATATAAGAATAACAGAGGAGGAACCTCGGCATAAATTCCATTTCTTCATGGACGAGGTGGATTGTCCACTTGTTTCTTATCCACTTCAATCATTCCTACGATGTTATCATAGTCCAAGTAATCATCCTTGTCTACTTCCACTAAACCCTGTTCCAACATATTGGTTTTAGTATGCTTAGGGAAAGGATTAGTGAAGATTTGTAAGTTCTGATTCGGCAGAGCAACCGACTTGTTTCCATTATCATTCACAACCAATACTTGGATGGCATTTGAATCAATAAGGTCCTGTATCTCATGTTTAAGACACATACATCGTTCAATGTCATGTCCTTGCATGCGATGATAATGACAAAAGGCATTAGCATTGAAGTAAGGTCCTTGTTTACTAGGATCGATAGGCTTGATCGGGGGAAGCTTCAGAATGTTATTACTCACAGCTTGGTTCATGATGGAATGATAAGACTCAGATATCATAGTGAACTTTCTTAGTTGATATGATGCTTTCTTTTGATTAGTGATAGTTGAAACATTCAAAAAGTTGTTCATATTCAGTACATTAACCTTGATGAAGCTCCTATTATTATTATTCCTCTTAAAGTTGTTTTGTGATGATCCACCTTTGGATTGACCAACTTGAGCCAATGAGTTTTGGTTTTCATACTGACTAGACGAAAGTTGATAATCACGAAGGGCAGTGCATAAATGTTGAAAGGAGTTATACTTCATCAAGAGGATCTTGTCACGAATATTAGGTTGTAGATTTGTAATAAATATCTTCTGAACATCATCATCTTTCATCTGATACTGAATCTGTGCATAAAGCCCTTGATACCGACTAATGACTTCAGTCAACTTCTCTTTTGAACCTTGTTTGCATTGAAACAAGTCAATTAGAGTGACTTGGGGTCTGATATTTTCTTGAAAATGTTGTAAAAATTGATCAATCAACTGCAAAAAGGAGTGTATTGAATTCGGAGGTAAAGAGCAAAACCATTTTAAAGTAGTAACTTTGAGAGATCACAAGAAAAGTTTTGCCAACAAATTCTCTTCAAAATAGAAATCACTACACATAGTGGTAAATGTTGCCACATGAATATTAGGATCAACTTTTCCACCATATTTTTCAAAGCGGGGAGTCTCAAACCTCTCAGGCATAGGTGTTCTCAAGATTGCATAGGAAAGGGGATTACGGGCATGATATGTTGGTAGATTAGGCTGCAAAGAATTTGTCAAATTTGCTACCTTTTGTTGTAAAGCATTCATGCCCTATAAAAGTTGGTTTAGGATGGCATCATTTAGAGATGTGGTTTGTTGTGAGGAATTGGAACCAAAGTGAGGAGGTGATTGAAATTGAGATGTGACAAGTGGATGCTGTGAATAAGTCAATGGTTGTTGGACATACTGTTAGGTGGAAGATGGTTGGGAATAACTATTATTCATAAGAATAGTCACATTATGGACCAAGTTCTGATAATAAAATCCCACAGCTTTGTAATTGGTGCCATTAGATACTCCAATACCAGTGGTAACATTACTACAAGCATTTGCATCAGTTGTTAAGATCGTTGATGTAAAAGTGGATATTCTTGTAGTCGGTATAGGTGCCGAAACTTGAGTATGCGATGGTGATGACATATTGTTAATAACTTTTGCACATTCATTCACTGGCATTACATTAGTTTGCACAATATGTGTTTAAACCACGAATAACATTAATTCCATCTTGTCCTTTTATCAATTCTCTTACATGGTAAATCACAGGTAAGGCCTCTTCAGCTATCCTCTCAATTTGCACATATTCTTGAAATTCGGCAAGGTCTTTATCAAGCTTATTGACTTGTTCCGTAGGTACATGTCCTACTACCTTAATAGCATCCTCAACATCATGAAATATTTGATCTTCCATAGTGGTTGGAGGATGTATAATATCTTGCACAATTTGAGTTTCTCCCTTTGTAAAGAAGGTATTCAAAGGATTATCAGAGGTAGGGATGTCATTTTCTTCAAGAGCACTAGATCCCATTAACCTTTTACTTCTTCTTAAAGGGATATTATTTTTAAGACAACGGGTCATAAAGCTTATACAAAAGCACACAACACACAATGCACAAACTAAGAGAACAAACCCTAAGAAGATGATATGTTTTGAAAGCCAAAAATGTTTGAAATTTTGTACCTTTTCAATGCAAATGAATGAAACAAAAGGTGTTGTAAGAATTTTGATCAAGGGAAGTGTTGATGGTGGTTTTAGCACGCAACAACGCAGGTGTGATTGCTGGTTTCACACCTCTCTTGAAAAGTATCTCACCCTAGGCAAGACTACTCCAAGGATAATACAGCTAGGTCTTAGCTTGCTTGGAATTTCTCAATGGTTATGTTCTAGCTATACCTGCAAGGGGTCTTACATGCAATCTGCAAATGTTCAAGTTTGGGGCAGCAAATACACATAAGTCTTATTATGATTTTCAGCTGGTAGACAAGGTAAGATGCTGCTGAAATTTCTATTCTAACAACTAAACATTGGGTTTAAAGAAAATGCAAAAGATTTAGGGTTTTAAAAGGAGTCCTAAGTGGCATTCACAATGCAAGGGTTATCTCTAGTAGACAAATATTCCAGACTTTAAACCAGTTTTCTGAGTTACCAAACTGAAATGAGTGTTACAGTGCTGCAGAAAACGGTGCTATCTTCAATGGGAGTCGAAAGATTTTCAGACCACATTCATTCGTTAAATACCCAATAAATGGCACAACTTAACTCATAAAATGAAGTTGAACTTTAGCACAAATAATAAGCCCAGGCTAAGTTTACACAGTTATTTACCATCAGCAAATAACTAAAAGTATGGACTTGGAACATTCATCAAATACTGCAATAAACCATTAACATCATAAAAGCACAACTAATCTAACTATGGGAGAGCAAGAAGCAAACCATGAAGACCACAATGAATCGAAACAAGATGCAAATTCTCAGAAATACTACAGAAACTTGCTTTGTATTTAATTCAAATGGCACAGAGTCAACAATTTGGCATCAAAATCTCTCTCTATCAAAAGTGGAAATGGCAGCCCTTTATATAGAAAGCAGCATACCCTAGCTCTTCAAATGAACGGTGGAGATTAACTCAACACCGACGGCCCAGATTACATCAAGAAAGACCCACATTAATTCCCGGATTATATTTTGTCTTTTATGAAAAAGACGAAAAACAGCTCCAGATACATTGAATCTAGTCATTTTGACTAGCCAACTCAATACATTAGTGAAAAGACTCATTTAGGAGATAAGAAGAAGACAAAAATGAATCACATACTGTCCAGATATATCAAATTTACAACAACGACGGGATTGAATCAATAAAATATTCAAATAATACTAAGATTCTTTATCCAGGTCGATACTATCCCCGCTGGACAACTTATTCCGATAGGCTAACCATGCTTCAAGTGCCGGATTGATATCAGACGGGTCTGGATCTTTCAGATGATGTATTCTATAACCGAATACCTCTAGCTCCCGACTGAACCTGGTGTATATCCTTTCAAAATCTGTCTCTGCTCTACGGAATGCTTTGAATTCTGCTCTGAGGTCACTTGCTTTATCCAGCCGTTCCTCCGTACTTAGCACAGTGTCTTCAAATAATATAACATGCAGTTTACCTTTGCATTTTTCAACCTCGAAAGGAGCATAATCATCAAAAGATTCGTCTCTACAGCTTCTCAAAGCATCGCTGATATCGTATACGATAGATCTCAGCTCTTCGTCAGCGGGTTTATATGCTTCCTTTACTTGCTCAAAGGTCTCTTTCCTCAGAAGTAACTGCTGATACCACTCAATAGCCTTCGAGAGCCTATCTCCAGTCAAAATATTCTCTGTGACCAAGGTTTGAGCTGGCAACTCCCGGATACCCTTGATTCGCGGATACATGTGAGAATAGTATTCGTCGAACAAGTCACATTCATCACGCAAATCCTTCCATTTCTTAATCAATTCCACTGTACGTTGGTGGATTTGAGCAGAGGCACTGATGGCATCGCATCCCGCTTCAAACACACTCATCAACCAGTTCTTGACGCCTTGGGACTTTGATCTTACCTCGCTCAGCTTTGCCATTTCGTCGGTAGATAGGAAGGTAGGCACAGTCCTTATATCACCTCCTGCATCTACTGGTTTTACCAAAAATTGAAGACATGCCCTGAGCTCCTCGTTTTGGCGCTTTAATTCTTTCTTGGACATTTCGTCCTTATCCAACTACTTCAAAATTGACGTAACTGATCCCTTGAAATCATCCACCCTTTGAGCACGGGTGGTTGGGCCTAAGTCGACTGTAGATATCGCATAATCCTCTGCCCTGACCTGATCTCTCGCTACGTCAGCTGGAGGGACAGCTACCTCCGCAATCCTTGAGCCTGATTCGCTCTGGTAGATCCTTGATTGCACCTTCGCCCTCTTTTGCTTCTGAGGTTTTTGAGCCTGCGATAGGATGGTGCTCAAATCAATTTTCATTACTTCAATCTGGGGTTCTGGGTATACCATCCTATCCTGCAGCCATTCGGGAGCGGAAGATTTGTCCAACTTAGCGGCTCCATCCTTATCTGATACAATCAATTCTTTGGAAGGCCCTTGTTCGGGCTCAGGGCTCTTCTCCTTTTCTCCTTGGGCCAATTCCTTTAGGCTCTCGAGCACATTTTCCCGTGCAATTTCCAAAACTTCCTCTGTTGGGTCCTTGCTCAGTGGACTATCAGATATATCAATTATCTTTATACCAACAGACGTGTCGAGGAGGCTTTTATCATTTTCAATGGTCAGCGCTCCCTCGCTCTTTTCAGTCACTACCCCGTGCTCTTGTAATCCTAACTCCGCGCACACTTTCTCAATACCATCCAACAAAGGTACTTCTAATGACATCGCAGGCATTTGTGAAAGGGGAATAGCAGAAGAAATTGTGAAGGAAGGGGTACTAATTTGAGTCAAATTAGCGAAGGCAGGCAATGGTAAGGGAGAAGAAAGGGTAGGGTATGTAATGGCGAGAGTGGGAGAAACAGGATTGCCGAGATCACCGGAGGAGATTGCCAGTGGGCAGGAAGTGGTAGTAATGCCAGAGGAAGGAGAAGAGGAAGGAGATGATTCCTGCACAATGACGGCTGAAGTGGTGGGAGAAGTAGATGAAACGGAGGAAGGAGGAGGAATAGAAGTAGAGAAGGTGGAAGTCAGAACAGCCGTTCCTGTATCGGGTATGGGGGTTTGGGAGATTGAAGGAGTTGAATCATCCTTGGTAGTAACATTCTCCTTACTCGCTGCTTTTGTTTTTACCTTCTTGGCCTTGGAGGCCTCCCCAGCACTATCTGGCATGTCTTTCCTCTTAGTAGCTCTAGGCCTAGGAGGTGGATCCTTTTTCCGAGGAGATTTTACAGGAGGCTTTTTCACTTTTCTTGCCCTTGCTGCCAAAGGGGCATGTTCATCGATATCTGAATCCTTTCCCTTGATTGGCTCTGTATCATCTGTCCCCAGTACGGGCTCATCTTCTTCTCCGTCGGAGTCCTTATCTGATTCAACTGCCGTATAGGTCAGTTGAACTCCTTGCCCCCTTAAGACACCCAATTGTGCTCTAACCCAGGCTTTACTCAATCTAATCGGCTCCTTCATGATCACATCCAAGGAACTTTCTTCAGCGTTCGCCCAATTGGGTAATGGGATGGGTAGGTGGTATTGTGTCTCCCATGGGCCTCTGACCATGACATTATCATTGTCTTGCAATTGGTTTGGCACTGCCATTACATGAAATTTCTTAATAAAATCCAAGGATAGCCTCGAGTGTGCCCTCTTCATGACCTCGTAGTCATCAGGGCAGTTGGCCCAGAAATCTTCAATATGATCCTTGTGAAACAACTTCCTGCTCACGAACTTCTCCATCACCTGATTTGGGTCAAAGTGAGCCCTGGCATTGTAATAGTGCAAGTTCAGGAGCTGGAGCTCTTTATCCGAATATTTAGCTGAGGTGAGGGAAGGGCATGCATAGAGTCCTCTGCCAAACTTGATGGGAAATTGGACATTTGTTCTGTGCAGGTGCTTGAGCTTTTCGGCACATGGCACTAGTTGCCTGGACAGTTCTAGGAGCACTGTTTTATCATCGGGATATCTCGGCAACCTATATGCCATTCCAGTGAAGCCTTGTACCCTGATGTATGTGAATTTTTCAAATTGGATATACCATCGGCCATATTGGATTACTTCGTTCATAGCCTCGGCTGAAATCCTCAAGGCTGTATTACCTTGCAACTTCCTTGCTATGTACATAGTAAATGCATCGTTGACTCGCTTGAAGTGTATCAATGATTGTGACGAAGTTAATTGAGGATAGCCTTCATATACCTTAACCTGTGTCTTTTCATCATTCCCGATTTCTCTGATCTTGGACAATCCGTCGTAATGATTCATTCTTGCCAATGCATAGACGACGTAGGATGTCCATCTGAAATATTTCTTCTCATTGAAGTTGCTGAAAGCTTCATGTATATTGTCACTAAGGATTTGCGACCAATGGAACTTGGTTCCCTTCAATACTTCCGAGATGATAATGAACATCCAATCTTCAAAAGTGGAAGCGGCCGGTAACCCATACACTCTGCTCAAAAAGGTTACTATATCCCCGATTTCATCGTGGAAATCACTTCTATATAGTACTATGGGGAGCTTAACGAGAGCAGATTTCTTGCTCTTGACCCAATGATCATTTATATGTTTTCTGCATCCCTCCACATCTTTATTATATGCCTCCTTAGATGCTTGCCTGTCGGGCATAGTCATGGTTTTGTGCCACGGGATATCCAGCATCTCTGCCAAAGCAGGTGGGGACAAATCAGCCAGGACTTCTCCACTAGCTGTCCGAATTTGTCTAGATACGATATCGTATCTATCTGCACAACTTGCTATCAATTCTGCACACTGAACAGAGGTCGGGAAGGCAGCTGCTTGTCCGAGTCCACTGTCCTTAAGTCTCTGCACAACTTGCTATCAATTCTGCACACTGAACAGAGGTCGGGAAGGCAGCTGCTTGTCCGAGTCCACTGTCCTTAAGTCTCTTAGCCTGAGGAGTCGGAGTGGGTCCGAAGATTCTGAGTCTGAAATCATCTAAGTCAATATGACCTAGATCGGTGTCTCCCACGTTACTCCACCCAGAGTGGATTTTGGTCTCTGGGGGTATCCCTTTGAACGCGTACTTCATGGCTTGAGCTCGTGCAGTCATCTAATCTGCAAAACCAGACCTCATAAGCTTGATACCAAGTAAGTTCCTAGGATCAGATAAACCAATCATAAGCCTATCATTCATTATAAGCATGCATTTACAGGGCATTGTATGCAAGGAGATATCAAATGTTGTAAAAAGGTTCACCTAAACATCATTATTACAGCATCACAACCTTAATAACCCTACCTTGAACCATCTTCCCTAAAGAAATTTCAGCAAATTCGCCATTTAGGGAGATTTGCGCTAATATGGAGGTTGTCCGACCTTGGGCAGAAAAAGCGCTAAAATTGAGGCTGTCCGACCTTGGCGGGAAAATGAGGCAGGTCCGACCTCAGATGAGGGTTTGTTCTGTGCGTCCCAGAATTTGTGCTATTTTCAAGGGTGTCCGACTTGCACGAGATTTGGAGGTCTCCGACCTCCAATGGTTTACAAGTCAGTCGGTGGACAAACTAGCGCAAAACGATTGCTGGTATAACAAGAGTCCTCCTGCGCGGAATTCAGGTGAGTCCGACTTGCGCGGGTTTTGACGGGGTCCGACTAAGTCGGATACAAGGTATTTTGGCGCATGGTCGGACGAAGGAAATTTTGGCGCAAAGAGTTTGATAAGTCCTTTCAGCGGGTTTTTCGAGCAACACCGACTTCGCGGGGTTATGGATGTCATCCGACTTGGTCAGACACAAGGTATTGTAGCGCAAAGTCGGACAGAGGAGATTTTAGCGCAAAAAGAGGTTTTCAGAGTTGCGGGCATTTCTAAACCATTCGACCCGATTGAGAACGATATATTAGCTGCGAGGGTCGGATGAGGTCGTTTTTAACGCAATTGGGCGCTGGGTTTTGGCGCTAGATCCCGAGGTGTCTGACCATATTGGATGATTTGGTCGTTTTAGAGGTCGGTCGAAGGAAATTTAGCGCTGACTCTGTGCACGGGGTTTGCAGGGCTCTGACCCGAAAGGGTCTAAATTCGACTAAGGCCTCTTAGTTTATGGTTTTTAAACCTAGGGTTTTGAAAAAATGAAAGGATCAACTCACCAAACCGTAACCCAAAACCACCACACTTCAGCAATCACAAAAAAAAAACGAAAACCCTAACGGTTTCCCCTGACTTTGCTTCGAAAAACCCTAGAGAAACTTAGAAATGCAAAGGGTTAGAACCCTACCTGTAAATGGCGGCGCAGATCTAACTTGTCGAGAGGTCGCGGGTTCGAGCTCGGGCGATGTCGGCCGTGAAAATTGGAGATCAAGATCGTGCAGCTTTGAAAACGCAGTGAAAAATGAGTTAATCCCTCTTAATTTCCCTATTTAAGCCACGCAAATCTGCTATTAATTACTCGGGAGTACGGACTGTCAGCGCGGATTTGCAGTTGGTCCGACTCGGCGGGGAAACCGGAGATCTCCGACCTGGTCGGTTGAGGGAAGAATCGGCGCGAACCGACTTAACCTGTTTGGCGGGGTTTTCGAACTCATCCGACCTGCGGGGTTTTCGAACTCATCCGACCTGCGAGGTTCGCTTGGGGATCCGACCAAGTCGGCGATTGAAGGTTTTAGCGCAAAGTCACTTGGAACGAATTTTAGCGCATAGGTCGGACGGAGGGGATTTAAGCGCTAGGTCCGATAGACTGAAAATCGGCGCAGAGGTCGGTTGAAGCCAAATTTAGCGCAAAGGTCAGTTGAAGCCAGATTTAACGCAAAATACTAAATCAAGGACTCCAGAGGGAAAATAACAACCCTCCTTAGCAAGTTTGAAGTGATTTTTTCAATGTAATCATTCTATCCAGGGCACAGCTACTTTAGACCATACAACCACTCCGAGAGAGAGAGAGATCAAAAAACCAAACGACTCACCAGCCAAAACAAAAAAAGAACAAAGGGGAGGGGCCCCCATGTTTAGAATGGGGCGTGTGTGCAAGGCACAACAAATGGCGACTCTGATGGGGAAATGCTCCAAAGCATTTCTAAGATAAACGTTAGTTTGAACCCAGACTCTCTGTGTTTCCCACTCATTAGATGAGAAAGTATGGTGCCTTACCAAAAGAATCAAGGACCGTTAACCAGTGCATCCCTCCATATCCTGAAAACCTGAGTGTGTGCAATTGTATTCATTCCATCCCTTGGCAACTAAGTTCATCCAAGATTCTTCGTGCTAAGCTATGAAGTTGGGATTATTTTACCACCAAGAGAACGCTCCTGAGGTTGAGACGTGATGAGCCTTGATAGAGGTGAATGATAATCCTTCCAGTACAATTCTTCGGCAATGATATTCTTTCTTGATATTGCCTTTGATGATTTCTGATGCCAATAATCTTGAGATAACAGGCTTCGTGTGAGAGTATTTAAATGATAATCTTTATACTGATACTTTGTAGTAGGTTTGGTGTTGAGAAACACCTTTTATTTTTACCCAGTAGGCTAGCAGTACTTAGTACCGCCTGCCACTCTCATCTGGATCTGCAGAATTAGTGTTGGTGGTAAAATTTGGGACCCAAACTTTTTGCTTACACAAGATCACCCGGACTTACTTAGCTATTTCAGGAGCACTTTAAGTGTGAGAGATGTATGGTTAGAAAACACTTTGGGTGCACCAGCTAACGACTCGTTCCAGTGAAAAGACATCACGTTTCCTGGTAAAACAGCGGAACCCACAGCAAGGCCTAAGCAAAACTTTGGCTTCTCAAAGAAAGGCTACAGATTATTTGCCTGACAAGGAAGCATCCGCAGGTCTACACAACTACCACCACGTCAGAAACAAGGACCCCGCGACAAAGCAGACGCAGCAAACGAAAGCACAAGAACCGGACGAAACAAAACGCCCGGCCCGAAGGAGAGCAAAAAGCAAGACAACAAAAGCAGGAAAGCAAACTAAACTAGCAACAACCTAAACTAACCGGAGCAAACAAACCTCTAACTATATACACTAAAATGAGACATAAATGTCTCTCAGGCCTGGAAGTAGTGCTTCAGGAACTGGCCATTGACAGGCAATGGCAGCTCCTCACCAATAAGGCTCTTGAGTCGATACGTATTGTCCCCCAGGATCTCATAAATCTGGTAGGGTCCTAACCAAAGCTTGTCAAACTTGCCATGTTCTCCCTTTCTCTCATGGGCTTTATCCCAATATAGGACCAGATCAGAAATACAGAAAGCTTTAATTTTGGCCCTCTTGTCGAACCATCATTTAATTACATCCTGGTGTTTGGCAAAGTTTTCTAAAGCTGCATCGCGTTTCTCCTCAAGGTGCAACAGCTGGGCCAGTCGTGAATATAAGTAGTTGTCCGCTTCGAGGTATTCTTGCATAAATTGAAGTACCGGTATTCTCAAATGGATGGGAAAGATGGGTTCGATCCCATAAACTAGGTGATACGGGGAGGTGTTTAAGGCGGCTTTGTGTCGGATTCTATCAGCCCATAAGGCGAACCTGAGCTGGGTGTGCCAATCCCTGGGGTTTTTGTCCAAAAGTCTCTTGATGACTTCAAGCAGGTTCTTGTTTGTTGATTCAGCTACCCCATTTCCTTGTGGATAGTAGTTAGAGGAGAATTTGAGAGTGATCCCATAGTCGAATGCCCAGTTAGAAAAACACAATGATGAAAAGGCAGGGCCATTATCACAAACTAAAGCAAATGGACAACCAAATCTAGTGATAATATGCTTTTCAATAAATTCGATAACTACCTCCGTGGTGCATTGCTTACAAGCTATTGCTTCAGACCAGCGAGTGCAGTAGTCAGTAGCGGTCAGAATATACCTGTGGCCCGCAGAAGAAGGTGCGTTGATCATACCGATGAAGTCAAGCCCCCACTGAGCAAATGGTCGTACCTCCACTACCGGTTGCAATGGCATGGCTGCATGGCGTTCTTGATGCGCGGCGGTTTGACATATATGACAGGTCCTCACATGTGAATGCGCATCCTTAAACAATGTTGGCCAGTAATACCCAGCCCGAAGGATCTGATTAGCTGTCGAATGCGCCGACCCATGTCCTGTCCCGAACTTCTCGTGAAAACTGATTAATACCTGATCAACTTCTGACTTGTCCAAACACCTTAGATAAATGCCCTCGTGATTCTTCTTGTAGAGGACAGATCCTTTTATCATGTAACTGCTACTTTTGAGCTTGAGAGCTCTTGTTTGTACTACATTTAGCTGCTGCGGACAGCGTTGATTAAGCAAATAAAATATTATATCCCCATACCATTCATCCTTTGAAACATCATCCAATAAATACTGCTGAGAAACCAAGTCGAGCCCTACCTCGGCCATGGTTTTAGTCAAAGCTTGGCCTCTTACCAATTTCATGGGTTGAATCTCTATGTCGAATTCTTGCAATATGGTGACCCACTTCCCTCTTCTTTCTCCTAATTCACTCTGCATCAGCAGTGCTTTGACTGCTGCATCTGGAACTATGGCGGTAACTTGACTTCTTAGGATATAGTGACGGAATTTCTTGACCGCTTTGATAAGAGCATACGCCTATTTCTCCACGTTTGGATATCTTAGTTCTGCGTCTTTTAATGGAGTACGCATGAAAGCAATGGGCCTTTCATCGTCAACTGACCTCTTTTGGGTCAACATCGCTGCGCAAGTATGTTCTGAAGCAAATGAGTATATGTAAAATGGCAACGCATAATCAGGGCTAACCAAGACAGGTGCGTTGGATATAGCTTGCTTGATTTCTGCGAAGGCCGCCTTAGCTTCTGGGGTCCAGTCCATTTTAGCATCCTTTTTCAGCATGGCGTTGAGAGGTCGAACTATCTCAGCAAATCCTGTGATGAACTTGCACACAAAGTTAATCTTACCGAAATATGATTTAAGTTCCTTTTTACTGGCCGGAGGGGCAATCTTGAGTATTGCTTGGATTCTATCCGGATCAATGGATATTCCCTGGTCAAATATCACATGCCCCAATAGCTTTCCTTCAGTTACCCCAAACATGCATTTCTTGGGGTTAAGTGATATGCCATAATCCTTACATCGCTGCAACACCTTCCTCAGATCAGCTACATGGTTTTCGCATCTTTTTGAGAACACCGTCAAATCATCCATGTAGATGATTATGCATTTTCCAACTAATCCTTTGAAGGCGACATCCATTGCGCGCTGAAAAGTTGCGCCAGCATTTATCAAACCAAATGGCATTCGCCGGTACGCATAGATGCCCCATTTGCAGGTGAAAGATGTTTTTAATCTATCTTCGTATTCCACCATTACCTGATTATAACCAGAGTATCCGTCTAGAAATGACATCATCTGGGATCCATTGACAATCTGCAATACTTCATCCAATGAAGGCAGCGGGTAATTGTCCTTTTCAGAGGCTCTGTTTAAATTACGGAAATCAACGCAGAGCCTGATTTCCCCATTTTTCTTGCGAACAGGAACTAAGTTCGCCACCCATGCAGAGTGTCGGACTGGGAATATTATCTTAGCTGATAACAGCTTCTGAACTTCTTTGAAAATGAGCGGCTCCAAAAGTGCATTAACTGGCCTCTGCCTTTGCCTGAAAGGCTTTGCCCCTGGCTTCAGCGGGATCATGTGTGTGATAATCGAGGTGTCGTAAGTTTTTAGATCTTCATAACTCCAAGCTATTACCTCATGATAATCTCTCAATGCATGTATGATTCCAGTTCTTTCATCCTCTGTGCTGGCCTTTCCAATAAACACATTCTTCACATCCGCCTCTGTCCCCAAGTTAAAAGGGTCACACTTTCCTCCTGGAGATTCTCCTTCTTTCTTCTGAGTTCCTAGATTATCTGCGTCAAACAGTCTTTCCAATTCTACCATTCCTCTGGGGATTGTATTTGTTTTCAGATTCAGTACTCCTTCCAAATCGATTTCAGCAGGCTCTACCTCTTCTTCATCTATTATCTGAGCAGTGAACACGTCTGATGAGGAAAGAAAATTGAGTATGTGTTGATCATCCTCGAAAACTTGAAAATTGGTAATGTTGTCGGGCACAGAGGGAGTAGCCATGAACTCAACAGAAAACTTTTTCAACCCTGCCATGGACGTGGGCTCCAATGTGCTTGCGGTCTGGGCCAAAGCATTTGCAACATGATTTTGCCTCCTAGGAATGATCTGGATGTTAAAACCGTCGAAGCATTCAATCAGATCCCATACCCTATTCCTGTACCTATTCAACCTCTTGTCATTACACGAATACTGTTTTCGCACTTGTTTCACCACTAACTCAGAATCACCAAACACCTGGACAACCCTGACCCTTTTCTGTAATGCTAGCAGCAATCCTTGCACCAACACCTCATATTCAGCGACGTTGTTTGTACATAGAAATTGCAGTCTTTGTGATGTCAGAAATGAACTCCCAGTAGGACTAATCAGCTCGACTCCTGCACCGGACCCTTGCCTACACCTTGAACCGTCAAATCTCAAGGTCCATACACAAAAATCTTGTTGTCTTCCCTCTGTCTTCCTGGTTTCTCTTCCTTTCCTGATTTCTCTTGCTCAAGCAGAGGTTCGGACTCTTCCTTCTTTTCAGCCATCGGTTTACCCTTCGGAATTAAGGGAACCTTTAGTTGCTTTTGCACTTGTTTGATTGCCTCTTGACATAGTTGGCAGGAAAATTCAGAATGAGATGTATCGTGTATGCGACACCAGTTGGGCAATAATAATTCCTCCATTTGGACCTGCCTCCCAACAGTAGTTTGATCTTGCACAAATCTGGCTACAAAACTACGAAACCCCTCGAAGACCCCGGGCTCGTCTTCCTCTGAAGATTCTCCATCATCGGATTGAACATATGCAGCTGTACCTTCTGGTCTTTCTATCTGAGGCTTAGGAGGTCTTAAGCAACTCAACATAAGGATTTCTTCTGGCGGATTGATGTGGGGAAGGTAGACGCCCAAATCAACCTCTGAAAACAAAATTTCGTTGGGCTGATTAAATTCAGTGATCATGTGCTTCATCTTAGGTTCCCTTTCAATACGGATTTGATTAGCTAATCCCTTCCACGGCAGCCGCATATGAGAGAAATCAGTTGCCATATATCCATTCAAAGTTCTGGACCAGTCTCTAATTAAAAGCATACCGTATTGGTCTGGAATATCCACCACTTGAATATCGATATACTGCTGCACCCTGGGATCAGAAGCCAATTGCATGTGTATCCGGTTCAATTCACCAACCACATTCACCTCGGTTTTATCTAATTGCGTCACTTTTCTGGAGGACTTGGCTGGAGTGAGCCCAAGCGTTTTACAAACGGACAATGGCATTACGTTTGTGGAAGCACCTGAATCTACTAAACAATTGTGAAGATTTTTATTGAAAATCCTGAGGGTTAAAAGGAAAGGCGGACTTTCCTTCCTGTCTTTATACAGAGTTACTTTTTGTTCCATGTCAGTCACATGTATCCTTTCCTTCCCTTTATCAATATTATCCTTAGCGATGTTTTCTCTCGGCGTATGATCAGTCTTGGTTCCAGTGCCTATGTCTTGAAAGAAAGATGTTCTGACCTCAGGTATCTTAAACAACTCATACACAGAGAGACTGACCTTCATCTTTTTAAGCTCATCAGCCACATACTGTCCTATTTTTACCATATCAGCACGCTGGAATCTCTCCGGATCAACAATGGTACCATGATGTACGGTTTGAAGAGGGGCTTTGGGGGGGTCAGGATTATTGGTAGCCTGAGGATCAGGCGGGACTTGATAATTATTTGGGGGAATGGAAGTGGTGAAAGGGCCTTTTGGCTTGCTACTCCTCAAATTGTAAGGAGTCTTGTTGTACTGCTGATATGCATTGACCTCCTCAGACTCTTCTTCTTCAGGTTGGTTGTCATCCTGGAATGGGAATGTATAACTATCAAGAACGAGAGCAGCATCATACCTCTGAGAGGGGACAATCTCATACCCGGTTGGTGGAGTCTCCTGATTTTCAGCATTCTGAATTTCCATTTGAAAGATACTGGAAGCAATCTGGAATTCTGGGCAATCCAACTCAGAATGGGCATTGGTGTTGTGCAATCTGCACTAGGTAGATAAGGCAGCTTCGGCCAGCATTACACGACCTGGGGGTCTGGTGTCGTTACTCTGATTTTCCAAAGGTGAAGGCACTCCCCCATTGTTAGGCCTGGTATTCCAGGATCGATTTGACCGCTGCTGAAAGCTCTAATTTTGATATTGATTTGGAAATTGGTTCGGGCCTTGATTTTGTGAATGCTGCTGGCTCTGGAAATGTTGTTGATTCTGCCCTTTCTGCTGTAAAGAAGCATTCTGGTTTTTGAGATGAGTAACTTCAGCAGTGAGCTTTTTCATCTGTTCAACCAGCTCTTTGATATCATCCCTGTCTTCCTTGGTCTTGGACGCCTCCGAGGACTGCAGGAAAGGCATTTGTGCTGGAGGCATTTCAGCCACTGGGTTGCCTAGATGGATTACTAGAGCTTGTGTGGCAGCTGGACTCGGGACTGGGTTCATTACAGGGGTTCGATTGGCCAATGCATGATTTATCATGGGAATTTGGTTTGGCATGGCCACGGGACCCATGTGATTCAGCGGGCCAGAGGCTGTTTGTCCAAGCTGAGTACTCACTTCGACAGCAGCAGCATATGCTGCGGCTAAACTGGCTGGTACCGGGTTGGCCCTCCTTGCGAACATGGAGGTGAGTTTATCTAGGGCAGCATAGTAAATAGGTAGGGCAGCAACCTGGTCTATAGCATAGGGGGCCTGCAGGCGGCTGTAAGCTTTCTAAAATCTGTTATTGAAGGTGCTGATCATCTCACCTTCCTCTCGTCGAATCTCCACAAAAGAACGGTAGAGATCAGACGGGGTAGTGGGCATACGAAATCTATTCAGAAAAGCTGTCTTCAGATTTGGCCAGGAATTTATAGATGCCGCCGGGAGATTGGCAAACCAGTAGTAAGCTTCATCCTGCAAAGAGTAGGGGAACAGTCGGCATATCACATCTTCATGCTGCACCTGTAACATGAACATATTAGCTTCAAAGATCTTAATGTGTTCATCCGCGGTCCTATCCGGGTCATGTACCCTGAACTTTGAGCAGAACTTGTCTGGGTTTTTGGGCATGTCATGGTAGTCATTGAACAGCAGAGGGGACTGGTTATTTCCCGCAAAGTAAGCCATGATAGGGGGATGAATGGGACCAGTACTAGTATTTCTGGGGGCTGACTGAGCTCGAGGAGCCCTGGGTACTCCTTGATCCCTCCTTGTTCTTCTAAATCCTGTCAGAGATAGCAGTTCTTCTCCAGCTGAACTGGATCGAGTGTGTCTCTGTCTAGTCCCCAGACTTGCTGATTTTTAGTTGGCCCTCCTTCTAGCGCCAATTCTGTTGATGGTGGTTTTAGCACGCAACAACGCAGGTGTGATTGCTGGTTTCACACCTCTCTTGAAAAGTATCTCACCCTAGGCAAGACTACTCCAAGGATAATACAGCTAGGTCTTAGCTTGCTTGGAATTTCTCAATGGTTATGTTCTAGCTGTACCTGCAAGGGGTCTTACATGCAATCTGCAAATGTTCAGGTTTGGGGCAGCAAATACACATAAGTCTTATTATGATTTTCAGCTGGTAGACAAGGTAAGATGCTGCTGAAATTTCTATTCTAACAACTAAACATTGGGTTTAAAGAAAATGCAAAAGATTTAGGGTTTTAAAAGGAGTCCTAAGTGACATTCACAATGCAAGGGTTATCTCTAGTAGACAAATATTCTAGACTTTAAACCAGTTTTCTGAGTTACCAAACTGAAATGAGTGTTACAGTGCTGCAGAAAACAGTGCTATCTTCAATGGGAGTCAAAAGATTTTCAGACCACATTCATTCGTTAAATACCCAATAAATGGCGCAACTTAACTCATAAAATAAAGTTGAACTTTAGCACAAATAATAAGCCCAGGCTAACTTTACACAGTTATTTACCATCAGCAAATAACTAAAAGTATGGACTTGGAACATTCATCAAATACTGCAATAAACCATTAACATCATAAAAGCACAACTAATCTAACTATGGGAGAGCAAGAAGCAAACCATGAAGACCACAATGAATCGAAACAAGATGCAAATTCTCAGAAATACTGCAGAAACTTGCTTTGTATTTAATTCAAATGGCACAGAGTCAACAATTTGGCATCAAAATCTCTCTCTATCAAAAGTGGAAATGGCAGCCTTTTATATAGAAAGCAGCATACCCTCGCTCTTCAAATGAACGGTGGAGATTAACTCAACACCGACGGCCCAGATTACATCGAGAAAGACCCACATTAATTCCCAGATTACATTTTGTCTTTTATGAAAAAGACGAAAAAACAGCTCCAGATACATTGAATCTAGTCATTTTGACTAGCCAACTCAATACATTAGTGAAAAGACTCATTTAGGAGATAAGAAGAAGACAAAAATGAATCACATACTGTCCAGATATATCAAATTTACAACAACAACAGGATTGAATCAATAAAATATTCAAATAATACTAAGATTCTTTATCCAGGTCGATACTATCCCCGCTGGACAGCTTATTCCGATAGGCTAACCATGCTTCAAGTGTCGGATTGATATCAGACGGGTCTGGATCTTTCAGATGATGTATTCTATAATCAAATACCTCTAGCTCCCGACTGAACCTGGTGTATATCCTTTCAAAATCTGTCTCTGCTCTGCGGAATGCTTTGAATTCTGCTCTGAGGTCACTTGCTTTATCCAGCCGTTCCTCCGTACTTAGCACAGTGTCTTCAAATAATATAACATGCAGTTTACCTTTGCATTTTTCAACCTCGAAAGGAGCATAATCATCAAAAGATTCGTCTCTACAGCTTCTCAAAGCATCACTGATATCGTATACGATAGATCTCAGCTCTTCGTCGGCGGGTTTATATGCTTCCTTTACTTGCTCAAAGGTCTCTTTCCTCAGAAGTAACTGCTGATACCACTCAATAGCCTTCGGGAGCCTATCTCCAGTCAAAATATTCTATGTGACTAAGGTTTGAGCTGGCAACTCCCGGATACCCTTGATTCGCGGATACATGTGAGAATAGTATTCGTCGAACAAGTCACATTCATCACGCAAATCCTTCCATTTCTTAATCAATTCCACTGTACATTGGTGGATTTGAGCAGAGGCACTTATGGCATTGCATCCCGCTTCAAACACACTCATCAACCAGTTCTTGACGCCTTGGGACTTTGATCTTACCTCGCTCAGCTTTGCCATTTCGTCGGTAGATAGGAAGGTAGGCACAGTCCTTATATCACCTCCTGCATCTACTGGTTTTACCAAAAATTGAAGACATGCCCTGAGCTCCTCATTTTGGCGCTTTAATTCTTTCTTGGACATTTCGTCCTTATCCAACTGCTTCAAAATTGACGTAACTGATCCCTTGAAATCATCCACCCTTTGAGCACGGGTGGTTGGGCCTAAGTCGATTGTAGATATCGCATAATCCTCTGCCCTGACCTGATCTCTCGCTACGTCAGCTGGAGGGACAGCTACCTCCGCAATCCTTGAGCCTGATTTGCTCTGGTAGATCCTTGATTGCACCTTCGCCCTCTTTTGCTTCTGAGGTTTTTGAGCCTGCAATAGGATGGTGCTCAAATCAGTTTTCATTACTTCAATCTGGGGTTCTGGGTATACCATCCTATCCTGCAGCCATTCGGGAGCGGAAGATTTGTCCAACTTAGCGGCTCCATCCTTATCTGATACAATCAATTCTTTGGAAGGCCCTTGTTTGGGCTCAGGGCTCTTCTCCTTTTCTCCTTGGGCCAATTCCTTTAGGCTCTCGAGCACATTTTCCCGTGCAATTTCCAAAACTTCCTCTGTTGGGTCCTTGCTCAGTGGACTATCAGATATATCAATTATCTTTATACCAACAAACGTGTCGAGGAGGCTTTTATCATTTTCAATGGTCAGTGCTCCCTCGCTCTTTTCAGTCACTACCCCGTGCTCTTGTAATCCTAACTCCGCGCACACTTTCTCAATACCATCCAACAAAGGTACTTCCAATGACATCGCAGGCATTTGTGAAAGGGGAACAGCAGAAGAAATTGTGAAGGAAGGGGTACTAATTTGAGTCAAATTAGCGAAGGCAGGCAATGGTAAGGGAGAAGAAAGGGTAGGGTATGTAATGGCGAGAGTGGGAGAAACAGGATTGCCGAGATCACCGGAGGAGATTGCCAGTGGGCAGGAAGTGGTAGTAATGCCAGAGGAAGGAGAAGAGGAAGGAGATGATTCCTGCACAATGACGGCTGAAGTGGTGGGAGAAGTAGATGAAACGGAGGAAGGAGGAGGAATAGAAGTAGAGAAGGTGGAAGTCAGAACAGCCGTTCCTGTATCGGGTATGGGGGTTTGGGAGATTGAAGGAGTTGAATCATCCTTGGTAGTAACATTCTCCTTACTCGCTGCTTTTGTTTTTACCTTCTTGGCCTTGGAGGCCTCCCCAGCACTATCTGGCATGTCTTTCCTCTTAGTAGCTCTAGGCCTAGGAGGTGGATCCTTTTTCCGAGGAGATTTTACAGGAGGCTTTTTCACTTTTCTTGCCCTTGCTGCCAAAGGGGCATGTTCATCGATATCTGAATCCTTTCCCTTGATTGGCTCTGTATCCTCTGTCCCCAGTACGGGCTCATCTTCTTCTCCGTCGGAGTCCTTATCTGATTCAACTACCGTATAGGTCAGTTGAACTCCTTGCCCCCTTAGGACACCCAATTGTGCTCTAACCCAGGCTTTACTCAATCTAATCGGCTCCTTCATGATCACATCCAAGGAACTTTCTTCAGCGTTCGCCCAATTGGGTAATGGGATGGGTAGGTGGTATTGTGTCTCCCATGGGCCTCTGACCATGACATTATCATCGTCCTGCAATTGGTCTGGCACTGCCATTACATGAAATTTCTTAATAAAATCCAAGGATAGCCTCGAGTGCGCCCTCTTCATGACCTCATAGTCATCAGGGCAGTTGGCCCAGAAATCTTCAATATGATCCTTGTGAAACAACTTCCTGCTCACGAACTTCTCCATCACCTGATTTGGGTCAAAGTGAGCCCTGGCATTGTAATAGTGCAAGTTCAGGAGCTGGAGCTCTTTATCCGAATATTTAGCTAGGGCGAGGGAAGGGCATGCGTAGAGTCCTCTGCCAAACTTGATGGGAAATTGGACATTTGTTCTGTGCAGGTGCTTGAGCTTTTCGGCACATGGCACTAGTTGCCTGGACAGTTCTAGGAGCACTGTTTTATCATCGGGATATCTCGGCAACCTATATGCCATTCCAGTGAAGCCTTGTACCCTGATGTATGTGAATTTTTCAAATTGGATATACCATCGGCCATATTGGATTACTTCGTTCATAGCCTCGGCTGAAATCCTCAAGGCTGTATTACCTTGCAACTTCCTTGCTATGTACATAGTAAATGCATCGTTGACTCGCTTGAAGTGTATCAATGATTGTGACGAAGTTAATTGAGGATAGCCTTCATATACCTTAACCTGTGTCTTTTCATCATTCCCGATTTCTCTGATCTTGGACAATCCGTCGTAATGATTCATTCTTGCCAATGCATAGACGACGTAGGATGTCCATCTGAAATATTTCTTCTCATTGAAGTTGCTGAAAGCTTCATGTATATTGTCACTAAGGATTTGCAACCAATGGAACTTGGTTCCCTTCAATACTTCCGAGATGATAATGAACATCCAATCTTCAAAAGTGGAAGCGGCTGGTAACCCATATACTCTGCTCAAAAAGGTTACTATATCCCCGATTTCATCGTGGAAATCACTTCTATATAGTACTATGGGGAGCTTAACGAGAGCAGATTTCTTGCTCTTGACCCAATGATCATTTATATGTTTTCTGCATCCCTCCACATCTTTATTATATGCCTCCTTAGATGCTTGCCTGTCGGGCATAGTCATGGTTTTATGCCATGGGATATCCAGCATCTCTGCCAAAGCAGGCGGGGACAAATCAGCCAGGACTTCTCCACTAGCTGTCCGAATTTGTCTAGATACGATATCGTATCTATCTGCACAACTTGCTATCAATTATGCACACTGAACAGAGGTCGGGAAGGCAGCTGCTTGTCCGAGTCCACTGTCCTTAAGTCTCTTAGCCCGAGGAGTCGGAGTGGGTCCGAAGATTCTAAGTCTGAAATCATCTAAGTCAATATGACCTAGATCGGTGTCTCCCACGTTACTCCACCCAGAGTGGATTTCGGTCTCTGGGGGTATCCCTTTGAACTCGTACTCCATGGCTTGAGCTCGTGCAGTCATCTAATCTGCAAAACCAGACCTCATAAGCTTGATACCAAGTAAGTTCCTAGGATCAGATAAACCAATCATAAGCCTATCATTCATTATAAGCATGCATTTACAGGGCATTGTATGCAAGGAGATATCAAATGTTGTAAAAAGGTTCACCTAAACATCATTATTACAGCATCACAACCTTAATAACCCTACCTTGAACCATCTTCCCTAAAGAAATTTCAGCAAATTCGGCCATTTAGGGAGATTTGCGCTAATATGGAGGTTGTCCGACCTTGGGCAGAAAAAGCGCTAAAATTGAGGCTGTCTGACCTTGGCGGGAAAATGAGGCAGGTCCGACCTCAGATGAGGGTTTGTTCTGTGCGTCCCAGAATTTGCGCTATTTTCAAGGGTGTCCGACTTGCGCGAGATTTGGAGGTCTCCGACCTCCAATGGTTTACAAGTCGGTCGGTGGACAAACTAGCGCAAAACGATTGCTGGTATAACAAGAGTCCTCCTGCGCAGAATTCAGGTGAGTCTGACTTGCGCGGGTTTCGACGGGGTCCGACTAAGTCGGATACAAGGTATTTTGGCGCATGGTCGGACGAAGGAAATTTTGGCGCAAAGAGTTTGATAAGTCCTTTCAGCGGGTTTTTCGAGCAGCACCGACTTTGCGGGGTTATGGATGTCATCCGACTTGGTCGGACACAAGGTATTGTAGCGTAAAGTCGGACAGAGGAGATTTTAGCACAAAAAGAGGTTTTCAGAGTTGCAGGCATTTCTAAACCATCCGACCCGATTGAGAACGATATATTAGCTGCGAGGGTCAGATGAGGTCGTTTTTAACGCAATTGGGCGCTGGGTTTTGGCGCTAGATCCCGGGGTGTCTGACTATATTGGATGATTTGGTCGTTTTAGAGGTCGGTCGAAGGAAATCTAGCGCCGACTCTGTGCACGGGGTTTGCAGGGCTCTGACCCGAAAGGGTCTAAATTTGACTAAGGCCTCTTAGTTTATGGTTTTTAAACCTAGGGTTTTGAAAAAATGAAAGGATCAACTCACCAAACCCTAACCCAGAACCACCACATTTCAACAATCACAAAAAAAAATGAAAACCCTAACGGTTTCCCTGACTTTGCTTCGAAAAACCCTAGAGAAACTTAGAAATGCAAAGGGTTAGAACCCTACCTGTAAATGGCGGCGCAGATCTAACTTGTCGAGAGGTCGCGGGTTCGAGCTCGGGCGATGTCGGCCGTGAAAATTGGAGCTCAAGATCGTGCAGCTTTGAAAACGCGGTGAAAAATGAGTTAATCCCTCTTAATT
Source organism: Cunninghamia lanceolata (assembly GCA_027924645.1). Classification (NCBI taxonomy): domain Eukaryota; kingdom Viridiplantae; phylum Streptophyta; class Pinopsida; order Cupressales; family Cupressaceae; genus Cunninghamia; species Cunninghamia lanceolata. The sequence goes on along the minus strand of BSBN01000391.1, from coordinate 36,807,876 downwards.
TCCCTATTTAAGCCACGCAAATCCGCCATTAATTACTCGGGAGTACGGACTGTCAGCGCAGATTTGCAGCTGGTCCGACTCGGCGGGGAAACCGGAGGTGTCCGACCTGGTCGGTTGAGGGAAGAATCGGCGCGAACCGACTTAACCTGTTTGGCGGGGTTTTCGAACTCATCCGACCTGCGGGGTTTTCGAACTCATCCGACCTGCGAGGTTCGCTTGGGGATCTGACCAAGTCGGCGATTGAAGGTTTTAGCGCAAAGTCACTTGGAACAAATTTTAGCAGATAGGTCGGACGGAGGGGATTTAAGCGCTAGGTCCGACAGACTGAAAATCGGCGCAGAGGTCGGTTGAAGCCAAATTTAGCGCAAAGGTCAGTTGAAGCCAGATTTAGCGCAAAATACTAAATCAAGGACTCCAGAGGGAAAATAACAACCCTCCTTAGCAAGTTTGAAGTGATTTTTTCAATGTAATCATTCTATCCAGGGCACAGCTACTTTAGACCATACAACCACTCCGAGAGAGAGAGAGAGATCAAAAAACCAAACGACTCACCAGCCAAAACAAAAAAAGAACAAAGGGGAGGGGCCCCCATGTTTAGAATGGGGCATGTGTGCAAGGCACAACAGGAAGCAAATTATATGTCTGATATCAGTTCAAAACAGCTATAAGATCCTTCACAACACACTTTTGATGCAAATCTAAGATGATAAGTCAAGATATAGTGAAAATATGTCAAAATATACAATTTTTTCACCAAATCTCGATGCAAAAGAGCATGACAAAGGGTGTTGTGACGAAAATGATGATGGACAACAAATTACATCAGTAATAACAACCACTTAATGTCAAAATATCCATCACAACACGCTTTTAGTGCCACTTAAGGTCAAACCCTAGTGAAAATATAGCAAAAATAGGCTATTTTTCACGGTTTTTCAACTCCAAGACCTGGCAAAAAGGGTGTTGTAAAGAATTTTAGAAGGTGCATAAAATAAAAACAATGATATCAATCACCTCAATCCATAAAATTTGTGACAACACACTTGGAGTGCAAACTAGGCCAAACCCTAGGGTAAAAAATAGCAAAAATGTGTAATTTTTGACCAAATTTTCAATGCAAGAGGCCAATCAAAAGGTGTTGTGAAGATTTTTAGGAGGGGCAGCAAATAATTACCCTAATAACAACCAATTAGTGTGAAAATACTCTTCACAACACACCTATCGTGTAAATTTAGGAAGTCGATAAGGCCAACTCTAGTGAAAATCGATGTTTTTGAAGCCCTAGGTTTGAGATATTGACACAAAATGCTATATGAATGTTTTGAAATCTGATTTATGATAAAAATGAAGTGTACTTAGATCTGAAAATGAATTCCAAGCTCTAAGATGCAAAATGCAAGTGCAAATCTAATGAAAATGCATGAAAATTGCTAGTTTTTTGTTGAAATTTTCTATGGAAAAATGCAAATATTTGAAATCTAAATGCAAATTTACACTAAAATGCAAGACTACAACCAAATGTAAGTTTGAATGAGTCTTTAAAATCAGTAGAAAAATCTGAAAGAATATTTTGTCTACTAACCCTAGATTTTGGAATTATTAGGTTGTATGAAAATTGTCAAAATTTCTACAAAACCCTAACAATTATATGATGAAAATGCTATGCAAATTATTGAATTTTTGTAATTTTCTGCAGTTTATATCAAATTTGATGCAAACATCATAAATTAGGGAAAATTAGAATGAAATGATGTAAATTAGAAACCTATATGAAAATGCAAGTTAGGGTTTCCAAAAATTTTCAATTTTTTTCAATGCAATAAGATGAATGACTATATGAATGAATGAAATCAACCCAAATCTAAAGACAAACACTCAGCAAGTTGCAATTAAGTCCAAAAACACAGGTTTACCAAAATGTTTAGGGTAAAATTTGGATTGTTTAGTTTAGTGTTTGAATCCTCCTTTCACCCATTACATTCAAGGACCTTAGGATCAAGTGGTAGAGCACTATTAGGTCCTTGGTCACTTACAATTGTAGGGAAGCTTGGATTAGGGTATTTGACTATCAATTTTCTTTCTCTTATGCCCAATTACACATCAAAACCCTAATTATGCAAATATAGTAGTAAATTGATGAATAACGGAAAATGCTTCTCTAGAAAGATGTAAAATGACAAATCACAGTGCACCTATTTTCAGGGTTCCGAGGCAAAAAAGTCGGGGACAAAGGAGCGGGTACCCAAGTCCAAGGCTCTATTTTTGTCGAGATTTGGAAATAAGGTCTGCAACCTGTATCTACTATCCCAGAGATTTTCCTGTTGCGGAACTTCGAGGACTAATGAGTGGCTGCCCTAGTTCAGGGTGCTCATTTCTTCTCTGGTCTGCAATTTCGACACTCCAAGATGTCCTCCCACAACTTCACTTTGTATGCATCATCAACCTGTAACCTGCAACCATGAAAACTTTGGGAGGGGGTTGTGGTGTTTAGGAGTTTGCCTCAATCAAGCCACGGAAGGACACTTAAGTCTTCCAAACACCTTTGTTAGATAGAGAGTGTGTGCCCTTGTGAGGCAGAGGATCCAAATGAAATAATGATCACAAACATAATAAATGTCCCCTTGTAGTGAAGATCTCATGGGAGGAAGATACCCTTCATTCCATGAGGAAATGGATGCTCAAATCTGCAAACACAAACACATAAACCACACAAGTCTGCTCTTGCAACATAATGAAAGCCTTGAATCACCTTGAGAATGCATAAAGTTCACAATGATCATCTAGTTTCTAAATGAATGCCTAAACATGCTTTTATATGCAACTACAAATACTCCCGCCAAGATTTCGTAAATTCAAACTTACCATGTTAGCCTAGGGACCAAATAACGGTCATAAACCAACATTTCAAATTTGGGCCTGACCCAAAATAGGGTAGGACTAGGGCGCGGATGCCCAAGTCCTCCCCCCCTATTTTGAGCAGGGTTAGGCTCAAGGGGTCTTCGTAGGCCCCATTTGTCATGATACCTAGGGTTCATTCCATCGGGATGCCAAATTATGATGCAAGATGTCCTAAATGCACACTAAAGACCCGGGAGCTAAACGTAAAGAGGGAAAAGCTCCCAAGGGGAAATTTTCCGTTACACTTATAAAGAAATAAGTTCCTTGTTTCTTTTAGTTGAATTTTAGACCCAAGATTTTTAGAAGCATCTCATGCAGGTAGATCTTCATGATGAGAAATGTAATTTAAGCACCTACAAGATTAGGCAAATATTTTTTCATAAAATAAATAAACCTATTTTCACTACCAACTATGGATGAAGCACCATCTATGGAAACATCTATTAAGAGATTATTTAGAACCCCCTTCCTTTCTTTAGAAAAATGATTACATCATAAATTGTTTTCATTTTTCTATTACAAACATTTACAAGCTTTAAAAACTAAGAAATTGGTTTCCCCAATTTCTAAAGCAGTTGCATAGATCATAAGATATTTTTCTAGACTATGATTTGTACTTTCATCCAACATTAGAGAGAAAAAATGACTATCCAATATTCTGGCAATTTGTACATCTTCAAGATACTTTGATATAGCAAAAAAAAATTGATTTGCAATCATATGATTTGTATATGAACTTTAGTCTTTATTCCTTGGCATTTTTGGTGTTTATAATGTCATTTCAAGAAAGCAAAGTGATTAATATTTTGAGAGGGGTAAATCATCTTGTACCATCCAAAAAATTAATGTCATAGTTATGATGACTCTTTCCTTGTTGATGCCATCAACATTTTCTATACTTTTTGAAAAGGTTTTGTTTTCTTTTTGCTCTCACATGTTTGTTTTACTAGTGAGATCTTATGGATGTTTGAATTGGCATTAGTAACCAATAAGTCTTGCTGTAAACTAGTGCAACCAACACCTACTCTCCATGATCTAGCCACATTATATATTTTACAATATATGTATTCATATTTTTTTTGCCTCCATATATTGTACATCTCAACCACTTAAACTTAACTTTCCATTCCTCTTGAAATTCCCATTTTACTTTAGATATTATTTTCTTTTGTGTACTTTTTTCTTTTATTAGACATTCATCAACACACTTTTCAATATACATTCTTTTGTGTACTTTTTTCCATGTTATAACTTGAGATGTACTTGGCCATGGAAACCGGTGCTTCATAGAAGGCTTTTTTAGGGCGGGTGAAAAAATGGGGGGGCCAAAAAGTGGCCAACTTTTTTTAAAAAAATTAAGCCATAATGCGAGCATGTTATAATGCACTTGCGTTATGGTTTGGTGATGACGAGCCTAAGGCTTGGCAAAACCAAGCCATAACGCGCTCGTGTTATTAAGCAAGCGTGTTATGTTTAACTATATATTAAAAAAAGAGAATTTCTGCTCATTCATTCTTTTATTTTCTTTGTACCCACGACCTGCAAACCCTAAGGAGCGCGCTCGGATTTTTGAAGACCAAATTCGACACCAAAATCTCGTCAATTCATTAGCCAAAATGCCACCACGATGCCGAGCAAGCCAAAGGAGTGAGTTTTGCTTGTTTTTTTGTGTGAATTTGTTTCTAAATAGGTAGGTTTAAGTTGATTTTTGATGTAAATTTCTTTAATTGTCAGGAAATGTTAATGCACCTCCTCCTCCTCCTGAAAATCCATAAAATCCTGAATCACCTGAATAGGAAATACCTGCTGAAGAACAACCTGAACAACAAACTCCATCCATTCTTCGACATGTCCTTAGAACACAAGAAAAATCTAATGGGGCAAATTGAAAATAATAAAAAAGAAATTGAAGACATAATTGCAAGGTTGAAAGATTCTTCAACTTCAACCTTGCATAGATCCATGCTTGCTCAATCTCTTGAATCTATGTTATCAAATGTAGATTCAATTAGCAAGCAAACATCTAGTTGGTCAGAAAAGAGGAACGAATTTAGAGAGTATTATGCAGACAAGCTATCGTATGAAGTAAAAAAGTTACAAATTATAAAATTGGACTTGTGTTCCATTTTCACAAACCCACGAACAAATCAACCTCCACCCATTACATGCAAGAGGTTCCCTATCCATTAGTGCAACAACCAAGCAATAAGGGACAATTTTGGGCAGAGGTGGTGGATGGTTTTTGACCATCCTCAATGCAACAATAATGAGGTCCCGCAATACTTTTTGAGGAAACTCTACTGCAAGTTTGTCCTCAATAAAGTGCCAAACTATTTTGATATGCAGGAGTTTCAGGGTAGAGGCGGGGGGTCAGCGCAAGATAGACCAGGGGCACATGTTGACCCACAACGGCCAGTGAGACGAGTAGTTAGCAGACTAGCCCATGAGCATGTGTCTATCCCTTCCATTGTGAAGGAGAGTGCTGAGGTCAGACACTTCAGTCCATTAGTGCCTTGACCAAGAGCATCATAGATCATGTCAGTCCTATAGCATGTGGGTTGGGGGAGAGTGCGAGTAGGGTTCCACACCATACTTGTCAGACTTGCGAGTTAGCCTGTGGTTATGACCCCATGGATAGTCAGGACGCAGGTGCACAGGCTACATCTGCAGCTGAGCAGATGGTGATGACAGATACCATCCTGAGTGAGACTTTCGGCCTTGATACTCAGGTAAATGTTAGCAAGTTCATTGAATTTAATTTATTAAATTTTATTTTTGAAATGCAAGATTAACTAATTTAGTTTGATGATTTTGATGAAATTTCAAGGTCATAGCATTGATGCAGTTCTTAGCAATACGCTACCTATATTTTACTTTATGACATCTACTGTCAGGGTATGTAACTAGTAAACAATTATTAATATTACATGTGAATAGCATTGTTATATGAATGGTATTCTAATATTTGATTTTGGATGTTGAATAGGTTAATCTTGGAGATTTCATGGCAACACCTGCCAGTGGTGGTGTAGTTCAAAGCTTCACTGAGGTAATAAAATAAATAGTTTAACTAATGAATTGTACTTACTAATTTTTTGTATTTTATATTCATATCGTTGATTACATTGCATTGCACATCTTTCAAACTCAAAGCATTATTAGACATTGCATAACTAATAGCTAGATGTTGATAGATGACAAAATTTCAATTACAATATAGTTAAATTTAAAAAAATGCCTCAAAGAAATGTGCTCTCATGGAATGCCATGAGAAGCAGATGCATAGACAAGGACATCACCATGAGACCACTTTTCTTTGAGGCATCTTTTCAAACAACTCACTACCTTGTCTATGCTACCACATTTTCCATACATGTCTACCAAATCTTGTTGATCCCCTCCACACTTTTCTTCGACAAATTCTCTCTAATAATCTCATCCAATTACAACCAATTAGACCCCAGGACATGACACCAGAGAGGGGCATCAGCCTATGACATCTTATATAGCATATGATTGACTTGAACATCATCTAGGTTTTAGGTATTAATTATGGGGGCAACAAGTCACCCCTAACCAAAATCTTCAGATCTACACTAACTCTTTCCCCTACAAACTTATGTCAATCCTATTGGCTCAATTTCTTCCATCCCTACATTTGATCCTACATATAACCGACCTAAGTCTAATGAGTACCCTTCATTTAATACTACTATATTCTTTGAGATGAAAGAGAGCATAAAATCCTCCAAGAACTCACATAAACATGTACCAAAAGAGCACAACATCAATGGAGACTTGAGGAAGCATAAGAAAGAGCTATAGTATATCACCAAGAGAGCAAAATCTTCACTTTGATTATGTATATTATGTGTCTAGTTGTATCATAGTGATGCATTGGTGACAATGAATATCATAATGTGCTTTATTGTGTGTACTTCCATGTTTAGGTGAACGTGTGTGTTAGGAGCCATGACTTGCATCACTATTCTAGTTTTGTAATTGAATAATGTTGTTTTATTTTCAGATGATGCAGGTTACAGAGACACCTCCCGAAGTTCATAGGGCAATGGAGCATGGTGTGTCCACTGTGATTCATAGCTCCATGCCATTGACGAGGGTATGAGGCAGATTAGTAAATTTTAATTTACATTCATTGTTATAGTTTATTTTTGAAAAATCAAATGATTATTGATTTAAAGTTTAATTTCTGTCTGGATGGTTTCTATAGGACATGACATCACCACAGCCTAATCCTACTACTAAGGCAAATGATGAGACAGATTATATGGTAGCGGTAAGTGATTATTTTGTTAAATATTTCATTTTTTATAACATGTAATTTCTATATATTAATGTCTATACTTTTTATTGTAATGGCTACAGATCCATGAAGAACTAAATAGGAGAAGTAGCCCTCAGGTTCATAGTAGACCACCCTCATACACGTCTCCATCCTTCTAAAGATCAAAGGCTACTCGTGATCTATTCCCTTCATTGAACAGAGGGGAATGAATGCTTATTGGGGTCCTTTGTTGTATGCATATATGACATTTGTGGACATTTATTTTGTATTGCATATATGAGACATTGTATGCCTATATGGCATTGTTGTAAGCCTATATGGCTATTTTGTATATATGTTATACTTATATCGACAGATATTGATGTATGCTTATATGGATATTTGGTTAATACAAATCTTTCTTATTGATGGCATCCATAATTGTATTATAAATCTACGTTTCAATGGATATTTGTAGATGGTTACTTCAAATATTTAAAGTCTAATTGTATTACATAGGATGTTTGTTGATCCAATAAGCCAACTATTGTTATTCAAGTATCACCTAAACCTCATTCTAGAACTAAAAGATAAAAGATATATTTAAAATAAAAATGAATCATCATGTTGAATAGAAAATATTCATATTCTTCATGAGTTGCTCAATTGAAAATATTCAAATGAATACGCTGATCCATATTCTTTATGAGTTGCTCAATTGAAAATATTTCTTAATTTCTTGTTATTATACCATAGTGGGATGCAAATAATATGTTTGTTGTTTTGAATAAGATAGTCAAAATCATATGCTTATGAGCACCTGATGACCATTGTGGTTATTAAATGTAATTCCTCTTGCATATAAGGCGAGGTTATGAGAGCACATTGAGTCTTACCTAATTTGAGTATGCAACATAACATTGGGGCTATAGGCTTCCATAAGTCATCAACAATCCCTTTGAGAATGTGGTTAATATTATAAATGTATACTTTGCATCTCACCATGTTAATATGTATAATGTCATCACATTTACCAATTTGACTCTAATTCCATAAAGCAATTTGTAGATTGTTTGTCATTATTGTCAAAGGGTCAAGCTTGTTTGTCATTGATGTCAAGGTTGATGTCATGATGTTGATAAGGTGATATAGTGGTACAAGGTAGGTGATGGTCATGAGGTGCATGGTGTTGTGAATATGGTTTTCATGATAAGGTCTCTCAGTTCATGTTGATGTTGCACAAGACAAACATGGTTCATATGATCCATGGTTCATGTTCATGGTGGATGTGGTTTTGTTCATGCAATGTTTTGTTGTGAATATAATTTTGATGATAAGGTCTATCTTGGAAGGTTGTTATGATGCAAGGTTCATGTTCATGATGGATGTGTTTTTGTTTATGCAATAAGAAGTTAGAGAAGACACAAGCTTTCATAATCATATTTGAATGCCATCATCAAGGAGAGTTATATTTATCAAGGGGAGTCATGAGTTTGATTTGAATGTGAAGTTGTTCATGTCTTAGAACCCTAAGCCTATGATAAGTGTCATACTCTAATGTCTTTCTTCTGATGTCCCTGACGTCTCTAAAATGTCCTAGATATCTCTTGATGAAAGTTAGAATGTTTAAGTCTTTCTTATTGATAGTTAGGGTTTGCATATTAGGTATTAAACCCTAAAAAAAACCTACTTTTCTTAAGACTTTAAAACCCTTAATTGTCTATCGTGTGTAAATTCCACTTTTCTTTTAATTTAATATTAACTTATTTAATCACAGGTTACTATCACTTAAGTCAACCTACTAAAGGGTCTTTAAGTCATTAGTTCACCGGCCCTTCAACCTAACTCAACCGGCCTCTCTGGTAAACTCTCATAAGCCCGAGCGCCAAATCATAATCGAAGGTCATATTTAATTGATATGAGGGCGGGAAAAAGGATTGGAAGGTCAGTACTTAAAAGGCATTTGGAATACAAACGGTCATTTCTATGCAGTTGAATTTGATGGGCATACCTTTATAAAAGGCTAAAAGACAACTTTATGCAGGATATGGTATTTGCAGTGTTTGAAGATTGAAGACTAGTTAGTGTTTGTAGCTTGGACTGTTTCGGCATGTTTGGGTGTGAAACATGACCATGCCTAGCCTAAACTTACCCATCCAGACATGTTGGAACTGTCGATTTGGCCGCATGAGGAGAACAAACGTTACACCCCTTTGCAACTTTACACTGCCTCCTTCTGACGATTTTTGGGGCAGCAGAAAACCTTTCACCATGGGCAAATGCCTTAGAGATATAAAAAGCTGAGAGAGGCTATTGTAGAGGGATCCTATGTGATTTCATTGCCTTAGATGGAATGTCTCTAAGTGATATGGTTTCTGAGTAATAGCTTTTCAAAGATTGTTGCCTTTTTGCACTTTGGACTCTTCAGGGATATCGCCGGTACAATGTAGCTCGGACTATTTTATCATGTTTGGGTGAAAAACAGGACCATGCCTAGCCTAAACATACCCATCTAGATGCATTGGAACAATTAGTTTGGTCGCATCAAGAGCAAGACGAAAGTTACACTCTTTTGCATTTTACACTACCTCCTTTTGACGATTTTTGGGGCAGTAGAAAACCTTTCACCACAAGAAAATGCCTCACAGATATAAAAAACCGAGAGAGGTTACTGTAGAGGAACCCTATGTGATCGTGTTGCCTTGATAGAATGTTTCTAAGTGACATGGTTTTTGAGTAATAGCTCGTCAAAGATTGCTACTTTTTTGCACTTTAGACTCTTTAGGGATATCATCGGTACAATGTAGCTCAGACTGTTTCGGCATGTTTGGGTGTAAAACATGACCATGAATGGCCTAAATGTACCTATCTAGACACGTTGGAACTATTGGTTTGGCCGCACGAGGAGAAGAACAAAATTTACACCCTTTTGCAACTTTACACTGCCTCCTTCTGATGATTTTTGGGGCAGCAAAAAACCTTTCACCACGGGCAAATGCCTCAGAGATATAAAAAATTGAGAGAGGTTATTGTAGAGGGACCCTACATGATCACGTTGCCTTAGACAGAATGTCTCTAAGTGACACGATTTCTGAGTAACAACTCGTCAAAAATTGCTACTTTTTTGCACTTTGGACTCTTCAGGGATATCGTCGGTACAATGTAGCTCAGACTATTTCGGCATGTTTGGGTGAAAAATAGAACCATGCCTAGCCTAAACGTATCCATCTAGATGCGTTGGAATAGTCAGTTTGGTCGCATCAGGAGCAAGACAAAAGTTACACCCCTTTGCAACTTTACACTACCTCCTTCTGACAATTTTTAGGGCAGCAGAAAACCTTTCACCATGGGAAAATGCCTCAGAGATATAAAAAACTGAGAGAGGTTATTGTAGAAAAACCTACATGATCACATTGCCTTTGACAGAATGTTTCTAAGTGACACGGTTTCTGAGTAATAGCTTGTCAAAGATTGCTACCTTTTTATACTTTGGACTCTTGAGGGATATCGTCGGTTCAATGTAGCTCGAACTATTTCAGCATGTTTGGGTACGAAACAGGACCATGCCTAGCCTAAATGTACCCATCTAGATGCGTTGGAACTATTGGTTTGGCCGCACAAGGAGAAGAACAAAAGTTACACCCCTTTGCAACTTTACACTGCCTCCTTCTGACAATTTTTGGGGCAACAGGAAACCTTTCACCACAGGAAAACGCTTTAGACATATAAAAGACTGAGAGAGGTTATTGTAGAGGGACCCTACGTGATCGTGTTGCCTTAGATGAAATTTCTCTAAGTGAAATGGTTTCTGAGTAACAGCTCATCAAAGATTGTTGTCTTTTTGCACTTTGGACTCTTTAGGGATATCGTTGGTACAATGTAGCTCAGACTGTTTCGGCATATTTGGCAGAAAAACATGACCATGCCTAGCCTAAACATACCCATCCAGACGCGTTGGAATAGTCAGTTTGGTCGCATCAGGAGTAGAATGAAAGTTACACCCCTTTGCAACTTTACACTACCTCCTTCTGACGATTTTTGGGGCAGCAGAAAACCTTTCACCACTGGCAAACGCCTTAGAGATATAAAAAACTGAGAGGTTATTATAGAGGGACCCTACATGATCACATTGCCTCAAACATAATATTTCTAAGTGACACGTGTTTCTAAGTAACAGCTTGTCAAAGATTGCTACCTTTTTGCACTTTGGAGTCTTCAGGGATATTGCCAGTACAATGTAGCTCGGACTGTTTCGGCATGTTTGGGTACAAAATAGAACCATTCCTAAACTAAATGTACTCATATAGATGCATTGGAACTATCAGTTTGGTTGCATCAGGAGTAGGACACCAAAAATGTAAAAATACAAAAGTTGTTTTGTGTAACTTGACAACATTGACACTTTTTTGCAATAAGACTCAAAGACTCAAATTGACCCCAAATGACTCAAACCAAGTCAAAAACATATGAAATGGTCTTAGAAGACCTTATTACATACAATTGACTCAAACAAAACAAAATTTCACTTTTTGACCCCTCTTGGAGGCATGACAACCTGGGTGCCCCTGCACCATGACACTGAAGTCGATAAAGTTTTCCTATTAAGAAAAAGAGCTTCCCTTAGCTTCAAGAAATATAAATATTCTATACTAACAAGGACAAACACGTGAAGGTGGAAGCTCATGTGGCCTCACCTAAAACCTAAGACACATGTATTCTAGTAGACGTAGGACACCTAAGACACCTATTGTATAGTATGTATCTAGATTTTATAGACATAGTAGACCTAAGACACCTAGTCTTTATACCTTATTGTAGCCTAGACCTAAGTCACATAGACACCTAGATTATAGTTCTAACTAAGACACCTATTATGGGAGACTTAGTTAACATATAGTATCTACCTAAGACACCTAGATTAGATTAAATACCTTTTTTCTAGTCTCTATCTACCTAGTTGACATATAGTATATACCTAAGACACAAGTAGAGACACCTATTATCTAGTTAGAAACCAAGACACCTAGAGACACCTATAGTTTATATATTACCTAGATTTTATACATTAATCTCAGGATCAACTTCATCCATCACCTAGGTCTAACCCCATGAAGCATAACATGATGATGTAGAAATGTGTATATGTGTAAAGATGCAGCAACAAATAAAAAAAAGACAAACCTATGTAAACTTACAAATTAATGTGCATACTTACAACTCAATGTAACATGACTTTACAAAATCAATGTGAATACTTACAAATTAATCCAATGAACCATCCAGGCCAGCTCTACTCTTTATTGTGTCAAGTATTGCCTCATGGTCAGACTCGTGCACCTTCCACAAGGTCTTGTTCAAAGGTCTACCCTGATATTGTATCAAATGAACATTGGATGCCACGACAAGGTTCGAGTAATGAAGAATCTTCTGATGCATGTTAAAGTCATGAAACAACCAAACATTAACACTCTTATGTGGGTACCTTCTAAGCCATGTTCCAGTAACAACCACTAAGCCTGTAGGGTATTCGATGTTTTCTCCATCTGTAACTGGGGCCTCCAATTTCTTTTTGGCCTCAATACAACGACACAAGTAATAGTCTGTTCCCTCTTTGTTATCTTCATCTATAATAACTGCGTATACATGCTCCACATTGATATGTGTAGCAAATTAGATGAAATTAGTCAACATTATAAAAACACTACAAAGTAAGATACCATTAGGATTTTCAAAAACTATGTAAATAGATATATTGCCTAGTTGAACTAGATCTGATATGTGGTCAAAGTCAACTGATGATTCCATATGTATTAGTTCCAGTGCCGTCGGGGGTTGATACGTGTCAAGTGGGCTAAGATAACTTAACTGCCATTCGTCAACCCACTCCTTTGACTCGCACTCATCCCAGGCTTGAATTATACAGGAAGAACAAAAGCATGACATCTTTCACGTATGGATACTCTATGAACCTACAATTGAGCTTCTAAAAGAGTGCATCTCACTTGATCCTCTTAGTGTAGAATAGTCCTCATATGGTGCAATGTTAGTATCATCTATCAACCAAAAAAATCTACGAATTGAAGACTTACCTTCATTACCTGAACCCATGGAAACATTACACCACTCGACGATCAATTTTGCATCTATCAACTTTGCATTTTCTTTATACTTTAACTCTTCTCGTGCTATGGCTCTTTTGATACATGCTCCTGCACCATCATGCTCACCCTTTCCATGCCCAGCCTCACAAAAGTTTGACATATGTTGAACACCTATAAAATTATGCCTCCTACTTAGCCAATAGAAATTCTGTGAGTTCTTGAATTGTGACATATAGTTATCTGACCATATGATATGCTGACTGAACGATATGCCCCTTCTATCCAAATCATTGTAGAACACCTGAAAGCAACCTTGCATGAACTCCGTCGAATGCATGCGATCATCACTGATATAGAAATGATACTCCCTTATGATCTTTTTGTCATCCTTTGTACTATCATTCACATTAATAAATGCGATGTACACAAATATAGAAACCTGTGTTGAGTTGTAATATTGTGATTGCACCTCATGCTGTAGCTGTAGACTATAGTTCTCTGCAAATTCGACGACTGAAACAATGCTACCAACTGGAAATGTGTCCTTGCATAACTTGAATTGCAAGTCCAACTATCGAGCTCTATGGGCATGTCTTGCATACTCATACACTATGCTGTCACGAAATATATGCATAAACTGATACACTATAATTTTTTCAATAACCAATTCACACCTCTTTGCTTTTTTGCCATCTTTTGTATTGTATGCCACTGTTTTATACTTTCTGAACTCTACTAGTTCGTTTTCAACCGCATGTGTTCTTTCCATATGTTCACATATTGGCATACGTTGCAAGCCATTGCAATGCTGACATGTGCCATCCAAGCATAATTTTCTGTAGAATATTTGATCTTCCTCTCTTTCACATAAAATTCTTGATATGAAGTCTCTTGAAGATGTTGGTGGGGCATGTATGCCACAATCCTGCAAAACATTATTAGTATGCAAATCTAAACATATAGATCGATAAACATCAAAATGGTTAGAAAATTCAATATGTAATCTACAACAAGTAGTGTGTGTGTGATTTATCTTGACATAGAAAGGTTTTAGCATTTCAAAATATCTTTGACAAATTTTAATTTGAGGATACTTCTCTAGAAATTTACCAAAAAATAGTGTTTGAGTCATATTCAAAAAATGTTTTGGATGTGGCTCACGGTTTTGACTACCGATTCTCCTTCTTACCACATCCCTTTGATTCGGAGTTACCCTTGTGTAATTCTTCCAAAAGTCTTCAATTATTGATCTCAATGCTTCAACAATTGGTTTATCTTTTCGTGGTAGTCTCCCTGAGAACGCCCATAATTCATTGGCATTAGTGTCCCCAATTCTTTGGCATCTTCCAATGGTTCTTGATAAACTTTTCCTATTAATTCTCAATGCTTGACTCATCTTTCTAATGAGATGAGCTTTCCTCGTTTGACTACTTACTATAGTCAATGTAATCACACGCTGTGTTGCATTACTATCTTTTGTGCATGAGGTGTTACCCACACTCTCATACGCACTCATTAGATTCTTGACAATAGATTTTTCACTTGAAGCCTCTGATGTTCTCAACCCAAGAATCTTCATGATGGACCTATACTTTATACTTCACATCATTTCAACAAATAGTTGACATCTTGCGGTCTCATTTAACTTTTCAAAGAACAATCTCCAAATCTTATGAGCATATCTTCTACAAGTACGTTTTAGAATCTTACTTTCCATTGACTGCAAAATATTCTCATCAATATCAATCAAATACTTTGGCTTTCTATACAAAATTCTAGGTGGTGTTAAGTTAGGTAAATTCATCTCAACATTAGGAATTTCATCAATATTTAAATGAGATGGACTAAATGGCATACCTTCGATCGAAGATGGAATAGATGACACACCTTGAGGTTGAGGTGGGAACAATGGTGTACCTCCTTCATCACATGTGAGTGATGATGTACTCTCAACTTGAGATGTGGTGGATGGTGTCCCTACATGTTGACTTACGGTAGAGGATGTGTCTCCAACTACAGTATTAAAATCTCTCATAGCACGAAGTTTTTGTATTCATTCTCTTTGTACTGTCAATACCATATCTCTTTGTGATGGTTGTGGTTCCTCTTCAATTGACATGTCTTCATTTATCGTGTCCATTTCCTCTTCTCACAAAGTTCCCTCACAGCCACTGCTTTCTTTGCATTCTTAGCTTCTATCTCTTCCTGTTTTGGTTTAATTCTTGATCATTTCCTTGGCATGATGGAGAATTTGTCTATAGCATGATAATGAGACCAATATTAGTTCCTAAGAAATGAATCCATACAAATAACTAAAATATATGTCATTCAACCCTTCATAGTAAATGTACATACAATCATCATGTAGAAGAGTAAATGTCAGTCAACCAAAATAGGTACAAAGCATACAAAGCATTATTGCAGTCATACAAAGCATTATAACCATTGGGACAAGTGAAGAGTACATGGGACTTCATGTTGACTACTTGTTGATAACCATCTAGTCATGAAAGGATATGTGATTGAGATCGTGGGAGACATCACACTAGGGCATGCTTTGGATTAGTGTAGAGGGTCAAGAAGGGATATCAAGAGACAATTATTAAAGTCAAGGCTAATTAATATGGCATTTCCAAACTCAAGTAGATAATCATGTGCATTTTAGAGGCAAATTATTCCAGGCTGAAAACTCATGTTTTTAGGCAATTAAGTTGCATGAGGGTTAGGGTTTGTAGAGAAACTCTTTGGAAGGTGTTTGTAATGCTTGAGAAGGTTGAGGCAGACCCAATTTGACATGTTTGGAGTCTTGGTTTGAAGATTGGAAGCCTGGAGATCAAAAAAACTGAAGTGAGCTATTTGCACAAGCCTAATTAGGCCTATTGTCAAGTGGGACAATCAATTTTAAGGTCTTGTATTACAAAACAACCACTCTTAAATTTTGGATGTTTTAAAACTCCCAAAAAGGTATCCTAAACAGCTTTTGGATTGTGGGTTGGAGTTGTTTTCTAAAAGATATACCACAAAAACCATGTTTGCTATCCTACGAGGGAAATAGAAGATAATTATGGAATGATGAAGCCACTATGACATGATGAATTATATGATTCATGAAGACAATGATGGATATCCATGGAGAAAACCAAGGAGGACAAGATAAGACACCAAATTTGTGAAGTTGCCAATGGCAACAAATTTACCACCTAGTTGTCCTTAACTAATCCATGATTGCAAATGGATGTATTTTGGCTTCTATTGACTAAAAGTGACTTATTTATGATGAATATAATGCTTGGAATTGTTTCTTGCACGTCTAAGAAGTTGGAAACAAGTGGACATTAGCTTGGAAACATGAATATTTGGAGACATACCTAGGACTGTCATAAAAATCATTAGACTAATCTATGTAATTTAGGGTATTGAATGGTATATAGTCCATCAAGGTAACCACCATCATGTGCTAACAAAGGACAGTTAGGAAATTTTGAAATATTGTTGTGTCATGTGCATACAAATAATCATGAATAGGTGCATAAGGAATGTCCTAGCCCAAGATATGTGCATATAAATCATCATGTCATGTGCATAGTTGTATGATCTTGGCACCTATTCATTTGTATTTTAACTTGTTAATATGAAAAGATAATAGTATTTCTTTATGCTTAAGGGATTGTATATATATGTTGTAAGAATTTATTCTTGTATAGTTTGACATCACGGTATGTTAAGGTCTATTTAATTCATTATTACACATAATTATTAAAGTGCCCAAGTGTAGAAAATATACATGGCACCATGTGAGATTGTAGGTTGCTTTCTTGATCGTGATTGTGTCTATTTTAATTAATGTTGACCTTTGAGATATCTTTTATTATGCGTACCATGAACTAATTTAAAACATAGTCTATTATATAAACACAAGATATGTATATACAGTCTTTTATTATGCATACTGGATACAAGTGATATAAACATGTATGATAAAGCATGATAAAGTAATTCAAATAGAATTGAGGAAAATGTAAAGAACATGCATGTAAAGACTTGACATACCTAAAAAATGGACATTCGAATGGAGAGAGTACCCAATTATGTACTGTTTTTTTCTTCTTGCATCAAACTCCTCAATAATTTGAGTTTTTCACCACTTGCTTCCTTTTCAATGTTAAATTGAATAACACTCAAATAGAATTAGTAACAACAATACTATTAACCAATCTATAATGTTAAATTCCTAAAATTCAATCACAATTAACATTGGAACACTGTAAAAATTGAAACTTGAATAGAAATATATCAAATTCGATGTGAAAACTATGTTATTTCCTTTTTCTCAAGTTGGCAAAGTAGAAAAGGTGGTGGAAAGATCATGCAAAGGTGGTAGAATGTGCAAAATGTGCATGTGAACTTCCCAACATCATGAAAACACCTTTTTTTGTCGGAACATGCGCATAAACAACATGATAGAGCATGTGGGCCTGGATCACAGGGGTCCGGGCCTTTTTACCATTTCTATAGTAGGACAAAATGCGAGTGTGTTATAACGCATTCACGTTTTGTCCTGCTATAGATTGATCCATAAATATTTGTGCCTATCTCACCTTTGATATCACCTTTGCAATATCTCTCACCTCTAGTTCCATTAGCTCATGTTCTATCTCTCACCTCTCTATGTATGACTTATCTCTCCCCCTCACCTCTCTACCTCTCTACCTCTCCCCTCTCTATGTCTCTCAGTCACTCCTTGTCTACCTCTCCATCCATCCTTAGCCATCTAGGTCTCACTTAACCCTAAACCCTAAAGCCTCAACCCTCAACCCTCAACCCTTAAACCGTAAATCCTAAACCCTATCCCTAAACCCTCAACACTTTACCTTAAACCCTATTCCCTCAACCATAAACCCTAATCCCTCAACCCTAAACCCTACACCCTATCACTAAACCCTTGACATTCTACCTTAACCCTAATCCCTTGACCCTCAACCCTAATCCGTCAACCCTCAACCCTAATCCCTCATCCCTAAACCCTAAACACTATCCCTATTCCTAAACCCTCAACCCTCAACACTATACATTAAACCCTAATATTTTATCCCTAAACCCTAATCCCTATCCCTCAACCCTTAAACCTTAAACCTTAAACCCTAAAACCTATCCCTAAAACCTTGACCCTCAACACTATATCTTAAACCCTAATCCCTTAACCCTCAGCCCTAAAGCCTCAACTCTCAATCCTTAAAATTTCAACCCTAAACCCTATCCCTAATCCCTATACCTTAGACACTCTACTTTAACCCTAATCCATCGACCCTCAACCCTATCCCTAAACCCTCAACCCTCAAACCTCAACCCTCAATGTCAAACCCTAATCCATCAACCCTTAAACCTAATCCCTAATTCCTCAACCCTCAACCTAATTCCTAAAACCTCTAAACTCGATAGTATACCTTAAACCCTAATCCCTGAACCCTAAACCCTTAATACCTCAACCCTTAAACCCTCAACCCTTAAACCCTAAACCCTAAACCCTTAAACTCTAAACCCTTAAAACCTCAACCCTTATCCACCCCTCTCCTCCCCTATCTGCCTCACCCCCATCTCTCCCCTATCTCTCTCACCTCTCTCTCCCTAGGTTATAGGTCTCTCACTTGCATATCTCTCATGGATCTCTACATATTTACCTTCCTCTCCACCTCTCTCCCTCTTCCTTACCCATCTTTCCCTCAAGTTGTCAACTTCACTCTCATTTTATTATCTCTCCCCTCACCTCTCTATCTCTCACCTTTGTCTCCCCCTCACCTCTCTACCTCTCCCCTCTCTACGTCTCTCAGTCTCTCACTTAACCCTAAACACTAAACCTTATCCCTAAAGCCTCAACCCTCAACCCTTAAGCCTTAAATCCTAAACCCTATCCCTAAACCCTCAACCCTCGACACTATACCTTAAATCCTAATCCTTTATCCCAAAACCCTAAACTCTATCCCTAAAGCCTCAACTCTCAACCCTTAAACCTTAAATCCTAAACCCTATCTCTAAACCCTCAACCATCAATACTATACCTTAAACCCTAATCCCTTATCCCTCAATCCTAAACCCCATCCCTAAAGCCTCAACCCTCAACCCTTAAACTTTAAATTCTAAACCCTATCCCTAAACCCCCAATGCTCGATACTATACCTTAAACCCTAATCCCTTATCCCTAAACCCCAAACCCTATCCCTAACCTCAACCCTCAACCCTTAAACCTTAAATCCTAAACCCTATCCCTAAACCCTCTACCTTTGACACTATACCTTAAACCCTAATCACTCAACCGTAAACCCTTAATACCTCAACCCTTAAACCTTCAACCCTTATACCCTAAACCCTTCACCCTTAAAACCTAAAGCCTTAAACCCTCAACCCTTATCCACCCCTCTCCTCCCCTATCTACCTCACCCCCATCTCTCCCCTCTCTCTCTCACCCCTCTCTCCCTAGGTTATAGGTCTCACTTGTATATCTCTCATGGCTCTCTACATATTTCCCTTCCTCTCCATCTCTCTCCCTCCTCCTTACCCATGTTTCCCTCAAGTTGTCAACTTCACTCTCTCATTTTATTATATCTTTCCCCTCACCTCTCTATCTCTCACCTTTGTTTCCCCTCACCTCTCTACCTATCCATAAACCCTAAACCCTATCCATGAACCTTCTACCCTCGACACTATACATTAAACCCTAGTCCCTTAACCCTCAACCCTAAAGCCTCAACCCTCAATCCTTAAACCTTAAACCCTAAACCCTATCCCTAATGCCTCTACCCTAAATGCTATCCCTATTCCTAAACCCTCAACCCTCGACACTATACCTTAAACCCTAATCCCTTATCCCTAAACCCTAATCCCTATCCCTCAACCCTTAACCCTTACAACTTAAACCCTAAAACCTTTCCCTACACCCTTGACACTCGACACTATATCTTAAACCCTAATCCCTTAACCCTCAACCCTAAAGCCTCAAGCCTGAATCCTTAAACCTTGAACCCTAAACCCTATCCCTAATGCCTCTACCCTAAACATTATCCCTATTCCTAAACCCCCAACCCTCAATACCATACCTTAAACCCTAATCCCTATCCCTCAACCCTTAACCCTGAAAACTTAAACCCTAAAACCTATCCCTAAACCCTCGACACTTGACACTATATCTTAAACCCTAATCCCTTAACCCTCATCCCTAAAGCCTCAACCCTCAATCTTTAAACCTTCAACCCTAAACCCTTTCCCTAATCCCTCTACCCTTGACACTCTACTTTAACCCTAATCCCTTGACAATCAACCCTATCCCTAAACCCTCAACCCTCAACCCTCAACTCTCAACCCTCAATGTCAAACCCTAATCCGTCAACCCTAAACCCTAATCCCTCAACCCAAAACCCTATCCCTAAACCCTCAACATTGCACCTTAAACCCTAATCCCTCAACCCTAAACCCTAAACTCTATCCCTAAACCCTAATCCCTCGACCCTCAACCCTCAACCCTAATCCCTCAACCCTCAACCCTAAAGCCTCAACCCTCAATACTTAAACCTTAAACCCTAAACCCTAATCCCTAATCCCTCAACCCTCAATCTTATACCTAAATCCTTAGCACTGTACCTTAAACCCTAATCCCTCAACCCTAAACCCTAATCCCTCAACCCTCAACCCTAAACCCTATCCTTAAACCCTCAACCCTTGACACTATACCTTAAACCCTAATCCCTCAACCCTCAACCCTCAACCCTCAACCCTAATCCGTCAACCCTCAACCCTAATCCCTAAACCCTAAACACTATCCCTAATCCTTCAACCCTAAACCCTATACATAAACCCTCAACCCTCAACACTATATGTTAAACCCTAATCCCTCAACCCTAAACCCTATACCTCAACCCTCAACACTATACCTTAAACCCTAATTCCTTAGCCCTAAACCCTAATTCTTCAACCCTAAACCCTCAACACTATACCTTAAACCCTAATCCCTCAACCCTAAACCCTAAACCCTAATCCCTCAACCCTCAACCCTAATCTCCAATCTCTAGCCCATGATAAATTTTTGATCTTATTTATTTATGTAATTTATAGTTGAATTTTACACCATATTTATTATAATTATGTGTATTTTAAGTGGTTTCCATGAGGATATTCTTTGAGTTTTCAGGGGTTAGCTAATTCAAGATAACTGGTATATTCTTTTTAGTGTTTACTGGTCATGCATATCAAACTGATAATGCCACCATGTTTGTTAAAGATAACTGAGTTATAGGGGAATGAGAAGAAAAATGGGCATTAATTATTTCTGATTTTAGAAATCATTTTAATTGAGAAACTTGAAGTCTTGTAGTTTTAATTCAATGCCCATTCCTTGAGTGCTTGGTGCTGTCTCCCTATTTATTAAAGATATTTGAGTTGTAAGAATATGTCAGAAAAAATGGCTATGAACTTTTTTGGTAATTTTAGAAATTAGTTTTAAAGTATTTTTCTTGATGCCCTTTTTAATTATGCATGTCTACAGTAAATCCTAATTTAAGTTTTATGTAATGTCTTAGTAAAGAAAGTTAGCAAGAGGACTTGATTGACTACAAAGAACCCAATGGCAGGTTTTATGCAATGCTATTAAAAATTATTTACAATGAATTCTATCCCTGGCACATGGGAACCTATTTGTCTTGAAAAAAAATGGCATGAAGACCAGGTATACTATCTAAGACTGGTGCTATGGTATATGCTTCTCTCTTGGATAATGAAAATAAAGTCTGCAAAACTGCATTATTTACCATCAACTAGCAAGAGCAAATGTCATCCATTGAAATTAGGAAAGGTCCAAGTGCACCTTAACTCTTTAGATTCATGAGTTGTCCTTGCTTGCATCTCACATCTTGGGCCATATTGTGCCCTGTCAATTCTCTCAGTTTCTAGCTCCATCAGTAAAACTTTCTAGTTGAAGTGAATATTCAAATTATATGGCATCTTTTTCTGGCCCATCTGGGGTTCATTATGCCAATAGGTGTACCCACTATGAGAAAATCTTTATGTCTGGTACATCCACAATGAGTAATTAACAGTTGAAATCAGAAGGGTGATCATTATGAGAAAAGCTTTGCATTGGGGTACATCCATAGTGGGCAATGAATGGTTGAAATCAGAACCCCTGGTCAACATTAAGTGAACAATTTTTTATTAAGATTTTTTAAAAAGATCAGCGTACTCTCTCCACCTATTTGCTTGAATTTAAATCGGGGCCATAAAATGTGCACACATATGCTCGCACTGTATAAGGTCTAGGTGTAATTAAAACCATCGACTAGGTAAAATAAACAACTTTGGCCATAAAAATTAGTCAGTCTTTTAAAAATAGATATTAGTAGCTATACATTTTAGTATTGTTTATTTCTTGATTTTCTATTTTTAATTAACTAATTTTTGTTTGTTTTGGACAAAATATTACAATCCTCATGAAGATCTTTTCTTGTATAATTTTCTCCTTTTATCTTTGGCCTGTCTTTTCCCTCCTCTCTTTTAGAAGGATCCTTATTTTATCTTTTGATCTATATGAACTCTAAACAAAAATCTATGTTTCTTGTTGTCCATCTCCTTAGAGATGCAAATGTCTCCTTCCTTGATCTTATTATGACGTACAAAATATGCCTACCCCGCATTTAGGGCAGGTCTATTGTTATGAAACAGGCAAATAATCTCCCATTGTTTACTGGCTCTATCCACAAGAGCTACTAAACTTTTTTCTCTTGGTAATTGTAGAGGACATTCACCTATTTTTGGAAACTCCTGCATTCCCAAACCATTACAAAAACTAAGTTATTTTAACCCAATAAATAGTTGATTGCATTGATTTAATACACTACTATTAAAGCTTAGCATTCACACAAATGCAGATGTTCATATTATAGAAGACTGCATTATATTAGACTATTAGAGATCCATCACAAAAATTTAATAACAAAACTGCTTTGCCTTATGTTAGCTTGTTAAACCCATTCTTTTTGACACTCTTCTCTTAATAAAGTGAGAGTAATAAGAATAGAAGGCAGAGAATTTGATCTTACTAGTATGCATGGTTGGTTTACATTCCGTGACTTCATTTTCATTGAAAAAAAAGGTTTATCTAATTTGAAAGGTGGGGCAGAGTTCTCTCTCATGTGCTTTTCTAGATGATAGGGTCGATAATGTCCAGGGTTCTTCAAAGAAAGGCTTGCAACAAAATTAAGTTTTTGTTATACCAATCCTCCTAGTAAAGCTACAATTCAAATGCCTTCTTTGAAAGTTGAAATAAATTAAATTAGACTTACAATTTTGATTTTCAACCCTATCCCTAAATCCTCAACCCTCAACACTTAAACTTTAAATCATAAACCCTATCCCTAAACCCTCAACCCTCAACACTATACCTTAAACCCTAATCCCTCAACCCTAAATCTTTAAAGCCTCAACCCTTATCCACCCCTTTCCTCCCCTATCTACCTCACCCCATCTCTCCCCTATCTCTCAACCCTTAGCCATCTAGGTCTCTCTCTTATCCGTAAAGCCTCAACCCTCAACCCTTAAACCTTAAATCCTAAACCCTATCCCTAAACCCTCAAGCCTCGACATTGTACCTTAAACCCTAATCCCTTATCCCTAAACCCTATCCCTAATCCATCTACCCTCAACACTCTACCTTAACCCTAATCCATCGACCATCAACCCTAATCCCTTAACCCTAAACGCTATCCCTAAAGCCTCAAACCTAAACCCTCATCCCTGAAGGTTTAAAACCCTAATCTCTTATCCCTAAACTCTAAAACCTATCCCTAAACTCTCAACCTTAAACCTTAATCCCTCAAACCTAAACCTTAATCCCTGAACCCTCAACCCTAATTCCTTATCCCTAAACCCTAAACCCTTACATCCATCAACCCTAAACCCTAAACACTATCCCTATTCCTAAACCCTCAACCCTCGACACTATACCTTAAACCCTAATCCCTTATCCCGAAGCCCTCAACCCTAAACCCTAAGCCCTTAACCCTAAACTATCAACCCTAAACCCTATCCCTAATCCCTCTACCCTCAACACTCTACCTTAACCCTAATCCCTCAACCCTCAACCCTAATCCCTCAACTCTAAACACTATCCCTAAAGCCTCAACCCTAAACCCTAATCCCTCAAGGTCCTAAACCCTAATCCATTATCCCTAAACTCTAAATCCTACCCCTAAACCCTCAACGCTCAACCTTAAACCTTAACCCCTCAACCCTAAACCCTAATCCCTCTTGACCTTAAACCCTCAACCCTTAAACCCTAAACCCTTGACCCTTAAACCCTCGACTCTTATCCACCCCTCTCCTCCCCTATCCGCCTCACCCCCATCTCTACCCTCGATACTATACATACATACATATAGGCATACATATATACATACATATAAGTATACATACATACATATAGGCATATATACATACATCAATACATACATACATACATACATACATACCTGCTAAATAACCTTGAACATAAAACATTTCAAGGGAGACAACGCGAGCTCGTTATAATGCTCTTGCATTATGTCAAACATAACAAACATTGGACAAACTTTTGCGAAAAAGGAAAAAGTGCAAAACAAAACATAACGTGAGCGTTTTATAATGCGCTCACGTTTTATTTTGCTTTGGGAATCCCAAGCCTTAGGCTTGGGATTTGCCTTGGATTTCCAACCCAAAGGCTTGGAGTACCTTCCCAATGTCCACAGATGTGTTTTTGCAAATTCTACAGGATTTCACATAATTTCATTTGTGCTAACCCTCATATTTGCACGTGTTTCAAGGTTGAACAAATCGAACACCTGGGTAATATTAGGCTTTCTCTTAGCTATTTAACGATGTAATTTTTTTCACATTTTGACAATGTTAAGCCTTTCATCTTTAATCTCTTTTGTTTGTGTGTCCATTTTTGGGCAAAAACCAGTGTTTGTTCTTTTTTTCATTGTAAATTAACCGTTCATTAAAATTTCAAAAAAATTACATTTTTAGAAACTAGACTCCATTCTACACATTAAAAAAAATTGATTTTCAATTAGTTTTCAAAATTTATAGTGGTAGCATGACCAAAATTCTATTTTTTAGGATGTGTCCACTTTGAAAATTAGTAAAAATAAAATATTCATCAAAAAATTATTAGAAAAATCGGGCATAAACTACATGTTGTTAGCTAATTTCTTACCAAAGTGATTTTAAAAATACCAAAAAAAAGTTAACCTTTTGAGGGAGCCACAAAACATGCTATGTCATGTTTTTTTACAGAAACAACACCAATTTCTATGGCTCCCTCTTTTGAACCCCTTAATCTATACCATTTTCAAAAAAAATTAGTAGTTTAGAAAGTAGACTCTGAACACTATGAACATTGTTTTGGTTGCATCTCCAAATTTTGAGTGTAACTATGCTCAATTTCTCATCCAAGGCCAGCATTTCTTGATTTTAGAAAAAAAGTTGCCACTTAAGACCCCTTTTTGGTCCCCCATCTTCTTGCACTTACCCTTTAAACATTTTCAAATTGTAGTGCTTACATATTTTAAAATATATAAAAAATAGATATTTATTCAAATTCATCTAAAGTTATAAAATTAAAGTATAAATAAATAACTTAATATCTAAACTTATACAATAACTTGATAGTTAAAAAAGAATGTTTCCAATTTACATAAATATTGTTTACATGTTTATACATATAATTTTGTATACTAGTTGTTGAAGGCTTGTTATTTGTTTGTTTGTTTGTTTTTTTATAAATCCTTGACAAATAAGGAGGATATGAAAATAGTGTGAGGAAAACTACAATAAATCTTTATTGGGACATTATTCTTTTCTTTCATTTAATATGTTCCATTTTTCTCCATATAAACCATTTAAAATAAACCATTCAAAACAAATTAAATTTCATTGAAAAAATTATTTTATAGGCTCAATTTTATTCAAAAATAAATAAATATAATAAATCAAGTATTAAATATGTAGGGTTCAGTCACAACCCAGGGGCTATTGTGGGACAAGATTAAGAGAGGTGGCTTTCTCCTGCAATGTTGAAACTCCAATTACTTGTGCAGATGCATCAAAATTAATTTTCTAGGATGTTCATCTGACACAAAAGATATATGAAATACTTAAAAACATCTTTCTAAAAGAATATATGAAATTGCTATAAGTAAAAGCTTAATTGTTTCAAGCATTTGGAAGACCATTGGTTTATCTTGGAAGACAATTATTTTCAAAAAAGAAAAAAAATATTTTCTTCTATATTGCCATTTCTAGAAAAGAAAATATATTACCAAAAAATTAATTAGAAAATAAGAGAATTGATTCAGTCCAACCTTTCTCTTTATAAGTATGACATCTTCACAAATTCAACAACCAATTATTGTAATTCTCGAACTTTACGAACCCAATTTTTCTTTCAATTCTTTTTCATATATTAACAAATAAAAATCATATATTGTTATACTATACTTTTTTATATAATCTATTTTTATTTTTCCTATTCTAATTTCCTATAGGTTTTTATATAATCTATTTTTAGTTTTTTTATTCTAATTTCAAAGTATTTAGAATTTTTTTAAAAAAATCTAAAAATTAAAAAATTTCTTTTCTTTAGAACAATGAAAATTTTAAGTAAATAATAGAAGTTTCTATTAAAAAATTTAGAAATAAAAAGAAAAAACATATATGTTTATATTATTTTTAATTACAAAATTTAAATTTTCATATAAAATTTGTAAAACTCCAATATGTATAAAATATTGTCAAATTTTAATATTAACTAACTTTTTTACACTTTCTAAAATAATTTGAATGTATTACCATAAGGTCAAAAATTTATATTCACCATGTTTTACATTGTTTAAATACAAAAATACACCATCAAATTTAGGCCTTGACTGCCATCATGCAAAGCGAATAAGAACTCTTTGACCACTAAGGTTGATTTGAAGGAAATTTTACCAACAAAAAAAAGTTTATAAAGGAGGAAACAACCATCATTTAGAGGGGTTGGGAGAGCAGAAGGAAAAGACCAGTGAATAAAATAGAAAAAGGGTGCTTGAGATTTCAAGAGAGTGCGCATCAAGAGGGAAGTGATCTCCACTGCCACTATGAAGGAGTCAAGCTATATGCTTAGCTAAATTCTTCTACAAAGGATTCATTAACTAGCAATCGTACCTTGGTGTACAATGGGTGCATCGAAGAGTTGTGGAAGTTGAATTGTTATCTTTAAGTGAATGATGATGTCTTGTATCGCTATGGCCCATTTCATTTTTGTTCTCTCAATTATCGTGATTTAATTTGCACAATCTTAATGGATTTCAAGATCACAATGTTTTTCTTAGTAGCTACTTTAAATTTGTGATCTTTCATGTTTGGTGTGTAGCCTTTATTTGCATGCATCTCCTTTCTATATTCTTGTTCATGCAATGCACCTAGGTTCACTTGTATTCCATTACTTGTGTAGTGCCCCTCCGTTCTCACCTTGGATGTACAAGTGAACTGATCAAGGCGCATGAATATGAAGGTAAAATAACAGGGATAATTAAGGTAAGGCTTTGACATTGTTTTGCATTCCAATGATTAAGATGTCTATCTTACTACAATTGTTATATGTTAGAATGGATCTCATGGACTGATTATATTAGATTTAATTGTTATGATGGTACTTATGAGACTTATTCAATTTCATGCACCTTATGTTCAGTGTATGGTTCTGTTCAGATAATGAGGTAGATTTGATTTGGTTATGATTACATGTTATCTAATCTAGATTGATATGATGTGGAGAGGACGATGTCACATCACTTGCTTGTGAGTGCCCTACGATGTTGTGATTCCTTTTTCACCTAGTGTCAGCTTTTGTGCATCTATATATGCTTGACTGTGTCATTTGTTGCAGGATGTAGGTATCTGGCATCGACTCCACCTGAATTAACAGGTCTGAGCGTGCCCTAAACCCAATGGATAAGTTGTTCCAGAGATAACTTAAGGTCCCACATCCCAAGTCATCATCCTCGATCAGGATGCATGACATGTCTAGTTCAACCTGTCAGTTCTGTCAGTATAATAGGTCTTGCTATTGATTGATTTTTGATGGAGCCTGTTGGTTAAGTGTGAGTTTGGCCCTGGCTTGTGAACTTGTTTGATTTGGCATTCGAGATCTATCTTGCTCAGTGGGTTAATGATATATGCCAAGATTTTGTTGTGGTGAAATAGAAATTATTATAGCATATATGATATTATTATTTAACCCACTATAATATTTAACATGGTTATATCATATTATTATTATTATTATTATTTAGATTTAATAAGTTATTTGCCAACCAATAAATATAATAGATTATTGTTAATGTGTATGAAATGTTAAATTAATAATAATTAATATTATGGTTCGTGTTAATGTGGGGTAAATGAATTATCTATTTGTGTGAATAAATTTAGAATTGAGTAATTGGTAATTATTTTATAACTATGGACTTAATAAATTTAATTTTAGCGTGATTAGTTGGAGTTGATTGTTTTTTTTTCCGTACCTTGTCTCCTCCCGAAACATTTTTTTGGGTGGAGGGGTATAAAGATTGGATTTGATTTCTCTTTTGGGGGAGAAAGGTGGTAGCTGTAAGTGCAGGATCTGGAAGCAACATTAATCCGTCAGCCAGACAAACAATTGGAATGCAGGTTCCATTATCTTCTACACTTAATCTCCCATCTCTTGAAACAAATGTTGTGAATAGGATCTAATTCAAGTTCTTTTGATGTTGAAAATTTATTGTTGAGAGTTTCTGAAACCATTTGAATTTTATATCATATGCGCCTATGATCTTCCCAGTCATAGAGGAATTAGGGTATGCAATCTTGTGACTTTAAATCCAACAATGCTCAGTGATCTTTCTTTTAATTCCTCCATCCCACTCCAATTACTGGGTCTTTTCTGTCATTTCTGCATAGGTGTTGAGTGCAGGTCAAAATTTATATAAATGGGTGATACCTTTAAGAAATAAAATTATGATGAATCTACCAAAATATCATTGCATAAAATTTCATAGCCCTATCAACAAATCCCATTGTTCAGCCCTGCATTCATTATATTTCAAGGGAGGTGTATCACCTGTAGATTGTTGGGTCTGTGGAGAAATCTTTAGAATCTGTACATTACCTCCTCTATCTCCCATGTATAAGTACATTACCTCCTCTATTTCATCTGAACTAAAATCGTTTGTTTAAGTTCATCGTATGAAAATAAAATAGCATCTATTATCTATTCAAGTGTTTAATAGTTAAGTTAGATAGTTCACACGATTTTCAACTACATTGGAATCATATGTTTTCCTAGTCCCATCGGGCTGAGCTTAAACAAATGATTTATTAAATCATCGTAGTTCAGTATATAATCATTTTACCCACCTGCTGTAAAAAGTTGACAGGTTACTCTCAACCGTAGGTTTTTTTTTTTAACATTTGTATTAGCTGCAATCATAGACCTTGACATTTATAGTTGTAGTAGAAATGCTTATAAATGATGAACTAAAAGTTGTTTTAACAATTTTAGTGGAGGACTTATCACACGGCCTTTCTTTCTATACTAAAGTACATCCATGTAAATCCCCAAAGATCTTCACAGGAGATTTTATTTGCAGAACACTTGGTTCTCGAGCAAAAATCTGTTCTGCACTCTCACAGAGCTCTGCAATTTCCCCACAATCTAGTATAAATTGACGACGTACTGGAAGTTTCTAGCCACAAGGCTTTAGCAAATCTGCTAAGACCTTTTTTGGGAATACTATAAATAGACATTTGCCTATCAAATAACTTTCTTGCAGCAACAGTATTTCAGGAGTCCCATAGCTCACTCGTCTGCCTTCATTTTCAAACTAATCAATAGACAGTTGTCTTACAAGACCGCCTAAGGCTTCACCAGTTTCTGCAGGTACAAAAAAACCGCTCTATGATGAAGTTTAACTGCAGACAGTGAAAGGTCAGTTGGCAAAACTGCATGAGGCCTTCCTGGTGTTTCAACTCCATTTGGTATTGCTATTATCTTTGAGCTGTACTCTATTACATAAATATATCCTATAATCAATTAAACTGATAAATGACAATCTGAATGTAGTATTGAGAGAGCCAGTTTTGGAACTTTGGTATAATGTAGCATAAATGTGTTCATGTATTAATTATCTATAGAAGGATAGAATTTCAATTGCCTTGACGTTGTAAACATATCTGATTAAATGTTCCCTTTGATTGGGGCTGAAGGAAATATCCATATTGGTACCAGTACAAATTGCGAGCAAACTAAATAAGTAATGAGACATAGAAGAGCCCTTCATCCACTCCATAAAATCCTTCTTGGACTTTATTTGAACTATTGAGTTGCTTCCATCCTGTTTTGCTGAGTGCTTTTGTAAAGATATCTATTTTGTCTTATGCCTAGGAAGGAATCAACCTGATCTGTTTGTTCTGAAATTATTCCCCAATGTAATGATGTGTTTCTAGAGTGATTTTGTAAAATCCTTTAGGATGATAATGCATGCAATATAGCCACATATTTCCAATTACAATTCCGCACCTTCCATCCATAAGCAATAGTCAGATTGTGTGTATGAAGAATCATTGATAGTAAAGAACATAGCTCCATCCATAAAAACAGAGATAGCAATGTTCACAGCTTGGAGAGAGAGTGAGAACATTATGTGCCAACAATCTTGACATGTAGATTTGGCTTAGAGTACTTTTTTGATGAGTCTATGCAAGTTTCCCTTCTTGTTAAACATGCAACTATAATGGCATTGTATTATAGTCATTGGAGAATTAACCACAAGGCATAGCCATGTGGTTACATTGTGGAACTGGAGTCTGTTACATAATGTGCATATTTAATTCATTTAGGAAGAATGATAATTGCCTTAGATTACACTGTGATACGTGAGGAAGAGAAGTAGGTTGCTGAAGGGATGTCATTAATGTTCATTAGTATTCTCAAACACATTTCAATAGCCAATTTTCTGCTAAATCATTCACATGACTTACAGTTCAAATCTGTGCACCAAGTTCAATGTCACACCTTGGGAAATCAATTCTACACACATGTAGGTATGCCAAAAACAATGTGTCCCATTGATTTATTTTATTATTACATTGAAATAGGTTATTAAGTTAATTGTAATGCATATGCTCAAGATAGGTAAATTATGTTTGATGTATTTGATTTATTTCAATTGATATGTGTAATATTGAGTTAATGAATTTTATTTAAATTGTTATTGATTTTATTATGATTTCTTGATAATGATTTGTCAAGCTTGGAATTAGGTTAAACAACAATGTACTTAAAAATTTAGCCTTATAAGTAAAACTTATAGGTAACAGAATAACTAAGAGATTGAATTGCTCTTGTAAGAAAAAATTTATGTTGTCAATGAGTTAATTAGTTGAAATTGCTTATTGTAAGTAGAATTTCCATGTGAGTTGGTCTATGTGTAAATTGTCAAGTTTAGGTTCTAGAGGCATAAGGTAATATGATTTGATGGCATGTGTTATGTTCATAGGTGTCTTGAAATGAAGATGTTGTAAGAACATGATGTCTCTTGTCTATGTATGTGGATCTTGGTAAACAATAATGTGAGATGATGTATATACTGTGTTGTGAATATATTATGATGAGTTTAAATCTCCTTCACGTATGTGTTGATATCGAGCTTGTGTGTAGTATTGTAATGGGGAGATCTTGGTAATCGTAATGAGAAACTATTTTGTTCATGGTTGAGATTTGAGAGCAAGATGACCCATACCTTGCTTTTGATATGTGTTGTTATGGTTATTGTGATTGATTAACTGAAAGATTTGGGACAATGAAGTAAAAGTTGGTCTTTGTGATTATGTTTGTAAGCAAGAAGCTAATGTATTGCATTGTTATGTATACTTATCAGTATGATAGTGATTGTCTTGCTTGATGGTTGGGGTTTCTAGATGCAGGTAGGGGAGTGGCTTTCAATGTGGGGTCGGCGCCCAAAGTGGTTGTTAGGATAACCTATTGAAATTTGTTAATTAAGTGAAAACCTAAAAATGAATTGGGGGAAAAAGGGTAAATTACACATTAACAAGATAATTGGATTTCCTCTCCCATGCCTGTAGTGCTCGTTTAGACTAAGGATGGGTAGAGAAGGCCTGGTTGGCAAGATCAACTTCCTTGTCCTCATGAAAGGAAGGTTGATTCCGCATGTGTCACCCTATGGGGTCGGCGCCTAGTAAGAGGCTGTCAAGATAACCATAGATGGGGGCCGACGCCTAGCGAGAGACTGTCAGGGTAACCCATAGATGGGGGCCAACGTCTAGCTAGAGGCTGTCAGGGTAACCCATGTTAGGGCCATGCGATGACACTCTTCCTACTATAGCCTAGCATTCCCTAGTTGTACTCTCCCCATTCATCGTGTGTTGTCTCTGGACGTGATATTGAGTTGCTTGTGATGTTGTCATGTGTTGTGATGGAGTCATGCTGTGTCCTTGTTCTTGTTGGCAATTGTCTACCTGGTTGTTTGATGTTTTGGGACCTTATGTTATCTCCTAGCACGAGGGGTGGACCTTAGGGTTCCACATGGTCAGGTGGATGTGCTCTATCTCCATTGGTTTTCCTTGCCGATGTTCATGTGCGAGGAGGATATAGCTTGTGTATCAGACATCAGATCTTGTACCTAGTTATGGAGACAGTTATTATGCTCATGTATTGGTCTATGTATCAGATGATTCTTTATGTATGTATTTAGACAATGTAATGTTGTATTTATATGTCGAGAGAAATTGCAACTATGTACTAGAACCTGATGAATACTTATATGATGTTATGTAGATGTAAATGATTATTGATTTAGTGCAGTAGGTTTATAATGATTTATTGATGCTAATTCATGATCTGTGTTAGATTATGTTAATTATTTTGTCAGGTAATGCAACCATGTTAACTTAGAGGACAAGTCATTAGTTTTAAATGATGTGTTATTATTACTTTGTTATTTCTATCTTCTAAAAAAAAAATTATCCTGTTGCATTTAGTATAAATGTGTTGTTCTCTAGAGTTTCATGGCGAGGCGTTACATCTGGTATTAGAGCCAAGGTTTGCAACACTGGGATCTCTGGTTCTTGTCGTTGTTTTAGGTTAAACATTTTTCTCCTTATGGTGAGTTAGTAATAGTACCTTGCACCTATGTGCCTTAACATGGTGTTAGAAGGTTGATAAATTTACAAACTTGTTCCTTGTTTCTGGAAGAAATAAATTCTTTATACCTTGACTTACTTATGCTTCTGCTATGTGCTCTCTCTCCTTCTTTTATGAGAATGTGATGATATATTTAACAATATGTGTATGTTTCTTGAATGCTAGTATTTACTGATTTGATGAGGTCTTGAGTTTCTCTTGTGGTCTCTAGTGTTTTAGAAGAAAAGCAATTGTATTGCATTAAAGGTAGAAATTGTTGTAAATAAGTAATTATTTTGTTGCCGTAAATCCTTGTATAAAAGTTGTTTAGGTATGAGGATGTAGACAACCTAACTATCTATGTGTTGGCGTACGTTCTCTAACGCATTCTAGACCTTGTGTCTTGAGTGTTGTGTAGCAGATACTCCCTTTTTGTGGCTAAAATTAGCCACATTGTGATGTGGGTTTGTTTGCAATTTGTTAATTTGAAATTGTTGATGGTTGGTTCATGTGTTGTTAGGGGCTAACAGTGAATTTGTTTTCTTTGAAATTTCTTATGACAAGAGTGGTCACTAAAAATCTTTTCTCTATACTTGAGTTATTGTTGGAAATTGTCAGCATTTTGTGACTTAAGATTGGATTTGGTTATTTTCCCACTTGGGTTTTCACCTTCTTTAAAACTTGATGGTCACTATTTCGAATGTTTGTTTTGTTAGCCATGTATTGTGTCAAGTATTGTTTCTATCATGTTCATTTCAAACCTCTGATAGTGTGTACAAGGGAGGACTCTGCGGAGAATTGTACTTGAATGCTTGGTAATTAGTCAGAACCATGGTGGAAATAAGAAATAAGATGTAATTTTCCTTGATAATATGTAGACATAGTCGAATGAAATGCTCATAATACGTGCGATTGGTCATAAGTAGATTACATGATACACCTTGAAGGTAAGGAATTGATGTCTTTTATTGAATGATTATGCTTGTCTTGGGAACAATTGCTTAATGTGAATGCATATGTTGGCAATAGAAAATTCTAATACTAATGTGTTATGTTTCCACCCTAGTCTGTGACTTCCAGGAGTAAGTCAAGTTTTAGGGGGGGAGGATGTAGTGCCCCTTCGTTCTCACCTTGGATGTACAAGTGAACTGATCAAGGCGCATGAATATGAAGGTAAAATAACAGGAATAATTAAGGTAAGGCTTTGACATTGTTTTGCATTCCAATGATTAAGATGTTGATCTTACTACAATTGTTATATGTTAGAATGGATCTCATGGACCGATTATGTTAGATTTAATTGTTATAATGGTACTTATGAGACTTATTCAATTTCATGCACCTATATGTTCAGTGTATGGTTATGTTCAGATAATGAGGTAGATTTGATTTGGTTATGATTACGTGTTATCTAATCTAGATTGATATGATGTGGAGAGGACGATGTCGCATCACTTGCTTGCGAGTGCCTTGTGATGTTGTGATCCCTTTTTCACCTAGTGTCAGCTTTTGTGCATCTATATATGCTTGACTGTGTCATTTGTTGCAGGATGCAGGTATCTGGCATCGACTCCACCTGAATTAACAGGTCTGAGCGTGCCCTGAACCCAATGGATAAGTTGTTCCAGAGATAACTTAAGGTCCCACATCCCAAGTCATCATCCTCGATCAGGATGCATGACATGTCTAGTTCAACCTGTCAATTCTGTCAGTATAATAGGTCTTGCTACTGATTGATTTTTTATGGAGCCTGTTGGTTAAGGGTGAGTTTGGCCCTGGCTTGTGAACTTGTTTGATTTGGCATTCGAGATCTATCTTGCTCAGTGGGTTAATGATATATGCCTAGATTTTGTTGTGGTGAAATAGAAATTATTATAGCATATAGGATATTATTATTTAACCCACTATAATATTTAACATGGTTATATCATATTATTATTATTATTATTTAGATTTAATAAGTTATTTGCCAACCAATAAATATAATAGATTATTGTTAATGTGTATGAAATGTTAAATTAATAATAATTAATATTATGGTTTGTGTTAATGTGGGGTAAATGAATTACCCATTTGCGTGAAAAAATTTAGAATTGAGTAACTGGTAATTATTTTATAACTATGGACTTAATAAATTTAATTTTAGCATGATTAGTTGGAGTTGGTTGTTTTTTTTTTCCGTACCTTGTCTCCTCCCGAAACATTTTTTTGGGTGGAGTGGTATAAAGATTGGATTCGATTTCTCTTTTGGGGGAGAAAGGTAGTAGCTATAAGTGCAGGATCTGGAAGCAACATTAATCCGTCAGCCAGACAAACAATTGGAATGCAGGTTCCATTATCTTCTACACTTAATCTCCCATTACTTGAAACAAATGTTGTGAATAGGATCTAATTCAAGTTCTTTTCATGTTGAAAATTTATTGTTGAGAGTTTCTGAAACCATTTGAATTTTATATCATATGCGCCTGTGATCTTCCTAATCATAGAGGAATTAGGGTATGCAATCTTGTGACTTTAAATCCAACAATGCTTAGTGATCTTTCTTTTAATTCCTCCATCCCACTCTAATTACTGGGTCTTTTCTGTCATTTCTGCATAGGCGTTGAGTGCAGGTCAAAATTTGTATAAATGGGTGATACCTTTAAGAAATAAAATTATGATGAATCTACCTAAAATATCATTACATAAAATTTCATAGCCCTATCAACAAATCCCATTGTTCATCCCTGCATTCATTATATTTCAAGGGAGGTGTATCACCTGTAGATTGTTGGGTCTGTGGAGAAATCTTTAGAATCTATACATTACCTCCTCTATCTCCCATCTTAACCTGTATAGGCTCCACAGCACTCGTGTTAGTATGCTTAGATGTCTGAGAAGAGATCAAGGGTAGTGCATCCCATTTGGGACCCTAATCTGGAAGTTGCGGTGTTGCGAATCCTCCTAAGCCTATATTCATATCTGATCTATAAACCCCATGAGGACGCAACCATACAACCGGTGTAGATTTAGTAGGTATATCAATGATAAAGTTTAGGGTACCTCTATAGGATCACAACATCTCCCTGCTATACCAGCTTCTCCTTCGCATGTACAACATTGTATTCTTTTGCAATTATTGTTCTTCCTCAGCCACTAAATGAACTTAGCAAATTCCAGAATTTATAAATCAAGCCTAGATCTACTTTGAATTATCATGACTGGATGTATCATTCTACCAAAATAGAGTACCTTATGAGCTCTTTCAAAAAGTAGCAGGAACCCAGATTTCAAAGTAAGAAATGGGCGAACTATCTAGCCACGTTTATATCATACATCTTGACCCTGCATGGTAAATAATATATCTTTCCCTGCCACCAGTTTTGTAGATAATAGTAGATAGTTCTAAGGGTTCCAAAATCAACGAAGGAAGGTGGTTAAGTATGAAGTTCATCGTATGAAATTAAAATAGTATCTATTATCTATTCAAGTGTTTAATAGTTAAGTTAGATAGTTCACACGATTTTCAACTGCATTGGAATCATATGTTTTCCTAGTCCCATCGGGCTAAGCTTAAACAAATGATTTATTAAATCATTGTAGTTCAATATATAATCATTTTACCCACCTGCTGTAAAAAGTTGATAGGTTACTCTCAACCGTAGGTTTTTTTTTTTAACATTTGTATTAGCTGCAATCATAGACCTTGACATTTATAGTTGTAGTAGAAATGCTTATAAATGATGAACTAAAAGTTGTTTTAACAATTTTAGTGGAGGACTTATCACACGGCCTTTCATTCTATACTAAAGTACATCCATGTAAATCCCCAAAGATCTTCACAGGAGCTTTTATTTGCAGAACACTTGGTTCTCGAGCAAAAATCTATTCTGTACTCTCACAGAGCTCTGCAATTTCCCCACAATCTAGTATAAATTGATGACGTATTGTAAGTTTCCAGCCACGAGGCTTTAGTAAATCTGCTAAGACCTTTTTTGGGAATACTATAAATAGACATTTGCCTATCAAATAACTTTCTTGCAGCAACAGTATTTCAGGAGTCCCATAGCTCACTCGTCTGCCTTCATTTTCAAACTAATCAATAGACAGTTGTCTTACAAGACCGCCTAAGGCTTCACCAGTTTCTGTAGGTACAAAAAAAACCGCTCTATGATGAAGTTTAACTGCAGACAGTGAAAGGTCATTTGGCAAAACTGCATGAGGCCTTCCTGGTGTTTCAACTCCATTTGGTATTGCTATTATCTTTGAGCTGTACTCTATTACATAAATATATCCTATAATCAATTAAACTGATAAATGACAATCTGAATGTAGTATTGAGAGAGCCAGTTTTGGAACTTTGGTATAATGTAGCATAAATGTGTTCATGTATTAATTATCTACAGAAGGATAGAATTTCAATTGCCTTAACGTTGTAAACATATTTGATTAAATGTTCCCTTTGATTGGGGCTGAAGGAAATATCCATATTGGTACCAGTACAAATTACGAGAAAACTAAATAAGTAATGAGACATAGAAGAGCCCTTCATCCACTCCATAAAATCCTTCTTGGACCTTATTTGAACTATTGAGTTGCTTCCATCCTGTTTTGCTAAGTGCTTTTGTAAAGATATCTATTTTGTCTTATGCCTAGGAAGGAATCAGCCTGATCTCTTTGTTCTGAAATTATTCCCCAATGTAATGATGTGCTTCTAGAGTGATTTTGTAAAATCCTTTAGGATGATAATGCATCCAATATAGCCACATATTTCCAATTACAATTCTGCATCTTCCATCCATAAGCAATAGTCAGATTATGTGTATGAAGAATCATTGATAGTAAAGAACATAGCTCCATCCATAAAAATAGAGATAGCAATGTTCATAGCTTGGAGAGAGAGTGAGAACATTATGTGCCAACAATCTTGACATGTAGATTTGGCTTAGAGTACTTTTTTGATGAGTCTATGCAAGTTTCCCTTCTTGTTAAACATGCAACTATAATGGCATTGTATTATAGTCATTGGAGAATTAACCACAAGGCATAGCCATGTGGTTACATTGTGGAACTGGAGTCTGTTACATAATGTGCATATTTAATTCGTTTAGGAAGAATGATAATTGCCTTAGATTACACTGTGATACGTGAGGAAGAGAAGTAGGTTGCTGATGGGATGTCATTAATGTTCATTAGTATTCTCAAATACATTTCAATGGCCAATTTTCTGCTAAATCATTCACATCACTTACAGTTCAAATCTGTGCACCAAGTTCAGTGTCACACCTTGGGAAATTAGTTCTACACACATGTAGGTATGCCAAAAACAATGTGTCCCATTGATTTATTTTATTATTACATTGAAATAGGTTATTAAGTTAATTGTAATGCATATGCTCAAGATAGGTAAATTATGTTTGATGTATTTGATTTATTTCAATTGATATGTGTAATATTGAGTTAATGAATTTTATTTAAATTGTTATTGATTTTATTATGATTTCTTGATAATGATTTGTCAAGCTTGGAATTAGGTTAAACAACAATGTACTTAAAAATTTAGCCTTATAAGTAAAACTTATAGGTAACAGGATAACTAAGAGATTGAATTGCTCTTGTAAGAAAAAAATTATGTTGTCAATGAGTTAATTAGTTGAAATCGCTTATTGTAAGTAGAATTTCCATGTGAGTTGGTCTATGTGTAAATTGTCAAGTTTAGGTTCTAGAGGCATAAGGTAATATGATTTGATGGCATGTGTTCTGTTCATAGGTGTCTTGAAATGAAGATGTTGTAAGAACATGATGTCTCTTGTCTATGTATGTGGATCTTGGTAAACAATAATGTGAGATGATGTATATACTGTGTTGTGAATATATTATGATGAGTTTAAATCTCCTTCACGTATGTGTTGATATCGAGCTTGTGTGTAGTAGTGTAATGGGGAGATCTTGGTAATCGTAATGAGAAACTATTTTGTTCATGGTTGAGATTTGAGAGCAAGATGACCCATACCTTGCTTTTGATACGTGTTGTTATGGTTATTGCGATTGATTAACTGAAAGATTTGGGACAATGAAGTAAAAGTTGGTCTTTGTGATTATGTTTGTAAGCAAGAAGCTAATGTATTGCATTGTTATGTATACTTATCAGTATGATAGTGATTGTCTTGCTTGATGGATGGGGTTTCTAGATGCAGGTAGGGGAGTGGCTTTCAATGTGGGGCCGGTGCCCAAAGTGGCTGTCAGGATAACCTATTGAAAGTTGTTAATTAAGTGAAAACCTAAAAATGAATTGGGGGGAAAAGGGTAAATTACACATTAACAAGATAATTAGATTTCCTCTCCCATGCCTGTAGTGCTCGTTTAGACTAAGGATGGGTAGAGAAGGCCTGGTTGGCAAGATCAACTTCCTTGTCCTCATGAAAGGAAGGTTGATTTCGCATGTGTCACCCTATGGGGCCGGCGCCTAGTGAGAGGCTGTCAGGATAACAATAGATGGGGGCCGGCACCTAGCGAGAGACTGTCAGGGTAACCCATGGATGGGGGCCGGCGTCTAGCTAGAGGTTGTCAGGGTAACCCATGTTAGGGCCATGCGATGACACTCTTCCTACTGTAGCCTAGCATTCCCTAGTTGTACTCTCCCCATTCATCATGTGTTGCCTCTGGACGTGATATTGAGTTTGTTGTGATGTTGTCATGTGTTGTGATGGAGTCATGCTGTGTCCTTGTTCCTGTTGGCAATTGTCTACCTGGTTGTTTGATGTTTTGGGACCTTATGTTATCTCCTAGCACGGGGGGTGGACCTTAGGGTTCCACATGGTCAGGTGGATGTGCTCTATCTCCATTGGTTTTCCTTGCCGATGTTCATGTGCGAGGAGGATATA
The DNA here is from genome assembly GCA_027924645.1 of Cunninghamia lanceolata. NCBI lineage: Eukaryota > Viridiplantae > Streptophyta > Pinopsida > Cupressales > Cupressaceae > Cunninghamia > Cunninghamia lanceolata. The sequence goes on along the minus strand of BSBN01000391.1, from coordinate 36,767,487 downwards.
GCTTGTGTATCAGACATCAGATCTTGTACCTGGTTATGGAGACAGTTATTATGCTCATGTATTGGTCTATGTATCAGATGATTCTTTATGTATGTATTCAGACAATGTAATGTTGTATTTATTGTTGGATTTAGGGCATACAACTGAGAGGGGGGGGGGGTGAATCAGTTGTATAGAACTTGTTCTCTTTTAAACACTTAATTCTCTGTTGTTAGTTAACAGCATATCAAATAATCATTCATGGAAGCACAATACATAAACACAAGAGCAGATAAGCATCAACACATTGAACACCAAGATTTTGACGTGGAAAACCCGGTTAAGGGAAAAACCACGGGGTGATTAACCCAAGAATTATTCTCTGTTAGAAGAATAAGGAAAAATGAATGGCACATGCCAATAAGGGCTCACTGCCCGAGCACACTGCTCACAAAGAGGCCCACTGCCTACAAGGAGACACACTGTCTACAAAGTGATGAAAATCACAGTCTTGAACTGGAGAACGACATCTCTACTATGTCCGGATCAGTTCCAATTAAGCCCAACAATCTCTGCTCTGCCTTTCGCACCTTTCTTCGCTATATCCTGCTCATCCACATACCACACCCTGAAATGAATTCACAAATCACTATTTATACAAGACATCGACTTAGGAACAAGCATCTAAGTCGGCAAACAACCATAGGAGTATCCGCAAGATGAATAACACATCCGGTCGGCTATCACAAGAACATTCGCAGGATGAACAACTCATCCGGTCGGCTAAACAGAGCAATAACTTCATCCGGAAGAATAACTTCAATTCCGGGCTCTACCATCAATGCGGACCAACAACACAACCTAAACATGATTCAAGAACCTTTACAAGTCTGTCTGAATGTCTGGATACATCCGCACTTCCTCTACTTACTGGGATCTCTTGTCTTCCTCATCCGGAACTTCAAGAACACAGTCTGTCGCCACTGTCATAATGCAAGAGGTACTTCCGGACCTCCAAATCATACACAAACCAGGATGACACATCACAAGGACATCCCAAACACTCCGTCTAATCCGCAGATTAGGATGATACAATTCCGGACCTCACCGGACCTTTTTGTGATCCTCTGTCACCTCCGGATACTTGCCGGACCCGGTTCTATACCGGCAGCCATAACTCCTTCAGATCTTCATGCGGACCTCTGAAATCCTAACTGTAGCATCTCAAGATTCATATCTACTAACCCTTTAATCCGCATCCTCCGGTTCTCATCCTATACAGTATATTTACCTTCTTCTCATCACTGTTCTTCACTGTTCCTGACTGAGGCTAATTTTCTCAATATCCTCAGCACAAAGCTCATCAAATCCTTCTTGTCAGTGCAGTATGAGTATGTTGACATCAATGACAACACTGGCTCACCTCATACTTGCCAACAATCTCCCCCTTTGTCATTGATGGCAACATATGATGTGAAAAACCATCAGGACAAGAACTTCTCTTTTCTGTCACAGCTCCCCCTATCAACAACAACTCTTCACATGTCTTCCTTTGCTGCTCCCCCTTTGATCATCAACCACTTGTTTTTTTCACATGTCTTCTCTCCCCCTTTGACATCAATGGCAAAGGGCTCATACTTGCAACTCTTATGCATCAGAATAATACCAGCTGCTCCCCCTTAGTTGCAGCTCCCCATTAGTCCGGATCACAAGATATGACTGTGATTGCCACCGGACTGATGCACATCAGTGCATCTTAGTTCATCACCGGAGGGGCCATGACCCCTAACTTCTCCCGGAGATATTCAAAAGAGTCCTTGGGAAGAGGTTTTGTAAAGATATCTGCAATCTGATCCTTGGAGGGAACATACTCCAATCTGACTTCTTCCTTGTTTACTTGTTCTCTCAAAAAGTGAAATTTGATAGATATGTGCTTAGTCTTAGAATGCAATACCGGATTCTTGGAAATATTAATTGCACTTGAATTATCACAGAAAATTGTAATAGGCTCCTCATATTCAACTTTGATGTCTCTTAGCATCTGCTTCATCCACAAGATTTGAGTGCAACTACCTGCTGCTGCAATGTATTCTGCTTCAGTTGTAGACAGAGATATTGCATCTTGTTTCTTGCTTAGCCAAGAAACCAATCTCTTCCCCAAAAAGAATGCTCCACCACTAGTGCTCTTCCGGTCATCCACATCTCCTGCCCAATCTGCATCTGTGTAAGCATGAAGAGAGAAATCCGGATCTCTAGGATACCATAGACCATACTCAACTGTCCCTTTCAAGTATCTAAAAATTCTTTTGATGGCCATAACATGAGATTCTCTAGGATCAGCCTGGAATCTTGCCACAAGACCAACAGCTTGCATTATATCTGGTCTAGTTTGAGTGAGATACAACAATCCACCAATCATTGATCTATACTTTGTCTGATCTGCCTTTGGAGAATCATCATCTTTGCTTAACTTACATCCGGTTGCCATAGGAGTGTTCATAGGCTTTGAGTCTTCCATACCAAATTTTTTTAACAATTCTTTCACATATTTGGTCTGAGAGATGAAGATCCCTTCTTTTGTTTGAGTAATTTGCAGACCCAAGAAGAAATTCATTTCACCAAGCATAGACATTTCAAACTCACTTTTCATCTGATTTGCAAAAGTTTTACACATACTATCTCTTCCTCCAAAAATGATATCATCCACAAACACTTCAACAATCAGAATGTTTTCATGATCAATTTTGAAATATAAGTTGCTGTCAGCAGTACCTTTGTTGAATCCAATCTGCACAAGATGCTTATCCAACCTTTCATACCATGCTCTTGGGGCTTGCTTCAATCCATACAAAGCTTTCTTCAACTTGCAGACCATATCATTATTATCAGACAATTGAAATCCATCCGGTTGTTCAATGTAGACTTCTTCTTCCAGATCACCATTTAGGAAGGCAGACTTGACATCCATCTGATATACCTTGAAATCTTTGAAGGCAGCAAATGCAAGAAGTAATCTGACTGCTTCAATTCTTGCTACCGGAGCAAAAGTCTCTTCAAAGTCAATTCCTTCTATTTGAGAGTAGCCTTTGCAGACCAATCTAGCTTTGTTTCTGATTACTTCACCAGCTTCATTTAGTTTGTTCCGGAAGACCCACTTGGTTCCAATTACATTCCTGTCTCTAGGTCTGGGAACAAGATCCCAAGTATGATTTTTCTCAATTTGCATCAGTTCATCTTCCATCGCTTTGGTCCAATTTTCATCATTGCAGGCTTCATTCATTGTTTTAGGTTCAATCTTTGAAATCAGACAACATTCATTCTGATCTTGAGCAATATTCCTTCTAGTTTGTACACCTTTGCTTCTGTCACCTATGATCTGATCTTCAGAGTGATTCAGTTTTACATACCTTGGAATTTTGGGAGTATCCAGTACTGTTGTTTCTTGATCAGGCTCATTCAAACCTAACTCTTCTTCCTGATTTACCGGATCAGGCTGACTCTGTTTCACCGGAGAGGATTGAGTTCCTTGAACACTATCTTGGTCATCTTCATCAAATTCATAAAATCTTGAAGGCTTCTCAATTCCTTCATCAACCTTTACATTGGTACTTTCTATCATTTTCCTCAATCTCTTATTGTAACACCGGTATGCTTTGCTTTGAGTGGAGTAGCCCAAGAAAATTCCTTCATCACTTCTAGCATCAAACTTTCCTAGATCTTCATCTCTTTTAATATAACACTTGCTACCAAATACCCTGAAATATTTCACAGTAGGAGTGATGCCAAACCAAAGTTCATAGGGGGTTTTACCGGTGTTGTTTCTGATTTGAACTCGATTGAGAGTGTAGACTGCAGTGCTGATAGCTTCTTTCCAAAACATTTGAGGAACATTTGCTTCCAACATCATTGTCCTAGCAGCTTCCTGGATGGTCCGATTCTTTCTCTCAACTACTCCATTCTGCTGTGGAGTCTTAGGAGCAGACAACTGTCTCCTTATACCCTGTTTCTCACAAAAGTCAATGAATTCACCAGATGTAAATTCACCACCTCTATCAGACCTTAGACACTTTAGTTTCAATCCGGTTTGATTCTCCACCATAGCTTTGAAGATTTTGAACTTCTCAAAAGCTTCTGATTTTTCTTTTAGAAAGGTAACCCACATCATCCGGGAATGATCATCAATTAACAACATGAAATATCTATCACCTTGCAGACTCTTGATTCTTGTCGGACCACATAGATCAGTATGTACTAATTCCAACAATCCGGTAGAAGACTGATCTTTGCTTTTAAAAGAGACTCTGCTTTGTTTGCCTAACCGACATTCTTTACACACACTGTTTGTAGGTTTTATCAACTTTGGAAGATCTCTCACAGCCTGAGTATTGCTTATTTTGATGATGTTATCAAAATTTACATGACACATTCTTCTATGCCATAACCAACTCTGATCAATTTGAACAAACAAACAACTTTTATTTGAACCAACCAGATGAAAGATGTTACCTCTTGTCTGAGTACCGGATGCAATTTCAGTTCCGGAGCTTGTAAAGATTCTGCATTTTCCATTCTTGAACCGGAGATCATAGCCTTTGTCCACTAACTGACCAACACTGAGAAGATTGTGCTTCAATCCTTCAACATATAGTACATTACCTGTTTTGCTCTTACCATCAAAGGAAATAGTTCCCCTACCTCTGATTCTGCCAGCAGAATTGTCACCAAACTTTACCATTCCTCCTTCATATCTTTCCAAGTCTAAGAACTTATTCTTGTCACCAGTCATATGGTGAGAGCATCCACTGTCAATAACCCAATCATCCTTTTCTTCCACTTGAGCAGCCAAGGCTTTTTCAACAACTTTGTGATTGACAGATTCAGAGAGTAAGGAATCTTCTTCCTTGATGGCTATAAACACCCACTCATTTCCGGATTTGCTTCCTGGATCTGATTCATCATCTGTTACTCCTTCATTGTCATCTTCTTCATGAACATAATAGCAATTCTTTTGAAACCTTTGTCTGTGAGTATTAGATCTTGCAGATCTCTCCGGACATCTTGAGGCAAAATGACCAATCTTATTGCAGTTAAAACACTTAAAGGGTAGTTTTCCTTCATACTTACCGGATCCTCTTGGCAGTCTCTTTGCAATGAGGGCTTCAAGTTGAGCTGTTTCTGCTTCTTCTTCTTCCATGTCTCTTCTTGCTTGATCATACCATGACATTTTCCTTGATGAGTTTTCACCCGGATCAAATCTCTGTTTGCCTTTCACATAGGCACTGGCTTTGAAAGCAGATTCAGTCTTGGGAGGATCATCTCCAAACTCGGTCATTTCAAATGCAGCTAGTTTGCCAGCCAGTTGTTCTCTTGTGACTGTTGTGTGGGCTCTGAATTCATCAATGGCAGCAACTTTGATTTTGTAGGCAGCAGGAAGGGATCTTAGGATTTTGCAAACAATCTCATTTTCATCTAGAGTTCCACCAGCATTTCTGATTCCACATACCAACTCATTTACCCTTGGCATAAAGGTAGTAATGTTTTCATCATCTCTCATTTTCAATCTTTCAAATTTCCCTTTCAGACTTTGCAATCTTGCACTTTTGACAAACTCATCTCCTTCATACAGAAGTTCCAGTTTAGTTAGGATCTCATATGCAGTTGGTAGGTCAATGACATTCGAGAGATCTGAGTCATTCAATGCGCTTAGAAGAGCTTCCTTAGTCCGCAGATTGTTTTCAGCTTCTGTGGTTTCATCTGGAGTTGTCGGACCACCTTGTGGGGGTATATATGGTTTTGAAATCATAGCCAAGTATGCTTTTCCCATACATTCCAAATGACACTTCATGCGACCTTTCCAGAGAGTGAAGTTGGTTCCATCGAACTTCGGACTATCCTTCTTGTATGACGACATCCTGGATCACCTCAAGCGGTTAAGCTCCTATCAGAGGAACTTAGCTCTGATACCAATTGTTGGATTTAGGGCATACAACTGAGAGGGGGGGGGGTGAATCAGTTGTATAGAACTTGTTCTCTTTTAAACACTTAATTCTCTGTTGTTAGTTAACAGCATATCAAATAATCATTCATGGAAGCACAATACATAAACACAAGAGCAGATAAGCATCAACACATTGAACACCAAGATTTTGACGTGGAAAACCCGGTTAAGGGAAAAACCACGGGGTGATTAACCCAAGAATTATTCTCTGTTAGAAGAATAAGGAAAAATGAATGGCACATGCCAATAAGGGCTCACTGCCCGAGCACACTGCTCACAAAGAGGCCCACTGCCTACAAGGAGACACACTGTCTACAAAGTGATGAAAATCACAGTCTTGAACTGGAGAACGACATCTCTACTATGTCCGGATCAGTTCCAATTAAGCCCAACAATCTCTGCTCTGCCTTTCGCACCTTTCTTCGCTATATCCTGCTCATCCACATACCACACCCTGAAATGAATTCACAAATCACTATTTATACAAGACATCGACTTAGGAACAAGCATCTAAGTCGGCAAACAACCATAGGAGTATCCGCAAGATGAATAACACATCCGGTCGGCTATCACAAGAACATTCGCAGGATGAACAACTCATCCGGTCGGCTAAACAGAGCAATAACTTCATCCGGAAGAATAACTTCAATTCCGGGCTCTACCATCAATGCGGACCAACAACACAACCTAAACATGATTCAAGAACCTTTACAAGTCTGTCTGAATGTCCGGATACATCCGCACTTCCTCTACTTACTGGGATCTCTTGTCTTCCTCATCCGGAACTTCAAGAACACAGTCTGTCGCCACTGTCATAATGCAAGAGGTACTTCCGGACCTCCAAATCATACACAAACCAGGATGACACATCACAAGGACATCCCAAACACTCCGTCTAATCCGCAGATTAGGATGATACAATTCCGGACCTCACCGGACCTTTTTGTGATCCTCTGTCACCTCCGGATACTTGCCGGACCCGGTTCTATACCGGCAGCCATAACTCCTTCAGATCTTCATGCGGACCTCTGAAATCCTAACTGTAGCATCTCAAGATTCATATCTACTAACCCTTTAATCCGCATCCTCCGGTTCTCATCCTATACAGTATATTTACCTTCTTCTCATCACTGTTCTTCACTGTTCCTGACTGAGGCTAATTTTCTCAATATCCTCAGCACAAAGCTCATCAAATCCTTCTTGTCAGTGCAGTATGAGTATGTTGACATCAATGACAACACTGGCTCACCTCATACTTGCCAACATTTATATGTCGAGAGAAATTGCAACTATGTACTAGAACTTGATGAATACTTATATGATGTTATGTAGATGTAAATGTTTATTGATTTAGTGCAGTAGGTTTACAATGATTTACTGATGCTAATTCATGATGTGTGTTAGATTATGTTAATTTTTTTGTTAGGTAATGCAACCATGTTAACTTAGAGGACAAGTCATTAGTTTTAAATGATGTGTTATTATTACTTTGTTATTTCTATCTTTTAAAAAAAAAAAATTATCCTGTTGCATTTAGTATAAATGTGTTGTTCTCTAGAGTTTCATGGCGGGGCGTTACAACTTGTCACATATGAATATTATTTGAAGAATGTATGTTTGTTTATCACAAGCCTCATATTTCACATCTTAACATGTACATTTAATAGGAATTATGGTGCATATATAAGTAAGTACATCATGTCTAGTTGTCATCTTGCCTACCATCATTCATCCTCTGATGGGATGTCACACGATACAAAGTTCAATCAAACTGAGTGACCCTCATTATTTTATAATTTCATACCATTGAATAATTTAAAGCTCAAATGGATTAAAATTAAATTTAGACATTCTATAATTTTATATTTAAAATATTAAATTTATAGGCAAAAAGTTTTCATTTTTTGAATTTATAGATGATACGAGAATGATCTCGAGACCTAAAAAATGGCATGCATTCTATGTCATGGGAGCCCATTGTGTTGAATCTTGATTTGGAAAAAAATTTTGTGAAAGGAACATGAGTATTAGTCACAAAGTGGGCCACCCACCAAGGAACAATCTTCGTGGAAAACTAAGAAATTCATTATAGAGAAGGAAAAAATGTATTTAAAAAATATCAATGTCCCAAAATTTGTATTTTATCAAATAAAAAATGTATATAAGCATTTTATATTTAAGAAATGTGGGGGGAGTGGTTAAATACAAAGTGCCATCATCAATGTCCTTCAATGGATCTGGAGATGTACAGTGCAAATTCCATGGATGGTAGTTATTTGAAATTATTTCCCAATGGGCTGTAATATCTTTCTCTAATGAACCAATATCATTGTGAGTGTTTCTGAATGGTTGGTATAGTAGTATTTTACTCCAACATAATTCTTGAAAAAATTGATCATCTACTGTTGGGATGGTCATGAAATGAGGGGAGACTTCAACAATATCCAGTGTGAAGTGTTCTTTCCATTTGTTGGACTTTTGAGATGCTGCAATTGTCCATTTTTTAGCCACTTGAATAAGTGTCATTGTTTCCAATTGTATTGGCCGTGCCATGTATGAACCAATGAAGCTTGGAGACTGGATGTTGCTACTATTATTAGGTCTTTAAGAAAATGACTTGTTACCCCAATTGTAGTTCCCAGTGGACACATGTCATCTTTGGCTTGTTGGCATGAAACGACTGATTGAAATTCACTATCTTTTCTATAAATCTTTTTATCTCCATCTCTCTCTCCCACTCTATCTATCTTTCTCTATTCCTCTATCTCTCTCTATTTTTGTAAAAGTACCATGTCATGAGGCTCTAGTGGATACCATAGCCCAATATTTAATGTAGGGTTTTCCATTAGAATGTTTGAGCATAGCCTAAGTGTATCACACAATGAAACACTTTTTTCCACTATGTTTAAGTAGTTAAGCCTAGATTTGTAATCTTTTGATGGCCAATGATTTAGTGTTTTAGGAAATGTCTTTTGAATTGTCATGGATAGAAAAAGTAAAATTTAAAAAATAATTAGTCATAGGAAGGTTATGCAAGTAGCCATGTTCTCTACTTGAAACTATAAAGTACTTTGAATCCATAAATTTTTATTCAACATCATACATAAATAAGGATATGGTTTTCCCATACACCCTTTGGCATACCATACACATATTCAAACTAAAAGTATGGTGGGCCTTTGATCAAACTCTTTAAGCTTCCACTACTGACCCACAAGGTGATCTAGAACTCCAAATCCAACCAATGCTTTAACATGGTGTGTTAAATAAAAATTTATATGTTTATTTTCTATAGACAAAGCTTTGGAAGACATGCTTTCTTTGAGATTTATCTTCTAAAATGGTTTCTTGTGATGGGTTTCATATTAATCCTTTTCTAAATCTAAGTGCTTTCTTTTATGAAATTAGATTTTTTGCACATCCTCTAGGCTTTTATTCAATCCTTACAAAAGGAAACCATGGTTAGCATGACTAATGAAACTAATAACCCTAGGATTGTAATTGGCAACATCCAAGCTTACAATTAGTCCCATGTTGATTGTGAAAAAAAAATTACTCCATATAATCAAAATAATGTCCATAATTTTCAATATTTGTTTTTGCTAACCTCTTCAATTTGGGGCAACATGACTATGAAAAAACAAGATAGTTTAGACAAGTGTGAAATATAAATAATTTGTTACCAAAATACCATATGGGTCTACAATTTGTATGATGATTGTGCAAACAAATTTTCTATGTAGAATCAAAATAATAATAATATCCATAATTTTCAATACTTGTTTTTGCTAGCCTCTTCAATTTTAGCAGGAAACCAGCTATGAAAATAAGGAATTCAAAATTTATTGAAGTGCAAATTAGTACAAAATGAATCCTTCATTAGTACAAAGTTGAGTATTGATGCAGGAGCATATGGGTGAATAGACGATCTACATCAACCAAAAACAATTTCCATTTTTAAAAATTTTTGCCATGATTTTATTGGTTCATTTTGGTTGATTTCGATGCATTTTCAGTTTTGTTGCGATCAATCAGCAACTTCTTTGATCAAATGTCACAACTAATATCTTTTGAGTTTTAATGGTTTAGCTTGGAGCACAGATGTTAACTTGTGTTCATTTGATGGAGGCAGAGCATCACTGTTATCAGTTGTGTGACAAAATGCCATGAAGATTATATGCACACAATTGTGTATTTGTGGTATGGGGTAGTCATGTGTGCCAATTGAAGAGGAATCTATTTCCTTTTATTCATGGAAGAGTTATTTTATTTATGGAAGAGTTATTTTATTTTATTTTTATTTACTTAAGATTTATTTTATATTTTACTTTTGAACCAAGACTTATTTTATTTTTATTTATTTAGGTGTTATTTTATAGTTTTAGTTTTTTTTTTCATATATATGTTAATTGTGTTTTAGTTTTTATATACATGGTCAATTTGGAGCTATTTTATTCACTTAATAGTTATTTTACTTATTTAAGAGTTTTTTTTTACTTTAGAACTATTTTTTTGCTCATATACCTAGGTAAGGCACCTAGGATTCAAAAACAAAAAAGATCTTTGAGGCTCTAATACTAGTAGATATGAGCTCACTAGGTCTATCTACCAAAAAAATTATCCTTCCTACCAAAATCACAGAGATGTGGACTAAACCCACCTAGCACATGAGGAGAGAGCCAAAGCACTCAATCCACATTCAATCAGGAAATCAAGTCAAGCGTATATATTAAATTACTATATATTCATAGCCACCACTATCATTAGAGATTACAACCAAACAACCATGGTTGTAACACCCACACATATGCAATTGTACATAGATTTACCATCATGGGTAAGGGAAAATTGTAACGATAACCCCTCACCCAACATTTATCAACAAAAAAATCTATGCAGATCCAAAGAGTATGATAAAATCCCAACCCAAAAATAAGAAAATAGAAAAAAACCATGACAACTAGGGAGTCAAGGCAAATTATGTAGGCCCTTCTTCCATCCCCAAAATGCCTAAATATTTTTTCATTTATTTCCTTTGGGCGATCTCAACAAGATCCTCCATCTCCTCTTCCTTACAATAAATACAATCATCTAAAGAAGCATCAAAAAGTATTTGAACCTTCATTGCCTTTGCAATTGCTTCCATGTCCTTGTGAATTTTATGTTGTTTTATCATCATTTCATGCAAGTGTTTAATATAACAATCAAAGAAAACCCCAAATTGGTTCCTAACATCAAAGTTTTCATCATGCAAGAGGTAAGTACTTACCAACAAAGAAAGTATGGTAACACAATTGAGAGACTAAGTTGCATCGAAGACGTTCTAGTACCCTAAATGTTAGGAGAAGGTGTTGTGTTGTACACCTTGCACAAGAAAGAAATATTTTAATTATGTAAAATAAATATTTAATTGTAGTCTATTGAGATGTGCTTACCACATTAATTATTTATTTGGGTCCACTTGTAAAGTTGTATTGGAGATTGGTTAAGTGTTTTATGTGTGGGAGACTATAAGCACCAAAATCATGCACAACCTCCACAAGGACCCCTATGATGACTCACAATCCTTGTCATGTACATGTAAGCATGAAATAACATCCTCTCAGTAGCAATTCTCTTGGTGATGTGTGTTTTCTTCCTCCTTATGTTGTTTCCCCTTTGTTGTTCTCTCTCTCTCTCTCTCTCTCTCTCTCTCTCTCTCTCTCTCTCTCTCTCTCTCTCTCTCTTCGCTTTCAATACTTTTCAACACTTGTCGATTTGTGTTTCTTGTTCTTGCGACTTCGTTCCTAAGCCTTATATGAATTTGGTAGGTGTGTTTTCACCTCTCCCCAGTGTTTTTCATCTGTTCCCACCCATAGAGGCCTTCTAGAGGTCCTTGCAAGCCATCTCCAACTTTTAATTTTTAGTTTCACTCAACCAATCCAAATCTCCCCCTATTATTTCTAGATCTCCCCTAGAAGATCCTACTTTTGCAAGTGAAGATTTGGATTTTGACACATGATTGACCTATTTCCTAAGGTAGATCCCCTTCTTTTCTTCTCTTCCATCTCCCACCATGGACTTTCACCCAGGTTCCCTCCTCTTAGGGTCACCCATGGGTCACCCCTGAGCAACCCGGGGTCATCCCCGGGTGACCCTAACTGGTGAAAGGGGTGACCCAGTCATGTTTTCCATCCAAGAGTTCACTTGAGTTTCTAGCCCAAAATAGCTTCATTTTTGCCTATTTTTCTTCTTGTTTGCATGAAATTTTGTGTCAAAGATAGAGTTAACTATTTCATGCACCCACACATGCATATTTAGCTCTTTTTTATCTTTAGTTATCAACCCTTGCACTCCCATGCATTCTCATGTATTCCTCTTTCTTCATTTCTACTTGAGTGATAAGCTATACTAGGTAGATCACTCCAATTTTAGCCCAGATCACTCTTGTGTCTTCTAAGTTAACTCTCCAATCAAATTGAGTTAACGCTTCTTCTTCTTCACCTCTCATCCCTTCTTCTAACTTATAAATACCCCCTCCCTCAAGTACAAAGGAAGGCAATTTCATTTATGCACATAGTTCTTGTAGGTTATTGCTCTCTAAATCAAGCATCCATATGCTCATATAGGACATTAGAGTCTTTTGCTTTCATCTATTATCTCATCTAGATTTTCTAAAAGCTCTTTTTGCATCCATACACTATTCACATCACAAGCCACAGTGCTCATCAAGCTCTCATTGAGCTCATTTCAAAGCTTCAAAGCTTCTTTTGGTTCTCTTTTCTTATTGTCACCAAGAGGATCACCCCACTGCTGCAAGAGGATTAGAGGTTGCCGATACAAGGATATTTGAGGGTAGTGGAGGCTCATGCATCTCCAGGTTCCTTCATGCTTTTTTTCATTTCATAGTAATTAGATAATCAAAACTTTTCTCTTGGGACAATTAAATACATGTTGCTTTTTCCTTGATAGGCTAAGTAGATTTGCATTGTTAAGTTAGTTTCCCTTTCCAAAGTTCATAGATGAAAAGCAATTTTCCTTTCTTAGATTAAATTGATCCACCTATTCAGAAAACACCAAAAACATAGATTGCATTGCATTAGGTAATCTCATACTAGTTTTCATACATTTTCTAATTCCTAGATTAAGAAAAAACACTTTGATTTCCAAAAAATAAAAAAACACAAAAAAATGTTTTGCACTCATATAGGCTTCATGCATACAAAAATAGAAAAGAACAAAAACATTAGTTGTGTAGAAGGTTTACAAACCATTGGTTTCATCACAAGGTCAAGTTTAATCAACATTAGTCAAAACCCTTGGTTTCATCACAAGGTCAAACAAAGTCAAACTTTAGGTCACACAAACCCTAAGTTGAAACCCTAAGCCAAGTCAAGGTTAGCTTAAACCATCTATCTCTTGTTTAGGCTCACGAATGTGCCCTGGACTTAGAGGTGAGTGGGTGAAGGCAATCCTTGACGAGATAGAGGAGATCCACCCTAGACAATAACAAAACCAACTAGTCATTCAACAACAACAAGAAAGATTCAGAGAACTTCAAATACAACAAGCAATCATCCAACAACACAAACAACAACAAGCATCAATGAGAACAACAATCAACCCACACAACGTTGGAACATCAAAAACCCAAACATGATAATGGTGACTAGTGATGTTTTGGGTGATAGTTATCTTTACAACTATGGTCACAAAACACCACATTCAGACAAACACATAATAACACAGGCCCCAAGACTGACCGACCCTTCTCCACAAAGTCCATCTCTCCAATGAGCGAGACCACCCCCGTGTCCCACCTCCTCTCAACTGGCTACTTCCACGAGAGAGAGTGATTTGGAGGTTCACCCTGTGGCAAGGAGAGAGGGTCTGTGTGTGTACCAAAGCTGACTCAACCACCCTAGGCCACCGAGTCCTGCTTTTGAACATATATATTTTGGTGAACCTAAGGTGAAGAGAAAAACTTTTATTTATGATTTTTGTGTTCCAAACACTCAGATTCTATTCAAACATAAAAAATTTGGCATTTCAACTTCAAAGGTTTCAAACATTATCACTTTCTTCTTCGTAACAGCCTTCATCGCTTCTACTTTTGTCGCCTTCACCTTGGATCATTCCATTTACTCTGTGGTGTCTATGCCAACCCTGAATATGACAGAACCAGAATTAAACTTAGGGATTGTTCCCTCAAGGGAACCTGAAACTCCCTCTTTTGATAGGTATGTGCCACCTGACCCAAATGTACCAATCTCAAACTATTATGATTATGAAGAATCTGACTATGAGCAAGACCAAAGAGAACCTGGGTGTTCTCTGTCTTTTAATAATCCAACATGGGAGCATAACCCTGCCATATCGAACACACCTCACAAAGATCAAAGAATATAGATGAGATTGGAAATCCACTGCCCGGATCAACCATCCACAAGCACCTCAAGTACTCATCTTGATGATGAAGTAAGAAGGTTGGAACAAAACTTACAAGAGGGAAAAGATGCTCAAGAAGCCCTAAAAGTTTCCCTATGAGAAGAGCAATGAGAAAATGTTGTGTGAGAAGAAACATATAATCATGACAACATTCGTAGGGAAAACTCTAGAAATGGAGAAGTGCCTAGAGGTCCCACTCCTACAGACCTAATTGCGATGCTAGTACAAAGAATCAGAGCTCTGGATGTAGAACAACCTATCCTAGAAAGAAGACATAAGTCATATGAAAATATCAGATTTTAACAGGACCAGGGGGCATCTCAGAATCCCCCTTACCTCAACTACTACTCAAGAAATGGGAGTAATGACACATTCCTGAATGGGAACCCTCATGTTCAAAATAGTCAAGCAATGTTAGGAAGCTAAGCAAATCAGACAATGGCATTGGGTTACTAAAACCCTCCCATGGGACTAATGTTGTTGACTCCTCAATTGTAGAGTGCCTTTTTAGGCACATACTTGGAGTACTTAAAAGAACCACTAGACCTAATCATAAGAAACATTCTATTACCTCAACCATTACCTGATCTCCCAAAGTTCAAAGGAGAGGGTGATCCCAATTCGCATTAAAAGTTACACAACCGTGATAAGAGAGCTCCTCCCTTAGGATGGGATTGTCGCCAAAATCTTCTCGAAGACATTAGAAGGAATAACTCTAGATTGGTATTATCGCCTACCAAAGGCCTCAATACTTTAATTTAGGCAATTAATTAGAGAGATTGTCATGCCTTTCGACATGAACAAACTCGTGAAGACATGGATCTGAGAATTCTTATCCATGAAACAAGAACTGAATGAATTAGAAGCCCATTTTGTTACTCGATGAAGATAAGTTCTTTATTCTTCCACTAGCGCCCTGAATATGGATCATTGTGAATCATGTGATCTTTTATTGCATGCCTTAAACAAGTAAATGAGAGAAGACATTCAAAAGTTACCTTACAAGTGCTACAAAGAAGCCCTGGAAAGTGCTTTAAGGATTGACCAAGTAGCCATTAATAGTGGTCAAAGAACTTATGACACTAATGGAAAACTTAAAATTTCAAAAGGAGC
The DNA here is from genome assembly GCA_027924645.1 of Cunninghamia lanceolata. Classification (NCBI taxonomy): domain Eukaryota; kingdom Viridiplantae; phylum Streptophyta; class Pinopsida; order Cupressales; family Cupressaceae; genus Cunninghamia; species Cunninghamia lanceolata. The sequence continues at coordinate 36,751,970 of BSBN01000391.1, read as the reverse complement.
TAAAAGAATACCTCAAAGATCTCAATAGATAAAGATATCAATATTGTAAGGAGTGCTCCTAGTAACAGTAAAATGGTGTCAAAAAGGAATCAAGGACCAAGTCGTTTCTCCTATGATCCTGACACATATTATTGGTTCCACAAAACAAAAGGTCATGACACAAAAACCTGCTATGGGTACAACAAAGCTATCTCACGGCTTACCCCAGAACAACAACGAAATTTCCTCACTCTCATACAATCCCAAAGAAAGGAGAAAGAACCTCAAGATAGAAAAGGGAATATCAATCAAAGAAATTCCCATCATGTAGAACTAAACCAGGAAGTGCTTGTGATCCAAGAAGAGGAATAAGCTGACCTAATAGAAAATGTCTTCACACAAGTGATAAACCTATTTAAGGCCTCCCCTTCACACCAAAAAACATTCTTGGAAGTATTAGAAGTGGGGTGCTCAATAGAAGAGGATCCAACCCCTCTCACATTCAACATTTCAAAACTCTCAAAAGTTGAAGGAAATAAGAATAAGGATTCACCATTATACATACAAGCTTAGGTTGAAGAGGTCATCATAAAAAGAGTGGTCGTAGATGAAGGATTGACAGTTAACCTCTTGCCAATTTTCATCATGCGAAGGATGGGATACAATAAAATGGGCATAATACAACAAGATGCCACCTTAAGGATATACGACAGTCACGACATTCAAACAATTGGGAAGATCAGTCTACCTCTCACTCTGATGTCTAAAATAGTTCCCATAGGCTTCTATGTTATCGACAAAGAAACCAATTACAATATGATCCTTGGAAGACCTTGGATTTATGCAATGAAGGATGTGGCCTCTACATTATTTCAAGAAATTAATTTCCATCACTTAGAAAAGATCCACATCAACAAAGCAGATCCTGATCATTTTAGTGTTTACAAGAAGGAACAGGAAGAAAAGGATAAAAAGTTAAATGCACAGGAGAAAACGCTCTCAACCAAAGACAAGTACTCTCAACATATCTTACCAAAATATGGATAACCTCAAAGAATTCCCCTTTAATCCTTGCACCACTAAGGCTCATGCTTCGTTTGGCTTAGCAGTCATCCCTTGCATGGATGATAATGACATCAAGAACCTCTCAATTGGAACAATAGAGATTGTTTAAGAAGGGGGGAAAGGAGGAAAAGCAAAAGTCAACTTACGAGTTTGGAGAGACATCCCAATCACAAAGCTTTCAAGATGTATGGACTCTCCATTTTGACGGATCCTATTGTAAAACAAGAGTAGGGATGGGAATAATCCTCACCTCCTCGAAAGGGAAAGTTCTCCCTTTCATGTTTTGATTGGATTTCTTTTGCACAAATAACATTGCTGAGTACAAAGCCCTATCTCTAGGAGTCATGTTAGCCATGAGGATGGGAATCAAGAAGGTCTCATTTTTGGAGACTCCCAACTGGTGATCAACCAAGTTGTGGAAAATTATGAAACAAAATCAGAATGATTATGAGCATACAAAGAAACTATTAGAAAATTAGTTCAATTGTTTGACTTATTTTCCATAAGAGCCATACCCAAAGAAGAGAACCAAGTAGCAAACTCGATGGCCATGTCAGCTTCCATATTCTCACCACATGCTGAACTCTAGAATTCAGAGTCCATTGTGTCAATTCACAGAGAACCAGTATTAGAAAGTGAAGAGTTACCAAACATTTTAAACTATGGTGCAAATCAAATAGAAAAACTAACTCGAGACTATGCTGAGAATGATGAAGGCATCTTAGATTATCTATATGCTTATGATGGGATTCCAAGAATGTACCACAAGAAAGGATACATGCTCCTTCTTCACCTTGATGACTATTTTAGAAGCAAAAAAGAAATCCTCCAGATTGAAGCAAATTTAGATTTACCTCCTGTACCTCAAAAATTTGAAGAGGGACATTTGTCGCTAACCAGAGATACCATTGATGTCAATGTAGGGACTCTTGAGAAATCGAGAATGCTGAAGTTAGGAGGAGAGTTAAAAGAGGAGGAATTGGAAGAATACACTGAGTTCCGTATCAAATATTCTAATGTCTTTGCCTGTACATATTTAAACATGCCTGTGATAGACCCAAAAATCATGGTACACAATTTAGTGACAAAGTCAGATGCAAAACCCATAAAGAAAAAATTAAGACCCATAAAGCCTCAAGTAGCAAAAATGGTAAAAGAAGAATTTAAAAAGTTGTTAAATGTAGGCTTTATCAAACCAATAGACTATTTGAGTTGGGTGTCAAACATCATCCTAGTTTTAAAATGAAGAATGAGAAACTCGGATATGTCTCAATTTTAGGGATATCAATCAAGCTTGTCCAAAAGATGAATTTCTCTTACCATCCATTGATCAAATCGTTCATTCACTATAGGGTATGAAGTGCTCTCCCTTATGGATGGGTTCTTGGGTTACAACCAAATCATATTCTCAGAGGTAAACCAAAACAAAATGACATTCACAACCCCTCAGGGAATCTTATGTTACGTTATCATGCCATTTAGATTGAAAAATGTAGGGGCTACCTATCAAAGGGAAATGATGCATATCTTCCATGAATAGATTCAAAAAATAGTAGAAACATAAGTTGATGATTTTTTGGCTAAATCCAAATAGAGATCAACACATACGGAAGATCTTTACAAGATCTTCAATAGGCTTCGTGAATACAAAGTGAGACTAAACCCTGAGAAGTATGTTTTCGGTGTCACAATAGGCAAGTTGTTGGGTATCATAGTTTTGCGAAGAGGAATTGTTGTGGATCTAGTGAAAGTTAAAGCAATCTTAAATGTAACCCCGCCAACGAGTGAAATAGTGGTAAGGACCTTTTTGCAACAACTAGGCATTTTATACCAGATATGACTTTCAAAATCCTCCCGATCAATCAATTGTTGAAAAAGCAAGTTGGCATAACTTGGATAGTGGATTGTCAAAAACTTGGATAGTGGATTGTCAAAACGCATTTGAACAAGTAAATAAATTCTTGTTGACTCCACCCACGCTAATGCCACCAAGACATGACAAACCTTTCATCTTAAATTTTAGAGCAACTGATATTTTTATATCTTGCATGTTGGCCCAGGAAGATGAAGGTGGAAGGGAAAGGGCCGTATACTTCATAAGTCAAACCTTGCTCAAATATGAGAAGAACTACACTCAGGTTGAAAAAGAGTGTTTGACCATAGTTTTCACAACTCAGAGATTATGACATTACATGTTGAACCAAGAAACCAGAGTCATGATATGGTTTGAGTAGTTGAGGACATTCTTAAACCAACCCATGTTGTCGAGAAGGGCTGACTGATTTGTGACATTGCTAAGTGAGATTGAATTAACTTATGTCAATCAAAAATTAGTCAAAGGAAAAATAATAGTAGATTGGCTAGCAGATAATCTGACTCCTCAAGAGGATCCCATAAATGAAGACTTCTCTAATGAAGAAATTTACACAATCGATCTTGAGAAATATGATGCTTCATATTGGTACAAAGATATTGTGAACTGTCTTGCAAACAAAACTTATCCAAATAACATGACTCCCTTAGGGAAAAGATGTTTACGTGTCCTCACTGCAAGATATGTTTTGATTGATGGGATGTTGCTTCAATGTGTTGATAAAGAAGAGGCACATAAAATCTTAGAAGAATGCCATAGTGGAATCTGCAGAGGACATTTTGGTGGTCATGCTACAGTAATAAAAATACATTGGATGGGATATTTTTGGCCATGTTTACAAGGAGATGCAATCAATTTTGTAAAATGATGCCCAAAATGTCAAGCCTGCGCACATGTCCATCACACATCGACAAGATATTTACAACCATTAGTTACTCCTTGGCCCTTCTCTACTTGGAGCTTGGATTTGGTAGGGAAGATATGTCCCCCATCAATGGATGGACATTTGTTTATCAACACAACAATAGAATATTTTACCAAATGGTTAGAGGTTGTTAGACACACAGGACAACTAAGAGGGGGGGTGAATCAGTTGTAAATTAAAACATCAAACCCTCATTAACATTCAACCCTTAATCAGTTTTACAATGAATATAAACAAATGGAAGCAGACCAAAACACCATACACAATAGAACACCAGATTTACATGGAAAACCCAAGAAGGAAAAAACCACAATGAGGATTAGCTCACAATATAAATGAATAACAACATCGAATATAATAGGCTCACTACAGGAGGGCTCACTGCTCAAAGGACTCACTGTCTAGAAAGAAAGAAGGGCTCACTACCAATGGCTCACTAATAGATTAGAAAGAAGAATGAAGACTGTTACAGAGATAACTCTATCCTAGAGTAACAAGAGGATCCACGAAAACAACTCTACACCATCCACAATTTTCAGCTCACTACCTCCAGTAACTTCAGGTAGATTGAAATGTGGACACCTTCGGCTCACTACTTCTGATAGCCTTAATTGTTAAAGATCGCACTTAGATCACAACACTTGATTACATTTCACACTACAATACACCACACACCTTCTCCAACAATTTACCTTGCATTTATACCATCCACAACTTGAAAAACATCTTCAAGTCAGCTACAATGAAACTATTGTAAGTATGAGCAGTAAGTGTTGTCATTGATGTCAAAATCTAAGGTTAGCATCTAAGGAAATTATTTGAATAAGTTTGAGCCGGTGTCTAAGAAGAATAATATAGTGTTTTTCTTAGCATATCCTATAGATTGAATATTTTTGTCTGCGGTTTGAAAGTTATGTTAAGGGATGTCTGTAGTTTCTATGTTTCAAGTTTAAGCCTTTGGTGTGAAGATTTGAGCAAGTTCTATTCACTAGAGTAAAAACTATTTTTCTATGTATTGAATGGTGACAGGGAGAATGTATTATGCTCCGCATTTCTCTGCATTTAAGTTTTCCAGTCTGTAATTCTGGAATTAAGTTTGTAATGATGTTATGTGCCTTCATTCGAAATGGTTCATGATTTGGTGCTCTGCAAGCGATCTTTCCTTTATGACAGTGGCCGACAGTAATGTTCAAGTGCTCTGGTTTGAAGAATCTTATGGATAGAATGTTTGGGGGTTGTGTGGAAGTTCTTGGTGATTGTAACATGCTTGTGGATATCTCTAGATCGTGTTATTACCTTTTGATTGATCCACAAAGTGTAATTCAGATTGTGCATGAAGCACATCCCACAATAATGGGTTACACTTTTTGGCCAAACTTGACATTGAAATCAACATTTTGAACTAAATCTTCACATTCTGACACCTATAGCCGCTAAACCATTAGGAATTTGAAGATGATGCGAACTAATGATTTGTGAGATTTTGTTTGTAGATTCTAAATATATGTTTTTTTAAAAATTTGGAGTTAAATTGTAAATTTTTTTTGTCTCCTTTGATAACTAGTTTCTAATAGTAAACAACATTTTTTTAAAGTGATGTGTATTCCGTAGCACATAACTTTTTTTCTAAAAAGGATAAAATTCTGATTCTTTTCAATTTAGTTTGGTAACACCAATATATAGGGAATTCATTTGGTATCATAATATTTTGTTGAATATTTTTTTAATTAAGTTTTGAAGTCAAACCAATTATACATAGGTGTATTATGTAAAACATAACTTTTTCTGTGTGTATCGAAATTCAATTTTTTTTGTTGTTGAAACAAGGACATCAATACCTAGGGAATAGATATTTTTTAGAATTTTTTTTCACTAATTTACTAATTTTCCATGTGTGTAGAATAGAGAACTTGATGTTCGGTGAAAAACCTACATTCACAAGAAATAAAAAATAAATATAATAATCAAATTAAATATAAAAAAAAATTATACTTTTTGGGAAGCTTATAATAAGAACTACATACTGACAAAACATAAATTTTAAATGAATTCATTTGATCCCCCAAAAGGTAAATCAAAAGTGGTTTTTTATCAGCATTTTGATAGGTGTACAGGGGACTCCATTATAGGTATGGTTTAAAACTAGTGGGGTTCTATCCAAGGGAGATTGAATCAAAGGGGGTTTGATCAAACCCTCTTCAATTAAAATCCTTTAAATGGAACCTTTCAAGGCTTAAATCATTATATTTTCTAAAAATATGTTATTTCAACAAAAATCAAGATGTCCCAAAAAGTGTAACCCATTATTGTGGCAGCACCCTGTTCCTAAAGGTCTTAGTGTTAACACCATTTTTAGCCGGCTTGGTTGATTTTAGTACTTACGGTTATGCTTCGATGTTTGTAAAGCATGTTGTTTGATGGAAGATTGCATTTGAGTCCTAGCTAAGGCTTAGTGTGGTCCGCATTCATTCTTTTCTTTCACAAATCTATTTAGGTCTAGACCTATTCTAATGTATGTGTGTATGTCGACCTTAGAGATTGTTCCAATGGTTGATGATTGTAATGCCAACCTTGATGTTCATTCCAAGGTTGATGAATTGTATAAACATATGTAATAAAGTCGTGAATGATTGATGAGGATGTGAAAATGCAAGGATAAGTGCAAAGTGAAAAAGTAGAGCAGAATAGAGGAGATATATTATGCTTCAATGGAACTGAACTCAGGCATAGTGTAGATGCTACTATCTCAGTTCACCAACTCTGGCAGTGAGCCACTCCATTGGCAGTGAGCCCCTTCTTTTGCAATGAGCATTTTGGGCAATGAGCCCTAAGGCAATGAGCGTCCGATAGTAAGCCTTGTTGTAAATTTTGATATATCATTTATATTGTGAGCTAACACTCACCATGGTTTTTCCCTATTTAGGATTTTCCACATATAATCTGGTGTTCATGTGTGTATGGCATCAATGTGTTCATGTTTTGAATCTACTTTTTATGTTTAATCTGCAATACAATTTAAGAAGTTAAGAAAAGTAAATGTGTGTGTGTTTTGATTGAAGAAGTTAAAGTTTTTGACACAACTGATTCATCCCCCCTCTCAGTTGTGGTGTGCCTTTCAACAATTGGTATTAGAGCAAGGGTTCCTTGGAATAAAGCCTAATAGCTTAAGGTAGATCTGGGATGGCACACATGGATGAGCTGCCTCACAAATGTTTTAGGTGTAATGAAATTGGTCACTATGCATCTAGATGTCCAAAAAGAAACTTGATAAATAATGATGAAGAAGATAAAAGCAAAAAGTTCAAAAGAACATACTATGATGTTGAAGACAATTAAGATGATTGTTTTTTCACTGATTCAAAGGATGTCAATTGCAATAATGAAAAATGTCTTGATCCAGAGGTAAGTACTAAGAGTGAAGAAATGCTTCAAGAAAAGAACTCTTGGGTTATTGATAGCAGTTGCTCAAATTATATGATTGGTGATAAAAGTAAGTTCATTGATTTTGAGAAGTATGATGGAGGGTTAGTTAGATTTGGAGATGACTGTACTGCTAAAATATTTAGAAAAGGATCAATCAGTCTTGATAGAGAACAACATACTAATGATGTTCTTTATATTGAAAGCTTAAGGCAAGATCTGTTGAGTGTTGGACAGTTGTGCAAAAAAGGATACAATCTTGTATTTCAGAATGATGTTTTTGAAATTAGAGATAAATCTAGAGCTGTAATAGCTGATGGAAAAAGGACAGAAGGAAATCTTTATCATCTCAAAGAAGGTAACATTAGTTGCTCTATGACTCAGAACAATGAAAGTTGGCTTTGGCATAGGAAATTGTGTCATATCAATCTTGATGATCTAGTAAGGATAAGCTCAACTCAAATTGTAAAAGATCTACCAGAGATTATATATTCTAACAATATCATCTGCAAGAAGTGTCAAGTTGAAAAGCAAGCAAGAGGAAGCCTACAGGATGAAGAAAAATATTCAACTGAACTGTTGGAATTGGTTCATGCAAACCTTTGCAGTCCCACAAGAGTGAGAATTTTCCATGATGACAGGTATTTTATGTTCTTTATTGATGACTATTCTAGAATGACCTAGGTTAATTTTCTTAAAGAAAGATCAGAAGCTCTAGATGCATTTAAAGCTTTCAAAACAATGGTTGAAGATGAGTTGTATATGAAAATCAAATGTTTGAAGACTGACAAAGGAGAAGAGTTTACCTCTAATGAATTCAATAAGTTCTGTGAGACTCATGGGATAAAGAGACAGCTCTCTAACTCTAGAAAGAATAGAGTGATGGAAATAAATAGCAAGACTGTTCAAGAAGCTGCAAAGACAATGATAGAGGAAGCTAACCTACTGGAAGTGTACTAGAGAGAAGCTATACATACTGCTATCTATGTTCAAAACAAAGTTCAAGTCAAAGGTAATGATACTAAAACCCCTTATGAATTGTGGTATGGAAGAGTTCCTACAGTGAAATATTTCAATTTTTTTGGAAGCAAATGTTATATCAAAAGAGAAGAAGAGCTAGGGAAGTTTGATACTAAGTGTGATGAAGGAATTTTTCTTGGATAATCTACCAAGAGTAAGGCCTACTGGTGCTACAATAAGAGAGAAAAAGATTATTGAGAGTACTAATGTCAAGATTGATGAAGACAAACAAAAGTTTTTAGAAGTCAATAAATATGAATCAGATTCAAATAGGCTCCCTTACCGAGAAGAGGAAAATACAAAAAGAGGGGAAGTATTATTGATATGTGCTGGACAACTGAGAGGGGGGGTGAATCAGTTGTCCTGAAAACTCAAATACTTCTGCATTAAAATATTGAACACTTATCCGCAATTATTAATATTTAACCATGAAATCATAAAATCTAAAACTTAACCACATATGCAACAACAAACACAAGAGACACCATATTTACGTTGAAAACCCCAAGGTGGGGAAAAACCACAGAGAGGATTAGCTCTCAATATATATTGTAATCTTGAAATAATGATGATCAGGCTTGGTCATTCCACAGGCCTAATCATACTGACTCACTGTCATGAAGAACAACTAGGTCTCGCAAGCTCACTGCCTCAACCCTAAACCTAGCAAGATTACAATAAGGGTTGTTAAACCCTGAGGGTTGTTAAACCCTACTGGTGGCTTACTGCCAGGTACATTACCATGATCAACACTTTTCTATGTTTATCATTGAAATACAAAAATTTCTTCACTCCGCTTTGCCTCTTCTCTATTCTTCCTCTTTTCTGCTCTTCCTCTTCTCTGCTCTACCTTTTGGACCTTTCTTAAGATCTTTTCATTTTTGCTCAAGGATAACTTTTCCACAATTCAGTTACAAGTATTTATACACTACATCAACCTTGGAATGATCATCAAGGTTGGCATTACAATCATCAACCATTGGAATAATCTCCAAGGTCAGTATTATAAACATTCTCAAAATAGGTCTTGACCTATTACAATATTATGCAAGGGAAATAAAAATAAAAATGCATGCGGATCACACCATGCCTTGTTAGGGTAAGCCAGCAGAAGATATCAATTAAATGCAAATAGAGATTAAACATAGGAATGAAAAATACATAGAAATAATAATAGCGAGAGACAAGTTTTAACGTGGTTCACCCAAACTTGGGCTACATCCACCAATAGAGAGTCCAATATTATTATCTAGTAAATTAAATTGATTACAACCAATAATCCCTACAACTCAATACGGCTGCAAATGCTACAATACAATATCAATGGAAACCCTAACCCTTAGCCATTTTTATCACAATTTTTGTTAGTTACAAAATAGGGGTTTTTATGTCAGTCAATGAAAAAATAACTCCCGACGCCTTTATAAAATAATAAAAAACCATGTGAGGTTTTGGGGGCGCTACCCCGAGCCCCTGCGAGGGTGCTACCCCTCGACCCCACCCTGTATCATGATAGGGAGCATGCCAAGGGCGCTGCCACTAGACCCCGCAAGGGGTACTGCCGCTTGACCCTATCTTGGGGGTGCTACCCTCAAACCCCCACAAGGGGCGCTACCTCTTGACCCCATAGGAATTCGAGGGGAAATCGCGCTAATAAAATTGGGGTAAATTTAACCTCCGAGTCTGATTAGGCTCCATATAACAACACGCCTTAGCTGGGACTTAAACATAATCTTCCACACTTCAACATGCCTTCACAATCTTCAAGAGATCTCCACAATCACTGGAATCAACCAGGTCGGCCAAGATGGTAACACAACACACTATTCGAAAGTAATCTTCAAGCACCTTCACATTTCTTCCATGTGAACCAATGTAATGATGAGAACATGATCAGGAGGTATCCACAAGCAAGTTATAATCATCAAGAGCAACCGCACAACCCTTAGCCACTTTATCCATAGGAATCTTCTCACTAGAACACATGAACTTCTCCATCTTTAACTGTCATAAAAGAAAGATAGCTTGTGGACCACCAAACCATGAACCACTGCAATTGTAGGCACTTATGATCATCACAGACTTTACTCTTGAACCATAGAGAAAAATACTTTACTGCGGAGGAATGCAGAGCATATTACCTTCTCCCTATCCCAACTGATCTTTTAGAAAAGGCAAACTTTACTTTGGTGAATGCAACTCTCTCAATTCTTCATACCAGAGGCTTAAACTCAGGATTCCATAACTTTAGGCATCTCTTTGAATAACTTCCAATCCGCACAAAAAGATCTTCACCCAAAAGGAAATGCAAAACTGTCTACTAGGTTGTTCTTTAGCATGCCACTCACTATTTGTACTACACTTCTCTATAACTTGTTTCTTCCGGAGAGGCTAATTTTCTCAATATCCTCAACATGTAGAGCTTCTTAACATGTAATAGAGTAATATATAGTTGACACCAATGACAACAAAGATATGTTGACATCAATGACAACACCGATTAGGCACATACTTACAACAAGTATACAAAGAAGAAGATGAGACCGAAGAAAAGAAAATGCAGGATGAAGTACAAAACAATTGTCAGTGTGAAGTGATTTGACACAGAGCTATTGAAGAACAAATAAATTGGTGTTTAATTGCCACTACTGAACCTAAATCAGTGACTGAAGCTTGCAATAATATAAAATCCTCAGATGATGTATGTCTGTCCACTGACATTGAAGAACCCAAAATTGTTCTTGAAGACCTTGAGAAATCTAAATAAGAAAACATGGACTTAAAGGAAAATAGAATAGAAGTAAATGATTATATCAAAGAGTTAAGAAAGAAAATCAGGGAGCTTAAGAAAAGACAAGAAGAGGATAGTGAAGAATTGAGGTTAGCAAATGAAGAAAAAGCAAAAATTGAGGAATGTCTGAAAAACAAAGCTAAAGACTGCATAAATCTTGAAGAAGTTGTGGATGTAGAAGCTGATTCGAAACATGCATGGACTCAACAAGACAAACTCAGTGTGAGTGTTGCTAGATTTGATAGATTAATTCCAATGGCAAGTCAGAAAAATCCTGATGACAAAGAAGGTGTGAGACTTGAGAAAGGTGAAAGTTCTAGAATAGGTGAAGAATGCTGAGGCTAAGGAGGACAAAGGCAAATAGAATCAGGATCAAAGGAATAGATCAAGAAGACCACCTATCAGGAAACTGAATGCTCAAAGGTATCCATCTTTCAAAGGTTATTGTCATTCATGTAGTAAATTTGGTCACAAGGCTACTCAATGCAAGAGCAAAAATGTTCCATCTTTCTCTGGTCATTGCTTTACATGCAAGAGAATTGGTCATAGAGCAAATGAATGTATAAGTCATATAAGGAACGGTTTCAACAATAGAAGGAATACTCAATATTTCAATGAAAATGCTTTACATGCAATAGATTTGGGCATATGGCTAACCAATGTAGATCAAGAATCAATCCAATCAATGGAAGGAACCAAGGATAGAGGAATGTTGTTTGCTACAATTGCAATAAGCCTGGACACTTTGCAAAATTCTACAGAAGCAAGAATGTAAAAAGAAATAATCCTCTAGAAAAGAGTAATATAGAGCAGAGGGAAGATAAAGGAAAGAACAAGGTTGATTTGGCAGAAACCAAGGAGGAGATGAGAAAAATTTGGATTAAGGATGTAAATGAGGTTATGGATGGATCCGCACCAGCCTCTGGTGTGCAAATACTTCCTCCGAGAAGTAAATTGGGAGCTCTGACTCAGGGGGATCTTTTATTGAAAATCTTTTCTGCCTACCAAAGGATTAATGTTGATGCCTCAGCATGAAGAGACAAAGTGAAGGATTAATAACAAAGGTCTACAAGTACATTTTTGGTTGAACTAATGTTGGAAGCTAACTTTCAAGGGAAGAAAGTAGGGAACTGATTCTTGCAGTCAAGGGGAGTCAAAGAGTAATTCCAGTTTTGATTAGTACATTAGTCTAGTGGTGTCCAAAGTTTCATCTTTTGATCTGAATTGATGTTTTGTAGGCTCTCTCAGGGGGAGCTGGTAGTTGTTACTGATATAAGTTCCTGATTAAGAGCAGTAAGTGTTGCAGTGTTGATGACAGGGGGAGTTGTGTTGGCACCCTTTGCCATTGATGTCAAAGGGGGAGAGAAGTCATGTGAAAAACTCAAGGAGAAAATTTCTAGTTAATGCAGCTAGAGAAAGCATAAAGTAAGGGGGAGTAAAGAAGCAAAACAAGTTTGTTTGTCTTGATAATTTTTCACATCATTTGTTGCCATCAATGAGAAAGGGGGAGATTGTTGCAAGTATGAGTAGTAAGTGTTGTCATTGATGTCAACACCTAAGGTCAGCATCTAAGGAAATTATTTGAATAAGTTTGAGCCAGTGTCTGAGAAGAACAATACAGTGTTTTGCTCCGCATATCTTATAGATTGAATATCTTTGTCTGCAGTTTTAAAGTTATGTTAAGGGATGTCTATAGTTGGTACATTTCAAGTTTGAGCTCCAGTCTGAAGATTTGAGTGAGTTCTGTTCACCAGAGTAAAGACTATTTTTCTATGTATTTACTGGTGACAAGGAGAATGTATTATGCTCCGCATTTGTTTGCGTTTAAATTTTACAGTCTATGGTTCTGGAATTAAGTTTGTAATGATGTTATGTGCCTTCATTCAAAATGGTTCATGATTTGGTGCTCCGCAAGTGATCTTTTCTTTGGTTCATGATTTGGTAATGTTCAAGTGCTCCAGTTTGAAGAATCTTATGGATAAAATGTTTGGGGCTTGTATGGAAGTTCTTGGTGATTGTAACATGCTTGTGGATGTCTCTAGATCATGTTCCTGCCTTTTAATTGTTCCACAAAGTGTAATCCAGATTGTACATGAAGCATGTTCCTAAAGGTCTTAGTGTTAACACTAGTTTTAACCGACTTGGTTGTTTTCACTACTTGTAGTTATGCTTCAAAGTTTGTAAAGCATGTTGTTGCATGGAAGATTGCATTTGAGTCCTAGCTAAGGGTTAGTGTGGTCTGCATTCATTCTTTTCTTTCACAAATTTTTTTAGGTCCAGACCTACTCTAATGTATGTGTGTATGCCGACCTTGGAGATTGTTCCAATGGTTGATGATTGTAATGCCGACCTTGACATTCATTCTAAGGTTGATGAATTGTATAAATACATGTAATAAAGTCGTGAATGCTAGATGAGGATGCGAAAATGTGAGGATAAGTGTGAAGTGAAAAAGTAGAGCAGAACAGAGGAGATATATTGTGCTTCAATGGAAGAGAACTCAGGCATATTGTAGATGCTACTATCTCAGTTCACCAACTCTGGCAGGGAACCACTCACCGACAGTGAGCCACCCCATTGACAATGAGCCCCTTCTTTTGCAGTGGGCATTCTGGGCAGTGAGATAAGGCAGTGAGCCTTGTTGTAAATTTTGATATATCATTTATATTGTGATCTAACACTCACCGTGGTTTTTCCCTGTTTAGGGTTTTCCACTTAAAATCTGGTGTTCATGTGTGTATGGCATTAATGTGTTCATGTTTTGAATCTACTTTTTATGTTTAATCTGCAATACAATTTAAGAAGTTAAGAAAAGTAAATGTGTGTGTGTTTTGATTGAAGAAGTTAATATTTTTGACACAACTGATTCACCCCCCTTCTCAGTTTTGGTGTGCCTTTCAATAGAAATGTATGCACCTCAAACGTGCAAACACCAAATAGGTCGACACCAAACACCTCCACGGTGGAAAGAAGTGAAGGCAGACCACACCAAGGGTTAACTAGGACCCAAATCTACACTGACATGCTACACCACACTTCCACAAGCAATGAACCACATCCGTAATTAGCGCTAACACTCCAAGTTGGCCAAACCTACATTAATGCCCTTAAGAAATTAAGTTCACACTTCACCAGGTCTAGAAACAACTCACAGACCACATAACAACATCACACAACATTATGAAATATTCCAACACCAACATAATATCCAACAACACTGTTGCAATCACATACAACTTAAGAACACAACCATCCTGTGCAACCAGTCAAATTGCCATAGACAACAACTTAGGAATCCAACCTTGAGGAGCATCTAAACACAAACCACTCCAAGGGAAGATAGATACAGACAATGTTAGCATGTTCCCAAATCCTCAAGACAAGAAAACTCAATGCGGAGAAAACTGGAGCAATTTCATTTCTCCCATACAACCTGCTTCACAGTCCACACTCTGGTGAACACAACTTATTTTTCCACATGATGCAAAACCTGAAACTCTAGATATAGCACCTTTGAATACCTCTGATCAACATATCCAAACTGCACAAGAATAACTTTAACACTGAAGAAATGTGGAGCACAATACAAAACATCTATATGTCACACTATACACTCTTTATTCAAATTTTCTCAAAAGCACTTGGAAACTAAACACCAAAAACACTTTTTCAATACAACCACAATATTTGCAATACCTTCTCAGCATCTCAATCACACTAGAGGTTGACATCCACAAGCAATTACTCACCATAACTACACTAGAGGTTGACATCAATGACAACATAGTGCAACACTTACCAACAATCTCCCCCTTTATCATTGATGGCAACACCTGATGAAAAACATCAACATCAAAAGCAACTCATTATCTTCTACTCTCAAGAACCACTCCCCCTTACTTGGGCATCCTTTTCTATCACACTTTCTCTCTCTCCTTGCTCCATGGTATAACCAACATCTCTTCCTTATCAAACTTCCATTTCTCCTGCACTACGATTTTTCAACCAACTCTCTCCCAACTTGTATCTCTCCCCCTTTGACATCAATGGCAAAGGACAATATTTGCAACCAACTCATCTCTTTCCACACAAATGACAACACTTTCTCCCCTTGACTGCACCACCAAACAAACACCACTACCTACTTCCCCCAAGGGGTAGCCTTCATCAGTCAAGAACAAAGAATGAATCTTGAATTGCTTCACTAGATTGATGCACAATCTTTTGCATCTAGCTGAAAGGAGGGACAATAACCCCTAATTTCTATCGAAGACACTCAAATGTATCTTGTGGAAAAGTCTTTGTGAAAATATCTACAACTTGGTCTTTTGTAGGGACATACTCCAGCTTCACTTCATTCTCTGCAACCTTCTCTCTTAGAAAGTGATACCGGATTGAGATATGCTTTGTCCTTGAATGCATTACTAGATTCTTTGAAATGTTGATAGCACTTGTATTGTCACACAAAATAGAAATAGGTTCATCATATGATAATTTGATATCCTTCAATGTTTGCTTCATCCACAACACCTATGTGTAGAAAGATGTTGTAGCAATATATTCCGCTTCTGCAGTAGATAATGACAATGAATCCTGCTTTTTGCTTAGCCAAGAAATCAACATGTTTCCAAGAAAGAAAGCACCTCCACTTGTACTTATGTCATCCACACAACCTGTCCAATCTGCATCATTATAAGCACTCAAAGAGAAATTAATATCCTTTGGATACCATAGGCCATAGTCTGGAGTGCCCTACAAATATCTGAATATCCTCTTGACTGCTGCACATGTGATTCTCTCAGATCTTCTTGAAATCTAGCCACAAGACAAACTGCATGCATGATATCTTGTCTAGTAGCAGTTAGGTATAGCAGTCTATCAATCATTGATCTATACTTGCTCTGATTTGTCTTAGGAGATTCATCATTCTTGCTTAACTTGCAACTAGTAATCATAGGAGTGCATACCGGTTTAGAGTCTTCCATTCCAAACTTCAACATTTCCTTGACATATTTGGATTGTGAAATGAATATACCTTTTTCTATCTTATTGATTTGTAGCCCAAGGAAGAAATTCATCATCCCAAACATCGACATCTCAAACTCATTCTGCATCTCTTCTGCAAATTTCTTACACATTGCCTCATTTCCTCTAATGATTATGTCATCAACATACTCAACCACAATCAAAATTTGATTTCTCTCAACTTTGAAATAAAGATTGCTATCTATGATACCTTTATTGAATCCCTACTGCAACAAGTAACTATCTAATCTTGCATACCAAGCTCTAGGAGCCTATTTGAGTCCATACAATGTTGTCTTCAATCTACAAACCATATTAGGATCATCTAATAACTGAAAGCCTTCTGGTTGTCTCAATCTATACCTATTCCTTCCACTTGTGAGTAGCCCTTACACACAAGCCTAGCCTTATTTATAACAACTTATCCATTCTCATTCAATTTGTTCTGGAACACCCATTTAGTTCCTATCACATTCGTGTTTCCTGGTCTTGAGACTAGTTCCCAAGTCTTATTCTTCTCAATCTGCATCAACTCTTCTTCCATAGCTTTGATCCAATATTCATCAATCACTGTCTTATATTCTACTTTAGAAAGTAAGCACAAATTTACCTATTCTTCTGTCATAGAAACTTTTCTTCTTGTCAATACACCTTTGTTCTTATCTCCAATGATTTGATCCTCAGAATGATTCTTCTGCACATACTTAGGAGTTTTAGGATTCCTTTCTAGAGCTTCTTCTTATTCAACTTGCATCTCATTTTCCTTTTCTTCTTTTTCTTCTTCTTTGAAAGAGGACTCATCAGATTCATATCCTTCTATTAGCACTGAGCTTTGATGTGGTTCTTCGTCCACTTTGAAACTTGCACTTTCAACTATCTTCTTTAACCTCTTGTTGTAGCATCTGTAATCCTTGCTCTTTGTAGAATATCCAAGGAAGATTCCTTCATCTGATCTTGCATCAAAATTTCCCAAGTTTTCTTCATCTCTCTTAATATAACATTTGCTTCCAAACACTCTGAAATATTTAACAATAGGAGTTCTTCCATACCATAGCTCATAGGGAGTCTTTGAACTATTTACTCTTGCTTGCACTATGTTTAGTATGTAGACTGCAGTGTGAATAGCTTCTCTCCAATAGACATCTAGTAGATTTGCTTCTTTCATCATTGTCCTTGCTGCTTCCTAAATTGTTCTATTCTTCCTTTCCACAACTCCATTCTGCTGAGGAGCCCTAGGAGCTGACAAATGCCTTTTTATTCCATGATCTTCAAAAAAACTGTTACTCATTGGAGGTGAACTCACCATCTCTGTCAGACCTCAAGCACTTGATTTTTACATCTATTTCATTCCCAACATAGCTTTAAATGCTTTAAACTTATCTAGAGCTTCTAATTTTTCTTTGAGAAAGGTTACCCAAGTCATTCTAGAGTAATCATCAATTAATAACATGAAATACCTGTCACCTTGAAAGCTTCCTATTCTAGTGGGTCCACATAGGTCTGTATGCACCAACTCCAAAGGTCTTGTGGTAGAATAATCATTGATTTTGAGCCTCTTTCTTGTTTGCTTCCCAACCTGACATTCCTTGCAAATTGCATTGATAGGCTTAGTAATTCTTAGTAGATCTCTCACAGCTTGACTAGAGTTGATCTTCACTAGGCTATCAAAATTGATGTGACACATTCTTCTATGCCATAGCCAACTTACATTGATTTGAGTCATAAAGCACTTACCGTTGGCACCTTTGAGATGATAAACATTTCCTTGTGTCCTTGTTCCTACAGCAACCAGAGTTCCAAAGTTTTCTTTTTTGATCTCACAACCATCATCCTGAAACACAAGGTTATATCCTCTGCTACACATTTGTCCTACACTTATAAGATTATGTCATAGACCCTTGACATAAACAACATCATCTATTTTATGCTTTCTATCAAAACTAATTGAATCTTTTTCAAAGATCTTAGCAAATGTATAATCTCCAAACTTAACAAGACCACCTTCAAACTTCTCAAGTTTAACAAACTTACTCTTATCACCTGTCATATGATTTGAGCATCCACTATCAATTATCCAGTACTTTTTCTCCTCTCTTGTATGAAAAGCAATCACCATAGTTCCTTTGATATTGTGACCTATTTCTGAAGCAATTTCCTTCATACATCTTTTAGAGTCAATAGAATTAGTTCCAACATTCAAAGCCATCAACAAGCATTCATCACTTTCATCATCCAGGTAGTCAGACTCATCGTCAGATATGCTAGCATCTTCTTTAACATAATAACTCCTCTTGACAGATTTACCTTTGTTATTCTTGTATTTGTCATTTGGGACTTTATCCAGACATTTTGAAGCATAATGACCTATCTTTCCATAATTAAAACATTTGAAAGGTAACTTACCTCTGTATTTTCCAATACCCTTATTCAATCTTCTTACAAAATTTGCTTCCACTTCATCAAGATCATATGGATTTGATTCATCATTCTTTTCGGTTTTGCTAACCTTAAAAGAAATCTCTTTTCTTGAACTATCTTGACCAGACTCTCTTAATTCAAAAGTAGTTAAAGCACCAAACAATTGATCCCTAGTATATTGATCCAAATTTTGAGCCTCCTCAATAGCAGAAACTTTAGGACTATAAGATTTAGGAAGAGTTCTTATTACCTTTTTTACCACTTCATTTTCTTCCAGCTTTCCACCAAGGCCATTGATGGAATTGACAACTTCATCCACTCTATGCATGTAGCTTGAAATATCTTCATCCTCTAACATCTTTAGGGATTCAAACTTGGTCTTCAAATTCCACAATTTTGTAGCTCATTACCTTCACAAGTTTTGAATTAGAAAGACCACTTAGAAGAGCATTCCTTGCCTTACCATTGTTCTCATAGTCCTTGATCTCATCATCACTTGTCAGACCACCAATAGGCATAGTATATCCATTTTCAACTGACTTACATACACCAAACCCTAATGAGACAAGAAATCCTTCCATCGTGATCTTCCAGAATGTATAATTTGTTCCATCAAACAAAGGAACCTTGACTCCTTTCTTGTGTGCCATCTAGATCTACCTCAAGTGGTTAAGCTTCTTCCAAGGAACCTTGCTCTGATACCAATTGTTAGACACACATGACAACTGAGAGGAGAGGTGAATCAGTTATACATTAAAACATCAAACCCTCATTAATATTCAACCCTTAATCAGACTTAACATGAATATAAACAAATGGAAGCACATTAAAACACCATGCACAATAGAACACTAGATTTATGTGGAAAACCCAAGAAGACAAAAACCACGATGAGGATTATCTCACAATACAAACAAATAACAACATTGAATACAATAGACTCACTATCGAAGGGATCACTGCTCAAAGGACTCACTGTCCAGAAAGAAAGAAGGGCTCACTACCAAATTAGAAAGAAGGAAAAGGAAGACTATTACAAAGAAAACTCTATCTCAAAGTAACAAGAGGATCCACCACAACAACTCTACACCATCCACTACTTTCAGCTCACTGCCTCCAATAACTTCAAGTACATTGAAATGTAGACACCTTCTGCTCACTACTTTCCGTAGCCTTAATCATTAAAGGTCACGCTCAGATCGCAACACTTGATTACATTTCATAGTAAAATACACCACACACCTTCTCCAACAATTTACCTAGTATTTATACCATCCACAACTTGAAATACATCTTCAAGTCAGCTACAATGAAACGTATGCACCTCAAACACGCAAAAACCAAATAGGTCGGCACCAAACACCTCCGTGTTGGAAAGAAGTGAAGGCAGACCACACCAAGAGTTAACCAGGATCCAAATATACACTGACACGCTACACCATGCTTCCACAAGCAACGAAACACATCCGCAATTAGCACTAACAATCCAGGTTGGCAAAACCTGCATTAATGCCCTTAAGCAATTAATTTCATGCTTCACCAGGTCTAGAGACAACTCGTGGACCACATAATAACATCACAGAAGATTCTAGAATATTCCAATACCAACATAATATCCAACAACACTACTGCAACCACATACAACTAAAGAACAAAACCATCATGTATAACCAGTCAAACTACCATAGACAACAACTCATGAACCCAACCTTGTGGAGCATCTGAACATGAACCACTCCAGGGGAAGATAGATACAAACAATGTTAGCACGTTCCTAAATCCACAAGACAAGAAACCTCAACACAAAGAAATGTGGAGCAATTTCATTTCTCCCATATAACCCGCTTCACAGTCCACACATTGGTGAACACAACTTCTTCTACCACACGATCTAGAACCTGAAACTCTAGATAAAGCACCTCTAAATACCTCTGATCAACATATCCAAATTGTACAAACATAAATTCAAGACTAAAGAAATGCAGAGCACAATATAGAACATATGTCTATCACACTATACACTCTTTATTCAAATTTTCTCAAAAACACTTGGAAACTAAGCACTAAAAACACTTTCTCAATACAATCATAACATTTGCAATACCTTCTCAGCATCTCAACCACACTAGAGGTTGACATCCACATGCACTTACTCACCATAGCTACACTAGAGGTTGACATCAATGACAACATAGTGCAACACTTACCAATAGAGGCCATGCCTCTCACTACAGTTTCAAGGATAGTAATTACAAAATTCATATTGAATAAAATCATATACAAATTTGGGATTCCCCAAGTAATAGTGACAGACTACGCATCGTCTTTCCCTTTTTGTTCATGTTTCCTCCTCCAAACTTTCTAAGGTGTCTGCCTATTGTTGCTTGGTCAAGGTATTTGTTCTTTTGTTATGCCTAGATGACTTCTACAAAATTGAGCTCTATGCCCAAAATTATTACATTTATAACATATGGCATTATAATCTAGGGCAAAGGTACTGTAATGTTTTCTTGACAACCCATAATCGTTTCTTCTTTTGTTCCATACATGATTATGTCTTTCATGTGCTCTACAGTCTCTTTCTATGTAACCAACTTTGTTACAATTATAGAAAACTACATTCATATTTTTATAGGATGCAAATCAACTCCTTCTACAACCAATTTCTTTATGTCCATATGTTATTTTATGGAGCCTAATCAGACTCAGAAGTTAAATTTACCCCACTTTTATCAGCACGGTTTCCCCCCAAATTCCTACGGGATCAAGGGTTAGCGCCCCTTGCGGGGGTTTAGGGGCAACATGTCGGGAGTTATTTTTCCATTGGCTGACATTAAAAAACCCTATTTTGTAACCGACAAAAGTCGTGATAAAAATGGCTAAGGGTTAGGGTTTCCATTGATATTGTATTGTAGCATTTGCAACGGTATTGAGTTGCAGGGATTACTGGTTGTAATCGGTTTGATTTACTAGATAATAATATTGGACTCTCTATTGGTGGATGTAGCCCAAGTTTGGGTGAACCATGTTAAAAATTTTCTCTTGCTGTTATTATTTCTGTGTATTTTCATTCCTCTGTTTAATAGTTATTTGCATTTAATTAATATCTTCTGCCAGCTAACCCTAACAAGTGGTATCAGAGCAGGTTGTATTTGATTATCACCTACAGGAAGGTCTCACAGTTGAGTGGGAGTCTCATGGTTAAGTGGGAGCAATGGAAGATGAGGGTAAATTGAAGGTAGATAAATTCAATGGGCAAAACTATCAATTATGGAAGATGCAAATGGAGGATTATCTTTATCAGAAGGATTTATGGAGGCCGTTGGAAGGAGTGTCCAAGAAACCGTTAGGAATGATGGATGAGAATTGGGAACTTCTAGATAGAAAGGCACTGGAAACCATTTGGTTGTGCCTTGCACCATCTATGACATTCAATATAATAGAAGCGAAGACAACAAGTGAACTGATGAAAGCTTTGGTTAAATTGTATGAAAACCCCTCAACCTCAAATAAGGCATTTCTCATGAAGCATTTGTTTAATTTGAAAATGATTGACAGTGGATCTGTGATAGATCATTTAAATGAGTTTAATATGATTGTCAGTCAGTTAACTTCTGTAAAAGTGAAATTTGATAAAGAGGTGAGGGCTCTCTTGGTTTTATGTTCTTTGCTAGAAAGCTAGAATAGCTTGGTAATGGTTGTAAGTAACTCTGTCTCTGGTTCAAACACTTTGAAATTTGATGATGTTGTTGATATTATCCTTATCGAGGAAATGCGATGGAAAAGCTCAGGAGGGTCCACATCAGGTAGTGTTTTGAATGCAGAAAGTAGGGCAGATCAAAGGAGAGAAGAAAAGGTTCTGGAGGTCATGGGAAGTCATGAAGAAAATCAAAGGACAAGAGATCCCAATCTAGAGGATAGAAGGATTGCTGGTACTGTGGGAAACTAGGTCATCTGAAGAAAGATTGCTAGTCTCGGAAGAACAAAGAAGGAGACAAACAAGAAGGCAATAAGGAGGCAAATGTGGTAAGTAATAAATCTAAAGATGATGTTTTGATTCTTTCCCTAGATAATGCTAATGATTTATGAGTTTTAGATTTAGGGGCGTCATTTCATGCTACACCCCATAGAATTTATTTCTTGATTATGTTTAAGGAGATTTTGGACTGGTTTCTTTGGGAGATAATGAACCTTGTCAGATTGTTGGAAAGGGAAGATTCAAGATTAAGTTGCAGAATGGGAATCATTGGCTACTACAAGAGGTAAGGCACATTCCAAAGCTGAGTAGGAATTTAATTTCAGCAGGGTAGCTAGCTGATGTGTTACAAGTATGGGCCTAACCGGTGTTGTCATTGATGTCAACATACTCATGTTGCATTAATGAGAAGGATTAGATGAGTTGTGTGCTAAGGATATTGAAAAAATAAGTCTCAATCAAGAACAGTGAAGAACAATGATGACAAGAAGGTAAAAGTCCTCAATAGGTTGAGGATCAGAGGATACAGTTTAAAGGGTTTGTAGATATAAGTCTTGAGATGCTCCAGTCAAGATTTCAGAGGTCCACATGAAGATCTGAAGAAGTTAGGGTTGCTCAAGTAGAATCAGTTTCGGCAGGTGTTCAGAGGTGATAGAGTGCCACAGATAGGTCCGGTGAGATCCGATATTTCATTATCCCATTCTACGGATCTGAGGGAGTGTTGAGGACATCCCTGTAAAGTATCAACTAGATTAGTTCATGGGTTGAAGGTCCAGAAGAGCCTATTCATTTGTGACAATGATGACAGACTGTGTTCTTATAGCTCTGGATGAAGGAAAGAAGAATTCCAGTAGGATGATGAAGTGCGGATGTTTTTGGTGATTCAGGGAAGGTTGTGATGATTGTTGGAGCATGTCCAGTTAATGTTGGTGATCCGCATTGAAGTTAGAGTTTGCATTTGAAGAATAACCACAGATATTGGTGTTCTTCTTGAGATTGGCCAACCAGATATATTACACGTCTTGTGGATGATCTTATAGGTGTTTGCCGACTTAGATGATTGTTCCTAAGTCTATGCCTTGTATAAATAAGGGATTGTGAATTCATTTTGAAGTGTGTGTGTGAGGTGATAAGTGTGTTGTAGCAGAGAGAAGTGCGAAAGGTAGAGCAGAAGTATTAGGCTTAAATGGAACTGATTCAAGCATGTTGAAGATGCTATTCTCTAGTTCATAAAGGTGATACTTATTCCTTTATAGAAAGTGTGTCTCTTGTAGGCAGTGAGCCTCTTATGAGTAGTGTGCTTGGGTAGTGAGCCCTAATTGGCATGTGCCATTTTGTTCTTTCTATTCTTCTAACAGAGAATACATTCTTGGGTTAATCACCCTATGGTTGTTTCCCTTAACCGGGTTTTCCATGTCAAAATCTTGGTGTCATATGTGTTGATATGTTTCTGCTTTTGATTAAAATGCATTATGGTTCATGATTAATATTATGCTAATCATTAGAGAAGATTCAAGTGTTTATAAGAGAGAAAGTTGCACACAACTGATTCACCCCCCCTCTCAGTTGTATGCCCTAAGTCTAACATCATGAAGGTTGCATTGTTACATTTACTGATAAAAATTGGAAGGTTACAAGAGGTGCCTTAGTAGTAGCAAAAGGTGTGAAAGTAGGCACCTTATATCTTTGTACAGGTCATACTGTTCCTTCTACTTTAGTTGTTGTAGAGAAAAACTAAATAGGTTCAGGAACAGTTGTTGCAGGTTCGCAGGAAGAGACTAAAACAGTTGTTGCAGGTTTTGAGACAACACGGTGGCATAACAGACTTGGGCATATGAGTGAAAAAGGTATGAAGGTAATTCATTGTAAGGAAGTTTTACCAGGTCCAAAAAGGTATTAATATGGATTTCTATGAAAGTTTTGTGTATGGCAGACAAAAGAGAGTTTTCTCAAGGATGGGAAACAAAAGAAAGATGAAAAGTTGGAGCTTGTGTATGGGGACCAGCTTAGGTATCTTCTCTCAGTTGCTCTCGATATTATGTTACAATCATAGATGATACAACTAGGAAGGTTTGGATTTATTTCCTCAAGAATAAATTTGATGTATTTGAAACATTTAAGAAATGGATAAGCTTGGTTGAGAATGAGACGAGTAAAAGATTAAAATGTCTCAGATCTGATAATGGTGGTGAGTATTGCAGTAAAGAATATGAGGATTATTGTTCCTTTAATGGAATTCATAGGCAGAAAATGGTTCTAGGGACTCCATAGGAAAATGGAGTGGCTGAACGCATGAATAGGATAATAATGGAACGTGCAAGGACCATGAGGTTGCATGTTGGTCTACCTTTAAACATGTGGGTAGAGGCTGTCAATATTGTTGTATATTTAATTAATAGAGGTCCTTTAGTTCCTTTGGGTTGTGGTATTTCGGAGGAAGCATGGACAGGTAAGAAGGTGAGTTATTCTTTTCTCAAAACCTTTGGATGTGAAGCATTTGCACATGTAGATTCTAAAAATAGAACCAAGCTGGATGTAAAATAAAAAAAATGTACTTTTGTTGGATATGGCATTGATGAATTTGGTTATAGGCTTTGGGATTTTGAAAATCAGAAAATTGTGAGTAGGGATGTTGTATTCAATGAGAAAGTGTTGTACAAAGATTAGTTGCAGCAACATGAGAAGAAAGAAAAGGATTATGTGGTACTGAATGATACTCCAAATAGTGATGTTCTAGTGGTTCCTCATGCTTCGCAATAGCAACAAGAAATACCACAAACTCCAGTGAATGTTAGATGATCAACAAGGTTAAGTAGACCTCCTGAAAAGTTTTCTCCCTCTTTATATTCTATTTTGTTAACAAATGTTGGTGAACCAGAAGGGTATGATGAAGCTATGCAGGTGGATACAAAGGTTCAGTGGGAGCTTGCAATGAAAGAAGAAATGGACTCCTTGTTGAAAAATAAAACTTGGGAATTATGTAAGTTGCCTGCAGGTAAAAAGGCTTTACCAAACAAATGGGTTTATAGGCTGAAA
Source organism: Cunninghamia lanceolata (assembly GCA_027924645.1). Taxonomy (NCBI): domain Eukaryota; kingdom Viridiplantae; phylum Streptophyta; class Pinopsida; order Cupressales; family Cupressaceae; genus Cunninghamia; species Cunninghamia lanceolata. Next base: position 36,726,442 of record BSBN01000391.1, on the reverse strand, counting down.
GAGGAAGATGGAGGTAAGAAAAGATTTAAAGCCAAGTTAGTTGTAAAAGGATTTGCACAGAAAAAGGTCATTGATTTTGATGAGATTTTTTCTCCGGTTGTTAAGATGACTTCTATTCATACTGTTTTAAGTACTGTGGCTATTGAAGATTTGCATTTGGAACAACTAGATGTGAAAACTACCTTTCTGCATGGTGATTTGGAGGAGGAGATATATATGGAACAGCCCCAAGGATTTGAGGTCAAAGGTAAGGATAAATTGGTGCACAGATTGAAGAAGAGTTTATATGGCTTGAAATAAGCACCTCGGCAATGGTATCTAAAATTTGATAGTTTTATGGCTGAGCAAGGTTACAGCTAGTGTAATTCTGACTATTGTGTTTATTTTAAGAGGTTGGATAATGATAACTACATTATTTTATGTTTATATGTTGATGACATGCTTGTAGCCGGGTCTAACATGGATCACATAAGAGAGTTAAAACAACAGTTAGCACAGTCATTTGCTATGAAGGATTTGGGGGCAGCAAAACAAATCCTTGGTATGAAAATTTGCAGAGATAGGAAGAACAGAAAATTGACTCTATCTTAGGATGATTATGTTGAAAAGGTGTTGCAGAGATTCCATATGGATAATACAAAAGCTGTCAGCACACCTTTACCTAGTCATTTGAAATTGACTAAGGAAATGTGTCCTAAGACACAAGAGGAGGAAGAAAAAATGTCCAAGGTACCATATGCTTTAGTTGTAGGAAGTTTAATGTACGCCATGGTATGCATGAGACCAAATATTGCACATGTTGTAGGAGTCATAAGCAGGTATATGAGTCATCCTGGATTGGAGCATTGGAATACAGTAAAATGGATTCTTAGATATTTGAGAGGTACATCCAATAAACATTTATGTTTTAGGGGCTCTAATACTGATTTGGCAAGTTATGTAGACTCAGATTTGGTAGGAGATATTGATACCAGGTGGAATACTACAGGTTATGTCTTTACTGTAGGTGGGACAACGGTGAGTTGGATCTCATGGTTGCAAAAGGTGGTTTCTTTATCCACCACAGAGGCAAAATATGTAGCTGCAACAGAGGCAAGCAAGGAGATGATATGGCTGCAATCTTTTATGGAAGAATTGGGCAAACAATAGGTTAACAGTTATTTGTTTATAGATAGCTAGAGTGCCATACATCTTGCAAAGAATTCTGTCTTGCATTCAAAGACCAAACACATACAGTTGAGGTATCACTTTATTCGGTCGGTGTTGGATGATGGATAGTTATGGCTGGAAAAGATACATCTAGATGAAAATCCAGCAGATATGTTTACAAAGGCAGTGACAAGGGAGAAGATGAGCTCCTCTTTAGCTGTGGTTGGTCTTCAAGATTGAAAACAATAAAATCAAAACAATAGAGTCTAGGGTACTTAATTCCAGTGAGAGCTACAAGGTCAGCAGTGTTATGATTAGTCTCCAAGTGGGAGATGATATGATGTGGAGTCTAATCAGTCTCCAAGTGGGAGATTGTTGTTATATGAAGCCCAATCAGACTCAGAGGTTAAATTTACCTCACTTTTATTGGCGTGGTTTCCCCCCAAATTCCTATGGGGTCAAGGGGCAGTGCCCCTTGCGGGGGTTTGGGGGCAGTGCCCCCAAGATGGGGTAAAGGGATAGTACCCCTTGCAGGGTCTAGGGGTAGCACCCCTGGCACATTCCCTATTGCAATACAGGGTGGGGTCGAGGGGTAGTGCCCTCGTGGGGGCTTGGGAGCAGCGCCCCCCAAAACCTCACACGGTTTTTTATTATTTTATTAAGACATCGAGAATTATTTTCTCATTGGCCGACATAAAAAACCCTATTTTGTAACTGACAAAAGTCGTGATAAAAATGGTTAAGTGTTAGGGTTTCCGTTGATATTGTATTGTAGCATTTGTAGCGGTATTGAGTTGCAGGGATTGCTGGTTGTAATTGGTTTGATTTACTACATAATAATATTGGACTCTATGTTGGTGGATGTAGCCCAAGTTTGGGTGAACCACATTAAAAATTGTCTCTCACTGTTATTATTTCTATGTATTTTCATTCCTCTACTTAATATTTATTTGCATTTAATTGATATCTTCTGCCGGCTAACCCTAACACCATAATCATACATAAATAATAGTAACCATGGAAGTGTGAATAGTTGTACCTGATTTGTCTTATTGATGACCTTCTTCTTAGACTTTGCTTGGGATCATGAACTCTTCTGTATCATTCCTCATTAGTATTCTGATCTACATGCTTTTTGGAAGTAGAGCTTGCTTCTCCTTGTTCATATGCTGCTCCTTTTGACAGACTTGTCAATTTCATTAGCTTCTTAGACATTGTAACATCTTTGTTACTCATTTCTCCTTCATATCCTATCCTAGATTTGTTTGATATTGATCTTTGACTTAAAATCATTTTCTCAAACAACATAGTGCTCTGCTCATTTTGAAGACTTCTAATCAACTCCTGATTTACCTTCTCTAGTTGCTTTCTTAGAGACACAATTTCTAACTCATACCTATCACAATCCATCTCCTTGACCTTTCACTAATTTGTTATTTCTCCTTCATTTGTCTTAAAATTATTTTCTCAAACAACACAGTGCTCTTCTCATTTTGAAGACTTCTAATCAACTCCTGATTTACCTTCTCTAGTTGCTTTCTTAAGACACAATTTCTAACTCATACCTATCACAATCCACCTCCTTGACCTTTAACTAATTTGTTATTTCTCCTTCATTTGTCTTAACCTTTTCACCCTATATTGTTAAGTCCACAATCAGTTTTCTTGCCTCTTCAAGATTTGAAACTACTTTACACTTGATATTCATTTCTTCTTGAAGTTGTAACCTTAATTTTTGGTTCTCCTTTCTGAGTTTCTTGATCTCATCCAGGGCACACATGAGTTCACCTTCAATATCAATCTCACATTCATCTTCATCAAACTCTTGTTCATAGTCACTCACAATGTGATCTCCTTCTTTGTCAACACTCTCAAATACAAATTCATGTTCTCTTTCAAATATATCATATCATGTGTCAATTGGCAGGGGTGTTTCTAGCAACAACACATCACTTGATTTGATTGAGGTTGGTTGACCAACTTTTTCTTAGCACTAAACTTTTTCTTTTGTCCTTTTATTTTTTTCATAATATGTACTCCATGACCAAGATCACCTGAGTTGGTTAAACTTTTTCAAGGAACCTGTATCTTTAATACCACTTGCTGGAATACTTCATACCACTAAGAGGGGGGGTGAATCAGTGATCAACAAAATAAATATTCTAACAAGACAACTCTTCACTCAATAGCACCAAAACAATACACCATATATGACTGATCATAGAATTCAAAACAAGAACATCAGAACATATATCTAAAAAAAAATACCACAAAACACAGGTGTTTGAGTGGAAAACCATAGAAGGGTAAAAACCCACTATGAAAATGAATTGTATTAAGCCTCACTGGTTACAATGCCTCACTGGCCATAAACCTCACTGGTTACAATGCCTCACTAGCCATAAACCTCACTGGTTATAATTCCTCACTGGCTAGGATCTTACTAATCACATGATCTCATTGATCACATCAACTCCAATCTCAAAAAAAGAAAATAAACATAGAGTACTACTCTATTTACAATGATATCAATGGTTATAGATGACTTCGATAAACTCTTATTCAAAAAACTTATCATACCTAGATCAATATCTCAATGGAATATTTCTATTACAAAGTAACGAAACAATAGATTAACTTGATTACAATGACACGATGAATGACAACATCTTTCTTTTACATGTTATTCAAAGAATAACTAATTCAACATCAATTCATTACAAATGTGCCATTTGGTTTATAAAGAAATCATTTGATCAAACATCACCATATATACTTCTGCAATAATCAAACTTTGCTTCACACCTCATTCACCAATCTTTACAAAAAACTCATCATACTCTGCCATTGCATCATATCAAACCATCATAAAAGGACATCCTATTCAAAAAGATACTTTTCAATTATAAAAATCATATGCATACCTCTACAAGTAATATCTGCAATCTTCCTTATACTCTTGCAACCATTATGCTCTCATACTCCACATTCACACACATATCAAGGTATCTTCACAAAGCACAACTCTGACATCATACTTTCACACACTTCATAAGTACTACCATATAAATCCTGCTATCCTCTCCGCCTCTATCATTTTGTTGTTTCTAGCAAATAGATGTATAATATCATTTCATAATAGATGACATTCAATGCCAATCATCTCCCTTCCATGTAAAAAAAAAACTTTGCCTCTATCTATTATAGAACTCAAAAAAAACAACTCACATTATACTCTATATTCTTTTTGTTCATCATGAACATAACTCACTGTTTTGGTGATATTAAAGATCTTCATCTACATAATAAAACTCAAATAATTTCCATAAAAACTGATCTATCTCATTCAGAATTCAACCCACACGTTCAAAAAAGAACATCAAACCAATAACAATAGATTATATTTACAAAATCTTGATGTAAAAACAATTGAAGAAACTACTCCAACTGACAAGACGGTCAGATCCCCATCAAGTTCCAAGCTAATGATATGGCCGTTGGTATTTAAAAAAGGATTAAAATATGACCTCCAATTTTACCTTTTGCTCCCACCTCATGTTAAATATACACCATTGATTTCAATTTGGCGCCCGACTACAAAGCGATCACCTAATAAAGACGGTTGTGGTGTAGGAGCTTCAGTTTTAGACTATATCATTTTGTGACCTTGTTATTTTTTTGGTTTTTCCTAAGGCTTTGAAAGCCATTTTCTTGTTTTTTAATAAAGACTTAGTCATTTGATTGACTAGTCTAAAATGGAGTGAACTTAGGCCTATTTTATAGGAAGTTCTCCTTTAGAAATTTATTTTTTTGAAAAAACGGCCTTTTCCACCGTTTCACTGCCTTTCCTGGGCAGTTGTACGGACTGAGAGGAAGGGAAAATGTTTGGAAAGTTTCTTATAAACTTGAATTTGTAAAGCATGCCAAAAATAATGGAGAGGAGGAGTCCTTTAAGGAGAAAAAAATAGTTTTTCTACATTTTTTCATTGAAAACAACCTTCTGTATGGCCTGGTATGGATCCTTTGTGAGTTAAAATGTTAGAAATTAGTTAGCTCTGCAAAATAGCTTCCATTTGCATATATTTGGAGTTCTTGACATTCTTGTAGAAGGAAGAAACAATCTAGTTTGCACAAACTGTTCTGAAACCCTCTTAGCTAGGGTTTGTGACTAAAAAATGGTGAATTCTTCCTCTATCCTCTGAAAGTTCAACCATTTTCAGAAGGATGGGGAAGATTAGGTTAGGTGTTTCTACTTTCCATGTTTTGCAGGTGGAAGACTCCTTCTCCAAGTGCTTGGCATGATCCTAGCTAGTCAAAAACAGTGACTAGTTGGAAGAAATGGTGTAAGAGTAGTGTTTGCCTTGAAAACAACCACATGCACAATCGAATGGGGATTGGATTTGATGTCTTGAGGCCAGGACAAACCTCTGAAATGTATTGGTAGGGCTTGAGAAGGCAGGCTTAATGCATTCTTTATAAACAATCTGATTTAGACCATTTTCTTGGAGAAAAAAGATAGTTTTCTGATTTCTGTACGTTAGTAGTACAGTACGGCTGCATGGTGGAGAAATAGTACCTGTTCTCTGTAGGTATTTGGATGATGCAATGATGGTTGATGGTCATTGAGGATTATGAATGTTAATCTTGTGCAAATGTTCTCCTTGCTTACAAAGATAACCTTCTTTCTAACATTGTTTTCTTGAAGACAATCAAACAGCCGTACTTTTTTCTGTCAGAGCAAGTACTGTGGTGGGGTGTTGAGTCAGAGATCTCAAGTGGATACTATCCTTGTGAATGCATGTGGTTTTTTGATCCTTGTTGGAGAGGAATTGTTGCAAGTTTAGCTTTCACAATGGCTACAAGGAAGAAGTTGTCACCATAACACTGTCATAGGACAGCAAACTGTATTTACTGTCCTTTGTCCTACAAAACATAGTATAACTAATGTTTGTGAGTAACTGGTGGTTGGATCACATTGAATGTTTATTGTGCCTTTGGAGATAAAGGTCTTTTGGAGTCAAGAAGGGTAGGATAGATTTGTCTATTCCCTTATACTACAAGGTCCCCACATTCTTGAAATGCTGTCATAAAATAGTCACTGTCACTGTCTGAGTAAGTATAGCAGTAGGTATTGTGTTAATGATCTCCTATCCTTGGTAGACGTTGGGAAGATCTTGGTGGTAGAAGAGTTAATGTAGCTAGTTGTTCATAGTGACTACAAGGAGTAGACTTTCTTGGCATTGTCAAAAGACAGTCATAGAGAGGTTTGCTGTCCACTGTCTTGTTAGAAGTGGAATGAGAGTTTCTTGGTCAGTGACCTTGTTTCATGCACGTCGTTGGTAAGTGTATGATGATTTATGTTGTTGTCCATGTTGGTAGAGGTATTGGTAGTAGGTGTTGAACTCCTGAAGGTGGGTCGTGCTTCTAAGTTGGGTTGCGCTGTGACTCCCCAAGTGAGTGGTGAGTAGCCTGAGTGGATGACACCTAAGAGTGACCCTAGGCTAAGTTGATTCCTGGAGTAGCCTTGTGTAGGCTTGTAAACAATAACACCTTGTAAACCAGTTGGGGAAAGTTGAGTGACTTAAGTTCATTGAGTGAACTTCAACAACTTTACCTTTACCTCTGCATCATATTGGTATCAGAGCCAATATTCTGATTGAAGAAAGTGTATGTCAGAAGAGGAAATTGGAACAGAGGCTAGTACAATGCCTCCCAAGACAATGAGTCAAGATGCCATCAAGAAGTTGGTGGAAGAGATGGTTGAAGCAAGATTGCAAGAAGCTAGATTGCAAGAAGCAAAGTTGCAAGAAGAGAAGAAGTCTAAAGGCAAGACCAAAGAAGAGGGAAGTTCTTCAGACACAAATGAAGAGATAGAGACAGAAGAGGATCCTCTGGAGCAGGATATGTCTGCAGATGAGAAAGCCTTCTTGAATGCACTTAAGGGTGCTCATGGAGATAGTGGTGATCCCAAGATGGAGGTGCCTACCTTCCATGGCAAGTTGGATGGAGATGTTCTCATCGACTGGATAGAAGCTATGTGCAACTTCTTTGATTACAAGGAGTTTAATGACAGCAAAAAGGTCAAGTTTGCCAAGACAAGGCTAAAAGGTTCTGCACTTGTATGGTGGAACTATATGCAGAGTGAGAGGGAGAAGATTGGGAAGAGTCCCATCAGTAAATGGAGTAGAATGGTGGCTATGCTCAGAAGGAAGTTCATGCCACCTGACTATGAGATTCAAATCATAAGGAGATTTCAAAATTTGAGACAAAAAGACATGGATGTGGCTACCTACACAGAAGAATTTCATAGACTCAGCATGAGGGCCAATCATAAGGAAGATGAAGAAAGGATGGTGGCTAGGTACCTGAATGGACTGAAATACAATTTGCAAGATGAGATAAGTTTGGTGTTACCAAAGATAGTGGATGAATGTTTCCTGTTGGCCTCTAGAGCTGATTAAAAGCTGAGAAGGAAGGGTGACCAAAGTGCCAGAGGTAGAGGTGGCAGAAACCAAAGAGGTAGAGGCAATTTTGGCCGTGGACAGTTCAACAAAACTGAAAATAACAGTCAGCAAGAAACACAATTAGCAACAGAGCATAGAGGAGATTTTAGAGGTGGTAGAAGTCATAATGGCAGAGGCAGAAATGGTGGAGGAGGTAGAGGACCAGGAGTCTTCACTGGAAGATGTTATGGCTGCAACCAAGTTGGCCATACAATGAACAAATGTCCAGGGAAAGCCAGCAGCTCTCATGACAGTGGGAAGAGAAACCAGTTAGTGAAAGATGATGACTGTGAAAGTGTGAATTCACCAATGGGAAGTGCTGCACCTAATTTAGATGGAGAGAGTATGACGATAAAAAGGTCTATGTTGAAGATGCCATTGAAGCAAGAGCCCCCTCAGAGAAAGAATCTTTTTAGAACCTAAGGCCTAGCCTATGGGAAACTTTGCAAAATCATAGTGGATTCAGGGTCTACTGAGAATGTGGTATCCACTGAGATGGTTGAGAAGTGCAAGTTGAAGAGGCTGCCTCATATCAGTCCTCACAAGATTTCTTGATTGAACAAGAACCAAAGTTTCATGGTGGAGGAACAAGCTTGGGTTGAATTTGCAATTGGTGACTACAAGGACAAAGTGCTATGTGAAATCATCCCTATGGATGCATGTCACCTGCTTCTTGGTCGTCCATGGCAGTATGATGTTAAAGCTTAGCATGATGGTGAGAAGAACACTTATGTCATCACCAAGAATGGAAGGCCATTCAAAATGGATCCTTTGTTGGAGCAACCTAGGGGAAAGGAAAATAACAGCAATGTCATGTTGATGAATGGAAATGAGTTCCTAAACATCTTGAAGGAGAATGACAACCAGGGGTATGCTTTGGTCATGAAGCCCAAGAGTGGATTAGATCAGCAAGATCAAAAACAGAAGGAGATTCCATTGGAAGTACAACTTCTGGATAAGTATCAAGACCTTGTGGTAGAGGAAGCTCCCAACTCCTTATCACCCATGAGGGATATTAGTCATCAAATTGACTTAATACCTGGTGCTACATTGCCTAACAAGGCTGCATATAAACTGACACCACAATAAAATGAAGAGGTGGTAAGGCAAATTCAAGATCTCCTGGAGAAAGGGCTGATTAGGAAGAGTCTAAGTCCCTGTGCAATTCCAAGTGTACTGGCTCCTAAGAAGGATGAAAAGTGGAGGCTATGCACAGATTCTAGAGCCATAAACAAGATCACCATAAGATACAGATTTCCAATGCCAAGGATTGAAGATCTCTTGGATTACCTGGGAGGATCATGCTATTACTCAAAGATTGATTTGAAATCTGGATATCATCAAATCCGGATCAGACAGGGAGATGAATGGAAGACTGCTTTCAAGACCAATGAAGGTCTTTATGAATGGCTTGTTATGCCATTTGGTCTTAGCAATGTGCCAAGTACATTTATGCGCCTGATGAATGAGGTATTAGTTGAATTCATTGGTAAATTTGTTATTGTTTATCTTGATGACATACTAATCTTTAACAGGACAAAAGAAGACCATGTGAAGCATGTTGGTCAGGTGTTGGAGAAGCTGCATGAGCACAAGTTGATGATCAACTTAGACAAATGTGAGTTCATGAAAACTAAACTTGTATACCTAGGATTTGTCATTTCTAATGGCTATTTGAAGATGGATCCCTCTAAGGTTGAGGCTATTCTTAGTTGGCCTACCCCAAAAATAGTGAGAGATGTGAGAAGTTTCCATGGATTGGTGACTTTCTATAGGAAGTTTATCAGAGGTTTCAGTCACATTAGTGCTCCCATCCTGAACACCATCAAAGGTGGAGTCAAATGTAGATTCCAGTGGACGAAGGAAGATGATGATAGTTTTGAGTTGTTGAAAACAAAGGTGGCTGAGTTACCTACCTTAGTACTCCCTGATTTTGATAAAGTATTTGTTGTTGAGTGTGATGCAAGTCAGCAACCTATTGGTGTTGTTCTTAGCCAAGAAGGACATCCAGTGGCATTCTTTTCAAAAAAGTTAAATGAAGCCAAGCAAAGGTATTCTACCTATGACTTAGAACTCTATGCAATGGTGCAAGCTCTTAAGAAGTGGAGACATTATTTGCTGCCCAAAGAATTTATTGTGTTTACTGACCATCATGCTTTAAGCTTTCTAAACAGTCAAGAAAAATTGAACCATAGACATGTTAAATGAATGGAATAGCTACAAGTTTATACCTTCACAATTAAGCACAAAAGAGGTGTCTCTAATAAGGTGGCTGATGCATTGAGTAGGAGGTTGTTTCTTATTCATGAAATTTAGTTAGAAAGCATGGGTATTGACTATTTAAAGGAGATGTATAAAGAAGATTCTGATTTCAAAGAGGCTTTTGATGTTTGTGTGAACTTGGCTAACACATTCCATGGAGAGTATGCAGATTTTGTTTTGCAGGAAGGCCTCTTGTTTAAGGGCAATTTGCTGTGTGTCCCTAAGTGCTCTATGAGGGACAACATCATCAAGGAGAAGCATAATGGTTCTTTAGGAGGACATTTTGGCTTGGACAAGACACTAGAACAAGTCACAAGGTTCTATTTTTGGCCAAAGGTGCAATCAGATGTGAGAAAATATGTAGCTAGTTGTGCAATTTGTCAAAGAGCCAAAGGTGTGTCTTCAAATGTAGGTCTATACCAGCCACTTCCCATTCCCAACAGACCTTGGGAAAGTATCAGCATGGATTTTGTGTTTGGGTTACCCAAAACAACCAGAGGGGTGGATAGTGTGTTTGTCATTGTTGATAGGTTCATCAAGATGGCTCATTTTGTGCCATGTAAATGCACAAATGATGCATCTCATGTTGCAGGTCTATTTTTCAGAGAGGTAGTAAGGATCCATGGTTTACCATTGTCCATTGTAACTGACAGAGATTCTAAGTTTGTAGGTCACTTCTGGAGGACCTTGTGGAAGACGCTGGGCACACAATTGTCCTTTTCATCAGCCTACCATCCACAAACTAATGGTCAGACTAAGGTGGTTAATAGGTCACTTGGAAACCTTCTATGGTGCCTTACAAAGCAGCATAGTTTGGCATGGGACTTGGTTATCAGCTGAATATGCCTACAATGATTCAAGGAATAGGAACACTGGTAAAAGTCCTTTTGAGATAGTTTATGGTTTTCATCCAAGAGGACCACTTGAGCTGAAGGATCTCCAAGGTTGGGATAGAAGGAGTGCACTTGGTGAAGAGTTTCCTGCCTCCATGAAAATAGTTCATGATCAAGTCAAGTTGCAACTAGAAAAATCAGTCACAAAGTACAAAGAAAAGGCAGATTTGAAGAAAAGAGAAGTACAGTTCAAAGTTGGTGACTTAGTCATGGCATATCTAAGGAAAGAGAGGTTGCCAAAGGGTTAGCCAACTAAACTCCTGATGAAGAAGATTGGGCCATGTAGAATAGTGCACAAATTCGGTCCAAATGCATATGAGATTGAGCTACCAGATGGCCTAGGTATCTCTCCAATTTTCAATGTTTGTGATCTTTTTCCTTTCAGACCTCCATTGCCTAATGAAAGTGGATCAGATGTGGTGGCTGAAGATACTGATTGGATCAAGGATTTGCCTCCAAGCAAACCTTTACAGTTGGAGTGCATTCTGGATTCCAAAGTTATCAAGAAGACTCGGAGAGGTGTCTATAAGGACTACTTGGTGAAATGGAAGGATCTCCCTGACTCAGAGGCCACATGGATGACTGAAGCAGATATCTTGAAGCATGGCATGACACTTCAACAATTGGCAACTCAAGGGACTTGAGTTTTTCCCACAGGGGGAGTATGGTGTAGGAGCTTCAGTTTTAGACTATATCATTTTGTGACCTTGTTATTTTTTAGTTTTTCCTAAGGCTTTGAAAGCCATTTTCTTGTTTTGTAATAAATACTTAGTCATTTGATTGACTAGTCTAAAATGGAGTGAACTTAGGCCTATTTTATAGGAGGTTCTCCTTTAGAAATTTGTTTTTTTGAAAAAATAGCCTTTTCCACCATTTCATTGCCTTTCTTGGGCAATTGTACGGACTGAGAGGAAGGGAAAACATTTGGAAAGTTTCTTATAAACTTGAGTTTGTAAAGCATGCCAAAAATAATGGAGAGGAGGAGTCTTTTAAGGAGAAAAAAATAGTTTTTCTGCATTTTTTCATTGAAAATAGCCTTCTGTACGGCCTAGTACGAATCATTTGTGAGTTGAAATGTTAGAAATTAGTTAGCTCTACAAAATAGCTTCCATTTTCATATATTTAGAGTTCTTGACATTCTTGTAGAAGGAAGAAACAATCTAGTTTGTACAAACTATTCTGAAACCCTCTTAGCTAGGGTTTGTGACTAAAAAATGGTGAATTCTTCCTCTATCCTTTGAAAGTTCAACCATTTTCAGAAGGATGGGGAAGATTAGGTTAGGTTTTTCTGCTTTCCATGTTTTGCAGGTGGAAGACTCCTTCTCCAAGTGCTTGGCATGATCCTAGCTAGTCAAAAACAGTGACTAGTTGGAAGAAATGGTGTAAGAGCAGTGTTTGCCTTGAAAATAGCCACATGCACAGTCAAATGGGGATTAGATTTGATGTCTTGAGGCTAGGACAAACCTCTGAAATGGATTGGCAGGGCCTGAGAAGGTAGGCGTAATGCATTCTTTATAAACAATCTAATTTAGACCATTTTCTTGGAGAAAAAAGATAGTTTTCTAATTTCTGTACGTCAGTAGTAGAGTACGACTGCATGGTGGAGAAATAGTACCTGTTCTCTGTAGGTATTTGGATGATGCAATGATGGTTGATGGTCATTGAGGATTATGAATGTTAATCTTATGCAAATGTTCTCCTTGCTTACAAAGACAACCTTCTTTCTAACATTGTTTTCTTGAAGACAATCAAACAGCCGTACTTTTTTCTGTCAGAGCAAGTACTGTGGTGGGGTGTTGAGTTAGAGATCTCAAGTGGATCTTGTCCTTGTGAATGCATGTGGTGTTTTGATCCTTGTTGGAGAGGAATTGTTGTAGGTTTAGCTTTCACATTGGCTACAAGGAAGAAGTTGTCACCATAACACTGTCATAGGACAACAAACTATATTTACTGTCCTTTGTCCTACAAAACATAGTATAACTGATGTTTGTGAGTAACTGGTGGTTGGATCACATTGAATGTTTATTGTGCCTTTGGAGATAAAGGTCTTTTGGAGTCAAGAAGGGTAGGATAGATTTGTCTGTTCCCTTATACTACGAGGTCCCCACATTCTTGAAATGCTGTCATAAAACAGTCACTGTCACTGTCTGAGTAAGTATAGCAGTAGGTACTTTGTTAATGATCTCCTGTCCTTGGTAGATGTTGGGAAGATCTTGGTGGTAGAAGAGTTAATGTAGCTAGTTGTTCATAGTGACTACAAGGAGTAGACTTTCTTGGCATTGTCAAAAGACAGTCATAGAGAGGTTTGCTATCCACTGTCTTGTTAGAAGTGGAATGAGAGTTTCTTGGTCAGTGACCTTGTTTCATGCACGTCATTGGTAAGTGTATGATGATTTATGTTGTTGTCCATGTTGGTAGAGGTATTGGTAGCAGGTGTTGAACTCTTGAAGGTGGGTTGTGCTTCTAAGTTGGGTTGAGCTGTGACTCCCTAAGTGAGTGGTGAGTAGCCTAAGTGGATGACACCTGAGAGTGACCCTAGGCTAAGTTGATTCCTGGAGTAGCCTTGTGTAGGCTTGTAAACACAAACACCTTGTAAACTAGCTGGGGAAAGTTGAGTGAACTTCAACAACTTTACCTTTACCTCTGCATTAGGTTGTCTAGGAAAGGGGCCAGTCAAAAAACATGTTTCGAGACCCCTTAAGTTGTAACTTAAGTGACTTGCAACCTTTAATAACAAGTCAACATAAAATCATAAATAAAGTGCTTTCCTATCACATAACAAAGATATTAGTCTAATGAACCTTTAGGCTATTAGGGTTTTTAACAATAGGGTTTATGCTATATCAATTATAGTTTGAATCTTCAAAGAAACAAAAAATACATCAAACCCTAAACTGCAAGAATCAAAGCTTATCTTCTACACATCAACATCTGCAAGCAAAATATCAAAGAAATGTTGCAAAATTGAAGCTTAGGGTTTATGTGACTCTCCTATGGTTTTAGGTCAATCTCCATAATTCAAAAGACATTCACTAAGAACTAAATGTATGAAGAACTTCATGAATAAGACAAAGACCTTATTAACAAACTCACCATATTCTGTGGAATGCATCAACACCATTTACACTTTGCAACTCCACCTTTGATACTTTTGCACCAATCTCAATACTAAGAGAAAACAAGATACTTAACAAAACTCTGCCACTCTAAATGATCTGCACGTGCCTTGTCATGAGAACAAGTGTCTTTGACAACAACCATCTGAAAACTCCTTATGGATAACATTTCAATGAAGATGAAATAACACAACTCATTTACTAAAAATATGGGAACCATGAGCATCTTATTTACATGAATGACAAACAACAACTCACCACCAAATTGTATTGTAAAGACAACTCCTTGATAGGAAGCAATGCACCTTTGACATCCTCACTTGCATCTCAACAACATACTACCATCAACAACAATTCTTTGACATCAATGACAAATCAAACCAACAAACTCCCCCATTTTCATTGATGGCAAAATGTGAACTTCTCACTCAATCTCTCGCCCTTTGACATTAAGGACAAAGAATTGTGTATTCCCACTGTCTGATATAGAATTAGACACTTTATATATTCATTAGGAGACCATCACTGTCTGAGAAACTAAACTACCCTATCCTATTAGATCACTGTCTGAACTGCACTGGCCTATTCGATGTTGCCAGATAAACCTTGTCTATTCTATTGTTTCTACCGACATCTGATCATAGTGTCTGCCTTTATTTTTGGCAAACTCTGTATTATGCTAGGATCTTTGTATCCTACATTGTATTGGACAATAGAATTCAGTAGAATGCATTTTTGCATTTGGCAACTTTACATTCACCACCATGCACTCTGTATGCCTACACTCTTGGCAACTATCTCTACTAATGTCAACTCTGAGTATGCATTACTCATCATGACTACATAATACTACTCAACCACAAAGAAAAAACAAATTTCTATTGACTTATTACAATCACTGTCACTATTATCTGCCAAGTCTATTGACAACAAAGATAAACCATTTATCAAAGGATTTATCATCTCTGATGGACAAAACTCAAATACAACATATCAATTTAAACTTTCTGACAACTAACAGTGTCTCATTCCACTTTCAATCATCCTTTGATGTTTGTCTACCCAATTTCAAAGTTCTTATTCTTAAACATAAAATATGCTAGCAAGGTTTAAGGAGTCTGCATTGATAGTGAAAACATGTCATTCCAAAAGAAAACCACATTTCTTTAGAGACATTTTGTCATGAAGATCATCCATCCATGTTTATCAGAGAACTTTCAATTACAACATTTGACAATAATTTCATCCTTTATACATTGATGGATGTCATACCCTATTCCACAGATTCAAAAATGCTAATTGAGGTTGTAGAGTCTAATTTCATACCTATCAACTACATTTTCTTGAAAAACCTTTTCAACAAATCTACTTAGTGTTTGTCTTGCATTCATTTCATAAGCAAGGATCATATGTTTCACTTTGTAAGTGATCACAATTGCTATGACATATACAATGCATGTTATCAATGGTCATTGATCTTTGAAAGAGGAAGCATTGAAATACATCTAATCTTGTATCCAACATAGTTTTTAATTCAGAGGTAAACTCCACTATCTAATCTATTTGAACTTTGAGGAATGACACAAACCACCTATAAACTATAGATGTCTGAAAGATACAAAGTCATCAAGGCATGTAACCATGCAAACCAATCACAATCACTGATGCACATCATGTCTGAACTCTGGTCCTGTATTACTGATATTTGAATCAACTTATTTGTATGCTCAAAAGGTTTGATACAGGACTACTCTCCATTGGTCATCAATGACTAAGGAATGATTAGGAGAAAAAAGGGAGATAAGATATAGATGAGATAACATCATTCAATACCACCACTATATATCAGAGCATAGCACAATATGGTCACTAAAATCTCATAGTACTAAGCACGTGAGACCAAAATCAGACCAAACACATAATGCCATTGATAGCTCATCTTGCTATTGATGAAATCATGAAATCATGTAGTGACACTGTACTAAACTATTCAAAGACATGCATTTGCATAAATTTAAATATCTCTACCAACCCTTCTTTATCTTTTAGGGGACTGTATGATAAAACTATGATCATCTCCCCCTAAACTTATGGATCTCTTTATGCACTTGGAGATGCCTTTTGTGCATAAAGCACAGACATAAGTTCTTTCCCTTTTTGTTCATGTTTCCTCCTCCAAACTTTCTCAGGATCTTTCCTTTTTTGGTCCAAGGTATCTGCCTATTGTTGCTTAGTCAAGTTATTTGTCCTTTTGTTATGTCTAGATGACTTCAACAAATGACTTCTACAAAACTGAGCTCTATGCCCAAAATTATTACATTCATAACATATGGCATTGTAATCTAGGGCAAAGGTAATGTTTTCTTGACAACCCATAATCATTTCTTCTTTTGTTCCATACATGATTATGTCTTTCATGTGCTCTACAGTCTCTTTTTATGTGACCAACTTTGTTATAATTATAGAAAACTACAATCATATTTCTATAGGATGCAAATTGACTCCTTCTACAACCAATTACTTTATGTCCATAATCATTATATAAATAATAGTAACCACGGAAGTGTGAATAGTTGTACCTGATTTGTCTTGTTGATGACCTTCTTCTCAAACTTTGCTTGGGATCATGAACTCTTCTGTATCCTTCCTCATTAGTATTCTGATCTATAGGCTTTTTGGAAGTAGATCTTGATGAACTCCTTTTTCATATGCTACTCCTTTTGATAGACTTGTCAATTTCATTGGCTTCTTGGACACTGTAGCATCTTTGTTACTCATTTCTCCTTCATATCCTATCGTAGATTTGTTTGATAGTGATCTTTGACTTAAAATCACTTTCTCAAACAACACAGTGCTCTGCTCATTTTGAAGACTTTTATTCAATACCTTCTCTAGTTGCTTTCTTAGAGACACAATTTCTAACTCATACTTATCACAATCCATCTCCTTGACCTTTAACTCATTTGTTATTTCTCTTTCATTTGTCTTAACCTTTTCACCTTGTATCTTTATGTCCACAATTAGTTTTCTTGCCTCTTCAAGATCTAAAACTACTTTACACTTGATATTCATTTCTTCTTGAAGTTGTAACCTTAATTTCTGGTTTCCCTATCTGAGTTTCTTGATCTCATCCAGGGCACACATGAGTTCACCTTCAATATCAATTTCACATTCATCTTCATCAAACTCTTGTTCATAGTCACTCACAATGTGATCTCATTTGTCAACATTCTCAACTACAAAATCATCTTCTCTTTCAGATATATCATATCTTGTGTCAATTGGTAGGGGTGTTTCTAGCAACAACACACCACTTGATTTGATTGAGGCCAGTTGACCAACTTTTTACTTAGCACTAACCTTTTTCTTTTATCCTTTTCTTTTTGCCATAATATATATTCCACAACCAAGATCACCTGGTTGGTTAAACTTTTGCAAGGAACCTATATCTGTAATACTGCTTGTTGGAATACTTTAGACCACTGAGAGGGGGGTGAATCAGTGGTCAACAAAACAAATCTTTTAACAAGATAACTCTTCACTTAATAGCACTAAAATAATACACCATATATGACTGATCATAGAATTCAAAACAAGAACATTAGGACATATATCCACAAACAAAAAGATATACCACATAACACAAGTGTTTGAGTGGAAAACCCTAGAAGGGTAAAAACCACTATGAAAATGAATTGTATTAAGCCTCACTGGCCATAAACCTCACTGGTTACAATGCCTCACTAGCCATAAACATCCCTGGTTACAATGTCTCACTGGCTAGGATCTCACTAATCACATGAACTCACTGATTAAATGATTTCCAATCTCAAAACAAGAAAATAAACACAGAGTACTACTCTATTTACAATGATATCAATGGTTATAGATGACTTCTAAAACTCTTATTCAAACACCTTATGTCTCCTAGATCAACATCTCAATGGAATCTTTCTATTACAAAGTAATGAAATAATAGATTAACTTGATTACAATGACACCATGAATGACAACATCTTTCTTTTACATGCTATCTAAAGAATGACTAATTCAACAACAATTCATTACAGATGTGCCATTTGGTTTATAAAGAAATCATTTGATGAAAGATCACCATATATACTTCTGCAATAATCAAACTTTGCTACACACCTCATTCACTAATCTTTACAAAAAACTCATCATACTCTGCCATTGCATTATATCAAACCATCATAAAAGGACATCCTATTCAAAAAGATACTTTTCAATTATAAAAATCATATGCATACCTCTGCAAGTAATATCTGCAATCTTCCTTATACTCTTGCAACCATTATGCTCTCACACTCCACATTCACACACATATCAAGGTATCTTCACAAAGCACAACTCTGACATCATACTTTCACACACAATTCATAAGTACTTCCATACAAATCCTGCTATCCTCTCTGCCTCTATCATTTTGTTGTTTCTGGCAAATAGATGTATAGTATCATTTCATAACAGATAACATTCAATGCCAATTATCTCCCTTCCCTATCAAACAAAAACTCTGCCTCTGTCTATTATAGAACTTAGCAAAACAATGCACACTATACTCTGTATTCTTTTTGTTCACCATGAACATAACTCACTGTTTTGATGATATTAAAGATCTTCATTTGCACATAATAAAACTTGAATAATTTCCATACAAACTGATCTATCTCATTTAGAATTCCACATACACATTCAAAAAAAGAACATCAAACCAACAACAATAGATTCCATTTACAAAACCTTGATGCAAAAATAGTTGAAGAAAATGCTCCAACTGACAAGACAATCAGATGCCCGTCAGGTTCCAAGGTAATGATATGACCGTTGGTATTTTAAAAAGGTTTAAAATATGACCATCGATTTTACCTTTCGCACCCACCTCACATCAAATATACACCATTGATTTCAATTTGGCGCCCGACTACAAAGTGATCACCTGATAGAGCTGGTTGTCTAAGAAAGCCATCAACACCATTTACACTTTGCAACTCCACCTTTGATACTTTTGCACCAATCTCATTACCAAGAGAAAACAAGCTACTTAAAAAAACTCTACCACTCTAAATGATCTGCAAGTGCCTTGTCATGAGAACAAGTGTCTTTGAAAACAAACATTTGAACACTCCTTATGGATAACAGTCTAATGAAGACGAAATAACACAACTCATTTACTAAAATATGGGAAGCATAAGCATCATATTTACATGAATGACAAAAAACTCACCACCAAAATGTATTGTAAAGACAACTCCTTAACAGGAAGTAATGCACCTTTGACATCCTCACTTGCATCTCAACAACATACTGACATCAACAACAAAACTTTGACATCAATGACAAATCAAACCAACAAACTCCCCATTTGTCATTGATGGAAAAACATATGGCAAAACGTGAACTTCTCACTCAATCTCTCCCCCTTTGACATCAAGGACAAAGAGCTGTGTACTCCCCCTATCTGATATAGAATTAGACACTTTGTATATTCATCAGGAGACTATCACTGTCTGAGAAACTGAATTGTCTTGTCCTATCAGATCACTGTCTGAATTGCACTGGCCTATTTGATGTTGTTAGATAAACCTTGTCTATTATGTTGTTTCTACTGACATCTAATCACAGTGTCTACCTTTGTTTTTGGTAAACTCTGTATTGTGCCAAGATCTCTATATCCTGCATTGTATTGGATAGTAGAATGCATTTTTGCATTTGACAACATTACATTCATCACCATGCACTCTGTATGCCTACACTCTTGGCAACTGTCTATGTTGATGTTAGCTCTAAGTATGCATTACTCATCATGACTGCATAATACTACTTAACCACAAAGAAAAAACAATTTGCTATTGACTTATTGCAATCATTGTCACTAACTCTTATCTGCCAAGTCTATTGACAATGAAGACAAATCATTTATCAAAGGATTTATTATCTCTGATGGACAAAACTCACATACAACATATCAATGTAAAATTTCTGACAACTAACAATGTCTCATTCCACTTCCAATCATCCTTTGATGTTGGTCTACCCAATTTCAAAGTTCTTATTCTTAAACATGAAATATGCTGGCAAGGTTTAAGGAGTTTGTATTGACAGTGAAAACATGTCATTCCAAAAGAAAACCACATTTATTTAGAAACATTTTGTCATGAAGATCATCCATCCATGTTTATCAGGGCACTTGCAAATACAACATTTGACAACAATTTCATCCTTTATACATTGATGGATACCGTACCCTGTTCCACAAATTCAAAAATGCTGATAGAGGTTGTAGAGTCTGATTTCATACCTGTCAACTGCATTTTCTTGAAAAACCTTTTCAACAAATACTTTGAGTTTGTCTTGCATTCATTTCATAACCAAGGATCATATGTTTCACTTTGTAAGTGATCACAACTGCCATGACATATACAATGCATGTTACCAGTGCTCATTGATCTTTGAAAGAGGAAGCATTGAAATACATCTGATCTTGTATCCAACATAGTTTTCAATTCAGAGGCAAACTCCACTGTCTAATGTATTTGAACTTTGAGGAATGACACAAACCACCTATAACTACAAATGTCTGAAAGATACAAAATCATCAAGGCATGTAACCATGCAAACCAATCACAATCACTGATGCATATCATGTCTGAACCTTGGTCCTATATTACTGATATCTAAATCAACATATCTGTATGCTCAAAAGGTCTGATACATGACTGTTCTCCATTTGCCATCAATGACTAAGGAATGATCAGGAGAAAAAAGAGAGATAAGATATGGATGAGATAACATCATTCAATACCACCACTATATATCAAAGCATAACACAATATGATCACTGAAATCTCATAGTACTAAGCATGTGAGGCCAAAATCAGACCAAACACATAATGCCATTAATAACTCATCTTGCTACTGATAAAATCATGAAATCATGTAGTGCCATTGTACTAAACTATTCAGAGACATGCATCTGCATAAATTTAAATATCTCTACCAATCATTCTTTTTATTTTAGGGGACTGCGTGATAAAACTATGATCATCTCCCCCTAAACTTATGGATCTCTTTAAGCACTTGGAGATGCCTTTTGTTCATAAAGCGTAGGCATAGGTTCTTTCCCTTTTTGTTCATATTTCCTTCTCCAAGGTTTCTCAGGCTCTTTCGTTTTCTTGTCCAAGGTATCTGCCTGTTGTTGCTTGGTCAAGGTATTTGTCCTTTTGTTATGTCTAGATGACTTCAACAAATGACTTCTACAAAACTGAGCTCTATGCCCAAAATTATTGCATTTATAACATATGGCATTGTAATCTAGGGCAAAGGTACTATAATGTTTTCTTGACAACCCATAATCATTTCTTCTTTTGTTCCATACATGATTATGTCTTTCATGTGCTCTACAGTCTCTTTCTATGTGACCAACTTTGTTACAATTATAGAAAACTACATTCATATTTCTATAGGATGCAAATTGACTCCTATAACCAATTACATTATGTCCATAATCATTACATAAATAATAGTAACCATGGAAGTGTGAATAGTTGTACCTGATTTGTCTTGTTGATGACCTTCTTCTCAGACTTTGCTTGGGATCATGAACTCTTCTGTATCCTTCCTCATTAGTATTTTGTTCTGTAGGCTTTTTGGAAGCAAAGCTTGATTCTCTTTGTTCATATGCTTTTCCTTTTGACAAACTTGTCAATTTCATTTGCTTCTTGGACACTATAGCATCTTTGTTACTCATTTCTCCTTCATATCCTATCCCAGATTTGTTTGACAGTGATCTTTGACTTAAAATCATTTTCTGAAGAAACTCAGCGCTCTGCTCATTTTGAAGACTTCTATTCAACTCTTGATTGACCTTCTCTAGTTTCTTTCGTAGAGACACAATTTCTAACTCATAACTATCACAATCCATCTCCTTGAACTTTAACTAATTTGTTATTTCTCCTTGATTTGTCTTAACCTTTGCACCCTGTATCTTTAAGTTCACAATCAGTTTTCTTACCTCTTCAAGATCTGAAACTACTTTACACTTGATATTCATTTCTTCTTGAAGTTGTAACCTTTATTTCCGGTTCTCCTTTCTAAGTTTCTTGATCTCATCCAGAGCACACATAAGTTCACCTTCATTATCAATCTCACATTCATCTTCATCAAACTCCTATTCATAGTCACTCACAATGTGATCTCCTTCTTTATCAACATTCTCAACTACAAAATCATCTTCTCTTTCAAATATATCATAGCTTGTGTCATTTGGCAGGGGTGCTTCTAGCAACAACACGTCACTTGATTTGATTGAGGCTGGTTGACCAACTTTAATTTGCTTAGCACTAACCCTTTTCTTTTATCCTTTTCTTTTTTCCATAATATGTATTCCATAACCAAGATAACCTGAGTTGGTTAAACTTTTGCAAGGAACCTGTATCTCTAATACCACTTGTTGGAATACTTCAGACCACTGAGAGGGGGGGTGAATCAGTGGTCAACAAAAAAAATCTTTTAACAAGATAACTCTTCACTCAATGGCACCAAAACAATACACCAATGACTGATCATAGAATTCAAAATAAGAACATCATGACATATATTCTAAAACAAAAAGATATACCACTTAACACAGGTGTTTGAGTGGAAAACACTTGAAGAGTAAAAAACCACTATGAAAATGAATTGTATTAAGCCTCACTGGCCATAAATCTCACTGGTTACAATGCCTCACTGGCCATAAACCTCACTGGTTACAATTGCTCACTGGCTAGGATCTCATTGATCACATGATCTCACTGATCACACCAACTCCAATCTCAAAACAAGAAAATAAACATAGAGTACTACTCTATTTACAATGATATCAATAGTTATAGATGACTTCTATAATGCTTATTCAAACACCATATCTCTCCTAGATCAACATCTCAATGGAATCTTTCTATTACAAAGTAATGAAACAATAGATTAACTTGATTACAATGACAACATCTTTCTTTTACATGTTATTCAAAGAATGACTAATTCAACAACAATTCGTTACAGATGTACCATTTGGTTTATAAAGAAATCATTTGATCAAAGATCACCATATATACTTCTGCAATAATCAAACTCTGCTTCACACCTCATTCACCAATCTTTACAAAAAACTCATGATACTCTGCCATTGCATCATATCAAACCATCATAAAAGGACATCCTATTCAAAAAGATACTTTTCAATTATAAAAATCATATGCATACCTCCGCAAGTAATATCTGCAATCTTCCTTATACTCTTGCAACATTATGCTCTCATACTCCACATTCACACACATATCAAGGCATCTTCACAAAGCACAACTCTGACATCATACTTTCACACACACTTTATAAGTACTTCCATACAAATCCTGCTATCCTCTCTGCCTCTATCATTTTGTTGTTTCTAGAAAATAGATGTATAATATCATTTCATAATAGATGACATTCAATGCCAATCATCTCCCTTCCCTATCAAACAAAAACTCTGCCTCTGTCTATTATAGAATTCAGCAAAACAACTCACATTATACTTTATATTCTTTTTGTTCACCATGAACTTAAAACTCACTGTTTTGATGATATTAAAGATATTCATCTGCACACAATAAAACTCGAATAATTTCCATACAAAGTAATCTATCTCATACATAATTCCACCCACACGTTCAAAAAAATAACATCAAACTAACAACAATAGATTCTATTTACAAAACCCTAATGCAAAAAGAGTAGAAGAAACTGATCCAACTGACAAGATGGTCAAATGCCCGTCAAGTTCCAAGCTAATGATATGGTCATTGGTATTTAAAAAAGGTTTAAAATATGACCTTCAATTTTACTTTGTGCACCCACCTCACCTCAAATATACACCATTGATTTCAATTTGGCGCCTGACTATAAAGTGATCACCTGATAGAGCCGGTTGTCTAGGAAAGGGGCCGGTCAAAAACATGTTTCGGGACCCCTTAAGTTGTAACTTAAGTGACTTGCAACCTTTAATAGCAAGTCAACATAAAATCATAAATAAAGTGATTTCCCATCACATAACAGAGCTCTTAGTCTAATGAACCTTTAGGCTATTAGGGTTTTTAACATTAGGGTTTAAGCCATATCAAGTATAGTTTGAATCTTCAAAGAAATAAAAAATACATCAAACCCTAAACTACAAGAATCAAAGCTTATCTTCTGTACATCAACCTCTGCAAGAAAAATATCAAAGAAATGTTTTGCAAAAGTGAAGCTTAGGGTTTAGGTGACTCTCTTAGGGTTTTATGTCAATCTCCATAATTCAAAAGACTTTCATTGAGAACTAAATGTATGAAGAACTCCATGAATAAGATAGAGACCTTATTAACAAACTCGCCATATGCCATGGAATGCATCAACACTATTTACACTTTGCAACTTCACCTTTGATACTGTTGCACCTATCTCAATACCAAGAGAAAACAAGCTATTTAACAAAACTCTACCACTTTGAATGATCTGCAAGTGCCTTGTCATGAGAACAAGTGTCTTTGACAATAAACATCTGAACACTCCTTATGGATAATAGTCGAATGAAGATGAAATATTTACTAAAAATATGGGAACCATGAACAAAATATTTACATGAATGACAAACAACAACTCACCACCAAACTATATTATAAAGACAACTCCTTGATAGGAAGCAATGCACCTTTGACATCCTCACTTCCATCTCAACAACATATTGGCATCAACAACAAACCTTTGACATCAATGACAAATCAAACCAAAAGTAAGTTCAGACCCAACTAGATAGGTCCCTATATAATCAAAGAAGATGTTAGGAATGATGCTTATCTCTTGTGTACAATGGAGGGAGAGGAATTTAGAGAAATAGTCAATGTCTTTCACTTCAAGAAATACTATGTCTAAAAATCATAAAACATAAAAAAAAAAAAAAAATCAAATATTCCAAAAATACAAAAAAAATGTCAAAAATAAGTTCATTTCTTGCATTTCAGTATCATTCTCTTCATCTTGCATTATAGTGAATGACTCGCTCTTATATTATTTTCATTTCAGTAAGGAGTGTAAAGTTTCCTAGGTATGTGTGATCCTTTTAGGTCATGAGATCCCCCATTTTCACAATCACCATTGTCCCCCTTCATTCCTAGTGATTCTAATCAAAGCCTAGCTCTTGGCTTTACATTGATCCCAGTCTTAATAAGCCAAGATGTTAGGTCTAAGAAAAGTCAGTATTCAAACCTACAGTGTTCAAAGGAAGCTTGCAAGTAGACCTTCCCAATTTTTCCCTAGTAGAAGAGAAGTCTGACTCGACTATGAAAACTTTTGGTGGTGCTTAGCCCCTTATCTTTCCTGGCCAAAAACGTTAGGAGGATCAAAACTCTAAAGGAAGCAATCTAATATATGAGTGAATAAAAAATGAGTGATCAAAATAAGAGTGTTGAGAAAAGTGAGAATTGAGAGATCAAACTATTGCATATCTAAAGTTCCAAAAGCACTCATTTCATAAAAGTCAAAAATCCAAAAAAAAAAAGAAAATCAAGTGAGGTATTCTAGAAAGTACAAAAGAAAAAAAAAGAGGGAGTTACAAAAAAGAGTGAAAGAGAGAAGATTGTTGAATGTCTGTACTCTTGGCTGGAGATCAGTCTAAGCTCGAAGCCTCGAGGGTGGCATTCTATCAGAGAAAATAAAAGAGAATGGTACAAAGCACACACACACACATACTATCTGAGTAAAGCCAAGAGTCTAGTAGTCTTTAGGGCCATTTTCTATCTAGAGACCCTTGTTCTTTCCTATTTATCCTTTACCCCAGATCTATCTTGCTTGTCATCTATGATCCAAGTCTAGCAAACATCAATAAAATTTGTTACTTGTCTAAGTTGAAAGCTTGTCAAATTGTCTTATCTAGATAAGTGATGAAGGGGGTAAATCATAAAACACACAATAACATAAATTGCACATAGAAAATAGAATGATATTTTATTAATATGGGCAAAACATTACATTACAGAAGCTCAAATACAATCAGAGGATGAATCCCCTATAGGCTACAACACATTACAACTCCCTCTCTCAAGACTCTGGAATCATTTGCCTTATGTAACCCCAAACCAGCTAGGGTTTCTATTTTCCCACCTATTCTTGACTCTACACTTCCAGCCTTAACTCCACTACCCCAAGGGTTCCCAAAAATGGTCATATATAGCCATTTTTGGCAGCCACCAGCTTAATTTCAAAATTTGCATCTCCCTCCAAAAATAGGTCAACTTCGCGGGGCCATAACTTTCGATCTGACTGTTAGATTTTCAATTATAATACCTTTTCAGAAATCTCTTGAAAAGACAGTTGTGCAAAAGTAGTATCTAAAGGTAGACTACTTGGGTTTCCAACTAAATTTCGGGCCCATCTAAAGCCTCTAAGTGCCTCAAATTTGACTTTGAATATTTCAATAGGATTTTGGAATTTGAAATTTTAATATCTCACAAATGACAAATCATATTGAAGTGATTTCTTCACCATTAGCTTCAATTCACCATTTTGGAGGTCTGTGTAAGATTTTGTATCCAACTGTGCACAAATGCAAACTTACTAAAAATAGTAACCCTGCCAAATTTAGCCCTTATTGAAAAGAAACAACTTTTTTTTTTGGTTGATGCAAGATTGCTCTTACACCTTGGATGCTCCTGCATCAGACACCCAAGGTAATTTGAAAAGTGACCCTGTCACTTCTCATGAGTTAGAGGGAAACCAAAATGGTTAACCTCAATCTCAGATAACCATGATGAATCTTCAATAGGCCTTCCTTTCCATTTCACCAAATATTATACTGCCTGTTTCTTGTACTCTTACCCACACGGCTATTTAGAATGCCCTCTATCTCCTCCTTCTCTGAAGTAGATGCTGGAATGTCCCAATGTGTTCCTTTATCAAGTCCATCATCATGATACTTTGTCAAATCTGAAATGTTGAACACTGGTGAAATATTGATGTCATCAAGCAACTCTACCTCAAATGCATTTCCTAAATTATGATTCTTCAGGATTCTACATGGTCCAAATTTTCTCATTTTTAACTTATTGTATGTTCCAATTGGGAACCTTTCTTTTCTCAAGTGAACCATGACTTCATCTCCTACCTAGAACTCCTTATATCTCCTCTTCTGATCTGCCTTAGCCTTGTACTGAATATTGATCTTATTAATGTGCTTTTTCAACTCTTCATGCAAATTCTTCATGTGTTCTGCAAAGTCTTCAACCTCGGCACTTATCTTTTCTCCTTTGTCCAAATTCGTTAACTCTAAAGCATTTCTTGGACTATTCTCATATACAATTTTGAATGGTGATTTACCAGTACTCCTATTGATAGAATTGTTGTAAGAAAATTCTACCTGTGGTAAAATCAAATCCCATCCCTTGGGCTTATCTCCTACTAAGCATCGTAGCAGGTTACCCAAACTCCTATTCACCACTTTGGTCTATCCATCAGTTTGTGGATGGTGTGCAGAACTGAACTTCAAATCTGTCTTCAACTTCTTCCACAATGTGCTCCAGAAATAACCAACAAACTTGATATCTCGATCTAAAACTATGCTCTTTGGTAGACTGTGTAATCTTACCACTTCCCTAAAAAATAATTCAACAATATGAACAACATCATTAGTCTTCTTGCAAGGAATGAAATGTGCTATCTTAGAGACTATATCCACCACCACAAAAATGGAATCATACCCTCTCTATGTCCTTGGTAAACCAAGAACAAAATCCATACTAATATCATCCCATGGCTTCTCTAGTACAGGTAGTGGCTGATATAGACCTATATTCTGACTTGCTCCTTTCACCATCTGACATACTGTACAACTCTGCACAAATTTCCTCACATCTTGTTGCAACTGTGGCCAATAATAATTTTCACCAATAATAGTAATGGTCTTATCTTGACCAAAGTGTCTGGCCAATCCTCCACTATGCTTCTCCTTAATCAGGTTCTCTCTCATGGAACTCCTCAGAATGCACAACTGGCTTCCTCTAAACAACATGCCATCTTGGATTATGAAATCCAACCATTTTGTCTTGTCCAAAGTAATAGGTTCCAAACAAGCTTTCCAAGCCTCTGCAAAATCTGGGTCTTCTGGATACAAACTTTTGAGCTCATCAAACCCAACAACCTCTATCTTCATTTATGTCAACAAAGTTTACCTTCTGCTCAAGACATCTGCAACTCTGTTGGACTTCCCACTCCCGTGCTTCAAAACAAAGGTATAACTCTACAAAATCTCAACCCATTTTAATTGCCTTTGATTCAACTTTCCTTGACTATTAAGATACTATAAAGCTTGATGATTAGTATATAAAACAAACTCTTTTGGCAACAAATAGTGTCTCCATTTCTTCAAAGCTTGAACTATAGCATAAAATTCTTGATCATAAACAAAATACTTTTTCTTGGCATCATTAAGCTTCTCAATAAAATAGGCAATGGGCTTACCTTCTTGACTCAAAACAGCTCCTATACCACTACCACTAGCATCACAATCTACCTAAAATACCTTATTGAAATCTGGAAGTGCCAAAACAAGTTGTTCTATGACTTTCTACTTCAATGTATCAAAGCTCTTGTCTACTCCTTTAGTCCATCTAAACTCTTTTCTATCCCCTCTCATTGTCTCAGTTAGGGGTGCACAAATGCTACTAAAATTCCTAATAAACTTTCTGTAGAAACTTGCCAAACCATGAAAAGATCATACCTCGGAAGCACTCCTTAGCGTAGGCCATCCAATGATAGCCCTCACCTTCTCTGGCTCCATCTTAAGACCTTCCTCTGAGACAACAAATCCTAGGTATACCAACTCCTTTGCAAAACTACATTTCTTCAGATTGATCAACAACTTATCCTCCCTCATCTTCTCAAAAACTCTTCTGATATGCATCATATGCTCATCCCAAGTCTTATTGAAAATCAAAATATCATCTAAATAAACAATAACAAAACTTCCCAAAAATTCTTTCAATACCTCGTTCATGAGCCGCATGAATGTGCTCAGTGCATTGGTTAGTCCAAATGGCATGACTAACCACTCATACAAACCTTCCTTTGTCTTGAAGGTTGTCTTCCACTCATCTCTTTTTCTGATACGAATCTGGTGATACCCACTCTTCAGGTCAACCTTTGTGAAGTACTTGGGTCCACTCAAACAATCCATTATGTCATCCATTCCGGGCAATAGAAATCTGTACTTGATCGTGATCTTATTGATGGCTCAAGAGTCTGTACACATTCTCCACTTTCCATCTTTCTTTGGTGCTAGTACTGTATGTACAACACATGGACTTAGGCTCTCTCTTCTCAATCCCTTCCTCAACAACTCATGAACTTGTTTGTTCAACTCTTCACTCTTTGCTGGAGTCATTCTATGGGCTGCCTTATTCGGCAAACTGGCTCCTGGTATCAAATCCATTTGATGACTTATCTTCCTCACCGATGGTAAACCTTCTGGTACATTATCAGAGACAATATCTTGAAATTCTTCCAACATTTCTGAGACTTCTGCTAGTACATCTTCACATTTCTCTTGACTAATCTTAGGTATCAAAGCAAAGCAATGATGCTCATGCTTCATACCCTCCAAAAATTTTCTACCATCTACCAAGCAAATTCTGGCAGTACTACATACCTTTTCTTCCACCTCTTTCAAGGGCTTCAACTTATGATGAACTCCATCCTTTGTTAGGGAGTATGTGTTTGCACGGCCATCATGGACAACGTTCCTATCATACTGCCATGGTCTCCCCAACAACATATGACATGCATCCATCGGTATGATATCACACATCACCTCATCATGGTAGTCCCCAATCTTGAACTTCACTAAACACTGCTCATTGACCAAAGCTCTATGGTCCTTCTGCAACCATGCAATTTGATATGGATGTGGATGCTTTCTTCTTGTCAACTTCAACTTGTCAACCATCTCCTCTAAAACAAGATTGTTAGTGCTTCCACTATCAATAATAATATCACAACACTTACCTTCACATTTACACCTTGTGCAAAATAAACTCTTCCTCTGATTGGGTTCTTTCTCCTCATTCAACAAAGTTCTTCTAACAACTAGGGTTTCTCCCTTTTGAGCATCTTTAGAGCACTCAAATTACGCATCTTCATCGATGTGTGCAACTCGTGCATTACCTTTAGGTCTTCTATTTGTCCTTGATGTTGTGGACACTCATATGCTCGATGTCCTTCTTCTCCACATTGGAAACAGGTTCCTCTGAAATCTCCTCTTCCAGGTCCTTGCCCAGGTCTACCCCTTCCTCTTTGCTCACCATTGTTCTGGTCACGAGGGCAGTAGGTATTATCTCCTCTCTGATTTCGACTAGTGTCGGCTTCTTCACTTTTCTTTGAATCTTCATTTCAACCCCCATAGGGTCTTCCACTAGTCCTTCTGCCTTGACCTCTTCCCCTTTGCTTGCTGTCAAATCTTTTATTCAGCTTCTCTTCCACCTTCAGGGAAAACTAGTATGCATATTCTATGGTGGTCATTCTGACCAAGCTCAGCTCCTCTTGAATACTTGGCCTCAACCCCTTAATGTAATAGGCTACCTTCTCCTTATTGGCCTCTCCATGGCCTATCCTAATAGTGATCTTATAAAAATCTTTTGTATACTCCTTAACAGACTTGTTACCTTGCTTCAATCATTGCAGCTTCTTCAACAACTCCATCTCGTAGTCCACAAGAATGAACCGTTTCTTCAATTTCTCCACCATATGATCTCATTTGGTAATCTTTGCTTTTCCCCTTCTAGTTTTCTCTAACTGGACCTCCTTCCACCAAATACTGGCATGGCCCTTCAACTTTGTCTTTGCAAATTTGACCCATTATGGGTCTTCCACATCTTCATACTCGAAATACTCCTCCATATCATTGATCCAATCAATAAGTTGTTCCGGATTCAAATCTCTAGAATATGTAGAAACTTCGATCCTAAGCCTCTTTCGAATCTTAGAAATGGCCTTTAACAACCTAACTTTTGCAGGATCTCCTGTAGGTTCTTGTTCTTCCTCAGATAGCTCCTCTTCCACTTCATCCTCGCTTTCTTCTCTTGTTCTTGGCTCAAACCCTCTTCGCAGCTCCTCTTGCAAGGCATTGATTTGTCTTTGTAGAGCTCTAAACCCTCTTCCATCAAACCATTCCTCCCAATATGATTTCTTTGTGGAGGCATCTTGATCTCCGTAGCAAACTCACAACCTCAAGTCCTGGTGCAAATTGCCTCACGGTCGGCGATCTGTCTACACACTTAAGAACCCTTGCTCTGATACCACTTGATGAAGGGGGTAAATCATAAAACACACAATAATAGAAATTGCACACAGAAAATAGAATGATATTTTATTAATATGGGAAAAACATTACATTACAGAAGCTCAAATACAATCAGAGGATGAATCCCCTATAGGCTATAACACATTACAGCTCCCTCTCTCAAGACTCTAGAATCATTTACCTTCTGTAACCCCAAACCAACTAGGGTTTTTGTTTTCCCGCCTATTCTTGACTCTACACTTCCCCCCTTAACTCCACTACCCCAACAGTTCCCAAAAATGGTCATATATAGCCCTTTTTGGCGGCCACCAGTTTAATTTCGAAATTTGCATCTCCCTCCAAAAATAGGTCAACTTCATAGGGCCATAACTTTCGATTCGACCATTGGATTTTCAATTATAATACCTTTTCGGAAAGCTCTGGAAAGGTCAGTTGTGCACAAGTAGTACCTAAAGGTAGACTACTTGGGTTTCCCACCAAATTTTGGGCCCATCCAGAGCCTCAAAGTGTCTCAAATTTGACTTTAAATATTTCAATAGGATTTTGGAATTTGAAATTTTAATATCTCACAAGTGACAAATGATATTGAAGTGATTTCTTCACCATTAGCTTCAATTCACCATTCTAGAGGTCCGTGTAAGATTTTGTATCCAACCGTGCACAAATGTAAACTTACTAAAAATAGTAACCCTGCCAAATTTAGCCCTTATTGGAAAGAAACAACATTTTTTTTTTGGTTGATGCAAGATTGCTCTTACACCTTGGATGCTCCTGCATCAATAAGGATCAGTGTTTAGCCTTTAGCAAAGCCCAAATTCAAAAGCACTCCATCTCTTTCCCACTTCTCACTTGAGTTCTGAATTCCTATCTCACAGACCTGAATAGGTCTCTTATACTAGAATAACCTGCAATCCCCTGGATTGAAAATCATATTGAAGAGAAGTCATATTGTTTTTTCCACAATGCATTCATACCAAAATTAGAAAAAGAGTTCCAAAGCAATAAAGTCAATGTCATAACTCATGGCATTCCATAGAAGTAAAGGTTTTATTCGAGCATCGCTTGTGTTCTTGCATCTGCATATTGTCACTTGCATTCCATATATATTCCAAAAAAGCTAAAAAAACATGTCATCGTCATCATACTTGCATTCTTAGAGTTGAAGGTCTAAACATAATCAAATAGTATTAAAACTTCCAAAGTGCACAAGAGATGAGTACTCACTCGATAGAAAAACAACCATAAAATGACAACTTTTCATTGATATATCAGAAGTTTGCATTTACAAGAGTATAAGAGCTAAGACAAAATGCTCTCGAAGGAAAGTAAGGCTCCCCATGCAAGGGGGCATGGTTTCAAAAAGGCGAAAAGAAAACAAGCTCAAGAGCGGTTCCCTCCAATGGAACTGTCAAGACTCCTGTTCCTTTGTCTGTGTGTAGCACTTGTCTCTCCATGAGACTTGTGTGAGTGAGGTTCCCTGCTATGAGTGCAAGAATGTGAAGGTCCCACAATACTAGACTCTCGTTGCCAAATGCCAAGGTGAACCATCTCACGAAGAACCTAATTCTCACCCCTAATGATGAAATTCTCAGCCTTCAATGCAGTTCTCTCCTAAAACCCATGATAGGCAAGAGCAAAGACATCAGTGTGTCACCTAGCTCTAGGATGCACACCAAAATCAACCAAAAGCATCTCTTGAGTCAACTAGTGAAGGGACTAGCCAA
Source organism: Cunninghamia lanceolata (assembly GCA_027924645.1). NCBI lineage: Eukaryota > Viridiplantae > Streptophyta > Pinopsida > Cupressales > Cupressaceae > Cunninghamia > Cunninghamia lanceolata. Next base: position 36,693,430 of record BSBN01000391.1, on the reverse strand, counting down.
ACCAATGTTGAGCTCGTGAATGAAGTCCCTCCACTCCTCAGCGCTACTTGCAAAGCAAAGCAAGACAAAAAATGTAATGATTCTTGACATAAAGGAAAGTAAAAGAAAGGATAGTGTGAAACCAGTAAATCAAGAGTAGACTTATGTGGGTCACTAGGCTACTAGGTAGGGTAAAGTTGTTGCATCACCTCATGAGAATGAGGGGGTCTAGGTACTGTGCAGGAACCCTTAGGAATATCATCCTCATCAGAATCTATCTCTTGTGCACCCCCCTGTTGGTCCCTTGTTGGATAAGTCATCCTCATCAGGAACGTAGTCCTCATCGGTAGAATCAGAGTTTTCCATGACAACGAGTCCATGGGAAGGAGCTCCTCTCTCTTCCCTTTGTCCACCTCTTAGGGTCCTAGAAGATCAGGTAATCAAAACCCCAGGAGTCAAAGGGGTCCAAATGATAGTCCTTTGTCCAATCTCACCCATCTCTTGGATAGATCAGTATCATCATGCCCCCGTAATTGCAATACAAAGGACTATCATTTGGACCCCTTTTATTATAATTCAAATAGAACAAATATAAAATTGCAATTTTATTATAATTATAATCATCATGGATAATGTTATAATTACACAATAAAAATAGTAATATTATTAATCAATATTCAAGAGAAGTAAATAACATAATATTAAATAAATATATATATATATATATATATATTATAATAAAAAATATAGATATAAGTATTCGATTGATATTGATGTCAATATATATATATATAATATAATATAAATATGATTTAATAGATATTAATAAACAATAATATTAAATTATTTAAAGCAGGCATAAAGCAGCCTGTAAGGAGCGCTGCAAGAAAGAGTATACGCTTCCAAAATAAAAGCAGCAGACACCACATGAAGTGGTGCAATCCATGAAAGGGTGGGGTCTACCAAACAAGACCTCTCTTCCAAAGATGCACCTCATCTAATAGTATATAAGGTAGCCTGATGAAGGAGGAAAAGCATCAAAAATCAGGAAATTGATTATAACTTATAAATTGGATCTACAGTGACCAACGATTAGGAAAAAGGCAATTAGTAATAGAAGTCAATATCATTGGTAGTGATCTAATGTGTAGTTTAACAATGTTAATTTATGTATATTTTATTAATTATTGTTTCATTAGTAAGGATGTATGTTAGTGATTTAATATGTATGTTAATAAGGATTATGTGTTATGATTTTATCATATAATATCCATATAAATTAACATAAGATCTTTTTATAATTTCATGTGTGAATTAATATAAAAATTTATTTAAATATCTTGATTTTTATGATGAAGGAAATGGGTGCAAGAGGGGAACAGTGATGGGGCACTCTTCTAGGTACACCACCCCTCGAGAGGGGGTTGATAAATCCCCTTGGGGCCAAGGGGGTATAAAGGGTACCACCCTTGGGCTTAGAAGAGATGGCTTTCAGGGCACCCTTTTGTGGTCTCATTTTCCTATCATAAACATGTAAGTCCAAGGGAACCAATCATAGAGGGAGAGAGAGGAAATGACAAGGCAAGTGGGAACAAAACAATGGATGCCTCATTAGGTACACCACCTCATATGGATGGCATGTGCCACATGAGGCCAAGGGGGATGGTATATCCGCTCTTGGGCCTAGGGGAGAGGATTCGGGACACCCCATCAATGTCACATTCCTTAATTCCCTTATGGTTGGGTCTCCTAGATAGTTAGGGTTAGGTGAATTAACAATATCATTATTAATTTGTCATTCATGTTAAAATTGATTTTGGGAAAATATCATTGTAAGTGTTTCTAATGTTTTTGCAAGATATCTGTTGATTGGAAACAAGAACTAAAGTAGATTCAAGATAAGGGACATTACAAGTGGTATCAGAGCATAATCCTGCCATCATATGAGAGAAAGGTTTATGCAAACTTACCAAAGAAGACAAACTAAGAAAAAGAACACCTAAGACAATACCACGAATGACCAAATGAGAGAAGAACTTAGGGCCATCATGGAAAATAATGATAAAAAAACTCAAGCCCTTATGGAACAAAATCAGAAAACTTACCAGGCATTGTTGAAAGCAATAGAGAATATAAGCAACAACATGAACAACACTAGACCTCATAGAGAAAATGGGAGAGAAACTGCCCCAAGTCAATCCGAAAATGATAACCCACTAAAATCTACCACTAGAATAACTAGACCTTCTTTCTTAGGGGGAGAAGAGCAAATAGAGACACAAAATCAAGATTGGGATTACCTGGTAGATGCATATACAAGAATTGACCCACAAACTAAGAAGGATATTTCTTTCCTGCATATTGTGAGGCTAGGACTAAGAGTTCGCATGCGGAACCAAGAAACCAAAAAAATTAAAAATTAAAACACAAGATGGACAAAATAGCAATACCAAACTTCGATGGGTCAAACAAAATCAAAACCCAAGAGTGGATTCAAAAACTAGACACCTACCTATCCCTAGACAAAATGATGGAGGAAGATGCCATCAAGTTTTTTGCCTTACACTTGGAAGACTAGCCTATAGGTGGTGGTATCATGGACTAACCACCCAAGATCACCAAAGGATAAAAACCTATGATACCTTCACAGAAAGACTTATTGAGAGGTTTGACCACAAACAACTTGAAAAATATTTCAAAGAATTGAGAAATCTTAAACAAGAGGGATCTATTGAGGAATTCATAGCCAAATTTCAAGATTTATCCATCATGGTGCCTGGCATATTTGTCTACTTATTCATAGAAGGACTATCCGATGCCACTCGAGGCCTAGTAAGTGCCTTTGAGCCCACTACTATCCAAGAAGCAATCGTTAAAGCCACTAGGATTGAACATGCCCAAACAGAAAAGGAAAACCTTCAAAAAAGATAATATCCAAAGACAAAATATTCCTCAAGGAAGATAGATGCAAGAGACCATACCTTTCTTATACTGACCGACTAGAACTAAGAAGAAAGGGCCTTTGCTTTGATTGCAAAGGCAAATGGGAAAAGGGGCACATCTGTGGTCAGGATAGAACCCAAAAAGAAAAAATATGTTTTAAGTGCAAGAACGTATGGAAAATAGGACACATGTGCAAATGAAAAAGTCTAAAGAAAAATAAGGCATGTTTTAAGTGTAAAGAGGACTGTGAACCTGGACACATATGTGGACGGAAAAGGATCCAAGCTCACAAAATAGAAGCAATTCAAGTAACAAAAGACAAATATGAAGAAGGGTCAAATAAGAGAGTAAGACACGAGGAAGAAAGGGAGGAAGGAGGAATTTTGGCCTCCATCTCAAAAGCATCAAAACATCATCCCTTCAAAATCCAAGGTGTAATTAAAGGCAAAATGGTAACAACTCTTATAGATAGTGGGGCCACCCATAATTTTATAGATGAGAACCTAGCTACAAAATTAAAATTAGAATTGGAAGACTTTAAGGGATTTCAGGTAGCCTTAGCAGATGGATTCAGTAGATCATGTACAAAGAAAATCCCCCAGCTCAACATCACTATGGGAAAATATCAGTTCAATGACAAGTTCTATGTCATGAAACTAGGAGACACCAATGTGATTTTAGGCACAACATGGCCTATCTAATGGGTCCCCTATGGTCATTTCAGCCAAAAAAATGGAAAGGATCTTTAGGCATGACCAAGTGGAATGGGTAGCCCAATGCCTAATTTTAGATAAATCTACTCATAAAGGGAAAGCTATCCACGTGGATATACAACCACTACTAAAGAAGCATAAGAGGGTTTTTAGTGACATTTCATAGGGTCTTCCCCCTAAAAGAGGCTTTGAACATTCCATTGAATTGGAAGAAGGATCAAAACCAGTAGTCACTACCCCCTACTGACACCCTCACAAATACAAGGAAGAGATTGAAAGAACCATAAAGGAGTTGTTAGAATTAGGTCACATCCAACCAAGTTCCATCCCTTTTGCCTCATCGGTGGTACTTTCTAAGAAAAATGATGGTACAATGAGGATGTGCATTGACTATAGGGCACTAAATAAAAAAGCCATAAAGAATAGATATCCAATCCCTAGAGTTGATGAACTTATTGATGAACTCCATGGTGCAGTTTACTTCACAAAAATTGACTTAAGGTCAAGATATCATCAAATCAGATTAAGAGAGGAAGACATTTCAAAAAAAACCTTTAGATGCCATTATGGCCACTTTGAGTTTCTTGTCCTGCCCTTTGGGTTAACTAATGCCCCGGCTACTTTCCAATCTTGTATGAATCATATTTTTTGGGGACAATTAAGGAAGTTTCTATTGGTCTTCTTCGATGACATATTAATCTACAATAAAACCTAGGAAGAACACCTGAGGCATATGGATGAAGTATTGGGAATACTAGAAAAACAATCACTATTTGCCAAATTATCCAAATGCGAATTTGGTGTCGAAGAAATTTTGTATTTGGGTCACAAAATTAGTGCTCAAGGGGTGAAGGTAAATGAAGAAAAAATTGAGGCTATCCGTAGTTAGCCACAACCTAAAACACTTACCAAAGATTTGTGAAAGGATTTTCAAAACTAACTACACTACTCACCGACCTCACCAAGAAGGGAGCTTTCAAATGGAATGAAGGAGCACAAATGGCCTTTGAAAAACATAAGGAAGTGATGAGTTCTTGGCCTGTGCTAGCAATACCAGATTTCAATTCACCTTTTGAGTTATGTTGTGATTCCTCTGGAGAAGGTATTGGGGTAGTGCTAATGCAAAACAAACATCCCATAGCCTTTGAAAGTAGAAAGCTCAAAGACATAGAGAGAACCTATTCAGTTTATGATAAGGAAATGCTCGCTATTATGCATGCCCTAGCAAAATTTAGGAAATACCTTATTTGTGGGAGATTTAATGTCAAAACTGATCACAACAGTCTAAGGTTTTTTCTAAACCAAAAAGACTTAAACGATAGACAACAAAAATGGGTAAGTAAATTACAAGCATATGACTTTGACATTGAGTACATGAAAGGAAAAAACAACATTGTAGCCGATGCTTTATCCCAAAGGCCCTACCTAGGATCAATAACAACAATATCCACCAATTGGAAAACATCTATACTCACTGAATATGGTAAAGACTCATTTTCCAATGACATAATAGAAGGAAAAATAGAAGATGAAAGATATCAGATTGTTGATGACCTCATCCTTTATAAGGATTAGATTTACATTACACTGGGATCAAAGATAAAGAAAGAAATCTTAAAAAATTATCATGACAACCCAGTTGCAGGACACCAAGGATATTACAAAACCTATAAGAAGATTAGGGAAAGGTTCTCATGGAAGGGTCTTAAGGGGGATGTTTTAAAACACATAAGGGAATGTATGACATGTCAAAGGAACAAAGAGGAACATACTTACCTAGCAGGATTATTCCAACCCTTACCCATACCTGACCAAAAATGGGAGAGTATATCAATGGACATCATCACGGGACTCCCTAAAGTACAAGGAAAATATTGTATTTATGTGGTAGTTGATCATCTAACTAAATATGCCCATTTCATGGCTATACCCACAGAATCTAGAGCACCGCAAGTAGCTGAGATTTTCTTCAAGGAAGTTTTTAGGTTACATGGTCTTCCTCGAAACATTGTAAGTGACAGAGATAGCCGGTTCGTAAGCCTATTTTGGCAAGAACTATTCAAACTAGTGGGAACAGAGCTAACCCCCAGCACTAGTTACCATCCACAAACAAATGGGCAAACAAAGAACGTCAAGAAATGGGTGGAGGGGTATTTGAGAAATTATGTGATAGGACAAAAAAATACTTGGATCAAATGGCTCCATTTAGGGGAATATTGTTATAATACCACTCTTTAGATGTCCATAGGAATGAGTCCTTTCCAAGCATTGTATGGGTACACCCCGACATCTTTTTGAGATTTGATTCGATTAGATGGTCGTGTACAAGGAGTTAATGATTTCATACAACAAAATATGGATATTATGAATGTGCTTAAGGACAACCTTCATCAAGCCCAAAACCAATAGAAGGTATATGCAGATAAGAAGAAGATTGATGGACATTTGAAGTTGGAGATCTAGTCTTCTTGAGGTTGAAACCATACAAGCAATCATCACTCAAGGTTAGTGGTGATGTAGAGGCACTAGGATAGATAGAGGATTTCACAAATAGACAAGGTTTTCTTCACTCTTGAAACCAAATTCAAGGATCAACTTGCAAAAGTGGGAACACCATTTAACATCTTTGAAACCATCATGGAAAGGTTGGTTTGACATGCCATGGGACCCATCTAGACCATTGGCAAAGGCTAGACAAACTTGGTTTTGGTACTTCCTTCTTTAGGCCTCTAAACTCCTTGTAGCCCTTGAAACAGGAACAATCAACCATAAATTTCAACAAATGCCTGCAAACTTAGATTTGAGACAATCTAGAGATACCCATTTGGACTCCCCACAACATATTCCAAAATGGGTATGGGTTGTTTTGGATAGTATGGTCCAACCTATAACCCCTCCTAGTGTCCTAGAGCCCCAATTAGCCCTGTTTTGTGAAGTAACCACCCTCAAATTCAACTATAATACTTAAACAATTGTTTGAGAATCTTAAGAGCATGGAAAAACTAAGGATTCTTTAGGTTTTGGGTCCCCAAAATGGACTGCAACTGATTGGTCCTATGTTGTTCCTTACTAAGCTTCTACCTAACACATGAGGATGTTAGGTTTCTTCAACAAAACCTCCCTCTTCTCAGATCCCCTACCCATATCTCATTATGATACATGAAAAAAGATAACAAGTCCATTCCACTGATCAGGGGTGAATCAAACCAGTGGAATGGAGAGCAAAAACATAGTTTCTGTTAGAAACCCTAGGTTAGGTTTTGGTGACCAATTTTTAGAAAAAGGTAGAGAATTAAGACACAGATATGTTTCAAGAATTCTAACCAATTTAATTGAAGACTTAACTCATACCTCTAATATTTCACCAACCCTTGCCTTATGACATTTCCGTACAGAGCCGTACCATGGGCAGGAACAACAAAAAACACAGAAATTTGCAGGAAAACTGAATTCTTCTTATTACTTGCTTCCACCAATTCACTTCTCTCTCTTCAAAGAACATCTACAAGGCTTTAAGAAGCCTGTTACAATAGCTTGAGATAGTTGGAGAGCAGTTGGGTCGATGGGAAGGTATGGCAACCATTGAACTGCCCTATTCTATTTTTGAAACTGCCACTAATTACATAGTTTAACATAGGCATCAGTTGTTTTTTTTGACTTGACAATGCCTTCAAACACCTTTACAATATAATTAAGCTTTTGACAGGGTCTAACACTCCTTGACACATGCCAAAAGGCTTACAATGCATGACAATGTATGACTGCCCCCTATTACAATGCCTAACTCTTATGACTGCCTCAACCATGACAGTAACATGAAGAATATTGGACATAGTCCTTATTACAAATAAGTGAATGGTCTTCCAAGACCTTATTGAAGCAACAAGACAACATGAAAAACATGAAGACAATACATATATGATCTCCTTGGTGCTCCTGCACCATACTCCCCAGGTGGAAAAGAACTCAAGTCTCTTGAGGAAGTAGATCAACAACTGTGACATCATGCTTCAAGATGTCTTCTTCACTCATCTAAGTGGCATATTCAATGGGTAAGCCACTCCATTTGACAAGGAACTATTTGTAGGTTTTCCTTCTAGTCTTCTTCAAGACCTTGGTGTCCAAGATACACTCCAGCTTCAAGGGTTGATTGGGGGGAAGACCTTTAACAAATTCTTCAGCTCCTACTACAGTCATATCTACCTCTGAATCTGCATTATGATCACCTTTGAAAGGAAACAAGTCTAAAACATTAAAGATAGGAGATATGGCCAAGCCTTGAGGAAGCTCAATCTCATAGGCATTGGACCCAAACTTTTGCACAATCTGGCATGGACTTATCTTCTTCATGAGGAGTTTGGTTGGCTGTTCTTTTGGAAGTCTCTCCTTCTTCAAATGTGCCATGACCAAATCCCCAACCTTGTATTACACATCTCTCCTTCTCTCATTAGCTTTCTCCTTGTACTTTTCATTGTTCCTTTGAAGAGTTTCTCTTACATGATCATGGATGTCCTTCATGGCCAATGCAAAGTCTTCACCTTGAGCACTCTTCCTTTCCAATCCATGTAGATCTCTCAATTCAAGAATACCTCTTGGGTGAACACCATAGACAATCTCAAATGGACTCCTTCCTGTGCTTCTATTGGTGGAGTCATTGTAAGCAAACTCAGCTTGAGGGATGATCATATCCCATGCCTCTCCATGCTGCTTTGTAAGACATCTAAGGAGATTTCCCAAAGACCTATTCACGACCTTAGTTTGGCCATCAGTCTGAGGGTGATAGGCTGAAGTGAATGAGAACTGAGTGCCCAACTTCTTCCATAAGGTACGCCAAAAGTGGCCTACAAACTTTGGATCCCTGTCAGTCACAATGTTAAGAGGTAAACCATGAATTCTAACAATTTCTTTGAAGAACAAACCAGCAATCTGTGAAGCATCATTAGTACATTTACATGGCAAGAAATGAGCCATCTTACTAAATCTATCCACCACAACAAATATCCTATCAAAATGAAGACCCAAGAAAAAATCCATGCTAATACTTTCCCATGGCCTATTAGGAATAGGAAGTGGCTGATATAGACCAGCACTAGATGAAGTTCCCTTTGCTCTTTGACAAATACTACAACATTCAACAAATTTTCTGATGTCTGATTGCATTTTAGGCCAAAAATAAAACCTCTTCACCTGATCCAATGTTTTTTCCAGCCCAAAGTGACCTCCTAGTCCACCACAATGTTTTTCCTTTATGATGTTCTCCCTCATGGAACACCTAGGAACACATTATTGGCTGCTTTTGAACAACAACCCCTACTGCAACAAAAACTCAAAAAAATTAGAATGATAAGAGTCTGAAAACTGTGAACAAACTTCATATACCTCCTTGAAATATTCATCATCCTGATACATATGTTTGAGAGCATCAACCCCTACACTTTGCAACTGAATCTCTTGAACCATACACACAATTCTACTCAATGCATTTGCCACTTTGTTGGCTTGTCCCTTCTTGTGTTTAATTGAAAAAGTATATGCTTAGAGTTGTTCAACCCATTTCATATGCCTATGGTTGAGTTTCTCTTGTGAATTCAGAAAACTAAGTGCATGGTTGTCAGTATAAACAATAAACTCTTTAGGCAAAAGCTAGTGCCTCCATTTTTTCAAAGCTTGCACCATTGCATACAATTCCAAGTCATAAGTAGAGTACTTTCTCTTAGCATCATTCATTTCTTCACTAAAGAAAGAAACTAGCCTACCTTCTTGACTTAGGACAGCCCCTATAGCAAGGTTACTAGCATCACATTCCACCACAAACAACTTGTTAAAGTTGGGCAAAACAAGAATGGGTTGTTGTGCTACTTTTTGTTTCAAAATTTCAAAAGAATCATTGGCTACCTTTGTCCAAGAAAACTTACATTTCTGCCCCCCTTTGATGGTATCCAAAATTGGTGCAGAAATATGACTAAAATCCCTTATGAACTTCCTATAAAATGTTGCCAAACCATGAAAATTTTTTACATCACCTGCTGTTTTTAGAGTTGGCCATGATAAAATGGCCTCTACCTTTGCTGGATCCATCTTCAAACTACCTTGGGAAATGACAAAACCAAGATAGGTGAGTTCTTCCTTCATGAAGACACTCTTTTCCATGTTAATCATCAATTTCTCATCATGCAATTTCTTCAAAACCTAATCCAAATGTTGCAAATGCTCTTCCTTAATCCTACTGAAAACAAGAATGTCATCCAAGTATACCACAACAAATTTGCCAATGAAATCTTGCAATACTTCATTCATGAGACGCATAAAAGTACTTGGGGCATTAGATAGACCAAATGGCATCACCAACCACTCATAAAGACCCTCATTTATTTTGAATGATGTCTTCCATTCATCCCCTTACTTTATCCTAATTTGATGATACCCACTCTTAAGATCAATCTTAGAAAAGTATCTAGCCCCTCCCAAATAGTCCATTAGGTCCTCAATCCTTGGCATAGGGAACCTATATCTTATAGTAATCTTGTTAATAGCTCTAGAATCCATACACAACCTCCATTTACCATCCTTTTTAGGGGCTAGGACTATTGGGACAGCACATGGGCTAAGGCTCTTTCTTACCAATCCCTTATCCAACAATTCTTGTACTTGTTTAGCAATCTCTTCATTTTGAGAAGGTGTCATCTTGTAGGCTACTTTGTTTGGCAAAGTAGATCCTGGTATGAAGTCAATTTGATGGCTTATGTCCCTAATAGGTGGCAACTCATTAGGCATTTCCTCTACCATAATCCCCTTATACTTCTCTAACAATTGTTGCACCTCCTTAGGAACCTCTTCCTCACTAGGATCATGCAAATTAGGATTATTTTTAGGCTTCAAAATCAGAGCATACCCTTGGGTTCCTTCCTCCTTAAGGGTGTCTAGAAAATATTTACAACTCATAATCATGACACTTGACCCAACACTCTTCTCTACATTCTCATGCAGCAATGGATCCATTCTATACTTCCTACCATTCTTGGTTATGATGAAAGAGTTAGATTTACCATCATGTTAGGATTGAACATCAAATTGCCATGGATGTCCTAACAACAAATGACAAGCATCCATGGGAATTATATCACACAAAATCTTGTCCTTATATTCTCCTATCTCAAATTCTACCCATGATTGTTCATCTACCAAAACTTGTTGCCCCTTATTCAACCATGATACTTTATAAAGACTAACATGAGGAAGTCTTTTCAATTTCAACTTGTCTACCATTTCAATGGAAACCAAATTTTTAGTTGAACTTGAATCAACAATTACCTTGCAAATCTTACCATAGGCCTTGCATGTTGTCCTGAACAATGTCTTCCTTTGAGGGGGTTCTTGTGTTTGAGGCACCTTCAACATGGTTCTCCTCATCATCAAATTTTATCCTTCATGGACTGGGGCTGCACTTCCAATTAGAGAGTTAGTAATTTGAAAATCTTCCTCTTGGATCAATTGGTTCCTTCTCTCTCCTCCATGAGATCTTGAGGCTTGCTTTTCACGACATTTGAAGGCTAGATGTCCCACTTGGTTGCAATTGTAGCACCTTCATGTCAAGACATTAGGACCTCTCCCTGGTCCACCAAATCTACCCCTTCCATTGGGTCTCCTTCCTCTAAAGCCTCCTCTAGAACCTGATTCTCCACTTTGTTCTTGGGAACTAGATTCCCCTTGACTTCTTTGGAACTAATTTCTGCCTCCAAAACTGCCCCTACCTCTGAAATTTCTGCCACCTCTTCCTCTATTTTGTTGCTCACCTTTCCTCTTCAACTTCTCTTCATCCCTCTATGCCACTTGAAAGCATTTATCCGTGGTTTTAAGGGTTAGTAAACTGATTTCATCTTGGATATTAAACCTCAAACCATTTAGATACCTTGCCACTTTACCTTTTTCATCCTCCATGTATCCACAATGAAGAGAGAACTTGTGAAACACCTCAGTGTAGGTGGCCACATCCAAATCTCTTTGCTTGATATTTTGCATCTTCTTGTAGATCTGCACCTCATAGTCTGATGGAAGGAATTGGGACTTGATCCTATCCAACATTCTACTCCATGAATAGATCATGCTCTTCCCATTCTTTACCCTCTCACCTTGGGTGTAATTCCACCATGTAAGGGCAGCACCTTTGAGTTTAGTTTTTGTAAACTTCACCCTCTTGTTCTTAGGAACTTCTTTGTATTCAAAGTAGTTATTTAGGGCCTCAATCCACTCCATAACTTCATCAGCATTCATCTTGCCACTAAACATTGGAATCTCCATCCAAGCCTCTGAAGAATCCTTGCCAATTGCCTTGATGGCTTCAAGGAAATATTTTTGATCTGCAGGTACCTCTACCTCTTCTTGATCTTCTTCTTCCTCCTCTTTTTCTTCTTCTTCATCAGAATGTTCATCTATCCTCTTCCCTATCCTCAATGCCTTCAACTCTGCTTGGAGTGCTTCCTTGACTCCACTTTTGATTTTTTCTTCCATCTCCTTAAACTTCTTAACCACCTCAGTGGTCATCCCCTTTGGACGCATATTGCTAGCCTCTCCTTCACTCTCCTCTACTATCATATATTAGGTCTTACACAACCAACAACAGAACCTTTTATGGCTCTGATACCACTATGATGTAGAGGCACTAGGATAGATAGAGGATTTCACAAATAGACAAGGTTTTCTTCACACTCTTGAAACCAAATTCAAGGATCAACTTGCAAAAGTGGGAACAACAGTTAACATCTTTGAAACCATCATGGAAAGGTTAGTTTGACATGCTATGGGACCCATCCAGACCATTGGCAAAGGCTAGACAAACTTGGTTTTGGTACTTCCTTCTTTAGGCCTCTAAACTCCTTATAGCCCTTGAAACAAGAACAATCAACCATAACTTTCAACACAGGCCTGCAAACTTAGATCTAAGACAATCTAGAGATACCCATTTGGACTCCCCACAACATATTCCAAAATGGGTATGGGTTTTTTTGGACAGTATGGTCCAACCTATAACCCCTCCTAGTGGCTTAGAGCCCCAATTAGCCCTATTTTGTGAAGTAACCACCCTCAAATTCGATTATAATACTTAAAAAATTGTTTGGGCATCTTAAGAGCATGGAAAAAATAAGGATTCTTTAGGTTTTGGGTCCCCGAAATGGACTGCAATTGATTGGTCCTATGTTGTTCCTTACTAAGCTTCTACCTAACACATGAGGATGTTAGGTTTCTTCAACAAAACCTCCCTCTTCTCAGATCTCCTGCCATATCTCATTATGATACATGAAAACAGATAACAACAAGTCCATTCCATTAATCAGGGGTGAATCAAACCGGTGAAATGGAGAGCAAAAACATAGTTTCTGTTAGAAACCCTAGGTTAGGTTTTGGTGACCAGTTTTTAGAAAAAGGTAGAGAATTCAAACACATATATGTTTCAAGACTTCTAACCACTTGCATTGAAGACTTAACTCATACCTTTAATATTTCACCAACCCTTGCCTTATGACATTTCTGTACAGAGTCGTACCACGGGCAGGAACAACAAAAAACACAGAAATTCACAGGAAAACTGAATTCTTCTTATTACTTGCTTCCACCAGTTCACTTCTCTCTTCAAAGATCATCTACAAGGCTTTAAGAAGCCTATTACAATAGCTTGAGATAGTTGGAGGGCAATTGGGTTGATGGGAAGGTATGGCAACCATCGAACTGCCCTATTCTATTTTGAAACTGCCACTAATTACATAGTTTAACATAGGCATCGGTTGTTTTTTTGACTTGACAATGCCTTCAAACACCTTTACAATATAATTAAGCTTTTGACATGGTCTAACACTCCTTGACACATGCCAAAAAGCTTACAATGCATGACAATGTATGACTGCCCCCTATTACAATGCCTAACTCTTATGATTGCCTCAACCATGACAGTAACATGAAGAATATTGGACATAGTTCTTATTAGAAACAAGTGAATGGTCTTCCAAGACCTTATTGAAGCAACAAGACAACATGAAAAACATGAAGACAATACATATATGATCTCCTTGGTGCTCCTACACCAAGTGGGGTGGAAAAGCTTAAACCCTAATTCTGTGGACCATATAAGGTATTAAGGAAGTTAGGGGAAGTAGCCTATGAGTTGGAGCTACCTACAAATAGCTGAATTCATATTGTATTCCATGTATCATGCCTTAAGAAAGTCTTGGGATAGCACATTATTCCCTGTGAAGAATTACCACCACTCGACGATGAAGGAAAATTGATCTTGGAGCCAGAAATGATTCTCAATGCATGTGAGAAAAGATTAAGGAACAGATTCATCGAAGAATATCTTGTCAAATGGAAAGGTCTACCCATCGAAGATGCAACTTGGGAGGGTGTTAAGATACTTGATCATCCGAATCTTAAGTTGCTTGAGGATAGGCAAATTTGGTAGGGGAGGACTGTCATGCCCCCATAATTGCAATGCAAATTATAATTCAAATAGAACAAATATAAAATTGCAATTTTATTATAATTATAATCATCATGGATAATATTATAATTACACAATAATATAGTAATATTATTAATCAATATTCAAGAGAAGTAAATAATATAATATTAAATATATAAATATAAGTATTCAATTTATATCAATATATATAAATAATATAAAATAAAATATAGATATAAGTATTCAATTGATATTGATGTTAATATATATAAAATATAATATAAATATGATTAATAGATATTAATAAACAATAATATTAAATTATTTAAAGTAGCTCACAAGGAGCACTGTAAGAAAGAGTATACACTTCCAAAATAAAAGCAGTGGACACCACATGAAGTGGTGCGATCCATGAAAGGGTGGGGTCTACCAAACAAGACCTCCCTTGCAAAGAGGCACCTCATCTAATAGTATATAAGGTATCCCGATGAAGGAGGAAAAGCATCAGAAATCAAGAGATTGATTATAACTTATAAATTGGATCTGCAATGATCAGCGATCAGGAAAAAGGCAAACAGTAATAAAAGTCAATATCATTGGTAGTGATCTAATGTGTAGTTTAACAATGTTAATTTATGTATATTTTATTAATTATTGTTTCATTAGTAAGGACGTATGTTAGTGATTTAATATGTATGTTAATAAGGATTATGTGTTATGATTTATCATATAATATCCATAAAAATTAACATAATATTTTTTCATAATTTCATGTGTGAATTAATATAAAAATTTATTTAAATATCTTGATTTTTATGATGAAGGAAATGGGTGCAAGAGGGAAACAGTAATGGGGCACTCTTCTAGGTACACCACCCCTCGAGGGGGGATTGATAAATCCCCTTGGGGCCAAGGGGGTACAAAGAGTACCACCCTTGGGCTTAGAAGAGATGGTTTTCAGGGCACCCTTTTGTGGTCTCATTTTATTATCATAAACATGTAAGTCCAAGGGAACCAATCATAGAGGGAGAGAGAGGAAATGACAAGGCAAGGGGGAATGAAACAATGGATGCCTCATTAGGTACACCACCTCATATGGATGGCATGCACCACATGAGGCCAAGGGGGATGGTATGTCTGCTCTTGGGCTTAGGGGAGAGGATCTAGGATGCCCCATCAAAGTCACATTCCTCAATTCCCTTATGGTTGGGTCTCCTAGATAGTTAGGGCTAGGTGAATTAACAATATCATTATGAATTTGTTATTCATGTTAAAATTGATTTTGGGAAAATATCATTGTAAGTGTTTTCTAATGTTTTTGCAGGATATCTGTTGATTGGAAACAAGAACTAAGGTAGATTCAAGGTAAGGGACATTACAAGTATCAAGTAGGAACTGGGGGCAACTCCTCTAGGAAGTCCTCACCAAATTATTGTAAAATGTGCTTGACACGATGAGCCTTGACAAGAAAATTACAATCTAAAAGATCTGATATGCTAAGACAATGCTCCTTGATATGTCCATCATGAGACCATGCACCTTTCATATATGTGTAAGGGTCGGAGATCATATTTGCATCTATAAGAGTAGCCACAACACATAATGAAGTATCAAGGTGAACCACATGAGCCCACTTAGCAGCTCTCGATAGTTGTCGGTCAGGAAGAGGAATCTCTTTCTGATACAGCTTGATATGCTAAAAAATCCAAGTCATGATAAAAGAGGAGTGACTAAAAGCAAGAGCCCCACACCATGCAATGTGATAGAAGTCTCGATAGACCATATCCAGGATGTCTGGTCCCCAAGTGTAAACTCTCCCCTACTCAATACCATGTATAATTGGTACCCAAAACCATCTCAAGTGAGCCGAGGCCTTGTCCTCAAATAATCTTGAAGTGATCAAGCCAATCAAGAACTTCCTCAAGTGAGGAATGCAAAGTCGTGGTACTGAAGTAAGCTAAACACTAGTCTGATCCTCAGGGCATCTCACCACCATAATTTTTGCCCAAGATGTCTTGTCCTCCAAGGACTTGCTAGTTGGTAGAACAAGTAGGTGTCCTCTCACAGGAACCCCTAGAATGTGATACACATCATAAAGAGTGATGGTCCACTCTCTTGAAACACGTGGAAACCTAAATGTGTTCATGTTTGCATCCTAATAAGTCAAAATGTCACAACAAATGCGTGCCACGAGATGTACAACTAGCACATGGCAGATCCTAGCCAAGCATGTTCTCCTCAAGATAGCATGATCATCAGTAGATAATGAAGCATACATCTCTGAGAGACACAACTACTCACAATTGGCATTCCAATGAATGCGCATATCCTGCCAATCAGATAAGAAATTTAGATTAGATCTTGTCAACTCAAAAAATCCCTAAAAATCGTAAAACTTGCAAAATTTTCATAAAAAAGTGTATAAACCTTCAAAATTGCAATAAATAGATGAATTCAGTGTTCAAATTAGATCGAAACAGAGTGAATTAAATGTCAGAAAACTTCAAATTTTAGTAAAAATTGATCTGTCAAGGTCGCCCCTTTCATTAGACCGGATCTCCCTGAGGTGACCGAGATGTTCAGCAGGATCTCCCCCGGGCGACCCTGTTGCTCAACCAGATCTCCCTCGAGTGACCTAACTGGAAAAAGAGCCAACCCTATGTGGTTATCCCTCAAACTGAAAATGCTCTAAAAACCTCGTTTCTTAGCCAATTTTGACAAACAAAAAACCAATCTTACTCTAAACAGTGAGACAAAGACAATGCAACAAAAAGAATCAACAAAAATAGACAATTTTTTAAGAGATTTTTCACAAAATGTAACCTAGGGTTTAGAGAAGGGTTTTTCACTGTTTGCGTACCTGATTCTTAGCGACAAAAGAAGAGGTGGCCATCTTTACAATCTCCTCGGCGATATCTACCCAATGATTACTCACATGATTGGTTCTATCATTGATTCACTTGAATTTCACTAATTTGCTCATTCTTTCTCTCTCTTAGCTTAGTTTACCTTATGCATTTTTAGATTAGTTGTTTTTATGCATCTCTTGTGCATTAGTTTTACATGTATTTATTCCTACAGGTCTCACTTATAAAGGCAAACAACTAGTTGAATTCACATGATCAATGATATGTTCATCATTTTAGTTTTCATTATTCATTTTGATTTATTTAGATGTCGAACTAATACTAGTTATTGTAGGTACGATTGCAAGAAAATCAACAAGTAAGGCCTAGTTCAGGAATGGTACCTACCTTTCATGTAGGATACCATCCCTGAGGGGACAAATATGTAAGCAACAAAATCATACACAACCTCCATGAGGACCCCTATGATGACTCACAATCCTTGTCATGTACATGTAATGGTGAAATAACATCCTCTTAGTTACAATTATCCTGGTGATGTGTGTTTTCTTCCTCATGCTTTTTCCGCTTTGTCACTCTCTCTCTCTCTCTCTCTCTCTCTCTCTCTCTCTCTCTCTCTCTCTCTCTCTCTCTCTCTCTCTCTCTCTCTCTCTCTCTCTCCGCTTTCAACACTTGTCAATTTGCATTTCATGTGCTTGTGACTTTGTTCCTAAGCCTTGTATACATCTTGTAGGTGTGTTTTCACCCCTCCCTAGTGTTTTTCATCCATTCCCACCCCTAGAGGCCTTCTAGAGGTCCTCCCAAGGCATCTCCAACTTTTGGTTTTTAGTTTCACTCAATCAATCGAAATCTCCCCCTATTATTTCCAGATCTCCCTTGAGAGAGCCTACTTTTGCAAGTGGAGATTTGGATTTTGACACATGATTGACATGTTTTTGGAAGCAAATCCCCTTCTTTTCTCCTCTTCCATCTCTGACCATGGAATTTCACCCAAGTGCCCTCCTTTGAGGGTCACACATGGGTTGCCCCCCGAGTGACCCTAACTGGTGAAAGGGGCAACCCATGGGTGACCTGTCGTGTTTTTCAGTTGCGAATTCACTTGAGTTTCTAGCTCAAAATAGCTCTGTTTTCACCTGTTTCTCTTCTTGTTTACATGGAATTTCATGCCAAATATAGAGTTAATTATTTCATGGACCCACACATGCATATTTATCTATTTTTTATCTTTATTTATCAACCCGTGCACTCCCATACATTCTCATGCATTCCTCTTTCTTCATTTCTTCTTGAGTGATAAGCTATACTGGGTAGATCACTCTAATTTTAGCCCAGATCACTCTTGTGTCTTCTAAGTTAACTCTCTAATCAAATTGAGTTAATTCTTCTTCTTCTTCACCTCTCATCCTTTCTTCTAACCTATAAATACCCCTCCCTCAAGCACAAAGGGAATCAATTTTATTTATGCACACAGTTCTTGCAGGTTATTGCTCTCCAAATCAAGCATCCATATGCTCATACAAGACATTAGAGCCTTTTGATTTCATTTGTTATCTCATCTAGATGTTCTAAAATCTTGTTTTGCATCCATATGCTACTCACATCACAAGCCACAGTGCTCATCAAGCTCTCATTGAGCTCATTTCAAAGCTTCAAAGCGTCTTTTGCTTCTCTTTTCTTATTGTCACCAAGAGTATCACCCCGCTGCTGCAAGAGGATTAGAGGTTGATGATACAAGGATATTTGAGGATAGTGGAGGCTCATGCATCTCTAGGTTCCTTCATGATTTTTTTTCATTTCATAGTAATTAGATAATCAAAACTTTTCTCTTGGGACAAGTAAATACATGTTGCTTTTTCCTTGATAGGCTAAGTAGATTTGCATAGTTAAGTTAGTTTCCCTTTGCAAAGTTCGTAGATTAAAAGCAATTTTCCTTTCTTAGATTAAATTGATCCACCTATTTAGAAAATGCCAAAAACATATATTGCATTGCATAGGTAATCTCATACTAGTTTTCCTACATTCTCTAATTCCTAGATTAATAAAAAGCACTTGGATTTCTAAAAACATAAAAAAAGCACAAAAAAATGTTTTGCACTCATATAGGCTTGCATGCATACAAAAATAGAAAAGAACAAAAACATTAGCAGTGCAAAAGGTTTACAAACCCTTGGTTTCATCACAAGGTCAAGATTAGTCAACATTAGTCAAAACCATTGGTTTCATCAAAAGGTCAAACAAAGTCAAACCTTAGGTCACACGAACCCTAAGTCGAAACCTTAAGTCAAGTCAAGGTTAGCTTAAACCATCTCTCTTGTTTAGGCTCATGAATGTGCCCTGGACTTAGAGGTGAGTGGGTGAAAGCAATCCTTGGTGAGATAGAGGAGATCCACCCTAGACAACAACAAAACCAACTGGTCATTCAACAAAAACAAGAAAGTTTTAGAGACTCAAATACAACAAGCGGTCATCCAACAACATGAATGACAACAAAGCATCAACGAGAATAAAAGTCAACCCACACAACATTGGAACATTAGAAACCCAAATAGGAGAACGATGACTAGTGACCCTTCGGGTCATATAGTTATCTTTACAACTACAATCATGGAACACCACATTCAGACAAACGCACAACACAGGCCCTAGGATTGGCCGACCCCTCTCCGCAAAGTCTAGCTCTCCAATGAGCCAAGCCACCCCCATGTCTCATCTCCTCTTAACTGGCTACTTCCACGAGAGTGAGAGTGACATGGAGGTTCACCCCGTGGCAAGGAGAGAGGGTCCGTGTGCACGCCAAAGCCGACTCAACCACCCCAGGCCACCAAATCATGATTTTGACTGTACAGAGATAGAAAAAATGTTAAATATTTGTGGGAAGTATTTAATTTTGGGGGTAAATGGTTTTGTGCTCTTATGGTTTTGAGACACATGGTTTAGCTAATAACGTAGTTGTATTTTTGTGAGCTTGAATCTATAAAATCAAGCACATGTTTAGTAGTTAGGTTGGTTGTCATTTGTATTGAGCTCCCCTATGGAGTGCATATGTGAAGCATGGCATGGGATGTGTGGTTGCATGGTTACCCACTTGCTTGACACATGGAGGGTGCACTGGAGGAGCTTCACGTTTAAAAAGTATTCATGGAGGCTCAGTAAGTGTATTGTAATATTTTCATTGTTGAATAATACATTGAGTATTAGTGCTTTTGGAGGCTGGGTTTCTTCTTCATAAGGGTTTTCCCAAGGTAAATTTTGTGTCATGTTGATAGTATGTTTGTCTATTGTTTTGCATGGTGGATTCCAAATAATTGTTTGCATATTTTTCTCTCTTGGGGATATGTGGAAATGGTTTATTATGGATACAAGTTTCCTTTCATTTGGTATTAGAGACTGGTTGTCAAGTTGTGGAGAACTCTTTGGTATTTATAACCCTTAGTAGGAGTAGATTCTTTTGCATAGTTGAATCTATGGTCTTGCAGGAAAAGAATGAAGGCATTTTTAAAGATACTGGTGTGTTTGCAGACTTGGATTGTTGTAGATATGGGGTTTGATAAAGATTTTCCAAATAATTTTTCTAGTTTAGGCTCTTTCTATGTGGGTTTTAGGGGCAAACCTTTGCTAGAGACCTCCTTGACAAAAACAAACCTCACCATTGAGTTTAGAAGGCCTAAAAACCAATGGATCCATATAAATTATGACTATCTTTGGGGTCAAGATTTTTTTTCCCATTTTCATGCTATAGGAGGATCCTTCACAAGGAATATTTTGTATAGTCATACAAATTCTATACAGTTGTATAGTCAACTGGATAGTCATCTATAGATTATATGGTATAGGGAATTGTTTCATCGTCAATTCTTACATCGACATAAAGTATGATTTACATAAATTAATTAAAAAATTGGCCACCGGTGTGTGATGACATCTTAGTATTTTAGTTATCATTTTTATGGAGCTGACCCCAGTCGTATGGAGAACCACTGCATGGCTATTGTGACTAGCCCCAAGTCATAGCCAATAGTGGGGGATTAAACCCTAACCACCAGCTCATCGTCCAACACCAGTACGAGATGTCATGTCTCTAACCCACCACCACCACTGTGGTGCCACTACCCAAGGTTTGCCCATGTTCCACTACCACTAACCAGTGCCACTCAAGAGCCACCCAACAACCACCTTTTTTATATTTTGAAGCCTAGAGTAGTATTTTTTGAGGGGCATAAATTTCACTTAAGGTATCAGATTTTTGACTTTGAGTGAGCATTAGAAAGATCTCTGAGAACTATGTAGTGGTATAGGTTTGGTGATTAGATTTTGTTGTACTTTTTAGAATTTGGTGTGTAAAGCCAGTTTTTCTCTTGAATGACTAACATGTGATATCTTCATCATACAAAATTAGATTTTGTATTTGGAATAGCCAATGAAGATCATTTGTAGTGTACTACATAGTGGATTAGGTGGATTTTCAATTGGATGAGTAGAGAGAGGTGTGTACTTGTTTAAGTGCTTGTACGTGCCTAAAGTTTGGGGTGTGATTGTGTGAGCATCCAGATGAATTTTTGGGCAAAAACTCGAGGGAGTGCATGTTTCTTCAAGACTATTATCATGGTGTAGTAGGTTATGAGGTTTGGTTTCCCTTGGTATAAGTTTATAGGTATTTTTAGAGTTTCAACATTAATGGAGATAGGTACACAAGTTGTCTTCTATTTTGAGGACATGGCCGATATGCATGTGAGGCTTGGAGTCTTAGCTCAGTTAGAGTTAAGTACATGTACAATGATGGTGATTATTATAATGTCATGGATGTTAATGTACGTTTGAGCATCGGCATGACATGGTCATGTATGTGGTTGACATATTATGGCATTGGATTGATTCATGATTATAGGTGGTGGTGTGTTCAGTGTTTAGAAGTTGTTTCTTACTTCTTGGTTGCTTATTTGGTTCCTTGACTATGTTTACTCATTTATGGATTTGTTTGGTAAATCAAATCTTGCATTGATCTGGAGTCTTATTCTTGAGATCTATAGGTTATCATTTTGGTTGTCAAGTGATATGTAGGTTACTAATGTGATGATGAGTTTGCATCTTTCATTTTTTTGGATCTATGAATTATGCAGTTTAGTGGATTGTCCTTACCCATAGGTTGCATTAATGACTTGCATGTGGACTACCTATACCCATGGATCTTTTCAATGTTGATGGAGATTTAGATAGTTGTCCTTGTCTATGGTCAATTGATACATTGTTATCTTGCATTGAGGTGAGAGGATGGATGATTAGAGTACTTGAGCTCATTAGTTATTCAGACTAGTAGCATGTTATTTTTCACAATGTCATAGATAGTTTTGTTACATAATTTAGTCAAAGCTATTGGTAGTGATGGTTTATGGGTGGTGATCATGGTATCATATAGGTTTCTTGTATGCTTAGAGCTTTGGCACATGGTTGTTATGTGGATGCATTGTTGGTGGTGTTGTATTAATTCCTTATTGCAAGTGGTGGTTTATTTTCTTAGTTTGGAGATCTTGGTTCTACTTTATTCTCTAGAGATGTTGGTGTTGTAGTTGAGTGTGTTTGGATGATGGGTATCTTTATTTAGGAGATATTTATGATTCCATGTGTAGCTTGGTATCACAGTTTAGTGGGATCTTTGGTAGTGATGTGGATTCATCACTTGGTGAAGGATGATCTTCTATGTGGTTGTTGTTGTCATGGAGGAGGTATTGGATTCTATTTCTTGTATATAGTGAGATTTTTTTGACACCTTGAGCTCTATTAATAGGAGATTGTTATCTTCCTATGATTTGGAGATGATGACATCTTAGTTTTGTTACCTCATTTTCAATTTTTTCTAAGTCATTCATATGTTAAGTCATGCCCCCTTCCTTATTTTGTATTATTTGTGCCTTCCTTATAAGTTGTGGCCCCTTTACTTAGTCATTTGCATGCATAGTCAATGATCCCATGTCTTTTGTACCTAAGTCAACAAGTTCAAGAATTCCTGAACCTCCCAACTCCTCGACCCCTCACAAAAGTGAACATCTTAAGACTTGTCTTTCGGTCTTGTGTCGTTGTGTTGAAGAACCCTTTGTGGTCAGAGAGTCAAAAATTCTTTTAACTTATGAACTCTTGGTCGGTTGGTTCATTTGTTCTTAAAATCCCCGACGCCCCGACTGAATGCATTCCTTACTCCCAAAGCATCATTCTTTCAATCTATTGATGTGTACGAAGTATTGACACCTGTTAGTTTGTCATAAATTTAGAATGTTGGGAAATGTGTTCACACACTTTTTAGAGGGAAATAAAGAGGGCCGTTTATGAAATCTATAGTATGGTTTGCCACCAAAATTAAATGGAATTTAAGGAGGATTTAATAAGCTTTGATACAAAACTTTGGTTAAATTTGCCACCTTGTAAGTAAAAGTCTCATTTTGCACTACAAGGAGAATATGTTGAAGGAGCTCCAAGCCTCACCATTAATGAAGAATTTGCAAAACTCTTTGCAAAAAGGTTAGAATAATTGGCTCTTCTTATTTTTCTTACTGTGGTAGTTTGCAATCTTTGATTCATTTGGTTTGGGAAAAGCAATTCTTTGTTCATGAGTCTGGATAGCCTGTTTTCCCCAAATGTCTTGTGGACCTCTCTAGTGTTGTTAACTTGTTCAAAGGTGTTTGCCTTTGGTTTTTCAAACAAGTTAGAATGAAGTACAAATTCTAGGGGTCCCCAATTGCCTCTGTTATTGAGGATGGTTTGTCAAATGTAAGAGATACAGACCTTGAGCATGTGGACTTGGGGAATTTATGGGAGAGAATGCAGCAAGAAACTAGGTCATCAATTGTAGAGAAAATTGTGAGCAGTGGGTTAGCCCGAGTTGAAGGTTTCCTACCTATCGTGCCATGTTGAGACTTGATTGTTGCCTATACAAAGAATTATTACCCTGACTCATAAGAGATACAAGCCTTTGATGGCTCTGTAATAACAAAGATTGATTCTGAAGCTGTATCACATGCTTTGAAGCTAGTAGACCATGAGGAATTTTTTTATGTGTTTGTCACCACTGGTTAGGGGTACTTCTGGGACAAGAAAGATTGGTGTCAAAATCACATTGTTAAGAGATGGCTGAAAATTAAGAGGAAGGGTAAATCTTGGCTTCCTACCAGTTTAAAAAGAGGGCACTTTAAAGAAGAAATCTCAGATATGATTATTGTTGAACACAAGGAATACTGAGAGGGGGGGTGAATTAGTATTATATAAAACCATTCCTTCACATGCACTTTAATCTATTTAATAAATTTAGTAACATAAAAGAAAAATAAACATAGGAAGAGCAACCACAAAGTCATAACACATAGACACCAGGATTTTTACGTGGAAAACCCAAAAAGGGAAAAACCACAGTGAATGTTAGCTCACAATATATTATAACCAGTTACAACATATTACATAGAAATGCTCAGTGCAGGTGGACTCACTATCTAAGTGGGCTCACTACCCACTGAGAAAGAAAGAAAAGAAGAGAGAAAGGCTCATTGCCAATAAAGAACTATTACAAATGTATCTATTAAATGCTGGAATACAGTTCCATTGATAGCTCAAAATACAGATTCAAAGCTCTTCATCATGACTACTATGTTTCTCTAGTCTGTTCACATATATTTTGTTCTTCTATCTTTTGCACTCTTGCTACACTTTTCAAATCACAAAAATGGTGTTAGATCGCATACACATGAACTCAATAATGAATCACATCTATTAACATTGAAATCTATCAAGTATTTATATCTGTAACAAGATCTAACTCAAAACTTGGTCGGCTTGCCAGAAATGAAACGTGTACACAAAAAGGTATATTCTGTCAGCTTGAATTCTTTTCATAGGAAGTTATGTGGACCAATGCAATCCTTCAATAACCTTCATATAGGTGTGGATCTATTATAGAACCACTTAGAATGATGAACCAAACAATATGTCTTTATTGCATATCCATTCAACTTGCATGTCAGCTTCATCCTTAAGTATACACTTAACCAAATCTATTGTCATACCACAACTTTTAATGCATACCATACGGGACTCTAAGATTCATATCAAACCCTCATTATGCATCACCCAACATACCTTCAGAATCGTGAGTCATGATATTCGTATGCGGCAAAGTGCGGATCTCTGAACTACTATCTCTGTCACTGTGAACTATTGTCAACCTGAATGTCGATACTTAGGAGCTTGTAAACAATCATTCGATAAACCTCAGACTCCACAAATCTGGAATTGGATACTCCTATTATGTGTTTACAACACCTCCAAAGCACAAATTGAAACAACCAATAGCAGAGAAATGTGGAATATGATACTTAGGTATACTACACTATTCATGACTAAACTCTGTTATCCCAGACTTAAGCAATTCAAAGTGTAGCTTCTAGAGATTGCTAGGACATGAGACTTGGAATATAGCATCATCAAACAACTATGTGTAACACACCAAAACCACATACCAGAATCTGCATCTACGGAGGAATATCAACCAACTCTTTGTCACTAACTCAATAAGCTGCCAAGACTTAGTCAATTTGACTAAGTCATTCTTTTCGGACCAAAAATGTAGTACACAAGTTGTCTCAAGACCTATTCCCAATCATATCTAACTATTTCCATCAATGACAACACCATATCGTACTCATATCAGCGGTGTCTCTCGACCATGTTGCAAACAATCTCCCCCTTTGGCATTGATGGCAACACTTAGTGAAAAATGTTCATACTGCTCCCCCTTACTATGTACATCCATTTTTTCTTCTCCCTCTAGTTTTTCTTCTCCCCCTTTGACATCAATGGCAAAGGTGTATGTACAAGTGACAAAATTGTGTCAAAATTTCAAAATTGTTATACTTGGCCACATATATACAAGTGTACTCACATATCTTACTTACTACAAGTGGAAAGGATGTCTATGTATATGATTTTCAGTTGAGAAATCTCTCCATCCCACGGGGCTTAACACTGCTCAAAATCTAAATGTTTCCACTCAGTTGGAACACCTGTTCCTCTACTTTATGTATAGTGGTAGGGACTTTAGTTATTGCCTTTATCTTTATTGCCTCGGCTACTAGACCAGTCATAGAATTAATCTTAGAACCTATTATTTCTCTGAGTTGGCACATTCTACTTTTAATGGCCTCTTTCTGATTCAGCAGACTGCTTATATTTGCATGAATACCTTCAATTTCTACTTTCTTGTTGTTGATGGAATCAGATGTTGGATCATATGTTTTTGACAATTTTAGCAGTTGAAGTTTCATGGCATCTATTTTCTCCTTTATTTCTTTTGTAGTTTTTGGCCATGTTAGACAAAATCTGTATATGTTACCAACTTCCTTGATGGCAATATCTACATTCATAATGCTATTATCCAACAAAATTCTATCTTGATCTAACTTATTCTTTAGTTCAACCAACCTTTTATTATTAATCTTTGTTCTCACCTTATTATCCGCGGTCTTTTCAAAAGAATCAAAATGTGAACTTACAGAGTTAATTACCCTTTTGAATTGTTCAGTGGGGGCTATAGATGTGTCCTTCTGCAGTCCAGGCATTAATTTTTCTAAAACACCAGATGCCTTATCAATGAGCTCACTATCCTAAATATGGGACTTCAAAATTTCTTCTTGAGCCTTAGCTTGGACAATTGTCCCTAATTTTAATTTCTGCAGAGCTGTCATGGAGTCTAAGTTGATTGGCCCTTGCAACAACTCAGGTGTATCCAAAATCTGAGCTTCTTGCTGCCTCTCCAAAAATTCCCTAACTGAATGCACAAGATCTTGTGTGGCCGCAATAGCATCTCTTACCATGTCATGAGACACTTCTTGTTCTTTAGTCTTCTCCGGAGGTGCTTGGTCCATAGCTTCTTGCTCATTAGTTTTATGTTCCAGAGAAGGGCTAGCCTTAGCTTGTTCATCATCTAGATTTCCTTGAACAACAATTTCATTCTGCTCCAGAGGGGCTTCAACATTCTTAGAAGCTTTGTCCTCTTCTTGCTCCTTCATTTCTGCATCTCTTCTTGGGCTTTCTGGAGAAATTGACTCTGTTTGATTCAAACCTTGTTTAGAGCTAACTTCTGGAAGAGAAGTATCATCACCAACTTTTGATCATTCCTTATCATGAATTATTGGGATGTTGAGCTCCCTTAAGACATCAAGAGTAATTTTTTTTGTTTCCTCTACTAATTTCTCTATGTCTCCAAACATCAAAATGTTGGTCCTTGTCTTTATCTCAAACTTTTTCCCAAGTATCTTGGTGACCTTGGTTTTCTCTTCAACAGTTATATCTGGACACACCTATATCAATGCACATTCTCTTAATTCTAAATCTTTGGCTATTGCTGCTTCCTTTCTAGTAGACATAATGCTACCCAAGCTATCTAGTAGATCTATAATTACCTCAAGGAGAGCCTTGTTGAACATCTCCAAAAATCTAACCACTGTAGTTTCAATGATGCCTTTGTCTACATCATTGTACCCATCATATAGTTCTGCTATTGGCTTAAGATTACCATGAGTTGCCATAGCATTTAGAGTATCTTCTGAAGTTATTGTGGCCTCTATTTCTTTGGGCTTTGTTTTCCTTCATTTTTTCTTGCTTATGCCCTTATCGGAGGGCTTGTCCTATTTCCTCTCGGAGACTTCTCTAGCCTTAGCCTTCATTTTCTCTACTTCTTCATGTGTTTCAATCTCCTCTTCATCACCTCCAACACTCACATACATCCTTTTGCCCTTGGTTTTCCTTCTTTTATGCCCTTCATTAGTGGATTTCTTTGTAGGTACTTCCACACTCACTGAAGGAGTGGGACCGGAGCACTTAGATGTAGTTTTAGTAGAGGTTGAACCTCTTGTTCTCCTCTTTAGTACTATAGGCTTCTCTGATTTCTTCCCAGGCTCGTTTGGAGCCTTTTCTGGTTCATCTTGCTTCTTTTCTCTAGCTGCCCTTGCTTCTTCTGACTTTTCTCTTGCTTTTGTAATTTGTTCTTTGGTAAACCCCTTGCTCTGGCCATACTCCTCTGCCATTTTCCTAGCCTTCTTTATAGTTTCAATCTTTCTCAATTCAACATGTACTTTGACTAAGATTTCCTCATATGTTCCAAATCTTTCCTCAGTGGTGTCCCTGGGCTTGCTCAACATGAGCTTAGTTGAGCCAATCAACACATCCTCAGTTACTTTGTATCTCATAGAAGGGACCCATACAGTCCTTGGCTCTACAGCTACCATCACACTGATCTTTATTCACAATGAAACATCTATCATTTTTGTATTTTTCCACTATTGTTTTAGGTATTCTTTCCCTAGATTGTATGAACTTCTGAAAGTTTTTGAAGTAGCCCCACAGGGCTTCATTTTGTGCATCATAACTACCTAAACTGTTCAAATGATTCCTAATTTGTGTGGTAATAGGTTTGCTATCAAACCATACCAAATTCTTCATTCTGGGCAATTCTTTCTTAAAATAGAAGAATAGGAAAATAATCAATGTACCATATTTAAAGGGATATTTTGACTCTTTGGTCTTCTTCAGGTTTTCCATCAACTATTGTCGGAGCAAATCATAGAGGTCGTAGTCAATATTCTTCTTGACCATCTCATACGCAATGTGGATGGTGGTACCAGAGATAGAGTTCTCCCGGTTGGTAAAATATATTTTATATCTGACTACCATTGATGCAAATCTCACTACATGGTCTTCAATGGAGTTCACTGTCAATGCCCTTTTGTCAAATTGAGCATCAGTTTCCTCTATTACAGTGTTATTCTTCACAGCCTTCAATATGGGCACATTTCTACTGGAGTTCAATCTTGTTACAACCCTTATTGTTTCCTTTGTGATCATGAAGGGTTCTTCAAGCCACAAAAATTCATCATGAATCATGTTAAGCACATACTGGACCCATGCGTCGTCTGCAAAAATTGGGAAGTCTACATATTGTATGAATTTCTTGTCCGCTAAGACCTTGTATTCTTCCTTTAATTCAAAATCATCACCATTCAGACTCTTCAGATATAGATCCGTAAGATTACAATCACTATGTTCTTCTAGGGCAACATGGATGTATGCCCTAATATCTTCCTCATGATTATGCCATACGACACTTTCGAGAATGCACCATCAGGGTCAGCTTCCGTTTATTTGAAAGGGTGTTTCTTAAATTTTGGTTGGTGCCTTTCTTTGATATCTATTACTTGTGGGGTCAACATGATTCCGCAATCATTCAAATAATTTCACAGAGAAGTTTCAAATGTAAATACCTCTTTTAACAGAATTAGGGTTTCTTTGCTTTAAATCACTGGAAATCACTGAAGTTGCTTAGGGTTTAGCTTTTGATCTTCTTGAATGCTTGAAAACTTGAATGCAAAATGATTATTCCTTCAAGTACGAGCCTTTTATCCTTTATTTTTCAGAACCTAATCACCATAGATGCCAATTTTTGAAAAGTTGTCAAACACTTCACTGTCATGCACAATCGATCAAGATTGCTCCATAATGCACTGCATTAGATCTTTTTCTACTGGTAACTTCTTCAAAAGATTCATCAAATAACTCATTAACTCATATCCTCATGCTAGATCTCAGCACCAACTATCTGGCTAGGGGATCAAGATTTTCAATGAAATCTCCCCCTAAGCTAGAGCTCTCAATTTACTTCCTAGAGGAAGTATCTACACTAGAGGCTTGTGCAGATCCATCCTTGACCTCATTTACATCCTTCTTAATCTAGATTTTGCTCATTTCCTTCTTGGTTTCTATTGGATCAACCTTGTTCTTTCCTTTATCTTCCCTCTGCTCTGTTTTCATCTTTTCTGTAGGATTATTTCTTTTCACATTCTTGCTCCTGTAGAATTTTGCAATGTGTCCAGTTTGTGACAATTGTAGCAAACAACATTCCTCTATCCTTGGTTCCTTCCATTGATTGGATTAATGCTTGATCTGCATTAGTTAGCCATATGCCCAAATCTATTGCATGTAAAGCATTTTCCATTGAAAGATTGAGTATTCCTTACATTGTTGAAACCATTCCTTATCTGACTTCTACATTTATTTTCTCTATGGGCAATTCTATTGCAATTGAAGAATTGACTAGAGAATGATGGAATATTTTGATTCATTCTGCTCCTACACTGAGTTGCCTTATGACCAAACTTATTGCAATTAAAATAATAGCCATTGAAAGATGGGTACCTTTGAGCATTTGGTTGCCTGACCGGATGTCTTCAAAATATGTTTCTCTGATTCTGGACCTAGTTGCCTTTGTCTTTCTTCATCTCAATGTTAACTTGTCCTGATTTAGAACTTTCTCCTCTTTCAAATCCCAAACCTTTCTTATCATCTAGACTTTTCTGACTGGCAATTAACTCATCAAGCTTTGTAGAGCTTATTTTGAACTTTGCTTTGTAGCTATTAGCTATTTCCAGATCATGTTTTAGAATCACAACATCTTTTACCAACTTTTCACATTCCTTAGACTTGCCTTTCACAACTTGATTTAGATGCTCCTCAACCTTTGCTTGCTCTTCAATCAACATTGATAAACTATTTAGGGTTTCATTTGCTGCTTTCAATTGTTCACTTAGCTCTTTGCCCCTTTCCTTGGATTTCTTAACTTGCTCCCTTAGCTTTAGAATGCATTCATCAGCTTCCTTGACATTCTCCTTCAGATCTTGAATATCTGCTTCAGACTTATCAAGATCTTCAAGAGCAACTTTTAGTTCTTCATTGCTGACATATATGCAATCATCAATTGTAACACTACTTGGATGAATTCCTTATGTAGGAGTAGGATATCTTTTGGCTACCATGTGTTCACTTTCCCAGATCTTTCTCAAGCTGTTAGACTTCTTCCAAGGAACCTTTCTCTGATACCAATTGTTGAACACAAGGAATACTGAGAGGGGAGGTGAATCAGTATTCTATAAAACCATTCCTTCACATGCTCTTTAATCCATTTACTAAATTCAATAACATGAAAGCAAAATAAACATAGGAAGAGCAACCACAAAGTCATAACACATAGACACCAAGATTTTTACGTGGAAAACCCAAAAAGGGAAAAACCACGGTGAGTGTTAGCTCACAATATATTATAACCGGTTACAACATATTACACAGAAATGCTCACTGCATGTGGACTCACTGTCCAAGTGGACTCACTACCCATTGAGAAAGAAAGATAGAAAAGAAGAGGGGAAGGCTCATTGCTAATAAAGAACTGTTATAAATGCATCTATTAAATGTTGGAATACAGTTCCATTGATAGCTCAAAATACATATTCAAAGCTCTTCATCATGACTACTCTATTTCTTTGCTCTGTTCACATATATTCTATTCTTCTGTCTTCTACACTCTTACTACACTTTTCAGATCACAAAAATGGTGTTAGATCACATACACATGAAATCAATAATGCATTGCATCAATTAACATTGAAATCCATCAAGTATTTATATCCGCAACAAGATCTAACTCAAAACTTGGTCAGCTTGCCAGAAATGAAACGTGTACACAAAAAGTTATACTTTGTTAGCTTGAATTCTTTTCATAAGAAGTTATGTGGACTAATGCAATCCTTCAAGAACCTTCATATAGGTGTGGACCTATTATAGAACCACTTAGAATGATGAACCAAACAATATGTCTTTATCACATATCCATCCAACTTGCATGTCGGCTTCATCCTTAAGTATACACTTAACCAAATCTGCTGTCATACCACAACTTCTAATGCGGACCATACGAGACTCTAATATTCATATCAAACCCTCATTATGCATCACCCAACATACCTTCAGAATTGTGAGTCATGATATTCTTATGCGGCAAAGTGCGGATCTCTGAACTACTATCTCTGTCACTATGACATACTATCAACTTGAATGTCGATACTTAGGAACTTGTAGACAATCATCCGGTAAACCTCAGAGTCCACAAATTTGGAATTGGATACTCCTATTATGTGTTTACAACACCTCCAAACCACAAATTGAAACAACCAATAGCAGAGAAATACAAACTACGATACTCAGGTATACTGCACTGTTCATGACTAAACTCTGTAATCCTGGACTTAAGAAATTCAAAGTGTAACTTCCAAAGATTGCTAGGACATGAGACTTGGAATATATCATCATCAAACAACTATGTGCAACATACCAGAACCGCATACTAGAATCTGCATCTATGGAGGAATATCAACCAACTCTCTAGACCACTAACTCAATAAGCTGCCAACACTTAGTCAATTTGACTATCATTCTTTCTGGACAAAAAATGGTGTACACAACTTGTATCAAGACATGTTCCCAATCATATATGACTATTTCCATCAATGACAACACCATATCACACTCATATCAGCAGTGTCTCTTGACCATGTTTCCAATAATTACTCTGTTACATCGTATCGTCGAGAGTGCTAAATTAGACTCTTTCAAAAACTAGATGTGCCAATTCATTTTCCTGAATTGTAGTGAGTCTCAACATATAGACTGGGCTTGATTAATAACTAAACACATGCATGAGTAGCTAATGAATTTCCATCAGAAAGTGTCATTTTGCATGTGTTCTCTTTTGGTCTATATTTTAGCTAGCAAAGAGGTTGTCTGGCCTGGTTTGAGAACCCAAGGATCTCTTACTCCAGATACACCTATGTATTGTTATTTCTCATAGTTGCAAAAAGATACTAGGATGAGAGACTTCTGCAAGGTAAATGATGCTTTTCTCATGATCTCTGCAAAGAAAATTGAAGGTTCATTGGAGAGAAGAATCTCTTTTGAAGCAGTGACACTAATAATGGAGTTCAAAAGTTTTTACATCTAGTTTGATTAATTTTCCTATTTAAGAATTAGGGGTTTTGAAAATGCGCCATTATAATTGCTGAGATATCCTTCAGATTTTCTGGTTCTTTTGGAAGTCTGTCGCTAAATGGCAGCTATGAATAATAAGTACCATGCTATGAAGAAGAAAGGGTATTCTTTCCCCGTGTCTTTATCTTTCTTTTCTTGCAAGAGCAATGATAGTGCCCAAAATGTTGAGAAGATTTTGGCTGAGTATAATTTTCTTTCACTACCTGTGAGACTAGCCTTTGATAGTAAAAACTTTGTGAAAAAGAATATGCATGGAGGTAGCCTTTATCTACATAGGCCTCATCTCGAGGACTACTGGGAAGATTGTGTGGATAAAAAGGAAGTGCAACAAAGGAGTTGGATGAGGTTAACAATTGACCAAGTCTAGGATTTTGGTTTTCCATTACAAGTCCCAGAGGGTACAAATGATAATTCTAACATTTTAGATGAAGGCTATCATAATATTGTTTTACAACCCCTGCCTCAGGTACGTTGTTCAGAGAAGGAAGTCACAGATGTTATGATTCATTCCTTTCATGTGTTAAGAAGAACTAAAAGGTGTCTTAACAAGAAATTTAGAGAACATGCTGGCTCTTCAGCACCAAAATAATCTACTACAAGAGCACAAAATCAGTTTTAGGTGTCTCACACTCTAAGAAATACATTGAGTTTGGGTACAACTCTTCATAGAGTTGGCTCACAATCAGGCAGAGATGGAGAACAACCTAAAGATGGCACAAGGTTGAAAACTTCATGTAAACAAGATGACCAGCCTGTGTCCCTGAGAACACCAACAGAAAATAGATTGTTCACAACAATTGCAAGCAGACCATGTGCCTCCTTCCACCCCTGGTATCTGATAATTATTCTTTAATTTTTAATCAAATTGGTGAACACAATGTTTTCAATCTTTGTTTGGTAATCCTATTTCTCTTGGTTTAAGTGATCCTCTGAAACATAGTACTCCTCCTGTGCATTTAGATGGTGTTGTTTTGAATACTAATGTCAATGCTAGTGTTTCTGCTTCCCCCTCCCCCTCATGGTTAAAGAAGGTTGTAGAAAAGAAGAAGAGATTGTTAGATTTAGGGTAGACAACTGAGAGGAGGGGTGAATCAGTTGTCCAAAACTTTCTTCCAATTAAACACTTAAATCCACTTTGTAATTCAACAACATAATGATAAATCAATCATGAAAACATAATTCATTAAATCAAGAGCAGAAACACATTAACACGTAGGACACCAAGATTTTGACATGGAAAACCCGGTTAAGGGAAAAACCACGAGGTGATTAACCCAAGATTGTATTCTCTATTAGAAGAATAGAAAGAACAAAATGGCACATGTCAATTAGGGCTCACTGCCCAAGCACACTACTCATAAGAGGCCCACTGCCTACAAGAGACACACTGTCTATAAAATAATAAGTATTACATACATGAACTGGAGAATAGCATCTTCACCATGCTTGAATTAGTTCCATTTAAGTCCAATACTTCTGCTCTGCCTTTCGCTTTCCTCCTCACTACCACACTCACATCTCCACAAGACACACTATGAAATGACTTTACAACTTCATATATATACAAGACATTGACTTAGGAATGATCATCTAAGTTGGCAAACATCTACAAGAACATCCGCAAGATATGTAACTCATCCGGTCGGCCAGTCACAGGAAGAACACCATCATCCGGAAGTTATTCTTCAATTGTGGGCTCCAACTCTAATGCGGACTACCAACATGAACTGGACACAATCCAAAGACCTCCACAAGATTTCCTGAATCATCAAGAACATCCATACTTCATCTGCTTACTGGAATTCTTCTCTCCTTCATCCAGAACCTTAAGAACATAGTTTGTCATCACTGTCACAAAGGAATAGATGCTTGCAGACCTTCAAACCACAAACCAATCGAGTTGATACTTCATAAAGACTTCCTCAACACTCCCTCAAATCCACAGAAAAGGATAATGCATTTCTAGATCTCACCGGACCTATCTATATCACTCTGTCACCTCTGAACACTTCCCGGAACCAGTTTTACTTGAGCGGCCACAACTTCTTCAGATCTTCATGTGGACCTCTAAAATCTTTACTAGATCACCTTAAGACACATATCTACAAACCCTTTAAATTGCATCCTCTGATCCTCATCTTATCTTGGACTTTTACCTTACTGTCTTCACTATTCTTCACTGATCCTGATATGACCAATTTTCTCAATATCCTGAGCAAACAGTTCATCCAATCCTTATCATTAATGCAACAAGAGTATGTTGACATCAATGACAACACCAATTAGGTCCATACTTGCAACAATCTCCCCCTTTGTCATTGATGGCAACATATGATGTAAAAAATTATTTTAATCATCAAGACAAGAACTTCTCCTTACTGTCACAACTTATCTTCCTTTCCTGCTCCCCCTTTGATTAGCAACCACTTGTTTTTCACATGTCTTCTCTCCCCCTTTGACATCAATGGAAAAGGGCACATACTTGTAATTCCATCACTTCATAATCATACCAGCTGCTCCCCCTG
The DNA here is from genome assembly GCA_027924645.1 of Cunninghamia lanceolata. Lineage (NCBI taxonomy): Eukaryota > Viridiplantae > Streptophyta > Pinopsida > Cupressales > Cupressaceae > Cunninghamia > Cunninghamia lanceolata. The sequence continues at coordinate 36,658,041 of BSBN01000391.1, read as the reverse complement.
AGTAGCAGCTCCCCATCATCAATCCAGACCACAAGATATGACTGTGATATCCACCAAATTGATGCACCTTAGTTCATCACTGGAGGGGTAATAACCCCTAACTTCTCCCTAAGAAACTCAAAAGAGTCCTTAGGTAGAGGTTTGGTGAAGATATCTGCAATCTGATCCTTTGAAGGCACAAACTCCAATTTGACTTCATTCTTGTTCACTTGCTCTCTCAAAAAGTGAAACTTGATGGATATATGTTTAGTCTTTGAATGCAACACTAGATTCTTAGATATATTTATTGCACTTGAATTATCACAGAAGATTGTGATAGGCTCTTCATAATCCACTCTTATGTCTCTTAGCATTGGCTTCATCCACAAAACTTGAGTACAACTACCTACTGCTACAATATATTCTGCTTCTGTAGTGGACAGAGATATTGCCTCTTGTTTCTTGCTTAGCCAAGAAACCAATCTCTTCTCCAAAAAGAATGCTCCACCACTGGTACTCTTCGGGTCATCCACATCTCCTATCCAATCTGTATCTGTCTATGCATGAAGAGAGAAATCATGATCTCTGGGATACCACAATCCATACTCAACTATTCCTTTTAGATATCTAAAAATCCTCTTGATTGCCATGACATGAGATTCTCTAGGATCAACTTGAAATCTAGCAACAAGACCCACAACATTACTAATGTCAGGTCTAGTTTGAGTGAGATACAACAATCCTCCAATCATTAACCTGTACTTTTTCTGATCAGTCTTAGGAGAGTCATCATCTTTTCTCAATTTACATCCAGTTTCCATGGGAGTACACATTGGTTTTGACTCTTCCATCCCAAATTTCTTCAACAATTCTTTCACATATTTGGTCTGAGAAATAAAGATACCTTTCTTTGTTTGGGTGATTTGAAAACCCAAGAAGAAATTTATTTCCCCAAGCATGGACATCTCAAATTCACTTTTCATTTGATTTGCAAAGGTTTTGCACATACTATCTCTTCCTCCAAAAATGATATCATCAACAAATACTTCAACAATCAAGATATTTTCATGATCAATTTTGAAGTACAAATTACTATCAACAGTACCTTTGTTAAAACCAATCTTCAAAAGATGCTTATCCAATCTTTCATACCAGGCTCTTGGGGCTTGCTTGAGTCCATACAGTGCTTTCTTCAACTTGCAGACCATATCACCATGACCAGGTAATTGAAATCCATCTGGTTGCTCAATGTATACTTCTTCTTCCAAGTCACCATTCAGAAAGGCAGACTTGACATCCATATGATATACTTTGAAGTCCTTGAAGGCAGCAAAGGCAAGAAATAATCTGACTGCTTCAATTCTTGACACCGGAGCAAAAGTTTCTTCAAAATCAACTTCTTCTATTTGAGAGTAACCCTTGCAGACCAATCTAGCTTTATTTCTGATTACTTCACCAACTTCATTCAGCTTGTTCCGGAAGACCCATTTTGTTCCAATCACATTCTTGTTTCTAGGTCTGGGAACAAGATCCCAAGTGTGATTTTTCTCAATTTGCATCAGCTCTTCCTCCATTGCTTTAGTCTAGTTTTCATCATTGCAAGCTTCATTTACTGTCTTAGGTTCAATCTTTGAAATCAGACAGTACTCATCTGAATCTTGAGCAATTCTCCTTCTTGTTTGTACACCTTTGCTTTTATCACCTATGATCTAATCTTCAGAGTGGTTCAGTCTTACATACCTGGGAACTTTGGGAGTTTCTTACACTTCTGATTCTTGATCAGGCTCATTAAAACTCATCTCTTCTTCCTGATTTACCAGATCAGTTTGAATCTAAATTTCAGAAGGGGCTTGGGCTCTTTGAATCAGAACACCATTCTGATCATCTTCATTATATTCGTAAAACCTTGAGGGCTTTTCAATTCCTTCATCAACCTTCACATTTGTACTTTCTATAATCTTTCTCAATCTCTTGTTATAACACCGGTATGCTTTGCTTTGAGTAGAGTAACCCAAGAATATTCCTTCATCACTTCTAGCATCAAACTTACCTAGATCTTCATCTCTTTTGATGTAACATTTGCTACCAAAGACTCTGAAATACCTCATAGTGGGAGTGATGCCAAACCAGAGTTCATAAGGAGTCTTACCAGTATTGCTTCTAATTTGTACTCGATTGAGAGTATAGACTGCAATGCTGACAGCTTCTCTCCAATAGATCTGAGGAACATTTGCTTCCATCATCATTGTCCTAGATGCTTCCTAGATGGTCCGGTTCTTTCTCTCCACTACTCCATTCTGCTGTGGAGTCCTAGGAGCAGACAACTGTCTCTTTATTCCATGTTTCTCGGAGAATTCTATGAACTCACCGGATGTGAATTCTCCACCTCTATCAGACCTCAGACACTTTAATTTTAATCCGGTTTCATTCTCTACCATAGCCTTGAATATTTTGAATTTCTCAAGAGCTTCTGATTTCTCTTTCAGAAAAGTTACCCACATCATCCGGGAGTAGTCATCAATTAGTAACATGAAGTACCTATCACCTTGCACACTCCTGATTCTTGCCAGACCACATAGATCAGTATGAACTAAGTCCAATAATCCGGTAGAAGATTGTTCCTTGCTTTTGAATGAGACTCTGCTTTGTTTCCCCAATTGACATTCTTTGCACAAACTATTTGTAGGTTTCACCAGTTTTGGAAGATCTCTTACAGTCTGAGTGTTACTTATCTTGATGATATTATCAAAATTCACATGACACATCCTCCTATGCCATAGCCAACTCTGATCAATTTGCACAAATAGACAACTTTTACCAGTACCAGCTAAATAGAAGATATTACCTTTTGTTTGAGTACCAGATGCAACCTCTATTCTGAAACTTTCAAAGATCTTGCATTTTCCTTTCTTGAATTGGAGATCATAGCCTTTGTCCACCAACTGTCTAACACTGAGAAGATTGTGCTTCAATCCTTCAACATATAGTACATTACCAGTTTGTTCTTTCCATCAAAAGAAATAGTTCCTCTACCTCTGATTCTACCAGCAGAATTATCACCAAGAGGCCCACCGCCTACAAGAGACACACTGTCTACAAAATAATAAGTATTACATACATGAACTGGAGAATAGCATCTTCACCATGCTTGAATCAGTTCCATTTAAGTCCAATACTTCTGCTCTGCCTTTCGCTCTCCTCCTCACTACCACACTCACATCTCCACAAGACACACTATGAAATGACTTTACAACTCCATATATATACAAGACATCGACTTAGGAATAATCATCTAAGTTGGCAAACATATACAAGAACATCTGCAAGATATGTAACTCATCTGGTCGGCCAATCTCAGGAAGAACACCATCATCCAGAAGTTATTCTTCAATTGCCAGCTCCAACTCCAATGCGGACCACCAACACAAACTGGACATGATCCAAAGACCTCCACAAGATTTCCTGAATCATCAAGAACATCCACACTTCATCTGCTTACTGAAATTCTTCTCTCCTTCATCCAGAACCTTAAGAACACAATTTGTCATCACTGTCACAAAGGAATAGATGCTTGCGGACCTTCAAACCATGAACCAATCGAGTTGGTACTTCACAAAGACTTCCTCAACACTCCCTCAAATCCGCAGAAAAGGATAATGCATTTCTGGATCTCACTGGACCTATCTGTGTCACTCTGCCACCTCTGAACACCTGCCGGAACCGGTTTTACTTGAGCGACCACAACTTCTTCAGATCTTCATGCAAACCTCTGAAATCTTTATTGGATCACCTTAAGACACATATCTACAAACCCTTTGAACTGCATCCTCTAATCCTCATCTTATCTTGGACTTTTACCTTATTGTCTTCATTGTTCCTAATATGACCAATTTTCTCAATATCCTCAGCAAACAGTTCATCCAATCCTTATCATTAATACAACAGGAGTATGTTGACATCAATGACAACACCAGTTAGGTCCATACTTGCAATAGAGATATGCTCCCATGATAGACACAAATATAGACACTGTAGCTAAGTTGTTACAGGATACACTTAAGCCCAAGAGGGCTAAGAGGCTGTCTAGAATGGTGGCAGATCCTTCAACTAGACATCATATTTTGGAAATTGCAGATCCTATTGATGATAAAAATGAAGATGAACTCATTGAAGATGACTTTAATATGAGTCGATTCAATATGGGACCTTCCATTATTGAAGGGGAAATCTATCATGCTAAGTTCTCTGTGGGCACATTATCAAAAAGAATAAAAAATGAGCAACAAGAGAAGGCCAAATTAGAAACTCGGGTGAGATCTTTGATTTCATTCATCCAATCCATTTTAAGGATTAATGTTCAACCTTAGATGAAATCGAGCATAACTATGGATGTCCAGACCCCAACTTGTTGAAACAAATCAAACGGTGCCAAGCCATAGGTAATGTTGTTGATCAATGGGTGGAGAAAACTATTGTTGATGGTTTATTTTATATTGAGGAAGTTGCAAAGTTGTACACCTCAATCTCTGGCAAAAGAGAAACATTGGCTATAGAATTGCAAAAAGGTTTGGAAAGATAATAGCATCCTTTTGATGGTTTTTAAAGAAGTTCAAGAAATGGCTAAGATTGACACTAGCATCCTTGTAGCTTAAAAGATCTTAAGTGACCCTAGGGAGAATGAATCTACAACATGGTTAGATACACTCAAATGGAGGATGACTACGCTAGGAGCAGTAGAAGAAGAATTGAGGAGTACATTGACCTAATATTTCTCTGGTTAGAAAGACCTCAACAATAATTTCACAATTCTAGACATAGAAGCCTTCAGTGAAGATGAAGATAAATTACTCGAGATCAAGGAAATAAAGAAAAATTTCAAGAAAATGGTTACTGAGGAACTTGTGGTTATTGATATAGTCACTGGTGAATCAATAGGAAAAATTGTTAGAGTAGTAATGTATCTCCGAACCTTCAAAGGTGAAATCAAAAAAATCCATAAGATGGTGGCAAATGTTGATCGTATGATAAGTAAACAAAAGCTTTAGGCTAACATCACTGGCAGCCCAAGTGGCAAAGTGTTAACACTAATCATTGGTAGGTATAGAGCATACAAGGCAAAGTTACAGCCGCTAGCAACTCAAATGACACATGTCAATTCAGCTTCGAGAGATGGATAAAACAAGGAACAAGAGGTGACGCAAAAGGAGGTTGCAGAAGAGGAGGATGTGACAATTGCTAATTGGTGACTTTTCATATGCTTTGATATTTAATTCTTACAAAAAAACTATTGGCTCTGGAGAACTTTCTTTTAAGTTAATTCTTATTTTGGGTAAGTGCAAAAAGATGGGGGGCCAAAAAGGGGTCTTAAGTGGCCACTTTTTTCTGAAATCAGGAAATGCTGGCCTTGGATGAGAAATTGAGCATAGTTACACTCAAAATTTGGAGATGCAACCAAAACAATGTTCGTAGTACTCCGAGTCTACTTTCTAAACTACTAATTTTTTTTTTATGGTATAGATTAAGGGGTTCAAAAGAGGGAGCCACAGAAATTGGTGTTGTTTTTGTCAAAAAAACATAACATAGTATGTTTTGTGGCTCCCCCAAAAGGTCAACTTTTTTTTGGTATTTTTAAAATCGCTTTGGTGAGAAATTAGCTAACAGCATGTAGTTTATGCCTGATTTTTCTGATAATTTTTTGATGGATTTTTTACTAATTTTCAAAGTGGGCACATCCTAAAAATAGAATTTTGGCCGTGTTACCCCTATAAATTTTGAAAACTATTTGAAAATCATTTTTTTCTTTTTTTAATATGTGTAGAATGGAGTCTAGTTTCTAAATATGTATTTTTTTTGAAATTTCAATGAATAGTTAATTTACAATGAAAAAAAGACCAAACAATGGTTTTTTCCCAAAACAAAAGAAATTAAAGATGAAAGGCTTAACATTGTCAAAATGTGAAAAAAATCACATTGTCAAATAGCTAAGAGAAAGCCTAACATTACCCAGGTGTTCGATTTGTTCGACCTTGAAACACGTGCAAATTTGAGGGTTAGCACGAACGAAATTATGTGAAATCCTGTAGAATATGGAAAAACACGTCTCTGGAGATTGGGAAGACACTCCAAGCCTTTGGGTTGGAAATCCAAAGCAAATCCCAAGCCCAAGGCTTGGGATTCCCAAAGCAAAACATAACACACTCGTGTTATGTTCAACTTTGCATTTTTCCTTTTCCACAGAAGTTTGTGGACTATTTGTCATGTTTGCAATAATGCGAGCGCGTTATAACACGTTTGCGTTATGTCCCCCTTGAATTTTTTTATGTTCAAGGTTATTAATCATGTATGTATGTATGTATGTATGCCTATATGTATGTATGTATGTATAGTGTCGAGGGTAGAGGAGGGTAGAGATGGGGGTCAGCCAGATAGGGGAGGAGAGGGGTGGATAAGGATTGAGTGATTAAGGTTTAAGGTTGAGGGTTGAGGGTTTAGGGATAGGATTTAGAGTTTAGGGATAAGGGATTAGAGTTTAGGACCTTGGGGGATTAGGGTTTAGGGTTGAGGCTTTAGGGATAGCATTTAGGGTTGAGGGTCGAGGGATTAGGGTTAAGGTATAGTGTTGAGGGTAGAGGGATTAGGGATAGGGTTTAGGGTTGAAAGTTTAGGGTTGAGGGATTAGGGTTTAAGGTATAGTTTTGAGGGTTGAGGGGTTAGGGGTAGGGTTTAGGATTTAAGGTTGAAGTGTTGAGGGTTGAGGGTTTAGGGATAAGGGATTAGGGTTTAGGGTTTAGGGATTAGGATTTAGGGTTAAGGGATTAGGGTTTAGGGTTTAGGGATGTACAATTAAGGGGTACCATAAATAAACTGGAATTTAGGAAGGGTTGAGAAAATTTTGTGAATCATCATGGGTTGGAGATTAGAGATTTTATTGTTTTCAAGTACATATCCAAGTCATAATTGAAGGTTAAGATATTTCAAAGAATAGGGTGTGTGAAAAACATCAATGCTCTTCGGCTTATGAATACCAACATTGATACAGATAAAAGATGCCCTTCTTCTAACAGAGTATGCAGTTCAAATCAATCGATGGGAAGCAAGTTGTCGAATGAGTTGGTTTAATGGGCATGCCTCCTTCTTCAAGGCCCAAGTGGGCAGGACTGGGATGTACAATTAAGGGGTACCATAAATAAACTAGAATTTAGGTAGGGTTGGGAAAATTTTGTGAATCATCATGGGTTGGAGATTGGAGATTTCGCTGTGTTCAAGTACATATCCAAGTCATATTTTAAGGTTAAAATATTTCAAAGAACAAGGTGTGTGAAAAATATCAATGCTCTTCAGCTTATGAATACTAACATTGATACAGATAAAAAATGCCCTTCTTCTAATAGAGGATGCAATTCAAGTCAACCAATGGGCAGCAAGTTGTTGATCTTGAATTGGTTTCTGATGAAGAAAATAATGATGTTGTTGAAGCAATGGAAGAAAATCAAAATTGTAAGTCTAATTTAATTTATTTCAACTTTCAAACTAGGCATTTGAATTGTAGCTTTACCTAGAGGATTGGTATAACAAAAACTTAATTATGTTACAAGCCTTTCTTTGAAGAACCCTGGACATTATGGACCCTATCATCTAGAAAAGCACATGATAGTGAACTCTGCCCCACCTTTCAAATCAGATATTTACCTTTTTATTCAATGAAAATGAAGTCACGGAATGTAAACCGACCATGCATACTAGTAAGATCAAATTCTCTGCCTTCGATTTTACTTTATTAAGAGAAGAGCGTCAAAAAGAATGGGTTTAATTGTAAGCTAACATAAGGCAATGCAGTTTTGTTATTACATTTTTCTGAGGGGTCTCTAATAGTCTAATATAATGTAATCTTCTATAATATGAACATCTACATTTGTGTGAATGTTAACCTTTAATATAGTAGAGTATTAAATCAATGCAATCAACTATTTATTGGGTTAAAATAACTTAGTTTTTGTAATGGTTTGGGAATGCAGGAGATGCCAAAAATAGGTGAATGTCCTCTACAATTACGAAGAGAAAAAAGTTTAGTAGTTCTTGTGGATAGAGCCAGTAAACAATGGGAGATTATTTGCATATTTCATAGCAATATACCTCCCCTAAGTGCGGGGTGAACAGCAAGAAACATAGATGTACCCCAATGCAAAGCTTTTCTCATAATGATCATCCTTTTGATTTCAATTGTTAATTACTCACTGTGGATGTACCATACGCAAATCTTTTCTCATAGTGTGTACACCTATTGGCATAATGAACCCCAGATAGGCCAGAAAAACATGCCATATAACATTACTAACATTAAAAAAATTCATAGCCATTTTTCTGACATATTCTTGCAACTCAGATATCTTTAAGAGAAGAGTGTCAAAAATGATGGGTTTAACAACCTAACATAACGCAAAGCAGTTTTGTTGGGTTTAAGGATAGGGTTTAAGGTTTAGGGTTGAGGGATTAGGGTTTAGGGTTGAGGGATTAGGGTATAAGGTATAGTGTTGAGGGTTGAGGGTTTAGGGATAGGGTTTAGGGTTGAGGGATTAGGGTTTAGGGTTGACGGATTAGGGTTTAATGTTAAGAGTTGAGGGTTGAGGGTTTAGGGATAGGGTTGATGGTTAAGGGATTAGGGTTAAAGTAGAGTGTTGAGGGTAGAGGGATTAGGGATAGGGTTTAGGGTTGAAGGTTTAACGATTAAGGGTTGAGGCTTTAGGGCTGAGGGTTAGTGGATTGGGGTTTAAAATATAGTGTTGAGCGTCGAGGGTTTATGGATAGGTTTTAGGGTTTAATTTTTAAGGGTTAAAGGTTGAGGGATAGGGTTTAGGGTTTAGGGATAAGGGATTAGGGTTTAAGGTGTAGTGTTGAGGGTTGAGGGTTTAGGAATAGGGATAGTGTTTAGGGTTTAGGGATGAGGGATTAGGGTTGAGCATTGAGGGATAAGGGTTGAGGGTTGAGGGATTAGGGTTTAAGGTATAGTGTCGAGGGTTGAGGGTTTATTTATAGTGTTTAGGGTTGAGGGTTGAGGGATTAGGTTTTAGGGTTGATGGATTAGGGTTTAAGGTATAATGTTGATGGTTGAGGGTTTAGGGTTGACGGATTAGGGTTTAGGGTTGACAGATTAGCATTTAATGTCGAGGTTAGGGTTAGAGTGTCGAGGATAGAGGGATTAGGGATAGGGTTTAGGGTTGAAGGTTTAAGGATTGAGGGTTGAGGCTTTAGGGATGAGGGTTTAAGGCTTAAGATATAGTGTCAAGTGTTGAGGGTGTAGGGATAGGGTTTAAGTTTTAAGGGTTAAGGGTTGAGGGATAGGGATTATGGTTTAAGGTATAGTGTTGAGGGTTGATGGTTAGGGTTTAGGTTTGAGCGATTATGGTTTAGGGTTGATGAATTAGGGTTTAATGTTGAGAGTTGAGGGTTGAGGGTTTAGGGATAGGGTTGATGGTCAAGGGATTAGGGTTAAAGAAGAGTGTCGAGGGTAGAGGGATTAGGGATAGGGTTTAGGGTTGAAGGTTTAAGGATTTAGGGTTGAGGCTTTAGGGATGAGGGTTAAGGGATTAGGGTTTAAGATATAGTGTCGAGTATCGAGCATGTAGGGATAGGTTTTAGGGTTCAAGTTTTAAGGGTTAAGGATCGAGGGATCAGAGTTAAGGGTTGAGGGATTAGGGTTTGATGTTGAGGGTTGAGTACATTGAGGTTTGAGGGTTGAGAGTTTCAGGATAGGGTTGAGGGTCAAGGGATTAGGGTTAAAGTAGAGTTTCGAGGGTATAAGGATTAGGGATAGGGTTGGAGGGTTTAGGGATAAGGGATTAGAGTTTAAGGTATAGTATCGAGTCCGTTGAGGGTTTAGGAATAGGGATAGCATTTAGGGTTTAGGGATGAGGGATTAGAGTTGAGGGATGATGGATTAGGGTTGAGGGTTGAGGGATTAGGGTTTAGGGATAAGGTTTAGGGTTGAGGGTTGAGGGATTAGGGTTTAAGGTATAGTGTTGAGGGTTTAGGGATAGGGTTTAGGGTTAAGGGATTAGAGTGAAGGGTTGAGGGATTAGGATTTGACGTTGAGGGTTGAGGGTTGAGGCTTTAGGGTTTAGGGTTTAGGGATAGGGTTGAGGGTCAAGAGATCAGAGTTAAGGGTTGAGGGATTATGGTTTGATGTTGAGGGTTGAGGTTCGAGGGTCAAGGGTTTAGGGATAGGGTTGAGGGTCGAGGGATTAGGGTTAAAGTAGAGTGTCGAGGGTATAAGGATTAGGGATAGGGTTGGAGGGTTTAGGGATAAGGGATTAGGGTTTAAGGTATAGTATCGAGCCCGTTGAGGGTTTAGGAATAGGGATAGTGTTTAGGGTTTAGGGTTGAGGGATTAGAGTTAAGGATTGAGGGATTAGGATTTGACATTGAGATTTGAAGGTTGAGGCTTTAGGGTTTAGGTTTTAGGGATAGGGTTGAGGGTCGAGGGATCAGAGTTAAGGGTTGAGGGATTAGGGTTTGATGTTGAGGGTTGAGTACATTGAGGTTCGAGGGTTGAGGGTTTTGGGACAGGGTTGAGGGTCGAGGGATTAGGGTTAAAGTAGAGTGTCGAGGGTATAAGAATTAGGGATGGGTTTGGAGGGTTTAGGGATAATGGATTAGGGTTTAACGTATAGTATCGAGCCCGTTGAAGGTTTAGGAATAAGGATAGCATTTAGGGTTTAGGGATGAGGGATTAGAGTTGAGGGATGACAGACTAGGGTTGAGGGTTGAGGGATTAGGGTTTAGGGATAAGGTTTAGGGTTGAGGGTTGAGGGATTAGGGTTTACGGTATAGTGTTGAGGGTTTAGGGTTGAGGGATTAGAGTGAAGGGTTGAGGGTTGAGGGTTGAGGCTTTAGGGTTTAGGGTTTAGGAATAGGGTTGAGGGTCGAGGGATTAGAGTTAAGGGTTGAGGGATTAGGTTTTGACATTGAGGGTTGAGGGTCAAGGGATTAGGGTTAAAGTAGAGTGTCGAGGGTATAAGGATTAGGGATAGGGTTGGAGGGTTTAGGGATAAGGGATTAGGGTTTAAGGTATAGTATTGAACCCGTTGAGGGTTTAGGAATAGGGATAGTGTTTAGGGTTTAGGGATGAGGGATTAGGGTTGAGGGATTAGAGTTAAGGGTTGAGGGATTAGGATTTGATGTTGAGGGTTGAGGGTTGAGGGTTGAGGGTTGAGGCTTTAGGGTTTAGGTTTTAGGGATAGGGTTGAGGGTCGAGGGATCAAAGTTAAGGGTTGAGGGATTAGGGTTTGACATTGAGGGTTGAGTACATTGATGTTCGAGGGTTGAGAGTTTTGGGATAGGGTTAAGGGTTGAGGGATTAGGGTTAAAGTAGAGTGTTGAGGGTATAAGGATTAGGGATAGGGTTGGAGGGTTTAGGATAAGGGATTAGGGCTTAAGGTATAGTATCGAGCCTGTTGAGGGTTTAGGAATAGGGATAGTGTTTAGGGTTTAGGGATGAGGGATTAGGGTTGAGGGATTAGAGTTAAGGGATTAGAGTTAAGGGTTGAGGGGTTAGGATTTGACGTTGAGGGTTGAGGGTTGAGGCTTTAGGGTTTAGGGTTTAGGGATAGGGTTAAGGGTCGAGGGATCAGAGTTAAGGGTTGAGGGATTAGGGTTTGACATTGAGGGTTGAGTACATTGAGGTTCAAGGGTTGAGGGTCGAGGGATTAGGTTTAAAGTAGAGTGTCGAGGGTATAAGGATTAGGGATAGGGTTGGAGGGTTTAGGGATAAGGGATTAGGGTTTAAGGTATAGTATCAAGCCAATTGAGGGTTTAGGAATAGGGATAGTGTTTAGGGTTTAGGGATGAGGGATTAGAGTTGAGGGTTGAGGGATTAGGGTTTAGGGATAAGGTTTAGGGATGAGGTAGACAAAGAGCGACTGAGAGACATAGAGAGGGGAGAGGTAGAGAGGTAGAGAGGTGAGGGGGAGAGATAAGTGAGATATAGAACATGAGCTGATGGAACTAGAGGTGAGATATTGTAAAGGTGAGATACGCACAAATATTTATGGATCAATCTACAGCAGGACAAAATGCGAGCGCGTTATAACGCGCTCAGGTTTTGTCCTACTATAGAAATGGTAAAAAAGTGTTGACCCCCGTGATCTAGGCCCACATGCTCTATTTTCATGCTGATTATGCGCATGCTCCGACAAAAAAGAAGTGCTTTCATGCTGTTGGGAAGTTCACATGCACATTTTACACATTCTACCACCTTTGCATGATCTTTCCACCACCTTTTCTGCTTTGCCAACTTGAGAAGGAGGAAATAACATAGTTTTCACACCAAGTTTGATATATATCTATTCAAGTTTCAATTTTTGTAGTGTTGCAATGTTAATTGTAATTCAATTTTAGGAATTTAACATTATAGATTGGTTAATAGTATTTTTGTTAGTAATTATATTTGAGTGTTATTCAATTTAACATTGATAAGGAAGCAAGTGGTGAAAAACTCAAATTGTTGAGGAGTTTGATGCAAGAAGAAAAAAACACTATATAATTGGGTACTCTCTCCATTCGAATCTTCATTTTTTAGGTATGTCAAGTCTTTACATGCATGTTCTTTACATTTTCCTTAATTCTATTTGAATTACTTTATCATGCTTTATCATACATGTTTAAAACTCTTCACATTCCCAATCAAGAAAGCAGCCTATAATCTCACATGATGCCATGTACATATTTTCTACACTTGGGCTCTTTAATAATTATGTGTAATAAACAGACCTTAACATACCATGATGTCAAACTATACAAGAATAAATCCTTACAACATAATAAAAATACAATCCCACTATTATCTTGTCATATTAACAAGTTAAAATACAAATGAATAGGTGCCAAGATCATACAAGTATGCACATGACATGATGATTTGTATGCACATATCTTGGGCTAGGACATTCCTTATGCACCTATTCATGATGATTTGTACATGCACATGACACAACAATTGTTGTCTATTCCTTCACAAGCCACCCAAATCCTAGTATCCCTAGTACCAACAAAACACCTCAATTCCAAATCCTAGTAGCCCTAGTAACAACAAACAAGTCAAATTGGGTCTGCCTCAACCTTTTCAAGCATGAAGTCCCATGTACTCTTTTCATGGCTGCAATAATTTGCTTTGTATGCTTTGTACCTATTTTGGTTGAGTGACATTTACTCTTTTACATGATGATTGTATGTACATTTACTATGAAGGGTTGAATGACATATATTTTAGTTATTTGTATGGATTCATTTCTTAGGAACTAATATTGGTCTCTTTATCATGCTACAGACAAATTCTCTGTCATGCCGAGGAAACGATCAAGAATTAAATCAACACAGGAAGAGATAGAAGCTAAGAATGCAAAGAAAGCAGTGGCTATGAGGGAACTTCATGAGAAGAGGAAATTGGACACGATAAATGAAGACATGCCAATTGAAGAGTAACCACAACCATCACAAAGAGATATGGTATTGGCGACACAAAGAGAACGAATGCAAAAACTTTGTGCTATGAGAGATTTGAATACCATAGTTGGAGACACGTCCTCTATCGCAAGTCAACATGTAGGGACACCATCTACCACATCTCAAGTTGAGAGTACATCATCACTCACATGTGATGAAGGAGGTACGCCATCGTTCCCACCTCAACCTCAAGGTATGTCATCTATTCCATCTTCGATCGAAGGTATGCCATATAGCCCATCTCATTTAAATATTGATGAAATTCCTAATGTTGAGATGAATTTATCTAACTTAACACCACCTAGAATTTTGCATAGAAAGCCAAAGTATTTGATTGATATTGATGAGAATATTTTGTAGCCAATGGAAGGTAAGATTCTAAAACGCACTTGTAGAAGATATGCTTATAAGATTTGGAGATTGTTCTTTGAAAAGTTAAATGAGACTGCAAGATGTCAACTATTCCTTGAAATTATGCGAAGTATAAAGTATAGGTCCATCATGAAGATTCTTGGGTTGAGAACATTAGAGGTTTCAAGTGAAAAATCTATTGTCAAGAATCTAATGAGTGCGTATGAGAGTGTGGGTAACACCTCACGCACAAAAGATAGTAATGCAACACGGCGTGTGATTACATCGACTATAGTAAGTAGTCAAATGAGGAAAGCTCGTCTCATTAGAAAGACGAGTCAAGAATTAAGAATTAATAGGAAAATTTTATCAAGAGCCATTGGAAAATGCCAAAGAATTGAGGACATTAATACCAATGAATTATGGGTGTTCTCAGGGAGACTACCACGAAAAGATAAACCAATTGTTGAAGCATTAAGATCACTAATTGAAGACTTTTGGAAGAATTACACAAGGGTATCTCTGAATCAAAGGGATGTGGTAAGAAGGAGAATCGGTAGTTAGAACCGTGAGCCACATCCAAAGCATTTTTTGGATGAGACTCAAACATAGTTTTATGGTAAATTTCTAGAGAAGTATCCTCAAATTAAAATTTGTCAAATATATTTTGAAATGTTAAAACCTTTCTATATCAAGATAAATCACACACGCACTACTTGTTGTTGTAGATTACATATTGAATTTTCTAACCATTTTGATGTTTATAGGTCTATATGTTTAGATATGTATACTAACAATGTTTTGCAGGGTTGTGCCATACGTGCCCCACCAACATCTTCAAGAGACTTCATATCAAGAATTTTATGTGAAAGAGAGGAAGGTCAAATATTCTACAAGAAATTATACTTGGATGGAACATGTCATCATTGCGGTGGCTTGCAACATTTGCCAATATGCGAACATATGGAAAGAACACATGCGGTTGGAAACGAACTAGTAGAGTTTGGCAAGTATAAAATAGTGGCATACAATACAAAAGATGGTAAAGAAGCAAAGATGTGTGAATTGGTTATTGAAAAGATTCCAGTGTATCAGTTTATGCCTATATTTCGTGATAGCATAGTGTATGAGTATGCAAGACATGCCCATAGAGCTCGATGGTTGAACTTGCAATTCAAGTTATGCGAGGACACATTTCTGGTTGGTAGCATTGTTTCATTCGTCAACTTTGTAGAGAACTACAGTCTACAGCTACAGTGTGAGGTACAATCACAATATTACAACTCCACACAGGTTTCTATATTTGTGCACATCACATTCATTCATGTGAATGATAGTACAAAGGATGACAGAAAGATCATAAGGGAGTATAATTTCTATATTAGTGATGATCGCACGCATTCTACGGAGTTCGTACAAGGTTGCTTTCAGGTGTTCTACAATGATTTGGCTAGAAGGGGCATATCATTCAGTTAGCATATCATATGGTCAGATAACTGTGCGTCACAATTCAAGAACTTGTGAAATTTCTATTGGCTGAGTAGGAGGCATAATTTTACAGGTATTCAGCATATGTGGAACTTTTGTGAGGCCGGGCATGGAAAGGGGGAGCATGATGGTGCAAGAGCATGTATCAAAAGAGCCATAACACGAGAAGAGTGAAAGTATAAAGACAATGCAAAGTTGACAAATGCAAAATCGATTGTCGAGTGGTGTAATGCTTCCATGGGTCCAGGTAATGAAGGCAAGTCTTCAGTTCGTAGATTTTTTTGGTTGATAGATGATACTAACATTGCACCATATGAGGACTATTCTACACTGACAGGATCAAATGAGATGCACTCTTTTAGAAGCTCAACTGCAGGTTCATGGAGTATCCATACGTGAAAGATGTCATGCTTTTGTTCTTCTTATACAATTCAAGCCTGGGATGAGTGTGAGTCAAAGGAGTGGGTTGACGAATGGCAGTTAATTTATCTTAGCCCACTTGACATGTATCAACCCCCGACGACACTGGAACTAATACAGATGGAATCATCAGTTGACTTTGACCACATATCAGATCTAGTTCAACCAAGTAATATATCTATTTGCATAGTTTTTGAAATTCCTAATGTCATCTTACTTTGTAGTGTTTTTGTAATGTTGACTAATTTCATCTAATTTGCTACACATATCAATGTAGGGCATGTATATGCAGTTATTGCAGATGAAGATAATGAAGAGGGAATAGATTATTACTTATGTCGTTATGTTGAGGCCAAAAAGAAATTGGAGGCCCCAGTTACAGATGGAGAAAACATCGAATACCCTACAGGCTTAGTGGTTATTACTGGAACATGGCTTAGAAGGTACCCACATAAGAGTGTTAATGTTTGGCTGTTTCAGGACTTTGACACACATCAGAAGATTCTTCATTACTCAAACCTTGTCATGGCATTCAATGTTCATTTGATACAGTATCGGGGTAGACCTTTGAACAAAATCTTGTGGAAGGTGCGTGAGTCTGACCATGAAGCAATACTTGACACAATAAAGAGTAGAGCAGAGCCGGATGGTTCATTAGATTAATTTGCAAGTATTCACATTGATTTTGTAAAGTCATGTTACCTTGAATTATAAGTATGCACATTAATTTGTAAGGTTTGTCTTTTTTTATTTCCTGCTGCACTTTTACACATATACACATTTTTATATCATCATGTTATGCTTCATGGGGTTAGACCTAAGTGATGGATGAAGTTGATCCTGAGAATAATGTATAAAATCTAGGTAATGTATAAAATATAGGCATCTCTAGGTGTCTTGGTTTCTAACTAGATAATAGGTGTCTCTAATTGTGATGTAGAGGCAATGAGATAGTTGGAGGATGGCAAACTAGACAAGGTTTCCTTATGCTCTAAAGCCCAAATTTCATGATCATTATACAAAAGAGGGAACAACAGTTAGAGACTCTGAATTCTTCATGGAAAAGGTGATTTCAGATGCTATGGGACCCATTCCAATCATTACCAAAGGCAGACCAAACTCAAGATTAACACTTCCTTCACAAACCCAAGAAATGGCTTGTAGCCCTAAAAAAGGAGAACAATCCTAATAAATTTTGATATAGATCTTCAAAAATAGAACTTGGACAATTAGTAGATACCCATTTGCACTCTCTATCACATATCCAAAACTAGGTATAGGTTGTTTTGGACGATATACCCTAACCTTTAACTCCTCTCAATAACCTAGAGCCCTAATTAGGCCTAAAATACAAAGAGACCCCCCTTAAATTTACACACAGAACTCAACCAATGACTTGAGCACTTAGTATTCATGCCAAAACTATGAATTTTGTTGGTTTTGTCCTCCTACAATCTGTTGTTCCCAAAAATGCCTCTATGGTTCCTTCTCTATGTCTCTAAACATCACCTAACACATGGTTTTGTTAAGTTTCCTCAAAGAAAACTTCTTCTCCTTAGATTTCCAGCCAAAAAATCATCATAGCATACTAGAACAGACCTACTACAACCCATTCCACTGATCAAAAGTGAATCAAATCAGTGCAATGGCCAAAAAATACATGATTCTTACCAAAACCCTAGATAAGGGTTTCTTAAACTGTTTTCAGGAAAATGAGTCTTACTCTACTCTAGAATTGTTTCAAGATGCCAAACTAGATGCAAATGAATTTCAACTCACTCTAGTTTCATGCCACCACCATAGTCCTTCAGTTGCACTAATGGTGTAGGGGCACCTAGGTTGTCATGCCTCCAAGAGGGGTCAAAAAAAGAAATTTTGTTTTGATTGAGTCAATTGTATGTAATAAGGTCTTCTAAGACCATTTCATTTATTTTTAAGTCACTTTGAGTCATTTGGGGTCAGTTTGAGTCTTTGAGTCCTGTTGCAAAAAAGTGTCAATGTTGTCAAGTTGCACAAAGCAACTTTTGCATTTTTGGTGTCCTGCTCCTAATGTGACCAAACTGACAGTTCCAACGCATCCGAATGGGTATGTTTAAGCTAGGCATGGTTCTATTTTTCACCCAAACATGTCAAAACAGTCCGAGCTACATTGTACCGATGATATCCCTGAAGAGTCCAAAGTGCAAAAAGGTAGCAATCTTTGACGAGATGTTACTCGAAAACCATATCACTTAGAAACATTCCGTCTAAGGAAACATGATCATGTAGAGTGCTTCTACAATAACCTCTCAGTTTTTTATATCTCTGAGGCATTTGCCCGTGGTGAAAGGTTTTCTGCTGCCCAAAAAATCGTCAGAAGGAGGCAGTGTAAAGTTGCAAAGGGGTGTAACTTTCATCCTGCTCCTGATGTGACCAAACTGACTATTCCAACGCATCTGGATGGGTACATTTACACTAGGCATGGTCCTGTTTTTCACCCAAACATGTTGAAATAGTCTGAGCTATATTGTACTGACGATATCCCTGAAGAGTCCAAAGTGCAAAAAGGTAGCAATCTTTGACGAGATGTTACTCAAAAACCATGTCACTTAGAAACATTTCATCTAAGGCAACATGATCATGTAGAGTGCCTCTACAATAACCTCTCTTAGTTTTTTATATCTCTGAGGCATTTGCCCATGGTGAAAGGTTTTCTGCTGCCCCAAAAATCATCAAGAGGTAGTGTAAAGTTGCAAAGGGGTGTAACTTTCATCCTGCTCCTGATGCAACGAAAATGACTGTTCTAACGCATTCAAATGGGTACATTTACGCTAGGCATGGTTCTATTTTTTACCCAAACATGTCGAAACAATCCGATCTACATTGTATCGACGATATCCCTGAAGAGTCCAAAGTGCAAAAGGGTAGCAATCTTTGATGAGATGTTACTTGAAAACCATGTCACTTAGAAATATTTTGTCTAAGGCAACATGATCACGTAGAGTGCCTCTACAATAACCTCTCTCAGTTTTTTATATCTCTTAGGTATTTGCCCCTAGTGAAAGGTTTTCTGCTGCCCCAAAAATCATCAAAAGGAGGCAGTGTAAAGTTGCAAAGCGGTGTAACTTTCATCTTGCTCCTGATGTAACCAAACTGACTATTCCAACGCATCCAGATGGGTACATTTATGCTAGGCATGGTCCTATTTTTCACCCAAACATGTTGAAACAGTCCGAGCTACATTGTACCGATGATATCCTTGAAGAGTCCAAAGTGCAAAAAGGCAACAATCTTTGATGAGATGTTACTCAAAAACTATGTCACTTAGAAACATTCTATCTGAGGGAACATGATCATGTAGAGTGCCTCTACAATAACCTCTCTTGGTTTTTTATATCTCTGAGGTGTTTGCCCGTGGTGAAAGGTTTTCTACTGCCCCAAAAATCGTCAGGAGGCAGTGTAAAGTTGAAAAGGGGTGTAACTTTTGTTCTTCTCCTTGTGTGGCCAAACTGACAGTTCCAACGCATCTGGATGGGTACGTTTAGGCTAGGCATAGTCTTTTTTTGTACCCAAACATACTGAAACAGTCCAAGCTACATTGTACTGACATATTAAATTATTGACAAATATTGAATCATATAAACACATAGAAATCATTTTAAAGCATAAACTAACTCCTCCAAGTCAAGGTGCAAATTAAGGTATGTGAAAAAACTAAATATTGAATGGGCACCTAAGCTAGATGAAGACTTTTTACCCACCTCATCCTTCAATCATTATAATTGTTCTCAAAAGACATCATCAAAACATGAAAAAACTCCAAGACTTGTAGTTTTAAGTTGATTTCCTCCAAGGCACCAATGTGAGGTTGTTTTGATGGCAAAGGGCGCCTTTATTCATGATGTTGAATCTCCTTCCTCCTAGGCGCCAAAATGGATAGTTTAGACAAGAAAAGGTGCCTTAGTATACTTAGCTCATTTCTTGGCAATTTGATGGCTTCAATCACTTGTTCAAACCTATAGGACACTTAGGCACTAGATCTTAGGATTTAGAACATCTTCCTTCAAGGCACCAAAATGAGGTTATTTAGACACAAAAGTACGCCTCCATACAAGATGCTTATTCTCCTTCCACTTAGGTGCTCATTCATGATGATCCAAGTGACAATAGGCGCCTAGACTTCCTTTGGTAAGATTTAGTCATTTTGAAGGTTCTAACACTAGGCGCTACAGTTGGAAGTGATTTGAAGTTCATTTTCCTCTAGGGGCCCAAAATGGATGGTGGAGACAAGAAAAGGCGCCTAGGCTTCTTTTGACGATTTTCAAAGTCTTCCTAAGTTATATTATGTTATATTGACCCTTATGCGCAAATGGATGATCTAGGATGACTCTAGGTGCATATCCAAGGTGATATCTTTCTAGGCGCAATCTTCACTAAGTTTAGAATTCACTTTACATCAAGGCACCAAAATGGATAGTTTAGAGAGAGGTAAAAATGCGCCTAGAGGTATGATGCTCAGTTTGATGTGTTTGATCAACTTTGATAATCAAGATGAATTGCCTCCCTTAAGGTGCCCTCCTTTATACTTTGAAACATCCTTTCAATATCAAGGCACAATTTTGAGGTTGTTTGGATGATGAAAGGCGTCTTGAGTTCTAGGCAGAGTTTTGAGGTTGTGCAAGTAGAGAAATGCGCCTAAGGTCTTAAAGCAAATTTGTGCCTAAAACTAAAATCCCTGAGGTATGACTTATGGAAGCCTATAGCCCTAATGTTATGTTGCATACTAAAATTAGGTAAGACTCAATGTAATTTCATAACCTCGCCTTATATGCAAGAGGAATTACATTTAATAACCACAATGGTCATCAGGTGCTCATAAGCATATGATTTTGACTATCTTATTCAAAACAACAAACATACTCTTTGCATCCCAATATGGTATAATAATAAGAAATTAAGAAATATTTTCAATTGACCAACTCATAAAGAATATGGATCAGCATACTCATTTGAATATTTTCAATTGAGCAACTCATAAAGAATATTAATATTTTCTGTTCAACATGATGATTCATTTTTTTTAAATACAACTTTTATCTTTTAGTTTCAAAATGAGGTTTAGGCGATACTTGAATAACAATAGCTAGCTTATTGGATCAACAAACATCCTATGTAATACAATTGGACTTTAAATATTTGAAGTAGCCATCTACAAATATCCATTCAAACGTGGATTTATAATGCAAGTATGGACGCCATCAATAAAAAAGATTTGTATTAACCAAATATCCATATAGAAATTCATCAATATCTGTTAATATAAGTATAACATATATACAAAATAGTCATATAGGCTTACAAGAATGCCATATAGGCTTACAAGAATGCCATATAGGCATACAATGTCAACTATATGCAATACAAAATATATGTCCACAAATGCCATATAGGCATACAACAAAGGAACACAATAAAAAGTCATTTCCCCTCTGGCTGGTGAAAAGAATAGATCACGGGAAGCCTTTGATCTTCTAGGGGATGGAGACGCGTATGTGGGTGGTCTACTATGAACCTGAGGGCTGCTCCTCCTATTTAGTTCTTCCTGCATCTTTAGCTATTACAATAAAAAGTATAGACATTAATATATAGAAATTACATGTTATAAAAAATGAAACATTTACAAAATAATCACTTACTGCTACCATATAATCTATCTCCTCACTTGCCTCAGTAGTAGGAATAGGCCGTGGTGATGTCATGTCCTATAGAAACCATCCAGATAGAAATTAAACTTCAAATCAATAATTTTTTAATTTTTCAAAAATAAACAACTATAACAATGAATGTAAATTGAAATTTACTAATCTGCCTCATACCCCTGTCAATGCCATGGAGCTATGAATCGTAGAGGTCACACCATGCTCCATTGCCCTATGAACATCGGGAGGTGTCTCCGCAGCCTGCATCATCTAGAAATAAAACAACATTATTCAATTATGAAAACTATAATAGTGATACAAATCATGGCTCCTAACATACACACACGTTCATCTAAACATGGAAGTACACACAATAAAGCACACAAGTCACATACAAAAATCTAGTAAGTACAATTCATTCATAAAACTATTTATTTTATTACATCTATGAAGCTTTGAAGTCCACCACTGCTGGCAGGTGTTGCCGTGAAATCTCCAATATTAACCTATTCAACATCCAAAATCAGATATTAGAATACCATTCATATAACGATGCTATTCACATGTAATATTTATAATTTTTTACTAGTTACATATCTTGACAATAGATGATCTAGTGTAATATGCAGGTGGAGAACCACTGAAAACTGCATCAATGCTATGACCCTGAAATTTTATTAAAATCATCAAACTAAATCAGTTAATCTTGCATTTCAAAAATGAAATTTAATAAATTAAATTCAATAAACTTGCTAATATTTACCTGAGTATCAAGGCCAAAAGTCTCACTCAGGAGGGTATCTGTCATCACTATCTTCTCAGCTGCAGATGTAGCCTATGCACCTGCGTCCTGACTATCCATGGGGTCATAACCATAGGCTGACCCGCAAGTCTGACAAGCATGGGGTGGGACCCTACTCCTCGCACTATCTCCCAACCCACTCTGTGTTGCAGGACTGGTATGCTCTATGATGCTCTGGGTCAAGGCACTAATGGACTGAAGTGTATTGACCTCAACACTCTCCTTTACAATGGAAGGGATATAAACATGCTCATGGGCTAGTCTGCTGATTACTCATCTCACTGCTCGTTGTGGGTCAACATGTGCCCCTGGTCTATCTTGTGCTGACCCCCCACCTCTACCCTAGAAGTCCTGCATATCAAAATAGTTTGGCACTTTATTGAGGACAAACTCACAGTAGAGTTTCCTCAAAAAGTATTGCGGGACCTCATTATTATTGCATGGAGGATGGTCAAAAACCATCCACCACCTCTGCCCAAAATTGTCCCTTATCGCTTGGTTGTTGCACCAATGGATAGGGAACCTCTTACATGTAATGGGTGGAGATTGGTTTGTTTGTGGGTTTGTGAAAATGGAACACAAGTCTAATTTTGTAATTTGTAATTTTTTCACATCTTGGTATGACAGCTTCTCTGCATAATAGTCTCTAAACTCTCTCCTCTTATCCGTCCAACTAGATATTTGCTTGCTAATTGAATCTACATTTGATAACATAGATTCAAGAGATTTAGCAAGCGTGGACCTATGCAAGGTTGAAGTGGAAGGATCTTTCAACCTTGCAATTATGTCTTCAATTTCTTTTTTATTGTTTTCAATTTGCCCCATTAGATTTTCTTGTGTTCTAGGGGCATGTCGAGGAATGGATGGAGGAGTTTGTTGTTCGGCAGGTATTTCTTCTTTAGGATTTTGTCGATTTTGAGGAGGAGGAGGAGGAGGAAGAGGTGCATTAACATTTCCCAACAATTAACGAAATTTACATCAAAAATCAACTCAAACCTACCTATTTAGAAACAAATTCAAACAAAAAAATAAATAAAACTCACTCCTTTGGCCTGCTCGACGTCGTGGCGGTATTTTGGTGACGAATCGGTAAGATTTTGGGGTTGAATCGACTTTTTCAAAACGCAAGCACACTTCTTAGGGTTTGCAGGCCGCGGGTGTAGAGGAAAACAAAGAAATGAAATGAGTACAAATGCTCTTTTTTTAATTTATAGTTAGTCAGAACGCGCTCACGTTATGTATTAAATTTTTTTGAAAAAAATTTGGCCACTTTTTGGCCCCCCATCTTTTTACACTTACCCTTTTAAACATATTTAAATTGGTTGTCCTCAAGAAGCTGTTATTGTTTTAAAGATAGTTATGGTTGACAAGGTTATATAGTCTAAGAGCTTGTCGATGTTTAGAATCTTGTGGAAAACTTTGTTTTGATAAGAGATCAGTTTTGAAGTGTTACGACTTTCAGTTTCTTTAATATATGAATTGGAGTTGTTATAATGGGAAATCGGTGATCAAACTTTGTGTTATGGTTGTTGAATACTTATTCTTCTTATGTTGAATGTGCTACTAATTTGCTGATTATCAGTTCTATGTTAAAGTAATTGGATAATTCTATTCTTTCTCATTGCTATTAATGTTAATATTTTGATGAATAAATTACAATGGTGATTGTATGATAGTTGATATGATTCTTTAGCAGTGTGGATGAAATTATAGCTATCGAAGTTTTATGCTTCTTAGAATTTAGATTATATTGAGATTTATTGCCTTTAATGCTTTCTAGTTAAAAGCACTACCTTTTCTTCTTTTTGGCGAAAAGTATATGATATTTCCATTATTTGTATATCATTTGAAGGTAGCTATGCCTTGTAAATAACCAGAGAATCATTGCAATCGGTTTAACTATTGGTCCAGTTGTCACTTGTTCGGGCGAGAGAATATAGAGTTAGGTGACAAAATCTATACACCAACAAGTTTATCACAGAGGAATACAGGAGTCTTTGGTGAGGTGTCAATTTATGACTTATCAATTTGACAAGGCATCCTTGGTTTAGAGGATGGTTGGTGTTGTACCATGGTGGACTTTTGATTCTAGGTTAGAGTATTGGTATGATATAGGTGCTCGTAGGAGAAAGATATGTTCATTGGAGCATATGATCTTCTAGGAGGAGATGTTAGATCATGTCATCATGATGTGTTGTTGGATTTTGCAGATGTGTAGTGGAAACTCTGATGATGGTCTAGATAGTTCTCTTAGTATTGAGTACATTGATCTTTTGCTTGGGAGCTTCATAATAGTGCAATGTTGCATTTGGATTTTAGCATGGATTGTTTTATTGTAGGTGCTCATGGATACTTGGAGACTTGGGTGAGATTGGAGTTCTCTTGGATTTAAGAGGCATTTATTGGGATGGTCACTTGTTTTGAGGCTTCAACAAGAAGACCAAGAAGACTTCACCTAGATATGGACGTGAGTCCATTATGGACTTGATGAGGAGATTGTTCATGATTGGAGAAACCTCATTCCCCACTCTTGGTCTACTCAGTAGATAATCATCTAATAGGTATTTCCCACCTTGCTTTTAGATGCATTTTATTTTATGCTTTGTCTTCTTATGGAGATGAACCTTGAGGTATGTTTCTTAGTTTTGGAGAGTTCATTTGAGGAGTGTTTGGCATGGTTATTGTTGAAAATTAGTGTCTTAGAATGCTAATCATTATAAATAAAATGAGAATTATAGAAGCATAGATTTAACACATTGTTATGCAAAAAAGTGTGTACACTTGTTAATTAGGACCTATTTTAACATTCTTTTGAACATTAAATGATTAAATCTCGATCCTGGTGAATAAACCTAACAAAATAAAGTTAGGACCGGTCTAAGCCCACTTAAATGGACACTCTCTAGAGTTTGTGGGGCTAAAGGATGAGGGCGCCTAGTGCCCTGGTCTCGGATGTAAGCCCCAGTCCTATTTTTGTGGTGTCATCTTAGAACACCTCCTTAGCTTTTATATGTCAACCCCATTTGCTTTTATTCATCATTGGTGAGTGGGAATGCATATATAAAGGAGTTTTACAATCCATTTTATACAACTAGATGACAAGAGAAGAATTAGAATTACTTACATATTTGATCTCCTATGCTCAAGTGCTCTTCATGCTTGGAATTGCTACATGCTTGTGGATTTTATGATGCTCATTTGTAGGTTTTGAATGAAGTTCAATCTATCTTTATCTATCTCCTTGTTGGTGCATGATCTTGAGTTATCTACTCCAACTAGGGTTTCACATATTATGGTTGAAGATACAAGTTTCAGAAGACAAGATCCAGGAAGAAGGAAAGGTTTTGCAGGTATAGGTCTGGTGAAGCTTAGAGATTCTACAAAACCCTAATTAGGGTCTAGAGCACCCAATGTCTTGGTACTTATGTGCTCCCAAACTTAGATCTAGGTTTTTATTTGTCTTTTGATCTCTGCTACACTTTCATAATTTTTGTTTCTATTTCTGAAAGTCGTATATTTGTAGATCTTGGTAAATTAGGGTTTCATCTTTTGCCCTAGTTTGGTTGGTTAGTTTTGGTTGAATTTGGTGACACTCCTCTATAAAACAAAGGGACAAAACCCCTGTAGTTTGTCTCTCCTTCATGGGTAGAAGCCAAGCTTGGTTTGTGTCTCAATGTTAAGTGGAAGAGGGCTTGACCTAGTTTAACCTTTTAGGCTAAATCTCTCTTTTCCACTAAACATTTTTGGTGAACTCGACGTGTCTTGCACTTTTGCATCCTTCTTGCTTCAGATCTGAGTTTTTTTCTGCCCTAGATATAATTAGGATTGGATTCTATAATCATTTTTCATTCCTACATAGCTTATTTTTACATTGTTTCAAAATTAGGGTTTACAAAAACCTTGCATTGTTAGAAAACCTAGCTAGTCCTAAACCTAGGGTTTGTAGATTAGTGAGTTGTTTTAGATTGTGGCATGATTAAATTGATTTCATTTTCTATAGCATATCATCTTTGTGTTTAAAGAAAAGACATTATTGCATACTTGCATTGAAAAGTGAAAATCAAGCATTTTAGGCTTAGAAAAATAATATTTATTCCAGTGTTTTCATTGCATAGGTTTTAGATCATCAAAGAAAGATTTAAATTTTTGAATTTTACATCAGATCTAATTGGTATTACAACAAATAATCATTCTATAATTCTTTTTTTTTCATTTGAAAATATGCATTGCTAGGGTTTTGTCAAAAAAGTTGCATTTTTAGGAAAACCTAGTCATTTTGAAATCTAGGGTTTGTGACTTGTATCTTGTTTCATATTTTTCTAATGACATTTTAATTTCAAATCTGATTTTACCTTACTATCATACATCATATATGTCATCTTGTTTTGAAATTTGAAAGGAAGAACAAGTTTTGGATTGATACATTTTTGGAAAAAAAACATTAAATTTAGGGTTTGATTGGAGCATGAGTATGGATGATGTCTAATTTATTTTGAGTAGAGTTGAAATTGATTAAACATTTATTATTGCATCACATTTGTCTACATTTGATCAAAAATGCAAAACATTGGTTCATTTAAATAAAAAGTTAAACTTTTCTTTCATCACATCATTCATCTCTTCTTTGTGTACATCTTGTGTGTCACTAAGGCTTGTAAAAAATCTATGTTTTGTGACACGATGCCCTAATTCAAACACTCTTGTGTGAAGAAGTCTTCAAATTATGCATTCTAATGCTTTGAATAACACTAATAACAACACATCGGAACCCCAATTTCCAAGTCTAATCACACAAGAAGGTCAATCACTTCTTCCTGACATCCCTTCTTAACATATCTCGGAAGCATCAAATTTTCATGATTCCATAAACATAGATGACCTTGTGGCTCATGTTCCTAAAGATCAAGTTCAAAGATTAGACACGGAGTTGGCTAATTTTTAGCAATTTGTAATCTTGGAACATATAGGTGAAGAAGTTGTCCTTGTTGTTGAGACTTCTAATCAAATAGGGACTCAAGTGTCAGCACCCATACCAACACTCCCTATTCCTACATATACTTTTTCTATTCTCACCACAACTACACAACCAAGTAATAGTGCTACCACATGTGTTGGGTTATCTACTGGGGTTCTCATTCGTCATTATAGTTATGTTCCATTCAATTATCAAAAAACCACACCTACTGTCACCCCGCCTACATCAAATCAAACCAAGCCTAATATCACTTTCCAAAATGCCAATTATATAGTGTCGCAACCTATGGTGAGCCCTATCCATTCATACCCATCTCAACCTAGTTCACCTTTTGACCCTGTCATCAATCAACTTTTACAAAATATGAACTCCATCCAACAACAATTAGCAAGCATAAACCAAAGTCCCACCAAACCCTCCATGACATCACATTATATCCGTAACCCTTTATCTTATCCTATCTTAAGAGCTTAAATGCTCAAGAAGTTTGAAACCCCTCTCTTTCAAAAGTATAATGAGAAGGGAGACCCTAACAACCATGTGGTAGCCTTTATAGTTGTGTAGTGATTTCTTCTTTGAAGATGCAATCTTGGCAAAACTCTTTCCTAGGTCGCTCAAAGACACATCCTTGGATTGGTTTTGCTCATTACTTCATAATTCAATCACTTCTTTTCACAACTAATCAATAAATTCCTCAAACATTTTCAAGAGAACATTGAACCTTAAGTCTCTTTGACCGATTTGGTTCATTGTAAACAAGGAATACAAGAGAAAGTAACAGATTTTATGGGGTATTATCAAGCTCTCTTTTCACAAATTCAATATTTTATACTAAATGCTAATGTACAAAGAATCTTCATTGGAAACTTACAACCTCACATTCGTGATAAGATATTATTGATGTGTTATGATTCTTTTACCCATCTTTGCATGGCTCTCCATGATTACCAACTTTTGCTTAGTCAGTATGAGAATAATCCCTCATCGGCTTCAATTGGTCAATCCGAAGCCTCACACAATCATTCATTCAAAAGACACAACAAAAACTTTATCAAGATCAATGCAATTTCAACCAATAACACAAGAAACACATGTGGCAGTTGGATCATCTCCTACTCTCGCCCCATATAAATTGAAACCAAAAACAAGACATTTCACAACATTATCAAAGTCTCTATACTCTATAATGACACAACTTTTGAACAATCTCATCAAGATTGCACCCATCAGACCTCTTGATCCAAGTAAGATGCAAGCATCTTCTTTTGATTTGAAGGCCTTTTGTCAATTTCATTGCAGCACCGGTCATGACACTGAAAGATGTATGTGTCTTAAACATGAAGTTCAAGACCTCATTGATTCCAATGTCATATGTCATCTAGGTTGTTGGTGTAAACAACAATGGGAATAGATGGGTGGCTCTACCTAATCAAAACCTACAAATATTTACAAATCCATTACCTCATCATGAATCTAATGTCATGGATCATCTCAAGAACAAGACTATGAAGGTGATGTTTGTATGGTAGATTCTCGCCCTCATAAAGAGCGAGTAGAACCTGAATCGGCTATATCTTTTACTCCTCATGATGCTACTATTGAAGCTCTTGATGGACCTCTATACATCACTATTTGAATCAATGATAAACCCATAAGAGGTGCTATGATAGATCCTATTTGCATGGTAAATGCAGTAACTGAATATTTTCTCTACATGCATGGTTTACATCATGATAACTACAATGTATCAGAAATTGCGATTAGAGCACACGATGGGTCTATCCTTCCAACTCATGGTTCTTTGACCCTTGCTGTCAAGGTCAAGCCAAGAACATTGGTTGTTACTTTTATTATCATACCCACATCAGACTTATTTCATATGAAGTTGGGTCACCCATGGCTCCGCTCCATGAAGGCCCAGTCCCCTCTATGGTTCATAAGTGCTTAAAATTTCCATTTGAGGGACATGTGCATGATGTACATCACAGTTAGTACTAGCCCGTCACTCAACATGGACACTTTACACCTGATTAATTCTAGCCAAAACTAGTTGGAGTTGCTCGAGCTAGAGAGGATTTATTCTTTTTTTTTTCATATCAAAATTTAAAGCATAGAAAATTGTAGAGTTATCACTTAGCAACATACCTCCTTGTGATGTCCTCGAACCTCCTTGATCTTTTGAGGCTATGATAGTAGTTCCCGTAATTTACAAATGTACAATATATAGGTGTATTCAGGAGCAGGTAGGTGAAAACTCCCTGAATAGTAAATACAACTAATATGCATTATTTAATATTTGTGTTGGATGCCTAAGTAAACTTAAGCATGGGTAAATGGTATTTACTCATTTACTCCAACAATATAGATGTGGCAGATAGGTTACAAGGACCAATGATGATGCAAGATAAAATGATAATGCACAAACACAAGAAAGCACACGTGCTCAAAATGATATGAAAACAAACACAGCGTTGCTCCTGGTCAAGTTGAAAAGCTAAATATTGATGGATTGATGATGTTGGATTGTGTTGTTGATGATAAGAATAACATGAGGATTGGGAATGATATATCCGAATGATGATGATGGATGTTTGATCAAGGCTTGTAACAAGGCTAGGAACAAGACCATGGATGCGATTGGATGATTGTGCATAGATTTCTAGCTTGAGATGTGCATTGATTAGGATTGTCTTGCGATATTTGGATGTTTAGGAGATTTGGATATTTGGGAGGCTTGAATTGATAGGGGGATTGTGTGTTTGTGTAGCCTTTATCTAGATACTAATGACAAAGGAGAACTGAGTCTATCAACAAGGGATGGTGATATGATGGGATGAACAGGTAGTCAATAGTAGATGGAAGGAAAGGACAAATGTAGGCTATATGATATATAGAGGAGGGGTTCGAGTGTGATCTCCAAGGACTACATCGCATAGGAATAAGATGTCCCACTCTAGATGTGTCACCCATGACAAGGCATTGGGATGAGATGGACGTTTGTAGGATATGCTTAGTAATGGAGGTATGCCAATAGGTCTCCAAAGCATGTCTTGGATATTTTGCCCCTGCCCTTATTAGGATTGAAAGAGGGAAGGGAGGATGAGATGACAATAGGATAGATAGGGAGATATAGGGGATGGGATGAATGGGAGATAATAGGATAAGTAGGGAGATAGGGGTTGAAATGAATAGGAGATGACTGGATAGTTATGGATGTATAATGGAAGGGAGTGATAGGCTAGGTGAGACTTACCCCCAAGTGTAGGGAGAAAATGTATGGTGGATTTAGCATGAAGCCCATGAGGGGTTTTCATCATGGTACTTGACCACAATGCTAGAAGAATTGGTTTTCACCATTAGATTATTTTTTATTTTTACTTTTTTTCTTTTTTAAACTTTTTTTGGATTTTTCTAATATTTGGAGGGGATGGGTGGATTTGGGATGGAGGGATTGGACTCGAGTGGCTGTTTCCAAGGGGAGGTGATAATAGCCCATGTTGGATAGTTGTTTCACATGGACCATGTCAAGTAGTATTGTACGCATGAATGTTGGTAGATGAAAAAGGTGATAGTGTGGATGAAGATGGAATGGATGGTATAGATGGAGGATGGATGGGTGGAAGGTGGATGAAGGATGGATGGATTATGCAAAAACATGGATAATAGGGATGGGATGGGAGGATAGATTAGATAATGGATATAGGATGGAAGGATGGGGATATGTGGGAACTTCATGGGATCAAGAGGAATCAAGACCAATGTTTGCACACATCGTGTTGGATTTTGAATATTTTGATTTCAATGGGGTGTGGGGAGTAATGGGGACTTGGGATTCAAGAGTATAGTGGAATTTTTATTATGGGATTGGGATGGAGGATGGTGGGATTGCCAATTTGGGGATTTAGGGACCTAAATGAACTTAGGATTTTGGGAATATTTTGATTGGGTGCAGGATGTGGGAGAGGGATTTTTGGATTTAGGTATGGAGTGGGATTTGGATGCACCACTTGGATTTATTGCTTTTTTCTTGGGGACCCACATAATTTTTGTTTTTTCTTTTGGAGGTGTGGGATTTTGTGGCCCTTTAGATGGTTTTTCTTAGATTTAGTGTATTGATACCCTATGGTATGATAACTCTTAGGTGTTTGTGGTTTTTTTGCTTTATGTGTGGAGGCATCCAAAGTATTGTGTTGGAATTCCATGGGTTTTGTGATAGATTCATTGGTGAATGATGTGTGCACTTGTTGGTCATAATTATGGATTTTGGGGGGTAGGGATTTAGGATATATATGGACATGGGATTTATAGATGGTTCAGGATTAGGATGATGGGATTTAAGGATGAAGGGATTAGTGAATTTGATGATAGGGGTATTAGGGGTTGGGAGGATGGGAGGAAGAGTGGATTTAGGGGAGAGGATATTTAGATTTATGGATGGAATATGATGAAGGAGGGATAGTGGTGTGCTTTTCAGATATGTATGATGATGGAGGAGGGATAGTAACAAATGGTTTGGAGGTGTGAGGGAGGCCACCTATGTTTGGATTGGAAGAAATTGCCTTAGGAGGCGTGAAGGTGGTACCAACATTTTTGGATTGTTTGTCTTGAGATATGTAACTGAGGCCATGTGATTGTGGATGGATTTTGACATGGATGGGCTCCAAGAAACCTTGTTCATGAAGGCATAAGCTTTTATCTTCATAGTTCATGTTTTGGAGCATGCGATGTGCAATGGGATGTTTGTTTTTTGGAGACAAGATGCGAGTCCATTATTAGATGGGGGAGGATGGGTGGTAGATATAAGTTTTTTCTCTCCTATGAGAGATCCACCATAAATGAAGGTAGAGGGATGAAGAGGATATGATGATGGATTTGGGATGGGGTTGATAGGCGATGGCGAAGGATTGATAGGAGATGGTAAAGGGTCGATATGGGATGATGGGGATCAATAGGAGATGGTGTAGGATCAGGAAAGGGATGTGTTGGAATGCTTGGATCTTGATTAGGATGGAGGTTGGATGTTCTGACATGCTTTGGACTAGGCTCTTGACATGGCCAGATTTGTATGGATGGTGCGATGGGGGAGGAGTGTGTAACTTCATTTGGCATTTGAATAGGCTCCTCGGATTGGGTAGATGGAGGAATGGGAGATATTTGGGACGGGACTTTAGATAGGAAGGAGGAAGGGGATGGTGTGATTTTGTTAGGTGTTAGGTGGGTGAGGACATCATCAATGACACACTTGGATTGATTTGGAGAAGTGGGGTGGCATGACTCCATAATATTAGTTTTATGTTGTTTTTCTAGATCCTTAGCCATGAGTCCTTAGAGAAAACTCAAGAAGGATGGTTTGAAATTTAGTAGGCGAATTGGATGGTGGATTAGATGATTGGGTTGGTGGATAATGATATGGTTGATTTGGATAGGCAAGATAAGGCTACGAAGGATGTGGATAAGAGGTGGAGGTGATGGGGACCTCATATGAGAATGGATGTTGGGATATGGATGGTGGATAGAACAAATTTGTATTTTCAAGGGTAGCATAAGATGACCGTGAGATATGCAAATTTTAGGTGCACGAGTGTAGCTTGTGCTATCCAATGCATGGTCATAAGGTGCTTGCATGTTTATAGATGGGTGGGGATAGTTTATGGAAAACTTGCTTGCAATGATTTCATCAAGGTTATCTATTTCATCTTGGTCAAAAAGAGTATCATCATCATCAGAATCAAAGGGATTCATGATTGGGGTTGGATTTGGGATGATGCAATGTTGGATAACTTGATGATTTTGATTCTAGAGGGGGAGTTTGGGTTGATGGATTGATTGATTTTGGATTTGGATTGACCAAGGTCAATGATATATGACACTTGATACTTGGATAGATTTGATTAATCAAGGTCAACGATATTTGACACTTGATCTTGGTTGGATTTGGATTTGGTTGGGGATTGATTTGGATTAGGCCTAGGGCTCTTTGATGGCTAGATTGGGTTGGATTTGATTAGGCCAAGGGACCTTTTGATGTTTGATTTGATGCAAGGGGATGATTGGGCTTGATTTGACAAAGGCATTGCAATAGCATATAAAGGCACTTGTGTAGGACAAAGGTGCGTGTTTACCCTACACATACACTTGATCATGCATAGGGGCACTTGTTTGTGAAAACAAGGATTACAAAGGCTTGTTTATGAAACATGGCCTCAAAATGGATGTTAGGGATTGAATTTGATGGGTTTGGATGGGGATTAATTAGGGATTAGGTCTAGGACCCTTGGATGATGGTTTGATGATGATTTAGAGGAATTATGATTAGGTTTGGATGAAAATAGATGGGGTTACATTGGTGACGTGTCACCTATTCAACAATATCCTTTGCATATCAATATTGAAGGTCACCCTTATACAAAAGAACATCTTATGTTTTATAAGCAAGGCCAAGAATTTATTTTGAATGATATTGATATTGAAGTTTTAATAGTACTTTTTATATAGATGAACACAAGTTGAGTTGAAGTTTTAACATCACTAATTAGATCACACTTCAAACACAACACAACATATATATATAGTTCGAACACGTGTGCAAACATATATATAATTCAAACACATGAGAAAGCATACATAGAAACACATGACAAAACATATACTTCAAACACGTGGGAACACACACACACACACACACATATATATATATGAAACACATGAGAAAACATACATACATTTCAAACAATTGCAAAAACATATAGTTTCAACTTAGAGTTCAAATGGAGGTTGTAAGTTTCAAACAAAGCGAGCTCAAAGAAGTATTTGAACTTGGAACAAGTGTCTGAAAATGTAGAAAACAATCTATAGAAGACAAATTATTTTTATAGGCATCATAGCCATTTCAATATTTTTTTAGTGATTTGTGTGGTTACATATTTAAGCCTTGATTTGTGTGGTTGCATATGATTGGATAATATTTAAATTAAATGCATTTGATTAGGTAATATGTGGAACAAGTGGATGGATTTGAATTAATGGAGGGAATTCAAATTACTTTACTTGTAAGAATGTAGAATTAATAGGTGGATTTGAATGCATTGGAAGAATTGATTAAATGAGGGAATACTTGAGCATGGTGGACCTAGAAGTTGTAGCAGGGTTGATATATGGAACAATTTTTATCATTTTGATGATAATATAGTTTAGGGAGGTGTATAAGTTGTTAGGTGTAATGTATAAGTGTATTAATATAAGGATGTGTAATATTTATAATTAATATGCAATTTTGTCATATATATTTGGAAGATGGACAAATGTCATGTCAAATATTAATACATTAAACTCATCACTACTTTTAGAAAAATGTGTTTTTAAAATATAAGTATATTTAGATGAATGCGCATTTATTTAGACATAAAATTTCTTCACTCCATAGTATTGCAATTGAGTGTTTTTCACGATTAAACTGTGTAGTAGTAGTTTTTTTCTCAACATTTTAAATGGACTACACAACTGAAACACTCAATTATAATGTATTTATTTACCAAACATTGATTAGACTTTTAAAAAAATATTAAGCACTTTTTTTTCCATAATATTAAGAAAAAGTCCTATCATAAATTTTTAAAAAATATAATTAAGATAAGTAGTAGGGCCAAGACGATCTAACTCCTACGAAGTAAAGGAGCCCACACCGCCGAGCCCTCTCCCCTATCCTACTCATTACTGTGTACAATCTATAGGCAACGACAATGAAAAACCCTAGAATCGTAAATCGCATCTACTATTACTAATGCAAAACTAGGTTTTCCAAACCCTAATAAAAAATCCCATCGACTGCTCCTAAACGTCTCTAATATCATTGAAAGATGGAGAATTTTTTTGTTTTTATTTGTACAACAGTATGAGTTCCTCCAATTGTTTCACCAATGGTGAAGATTCTTCAGAATCACTACAGGAAGATGAGAAAAGATTTCAAAGCAGACTGTCATCTTTCGCCAATACCCATCAAAATCCGCCGCCCTCTCCATCCCATTCTACTTTTTCCTCATAAAGCACTGAAAAATTTAGAAATGCCCCGCCTAATGGAAATAATAACAAATCTTTGACACCATCAAAATCCTAGGAAGAAGAAGAGGCGGCTTCCAAACCCTTCCCTTAGAGAGAAAATGATGCTCAGAGGAAAAAGAAAAACAACAGTGAGATGAAGAGAAAGGAGAACGCTGTTGCAGAAGTTGGGAAGTCCGGGAAGGAGAAGGCTGTTGCAGAAGTCGAGGAGTCTAGGAAGGAAAAAATTGTTTGGAATGTTAAGGATGACTTCATCTTTAAGGCGACTTCATCTTAACATTGCAGACTTAACATTGTAGACGGCCTTTTCCTTCCCAGACTTGCAACAACCTTCTCCTTCCTTGACATCCCATACTTTGGCTAAAGAGATTTAGAACCAAGTTTAAAGGAGTTATGGAGAATATTAAGGACCCGGGTTTTAGTTTCAAGAGTCCACATGAAGAGACCCTTTATAAGTTGTCAAAGGAAATATGGGGAAAGGGAAGAGGAGACCTCCCCCATCAAGAGAAGTAGAAATAAAGATGGAATTAAAAAGGTAGATGAGGGGAAAATGAGGAAGAAGAGGAGGATGAGAATGAGGAAATTGATAAGGGTGATCAAAAATTTGGAAAGGATTTGGCTGCACACCTTTCTAATGGAACACAAAAACAGTTAGTAGATTTGTTGCTGCACGTGTTTATGGGAAAGTTAAAGAAAGGTGGCAAGAAGGTTTTAAGTACCTGGAGTTGGCCTTTTGGTGAAAAACTTGCCCTCTTGAAAGAGAGGTCAAAAGTTAGGCCCTGCATACTATGGCAGTATGAGGTAGTCTCATATGTTATAAGCCAACTGTAATAGGCCGACATCGTAGACTATAAAAGGATCCATTTCCATATCCTGTCTTCGTCCTACTGCCAATAATATAAGTGCTTAGAATTCTATTTGGGCCTGAAAAAATGTAAGTTCTTTGATTTAGTTTTTATGTTAGAAGGAGTTAATTGTGGCCCATACTTGTCTGTATTTAGGAATTTTAATTTTACCTTCAAAATTATATGTCTTTATCCTTCACTTTACTTCTGTTTATGGAGTAAATTTTTTAGATTGAGTCATGGTTTATCACAAAAATTATATCTGTTTCAACTTATGGAGAAAAAATTCTACATTGGTTCATGGTTTAGCACAGGAAATTTATGATGGTTCTTGTGTTTTATGCAGTGGATTTTTTACTTGTTGCCTTCAACTGTCCTGAGGACCTGGGGTTAAATTTGATAGCCGAATAATATTTTTTTGCACTTTTTGCTGTAAAATTTGATTAAAAAAAATAGGAATAATATCTTGAGGGTTATATATGTACCTGTGCAGTTTATTATGTTTCTCTCTTCATACCCTTGGATGGATAATGTGGAACTCCTGGCACTGGTCCTTTGACTGTTCTAAGGATAAGGGTTAAATTTAATGGCTGTATGGTCCTCTTTCTACATTTTTGCTGTAAAATACAATTAAAAAAAAAAAAAAAATTCTAGAGGTTATGGGTAATTTATGATGTTTCTTCTTAACCATGGTATGTCTTAACATTTGAAGGGTAGCTTTGAATGGATAATGAGGGTCACAGGGGTCCTTTGATCTTGAGCATCAGGGGTTAAATTTGATGGCTGAATGGCCTTTTTTATTCATTTTGCTTTATAATTCAATAGGAATCATTTCTAGAGGATCATATTTGTATGTAGGTGTTTTGTTTATGATTCCTTCTTTAATCATGGTATGTCTTAGCATTTGAAGGGAAACTTTGGATGGACAATTCAAAATTCAGGGTGCACCCTAAACATTTAGCTCCTGCTGGGGATGTTCCAACAGCCTCTTGCTTGTTTGAACCAAAAAAAAGAAGAGATGAGGTAAGTGCCATTTGCTGTTTTAATTTTTCTTTTTCTCTTGTATCATTTAGGTTGCAGATGAAATAAGTTTCAGAAATAGAATAGAAAAATGTATTTTAGTCATTTCTGTAGCATTTCCAGTTTTATTTTTATTCCAGGTTCAGTTCTACTCCCAGATTCTTCTAGATCAGATTTCCTAACATCTAGGCCTCATGGTAGTTTGACTCTATTGGTTTCGGAGACGATCATAACCAGTGCTAATAGACCTCAGATTATTTCTGCATTTAGTTATCAATGTACAATAGATTAGTTTATTAGCAAAACGTGAACATGTTCTTTTTAGTTTAACACACGAATGTCTAAATATGAGAAGGCAGTTTATCTTATACATTTGTATGTGGAAATGTCCTATCAGATATATTGGATTCAGAAGATTGAAATGTCTAAAAGCTAAATGGTATTCTTTTTTGCCTACGTGTTTAGCATTGTAGCTTTTTTTAGTTTGTTTAACTTATTTTTACTGTTTTATTTCATATTTTATTTTAATATCCTCCTCAAAATCTGAATTAATCCCTAAAACCTTGTTCACGCATCTTAAAATGGATTTATGCACTCAAAGATGGATTTTGAATATTTGCTTATGGTTCTTCCCCTGATGCAGGAGCATAACAGGGTGCTAGTCACCCAGTCTAATTTTCTTTGTTCTGTTCTTTTGCTTGATTTTGGTTTGGCAGGTTTGAGTAAAATTATTCTCCTTACGGCACTTCTGGACTCAAGTATCCAACTTTAGCATGAAGGCGAAAAGTGGAATAGTGGAATGTCTTAAGCTGACAATTTCTTTATTTATCATTGGCGGCTAGTGGAGAATCAATTTGGAGGTGGCAATCAGTCTTTATAAAATAGCGACTGGTGATTTTGCAGAGCAGGGGGGAATCGAAGGAGAAATTGAGTCCTGGTTGGAATAGGAGAGATATTTCAGTTGGTCGCAAGTTTAGAAGAAATAGTTTATTTTCTTATTGAGTAGCGAGTGTTCCAGGTTGTGGTAGGAGATGTTGTAATGAGTCCGTGTGCTGGGCGTTTGAATCTATTGTTTCTGAATTTTAATTGTTGTACTGAGCAGAAATTTCATATGATAGAAGGCCCGTGACTTTTCAGATTGTAGAGCTGTGTGTCTAGGTACTTCTGATATATATGTATTTCTGAGCTGGTTATGCTACAGGTTTATTTAAATCCCAAGCTTTCTGTTAATTGTCTTATCTGTTCGAAGAAGTTGATAAGTTTTGTTAATGATAAATGTTTTAGTTTTTATGCTTGATGTTATTTAAAATTGAATGGTTTGTACGAACAGGCTGCCTGGATTGGCTACCTGCTGAAGGTACCCGTCCTGGTCTGCATGAGAGCCCAAGTTAACATAATCATACATGTTTCCTTGGATCATAGAGTGAACTGATAGTCTCATGACCAATAACACATGGCATC
This sequence comes from Cunninghamia lanceolata, assembly GCA_027924645.1. Classification (NCBI taxonomy): domain Eukaryota; kingdom Viridiplantae; phylum Streptophyta; class Pinopsida; order Cupressales; family Cupressaceae; genus Cunninghamia; species Cunninghamia lanceolata. The sequence continues at coordinate 36,619,470 of BSBN01000391.1, read as the reverse complement.
CATAACCTAGGGTCCTTGTATGAGATTTCCTTGCTCAAGCAAGGTGAGTGTTGGCATAATAGTATTGCTTAAACTAGTAGGCCTTGAGTCTCTTGAGAGATTGCAACTGACCTTTTTAAGAAAACTATGAACATGTATAAAGAGGTATGAGATGAATAAGGTGGATTGCTATTAATATTGAAGTCTTATACCATGATTTATCTTTTGTATGTTTTTTTAAAAAAAATCATGTTTGATTGTGTATATGTCCAAACCAAATGTCAAGATAATAGAGGATTACTTGTGTTTCAAGGATAGAGATTGACAATTTCTTTCACATAGTGATAATGGTTATCAAAACAATTATTGGCCTTCAACTTGAACCATTCTTAAAGTACAATGTTGTATAGGCCTTCCAACTTGAACCATTCTTAGAACATTTCAAGGATGGAGATTAACAATTTCTTATATATACCACGATAATGGTTATCAATATTCTAGGGTTTCTTCCCTCTTTTCAATGCCATATTTACATTCCCACAAGAGAAATCACTGTTAATAAGAGAACGCTCCTTTGCAATGAGTAGTTGCCAGGAAGGCACAGGCCACGAGAGCCCAACGAGCAGAGCACAACAATTGCTGTCGATCCACCATTCCAATTAAAAGATACCAAGTGACGTGTCAATACAATACTGATAAGACAAAAACCATAAACAACTCACGTTTATTGCCATGACATCCCTGTGCATGCACACAATACCTCATAATCAAATCAAGAAATACTTAAACACAACATCAAGTGGTTTCATCTCGTGCTCGGTGAATTGAAAGTCCAATTTTTTTGACGAGGGACTTTGATAACCTATCATTCCATACTTTCTGATAAGGGTATTTGATACTCAAGAAAAGTTTCGCTCTGTGTGAACACAAAAGCCCTTGACAACTACATTCATAACATCGTTTGCCACAACATTGTTCCTTACCACACTACTCACCGAATAACCCAATGGTCCATTTTTCAGGGGGTGCTTAAGCGCCAGTTCAGCTCAAACAGCAGTGGATTTATCATCAAGGGGCGCAGAGTGCTAACTAATGCTCACACAAGAGCACCAGACACAGGTGAAGCTGAAGAAGAGAGGTTCAGACTTGTGAGTAAAATCACTTCCTTACCATTCTTTTTTCCTTTTGAAAAAAATTTGCTCTTTGATTTTTTTCTTGACGGTGTTGTCTCAAATCTGCTTGGCTGGTGGAGAGTTCAAAAGTGCTTCGTCAAATGTTGTATTGGGCCATTCTACTTCAATGGTTATACAGTCAATAATAATTTTACTCTTCATTCACAATAAAAAGTAGTAAATATTTATCCTATTTTTATTGACCAAAATTAGCTTTTGACTAATAAAGTAAATGACATTTATGAATAACCGTATTGAGCTCTTATTATTCCAAGGGCTCGACGTACTTACTTATTACTTAAAGGTGAGATTATTGGCCTTTTATTGTTTGATGGGCTTGACTGATACATAGAGGTAAGACTTGCATTTTTTTGTACTGAGTTGGCTGCCTGCTTTGCCTGGTCTTCAGAGGTGAGATTGCTGGGCTCTTACCGTTCGGAGGGCTTGATTGTTTAATGGGTTTGTCTGGTACACAGAGATGAGACTAAAGGAGTTGAACTGAGGTGATTCGTGTTGCAGTTAGATTCAGTAGACCTGTAATGTCTTCTTCACCCAAATCACTTGTGAATGCCAACCCTTGCCTCTCTGCTGTTAACAGAAATTTAATAGGAGAGTTTGAAGTTTGAACTGATGCAATTTCCTTGATAACCAAAATCAATATCTGTGTTTAGCAGCCAAGCTTGAACTTGGGCAGCTAATAAGCGTGGCAGCGATTCCCAAAGCGCTATCACTTGTGATTTTGTCTTGTTTGACATGAATATTCTTTGAAGAACCTCAAAAAACTCGGTTTATTTAATGTATTGAGCTATTAGTAATTTGTAGGGACTGTTTATGAGTTGAGAGGTTTTGTTGTTTTGACGTGTTTTCATGGCCTCGAAATTCTTGGTGGTCAATCTATTCGCCTTCCCATGACAGGGAACAAAGAAGAGCAAAGCACAGGCCCGAGAAACAGCAAATAGAGGCGGCGAACTTTTACAGCGGAAGCTAAAAAATCTTGCCAGATCCTCCACCATTATCCCTCCGTCAAGGAGGCAAATACATGGATTTTAAAAAGTACGGGGAATTGACCAAGTGATCGTGAAAAATGAACGCCAGGGATTATTCCATCGTCTTGCATTCCACCCTAGAAATGCCTTGTAGTGTTACTCTTAAACATCATCCACTTTAATAGTCAAAAGTTAATTTTGGCCAATAAAAATAGGACAAATATTTATCAATTTTTTTTTGTTATGAATGAGGTGCAAAATTACTATTCACTCTTTGACCATTGAAATGGATGATATTTAAGTACAATGCATTGGACATAATGAACACTCTAATAATTTCAGATTCTATAAATAAGTCAAGGGGTATGCATGATAGGATGTGCCCCCTATGTAATTAAGTAGGTTTCCTCCTATGCTAAATGACTTTTGAAACACACAAAGACTTATTAAAAAAAGATACCTAACCTTTTCAAAAAGAGACCCTATCGTTTGGAAAAATCAATATAATTTTTTTGCTTGAAATTTGATATTCAATTGTTTTTTTTTCCTAACACTTATATTTTTTAGTTTTTTACTAAATTCCTCTTTAGAATCTCAATTGTTAATAGTATGTGTTATTAGAGACAAACATATTCATATGCAAACTCATATTTAGAAGAACGAGAAATATTGAGGAGGTATATAATAAATATGCAAACACAAAGTTTAGAGTTGGCCATTACATATATAATAAAAACAAACGTTTTACATATATAATAGTTAAGAGGAATTTTAAAATAAATTATTTATATTACTAATGCATATGCATTATAGTGAACTATTATAGTGTTTAATTATGTATATTAATAATTGTTTAGATATATATAATGGTATTTATGATAGTAGTTTTAGCATGCAAATTATAATTAAACACATTATATTAATACTATTGTATTCAACTATTATTAACTTATAATTTATAATTAATAATGAGTTATAATATTAATTAATTAAGGTTTAAATTTAATTATAGTTAAATTATGTAGATTGTATATTAGTAATCTATACAATTTAACTATAATAATTAATTATTGTGTATAGCTTCTTGTGTGTTGCTTTTTTAGATCGACGTTTCGGATCACACTCCGTGATCCATCATCAGGATGTAAAGAAGAGAAAGAGTGAATTGTAATTGCAGATAGAGACCTATAAAAAGAGAGAGTGGGAGGAGTGGGCACGGAGTTTAACCTCAAGAGAAGAAAAAGAGAGGGATAAGAAAGTAGTTAAATCCAAGGATAGAGAAGGATAACCTAAGAATAGACAAAGAGAAGCAAAAAGGAGGGGAGGCTAATGATAGTGAAGAGAGGCCAAAAATTATGAATTTAGTGGATGGGTATAATTTTTGGCCTCTCTTCACTATCCTTAGCCTCCCCTCCTTTTTGCTTCTCTTTGTCTATTCTTAGGTTATCCTTCTCTATCCTTGGATTTAACTACTTTCTTATCCCTCTCTTTTTCTTCTCTTGAGGTTAAACTCCGTGTCCACTCCTCCCACTCTCTCTTTTTATAGGTCTCTATCTGCAATTACAATTCACTCTTTCTCTTCTTTACATCTTGATGATGGATCACAGAGTGTGATCCGAAACGTCGATCTAAAAAAACAACACACAGTCACTTCCAGAAGCTATACACAATAATTATCATGGACTGTGGAAACATCATGCATTTTATATAATCATTAATGTTTAAATCACATTAATAACTTACAAGGTATATTAATTAATGCATTACAATTTGATTTATATAAGGTTTATATTATAGTAAATTAACTAGTGTATATGGATCTATTCAACCTCAATTATATTATGCTCATTACTATAAGTGCATTCTTTTAGTTATGACTTATTTACCTATCTATTTATGTGATATCGACATCAAGGACGTTACTATAAAAATAAAAATAGTTGCTTAACACCTTGTTAATTTGTTTTTAAGTTGAGCCTACAAATTGTCATGGTTAATCAAGTTTTTGTATGATGAATATACTAGTTTAAAGAAAAAAATTAAATTGATCATGACCTAAAGCTAACTAGTGAACTGGATTGATGGATAACCTAGTGTGATGATACTTTAATTACCCACCAGTTTGTGCTAAGAAACCTAACCTTCTAGTACATATTGTGCAATATTGTGTTATACATATAATTTTGAATCTTGATAAAGGACAACCTCATCTTGAATTTATGTATACATCTTTATTTCCTTGCCTACTAAGCTTTCATGGAAAAAATAAAATACAAAGATACAAAACCAACTACCTAATTAGGTTATTTACAACCATTAATGACACATATATATAGAATCAACCCTCTTTCCATTGGATTAGTTCATTGTTAAAAATATCCATATCCAAACTTACCTTATCTGTTGGTGCAGGAGCGCCTTAGCCAATCTTGGCTATGAGGTGTCATAATAAGGTTCTAGGACATCCGAGGACAAGTTTGTGTTGTTTTGTCACTATTTTGCATGTAATAAGGTCAAGGTGACCAATTTCATATGTATTGGAGTCATGTTGTATGACCTTGAGTCATGTCTAGTCCAATGAAGTCATGTAATGCAAAGGTTTACAAGTGTTGTTTTGAAAATTCAATAAAACCATGTATTGGAGGGAAGAGTAAACGGTCATATTGTTTGATTTCTAGTTATTAACTGTTGAAAACTACCTCAAGTATGTACAAATACCTTCACACAAACCGAGGTTGGGGTTGTTGAAGGTTTTGAAGGGCAAATTTGCAATAAAACTCAGTTTTCCTATTCATTTTCCTACAAAAAAATGTTGTTCCAGGCCATGGTACTCCCTTGTACGACTCTATCATGACTTGCACCCACTTGCAGATGAAAGAGGACTGAACTACCTTAGTTTTGCATGTGGTTTGAGGAGATTTCATTGTGTTTGCAGAAAGATATCATGCTTTTTTTGTAGACTGTCATAAAACCCTGATTTAGGGTTTTGAGGCCAAAATTCATGCATATCTAGGCCATTCAACCGAGAGATCTCCCCAAAATCAGTGGAATGGGGTTGTATAGGGTAGGTTTAATGGTTTCCATAAGCATAAGGTCAGGAAATAGGTTTTATAGCAGAGTTTGATGAAGCATATGCCTAATATGACCATGTATTAGACCAAATGAGTGTGTAGTGAATAGATCAGTGCCTTAAAAGTTGTTGTAGTGGACAAAACCCATGAAATTAGTCATTTTTCCATGTAAGCAGAGGTATCCAATTGGTTTGGGTGAGTTTGGGTTGCAGTGGTCTAGTGGTTGCTTTGTAAAAGAGGCGTAATTAACCTAGTTCCAAACAGATCTGTCATAGATTTGGGGTCTTTGGTCAAAAACAACCCATACCCATTCTTTGATATGTTGACAAAGGGACAAATGGGTACTCAAAACTACCCTTGTCTTTCCAAGGTGATGGCCCTTGTGCAAGAAAACTTCTGACAAATCCTAAAATAGGGCTACAAGGCTAGTGGCCTAATTACAAAGGAGGTGCTAGTTGTCTTGGGTTTCTGTGAAAACCAAATGTTGGAATAGGTTGTTGGGGTTGTCAAAGCACTACCACTACATCAAAGTGGTATTAAAGCATTAGGGAGTAGGTCTTTTGATTGAAATTTGTAGGTTTGTGAAAAACAAGGGAGAAGTTGAAGAGACAAGTTATCAAGATGCCTCCAAAAAACAAAGATATGGCTAAAGAAATGAAGGAGTTGAAGGATAGACATGCTAGAGAGATGAGAGAGTTGGAGGAAAGAATTGCAGCCTTGGAGACAAACAAAAGAAGAGATGTGGAAGAGAGTGAGTCAGAGGAAGAAGAAGATGAAGGATATGAGGATGTAGAAGAAGAGTTAGACCCTGAGGATCAGAGAATGGCCAAATTTTTGAAGGTAGTAAAAGAGGAGAAACACAAGGTGAAAATAGGTATGCAAAAGTATGGAGGAAGTCTCAATGATGAAGAGTTGCTTGATTGGATTGCAGCTTTGGATAACCACTTTGAGTGTGATGATGTTCTTGAGGAGCAGAGAGTGAAGATTGCAAAAACCAAGCTGACAGGTCATGCTTTGTTATGGTGGGATTATCTACAATCAGAAAGGACAAAACAAGGTAAGTCCAAGATTGTGTGATGGGACAAGATGGTGGCAAAAATCAAAGGTAAGTTCTTACCCAAAGACTATGAAGTTCAAATGTTTAAAAAGTTACAAAATTTAAGACAAAAAGAAATGGATGTGAAATCATATACTGAAGAATTCTATAAATTAAGTATGAGGTCTGGTCATCATGAGAATGAGGCTGAAAAAGTTGCTAGATATTTGGGTGGTTTGAGATTGGACATACAAGATGAATTGGTTTTGGCTAACCCTAGAAATATAGAGGAATGTTATCAAATGGCAGTTAGAGTTGAGGAAAAAATGAAAAGAAGGAAAGACAAAGTAGTTAGAGATAGAGGTAATACACCTAGGGGCAGAGGATCTTTTCCTAATTCAAAACGAGTCAATGAGAGTCAAGAAGAGGTGAATAAAGGTCAAGAGCAATCTGATTTCAGAGGTGGATGGAGAGGCATAAGCTCGATAGATTTGGAGGAGGTAGGAATTCGAATGTGTTTTCAGGTAGGTGCTTCCATTGTAATGAATTTGGTCATCCATCCTACAAATGCGCTGAGAAATTTGGTGCTACTTCAAGTGGGGGTGAGAGAAGAAGTGAGAAAAGAGTGCAGATGGTCCAAGAAGATGATTGTGAGAGTGTGAGTTCTCCAAATGTAGTTACTACTCCTAAAACAGGGGAAGCATTGATGGTGAGAAGACAATTCTTAAGGCATCAAAGGAGGAGGAACCATTGCATCGAAAGACTCTTTTCAAAACCACATGTAAGTGCAAGAACAAGGTATGTAGAGTTGTTATAGACTCAGGTTCTACTGAAAACATGGTTTGTAGTGAAATGGTTAGTAAACTAAATTTGCAAAAGATTCCTCCTCAATTACCATACAAGGTGTCTTGGTTGAGTGATAAGCAATCTCTTTTAGTTAATGAACAAGCTATTGTTGAATTTCAAATTGGTGAGTATAGGGACAAGGTGATTTGTGGCATTGTACCCATGGATTGCTTTGATTTACTTCTTGGAAGGCCTTGGTAGTATGACAGGCGCACATTATATGATGGAAGAGTAAATACGTATACCATAAACAAGGATGGGCAGACATTTACTTTGACTCCACTTATGGAAGATGACAAAGGTAAGGGTAAAGAGGCTAAGGTGATCATGTGTGGGATAAAGCAATTTGCAAAATTTTAGAAGGAAGAAGATAAGAGTGCTATGGCAGCAGGTAGGAAGACTGGATCAAGAACAAAGGATGAAATGGTAGTGAATTGGAACACTAATATCTTGGTGGGAACAATGGTGTGTCCCTTGGTTAAGAGAAAGGTTGAAGAGCAAGTTGGAACTGCAGGTACAGTAGCCTATGAGACTGATAAAGCAGAGGGTTTGATGACAGTCATGAAAGGATAGATTGGACAAGAGACTAAGGACAGATACCGGTATAAAGCAGAGGTAAAAGGTGAACCAGGCCATAATGTATATACTAAGTGTTTGTTTGTAGGTGTTCAAGCAAAGACAACACCATTTTCAGATGCAAGGAAGGTCAGATGACAGAGAATAGATCTATTTGCAAGAAGTGAACAATCACAGGGAGCAAACAAGTTCTACAATGCAAGGTATGATGCAAGGGAACAATATTTGATTCCATGAAGCAAGTTTCTAGTCCAAAGAGCATGTGGAAGACAAGGCGGAAATGAGAAAAGATAGTACTCATGTGACATGAGTCATTTTTTTAGGGGGGTTGTATGGTGCAGGAGCACCTTAGCCAATCTTGGCTATGAGGTTGTCATAATAAGGTTCTAGGACAAGTTTGTGTTGTTTTGTCACTATTTTGCATGTAATAAGGTCAAGGTGACCAATTTCATATGTATTGGAGTCATGTTGTATTACCTTGAGTCATGTCTAGTCCAATGAAGTCATGTAATGCAAAGGTTTACAAGTGCTGTTTTGAAAATTCAATAAAACCATGTATTGGAGGGAAAGTAAACGGTCATATTGTTTGATTTCTAGTTATTAACTATTGAAAACTACCTCAAGTATGTACAAATACCTTCACACAAACTGAGGTTGGGGTTGTTGAAGGTTTTGAAGGGCAAATTTGCAATAAAACTCAGTTTTCCTATTCATTTTCTTACAAAAAAATGGTGTTCCAGGCCATGGTACTCCCTTGTACGGCTCTGTCATGACCTGCACCCACTTGCAAATCAAATAGGAGTGAACTACCTTTGTTTTGCATGTGATTTGACGGTATTTCATTGTGTTTGTAGAGAGATATCATGCTTTTTTTGTAGATTGTCATAAAACCCTGATTTAGGGTTTTGAGGCCAAAATCCATGCATATCTAGGCCATTCCACCGAGAGATCTCCCCAAAATTAGTGGAATGGGGTTGTATAGGGTAGGTTTAATGGTTTCCATAAGCATAAGGTCAAGAAATAGGTTTTATAGCAGAGTTTGATGAAGCATATGCCTAATATGACCATGTATTAGACCAAATGAGTGTGTAGTGAATAGATCAGTGCCTTAAAAGTTGTTGTAGTGGACAAAACCCATGAAATTAGTCATTTTTCCATGTAAGCAGAGGTCTCCAATTGGTTTGGGTGAGTTTGGGTTGCAGTGGTCTAGTGGTTGCTTTGTAAAAGAGGCGTAATTAACCTAGTTCCAAATAGATCTATCATAGATTTGGGGTCTTTGGTCAAAAACAACCCATACCCATTTTTTGATATGTTGACAAAGGGACAAATGGGTACTCAAAACTACCCTTGTCTTTCCAAGGTGATGGCCCTTGTGCAAGAAAACTTCTGACAAATCCTAAAATAGGGCTACAAGGCTAGTGGCCTAATTACAAAGGAGGTGCTAGTTGTCTTGGGTTTCTGTGAAAACCAAATGTTGGAATAGGTTGTTGGGGTTGTCAAAGCACTACCACTGCATCAAAGTGGTATCAAAGCATTAGGGAGTAGGTCTTTTGATTGAAATTTGTAGGTTTGTGATAAACAAGGGAGAAGTTGAAGAGACAAGTTATCAAGATGCCTCCAAAAAACAAAGATATGGCTAAAGAAATGAAGGAGTTGAAGGATAGACATGCTAGAGAGATGAAAGAGTTGGAGGAAAGAATTGCAGCCTTGGAGACAAACAAAAGAAGAGATGTGGAAGAGAGTGAGTTAGAGGAAGAAGAAGATGAAGGATATGAGGATGTAGAAGAAGAGTTAGACCCTGAGGATCAGAGAATGGCCAAATTTTTGAAGGTAGTAAAAGAGGAGAAACACAAGGTGAAAATAGGTATGCAAAAGTATGGAGGAAGTCTCAATGATGAAGAGTTGCTTGATTGGATTGCAGCTTTGGATAACCACTTTGAGTGTGATGATGTTCTTGAGGAGCAGAGAGTGAAGATTGCAAAAACCAAGCTGACAGGTCATGCTTTGTTATGGTGGGATTATCTACAATTAGAAAGGACAAAACAAGGTAAGTCCAAGATTGTGTGATGGGACAAGATGGTGGCAAAAATCAAAGGTAAGTTCTTACCCAAAGACTATGAAGTTCAAATGTTTAAAAAGTTTCAAAATTTAAGACAAAAAGAAATGGATGTGAAATCATATACTGAAGAATTCTATAAATTAAGTATGAGGTCTGGTCATCATGAGAATGAGGCTGAAAAAGTTGCTAGATATTTGGGTGGTTTGAGATTGGACATACAAGATGAATTGGTTTTAGCTAACCCTAGAAGTATAGAGGAATGTTATCAAATGCTAGTTAGAGTTGAGGAAAAAATGAAAAGAAGGCAAGACAAAGTAGTTAGAGGTAGAGGTAATACACCTAGGGGCAGAGGATCTTTTCCTAATTCAAAACGAGTCAATGAGAGTCAAGAAGAGGTGAACAAAGGTTAAGAGCAATCTGATTTCAGAGGTGGATGGAGAGGCATAAGCTCGGCAGATTTGGAGGAGGTAGGAATTTGAATGTGTTTTTAGGTGGGTGCTTCCATTGTAATGAATTTGGTCATCCATCCTACAAGTGCCTTGAGAAATTTGGTGCTACTTCAGGTGGGGGTGAGAGAAGAAGTGAGAAAAGAGTGCAGATGGTCCAAGAAGGTGATTGTGAGAGTGTGAGTTCTCCAAATGTAGTTGCTGCTCCTTAAACAGGGGAAGCATTGATGGTGAGAAAGACAATTCTTAAGGCATCAAAGGAGGAGGAACCATTGCATTGAAAGACTCTTTTCAAAACCACATGTAAGTGCAAGAACAAGGTATGCAGAGTTGTTATAGACTCAGGTTCTACTGAAAACATGGTTTCTAGTGAAATGGTTAGTAAACTAAATTTGCAAAAGATTCCTCCTCAATTACCATACAAGGTGTCTTGGTTGAGTGATAAGCAATTTCTTTTAGTTAATGAACAAGCTATTGTTGAATTTCAAATTGGTGAGTATATGGACAAGGTGGTTTGTGACATTTTACCCATGGATTTCTGCCATTTACTTCTTGGAAGGCCCTAGCAGTGACAGGCGCACATTATATGATGGGAGAGTAAATACATATACCATAAACAAGGATGGGTAGACATTTACTTTGACTCAACTTGTGGAAGATGACAAAGGTAAGGGTAAAGAGGCTAAGGTGATCATGTGTGGCACAAAGGAATTTGCAAAAGTTGAGAAGGAAGAAGATAAGAGTGCTATGGCAGCAGGTAGGAAGACTTGATCAAGAACAAAGGATGAAATCGTAGTGAATTGGAACACTAATATCTTGGTGGGAACAATGGTGTGTCCCTTGGTTAAGAGAAAGGTTGAAGAGCAAGTTGGAATTGCAGGTACAGTGGCCTATGAGACTGATAAAGCAGAGGGTTTGATGACAGTCATGAAAGGATAGATTGGATAAGAGACTAAGGACAGATACTAGTATAAAGCAGAGGTAAAAGGTGAACCAGGCCATAATGTATATACTAAGTGTTTGTTTGTAGGTGTTCAAGCAAAGACAACACCATTTTTAGATGCAAGGAAGGTCAGATGACAGATAATAGATCTATTTGCAAGAAGTGAACAATCACATGGAGCAAACAAGTTCTACAATGCAAGGTATGATGCAAGGGAACAATATTTGATTCCATGAAGCAAGTTTCTAGTCCAAAGAGCATGTGGAAGACAAGGCGGAAATGAGAAAAGATAGTACTCATGTGACATGAGTCATTTTTTTAGGGGGGTTGTATGGTGCAGGAGCACCTTAGCCAATCTTGGCTATGAAGTTGTCATAATAAGGTTCTAGGACATCCTAGGACAAGTTTGTGTTGTTTTGTCACTATTTTGCATGTAATAAGGTCAAGGTGACCAATTTCATATATATTGGAGTCATGTTGTATTACCTTGAGTCATGTCTAGTCCAATGAAGTCATGTAATGCAAAGGTTTACAAGTGTTGTTTTGAAAATTCAATAAAACCATGTATTGGAGGGAAGAGTAAACAGTCATATTGTTTGATTTCTAATTATTAACCATTGAAAACTACCTCAAGTATGTACAAATACCTTCACACAAACTAAGGTTGGGGTTGTTGAAGGTTTTGAAGGGCAAATTTGCAATAAAACTCAGTTTTCCTATTCATTTTCTTAAAAAAAAATGTTGTTCCAGGCCATGGTACTCCCTTGTACGGCTCTGTCATGACTTGCACCCACTTGCCGATGAAAAAGGAGTGAACTACCTTTGTTTTGCATGTGGTTTGAGGAGATTTCATTGTGTTTGCAGAGAGATATCATGCTTTTTCTATAGACTGTCATAAAACCCTGATTTAGGGTTTTGAGTCCAAAATCCATGCATATCTAGGCCATTCCACCGAGAGATCTCCCCAAAATTAGTGGAATGGGGTTGTATAGGGTAGGTTTAATGGTTTCCATAAGCATAAGGTCAGGAAATAGGTTTTATAGTAGAGTTTGATGAAGCATATGCCTAATATGACCATGTATTAGACCGAATGAGTGTGCAGTGGACAAAACCCATGAAATTAGTCTTTTTTCCATCTAAACAGATGTCTCCAATTGGTTTGGGTGAGTTTGGGTTGCAGTGGTCTAGTGGTTGCTTTGTAAAAGAGGTGTAATTAACCTAGTTCCAAACAGATCTGTCATAGATTTGGGGTCTTTGGTAAAAAACAACCCATACCCATTTTTTGATATGTTGACAAAGGGACAAATGGGTACTCAAAACTACCCTTGTCTTTCCAAGGTGATGGCCCTTGTTCAAGAAAAATTCTGATAGATCCTAAAATAGGGCTACAAGGCTAGTGGCCTAATTACAAAGGAGGTGCTAGTTGTCTTGGGTTTCTGTGAAAACCAAATGTTGGAATAGGTTGTTGGGGTTGTCAAAGCACTACCACTGCATCAAAGTGGTATGAAAGCTTCAGGGAGTAGGTCTTTTGATTGAAATTTGTAGGTTTGTGAAAAACAAGGGAGAAGTTGAAGAGACAAGTTATCAAGATGCCTCCAAAAAACAAAGATATGGCTAAAGAAATGAAGGAGTTGAAGGATAGACATGCTAGAGAGATGAGAGAGTTGGAGGAAATAATTGCAACGTTGGAGACAAACAAAAGAAGAGATGTGGAAGAGAGTGAGTCAGAGGAAGAAGAAGATGAAGGATATGAGGATGTAGAAGAAGAGTTAGACCCTGAGGATCAAAGAATGGCCAAATTTTTGAAGGTAGTAAAAGAGGAGAAACACAAGGTGAAAATAGGTATGCAAAAGTATGGGGGAAGTCTCAATGATGAAGAGTTGCTTGATTGGATTGCAGCTTTGGATAACCACTTTGAGTGTGATGATGTTCTTGAGGAGCAGAGAGTGAGGATTGCAAAGACCAAGCTGACAGGTCATGCTTTGTTATGGTGGGATTATCTACAATCAGAAAGGACAAAACAAGGTAAGTCCAAGATTGTGTGATGGGACAAGATGGTGGCAAAAATCAAAGGTAAGTTCTTACGCAAAGACTATGAAGTTCAAATGTTTAAGACAAAAAGAAATGGATGTGAAATCATATATTGAAGAATTCTATAAATTAAGTATGAGGTCTGGTCATCATGAGAATGAGGCTAAAAAAGTTGCTAGATATTTGGGTGGTTTGAGATTGGACATACAAGATGAATTGGTTTTGGCTAACCCTAGAAGTATAGAGGAATGTTATCAAATGGCAGTTAGAGTTGAGGAAAAATGAAAAGAAGGCAAGACAAAGTAGTTAGAGGTAGAGGTAATACACCTAGGGGCAGAGGATGTTTTCCTAATTCAAAACGAGTCAATGAGAGTCAAGAAGAGGTGAACAAAGGTCAAGAGCAATCTGATTTCAGAGGTGGATGGAGAGGCATAAGCTCGGCAGATTTGGAGGAGGTAGGAATTTGAATGTGTTTTCACATAGGTGCTTCCATTGTAATGAATTTGGTCATCCCTCCTACAAGTGCCCTGAGAAATTTGGTGCTACTTCAAGTGGGCGTGAGAGAAGAAGTGAGAAAAGAGTGCAGATGGTCCAAGCAGATGATTGTGAGAGTGTGAGTCTCCAAATGTAGTTACTGCTCCTGAAACAGGGGAAGCATTGATGGTGAGAAAGACAATTCTTAAGGCATCAAAGGAGGAGGAACCATTGCATTGAAAGACTCTTTTCAAAACCACATGTAAGTGCAAGAATAAGGTATGCAGAGTTGTTATAGACTCAGGTTCTATTGAAAACATGGTTTCTAATGAAATGGTTAGTAAACTAAATTTGCAAAAGATTCCTCATGAATTACCATACAAGGTGTCTTGGTTGAGTGATAAGCAATCTCTTTTAGTTAATGAACAAGCTATTGTTGAATTTCAAATTGGTGAGTATAGGGAAAAGGTGGTTTGTGAAATTTTACCCATGGATTGCTGCCATTTACTTCTTGGAAGGCCCTGACAGTATGACATGCACACATTATATGATGGGAGAGTAAATACATATACCATAAACAAGGATGGGCAGACATTTACTTTGACTCCACTTGTGGAAGATGACAAAGGTAAGGGTAAAGAGGCTAAGGTGATCATGTGTGGGACAAAGCAATTTGCAAAAGTTGAGAAGGAAGAAGATAAGAGTGCTATGGCAGCAGGTAGGAAGACTGGATCAAGAACAAAGGATGAAATGGTAGTGAATTGGAACACTAATATCTTAGTGGGAACAATGGTGTGTCCCTTGGTTAAGAGAAAGGTTGAAGAGCAAGTTGGAACTGTAGGTACAGTGGCCTATTAGACTGATAAAGTAGATGATTTGATGATAGTCATGAAAGGACAAATTAGACAAGAGACTAAGGACATGTACCAGTATAAAGCAGAGGTGAAAGGTGAACCAGGCCATAATGTATATACTAAGTGTTTGTTTGTAGGTGTTCAAGCAAAGACAACACCATTTTCATATGCAAGGAAGGTCAGATGACAGAGAATAGATCTATTTGTAAGAAGTGAACAATCACAGGGAGCAAAAAAGTTCTACAATGCAAGGTATGATGCAAGGGAACAATATTTGATTCCATGAAGCAAGTTTCTAGTCCAAAGAGCATGTGGAAGACAAGGTGAAAATGAGAAAAGATAGTACTCATGTGACATGAGTCATTTTATTAGGGGGGTTGTACGGTGCCAGAGCACCTTAGCCAATCTTGGCTATGAGGTTGTCATAATAAGGTTCTAGGACATCCTAGGACAAGTTTGTGTTGTTTTGTCACTATTTTGCATGTAATAAGGTCAAGGTTACCAATTTCATATGTATTGGAGTCATGTTGTATTACCTTGAGTCATGTCTAGTCCAATGAAGTCATGTAATGCAAAGGTTTACAAGTGTTGTTTTGAAAATTCAATAAAACCATGTATTGGAGGGAAGAGTAAACGGTCATATTGTTTGATTTCTAGTTATTAACCATTGAAAACAACCTCAAGTATGTACAAATACCTTCACACAAACTAAGGTTGGGGTTGTTGAAGGTTTTGAAGGGCAAATTTGCAAGAAAACTCAGTTTTCCTATTCATTTTCCTACAAAAAAATGTTGTTCCAGGTCATGGTACTCCCTTGTATGGCTCTGTCATGACTTGCACCCACTTGCATATGAAAGAGGAGTGAACTATCTTTGTTTTGCATGTGGTTTGAGGAGATTTCATTGTGTTTGCAGAGAGATATCATGCTTTTTCTGTAGACTGTCATAAAACCCCGATTTAGGGTTTTGAGGCCAAAATCCATGCATAGCTAGGCCATTCCACCAAGAGATCTCCCCAAAATTAGTGGAATGGGTTTGTATAGGGTAGGTTTAATGGTTTCCATAAGCATAAGGTCAGGAAATAGGTTTTATAGCAGAGTTTGATGAAGCATATGCCTAATATGACCATGTATTAGACCAAATGAGTGTGTAGTGAATAGATCAGTGCCTTAAAAGTTGTTGCAGTGGATAAAAACCATGAAATTAGTCATTTTTCCATGTAAGAAGAGGTATCCAATTGGTTTGGATGAGTTTGGGTTGCAGTGGTCTAGTGGTTGCTTTGTAAAAGAGGCGTAATTAACCTAGTTCCAAACAGATCTGTCATAGATTTGGGGTCTTTGGTAAAAAACAACCCATACCCATTTTTTGATATGTTGACAAAGGGACAAATGGGTACTCAAAACTACCCTTGTCTTTCCAAGGTAATGGCCCTTGTGCAAGAAAACTTCTGACAGATCCTAAAATAGGGCTACAAGGCTAGTGGCCTAATTACAAAGGAGGTGCTAGTTGTCTTGGGTTTCTGTGAAAACCAACTGTTGGAATAGGTTGTTGGGGTTGTCAAAGCACTACCACTGCATCAAAGTGGTATCAAAGCATTAGGGAGTAGGTCTTTTGATTGAAATTTGTAGGTTTGTGAAAAACAAGGGAGAAGTTGAAGAGACAAGTTATCAAGATGCCTCCAAAAAACAAAGATATGGCTAAAGAAATGAAGGAGTTGAAGGATAGACATGCTAGAGAGATGAGAGAGTTGGAGGAAAGAATTGTAGCCTTGGAGACAAACAAAAGAAGAAATGTGGAAGAGAGTGAGTCAAAGGAAGAAGAAGATGAAGGATATGAGGATGTAGAAGAAGAGTTAGACCCTGAGGATCAGAGAATGGCCAATTTTTTGAAGGTAGTAAAAGAGGAGAAACACAAGGTGAAAATAGGTATGCAAAAGTATGGAGGAAGTCTCAATGATGAAGAGTTGCTTGATTGGATTGTAGCTTTGGATAACCACTTTGAGTGTGATGATGTTCCTGAGGAGCAGAGAGTGAAGATTGCAAAGACCAAGTTGACAGGTCATGCTTTGTTATGGTGGGATTATCTACAATTAGAAAGGACAAAACAAGGTAAGTCCAAGATTGTGTCATGGGACAAGATGGTAGTAAAAATCAAAGGTAAGTTCTTACCCAAAGACTATGAAGTTCAAATGTTTAAAAAGTTTCAAAATTTAAGACAAAGAAATGGATGTGAAATCATATACTGAAGAATTCTATAAATTAAGTATGAGGTCTGGTCATCATGAAAATGAGGCTGAAAAAGTTTCTAGATATTTGGGTGGTTTGAGATTGGACATACAAGATGAATTGGTTTTGGCTAACCCTAGAAGTATAGAGGAATTTTATCAAATGGCAGTTAGAGTTGAGGAAAAAATGAAAAGAAGGCAAGACAAAGTAGTTAGAGGTAGAGGTAATACACCTAGGGGCAAAGGATCTTTTCCTAATTCAAAACGAGTCAATGAGAGTCAAGAAGAGGTGAACAAAGGTCAAGAGCAATCTTATTTCAGAGGTGGATGGAGAGGCATAAGCTCGACAGATTTGGAGGAGGTAGGAATTCGAATGTGTTTTCAGGTAGGTGCTTCCATTGTAATGAATTTGGTCATCCATCCTACAAGTGCCCTGAGAAATTTGGTGCTACTTCAAGTGGGGGTGAGAGATGAAGTGAGAAAAGAGTGCAGATGGTCCAAGAAGATGATTGTGAGAGTGTGAGTTCTCCAAATGTAGTTGCTGCTCCTGAAACGGGGGAAGCATTGATGGTGAAAAAGACAATTCTTAAGGCATCAAAGTAGGAGGAACCATTGCATCGAAAGACTCTTTTCAAAAGCACATGTAAGTGCAAGAACAAGGTATGCAGAGTTGTTATAGACTCATGTTCTACTGAAAACATGGTTTGTAGTGAAATGGTTAGTAAACTAAATTTGCAAAAGATTCCTCATGAATTACCATACAGGGTGTCTTGGTTGAGTGATAAGCAATCTCTTTTAGTTAATGAACAAGCTATTGTTGAATTTCAAATTGGTGAGTATAGGGACAAGGTGGTTTGTGACATTGTACCCATGGATTGCTCCCATTTACTTCTTGGAAGGCCCTGATAGTATGACAGGCACACATTATATGATGGGAGAGTAAATACATATACTATAAACAAGGATGGGCAAACATTTACTTTGACTCCACTTGTGGAAGATGACAAAGGTAAGGGTAAAGAGGCTAAGGTGATCATGTGTGGGAAAAAGCAATTCACAAAAGTTGAGAAGGAAGAAGATAAGAATGTTATGGCAGCAGGTAGGAAGACTAGATAAAGAACAAAGGATGAAATGATATTGAATTGGAACACTAATAACTTGGTGGGAACAATGGTGTGTCCCTTGGTTAAGAGAAAGGTTGAAGAGCAAGTTGGAACTGCAGGTACAGTGGCCTATGAGACTGATAAAGCAAAGGGTTTGATGACAGTCATGAAAGGACAGATTGGACAAGAAACTAAGGGGTATGTGCAGAATCATCGTGGGCCAAACAGTGGCAATAGGAAAAAAATCATGTTTTTACTTAGCCAAATTCGCGACTTGGCAAAGTTTGACTTTGAAACAGATATCCGTTCTCAAAACGGATATCCGTTTTCTAGAAAAATTTGGGAAAAAGGCTTTTTAGTCTTTTTAAAAATATACCTCTTAAATCTTGGATCTCCCATCAATATATGAACCTCCTTAAAGACCGTTTCTAGTGAAGGAGGAGGGCAAATTAACATTGGTAGCTTCTTTACACATTAATCCATAAGGATTTGTTAAACACTAAGAATCATCACTAATGAATTACTCAAATAATCAATAATAAAATATTCAGTTTTGTTCATCATGTGAAATAATCACTTTTAGACTATGTTCCAATATTTCGGGGATAGGAAGGGTGGGGCAGCAGGGGATGTGTTTCGGGGCATTTTGGATTTCATGCCCTAAATTGCTTTACCCAATCCTTCATATGATTTGATTCATGATACATGGTTTGAGAAGGATACACATGATATACCCTTACCCTCTAGTGATAAAATTATGAATGATACTTTATGTGGTGAAGCTACACCTTTGTTAATCGTTCATGACATTGTTATTCCTTGTGATGATGATGTCCTTCATGTGATATGTTAGGACATAATGCAAAGTTAACATGGTATGAACTCTCTTGGAAGGGTAAGCATGGACTATAAGAACATTGAACTAGTTGGATCTGTTAAGCTCGCCATTTATGAAAGAACCTTAAAGGTTAACCTTAATTAGGTAAGGTTATGTTTCAGTGTGGTTGTTTATGCAACAATGTGTAAATTAATGTTACCGAAGGATAAATCTAACTATACTAACATTTTAATAACCACGAGAGCTAGGACTAACAATTAGACTAAAAACTTGACAAACAATACAACTTGGACACATGTAGGACTTGGAAAATGGAAAAGAATATAATTAAATGTGGAAAACAATGAAAAAGTGGTATTAGTTGCACCTATATAGAGAAGTGGTTTAGAGGTTGGTTAGGGGAATTATTTAGGGTTTAGAGGTTTAGGGTTGCTCGGGTTTAGGGGTTTAGGGTTTACAGTTTAAAGAGAGATATAGAGAGGGGACTGAAAGAGTTTGGGAGAGATAGAGGAGACAGAGGGGAGAGATAGGGAGATAGAGAGTGAGAGACATGTCCAAAGACATAGAGAGAGAGATTGAGAGGTAGAGGGATGATAGAGATAGGGAGATAGAGGTTTAGGGTTGCTTGGGTTTAGGGGCATTATTTAGGGTTTAGGGTTTAGGGTCTTGGGGTTAGGGGTTAAGGTTTAGAGGTCTAGGGTTTAGGGTTTAGAGAGAGATAAAGGACCAATAGGGAGATATAGAGGAGTCTGAGGGGAGAGATAGGGAGATAAAGAGTGAGGGACATGGCAAGAGACATAGCGAGAGAGATTGAGAGGTAGAGGGACAAAGGTGATAGGGACATAGGGGAGAGATAGGGAGATAGTGGTTTATGGTTACTAGGGTTTAGGGTTTAGGGGTTTGGGGTTTAGGGTTTCTCAGGTTTAGGGGTTAGGGGTTAGGTTTAGAGGTTTAGGGTTTATTGAGAGAGAGGAATGATAGGGAGATATAGAGGAGTCTGAGGGGAGAGATAGGGAGAAAAAGAGTGAGGGACATGGCCAAAGACATAGGGAGAGAGATTGAGAGGTAGAGGGACAAAGGTGGTAGGGAAATAGGGGAGAGATAGGGAGATAGTGGTTTAGGGTTACTTGGGTTTAGGGTTTCTCAGGTTTAGGGGTTAGGGGTTAGGGTTTAGGGGCATTATTTAGGGTTTAGGATTTAAATTGTTTAGGGGTTAGGGGTTAGGTTTAGAGGTTTAGGGCTTTGGATTTAGGGTTTATAGAGAGAGAGGAATGATAGGGAGATAAAGAGAGGAGATCGAGGAGAGAGATAAGGAGATAGAGAGTGAGGCACATGGCCAGGGACATAGGGAGAGAGATCAAGAGAGGTAGAGGGATGATAGAGATAGGGAGATAGGGGAGAGATAGGGAGATATAGGTTTAGAGTTGATTGGATTTAGGGTGTACCTGGGTTTAGGGTTTCTCAGTTTTGGAGATAGCTAGATAGAAAGAGAGAGGAGACAGATAGGGAGAGATAGAGGTGACAAAGGGGAGAGATAAGGAGATAGAGAGTGAGCGAGATGTCCAGAGAAATAGGGAGAAGGATTGAGAGGTAGAGCCCGATGATAGAGATAGGGAGATAAGGGAGAGATAGGAGATAGGGTTTAGGGTTGCTCGTGTTTAGGGTTTAGGGGTTAGGGATTAAGGTTTAGGGGCATTATTTAGGGTTTAGGGGTTAAGGTTTAGAGGTTTAGGGTTTAGTGTTTAGAGAGAGAGGACCAATAGGGAGATATAGAGTGAGGGACATGGCCAAAGCATAGGGAGAGAGATTGAGAGGTAGAGGAATGATAGTGATGGGGAGATAGTGAGATAGGGAGATAGAGAGATAGAGGTTTAGGGTTTCTTGGGTTTAGTGTTTAGGATTTAGGGGTTTATGGTTTCTCAAGTTTAGGGTTTAGGGGTTAGGAAATAGGGGTTAGGGGTTAGGGGTTAGGGGTTAGGGGTTAGGGGTTAGGTTTAATCATGTGTTAATACAGGTTGTGGAGTGAGAAATGGGTGGTATGGGAGATCGGAAGACTAGTTTAAAGTTGGGCTGATGGATATATGTCACAGTGAAAGGTTCAAAGGCTCGTCAAAAGTGGAGAAATTGTAATTAAAAGCTAGTGGAATCTACTTTCTTGTGTTTTAGGTGCCAATAAAGCCAATAAGGACACTGGGGGCACATTATAAACATAAAAAACTTACATCTTGGGGGGAGGTGCCAATAAGGCCAATAAGGATACTATTTTAGTTGGGTGTGTGTGTATGCAAATCCCATTTATGGCCGAGAAGCTCTCTATTTACTATTATTCAACTCTCGTTGATAGGAGGTTGGCTCTACAACTATTGCAATTTGTGTATGAAACCTAGATGCCTATGAGATCATATATATATGTATGTATGTATGTATGTAAATCCTATTTATGGTCAAGTAGCTCTCTATTTACTATCATTGAACTCTCATTGATAGGAGGTTGGCTCTCTGACTATTGCAATTCAATCCATTTGTAATGATGCCTCTATCATGTTGAGTTGGATCCTATCTCTGCATCAAGTTAAAATCATGAATATGACAACACCATACAATCCTCATTGGGCTATTAAAATGCACAAAACAATCATACAAGATAGTCATTCATGAAATTACTATACAAAGAGGGTTTATAAGTTGCATTAGGGTTTGTATAAATGATCTAATGGATTTATAAGGTTGTCAAACACCAAAATGGATGATTTATATGAGTTTTGGGACTATCACAGTCCATGTACAACTTGCCCTTTATGATTGTTAAAAAGATACATATGGCTATCCAAAAACTACCCTTTATGACTATCCTACAACAACATCATGTATATGCTCATAAAAGCCATCAAACTCTGTGAATAACTCGTCATTGGATAAGGAGTGGAAGGATAAAGTCACATTCCCAAAACCTCTTAAAATCACATGTCTCCCCTTATGAAAACTAGGGTCTTTGCCGATACATTGTTCTGTAAGAGCAAAAACCTTGCTAGGTGCCATATTTTTTGTTTTGCTCATCGTGGGGTCGAACGGACTATGCCAATGCATCGAGGTGGGTGGGTAAATGCCAGTGGAGGTCTCGTTTCATGCACCAAGCGTCCCAGTCGTTCTAGGCAAGAGGCTACCGGCAAAGTCCCTTAAGATCCCTGAGACCAAAAATGCGCCAAACTTTGACGGAGCAGTTCTCAGAATTTGTGATAGCTGTGAATGTTGTGTTTGGACCTACAAGTGCACGTGGGGTCTGTCGAAAATAACCTCTCTCATTTTTGGTCAACTCCATTCCGTTTGACTGTGCCGAAATCAAACGCATTGTTGCAAAATGCTTCAATTTGATGCAGTGGAAAGGTGCTAGGTGTGGCATTTTTCATTCCATAGCTCGTGGGGTCGAACGGACTGCACCAACGCATCAGGGTGGGCGGGTAAATGCTATTGGAGGTCTCATTTCATGCACCAAGCGTCCCAGTCCTTCCAGGCAAGAGGCTACCGACAAAGTCCCTTAAGATCCCTGAGACCAAAAATGTGCCAAACTTTGACGGAACGGTTCTCAGAATTCGTGATAGCTGGGAATGTTGTGTTTGGACCTATAGGTGTACGTGGGGTCCGTTGATAATAACCTCTCTCATTTTTGGTCAACTCCATTCCGTTTGACCATGTCGAAATCAAACGCATTATTGCAAAATGCTTGAATTTGATGCAGTGGAAAGGTACTAGGTGTGACATTTTTCATTCCATAGCTCATGGGGTTGAATGGACTGCACCAACGCGTCGGGGTGTGCGGGTAAATGCCAATGGAGGTCTCGTTTTGTGCGCCAAGAGTCCCAGTCGTTCCAGGCAAGAGGCTACCGGCAAAGTCCCTTAAGATCCCTATGACCAAAAATGCGCCAAACTTTGACGGAGTAGTTCTAGGAATTCATGACAGCTGGGAATGTTGTGTTTGGACCTATAAGTGCATGTGGGGTCTGTCGACAATAACGTCTCTCATTTTTGGTCAACTCCATTCCGTTTTACCATGCTGAAATCAAACACATTGTTGCAAAATGCTTCAATTTGAAACAGTGGAAAGGTGCTAGGTGTGACATTTTTCTTTCCATAGATCGTGGGGTCGAACGGACTACGCCAACATGTCAGGGTGGGCAGGTGTCTCGTTTCGTTCGCCAACCGTCCCAGTCGTTCCGGGCAAGAGGCTACCAGCAAAGTCCCTTAAGATCCCTAAGACCAAAAATGCACCAAACTTTGACAGAGCAGTTCTCAAAATTTGTGATAGCTGGGAATGTTGTGTTTGGACCTACAGGTGCACGTGGAGTTTGTCGACAATAACCTCGCTCATTTTTGGTCAACTCCATTCTGTTTGACCATGCCGAAATCAAACGCATTGTTGCAAAATGCTTCAATTTAATGCAGTGGAAAGGTGCTAGGTGTGACATTTTTCATTCCATAGCTCATGGGGTCGAACGAACTACACCAATGTGTCAGGGTGGGCGGGTAAATGCTATTGGAGGTCTCATTCCATGCGCCAAGTGTCCCAGTTGTTCCGGGCAAGAGGCTACCGGCAAAGTCCCTTAAGATCCCTGAGACCAAAAATGCGCCAAACTTTGACGGAACAGTTCTCAGAATTCGTGATAGCTAAGAATGTTGTGTTTGGACCTACAGGTGCATGTGGGGTCCGTCGATAATAACCTCTCTCATTTTTCGTCAACTCCATTTCGTTTGACCGTGCTGAAATCAAACGCATTGTTGCAAAATGCTTCAATTTGATGCAGTGGAAAGGTGCTAGGTGTGACATTTTTCATTCCATAGCTCGTGGGATTGAACGGACTGCGCCGACGCGTCGGGGTGGGCAGGTAAATGCCAGTGGAGGTCTTGTTTCACGCGCCAAGCATCCTAGTCCTTCCGGGCAAGAAGCTACCAGCAAAGTCCCTTAAGATCCTTGAGACCAAAAATGTGCCAAACTTTGACAGAGCAGTTCTTAGAATTCGTGATAGTTGGGAATGTTGTGTTTCGACCTACAGGTGCACATGGGGTCTGTCGACAATAACCTCTCTCATTTTTGGTCAACTCCATTCTGTTTGACCGTGTCGAAATCAAACGCATTGTTGCAAAATGCTTCAATTTGATGCAGTGGATAGGTGCTAGGTGTGACATTTTTCATTCCATAGATCATGGGGTAAAACGGGCTGTGCCAACGCATCGGGGTGAGCGGGTAAATGCTAGTGGAGGTCTCGTTTCGTGCGCCAAGCTTCCTAGTCATTTCAAGCAAGAGGCTACCGACAAAGTCAAAAGTTGCTAGGATTGAAATTTTGCATTCCATAGGTCTTGGGGTCGAATGGATTACGCCAACACGTCGGGGTGGGCGGGTAAATGCTAGGGGAGGTCTCGTTTTGTGTGCAAAGCATTGCAGTCATTCCAAGCTATAAGCTACCGGTAAAGTCACTTTGCTGGTAGCTTATAGCTCAGAAGGACTGGGAGCCTTGGCACATAAAATGAGACCTCCCCTAGCATTTAATCACCCACCTCGATGTGTTGGCACAATCTGTTTAGCCCCAGGACTTGTAGAATGCAAAATTTCAATCCTAGCAACTTTTGACTTTGTCGGTAGCTTACAGCTCACAATGACTGGGATGCTTGGCACACAAAACAAGACCTCCACTGGCATTTACCTGCCCACCCTGACTCATTGGCGCAGTCCGTTCGACCCCACGAGCTATGGAATGAAAAATGTCACACCTAGCACCTTTCCACTGCATTAAATTGAAGCATTTTGCAACAATGCGTTTGATTTCGGCACGGTCAAACGGAATGGAGTTGACCAAAAATGAGAGAGGTTATTGTCGACGGACCTCATGTGCACCTGTAGGTCCAAACACAACATTCCTAGCTGTCACAAATTTTGAGAACTGCTCCATCAAAGTTTGGCGCATTTTTGGTCTCAGGGATCTTAAGGGACTTTGCCGGTAGCCTCTTGCTCAGAAGGACTGGGACGCTTGGTGCACGAAACGAGACCTCCACTGGCATTTACCCACCCACCCTGACGTGTTGGCATAGTCCGTTCGACTCCATGAGCTATGGAATGAAAAATGTCACACCTACCACCTTTCCACTGCATCAAATTGAAGCATTTTGCAACAATGCGTTTGATTTCGGCACAGTCAAACAGAATGGAGTTGACCAAAAATGAGAGAGGTTATTATTGATGGACCCCATGTGCACCTGTAGGTCCAAACATAACATTCCCAGCTGTCACGAATTCTAAGAACTGCTCCGTCAAAGTTTGGCGCATTTTTGGTCTCAGGGATCTTAAGGGACTTTGCCCGTAGCCTCTTGCCCGGAATGACTGGGATGCTTGGCGCATGAAACGAGACCTCCACTGGCATTTACCCACCCACCCCAACGCGTTGACACAGTCTATTCGACCCCATGAGCTATGGAATGAACAATGTCACACCTAGCACCTTTCCACTGCATCAAATTGAAGCATTTTGCAACAATGCGTTTGATTTTAGCATAGTCAAATGGAATGGAGTTGACCAAAAATGAGAGAGGTTATTGTCGATGGACCCCATGTGCACCTATAGGTCCAAACACAACATTCCTAGCTGTCACAAATTTTGAGAACTCCTCCGTCAAAGTTTGGTGCATTTTTGGTCTTAGGGATCTTAAGGGACTTTGCTGGTAGCCTCTTGCCCGGAATGACTGGGATGCTTGGCGGACGAAATGAGACCTCCACTGGCATTTGCCCACCCACCTCGACGCGTTGGCGCAGTCCGTTCGACCCCACGAGCTATGGAATGTAAAATGTCACACCTAGCACCTTTCCACTGCATCAAATTGAAGCATTTTGCAACAATGCGTTTGATTTTGGCACGGTCAAATGAAATGGAGTTGACCAAAAATGAGAGAGGTTATTGTCAACAGACCCCACGTACACCTATAGGTCCAAACACAACATTCCCAGCTGTCACAAATTCTGAGAATTGCTCCGTCAAAGTTTGGCGCATTTTTGGTCTCAGGGATCTTAAGGGACTTTGCGGGTAGCCTCTTGCCCGGAATGACTGGGATGCTTGGCACACAAAACGAGACCTCTAATGGCATTTACCTGCCCACCCCGACGCGTTGGTGCAGTCCATTCAACCCCACGATGAGAAAAACAAAAAATATTGTTCTAGTTGACACATTCTCAATCATTGACATGGATGTTATCTTAGTACCATTCCTTTAGGCACAATATGAGCTTCCAAGGGAAGGCACAATTGTGAGATTGGAGATAATGAAAAGTGCACCTCATTCACAATCATGTTTTACTTGTCTTCAATGATGATTCCTTGATTCAACTTAATCCTTTGATAATACATTTTAACCTCCTTGTCAAAGCGCACTTTCAAGGTTGCTTGAGCAAGAGTTAGCGCCTCAACATCTAGGCGCACTTTTGGTGTTCTAGAAGCATGAACTAGCACCTCAAATAGTAAGGCACTCATTCTAGGTTGTTTGTTCAATAATTGGCACCTTGTATTCTTTGGACATTCTTTCAACTTGTGGAGACAACCTCAATTTGCAAGATCAATTCATTATCAAGGCGCATATCCAAAGTCATAGAGATATGAAGTGGTGCCTCACTAATCTAGGTGCACATTTGATGGTGTAGAGAGGTAGATGTGTGCCCAAGTCATCATTTGATGCCTTCAATAACTATAAACTCCTTTGATGATGCATTTTATCCTTCCAATTCAATATCTAGCCTTAGGCGCACATTTTAGGTTGATCAATCATAATCTAGCGCCCTAAGTACCAAGGCACACTTTTAGGTTAGTTTGATCAAGGATTAGCGCCTTCACTTCTAGGCGCAAGTTTGGAGTTGAAATACATCAAAATAACAAGTTTCTTCATCACTTCATATTGTCACATGTTGTAAGCCATGTATGTGAAGATGTAAACATAGTATTGGTGACATGAGCAACACTACTACATATTCTTAAGTGTTGTAAGTATGCATCTTCTTATTTAATCATGTGTTGTAAATGAAGGAATGCAATGATTGCAATATGTGCACAAAATGGAATTTTTGATAAGGATTGAAAGGAAATGTTAAGAAAATGCAATTGGCGGGTGTCAATCCAAAGTGTGGAAGCATAAACAAGGCATGTGAACTGTGAGGGTAAAATAGTGATCAATCAAATGAATAACAAATGACCCAAACATCAACAGAATAGAGAAACAAAGAAGATTAAAATAAGCAAAGCGATGAACAAACACAGCAAACCTCTTCCGTTTCGAAACTTCTGTTGTTCGCCTATCACGAATCGTCCTTTCGCAAATGAGATGAGCCCTCAGAGAGTGCAATCTTTTAAAGCTGTTTGAGGAAGTCGATGGTGAACGGCTATGGTGTGATGTGCAACGAAGGTGAGCTCCAATGCAACAATGGTGATCTCAAGCTTGTAGATGACAAGTGGGTGCCAAAGGCGCGCTGGTGATATTTCTGCAGAGTAACGATGTCAAAAGCCTGGATGATTAGAATGAAGGGATGAAGCTTCATTTATAGACTTGGAGGAATAGGAATCAACGGTTGAGAGAAGATATGAAGATCAACGATTGAGGATGGTTGAGGAATGTGCAACCAGTGGAAATGTGACAAGTGTCCCAGCTCCATCATGAAAGGTGGGATGTGACAAAACTGATTGGAGAGTTAACTCCATTGACTGGTCTGTTAACAGAATTGATTGATCAGTTAGAAGAGTGGATTGTGGAACTGACTGGGTTGATTGAGGATTTGACTCAACTGACAGGTTAGTTAACAGATTTGATTGATTGGTTAACTGACCTCTGATTGGAGAAGAAATAGGCCATGTGGGTGAGGGAAAATAAGATAATTAAATATTAAATATATTTAATTACATGTGCAACCTGATGAGGTGGACAAGGTGAGGTGTAAAGGTGATGTGGAATTTTGAATTTAGAACTTTAGGATAGAGGAAATATGATTAATTAAATAATTTATGATTATTTAATTGTGAAGGACAAATAGAAGAATTTTAATTAAATAAATAGAATTTATTTAATTATGGAATAGTGAATCGATTAAATAAATTTAGAATATTTATTTAATTAATAGAAGAATGGAATAAATATTTAGAATATTTATTTAGGATGATTTGTGTCATTTTTAGGCGTATACATTTTGCCCCTCTTTGATGCAATGCAGTTTACAGCGTTGCTTCAAAGAAATTGATAGTCTGAGTGATGATACATGCCCCAGTTTGCCCCTGGTATAGGTTAAATGACGATAGGATGCCCCCTCGGGAGATTGGACGAGAAAAACGACGAAAGTTTTGGAGACGGACGATCTCACGACGAGGAAGGGGTGAGGATAGGTTGGAGGAAAAGGGATGCGGTTAGGGATGCGGGAAGAAAATGGGAGGAAAAACGGACACGGGAAGTAGTCCACAGTCATCACCTAGCCAGAATTAGGGTTTGGAGGCTATAAATAGGAGCTGGGTCCACAAGAATAGTCATTTGCACACTTGGTTGATCTGGATTGGAGAAGGAGAGCTCAGAGTAAACTTAGAGCAGCATGGCAGCCAGAGCAGCAGACATTCCACGCGAGGAGCATTGATTCGAGCGAGTCCGACGATTCGGGCGGTCAGCAGAGGCAGGACCCCCGGTACGTGCTTCGAAAAATTTCTCCTAGGGTCGAGTTTAGGTGTCATAAATGCCCATAGAAAATAGGTGAATTGAATGCACCGAAACGCAGAACGGCGCATATGCCTTGCGAAGCTGCGCTTTTGTATTTTCGCGGTGCATATGCCGGTTTCGACGGCGCATGCGTTAAAACGGCGCATTTGTGCATTCTAGTTGCGCTTTCGTAATTGGGCGGCGCTTTTGTATTTCCGCCGCGCATGCGTGAAATGTAGCAGCGCATTTGTGTAAGTTGCGCATATGTGGATTCTTGCGGCGCATGCGTGGATTTCTGCGGTGCATGTGTTAGAACGGCGCATATGTGCCCTGTAGCGGCGCATATGCAATTTTGCGGCACATATGTTGATTTTTGCGGCGCATATACCAGAAATGGCGCATTTACCACCTGTAGTGGCGCATTTGCTTGGGATGGCAAATTACTTAGCCAAATTGATTCGATTAGCGTCCTGTTTGACGCAGGAATCGATGAGCTATCTCCGAGATTGCAGGAATCTAGTCAAGAGATGTAGTGTGCTGTTTTGATCAATTTGAAATGCTAAGTTTAGTTGATATAGTTCAATAGATATGTTGAGTATGGTATATGCAGCCTGAGACTGACGCCTTGCATTGTGTGTTTGCAGGAGGAGATACGAGAGACTCTGCGGTCGAGGGAGACGTTCCCTATGCCTCTATTGCAGAGATACATGCTGACGGAGGCTGACAGAGTGGCGCTTGGTGCCATGGGTCTAGATTATGTTTGCTTTATGCCCGAGGTGCGGGCGAACCGAGGACTGTTGACAGCTGCCGTGGAGAGATTCCACAGCGAGGACGGGACCTTCCACTTCCCTACTGGAGAGATGACTGTGACATTGGAGGATGTCTACCGGATACTGCACTTGCCTGTAGTAGGCGAGTTGGTGGAGTACGATGCACAGCGGGACGCGGGACTCGCCGAGTGTCAGCGAGTATTTGATGATCCCGAGCTGGTGGGACAGGTCATCCCTTGGCAGGATATCTATGACTGCTACGACTACTTCCCTGGGATTGTGGCTGGGCTGATTGGGGGCGTTGTATGCCCGGATAGGAGATCGCACGGGTTCCCCATTGGATGGGGCAGGATCATGGAGCAGATGCTGACCGAGGGCACCCGATATGCATGGGGACCCTGCGTGCTAGCCCACCTCTACCATGACATGCATCAGGTGGTGTATCACCGCAGCACGAGTCTATCGGCTGGGGTGTTGCTGTTACAGTTCTGGCTGTGGGAGCACATAGCGGTGACCAGGCCGATATGCGTCTTCGCGAGGCAGAGGGGAGAGCCATATAGCTATGGCTATGCAGGAGTGATTTCCCAGCACAGGCTGGGGAAGCTAGAGTACTGGCGGCATACCTTGGATGGGGTAGATGTGGTCGTCTGGCGGCCATATCTGGATTGCGAGCCCTGGGATGACGAGGGAGATGAGCTACCCTTCTGCTTTCAGACCAGGTGGTTGATAGGCCGGACACGGCACATACTGGAGAGGCAGATGGTGGGCCGAGTGCTGCGACAGTTTGGCAGGAGACAGGGCATGCCACAGGGGCAGGCTATGTTTGCCCAGACTCATGCAGAGAGGGTCAGATGGGGGCCGATGGCTTCGTACGAGGAGGCCCTGGCAGAGTTCCAGCAGTTGCCTTACGTGGCATGGGACATGCATAGAGAGATTGCAGATGCGGGGGTCACACAGGAGTATGAGGACTGGATTACTGCACATCCATTCCCGAGATATTCAGGACCTGGCATGCTGGTGCCTCGTATTGACGAGGCGGACTCAAAGGAGGAGGGAGAGGCTGGCCCAGGGCGGAGGGCCGCTAGAGGAGGACGAGGACGGGGTGGCCGAGTGGCAGAGAGGCCGAGGCAGCGGAGGAGGATAGATCGGGCTGGGTAGGCAGTGCCAGGACAGGGAGAGGGACAGCAGCAGGTGCAGCAGTAGGCACAGATGCCACCACCCCAGCAGGTACCACAGCAGCAGGTGTCGCAGCAGCAGGGGCTAGGACAGGCAGAGGCAGCACAGGGGCCAGTGCAGGGTGAGGCACATGAGAGGACTATAGCCAGCCTGAGGGGGCAGGTGCGAGAGCTGCAGGCACAGCTGAGGAGAGTGGAGAGGATGCGAGATACAGACGCAGCGGTGATCGCTGGTTTGACTCGCGAGCGAGACATGGCAGATGCCCGGGTACGCCTTATCCGAGTAGAGAGGGACACAGCAGTAGCTGCCATGGGCACAGACGCAGCGAGTACATTTTTGGTTGGGCAGGTGCAGCAGACACAGGCACAGGTAGGCCAGTTGCAGACGCAGTTGGCACAGGCACAGACAGACCTAGCCAGAGCGCAGCAGCAGGCACAGTACTACCGAGGCTTGTACCATGGTGCCGTATCCTCGAGCCAGCGGGCAGGGAGCTTCAGGAGTCAGTCTGGGGTGGCTCATAGAGCCGGTCCTTCGCAGTCAGGGGCATCCGTGATGGGACCTCAGCAGTCAGGAGCTGGCAGTGGTGGCCCACAGCAGCAGGGGTAGACACAGACCCGATTTTGTACATTTTTGGGACATGTATCATCGTCTATTTAGACGCATATTGTATATGACAGGTTGATTTTGAGAGAGATGGTGATATTGTACATTTGGACCTCTTTGTATATGATAGTATGGATGATGACGCAACTTTGTGTATCTATTGCATGCATTATGAGATGATTACTTTACTTCTATTGTATGATGTGATTCTATTGCATAGTTAGATGGTCTATATGATGCTATATGAGAAATACTTTGATATGCTGCTATATGATGTTTATATGATCTAATGTGACAAATGGATGCAAAATGTAATATGATGTCTATGTGATGATGCAAATGTATGTATATGAAACATGATTTCTATGTTATGATGTAACTATATATGTGATGTCTGTATGATCTAATGCAAATGTATATGTATGGAACATGATTTCTATGTTACGATGCTGTATAGATATGTGAGATGCTATTGGATGTTTATATGATGTAATGCTTTGAATGTATGCAGGTGTAACATGAGTACTATGTGGTGATGCAACTATATATGTGATGCACGTAACTATGTTGTTTGATTTTCTGGGCTTTTAAGATTAAGATGTGATGCAAATGTATTGGTGACCTAATGCATTGGATGGTGCATTCTACTAACCTACTCATGTGCATGACTAGTTTCTACGAATGATATGATATGCTCCTATATGCCTTGTTTTTGTGATGTCCAAATGTACTCTATCGACATAAGAATGACATGATGGATAGAGGAATGGTTGCGAAAGGATGACTTAGGAATTTTTCTTGATATCGTTACTCTGCATAGTTTGAATAATGAGGATTGTATGGATGGGTGTATGGATATAGTATGGATGCTTTGCTTTTAGATTGCTTTATTTCATCATTGGGCATTTTGTTTTTGGTACTTTTCTGAAATGTTGTAAGTGAATACAAGCATCGAGGTATAATTGAACCGAGATGACCTGAGTATCGCTTACATGGATTGTGATTTAGCAAGTTAATACAAGCATCTAGTCAAAATTGAATCTAGATGACCTGAGTACTTCTTGCGTTTCAACAAGCAAGGATTGCCCCTGTTCATGTTAGACCTTTGATGTCCTCGATGATCTTTGTGCCGATCACGTCCTAAGACAAGGCTTCACATTACTAAAGTTTAATCCCCAAATAGCAAACAAAGAAAGTAATCATGCCCCCATCATAGCATCTCTAGCTTTTGGCATCCTTGAGTAGCATAGGAAGGTATGATAGCAAAAATCAAGACTCTGTAACTTAACCCTAGGTTCCAATTTACAAAAGCGCATTTGCATTGATATGTGTTTATTTCTTGCCTTAATTTTGCATAAAATCATTTAGAAGACCTTGGGTATTTGCTTTTCACTGGATAGGTTAAGATGCTCATTGTCGGGATGTCTGCTTGAAGTGCGGGTGTTTGCTTGCATTTGCTTACCTGATGAGAAGGTTGCACTATCCTTATTGAGAAGACGGACCCTAAGGGACTGACCTAGTGCCTCGGGGGCTCATTGCTAAATGGCCTTGCCTACGTGACGACGCAGAGGCAACGTAGTTCGGGGTAAACCCTAATGGACCATGGATGGACCAGAAGAAAGACGACAAGAATGAAGACAAGAGAGGAGATGAATGGGACCTTGGGAGAGATGGAAGCCTCGGGGGCGCATTAGAATAATGGCCTTGCCTACGTGACGGCACAGAGGCAACGTAGTTCACGGATTCGGACCACAGACACTGACGAGAGACACTACACTAGGCTTACATTGAGGAGACGGTATGGGACAATACCTTGGTTGACAAGGCCACAAGGTGAGTATCAAGCCATGATAGGTAACTGTCAAGCGTTTATTGTGGGATGGATATGGGTCGAATGAGGAAAATAGAGGGAGAATGGGCTCAAGGTGATTGGATTCCCAAAGATGGAGAATGCGGTTTGTCACAAGTAACGCATGTTTACCAGGTTTTCATCACTTGCTTTTATTTGCACGAGAAGCTAGAAAGTAACATGACACCTGATTGCCAGGTTTTCCCCATGATACCTATCCAAGGCACCTGTTTGCCAGGTTTTCACCAAAGGACGATTTTTTTGTATGCTTGCTACTTTTTTTTTTTCCGATTTTTTTTCTTGTATTTTCTCTTTGTAACTTTTTCTTGATTTTTTTTAATTTTTTTGATTTTTTGACTTTATTGTACCCCCTTGCACTGGGGTTCTCTTAGGTATAGAACCGGCGAAGGTGCATGCTGTTGATTGGATCATCAAACAACTCACCTTCTGATGTGGCCAACTGATATGCCCCCGATCCGTAAGCTGCTACAATTACATAGGGTCCAAGCCAGTTAGGCTCGAACTTGCCTTTCTTTTCTCTGTCCTGCTGATTGCAAGGGTTCTCTCTTAGGACGAGGTCCCCAACCTTGAAGAATCTTGGTCTAACCTTGTGGTTGTAGCTTCTTGACATCATCTGTTGATAGGCTTTGAGATGGTCAAAAGCTTTCTGGCGCCGTTCCTCTAGCAGTTCTAGCTCTTGTAGTCTGGAGACTCTGTACTCTTCGTCTGATATGAGACCTTTCAACGACACCCGAAGGGATGGGAGTTCGACCTCATGGGAAGGATGGCTTCGGAACCATAGACGAGGGCGTAGGGTGTAGCACTTGTGGGAGTGCGTATGCTGGTTCGATAGGCCCACAGAGCGGGATTGAGTTGGACGTGCCAGTCGCGACCAGCTTCATTGACAGTCTTCTTTAGGATTCTCAGAATGGTTTTGTTCGATGCCTCAGCTTGGCCGTTACCTTGGGGGTAATATGGAGTGGAGAAGCGGTGTTAGATTTTGAAACGTTCACAAAGTTCTTGGACATCCTGATTTTTGAAGGGTCTCCCGTTATCCGTTATGATGGATGAAGGGATGCCATATCGGCAGATAATGTAATTCAGAATGAAAGAGGAAATTTGCTTTCCTGTGACGGTCGATAAGGGAACGGCTTCAATCCACTTTGTAAAGTACTCAGTAGCGGTTATGATGAATTTATGGCCGTTGGAAGAAGGCGGATGAATCTTTCCCACGAGGTCAAGTCCCCACTGGCAAAAGGGCCAGGGTGTCGTTAGAGGTCTCAACTCCTGAGCAGGTGCATGAATCAGGTTCCCATGTATCTGGCATTGTTTGCACTTTTTGACGAACTGATATGAATCCATTTCCATATTGGGCCAGTAATAACCCAAACGCATGAGTTTCTTAGCTAAGGAAGGACCGCTGGAGTGTGTTTCGCAGATCCCTTCGTGCACGTCTCGCAAGGTAGTTATAGATTCTTCTTGTTCTAGACAACGGAGTAAAGTACCATCCAGACCACGTCGGTAAAGGGTATTGGCGATAATGGTGTAACGGGAGGCTTGTCGGATGAAAGTTTGTTTTTGGTTGGAAGAGAGGTCTAAAGGAAGGATATTGTCCTTGAGGTAAGTGTAGGTCTTACCGTACCAAGGCGAATCAGATCCTACTAGGTGGCAAATGGAATGGGTCTCAAGGAGATCATAAGCCGGTTGTCGAATTGTTTCTACTAAGAACTCATACTGTGACTCATGTTCAGGTATCTCAAGAAGAGAGGCTATGGTCGCCATTGCATCTGCTGCTTTGTTCTCTATCCTGGGTATTTGCTCAAACGAGATGGTCCCAAAATGTTCTTTGAGGTCGTCGACCATTCGCTTGTATGGGATGAGCTTCTCATCTTTGGTCTGATACTCGTCGTTGACCTGGTTTATGACAAGCTGAGAATCACCGTAGACACATAGTGCTTGGATTTTCCACTCAATGGCCATCTTGAGACCAATTACCAAAGCCTCATACTCCGCTATATTGTTAGTGCATGGAAATAACAACCTGTAGGACTTTGGAATTGTGTCGCCTTGGGCAGTGATGAACAAGATACCTGCCCCCGATCCATGGTTGGTGTAAGACCCGTCGAAGTAGAGTTTCCAAGGAGATGTTGACAGAGTGAATAAAGAATCATCGGGGAACTCAAACTGCATTGGTGAAGTGTCTTGTAATGGTGCCTCAGCTAGTTGGTCTGCGATGATTTGCCCCTTGATGGCTTTTCTATCCACATACTCTATATCATATTCGCTAAGAAGCATAACCCATTTGGCTAGTCGACCTGTGAGAGCTGCTTTACTGAGAAGATATTTTAGTGGGTCGATTTTGGCAATGAGTTTGACAGGATGTGCCAACATGTAGTGTCGAAGTTTTTGTGAGGCAAAAACCACCGCAAGGCATGAACGTTCCACCTGTGAGTACTGCAACTCGTAGCCCACTAAGGTTCGACTGATGTAGTACATAGCTCTTTCCTTGTTCTCATAGTCTTGCTGCGCTAGGAGAGCCCCAAGAGCAGTAGGTGTAGCAGATATGTAGAGAATCAAAGGTTTTCCTTGGATCGGAGGCATGAGTATAGGAGGATTCATGAGGTACTCCTTGAGCTTGTTGAATGCCTCTTCGCACTGCTCATCCCATTTAAATGGAACGTTCTTATGTAGGAGATGGCTGAAAGGATGGCACTTGTCTACCAGCTGTGAGATGAACCTGCGGATGGCCTGTAGCTTGCCCTGTAAGGATCTCAACTGTGTTAGAGTTTTGGGCGGAGGCATGTCCATGATTGCTTTGACCTTGGCCGGGTCTACCTCTATGCCGTTTGCTGACACGATGAAGCCTAGCAGCTTGCCCGATGTTACCCCAAACACACATTTCTTAGGGTTCAATTTTACTTGGAATTGGTCCAGCCGTTGGAAGACTTTCTCTAATGTGTCCAGGTGTGAGTCCCTGGTGAGTGATTTTGCCAGGATGTCGTCAACATAATCTTCCATGGTCACATGCATCATGTCGTGAAATATAGTTGTCATGGCCCGCTGATATGTAGCACCTGCGTTTTTCAGCCCAAATGGCATGACATTCCAGCAAAA
Organism: Cunninghamia lanceolata; assembly: GCA_027924645.1. Taxonomy (NCBI): domain Eukaryota; kingdom Viridiplantae; phylum Streptophyta; class Pinopsida; order Cupressales; family Cupressaceae; genus Cunninghamia; species Cunninghamia lanceolata. Next base: position 36,583,619 of record BSBN01000391.1, on the reverse strand, counting down.
GGTACCCCATGGACAAGTGAAAGCAGTTTTGTGCTGATCCTCTGGTGCTATTTTGATCTGGTTGTACCCTGAGAATCCATCCATAAGTGATAGCATTGTATGTCCTGCCGTGAGGTCGACTATGATATCGATGTTAGGCAAGGGAAAGTCATCCTTTCGGCATGCTTTGTTTAAATCTCTAAAATCGTTGCATAGTCAGACCCTGCCATCTGGTTTAGACACCGGTACAATATTAGATATCCATTCAGGGTAATCTATGGCTCTGATGAACCCCACGTCTAACAATTTCTTGAGTTCTTCCTTGACCAGGAGGGCAATATGGGGATGCATTTTTCTCAGTTTTTGCTTTACGGGCTTCACCCCTGGATCCAATGGCAAGTGATGTAGAATCAAGTTTGTGTCCAAACCTGGCATGTCGGCATATGACCAAGCAAAGCTGCCTCTCTTCTTCTTAAAGAATGGTACAAACTTGGTTTTCTCAGGCGGCGTGAGAGATTTTGCAAAGTGGATAATCTGAGGCTACTCTTCGGTTCCAATGTTCATTGGCTCTGTTGGCTCTACCACGATCTGTGACCTTTCTTGATACATGTCACTTGGGAGGGTGTCAAGCAATCCATCGTCAGGTGCCACAGTTGGGTTTTCACCTTCAGATACGTCCTTTCTTTTTACTGTTTTATGATCTGACACTGCCGCATGGCGGTTTTCACCGTCAGATCCCTTTTTGATCTTTACATTTTTGCGACTAGAAGGCTTGGCACCCTCCCCGAAGTAAGCTACAGCATTGAGTTTGATAGCGAAACCGGCTTTATGATCTCCTTTTGGTAAATGATCTCTAAGTCCCATATAGTCAATGTAGGCATCATCGTTCTGGAACATATCTAATTGAGGGGTCCCTTGCAGGTCCCAGTCAATAAGCTCAGGGTGTAAGAGGGGAAGGGAGTCGGATGAAGGACCTGATTCGTTGATAGTGTGGATTGAAATACTAGGAGTACAGGTGGGGGTAGTGTTCTGGGTGGTACTTTCTTCCAGGTTGTTTATCACAATGGAATCGAAACTTTCCTCGAAAGCCATAACTTCAGGGAGGGGCAAATTAGACTCCAGTGGTCTGTCCCGTTGCGTTTGTCTCTCATGATATGGGCTAAGGGTTTGGATGGTGTCAATCTCCTTGTCATCGTAGGAGTGCTTTGTCAGCTTGTCCCATTCATATTGATTGGAATCATCTGAATCTGCGTCACTGTCCACTTGGAGTGTTTGAATTGTCTCCACTAGGCAGGCATTTTCTTTGGCTTTGCCCTTGCCTTTGTATCCCAAGCCAGTGGTGTTTCTAGCCGAAGAGGAGGAAGAAGGTTGTATAGGTTTGATGATCCCTTCTTTTCTGAGGCCGATAGGGCCTTGTCCTTCATATCCCATCCTATGCAAGATGGTTTCCCCCCGTCCATAGAGCTCTGTAGGGAGTCTGGGTGGATCTTGGGATGTGTTTTCTTCTTCGGCATAAAGCCATTGCAAAAGATCTTGCTCCTCTGATTCATCGGATAAGGTCCCCCATTTTACAAAGGGGTTTGCGGGAGTTGTAGGGGGAGCAGAGGGCTTTGGAAAATGCCTGGGTTGATGCTTGGGCTGGCCGAAGGAGCGAGGAGACAAGGGCATTTTTGCAAGGTTGAGGCTGTGCTCAATCTGGTATTCCCCTACACCATTTTCTTTTATGGTGATTTTCATTGGTTTGGGCCGTGAAGAGGAAGCTTCGGCAGTATGGTCTTGTGGCGGAGTGGGGGAGATATGGGCCCTATTGTTGGGAATGACGCATTCGGGTTTAGCTTGGAAAGAATTGCAGTGTTGGTAGGGATCCGGATCGCCGTGTATGGTGACCTGTTTGCCATCGTGTGGGAACTTTATGCATTGATGGTAGGTGGAGGGGACAGCTTTCATGGCGTGGATCCATGGTCTCCCTAGTAGAATATTGTAAGCAAGCTCCTGATCAAGGACTTGGCACACCACATCTTTAATTACCGGTCCCACTTGAATGGGTAGGACAACCGTGCCCTTTGTGGTTCATTCCTCCTCGTCATAGGCTTTGATAGTAATTTTCCGTCTTGGATCTACTGCCTGTTTAGAGAACCCCAATGCAAGGACTAGCTTCAAAGTGCAAATATTCAAACCGGCCCCCCCATCAATGAGAACCCTCTTGATGCGGTGCCTGTGTACGAATGCGACAATGTGTAGAGGAGTGTTGTGGGGTTGAGACATGGAAAGGTCATCTTGTTCTGTAAACGAGATGGCAGTGGAGGATGTCAAATTACCCACCATGGTTTGAAACTTTTCTTGGGCTAGGTTAGTGGGGACAGTAGTTTCCACTAAGGCTTTCTCAAGAATCTCCTTATGAGAAGGAGATAGACGCAAGAGCTCCAATATGGAAATGTGAGCTGGAGTCTTTTGTAATTGGTCGATGACATTATATGGGTGGGAGTTAGACGGAGATGGCGACGACCTTGGAGGAGTGGTGTTGATCGTGACTCTACCACTGCGGGTAATTATACTACAACCAGTTCCGTTAGGTCCTGGTTGTTGGTTGGGGGATATGACGTTGACTTGCGGAACATGCTCAGAAATGCAGTTAATGGTGTACTCAAAGGGAACGCTTGCATAGTTAGCATTACTCGACCCACTGTTCTGGTTTGGCCTGTTACGATTGTTGTCATTATTGTTATGGCCATTGGAGTTGTTGCCATTGTGACCATTGTTGTGGTTGTAACCATTGTTGTTGTGGCCGTTGTTGTGATTGTTGTTATACGGCCGGTTGTGGTTTAGGAGAGGATCTCGGTAGGCCACATGAGATTCATTGGAGGTATGCTGTTGTGTCCCTCCCTGATTCTGATCCAGTATATCCTGTATGACATTCTTAAGACGGATGCAATTATTGGTTGTGTGCCCCCTTCCTCGATGATACTCGCAATAGTCTGTGTCCTTCCAATAGGGAGGTTTGACTATAGGCTCATAGTCACTTGTTGGCGGTAGAGAAATTTTGTTGTTAGCCAACAACTTCCTGAGAGCAGACTCTTGAGATTCTCCTAACGGCGTGAATTTTCTCCTTGGGTTTGAATTGAACCAAGGTCTAGATTCCTGAGGGGGTGGCTTGTTGAGTGCACCGTTATTTGCTTCTTCCTTAAGAGTAAATATGGGTTGTTGTTTAGGGGTTGCCGCCTTGGCATCCACTACTCCATCGTTGACCACATTCTTGTTCTTGGTCCAAAACTTTGACTTGTCCGTCGTGTAATTGGAAGGAGGTGTGTCCTTGTAGAGCTTGAGAGTTCCTTTAGCGATCATAGCTTTCTCAATGAATAGCCCCATTTCAATGACTTTGGTGAAGGAGGTAGGGCATTGTATCTGGATCTGATAGCTAAGATCGGGATTCAAATTGTGGACAAACATTTCCAATAGTTGTTTCTCAGGCATGTCGTAAGAACACTTACTAGCTAGCTGTCTCCATCATTGTAAGAAGGTGGCGAAAGACTCACCACCTTTTTGTTTGGTGTTGCATAGGTCTAGCATAGATACTTCATGTTCTATGTTGTAAGAGAAGTGCGTTATGAATTTATTGACAAGTTCATCAAAAGTTTTGATTCCTGGTGGAAGACGCGAGAACCACTCCATAGCTTGACCTCCTAAAGATCTTGGGAATAGTCTCATTAAGTAGGTCTCATTGTGAGCTACTTCTAAACATGCTGCAGTGAATTCCCAGATATGATCTCTAGGGTCCCCCTTCCCTTTGTATTTGTCAAACTTCGGGATTCCGAATTGAAACGGGAATGGTTTCATGACCAAACTTCTGTCAAAGGGGTATGGTGCTATATCTTCCAAGGAGTAGTTCTTGGAACTGGTGCCGATCTTAAGGTTGGAGATTTCTAGCTTTAGACTCTCAATTTGTTGTCTCACATCCACCATAGGAGCATTTTGATCTATGTGTTGTTTTCCTCGCTCATTGGCCTGGGGGACCGTGTCATTTGTGCCTCTCTCATGTGCATTTGGGACTGTGTCATTTGTGTCCCTCTCACGTTCATTGTCTGCATTTTCCATGATGGAGCTAATGTCAAAGTCTGCGGGGAGTTTGATTCCGAGACTAGCAAGATGATGGAAATATTTGGTGGGGTCCTCAAGGAGCACTTTCTCCACTAGGCGTTGGAATTTGCCATCTTGCATGTGTGCCACTAATTCCTCACGAGAAATTTCTTCATCATCATCGCGTGGTGGGGCGACGTGATCAGAGGAGTCGGCCATTTCAGTTAGCTTGTTGTACTGGGATCGAGTAAGAACCATGCAAGGTGGGGTGGGACGAAATGGACTAGGATTAGAAATTTTGGCAAGGTGTCAACTAAGACTGTAATGAATGGGATATCTAGGACAAGACTTGGACAAAGGGTTCTCTCGCTCAATGACTTCAGGTAAGACGGTTGACAAAAGACTTTAGCCACTAGCAAGGGTAGTCGATACCAGTCTCACTGTGTAGGGCTTAGTCGTTCAACAAGACTACTAGCAAAAGGTACTGTGACCTACTAGGCTTACGTGAATTCACGAATGAAACGAAGAAGGACCTATGTCGACTCGGTATGGGACAGAATGACGTTGGGGCAAGAGTGACTAGGACAGAAGGTGACTAGGACGACCGTCGAAAGAGAGAGAAATGGGTGAAACGGATGAAGATTGACTACAAGGTTGATTCTGACCTTGGAAAATGAAACTAGGTTGAAATGGGTACTCTGAACAGCTGACGAAAATTTCTCAAAAATAGGGCAGATGCTCACTGTCACACATGCGCAGAAATAAATGCGCAGCAAGAATGGGCAAATGCGCCGTAAGTCGCTGTATATGCGCCGCTCTGGTGAAGTATGTATGTGCAGCAACAGTGTGTAAATGCGCAGCAGAAAAGTATATGCGCAGCAGGTCGGCGTAAAAGTGCAGCAAGTCGCTGTAAAAGCGCAGCAGAACAGTGTATATGCGCAGCAGAAAGGTATAAAAGCGCCGTAAGTCGGTACAAAAGTGCAGTAAATCACTGTATATGCGCAGCAGAAAAGGGTATATGCGCAGTTCTGGTATTTTTTTTGGCAAATTTTTGGGATTTTTCCCTGTTTTTGGTATTCTTTGGATGGAAAAGGTCTTCCTGATCTGATATTATAAATTAATTTAGCAAGAAAACACAGCAAGCACAAAGAGTATTTTGTAGTTTTCCATTGTTTTTGTAGTTTTTTTTTTGACTCTATTTTGGACAAAAGCAAGCACAAAATCCTAGGCGAGAAATGGATTATAAGGGATTTGGGCCACTAAAACAAGAGGCATTTAATTCGGGCAACCGTTCAAGTGGTTACACGTGCGGCGGCGCTACTCTCCGTTATGGAGTCTCCCAGCCTCACAGGGTTGCGCCTGAGAGGGTTTTGGGGGAGGTTGGCCGTCGGTGTAACATAACAGCACTCGTTGCAGGAGGTTTTCACCTCAAGCACAATTTATTTTAAGTGGCTCGGTAGGGCTTGGCGTTAGCCTGTTACCACTCAGGGTCGTTCCCGCTTGGACAAGCGTGCATCCAAGGGAAGTCCCCTCCTAAAGGTTAAACAAGTAGAATGACAAGTCTGGCACTCTGATCACCCAGAAGAGGGGAGAGCATAAGCCTATTGTCATTCGCAGGCACAGAATACACTGATTAATCCACCTTAAAAAGATAAAAACTAAATGGGCTAGGCTACTCAAACAAAACTTTGAAGTGATTTCAACAATATTGTAGTGGTTCGATTTTAAATCCCCGAAAGCAGTTGTGAGTTTGATTTTAAGTCCACGTTGCACGAGATTGTTAACTTTGAAATTCAGGTCTCACGATATAGCAATGGTTCATTTTAACTTTAGAAAGCAGTTGTGAGTTCAATTTTAAGTCCACGTTGCACGAGATTGTTAACTTTGAAATTCAGGTCTCACGATATAGCAATGGTTCATTTTAACTGCAAGATCAGTGATGAGTTCAATTTTAAATCTTAGATAGCAATAACTTGGAAGTTTGTTTGCAATGCAAGCATGAAATAAACCAGTTATTTCCTCCCTAATTAAGACTAGATGAAGATTTGTAATGAACAACCATTTTACTCTTTCTCCGAAAATGAAATGTGAGCTAGTTAGATGCAACTACATGTAGTTAAACCTGAGCCTATCCTGCAAAACCGCTCCAGCAAACACCTACAAAAGGGTTAGCGTTAGCAAAATACTCTAGAAAAGTACTAAAACCTGAGCCAGTTACAAATGCGCAACTTCAGTGATTAGATGTGCAGAAGTGATCAACAGAAGCGCAGCATTAACGAATGCGCCGTAAAAATGAACAGATGCGCCGTTAAAATGAACATATGCGCAGTTTTAACGTATGCGCAGCAACAGTCGTCAGAAGCACCGTAATAGTCAACAGATGCGCCGTTTTAACGTATGCGCAGCAACAGTCTATGGAAGCACAGTAACAGTCAACAAATGCGCAGTTTTAACAAAAGCGCCGTAACAGTCTGTAAAAGCGCGGCAAGAATACACAGATGCGCAGGATTTTCAAAAGCGCCGTAACAGTCTTCAAAAGCACCGTAAAAATGAACAGATGCGCCGAAAGAACCTGTGCGTGACTCTGCGGGACCTGTACGGAACCTGCCTTCAAAAAAGCTCAAAAACGGTGAAATAAAGGGGCAACGGCCCCACGGTGGGCGCCAAAAATGTGAGGGTAAAATAGTGATCAATCAAATGAATAACAGATGACCCAAACATCAACAGAATAGAGAAACAAAGAAGATTCAAGTAAACAAAGCAATGAACAAACACAGCAAACCTCTTCCGTTTCGAAACTTCTGTTGTTCGCCTATCACGAATCATCCTTTCGCAGATGAGATGAGCCCTCAGAGAGTGCAATCTTTTAAAGCTGTTTGAGGAAGTCGATGGTGAACGGCTATGGTGTGATGTGCAACGAAGGTGAGCTCCAATGCAACAATGGTGATCTCAAGCTTGTAGATGACAAGTGGGTGCCAAAGGTGCGCTGGTGATATTTCTGCAGAGTAACGATGTCAAAAGCCTGGATGATTAGAATGAAGGGATGAAGCTTCATTTATAGACTTGGAGGAATAGGAATCAACGGTTGAGAGAAGATATGAAGATCAACGGTTGAGGATGGTTGAGGAATGTGCAACCAGTGGAAATGTGACAAGTGTCCCAGCTCCATCATGAAAGGTGGGATGTGACAAAACTGATTGGAGAGTTAACTCCATTGACTGGTCTGTTAACAGAATTGATTGATCAGTTAGAAGAGTGGATTGTGGAACTGACTGGGTTGATTGAGGATTTGACTCAACTGATAGGTTAGTTAACAGATTTGATTGATTGGTTAACTGACCTCTGATTGGAGAAGAAATAGGCCATGTGGGTGAGGGAAAATAAGATAATTAAATATTAAATATATTTAATTACATGTGCAACCTGATGAGGTGGACAAGGTGAGGTGTAAAGGTGATGTGGAATTTTGAATTTAGAACTTTAGGATAGAGGAAATAGGATTAATTAAATAATTTATGATTATTTAATTGTGAAGGACAAATAGAAGAATTTTAATTAAATAAATAGAATTTATTTAATTATGGAATAGTGAATCGATTAAATAAATTTAGAATATTTATTTAATTAATAGAAGAATGGAATAAATATTTAGAATATTTATTTAGGATGATTTGTGTCATTTTTAGGCATATACATGAACAGTTTGGCATGACACCTCAAAGAGATGCTATCTCATGGAATGCAATGATTGCAAGATATGCACAAAATGGATTTTTTGAAAAGGCTTTAGAAACTTTGAAGCAAATACAATTGGAATGTTTAAAACCAAATTCCATAACCTTTGCAAGCATTCTCCCTACTTGTGCCAAATTAGGATCTTATATATACATATATGCATAATGTCATGAAAATAATTTGTATAGTGTATATATCAAGCCATATAGGCATGTACAAATAAAACCATATGGGTATATACAATGATATACATTGATAACATACAAAAGTATGTTTACAAAGCCAAATAGGCATATGTAACAAAATGTCCCAAAATCAAATCTCCTATGGATTGCTATCAAATAATCTATGGCTCTTGCTAGGCCCTTGAAGATGGTGAACCAGTCAATGACTCATCCTCTATCGCTCATCGACTAGACCTCCTCGATAGAGATTTTTGAATTTCCACCTATTAATACAATCAAACAACGTGCACATTAATATAGAATTTAATATTCAAAATATATAACATGACATAAGTAGTCAATCACTTACCACTAATTGGTGATCCCTCTTGATCATTTGTTGTCTCTTTTCTTCTGTAGAGCTGGATGGGTAGGGGAGGTGACGTCCTGTGAGAAGCATGAACAAGTAAATTTAAGTAAATCCCAATTCTTTGCCAACGGACACTCTGCAATGTCCATATCGCTACTACAAAATAGATATCCATTTTATTATGTACATTTGGATTCTAGACTAGGGATTCATTTTATTATTCTATAAACTTGTGAATTACCATCTAATTTGAATGTTTACACACTAATCCACCTAGGTATCAACTTAATAAAGCTCTGGATATAAGCCATTATTTGATTTGAGTAATCTTACTTTGGACACATTTGTGAAGACTCCTAAAGAGCCTGGACATACAATTGTAAAGATGATATAGCCTCCATATAAGCATAAAGATGATATATAATTTTAGTTTGTTGAAGGCCATGTAAATCAGTCATTGATGAGGAATCTGCTACACCTAAAGTTGAGTCCTTTGTTTGGAACTTTGAAGCATGCAAAGAGGTAAGTGACTTGTAATGCTTAAGTAAACACGAGTCTCAACATGATGTAGTTCAACTTGATGACATGTCTAAATATGACACATTTTAGTTTGTATTGCATGAGGATTTCCTTATTCATGCATATCAAATTTATAATTAGGTATATTTTTCTGAATTGTATGAGTTTGAGGCTTTCAATTTTTGTATTGACTCACTTGAAGATGCTAGTAGCCATGTGAACATGATTAATATGGGATCCAAGAGTTGTTCTTTTCCCATGCATTTGGAGTGGATTGTTGGCCCTTAGGATTGTTTAAATCATGTTGGCCTAGCATTTGAATAGTTGCTTCGTGACATGGATGGGAATAGATAATGTATAGACTTTATCACACTTTAGGGTTTTCCCATCATGCTAAAATGTTATGACTATCCACTTATTCTATTTTAGGCTATCATCAAATGAGGAGCTTTTAAAGGCAAAAATGTTGTCCCAAAAGAAGGCTCAATGTTATTCGTAAAGACATTAGATTGTTAAAATACAAATTCAAGGGTAGATATTCCTTGGGCTATTTTAGTATAGAGAAGCAAAATTGCAATATATGACTATCCTAGGAATTAGAATGGTTGATCATCGGATATTCATGGCATTTTGATATTAATGGATGGATTGATGGATGTTTAGGGAGTTTAAGTTTAAATGTAATGTATGAGAATTCTTATTTATGAAGGATCTAAAAGGTCTTATGTCTTATTTGTAGGCCATTCAAGAAAGAAATGAAAAGATACCAAGGACTATCATAACACCTATTACAATTAGGTGCATCAAAGGATTGTCATCCAGGACCTTACCACTATGGGAAGTTATCAAAACCATGTCATGTTTAAACTTAAAGGCTTTATCACCTCTTTGTCCCTATAGGCCTATTGGAACAATAGGTCACATTTTATTCATATACCGGGGTTGAGAATAAACACTAAGCATTTGTAGTTATGGCAAGTGTAAATGGAAATAGATTACACCTTTAGACAATCTATCCTCTCCTAGATTGCACTGACTGAGTGGAAATTAAAAATTCCCTATCAATGTCCTTTATATACTGAAGGTATGGGTGAGAAAGGTAAACTTTGTATGTTGTAGACAAGGCCTCAAATATAAAATATACTATGACAATAACGATAAGGACTGTTAGGCATGAATGCTATCACTATTATAGATTGTTAAACCAACCATAGGCTGCCATAATAGTACACTGCTGACTATCATACCTTTAGGCATGGTACCATGAACCTTATGAGTAGAATGCATTGGTATTTGCGAGAAATGTATTGCTTATGTTAAGAATAAGTATTTATATTGTTTGAACATCATCAAAAGGTGGACTACAAATACGACTTTGTCAAAGGAAAACTTTAGTGGCAAAAATCTAACTATGAACTATTGTGCCATCCAAGCACAATCATGACCAACATCAAGGGATAGTCAAGGCATGGGTGTCTTAAGAAACACAATTGAAATTGTGTAATATCCCTTGCTATTTCGGACCTTATATTGCTGATTTGACCCTCAAGGAATATTATCAAACACTTCGTATGCAAAGTATGTTCTTGCTGTTTCTGAGTTTCAGTTTGCTTTGCTTGATGAAATTGGAAGATAAGATGATGCAAAAGCCTTGAAATAAATGCTAAATGACTAAACTACAAGTATAGCATGAAATGCAAGTGTCTTAGCATTTTCCAAATGCAATAGATGACTAATGCAAGTGTAAATCAACTCCTACAGCCAATTGGCATTTTGTCAAACAATTGGCATGCAATTACTATGCTGATCATGTATGCTATTAGATGGACATTTTGTCAGACAAATGGTATGCAACATACATCTCCTTTATTGAATTCATTCCCAAGTACAATGTTGCTATGAATTTGCCAAGACTAATTGGCTTACAATGATGACTACAGCAATGCCAAATCTGATTCTGAGTTATTACTTTCAGCAGCAAAATTAAATGCCTAAAATAATAATGCAAACTACTAACAGTTGCAAGAAGAACCTGATAATAGTGACACCCAATGATGCTGAAGGAGAATAGACCAATATCCAAGGAAATGAGTCCCTTCCAAACCCAATTTGAAACCTTCTCCTAGCTGCCCTGTACTGTAGCGTCACTGTTCATGGCACTGTAGCAATCACTGTAGCATACTGTAGCAAAACACTATAGCGATCACTGTAGCGTACTGTAGCAAAAATACTGTAGCGTACTGTAGCAAAACACTGTAGCAGCCAATAGAAAAACTTCTGATATGCAAATTGATACCTCCAAACCCTTATTTAATACTGTAGATTTAAGCACAAATGAAAGGACTGAAGTATCCCTTCCAATTTGCAGCCCTTCGGAGGATATTTCACCACCTCAGTTATGCTAATCTATGGGAGTTTCCGTTCCCAAAGACCAAATATGCAGAAACCCTTGGCTCCACAAAACTCATCAAATGCAAATGTCAATAATCAGATGCCTGGAAGCTTGCCTTGCCCCTTCCTTTATACTTTTTCAATCCCACTTCAAGAAGCTTCTAGAAAAATAATATTATTTTATTTTAGTGACTTTATGTAATAATATTTATTTAAGTCACTTTATTAAATTAATTAACTATAAGGTCACTTTATAATATTTATTTATTTAATAACCTTACAAATAATTAATTTAATTATTATCTCCCTTATTTTTCCCATCCAACTGAATCCAGGAAACCAACCATCAACCAGGTGACTGCCTCAAGAAGACCCCCTAACCATGTGCATTAGCCTACGAGGGTCAGGAATAGGCTAAACCATCCGCAAACAACATCAGCTAAAAAGGGGACATTACAGTCCGCCCTCCTTGAAATTGCTTGTCCCCAAGCAATCTTGGCTACAAAGACAATTCTCCCCACCTGGATCCCAAGGGAGGATCTGTGTAATGTCCCTGCTATCACCAAAGAGCTCCTGTAACACCAGCACTAGCACAACTAACTGAACCTGTTGGATTAAATCAACGCCAACGCCAGATGTCGCAAGAGCATAAGCATTAAGTGGAAGCAACTTTGAATATCGACAATGTTTGCTTCCCATAACTACACAAGCTAAGCTGTCATACACACTATCTAGCATATACGCAACTGAGCTATGCGTCTGAAACAGATCATGTACATAAAGATCAAAAGTGCAACTGCAAGTAATCACCCTCATATATATGCTGCAAAACTCAACAGTGAACCCTGATTGGAATCCTGATGCACACAAAGGATTCCTCAACATACTGGAGAGTATCCCACAACTAATGCCTGGATCCCAAATGAATTAGTAATAGTACTAATGTCAGGAATAGGCTAAACCATCCGCAAACAACATCAGCTAAAAAGGGGACATTACAAATTGTCCATGGATATTTGAAGTAATTCGCAATATTCATGATCAAGAATCAACTCTGACTATCTCAACAGTGGTAAATTTGGCTTCAAGACAATAAAAAATGAGCTTAGGGATTCATTATCACCAAGTAATAAAGAAGAGTAATCGTAAGTGTCGACCTTCAATTTCATTATACAAGAGGATGAAGAAGGGGCCATAGTATTTTCATACCATAATACAACATACAAAAGGAAAATCATGAAGTCAAAACATGTGCAAAGGGTATCTATGTTAAAGAGGAGAGTTGTGAATGGACGATGACTATCACTGTCAAAATAAGATATAGTCTCACTAAGGATAGTTAGGTGATTTGTGGATTGTCATGACTACAAGGCATGAGAATCTTGTGTATGAAGAGGAAAGAAATATAAATAAAAGAAGATTGAAGGATTGTTGCACCTGGGTACAATGATCCTAAAGGATTGTCATGCTAAAAGGATAGTCAACAGTACAAAGATTCATATTTCAAGGCTATCCTTAATCTCATTCACATGGTCCTAATGTTGGTTTGATTTGCATGGAGTGAGATGATACTATCAGGATTAATTGAAAAGGTGAAAGGATTTGGTACCAAATTTGGTCACAAGAAAAATTGCAATAAGCTTGAGAATATTGTTCACTAAACCTAGAACTATCACCAAGCAACATCCGTTTCATAAGATGTGATCAAAAAACATGTAAGAAAAAAGGATATCAACCTTCTTGGTTATGCATACTTGATAAGAGCCCATACTTTTCACAAGGAGCCACCAATTTTTAACTAAATATTCCATTAGAAACGGATAAAAAAATGTTCCCCCAAATGAGGAAACTAGAGTGTTAATTAGAATTCTATGTGTAATGTGATATGAAACAATAGATACACCTATAAATGACCAACTAACTTTAACTTCTTGTATTATTGCCTCGATGTTTCAAATATGTTGCTTCTCTTCATCCAAAAGCAATGGTACAAAATTTTCCATAGATCAAGGAAACGGATATCCGTTTTGGTTGTTGACTTTTTATGGATTCTAACATGTTTTCATGTTTCAGTCTCTTCTTTGAACTTCACCCTTCGTGCTGACGACTTTTTTTTATGCAAAATTGATAAAACAAAAAGGGTTTATAGAAAAAATTGTTAGCTTTCTAAAAATATAAGATTTGTTTGGTTATCATTTTATTAAATAATTATTAATAATTTTCTATATACCATGTGTCTGAAATCCTGATGGACACACTGATTGAAAAACATCCATAACTTTCAAACCATTTCACCTTTTTGAGATCCGAAACCTGCGTCACACTCTATGCTTTTCTAGCTATAGGTTAAAAAAAAAATTTGAATTTCAACTTTTTTTTATCAAGTTAGGTTGGCTGGAAAATTACTTTTTATTTTTTAAAAAATGTCACAGTAAAAAAATCATAACTAATTATTTTATTGGAAAATTTCAAATAAATATGCGTCACATCCGGACATGAGTCCTCTACTTATTTTGAAAGTTTAAAAAAAATATATATTTTAACTCATAGTTAGGTTGGCTGGATAGACACCCACTTTTTATTTTTTTCTGAAAAATTTAATAGCTGTTCTTTGAAATATTAAATTTTCACTAAGTAAATTTAGTTTTTTTTTTAAAAAAATAGTAGGCTATAAACTAGATTCAATTCTCTACAAATTTTGTTCTTACATCTTTTTCAAATTGTGTAGATAATCCATTCAAATTTTCACATGAACTTGATAAATTCTGATTTTCTGTATTTTCATTGCCACTTAGAGGTATAGTTTGGCCCATCATGATACTGCACATACCCTAAGGATAGATACCATTATAAAGCAGAGGTAAAAGGTGAACCGGGCCATAATGTATATACTAAGTGTTTGTTTGTAGGTGTTCAAGCAAAGACAACACTATTTTCAGATGCAAGGAAGGTCAGATGACAAAGAATAGATCTATTTGCAGGAAGTGAACAATCACAGGGAGCAAACAAGTTCTACAATGCAAGGTATGATGCAAGGGAACAATATTTGATTCCATGAAGCAAGTTTCTAGTCCAAAGAGCATGTGGAAGACAAGGCAGAAATGAGACAAGACAATACTCATGTGACATGAGTCATTTTTTTATGGGGGTTGTATGGTGCAGGAGCACTTAGCCAATCTTGGCTATGAGGTTGTCATAATAAGGTTCTAGGACATCCTAGGACATGTTTGTGTTGTTTTTTCACTATTTTGCATGTAATAAGGTCAAGGCGACCAATTTCATATGTATTGGAGTCATGTTGTATTACCTTGAGTCATGTCTAGTCCAATGAAGTCATGTAATGCAAAGGTTTACAAGTGTTGTTTTGAAAATTCAATAAAACCATGTATTGGAGGGAAGAGTAAACAGTCATATTGTTTGATTTCTAGTTATGAACCATTGAAAACTACCTCAAGTATTTACAAATACCTTCACACGAACTAAGGTTGGGGTTGTTGAAGGTTTTGAAGGGCAAATTTGTAATAAAACTCAGTTTTCCTGTTCATTTTCCTGCAAAAAAACGTAGTTCCAGGCCGTGGTACACCCTTGTATGGCTCTATCATGACTTGCACCCACTTACAAATGAAATAGGAGTAAACTACCTTTGTTTTACATGTGGTTTGAGGAGATTTCATTATGTTTGCAGAGGGATATCGTGCTTTTTCTATAGACTCTCATAAAACCCTGATTTAGGGTTTTGAGGCCAAAATCCATGCATATCTAGGCCATTCCACCGAGAGATCTCCGCAAAATTGGTGGAATGGGGTTGTGTAGGGTAGGGTTAATGGTTTCCATAAGCATAAGGTCAGGAAATAGGTTTTATACCAGAATTTGATGAAGCATATGCCTAATATGACCATGTATTAGACCAAATGAGTGTGCAGTGAATAGATCGGTTCCTTAAAAGTTGTTGTAGTGGACAAAACCCAATAAATTAGTCATTTTTCCATGTAAGTAGAGGTATCCAATTGGTTTGGTGAGTTTGGCTTGCAATGGTCTAGTGGTTGCTTTGTAAAAGAGGCCTAATTGGCCTAATTCCAAACATGTCTGTCATAGGTTTGGGGTCTTTGGTCAAAAACAACCCATACCCATTTTTTGATATGTTGACAAAGGGACAAATGGGTACTCAAAACTACCGTTGTCTTTCCAAGGTGATGGCCCTTGTGCAAGAAAACTTCTGATAGATCCTAAAATAGGGCTACAAGGCTAGTGGCCTAATTACAAAGGAGGTGCTAGTTGTCTTAGGTTTTTGTGAAAACCAAATGTTGGAATAGGTTGTTGGGGTTGTCAAAGCACCACCACTACATCATCTACACCCACTAAGATTGACATCATGCACAAATGGTTAGGCAACCTTGTAACACTAAATTGATATCTAGTTAGTACTAATTCCTTGTCATTGTTGTTATACTTTAAAATTTAGAAGTATCCCTAAGCACCACGTAATTCACCATAAAATTTTTAATTTTCTTTGCACTAATTTATTAGGTAATGTGAAGCACTGGACTTACTTTTCTGTATTTAGTCTAAGTTCTTAGATGATCTGAAGCATCCACAAAGGTTTCTCATGCACAAATATCCTAAAAATGTTTAGGGCCTGTTATCAATGCAATAGTTTTTTCAGAAAAAACACAAAAAAACATTCATAATATAAGTATGTTTTATTGTGGTTTTCTGTGATAATTAGAAGCTCTCAATCTAATTCCATGTATGAATATTTTATTGGGGTTGTAGAGCAATTTATCTCTATAGTTTGTTTTGAGTCAAAGCGAATCAGTGTCAATCCGTTGCCAGCAACATCAATTTTGAGTCACAAACAGGGGAAAGTATTTTGGCCCTTATTGAGTTTGAAATTAAGTATGATCGGACTGACACCTTTAAAGAAGGGAGCCTATGGGAAGGAAATGTGTGGAGGTTTCTCGCATCTCTAAGCTTCGATAGTTTTGATAGCATTTTCTGTTTGTGCTAGGTTGCCAAGTGTTACCAATTTCGCCTAAGGGTGGGTCCGGGTCTGATTAAAAGAAGTGTGAGAAAAAATAAAGAATGGAGCTTCCATTTTTGTCATGTGTCATGTCCGAGATTCCTTGCGAAAGAGTGTTTTGACAAACCCCAAATGAAACACCATGCGGCCATGTGGCAAGTAGACTAAAGAGGTTTCAATGATGCTGAAAGCATCGTGGAGCCATCGATCATAAGCATAGGGGATCTGACCATGGGGGAATTATGAAGGACCTTTCAAGATAGATAAAGATGCCAAAACATTGGTAACGAATGAAGATGAGCCATCAGACCCCTATGTTTGCTGAGAAGACACATAAATATCAATGGGCCATAAGTCAGGTCTTAATGGCTTGACAAAGCATCAAAGGTGGTTCTTGAATCTCCAAGAGTTCTAGTAAGACTTCAATACTATATTCTGGCACCATCAAGCTTCACCAATAAAAAGGACCAAACAGTTAGAGTAATTCAATGCACCTAGTTTCATAAGACTTAGCAACATATTCTAATGATTGCTCGCCCACCACCAGGTATGGCCATTGTCTTCTATTTGAAAACTTTCAATTTAGACATATCAGTAATGATTCAGTCCTTAGGAGAACAAACTCTCCTTGGTGCATATGATCTAGTAGTAAGAGTCGACAATAACCTTATAGATGTCAGAAAACTACCCCTAGGCCTCCTATGCTAGTGTTTATTGAGTTGTCCTTACAAGAAGATGTGCTTAAAGTTGAGGCCCTCCTACCCAATACAAAGCTGACTTCTTCCTTCTTTGCATACACCTATCCCACTCTCCAAACTCAAAGACCTTCGGTACCAACTTCCTGGGTTGTCTCAGAACTAGATGATATGAAGAGCATCTTATGAAGCTTTTCAAATGAGATCATTAACCTAAAGAGAAAACAAGGCTCATATCCAAGATCTCCCTATCAAGGCTACCAAAATCCTAGGCCCCCATACTAGCCTAACAGGTACCAAAACTCCTAAGGAGTAGGTCCATCCCAACAACATCTTGTGTTGGTCCCTACTCCCTTGCAATAAATCCCTCCTAACTTGGTGCGTGACTTGATTCCGGGGAAAAACAATGTTGCAGATGATTCAAATGCATGGTTTTTTCCTTGCAATGAAATTCACTCACTCAGAGCTTGTCCATGGGGAAATCTCTAGCAAACAGTAGCAAAGCAGAGGCAACAAGGATTTCAAGGACAGGCCCAGATCGAGACATCTTCATATCAATCACTAGGGGTACATACCAATCACCAAGGGTGTAAAATGTTGTTTTGATGGCACAAATGTAGGGAATGTTGTTGCAACAAGAAGAAGAGATGGCTTCTAAACATGCATTATTCTCGTGGATTGAAGGAGAAGAGGCAATGTTTACAAATGATCCCTCCACTTTGAAGATTTCACAGTTTCAGTTTGATTACTTCACATGCTCAAAGAGACTATGGTGGGTGATTCAGAAGTAGTTCTTCGGCTTGAGCCTCCCCTTCAAAACATATCAGTTGCTCCCACTGTCTAGGCATTCAATCATGGGATACTAGTGAAAAATAACGAAATGGTAATAGAGAGAAATGCTACACCAATTATCCTAGTAAAAATACCAAGATACACGGAATGTCCCGAAACGACATATTCCTTCCACACTCAATGTGGTAGAACAACTCAAGAAAGCCCCAACTAACATCTCCTTATGGGATGTTCTATCTATCTCGCAGCAAAAAACGTTGCTCCAAGAAGCTCTGGAAAAGAAGGACATGCTCCTAGCAAAACCATCAACCCTTAGCACATAGGAAGAGGTAGCGCAACTCCAAAACATAGTGCATACTCAAAGGCTAATGGTCCTTGTGAATGTAAAAGTGGAGGTAAGAAATCCTAAGCCCACTCCTTTGTACTTGATGGTGATAATAGGAAAGAAATTGCTACACAACTCTATGATAGACTCTAATGCTAGCACTACAGTCATGCCCAAGAAGGTAGCACATACACTTCAACTAGAATATGAACCTTTGTAAAAGGGAGTCATGCAGTTGGGTGGGAAGCAATTGCAAACTATGGGAGTCATTATGGCTCTATCCCTCACATTATATGCTTGCCCAAATATCATGGTTCTTCAAGAGGTGGTAATCATTGATATTCCGCTAGCCTTCGGCCTCTTCCTACCACAAGACTTCATTGTTAAGATCGGTGGATATCTCTCTCTAGACTAGACCCACTTTATCCTCCAGACTAGGTATGACTCTAAGATGAAGATCTTGTCAGAACCTCTCCAACAGAAACACATCACTCATGAGGTGATGACAAACTTTGAATCAACTCATACCATGTTGACAAAAGAAGTGAAGAGATAGACCTCCTTGACGAAGAGGTTGAGAATAGTAGCCGAACCAATGAAGAGGAGGCACTCCTATTCGAAGTTATGTAGAATGATCCCTATGGAAATTTTGATTTCACAGGATTTGGGGACATGTATTATCTATGATGTGGAACAAGTCATCCTAGAATGTGAAAATCTTCTACAAAGCTTGGCTCAAGATTCAAACGAGCTACACAGTTGTGGAGACAATTTTTTATGGTGCAAGGTGCTCAAATAGCTCTGGAGCTGGTATATGCCTCATTTATCCTCAGAGAAAAAGGATTCTAAAGGGTTTCTACTTTTAGTTCAACTGTACAAATAACGAGGTTGAGTATGAGGCATTGGTGCAAGGTCTCCTTTTAGTTGAGAAGCTAAAAATTAAACAACTATAAATATTTGGGGATTTCGAACTAGTCATCAAACAAGTAAAGGAGATGGTCACAGCTAAAAATATCAGAATGAGGTCATACTGTCATAGGGTATGGGACCTATTAGAGGGCTTCAAGGCATTGAATATGGAAGTAATCCCAAGGATTCAAAACAAGGAGGCTGATAGGATAACTTAGATAGAATCCCAATTTGATCCAACGAGAGACCTCCTAAGAAATAAAGATGTGATCAAATTGATTATTAGGCTTGTAATTTCAAACAATGAAAACCATTGGTAGGTGTTTGAGAACGACGAGCAGATCGCTCTATTCCTACAATAGTCAAGGGAATTCACAGATCAATTGCAACCAAAAATAGATGAATCTTATGGAGACCAAATCATGCAATTGAGGTCCAATAAACTTCCTAAAGGCCTTATAACCTTGGAAAGCCTCTTTTATTTAGATGATGCCAAGGGAGATAAAAAAAGGTTCTCCACTGATAAAGGCGATAACACTACAATTAAGGTCCACCTTGGAAGGAGGGTGAAAGTAGGAAAGGTTACCACTCAAGTTGAAAGGGACAAGATTGTGTCCTTTTGCAATAAATATGATAGAGTCATGGCTTGGAACAATGAAGATATCAAAGGATATGACAAAGAAATAGTTTAACACACCATTGAACTAATGCCTGAGGTGGAGCTAGTTAGATAGAGACAAAGACCGGTCAATCTGAAGATAGAGGCCCTCATGAAACAAGAGTTGAGCAAGCTAATTGATTTTAAGATTATCTTTCCAATCAAGCATTCGACATGGGTCTCTAACTTGGTCTCGGTAAGAAAGAAAAATGAGGAAATAAGGCTATGTGTTGACTTTAGGGACCTTAACAGAGTGTCACTCAAGTACCATTATCCACTAGATTCCATGGAGTAGATATTACAAACAGTCATAGTATCAGAGATATTTTCTCTACTCGATAGTTTCTCCAGATACAACTAGCTATGACTAAAGGGGGAGGACCAATACAAAACCACCTTCACCATAAAGTGGGGTACATTGGCTTATGCCAAGATGCCTTTTGACCTCTCAGATACAGGAGTGACCTTTCAGTGCACCATGGATAGTGCTTTCAAGGATCTAATCAACAAGATCATTCTAGTATATCTAGATGACCTTACCATGCTTTCCAAGTTGGCGACCGATCATTTTGATAATTTGGAGAAATCTTTCCAGAGGTCTTAGTAGTTTGGAATCTCTCTGAACCCAAAGAAATGCTTTTTCAGAGTTCCCCAAGGTAAATTGGTGCAGGAGCACCCCTTCAACAGGATAAATATGCACACGAGGGAGAAGAATAAGGTTTTAATATGTTTTAGACATTTCATGTTACTATGTAACATTTATATGTCTAAGTCAAAGATAACATTTTGTGTTGGCATTTTATGTTTGTAAACATCAAATTTAACATTTTAGACATGTTGGGTTATGTGAAGGGTTAAACCAATGTGTCTTATCATTAGGTGTTTTGATGTCTTATGCAAAACAGATGTCATGGGATTTAATTAGGGTTTCTGCTAATAACCTTGGTTAAATCAAAATCCTAAAAACCGAGGAAAGGGGTCGTTAACAAAGACGGGGAGAAATGGTCGAAAGGGTGTGTTCTTCCATTTTTTTTCTTTTTCTGAAAATGATCAAATGTAAGAAGCTGGAATGAAAGAATATAAATTCTGCAAATTGTGTTTTGAAAATTCTGAATCCTGTGTGAAATCTTTGTATATCGAATTGTTCTGTATATTATCTGTATAGAATCGTTTCATATTTAGCTTAGTTTCTCTGTTGTCGTGATGCACGTTTAAATCCATTCCACTGGTGGATTTCTGTGAAATCAGTGGAATGGACTTGTAAAATAGTTTTCCATTTTTGTTTCATTCTTTTGTTTACTAAACATGGAAGTGTAGAAATTGCAGAATCTGTTTTAGAGAAGGTCATCGGCGGGAGAATTCAAATATACGTTTGAAGTATATACATAAATTGTATGCTGTAGACAGTCGAGGAATATATTGCATTTGCATGCGAGTCTCATTCTGTGTATATGCTATGAAATGTGGTATGTACAAAAGTCTTGTTTGGGTCAAATTTGTGTTGTTCGTCGAATATACATTCCCTGTATATATCAAAATTGTATGAAGGTAATTTCTTTGTGTATATTGTTGTTGTATCTAGGTATCACCTTGCGTATGTCGTCAGACAAAATGTGCATGTAAGCGTCCATTCGGGCTAAGTTTGGGATTGTTCGTTAAAATATACAAATAGTGTGTATATCGTTAATGTATCTATGCATATTCTGTGTATATCCCACAATTGCATGTGAGGGTCCATCGTTTGTATATCTCGCTAAAACATATTCTATGTTAACTCTTGCGTCTGTTGAAATTGTTTGAGGATATACATTTTGTGTGTATACACCCAATGTATGTCATAGATAGTTTGTGAATAGATCACCATTGTATGTGTGCGTCAGTTTGTGAGTATACTGCAATTGCATATAGCTACTATATGTTGTGAAGATGCAATGAAAATATACATTGCATAAGATGCAAAGGATGACCGGCTGAGGTGGTAGCTTACTTGTATATTGGATGGATGTTTGTCTGAAGATACAAGGGATGACTGGTGATAGCAGGGAGGAGAACCGGCTCAGTAAGTTGATAAATGTATGTTGAAGAATGTATGTTGGAATATACATTTCAATAGATACAATGGGTGACTAGCTGTGATGGTCAAAGTAAATGAAGATGCAATGGGAGGCCGGTGGTAGAAGGTCAGGAATTGCATATACAAGACGAAGTCATCAGCGTGAGGAGAACCCATCGGGAAAAGTATTGGGAGTCACAACGAAGGCAAAGTGTCACCGATAGAAAGCACATCGGCATAAGAAAAGAATCGGGTGAACGAAAAATTGTGAGGCTGATAGTATATGTTTTTGCCAATCAGGGTGACAACTAAAAGTGTCACCGATGGAGAGTTTATCGGTATGAGTCTTATTATCGGAAGATGAGAAGAAAGCTACGCCGATGGTAGGAAGTCTGAGCGATAGTGAAAAGTCATCGGTGTGAGTGGTGCATCGGTGGGAGAATTCTTGAGTGACCCGATGGTATAAGGTGTGGCCGATGAATAGAAGATTTCGGTGATACATTTGTATGTTCTTGCCGATATTGACAGAAGGGATTATTTTGTTTGTGTGTGTTTCTGCTGTGTCCTTGCTCTACATCATAGTGGCATTAGAGCAAGGAGTGTTCTTTGGGTAGAAGAAGAAGATAAGATGTCAGAAGGAGAAGGATCAGAAACGTACCCAACAAAGATGACTAACGTTGAGTTGATGGCCTTAGTAAGAAAGCATATGGCAGAGAGCAGAGTAGATCGAGCTTAGAATCAGGCATTGAAAGAAGAGTTAGAGAAGTTGAGGGACAGAGTAGAGAAGGGAGAGGAAAACTCTAGTGAATGAGAAGACAGGGATGAAGAGGAGGTCCCTAAGCAGGAAGAGATAGAGGTTCCTGTAGACTAGAGACCCTTACTCAATGCCCTCAAGTCCATGGAAAGAAGGACCATGGATATGAAAATAGACCTGCCAGTGTTTGCAGGAAAAATGGAACCTGATTCGGTGATGGAGTGGATAGACTCCTTGAATAATTTCTTTGAGAGCGAGGAAATACCAGACCACCAAAGAGCGAAGATGGCTCAGTCCAAAATGAAAGGGGTTGTACTGACGTGGTGGAATTTCATCCAAGATGACAGGGTGAAAGAGGGAAAGAACAGAGTTGCAACATGGAAGAGAATGATGGCTTTAGTGAAGGAAGCCTATGTTCCATTGGATTACAATATCCAATTACATAAGAGGAAACAAAATTTGAAGCAGAAGGAGGTAGATGTTAGCTCATACACGGAAGAGTTCATGAAACTATGTGTAAAAACAAAGGTAAAGGAAGGTGAGGAAGAAAAGGTAGCAAGGTACCTCAATGGATTGAGGTTTAACATCCAAGAAGACCTAAATCTACATAATCTAGATACAGTTCAGAAATACTACCAATTGGCACTCAAAGTGGAAGAAAAATTAAAGAGAAGGCATGAGCAGAACAATAGAGGTAGAGGGAGACAGCAAAGAGGAGGAAGAAGTCCTTTTAGAGGCAGAGGATTTGGATACCAAAGTGAATCCAACCAAGAGAACAGCAGAGGAGATATCAGTCAACATCAAGGGGGAAGTTATAATCAAAGAGGAAAATTTAGGGGCAGAAGACGACCATTTAGAGGAAGATCTCAGGGCAGAGGACCTATCAAATGTTACAACTACAATCAAGAAGGCCATATAGCCAACAGATGTCCAGCAAAGGTAACAAGTTCAATAGGAGAAAAGAGGATCAATCTGATCCAAGAATCTAATTGTCAAAGTGTAGCAAGCTCAAGCACTAATCAAAGTGTGAATGCTCCTGACAGTTATGGATATCCTAAGAGAGGAGAATCTTTGATGATTAGAAGAGCAATGACCACCATGAAGGTGCCCAGCAAAGAACCCCCACAAAGGAAGTCTCTCTTCAGAACTACTTGCAAGGCAGGAGGAAAGGTACGTAAAGTTCTGATTGACTCTGGATCTACTAAAAATTTTGTGTCTTTTGAAATGGTAGAAAAGCTTAAGCTTAGAAGACTACCACATCCTTGCCCATACAAGATCTCATGGCTCCACCAAGGTCAACAAACAATTGTGGAGGAATAGGTTTGGGTAGAATTTTAGATTGGCCCATACAAGGATAGGTTATTGTTTGACATTGCCAAGATGGATGCTTGCCATCTCCTATTTGGGAGACCATGGCAGTATGACTTGAAAGCATACCATGATGGGGTAAGAAACACTTATTCAATTACCAAGAATGGTAAGGTGATAGAATTGCTTCCATTAATGGAGAATGAGGTGGAATCAAAAGGAAAAGAAGTTATGGTGATGATGGTAAAAGGCAAACAATTCATGAAGGGGATAGGAGAAGAAGGAGCAGTTACATATGCTCTAATCCCTTGCCTAAAAGTAAACAAAGAACAACAACAACAAGTCAAGGGAGAGAAGAGACAAAAATTCATAGACCTAGCTGTCCAAGAGCTATTGGACAAGTACAAAGGCATTATCTCTGATGGAATGCCAAGTTTCCTACCACCTATTAGGGACATTAGCCATTGTATAGATCTGATCCCAGGATCTACACTTCCAAACAAAGTAGCATATAAGCTCACTCCAGATCAAAATGCAGAGGTAGCAAAGCAAATTAAAGAGTTGTTGGAGACAGGCCTAATTGGCAAGAGTTTAAGCCCATGTGTAGTACCAGCTGTACTAGCAACAAAGAAGGAAGGCACCTGGAGGCTTTGCACTGATTCAAGGGCGATCAACAAGATAACCATTAGGTATAGGTTTCCAATCCCTAGGATAGAAGATTTACTTGATTGTTTAGGAGGTGCTAAATACTTCACCAAAATAGATTTAAAGAGTGGTTATCATCAGATTAGGATTAGACCTGGTGATGAATGGAAAACCGCATTTAAGACCAATGGGGAGTTATATGAGTGGAAGGTCATGCCTTTTGGTTTGTCCAATGCCCCTAGTACCTTTATGAGGTTGATGAATGAGGTCTTGAGGGAATTCATGGAACAATTTGTCATAGTATATCTAGATGACATCCTGATTTTCAGTAATATGAGGGAAGAGCACCTCATCCATATAGATGTGGTTCTCAAAAAGGTTACATGGAGAGCAGCTAATGATCAACTTAGGTAAGTGTTTATTCATGCAGGAAGAGATCATCTACTTGGGATTTGTTATCTCACATAACAAATTGAAAATGGATCAAGAGAAGGTAAGTGCCATATTGTCTTGGCCAACTCCCAAAACCTTGAATGATGTTAGAAGTTTTCGTGGGTTAGCAACCTTTTATAGGAAGTTTATAAAGGGATTTAGTCATATTTGTGCACCCATGCTTGACACTATAAAGGGAGGATAGAAGTGCAAGTTTACATGGACAAAGGAGGCATATAATTCCTTTGAAACATTGAAGAAGAAGGTGGCAAAGCAGCCAGTTCTTACATTTCCTGACTTCAACAAGATTTTCCAAGTAGAATGTGATGCCAGTCACATGGTAATTGGAGCAGTACTCAGTCAAGAAGGTAGGCCTATTGCATTTTTTAGTAAAAAACTAAATGATGCAAAGAAGAAATACTCATCATATGATTTGGAGATGTATGCTCTAGTACAGTCACTCAAAAAGTGGAGGCATTACTTGATGCCAAAAGAATTCATAGTGTTCACAAATAATTAGGCCCTTAGTTTTATAAACAGTCAAGAAAAGCTGAACCATAGGCATATGAAGTGGGTGGAAACTTTACAAGCTTTCACTTTCACACTCAAGCACAAGAAAGGGGTCAAGAACAAAGTAGCAGATGCTTTGAGCAGGAGGGTTTTGACCATCAATTAGATCCAATTGGAAAGTGTTGGGATTGACTCTTTGAAGACAATGTATAATGATGATGAAGACTTTGGAGAGATCTACAAGGTATGTACTTCTTTTGGTGACAAGTATCATGTTGAGTTCTCTGAATTTCTGATCCAAGATGGATTACTTTTTAAGGGTGGGCAGTTATGTATTCCAAGGTGTTCTATGAGACTGAATATTATTTAGGAGAAACATTGTGGGGCCATGGCAGGACATTTTGGTCTTGACAAAACTCTTGGTCTTGTAAAGAGGCATTACTATTGGCCTAAGCTGCAGTCAGATGTGAGAAGATTTGTGGAGGCATGTGTAATATGTCAGAAAGAAAAAGGAAGATCCACAAATGCAGGTTTATATCAGCCCTTACCCATTCCTTCTAGGCCATGGGAGAGCATAAGCATGGATTTTGTACTAGGTTTGCCTAGGACAAGGAAAGGATATGATAGTGTTTTTGTGGTAGTAGACAGATTTAGTAAAATGGCACATTTCTTGCCATGCAAAACCACTTGTGATGCTTCATATGTTGTGGACCTATTTTTCAAGGAAATAGTGAGGATCCATGGATTGCCATTGAGCATAGTCTCAGACAGAGATGTAAAATTTATTGGCCATTTTTGGAGGACTCTTTGGAAGAAGCTTGGAACCAATTTTTCCTTCTCATCAGCCTACCATCCTCAAACAGATGGGCAGACTGAAGTTGTTAATCGTTCATTGGGAAATCTATTAATGTGTTTAACAAGGCAGCATGGAGAGAAGTGGGATAATATCCTACCACAAGCAGAATTCTCCTATAATGACACCATCAATAGGAGTACAAGAAAGTCACCTTTTCAGATCGTATATGGCATCCATCCAAGGGGTATTCTAGAAATGTGAGATCTGCCTATAGGCGAGCATATTAGTGGAGATGGAGAAGCTTTTGCATTAGCCATCAAAGAAGTGCATGATCAAGTCAAGAACCAGCTTCAACAAACTACATTGAAATACAAAACATATGCTGACAAGAAGAAGAGGGATGTACAATTTGCTGTTGGAGATTTGGTATGGGTTAATCTGAAGAAGGAGAGGCTCCCAAAAGGTCAATATACCAAGCTAATACAGAGGAAGATTGGACCATGTCAGATTTTGAAGAAGTGTGGGCAGAATGCCTATGAGATCCAACTCCCTCCTGATCTTGGATTGTCACCCATTTTCAATGTATGTGATTTAACTTCATACAGGCAGCATGTAGATGTAGAACAGGAACCATTACAAGATCCAGTAGAAGATGATATTCCTAAGCATGATCCACCAAAAGTGAAGAAGATATTAGACTCAAGAGTGACAAAGATGACAAGGAACAAAGAGTACATAGAGTATTTGGTGGCTTGGCAAGGAAATCCCGATTCAGAGGTAGTTTGGATGACTGCAGATCAGATCACAAACCATGGTACAAACCTCCAAACTCTGATCTCAAAGGGGCTTGAGATCTCTTCTCCCAGGGAGTATGGTGCAGGAGCACCCCTTCAACAGGATAAATATGCAAAAGAGGGAGAAGAATAAGGTTTTACTATGTTTTAAACATTTCATGTTACTATGTAACATTTATATGTCTAAGTCAAAGATAACATTTTGTGTTGGCATTTTATGTTTGTAAACATCAAATTTAACATTTTAGACATGTTGGGTTATGTGAAGGGTTAAACCAATGTGTCTTATCATTACGTGTTTTGCTGTCTTATGCAAAACATATGTCATGGGATTTAATTAGGGTTTCTGCTAATAACCTTGGTTAAATCAAAATCTCAAAAACTGAGGAAAGGGGTTGTTAACAAAGACGGGGAGAAATGGTCGAAAGGGTGTGTTCTTCCATTTTTTTCTTTTTCTGAAAATGATCAAATGTAAGAAGCTGGAATGAAAGAATAGAAATTCTGTAAATTGTGTTTTGAAAATTCTGAATCCTGTGTGAAATCTTTGTATATCGAATTGTTCTGTATATTATTTGTATAGAACCGTTTCATATTTAGCTTAGTTTCTCTGTTGCCGTGATGCATGTTTAAATCCATTCCACTAGTGGATTTCTGTGAAATCAATGGAATGGACTTGTAAAATAGTTTTCCATTTTTGTTTCATTCTTTTGTTTGCTAAACATGGAAGTGTAGAAATTGCAGAATCCGTTTCAGAGAAGGTCATCGGCGGGAGAATTCAAATATACATTTGAAGTATATACATAAATTGTATGCTGTAGACAGTCGAGGAATATATCACATTTGCATGTGAGTCTCATTCTGTGTATATGCTGTGAAATGTGGTATGTACAAAAGTCTTGTTTGGGTCAAATTTGTGTTCATCGAATATACATTCCCTGTATATATCAAAATTGTATGAAGGTAATTTCTTTGTGTATATTGTTGTTGTATCTAGGTATCACCTTGCGTATGTCGTTAGACAAAATGTGCATGTAAGCGTCCATTCGGGCTAAGTTTGGGATTGTTCGTTGAAATATAAAAATAGTGTGTATATCGTTAATGTATCTGTGCATATTCTGTGTATATCCTACAATTGCATGTGAGGGTCCGTCGTTTGTATATCTCACTAAAACATATTCTGTGTTAACTCTTGTGTCTGTCGAAATTGTTTGAGGATATACATTTTGTGTGTATATGCCCAATGTATGTCATAGACAGTTTGTGAATAGATCACCATTGTATGTGTGCGTCAGTTTGTGAGTATACTACAATTGCATATAGCTGCTGTATGTTGTGAAGATGCAATGAAAATATACATTGCATAAGATGCAAAGGATGACCGGCCGAGGTGGTAGCTCACTTGTATATTGGATGGATGTTTGTCTAAAGATACAAGGGACGACTGGTGATAGCAGGGAGGAGAACCGGCTTAGTAAGTCGATAAATGTATGTTGAAGAATGTATGTCAGAATATACATTTCAATATACATTTTGAAAGATGCAATGGGTGACTAGCTGTGACGGTCAAAGTAAATGAAGATGCAATGGGAGGTCGGCAGTAGAAGGTCAGGAATTACATATACAAGACGAAGTCATCGGCGTGAGGAGAACCCATCGGGAAAAGTATTGGGAGTCACAGCAAAGGCAGAGTGTCACCGATAGAAAGCATATCGGCGTAAGAAAAGAATCAGGTGAACGAAATATTGTGAGGCCGATAGTATATGTTCTTGCCGATCGGGGTGACAACTAAAAGTGTCACCGATGGAGAGTTTATCGGTATGAGTCTTATTATTGGAAGATGAGAAGAAAGCTACGCCGATGGTAGGAAGTCTGAGCGATAGTGAAAAGTCATCGGTGTGAGTGGTGCATCGGTGGGAGAATTCTTGAGCGACCCGATGGTATAAGGTGTGGCTGATGAATAGAATATTTCGGTGAGACATTTGTATGTTCTTGCCGATGTTGACAAAAGGGATTATTTTGTGTGTGTGTTTCCGCTGTGTCCTCGCTCTGCATCATAAACTCCTAGGACACATCATTTCAAAGGAAAGGATCTCCATTGACCCTCATCGAGTCAAGGCAATCATGGAACTATCTTTGTTGATGAATAAAAAAGTGGTCTAATCTTTCTTAGGGAAGATCAATTTTGTGGGAAGATTCATTTTGGACTTTGTAGGGTTAGTTCACCCCATCACCTTAATGCTCAAGAAAGATGTAGACCTGAAATTGATGACCTACATGACCTTTTTACTTATTAGATCCTGATTGTTTTGAATTGGAAGAAGAAGAAGATGACTCAAACATTTTAGAAGGTAGACTGATATTGTTCTTCTTAAGAAGATGTTTTAGTTCATCGATATCCTTCTTATAACAAGAATGTTCTTCATGTGTAGTCCTCTTGCAATATACACAAGTAGGCTTCTCCTTCTTAGATGAGTCCTTTGAAAAGGATTTATTTTGTGCTTGATCTGTGTGGATTTTTCTTTGATTTCTTTTGTTTCTTGTCAGATTGTCCTGACTCTTTCTGTCACTTAGGCTAACCAGCCAACAAAACTTGAGTTTGTGATGGCTTTATGAGACCCATAGAAAGAAGCTTTTGTTGTTCATGCATTAACATCTTAGAAAAAGATGCAAATGAAGGCATAGTGTATGCAAATCCCATAGTCAATCTATGATTATAAAAGCTAGAAATAAAAGCTACAAATTCAAGACCAAGCTCGTTTAGTACATTATAGATTAACTAAATGTCCTTTGTCTCAATACCACATGCTTTACATTGTGCTCTCAGATCATTAACCTTAGTTATATAATCCTGGACGTTGCCAAAGTTCTTAGGATCAAGGCTCATCAATTCATTGTCAATCTGATAGCCTTTTACTTCATCTATTGTACCATACAAAGATTTTAACTTGTCCCAAGCATCATGTGAATTTGTACATGCTTCAATCTAAAACAAGAGATCAAGGGAAACAAATCTATGAAGACATCCGAGAGATTTTGTATGTTCAAGCATCCATTTTATCTTTTCCTTATCATCTGTAGGTTCAGCTACCTTTTGTTCAACATATAGAGTATACCCAAGTTGCATTAAGGCATTCCATGCATGCTAATGCCAAGTTGCATAATTATAAGGTGTTAGCAAAGGAATCTTTGAATGATCGATATGTGTAGGAAAAGAAGAGCACAAGCAAAAAATGAGAACTGTCTTTCGGATCTGATGATTAAACTAAATTTCTGGAAAAGTGGGATCACACGAGAAAAAACCAATTCCACCACTATCAAGAGCGCAAAATTATACCCCTTTTCAAAGAAAAATTGTTGAAAAACACTTTCCTATGACCAAGAACAATTAGTTTGAAAATCAAGGGCAAATTGCAAAACCTCAATGGTGAAGGGGCAAATTTTCAAAATCCACTTCTACCAAATTTGGAAAAACTAACATGTGTAACATCAGAAAATGTCCCCTTGGGGGCTTTTCCCTCATAAGGTTTAGCTCCCAGGTCTTTAGCATGCATTTAGGGCATTTTAGTTCATATTTTAGCATCCCGATGGAATGAGACCTGGGTTTCATGGAAAATGGGACCTAGGAGGACCCCTTGAGCTGTACCCTACCTAAAATAGGGGGGAGGACTTGGGCACCCATACCCTAGTCCTACCCTATTTTAGGGAAACCCCAATTTTTAGGTGTTGGTTTATGACTGTTGGTTGGTTCTTTTGCCAACACGGTAAAGTTTGATTTTTAAAATCTTGGGGGGAATGCTTGTAGGTGCATATATAAGCATGTTTAAGCATTCATTTGTAAACTAGATTTCAATTAGATGATCATTGTGAACTCTAGGAATTCTCAAGGTGATTCAAGGCTTTCTATTGTGTTGCAAGAACAGACTTGTATGTTTTGTGTGTTGATATTTGTAGATTTGAGCATTAATCTCCTCATGGCATGAAGAGCATCTTCCTCCACGAGAGATTCAATACAAGGTGACATAATATTATGTTTTTATCATTGATTCCTTTGGTTTTTACCTCTGCTTCACAAGGGCATGCACTCTTTGTTTGAAAACGGTGTTTGGAGACTTAAGTGTCTTCCGGGGTTTAATTGAGGCAAGCCTCTAAACACCATAACCTCCAAACCAAGCTTGTGATTGCAGGTTACAGGCATTGCATCTAGAAAAAGTGGAGTCGCAGGAAGGTTTGGTAGGCATCAAGGATTCAGGATCTAAAGAAAAGTCAGACAAAGGAGTACTTCCAGGACTGGGCACCTGCAACAGTGTCCTCCACAGATAGATTTCAGGAAACAGAAGTTACAGGGCTGATTAGTGTCAGAAGGAGGTCTAGATTCCCTAAAAAAGTAGGCACCTTGGACTTGGGTGCCTGCACCTTAGTCCCCGACTATTCCACCTTGGAACCCTGAAAACATGTATTATGTGATTTGCTATTTTACTCTCGTCTGCAAGAGCTTTTTCCATCTTTCGTCAATTTGTTGTCGTATTTGCATAATTAGGGTTTTAATGGTTAATTAGACATAAGAGAAGGAAAAATTGATAATTAATTCCCTAATCCAAGTTTCCCTACATCTACAAGTGACCTAGGGTATGATAGTGCTCGCCACTCGACCCTAGATCCTTCAATGTATGGTGGAGAGGCAGATTTATAAATCTAAACACTAGAACATTGACAAATCCAATTTTCCACCTAAACATTTTGCTGAACCCATGTTTTTGGACTTAAATTGCAACTTGCTGAGTGATTGTCTTTAGATTTGGTGTGATTTTATTCATTCATTTGGTCATTCATTTTATTGCATTGAGAAAAATTCAAAAAAATGAAAATTTTGAAAAATACAAAAAAATGCATTACTAAATTGCATTAATTCTTACCAAATTTTCCTAATTCATGATTTTTGCATCAGATCTGATATAAACTATAGAAAAATCCAAAAAATTAGAAATTTACGTTGCATTTTCATCATTTAATTGCTAGGGTTTTGTGGAAAATTTGACAATTTTATATAACCTAGTAATTCCTAGGGTTTGTAGGCAAAATCTTTTATTTGATTTTTCTATTGATTTTAGAGGCTCATTAAAATTTTCATTTGGCTGTAGTCTTGCATTTTAGTGTGAATTTGCATTTAGATTCAAAATATTTGCATTTTTGCATAGAAAATTTCAACAAAAACTAGCAATTTTTTGATGCATTTTCATTAAATTTGCATGGGCATTTTGCATGTTAAGGCTTGAAAATTATTTTCAGATATGAGAGTAAGTCAATTTCATCATAAATCAGACTTCAAAGCATTCATATAGCATTTTGCATCAAGATCTCAAACCTAGGGCTTCAAAAACAACGATTTTTGCTAAATTTGGCCTTATCGACTCTATAAACTTGCACTATAGGTGTGTTGTGAAGGATATTTTTGCATTAATTTTTTATTATTAGGGTAATAATTTTCTTCCCCTCATAAAAATCTTCACAACACCCTTTTACTAGGCTCTTGTAGTGAAAATTTTGCAAAAAACTACACATTTTGACTATTTTTGCCCTAGGGTTTGACCTAGTTTGCTCTCCAAGCATGTTGTGATCAATTTTATGGATTGAGGTGATTGATATTATTGATATTCTTCACTGTACCTCCTAAAATTACTTACAACACCCCTTTTTCTAGGTCTTGGAATTGAAAAACCGTGAAAAATTTCATATTTTGCTATATTTTCACTAGGGTTTTACCTTGAGTGGCACTAAAATCATGTTGTGTTGGGTATTTTGGCACCAAGTTTCTATTATTACTGATATTAGTTGCTTTCCATCATCATTTTCCTCACAACACCCTTTTTTATGCTCTTTTGCAATGAATTTTGGTGAAAAAAGTGCTTATTTTGACATATTTTCACTATATTTTGACTTGGCATTATCTTGGATTTGCATCAAGAGCATGTTGAGATTGATTATATTGTTGTTTTGGACTGATATCAGACATATAACTTTCTGCCCTTGATCAAAATCCTTACAACATCCCTTGTTTCATTCATTTCAATTGAAAGGTATCGAAAAATCAAGCATTCTTGAGTATATTTGGCATTCATGGATTCTCCTACAGGTACATCTTTAGAAGATTTATATGAGTACATTGTGAACTATGATAATTTTTGCAAATTCACTCACAAATATCCTCAAGTCTTGCATCCAATTGCCTACATTTATGGCATTGACATAAGTAATAGTGCTACATGTGATATCCTTCGATCAATAGCCTACTTTGATAACTTTCGTGACACCGTGGATGTTTTTCCTTCAATCATGGAGAACCTCAAAAATTTTATAGCTAACGACAATCATGGGGAAAGTAGTGATGATAACTTTACTCCCACTCCCCCTTTGTTTCACGATGATATAATGCAAATCCTCTCTGAGACCTATGAGAATGACATAACAATGGGTGATTTATCAAACAAAGAGACTTGTCCCAACATAACCCCACTTGGTGAGGATATATTGGCACAAGAAAAAGACATCATTGATACATTTCTACACACCACTCTGCCATCCTTTCCTGCTCTTCCTAAATAGGAAAAAGCTCTGGATGATGAAGATTCTCTTTGCGACCATTTGCTTGATAACTTGCCACCTGATGTTCAAGAGCTTCTCAATTACATTATAAACAAGGAAATCGATCATGAACCATCACATACTTTGGAAAGCAATGAAATCCTACATACTATGGAAGAACAAGCTATCCCTCTGATTCAAGCCATTCCAACACCCTATATAGGGACTAAAATGGGTATCTTTCAGATGCCTCCACAAGCTCATTGAAATGGCATTTCAAATGCTCCTATAGCTGACACAGACAATGGCAACATCCCCTCTCAACCATCATTAAGAGAAACCTTTCCTACATGGTTACCCTCACAAACTAATGAACATATGGAAGAGAGAAGAAGTGATAATGCCTTAACCATTAAGATAAAGATCAAGATTCATGATACCCGCTAGCCTACCAAGGCCCCATAGGTAAGTATCTCTAACCCTTTATCTCTCTCGTGATGTGCTTCCCCCGTGATGTGTTATATGTTGTTTAGTCCTCCTGGGATGACCTCAAATTTTCCCATAAGGTTTGGGATACTAGGAGACTGCCTCTGTTGTGACCTTCCTCTATTTGTATAATCATTCTTCTAAATTTCTCTCTGATTTCATTGTTGTGTGTTGTGTCTTACGGACATAGCATTGTGGTTGGTGACTTGGGGGCACCCTCCTACGTGACTGTCCCTAAGACACTTGTTTTCTCCTCTCTTATTTATTGTTTCCCTTCCTCTAGTGTTTCCATCTAGCGGGTGGAAGATGACAAACATTTATACTGATGTGGACCTAGTGTCCCTTTTGAGAGCAATCAAAAAAAGGACTATAGTTCCTAATATGATGATAGGGTTGTATATCTTATCTGACGCTTGGCTAGTGGAAGCATTCGTACTTTCCACATAGTGAATTTTATGATGTTTCTGTCGCATTTACAAACCTTAAAAATATTGTTACTCCATGCACCTTTGTTTGTCTTTTAATCTAGCCTTGGCGGTACTCGATTCAGAGTGCTTCATGATATAGCCTCATGGTTATCCTCAAACTCTGAATTTGTTGTATAACCTTGGCTCTTTGTGTGGTTAATCATATGCATTGATGTTGTTGTTTATCATGATTTCATAGACACTAACATGTTTCTTGCAAGGATGTGTTTGTGGGAACATTTGGTGATCATAAAATACATGTCACCTTCAGGGGGCATGGGCTTTGCGAAAGTCGGTGTTCCCTTGTGTGTTTTCTTCCTACCTTAACATGCTTGATATTGATAACTGATATCAACCACCTTAAGGTGGGGGCATATATAAGGTAAGCTGTCTGTTATAGATGTTAGCAATGTGTTTGACCTCAGATGCAAAAACTTGCACCCCAAGGTAGTGCATCGTGCATCCTAAGTTTGTTTGCAATCAATCAATCAATCATGTAAGCCCTCTGCGGAGGTAGGATATCACGTATATCCTTTTTATCTTAATCCCTCTGCGGAGGTGGGGATGGTGTATTTTTTGGAGCAGATTGCATCATCCTGTCATTTTCAAAAGTCCTTTGCAGAGGCGGGGAGCGGTTCTGTGACTAACTCAACCCTTAAGCATGTCTTCGGCAATTGTTGTGGCGAAGCCTAATCATCGGTGTGTGCCGGTAATATGCCTGAGATGGTGTTGGACCTAGAAATAGGTACACTCCATCACTTGTCTGCCGTGTTTTCTCCGTGTCTTCAAGTGTGTGTTTGGCATGCTTGTTTTGTGTGGCATGTTTATTGCCCCATATGCAGAGACTAGTGCCTTCGGGTAGTGCTTCCTACATTTTGGGAGGTTTTGCATGTCTTGCGTGTGTGTTGCCCCATATATACAGAAACCTGTGCCCTCAGGTAGTGCATCCTGTATTATGGGAGGTTTGTTTACTTTCCAGTACTTGCATTTGCATTTCATATAGATGAGAAAAAGAAAAGAAAATATATCATTTCTGTTTTCCATGCATTAATGTGTCTTCTATGTGTTGACTGTCTGCTCCGTGTTCTGCATGACTGTAACTGTCTTCTTCGTGTTTTGCGTGCCTGTTATTATTTTCTATGTGATTGGCGTGTCTTCTCTATGCTTGATGTGTTTGTTGTGTTTGTGACCTTACTTTAATACATGTATTGGCCTCGCGTTTATACATCCATTAAAGTGGGGGCTAAATGTAACGTCGGAAAATGTCCTCTTGGGGGCTTTTCCCTCATAAGGTTTAGCTCCCAAGTCTTTAGCATGCATTTAGGGCATTTTAGTTCATGTTTTAGCATCCCAATGGAATGAGACCTAGGTTTCATGGAAAATGGGACCTAAAAGGACCCCTTGAGCTGTACCCTGCCTAAAATAGGGGGGGAGGACTTGGGCGCCCGGGCCCTAGTCCTATCCTATTTTAGGGCAACCCCAATTTCTGGGTGTTAGTTTATGACCGTTAGTTGGTTCTTTTACTGACACGGTAAAGTTTGATTTTTAAAATCTTGGTGGGAATGTTTGTAAGTGCATATATAAGCATGTTTAGGCATTCATTTGTAAACTAGATTTCAATTAGATGATCATTGTGAACTCTAGGCATTCTCAAGGTGATTCAAGGCTTTCTATTGTGTTGCAAGAGCAGACTTGTATGTTTTGTGTGTTGATATTTGTCGATTTTAGCATTAATCTCCTCATGGCATGAAGAGCATCTTCCTCCATGAGAGCTTCACTACAAGGTGACATAATATTGTGTTTTTATCATTGATTCCTTTGGTTTTTGCCTCTACCTCACAAGGGCACGCACTCTTTCTTAGACAACAATGTTTGGAGACTTAAGTGTCCTCTGAGGTTTGACTGAGGCAAGCCTCTAAACACCACAACCCCCAAACCAAGTCTTGTGATTGCAGGTTACAGGTGTCACATCTGGAAAAAGTGGAGTTACAGGAAGGCTTGACAGGCATCAAGGATTCAGGATCTAAAGAAAAGTTAGACAAAGGAGCACTCCTAGGACTAGGGCGCTCGCAATAGTGTCCTCTGCAGATAGATTTTGGGAAACAAAAGTTACAGGGCTGATCAATGTTGGAAGGAGGTTCAGATTCCTCAAAAAAGCAGGTACCTTAGACTTGGGTACCTGCACCTTAGTCCTTGACTGTTCCGCCTCAGAACCCCAAAAACATGTATTCTGTGATTTGCTATTTTACTCCCGTCTGCAAGAGTTTTTTTCATCTTTCATCAATTTGTTGTCGTATTTGCATAATTAGGGTTATAATGGTTAATTGGACATAAGAGAAGGAAAAATTGATAATTAATTCCCTAATCCAAGTTTCCCTACATCCGCAAGTGACCTAGGGTATGGTAGTGCTTGCCACTCGACCCTAGATCCTTCAATGTATGGTGGAGAGGCAGATTTAAACATATAAACACTAGAACATTGACAAATCCAATTTTCCACCTAAACAACACGAAATATAGATGAACCCGCCAAATTGGAGAATTGCCAGATAGGTTAGAACCTCTGCTAAAAATGGGTGACTGCCAGCTAAATGTAGAGATACCGCCAGATCTGGCGGAAGTGCTAAAATCACTGCTAAATGTAGCTGGTCTGCCAAATTTTTGGCACACAAGCCAAGGTCACTGATGCAGTACGGAAGAGTGCAGGATATAAAGAATTTCTTAAATTTTTTTTTTTTGAAATGCCTTAAAGGTCGATTGATATAGGGTTGGGGGGCACGTGGGCCACACCCCACCCCCAAAAGGTTCTTGTGGAGGGTTAAACCCCTCCGCATAGGTTTTAAAGGCCACGGGCTTGGGCCCCACACCCCCCATGGCTCCGGCGCAGGGTTGTGCCCTGGTACGGGCGTACCCAAGGTACCCTGCATGTACCGCATGGGTAAATCCCCAAATCTAATTTTTTTTTAAAAAATTGAATTTAAAATCAGCTTTTTATAGTAAATTAAAAACCTATGTTTTCTAAACTTTTTTGAAAAACAATAAACTAAAACATAGAAAAATTAATGATTTTTTCTTGAAATTTGTGCCATACCATGTGTAGGTGGGGCCATACGGTTCTGCCTGATTCAAATTTTTTGCCTCAAAATCAACTTTGTCCAAATTGGACAAATAATATATGAAAATAGGGGCTTTTGGGCCTTTTAGACGCGATGGTGCAGTTCATTTTGCTCAAAAGCCCCAATTTTGAGCACTTTGCCGAATGCTCATAGTAAAACATTGTTCTTCAACCCTTCACAAATCTTGCCTCTGGTGTCTAATTTGGACAAAATAAATACCTGATCTAACTTTTTTGATTGTTCTAAACTCAATGGTGAGTTCAAAATGTCTCTAGGAAGCTCTGATATACCTACAAATGACAAACTTAGACACAGAACCCCCAAAAACTAAAATCTCTCTCAAGCGTTTCTAATTCTGCAGGTCATCATTGGATGCAAGAGAAGAGCATACTTTGCTTTCAAGAAAGAATAAGATCTAGATTTCCTAAAATAATGCTAACCCACAACTCACAACCAACTCTGATACCATGTTAGATTTGGTTGTGAGGCCACCCAAGATCAAAATGACTGAAGGAAAGCAAGAAAGAAACCCAGAGATGAACAAAATCAACACTCCCTTAACTGAACTTCTACAAATTAGCTCATTAGCAAAGGGAGAGGTAAGTGTAGTTTATATAGAAAAACGAGGGCAAATAAAGCCAAGAGAGGTAATAACTCCCAACATCCCAAAATAGGCAAGCATTAAACCTACTTGGTAAATATTGAATTACATGGTTATACCTACTCAGATAAAGACAAAAATGGTTATGAGAGGTGAAAAATAAGTTCAAAAGAGGGTGTGAAGCTCAACTACCAAAAGGTGTGTTGATGAGTGTTCTAGCACACAGCAACGTAGGTGTGATTGCTGGTTTCACACCTCTCTTGAAAAGTATCCTACCCTAGGTAAGACTACTCCAAGGTTTCTACAGCTAGGTCTTAGGTTGCTTGGAATAACTTTAGTAGAATGTCTAACTGTGCTAACAAGGGGCCTTACATAAAATGTAGGGTTTATAAAAGAAGGCAACAATATGTATGCAGAAACCCTATGATACTTCCAGCAGATTGGTAATGTAGATGTTGCTTATAACCTAGCCTAATAAACTTGATATAAATAAAATGCAAAAGGAAGAGGAGAGAGAGAAGGGATAAGAGATCCTAAGTGATAGTCGCAACTAGGTAAAATGCTGCAGATAGACAAATACTTTTAATAAACCATTCCCTATTTGACCAGGATAGGAAACCCACAATGTTACAAGAAATGATGCAATCTTCAAAGGATCCTTATGATTTTCAAATTGCATTCACTCATTAAACACCCGGACAATGGCCAACTTAACTAGAGGAATGCAACCGAACAATATTCAATGACAGGGCCCAGGCTAACTATACACATCAACTTACCATCATTAAGTACTAATAGTATGAACCAAAGCATTCATCAGATATCTTAACATTTACCCATCATTGCAAAAGCACAACTAATTAAATTCAGATTGATATGAACCATGAAAACTAAAGAGGATAACACAAGAACACAAATTCCCAACAACCAGCAAAACTTGCTTTGTATTGATCGCAATTTGGCAAAGTCTCAACAATTCAGTATCAAATCTTACTTAAAAATAAGAGAAAAGGATGGCCCTTTTATAGGCAAGGCACCATACTGAGTTTTTCAATGGACGGTGGAGATTAACTTGACACCAACGGTCCAAATTACATGGCATTTAATGAGATACATCAAATAGTTACATTTTCAGATTTGCATTTGTCCTTTAGTAAAAAGACAAAATACAGCTTGCAAATACATTGAATCTAGACAAAATGGATACCCATTTGGTTTTACATGATGAAAAGTCAATTTTCAAGGCCTAATAAAGCCAAAATAGAGTCACATGACACTTGAAAACTTGAGCTGATGTGAATTGATGGGATTCCAAGTGCCAAATGGACCAAGTGGAATATGTGGCAATTCTTGGATGAAGACATATCCAATTGGATGCTTTCTGGATCATCATTGCATGACTGGACTGTTGGGACAACTATATGTATGTCTTGGACATTGGCCTGAAACTGTAGGAACAATAATGAAATAGACTTGATCTTGTATGTCTTTAGCTCTTGTAGCTCATCTCCATCATCTTGGATATTATACTAACTTCCTTTTGCATGTGCAACAACAATTTGGTTGATAGAATGTCAATTTTGCAGTTCTGGGTCAGTACTGCACCTCTGTGTGTTCATCCTTCCAAGATGGCTCCAATTGACTCCTTTATCCTCCAAGACCTACAATTCATAATGCAAAGCATCAATTTCATCATAAACAATCATTTTCCATCAATTTGGATCAAAGCATGTCCATTTGCAGCCACGGATTAGTAAAAAATAGCTCATTGTCAATGTCACTTTCTCTATGAACAACGTCTTAAATCCAATGATTTTCACATGATTTTTTGCATTTTTTGCCATTTTCAAGTACCCATTTGACCAATATATTGATCTAAGAAGTTTTTGTGGTCATTAGAATCCATTTGCAGACTTTTATTTCATGTTTTTGTAACATTTTTTGCAAAAAGTAGAGTTTTTGGGGGTCACGAACTTTTTATGTGCAGTGGTATTAATTGTCATAAAATGTGCCAAAAATCCACACAAACTTGGTAAAATATTCATCATGATGCAAAGAAAATCCAATTTGTGCCTTGAAAAACTCAATTTTTAAGCCAAAATGTCAAAAAGCGCGGGTTTTGGGGTCTACCAACTAAAAGTCGATGCAATGCAATTCTAGCGCAGGTTGGAGAGGTTCATTTTTAGCGTAAAATAATTTTGCGCTACTTTTGAGTGCCACCGACTTGCGCAAATCTAGGCTCAGACTGACTAATAGCATCTCATAAGGTCGGTCGGGGTGGATTGTAGCACAAGTCGATAAGGTTGATTTTTAGTGCAAAACGTAAAAGGCTCAATCGACAGGGATTTTTAATGCAACTGACTAGCATGGGTTTTTCTATCTACCGACCAAGTGTAGTGAAGGCAAATATTAGCACAAGTCCATTAAAGCTCATTTTAGCACTTTTCTTCGAAATTGTCCCAGCGGAGATTTTTGGTCCGACTGACATAGCGGCAACTTGGAGGGAGGTCGGTCGGAGGCAAATTTAGCGCAAAAGTTGGTAGGAAGCATTTTTAGTGCAAAGGTCGGTAGGAAGTGTTTTTAGCGCTAGAATTTAAATTGGCCAGGGTGAAAGTATATTTAAAAATATATTTAAGTATAATATTTTTAAATATACTTTCAAGATGTTTGAGATTGGTTCTAGATCCATAGGATTTCATTTGCAGATTCTAGAATTTTGAGGTTCCACCAGAGTTCAGACTTAGCTATTTTTAGGGTTTTTAGGGTTTCAGACTTAGCCAAATCAAGGTGTCAGGGACATGTATCAGGGTGAAAGCATATGGACCTCTTAGTGAAATCTAGTGGAATTTGACATGATTTAGCAACTCTAAGACCTGGAAACTATGAATTTCAACATGAAACATCCTGTAGAAGCAATTTCAAGGGCAACATCTTGTGACATAGGATTTTAGAGCAAAGTGCAGTAACACCCAATTTTAGCGCAAAAGGCAATAAATGACTATATTTTAAGCACAAGACCACCCAAGACACCTCTGAATCAACCATGAAAGACATCAAATCACTGCAATCATGCCAAGAACTCAAATTTGAAGCAAATCCTACATTCTAAGCACAATTTCACCTTCTCATCATCATAAGGCAGAAAGGTTGATACTCCAAGCCAAAGCAAAAGAGGGGGTCTCCATTTGGCAAAATGGGGCATGTGTGCAAGGCACAACAAGGTGGGTAAGAGTGACATATGTAACTGATGGATTATGCCACATGTCCTCATATTAACCATGTCTTATATAACCTAAGCAATCTTAATAATATGTGTAGGAAAAATAATATTCCCTAACATAAGGAAAATAAAAAACCTGCACTAACAACTATCTCTGTCGGTGAATAAAAAAGTGGTCCAATCTTTCTTAGGGAAGATCAATTTTGTGGGAAGATTCATTTCAGACTTTGTAGGGTTAGTTCGCCCCATCACCTTAATGCTCAGGAAAGATGCAGACCTGAAATGGATGATTGAAGCGAGACTGGCCTTCAAAAGAATCAAACATGTAATATCTTCCACCCCAGTGCTCAACAATCCAAATTTCTTGAAGAACTTATAATGTATGCATACAGAGGCAACCACAACATAGAAGTAGTGCTGACACAAAAGGAGGAATCAACCAAAGGGGAGCACTCTATTGCTTTCCATTCTTG
Source organism: Cunninghamia lanceolata (assembly GCA_027924645.1). Lineage (NCBI taxonomy): Eukaryota > Viridiplantae > Streptophyta > Pinopsida > Cupressales > Cupressaceae > Cunninghamia > Cunninghamia lanceolata. The sequence continues at coordinate 36,541,754 of BSBN01000391.1, read as the reverse complement.
GACCATGAAAGGTTATGAAGCCATGTAATTTTTTTTGTTCAGAAACATGAAGTTCAAACACCTAGTGTTGGGAAGCAAGGTCATTATCTATGTAGTTCATCCTAGCATCCAGGAATACATCATGGAAGGGGAGATCACAAAGAAAAGGGCCAATTGGATTACCAAAATCTTGGAGTATGATATTGAAGTGAAGCCAATGAAGCTAGTTCATGGTAGAGCCTTAAGCAAAAATTTAGCCCAGAGTCAAGGCTCTACAGAACGGGAGGATCAAAGGGATGAAATAGTCTTGGTTAATCACTAAGAACAATCTGACTCATGGATTCAAAATAGAGTGCATTTAATGGAATCAAGGATGTATCCTAATCAATTGCTTCCATTCAAAAGAAGGTATTACAGGATCCACAGAGCTAAATCATTATAATCAGTAGTATCCTTTTCAAAGAAAATTTTAATGGTGTGTATCTAAGATGTGTGGAAAGTAAAGAGGCTAACAAGATTGCATTTAAATTCCATTATGGGACATCCAATGGACACTTCTCAACAAAGGTCACAACACCAAAGATAATCCGCACAAGATACTATTAGACATCAATGTTTTGTGACTGCCATCATTTGGTCAAGAAATGCCAACAATGCCAATTCTACGCAGGTAAGAGGAGAAACACTCTGTTGCCACTCAAACCCATGCTAGTGGAGGAACCTTTTGCTCAATGGGGATTAGAATTCATTGGGATGATTAATCTCATATACAACACTGGACACAAATGGGTCATAACGGTGATGGACTATTTTACGAGATCATGTGAAGCAATAACATTAAAAACCTGCCACATACAAGGTAGTGCTTAGCTTCCTAGAGGACATTGCCACTTATTTTGGTTCCCCACATACAATTATATTTGATAATGTGAAAGCATTTCTCATATCTAATGTCTCTGAATTTTCCTTGAGAAACGACATATTCATGAAGACTTCCTCAAACTATTATCCATATGGGAATGACTTGGCCGAGTTGACAAATAAAAATATGATCAAGTTAATCAAGAGAATGAACTCAGAGAACTAGAGAGAGTGGCGTGAGAATCTTAAAACAACTTTATGGGTTGATTGAATCACTCCTAAATAGATTATAGGAACTTCTCCCTATAATTTGGTATATGGGAAGGTTTGTTGGCAACTTGGTTGAGCATGATGTTTGATAGTGTTTTCATTGATGGAAATAAGAAAAGGAACAAGGTTGGAATAGAGATTTTGGTCCAACAGAGTAGACTTAAGCATTTTGGCTAAGTGTTGGCAGTATACAGAGATGGCGATAGAGAGACAATATTTTGATCAACGTTGGTCTATTGTTGAAGATTTGGTCTTGCGGTTCTTTTAAGATGTCTATAGTCCTTAGATGATTTTAAATCCAAAGTTTCAAATTTTTATCATCTCCAGAAATGTACCTTCAAGTTGCACAAGTTTGGCATTGCAAAGAACAACAGTAATCAGAGTAGAACACATAATTGTTTTGGTCCACATTTCTCCTATAGTGAATATTTTGCTACGCAATTTTGAGGTATTGTAAACACATATATGAAGTTTCCAAATACAAAGTTCTAGAGTTTGAAGTCCATCGAAAAGATAGTTATGAGCATCTAAGTATCGCTACAAGGTTTGACAATGTTTGACTAAGACAGAGCATGTGTTCTAATGGTTTGCATTTGGCTACAAGTTGATATTATGTTTTGTGGTTCTAGAGTTATGTTCTAAGATGTCTAAAGAATCTTTGATATGAATTTGAGCAAGTCTTGTCATCTGCATTGAAAGTTGTAATTTGACAGATAGATTGGATCAGTGATAATCAGAGCTTAAGGTTGACCTGATACCTTGATCAGTGTGTGGTAAGATCTATTGATTAGATTCATATTCTAATTGGTTATACAGTTTGGGCCAACATGTGGAAAGTTGTTTCAAGTGTTGAATTGGTTTGCAAAGTATTTTGGTGAAAGGATTAAGCCAACAAAGTACACAAGGAATAACTACACATTTCATCTTTGTATGCCAACCTAATTTGAAGATTGTAAATGTTGTGGATATATATGAGATCCATTTTGGTGTTTGATGGATGTCTGTTGTGAATATGAAGAAGTAAGTGCAAATATGCATGTTTGTGTGTGTGTGCAATATGTGAAGTCTTGTGATTGTGTAAGGGAGACAAGTGCAGAAGAAGAGAGATCTTATAAAAGTAGAACAGTGTGATAGAGTAGAATAGGATGAAGAGTTTTGAATCAGTTTTCTAAGCCCCATTGGAACTATATTCATGCATTTGCAGATGCAATTTTAGCAGTTCATTTTTGTAGTGAGCCTATATGCAGTGAGCATCTTTCTTTGGACAACGAGTCCTCAAGGGTAGTGGGCCCTGAGCAGTGAGTCCTAAGGCAGTGAGCTTCTTGTAATTCAGTATTGTTACTACATAATATATTGTGAGCTAACACTCATTGTGGTTTTTTTTTCATTTTGGGTTTTCCAGTAAAATCCTGGTGTCTATGTGTTATGTTTTGTGATTGATCATTCTATGTTTAACCTACTTTAATGTTGTTGAATGGGCAAATGGATTAATGGTTTAATTAGTGAATGGTTAAAGAGAATATTGATTCACCCCCCTCTTAGTATTCTAGGTGTTCAACAATTGGTATCAGAGTCTAGTTCCTTGAAAGAAGTCTAATAGCTTAAGGAAGATCTTGGAGATTGAACACATGGTAGGTAAAAGGTATTCTACTACTCCTAAAGAAATTGATTCAACTGAAACTATAGAAGAAGAATGCATGGTTGTCAATGAAGAAGAACTCAAAGTTGCTCTTGAAGATCTTGAAAAGACTGAAGAAGAAAATAGGGATCTAAAAGAAAATGTCAAGGAAGGAGATGAGTGCATTAGAAAATTGAGGGAACAAGTCAAGAAGTTCAAAGAAAAACATAAGGATGTTAGTGAACAAATGAAATCTTGGACAATCTGAAAGGCAAATTAGAACAATGTGCAAAGCTTGAAAAAGAAGTTGTGAACTTGAAATCAGATTTGGAAAAGGTAAAGAGTTATGAAGAAAAGTTTAAGATAAGTTCTGTAAAACTTAATGAGATGCTTGCTAGCAAGAAGAACTTTGATGACAAAGAAGGCTTGGGATTTGAGAAAGGTGAAAGCTCTAAAACAAGTCAAGAAAAGAATGTTGAGATCAAGAAGGACAAAGGGAAGCAGATCCAGAACCAAAGGAATGTACCTAGAAAACCACTGGTCAGGAAACCAAATGCTCAAAGGTACCCATCTTTCAATGGTTATTGTAATTCATGCAATAAGTTTGGTTATAAGGCTACTCAATGTAGGAGCACAGTGAATCAAAATGTTCCATCATTTTCTGGTCAGTGCTTTACTTGTAGTAAAGTAGGTCATAAAGCTAATGAATGTAGAAGTCAGATAAGGAATGGTTACAAAAATGGAAGGAATGCTTAATATTTCAGAGGTAACTGCTTTACATGCAAGAGATTTGGTCATAGAGCTAGTGAATATAAAAGTCAAATAAGAAATGGCTATAACAATGGAAGGAATGCTCAATTTTTCAATGGTAACTATTTTACATGCAATAGATTTGAACATAAGGATAATCAATAAAGATCAAGGATGAATGGAAGGAACAATGGTCTGAGAAATGTTGTATGCTTCAATTGCAACATGCTTGGACATATTGCAAGGTTTTGTAGAAGCAAGAATATGAAGAAGGATAATCAGGAAGAGATGAAGAAACTAACACAAAAGGTGGATCCAGTAGAAATCAAGGAGATGAACAAGGTGTGGGTTAAGAAGGAAGTTATTGAAGCCAAGAATGAGTCTGAGCCAAACTTTGGTGCAAAAACTTCCTCCAGGAAGTGAATTGGGAGCTCTAGCTCAGGGGTAACTTTAATGAAATATTATGTTCCCCTAGCCAGAAAAGTGGTGCTGACAACCAACATGAGGATATGAGTTGAAAAATGATATATCAAACCTTTCGAAAAAAATTACAATAGAAGAGAACCTAATGTTGGTTTTAGGACAGACAACTAAGAGGGGGGTGAATTAGTTGTCACAAAAACTTTCATTTCTTTAAACACTTAAATCCTTCTTATATTTCTACAGCATAATAATGATTCAATCATGGAAGCACAATGCAATAACTCAAGAGCAGAAACACATTAACACATATGACATCAATATTTTAACGTGAAAAACTTGGTTAAGGGAAAAACCATGGGGTGACTAACCCAAGATTGTATTCTCTGTGAAAAGAATAAGAAGAACAAAATGACACTTTCCAATTAGGGCTCACTACCCGAGCACACTGCTCAGAAGAGGCCCACTGCCTACAGGAGACACACGGTCTACAGAATAATATAAATATTACATACTTAAATTGGAGATTAGCATCTTCACCATGCTTGGGACAGTTCCAATTAAGCTCAACACTTCTGCTTTGCTTTTCACTCTTCTCCTCTCTACCACTTTTTCATCTCAACCAAGGATACTTTGAAATGACTTCACAAATCTTATTTATACAAGACATTGACTTTGGGATAATCATCAAAGTCGGCACAACATACTTTATTTTATTATAGAGCAGTTACAAAAATACAACTTGATTTGTTACAAAGACTTCATGCATATCACCACATTGTTGGCTACACATATCTGGGACTTCAATCTTCTTTGAGGAACATGCCATGCTTCGTAGAACATCTTCAAGATCATCCGCAAGATGTGTAAAACATCTGGTCGGCCATGATTAGGAAGAACACCATCACCCAAGAGTAAATCTTCAATTATGAGCTCAATCTTCAATGCGGACCACCAAAACGAATTGGACACAATCTAGAGACCCCCAAAAGCTTGCCTAAATTACCAAGAACATCCACACCACTTCTGCTTACTGAAATCATTCGCATCTTCATCTGGAACCTCAAGAACATAGTCTGTCATCATTGTCACATTAGAATAAATTATTGCGGACCTCCAGACCACAAACCAATTGAGTTGTTAGTTCACATTGGCTTCCTAAACATTCCACCAAATCCGTAAAACAAGATATTGCATTTCCGGATCTCACGGGACCTATTTGTGTCACTTTGTCACCTCTAAATAGTTGCCAGAACTAGTTTTACTCATAATGCCATAACTTCTTCAAATCTTCATGCGGACCTCTCAAATCTTGACTGGATCATCTTTAGACACATATCTACAAACCCTTTGATGTGCATTCTCTGATCTTCATCTAGCTGGGATCTTCACTTCATAGAGCTTCACTGTCTTCACTATTTCTGATAAGACTAATTTTCTCAATATCCTTAGCGCACAGCTCATCCAATCCTTGACATCAATGCAACAGGAGTATGTTGACATCAATGACAACACCAATTAGGCCCATACTTGAAACAATCTCCCCCTTTGTCATTGATGGCAACATATGATGTGAAAAATTGTTTTAACCATCAAGACAAGAACTTCTCCTCACTAACTGACATAGCCCCCCCTATCAACATCAATCATTCATATGTCTTCTCTTTCGTTGCTCCTCCCCCTTTGATAAACAACCACTTTTGTTTTTCACATGTCTTCTCTCCCCCTTTGACATCAATGGCAAAGGGCACATACTTGCATCAATACTTCAGAATCATATAGACTGCTCCCCCTGAGTGGCAACTTCCTATCATCAATCCAGACCACAAGATATGACCGTGAGATCCACCAGACTAATGCACATCAATGCACCTTAATTCAGAGTCAAAGGGGTAACAACCCCTAACTTCTCCTTGAGATACTCAAAAGAGTCCTTAGGTAGAGGTTTAGTAAAACTGTTTGCAATCTGATCCTTTAAGGGCACAAACTCCAATCTGACTTCATTCTTGTTCACCTACTCTCTCAAAAAGTGAAACTTGATGGATCTATGTTTTGTTTTTGAATGCAACACCATATTTTTTGATATATTTATTGTACTTGAGTTATCACAGAAGATTGTGATAGGTTCCTCATACTCCACTCTGATGTCTCTTAGCATTTGCTTCATCCACAATACTTGAGTGCAACTACCTGCTGTTGCAATATATTCTACTTCTGTAGTGAACAGAGATATTGCCTCTTGTTTCTTGCTCAACCAAGAAACCAATCTTGTCCCCAAAAAGAATGCACCACCACTGGTACTCTTCAGTGTTGGAAACAAGGCAGATAACTTAGAGGGGGGTGAATCAATTATCTCAAAATTTCCTTAACTTTCTTCTCTTTTTGTTATCTTAATATTCAGTGTTGCATCAAAACATGAAAGCATATGTAATCATAAGAACAGAAATATAATCAACACACATAACACAAGTATTTTTACTTGGAAACCCTGTTAAGGGAAAAACCATGGGGTGACTAACCCAAGATTGTATTCTCTGTTAAAAGAATAAAGGGGTACAAAATGACACTTGCCAATTAGGGCTCATTGCCTGAGCACACTACTCACAAGAGGCACACTGCCTACAAGAGACTCACTGTCTACAGAACATATAGAAGATAATCAAGTGTTTGAACTGATGAGAAGCATCTACAAATGCAAGAGTTCGGTTCTGGTTAGGCACAATATATTGATCTGATGCACTTCATTCTTCCTCTGTTCAATGTTGTTGTTCAGTCACATACCAGACTTGAATTGTTGTTCCCACACTTATCCCTACTTTTCTTCGCAACTTATTACTTACACCAACCCAACACACACCTACATACTGGAATCCATCTGGTATATATATCCTCATCAAGGATTTTTATCAACTTTCTAGTCGGCAACAAGAACTCTGCAAGTAATTAATCTGTCTGTTGAATCCATGCTTGATTTGTGATGCGTATCAAAAACATAGGCATAGAAGTCATTAATCATGTCGGCCAACAATGTATAATCCTACAAATTGCTTGATTAACACCTTTTACTCATCTGGATTGAAGTCTGATACTTTGCCGGTCAGTTCTTCCTCTGTCTGCTCTGCCTGATTGAAACCCAACACTCAGATTCTCATATGTTTTTCATGCTTTATCACCAGAGGCTAAATCTCTAGAATATAGTAGTCATGATACCCCTCTTGACTTGTCCAAGTCTGCAACTTACTGAGTTACACCATCTGAGAGATCCAGACCTGATTGTTAGACCTTGTTACATACTATGTTCTTGTTCACCAGACCAAAACATTCTTTAATCTGACTTCTGGTATAGGTATACTATGTACTGCAGATGTGTGGGATAGAGTTTGTTGCCATCAATGACAACACTTATGAAGCCACACAGTGTCTCTTGCCAACAATCTCCCTATTTGGCATTGATGGCAACACTTAGTGAAAAATGGCTAAGTGAAAAATGGCAACAATCAGCTATAAAAAATATTCTCACTCAGCAAAAGATTGGATGTAATAATAGGGGAGATTGGATAGCTAAAGTTTAGGAGTACGAGATTGAAATCAAACCTACTAATCTGATCAGAGGTAAAGAATTGTGCAAAATGATTGTTGAAAATGAGGTCGAAGGAAAAGAGGAATTACCCTTGGTTCTCTTCACTAGTAATACTGATGACTGGTTCTCTAATGTTTCTTATTTCTTAACTTATGGTGATTTTCCATCTCATCTCTCTGCCAAGGAAAAGAGGAATCACCCTTGGTTCTCTTCACTAGTAATACTGATGACTGGTTCTCTAATGTTTCTTATTTCTTAACTTATGGTGATTGTCCATCTCATCTCTCTGCCAAGGAAAAGAGAAACTTGAAGCTTAAGGCACATAAATATGTTATTTCAGGAGGTAACCTGTATAAAAGAGGAGTAGATGGGACATTTCTAAGATGCATAGATAAGGAACAACATAAGAGGTTACTAGAAGCTTTTCATAACGAAGCCTATGGGGGACACTTTTCTACATCAGTGATAGCCTTCAAGATATTGAGGCAATGCTTTTACTGGCTTGGTATGTTCAAGGATGCCTATGATTGGGTATTGAAATGTGATAAATGTTCAAAGTTCACAGGTAGGCCTCAGTTAGATGCCTTACCTTTGAGGCTAGTGATTATAGATGAACCATTCCATTAATGGGGTTTGGACCAATTAATCCTAATTCCAATGTTGGACATACTCACATCTTAAATGCAATAGATTATTTTACCAAGTGGGTAGAAGCTATCTCGGTGAAGAGAACTACTTCAGAAGTTGTTTGCACCTTTCTTAAGGAGAATATTTTAGTCAGGTTTGGTGTGCCTAAGAAGCTAGTTACTGATAATGCTTCAAGTTTTTCCTCTATAGAAATTACTATTTTTTGTTATGATTTTGGTATTAACCTTGCCCATTCATCTAATTATTACCCACAAGGCAACAGGCAGGTAGAATCAAGTAACAAAAATGTCATCTCTATTGTCAAAAAGCAGGTAGAAGAAAGTCAAAGGGGATGGAATAAAAATCCATATGATGCTCTTTGGGCTGATAGGATAACATATAAAAGGGCAATCCAGTTGGTTTATGGTATTGATAGTGCATTTCCTATTCCCCTAGAATTGTCTACATTGAATTTGTAGAAGGCAATTGAGGATGAACAGTTTCAATCGGCACTGGAGAAGAGGATATTGTACTTGAATCGTCTAGAAGAGCAGAGAGAAGTCACCATAGATAGAATTACCAAGCACCAGCAGAATGTCAAAAGGATTTTTGACAAAAGGGCTAAATAGAGGAGCTTTGTTTTGGGAGATTTTGTGCTTTTATGGGATAGGAGAAGAGAACCAAAAGGCACACATAAGAAATTTGATTCTTTGTGGAGAGGCCCCTTTAAGATTAGAGAAGTTATGGGAGAGAATGCATTTATGTTGGCTTACCCTGATGGAACACCGCTACCTCTTGCCTACAATGGGCAAGATCTAAAATTATGCAATTGGTAAAGTTTCTGAGTCCAGCCCTGTACCATAGTTTCTTTCCTTGTTTTTCTATTGTGGTGTGTTGTCCCATTTTTGGTGTGACTTTATCACCCTTGGAATAAGTCTTGTTGCCATGGTTTTCCTATGTTCACTGCATCCTCCTAAGTCCTTGTCTCCAATTAGAGCTAGTTGTTGCCCCCTTTTTTTAAAAAAAGGCGTCCTTGTCCATTCTTTATTTTTCCCTTCATTCTTTGTCAACCTTTTTCCCTTAGTTCTTTCCTTGGGCCAAAGTTTACTTAGTCATTTTCAGGAAGTCAGCGATCCTTCACATTTTTGAACTGAAGTCGGCGAGTTCACAAGTTCTTGAACTGCCCAACTTACTGACTTGTCTTAGGTTCCTGTGCTTCAAGACTTTCCTTGTGTCTTAATGTTGAAGCCTTTTCTTTGTAGTCAGGAGGTCAGGGATTCTTTGAAGTTCTGAATCTCTGACTCCTAGTTCAAATGTTCAACTTCTACTTGACTTGCCAACTTTGAACAACACACTTTCCCAAGTGGCATCTGCTGTGTTGGCGTACAGTACGAAGGAATGATACTTGTCACTTTGCATTCAATTTGAAGTACATGAAGACACAATGGCACAATTCTTGGAGGGAAAGTCGAGGCATGTATTTATGAGTTATAAAAATAAATTTGCCAACAACATTTAATATCTTTCCTTGGTGAATTTATGAGAAGTTACTTTGATAAATTCTTGAGCTTGCCTAAGCTGATATTGTGTTACAAGGGAATGCATTGCAGGAGAATAAACGACTAGTTTGCTACGTCCAAAATTTTAGTACACTTCCATTTTCACAGGTCACCATAGCTAGCAGCTCCCCCTCTTTATAAAGGCTTAATATTTTATTTGAGGAGTTAGAGATTTCCATTCCCATGTATCTGTGCAAGGAATTTCCTGTTGGTGTCTTGTCTCATCCTCTGCTCTCTGCATATATCTCTGAGTCTTTGGTTTTCTGGTTTCTTGAGTACATAAAGATGAATTTCAAATTCCAAGGGACCCCCATGGCATCTATTGTGGAGAATGGTCTTTCTAAAGTGAGAGATATGAATTTAGGCCACATTGATTTAGATGATTTTTGGAGGAGAATGCAATCTGAGAAACGAACTCCCTTGGCAGAGAAAATTATCAGCAGCGGCTTGGATAAGGCCGGTGGTTTTCCACTTGTTGTGCATTGTCTCGAATTGATGGTTGCATGTGCCAATAGTTATTTTCTAGACTCCTAGGAGATAAGGACCTCCAGTGGCGTCATAGTGGCAAGAATTGACTCTGAGTCTGTTGCTTCAGCCTGAATTTGGAAGAATATGAAGAGAACGCTGATGTTTCTGTATCCTCAACCTCAAATTATTATAATGAGAGGAAGGACTGGTGTCGTACCTACATTGCTAAACATTGGTTGGAGATTGTAAAGACTGGTAAGTCTCGGCTACCCGCTAATTTGAGGAGCCATTTCAAGGAAGAAATTTCAGATATGATAACCTTGCTTAACAGAGTAGTTGGGAGTCCCAAGTTAGATGTTTTTGAATCCTAGATGTGCAGGTTTATTTTATTGATTTGTGGATACCACCGTATTGACTGGCTGAAGGTTATCAGTGATTGTTTGCATGAACAATAGATGAACTTTACATGAAACGTGAGCTTCCACATGTGTTCCCAGCTAGTCTACATATTGGCTCGAAGAGAGGCTACTTGGCCTGGTTTGAGGACTCAAGGGAGTTCTATGACAAGTATGTCAGTGTATCAAATTTTTCCCCAATTGCAGAAGAATGATGGTATGAAAGACTTTAGACATGTTAATGGGCTTTTTCTATGATGTTAGCTAAGAAAATTGATGGTGCAATGGAGAAAAGGTTTTTAGTAGAAGCATTGCATTAGTCATGAAGTTTGGAATTTTTTATATACAGTTTGATTGTTTTTCCTATTTGAGAATTAGGAGTTTTGAAAACACCCCATTAAAATTGCCACATTACCCTTCTGATTATTTGGTGTTGCTGGAGGTATGCCGCCAAATGGAAACATGAATGATAAGTACCATGCTATGAAAAAGAAAAGGTATTCTTTCCCCGTGTCTTTGTCTTTTTATTCTTGTAAAAGTAATGATGGTGCTCGAAATGTTGATAATTTGTTGTCTGAGTTCAGTCTTCATAGTTTGTCTCCCCATGTATCTTTTGACAGTAAAAATTTCATAAAGGAAAACATGCATGGAGGTGGTTCCTATTCACACCATCCTCAACTCAAGGATTTTTGGGAGGATTGTGTTGATGAGAGAGAAGTTCAAAGGAGGAAATGGATGAGGTTGATGGTAGATCAAGTCCATGCCTTCAAGTTGAATATTTAGGTCCCTGATATCACTGATGATTTTTCAAATATGTTGGGTGAAGGTTATGATGCAATGTCAAGGGAACCCATGCCTCCTATAAGATGGTCTGAAAAGGTCACTGATATTATGTTGCTTTAATTGCATGTTTTGAGAAGAACAAAGAAGTGGTTACAAGGAAAGGTGAAGGAGTGTGTTGGTTCCATAACACTGAGGGACTCAGCTTCTCAGAATCAGGCTAGCTCTCAGACTGCCAATTCATACAGAAAATCATCTAGTTTGGACCTGACTCTCTAGAGAGTTGGCTCACAATCGAATGGCAATGATGAAAGGCCACCTAAAGAAACTGGGAGGATGAAGACCACTTGTGAGCAAGATGTCTAGACAATGAAGAGAAATACCAGATTGGCTGCTTCGTCATCTAAAGAAAACCATGTGCCCCAACCTAACAATCATGTGAGTGATTCTTATTCTTTCATTTTCTCCCAAATTGGAGAAGATAATTTATTGCATTTTTTGCTTAGTCCACTGAATTCCCCACAACAAAGAGAATTGCTAAAGCAAAACTCTCACCCTGTACCTGTAGTGGCTACTTCCAATGCCGCTAATGTGTCAGTTCCATCCCCAAACTAGTTGAAAAAGGTAGTTCAAAAAAGAAGAGATACACTCTTCCTGCTGATGAAGGTGTCAATACTGTAGCTAGTTTGTTGCAAATGGTTCCAAAACCCAAGCGTGCAAAAAGGATGTCGAGAATAGTGACCGATGCCACCTCGGGGAACTAGTTTCTAGAAATTGCAGATCCATTGGTAGAAAAGAATGAAGATGAGGTAAAAGAAGCTGACTTCAGAATAAGTCAAGTGGATTTGGGACCATCAACTACCGAAGGTGATTTGTATCATGTCCAGTATTCAGTGGATAATATCTCTAAAAGGGTGAAAGGACTCCAAGAAGAAAATTCAAAGCTACTAGCACATGTAGGTTCCTTGTCCTCTTTTGCTAATTCAATTGTTGAAGTAATAACTCTCTCAACTGAAACGTCCTCAACTGTCAACCTCCACACCCTTGATCTGAATTTGCTTCAACAAGTCAAAACCTCTTTATCTTTGAGAAAAGCTATGAATCAATGGGTTGAAAAGATTTTTTTCGATGGTCTTATTTTTATTAAGGAAGCAGTTAAATTGTTTGATGTCATACATACTAAAAGGTAAGTTTTAATACTAGAGTTTGATAAGACCCAGAGTGATCACCACAACGTATGTGTAGCCTCTAAAGAAATACAAGAGATAGCCAACATGGATCTTGGTATCTTGATGGCTGAAGAAATCATAGCTAATCCTAAAGAGTTGGATACTGCTGTGTGGGCTGATACATTAGAATGGAAAATCTATATTATTATTGCAGCATAAGAGGAGATTGGAAAGGCAGTTGCAATTTATTACAAAGATATGATGGGGATTAAAAAGGATTTTGCAACTTTAGACATGGAGGCTAATGGATTTGACGATGAGAAACTATTGGATGCGAAAGTGATCAAACAAAATTTCAAAAAGGTGGTGATAGAGGAAATAGTGAATTACAATGCCATTACAGGAGAGTCATTGGAGAGACTTTCTAAATTGGTGGCCTACATTAGTAGTTACAGAAGTGGCATTGATGAAGTGCATCGTAAGGTGACAGACTCCGAGAGGGCGATCATGAAGAAGAAGCATCGTATTAGTATGACAGGGTCTCCACCTGGCATCTTATTAACACCTATCATCAATAAGTTCAGAGCATACAAGGCCAAGTTACAAGCACAGGTACCTCAAGCGACACAAAGTGTCACTAGAGAAGGCGAACGATCAAAGGAAGATGAAGAGATGGACGAGGTGGATGATGGCGATGGGGACTTGCAAGACCTAAATTGAATTGAATTTCATGTTTTTAAGTTATCTCATATTTTCTCTAAAATTATTAACTCTGGAGGGCCCTTTTATTATAATTATTGTTTAAACATCTTTTAATCAACTTTTTCAAGAAGCTGTTATGGTTTTAAAGACAATCATGATTTGTCTTAGCCATAAATTCTAGTTAGCTAGTTGAATTTTAGGATCTTTGGAAAAACTTTGTTTGACAAGGGTGGTAGTTAATTTTGTTTTCAACTACTTTGATATATGCAATACAAGTTAATACAGTGGAGATTTGGGTGATCATGGACTTTGTGTTGTGATTATTTGAATTCATATTCTTCCTAAGTTGAATGTGTTTCTGCTGGTGTTAATGGTATTCATGTGTTTTGGTAGTTGGATGTCCATAAATCTTGCTCACTATTGAGAATAATATATCTATTGATATATCATTTAAGGTGGTGAATATATGTATACATGTGCGATATTGTCAATGTATGTTATGCGGCTAGAAGTTTGTGAACTCTTAGTTTTTGAGTTGTAAATTTACCTTTATTGCTTTCTGGTTAAAAGCTCTGCCTTTGTTTTTCTTTCTGGTTAAAAGAAATCTTGAGTTTTTATTCATTAGAATATCTGTTGAAGGTAGCTGCGCCTTGTTAAATAAGCAGAGAGCCCGTGTAAAATACTAATATATTAGGCTCAACTGGTGATTACATTTGTCACTTGTCCAAGCGTGAGTATATAGAGTTAGGTGACAAATCTGTTAATTAACAATTGCCAATAGGGGAAGTCCTTAGAATCCTGGAGCATAGGGAGAGAGTTTTGTCTTACAAAACTATTATAATTGCATCAGATCAACCTATTGTCGATCAAGATAGTGTTGAAGAGGAAGGGAATAGTGAAGAGACTATATAGGTTTATCTTAAAAATTCCCTAGTGAGCAACCAATTAAATGTTGATCCCCTTTACACTACCCTAATCATTAATGGATGGCTGCTCCATAACTACATGTTAGATTCTGGAGCTTCTAGTAATGTCATGAAACTTCAAGCATAAATGAATTAGGTTTACAAGTGTCCAAGTCCATGGACAAAAATTTTCCATGGACTCTAGAGAAGTGAATGCAATCGAAGTTGTAAACAATGTTGAGGTTCAACTAGCTACATATCTAGATAAGTCATTTCTAATGGATATAATCATTGTGGATTACCTTGCCAAGTGGTGTATGTTTCTATCCAAGAAATGTGTAGTGTCTATGGGAGGTAGTATTCAAATGGACCTATCATACACTACTATCCCTTTACATGGAGAAGAGGTAAAATCGCATAGAGAAAAGAAGATAATGGATATCATTGAAGATTGTTACAAAGCTAATGAGGAAATAAATTTCTTTGATGGGGGCATTGATCACTTCATTGGGTTCTGTGATGAAAAGGGGTATAAAAGTAGTGTTGATCTTTCCCTTTGCCCTACCCTTGTCCATGATACAAATAATTTGTGGACAATGTACTTTGATGGTAAATGTTTGAGAGATGGTTTGAAACTACAGGTGTAGTATTTATTTCCCTTGAAGGGAAATTCTCTAAGTTTCCTTTCAAGATCACTTTCTAGTGCACAAACAATATTGTTAAGTATGAAGCCCTCATACTTCAATTGAACATTTCTCATAGGTATGAAATCAAGTGCTTGAAGATTCAGGGGATTCAAACTTGGTTTTACAATAGGTGAAAGATGTCTATGCAGCCAAAGACAAAAGATTGAAAACATACAGAAATACAATTTGGGAAACCATGGAGTTATTTGATGCAATTGGCATTGAATGGATAGACTGTTGCAAGTATGTGCCTAATTGGTGTTGTCATTGATGTCAACATATCTTTGTTGTCATTGGTGTCAACTATATCCTATTCTACTACTTGTTTGGAAGCTTTGTATATTGAGAAAATTGGTCTCTCCAGAAGAAACAAGTGAGTTACAGTGAAGTGCAGTATAGATAGTGAGTGGTATGTTGAAGAATAGTTCGGTGGACTGCTCCACATCTCTTGCTAAATGAAGATCTTGGTTTGCAGATTGGAAGTTATTTAAAGGGATGTCTGAAGATGCTAAATCTTGAGTTTAAGCCTCCAGTGTGAAGAATTGAGAGAGTTACATTCACTAGAGTAAAACCTACCTTTTCTGTAAGTTCAGTTGGGATAGGGAGAAAGTATTATGCTCTGCATTTCTCTGCAATAAAGTATTTTTCTCTGTGGTTCTAAAGGGAAGGCTGGGATGATGATAGGTGCCTACAATTGCAGTGGTTCATGTTTTGGTGGTCTACAAGCTATCTTTCTTTTATGACAGTTGAAGACAGTGAAGTTCATGTGTTTCGATGTGAAGATTCCTATGGTTAAAGTGGTTAAGGTTTGTGCGGTTGCTCCTGATAATTATAACGTGCTTGTGGATGTCTCTTGATCATGTTCCTATCTTGACATTGGTCTGCATCAAGGAATTGAGTTTGTGTTTGAAGATTGTTCCCAGATAATGTAGCGGGTAACTAGTCTTAGCCGACTTGGTTAATTCTAGTAATTGCGGAGATCGCTTGAAGATTATGGAAGTGTGTTGTAGCATGAAAGATCATGTTTGAGCCCTAGCTAAGGTGTGGCATGATCCGCGTACACTTTTACTTCATCTCCATTGCATAATGTTGTAATAGGTCAAGACCTATTTTGTAAATGTTTGTAATGCTGACCTTGGAGATTGTTCCAATGGTTGATGATTGTAATGCTAACCTTGATGATCATTCCAAGGTTGATGAAGTGTATAAATACTTATAGTTGAGTCATGGAAAAGGAATCATTGAGTGAAGATGGGAAGATAATGAAAAAGGTCCAAGAGGTAAAGTAGAGCAGAGGCAGAGCAAAGTAGAGGTAGAGTAGAGCAGAGGAACTGTTGTACTTCAAGGTATTAATTATAGACATAAAGAAGATGTTGATCATGGCAGTGAGCTTGATAGTGAGCTGCTAGTAGGGTTTAATAGCCCTCAGGGTTTAATAGCCCTTATTGTAATCTTTCTAGGTTTAGGGTTGAGGCAGTGAACCTGCTAGAGCTAGTTGTACTTCATGGCAGTGAGCCAGTTTGTTCTGGACCCATGGAGTGACCAAGCCTGAACATCATTTTTCAAAGATTACACTATATTTTGAGAGCTAATCCTCTCTGTGGGTTTTCCCCACCTTGGGGTTTTCCACGTAAAATTTGGTGTCTCTTGTGTTTAATGTTGTATATGTGGTTAAGTTTCTGATTTCATGCATTCATTGTTGAATCATAATAATTGTGGATAAGTGATTAATGTTTAACTGTAGAAGTGATTGAGTTTTTGAGACAACTGATTCACCCCCCTCTTAGTTGTTTGGTGCATTTCAACAATTGGTATCAGAGCAAGGTTCCTCTAAAGAAATTCTAACAACTTGAGGAAGATCCAAAATGTCTTACAAGAAGGAAGCACAACATTTTGATGGGATGAATTATGCTCTTTGGAAGGCGTGAATGAAAAGTCATCTTCTTTGTCTTGGTTACAAAGTATGGAAAGCTGCAGAAACAAAATACACCATGCCTCAAAATGGTCTGATGACTGAAGATGAAATCAAAGAATATCAGATGGATGTCAAAGCAAAAGATGCTCTGCTAAGCTCATTAACTGACTCAATACTAACAAAAGTTGTGGATCTTGAAACTATAAATGAGGTATGGGAGAAGCTAAAAAATCTATATGAAGGAGATGATTCTATGAAGGAGGCCAAGCTGCAAAGCCTAAAAGTGAAATATGAAAGTTTGAAGATGAATGAAGATGAAAACATAATAGCCATTATGCAGAGAGTTGATGAACTTGTCACCAGGATAAAAGCTATGGGAGGAACTCTGGGTGATAAGGAAATTGTGATGAAAATTCTCATATCACTACCAAAATCATACAGTCACAAGGTAGCTACAATTGAAGAGTTTATGCAAGTAAAAACTATTGACAGAGATCAGTTACTTGGCAAGCTTACTGCCTTCAAAATGAGAGAGTTTGGAGATGCCCTACCAAAAGTTGAGAGTGCCTTCAAAGCTAGTACTTCTAGGAGAACTTCCAAATCAGAAAAGTACAAGGTAGAATCTGATGACGAGTTTGATGAAATTGAATCCAACTTTGTGGATAGACTGCAAAGAGGATCCGGTAAGTATAAAGGCAAATTACCCTTCAAATTTTTTTCCTATGGTAAAGTAGGTCATTTTGCTTCCAGATGTCCTGAAAGAATTGAAAGAAATAGAAAAAGATATGAGAAAAGGCCTAGGACCCAAAAAAAGTGTTATTATGTTGAAGATTTTGATGATGATGAAGGAGTATTAGATAATGGTGAACTAGATAATGCTAGTACTTCTGGAAATGAATGCTTGTTTATTGCTATTAAGGAAGATCCTGTGTCTATTAATTCTACTAGTTGTGTGAAGGAAGAAAAACCAGTGGAAAGTGCTTTGGCTTCTCAGGTCATTAAGGACAAGGATGAATGGGTTATTGATAGTGGCTACTCTCACCACATGACTAGTGACAAAAGTAAGTTTGTGAGTTTGGAAAGATATGATGGTAGACTGGTTAGGTTTGGAGATGATACAAATGGTAAGATTTGTGAAAAAGAATCTATTTCTTTTGATGGCAAGCATAATATTGAAGATGTCTTGTATGTGAAAGGATTAAAGCACAATCTTTTGAGTGTGGGTTAGATGTGTGACAAAGGCTATGATTTAAGCTTCAAGGACAATGGATGCAAGCTCAGGGAAAGCTTCAGAATAGTCATTGCAACTGGTAAGAAGACCAGAGGTAATATCTATCACTTGAAAGGAATTGATAACTATTGTTTGTTGGCTCAGACTGATGAGAGTTGGTTATGGCATAGAAGGTTGTGTCACATAAATTTTGATAACATTATGAAGATAAGTACTGCGTACGCTGTTAGAGATTTGCCTAAGCTTGTGAGGCCTACTAATCCTACTTGCAAGGAGTGTCAATTTGGGAAACAAACAAGAACAAGTTTCAAAAGCAAGGACCAATCAGTTGATGGACTACTTGAGCTAGTGCATACAGATTTGTGTGGACCTACCAGAGTAAGAAGTTTGCAAGGAGATAGGTATTTCATGTTGCTTATTGATGATTATTCTAGAATGACTTGGGTTACCTTTTTGAAAGAAAACGTTGAAGCTCTATATAAGTTTAAGGCATTTAAGGCAATGGTTGGAAATGAGATGGATTTGAAAATCAAATGCTTGAGGTCTGATAGAGGAGGAGAGTTCACATCAAATGAATTCAATTTATCTTGTGAAGAACATGGAATAAAGAGATAGCTATTTGTACCTAGAACTCCACAACAAAATGGAGTTGTTGAAAGGAAAAATAGAAGAGTTCAAGAAGCTGCTAGAACCATGACAAAGGAAGTTGATCTTCCAGAAGTATATTGGAGAGAGGTAATTCACACTATTGTATATATCCTAAATAGAGTCCAAGTAAAAGGTAATAGTTCTAAGACTCCTTATAAATTGTGGTATGATAAAGTTCCTACTACGAAATATCTCAAAGTTTTTGGTAGCAAATGTTATATCAAAAGAGAAGAAGATCTAAGCAAGTTTGATGCTAGGTGTGATGAAGGAATCTTCCTTGGTTACTCCACTAAGAGCAAGGCCTACCGGTGCTATAATAAGAGGCTGAATAAGATCATTGAAAGTGCAAATGTTAAAGTCGATGAAAGTAAGGAAAAGTCTTTAGAATCAAGTGGATATGAATCAGATGAACCAGATGCTTCAGAAGTGGTGCAGCATGAAGACAACTCAGATGAAGAGGAACAAGCTTCGGTAAGTGCTACCAAAACTCAAAGGTATGTAAGACTTAATCATTCTGAGGATCAAATCATAGGAGATAAGAGCAAAGGGATCTTAACCAGAAGAAAAGATGTAAAGGAACAAGTAAATTTCTATCTAATTTCTAAGATTGAACCTAAAACTGTGGATGAGGCTTGCAATGATGAGAATTGGGTAAAGGCTATGAAAGAGGAATTGATGCAAATAGAGAAGAATTAGATTTGGGATCTTGTTCCCAGACCAGCAGATAAAATGTAATTGGCAGAAAGTGGGTCTTCAGAAACAAGATGAATGAAAATGGTGAAGTGGTAAGAAACAAAGCAAGGTTGGTATGCAAAGGATACTCTCAAGTTAAAGGAATTGATTTTGAGGAAACATATGCACTAGTAGCAAGGATTGAAGCTATAAGAATGTTTTTGGAATTCATATCCTACAAAGGTTTTAAGATATATCAGATGGATGTAAAGTCTACATTCTTGAATGGAGAGTTGGACGAAGTCTACATTGAACAACTGGAAGGATTCCAGTCATCAGATCAGGGCGACATGGTATGCAAATTGAAGAAGGCCTTGTATGGATTAAAACAAGCCCCCAGGGCATGGTATGCACGGTTGGACAAGTATCTACTATAGATAGGGTTCAGTAAGGGTACTACTAACAACAATCTCTACTTCAAGATCAATGATGAACAAATCCTAATTGTTGTAGTCTTTGTTGATGATATTATTTTTGGAGGCAATGAAGGTATGTGTAAAGGTTTTGCTAGAGAAATGCAAAGTGAATTTGAAATGTCCATGTTTGATGAGATGAATTTCTTTTTAGGTCTGCAAATAAATCAATCAGATAAAGGTATCTTCATTTCTTAGTCTAAGTATGTGAAAGAGTTATTAAATAAGTTTGGGATGGAGGACTCCAAATTGGTAAATACTCCCATGATAATCAGTTGTAAGTTGAGTAAAAATGATGTTTCACCTATGGTAGATCAAAAAAGGTATAGATCTATGATTGGAGGATTACTTTATCTGACTCAAACCAGACCTGACATAATGCATGCAGTTTGTCTTGTAGCGAGATTTCAAGCAGAACCCAAGGAATCACATGTGATGGCAATCAAGAGAATTCTAAGATATTTGAAATGCATAATGGACTATGGTTTGTGGTACCCTAAGGACAATAATTTTACCCTCAGTGCATATACTGATGCAGATTGGGCCAGAGATATGGATGATAGAAAAAGCACAAGTGGAGGTGCATTCTTCTTGGGAAAAAGGTCAGTATCTTGGTTGAGCAAGAAACAGGATTCAATATCCCTATCTACTATAGAAGCAGGATACATTGCAGCAGCATGCAATTGCACTCAAGTGTTATGGACGAAGCAGACTTTGAAGGACATTAGAGTTGTGTATGAAGATCCAATTGCAATCTTTTGTGACAACACAAGTGTTGGCAGTGAGCCAACATCTCTCGCGAGATTTGTGAAATGGCTTAACTATCTCCCATGGATTCATTAACTCTGGTGGTTGTATCGAGAATTAACAAGTCAACCTTTTGGTGCAATGGAAACCATGTTTCCAACAATTGGTATCAAAGCCAAAGGTTCCAGGTTCAAATCTCCCCCACAAGTGACGTGAGCTCCCGCGAGTGACGCTGGGGGGGGTTGTTGGTAGTGAGCCAGCATCTCTCGCAGGATTCGTGGCATGCCTTAACCTCCTCCTATGGATTCATTAACTCTGGCGGTTGTATCGGGCATTAACAGGTCGACCTTTTGGTGCAACAGTAACCATGTTTCCAACAACAAGTGCCAAAAACATATCAAAGAATCCAGTAATGCATTCAAGGACAAACCACATATCTATTAGGTATCACTTTCTAAGAGAAAAGGTGACAGAGAATTGTTGGCATAATCGTCATAGTAACAATGGTATTACATTGTTAAATTGGCATTTATAGGTTAGTTTATGCATATTAAATAAATGTTAGTTTGTGGGAGTTACATTCTCGTATGGAGGTTATGTAGGTAGTTATCAAATAGTTAAAGGGAAGAGGCTTTTATAAAGCCAATGTAATGCAAAGTGAAAATCATCCGAAGACAATAATATATTATTCTATGTTTTATGTATTGTTGTATTAAAGTGGTTTGATCTGGTTATCTGTGTTTGTGCTCACCATATTTCAATATGGTATCAGAGCAATTTTTGGTCATGGAGAACAGTATAGTTGATTTGTATAAGCATTAAATATTGCAGACATTAAAGCGGTTACCACCATGGAAGCAAATGTAGAGTTGCAGTTGCGTACAACAAATATTTGATTCCCAGATGTGTAAGCTACATGACTTTCACATCCATTTGAAGGTGGAAATGACAGATGAAACGGTGGTGGAGAATACGAGGCACACCAAGGACTTGAGATTAACAGAAAAGTTGAGGCAGACCATTGGAAATCTCTTGCCTGAAAGAGAGAACAGTGGAAAGACAAAAAGGTATTTTTTTAAAACAAATATGGGTGTGAAGATTGTGTCATTTTTTAATGGATATTTAATTTGGGGTTCAATTTGGACTCATTTGATTATACACACGCAATTATATGAATCATTGTTTAATCTTACCAACTATAATTTGTACTGCATTTAGTGAAGACGTGACAAAAGTAGTTATGGGCGGTTATGATTAGTTTGAAGGAGATTGCATAGAGAAAGAATAGATAAGAATAGTGTTGGTAGAGTATAATTAGCACAGTGAAGAATATTATTATCCTCTGAATGCAGTTTCAAACTCTTAGAGAAAAATGAGGTGTTTTGATCTGAAGGCATTTTGAAAGCACTTGCTTTGTATAAAATACAAGATAAAAATGGCATATGGTAAAGGAAGTATAGGAGAAGAAACTAGCAAATAGATCAATTGGTGAAAGATATATAACTGTTTTAAGTGATCACAGGTTACAAGTTCAAAACTCACAATGATCTAAGAGCATTAATTTTGTGCTAAGAACTACTTGAAATGCTATGATTTTATTTGGAGTAATAAGGTAAAAATTGTTGAAGGCTTAATTTGATGAATGTTTAATAATATCTTGGAGGTATAAGGTTGACTAGTATATGGGTCCATTATTGATCAAAATTGATAGCATTATTTTTAACATTTCAACATGCCCACACATTATGTTTGTATTCCCGATGCCATCCATGCTATCCATGATAGAAATCTGAGAGACTTGCATAGTTGTGCTATTGAAGAGTCTAATGCAAATGGATAGAGTGTAACCACATCATATTGGAGGCAGATGACATCGAAGGATGGAGGATTTTCCATCATCTCAAGTTAGCTTCTCGCTTTGAGATGATGCTTTGCATTAGAAGCATTTTTGGTTTTCTTTGTTGATGTTGACGGATTTGAAGAATGTATGTTTTGTGAAGATTTTGTTTTGGAGACAGGTTTGGGATTTGGTGTTGAGCTCAATATGGTTTGTTGTCCAGTGAGCTTCAGAGTATATGATCAAGAATTATACCCTTTCATAGTTACTAGACAATGATAGAAATCTGTCATATCTCTTTGGGATTATTATCGAATAATTCAAGACTCTGTGATTTGAGAGTTCGGGACTAAAGAGCTCAAGAACACAACTAGAAGCTACACCTTTCTGAGGGTAGACGAGACAGCATGATGGAGCCCCGCTTGGTTTAGGATTTGTTCTTTGAGAGAAGATCTTCTATAAAATATGTATTCATATTATGTAATCAGCTTTGTTGAGTATATTAGCATTTAGGGGGGGTCCATTGGTACTATTGCAGGAACAATGTAATAAGGGGGGAATGTTGGCATAATAGTCATAGTAACAATGGTATTACATTGTTAAATTTGCATTTATAGGTTAGTTTATGCATATTAAATAAATGTTAGTTTGTGGGAGTTACATTCCCGTATGGAGGTTATGTAGGTTGTTATCAAATAGTTAAAGGGAAGAGGATTTTATAAAGCCAATGTAATGCAATGTGAAAATCATCTGAAGACAATAATATATTATTCTATGTTTTATGTTTTGCTGTGTTAAAATGGTTTGATCTAGTTATCTGTGTTTGTGCTCACCATATTTCAATAAGAATGAAGTCAAGTTGGAGTATGTTTCTACCAAAGATCAGATTGCAGACATTTTCACCAAGCCTCTGCCTAAGGATACTTTTGAGTATCTCAGAGAAAAGTTAGGGGTTATCACCCCTCCTTCTCTAAACTAAGATGTACAAGAGAGCATCAATCCGATGGCTTCACAACCGGATTGATGCTTTTAGGGCTACTTCTCAAGGGGAGTAGTCAGAGAGTTCAGAAGAGAGATTGAATCAGAATAGAAGAGTGCAAGTATGTGCCCTTTGCCATTGATGTCAAAGGGGGAGAGAAGTCATGTGAAAAACTCAGAGAGAAAGAGTGCAGATGTGTAAAGAGAAAGGGGGAGAATCTTTTCTTGATGGATGTTGCAATTTTTCACATCATATGTTGCCATCAATGACAAAGGGGGAGATTGTTGCAAGTATGTGCCTAATCGGTGTTGTCATTGATGTCAACATATCTTTGTTGTCATTGGTGTCAATTGTATCCTATTCTACTACTTGTTTAGAAGATTTGTATGTTGAGGATATTGAGAAAATTGGTCTGTCCGAAAGAAACAAGTGAGTTACAGTGAAGTGCAGTATAGACAGTGAGTGGTATGTTGAAGAACAATTTGGTAGACTGCTCCGCATCTCTTGCTAGATGAAGATCTTGGTTTGTAGATTGGAAGTTATTTAAAGGGATGTCTGAAGATGCTAAATCCTAAGTTTGAGCCTCTGATGTGAAGAATTGAGAAAGTTACATTCACCAGAGTAAAACCTATTTTTTTGTAAGTTTAGTTGGGATAGGGAGAAAGTATTATGCTCCGCATTTCTCCGCAATAAAGTATTTTTCTTTGAAGTTCTAGAGGGAAGTCTGGGATGATGATAGGTGCCTACAATTGTAGTGGTTCATGTTTTTGGTGGTCCGCAAGCTATCTTTCTTTTATGACAGTTGAAGACAGTGAAGTTCATGTGTTCCAGTGTGAAGATTCTATGGTTAAAGTGGTTAAGGTTTGTGCGGTTGCTCCTAATTATTATAATGTGCTTGTGGATGCCTCCTGATCATGTTTATATCTTGACATTGGTCTGCATCAAGGAATTGAGTTCGTGTTTGAAGATTGTTCCTAGATAATGTAGTGGGTAACCAGTCTTAGCCGACTTGGTTAATTCTAGTAATTGCGGAGATCCCTTGAAGATTATGGAAGTGTGTTGTAGCATGGAAGATTGTGTTTGAGCCCTAGCTAAGGTGTGGCATGATCTGCGTACACTTTTACTTCATCTCCTTTGCATAATGTTGTAATAGGTCAAGACCTATTTTGTAAATGTTTGTAATGCTGACCTTGGAGATTGTTCCAATGGTTGATGATTGTAATGTTGACCTTGATGATCATTCCAAGGTTGATGAAGTGTATAAATACTTATAGTTGAGTCTGTTGACTTTTTCCCAGACTGGATGCTTATTCCCAGATTTCCCTACAAGGTAGCCATCAGTGATCAACAGGATCTCTGGGCCAGGGGCCAACAGTGTAGGAGATAGACTCTGTATTTTATCTCCTCTTCTTCTTTAGGCTCTGCAAGACCTAGGGGGTATTCCCTACTCAACATCCATGAGGATATGCATACAAGGCTGGGATGCTGACAGAAAGCAGATAAGTCCTCCTGTAAGTAGACCAAAACTGAAAGATAAGAGCAAAGGGGCTAGCTTTGGGCCTATTTGCAGTTGTAGACAGAGGACTGAGGATCCTAAAACTAATTCTAATGTCCTAAAGATTGTTTTAGATTTAGATTTTGATTTTAAGTTTGGATGCAAAGCTGGACATGGTTGTAACACAAACACAAAGCAAGATTGGTGCCTATCCAGGGCCTGGAGTCAGTAGACATACACCTGTGAATGATCAACATGAACAACTAAAACTAGATTTCATAGGGATATATGTGATACTTGCCTTACAGATATCTCCCAATACAGAGTGTTAAGTTATCTCTACTTATGGCATCCCTACTGCAGTATACCCTTCCCAATGTTTAACCTGAAAACAGTTTAATCCACCCTTCGAGCAGAAGTTAAGAGATCATACATTCAACACAGGAATTCTATGTTCTAGAGTCTCAAATATTGTTTAAATATCCAGACTCAGAAGAAAGATACATGCAATACTGGAGACAGAATTAACAAAACACATGCTAAGATAGCATTTCTCATATAAGATTAATCATAAAATCAGTGGGTTCATGCCAAAACATACAACAAGAGATACATAGACTCACAGGTTAAGCTGTACAGAGCAACTAGATCAGCTTGTTTTGAATTACAGAGCCAAAAATCTTCAACTTTCAACAACCTAAAATGAGTAACACTTCCTGCTTATAACAGCCAGGTAGTGTACCACAGCGATCAATTACATGGTTGACCAAAAATCCTGCCAGATACACAATATCAGAAAAATGGCGCTCAACGCATTACCAGATTGGCGCCCAAACATGAATGCAGTAGGTAGGGGAGGAAACAGGAAGAAACCTCGAGCCCTGCGCCACTGTCCATTGATGTACACCTTCAATCAGGTACCAGATCCGTCCATACCTCTGCAACCTTCGCCATTAATGGCGCACCAACCCGCGGCCTTGGGAAAAACATCAACTGTGCATCGCAACCATTTCCCGCCAAGATTCATCGTCATGATATTTCAAAATATGCAGGGTCGAATTATCCCACATGCACCCCGCGGTGACCTTTTCAACACTTTATATACTAGGCCACGAGCATATATAATGTCGGTGCTTTTGCTCCTGACGACACTAGTATAAGACTTCATCATCATTATCCTTCAGCAGCATGATATCCTGTCACTTGAAATATCACCCTGACGTCAGCATCATATCGCAATATAGCCTGCATGATAATCGCCTTCATCGGCACAACCTGATGACGTCATCGTCATATCCTGCTGATGTCATCAGCATATCTGCCTACTGCGCACCTCCTCATATCCGGATGATGTCATCATCATATCGACATCAGGATGATATTCAGAAGATAACCGGATATTTGGAAATATCATCCTGATGCACAAATATCATGCTGCACTGTAGCTCCACTATAAGATCGGGGTGATAGATGAATATGCCAGATATTTGAAAAGATCACCCCCCACTAGATAATGCACGAAGCCGACAAGCGGATATCTCCCTTCGGAAATATCATGATGCAGACAGGCAGAAAAGCGGATATCACCCTGACGTAAGAATGACATCAGCATCATCAGGATGATAAAACAACGAACATGAAGTGATACAACAACATCAGGATGATATTGACTAAGATCATCCTGACATCCAAAATATGATGACCGCGATGAAAATCGGGTCACACTTAGAACTTTACAGCAACATCATCAGGATGATCTTAACAAAGATCACCCGATGTTAAAATATCACCCCGTGAAAGATCATGCAGGCAGAAAATATGATGACCCTCGCAAGCAACACGGCGATAACTGGAAATATGATGATGATGATGACGACCCTTAAGAAAAAACAAGTTGGGTCGAACAACTCAGAAAATAACCCCTTCAGAAGATCGGGGTGACATCATCATCATAAAAGGGCAAGGTGATATTTGGAAAATCACCAGATACTTGAAAAATCACCCCCGCAAGCAAATCAGGGCACACTGTAGCTCATCAGCAGGATCGGGATGATATCCAAACATCACCCAATATTGAAACATGATGATCCTGATGAAAAAAAAATCGGTTGAAAGAAAACATGATGATGCTGACCTCCTCCTCAGGAAAATATGATGCTGCAGCTGAAAAATGCCAAGGAGGTCCAACACTTAGAACATTTTGGATTTTTAGGGATGGGGCCATGTAGAAAAACCTTAGACATAAAATATCACCAACAGAGTCATGGAAAAGACATCCTTGAGCAAAGATGGGAAGATAATGAAAAAGGTCCAAGAGGTAGAGCAGAGTAGAGGCAGAGCAGAGTAGAGGCATACCAGAGTAGAGGAACTGATATACTTCAATATATTAATCACATATATAAAGAAGATGTTGATCATGGCAGTGAGCCTGGCAATGAGTTGCCAGTAGGGTTTAACAACCCTTATTGTAATCTTTCTAGGTTTAGGGTTGAGGCAGTGAGCCTACTAGACCTACTTGTACTTCATGTTAGTGAGCTAGTTTGTTCTGGGCCCATGGAGTGACCAAGATTGAACATCATTTTTCAAATAAATCTACAATATATTTTGAGAGCTAATCCTCTCCGTGGTTTTTCCCCACCTTGGGGCTTTCCACGTAAAATCTGGTGTCTCTTGTGTTTAATGTTGTATCTGTGGTTAAGTTTCTGATTTCATGCATTCATTGTTGAATCATAATAGTTTTGGATAAGTGATTAATGTTTAAGTGCAGAAGTGATTGAGTTTTTGAGACTATTGATTCACCCCCCTCTTAATTGTTTGGCGCATTTCAACATAGACATGTCAGAAAATGTAGAAGTTGATGCTTTAGTAGTTTTAACTGCAGTTACTTTCTTCTTATTGTCAGTATAGTGTGGAAGTTCTCACAAGACCCATTATACCTAATAATATTTGTAGCTGACAATTATTTGATAATGATCAACAAATATACAAGTTCTTGAACTGCATTGATGAATTTGACAACAAGCTAATTGATTGGCAACCTATGGTTGAAATGGTAGATGGTAAAAAAATTTGTTTAGAAATGAAATAGTCCAATTGAAGACTATTACTATCCCCAAAGGTCTTGTAGCACTAGAAAAAATGTTTGATGATGTTGGTTGCTATAGAAATAAAAACAAACCAATTATAAAAGATATTGTTGAAGGTGTGATCCTAGGAGTTGAAGTAGCACCTAGGGTGATTTACATTGGTAAGAAACTAAAACCAAATGAAAAGCAAATGCTAATTGCATTATTGAGTAACTTCAAGAAATGTTTTGCATGACCTTATGATGAGCTCAAATCTTATCAAAAGGATTTATTCCAGCATACCATTCCTCTCTAGCCTGATGCAAAACCTCTTTGACAAAAGCAAAATCCAATCAGTCCCACTCTTGCTCCTCAAATGCAAAAGGAATTAATGAAGCTAAAAGAGGGAGGAATCACCAAGCCTATATGACATTTAAAGTGGGTATCCAACCTAGTTCCTGCAAGAAAAAAGAATGGGGCAATAAGGTTGTGTGTGGATTTTAGGAATTTGAACATCAAGTCTCTTAAGGATAAGTACCTCTCTCAAGCATGGACCATTTGTTGTAGAAGATAACTAGATCTAAATTAATGTCCATGATAGATGGATTCTTAGGCTACAAGCAGGTGGTGGTCAATGAATCAGAGCAACATAAGATAGCATTTACTACTCCTTGGGGCACTTATATTTATGTGAGAATGTCATTTGGTTTGAAAAATGTAGGTTTAACATTTCAAAGGGAAATGGATGTTGCCTTTGCAAGCCTCATTGATGAGATCATCATAGTATACCAAGATGACTTGATTGCATTTTCTAGGAAAAGAAAAGATCACTGCAAGCATCTAGAAATAATATTTGAAAGATGTCTTGAGTATAGGATTTCTTTGAATCCAAAAAATGTGTGTTCTAAGTTGAAGAAGGTAAGTTGTTGAGGTACATTGTGTCAAAAGATGGGGTGAGAATAGATCTGGAAAGAGTAAAAGAAATTGACCTCATTCCTCAACCTAAATCAGTCAAAGATGTCCAATATTTCTTTGGGAAGATAAACTTTGTCAAAAAGGTTTGTCCCCAACTTTGCTAAGAAGACTAAGACCATATCTAAGATGTTAAAGAAATGACAATCAATCACACAGAGCAATGAAATAGCTAAAGAATTTGTGGAAATAAAAGATCTCAAGGATACATTAATCTTGGTAAGACCAGATTATTCTAGACCATTCCACCTGTTTTCCTTTGAATCATTTTTGACTATAACTAGTGTCCTACTTCAAAAGAATAAGGATGAACTATATGAGCATCCTATTGCATTCTTTAGTAAGTCCTTATAGGAAGTATTCAATCATGGAAAACTATGCTTATGCCATTGTAAAGGCTATTAAGAATTTAAGGTCATACCTTGTGGGTACAAAGGTTATTTCGTATGTGCCACATACAATATAGTAAAAGAAATATTCATTCAGCAAGAAGCCCCAAGAAGAAGATACAGATGGATCAATAAGATCTAGGAATATGACATGGAGGTATAGGTAACCAAGTTGGTTAGAGGTCAAGGCCTAGCCAAGTTGATGCCACATTCCAATCTAGATGTAATAGAGGTAAATAAAACAAGTTGCATTCTTGCTACTAGATTTTTCATTTAAAGGATAATCTATGGTATAAGGATGTCATATTTTATCTAGAAAACATGTATTGTCCTCCTGAGATGAATGAGAATCAACATAGAACACTCAAACTATAGTCCCAAAGGTATGTGTTGATTCAAGATGATTTAATATGAAGAAATCATAATGGGTTGTTGCTCAAGTGTTTAGATAAAGATCAGTCCAAAAGGGTAATTGATTAGTGTCACTAAGGTATTTGTGGAGGACACTTAAAGACTAAAATGACTATGCACAAGATCCTTAGGGTAGGGTATTGGTGGCCAACATTGTTTAAGGATGTTGTTAAAATAGTAAGAAAATATGATGCATGTCAACAGTTTTTTAGGTTAGCTAAAGTTTGTAGGTTCCTTCCCCCTCATGACAATCATAGTTGAGGCTCCTTTTCAGAATTAGGGAATTGACTTCATAGGAGAATGATCCCAACAAATTGGGTATCTAAACTAAGTACTATATTTTATCCTTAATCTAAATGTTAATTTCAAAAGGAGGAAATAGGTGTGGTGACTTTTCAGCTTTAGGCTCTTCATTTCAACTTCTAATGAGGACATGGATGTGGTGAATTTTCAGCTTCTTTTGAAAATGTATAAATGAGTTCAATTCAAAACTAAAAGGTGGGAAGTTCGAGGCATACATCTCTTCTCAGAGATGCATCTCATTCGTTGAGATTGTCAAACTATACGAACTCTCCCAAATGGAGCCTCTTGGGCATACATCTCATCTGTTGAGATTGCCCATAATGTATGAACTCTTCTTTTATGAAATAAAATCAGGTTCTCACATAGCTTATTATGTGCTTTACAATACCGCTAGCCCAGCACTAGGTATTGTCCTCTGAATTGCAAAATAATTCAGATCAGTGGTATCAAAGCCATTAGCATTCTTGAACTAATGATTTTTAGCTAGAGCACATCCCTTCTCACCCATTGACCTGAAAATATTTTCACCCTCTTGCAAATTCCCTCACTCAATATATCAGTCCATCGAATATGTAACAAACAAGGCATCGCGACTCAAATTCTTCTCCACAAGTTTATCACAAAAAAGAAATTCCAAGGCGTCCTCTATCCTCCTAGCATTGCAGTACCCTTCTATAATAGCTTTACTGGACATTGCACAAAAATTTTCTCAGTGGTGGACAGGTGAAGCATTTGAATCCCAACGTGGTTAAAAATATGTCTTCAAGCAGTGGGCTGACATTCAAGCTACATCTACTAGTGATAGTAAACATCTTAGACCATCACATGAGGATGAAGGTGCAAAGTGTGGTGCAGGGTGGGAGTGTGCCTAGGGTCTTCAGTTGCATCATCAATGTTTAGCACAGTCGTATGGTTAAAATATTCAATACATGCTCTCTTAATAGGGACTTCCTCAACAAAAAGACCAAGCAATATAAAAAGGTTTTTCCAAAGTATGATATTCTTGGTTGGTATTCGACTGGGAGTGGTGCTTAAGAACTAGACATGCAAATTCACATATCTCTTATGGATCTCAATGAGAGCCTAGTTTATGTGCTTCTAAATCTTGCTATCAACCATGCTCAAAAGGATTTGCCAATCACAATATATGAGAGTGAGTTGCATGTTATTGATGGAGTTCCATCAATGATTTTTGTGAAATCAAGCTACACAATAGAGACTGTGGAGGTAGAACGCATTTTTGTTGATCATGCCACACATCTAAAACCCTCAAATGGAGGTTTAGGTGATACTCAATTAGCTACACACCTAATAGACATTCATAGTGCTATCAAAATGTTAAACAGTTGCATTAGACTTCTCTATCACTTCCTATCAGCTATGCAAAAAGGCAAAATACCATATGAAATTTCATTATTGCAACAAGTTTCAAGTCTTCTCAGGAGGTTGCCCACTATAGAGTCACCAAAGTTTCAAGATGATTTTTTGATGGAGTGTAATGATACACTTTTAATGACTTACCTAGCTATGATCACAAACTGTTCCTATGAATGATTTGTTGACAAGTTCTTGACGCGACTTATGACAAACAAAGAATGAAGAGGAACATGTGGATGTGGAAGATAATAAAGATAGTCATGAAATCCCAAGACTAAAGTGACACCAAACCCCACCTCATTTGTCAAGTACGTAGGGCTTAATGAAATCTGAGAGAAACAACATAACTTCAAGCGAGTGAAATTTTCAAGTTGACATAATGGGCCCATTGCCTCTCAAGTGGTAATGAATGGTCCCAACAAATTGGGTATCTAAATTGAGTAATATATTTTATCCTTAATCTAAATGTTAATTTCAAAAGGAAGAAATAGGTGTGGTGACTTTTCAGCTTTAGGCTCTTCATTTCAACTTCCAATGAAGACATGGATGTGGTGACTTTTCAGCTTCATTTGAAAATGTATAAATGAGTTAAATTCAAAACCAAAAGGTGGGAAGCTTGAGGTATACATATCTTCTCAGAGATACATCTCATCCACTGAGATTGCCGAACTATACGAACTCTCCCAAATGTAGTCTCTGGGGAATACATCTCATTTGTTGAGATTGCCCACAATGTATGAACTCTTCTTTTATGAAATAAAATTAGGTTCTCACATAGCTTATTGTGTACTTTACAATACCGCCAGCCCAACACTAGGTATTGTCCCCTAAATTGCAAAATAATTCAGATCAGAGAAATTCAAGAGAGATCTAGTAATGGATCATACAAGTGGGTTCTTGTAGAAACATATTACTTCACCAAGTGGGTTGAAGCAATTCCAACCCGTAATGTTACATCTAAGGTGGTAATAGAGTTTTTGATGAGCAACATAATGACTAGATTTGGTGTACTTACAAGTGGTGTAGTCATGGTTAGGAGGGTCCCCAAAGAGAATAATCTAGACCATGCAGCTAGAGTAAACACAACGGAAATAACTCAAAGATATGAAACAAATATAGATTCAGTCATGTACCATATCATAGAATTCAAATATAAATTGGTCGACAACATGCAAGATTCCAATTAGGACTCATAGGCATGATTACAGAATATTAGAATATGCACAAGATATAGCTTTGAAGCTCCTTCACACAAAATCTAACCTATCGAACTTAGAATTCTCAATCACTAACTAACTACTTTCCTAGGCATCTATTACATCATTATATATCATATCCGGAACATAAGATTCCTTTGTGTCAGCCAATGAAGATTACAAACTCCAATGAAGGGTTGTAACGTGTGTACACGGATAGGTCAGACCTAAATGAATAGAACTCCTCCACAAGTGAATGGAACGATGTGCAGATCTTGAGGAAGGTTGGGCATGAACCAAACAACATTAAATGATGTGTCATTAAGCTTTAAAGGTTTTGAAATGCTTCGCAGGTCTTCTCCTTTAGTTGATTATCTAAGACTGTCAGGATGCTCTATTGTGAGAAAATAGTCAATCTTCTGATAGTGATATATTTTCGGTACTTGATCCAAATGCTCTAAATTTTGGATATGTAGTGTATGAATGAATCTAGATGCTAAGTCCAACTCTGCAAGGTCTAAGATGCAACTGTAGTAGAATGCAAACCAAAATATAGAAGATGCTACTGACTAAACTGCCTGAACTGAACTAGAAAATGAAAAGGAAACAAACTAAAATGCAAATTCTTTTGGTTGATGCAAGATTTCTCTTGAATCTGGGATGCTCCTAGATCAGACACCCAGGGTTGTTGAAAAAGTGAGTCTCTCACTTTGCTGGGGCTAGAGGAAAACCAAGACGGTCCACCTTAGCCTGAGAAATCCACGATGAATCTTCTTTCGGTCTGCCTTTCCACTTCACAAGGTATTCTTTGTATTGTCTTCCTCTGGTTCTACGTCCAACTCTAATGTCTAAAATATCTTCAATTTTCTCTGGTGCTTGTTGTGGTAACTGCTTCTTCAAGTCTTCCACCATGTTGTCATTGAACTCTACTTCATGATACTGGTATAGGTCTGTAATGTTAAAAATAGGTGATATACCAAATGTCTTTGGTAACTCCACTTCATATGCATTTCCTGAATCAAATTTTTTGAGTATCCTACAAGGTCCAAACTTTTTCATCTTCAACTTGTTAAATGTTTCAATTGGAAATCTTTCTTTTCTCAAATACACCACCACTTCGTCTCCAACTGCAAATTCTTTGTGTCTTCTCTTCTTATCTACTTGTTCCTTATAATTGTTATTTATCTCCTCCAAATGCTTCTTCACTTGATTATGCACTGTCTCCATGTTTCCTACAAATTCTTCCGCTTCTGCACTTCTCTTATCTTCCATATTGATATCTCTCAACTCTACTACTCCTCTAGGCTTTGCTCTGGTAACAATCTCAAAAGGTGTTCTTCCAGTACTCCTATTCACTAAATTATTGTATGTGAACTCTGCTTGTGAAAGAATCAAATCCCAACTTCCTGCTTTCTCACCAACCAAACATCTCAACAAGTTTCCAAAACTCATATTCACTACCTCAGTCTATCCATTAGTCTGTGGATGAAATGTTGAACTAAATTTCAAATCTGTCCTCATCTTCTTCCAAAGTGTCTTCCAAAAGTAACCAAAAAATTCTTGTATCTCTATCTAAAATTATGCTCTTAGGTAATCCATGCAATCTCACAATCTCCTTGAAAAATAGGCTAGCTACATGCACTACATCAGTTGTCTTCTTATAAGGTATGAAATGTGCCATCTTTGAAAATCTGTCCACCACTACAAATATTAAATCATGTCCTCTCTATGTCTTAGGCAATCCCATTACAAAATCCATACTTATGTCTTCCCAAGGTCTCTCTGATACTGTCAAAGGTTTATACAATCCAATGTTCTGACTACTCCCTTTTGCAACTTGAGAAACTCTGCAAATCTACACAAATTTCCTAACATCCTTATGTATCTGAGGCCAAAAGTAATTTTCACTTACCAAGGCCACTGTCTTATCATTACCAAAATGTCCTGCCAATCCACCACTGTGCTTTTCTTTGATCAAATTGTCTCTTATGAAATTTTTAGGTATGCATAACTAATTTCCTTTGAACAACATATTATCTTGAATGAAATAATCCAACCATTTACTCCTATCTATCACAATAGGTTCCTTACATGCTTTCCAAGGTTTTGTAAAATCAAGATCTTCCTCATACATGTTCTTCAATTCATCAAATCCCAACACTTCAACTCTCATATTTGTCAACAAGTTTCTTCTCCTACTCAACGCATCTGCAACTTTGTTTGATTTTCCACTCCTATGCTTCAACACAAAAGTATAACTTTGCATGAACTCTACCCATCTCATATGCCTTTGATTTAACTTACCTTGACTATTCAAATATTGTAAATCTTGATGATCTATATACAACACAAACTCCTTAGGCAACAAGTAATGTCTCCACTTCTTCAAGGCTTGAATTATGGCATAGAACTCTTGATCATAAACTGAATATCTTCTCCTTGCATCATTCAACTTCTCACTAAAATATGCTACAGGTCTACCTTCTTGACTTAACATTGCTCCAATTACATTCCCACTTGCATCACTGTCTACCTAAAATACCCTATTGAAATCTGGTAACACCAAAATAGGTTGCTCTGTCACTTTCTACTTCAATAATTCAAAGCTTTTATCTGCTCTTGATGTCCACTTGAAATCTTTTCTGTCACCTCTCATTGCCTCTGTCATAGGGTTACAAACTAAACTAAAATTTCTGATGAACTTCCGATAAAAACTAGCTAATCCATTGAATGATCTAACTTCTCCAATGCTCTCCGGTGTAGTCCATTCAACTATTGCTCTCACTTTCTCATGGTCCATCTTCAATCCTTCCGCTGAAATCACAAATCCCAAATATACTAATTCTTCCTTCATGAAACTACATTTCTTGATGTTTATCAGTAATTTCTGTTCTCTCAGTCTCTACAATACTTGTCTAAGGTGCTACAAATGCTATTCCTTTGTCTTTTTGAAAATCAAAATGTCATCCAAATATACAATAACAAACTTACCCAAAAGATTATTTAGAACTTCATTCATCAATCTCATGAAAGTACTTGGTGCATTTGTTAATCCAAAAGGCATTACTAACCACTCATAGAATCCTTCATTTGTCTTGAAAGTAGTCTTCCATTCATCTCCTTCTCTAATTCTGATATGATGGTATCCACTCTTCAAATCTATCTTTGTGAAATATTTTACTCCACTCAAACAATCCATGATATCATCCATCCTAGGTAAAGGAAATCTGTACTTAATTGTGATCTTGTTGATTGCTCTAGAGTCTATACACATTCTCCATTCTCCATCCTTCTTAGGTGCTAACACTATAGGTACTACACAAGGACTCAAACTTTCTCTGATCAAAATGTTAAGGGAAAATTGGATCAACAATGAATAAACAATAATAATCAATATCAAGTTACCCAAAACTTCAATGAAATGGTGAACTAAGAAGATTTAATCAAATAAAGCAATGAACAACAAAGCAAACCTCCTTAATTCGAAGCTTCCATTGATCGCCTATCACAATCAATCTTGCATGTATGAAATAGGGCCCTTAGAGAGTACACTTCCTTGCTATGCTTCAAGAATGTCAATTGGGAATGGCAGTGATAATATCGTAATGAAAGGGAGCTTCACAACGATGATAGTAGTGCGTAGTGCGTAGTAGCGAATGTGATCACAAGCAATGAAGGAATTGGTGCCAAAGGCGCATTGTAATTCTTGCAGAGTAACGATACTTAAAGCTTGGATAATTGAAATGGAAGAATGAGGTTGCTTTTATAGGCTTGGGAGAAATAAGATCAACGGTATAGAGAGAATGAGAAGATCAATGGTTGAGAACAGTTGAAGAACGTGCAACGAATAAGAAGAAGACATGTGTCTTACTTTTTTTTGCATGAGAGGATTTGCTAAGAATAGAAGAATGAGTTAAAATAATTAAAAGAATATAATAATCAGTTAAGTGATTTAAAACAAGAAGAAGGGATTTGCATGAGAATAAGAAGATAATTTTCTTTATTAAATATTAGGAATATTTAATTGCATGTGCAAGAAGATTGAATTATATTTAGAGATAACTCAATTTAGAAGAAAAAATAACTTAAATAAATATTTGATTTATTTAAATTTAGAAAAGATATTATTGGAAGAAATAATTAAATAATTGATATTATTTAATTTAGAAGATAAGAAAGCAAATTAAATAAATAAATTTATTTAATTATTGTGCATGATTTGGAAGAATAAATAAAATATTTGATTGTATTTTATTTTTAGAGATTGAAAGAATTTAAATAAATTTGATTTAATTTATTCAAATTTGGAAGAATGATTTGATTTAATTAAATAATTGGGAATTATTTAATTGTTTAGGGAGAATTAAATTAAATAAAGGATTTATTTAATTTTGACTTTAGAAGAGGTAATTAAATATTTCAATATTTAATTAACTTAGAAGAATGCGAATCATGTATTTTTAGGCGTATACATTTTGCCCCTATTTGATGCAATGCAGTTTACGGTGTTGCTTCAAAGAATAGATAGTCTGAATAATGATACATGCCCTAGTTTGCCCCTGGTATAGGTTATGACTACCTATTCAATTCTTCATTCTCTACCAGTGTCATTCTGTGTGCTGCTATGTTAGGAAAACTAGCTCGAGGTATTAGATCCATGTGATGATTGATACTTCTGACTGGTGGCAATCCTTCAGGTACATTGTCTGAAATGATGTCTTCATACTCTGTCAGCAACTCAGTTATCTCCTCCGGTTGTGATTCTCCAGTCTCCTTTAATGTTTCAAGATTCATAGGAATCAAAGCATAACACATATTCTAATGTCTTGAACCATCCATAAATTTTATTCCATCTACCAAACAGATTCTAGCATTCCCACCTACTTCACTCTTAGGATCATCTTCCAAAGGAATCAAAGTAATTCTCTTTCCATTTGGTGTTATAGTGTACGTATTCTTTCTCTCATTGTGCATAGCTTTCCTATCATATTGCCAAGGTCTACCCAACAAAATATGACAAACATCCATAGGCATAATATCACACAATACTTCATCATGATATGATCCAATATGAAATTTCACCAAACATTGTTCACTCACCAGTACCTTATGATCATCCTGAATCCATGCTATCTGATAGGGCTTAGGGTGTTTCAACCTTTCCAACTTTAGCTTAGTCACCATTTCCTCTAAAACTAGGTTATCAGAACTACCACTATCAATTACAACTTTACAACATTTACCTCCTGATTTGCATCTGGTTTTGAACAAGCTTTTCCTCTGTAGTGGTTCCTCATTTGTCTCTTCTTGAAATAGTTTTCTCTCCTCATCACAAGTGATTCTCCTTTCTCAGGTTTACCAACTGAACTAGGTGATCCAACAAGTTCTTCTTCCACACAGGCTGCTCTTCCACTGTTCTCTATCTTCTTGCTTGTACTCCCCTAATTGCATTCAAATGTTCTATGTCCTTCACCTCCACACTTGAAACAAGTTCCACTGAATGTCCACCTATCAAGTCATTTTCCTTCTCTTCTGTATCCTTCACTCTTGTATGGACTAGGGTTTCCTCTTTGGTAGAAATTTTTGTCATCTCTTCGGTATGCATTGTTATCTTTGTCATCCTTCTTGAATGTGTTCTCTTGTCTGTTCTACTCCACAAATGATCTCTCTCCTCCAAAAAATGTTCTCCCTCTCTAAAATTTACCCCCTCTGCCTCTTTGTCTCTGATCATGCCTCTTATTCAACTTCTCTTCAACTTTCAGGGCAAATTGATATGCTTCTTTTATTGTTGTCATTCTTACCAAACTCAGTCCATTGATGTATCTAGCCATTTTCTCCTTTCTTGCTTCACTATGCCATGTTCTTATGATCATCTTATGAAATTCTTCAATGTACTCCTTCACAGATTTCTCCTTTTGTCTTAGGTTCTATAATCTCTTCAACAACTCTAACTTATAGTCAGCAGATGCAAACTGGTTCTTCAATTTTGTCACCATCCTATCCCATTTGTAATCTTTTCTTTTCCCCTTCCATTTCTATCCAACTAAACTTCTTTCCACCATATAGCAACATGTCCTTTAAACTTTGTCTTTGCAAATTTCACCTTCTCTAGATCTTCAACTTCTTCATACTCAAAGTACTCTCCCATATCATTTATCCAGTCAATCAACTCTTCAGGGTTCAAATTGCCAGTGTAATTCGATACATCAACTCTAGGTCTCTTCTCAATCTTTGAAATAGCTCACATCTTGACTTGATCTAATTCTTCTTCTTCATCCCCTCCTAGGGTTTCACTAATTTGATCAATAGATTGAAATTCTTCTTCATCATCACTCTCAACATTAAGTCTAGTTGTCAATCCTCTTCACCTATCTTCCTCAACAACATCCAATCAAATTCTCATTGTTTTCATCATTTCCATCATCTCATCCATCCTTCCAGCCATTGTTCCAACAAGGAGTCTCCTCGGCAGTATCTTCCTAGGATCAAGTGTAAACTACCTCAAATTTGGTGATTGGGCTACAAGGTGACAACTGTCTCACAATCAATGATCAATTGTGACAGAAGTAACCTACCTCAGATTCGGTGATCTGTTCACAACAAGATCTTACATAATTCCTTTGCCCACTTTGCTCAATTCGCTCCCAAAGATTCAAACTTTTGCTCTGATACCACTTGGTGCAGTCACGATTAGGAGGGTCCCCAATGAGAACAATCCAAACCGTGCAGCTAGAGTAAACACAACGGAAACAACTCAAAGGCATGAAACAAATGTAGATTCAGTTATTCAATATATCATAGAATTCAAATACAAATTGTTTGGCAACATGCGGGCTTACAATTAGGGCTCACAGGCCAGATTACAAAATATCAGAATATGCATAAGATATAGCTTTGGAGCTCCTTCGCACAAAATCTAAACTATCAAACTTAGAATTCTCAATCACTAACTAACTAATTTCCTAGGCATCTATTACATCATTATATATCATATCCAGAACATAAGATTCCTCCGCATCAACCAATGAAGATTACAAACTCCAATGAAGGGTTGTAATGTGTGTACATAGATAGGTCAAACCTAAATGAATAAAACTCCTCCACAAGTGAATGGAATGATGTGTGGATCTCGAGAAAGGTCAGCCACGAACCAAACAACATTAAATGATGTGTCTGTTGATAACTGAGAGGGGGGGGGTGAATCAGTTATCCTAATTATTTCCCTTATTGAACTTTCCTCTTAATTGAAGCAGCATAAAATCAAACACAAAACATTAACCATGAAGTAAGAAACACATGACACAGTATTTTTGACGTGGAAACCCTGTTAAGGGAGAAAACCACGGGGTGATTAACCCAAGAATTATTCTCTGTTAGAAGAATAGGAAATTACAAAAATGGCACTTGCCAATTAGGGCTCACTGCCCGAGCACACTGCTCACAAGAGGCCCACTACCTACAAGAAGACACACTGTCTACAAAGTGATGATAATCACAGTCTTGAACTGATTGGAAGCATCTGCATATGCTGGAGTTCAGTTCCGGTTAGGCTCAGTACACTGATCTGCTGCACTTCATCTTTTCTCTGTTCTTTGTTCTGCTATCTTTCACATACCGGATCCTTTTTGCTACCTCTGCTCTTTCTCTGGACTTATTCGCATATCTCTCCACATTCACACTCACTTCACAACTAAATCCATCCTCTATATATATCCGCACAAGTAGTTTCATCACCTTTCTAGTCGGCATCCGGAACAGTCTTAGTTTCTTACAAACTCTCATTCTGTCGGCTGAATCCTTCCTCACCAAGTAATGCGGATCAAGCATATACTTGTAGATATCATTAATCATGTCGGCCAAACATGATTCATGCCTTCACAACCTCTGTCATCAGCAGTAACCCATCCGGAAAGCAGTCTGATACTCTGTCAGTCAGTTCTTCCTCTGTTTTCACTGTCTCTCAGGAATCCGGTACTTAACCATTCATATCTTTTTCCTTGTCCATCACCGGAGGCTAAATACTTGGAATATACTACTAAAGGTAGTCCTCTTGACTTCCCCAAATCCGCACTGCACCAAGACACTTCCTCTGAGAGGTCCGGACCAATCTGTCGGACCTTGCCACATGCTCTGTTCTTCTTTACCGGACCACAACTTTCTTTATTCTGACTTCCGGTAGAGACACATCATGACTTGCGGATATGTGGGATGACCTTTGTTGCCATCAATGACAACAACCATGAATCCATATAGTGTCTCTTGCCAACAATCTCCCCCTTTGGCATTGATGGCAACACTTAGTGAAAAATGACTAAGTGTTTTCACTATGCTCCCCCTTTGCTGATGCTCTGTCTTTATATACAATTTCTGGAACTCCCCCTTAGTTGGATTCCTCATTTTTCACTGCTCCTCACTCCCCCTTTGACATCAATGGCAAAGGGTAGGGTCCGCATATCAAAATTTTCAAAAATTTCTTATACTTAGCCGCATATTTACATACTCACATATATTGAAGAATGTCTGCAAAGGATGTCTGTAATTGAATCATTTCGGTAGCCCAACTTTGCTTCATTCTGTCCAAAATTGAAATATGACCACTTAACAAAAATGCAAATGCTTCTGCCCGCTTGAGATCTGTCGGATCTTTTGTTTGGGCGGTGGTCCTAGCATCACTGATGGCCTCATGCATGGTTTCCAACTTAGGGATTATAATCCTTCTAAGTTCTCCCATCCGGTTGGTGATGTTCTTCCTTTCCTTCTCAAGATTCTTTATTTCGTTCAAGACTGCAATAGTTTGACATTCTTGATTTATTATAGAGGAAGAGAGAGGATCAAAACTTTGAGATAAGCTTTGTAGCTTATCCTGTTCCTCTTTTATTTTCTTGTCAAATGCTGCTGTTGCCTTTGACCAGGATATACAAAATTTGTAGATATCACCGCCATCCTTAAGAGCATTCTCTAAGCTCTTTATTCCAATGCTTACAATCTTTTTGTCTTTAGAGATTAATTCTAATATCTCTGAAAATCTCTTATCCAAAAATTCCTTCCGGACCTTTTCTTCAGCTGATTTTTCTAAAGAATCAAAATGTGTATCAACACTGCTGACTAAGGTTTTTAGATTACCGGAAGTGGAGGCTGTCGGATCTATCTGGATTGATGGCATGATCTTCACAAGTACTCCGGAAGCAGCCTCTATCAACTCACAGTCTTCCATATGAGACTTCAGGAGCTTTTCATTTGCCTTGGCATTTGCAAATGAAGCTATCTTCATTGTTTGTACCGGAGAGAGAGAGTCAAAATCAAATGGGCCTTTTAGAAGCTCCGGTTCATCAATCTCTAGAGTTTCTTTGCTCAAAAATTGTTGAACAGTTTGTGCGGTGTCTCTTGCCGGAGACAGATGTTTCTTCTCTTCTGCAGTCTTAGAACTGTCAACCTCTTTGTCCTTCACCACTGCTTCCTTCTCCTGTAATTGCTCTTCTTCTTTGGATCCGGAGACTGTAGGGGAAACCGGAGGAGAGATGCTAACTTGTTCATGGGCCACTTCTTCTGGAGCAGAGGGTCCCAAGTCCTCACTTGTCTGTTCAGGGCTCACTTCTTCCGGAACAGAAGATTCCAGATCAACAGCTGTTTCTGCACCTAAGTCCTCTACAACAGGAAGATTGAACCTTTTGAAAGCCTTCCGGAGGATCTCTTCTGTTTCTTGAGCCACTTTGTCAGTCTCACCAAGCATGAGTTGATTCATCCTGGCTTTGCTTCTGAACTCATCTTTGCAGTCCTTGAAGATAATGTTCATTGTCTTGGGATCAATTTGAGGATATAGCTGAATAGCTATCTGCTCCCGGATCTCAAGATCTTTGGCATGAGCATTATTCTTTCTTACTTCCATTTCCTTCTCTAGGCTCTTAGGAATGAGAGATATGATCTCAATGAAAGCCTTATTATATATGTTAAGATATTTCACTGTGGCCTCCTGCAGAGTCTTTTGGTCGGCCTCACTGAAGTCATCATATGATTCTGTCATTGGTTGAAGGTTTCCATCCACCGTGACCGACTTGATTATGCTCTCTAATGACAGAGTGGGCTTTCCAACAGTTACCTCTGCCATTTCCTCCTTTTCTTGGCCTGTGGAGGGCTTACCGGATCCTTTCTTTTTCTGTTTCTTTACTTCTCTTACTCCTTCATCTGATTCTGTCTCCTCTTCATCCTTTTGGCTTCCATGAGCCCTTGTGGCTTTTGCCTTTGATCTCTTACCGGATGCCTGGACTTCCGGTTTTGAACTTTTGGTTGAAGGAGGTGCAGATCTCTTTGTTGATCTGGTCCGGGTGGGAGCTCCAACCGGAGCACTTTCTTTGCTTTTCTCTTCTTCCTCGGCCTTCCTTCTCTTTTCCCGGCTGGCATCAAGTGCCTCCTTTGAGATTCCAAGACCTTGAGCAATGTGCTCTACTTCTTTTCTCACTTTTCTTTTGATCTCAGGTTCCCTGAGTTCTACATGTAACTTTATACTCAGCTCCTCAAAGGTTCCAAACCTTTCTGCCTTAGGATCTTTGGGTTGACTTAGCATGTGTTGAACATGCAGCTCCACTATCTGTTCATCAACTTCGTACCCCATGGGCATGATCCAGACAGTCCTTGGCTCCACTGCCTCCATCAGGCACTGATCAGTGTCAACCATAAAGCACACTGAGTCCTTGTATTTCTCAATGAGAGACTGGGGAATTCTCTCTCTTGCTTGCATCATGCTCTGAAAGTTTTTGAAGTATCCCCATAGAGCTGAATTTCTCGCTTTTGCATCCCCAAGTTCATGCAAGTAGTCTCTTATCTGGACTGCAACAAGTTTGTTATTCTGCCATACCCATCCACTTGTTCCGGGTAGCTCATTCATGAAGTAGAAGAATAAACATACAATAAGAGTACCATACTTGAAGGAATTCTTCTTATCCTTCTTGATTTTCTGTATATTTTCCATTAATTGGCTTAGCAGTAGTTCGCAGAGGTCATATTCTGCATTTTTCCTTAGCATTTCAAAAGCAGTGTATACTGCAGTTCCGGATACAGAATTCTCCCTGCTGGAGTGATAGATCTTGTA
Source organism: Cunninghamia lanceolata (assembly GCA_027924645.1). Lineage (NCBI taxonomy): Eukaryota > Viridiplantae > Streptophyta > Pinopsida > Cupressales > Cupressaceae > Cunninghamia > Cunninghamia lanceolata. Next base: position 36,498,189 of record BSBN01000391.1, on the reverse strand, counting down.
TCCTATTATCATTGATGCATATTTGATATCCGGATCCGAAATATCTTCAATGGTCATTGCCCTCTTGTCAAATTTTGATCCGGTGGCCTCAGTTACAATGCTGTTCTTGACAGATTTGAGGATAGGTACTCCTCCGGAAGAGTATAGGCCAGTTACTGCTCTAATTGCCTCTTTTGTGATCTTGCAGGGTCTATCTAGCCATAAAAAGTTGTCATGCATCCTGCTCAGTACATACCGGACCCATTCATCCTCTTCAAAACAGGGGAAATGAATAAATTGCTCAAATTGTTTCTTCTGAATATCCTTATACTCTGGTTTAAGCTCAAAGGCATTGTCAATCAGCTGCTTGTGATAGAGGTCTCTTAATTTGAAATCCCCAAATTCCTCAATGTTTGCATGTATGTAAACCCTAATGTCTTCGGTGTGTAAAACTCCGTGAGGAACACTAGAGAAGGCTCCTAGTGGGTCAACCTCCAATGATTTGTAGGGATGTTTCCTGAATGAGGGGCGAGGTCTATCGGAGATCTTAACTATGTTTGGAGTAGCCATTTTTCAAAGATTTGCAGTGAGGTAATGAAAAACGGAGAATACCTTATGCGCCTTCGGTTTGCACGGAGTGGTTGGATTGATTTCTTTATCCAATAGCTTCGGCAGGAGATCCTTGGAGTGCTTGAAGAACCTTGTTGCAGAGCTCCACTTTTCGCTTCTTCTCGAGTGCAGAATGAGCAAATGACCTTTGAGAAATCCCTTAAATTGCTCCGCGAACCCTAATACCTGTCTGCAATAAATGCTTCACCTACATCATTCCGGTTTGCCTTGTCTAGATAGCTTGGAGTATCCCGGATTAGTCCTGATCTATGGATATCATCCGGATCTATCAATCATGAATAAATCGAGGTGGCATATTACAAGATCATCTCAAACACTCTGTCCAATCCGCAGAACAAGATAGTGCATTTCCGGATCTTTCCAGACCTTTTTGTAATCCTTTATCATACCGGAGCATTTCCCTGAACAGGTCTTATTTGATCGATCATAGCTTCTTCATAACTCCATGCGGACCTCTGAAAACTTGACTGAAGTATCTCAAGACTCATATCTACAAACCCTTTGATCCGCATCTTGTGCCACATCCGGCACCACTTGTTTGGCTGGGGGAACAAGATTTTCTTTGAGTCTCCCCCTGAGCCAGAGCTCACTTTTAATTTCCGGAAGAAATATCAGCACCAGAGTCTGGTGCGGATCCAACCTCTACATTCTCTGAACTTTTCTTCACCCAAATCTTGCTCATCTGATTCCTAACCTCATCCGCATTCATCTTTTGTTTACCCTTGTCTTGATTCTGATTATACACCGGACCTCTTTTGTCCTGATTCTTGTTTCTGCAGACTTTAGCATTATGACCGGACCTATTGCAGATTTGGCAAATAACATTCCTTTGCATATTTGACTGATATCCTCTTGATCTGCATTGATTAGCCCTATGACCTATTCTATTGCATGTGAAGCATCTACCTTTGAATGATTTGTTTACTTGCATAATTCTACATTCATGGGATTTGTGTCCATACCTTTTGCAGTTGAAGCACTGTCCAGAGAAGGATGAATTATTCTGATTCATTCTCATTCTGCACTGATTAGCTTTGTGACCAAAGTGGTTGCAGCTGTGGCAGTATCCATTGAAGGATGGATATCTTTGAGCATTTGGCTGTCTTACCGGAGGTCTTCTAGGCCTGCTCCTTGGATTTTCTGATCCAAGATTCTTCTGACCGGATCCGGAGCTTTCTCCTTTCTCATATCCCAAGCCATACTTGTCATCTGTCCTCTTTTGACTTCCAAGAAGAACTTCAAGTTGAGCAGAACTTATCTTGAATTTCTCTTTATATTCATTTGCTGTTTGAAGGTCTCTTTTGAGAGAGGCAATTTGATCCTCAAGTTTTCCTTCATTATCTTTGGCATCTTCAAGATCAGATTCAAGGTGTCTGATAATCCTGTCCATCTGGTGGCATTCTTCTGATTTTTCTTTAAGAGATTGTCTTAGATTGTCTTCAGCCTTTCTTTTTTCTTCAATCTCTTGAGTAAACTTTATAGTTCCTGATTCCATTTCATGTCTTAACATAATGACTTCTTTTGATAACTTTTCACATAACTTGGTTTGCTCAGTCAATTCCTCATTTGTATTGCTTTCTTCACTTTGTCTTGCCAACTGTTGAAGCAGCTCCTTTCTCTTTTTCATAGAGAGACTTAATTTGTCTTTTAATTCTCTCATGAATTCATCAGCCTGTTTGAGTCTTTCCTTTAATTCACTGACTTCAGAATTTGACTGTTCAAGATCCTCAAGGGCAGTCTTGAGTTGCTCCCTTAAACCATATGCATCCATTTGAAATCCCAGATCTTCCTCAAGCTGTTAGGCTCTATTAGGAGGAACTTAGCTCTGATACCAATTGTTGATAACTGAGAGGGGGGGGTGAATCAGTTATCCTAATTATTTCCCTTATTGAACTTTCCTCTTAATTGAAGCAGCATAAAATCAAACACAAAACATTAACCATGAAGTAAGAAACACATGACACAGTATTTTTGACGTGGAAACCCTGTTAAGGGAGAAAACCACGGGGTGATTAACCCAAGAATTATTCTCTGTTAGAAGAATAGGAAATTACAAAAATGGCACTTGCCAATTAGGGCTCACTGCCCGAGCACACTGCTCACAAGAGGCCCACTGCCTACAAGAAGACACACTGTCTACAAAGTGATGATAATCACAGTCTTGAACTGATTGGAAGCATCTGCATATGCTGGAGTTCAGTTCCGGTTAGGCTCAGTACACTGATCTGCTGCACTTCATCTTTTCTCTGTTCTTTGTTCTGCTATCTTTCACATACCGGATCCTTTTTGCTACCTCTGCTCTTTCTCTGGACTTATTCGCATATCTCTCCACATTCACACTCACTTCACAACTAAATCCATCCTCTATATATATCCGCACAAGTAGTTTCATCACCTTTCTAGTTGGCATCCGGAACAGTCTTAGTTTCTTACAAACTCTCATTCTGTCGGCTGAATCCTTCCTCACCAAGTAATGCGGATCAAGCATATACTTGTAGATATCATTAATCATGTCGGCCAAACATGATTCATGCCTTCACAACCTCTGTCATCAGCAGTAACCCATCCGGAAAGCAGTCTGATACTCTGTCAGTCAGTTCTTCCTCTGTTTTCACTGTCTCTCAGGAATCCGGTACTTAACCATTCATATCTTTTTCCTTGTCCATCACCGGAGGCTAAATACTTGGAATATACTACTAAAGGTAGTCCTCTTGACTTCCCCAAATCCGCACTGCACCAAGACACTTCCTCTGAGAGGTCCGGACCAATCTGTCGGACCTTGCCACATGCTCTGTTCTTCTTTACCGGACCACAACTTTCTTTATTCTGACTTCCGGTAGAGACACATCATGACTTGCGGATATGTGGGATGACCTTTGTTGCCATCAATGACAACAACCATGAATCCATATAGTGTCTCTTGCCAACAGTGTCATTAAGCTTCGAAGGTTGTGAAATGCTCTGCAGGTCTTCTTCTTTAGCTGATTGTCTGAGACTGTCAGGATGCTCTGTTATGAGAAAATAGTCGATCTTGTGATAGCGAGATCTTTCCGGTACTTGATCCAAATTCTCTAAATTTTGGATATGTTGTGCATGAATGAATCTAGATGCTAAGTCCAACTTCGCAAGGTCTGAGATGCAACTGTGGTAGAATGCAGACCAAAATATAGAAGCTTCTACTGACTGAACTGCCTGAACTAAATTAGAAAATGAAAAGGAAACAAACTAAAATGCAAACAAACTGAAATGCAAATGTTTTTGGTTGATGCAAGATTGCTCTTGAACCAGGGATGCTCCTGCATCAACAAGGGTTATTGTTGATAATGCCATGTGTTTTCGATCTCAAGATGTCTTAATGTATGCTCTAAATATGGGATTAATATGATCCACTCATCCCCTTATCATCTCCAAAGCAATGGACAAGCTACATCTAACAATAAGAGCCTCATGAAGATTATAAAAAATAACTTTGGATGTGAATAACAAAAGGTGGGAAGAAAAATTAAAGTATGCAGTATGGGCCAATAGATTATTGTATAAACATGCTATTGGTAAGAGCCTATTTGAACTTGTATATGGATTGGAAGCAAAAATGTCGATCAACCTAAAATTGCCAGTTTATAAATTATTGCATGACATTGAAAAACAAGAGGATTGTGCTATTTCTCAAAGGATATTAGAGCTAATAGAGATAGATGAAAGAAGGAGATCTACTTATGATAATATCTTATCATAGAAACAAGTGATGAAACATGAATTTGGCAAAGGAGCACTTTAGAGGAACTTCTAGGTTGGAGACATGGTTATCATGTGGAATGAAAGATCAGAGGAAAAATGAAAGCATGGGAAGTTTGATACTTTATAGCTAGGGCCATATGAAGTTACTGATGAATATGATCACAATGTGTACCATCTCAAGAACTTAACCAGAGAATTCATGGAGCTGACTATTCACAGTAATCATCTCAAGCATTACTTTTCCTAAGTAATGAGGTATTTTGACTTATACATAGCTTGTCATGTTTTTCCTTGTGCATTTTAGTTTGGTTTTGTCTCCCCTCCCTCCTCATTCCCCTTTTGTAATTTTGGTTTTCTCCCAGAAACATCTTGATCCTCGTTGTGTCTGCTTAAGGCACATGTCCCCAACTAGAGCCAATGTTAGGGCCCTGATCTACATTCCTCTAAAATTTGCATAAAAATATTTAGTTTGGCCTTGCCTAGTATAGCCCACCATTTATATCTGATCTAAGAGATTCCAAGTGGGTATACTTTGTCTCTTTTGTTTTAGTGTTGGTCTTTTACTTCTCCATGCCTTTATTCATGTGTTGGAGTCATAAAAAAAACCAAGAAAACATCTACGTTTGGCCTTTGTCAGCCCTTTGGTTGTTCCTAGGAATTGGTCGGTGGTTCTTATAGTTCCTAGAACCACCAAAAACTCTAACGAGTTCCTTAGTTCCTTCTGGGCCCAAACTCCTGACTTAGACTTATGTAGTGGATGAAAAAGAAAGTGGTTTCAAAGATTTTGGTGGTTCCCAAAACCTCTAACATTGTTCCTTGTTTGCCAGTTACTTTCGAAGTTCTGACAAGTTTTCAAAAAGGTAGAAGAAAGAGTGGAGTTCCTAAGTTCTTGATGGTCAGTGAACCGCCAACAAGATGGAACAACGGGAATGTGAAAATGATAAACCAAAGAAAGAAGGATGTAGAGAGATGAAGACAACATCGATGGTTCTTGTGGTTCCTTGAACCCCAAGAACCTCTGACTTCATTCTGACTAGGCACAAAACCTCTGAAATTATTTAGAAAGAGCTTGGAACATAGGAATTTGAATATTTTAAAAACGTTTTAAGGTTTTTCTTCATGAGCACTATGGCTTGTGTGTTTTTAGATTCCCACCTACTTCCTACATGGCCAAGGATGCCTCACCTAACTCCTCTGCATATTTAGGCACATTGAATTTTATAGTATATTCCTATAACTCATATTTTTGTTAAATCTAATAAATAGAAGTCTTTCTGCTAGGGGAATTAAGTGTATTTTTATTCCTTTCATCCTTACATAATTACAAAATAAATTATATCATATAATGCAAGGAAAAATTAAGTCAAGTCTCAAAACAATTGGAGACTTATAGCTTATGCATACAATGGAAATAAAAGATAATGGATCAAAAAGAAAAAAATGAATAGCACTGTCAATTCAACTGGTAACTTTTTTGGGTGTATGTATAGCAAGATGACAATTTTATGTGTTTGTTATTTGACCCTTTTGAAGTTTTCTCTATTGTTAAGATTTATTATGTCATCATGGCTATTGGTTTGGAGATTTTGTTTTCTTTATATTAATCTAGAGATATTTTAGTAGAGACATTCATTGCTTTTATTTTTAGTTTTGATACATTAATTTTATTAGAATTTTCTTTTGAAATTTGTTTTGGGAGAGAGAAGAGGGTTGGATAATCTATATGAAAAAAAGATGGATGAGATTAAGGATGCTTCTATATCTTATAAATGTAGTTTAAAGTAAATTCATATTAATATTATATTATATCTATTATAATTGATAACATAAATGGATGGATGAGATTAAGGATGCTTCTATATCTTCTATATGTAGTTTAAAATAAATTCATATTAGTATTATAATACTATATTATATTATATTATATTATATTATATTATAATACTATCTATTATAATTGATAATATAAAAAGTTGATGAGATTAAGAGATGCTTATATATCTTAGAAATATACTTTAACATAACTCTTAAATAATTATATATATATATATATATATATATATATATATATATATATATATATATATATATTAGATTCAAAGTGGGTGAGAATCACGGAGACAAAGTATCTAGACTCAAAGGATAAAAAATAATTTTCACAATTGCAAAGCCTCCAGCTGTTCTGAAAATATGAAATTTTATCACGAACGATAGAGAAGTCATCTTTCCGCATCTCTCTTAGATTGTCCATAATGGAGAGAAAATCCTCTTTTGAGAAGACTCTTGGAATGGTCATCAGCGTCTAGACCAAAGGATGGAGTTACCATGCTAAGTTACTAGATATCATGTACTGGTGTAAAAGACCGATAAAAAAAACTTGAAACTTGCCACATGTCAATCGCTTTATCTCCCACGAGTTCCACCATAAATGACCATAGATAAAACAAATGAGCTTGGCATTAAACACTGACATCACTAAAACTCAAAAAGTTGCTCGACCACATCGCTAAGCGAAAGCCGATTCCATGGGCATGTGAGTATTTGGATTCCAGATGTGACCCCCCAACAACTAAATTATGATATATAACACATTCAAAATCTGCCAACAAGAACTCTAGACTTCCAAGCATTTGATTTAGACTTGAAGCCATTGCTCAGCTAGATTACAAAAGGGAATCAAAGTTTAGAAATCCCTCAGTCGTGAGAGCGTCGAAACTTAGATGCAAGGTTCCTTGTAAAACGTGATTAAATGAATACGCGAGTCCACAAAATAATGATGTCACACGGACTTCAAATAAACCAAATATTTGAAGCTGTCAATGAACTAGATTCGACAAGGCCTTTGGGGTTCGTCGTGTGCACAAGCAAGAAACACGTTGCACAACAAACGTGAGACTCCTCAGAATTCGGGCATAAAGTAAACTTAGATCTGCCCACCGCAGGAAGCTTGAATGTGAAAGTGTTGAATCAGCGATCTTCTAGTGTATGGAAGACTCGCGTCTACCAACTGTGGGCCCCATAGATTATTACTCGACTCTAGGTTTAAAACAAATGCCCAGACTTGAAAGCACTTGGTGACTATGTAAGTGCCAAAATGGATAGAACACGAGATGCGAGTTGCTGAGTAAAGCACGACATATAATTGATCTCAGATCCAAAACACATGGGCACCACAGATAGTCTTGTCCACTTCAGACTTTAGGGTTCATGCATTACATGTAGATAAATAGGGCATTCATCTAGACACATTAAAATTTAATCTTTAAAAGTTGAGACATAACGCCTCATAAATAAAATGTTTCTAATGTCCATAAAAGTTAAATTAACTAATTAAGTCATGGCTTTTCACAAGAGATCTAACTCCAAATGCTAATGTACAAAGTAATTTTTATAGGACACCGAAAATTGATCCACATACTTTTGTTGTTATATGGAGTCTAATTAGACTCAAAGGTTAAATTTTCCCCACTTTTATCGGTGCGATTACCCTCCAAATTATTTAACGAGGGGTTGGGGGCAGTGCCCCCAAGATGGGGTCAAGGGGCAGCGCCCCTTGCGGGGTCCAGGGGCAACACCCCTGGGGTGCTCCTTGTCACGACATAGGGCGGGGTCGAGGGGGCAGCGCCCCCGAAACCTCAAATGACTTTTATTATTTTATAAAGGCGTCGAGAGTTATTTTTTCTATTGGCCGACATTAAAAAAACCCTATTTTGTAACCAACATAAGTCTTGATAAAAATAGCTAAGGGTTAGGGTTTCCGTTGATATTGTATTGTAGCATTTGCAGTGGTATTGAGTTGCAAGGATTGCTAGTTGTAATTGGTTTGATTTACTGGATAATAATATTGGACTCTCTGTTGGTGGATGTAGTCTGAGTTTCGGTGAACCACATTAAAAATTGTCTCTCGTTGTTATTATTTCTGTGTATTTTTTCATTTCTCTGTTTAATTTTTATTTGCATCTAATTGATATCTTCTGAATGCAATTCCTAACAACTTTATTTTTAATAATAAAGCTTAATTTTTTTAATAGATAGAATGTGTATTCATTGCTTTAAAAATTTCTATGAATGAGTGTCTATAATATTATAATATTATTAGGAGGAAATAATACTATACACATTCACAAAAAATGGTGGTGAAAGAGATCACACTTTGAAGTCCAAATGGGGTCAAACTTGGAGCAAACAACTTTTGAATTATTAAATAGTGCACTCTCTAGATTTTAAGTTAATTGTATTGTCTACTACCATTGATCTATTTTGTCATTTGTAGAGATCAATAAAAGTTTTATTTATGGTACGAAAGAATTGGCACTAGTGAGACCCCATTTGCGAGGTCCTAATTACTCAGTCCTTGTAATTGTCATATGACCTACCTTTACTTATAGAATGGTATAAATTGGGAATTTGTATCTATGACCACTAGATCGTGTCTTTCAATCAAGGCTTAAATTTGACAGTTGTATAACTGTATTTAAATATTTTAATTGTAAAATATAGTAAAAAAAATATTCGACTATATTAACATACATGTAATTTATTTTAGAAACTCTAAAAAAAAAAAAAAAATTTCTCAAAACTCTTTTGAGTTTTTTTAATAAAATATTTTATATTTCATTAGAGGCTTTTCTAGTGTGCATCCAATTAAATTTTACACTGAAGGACAAGGCCCTGACAGTTATCAAAAATAGAAGGAACTGGAATGTTTTGGTTTTGCATTGAAGGAGAATCACGAAGAATGCATTTTTGTATTACATGTTAGTGATTCAAAAGAAAATAAGAAAGTGACTAAAACCGCAGGCCAAGGGTGTGACTATAGGTAAGACTGTGCCATGCATGTTTTCTTTTTTCTTTTATTCTTGCACTCTTTAAATATTTTTGAAAACCCTGTATAAGCTACCCTATATTTGCAACTAGTAAATTGTTGGAAATATTTACATAAGTATCTCGCATGCTTGTTGTAGATTAAACTGTAACTTTTCCTCAATACCTTAGATGTTGAAGGGTGACAATATCATTAAGGCCACCCTTACAGGTGTTGTAATACAATTCATATACTATGACTATTGCTTCCGCATTTTACATGCATATCTATCCGCTTGTGGAATATAAAATTTGACTTACATTAAAGAAAATAATTATCATATGAAAAGTAATAATGAAGATTAAACTGTAGGAAAAAATTTCTTGAAAGGGAAGGTGAAGTGTTGTTTTCAATGACTTGACCATCTAATCTAGAAAATATTTGACTCACAAAACATTCCCAAAAGTAAATTTCCTTCCACTCAAAAGAATCAAAACATATTTGCAAGTCAAATGACTATTAATTATTGATAAGAATACTTTGACTTAAAGATATGTATAATAGATTCCGAAGACCTTCAACATCATAATAAGTAAGACCAAGACCAAGCGAAAAAGAAAATTGAAATATTGAGCGTCCAAACAATATATAACTAAGTTTATACGAATTTGTTGCCTTAAAAGCAGCTAAATATCATCTTGAACTCTGGTATTTTAAATTTCTCTCCAATATCAATGGGAAAATCCAGAGCCGTAGCCAAAACTGCCCAGCCTGTGGAGAAAATTGTAGGGTTTATTATTTTATTATCCACCCTAATGGCCCCACTAAGAGCAGATCCAGAGACAAGACTTTTAGCCTACGGTTGCAGCCCCATCCCCAACTACAACGCCACACTGTTTGAGAAAAATTTGAAGGCGGCGCTGGCATCCGTGTTGAGAAATGTTGCTCAATCTGGATTTGCTACAAGAGATCCAACAGATCTGGCAGATTCAGTATATGCGCTGGCGCAGTGTAGAAAGGATAAGTCCTCTGCGGATTGCGTTAACTGCATAAAGGTCGCAGAAAAGCAAGTTCGCAACTGTTCCAATGTGTCCGGCGGCAGGGCATTCTACGATGGCTGTTTCCTGCGTTACGAGAATGCCAATTTTTATTATCAATACACTGATCCAGGAAACAAGAAGTTCTGCGGCGATACCAACGCGCTCACTTCCAATTTATTTTCGGCAACAGGTCGAAGTTTGATAAGCGATCTTTGCACTGCAACTCCAAGAATTAATGGTTATTTTTCTGCGCAGACGAGAAAAGGGCCGTCTAATACGACTATCTATGGACTTGCCTCATGTCTGCGTTCTCTTTCAGAGGATTTCTGCAAAAATTGCCTGAGTATTGCTCAGGCCAACATAAATAAATGTTTCCCTCGCTCCGAGGGACGGGCTGTGGACGCTGGCTGCTATTTGCGATATGATTCCAAGCCCTTTTTCCCGAGCAATGCTACTATTGAGCTGGCACCTTTCTTGTCTAAAGGTTAGATTTTTTATTTTATTTATTCTAGATTTTTGGAAAAAAAAAAAAAAATTTCTTTTTTTTTACCATGTTAATGGCCGCCATTACAGCAGATCCAGAGACCAGACTTTTAGTCTACGGATGCAGCCCTGTTTCCAACAACAACGCCACACTCTTTCAGCAAAATTTGAACGCGGCACTGGCATCCGTGGTGGAAGAAGTTGCTTCATCTGGATTTGCTACAAAAGATGAGGTGAGGATTACAGATCTGGAAGATTCAGTATACGCTTTGGCGCAGTGTAGAAAGGATAAATCCTCTGCCGATTGCGTTAACTGCATAAAGATGGCAGAGAAGCAAGTTCGCAACTGTTCCAATGTGAACGGCGCCAGAGCAATCTACGACGGCTGTTTCCTGCGTTACGAGAATCGCAAATTTTATGACTTCTACAGCGATGCGGCAGATAAAGAGGTGTGCGGCGACGTCGACGCCCCCGCTTCCAATTTAGTTTGGGCAACAAGTCGAAGTTTGATGAGCGATCTTTGCACTGCAACTCCAAGAACAAATGCTTATTTTGCTGCGCAGGGGAGACAAGGGCCGTCTGATACAGTCATCTATGGACTTGCCTGGTGTTTGCGTTCCCTTTCAAAGGATTTCTGCAAAAAATGCTTGAGTATTGCTCAGACCAACATAAACAAGTGTTTTCCTCGCTCCGAGGGACGGGCTCTGAACGCTGGCTGCTATTTGCGATATGATTCCAACCCCTTTTTCCCGAGCAATGCTACAACTGACTTGGCACCTTTCTTAGCCACAGGTTAGTATTTCATCAGATTCAGTTAAATAGCTTGCAACCAATTTAGTTGTTCTTAAACATTATCCAGTCAAAGGTCCATAAACATAAAACAAATAAGTTAGAGTGCTATGTTTTTGCTTGGACGGATCAGACTCCTCTTTTTGGATCATTAAGTATGATCCAAAACATTCAAGCAAAAACATACATAAAATTGCTATTAACTATTTAACCATTAAACTAGATAATAATAATTTATTAGAGTGAGAAAATTTATTTTCTATATAGTATTTAGAAGCATTTCTCATCGTTTTTATGTTGGTAAAAAATTATAATCAGGGAAGGTCTAATAAATTTGATGTTAGTCATACTTCCGGGTCTCTGCACTGTCTACTCGTCAATCCCAGTTTCCTTATAAATTTCTATAATGTAATTTCATAAAATTTAAAAAAGGCAAAATTCTTGACCTTCACTCGATCAACTAAATCTCTTTGAGGTTTTAGAAGTTTTTATTAGTATTTAATATTTATCTCAGACAATAACTTGATATTTACAATGATTTGTCAATAGTTGAGATATTCTCCATTTTATTTTTCAGGGAAGATGGTGAGTTCTACAGTGTGGATAATAATTGGTATTGTGGGAGGGATATTCCTACTTGGCCTTATAACTTGTCTCCTTGTCTTCCGGAAGCAGATAATGCGGCCAGGGCAGAAACAAGGTAAACTCTTAAAAGCCCAAATTCTTGGAACCAAAGTCTTGGATGCTCATTTCATCAAAATGATACTAATACAACAAATGTGACTTCTGTAAAACGTATGGAACAGTGGATACTGAAGTAGCAACAGAACTTCGTGGACCGGGAGATTTTGACTTCAAGATACTAAAAAGAGCAACCAACAATTTTGATCGAGCAAACAAGCTTGGAGAAGGAGGGTTTGGTGAAGTATATAAGGTAAATTATCAGTTATTTCCTCAACTCATTTGGGGTTTGTGTTAATGGATTCAACTTCAGTTATAAATGATGGGTTACCTGTTATTTGTAGGGTACGTTGAAAAATGGTAAAGTTGTGGCAGTAAAGAAGCTAACATTAGCTCGCTCTGCCCGCGCAGTATCTGAATTCGAAAGTGAAGTGAAGATCATTTCCAATGTTCATCACAGAAATCTTGTGCGTTTACTTGGATGTTGCAGACAAGGCCCAGAAAGGCTCCTGGTTTATGACTATATGCCCAATAGTAGCCTCGACAGAATATTATTTGGTTTGCTATTCCATACCTTTTTTTCTTGTTTTTCTTTCTTTCATTTGTTGCAACTAATACAATTGACTTGAAACTAACTCTATTGAACTAATCTACATGCAGGAGAGCTTAAAAATCCATTGAGTTGGAACGAAAGATTCAACATTATACTAGGCACTGCTCGCGGTCTGGCATATCTCCATGAGGAATTTCATGTCTGTATCATCCATCGTGATATCAAATCAAGCAATATTTTACTTGACGAAAACTTTCATGCCAAAATAGCAGATTTTGGGTTGGCACGACTTCTTCCAAATGATAAAAGTCATGTCAGCACAAGATTTGCAGGAACCCTGTGAGAAAACTTCTCCTTTATCTGCAGCTTTTCTAATTTTAAAGTTCTAAAAAAGATAATCACACCATTTTGTTTTGGCTCTTGCAGAGGATACACAGCTCCTGAATATGCCAGCCATGGTCAATTGACAGAGAAAGCCGACACCTACAGTTATGGTGTGGTCGTTCTTGAAGTTGTCAGCGGCAGGAAAAGCATTGACCTGAAGCAACCACCTCATATGCAATATCTGCTTCATTGGGTATTTTTTAATTCTAACTTTGTTGCTCTAATACTTTTATCCCGTCCTTTACTTATTTAAAAAGCTTAATTCTTTTCTAATGGATATTGTAGGTTTGGAGGCTCTACGAAGAAAACAGGGTTTTAGAGTTAGTGGATGGTGAAGAGAAGATGGAAGGGTACAGCTTAGAAGAGGTAGTAAGAGTTATAAACCTTGCGCTTCTGTGCATACAAACTTGTGCCAGTCACAGGCCATCCATGTCTGAGGTGGTGACAATGCTGTTAAGTAAAGCTGAGATTGATTTTCAGAAACCTCTGCAGCCAGCATTCGTAGACGTGGGGTATAAAGTACAAGGAGAAAGTCCCACTTCTTCGCCTAAATCAAATGCAACGATTACAGAATCCCTTAATGCTCGTTAGCATTTGTGGTTGTTCTTGCTTATTGACACATGAAGGGTAGTAGAGGAGGATGGATTGTGAAATTCTAACCGATTATATAGCTTCTCCTTCCTATTTTAAAATACAATTTGAATATTACAATATATAGTTTTCCTTTCTATGTCTGATCAAAAGAAGTAAATAAAACCCCGAAAATTTCCAAAAGAGATATGAATAGAGATCAGTTTTTCTTATTGAAATTGAAAATTTAAACTATTCCATGTCAGTTGCGACTCTGGAGCTTAACAATAAGAAAATGTGGCTATCGACAATTACAACCCTTCAACTACCAATATTTGGGTTTGAAAGACACATTATCCATTACACCTTCATAATATTGTAGTTTAACTATTCATTGAATATCACTAAGCTTGATCATGCTTTAAAGAAAAAAAAGACTGATTTTGCCTTCTTTTTTTTCCAGTAAAACAACTGTATTAATAAAATTTAAATGTTAATAAAAAAAATCTAACAATTTCATTCAAAGGTTAGTAGATGCCTTTAGTATGAGAAGGGATGGTAAATGGAAGGTACTAATTAGAGGAGTAAAATTTAATTTGAAGGAGCTTCCAAAGGTAACTTAGACATAGTTGGAGCAAGTTATGTAGTGAGACATTCAAAGGGATATTTCATATAAGAGGCATGAAGCATGTAGATCTCCAAAGACTAGCCATGAAGCAAAATGAGAAGCCTTGAGAGTGGGAATTCAAGTGACATACTTGGCAAGTTATAGAGTAGTAGTAAACCCCAACTAGAAATACATGGCAATAGTAGTGGAAATCTTGTCTTGGTTTTGAAAATGTGCAAGTGTTTCATTGTTATAGAGAGTAGAATGACATAGCTAATTTCATGGCAAATCATGATGTTAATCTAATAGAATATTCTGCTGCAAAAAGCTCTGATATATTTGATTGGTGAAGTTTGCCAAATCTTATTAATGATGAGCACCCTCAATGAGTAAAGGCAAAGTATTATGAATAATGGCAAGTGTGGACTATGGAGATTGTGCATACCTTACACACCCACAAGAAGAAATTGTGAAGTAATGAAATCAGCTAAGTTTATATGATTAGAAATTATTCAGGCACTTGAAGTAGAATTGGCTATTCACTCTTCATGATAGTGTTGGTGTGTGGATGTGGTGTCATTTGTCTAGGTGCATTGGAGATTGGCATGATATACTTACTATAAGTAGTACTAGTTGGGGCAGTGTTAGTGACGTCAAGCAAAAGTTATCTAATGAGATATTGTTAGTGTCAATTTTCCTCTTTAACAATAAGCCAACTAATGCAAACTCGGCAAACAACAGTTAGTTTCGGTGCATTTCCTTTCATGCAATGAGTTAACTGAAGCAGTTCATGCAACATCAGTTACTCTCTATTTCATCGCCTTCTTTTTCTTTCATGCAAATAAGCTAACAGATGATACATTAGTTTGCTTGCTTTTCTTCGTCAGTCCCTGATTTTCCTTCTAGGATTGTTCTCATGCGGAGGCTTTATATCTATAAATCTATGTATTTGATAGTGTGAATAACAATGAAGTTAGTTAATGCATTGTGTGAGTTGTTTTATGTTTTTTCTCTATCTCTGATGATCCACAATTTCTTCATGATCTGAAGAATTCTACATGGTATCAGAGCATGCAGAGATAGAAACGAGTCAACTTTCAAAGTTTTTTTTAAAAAAATTGCAGGTCGTGAGGTCTCCTTTGTTGAGGTCTATGATCTCCTCTATTTGATGCATTGGGGGCATTTGACCGTGGCAATAAGAAGCATTTTGAGATGTGTGACGGGCAGAGAGTTGTTATGACTGTAGATCTACACCAAAGCTTCCAATATCTTTTGGCAGCACTGGTTTTGCTTTGATCTTTGGCCTCTGGTTTACTGATCTCCCTCATGTGAGATAACTGCTCTAAAAAGGTTGAACTCTCCCACTTAGATTTGCTTCCTCCTTACATATCAGGGTACATTTCTAAAAGGCTTCTTCATGAGGCCGATTGAAGACTGATTGAGGCTCATGTGCATAGGCCAAAATCTTCAAAGGCTACATCCATAGACATGGAGGGTGAAGGTTTTTGTTATGGAAAAACTAGAGACCTTGCTTTTTCTGGTTGAAACTTTGATGCTCACCATTTTTTTATGGTCGCAGAGTCTAGTTTGTTGTTCTAGTTTTATTTGTGCCACAAGATAGGAAGGGGTTTGTGACTGTAGGGTTTGAAATGGGCCACCAAGAAAGGGAATGATGTCCTGCAAGCACTTAGCAAGAGGGACGGCTCCCAAGACACCGCCCAACGCAGCCCAGCACAACGTCCAGTAAGGGCGACGGCTAGAAAAGATAGTGATTTATTTTGCGTAAGATTTTCATAAGGTGCAAATTGTTTTGGATCTAAATGCTAATATGAAGTTGACATACCATCTACGCTTGCAAATTTCACCATCAAAACTTCCTGTTTGCTTTGATCAGGCAAGTCAGTGTTTGGACGTCTTTGCATACATTGAACTCTGGATAGAAATATGACTTTGATGTTGCTCCATCTGGCTGTTATAATCTTTGTTTGCTTTCACATAAGTGTCCTTTTTATACTTTTTGCATTCATTCTTGGGGGATTATACATGTACTTTGTAATCATGAATTGAGATAAAGTTCCATTTACGAGGGGTTAATCATGTCTCTTAAACACCATTTTCATCATTTTTTTGATAGGCTAACTTGAAAGAACTTTTTGTCTTAGAAAAAAGGGATAAAGAATCATTGCCTTGAGCAGGATCTACTACCCTATCTCCTTAGACTCATTCCTGAGCCAAGTAATTATGATGAAAAGAATGCATGGTTTAATAATAATGACATTCTATGGACTAATATGTCTTACTATTTCTGAGGATACTCTACATCACATAGAGCACACTAAGTGCCCTTCTACTACTTGGATCATCATCCAATAGTTGTATGGAGACATTGAATCTTCATCTGAAAGTGATGTTTTCTTGGAAAACCAGGCTATTGATGATATTGAGACTTATGCTGCCCCATCTAATATGGACACATCTAGTATGGATGATCAGTTCATTGATACCCCATCAACAACACCTATTGCATATTTAGATTCCAGAGATGCTTCTTTGAGAGCCTCTAATGATTCTTTGCAGTAGGATCATTTATGTCTTTTGGATTCAGTACATTGGGACCTCATTCTACTAGACATTTCTTTTTTGTTTGTAGAGTCCCTCATTTTGGATCTAGATGACACTATTGAGGACACATGTCTTCTCTTTGAGGACCACTTTTTTGTCCTTGCATTTGTTGCTACTTCTGAGCTCTGTTTTGCTTCTTTGAAAGCTTCTAATGGATTCTTGCAGTAGGGCATCCATAGTCTTCCTAATTTAACTTTCTAGGATGATCTCTTGATAGGAGTTTCAAACTTGTTTATGGAGACTCCTATTTCAGATTTGGAGGACACATTTGAGGAGTTATCTCTCGTCTTTGTTGACAGCCACATCAACGCTATTGGCCCACCATCTTCATCACCTTTGCAACTTGCTCTATATCAATCTTCATAGGATCTTGGATCACCATCATCGCTTTCTGACATATGGACATGTGAGTAGTTTTAAGAGGCACACATCATTTGGATTTGGATTCCAGTATCACCTATCTTTTTGGATTGGCTTCTCCAATCACCAGTGGGTCCTTTTCTTCTTAAGGGGAGAAATGTTGTTTGTAGGCAATGGATCATATTCTATCTTTAGGAATTCATCATTGGCACGGGAGATCCTTCATTATGGGGGATTCATATCTTCTTTTCTTATATTATCTCTATATTTGTGGGGAAATTTTATATGTACATGGGTACCTAAAATGGCCTTGATGCCAGGAACCATCTTTGTTGGCTATATTGGATTTTGTCTCCTTAGTCAGATTTAAGGGGGGGTGGGGTGGGGGGGTTGTTCCCATAGGGATTTTCCTCTTTCATCTTTTTTATCTCCTTAGTTAGACTTAAGGGGGGGTGTTAGCGCCAATTTTCCTCTTTAACAATAAGCTAACTAATGCAAACTCAGCAAACAGTAGTTAGTTTCATTGAATTTCCTTTCATGCAATGAGTTAACTGAAGCAGTTCATGCAACATCAGTTACTCTCTATTTCAACGCCTTCCTTTCCTTTCATGCAAATAAGCTAATGGATGATACAACAATTTGCTTGCTTTTCTCTACCAGTCCCTGATTTTCCTCCTAGGATTGTTCTCCCGCGGAGGCTTTATATCTGTAAATCTATGCATTTGATAGTGTGAATAATAATGAAGTCATTTAATGCATCATGTGAGTTGTTTTGTTCTTGTTCTCTATCTCTAATGATCTAAGCTTTCTTCATGATCTAAAGAATTCTACAGATATGGCCTAGTCACAGATCGTCGCTTAAGGAAAATCTTCAACTGCTCCAACCTCAAAAACATAAAGATTTAAAAGTGATTTTATTTGCTGATGGTATTGCAAAGAGTAAGGTACATTCTCATGCAATAATATTTGAAGATTGTCATAGATAATTTTAGATGGAAATAATAGATAAGGGAATACAAGAGTGCATTCATGCTTTATTGGTATGTCTATAAGCAGAGGAGGGTTATAGGGACAAAGAAATGATAGAGATAAAAGAGAAGATGCCCATGAGGGATGAAAAGAAAATTAAAAAATGTAGGTTGTAGAGGTGGAATTTAGGGTGATGTAAGAGGAGGTTAGAGCTCTTATGGTGAACATTGTCTTAGAAGGCTTTTTGTCAAAATATTAGGATGGTCATAAAGAACATGGTAATATCACATCACAAGGGAATCTTAGAGATATCTAGTGGTTATATTCTACCACTTGTAGAAAATGATATTGTTAGGTTGGAGGAGGTGGTGGGGTAATTTATGTGAATGGAAAAGCTCATGGTTGTCTAAGGAAATGGAATCTATAGAAGAGCTTATAATCATTGGTACTCTGCTCTTATCCATTGTTGTAGTTTTCGATTGGGAAATAGAGAAAATGGATGTTAAGACTGTGTTCTTGTGTGGAGATCTTGAGGAAGAAATTTACATGCAACAACCTATAGGGTTTGAGGTATAAGAGAAAGAACATTTGGTTTATAAATTAAAGAAGTCTCTTTATGGTTTGAAATAGTCCCCCAGAATGTGGTACCAAAAGTTTGATTTATTTTCTTTGAAATTGGGTTTTGTTAGAATTAATGAAGATCATTATGTGTACATTTGTTGTATTGATGATTCCATATTGATCATTGCATTGTATGTTGATGACATGTTATTTTTTAGTAATACTAAGGGTATGATTAGTGAATTGAAAGCCCAACTTTCAGGTATATTTGACATGAAGGATCTTGGAGCAGCCAGGTATATTCTGGGTATGAAGATTAGAAGGGACGGAGGTAGCATAAATCTTTGGTTATCTCAGAGTAAGTATGTGAATACCATTTTGTGGAGATTTAGTAGGTAGGATTGTAACCCAATTAGAATTCCTTTTCCCATTAGAACTAAGATTTCACTAGACACGTGTCTGAAGAATGAGGATGATTTTAAGGATATGACTAATGTGCCATATACTAGTGTTGTAGGGAGTTTAATGTATGCAATGCTTTGTACTAGGCTAGATATTTCCCAAACAATGGGAGTTTTGACGTTTATGTCTAACCCTGGTAGACAGCATTGGAATTATGTGAAGATGGTATTTAGATATGTAGCTAGTACTTATGATTACTGTTTGTGATGCAGGAGCATCCCAGGTTGAAGAGCAATCCCACATCAACCAAAAACATTTTTTCTTTACTTTTCATTTCAGTTGCAGTGCAGTTCAACATTCTCTACCACATTTTACCACATCTTCATATCAGAGCTCATAGAGTAGGAATTAGCTTCTATGCCATGTTAGCTACATACCAAGATTTTAAGAGATTTGGATTTGTCTACAAAAATTTATCACTATCAGAAGATCATCAGCTTTCACAGAGTAAAGCAGAGCATTCATTCAATCAGTTTAGAGCAGAGGATTTGCAGAGCACTTCTGTGACTTGAGGAGACTAATGGAACATCATACAAGGAAAATATAGACCAGATAGGCCTTTCTTGAAGTCTGCACCAAATTTCATTCATTTGTGGAGAAATACCTTGAGTTTTAGGTTGACCTACATGTTCCCTACACGTTTCATCATTCATTGGAGTTTGTGAACTCTTGTGACCAACGTAGAGGATTATATAAGCTTGAAGATGATATATATACATCTCTTAGATGCATTAAGAAGTCAGTTAGTTGTTATGATAGTTTAGAAAGAGAATTCTATTCTAGGAAGCACTTCAATGCCATATCTTTCACTTCTGTTGTAATCCAAAAAGCAGGCTTGTAAGCCCTTTGATTGTAGCCCGCATATTGGCGGCATATAAGGATTCAAATCTTCCATTGCATTTTGTTATTATATTGTTTCTATTGTGTTTACTCTTGCTGCATGGTTTGGACAGTCCCTTCTTAGGACCCTCCATTCATGACTACACCAAGTGGTATTAGAGTGAAGTTGTGAATCCTTTGGGAAGTGAAGACATTCCGAAAGATCTTGTGGTGAATAGATCACTGACCTGAGGTAGTCTACTTGTGTTTGTCAATAGAGTGTTGATTGTGAGGCAGTTGCTACCTTGTAGTCAGATTGCCAAATTGAGGAAGTTCCATTGGATCGTAGGAAGAGATTTCATCAAGGAGGATGCCTATTATAGCCAATGTTACTAGAAGAATAGAAGAAATGATAAAGATGATGAGGACAATGAAAGTTAGATGGATGCTGTAGAAGAAGATAGAAGAAGAGGACTAAACCCTAGACATGAAGATGAAAGTGATGATGATGAATTTCAAGCTACTAACCAAAATGAAGAAGCCCTGGAAGAAGAAGAATCAAATCAATGAAGATGTTGAAAGGTATTTCTAAGATGGGTAAGAGACCTATAATGGAATATCAAACTATACCAGAAATTTGAATCATGAGGAATTGATTGATTGGATAAATGACTTCAAGGAATACTTTGGATATGAGGAAATTGAAGATCCGAAGAGAGTAAGATTTTCAAAAACCAAGTTGAAAGGACATGCTGCTATTTGGTGTAAAGAAGTTCAATTGGATAGAAATAGGAGAGGAGAAGAGAAAATCATAAAATGGGATAGGATGGTGACAAAGTTGAAGAATCAGTTCATACCTGCTAACTATGAGTCAAAATTGGTGAAGAGATTACAAAACCTAAGACATAAGGAGAAATCTATTAAGGAGTACATTGAAGAATTTCATAAAATGATCATAAGGACTGGACATAGTGAAGCAAGAAAGGAGAAAGTGGCAAGGTACATAAATGGATTGATGATGAATATTCAAGAACTAAGTTTGGTGAGCATGACAACAATAGAAGAAGCATATTAGTTTGCCATGAAAGTTGAAGACAAGTTGAATAAAAGGTATGAGCAAAGGCAGAGAGGTAGAGGCAGTAAATTTCAAAAAGGTAGAACATATTCTGGAGGAGAAAGTTATTGTAGAGGTAAAAAGTGAATATTTAGCAATATTCTTTCTATTAGTTTTGGATTCATTTTGAAGTTTGTTTCTAATGTATTTTTTTAGTTAATGTTTAATTTGTATATTTTATGAGTAATTTTTTTATTAAGTTTAAGTCTTTGTTTCTTAGTGGTTGAGACTCAAGACTTTTTTTGTATATAGCCCATACAAGAAGGAAGACAAAGATAACAATTCATACCAGAGGAATGATAGGAGTTTCTATCACAACAGAAAAAGAATCATAATTCATACCACAATGAAGGATACAGGAGAGATGAAAGATGGTTTGACAAAAGATCATTCAGAGGAACTTGTTTTAAGTGTGGAGGACACAGAGCATTTGAATGTCATCAAGGAAGTACAAGCAAGAGGATAGAGAATAGTGCAAGAGCAGCTTATGCGAAGGAAGAACCTATTGGATCACCTAGTTCTATTGGAAAACTAGAGAAAGGAGAATCATTAGTCATGAGGAGATCCATATTTCAAGCAAAGACAGCTGAGGAACCACATCAAAGGAAAAGATTGTTTTCAACAAGATGCAAATCAAGAGGTAAATGTTGTAAGGTTATTAATAGTGGTAGTACTGATAATTTGGTTTCAAAAGAGATGGTGACTAAGCTGAATCTAGAGAGACTGAAACACCCTAAGCCCTACAAGATAGCATGGATTCAAGATGAACATGAAGTACTGGTGAGTGAACAATGTTTGGTGAAATTTCATATAGGATCTTATGTTGATGAGGTATTGTGTGATATTATGTCGATGGATGTATGTCATATATTATTAGGAAGACCATAGTAGTATGATAGAAAGGCTATACATGATGGGAGAAAGAATACTTATACTATAACATCAAATGGGAAGAAACATATCTTGATACCTTTGGAAGATGAACCTAAAAGTGAAGTATGTGGAAATGCTAGAATTTGTTTGGTAGATGGAAAGAAATTTTTGGATGGATTGAGACATGAGAATATGTGTTTTCCTTTGATTCCAAAGAAGTGTTGAACCCTAAGTGCAGAAAACACCACAACAAAAGAAGAACCACCACCACAAGAAATAATTGAATTGTTGACAAAGTACGAAGATATCATATCAGATAATGTGCCTAAAGGATTGTCACTAATCTAGAGTATTACTCATCATATGGACCTTATAAGGTTGGAGAAAATTTGCCTAACAAAGTGGCACATAGGATGACACCAACATAGAATGTAGAGCTGAATAGACAAATACAAGATTTGTTGAGGAAATGATTGATCAGAGAAAGTTTAAGCCCATGTGAAGTACTTGTACTACTAGCACCAAAAAAATGGATAATGGAGGATGTGTACAGACTCTAGAGATATCAACAAGATCACAGTTAAGTATAGATTTCCATTGCCAAGGATGGATGACATCATGGATTGTTTGATTGGAAAAAACTATTTTACAAAGATAGACTTGAAGAGTGGATACCATCATATTAGGATTAGAGAAGGAGATGAGTGGAAGACTGCATTCAAGACAAATTAGGGATTGTATGAATGGTCAGTGATGCCTTTCAGATCAACTAATGCACCAAGTACTTTCATGATGTTGATGAATTAGGTTTTGAAGAAATTCTTGGGTAAGTTTGTTATTGTATACTTGGATGATATTCTGATTTTTAGTAAGACAAAATAAGAACATTTGTGGCATATTAGACAAGTATTGTAGAGGTTGAGAGAAGATAAATTGTTGATAAACATCAAGAAGTGTAGTTTCATGAAGGAAGAATTGGTATATTTGGGGTTTTTATTTATGCGGAGGGATTGAAGATGGACCCTGAGAAAGTTAGATCAATTGTTGAATGGCCAACACCTGTGAACATTGGAGAGGTAATATCATTTCATGGATTAGCAAGTTTCTACCAGAAATTCATTAGAAATTTTAGCACAGTATGCACACCAAGGACAGAGACAATGAGAGGTGACATAAAGGATTTTAAGTGGACATCAAGAGTAGATAAGAGTTTTGAATTGTTGAAGCAGAAGGTGACAGAGAAACCAGTGTTAGCATTACTAGATTTTAACAAAGTATTTAAAGTTGATTGCGATTCTAGTGGAAATGCAATAGGAGCAGTGTTAAGTCAAGAAGGGAGACCAGTAGAATATTTCAGTGAGAAGTTGAATTATGCATGGAGAAGATATTTAGTTTATGATTAGGAGTTCTATGCCATAATTCAAGACTGGAAGAAGTGGAGACATTACTTGTTGCCAAAAGAATTTGTGTTGTACATTGACCATCAAGCTTTGCAGTATTTGAATAGTCAAGGAAAGTTGAATTAGAGACATATGAGATGGGTAGAGTTCATACAGAGTTACACATTTGTATTGAAGCATACGAGCGAGAAATCAAACAAAGTTGCATATGCATTGAGCAAAAGTAGGAATTTGTTGACAAAGATGAGGGTAGAAGTATTAGGTTTTGAAGAACTGAATCATATGTATGAAGAAGATCTTGATTTTGCAGAAGCATGGAAATCATGTATGAAACTTGTTGTGGTAGATAGAAGTAAATGGTTAGATTATTTTATTTAGGAGGATATGTTGTTCAAAGGAAATCAGTTGTGTATACCTAGGGGTTCAATGAGAAATAATTTGATAAAGGAGAAACATAGTGGTGGATTAGCATGACATTTTGGAATTGATAAGATAGTAGCTTTGGTATGTGAACATTACTTTTGGCCTCAAATATATAAGTATGTAAGGAAATTTCTTCAAATTTGTAGAGTTTGACAAGTTGCAAAAGGAAGTAGTCAAAATACTGGATTGTACAAATCTTTGACAGTACTAGAGAGATCTTGGGAAGATATAAGCATGGATTTCATATTGGGTTTTCCAAGAATAGAGAGGGGATATGATTCTATATTTGTAGTAGTAGATAGATTTTTAAAGATGGCAAATTTCATTCCTTGTAAGAAGACAAATGATGTACATGTTATTGACCTATTTTTCAAGGAGATTATGAGATTGCATGGATTACCTAAGAGTATAGTTTTAGACAGAGATACAAGATTCATTAGATATTTTTGGAGGACATTGTGGAAGAAGATGAAGATAGACCTAAAATTTAGTTCAACATTTCACCCATAGATAGATGGACAAACTAAAGAGGTGAATAGGAGTTTAGCTAACTTGTTGAGATGTTTAGTAGGAGACAAAGAAGGAAATTGGAATCTAGTTCTACCGCAAGCAGAGTTTGCATACAATAATTTAGTAAATAAAAGCATAAGGAAGACAACATTTGAAGTTGTGACAGGAGTAAAACTAGAAGAGTTGTAGAGTTGAGATAGATCAACATGGAGAATAAGAGAAGTGTAGAGGCAGAAGAATTTGTAGGATACATGGAGACACTACATAATCAAGTCAGAAAAAAATTGGAGATGAATAGTAAGTACAAGAAGCAAGCAAATGAGAAGAGAAGACAAAGAATTTTCCATTGGAGATGAAGTTATTGTATATCTAAGAAAGGAGAGATTTCCAGTGGGGACATACAACAATTTGAAGATGAAGAAGTTTGGACCATGTAAGATCCTTAAGAAGTTGGATTTAGGAAATGCATATGAAGTGGAGCTATCAGAGACATTTGGTATATCACCTATATTCAACATTGTAGACCTTTATCAGTACCATGAAGGAGAGTCAAGTGACAACATTGAAGATAGTTTGAAGAATCAGTTACTACAAAAATAGCTAGAGCAGATATTGGATAGAATAATTGGACACAGTACCAGAGGAAAGTAGTATAAAGAGTATTTGGTGAAGTGGAAAGGAAGGTCAGAAGAAGATTCATCATGGATTTGTCAGGATGAAGCAGACCACCTTGGTTTTCCTCTATCCCCAGCAAAGTGAGGGACTCACTATTTCAACAACCCTATGTGTCTTTGATGTAGGAGCATCCCAAGTTGCAAAGCAATCTCGCATCAACCAAAAACATTTTTTTCTTTTCTTTTCATTTTATTTATAGTTTGGTGATTTGCAGTTTAGCATTCTCTACCACATTTTATTGCATCTTCATATCAAAGCTCACAAAGAAGGAATTAGCTTCTATGCACCATGTCAGCTACATCATACTAAGATTTCAAAAGATTTAGATTTGTCTACAGAAATTTATCACTATCAGAAGATAATCAGCTTTCACAGAGCATAGCATTCATTCAGTCAGTTGAGGATAGACGATTTGCAGAGCACTGCCGTGGCTTGTAGAGCCTAATGGAACATCATACAAGGAAAATATGAACCAGATAGACCTTCCTTGAGGTTCGCACCAAATTTCATTCATTTGTAGAGCAATACCTTGAGTTGTAGGTCAACCTACATGGGAGGGTGCAAAAATTGGGGGCCAAAAAGTGGCCAACTTTTAAAAAAAAAATTTAAGTCATAATGCGAGCGCGTTATGCTCTGCTATTAAAAAAATGATGTTAAAGCTTATCATTCACACAAATGCAGATGTTCATATTATAGAAGACTGAATTATATTAGAATATTAGAGATCCCTTAGAAAAATGTAATAACAAAACTGCTTTGCCTTATGTTAGGTTGTTAAACCCATAATTTTTGACACTCTTCCCTTAACAAAATAAGAGGAATAAGCATAGAAGACAGAGAATTTGATCTTACTAGTTTGCATATTGGTCGGTTTACATTTTGTGACTTCATTTGCATTGAATAAAAAGGTTTATCTGATTTGAAATAAGGGGCAGAGTTCACTGTCATGTGCTTTCCTAAATGAGAGGGTCCATAATGTCCAAGGTTCTTCCAAGAATGGCCTGCAACAAAAATAAGTTTTCGTTATACCAATCCTCTTGGTAAAGCTATAATTCAAATGCCTGCTTTGAAAGTTGAAACAAATTAAATTAGACTTACAATTTTGATTTTCTTCCATTGCTTCAACATCATTGTTGTTTTCCCCATCAGAAACCAATTCATTCAGCAACTTGCTACCCATTGGTTGACTTGAACTGCATACTTTGTTAGAAGAAGGGCATCTTTTATCTGTATCAATGTTGGTATTCATAAGCTGAAGAGCATTGATATTTTTCACACACCCTATTTTTTGAAATATCTTAACCTTAAAATATGACTTGGATATGTACTTGAACAGAACAAAATCTCCAATCTCCAGCCCATGATGATTCACAAAATTTTCCCAACCCTGCCTAAATCCAGTTTATTTATGGTACCCCCTAATTGTACATCCCACTCTTGCCCACCTGGGCCTTGCAACACCATATGTTCATCTGTGTCATTTATAAATTATGAAACAAATGTAGGAGGAATGTGATGTGGTAAACACATTATACAATGAGATTTTACAAGTTCTTAATAGTGTACAGGAAATAAAAGAATGAAAAATATTGTATAGAGTTACCCATTTTTGTGTAAAGTCTCCAAGCATAACTTTGACAAAGGAGGCACATGCATTAAAGTGATCTTTATCATGGTATTTGCCATGTTTTTTAAAACATTTGTGACTACATGCTCTGCATGGTATAAAAAGCTCCCCCGTTTCTTCATCCTCCATGGTAAACATAGATGCAAAAGCCTATGTAAAAATAACCCAAACAAAAAGAACTGTACATAATCTTGAATTATCTACAAGCACAAATATACTGACAAATATAATAAACAAAATTGGTAGAGAGTGAATTTTACATAATATTATTATAGGGGAAAAGAATGAGCCATGATGTGAGTGATTGATGGTACTTGGTATTTTCTTAGTTGGTAGCACTTAAATTGAGATGCTGAATTAAGTACAATTGCATGGATCTGAAGAAAAGATGATAGCCTGCAATCATTTTTTTAAATAATCATGGTGATTTTCCTCTATGGTACATTCCTTTATATATTTGATCATATGCCCTTTAAATGATGGTATCTCCATGTTCATATGCCCTAGACATTTCCTTCAGTTTCTTTATTTTATCAGGATAGAGCCTAATATTTTGTTTTGTTTTGATTTTTATTCATTGTTGTTACTAAATTTTAAAACAAATTGAAGTACACAAATTTTTTTAAAAAATTTTGGTCACCGTTAGTTCCCAAATTTTAAAACAGATGTTTTCTTAGTTTTTTTTTGAGACTATGTTTGTAGTTGTGAATAATTCACTAACATTTTTTGGTATAGTTTAGTCAATCATTGTAATCGAGGTATTATTGTCTATTGTGTTTGTAATGTATTTCCTTAGTTTTTTTGGGGAGAGCTTAAACTATACCTCAAACCCTAATCCCTAAACCCTAAACCCTAATCCCTCAACTCTACACCCTAATCCCTTATCCCTAAAGCCTCAACCCTCAACCCTTAAACCTTAAATCCTAAACCTTATCCCTAAACCCTCAACCCTCAACACTATACCTTAAACTCTAATCCCTTAGCCCTAAACCCTAAACCCTATCCCTAAAGCCTTAACCTTCAACTCTTAAACCTTAAATCCTAAACCCTATCCCTAAACCCTCAACCCTCAACACTATACCTCAAACCCTAATCCCTCAACCCTAACTGTTATCCATCAACCCTAAACCCTGATCCCTCAACCCTAAACCCTAATTCCTTATCCCTAAACCATAAACTCTATCCCTAAAGCCTCAATCCTCAACCCTTAAACCCTAAATCCTAAACCCTATCCCTAAACCCTTAACCCTCAACACTATACCTCAAACCCAAATCCCTCAACCCTAAACTCTAATCCCTCAACCCTAAACCCTAATCCCTTATCACTAAACCATAAACCCTATCCCTAAAGTCTCAACCCTCAACACTTAAACCGTAAATCCTAAACCCTCAACCCTAAACACTATACCTTAAACCCTAATCCCTCAACCCTAAAGCTTTAAAGCCTCAACCCTTATCCACTGCTCTCCTCCCCTATCTACCTTACCCCATCTCTCCCCTATCTCTCAACCCTTAGCCATCTAGGTCTCTCTTTTATCCCTAAAGCCTCAACCCTCAAGCCTTAAACCTTAAATCCTAAACCCTATCCCTAAACCCTCAAGCCTTGACACTATACCTTAAACCCTAATCCCTTGTCCCTAAACCCTAAACCCTATCCCTAAAGCCTCAAATCTCAACCCTTAAACCTTAAATACTAAAACCTATCCCTAAGCCCTCAACCCTTGACAATATACCTTAAACTCTAATCCCTCAACCCTAAATGATATCCCTAAACCCTGAACCCTTGAAACCCTCAATCGTAAACCTTAATCCCTCAACCCTAAACCTTAATCCCTTAACTCTCACTCCTAATTCCTTATCACTAAACCCTAAACCCTAATCCCTCAACCCTAAACCCTAATTGCTATCCCTATTCCTAAACCCTCAACCCTTGACACTATACCTTAAACCCTAATCCGTTATCCCTAAGCCCTCAACCCTCAACCCTAAACCTTCAACCCTAACCCTATCCCTAATCCCTCTACCTCAACACTCTACCTTAACCCTAATCCATTGACCATCAACCCTAAACGTTATTCCTAAAGCCTCAACCCTAAACCCTAATTCCTCAATGTCTTAAACCCTAATCCCTTATCCGTAAACTCTAAACTCTATCCCTAAACCCTCAACCCTCAACCTTAAACCTTAATCCCTCAACCCTAAACCTTAATCCCTCAACCCTCAACCCTAATTCCTCATCCCTAAACCCTAAGCCCTTACAACCCTCAACCCTAAACCCTAAACACTATCCCTATTCCTAAACCCTCAACCCTCGACATTATACCTTAAACCCTAATCCCTTATCCCTAAGCCATCAACCCTAAACCCTAATCCCTCAACCCTAAACCTTCAACCCTAAATCCTATCCCTAATCCCTCTACCCTCAACACTCTACCTTAACCCTAATCTCTTGATCCTCAACCCTAATCCCTCAACCCTAAATGTTATCCCTAAAGCCTCAACCCTAAACTCTAATCCCTCAAGGTCCTAAATCCTAATCCCTTATCCTTAAACTGTAAACCCTCAACCCTCAACCCTCAACCTTAAACCTTAATCCCTTAACCCTAAACCTTAACCCTTCAACCATCAACCCTAATTCCTTATCCCTAAACCCTAAACCCTAATCCCTCAATCCTAAACCCTAAACACTATCCCTATTCCTAAACCCTCAACCCTCGATACTATACCTTAAACCCTAATACCTTATCCCCAAACCCTAAACCCTAAACCCTAATCCCTCAACCCTAAACCCTATCCCTAATCCATCTACCCTCAACACTCTACCTTAACCCTAATCCCTCAACCCTAAATTCTATGGACCTAAAGCCTCAACCCTAAACCCCAATCCCTTAAGGCCCTAAACCCTAATCCCTTATCCCTAAAATCTAAACCCTATCGCTAAACCCTCAACCCTCAACCCTCAACCTTAAACCTTAATCCCTCAACCCTAAACCCTAATCCCTCTTGACCTTAAACCCTCAACCCTTAAACCCTCAACTCTTATCCCCCCCTCTCCTCCCCTATCTGCCTCACCCTCATCTCTACCCTCCTCTACCCTCGACACTATACCTTAAACCCTAATCCCTTAACCTCATCCCTAAAGCCTCAACCCTCAACCCTTAAAATTCAACCCTCTACCCTCTACCTATTTCTTAACCCCTAATCCCTATACCTTAAACCCTAAACCCAAAAACCTCAACCCTTAACCATAAAAACTCTACGGGCTCATGTCCTTATATACCCTAAATCCAAAACCCTTACATACATACATACATACATACATACATACATATAGGAATACACACATACATACATGCATACATACATACAAACATGCATACATATATACATACATACAACCATACATACATACAAGCATACATATTTACATACAAGCTAACATACATACAAGCATACATATATACATACATAGATACATACATACATACATACAAGTATACGTACATACATATAGGGATACATACATACATCAAGTACATACATACAAGCATACATACATACATGCTTAATAACCTTGAACATAAAACATTCCAAGGGAGACATAACGTGAGCGCTTTATAACGCGCTTGCATTATATTTTACTTTGGGAATCCTAAGCCTTAAGCTTGGGATTTGCTTTGGATTTCCAACCCAAAGGCTTGGAGTGCCTTCCCAACGTCGAAAGACGTGTTTTCTCATATTCTATAGGATTTCACATAATTTCGTTCATGCTAACCCTCAAATTTGCATGTGTTTCAAGGTCGAACAAATCAAACACCTAGGTAATGTTAGGATTTATTTTAGCTATTTAACGATGTAATTTTTTTCACATCTTGACAATGTTAAGCCGCTCATCTTTAATTTCTTTTGTTTGTGTGTCTGTTTTTGGGCAAAAACTAGTGTTTGGTCTTTTTTTCATTCTAAATTAAATGTTCATTGAAATTTTAAAAAAATTACATTTTTAGAAACTAGACTCCATTCTACACATATTTAAAAAATGATTTTTAATTAGTTTTCAAAATTTATAGGGGTAGCACGGCCAAAATTCTATTTTTCAAGAT
Organism: Cunninghamia lanceolata; assembly: GCA_027924645.1. Classification (NCBI taxonomy): domain Eukaryota; kingdom Viridiplantae; phylum Streptophyta; class Pinopsida; order Cupressales; family Cupressaceae; genus Cunninghamia; species Cunninghamia lanceolata. The sequence continues at coordinate 36,467,416 of BSBN01000391.1, read as the reverse complement.
GTATCCACTTTGAAAATTAGTAAAAATCAAATATTCATTAAAGAATTATTAGAAAAATCGGGCATAAACTACATGTTGTTAACTAATTTCTCACTAAAACGATTTTAAAAATACCAAAAAAAAGTTAACCTTTTGAGGGAGCCGCAAAACATGCTATGTTTTTTTTTTTATAGAAACAACACCAATTTCTATGGCTCCCTCTTTTGAACCCCTTAATCTATACCATTTTTAAAAAAAATTAATAGTTTAGAAAGTAGAATCGAAGCACTATGAACATTGTTTTTGTTGCATCTTAAAATTTTGAGTGTACCTATGCTCAATTTCTCATCCCCAACATTTCCTGATTTCAGAAAAAAGTGGCCACTTAAGACCCCTTTTTGGCCCCCCATCTTCTTGCACTTACCCACATGTTCTCTACATGTTTCATCATTCATTGGAGTTTGTATAGTCTTGTGGACGATGCAGAGGATTCTATGAGCTTGACGTTTATATATACATCTCTTAGATGTATTAGGAAGTCAGTTAGTTGTTATGATAGTTTAGAAAAAGAATTATGTTTTGAGAGGCACTTCAATGCCATATCTTTCACTTCTATTGTAACCTGAAAAGCAGGCATGTGAGCCCTTTTATTGTAGCTCGCATGCTACCAACATATAAGCATTTTGATTATCAAATATATTGAGTATCAGAATCTTCCATTGCATTTTGTTACTGTGTTGTTTCCGTTGTGTATATTCTTGCTGCATGGTTTGGACAGTCCCTTCTTAGGACCCTCCATCCATGACTGCACTAGTTTGGTTTATTCTGGTACTGACAATGTGAAAAAGACATTGGACATACATGGTTTTGTTGATGTATATTGGCCAGGTGACTTGGATAGTCAGACATCCGCTAGTGGCTATGCGTTTACTTTGTTTGGAGGAGCAGTGAGTTGGATGAGCAAAATGCATCCCATAGTTTCTTTGTCCACCACCGAAGTAGAGTATATGGCTGCTACCCATGTCTCTAAGGAGGTAGTTTGGTTGAGGAGATTATGTACAGGTATTGGTTTTGATTGCAGGGTCATTCAAATTGGTTGTGATAGCTAGAGTGCTATTTGTTTGGCTAAGAATCATATGTATCATGCTTGGACTAAGTATGTTGATGTATAGTATCACTTTGTTCGAGAAAGGTTGCAAGTGGAAAGATTGAGTTGAAGAAGGTAGACATGCAGGAGAATGTTACAGATGCTTTGACCAAACCTATGACTACAAAGAAGTTTACTTGGTGTAGGGAGGCCATGGGCCTTTTTTCTTGTACTTAGTTGTTTTATGTTTTCCTATGGGTATTTACAATGTATAATGTCAAGTGGGATAATGTTAGGATTTATGTGCCATTAACCTTGTAAATCCTTGTAATTATTTTTCCTAATATTGTTTGTAAATTACCCATAAGGGATGTACAAGTTTCATCGGCAGTGGTAAAAATTAGTTACTAAGGATAGTAATTATTGAGTTACTACATCGGTAAGTTTCAGAGTTATCGGCTATAGTTATGGAGTAACATTTACTGATGGTAATTGTAAATATCAAGAGTAATTGAGGGTAGGTACCACCTTGGAGGAATCATCTATATTTCGACTGTATGACACACGTCATAAAGTTCGTAAGTGGTTGGAAGAGAATCTATGACAGTTGTAAGTTGTCATAAGATTCTATGATAATATGACAACTTATGACAGATATTTATGAGTTGTAAGTTGTTATTCTTGGCTCTAGGAACCCATATTGGGAAGATTCTATTTGGGGGGTGTTATGACAAAAGCTATGATAGTTATGACAGCATTTATTATCCTATAAGTGCCTATTATTGTCCATGGGTGCCCAAGTTTGCATGGTTGACTATTGACAACTGTCATGAGCTTGTAAGAGGTCATTTAATGTTGTATGTTGGAGTATCCAAGGTGTGAGAAAGTGGACACCTAGTTTGGGGAGTTAAATGTCTCTATAAATGTACTACCTTGTATGTGTTGTTTATTATATTTTTCTTGTACATAGGTTATGTCATATTAAAGTTTGGAGAGACAGAGGAAGTGCATGTATTATGTATTTCATATTTTGAAGATAATACAACTTGAGCCTCTTTTCTTGGTGGACATTTTTACTTGAAAGGGTTTTCTCTGGATGTTATATTTGGTGTTGATATAGTCTATTCTTCTATGGTTTTTATTCCTATGTTGTAATTTCATTTCCATATGCAATCTTTGTTCATATTACATTGCTTTAAGATCACAAACATATTGTAGTTAGATTTCCATTTGGGTAGTTGTTGCCTTCATTTCTAACACATGATAGCTTCATTGTATTGAAATATATCTAAGGATATTAGATCTTGTTGGTCCCAATTGATAAGGATTGGATATTTAAGGTTAAGGTCAATAGTAAGGATGGTGGTTTCATCAAAAAGGTTAGTGGTAGAAAGATCTTCGTAGGGGCTATGAATGGACTTTGTTTTGTTATTTTTGAAAGAAGCTTCCCTTGAAATCATAGAAGTGTCACTTACATTACTAGATTTCTCCTCATATGGAACATATCCCAATCCAAAGGTTGCAACAATCTCATGTACTTGTATAGGCTCAATGATTCCTTTTTCATGAAGCTGGTGCAGGGGCACCTATACAAGAGGCCTATCATGAGTCCTATCATGAGGCTATGTTTTGGTTTTCCATTTAATATGCCATAAGGTCTTGAACACCATCTTGTTGAATTGTAATAAGGTCATGTGACCACCTTGAAGCATGTTGAAGTCATTTGTAATCATCTTGTAAGGCCTTGGTGCCAATTGTTTACATGTAGGCAATTAGGACCTAGTTGGTCAACTATGGTCAAATCCTCCATAGGTGTGAAAATGGAGTGGAATTCATGTTTGGAGTCATTCATGGCATGATTCCATTGCTTTAGTCGAGTTTGAAGCAGTCTTGTAGATGAATTGTCCTCATTGTAAACAAAACACATTAGTTAGAAGGTGATAGTGAACAGTTTGGAGGTTGCAGAGTTGGTTTTTAGTTACCAATTCACCCCAAACTACTTGATAATGATGTGGACATGTATAAAATGCCTCTCACACATTGTATAGGGCATGAAGTTGAAGATGTAGTTCCCCCTCGTTGTTGGCTTGTGATAGTGGTAGTTCTGCATTGCTCTCTGTCAGTCGGAGACAGTCGTTAGTCCTTCATTGCATTAATACAGTTCTGAGACATTTGTTTAGTAAGTTATGATTATTTTGATCTTGATGGACTATGTTTGACTAATATAATTAGACATGTGTTATGAGTTTCTGATGGCATTACTATTATTCCAGTTATGATGCGAATTACTATTATTATGTTTCAATTGATTTGTTGCTACTTGAATTCAGATAAAAGTTGTTATGATATTGTTTCAAGAGCAGAGATGGTGTAGTACTACTTGCTTCAAGCACCCTACTATGTCATGATTCTCTGAATTTCTCTGTGTGTTGACATATATGTGTTTGATCATATACAACCAATTGTTCGGATGCAGGTTGTAGGTACCAAACCTTGACTCCACCTGATATAGCAAGTTTGAGCGGGTTCTTACACCAATGGGTATCAGTGATGGGAGATAATGCGAGGTCTATTCCACTAGGTCGGTCATTGTCTTCTGTTGTGGTCTCGAGTCGTGTTGTGTCGCTTGGTCCTTGCCTTTTATGTTGGTAATCTTGTGTTGTGGAGTATTGTCGAGTTGTGTTATTTATGCTCATGTGTGGTTGGAAAATACTTTAATGATTTATTATTAATTAATAATGCTTCTTTTATGTTTATTGGATATTATTTGTTTTGGGCTTAGAACTTTGTATGACACCTTGGTTAAACTTTATAATAGTCTAGAATTAATTATCTTCTGTCCAAGAGCATTTATGTCATAAATTGGAGTTATGGGTAATTAGTATGATTTTGGTTCAGAATAAATTGTGATATGTGAAATAAATGCCTTGAGTTGTCAATTTGAAATTGGAAGATTTGGGATCTTTGTATATAGCAAAATTTTGAATGTCTCGGAGGAGTGGGTTGTTGGGTAACAGATGCATGTCTGCATTTATTTTATGAGTTGAATCTTTGTTATATGGGGAAATAGAACGGAGAAATGGGGGAAAAAAGAATAGAGAATTGGTTGCAGGAATCAGAGAAATTTTTGAGGAGGGACCGAATTTCGGGTATGTGATTTGTCTCTCTTTGTAGAAATTGCAATTGTTGTAGCTTGTAAGTTAAATTTTATTACAGCATGTTATATGTGTGAACTAGCTTGTCCTGTTTATGAAACTTGCATGTAATTTAGAATTTAATTATCCTTGTGTGCCCTGTGTGGTTGAATGTTCCCCCAACCCCTGTAGATTCCTCCAAGATGGATTCTTCTAGTTGAGCCTTTGTCTTAATCCTTTTGAATTCTTGTGCCCATAATCTGTAATCTTGCATTGTGATCTCAATCCTGTGGATTAGATGACTCAGTGTTTAGCTATTATCAAACCCTTGTCCCTGTCATTCTTGCATATTTATTTCTCAGACAGATGAGGATTACCCAGTAAGGAAGAGGATCCAAATTTCACATCAATGTGCCTTTCTCTATTAACAAATTTCTTCTGCTCTTATTTAGTGACAACTTGTTTGAGTTGAATGCATTTGAGGCTATTTTGAATGCTCCACCATCCTGCAGATGGCCTTACATATATTATTCTTATGCAATCTGTTTGTGCTTGCAACCACTTATTTGGCCCTCCTGTTATTCTCAATCCTTTTACCTTGGATTCCTTGCCTTTATCTCTATAGCTTTGATGTAGATCTTGTACCTTCAATACTTCCTCCACTAGAAAGTACCCTGCATTTATGTCTAGGATTTAGACCAAAACTTGTGAAGTTTCTTCCCAATCTTCTTCCTATCTGCAATTTAAAATGTATTGATGGTTGTAAGGCATTCGTCCTTCCATCTTCTATGCATGAGATTAAACTCAGTTAGATGCATATAGGAATATATATATTTATGTTTTGACCACTTGGGGATCGCCTTGGCAAGGTTTAGAAGTCTAGACTCTTTTTAGAAATAACCATTTCCATCTAATAGTTCTCTGTAGATCCTTGCCACTTCGCTACCACCTTTAGATTGATTCTTTCTTCTTTTAACATAGCAAATGCTTAGAAATCAAGGGATAGAGTCTAGTCTGGTTAGTGGGATTCATGGTGGACTGTTCCAATGATAATCTTGGAATGTTTTTTTTATGTAAAACCTTTTTTTGTGTCAGCCTGTTAGACCTGCGAGCTTGTAGGGGCACACATCATAGGATTTGGTATTGCCTTGTTTTGTTGGTTGCTGCAGTTGTAGTTTTGGCTGTGTGGTCGCTTTTGTATGAGCACTACATGTCTTAGTGGTACGGTGTTTGGTCAGAATACTTAGCGGTGTATTTTTTTGGTCTCTTTTTGTAGGCCCTACAGTCGTGGGAAGTATAGCTTATCGTCAGTATTTCTAGTAATTGGAATGTAGTCGTTATGGTGTACCTTATGATTTTATTCACTTGTTTTCTTTTCTCACGGCCGTCGAAGGAGTAGTTGTATGTAGTTGACCACCACAGCAATGTTTTATGTCACCATTTACATTCTTTAAGACACGGTTTATAATACAGTCGTTGTTATCACCATGTTGGTCGCTATTGTTAAGGGCTGCAGACGTTGTAAGTTCTGTGTAGTCGGTGTTAGTCGACTTTCATAGCCGTAAGTTGTAAGTCATAGTGGCTGGTATAATCTTTAATAGTGGGTTCAATGGGTGTCTCCGTCGAATAGATTATAACGTATACACTTTCTTAGCATGCAGATTAGTAATTCTTTTGGTAGCATGTTAGTTAGAAACCCTATGCTCATAGTGTTTTGCATTGTGATGATATTGGCAAGATGATAGTTGGGAACCTTTGTTTATATGGAATATGTTTAGATTTGTTCATTAGAAGTCTTAGGTGGTAGCACCATTTATGGGAATCCACAATTATTAGGAGATGCATTTGGTTTGTTTGAGAATTGAGAGTGGTGATAGATTAGGAAATAAAGAATAAATGCTTTCTAATAAGTATGTTTTGTTAGGACTTTTAATGATAGTACGATAGATAGGATCCCATGCTCTTAGGGAATCTTATGTATTGTTTTGAAAAATAGAATGTGGTAATAAGTTAGAAAATTATATAGGCTACAGTCGTTTGTTTGGAATTGAAAATGCTTTTAGTAATTTATGTTATAGATAGAATATTAGATGCTTATAGAAGTTTTATTTGAATTGTGTTTCGATTACATATTTTGGAAATGATGTGTATACAATTTTATAGTGGTTGTTTTTGCAATTGGAAATTGTTAAATGTTACTTTGAGAAATATAATGTGTTTATAGTTGTAATCCATAGAATGTTATATGGCATGGGATTGGTCCTGCGAAATATGTTCATTGTCTAGAAATTATAGTATTAGAAGGTAAATTAGAAGTGATAGCATAATAGATTGGTATTGTGGTTGTTGTTATGAAATTATAGCTAATCAAATGTTTGATGGTAACTTATGTTAATAGGAAATATGCTTGTATTATAGTGGTTTGTTTGAGATTTCAATTTGATAAGATAGTTAATTTTGCTTATGGGAAAGGTAATAGTTTGTATTGGATCATTATGTTTTTTAATGTGGATCGATTTCATAGGTATATTCTATTTTGTGGAACAATCTGTATTTTAGGAAGTTTGAGGGAATTGGCTCAATCTCAGGAAGTTTCTAATTGTAATCAAGGATTCTAATAGACCATATGATATCATTTTTTTTAAACATACCTTTTAGAATCTAAATAAATCAAAGTAGAAGATTATGTTATCACAATGTTATGATTTTATTTTAGTACTAGTTTGTTGTAGGAAACTCACTCTATTGATTTTATTATTTATTTCATTAATTTCAAATCGGTTATAGATTGTTTAGTACTGATTGGAAATTATTGTCTGTAGGTTAGTAAGTCTTTTAGATTTATAAAAATGTCAGTTGCAAAATATGAAGAAAGAATCTCATAAGTTGATTGAACTAGGAGTTCATTGAATTTCATATGTTTGATTTCCCTCCTTGTCATATCTATATGCTTATACTGGATCTTTATGTTACTTTGGGGTGGAGTTTGGTCTATGATTTGGTTATTTGTGAAGTGGGAACCTTGAGGGGTGTCATGTGTACTTGGTAATAAGACGCGAAAGTGTTGTCCTTGTCGGGTAATGGTCACCTTATCATTTGTCATGTACCTAACTCCAGAGGTGTAGTTCTTGGTTTTGGTTCAAATTATGGCATGTCAATGCAATGGGTTCACTGGATTTTCATATCTTGTAATGAATGGGGAATGGCCTCTCGGATATAGTACTTGGTATTTAGGTGGTATTGCTTCAAATTTTGAAGGGATTCTAAGGACTTTTTGTTGTGGCCTAGTGAATGGCCTAAGGTATGAGTCGAAACTAATTTGTGACTTTTATACCTGTATGTTGTGGTATGAATGATTGATCAGAGAACGCTAAGGGAGTGGCTTTCATGGTGGGGCCGGTACCTAGCGAGAGGCTACCTGGGTAACCCCATGGAAGTTGCAAGTATGTGGAAACTTAATAACTTAATCAAGAGGGTTGGGGTATTAAAACACTTAACAAGATAAGTAAGAAACCTCACCAATGCCTTGAGTGCTCTCATAGGCTAAGGATGGGATGAGAAGTCTTGGTTGACAAGGCTAACCTCCTTGTCTCCATGAGAGGACCTGTCAGCTCTGCATGTGTCACCCTATGGGGCAGGTGCCTAGAGAGAGGCTACCAGGATAACCATAGATGGGGGCCAACTTTTGGTGATAGATAGCCTGGGTAACCCATGCTAGGACCATGCGATGACACTCTCCTTACGCATTTCAGTGGTTTATTTTTGGTTGTGCCTCTGGAGTGATGTCTTGACTTGTGCAATTTTGTTGATATGGTTGGTTGCGTCATGTCAGTTGTCATTCTTTTATTTTTGGTTATTGCTTCTTGGCTTAGTGGAATCCTCATTGTTATCTCCTAGCTTAGAGGGGTGGACCTCAGGGTTCCACATGGTTGGGTGGCAGAGCTATCCATTGGCCATTTTGGAGATTTAGTTCGAGTCCTGTACAGAGGTGTTCTCGTTCCAGATTGCTTCCCACCTTCGGTGGTGTTGTATACTTTCTTATGCATTCTTTTGTAAACCAATGTGATCGGTCTTGTAATCTTGTATTGTAACTTTGTTTATTATCTATCTTGCTAATGTAAAAGTGGATCTTATCTGTAGTAGCAGTATAATGTATATCTCTTGTGTGGTTTTAATTTTCTATTCACTGATACAGTTATGTTTCCTTAGAGGAGTTGGAAGTGTACTTTTCTTTATGTTGTGTATTATGATATCTTGGTTATTGTTATTGCATTTACTTGCTTCAAAAAAAAATTATTTCAGGAATTTTTGCTCTTGTAGTCTAACTCTCTCTAGGGTTACATGACAGGGCATTGCAGAAGACTTTCAAGAAGAAATACAAAACTTTGTTCTTTATCTACAATTTCTAGTTTTTTTTTTACTGTTATAGGTCGTACCTTGTCTTAGTATGGGACTGTCATAAGCCCATATGAGATTGGATTAGTAGAGGGTAGTGTTAAGATTGTTTTGAACTTGATTTGAGCCCTTGACATTGATCTAGAGTGAAGTTATTGTTGTTCTTCTACAAACTGGTTGGATAAACCCTGATTTAGGGTTCTGAGCAAAGTGATGGATAAATGACCATTCCACTGCTCTTCATTACCAAATGATAGTGGAATGGGTTGACATTTTTGTCTATTTTATGCTTGTAATGATTGCAGGATGGAAGGTCAAGTTTTGGGCCGAGTTTTGATGGTTTTGGCTTGACAAAACCATGTGTCAAGCCAATAGAAGAAACCCGAGTAGTCAAAGCCAATACAATCGACTATTGGAGCCAAAGACCAATCGAATCCTATTTTTTTCCACATAAATGACATGTTCAAGTGATCCTACCTATTCTGTGAAGTCATTGAAGGGTGGTCTCTTTATAAAATAGGCCTAATTGGGGCTCTGTCAGTAATACCAGTCCTATTTTGAAGCATTTGTCCAAAAGGACCCACTAGCCATTCTATGGTATGTTGTGAGTCTTATGTCAGTACACCTATGAATGGTCAAGTTTTGTCAAAGAAAGGTCTTATGGAAGATTTATTGCCACTGTCCCCTAAAACAGTGCTACAAGGAGTGTGATGGGCTTGTGAAGCAAGTACTAGCCCTATACATGCAAGACCCTAACCAATGGTTTAGGAAGGTTATGTTTGTTGTCCTAAACCCTCTAAAATGACTTCCCTTGAGAAGATCATGCATTTGGTTCCATATCTCATATTGAGCCCCTTGGCATAGGCCTTGAAAACCTTGAAACATTGTCTTTGTGAAACAGTGAATTCCCCCATTTTTGTTGAGTGGTTTGACAAACATATTGAAGTGTCTTCTATCCCCTTAGAACCTCTACATCAAAAGCCCAAGGCCTTTTCCTTTATACTTCATATTTTTGCATATTCTATTTGCTACAAGATATTCCTCACTTTCAAAATAGGATGAAAACATGTCATCGTTATAAATTTAGAAACCGTTTGAGCCTTTGACCCTTTCATATTAAAGGAAAACATTTTGTATGAAGGTAGTAGGACCATACTGGACTAAATCCTTTGTTTTGTTTTCACTCATGTTAGGCTTACCATGAGATCAAATATAAAAAGGAATTTTATCTATATGAAAGGCATCTTGTGTATCATATTCTGAACAACCTTAGTCAATGATCTTGAAATGGGATTTATGATGTTGACTAGTGGATGTGGCTATAAGATCATTAGGTTTTATGTAATATGATCAAAATTTAGGTTTGATAGTTGAGGTAGCCTTGGGAATGGGGTAATGGTTAGCCTTGTGATAGCACCCTTTTTATAGTATTGAAAAAGTTGGAAATCAAAAAGGATGGTTGTTTACATTCCAGAATGGGAAAATTTAATGCATTGGTGGAAAGTGGATGGTACAACACGTATGGCATGGATATCCAAGAAGATATTGTATGGAAGGTCAAGATTAATGACATACAATAAACTTTTCTAGACAACATGCCCAACTTTGATTGTAGGTGTGTTGTCTACACTTATTCATATTTTGCATTGTCATAAGCTTTAATGGTGACAGATTGAGGATCCTTGATCTCTTTTGAATATATAAGGTTATTTATCAACTTTAGAGTACATATATTTAAACCCAATCTATTATCTATAAGTACCATTTTTATTTTATGTTGGGTGACAAAGTTTTCAATATACAAGGGGAGGTTATGAGATGGATCTATGGAAGGCATGTCATGTTGGTTGAATATGAGGTTGTGGTTTCAGTATAAGTGTCCCGTAAGAGTTTGGAATTGGGATGGATCAATATTGTTTCGGACACTTAACTCTTGTAAGACTTTAGATAATACATCCTTATGAACATTGAATGTTTTGAGAAGCTCCATGATTGAGATTTGCATTATAGTCTTCTAAAGTTGTTTAATGAGGTTGTATTATCCTTTAAGAGAAGGTAGAGGAGGCCCTTTAATATTAATCTTATTATATTTCATGGTAATGGAACAATTAGGGGATTTAATTTGAATGGTGGTTACTTTATGGGTAAGGTGTTCAAGATAACAGACTATGGCATCATATGTATGAGAGGATTTATGATACTAAACATTGTTATAGCATGATTGTCTTGATTTTGACTTTTGTTGGATGACATACATGATTGGTCATGATTCAAAAAAGGATCTTGATAAATACCTAATTTCTCATTTGGCAATGTTGATGTAACTCCTTCTACTTTAATATCCCCGTTATCAATCAAATCTTGAATATAATTTTTTAATATCATGAACTTGTTAGTGGAGTGACCTTTGATCTTGTGATAGTCACAATATTCATGTTCTTTATACCATGTTGGTTTAGGCCTATTTACATCAAAAGGCTTGGTTTGTGATAGAACTATCATGTTTTTCTTGACTAGTTTATGAAACGCTGCTTCTAATGGTTTACCTAAGGATGTGTAGTGTATTTATGTTGTCTCTTGTTTTAGTCATCCAACTGGAATGGTTTTATAAGGTAAAATTTTCACAGCTTGAACATGTTTTGAGTCTATAACTCTATCACCAACTACATTTTTATTTTTACTAAAGAACTTGGATTTTTCTAATTAATTTTGATCTCTATAAAAAGATTTACCAATTGTTTATCTATGATGGCTTTTTCAATTTGCACTCCTTTCTAAATTATTTCATTGAAAGAAGTGGCACAATGAACTTGTAAATGAAATACCATTTCTTGATTTAAATTAGTCATGAAGATACATGGACTAGTTGTTTTTCAAGGATGGGCCTTGGAGATCTACTAGCTAGGATTCTCCATCATTGTAGAAAGGAGGAGAAGCTTTCCTCATTTTGTTTTTTTGTATTGCAAAGATCTATCATGGTTAGTTCATGTTTTACATTGGAAGAAAAGTGTTTTACAAATTTATCCACTAAGTTTGTAGATGTGGTAATTGATCCCTTGGGAAGGTGTAGGAATCATTCTAATGTGTGTCCTCCCTAACTTCAAGGGAATAGAATAATTAGGTAGACATCATTGTAGGTGAGCTCTTGGCATTCCTTGTAAAATTATTTTGCATGATCTCTTAGATCTCCCTTTCCTTTATATTTGTCAAATTTGGGTGCCTTAAAATAAGGAGGAAAGAGAATTTGTGAAATTGTTTTATCAAAGCGGTAGGGACATAACTCCTCAAATTTATATGCCTTATTTTTACTTTGAATCCCTACTTGTAAACCCTTTACAGAATCCTTCATGGATTTCTACTCTTGTTCAAATGGAGCACCTAGAGGTGGTAGTGGTGGTGGGATAAAGTTAGATGGTTGAGTTTGATTGTGTAGATTTTGTTCATTTTTTGGATTTTGGTGATAAATTTAAATTTTTGGCTTGAGTTGATTGTTGGAGTTGTTTTGATTCTATTGATGTGTTTGATTGGTTGGGTTAGAGTGATTTTGTTGATGGTTTTTCCATAAAAATATAGATGATGAAGGCCTTGCCTTATTTTGAATTGGAGGATCATTTTGGGAAGCTTTCTTTTTGTTTACAAAAGATTATTTTGGATTGTCATTGTTTTGGCCTACATTACTACTACCATGATTTTGATTTGGCAATTCTTGGCTTACAATGTTGTTGAGGATATTAAGATTATAACCCATAGGCAACTTAGCTCCTAATTCTATTAGGTGCCTAAGTATACCATCCTTGTTTTGTTTGATGAATCAGTCTACCAAGATGTGTCCTTGTTTAGAATCAAATAAGTTATGATAGTCATGATAATATTCATTATAATTAGGAAGACTATAACTATCACTATCATTGTCATGGTCATTTCAATTTCCATGTGGATTTTGGTGAGAAGCCTCTATAACATAAGGATCTTGGATGGATGGGTGTCCTAAGAGAAAAGGCTTTTCCTCACTAAATTCCATATTTAATTTGGCTTAATGTCTAGTGATAGGTGGCATAAAAAAATCTAATTTGGTTTTTGGTTTTAGGTTTGATTCTAGGATGTTAATTATGAATGTTTGGTTTAATATGGGTTTTACACAAAAGAAGACAAAGAGGACATAATAAAAACCTAAATTATTCAAGTGGGTGTGTCTGGCTTGTGATCCCGCCAATATATGCAAAGGTATAAGGTGAGTGACTTCTCAAGGATACCCACTTGCTAGTGAATCACAAGTTGCAAATAGTTGATGGTACTTCTAATCTAGACTAACACAAACGTTCAACTAAGTGAGCCCTTGATATGCCTGAAGGTACGTGAGGCTCAAATCTATGAAAAGAGAGTATTATTTTACGTGTGTGAGGATGAGATCAAATCCCCTCACTTCACTCTATGCCCTTTGACTAAAGCTTCACTAAAAATAACAATACCAACTTAGAGGAGTATTATCTAAGGCCTCGGTATTAGTAGGATGAAACCACCTCACTTCATGGTGTTGGCAAAATAAGTCACTACTTAGCTAATAATGATGATTCTAACCTCAAATTTGTATGTGCCCTACTAGAACATAGGTTTTTCCAAATCTTGGTGATAAAATCCAATTCACTAGACCCCTAAAAAAAAAGAGAAATAAAAAGGAATAGTGGTTTTTAATTCTCAAGATCACATGAAGTGCAAGAGAAGAGCATTCAAAACTATCATTAGGCAATGCAAGTTACAATTAGGTTGCTTACATGATCCTCAAGATCACACAAAGTGTACTTGAGAGTATATGTTGGGAATTAAGGTGTCTCAACCCTGTAAATTCCTTGCATTTATTATTGTAATTTAATTTATTTACTTAGCCTATGTTGTAATTTTGTTGCACATCCTATTTTTTCATCTAGTACAAAGTGGCACGATGAGTTGTCACTCCACTTGTAAGGTGACTAGGATGGTCAACTCACTCCATGTGGAGATAGGAGTCCCTTTGGTGTGGTAGAGATTTTTTGCCATGTGTCAACATCTTGACTAGTGTGTAAGTGAATCTTGACCAAAACGGTTATGACAAAATCTATCACATGTAAGAGTCAGAAATAGAAGGTTGTAAGATAGGTGAGGACATGTGTCATGAAGCATCTTTGAAAAAGGCATATTTGGTCGCCCCAAGGTGGATTATGACATGTTGTAAGAGAATATGTTATTTATAGCATGTGTATGACAGATTCTCTTACAGATGTAAGTTGTAACTGCTATGACAGATTATATGACGATCGTAAGAGTCGTAAGAGCATCTGTCATAGCCCATTTTGGAAATAGGTGACCTCTTTGGGATTGGAGCTGTGGACAAGTGTCAGACACATTCTACAATGTTGACCAAGTGTCCTTAGGTGTGGGTTTTAGGCCATGAGGCCAATTTGGACACTCATTTCAAGATAGGTCCAATATTGCCTTGTATTTTCTATATAAACAGGTGCTTGGAGAGGGAGTTGTATCACAGGTTTTACAAGTGTCGAAGACCATTGAAGATTGCATTGCAAGTGTATTGTAAACATATTTCAAATTTGTTAATACATTGTGTAGGTTTCTGAGTGTGGGGGTTTTTACCCGGTAAGGGTTTTCCCCACCGTAAATCTTTGTCTCTCTTCTTCTGTCTTCTTTCTGGTTCATGTGTATTGCTGCAATATCTCATTTATGTGTTTCATATTGTTGTATTTGTAAGGATTAATTTGAATTTGCATAGCCCTCTCCTCATTAGATTAGTGTAGGAAGCGATTTCTGCACACCTAGCTTCCTTTGAGTTGGTATCAGAGCTTGATCACCTTTGGTCCTAGTTGTTGGGTAGGGGTTTTTTGAGCTGATCTTAAGTTGAGTGGGAGTCTGTGTAGAGTATTCTGAATCTTATTGCAGTAGAGAGATGGCAAGTACATCTAGAAGGATAGAGGTGGAGAAATTCAATGGCACTAATTTTGAGCTGTGGAAGCTCAAGATGGAAGACATGCTTGTAGATAGATACCTATGGGCAATTGTATCTGGTGTAAAACCAACCACAGTGTCACAAGATGATTGGGATCTAAAGGATCGGAAGGCTAAGGGTATCATAAAAGTTTGTTTAGTTGATTCTATCCTATTAAATGTCCATGAGGAGAAGAGCACAAAAGACCTTTGGAAGAAGTTGGGTAGTGTTTATCAGTTGAAATCCCTGGTGAACAAACTTTTCCTGAGAAAGAAGTTGTATTCTCTTCGAATGGAGGAAGGAGGATCTGTTGTTGAGCATATGAATGCCTTTAACATGCTCGTTGCACAATTGACATCCATTAGTGTGAAGATGGAGGAGGAGGATCGTTGTATGACCTTGCTTTGTTCTTTACTGGACTTGTGGGATCATCTTGTCATGGCTATTGGAAGCACCACATCCACATTCAGAATGGATGAAGTGGTATCTTCACTATTATCTGAAGAGATGTGGAGAAAGTCTTCTAAGGCAGCTAAAGAGGCTCTTGCGGTTCGTGGAAGACCCAAGGAGAAAGGGAAAAAGAAGGACAAGAAAGGTGAGAAGGGTAGATCCAAATCCCATGGGAGATCCAAATCTCCTGGAAAGTCCAAGGCTCTTTGTTGGAATTGTGGGAAAACTGGGCATTTCTGAAAGGAATGCAAGGAGGGGAAGAAAAAGAAGAAGAAAGCTCCTGATTCAAATTCTAACAAGTCACAAGAAGATGGTGATGCTTTCATTGCAGCCCTAGCAACCCATGCATCTTATGATGTGTGGCTGATTGACTCTGGTGCATCATTCCACATGACCTCGCATCGAGATTGGTTTACCAAGTATGAAGAGTTTGATGGTGGAAAGGTGTATCTGGGTGATGACTCTCATCTGAAGATTGTTGGTCGTGGAAGAGTCTCTATCTAATTCCCTGATGGTCGAGTGAAGGGGATCTCTAGGGTTATGCACATCCCAGGCTTAGCACGGAACCTACTTTCTGCAAGTATGTTGAATGATGCAGGTGTGCAGGTTATCTTTTTGAAAGAAGGATGCAAGATGACTAGAGGAGCTATGGTGCTTGCTAAGGGTACTAGGAGAGGTACTCTGTTTCAGCTAGAGGCATGCATTGCACAATGCAATAGTTCTTCTGAATCAAGGAAGAGGGCAACAATCACTTCATCCCCACCATCTGAATGAGAAGTGAAGAAATCTGTTGTTTCTAGTCTTGACGGTTGTAATCATGCATTGGAAGTTAAACTTCCTGATGAAAAGACAATGTTATTGCATAAGAGATTTGGCCACATTGGTGAGAAGGGTCTGCGTACCCTAAAAAATAAGAACCTCGTCGAGGGGTGAGATGATTGTAATCTTGAGTTTGACTTTTGCGAACATTGCATATATGGAAAACAAAACCGTGTTCAGTTTTACTTGAGTTCTCATTGAAAGGAAGCTTAGTGTGCAGAAATCGCTTCCTACACTAATCTAATGAGGAGAGATGTATGCAAATTCAATTTAATTCTTACAAATATAGCAACATAGAACATCTAACAGAGATATAGCAGCAATACACATACACACAGAAAGTAGACAGAAGAGAGAGAGACAAGATATACGTGGGGAAAACCCTTACGGATGAAAAACCCCACACTCTAAAACACAGCTCAAATGTATTACAGTAAACAATAACATATTACAATACAGTTTCAGAGCCAATGCTCTTTCAGGAGTCTTCGAATGTCGAATCTGGAGATATTCCGGTAGCATAACAGTACTCGTAACAAAGTTATCTATCTCCCATCCAAGCACCTGTTTATATATTGTTTACAAGGCAAGTATGGAACCTTCTAGAGATGGGCGTCCATCTTGGACTCATGCCCCAAAACCCACACCTAAGGACACTTGTCCAACATCCCATCCCGAAGTGGGTGCCTAGTCCCAAGATAGGTTACGACAGATGCTCTTACGCACCTTACAGCTGTCAGAGAATCCATCATACACTGACTAAAAACATGTCATAACCTTCCTTGACCGCCCAAAGATGCCTTTCTCTCGTGCTCACTGACACTTGTCATTAATTAAAAAATCAGTTGAGGTTTCAGGGGCATTGCCCCTGAGCCCCCACGAGGGCGCTGCCCCTCGACCCTGCCCTGTACTGCGACAGGGAGTGCACTAGGGGTGCTGCCCCTAGACCCCGCAAGGGGCTACGCCCCTTGACCTTGTCTTGGGGGTGCTGCCCCAAACCCCCGTTAATTATTCAAGGGGGAAACCGCGGCTACCAAAGTCACCAAAATTTACCCTGTTGCATATACACAAGATGCTGACTATGCCAACTCAACATGGGATAAATAAATACAACATTAGGAATTTGTAAAGGTTGAGACACCTTAATTCCCAACATTCTCCCACTTGTTGAACACCTTGCAAGGGCCAAAAGCAATGACAAGATTTAATTGCTAGGGGCCAAGAGGCCCATAGACTCCGAACACTATCTGAACTTCTTTGTACCCACTGGTTTCATCAATGCATCTGCAACATTTTTTAAAGTATCACCTTCTCCAAATTTACCTTTCCATCCTCAACCATGTCCCTCATGAAGTGAAACTGAACATCTATGTGTTTGGTTCTAGCATGGAAAGTTGGATTCTTTGCAAGGCAAATTGCACTCTGACTGTCACAACTGATCGTGATCTGACCTGCATCAACACCAATATCTGAACACAATCTCTTAAGCCAAATGGCTTCCTTACAAGCATGATTTGCTGCCATATACTCAGCTTCTGTCATGGACAAAGCAACAACAGGTTGTCGCTTACTCATCCAACTAATAGCACCACCAAACAGTGTAAAAACATAAGCACTGGTGGATCTCCTGTTGTCAATGTCACCTGCCCAATCTGAATCCACAAATCCACAAATATCAACAAAATGCAGAGGTCCAGAAACATTACCATGATAGCAAATGGAATACTTAGAAGTACCCCTCAAATATCTGAACACTCGCTTAACTGCATCCCAATGAACCCATCTAGGATTAGCCATAAATCGACTAAGGAATCCCATTGCTTGGGCAATGTCTGGTCTTGTGCAGACCATAGCATACATCAAACTGCCAACAGCACTAGCATAAGGTACTCTACTCATGTCCTCCATCTCACTAGGAGATTTTGGACAATCCTCAACAGACAACTTTGTCCCCAAAGAAATAGGAACACACAACGGTCTACAATCTGCCATGCTGAACCTGTCCAACATGGTCTTCACATACTTACTCCGGCTTAACCAAAGTTTTCTGTTGGTTCTGTCTCTTCTAATTTCCATTCCTAGAATGTACCTGGCTGCCCCTAAATCTTTCATTTCAAACTGAGCTGACAACTAAGATTTAAAATTAGAAATCATATTCTTACCCTTCCCAATGAGCAACATATCATCAACATACAGTGCAACAATGAGAATATGATCACCATCAAACTTATAATAAACACAGTGATCTGATTTCAATCTCACAAATCTAATTGACAACACAAAGGCATCAAACTTCAAGTACCATCTCCTAGGGGATTGCTTCAAACCATACAAAGACTTCTTAAGTTTGCAAACCAAATTTTCTTTACCTTTTACCATGTAATTCTCTAGCTGTGACATGTAGATTTCCTCCTCCAAGTCACCATGAAGGAAAGCTGTCTTCACATCCATCTCTTCTACCTCCAAGTCATAAGCTACTATGAGAGACAATAGGAATCGAATGGATGTCAGCTTTGAAACGGGAGAGAAGATCTCACCATAATCTATACCCTCCATTGTGAATACCCCTTCGCAACCAATCTGGCCTTATACTTTTCAATACTGCCATCTGCACCAAACTTCTTCTTGAACACCCATTTGCATCCAATAGGTTTCTGTCCAGGAGGCAAAGGCATTAAGTCCCAAGTTTGATTCTTTTCTAAAGAAGCCATTTCTTCCTCCATGGCCTCCTTCCAGGAACCTGCATCCTTCATATCCAAAGCCTTTGATACAGTTCTAGGTTCATCACTATTAGTGAGCAAAGCATAAGCACAACTAGAATCAAGCAATGTAAAACCAAACCTTTCAGGTTGCTTCCTTATCCGTGTAGACCTCCTCAAGGGCTAAGGTTGAGGTTCAGCTTCTTCATCTAAGCTTTCAGAGCTGCTAGAGCTCTCCTCATCATCAGGTCCAACATTGTCTTTCTGTTCAGTCTTCTCAGGGGTGAGAGGAAACTAAACAACATCCTCTTTCTTTTCTTTTTCTTCTGGCTGTAAAATAGTGGAAGAAGGTGTAATCTCTCTGAAGATGACACTTTTGCTATACAACACTTTTTCAGCCATGGGTTCCCAAAGCTTGTATCCTTTCACACCAACAGAATAGCCGATGAAGTAACACTTAACAGCTTTGTTCTCCAACTTTGACCGCTTCTCCTTAGGCACATGTGCATATGCCTCACAACCAAAAACATGAAGATGCCTTACTGAAGGCTTTCTACCAGACCACACCTCCATGGGTGTCTTTCCAACAAGAGCTGATGTAGGAGATCTATTTACTAGACAGCAAGCAGTGGCAATAGCTTCAGCCCAAAACTTTTGTTCTAGACCAACTCCACTAAGCATACTCCTAGCCTTCTCCATCAGTGTCCTGTTCATCCTCTCTGCAACTCCATTTTGCTGCAATGTATATGGAGTTGTCTTATGTCTTTCAATCCCAAGTTCCTTGCAATACTTATCAAATTTTGTAGAACAGAACTCACCACCGTTGTCAGTTCTCAAACATTTAATCTTTTTACTAGCCTGATTTTCAGCAAAGGCTTTAAACTCCTTAAACTTGCTATAGACTTCAGATTTGCTTCTAAGAAAATAAATCCATGTCCTTCTACTGTAATCATCTATAAAAGATACAAAGTATACAAAGTTTGATAACGAAGGAACATTAACAGGACCAAACACATCAGAATGAATGAGGTCCAACACACCAGAAGACTTATGAGAACTCGAGTAAAACTGAACACGGTTTTATTTTCCATAAATGCAATGTTCGCAAAAGTCAAACTCAAGATTACAATCATCTAACCCCTCAATGAGGTTCTTATTTTTCAGGGTACGCAGACCCTTCTCACCGATGTGGCCAAATCTCTTATGCCATAACATTGTCTTTTCTACAGGAAGTTTAACTTCCAATGCACAATTACAACCATCAAGATTAGAAACCACAGATTTCTTCACTGCTTGTTCAGATGGTGGGGATGAAGTGACTGCTGCCCTCTTCCTTGAGTCAGAAGAACTATTGCATTGTGCAATGCATGCTTCTAGCTGAAACAGAGTACCTCTCCAAGTACCCTTAGCAAGCACCATAGATCCTCTAGTCATCTTGCATCCGTCTTTCGAAAAGACAACCTGCACACCTACATCATTCAACATACTTATAGAAAGTAGGTTTCGTGCTAAGCCTGGGATGTGCATAACCCCAGTGATCCCCTTCATTCGACCATCAGGGAATCAGATAGAGACTCTTCCACGACCAATGATCTTCAGATGAGAGTCATCACCCAGATACACCTTTCCACCATCGAACTCCTCATACTTAGTGAACCAGTCTCGATGCGAGGTCATGTGGAATGATGCACCAGAGTCGATTAGCCACACATCATTAGATGCATGGGTTGCCAGGGCTGCGACGAAGGCATCATCGTCATCTTGTGATTTGTCAAAATCTGAATCAGGAGCTTTCTTCTTTTTCTTCTTCTCCTCTTTGCATTCCTTTCGGAAATGCCCAGTCTTGCCATAGTTCCAACAAAGAGCCTTGGACTTTCCAGGAGATTTAGATCTCCCACGGGATTTAGATCTACCCTTCTCAGCTTTCTTGTCCTTCTTCTTCCCTTTCTCCTTAGGTCTTCCACGAACTGCAAGGGCTTCTTTGGCTGCCTCAGAAGACCTTCTCCGCATCTCTTCAGATAACAGCGAAGAAACCACCTATTCCATTTTCAATGTGGATGTGGTGCTTCCGATTGCCATGACAAGATGATCCCATGAGTCTGGCAAAGAACAAAGCAGGGTCATACACCGATCCTCCTCCTCCATCTTTACACTGATAGATGTCAATTGTGCAACCGGCATGTTAAAGGAATTCATATGCTCAGCCACAGATCCTCCGTCCTCCATTCAAAGAGAATACAACTTCTTTCTCAGGAAAAGTTTATTGACAAGGGATTTGGCTTGATACACATCCCCCAACTTCTTCCAAAGGAGTGTTGCAGTAGTCTCCTCATGGACATTTAACAACACAGAATCGGCAAGACTAAGTCTTATGAGACCCTTAGCCTTCTGATCCTTGAGATCCCAATCAGCTTGTGTCATTGTAGCTGGTTTAGTTCCATTCACACTTTCCCAAAGGTCTTGGTCAACAAGTATGTCTTCCATCTTGAGCTTCCATAGCTCAAAATTACTGCCATTGAACTTCTCCACTTCAAACCTTCCTGATGTGGTTGCCATCTCCTTGCTACAATAGAAAATAGAATACTCTGCACAAACTCCCAATCAACCTAAGATTAGCTCAAAAAACCCTAACCCAACAACTAGGACCAAAGGTGATCAAGCTCTAATACCAACTGAAAGGAAGCTCGGTGTGCGGAAATTGCTTCCTACACTAATCTAATGAGGAGAGATGTATGCAAATTCAATTTAATTCTTACAACTACAACAACATAGAACATCTAACAGAGATATAGCAGTAATACACATACACACAGAAAGTAGACAGAAGAGAGAGAGACAAGATATACGTGGGGAAAACCCTTATGGGTGAAAAACCCCACACTCCAAAACATAGCTCAAATGTATTACAGTAAACAATAACAGATTACAATACAGTTTCAGAGCCAATGCTCTTTCAGGAGTCTTCGAACGTCGAATCTAGAGATATTCTGGCAGCATAACAGTACTCATACCAAAGTTATCTATCTCCCATCCAAGCACCTGTTTATATATAGTTTACAAGGCAAATATGGAACCTTCTAGAGATGGGCATCCATCTTGGACTCATGCCCCAAAACCCACGCCTAAGGACACTTGTCTAACATCCCATCCCGAAGTGGGCACCTCGTCCCAAGATAGGTTACGACAGATGCTCTTACGCACCTTACAACTATCAGAGAATCCATCATACACTGACTAAAAATATCATATTCCTCTTACATGTCATAACCTCCCTTGACCGCCCAAAGATGCTCACTGGCACTTGTCATTAATTAAAAAATCAATTGAGGTTTCGGGGGCGTTGCCCCCACGAGGATGCTGCCCCTGGACCCCACAAGGGGCTACGGCCCTTGACCCTATCTTGGGGGTGCTGCCCCCAAACCCCCGTTAATTATTCAAGGTGGAAATCGCGGCTGCCAAAGTCACCAAAATTTACCTTGCTGCATATACACAAGATGTTGACTATGCCAACTCAACATGGGATAAATAAATACAACATTAGGAATTTGCAAAGGTTGAGACACCTCAATTCCCAACACTCATAAGTCTTCTAGTGTGTTGGACCTTATTCATTTTGATGTGTTTGGTCCTGTGAATATTCCTTTGTTATCAAAGTCTATATATTTTGTATCTTTTATAGATGATTACAGTAGGACATAGATTTATTTTCTCAGAAGAAAATCTGAAGTCTATAACAAGTTTAAGGAGTTTAGGGCCTTTGCTGAAAATCAGACTGGTAAAAAGATTAAATGTTTGAGAACTAACAACGCTGGTGAGTTCTATTCTATAGAATTTGATAAATATTGCAAGGAACTTGGGATTGATAGACATATGACAACTCCATACACCCCGTAGAAAAATGGAGTTGCAGAGAGGATGAACAGGACACTGATGGAGAAGGCTAGGAGTATGCTTAGTGGAGCTGGCCTAGAACAAAAGTTTTAAACTGAAGTTGTTGCCACTACTTGCTATTTGGTAAATAGATCTCCTACATCAGCTCTTGTTGAAAAGACACTCATGGAGGTGTGGTCTGGTAGAAAGCCTTCAATAAGGCATCTTCATATTTTTGGTTGTGAGGCATATGCACATGTGCCTAGGGAGAAGCGATCAAAGTTGGAGAACAAGGTTGTTAAGTGTATCTTCATTAGCTATGGTGTCGGTGTGAAAGGATACAAGCTTTGGGACCTTGTGGCTGAAAAAGTGTTGTATAGCAGAAGTGTTAACTTCAGAGAGCTTACACCTTCCACTATTTTATAGCCAAAAGAAAAAGAAAAGAAAGAGGATGTTGTTCAGTTTCCTGCTACTCTTGAGAATACTAAACAGAAAGACAATGTTGGACATGATGATGAGGAGAAATCTAGCAGCTCTGAAAGCTCTGATGAAGAAGCTGAACCTCAACCTCAGCCCTTGAGGAGGTCTACACGGATAAGAAAGCAACCTAAAAGGTTTGGTTTTACATTGCTTGATTCTAGTTGTGCTTATGCTTTAATCACTAATAGTGATGAACCTAGAATTGTGTCAAAGGCTTTGGCTATGAAAGATGTAGGTTCCTGGAAGGAGGCCATGGAGGAAGAGATAGCTTCTTTGGAAAAGAATTAAACTTGGGACTTGGTGCCTTTACCTCCTGGATGGAAACCTGTTGGATGCAAATGGGTGTTCAAGAAGAAAATTGGTGCAGATGGCAATGTTGAGAAGTATAAGGCCAGATTAGTTGCGAAGGGGTATTCACAAGTGGAGGGTATAGATTATGGTGAGATCTTCTCTCCTATTGCAAAGATGATATCCATTCGATTCCTATTGTCTCTTGCAGTAGCTTATGACTTGGAGGTCAAACAGATGGATGTGAAGACAACTTTCCTTCATGGTGATTTGGAGGAAGAAAGCTACATGTCCAAGCCAGAGCATTACATGGTGAAAGGTAAAGAAAATTTGGTTTGCAAATTAAAGAAGTCTTTGTATGGTTTGAAGTAGTCTCCTAGGAGGTGGTACTTGAAGTTTGATGCCTTTGTGTTGTCAATTAGATTTGTGAGATCAAAATTGGATCATTGTGTGTACTTTAAGTTTGATGGTGATCGTATTCTCATTGTTGCATTGTATGTTGGTGATATGTTGCTCATTGGGAAGGGTAAGAATATGATTTCTAATTTCAAATCTTAGTTGTTAGCACAGTTTGAAATGAAATATTTAGGGGCAGCCAGGTACATTATAGGAATGGAAATCAGAAGAGACAGAACCAACATAAAATTTTGGTTAAGCCAGAGTAAGTATGTGAAGACCGTGTTGGACAGGTTCGGCATGGCAAATTGTAGACCATTGTGTGTTCCTATTTCTTTGGGGACAAAGTTGTCTATTGAGGATTGCCCAAAATATCCTAGTGAGGTGGAGGACATAAGCAGAGTACATTATGCTAGTGTTGTTAGCAGATTGATGTATGCTATGGTCTGCACAAGGCTAGACATTGCCCAAGCAGTGGGAGTCCTTAGTCGATTTATGGCTAATCGTGGATGGGTTCACTGGGATGCAGTTAAACGAGTGTTTAGATATTTGAGGGGTACTTCTGAGTATTCCATATGTTATCATGGTAATGTTACAGGACCTCCACATTCTGTTGATATTCATAGATTTGTGGATTCTAATTGGACATGTGACATTGACAGCAAAAGATCCACCGGTGCTTATGTGTTTACACTGTTTGGTGGTGCCATTAGTTGGATGAGTAAGTGACAACCTGTGGTTCCTTTGTTAACAACATAAGTTAAGTATATAGCAGAAACTCATGCTTGTAAGGAATCCATTTGGATTAAGAGATTATGTTCAGATATTGGTGTTGATTTAGGTCAGATAATGATTACTTGTGACAGTCAGAGTGCGATTTACCTTGTGAAGAATCCAACTTTCCATGCTAGAACAAAGCATATTGATGTTCAGTTTCACTTCATGTGAGACATGGTAGAGGATGGCAAGGTAAATTTGGAGAAGGTAGATACTTTGAAGAATGTTACAGATGCATTGACAAAGCCAGTGAGCATAGAGAAGTTTAGATGGTGTTTAGAGTCTATGGGCCTCTCGGCCTATAGCAGTTAAATCCTGTTATTCTATTGGCTCTTACAAGGTGTTTGACAAGTGGGAGAATGTTGGGAATTAAGGTGTCTCAACCTTGTAAATTCCTTGCATTTATTATTGTAATGTAATTTATTTACTTAGCCTATGTTGTAATTTTGTTACACATCCTATTTTGTCATCTAGTGCAAAGTGGCACAATGAGTTGTCACTCCACTTGTAAGGTGACTAGGATGGTCAACTCACTCCATGTGGAGATAGGCGTCCCTTTTGTATGGTAGAGGTTTTCTACCATGTGTCGACATCTTGACTAGTGTGTAAGTGAATCTTGATCGAAACGGTTATGACAGATTCTTATGACAGAATCTATGACATTTAAGAGTCAGAAATAGAAGGTTGTAAGACAGGTGAGGAAATGTGTCATGAAGCATCTTTGAAAAAGGCATATTTGGGTGCCCCAAGGTGGACTATGACATGTTGTAAGATAATATGCTATTTATAGCATGTGTATGGCAGATTCTCTTATAGATGTAAGTTGTAACTGCTATGACAGATTTTATGACGGTCGTAAGAGTCGTAAGAATATCTATCATAGACCATTTTAGAAATAGGTGACCTCTTTGGGATGGGAGCTATGGACAAGTGTCAGGCACATTCTACAATGTTGACTAAGTGTCCTTAAGCATGGGTTTTGGGCCATGAGGCCAAGTTGGACGCCCATTTCAAAATAGGTCCAATATTGCCTTGTATTTTCTATATAAATAGGTGCTTGGAGAGGGTGTTGTATCACAGGTTTTACAGGTATTGTTATGCTACCAGATTGACTTCAAACATGAGTGTCAAAGACCATTGATGCTTGTATTGCAAGTATATTGTAAACATATTTCAGATTTGTAAATACATTGTGCAGGTTTCTGAGTGTGGGGTTTTTTACCCAATAAGGGTTTTCCCCACGGTAAATCTTTATCTCTTCTTTTGTCTTCTTTCTGGTTCATGTGTATTGCTGCAATATCTCATTTATGTGTTTCATATTGCTGTATTTGTAATGATTAATTTGAATTTGCATAGCCCTCTCGTCATTATATTAGTGTAGGAAGCGATTTTTGCACACCTAGCTTCCTTTCAGTATACACCACTAATTATGCAAACACACATATGAAAGAAAGAGAAAATAAACAAAATTTAATAATTTCCTTAAAAACAAAATGTTTTTAAAGTTGTAAATTTTTTAGTCTCTTTGACAAGTGAATGCAATAAGCCAAGATCAACTTGCAAAATCAACAACACTTCCACAAAGTTGAATTGAACAACAAAATCCAAATAACTATTAATGAGCATATGAATGTGGAGCATAAACATATATTATCCTCACTTACAAATTCACATGAGAATGCCTCATTATATAGGCATGGAAGAGGCAATCCACCTTGCATGTGGATTGACAAGTGCCTAATGATGTGGCATATGCATAAAGACAAGTGTCCTATAGTTATCAACCTTTGGATCACTTGGAATGTGCAAACCAACAACCTTGTGTGACAAGTGTTGGATGACTACAAAGTGTCTTTTGAGGTGAGATGGAAAGTCTTCCAACCTCAAAAGGTATGTGGTACACATGAGGTTTATCAAACAACTAGGTAACCTCTAACCTCTAAAAGGTTGCACATTCAGGTAGACAAGATGTTGTCTAACCTCATCAACCTAAATACACTTAAGCTATAGTGAATAGATAAATTATTCACTCTAACACCCCCCTTAAGTGATACTTGGGGAGATAATAAAAGTGCAATAGATACAAAAATATGGGTCCTAGCTACTAGGCCTGATTAGGTACCCGTGTACAATAAAATCTCTCACAAATAGAGAAAAAGGAGAAAACCTAGTGGGAAATAAAACTCCTCTCCCAAAAAGATAATGAGAATAAAATAAGTCTCCTCAAAGGTGTCCCTGAAAGATAGGAACATGAAGAACTCCTGAAGCATGTCGAATTTGTACACTCTATCGAAGAAGAATTGACGTCTTCTAGAATCAATGAATCCTCCAAGAATGTAGATCAGGATGAGAGAGACATAAAACTCTACACAAGTGCCCTCAATAACACTACTCAACTATATAGCATAGATGGAAACAAAGGCAAAATAATCTATGAAGTTAAAAGTACAAATGGTGAAATGATCAAAGAGGTACAAATAACACTACACAAGTGGCCCTAAAATCACACTACTCAATGTGCAAATGGTGCTCTACAAAGATACTAAAATCTCACAATTACTAATCAACTAAAAAGTAGAAGGATGATGTGTCCAATACTTCACTGAAAAGAAGCATTAACATAACCATGTGATACCCCCCATAATGTTGATAGAAAGAGGTATTGGAAACAAACTAAAATGTGTAAGTAGATGGAGATGTAACATCAGGTCCAATATAAAGTACAAGCAACTGAAAAAGGGTGTGCAAAACAAGGCACACACGCATGAGGCTATAATGTTGTCTTGGAGGTATGCTCACCAGACAAGATTGTAATGGAAAATAACAAAGCACTAACACAACCCCCCATGGAAGTTTATAAATTAGTGCATGTACAAAAGAGGCACAAGATATGTGCAAGAAAAATCCCCTAAAAGGAACACAAAATCAGTTTTTGGCACTTTATCTTAGTGCATTTACAAACAAATGCGCAAGTGGAATTCATACAAGTGTCCAAAAGAAGGAAAAAACCACTTAATGTCATGAGGTGGACAATGAAGACATAGACTAAGAATGTCTTACAAACCTCAAATAAATGAGAAAAACTATACAAATTTAACTCCCCATAACAAAAAATGTTGTAAGAGATGCCCCCAGAAAAAATTACAAGATTGAGTACAAATTTGACAAATGGAAGCCTAAATCAACCGTTTATAACACATGGTGATTTTACAATATTATGATAAAATAGGCATTCCACAACAAAAAACTATATGTACCAATGTGTTCCTTCCATTTTTCTAAGCAATTGCAAAAAAAAATTGCTCAATTTCAACACTAAGAGCAAAAGTTATGCCCTATAGAAAATATCAAAAAAAGAGATCAAAATTGATCTTCGGAGGCAAAATAATATATCCAAACTACATAATTTGGGGAAATAAACTTCACCACAGTGAAGTTCACGGAACCAACTTTCCGTCGACTATAAGAAGTCAAAAATCTGACTCCCCTAGTGCAAGTTATGATGAAAAGAAAACATACCCCCCTTGCAAACACTAAAGAAGCCTTGGGGGTCAATTAGGTGGATAGCATTACAATCTAGTGGTTAGCATAAAATGCTAACTTCTAGCACTAAATGTGGCAGTTTAATGTTAAGCGTTTACAAAATTTCTAACATTAATGTTAGTGGCTATCAAAGCATGTTAGCATTTGATGTTACATAAAACATAGCTTATAAAGCTATGTTATAAAAGTGATAGGTTTAACATAAAAGTTAAAATATAGAACTTTAACCTAAATTAGTGAGACCATTAACATTAAATGTTAACATGCTATTGGAAGATGAATGACGACCACGTGGTTACAACAATTGTAATTGAAAAAGTAGATGTCAGTGGAAGCCATTGGAAGTTTGGAACATGGCTTCTATGAAGTGGAGGTTTGAAGGCTATGAGCTAAGTAGAAAGGAGACTACGATTGTCACCATAGATGCCACCTTCTACTATAGAAACCTCAATGCAAGTGGTAACATGATGCAACAACTTTGAATGTTAGCAGTGGGCAAATGTTAAATTCCACCAAAAAAGGTCATAGCTAGCAACAAACCACTTAGAATACTGCGACTTCCACGAGTGATAGAGACAGTGGTGGATTAAAAAACCACCATGGAAGTCATAGTTTGAAATAGATGCAAACACTGAGGTGCCTCAAGAATTTTGACCATGTCTTGCAAAGTGGCAACTAATGGAGTGATGGCTTCAACCCACAATTCCTCCAATGCAAGAATGGCGGTCTAAATAGGGGCTGATACACCGCAGATGAATGGTAGGGTTGAAGGAACCCTTGGCCGATGGAAATCAAGCAACAAACGGTTATCCAATGATGATTGTGGTGAGGCTGAGAGCAGATTAGGTGAAGTCAGATGCGTGGAGGCACTAAACAGTGTCTTTCGACCAAAAAACAACATGATTTGGGAACTTGAATCCAACCTTCAACCAAGCATATTGAAGACTATTGTTGTTGAGCAATAACCTACATAATACAATAGAGAATTGTGACCTTAAAGCCTTTGAGGCTGGCCTGTGAGCGTAGAAACTGGCGACATGAGAACTAGTGCTATTGAGCCACTGAGTACAAGACGTTGTTGATAAGTAGGAGGTATTTTCCGCAGCATGTCAAATTATGATATTTTATTTCAAGGTTTAACTGCATAGTTTTTGAGTCAAACACATGACCCATATTTCATGAGTAGTGGTTCACATGAACCCATCTCTCATGTTAAGCGTGCTCAAGTCAGAGTAGTACTGGGATGGGTGACCTCCCGGGAAGTCCTGATTCTTCACCCCTGTGAGCATCACCTAGATGCAATGAGTGCTAAGTGGACCATTCATTAACATGAGAGATGGGTTCATGTGAACCACTACTCATGAAATATGGGTCTGTGTTTGACTCAAAAACTATGCAGTTAAACCCTGAAATAAAATATCATAACAAGACGTTGTTGTCAATCAGGATTGCACCCTAGCTAAGATTTGACTTAACCATCCTACTGAAACATGGAAACACTCTCAAGTTGTGGGTGACCTATGGTGAGAATGAATCTCCAGAGCGGGCTGGTTCCCTTGGAAAATCACCTAAACTATAGAATTTTTTGAGGACAAGGGTTTAGAAAGATTACTTGAAATGAAATCCTAAAACCTAATGGGTGGTGCACCAAAACTTTATGGATCTATTGACTAATTTGACTCACAATCAGCTTCACAAAGTCTTTTGTCCTCACAATTTCACTAAAACGATGCAATACATAAGTAATTTGCATGAAAGTTTGAAAGCTAGAAGTTTGCATGAAGGACAAACAGATGTTTTATTACAACTTCAACCCACTAACTAGGTTAAACATAACACACAACTTGCATTACATGAAACTTCCGCATTCAAGGTTGCAACAACGAGACATAGAAAAGGATTCAAAAGTTGAATCACAATTAAACATCAAATCATTAATTGCAAAATGAGGTAGAAACATAAATGAGGAGAACACTGTTGTTTTTATTGATCTGAAAGGAGCTACATAAAACTTCTTAAAATCTAAATTACAAATCAGGGCTTACAAAACTCTCTGCAAGTAGTCAAGAGAGAAAGAAGCAAATCTAAACTAAGAAAAACTAAGTTCTTCTCCAATT
This sequence comes from Cunninghamia lanceolata, assembly GCA_027924645.1. Lineage (NCBI taxonomy): Eukaryota > Viridiplantae > Streptophyta > Pinopsida > Cupressales > Cupressaceae > Cunninghamia > Cunninghamia lanceolata. The sequence goes on along the minus strand of BSBN01000391.1, from coordinate 36,437,408 downwards.
TATATCTCCCAAATGTTTCCAATAGTGAAAATGGAAAAAGTTGAGCAAAAGTCTCTCCAAAAGGTAACTCCAAATCCATTTCTGAACTCCAAAGAAAAGCCTCCAAAATAGTGCTCAAACTGCCTCCAAACTGAGTGAAAAAGATGGCAAGATTCCCTCCAAAGCAAATCCACCCCAAAAGACCTAAAAATTAGGCTTTAACTGGTTGGAAACTGAAATAGAAACTCTAGTTTGCCTAGCTTTTCTCTATTTCACCTAAAAGACTTAGAAAATCAAGAAAGCTTATCTAATTGTCTTTTCTTTTTTAAAAAATAGCAAATACTAAGGCAATTTATAAAATATTACCTTAATATTGCTTTACAATATCTTTCAATTTTAACTTACAGAATAGAAAGACTCGAAAAATCTTAAGTCATGGCCCCACCTCATTTTGCTTTATTTTCTTGATTTTTGCAATAATGCAAGGCAAAAATATGATTTTGATTTAAATCTTGCCAAGTATTGTATATTTTCCCACTTAGGCTTTTTGATTTTCTATAAGGATCACAAAATATCCTAAGGCACAATAAGGTTGATTTTTTCCCCAAAGGTTGTAAAATAAATCTAAGGCATAAAGCCTAGGTATATATGTAAAGTGAAAAATAATACCTTAAAGGTATTAATAGAGGCATTTGATTTTTTTTTAAAGAATGTGATTAAAAACCTCATTCAAATTAGGGCAACTATGAGCGCTAAAAAAAAACACGAGCCCTAAACCTTCGGCCTCATTTTGCACTTGACCCTTTAGGAAAACTTGCTCTACTATTGGTCACCATGGGAGTTAGGGTTTGAGCTCTGTTGGTGATTGTTTTGATGCAATCATAACAATAAGTTAAAATTCACATATAACGAACTAAAACTATACTTGAAAGATAAGAAAGAATCATTTAAGATTCAATTAATCCCAAGTCTACAATGGTACTGTTGGTCAAATTCAGTTGGTCAATGTGAAGCTGTAATGTTCAAGGGGCCTTACGTAGTTTAAGGTTTCTTTGTGGTTTACTGGACTAAGATTATGCAAAAGGTCATAGATATCAACAAGTATTTTGTTCATTTGCATACAAGTGTTACTGTGCTGCAAATTTTAGATGGTTTTCTTGAATTATTGCAGCTTTCTCCTTTATATACTTATGAAAACTGTCCACCTTTAACTCTGTTGTGCATGCTTCTTCAAATTTGAGACAACTTTCTTTAGATTTCTACGTTTTCCGCTAAATATTTCAGATGGGTTGGGAAAAGTTAGAAAGATCTAATTTACACCTCATTTAAATCTACCAAAAGATCTAATTGTTTTGTTATGCACTATGTAAATCCTACAGTAATTTGATCAAATCCACAGTAAAAACCTTAAATGCAAGTTCTGAGCATTTTCACAAACATACATTTAAAATTGCAAGCTCTCAAAGAAAATATTTCAAAACACAAAGAAGAGCAGGAGAACACTCAGAAGATAGATGCAGAACTCCAGATTCTATTGTATTAGAAACAAACAGTCATACATGATTTACAATGTCAGAATGACTCTTAGTTTCATTGATCAAATTACAAAGAACTTACAAGCTTTACAGATACAGTAAGGAAGCCAGACATTCCACGCACACCTTACTGCAGACAACAGGTGACCTCCTTCTTCTACTCCTAAACTCTATACTAAACTGCTAAAAAACTATGTGTGTTCCTAAAATTACTGTTATAGCCCTTGTGTAAAGTATTACAGTGTAGAGAGGCACAATATAAAGACTTTCTAATTGTCCTCACTATAGCAAAAACCTAACTAAACCCCTGTTACAGCAATAAATACAGGTGAACCAGTTTTCCAAAATATCTCTGAGCAGTGTCAAATCTGGGTGAAATATTGCCCCTTCTGAGAAGCTTTAGCAGCTCAGCAATAACTTCTGTTTGTCTACTATAGTAATGTTCTCAGCTACAACTTTGTCCTTTACTTGAATGGCTCTTTTGACTTCTTCGCACTTGATCTTATCTTCCTGCTCCTGAGATCAGATTTCCTCCATGATGTCACTGTGATCAAGTTCCAGTTACTTCCTCAACTGCGAGCCTGCAAAACAAGACAAGCAATAAGTACCATATTTATCAAATGAATAGCAAGAAACTAAAATATCTGTTTAAATCAAGGTGACTATGCAAAAAATCGGGTCCAAAAAACCCCTAAAATGTGCTTAAAACTGCACACAGGCTGCTCAAAACCATCAGGTCAACTATCGCTGACCAGAAAAAATGCCACGGGCACCAAGAATGTGTTTAAAATTCCTATTGCTTTGCTCCTTTCCCGCCCATCGGCATGACAACCCACTATCGGCGTGTGCGAAAATTCCTTGGCCGATGTCCCAAGTTATGGCGATGGCTCTTTATTCGGCTAAGCTCTTTTTCCATCGAGTTGACTTTGCCCGTCGACGAGTTGTAAACTAGATTGGCCGATGGTCGCTATTTGGCCGATGGCCTTTTGTCTCTTTCCATCGGCGTGATCCACATTATCGGCGTAAGAAAAAAACTTCTCTGTCGATCACCATAGTTTGGCCGATGGCCTTGCTTATTCGTTCAGCGCTTTCATCAGCGTGAGGCTTGTCTATCAGCGAAGTTTTAAAGTTTCATTCCGATCGTAATTGCTTCACCGATAGCCCCCCTTTTTATTTGGTTAAGTCCCCATTGTTCATCAGGCCTGTCATCGACGAGAGTCCTTTTTATCGGTGCGGGCTTAAAATGTTACCCCGACTACCGTTGTCTAGCCGAAATGGCCCAAAAACCTAAGTCCTCCCTCATCCATCGGTGTGACCTACGATATCGGTGAATCTATTTAAAACTTCACCAATCGCCATTCTCTAGCCGATACCCCTTCCTCCTTTCTTCCATCGGCCTGACTTTGCCCATTGGCAAAGGTTTGAAGTGCTGGGCCGACCACTACTCGTTTCACCGATGACTCTTCATCGGCGTGAAACCCTCTATCGATGTAAGTTTAAAGCGCTGCTCCGATTGTTATTGCTATGCCGATAGCCTTTCATCGGTGAGAGTCCTGCCGATGACTCCTTCGACTTATGCTTTCCTCCCATCTTTCCCGCTAAATCACCAAAGCCTTGAACTTGAACCATTGAACCCCGCTATAGAGTACGAGCGGATGGTTCAATGTGGCGGTTCAATGATACATCCCATACGCATGACATGACTTGTTTAGAAGAAAAATGACTTTGAACCTTGAACCATTGAACCTTTGAGAAAAGGGTTCAAGCGGATGGTTCAACGCGGCGGTTCAACGATGCTATACAAAACAACAGTTTGCTCTTGAGACATTTTGGAGATGTAGAACCATTTTGAACCCCGAACCATTGAACCATTGAACCTTTGAGAAAAAGGTTCAAGCAGATGGTTCAACGCGGCGGTTCAAACCTTAAAAAACTTTGCCAATGAATAAATAATGGCGACCCAAAAAGGTGACAAAGTGCGCCTATGTATCCTCTTCTGCCAAACAGACAAATGTGATATACAGAGTGGAACCCAGACAAAATTCCTTTTAACTTGAAACCATTAAGTATGTATATTTCAAAATTTCAAACGAATGCCATCAAGGAAAAAGGCAAACAACTGACTGTTTATCATGCAAAACCTGATAGTACATTTTACCAAAGTGATCATAACTTGCAAAATATGATGAATTTTAAGACGGTTCAAAAAGCAACCCTGGCTCATTTTTCACAAGGAATCCAACCACATCATGCAATGGTACTGAAAATGCAATTTTCTATATTTTTAACAAGGTTTGCAAATTTGACTCCCCTTTTCCCTTACCACCAAACAGAACAACACAAGCAGAAGCAACATCAAAGCAATAGCAGGGGTCCTCATTTTGCTAAGGGGCAAAATGGGGCATGTTGTGAGCATCACAACAAGCTCAAATCTTGGTCATTCTTACTATTTTTAAGAACTTTCTTGAAGATTTTTACTAAGGTGAGTCCTTTTGTTTCAAATCTGACTATTGTTCTCCATTTTCGAAGCATTCTTGGGCTCCCAAGCCGTGACCATGAATAAATTTCTGATAAATTTCATTTTTATTTATCTTATGTTGATCTCTTTTCTGTATTCGAGGTCACCATCCATCCTTTGGTTTGAGCTTTTGAAGGCGATGTATATGCAGACTTCAAAATGAGCTTTTGGGTAAGCTCTCCACCTTTATAGCTTGCTTTCTTCTTCAAAATCTGCTAATATAATGCTTAAAATGCAGAAAATGATGAATGCATTCTCTTTCTATGTATTTGGCATCTAAAACTCTCATTATATTTCATCCATTTATATGGCTTTCTTGAAACAACTAATGTTGTAGCTGAGATTATGGCCGCTCCTTATGTAATTCCAATGGTGATTGTTGCCATTTTTGTAGCCATCGATTATGAAGGAAGTATTTTATTGTATTCTGAGCATCATTCAATAATGTTTCCATGATATATAGTTTATTTGATGTGAGGACCAAATGGAAATTATTTCAAACCATAAGACCTCCAACCCTTGGCTGAAAGGATTTATCAAATACTAATGCACATGGTTTGGGATCTCCTATTATGAAGTTGGTTGAGTAAAACCCATCATTCTCTCAGAGAATCCATGAAGATCTCTACATTCTTGTGGTGCTGTCCACTATACTGCATCATGCAAAATCATACCTCTTAATCATTTCATGCAAAATCATACCTCTTAATCATTACTCTCTTTGTTGGGTCTTTGCTATAGAAAACCTCTTGTATTATGTGTAGAAGCTCTTGAAAATTCTAAGTCATTACTATCATATAATGTGACTATTTCTAAGACAATAATGGTTGTCACCATATACAAAACAACATTCCCATGTTGTTGGACATAGCTCTAGGACTGATCAGAACTTCTTGACTGTCAAACATTACCAATACAAGAATGCTCCTTAATGCTTTAGACTGCTCTATATGACTGATCTCTGTCCTCTGAGTGGATAAGGTGACTGTCTCTCATGCTCCTCATCACTTGGTATGATTGCCCTAAAAAAAATAGACATCTATGATGGTATTTCAAACTCCTCTGTATTGTTGTGCTCTGTCTCTGTATTCCATTTGTTGCCTCAATATTTCCTTCTTCTACTTTTGTGAAAGATCTAAGGCCTTGAAACCCCTAATGATAAAAGTCTCAAGCAAACCCTCATTAAGAATGATGCATAGTTGTTTTCTTTACCTTGTCATAGTCACTTAACCAAAGAATGTTATGGATTGCTCCCATATACCATAACTGTTGTCATGACTGCTCACAATGACACCATGATTGTCATTTTCAGAGGTTTAAGATATGTATCCATTTGTTTGTAAGAGTCATTGCCTTTATTTGATACTCCTTTGATGAGTACTATGAACCCCCAGTCTTCATCTTTGACTATCCTCATTGGCAAATGTCATCTTTGTTGACTTTGGTAATGCATGGCTCTACAACTTCATGCTTATGATAATCTTTATGGACTGCATTTCTTAGACCTTTTTAGCATTCATTTTTAATAGTACACATATAAGAGGTTTCATGACTGCTCTTTACATTATGAATAAGTGAATGCTCCTTGATGACTATATGAGTCGATGACAGACTCACTTTATTCTCAAGATCATTATAATTGTCTTAATATCATCAACTCTCGGCAAGACATGTGCAGCACTACATAATACCTATAAGGATATTCCTTTAATTGATCTCCAATGCTCAATGGCATTTATGACTACTTTTGTTGTTGATGTCTCTGTTGTTCTATTTAGAGCTGTAATTTGTAACAGTCATGCTAGTATGGATAGCATCTCAAATGTATGAATTTTATATGACAACAAGAAATGACGATATGACAACCAATTAGATGGAGTAAAATCATGAAGCCAATGTTGCATTTACTCAGTTTTGCACATTTATTTGAGTAGCTTTGAATGAACTCATTGCTCATTTGTGATTTTCACTTCATTTGATTTGAATTGATTGTCATGAATGAGCAATGAGCTTAAGGTTCTTGTAATCACTTTATCATCCGAAAATGTTTTTATTTGGGCATTATGAATATGAATTCCTATCCCATCCCCCTTTTGAGAATTAGGGGCAGTATGCTAGGCTCAACCCTTATGGGGGCCCATTTTTGCACCACATTCTATGATGTCTTTAGAAATGGATCAGCAACATGATTTCTCCTATACCTACACAGTGAACAAACATGTTAGATAAAAAATAATGAAGCTCCATGCCCCTGTGATGTTTTACTTTTCAATCCTTCTTGTATACATCTGATATTTGTTGATCTAATGCATCATAGATATGTGTTATATTTCTGTAGATAGAGGCAAATGTTGAGAATCATATCCGGAGCTCTAACTAGTCTTTCTCAATCACTACAGGTACACTTGAAGACCAAGAGCAAGGAGGGGAAAGCAATGATGAAGACCAACACATGACCACTATAGGCAATGATGGCTATGTTTCTTTACATGTGTCTTTCTATTATTTAATCTTAAGATGTATAGCACATTTCTTATGTTGTGTTGGTTTAGCTACTCCCATTTCTTGTGTGGGACAATTGATCACTCACTTCTTTCTAATGAATGTAAATGTAACATCTATGCAGTCTTTGTGAATATCTCTTTCATAAATGAATGAAACACTATAAAATGAATGAAAGCACTGCAATATGAAATGAAGCAACTTCTTGTAATTCATGAAATCTCCTTTATGTGCAAAGCACTGAATAACTAAACATGAATTCTATCTTTTAAGCACCTTTCACTATGCAACACACTACATAACAACTAAACTCTTTCTTTTAAAATTGGATATGCAATGGTTAAGCATGGTGGAAATATGTTAGAACATTCTTCACCTAGAAATGAGAATAAACTGCTCTAGCTCTACCAATTTGAGTTGTAGGTGAGAAATGGTAACAGACGTAACGCCCAATATAGTATGGATCAAAAAACTATTGGATCTACAATGCTAGAGTGAAGAGATGGAATCCTTGGCTAAACACCTTTAAATGCTCCAAACACTAACCAAACATCTAAAGACGTGACCTCCAAGAGAAAAACAACATGGCCTGCAAATGGAGACCATGATCCCTATAGTGACAAAAAAATAACAACCAAACAGAGGATAACATTTGGCAGCTTGCAGATGGAAAAAAATGGTGATCTAGAGAGAGGGTCAGTGACAGACGAAGGCTGAGCACTTGGAATGAATGGCGACTTCAAGTGGTGAATGTGATCTTCAAACAAACTTAAATGGAAAGCCATGACCTTAGATGGTGGCCAATACCTACAACAAAGAGACGTCAAGTCTACATAAAGTAACCCAAAGGAAGAAGATGAACAAAGACCTTCGAGAAATCTTTGATCACAACTACATCCCATGAATAGAGCTACACCAATGCAGAGATACCTGCAATTGAGAATGATCAAACAAAGACCTCCAAATGGAAATTTGCACTCATAAAACTCAAAAATAATCTCTGCAACAAAGCTCTAGATTCACTAAAAAAATAGATATATTTAGCAAATCCTCGATCAGTAAATGCCAGAAACCCTCGATGGAAACAAACCAAGTGTTGGGTGAATATTTTTCCGTCAACTAACTGATGAGAAAATGGTTATATCAACCACAGTGTGATGAGATTTAATCTCTCCTCTCAGAAAGGGGAGGCTCCCTTCTTATTGCTAACTAATAACAACCAGTAACTGACTAGACTTGTGTACACTAAAAACTATCCTTGGGGTGGTTCCATATCATCCTATTCTCTTTTTTAAGAATAGATTTTTACAATTCAAGATAACAATCCCACAAAGCTTATAATATGCAAAGAACTACAAATTACTAACTTGGAGCAATAATAACTAATATCTTCTTAAGTTACACAAAAGAATAACTAAATGATACCAGCGTGTGTTAATCACCAAGAAACCAATGAAAACACAAATTTTCCCATTGCTTCTTATGCCAATTTAAAATGGAAGATTTCATAATAGAGTGCAGCTCAAAGTCTTCACTATATGCTGAGATAAGATAACACTATCACAGACAATAACTTGCAGCCCAAAGTCTTCAAGTTACTTCTCATTCACAAACATAAACACAAATCTCAAAGATGATATCGCAGCACAAAGTCTACAAGATCATATTTGAATCAACTTCTAAACACTTGATTTCCACACTCACAATTCAACCATACATACAAGATAATGTGATAGAAAGGACATAAGAACAATTCTATAACATCACAAACTCTATCCAAGAAAAAGATTGGATGCCAACTTGCTTTCTTGATATTGATTGAAAATTGATTTACAAAATAAGCTCAAAGTCTCAAATTGCTCTTCAAAATGGTAGTGCTTAGCTTCAATAGACAAAAGATAATATTTACAAAAGAGGCCCTCTTTATTTATAGGGAGAGGCCGAGAGCAAAAATAGGAAAACTATAACTACTTTGACTTATTCAACACAAAAAGTCCAAATTGATTTAGGACTTCTCTATTTTTACATGTAATTACATATTGGAGAAATACATGTAAATATGTCTGGAGCAAAATACAAAAAAGCATGAAAATATTGGAAAATAAACTAAGGCATGTTCAACTTTCTCCACCATCCTTTTCCATGAAATCTGCATACTTCTTCATCACTGCTTGCATTTCCTCAGTATCCGGTCCTGAAGTATATTTAGAAATGGCAAGGACCCTTGTTATTAAATCCGTCATGATGCGACAAGCTTTCTCATGCCTCCCCAGGAACACTTTGAGGTTGTCCAAAGTCAGCTGAATATCCAACAACTTATCCATTGAGAAACTAATGAAAAGGCTTGATCCTCAAATTCCTTTTGGATCATGTTGTTGAACTCCTATATCATTGCATTTGCAGAAAGAAACTTCTGGTTGTCATCCAATAACTTGCAAGGAAATTCTTCAATCTTGTTAACAAGATTCACATCATTATATTCACCAACTTCAAATGCATTTTTCAAGTCCTTGATTAATCTCTTGATGATGCTTATTCTGTGAATCATAGTGTCTTTGATTTCCACAAACATTTCTTGATTGGGAATGACCCCAATTTCTACCAATGTGCTCAGCTTGAGTTTCTTCATTTTGATCCAATCCTACAAAATGCACTCCAAGTCTTACTGCTCTTGAGAGAAAGTGTCAACAACCTCATTTAATTTTGTTCTTATACTTTCCATTTCTCCTTCCTTTCCACAGAGGTTTTCAAAATATGTGATCCTTGTGCAATCATCCTGTCCAAGAATTCACCAACCACTCTATCTCTTGTATGAATCTTTTCAACATTTTGAATAATAGGATTTTCCATGGTGATAGCCACGGGTTCCACTGATTCAGAAGACAAAGTAATCTTTTGAAGCATTGAGGTCAACTGTTCTACTTTAGCTTTATACTCATCTTTCATCTTCTTCTCGTGATCAAACTTCACAATCCGAGAATTCAAAGTAGACTGAGCATCAACTTTGGCACTCTCATGAGTGATCTTTCCCAATTCAACTCTTGAAATGGAATAATCATTCATATCAAACTCTTCAATAGATATGCCAAGAGGAAGGTGAGCTATCTTTGCATACTTGTGACCCTTGTCTTCAAATATCCTTGAAAGATTATTTGGCTTCTTCTTAGTCTTGGTCTTTGTAGGTGCCAATTTCTTGAAGTCAAAGTCATCTAGAGAGAGAGCTTCTTTCTTCCGGTTTGGTGTATGAGATGAGATCCAAGGGGGAAGTGTAGACAAACTTGCATCTAAACCAGTAGTCATGATTGGTGTAGGAGAAATTGCACTCACAAAAGTTGAAGTTAGAATAGGTGAAGTATTAGTGAAAACAACACCAGGAACATCTTTGGAATTTTCCCAGAATCAGTCATGAGTTGCTCAAAATCAGATTGAGGGTTCATATCAAATGAAGGTGAAGACAAACTTGGAAAAGAGGAGGAAGAACCAAAAATAGTTTCCAAATTTTGCTTAAGACTATCAAACTGGTCCTAGAGGAGGGAGTAGAATGGATAAACTAAATTGATCCAAAAGATGGAATATTGATTGAGGCAATAGGAATGTTTGTGATGGTGGGAGTGGTAGTAGAAACTAACAAAGTATCTAAGGAAGAAGAAACATGTGGCTCCTTTGAAATGTTCTCATGAGGAGACATTTCAGGTTCTTCATGTTGTTCCTACTCTTCTTGCCCTTCATCTTGATCAACTTCTTCTTGCTCCTCTAAAGATGGTTTATCAGTAGATGGCATTTTAGAAACCATCTTGGCCTTTCCACCCTTTGAAACAAATTTGATTTTGTGCTTAGCAGTTTTGCTTGAACTTGGCACATCACTCTTACTCTTTGTTCTCAACTCTTTGCTCTTACCAGTGGGATCTTGGGTTTCCTCCTCTGACCTAGTTACAAGGTCTTTCAATTGAATTCATTTTCCTCCCAACCATACATTGGTGTTAGCCATAATTAGTTGAAACCTTTTTTAGATAGAAGTTACCTCTTTCTTTGACCATTGTACGGATAGTAAAGGAGAGTCTACAATGTTATCGATCACATAGGTGGGATCCAAGATATCAACATCATCAACCACGCCCTCAAGAATATCAACCAAGTCAAGTTCTTTAATTTGACTCAAAGTCAACCAACAATAATCCATTTTCCTTACCTCTTCCTATGTCCTCAAATTTGCCCAAACATCCTCAACTCTATGCACATGGGTATCTCTTTTTGATTTTATCCTTTACCCTTCTAAAATCAAAATTGGCTCTTTTCTTGTAAAATTTCATTGTGACCAATTTCATTTTAGAATCTATAGCTTTAGCCTTTGGAGATGTAGAAATGGAATACCAGCCAATTTCAATAGGAAATCTAAAACCTGGTTTCTTAGACTCCATCTATTTACTATGCACTACCATGATTTGTTTGTACAGTTCCATCAACACAATCTTATCACTAGGGTACCTAGGAAGCATGTAAGAATACCCCATGAAATAATCAACCCTCAAATAAGTGAATGTGGGGAACTAAAGGTATAAGAAGCCATATGTATTCACTTCTACCCATGCTTCATCAGAAACCCTCTTCTTTTCCAATTGAGAATCAAATAAACACATGAAAGTACCAAAGAAGTCATCATTAACTCTCTTGAAGTGATGAATACTTTCATTAAGAGTTAGCTAAGGATAATATTGATAAACTAGAACTACTCTTTTGTCCCCCTTTGATATCAACCCAAGAAATTTCCTCATTGAGGTAGCAGGATAGATAAGATACGATGTCATATAGAACTTAAATGAATTCTACATCTTTATTAGTTGTTCATGAATGACATTGCTGGTTTGAAAACCCTAGAATATCTGTTGCTTCCTCCTCATTATGATTGTATGTATACATCCATTCATGGAAGGTAGAAGATGTAGGCAACCCTCTCACTCTGCTTAGAAGAGTAATCAAATCACTCACTTCTTCAATGAAGTCACTTCAAGGAAAGTTCTTAGGCCACCTTCACAAATTTGGCCTTGTAGTCTTCAACCATCTATTGTTGATCACCTTTTTAGCAGATTCAGGATCCTTGTCATATTCCTTTTGTGCATACTCAAAATCTATATCCGTACATGTATCAATGCTAGGACACATGAAACCTTTATCAAAGAATTTTGCATCCAACCTCATGATTGCATTCCCATTGGAATCAGTGACACTCTGGTTATCTCCATTGTAGTTAGTCACCACTTGAAGAACAAACTCTAGATTGTGAGCAACTATCAGGAAGGTAGCTACTAGTTGAATATTACTTTCTAATATACACCTCATGGATGGATTGAGTGGTTCCTATTTGGTTCTTTCTACAAACTCAGCCATGTCAACATGACCAATCTTATTATCCTTTATTTCATCCACATTGGATGTCACCGATGTCACCAGAAAGACTCCTTGGTACTTATATTTCATGGCTTTTGACTATCTTGGAGAGTGATTTGTCATCTTAAGAAAAGCCTATCCTTTGAAGTGCAAATCTTGAGATGCATGCACAAGAGACTGCAACACAAAATCAAGGGTTTTTGTAGTGTTAGATAAATTTGCTTGATTGTAAACTGCAATGATGGGGAAATTCTTGTTGGAATTAGGTCAGACAATTGAGAGGGGGCATGAATCAGTTGTCTAACAATTTTAACCTTTTTTTCTTTTAATCAACGTACAAACATATTAATGATGTAAACATTATAGTATGAATTTACAACACATGAGCAGAAACAAGATGAACACACATAACACCAGAATTGTTACATGGAAACCCAGTTAAGGGAAAACCACGATGGGGGTTAACCCACAAGATTCGTACCCTATTAAAATTACTTAAAATAAATGGAAGGCACTTTCCTTAGGGCGCCGTGCCTAGAGCTCACTACTCAAAGAGGCTCACTACCTACAAGATTTTATGTTTAACACATAAAGAATGAATTGAGAAATAACATCTTCTTCATGCCTGGTTCAGTCCCATTGAAGCGCATAACTCCTCTACTATGTTCTCACACTCTGCTCTACTCTACCACATATTCTCTCACCTTCCCACCTTTGACAGCCTCACTTCACTTATTTATATATGACATTGACTTTTGAATGATCATCAAAGTCGGCTTTACAAACATCTTATTACAAGTGTTAAGGTCAGCCTAAAAAACTAAGACTTGATTTGATACAAAGTATTATATGTGAATCCTTATAGTGTCAGCCAAACATCTTATGGGACTTGAATCTTCTTTGATCAACACGCTATACTCTAGAGAATTTCTCTTAGATCATCTGTAACACGCTTGAATCATCCAATCAGCCAAGACTGGGAAGAACAACAACACCAAGGAAGAAATCTTCAACAACAAGCTCAATCTGCAATCTGGACCTCCAACATAGCAGACACAATCCAGAGACCTCCACAAGCACATTGAATTCAACAATAACATTCGCACTACTCCAAATCATCAGAATCACTTGAATCTTCACTTGTACCTCAAGAACATTGGCTGTCATGAATGTCACCCTAGAAAGATTGCTTACGGACCACCAAACCACGAACCACTTAAGTTGAGGATACACAATGACTTTCCAAACATGCGTTTAGATCCGCAGATCATAAGTTTTCATTGCGGAGCAATCCAGACCAATTTCCTGTCACTTTGTCACTTCTGAACACTGCAAGACCCAGTTCTACTTAGATGACCATAACTTCTTCAAATATTCATGAGGACCTCTCAAATATTAACTGGAGCTACTTCAGAAAATCCTCTACACAGCCATAAGGTCCATGTACTTTGATCTTCATTCTTCTGGAAATGCGGAGCAACCTACTTCACTGATTTGCATTGTTTTCCCTGTTCCTAAGAAAGACATGTGTTGACATCAATGACAATACATCATAGGTACATTTTTACAACAATTCTAAGTAGTGATATGAGCTTTGAGGGGCTAGAGTGCAATGGAGGCAAAAAATGAGCAAAAGAGAGCAATTGGTTGAAATGGGAAAATATCCCAGTGTTAGAGAAATTTTGGGAAAATGAGTGTAAGAGCGCTAAAATTTAGCGCCTCTGCATGTGAAAAGTAATGCATTGGTTTTGTGCAAAGTCGGCAAATTTTTCTGACCTTGTAGTTTGGGAAACTTGCAAGTGTAGGTTTGGTAAAATTTTCCACTACTACATATTGAAACTTTTGAAGTATTTGCATGGGTGGCAAATTTTGCTGACCATATAGGTAAATGACTTCAAATTGATAGCATGGGTGACAAATTTTGCCAACCATGCATGTGGTTGAATCATTTTAAGTTTTGTGTTTTAAATGATATGTAAGGTCAGTAAAATTTACCGACCCTACCTGAGAGGTGATGTTTTACAAGGATGCAAGGTCGGCAATTTTTCCCGCCCTTGCATCAAATAAAAAACTTAAGTTTACAAAGGTGCATGCCTTTACACAAGATCTTGGTGTAACGTTGGCAAAATTTGCTGACCCTACATGGAAGATAGAGTTTGAAGTTTACAATGTTGGCCATTTTTACTAACGTTGCAAAGGGATTTAAATTATACAAAGCATAGGGTCAGCAAAATTCACTACCTCTACACGGGAAGTAAACATCAACCTTACTCAACATAATGGATGTAATGTCGACAAATTTTGCCGACTCCTCATAGGTATGAAAATCTGAACAAATTGGTGGTGAAAACCATTGATCAATGAGCAAGACTTGGGTGTTTTGACGACAAAAGACGTCGTCATCCATGGCAGATTTGACATAGGGGATTCAAAATTTCAAACCCCCTCTTGTAGAAAACAAGGGTTACCATACAGCTATTGAAAAACCATTGTCAAGGGTCTAGGGTTAACAAAACTAGGGTTTAGGTTTTTATAGACAGCGGGAACAAAAATACAAATTCAAACAAAAACCTAGTTATTACAAAGAGATACAAATAGATCCAAACAACAACCAGCAAATGACATAGTATAACAAAAACCCTAAAGTTAACAATCGTAAATAAATGAAGAAAAGAAAAGAAAAACATTCCTGACAAGAAAAACAAGAACGGTGAAAACCTAGTCAGAAATGGTTGATTGATCCACTCAAAGACTGCACAGTTGGAAGACACACGAGCTCTTTGAGGGTGTAGAAGAATAATGAGGGTAAAAAGAGAAAAGATAACAATAAAAATAGAACAACAAAAAAAACTTTTAAACCCCAAAATGACATTAACGAGCTCCATTAATGGCACTCGTGTGAACTTAGAGTTGCAAGGTTGGCAGATTTTTCTGCCCATGCAACTCGGTAGAAATAAGTGCGGGGTCGGCTAAATTTTCTGACCTTGCAAGTTGGTAAAAATGCTCAGATGCAGTGGCAGCAAAAAACTCTAACCCTGCATCAACATAAATTTTTCTAACTCCCAAAAAGTGAAAATTGCAATTTGATCTATTTTGCAAATTCCGACATCACTTTTTTCAAAAAAATCAGCAATTAAAATTCATCTATTAAACTCATAAAACAAATATCCAACTAATTTTTTTAAAATTTAAAAAATTATAATCATAGATGTATAACATGGAATATGCATGTAAAGAAACAAACTAAACAAGAATTAGCCCATTTCATCCAAATCCCAAGCTACCTCTGATAGATCAAATAAAGGATGGAAAAAATGAAAGGAAACTAAAGAATGCAAGTTACCATGCAACCTTTATTGAAGTGGATGTGCTCCTTTGATGTGTTGATGTGTAGGTGGATCCTCAAAATAGCAACATATCTTTACTTATCATGGAGTCTTGAAAATACTTGGGGTGAGAGTCTATTTATAGATTTTTTGGATGTTGGATGAAGGGATGAGATTGATTTTAAGGATCAATGGATGAAAATGCTTGAGAGATCTCAAGCATGGAGAGAGTGCCAAGTGGCATGATGAGATTGTTGGATGGGAGATGTTCTTGGATCAAGGGAAAATCAATGGTTGAAAAGTGAGTTGGAAAAATGGGATGGATAGGATTGAAGGACAAGAAGGGACAAAAGGACCTTTGTACAAAGGACCTTGACCATACTTTTGTAAGAGGTCCATGTGGGCTTGTACAAAGGGCCATGCCTTTGTAAACATGGGGGAATGGGGAGGATTTGACTAGGGTTAGTTTAGGATAATGGAATGTGCAAGTAGGAGGTTAACTAATTAATTAGGTTTAGGTCATGCCTAATCAATATGAAAATATTTATTTAATTCATAGGATAGGAAAATGGGATTAGATAAATTATTTTGGCTAGGGATATGTATGGATGTAAGTACTAATGTAGGTATAGCTGAATAGTGAATAGTGATTTTGACTATAAACTATTGTCAAATCATGGATTGAAGGGGAATTAATCGATTAACTGTCTAAACATGTATTTATTCAATTAATTGTGGAGAAAAGGTGGTTAAGGGGTGTATAAAGATGCAAATGAATAGGGATGAAATGAAGATGGATAATTTTAGGTGTCTACAATAGAGTACATTAAAATTCCTACATTTCATTAGTTTATGCCATTTTAAAATTCAAATCACACACATGACTTTTTCATCGTTTAAATTGAAAAAATATATTTGTGTTGGCCAATTCCTTTATAAAGTGTGACACAATTCTAAACTTTTACCCCATTGTATGGTGAGCACCAAAGAACCAATCACGTGGAGCCTTGATGTTGGTTGTCATACTCAATTATGTTTCATTCAACCTAAAAAGGTGATCCTCCTAATTGACGTCAGTGAGCACAAGTGCAAGGAAGCATTCGAAAAAATTATAAAAGTCAGGCATATCTAATAGGATACTAGTCCATGTCGATACCACGATGACCTTTTGGGGGTCCATTGAATTGTTGTAGGTGGTGAGTTGCATATATAGCCAAAAGAAACGAGGGTTTTGAAACAAGGATTAAGTGGAGGAGAAAGGTAGAATACCTAAAAACCTGTTGATTCTAAAAGTTGGTCAGCTGAAAGCGGAGTCCATTGGCAATGGATTCTAAAAATTACAACTAGAAACCATGGAATTTAAAGATGGTCTTCAGCCTAGAGAGGGATCTTAATTGATATTCATGGATGCTATGGTCATCATCTAGGTCGAAGAGAAATGTCATCATTGAGCAAGCATCTTGTATGTCTGACATGAACAAAGGCAGGGCTATGAGGATAGTTGGCATGATGGTATTGCTTTCCTCATGGTAGAGCTCTTTATTTAGAAAACCCAACTAATTTTCTCTAGTGTCCCAAATATTACGTAACTTGTTGATGTTACAGAAGAGGGTTGTGGGATCATGATCAATCCTCAGCATGTCTCTTATAGTGGAAGGAGAGACCACAACTTGCAACCTCTTTCCATGGATAATCCCATTACTGGAGTCATAGCACCTAACGCATGCTTCAACTATTTCATAATAGGGATGGACTATTGGAACCACATATTGAGCTAAGGTCAAACTCCGGACCTTGATTTCGAATGTCTCCACTTGGTTGGTCCTTACCTTTTGGCACATTTAGGCATGCGTGCCCTCTCTAAGGGTCTTAGTAGATTTGGAGAGTGTTATGTCAAAGACATTGTATGCTGGGTTGAAGACAAGAGAGGAGTCTCTATGAGCTTCCTTTTCTAACCACTTCACCCAAGGAGGCTTCTATTTTGGTTGTGCATGTGTAGTTACATAGGCCTTGCTTGTTAATAACAACTGTAGAGAGTCTAGCTTTCTCGGTGGAGTTCTCTTTATTCTTGGGGTTTAACTGCTAGCCACTTATTTTATTAAATTTGTCACCATCATTTCCTGCTTCAAGATCTTTACTCGAGAATATTAAGAAATAGAGTATCAATTTGTTGCATAGGGAGAACTGAAGCCTAGAAACACAAAGGTAATAGAGTTCTAATGGGTTTTGAGAATAAGATTATTCAATGAGTTTTTCCCTACATTTATAGAAGATGTGACTACAAGGATGGAGTTAATTCTCTTGTCAAACACATTTATATCACAACTTTTAGGTGTCACTTCACACACTAGAAACTACCATTCTGTGCAATGGAAACATCTTGTCCCTTTCATTTAATTAATTTCAAAATGATGGTTGGACTGATGATGATTTTAAGCCATGAATACTTGATCGACGAGTAGTTATACCATCCTTTCTTGAGATCTATTTGGGAATGTGCCATTTAGGAATGATGACACTTGGTGCTTTCTTCATGACTTACATTAAATAAAAAATTACATCCAACGGCTATGTGCCCAATGTGCTTATTTTAAACAAAAAGGTAGGAAAACATATCACCCACCAAAATAGAATAAAAATATATTCTAACTATATACAAAGGTGATTTTTACCTTTAGTTGTGTTGCTTGAGATAGATTCCATTTACTAGGATCTAGAGGGGCTCACCCGCATCATTTTCTAGCTCAAATGAATTATGTTTCTTGCAAGTGATAATCTTGTAGGGGTTGCTCCACAATGAATCAAATTTGCATGTTGTCCTGGCTTCAAAGCTTGCTCATCCCATTTTAGGATTGTGTCATCGACCTAAACGCCCAGATCTAATGATTTATTTTCAAACCATCACTTGACTACTTGTTGGTGACTCACCATAGAGTTCAGCACTGATTCTCTTTTTTCTTACAACTCGATTAGTTCTGCAATTCTGATCTCCATAGTGTTAGTCTCTTGAATCTCACCTCATTTGATCAGCTGAAGCGTGGGGATTTCAATTGATATTGGTATTACAACATCCTTGTTGAACACCTAGAATACTGAGAGGGGGGTGAATTAGTATTCACTTTAACCATTCACTAATTAAACCATTAATTCATTTTCCCATTCAACAACATTAAAGCACATTAAACATAGAATGATCAATCACAAAACATAACACATAGACACTAGGATTTTTACATGGAAAACCCAAAATGGGAAAAACCACAGTGAGTGTTAGCTCAAAATATATTATGTAGTAACAATACCGAATTACAAGAGGCTCATTGCCTTAGGAATCACTATCCTTGAGGACTCACTATCTAAAGAAAGATGCTCACTGCATACAGGCTCATTGCCAAAATGAACTACTAAAATTGCATCTGCAAATGCATGGATATAGTTCCAATGAGGCTCAGAAAGCTAATTCAAAACTCTTCATCATGTTCTAATCTATCACACTAGTCTACTTTTATAAGATCTCTCTTCTTCTGCACTTGTCACCCTTACACAATCACAAGACTTCGCATGTCGCACACACACACATTCATATTCGCACTTACTTCTTCATATTCACAACACACGTCCATCAAACACTGAAATGGATCTCATATATATATATATATATCCACAACATTTACAATCTTCAAATTAGGTCAGCATACAAAGATGAAATGTGTAGTTATGCCTTGTGTAATTTGTCAGCTTAATCCTTTCACCAAAATACTTTGCGAACCAATTCAACACTTGAAACAATTTTCCACATGTTGACCCAAACTGTATAACCACTTAGAATATGAATCTAATCAATAGATCTTACCACACACTGATAAAGGTATCAGGTCAGCCTTAAGCTCTAATTATCACTAATCCAGTCTATCTGTCATATTACAACTTTCAATGTGGACCACAAGACTTGCTCAAATTCATATCAAAGATTCTTCAGACATTGTAGAACATAACTCCAGAACCATAGAACATAATATCAACTTGTGGCCAAATGAAAACCATTAGAACACATGCTCTATCTCAATCAAACACTGTCAAACCTTGTATCGATATTTAGATGCTCATAACTATCTTTCTGGTGGACTTCAAACTCTGCAACTTTGGATTTAGAAATTGTTACCAAATTTTCACCCACAGCTCAAATTGGCAGAGCTGAACAGTTTATGTTCATTTTAAGGTGAAAAGATTTTAACACATTCTGCTTTGCTTAATCATTTTCATTAAAAAGAAAAGAGTCTAGTTGTGTGTTGGTTTTTCTTCTGAATCAGCATTAGGGTTTGCCAGTTCTAATGCATAGGTAGATTCAGCCAACTGAATACAGGAGGTTGCGTGAGCTCCTCCCCTTCACTTCTGGTTTTGCCACACCAAGGGGGGTGTCCCTATTTGATAAAAGTATGACCTTGACTAGCTCAATAACAGAAGGATATAACTTGACAGCAACAGGGAGAATACTCTCATGTAAGGACCAAGATTTGTGTAACAAATCACAAGGTTGGCAACATTCTTGGACATAATGTCTGGTTAGGTATGAGAGCATGCAAGGGTTTCCTACTCCTAATCCTACAACTAACAGGTGGAAGTGTTGAAATGGGTGGACATGATGTCCTGGATGCAAGACAAGGGGTTTTGGCTCATAACTACTGATTCAGAAGCAAACTGGTGCCTATCCATTGGGCAAGGAGTCAACTAGACGTATACAGCAGATGGTTTGCAACTTTCACTCAAGTTTCAGGGGGTTGAACTTGATGCTTGCCTTACAAACATCACCCAAGAAAGGGTATCTAACTGCCTCTACTTACAGATATCCCTGCAGACATACAACCTTCTCCATACATTGACCTAAAATAGTTTAATCCACTCCTTGAATGGAAGTTAAAGATCAAGCATGCAGTATAGATATCTATACTCTAGAATCTATGAAACCCTTAGCAACCAGATTCAAAAGAAGGATGACATACAGCAAATGGAGACAAGCAGATAGACACATGCAATAAGCATTTTTCATATAAATCAACACTGAAACTGAAAATATGTGCAAAATACATTCATGCTGCAACACATAAACTCCAAAATGGGATAGAACAACCAAGATCATGCCCTGTTCCTCATTATTTACACAAAAAATGCCCAGGCCTTCAACGACCTCAAAAGAGTGACACAGTCTGCCTATATCAGCCAGAAAGTGTACCCACAGCAATTAATTACATGGTTTGACAAAAAACTGCCAGATACAGTCCTCAGAAGGAATGGCGCTCAGAAGTTATTGCTGCATCAGACAGAAAGTAGACAAGGGTGGCCTCAAGCCCTGTGCTGCCATCTGGAAGTCTTCATCCAAAAATTGGGCAACCTGATCATGTGTACCATCACCCATACTCCTACTATAATCACCATTTATGGCTCAACCACCCATGGCCTACTTGGGAACCGTCGCAGCATTCAACAAGAATCTCCCGCCAAAACATGTTTTATCGCAGTTTCAAAAATGTAGGGAAATTAATCCCACATGCATAGTGAGAAGACCACATTAGCGCTTTATAAACGCAGCCACATGCATATAAAATGTCGAGCACCTTTTTCCATGCTCGACGCACAAGCCTCCTCCAAAAGCCCATCGGCCAAACTTAAGCCATCGGCCAACCTCGCAAAACTCCTGCCGATCTCAACAGTCACACCGATGCCTATCTTCGCATTCCCCTTCATCGGCCAAAGATGGACCATCGGGCCAGCTCTCTAGACTTCCACTGATAGCATGAGTCTCTCCGATCGCTACTCCAAACTACCCTGTCGGCGTGACCGACACCATCGGCCAACATGAAATTTCTCCCGCCGATAGAACAACTCCTGCCGATAACACATCGGCCTCCCCCTTCGTCAGCCAGACCCTCCACTGTCAGCCCAACGCAATCCATCCTCGCTGACAACACAAGTCACGCTGAAGACCACCTCTGTCGGTGTGACTTACACTGTCAGAGCAACCAAAATCTCCCCAGCCGATAGACCAACTCCTACTGATGGCCTTGCTGTCGCCAAGACAATCTTCCCTGTCACCCCGATACCAGCTCCACACCCCTTGTCGCCGAGACAAAGACCATCGGAGTAACCAAAAGCTCCTCTGCCAATCACAATAGTCTCGCTGATGCACCAACGAGCTACACTCTGCTCCTCCATCGACCAGACACACACCGACGACTCCCCATTGGCCAAACCAAAACAATCGGAACACTCAAGAAATCTTTCGCCGATGAAGCTGATCACTCCGATAAGACCAAAAACATAAAGCTTTGAACCATTGAACCTTGAACTAGTTCAACCTGATGGTTCAAAAGAGAGGTTTAACCGAGAAGTTCAACGCCGATACCAACTCTGTCGGCAACACAAACATAACCCCGCGGACCCATCGAACCGGTTCAATGGTGAGGTTCAATACTGAGGTAGGCCAGCAAGGTTCAAACCTCCAAAACAATACTCCATCAGCAAAACACTTTGGCCAAGACCAAAAAACTCGAAGCATCGAACAATTGAACCTTGAACCGTTGAGAAAAGGGTTCAAGCGGGAGGTTCGACGATACAATATTTGCGCAAGGCAAATGCATAATATGATCCGCTAGAAGAAAGATGAACCACGAACCGCTGAACCATTGAACTATCGAAAAAAGGGGTTCAAGTTCAAACCAAAATGTCGAAGACACAAAAACAAACCCATGCCGATGGAGAAAACATGAAGATCACCTCCTCAAGAACTGTGACGTAGACACTGAAAAACACTGAGGGGGTGCCAAAACTTAGAATTTTTTGGATTTTTTGGAAAGGTGCCTGCATGAAAATTGCTCCTAAATTGACAGTCAATTCAGGCACCAACATTGTGATTGTGCAATTAGTTTCAATAGAAGGAAAGATTGCAGTTTGTCATTCAAATGCATGTAGCTTAAAGGGATAATACATAAACTATAAAATGTTGCTTCCTTTCAGTTTGCAAGATTTTATTCACTTTACAATGTTTCTTTCATTTTGCAAATGAAGTATACACAAAATTGCACAAGTGTTGCATTTGTATTCATTGGAAAGAAAAGAGTAATCAATGGTCCCACACAAGCTAGGGGAGTAGCTTAACCAATGCAACATAATATATGATATGCATCTGAAGATAAAAGAAATGAAATGAAGCATAAAGGAAAATGCATATCCATCATTGCCTGATATAGCTTTGGGGTGAATCTTCTTTGTCTCTTCCTCTCCTGATCTTCAAGTGAACCTACATCATGGTAAAGAATTGGTTAGAGCTCCGGATATGACTCTCCCTATATGCCCTACCAATAGAAATATAGAACATGTGAGCATTGGATCAACCAATAGCAGAAGTGTACAAGAGAGCCAGAAAGATCAAATCATCATGAGTATTGGATTCTTTGTTTTATCCAACTTGTTTGTGTAATGTGTAAGTACAAGTACATTCATCATTATGCATGACATTTCAGCATGTGGTAAAAAAATGGGCTCCCACAAGGGTTGAGCCCAACATGCTGCCCCTTGATCTTAAGGGGAATATAAGATAAGCAAAGAAACTTTCAGATCAATAAATAAAAAACATATTTTGATTGAAAGTCAATATAACACTAATACATCATGAGACAGTCTCCAAGGTAGGACAGTCACCATCATAGTAATATCAAGAGCATTACAACCAAAGAAGCATAATGGAGCAACAATAGAATAGGTATTTACCACTTTTTTGTTGGGAATGAGGTGTAAAGTTGCTATTCAATGCATGAAATATTCATAAAGGACAAAAAATAAGTCATGATCATGACTGTCCCATCAACCAAGAATCATATTATCAACTGAAGAAGATAGATGATAGTCATATAATGAAAAAATGGTCCTATATCTGTATCCACAAAGTGAAGTGCAACATACATAGTCCACATAGATTGGAACAGTTGAGTCATGATCCATACCTACAATATAATGCCATGTCATCTATTTGATATACAATGGAGCAACAGGGTACAAGTCTATGAGGGAGGATTAGACTGATCAAGATGCAAATCTATTGCTCAGTAGCCATATTGTCATGGCACTATACTACAAGTATGGTGAACATTTATTGCAATCATAAGAATAAAACAATCATTGAATAATCATAATGTCCAACTTTTATAAGAAGCAAAGAAGGACAACCACTTGACAGAGCAGTTCACAAGAAATAGTCATCAAGCCTTCCAAGTCAGTTGGCATAGATAGAAGGAACATTCTGAGACAATCTCACCATGGAGGATTTTACAGTCATAGCTTCAAAAAGAGCATAATAATGCCAAGGGTAATGAAGACCATGCAAGAGTACAGTTCAGTCTTGAAGGAGATTCTAGATCACTACTATATAGAAGCCTATTAGTCATTAAAGGTCATATAAAGTGTAAGACAGTTATGGAGTAATGAGACAGTCATTTCTGTCCTGCAAGGAAATGAAAGAGCATAAGAAATAAAGGAGCAATCATCATGTATTTGGGAGCATTCCATAAAAATCAAGAAGATCAGCCATGCAAATATCCTATAGTAGTCAAGTGCATGATCAAGGACATTGTTAGAGAAGGATGAAACCCTTGTAAGACAAAAAGACAAGGGACGGTGATATCAATATAATGATCTTCATGTTTTCCCAACTCATCAACACCCTACTAAGTCATACTCGACACTAACAAAGCAGTGAACAAGTCTCCTGACAAAAGTAAGCCATGCCACATAGAGCTTATAGTTAGATGCCAGGTTAAAGAAACCAAATGAGCATGAGAACTGTCATTATGAAGGTGCAAAGGATAGAGGGCATGGTGACTGTCATTAGTGAGCAAAGCATCAAGATCAAGTATGTGAAGAAACCTCAAGAAAGAATGAACTATCTCAGTCACAAAGAATAGCAAGAAGAGAATGAAATCTCAATGTTTCATATACATCTACAGGAGATACAAAGAACATCATATCTTTTGACTTATTCTATAGCTTTCATCATAAAGTGTAGAGTCTACAGTATGTATGTGAGACCAAATGGAGCAACAAAGGATAAAAGCAAAGTTATAGTCATCTCTTTTTAGCTGACTGTTGCCACATCCAATGAGCAACATTGTTTGAAGAGAATAGTAAGTATAGGTAAAACCCTAGCAGGGTTTGTGAGGAGTACGAGAAAAACCATCAGCAGAGTGAAATCTCTTTCATCACTTCATTACATGAAAGCCAAAGTAAAGATAGTGTAGAGAAAAGTGAACAAAATGCAAAAAAAAAAGTGATGTCTTTTTGTGATAGAAAATAGTAAGGACATAGAGAGATACCCATCAAACCCTACTAGGGTTCACCTACAGCAAGCAACAAAGAAGGAAGCTTTTTTACCTTTTCACTTCAATGGCCAAACAAATAGAGAGAGAGAAGAAAGCAAGGAAGCTACAGAGAAAGCCTCTCGTTATTTCATTCTCATAGCCTAGCTAGAGTTTGCCACAAAAAGACCAACTTTCTCAAGAAAAACCCAAGCTAAATCATTATGTCATGGGAAAAGGAATAGTTATGGGAGAAAAAAGAGTAAGTATTAACATTTTATTCATATCTATAGGAGATACAAAGAACAACAACATATCTTTTAACTCATTCTATAGCTTTCATCACAAAGTGTAGAGTCTATAGTATATATGCAGAAAATGACTAAAACAACAGAGTATATGCAAAAAAACCATAGAGGAGTAGAAAATACCATCAGAAACTGAAGTTACCTATTGAAGAGAGATGAAGAAGACCAGATATTTGCATAGGAGTCTCTGGAACAGCCATAGAATGCATCAAAAGCCAGGTTGAAACCCTAGTGCATGGTGGCCACACAGAGTATCCACATAGTGTAAAATGCATAATGAGCTCAATTAGGGCAAGTTTTTTCTTTTTTGATAGTGATGCACAAACTTCAATGGTGGTTTGACCCCTTGAGGTGTCTTTTTTCTACATTTCATCAAAGTTTCAAACTCCAAAATAATAATGCACGTGGTGATGGGCTTTAGAAAGTGAAAACCTGATGATGCAAAGGGGGCCCATGGGGCTGTTAGTATTTGATTTGATTTTCTTAAGGTTTGAAGTGATTAAGGTCAAAAACCTAATGATACAAGGGTATGATTATTTCTCTTGATTTTCATAAGGTTTCAAAATGATAAAGTCAATGAAGATAATGATGAAAGGATCACTTATGCATGAGAGATGGCCTCATGACATGAAGATAATAATGCAAGGAAATATCATATACATGCATGGAAATGCCATAATGGATGTGACTTGGCATCATCATAGGATGCATGGAGTGATTATGCAAGTCAAAGGGGAGTTATAAGGAGAGTTATTATTTTCTAACCTTTTGAAAATAATTAGATTCTCCTCAGTTTGCATGACTTAGAAATTTGTTCACAAATGTAAACAAATAATAAAGTAAAAAATTATAAATTACTTTATTATTTGTCATAAAGTTGTAAAAGTCAAAGATAGACAAATTCATAACAAATAGTAAAGTAAATCATGTTGATTACTTTATTATTTGTTCACATTGTTTCCCTCATTCCAAAATCATGTAAAATCAGGAGATGGACTTAACTAAGGTATTTTGGAGCCTTTTGCTTGAATTTTGGTCAAACTAGGAGGAGTTTGGAGTTCCACATGGTCAAAATGAATGTGAGAGGCAGTTTGGAGCTATTTTTGCTCAAATTGCTTCAGTTCTATCTCCCTTTTTTATGGATTTTCATCTTTGCTGGTGAAAGGGATTTTGGGGAGATATTTTCACTTCTAGTTAGCTATTAGTGCCACCTTTTGACACTTTGGAGTTATCTTTTGTATATATTGGAGAAAACTTATGTTTTTCTCAGTTCTTGCATTCTATTATCTCTTACACATTTTAGAGAGGCAAAGTTTGTTTGTAACTCATATTTTCAAATCTATACAGTACATCAGGTTGCAGGTTATTTCTTTTGTTATTTTGTGCAATTATTCCTTCATTTTCAATAAGATCAAGTATTTGCCTTCTCAATTATGTTGTTTTATAAATGATTGGATGAAAGTTTATTATGTTTTAACATTGAAACCTTTAAGTCTTTGTCTCATTTATACTTGCATGCATTCAAATCAGTAAAAAATCATAGGTCTTAGGTTGTGCAATTGAATAGTCATTTTTCCATGTTGTGAAAACCCAGTTTTCCTTCAAGAAACAGTTTATTCAAGCCTTCCTTTGAATTATTTATGTGGTCATATTGCCAAATTGATTTGTGTGAATAGATGTTCTGAAAGTAGTTGTGAATCAAAGCTACATGTTTTACTATCATATAGGTGCATCACCACCCATTTAAATTCTAGTTTTAGTATATCCATTAGAAATCCTTTTTAACCCTTTTCCTACAAAGTCATTAATTTATTAGAGAATTAGAAGGGAACCAGCCCATAATCTGGAGGTCTACTTTCACCATAGGGTACCCACAACCTGAAAGCATTCCAATGTTACACAGGATTGCTAAGCTTTCCATCTTTACATAACGGGTGCAATCCTAGTTGATGACAGAAACTTAATACATGTGTTTACAACACCTCAAAACCGCATAACAAAATAGTCACTACAGGGGAAATGCGGACCAAAATAATTGTGTGTTCTACTCTAATTACTGATGTTCTCTACAATGTTGAACTTGTGCAACTTGAAGTTACATTTCTAGAGATGATCAAAAGTTAAAACTTTGGATTTAAGATCATCTAAGGACTATAGACATCTTACTAGAACTGCAAGACCAGATCTTCAACAACAGACCAACGCTGATCAAAATATTGTCTCTCTATCATCTTTGTATAATATCAACACTTAGCCAAAATGCTTAAGTCTATTTTGTCAGACCAAAATCTTTGTTCCAACCTTGTTCCGTTTTTTGTTGCCATCAATGACAACACTATCAAACATCATGCTTAGCCAAGTTTCCATCAATCTCCCCCTTTGGCATTGATGGCAACATATGATGTGAAAAAACATCATACATCTCCCCTTTAGTCTTTATACACTGCTCCCCTAACTTCATGCTTCTCTCCTTATTTATTTTTCACTTGACTATGTTTTGTACATGCTTCATTCTCCCCCTTTGACATCAGTGGCAAAGGTGTATGATACAGAAATATGTACAAGTGACCAAAACTTAAAAATTGATTGCACTATCCGCATATATATATATATATATATATATATATATATATATATATATGAAATCAAATAGCTTATTGGTTTTTAGGGAGAATGTCTTTGTAGATCTTCTTCAATTGCACCACATCTTCATCCCATTTGACCTTAGCATCACTCAAAATTTGTATGTACCCATTCACGTGGGACACCAACTCTTCTGCCTTCTTCACAGTAGCAGGGGCCTCAGTGATTTTCCTTGTCTTATCTGTTGCTGCTACAAGTCTTATCATGGATGCAAACTTAAAACTTGCAATCTCCCAGAGTTGACTCATTCTATGTTTTATGACCTCCTTTTGGGTCTGCAACTTGTGTATGTCAGAATGGATAGTCTCAATTGTAGCATTTTGATTTCCAATAGCATCCTTCACTGGATCATAAGTTCTAGAGATTTTCATCAGTTGGGCTTCTCATCCATCTATTTTCTCTTTTAGTTCCTTTGTTATCTTAGGCCATGTTAGACAAAATTGATAGATCTTACTAGCTTTTTTGATAGCTTTCTCTACATATTCTATGCTCTTATCTAACAAAATTTTGTCTTGAGAATATTTATCATTGAGCTCCACTAGCCTTTTATTATCAATCTCATCCCTTACCTTCTTTTCTATAGCTTGTTCAAGGGACTCAAAATGAGAATTGACTAACTCCATAAGCTTCTTCAACTATGCAGTAGGAGCCAAGGATGTATCCTTCTTTATTCCACACATAATCTTTTCAAAAAAATTTGTTGCATCTCCAATTAACTCACTGTCTTCCATATGAGATTTTAAAATTTTTTCTTGTGTCGTGGCTTGAAAAATTGTCCCAAGCCTTAGTTTTGTAGTGGGGACATTGTAGCTAGGTTTATTGGTCCTTGTAATAATAACTCAAGTGCAGTCAAAACCTGAGTTTCCTTTTGTTTCTCCCAAAACTCTCTTAAAGATTCAACTGAATCGTTTTCTGCAGTGTCTCTTTTATCTTCATCATGAGATACTTATTATCATATATTTCTGGAGGGTTTTCTTGATTGGGTTCTTGTTTATTTCCCTCTATTTCTGGAGTAGGATTGTCAATCATTTGTTCATTACCTTCTTCTCTATGCTTAGCTTGTTCTTCAGGGACTTTTTCTTCAGATGTCACTTTTGCTTCCTCTGTATTCTTCTCTCCCACAGGCTCTTTCATTTCTTTATCCTTTTC
Source organism: Cunninghamia lanceolata (assembly GCA_027924645.1). Lineage (NCBI taxonomy): Eukaryota > Viridiplantae > Streptophyta > Pinopsida > Cupressales > Cupressaceae > Cunninghamia > Cunninghamia lanceolata. Next base: position 36,408,719 of record BSBN01000391.1, on the reverse strand, counting down.
TATGTTCACCGGAGGTGTAATTGCACTTTGATCCACACTTTGTTCAATATTCAAATTCAAAACTGTATTAGAATTGTCAGTATCAACATTTTGTTCCTCTTCAATTGTGTCCGTCACAAATGGAATGTGAAGTTCATGAAGTACATTCAGGGTTTTCTCCTTAGTCTCTTTTAATAATTCCTCAATATCTCCAGACATTAGAGTATTGACTCTCTTCTTGGTTCTAAATTCATCACTGAGCTTCTTAGTGACTTTAACTTTTTCTTCACTTGTGATATTTGGGCACAGTTTCAACAAAACATGCTCCTTTATCTCAACATCTTTAGATATGGCCCCTTCTTTTCTTGTTGTCATGATGTTGGCTAAACTGTCTGGCAAGTCACCTATAACTTCAATCAATGCCTTATCGAACATATCTAAAAATCTCACCGTAGTTGTTTTAACTGTTATCTTTTCAGTATCTGAGCATTCATCATATATATCAACAATTGGATTCAAGTTCCCATGCTCAGTCATTGCATTAATTGTGGCTTCTAGAGACATTGTAGCTTTACCTTCCTTGATCTTAGTTTTCTTTTCCTTTTTCTTCTTCTTATCTTTCCCTACTCCAAAGGGCTTCACTTCTTTGTTTGCAGAGGCTTCATCTATTTTTTTCCCTTTTTTCCTTTATCTCTTCATCAGTTTCTATTTCTTCTTCTTCACCACCAAGGCTCACATACATTCTATTGGTGGCCTTTGTTTTCTTTCTTTTATGCTTTTTCCTTGTAGGCTTCTTCTCATGCATCTTTTTCTCAACATCAACAGTGACAAAAGAGGAGGCTCTTGTTCTTCTTGAGCTAGAGGTGGGCTTTGCTTGCTCAGACTTCACTTGATGTCTTGCCGGAGCCTTTTTGTTTTCTTTTTTATAGCCTTTTATTCTTGAGCCTTGGCTCTAGCTTGGTCTATCTACTCTTTTATGAATCCCTTGTTCATAGCTTAATCTTTTACGATCATTCTTTCTTTTCTCTATGATTCTGATTGAGTTTGTTTTGGATGCACTTTGATAGACTTTTCTTCAAAAGTCCCAAATCTTTCCTCTTTATGATCCTTTGGTTTTATCAACATTAATTCTACCAAGCCAGTCAGGATGCCATTTGTAACTTCATATCCCATTGCTAGAACCCACATTGTTTGAGCAGTTTCACTGCCTCCATGAGGCATTGATCTTTGGTCACCATAAAATAGTATCATATTTATACTTCTCAACCACCTTTCTAGGGATTCTAACCCTATCCTTCATTTTCTTTTGGAAATTCTTAAAGTATCCCCACATAGCAGTATTTTGTGCATCAATTTTTCCTAAACTATGCAGATGATTTCTAATTTGTGTTGCTACAGGAGAGTGATTTAACCAAACAATATTACTCATACCTAGTAATTCCCTCAAAAAGTAGAATAGTAGGCAGATGATATGAGTACCAAATTTGAATGGGTACTTTGTATATTTTGTCCTTTTTAGGTTCTCCGTCAATTGTTGTTGGAGCAACTCACACAAGTCATAGTCAACATTGTTCTTCACCATCTCATAGGTAGTGTAAATGGCCATTGAAGAAACATAGTTCTCCTTGTTGGAGAAGTAGATCTTGTACCCAATCACCATTGAAGCAAATCTCACTACTAGATCATCAATGTCATTGATAATAAGTGCTCTTTTGTCAAATTTAGCACTAGTTAGCTTCATTACTGTATCATTCTTCACTAATTTGAGTGTTAGAACTGTTCTGGTGGAACACATACTTTTCACTTCCTTAATGGTATCCTTTGTTATCATATGAGACATATTCAGCCAAAAGAATTCATCATAGATTATGCTTAGGGCATACCTAACCCAAGCATCTTCAGAGAAAATGGGAAAATCAATCCATGTGTCTAATTTCTTCTCATGTAGACTACTAAATTTTTCCTTCAATTCAAAGTTATCTCCGGTCAACTCATTCAAGTAAACTTGCCCTAATTTTAAATGATCGTACTCTTCCAAATTAGCATGGATATAAACCCTAATATCTTCATTATGCATTATACCATATGGAACTTTAGAAAATGCACCATTTGGATATGTTTCAGTTAGTGTTTCTTTATGTCAAATGCTTCAATTCGGTATAGCTTCTTTTCTCATATATCCTTGGTTGCTTGAAAATTAGAATGCAAAGTGAATTTCCTTCAAATAATATTGCTTATAAACCCTTTTCATCAAAACCTAGTCGCCATAAATGCTCGTTTCCAAAAAGTTGCTAAACACTTCGTCTTTCATTCACAGTCAACATAAATTCCTCCGCAATCTGCCGCATTAGGTTCTTTTCTACCGAAATTTTCTCTGAAAGTTCTGATATATTATTTTTCAACTCATCCTCATGTTGGTTGTTAGCACCACTTTTCTAGCTAGGGGAATAGAATATTTCATTAAAGCTTGCCCTAAGCCAGAGCTCCCAATTCACTTCCCAAAGGAAGTGTCTGCACCAGAGTCTGGCTCAAACTCATTCTTGGCTTCAATAACTTCCTTCTTAACCCACACCTTGTTCATATCCTTCTTGATTTCTACTGGATCCACCTTTTGTGTCAGTTTCTTCATCTCTGCCTGATTATCCTTCTTCATATTCTTGCTTTTGCAGAACCTTGCAATATGTCCAGGCTTGTTGCAATTAAAGCATACAACATTTCTCTAACCATTGTTCCTTCCATCCATCCTTGATCTGCATTGATTAGCCTTATGTCCAAATCTATTGCACGTAAAATAGTTACCGTTGAAAGATTGAGCATTCCTTCCATTGTTATAGCCATTTCTTATCTGACTTTTACATTCACTATCTCTATGACCAAATCTTTTGCATGTAAAGCAATTACCTCTGAAAGATTGAGCATTCCTTTCATTTTTGTGACCATTCCTTATCTGACTTCTGCATTCATTAGCTTTATGACCTACTTTACTACAAGTAAAGCACTGACTAAAAAATGAAGGAACATTTTGATTCACTCTACTCCTACATTGAGTGGCCTTATGACCAAACTTATTGCATGAATTACAATAACCATTGAAAGATGGGTACCTTTGAGTATTTGGTTGCCTGATTGGTGGTTTTCTAGGTACATTCCTTTGGTTCTGGATCTTCTTCCCTTTGTCCTTCTTGATCTCAGCATTCTTTTCTTGACATGTTTTAAAGCTTTCACCTTTCTCAAATCCCAAGCCTTCTTTGTCATCAAGATTCTTCTGGCTAGCAAGCATCTCATCAAGTTTTGCAGAACTTATCTTGAACTTTGCGTCATAACTCTTTGCCTTTTCCAAATCTGATTTCAAGTTCACAACTTCTTTTTCAAGCTTTACACATTCTTCTAATTTGCCTTTTAGATTGTCCGAGATTCTATTTGTTGATCTCAATTGTTCACTAACTTCCTTATGTTTTTCTTTGAACTTCTCAACTTGTTCCCTCAATTTTCTAATGCACTCATCTGCTTCCTTGACATTTTCTTTTAGATTCCTATTTTCTTCTTCAGTCTTTTTAAGATCTTCAAGAGCAACTTTGAGTTCTTCTTCACTAACAACCATGCATTCTTATTCTATAGTTTCAGTTGAATCAATTTCTTTAGGAGGAGTAGAATACCTTTTACCTGCCATGTGTTCAATCTCCAAGATCTTCCTTAAGATGTTAGACTTCTTCTAAGGAACCAAACTCTGATACCAATTGTTGAACACCTAGAATACTGAGAGGGGGGTGAATCAATATTCTCTTTAACCATTCACTAATTAGACCATTAATCCATTTTCCCATTCAACAACATTAAAGTAGGTTAAACATAGAATGATCAATCACAAAACATAACACATAGACACCAGGATTTTTACGTGGAAAACCTAAAATGGAAAAAACTATAGTGAGTGTTAGCTCACAATATATTATGTAGTAATAATACTAAATTACAAGAGGCTCACTGCCTTAGGTCTCACTGCCTAGGGCTCACTACCCTTGAGGACTCACTATCCAAAGAAAGATGCTCACTGCATACAGGCTCATTGCTAAAATGAACTGCTAAAATTGCATCTGCAAATGCATGGATATAGTTCCAATGAGGCTTAGAAAACTGATTCAAAACTCTTCATCTTGTTCTGCTCTATCACATTGTTCTACTTTTATAAGATCTCTCTTCTTCTACACTTGTCGCCCTTACATAATCGCAAGACTTTGCATGTCGTACACACACACATTCATATTCACACTTACTTCTTCATATTCACAACACACATTCATCAAACACTGAAATGGATCATATATATCCGCAACATTTAAAATCTTCAAATTAGGTTGGCATACAAAGATGAAACGTGTAGTTATGCCTTGTGTAGTTTGTCGGCTTAATCCTTTCACCAAAATACTTTGCGAACCAATTCAACAATTGAAACAACTTTCCACATGTCATACCAAACTGTATAACCACTTAGAATATGAATCTAATCAATAGATCTTACCACACACTAATCAAGGTATCAAGTCGGCCTTAAGCTCTAATTATCAATGATCCAATCTATCTATTAGATTACAAATTTCAATGCAGATGACAAGACTTGCTCGAATTCATATCAAATATTCTTCAGACATCTCAGAACATAACTCTAGAACCACATAACATAATATCAACTTGCATCCAAATGTGGACCATTAGAACACATGCTCTATCTCAATCAAACACTGTCAAACCTTGTAGCGATACTTAGATGCTCATAACTATCTTTCTTGTGGACTTCAAACTCTGTAACTTTGGATTTGGAAACTTCATATATGTGTTTACAACACCTCAAAACTGCATAACAAAATATTCACTATAGGAGAAATGCGGACCAAAACAATTGTGTGTTCTACTCTGATTACTGTTGTTCTCTGCAATGATGAAGTTGTGCAACTTGAATTTGAATTGAAGATCATCTAAGGACTATAGACATCTTACCAAAACTGCAAGACTAGATCTTTAACAATGGATCAACGCTGATCAAAATATTGTCTCTATATCGCCATCTCTGTATATTGCTAACACTTAGCCAAAATGCTTAAGTTTACTCTGCCAGACCAAAATCTTTTTTCCAACCTTGTTCATTTTCTTGTTGCCATCAATGACAACACTATCAAACATCATGCTCAACCAAGTTGCCAACAAACCTTCCCATGTACCAAACTATAGGGAGAATTTCCTATAATCTATTTAGGAGTGATTCAGTCAACCCATAAATTTGTTTTAAGATTCTCATGCCACCCTCTCTAGTTCTTTGAGTCCATTCTCTTGATTAACCTGATCATATTTTTATTTTTCAACGTAGCCAAGCCATTCCCGTATGGATAGTAGTTCGAGGAAGTCTTCATGAATATGTCATTTCTCAAGGCAAATTCAAAGATTTTAGATCCAAGAAATGCTTTCACATTATCAAATACAATTGTATGTGGGGAACCAAAATAAGTGGCAATGTCCTCTAGGAAGCTAAGCACTACCTTTTATGTGGCCTCTTTTAATGTTATTACTTCATGTGATCTCGTAAAATAGTCCATCACCATTATGACCCATTTGTGTCCAGTGCTGGATATGGGATTAATCATCCCAATGAAGTCTAATCCCCATTGAGCAAAACGTTCCTCCGCTAGCATGGGTCTAAGTGGCAATAGAGTGTTTCTCCTCTTACTTGTGTAGAATTGGCATTGTTGGCATTTCTTGACCAATTGTTGGCAGTCAGAAAATATTGATGGCCAATACTATCTTGTGTGGGTTATCTTTGTTGTTGTGACCTTTGCTGAGAAGTATCCATTGGATGTCCCATAAAGGAATTCGAATGCAATCTTGTTAGCCTCTTCACTTTCCACACATCTTAGATACACACCATCAATTTTTTGTCTGAAAAGGATACTACTGATTATAATGATTTAGATCTGTGGAGCCTATAATACCTTATTTTGAATGGAGGCAATTGATTAGGATACCTCCTTGATTCCATTAAATGTACTCTATTTTGAATCCATGAGTCAGATTGTTCTTGGTGATTAACCAAGACTATTTCATCCCTTTGATCATCTTCTTCTGTAGAGCCTTGACTCTGCGCCAAATTTTTGCTTAAGGCTCTACCATGAACTAGCTTCATTAGCTTCACTTCAATATCATACTCCAAGATTTGGGTAATCCAATTGGCCATTTTCTTTGTGATCTCCCCTTCCATGATGTATTCATGGATGCTAGGATGAACTACATACATAATGACCTTTCTTCCCAACATTAGGTGTCTGAACTTCCTGTTTCTCAACAAAATTGTACTTGGCTTCAAAGCTTTTCATGGTCTAAGAATGAAAAGCAATAGAGTGCTCCCCTTTGGTTGATTCCTCCTTTTGTGTCAGCACTACTGCTATGTTGTGGTCGCCGTTGTATGCATACATTATAAGTTCTTCAAGAAATTTGGATTGATGAGCATTGGAATGGAAGATATTGCATGTTTGATCCTTTTGAAGGCCAGTCTCCCTTCAGTCATCCATTTCAGGTCCGCATCTTTCCTGAGCATTGAGGTAATGGGGCGAACTAGCCCTGCAAAGTCTGAAATCAATCTTCCCACAAAATTGATCTTCCCTAAGAAAGATTGGACCACTTTTTTATTCACTGACAAAGATAGTTGTTAGTGTAAGTTTTTTATTTTCCTTATGTTAGGGAATATTTATTTTTCCTACACATATTATTAATCTTTCTTAGGTTATATAAGACATGGTTTATATAAGGATATGTGGGATAATCCATCAGTTACATGTGTCGCTCTTACCCACCTTTGGGTAGTTGAGCTTCACACCCTCTTTTGGACTTATTTTCCACCTCTCATAACCATTTTTTGTCTTTACCTGAGTAGGTATAACCATGTAATTTGACATTTACCAAGCAGGTTTAATGCTCACCTATGTTGGGACGTTGGGAATTATTACCTCTCTTGGCTTTATTTGCCCTCATTTTGCTATATAAACAGCACTCACCTCTCCCTTTTCTAATGACCTAACTTGTAGAAGTTTAGTCAAGGGAGTGTTGATTTTGTTCATCTCTGGGTTTCTTTCTTGCTTTCCTTCAGTCATTTTGATCTTGCGTGGCTTCACAGGCAAATCTAACATGGTATTAGAGTTGGTTGTGAGTTGTGGGTAAGCATTCTTTTAGGAAATCTAGGTCTTATTCTTTCTTGAAAGTAAAGTATGTTCTTCTCTTGCATCCAATGATGACTTGGATAATCATAAACGCTTGAGAGAGATTTCAGTTTTTGGGGGGTTCTATGTCTAATCTTATCATTTGCAAGTATATCAGAGCTTCCTAGAAACATTTTGAACTCACCATTGAGTTTAGAACAACCAAAAAAGTTAGATCGGGCTTTTATTTCATCTAAATTAGACACCAGAGGCAAGATTTGTGAAGGGTTGAAGAACGATGTTTTACTGTGAAGATTCGGTAGAGCGCTCAAAATTGGGGCACTTTGAGGCAAGATGAATTGCACCACCGCATCCAGAAGGCCTAAAAACCCCTATTTTCATATATAATTTATCCAATTTGGACAAAGTTGATTTTGAGGCAAAAAAATTATTAGGGAAAACCGTATAGCCCCACCTACACATGGAATGACACAAATTTCAAGAAAAAATCATTAATTTTTCTATGTTTTAATTTATTGTTTTTTAAAAAAGTTTATAAAACCCAAGTTTTTAATTTGCTGTAAAAAGTTGATTTTAAATTTTAAAAAAATTAGATTTGGGGATTTACCCATGCAGTACACGTAGGGTACCATGGGTACGCTCATACCAGGGCACAGCCCTGCATGGGAGCCACAGGGGGCGCAGGGCCCAAGCCCGTGGCCTTTAAAACCCACGCGGAGGGGTTTAACCCCCTCAGGGAACCCTTTTGGGGTGGGGTGTGGCCCACGTGGACCCCCAACCCTATATCAATCGGCCTTTAAGGCCTTTCAAAAAAAAATAATATTAAGAAATTCTTTATATCCTACACTCTTCCATACTGCATCAGCAACTTTAGCTTGTGTGCTAGAAATTTGACAAACCCGCTACATTTAGCGGTGACTTTAGCACTTCCGCCAGATCTAGCGGTATCTCTACATTTAGCTGGAGATCACCCATTTTTAGTGGAGGTTCTAACCTATTTGGTAGTTCTCTAGTTTGGCGAGTTCATCTATATTTGGTGGCAGATTTGCCAAATTTGGTAGAAGTGGATTTTGAAAATTTGCCCCTTCACCTTTGAGGTTTTGCAATTTGCCCCTGATTTTCAAACTAATCGTTCTTGGTTATACGGGAGCGTTTTTTAGTGATTTTTTTTTTTGAAAAGGAGAAGAATTTTGCACTCTTGACAGTGGTGGAATTGGTTTTTGATGCAGAAGGAAAAGTCCCCCTTTCAAATCTACAACAAATACCAACACAAAAGCCTATGCAAGAAGGCTACAAATGAAGTGAAACAACAGAAAAATGGAAGAGAAATATGCAACACTTATTTTATTTCAATAAGAAATTTCATTACATCAACATGAAGCTTCTGAGCTTCCTGGAATCATACATGCAACACCTACAACAAATAAATTTTCAGCATCCTCAACTCATTTCCCAACATTTGGGTCTCTCAATTTTTTTCTCCCAGCTCCAATAAAAACCCGTCACTTATTTCTTTCACTGTGCCCTCATTTCTCATAATTTCTTAAACTAGTTTCCGGGTTTCGTGCCTCTCCTTTCCATCTTTCTAGAACATTTTAATTTTTTTAATTTCGATAAGATATGAGAAAGTTATGCTCATTTTACTGAGACTGGGTCTCATAATTACGACCCTCATTTTTGGAGTTACAAATTTTAGAATTACTAAAATAAAATTAGGAGTTAAGTCCACCAACCTGGGCCATAAAGACCACTTATAAGATTCCTTACACTATGATGGTTACGATAATAAGTGCCATTAATTCCATGATTCTTGGCAGCCCCACTTATGACAAAATAAGTCAAATCCCACCAAATTACATTTACAATTTCACCCAAGGGAAATTACATTTGTTGCAAATAAAAATATAATTTTCTCAAAGCTTCGCCATTATTGAAAAAAACTAAATAACTGAAAATTAAAATATTTTGATGATGCAAGATTGACATTGACGTGAATGCTCCTGCACCAGTTTTTGCTTAGGTGATCCCACTTTTCCATAAATTTAGTTTTCTCATTAGATCTGAAGGATAATTCTCATTTTTTGCTTGTGCTCTTCTTTTCCTGCACATGTGGATCATTCAAAGGTTCCTTTGCTAACACCTTATAATTATGCAACTCGGCATCAACATGCATGGAATGCCTTAATCCAACTTGGGTATACTCCATATGTTGAACAAAAGGTAGTTAAACCTACAAATGATAAGGAAAAGATAAAATCGATGCTTGAACATACAAAATCTCTCGGATGTCTTCATAGATTTGTTTCCCTTGATCTCTTGTTTCAAATTGAAGCATGTACAAATTCACATGATGCTTGGGACAAGTTAAAATCTTTGTATGGTACAACAGATGAAGTAAAAGGCTATAAGATTGACAATGAATTGATGAGCCTTGATCCTAAGAACTTTGGCAACATCCAGGATTATATAACTAAGGTTAATGATCTGAGAGCATAATGTAAAGCATGTGGTATTGAGAAAAGGAAATTCAGTTAATCTATAATGTACTAAACAACTTGGTTTTGAATTTGCAGGTTTTGTTTCTAGCTTTCATACTCACAGACTGACTATGGGATCTACATAGACTATGCCTTCATTTGCATCTATTTCTAAGATGTTAATGCATGAACAACAAAAGCTTCTTTCTATGGGTCTCATAAAGCCATCACAGACTCAGGCTTTGTTGGCTAGTCAGCCTGAGGGACAGAAAGAGTCAAGACAATCTAACAAGAAACAAAAGAAATCAAAGAAAAATCCACACAGATCAAGGACAAAATAAATCATTTTCAAAGGACTCGTCTAAGAAGGAGAAGCCTACTTGTGCATATTGCAAGAGTACTACACATGAAGAACATTCTTGATATAAGAAGGATATCGATGAACTGAAACATCTTCTTAAGAAGAACAATATCAGTCTACCTTCTAAAATGTCTGAGTCATCTTCTTCCAATTCAAAACAGTTAGGATCTAATAAGTAAAAAGGTCATGCAGGTCATCAATTTTAGGTCTACATCTTTCCTGAGCATTAAGGTGATGGGGCGAACTAACCTTGCAAAGTCCGAAATGAATCTTCCCACAAAATTGATCTTCCCTAAGAAAGATTGGACCACTTTTTTATTCATCAACATATATAGTTCCATGATTGCCTCGACTTGATGCAAGTCAATGGAGATCCCTTCCTTTGAAATGATGTGTCTTAGAAGTTTACCTTGGAGAACTCTAAAAAAGCATTTCTTTGGGTTCAAAGAGATTCCAAACTCCTAAGACCTTAGGAAAGCTTTCTCCAAATTATCAAAATGATTAGTCGCCAACTTGGAAAGCATGGTAAGGTCATCCAGATATACTAGAATGATCTTGTTGATTAGTTCCTTGAAAACAATATCCATGGTGCACTGAAGGGTCACTCATGTATTTGAGAGGTCGAAAGGCATCTTGGCATAATCCAATGTACCCCACTTTGTGGTGAAGGCAGACTTGTATTGGTCCTCCTTTAGTCATATCTGGTTGTATCTGGAGAAACCATCAAGTAGAGAAAATATCTCTGATACTGTGACTATTTGTAATATGTACTCCATGGAATGTAGTGGATAATGGTTCTTGAGTGATGCTTCATTAAGGTCCCTAAAGTTGGCACATAGCCTTATTTCCCCATTTTTTTCTTACCGGGGCCAAGTTAGAGACCCATGTTGAATGCTTGATTAGAAAGATGATCTTCAAATCAATTAGCTTGCTCAACGCTTGTTTCATGAGGGGCTCTATCTTCAGATTGACTGGTCTTTGTCTCTATCTAACTGGCTCCACCTCAAGCATTAGTTCAATGGTGTGTTAAACTATTTCTTTGTCATAGCCTTTGATATCTTCATAGTTCCAAGCCATGACTCTATCGTATTTATTGCAAAAGGACACAAGCTTGTCCCTTTCAGCTTGAGTGGTAACCTTTCCTACTTTCACCCTCCTTCCAAGGTGGACCTCAATTGTAGTGTAATCTCCTTTATCAGCAAAGAACTTTCTTTTGTCTCCCTTACCATCATCTGAATAAAAGAGGTTTTCCAAGGTTATAAGGCCTTTAGGAAGTTTATTGGACCTCATTTGCATGATTTGGTCTCCATAAGATTCGTCTATTTTTGGCTGCAATTGATCTGTGAATTCCCCTGACTATTGCAGGAATAGAGCGATATGCTCGTTGTTCTCAAACACCTTCCAATGGTTTTCATTGTTTGAAATTATGGGCCTAATAATCAATTTGATCGCATCTTTATTTCTCAGGAGGTCTCTTGTTAGATCAAATAGAGATTCTATCTAAACCATCCTATCAGCCTCCTTGTTTTAAATCCTTAGGATTACTTCCATATTCAACTCCTTGAATTGCTCTAATAGGTCCCATACCTTGTGACAGTACGACCTCATTCTGATATTTTTAGCTGCGACTGTCTCCTTTACGTGTTTGGTGACTACTTCAGAATCCCCAAATATTTACAGTTGTTTAATTTTTAGCTTCTCAACTAAAAGGAGACCTTGCACCAATCATTATTTGTACAGTTGAACTCAAAGTAGAAAGCCTTTAGAATCCTTTTTCTCTAAGGATAAATCAGGCATATACCAGCTCCAGAGCCATTTGAGCACCTTGCACCATTAAAAAATTGTCTCCGCAACTGTGCATCTCGTTTGAATCTTGAGCCAAGATATGCAGAAGATTTTGACATTCTGGGATGACTTGTTCCGCATCATAGATAATATGTCTCCAAATCCTATTAAATCAAAATTTCCATAGGGATCATTCTACATAGCTTCGAATAGGAGTGCCTCCTCTTCATTGGTTCAGCTACTATTCTTAGCCTCTTCATCAACGAGGTCTATATCTTACTTCACTTCTTTTGTCAGCATGGTATGAGTTGATTCAAAGTTTGTCATCACCTCATGATTGATGTGTTCTTGTTGGAGAGGTTCTGACAAGATCTTCATCTTAGAGTCATATCTAGTCTGGAGGATAAGGTGGGTCCAGTCTGGAGAGAGATATCCACCAATCTTAACAGTGAAGTCTCGTGGAAGGCAGAGGCCGAAGGCTAGCAGAATATCAATGATTACCACATCTTGAAGAACCATGATATTTGGGAAAGCATATAATGTGAGGGATAGAGCCTTAATGACTCCCATAGTTTGCACTTGCTTCCCACTCCACTGCATGACTCCCTTTTACGAAGGTTCATATTCTAGTTGAAGGGCATGTGCTACCTTCTTGGGCATGACTATAGTGCTAGCATCAGAGTCTATCATAGAGTCGTGTAGCAATTTCTTTCCTATTATCACCATCAAGTAGAAAGGAGTGGGCTTAGGATTACTTTCCTCCACTTTTACATTCACGAGGACCATTGGCCTTTGAGTTTGCACTATGTTTTGGGGTTACGTTGCCTCTTCGTATGCGCCAAGGGTTGATGGTTTTGCTAGGAGCATGTCCTCCTTATTTTCCAGAGCTTCTTGGAGCAACATTTTTTGCTTCGAGATAGATAGAACATCCCATAAGGAGATGTTGATTGGGGCTTTCTTGAGTTGTTCTACCACATTGAGCATGGAAGGAATATGTGGTTTCGAGACATATTTTGTGTACCTTGGTCTTTCTACTAGGATAATTGGTGTAGCATTGCTCTCCATTACCATTTCGTGATTCTGCACTAGTATCCCATGATTGAATGCCTGGACAGTGGGAGCAATTGATATGTTTTGAAGGAGAGGCTCAACCCGAAGAACTACTTTTGGATCACCCACCATAGTCTCTTTGAGCATGTGAAGTAATCAGACTGAAACTATGAAATCTTTGAAGTGGAGGGATCGTTTGCAAACACCGCCTCTTCTCCTTCAATCCATGAGAACAACGCATGTTCAAAAGCTATCTCTTCTTCTTGTTGTAACGACATTCCCTACATTTGGGCCATCAAAACAACATTCTACACCCTTGGTGATTGGTATGAAGATGTCTCGATCTGGGCCCCTCCTTGAAATCCTTGTTGCCTTTGTTGGAGATTTCCCTATGGACAAGCTCTGGGTGGATGACTTTCATTGCATGGAAAACACCATCCATTTGAATCATCTGTAACATTGTTTTGCCCCGAAATCAAGTCACGCAGTGAGTTAGGAGGGATTTGTTGCAAAGGAGTAGGGACCGGCACAAGATGTTGTTGGGATGGACCTACTCCTTGGGAGTTTTGGTACCTATTAGGTTGGTATGGGGGCCTAGGATTTTGGTAGCCTTGATAGGGAGATCTCGTATATGAGCCATGTTGTCTATTTAGGTTAATGATCTCATTCAAAAAGCTTCATAAGATGCTCTTCATATCATCTATTTCTAAGACAACCCAGGAAGTTGGTACTAAAGGTCTTTGAGTTTGGAGAGTGGGATAGGCGTATGTAAAGAAGGAAGAAGTTGGCTTTGTCTTGGGTAGGAGGGCCTCAACTTTAGGCACATTTCTTGTAAGGACAACTCAAGAAACAGTGGCATAGGAGGCCTAGGAGCAGTTTTCTGGCGTCTATAAGGTTATTTTCAGCTCTTACTACTAGATCATATGCACCAAGGAGAGTTTGTCCTCCTAAGGACTAAATCATTACTGTTATGTCTAAATTGAAATCTTTCAAATAGAAGACAATGGCCATACCTGGTGGTGGGCGAGCGATCATTAGAATCTGTTGCCATGTCTTATGAAACCAGGTGCATTGAATTACTCTAACTATTTAGTCCTTTTTATTGGTGAAGCTTGATGGTGCCAGAATGTAGTATTTAAGTCTTACTAGAACTCTTGGAGATTCAAGAACCACCTTCAATGCTTTACCAGGCCATTAAGACCTAACTTATGGACCATTGAATTTATGTGTCTTCTCAGCCAGCATAGGGGTTTGGTGGCTCATCTTCATTCGTTACCAATGTTTTGGCATCTTTATCTATCTTAAAAGGTCCTTCATAATTCCCCCATGGTCAGATCCCCTACACTTATGATCGATGGCTCTGCAATGCTTTCAACCTCATTGAAACCTCTTTAGTCTACTTGCCACGTGGTCGCATGGTGCTCCATTCTTTATTTTTTTCTGACTCCTTTTTATCAGACCCAAACCCACCCTTAGGTGAAATTGGTAACACTTGGTAGCCTGGCCCAAACAGAAAATGCTATCAAAACTGTCGAAGCTTAGAGATGCAAGAAACCTCCACACGTTTCCTTCCCATATGCTCCCTTCTTTAAAGGTGTCAGTCCAATCATACTTAATTTCAAACTCAATAAGCACCAATATACTTTCCCTTGTTTGTGACTCAAAATTAATTTTGTTGGCAACAGATTGACACTGATCCGCTTTGACTCAAAACAAACTATAGAGATAAATTGCTCTACAACCCCAATAAAATATTCATACATGGAAATAGATTGAGAGCTTCTAATTATCACGGAAAACCCCAATAAAACATACTTATATTATGAATGATTTTTTGTGTTTTTTCTGAAAAAAACTATTGCATTGATAACAAGCCCTAAAATAATTTAGGATATTTGTGTGAGAAACCTTTGTGGATGCTTCAGATTGTCTAAGAACTTAGACTAAATATAGAAAAGTAAGTCCAGTGCTTCACATTACCTAATAATGTAGTGCAAAGCAAATTAAAACTTTTAAGGTGAATTACGTGGTGCTTAGGAATACTTCTAAAATTTAAAGTATAACAACAATGACAAGGAATTAGTACTAACTAGATACCATTTTAGTGTTACAAGGTTGCCTGACCATTTGTGCATGATGTCAATCTTACTAGGTGCAGATAAGGTAAGTTTGCATATGGATGTTTTGAACAATCAACTAATTCAATGGAAAGAAGGTTGGTTCTGTATATATGTGTCATTAATCATTGTAAAGAACCTAATTAGGTAGTTGTTTTAGTATGCATAGTTAAACATTATAATAGTTCACTATAATGCATATTCATTAGTAATATAAATAATTTATTTTAAAGTTCTTCTTAACTATTATATATATTAAACGCTTGTTTTTATTATATATGTAATGGTTGACTTTAAACTTTGTGTTTGCATATTTATTATATACCTCCTCAATTTCTAGTCCACTTCTAAGTATGAGTTTGCATATATATATGCTTGTATCTAATAACACATACTATTAACAATTGAGACTCTCAAGAGGAATTTATTAAAATAGTTAAAAAATATAAGTGTTAGAAAAAAAAACAATTGAATATCTAATTTGAAGAAACAAAAAATTATATTGGCCTTCGTTCTAAAATTAAATTGAATGCAATTAACTAATATCTTCCGTGACGATTGCTACTTCCCTGTACCGATGCAAGACGATGGAATAATCCCTCGCGTTCATTTTTCACGATGACTTGGTCAATTCCCCTTACATTTTTAAATCCATGTATAATGGTGGAGGATCTGGCAAGACTTTTTGGCCCTGCTTGCTTCCGCTGTAAAAGTTCTCCGCCTCTATTTCTCGGGCCTGTGCTTTGCTCTTCTTTGTTCCCTGCCATGGGGAGGCGAATAGATTGACCACCAAGAATTTCGAGGCCATGAAAACAAGTCAAAACAACAAAACATCTCAACTCATAAACAGTCCCTACAAGTAGTAATAGCTTAATATATTAAATAAACCGAGCTTTTAGAGGTTCTTCAAAGAATATTCATGTCAAACAAGACAAAATCACAAGTGATAGCGCTTTGGGAATCGCTGCCACGCTTATTAGATGCCCAAGTTCAAGCTTGGCTGCTAAACACAGAGCTTGATTCTGGTTATTAAGGAAATTGCATCAGTTCAAACTCTGCTGCTAAATTTCTGTTAACAGCAGATATGCAAGGGTTGGCATTCACAAGTGATTTGGGTGAAGAAGAGATTACAGCTACAGATACTGAATCTAACTGCAACACGAATCACCTCAGTTAAACTCCTTTAGTCTCATCTCTGTGTACTAGACAAACCCATTAAACAATAAAAGTTGAATAGTCTCGTCTCTATGGACCAGACAAACCCATTAAACAATAAAAGTCGAATAGTCTCGTCTCTGCTTACCAATCAAGCCCTCCCAATGGCAAGAGCCCAGCAATCTCACCTCTGCATACCAAGCAAAGCAGGCAGCCAACTCAGTCTTACCTCTATGTACCAGTCAAGCCCATCAAACAATAAAAGGCCAATAATCTCACCTTTAAGTAAGTACGTCGAGCCGTTAGGAATAATAAGAGCCCAATAGGATTTTTTTAAATATCATCCACTTCACCATTAAAAAGTCAATTTTGGCCAAATATTCACCACTTTTTATTGTGAAGGAGGAGTAAAATTATTATTGACTGTATAACCATTAAAGTGAATAATATTTATAGAATGACCCAATACAAACCAAATCAATATCAAAATGAAGCACTTTTGAACTCTCCACCACCCAAGCAGATTTGAGGCAACAGCGTCAAGAAAAAAAATCAAAGAGCAATTGTTTTTCAAAAGGAAAAAAGAATGGTAAGGAAGTGATTTTACTCACAAGTCTGATCCTCTCTTCTTCAGCTTCACCTGTGTCTGGTGCTCTGTTGTGTGAGCATTATTTAGCACTCTGCGCCCCTTGATGATAAATCCATTGCTGTTTGAGCTGAACTGGCGCTTACTTACTAGGGAAGGCCAAGGAAGCACCCTCTGAAAAATGGACCATTGGGTTATCCGGTGAGTCGTGTGATAAGGAACAATGTTGTGGCTAACGATGTTATGAATGCAGTTGTCAAGGGTTTTTGTGTTCACACAGAGCCAAACTTTTCTTGAGTATCAAATTCCCTTATCAGAAAGTATGGAAATGATAGGGTATTAAAGTCCCTCATCAAAAATTTGTGCTTTCAATTCACATAGCACAGGATGAAACCTCTCCATGTTGGGCTTAAGTATTTCTTGATTTGATTATGGGGTATTGTGTGCATAAACAAGGATGTCATGGCAATGGAGGTGAGTTGTTTATGATTTTTGTCTTATCAATATTGTATTGACATGTCACCTGGTATCTTTTAATTGGAATGGTTGATCGGCAGCAATTGTTGTGCTCGGCTCCTCAGGCTCTCCTGGCCTGTGCCTTCCTAGCACCTACTCATTGCAGAAGAGCGTTCTTTTATTAACATTGCTTTCTTTTACGGGAATGTAATTATGGCATTGAAAAGAGGGAAGAAACCCTAGAATATTGATAACCATTGTCATGGTATATAAAAGAAATTGTTAATCTCCATCCTCGAAATGTTTTTGGAATGGTTCAAGTTGGAAGGCCTATACAACGTTGTACTTTAAGAATGGTTAAGTTGAAATCCTATAATAGTTTTGATAACCATTATCACGATGTAAAAGGAAATTGTTAATCTCTATACTTGAAACACATGTAATCCTCTATAATCTTGACGTTTGGTTTGGACATATACACAATCAAACATGATTTTTTTTTTAAATATAGAAGATAAATCATTGTATAAGGCTTCAATATTAATAGCAATCCACCTTATTTATCTCATACCTCTTTATACATGCTCATAGTTTTCTTAAAAAGGTCAGTGGCAATCTCTGAAAGACTAAAGGCCTACTAGTTTAAGCAAACTAGTATGCCAACACTCATCTTGCTCGTGCAAGGACATCTCATCCAAGGACCCTAGATTATGGATGCCATCATTGCCATGTGTTATTGGTCATGAGACTATCAGTTCATTCTATGATCCAAGGAAACATGTATGATTATGTTAGATTGGGCTCTAATGCAGACCAGAATCGGGTACCTTCAGCAGGTAGCCAATCCAGGCAGCCTCTTCATACAAACCATTCAAATTAAACAGTAAAATAACATCAAGCATAAAAACTAAAACATTAATCATTGACAAAACTTATCTACTTCTTGGAACAGATGAGACAATTAACACAAAGCTTGGGATTTAAATAAACCTGTAGCATAACCAGCTCAGAAATACATATATATCAGAAGTACCTCAACACACAGCTCTACAATCTGAAAAGTCACGGGCCTTCTATCATATGAAATTTCTGCTCAGTACAACAATAAAAATTCAGCAACAATAGATTCAAATGCCCAGCACACAGACTCATTACAACATCTCCTACCATAACCTGGAACACTCACTACTCTATAAGAAAATAAACTATTTCTTCTAAACTTGTGACCAACTGAAATATCTCTCCTATTCCAACTAGGACTCAATTTCTCCTTTGATTTTTCCCCTGCTCTCCAAAATCACCAGTCGCTATTTTATAAAGACTGATTGCCGCCTCCAAACTGATTCTCCACTAGCCGCCCATGATAAATAAAGAAATTGTCAGCTTAAGACATTTAAAATAAAGCTTAGAAATCGCCCAACATTTAAAATAAACTTCGACTCACACCATATTTGGTTGCTTCGCCTTCATGCTAAAGTTGGATACTTGAGTCCAAAAGTACCGTAAGGAGAATAATTTTACTCAAATCTGCTAGAACAAAATCGAGCAAAAGAACAGAACAAAGAAAATTAGACTCGGGTGACTAGCACCCTGTTATGCTCCTGCATCAGGGGGAGAACCATAACATGTTTAAAAAACAAAATTAAAACTACTGAAACGGTGCCAATAAAATTATAAGCAAATATTCAAAATCCATCTTTGAGTGCATAAATCCATTTTAAGATGCCGGAACAAGGTTTTAGGGATTAATTCAGATTTTGAGGAGGATATTAAAATAAAATATGAAATAAAACACTAAAAATAAATTAAACAAACTAAAAGAAGCTACAATGGTAAACACTTAGGCAAAAAAGAATACCATTTAGCTTTTAGACATTTCAATCTTCTGAATCCAATATATCTGATGAGACATTCCCACATACAAATGTTGCCTTTTCATATTTAGACATTCGTGTGTTAAACTAAAAAGAATATTGTAAATGAATGTGTTAAACTAAAAAGAATATTGTAAATGAATGTTTCTGAATTAAATTGTGTGATAGTATTTTCCCTCAAGCATTCATTTGGGGAAAATACTATCACACAATTTAATCCAGAAACATTCATTTACAATATTATGGACTGTGGAAATCTGATGTCTATTATAAAAAGAACATGTTCAGGTTTTGCTAATAAACTAATCTATTGTATATTGATAACTAAATGGAGAAATAATCTGGAGTCTATTAGCACTGGCTATGATCCTCTCCAAAACCAATAGAGTCAAACTACCATCAGGCCTAGATGAATCTGGGAGTAGAACTGAACCTGGAATAAAATGTAAAACTGGAAATGCCACTGAATCTGGTTATTGGTCACTAAGGGAAGATATGACTAAAATACATTTTTCTATTCTATTTTCTGAAACTTATTTCATCTGCAACCTAAACGATACAAGAGAGAAAGAAAAATTAAAACAACAAATAGCACTTACCTCATTTTTTTTTTTTTTCAAAAAAGCAAGAGGCTGTTGGAACATTCCCAACAAGGGCTAAATTTTAGGCTGCACCCTCAATTTTTAACTATCCATCCAAAGTTTCCCTACAAATGCTAAAACATTCCATGATTAAAGAAGGAATCATAAACCACACACCTACATACAAATATGATCCTCTTCTTAATTTTTTAATTGAATTACACAACAAAAATGAACGAAAGCCATCAAATTTAACACCTGATGCTCAAGATCAAAGGACCCCTGTGACCCTCATTATCCATTCAAAGTTACCCTTCAAATGCTAAGACATACCAGGATTAAGAAGAAACATCATAAATTAGGCATATTATATTTTACAGCAAAAATGCACAAAAAGGGCCATTCAGCCATTAAATTTAACCCCTGATCTTCAAAATAGTGAAAGGACCCGTCACAGTGCCAGGGAGTTCTACATTATCCATTCAAGGTATGAAGAGAGAAACATCATAAACTACACAGGTACAAATATAACCCTCTTGAAATTATTCCTAATTTTTTATTGAATTTTACAGCATAAAGTGCAAACAAAATCTCATTCAGCCATCAAATTTAACCCCTGGTCCCCGGGCTAGTGGAAGGACCTGTATGACACCAGGTAGTCCCCTAAATGGGGAAACTTCCTTGGAAATGCCCCCCAAATTGAGGAGACATTCTCAATTTTTAATTTTGTCAGGCAACAAGTAAAAAATCTACTACATAAAGCACAAGAACAATCATAAATTCTGTGATAAACCATGACTCAATCTAAAAATTTTACTCCATAAACAGAAGGATAAAGAGATAAAATTTTTAAAGTAAAATTAAAATTCCTAAATACAGAAAAGCCTAGTGACAATTAACTCTTATGATAAGCCGTTTAATTAGATATAAAGCTTCTTTTTCCTCTAAGAAGATAAGAGTTTCCTCTGTACTTGATCCGCTTCCATCATCCTCCTCTTCCCCTTCTCTTCTCCTTCAACAGGCTTCGCAGCTACCTTTTTATTTCCATCTTTATTTCTACCTCTCTTTGAGGGGGGAGGTCTCGTCTTCTTCCCCTTTCCCCCATATTTCCTTTGACGACTTATAAAGGGTTTCTTCATGTGGACTCTGAAACTAAAACCGGGTGCTTAATCTTCTCCATAACACCTTTAAACTTGGTTCTAAACCTCTTTGGCTAAAGTATGGGAAGTGTAGGAAGGAAGAGGTTGTTGCAAGTCTTGGAAGGAAAAGCTGTTCGGAATGTTAAGGATGAAGTCATCCATAAGATTCCAAACAGTCTTTTCGTTTCCAGACTCCTTAGCTTCTGCAACAGCCTTCTCCTTCCCAGACTCCCCAGCTTCTGCAACAGCCTTCTTCTCCTTCTCCTTTCTCTTCTCACTGTTGTTTATCTTTTCCCCGGGCATCATTTTCTTTGTTTTTCTTGAAGAAGGGTTTGGAAGCCGCTAATAATAACAAATCTTCAAAACCATCAAAATATTCTTCTTTGTTTTTCTTCTTTGTTTTTATTGGAGAAGGGTTTGGAAGCTGCCGCTTCTTCTTCCTCCTCCCTGGATTACTTCATTGAAGAAGATTTTGATAGTGTCAAAGATCTGTTATTATTTTCGTTAGGCCGAGCATTTCTCTGTTGTGTGTTTGATAGAATGGCGAATTTTTCAGTGCTTTCTAAGAGAAAGTAGAATGGGATGGAGATGGTGGCGGTAGAAGATCTGCGGAATAATGACGGTTTGCTTTTAAATCTTTTTTATTTTCCTGTAGTGATTCGGAAGAATCTTCGCCACTGGTGGAACGATTGGAGTGATGGTAAGAGTTGTCATTGATGTCAAAAGTGTGTTTAGTTCATGATGCAAAGTTGCCACAGTTATTGCAGGACATCAGGAGGAGATAGTTGTTCATGTTTATATTCATGGCTTGATTTGATCAGGGTATCTTGAAAGTTGTCTCAGGATGTCATTGAAGTCTACAAATGTTCACTTTGAAAACATGCTTGATGTTTGTCTATTGTTCCTCAGGACTTGTTTGAACAGTGGTACTTACAAAGAATATTTCAGGGATACAGAGTGTTTGATTAAGTCATGGTTGATCTTGTGCATAGATCTTCAAGGTTGGGTCAAGTGACAGAGGTTTAATGCAGAAACAATATATTGTTTGTAATGCTAACTTGTTCTTGTTTGGCATATTGGTTTTCTCAGGATTTGTTTATTTCATAACATTTGGTTGGCATCATGAGTGGTCTTCATACTTGATTCATGCAATTCTTGTGTCATAATCTTCTCTGTGTGTGTATGATTTACTTATGAAGTTTTGTTCTCTTTCTGTATTCACAGTCATGTGCATATGTATTTGACAAATCAATGCTATCTTTCTCTCCTTGTGCTCTAAAAGTTAAAGTGTGTAAAAAGATTTAAGAATTCACACAACACTGATTCACCCCCCCTCTCAGTGTTCATTGTACTCCTACAATTGGTATCAGAGCTAGGTTCCCCTTTTGAAGCTTAATCAGCTTGGGTAGGTCCTGTGGGTGGAGTTCAATGGGTAAGTGCAGAAGAAATAAGAATAAAAATGTCAAGGTTCATTCTAGTCAAAAGGTTCAAAAGACATCATTCATATCAAATCCAGATGTTGATATAAAGTCAGTGGATAAAGATGTTGTCCAAGTTGAATCTAATATTGTTTCAAATGTTCCTCAGTTTGATGGTTCAAATTTTTCAGTTTGGTATGTTAGAATGCAAGTATATTTATCCTCCTTAGGATATGATGTTTTAATGTCAGTTGAAAATGGTATTTCTGCAAATAACAAAGAAGCTCTTGAATGTAATGATATTGCAAAGAAGGCTATATTATCTGCTCTGTCTAATGATGTTATTTGTAAAGTTATGGATTGTGTTACAGCTTAGGATATGTGGAGGAGATTGAAAAGAATTTACCAAGGTAATGATGAAGAAGAGGACACTCTGGTGTGTCAAGAAAGTGGCAATGAAAGGCAATCACATGAAGAAGTTGAGACCCAATCAAATTCAGAAGATGATGATGATCAGGATTATGATGAACAAGACTGTGAGATTGATCTGGAAGGAGAGCTTATATATGCTCTGAGAGAGCTCAAGAAGTATAGGAAGGAGAACCAAAAATTAATGTTGCAGCTGCAATGAGAAAGAGATTTAAAAGACAAAGCTCTTACAGATCTTGAAGAGGCCAAATGTCAAGTTATTAGTTTAAAGACATATATTGATGATTCAGACAAACTAATTGCTAGATTGAAGACAGAGATTGAAGAAGCTAAGAGGATAGCTGATAGCTCAATTTCTAACCTTGAAGTTTCAAGGATTGAAAATCTAAAACTAGAGAGTGAAATTATTAATCTGAGAAAAGATTATGACGGTCTTAAAGTTTTATCTAAGAAGTATAAGGAGTTTGAAGAAAGCACAAGCAAGCTACATAAGATGCTTGGTAAACAAAAACTATATGGAGACACTACTGGACTTGGTTTTGAAGAAGGAGAATGTTCAAAAGCTAGAGAGACACCTAGAAAGAAGATTGATTTGAATGCTGCCAAAGAAAACAAAATGAAAAATCAAAGAAGAAGAAATTTTAGAAAACCTGCATCTATAAGACAAGCTTACATGTACAGGTATAACTATTCATTTAATGGTTACTATTATACTTGTAATCATTTTGGTCATAAAGCAGTTGATTGCAAACGGAATACTAACCTTGTATGTTACAAGTGCAATAATGTTGGACATATTCAAAGAAACTGCAAAATGAATAGAGTGTATGATCCTTCATGGAGGCTTAATATGAGTACTCAAAGGTATTATCAGTCAATTGATTTTGATTACAACATAATTTGTTATAATTGTAACTCTCTTGGTCATAAAGCACACAGTTGTAGGAGAGCTCCACCTAATTTGAAAGGTTGGGAAAAGAAAAGGACAGAAAAGGTTTGGAGGAAGAAAGAACCTGTTAAAATTTGGAAGCAGAAAGAAAGTAAAGAGAAGCCAGAATTTAAGCTTGTGCATCCTGCACAAGTCACTTCATCAGTTGCATAACAGATAGCATGAAGTGAGGGGAAGTTATTCATGTTCTATCAAGTATCCCCAAAGGGTTTCAGGAAGAAGATCATTTGATGTTTATTAATTTGATGATCTTGTTTTTGTTGAAATCATCTTTGATAATGTTTGACAGTGATACAGGATCAGCAGGATGGTCTTCATTCTTTTCATGAAGCATGTGCAATAATTCTTGGTTGCAGAATGAATGTTCATTTAGAAGTGATCATTGGTATAATAATTTGACATGTTCTTCTTCATTAATATGGTTTAGAAAGGTTTGTTCAAAGTGTGTGGTGGTTTCAAGTATGAGCTTCAAGTTATGACAATCAAGAGTTTCTTATGACATTGATGGTGAATCTTGTATTAGAGGCAAGTAAAAGTCTTATAAAAAATGGTCTTCTTGGCATCTTGTGTTGAGAACTGTATCATAAGGAGTCTTCATGATTTTTGCCTGCAAATTTGTTCCTCAAAGAGTTTGGTGATGTTGTGACTTGATCCTATTTTGTATATTGTTCATATCATACTTACATGGTTGAGTTGTCATGCTGTTCTCAAGGAACTCTCATCAGATGTGGTTTTGTATCAGAATTGACAAGTGTTTTGTGTAGAACAGGAGGTTAGTTCATATGGTCTTCATTCTTTGCCATGACAAGAAAAGGTGTCAGAATAGTTTGGTTGCAGGATGATAATTTGATGATTATATCTATTACTTTGTTGAGTTATGATATGTGTCTTGGAGCTTTCCGGTGGTTTGAAGATAATATCAAAAGAAGATGATAAACTAGATATATTAAGGAGTTTCTGATGTTTCATTGATGATCTTCCTCTCTAATTTGTTTTAGACAGTGTTCTTCAAGCTATGATATTGATGGTGATATCTTGTATTTCTTCAGAGGAAGTTAAAGGTTTGTCTTGAATCAGCAGTAGCAGATGATAATGTTCAGCAAAGTTGGTCATATGTTGAAAGGTTAACATGAATTTATGCCTTCAAAGTGTTCATAATTTAATTATAATTGTTATGATCATGCTATAACAATTTTTTCTGTGGAGTTTGAATTGTTCTCAGGGGGAGTTAATCAGAGGATTGAGTTGTCTCTATCATGGGAGATTTGAAAAGATCTTATCAAAAGTGGTCATCATGTCATTTTGAGTTGGGAACTGTGTGTTAAGGAATCTTCATGATTTTTGCTTGCAATATGGTTCATCAAGTGTATTGATGTGTTTATAAAGTTGGTATTTGGATTACAGAGATATGTTTTCTTCATCCTCATATTGGTATTGTGTCAAGAAGTAATGGTTATTCTTGTCAGGACAATAGCTAGTGACATTTATGAATAATGATTTGTTTGTGGTATTCAAAACAGGGGGAGCAAATAGTTTTTGAGTCTTTGTCATCAGATGTCAAAAAGGGGGAGAAAGGAAAATTGCAATCAGATGGTTTTGCCATCAACGACAAAGGGGGAGATTGATGGTGAGAGTTGTCATTGATGTCAAAAGTGTGTTTAGTTGATGATGCAAAGTTGCCACAGTTATTGCAGGACATCAGGAGGAGATAGTTGTTCATGTTTATATTCATGGCTTGATTTGATCAGGGTATCTTGAAAGTTGTCTCAGGATGTCATTGAAGTCTACAAATGTTCACTTTGAAAACATGCTTGATGTTTGTCTATTGTTCCTCAGGACTTGTTTGAACAGTGGTACTTACAAAGAATATTTCAGGGATACAGAGTGTTTGATTAAGTCATGGTTAATCTTGTGCATAGATCTTCAAGGTTGGGTCAGGTGACAGAAGTTTAATGCAGAAACAATATATTGTTTGTAATGCTAACTTGTTCTTGTTTGGCATATTGGTTTTCTCAGGATGTGTTTATTTCATGACATTTGGTTGGCATCATGAGTGGTCTTCATACTTGATTCATGCAATTCTTGTGTCATAATCTTCTCTGTGTGTGTATGATTTACTTATGAAGTTTTGTTCTCTTTCTCTATTCACAGTCATGTGCATATGTATTTGACAAATCAATGCTATCTTTCTCTCCTTGTGCTCTAAAAGTTAAAGTGTGTAAAAAGATTTAAGAATTCACACAACACTGATTCACCCCCCCTCTCAGTGTTCATTGTACTCCTACATGGAGGAAGTCATTCTGTTGTAGAAATAAAACAAGAAAATTTTGAACGTTTCAATGATATTACAACAGAGACATTTAGGAACAGTCGATGGGATTTTTTATTAGGGTTTGCAAAACCTGTTTTTGTACTATTAGGGTTTTTCATTGTAGTCTAGGCCGTACTTCTTAGGTTAAAAAATTAATCTAATACTTTCAAAAAGATCTAATCAATATTTGGTAAACAAGGGCTGCAATGCAGCAGAAGTCCCTGCCAAAGGCTACCAGCATAGAGCGTGGGAAGAATATGGAGTGCATTTTTTGTTGAGGTTATGTGCAACTGATTAATAACAATGAAGTTATAGTTTGTTTTAAGTTTCTCCAGACCATGTTGAGTGGGCTACATCAGATATAATGAAAATGCATGGAGGAGATGGAGACTAATAGCCAATGTCTTCCAAGGCATCAGGTGCTTGAGCAGTTGAGCATTGCTGCTTCTGCTCAGAGGCTAAATGAACCTTTTTGTGGCACAATGTCAGTTACAGAATGAACAGGGCCTTTATGCTGCTAGAGAACAGTAGATAGTTTATGAACACTATGCCCAACTTACTCCAAGAAGAAGGTAAGCTCACAATGTCACCTTGGCTGCACCTGATACTCACAGAATGATGCAGGACTGATAATGAAATCAGGAATCATCAGCTTAAAAAGGAAACTTGATAACAGGGCAAATAAATGTAAAACAAGAATTATTCAGAGCAGCTTTCCT
Source organism: Cunninghamia lanceolata (assembly GCA_027924645.1). Classification (NCBI taxonomy): domain Eukaryota; kingdom Viridiplantae; phylum Streptophyta; class Pinopsida; order Cupressales; family Cupressaceae; genus Cunninghamia; species Cunninghamia lanceolata. The sequence goes on along the minus strand of BSBN01000391.1, from coordinate 36,382,131 downwards.
CATTTCTCATAGTGCAGCCATCATTGGCAGCATAGGGGCATAGAGAGGAAGTGAAGTTTAAAAGTGATATGTGCACTGAGACATAGAAAGATGGCACCAAATAGCACCTATTCAGTTTTATGTTTACATCATCGAACAGAAGCAGTTCTAGACAATCATATGGAATGAAACATGCCAAAGCAGAGGCAACCAACATAGTGAATAAATACTAAAGAACACGTACAAATGATAAAAATATACGAGGTTCTGATTGCAAACAAAAATGTTGGCTCTATTCAAAACAAATGAATTTTTCTAAATATGAAACAATTGAAGGTTGCATCAAGGGCATCAGGCCTCTCTTGAATCTTATGATTCATGCCAGACATGTCAGCCAAATTGAAGCTCACAAATATGGCAACTGATAGGGCTGGGCCACTTCTTGAACAGGGCTGCTCAACAATTATATTAAGTAGTTATAGCTATGTCTCAAGGAAAGGTCCAGCTCCCTTAACTGGCTTGATCTCAAAGAATTGAGTTGCAAAGAATGTTGTGATTAAGCAAACAGCAATGAATCCAACATTGTTGCCAACATTATCAACTATAACCTGGAGGGAGGCACACAACAACATTAATACAAACCAAAATGTGACAATATAGAAATTTAAAAGCATAGTACTAGTAGAAAGCCTGAACTAATTGGATTGTCATCTGCAAAGAAAGATTTTGTATTTTTTATTTCCATACAATCAATACTTTAAAACAATCTTGAGTTTAAAAAACTCATTACTGGGTTCTATGGGTCATCTTCAGGAATGTTCTGCTCAATGTTGCCCACAAGGTCGGCACCAACTTCAGCAGTGTTCATGTAATTTCCACCACCAACTGTTTCAAAAAGAGCCATTACAGACCCACCAAGACCATAGTAGATCCTTTTCTTTGAAATTTTATGGGGAAAAAACCCCATCACAACAGCAGACCTAAACGCAACTGATTAATAACAATGATATTGATCAATTTCTTCTGTCTTTGATTCACTAGCATGTTCTAGCTCTAATTCTATAGACTTTAGCAACACTCTCATGTGGTAGTCACACTATTTTAGCAAATGCAATGAAAAAGCTTAACTTTTACAGGTCTTACCAAGAGAACATCCTTCATCCTAGTGGTTTAGATATATTTTTATATAACGTCTAGCTACATTAATATTTTAACATGAATATCCTTGCATAAGAAGAAAGCATACACTCTTTTAATTTAGTTTTAGTTAGCTTTAATAAGATAAGACCACCAAGTTTTAGCCTCATAAAGAAAGTGGTGTAACAAGTGAGCAGGGCAATTTAAGACCTTCTTGAGCCTCTTGAAGGGCATCTAGATGGAGAACCATTTGCAAACACAGGGCAACAATACAGAATAGGGTCTCATTATGTTTGCGCCTTTTGGCATTGCCCTTGGTGTTCTGACTCCTTAGGGCAATTCCAAAGCTTGAGCAGACCTATTTCCACAATGGGTCCTTCAAATTCTACACTGGTAATCAATGCCTCATTGATGTAGGGCTAGTAGCAGCCCATGATGACCAACACACAAATAAATCTCTGCAGCATTGAAGTGGTTATTCACCTCCCGTTTTTTGGCTATTGAAATTTATCCAAGTTTAATTTGAGCAGCTTAGATTATGATAAGAAACAATATAGATGGACAACATATAGTGGTCAGTGATGGTGGGAAGCAACTATAGATTTACTATGCTCGGCAGCTCTGAATAAAAGAATGATAAAAAATATAGTTTTGCACCGAGCATAGTGTTGATTGAGACTCCATAACTATTTTTTTGGTGGCAGCAGGGTATTCAACGTGTACCATTGAGTTTAGTTTTTCCTAAGGGAAGGAATGTGCTTCAACATTCATGGATCTCCTTTAGTTTGTGGTTTGCAGCATGGTATCCCTTTGCAATCTTAGATCCTGGAAAGGGAAATGTGTAAATGTGTAAATGATAGAGATGGGAAGACAATGTAAACATAATTGAAAACATGTGAAAATGATATTTACCTAGGGTCTTGTTTGCTGCAAAATAGAGACAGAAACATGGTATTGCTTAAACATGACAGAAAAGCCAACTGAACAAGGAAGGGTCAGGTCATGTCTTTACCTGTAAATCGGGCTTCTTGAGGTATCGTACTTGACTGGTGCAGGCTTTGTTTGTAGTAGTTGTTGTTCCATACTTGTTTTTTAGAAGCATGCATTTGTTTGAGGGAGATACAAAAATAAACAAGAATTTGTGAGAAACATACAATAAATAAGGTATAGAACAACTTTGATAAGATAATGCTTTAGCTATTTATCATGGCTAGAATGGCATATAGAATCAAGTAGCTTTGCAACACTTAAATAGTGGCATGTTAGACTTGCATTTAAGTTCATTTGTATGCCTTACCGTTTGCTGTATGATGAGCCCAGACTCTAGTCTTCCAGTTGCAAAATCAGTACTTGCACTGGACATCTTCAGAGTTGAATCGGATCCTTGAGCAATATTGCTGATGTGTATTGTGTGACTGCAGGAAATCAATTTTGAGATGGAAAATCAGTCATAGTAGATTGGTAAAGATATGCCCTAGACCTTGTATGTGCAATGTGGCCTTGTGCTTGCCAGGCAAATGGATATTGTTGTTTATAGTTTGCATAGACAAATGGATAGAGAAAACAGTGAAAAAAAATGAGATAGAACATAGTGCATAGTCTTTTTATTACTATAAGATAGAACAGTTTAATTAAATTCTATAAATTTCTGTTGTTTTCTTTCTTAAAATCTACACCAGAAAAGCAAACTAAAACGAAAGAACCTAATACCTTGAAAAAATACACTAACGATAAATACAACGAAATGCAAATTCCATGTTGGAGCACCATCGATACTTGCAATACACTCACTTGTTTTGAAAGGCTATAAAAGGATTAAATGTAAACCACAGACCAAAAAAACAAAAAACCTAGGACATCGGCCATAACAGGATAAGCATCCCACCCAGAAGCTGCTAACACCTGTTTGTAGAGCCCTTGCAGCCCAACATGTATTTCCGACCAAACACTACACACACTCTTCTCCAGACCACATGTCGTTGCATGAACCCTCGAGTGCCATGCAGAACAACAAAATGCCAGCATTCAGCCAAGCAGAATAAAATATTCCAACCATCGAACAACCAAGATTAAAATACCAGGGGCATATTAAAGCCCCAATAGGTAAAGGGCATCCGTGATAGGGGAAAAATTAAAAAAAAACAAAACATTAGGTTAGCCAACAATATTTGCCAATATGCATTTTTTGTTAGCCAAAAACAATAGTCCTCTGCTAAGGTAGGGATTGGCGGCGTTTTCTTGTTCTGCATGGCAATGGAGGGTCTATACAACAGCATGTGGGCTAGAGAAAAATAGCTGGGGTGTTTGGTGGGAATACGTGTTGTGTTGCTTGGTGGAAAATATGTGTTGGGGTGCAGAGGATTTGCAAACAGGTGTTTGCAGCTTGTGGGTGGGCGTCTTCCCAATAAAGGGGGGTAAAAAGCATTTTACAAAATGGGCTCTCGAAATGATTTTAGCCACGTATTGCTACTGCGTGGAGAAAACTACGGTGAGTTTTGTAATCGTTTGCATAGTTTTTTTACAGGAATCTTGATTTTTAACACTTCAGGACATTAAAACATTTGGTGGGCAGCCAAGTCTAGAATTAAAGATTTTAGGCATGCTTACACTCGGCCATATGGCGACCACGGCAAATGGAGTGGCCAACACTAGAAAAATGCTCAAAATGAGCAAACAACAATAGGCAGCTAGATTTGGGAATGAGATGCACCCCAAATGTGGCAACATAGAAGATTTTAGGAAAGAAAATGAAACAAAAATGCCAGACAGAGGCGTGGAATTATAGGCAGGTAGCCAGAAACTTGAAAAGTACTTAAACAAACAACCAAATAAAAATAAAGGTGTGGGTTTTTGGTGCAACTCGCCAGAGACTATAAAAGGGTGGGAAAAGAATAAAAAGAAGTAGGAGAGGTTGTGAAATTTGCATAGGGATAATTAGGGATTGGAAAGGGTGTGAAATGCAGAGAATATAGAAGTAGAAGAAGGGTTTTGATTCAATCTGAGTGCTGGCAGCCATATATTTATTTTCATTTTTTGTATTTTCAGTCTTGAAGGATGAATTTATAAATCTATACAAGTTTTTTCGTCGTGTTTTCTATTTCGGCATTTGAATCTACTGGCGGGTTTAATGTGTTTCCATTTTTATTAGGTTTTGCTTTGTTTTTATATATACATAGCTTTAACGTATACATTGGTTAATTATGGCAAAAACTGAGAACAATGCCCATAGCACTAAACCATTTGCCGCAAAGTAGATACAACATCATGCCATTGCCAAAACATAACAGGAATGTTAATTGCATAGACAAGAACTAGATCATGTCTTTACCCGTGTTCATTTTTTTGTTAGGTGACCTGGCTTGAGCGCTGAAATGTGTGTTTGTAATTCATGTCTGTTGCTAGTTCATAGAGATGACTGGTTGCCATCTGTATTAAGAACAACCAAATCAGACTACAAAAGCAAAACCAAATAGCTACATTTACAACAATAGCTTGTTGGCTGCTCTATCAAGTACAATGAAACAAGAGTTAAATTGCAACAAGTTGAAAGCATTGGGCTCAGACTCTAGAAGTAAGATGCATCAATGTCATACAAATCAAATAAGAAGGTAGAAGGATTTAATTACTTATGGAAGGTGTAGAATCACTCATTTATTTAAATGCAATCAGCGAGAGCATAGAAACAGGTTTACCAGAAGCACTACAACTCTATCAATATGGACTGTGGAAATATCATGAATACTATAGCATAGAAATAGTTTTTCTGTCGGGAAGATTTGTCGCAATAAAAAAATTTATGATAGAGACCCATTGTAATGCACACTAAAACTCATTTTTTTTATTAGTAGAAACCCATTTTAAATTTGAATCCTTGTTCTTTACGCTGGTAATGGTCCTTGACAAACTAAAACCCCGAAAAAATGCATTGGCAACAAATACAGCAAAATGCAAATTCCATCGACATCTGCAATACAGTCACTTGTTTTGAAACCCTATAAAAAGATTAAATGAAAACCACAAACAAAAAAAACAAAAAACCTGCTCCACCGGCCATAACACGACAAGGAAAAATGGTAAAAAAGCAACAGGCAGAAATTTAAAAACTCACAGCAATTCTTTCCAGGCAACAGCAACACGCAGGTAAAATTATCTTGGACGCCCATATGGTAAAAATACTTATTACCCCCTTTTCTAGGAAGACACCCACGGAGAAGCTGCTAACACCTGTTTACCCTCCAGTGCCATGCAGAACAACAAAATGCCAGCAATCAGCCAAGCAGATTAAAATATTCAAGCATCGAACAACCAAGATTAAAATACCAGGGGTATATTAAAGCCCCAATAGGAAAAGGGCATTCGTGACAGGAAAAAAATTTAAAAAAACAAAACCTTAGGTTAGTCCACAATATTTCCCAATATGCACATAGCCCGAGGAAAACAAATGCATTTTTTGTTAGCCAAAAACAATAGTCCTCTGCTAAGGCAGGGACTAATAAATACACTGCAATTGAGTGTTTAGAACTAGTGTAGTAAACTTTTTTCAATTTTATTGTAGAGTTTGATCTTGGAACACTCAGTATACTATGGATAGAGGAAATTTGATGTCTAAATAAATGCACATTCATCCAAATATACTTATATTTTAAATACACACAGTTTCCTAAAAACAGTGATATGACATGATTAATTGGAGTTTAATTTATTATATATTTGACATGATATTTGTCCATCTTCCAAATATATATGACAAATTTGCATATTAATTAGCCCATAGGCTTAGATGTGGGAGGTTTTCCATGGGACACCCATAAAGTTGTATGCGGCAGGTTTTCTGTTTCATCGTTTTCTATTTTATGACACCAAAATATTCATGGCGAATGATCATACAAAATTTCTCTCGCATGGCAAGGATTGCGTTTGATTAGAAAAAAAATATTTATTAGGGTGGCGTCTAGCTACTTACCACTCACTTTAAACACAAATTAAATTGCACCAAATCATTAATTTATTAGCATGGCCGTCTATAAAAAAGAATTGTGAGTATGGCCTTCAAATGTAAAAGGTTGTTCAATAGAGTTGGTATAGTATGGCAGGTATGCTTCATTTCTAATGGTGAAGCTCTAGTTGTACTAAACAGACCATTCCAATAATGTGAAGAGTGCATTTAATCTATATTTGTATTGCTAGAGACCTGGTTTATGAACACATTTGGAAGGATAATTTCCATAATGTGTTTTTCATTGTTGGTAGCTTATTTCCATATTCAATTTAGTTACTTTATTTAAACATTGATAACAGTAATGACAATTAATAGTACTACCATGGTTTTGTAGGGTAGAGGCATCATGACGATGGTGATGGGTTTGTTTAGCAGAGGTTGAGACGGCGATGAGGGCATTGCTAACAGCTACGGGATCATATTTACACGTATCGGTTAGGGACTGCCTACCCACACCACGGTACAGTCTTAGAATTTCCACTTTTAGTTTTTAGATTTATTGCCCTAAAAATAAGATTTCATGTGAATGTTGTTTATACAACTATCTATGTTGCGAAGAACAGAGTAATTCATTTTACCTTAAAGGTAAAAGGCAATGGAGGATTGTTTACAAACTTGTGGGGATCTATTTCAAGTTCAAGTCCATTTAGGCCTGCCTACCCTTAATGTGGACACGAAAGAGAAAATAGTGGAGTAATCCTGACATGCATAGATTGCTTTTAGGTTGGAGGCACCATTCATCACTTCAAGTATGGTGTAATTGCTTTTGCTGCTCCACTTATTTTCACTCAGATGATCCCAACCAAGTGATATCTCATGCAATGGAGATGCATCAAAATGGATATAGAAAATTCCCTTTGCTAGGAAACAACTGTGAGCACTTTGTTCTGTATTGCAAAACAGGGTGCCAGGCAGTAGAAAGTGGGTAAGTAAAAGCCATTATTGATGGATTCGGAGTGGGGGTAGATAATGTGTGAACATTTTTCAATGGTTTAGGAGGAGCTCGTTAGACTTTGGGGTTCCAAAGCCATGAAAAGTTTTGTTTTGCGAACACCATGAACTTTTCTCAAGTTTTTGGCCATAACAAAATCTCTTACTTAGTGGGACTTGTAAATGGGGATAATTTTTAGAAATATATTAAACTTAAGTTCGCTTAATATTTTTAAATATATCTATGCTTTCACTGGTAAAGGCTCAAGTTGGAGCTTCAGACTCAACTGTTCACAGAGTTAGGTTATCAGTTGAGCATATATTATTTATCCAGAATGCATTTTTTGGTTTCACATGGATCCAACATGCTTTTATATCTTATTTTATTGTAGACAAAATATAATTTTATCATGAATGCATTTAACTGATTGGACGGTGATGAAATTTTACAGAATTTTAATAAAATTAGGCAGATGTTAGTGTAACAACATATACAAATGTAAAAGTTAGGTTTAATGTAAATCTATAATATATGTTTTAGACTGGCAATAGCATCCAATTGAAAAGTTAAACCGGTTGATGCACTATGAAGTTTCCTGCACATACTTAAATTCTGCTAAACATAAAGTTAAACTATTAATGTTTTAAAATTCATATGTTTTTTTCTTTTAATTTTCAGCTTTGAGTTTACAATCTTTGCAATATGTATGTTGAAAAATTTGAGTATGGCTTACTACACTTGTGAAATGGTTATCATGCAATTGCAGCAGTGCAAGATTGAAATAACCAGAAACCTAAAAGAAAAGGGACTTTTCCACACTGTTAATTCAAAACAATATTCCACATATTCTAAAATATTTTCTAATGTAAATTGTGTGTTCAATAAGTCAAAGCATCTATTAAGTTTCAATTCACCCAACAAGGATTTGTAGCAAGATAAATTTGACATGGTAGCGAAGTTCTTGTTGTATAAGTAAGTGTCACAAGTTATCTACCAGCACTATTTTCAATTCCTAACATGTACTCCAACCTTGGTATCCAAATGCTATTCTAAATAATAGAGAAGGGACTTTCACATGGAAATTACTAAGATGAATATAGTTGTTTAACCATCTGTATTTAAACGTTACCCAGATTGGCAATTGCTAGGATGAATATGGATTAAAAATTGTATAAAATAGTTATGCTGGTAATAATTCAAGATGTTTAGTCTCTAAAAACTTGTATTTGATAAAATGTGTTTTTTAGGTTTTTATAAATGAAGTCATCACATTAGACCTAAGCTCAATTGAATGGGATTATTTTTATGGACATGCATATTTTTGAAAAAAGGTAAAAATCAAATCCATGTAATCATTTAGTTATTTAATATAAGAGCTCGAGTTTAAGGCTGAAACCTCTTCCAAGAAGAGTTAAGGATTGAGGATTACCTAACAGTCCAACCAAAAAAAGAAGATAAATATAAATCTTTTAAGGGTATTGAGGTTGGGTAAGTGCACAAAGATGAGGGACCAAAAGGGGGTTTTAAGACGCCACTTTTTTTTTTGAAATCAGGAAAGATTGATGTTCGATGAGAAATTAAAGATAGTTATTGTTAGAAAAATTAATCGTTACTTGGTACTTAGGTAAAGGTTATATTTATTTCCTATTAAATACTTGTATTCATAAATACAAAGTATTTATATTTAACGTGAGTATCCTCACACACGTGTGAGGATAACTCATGTCAATATTCCTCTTGGAGGAATATTTGATTTATTTAGCCACCTCCTTAAGAGGTTGACACTTTGCACTCACTCACATGAAAGGTGGCAAATGGGAGTTGCATGCAACTCCCCCTCTCACCTCTATTTATGAGGTGCTCTCTCCTTATTTCTTATTATTCCTCTCTCATTCTCTCTTCTCGTTCATTTCTTGAGGAGTTCATCTCCCTCTTTTTCTGTAATATTTTTCTTTTATGGCTTCATGTCGTCTTTCATAATTTATGGGGGTTTTTTCTTTATTTTTTTCCCCTTCAAAATCTCGTCTCCATTATTGTTCTTTTAGTGCATGCTTGCATATTTGATTTTAAATAATGATATATTCATTTTATTTTATTTATTTAACTCACAATCTTAATTAGTTGTTTCCTAGTTTTTATTTTCTATCATGGTATCAGAGCCATGCATTGCAGATTGAGAGAGAAGGATTTTGTGTGTGTGCAGAAACCCTATATTTTATTTAATGTTCATTTTTTTAATCCTTTTAAATGTTTTTTTGCAGCAAGGGTTTATAGGAAGAAATCAAATTTTTCTAACAGTTATACTCAAAATTTGAAGATACAACAAAAACAAGAGTCGTAGTGCTCTGAATCTAGTTTCTAAACTACTATTTTTTTTTAAAAAAATGGTTGAGATTAAGGGGTTCAAAAAGGAGGAGCACACAAATTGGTCTTATTTTTCTCAAAAAAATATAACATAGTGTCTGGTGTGCTCCCTCTAAAATGTTAACTTTTTTTAGTATTTCAAAAATTGCTTCAGTGAGAAATTAGCTAACACCATGTAGTTTATCCCTAATTTTTCTGATAATTTTTTCATGAATAATTGATTTTTTACTAATTTTCAAAGTAGACACATCCTGAAAAATAGAAAATTGAGCGTGCTGCCCCCTAAAATTTTTGAAAACTAATTGAAAATTATTTTTTTTGAATATGTGTAGAATGGAGTCTAGTTTCTAAAAATATAACTTATTTGAAATTTTGATGAATGGTTAAAAAAAAGTCAAAAATACTAGACACTAGTTTTTGACAAAAAATGGGTACACTAATAAAAGAAATTAAAGATGAAACCCTTAACGTACTCAAAATGTGAAAAAAAATTTATGGTTAGATAGATAACAGAGAGATTAAGATTAGGTTGGTATTTTTTTTACTTTTCATTGAAAAAAGTGCAATCTGGATGCAGAGCACGCTCCAAATTATCTAAATTTTAGTTGGCATGAGTTTGCCACAGTCCATGATAGATTATTGAGAGTGCATCTGGATTCAACTGTGTATGTTTTTGTATCAATGTTTCAGATCATACTCAATATCCATCATCAAGAAGAGGAGAGTTGTAGATTGGAGAGTAGACTTGAGCTTTTTAAAGGACAAAGATGGATAGATAAGAAGGAACAAAAAATGAAGGGGGCAAGAAGACTAAAGATGAGACAAAAACCAAAAGAGAGTGGGTGAGAAAAAAGAGAGATGGGAAAAATAGTGGAAAAGACAAAGAAGCACATAAACAAACAAGAGCCATGATTAAAGTAAAATTAAACAAATTAATCTAAGAACATATATATATATATATATATATATATATATATATATATATATATATATATATATATATATATATATATATATAGGAGGACCTGCATATGCAATAAGAATATCCTATATACTTAAAAACAAAAAATACCTTTGCAACCCCACACTCCTAAGTATATATATATATCAACTAAAAAAGACAAATAAAAGTATACAACACACCCCCACGACTAAAATAAAATGAGACCCATCATATCCATATGATAAGAATCCAATAAAGAAGCAAATAAGAAACCAATATGAAAACACCCAAGGCTGAAACACAAGAAATTGTTAAAGAGCGTCGACAAAAATCAAACAAGACCTAAAACAAAAAATGAGTAAAAGGACATATAATACCAAACCTATTATATCATATGTGCCCCTATATATTGGGTGGAGAACATAGCAATACGAAAAAAACAAACTCATATATCTATAAAATGAATAATTTATAAATGAATAAGGAATAAACATCTCTCTCTCTCTCTCTCTCTATATATATATATATATATATATATACCCAATTCAAAAAATACAAACATAAAAACCTATAAAAATATATATATAATAAAAGTATAAAGAAAATACAAATACCTCAATCTATATATCTATATATATATATAAACAAAAAAGAGGAAATAAAAACAAAAAAGTCCTAAAATTACCCCACTAAAAACAAGGAAAACAAAACCAACACAAAAAATTATTCTTCTCAAAACCAAAACTATATAATAATATAAGTATGAAGGAAGACCAAATATCTATATACATATATGTATACTTAGTTCATATATATATAACTGTATTTAATATATGTATAGATGTGCAAAAACTAATATGTGTGCACACAAGTATTACAAAGAGAACAAAATTAACTAAAATTAACCAAGTATATTCACAAATATTAATAAACTAAGTATTAAGAAAAAGAATATATATACACATATATATATGTATATGTATATGTATATATAGGCTTATACATAATACAAAGGTACATACATATACTAGAAACCGAAATGCAAAAAACCTAAGAAAACAACAAAAACATGAGGAAGGGTTGTTAACGCTAGAAAATGGGAGAAACCCAACAAGGGGAGAGCGAGGAATGGCAACTTAGTCAAGAAAGGATCAGGGGAGAGGGAAAGAATGCAACCATGAGACAAGGAAAACAAAAAGGAGAGGGGTGAGGGAGGGCACAGGTGAGGAGAATGTATGGACAACACTTGATGGGGGCAAAGAAGAGGAGGGAGGTTAGGACGGAGTACTCTCAATAATCTATCTAAATTTTGTTAGAGTTTGGAAAAACACGTCATTGGACAACCTAAACACAATCCAAGCTTTTGGGTTGGAAGTTCAAGGCAAATTCAAGCCTTAGGCTTGGTAATTACCAATCCTAAGCATAACGTGCTCGCGTTATGTGAATATGTGCATTCACATAACACAAGTGTGTTATGGTGAACTAAAACATCTCTCCCTCCCTCGCTCTCTCTCCCTCTCTCTCTAACATTATGGTGAACTAAAACATCTCTCTCTCTACCTCCCTCTCCATCCCATCTTTACCTACTACCCTCTCTCTCACCTATCTACCTCCTAGTTTTCCTTTTCCTTTCCAATTTCCCTTTAAATCCCACTAATTTTTCCCTATTTTACTATTTTCCACCTCTCCTCTCATCATTCTTCCCATCCAATAAACATTCATTTTATCTTGTTTCCATTTCATCGTCGCAATTTATATCCTCATCCCTCTTTGCATGTCCTAGTTTTCTTATTTTTATTTGCTTTGTTGATAAGGGAGAGGGAGATGGAGGGGAGAGAGAGGGGAGAGAGATGGAGTTAGAGAGATAGAGATAGAGAGAGAGAGAGAGAGATTTCTAGTTTTCTTATTTCCATTTCCTTCATTGATAAGGGAGAGAGAGAGAGAGATAAATGGGAGAGATAGAGAGATAGAGAAATGATAGGGGAGAGAGATGCAAGAGATAGGGAGATAAGGAGAGATAGATAAGTAGAGAGAGAGGAGACATATAGGGAGAGATAAAGGAGATAGAGGGGATAAATAGGGAGATAGAAAGTGAGCAAGATGTCCAGAGAGATAGGGAGAGAGATTGAGAGGTAGAGGGACGATAAAGAGAGGGAGATAAGGGAGAGATAGGGAGATAGAGGTTTAGGGTTGCTCGAGTTTAGAGATTAGGGGTTAGGGGTTAGGGATTAGGGGAATTATTTAGGGTTTAATATTTTTGAGAGATAGAGAGAGTGTGCTTTTGACATGCAACCCTGAACTCCTAAACCCTAAATAATGCTCCTAAACCCTAACCCCTAACCCCTAAACCCTAAAATAAAGAAACCATAAACCTCTATCTCCCTATCTCTATCATCCCTCAACCTCTAAATCTTTCTCCCTATCTCTTTGTACATCTCACTCACTCTCTATCTCCCTATCTCTCTCCTCTGTCTCATCTATCTCTCCCTATATGTCTCCTCTCTCTCTACCTATCTGTCTCTCCCTATCTCTTGTCTCTCTCTCTCTCCCCTATCATTCCTCTATCTCCCTATCTCTCCCCTATATCTCTCCCTCTCCATTATCGATGAAGGAAATGGAAACAAGAAAACTGGAGGGGAGAGGGAGAGATAATGGGGATAGATAGGGAGATAGAGGAATGATAGGGGAGAGAGAGGCAAGAGATAGGAAGAGGTAGATAGGTAGAGACAGAGAGAGAGAGAGAGAGGAGATAGATTGGGAGAGATAGGGGAGATAGAGAGGAGACATAGGGAGATAGATAGTGAGTGAGATGTCCAGAGAGATAGTGAGAGAGATTGAGAGGTAGAGGGACGATAGAGAGAGGGAGATAAGGGAGAGATAGGGAGATAGAGGTTTAGGGGTTACATGTTAGGGATTAGGGGCATTATTTAGGGTTTAGGGGTTTAGAGAGAGAGATTGGTTTTGACATGCAACCCTAAAGCCTAACCCTAACCCCTAAACCATAAAACCTAAATAATGCCCCTAAGCCCTAATCCCTAAACCCTAAACACTAAACCTGAGCAACCCTAAATAACATCCCTAAACCCTAACCCCTAAACCCTAAACCCCAAACCCCTAAACCCTAAACTCAAGCAACCCTAAACCTCTATCTCCCTATCTCTATCATCCATTTACCTCTCAATCTCTCTCCCTATGTCTTTGGCCATGTCCCTCACTCTCTATATCCCTATCTCTCTCCTAGATCTCATCTATATCTCCCTATTGGTCCTCTCTTTCTAAACCCTAAACCCTAAACCTCTAAACCTTAACCCTTAACATCTAAACCCTAAACCCTAAACCCTAACCCCTAACCCCTAAACCCTAAATCTAAACCTGAGTGCAACCCTAGGAGAGAGAGAGAGAGAGAGGAGATGAGGTAAAGAGGGGAGGGAGAGAGATAAAGATAGAGAGATTGTTTCAAATGACATGCAACCCTAAATAATTCCCCTAAACCCCAACCCCTAACCCATAAACCCTAAACCCTAAACTTGAGCAACCCTAAACTCATAAACCCTAAATAATTCTCCTAAACCCTGACCCCTAACCCATAAACCCTACACCCTAAACCTCTATCCCCCTATCTCTCCCTAATCTCCCTATCTCTATCATCTCTCTCTCTCTCTCTCTCTCTCTCTCTCTCTCTCTCTCTCTCTCTCTCTCTCTCTCTCTCTCTCTCTCTCTCTCTCTCTCTCTCTCTCTCTCTCTCTCTCTCTCTCCCCCCCCCTAAACCTCTAAACCTTAACACCTAACCCCTATAAATAATGCCCCTAAACCCTAAACCCCTAAATTGAGAGAGACTACTTTTGACATGCAACCCTAAACCTCTAAACCCTAAATAATGCCCCTAACCCTTAAATCCTAAACCCAAGCAACTCTAAACCTCTATATCTCTATCTCTATCATCCCTCTAACTCTAAATCTCTCTTCTTATGTCTCTAGCCATGTCCCTCACTCTCTATCTCCCCATCTCTCCCCTCGGTCTCCTCTATATCTCCCAATCGATCCTCTCTCTCCAAACCCTAAACCCTATACCTCTAAACCTTAACCCCCAAAACCATAAACCCTAGACCCTAAATAATGCCCCTAAACCTTAACCCCTAACCCCTAAACCCTAAAATCGAGCAACCCTAAATCACTAAACCCTAAACCTCTATCTCCCTATCTCTATCAACCCTCTACCTCTCAATCTCTCTCCCTATGTCTCTAGACATGTCCCTCACTCTGTATCTCCCTATATCTCCCCTCAGTCTCCTCTATATCTCCCTATCAGTCCTCTCTCTCTCTAAACCCTAAACCCTAAACCCTAACCCCTACACCCTAAACTCTAAAGCTAAGCAACCCTAGGAGAGAGAGAGAGAGAGACAGAGAGAGAGAGAGAGAGATTATTTTTGGAATGCAACCCTAAACCTGAGCAACCCTAAACCCTAAATAATTCCCCTAAACCCTAAACCTCTCTCTCTACCCCTAAATCCTAAATAATGCCTCTAAACCCTAACCCCTAAACCCTAAACCTCTATCTCCCTATCTCTCCCTAATCTCCCTATAACTATCATCCACCTCTCAATCTCTCTCCCTATGTCTTTGGCCATGTCCCTCACTCTCTATCTCTCTATCTCTCCCCTTGGTCTCCTCTATATCTCCCTATCGACCCTCTCTCTCTATCCCCTAAACTCTAAACCTCTAAACCTTAACACCTAACCCCTAAATGATAAACCCTAAGTAATGACCCTAAACCCTAACCCCTAACCCTAAACCCTAAACCCTAAACCCAAGAAACCCTAAACCTCTATTTCCATATCTCTCCCCTATCTTCCTATCTCTATCGTCCCTCTACCTCTGAATCTCTCTCCCTATGTCTCTGGACATGTCTTTCACTCTCTATCTCCCTGTCTCTCCCCTTTGTCTCCTCTATCTCTCCCAATCTCTATTGGTCCCCTCTCTCTATCTCTTTCTAAACCCTAACCCATAATCCCTAACCCCTAAACCCTAAACTTGAGAAACCCTAAACTCCTAATCCCTAACCCCTAGAAACTCTAAACCTAAGAAACCCTAAACCCTAAATAATTCCCCTAAACCCTAAACTTGAGCAACCCTAAACTCATAAACCCTAAATAATGCCCCTAGACCCTGACCCCTAAACCCTAATCTCTCTCTCTCTCTCTCCTGAGAGAGAGTTTTGCTTCTGTAAAATGTGCTCACGTTATGACTTGTATGGGACCAAAAAGTCATGTGGCAACTTTTTGGTCCCTCATCTTTGTGCATATACCTGGTTAATGTATGTTAAAATGAATTAATCTAAATAATAGAGATAAGTATTGAATAATATATTGAAATAAATATTTAAAAGAAAAATAAAAGTTTTTAGTTTTAGATTTGATAATTGAAGAATTTGTTGAACCATACACTTGTAGGTTTGTCATTATACCAAAGCTTGGAAGTGTTAGTAAACTTTCCAAACCAGCATCTTCACCTAGACCCAAAGTGGTAGTTAGTCCACAAGATCAATTTCTAGAGGTGTAGCAGTTAGTCCAACACCCCTCCTCCAACACAACTCGAGGGAACTGAACTTGGGTTGAAGCTCTAATACCATTTGTATGTCTGTCATTACACCCAAACTTGCAACTATTAATGAACTTTCCAAACCAACATCTACACCTAGACCGAGAGTGGTGATTAGTCCACAAGATCAATTCCTAGAGGTGTGGCAGTTAGTCCAACAACACTTCTATAATCCAACTTACATTTTTTCTATCACATTTAATATGATAATTAATTAATAATACTAATTAGATTATTATTCACAAATGTAGAGGCTATATAATTAAAATTAAATAAAATAACTCTTAATAAACAAAACAAAATAACTCTTTAAATTATTTGGGTAAGTTTTTTTGTTTTGTTTTTACTTTGAAATGTGTAATAAATATTATATATTTATATGTTACTTTTAAAAAAAAATTATAGGTTTAGTTTTTTTTATTTGAATAATTATTTTTATTTACATTTGTAAAGGTCATTTCTCCATAACTATTTTTTTCTAGGAGCCTTTTGGTAAAGCTTGTCTACACTTCATTTGTATTTGTTAACACAAACCTATGATCAATGTAACATTTAATTAAATAAAAATATAATTTACAAAAATATATATTATAATGGAATTAAAGTTTAAGTTCTCACTAAATTTGATAGAATTAAAGGTTAATAATTAAAGGTCAATTTTGACCAATAAAAATATAACAAATATTTACCACACTTTAAAGCCCATGAGATATAAAAATACTACTAGCAATCACACCTTAGTGTGCAATGGGTACGCCAAGATAGCATGTAGATAAAAGCAATAAGTAATTTCTAGAGAAGAGAGCATACAATTTTGTTGATAGTCAATGGTTGTTGTCCATCCATCAATAAAACTGAAAGAATGTAGTGATATGTGTTGTTGAGATATTTATGAAAACCCATAGCCTAATATTTAATGTAGGGTTTTCCATTACAATGCTTGACCATAGCCCCATGTGTATCACATAACATAACACCTTTTTGCCACTATGTTTATATAGTTAAGCTTAGTTTTGTAATCCCATGATGGCCAAAATGTCACCAACATATCAATGGAAAAACTAGATCAATTATAATTATCATATTAAATTAATTGCTTAAAAGATAAAATGCATTTTCCTAATCAATAAAATCCTACTTGTCTTACAATATAGTTGGTATTGCTAAGCTTTAAATTTCACTTTTGTTACATTTTTTTGTCTTAAACTATAATCACTTTGCAAACTTCTTATTGCTTTATTTCCCTTGATTTGGGCAATGTATTTTTTAGGAAACTATTAAAATAGATGGTGGTTTTCTCTATATTTCTTTGCACTATAAAGGATAAGTTGAAAAAGAATTAGTGGTTTGTTTTAAAATTCATTGTGTATGAGTTTTCTTTCCAAACTTAGTTAATAATTTTTTTTAATTAAAATTCATGAATGACTATCAAATTTAAAGCATTTTAACATCCTTTTAAAAACAAACCTAAAATATAATGAAGAGTAAGTAATAGAAAACATAATTAACAAGAGCTGCAATGCAACTAATGTCCCTACTAGTTGTAGGGTTGCAAAAGCATGCCGATAAGGAAAAAGCAAAGACCTGACAATAACATAAGATCTTTAAAAAAAAAGAAAACCAAATTAAAATTTTAAATTGCAAGTTAAAATGAGTTAAATACAAAGATAGATATTATTTTATTGAATGACCATAACAAAAATATATTGCACCATAGGAAAAAGTAAAAAATATATTAAAATACTATAATTGTAGTTTGTTTCTTACTCTATAATTGTATCTTAAATTTAATTGATGATTTGTTCTTTCTTTTTTATTCTTGGTGCAATATATAGTTTAAATTACATTAGGTATAGTTTTAGGTATAGGGATGCAAACTGTGAATGCAAAAAAAAATCCTATTCAAAGGGGGATCCTTTAGGTTACCTTGGAAGGGTGGTAAACCACACAAAGTGCTAGGAATTGCTGGAGTGCAGCTTCAAAGTGGTTTTGAACCTGACACCTCTGCCTCACTCATTTACTCTCAAAATAGATGGACACAACAATAGGTAAGTAATTTCATCACAACATTCATCTGAGGGTTTCGTGAACCTTTCCACATTTGTTGATATTTGAAAACTAAGGTAGTAGGGTGATTTCATACACGTTTGATTGAGAAAGTGTTCAAATAAAAGGTGAACTCTCTATTCTTTAGCCAATAAGGTTTTCAATTTTCAAATTCTTGTTATGTGTTGGCCTTGAGTTATTTGGAATTTCACAATTCATTGTAAAAGAAAAAAAACATAACTTCATCGTTGATATTTGCTTAGCAAAAGCATATTTAGTTCATTGATTTTTTTTTTTTTAAAGTTGGAAGTATTTTGTACTTGGTGAAGTACCAACGTCTTGTTCTTGGACTTGAAAAATTTTAAAAAGCCCAATATTTATGTGCACAATGTCTCAAGCTCACACCCAATCTAGTTGGAGAATTCCTCTTGAGTAGCGGTGTATCCCCTTCCTGAGGAATTCTCCACAGCTGAACCTAGAGGTTGGTAGCATTTGGACCTTAAGCCTCATCATCTAGGGAAATTTGTACAACTTTAATTCCTTCTATTTCTGTGGGCATGTGTAATTTTACTGCCAAGGAAATTTGTGCAACTTTAATCCTTTCTATTTATGTTGGCATGTGTAATTTACTGCCAAGTAAATTTGTGCAACTATAATCCTATCTATTTTTATATTTCTATGTTATGCTCTTCTTAGTTAAATTTTGTTCACAAGATTAAAAAAATCACATGCAACTTTCCATTATCTTTTACTACATACCTCTACAATACAAGAGAGCAGTGAATTATATCTAAACCAAATAGTTATTTTCGTCTTCACAAAGCATATTGTACGAGTATGCACCAATACCATACTTTTCAAGTATCGAGCTTTCAATGTACCAATTCTATGACAACTATCGGTACTTGCACACTACTATTAGATATTGTCCCCTATAGTAATGAGAAGAGACTACAAATAAAATTTTTACATTAGTCTTTGTGTGTTGTCAAAGGCTTGAAGTGATTTTCTCCAAGGTAGTTGGAAGTTTCTTTAGGATTGATATTTTTTTCTTGTCAAAGGTTTGGAGTGGTTTTCTACAATATAACATATCAAAGGAATTTTTTTGTCCAAGTTCACTATTGAATTCATTATGCACTAGAAAATTGTAGAATTTGAATCCATAATAAACACAATTTTCATAGTTTTGAAGGATTTTGTTTAGGTCATCTACTTTTTAATACTCACCCATATTTTGTCTATCTTAAATTTTTTTGCTCTTCTTAGTTAAATTTTATTCACATATTAAAAAAATTGCATGCATCTTTCCATTATCTTTTACTACATACCTCTGCAATACAAAAGAGTAGTGAATTATATCTAAACCAAATAGTTTTTTTTTTTGATAATTTAAAACTGGTAAGGGCCAGCTCCCTATTTATTAAGTCCAAAAAAAAGTATAGATTTCATGTCCATGCTTTCAAACCAACCCCATACAAAGAACTGATATGCTGATAACGAGCTTTTCTTTTTACCCCAAATTGTAAGACAGGGAGTGCTATCAACAACAACTACCAACTATCATCTCCCTACCCCTAAGTATGATTGCAACAAAAAACTAAGAAATTGTCTTAACCAGTATGTACAACTACACAAACCAAAAAAACTATTGCCTATCACTTCGCGTGACTGCAAAAAAGTAAGACAAACACAAAGGGCCTCACTTGCCGTTCACCGTTCAGCAACCCCAACCACGACTGTGACCATGACCCCCACCATGGACTGCACCACATCCTGTAGAGGAGCTTGAGATTCCAAAAGCCATCCCAGGGCCCAGGTCTAGACTAGAGTCTGCCTCCTCCTTCCTCATCTATTTTGCATGAAACACACAAACCTTGACCGGGCAATCCATTTTGCATTTCTTGTGGGCTGGGCCTAGAGCAATTTCCTAACAGTATATTTTTTTTCACCTTCACAAAGCATATTACATGAGTATGTTCAAAATTCATAACTTGCCCTTGTTTTAGTTTATTATTTATTTCATTGAAAGTAACTTTTAAATTTATATGCAAGTGATTGAAGGTAAATGTGTGAAGTTAACGTGCAAACCCAATTTTTACTACTTGTCTATTAGTTGTGTCTTCTTAAAAAAAAATTGCATAAAGGTAGTTTAATTTTAAAATTAGGAAAAAAATATTAAGAAAAAATTAAAACTTACATAGATATAAAGTATACCATAAAAAATGTTACTATATGTCACAATTTATATTTTCTCTCGATTCCTCTCTCTATATCTCTTTCCCTCCTTCCCTCTATATCCCTTATCTCTATCTCTATCTCCTCTATCTCTCTTTCTATCTAAAAGCATGTCTTCAAAATCACTCTCATATCTTTTCCTCTCTCTATCTCTGTATCTCTACATATCTCTTTGTCTCCCTCTCCCATACAAATGACACGTTGCCTTGAGTGTAGCACTCTCTCTCTCTCTCATATATTTTCTGTATAGCCCACACTTTCACCAAGTATGGATTTTAAATCCATACAAACTTCCTTGAAACCAATACTTTTTTATGT
This sequence comes from Cunninghamia lanceolata, assembly GCA_027924645.1. Classification (NCBI taxonomy): domain Eukaryota; kingdom Viridiplantae; phylum Streptophyta; class Pinopsida; order Cupressales; family Cupressaceae; genus Cunninghamia; species Cunninghamia lanceolata. The sequence continues at coordinate 36,361,581 of BSBN01000391.1, read as the reverse complement.
CCTTTTCTCATGGACGGTGTTTATCTATATCATTCTCTCCCTCTCTATATCTCTTTCATATAATCAAAATAATAATAATGTCCATAATATTCAATGCATGTACTCTCTGCCTATTTTAAATTACTCTCTATATAGAATAAAAATAAGAATAATGTCCATAATTTTCAATACTTCCTTTTGGTAGCCTCTTCAATTTGGGAAGGAACTTGGTTATGAAAATAAGGAATTTATAATTTATTGAAGTCTAAATTAGTACAAAGTGAAGGTTTCATTATCCTATCAAGTTACACTTTAATGCATTGCAACCCATGGAAATTCTTATAAAATAGAGGAATGTTTTTGTGAACATCATTGGATCAAGATAGAAATGTCTAATAGATATACTCCTCGACAAAATGATGGTGTTGAAAGAAAGAATAGGACCTTAGTGGAAATGGCATGATGCATGTTACAATCTAAGGATCTTCCTTTGTTTCTTTGGTTTAAGGTTGTCAATATGGAAACTCATGTCTTGAATAGATCTACTACAACTTGTTTACAAAATACTAAGGAAGCATGGAGCAACAAGAAACCAAATGTTAAGTATTTTAGGGTATTTGGATGTGAAGAATTTTCTTAGATACCTAATAAGATTAGACAAAATAAATTTGATAGTAAGAGTGTTAAGTGTATCTTTCTTGTCTATGATGATCATAGGAAATGATATAGGTTGTATGATCCTGGTGTGGAGGATGTGTTCACAAGTAGGGATATCAAGTTTAATCAAGGGTTCAAGGATATGATAAAATCCTCTCCAAATCCTATCCCACAAGTGGTCACAAGTAATGACATATCCTATAGTACTTTTGAAACTGACAAAAGTTCAAAGTCAACTTCCAATACAATTGAAGAATCTCACACTTCTTAGAAGACCAAAAGTCCTCAAGAAATTTATCAAAGAACTCAACAAGTTAATTATGTCCTAATGACCACAATAATGAAGACTAATGCTTCTCAAACTTATGATGAGAATAAGGGAAAATATGAATAGGAACAAGCTATGCAAAATAAATATGACTCTTTGATAAAGAATGAGTTGGGAATTGGTGGACTGATCCAAGGGAAAGAATGCAATAAAAAATAAGTGGATGTATAAAACTAAGTTCAAGTATAATTAAAGCATTGAAAAACATAAGTCGAGATTAGTGACCAAAAGGAGGGAATTGACTACACAAAAACTCTTAGGCCAACAACAACGATCAATATTTTTAGGAATACTATAGTATTGATAGCTCATTACATGTGGTCTCTTCACCAAATTGATGTTAAGAATCCCTTTTTTGAAAATTTTTGTTTACCATGTACCATGTTAAAGATTGATTGGATTTCAAGTTCCAGATCACCTTGTGGGTTAGTAGTGGAGGCTTAAAGAATTTGAGCAGGGCACACCATGCTTTTACTTTTAATATGTGTATAGTATGTCAAAGGGTGTATGGACAAACCATATCCTTATTTATGCATGAAATTGAACTAAAATTTGTGGATTCAAAGTACTTTTTAGTTTCAAGTAGAAAACATGGCTACATGCATAACCTTCCTACGAATAATTATTTTTAGATTTTACCTTTACCACCCATGACAATTGAAGATACATTTCTTAAAACAAAAAATCATTTATTATTGTGGGATTACAAAACTAATTTTAACTACATAAATATAGTGGTACAAAGTGTTCCATTCTGTTGGATTTTTTCCCAACTGGATGCTTTCCAGTTATCCCTACAAAGTAGCCATCAATGATCAATAGGATTCCTAGGCCGGGGGCCAACAGTATAGGAGATAGACTCTATAGATATCTCCTCTCCTTCTTTAGGCTCTGCAGAACCAAGGGGGGTATTCCCTACTCAACATCTATCAGATATGCACATGAACTTACTGGGATGTTGACACAAAGCAGATAAATCCTCTTTTATGTAGACCAAAACTGTGAAATAAGTGCAAAGGGGCTAGCTTAGGGCCTATGCTCAGTTGTGAATCAGAAGATTTTGGTCCTAAAAACTACTTCTAATATCCTAAAGGTTTGTATTTAAAGTTTGAGTTTGTTTTTGCATTTGGATGCAAGACTGGGACCTTGGGTTGCAACCTCAATACAAGACCAGACTAGTGCCTATCTTAGGCTCGGAGTCAATAGACATACACATGTGAATGATTACATAAACTTGAATCAATAACTAGGTTTCAAGGGGAGAATTGTTAGTGTCTACCTTACAGATACTTCCCAAGACTGAGTATTTAGTCATTCATACTTAATGATATCCCTGTTATAGCATACCTTTCCCAATGCTTAACCTAAAACATTTAATTTGTTCCTTGAACAAAGGTAAGACATTAAACAATCAACATAAAAAATCTATGTTCCTGAATCCCAAATGACCCTTAGCTATTTAGATTCAAAAGAAAAGATGCCCACAACTTGGAGATAAATAACCAAAAACATGCAACAGAGCATTTCTCATATTAAAACAACATGAAACCAGTAGATTATGCATAAAACATACAACACATGATTCATAAACTCACAAAGTGCAAAACAGAGCCACTAGTAAGACTGTATCTTATTACTCCACCAAAATTTGCCAAATCTTCAACAACCTAAATGAGTAACACAATTTGCATTTTATAGCAAGACTGTGTACTCATTAATAATTACAAGGCACTTTCAAAATCCTGCCAAATACATTGCACCATCAGAATGGCGCCCAAAAATATTCAATGCAGTAGGGAGACAAAAGGAAAGGAGCAGGTGGAATCAGGGAATGTGCAGCCGACTGAACATTTCCTCCTTAAAGATGGTAGGTGGCAAGTCAATCCATTGTTCCACACCTCCGCAAATCGCCATTAATAGCCAACCAACCCGCAGCCTTCTTGGAAATGCAGCAGTGAATGCATAAGAGATTTTCCCGCCTGAAATGTGACTGTGGGTGCATAGGAAAATCCTCCGCTTGAAATTTTAAAACATGGCTATTGATTTCCTTCCCATCGCCAAGATTTGTGGCTCCAAACCACTTTGAAAAGTCACTCGCCAATGAAATTGTGCCACGTAGGCACCCCGTGCTTACATCGTTGTGCGTACATTTTGCCCTTTCACCTCATTTTGCCTTTTTTCGCCTTGCATATGCAAAAGAACATGCGTATACATACAATTGCCTATATACAAAGCACAGACCCCAAATATTTATAGAACACTTTGAAATCGTACTCGGGTCTAGCTTGCATCTCCTCCTTATGCATATCGCAAATCTATATTCGGCATACAAACGCAATATACAACTCACGGATTTCAAATCATTATTATGAAGCAGATTGGAATCACTTTGCAATCTGGCTTGTATCTATTCCATTGCACTTCTCATTGTATATCGGCATATACAATGCACAAGATACATCCTGCGGACGCTGGCCACTGTATCAATCGAATTGAAAGAAATTTGAAATCTGAGATTTGTATCTTCATTCTTTGTATATCGGCCTTGTATATCGCATATACAATGCAAATATACAAGCCGCAGATTCCAAACTGAAACCGCCAAAATAAACTTTTCACTTGCGTCCAGAAATTGTATGTATGCCTTGTATATTTTGCATTGTATATTCGCATACATACAATCGCGGGTTATACAACCGCACGGGCCCACTATGCTTTTGAAGACTACTGACTTTGACCATACCCTCTTGTATATTTCTTTGCATCTGCTACTTGCATAATTCTCTTGTGTATGCAAATGCATGTCACATATACAAACAACTTGACATACAATGAAAAAACCTTCGTATCTAACCTTCTTTGCACATTACCTTGTATGTTTGCTTGTATAATTCATATACAATGCGACTTGTATATCAGAGATACAATCACCTTTGTATGTGCATCGGCCGTCGGGGAAACCTTAAACTTGGCCGCCGATGTGCTTGTCTGGATGATGAACCCTTTCACTATAGCGAATGCATGTCCACCTCTTTGTACATTTTCCATTGTATATACTCGATGTACATTCTGCTTTGCATATCTTCCTTATATGCTGCCAATGTAACTTTTGCTTGCATGTGGCGAATGTATAAGACAATATACATGCAAACCTTCACATACAAGCAAGGAATATTCTAGGAATCTGGGATGGAATATGCGATATACAAGTGCAGAATATTCCAGGAATGTATCTTAAAAGCACATACAAACCTGATATGCAAGAAAAGATGCATACAATCAATTTTTTCCATTTTTCAAAGGCCGATTGAACATTTTTTGGGCCCGCCAATGAACATTTGCACTTGTACATACAAAGACACATATATTCAACAAATTTCACCGCTGCATAAAGTCATTTTGGACTTAGCATTTTTTCTCAAGCACGACGGGAGAAAGCGGTAATGCACTGCATAGGGGCCAGTCAACCTACGAGTGCAAAGGCATGAATATGTACTTCAAGTGAAAAATGACTTGCAATAAGAGGTCAACGACAAAATAGAAAATACAAAGCAGGAAAGTGAGGGAAAATAAAACCTAAGGCATTAAGAGTTTGAGGGAATAAAACATAAGCTTGCAAACCTGACTCAAAACCCTAACCCTAGGTGGGCACCACCATTGGCTCCAACTGGGGACGTGCAGGTGCAAGGCTGTAGCGAGAACCAAACCACTTCGAGATAGACCAGACAGAATGCAAAATGCAAAACACCACTGACTATACAAGGCATGTACAGACTACTTACACCTAATTTACAATGTGCACACAGGATATTCATTTATGAAAAGTAAGGTTTTAGGAATTGACCGTGCACAGGCAATTCCAATAGTTCACCATTTAGGGCCTAGAGAAAGTAGGAATCTTCTCCATCAGTATTGCTGATTTGATATGGGCCCATCCACAAGGGCTCAAATTTACCATGCTTACCCTTATCCTAGCTCTTTGCATTCCAAACAAGGACCAAGTCACTTATCTGAAACTTCTTTTCTATAGCCCTTTTATCAAACAAATATTTCACCTTTTGTTGTGTCTTGATATTTGTCTTCTATGCTTCTCTTCTGATTTCATCCAATGCAACCAATTGATTTATCCTTTCATTCATTGATTCCTCAATCTCTTCCTCATTTTCCTATATGAATCTATAAACTAGCCAGAGATTATTCACAGGTAACTTAGTTCCTGCACCATACACCAACTCAAAAGGTGACCTTCCCATTGCTTTCTTCATTGTTATCCGATCAGCCCATAGTGCCATCTTCAATTTTGAATCCCATGCCCTTTTGTTCTTGTCCATCATCCTTTTGATGATTTTCATGAGGCTTTTGTTACTTGACTCTACTTGGCCATTTCCTTGTGGATGATATGGTGATGCATATGACAAATCAATCCCATAGTTGTTGCAAAAATTAACAAATTCACAAGATCTAAAACACATGGCATTGTTTGTGACCACTTTGACTGGCACTCCAAATCGAATAATGATGTGTTCCAAAATGAAATCCATCACCACCTTGCTTGTATCTTTCTTAGTTGGAATGGATTCAATCCATTTGGTAAAATAGTCAGTAGCAACCAAAATCCAACTATGTCCTCCACTTGATTTTTCTAAAATTTCCCCTATAAAATCAATTCCCCATTGCTAAAATGGAGCCTCTACAATTATAGTTCTAAGGGATAATGCACCTTCATACTTCAGTTTTCTTGAGAATCTTTGACAGGGATCACATTTTCTTACCATCTTTTGTGCATCTGAGAAAAGGGTTGGTCACCAATAGCCTGCTCTAAGAATTTTGTGAGCTGTTGTCTTGGCAGTGTAGTGTCCACCACACATTCCTCTGTGCATGTCATTTAAAATGTCTGTAGCTTGATTTTCACCCACACACCTAAGTAGTACACCATCAGGATTTTTCCAATATAATTCTCCTTAAATAATTATGTACTTGATAGCATGTAACTTTAAGGTCCTTTTTTGACTATCACTGAAATGGGAAGGACAATTCAAATTATGCAAATAGTACACAATATCCTTGTACCATTCAGATTCTAAAAAGTTAACAACTTTATCCTGAACTACATTTACCTGGCATGCTTCCAAATTTGATTGTGTCAACATCTTAGCCAAACCTTGTCCCCTTACCAATTTTGTGATTTGTATTTCAATGTTGAACTCTTGTAACTTGTTTATCCACCTGCATCTTCTTCCTGTCACTTCCTGCTGAGTGAAAATGTCTTTAACTGTTGCATGGGTCACATATGCAACTATCTAAGAGCCTACTAAGTATGGCCTGAAGCTTTTGACCGCTCTAACCAATGCATATGCCTGCTTTTCCATGATATCATATTTCAATTCAGCTGCCTGCAATGACATGCTAAAAAAGCAATAGGTTGTTCAAAACCATCTTCATTTTTCTGTAATAAACATGTAGCAATAGTGTGAAAAGAGGCAAATGAGAACAACTGAAGTGGCTTAGAAAAATTAGGAGATTTCAACATAGGGGCCATCTTTATAGTTTCTTTGATATTCTGAAATGATTTAGTTGCTTCACTTCCCCATTTGATAGTTTCACCCTTCTTCAACATTTTAGAAATATCCTTTGCAGTCTCTACAAAGTTGGGAATGAATCTTCTAACAAAATTAATCTACCCAAAGAAAGACTGAATGCCTTTCACAGTTTTAGGAATTTGAATTCTGTCAATTGGAGCAACCCTTTCAGGATCAATCCTAACTCCATCCTTGGAAACAATGTGTCCCAATAGTTTTCCTTCTACCACCCCAAAGGTACATTTCTTTGGGTTAAGTGAGATGCCATATTCCAATGCTCTAATAAAAATTTGCTCAAAATGCATGCAATGTTGCTCCTCCTTTTTTGAATAAGCAGTTAAGTCATCCTGATATACAGCCAAAATTGAGTCAATCAATCCTGCAAAAGCAACATCCATAGCCCTCTGAAATGTAGCACCTGCATTTGTTAGTCCAAATGGCATTCTTACATATAAATAAGTCCCCCATGGAGTGGTGAAGGTAGTCTTATATTGTTCAGATTCTTTTACCATCACCTGATTATATCCTAAAAATCCATCCATCATGGATAAAAGCTCACAACCAGTTACTTTCTGCAGCATAGCCTCCATGTTAGGCAGTGGATAATTATCCTTTAAAGAAGATCAATTCAGATTTCTAAAGTCCACACAAAATCTTATATCACCATTTTTCTTTCTAACTGGGACAAGATTGGACACCCAAGTTGAGTGTCTAATAGGCACAATTATTCCAGCCTCCCTAAGCTTCATAAGTTCTTCTTGCATTTTTGGAGCCAAAGTTGGGTTAATAGGTATTTGTTTCTGTTTGAATGGCTTAGCTCTAGGCTTCAAAGGAATCTCATGCTAGAATAAGTCTTCTCTATAATCTTTTAGGTCCTCATATGACCAGGCAAAGACACACTTATATTTTTTTAATAAGGCAATCAACATACTCCTAATGTGTGGCTTGAGCTATTTGTCAATATATACCTTTTTGGGGGCATGGCATGTCCCCAAGTTTATCTCCTCCAAGTCATCCTTGTTTGTAGGAGATGCCTTTGTAACAAACTGGTCTCTATTGTCAAATGCTCTTTCTAAAGCAACTAACCCTCTGGGGATTTTATTTATTTTAAGTTGAATTACTTCTTTCCCCAAAAGAGTTTCTTTTCCATTCACAACTTCTACAAATTTCTAAAAATCAATCTCCTGGTTCTCATATTCATCTATGTAGTGTAGGAACTTCAACAAATCTCTATCATCATCAAACACCTGCCAACTGCATATATTCTCTGGTACTGCAGGTCTAATTTTAACTTCAACATTTGTAACATCAGACAGAGTGACATCATCCGGCCTTATGACCACATTAGCCAAAAAATCTGCCATGACATTCTTTGATCTTTCTATCCAATTTATTGAAAAAGCATCAAATAATTCAATTGTGTCCCATACAGCATGCTTATACTATTTTAACATTTTATTTTTTGAAGCATACTTATCTCTAACCTGGGAAATAATTAATTCTGAATCTCTAAACACTTTTAGCATCTTGATCCCATGCTTCAAAGCAACATTTAATCCTAGCAATAGAGCCTCATATTCTGCGATATTATTTGTGCAGGTAAACTTTAACAGGAAAGAAAATTTCAGAAACTTACCTGCTGGAGACAAAAACACAACTCCAGCACCAGAACCCTCCTTTGAACAAGCTCCATCAAAATACATAGTCCAGAGACCTTGTTGGTCAAGTTCTTGAATACAAAAATCTTTCCCTTTGCTTCCCTGATCATCTAAGACAACTCTGAAATTCTCACAGTCAGTATCCACAAAACAAATATGCTCTTCTGAATCTTGATCTTCAACTGTTTCTGGTGACCTTTCTTCTCTGACCAGTTTGACATCTTTACCATTCATTGGAATCATGACATATGATAGATCTAACTGCATACTTCCTCCAACCAATGCTTCCCATCTTCTTGACAACAGCATACCATACTGTGGCTTTATGTCAACTACCGTTATGTTCATTCTGTATGTCTTTTCTGGATATGCTGCTAACCTAAAATCCACATCCTTCATGATTCCAATAACTAGTACCTCCCTGGCATCCATTGCATAGCATTTTCCACATGCCTTATCTATCCTCAATCTAGCTTGTTGCATGATAGCCAGCGGCATAATATTTGTTGATGCTCCTGAGTCAAGCATACAATTCTTGATTACCTTTCCATTGATAACAAGGGAAACATAAAATGGTTCAACCTGTGAAGGGCATTTTGTTATGGTCACCCCTAGATAGACTTTAGGGACCTCATCCTCATCAACACACAAGGCTTGTTTCTTACCCTGAGTCTCAACACTCTGTTCGGCCTGACAAGCTACTCTTGAAATTAGAGACAATGCTTTATTCTTGAATTCTTCAACTTTCATCATCTCCATCAATGGAACAGATACTTTTATCTGGGATAAAATCTGTGTTATGTCAAAGGGAGCATAATTTTGTATAACAGTTGTAGCTTGAGCCATGGTTTTATTTTTATCTTGAGCTAATCCAGCCTTAATTTTAATGGCTTTCTGACTGTCATCCATGACCTGAGAATTCTTACTTTGATCCTCATTTTGGGGAACTTTATTTTCTGGTCTTTGAGAATCATGACCTAGTTTTTCCTTAGAATTCTTCTTATTACTGTTCCATTGCATCTTTTGTGGTTCAACCACTTTATTATTATGCACTGGTTGATTCACAAAGGTGTTTTCTAGTTGACGTGGATAGCGCGAGTTATAGGACTCAGGTCTGACAACAGATTTCCTGTGATGAGGATAATGAAGATAACTATGCTTATGCTCAGGACTCACATATTTTTCTGAATAACTTGAGAAGGCCTTCTGATGAAGAGATTAGAGCCCTCATAGCTGCAGCAGTATCTCAGGTCAAAATAAATTATAGCTGCATCCCTGAGACTAGCAGGACCCTTATCTCTTAACCCTTATGTTGTTTTAGCATCAAAAGTATTTGTATATAATACTATGCACATTGGTTCATTAGGCCTCATATGAAGTGGCAATTTGTTCAACACTTTAGTGAACCTAGCATTAAAATTTGCAACCTGCTCATTTGATCCCTTAGTAATGCCAGTGAATTCATTAATAAAAAAGCTTGGATCAGTCTTATCACCATATTGTTCTTTAAAAATCTATCTGAAGTCTTCCCATGATGAGATACTCTGGTCAGGCAGACCTTTATACCACTCTCTAGCTTCATCAACTAAGGATTGCATAAACAATTTCATAAAAACATCCTCATGCTCAACCTCAAAGTTGTCCATAACATTCTAAAAGGCTTTCAAATGATCTTCACCTGACACAACATTATTTCCTGAGAACTTTGGTATCTGAGGTCTTACATGTTTGTCAATGGGGTTAGGGTAATCAGGAATACCATTAAAAACTAGCTGCCTGAATCTGTCCAACTACATAGGCTGTCTACCAAACTGATTAGCATTTGCATTCCTATTAGCATTCTAATTTCTCACATTGTTCAATGGTACCCTAACATTGTTTATATTCTGTCTCTGATCATTCTGTTGATTCTAAACCTCATTTCTTTGTTGATTTCTTAGCACATTTACATTATCAAGGGTGGGAACTAAATCATGTTGAGCAATTTTCAGATCTTGCACCTTTTGTCTTATGTCATCTCTAATTCTCAAAGCCTACAAATATTCTAATTCAGCCCTCAGGTTCTTGATCTCTTCAGCTAATTCTTCATCTCTAGGCATAGAAGAGGATGGTCCCATTCCATTTTGGTCATCATCATCATTCCTTGGGGATTCAATTTCTTCAAATATGTCAGGGGGATCTAAGAAAGGGCGTTCCTAAAACACCTCTGACCTCATTCTCAATCTATCACCTTGTTGTCTTTCATATATATCTTGAATTTCAGCCTTTGTGTTTGAGAAATAAGGTGCCTAGTGCTCTGAAGATCTAGGATTATCTTGGATATCATTGTTTCTAGGGCTGGGAGAACCTTCTTGATTGGCTTGAATAGTCCCTTTTTTCCTGTACATCATTTTTCTGGGCAATTTTTCAAATAGAGGATTACGCAGGGATCTTCTCCCTTGCATACAAATTTTACTTTATCAGTTGGGAGATTTGTTTGGAGTCGCCACCTACAACTAGGAATTAGTTTCTTTGTAAACTAGGGTTCTTACACAAAGCATTCCCCAACAGAGTTGCCAAATCTATTGGATTTTTTCCCAACTGGATGCTTCCCAGTTATCCCTACAAGGTAGCCATCAATGATCAATAGGATTCCCAGGTCGGGGGCCAACAGTACAAGAGATAAACTCTATAGATATCTCCTCTCCTTCTTTAGGCTTTGCAGAACCAAGGGGGGTATTCCCTACTCAACATCTATTAGATATGCACATGAACTTACTAGGATGTTGACACAAAGCAAGTAAATCCTCTTTTATGCAGACCAAAACTATGAAATAAGTGCAAAGGGGCTAGCTTTGGGCCTATGCTCAATTGTGAATCAGAGGATTTTGGTTCTAAAAACTACTTCTAATATCCTAAAGGTTTGTATTTGAAGTTTGAGTTTGTTTTTGCATTTGGATGCAAGACTGGGACCTTGGGTTGCAACCTCAATACAAGACCAGACTGGTGCCTATCTTGGTCTCGGAGTCAATAGACATACACATGTGAATGATTACCATAAACTTGAATCAATAACTGGGTTTCAAGGGGAGAATTGTTAGTGTCTGCCTTACAGATACTTCCCAAGACTGAGTACTTAGTCATTCATACTTAATGATATCCCTGTTGCAGCATACCTTTCCCAATGCTTAACCTAAAACATTTAATTTGTTCCTTGAACAAAGGTAAGAGATTAAAAAATCAACACAAAAAATCTATGTTCCTGAATCCCAAACAACCCTTAGCTAGTCAGATTCAAAAGAAAAGATGCCCACAACTTGGAGATAAATAACCAAAAACATGCAACAGAGCATTTCTCATATTAAAACAACATGAAACCAGTAGATTAGGCATAAAACATACAACACATGATTCATAAACTCACAAAGTGCAAAATAGAGCCACCAGTAAGACTGTATCTTATTACTCCACCAAAATTTACCAAATCTTCAATAACCTAAATGAGTAACATAGTTTGCATTTTATAGAAAGATTGTGTACTCAGCAATAATTACAAGGCACTTTCAAAATCTTGCCAAATATATTGCACCATCAAAATGGTGCCCCAACATATTCAATGCAGCAGGGAGACAAAAGGAAAGAAGCAGGTGGAATCAGGGAATGTGCAGCCGATTGAAGATTTCCTCCTTAAAGATGGTAGCTGGCAAGTCAATCCATCATTGCACACCTCCGCAAATCACCATTAATGGCCAACCAGCCTGCAGCCTTCTTGGAAATGCAGTAGTGAATGCATAAGAGATTTTCCCGCCTGAAATGCGACTGTGGGTGCATAGGAAAATCCTCTGCTTGAAATTTTAAAACATGGCCATTGATTTCCATCCCATCACCAAGATCTGTGGCTCCAAACCACTTTGAAAAGTCGCCGGCCATTGAAATTGTGCCATGTATCCACCCCGTGCTTCCATCGCTATGCATACATTTTGCCATTTCGCCTCATTTTACCTTTTTTTGCCTTGCATATACAAAAGAACATGCATATACATACAACTGCCTATATACAAAGCACGGACCCCAAATATTTATAGAACACTTTGAAATTATACTCGAGTCTGGCTTGTATCTCCTCCTTATGCATATCACAAATCTATATTCGGCATACAAATGCAATATACAACTCATAGATTTCAAATCATTATTATGAAGTAGATTGGAATCACTTTGAAATCTGGCTTGTATCTATTCCATTGCACTTCTCATTGTATATCGGCATATACAATACATAAGATACATTCTATGGACGTCAGCCACTGTATCAATCAGATTGAAAGAAATTTGAAATCTGGGCTTTGTATCTTCATTCTTTTTATATCGGCCTTGTATATCGCATATACAAGCCGCAGATTCCAAACTGAAACCGCCAAAACAAACTTTTCACTTGCGTCCAGAAATTATATTTATGCCTTGTATATTTTGCATTGTATATTCGCATACATACAATCATGGGTTATACAACTGCGCGGGCCCACTATGCTTTTGAAGACCGCTAACTTTGACCATACCCTCTTGTATATTTCTTTGCATCTGTTGCTTGCATAATTCTCTTGTATATGCAAATGCATGTCACATATACAAACAACTTGACATACAAGGAAAAAACCTTCGTATCTAACCTTCTTGCACATTACCTTGTATGTCTGCTTGTATAATTCATATACAATGCGACTTGTATATCAGAGATACAATCACCTTTGTATGTGCATCGACCGTCGAGGAAACCTTAGACCTGGCCGCTGATGTGCTTGTCTGGCCGATGAACCCTTTCACTATAGCGAATGCATGTCTACCTCTTTGTACATTTTCCATTGTATATACCCGATGTACATTCTGCTTTGCATATCTTCCTTGTATGCCGCCAATGTAACTTTTGCTTGCATGTGGCGAATGTATAAGACAATATACTTGCAAACCTTCACATACAAGCAGGGAATATTCTGGGAATCTGGGATGGAATATGCAATATACAAGTGCAGAATATTCCAGGAATGTATCTAAAAAGCACATACAAACCCGATATGCAAGAAAAGATGCATACAATCAATTTTTTCCATTTTTCAAAGGCCAATTGAACAATTTTTGGGCCTGCCAATGAACATTTGCACTTGTACAGACAAAGACACATATATTCAACAAATTTCACCGCTGCATAAAGTCATTTTGGACTTAGCATTTTTTCTCAAGCACGATGGGAGAAAGCGGTAATGCACTGCATAGGGGCCAATCAACCTACGAGTGCAAAGGCATGAATATGTACTTCAAGTGAAAAATGACTTGCAACAGGAGGTCAACGATGAAACAAAAATTACAAAGTAGGAAACCGAGGGAAAATAAAACCTAAGGCATTAAGAGTTTGAGGGAATAAAATATAAACTTGCAAACCTGACTCAAAACCCTAACCCTAGGTGGGCACCACCACATTCTATGATAGAGTTGGGGCTATGGTCAAGAATTCTAATGGATAGTTCCCTACATTAAAGATGGTACATTTGCAAAAATAGAGAGAGAGAGAGAGAGTTTCAATCAGTCATTTCATGCCAACGATCCAAAGATGACATCTATCCATTGGGAACTACACTTAGGGAAACATATAATTTTCTAAAGGACCTAATAATTCACATATACGACCTCTTTAGTGTACCCATTGCACACTAAAGTGTATCTATCTATGACAATATCAACATATCGTCTCCAAGATTCATTGATTCAAACATGGAAAGACTAATACAATCGAAAAGAATGTTGTGTATTGAAGTGGCTCAAAAATGGATATTTGCAGCATCTCAAAAGTCCAACAAATGGAAAGAACATTTAACACTAGCTATTGTTCAAGTCTCCCCTCATTTCATCACCATCCCAGTAGCAAATGATTGATGTTTTCAATAATTATGTTGGAGTAAATTACTTCTATACCAATCATTCAAAAACATTCACAATGATATTGGCTCATTAAAGAAATATATTACATCCCATTGGGAAATAATTTCAAATGACTACCATCCATGGAATTTCCACTGTACATCTCTAGATCCATTGACATACACTGATGATGAACTCCTTTTGAATGCAGACATGTAATGCAAGACAATAGTCCTGATGAATGGCAAGGCTTGTCAATTCTATACCTAGGCACACCATTTCAATTGGATGGGCTCAAAATGCTTGGGAAACAAGAAGAGGACCAATTAAGGGCACTATCACTTGCAAATAATTGATCGAAACAAAATACAAATTTACTTGAAGCAACTCTTCCAATTCTTCCACTCTTGCTTAGTTTGCTATTTTGTTTTCTTTATTTTCTCTATAATGAGCTCTCACTTCATGTCTTCTACCACTAATTACTTTTATCTACATGCTATCTTGGCATACCCATTGCACATTAAGGGAACTATCACTTGCGAATAATTGATTGAAAAAAAAACTTTACTTGCATACCTACTTTTACCCACTACTATTCAAAATCAAATTTACTTGCATACATATCAACATATTTAATTTACTCCATTTCTTTTCTAATGCAAGACAAAAACACATATCATTACATTCCTTCAATGTTCAAATGATGGATGGACAACAACAATTTTCCAGCAATGAAATTGTATGTTAAACTCTTCTTGATAAAGTTCAATGTGCAATTATAAAGGAACAACTAATTACTTTTATCTACATGCTATCTCAGTATACCCATTGCAAAATAAGTGTTTCTATCTTGAACCTTGAAATCTTTACGGATGCCAAGTTTAATCAAGGGTTCAAGGATATGATAAAATCCTCTCCAAATCCTATCCCATGAGTGGTCACAAATAATGACATATCCTATAGTACTTTTGAAACTAACAAAAGTTCAAAGTCAACTTCCAATACAATTGAAGAATCTAACCCTTCTAAGAAGACCAAGAGTCCTTGAGAAATTTATCAAAGAAATCAACAAGTTAATTATGCCCTAATGACCACAATAATCAAGATTAATGATCCTCAAGCTTATGATAAGGATAAGGGAAAATATGAATGGGAAAAAGCTATGAAAAATAAATATGACTCTTTGATAAAGAATATGAGTTGGGAATTGGTGGACTTACCCAAAGGAAAGAATGCAATTAAAATAAGTGGGTGTATAAAACTAAGTTCAAGTCTAATGGAAGTGTTGAAAAACATAAGGCAAGATTAGTGACCAAAATGAGGGAACTAATTTAGATATAATTCACTGCTCTCTTGTATTGTAGAGGTATGTAGTAAAAGATAATAGAAGATTGCATGCAGTTTTTAAATCTTGTGAATAAAATTTAACTAAGAAGAGTAAGACATAGAAATATAGAAATAGAAAGGATTATAGTTGCGCAAATTTATTTGGTAGTAAATTTCTTAGAAGACCAAAAGTCCTCAAGAAATTTATCAAAGAACTCAACAAGTTAATTATGTCCTAATGACCACAATAATGTAGACTAATGCTTCTCAAACTTATGATGAGAATAGGGGAAAATATGAATAGGAACAAGCTATGCAAAATAAATATGACTCTTTCATAAAGAATATGAGTTTGGAATTGGTGGACTGATCCAAGGGAAAGAATGCAATAAAAAATAAGTGGATGTATAAAACTTAGTTCAAGTCTAATTAAAGCATTGATAAACATAAGTCAAGATTAGTGACCAAAAGGAGGGAATTGAATACACAAAAACTCTTAGGCCAACAACAAAGATCAATATTGTTAGGAATACTATAGTATTGATAGCTCATTACACATGGTCTCTTCACCAAATGGATGTTAAGAATCCCTTTTTTGAAAATTTTTGTTTACCACACCATGTTAAAGACTGATTGGATTTCAAGTTCTAGATCACCTTGTGGGTTAGTAGTGGAGGCTTAAAGAATTTGAGCAGGGCACACCATGCTTTTATTTTGAATATGTGTATCGTATGTCAAAGGGTGTATGGACAAACCATATCCTTATTTATGCATGACATTGAACTAAAATTTGTGGATTCAAAGTACTTTTTAGTTTCAAGTAGAAAACATGGCTACATGCATAACCTTCCTATGAATAATTATTTTTAGATTTTACCTTTACCACCCATGACAATTGAAGATGCATTTCTTAAATCAAAAAATCATTTATTATCATGGGATTAAAAAACTAATTTTAACTACATAAGTATAGTGGTACAAAGTGTTCCATTCTATGATAGAGTTGGGGCTATGGTCAAGAATTCTAATGGATAGTTCCCTACATTAAATATGGTACATTTGCAAAAAAATAGAGAGAGAGAGAGAGAGAGAGAGAGAGAGAGAGAGAGAGAGAGAGAGAGAGAGAGAGAGACTTTCAATTAGTCATTTCATGCCAACGATCCAAAGATGACATCTATCCATTGGGAACTACACTTAGGGAAACATATAATTTTCTTAAGGACCTAATAATTCACATTTAAGACCTCATTAGTGTACCCATTACACACTAAAGTGTATCTATCTATGACAATATCAACATATCGTCTCCAAGATTCATTGATTCAGACATGGCACGACTAATACAATTGAAAAGAATGTTGTGTATTGAAGTGGCTCAAAAATGGATATTTGTAGCATCTCAAAAGTCCAACAAATGGAAAGAACACTTAACACTAGCTATTGTTCAAGTCTCCCCTCATTTCATCACCATCCCAGTAGCAAATGATTGATGGTTTCAATAATTATGTTGGAGTAAATTGCTTCTATACCAATCATTCAAAAACATTCACAATGATATTGGCTCATTAAAGAAATATATTACATCCCATTGGGAAATAATTTCAAATGACTACCATCCATGGAATTTCCACTGTACATCTCTAGATCCATTGACATACACTGATGATGAAATCCTTTTGATTGTGGACATGTAATGCAAGACAATAGTCCTGATGAATGGAAAGGCTTGTCAATTCTATACCTAGGCACACCATTTCAATTGGATGGGCTCAACATGCTTGGGAAACAAGAAGAGGACCGATTAAGGGCACTATCACTTGCAAATAATTGATCGAAACAAAATACAAATTTACTTGCATGCAACTCTTCCAATTCTTTCGCTCTTGCTTAGTTTGCTATTTTGTTTTCTTTATTTTCTCTATAATGAGCTCTCACTTCATGTCTTCTACCACTAATTACTTTTATCTACATGCTATCTTGGAATACCCACTGCACATTAAGGGAACTATCACTTGCAAATAATTGATTGAAAATAAAACTTTACTTGCATACCTACTTTTACCCACTACTATTCAAAATCAACTTTACTCGCATACATGTCAACATATTTAATTTACTCCATTTCTTTTCTAATGTAGGACAAAAACACATATCACTACATTCCTTTGATGTTCAAATGATGGATGGACAACAACAATTCACCAGCAATGAAATTGTATGTTAAACTCTTCTTGAGAAAGTTCAATGTGCAATTATAAAGGAACAACTAATTACTTTTATCTACATGCTATCTCAGTATACCCATTGCAAAATAAGTGTTCCTATCTTGAACCTTGAAATCTTTATGGATGCCAAGCCTAATCAAGGGTTCAAGGATATGATAAAATCCTCTTCAAATCATATCCCATGAGTGGTCACAAATAATGACATATCCTATAGTACTTTTGAAACTAACAAAAGTTCAAAGTCAACTTCCAATACAATTGAAGAATATATCCCTTCTAAGAAGACCAAGAGTCCTCGAGAAATTTATCAAAGAAATCAACAAGTTAATTATGCCCTAATGACCACAATAATGAAGACTAATGATCCTCAAACTTATGATGAGGATAAAGGAAAATATGAATGGGAAAAAGATATGAAAAATAAATATGACTCTTTGATAAAGAATATGAGTTGGGAATTGGTGGACTTACCCTAAGGAAAGAATGCAGTTAAAATAAGTGGGTGTATAAAACTAAGTTCAAGTCTAATGGAAGTGTTGAAAAACATAAGGCAAGATTAGTGACCAAAGTGAGGGAACTGGTTTAGATATAATTCACTGCTCTCTTGTATTGTAGAGGTATGTAGTAAAAGATAATAGAAGGTTGCATGCAGTTTTTAAATCTTGTGAATAAAATTTAACTAAGAAGAGTAAGACATAGAAATATAGAAATAGAAAGGATTATAGTTGCACAAATTTATTTGGTAGTAAATTACACATGCCAATAGAAATAGAAAGGATTAAAGTTGTGCAAATTTCCTTGGCAGTAAAATTACATATGACCACAGAAATAGAAGGAATTAAAGCTACACAAATTTCCTTAGATGATGAGGCTTAGGGTCCAAATGCTACTAACATATGGGGTCAGTTATGGAGAATTCCTCAAGAAGGGGATACACCACTGCTCAAGAGGAATTCTCCAACTAGATTGGGTGTGAGCTCGAGCCATTGTACAAATAAATATTGGGATTCTTAAATTTTATCAAGTGCAGGAACAAGACGTTGGCACTTCACCAAGTACAAAACACTTCCATCTTTAAAAAAAAGATTTTAATTTTCAATGAACTAAAATGCTTTTGCTAAGAAAATATCAATGATGAAGTTATGTTTCTTTCTTTTACAATGAATTGTGAAATTCCAAATAACTCAAGGCCAACAAAAAAAGAATTTGAAAATTGAAAACCTTGCTAGTTAAAGAATGGAGAGTTCGCCTTAGATTCTAACAATTTCTTGATTAAATGTGTATGAAATCACCCTGCTGTAACATGCCACATGTTCTACCAAGTAAATACAACTAAGTTTTAACTCAAGAGTGAATAAATCATGAAACTAAAACATGAGTAATCAATTTTTTCCTTTCTTTCATTTGATATGATGCACATTTGAAACATATTTCAAACTTAACCATTGCACAATCAAATTACATTTCAACAATTACATGAATTGAATAATTCTCATTTACAACATTACAAAAGATAGTTACATACAAGCTTCATAAAGCTAGTTGACAATAGAGATATAATGATTCTGATGTCTGTCTTCAAATCTTGGTCACCAACTGCATAAGGAGAAGCATCACTTAAGCACTTTTCTGCCAACCATGAACTAACTACGGTCCCCTGCACAATTACCAAATTGGTAAACGACCCTACCCTTCGACAAAGGGATTGGTATGGTAACCTCAAAGAATAGCCTATACTAAGAAAGATGTTGTTTCCTACATTTCTAGTACTGTCATACATTATGGCTCCAACCTATAAGAATGATTGTCCTTCCTAGTATGTAAACCTAGATCACAGTGAACTAACAGTGTAAATGTTGGCTTCTTACACTACTTTGGCCAAAGTTTTATCACCCCTAACTTGGAATGGACGTCACATGCTCACCCATCATTCTAGATCAATTTGGAAAGACATCAAAAGTTATTCCCTTAACCATGGATCAACAAATCCCAGGATTAACTCCACTTAACAATTTTCAAGTTTACTACACTAGAGGTTATTCCCTTAACCATGGATCCACAAATCCCAAGATTAACCCTATTTAACAACTTCAAGTTTACTAAATCGAAGATTATTCCCTTAACCATGGATCAACAAAACCCAGGCATAACCCTACTTATCCATTCTAGTTTTCTATGACACTCTCATCAAAGTAATACAACTAGTAGTATATAGTTTTCCTAATTTGACCATTCATATTTCCGCGATTCTACTCATACTTGTCTTAATACAGTTCAATATAGTTACTACTCCTTACTAAGGAGATTAAATAACAATCAAGCATAATGTTCACATACTAAATGTATATATGTATATTTATATATTTCTCATTAATCAAATAAGAGAATACCCATTGCAATAATGAAAACAACTCATTTCAAACAATACTCAAGACATACTAACATTCAACAGAAATGACATAATAAGAAGAGATTGTGCATGTTTGGTTAAGCTATGCTCCAAGAAATCAACTGGCTATTGTTATATGGAGCCTAATCAAACTCAGAGGTTAAATTTACCCCACTTTTATCGGTGCAGTTTCCCCCAAATTATTTAACGAGGTCAAGGGGTGGTGCCCCCGAAACCTTCAACAATTTTTTATTATTTTATAAAGGCATCGGGAGTTATTTTTTCTATTGGCCGACAAAAAAAATCTAATTTTTGTAACTGACATAAGGCTTGATAAAAGCAGCTAAGGATTAGGGTTTTTGTTGATGTATTGTAGCATTTTGTAGTGGAATTGAGTTGCAAGGATTGTTGGTTGTAATCGGTTTGATTTTATTGGATAATAATATTAGACTCTCTGTTGGTGGATGTAGCCCAAGTTTGGGTGAACCACGTTAAAAATTGTCTCTCACTGTTATTATTTCTGTGTATTTTTATTCCTCTGTTTAATCTTTATTTGCATTTAATTGATATCTTGTGCTGGCTAACCCTAACACTGGCTCCCTTCTCTTGAAACCTTGAGTTGCTAAGTATCTCCTCCAAACAACTCAAAATCCCTTCTCACTACTCACAAACTTGCCTCACAACTCAAGACCAAAACACAATGCATAAACAAAACAGAAAGCTCAGCTAAAAAAATAGCAGCAATGTATAAGCAGCTCCAACTGAAATTGTGTGTTTAAAGAGTGAGGTAGCTCCTCTATTTATACATAATTTTGAACAAGCTATGGCTACAAACTAGCTGGTAAAACTGTCACAACTCAAACTCCTCACATTGACTCAACAAAACAAACTCATGGTGGCAATATGAATTGATACAAAAGGAACACATCAGAGGAAAACATGAAATACAGACTTCTAATGGGTTTCTCTCTGTTCTAAATGGTGCCGCACATTCTACCATGTTCTCCTATTATTTTGCAAATAGTTTACAAGAATGGGTCAATGTTTTGCAATGTTGGAAACTAGTTATAAGCCAACACTGATAATTGTATATGCCTAAAAATGACACAACTCGGTCTAAATAAATAAATTCTTAATATTTATTTCATTCTAATTCTTCTATCAATAAATAAATAAACAAATTTATTTATTCGATTAATATTTCTCTAAATTAATTAAATATCAAAATATTTAATTACCTCTTCTAAAGTCAAAATTAAATAAAATCCTTTATTTAATTTAATTCTTCCAAACAATTAAATAATTCTTAATTATTTAATTAAGTCAATTCTTCCTCCAAATTTAAATAAATTAATCAAATTTATTTAAATTCTCTCAATCTCTAAAAATAAAATATAATAAAATATTTTATTTATTCTTCCAAAGCATGCACAAACAATTAAATAAATTTATTTATTTAATTTGCTTTCTTATCTTCAAATTCCTCAAAAATCTTTCAAATCTTCTAAAAATAAATCTTCTTCTTCATGCACACAAAATTAAATAATTTATTATTTAATTTCTCTCAAATCACAAGTTGAGTTAATTGATTCAATCAACCTTGTTTTTATCAACAACACTTAAATTAGAAAAAAACTTTCTAATTTATGAAGCCAAATCTTATCTTTATAAAAGAAAGTAGTTAAATCAAACAAAACAACTTTTGTGTGACACTTGTCTTCTTTCTATTCATGCATATTCTCTCAAGTCTTCTCAACTGTTGATCTTTTTATTCATTCTATACCATTGATCTTATCTCTCACAAGTCTATAAGTACAACCATATTCCTCCATTTCTATCATGCAAGCTTTTAGTGCCCTTACTTTGCAGGAATCACATCGCGCCTTTGGCACCAAATTCCTCCATTTCTTGTGATCAACTTGTTACCATACCATTGCCATTGTTGTGAAGCTCATCTTCATTGGCAAAACTATCATAGCCATTCCCACTTGACATCTTGGAAAATAAGAAGGAAGTGCACCTTCTGAGGGCCATATTCATACACAAGATCATTTGAGATAGGCAATCAATTGAAGCCATGAAGTGAAGAGGTTTGCAAGGTTTGAAGTTCTTTGTTTGATTGATTTCTTTATTTCTTATTTTCATTGAGTTATGGGTATTATTGATATCATTGATATTTATGCATAATTTCCCTTAAAAGTTTTGGTGCCCACCATGGGGCCTTGCCCTAATTTAACCCAAAAACTGAGTTTTTTGTGCTAAGGTTCCGTACACATGAGGATTCTGCACATCCGATCAATTCTAACATGCATCTAAACTCTATTTTGGTGCATATAATCTTTCGGCACATTTACCTCTTGAAGCTGCGCATCTGTGTCCTGATACGACACATTTACTAAAACTGCACATATGCTCTCTGTTTCCATGCTTTTGACATCTGTCTGAGCACTTTTGTAATATCTGTGCATATGACCTCTGTCTCTGTGCATCTAATCTCTGTACCTGTGCATCTAATTCTAATAGTGACTTTTTGGGTTTTCTTATGATTTTGCTAACATTGACACTTCTTGCAGGAATTTTCTCTGATCTACTTGCAGGTTAGGGGCTAGTTTAGACATTCTAGTTGCAGTATTAACACACATCACAGATTTAACTAGCAAGGATAGTAATCGGATGTTCATGCAAAATCACATCTAGATCTAACTAGGAAGGATTGTAATTTGATATTGTTGCATCAACAAATTGAATATAGTCCCAATGCTAGGAGGATAAAATTGAACCATTTCTATCTTGCTTTCAAAGTTAACAACTCATGTGTGTGCCCAAGTATCTTAACACATTTAGTCTTTTTCATTTTAATTAGGGGAAAAGAACAACTGCCTTGCGTGTTTTTGGAATGATACTAGGCCTATGCTCTCCCCTATCTTGGGTGGCCAAAATGCCAGACATATCATTTCACATGTGTTAAGCCCTTAGAGAGGCCTGCCCTTGGATATCCTTATGTCCAAGTGGGAACGACCTTAAGTGGCAACAAGCTAAAGCCAAGCTCTGCCAGGTCACTATAAATAAATTGTGCTTGGAGAGAAAGCTTCAAGCAACGAGTGTTGTTGTGTTATACCGATAGCCAACCTCCCCCAAAACCCTCCAAGGTGCAACCCTTGAAGGCTGGGAGACTCCATAATGGAGAGTAGTGCTGCCGCAAGTATAATCACTCAAACGGTTTCACTTACTAATCATCCTTTGTTTTTAGTAGCCAAAAAACCCTATAAGCTGGAGTAGGGAAGGGAGATTATCACCTCCTGAAGATGCCTCATCCAGAAATAGTGAGAATTTGGTTTATATTGTCTCAGCTAACCTAGGATTTGTACTTGCTTTTGAGTAAAAAAGAGTCCAAAAAATTACAAAAAAAAGATCAAAAAACCATGAAATCATTCTTTGTGTTTGTTGTGTCTTCTTGCCATAATTAAGAAATCAGATAAAAAAAGACCAACTTGCAACCAAGAAACCAAAAAAACATCAAAAGGCGTGCCAAGAAAATTGCAAAAACAATCAGAAAACTAGAGTTGTGCATATACCCTCTAAAGTTGTGCATCCATTTCGACCTGTTGTGCTTTTATATCAACTTTCTGCGCATTTTTCACCTGTTACTGCACATTTATCATTTACCAGAGTTGTGCTTTTAGCTCGACTTGCTGAACATATACCTTCTGTTTCAATGCATCTATAGCTGCACATCCAAGACAGTAACCTTTTCCACCTCTTTTGAGAGAAAGTTTTTCAACCTTTTTGGGTACCCATTTCGGTCTTGTGTCAGTTTCTATGAAGATGACAAACCAATTAGAAGAAATTGCTTAAGAACTCCAAGCCCTACAACAGCAACTGGCAATCTTAAAAACTAAATCTTCCAAAAAGTAATGTTTGCCACTCGGCATATCTCCTTATCCTTCTGATAAAAGCTTGGCCAAGATACCAAATCCCTCCCAACATGAGCATGCCAATACTAACTACGCCTCACACCAAGATCATACATTCTTTTCCCATCTTAATGATACCCTTGACAAGGGAAGCACCACCTTTAGTTTGAAATCATATACCACTCCATCTACTAGTCCTCCTTCACCATCTCCTAGAACACATATCCCAAAGCATACCAGTTCTACGTCGACACCGACATCAAGTTCCCCAAGCTCTAATCCAACAACCAAAGAATCCTCGAATGATTTTTTCCAAATTTATGCAGCAAAAGAAAAGCTATGGAGAAAGCCAAACCCACCCATCCATTACCTCATTCATCTACCCATACACCTACGAAGGATGTGATCCAAGGGCTACTAGCAGAGAGTCAACCATGTCCCCAAATTCTGGTCCTTGACCTTATCAAAGATCCTTCCAATAACATATCCTTTCCTCCAACCCCGTCATGTAATCTGCAACCCCTCGAGCTTATTGAAGAACCTCCTACCATGAACCAAAGTCAAGGTCCATCATACCTTCATGTTATAGACCAAGAGCCTATCGAGCATATCCAAGAGTCTCCTACCTCCACTTCAATTCAAGCACATCAAGAGTTCTGTCAAGAGTAAACTTTAGAGCATGTGGAAACATCAACCCTTTATCTAAATCAAGATCAAAGCACCCCCATCCAATCCATCCATAACCTTTATCTTTTCCATGAGCAACTTGATCCTATACATGAGCAACTTGATCCTATACATGAGCAAAAGATCCAATTCCAACCCATCCATAACCTTTATCTTTTCCACGATCAAGATATTACCTATGAAGAAGCTATCCATGAGAAACTTGATCCCATACATGAGAAAGAAATCCAAATCTAACCCACCCATAACCTATATCTTTTCTATGATCAAGATATTATTGTTGATGAAGAACCTATACATGAGCACATTGATCCCATCACACTTAATCCTATCCATGATCAAGATCCCATCTACGATCAAGAGCCTATCTATGTTCAAGCAAACCATGATAATCCTCTTAGCCAACTTCATGCATCCCATGGTCCTAAGCTTATCACCCCATCTATCCATCCTCCACCTAGTCCTATCATTGATCTAACAACTTCCACTCCCCTTGATGAGACACTTGCCTCCCAAGTGCACATAGATGATCAAACCAATAACTTGGATCCTAGTGAACATAATGATAATCATGATCCTAATAATCCTTCACCATCTATTATCGACCAAGTTACAAATCCATTATCCTATCCCCTTGGTCTCACTACCTTCATCCATGAATGTTCTTCCTTAGAGCACCAACAACCATTATCCTCTATCTCACCTTCCTCATCAAATAAGGAGATCGCTGCTAATGTCCAAAGCACCCATAATCCCATTGTCCACCGCATACTCCAAAATATGAACTATCAAGGTAAAGGCTTAGGCCTTCATGAAAAAGGTACTTTGGAGCCTATCTATGTCGAAGTTCCTCCACCCTCTTATGGCCTATATCTCCCAAGAAAAACAATCTCACGATGTTGGTACTTCCTCCATGCCCTCTAAATCCACCACTTTCCATCACAAACCCTATCATATTCCCAAAACATATGTCGCCATTCCACCTCCCTTATCATATACATCCCAAAATCATGTGACCATACACCTTCCTTCATCCAATCTCCCTCCGCTACTTCCAAATCCTAATATCCCTCCATCCATTTTACCACTACTTCTTCCAACACCTTATCCATCCATATGTAAATCCTCTAAAAATCCCAACCATGGCCAACAAATGCACATGTTGTCTAAACAAAGAGCTTCCACCATCTCAAGGGAATTCAACAGCAAGAATTTGGATACCTCTACCTATAAAGTCAAATATCCTAAGAGTCCTCATGACCTAGGATACAAAAGCCAAGAATCAAAGAGTTATCCATCTCAAAAGGTACATACACCCACACACCTCAATGCCAAACTGAAAAAGGTGTGGGTCCCCAAGCAATAGGTACTTACCTTAGAAGCTGCACAAAAGATGCATATACCCAATCCAATACCTTCACAGGTAACGTCTACAAACAAAATAGTTTGGGTACCTAAGCAAAAAGCCATCAATTAAAATAAGGCATCCACCTCTCAAGAATCCCAACCATCCACTTTCTCCTTCTCCATCCAAAAGTCGCCAATCCTTCCATCCCACATGACATGCAAAAATCAGAAGTATACTAAGTCTATGTGGGTCCCTAAATGCCTAAATCATTTGTCCACCAAGCAAAAATCTCCATTGCTTCCTACACCACCTTCCCATCATAAGCTTCCATGTTTATCATGGTATGTGCAACCATTGGTCATGGTCCCCTTCCATCCCATGACACTTCCATATACCTCCATCTCCCCTTCCTTCCACTATTATCCTACATATCTTCCCCATCCTATTCCTATGGTCCATGCTTTTGCATAAGCCTTCCCTCCATCCTTGCATAATTCCTCTGTATTCTGCATCATCATCCACTATCACACCTTCCATAATCCGCTATCTACCTTCTCCCATCCAAATATTTCAAAAAAAAAAAAAGTAAAGAGAAATCCCTTTGTCCAACAGTGAAAATCTGGCAAACAGGCACCTTGTATAAGTACCAAGATGAAAACTTGGCAAACAAGCGTCATGCGTAGGTTGATCTTCTATGTCATTTACCCTACGGGGCACCTTGTCTCATCAGCATATATACTTTTTTCCTATCCTATCCTTCCATCCATTACATACCTATCTTGTCTAACCCATCCATCCTAATCTTCCCTTCCTCTATTTTTTGATCTTGATAAAGAT
Organism: Cunninghamia lanceolata; assembly: GCA_027924645.1. Taxonomy (NCBI): domain Eukaryota; kingdom Viridiplantae; phylum Streptophyta; class Pinopsida; order Cupressales; family Cupressaceae; genus Cunninghamia; species Cunninghamia lanceolata. The sequence continues at coordinate 36,334,762 of BSBN01000391.1, read as the reverse complement.
TGGGAGCACAATGTTGAGAAATGTTTTGGATATCTCTTGACATACCTTATCCCTCCAAACCCCGCAAATCCTTCATTATCCTATCATCCTCCTATCGTCACAAGCATTGTCCTGAAAAATCCTAAGTATTCTACCTATAGTGGGGCATGTTATTCCTATGCAACTTAGTCATTGGTGATCACATCCTTGCCCTCTTCCGCATGCGTTCCATACCTTATCACCCATCTTCTGGTCCATCTACCTCTCCATGAGGCTCCCTTGTCGTCAGTATCTAGCATTTCAGCTATCCAAATTGCTATTCAAAAATCCTAAAAACATCAAGTCGTCTGCAAACCTGATCCATTAGTATTGTTTCTCAAACTACGTTGCCTCTACGTCATCACGTAGGCAAGGCCATTGTCAATGCACCCCCAAGGCTTTCGGTCCATCCTTTTTCTGTTGATAACTGAGAGGTGGGGGGTGAATCAGTTATCTTAATTTATTCAACTTTCTGTTCTTCTTTAATAATTAGTACAACATCAAAGCAAAGAAGCACGAAAGTAGAAACAAAGTCAATACACATAACACGATGATTTTGACGTGAAAAACCTTGTTAAGGGAAAAACCACGGGGTGACTAACCCAAGAATGTATTCTCTGTTAGAAGAATAGAAGTACAAAATGGCACTTGCCAATTAGGGCTTACTGCCCGAACACACTGCTCACAAGAGGCTCACTGCCTACAAGTTATAAAGAGAGTAACAAGATACTTGAACTGATGAGAAGCATCCACATATGCTGGAGTTCAGTTTTGGTTAGGCTCAATATACTGATCTACTGCACTTCATCCTTTCTCTTCTTTAGAGCTGCTATCCTTTCACATACTGGACTTGCCTTACTACTTCCACACGGATCTTCTACGTTTCTTCGCACTTCACAATTACACCACAGACACCTTCTCATCGAAATCCATTTGGTATATATATCCATACAAAGGATTTCATCTTCTTGCTAGTCGGCATCCAGAATAGTCAGTGTTTCCCAAACTCTAGTCTATCAGCTGAATCCTTGCTTACCAAGTGATGTGGATCAAATAAATACTTATAAAAGTCATCTAACAAGTCAGCCAATCACGAATGATACCTTAAGAATCTTGATCACCATCAACATCTCATCCGGAATAATGTCTAAAGCTCTGTCGGTAAGTTCTTCCTCTGTCTGCTCTGCCAAACAGGACCCCAATACTTGAATGCTCATATCTCTTCACTCTTTCATCACCAGATGCTCAATTCCTAGAATCTATCAGTCAAGGTACTCCTCTTGACTTCCCTCAGTCTGCACTTTCCAAAGATACTTCCTCTGAGAGATCCGGACCTGACTGTCAGACCTTGCCACATGCTCTATTCTTGCTTACCAGACCACAACATTCTTCAATCTGACTTCCGGTATAGGCACACCATGTCCTGCAGATGTGTGGGATGAACTTTGTTGCCATCAATGACAACAATCATGAAGCTCCAATGTGTCTCTTGCCAACAATCTCCCCCTTTGGCATTGATGGCAACACTTAGTGAAAAATGACTAAGTGTTATGCTATACTCCCCCTTGGTTGATGCTTTCTTCTAATGTAAAATTTTTTAGAGCTGCCCCTTAGCTGGATTCCACATTTTCACTGTTCCTCACTCCCCCTTTGACATCAATGGCAAAGGGTAGGGTCCGCATACCAAAATTCCAAAAATTCAACTATACTTAGTCGCATAAGTATATAAACAGGTTATACTTACATATACTGTAGTATGTCTGCAAAAGTTGTTTTCAACTGTACAACTTCTATCACCCAACTCTGCTTCATCCTGTGCAAAATTGAGAAGTGACCACTCAACAGGAATGCAAAAGCTTCTACCCTCTTGAGATCTGTCGGATCACTAGTCCGGGCTGTGGTCTGAGTATCAGTTAGAGCCTCATGCATGGCCTCTAACTTAGGGATAATGATCCCTCTGAGTTCACTTAACCTTATTGTTCTATTTTTCTTCTCCTTCTCAAGCTTCTTTATTTCAGCTATGACTGCAATAGTCTGACATTCTTGATTTACTATAGGAGTGGAGAGAGGATCAAAACTTTGAGATAAACTTGTCAGTTTATCCTCTTGCTCTTTTACTTTCTTCTCAATATCCTTGGTCACTTTAGGCCAGGATAAACAAAATTTGTAGATATCTCCGCCATCTTTAAGAGCATTTTCCAAGCTCTTTATTCCAATATCCATAACTCTCCTATCATTTGTTATTAAGCCTTGTAACTCCGAGAATCTCTTATCCAAAAATTCTTTCCAGACCTTCTCCTCAGCTGATTTCTCTAGAGATTCAAAATGTGTACTAACACTATTTACTAGAGATTTGAGATTACCGGATGAAGAGGCTAAGGGATCTTTCTGAAAAGATGGCATGATCTTCTCCAATACACCGGATGCAGTTTCTATGAGCTTGCAGTCTTCCATGTGAGACTTCAGAAGTTTTTCTTTTGCCTTTGCTGAAGTAAAGGATGTTAGCTTCATGGTTTGAACTGGGGAGAGGGAGTCAAAATTGAATGGTCCTTGAAGAAGTTCCAGTTCATCAAATTCCATCATCTCCTTGGTTAGGAATTCTTCGACTGCTTCTGCTATGTCTCTTGCTGGTGACAGGGTTTTCTCCCCTTCTGCATTTTTACCACTATCATTTTTGGCCTTCTCTATTGGAGTTTTCTTTCCTTCTGTACCCCTTATTACTGTCATCTTCTTTTTCTTTCTCCTTTGCTTCTTGACTGATCTTCTCTTCTACTCTTTCTTTTTCTTTGGATCCAGAGTCTGCAGGGGAAACCGGAGGAGAGATGTTTGCTTGTTCATGGACCTCCTCTTCCAGAGCAGAGGAATCTAAGACCTTACTTTTTTCATCACCTATCTCCTTTACCTCTTCTGCCACTGTCTCAGTAGATTCATCTTTGTCATCCATGGCAGATGTTTCATTACCTAAGTCCTCTATTATAGGAATATTGAATCTTTTATAGGCATTCCTAAGGATTTCTTTAGTTTCTTTTGCCACTTTATCAGTTTCTCCAAGCATAAGCTAATTCATTCTAGCTTTGCTCTGGAACTCATCTTTGCAATCTTTAAAGACCATGTTTATTTTCTTTGGAGTGATGGAGGGATAAAGTTGAATAGCAATTTGTTCCCAGATTTCTAGATCTTTTGCTCGGGCATTGTTCTTCCTCATTTCAAGTTCTTTCTCTAAACTTTTGGGAATTAGAGAGATGATTTCAATAAATGCTTTATTGTATATGTTCAAATACTTAACTGTGGCTTCCTCCACAATCTTTTTATCTGCATCATAGAATTCTGTTATTGGTTGCAGGTTCCCATCCATAGTAACTGCTTTAACTACATCATCTAAGGATAGAGTGGGTCTTTCAACAAACTCTTCTGCCTCTGCCTCCTTATCTTCACCGGTAGAGGGTTCACCAGATACTTTCTTCTTTTTCCTCATTTTCCTTACCTCCTCATCTGAATCAGTCTCTTCATCATCCTTCTGACTGATGTAAGACCTTGTGGCCTTTGTCTTAGTTCTTTTCTCTACTTTACCGGATGGTTTTGCTTCTAGTTTTGATGCCTTTGAGGTCTTAGCAGTTGTAGGTGTAGACCTCTTGGAGGATCTGGTCTGGGAGGGGGCTTCTACCAGACCACTTTCCTTTTCTACTTCTTCCTTCTCTTTCTCTACCCTTTCCATCTTTTCTCTATGTGCATCAAATGCCTCTTTTGAGATGCCATATCTTTTGGCAACATTCTCTACTTCTTTTCTTACTTTTCTTTTTATCTCCGATTGTCTTAGTTCCACATGAATTTTTATACTCAGTTCTTCAAAGGTTCCAAACTTTTCTGCCTTGGGATCCTTGGGCTGACTTAGCATGTGCTGAACATGCAGCTCTACAATTTTTCTCATCCACTTCATACCCCATTAGCATGATCCAAACTACCCTTGGCTCCACTGCCTCCATTAGGCACTGATCAGTTTCTACCATAAAGCAAATTGTATCCTTATACTTTTCAACTAAGGATTGGGGAATTCTCTCTCTGGCTTGCATCATGTTCTGAAAGTTCTTAAAGTACCCCCAGAGTGCTGTATTCTGTGCATTAGCATCACCAATTCCATGTAGATAGTCTCTAATTTGAATTACTACTGGTTTGTCATTCTGCCATATCCACCCATTAGATCCCGGTAGCTCATTCATGTAGTAGAAGAATAGACAGAGTATCAAGCCACCATATTTGAAGGAGTTCTTCTTGTCCTTCTTTATCTTCTGCAGATTTTCTAAAAGTTGGTTTAGAAGGAGCTCACAAAGATCATAGTCTGCATTCTTCCTTAACATCTCATAAGTAGTATATACAGTAGTTCCAGATACTAAATTCTCCCTGCTGGAGTGATATATCTTATATCCAATTATCATTAATGCAAACTTGATATCCGGATCTGTGATATCCTCAATTGTCATTACTCTTTTATCAAATTTCGATCCTGTAGCCTCACTTACAATTTGGTTTTTGACAGATTTGAGAATAGGCATCTCACCGGTTGAGTGTAATCTGGTTACAACCCTAATGACATCCTTAGTGATATTAAACGACCTGTTCAACCACATGAAGTTGTCATGCATTCAGCTCAGAATATACCGGACCCATTCATCTTCTAGAAAATAGGGGAAATGAATGCATTGTGCAAAATGTTTGTCTTAAATAGCCTTATACTGAGGTTTGAGATCAAAAGAGTCATCTATTAACTGATTGTGATAGATATCTGACAGCTTAGATTCTCTGAACTCTTCAATGTTCTCATGAATATATGCCCTAACATCTTCAACATGCAAAACCCCATGCAGAATGCTGGAAAATGCCCCTAAGGGATCCACTTCTAGAGATTTATAAGGATGTTTCTTAAATTTGGGTTGAGGCCTATCAGAAATCTTTACAACATTTGGAGTAGCCATCTTCAAAAGATTTACAGAAATATATTCAGCAACGAAAAATACCTCTTATGCTTCTAGGGTTTGCTGAATGAGCTGGATTGATTTGCTGGATGAATCGATTTCAATGGTTGATCTTTGAGAGTTTGAGACAATTTGTTGCAGAGCCCCTTTTTCTTTTCTTCTCGAGTACAAATGTGCAAATGACGAATGAATTAACTCTTTTATTTCTGGGAAAGCCCTAATTTCACACCACAATAAATGTGCAACCTAAGTCATTCTGGTGGCCTTGTTCTTCTTATTCTGAGACAGATCTTTTCCGGATCATTGAGATACACTTAGAGTTATTCTTGGAGAATAGTGATAATCTATCTTTCTTTCCCTAATCATTTGATCTATCCGTAGATCAAAATTCCATAATTTTTGAATCAAGCAGGATCTAACTATGAAAATCCTGTTTGTACCGGATGACTGTTAAACCAGATCAATCTTGGTAAATTAACTTGTTCTAAACTTCTTGCGGATCTTCCATATTTTAACCACATATTATTTTAGATGTTTCTCTGAGAACCTTTTAATCTGCAACTCTCCTTGTGCCAATTCTGGCACCAATTAACTGGTTGGGGGAAAAATGTTTTTCCTTGTGTCTTCCCCTGAGCCAAAGCTCACTTTTTAATTTCTAGAAAGAATATCAGCACCAGATTCTGGTGCGGATCCATCCCCAACATTCTCTGTACTTCTCTTCACCCAAATCTTGTTCATCTCACTTTGAACTTCATCCACATTCACTTTTCTTTTTCCTTTGTCTTGATTCTGATTATGATGTACCGGACCTCTTTTGTCCTGATTCTTGCTTCTACAGAATTTGGCAATATGACCAGATCTACTGCAAATTTGGCAAACAACATTTCTTTGCATATTTGATTGATATCCTCTTGATCTGCATTGATTAGTTGTATGACCCATTCTATTGCATGCAAAGCATCTGCCATTGAATGAGTTGTTCATTTGCATATATTTCTGCATTCATGAGATTTGTGACCATACCTTTTGTAGTTGAAACATTGTCCAGAGAAGGATGTATTAGTCTGATTCATTCTCTTTTTGCACTGATTAGATTTATGACCAAAGTTATTGTAGTTGTGGCAGTATCCATTGAAGGATGGATATCTTTGAGCATTAGGCTGCTTTACCGAAGGTCTTCTAGGCCTGTTCCTTGGATATTCTGATCTAAAATTCTTCTAACCGGATCTAGAGCTTTCACCTTTCTCATATCCCAAGCCACACTTGTCATCTACCCTCTTTTGACTTTCAAGAAGAACTTCAAGTTGAATAGAACTTATCATGAATTTCTCTTTGTATTCATTTGTTGTTTGAAGATCCCTTTTAAGAGAGACAATTTGATCCTCAAGTTTTTCTTCATTATCTTTAGCATCTTCAAGATCAAATTCAAGATGTCTGATTATTCTATCCATCTTGTGGCAGTCTTCTGATTTCTCCTTGAGAGATTGTCTTAGATCATCTTTAGTTTTTCTTTTCTCTTCAATTTCTTGGGTAAACTTCATAACTCCTGATTCCATTTTATGTCTTACCATAATGATCTCTTTTGATAACTTTTCACATAACTTGGTTTTCTCCTTCAGATCTCCATTTGTATCATTTGCTTCACTTTGACTTGTCAATTGCTGAAGTAGATCCTTTCTCTTTTTCATAGAGAGACTTAGTTTCCTTTTTAGTTCATTTATGAAATCATCAGCCTGTTTGAGTCTTTCCTTCAATTCATTGACTTTAGAATTAGATTGCTCAAGATCATCTAGGGCAGACTGAAGTTGCTCCCTCATACCATACACATCCATTTTAATTCCCAGATCTTCCTCAAGTTGTTAGGCTCTATTTGGAGGAACTTGGCTCTGATACCAATTGTTGATAACTGAGAAGAGGGGGGGTGAATCAGTTATCTTAATTTATTCAACTTTCTATTCTTCTTTAATAATTACTGCAGCATCAAAGCAAACAAGCATGAAAGTAGAAACTAAGTCAATACACATAACACAATGATTTTAACGTGGAAAATCCTGTTAAGGGAAAAACCACGGGGTGACTAACCCAAGAATGTATTCTCTGTTAGAAGAATAGAAGTACAAAATGACACTTGCCAATTAGGGCTCACTGCCCGAGCACACTGCTTACAAGAGGCTTACTGCCTACAAGTTATAAAGAGAGTAACAAGATACTTGAACTGATGAGAAGCATCCACATATGCTAGAGTTTAGTTCCGGTTAGGCTCAGTATACTGATCTACTGCACTTCATCCTTTCTCTTCTTTAGAGCTGCTATCCTTTCACATACCGGACCTGCCTTACTGCTTCCACACTAATCTTCTACTTTTCTTCACACTTCACAATTACCCCACACACACCTTCTCATCAAAATCTATTTGGTATATATATCCACACAAAGGATTTCATCCTCTTTCTAGTTAGCATCTGGAATAGTCAGTGTTTCCCAAACTCTAGTCTGTTGGTTGAATCCTTGCTTACCAAGTGATGCAGATCAAATAGATACTTATAAAAGTCATCTAACAAGTCGGCCAATCATGAATGATACCTTAAGAATCTTGATCACCATCAACATCTCATCTGGAATAATGTCTGAAGCTCTGTCGGTAAGTTCTTCCTCTGTCTGCTCTGCCAAACAAGACCCCAATACTTGAATGCTCATATCTCTTTACTCTTTCATCACCGGACACTCAATTCCTAGAATCTATTAGTCAAGGTACTCCTCTTGACTTCCCTAAGTCTGCACTTTCCAAAGATACTTCCTCTGAGAGATCCAGACCTGACTGTCAGACCTTACCACATGCTCTATTCTTACTTACCGGACCACAACATTCTTTAATCTGACTTCCGGTATAGGCACACCATGTCCTGCGGATGTGTGGGATGAACTTTGTTGCCATCAATGACAACAATCATGAAGCTCCAATGTGTCTCTTGCCAACAATTTCTTGTCTTCTATCCTCTAGTCCATCCGTATCCAAGTCCCAAACTACGTTGCCTCTGCATTGTCATGTAGGCAAGGCCATTATCAATGCGCCCCTGAGGTACTAGGTCAGTCCCTTAGGGTCCATTTCACTAGGCATGCATGCAAGCACAAGCAAAACTCGCTTTCAAATAGAAGTTTTGACGTAGGACATCAACCTATCCAAGGCAAAGCAAACAAGTACCTAAACACTCAAACTAATTTTATATAATTTATGGCAAGAAAACACATCTAATGCAAGAATATTTTGTGTTTATCATCAAGTTAGGTTACAGAGTCTTGATTTTTGTTATCATGTCTCCTATGCTACTCAGGGATGCCAAAAGTTAGAGATGCTATGATGGGGGCATGATTATTTTCCTTGTCTATTGTTTGTGGATTAATCTTTAGTAATGTGACAACTTTTGTCTAACGACATGATCGGCAAAAGATCATCGAGGACTTTAGAGGTCTAACATGAAATGGGACAATCCTTGTCTGTTGATATGCAAGAAATACTTAGGTCATCTCAGTTTAATTATACCTAGATTCTTGTATTAACTTGCTAAATCAAAATCCATGTAAGCGATACTCAGGTCATCTTAGTTCAATTATACCTAGATGCTTGTATTTTTTTACAACATTTTAAAAGTGCCCAATGATGAACTAAGCACTTTAAAATACTTGCAACATCACGATGTCAAAAACCATTCACATCCACAAAGCATCCACAAAGCATCCATATCCCATGCAATAAAAATTCTGTACAGAGTATCAATGTTTACATAAGCTTGTGAGTCCTTCAGTCAAGTCATTCTTCTGTCAAAATTCTCTTTCTATCTATCATCGTGTCGTTCATCGAGTCTCTTCAAGCAATGATCCAAATGCAAGTCTATCCTTAATCCATACCAATCAAGTTAATCAATCTTGTCAAATTATCCAATCGCAATTAGCGGTTTTGATCCTTGTTTGGTCATAAACCAACTCAATCAGTCATAAATTATCAGCAGGATGTGTCTTACACTATCCTTCATGTTGCTCTAGGGATCTATCATTCCCCACCATGACAATACTATCTTTCGTGTTGCTCTAGGGATCTATCATTCCCCACCATGACAATACTACCCTTCGTGTTACTCTAGGGATCTATTGTTCCCCGCCATGACAACACTATCATCAATCAATATTGATTAATCATTGGTTTACCGCTTGACAAGGGCAATACCTTGTTTGTTCTTGTATCATGTGTGCATACTTGCTTGCTTGTGTGTGTTATCATTTATCTTGCATCGCATATCATTCGGTTCTTTCTTCAACCTATTTTTCTTCATCCTAACATGTTTTTCTCTTTCTTCATCGTGAGATTGTCTGTCTCACATCCTTCTACCTTCTTCCCATCCAATCTCCCGAGGGGGCATCCTACCATCCTTAAACCTATACCAGGGGAAAACTGGGGCATGTATCATTATCAAAAAATCTATTCTTTGAAGTAACATGATAAAACACATTGCATCAAAGAGGGGCAAAATGTATACGCCTAAAAATGACATGACTCAGTCTAAATAAATATTCTTAATATTTATTTCATTCTAATTCTTATATCAATAAATAAATAAACAAATTTATTTATTCAATTCATATTTCTCTAAATTAATTAAATATCAAAATATTTAATTACCTCTTGTAAAGTCAAAATTAAATAAAATCCTTTATTTAATTTAATTCTTCCAAACAATTAAACAATTCTTAATTATTTACTTAAGTCAATTCTTCCTCCAAATTTAAATAAATCAATCAAATTTATTTAAATTCTCTCAATCTCTAAAAATAAAATATTTTATTTATTCTTCCAAAGCATGCACAAATAATTAAATAAATTTATTTATTTAATTTGCTTTCTTATCTTCAAATTCCTCAAAAATCTTTCAAATCTTCTAAAAATAAATCTTCTTCTTCATGCACACAAAATTAAATAATTTATTATTTAATTTCTCTCAAATCATGCAAAAGCAAATGACAAGTTGAGTTAATTGATTCAATTATTCTTGTTTTTATCAACAACTCTTAAATTAGAAAAAATCTTTCTAATTTATGAAGCCAAATCTTATCTTTATAAAAGAAAGCAGTTAACTCAAACAATTTACAACTTTTGTGTGACACTTGTCTTCTTTCTATTCGCGCACATTCTCTCAAGTCTTCTCAGCCATTGATCTTCTTATTCATTCTATACCATTGATCTTATTTCTCACAAGTTTATAAGTACAATCCTATTCTTCCATTTCTATCATCCAAGCTTTTAGTACCCTTACTCTGTAGGAATCACAGTGCACCTTTGGCACCAAATTTCTCCATTGCTTGTGATCAACTTGTTACCATACCATTGCCATTGTTGTGAAGCTCATCTTCATTGGCAAAACTATCATAGCCATTCCCACTTGACATCTTGGAAAATAGCAAGAAAGTGCACCTTCTGAGAGCCATATTCATACACAAGATCATTTAAGATAGGAAATCAATGGAAGCCATGAAGTGAAGAGGTTTGCAAGGTTTGAAGTTCTTCGTTTGATTGATTTCTCTATTTCTTATTTTCATTGAGTTATGGGTATTATTGATATCAATGATATTTATGCATAATTTCCCTTAACAATAATGATAAACGGTTTGCACTTTATATGTTTTAAAACATCCATCTACAGTAGTATATGTGATTTATTTGAGTGGTGCACATTATAAAATTTGCAATGTGCTTTATGAGTTTAACAGATATTAAACAAGCATTGAAAAAGTCTTAAGACATTCGTTGTAATACAACATTCTTATAATGCCGCAAAGACATTGTAGCTTATAAGTTGCACTTCATAGTCTTTTAGACTATGCGCTTTGCATTGTCATTCCCTTTGCTTCCAAAGCAAAGCGCTTTATGATTACTAATATTGCTCTGCGCTTTATAACAGTGCTGCCTTTAGTTACTTTGCTGGGCACTTTATGTGCTTTAGAACTCATACAACATAAATATATATTCTTTATTTCCAACACTAAGACTTAAAGTTATACACAATGTATTAACATAAATGTGCTTGCTTTAATCCAAGTGCTATAGTATTGTCTAAAAGATGCACCTAAATCATAGTGATATGTACTATGCATTAAGACTTATATTGGTCTCATGGCAGCGCTTTATAAATTAGCGCTAGAAGACATTTATTTCATATATATATATGAACTCTTATAAGAATATCAACAATAATAGAATCCAAATGATCATATTTATATAATGCAACAATCTCATAAGTATATCATATAATATATATATATATATATAGATATACATATACATATATTATGTATATATGTATATATGTATACATATATTATGTATATATGTATACATATCTAATGTATGTATATATATATATATTATTGTTACGTGAAGATAACATAAACTCATTAACCCACATATCTACTGATGACGTAAAATAATAAAATCCACATATACACTGATGACATAAAGAATGATATCCACATATACACTGACGACATAAAAGAATGATATCCACATATATAGACGTCCTTTGTCCAATCAATATGCTTATGCTTATAAGCGATACATTCATGAGCATGCGTAGATACGTTCACCTACGTATACTTATGCATGTATTGCCTCATATGTATAAGTTATCATGGACATGCACTATCATATGTGTATATATTTATTTCACATTTAAACCTTGCCAATGCAAACCCAAACTACATCAAAGAAGACTTTCATTCAATACTCAGACAAGATCGCATCCTTCATTCAAAGCACTCATAAAACCACATCCACATAAGCACTCTAGATACCTTAGGTTACTTACCTTTACCCACACTGACTCAACCTAACCTAGACCAATAGGATAGTGGTGTGTGCTTGCTCAGTTTAGGCTTTCTCCAACGTTTACTAGACCAAGTCCTTCTCCTGAGTGATACTTCCCCTCTTTTTCAGAGGATCAACATGTTCTTGCATCCAAATTACATTACCACAACAGTAGTTAGTCGTTCATAAAATAATCATATACTTCATACATTTGATAATAATAATCACTTATAATACATCACATTGCATAATTCAAATTTTCAAATATATTCAATTCAAAATTCACATTTCACATTGATGTAGAGATTCACAAACATTTGTTTATCCAAGCAAATTAACCAATCTAGGTAAATAGTAAATAGTTAGAAACACACGGGGTGTAGCATACTCTCCCCTTGTGAATCATCATTCCTGATGATTTTTGAGTATCAAGTATAACCACAACATAAACAAGACATAAAAAGAAGTACAAAACATATTATTCTCAAGAGTTTTCAAAATTTAGAATAACTTGCAGAAACTTCTGCTTCATCTTAGCATAATCTTCCCAAGTGGCAGAATCTTCTGCATACTGATCTCATTGGATTTTGCATTGCAGAACCTCTCTGTTATGCAAGTGAAGCTTACATGTTTTGAGCACTTTGAGAGGCTCTATTGTTACCACTCCTAGACTCATTCCAATTATCCTAAGAGTCCTTTTCCCCTTGCTTTGGAAAACTTTGCACCCCATTTAACTTCTTGGAAGTTTGATTGTTTTGAGACCAATTAAACTTCTTTCTATTCTTCTCCCGGTAATTGGCAACAAACTTAAGCTTCTACTCTTAGTTAAGAGCTTTCTCATACACAAGGTCCATAATGGTATGACCATGCATATCGACCTCTCCACCTATCTGATTGTTCAACCCCACATTGAACTTCCTAATACAGAAATGTTCATTAGCTTGATACATAGGCACATATCTCAGAAGGCATGTAAACTTCTCCCAATATTCACTAACTGAAGAATCTCCTTGCCTTAGATTCTAAAAATCTGAGAGCTTCTGGTCATAGAAAAGTTGGGGTAACCAATGTTTCCAGAATATTTCCACAAATTCAGTCCAAGTGAGTTGGGTTGAACTGATCCCTAGCTCCATCTTCTTACTCATCCACCAGTTGGATGCTTCACCCAACAACTAAAAAGCTCCCCACACCACTTTGGTAACTTCTGAGTAATTCCTAATCTCAAAGTACTTTTCCATTTTAGTGAGCCAAGCCTCAGCGACGTCCCCACTAGTAATTCCTTTGAACTTGGGAGGTGTAATCTAGGTAGTTCTTCTAGAAATACATCTATAAAATATCTTAGGATGGGGTATTTCTCCATATCCATCTTTTCTCCATCCTTTGTCTCTCCATCCTCAACTTCTTGGAGATCTTGTGGTCCAGAATATGCAACATCACCCTTATTGATAAACTCTTTGTATTCCTCAAGTTTTTCTATTTTAATTGCAAAGAGTTGACAACCCAAGTGTTCTTTGCTCTATGCATTTGCACAGCCAAAATTTGATGTAGCCTAACTTCTCTAGGTGTTCCTTGCAAAGATACCCAGTTCCCGAGATCATCTAAGCATTCTACTAATTTAGCTTAATTCAAGACATAGGATGCCCTACTGGATGCTTATGCTCAGCCTTAACTTTCCAACGCTCTAGCTACAAATCTTGCATCATCATTCTTCATTCTTTTCCAGAAATAAAGAGATTTCACATCGATTAGGAGTTTAGTTACTCCTAGGTGACTTGTTCATGGTACAGAATGAATTTCCTTCCTCACAAGGTTTCTTAATTCTAAAGGGTTAGAGACATTCCAAGTGCATTCTCTACAATTTACTCCCCTACACAATCTACCAAAGGCCATCCAGGACATGATATTGGTAAACATTACATAAAACATAGTGAACAAACAAAATGTTCTAGTATAGCCACCACAGTTATTTAAATCAATATCAAAGTATAAGCAATTTAATTTTCAACAATAAGTGAAAAGAATGAGCTCAATTTTGACAATAAATCAAATTTTGACCAATTGGTCATAAAATAAACAACTTTCAAAATTCAGTGGCTAGACCATTCCAAAATAAAGGAATAACACAATGTCAATCTTAGCAAGAACTAAAAGAGATTTTAACAAAAATCCAAAGAAGTGTCAAAATCTAGAGGAACACTTACTATGCACTACGTGACTAATTGAGTCACTAATACGGGAGTAGATTGTTGTGCTGCACTTGGGTTTTCCAAAAACTTATATTGGGTTGGTGGTCATGTTACAAGCACAAAAAATAGATAATCCCCTTAAGGCTTTCATCGTGCTCAAACATTTTGCAAATCAAAGGGTTATAACACATCCACTCCTATTTTCTGGAGTATCTTTTATTCATCACTCAGATGATATTATTAGGTGGTGTTATAACAACAGACGGGGACTATAGTTGGAACACAAACTTCTTCTCTTCATTCCACTTAATAAAACTCTATCCCCTTCCTCACTAAATAGGTTACTTGTTCAAAACTTTAAACAATTTGACTAAATATCTCAGTAATAATTACATTCACCAATGCAGTTGTACTTTCTAGCTTAACCAAGAGACAAGGATCATAGTTCTCAACCATTTTTCTCAACATTCTATGCCAATATTTCACTACTTATCTTTTAATGATCTTTTTATTCCACTTAGCTCATTCCAAGCCATCTAGGAGTTTAGACAAGAACCCATCTTATCTACGTATCTTTGACACAAATCTAGGATCTTCAAAACTCAGTTGCTTTTGCACTTGGTTGATTACTTCTAGATCTTACATCCCTAAGTTCTTGAGAAACAAGAGTGATTTTGACTTCATACAGACACTGCTCTACCTAAGCTCTTAGTTTGACTAGCAACTGACCAATGTTTTACCTTTCTAGTCAAAGTCTCAGAATCTTTCTATTATTCATCCCCAACAGAGTTAAATTGACTCAATGTCTTCGTGTCACCTAACCATATGTTGTTATCATGATTTGTTCCCTCAATGGTATGAACAATGGCTTCTCTCTCCTTCTTGTCCTTTAGGTAGTGTTCGTTCCAAATGACTGACTTCCTTGCAGTCATTCAGAGATACACCATATTGGCACAAGAATTCCAAACATTAGACTCTCATAATGTTGGATGGAAAAGCATAGCGAGCACATAGGTTCTAGAGCCGAACCTAGTAGCTCTGATACCACGTGTAACATGCCACTTGTTCTACCAAGTAAATACAACTAAGTTTTAACTCAAGAGTGAATAAATCATGAAACCAAAACATGAGTAATAAAATTTTTCCTTTCTTTCATTTGATATGATGCACATTTGAAACATATTTCAAACTTAACCATTGCACAATCAAATTACATTTCAACAATTACATGAATTGAATAATTATCATTTACAACATTACAAAAGATAGTTACATGCAAGCTTCATAAAGCTAGTTGACAATAGAGATACAATGATTCTGATGTCTGTCTTCAAATTGTAGCTGCTAACTGCATGAGGAGAAGCATCACTCAAGTGCTTTCCTGCCAACCACAGACTAACTGCGGTCCCTGCACATTTACCACATTGGTAAATGGCCCTACCCTTCAACGAAGGGATTGGTATGGTAACCTCAAAGAATAGCCTATACTAAGAAAGGTGTTGTGTCCTACATATATAGTATTGTCATACATTGTGAATCCAACTTACAAGCATGATTTCCCTTCCTAGTATGTAAACTTGGATCACAGTGAACTGACAGTGTAAAAGTTAGCTACTTATAGTACTTTGGCCAAAGTTTCATCACCCCTAACTCAGAATGGATGTCACATGCTCACCCATCATTCTAGCTCGATTTAGAAAGACATCAAAATTTATTCCCTTAACCATGGATCAACAAATCCCAGGATTAACTCCACTTAACAATTTTAAAGTTTAGTACACCAGAGGTTATTCCCTTAACAATGGATCCACAAATCCTAGGATTAACCCTACTTAACAACTTCAAGTTTATTGAATCTAAGGTTATTCCCTTAACCATGGATCAAAAACTCCTAGGCATAATCCTACTTATCCATTCTAGTTTTCTATGATACTCTCATCAAAGTAATACAGTTGGTAGTATATAGTTTTCCTAATTTGACCATTCATATTTTCACAATTCTACTCATACTTGTCTTAATACAGTTCAATATAGTTACTACTCTTTACTAAGGAGATTAAATAACAATCAAGCATAATGTTCACATACTAAATGTATATATGTATATTTATATATTTCTCATTAATCAAATAAGAGAATACCCATTGCAATAACGAAAACAACTCATTTCAAACAATACTCAAGACATACAAACATTCAATAGAAATGACATAACAAGAAGAGATTCTGCATGCTTGGTTAAGCTATTCTCCAAGAAATCAACTGGCTCCCTGCTCTTGAAACCTTGAGTTGCTAAGTATCTCCTCCAAACAACTCAAAATCCCTTCTCACTACTCACAACTCAAGACCAAAACACAATGCATAAACAAAACATAAAGCTCAACTCAGAAAATAGTACCAACGTATAAGCAACTCTAAATGAAATTATGTGTTTAAAGAGTGAGGTAGCTCCTCTATTTATATAGAATTTTGAGCAAGCTATGGCTACAAACTAGCTAGTAAAACTGCCAGAACTCCAACTCCTCACATTGACTCAACAAAACAAACTTGTGGTGGTAGCATGAATCTATGCAAAAGGAACACATCAGACGACAACATGAAATACAAACTTCTAATGGGTTTCTCTCTCTTCAAAATGGCACCACACATTCTACCATGTTCTCCTATTATTCTGCAAACAATTTTCAAGAATGGGTCAACGTTTTGCAACATTGGAAACTAGTTATAAGCTAATGTTGATAATGATAAATAGTTTACACTTTATACATTTTAAAACCTCCATTTATAGTAGTATATGCGCTTTATTTGAGAATTGCACTTTATATAATTTGCAATGTGCTTTATGTGTTTAACAGATATAAAGCAAGGGTTGAAAAAGTCTTATGATATTCACTGTAACACAACGTTCTTATAATGACGTGAAGACATTGTAGTTTATAAGTTGTGCTTCATAGTCTTTTAGACTATGTGCTTTGCATTGTCATTCCCTTTGCTTCCAAAGCAAAGTACTTTATGATTACTAATATTGCTTTATATGCTGCGCTTTATAACAATGTTGCCTTTAGTTACTTTGTTGGGCACTTTATGTGCTTTAGAACTCATACAACAGAGATACATATTCTTTATTTCCAATGCCAAGACTTAGAGTTATACACAATGGATTAACATAAATGTGTTTTCTTTAATCCAATCGCTATAGTATTGTCTAAAAGCTGTGCCTAATTGTAGTGATATATACTATGTATTAAGACTTATATTGGTCTCATGGCAGCACTTTCTAAATTAGCGCTGTAAGACATTTACTTCATATATATATATATATATATATATATATGAACTCTTATAAGAATATCAACAATAATAAAATCCACATGATCATAGTTATATAATGCAACAATCTCATAAGTATATCATAATATGGTAATGGATATATATATATATATATATATCAACAATAATAAAATCCACATGATCATATTTATATAATGCAACAATCTCATAAGTATATCATAATATCGTAACGGATATATATATTATCGTTATGTAAAGATAACATAAACTCATTAACCCACATATCTACTGACGACGTAAAAGAATGAAATCCACATATACACTGATGACATAAAAGAATGATATCCACATATACACTGACGACATAAAAGAATGATATCCACATATATAGATGTCCTTTGTCCAATCATTATGCTTATGCTTATAAGCGATACGTTCATGAGCATGTGTAGATATGTTCACCTACATATACTTATGCATGTATTGCCTCATACGTATAAGTTATCATGGACATGCACTATCATATGTGTATATATTTATTTCACATTTAAACCTTGCTAATACATACCCAAACTACATCAAAGAAGACTTTCAATCAATACTCAGACAAGATCACATCCCTCATTCAAATCACTCATAAAACCATATCCACATAAGCACTCTAGATACCTTAGGTTACTTACCTTTACCCACACTGACTCGACCTAACCTAGACCAATAGGATAGTGGTGTGTGCTTGCTCAGTTTAGGCTTTCTCCAACATTTACGAGACCAAGTCCTTCTACTGAGTGATACTTCCCCTCCTTTCTAGAGGAACAACCTATTCCTACATCCAACTTACATTACCACAGTAGTAGTTAGCCATTCATAAAAAAATCATATGCTTCATACATTTCATAATAATAATCACTTATAATACATCACATTACATAATTCAATTTTTCAAATATATTCAATTCAAAATTCACATTTCACATTGATGTAGAGATTCACAAACATTTATTTATCCAAGCAAATTAACCAATCTAGGTAAATAATAAATAGTTAGAAACACACGGGGTGTAACACCTACTACCTTAGTTTTTAAATATCAACAAATGTGGGAAGGTTCATGAAACCCCTAGATGAATGTTGCGATGAAATTACTTACCTACTATTGTGTCCATCTATTTTGAGAGTAAACGAATGAGGCATAAGTTTTGGGTTCAAAACCACTCTAAAGTTGCACTCCAACAATTTCCAGCACTTCGTATGGTCTACCTCCCTTCCAAGGTGGTCTGAAGGATCGCCCTTTGAAAAGTATTATTATTTTTATTTCATATTCACAATTTGTGTCCCTATACCTAAAACTATACCTAATGTAATTTAAACTATATATTGCACCAAGAATAAAAAAGAACAAATCATCAATTAAATTTAAGCTACAATTATAGAGTAAGAAATAAACTGTAATTATAGTATTTTAATATAGTTTTACATTTTCCTATGGTGCAATATATTTTTGTTATGGTCATTCAATAAAGTAATATTTGTCTTTGTATTTAACTCATTTTAACTTGCAATCTAAACTTTTAATTCAGTTTTCTTTTTTTAAGATCTTATGTTATTTGTCAGGTCTTTGCTTTTGCCTTCTTGGCATGCCTTTGCAACCCTACAACTAGTAGGGACATTAGTTGCATTGCGGCTCTTGTTAATTATGTTTTCTATTACTTACTCTTCATTATATTTTAGGTTTGTTTTTACAAGGATGCTAAATTTGATGGTCATTCATGAATTTTAATTAAAAAAATTTATTAACTAAGCTTGAAAAGAAAACTCATACATAATGAATTTCAGAACAAACCACTAATTATTTTTCAACCTAGCCTTTATAGTACAAAGAAACAAAGAGAAAACCACCATCTATTTTAATAGTTTCCTAGTAAATACATTGTCCAAATCAAGGGAAATGAAGCAATAAAAAATTTGCAAAGTGATTATAGTTTAAAACAAAAAAATGTAATAATAGTCAATTTTAAAGCTTAACAATACCAATATTCATCGCAACATTCATTTGGGGGTTTCATGAACCTTTCCATATTTGTTGATATTTGAAACTAAGGTAGCAGGGTGATTTCATACGCATGGGTGATTTCATACGCATTTGATCGAGAAAGTGTTCAAATCTAAGGCACACTCTTTGTTCTTTAACTAGCAAGGTTTTCAAATTTCAAATTCTTGTTATGTGTTGGCCTTGAGTTATTTGGAATTTCACAGTTCATTGTAAAAGAAAGAAACATAACTTCATCATTGATAATTGTAGGAAAAAGCATATTTAGTTCATTGAAAATTAATTTTTTTAAAAGCTGGAAGTGTTTTGTAATTGATGAAGCACCAACATCTTGTTCCTGTAGTTGATAAAATTTAAGAAGCCCAATATTTTTATTGATCTGACTTGTTTATGATCTGTTTAAATTGCATTCTTAATGAGTCAATATCTATTTAGGAATATTGTTGAACAGATCTTGTGTTTTTCAAACACTTCTTTTATGGCTATTTATTTTCAAGGAAATTTTGTTAATCTATAAGATTTCTTCTCTCTATACATTCCCAAACAATATTTGTATAGAGATTAAATTGTTCCCAATCTATTTGAGGTATGACGCCGATTGAAATCTATGTAGTTTTTGAATGACATTTTTGGAGTAAACCCAATGTTAGCTTTCCATAATTCTTTTTCCATGTTACCATTTTTACACATTGCAAGTTAATAGAATAAGGATTTACAGTCTCGATTGCTTTGTTTGGAAGTTCTAAAAATTTGTTCAACAATCCATTCGGTGCATCCAATTTTGTGTCAAAGTTTTTCATAATAGTATTATGTAGTCACTCAAACTATTGTTAACCTTTTTCCCTCTACTCAGAGCTAAACATTTAACATGGTATTTTCCTTGAAAATCCCTTTGAAAAGGTCCCTATAAAGCAAAGTGCCAAAATTCACAGAGGCCTTGCCTAAAAAAAACCTTACCATTGTAAAGAGCTCGAAAAAATAGGCAGGTTTGCTTTTTGCAGCACCCTGAAATTCGTCCATATGAAGAAGTTATGCATGGTCAAAGTTTCAGTCAACTGACAGTTCAAATGGGCATTTTGGCGGGCTTGCAAATTTCTATCGACATTTAAAATTGATTGCCACAGATCGCGACACGTGTCAACAGTCGAGAGTAGTTTCTAAAAAGTTTCAATGTTGCCGCAGAGGGCAACACGTGTCGGCTTCCGCCAGAGTTTCATCAAAGTTTCTAAGTCGCAGCTTCTTTAAGTTTCCTCATAGTTTCTTTAAGTTTCTGAGAGTGGCACGGATGGCAACACATGGAGCCACCTGAGGGACACATATAAGGTAACTCAAGAGCCCCGTGGATGGAGACAGGTGGCAGCCTCCGCTATGTTTCTAAAAGTTTCTCAGCATCTGTTGCAAGTTTCGTGCCCCCCCTTTTCATAAAGTTTCTCAGTGTTGCGGATAGCGACAAGTGTCTACAGCGGAGAGTCCCTGTATTGTTTCTTAGAGTCCCCACAGATGCCGACAAGTGTCACTTTCCGCTGAGACCCTTTATTGTTTCTAAGGTGGGGCGGAGCACGCCACGTGTTTCTGTGGTTGTTGCGGGTTGCGACAGGTGGCAACGTCCGCCAAAGTTTCTGATGGCCTCTACTATTTCTCAAAGGCCCCACAGATGGTGACAGGTGGCAGCTTCCGCTTATGTTTCAAAATGTTTCTAAGGTGGGGCAGAATGCTCCACGTGTCCCTTGCAGTTGCTGCGGAAGCTGACGCGTGTCAGCTTCCGCATGAGTTTCTTTTTTTGTTTCGGCGTGAAGCCAAAGGAGGTGGCGAGACCCTTTATTGTTTCTAAAGTGAAGCGGAGGATGCCACGTGTTAGTTTCCGCCTAAGTCCCAACTGAGCTTGTATTGTTTCTCATGGCAATGCAGAGATTGCAACGTGTTGCCATCCGCTAAAGTTTCCAAAAAGTTTCTATCTGCTGTAGGGGATGCCACTTGCCCCTTAGTGTCTCCGCGGAAGCCGCCAAGTGGCGGCCTCTGCAATGTTTCCTTTTGTTTCAAGGCTTGGCGCAGGCAAGGTGGGTCCCAGTAGTTGCTCGGTTGCTGTGTTTATTGCCACGGGTTGCAACAGGTGTCGCAAGCAGAGGCCCAGTTAGAAGGTTTCGGCGTGGGCGCGGGTTGTGACACGTGTATCATACAGGGCAACGCGGAACTTGCTAGGTGGTGGCCTCTGCGTAAGTTTCCGGCAGGGGCTTCTCAAGGGGAGGTGATACAAGTTAGACTCGACAGGAAAATGAAATACAGCTAAGGTTATTTTTCAGGTCTGCAGCTTATATGTTCATGAAGACAGAGGGGGAGATGCGATTGGTGGGGTCTGCAATATGCAGGGTCTTTTGGCGCCCAGATGCTGATACACAGACAACTCGGACGCGATGGCATTTTTCAATAGTTTCATAAGGAGCTTTGGGTCTGTAGCTTACATTTAGGGTTGTATATGCCGAGACACAGTAAAAGATGCTGAAGCGATATACACACAAATGCTGAAGTGATATACACAGGCAGTTGACTGAAACTTTGACCGCTTGTATCTCCTTCATTTTAGCAAATTTTCACATGCTATAAGAGGCAAAGTTGCATGTTTTCGTCCCCTCTTTCATTTGGCAGGCTTTTCAGGAGGTTTTCTGACACTTTTTCAATAGATGGAGATTTTTGGGGGCATTCATTACAGCAGATATGGCAGGCAGTTGTTAGCATTCAATGCTAGGTTATCCTCCGCCATTCTGAGGATCAGATCGATGACGCTGCTGTTTGCATTGAAGACCCAGAATATCTCCCACCTGCCCCTGTCCCTGATCTTTTGTGCCATTACTCCTGGTAGGTGGATGTCCCTTTAGGAAGATATTTCTGATTGCATCTCCTAGAGTGGATTTTTGTAACCGACCTAGATCAGTTTTTGTAGTGCTATATAAGCTGAGGCTTAGGTTGTAATAAGGGTTGAAATTTTTTTTGAAAACTTTCTATTCTCTCTATTTCCAAACAGAACTTTTCATATTGTAACCTTGCCATTTCTTTAGATATATGAAAGCTATCATGCCTTTTGCTGATTTTTCTATCTTTGTGTAAATCTGCATATGGTTGTCTGTGAATATTTCTTGTTCCTCTCAATCATTTTTGCTCCTTACCTCTGTTAGAATCATCTATTCTATGTATATCTGCTTGCTGTATCTGATTATATTGTGCATGCTTCAGTCTTTGTAAAGGTTCTTTAGAACTATCTGGTGCATCACCCTTTCATGCTTTTAAGTATTGTTGCTTTCATTTTAGCATGTTTCTTCCCCTTTTCCCCCCTAGAATACAGTAGTTTTAGGTGATAACTAGACAAGGAAGCTGGCCTTCTCCAGAGGTTTGATCTCATTTAGCAAAGTCCCACACTTAGAAAGCAATCCCATTGTGTCATTGGAATGCTTGGAATCCCATTCAAGCAGGGTGCAATTTGATGTGACAACAGTTTCTGGCATGCCCAGTGGGACGATACAAACTCTTATTAGTGGTTCTGATATGCAACCGGTGATTTTTTCTGACTTATAAGAGGTTAAAGTTGCATATCTGGTGACTCATACTGAGGAAGATCAGGCAAACCAATTTTGCTGATATGCTTTTATGAGAAGGATACAAACTAGGAGTTCAAGTTCCAGCTCATTTGAATATCTACAGCTTTCTCCACCTAGGAGGCAGAGTAGAATTGTAGTAAGAACTCCCTATTCGAAGAGGACCTTGTCAACTCCTCCAAATTTCAGACTGATTGCCTCTGCAGTCCTTGTAGCAACTCAAGCAAACCAACCTCCAGCTGCTCAGATGGCCAGAAATCAACCATTTGTGGCTTTTGATGGGGGAAGCCCCTTGAACTTAACAGTACATGATGCCATACCTATGGCAGCCTTGAAAAGCTTGCCCTATTTCACAGGGGAGACCCAAACTACACCTATTGAACACATAAGAGATGTGGCTTCTTTATGTGGAGTACATCATGTAACACAAGAAAATGTGGCCATCAGATTACTAGCTACCTCATTCAAAGGAAAAGCATTACAATGGTTTAGAAGTCTACCAGTACAGACTATAGGGACCTGGGATGAACTAGGAGACAAGCTGAGTAAGCAGTTCCAAGATAAATCAGATAACCTGTCATTGGTGGAACAAATGACCACCATAAAGAGAGCTCCTCAGGAACCAATGATGGACTTCAACTTCAGATTTTAGAAGACATGGGACCGAATCCCTGCCACTGTAAGACCTCCAGCTGAGTATGCATTCTTATATTTCTTGAAAGCTTTAAATAGTGATATTTCAGTAATGATACAATCACTAGGAGGTGTAAGCTTACCTGATGCCTATGAAATTGCCATTAGAGCAAAGAACAGTCTAATTCAGGCTGGAAAAATAACACCTAGGCCCCCTATGCCCATTTTTCCTGAGATCCAGGCATCTATGCCTTTACCCACCCCATATTTTGTCCCTACACCTATTGTTGCAACATTACCAAGTACCTCTACTTCTGAGCTTGCTGCCTCTAGTCCATCTCAAGAGTTAAAAGAGATAAAAAGTAGCCAACAAAAAATAGAAAATCTTCTGCAGACTTTTGGGAATGACCTGGTAAACATCAAGAAGCAGCAATCTCAAGGTAGGCAGCCTTATCAACAACAATATCAAGGGCAAAACCAAGCATATCATGGGCAGGGTCAACCTTACTAGGCCAATAGGCCATCTCACCAAAATAACTACCAAGGTGCTAAGCAAAATATGAACCAAAGGCCTTTCAACCTTACAATCCAACACCTGTTAATGCAACAAGGGAGCTTCTCCCTGTTCAAAATAACATTGTAGCTGATTATGATTGGTGTGTCCCATGCCATATGCCACACAATCAGGCAGCTTGTTCAAGTGGAGTCCTAAATCAGGCTCTGACGGCACAAAACACGGCAGCTATACAATCATACATACCAAATGATGGAGATGCACAACAACAAGAGCAACCTCAGAATGATTCTGCTTTCATGAATTGGCAGGAAGGAGAATTCTGTGGGGTAAATAGTGATAGTAGTCCAGTTGCTGCCAATACAAGAGCTAAGAAGAGGGGTTATGAGGTTGAGCCAGCAGCAAGCAAAGGGAGAGAACATACTGATGCTTCCACATCCCACATTCCTCACATCTTGCAAAGAGGTGCACCAGCAACAACAAGGGAGATACCTCATTTGCAGGCTAAAACCGCTACTACAAAGTCAAGTCAGAAGGTAGGTGCCTCTCCACCTTTCAATATTATTGAAAACATGAAAAAGATGAGTGTAACCATGTCTATGTGGGATTCTTTAGAGATCCCTGGCCAAAAGAAGATGTTGTAGTTTGCCTTGTCTAATTTGAAGGTATCCAATGATACCACTGTTGATCCTGATAGGACTGCCCTTACTAATTCATCCCAAGATGATATCAAGCAGCCTAACCAAGGTGCCAAGCCTCTTCCCTTTTATGTATCACTGATAATTGGAGACAAACTAGTGCACAATTGCATGGTAGATAGTGGAGCAAGCAGTTCTGTCATGCCTAAGCAGATTGCAGATCAGTTGGGGCTTAAATACCAGCCACTTGAGAAAGGTGTACTCCAGTTGGATGGAACATTTGTTAATACTGTGGGTATCATAAGAGACCTAGGTCTCACTCTACATGCCTGCCCCAATGTTTCTATTTCACAGGAGGTGTTCATAATAGATTTGCCTCCTCATTTTGCCATGTGCTTATCAAGGGAATTTACAGCCAAAATAGGAGGATATTTGTCTTCTGACTGGTCCCACATGTTTTTTAGGACCAGATACAGCACCAAAGTAACTTTGAAATCTGAGTTACTTTCAGACTATCACATAGAACCTTACACACCCAGTGTTGTTAATACAAACTGCATTATCTTTGATGACCCTGAACTAGTTGCTATTCAGGAACTACAAGTTGAGAGCATACCAGAGCTACTCTTGAAAGAGTGGGCCTTTGAAAATGTTGTAGAAGATCTTGAGGGACATATCCAAGAGGCTGGCATGGGAGTGTACATGTTGCTTGAGCATGAAACAACAATTCTAGGTCTTCTGAAGAAGGCAGAGCAGCAGGTAGAGCATCATGATGAGGTATGGAAAATGTATTTTGATGGCTCTAGGGGCAGAAATGGATCTGGTGGTGGTGCAATGCTTGTGTCACCACAAGGTGAAAACTACTATGCTGCTTTTCATTTTGCCTTTTCTTGTACTAACAACACTGCTGAGTATGAAGGGTTGATCCAAGGTCTGCAGTGGGCAAGGAGGAAGATTGGCTGTTTACAGGTATTTGGAGATAGTGAGCTCATTGTGAATCAGGTAAGGGGATTGCACCTTACAAAAAGTGATGCCCTAAAGTGCTAGAAACATAGGGTATGGAATTTGATTGAAGAGTTTGATGCTTTCAATCTAATTTCCATTCCAAGAAGTCAGAACCATCATGCTGACAGATTAGCTGCAATTGGGGCTCATTTTGACATCCCCAGTGACATTCAAAGGGAGAAGGTTCAGCCTCATGTAAAGATAATTTCTAGGCCTTCTATCCCTGATAATAATATTCACTGGCAAGTCTTTGACAGTGATGAACAGATCCTGAGATTCCTATTAGAGGAAGATGAGTTTTCCATGATGAATCAGGATAAACTCAAACAACAATACGACAATGATCAAATCATTTAGCTGAGAACAAATAAGCTGCCCAAGGGATTGGTCACCTTGGAATCTATTTTTGGCACTGATGACCAAAAGAAGAAGACAAAAACCAGTATGCAAGTAAAGGAGGAGCATTATGAAGAGTTAGAAGTTTTCAAGGGTAGACTCCTTAAAATTGGTAAAATCTACTCAGCTGAAGACAAAAGAGCTTTCATTGCTCTTTGTAAAGAATTTGAAGAGGTGTTTGCTTGGGACTATGTAGACTTAAAGGGATTTGATCCTCATATTGCCCAACACACCATAGAGTTAGAGCCGGGTATAAAACCTGTGAGGCAGAAACAAAGACCTCTGAATCCAAAGCTAGAACCCCTGATGATCAAAGAACTAACCAAGCTAATTGAGGGGAAGATCATCTTTCCAACCAAGCACACTTCTTGGGTTTCTAACCTTGTGCCTGTGAGGAAGAAAAATGGGGAGATCAGGTTGTGTGTTGACTTCAGAGACCTCAACAAGGCCTCCCTAAAAGACCACTACCCATTGCCTTCAATGGAGCAAATTTTGCAGGTGGTAGCTAGCTCGGAAAGGTTTTCTTTGCTCGATGGTTTTTTTGGTTATAATCAGGTGCTAGTCAAGGAGGAAGACCAATTCAAGACTGCTTTCACAACCAAGTGGGGTACTATGGCCTATAAAAGGATGCCTTTTGGTCTCTCAAATGCCGGCTCTACTTTTCAAAGAGCCATGGACATGGCCTTTAAGGGTCTAATGTATAAGCTAGTGCTGGTATATCTGGATGATATAACAGTTTTCTCTAAAAATGCATCTAAGTATTTATCCCACCTAAGGCTAGTCTTTGAAAGATGCAGAGAGTTTGGGATATCCCTCAATCCAAAGAAATGCATTTTTCCTGTACATGAGGGCAAATTGTTGGGGCATATTGTGTCAAAGGAGGGTATTACCATTGATAAAGAGGGCAGGCCATTTTGCAGTTGCCCTTACCCAGTCATAAGAAGGGACTACAGCGCTTCATTGGCAGAATTAATTTTTTGAGAAGGTTTATACCTAATATCGCAAATCTCTTAAGACCCTTGACGTCTATGTTGAAAAAGAACATAACTTTCAGTTGGACGTCAAAAGCCAGACATAGCTTCCAGTCCATAAAGGAGGCATTAGCAGCTGTGCCAACCTTGATTAATCCTGATTTCTCTAAGGATTTCATCCTATACACTTATGGCGGCCTGGATACCATTTCCACCATTCTGGTACAACAACAGAGCGAGAGTTTTGAGCAACCGACGCCTTCTTCAGCCAAGGGTTGGAGGAGTATGAGCAGAAGTATAGCTTCATTGAAAAGCATGTCTTGGCAGTAGTCAGGAGCCTAAAAAAGTTTAGGCATCTTGTTTCAAATAACAAGATACACCTGATGGTGGCTCATCCTAGTGTGAAGGAGTTCCTACTGAGTAAAGATGTTAATGAGAAAAGGGCTGGTTGGATCACCAAGATCATGGAATATGATGTGGAGATCAAGATAACCAAACTGGTCAGAGGCAGAGGACTCAGTGAATAGCTTGTCACTAGTTCTAAGGATGAGGTAGAAGAAGAAGAAGAGGTGCTCCTGATCATAGAGGAGGAGCATCAAGATGATACAACAGCAGTAGGTACTAGTTGGGTTAATGATATGACCCAATTTCTGCAAGTTGGTAGATGTCCTGCAGGCTTAGATAAAGCTAAAAGAAGATACTTCAGGTTACAATCCATTCTGTATGTTTTAATAGAAGGCATCCTTTTCAGAAAAGACTTTAATGGTGTATTCCTTAGATGCATTGATACTGATCAGACTGACAGGGTGCTACATGAATTCCATGATGGAACAGCAGGAGGACATTTTGCCCCAAGAACTACTGCTTGGAAAGTAATGAGAGCTAGCTATTATTGGCCTAGCTTATTTAACGATGCCCATGCATGGGCTAGAAAATGTGTTAAGTGTGCCCTTTTTGTAGGAAAAGAGAGGCTGTTAGCTTTGCCTCTACACCCAATCCAGGTAGAGCAGCCCTTTATGAGATGGGGCATTGATTTTATTGGACCTATCAACCCACCATCAAGTGCAGGCCACAGGTGGATACTCATAGCCACAGACTACTTCACAAGATGGACTGAAGCAGTGGCTTTGAAAGAATCTAATGAGAGTGTTGTTTTGAATTTTTATTGTGATTTGGTCTCTAGATTTGGAGTGCCTAAATCAATAATCTCCGATAATGCTGTAGCTTTTGTTGGTCTCAGAATAACTGACTGGGCTATCAAGA
Source organism: Cunninghamia lanceolata (assembly GCA_027924645.1). NCBI lineage: Eukaryota > Viridiplantae > Streptophyta > Pinopsida > Cupressales > Cupressaceae > Cunninghamia > Cunninghamia lanceolata. Next base: position 36,306,387 of record BSBN01000391.1, on the reverse strand, counting down.
ATGGGATTTATTTAAATACTTCATCAAATTATTACCCACAGGGTAATGGTTTGGCTGAATCCACAAACAAAAATCTCATCAGGATTATTAAGAGGGCAATGGAGAATAATCAGAGGACTTGGCACACTGATTTGAAGTTTGCTTTATGGGCTGATAGGATAACTCCTAAGATGTCTATTGGGAACTCCCCTTATCTGCTAGTGTATGGAAAAGAGGCAAGGTTGCCTATGTCTGTGGAGCTGCCAGCATTAGACATTATACACCACCTAGAAATGCTTGAAGCAAAGAGCCCCATGGCTGTAAGGTGTGCTCAACTTATGGAGCTGGAGGAAAGCAGAGACAAAACTATGGCAGCCATGGAACATCATCAGCTACAAACAAAGAGAAATTTTGACAAGAAGGCCACCCCCAGACATTTTAGAGTGGGTGATATGGTGCTCAAATGGGATGAGCTGAGGAGTAGACTAGGAAAGCATTCCAAATTTGACAGCATGTGGAGTGGCCCCTTTCTCATCACTGAATGCAAGGAGCACAATGCATTTCAGTTGTCCAATATGAATGGAGAAAATCTGCATATCCCAGTTAATGGGATACATTTGAAAAGATGTTTTGAGGTATGAGCACCCTGTAAATTAGTAGATTAGACTTTTGTTTTCAATAAGTGTTGTTGCTCAGTAGTTTAGATTCTTTTATTTCCCTAAGTGCTTCTGCACACACTGCTTTGTCATTAGGAGAAGGCAGGCCTTTTCCCCCTTTTTGTGTTTTGAGAGGCAAGTCTGAGTTTCCCAGCATATTTTAGACTTGACTCCATGCCCAATGGATGCTTGAGGCCACTGATCTCATGTTTAGTAGGCAAACATCCCATAGAGGTCACCAAAAATGTTAACCTTTTTCCCTCTGCTCAGAGCTAAACATTTAACATGGTATTTTCCTTGAAAATCCCTTTGAAAAGGTCCCTATAAAGCAAAGTGCCAAAATTCCTAGAGGCCTTGCCTAAAAAAACCTTACCATTGTAAAGAGCTCAAAAAAATAGGCAGGTTTGCTTTTTGCAGCACCCTAAAATTCGTCCATATGAAGAAGTTATGCATGGTCAAAGTTTCAGTCAACTGACAGTTCAAATGGGCATTTTGGTAGGCTTGCAAATTTCTATCGACATTTAAAATTGATCGCCGTAGATCGTGACATGTGTCAACGACCGAGAGCAGTTTCTAAAAAGTTTCAATGTTGCCGCGGAGGGCAACACGTGTCAGCTTCCGCCAGAGTTTCATCAAAGTTTCTAAAAAGTTTCTAAGTCGTAGTTTCTTTAAGTTTCCTCACAGTTTCTTTAAGTTTCTGAGAGTGGCGTGGATGGCACCATGTGGAGCCACCCGAGGGACACATATAAGGTAACTCAAGAGCCCCACGGATGGAGACAGGTGGTAGCGTCCGCTACGTTTCTAAAAGTTTCTCGGCATCCATTGCAAGTTTCGTGCCCCCCTTTTCATAAAGTTTCTCAGTGCCGCGGATAGCGACAAGTGTCTGCAGCGGAGAGTCCCTGTATTGTTTCTTAGAGTCCCTGCGGATGCCGACACGTGTCACTTTCCGCTAAGACCCTTTATTGTTTCTAAGGTGGGGCAAAGCGCGCCACGTGTTTCTGTGGTTGCTGCGGGTTGCGATAGGTGGCAATGTCTGCCAAAGTTTCCGATGGCCTCTACTGTTTCTCAAAGGCCCCACGGATGGTGACAGGTGGCAGCTTCCGCTTATGTTTCAAAATATTTCTAAGGTGGGGCGGAACGCTCCATGTGTCCCTTGCAGTTGCTGCAGAAGCTGACGCGTGTCAGCTTCCGCATGAGTTTTTTTTTGTTTCGGCGCGAAGCCAAAGGAGGTGGCGGGCCCCTTTATTGTTTCTAAAGTGAAGCAGAGGATGCCATGTGTTAGTTTCCACCTGAGTCCCAGCTGAGCCTATATTGTTTCTCACAGAAACGTGAAGATTGCCACGTGTTGCCATCCGCTAAAGTTTCCAAAAAGTTTCTCTCTGCTGCAGGGGATGCCACTTGCCCCTTAGCGTCTCCACGGAAGCCGCCAAGTGGTAGCCTCCGCAATGTTTCCTTTTGTTTCAAGGCTTGGCGCAGGCAAGGTGGGTCCCAGTAGTTGCTCGGTTGCTGCGTTTATTTCTGCGGGTTGCAATAGGCATCGCAAGCGGATGCCCGGTTAGAAGGTTTCAACGTGGGCACAGGTTGCGACACGTGTATCATACAGGGCAATGTGGAACTTGCCACGTGGCGGCCTCCGCATAAGTTTCTGGCAGGGGCTTCTCAAGGGGAGGTGATACAAGTCGGACCCAGCAAGAAAATGAAATACAGCTAAGGGTATTTTTTGGGTTTGCATCTTGTATGTTCACGAAGATAGAGGGGGAGATGCGATTGGTGGGGTCCACAATATGCAACGTCTTTTGGTGCCCAGATGCTGATACACAGACAACTCGGACCCGATGGCATTTTTCAATAGTTTCATAAGGAGCTTCAGGTCCGCAGCTTACATTTAGGGTTATATATGCCGAGACACAGTAAAAGATGCTGAAGCGATATACATACAAATGCAAAAGCGATATACACAGGCGGTTGACTGAAACTTTGACCGCCTGTATCTCCTTCATTTTAGCAAATTTTCACATGCTGTAAGAGGCAAAGTTGCATGTTTTCGTCCCCTCTTTCATTTGGCGGGCTTTTTAGGAGGTTTTCTGACACTTTTTCAATAGATGGAGATTTTTGGGGGCATTCATTACAGCAGATATGGTAGGCAGTTGTCAGCATTCAATGCTAGGTTATCCTCTGCCATTCTGAGGATCAGATCGATGACGCGGCTGTTTGCATTGAAGACCCAGAATATCTCCCACCTACCCCTGTCCCTGATCTTTTGCGCCATTACTCCTGGTAGGTGGATGTCCCTTCAGGAAGATATTTCTGATTGCATCTCCCAGAGTGGATTTTTGTAACCGACCTAGATCAATTTTTGTAGTGCTATATAAGCTGAGGCTTAGGTTGTAATAAGGGTTGGATTTTTTTTTGAAAAATTTTTGTTCTTTCTATTTCCAAACATAACTTTTCATACTATAACCTTGCCATTTCTTTAGATATATGAAAGCTATCATGCCTTTTGCTGATTTTTCTATCTCTGTGTAAATCTGCATATGGTTGTCTATGAATATTTCTTCTTCCTCTTAATCATTTTTGCTCCTTACCTCTGTTAGAATCATCTATTCTATGTATATCTGCTTGTTGTATCTGATTATATTGTGCATGCTTCAGTCTTTGCAAAGGTTCTTTAGAACTGTATGGTGCATCACCCTTTCAAGCTTTTAAGTATTGTTACTTTCATTTTAGCACATTTCTTCCCCTTTTCCCCCCCAGAATACAGTAGTTTTAGGTGATAACTAGACAAGGAAGCCGACCTTCTCTGGAGGTTTGATCTCATTTAGCAAAGTCCCACACTTAGAGATCAATCCCATTGTGTCATTGGAATGATTGGAATCCCATTCAAGCAGGGTGCAATTTCATGTGACAACAACTATTACATAGTTATTTATTACACAACAATATGTAGTTGAAAAACCATATTTCTAAATTGCAAAACATAGCATGACAACTAGCACCAATTGAAAATTGAGTAGTTTTTGAATGACATTTGTGGAGCAATCCTAATGTTAACTTTCCATAATTTTGGTTCCATGTTACCATTTTTATGTAGGGTAAGTTAATAGAATAAGGATTTATACAATAATATGTAGTTGAAAAGCCATATTTCTAAATTGTAAAATATAGCATGGAAGCTAATGCCATATACAATTTCAAGAAGGATGCAATAGAAAACTATCTACATAAATATATGCAAGAGAAGTCACTATATTCTGAGAATTGAGACTCCCTTGCAATGCCTATAAATCACAAATTACACTACCTTCCTCAAGCAATGCAATGCCAACAAGTCATAAAACACAAACACTTCTCAAAAAACATTTACTTTACAAACAAACTATCAACAAAACTATTGTGCCTTCACCCCGTGTAACTTTATAAATATTACATATCCTTCTATTAATACACTTATACGTTACACCTAACAACCTATAAACCTTCCTAAACTATATTATCATCAAAATGACAGGAACTGTTCCACATATCAACCCTACTACAACTTCTAGTTCCACCATGCTCAAGTATTCCCTCATTTACTCTAGATGAAGCCTACAACAACTAAAAAGTAAGGCTCATCATTAACAATCAGAGAATAATAAAATGCATTATTAACGACACTTGTCAAATCCAAATGATACATTGTTATTTATTACATATTTCAAACCAATTCTTCCATTACATTCAAATCCACCTATTAATTCTACATTCTTACAAGCAATGTAATTTTAATTCCCTCCATTAATTCAAATCCATCCACTTTCTCCACAAATTACCCAATCAAATGCATTTAATTTGAATATCATCCAATCATATGCAACCACACAAATCAAGACTCAAATATGTAACCACATAAATCAATAAAAAAATAATGAAATGGTTATGATGCCTATAAAAATAAGCTCTCTTCTATAGATTGTTTTCTACATTTTTAGACACTTGTTTGTTCAAACACTTCTTTGAGCTTTGTTTGAAAATTACAACCTCCATTTGAATTGTAAGTTGAAACTACATGTTTTTGCAATTGTTTGAAATGTATGTATGTTTTCTCATGTGTTTCAAATATATATGTTTTCTCATGTGTTTGAAGTATATGTTTTGTCATGTGTTTCAAATATATATTTTTTCTCATGTGTTTGAATTATATATATGTTTTCACATGTGTTTGAAGTGTGATCTAATTAGTGATGTTAAAACTTCAACTCAACTTGTGTGATATAAATAGTGATGTTAAAACTTCAACCTCCATATCAATATTATTCCAAATAAATTCTATGTTTAGGGATTGCCTTGCATATAAAACATAAGATTTTCTTTTGTATAAGGGTGACCTTCAATATTGAGATGTAAAGGATATTGTTGAATAGGTGACATGTCACCAATGCAACTCCATTCAATTTCATCCAAACCTAATCATAATTCCTCTAAATCATCATCAAACCATCATCCAAGGGTCCTATACCTAATCCCTAGTCAATCCCCATCCAAACCCATCAAATTCAATCCCTAACATCTATTTTGAGGCCATGTTTCATAAACAAGTGCCTTTGTAATCCTTGTTTTCACAAACAAGTGCCCATGTGCATGATCAAGTGCCTGTGTAGGGTAAACAAGCACCTTTGTCCTACATAAGTGTCTTTGTATGATACTGGGACACCTTTCTCAAATCAAGCCCAATCATTCCCTTGCATCAAATCAAACATCAAAATGACCCTTGGCCTAATCAAATCCAATCCAATCCAACCACCAAAGGGCCCCAGGCCTAATCCAAATCAATCCCCAACCAAATCCAAGTCCAACAAAGATCAAGTGTCATATAATTGACCTTGGTTAATCAAATTCATCCAAGTATCAAGTGTCATATATCATTGACCTTGATCAATCCAAATCCAAAATCAATCAATCCAAACCCCCCTCTAATAAAAAATCCAAATCAAAATCATCAAGTTATCCAACATCTCATCATCCCAAATCCAACCCCAATCATGAATCCCTTCGATTTTGATGATGATGATAGTCTTTTTGACCAAGATGAAATTAGTAACCTTGATGAAATCATTGCAAGCAAGCTTGCCATAAACTACCCTCACCCATATATAAACATGCAAGCACCTTATAACCATGCATTGGATAGCACAAGCTATGCCCCTACACCTAATTACATATCTCATGGTCATCTTATGCTACCCTTGACAAGGGAATTCCATTCTATCCACCATCCATATCCCAATGTCCATTCTCATATGAGGTCCCCATCACTTCCACCTCTTATCCATGTCCTTCATATCCTTATCCCACCTACCAATCCACCATATCATTATCCACCAACTAAATCATCTAATCCACCATCCAATTCTCCTACTAAATTCAAACCATCCTCTTGAGTTTTCTCCAAGGATTCCTATCTAAGGATCTAGAAAAACAACGTAAAACTAATATTATGGACTCATGCCACCCAACTTCTCCAAATCCATCCAAGTGTGTCATTGATAATGTCATCACCCACCTAGCACCTATCAAGACCACACCATCCCCTTCCTCCTTCCTATCTAAAGTCATATCCCAAATATCTCTCATTCCTTTATCTACCTAATCTAAGGATTCTATTCAAATGCCAAATAAAGTTACACACTCCTCCCCCATCGTACCATCCATACAAATATGACTATGTCAAGAGCTTAGTCTAAAGCATGTCAAAACATCCAACCCCCATCCTAATCAAGATCCAAGCATTCCAACTCATCCCTTTCCCAATCCCACACCATCTCCTATTGATCCCCCCATCATCCCCTATCGACCCTTTACTATCTCCTATCAATCATTCACCATTGCCTATCAACCCCATCCCAAATCCATCATCCTATCCTCTTCATCCCTCTAGCTTCATCTGTGGTGTCTCTCTTGTAAGAGAGAAATAATAGTGGGTTACACTTTTTGGCCAAACTTGACATTGAAATGAACATTTTGAACTAAATCTTCACTTTCAGACACCTATAGCTGCTAAACCATGAGGAATTTGAAGATGATGCAAACTAGTGATTTGTGACATTTTATTTGTAGATTCTAAATATATATATATATATTAAAATTTTTGGAATCAAATTGCATTTCTTTTTCCATCTCCTTCGATAACTAGTTTTTAATAGAAAACACCATTTTTACAGAGTGATGTGTACTATAAATCACATAACTTTTTTTCTATGAAGGATAAAATTCTAATTTTTTCAAATTTAGATTTGTAACTACAATATATAGTGGATGCATTTGGTTTCATAATGTTTTATTGAATTTTTTTTTTAATTAAGTTTTGAAGTCAAACCAATTACAATTTAGACATAGGTGTTCTATAAAGAGCATAACATTTTTTGTATGTATCAGAATTCAAATTTTTTTTGTTGGATTAAGGACATCAATACCTAGAGGACATGTATTTTTTAGAATTTTTTTTCTCTATTTTCCTATTTTTTCGTATGTGTGAAACAAAGACCTTGATTTTCATTAAAAAATCTACATTCACAAGAAATAAAAAGTAAATATAATAATCAAATTAAATATATTTAAAATTATACTTTTTGGGAAGCTTACAATGAGGACTACATACTTAAAAAACATAAATTTTAAATGAATTCATTTGATCCCCCAAAAGGTAAATCAAAAGTGCTTTTTTATCAGCATTTTGATAGGTGTAGAGGAGACTCCATTATAGGTATGGTTTAAAACTAGTGGGGTTATATCCAAGGGGGTTTGATCTAATGGGGTTTGATCAAACCCTCTTCAATTAGAATCCTTTAAATAGAACCTTTCAAGGCTTAAATCATTATATTTTCTAAAAATATGTGATTTTAGCAAAAATCAGGATGTCCTAGAAAGTGTAACCCATTATTATGGCAGCAACCCCAGTGGATCTAATAATGGACTCGCATCTTGTTTCCAAAAAAAAAACATCCCATTACACATCACATGCTCCAAAACATGAACTATCAAGGTAAAGGCTTAGGCCTTCATGAACAAGGAATCTTGGAGCCCATCCATGTCAAAATCCATCTACAATCGCATGGCCTTGGTTACATATCTCAAGGCAAACAACCCAAAAAATTTGGTACCACCTTCATGCCTCCTAAGGAAACTTCATCCAATGCAAACATAGGTGCTCTCTGTCACACCTCCAAACCATTTGTCACTATTGGAGACATACTTTGGAGACCTATTAGCATACCTCAATTTCTAAGCATATCCTACAAATGTCCATCCCATCCCAACACCTTGTCATGAGTGGCACATCTAGAGTGGGGCATCTTCTTCCTATGTGACATAGTCCTTGGAGATCACATTTGAACCCTCTCCATCTACCTATCCTAAATATTCTATCTATCATATAGCCTACGCCCATCCTTTCCTTCCATCAACTATTGACTACCCCTTCATCCCATTATCTCACCATCCCTTGTCGATAAACTTGATTATTCCTTGTCATTGGTATCTAGCTAAAGGCTACCCAGATGCAATTGAATATAATCCTCCTATCAATCCAAACCTCCCAAACTTGGAAGGACAGATTCTAATCATTTTTTTGAAAGCCAATGGTTGGCCTTTCTTCTCGGGGTAGTAATTAGTATTTGGCATGAGCTTGCTAAGGCATATTTTTCCATTTTGCACATCCTTCGGCATCATTAAACGACAACTTCTTCCTTTTTATTTCGCAAGGATATGTGTTCTTTTCTACAACTTGTTTTATGGCAAACGATCCCCCCCATTATCATTTTTCATCTCCCGGCTGATCATTTGAGGTGTGGAGGAATGGAGTTGCCCATCTGCCTAACCAATAGGGTTAGGAAGATGGCATTTAAAGGCAAGATTATAGAGCAAAGGTTGCAGAGGGTACTTCACCAAAATGACACCTTTGCCATTGGTGCAGTGAAACTCATTTTAGGTAAAGCATTTGTCCGCAATGGTGAGCGATATCAGGTGGATATTGATATTTCCTTACGGGTGGTGGTGTCTCTGTTAGATGTACTGATGACTAAGGAAGAAGTCAGGGTGCTGATGTCATGATTGTTCAAGTAGAACCTGTTGGAGGGGATCGATGAGGTGTTGGAGGCTGTAGAGAGAGGTGTAGGTTGCCTAGGCTGAAGGATTTGGCCAAGGTTAACCAGCCAGGTGAAACTTGATAAAATATTTTTCCTTTATTCTATATATTAGAGGTGATGAATTAATTGCCCATAGGGCTAGGGCTTACAGAGGTAGGAATTTTCTAAAAAAGATGCTCAATCTTTCCCTGGTTGAAGGCTATGATTGGATAGGCGAGTTCAGGGACTATCTCTTCGTACAAGGAGAGATTTGATGGGCATGGGTTTATGGTCTGCTGTTGTGTGGTCTATGAGTCTGGGGTTTTATGCATGTATATATTGAAGTCTTCGATTAGTATGGGTTTGGTCTTCTCAGTTAAGTGTTTAGATAGTTGCAGCTCAGATCCAGGGTGGTCATTTTGGGGGGCAATTTTGATCAATATTGTAAGGATTAGAAGGAATGGTTTACAGTCTTATTCTCATGGAGCACAAACTATGTATACAAATCTTTTTTGATAATATAATATAAACTAAATCTTACCAAGCAAAAGTTTTTATTTGCAAATAACATATTTTTTCCATAAAAGTCATTGCTACTCTTATAGCTAACCTGCAACTCATACCCCAGTTTTAGTAATTGGTTTCTATATACCCTTATCACTAGCACTTGCACCCATAGGAGGTTCAAGGAATACGCTGATAGGAACAACCAGAGAGTTTAGAAAATTTTCTGATGTGAATTTTTTAATGATGTGAGACAATTCTGAGCATTATAATGCTCACATATAAAAGCCTATTGGCTAAATATACCACTAGCACTTGCACCCATAGGAGGTTCAAGGAATACAACGATAGGAACAACCGACGACTCTAGAAAATTTTCTGGTATGAATTGTTTTTATGGTGTGAGACAATTACGAGCACTATAATGCTCACATATAAAAGCCTATAGTAAATAGAATAAAAATAGAAAAGAGAAAACAAAAAAAAAGTGAGGAGAATACAAAATATGACTTTAGTATTTTATTTAAGTACCTAATTAATAGTTTTTCACAAAATATTTTTATGGTAGATGTGCCCCAGAAGCCTCTAGTATCAATGTTGCCCATTTCATATATTGGCTTGAGAGAGACCAGCATAGGTATGTCATTTACTATTTCTTAGTAATACTGGTGTACACCCTTGGTAGTTGGAACTACCAAGTTGTAGACTTGTGGCATTGTACTTGAGAGCATACTAAAGAAGTAGAGGACTAAGATTTAGTGTTTTTGGTAGAAAAACATCTCTATGATAGATTTCCCCTACAAGATTTTCATTAGAAATGCTGCATCTTTGGTATATTGGGTTGAGTAGGATCAACATATGAGTTTTTGTGTTCTTTTTTATTGGGTTTCAATTGCCTGTAATACTCTATAACACTCTTGGAAGGTGGATCTATCAGGTTGTGGACCTATAGCATTGCATTTGAGAATGTACTATAAGAAGTAAAAGACCAAGATTATTTTGCATTTGAGAATGTGCTTGGAGAAGTAGAAAACAAGAACATAATTCTCAGTAAACATGTTATTATTCCTTCATAAACATAATGAATCTAAACTTGTAGAGAAAAGTTCCAACCTAGCTTACAAGCGGTGCAATAAAAATTAGAGGCAACCTGTAGAATGAGGTTGTCAGAAAACTTGAAATAAACCACATTGCATTAATTCTATTCTCATAGATTTTATCCTGTGGAAGAGAAGAGTCAAAACAAGGATAGAGAATGCCATAGTTACACAAGTCTGAAACCATTGGAAAAAAAACTCCTTTATTCTACAACATAGACAACATAGAAAGTAGTCACTAAAAAATGCTTGATTAACATAGATATGATAGAAAATCTAGTGAAGAAAAGAGGGAAAAGAAGATGTTGTGGTCTTTGTTGAACACCCATAATGAATTGAGTCTTAGCCTTTGGTGCAAGAAGATAAGACTCCATTGCACTTGGTTCTCATTATAGCACGAAGACGTGACCTCTTCCTCTAGACTCTTCATCACGCCGCACATAATCTCCTCTGCAACACTCCACTCTTTCTTTGGAACACTCTACTCTTCTTCTACATCTTCTACAATATGCATAAGCTCCTCTGCTACAGTTCCCTTTATACCCAATTCAATGGTGGCAAAAGTTAGACAGTGGAGAATAAATTAGCGGATACCCAGTTCAATGGTAGCAAAAGTTAGATGATGGACAATAAATCAGTGGGAGAAATAAAGAAGAAGTGGGTGAGACTTTAAGATTAAGATCTGATATACATCAAAGGTATCTTTGATGACATCGCATAGAATTTGCATTTCCCAGGGAAGATAGGGCAGTGAAAAGATTTCTAGTTTATCGATAATGTTTCCAATTTACTGGCAATGTTTTCCAGTTTCTCGACAGGCAAACACAGTGTGAGACAATTTTGAAAATAATTGCTCACATATAAAATCCTATTGACATAATGTTTCCAGCCCTGCTTACCTGCTACCAGTTGCTACATATTACAGTGCAATGAATTGGGGCTTGGAGGAATGATACAATATATTCCTACCAGCAGCGAAAGAGATCTACAGGATTGATATTATTAATTTTCTCCAACAAGATTTGATTTGATCTTTAAATGTGCATATATTAGATTTGCCTTTTGATTGATGATGGTGCATGGGGGATGTTGGCGTGAGAAAAAAATGAGTTTAGAAAATTTTCTGGTGTGAGACAATTCTGAGCACATAATGCTCACATGTAAAAGCCTATCGGCTAAATAAAAATGTCTTCTCTAAAGTCTATGAAGTGTTAGTCCTGATACAAGACACTATTTAAAAATAAATATTGCTATAAATATAAATAAACTAATGGAGTAAAAACTTTCAAATTCTGTCTCTTACAGCTCTGCACTTATCTCTATGGACAAGTTTTGCTTAGAAGACGTCAATGCCCTTGGATGCTTTTATCCTTTAATAAGACCGCTCAAGATGGTCACCACAATGTGTGGCCTCACACAATTAAAGGCATACAATCTAAATACCAAGTCGTTGACTGTTTACAAAGTTCCTATGATCAACTTGAATAGAATTCATACTAATTCTTTCGTTTTCTTTTGAAATATTTATTACTATTCCTCAATTCACTCCCCAACTATGAAACTTGACCGTGTTAATAAGAACTAACAAAACTCTAATTTTAGATAGTGCTAGTGGAAGCTGCCATAGATAGGTGAAAGAAATCACTAATGCTATATCAAGGAATTCACCGGTCTTATTTACCTTTGCTAAAGTAAGGGAGTTGCCAACATTGACTCTTGAAGATTCTTATGCAAATTTTAGGCTTCTCGTGAATAAAGGAATTACACAATCTTAAATGAATGCGCAGGGTACAAACCTTAAAAAGGATGTCAGTGACTAACTATACCTCCACACACAGTGAAGGCATTAACACCCATTAGTGGGAGGTATAACAATCTTAGACCATTTGTAATAAATGGTTACAAATGTGCAGATTTTTTGATTTTTGATTTTTTTTTCTTTTTTATTTACAGAAAGAAAATAGGTCTCTCACCTTCACCTCCACCCCCATGCAACTGTAGAATTCATCTCAACGTATATATGTTTAGATATATAAGATATACTAAACTAGTATATTTATATTTAACAAAATATGTCTACAATATGCCGAGAGATATCTTCCAATTGGTTGGCATTTATAAATTACTTGGAGTTAAAATATTTGATATGCTCACATGAGTTAATTTAAAGAGACTATGATGCGAGACTTTTCATATTCTTCAAACGTAATAAAGATTTCACTCCATAATTACCCAAGTTTTTCTATTTTTCTATCCATTTGGCTTCCATGAATTTATTTATTTTTCTGTTTAACGTGATAAAAATTTCACTCAATAACTGCCCAAGTTTTTCTTATTTTCTATCCATTTGGCTTCCATGAATTTATATATTTACACATTTTATGAATTTTGTTTACATGGAAATCTAAATCTTAATTGTTTACAAGAATCTGAATCTTTCAGCCCTTGTTGTGAATGTAGAATGCCTCTTGGCGTAATTATAAATATAAACATAAACTTATAAATATATTGGTTTTTACATTGAAGACAATTAAATAAATATATTTTGATATATAAGATATATACACTAAATAAATACTAGTATATTTATATTTTAAAAAAATATATCTAAAGTACACCGAGGGATATCTCTTTTCATTTATTTTTTCCATCATTTTTATTTTTTAATTTTTCAATTTTTTTTGTTTTGATATTTTTGGCGATTTAAAAAGAAATTGATAATAAGAAAATCATAAAAATTGGAAAAAATAAAAATAAAAAAACTAAAAAAGAAATTGGAAAAAATAAAAAATAAAAACCAAAAAAGAAATTGGAAAAAATAAATAAAAATAAAAACCAAAAAAGAAATTAGAAAAAATAAAAACTAAAAACTAAAAAAAATTGGAAAAAAGTAAAAATAAAAACCAAAAAAGAAATTGAAAATAAGAAAATCACAAAAACTATGGAACCAAAAAGAAATTTGACAACATAAAAAAATGAAAATGAAAATTTAACTGTAATAAAGATTCTAGGAATCTTATAAGTTTACATAGAAATTCTAGAATCTTTTAGCTCCCATTCGTGCTATGAATGTAGGAACGACTCTCGGCGTAATAAGCATAAACCTATAAATATATTGGTTTTTATATTGGAGAATTTAAAATAAACATGTTTAGATATATATAAGATATACTAAATAAATATATTGGTTTTTACATTCAAGAATATTAAATCTAAAGATTTTTATCAAAACATCTATTCACATTTTATATTTGAAAATATTGAAATTAAATAATGCCATAATAAAAATAAATTATTATAGTCAATATTGACTATAATACCAAATACTATCATATTTATATTTTAGAAAATATATCTAAAATATGCTGAGAGATATCCTTCTTGAGGTGCCTATTTTTTAATTGGAGTAGGTGTTTCGAGAAGGATATCTCTCAACACACACACACACACACATATATATTTAAAAATATAAATATGTTAGTAGCATCCACAGTCACAAGCCTAATTCTAATTATAATCCTAAACCTTTTCCTAAATCTAAACCTAATTGTATTCTTGACCCTAATTAAAACACGAATTGAAACCCTAACCCTAAGCCTATTTTAACCCTAACCATAACACTAACTATAACTCTAACCCTATCAGTTTTTTTGTTATATATATTTTCCCTAATTGCAACCCTAATTTTAATAATAACCCTAGCCCTAATTATAGCCCTAACCCTAACCCTAATTCTAATCCCAACCCTTTATATATACATATACATATATATTCCCTAATTTTAATCGTAACCCTAACACTAATTCTATCTATAACCCTAATTGTATAATTAATCTTAATTTTGTCCTTAACCCTAATCTTGTTGGGAATTAAGGTGTCTCAACCTTGGTAAATGTTAGGGATTAATGTGTCTCAACCTTGGTAATTCCTTGAATTATTTATGTTTGTATTTATTAATTCATTGCCTATGTTGTAAATAAATTTTAAATTCCATATTGTCATGTTGTGGGATGTGGCACGGTGATGTGTCATCCTACATGGAAGATGACAACTTATAATTTTGTCCTCGTGTGAGGAGATAGACATCCCACTTAGTGGCAAGAGAATTTTGCCATGTGTCAGCATCTTGGATGTTGTGTAAGGGAATCTTGACCGAAATGGTTATGACAGATTCCTATGATGAAGTTATGACATGTAAGAGTCAAAAATAGAAGCTTGTAAGACAGGTGAAGACATGTGTTATGAAGCATATTTGAAAAAGGCATATTTGGGCGCCCCAAAGTGGACTATGACATATTGTAAGAGAATATGCTATTTATAGCCTGTGTATGATAGATTCTCTTACAGCTGTAAGTTGTAACCGCTATGACAGATTCTATGACAGTCGTAAGAGTATCTGTCATAGCCCATTTTGGAAATAGGCGACCTCTTTGGGATGGGAGTTGTGGACAAGTGTTAAGCACATTCTACAATGTTGACCAAGTGTCCTTAGGGTGGGTTTTGGGCCATGAGGCCAAGTTGGACGCCCATCTCAAGAAATGATCAATTTTGCCTTGTATATTCTATATAAACAGGTGCTTGGAGGAGTAGAGGTATTACAGGTTTTACAGGTACTGTTATGCTAATAGATTGACTCCAGACATGAGTGTCAAAGACCATTGAAGCTTGTATTGCACGTGTATTGTAAACCTTATTCAGTTTTGATAATACATTGTGTAGGTTTCTGAGTCAGGGTTTTCACCTGATAAGGGTTTTCCCCATCGTATATCTTTGTCTCTCTTCTTCTGTCTTCTTTTTGATTCATGTGTATTGCTGCAATATCTCGTTTACATATTTCATGTTGTTGTAGTTGTAAGGATTAAATTGAATTTGTATAACTTTCCCCTCATTAGATTAGTGTAGGAAGCAATTTCCACACACCTAGCTTCCTTTCAAACCCTAATTGTATACGCCTAAAAATGACACGACTCTGTCCAAATAAATATTCTTAATATTTATTTAAGTTTAATTCCTCTATCAGTAAATAAACAAACAAATTTATTTATTTGATTCATATTCTCCCAAAAAGTTAAATAATACCAATTATTTAATTAGTTCTCCCAAATTCATTCTAAATTAAATAATACCAATTATTTAATTGTCTCTTCCAATAATATCTTCTCTAAATTTAAATAAATCAAATATTTATTTAAGTTGTCTGTTTCTTTTAAATTGAGTTATCTCTAAATATAATTCAATCCTTGTGCACATGCAATTGAATATTCTAAATATTAATTGAGCTAAAATAGCTTCTCATCCTCATGCAATTTCTATTCTCTAGTTCTATTATCTTAACTGACTGATCTATTCTTTTAATTGATTTATCTCTTCAGTTAACTCATTCTTCTATTTTATTAATTCCTCTCATGCAAAATAGAGCAAGACACCTGTCCTCTTCCCATTTGCGCACATTCCTCAACCATTCTATATCGTTGATCTTCTCATTCTTTCTATACCATTGATCTTCTTTCGCGAGTCTATAAATTGAACCTAGTTCCTCCATTTCAATCATCCAAGCTTTCAGTATTATTACTCTGCAGGAATTACAGCACGCCTTTGGCACCCAAGTCATTCTTTTTGTTTGCGATTAACTTGTTACAATATCACTACCATTGTTGTGAAGCTCATCTTCATTACAAAGCATTATCATAGCCATTCTCCATTGACAATCTTGGCATAGCAAGGAAGTGCATTATCTGAGCACCTTATTCATACATGCAAGATTGATTGAGATAGGCAACTAATGGAAGCTATGAAGTATTGAGGTTTGCAAAGGTTTCATCTTTGTTTGTTTGATCTTGATTATTTTCTTTTTTTGTTGAGTTTTGGGTATTATTGATATTGATATATTGATTATCCATATTTACTTTAATTTTTCCTTAACATTTTTGGTGCCCACCGTGGGGCCTAGCCCTAATTTAACCCAAAAAATTAAGTTTTTTGTGTTGAGGTTTCATACACAGGAGGATTCAGAGAATAGGCGTTGAGCATTCAAATGGTGTAACCTTAGCTCAAAAGGTTTCTGAGTTGTTTCGAAAACATCAAAATCCTATCTGGATATCTCTCACTTTTTTTAGAAAGTGCACATATTTCAACAAAAATAGATTACAAATTTGTGTCCCTATTTTTAGCCTATATTTTTTTTTGGCCCATTTTTAATAATTTCATGAAATCAGGGATATCTGTGAACTTTTGCTCAAAACATTTTTGGGTTTTGTCAAAAACTTCAAAATCCTATCTGGGTATCTCTTATTGTTTGTAAAAAGTGCATGAATTTTAAGAAAAATAGATCCCAATCCGTGTCCCTATTTTTAGCCCATGCTTGCTTTTTTTGGCCTATTTTTAGTAATTTCACGAAATCGGGCATATCTTTTGCATAAGGAGTCAAATTTTCATGAAACTAGTAGTGTTGGAAAGCTGATTCTCCCAACTTTTCTATGGTGAAAGAATTTTGAGGCAATGTTATCAAATTTGTTAGGTACACTCAGTCAAAGTCAACCCTTCTTTACAAAACTTCAAACGGTCATAACTTGTGCAAAATTTATTGAATTTTCACGATTTTTTTTTTGAAATTGCATAGAATTTCTTATAGAATCTGATCATAATATCCAATCTAGTGTACCTAATCATTATTATCAATTTTTTTTCCAGATTGCTCATTTTTCACCTAACAAGTTAAGCGTTTTTAGTTCAATTGATTTTATGCTAACTATTAAGTTTTTTGTAGAACTAATCAACTTTTTGCAGCCTCTTATTACTCAAATAGAGTAAATAGGTTTTCCTAACATGTTCATGCAAGACGAGCATTGAAGAATTAAAAACCTATCACACTAAGTCTTTAGAATAAATTGATTTCTTAAGGGACAATTGAACAAATCATATTTGCAATCTAAGTCTTTGGCACATATTGCTTTATTAAGGGACAAAACATCTTTTTACAATCTAAGTCTTAGGAACATATTGCTTTCTTAAGGGACAATGGACATGAATGCCAAACACTTCAATTTCATAAAAGGACAATTGACAACTACAATCGCGTGTGTGCCCAAGTAGATAGCTCATTTAGTTTTTTTTATTTTAACTAGGGGAAAAGAACCACTATCTTTCATGTTTTTGGGAATGATATTAGGCCTATGCTCTCCCCTACCTTAGGTGACCAAAATGCCAGACATATCATTTTCGTATGTGTTTTCCCTTTAGAGAGGCCTGCCCTTGGATATCCTTTAGTCCTTAGGGAATGATTTTAAGTGGTAACAAGCTAAAGCCAAGCTCTGCCAAGCCACTATAAATAAATTATGTTTGGAGTGAAAGCTTCAAATGAGTTGTGTTATACCGATAGCCAACCTCCCCCAAAACCTCCAAAGCGTAACCCTTGTAGGCTGGGAGACTCCATAATAGAGAGTAGTGTTGCCGCATGTATAACCACTCAAACAGTTGCAATTAATAATCATCCTTTGTTTTTAGTAGCCAAAAACCCCTATAAGTCGGTGTAGGGAAGGGTGATTATCACCTCCTAAAGATGCCTCACCTAGAAATAGGGAGAATTCAATTTATATTGTCCTAGCCAGCCTAGGATTCGTACTTGCTTTCTTATCAAAAAGAGTAAAAAAAATTACAAAAAAATAAAAAACCACAAAATCATTCTTTGTGTTTGCTGTGTCTTCTTGTTGTAATTGACAAAATCAAATCAAAGAGACCATCTTGCAACCAAAAAAATTAAAAAACATTGAAAAACGTGTGGAAACTTTGCAAAAATATTAAAAAAACTAGAGCTGCGCATTTACTCTCTTAAAGCTGCGCTTTTGTTTTGACCTGTTGTGCATTTGTTGTGACTTCCTGTGCATATATCACCTGTTACTGTGTGTTTTCTTTTTACCAGTACTTCACATTCCTAACAACTTGCTGCACCTATACCCTCTACTTCTGTGCTTCTGTTTCTGCGTGTCTGTGATAGTGAGCATCTCCACCTATTTTGAGAGAAAATTTTCAACCTTTTTGGATTCCCATTTCGGTCTTGTGTCAATTTCTGTGGATATGACAAACCAATTAGAAGCAATAGGTGAAGCACTCCAATACTTGCAATTGCAATTAAACTTAGGTGCCTCGCCCCAAGATCGTATAGCAATTGCTCAAGAACTCCAAGTCATACAACAAGAAATGGCAATCTTACAAGCTGAACATGTCAGTACTAGCTACGCTCTGCCCCAAAATTGTACATCATTTTTCTGTCTTAATGATACTCATGACAAGGCAATCACCACCTCAAGTTGGATATCATATACCACTCTGTCTACGAGTCCTCCTTCGTCATCTGCTAAGACACCTATCCCAAAGCATACCAGTCTTACACCAACACTGCCATCAAGTTACCCAAGCTCTAAATGGACAACCAAAAAAGCCTCAGATGATTTTTGGGAAAGATGTTTTCCAGATTTACACAGCAAAAGAAAAGCTAGGGAGAACTCCAAATTCACTCCTCTATTGCCTCACTCCTCTACCCATACACCTACCAATGATGTGATCCAAGGGCTACAATCAGAGATTCAACCATGTCCCCAAATTTCAGTCCTTGACCTTATCAAAGAGCCTTCAAACATGTCAAATCCTACAACCCCATCATGTAGTTTGCAACCCCTTGAGCTTCTTGAAAAACCTCCTACCATGAACCAAAGTCAAGGTCCGTCATACCTTCATATTGTGGACCAAGATCCTGTCCAAGAGACCTCTACCTCCACTTCCATTCAAGAACACCAAGTGTTATGTCAAGAGCACACTTTAGAGCATGTGGAAACATCAACTCCTTGTCTAAATCAAGATCAAAGCACCCCCATCCAACCCATTCATAACCTTTATCTTTTCGATGATCCCATACCTATACATGAGCAAGAAATCCAATTTCAATCCATTCATGACCTATATCTTTCCCATGATCAAGATACTACCTTTGATGAAGAAGCTATCCATGAGCAACTTGGTCCCATACATGAGCAAGAGAGCCAATTTCAACCTCTCCATAACTCCTCTCCTTTCTATGTCCAGGACATTATCGTTGATGAAGAACCTATACAAGAGCACATTAATCCCATCACGCTAAATACTATCTATGATCAAGATCCCATCTACAATCATGAGCCTATCTATGATCAAGTAGACCATGATGATCCTCTAAGCCCATTTTATGTGTTCCATGGTCCTAAGCTCATAACCCCATCTAGTCCCATCCAAGATCTAACAACTTCCACTTCCCTTGATGAGACACTTGCCTCCCAAGCAAGCGCAGAAGATCAAACCAGTAATAATCCTGTGCCATCCATTATCGACCATGCTACAAATCCCCCACCATATATCCTTGGTCTTACCACCTTTATTCATGAGTGTTCCTCCTTAGGACACCAACAACCATTATCCTCTATCTCACCTTCTCCATCCAATAAAGAACTCGTGTCTAGTGTTCCACCTGTACACAATCCCGTTGTCCACCGCATACTCCAACATATGAACTATCAAGGTAAAGGCTTAGGCCTTCATGAACAAGGTATTTTGGAGCCCATCCATGTCAATGTTCCTCCTCATTTGTGCGGCCTTGGATACATACCCCAAGGTGAACAAACTCAAGATGTTGGTACTTCCTCCACTCCTAAATCCACCACTTTCCACCACAAATCCTATCATATCCCCAAAACATATGTCGCCATTCCACCTCCCTTATCATACACATCCCAAAAGCATGCAACCATACACCTTCCACCATCCAATCTCCCTTTGCTACTTCCAACTCCTAATATCCCTCCATGCATTTTACCACCACTTCTCCCAACACCTTATCCATCCATCTATGAATCTTCTAACAATCCCAATCATGACCAACAGATGCACATGTTGTCTAAACAAAGAACTTCCTCCAACTTCACTTCCACCATCTCAAGAGAATTCAACAATAAAAATCTAGATGCCTCTACCTATCAAGTCAAAAATCCTAAGAGTCCTCATGACCTAGGATACAAAGGCTAAGAATCAAAGAAATATCCTTCTCAAGAGCTGCGTACACCCACACACCTATATGCCAAACTGAAAAAGGTGTGGGTCCTCATCCAACAAATAATTACCTCCGAAGCTGCACAAAAGCTGCATACACCCAAGCCCATACCTTCACAGGTACTATCTACAAGCAAAAAGGTTTGGGTACCTAAGCAAAAAGCCCTCAAGTTACAAGAGGCATCCACCTCTCAAGAATTCCAACTGTCCACTTTCTCCCATTCCATCCAAAAGTCTCAAATTCTTCCATCCCACATGACAAGTAAAAATTAGAAAAATACTCAGTCTATGTGGATCCCTATGTGCCTAAGTCATTCATCATTAAGCAAAAGTCTCTGTTGCTTCCTACACTACTTTCCCATCACCAGCTTCAATGTTTATCATGGTATGTGCAACCATTGGTCATGATTCCATTCCATCCCATAATATTTTCATATACCTCCATCTCCCCTTCCCTCCACTATTATCCTACATATCTTCCCCATCCTACTCCCATGGTCTATTTTTTTGCATAGGCCTTCCCTTCGTATCTTGCATTGTCATCCACTATCGCACCTTCCATAATCCTCTATATACCATTCTCCATCTCACTTTCATGCAATCCCCTACCAACATTTATGGGAACACTTGACATGGTCCATACGACAACATCCATCTAGTGGGACTATCACCTTTCAGGGAACTAGATACTTGAGTCTCTCCCTTCCATATCCACCTTCTCTAATATTCAAAAAAAAAAGAGAAAGAAAAATCCCTTCGTCCAATGGTGAAAATATGGCAAACAGGCGCCTTGGATAAGTACCATGATAAAAACTTGGCAAATAGGCGTCATGTGTAAGTTGATCTTCTACATCACCTACACTTGGGGGCACCTTGTCTCATCGATATATCACTCTTCTCCTATCAGTTTCCTTCCGTACCATTTCCTATCCAATCCTTCTATCCATTGCGTACCTATACTGTCCAGTTTATCTATCCTAAATCTTCCATTCCTCTATTTTCTTGATCTTGATAAAGATTGGGGGCACAATGTTGACAAATGTTTTAGATGTCTCTTAACATACCTTATCCCTCCAAACCATGCCAATCCTTCATTATCCTCTCATCCTACTGTCGCTGTAAGCGTCACCATAAAAAATCCTAAGTATTCTACCTACAATGGGGAATGTTATTGATGGAGTTAAGTTGTCATTGATGTCAAAAAGGTGTCCTCAGTTTGTTTGATGTCATCAGGACTTGGTTGATCAGGTTTGGCCTTCAATGTGTTTTCTTATGTTCTTTGGTAAGTGAAGTCACAAGGTGATTTAGGGTTGTCAAGTGTTGACAAATGTTCATCATTCAGGTTTGGACAAATGTTCATCATTCACGTGTGCTCATCTATGTTTGGACAGAGTTTGCCTAGAAGTTGTGATTCATTTCATACTTGATGAAGTGCATATCATGTTTGGTTATGCAGTGTAGAGATACATACTTGTTAAAGGATCAGGAGGAGCAAAGAGTTCACATCATCCTGTGTAGAGTTTATATCATCTTATATGTTATTGATTACATCATCTTGTGTGTTCTTTACAGATGACTTGTAGTGGTAGTGACTTAGTAATTTGAACTCAGGAGCATTCATCATGTTGTCTGACTTTCTCTACAATAAGGATTGATTTCATTTTGTGTGGCATACTCTATATCAAGGATTGATAGAAGTGATCACAGGAGTTGTCATACCACTGAGTTTACAGATGCAGATATCACTTGGATTTCATGCAAGTTTCTTCAAGGTGATGTCATCAGGAGTTGCAGTGTGTTGATTGAAAGTAACATTTGGTAGAGTAATGCGTGCACTACTCATTTGAAGATAGAGATAATATTCTTGAATTAGTTCGGTTACGTTAATGTGGGGAACACAACACAGTTCAAAAGTCTTGCAGATGCAGAGAATAATTTTATAATCTTGGTCATCACAGGTTTGATCTTCTTGGTGTTTTTTGTTGATAGGTTGGATTGACAAGTTAGTCTTCATACTATAATCTTCATGACCTCACATCCAAAGTTCACTTGTCATTTTTTTTTAACATCATGGTGACTTGTTGAGGTGGTAAGAGTCACTTAAAGTGACCTGTTAGAGGGCTACCATCACATGATGGTGACCGGCCCTTCCTTAAAGCATCAATCTTTATATGATATGTGGAGCGCGTTTTACAAATAAAGCATTGAAAATGATTTGTATTGTGAGGGCCCGCGGTGTATTCAAAAGGGTAGTTTTTGTTTTTAAGGTTAGAAACTTCATTATCACCGATGGTTCAAAAGGGCTGGCTTTCAATGTTTTTTTAAATTTAAAAACTATTACCGCCAAAAGTGGAACCCGATGCATTAAGAAATATACTATTTATCTCCCTTAAAATTTGTGAGGAGTTTATAGAAAGTTTTGAAGCCCGAACCAAAGTTTAAAAGTTTCTTTTTAAAATTTAGTAATTTCCTTAAAATTTTTGGTCGATATTTTTTTTGTCATGAATATAAGGAGTTTGTTTCTAATAAGGAGATTTTTATGAAGAGTTTTTTTTTTGTAAAGAGACAAACATCAAGATTTTAATTTTTGAGGAGATTTTTTTTTAAGATTGGAGATTGTTTGTGAAAGATTGTTTTGAGAGAATATGAAAAAATATAATGCAGAATGATTATATTTTTATGAGATCTTAAAAATATATCAGATGATTTTATTGGAATTTTGTGAAGATGTTTGCAGAGTCTTGTGAAGGAGAAGATAAAGAATTTTTATTTGCAGAGAAGATAATCAGATTGAAGGGTTTTGTATTTTGGAAAATACGAAACATCATTTAGAGATTGTAAATATGAACAGAGAATATGAAGAGTTTTCAATAGGGTTTGATATTATATGATTTTTTTTTAGATGGTTTTATGCAGGTGACAATAGAAGATGCATTGTTTTTGAAGACATTAAAAAGAGAAGATAAAAGGGCAAAATGATCTTCAATGAGAGAAAATGAAGATGACTGTGCAGAATGTGAAAGGTCATCTAATATTAAATGACATCATAGATACAGAGATTATATAGATCATCAGAAAGACATTATGCAATTGATTGCATCAAGTGAATTCTTATGCAGAAATAATCAGGTGTATTGATAATCATGCAGAGATATAATCTAGACAAGGGTGAATTAATTGTGTATCAGGGGAATTGATTGTGCAGAGATCATGAGATTAATATGCAGATCAGATTGAGTGTAATTGAATAGAGATATGAAAAGGGAAGACAAGTAATATAATGGTGCAAATTAGATTGAGTAAGCAATCAACTCTTGCACACAAGTTTTTGTTTTGATTGATTGAGAAAAGCCAGAGAGGCACAGTATGCCAGTGAGGCTTATGGTCAGTGTGACCTTAATATTTGTCAGTGAGACAATTTGTATTGCCAGTGAGGCATGTTTTTCAGTTAAGCCAGTGAGGCACTTCATGAGTGGTTTTTCTACCCCTGAGGGTTTTCCACTCGGTAAAAAGGTTGTGTCTTGATTTCTTCTATGTGTGTGCATATTATTGGTTTGATAATGTTTTGTTTACATCTGTTATTGTAAGTCTTGTGCATATAAACTCAACAAATCATTAATGTATTCCTTTCCATCTGTTCTGTAAGAGAAAGCTTGCAAAAAGTTGTAAAATGTTTGAAAAATAATACAACACTGATTCACCCCCCCTCTCAGTGTTGTCTGGACTCCTACAATTGGTATCAGAGCCAGTTTCCCTCTTGCAGCTTAATCAGCTTGGGTAGGTCCTGTGTGTGGAGTTCAATGGGTAAGTGCAGGAGAAATAAGAACATGAGAAATGTTAAGATTCATTCTGGTCAAAAGACATCATCCATATCAAACTTAGGTGTTAATGTTCAAGTAGTTGATAAAGATGCTTCACAAGTTGAATCAATGAAAGAGTTTTCTGGAGTTCCTCTGTTTAATGGTTCAGATTTTTCAGTTTGGTGTATTAGAATGCAAGTGTATTTATCCTCTTTAGGATATGATGTTTTAATGTCTGTTGAGAATAGATATTCTAACTCTACAAATAACAAAGAAGCTCTCAAATGTAATCAAATTGCAAAGAAGGCTATTTTATCTGCTCTATCTAATGATGTTTCTTGTAAAATTATGGATTGTGTTACAGCTCAAGATATGTGGAGGAGATTGAAAAGAATTTACCAAGGTAATGATAAAGAAGAGGACACTCTGGTGTGTCAAGAAAGTGGCAATGAAAGGCAATCATATGAAGAAGTTGAGACCCAATCAAATTCAGAAGATGATGATGATCAGGATTATGATGAACAAGACTGTGAGATTGATCTAGAAGGAGAGCTCATATATGCTCTAACTGAACTCAAGAAGTATAAGAAGGAGAACCAAAAATTAATGTTGCAGCTGCAACAAGAAAGAGAATCAAAAGTCAATGCACTTTCAGAACTTGAAATTGTTTCTACAGATCTTGAAGAGGCCAGATGTCAGATTATTAGTTTAAAGTCATATATTGATGATTCAGACAAACTAATTGATAGATTAAAGACAGAAATTGAAGAAGCTAAGAGGATTGCTGATGTTTCAATATCTGACCTTGAAGTTACAAGGATTGAGAATCTAAGACTAGAATCAGAAATAGTCTCTTTAAGAAAGGAGTTAGAAAAGGCTTCCTCTAAGTTGCACAAGAATCTGGTGTTTGAAAGGAGTACTGAAGAAGGAGAATGTTCAAAAGCTAGACAGACACTTAAAAGGAAAATTGATTTAAGTCATCATGTTCTTGCCACAGAAGATAAAAGGAAGAGTGAAGCTGAACAGAAAACCAGAGATGAATTTGTACACAATCAAAGAAGGAATTTTAAAAAATCTGCTGTTAGACAAGCATACATGTACAGGTATAATTATTCTTTTAATGGTTATTGTTATGCTTGTAATCAATTTGGTCACAAAGCCATTGTTTGCAGAAGGAATACTGACATTATTTGTTACAAGTGCAATAATGTTGGACATATACAAAGTAATTGTGAAAGATATGATTCTGCATGGAAGTTTAACATGAGTTCTCAAAGGTACTATCAGTCATCTGATTATAATTGTAATATAGTTTGTTGCAATTGCAACTCTCTTGGTCACAAAGCTTACAGTTGCAGAATGTTTGAAGGAATTGCATCATCTGATTTGAAATGGAAAGAAACAGAAAAGGTTTGGAGAAAGAAAGCACCTGTGAAAATTTGGAAGCAAAAAGAAAGTAAAAAGAAGTCAGAATCTAAACTTGTGCATCCTGCACAAGTTACATCATCAGTTGAATAATGGATAGCATGAAGTAAGGGGGAGGTATCAAATGTTCTATCAGTTAACCCCAAGTTTCAGGAAGGAGATCATTTGATATGATGATCTTGTCTGTCTATCACTCTTGCCATGCTTTGAAATAGTTGATTATGTTGTTGCTAACAAAGTTGATGTTTAGTATGTGATAGTGTTTCAGGAGTTCTTTGGCTCATTATGTTGAAAAGGTGTTTCAGAAGCTCTCTGCACAAAGAGTTCTATGTGATCATGCTTGTCAGGGAAAAGAGTTTGAGATGCTCTCAAGAAGCTCTTATCAGAAAACTAGCATGTGTTGGCTAAGGTGGCTGAAAATGAAAGTTCAATTCATAGCAATTATCTTTGTTTTTTGATTTGTGCAAAATGTTGTTGCAGATGCAGTTTGTTTGAATGACAAAGTCAAGAGGTAGTAGTTCTTGTATAATTCAGTATGTTTCAGATGTGGTGTCTTGTGCAAAATAGGAGGATAGTTCAGATGGTCTTCATTCTTTGTCATGTTAGAAAAGGTGTCAGAATTGTTTGGTTGCAGGACGATATTTTGATGGTCATATTTACTATCTTTTTGAGTAATGTTTTATGGCATATGTTTTGCATAAGTATTAAAGCTTTCAGGTGATTTGGAGATAGTGTTTCACTTGTTTCATTGATGATCTTCTTTACTAATATGTTTTAGACAGAGTTCTTCAAACTATGACATTGATGGTGATATCCTGAATTTCATCAGATCAGCAATAGCATATGGATAGTGCTTCCTTGTGCAGATGATGTAATAGTGATGTTTGTTCTTGTAAATGATTGACAGTGGTATTTATGAGCAGTGAAGCAGTGATTTATTTGTGAACTTTAACACAGGGGAAACAGATAGATTCATTGGAGATTTGTCATGTGGATCAAAAAGGTTGTTGATTGAAGAAATTTTTTTTGTTTTGTCATCGGGAGTGTGTCAGTCTTCATCTTCATAATGGTATTGTCATCAGATGTAAGTTTCATGGTATCTTTTTGCTCTCAAGTTTGAAATGTTGATGTTTAGGATAAGTTTAGCAAAATTGCATTTAGTGCTTTGAAAGGTAAGTGGTTCTTATTTTTGGTTGAAGATAACAAGATAACAAGAGTTTATGTCTTCAAGGTGCTCTTAAAGAAATGTGATTACAATTGTTATAATCATGCTATAACATCTTTTAGTGGAGTTATTTTCTCAGGGGGAGATAATAGCCTTTGTCATCAGATGTCAAAAAGGGGGAGAAAGAAAAATTGCATCAGGTGGTTTTGCCATCAATGACAAAGGGGGAGATTGATGGAGTTAAGTTGTCATTGATGTCAAAAAGGTGTCCTCAGTTTGTTTGATGTCATCAGGACTTGGTTGATCAGGTTTGGCCTTCAATGTGTTTTCTTATGTTCTTTGGTAAGTGAAGTCACAAGGTGATTTAGGGTTGTCAAGTGTTGACAAATGTTCATCATTCAGGTTTGGACAAATGTTCATCATTCATGTGTGCTCATCTATGTTTGGACAGAGTTTGCCTAGAAGTTGTGATTCATTTCATACTTGATGAAGTGCATATCATGTTTGGTTATGCAGTGTAGAGATACATACTTGTTAAAGGATCAGGAGGAGCAAAGAGTTCACATCATCCTGTGTAGAGTTTATATCATCTTATATGTTATTGATTACATCATCTTGTGTGTTCTTTACAGATGACTTGTAGTGGTAGTGACTTAGTAATTTGAACTCAGGAGCATTCATCATGTTGTCTGACTTTCTCTACAATAAGGATTGATTTCATTTTGTGTGGCATACTCTATATCAAGGATTGATAGAAGTGATCACAGGAGTTGTCATACCACTGAGTTTACAGATGCAGATATCACTTGGATTTCATGCAAGTTTCTTCAAGGTGATGTCATCAGGAGTTGCAGTGTGTTGATTGAAAGTAACATTTGGTAGAGTAATGCGTGCACTACTCATTTGAAGATAGAGATAATATTCTTGAATTAGTTCGGTTACGTTAATGTGGGGAACACAACACAGTTCAAAAGTCTTGCAGATGCAGAGAATAATTTTATAATCCTGGTCATCACAGGTTTGATCTTCTTGGTGTTTTTTGTTGATAGGTTGGATTGACAAGTTAGTCTTCATACTATAATCTTCATGACCTCACATCCAAAGTTCACTTGTCATTTTTTTTAACATCATGGTGACTTGTTGAGACGGTAAGAGTCACTTAAAGTGACCTGTTAGAGGGCTACCATCACATGATGGTGACCGGCCCTTCCTTAAAGCATCAATCTTTATATGATATGTGGAGCGCATTTTACAAATAAAGCATTGAAAATGCTTTGTATTGTGAGGGCCCGCGGTGTATTCAAAAGGGCAGTTTTTGTTTTTAAGGTTAGAAACTTCATTATCACCAATGGTTCAAAAGGGCGGGCTTTCAATGTTTTTTTAAATTTAAAAACTATTACCGCAAAAAGTGGAACCCGATGCATTAAGAAATATACTATTTATCTCCCTTAAAATTTGTGAGGAGTGTATAGAAAGTTTTGAAGCCCGAACCAAAGTTTATAAGTTTCTTTTTAAAATTTAGTAATTTCCTTAAAATTTTTGGTCGATATTTTTTTTGTCATGAATATAAGGAGTTTGTTTCTAATAAGGAGATTTTTATGAAGAGTTTTTTTTTTGTAAATAGACAAACATCAAGATTTTAATTTTTGAGGAGATTTTTTTTTAAGATTGGAGATTGTTTGTGAAAGATTGTTTTGAGAGAATATGAAAAAATATAATGCAAAATGATTATATTTTTATGAGATCTTAAAAATATATCAGATGATTTTATTGGAATTTTGTGAAGATGTTTGCAGAGTCTTGTGAAGGAGAAGATAAAGATTTTTTATTTGCAGAGAAGATAATCAGATTGAAGGGTTTTGTATTTTGGAAAATATGAAACATCATGCAGAGATTGTAAATATGAACAGAGAATATGAAGAGTTTTCAATAGGGTTTGATATTATATGATTTTTTTTAGATGGTTTTATGCAGGTGACAATAGAAGATGCATTGTTTTTGAAGACATTAAAAAGAGAAGATAAAAGGGCAAAATGATCTTCAATGAGAGAAAATGAAGATGACTGTGCAGAATGTGAAAGGTCATCTAATATTAAATGACATCATAGATACAGAGATTATATAGATCATCAGAAAGACATTATGCAATTGATTGCATCAAGTGAATTCTTATGCAGAAATAATCAGGTGTATTGATAATCATGCAGAGAGATAATCTAGACAAGGGTGAATTAATTGTGTATCAGGGGAATTGATTGTGCAGAGATCATGAGATTAATATGCAGATCAGATTGAGTGTAATTGAATAGAGATATGAAAAGGGAAGACAAGTAATATAATGGTGCAAATCAGATTGAGTAAGCAATCAATTCTTGCACACAAGTTTTTGTTTTGATTGATTGAGAAAAGCCAGAGAGGCACAGTATGCCAGTGAGGCTTATGTTCAGTGTGACCTTAATATTTGTCAGTGAGACAATTTGTATTGCCAGTGAGGCACTTCATGAGTGGTTTTTCTACCCCTGAGGGTTTTCCACTCAGTAAAAAGGTTGTGTCTTGATTTCTTCTATGTGTGTGCATATTATTGGTTTGATAATGTTTTGTTTACATCTGTTATTGTAAGTCTTGTGCATATAAACTCAACAAATCATTAATGTATTCCTTTCCATCTGTTCTATAAGAGAAAGCTTGCAAAAAGTTGTAAAATGTTTGAAAAATAATACAACACTGATTCACCCCCCTCTCAGTGTTGTCCGGACTCCTACAGTTATTCCTATGCGACATAGTCCTTGGAGATCGCATCCTTGATTCCTTCTATCTAACTGTCCATATCTGCTATCATCCATACATCTACCTATCTATGGTGTTTCCTTGTCTTCAGTATCATCTGGTCCATATTTGTTCCATATCTAATCCATATTTGATCCATATCTGTTCCATATCTATTCCTTATCTATTCAGTATCTATTCCATATCTAATCCATATCTATTCCATATCTAATCCATATCTATTCCATGTCATGTCTCATTTGATCCATATCTAGCTCATAATAAAAACCTAATGATAACCTATCATGGCTTGATACTCTATCTCTTTTGTCGCCTTGTCAACCAAGGTCTTATCCCATATCCTATCCTCAGTGTTAGCCTAGCTTATTGTCTATCATCAGTTTTCATAGGGTTAGTCCTGAACTACGTTGCCTCTGCATTGTCATGTAGGCAAGGTCATTTTCAATGCGCCCCCGAGGCTTTCCCATCCATCCCATATCTTGTCATCTTTCCTCTAGTCCATCTGTGGTCCAAGTCCTAAACTATGTTGCCTCTATGTCATCATGTAGGCAAGGCCATTATCAATGCGCCCCTGAGGCACTAGGTCAGTCCCTTAGGGTCCATTTTTCCCCAATAAGGATTGTGGAACCTTTCACAAAGGCAAGCAAGCACAAGAAAAACCCAGTTTCAAGCAAATTTTTTTGACACAAGACCTTAACCTATCCAAGGCAAAGAAAGCAAATACCTAAAGCACTCAAAAATGATTTTACCTAAATTATGGCAAGAAAAACACATCTAAATGCAAAAATGTTTTGTGTTTGTGATCAAGTTAGGTTGTAGTATCTTGATTTTTGTTATCATGTCTTTCTATGCTACTCAAGGATGCCAAAAGCTAGAGATGCTATGATGGGGGCATGGTTATTTTCTTTGTTTGTTGTTTGTAGATTAAACTTTAGTAATGTGACGCCTTGTCTAACGACATGATCGGTAAAAGATCACCGAGGACATCAAAGGTCTAACATGAAAGGGGGCAATCCTCATCTGTTGCTATGCAAGAAATACTCAGGTCATCTCAGTTCAATTATACCTCGATGCTTGCATTAACTTGCTAAATCAAAATCCATGTAAGCAATACTCAGGTCATCTCAGTTCAATTATACCTAGATGCTTGTATTAACTTACAACATTAGGAAAAGTACCAAAAAAAAGCCCAATGATGAAATAAGCACTTCAAAATACTTGCACTATCAAGATGTCAAAAAAACCATTCATATCCACTCGCATCCACAAAGCACCCATACCATTTACATCCACAAAAGCATCCATACCATATCCCATGCATATAAAGATCCAAACCGTAGTGTATCAAATAAAAGCTTGTGATTCCTTCTGTCGAGTCATTCTTCTATCAATCAATCTTCTTTCTATCATTTTATCTCTCGTCAATGGTTCTAGCTGTCAATCTGAGCAATGGTCCCAATGTAATTCTATCCTTAATCCATACCAATCAAGTCAAGTCAATCTTGTCAAAATGAGCCAATCACAATCAGTGGTCTGAATCCTTGTCTGGTCGTAAACCAACTCGATCAGTTAATCAATCAATTGTCTTATACAAGATGTAACATTGTCGAAATTAGACCAACACACACATCTTACACGACATGTTCCATTTTCCTGAAACCAGACAATATCCTTTGTGTTGCTCTAGGGATCTATCGTTCCCCGCCATGACAATATGCCTGCCGTGTTGCTCTAGGGATCTATCATTCCCCGCCATGGCAATACGCCTGCCATGTGTTATCATTTTATCTTGCATTGCGTATCATTCGGCTCTTTCTTCAACCATTTTCTTCACCCCAACCTATTCTTCCAACCTTCTTCATCATGAGATTGTCCGTCTCGCGCCCTCGAAACTCTCTCCCCATCCAATTTCTCGAGGGGGCATCCTCACCCTATCTTTCCATTACCGTCTTTTTCTTCTATCTATACCTTAGCTTGTTTGAAATGATGTTACTTGACACAAATCTCATCATCTCGAACATCACATCAAAGAGGGGCAAAATGTATACACCTAAAAATGGCACGACTTTGTCCAAATAAATATTCTTAATATTTATTTAAGTCTAATTACTCTATCAATAAATAAAAAACAAATTTATTTATTTGATTCATATTCTCCCAACAAGTTAAAAAATACCAATTATTTAATTAGTTCTCCTGAATTCATTCTAAATTAAATAATTCCAATTATTTAATTGTCTCTTCCAATAATATCTTCTCTAAATTTAAATAAATCAAACATTTATTTAAGTTGTCCATTTCTTCTAAATTGAGTTATCTCTAAATATAATTCAATCCTTGTGCACATGGAATTGAATATTCTAAATATTAATTGAGCTAAAATATCTTCTCATCCTCATGCAATTTCTATTCTCTTAACTGACTAATCTATTCTTTTAATTGATTTATCTCTTCAGTTAACTCATTCTTCTATTTTATTAATTCCTCTCATGCAAAATAGAGCAAGACACATGTCCTCTTCCTATTTGTGCATGTTTCTCAACCATTCTATACCGTTGATCTTCTCATTCTTTCTATACCATTGATCTTCTCTCGCAAGTCTATAAATTGAACCTAATTCCTCCATTTCAATCATCCAAGCTTTCAGTATTATTACTCTGCAGGAATTACAGCGCGCCTTTGGCACCCAAGTCATTCATTTTGCTTGCGATCAACTTGTTACCATATCACTACCATTGTTGTGAAGCTCATCTTCATTACAAAGCATTATCATAGCCATTCTCCATTAACAATCTTGGAATAACAAGGAAGTGCACTCTCTGAGGGCCTTATTCGTACATGCAAGATCGATTGAGATAGGCAACCAATAGAAGCTATGAAGTATTGATGTTTGCAAAGGTTTCATATTTGTTTGTTTGATCTTGATTATTTCCCTTTTTCGTTGAGTTTTGGGTATTATTGATATTGATATATTGATTATTCATGTTTACTCCAATTTTTCCTTAACACTAATTACAACCCTAATTGTAATCCTAACCCTAATTCTAATTCTAATTCTAACCCTAAATCTGATTCTAACTCTAATGTTTTTTCCAGTTATATATTTCCCTAATTCTAACCATAAATGTAACCATAATTCTATCCCTAACCCTATTTCTAACACTAATTCTAACCTTGATCCTAATTATATTTGTAACCCTAATTCTGACCCTAATTAAAATTATATCCCTAACCCTAACCATAATTCTAACTCTAACCCTAATGATTCTTTTTGTTATATATAATTGTCCTAATTGTAACCCTAATTCTAATCATAACCCTAACCCTAATTCTATCCTTAACCCTAATTCTAACACCAACTCTTTGGTTATATATATTTTCCCTACTTCTAACTCAAATATGAACCATAACCTTAACCCTAATTCTATCCTTAACCATAATTATATCGCTAACCCTAATTCTAATTATAACCCTAATTGTAACCTGTTATCCCTAATTTTGGCAAATCTCAAATAACTCTTTGAGTTAGACATTACGAGCATTTCAAGGTTAATTGAGATTAAATCATGACAATAATTATAAGCCAAGTCTCAAGTCAATATTGAATAATATTAAATTAAATCATATTAAATCTTTTTGAATTAATTGATTTAATTTTAAAGTCATGCTAGGAGAAACTTACCTTTTCACTAACTTATTTATTAAATTTTTTAATGATTAAATAATATTACCATAACGTGAAAAAAGTAATTAAATATTGTACCATGGTAAAGTGGGTAAATGTAATTAATATGCAAAGTATAAAGTGGTTAATAATTTTGGTTTGAAAACTTCCCATGAATGAAAAATTAGAAAAATCATTAAAGGTGGAAGGTGGGTAAAAGGTAGTTACAAGTAGTTACCCAACTACTTATGTGTTGGTAAAATCTTCAAAAGGGGATTTTTTTCATTTGTAAAGGGGATTCTACTCTCTCGCATCTTTTTAGAGGCTCTTTTAAAAAAAAAAAGAGCTCTATAAGGGAATGGCTGGAGACTTTGTGCTCCTAATAATTTTAATATTCAAAAGGAATTATTGTTCTTGTGTCAGTATTTCTTTATGAAATTAATTGTTCTTATGTTCGATTGATTATCTGTATGTTTCCCTTTATCTACTCTTTCCGCAATTTAATTTGAAAGACTTTGTGTTTTTGTTGCTTATCCATTCATTTTCTCTCCTAGAAATTTGTATTGTGTTTCTTATGTTCACAATCAAATTTCTCTTTTTTTTGCAATTTTTTCCTTTTCTTCCTTTCATACTGTCTGGTCAAAAGTACATAAAATCACAAAAACCCTAATCATATAAGGATTTTCCCTTTTTAAATGCAGAGGAAGATCATCCTTTCAATGATGATCTATCCAATCTTGCAATATTTTGTCACTGTCCATTGAGCAAATTGATAGAGAAGCACAATGACAAAAAAAATTGCTAACAATTTTGGTGACTCTATTAGGGACGAAGTGTTGGTGTATTTCTTTTCTCAGAAATCTAAGGATACCTCCCCTAGAATGGAGGTTGGTGGTTTTATTGAAGATGAATTTCAAAAGATGCTTACAAAGTATCTTGAAATATTGACAGATTGGATTCGTGCAAGTAATGAAGATGAAGCAAGTATCTTCCTATTTATCCCTCCCTTCAAGACAAATCGAATCATTTAGGTAGTAGGTGATCTGATAAAGGAGGTACAATTCTTGAAAAACTTCTATGGTGTTGTGCTAATCAAAAAGAGAGAAAAACTTCCACCACAAGACCTAAACAAGGAGGAGCATGTGCATAAAGAAGAAGAAATTGGTGACACTGAGCATGAGGACAAGGGAGATCTTGAAGCCAAAACAAACAATGATGAGCAAGAAGAAAATCTAGAAACTTTTTAGCATCTTGAAGTTCAAGCCCCAAGTTTTCCATTGGAAGCATCCAAAGTAGATTTGATTCAACTAATTGCAGTTCAAAGGCCACAAGATCAACCATTAAGCAAATATTTTGGAGGTATGGGCAAAGTTGTTTACATTCCAATTACCTTTGTGGAGGAAAATATGTCTACCATATATCCTTTTATATACACAAATAATGTTGATATTCCAATAATCCATGAGGAAAATGGGTGTCTTGTGCATTTTTTTATAGACGAAAATAACTCGTGTATCTCTGTAATTCGTGATCAAACTTTTGAATCCGTTTTCATTTTCCAATCCATGCCTCATGTTTTCCATATGGATGCAATGAATATCATGCTATTATTTATACTCATATCCTTACAAAAATTCCTCCATTCTACCAAAAGTTGAACTGGAAAGCCTCATATTTTATTCAACCTATAAATCACCACATTTAGTTTTCTATATTTTTCTCCTTCTCATTGTACATAGTTCATTTTATACTTTAGTTTTAGTTTGTTTGTGCCTTTGTTTTGTGTGTTATGTGTTTTCAATAAGTTGCAACACCATTATGGTAGCTTTCCCCTTCCCAACTTTAATTGATTGTTTAAATTCCAGTCCTCTTCTATCAAACCCTTATGTTATGCTAGTTATTGTGTCACTTCTACTTATGTCCCCTTAATCCAAACTATATCTACATTCAAAACTATTTTCATATCCATGGATTCTCTGGTACACCTCACTCCCATAGAGGAAGGAAACCAAAAATTAAGAAGATTCAAGAGGAAATAGCCTCTAGTATCCAATCAACTTTGGATAAAAACTTGAGACTGAGGAGAGATTATCTTTCTCCTCAAGGCCAATGAAAATCCTATCTTGGAATGTTAGGGGCATTAATACCCCTAACAAATGATACTTGATTAAGCATCAACTAGAGAGAAAAGGAATGGATATTATTCTCTTACAAGAAACTAAACTTTCAAACCTGGTTGGTTCTTTCATTTTCTCATCATGGACTAAATGGAAGTTCCATATGATTGAGGTAGTAGGGGCTTCAAGTGGACTGGTTGTACTATGGAATGAAAAAATGGTCTCCTTATCAGTGATTGCATCATAGAATAATTGGATGTTGGTAAGAGTTCTTTTTCTAGAAAATTATTTTCATTTTTGGTTTTGTAATGTGTATGGACCTAATTCCATAGTGAGAAAGTAGGAAGTCTGGAAGAGTTTGTCAACTATTTTGTCTGCAATAAAAAATGAATATATAATAGTGGCAGGGGATTTTAATGCTATTTTGTCTCTAAAGGAGAAATCTGGAGGAATAATTCTTCCTACTAGGGTAATGGAAGACTTTGGGAATTTTACTTCCTCTAATGGTTTAGTGGATTGCCCCCAAAAAGTGGTAAATACACATGGAAAAATAGAAGAAGAGACTTTCTCCTCATTGCAGAAAGGTTGGATAGATTTCTCTTATCTTTAAAATGGTTAATAGAAGATGCCTAATGAAACTCAAACATATCTCCTCTAACAATGTTAGACCATTACCCTATAGAATTCATTTTGTCTCAACCAAGCTCCTCTTCTTTCAAATCACTATTTAAGTTTGAATCTATGTGGTTCTGAGATAACGAACTTCTACCCTTTCTAATGGAGACCTAGCAGAATTCTCCTTTTGTGGTAGGGTCAAGAATATACCAATTCTGTAAAAATTATAGTTTGTGGAAAGCAAGATAAGAGATTGGAACAAGCTTAATTTCAAGAATATATTCCAAGAAAAATCCTGAATGTAGGATGATTTACAATAGTTGAATGAACATATAATTACATTTGGTTTGGATGCAAATACTTTTGAAAAAGAAAAAATCTCTTAAAGAATATATTGAAGAAATACTTTCAAGAGACTTGAGATCTTTTGGAGACAACGGTCAAGAGAGTTGTGGTTAAAAGATGGTAATAGAAACACTAAGTTCTTTCATGCATCCTCCAAAATTAGAAGGTATCAAAATACAGTGGAAAGCATTAAAACTTCATATGGCAGAATTTTAGTTTCACAGAGGGAATTACAATAGGAATTAGTTCATTATTACAAGGAACTATTGACTAACAAGTAGCCAGATGTTCATGAAGCTTATGAGCCATTGAATAATATTCCCCAAGTTGTAACAAAAATAGATAATAAGATGTTATTAGCACCATTGACTCACGAAGAAATCATATATGTGGTTTTCTCTATGTCACCTGATAAAGCTCTTGGACCAGATGGATTCACAACTTTATTCTTTTAGAAAGGATGGAATTTCTTGGTAAATACATTTGGCATGTTGTGGAAGAAGCATGAAGGAACATGAATGTGTTGAAAGAGATGAACACTACCTTACTAACCCTCATTCCTAAAAATCTAATCCCTCAATGTTTATAGACTTCTGACTGATATCACTATGTAACACCATATATAAAATCATAAAAAAATCCATTACCTTAAGGTTGGCTACTATTATGCCAAATATAATATCGATAGAGCAAGGAGGTTTTGTGCTAGGGAAGGAAACTTTTGAAGGGTTTCTTTACGCACATGAAGTCTTGCATTCGGCTCATAAGAACAAGATTAGATCAATGATGATTAAGCTAGATATGCTAAAATATTATGATAGAGTGAGTTGGAGTCTTTGTTTTGGTGTTGAAGAAATTTCATTTTTCTAATCATTGGTGCAAGTGGATACATCATAATGTATGCATGCATTACAGGTTCTAGTTTTTTTATAATCCTCAATGGAAGAACTTTTGGCTTTTTCAAATCAACACAAGGTATTAGGCAAGGGGACCCTATTTCACCATTTCTTTTCATCCTCATGGTAGAGGATTTGAGTCAAAGTATGTAGGCTACTAATAATCAAAATAGATGGATAGGTATAAAGATTCCAAATTTTGGTACTCCAGTGACTCATTCAATTTTTACAGATGATACTCTTTTGTTTTGGCAGGCTACCATAAGAGAAGCTAAGTACAATTTAATAAGGTCTTGAGTGTTTACTATGAAGCATTAGGTCGAAAAGTAAACCCTCAAAAATCTAAAATATTCTTTTTTTATATAACTATCCCTACTCAACAAAAAATATGTTAGCTTATGGGTTACAAAATGAGAGAGCTTCCCTCTCATCATTTAAGGATTCCTATGTTTATTGGAGCAAATAAAAATGCCTTTTGGCTTAAAATTTTGGAATCTATAAAAATAAAATAATTTCTTGGAAAAGAAAATGGCTAACCTTAATAGGTAAGCTTATCATGATCAAAGTAGTCTTATTTGTTATCCTGATTTATATGATGTTTGTGCTTAATATGCCAAAAGGTATTATTTTTGAAATTCAAAGATTGCTTAGGAATTTCCTATGGAAAGAGAATTTAGATAGAACAAAGAACAAGACAATCACTCTTGTGTCTTGGGAAAGTTCTTCTAAGAGAGAAGGGGGAGCAGGTATTTTAAATTTAGAGTCTCAAAATCTATCCCTAGAGGTGAAACTAGCATGACAAATGTATACAAAACTTGAAATGAAATGGTGTAAACTTGTACAAGAAAAGTATCTAAATTCAACAAATCCAGAGAGCATTTTCACCACCCTAGATACTTCCTTTGGCTCTAGGATGTGGAATTTTATAATTAAATGTAGAGAATTTATACTTCCTCACCTTTCCTAGATAGTACACAATAGAGAGAAAGCCCTATTTTGGGAGGACTCATGGAATGGGCATGCTACATTAGATTCTTGTGAAGGTTTACAAGATGCTAAGCAGATTCTAACTCAACTCTAGTGCTAAAAAGTGAAGGACTATTTTCAAATTCAATTAGGGATTATGCAGAGTAAAGTACAATGGAAAGACTTTTCTAAGGTTAGGATTGTTGGAATACTAAGAATCACTGAGAGGGGGGGTGAATTAGTGATCTGATAAAACTAATTCTAAAACCAAGATCTTCACACAATAAAATAATCTAACATGATCATGAAACAAAAGATAATTGCATCAGGACATGAAGGCATTAACAGAGCACAAGAGACATAAATGAATGTCACATAACATAGATGATTGAGTGGAAAACCCCAAAAGGGTAAAAACCACTATAAACTTGATCTCCATTAAGCCTCACTGGTTACAGTCTGTACCTCACTAACAAACCTCACTGGTTCAGACTATGCCTCACTAGAAAACCTCACTGGTTACTGATCATATGCCTTACTAGCCATAAACCTCACTAGTTACAAGTCCTATGCCTCAGTGATAATAGGAGCACTAACAACAATCTCAGTACAATAAAAGGTATATAGAGGGTTACTATGTTTCAATACAAATCACTAATCATACAATCTATCTCTGCATATTTCCTTCAATCAACATAACTCTAAATTTCCTTCTCAGTCTACTCAACCTGCATATCCCCTCTTCACACTATCTCTATTCATCTGCATCTCCTTAGTCTTGTAACTCTGCAATGATCATTGTACCTTCTATGTTCTTTGTCTCTGCAAAAAATTGATCAACCTTTGTATTCATCATGCTCTGCCCTCAATCTGCAAATACCCTCACCTCTGGATAATATATCTTTGACATATTCATATTCTGCCTGATTTCCTTACACTCATTCTTCATCTGCATAACATCCTCATACTCAACATAATTCTCCTACCTCAAATCTCTTTCTCATCATATTTCTCAGTCAAACAATGCACCCCCTCAATCACTTGACTCTCACACCTCAATAATTTACCTTCATTTTCTCATTCAAAAACCCACACCTCATTGCTCATTCATAATTCTCTGTCATAACATTAATACTCCTGTCTATTTCTATCCACTCCAAAATGTCCATGTTGTATCAAAAATAAAAACAACTCTTTACATAATCCCCACTCTGCATACATTTTAATTTCTTCATAAACATACACTTTTAGTAGCTACCACTCACATTCTTTAATAAACTCTTAATATTTCTTCTTTAAAAAACACTACTCTTTGGTTATAGTGGCACCAAAAATAGAAGGAGTGGGCCTACACCTCATATGTATGTTGAGGACTGAAGAAACAAACCAAATTTACTATATAAAGCCTTCAAAAAGGAACTCCTTGTTGTCAAAAATAGTTTGACAAGCAAATAACCGTCAAATAAGAAGCTCTAGAGCAGGGTAACCAAATCCAAATTTGCCCCATTGATCGACCTTTGTAGGTTTTAAATAGATCCATTAGATTGACTTTTGGCACCCAAAGAAATGTTATTGACTGGAGGAACTGATATCCCCTACGAAGAGGGGCCGGTCAACCTATATTGACAACCACATAAAGTGATAACTTAAGTTATCACTAACCTTTAATAATGAGTTAACTTTAAAGCAAAACATAAAGTGCTTTTCATGAGTGACAGTTTGGATTTACATTTTAAAGACATAAGGTTAGGGTTTGCATTAAAAGCATAGGGTTTTAAGGTCATGCAAATTAGGTCTATAGGAAACAATAAACCCAAAAATCAAATCTGCCCTTTGACAAAGTATTATGCAAACCCTGGTTTAGACATATGACTGATTAGAATAACATCAAGCTTTAGGGCTCTTCGGAAAAACATTAGGGTTTACTATTTTGGTCTTCAAAAACAACACCTTGTTACAAACCCTAATTACATCTTTTAAAAAATGCAACCCTAAAAATAATGACTCCAACCAAATAGGGATAATCTAACAAAGAATAGGAAATAGGTTGAGATATTAGAGAACATTAGGAATCTAGAAATGATAGGGTTTCTAAACAAGAACTCAAACCATGTTAATTCAATGACTTCTCATGAAATTCCAACACCAAACATGAAGTTGCCACCTATGAAAGAAATCATATCACACAACAATGCAGGAACATCTCTACCTGTGAAGAAACAAGACCTTCTCTACTACTGCCACCTTCAAACTTTGCCTTTGAACATTGTGTCAACACATGAAGAGACCAAACTCGGTATGAGCACCAAGACACCACCATATGATCTTGATCCTGATCATGAAGGCATGGACAAAGATATTTTAACATATGAAGATGACATCCTCCTGATGGTAAAGACCCTCCTCTGGTAAAGACACCTCTTGATGGAAAAGACTAATCAATGCCACAACATCAACCACCATGAGATAGAGAGGATTAACAAGTATGCATGTATGTATGATTATAAATTATCACATCATCAAATTAGTAAGGATGATCAACATTATCTATCAAGAATGAACTCAAGGCATCATCATCGACCAAACCTTTGACTGATCTACAAGAATCTTGTCATGAGAGTCATGAGAGCAAGTGTAGAACAAGTGTCTTTTACATCCTTTTAGAACACTGAAATCTGGTGAACATCAATGACAAATCCAACAACCTACCTTACACTTTTACCTTTGACATCAATGACAACTAACATCCAACAAACTCCCCCTTTGTCATTGATGGAAAAATCTTCATGACTCTCTATCTCTTTCTCCCCCTTTGACATCAAGTGACAAAGGACCCTTGATAGTAAATGAATCAATACTCCAATACTCCCCCTGCAAATAAGCTCTGTTACTTTTGATATGTCCCTATCTATTCCAGAGTCCTCTATTTCCTCAACTATAGTTGCTATATCATTATTCTTGCTGGTAGAATCATCAGATTCATCTAAAATTTGTATTATATCCATCTTTTCAGAAAGTTCAAGTTCATTTGCATAGTTCATGTCACTTGTTTTCCTCTATCCTTCTCATTGCACTTTGAAACTTCATATGCATTGTGCTTGTATCACTGTCATAACAATTTTTCAAGACTCCTGTCAACTATGACAACAATTATCATGAAGATCACTGTTATGCAGATCACAAATAGTCCTCCTAGTAGACCTATGACAAACAACCATCAAACTATCTAGTATGCAGATCACTGTCCACTGTGAATATCACTATTGTTTGTGAAAGCCAAAAATAGATCAAGCAAATTTCACTGTTCTTTGAGCAAACCACTATCTTATCATATACCTTTATCCTCTTGCTATCTTCCAATGATATGACTATCCTCTTAAACTTTTCAAGATTACCATACATGTCTGATACATAACTGTCTGTATGCATACATGTCTAATACCAGACATTCAACCAAATCTCTGTCTTCCAAAGAATGAAAAGCATACTATAAGGTATGACTATCATACT
Source organism: Cunninghamia lanceolata (assembly GCA_027924645.1). NCBI lineage: Eukaryota > Viridiplantae > Streptophyta > Pinopsida > Cupressales > Cupressaceae > Cunninghamia > Cunninghamia lanceolata. Next base: position 36,264,685 of record BSBN01000391.1, on the reverse strand, counting down.
ATCAATGAATGCTATCTCTGACCTCAATCACAGTCCATAATGTCATATTTCTTTGAGACATTTTGACAAAAAAGTTTATGTGCCTTGTCTATTTATAAAAATTTTGTATATGTGACTATTAGAGCACTTGCTACTACAACACTTGACAACAATTCCTCTTTATACTAGATGCCTTACCATGTTCCAAAGTTCTCACAAACTAATGTAATTCTAACAAAGACTGCAAAGTCTAATTTTACACTTGCCAATTTCATTTCTTTGAATATTGATGAGGCCTTTTCAACAAATCTTGTAATCATTGCATGCATTGCTACATTCCTTGAAGTATGACGACTGTCTTGATGGTGTTGACTATCCTTGATCTTTGGCAATTTATGTCTTACAACATACAAGGTTCCATTATTTCTTCACAGTCCATTATTTGACTATCTCTAATCAAGGTGTACAACTCTACTCCTTGTATCTTGAATGAACTTGCAACCCTAATGACAGTCTCCTATGCTCATACAGACTTCCACATACCTATAGTAAGCTTAACAACCTCATATTGTCATGATAAACATGAACCCTAGACTGTCATCCTCATGAAAGAAAACTCAATCTATAAGAGAAAACAGGTCCATTGATACCTTACATAGGTGAGGATGAATATCTTACAAGACCAAATGCCATAAGATCTTAAATGGTCAAACTGACCCCTTTGTGTATGCCATCCTCTATTTAGATATAATAATGTGTTGATGATGATCTTGAAATCTTTGTCTTCACACCTTCTCACTGTCTTGGAACCTGGACCTCTGTCTTCATCCTGTATAAAGAAGTTGTGACAGTCATGTCACTATCTTTTCATACTCTCTATCTTGTGTTGATGTCTTCTACATGCTCCCACAGTACTCACCACTATCTCCTTAAGCTTTAAAGACTATGAAGTTCTTATAACACCCTACACTGTTGCCCACATTCAACAAACTTTAGTGCAACTCTTTGCATGTTGCATCAATGAAAATCTTAATCTGACTCTATGTCATGCAGATGAGAATATCACTGTTCTTTAATCACTTCACATACATATCATGGCATTGTCACATCATTTTGAGTGTAGAGAATACTAAGAGGGGGGGGTGAATCAATATTCTCAAAACCTTTTCATTTACACATTCACTTATCCATTTACCAAATTCAATAACATGAAAGTAAAGTAAACATGAAAAGAGTAGCCACAAATTCATAACACATAGACACCAGGATTTTACGTGGAAAACCCAAAAATGGAAAAACCACGGTGAGTGTTAGCTCATAATATATTATGATAACAATACCAGATTACATAAGGGTCAATGCCATGGGGCTCACTGCCCAAAGGAATGCTCACTACAGGTGGACTCACTATCCACAAAGAAGGAAAGATAGAAGATAGAAGAAAAGATTGGCTCACTGCCAAGAGTTGACTGCTACAAATGCATCTACAAAATGCTGAGGTGCAGTTCCTTTATTAGCTCAGTATATAGACTCAAATGTCTTCATAATGTCTACTCTTGTTTTTCTACTTTGCTTTACATAAACTCTACTCTTCTACCCATATTATCTTTTTCTGATCACAATTTTGTTGGTTTTAGGATAGACAACTGAGAGGGGGGATGAATCAGTTGTCTCCAAAAAATTCTTTTCTTTAAACACTTAAATCCTTCTTATATTTCTACAACATAATAATGATTCAATCATGGAAGCACAATGCAATAACTCAAGAGCAGAAACACATTAACACATATGACACCAAGATTTTTGACATGGAAAACCCAGTTAAGGGAAAAACCACGGGGTGACTAACCCAAGATTGTATTCTCTGTTAAAAGAATAAGAAGAAGAAAAATGGCACTTGCCAATTAGGGCTCACTACCCGATCACACTACTCACAAGAGGCCCACTGCCTATAGGAGACACAATGTCTACAGAATAATATAAATATTACATACTTGAACTGGAGATTAGCATCTTCACCATGCTTGAGATAGTTCCATTTAAGTTCAACACTTATGCTCTGCTTTTCGCTCCTCTCTTCTCTACCACTTTCTTATCATGACCAAGGATGCTTTGAAATGACTTCACAAATCTTATTTATACAAGACATTGACTATGGAAAGATCATCAAAGTTGGCACAACACATACTTTATTTTATTACAGAGCAATTACAAATACAACTTGACTTATTACAAAAACTTCATGCGCGCCACTACCCTGTCGGCCACGCATATCTGGGACTTCAATCTTCTTCGAGGAACACACCATGCTTCCTAAAACATCTTCAAGATCATCCACAACATGTGTAGAACATCTGGGCGACCAAAATTAGGAAGAACACCATCACCTGAAGGTAAATCTTCAATTACAAGCTCAATCTTCAATGCGGACCGCCAACACAAAATGGAAACAATCTAGAGACCTTCACAAGCTTTCCTGAATCACCAAGAACATCCACATTACTTCTGCTTACTGAAATCATTTGCATCTTCATCCAGAACCTCAAGAACATAGTCTGTCATCATTGTCACATTAGAATAATTGCTTGTGGACCTCCAGACCATGAACCAATTGAGTTGTCAATTCACATTGGCTTCTTAAACATGCCACCAAATCCACAAAACAAGATATTGTATTTCTGGATCTCACCAAACATATTTGTGTCACTCTGTTACCTCTAAACAGCTGCCAGAACCAGTTTTACTCATATGGCCATAACTCCTTCAAATATTCATGCGGACCTCTCAAATCTTGACTAGATAATCTTTAGACACATATCTACAAACCCTTTGATGCGCATTCTTTGATCTTCATCTGGCTGGGATCTTTACTTCATAGAGCTTCACTGTCTTCATTGTTCTTCTCTATTTCTGATAGGACTAATTTTCTCAATATCCTCAGCATACAGCTCATCCAATCCTTGACATCAATGCAACAAGAGTATGTTGACATCAATTACAACATCGGTTAGGCCCATACTTGCAACAATCTCCCCCTTTGTTATTGATGGCAACATATGATGTGAAAAACTATTTTTGATCATCAAGACAAGAACTTCTCCTCATTAACTGACATAGCCCCCTATCAACAACAATCATTTATATGTCTTCTTTTTCTTTACTGCTCCCCCTTTGATCAACAACCACTTTTTTTTCACATCTTTTCTCCCCCTTTGACATCAATGGCAAAGGGCACATACTTGCATCAATACTTTAGAATCATACAGACTGCTCCCCCTGAGTAGCAGCTTCCTATCATCAATCCAGACCACAAGATATGACTGTGAGACCCACCGAACTGATGCACATTAGTGCACCTTAATTGAGAACCGGAGGGGTAATAACCCCTAACTTCTCCCTGAGATACTCAAAAGAGTCCTTAGGTAGAGGTTTAGTAAAAATGTCTGCAATCTGATCTTTTGAGGGCACAAACTCCAATCTGACTTCATTCTTGTTCACCTGCTCTCTCAAAAAGTGAAACTTGATGGATATATGCTTTGTCTTTGAATGCAACACTGGATTTTTTTATATATTTATTGCATTTGAGTTATCATAGAAGATTGTGATAGGTTCTTCATACTCCACTCTGATGTCTCTTAACATTTGCTTCATCCACAATACTTGAGTGCAACTACCTACTGCTGCAATATACTTTGCTTCTATAGTGGATAGAGATATTGCCTCTTGTTTCTTGCTCAGCCAAGAAACCAATCTTTTCCCCAAAAAGAATGCACCACCACTGGTACTCTTCCGGTCATCCACATATCTTGCCCAATCAACATCTGTATATGCATGAAAAGAGAAATCATTATCCCTAGGATACCATAAACCATACTCAACTGTCCCCTTTAGATATCTAAGAATTCTCTTGATTTCCATGACATGAGATTCTCTAGGATCAGCTTGGAATCTGGCAATAAGACCAACAACATTCATAATGTCAGGTCTAGTTTGAGTAAGATACAGTAGTCCTCCAATCATTGACCTACATTTTTTTGATCAGCCTTAGGAGATTCATCATCTTTTCTTAGTTTACATCCGGTTGCCATGGGAGTATTCATTGGATTTGAATCTTCCATCCCAAATTTCTTCAAAAATTCTTTCACATATTTGGTTTGTGATATGAAGATTCCTTTCTTTGTTTGAGAGATTTGCAGACCCAGGAAGAAATTCATTTCCCCAAACATAAACATCTCAAATTCACTTTTCATTTGATTTGCAAAAGTCTTGCACATACTATCTCTTCCTCCAAAAATGATATCATCAACAAATACTTCAACAATCAGAATATTTTCATGATCAATCTTGAAGTACAAGTTACTATCAGTAGTACCTAAATGTTGAAACCAATCTTCAAAAGATGTTTATCCAATCTTTCATACCAGGCCCTTGGGGCTTGTTTTAGTCCACACAATGCTTCCTTCAACTTGCAGACCATACCACCATGATCAGACAATTGAAATCCATCTGGTTTCTCAATGTATACTTCTTCCAAATCACCATTCAAGAAAGTAGACTTGACATCCATCTGATATACTTTGAAGTCCTTGAAGGCAGTAAAAGCAAGAAATAATCTGACTACTTCAATTCCTGCCACCAGAGCAAAAGTTTCTTCAAAGTCAACTCCTTTTACTTGAGAATAACCCTTATAGACCGATCTGGCTTTGTTTCTAACTACTTCACCATCTTCATTCAATTTATTCTAGAAGACCCACTTAGTCCCAATCACATTTTTGTTTTTAGGTCTGGGAACAAGATCCCAAGTGTGATTTTTCTCAATCTGCATCAACTCTTCCTCCATTGCTTTAGACCAACTTTCATCATTGCATGCTTCACTTACTATTTTTGGTTCAATCTTTGAAATCAGACAATACTTCTCTGAATCTTGAGCAATATTTCTTCTTGTTTGAACACCTTTGCTTCTATCACCTATGATCTTGTCTTAAGAATGATTCAGTATTACATACCTAGGAGTTTTGGGAATTTCTTGCACTTCTATTTCTTGGACAAGTTCATTCAAACTTATCTCTTCTTCCTATATTTCAGGATTCTCCGGACTAGTCTAAATCTGAACTACAGAAGGGGCTTGATCTTCTTGGATCAAAACATCATTCTGATCATTGCTTCATACTCATAAAACTTTGAGGGATTTTCAATGCCTTCATCAACCTTCACATCTATACTTTCTACAATCTTTCTTAATCTCTTGTTATAACACCGGTATGCTTTGCTTTGAGTAGAGTAACCCAAGAATATTCCTTCATCACTTCTAGCATCAAATTTGCCAAGGTCTTCATCTCTTTTAATGTAACATTTACTACTAAAGACTTTGAAGTACTTTACAGTAGGAGTGATGCCAAACCAGAGTTCATAAGGAGTTTTACTAGTATTGCTTCTAATTTGTACTCGATTAAGAGTATATACAGCAGTACTTATAGCTTCTCTCCAGTAGATCTGAGGGACATTTGCTTCCATCATCATGTTTCTAGATGCTTTATGGATGGTCTGGTTCTTTCTCTCCACTACTCCATTCTGCTGTGGAGTTCTTGGATTAGATAATTATCTCTTTAGCCCATGTTTCTCACAGAATTCTATGAACTCTCCAGATGTGAATTCACCACCTCTATCAGACCTAAGACATTTTATGTTTAACCCAGTTTCATTTTCTACCATAGCCTTGAATATTTTGAACTTCTCAAGAGCTTCAGATTTCTCTTTCAAAAAAGTCACCCACATCATCCGGGAGTGGTCATCAATCAGTAACATGCAATATCTATCACCTTGCAGACTCCTGATTCTTGCCGGTCCACATAGATCAGTGTGTACTAAGTCCAACAATCTGGTAGAAGATTGTTCCTTACTTTTAAATGTGACTCTTCTCTGCTTACCCAATTGACATTCTTTGCACAAACTATTAGTAGGTTTTACCAGTCTTGGAAGATCTCTTACAGCCTAAGTGTTGCTTATCTTGATGATATTATCAAAATTTACATGACACATTCTTCTATGCCACAACCAACTCTAATCAATTTGAACAAATAAACAACTTTTTCCAGTACCAACCAAGTGGAAGATGTTACCTTTTGTTTGAGTACCAGATGCAATCTCAGTTCCAGAGCTTTCAAAGATTTTACATTTTCCATTTTTCAATCAGAGATCATAGCCTTTGTCCACCAACTGCCCAACACTGAGAAGATTATGCTTCAGACCTTCAACATACAATACATCACTGGTTTTGTTCTTTCCATCAAAAGAAATAGTTCCTCTGCCTCTGATTCTGCCAGTCGAATTATCACCAAATTTTACAACTCTTTTATATCTTTCCAGATTTATGAACTTATTGTTATCACCAGTCATATGGTGGGAGCACCCACTGTCAATGACCCATTCATCCTTTTCTTCAACTTGAGAAGCTAGAGCTCTTTCTACCATTTTATGATTGACAGATTCAATGGGCATTGGATCTTCTTCCTTGATGGCAATAAACACCCAATCACTTCTGGATTTGTTTCCTATCTCAGATTCATCATCGGTTACTCCTTCATCATCATCATCTTCATGAACATAGTAACATTTCTTTTGGAATCTTGGTTTATTAGGATTTGTCCTTGAAAATCTTTCTGGACACCTTGAGGCAAAATGACCAATCTTGTTGCAGTTGAAACATTTGAAGGTCAATTTTCCTTCATACTTACCAGATCCTCTTGGTAGTCTTTTTACAATAAGGGCTTCAAGTTGAGCAGCTTCTCCCTCATCTTCTTCTAGATATTTTCTTGCCTTTTCATACCATGATAGTTTCTTTGAGGAGTTCTCTCCTGTTTGCCTTTTACAGAGGCACTAGCTTTGAATGCAGATTCAGTCTTGGGGGGTGCATCTCCAAGCTTAGCCAATTCAAATGTACCTAATTTTCCAACCAATTGATCCCTTGTGATATTCGATAAAGATCTAAATTCCTCAATAGCAGCAACCTTATCTTTGTAAGCAGGAGGTAAGGATATGAGAACTTTGGCAGCAAACTCATTTTCATCCAAGGTTCCACCAACACATCTGATGCCACAAACAAGCTCATTTACTTTTTACATAAATGTAGTGATATTCTCATCTTCAGGTTTTTGAATTTTCCTTTCAGACTTTGTAGCTTGGCACATTTAACATATTTGTCTCCATGTAGAAGTGCCAACTTTGACCAAATTTCATATGCAGTTTTTAAATCCATAACATTTTTCAGCTCTAAATTAGATAAGGCACTTAATAAGGCTTCTTTAGCTTGAAGATTATCTTTAGTATCTCTAATTTCATCTGTAGTTGTCAGACCATTCTTTGGAGGAACATACTTCTTTATAGTCATGGTCCAATATTGAATTCCCATACATTGTAAGTGACATTCCATGCGGCTTTTCCAAAGAGTGTAATTTGTTCCATCAAACCTCGGACTATCCTTCTTGTAGGAAGACATCCTAGATCTCCTCAAGAGGTTAAGCTCTTTTAGAGAAACTTAGCTCTAATACCAATTGTTAGTTTTAGGATAGACAACTAAGAGGAGGGGTGAATCAGTTGTCTCCAAAAAATTCTTTTCTTTAAACACTTAAATCCTTCTTATATTTCTACAACATAATAATGATTCAATCATGGAAGCACAATGCAATAACTAAAGAGCAGAAACACATTAACACATATGACACCAAGATTTTGACATGGAAAACTCGGTTAAGGGAAACACCACAGGGTGACTAACCCAAGATTGTATTCTCTGTTAAAAGAATAAGAAGAACAAAAATGACACCTGCCAATTAGGGCTCACTACCTGAGCATACTGCTCACAAGGGGCCCACTGCCTACAGGAGACACAATGTCTACAGAATAATATAAATATTACATACTTGAACTGGAGATTAGCATCTTCACCATGCTTGAGATAGTTCCATTTAAGTTCAACACTTCTGCTCTGCTTTTCGCTCCTCTCTTCTCTACCACTTTCTCATCATGACTAAGGATGCTTTGAAATGACTTCACAAATCTTATTTATACAAGACATCGACTTTGGAAAGATCATCATAGTCAGCACAACACATACTTTATTTTATTACAGAGCAATTACAAATACAACTTGACTTATTACAAAAACTTCATGCGCGCCACTACCCTATCGGCCATGCATATCTGGGACTTCAATCTTCTTTCAGGAACATGCCATGCTTCCTAAAACATCTTCAGGATAATTTGCAACATGTGTAGAACATCCACTTGGCCAAAATTAGGAAGAACACCATCACCCGAAGGTAAATATTCAATTATGAGCTCAATCTTCAATGCGGACCGCCAACACAAACTGGACACAATCTAGAGACCTTCACAAGCTTTCCTGAATCACCAAGAACATCCACACTACTTTTGCTTACTAAAATCATTGGCATCTTCATCTGGAACCTCAAGAACATAGTCTGTCATTACTGTCACATTAGAATAATTGCTTGTAGACCTCCAGACCATGAACCAATTGAGTTGTCAATTCACATTGGCTTCTTAAACATGCCACCAAATCCGTAGAACAAGATATTGCATTTCTGGATCTCACCGGACCTATTTGTGTCACTCTGTTACCTCTGAACACCTGTCAGAACTAGTTTTACTCATATGGCCATAACTCCTTCAAATCTTCATGTGGACCTCTCAAATCTTGACTAGATCATCTTTAGACACATATCTGCAAACCCTTTGATACACATTCTCTAATCTTCATCTGGCTGGGATCTTTACTTCATAGAGCTTCACTGTCTTCACTGTTCTTCTCTATTTCTGATAGGACTAGTTTTCTCAATATCCTTAGCATACAACTCATCCAATCCTTGACATCAATGCAACATGAGTATGTTGACATCGATGACAACACCAGTTAGGCCCATACTTGCAACGAATTCTATTTTAGATCTCATACACATTGAATTCGTACACCTCACATCATCTATATCTCCTTCAACATTGAAATCCATTGAGTATATATATCCGCTACAAGGTTTATCTCATAATTAGGTTGGCAAGCCAAATATGAATCGTGTATACAGATGTTGTATCTTCTCAACTTGAACTTGTTCACAATCTGCAATGCGGACCCAAACAATCATTCAATAGTCTTCATATAGGTTGGCCCCAATCATTCAACCACTTATATTGATTGTTCAAACAATATATCTTCTCTGCATAAAGATCTATTATGCCTATCCGCTTGTCTCTTAAGAACACGCTTGACCAATTCATCTATTACATCATAACCAACATTCATTTTGAACTTCTTATTATACCTTCAGAACCACAAGACAAAATATACAACAACAGAGGAATGCGGACCCTTTTACCCTGGTACTGTACATTGTTCTTGACTTAACTGTGTTCACCCAGACTTAGACCAATCACAACTTGACTTCCATAAGTCATTAGGACTTGTAATCCTGAACATAACACCTTCAAACAATTCTGAATAACATACCTGAACCACATACCTTGACCATCAACTGTGGAGGAATACTGACACAAACACTGTCATTTACACTATGCAATGTATACTGCTCATACTTAGCCATTTATCCTTCCAGAGTAAAGTTTCATTGCCATGCTGGTGGAATCTCCTTTCTTTTTTGCCATCAATGACAACATTCAATCATTCATCAGAGCAGTGTCTCTTGCCAACAATCTCCCCCTTTGGCATTGATGGCAACACTTAGTGAAAAATGTGTATCTGATCCCCCTTTGTCTGTACACTCTATTCTTTCACTCTCCCTTAGGTGTTTGCCCATTTTTCACTAGTCTTCTTCTCCCCCTTTGACATCAATGGCAAAGGTGTATGTACAAGAGTGAAAATTATGTCAAAATTGCAAAAATTGTCATACTCTGCCGCATATGTACACATACAATCTTCAACTTTATTAATTGTAGGTGAAAGAATATCCTTGTACACAATCTTTAATTGTGTAATCTCTTCATCCCATTGTTTCTTAGCTCTTTTCAAAATTTGACTGTGACCTTTTAACAAAAAACTAATTTCTCTGCCTTTTGTACATCTAAAGGTGTATCAATTAATGCTTTTCTTTCAAGGCTTCTTCTACAAGATTATTCATTGAATCTATGTAGGGACTCATCAATCCTCTCAATTGACACATTCTATTTTTCATTTGGTCCCTCTTAATCATTAAATCATTGTGAATTTTGATAACTTGCATCTCTTTGCAACCTATTGACTCAACTATTGGGTCAAATGACTTAGAGATATTTGTCAATTACAATTGCAATTCTAGATCATTGATCTTTTCTCCTAACTTGTTTGTGGCTTCCGACCATGATACACAAAATTTGTATAGGTCATAGGCTTCTTTGATGGCACTCTATATATTTTTTATTCCATTGTCCAATAGAGTTTTACTATTTACTAATATGGACTTCAACTCAGCTAATCTTTTCTCATCAAACTCTTTCTTCACTTTTTTTTCAATAAACTTTTCAAAAGATTTAAAATGAATACTTACAGAGTTTATGTGTCACTGTACATATATGCTTGCCTTACTGGAGTAGTTCTTCTGAGATTTCCCCTTTGGTTGTGCATTTTGATAAACTTATCTTTGATTTTCATCCCAGCTTCAATCTTCACAACTTGCTTGAGTTTTTCTTTTGAATCTTTACCATTCATCTTTGATGTTCCAACAATGAATTCAATCTTCTTTTTTCCTTTAGGAGCAGTAGCATGATGACTTAGATCAATTTTCTTTCTAGGAGTCTCTCTAACTTTAGAAGTCTACCCTTCTTCGTATCCTAGGCCAGTGGTGTCCTTGTAAAGTTTTTGTTTACCCAACATCTCATACAACTTGCTGGTTCTATCTTCAAACTCCTGATTTCTCTTCGACTAACTCTTGATATTTTCAATATCTTTTCTCAAGGTGAAAATCTCTGCCTCTAGTTTCAGACATTCAATTGTTTTAACTTCAAAATCAAAATTTGTCATTTCTACTATCCTTTTGGCCTCTTCAATCTCTATTTCTAGGCTAATGATCAATTTGTTTGACTCTTCAACTTGTACCCTCAAATCCATGTTCTATTTTTCTGCTCTTTCAAGGACTGAAAGTGCATTGACCTTTGATTCTTTTTCTTCTTGAAGCTGTAACTCTATTCTTTGGTTCTCCTTTCTGAATTTCTTGATCTCATCTAGGGCACACATGAGTTCTCCTTCGATATCAATTTCATATTCATCTTCATCATACTCCTGATCATCTTCACGTTCAGATATATCATATTTTGTGTGAACCGGTAGGGGTGTTTCATGCAACAACTCATCACTTGATTTGATTTGGACTTGTTGACCAACTTTTTGCTTGGCATCTCTCCTTCCCTTATTTCTTCTACACTTACCCATAGTATTCCTCCTCTAGGATCTACCCAAGTCTGTTAGACTCCTGCAAGGAACTTGTAGCTCTGATACCAATTGTTGGAATACTAAGGATCACTGAGAGGGCGGGGGGGTGAATTAGTGATCTGATAAAACTAATTCTAAAACCAAGATCTTCCCACAATAAAACAATCTAACATGATCATGAAACAAAAGATAATTGCATCAGGACATGAAGGCATTAACAAAGCACAAGAGACATAAAATGCTAATGATCAATTTGTTTGACTCTTCAGCTTGTACCCTCAAATCCATGTTCTATTTTTCTGCTCTTTCAAGGGCTGAAAGTGCATTGACCTTTGATTTTTTTTCTTCTTGAAGCTGTAACTCTATTCTCTGGTTCTCCTTTCTGAATTTCTTGATCTCATCTAGGGCACACATGAGTTCTCCTTCAATATCAATTTCACATTCATCTTCCTCATACTCCTGATCATCTTCACGTTCATATATATCATATTTTGTGTGAACCGATAGGGGTGTTTCATGCAACAACTCATCACTTGATTTGATTTGGACTTGTTGACCAATTTTTTGCTTGGCATCTCTCCTTCCCTTATTTCTTCTACACTTACCCATAGTATTCCTCCTCTAGGATCTACCCAAGTCTATTAGACTCCTGCAAGGAACGTGTAGCTCTGATACCAATTGTTGGAATACTAAGGATCACTGAGAGGGCGGGGGGGGGGGGGGGGGTGAATCAGTGATCTGATAAAACTAATTCTAAAACCAAGATCTTCACACAATAAAACAATCTAACATGATCATGAAACAAAAGATAATTGCATCAGGACATGAAGACATTAACAAAGCACAAGAGACATAAATGAACATCACATAACATAGATGATTGAGTGGAAAACCCCAAAAGGGTAAAAACCACTATAAACTTGATCTCCATTAAGCCTCACTAGTTACAATCTGTGCCTCATTGGCAAACCTCACTGGTTACTGATCATATGCCTCACCAGCCATAAACCTCACTAGTTACAAGTCCTATGCCTCATTGGCAATAGGAGAACTAACAATAATCTCATTACAATAAAAGGTATACATAGGGTTACTCTGTTTCAATACAAATAACTGATCATACAATCTATCTCTACATATTTCCTTCAATCAACATAACTCTACATATCCTTCTCAGTCTACTCAACATGCATATCCCCTCTTCAAACTATCTCTATTCATCTAGATCTCCTTAGTCCTGTAACTCTGCAATGATCATTGTACCTTCTGTGTTCTTTCTCTCTGCAAGAAACTAATCAACCTTTGTATTCATCATACTCTGCCCTCAATCTGCAAATGCCCTCACCTCTAGATAATATATCTTTGACATATTCATATTCTACCTGATTTCCTTACACTCACTCTTCATCTGCATAACATCCTCATACTCAACATAATTCTCCTACCTCAAAATCTCTTTCTTAGCACATTTCTTAGTCAAACAATGCACACCCTCAATCACTTGACTCTCACACCTTAGTAATTTACCTTCATTTTCTCATTAAAAAACCCACACCTCATTGCTCATTCATAATTCTCTATCATAACATTAATACTCTTGTCTATTTCGGTCCACTCCAAAATGTCCATGTTCTACATATAGTCCTATATCAAAAAGAAACAGAGGACTGATTAGAATAACATCAATCCTTAGGGCTCTTAGGAAAAACATTAGGGTTTACTATTTTTGTCTTCAAAAACAACACCTTGTTACAAACCCTAATTACATCTTTTGACAAATGCAAACCCTAAAAACAATGACTCTAATGAAATAGGGATAATCTGACAAAGAATAGGAAACAGGTGGAGATATTAGAGAACATTAGGAATCTAGAAGTGATAGGGTTTTTGAACAAGAACTCAAACCATGTTAATTCAATGACTTCTCATGAAATTCCAACATCAAACATGAAACTACCACCTGTGAAAGAAATCATATCACACACCAATGTAGGAACATCTCTGCCTATGAAGAAACAAGACCTTCTCTACTACTGCCACCTTCAAACTTTACCTTTGATCATTGTGTCAACACATGAAGAGACCAAACTCGATATGAGCACCAAGACACCACCATATGATCCTGATCCTGGTCATGAAGGCATGAACAAAGATATTCTAACATATGAATATGACATCCTCTTGATTGTAAAGACCCCTCCTCTGGTAAAGACCCCTCCTAATGGAAAAGACCAATCAATGCCACAACATCAACCACCATGAGATAGAGTGGATTAACAAGTATGCATGTATGTATGATCTTAAATTATCAACATCATCAACTCAGCAAGGATGATCAACATTATCTATCAAGAATGAACTCAAGGCATCATCATTGACCAAACCTCTGACTGATTTGCAAGAGCCTTGTCATGAGAGTCATGAGAGCAAGTGTAGAACAAGTGTTTTTTACATTTTTTTAGAACACTGAACTCTGGTGAACATTAATGACAAATCCAACAACCTACCTTACACTTTTACCTTTGACATCAATGAAAACTAATATCCAACAAGGATCCCTCAAGAGAAAAAATAGCTTCTCAAATATTTATTAAGTTAGAGGAAAGTCTTCCTTGCCTCTCAATTAGATCAACTCTTTTGGTGCCCTTCTAAAATTGGCTCTTATATAGTGAAGCATGGATATACGTCTCTTACGACAAATAACTTTGGGGTTCAACAATGGCCACTGAAGTTGTGTTGGGGTAAAAGTTGCCTCCCAAAAGCAGGGGTATTTTCTTGGTTGGAAATAAAAAAACAAGATCCTAACAAGTGATAGATTGGTCAAAATAGGCATCTCTAAACCATTTAATTGTGTTCTATGAGGAAAGGAGAAAGAGAGTACCATACATTTACTTCTAATGTGCCAGTTTGCCTATAGATGTTGGTCTTGGTTATTGAATAAGCTTAACTGGAATAGTCCTTTGCCTAACTCTATATTAGCTCTCTTTTAGAGTTGACCTTATCTTTTTTAGGATTCTATGTTCTCCTCCATTTGGGAAATTATACCATCTATACTTATTTGGAACATTTGGCTGGAGCGTAGCGAAAGAATTTTTAGGAAAGAATAATTGAAGATAGAAGATCTATTGTGCATGATTGAAAATTCTATTTTGGAAACAATAATGATACAAGTTCTTAGAAAGAGTAATTCAAATTTTACTTCTTGGGATTAATTTATAAATCATTGGAAAAATATCAAACCTTTACCTTTAGGCTCATGCCCCCAAAAACCAATTGTAGATCACAAAAAAAATCATTGGAAAACTCTACCAATTGATTGGGCAAACTTCAATTTTGATGGAACCTCTAAAGGGAATCCAAGACTTTCAGGTATAGGATGTGTAATAAGAGATCACACAAGAAAACTTCTATATGCTAAGGCTTCTAAAATGGTAGATGGAATGAATAATGAAGCAGTAGCTCAAGCTCAATCTATGCTAATAGGATTAAGGATGGCTAAATAGATTGGTATTAAGAAAATTGTTATAGAAGGAGACTCCCTGGTAATTATCAAAGATTTCAAATCTAGAAACAATTGTAACTGGAGAATTGAAAACATATTAAAGGATACATGGGAAATTATATAGGATTTTGAATATTATTGTTGTCAACACACTTTTAGGGAAGGGAATAAAATTGCAGACCTTTTGGCAAATATTGCTTATCAAACAACTCATCAATATTTGGAAATTGATCAACATACTCTGCACCTTCACCAATCGATCTTGGAACTCTTTAGGAAATATATGTCTTGAAATAATTTCTCTTGTTGGAGAAAAATTATTGTTTTATTCTAACTTGTTTGTTTTTCTTTTTGACAGGTCCCTCATTCATGTGCTAATAACTTTAAGACATAGCATCTTGCCACAAACATGTGTGAGTGTAATGTGAGATAAGAATAACTATTGATTATCTCTTGCCTCCAACATGTGAGAGTTAAAGAGGAAGGACAATTCACATTATACATCTTAGGGTATTATCTCAGGGAAGGATTGCAATTTGTGCAAGGTAGGACAAAGTTTTAATGTCAATTTGTGTGGTGTGCTAGAGCTTTAAGCTTAATTTAGATGTACCAACTTCCAAGAGTACTACAACTCATTCAAATGGAATCATCTATTTACTTTGACCATATTTCAGTTCTAGTTGAACCAAGTATTGTAGACACATTACCTAATGAATATTAAAATATTTTAGATTATGATGTATTTTTTTTATCATTTATCAAGAATTAATCTTTTTTGTGCAATTTAATGTAGGGCATATTTATGCAATTATTGCAAATGAAGATAATGATGAAGGAATGGATTATTATTTATGTCACTATGTTGAAGCAAAAAAGAAATTGACATCCCCTACCATAGATGGATAAAACATAGAGTACCCTACATGATTGTTGGTTGTTACTGGAACATGGCTTAGAAGGTATCCAATGAAGAAGTCTAATGTGTGGTTGTTTGAGGAATTTCACACACAAGAAAATTCTTCATTATTCTAACCTTGTTGTGACATCAAATGTTCAATTGATACAATATGGGGGTAGATCACTAAATAGAAACTTGTGAAAAGTTCACGAGTCTGACCATGAAGCAATACTTGACACCATAAAGAGCATAGCAGATCCACATGGTTTATTGGATTAATGACACAAAGGTATGTTATTTGATTACACAAAGGTATGTTATATACAATTCTAAAGTTTTGTGATTTGATTACATTTTTAGTTTTCTTTGTGTTTCCACTTTATCTATTTGTATGTTACCTCCCATGTTCCACCTTCTCTATGTCACTATCACTCTTTGCATTTTCCTCTTCTTGAAATTTTAGGGGCAATGCTAGGTACTAACATAGTCCTTACCTTTCTCATGTTGACCCAAATAAAAAGTAAATTTCATCCTATTTATTCATGGTGTATTCTTAAATTCTTTATGTACATGCTCATTTTATCATGGTGTTACTATTTGTTCCTAATTCCTCTTATACGTTAATTTCATATGCTTCATATTCTTGTTGTACTTTCTTTACAAATGAATTCAACATACTAAGCATACCTACATACTAAGCATAATAGTTCAATGTTTATTTTCACTTTGTAAAGGTCTATCCCCACATAGATCTATTTCCAATAACATGACCAATATACATCAATGATGTCCTTGCAAATTCACCCTTTTTAGCAATAAAAAGTAACTTTTTCTCTCGAGGAATTGAAAAACCATTCGAAGATGACGAAAATGTCAATTATAATATTTAATAAATAACAAGATACTATTTTTATAATAATTTTCTCAAGCCCTGATAGTCCACATATATCTTATTGCTCTTTGTGAGTATGCAACCCATAAGGCCTTATAAAATTTCTCCAATACCCTAACACCTTGCATAAACATTGTTGTTCTTCAAGGTATTTGGTTCTTTATGATTTTTTTTCATCATTATGAAAACTTTCTACATTCCATTAGAAACCACTTTCTTGGGATACTTTATAGTATGGTTGGTACTTGCATTCGATGTTATTCTTATTTTCTAACACTTGCAAGTTTCTTGTCTCTTATAACAATTGACATTTTGGAGGTTTTTTGTGCTTTCCCTCTCTCTTGGAAAGGAAAAAAATCTCTTTTCCTTTCTTTGTCATTTTGTATTCTATTGATGATTAATGCATTTTTATTACTAGATTTACCGCACCTATTGTTAATAGAACTAATCTTAAATCAACTATTGGAATAAATGAACAATCTCTAATCCAATTGTTAATCAACAAATTACCAAGATATGATACCAATTGGTGAGATACAAGGCTTTAACTACTACAAAATATAAATCTAAAAATTGTATGTAAATCTGAAAATAAGTTTACTTAATCCTTGAAATACCATGAAGAGATTCAACTTCTTTATGATGCTAAAATTAGCCACTTTAACATGCTTGATAAAACCACCTTAGATGAACGTATAACAGCAATAGCATCACCATAAGATATCAGCAATAAAGAGGCACACATCAGCAACATAAGAATGCAAGATCTTACAACACAAGGTAACAATGGAGTATAAGATCAAACACATAACACAGTGTTTACATGCAGAAACCCTTGCGGGAAAAAACTCCACCAAGAAGAGAGGATCAAGTTGTATTATCTTCAAAACAAGATTACAATACATCCACTTCCAATCTCCTCTTCATTTCAATCCATCAACACCTGTGTACAGAAAAAACTCTCTCATGTAGCCTGTTACCTGCAAACAAGTTTTCCTTTTCTTGTTACTCAACCAAACTTCACTCTCAAGTCTCATATTTATACAAAATGAGTACCCACAAAAGAAATTTATCGGAGATGGACAAAATCTAATATTTCTATCTTGGGATACACCAAAATCATCTTCTTTCAAATTCTATTACACCTGTCATAGGCATCTTCCCAATATAGCTGCCTAGAACCAAGAATAGGAACTTACAAGGCAATAATTGCTGTCATATGTTGTCATAGAATCTCTTACACCTTATGAAAATTGTAAGTTATCATAGATGCTCTTACAAACTTATGACATGCGTCATAACAGCCCAAAAATACATTTCCCCAAGATAGGCACCAAGATTCTCCACCTCACATCATTTACTATTTCCCGAGATTCCTTGAGCTATAAAAGTAACTCTATAACAACCTACTAGTAACTAATTAATTACTAAGGCCAATAAATAATTATTTACCGTACCAGTAAAAATATTTTACCATTGATGGTGAAACCAACATCCCTTATGAATAAATTTACAAATTAACACCCTATCTCGAAGGATGTTGGAACTCTCCAAGAACCTTGGAACTTTTCAAGAACAGTGGAAACTATGCAATAGGATTTACAAGGTTGATGGCACCTTAATCCCAACATCAATTAACATTAACTAATTGGATGTTGTTTCTTATAATATTTCTAATTTTCACTTGATTTCTCTACATGGGGCATTTGTTGTACCCCTATCTTATAACTTGGTTAACACTATCTAGGGTTTTCCTAATGACCCTATACTACACTACAACCTTCCAAGAATCTTCTTCCTTCTCTTTGTGAGGTACACTTAACTATGTTATCAAGTCAAATTTCAAATAATTTATTGATTATTTCTCTTTGTGTCTTATGTAGGTCTTTCTCACCTTCTATAGTTTGAAAGCTTTGTATTGATATGTACATGTTAATGATTCTACATGTATTGTAATCCTATGCATGTTCTTATTCCTCTCTAACTATATATCTATATATTTTGGGGATGATGCATGATACTTTGGATATTGATACATGACATTGATTCTACCTCAGTATTTCCTATCCCAAAGTGTTATGTTTGAATTCTACTATTCTTCCACATTTTGCATTCATGTCTGCTAGGGTAGTTGCAACTACAACATTTGACAAAATTCCCATATGAATCAACTATCAAGATATGACAATCCCTTTGTCATGAAATTTAATATCTATCCACCCACAATGAACCCTATGAACCTTACACATAATCTACCAAGATGATAAAACAACACCAACAATAATACTTCTCCATGTGATGATCATCTAACCTAAAAGGTACACAATGGTGTAGTCTATTTATCATCAAATCTAAAATCCATTATTCTCAGTACTCCTTGCCTATATTTCCTTCTCAAATCTACCTTAGAATTCTCTTTATTGTCATTCTTGATCATCATTTGATGCCTAGGGTTTGGTATGTTTAATTCAATTTTATATGTTTTGTAATCCTAGGTTTTTAGATGTTATGTGTTTCCTTCTCAAATCTACCTTAGAATTAAAAGGATTGCTTAAGGTCTTTTTAGTATGGTTTAATGACTGGTTTTGGGACTACTCTAGGGATGTATGATAAATTGAATAATATTTGAAGGAATTCATGATGGTTTTTATGTTTATGAAGTTCATTACACCTTTGGAATGCTAAAGAACATGAAATTACTGCTAATGGCTTCATAAGATCTAACCATAGTTCTTGAATACATCCATCCATTTAGTCATGCTAACACTCCCCAGGACTCTACAGGTATGAATACATCCATCCATGCTTTCTTTCTCAAAGTTCATAAGACCTCCAAACACCAATCCTTCAACCATGTAGTGACTTGTCAATGTGGTCATGGACTTGATAAGAGAGACAAGACTACCAATAATAACTCCATATAGATCATGAACCAAATGAAACATGAGAGTGTGTTCTTGATCAAGACTCATCAATCCCAAAACATGCCCAAACCCAATCCAATAAATAAGACATATGGTATCAAGCAAGTGCATCCAAAGCATGTAAACCAACCATGCAATCATGACCTTAATAATCCCAATGCATCATAAGTCATGATAAGCATCCAAAATCATGTTGAACATGTTTGACATTCTTTGAAATTCCTCATTTCATGTTCTACATGTTTGACATGATTTTCTTATCCTCATTTCACCTTGAGACTTAGAGAGAGATCAAGAGGCAGATGCTATGTTTGACATTATATCCTCATTTCACCTTCTATATGTTTAACCAAGAGCCATATTTTCATTCTTTTCCCAATGAGTCCAAACTGATAGTGCTAACATGTTAGGGTGGGTGGTTGAATGCTAGGAGAGATGTCTTTTTGGTGGTGAAGCCTCCTAGTCATTCTTGGCTACATCCGACGAAGATAGTCTCTTAAGAGTCCTAAGACAAAAAAGGTACCAAACTTTGGACTGAGTCTTCTCTCAAACCATGGTACCTAGGAATGTCTTCTTTGCA
The DNA here is from genome assembly GCA_027924645.1 of Cunninghamia lanceolata. NCBI lineage: Eukaryota > Viridiplantae > Streptophyta > Pinopsida > Cupressales > Cupressaceae > Cunninghamia > Cunninghamia lanceolata. Next base: position 36,244,473 of record BSBN01000391.1, on the reverse strand, counting down.
TGTATAGATGGATGTCAAGACCACATGCAAACACCTACCTTGATTTTTTGTAAGTTAATTCCATTTTCCCTAGTGTCAAAGAACACAGAGTTTAGTTTCATGCAATGGAAAGGTGTTGGGACTAAATTTTTTTGTTTTGCACCCCATCAAACTGACTATGTCAACACATTGGGGTGGGTGGGTGAATTCTATAGGGGTCTCATTTTGTTCCCCAGGTATCCTAATCATTCCAGGCTATAGGCTCCTTGCAAAGTCTCTTAAGAGTCTTAAGAGCCAAAAATTGCCAATCTTTGAAGGGGCGGTTCTTGGAGCCCATGAAACTTGGGAATATTTTTTTTAACCTATAGCTACACAAGGGGTCCATCCATAATAACCTCTCTCAATTTTTGTTAACTCAAAACTATTTGACCGTGAGCACAATGAATGCATTCTTACAAAATGTGTCATTGACATTCAACATAACCTTGCAGGGAGACATATTTTTCATTCTACACCCTATGGGGCCAAACTGATTGCACCAACATGCCAAGTGGCTGAATGGTTTTGAGCTTCATGCTTTTGGCAAAGTCATTTTATTGGGATCCTATAGTTTTGAAGGATTCAGATGCTTTAGCTGTAAAATGAAACCTCTCCTAACATTCACCCACCCACCCCAATGTGTTGTCATAGTTGGTTTGGCCCCACAAGGTCCAGAACAAAGAATATGGCTCCTTGCAAGATTTAGCATAACCTTGCAAGGAGCCATATTTTTTGTTCTACACCTCGTGGGGCTGAACTGACATTTCCAACATGTTAAGGTGGGTGGGTGAATGCTAGGAGAGGTCTTATTTCATACCCCAAGTGTCTGAATCGTTCTAGACTAAAGACTGCTAACAATGTGACTTTGTCAGAAGTGTGTAGCTCAGAATGATTTAGAAACTTGGGGTATGAAACAAGACCTCTCATAGTGTTTACCCACCCACCCTAACATTTTCATGTAGTAGGTTCAACCCCATGGGGTGCAGAACGAAAAATTGGCTCCTTGCAAGGTTATGCTAAATGCCACTGACACATTTTGCAAGAATGCATTCGTTGTTCTCATGGTCAAATGGTTTGGAGTCAAAAAAATTGAGAGATGTTATCATGGATGGACCCCTTGTGCAACTATAGGTCTGAATGGAGCATTCCCATGTGTCACGGGCTCCAAGAACTGCCCTGTCAAAGATCAACAGTTTTATGGGTCTCGAGACTTTGTCGAGAACCTGTAGCCTAGAACAATTGGGATACCTTGGGAACAAAATGAGACCCCCCTAGCATTCACCAAGCCACCCTAATGTGTTGGTGCAATTGGTTCAACCCCATGAGGTGTAGAACAAAAAATATGGCACCCAACACCTTTCCATTGCACGAGACTAAAGCATTTTGGAACTATGTGTTCCTTGCCACCATAGGAAAATGGAATTGATTTACAAAAAACTAAGGTAGGTATTTGCATGTGGTCCTAACATCCACCTGATGAGACCAAAAAAATGGCTCATCATATACATTATTTTTCCTTGCATAAATTGCATACAAGTGGATCTAAGTGTAATTTTTGAACTTATGGTTTATTTAGAATAAAATAGAGAGTATATATCAAGGTTATTTCTTTAGAATTTATTGTTACCTCTTTGTTAGTTATTTATAATTATTATTGGGAAAAAGATGTCAATTTGTGCATATACAGTCCATACTAGCTCCAGAAATGTACAATAGTTATGTGAGTAGTTCTTTGTATACAAAAGTCATGTCATTTTAGTTAGCTCTAGATAGCTTTAGACTCTATATAATCAGATGCTCTAGATAGCTCTAGAGTCTACATAATTGGAGCAACAAAAGTCAAAAAGAAAATCTAAGAGAGGTTTTTGGTCATAACAATGAGTTGAACAAAAACCTCCTTTATTTTTTCTACAAATGTTACCATTTGGAAGAAAAGTAATTTTAAGTTAGTTCTTATATGATAGTTCATAAAATATATGCTATGTTAGTACTAGAAGTTGCATAATCTGAGAAAGAAAAGACAAAATAAAAATATGAGAGAGGTTTTTGCTCATAACAATGAGTTAAACAAAAACCTATTTTAGTTTTTCTACAGCTTGCATCATTTGCAAGAAGAAGGAAGTTTAGTACAACTAAGCCACATAGTTAGCTCCAAATGTTACTAGTTAGCTCTAGTAATAACTCCAAGTGAAGCTCCAATTATGCAGAAAATAAAGGAATCAATATTTATTTTTATTCAAGCAATAAATTTAGAATCAAATAATTATGATAGATTCTCTTCACTAAATAAAAAGAAAGAAGATTTGTGAGCAAATCTTGTCGTAATCTTCTATTTTAGTTAAGATTTTGATTCCAATAATCTCTCTCCATATTTTGTGGAGATTGAGTTTGAATTGAGATCTATACCCCAAAATAAGGATTTTATTATAAGCATGCATTATAAATGCAACCTTCCATACTATTGAATAATATCTCCATTATTTTTTGAATAATTCATTCTAAAGTTTGTGGCAACAAGATTGTGAATTTGGTTAAAAATCCTCTTCCAAGGAATGAGTTGGCCACTCATTCTGAGGTAGATGGATCAATGTGTTGTGTTATTTCTTCATTCTGTAATTGTCTTTTGTTGTGAATTGTTGTCTTTTTCTTTGTATTATGTAAACTTCTTCTTTTTGTTGTATATTTTGTTGTTAACCTACAGGTGTTCTCTATGCTGTCATTTCTTTTCAATTTTTGTTTTATCATTTCTTTTTAAATTCAAAAAAAAAATTCTTTCATATTTACTTTAATTTCATGTAAGTGTAATTTAGATTAAGTGTGCTCTTTAATTTCCTGCAAGTGTGATTTAAATTTTTGCAAGTGCAAATTAAATTTATGCAAGTGTGCTTTTCAATTCCTGTAAGTGTGAAGCAGAAGGGACTATTTTCCAGAGATCTCTTTCCCCTATTGTAGATTGATTTCGAACACCAACCCTAGATTGATATTATTTAATGAAGAAGATTTAAAACCCTCATCACCACCTATACATGCAAATAATACCTTCTTAGGTGCCAAGGTTTGAGAGAACAGTCAGTCCAAAGTCTGGCACCTTTTTTGTCTTAGGGCTCTTAAGAAATATGAATAAATTTTCACTTCTTTGAATAGTGCCCTTGTATTCTTTATGTAGGTGACATTAGTTGCTCTAAAAAAATACTTGAGGCTATAGGTCATTGGAATATCAAGAAAACACTACCACTTAATCTTCTTTCCATACCCTAACCTCCTCATAACTTCTCCATTTAGATTTGAGTACTGGATACTTGGAAATTTGTGATATTAATATTATAACCATAGCTAATGTTTTAGTGAAACCACTATTCTAGTTTTGACAAAGGGCCAATTTCCTATGATAGTCCCAAGTTCACAAAAGTGACAATATTTAACATTATGGCTGTCCTAGTAGACTATTAACTAGCTTTTAGTCTTCATGATAGTATTTGACATTATTAGCATCTCCTCTTACTCATACATCAACTCTTCTTCATTCAATCCCATCTTATGATGTTTTTAAATCTTAATCCAAAATTTAGGTATGACTATCTTGAAGAGCACACACTAATACTGAGAGGGGGGGTGAATCAGTATTAGAACAAATTTAAACTTTTTAAAACTGAAACCACAACTTCAAAGCATCACACAAACTAAACATGCAAGAAGAACACAAGAATTACATGGAAAACCCTTAAGGGAAAAACCATGGAAAAATATTTGCTTTTATTGATATGTACACTTCAACCTATAGAAGACACCAATCTTCGGTTACAAAAGTGAGATTCAAATCACTGGAAGCACCAAATCCCTATAAACACTAACTCAGTAAGAGGCACCAACCTCCAATACAATAAGTACAATAAAAATCTTCTTGTGAAATATCCTCTTCAATGGAAGACTAGACAATCACTTACAACATTGCAGACACCCAATTTTACTCAGCTGATGATAATCTTTTATAGACCCGCTTCAATACACTTTTCATCTACAACTTTATCTTTGCTTATACTCCTTTATAAAATATCCCAAAATGCCATCTTAATGTGGATAATCAGCTCTGTAGATATTTCTCTACATGCAAACAAGTACCTCTGCCAAATCTCTTTTTTGATAAATAATATATATGAATATATTATTAATAGTCACATGAACTTGCATAAAAAAAAAACTTTTAATTACATTGACCCCTTGTCTCTTCATGCAACGCCATACACAATTTCCTTTTTAGCACTTTTTACATAACTCAAACTTTTTCTATTTTTAGCATTACATAACAGCTGATTTCTATCCTTTTTCTACTTTCTATTTCTAATATAGAAACGTATCATGCAAACAAACAAGTTGATCATTATTTCCGAAAAGGATAATATGGCCCACCATTTCACCTTAATAAAAAAAATTCCTTTTAAAATTTGGTGCTATCAAAATAAAATATAAGTTTCTTTTTACGAACTGATATGGTGCTTTAAAAACATTTTTGCTTTTTAAGTTTGATAAGTTCCTTCTTATCTTTTTGGTACTGGAATTTCATGCAACTCTTTATCAAAATAGATATGCTTTCTTGTTTTCTTTACCATATCTTGTGGGGGCCACCAAAATATTTTCTTTCTTCTTTTTTTATCCACTCTTATCCTAATGGAGCAGTTTGATTCCAAATCAGGTTTGCTTCTTTAATTTTCTTTAACCATAAGTTGAAGAAACTCTTGTGGGGTCCATTGCTTTCTTTTTGTAGGTCCTTTTGCTTTCTTCAAAGGTTTACCAAATCTTCTAAATGTAGCGCCAAAGGAGAAACTATTTATCATTGCATGTCCTTCATACTTTATACAACGTTGCATATCAATAACAATTTCCTTTGACATCAATGACAATATTCTAACAATCTCCTTTTATGTCATTGATGGCAACTTCAAACTCTCTAAACTGAAACTACTCCCCCTGTTTCATTGCTCCCCCTATCTCTGATTCTCCCCCTTTGACATCAATGGCAAAGGAATTAACAATTGTTCTGAATCTTCTTTTTCACAGAGCTATATGATATGGAAATATTCAACTCCCTCTAAAACTAGACTTCATTGGAGGAAAGTGATATCACTCCCAACTTCTTTCGCAGGTACTCAAAAGTTTCCTTTGGAAGTGGTTTGGTGAAGATGTCTGCAACTTCACCTGCTGATCAACAACTTGCTATCTTACAAAATGATACTTAATTGGAATGTGTTTTGTTCTAGAATGCATAACTGGATTCTTGGAAATGTTAATCACACTCATATTGTCATAGAAAATAGAGATGGGATGTTCATACTCTACCTTAATTGAACCTTCAAAGTTTGCTTCATCCATAAAACTTGTGTGCAACAAGAAACTATTGAAATGTATTCAACTTTAGTTGTAGACAAAGAAATAGATGCTTGTTTCTTACTCAACCATGAAACAAGATACTCTCCTAGAAAGAATGCACCTCCACTCATGCTCTTTCTATCATCAATGCTTTGGCCCCAATTTGCATCTGTGTAAGTTGTGAGGGTGAAATATTTACCTCTTGGATACCATAACCCAAATTCCATAGTGCCTTTAAGATATTTGAATATCCTTTTTACCGTATTCACATGAGCATCCTTTGGTATAACCTAAAATCAAGTCACATACCCAACGACTTGCATGATATCAGGTCATGTAGCTATTACATACAATAAACTTGCAATCATAGACCTGTACAAAGTTTGATTAGCTTTAGGAGACTCATCATCCTTGCTCCACTTGCATCCTATAACCATGGGGGTACTCACAGGATTGCAATTCACAATCCTCAATTTCTTCAACATCTCTTTAATGTACTTGGTTTGAGAAATAAATATGCCTTTAGCTGATTGTAAAATTTACAAACCAAGAAAGTAAGACAGCTCACCAAGCATAGACATTTCAAACTCCTTCTGCATGTTAATGGCAAATTCTTGACACATATTTTCACTGTTGCCTCCAAATATGATATCAGCAACATAAACAACAACCAAGTTTCCATTTAGAAAGGCTGATTTTACATCCATCTAATAGACTTTGAAATTTTTGAAACTTGCAAGAGCTAAGAACATTCTTATTGCTTCCATCCTAGCAATTGGAGCAAAAGTCTCTTCAAAATCAATACCCTCTTACCTTGTTCCTTACAACTTGGCCATCTTCATTCAATTTATTTCTAAACACCCATTTAGTACCGATTACATTTTCATCCTTGGGTCTTGGAACAAGTTCCCAAGTTTCGTTCTTCTCAATTTGATCAAGCTCCTCTTCCATGGCCTATATCCAATACTTATCTTTAGCTACTTCTTTGAAGCTTTTGGGTTCAATTTTGGACAACAAGGATATATCTTCATTTTATGAATAATTTACTATCCTTCTTGTTGTTCTAGGCCTATAATATTTTATTATCAAATCTTTAGGATGATTCCTTTGTACAAACTTAGGTGGTGTGTTTGTTGATGCCTTTGATGGTGTCTCTAATGGTGTCTTTTGCTCAATTGTTTCAACTGCACTTTCCTCTTCATTGCACTCCTCTATATTTTGATCATCAACCTAATGTATCTTTTCTGGAAGATTCCTTTCTTCATCAAATTTTACATTTGCACTCTCAAAAACATTGTGCAACCTTTTATTATAGCATCTGTAGGCTTTACTCTTTGAAGAGTATCCAAGAAAAATTCCTTCATCTGCTCTAGGATCAAACTTTCCTAGATTGTCTTCATCTCTTCTAATAAAGCATGGAATACCAAACACTTTAAAGTACTTCACAAATGTTGGCTTATGTTTCCATAATTCATAAGGAGTCTTGCTGCCATTAATATTGATTAGACTATGGTTCTAAATATAAATAAGAGTATGAGCTACTTCTCTCCAGAAAGAATCAAGAACTTTGGACTCATGCTTCTAGCCATCCCTTTAACTATCCTATTTTTTCTTTCAACTACACCATTTTGTTGTGGTGTTCTTGTAGCTAAAAACTGTCTTTTTATGCCATGTTTTTTGGCAAAAAATTCAAATTCACTTGAAGTGAATTCTCCTCCTCTATTTGAACAAAGACATTTAATCTTCTTTCTAGTCTCATTCTCCACTAAGGCTTTGAATGCCTTAAATTTGTCAAGGGCTTCATATTTTTCCTTTAAGAAAGCAACCCAAGTCATTCTAGAAAAGTCATCCATTAAAAGCATAAAATATCTTTTACCTTGCATGCTTCTTGTTCTGGTTGGACTGCATAAATTTGTATGAATTAGCTCTAGAGGGTCTGATGTAGAGTATTCCTTGGACTTGAAGCTTCCTCTATTTTGCTTCCCCAACTGACATTCTTTATAGATTATGTTAGAAGGTTTTGAGAGTTTTGGCATATCTCTCACTACTTCCTTGTGGCTGATTTTAACAAGGTTCTAAAAATTTAGGTGTCCCATTCTCCTATGCCACAACCTGCTTCCATCTTCTTGAGTCATACAACATTTCTCACTTTTTATGGTATCAAGAATGTAATGGTTTTTACTTTCTCTACTAGCTTCAACAATGGATCTGCCTTCTTTACTTATTTCATAGCTTCCAGAATTGAAAGTAAGAATGTGTCCTTGGTCACACATTTGGCTCACACTAAGTAGATTATGCTTCAAACCTTCAACATATAACACATTTTCAATCTTAGTTCTACCATCATCCAAAAAAAGATTGCCTTTACTTGAAATTTTAGCCGAAGCATTGTCTCCAAACCTTACTATTCCACCATTAGTTCTCTTCAAAGTGAGAAATTCACTTCTATCACCTATCATATGTCTTGAACAACCACTATCAATGTACCATTTATCACCTTCATTCTATGCATGTAGTGTTGTTTGAACAATCATAGAATTTCTTCAGCTTTCTTCTTTCTCCAAAATTTTGCATTTACTTCCTTTTCTTTGACCTTTTTCTCTCCCTTCTCATTTTGTCTAGGAGGCTCTACAAAATTTCTTCTACAAACCTTTGTAATATGACCAAAGTTATTGCATTTATAGCTTATGACATTAAAATTCATTAAGGAGGAAAAAGAATTTAGATTCATACTCATGAAGCCTTGATTTTTTTTTCTTGTTCCATGCAAGGTTATTTCTAGGATATTTTCCATATCCCTATCTCTATGACTAAAATTATTTCTTGCATGTACTCTACAATCCATAGCCTTATGACCAAACTTACTACATGGAAAACAATAACCATAAAAAGAGTTATGAAACTTGGTTATCTGAGCTTTCCTGGATGGAAGAGGTTTTCTAAAGATATTATTTCTAATTTCAGAATGTGAGCTTGCCTTCTGACTTTCTTTTACCTTGTTTCCTTCACTTTTGAGAATATCTTTATTGTTGTTTTGTTTTTCTTCATTTGTTTTCTTGGATATTTTAGTTGTTTTGGAACTTTGGCCCTCTTCAAAACCAATTCCACTTTGATCAAATGTATACTTTTGAGAATTGATGATGTTGTTCAAAGCTTCTACACTCTTTTCATTCTTCAAATCCCTCTTTGCTTTAGTCACAACTTTGTCCAATTGCTTCCTCAAGGAAACAATTTCTGATTTCAGTTTTTCACAATTTTGTTCTTTCATCTTCGAAAGATTTCTCACTTATTGTTGTTCACAATTTTGAGAATATCTTTATTGTTGTTTTGTTTTTCTTCATTTGTTTTCTTGGATATTTTAGTTGTTTTGGAACTTTGGCCCTCTTCAAAACCAATTCCACTTTGATCAAATGTATACTTTTGAGAATTGATGATGTTGTTCAAAGCTTCTACACTCTTTTCATTCTTCAAATCCCTCTTTGCTTTAGTCACAACTTTGTCCAATTGCTTCCTCAAGGAAACAATTTCTGATTTCAGTTTTTCACAATTTTGTTCTTTCATCTTCGAAAGATTTCTCACTTATTCCTCAATCCTTTTGGCCTCTTCAATATGAATTTTAAGATCTTCAATTTTATTTTTAGCTTCCTCAAAAGGTTGTGATGCTTTGACCTTTGATTCATTTTCTTCTTGCATTTGCAATTTTAGATTCAGATTCTTTTTCCTGAGTCTTTTGATTTCATTTAGAGCACTTATGAGCTTGGCTTCGAGGTCTACTTCTCCTTCATCTTCATCATATTACTCTCCTTCTTCTTCTTTGAATTCATCTAGATGAATGTCTTCATCTTTTACCATGAATAATATTTCTTCTAGAGAAGACTCTCCATTACTATCGTCTGATGAGCTACTGTGTTTTTTGGAGTAGAGACTCTTTGTGGATTTTTGAAACTTTTTCTTCTCTTGATACCCCTTTTTGAAGTACTTAGGCTTCTTCTCATTATCAATGTCCTCATTCTTTGCATATGGACATTTGGAAGCAAAATGTCCCACCTTTCCACAATTAAAACATTTGAAAGGTAACTTGCCTTTATACTTTCTCGATCCTTTCTTTAGCCTTCTCATGAAATGGGCTTCTTTATTGTCTAAATCATCATTTGGACTGTCACTAGGTTCATGCTCCTTGTCTTTTCCTTTCCTTGAAGCTTTGAAGGCTACCTCCTCTTTGGATGATTGATCAACATTTCTCATCTTATAGGCAGTTAGAATTCCATGCAACTCATCTTTCGATAAATTTTCAAGATCCTTCATTTCTTCAATGGCAGACACCTTTGCATAAAAACACAAAGGAAGGGACCTTAGAATTTTTTGCACAACTTTTGATTCTTTAATCTCTTCATGAAGACCTCTAATAGTATTGGCTATCTCATCCACATGAATTATCTATTGAGCAATATTTTCTTCTTCTTCCATTTTAAGGCCTTCAAACTGTCCTTAGTGAGTTTGAAGCTTTGCCTATCATCTCCTTCATAAATATTTTTTAGTTTTCCCACATTTCTTGTGCAGATTTGCAGTGCATCACCTTCACAAACTCAGATTTAGACAACCCACAAAGAATGGCATTCTTTGCCTTGGCATTACATTCACTAGCCTTCTTTCCAGCAGCATCAATTAGAGGAGTTGCAGGAGCTATGTAACCATTAACAACTTGCCAAATATCAAAACCTAGAGCACTCAAATATGTTTCCATTCTTATGCTCCAAAATGCATAATTAGTTCCATCAAACAGAGGAGCCTTATTCAAGGAGAAACCATGTCCATTATGACTAGCCATGTGTGCTTCTCAAGACCTACCTTCTAGCTTGTTAGTCTTAACTTCGAAGGAACTCGCTTTGATACCAATTGACGAGCACACACTAATACTGAGAGGGGGGGTGAATCAGTATTATAACAAATTGAATTTTTTTAAATTGAAACCACAACTTCAAAGCATCACAGAAAGTACACATGCAAGAAGAACATAGAAATTACATGGAAAACCACAAAAAAATATTTTCTTTTATTGAAATGTAGGCTTCAACCTATAGAAGAGACCAATCTTCAATTACAAAAGTGAGATTCTACTCACTAGAAGCACCAACTCCCTTTGAGCACTGACTCAGTAAGAGGTACCAACCTCCAATATAGTAAGTACAATAAAAATCTTCTTGTGAAATATCCTCTTCAATGGAAGACTAGACAATCACTTACAACATTACAGACACCCACTTTTACTCAGCTGGTGATAATCTTTTATAGACCTACTTCAGTACACTTTTCATCTACAACTTTATCTCTACTTATATTCTTTTATAAAATATCCCAAAATGCCATCTTAATGTGGATAATCAACTTTGTAGATGTTGCTCTACAAGCAAACGAGTACCTCTGCCAAATATCTTTTTTGAAAAATAATATATGAATATATTATTAACAGTCACATGAACTTGCATAAGAAAAAATTTTAATTACATTGACCCCTTGTCTCTTCATGCATCGCCATACACAATTTCCTTTTTAGCTCTTTTTACATAACTCAAACTTTTTCTATTTTTAGCATTACATAACAACTGATTTCTATCCTTTTTCTACTTTCTATTTCTAATATAGAAACATATCATGCAAACAAACAAGTTGATCATTGTTTACAAAAAGGATAATATGGCCCACCATTACCTTAAGAAAAAGGTTGTTTCCTTCTAAAATTTGGCACTATCAAAATAAAACATAAGTTTCTTTTTATGAACTGATTTGGTGCCTTAAAAATAGATTTTCTTTTTAAGTTTTTTCTATGTTCCTTCTTATCTTTTTGGCACTAGAATTTCATGCAACTCTTTATCAAAATAGATACACTTTCTTGTTTGCTTTACCATATCTTTTGGGGGCCACCAAAATATTTACTTTCTTCTTTTTTTTATCAAGTCTTATCCTAATGGAGTGCTTTGATTCCAAATCAGATCTACTTTTTTAATTTATTTTAACCATAATTTGAAGCAACTCTTGTGGGGTCCATTGCTTTCTTTTTGTAGGTCCTTTTCCTTTCTTCAAAGGTTTACCAAATCTTCTAAATGTGGCACCAAAGGAGAAACTATTTATCATTGCATGTCCTTCATGCTTTATACAGTGTTGCATATCAATAACCTTGGTTTCCTTTGACATCAATAACAATATTCTAACAATCTCAAGGGCATAATAACCTAGGAATAGTATGGCAATCTTTTTGCAACATAAAACTCAATCATTATAGGACAACAAAACATTCAAAACTGTATATAACTAACCTAGGGTATTGTCAATGAATATCAGTCCTTGTATTTGATAATAGGAAAGCACTAAGGTGCCCACCTTAAATTGCTTTTACCTTAGATGAAGTTTATGGAGACACACTCATCCACCATCTCTCACGATTCAAATAATACAATACCTCAGTGGTCTAAAGGTCAAAAACCTAAACACATTAAGTTTCAAATTTGAGATAGTCCCATGCAACTCCTCATGATAGTCCATCCTTGTATCTATCACCTATGACAATCTTGTAGTGTGAAGATTGATCTAAAGACTCTTGTATGATTGGCTCATGCAAATAGGAATCTATATACCACTTCCTTCTTTCATAACATGATCACTAACCATGACATAGTGATAGTGAAAAGTTTCATGGCATGTGAGAATTTGTAGGGTAAACACTACCCCCTTTCTCCCTAAGACTAATTCATTGTATTTCACCATAACACCTTTAAATTTTATGAAGAAAAACTAATTTCATATTCACCCTAATGGAAATTAGAGCACAAGATATGCTACAATATTGTCATTGTTTGGGTAGTCTTATATGGATAGTATAGGTGTCTTTATAAATCTTGAATGAAGTGTTATAAGGGGAACAATGATGCAAATATAAGACAATCATAGGTAACATGAACAAAAACAACATCTCAACTTCTTTAATTCCAATCCCTCAATGCCCATTATTAGCATCTTGATGTGAATTTAAAAACTATAGAGGGGCATTCCATCAAGATTTGATGAAAGGGTTGTTGACCATAAAGTCTTAGATTCATTTTCCCCAGTACTCTATCTTTCACCTAAGCCACAAAACCAAAGAAAAGGATTAGATTATTATGAAAAATGCAACACCATCAAAAGCCAAATCATATAGTCAACTAGTTGAGACCCTCAAAATATAGTGCATTGTACCATGAACAAACCCTAGATCATGCATATGAGAGGGACCCCTTGCTAAAGACATGCTCATTCTTAACACATTATGTTTCCACTGCTTAAACTAGTAAAATATTATGTTTGGATGCCTTGAATATTCATTTGTATAGGTTTAAGATAGCTCCCCTAATATATGTTTGGATGCCTTGAATATTCACATAATCTAGAAACCCTAGACTTAGGATAGGTTGCTCCCCTAAGTAGATGCCGACAACATAGCATAAATGTAATTTTAGAGCTAAGATAGCTAGCTAAGAAATAATCATTATGATTTCACATGTGTAGGGGCTCAAAACATGTCATATTCCTTAAACCTTAACATAAAAACTAAATGAAGCATCAAGGTGAATCCAAATTTCATAATGATGACATTGAGACAATCAAGAATTTAAGTGAAAAATAAATAAATAAAGAACATAAGCATAACAAAATTGTCAAAGATAATTAATTACTCAACCAAGTTTCAAACCTACAACCATTGATCAAATCATAAACATAGTGATAGTGAATCACAAAAGGTAATATAACAACACTCAACTCAATGAATATACACAAAATGGAATGCAATGATTGCAGGATATGCACAAGATGGATTTATTGAAAAGGTTTTAGAAAATTTCAAGAAAATGTAAATGACGGGTGTAAAGCCAAATTCCTCAACCTTTGCCAACACCCTCCTTGCCTGTGCCAAAATGAGACCTTTGGAACAAGGTATGTACATCCATCAAAGCATGAAGGATATAGGAATTTTGTCATATGTTGTAGTTGCAATTGCCCTCAGAGACATGAATGCAAAATGTAGAAGCATAGACAAGGTACATGAACTACTAGGTAGAACACCTTAAAGAGATGTCATCTCATGGAATACAATGATTGTAGGATATGCATGTTTTATAGGTAAAAAGGGGGAGTTAATTTTGTTTTGGTTTGAGGGTTTGATGGGTTTAGATCCTCCCTTCACCAGAAACATTCAAGGATATATCAACCGAGTTGAATCTATAGTAAGTGAGAGCATTCACCTAACAGGTTGGGATGTCACTCAGAACAATATGAAAGCTCAGATGTTATCAATCAATATCTCAATTTAATGCTCAATTACTCTCAAAATCCTAAATAGGCAAAATAGTGAATAAATTGGTAAATTCTGATAAATGTTTACAGATTAAGGAAAACGACGGAGATTAATAACTGACCATGTTTTGAAGTTTGGAATTTGGAATATTTGAGGACAATGCCTCGGGTGCACCCGAGTCCAAGACACTATTTTTCTTCATGGAATGCAGAACCCTTTCCGACACTAATAATCACTGTTCTGACTATTTTTCGTCACGCGACATGCGAAGGACACTGCCCCAGGCACCCAAGTCCAAGGCAGGCTGATTCTTAGGATGTAGAAACTCCTTCAGATGTAGAATGTCCCTGTAACTTTGATTCTCATCTCTGAAACTCCAGAGGACATTACCCTAGGCACCCCTATCCTGAAAAAGCTTTGTTTCACTTCATTCTTTCAGATCCTGAATCCTTGTTGTCTACAACCTTTCTCTACAACTCCACTCCACGAAACTTGATACCTATAATCTGCAATCACAAAGGAGTGTGGTTGGGGGTTGTGGTGTTTAGAGGCTTGCCTTAGTCAAGCCTCATAGAGACATTCAAGTCTTCTGAACACCATTTCAGATAAGAGTGCGTATCCCTGCGAGATAGAGGCAAAACCCAAATGATAAATGATAGAAAACACAATAGATGTCACATTGAAGTGTAGATCTCACATAAATGAAGGCTCTTCAATCACATGAGAAAATGAAGTCAAAGTTGCAATAACAAACACAATAACAATGCTTTTCTCTACAACAATGAATATCATGAATGCTCTAAAATCACAAGTATGCCAAAAGTTCACAATCATCTTCTAGTTGGCCTCTAGTTTGCAAATGAAAACCTAAACATGCTTATAGATGAAACAACACACATTCCCACTAAGAATTTCATAATTCAAACTTTAGGTGTCAGCATAGGACCTAACAAAGGAACCATATACCTAACACTTCAAATTAGGGCCTAACCCAAAATAAGGCAGGACTAGGGTGCAAATGCCCAAGTCCTCCCCTCCTATTTTAGGTAGGAGTCATCAAAGTAGCACCCCCTAGGTCCTATTTGCCACAAGACTTTGAGGTTTTCTCATCAGGATTCACAATTAACACACAAGATGCTCTAAATGCACTTTAAGGACTCAGGAGCTAAACCTTAAGAGGGAATAGACCCCAAGGGGACATTTTCTGACATAACATTTAGCCCCCACTTTAATGTATGCATGAATGCAATGCCCATACATGCATTAAAGTACAATCAACAAGCACAACAAACATGCCAAGCACAATGAAGACATGCCAAACACATTGAAGATAGTAACAAGCATGCAAAACATGGATAAGATGGTTATAGTCACGCAAAACACAGAGAAGACAACATTGAAGACATACAAAACACAATGAATAGAGTGAAGGCAGTGATTATTTCTTTTTCATTTTCTCATATATGTAAATGAAAATGCAAGTACAAGGAAAGTAAACACACAACCCAAATGTAGGAGGAACTCATTGCCACCAGTCTTGAAACTAAATAAGGGGCAATAGACAAGCAATACAAATCATAGAGTGTAGGAGGAGCTCATCACCACTAGTCTTGAAACTACACTTGAGAACAAACACACCATACAAATCCCAAAGCATAGGAGGAGCTCATCACCACCGGTCTTGAAACTATGCTTGGGAACAAACATGCAATACACACACACATGGAAGACATAGAGAAAACATGACAAACAAGCAATAGAAGAAACCTATTGCTAGGTTTGGTACCATCTTAGGCACATTATAGACACACATTGACAATTGCGCTTCGCCACAACAATCCCTGAAGACACGGTTAAGGGTAAGATAGTCTCAGATCCACCCTGCCTACTCGGAGGACTTTTAGAAAATGACAGGATGTGAAATCTCCTCGAGAAATACACCATCCCTGCCTCTGTAGAGGGCTTAAAATAAAAATGATATGCATGATATCCTACCTCCATAGAGGACTTAATAATTACAATATATTATCAATATGTGCACTCACTCAGAGATACAACATCCCACCTCTGTAGAGGGCTTACAAACACACTTCATTAGTACCAAAATCATCAGACAACTTACCTTATATATGCCCCCACCTTAAGGTGGTTGATATCATGTACCGATATCAAGTACATTAAGGTAGAGAGAAAACACACAAGAGAACACGAGCTCTCACAAAGCCCATGCCCCCAAAGGTGACATGTCCTTTACGATCACCAAATGTTCCCACAAACACATAATTTACTACAAGAAAAGGTGTTAGCAACCATATAATCATGATAAACAATGATCCATGTAATCATTCACATAAAGAGCCAAGCAAGGCAAGATCCAAGATAAACAAAGTGCACGGAGCAACAATATTGTTATGTTTTGTAAGTGTGATAAGACAACATCGAAATATCACACGGAGTGATTGTACTAGCCAAGCATCAAATAATATAAATCAACCCCATCGTCATGTATGGACTAGGTCCATTTTTTAATTTCTCACTGAAGGGACATTAGGTCTGTATCAGTATTATATGTTTTTCCTCATCCACCAGCTCGATAGAATCACTAGAAGAAGGTAAACAATAAATTGAGAGAGGAGAAACAAGTGTCCTAGGGTCATCAGTAGGAAGGTGCCCCCAGGTCACCAACTGTAACGCTATGCCCCTAGGACAAAACACACAACAATGAAAATAGAGGGGAGGAAATATAGAAGAATGATGATACAAATAGAAGAAGGGTCACAACAGAGATAGTCTCCTAGTATCCTTGACCTTACAAGAGAATCAAGGGTCATCCTAGGAGGCCTAAACAACACATAACACATCACAGGGGAAACCCAACACAGAGGTAAAGGGTTAGAAATACTTACATATGAGAGGCTCATGCTAGAGGTTATCAACGATCAAATCATCCTCTTCCCAATCTCAAATGCTAGAGGAAAGAGGTGTGTAAGGTACCATAGCCCAACTTTTGTTTTTGTATTCAAATTGTTAAGTGTTACATTCATCTAGGTTTGATTCAATGTTAGGTGGAATGTTTTCTTGATGAGGTGCATTTCGTTGTGCGAAATCTTGTCTTCTTCTCCTTCTTTCTCTTGCTTGTCTATTTCTTCTTGTCTTATTGCTTATGTTTTCAAACGTATTTTCATGTTGTTCCATAGGAGTTTGCACATTAGAGGAGGAAGCACCATGTTCATATCTCATTGGTCTCAATGAAATGTTTTGTTGTCGACGAATACCTCCTAATCCTTGTGAGGATGATGGGGGAGGAACCTCAACATAAATACCATCTCTTCATGGATGAGGTGAGTTATGAAAATTTCCCTTATCCACTTCTACCATGCCAATTATTTTATCATAATCATAATAGTCTTGTTTTATTTTTGTGTCATTTTGTCATTTTCCTTTTTCTCTAAGAGGATCTTTGAATGCATGTTGTTCTTCTCTTATTGCGTGTAAAGGATGCCTGGCCACTCTAGCTAGTTGTTTTGCTTTGTATCATCTATAGTCTAGGAAAGATTGGTCTCTTCTTGGCTAAGGGTCTCTATTAGGTTGCATCCAAAAGTAATCAAGAGTGAAGTTCTTGTCCTTAGCTGGATGTTGATATGAATTACAACAAATAGTATGTATTTCTCCATGCAAAGGGAATTTTAGGCATTTGTGAATAGTTGAGGGGACGACATTCATAGCCTTAAGCCATGGATGTCCTAGATTTACATGGAAGAGGTTGGATAAGGGGATAACATCAAATAATTGATCCACAACTTTATCATATACCAAGACCAATAAGGTTATCTTCCCAAATGTATTCATCAAAGCTCCATTATGTGTTTTAATTCTCAAATCTGACGGTTCATAAGAATCTTGTGCCAAATCATGTTTAAGAAGGAAATATTCTATAACCACATTAGTCACATAATTAGGGTCTATAAGAGTTCCATGCACAAGTCTTTCCATTATGTTCATTGTAATGTAAAGAGGCCCTTCAGTATCTACCATTTCTTTGTCATGAGGTGTAAATGTTATTTGAAGTTCAGGGGCTCTTCTTTTCAAATAAGGCCTAGGAGGAAGCCTAGAATTATTGTTGTATTGAGATTCCATGTAAATGTTTTCAAATGAATTCCAAATCAGATTTCAAAAGGTTTTCAAAACTTATGCAAGAAACAAATGCAAAAGTATGTATGAATGTGACCTAAAATATTTGATTTTTCAACTATTTTTAATGCAAATGAGTGAAAGAAGAGGTGTTGTAAGGAAATTTATGAGGGAAAGAAAATAATATGCCTAATAACAGTCCAATGATGCATCAATATCTTTCACAACATGCCTATAGTGCAAATCTAGAGTGATGACAAGTCAAAACCTAGTGAAAATACACCTAAAATATGCAAATTTTCATCAATTTTCAATGTAGAAGCCTAATAGAAAGGGTGTTGTAAGGAATTTGAGGAGGGGTAGAAGATAATAACCCTCATATCAGTTAATTAGTGCAGCAAAATCCTTCACAACATGCCTATAATGCAATTCTATAGAGACGATAAGGCCAAATCTAGTGAAAATGCAAGGTTTTCAAACCCTAGACATGAAATTTTGCAAGAATGAAACTGTGATACAACACTAAAATTAGAAGTCAGTCCTAATTTGAGTGTTTTAAAAGGGTAGTAAAATCTGAAACAAGATTTTAACTACAAACCCTAGCTAATGCAAAACTAGGTTTTTATGAAAAATGCACAATTTCAAGCAATTTTTAACAATTTGAGCATGAAAATGAATGATTAATGATGAATTTCTATAACTTAAATCAGATCCAATGAAAATAAAAGAAATTAAATTCCAATTAATTCAAATTATACCAAAATGCAAGCCTAAGATGCCAAATTTTTCAAATTTTCCAAATTTTTGTAATATTTCAAATGCAATAAAATAAATGAATGCAAATCTATCACACAACACTCAAAAAGGTGCAAAAATTCAAAAATACGGCTTCACAAAAATGTTTTATAGGTAAAAGGGGGGAGTTAATTTTGTTTTGGTTTGAGGGTTTGACGGGTTTAGATCCTCCCTCCACCACAAACATTCAAGGACATATCAACCGAGTTGAATCTCTACTAAGCGAGAGCATTCACCTAACAAGTTGGGCTGTCACTTGGAATGATATAGAAGCTCAGATATTATCAATCAATATCTCAATTTAATGCTCAATTACTCTTAAAACCCTAAATAGGTAAAACAGTGAATAAACTGGTAAATTTTGATAAATGTTTACAAATTAAGGAATAGGGCAGAGATTAATAACTAACCATTTTTTAAAGTTTGGAATTTAGAATATTCGAGGACAATGCCTCGGGCACCCAATTCCAAGGCACTATTTTCTTCACAAAATGCAAAACCCTTTCTGACACTGATAATCACTGTTCTGACTATTTTCATCACCTAACATGCGTAGGACACTGCCCCGGGCACCCAAGTCCAAGGTAAGCTGATTCTCAGGATGTAGAAGCTCCTTCAGATGCAGAATGTCCCTGTAACTTTAATTCCTATCTCTAAAACTCTAGAGGACATTGCCCTGGGCACCCATGTCTTGAAAAAGCTCCATTTCACTTCTTTCTTTCGGATCTTGAATCCTTATCGTCTATAACCTTTCTCTGCAACTCCACTTTGCGAAACTCGGTACCTGTAACCTGTAATCACAAAGGAGTGTAGTTGGGGGTTGTAGTGTTTAGAGGCTTGCCTCAGTCAAGCCCCAGAGAGACATTCAAGTCTTCTGAACATCGTTGTCAAATAAGAGTGTGTATCCCTGTGGGATAGAGGCAAAATCCAAATGATAAATGATAGAAAACATAATAGATGTCACCTTGAAGTGTAGATCTCACATAAATGAAAGCTCTTCAATCACATGAGAAGATGAAGTCAAATCTTCAATAACAAACACAATAACAATTCTCTGCTCTACAACAATGAATATCATGAATGCTCTAAAATCGCAAGTATGCCAAAAGTTCACAATCATCTTCTAGTTGGCCTCTGGTTTGCAAATGAAAACCTAAACATGCTTATATATCCAACAACACACATTCCCACTAAGAATTTCATAATTCAAACTTTAGATGTTGGCATAGGACCTAACAATGGTCATCTAACTGACACTTCAAATTAGGGCCTAACCCAAAATAGGGCAGGACTAGGGTACAAGTGCCCAAGTCCTCCCCCCCTATTTTAGGTAGGAGCCATCAAAGTAGCACCCCCTAGGTTCTATTTGCCACAAGACTTAGGGGTTTTCTCATCGGGATTCACAATTAACACACAAGATGCTCTAAATGCACTTTAAGGACCCAGAAGCTAAACCTTAAGAGGGAAAAGCCCCCAAGGGGACATTTTCTGACATAACAATGCACAAAATGGATTTTTTGAAAAGGTTTTAGAAACTTTCAAGTAAATGCAATTGGTGGGTGTAAAGCCAAATTCCTCAACCTTTTCTAGCACCCTCCCTGCCTATGCCAAAATGAGATCTTTGGAACAAGGTATGGACATCCATCAAAACATGAAGGATATGGGAATTTTGTCAAATTGCAACTACCCTCATAGACATGAATGAAAAATGTGCAATCTTAGACAAGGCACATGAACTGTTCAACAGAAGTCCTCAAAGAGATGCCATCTCATTGAATGCAATGATTGTAGGATATGCACAAAATGGATTTGTTGAAAAGGCTTTAGAAAAGTTTTCAAGCAAATGTAATTGGTGGGTATAAAGTCAAATTCTTCAACCTTTTCCAACACCCTCCCTGTCTATGCCAAAATGAGATCTTTGGAACAAGGTATGGACATCCATTAAATTATGAAGGATATAGGAATTTTGTCATATGTTGTAGTTGCAAATTCCCTTAGAGACATGAATGCAAAATGTGGAAGCATAGACAAGACATGGATTTGTTGAAAAGGCTTTAGAAACTTTCAAGCAAATGCAATTGGTAGGTGTAAAGATAAATTCCTCAACCTTTGCCAGCACCCTCCCTGCCTGTGCCAAAATGAGATCTTTGGAACAGGGTAAAGGCATCCATCAAAGCATGAAGGATATATGAATTTTGTCATATGTTGTAGTTGCAACTACCCTTGGAGACATGAATGCAAAATGTGGAACCATAGACAAGGCACATGAACTATTTGGAAGAAAACCTCAAAGAGATGGCACCATCTCATGGAATGCAATGATTGCAAGATATGCACAAAATGGATTTGTTGAAAAGACTTTAGAAACTTTCAAGCAAATGCAATTGGCGGGTGTAATGCCAAATTCCTCAACCTTTTCCATGCCCCTCCCTACCTGTGCTAAAATGAGATCTTTGCAATAGGGTATGGACATCCATCAAAGCATGAAGGATATGGGAATTTTGACAGATGTTCTAGTTGCAACTACTCTAGGAGACATGAATGCAAATGTGGAAGCATAGACAAGGCACTTGAGATGTTTGAGAAAACACCTCAAAGAGATGCCATACCATGGAATGCAATGATTGCAAGATATGCATAACATGGATTTGTTGAAAAGGCTTTAGAAAATTTTAAGTAAATGCAATTGGGTGTAAAGCCAAATTCCTTGAAACCTTTGCCAACACCCTCGCTACCTGTGCAAAAATGAGATCTTTGGAATATGGTATGGACATCCATCAATGCATGAAGGATATGTGAATTTTGTCAGATGTAATTGCAACTTCCCTTGGAGACATGAATACAAAATGTGAAAGCATAGACAAGGTACATGAATTGTTCATTAGAACACCTTAAAGAGATGGCATCTCATGGAACGCAATGATTGTGCAAGATATACACAAAATGAATTTGTTGAAAAGGCTTTAGAAACATTAAAGTAAATGCAATTGGTGGGTGTAAAGACAAATTCCTCAACCTTTTCCAACACCTTCTTTGCTTGTGCCAAAATGAGATCTTTGGAATAGGGTATGGACATCCATCAAAGCATGAAGGATATGGGATTTTTTTCAGATGTTGTAATTACAACAACCCTCAAAGACATGAATGTAAAATGTGAAAGCATAGAGAAGACACATGAACTATTTGACAGAACACCTCAAAGAGATGCCATCCCATGGAATACAATGATTACAGGATATGCACAAAATGGATTTGTTGAAAAGGCTATAGAAACTTTCAAGCAAATTCAATTGGAAGGTATAAAGCCAAATTCCTCAACCTTTTCCAACACCCTCCCTACCTATGCCAAAAACAAGATCTTTAGAACAAGGTATGGACATCCATCAAAGCATGAATGATATGGGAATTTTGTTAGATGTTGTAATTGCAACTACCCTCAGAGACATGAATGCAAAATATGGAAGCATAGACAAGGCACATGAAATATTTGGTAGAACACCTCAAAGAGATGCCATCTCATGGAATGCAATGATTGCAGGATATGCACAAAAAGTCACATTTATTAGTACAATTAGGGGATCTTGTGATGGAATTTTAGTCATGTCACATTTATTGATATGTATGTTTCAAGAATTAGTTAGTTTTCTATAACTATAAAATGTTGTAAATGCTTTACAATAAACTTTTTCTTAATTCATGTCAGATGCTGCATGGCAACATTGAAGAACAAGTACACAATATCACAAATTTTAAGAATGATACATTATCTATCCTGTAACCATATAATTGATATCATATTTAATACAAAATCTTATATACATGATGTCATGAAAATACCACGTTGTGTATATATAATGTCATATAGACATGTACAAACAAAACCATATAGGCATGTCCATCAATATACATCAGTAAAATAGTAATGTATGTTTACAAAGCCATATAGGCATACAACAATGTGTCCTAACATCAAAAGTCTTATGGCATGCTATCAAATAGTCGACAACCCTTGGTTTGTTGTGAAGGTGGAGAAGCAATCCACGACTCATTCTCTCTCAACTGCTAACTAACCTCCTCTCATAAGATTTTTGAACCTCCATCCGTTAATATTGTTAAGAAGTAAAAAGTGTCCACATGTCTTTTTACCTCCTTGTTTAGCTCCTAGGTCTCTTAATTCCATTATATCATCAAAATGTTTCTCCTGATACAGAATTGCCCCACTAAGATGAAATTATAATATGGGGCCCTTACTTTAGCTTACCTCGGACCCAAAGCCTAGTTTTTGTTTTCTTTAATTTAGATAATTTTGAATAAATATCTAATTGTTTCATATTTTTAAAATATGTAGACACTACAAGTTGAAAATGCCTCAAAGAAAACAAAAACTAGGCTTCTATCAAGCACTTTTTTCCATGGTCAAGTACATCTCAAGTTGTAATGTCAAACGAAGATTATTGATTTTGATTTGCATGAAGACTTAGATATTTTTAGGTATATTGAAGAGTACATTGAAAATGTCAAATACAGGAAAACAATACACAAAAGAAAAGAAAATCTAGAGTAAAACGAGAATTTTGAGAGAAATAGAAAGTTAACTTTAAGTGGCCGAGATATACAATATATGAAGGAATTTTTTTATGAAATGCATATATTGTGAAACTAATAACGTGTCTAGACCATTAAGAATAGGTGTTAGTTTCACTAATTTACAACATGACTCATTAGTTACTCATTCCAATTCAAACATCCATAAGATCTTTCTAGTAAAATAGACATGTTCTTGAATGAAAAGAAAGAAAACCTATTAGAAAACATATAGTAAATGTTGATAAAATCAACAAGGAAAGAGTCATCACAATTGTGAAATTAGTTTTTTTGGATGGTTCAAGAGGATTTGCCCCTCAAAATATGAATCATTTTTCTCTCTTGAAATGGCATTATAATTACCAATCATGCAAAGAAATAAGGACTAAAATTCATACACAAACCATATGGTTGTAAATCAATTTGTTTTTTATATATCTAAGTATCTTGAAGAGGTACCAATTGCTACAATGTTGGACAATCATTTTTTCTCTTTTATGTTGGATGAAAGTATAGATCATAGTCTAGAGAAACATATTATGGTCTATGCAATTTTTGGGCTCAAAAGGGTTGGGGAAACCAACTTCATCATTTTCAAAGCTCATAAATGTTTATAGTGGAAAACAAATAATAATTTATAATGCAATCAATGTTCTAAAATAAGAAAGGGGTTTCCAAATAAGTTCTTACTATATCATAATTATATAGGCACCTCTTCTCATCACACAAAGATCTATTAATACATAAAATGAGTCCCTGTCTAGACTATAGGGCCATGCTTGTATTCTATCTAGTCTAGCCTTATCTATCCTATCTACCTCAACTCCTTAAACCCATAATAGAAACCTCACCTATATATACTGCTTAATAGTTGTTTATGTAGATGGTGCTTCATACATGGTTGACAATGAAATGGTTTTATTTATTTTATGAAAAAATATATGTACCTAATCTTGTAGGTGCTTATTGTATTTCTCATCATGAAGCTCTAGATATAGCAGGTTCTTCGTAAAAAAATTCTTAAATTCTTATTTTTTGTGAAATTAGCAAATAAGGAGTATTCTTGGGTCCAAAACTCTACTAAACGAAACAAGGAGCTTATTTCTTTACAGGAAGTTATGCAACTTGAAACTCTTCAAGCTCTTCCAATTCATGGACTCAAATGGCTTTCAAGAGGACAAGCTATTGAAAAGCTTCTTCTATTGATGCCTCCTATATTAACTATATGGGAAAATTAAAATTGGGGATCATAGTATGATAAGGCATGGATATTTTTTTTAATTTTATTTACACATGCTTGTAGATATAATGCTTAAATACTAAATAAGTTGAATACAAAATTGCAAGAATAGTAAGTTTATGTTACATCTTTATGGGCATCTATTGATATTACCATCAACACTTTAAGTAGATGGTTTTTGAGAAGAGACACATTTTTGATAGCACATGTTACTTATATAAATTCTTGGATGCCTTTAAATATGGTTATTTAGATATTACTAGTGAAGAGGGTATTGTTCATAAGCATGGATTTGGTTTGTGGCAATTTCACATGTGCACATGGTGATTATGTTGATTCATAAAAACAATCATTAAAACCTTGCATTGATGGATCATTAGAGAATTATAGCTAACTTACAAAATAATATTTTCAAGTACTTGTAGATTGTTTGAATGGAAGATTCCTTGATCTTGTGTTTTCCAATTCTATAAATTTGTTTATCCCTTGTCATTATTTTAAGGATTCTCATGCTAGAGAAGATAATTCAAAGAAATGGTTTGACAATATTATATAGCAGATGTAACATACTTTGTACATGAGGGGGAAGAAAATGGAACATTATTTAATGTTAAATATTTTGCACAAGAGTTGCATATATTTGTTGATACTCTTCATCTTAGTTGTGAGGGATTATCAATGAAGGAATCTTGGATGGTTTTTTGGGTCATAAATTTGCATACAAGTTTTTCAAACATGTCAAAGATATGGAAAACAACTCTTACTATTGTAGAAAGTATAATGGTATGTGAACAAGGATTTTCAAGGAAAAATACAATAAAATAGATCTAATGAATAGCTCTAGAATTAGATATATTGGATGCCTTGATGAGAGTGCTTCTAACCACACTTGATGCATTAATGTCATAATGGAGCAAAGTGTGTAAAATTTGGAAAGATGCCAAGTGTTAGGATTGCAAAAAACTCACATTTTTCACCAGTCACCACCCACTTAGCCTCCACATACCATAAGAAATTTGCCACATTTTGATTTCATGATCAATACAAATTGTCAAAATTTGTGTGACAAGATCCATTTTGTAACCCATGATAACTGATGATTCAATCTAAGCAATCCCTGATCACAGTTGAACAAAGAACTTTAAGAGCAATTGATCATTATCGGGAAGACCACGTGCATGTCTTTGTGATCAAACAAGACATAATTCCCTAGTGAACATTCTTATTCTTAATCAGGAAGACACTACATGATGTTTCTCTGATAAAAAACTCATCAGCAAAAGAAAGAAAGTCAAAGTGAAATTTTTAAATCAGACTGATCTCAAGCGTCATACCGATGGATACAATTTTAGAAAGAGATATATGTACTCTCTAATAAGTCAAGACACTAGTTGTGTCGGAGTGACATATATCATCAGAATGGATTTTTCGTATCTTCTCGACTATACAAGTCACTTTGATGAGAAAGAACTGAAAAGTTTCGGTGAGAGTCCCACCAATGTATTCCAATGAACAAAAACTATAAAAGAAAACTATCGGGGAGACTAAGTACATCGAGAGGGTATTCTATTTTCTTAACGATGGTACATGTCAGCGCGATGAAGATGTAAATAAGGATTATTTGTTGATAAGACTCTTGGTGATGCCTAAAAGGGTTCATAATGGTCCAGATCACTTTGATATCAGGTAGACTTGACGATGCTCTCCTTGAAACACTGAGATTTGAAAAATAAGACAAAAGGCAATTTTGGTAAGAATATTTAAATATTTTCTCAACTGAACAAAAGAACTAAAGAGACACTTCGTATCAAGGAGACATTCAGTTGGTCTTGGCGATCATTTGTGAATGTATAAACAAAAGATGACCCCAAATGAAACACACAGATCGGCATGAGAGTAGAACAGTTTCACTAATACAATGACATCATATCGCTCTTAACATTTTGAAATCTAAAAAACCCACTGCATTCAATTCCAGTGGTCGGCATTAATGGCTTCTTGAACAAACCTTATTTGAACATTTCTGATCAGGAATTTAACCAAAAGAAATCTTCAAGGGTTGCAGTGGAGAAAATGAGGAATTGACCGAAGGTCAAGAAATTTAGGATGCTAGGGACATACAAGTAAGCATACCAGATTTCCCTACTACTAATAAATTTTAATTCAATTCTATTGTCTAGTAGAGAAATAAAATGGAAGGTCCTGTGAAAGCAAAAAATAAGAAACAACAAGGTGAAACTAGCTAACCCAAAAGTAAGAAACAAAAAATTGAAACAGGGAGGGAAGGCAAAGCACATGAACGAAAAATTAATCAGGACCTTATTGATTAATTGCCTTGTTTAGGACCTAAAGCTCGAAGGACTGCACAATTGAGGGCAAATGTGAAAAAATTAGAGGACAAATGCAAACATATAGGGATTGTGTGGACTCCTATTAGGGGATATGAATTGTTCATGTTCCATTATCATTAGAGAAATAGGTTCAAACCTGTCTATAACCCATGGAATTTCAATTTGGGCAAATTAGTTGGTTCTAATGTCTTTGTGAGTATATAACTTATAAAACTTTTGGCAAATCATTATAACCCAAGCCTTAAGGCCATTTGCAACTTGCAAGGAGAGCCTTTCGTACATGTGTCCAAAAATGTGTTATGTGAAGTTTTTAACCTGGATGACACATGTGATGAGCCCATAGTATATGAGGATTTAGAAAAGGAGTACTTAAGAATGGACCCCACTTATAAAGGATGGAGATTGCCATTACATAGACCTAGACAAGATGAAAATTTGGTGCCACTTGAGGATAATGATGGGCCTCCCATTCATGTCAATTTATTCAAGCCCTATTTGAAGTATACCTACTATTCGATAGGTCAAGTATTGGGAATAGAAGTCCCTAAGTTTATGTCTATAGGGCCAATGATAATTGCTGTAGACATCGAATTCCATAATGCAAGGGCCTTTGATTATGCTGCACAAATTTCTAGAGGAATTGATTTAGGATTAATGGCTATAAAAAATGGTTCTCCTACAATGTCTTTCAAACATTATTCATCTCTTATGCATATGATACTGTACTATGGATAGGAGTTAGGGATGTGGCTAGAGGAATTGAGGATTACACAATTGGATAAAGATGGTCAGCAGCTACTAATACAACTGTGGACCTCTATTTGGGATAGTAGATTTGTTCATTCCATTTATGTGCATTTTGAAGAATTCTTTGTCAAAATGTTGTACAAATTTTATGATTATCCATGTAATTATTCTTTATCTGATGAGATCAAAAGGTTTTTAAGGCCCAAAGATTTCAATGGACCACCAACTGTGAATCATAATTGGGGTGATTGGTACTGTTTCCTTGACTACACCATGATCAAAGTTTATGGCTTCGAAGATACACCTTTTTTATTGCCCAAAATTGTTCCAGATAGAATTACATACTTGGAAATTGTCAGGCAGCTAGACTATTCTAATGTTATGAACTTGAGTGCATATGACAAGCAATCATTCATGCCTAGTACATAATGTTTTGGAGATTTTGCTGTATTGTCAAAAGAAGGGTATGACCTTATTTTGGACAAATTGTCACACTTCAATATGAGGAGAGCAACACCGAGAAAAGGATTTGATCTTGAAGGTTTTATTGATTTTGCAAGAAAGAAATAAAATTTGAGTGGATATGTCCATAATCCATATCCCCATGATGATATTATCAGGAACATGGAGGAAACATAGGCTAATTTGGCCATTGATGAGTATAATCAAGAAGTTGAAAAGAAAATGAGGGAGACACAAGAGATAGAGGTGTTATCTTCTGACAGTGAAGGATCTTCTGATGAAAGATCCCAAGGCCTGCCTAATAGAATCCCCAAATTGAGAATTGAGGAATACATGCCTCCAAACAAAGAACAAGAGGTTGAGGAAACATTTGATACTAATACTAGGCAGTTGGCTTATAAATCTTTTGTCTCAGATGATCATTTCATTTAGTCTCCCAAATTCAAATCTTTCTTGTAGAAACATAAAGGCAAAGTAATCAGGGAATCAATTTCAGGTATTACACCAAGTAATGAAAAACAATTGTTGAATACCTTGAAAATAGATGTTGAAAATAAAATGAAAAATATGACTCCAAAAAGAGGAAGAAAGTTATTAGAGGAGTCTGGTGTAATGATCTTTCCTCGTTTGGATTTAAGTTTTGCTTTAGTTTTTAATAATTTTTTACATAATGGTGATACAAAACACAAGCTCAGCCCTGAAGGGGTAAGAGAAGTGTATACTGGGACAAAGTATAATCCAGATGAAAATTCTCTCATGATCTGGGCCTTATACCCCCCACATAAAAAGCTTGCTGTCACTGATACAGAAAAAGCATTTGGTCATGTAATGACATTGAAAGTGGGTGAGACTGATCCTATGGTCATGACAGATATTGGTATTAATGTGACAAAACTAAATAAGGCACAAATTCAAATGTTAATCAAGGAGCAGGACATGTGTAAATTAAATAGTGAAAGGATGTAAAAGGAAAATGATTTTTTGAAAGATACAGTTAAAGATGCCTTCAAAGAACCCACCAAGATGCTGTCTCAAGGGGAGAGCTCCCAAATACAAAACAAAAGAGAGATATCACAGATAATCCAAGCCATATTCGATGCACTTTCTACAGTATTGAAAATGAGATACACAAACATGATGATCTGGATGAATAAGTTCTGGGTTACTTATTCTAAGAATCACATTGCTCTCCAAGAATATAGAAGGCTAACTAACAAACTTCAAGAAAAGCTACAACAAATATAGAATAGAGACACTCCTGATGTTGGGGCCATTACCAATACCAAGGACCTGATCAGGAAACATACAAATTTTCATGAGGAACTTCAGGCAAAGGCTAATGAATTCATTGATGCTTCTAAGGAAGGAGTGCCTACATTGTTCAATGGTAACAAAGATATGAAAAGTCAGCAAGAATGGATGAAGGAATGCCAACTGATCCTATAGAAAGCCTTGGAAGCAGCTAAAAGTGAAGATCCAGCATTGGGAGAGGCCTATGAATGCATGGAGAAGATGATTACATGGAGTTTGTGGCAAAGAATGTTGTGGAGTGTGTCGATACCCATTTAAGTCAAAAATACTTGGATCATGTTACTCAAATCTATTTATGGCTCATTAGAGCTTAATGAAAATTTGTTATTGTCAATTAAAATTCTAAAAGATGCTTATGAAGAGGTACATCCTCTTCAGAATATTGCTATATAAGTCAGAGAAGTAGGAGTTAGATCATCATTATTACCATTTCATATATTAGATGAGGCATTAGTAAGAAGATAGATTGCATCCATCCCACTCATCCATTCTCATATTTCAAAAAAACTTATGCAATTAATACATATATTTTGAAGCAATATAATGAAGTAGATTGTTCTTATATGGTGATCTATTTCAGTGTTCAACTATTGTGTTGATTTACATGCTTATATGCTGTCGTGTTGTCTCCCAAGTGGTTATTTTAAATTATTCAAATTTATATAATTTGTCACAACACATTTGCTATTGGTGTGTGGTTATTCTGATTGGTTTCTAGTTGGAGTGAATTAAATATCCTTTCAAGTGATTCATTTTAATTGGTTCCTGCTAAGGATTAAAATCCTTTTGAAATAATTATTATGATTGGTTTCCCTCAAGCTAAGAATTAAAATCCCTTTCACAAGATCACAATAGTTTAGAGGAATATCACTGGGATGATTAAAGAAGAGCACAGTAGCTTATAGATCTACACGTTTGCACAAGGTCCAAACATTCCAAGTGCCCAACAAGTTAGAGTTAAGATGTAAAATAGATCTACCAATCCTCCACATCTGCCTCCTTAAACATAATCATCATTCATTGACTCCATCCACCCAATAGATTAGGCATTGGTCAATCTCAAAACATTTTACACAAATCTAATCCACATTCTTAATACTTCAAGCACTTCACTAGGAACTAGTTAGCAAGCTTTGCAGTTATCTCATACCAGTGTGCCATAGTGAGTTAGAACTGCCTAAATCAAAATCCATTTAGATTTCCAAATCTACCTTATCATTTAGGTACACCCACCTAGGCCTGGTAGAGCCTAAAGAGTAGGGGGCTTCTAGTTGCATAAACCCTATCTTGTTGACCAAAAATGTATCAAGAGACTAGCACCCTCTTGTGGCCTAAAACCTGCATTTTTGAGATCCAACAAATTGGCAACTCTACTAGGGAAAAACACATAAGGAGACCTGGTAGGAGACCAAATCCTAGAGTCAGAAAATTAAAGGGCATAACTCTGCTAGTCAAGAAGAACCTAGAAAGTAATCAATCCTCTTAAGTGAGGTGGTGACTCTATTTAGAATAAAAATTATTTTATGCCTTGAAATATAATAATCTCTAAACATGGATGGTAGGAGATCTAAAGTTGATGGTAGAAAACTACAATCATCCACACCCCTGAAAGCTCCTTCAAAGAAAATTGGGCTATCTAACCAATCACAACAAAACAATAATCAGAATACTCAGGAGAATACTTCAGAACAACCTATTATAACCCATAATAGTTTCACTCCTTTGCATGAGTCAAATGAGAATTTGTCCCAGAGTTATGTGTCATTTGATAATATTTTAGACTAATATAGGCCTGATCCCCAAAGACAACTTGAGTATGAAGTTGAGATCATGAGCGAAATAGATTAGAAGTAGATAGAATATGACTATGAAATGTCATTACAATAGGGTGAAGGAATTTAGTAGGAATTCATAAATCAAGAAACTTTTTATGCAAATGAATAACAACCCCCAAAAGATGCGAGGAATAAGGATGAGATGCACCAGAACCTGCTCAAGTTGCAGGAAGAACTTGAACTTGTTAAGTTAAGGGAAGCAGAGAGTCGGTTGAAAAAAGAGACACAACAGATAAAAGATAGAACTAAAGCAGCTAACCAAAAATATGTACCTCCATGTAAACAAGGAGGGTATGTTCCAAAGAATGTACAACAAAATATGCAGTAGAATGCAAGCAACTCATCTAACCCATAACCACAACCCGGAAACTATGTCCAACAGAATATTCCTCCTAGAAATCCAAGACCACCCATCACCCATAATACTTCCCAACATATAGTTAATCCATACCCACCCCCTGACCAACAACATGTTATACCACAACATCAAAATGTGAACCCACATCTAAATGCACAACAACATCCTCCTCACAACCAATACCAACTAAATCAACAACCTCATAATCAGTACCAACATAATCAGCAACTACAAGGGCCCCTAAACATCAATAGATACCAACAACTAGACTTATCTAGATATCAAGTTTGTCCTAATCTTATTGATAATTACCTAAGGAGTGCTCTCCCAAAATTTGCTGGAAATCATGCCATCTCTGTAGAGGAGCATATTAGAAATTTTGAAATAGTTATGGACAGCTTTGAAGTACAATATGAAGATGTCCTAATGAAATTATTCATGTTATCCCTTGTTGAAGATGCTAGAGAATGGTACAAAAACTTGCCTAATGATTCAATTTGCTGGTATGAAGATTTTAAGGATAAATTTAAGGAACAGTATGAGATCCAGTATGATCCAAATTTCGTTGTCTATGAATTAACAAGTATCCAGAAGAATTACAATGAATCAGTGATGGACTTCAATCAAAGGTTTTCAAAAATCTGTCATAAGATCCCCTTTGAGTTGAAACCACCAGACCATATGGCATTGGCTTTATATTTGAATGCTTTTGATCCCAAAACTAGATATGAGCTAAGGAATAAGGCCCCCATGACTTTGGCATAAGCCCAAAAGGCAGCTATTAGTATTGAGAATAATAGAAGAGCAACAAGAAATCTTGGAAAGAGAGAAAATCCAAAAATTATACCTAATCCAAATAATAATAAGGCAAAACAAAACAATTATTATAGAAATGAAAGGCCAAGGCTACATGATATGCCTTATAATACCAATTGGAAAGATGGAAGGCCTTTGGAAAATAACAGAAAGTAGAACTATGGGAAGGATACTCCTAATCCCCTAAAAAGAAATGGAACTCATGTAGTGGCAAATAACCCATGGTGCTTACCATTTAATCTACCCCACTCACCTGATTATTGTGTGGTGGCACAATCAGTACAGGAAGAGGAAACATCTTATGGTTAGGAAAAAGATAACCATACTATAAACATGCTAGCAATTAGATCTCATCAGATTGATGAAGGATATTCATCCACAGAGGAGGATGGATATGAATATGATGTGGGAAATCAAAGATATAACACTAGAATGGGAAGACAAGAGGTATTCTCAGATCAAGAAGATAATTATGAGGAAATTGTTTATAATCATAATATACCACCACATGACCAATGGAGAAAACCAACTGAGGAAGAAAAGATGGCTCTTACAATGGCTACAGTGGCACAAGCAAAAAGTAATTATAATATGAGAAATAGAACAGTTAACGCAAATCAAGGAATACCTAGGAGTGTGTTTGTGAAAGATCAAACTCATAATAAAGACAATATGAAACATGCACCTAAAGAGTCGGCAAAGATTGAACAGGGTAAGACAAAAGACAAAATACCAGCTGAAGAAAAGGGGCATAACAAAGTAGAAAAAATGGATCAAACAATGACCCCATCATTTGATATAGCCCAAGTAGTATTGTCACATCTTGTTTTTATGAACAATATGATTAATCTAGTTTAGTGAACAATTATCGTGATTGATTTTACGTTAAGTAATTTTACTTACGTGGATGTAATCATTATGAGTTAATTGATGAAATTTGGAAATTATTTTAAATATGGAATATTGATGCAGTGATTT
Source organism: Cunninghamia lanceolata (assembly GCA_027924645.1). Classification (NCBI taxonomy): domain Eukaryota; kingdom Viridiplantae; phylum Streptophyta; class Pinopsida; order Cupressales; family Cupressaceae; genus Cunninghamia; species Cunninghamia lanceolata. The sequence continues at coordinate 36,211,157 of BSBN01000391.1, read as the reverse complement.
GCTTCGGCTATGTTTTGAGATACTAACCTATTGATGTCTAGTTGAGTGCAATTGAATGCAGATACTCATCGAAGATGAGAGCATGACTGAGGTAGAAATGTTCTAGCCACTTGGAAAGAACTAATGGATGGGTTTACCTAATGCAAACACACACCACTTAGTTGCATATGCATTATCGAATGGTTTTAATTGCATTAATGTGTGGTTATTTAATTGCCTTCGAATGCATGATGTGATTACTTTAACTATTATCTTTTTTGAAATATGCTCACATGGTGTTTGTGCATATGTTATTTAAGTAATTAATAAATATTGTTTTAAGATGTTTGGAAGATGACATGTCTTTAAAATAGTTAAATAGAATAGATTAATTGTGCAAATTGTAATGCATTCTCTTTGTGATTATTTAATGGATTGTTTAAATTAAATAGTTGAATAATATTATTATATTTAGAGTTTTTGACAAAAAGAATTATATTTATTTTTATTTCTATCATGCAACAGTAAGTTGTAAAAGAAGATTTGTTTTCTTTATTGTTTTTAAATAAATCTTTTGTTTTTAAAATAGCAAATATATTATTTTATTTATTTTTATTTTATCTTATTTTGCATGCAAAACTAAAAATATGAACTACAGTTTTAAACCTAAAAGCAAAAGATCTCTAATAATAAGATAGGAAATTTCTATTGAAAGAAAGGGGAGCAAATTCGTATAGGATACCCACGTATTTTGGCAGAGAAAAGAAGCCACGGATTGTAGGAGACGGAGGTTGCTTTTTGGCAGCGAAGAGATCTTTTTGCTGAGCGACTGGGTAGAAGGAATAGTAGCGACAGGAAAGAATATTAAAGGGGCAATGACAGGAACTATAGACCTTCATTATTTCTAGGTTTTTCTCTTTAAAATATCTTTCTGCATAATAGACTTGTCTATATGACTGCCAAGGAAATTGTTGTTGGCTTGTTTTATGCCTACAATACTGGTTAATTTTAGCTATTTTTGATCGCACGCCTTAAGACCAATTTACTGGTCTGGCCGCTCTCCTTATGGCCGCTTTTATGTCTTTTGGCTTTTGATTTATTGACCAATTTCCTTAACCCTGGCATCGACCCTCTGTAACCTCTTGGCCATCGATCTTTTTAAAGGTCATTTTACTTAAATTCAGATCATCTCATTATATTACTAGCTGCCTACTCTTGCCTGGCTGCTATGCTATTTTTTTGACCGCCTATATCAAGCATACCACCCATTATATGCAGGACATTGACCTTATTCTAGGCTGACATAGGTAACCTTAGTCAACCTGATTGGATCGATTCCTTGTTATTGCTATCATCAAACTTCTAAATCATATGGCGTCAATCCTCTGATTGTTAAAACATGATATTAGTGCCTTTATGTCCCTCAGATCTAGAAATGAAAACTGAGTTAAAACCTCTGAAATCACTGCCTATTTTTCAATGGTGTCTTCATCTTTTGACTGTATTTTCACATTATTGTTAGCTGAGATTAAACAATAAGGATAGATAAATTGATCTTTTCTGTGTTAAAACAGCAAACCTCTATTTTAGATGATTTATAATTCCTGTAGCAGTTTTAATAGATCACTGAGTTTTAGATCGAATGATGAATCTTCCTGTAGAGTTACCTATGACTGTATTTTTACTTGCCTGATGGCTGAGTTAAATAGTATATGTATATATATATATATATATTATCAACTTTCCTTCTTGTTGGAACAGTTAAACCTTTGGTGTTAGTTGAAAGTTCTTGTAGCTGTAATAAAAACTATGAAGAAACTTGTGAATTGTTGCCAAATCAAATAATAGAATGGATACCTTATAAATCTTATTTCCTAATTGATGATAAAGGAATGATTAATTGATGATTATTTCTCTATTTTAGCTCTTGTAGCAGCTCTTGTCACCATAGCGATAGGAGATCCATTTTCTTATTTTCTTGTTATGTAAACCACCTGTCACAGAAATGACAAGAAGGCAGATTTGTGAATTAAATTGATTTTATTGAAAGATTAATTGACTAAATTATTGTATTTCTTTATAGCATTTGTTTTCCTATATTGGATGTTGGGAAAAGGGAATGGAATGATTTATTGATCTTGTTCTTTTAATTCCTTTATTTTATTTCTTTATTGCTCCTTGGGGAAAGAAGTAGATTTCTATTAGGAATGTGTTGGGTTACTTTCAGGACTAGGATGCCGAATGTGGATATTCAGAGATGGCTTTTCCTCTTTTTCGGGAATAGACCAAGTTACTTAAAATGATTATGCATAATCGAGATGACATTGAAATAGATGTATACTATCTAGCAAAAGCTTATATTATTGATAGCTTTGCCACATCCTGTTGTGAGACAAATTGCTTTTCATTATATAGAATTGCACTTTTAGACATCAGGCACGCATCGGGTGTTCCCTCATATAGTTCTTTCCAGGTAGCTAGACATTTCGTGCAGGGCTGGGTTTCCTTCATGTCAGGAAGGGATCCGAGGAGGTGTAAATACTTCATGGCTGGGTGGAAAAGCACCTGAGTCATGTTCCCGTTTCTCAGCTTGCAGGTGGTGGACCCTTTGGTTCATGCAGCTGGAGACTGTATTTTGTTTATGATGTACTTTTATTTGTACCTACTGGATGTATTATGGCATGTTACCAAAGGATTTATGTATATTGATTCATAGTGCTTATTACCTAGATTTAGCACGTGAATATGTAAGATGTGTTGACATTGAGATTTTATTTATAAGATTATCTTTTTATTGAGATATTGTGATTAAGTAGATTAATTGCATATTTTATCTTTGAAAGTTGTATTTAAGTGGATTATTTACTTCTCTTTGACTTTGGTTATTGCAATGTTGTATTTAAGAGGATTATTTACTTCATTTTTTTTTAGTTGATTTAAATGCTTTTACTTGAATTGAGAGGCTTTACATTTTGGTATCAGAGCTCTAGGTTTAACACTAGGGCCTTTGTTTTTGGGACTATTGTGCTAAAGTTGCAAACCTGATAACAGATTATCAATCATGAATACAAGAAACACTGATCGTGGTGATGGATCAGGAAGTTGTGGAGGTAGAGGATCACGTGGAGGTGCACATGGAGGTTCTCGTGGTGGTTGAACTACTGTGGATCGTGGAGATGCCAGTAATGACCACGATGGAAGATTTGACCGTATTCTTGATCTCTTGACTCGACAGGACATGAGGATGAATACTCTTGAGCAGGAGATCAGAGGAATCCCTAGAGGTCAAAATGTTAATGAAAACCCAAGGGTTGAGACACAAAGTGAGAACCCAAGGACAGAAGTTCCAGTCTCTGAAGTTGGAACTAATGCAGATAATCAAGCTAAGATAGCTGAAGAACTAGGGAAAGATCTCAAGAAGTTATCACCACCGAAATTTGATGGAAAGACCATAGGGGATGGAGATGAGTCCTGGATAATAGAAATGGAGAAGTACTTTGGGCTCCAGAACCTTTCTGATCACACTAAGGCTATGTGGGGCTCTTACCAGTTGACTGGCGAAGCAGCAACTTGGTGGGATAATGAGAAGGTGGATAAAAAGCTATTACCTGGTGAGATAACATGGGAAGTTTTCTTGCAATTGTTCAGAAAAAGATGGTTACCATAGTTATTCTTCAACAAGAAGATGATAGAGTTCCAGAACTTGATCTAAGGAGGTATGTCTGTGACCACTTATTGGGAAAGGTTTTCTCATTTATTAAAATATGGTCCTCAGTATCAGACATATGAGAGATTTAGGTTAAGAAAGTTTATTTTGGGATTGAGGCTGCAGATTGGAGCCATGGTGGACATTCATAATCCACTCATGATGGATGCCGCTTTTGAGAAAGCAATGAAGCAAGAGTAGAGATTACAACAAACATCAAATTACCATAAGCGAAGAGATGCTAAGTTTCCAAATAAGAAACCACAGAATAATCAGTAGAATTATCAAAAGAATAACAATCAGGGCAATAATAAGCAGATCAAGAATCTGAAGAGAAGCAATAATTCTCAGGATGGGAATGGTGGAAACAAAAGAGGTGCAACAACAACAACAACAATCAGAGGGAAAGAGCTGAAGGACCGAGAGCACCTAAAGGTGGATGTTACACCTATGGAGGAGAGCACTATTCTAATGTGTGCCCACAGAGAAGAGGAAATAAGAATCAATAAGGAGCACCGCAACATCAGATTCATGCCGCAGTGGATAATCGACAAGCAGAATTTCAAGTAGCACCTATTTAGTTCCAAGGTAAGCTCCATGGACTACCTGTTTCTATTTTGATCGATACTAGTGCCACAGAATGTTTCGTTGATCCTAGAGTAGTATCTAAGTTATCTATTAGACCTAGACATATGTAAAACTCTTGGATGGTACAGTATGGCAATAGTGCAAAAAAGAGGGTAGACTCATGTCTAGCTTGCAGTGAGTTATAGCTTCCTAGTTTTCAGACACAAGTGAATCTGTATGTAGCACCTTTGGGCTCTTATGATGTAATTTTGGGAATCAATTGGTTAAGTGAATATAAGTCTCTAGTAATTGTGAAGAAAAGGTTGTTAGATGTTTGGATGACCTAGGAAACCAACTGGAAATTAATGGAACTAAGAGACCCTTAGAGCTTAGACAAATCTCAGCTATGTAATTGAAAAAAGCCAAAAGGAAAGGATGTGCCATTTATGTTGTCCAAGTAAAGGACCTTGATAAAGAAAAACCAGTGTTCAATGAATATCCAATCCTTTGAGATTTTAGAGATGTCTTTCCTGTAGAGTTGATAGAGTTATTGCCAAAGAGAGAATTTGACTTCTTGATTGACTTGCTACCAAGGACTAAGCCACAATCTAAGGCACCCTAAAGAATGACTACAACAGAGTTGTATGAGCTTAAGGCTCAATTGGAAGAGTTGCTAAATCAAGGGTTCATTAGACCTAATGTATCACCATGGGGCGCACCAGTCATCTTTGTAAAGAAGAAGGATGGTACTTTGAGATTATGCATTGATTATAGGATGCTTAACAAAGCTACTATAAAGAATAAGTATCCACTTCTAAGAATAGATGAGCTCTTCGATCATATGAAAGGAGCAACAGTGTTCTCAAAGTAGACCTTAGATCTGGTTATCACCAATTATGGATTAAGGATGAGGACATTTCTAAAATAGCTTTTAGGACTCGATATGGTCACTATGAGATCACAGTAGTACCATTTGGGTTGACTAATGCTCTAGCAGCTTTCATGAATTTGATGAATAGCATTTTCAGAGATTGCTTAGATGATTTTGTGTTAATCTTCCTTGATGATATTTTGATATTCTCTAAATCAGTGGAAGAACACAAAAGGCATTTGAGAATTGTTTTGCAGCGGTTGAGAGAAAAAAATATTTTTGGTAAGTTATCTAAGTGTACATTCTTTCAAGATAAAGTGCACTACCTTGGTCATGTGATCTCAGCTGAAGGGATTGCAGTTGATCCTGAGAAGATAAGAGCAATAATGGAATGGCCTGCACCATAGAGTGTGACAGAAGTCAAAAGTTTTATGGGACTTGCAGGTTACTATAGAAAGTTTGTGGAAGGCTTTTCAGCCATAGCAACACCAATTACCGCACTTCAGAAGAAGGGTAAAAAGTTTGAATGGACATAAAGGTGTGAGCAAGCTTTCCAAGTGCTTAAGGAAAAGCTCACAACTACCCCTATCCTGACCATACCAGATCCTAATGGGCACGTGGAGGTGCACATGGAGGTTCTCGTGGTGGTTGAACTACTGTGGATCGTGGAGATGCCAGTAATGACCACGATGGAAGATTTGACCGTATTCTTGATCTCTTGACTCGACAGGACATGAGGATGAATACTCTTGAGCAGGAGATCAGAGGAATCCCTAGAGGTCAAAATGTTAATGAAAACCCAAGGGTTGAGACACAAAGTGAGAACCCAAGGACAGAAGTTCCAGTCTCTGAAGTTGGAACTAATGCAGATAATCAAGCTAAGATAGCTGAAGAACTAGGGAAAGATCTCAAGAAGTTATCACCACCGAAATTTGATGGAAAGACCATAGGGGATGGAGATGAGTCCTGGATAATAGAAATGGAGAAGTACTTTGGGCTCCAGAACCTTTCTGATCACACTAAGGCTATGTGGGGCTCTTACCAGTTGACTGGCGAAGCAGCAACTTGGTGGGATAATGAGAAGGTGGATAAAAAGCTATTACCTGGTGAGATAACATGGGAAGTTTTCTTGCAATTGTTCAGAAAAAGATGGTTACCATAGTTATTCTTCAACAAGAAGATGATAGAGTTCCAGAACTTGATCTAAGGAGGTATGTCTGTGACCACTTATTGGGAAAGGTTTTCTCATTTATTAAAATATGTTCCTCAGTATCAGACATATGAGAGATTTAGGTTAAGAAAGTTTATTTTGGGATTGAGGCTGCAGATTGGAGCCATGGTGGACATTCATAATCCACTCATGATGGATGCCGCTTTTGAGAAAGCAATGAAGCAAGAGTAGAGATTACAACAAACATCAAATTACCATAAGCGAAGAGATGCTAAGTTTCCAAATAAGAAACCACAGAATAATCAGTAGAATTATCAAAAGAATAACAATCAGGGCAATAATAAGCAGATCAAGAATCTGAAGAGAAGCAATAATTCTCAGGATGGGAATGGTGGAAACAAAAGAGGTGCAACAACAACAACAACAATCAGAGGGAAAGAGCTGAAGGACCGAGAGCACCTAAAGGTGGATGTTACACCTATGGAGGAGAGCACTATTCTAATGTGTGCCCACAGAGAAGAGGAAATAAGAATCAACAAGGAGCACCGCAACATCAGATTCATGCCGCAGTGGATAATCGACAAGCAGAATTTCAAGTAGCACCTATTTAGTTCCAAGGTAAGCTCCATGGACTACCTGTTTCTATTTTGATCGATACTAGTGCCACAGAATGTTTCGTTGATCCTGGAGTAGTATCTAAGTTATCTATTAGACCTAGACATATGTAAAACTCTTGGATGGTACAGTATGGCAATAGTGCAAAAAAGAGGGTAGACTCATGTCTAGCTTGCAGTGAGTTATAGCTTCCTAGTTTTCAGACACAAGTGAATCTGTATGTAGCACCTTTGGGCTCTTATGATGTAATTTTGGGAATCAATTGGTTAAGTGAATATAAGTCTCTAGTAATTGTGAAGAAAAGGTTGTTAGATGTTTGGATGACCTAGGAAACCAACTGGAAATTAATGGAACTAAGAGACCCTTAGAGCTTAGACAAATCTCAGCTATGTAATTGAAAAAAGCCAAAAGGAAAGGATGTGCCATTTATGTTGTCCAAGTAAAGGACCTTGATAAAGAAAAACCAGTGTTCAATGAATATCCAATCCTTTGAGATTTTAGAGATGTCTTTCCTGTAGAGTTGATAGAGTTATTGCCAAAGAGAGAATTTGACTTCTTGATTGACTTGCTACCAAGGACTAAGCCACAATCTAAGGCACCCTAAAGAATGACTACAACAGAGTTGTATGAGCTTAAGGCTCAATTGGAAGAGTTGCTAAATCAAGGGTTCATTAGACCTAATGTATCACCATGGGGCGCACCAGTCATCTTTGTAAAGAAGAAGGATGGTACTTTGAGATTATGCATTGATTATAGGATGCTTAACAAAGCTACTATAAAGAATAAGTATCCACTTCTAAGAATAGATGAGCTCTTTGATCATATGAAAGGAGCAACAGTGTTCTCAAAGTAGACCTTAGATCTGGTTATCACCAATTATGGATTAAGGATGAGGACATTTCTAAAATAGCTTTTAGGACTCGATATGGTCACTATGAGATCACAGTAGTACCATTTGGGTTGACTAATGCTCTAGCAGCTTTCATGAATTTGATGAATAGCATTTTCAGAGATTGCTTAGATGATTTTGTGTTAATCTTCCTTGATGATATTTTGATATTCTCTAAATCAGTGGAAGAACACAAAAGGCATTTGAGAATTGTTTTGCAGCGGTTGAGAGAAAAAAATATTTTTGGTAAGTTATCTAAGTGTACATTCTTTCAAGATAAAGTGCACTACCTTGGTCATGTGATCTCAGCTGAAGGGATTGCAGTTGATCCTAAGAAGATAAGAGCAATAATGGAATGGCCTGCACCATAGAGTGTGACAGAAGTCAAAAGTTTTATGGGACTTGCAGGTTACTATAGAAAGTTTGTGGAAGGCTTTTCAGCCATAGCAACACCAATTACCGCACTTCAGAAGAAGGGTAAAAAGTTTGAATGGACATAAAGGTGTGAGCAAGCTTTCCAAGTGCTTAAGGAAAAGCTCACAACTACCCCTATCCTGACCATACCAGATCCTAATGGGCACTTTATAGTTATAACAGATGCTTTAGGGGAAGGATTAGGAGGAGTGTTAATGCAGAATGAACAAGTGGTTCCTTATGAGTCAAGAAAGTTAAAGCAACATGAGTTCAACTATGTGTCACATGATCTTGAGCTAGCTACCATAGTACATGCACTTCAGATGTGGAGGCATTATCTTCTTGGTAAGCCCTTTGAGCTGAAGATAGATCATCTTGGGCTCAAGTATATATTTACTCAACCTAACCTCAATGCAAGATAGAGAAGATGGTTAGAATTTCTTAGTGAGTATTACTTTGGGATTGAGTACATTAAAGGCAAAGAGAATAGAGTGGTAGATGCTCTTAGTAGGAGAAGACATTTGGCTGCCATTGTATCTATGAGATCCAATTTGAAGTAGAAAGTGATTTAGAATCTTCAAGGGGATGAGCATTATGAAAGAGTTAAACAAGCTTTGGAAGTAGACCCCTTAGATCACCAGTTTGATGGTTGTGTCAGAATCAAATCAACTTTTGAGATATCAGGGAAGGATGTACATTCCTAACTCAGGAGAGTTGAGGAAGTTCGTGCTTGAAGAGATCCACAATGCACCTTATTCAGGTCACCCTGGTGTGACAAAGATGGTTGAAGGTTTGAAACCTTTATATTTTTGGCCTAGACTTAAGAGGGATGTGACAGAGTTTGTAGCTCGATGTTTGGAATGCCAGCGAGTCAAGGCTGAGCATGTGCATCTCGTAGGTTTGTTGTATCCACATAGTATCCATGAGCATAAGTGGCAAGTGATTAGCATGGATTTTATTCAAGGGTTACCTATGTCTAAGAATAGGCATGATGTCATCTTAGTGGTTGTAGACAAGTTGACAAAGGTAGCACATTTCATTCCAAGAAATCTTTCTGATGGTTCAATGATTTTAGCTAAGAAGTTTGTAGAGGAGATTTTTAGATTGCATGGAGTACCTGAGACGATCATTTCAAATCAAGACACTCGCATGACATCTAGGTTTTGGACAACTCTTAATACAACTTTAGGTACCAAGTTGAATTTCAGTTTAGCTTATCATCCTCAAACGGATGGTTAGACAGAAAGAGTTAATCAGGTGGTAGAAGACCTTTTCAGAATGTATTGTATGGATTAGCAGTATAAATGGGAGGAGTATCTTCCATTGGTTGAGTTTGCATATAAAAATTCATACCATGCATCTTTGAGAATGGCACCTTTTGAAGCTCTTTACAGGCATAGGTGTTGAACACCTATCAGTTGGGATAGAGTGGAGGATAGAATTGTGATTGGTCATGAGATGTTAAGAGAAATGGATGATCAGATGAAGTTGATCAAGGAGAAGTTGAAGCAAGCTTCAGATCATCAGAAGAGCTATGCAGATAAGAATAGAACTCCTAGACAGTTCACAATGAGTGACAAAGTCTTTTTGAGGGTCAAACCTCATAAGAGTTCAGTGTCATTTGGCAAAGCGTCCAAACTAGCTCCTCATTTTGTAGGACCGTTTGAAGTTCTAGAAGTGATTAATCATGTAGCTTACATACTTGCACTCCCACTTGCACTTGCTAGAATCCATAATGTTTTTCATGTGTCTTTACTTAAGTTGTATAATCCTGATGCGTCACATATTCTTGATTGGCATGTTTTATAGGTTCAGGATCCAGGGGTGGTGCTAGTGGAGCCCACTCGCATTTTGGGGAAGCCCAACATTAAGTTGCATAGTAGAGATGTGGTACAGTATAAGGTCCAATGGGACCAGTATTCAAAGGATAGTGCCACATGGGAGGATGCAGAGGAGATTGATAGATCTTTTCCTCATTTGAGGATATAGCTTAGATTTCTCATTCATGCATAGACTACGATACGTGATTTTGATTATTGTTTGAGATACTCTTAGATTAGCTATGCTTTGTGTTGATGGTGGTTTTAGCATGCAACAACGCATGTGTGATTGCTAGTTTCACACCTCTCTTGAAAAGTACCCTACCCTAGGTAAGACTACTCCAAGGATAATACAACTAGGTCTTAGCTTGCTTGGAATGACTTTAGTGGAATGTCTAGCTGTGCCAACGAGGAGTCTTACACAAAATGCAGGGTTTATGGAAGATGGAAGCAATGTATATGTAGAAACCCTAGTGGTTCAGACTGTAAAGTCTGAATTTTCAGCAGATGATCAATGTGATGCTGCTTAAATCCTAAATCTACCAAACTTTATGTAAATAAAATGCAAAAGGAAAAGGAGAGGGAGAAGGGATAAGAGATCCTATAGACAATTACAGAAATGATCAATAACTAGATAGATAGATTCCCAACAATAAACAAATCTCTGCTTAACCAAGCAGCCCACAATGCCACAGAGAATGTGCAATCTTCTAAGAAGATGTAATGATTTTTGAATTGTAGAGGGTTCATCAAACACCCAATCCTTGGTGCAGCTCCATGAAATCATACAATCAAACTTATCTCATAAACTATGCCAAGACTAACCATGCACAATGACATACAATCAACAAGCCATTAATGGCATGAACAAGAAATCCATCAAAGATCTAAATAATTAATCACAAGTGCAACTGAATATCAACTAATTTCAGATTGACATGAACCATGAAGACCAAAATAAGACAAAACATAATCACAAATTCCCAGCAACCTGTAAAACTTGCTTTGTATTGACTATATTTTGGCAAAGTCTCAGCAATTCAGTATCTAATCTTACTTACAAATGAGAGAAAAGGATGGCCCTTTTATAGACAAGGCACCATATCGAGTTTTTCAATGGATAGTGGAGATTAATTCAACACCAATGGTCCAGATTACATGGCATTTAATGAGATACATCAGTTTGTTACATTTTTGGATTTGTCTTTGTCTTCTAGGAAAAAGACAAAATATAACTTGCAAATACATTGAATCTGGACAAAATGAATACTCATTTGGTTGTATATGATGAAAAGTCAATTTTCAATGCCTAATAAAGCCAAAATAGAGTCACATGACACTTCAAAACTTGAGATAATGTGGATTCATGAGATCCCAAGTGCCGAGAGGACCAAGGGGAGTATGTGGCACATTCTTGGATGAAGACATATCCAATTATATGCTTATTGGATCATCATTGCATGACTGGACTGCTAGGACAGCTATATGTATGTCTTGGACATTAGACTGGAACTGAAGGAACAACAGTGATTTGGTGTGATCTTCTACGTCTTTTAGCTCCTAAGACTCATCTTTATCATTCTGGACATTATACTGACTTCCTCTTACAGGTGCAACAGCAATTTGGTTGATAGAATGTCAGTTCTGCATTCCTGGGTCAGCAGGATACTGTTGTATGTTCATCCTTCCAAGACAGCTCCAACAAGGTCATATGTCCTCCAAGACCTGCAATTCACAATGCAAAGCATCAATTTCATCTTAAAAAATCATTTTCCACTAATTTGGATCAAGATATGTCCATTTACAGTCATGGATTCATTAAAAACAACATATTGTCAATGTCACTTTCTTATAACCAACCTCTTAAATCTAGTGATTTTTGCATGATTTTCTACATTTTTTACCATTTTTGAGTACCCATTTGGCCAATATGATGATTAGGGAAGTTTTTTGGTCATTAGAATCCATTTGCAGACTTTTATTTCATGTTTTTTAGCCTTTTCTGCAAAAAGCAAGATTTTTGGGGGTCACGGACTTTTCATGTGTAGTAGCATTAATTGTCATAAAACATGTCAAAAATACACACAAACTTGGTAAAATGTTCATCATGATGTGACAAATAGATACGCAATTCAAATCCATCAAGAAAATCTAATTTGCTCCTTGAAAAACTCAATTTTTTGGCCCAAAATACCAAAAAGCGTGGGTTTTAGGTGTCATAGACTAAAAGTCGGTGGAAATCAAATTTAGCGCAGGTCCATGAGGTGCAATTCTAGTGCAAAATGATTTTGGCACTGATTTGGGGTCCAACCGACCTTAGCGTAGATTTTAAGTCCGACCAACTAAAGTCAGTGAGGGCAGTTTTCAGCTCAGGTCCGTGAGGCCTATTTTTAGCGCTAACTTCATTGGTGGGGATTTTCAATGCAACTGACCTGTGCGAATTTTAGCACCGACCGACCTACGTGATTTAAGTCAATGGAAGACCATTTCAACGCAAGTCGGTAGAGGACAATTTTGGCGCTTTTCTTTGAAATTGTCTCAGCGGGGATTTTTGTTCTGACTAACTCAGCGGTAGCTTGGAGGGAGGTTGGTGGGAGGCAAATTTAGCGCTAAGGTCGGTAGAAGGCATTTTTAGCACTTTTTGCAGTAGGGAGTGTTTTTAGCGCTAGTTTTGGAAATGTCTAGGGTGAAAGTATATTTAAAAATATATTTAAGTATATCTTTTCTTATACTTTAAATATTTTTAAATATACTTTTAGGATGTTTGAGATAGGTTCCAGATCCATAGGATTTCATATGCAAATTCTAGAATTTTGAGGTTCCACCAGATTTCAGACTTAGCCATTTTTTAGGATTTTCAGGGTTTCAGACTTAGCCAAATTAGGACTCTAGGATCATGTGATAGGATGAAAGTATATGAACCCCTTAATGAAATCTTGTGGAATTTGACATGATTTTGCAACTGTAAGACCTGGAAACTATGAATTTCAACATGAAACATCCTGCAAAAGTAAGTTCAAGGGCAATATCCAGTGACAAGATTTTTGAGCAAAATGTCATAACACCCAATTTCAATGTAGAAGGTAACAAATGACAATATTTTAAGCACAAGACCACTCAAGACACTTCCAAATCAATCATGAAAGACATCAACTGACTCCACACATGTGAAATGCCCAAATCTGTAACAAATCATGCATTCTAAGCACAAATTCACCTTCTCATCATCATAAGCAAGAGAGGTCGAGACTCTAACCCAAAGCAAAAGAGGGGGTCTTCATTTGGAAAAATGGGGCGTGTGTGCAAGGCACAACACCTAGTACATTATGTTTTGGAGATTTTATTGTATTGTCAAAAGAAGGATATGACCTTATTTTGGACAAATTGTCACACTTCAATATGAGGAGAGCAGCACCAAGAAAAGGATTTGATCCTGAAGGTTTTATTAAATTTTCAAGAAAGAAATAGAATTTGAGTGGATATGTTCATATTCCATATCCCCATGACGATATTATCAGGAACATGGAGGAAGCAGAGGCTGATTTGGCCATTGATAAATATAATCAAGAAGTTGAATAGAAATGAGGGAGACACAAGAGATAGAAGCATTATCTTCTGACAGTGAAGGATCTTCTGATGAAAGATCCCAAGGCCAACCTAATAGAATCCCCAAACTAAGAATTGAGGAATATAGGCCTCCAAACAGAGAACAAGAGGTTGAGGAAACATCTGATACTGATGCTAGGCAGTTGGCTTATAAATCTTTTGTCTCAGATAATCATTTCATTTAGTCTCCTGAATTCAAATCTTTCTTGTACAAACACAAAGGCAAAGTAATCAAGGAATCAGTTTCAGATATTACACGAAGTAATGAAAAATAATTGTTGAATACCTTGAAAATAGATGTTGAAAATGAAATGAAAAATATGACTCCAGAAAGAGGAAGAAAGTTATTAGAGGAGTCTGGTGTAATGATCTTTCCTGGTTTGGATTTAAGTTCTGCTTTAGTTTTTGATAATTTTTTACATAATGGTGATACAAAACACAACCTCAGCCCTGAAGGGGTAAAAAAAGTGTATACTGGGACAAAGTATAATCCAGATGAAAATTCTCTCATGATCTAGGCCTTATACCCCCCACATAAAAAGCTTGTTGTCATTGATATAGAAAAAGCATTTGGTCATGTAATGACATTGAAAGTGGGAGAGACTGATCATGTGGTCATGACAAATATTGGTATTAATGTGGAAAAACTAAATAAGGCACAAATTCAGATGTTAATCAAGGAGCGGGACATGTATAAATTAAATAGTGAAAGGATGCGAAAGGAAAATGATTTTATGAAAGATACAGTTAAAGATGCCTTCAAAGAACCCACCAATATGTTGTCTCAAGGGGAGAGCTCCCAAATACAGAACAAACTTGAGATATCACATATAATCCAAGCCAGATTTGATGCACTTTCTACAGTATTGAAAAAGAGATACACAAACATGATGATCTGGATGAATAAGTTCTGGGTTACTTATTCGAAGAATCACACTACTCTCCAAGAATATAGAAGGCTAATTGACAAACTTCAAGAAAAGATCCAAGAAATACAGAACAGAGACACTCCTGATGTTGGGCCATTACCAATGCCAATGACCTAATCAGGAAACATACAAATTTTCATGAGGAACCTTAGGTAGAGGCTAAGGAATTCATTGATGCTTCTAAGGAAGGAGTACCTGCATTGTTTAGTGGTAACAAAGATCTAAAAAGTCAGGAAGAATGGATGAAAGAATGCTAACTAATCCTACAGAAAGCCTTGGAAGCAGCTAAAAGTGAAGATCCAACATTGGGAGAGGCCTGTGAATGCATGGAGAAGATGATTACCATGGAGTTTGTGGCAAAGAATGCCATGGAGTGTGTCGATACCCATTTAAGTCAAAAATATTTGGATCATGTTACTCAAATCCATTTATGGCTCATTAGAGCTTAATGAAAATTTGTAATTGTCAATTAAAATTCCAAAAGATGCTTATGAAGAGGTACATCCTCTTCAGAATATTGCTATATAAGTCAGAGAAGTAGGAGTTAGATCATCATTATTACCATTTCATATATTAGATGAGGCATTAGTAAGAAGATAGATTGCATCCATCCCACTCATCCATTCTCGTATTTCAAAAAAACTTATGCAATTAAAACATATATTCTGAAGCAATATAATGGAGCAGATTGTTCTTATATGGTGATCTATTTCAATGTTCAACTATTGTGTTGATTTACATGCTTATATGTTGTTGTGCTGTCTCCAAAGTGGTTCTTTTAAATTATTCAAATTTATATAATTTGTCACAACACATTTGTTGTTGGTGTGTGGTTATTTTGATTGGTTTCTGGTTGGAGTGAATTAAATATCTTTTCAAGTGATTCATTTTAATTAGTTCCTTCCAAGGATTAAAATCCTTTTGAAATGATTATGGTGATTGGTTTTCCTCAAGCTAAGAATTAAAATCCCTTTCACAAGATCATAGTAGTTTAGAGGAATATCACTGGGATAATTAAAGAAGAGCATAGTAACTTACAGATCTGCACGTTTGCACAAGGTACAAACGTTCCAAGTGCCTAACAAGTTAGAGTTAAGCTGTAAAGTAGATCAACCAATCCTCCACATCTACCTCCATAAACATAATTATCATTCATTGACTCCATCCACCCAATAGATTAGGCACTAGTCAATCTCAGAACATTTTACACAAATCTAATCCACATTCCTAATACTTCAAGCACTTCACTAGGAACTAGTTAGCAAGCTTTGCAGTTATCTCACACCAGTGTCCCATAGTGAGTTAGAATTGCCTAAATCAGAATCCATTTAGATTTCCAAATCTGCCTTATCATTTAGGTACACCCACCTAGGCCTAGTAGAGCCTAAAGAGTAGGGGGTTTGTAGTTGCATAAACCCTGTCTTGTTGACCAAAAACGTATCATGAGACTGGCACCCTCTTGTGGCCTAAAACCTACATTTTTGAGATCCAACACTAAGCAAAGAAGAATTTAAAATATTTTAGAAGTTATTATTTTTTTTTACATTTGTAATGGTGATGCATCCCATATCAAGTAGAACAAGCCAATACATTGTTAATTTCATTTTTATGTTAATAAGTTACTGGTTCCACAATAAAATTATCATAAACCAAATTTTATAATAGACTTTGAGGTTTTTTAATTATAATTTATTATTCATTGATTTACTATATAAAAAATTTAAAAATATTTATTTTGATAGATAGATTTTGTATTATAAGGCGTTAATTTTGAAAAATAGTAGTTTGATTTGTATTGTAAAGTGTAAAGTTATTTGAAATAAAATGAGATGAAATTACAAGGTGTAGATAAATTGATTTATAGTATTCCAATATTATAAGGTGTAAAAATACAATATTAAAATTTAAAAAATAATAGATTGATTCTATATTGTAAGGTGTAAATTATTTGGAATAACATATAAAATGAGTATACTGCAATCATTTGTAAATATTTTAAATATATTTATCTATATAATATAATTGTCATGCAAAAGGTAATAATATAGACTAAACCATAGAAAAAATGTGTGACAAGTAAGGTAGACCAAATTTAGGCCCTGATAAGAAAAAAATCTTGGAGTTTATAAGAATGAAGAGGAGCATAAATAAGAACTTCCCCAAAATATAGAGGATTGTGAATAAATGAATGAATTATTTTAATAACATCCACAAGACCGAGTAATCTATGGGACCAAGAGAAGCAAAATACCAACACCCCAAATATTTGGGACTAAGTATCAAGTGTGTTGGTTTACTAAAAACTAGACAAAAGACCTCTAAATAAGAAGATAAATTGACATATTACACATGCCACAAAAGATACAACATTATTTATTTCCATTAATATGAATCCCTTTAAAATTTGCTTACAACATATGCAATTTGGATTCCACACTAGTATAACTCTTGTAATATGTATCAAATATGAGCTCTCTAAATATTTAAATTTTTTTGTTTCATTGAGTTATACAAGTATGGTGGGATCTAATCTACACCTAAACTATAAGGAAGATAAAAGAAACAATGATTTAGTAAAATAGTAATTAGCTAATTATTTAAGACTAGTGCCTATTCATTGCGAAAAAGAGTCAAATCCCAAGAAAACATGCAAACATTGTTATAAATTAGAAATGGCAACTAACATTACGTGTTTTCATCCCAATTAAATTCATAGATTAAAGAATCATCACCCAATCAAGTCTACTTTAAAATCCATTGTAACTAATCCAAGAGATTCTAAATGCATTAAGGAAAAGTTTATTACGAAGACTTTGTAATGGTTTTACATTGTTGTGATAACACTTGATCAATACTACACCAAGCTAGAAAATCTGACCTCAAGGATACAAACAAGATCCCCTAAAATATCTTAGTCCATTAATGACACACCCGAATTGTGGAGAGGAAACTACTAGACTACACCTTTAGATTTAAAAATAATGAATATATATAACAAAGAATTAGATATACAAGATTTGACTCCCTCAATTACATTTAGGACTACCTATACAAAAATGACCAAGGATGATTAGTTTGGCTCAGTAACCAACCTCTTTTACATATAAAAAACATGTATTATAACCAACCAATTACCTCTGATCATTTTTGCTAATGACACATGTTACAAATCAACACTACAAGATTGCAACATTTTTAGGCATTCAATTATTCTTCAATTATACAACACACAATCAAATTTGATCTTCAAGTAAAGGAGTGGAAATCTTCCTTGGATTAAATTCACTATAAGAATAGGGGAAATTCTCAAATCATGCATGTAAATTCCTACAAGCACCAAACTCTTTCATCAGTGTCTAGTTTGCAATTTGCACATGGCATGGCCTCTACTAATCACCATTAAACTCCTAACTATTGCCCCCAAATCTTCCAATTATTTCTTGGCAAATCAGATGACTGCCACCCATAGGTCTACACTCAGTTGCCTTCTCAAGCTCTACATCTATCAACATATTAAATTTCCATCTACCCACATGTAGCTTCTTCTCAAAACATTCTCTTTTCTATATTTATGGTGTGATTTTATTTTGAAACCCATGGACACATAAAATACATGCACATAACCTTAAAAAATATATAAATTAGCATCAATAATATAGCATATCTCTTTTCCAAGTAGACATATTATGCCTACGACAAATCTTCCAACCCAAGCCGCATGGCATTCTATTCAAATGGATATAGTAAGAATAAATCCTTGGTTAAAAATTCCTATCAATTATTGACAACCTCTAAGGACTATTAGATCATATCCTATGAGATAGTTCTTGGAATCTTGGCCTAATAATTTGCAATGCTTCTCATAAAATTTTGAGCATGTTATTGGATTCTTTAACTCACCCGATGTTCTCATAGCTCATACCAATGATTATACCATCCTTGTGCATAATAATAACACAAATTCATGGGCCCACCACATAACAATTGTATCAGACAAGAATAATATGTTGATTTAAACCATATGTGCATAGAAAAACAAAGGACATGCCCCACCATTTATGACTCAACAAACATCAATCAATCTCAATGATTTTCCCTACCATATTTCTTTTGAGCTCACAAAAGTTTAGATGAAGACACATCAAAGGATTCTCAAGACTCTTTTAGATCACTATCTCCACTACAAGTATCATTGAACTTGGTTATATAATATATAACCTACCACAACATCGAGCCCTCACCATTCATCACACATATCAATTAACAATGCTTAGTGTGCACCTCGAAGCTCACACCCACATGGCACACCTTTATTCATCTAAAAATCATTTCTCCCATAGACTTATTTACCACATAGACCAATAAAAATTATTTGTACACATGGATTAACCAAAATAAAACATGCCAGATCTATTTCACATAGTTATAGATCATAAAACACATGTGGATTTAATTTGAGTGGATTAAAGGGACCCACCACCTGTATCACTATCTTGCCACATTTAATTTTTATTTACTCAAGACCTAAGGTGGGATTTCTACCTCCTCTTTTAATCTATTATAAATATTTGAGCTCTCTTCTTCAGGTACTTCATGAGATTTTAGTTCAAACTTGTTGGTCTTTGGGGTTAGTCGAACCACATCTTTCTTCCTATCTTCTTTTGGCTAAATCATTGTCGAAGAAGGTTTAATCTCTCTAAAAATAACACTTCTGCTAAATAGAGCTCTCTTTGCTACAGGGTTCTAAAGCTTGTACCCTTTCTCACAGACACAGTTGATGAAGATACTATACTATCAGAAATTATATACCCTTTACAATTTCACATTACATTTGGCACCCTTTTTGACATGAATGTTCACCCATGTTTACAATATACAATTTCTAGTACTTCTATAAGAATCAAGGTTAAATCCTATAACATCTATCTTTTAGATGGATCAAATCACTAGGACTAGGGTGCCTAGTGCTAGAGTCCTAGCAATTTGGCCTTGACAAATCATAGATCTTAATGTTGGCCTTATGACTTAAGTGATACACCTTGTTAGCCTCAACTCTATTGGGCCTTCAAAAAGTAATTGAGATGCATATATAAACAAGTCTCTTTCACACATTTACAATGGATTCTCTTTATGATGATTCTATCTAACAAGCTCTTATCTACAAGATCTCTATTTATGTAGATTAAATTGTTGTGTATACTAACCTTTGTTGCAAATCTTGGTGGAAGCTCCTTCCTCCTTCATTCTCTCCTTGTGGTTATTTGATAGTGACATCATCCCATCAAGGGTTTTATGTTCATGGTAACATCTTTCATTCATATTTGTTTACATTTATCTTGGATTATTTAGATCTGCCTTTGCCTACCTAGGGCATGCACTCTTTATCTAATCTTTGCTGTTGTGGAAGTGGGAACACTTACACAGGGGCTTGACTGAGGCAAGATATTATACAACACAACCATTTTCCCTCTTTTATGTGTGCAGATCATAAATGGGGTTTTCAACACAAAATAGTGACAGAAAGACAAAAGAATCAGGGATATGGATCACCACCCTAAAATTCAGACTAAAACCTGTTAGGGATTGCATACATAAGATATTAATTAAATGCAAATAAAGATTAAATAGAGGAATGAAAATACATAGAAATAATAACAACAAGAGACAAGTTTTAACATGGTTCACCCAAACTTGGGCTACATCCACCAACAGAGAGTCCAATATTATTATCCAGTAAATCAAACCGATTACAACCAACAATCCTTGCAACTTAATACTGCTGCAAAATGCTACAATACATCAACATAAACCCTAACCCTTAGCTACTTTTATCAAGCCCTATGTTGGTTACAAAAATAGGGTTTTTTTATGTTAGCCAATAGAAAAATAACTCTCGATGCCTTTATAAAATAATAAAATTTGTTAGAGGTTTCAGGGGTGCTGCCCCTTGACCCCGCCCCATATCGCAATAGGGAGTGCACCAGGGGCGCTGCTTCTTGACCCTGTTAAATAATTTGAGGGGAAATCATGTCGATAAAAGTGGGGTAAATTTAACCTCTGAGTCTGATTAGGCTCCATATAACAACAATCTCCCACTTGGAGACTGATCATAACACTGCTAACCCTATAGCTTCCACTGGAAATAAGCACCCTGGACTGTGCTATTCTGACTTTATTGTTTTTCAGTCTTGAAGACCAACCGAAGCTAAAGAGGAGCTCAGCTTCTCCCTTGTTATACTACCTTTGTAAACATATCTATTAGATTTTCATCAGTATGGATCTTTTCCAGCCATAACTATCCATCATCCAACACCGACTGGATGAAGTGATACCTTAGTTGTATGTGTTTGGTCTTTGAATACAAGGTAGAATTCTTTGCAAGATGTATGGCACTCTGACTGTCTGTAAACAAATAACTGTTAGCATGTTGTTTGCCTAATTCTTCCATGAAAGATTGTAGCCATATCATCTCCTTGCAGGCCTCTGTTGCAGCTACATACTCTACCTCTGTGGTGGGTAAAGCAACCAACTTTTGCAACCTGGAGATCCAACTCACCATTGTCCCACCTATAGTAAAGACATAACCTGTAGTACTCCGCCTAGTATCAATATCCCCTGCCAAATTTGAGTCTACATAACTTGCTAAATCAGTATTAGAGCCCCCAAAACATAAGT
The DNA here is from genome assembly GCA_027924645.1 of Cunninghamia lanceolata. NCBI lineage: Eukaryota > Viridiplantae > Streptophyta > Pinopsida > Cupressales > Cupressaceae > Cunninghamia > Cunninghamia lanceolata. Next base: position 36,189,915 of record BSBN01000391.1, on the reverse strand, counting down.
GTTTATTGGATGTACCTCTCAAATATCTGAGAATCCATTTCACCACATTCCAATGCTCCAATCCAGAATGACTCATATACTTACTTATGACTCCTACAACATGTGCAATATCTTGTCTCGTGCATACCATGGCGTACATTAAACTTCCTACAGCTGAAGCATATGGTACCTTGGACATTTTGTCTTCCTCCTTTTGTGTCTTAAGACACATCTCCTTAGTCAATTTCAAATGACTAAGCAAAGGTGTGCTGACAACTTTTGCATTCTTCATATGGAATCTCTACAACACCTTTTCAACATAATCAACCTAAGATAGAGTCAATTTTATGTTCTTCCTATCTCTACAAATTTTCATACCAAGGATTTGTTTTGCTGCCCCCAAATATTTCATAGTAAATGATTGTGCTAACTATTGTTTTAACTCTCTTATGTGATCCATGTTAGACCCTGCTACAAGCATGTCATCAACATATAAACATAAAATAATGTAGCTGTCATTATCCAACCTCTTAAAATAAACACAATAGTCAGAATTACATCGGCTGTAGCCTTGCTCAGCCATAAAACTATCAAATTTCAAGTACCATTGCTGAGGTGCTTGTTTCAAGCCATGCAAACTCTTCTTCAATCTGCACACCAGTTTCTCCTTACCTTTGACCTCAAATCCTTGGGGTTGTTCCATATATATCTCCTCCTCCAAATCACCATGGAGAAAGGCAGTTTTCACATCTAGTTGTTCCAAATGCAAATCTCTAGTAGCCACAATACTTAAAACAATACGAATAGAAGTCATCTTAGAGAAAAAATATCATCAAAATCAATACCTTTTTTCTATGTAAATCCTTTTACAACTAACCTAGCTTTAAATCTTTTCTTACCTCCATCATCCTCTTTCAGCCTATAAACCCATTTGTTTGGTAAAGTCTTTTTACCTGCAGGCAACTTACATAATTCCCAAGTCTAATTTTTTAGCAAGGAGTCCATTTCTTCTTTCATTGCAAGCTCCCACTGAACCTTTGTATCCACCTACATAGCTTCACCATACCCTTCAGGTTCACTAGCATCTGTTAACAAAATAGAATACAAAGAGGGAGACAACCTTTCAAGAGGTCTACTTAGCCTTGTTAACCATCTAACATTCATTGGAGTTTGTGGTATTCATTGTTGTTGTTGCAGAGCATGAGGAACCACTAGAACATTATTATCTAGAGTATCATCCAGCACCACATAATCCTTTTCTTTCTTCTCATGTTGCTGCAACTAATCTTTGTACAATACCTTCTCATTGAATACAACATCCATGCTTCTCACAATTTTCTATTTTTCAACATCCCAAAGCCTATAACCAAATTCATCAATGCCATATCCAACGAAGATACACTTTTTTTATTTTGCATCCAACTTGGTTCTATTTTTAGAATCTACATGTGCAAATGCTTCACATCCGAAGGTTTTGAGAAAAGAATAACTCACCTTCTTACCTATCCATGCTTCCTCTGGAATACCACAGCCCAAAGGAACTGAAGGGCCTCTATTAATTAAATATACTGCGGTATTGACAGCCTCTGCCCACATGTTTAAAGGCAGCCCAACATGCAATTTCATGGTCCTTGCACACTCCATTATTATCCTATTCATGCGTTCAACCACTCAATTTTCCTGTGGAGTCCCTAGAACCATTTTCTGCCTATGAATTCCATTAGAGGAACAATAATCCTCAAATTCTTTTCTACAATACTCACCACCATTATTAGATCTGAGACATTTTAATCTTTTACCCATCTCATTCTCAACCAAGCTTCTCCATTTCTTAAATGTTTCAAATACATTAGATTTCTGCCTAAGGAAATAAATCCAAACCTTCCTAGTTGCATCATCTATGAATGTATCATAATACCAAGAGCCACCGAGAGAACATACCTGAGTTGGTCCCCATACATCTATATGCACAAGCTCCAACTTTTCATCTTTCTTTTGCTTCCCATCCTTGAGAAAACTGACTCTCTTTTGTTTTTCATAGACACAACTTTCACAGAAATCCATATTAATACATTTTAGACCTGGTAATACATTTTTAGAATGAAGTACCTTCATACTTTTTTCACTCATATGCCCAAGTTTGTTATGCCACAATGTTGTCTCAGAACCTGCAGCAACTGTTTCAGTCTCTTCTTGCGAACCCGTAGCAACTGTTCCTGAACCTGTTTGGTTTTTCTCTGCAACAGCTAAAGTAGAAGGAACAATATGACCTGTACAAAGATATAAGGTGCCTACTTTCACACTTTTTTCTACTATTAAGGCACCTCTTGAAACCTTCTAATTTTTATCACTGAGAGTAACTATGCAACTTTCATCAGCTAGCTGCCCTGCTGAAATTAAATTCCTACTTAGCCTTGGAACATGCTTTACCTCTTGTAGTAGCCAATGATTCCCATTCTACAACTTAATCTTGATTCTTCCCTTTCCAACAATCTGACAAGGTTCGTTATCTCCCAAATAAACCAACGCAAAATCCCCTTGGACATAATCAAGAAAATAACTTTTATGGGGTATAGCATAAAATGAGGCCCCTAAATCTAAAACCTATTGATGCAGGAGCATCCAGTGGTGTAAGGACAATCTTGCATCACCCAAAAAGAAGTTAATTCAAAATCATTGTAGTTGTTTTCATTTATTTCCATAATTAGTGTTTCTGGTTCCATAATATCCAGAATAATAATGTAGGACTTTCAGTTTTTCCAAAACTGCTAAAAATAGTGACCTGCCTATTTTGGAAAGTGTACCTACTATTTTTAGAAAGTTTGCATTTGGGCATGTAATGAAGCAAAAACTTCCAAAAAGTTACATAATGGAAATATAAGACCTTTGGCGAAGGAATTAGGCAAAGATCATTTGTGAGCTGAAAGATATTAAAGTTTTTATTTTCCAAAAAGCCCCTAAAAATTTCTAGAGGCACTAAAACTTCCCATAACGTCCCAAAAAGTTGACAGAAATTCGTTTACAGATTTTTAGCATGATAGCTCACATCGCAAGCTTTCTAGTGCTTAAAATGGTTCGTCAATCGGACACCTGGATCAAAAGTTATGCTTCCCGGAAGTTGACCTACCTTTGGAGGGAGTTAAAAATTTTGAAATTTAGCTAGAGGCCACCAAAAATTGCTATTTATGACTATTTTGGGAACCCTGGGCAGTAGTAGAGTGAAGGGGGCCAATGTAGAGTCAAGAATATGTGGGAAAATAGAAACCCTAGCTGATTTGGAGTTACAGAAGGCTGAAGATTCTGGAGTCTTGAGGTTGGGAAAGCTGTAATGTGTTGCAGCCAATAGAGGATTCATCCTCTGATTGTAATTGAGCTTCTGTAATGTAATGAGTTGCCCAATTCAATAAAAGAAAGTTCTATTTGCTGTGTTCAATATTTGTTATTGTGTGTTTTGTGATTTACCCCCTTTATCACCTATGAATCATCAGCATTATCTAGGGAAAGAATTAAAGCATCATCTTCAGATTTATTACTTACCATGTTTGCCTCCTTATTTCCTTCTTGTTTGTCTCCTTCTTTATTCTTCTGAGACCAGTAATCTTTCTTCAGATGACCTAGTTTCCCACAGTACCAACAATCCTTCTATCCTCTAGATTGGGACTTCTTGTCCTTTGATTTTCCTTGTGACTTCCCATGACCTCCAGAACCTTTTCCTCTCTCCTTTGATCTGCCCCTGCTTTCTGCATTCAAAAGACTACCTGATGTGGACCCTCTTGAGCTTTTCTGTCACATTTCCTGGCTAAGGATAACACCAACAACATCATCAAATTTCAAAGTATTTGAACTAGACACAGAGTTACTTACAACCATTACCAAGCTATTCCAGTTTTCTGGGAAAGAACATAATATCAAGAGAGCCCTCACCTCTTCATCAAAACTTAGTTTTACAGAAGTTAACTGACTAATAATTGTATTAAACTCATTTAAATGTTCTATCATAGATCTACCATCAGTCATTTTTAGATTAAATAAATGCTTCATGAGAAATACCTTATTTGAGGCTGAGGGTTTTTCATACAATTTAGCCAAATCTTTCATCAGACCATCTGTTGTCTTCACTTCTATTATATTGAATGCCACTGATGGTTCTAGGCACAACTGAATGGTTCCTAGTGCCTTTCTGTCTAGAAGATTCCAATCCTCATCAGTCATTATTGTCAGTTTCTTGGCTATTCCTTCCAAAGACATCCATAAATCCTTCTGATAGAGATAATCATCTATCTGCATCTTCCATAACTGATAGTTCTGCCCATTGAAATCATCTACCTTCAATTTGCCCTCATCTGCCATTGTTCCCACTCAACCGTGAGACCTTCCTACAGATGATAATCGAACACAACTCGCTCTGATACCACTTGTTAGGGATTGCATGCAGAAGATATCAATTAAATGTAAATAAAGATTAAACAAAGGAATGAAAATACAAAGAAATAATAACAGCGAGAGACAAGTTTTAACGTGGTTCACCCAAACTCAGGCTACATCCACCATTAGAGAGTCCAATATTATTATCTAGTAAATCAAACAGATGACAACTAGTAATCCTTGTAACTTAATACCACTGCAAAATGCTACAATACATCAATAGAAACCCTAACCCTTAGCCACTTTTATCAAGCCTTATGTCGATTACAAAAATAGGGTTTTTTTTATGTCGACCAATAGAAAAATAGCTCATAATGCCTTTATAAAATAATTAAATTCATTTGAGGTTTCGGGGGCGCTGCCCCTCGACCCTGCCATGTATCATGACAAGGAGCATGCTAGGGGCGCTTCCCTTGGACCCTGCAAGGGGCGCTGCCCCTTGACCTTGTTAAATAATTTGGGGGGAAACCACACCAATAAAAGGGGTAAATTTAACCTCTCAGTCTGATTAGGCTCCATATAACAAAAAAACCCTAGAACTAGGGTGCCAAACATCTAATTCCAACACTTTTTTCCCTAATTTCTAGCTATAGACTCTGATAGCTCTGCTTAGCCCAAATCTGCTTCTGGTTTCTACACATCAGGTCTGTAACTCATGTTTTATGTAGATTTGGCTCTCTAGGTCACTTAAAACCCTAGATCTTGCTATTCTCAAATCAATCTCCACTATTACAATAGAAAGAAGACAAGTCCCAAACCATTTGGCTCTCCCTTGAGGACTGTAGCCAAATATACAAGTCTTGGTCAGCTTGTATTCTAATGTTGGATAGGAAAGATTGGTCTAGTTAGTATATAATTGATTAGATCTCTTTTCCTATTTAACATTTTGGTGAACCTGATGTATCCTACACTTGCACTTACTGATTTCATTGTTTAGATCTATAGATGTGTTTAATTAGTTGATAGATTTGATTACACAGTTATGTTGGATATCTTCTTTTATCTCATTTAGAAAGCAACACACTTTTAGATCTTCATTATTGTGGTTACCAAAATCTCACCTTTTGGTGAATCCAACACATCTTATAGTTGGAATTTTTTGTTGATCTGTATTAGATCTTATTAGTATTGAAGTGATTAAATATTTTGAATTTTCACATCTTGCATTTGTACTTCTTCATTGTTTTGGTTACCAAAAACCTCATCTTTTTGGTAAACCCCGCTAGTCTTCCACTTAGTGATCATGATTACAAATCTTATTTCATATTTTTTCTATGTTGATTAGTTACTAAATCTGATTAAAATTTTCTGTAGTGTATCATACTTGTCATTCATGTTTAATTTATAAAGAAAGAACATTCGTACATCTATCTTTCTTTGAGATTTGAAATCAAAAACATAAACAGAACTCTCTAAACGTAAACATGTCATCTTCTATTCTTTCATCACTATGCACTCTACTTCAAAGAGTTGTTCCATCCACATCTACCTCTAGTTCTACCACAATTTCCATAGTCCATCATAATTCTATAACTCATCCTATTGGTCTTCATCCCTTTTCCACATATTCAAGCCTCTTGGATATGACTAAGGATGTGAAGACCTCCCCTCTTCCTCCTTTAGTTGCATGTTTAAGCTCCTTGGATATCACAAAGGATTTGAAGACCTCTCCTCTTCCTCCTTTAGTTGCATGTTCAAGCTCCTTGGACATCACAAAGGATGTGAAGACTTCTTATCTTTCTCCTTTGGTTGCAAGTTCAAGTTCCTTAGGTATCACAAAGGATGTCAAGACTTCTTGTCTTTCTCCTTTGGTTGCATGTTCAAGTTCCTTGGGTATCACAAACAATGTGAAGAATTCTTCTCTTTCTCCTTTGGTTGAATGTTCAAGTTCCTTGGATATCACAAAGGATGTGAATACTTCTTCTCTTCCCCCTTTGGTTGCATGTTCAAGACCATTGGATATCACTCACAATACAATCATAGATACTTCTCTCAACATCACTTTACCTACTCTATTATGATGTTCTCCATGGTAGCAATGAAGCTTCTATGAAGGAAGACTCAAAGCTCACATTAGATTCCACATGAATATAGGATTACAACAACCAAATCAACACAATTTATGTTTTTGGTTCCCAAAAAGAACCTGTGAAACCTAAAATTGTTGTACATCTTCATTCTAACCCTATGATTACTATTTGAGGTATTCCAAACCCACCTTCACCTCTTGGTTACATTCTAAACTATGCATTTAACAGCTTAATCAAAACAAACAACTTGTTCAAAATGTGTCACAACAACCTAGTTACCACACGGTTGCTCACACGTACAACATGTGCAACAACAAGAAAAATAAACAAATAACAATTGTTCCTACTTCTCTTCCACCTTCTCAACCCTTTGTTCCTCCACCACCTCATCTTTCTCAACACACTAATACATAATATGATCTTATCGAGCTTCTTCTCACTACTCTAACTAAGATCTCACTCTAGGACTTAATACAAACCTCGCTTGCATACCATGAGATGCTCTAGGAGGCCCTACAGAAGGTAGTTGTCACACCTTATATTAGACTAAATGATGTAGCAACTCTATTTGATTATATGCAAACGACGAGTTTGGATACCGTCTTTCAACATCATGAATTACCTCCTCTTGAAATTCAACAACATGATGCTCTCATGATTCTGGTCATCATTAATAAAAATGGAATAAAACGTATTCTAATCAATAACAGATTAGGTCTTAATGTTTATAGCATATAACTGTTATGCAAAGTCGGTGTAGATACATCTCTCATCAAACCTGATACTCTTTCTATTTGTGGCTTTGATAATGTTAGTAGACGGTCACTAGGGACAATCACACTACCAATTGAGGTTGGACCTGTGACCTTGCCAACTCTTATCCATGTCAAGCCTGATTCTCTTTCATATAATCTTCTTCTTGGTAGACTATGGATCCATGCCATGGGGGAAATCCTATCTACTCTTCATCATAAATTGAAGTTCATTAATAATAAAAAACTCTATACAGTTGAGGGTGATCCAAATCTAGAACGTTGCTTGCAAGCAAAAGCTAGGTATCAACCTCTTGTTTCCAATCTCTCAACACTTTGATTCCTTCTTCAACAAAAGTCAATCCACTATTCTCTGCTGCTAACAACAATGATGATTAGAATAGTGCTTTTCCTTTGAGTGTATTTTTGGTGACGATTAAGGTTCAATAGATTTACACCCTCCTTCATTGGAGAGTACATTTAATCCCACAATCTAAACCTGAGATCTCGAAGGTGGCTTTGGTTTACTCTACACAATCTATTCCTTCTTCCAAACTCACCAATCAAACTTCTTCTACTTCCAAAAATTCTCTAACACTTTCCTCACATTCTATTCATGATAATGTGCCTTCTTCTTCTAATGCATGCCTTGGTGATGATTGGGACTCTTTAGATTTCGTCCCACATGGGCCTATTGAATCTAAGATTGACCCTCCTCACCCTGACATCTCAACACTCAATAAGGATCTGCATCCTTGCAAAAGGATCAATCCCCCTCTTCATATCAATTTTGCTACTAATTCTTCTTCAACATGTGATAATGTTTCTCATTTCAACAAAGCTCATATTGTCACCTCTCTCCCTTTATCTAATTTGGAGAGATGTTATGGGCCTACATTTAAAATTCTTTCTAAACATGGATACAATAGAAATGGTTTATGGTGTATGGAACACGGAGTTAAGGTTCTTGTGAGACAAACACCACACTTTTCTAAAGTAGGCTTAGGTTTCTAGCCTTCTCCTATGTCTACATCCCCTCCACTATTGTCTAATGTCTCTATGGCTCCTTCTTTTCATAAATCAAACATCTCTCCACAACACAAAGGGTCACTTCCTACTCCACCTACTTCTTCCCTTCTATCTCAACAAGAGTGTATTTTTCTGAGTCTACTCAAGGCCTGTTTGATCAATTTTCCTCATCCAACATGTAAAAAGTTTCCACAAAACAAGCAATCAACTCTTCCTTTTTGCACATATCATCGAGTGCTTGGCCATTTCACTAGTGAATGATGAGCCTTGTATGACAAAATTCAATTCCTTCATGACACATCTTCTCACACCTCCCTTTCTATTGTAGTACCTCTTCTTTCTTCAAATAACATTCTTCTCTCTACATCATCATGATTGAGTCTCCTTTGTTATGACATCGTGCATCTCTGTCATCACATTGCGATGGACTCCACTACTTTTCAATAGCAACATGATTCTCTTTTTCATGGTTGTTCAAGTCACCTCAAATGTGATGCTACACTTCTCCCTTTTTGGTGGTAAGAATTTGTTTTCGTCTATTGATGGTGACCCTACTATAACTTCTACTTTCATTCATGCTTCATACTCTACCCTTAGAGATCTCTCTTCCTCTCCTTGTGATGTAGATGTCATTAATCACTTTGCTATTAACATGGCAATTGTAGCTTTTCCTTATTAGCTCATTCTATGCATGGTGGTGCAACTTTGTTTCTTTCTTTCTAACAAAATGAGTACTCTTTTTCATGGTTATTCTCACCCGTACTCTGGCAGATAGAAGTGTTAGAAATGAAAGCAACACTACTCAATGGAAATCTGATTCAAATGTATATTTAATGATCTTTAAAAGAGTATTAAAGATGGAGATTGTAACACATAATATAAATCCACAATACATAAATATACCAGAAGCAGAATGAAGCACACAACACAGTGTTAACGTGGAGAAAACCTTTACGGATAAAAACTCCACCAAGAAAAGAGGCTAATTTGTATTATCTTCACAAAAGGAGATTACAAATACATTCACTTCCTCTGTCCTTTAGCCTTCACTCTGGCAGAACCTTAGTGCCTATAAACTATTATGCATCTCATCTACTATGCTATGGTTTATATAGAATTTACACAACCTCAAGATGAGTGTCCACCTTGGATTCTTCACCCATATAGCATTTAATGACTTCTTACAAGCTCATAACAATTGTCAAGAGTCAACAATACAACCTTGGGCGTCCATGGATAAAAATAGGCTCTTACAGGGTCATAAAAGCTGTCATACATGCATCCTACACTTGGCAAAAGATGTCCATGCAAGCTTGAACGTCTAGGGGCCAAAAATAGCTACTTATAACATCTTATGACACGTCATATGCTGTCATAAATGTCATATATTCTTATGACAACTTAAGTAGTTGTCATAGAATCTCTTACACCTTACAACATCTATGACACATGTCATAACACTAAAAATAGGTGATTCCACCACATGTGCACCCCACTTTAACCAATTACCATTTACCATAGTAAATGACATCCCGTAACTAATGCTGGTAACTCTAGAACTTACCGGTGCAGTAACTCCATTATTACCGTGGACAATAAATAATTTTTACCACTGCCAGTGAAACTAGTACATCCCTTATGGGTAATTACAAAAATAAATGGAATAATACAATAATGAGATTTACAAGGTTAATGGCACCTTATCCCAACATTCTCCCACTTGACATTATACATTATAAATCAACCCATAGGAAAAACAATTGTAAATAATCAGGCACTAGAAACAAGGCCCATGGCCTCTCTGAACCACACGAACTTCTCTGTGCTCACAGGCTTGGTTAATGAATCTGCAACATTCTCCTGAGTTTCTATCTTCTTTAACTCAATATATCCATTTGCAACCAACTCTCGAACAAAGTGATACTGAACATCAACATGCTTAGTCCGAGCATGACACATGGGATTCTTAGCCAAACAAATAACACTCTAGCTATCACAACCAATCTGAATGATCCTGCAATCAAATCCAATACATGTACATAGTCTCCTCAACCAAACTACCTCCTTAGAGACATGGGTAGAAGCCATATACTCTACTTTTGTGGTGGGCAAAGCAAATGTGGGCTACCTCTTACTCATCCAACTCACTACTCCTCCAAACAGAGTAAACACATAGCCACTAGTGGACCTTTGACTATCCAAGTCACCTGCCTAATCTGAATCAACAAATCCCTGTATGTCCAAAGATTTATCAACACTATCAGTACCGGAGTAAACCAAACAATAATCAGGAGTACCTACAAGATATTTAAGCACCCTCTCCGTATAATTCTAATGTTGTCTAGCAAGGTCAGACATAAATCTACTCAAAACTCCCACTGCTTGGGCAATATCTGGCCTAGTGCAAACCATTGCATACATCAAACTCCCTACAACACTAGCATATGGCACATTAGACATATCCTCAAGATCATCCTCAGTCTTTGGACACATATCTAATGAAAGCTCAGTACCAATAGGTAAAGGAACTCTAACTAGGTTACAGTCCTGTATACTAAATCTCTGCAAAATAGTATTCACATACTTACTTTGTGACAACCAAAGCTTTCTGTTACCTCTGTCCCTTCTGATCTCCATTCTTAGAATATACCTGGCAGCTCCAAGATCCTTCATGTCAAATGCACCTGAAAGTTGGGCTTTAAGCTCACTGATCATACCCTTCGTATTGTTGAAAAATAACATGTCATCAACATACAATGCAATAACTAGTATAGAATCATCAACACAATAAATGTAAACACAATGATCCTCCTTGCTTCTAACAAAACCCAATTTCAACACAAATGAATCAAAATTTTGATACCACATTTTGGGGGACTGTTTTAAACCATAGAGAAACCTCTTTAACTGACAAAACCATTTTTCTTTCCCTTTTACCTCAAAACTTGTAGGCTATTGCATATAAATTTCTTCCTCAAGATCTCCATGCAAGAACGTAGTCTTAACATCTATTTGCTCAATCTCCCAATCATAAGCTGCAACAATGGATAAAATAAATCTAATGGAAGTCAATTTAGCAACAAGAGAGAATATCTCACCAAAACCAACTCCCTCTCTTTGGGAGTAGCCCTTGGCTACCAGTCTAGCCTTGTACTTGTCCAATGACCCGTCTACTTCAAACTTCTTCTTGAAGACCCACTTACAACCTATGGCCTTTCTTCCTTTGGGCAAACAAAAAAGATCCTAGGTGTTACAAGAGTCTAAAGCCATCATCTCCTCCTGCATGGCTAACTGCCAAGATTCATTATTATCTGAAAGAATAGCTTCCCTGTAGTATCTAGGCTCATCGTTAGTACTCAATAAAGCAAATACACAACATAAATTTGGTGGGCTATACTTGTCAATTGGATTCTGTTGTCTTGCATGGATCTCCTTGATGTCAAGGGTGGAGTGAGAGTCTCAACTTGTTCTTCTGCATGATCATCTATACCAACTTCTTCTGTAACAACAAACTCATCTTTATCAGAACTACTCAAATCTTCTTCTTCTTCTTCACCCCCAATCCATCATTATGTTCTTCCTGAGGTGCATCTTGCTACTCTAACTTAAAGTGCACTCTCTTTACCTTTTCATCTTTTTCTTTTGGCTGCTCAAGTTTAGAAATAGCTCTAAGTTCCCTCAAAATAACATCTCTAGAATAGATAATCTTATGTGTTAGTGGATTCCAAAGCTTATAACCTTTGACATTATCACCATATCCAATGAATGTACACTTTTCAACTTTTGGATCCAACTTAGATCACTTTTCCATAGGCACATGAACAAAAGCCTCACAACCAAAAACCCTTAAATGTGAAACAAAAGGTTTCTTACCTGTCCACACTTCATAAGGTGTCAAATCAAGATCCTTACAAGGAGATCTGTTAACCAAGTAGCAAGTAGTACACATAGCCTCTGCCCAAAAGTATTTATCCAACTATGCATCACTCAACATACTTCTGGCCCTTTCCATGATTGTCCAGTTCATCCTTTCTACAACACCATTCTGTTGTGGTGTATACAGAGTTGTATTTTGTCTGATAATACCTACATTCTTGTAAAACTCATCAAATTACTTAGAGCAATATTCCCCTCCATTGTCAGATCTTAATATTTTTATCTTCAACCCTGATTGGTTCTCTACTAAGACTTTAAATTCCTTAAACTTAGTGAAAACTTTAGATTTGTGGTTCATAAAATAAATCCATGTAAATCTAGACACATCATCAATGAAGGTGACAAATAATGAGATATTCTGATAGAATCATTATCCACAGGTCCAAACACATCTGTATGAATAATTTCTAACTTCTCTTTCGCTCTATTGCTACCTAAAGGAAATGATTTTCTATTTTGTTTACCAAACACACAATGCTCACAAAAATCAAAGTGCTCATCAGAATAAGAGAAACCATCCAACAAATCTTTATTCTTAATAGTTTTCAAAACATTATTACTAGTGTGGCCCAATCTACGGTGCCACAACATACATGTATTTTCAGTATTGTCCTCAGATACATAGGAGGCATTACAAACTATAGTGGTTCAAGATTGAACAATTTTCCCAATCTCTTTCCCTTTGCTACCACCAAGTTCCCTCTCACCAATCTACAACCATGCTTGTCAAAAGTCACATGCATTCCCAAATCATTCAACTTTGAAACAAAAATTAAATTTCTATCTAATCTAGGAACATGATAAACATTAGGGAGGGTTTTAATTCTCCCATCATTGAAACACAATAGTACCTTGCCTTTCCAAACTATCGGATATGTAGAGTTGTCTCGAAGCTAGATATTACCTCCATCATACTCTTCATATGTGGAGAATCATCCCTTATGTGGGGTCATATGGAAAGAGCATCATGAGTCAACCAACCAGTTTTCATTAGAAACAACATTGCATGTAGAAAGTAAAACATCTTCACCTACATTTGAGGACTTATATGAAGCACTCTCCCACTATTTCTTTGGGTTCCTACACTCCTTCACATGTCCCCTTTTACTGCAGTTCCAACACTTAACTTTGTTCTTCTTCCCAGGAGTCTTAGATCGACCCTTGGACTTGTCCTTAGCCCCTTTCTGATCTCCTTTCGGTCCTCTTTCAGTAGACCTTCCCCTGACATTGAGAGCATCCCCTAAACTATCCAAACTCTTCAACCTCAATTTCTGTGACAGCAGAACTGAAACAAGAGCATCCAACTTCAGATCCATGAGGTTAGCAATGACAGAAAGGATAACATTCTCCTAAGACTCAGGTAAAGAACAAAGAAGCAAGATACATTATCTTCCTCATCAACATCAACATCTACTGAAGCAAGCTGACTCAACAACAAATTAAAAGAATTTAAATGCTCTGCAACTAAATCACCCTCTCTCAATTTCATGGAAAATAATTTTCTTTTTAAATAGAGTTTATTTACCATACCCTTGGCTTGATAGATTTCACCCAATCAATTCCACAACTTGTGTGAAGTCTCTTCCTTTGTGACATTCAACAAGATGGGATCTGAAAGACACAACAGAATGGTTCCTCATGCCTTCTTATCTAGTCTATCCCACTCATCTTGAGAGAAATCATTGGGTTTCTTCTCTTTTTGAACAACCAACCACTAGTTTCTTTCTTCCAACAAGCCTCCATTTTAAGCTTCCACAACTCATACCCCGTTCTGTTGAACTTCTCAATATCCAAACGAGAGATTGATGCAATGGTGGATCTAACCATAATAACAACACAAGATCTGCAAAACAAACACAACCAAATCTCCCACTGTAGCTACAACTTCCACACTACCAGCCAAGAGTCAAAGTTGGCTAGGATCTAATAACAAATGTTAGAAATGAAAACAACACTACTCAATAGAAATCTAATTCAAATGTATATTTAACAATCTATAACAGAGATATTAATTATAAAATTATTTAATAATTATAGGATTAGAAGATGGCGCGAAAATTAGTAGACAAGTCCTTCGCAGCGGGACATTTCGCAGAAATTCGTAATCCAGAATGGAGATGGCGAGGAACGAAGGAAGGCTTTGTGGATCCAAGAGATAAGAGATGGCACCCCCGTCAAGAATATGACCAGACCATTTTTTAGGGGAATAGATCAGACAGGTCCTTCAACACCGGTCGTATATTCCCACAACATGAAGGAATTCGGCGACATTGGCAAGGTGATCAGCCTTTTCAGGATCCAGAGCGGCAACTAAATGGGTATATGCATGGACCACCGCATTGGCATCAAAGACAGCAGCAAACTCGATATTTTAGGGGCAGAAGAAACCCTAGAGGCGGTGGACGATGCACGGATCTGTAGAGACACAATTTTCAACCTAGATTTCCAAATCATGGACAGAGGGAATTGAATAGAGAGGAGGAAATATCGATCGCTATCAATACAAATCGAATTCAGCACCAAGCAGTGAAATTGGAGAATACAACACTAATTATGAAATGGTATGGGAAGGACTTAAATTGGCAAAGTTTGGAGACTTGGTGGTTTGAGAAATGGGGAGAAGATTTGGAATTCAGGAAATTGGCAAATGATTATTTCGTGGTCATCTGCCCTACGGAAGCCATCAGGGCTCAAATTGAAGAAGGGATTTGGGTCCTCGACGGTTGTGGCTTTTATATTAGAAGGTGGAAGGTTGGGTTTGACCCAATTTCGCATCATATGGATAAAATTCATGACTGGTATATTCTGCCCAACCTTCCCCTTGAATACTGGGAACCCAGGATATTGGAAGAAATTGAGAATGGGATGGGATCCTTCTTGTGTGCAGAGGAGAGACTTAATCCAAAAGGGTCAGGGATAGTGGTAAGGATTGGATTCAAAAGTAATCTAGACCGTCGAATCTTGAGCGAAATTAAGATTACATCAGGACTGGGTATATGGGCGTAGAAATTGGTCCATAATCCCATCCCCACAGGGACTCTGGTCAAAGTCCTAGGGTGGAAGAGCGATCCTCATCCAAAGGAGAACTCGGAGCAATCATCAAACAAGCAGTCCAGACAACTACAGGAGGAATCCCCAGCCGGAGAAGGATTTCCTTTTCACCCTAAAGAGGCCCTTCCAACGGAGCTGAAATCAGCCCAGATATGTGAGGATGCCCAAAGTGCCCGATCCATTGATCAAAAACTATCACAGGTAATCGAAATGATAGGCAACAAAGTGAGCAGGGAAGATCTAGATTCCCTCATCAATGTAGGCAATGAACTGGTAGACATTGCCAACGCAGCCAAAAAAGGAGAGATTGACATAGACAATTTGGAAGGTGAAGATTGGTTGGTCGAACAAGATCTAGAGCTGTTGGGTAATGAAGAGCTTCTAGCTGAAACAGAAGCCACAAGCAAAGCTTTGAACATCCTCACAGAACCAGGAGAGTTTGGTTTGAAAACCAAGGAATCAACCAAACTATTACCAGACTGTGGTGAACACAGAGGGAAAGGCAGGATCCCGAATAAGGAAAAACTCAAATGGAATGGGGAGGCCTCTGGGCAACTTAAAATTCAAACTTTATTGAAAGTAGGGAAGGGGAATGCCCTTCCTGAACAGCAATGAAAATCATATCTTGGAATGTTAGGGGCTTAAATGCCCCTAACAAGAGATGTCTGCTGCGGCAGCATTTGAATTCGCAGCTATCGGACATTTGTCTGGTTCAGGAGACTAAGCTAGGGGAACAAGGAAGAACCAATCTTAGTTCGAAGCTAAAAAATTGGAAAATCTGTGGTGTCAACGCGGAAGGAGCCTCGGGAGGACTATTGACCCTTTGGAGGCCGCAAACAGTCATATCTGAAGTCGTGGCCTCAAGCAAATTTTGGCAGGCGTGTAAGGTAAGGAGCCTCGCCTCCAATCTTAGTTTCCTTCTGATAAATGTATATGGGCCTAACAATTACATTCAAAAGAGAACTGTTTGGAGTGAATTGGATAAGGTATGTAATTCCCAAGGGTTTGAGCTTATCATTTTAGGAGGGGATTTCAATGCAATTCTAAAAGGTAGTGACAAGAAAGGGGGAGTAGGCAGGAAACTTCAGTCCCAGATTGATTTTGAATTATTTGTGGATAGAAATGAGCTTCTAGATATTCAGATGGGAGGTGGGCAGTACACTTGGACAAATAGAAGGATCAGCTTCTGTAACATAGCTGAGAAACTAGATAGATTCCTTTTCAAAGGAAACCTCAGCACTTTTCCCTTTTCTTTTGACTGTCAACTGCTGTCGTTACCTAGCTCAGACCATTACCCAATTTGTCTGGAAATTCTGGGAGAAAAAGGAGCCGTCAAGAGCCCCTTTAAGTTTGAAAATATGTGGTTCCAGCATGAGGATTTTTTGGAACTAATCAAACAATGGTGGAATGAAACACAGCCCGTTGGGTCTAAAATGTTCCGCATTGCAGTCAAGCTGAGAGTAATCAAACAGAATCTAAAATTTTGGAATAAAAACAACTTCAAAAACATTTTTGAGGAGAAGAAGCAATATGAAGCAGAATTAAAGGTCCTCTCCGAGAAGATCATCAGAGATGGGATGGACAATTCCAGCTATCTGCAGGAAAAAACGTTGATGGAAAAAATGAATGTTATTCTCTCCAAAGAAGAAGTATTTTGGAGACAAAAATCCCGCGAAGTGTGGCTATCGACTGGGGATAGAAATACCAAATATTTTCATAATGCAACAAAGGTACGAAGGGAGGTAAACAGAATATCCAGGGTTAGAGATAATAATGGTAGATTTGTAGAGGATGTGGATGCAGTTAAACAAGCTGTGGTGTCACATTTTCAGAACCTTCTGAATGAACCGGAAGGCTCTCCCCTTGCAGCTCAAGAAGAGTTGGTTAGTTTGATACCTAAGATGGTAACTGATGAACAAAATGACATGCTCAATAGAAAATTCACAGAAGAGGAAGTAAACCGTGCACTCTTCCAGCTCCATCCAGACAAAGCGCCTGGACCCAATGGCTTCCCAGCAGGTTTTTTCCAAAAATGCTGGGATATCATCAGCACTGATATTGTGGAGGCCCTCGAGGAGTCTAGAACATCGGGACAACTTTTAAAGGAGATCAATAATACTTTTCTAGCTCTAATTCCAAAAAAAGAGAAGCCTGAACTTTTGGATGACTTCAGGCCCATTTCCTTGTGTAATACCATTTACAAGATATTGGCTAAAACAATGGCAAATAGGTTAAAACTTCTTCTTCCAGATTTAATTTTAGAAGAGTAGACGGGATTTGTCTCCAATAGATCCATCTTGGATGGGGTTATTATTGCCCAAGAAGCCATCCACTCAATTCAAAATACACGAAAGTAGGCTATGATTTTAAAGCTTGACATAAAAAAAGCTTATGATCGTGTCAACTGACGCTTTCTGTTTAAAGTTCTGCAAGGGTTCGGCTTCACCAAGACCTGGCTGGATTGGATTTTTTCATGGATAGCAAGCCCGAGATTTTCAGTCCTAGTGAACGGATCTCGGGAAGGCTACTTCAATGTTTCTCGTGGGCTGAGACAGGGAGACCCAATTTCTCCTTTTCTGTTCATTTTAATGGCAGAAGCACTTGGTAGATCAATAACCAGAGCTTGGAACCTCAGGGAGCTTGAAGGAGTACAAGTTACAAGTAGCGTTCCAAACATTACTCATCAGCAATTTGTTGATGACACTATGCTGTTTGGAAAAGCTAATTGCAGGGAGGCTAGAAATATAAAGACAATCCTTCAAAAATTTACAACTGCCTCCGGACAAGAAGTCAGTCATGCAAAATCAGAAGTGTTCTTCTTTAACACATCAGCAAGAATGGAAGCTCAGATTTTAAGAATACTAGGTTTTTCGAAGGGCTCTCTCCCTTGCACCTATTTGGGGATCCCGTTGGACAGAGGGCTTCGACCAGGTAATGTTTGGAATAGTTTATTGGAGAGAGTCAGAAATAAGGCAGCCTCTTGGAAGAACAAATGGTTGTCTTGGGCAGGCAGGCTGATGAAACTCAAGGCAGTTATTTCTGCTCTGCCCACCTATCTTATGTCATGCCTACCTTTGTCAAGTAAGGCCAGTAAAGAACTAAATAAGAAGATGAAAAATTTCTTTTGGCAAGGGTTGTCTGAATAGTTCAAATATCCTCTTGTCAAATGGAAGCAAATTTGTGAATCATAGAAAAGAAATGGATTGGGCATCAAAAATCTTCTTCTCCAAAATAAAGTGCTGGGTGCCAAATTAGTTTGGGCAATCTTCTCTAACCCAGACCTTAAATGGGTTCGGATAGTGCGAGCGAAATATTTGGAGGGAGGGGCTGATAGTATTTTTACCACAAGGGAGTTGCCCTTCGGTTCCAGAATTTGGAATTTTATTCGTAGCTGCAGAAATCTTATTTCTGATCATCTCTCCTGGGAAATCAGGAATGGGTATTCAGCCAACTTTTGGGAGGACTCTTGGCAACGTCTGCCCAAATTGATCAATGAGGTGGGCTTGACTAATGTCAGATTAAGAACTACCCAGGCATGGGGGGATAAGGTAAGAGATTACATAACCCAGTCTTTTCAAAATGGCTTTTTAACAGTCACTTGGAAGAGTCCCCTAAACCTTCAGCTAAGCCAAGCAGAAGTGGAGTTATATGATAAAATTTTGGCCAACAGACAAATCAATTGTAGGGAGGGCCCAGATATTCTCAGATGGATAGGAGCTCCAAACGAAGTCTACAGTGTTAAAGCAGGTTATAATAAGCTAACAGACAGCCAAGAGGATGCTTCTGTCATTCCCAGAGAGTTATGCTGGAATCACAACTGTCTGCCAAAGGCAGGAGTTTTCTTATGGATAGCCTCACAAGGGAGAGCATTAACAGCGGACAGGTCAGCCAAACTTGGTTTCCAGGGCCCATCAAGATGTTGTTTGTGTAAAGAGAATTCTGAGGATGGAGATCATCTCTTCCTTAGTTGCTCTTTTACAAACTCCTGTTGGAATTGGCTTATGAATAAACTCTTCTGGAAATCGGCCATGCCAATAAGGTTGCTTGAGTGGCTGTCTAGCTGGCCTAGTCTGAACAAAAATGCGGTGTATCATAAGCTTTGGGCAATCAGCCCCTCATTGTTGATTTGGGAAATCTGGAAAGAACGTAACAGAAGACTCTTCCAGGACAAAGAATTACCTCTGCCAACGTTCCTAAATAAACTTGAAAGCTGCATAGTAGAGGTTTTTAATTCCACGCTAGGCAATTTATCACAGAAGTACTTCTCAGTTTGGGATGCCAAGATAAGACAAGGTTGGCAGGGCCTTAAATTGCCGACCCTCAGTCTGAAAGGGGGGCAGCAATCAGTGCTCAAAAGACAACTTACTAAATGGTCTCCGCCAGACCCTGAGTGGTTTAAATTAAATTTTGACGGAGCGTCATGAGGGAACCCTGGCAAATCAGGAGCGGGTTGCATCATTCAAGACTGGGAGGGGAAAACAGTAGGCAGTATTGCAGAGCCACTAGTAGATGGGACCAATAACGAAGCAGAATTAGAGGCCTTAATATTAGGCTTAAAACTCTGTCATGAACTGCACCTGCAAAAAATTGCCATTGAGGGAGATTCCCTCTTGGTGATCAATGGGCTCCGCACAAGGAAATTACAAAATTGGAAACTGGCCGGGAAATTGGAGATAGCTCTGGATTTGATGGATCGATGTGAGTTAACCACTGCAAATCACATTTATAGAGAGGCCAACACAGAAGCAGACTCTCTCTCTAATCAGGGGGCGGACAGAATAAGAGCTAAATTCATTTCCAGTTAAACAAGTTTGATTGGGCGGTTGGGTGGGCACCCAATCCAAGAACACTTGGATGGGTCGATGCCATACAAAGGCATTTTGGTCTTCTTGATGATTGAGAACAATCATCATAGTAGCTGGAGCTCCTCCCTAGCAGTCTCGACTTGAGAAGTCGCACGAATTCTGCTGGCAAGCCTCTCCAGGCATTGATTAGTAGCGTGGGTTTAATGAATACGACATGTTTTAAACGCAATCAGCATCTCCTACCTGACGCTCATTCCATTTTCGTAGTTTCTAGAGTTTCTTTGCTAGTGCAGACGGTGGCAGTAGCAGACAGCATGGAGAAGGGCTCAGACTTTATTGCTAGGATCTCGGTGCACGGGCTGATCAATCTCGGGATGTCGACACCTCTACAGCTGGAGAGTTCAGTTAGGCAGATGGCATTTAAGGGAGCGGTCACAGATCTGAGGTTAAAACGCATTTTGTGATGGCATGAGGGCTTACTCCTCCCGGCGGTCAAAATCATCTTGGGGGTAGGGTTCTTAGCAGCCGACGAGTTCTACAGAGTCGACTCCCATATCTCTTCCCGCTTCCTTGCCTCCATTCTGGATATTGGGGTGTCTGCAGTGGCAACGAAATCGCTCATGGCAAAGGTATTCAAAGCAGAAATCCTTCGGGGCCTCGACCACATTTTGGAGGCAGCTATCCCTGGGGTGGGCATTCCTCGCCCAAAGGACATTGTCTCAGACAAGGACCCTCTGGAGGTGACGAAGGTTCTGCCCTTCATTCTTGACTTGAAAGGCATGGCATTGGAGGAGCACCAGGATCGTGTCACTCAGGCCTATGGCTTCCTTCAGAATATGCTGCAAGAGAATGGGGAACCCGGCGAAGAGGTATGGGTTGATAGGCTGCAGGCTATGGCCGTTGAGCTTGGCCTTTTCTGATTTCTCAGTTTATCTCTCAGTTATGCAGGTTTTGACCTAGTGGGTATGGCATTATATCTGTAAATATAACACAGATAACATCGATAATATCAATACTGTAAGCCTAATGGCTAAATTTTGCTAGGTAAGTTATCAATATCAGACTTGCAAGCTTAGTGGTTGTTTTTGTTAAAGCTTGGCCAACCCTATAGTAAGAAAGGGTTCAGATGTTTGATGTTATCTGGTTGTGGCAGGTAAACGGCTTATAGGCACCTGCATGTTATTTATCCATTCAAATCAATACAAAACTATCTTTACGAATAAAAAAAAAAACAATCTATAACAGAGTATTAAAGATGGAGATTGTAACATAGAATATAAACCCACAATACATAAATATACCAAAAGAATAATGAAGCACACAACATAGTATTTAATGTGGAGAAAACCCTTGCAGGTAAAAAACTCCACCAAGAAAAGAAGCCAAGTTGTATTATCTTTACAAAAGGAGATTACAAATACATTCACTTCCTATGTCCTTCAACCTTCACTCTGGCAAAACCTGGGTACCTGTAAATTGTTATGCATCTCATCTACTATGCCATGGTTTATATAGAATTTACACAACCTCAAGATGGGTGTCCACCTTGGAATCTTCACCCATGCAGCATTCAGTGACTTCTTACAAGCTCATAACACTTGTCAAGAGTCAACAATACAACCTTGGGCGTACATGAACAAAAATAGGCTCTTATGGGGTCATAAAAGCTGTCATACATACATCCTACACTTGGTAAAAGATGACCATCAGGGCTTAAATTTGACAGTCCACCTTGCCTGTCAAGGAATTTTTTTCCTACATTTTAGTAGGGATTATTGCCTTTCACATGACAATCAATTTTTTTAAATGCAAGTAAAATTCCAATTCTTTCTATTTCAATATTTCTAATTCTTTCTATTTCACTATTTTCCAATTCTTTCTATTTCAGTATTTTTGATGTGTAGAAAAACCTTAGAAAGTTGTGTTGAAAAAGCCTAAGATAAATAAAATATTTTATTAAAAAAACAAATCTAAGGGATTTAAAAATAAAATAGAAGTTCCTATTAAAAAATTTAAAAATAAAAGTATATATATAAAGCTTAGACAATTGTGCTGAAAAAGCCTAAAAATTTAGAATGAATATATTCTAAAAAACAAATCTAAAAATTCTTAAATAATAGAAGTTCCTATTAAAAAACTTAAAAATAAAAGGAAAAAACTAGAAATTTAGAATGAATATATTCTATAAAAAACAAATCTAAAAATTTGGGAGATTTTTTCTTAAATAATAGAAGTTCCTATTAAAAAATTTTAAAAAAAAGAAAAAAGATATATATTAAATAATTTAGAAAATTAGAATGAATAATTATATTCATTAAAAAAATCTAAAAATTTGGAACTAATAGAAGTTCCTATTACAAATTTAAAAATAAAAATAAAATATATATTAGATAATTTAGAATGAATATATTCTATTAAAAAACAAATTTAAAAAATTTAGGAAATTTTTTCTTAAATAATAGTTCCTATTAAAAATTTTAAAAATAATATATATATATATATAGTCAGATTTTCATATTAATTGTTTTTTTTACAATTTTTAAAATACATTACAGTCAAATATTTATTTTTATTGTATTTTACAGCTAAAATCTTTAAATACAACTATACAACTATCAAATTTAAGCCCTGATGACCATGTAAGCTCCAAAAATAGCCACTTACAACATCTTATGGCACATCATATGCTGTCATAAATGTCATAGATTCTTTTGACAATTTACAGTTGTCATAGAATCTCATACACCTTCTTACATCATCTATGACGTGTGTCATAACACTAAAAATGGGTGATTCCTCCACATGTGCACCCCACTTTGACCAATTACCATTTACCATAGTAAATGATATCCCATAACTACCGCTGGTAACTCTGGAACTTACTGGTGCAGTAACTCCATAATTATTGTGGATAATAAACAATTTTTACCACTGTTAATGAAACTAGTACATCCCTTATGGGTAATTACAAAAAATAAATGGAATAATACAATAATGGGATTTACAAGGTTAATGGCACCTTATCCCAACAAGAAGGACAACCTGTTAAAGAGGTAGGCATCCTATTAAGGATTTCCCCTCTTCTTACACTTTCCCCTCTCCTTTACCTTAAAACATTTGTATATTATAAATGCAAACATTTTAAGTGGGGGCATATATTCCCTATTCACTGGTGCACCCATAAATGCACCCTTATTCATCCATTCCTCTTGAGCTTTAGCCTATTGATGTGACCCCCTACGGTGGTTCTTTTCATAGCACCCCCTGAGGTGTTGTTTATTGTTTGTACTCCCTGAGGCACTACGCTCCCTGAGGCATTATTTCCATGCTCCCTAAAGCATTGGTAGTATACAATCACCTAGCATAATGTAACTTGCTAGCATGTGATATGTATAGTCTATGAGCCACCTAGCATAACGCAACTTGCTAGCCTGTGTGCTTCATATGACCTACTCATGGTCACCTAGCATAACACAACTTGCTATCTCATGATCCATGAGGATATCTTGATTTACATGACCCATAGAGATAGAGCAAGCTAGTGTTTGAGTCATGTACTCCTCTTCATTCGATTGCTCCCTGTCTACTTGTTTGCAGTCTCTCCTTGAAGCAATCAATCGACTCATTACATTCTTCTATCTCCTTTTTAGAATTCCTCTATTTTTTATTTTCTTTTGGGGATGATACAAGGTATTGAGACATCCTTTTAACCAAGGTCTCTTTACTTTGTTGACTCAATTTTTTTCTTTTTCATTTTCTTATGTGCTTTCTCGCTTACTGATTACATGCTCTTGTTTTCCATGTCTACTCTATGCTCTCTATATGCTTCATGTTTTCAATATACACTTTGTATGCTTTGTGTCTTCCATGTATGCGTCGTGTCTTCCATGTATGTGTCATGTCTTCCATGTCTACTTCATGTTTCCCATATGTCTACTTCATGTTTTCCATGTGTCTACTTTATGTTTTCCATGTGTTTGCCTCGTGTTTTCCATGTGCAAGCTTTGTGATCCTAAGCTTGGGGACTAGCGCAACTCTCAACTTAGCGACATTCTATGGCTTCAACATCTTGGTAAAGAGATCTTTGTATTCTCCATACTTTAGTGAGAGTATGAGCATAAGACCATACCCTCACTAAAGTGGGGTCTAAATGTACTATTGGAAATTATATACCCTTTACAATTTCACACTATTTTTGGCACCCTTTTCAACATGAATGTGAACACCCCTGTTTATAGTATGTAATTTCCAGTAGTTCTATAAGAATCAAGGTTAAATTTTCTAACATCTAGCTTTTGGATGGCTCAAATCACCAAGACTAGGGCAGCCAATGCTAGAGTCCTAGCAATTTGGCCTTGACAACTCATATCTTAATGTTGGTCTTATGACTTAAGTGATGCACCTTGTTGGCCTCAACTCTATTGGGCCCTCAAAAAGTAATTGAGATGCATATATAAACAAGTCTCTTTCACACATTTATAGTGGATGCTCTTTATGATGATTCTATTTAACAAGCTCCTATCTACAAGATCTCTATTTTATAGATTATTACTGTGTATGCTAACCTTTGTTGTAGATATTAGTGGAAGTTCCTTCCTCCTTCATTCTCTCCTTGTGGTGATTTGATTGTGACATCATCCCATCAAGGGTTTTATGTTCATGGTAACATCTTTCCTTCATATTTGTTTACATTTATCTTTGATTATTCAAATCTGCCTCTGCCTACCTAGGGCACACTCTTGATCTAATCCTTGTTGTTGTGGAAGTGGCTACACTTACACAAAGGCTTGACTAAGGCAAGCTCCTATACAATATAACCATTTTCCCTCTTTTATGTGTGCATATCATATCTGGGGTTTTCAACATGAAATAGTGATAGAAAGATGAAAGAATCAGGGATACAAATCACCAACCCAAAATTTAGGCTAAAACCCTAGGACTAGGGTTCCCAGCATCTAAGTCCAACATTTTTTCCCCTAATATCCATCTACAGACTCTGATAACTCTGCTCAGCCCTGATCTACTTTCAGTTCTTGCACATCAAGTCTGTGACTCATGTTTTCTGTAGATTTAGCTCTCTAGGTCACTTAAAACCTAGATCTTCCTATTCTCAAATCAATCTCCACTATTACAACAAAAAGAAGACAAGCACCATACCATTTGGCTCTCCCTTGAGAAGTGTAGCCAAGTGTACAAGTATTGGTCAGTTTGTATTCTAATGTTGTATAGGAAAGATTGGTCTAGTTAGTATATAATTAATTAGATCTCTTCTCCTATGTAACAGTTACATTTCACTTCCTTGTTCTCCAACTTTGACCACTTCTCCCTAGGCACATGTCCATATGCCTTGCAACCAAAAACATGAAGATGATGTAATGAGTTCCTCTTGCATGTCCCTACCTCCATAGGGGTCTTGTTAACAAGAACTAATATAGGAGACCTATCAATCAAGTAACAAGTTGTAGCAACCACTTCTACCCAAAACTTCTACTTCAAGATAGCTCCACTAAGCATACTTTTAGCCCTCTCCATCAACCTTCTATTCATTCTTTCTACAACTCCATTCTATTGAGGCATATATGGAGTTGTCCAATGCCTTTCAATCTCATGCTCTTTATAGAATCTATCAAAATTAATAAAACAAAACTCATTTCCATTTTAAATTTCCAAAACAACATTAAACTCCTTAAACTAACTAAAGAATTTAGATTCACTCCTAAAAATATACCAATGTCCATCTAGAATAATCATCTATAAAAGATGCATAGTACAAAGACTTATTGAACACAGTGCAACTAGGTCACAATCATATTGAACACATTTAAATGCTTGACCATAGAACCACCATCATCTATTCAAGGTGTATAGCTTCTTTCTCAAGAAAAATTTGTTAACCAAGGATTTATCCTAGTATAAGTCTCCCAACTTCTTCAAAAGAGATTATGTAGTGGCTTCTTCATGTACATTCAAGAAAGATAATCTGCCAAGCAGAACCTAATGAGTTCCTTCACCTTTATATCCAATAGATCTCAATCATCCTATGACATTGTAGTGGGTTTGGATCTAGATATGACAACCCATAGATCACAATCTACAAGTAGATCCTCCATCTTAAGCTTTCACAACTTAAAGTTAGTTCTATCAAACCCCTCCATCTCTAATCTTGATGTGCTTTCCATTTTCCTACAACAAGATCTCCCGCACAAGCTCCCACTCAAACTAAGATTAGAACAAAAACCTTGCCCTCAACACCTAGGACCTGAGGTGATCAAGATTTGATACCAAATTAAAAGAATAAGAAGTGTGGAATAACTTCCTACACTAATCTATGAGAGGAGGTATGTGCAAAAATTAAACTGATCATATAGTTACAAGGAAATAAACACAAAAGTAATATACCATAACATAGTGATTTATGTTGGGAAAACAATTTCGAGAGAAAAACCTTACACTCCAAAGAAACTCAATGCATTATTCCATAAGAAATAGTTATATAATTTACTTGCAAAGTCTAATCCTTTACATAAGTGTCACCAAAAAAATATTTGGAGCAATTCTAGTAACATAACAATACCTACAAAATTCACTATGAAACCTCCATCTCAACCACCCAATAAATAGGAGACGAAATACATAAAACCATTAAATGGTAATTAGAAAAAGTTATAACCCAAAACCATCCTAAGTGTGGATCCCAAATCCCTATTCAAAATCCATTACCCAAATCCCAAGATGACTCCACAAGCTAAAAATGGCATATTCCTTCCACATACCATAAGTTCATCATAATCTTCTCACCAACTTGGGTGCTCCATTTTGGATCCATTGTCTCCAATCAAAGAAGGCTTATGATGTGTCATAACATGCATCATAAGTTAGTCAACAAGTTTAACTCCCTCTTACAACCCTCTTTTGTGTCATATATGCTCTTACATTTCAGATGTGGGAGGCCCAAGTTTTGAAGGCCATGATTTTTGATCTAGGAGGTTGATTGAGACCCTTTTTGTAAATTGAAGATCTTGAAGAGATCCACATCACTACAACCATCTTTCTTTGGTTAAGGATGATTTCAACATTTTTTGGGGGCCATAATTAACCTCTAGAGAACTAAAAATTGCATTTTTATGTTCTATAGCCTAGAAATTATATTTTTTTGTTCTTAACATTAGGATGCAAGGTTGAGACACCTTTTCTAGAACACATATCTATTTTACAAAAAGGGAGTGGTGGAAATAGAATGGTGCTACATCATGGAGTGTGAGGCCTATAGTGACATATGCATCAAGTATGAGGACAATCCAAATGTGGACAACCTAACTACCTTATTTGAAGATACAAGGCCGATCAAAATGGTAATATTTTTAATCAAGGTCCAGATTATAAGATCCAACATAAAAAGGGTTGGAAATTTCATTAGGTTTTTGAGGTAGCCCATGTGTCATTGGTTGCATTGGTAAGGTGCTCAAGATTTTGTTACTTTTGGTCTCATACATTGCTTGGTCTCATGGATGTTATCAACAAATTTCATTCAACCATTCATTCATGATCATGGGATTTTTGGGGAATTCATTCTTACTTTTGATCCTCATCTTTCCCAAAAACTCCATGATTTCTTATCTATAAGGGCTTAAATTGGATGATCTATCTTGCCTCTTAAAAAGAAATATATGGTTTAGTCTTCATTATTGTCTTTTGTATAGAAATTGAATTTTTTAATGCAAGTTAAATTTTATCTTCTCTAACAAGAGCATCCTTTAAGTAATGACAAGGGGGAAAAAGTTCTCTAGAGTTGAAAAATGCAAGATTAGGGATTCTTGCATTCAAACAAATTACAAGTGCTTGAACATATTCTTTTGCAAGTTGTTTACAACTCTCTAATGAACCATTCATGCAAGGATTTAATGATTGTTTAAATGTGAATCAACTTAATGACTACATGCATGTGAAATTGCCACAAACTATAGTTCATGCTTATGAATAATGCCCTCCTTATCAATAATATTTAAATAACCATATTTATAGACAACCAAGAATTTAAATAAGTAACATGTGCTATTGGTAAATGTATCACTTCTCAAAAACCACTTTCTTAAAGTGTTGATAGTACTATCAATAGATGCTCCTAAATATGTAACATCAATATGCTATTCTTAAAATTTTATATTCAACTAGTTTAGCATAAACATTATATGTACAAGTATACATAAACAAAATTAAACTAAAAATATTCTTTTCTTATCATATCTCAACTCCCTCTTTTTATTTTTCCATAAATTCAACATAAGATGCATCAACACAACAATCCTTTCACTAACTTGTCCACTTTAAAACCATATAACTCCATCAATTTTGAAGAGCTTGAAGATTTTAGTCAAATTTTGGACCCAAGATTACACCTTGCTAATTTCTCAATGAATAATAATTCATTTTTTTAGAAATATCTCATGTAGGCAGATCTTCATAATGAACAATGTAATTTAAACACCTGCATGATTAGGCACATCTTTTTTCATAAAAGAAACAAACCTATTTTCACTACCAACTATGGATGAAGCACCATCTATGGAAACAACTAGTAAGAGCTTATTTAGAACCCCTTTCTTCCTTTAGAAAATTGATTGCATTATAAATTATTTTCCCTTTTTTATTACAAACATTTATGAGCTTTAAAAACTATATGAAATTGGTTTCCCCAATTTTGAGTCTAAAAAAGTTTCATAGATCATAAGATAGTTTTTTTAAGCTATGATTTGTATATTCATCCAACATAAAAGAGAAAAAAAGGACTATCCAATATTCTAGTAATTTGTACATCTTCAAGATACTTAGATATAGAAATAAAATTGATTTGCAACCATATGATTTGTATGTAAATTTTAGTCTTTATTCCTTGGCACATTTCATAATTATAATGTCTTTCAAGAGATCAAAGTGATTCATATTTTTTAGATGGGTAAATCCTATTGTACCATCCAAAAAATTAATGCCATAGTTATGATGACTCTTTCCTTGTTGATGTCATCAACATTTGCTATATGTTTTGTAATAGGTTTTGTTTTCTTTTGGCTCTCACATATGTCCATTTTGCTAGTGAGATCTTATGGATGTTTGAATTGGTAGTAGTAACCAATGAGTCATGTTGTAAACTAGTGCAACCAACCTCTACCCTCTATGATCTAGCCACATTATGTATTTCACAATATATGTATTCATAATTTTTTTGCCTCCAAATATTGTACATCTCAATCACTTAAACTTAAGTTTCCATTCGTCTTGAAATTTCCATTTTACTTCAAATATTCTTTTCTTTTGTGTACTATTTTCTCTTATTAGGCATTCATCAAAACACTTTTCAGTATGCCCTAAAATATATAAATTCATTCAAATCAAAATTATAATCTTTCATTCCATGTTACAACTTGAGATGTACTTTGGCCATGGAAATTGGTAATTCATAGAAATTTTGTTTTAAGATATTTTCAAATTGTAGTGCCTACATATTTTAAAATATGAAACAATTAGATATTTATTCAAATTCATCTATTTTTTAAAATCAAACCATAAGTAAATAACTTAATATCTAAACTTATACAAAAAGTTGTTTCCAAATTTACATAAATATTGTTTACATGTTTACTAGTTGTTTAAGGCTTGTTATTTGTTTGTTTGTTTTTGAATTCAAACCTAGTGTTTGATAATTTCTTCATTTCATCTAAATCCTTGACAAGTAAGGAGGATATGTCTAAGTAATAGTGTGAGAAAGCTACAAAACATAAGATTTAACATGTTCAATTCTTTATTCATTCATTTAATACATGTCATTTTTCTCCATGTAAACCATTAAAAAAAATCATTTAAAACAAATTAAATTTCATTGAAAATATTTTATAGCCTCAAATTTACTCAAAAATAAATAAATAAATATAATAAATTAAGTATAAAATATGTAGGGTTTAGTCACAAACCAGGGGATATTGTGGGACAAGATTAGGAGAAGTGGCTTTCTCTTGCAATGTTGAAACTCCAATTACTTGTGTAGATGCATCAAAATCAGTTTTTTGGGATGTTGCTCATCTAACATAGATGACATATGAAATACTTAGAAACCTCTTAGTAAAAGAATATATAAAATTGCTATAAATAGAAGCTTAATTATTTCAAGCATTCTAAAGACCATTGTTTAAAGTTAGAAGACAATCATTTTCAGAAAAGACAATAAAATAATGAGTAATCACAAAAATTATTTTCTTCTATATTACCATTTGAAGAAAAGAAAATATATTACCAAAAAAATAATTAAAAAATAAGGGAAGTGATTCAGTCCAATCATTCTCTTTAGGAGTTTGAGTAAATGATATCTTTACAAATTCAACAATCAATTAATCTAATTCTCCAACTTTACAAACACAATTTGTCTTCCAATTCTTTTTCATACTTATTAACAAATAAAAATCAAGATTTAAGACCAACAAATTTATTTTATATTATTTATTATTCTATAAGAGGGTGCAGGTCAAGAGGGAAATGATCTCCACCGCCACTGTCAAGGAGTCAAGCTACATGCTCAGCTAAATTCTTCTTCAAAGGATTCATTAATTATGAAAAATGATTATATTGTAGTTGGAAGTATATGTTGCTGGTGCTTCAGTGTTACCAAGCTTCACACTTGTGATTCCCTAAAAGCCTGGATAATATGTAATAGGAACTTGCATTCTAGATTTATACACAAATCAACTTTAGTTTAGGGTTTTGCTTTTTGGTGATTTATTTGTTTGAGTAGATGTAACATATGTGAATCCACGAGTAACTCCTTACATATGAAATCAAACAGCAACAAAGATTTTAATGGAACCAAATAAAATTTTCCTAAGTATAGATCAATGCCAAGATTGTCTTATGGTCTCATTATCTGAGATATATTCAGCAACTACCCTACGAAATATTTTGTAAAGATGTTGAAAACAAAAACATACTTCAAATAGGCATGTTTGAGGCAACACAGCAGCCATTCAATGCTGCAGTGTCACCAACAGTCTTTGAACTCTACAGTTAAATTAAAAGCTTTGATAAATCCAATATTTAGATAATTATACTATCTAATTATATTTAGAGTAGTGGTATAGGGGAGAGGAAGGTCTAATTGTTGTTATAGTACTCTTGGGTATAAGAGCCATTATTTGTGAACACTTTATATACTATATATTGTCAATGATTATTCTACAATAAATCTAAAAATGACCAAATGTTGAACATATATCATCTATTATCCAGTGGCAGCTATGAAAAAACTGACCAAAAATATAGAAAAGCCAGCAGAAAGTGAGGTTTAATACTTACCCTTGGTTATATCAATAACAGATCTCCTAAAGGGCACGCTTCCACTCATCAATATCAATCTCTTTTTTGGGTATTGATCTGAATAGCCATAATGACTGGTAATAGGTACCGGTCAGGATATCTAACATGAGTTGGATCCACATAATAAAAGAGAGGAATGATCAAGCCAAGGGTGCTCAACATTGCAGCGGCCTCCTTGAGACATTTAATCTGCATACCCTCTGCAACATATAGGAATGCATATGGCACTGCTCTCGATTGCTTTTTCCAATCCCATCTTCTTAGCTAATAGCAGCTTCAGTTTTTTTTTCCCGCAACAGCTTATGATTTTTTATCATGCACCTTTAAATATTTTTGAATGGTGCGGATGCTTTTATGATTTTTTTAGTTTTTATTTTTAGAAATAGTATTATTGATAAGAATCATAAGATTTTTCTTCTGTATTCGTTACAAACGTTGAGAGGCGGGAATTTGATGGTTTGTGGAGCATATTTTTAATTTGAAACTGTATTTAAAACTTTAAAAAAATTATATTTTATTAAGCGTTTTACAATCAAAGAAGAGTGGAGATGAGAGTACTCATTTTCTATGTAAATATATAGAATTTAAAAAGAAAATGGAAATGGTTTTAAAAAAGGTGGAGAAAATACAAAAAAGAAATTGAAAAAATCAAAAATCAAAATGAAAAAAAAATGGAAATGGTTGAAAGAAAAAAATAGAGGAGATCACAAAAAACTATGGAAAATGCAAAAAAAAAATTGAAAATAAAAATAAAAATAAAAAAGAAATTGGAAAAAAAAAAAATCAAAATCTTAGAAATAGTTGAAATAAGAAATAAAGATATCTCTTGGTACTATAGATATATATTTTTAAATATAAATATACTAGTATATTTATATTTTAAAATATGCGAGGTATATCCTTTTTATATGATTTTCTCACTTTTGTTTGCAATTTTTTTTTTGTTTTTATTTTTTAAATTGTAATTTCTTTTTTGGTTTTTATTTAAAAAAAAAAAATTATTTATTTTTTGCTTCCAATAAGTTTTGGTGATTTTCTCTTCCACCACTTTCAAATTTCTTTTGGTTTTTATTTATTATTTTTTCCATTTAGTTTTTAGTTTTTCCAATTTCTTTTTTTTTTCCATTCTAACACTTTCTATTTTTTTTTTTTTTTTTCTTTAATTTTCTTAAGTTTTATTTTTTATTTCTTTTTGGTATTTTATTTTTATTTTTATAAATTTAGGCAGAAAAAATAAGTGTTCTCGTCCTGACTCCCCACCCCAACTCCCCACCCCGTTGTGACTAGTTTTTTTTTTTTTTCCTTCTAACACTTTTTAATTTTTATTTTCTTTAGTTTTATTTTTTATTTCCTTTTTAGCATTTTATTTTTATTTTTATAAATTTAGGAAGAAAAAATAAGTGCTCTCATGCCCACCCCATTGTGACTAATTATATCTATGTCACTTTAAACTAGTATATTTATATTTAAAAAATATATCTAAAGTACGCTGATAGATATCTCTTTTCCAAATCAAAAAAGAAATTGAAAAATAAGAAAATCACAAAAACTATGGAACCAAAAAAGAAATTGGAACAATGATCTTCAAATGAAAATAAGTTTCCATAAATTTGCTTTTTAGAATTTTAATTTTTTTTTCTATAAATTTAGATAGAAAAAATGAGTGTTATATATATATATATATATATATATATATATATATATATATATATATATATATATATATATATATATATATATTAGTTATATCTGTCACTTTAAATTATTAACAGATCCAAATATAATAAATTATTCTAATTTATAATATATATTATTTTATAAAGAAAAAAATTAAAATATCTTTTATAATATTTCTTATAAAATTTCAAAGATATAATATAAATGATTTTTTCCTTTTTAGATTATCTTTAATATTTTTTAATTTTAATTATATCAATTTAAAAATTTAGTTGTAATTGTAATAGTAAATTTAGGATATTTGTTTTATTATAAGTTTTTACAATTCTACTTTCATTTTTTTATATGTTTAGGCTTACAAAGAGATTTAATCAACAAATCAATAAGTGTTGGACTATAATTTGTAAGTAATATTTTCATGGTTAAGCATGTCATTTCTTATCTATTCTATTTTTATTTATTTAATTATTTTGTTTGTATTAGATATTTTGTATTATGTACACAAATAGATTTTAAAAAAACTAATGTTCTCTAATAAATTTATACATTTTATTAGGCACTATTAATTGGACACTTTAAATAATATCAATGAATTTGTATCCATATTTGATGTTAGTGGTTGTAAAAAGGAGTTAAGCTCTTTTGTTGATTTATTGCATTTAAGTTGTGAGGGTTTCAAGTTGAAAGATGCATGGAGAGTCTTTAGTAACACATAACATTGTCACATAAGCTATCCTCATATGATGAAGTTATGGCAAGCTATTCTTGCAAGGACTATTGATTGTGAAAGAGGATTTTAAAACAAAACATCATCAAAGATGTTAGAAAAGCAAATAATGTAAAATAAAATAGATTATAGCAATATGGAAAGATACAAATGTTGCAAGTATGAGGTGAGCCTGTGTTGTCATTGATGTCAACATACTCATATTGCATTGACAAGAAGGATTGGATGAGCTGTGTGCTGAGGACATTGAGAAAATTAGCCTCAGTCAGGAACAGTGAAGAACAGTGATGAGAAGAAGGCAAATGTATTGTATAGGTTGAGAACTGGAGGATGCGGATTAAAGGGTTTGTAGATATGAGTCTTGAGATGCTTCAGTTAAGATTTCAGAGGTCCGCATGAAGATCTGAAGGAGTTGTGGCTGTCGGTGTAGAACCGGTTCCGGCAAGTATTCAGAGGTGACAAAGGATCACAAAAAGGTCCGGTGAGGTCCGGAATTGTATTATCCTAATCTGCGGATTGGAAGGAAGTGTTTGGGATGTCCTTGTGATGTGTCATCCTGATTTGTGTATGATTTGGAGGTCCCGAAGTACCTTTTGCATTATGACAGAGGCGACAGACTGTGTTCTTGAAGTTCCGGATGAGGAAGACAAGAGATTCCAGTAAGTAAAGGAAGTGCGAATGTATTCGGTCGTTCAGGCAGGCTTGTGAAGGTTTTTTGGATCATGTTGAGGTTGTGTTGTTGGTCCGCATTGATAGTAAAGCCCGGAATTGAAGTTATTCTTCCGGATGAAGTTCTTGCTCTGTTTAGCCGACCGGATGAGTTGTTCATCCTGCGAATGTTCTTGTGGTGGCCGACCGGATGTGTTATTCATCTTGCGGATACTCTTATGGTTGTTTGCCGACTTAGATGTTTGTTCCTAAGTCGATGTCTTGTATAAATAACGGTTTGTGAGTTCATTTCGATGTGTGGATTGTGTGGATGAGTGTGGCATAGCGAAGAGAAGTGCGAAAGGCAAAGCAGAGGTTTTGGGCTTAAATGGAACTGATCCGAACATGGTAGAGATGTCATTCTCCAGTTCAAGACTGTGATTTTTATCACTTTGTAGACAATGTGTCTCCTTGTAGGCAGTGGGCCTCTTTGTGAGCAGTGTGCTCGGGCAGTGAGCCCTAATTGGCATGTGCCATTCATTCTTCTTTATTCTTCTAACAGAGAATAATTCTTGGGTTAATCACCCCGTGGTTTTTCCCTTAACCGGGTTTTCCATATCAAAATCTTGGTGTTCAATGTGTTGATGTTTATCTGCTTTTGTGTTTATGTATTATGCTTTCATGGATGATTAATTGATATGCTGCCAACTAACAACGAAGAATCAAGTGTTTGAAAGAAGAAGAAGTTTTATACAACTGATTCACCCCCCCTCTCAGTTGTATGCCCTAGATCCAACAATTGGTATCAGAGCCAAGTTCCTCTGAAAGGAGCTTAACCGCTTGAGGAGATCCAGGATGTCATCATACAAGAAGGATAGTCCGAAGTTTGATGGAACCAACTTCACTCTCTGGAAAGGTCGCATGAAGTGTCACTTGGAATGTATGGGAAAAGCATACTTGGCTATGGTTTCAAAACCATATGTACCTCCACAAGGTGGTCCGACAACTCTGAATGAAATCACAGAAGCTGAAAACAATCTGCGGACCAAGGAAGCTCTTCTAAGCGCATTGAATGACTCAGATCTCTCAAATGTTATTGACCTACCAACTGCATATGAGATCCTGACTAAACTGGAACTTCTGTATGAAGGAGATGAGTTTGTCAAAAGTGCAAGGTTGCAAAGTCTGAAAGGGAAATTTGAAAGATTGAAGATGAGAGATGATGAAAACATCACTACCTTTATGCCAAGAGTGAATGAGCTGGTATGTGGAATTAGAAATGCTGGTGGAACTCTAGATGAAAATGAGATTGTCTGCAAAATCCTAAGATCCCTTCCTGCTGCCTACAAAATCAAGGTTGCTGCCATTGATGAATTCAGAGCCCACACAACTGTCACAAGAGAACAACTGGCTGGCAAACTAGCTACATTTGAAATGACCGAGTTTGGAGATGATCCTCCCAAGACTGAATCTGCTTTCAAAGCCAGTGCCTATGTGAAAGGCAAATAGAGATTTGATCCGGGAGAAAACTCATCAAGGAAAATGTCATGGTATGATCAAGCAAGAAGAGACATGGAAGAAGAAGAAGCAGAAACAGCTCAACTTGAAGCCCTCATTGCAAAGAGACTGCCAAGAGGATCCGGTAAGTATGAAGGAAAACTACCCTTTAAGTGTTTCAACTGCAATAAGATTGGTCATTTTGCTTCAAGATGTCCGGAAAGATCTGCAAGGTCTAATACTAACAAACAAAGGTTTCAAAAGAATTGCTATTATGTTCATGAAGAAGATGACAATGAAGGAGTAACAGATGATGAATCAGAACTAGGAAGCAAATCCGGAAATGAGTGGGTGTTTATTGCCATCAAGGAAGAAGATTCAATACTCTCTGAATCTGTCAATCACAAAGTTGTTGAAAAAGCTTTGGCTGCTCAAGTGGAAGAAAAGGATGATTGGGTTATTGACAGTGGATGTTCTCACCATATGACTGGTGACAAGAATAAGTTCTTGAATTTGGAAAGGTATGAAGGAGGAATGGTAAAGTTTGGTGACAATTCTGCTGGTAGAATCAGAGGCAGGGGAACTATTTCCTTTGATGGAAAGAGCAAAACAGGTAACGTACTATATGTTGAAGGATTGAAGCACGATCTTCTCAGTGTTGGTCAGTTAGTGGACAAAGGCTATGATCTCCGGTTCAAGAATGGAAAATGCAGAATCTTTACAAGCTCCGGAACTGAAATTGCATCCGGTACTCAGACAAAAGGTAATATCTTTCATCTGGTTGGTTCAAATAAAAGTTGTTTGTTTGTTCAAATTGATCAGAGTTGGTTATGGCATAGAAGAATGTGTCATGTAAATTTTGATAACATCATCAAGATAAGCAATACTCAGGCTGTAAGAGATCTTCCAAAATTGATGAAACCTACAAATAGTTTGTGCAAAGAATGTCAGCTAGGTAAACAAAGCAGAGTCTCTTTCAAAAGCCAAGATCAGTCTTCTACTGGATTGTTGGAATTAGTACATACTGATCTCTGTGGTCCAACAAGAATCAAGAGTCTGCAAGGTGATAGATATTTCATGTTGTTAATTGATGATCATTCCCGGATGATGTGGGTTACCTTTCTAAAAGAAAAATCAGAAGCATTTGAGAAGTTCAAAATCTTCAAAGCTATGGTAGAGAATCAAACTGGATTGAAACTAAAGTGTCTAAGGTCTGATAGAGGTGGTGAATTTACATCTGGTGAGTTCATTGACTTTTGTGAGAAGCAGGGTATAAGGAGACAGTTGTCTGCTCCTAGGACTCCACAGCAGAATGGAGTAGTTGAGAGAAAGAACCGGACCATCCAGGAAGCTGCCAGGACAATGATGTTGGAAGCAAATGTTCCTCAAATGTTTTGGAAAGAAGCTATCAGCACTGCAGTCTACACTCTCAATCGAGTTCAAATCATAAACAACACCGGTAAGACCCCCTATGAACTCTGGTTTGGCATCACTCCTATTGACTTTTTCCCAGACTGGATACTTATTCCCAGATTTCCCTACAAGGTAGCCATCAATGATCAACAGGATCTCTGGGCCAGGGGCCAACAGTGTAGGAGATAGACTCTATATTTTATTTCCTCTTCTTCTTCAGGCTCTGTAAAACCTAGGGGGGTATTCCCTACTCAACATCCATGAGGATATGCATACACAGGCTGGGATGCTGACAGAAAGCAGATAAGTCCTCCTGTAAGTAGACCAAAACTGAAAGATAAGAGCAAAGGGGCTAGCTTTGGGCCTATTTGCAGTTGTAGACAGAGGACTGAGGATCCTAAAACTAATTCTAATGTCCTAATGGTTGTTTTAGATTTTGATTTGGATTTTAAGTTTGGATGCAAAGCTGGACATGGTTGTAACACAAATACAAAGCAAGATTGGTGCCTATCCAGGGCCTGGAGTCAGTAGACATACACCTGTGAATGATCAACATGAACAGCTAAAACTAGATTTCAGGGGGATATATGTGATACCTGCCTTACAGATATCTCCCAATACAGAGTGTTAAGTTATCTCTACTTATGGCATCCCTACTGCAGTATACCCTTCCCAATGTTCAACCTAAAAACAGTTTAATCTACCCCTTGAGCAGAAGTTAAAAGATCAGACATTCAACATAGGAATTCTATGCTCTAGAATCTAAACATTACCCAAATATCCAGATTCAGAAGAAGAATACATGCAATACTAGAGACAGAATTAACAAAACACATGCTAAGATAGCATTTCTCATATAAGATTAATCATGAAATCAGTGGGTTCGTGCCAAAACATACAACAAGAGATACATAGACTCACAGGTTTAGCTGTACATAGCAACCAGATCAGCTTGTTTTGAATTACAGAGCCAAAAATCTTCAACTTTCAACAACCAAAAATGAGTAACACTTCCTGCTTATAACAGCCAGGTAGTGTACCACAGCAATTAATTACATGGTTGACCAAAAATCCCGCCAGATACATAGTATCAGAAAAATGGTGCTCAACGCATTACCAGATTGGTGCCCAAACATGAATGCAGCAGGTAGGGGAGGAGACAGGAAGAAACCTTGAGCCCTGCGCCACTGTCCATTGATGTACACCTTCAATCAGGTACCAGATCCGCCCATACCTCTACAACCTTCGCCATTAATGGCGCACCAACCCGCGGCCTCGGGAAAACATCAAACTGTGCATCGCAACCATTTCCTGCCAAGATTCATCGTCATGATATTTCAAATATGCAGGATATCAATTATCCCACA
Source organism: Cunninghamia lanceolata (assembly GCA_027924645.1). Lineage (NCBI taxonomy): Eukaryota > Viridiplantae > Streptophyta > Pinopsida > Cupressales > Cupressaceae > Cunninghamia > Cunninghamia lanceolata. Next base: position 36,151,221 of record BSBN01000391.1, on the reverse strand, counting down.
TGCACCCCGCGGTGACCTTTTCAACACTTTATATACTAGGCCACGAGCATATATAATGTCGGTGCTTTTGCTCCTGACGACACTAGTATAAGACCTCATCATCATCCTCCAACAGCATAATATCCTGTCGCTTGAAATATCACCCTGACGTCAGCATCATATCGCAATATCACCTGCATGATAATCGCCTTCATCGGCACAACCTGATCCATCAGAGGAAGATCCTCCTGCTTAGCCAATACCAAAAGTCTGGCCGATGAACATCCTGATGATGTCATCGTCATATCCTGCTGATGTCATCAGCATATCTGCCTACTACGCACCTCCTCATATCCGGATGACGTCATCATCATGTTTGCAAATATCGGGGGATCTCCACAAGATGATCAGTGTTAGAAATATGACCCCCCCGGACCTTGATGACGTCATCATCATATCGACATCAGGATGATATTCAGAAGATAACCGGATATTTGGAAATACCATCCTGATGCACAAATATCATGCTGCACTGTAGCTCCACTATAAGATCGGGGTGATAGATGAATATGCCAGATATTTGAAAAGATCACCCCCCACTAGATAATGCACGAAGCAGACAGGGAGATATCTCCCTTCAGAAATATCATGATGCAGATAGCCAGAGAAAAGATATCACCCTGACATAAGAATGACGTCAGTATCATCAGGATGATAAAACAACGAACATGAAGTGATACAACAACATCAAGATGATATTGACTAAGATCATCCTGACGTCCAAAGTATGATGACCACGATGAAAATCGGGTCACACTTAAAACTTTACAGCAACATCATCAGGATGATCTTAACAAAGATCACCCGATGTTAAAATATCACCCCAGCGAAAGATCATGCAGGCAGAAAATATGATGACCCTCGTAAGCAACATCGGGGTGATGTCTAGAAATATGATGATGATGATGATGACCCTTAAGAAAAAACAGGTCGGGTCGAACAACTTAGAAAATGACCCCTTCGGAAGATCGGGGTGACATCATCATCATATAAGGGCAGGGTGATAATTGGAAGATCACCAGATAATTGAAAAATCACCCCCGCAAGCAAATCAGGGCACACTGTAGCTCATCAGTAGGATCGGGATGATATCCAAACATCACCCGATATTGAAACATGATGATCCTGATGAGAAACCGGTCGACAGAGAACATGATGATGCTGACCACCATCGAAGAAAACATGATGATGATGACCTCCTCCTCAGGAAAATATGATGCTGCAGCTGAAAAATACTGAGGAGGTCCAACACTTAGAACATTTTTAAGGAAGGTGCTTGCATGAAAATTGCTCAAAAACTGTCAGTCAATTCAGGCACTAACACTGGCTCTGTCTGGGGACGTGCAGGTGCAAGACTGCAGCGAGAACCCCAGATCTCTGGGATGCAGACCAGTCCCTTATTCATTGGGCACAGAGTCAAATACTGCACCGACCTGCATCACCAAACACACTTGATGGCCTAAGGCCACCAAGAAAAGAAAAACATGTATCTCCCTTTGTCAAATATCTTGTTTTCATCTGCATGCACTGGGTCAAGCCTGGAGATACTGTCAGGATCCACCCACAAACAAACCTTGTCATCTGCACACTCAACCCTTTGATTTGGCTTGTCATTGTCAAACCTGTGCAGATAACCTTCAGCATCATGTGACATGTGGGTGTAGAATGTATCAAGCAATGCATACTCATATGGCATATAGCACTTATCATCTATATCATCATCATGCATTGCAACATGATCTCCTAGCTGGACTGAAAATAGGAAACACTCAAAGTCCACCACACAGCTAGGAAGATCAGAGCTCATTGTATATACTGGCACATCAAAAGAAAAGCTTCCAAAATCACAATTGTGTACATCATGTGCACAACCATCTAGTACACCAAGCTGGAAAAGATCAGGCTCTGGCATCTCTTTCAAATCAGGCACATTTTCACAGTCACTTACCTGATGTATGTTGTTTCTTCTTTCATCAGGATGAGAAACAGAATCCAAACCAAAAACAATGTCTAGATCCTCACCATACTCAAATAAATCCTCATCACCATATGTGTCAAAGATGGGTGATCCAGGTACATCAGCTTGATCATAGTATGCCATTTGTTCATGGGCAGCAGAACATGCATCTTCATCACCAATGGATTCCCTTTGTGGAGGAGTACCAGCTTGTGTGTCATAAGCACAACAGCCATCAAATGAAAAACAATCATGCTCTGAACCAGCACTTGTTTCAATCTCTGACTGCTCTTCACGATCCCCATGTGTTTGAAAAGAAGTCAATGGGTCACACATAGGATTGCTTCTCTGTTTTCTTATATCTTCTCTGTCTTGAGTACAATACTCACAATTATCTCCACAGGTCCATTCCAAAAGTTGTTCATTGCTGTCCACAACCTCGTTATTGTTTTCATGGTCAGATGCCTCATCATTGCAATGGGAATCCTCATTAGTCCTTTCACTAGCACCTTCAATATTCATCTTTTCATCTTCACATGATGCCTTAATTATTTGGTCATTTGCAGCTTCACAACGATTTTTCACACCAAGGCCTGGGGACAGGGGTTTCAGCAGGTACACATTTCTGATTTTTTCTATCTTTTCTATGAACCTGTATGCCATCTGCATACTTGTCACCTTGAAATCCCTCAGTATTGCACTAAAGCCCTCCTCAAAAGCTTCAAAGAATACGCCAACACAGGCTGAAATATTAGGTCTGAAGACTTCTGGGATCTGTGAAAGGGCTATTGCAAACCTATGACTGAAATCAACACATGGCTCTTCATCTTGTTTTCTGATTCTCATCAATTCTGCAACAAGATCAGCCGGTTCTTTTGCAAATTCTTCCTTGAAACAGTCAGCAAGCTCATCCCAACAGGCAAAGGATTTCTTTGGAAAGCTCAAATACCAGTTTTTTGCTTTTGCATCAAAGGACCTAACAAAAAAACTCATCCACATATCCTCATCTCTGAATGAATATTTTCCCATAAAACTATGAAAATTTTGGATATGTGCATTCCCATCACATACATTGTGACCACTAAATCTAGGCATCTGACAGTATATCATAGCAGGCATAGTTTCTACTTTATAATCCACCCATGACAAATCCAGTTGGTCATACAAAGGATCAAAAGGGCTGAGAAGAGGTTTAGCCTTCTGACTGGCAGACACAATAGGGTTACTGCTTTTTAACTGGGCCTGCTCAGCCTCTAAGAATATGAATATATTTCTTATCTCTTCTATTCTTTTATTCGACATTTCACCACTGAGTATGGGATAATTCATACTTGGATTCATAAAAATCTTACTCTTAGACATCCTTTGTCTGTCTAAGACCTAAGGCTTCCCCTGGCATCTAACTTATGCAGCAAAACAGCAAATATAAAGGGGAAGGAACAAGGTACCTTTTCTCATACAGATGCAGAAAAATGAACAACACATTTTTGTCACATCACATACATCCATCTTTCATGTGCATTCAGATCTTTTTTGCAGAGTCGCCACCTCTCCAGAGAGGACAAAATTTTCAATAGCTGAAAGCTACTTTTCCAGGTTCATTCCACCAGCAGAGCATCATTTTGTTGGTGACTCAGATGGGCCACAAGATATAACACTTTTTCATCAATTTTCTCCCCAGCAGAGTCGCCAATTTCTGTTGACTTTTTCCCAGACTGGATGCTTATTCCCAGATTTCCCTACAAGGTAGCCATCAATGATCAACAGGATCTCTGGGCCAGGGGCCAACAGTGTAGGAGATAGACTCTATATTTTATCTCCTCTTCTTCTTCAGGCTCTGTAAAACCTAGGGGGGTATTCCCTACTCAACATCCATGAGGATATGCATACACAGGCTGGGATGCTGACAGAAAGCAGATAAGTCCTCCTGTAAGTAGACCAAAACTAAAAGATAAGAGCAAAGGGGCTAGCTTTGGGCCTATTTGCAGTTGTAGACAGAGGACTGAGGATCCTAAAACTAATTCTAATGTCCTAATGGTTGTTTTAGATTTTGATTTAGATTTTAAGTTTGGATGCAAAGCTGGACATGGTTGTAACACAAATACAAAGCAAGATTGGTGCCTATCCAGGGCCTGGAGTCAGTAGACATACACCTGTGAATGATCAACATGAACAGCTAAAACTGGATTTCAGGGGGATATATGTGATACCTGCCTTACAGATATCTCCCAATACAGAGTGTTAAGTTATCTCTACTTATGGCATCCCTACTACAGTATACCCTTCCCAATGTTCAACCTGAAAACAGTTTAATCTACCCCTTGAGCAGAAGTTAAAAGATCAGACATTCAACATAGGAATTCTATGCTCTAGAATATAAACATTACCCAAATATCTAGATTCAAAAGAAGAATACATGCAATACTAGAGACAGAATTAACAAAACACATGCTAAGATAGCATTTCTCATATAAGATTAATCATGAAATCAGTGGGTTCGTGCCAAAACATACAACAAGAGATACATAGACTCACAGGTTTAGCTGTACATAGCAACCAGATCAGCTTGTTTTGAATTACAGAGCCAAAAATCTTCAACTTTCAACAACCAAAAATGAGTAACACTTCCTGCTTATAACAGCCAGGTAGTGTACCACAGCAATTAATTACATGGTTGACCAAAAATCCTGCCAGATACACAGTATCAGAAAAATGGCGCTCAACGCATTACCAGATTGGCGCCCAAACATGAATGCAGCAGGTAGGGGAGGAGACAGGAAGAAACCTCGAGCCCTGCGCCACTGTCCGTTGATGTACACCTTCAATCGGGTACCAGATCCGCCCATACCTCTGCAACCTTCGCCATTAATGGCGCACCAACCCGCGGCCTCGGGAAAATGTCAAACTGTGCATCGCAACCATTTCCTGCCAAGATTCATCGTCATGATATTTCAAATATGCAGGATATCAATTATCCCACATGCACCCCGTGGCGACCTTTTCAACACTTTATATACTAGGCCACGAGCATATATAATGTCGGTGCTTTTGCTCCTGACGACACTAGTATAAGACCTCATCATCATCCTCCAACAGCATAATATCCTGTCACTTGAAATATCACCCTGACGTCAGCATCATATCGCAATATCACCTGCATGATAATCGCCTTCATCGGTACAACCTGATCCATCGGAGGAAGATCCTCCTGCTTAGCCAATACCAAAAGTCTGGCAATGAACATCCTGATGACGTCATCGTCATATCCTGCTGATGTCATCAACATATCTGCCTACTGCGCACCTCCTCATATCCGGATGACGTCATCATCATGTTTGCAAATATCGGGGGATCTCCACAAGATGATCAGTGTTAGAAATATGACCCCCCCGGACCTTGATGACGTCATCATCATATCGACATCAGGATGATATTCAGAAGATAACCGGATATTTGGAAATACCATCCTGATGCACAAATATCATGCTGCACTGTAGCTCCACTATAAGATCGGGGTGATAGATGAATATGCTAGATATTTGAAAAGATCACCCCCCACTAGATAATGCATGAAGCAGACAGGCGGATATCTCCCTTCGGAAATATCATGATGCAGATAGCCAGAGAAAAGATATCACCCTGACATAAGAATGACGTCAACATCATCAGGATGATAAAACAACGAACATGAAGTGATACAACAACATCAGGATGATATTGACTAAGATCATCCTGACGTCCAAAATATGATGACCACGATGAAAATCGGGTCACACTTAGAACTTTACAGCAACATCATCAGGATGATCTTAACAAAGATCACCCGATGTTAAAATATCACCCCAGCGAAAGATCATGCAGGCAGAAAATATGATGACCCTCGTAAGCAACATCGGGGTGATGTCCAGAAATATGATGATGATGATGACGACCCTTAAGAAAAAATAGGTCGGGTCGAACAACTTAGAAAATGACCCCTTCGGAAGATCGGGGCGACATCATCATCATATAAGGGCAGGGTGATAATTGGAAGATCACCAGATAATTGAAAAATCACCCCCGCAAGCAAATCAAGGCACACTGTAGCTCATCAGCAGGATCGGGACGATATCCAAACATCACCCGATATTGAAACATGATGATCCTGATGAGAAACCGGTCGACAGAGAACATGATGATGCTGACCACCATCGAAGAAAACATGATGATGATGACCTCCTCCTTAGGAAAATATGATGCTGCAGCTGAAAAATGCTGAGGAGGTCCAACACTTAGAACATTTTTAAGGAAGGTGCCTGCATGAAAATTGCTCAAAAACTGTCAGTCAATTCAGGCACTAACAACTCCTATTGTGAAATATTTCAGAGTATTTGGTAGCAAGTGTTATATTAAAAGAGATGAAGATCTAGGAAAGTTTGATGCTAGAAGTGATGAAGGAATTTTCTTGGGTTACTCCACTCAAAGCAAAGCATACCGGTGTTACAATAAGAGATTGAGGAAGATGATAGAAAGCACCAATGTGAAAGTTGATGAAGGAATTGGGAAGCCTTCAAGATTTTATGAGTTTGATGAAGATGACCAAGACAGTGTTCAAGGAACTCAATCCTCTCCGGTGAGACAGAGTCAGCCTGATCCGGTAAATCAGGAAGAAGAGATAGGTTTGAATGATCCTGATCAAGAAACAGCAGTGCAGGATACTCCCAAAATTCCAAGGTATGTAAGACTGAACCACTCTGAAGATCAGATCATAGGTGACAGAAGCAAAGGTGTACAAACTAGAAGGAATGTTGCTCAAAATCAGGATGAATGTTGTCTGATTTCAAAGATTGAACCTAAAACAATAAATGAAGCCTGCAATGATGAAAACTGGACCAAAGCAATGGAAGATGAATTGATGCAAATTGAGAAAAATCATACTTGGGATCTTGTTCCCAGACCTAGAGACAGGAATGTAATTGGAACCAAGTGGGTCTTCCGGAACAAACTAAATGAAGCTGGTGAAGTAATCAGAAACAAAGCTAGATTGGTCTGCAAAGGGTACTCTCAAATAGAAGGAATTGACTTTGAAGAGACTTTTGCTCCAGTGGCAAGAATTGAAGCAGTCAAATTACTTCTTGCATTTGCTGCCTTCAAAGACTTCAAGGTATATCAGATGGATGTCAAGTCTGCTTTTCTAAATGGTGATCTGGAAGAAGAAGTTTACATTGAACAACCGGATGGATTTCAATTGTCTGATAATGATGATATGGTCTGCAAGTTGAAGAAAGCATTGTATGGACTAAAGCAAGCCCCAAGAGCATGGTATGAAAGGTTGGATAAGCATCTTGTGCAGATTGGATTCAACAAAGGTACTGCTGACAGTAACTTATATTTCAAAATTGATCATGAAAACATTTTGATTGTTGAAGTGTTTGTGGATGATATCATTTTTGGAGGAAGAGATAGTATGTGCAAAACTTTTGCAAATCAGATGAAAAGTGAGTTTGAAATGTCTATGCTTGGTGAAATGAATTTCTTCTTGGGTCTGCAAATTACTCAAACAAAGAAAGGAATCTTCATTTCTCAGACCAAATATGTGAAAGAATTGTTAAGGAAATTTGGTATGGAAGATTCAAAACCAATGGACACTCCCATGGCAACTGGATGTAAGTTGAGCAAAGATGATGACTCCCCAAAGGCAGATCAGACAAAGTATAGATCAATGATTGGTGGATTGTTGTATCTCACTCAGACTAGACCAGATATAATACAGGCTGTTGGTCTTGTGGCAAGATTCCAGGCTGATCCTAGAGAATCTCATGTTATGGCAATCAAAAGAATTTTTAGGTACTTGAAAGGAACAGTTGAGTATGGTCTATGGTACCCTAGAGATCCGGATTTCTCTCTTCATGCTTACACAGATGCAGATTGGGCAGGAGATGTGGATGACTGGAAGAGCACTAGTGGTGGAGCATTCTTTTTGGGGAAGAGATTGGTTTCTTGGTTAAGCAAGAAACAAGATGCAATATCTCTGTCTACAACTGAAGCAGAATACATTGCAGCAGCAGGTAGTTGCACTCAAATCTTATGGATGAAGCAGATGCTAAGAGACATTAAAGTTGAATATGAGGAGCATATCACAATTTTCTGTGATAATTCAAGTGCAATTAATATTTCTAAGAATCCGGTATTGCATTCTAAGACTAAGCACATATCTATCAAGTTTCACTTCTTGAGAGAACAAGTGAACAAGGAAGAAGTCAGATTGGAGTATGTTCCCTCCAAGGATCAGATTGCAGATATCTTTACTAAACCTCTTCCCAAGGACTCTTTTGAATATCTCTGGGAGAAGTTAGGGGTCATGGCCCCTCCGGTGATGAACTAGGATGCACTGATGTGCATCAGTCCGGTGGATATCACAGTCATATCTTGTGATCCGGATTGATGATGGGGAGCTGCAACTAAGGGGGAGCAGCTGGTATGATTCTGATGTATGAGAATTGCAAGTATGAGCCCTTTGCCATTGATGTCAAAGGGGGAGAGAAGACATGTGAAAAACAAGTGGTTGATGATCAAAGGGGGAGCAGTAAAGGAAGAGAAGACATGTGAAAAGTTGTTGTTGATAGGGGGAGCTGTGACAGAAAGAAGAAGTTCTTGTCTTGATGGTTTTTCACATCATATGTTGCCATCAATGACAAAGGGGGAGATTGTTGCAAGTATGAGGTGAGCCTGTGTTGTCATTGATGTCAACATACTCATATTGCATTGACAAGAAGGATTGGATGAGCTGTGTGCTGAGGACATCGAGAAAATTAGCCTCAGTCAGGAACAGTGAAGAACAGTGATGAGAAGAAGGCAAATGTATTGTATAGGTTGAGAACCGGAGGATGCGGATTAAAGGGTTTGTAGATATGAGTCTTGAGATGCTTCAGTTAAGATTTCAGAGGTCCGCATGAAGATCTGAAGGAGTTGTGGCTGTCGGTGTAGAACCGGTTCCGGCAAGTATTCAGAGGTGACAGAGGATCACAAAAAGGTCCGGTGAGGTCCGGAATTGTATTATCCTAATCTGTGGATTGGAAGGAAGTGTTTGGGATGTCCTTGTGATGTGTCATCCTAATTTGTGTATGATTTGGAGGTCCGAAAGTACCTTTTGCATTATGACAGAGGCGACAGACTGTGTTCTTGAAGTTCCGGATGAGGAAGACAAGAGATTCCAGTAAGTAAAGGAAGTGCGGATGTATCCGGTCGTTCAGGCAGGCTTGTGAAGGTTTTTTGGATCATGTTGAGGTTGTGTTGTTGGTCCGCATTGATAGTAAAGCCCGGAATTGAAGTTATTCTTCCAGATGAAGTTCTTGCTCTGTTTAGCCGACCGGATGAGTTGTTCATCCTGCGAATGTTCTTGTGGTGGCCGACCGGATGTGTTATTCATCTTGCGGATACTCTTATGGTTGTTTGCTGACTTAGATGTTTGTTCCTAAGTCGATGTCTTGTATAAATAACAGTTTGTGAGTTCATTTCGATGTGTGGATTGTGTGGATGAGTGTGGCATAGCGAAGAGAAGTGCGAAAGGCAGAGCAGAGGTTTTGGGCTTAAATGGAACTGATCTGGACATGGTAGAGATGTCATTCTCCAGTTCAAGACTGTAATTTTTATCACTTTGTAGACAGTGTGTCTCCTTGTAGGCAGTGGGCCTCTTTGTGAGCAGTGTGCTCGGGCAGTGAGCCCTAATTGGCATGTGCCATTCATTCTTCTTTATTCTTCTAACAGAGAATAATTCTTGGGTTAATCACCCCGTGGTTTTTCCCTTAACCGGGTTTTCCACGTCAAAATCTTGGTGTTTAATGTGTTGATGTTTATCTGCTCTTGTGTTTATGTATTATGCTTTCATGGATGATTAATTGATATGCTGCCAACTAACAACGAAGAATCAAGTGTTTGAAAGAAGAAGAAGTTTTATACAACTGATTCACCCCCCCCTCTCAGTTGTATGCCCTAGATCCAACAACAAAACCAAGAAGAGTTCTTGACCTTTGATAACATTTATTTATTTTATGTTTAATTCATTTTCTTAATTTCAATTGAAAAATAATAAGTGAAAACATTTCCATTCTTTTTAGAAGTTAATTTTGAGTTCAAATATAAATATGTGCCAATAAAGAAGAGTGCTAGAGGCACTGGAATGTACTCCAAACTCTAGGAATAAATATGTACTTTACAAATTTTAAACTAGAATTATATGTCAGATAATCTGAGATATATTCAACGACTACCCTACAAATTTTTTTTGATGAAAATGCGATATTATCTATTATAAATCAAAAGATAAGTAATACACTTTCACAAAAATGGGTTGGGTGGTAAAACAAAAACATACTTCAAACAGACATGTTTGAGGTAGGACAATAGTCATTCAATGTTACAGTGTCACCAATAGTCTTTGAACTCTACAGTTAAACTAAAAGCTTTGATAAACCCAATACTTAGATAATTATACTTGAGTAGCTGTATAGGGGAGAGGAGCTAATGGTTAAATAGGGTCCAAGTGTTGTTATAGTACTTGTGGGTATAAGAGCTATTACTTGTGAATATAGGATCTAGTAGTTGAACACTCTATATACTATATATTGTTAATGATTATTATACAGTAAATCAAAAAATGATCAAATGTTGAACATATCTCACTTATTATCCAATAACAGCCACAAAATAACTAACCAAAAATATAGAAAAGCAAGCAGAAAGTTGTTGGTAGGTGGGGACTGATCATACGAGTATTGTACACTAGTTATGTATCTTCGCCGACATAAAAAAAACCCTCCTTTTGTAACCGACATAAGGCTTGATAAAAGCAGCTAAGGGTTAGGGTTTTGGTAGATATTGTATTGTAGCATTTGCAATAGTATTGAGTTGCAGGGATTGCTGGTTGTAATCGATTTAATTTATTGGATAATAATATTAGACTCTCTGTTGGTGGATGTAGCCCGAGTTTGGGTGAACCACGTTAAAACTTATCTCTAGCTGTTATTATTTCTATGTATTTTAATTCCTCTGTTAAATCTTTATTTGCATTTAATGGATATCTTCTACCGTCTAACCCTAACAAGTGGTATCAGAGCTAGGTTGTGTTCAATTATCATCTGCAGGAAGGTCTCACAGTTGAGTGGGAGTCTCACGGTTGAGTGGGAGCAATGGCAGATGAGGGTAAATTGAAGGTCGGTAAATTTAATGGGTAGAACTATCAGTTATGGAAGATGCAGATGGAGGATTACCTCTATCAGAAGGATTTATGGATGTCGTTGGAAGGAGTAGTCAAGAAATCAGCAATAATGACTGATGAGGATTAGAATCTTCTTGATAGAAAGGCACTGGGAACCATTCGGTTGTGCCTAGCACCATCAGTGGCATTCAATATAATAGAAGTGAAAACAACAGATGGTCTGATGAAGGCTTTAGCTAAATTGTATGAAAAACCCTTAGCCTCAAATAAGGTATTTCTTATGAAGTGTTTGTTTAATCTGAAAATGATTGAAGGTGGATCTATGACAGATCATTTAAATGAATTTAATATAATTACCAGTCAATTGACTTCTGTAAATGTAAAATTTGATGAAGAAGTTAGAGCTCTCTTGATATTATGTTCTTTGCCTGAAAGCTGGAATAGTTTGGTAATAGCAGTTAGTAACTCTGTTTCTAGTTCAAATACCCTGAAATTTGATGATATTGTTGGTGTTATTTTGAGTGAGAAAATTCATAGGAAAAGCTCAAGTGGATCCACATCAGGTAGTGTTTTGAATGCAGAAAGCAGGGGCAGATCAAAGGAGAGAGGAAAAGCTTCTGGAGGTCATGGGAAGTCACAAGGAAAATCAAAGGATAAGAGATCCTAAACCAGAGGACAAAAGGATTACTGGTATTGTGGGAAACTAGGTCATCTAAAGAAAGATTGATGGTTTCAAAAAAATAAAGAAGGACAAAAACAAGAAGGCAATAAGGAGGCAAATGTGGTAAGTAATAAATCTGAAGATGATACTTTGATTCTTTCCCTAGATAATGCTGATGATTCATGGGTTTTAGATTCAGGGGCCTCATTTCATGCTACGCCCCATAGAAATTATTTTATTGATTATGTCCAAGGGGATTATGGGCTGGTTTATTTGGGAGATAACAAACCTTGTCAGATTGTTGGAAAGGGAAGAATCAAGATTAGGTTATAGAATGGGAATCATTGGCTACTACAAGAGGTAAGGCATGTTCCAAGGTTGAACAGGAATTTAATTTCAACAAAGCAACTAGCTGATAAAGGTTGCATAGTTACTTTCAATGATAAAAATTGGAAGGTTTCAAAAGGTGCCTTAATAGTAGAAAAATGTGTGAAAGTAGGAACCTTATATCTTTGTACAGGTCATACTGTTCCTTCTACTTTAGTTGTTGCAGAGAAAAAATAAACAGGTTCAGGAACAGTTGCTGTAGGTTCGCAAGAAGAGACTAAAACAGTTGCTGCAGGTTCTGAGACAACACTGTGGCATAACAAACTTGGGCATATGAGTGAAAAAGGTATGAAGGTACTTCATTCTAAGAAAGTTTTACCAGGTCTGAAATGTATTAATATGGATTTTTGTGAAAGTTGTGTGTATGGCAAACAAAAGAGAGTTTTCTCAAGGATGGGAAGCAAAAAAAAGATTAAAAATTTGAGCTTGTGCATATAGATATATGGGGACCAGCTCATGTATCTTCTCTTGGTGGCTCTCAGTATTATGTTACATTCATAGATGATGCAACTAGGAAGGTATGGATTTATTTCCTAAGGCAAAAATCTGATGTATTTGAAACGTTTAAGAAATGGAGAAGCTTGGTTGAGAATGACACAGGTAAAAGATTAAAATGTCTCAGATCTGATAATGGTGGAGAGTATTGTAGTAAAGAATTTGAGGATTATTGTTCCTTTAATGGAATCCATAGGCAGAAAATAGTTCTAGGGACTCCATAGGAGAATGGAGTGGCTGAATGAATGAATAGGACAATAATGGAGTGTGCAAGGACCATGAGATTGCATGCGGGGCTGCCTTTAAACATGTGGGTAGAGGATGTCAACACTGCTATATATTTAATTAATAGAGGCCCTTCAGTTCCTTTGGGCTGTGGTATTCTAGAGGAAACATGGATAGGTAAAAAGGTGAGTTATTCTTTTCTCAAAACCTTCAGATGTGAAGCATTTGCACATGTAGATTCTGAAAATAGAACCAAGCTGGATGCAAAATCAAAAAAATGTACCTTCGTTGGATATGGCATTGATGAATTTGGTTATAGGCTTTGGCATTTTGAAAATCAGAAAATTGTAAGAAGCAGGGATGTTGTATTCAATGAGAAGGTGTTGTACAAAGATCAGTTGCAGTAGCATGAGAAGAAAGAAAAGGATTATGTGGTGTTGGATGATACTCCAAATAGTGATGTTCCAGTGGTTCCTCATGCTTCGTAACAGCAACCAGAAATACCACAAACTCCAGTGGTTCCTGAAAGATTTTCTCCCTCTTTGTATTCTATTTTGTTAAGAGATGTTGGTGAACCAGAAGGGTATGATGAAGCTATGCAGTTGGATACACAGGTTCAGTGGGAGCTTGCAATGAAAGAAGAAATGGACTCCTTGCTGAAAAATCAGACTTGGGAATTATGTAAGTTACCTATAGGTAAAAAGACTTTACCAAACAAATGGGTTTATAGGATGAAAGAGGAAGATGGAGGTAAGAAAATATTTAAAGCCAGGTTAGTTGTAAAAAGATTTGCAAAGAAAAAGGGCATTGATTTTGATGAGATATTTTCTCCGGTTGTCAAGATGACTTCTATTCGTACTGTTCTAAGTATTGTGGCTGCTGAAGATTTGCATTTGGAACAACTAGATGTGAAAACTGCCTTTCTCCATGGTGATTTGGAGGAGGAGATATACATGAAACAACCCCAAGGATTTGAAGTCAAAGGTAAGGAGAAACTGGTGTGCAGATTGAAGAAGAGTTTATATGGCCTGAAACAAGCACCTTGGCAATGGTACTTGAAATTTGATAGTTTTATGGCTGAGCAAGGCTACAGCCGGTGTAATTCTGACCATTGTGTTTATTTTAAGAGGTTGGATAATGACGGCTACATTATTTTATGTTTATATGTTGATGACATGCTTGTAGCTGGGTCTAACATGGATCACATAACAAAGTTAAAACAACAGTTAGCACAATCATTTGCTATGAAGGATTTTAGGGCAGCAAAACAAATCCTTGGTATGAAAATTTGTAGAGATAGAAATAACATAAAATTGACTCTATCTCAGGCTGATTATGTTGAAAAGGTGTTACAGAGATTCCATATGGAGAATGCAAAAGTTGTCAGCACACCTTTGCCTAGTCATTTGAAATTGACTAAGGAGACATGTCCTAAGGCACCAGAGGAGGAAGAAAAAAATATCCAAGGTACCATATGCTTCAGCTATAGGAAGTTTATTGTATGCCATGGTATGCACGAGACTGGATATTGCACATGCTGTAGGAGTTGTAAGTAGGTATATGAGTCATCCTAGATTGGAGTATTAGAATGCAGTAAAATGGATTCTCAGATATTTGAGAGGTACGTCTAATACACATTTATGTTTTGGGGGCTCTAATACTAATTTAGCAGGCTATGTAGACTCAGATTTGGTAGGGGATATTGATACCAAGCAAAGTACTACAGGTTATGTCTTTACTGTAGGTGGGATAATAGTGAGTTGGATCTCACAGTTGCAAAAGGTGGTTGCTTTATCCACCACAGAGGCAAGCAAGGAGATGATATGGCTGCAATCTTTCATGGAATAATTGGGCAAACAACAGCTAATAGTTCTTTGTATACAAATAGTCAGAGTGCCACACATGTTGCAAAGAATTCTGCCTTGCATTCAAAGACCAAACATATACAGTTGAGGTGTCACTTCATTCGATCAGTTTTGGATGATGGGCAGTTATGGCTGGAAAAGATACATACAAATGAAAATCTAGCGGATATGTCTACAAAGGTAGTGACAAGGGAGAAGCTGACTTCCTCTTCAGCTTCGGTTGGTCTTCAAGATTGAAATAATAAAATCAGAACAACAGAGTCCATAGTGCTTATTTCCAGTGGGAGCTACACGCGCAGCGGTGTCATCTAAGATCAATCTCCAAGTGTGAGATTATTTGGTGTGGAGCCTGATTAGTCTCCAAGTGGGAGATTGTTGGTAGGTGGTGACTGATCATGCAAATACTATACACTAGTTATGTATCCTTGCCACTAACATTAAAAAAAATTTATTTTTGTAACCAACATAAGGCTTGATAAAGGCAGCTAAGGGTTAGGGTTTTGGTAGATATTGTATTGTAGCATTTGTAACGGTATTGAGTTGCAGGGATTGCTAGTTGTAATCAGTTTGATTTACTGGATAATAATATTAGACTCTCTATTGGTGGATGTAGCTCGAGTTTGGGTGAACCACATTAAAACTTGTCTTTTGTTGTTATTATTTCTGTGTATTTTAATTCCTCTGTTTAATCTTTATTTGCATTTAATTGATATCTTCTGCCATCTAACCCTAACAAAAGTGAGGTTTAATACTTACCCTTGATTATATCCATGGACCATGGAGTAGCCTGAGCAAGAATAGATCTCCTTAAGGGCATCTTCCACTCATTAATAACAATCTCTTTTCTTGGGTATTGATCTGAATAGCCATCATGACTGGTAATATGTATTGGTTAGGATATCAAACACGAGTTGGATCCACATAATAAAAGAGAGGAATGATCAAGCTAGGGGTGCTCAACATTGCAGCGGCCTCTTTGAGACATTTAATCTGCATACCCTCTACAAAATATAGGAATGCATATGGTACTACTCTCGACTACATTTTCCAATCCCATCTTGAACATAGCAGCTTTCAATTTTTTTTCCCCGCAATAGCTTATGATTTTTTATCATCCACCTTTAAATATTTTTGAATGGTGCGGATGCTTTTATGATTTTTTTAGTTTTTATTTTTAGAAATAGGTATTATTGATAGGAATCATAGGATTTTTCTTCTGTATTCATTACAAAAGTTGGGAGGCGGGAATTTGACAATTTGTGGACATATTTTTAATTTGAAATTGTATTTAAAACTTTGAAAAATTAATGAGATTGTATAGTTTCATTTGATTATATTTAGGTCGAGAGGGATTCTACAATAGTCAAGTGGTGATGAGAGCACTCATTTTCCTTTTCCGTGTAAATATATAGCCACAAAAAAAACCAAAAAAGAATTTGAAAAAAAAAATTAAAAAAAATAAAAAACTGTTAGAAGGAGAAAAAGCTAAGAAAATCACAGGGAAAAAAAAGTGAGAAAATCAAAGAAACTATAGAAAATAAATAAATTGGAAAAAATCAAAAATCAAAAATCAAAGTTGAAAAGAAAAGTGGAGAAAATTTTAAAAAAAGAAAAATATCTCTAATAGATATTTTTTTAAAATATAAATAGTATGTCACTATAAATTATTAGTTGATCTTAAAAATTGATTATTGGGAAATATAATATATTATTTTAATTTATAATATATATTATTTTATAAAGAAAAAATAATTTAAAAATATCTTTTATAATATTTATTATAAATATATATATTAATTTAGAATATTTTCAAAGATATAATATAAATGAGCAATGGCGGAGGAATTCCAACGGGAATTTTTTCAGTTTGCCCCAAAATAGTTCTAAGGCTGGTTGTCCTCCAAGTCTTCATGTGGTGTTAACTAGTGCAAATGCCATTCCTTTAGGGACGAGACACCCCGTTTGGGCAGAGGGGAAGAAGTTTAAAGGCCCAGGGCGATTTGAGCTTGTCGTAGGTAAAAAAAAGATTAGGGCTCCTAAAAAGCTTCGTCCTCAAGGAAGCAAGCTCTTCTTGTTACCCTTAGAGGCAATAGCCTCCTCAATGGAGCATCTGAAGGAAAGAGGAGTAATAGTTAAATGGTGCGGCAATGACGGCCCTTCTTAGGCCATTACTAACTGGTGGAAGCTCCATTTCAAGGATAGGGTTAGTATTAAATAGATTCCTAACTCCTTTTTTCTTATTGAATGTGAAGATTTGAAACTAAAGCAAGAAATATTGTATGGGAAACCCTTATTTGTTAATGGGGAGAGCTTTCATTGCATCAAATGGGTTCCAAACTTCAATCCTTGGAAATATTCCATTAAAAAAATCCCTATATGGATAATCTTACCAGGGTTGCTAGCAGAGTACTGGGGTCTGGAAGCTCTTATCCGTATTGGGGATGCCTTGGGATCTTGTGTTGGGGTTGATGAGGATTTCATAAATGGGAAGGAAGGTTAAGACCCTGGGATTTTAGTGGAGGTTGATATAGGAGTTGGTATTTATGGAACTCTTGAAATACTCACTCCAAATGGCAAATGGTTGCAAAGGATTATTCCAAGTGATGGGAAGATCAACCATAAATGCCTTCCTATATATTTATGTGCTGCAGGGTGTTCAAAGATTTCTTCCCCAATGATTGAAGAGCCTTCGCTGCCTGTTAGTAAAAGGATGAGCAGGAGCTCTTCGGTTTCAGAGAAAGAAGAGAGGCTACATTGTGGCCTCATGGAAGATTCTAAGCTTGTGGATGTTGAGCCATCTCCAGAGGTAGAAATGGTAAATTAGACACAATTCCAAAACCTCCAAAAAGATAAAGAAGCCTTGTCTCATTTAATGGTTGAGCAGAATTTGGCTCTAGAAGCAGAGGTTGAGCTTGTTCATCTCCTTCAAGAAATAGAGCAACTTCAGAGAGACATCAGTTTACAACTAGTTGAGTTGGGGAAAGATGAGGTTGCTTCGGGCTATGGTAATACTATTATGAGCATTTATCAAAGTTTGACTGACACAAAAATTGTCTCAGAAAGTCCTCAAGCTTTAACAGTGGACAAGGGTGATGTAGAGCTTCAGAAGTTAAGTTTAGTATGTGAACTTTTTGGGATCTTTCATAAGGATGGGGTTGAGCTTGTTTAGGGTAGGCTGGTCTCCTCGGAAGAGCATAGGATCAACTCAACCCTCATTCAGGAGTTGATGGAAGAAGATGGACTTGAATAGAGGGAAAATGATCTTTTCTCAAACATGGAAGAACAATATGAGCATCAAATCTTGGGCATTCAATAAATAGCTTCTAACAAACTTAAGCCAGATTTTGGAGGCCACTCAAATAAGAAGGTTGGA
Source organism: Cunninghamia lanceolata (assembly GCA_027924645.1). Lineage (NCBI taxonomy): Eukaryota > Viridiplantae > Streptophyta > Pinopsida > Cupressales > Cupressaceae > Cunninghamia > Cunninghamia lanceolata. The sequence goes on along the minus strand of BSBN01000391.1, from coordinate 36,133,023 downwards.
AGGAAATCCATGACAAAACTTAGGAATCTGGATGGAGTTGCAGAAGGTTAAATGAAAATAACATCCTTATTAGATTCAGGGAAGGGAAAAACCCTTCCCCAAGGGTCATGAAAATCTTATCATGGAATGTTAGGGGCCTTAACGCCCCTAACAAAAAATGCTTGGTTAAGCGCAGGATTTGCTTAACCAAAGCAGATATCATTATTCTTCAAGAAACCAAGATGCAGATAGTAGATATGGAGTCCCTCCTATTCTCTTTCAAAAACTAGAAAGTGGTTTCAGTTCCTTCAGATGGTGCTTCGGGTGGTTTGGCCATTGCCTGGATTTCAACTAGAACTTCTTTTGAATTGTTAGGGGAGGGGAAACATTGGCTGGGAGGTAAGGTGAGCTCAACTTTTTCCAAATCTGATTTCTTGTTGGACAATGTGTATGGGCCCAACTCTTGTCATGGAAAGAAGGAATTATGGCAAGAGTTAGATTCTTTCATGAATAAGTTCCCTTTGCTACACAAAGTCATTAGAGGGGATTTTAATGCAACTCTGCACATTGGAGACAAAAGGGAGGAATATCCCGTCCTAAACAATCTCAGAAGGATTTCAAGGATTAGGTGTTAAGGAATGAGCTACTGGAAGTTGATTTTAAAGGTGATTCTTTCACGTGGAACAATAGATGAACATGATTATGTAATATTGTAGAGAAATAAGCAGATTTTTCTTTGAAGGTAATTTGTCAACCTTCCCTCACACTTTGGTTAGTAAAATTCTTCCTTGCTTAGGCTCTAATCACTTTCCCATAAGTTTAGATATTTTGGGAGATGAGACTCCTGCAAGATCTCCTTTTAAGTTCAAAAATATGTGGCTGAAGGATGAAATTTTTTTGAGTTTGGTAGAAGGTTGGCGGTCTGAAGATCAAATAGAGGGATCTAAGCTTTTCTGTTTCATCTCAAAACTAAAATATGTAAAGCAAAAGATCTTGGAATGGAATAGATTACATTTCAAAAACATTTTTAAGACCAAGTAAGATAGAAAAAATTTAGCTCAAGTGAATGCAGAGGTCATTTTAAAAGGGATGACCCAGGACTCCTTCCTCAAAGAAAAAGAACTTTTGGCTGAATATGAAGTTGTTCTAGCAAAAGAGGAGTTATTTTGGAAATAGAAATCTAGGGAAAACTAGATAGCTGCAAGAGATAAGAATACAAAATATTTCCACAACATTACCAAATAGAAAAGGAGTGCGAATAGAATTCTTAGTCTAGAATCAAAAAATGGTACTCTTTTGCAGGAGCCAAATCTCATCAGAAATCAAATTGTTGGTTTCTATTAGGATTTGCTCAACAATCGGGAAGGGTCCAGCAGGTTAGATCAACAATCCTTTCTTGATTTAATACCTAAGCTGATAAGTGTAGATCAGAACTCTTTTCTTAATAACAAGTTCTCTTTAGAGGAAGTGGAATCATCTATCAAACAACTTCATCCAGATAAGGCCCCAGGCCCAGATGGCTTTCCAACTAGCTTCTTTTAGTTGTGTTGGCCTTTTCTAGGTGGAGAATTGATAGAAGCTTTGGAAGCTACAAGGAATTTAGGCACTTTATTAAGAGAAGTCAATAATATCTTTATTGATCTTATACCTAGAAGGAGAAAGCTCGTAGGTTGGAAGATTTCAGACCATTGCACTTTGTAACACTATCTATAAAATCATGACAAAGGTTTTAGAAAACAAACTCAAATCAATGCTTAGACACATAATCTCAGAGGAGCAAACATGGTTTGTTGTTGGAAGGTCTATTTTAGATGGGGTGATTATTGCTCAGGAAGCTATTCATACTCTTCAATGTACCAAGGTGGTTGGGATGCTAATCAAATTAGATATTTGAAAATCTTATGATAAGGTTGATTGGCAGTTTTTGTGTAAGGTTCTAGATTCTTTTGGTTTTAACAAAAAATGGATCAACTAGATTTGTGAATACATTGCTGGCCCTTGTTACTCAGTTCTAGTAAATGGTTCACCTAAAGGTTTTTTGGAGCCTCACAAGGACTAAGACAGGGAGATCCAATTTCTCCTTTTTTGTTTATCATTTTGGCAGAAGCTTTGGGGAGAGCCATAAAAAATGCTCAACTTTTGTCATATATTGAAGGGATTAAGGTAGCGAGAAATATTAGTGTCACACATCAACAGTTTGCAGATGACACTATGTTATTTGGGGCAGCTAAGTTGGATGAAGCTAGGCATTTGCTTAGGATCCTAAATTCTTATGCTTCAGTCTCAGGTCAAGAAGTCAATAAGAATAAATCTTAAGTTTTCTTTTTCTCAACTAAACCCACTATAGAAAGAGATATTTTGAATGTCCTTAATTTTAATAAAGGAGTTCTGCCCTACTCTTATTTAGGCCTTCTAATTGATAAATCCATCAGGAACACAAAGTTGTGGGATCCTCTAAAGGATCGAATGGATAAAAGGTTAGACTCTTTGAAGGGTCGATGGTTATCATGGGCAGAAAGGCTTCTTTTGCTGAAAACAGTTATCTCCTCTCTTCTAATCTATTTTTAATCATATCTAGCTCTCTCCAATGGAATCAATAAGGAGTTAGTTCAGAAAATGCGAAAGTTTTTTTGGCAAGGAAATTCTGAGAAAAACAAGATTACTTTGATAGCTTGGGAGAAGGTATGCAAGCCAAAGTCTAAAGGAGGTGCAGGTCTCATAAATTAGCTATGGCAAAACAAAGCTCTTGGAGCAAAGCTAGTCTAGAAAATGATTGAGGAGCCCAATTTGAAATGGATTAGAATTATCCAATCAAAATATCTGAACATCGACAACAATTTGGATATTGTTCAAGTAACAAATCCTCCTAAAGGCTCAAGAATTTGGAATTTTTTGTTGTCTTGCAGAGACATTATCTTTGATCTCATCACTTGGGATATACATGATGGAAATTCAACACTTTTTTGGGAAGATTCTTGGGGTGGTGGTAAGTGCTTGGAAAATAAATTCAGTTTTGAGCATTCAAAGGCTTTTTTTAAAAACCTTTGGGGGAATAAGGTGTCAGATTATGTACTCTTTCCTCAACAAGTTTCTTCCTTAGAGTGGAAATGGAAAGACTTCTCATCTCTCCCTTTACCAAGGGATGAGATCCTAATGTTAGGTAGATTGCTTAAACAAAGGAGTTTAGTGTTTAGAAGTGGTCTTGACAGATTGATATGGGCTACTGCTAAATCTAGAATATTCAATGCAAAAGATGGCTATAAAGTGGCAGCAGGGTTTTCTCAAATGGAAGACTGATGCAGAGCCAAACACCCTGACCTGCATTTCCCTTTGTATGTCTACACTTTACTTAACATACATTCTCTGATGTATATACTTGCACCTCTCGTCTATCGACAAGACCATTCTCATCGGCCACCTTACAAATGATCAATCCGATCTTACTACCTTATACATGCATATCATGACCTGTGAACACCAGTCTCCTCCACCATCACTGTTGGTCACGCTTTGCATCCAATATAATGTATCTGTGCAATGTATACGCTCAATATACATTCGAAACATACAACCCAAATATGCATTCGGAACATGCATTCAGAATATGCATTCAAAAGATGCATTCAAAACATGCATTCGACCAACGCCTTAACCCAATGTATGTCCTCAATATACAACTGAAAGATACATTTGCGGAATGTACATTTGACCATTGACTCCTTTGTATATAAGCCTGATGTACATTCGCCACATACAACCATGATAGACATCTGCGAGATACTCACGAATAGACAACTGCGATATACACACAGGATGTATATCTGACATACAACTGTGATATACACACAAAATGCATACTTAGTGAAACAACGTGAAACTTCACCGATTTGATCTGCTGTAAACCCTGTGATTACACAAATCTATTTCTCCTACAATCATATAGATCTTTGCACCCTGCCAACCTAGCACATGACAATGCTAGGATCTGTCAATGCATCCCATACCCAATCCTACAAGCATGAAATTGAAAACAAACAGAAAAACAAAATAAAAACACTGTACATCCATTCCACCGATTTCAAAGAAATCTAACTGGTGGAATGGGCTAAGAACCCATCTTGACCTCAGATCAGGAAAATTGATTGCACAAAGGAAACTAAGGAATCGAAAGACAGGAAGATGCACAATACAGAATTTTATTTATGCCTTTCAAAATGCATATATAGATGCTCTATTCTCACAATTGCACAACTCAACTTCACAACTGATTACAACTATCTATCATATGATATCAAATTGATCTGACCTTGGGGTATTTATCTACTCACCGTGAGTAGTACCACCCGACTCCAAGTGGCTAGGAGACAACCTCCAAGCGGCTGGGAGATCCAACTGCCTAACAACTTCCTAACTGTCTGACAACCTTGTGCTTACAGATTTGCCAAGTGTCCTTGGAACTTACAACATAAACCTAAATACAACCTAAATTAACATGAATTGGTTAAACATACCTTATTACATTGAATGGTCAACTTAGGACCTTATTGGAAACATCAAAATGAACTGTAAACAGTTAATGCCTTGTGAAGGCCACTGTGGATTGGGTGCTCCTACACCATACACCCCACCACAAAAAGAACTCATGCCACATGAGTTAGGTCTTTGTCTTGCTCCAGCTGTATATTCTGTTGTCTCACGTCTTGCCCATGATCTCTGGACTACATTGTAGGCTCTTCTCATATCTATCCTTTGCTTGCCATTATGTCTTACTACCATATCTATCTGAACACCTGCATTGGAAACCTTGGTAAGTGCTTCTTGTACTGCTGCTATGGAAGAATTAGTTTGCCTTTCAAACTCTTTATGGTTCTAGAGGACAAATAATTGTCCCTACTATGATAGCATCCTTGTCTTTCCAATCAACTTGTAGCTACTTACAAACCTGTTCTTTGACCTTCTGCTGATCCATCTGATCTCCATCATCAAAAACTGAAATTGCCTTCAAACTTTGTTCCTTAGCAATCCCATTCCCTAAGGTATCCTCAACTGCCTTTATGCCTTCTACTATAGGTATCTCCACAAACTCTTTCTTTCCCACTAAGACAACCTTGGCTGCCTTCTGTGTTGCAGCATCCTCCTGCAATGGTGTCATCACAAAAGTCCTCCCATCCTTCTTGATGGTGTAGGTGTTAGCATATCCATCATATAATGCTCCCCTATCAAATTGCCATGGCCTACCCAAAAGCAGGTGACAACATTCCATGGGCAATATGTCACACAAAACCCTATCCTGATATTCTCCAATCTAAAAATCAACATATGCTTGTTCATATACCAAAAGTGATTGACTATCACTGACCCAAGATGCTTTGTAAGGATTTTGATGAGGAATCCTTTCTAATTTCAGTTTATCCACCATTTCCTGAGATACCATATTATCTGTTGAACCAAAATCTATCACTACCTTGCAAAGTTTACCTTTAGTTTTGCATTTGGTCCTAAAAAGAGCTCTCCTTTGTAGCATGTCCTTGGATGTCTTCAAGATTGTTCTCCTTAGCATCAATGATTCTCCATCTTTAGCTGGGGCTGCACTTCCCATTGGAGAGTTAACACTCTCATCTACCTTCTCTTCTTGCACAAATTGAACCCTCTTGTCATTCTTCCTATCATCTCTTGATAATGAACCTTGCCTTTCTGGACATTTGAATGTTGTATGACCAATTTCATTACAATGATAACATCTTCCAGTGAAAACATTAGAACATTTACCACCTCCAAATCTGCCTCTTGTTCCTTTCCATCCACCTCTGAAATCAGACTGCTCAAGATGTCCTTTACTAGTCTCTTCTTGGTTAGACTCACGACTAGGCCTCTGGTTAGGACTTCTTCCTCCAAAACTGCCTCTAAAATTTCTGTCACCTCTTCCTCTATTATTTTGCTTACCTTTTCTCTTCAGCTTCTCTTCAGCTCTTAAGGCCATTTGGAAACACTTATTCACTGTTTCTGGTGCTAAAATGTTGATCTCATCTTAGATGTTCATCCTTAGGCCATTCAAGTATCTGGCCACTTTCTCTGACTCTTCCTCTTGTCTCTTTGATCTGAGACTGAGTATATGAAACTCTTGTGTGTATGCATTCACATCAAGGTCTCTCTGTCTGAGGTTCTACAACTTTTTATACATCTACACATCATAGTCCAGGGGTGAGAACTGTGTCTTGAGTTTGGTCTTCATCCTTTCTCAGGAGGTTATCATATTCTTCCCCTCCTTGACTCTCTCTCCTTGTTCATAATTCCACCATGCAAGAGCGGATCCCTTCAATCTTGATTTTGCCAACTTAACCCTCTTATCATCCAAGATTTCTTTATATTTGAAATGATTGTTCAATGCCTCAATCCAATCAATCACCTCTTCAGCTTCCATACTTCCACTATACATAGGTAACCCATCTATGGTGTCCCTATTGACTAACTTTAATGCATTTAAAAATGCCCTCTGGTCTGCTAGTATCTCTTCTGCCTTTTTACTGGTTTCCCCAATTTATGTATCTTCTTCATCACTGTCACTGTCATCTTCCTTATCTTTGCCTTTGGACTGCTTGAACTCTCCCAACTTGGATGCAAGTATCTCCTCGATTAACTTCTTGACGGTGTCCTGCAACATACTTTTGGGAGGCATCCTCTCTGCCTCTATCTCACTTTCCTTGTCTGACATAAACATTCACAGACAACACCCAAATGCCAACACTCCTGCAAATCCTCAATTCAATTTTCTGCCCAAATCTTTTTCAGGCTCTGATACCACTATGATGCAGAGCCAAACACCCGGACCTGCATTTCCCTTTGTATGTCTACACTTTACTTAACATACATTCTCTGATGTATATACTTGCACCTCTTGCCTATCAGCTAGACCATTCTCATCGGCCACCTTACAAATGATCAATCTAATCTTACTACCTTATACATGCATATCATGACCTGTGAACACCAGTCTCCTCCACCATCACTACCGGTCGTGCTTTGCATCCAAAACAATGTATCTGTGCAATGTATATGCTCAATATACATTCAAAACATACAACCCAAATATGCATTCGGAACATGCATTCAGAATATGCATTCAAAACATGCATTCAACCAACGCCTTAACCCAATGTATGTCCTCAACATACGACTGAAAGATACATTTGCGAAATGTACATTTGACCATTGACTCCTTTGTATATAAGCCCAATGTACATTTGCCACATACAACCACGATAGACATCTATGAGATACTCACGAATAGACAACTGCAATATACACACAAGATGTATATCCAACATACAACTGTGATATACACACAAAATGCATACTTAGTGAAACAACGTGGAACTTCACCGATTTGATCCGCTGCAAACCCTGTGATTACACAGATCTGTTTCTCCTACAATCATACATATCTTTGCACCCTGCCAACCTAGCACATGACAATGCTAGGATATGTCAATGCATCCCGTACCCAATCCTATAAGCATGAAATTAAACAAACAGAAAAATAAAACAAAAACACTGTATAGCCATTCCACCGATTTCAAAGAAATTTAACTGGTGGAATGGGCTAAGAACCCATCTTGACCTCAGATCAGGAAAATCGATTGCACAAAGGAAACTAAGGAATCAAAAGACAGGAAGATGCACAATACAAAATTTTATTTATGCCTTTCAGAATGCGTATACAGATGCTCTGTTCTCACAATTGCACAAGTCAACTTCACAATTGATTACAACTATCTATCATATGATATCAAATTGATCTGACCTTGGGGTATTTATCTACTCACCGTGAGTAGTACCACCTGACTCCAAGTGGCTGGAAGACAACCTCCAAGTGACTGGGAGATCCAACTGCCTAACAACTTCCTAACTGTCTAACAACCTTGCGCTTACAGATTTGCCAAGTGTCCTTGGAACATACAACATAAACCTAAATACAACCTAAATTAACATGCATTGGTCAAACAAACCTTATTACATTGAATGGTCAACTTAGGACCTTATTGGAAACATTAAAATTAACTATAAACAGTTAATGCCTTATGGAGGCCACTATGGATTGGGTGCTCCTGTACCAAAGACTCGGATTTATCCATTCAGCTTTGTTGGGATAATTTATGTGTTCCTAGGGCAGGTGTCTTTGCCTGGACAACTCTTCAGTAGAAAATTTTGATAGCAAAAAAAATCAAAAAACTTGATTTTGAAGGTCCTTCTAGATGTGAATTGTGTAGAAATGAGGAAGAGTCTATAGACCATTTGTTGTTGGGCTGGTTGTGTGCCAAGTTGGGGCTAATCTCTGCTCTTCCAAATGATATAAATAGTCTTTTTTTAGGCTGGCCGATTAGAGCTTGGTCGGGGCTTCTCAGTTGTTTGTAGACAGTGTGCCCCTCTCTCCTTTTATGGGAGCTTTGGAAAGAAAGAAATAGGAGAATTTTTTTGAATAAGGAGATGTCTCTAGTCTCTTTTCTTAATAAAGTGGAGGCAGCCATCGTAGAGGTGGTTAATTGCAGGGCAGGTTTGAGCTCCAACAAAGGTTGTACTTTTACTAATTGGGACAGTTGTATGAGTTTGTCTTGGTTTGGGCTTAAGATTCCCCCTCATGTTGGGGCTAAAGGGTTGGCTTCGACATTAGACAAAAGGAATGCTCAGTGGCAACCCCCCAAAGCTGGTTGGTATAAATTAAATTTTGATGGGGCTTCAAGAGGTAATCTAGGCCCTTCTGGTGCAAGTTGCATCATCAGATCTTGGCACAGAGATATCATTGGCAAGCTAGCAGTTCCCTTGGCGGATGATACTAATAATGCTACTGAATTTCAATCTTTGGTTTTGGGTCTTCTCTTTAGTAAGGAGCTCCAAATTGAAAACTTAGACATAGAAGGGGATTCCTCTTTAGTAGTAAATGTTGTTAGATCAGAATCAATGTTAAATTAGAAATTAATGGCTCAGTTGGAGCGAGCTCTAGTTATCCTGAAGTTCTTTAAGGCATTTACTAGTAATCATATTTTTCATGAAGCTAATGGGGGGCGGATTCTCTTGCTAACATAGCTGCCGATGGTCAAGCAGTCAAGGTCTTAAACCCAGGGTCACGAGAAACTTAGATTTCAGCTTCAAATGATAATCTCATTTTTTTGAAAGAGAATTATCAGTTTTAATTTGAAGAGGATGGCTTTTTCCCTTTTAGGGCCATTAATATGATTTGATCAACACATGATTGCTCTTGGGTGAAAAATATTTTATTGGGAAAGTAGAGCCACCTTAGTACTTGGTGTACTAATTGGTTAGTACTTCATATGCCTTAGGATTTATTTCCTACGTGGGAAGGCTGTCCCTTCGCTTGTGCGGCTGACAAACTCCATCTGTCGATGGGACGTTTACTCAAGCCTTCCATAAATTTTGCAGGATTGGGCATTAATGGCAATGCTTTCAGTTCTCTATATATTGAGGATTGGCTAAGGATTTCTCCATTCATTGTCAATATGGAGACGCCCATCCGGCTAACCTGTACTAAAAGACAATTAGCATTTCTTGGGCAAATTTTGGATAGTCAGCTGAAGGGCCTGTGCAAAGTGAAAACAAAGTGGTTTATTGATGTTGTGAAGATGGTTTCAGGTTTACATTTTCTTTCCTCTGTGGACAAATATCATGTCAACATGGACATCTCCTCCCGGTTCCTCACTTCATTGTTGGACTTGGGAATGCCGAAGGCAGATGCTCTGGTTTGCCTTCGTGAAACCTTCAAGGATTCTATTTTGGGAGATGATGTTGAGACAGCGGTTTTGATGAGGAGCCAGAAACCCTTAAACCCTAACATACATTTCTTATTGTATGCTTATGCTTTACTTAACATACATTCTCTGATGTAGATACATGCACCTCTCGCTTATCGACAAAACATTCTTATCGGCCACCTTACAAACGATCACCTCGATGTATGTCTTTAACACTTGTATCTACCGCAAGATACATTACCCAATGTACATTTAGAATATACATTTGCAATATACAATCACAATATACTTTAGTTGACCTATGACCGTCGATTTCCTTCACCGCTACTGCTGGTCACACTTTGTATCCAATTCAATGTATCTGCGGAATGTATATGTTCATTATACATTCAAAATATACAATCCAAATATCCATTCGGCAAGTTTGACTACTAACTTCTCTTGTATCTAATCCAATGTATGTTTCAACATACAATCAGAAGATACATTCCCAACATTCTTTGCCAAATGTACTTTTGACCATTGACCCCATTTGTATATAAACCTGATGTACATTTGTGATGTACATTCACAACATGTAATTCAAACATGCATTTGATGGGTTTGACCGAGCCGTTGACTTCCTTTTATGCCGATTGGAAACTTCAATTTTCTCTCTCCTTTGTATGCCAATACACTTGCACATTTACGATGTATGTTCGCTACATACAATCTCAATAACCATTTGCGAGATACTCATGACTTACAACTGCGGGATACACAGAAAATGAACCTGACATACATTAGCGATACACGCACAGAATGTATATTCACAATTTATGTTTACAATCTTGACATGCAACACCTCAATGCTTCCCGATATGCTTTGCGACATACACATAGGACAGACCCTTGTGATATACACACGGAATGTATTTCTAACGTGCAAATGCGATATACACACAAATTGTATGTCTGATGAAACAAAGCAGAATTTTGCCGATTTAGTCTGCTGCAAAACTTGTGATTACTCAGATCCGTTTCCTTAACAATCTAACACAGATTTTAGCCTTTCCCAACCTAGCACATGAGGATGCTAGGATCGTTCAATGCATCCCGTACCTGATCCTGCAAGCATGAAATCAAACAAACAGAAAAATAAAACGAAAACATTGTACAGCCATTCCACCGATTTCGAAGAAATCTAACCGGTGGAATGGGTTAAGAACCCATCTCGGCCTCAAAATAGAAAATTGATTACATAATGAATTTGAATGCCAGAAAGATGTACAACACAGAATTTTATTATGCCTTTCAGAACATGTATATGCACAGATGCTCTACTTACAACTGCAAACACTCTGATCAAACCCGAACTCAACTACAACTGATTGCAACTATCTATCATCATGATCATAATTGATCTGATCCTAGGGTATTTATCCACTCACCATGCATAGTACTAAATTAGCTCCAAGCGGCTAGGAGACAATTCCAAGCGACTGGGAGATCACAACCGACTAACCATCTCTAACAACCTTCAAGATTATAGCTCGACAAATGTCCTTGGGAAAATTAACATGCATTGGTCAAACAGACCTTATTACATCGATTGGTCTTTCAGGACCTTATTGGAAACAACAAACATGAATATCAAATAGTTAAATGCCTCATGGAGGCCACTGTGGATTGGGTGCTCCTGCACCATACACCCCACCGTGAAAAGAACTCATGCCCCATGAGTTAATGCTTGGGTGTATTCCACCTTTACTCTTTGATGTCTCATGTCCTCCCCATGATCTCTAAACTGCAACTTGCTTCCATGGAATTAAAGACTTCAGACCTATCCATTTCTTGCCATTCTTTCTTACTGTCATCTCTGTCTGAACACCTGCATTATAAACTTTGGGTAATGCTTCTTGTTCTGCTGCTATGATAGAGTCTATTTGTCTTTCAACCCTTGTTGGCTCTAGAGGACAAACAATTGTCCCTACTATGATAACATCCTTGTCTTTCCAAGCAACTTGTGGCTGCTTGTAAACCTGCTTTTTGACCTTCTGCTAATCTATCTGATCGCCATCTGTCAGAACTAAAATCATCTTCAAACTGTGATCTCCAACAATCCCATTCCTTGAGATATCCTCAACTTTCATTGTCTATGCTTCATGCATCTTCACAAACTCTTTCTTTCCTACCAAAATGATTTTGGTTGCCTTCTTTGCTTCAGCATCCTCCTACAATGGTGTCATCACAAAAGTTCTCCCTTCCTTCTTGAAGGTGTAGGTGTTTAGCATATCCATCATACAATGCTCTCCTATCAAATTGCCATGGCCTACCTAAAAGTAGGTGACAACATTCCATGGGCAAAATATCACACAAAACCCTATCCTGATATTCCCCAATTTGAAAATCAACATATGCTTGTTCATATACCAAAAGTGATTGACTATCACTTACCCAAGATGCTTTGTAAGGATTTTGATGAGGAATCCTTTCCCATTTCAGTTTATCCACCATTTCCTGAGATACCATGTTGTCCGATGAACCAGAATCTATTACTATTTTGCATACCTTACCTCTACATTTGCATGTAGTCTTGAACAAGTTCCTCCTTTGGCTCAAATCTATCTGCTTAGATGTTTGCAACACTGTCCTTCGGATCATCAAACTTTCTCCCATTTCTGATTCCAAATTTGTTTCAAGAATTGTCATACTCCCCACATTCTCTTGCATACTTCTTCTTTCATTACCACTTGAAGTAGTACCAGACTTTTCAAGACACTTGAAGGAAGGATGACCAAACTCACCACAGGTATAGCACTTTCCTAAAAATGTATTAGAACCTCTTCCACCTCCAAATCTTCCTCTTGTAGCTTTCCATCCACCTTTGAAATCAGACTACTCATGTCCTTTACCAGTCTCGTCTTGATCTGCATTGACTTGTCTTGTTATAGGGGCTGATCCTCTCCCCTTTATACTGCTGCCTCTTCCTCTCATGGACTTGTCCTGTCTTCTTTTCATCTTCTCCTCAATCCTTATTTCCATTTGATAACAATCTTCTACACTCCTAGGGTTAGCCAAAACTAACTCATCTTGTATGTTCAATCTCAAACCAGCCAAGTATCTAGCAACCTTTTCAACCTCATTCTCATGATGACCAGACCTCATACTTAATTTATAAAATTCCTCAGTATATGCCTTCACATCCATTTCTTTTTGCCTTAAAAATTGAAGCTTCTTAAACATTTGAACTTCATAATCCTTGGGTAAAAATTTACCTTTGATCCTTACTACCATCTTGTCCCATGAAGAAATCTTTGACTTACCTTGCTTTCTCCTCTCTGATTGTACATAATCCCACCATACCACAGCATGACCTCCCAATTTGGTCTTTGCAATCTTTACCTTCTGCTCCTCAGGAACTTCCTCACATTCAAAGTGATTATCGAATGCAGCAATCCAATCAAGTAACTCTTCCTCATTCAAACTTCCAGTGTACCTTGGAACATCAATCTTTACCTTAGATTTGTCATTTTGAACTGCCCTTAACAGTTTTGCAAATCTCTGATCTTCAGGATTCAAATCTTCATCTACCTCTTCAAATTCTTCACCATCCTCTTCTTCTTCTGATTCACTATCTTCCACTTCTCTTTTTTTATTTATCTCCAAGGCTGCAAGCCTGGCTTGAAGTGCTTCTGCAAGCTCTTTCATCTTCCTCATCTCTTTAGAATGTTTTTCCTTCATCTCCTACAACCCTCTGGCAGTACCATTACCTTTCGGAGGCATCTTGTCAACCTCTCAATCCTTCTACTTCTGCCTTCTCAGTGACAGAATCAACGCACAATAGCCCGGACCTTTTGCTGAGCTCTGATACCAATATGATGAGGATCCAGAAGCCCTTAAACCCTAACATACATTTCTTATTGTATGCTTATGCTTTACTTAACATACATTCTCTGATGCATATACATGCACCTCTCGCTCATCGGCAAAACATTCTTACTGGCCACCTTACAAACTATCACCCTGATGTATGTCTTCAACGCTTGTATCTGCCACAAGATACATTACCCAATGTACATTCATAATATACATTTGCGATATATGTTCAATATACATTTGAAATATACAATCCGAATATGCATTCGACAAGTTTGACCACTGACTTCTCTTGTATCTAATCCAATGTATGTTTCAACATACAATCAGAAGATACATTCCCAACATGCTTTGCCAAATGTACTTTTGACCGTTGACCCTGTTTGTATATAAACCCAATGTACATTTGCGATGTACATTCACAACATGCAATTCAGATATGCATTTGATGGGTTTGACCGAGCTGTTGACTTCCTTGTATGCTGATTGGAAACTTCAAATTTCTCTCTCCTTTGTATGCCAATACACTTGCACATTTACGATGTATGTTCGCTACATACAATCTCGATAGCCATTTGCGAGATACTCACAACTTACAACTGTGGGATACACAAAAAATAAAACTGACATACATTAGCGATATACATACAGAATGTATATTCGCAATGTATGTTTACAATCTTGACATACAACGCCTCAATGCTTCCCGATATGCTTTGCAACATACACACAAGATAGACCCTTGCGATATACACATGGAATGTATTTCTGACATGCAAATGCGATATACACACAAATTGTATGTCTAATGAAACAAAGCAGAATTTTGCCAATTTGGTCCGCTGCAAAACTTGCGATTACTCAAATCCATTTCCTTCACAATCTAACACAGATTTTAGACTTTCCCAACCTAGCACATGAGGATGCTAGGATCTTTCAATGCATCCTATACCCGATCCTGCAAGCATGAAATCAAGCAAACAGAAAAACAAAATGAAAACACTGTACAGCCATTCCACCAATTTAAAAGAAATCTGACCGGTGGAATGGGTTAAGAACCCATCTCAGCCTCAAAATAGCAAATCGATTACATAATGAATTCAAATGCCAGAAAGATGTACAACATAGAATTTTATTATGCCTTTCAGAACATGTATATACACAGATGCTTTGCTTACAACTGCAAACACTCTGATCAAACCCAAACTCAACTACAACTGATTGCAACTATCTATCATCATGATCATAATCAATCTGATCTTGGGGTATTTATCCACTCACCATGCATAGTATTGAATTGGCTCCAAGCGGCTGGGAGATCACAACCGACTAACCACCTCTAACAACCTTCGAGATTACAGATCAACAAATGTCCTTGGGACTTATAACATAAACCTAAATACAACCTAAATTAACATGCATTGGTCAAACAGACCTTATTACATTGATTGGTCTTTTAGGCCTTATTGGAAACAACAAACATGAACATCAAATAGTTAAATGCCTCATGGAGGCCACTATGGATTAGGTGCTCCTGCACCAAGTTTTGGCAGACCTGGTGAATGGCATTCCAAGGGCGAGAGATCTTCCAAAGCTACTCGACCCAAAGGCAGAGGTGGTGTGTTTGCCTTTCCTCACTGATCTGGATGGGCAGAGGCTTATTACTCATCAGCTCTGGGTGATGCGAGGGAGACACTTCATAGTCCATACTATTGGCATGGTTCGCAAAGACACTCTGCTTTGGACCTAGCTCTTTGCAGTCTTCGTGGAGTCAAACAAATTCTACCAACAAGAGTAGCTTTGTCTGTTTCCAATATTTTGTATATGAATTTTAATCCGTAGTCGTCAATGGTTATGCGAAAAGAAAGTTTTTTGCTGCTATTTGGAATGGGCAGAAATGGATAGTATATAGTCTATAGTGCTTATACTTGGCTTTTTCACAGTTAAGCCAATATTTTGTAAATAGCATATACTTTGTAATTATGCTACTCTATGTAATTACGATTTTTTGGATAAATATATTTTGGGCTCTCATAGCCTTTTACTGATCCAAAAAAAAAAAAATAGTTTTAATTGTAATAGTAAATTTAGGATATTTGTTTTATTATAAATTTCGAAGAAAAAATATTAATTTTCATTTTTCTACAATTCTACTTTCATTTTTTTATATGTTTACAATTAGAAAGAGATTTAATCAAGAAATCAAGAAGTGTTGGACTATAATTTGTAAGTAATATTTTCATGGTTAAGCATGTCATTTCTTATCTATTCTATTTTTATTTATTTAATTATTTTGTTTGTATTATATATAAAGAAATATTGATGTACACAAATAAATTTTAAAAAAACTAATGTTCTCTAATAAATTTATACATTTTATTAGGGACTATTAATTGGACACTTTAAATAATATCAATAAATTTGTATCCATATTTGATGTTAGTGGTTGTAAAAAGGAGTTAAGCTCTTTTGTTGATTTATTACATTTAAGTTGTGAGGGTTTCAAGATGAAAGATGCATGGAGAGTCTTTAGTAACACATAACATTGTCACATGAGCTATCCTCATATGATGAAGTTATGGAAAGCTATTCTTGCAAGTACTATTGATTGTGAAAGAGGATTTTAAAACAAAACATCATCAAAGATGTTGCAAAAGCAAATGATGTAAATTAAATTAGAGTATATCAATATGGAAAGATATAAAATCAAGAAGAGTTCTTGACCTTTGATAATATTTATTTATTTTATGTTTAATTCATCTTTTTAATTTCAATTGAAAAATAATAAGAGAAAATATAAGTTAATTTTGAGTTCAAATATAAATATGTGCCGATAAAGAAGAGTGCTAGGGGCACTGGAATGTACTCCAAACTCTAGGAATAAATATGTACTTTACAAATTTTAAACTAGAATTAGATGTCCAATAATATGAGCTCCTATAGTAAACGTCATTCAATGTTTTTCTCCTTGCACATGTCCTTCAACACCTATGCCATTTCTATAGTTTGTAGCACTAGGAAACCATTTCGCCCTCCTATTGTCTTCAAATAAGAAATGCTCAAAGTGTTCACTCTGTGCAAGATCTTTTGCACTAACAAGCTTTTATTGACTATGTGATCGTGCTACTGGTTGTGAGCATACATGGATAACCATTGAAGGACATAGTTATGGATAATATTAAGAAAGAGGGAAACAAGGTAAGAAGTATGGTATGATTTGAAAAGATACATGCATTATCATTCATGATGGAAGGGACATATGAATTCCTTAAAAATGTTAAGACCCAAAACATTCAACCTCCTCAATCTCCTTCCATGATTTTCACTGTGGCTCTGATACCATTTCCAAGCCTAAATTGTAAAGGAGGAAAGACTGATAAATTTTGTTGATAGGAGATGAATGCCCTCAATGGTGTTATCAAGATCCAAAAGGTGGGATTCCACAAATAGATGTGAAATTTCTAGAAAGTAGATATCCCAATTAGGTGGATTAGGAAGACTAATATGATCTTGTTGTAAAGAATCATTGGAAGCCCCTGCTAAAGTAATACTAAACTCAAACGGAGCAACATGTGATGAAGGAGATCAGATCTTAGTGCATGCCATCCAACTAGGCTATATTCATCCCATGATAATGTGTCCATACAAGATGTCTAAGCATGAACATCAAATGTATCTATTGATGTTGGAATACAAGAGTCCTTAGCCTTAGAATGTTGACTCATAGATAAAGAAGATAAAACATTTGAATCTATATTAGGAGGCATAGAAGCTAAAAAACTAATGGAAGTCTCTATAGGAAAAGAAGAGGCATAAAGAGAACTATTTATGTCATCACAATGTTTAAGAATTTCACTATAAGAAAGTTCCTCTATTGTATCATCATCATATGGTAGATTATCAAAATCATCAAGGGGTATAAGACAGTCCATAGTAAGATCCCAAATTCTAGTCCAAAGAGTGTGAGGGCACTCAATATGTGAGATGTCACACATAGTGTCACTATGAAGACTACAACCAATCAATCCTAGGACATGATCATTCATGTTAGCCCATACTTGCTTTACCAATGAGTACCTAACTCAAGAAAAGTCTATAGAGATCTAGGGAAAGAGACAAAGCCACCTGAGATGTTTCAAATTCTAATATTTCCAAGACATATAGTTCTCTTTTTTAGGTTGATAATAGAAGGATGAATTGAGAAACTTATTATTGACTATGATATACTCCTCAAATGATTCAAATAGAGACCAAACCGGTAAAATCAATTCATAACATCCCCAAAATCACACAATAATGAAACCCTCAATAGAATAGGGTAATGGCACTTTATACTTAGTGCATTTATAATTTCCACTTGCCAAATATATAAAAGTGGACTTGATCTTAGTGAATACAAATGCCTCAAGAGGACAAAATGTTGAAACTGCAATTATGATGTAGAATGAAAATAAACCAAAGTTTCCACTACAAAGTACAAAAAATACACTTTCAAAAAATGGTGCTTGAAAAGGAGCCCAACTAGAGCATTGGAAGTTCCTAAAATTAGAACAAGCTAGCAACACTTCTAAGAAACTACAATTTATAGAAAAAACTAGACACCAAAATCATGAACCATCTACACCACTATAAATCTCTCAAATAATTACCCTAAATAAAAATAAATTGCTCAAAAATCAAAGCCAATGTGACTAAGAACAAAGCCTATGAAGTTAAACTACCAAAACCAAAATGTAAACTATGAAGGGAACAAAATTAAAGGGAAAAAGATGTTAATGTTAGAATGATATAATTTGATTATACCCTATCAACAAAATATACTCCATAGTTTCAAAACCATCATTAGTTTTCTCAAAATGGTCATATGTAAAATGAAACTAGTCTCTAAAACACCAAAATTGCTTATTGTATTGTAGAAACCACTCATCGACCTTTTGAAAGGTAGAAAACTATTTAGAGGGAAATTCTTAGGGTCATGGGGCCTATACAAGATGCGCCATCAATGAAGGGGATATATATGTTGGTGATTGTAGCCAAAGGCAGTGGCAAGATTACGAGATAAACAATGGTGATGGTTGTATGGCCACTACCTAGCTATTAAGCACTAGTGGGGCTTAAGTCCCAATCAGATTGGCAAAGCCATTAACTAGCTCTAGTTTCAATATGATAGGGGATCAATATACTATTGGGAAAAAGGTGTTGTTCACTGATGCAGTCGTGACTAGGGGACCTTATCAAGCAACCCAATCACGCAGCCAAATAACACAATAGGAACAAAGATTCACAAATCATCACACAAGTTGAAAGTACTTTTATTAACAACAAAATTACTAATTACATAAAAAACCTTCTACTCCAACAATTTACAAATTCATCGACCTGCACAATCAGTTATGTGCTTACTGCACAAAATCATTTCCCAAAGAAATACAAAGATCGCCTTCCACCAATCAAACCCTATGCTTCATTCCTATATCAAATGGATCCTTCCAACATATCCGAGGAATCCCAATCTATAGAAACAACCTCACCTCTGTTCCAAGAGGAACCTCTAATTAATAATAGACTTACATATGTTCAAAGAGGAACCCCTACAATCTATAATGGTTTCCAATTTATACAGAGACTGGAAAGAAACTAAAAATTGATATTTTCAAAACTAAATCCCAATAGTCACCAAGCAGTTGAACAATTAAAGAACTAAATTGATAGGTAACCAAATAACCACTCAACATTCAGATTTACCAAACAAATTAATGATAAGACTGTTCGATTACTAAAATAAACACCAACATTTATGAGTCCAATGGGAAGTTTATCTCTTCATGAACCATTCATGTCTACCTCGACATTCTTTCAAGTTTGATACAACAGTATACGAATATCATCAGCAAAAGTGCCACTTCACGAACTGAGGGGGTCACCGGGATACACATTTTATCGATGAATTAGTTCATTTACAAACTAACAAATTTATCGATACAACGCCTTCATTCATCAATTACTCTTATTGGCAATAATCGGCTTCCATGAACTTGAGCATATTTCCTTCGTTATCAGCAAAATGTCCATTTCACAAACTAAGACTTGTCAAAACAATCCCTTTATTCACCATGCCCTTTGTCAGCAAAATTTAACTTTTCTGAACCTTGGAATCGGTCAACAATTTGACTTCAACATTATCATCAATATCACTAGTCGGTATACTAAAGCAACCACAAACTATATTCTTAAAGCCTTTATCTGAAAAACATACTTTTCCCAAACCATTATTGGCATATCAACAAATAAAAAAACTAGAAACTAGTTCGCAAACAAGAAAGTTTGCTGATATAAAGTCTTAAGTCACCAACCCTCTTTATCAGAAAAAATTTTCTTTTACAAACTCTTTGTCTTCTTCTCAAAACCCCCATTCATATGCTTGTCGGCAAACCGACAACTTTTAGAACCCAAGAACTAACTGAAGACTTAGAACTTTGTCTTCTATCGACAATATTCCAATCCCATGAACTAAAGAAACCTTGGCTCCAACCTTCAAAGATCTTATCGGCGAAGTTAATTACCAACGAACCTAAAGGTTCGCAAACCTGAGCATTTGCCGACGAAGTTCTCAAACTTCAAACTCAACTAACTTAGGACTTCCTTTCAACAACTTGAAGAATATACGAACTTGTACTAAGGCGTAATCAGAAAAATCACCCATCGACAAACTAAGACATCGGCGAACTGAAGAGTTCATAAACTAGGATTTTTTTGACAAAGCTTCCCTTTGACAAACTTGAAAGTGCAAACTTTCCTTTATAAACTATCGATGAACTGCCTAATCGGTAAACTATATGATTGGCAAACTAAATAGTTCGCAAACTAGAGGATTAGCCAACTAGATCTAACTTAGTCAATTTTCATCCAATCTTCACCAAATTGGAACTAGAGATACCCAATTGGTTCTTCTATAGGATGATGTCCTTAACTTGGCTGAATTTATAAGAATTTGCCTTGTGAAGCAAAAGACCAAAACCAACACAAAAGAATACAAAGCACAACAAAAACTTAACTAAAACTGAGACTGAAAACCTAAAATATTTTTGGTTGATGTTGATTGCTCGTGGACCTGGATGCTCCTGTATTAGACACATCAAGTAAAAATGTTTGTGAGCATGGGCTCACAAAATGGAGATGAATAGTAGAACTATCCTTCCAGGTTGTAAAGAACCTACAATGAACTCCATCACTAAAGTAGGTACCTCAGAAAACATTTTCTTTCACCTCTTCCAACATCTGGCTAGGACAAGTACCATCCACCTCCACCAAGTATGGTTACCATTCCTATCTCATCTCGTTGCCCTGTGTCCACCATAACTTGACCTCCTCCTCCAAATTCTACTCCACTCATCACTCTTCATCTTACTACTCTCCAATGCACTTCCTCTTCTAATGGGATGTAACCTACCATAATCTGACCACCTCCACCAAATGTCTACCTCCCATTCTATTTCATTTGTATGCAAGTCAAAATAATCAACTTTATGGAAATTAAAGATTTCCATCTTCACCATCTCAATCATACCTTTTTGCTCTACAGTTCTAAATCTCATTATGTACACTACCTCTGCATTTCTATGCTCCTCAAACTCCATCATACCTGCACACACATCAACTTCACCTTGGGTTTTAAGGAAATTAAAATTTCCCAACATTATCTTATATCTTTTCTCACTTCTTCACCACTATCAATTTTTATCAGTTGTTTCATGCCACCAATAAGATATGATCTTACTACAATCTCCCATTCCTCTCTTTCATCTATATCATCATCCTATCTATCATGTCCCTTCACACAAGATTGGATCATTTTCTCTAGCATTATAATGTCCTTGAAAGGACCACCCACTATTGTAATATGTCCTTCTACACTCACCTTCTCTGCACAAGCCGCACTCAAATATATACTAACAGAATCATCCATTCCTCCTTTCATCTCTTCTTCCATGTTCAAAATCTCATTTCTATACAATTGAACATTATTTCCTTCATTATATAAATGAAAATTAGTGACTTTTACCTCTATCTCCTTTTGTTCACCTACTACTACAACAATCCTTCTATGCTCATTCTTTGTTATCTTCCTCTTCATGCCTTTGCTAAGACATGCTTCTACTATACTTGCTTTCTTTTCCTCTTCATCCTCTTGCATAAGGATTTCTCCTTCAAGATCATATACATGACCTTCTATTGCATCTTTCTTCATACCTGCAAACAAAATAGGGTTAGTATAATCATATGATTCATCTTCTCCCATCTGTATCTTCTTCATCACTTTATCATATTCATCTTTCATTTGGCTTTCAAATAGGTTATTTATCTTCCTCATCTTCGCTTTCAATAGATCTTCTTCATCTTCATCCAGTTCATAAAAAATAGGACCTTCAATGACCTCTCTTTTTACTCCATCTATTTCATTTATTTCACTATTTGCAAACAAATTAATATACAACGGAGCAAAAAAATTAAAATCCTGCTCAACTATTTTCTCTTTCATTCCATCCACTTCCACTGTAAGTTCTGCATTCTCCAAATCAGATCTTCTACTCTTTCCTCTTTCTGCAACCTATTGTTTTATAGCTTTTTTAATCATCTTTATGGTCTTGTTCTCCTTTTCCTTGTGTTTCCTCATAAAGATTTCTTTCTCTCTTCCTTCAAGATCACTTGCCAACAAATCAATGTCAGAAAAAACATGGATTTCAATTTCATCCATTTCTCCTCTCTCTTCAGTCACCAATACATTTTCCTCTTTCTCCTTGCCATTCACCTGACATTTGACTTCATAATCTCTCCTATCTACAACAACTTCATTCTGTGCAGCATTTAGTGCTTCCAACCTAAACATAGTTTTATCTAATGCCTCAAGAGATCTTACAACCTGATCTCCTACTTCAACTATATCCTTCACAAAATTAATAGCTGATTTAAAAATCAATTCATCATTTCTTCTTTCAACATCCTCTTTCAGGAGGATTTTCTTTCCACTGAACTCTTCTACTTCATCACCTTCTTCCAAATCTTCTCCTTCCTTAGGATAGCAATCCATCCTTTCTTCTTGACATTTGACATCAATATTTTCTTTATCCTTTTCTACTATGTCAATTTCATGACATTTTTCCTCATATATTCTCGCATCTACCATGTTTCCTCTCCCTTGCTCCATTTCCAATGCAATTACTCTAGCCTAGATTTTTCTTAACTCTTTAGACACAAAATCTGCAAACCTTCTTTTTGCCTGCTCTTCCACAAAAAAATTTATCACCCTTCTAGTCCTCCTTTTCAAAGACATCTTCTCCCCTACTTTAGTTACAAGATACCACTTGCAACAAGTTCTACAATCTCTAGGGTATTAACCATCTATAGTCATAGGGCTTTACCTACAAAAAAATATATCTTTATAATCAAACAAAATATACCTTTTTCTAGTTTTTCGTGCCTCTTTCTCTTCCCTCTACAGGTACAGGTTCTTTCTCACACCTGCAACAAAATTCTCTAGGACTCAAGTCCTCTGTAGTTATAGGCCTCTTCCCACTTGCAACAAATTTGTCAGAGCATCTAGCTCTTTATAGTTACAGAAGCTCCTCTTCTGCAACAAATCACTTAGGGTTTTCTCAAGATACTTCCCATCTTTCAAGGCTATAACCTTTTATCACCTTCTTTTCAACTGCATCTTTCACCTAGCAGCAATATAAACACCTATCTTATCTTTCTCAGTGAGTGTTTCCTTTTCTACTTCTCTTTTCTTCTCTCTTCAATAAGCCCTTTCTCTAGATTTTAAATTCTTTCCAGGAAAACAAATTTGTATGATCTCAATTTACTCACATCCCAATGAGAAAACATGCTCTGATACCACTTGATGCGGTTGTGGCCAGGGGACCTTATCAAGAAACCCAATCACGCAGCCAAATAACACAACAAGAACAAAGATTCACAAATCATCACACAAGTTGAAAGTACTTTTACTAACAACAAAATTA
Organism: Cunninghamia lanceolata; assembly: GCA_027924645.1. Taxonomy (NCBI): domain Eukaryota; kingdom Viridiplantae; phylum Streptophyta; class Pinopsida; order Cupressales; family Cupressaceae; genus Cunninghamia; species Cunninghamia lanceolata. The sequence goes on along the minus strand of BSBN01000391.1, from coordinate 36,109,403 downwards.
CTGATTACATTAAAAACCTTCTACTCCAGCAATTTACAAATTAATCAACCTACAAAATTAGTTATGTACTTACAGCACAAAATTGTTTCCCAAAGAAATACAAAGATCACCTTCCACTAGTCAAACTGTATGCTTCATCCCTATATCAAATGGATCCTTCCAACATATCCAAGGAATCCCAATCTACAGCAACAACCTCACCTCTATTTTGAGAGGAACCTCTAATTAATAACAGGCTTACATATGTTCAGAGAGGAACCCCTACAATATACAATGGTTTCCAATTTATATAGAGACTAGTGTGTTAGGATAAAATCTTTCAAGCATGCATAAAACAAACTACAACAAACCCTAACTCCCAATGGAGTACAAACAAGCTAAGAAATCAGTCAAATAAACACAAAATAAACTAAGATTCTAAGCTACAATTCACCTTATCTCCATTGTTCTCCTTAATCTTGCTATTTGTTCTCAGATTTTATAGATTTGCAATGATCTTAAGAAGCTCTAGTGAGTGATTTAGCAAAATATTGGAGAGTGTACAACAAATTAGAGAGTTGTAAGCCTAAGAGATCTAAAAATGAGGCTAGAGAAGTGATTATATAGAGGAATAGGTTTAAATGGATGGTTGGGATTGAATGTTGACTTGGAGTGAAATGAAGGGTAGAGATCGATTAGGGTTCCTTCCCACTAAAGGACAAGGGATAATTTTTAATTTGAGAATATAGTGAGATGTGAGGGAATTTAAATTAAATAAATTTTCTCAATTTATTTAATTTATTTGAAGTGGGGATGCACGTGAACCCCTAATTAACTAAATGGGATTTAATTAATTAGGTGAGGGCTATACTTAAACAAATGTTTATTTGTTTAAATTAAACGAGTGAATGGGACATTTGGAAAGTGAATAATTAAATAAATAATTAATTATTTAATCATAGAGGAAAATTAGGGGAAAATAGACAAATGATTTAAATAAATAAAATTTAATTAATCATAGGTTAGAGAGGAGAAAATTGAATTAATTAAATAATTAAAATTATTTAATTAATAGCTTAATATGGAATTTGGAAGAAAATGGCATTTGTAGATTGAGGAAATTTTTAGGTGTCTACATTTTGCCCCTCTTTGATACAATGTCGATTCTGACGTTGTGTCAAAGAAAAATTTGAGAATATGGGTTAGAAATGCCCCAGTGTTCCCCAGATGAAGCGGGATAGCCTTGTGCTCCCTCAGGGAAATTTTCAAATTTTCTAAAAATGTCCAAAAAATTTGGGAAATTTCCCGAAAAGTATGCCATCATGGTAGAATGAATAGAAGAAATGAAGATGCGAGAGAGCGATGGTGGAGGAATGAAGATTGGCTAGAAGAATGGAATGAGATTTTGCTTTGATATATTTTTGAGCTTTTCACTTGTAGTTTTTTCTTATCGTCATAGAACTTATTATGTCAAGGGATGATAAACACAATGGCATGACAGAGGCCAAAGTGTGAAAATGTGATCCCTTGCAAAACAGAGACATGACATACAAGGAATGCTTGCCTCAAACTAGTAACCGTGGTACCTTGTTGAAACATGTGATGAGATAACTTTGAGGTATGCAAGTCCTTATGCAAGGAAGCATTTATTCTTTCCCATGCATAGGACGTCTTTGATTCACACCAAATGGTGTCCCGATCACACGCAAGGAACCTAGTTTACCCAGTCATGTTGCCAAGACAAACCACAAACATAAATCAAAGAAAAAGGTCTCGCTCTATCCTCACTTCTCTTCATCACTTACGGACTGCCTTGAGAAGCATAAGAACGAGATCGAACATCAATCAAATAAAAGATAAGACAGACTAGACCTGACAGAGTCAACAACCATTAGATCATGTGCCAAGTGATATGTGTTTGATTGTTTGACTATGAAGGGATGAGTAGGGCCTAGTTTCAGGATAGGAAGGATGTCATATAAGATGCTAAGTCTGGTTTCGGCAATGTGCCCACCTATATAAGGAAAGTGACAGGATTGTGACATTTCATATAAGACATGTGGTCTAGTTTCAAGGATGTCACAAGTTGTGAGATGATTGGCATGTGATGATTGTTAATGTTTGATTTCAGAAATGACACATGTCGTATAAGGCATAGAGTCTTGGTTTCGGCAATGCCCCATTCTCTGTAAGATATGTGATAGTTGATAAGGATAGTTCATAGTGACGTATGACCATCATGAGGCAATTGATTGGTTTGGCTGATTGGATAGCTTGTCTTATTGATTTTGAGATTTGTCTCAAGTGCATATTTCTTGTGAAAGACTGACTTTTTTGATCTGATCAAAGTGTCTATCTCAGTGAAGGATGACTTATTATGATAGTTGACTCAACGGGCCCTAAGGGACAGACCTAATGTCTTGAAGGCTCATTACAGATGGCCTTGCCTATGTGAAAGCACAAAGACAATATAGTTCGACCAAGCAGACTCTGTGTGACCTAAGACCTAAGGGGTGGGAAGCCTCGGGGGCTCATCAAAGATGACCTTGCCTATGTGAAATCTCAGAGGTGATGTAGTTCGACTATGCAGTTTTTGACACAGTTTATTGCTTGGGATTTTTGGTTGGTTATTTGATTTTTTTGTGGATTTTTCTGACATGTTTTAATGTTTTTAGATTTTTGAGAATATTTGATGTTTTTGGATGTTTTTAGAATATTTGATGTTTTTGGATTTTTCAGAATATTTGATGTTTTTGAATTTTTGAGGATATTTGATGTTTTTGAATTTTTGATGATATTTGATTTTTTTTTAAAAAAATTTTGAGGAATATTTGATGCTTTTGGAATTTTTGGAGTTTTTGAAAATATTTGATGTTTTTTGGAATTTTTGGAGTTTTTGAGAATATTTGATGTTTTTGGAATTTTTGGATTTTTTGAGAATTATATGAAAGGTGTCCTCCAATACCAATTTTTAGGATCGGGAATTGCCCCCAATTAGGTATAGAACAAAGTTATGATCAAGACAGGATGGGATGGGATGATGACGAAGTGTTTTAGGAAAGTCAGGAAGATACTGAATGTCAACTTACTCTCAGGCCATGAAAAGGACAATGTGGTTTATTATGGACTATAACATGAATTATGGTGTGGATTATGTAGGATATATTACGGAAAGTGAAAGACAAGATAGAGTGATGGTAGACAATGGAGCCAAGATTGACTACACATGGCACCTATTTGCTAGGTTTTCACCATGGTACTTATCCAAAGCACCACCGAAGTGGTTTTCACTTTTGGACGAATTATTTCTCTTTACTATTTTATTGTTTTTTTTCTTTTTTTCTTTTTTTGTATTTTTTGTACTTTTTTGAGTTTTTGATTTTTTGACTTAGGTATAATATATGTGAAGGTGCATGTTGTTGATTGGCTCTGGTAGTGATTCACCTTCAGGGGTAGCAAGTTGATATGCTCTTGATCCATATGTGACCATGATGACATAAGGACCCAACCAATTTGGCTCAAACTTTCCTGGCTTCTCCCATTCCATTTGATTCTTGGGGTTCTCTTTCAAGACCAAGTCTCCAACATTGAACTGTCGAACTCTAACTCTCTTGTTGTAATTGCATTGGAGATGGTTCTGATATGCTTGCAAGTGTACCAAGGCGTTATGCCTTCTTTCATCTAGTAGCTTGAATTCATGTAGTTTGGATACTTTGTAGTCTTCGTCATCTACAAATTGCTTCAATGATACTCTCATGGAAGGAAACTCAACCTCGATGGGAAGGATGGCTTTGGAACCATAGACAAGGGAGTATGGTCTGGCTCTAGTGGGAGTGCAGATGCTGGTGTGGTAGGCCCACTGCTAGTCATGGCTAACGTCATTGACAGTCTTCTTAAGGATTTTTATAATGGTTTTATTTGACGCCTTGGCTTGACCATTGCCTTGGGGGTAGTAGGGAGTGGTGAAATGGTGTTGGATGTGAAATCTTTCACATAGTTCATGGACATCTTGATTTTTGAAAGGGCGACCATTATCCATGACAATAGATTGAGGCACACCATACTAGCATATGATGTAGATGAGGATGAATTTAGCAATTTGTTTACCGGTAATGTATGTCATGGGAATTGCCTCGATCCACTTTGTGAAATACTCAATGGCGATGATGATGAACTTGTGGCTGTTGGCAGAGGTGGGATGGATTTTACCCATGAGGTCGAGTCCCCATTGGGCGAATGGCCATGGAGATCCTGGGTGGGTGCATGCACCAGATCTCCATGTATTTGACACTATCTGCATTTTTTTGCGAAGTGGTAGGCATATTTCTCCATGGTGGGCCAATAGTATCCAGCTCTTATGATCTTTTTGGCTACAATAGTACCACTAGAGTGAGCTCTGCATATACCTTTGTGTACCTCATGTAAGGTCATTTGTGCTTCCTTAGCATCGAGACATTGTAGGAGGGTATTGTCAAATCCGTGACAATAAAGGGTGTCACTGATGATGACATATTTAATAGATTGACGTACAAAAGATTTACGTTGATTGGAGGACAGGTCAGGTGGGAGGATTTGGTCATGGAGGTATGTATAGATGTCATGATAAGGGAGATGTGGGACCAATGATTTCAGACACTAGCTCTGATTCAAGGACATTAAAGGTGGGGACCAACAGTTGTTCCACCAAGAACTAAAATTGGGGAGCATTTTTTAGGATATCCAAGAGAGATCCTATTGTAGTCATTGAATCAGTGGCCTTGTTCTGTACTCTGGGGATTTGATTAAAGACCTTTGTGTCAAAATAGAGTTTGAAGTTGTTGACCATTCTTTTGTAGGGCATTAAAGTCTCATCTTTTGTGTCATATTCATCGTTGACTTGCTTGATAACAAGTTGGGAATCACCGAAGACTTGCAGAATCTTGATTTTTTAGTTGACAACCATGCGTAACCCTGTGAGCAATGCCTCATATTCTGTGATGTTGTTTGTGCAAGAAATGCAATCCTGAATGATTTAGGGATGGCATCTCCTTAAGGAGTGATGAAAAGAATTATGGCCCCTGAGCCATGGCTTATGCAGGAACCATCGAAGAATAATGTCCACATTTTTGGTGTTTGCATTGCAAAGATTGCTTCATCTAAAAAATTGGTGACCAAGGGATGATCCCTTGTAATAGGTGCTTCTACCAATTGGTCTGCAATAACTTTTCCCTTTATGGCTTTTCTCATCGATGTACTCTATGTCATATTCACTCAATATCATGACCCACTTAGCCAAATGACCTATCAATGCTACCTTGTTGAGCAAGTATTTGAGAGGGTCAGTCTTTGCAGCAAGCTTTGTTTTGTGGTTCAACATGTAATGATGCAATTTTTGAGTGGCAAAAACCACTGCAAGGCATGCGTACTCTATAGGATTGTAATTTAGCTTGTACCCCACTAATGTCCTACTAATGTAATAAATAGCTCTCTCTTTGCCTTCTTCATCATTTTGTGCCAAAAGTGCCCCCAATGCTGAAGATGTTGTTGATATGTACAATAAAAGGGGTTTTCCCAGTATTGGAGGCATGAGGACTGGAGGAGAGAGCAAATAATCTTTGATTTGTTGAAAGGCCTCTTGACACCATTTTGTCCATAAAAAGGCACTCCTTTACAAAGCAAATGTTGGAATGGATGGCACTTGTCGGCTACCTGTGCGATGAACCTACGGATTGCTTGAAGTTTCCCTTGTAAGCTACGGAGTTGTTTAAGATTCGTTGGTGGAGGCATGTCCATTATATCTTTGACTTTGGCTAGGTCAGCCTCTATGCCTCAGTGAGAAACAATATAGCCCAACAACTTGCCTAATGTGACCCCAAAAACACATTTCTTAGGGTTTAACCTGACTTTGTATTCTTCTAGCCTTGTGAAGGCCTTATCTAATACATCTAGATGAGTGCTCCTTGTAACTAATTTGGCCAATAAGTCATTGACATAATCTTCCATAAATGTGTGCATATAATCATGAAAGATCATTGTCATTGCTCTCTAGTACATAGCTCTAACATTTTTGAGGCCAAAGGGCATAACATTCCAACAATATGTACCCCATGGACATGCAAAAGCAATTTTGTGTTGATCTTCCAGAGCTATCCTTATTTGATTATAGCCTAAGAAACTGTCCATTAGTGAGAGTATTTCAAATCCAGCAGTAAGGTCACCTATAATGTCTATGTTTGGCAACAGAAAATCATCTTTCAAACATGCCTTGTTGAGATCCTAGAAGTATTCACATATTCTGATTTGGCTGTTAGGTTTTGTGATTGGTATGAGGTGAGATACCCACTTTGGATAGTCTATTGGTCAGATGAAACCCACATCAAATAGCTTTTTCAATTATTATTTTACCAAGAGTGTGATCTGTGGATGCATTTTTCTTAATATCTGCTTCACCGGTTTAGTATTTGACAGCAATGGTAGGTGATGTAAGACAAATTGTGGATCAAGCCCTGGCATGTCGGCATATGACCACACAAAATTGACTTGTCTTTCTGAGAAGAAGGCTGTAAATTCTGGCTTCTCTTGTTCTGTCAGTGACTCAACATTGAAATGAATGATCCTAGGATTATCTTCTGTACTAATGTTGGTCTCAATAGATTTTTCCACTAGCAGTCATGATCTCTTGTATGATAGGAAGTACTTCCAACGTATTGGGAATTAGGGTGTCTCAACCTTTGCAAATTCATAGAATTATTTATTTAATTGTATATTTATTTATTGCCTAATATTGTATTTACTTCACATTTAATTTGGTCACTTAGTTGAGGTGGCACGGTGACATGTCATCTTACTTGGAATGTGACTTGGATGGTCAAGTAAAACCTACATGGATTTGGGTGTCCCATTTGAGGTGGCACTAATATGCCATGTGTCAGCATCTTGTGGTATGTGGAAGAGGATATTCCATATGACAGAATCTATGACGCATAAGAGCCAAGTTTGGAGATTCCTATGACAAGTAAGGACAAGTGTTGATGAGTATCTTTGCATGAGGGAAAGGCATCTTTGGGCACCCAAGTTGGGCTATGACATGTTGTAAGAGGAATTTACTATAGTTAGTCTTGTATGATGGATTCTCTTACAACATTTAAGGTTGTTATGTTGGAAAAATCTATGACAACTGTAAGATGCATAAGAGCATCTGTCATAGTCTATTTTTAGCATGGAGCGCTCCAATCTTGGAAAGTCAAATCTGCCATGTATGACAGATGTAAGGGATGTATTTATAGCTTGGACAACTGTCCTTTGATGTGGGAAAATGGCCATGTGGCCAAGGTGGACGCCTATCCCAATAAGCTTCCAGTATTTGCCTTCTAATCTCTATATATTGCATAGTTTGGAGTTGTGCTTGCATAGTGTTTTTACCGGTACTATTATGCTGCCAGAATAACTCCAGAATTGACATTTGAAGACTCTTGGAAGAACTTGCATTGCACATGTATTGTAAACTATTATTGTTTTGGATAATACATTGTGCAGGTTTTAGAGTGTGGAGATTTTTGCCTGAAAAGGTTTTCCCCACAATACATCTTGTGTCAATATTTTATGTGTTGTGTTGCTGCTATAATTTCTTATGTTATATGTTTAACATTAGTGCAATTGTAAGGATTAAAATGAATTTACATACATTTCCCCTCATTAGATTGGTGTAGAAAGTGTGTTCTGTGTACCTTGCTTCCTTTTAGTTGGTATCAGAGCTTGATCACCTGTGATCCTAGTTGTTGGGTAGGGTTTTTTGAGCTAATCTTCATTTAAGTGGGAGTTTGTGAAGAGTATTATGTGATCTTGTTGTAGCGAGAAGATGGTAGGCACATCGAGTAGAATAGAATTGGAAAATTTTAATGGCAGCAATTTAAAGTTGTGGAAACTCAAAATGGAAGACATGCTTGTTGACAGAGATCTATGGGAAGCAATTTCTAGTGTAAAACCAGTAGCAATGTCACAAGATGATTGGGATCTCAAGGATTGGAAAGCTAAGGGTCTTGTGAGACTTTGTTTGGCTGACTCTGTCTTTTTAAATGTCCATGAGGAGAAGACCGCGAAGGAGCTGTGGAAGAAACTTGGTGATGTTTATCAGGCCAAATCCATGGTAAACAAGTTATTCCTATGGAAGAAGCTATATTCTCTAAGGATAGAAGAAGGAGGATCTGTTGTAGACCATCTAAATGCCTTTAACATGCTAGTTGCACAGTTGACATCCATTGGTGTGAAAATGGAGGAGGAGGATCGTTGGATGACCTTGCTTTGTTCTTTACCAAACTCATGGGATCATCTTGTTGTGGTCATCAAGCATACCACATCCACTTTCAAAATGGATGAAGTGGTGTCTTCACTGTTATCTGAAGAGATGCAGAGAAAGTCATCCGAGTCAGCCAAAGAGGCTCCTGCAGTTCATGGAAGACCCAAAGAAAAAGGGAAAAAGAAAGACAAGAAATCTGTAAAGGGAAAATCCAAATCCTATGGGAGATCCAACTCCTAAAAAGTCCAAGGCAGTGTGTTGGAACTATGGAAAAACTGGGCACTTCCGAAAGGAGTGCAAAGAGGAGAAGAAGAAAAAGAAGAACTTTGATTCTGATTCTGACAAGTCACAAGATGATGGTGATGCTTTTGTTGCAGCCTTGGCCACCCATACATCTGAAGATGTGTGGATGATTGACTCCAGTGCTTCTTTCCACATGACCTCTCATTAAGGTTGGTTTACAAAGTATCAAGAATACGATGGTGGGAAGGTGTACTTAGGTGATGACTCTCATCTGAAGATAGTTGGGTGTGGAAGAGTCTTGATTTGATTCCCTGATGGATGAGTGAAGGGGCTCAATGGGGTTATGCACATTCCTAGTTTAGCACAAAACCTACTCTCTGTAAGTAAATTGAATGATGTAGGTGTGCAGGTTGTCTTCTCGGGTGGAGGATGTAAGATGACAAGAGGAGCTATGGTGCTTGCTAAGGGTACTCGGAGAGGTACTCTATTTTAGTTGGATGCATGCACTACTTAGTGCAATAGTTCTTCTATTTTGAAGAAAAGACCTTCAAATTCTTCATCCTCACCATTAGAACCTGTAGAAAAAAAGATTGTTACTTCTACTTCTGATGGTAGTGCTTTCTGGGTACCTAAGGGTGCTCATGCTTTGGAAATGAAACTTCCTACTAAAAAGACAATGTTGTGGCATAAGAGACTTGCTCACATTGGTGAGAAGGGTCTTAGAGCCCTAAAAAATGAAAACCGCGTTGAGGGGTTAAATGATTGTAATCTCAAGTTTGATTTTTGGGAACATTGTATATATGGAAAACAAAATTGTGTTCAGTTTTACTCTAGTTCTCACAAGTCTTCTCATGTTTTGGATCTTATTCATTCTGATGTGTTTGGCCCTGTGAATGCTCCTTCAATCCCAAATCTATATATTTTGTATCATTCACTGATGATTACAGTAGAAGGACATGGGTTTATTTTATCATAAGCAAATATGAAGTCTTTAGTCAGTTCAAAGAGTTTAAAGTTTTTGTAGAGAATCAAACTGATAAAAAGATTAAGTGTTTGAGAACTAATAATGGTGGTGAGTTTTGTTCTGCAGAGTTTGATAAGTTTTGTAAAGAACATGGGATTGAAATACATAAGACAACTCCTTATACCCCACAACAAAATGGAGTTGTAGAAAGGATGAATAGAATGTTGATGGAGAGGGCTATGAGTATGCTTAGTGATGCTAACTTCGAACAAAAGTTTTGGGCTGAAGTTGTAGCCATTGCTTTCTACCTGGTTAACAGGTCTCCTACCTCAGTGCTCATTGATAAGACACCCATGGAGGTGTGGTCTGGTAAGAAGCCCTCATTGGGACATCTTCATGTTTTTGGTTGTGAGGCATATGCACATGTGCCTAAGGAGAAGAGGTCAAAATTGGAAATTGGCTATGGTGCCGGTGTGAAAGAGTACAATCTTTGGGATCCTATGGCTGAAAAAAGTGTTGTATAACAGAAGTGTCATCTTCAAAGAGCTAACACCTTCTCTTGTTGTTCTACAACTAGAAGAAAAAGAAAAGAAAGAGGATGTGGTTCAGTTTTCTTCTACCCCTGAGAAGACTGAACCGAAAGACCCTATTGGACCTAATGATGAGGAGAGCTCTAGCAGCTTTGAAAGTTAACAAGATGTAGAACCTCCACCTTAGCCTTTTAGGAGGTCCACACGAAACAGGAAGCAACCTGAGAGGTTTGGTTATACATTGCTTGATTCTAGTTGTGCATTTTCTTTGCTTACTAACACTTATGAGCCTAGAACTGTGATAGAGGCTATGGGCATGAAAGATGCATGTTCCTGGAAGGAGGCCATGGAAGATGAGATGGCTTCTTTGGAAAAGAATAAAACTTGGGACTTGGTGCCTTTGCCTGATGGACGGAAACCCATTGGATGCAAATGGGTGTTCAAGAAGAAATTTGGAGCAGATGGCAGTGTTGAGAAGTACAAGGCCAAATTGGTTGCGAAGGGGTATTCATAAGTTAAGGGAATTGATTATGGTGAAATTTTATCTCCCATTGCAAAGCTAACATCTATTCAATTCCTATTATCTCTTGTAGTAGCTTATGATTTAGAAGTGGAACAAATGGATGTGAAGACAACTTTCCTTCATGGTGACTTGGAGGAAGAAATCTACATGTCACAGCCAGAGCACTACATAGTGAAAGGTAAACAAAATTTAGTTTGCAAGTTAAAGAAGTCTTTGTATGGATTGAAACAATCTCCTAGGATGTGGTACTTAAAGTTTGATGCCTTTGTGTTGTCTATTGGATTTCTAAGATCGAAATTAGATCATTGTGTGTATTACAAGTTTAACAATCATCATATTCTGATTATTGCACTATATGTTGATGATATGTTGTTTGTTGCAAGTATGTGCATAATTGGTGTTGTCATTGATGTCAACATATCTTTGTTTTCATTGGTGTCAACTGTGCTCTTACTTTGTTAAGGATATTGAGAAAATTAGCCCCTTCGGTGATAACAATGTGTTGTAGTAGAAACAATGCATTACATGTAGAAGAACAATCCAGAAGAATGTTCCGTATTTCCTATAGATTAAATATCTTTTCCTACAGATTAGAAGTTATTTAGAAGCCTGTCTGAAGATGTTTTGAGTTTGATCCTCCGGTATGAAGAATTGAGTGAGTTATGTTCACTAGAGTGAAAATAACATTTTTTGTATGTTTGGTGGTGACAGGGAGAAATTATTTTGCTTTGCATTCCTCCGCATTGAAGTATTTTGGTCCGCCGTTCTAGAATTGAGTCAGTGATGATGTTAAGTGCCTTCAAATGCAATGGTTCATGATTTTGTGGTCCGTAAGCTATCTTTTACTCATGACAGTGGCTGACAGTGTTGCTTCTATACTCCAGTTTGAAGAATATTATTGTTAGAGTGATTAGAGATAATGCAGTTGTTCCTAGTGATTACAATGTGCTTGTGGATGTCTCCTAATCATGCTCCTACATTCGGATTGGTCCGCAAGGTGTATTTCAAATTGTACATGAAGTGTGTTCTTGAGAATACTTGTTTTAACATCAGTCTTGGCTGACTTGGTTAAATTCATCATCTATGAAGATGCGTCGAAGATTGTGATAGCATGTTGTAGCATGTTGTAGCGTGGAAGATTATGTTTGAGTCCCTGCTAAGGTACGACGTGATCCACATTCATTTCTTTTCTTTGTAAATCTATTTAGGTCCAAACCTATTATGATGTAACATATGTTTGCTGACCTTGGAGATTATTCCAAGGTTGATGAAGTGTATAAATACTTGTAATTGAGTCGTGAAAATATATCCAAGTGCGAAGATGTGAAGATAAAATTGAAGTAAGGTAGCAGAGCAGAGCAGAGGTTTTTTGCGTCAATGGAACTGAACCTTGGCATGGAGTAGATGATGTTATCTTAGTTCAACCTTTTAGTAGTGAGCCTCCTTTTAACAGTGAGCCTCCCTTTGGCAGTGAGCCACCCATAGGCAATGAGCCTTTCTTTGCAGTGAGCAATTTGGGCAGTGAGCCCTATAGGCAATGAGCCTTTATTTTTTGGTATTGATATAACTTATATATTTATGTCGGCTAACACCCACCGTGGTTTTTCCCTTTTAGGGTTTTCCATGTAAAAATCTGGTCTCCTATGTTGATTATGCTTTTGTGTTGAGCTTCTCATTTTATGCTTTCATGATTATATTTGAATATAAGTAATTGATAAGTTGATGATCATAATTGGTAAAAAATTTTAGGACAATTGATTCACCCCCCTCTTAGTTGTCTGGTGTAGTCCAACAATTGGTATCAGAGCCAAGTTCCTCAGAAGAAATCCTAATAGCTTGAGGAAGATCTAGGATGTCTTATAAGAAGGAAGCTCCACATTTTGATGGGACAAATTATGCCCTTTGGAAGATACGAATGAAAACCATCTCCTCTGTCTTGGTTATATAGTATGGCTAGCTGCACAATCACAATTTGTCATGCCTGAAGGTGGGTTGACAACTGAGGATGATATCAAAGAATATGAATTGGATGTCAAAGCAAAGGATGCTTTGTTAAGTTCCTTAAGTGACTCATTGTTGACAAAAGTTGTGGACCTTGAATCTGCAAATGAGGTATGGGAGAAGCTGAAAAATCTGTATGGAGATGATTCTATAAGAGAAGCTAAGATACAAATCCTGAAACTAAAATATGAGGGTTTGAAGATGAATGAAGATAAAAATATAACAACCTTTATGCAAAGAGTTGATGAACTTGTCACTGGAATAAAAGGTATGGGAGGAAATCTCAATGATAAGGAAGTTGTGATGAAAGTTCTCAAATCACTACCAAAGTCCTATAGTCATAAGGTAGCTGCTATTGAATAATTTATGACTGTGAAAACTATTGACAAAGATTAGTTACTTGGAAAGCTTACAGCCTTTGAGATGAGAGAATTTGGTGATGCCCTGCCAAAAGTTGAATCAACTTTTAAAGCCAGTACTTCAAAAAAGATTTCCAGAGCTAAAAAATATAAAGTGGATGATGACTTTGATGAAATTGAAGCTAACTTTGTTGACAGGCTGCAAAGGGGTTCCGGTAAGTTCAAAGGTAAATTACCTTTCAAGTGTTTCTCTTGTGGTAAAGTAGGACATTATGCTTCCAGATGTCCTGAAAGAATTGAAAGAAATAAGAAAAAGTATGAGAGCAAGCCTAGAGTTCCAAAGAAATGTTACTATGTTAGAGATTTTGATGATGGAGTGACTGATGATGAATCTGATGATGCTAGTACCAGTGCAAATGAATGCATGTTTATTGCTATTAAAGAGGATCCTATGTCTACTAATTATGCTAGTTGTTTGAAGGAAGAAAAACCAGTGGAAGAAAGTGCTTTGGCTATTCAAGTTGAGAAGGATAAGGATGAATGGATTATCGATAGTGGATGCTCACATCACATGATCGGTGACAAAATTAAGTTTGCAAGTTTGGAAAAGTATGATGGAGGACTGGTTAGGTTTGGAGATAATGCAACTAGTAAGATTTGTGGAAAATGATCTATTTCATTTGATGGAAAGCACAATACTGACAAGGTTCTATATGTAAAGGGTTTGAAGCATAATCTTTTGAGTGTTGGTTAGATGTGTGACAAAGAATATGATCTAAGATTCAAAGATAATGGGTACAAGATCATGGAAAGCTCCAGAACTATGATTACTACGGTAAGAAGACAAAAGGTAACATCTATCAATTGAGAGGAACTAATGATTATTGTTTATTGGCTCAGGCAGATGAAACTTGGATGTGACATAGAAGGATGTGTCATATAAACTTTGATAATCTAATAAAGATAAGTTTAGGTCAGATTGTGAGAGATTTAGCAAAACTTGTGAAACCATCCAACACAATCTGCAAGGAACATCAGTTTGGGAAGCAGACAAGAACAAGTTTCAAGAACAAAGAGCAATTCTCTGTCAGTTTACTAGATCTAGTGCATACAAATCTCTGTGGTCCTACAAGGGTGAGACGTCTACAAGGTGACATGTACTTTATGTTGCTTATTGATGATTATTCTAGAATGGCTTGGGTTACTTTTCTAAGAGACAAATCAGAAGTTCAAATCCTTCAAGGCAATGGTTGAGAATGAGATAGAATTGAAAATCAAATGTTTGATATTTGATAGAGGAGGTGAATTCACATCAAATGAATTCAACATTTTTTTGTGAAGAGCATGGGATAAAAAGACAACTATCTGCACCTAGGAATCCTTAGCAAAATGGAGTTGTGGAAAGGAAAAATAGGATAGTTCAAGAGGCTGTTAGGACAATGATGAAGGAGGTAGATCTACCAGAAGCTTTTTTGGAAAGAGGCTAATCATACTATTGTTTACATCCAAAACATAGTTCAAGTCAAAGGTAATGGTACTCAAACTCCTTATGAATTATGGTATGGAAGAATTCCTTCAGTAAAGTATTTTAAAATCTTTGGAAGCAAATGCTATGTTAGGAGAGATGAAGATCTAGGAAAGTTTGATGCAAGGTGTGATGAAGGAATCTTTCTTGGATACTCTACCAAGAGTAAGGTCTACCGGTGCTACAACAAAAGGCTCAAAAATATTGTTGAAAGTGCAAATTTGAAGGTAGATGAAGGCAAGGAAAAGATATCAGACCTAAATTACTATGAACTAGATGAACCTGTGACTATATTGAATGAAGAAAAAGATGAGAAAGAAGACAGTCAAAATGAAGAAGAGTCTCTAGAAAGTGTTGTCAAGACTCCCAAGTATGTAAAGATAAATAATTCTGAAGATGAGATTATAGGTGATAAAACAAACGTATGCTAACAAGGAGAAGAGTTGTAGAGGAACAAGTCAATTACTATTTTCTTTTAAAGATTGAACCAAAGACTGTGAATGAAGCATGCAATGATGAAAATCGGGTAAAGGCATTGGAGGAAGAACTATTGCAAATAGAGAAGAATGAAACTTGGGAATTAGTTCCTAGACCTTCTGACAAAAATATTATTGGAACTAAATGGGTCTTTAGGAACAAGATGAATGAAAATGGAGAAGCTATAAGGAATAAAGAAAGACTTGTATGTAAAGGATACTCTCAAATTGAAGGGATAGATTTTGAAGAAACTTTTGCCCTAATAGCTCAAATTGAAGCAATCAGAATGTTTCTGGCATTTGCATCTCACAAAGATTTTAAGGTATATCAGATGGATGTGAAATCTGCCTTCCTGAATGGTGAGTTAGAAGAGGAAGTATACATTGAGCAACCAGAGGGATTCTAATTGTCAAATCAAGGTGATATGGTATGCAAGTTGAAGAAAGCATTATATGGACTCAAACAAGCTCCTAGAGCCTAGTATGCAAGGTTAGACATGTATTTATTGCAATTAGGATTTAGTAAATGTACTGCAGATAGCAATTTATATTTCAAAATCAATTATGATCAGATCTTGATTGTTGAGGTCTTTGTTGATGACATTATCTTTGGAGGAAATGAAGGTATGTGCATAAGGTTTGCTAGTGAGATGAAAAGTGAATTTGAAATGTCCATGTTTGGTGAAATGAATTTCTTTTTGGGTTTGTAAATTAATCAATCAGATAAAGGAATCTTCATATCTCAGTCTAAGTATGTGAAAGAGTTGTTGAAGAAGTTTGGGATGGAAGACTCTAAACCAATATGTACTCTCATAGTGGCTAGTTGCAAGTTGAGCAAAACTGATGAATCACCTAAGGCTTATGAGAAAAAATATAGATCCATGATTAGAGGATTGCTTTATGTAACTCAAACCAAACCTGATATTATGCATACAGTTTGTCTTGTTGCAAGGTTTCAAGCTGATCCAAGCGAATCACATGTGATGGCAATTAAGAGAATCCCGAGGTATTTGAAAGGTAATCTAGATTATGGCTTATGTTATCTAAAGGATAATTATTTCACTCTCAGTGCTTATATAGATGCAGATTGGGCCAGAGATGTTGATGACAAAAAGAGTAGAAGTGGAGGTGCCGTCTTCTTGGGTAATAGATTAGTCTCATGGCTGAGCAAGAAACAAGATTCAATATCTTTGTCAACTGTAGAAGTAGAGTATATTGTAGCCGCATGTTGTTGCACTCAAGTATTATGGATGAAGTAGACTTTGAAGGATATAAGAGTTGTGTATGAAGATCCAATTGCAATATTTTGTAACAATACACATGCCATAAACATTTCAAAGAATCTAGTGATGCACTCAAGAACAAAGCACATATCAATAAGGTATCACTTTTTGAGAGAGAAGGTGACAGAGAATGAAGTAAAGATGGAATATGTGTCCACAAAGGATCAAATTGTAGAGATTTTCACTAAGCCTCTAGCTAAAGATACCTTTGAGTATCTCATAGAAAAGTTAGGGGTCATTACCCCTCCTATCCTGAACTAAGATGCATAGGAATGCATCAATCTAGTAGAGATCAAAGTGTCATTATTTGATCTGGATTGATGTTCTGAAGGCTACCTCTTAGGGGGGGTAGCTAAATGTTTCTGATAAAGTAAGTGGATTAGAGCAGCAACATGCAAGTATGTGCCCTTTCCCATTGATGTCAAAGGGGGAGAGAAATCATCTGAAAAACTCAGGGGGGAAAAGAGTGCAGATGTGTAAAGAGAAAGGGGGAGAATCTTGTCTTGGTGGTCTTTTCAAATTTTCACATCATATGTTGCCATCAATAACAAAGGGGGAGATTGTTGCAAGTATGTACCTAATCAATGTTGTCATTGATGTCAACATATCTGTGTTGTCATTGGTGTCAACTGTGCTCTTACTTTGTTGAGGATATTAAGAAAATTAGCCCCTCCAGTGATAACAATATGTTGCAGTAGAAACAGTGCATTACATGCAGAAGAATAATCCAAAAGAATGTTCTGCATTTCCTACAGATTAAATATCTTTTCTTGCAGATTGGAAGTTATTTAGAAACATGTCTGAAGATGTTATATTCCAAGTTTGACCCTCCGGTATGAAGAATTGAGTGAGTTATGTTCACCAGAGTGAAAACAACTTTTTCTGTATGTTTGGTGGTGATAGGGAGAAAGTGTTTTGCTCCGCATTCCTCTGCATTGAAGTATTTTGTTCTACAGTTCTGGAATTAATTCAATGATGATGTTAAGTGCCTCCAAATGCAATGGTTCATGATTTGGTGGTCTGCAAGCTATCTTTTACTTATGACAGTGGCTGACAGTGTTGCTCATGTACTCTAGTTTGAAGAATCTTATTGTTAGAGTGATTAGAGATCGTGTGGTTGTTCCTGGTGATTCAATGTGCTTGTGGATGTCTCCTGATCATGCTCCTACATTCAGATTGGTTCGCAAGGTGTAATTCAGATCGTGCATGAAGCGTGTTCTTGAGAATACTTGTGTTAACATCAGTCTTGCCCGACCTAGTTAAATTCATCATTTATGCAGATACATCAAAGATTGTGATAGCATGGAAGATTGTGTTTGAGTCCCTGCTAAGGCTCAGTGTGATCCACATTCATTTCTTTTATTTGTAAATCTATTTAGGTCCAGACCTATTATGATGTAACGTATGTTTGCCGACCTTGGAGATTATTCCAAGGTTGATGGTGTATAAATACTTGTAATTGAGTCATGAAAATATATCCAAGTGCAAAGATGAGAAGATAAAAGTGAAGCAAGGCAGTAGAGCAGAGCAGAGGTGTTTGTGCTTCAATGGAACTAAACCTTGGCATGGAGTAGATGCTATTATCTTAGTTCAACCTTTTGGCAGTGAGCCTCCTTTTGGCAATAAGCCTCCCTTTAGCAGTGTGCCACCCATAGGCAGTGAGCCTTTCTTTGTAGTGAGCAATTTGGGCAGTGAGCCTCTATTTTTTGGTATTGATATAACTTATATATTTCTGTGGGCTAACACCCACCATGGTTTTTCCCATTTAAGGTTTTCCACATAAAAATCTGGTGTCTCCTGTGTTGATTATGCTTTTGTGTTGAGCTTCTCATTTTATGCTTTCATGATTATATCTAAATATAAGTAATTGATAAGTTGATCATAATTGGTAAAAAGTTTTAGGACAACTAATTCAGCCCCCTCTCAGTTGTCCAATGCAGTCCAACATTGCTGATTGGGAATGGTAAGAATATGATTTCTAATTTGAAGTCTCAGTTGTCAGCACAGTTTGAAATGAAAAACTTAGGGGCAGCCAGGTACATTCTGGGGATGGAGATCTGAAGAGACGGAGTAAACAAAATACTTTGGTTAGGCTAGAGTAAGTATGTTAACACTATGTTTGAGAGATTCAGTATGGTGGATTACAGACCATTGATTGTTCATGTTACGATGGGGACAAAGTTATCTGTGAATGATTGTCCAAAGTCTCCTTCTAAGATGGAGGATATGAGCAGAGTACCTTATGCTAGTACAATTGGTAGCTTGATGTATGCTATGGTCTGCAAAAGACCAGACATTGCCTAAGTAGTGGGAGTCCTTAGCCAGTTTATGGCTAATCCTGGACGAGTACATTGTGATGTAGTGAAGAGAGTGTTTAGATATTTGAGGGGTACTTCTGAGTATTCCTTATGTTATCATGGTTATCCTACTGGACCTCTGCATTCTGTGAGTATTCATGGATTTGTGGATTCTGATTGGGTAGGTGACATTGACAGCAAGAGATCCACCAGTGCTTATGTTTTTACCATGTTTCGTGGTGTAATTAGTTGGATGAGTAAGCAACAACCTGTGGTTGCTTTGTCCACGATAGAAGTAGAGTACATGGAAGCAACTCATGCTTGTAAGGAATCCATTTGGCTTAAGAGGTTGAGTTTAGATATTGGTGTTGATGCAGGATAGATTACTATCTGTTGTGACAATCAAAGTGTGATTTGCCTAGCAAAGAATTCTACTTTCTATGCCAGAACAAAGCATATTGATGTTCAGTTTCATTTTGTTCAAGATGTGGTAGAAGATGGGAATGTGATATTGGAGAAGGTAGACACTTTGAAGAATGTTGCAGATGCATTGATGAAACTAGTGGGCACAGAGAAGTTTAGATGGTGTTTAGAGTCTATGGGCCTCTTGGCCCCTAGAAGTTAAATCTTTTCATTTCTTTTGGCTCTTGCAAGGTGTTTGACAAGTGGGAGAATGTTGGGAATTAAGGTGTCTCAACCTTTGCAAATTCATAGCATTATTTATTTAATTGTCTATTTATTTATTGTCTAATGTTGTATTTACTTGCACATTCAGTTTGGTCACTTAGTTGAGGTGGCATGATGACATGTCATCTTACTTGGAATGTGACTTGGATGGTCAAGTCAAACCTACATGGATTTGGGCATCCCATTTGAGGTGGCACTAATATGCCATGTGTCAGCATCTCGTGGTATGTGGAAGAGGATATTCCATATGACAGAATCTATGATGCGTAAGAGCCAAGTTTGGAGATTCCTATGACAAGTAAGGACAAGTGTCGGTGAGTATCTTTACATGAGGGAAATGCATCTTTGGGCACCCAAGTTGGCCTATGACATGTTTTATGAGGAATTTACTATATTTATTCTTGTATGACGGATTCTCTTACAACATTTAAGGTTGTTATGTTGGGAAAATCTATGACAACTGTAAGATGCATAAGAGCATCTGTCATAGTCTATTTTTAGCATGGAGCGCTCCAATCATGGAAAGTCAAATCTACCATGTATGACAGATGTAAGGGATGTACTTGCATCTTGGACAAGTGTCCTTTGATGCAGGAAAATGGCCATGTGGCCAAGGTGGATGCCTATCCCAAGAAGCTTCCAGTATGTGCCTTGTAATCTCTATATATTGCATAGTTTGGAGTTGTAGTTGCATAGTGTTTTTATAGGTACTGTTATGCTGCCAGAATAACTCCAGAATTGACATTTGAAGACTCTTGGAAGAACTTACATTGCAAGTGTATTGTAAATTGTTATTGTTTCAGATAATACATTGTGTAGGTTTTAGAGTGTGGGGTTTTTACCTAAAAAGATTTTCCCCACGATGCATCTTGTGTCAATCTTTTATGTGTTGTGTTGCTGCTGTAATTTCTTATGTTATATGTTTAACATTGCTGCAATTGTAAGGATTAAAATAAATTTGCATACATTTCCCCTCATTAGATTGGTGTAGGAAGTGTGTTCTGGGTACCTTGTTTCCTTTCACAACCCTCCATCCTTGGGTGCCTCAGAGAGGTTTTCACCGTCGGGTATGTCCTTTACTTTTACTTTTGTATGGTCAAGAGGTGCCTTTCGGTTTTCACCTAGAGACCTTTTTTTAGTTTATTTTTCATTTTTGTGATTGGAGGGTGGAGTGGACTCTCCAAAATATGCAGTGTTGCTGAGATCCATGATCTATCAAACTTTATGATCCCCTTGCAGTATGCCTTCACAGAGTCCCATGAACTCAGCAATAGCTTCGTCATTCTCAAACAAATCCAACTTAGGTGGTGTCTATTGATCCTAGTCTATGAGTTTGGGATGGACTAAGGGCAAGCCATCATTAGTGTTCATGTAGCTTATGGATATGGGAGTCAAGGTGCAAATGGAAGTATTGTCAAGATCCTAGAAGATGTTAATCCATGCATCGTCATTAGGTAGGTTAGGTTGGGAAGATTCAAGCTCATGTTTTGGAGGGTCCCTTGATGTCTCGACATCTTTGGAAGTACTTGCATCCCTACCCAAAAGTAGCTTAGTACTAGGAGTACTTTCTCTTCATGATGTATATCCTAGCCCCTTGTTGCAAGGTCGCGTGGTTGGTTGAATCAGTTTTGTTCTTCCAATTTTGTTAGACCCAAGTCCACTGTTCCCGTTGTATCCTTGTTGTTTTACAAACTCGGAGCCTTTTCCATATTATTCCATGGGTAGTTGTTCATGTTTGACCTCTTCTTCCTCCTTGTAGAGACACTTAGAGACATCATCATCCACATCCTCTTTTCTAAGTTCTCCCCATTTTGTGAAGGTGGTGGGGGTGGCAGAAATAGTCTCCTTTGGTTTGATTGGGCTAGGTTTTTCGTGAGACCTTGGTGATGTTGGCAGCTTGCCAATGTAGTATGAGCTTTCTATCTTATATTCTACACATCCTTTATCGTGGATCTGAACTTTAGGGTTACGTGGCGGGATGAATGTGGTGGTGGATTTTGATAATGTTAATGGGTCGACATAATGTGATGAGGTGGAGGTGAAATTCCCCCATTTACAGGTACTTGATGCTGAGGAACTTCTCTTAGATGGCTGCAATATTGGAAGGCATTGGGATCACTAGGTATAGTGATTTATGTGCCATTGTAGGGGAATTTAATGCATTGGTAGTAAGTGGATGGCACAGCCTTCATGGTGTGAATCCATGGTTAGCCGAGGATGAAATTGTAGGGAAGTTCAACATCCAAGACATGAAATGTAGTATCGAGAGTGGTAAGCCCAACTCTTACAGGAAGTGAGATCACTCCCTTGGAGGAATGTTTGGCATCGTCGTAGGCCTTGATGATAATTCTATTGGTTGGGTTGATGCATGCCTCAAAGTACCCTAATATCATCACTAACTTTAAAGGACATATATTCAATCTGGCTCCGCCATCTACTAAGACTTGTCTAATCTTATGTTTGTTAATGAAGACTTCAAGGTGTAACAGGTCAGTGTGATTAGGCTGATTTGAGGGTACATCACGTTCAGTGAAAGTGACATGGTTGGGGGTAGCCAAATGTCCTATCATGGCCTGAAATTGATTAACATTAGGTCCGTGGGGATAGAAGATTCTAATAAAGCCTTGTCCAGAATGGCCATTTGCTCTGGAGATATGCAAAGCACTTCAAAAATGGATATTTGCACCAGAGTCTTTTTCAAGTGATCCAAGAGATTATATTGGGTCTTTGGTTGTGAATTAGATAGACCACTTTGCAACATTATCTTGGCCTTATGAGTAGTGACAACGCACTCAGGACAGGACTTGATGGTGATCATGGAGACGTTATCATCAAATGCACGGATACTATTGACGGTGTATTCATAAGCAACGTTGCTATAATTGACATGGTCATTTGGCTTAGTTCCTGAGGAGGAGGCTTTTCCTGATCCATGATTCTATAAAGGGTCTTGAAAGATGGTGTGATCGGTATTAGAGGAACCTTGTGGATTATCTACAACTACGTCTCCTCAGTTAATAAAGTCTTGTATGATCTTCTTTAGCTTGTAATAATTGGATGTTTTGTGACCTTTTATTTGGTGATATTCACAGAAGTCATTGTCGTTCCATGAGGGAGGTTTAAATGTTGGATCATATTGTTTGACCTCCAGTGGTTGGATGAGGTTGGATTGCAACAACTTCTTTAAAACTGATTTGATAGGCTCTGTCAAGGGTGTATGGATTCACCAAGGGGTATTATTCTTTGGAGGTGGTCTTCTTTGGTTGTTTTGAATTGCATTAGTTATTTGTTGTTGTGGTTGTGGTTGTTGTTGAATGGATGGTTGATTATTTGGTACCAATGGTGCTTTAAGCATGAGAATGGGGCCGACCCTATTGATTGCCTTTGCGTTTACTACCCCATCATTGGTGACGTTCTTGTTTTGAGACCAAAACTTGTTCTTGTCATAGGGTGGGTTTTGAGTGTTTTGGTTCTTGCTAAAGGTTTTGATTGTGCCCTTAGCAATGAGGGCTTTCTCAATGGCTGTCCCCTTTTCAACAACTTCTCCAAAGGAGGTGCAATAATGGATTTTTAGTTGGTGCATGAGTTCTTTGTTAAGGTTCTCCATAAAAATTGGTACCAATTGATTCTCAGGAATATGACACAGACATTTTCTAGCTAGGCTTATCCACCTTTGGAAGAAGGAGATGAATGTTTCCCCATCTTCTTGTTTTGTATGGAATAAGGTGGTGACATTAACATCTGTTTCAATGTTGTAAGAGAAATGAGATATGAATTTTTTGGTGAGTTCAGTCCATGTTCTTATCCCCATGGGAAGGTGTGTGAACCACTCAAGTGCTTGACCTATGAGGTTCCTCAAGAATAATCTCATCAAATATGTGTGCTCAAATGCAATCTCAAGGCATGTTGTGTGAAACTCTTGCACATGCTCTACGAGACTCCCTTTTCCCCTATACTTGTTGAAGTTAGGTACATTGTAGTTTGGAGGAAAGGGTGGCATGCAAATTATTTTGTCGAAGGGATAAGGAGATAAATATTCTATGGTATATGCCTTTTTTGTGGTAGATACTTGCATGTTTGAGAAGCATTGCTCTTGTGAATGCATCTTGTGTGCCAAGACTTCAAAGGGTGTTAATGATGTATCTATGGCATTTGTGAGTATATTTTGATATAGATTACCCATGTTTAATGTGTTTTGAGATCCTAAATTTGCAACAAGTGGGTTGGTATGTGTATTGAGGGGAGTGTGTGATGAAGATGCATTTAGGTTGGGTATGTACGTGGTATTTGGATTAATGTATTAGAAGTGGGTTGGAACACTTGTAGTGTTTTGGTTTTGGATGTTATTGGGATTTGTTTGGAAGAGGATGTTTTGGTCCACTTGTTGTTGCAAGGGATTCGAATGGGTATTTTGATGTGATGCATTAGAATTTTAATTAACGTTTAGGTGAGACACATGTTGATGGGTTTGGGCAATATTTTGATGACTCAAGATGTAGTTTTGAGTAACACCAATGTTCGTGTGAGTGTTGGGTATGGTATTACTATTTTGATGATGTGGGTCTACATATTAATGACTTAAAACATTACTTTGTGTAGCTCCAAAGTTCATGTTCACATTTGGTATGGTGCTATTGCTTTGACAAAGGGGGTCCATGTTTTGATTGCCTAAGTTGTTATTTATTTGAGGCCCAAGGTTCATGTTTGCATTTGGTATGGGATTAACCCCTTGTGTTTGCGTTCGCAAGGTCACTATGTGCATTCTTTGTGTTCTTTTGTTTTGACCTACGTTCATCATCGAAACAAATGGATTTGTAAAATTTAAAGGTTGTGACATGGCATTTGCATTGTTGGTGTCAAATGGGGGAGGCACATGGGAGATTGTGGAATCTTGTGACATTTCCCCAATTAGAATGTTGGCATGTTCTTGTGTAGGATTCATGTGGCTAGTGGATGGTGTTGCTTGACCTTGACCTTGTGTGATATTGTTTGGAAATGATCCTATAATTTCATTGATGTCTACCCCTGCGGGAAGTTTGGTGCCAGTTTGTAAGAGACGCATGATGTAGGTTTGAGCATTGGCAGCTATCATTTCATCTAGGGTGTGCAACATTCTAGGGTCTTGGGAGGCTTACTCAATTTATTGTTGTGTAATACCTTGATTATCTTCTTGCAAAATGAGGCTTTCAAAGGGATTTGGCATGTTGGAGTGGAGTTTGTGTCGCCCATTATATGAGGTTCCAAATCTCATTATGTTTCTAGGATTATTGAGGGGGTGATCTAAGGATTCCTCTCCCTTTCTTTTCTTTTGCAACCATGTTTCCAGCATAAAAGACTTGCTAGATGAGGGAAATGGGGATGACCTATGGATGGTAATGCAAAGTGAGAATGCACTATGTAATGTTTTTGGTATTTTTGGGATATAAGTATGCCTAATGACACTAAGGATGGTAATGTAAAGTGACAATGCACTATACTAGTTTTTATGGAGATGTGGGAGTAAATGTAACTAAAGTTGACAATGTAAAGTGAAGATGTTCTATGCTAATGTTTTTGACAATTTTGGAATATAGGGATGACAAGAATGCAACTAGGCCTAAGGTGACAAGTGAGACTAAAGTTATGCTAGAAGCCAATAGGTTCCAATTTTTTAGAAGTTTGATCAAAGGGATACTAATGTCAAATTATGACCTTATCAAAGTACTAGTTGGATTAATCAAGACCTTGAAATGATAATGTTGAAGAGAATGGTGATTGAAGTGAGCTCAAGATAGACTCATGAGTTGAGACACACTTGCAGATTTGGAAAAAGATGAACCTAGACTAGACTTGTGAGTACTAGGCCCAACTTGTTTGATTGATTATGGAAAGAGATGACAAGGTCTTGTATAATCCAAGTTTGTAGCTATGATTAGGGTCAAGTATGTTGTTTTCTACTATTTCTCAACTTCAAAGAAATTGAAACTAATGGTATCCTAGAAAAGAGATGGACTGATTGTGATAACCTAAGGTAAGCTAAATACAATGATTTGGAATGAACTAGCTATAGGATGAAACCTAAACCTAAGGGAATGAAATGGATTGTCGAATAGAATATGCAATTCTTAGGTATGTTGACACAATTGCAGTTTGAGTTTGATAGGGAAGGTAGATGCTCAAAGGTTTCCCTATTATTGTGGTGTATTGTTTCTATGTTTGTTTGGACAATTTGTTTGGGAAATCAGAAGACACATCAAACATAGAAGACACTTGGCAATTAGATTGGTTGTTTTTGGTGACTCTTGACTTTGTAAACATATGTGTATGTTCAAAGGCTTTTTAACCCCTAAATTCCATGGGTTTAGCACAATTCAAAGACACTTCACACACATAAAACACTTTCTATCTCTAAGTTCATTGGCCAATGGTGTGACGCTCGGGCCCACAACTTGGAATCTCCTTTGATGCCAATGTAGGAACACACTTAAGGAGGTGTGTACACTTTTGTCTTTGCGAGAGAGGATGGATAGGGGCCTCTAGGCCTGGAAGGATAACCCAATCACCCTTTCCATGGAAAGCAATGTGTAGCTTATGCTAAGCTAAGGATTTCCATCTCATCTCAAGAGACTTCATATGGTGAGTAACTCCAAGGTGATAACCCTTGCACAGAGAGTGATGCCAATAAAAAATCAATCATAAAGGGTGGGCTTCTAACTAATTTGTCTCCTAGTCACAACTCAGGGACTTACCACCTTGCGAGCATCCAACAAGCCACTTAAGGCTTTAACCAATCCTACTAGTGGTACTAAAAATACCTCACGTGAACTTGGGTAGCTTGCACTTTTCGATTGGCATTGTACAGTGAAGGCTAATGGCAATATAGACTTGGCTTTCACCTTATCTTTTCATATAGTGGCCCTAGGGAAAAGCCCCTTGGGGTCACCAATGAGTTCTCCTTGCAGATGTGTCTCAAAGGTAGGCCCTATCTAAAGGGTTACACAAAAGTGATACAAGTAAATGCTTTTGATCTCCAAGGTCATACAAAGACGCGAGGAGAGAGCATATGCATGTTACTTGACCACACTACAAAGAGGTCATTAACCTTTAGAAAACCAAATGTGCGGTGTGACAATGAAAGTGTTGAGAAGTGCTTTTGATTCCCAAGATCACGTAAAGTGGAAGGGAAGAGTATACACACCTCAAAACACAAGCAAGGCCACAAAAAAAAGGAGACAATGATTCTTTTTAAGCCCAAAATGAATGTGAAAACAAGTTTGTTTTATGCACCAAATTGAAGTGTTCCTACGATATCAAAACACACACATATGAATGAAAGGAACCCTGTAGCCAATATGTTAGTAGTTTCAAACAAGAGTCTTCTCCCAATGAGTGCCACAAAGCTGCAAATAAGAAATTAGTAGCAGAAAAATCTGCTTATCACAATGTGTAAAACAGAAAGCATCAAATAAAATACCCCCTTTGCAAGCCACCAAGACAAAAAGGCCAAGAACTTGCAATAATTGAATCTAGAAAATATCTCAAAATGAAGATGAGTCATAGCAAAATGAACATAAGAATCAGATAGTACATGAAATTTTGAGCAATTTAAAAAAAAATTGTCGAAATCTGATGAAAAATGCTTAAGTTATGTGTTTGAAGTTGTAAACCAATGTTGACTTTGACCAAAAATTTACTTGATAAAATGAAACTGTTACCTAAAATTGACCTCACCACTACGAAAGTTATGGTCAAGAGAAAAATAGGCCCTCTTTAGGGCTTAAGGGTGAAGAGGGGGTCTAGCCTAGTGGTTAGCTGACCGCTAGTTGTTGGTGAGCAGCCCAGTCACATGGGTGGTTAGTTCCTAGTAGTTAACTATTTGCAATTATCTATTTTAAATCAGCCCCTGGTTGTCCATATGACCAGGGGCTTGGTCGAGGCAAAAAAATAAAAAAGAAATAGGAAGAGGGCATATAAGCCTCTTCTTCCCTGCCCATGGTCATGAATGTGACTGGGCATTTAGAGGTCAAAGGTAGGCACTTAAAGAATGTAAAGGTCAATTGTGGTTCAATGTTTAAGGCTTAAATCCCAGTGATAAGTCAAGTCATCAGGCTTAAATCCCTAACCATAGGAGACCGCTTGCAGGTCACCACATGAGATCGCCACTGGAGACTACAGGCAGTCAAGGGCTGCGACGACAAATCTGAGGGTGGCTCGAAAGTGACTGAGGGAGATGCTAAAGCTAATTGTAGTGTGAAGTGGTGATGAGAGATTTTGATGGTGATAGTGGTTGTAGTCTATAGCGGTGACGAGGGTTGAAGGCAGTGGAGCTAAGGTTGTAAAATGGGCAATGACCAGAAAGCTCAGCATCAACAGAGAGGCTCTAGGGAGGCAACAAAGTCTGAGATGGAAAAGGTTGGAAGAATGGTGGTGGTTGACAACATTTTTTGAATGTTAAGGTGGAGATTAGGGCTTATGGTCGACTAGAAGGGAGCTAGTCAACGAATGGCGGCTAGGATTCCATGGTGAATAGCGAGCTACGTGATCCTTGCAAGTGGCTCTAGGGTTTTGTAGCAAAGGTTGATGACCAATATAACCTGCAGATTTAAACTTTCAAACAAGCATCATCAAATGTTATTTAGTCAACGAGAACACTAATGCAATAAAAAACCCTACTAATACATAAAACCCAAACATGCGACCATACAAAAGGAAACAACTGCAATGCCAATGTTAAAAACCTATGAAGGAGAAAATTAGGTGGACACATAGTTCATACGATGGATTCGTACTGTACAGACTGCTAATAAAAAAATTTCAAAAATTTCACAGTCAAAAAAATATATCATGTTTTATGTTGTTTTTCACCTGTGAAGCCTCCCAGATGCAACAGTGAGGTCCGTTTCAGGCCCGTGAGAAACCTACAAAACTTGGCTTTCAAAAGTTGACAAAAAACACTCAATTCACATCAAGTTCACCAGAATGTGTTAGGGTAAAATCTTTCAAGCATGCATAAAACAAACTATAGCAAACCCTAACTCCCAATGGAGTGCAAACAAGCTAAGAAATCAGTCAAATAAACACAAAATAAACTAATATTCTAAGCTACAATTCACCTTATCTCAATTGTTCTCCTTAATCTTGCCATTTGTTCTCAGATTTTGCAAATTTGCAATGATCTTAAGAAGCTCCAGTGAGTGATTTAGCAAAATATCAGAGAGTGTACAACAAATTAGAGAGTTGTAAGCCTAAGAGATCTGAAAATGAGGCTGGAGAAGTGATTTTAGAGAGGAATAGGTTTGAATGGATGGCTGGGATTGAATGTTGACTTTGGAGTGAAATGAAGGGTAGAGATTGATTAGGGTTCCTTCCCACTAAAGGACAAGGGATAATTTTTAATTTGAAAATATAGTGAGCTGTGAGGAAATTTAAATTAAATAAATTTGCTCAATTTATTTGAAGTGGGGATGCACGTGAACCCCTAATTAACTAAATGGGATTTAATTAATTAGGTGAGGGCTATACTTAAACAAATGTTTATTTGTTTAAATTAATCGAATGAATCATGGGACATTTGGAAAGTGAATAATTAAACAATTAATTAATTATTTAATCATAGAGGAAAATTAGGGAAAAATAGACAAATTATTTAAATAAATAAAATTTACTTAATCATAGGACAGAGAGGAGAAAATTGAATTAATTAAATAATTAAAATTATTTAATTTATAGCTGAATATGGAATTTGGAAGAAAATGGCATTTGCAGATTGAGAACATTTTTAGGTGTCTACAACTAGAAACAAACTAAAAATTGATAGTTTTGAAACTGAATCCCAATAGTCGCCAAGCAGTTGAACAGTTAAAGAACTAAATCGACAGGTAACCAAATAACCACTCAACGTTCAGATTTACCAAACAGATTAATGATAACACTATTCGATTACTAAAATAAACACCCATATTTATGAGTCCAATAGGCAATTTATCTCTTCATGAACCATTCATGTCTACCTCAACATTCTTTCAAGTTTGATACAACAATATATAAATGTTATCAAAAAAAGTGCCACTTCACAAACTGAAGGGGTCACCAATACATGTTTTATCAGTGAATTAGTTCATTTGCAAACTAACAAATTTACTGATACAACACCTTAATTCATCAAGTGCTCTTATCAGCAAGAATCCGCTTTCACAAACTAAGACTTGTCAAAACACTCCCTTTTGTCACCATGCCCTTTGTCGGAAAAAATTAACTTTTCTGAACCTTGGAATTGGTCAACATTTTGACTTCAACATTATCATCAATATCACCACTCGGCAAACTAAAGCAACCACAAATTACAATCTTAAGGCCTTTATCGACAAAACATGCTTTTCCTGAACCATTATCGACATATCGACAATTTTTTAAAAAAAGCTAGAAACTAGTTTGCAAACAAGAATGCTTGCCGATATATAGTCTTAAGTCATCAACCCTCTTTATTGATAAAACTTCTCTTTTGCAAACTATTTGTCTTCTTCTCAAAATCCCCATTCATATGCTTGTCAGAAAATTGAAAACTTTTAGAACCCACGAACTAACCGAAGACTTAGAACTTTTTCTTCTATCGGCAATATTCCAATCCCATAAACTAAAGAAACCTTGGCTCCAACCTTCAAAGATCTTATCAACAAAGTTAATTATCAACGAACCTAAAGGTTTGCAAACCTGAGCATTTGCCGATGAAGTTCTCAAAATTCAAACTTGGCCAACTTAGGAATTCCTTTCAACAACTTGAAGAATATATGAACTTGTACTGAGGTGTAATCGGAGAAATTGCGCATCGGCGAATGAAGACGCCAGTAAACTGAAGAGTTTGTAAATTTTTTGCGAACTGTCTAATTAGTAAACTATCCGATCGACAAACTGAATAGTTCACGAACTGGAGAATTATCCAACTGGCTCTAACTTAGTCAATTTTCATCCAATATTCACCAAATTGGAACTGGAGATACCCAATTGGCTCTTCTACAGGATGATGTCCTTAACATGGCCAACTTAACAAGAATTTTCCTCATGAAGCAAAAGACCAAAACCAACACAAAAGAAGACAAAGAACAACAAAAACTTAATTGAAACTAAAACTAAAAATATGAAATGTTTTTGGTTGATGCCGATTTCTCGTGGACCCGGATGCTCCTACATCATTCACCTTGCATAACATTAATTAATTTAATTGTGTAAAATAAATATTCTTTTGTGGTGCATCTTAATTGATGTGTTTATCAGCCGATGATGGCATGGTTCGGTGGTTAAGTCGCTCAGGATGTAGTGGCGGCCACCAGAGTTCAAACCCCTGCTGGGCCAATGAGCTCGCAAGGCTTTACGCCTTCGCTGGGCCAATGAGCTCGCGGGTTTGAAGTGTTCTTCCTAGGGGATGAGGTCCCCTAGTTGTGGCCTCACCGGTTCATTGCTCTGGGCAAAAGCATTCGCGTGGAGCTGGAGGGCGTGTCACACCAGCGTCGCCAGTCACGTTAAAAAGTTTACCAGGTGCATTTAAAAAAAAAAAAAATTGATGTGTTTATCCACATTAAATATTTATTTGGTATCACTTGTAAAAGTTGTATTTAACATTGGGAGACATAAGACAAATATTTATTATTTGTGCAAAATAATTAATTTTGGGGTCAATGGTTTTGTGCTCATGGTTTTGAGTCACATTGGTTTTATCCAATACCATAAGTTGTATTTGTGTGAGCTTGAGTCTATAAAAGCAAGCACATGGTTAGTGGTTTGGGTTGGCTCTTATTTTGTAGGCTATGTGAGAGGCTATCATTATATTGAGTTTTCTCTTGTGAGTGCATATTGTAAAGCATGACATGGGATGTGTGGATTCATGCTTGGATACATGGAGGATGCATTAGAGGAGCTTCATGTTTTAGAGGTGTTCATGGAGACTCTGTAAGTGTATTGTAATATCTTATTGTTGAATAATACATTGAGTATGGATGCTTTTGGAGGTTGGGTTTTCCCAGGGTATATCTTGTGTTATCTTGTTGATTGTCTAATGATCTTTGTATTATGGTAACTCTGTAAGATTGTATGCATCATTATCTCCTTTGGGTTATGTGGAATTGGTTTGATCTACCTATAAATTCCTAGCATATACCACACGTGTAGGGATAGGTATGGGTTTTTTAGGTTTTAGGGACCCTATGTACCTTTAAAATTTGTAGAATATATATGTTTTTATCTACAAAAATAACAAATTAAAAATAAATATATTTAATTAAAATAAAATTTCACCTCCTTGTATGAATCCTACCATGCTTGTGTGAATGATGTTAGCACCTACACAACCAATTTTGATGGTATGACCATATGAGCAATAGCAATTGAGAAATTTTTCTAAGGCCTTCAAGTAAAGCTGTCTAATTTTGATGATTTGACAGGCCTTCCTAGGGTTTTTAGGACTTCTAAACATGATGGTGGGGTTAGATTTTAGCTAAATTATCTACAATATGAGTGATTTGTGGATAATCAACAAAAAACTTCTCCTTGAAGTCCTTGTAGATCTCACCACTATAGCCCAATCTAGACCAAATGAACGATAAAATTGACAACTTCAGAACCTATGAACTCAAGACAAATGTACCTACAAAATAATGACACAAAAGGAAGCCCATGATCCTAATCTTCCTTTAAATTTTTTTTGATTCTATAGATCATCATATGATGCAAGAGAAAAGCATATCAAGTTCTTAGAAAGATTTATTTGGAGATGGGCAAGCCATGAGTCACCAATCACTTTAATAACATTTCATCTTTATCACTGGGTCAAACCTCTCAAAATTTGATGACATGAACAAGCCACAAGTAAAAGTATAACTATAGATTATATAAATGCAAGATGACTACTATTTTAATATGGATGCAAATGCATTTACAAGGATTGCTCAAGAGTGAGCTAAAAGTGGGTATATATAGGATACACCACTAAGAGATGTGAATGTACAACCAATGTGGGATAAAGGGTATGTAGTCACATTTGTGTAGTAGAACTCCACTAAAAAAAGGAAAGTATGAGTCACACGATGCAAGTACAACCTACCTAAGTAGATACCTATGTAACCATGCTTATCCTAGATCTTAGCTGCACATAATGCGATAATGTAAATAAACTAAATGTAAAAATAAAATAATGCACCAATAATATTGACATCAACTAACTTATAGTGGTGTTAAACTCATTTAAGTGCTTGACCATTGAATCTCCATCAACCATTTTTATAGAGTACAATTTTTAGCAAGAAAAGTTATTTTACTAGAGACTTAGTTTGAGCAAAGCCCCTATCTTATCCCACAATTTTTTAGTCGTATTATTTCAAAAAAAAAAAAAGCATTGAGCCTGAAATAAAAATAAATTATAGATCTATATTTTCTATTTAATTTTCCTATTCATCTAGATTCATACCTTGAGGAATATAAGCTTCCACTACTTCAACTACAATCTATGGATCACATTCTACCAACAAGTCTTCAACTTTGAGTTTCCACAACTCAAAATATTTTCTATTAAATTTTTTATCTCCATTTTCTAAAACTACTTGTCATTTCTCCACACCCTAAAAAATATAGCCATTATAGTATACTCAAACTAAAACCAACATAAATATGGGGTCAAAAATACCCTTCCTCCCATGGATCAACCAAGATAACAAACTAAATTTGATAGAAGTGTAGGAAATAACATTTATTTAAATAGAAGAATACTTCCATAGTAAAATAAAGTCAAAGAATTTCAATGGATAAAATACATGCAACACTATATTTAGCATGGGAAAACTTATGGGAAAAAACCCACCAACAAATAGCACCACTCTTCTTGTATTCACAGTAAAAACTTACAAGACAATAAAGAATTCTCCTATGTTATCAAAAACATCTTCAACTCATTTCTAGGAGTAATTTCAGTAGCATGTACCCAATCTAAAGCAACATCTTGATTCATCCCATCCCAAGTGCTCTATATATTGACAAGGATCAAAAAGAAAATTTACTAAGTTTCCTAATTAATGCACCCTAATGGGATTTCCCATAGTCAACACCCAAAATTGACTCTAGATCTTGAAATTACCCTTAATTTAATTATTGTACTCAGGATGGAATGTCTTCATGTGACCCACCTACGTACACCAAATACATTTTTCAAATGTCACGACCCCTAAGAAAATATTGCCTTACCCAAAGTGTGACATCCCACACCAAGGTGTTGTTCCCCTCTCAGTTGTTGTCCTTGATTTCAAATACACAAACTCTCAGGTTTGTGCTATCTTGGGTTTGTGGTACAAATAGTAGCTATCATGATAGTTGACAAAGATATTTGGTTATGCTTGGCTTAGCAGAGGTATTTGGTTATGCTTGGTAGCATTGATTGAGGTGTGTTATGCATTGGTTCTCTCATTGCAGTGGTAGTGTGGTTATCTTCTCTTGATCCATTATGCAAGTGCTTATGCACCTAATATATTAATAAGAATGTTGTGATGTAGTCAGTTGTCATTTGATGCCAAAGTGCTCATGCAAGTGCTCATGTTCTTGATATGTTGATAATACTAAATATTTCTCTCTTCTTGGTTGACCTTTATGATGTGCAGTGGGACAACATTTTCTTACATCAATTTCATTATGCTTCAGTTTGCTATTGGTAAAGGCAATTTGACATTGCTTGGATTTGGCATTGATGTCAAGGATTAAGACATCATTGGTTTGATATTTGGTGATTATCCTTTAGTACTATTTTTGATATTGTGACAGCATTTACACATGAACCTTGTGGCAGCACTTACACATGTGTGACATGGTCTCATCTTAACATTTGATGCACTAGAAGACGTAAACCAACACAAAGTATTGGCAAAGAGCTTTGATCATTATGATGTTTACTATTCATAATGTATATGGGCATTCATTTTAAAGGCATAAGGATTATTGCTTTGGGTGTTAGTTGGTGTTTTTTTATCATCATTGGTATGAGCATGGGGCAGCAATATTCACTAAAGTCTTGTTTCTTACTTAGCCTTTGGTGCAATTATGTCTGAGACCAACACAAAGGAAGTTGGCATTATAATGTTTGTCTTTATTCATGTGAAATAATAAAAGGTAGAATGATTGTTGAAATTGTCAAAGGCATGATAGATATGGAGAAAGTCTGACACAATGATATGGCACTATAATGTTTCGGTATTCATGCCAAATGAGAAAATGTAATGATAAAGTTTTTTTGACACCATCATAACCCTAAAAGTCTTTGTCGACTAAGCTCAAAGGTAGTTTGTTGGTGAGTATACTGGAGGAGCTAGGGCTTGAAGCACTAGTAGTTTGGCGGTAGCAAGGCGTTGTTTTCTGGCAGAAGAAACTTGTTCTCAGCGTCTACAATTAATCTTGACTTTTTCAAATTTGGTAACCTTGTTTTTAACCCTAGTTGGTCAGTTCATTGTTTATTATATTCAAGATAATGTCTCAAAGGTGTTTGTTGTTTCTAAAGGGGTTATGTTGCATATTGTTACAATTGTTTGTTTTTTGGTTTTGGGTTTCATCTTGTCATGGTCTTTGTGTTGACTTGGGTTCACATAGTATTCATGATGTTTCAAATGTTTATTAACTGTCAAGTCTAATAAGAGTTTCTTGTGGTTTTAATGACAATATCTTTTTGAGTTTCAAACTTGACATGGTTTTAATGCAACAAGTTGTCATATAGAGGTTCACGAGTTTCTGTTTTTGACACAAAAGTGATAATGCATAAGGGTTTAGCTTAACATCCATCCATGGGTTTTTGAAATGTTGTCCTCTACTAGGGCATGCCATGAAAGGGTTGTTTGGTTGCATTTGGTACTTGCTAGGACATGGCCTTGTGTCAAATATGATGCTACTTACAAGGTATACACTAAGGTCTATGTGTTACATTTGTGTGGGTTTCTTGTTTAGACAGTATACCCAGTTTTGAGCACATTGTCGACCATGTATAAATGTCTGTTAACAATGCACAATGTTTACTTCTTCATCAACAGCAGTCTAAAATATTGGACATGCTATTCCACGGTGAATTTTGAAAATAGTTATACACTTGGCAGTTTATTCAAAAGGTAGTTATGGAAACAGTTTGAACAAGATTCATTTGATAGTTTTAGTCAATGGCAGATGGCAGCAATATGTGAACTTTTGATTGTTATAAAAATAATGATATGTTACTGTTATTGGGTGTGTGTGCTTTACAAAGATATATCATGGTGAATTTGTAAACATAATTATGTAATGTTGTTTTGTAAATAGTATACAAAATAGTGAATGTGTAAACTGATATATTTTATATTTTAAAGATTCCACATCAATGAATCTTTAAGATATAGAATGTGTTAGTTTGGAAAGTGGATATGTTTTACAATGAATAGAGAAACCCTCTGTATTGTATATTTTCATCTGATCTTTGAGAAGTTGTAAGTGATCATGTCAGTGAGACAATATGATCATTGCCAGTGAGGCTTATGTTGCCAGTAAGGCTTGTGTTGCCAGTGAGGCTTATGTTGCCAGTGAGGCTTATGTTGCCAGTGAGGCTTGTGTTGTCAGTGAGTCTTGTGTTACTAGTGAGGCTTATGTTGCCAGTGAGGCTTATGTTTCCAGTGAGGCTTATGTTGCCAGTGAGACATTTTTTCTGTAGCCAGTGAGGCATGATTTTTGAATAATCCAATGAGGCATTTACTGAGTGGTTTTTCTACCCCATGAGGGTTTTCCACTCCTAAAATTTGTGTCTTATGCTCTCATTTGTTGCATGATTCATTTGTCCATTATACTTGTTTGTTCAGTTCTTTAATGCACAATCTCTTGCATTGATAAGCCTAAATTAGCATCTGCTTATGTTTTTAAAGTTACAAAATAAAAGTGAATAAAGTGTTTTATTTTATACAACACTGATTCACCCTCCCTCCCTCTCAGTGTTGTCAAGTACTCCAACAGGTGCACTAGAACTTCATAAAATATATAATATTTTATACAAGGTGTACAACACTTTTCCCAACATAGTGAATTTATAGGAATAAGTGCAAGTGGGAGGAAATAAGGATGGATAGGGACTGGGGCATGAGCCAAATTTAGCACAAGAATGTGCCTCTTGTCAATATATAATTGTAGTTGAGACATTCCACCAAGATGGACATAAAAATAAGTGGGAAATACCATGGATATGTAAATTTCACCTTTACCTTTTTCCTCCAGTTTAATGTGTGTGCAAATGTATCATTAGAATGCATTTCAAAGTATGTGGGCATTCTCACTCAACATGAAACGTAAATATTCAAACACTCATAAAAAGGATGTATGATATTGTAAAGTAATGGATCACTCTTGGATTCTTTGTCTATACCCCTTGGTATGAGCACTTCATCAAAACCTAAAATACAAAAAAAGATATGTAATGAGTAGCTTCCATCACACAATTGAAATAGGTCCAAACTATAAGTTAATTCGATTGTCTACAAAAAGTGAGAAGTAGAAAGAGATATAGAAGGGTTAGAGATTCCACCTATATAGAAAGTGATATGATAATACTCTACTTGTTGTGGCAATGCAATATACACATTTGATATGGCTATGTGACAAGGATCCATTTGATTTGGAAAATGTAAAATGGCATGTTCAATATGACCATGTAATGTAACACCATTGAATATAGAAAATGCATTATGGAACATTTTTAAAGACCATGTAATGTAACTACACTCAATGTGGAAAGTGTGATATGACATGTTCGATATGACCATGTAATTTGACTCCACTCAATTTGATAAAACTCTACTCGATGCAAACATGTAATAAAATCAAAATCTATATATAGGGATATTGATGAGTCTCTACATAGCACAACTCACCATATAAAATATCAATCATAAGAGTGTCGGTGACAATATATGCCCCATGTTAGGACTAGGTGTGTCATTCACCTTGCAAATTCTAAGTCTTGAAAATTGTATTTAATTATGTAGATGATAAATAATGTAAATCTCCAAACATCAAGGAGTGAGAAAAATGGTATGCCCATGTGAAGGTGGAGACATTATTTATTTATTATTTATTCTCTTAAATACTTTGTATATTGTGTAAGAAGGCGTTAAATAGGGAGGTTACATTGAAGAGATCAAAAATATGAGTTATAGAGCATCTTCCCAATTTGGATGTTATGACACAACATTGATTACCCTTATGGAGTGCCTAGATTTGGAAAATTGGATAATTTGACTATTATGATGGAACCTATCACACATAAGAGAGGTGTAATATGTGTAAGAGGAGTTACTTGTTATTTCGGGTTGCTTGATTATGACTATGGGGGTGTTGGATATTTTTTATGCCTCATGGTTTTGACTCACAGGTTTAGGATAGTACTTGGTGGTTTCTTGTTTCTAACTTTTTGATATGTTGGAGGCATGGGATAGAGGCTTGTAAGGTATTTTTAAAGTACTATTATACAATTGGATTACTATCAGTCAATTGGATAAGTGGATTGTATTGGTGCACTTTTATTCGATTAATACAAGCTTAGGTCTCTTTGGTGGTGGATTTTTTCTCATAGGGGTTTCTCCGTGTATATTTGGTGTTCATATGCTTTGCATGTTTATGTTTTTTTCTCCATTATTTTATTAATATTATATGGTTTATCACATGTTTAAAGTTGTATTGAAACACAATTTTGTTAATATTCTCATTGTGTTGTTCACCTTGTATTCAACATTTGGAATCAAAGCTACAACTTAATTTTAGAGAAGAATGCATTTGTTGTAGTGTTGTGGTTGTAGTGGGAGTAAATTATTTAATGTTTTGTAGATCCAACTATGGCTAGAGAATTATGGCAAGAACTTCCCATTTAGAGATGTTATTCACATTTTTTACCTCAACAAATTTTAAAGCTTTTTCACCCATTAAGTGACATGTGTATTGAGTCATTCTCTTAGAAATCATGTTGGTGTTATAAGTTGCATGTGATGTTTGTCCCTCACCTCATCTTAGTAAGTCTAAAATTGTTGATGTCTACATCATTAAATCTCACCCATGAATGTTCTCAATTGTTCTGAAGTGCCAATTTTCTTATCATGTAGAAATTCATATCAACTCAAATCCATCCACTTACACGTGATAATGGGCTGATTTAATTCCATGTGCTAGGGGAAGTCATAATGATGAGGAGGTAAGAAAAGTTTACGGGGAGGCTAGAAGTGACATTTGATAACAAGTAACAACTATCTTACGTGTGTATTTTTATGATCATCTAGTTCTGATGCAAGGCGAGATGCATTTCATTCATTTGTTTTTTGGTTGGCCCTATAAAATTCATGTGCTTTGGCATCCACAGATGGTAAGAGGGTAACTGAGGGTTTAATAGAGAGGGGAATGGTAGAGAAGGGGAAGGTTGTTATTTTAGAAGGGTCAAGGAGGTAGGTGGCATCGGGTTCGAGGTTCATGGGAGGAAAAATGGTGGGCGAAGGGGATGATATGGAGAAGTTTGTTGCTGCAGGAGGGTCCTGGAAGAGGACGTAGGGGATTTCCAGTGAGAAGGCTACGGCTAGTTTCCTTGCAACCATTGACAGAGAAATTAAGGATATGGATTTGAGGAATTGGTTGGCTAGGGTTTAGGATCTCTCTAAATTGGTTGATAGCATGCCTTGTGTCAATATTAGGTCAACCATGGCTAATCTACTACTGGACCCAGGTAATACTCATGGGATATGGAACATATATGAAGTGGCTCAGTCACTGTCCTCAGCCACTATGATTTTGGTGGCGGCATACTCCTTCCTACTACATGACGATGTTGTTGATGTTTTTAAGTGTTGGGATTAAGGTGCCATTAACCTTGTAAATCCTTGAATTATTTATTCCTATTATTGTTTGTAATTTACCCATAAGGGATGAAGTGGTTTCACTGACAGTGGTAAAAATTTAATTACTAGACCGGGTAATTATAGAGTTACTGGTAGGTAGTTACTAAGTTACATTTACTGTTGTCATCATGGTTAAAGGTAATTGGGAGAATCTAGGTGCCAACTTTTGGAATGTTCTATATTTGGTATTTATGACATCTATCATAAGTTGTAAGAGAATCTATGATAATTGTAAGTTGTCATAAGATTCTATGACAGTGTAAGAGATATTTTTGACCCCAGGTGCCCATGCATGCAACATGCAATATTATAGGTGTAAGATGTGTGTAAGAAGCATTGATTTATTCCATGCATGCAAGATTCCAAGGAAGGCATTGGGAACCCCAACTTGGACACCATATTTTGGTTGCTCATCTATTTATTGATGCCTTGTAATGTTGTTCAACAATGTCAGAGTTACACTTGTTTGCAGGTTCTACCAGAATGCTGCCAGAGTGAAGACTAAAGGAGAGATTAGTGTAGTTGATGTATTCTATTCTATTTTTGAAGATTAATACAAACTTGTGCCTCTTTCCTATGTGGATTTTTTTACCTAAAAGGGTTTTCTCCACGTACATACTATGTTGTGTGATCAATTTTCAAATTTGTTGCTTCTGTGTTGCATAGTTTTGATTATGTTGAATTCTCCA
Source organism: Cunninghamia lanceolata (assembly GCA_027924645.1). Classification (NCBI taxonomy): domain Eukaryota; kingdom Viridiplantae; phylum Streptophyta; class Pinopsida; order Cupressales; family Cupressaceae; genus Cunninghamia; species Cunninghamia lanceolata. Next base: position 36,069,683 of record BSBN01000391.1, on the reverse strand, counting down.
TTGGGTTTAGCACATGTTATGTTCAAATATATTTTTGAAATAATATTTCTACTTGTAGTTGTTTACCTTCATTTCTAACATTTAGTATCAGAGCCTAGCCAGTTTTGACTCTTGGGTGGGAGCAGGTGAAGGTTTTTTGAGCTGCAATGGGAGTTCTAGTTGCATTTGTTTTGCATATTTTATGTTGAAATCATGGCTACAACAAACACCTATTTGGACATAGAGAAGTTAAATGGTATGGGCTATGAGTTGTGGAAGTTGAAAATGGAGGATTTACTAGAAGAAAGAAATCAGTGGCTTGCAGTAACTAAGGAGAAGAAACCTAACGATGTTTCTCAAGATGAGTGGGATAGACTAGATAAAAAGGCATGAGGTACAATCCGGTTGTGTCTTGTAGATTCTGTTCTACTGACTGTCGTGGGTGAGAATTTTCCATTTGATTTGTGGAAGTGTCTGGGTGAGATTTATCAATCCAAAAGTCTAGTAAATAAACTCTACTTGAAGTGGAAGTTATTTTCTTTAAAAATGAAGGAAGGTGATTCTATTGCTAAGCATTTAAATTCATTTAATTTAATTTTGAGCCAACTAGCTTCTATAGATGTAGTTGTTGAGGAAGAAGATAAGTGCATTATTCTTCTTTGTTCTTTACCTGAGTCTTGGGAGAATGTCATTTTGGCTATCACTACTAACCTCATAGATCCGAAGTTGGATGCTCTTGTTGTAACTCTATTGTTACATGAATTAAGGAAGAACAGTTTAGATAGTTCAGGGAATGCTCTCAATGTTAGGGGAAGGTCTAAGGAAAGAGGACCAAAAGGAGATCAAAAGGGGTCTAAAGACAAGTCTAAGGGCCATTCTAAGACTCTTGGAAAGAAGAACAGAGTTAAGTGTTGGAATTGCAAAAAAAGAGGGCATGTGAAGAAGGGATGTAGAAACCTAAAGAAATAATGGGATTCTACTACAGAAAAGTCCTCGAATGCAGGTGATGAGGTTTTAATTTTTTCATGTAATATTGTATCTTATGATCATTGGTTGGTTGACATAGTATGCTCATATCACATGACTCCACACAAAGAATGGTTTTCCACATACGAGGAGTATGATGAAGGTAATGTTTACCTTGGTGGCAACTCTTCATATCTGATTGTTGGTTGAGGAAAGGTACAATTGTGTTTCAGTGATGGGGAGATTAAAAATCTCCCTAGTGTTTTACATATTCCTGGATTATCTAGAAATATTATTTCTTTTTCAAAGTTGAATGATTCAAGAATGCATGTAACATTTAACAAGCATGGTTGTAGATTGGTGAGAGGAAGCTTAGTTGTAGCAAGGGAAACAAGGATGGTAAAACTCTTTAAGCTTGATGCCATGACTCTTAGTAACTCCACCAATGTTACTGAAACTATTAAAAATACATGTATGTTGTGGCACCATAGATTGGGCCACACAAGTGAAAATGTTTAAAAAAATATTATGAATAAAAAGTTGTTGGACAATTTTTCTTATTCTGATGAGAACTTTGATTTCTATGAGCATTGCATGTTTAGGAAACACAACAGAGCATCTTTTCCTTTAGGAAGTAATAGAGCAAAAGAGAAGTTAGAAATTATTCACTCAGATGTGTTTGGTCCTGTGGATAATGATTCTATCAAAAAATCTCATTTTTTGTTACCTTCATTGAGGATGTATCCAAATATACATGGATTTATTTTATGAATCTGAAAAAATCTGAAGTTTTCACTAAGTTTAAGGAATTTAAAGTCTTAGTAGAAAACCAATCAAGACTTAAGATAAAAATATTAAGATTTGACAATGGAGGTGAATATTGCTCCAAGGAATTTAATGAGTTCTATAAGCATGCAGGTATCATAAGACAAAAGACAACTCCTTATACACCATAATATAATGGTGTTGCAGAAAGGATGAACTGAATGATTATGGAAAGAGCCACAAGTATGTTGAGCAATGCACAGTTGGATAAATTCTTTTGGGCAGAGGCTATGTGTACTCCTTGTTACTTGATTAATAGATCTACTTGTAAGGCTCTTGATTTGACACCTTATGAAGTATCGATAGGTAAGAAACCTTCTATTTCACGTTTAAAGGTTTTTGGCTGTGAGGCTTTTGTTCATGTATGGTGCAGGAGCACCATAGTATCTTCATGCTTCTATAGATAAATTTTAAAGTTTGATGTAATTTTGATGTTTCTACCTTGTAACAAGGTCATTTGGACCAATTCACATATGTCTAGGTCATTAAGGTTCAAGTCTTGTGTTCATTTTTATAAAATGTAAATTTGCAATGCAACATATGGAATATGAAAGGTCATGAAGGTTTGATTCGCTTGTAGGAAGTTAGAAGTCAGTTAGAAACTGAAGAGTCAAGTTGTAATTCTTTTAAAAGGCCTTGTAACCTTCTGAGAATTCGTGGGTGATTGGAGATTTGAAATGGAATGACAAACAGGCACTATTTTCTGTATTTTACTTCTGAAATTCATTGTTTTCTTGCATGGTATGGCCCAGTACGGGTAGGAGGACACTTCTTTTTGATTTCAAATGAAAGTATATTCAATCACCCTCCATTTCCTTTTTGTTTCATGCATTTTGGTTCTATTTTGAGTTAGTTGTTGTGATTTCTCTAAAAGTGGTTAAAACCCTGTCTTAGGGTAAACAGTGAGCAGTTTAATGAAGTTTCTTGGATATTTTTATATGGTAATGAGTCCATACATGAATTCAATGTTGTGAAATAAACCATATTTTCTTATGACAAGTGTTTAGACCAGATGGTCGAGGTTTATATTGGATTTGATGGTACCTTAGTACTGTTCTGCCCTGTCTCAGACTAGTAGAGGGCAGTCTTGGGAGTTACAAACTAGGTTTTCTTAAAATATCTAATGGAAAGGTACTTTTGATGATTCAATGAGTAGTTGCATACCTTTTGTGAAGTGTTCCAAGCATTGGCAAGGTGTGGGGAGTCGTGGAGTATCCATTTTCAATAAGCCCTTGTGGTGACAAGGCCTAATAGGCCTAATTTGCACGCTGACAGTCCATTTTTGGATAGTTCTTCTTAAAGTAATAGATATTGATTCTTGGATATGTTTTAAAGATCTTTAATGGGTATTCAAATATGCCTTCACAGTCTTGAGGAGGGTTCTATGGAAAAAGTTGTGTTTGATAGTCTTCTATGGTAGGGCTATAAGGAACAAGCCTGTCAAGGCACTGTCAAAGTGCAGTCGATCTGGAAATTTGCTGTCCACTATCCTCCCAGGTACAACACATAGTTATTTGGTTAGAGACCATGTGTTGGTTATGTGTTGAACAAGTTTGTGTTGGTTGGTTATAGTATGAGTGCCATAATTACACATTAAGAATAGTCGATGAAGGCATGAGATTGAGAGACTGAGTTTTTCTTCCTAGATCCTCTGCATTAATGTGCCTAAAGAAAATAAATCTAAGTTGGATCCAAAAGTACAAAAATGCATCTTCATTGGACATGGTGAGAATGTAAAAGTTTATAAGCGTTTGGATCCTCTAATCTGAAAATTTGTCTTTTCTAGAGATGTTATTTTTAGGGAACTTAGAGCTATTTTAGATCGTGTACATCCAGAAGAAAAAAAAAGGAAGAGGGTAGTGCATTTTGATTTACAGCAAGAAGATGCACATCCAGAAGAACATAAAGATGGATTAGGGGATAGAGAAGAAGAAGAAGACTCAAGTGAAAGCTCTGAAGAAGAAGACTATGTTTTTACAGAAGAAGTTGAACATCCAAAAGAACATGAGGAAGAATATTTTACTCCAATCCTAAGAAGATCCACAAGACAACAAAATCTAGTTGACAGGTATAGCCCACTAGATTTTCGTTGTGTATTTGATTTATTGAGTACTGACGATGAACCTAGATCCTAAAGGGAAGCTATCCATGTAGATGATAGTGAGTCTTGGTAGCTAGCCATGCCAGAGGAGATGATGGATTTAGATTCATGTAATACCTGGGATCTTGTTCAATTTCCCAAAGGAAGAAAGGTCATTGGTTTTAAATGGGTCTTCAAGAAGAAGTTTGGAGTACTAGACAGTTCATTGTAGAAGTAAAAGGCTAGACTGGTAGCCAAGGGCTACTCCTAAAGAGAGGGAGTTGATTTCAGTGAAATTTTCTCTCCTGTTATCTTCTATTAGATTTTGCGTATCTATTGCTACTACCTTTGATTGGGAAATAGAGCAAATGGATGTTAAAACTACTTTTTTGCATGGGGATCTTGAGGAGGAGATTTATATGCAACAACCTATAGGTTTTGAGGTAAAAGGAAAAGAACATTGGGTATGTAGGTTAAAATGATCTCTTTATGGTCTAAAATAGTCTCCCAGAATGTGGTACCAAAAATTTGAATCATTTATTTTGAAATCGAGCTTTGTTAGAAGTGAGGGAGATCATTGTATTTACATTCTATGTATTGATAATGTGGTACCCTTAGTTTTGATTCTATTGAATTCTCCATTGGGTTTAACACATGTTATGTTCAAATATATTGCTAAAATCAGATTTCTACTTGTAGTTGAACTTACCTTTATTTCTAACATTAAGTAGGCCAAAACACACTTTGAGATCATGTTGGATCATGTACACATAATTTAGTGTAGGAAGATGTGTACCCAACTGACAATGGAATGCATAGCAAAGAAAATGGAGGTACAACTACCTTCAGAGGCTATTCCCTCCTCCAGTTGTTGTGACTCAGAGGATGAGGCAACCAAGGGGAAAATAGAGGTGGTACTGGTGGCTGACAGGTATGTAAAAAATGTAATTGTGATCATGCTGAGGGGCTCGAGCCTGTGTAATTTTCCTATCTCCTATTATCTTCATAGATTTTATGCTATGTTAGGAGTGTTATGTTTCAGTGGTGGGAAGGGTTTTTAGATAGATTGTTAGAAGGGTAGGGTAAGCTTGAAATCCTTAACAACTCCTACTGTCCTAACAACAGTACCATCTAGTTGCACTACCCCTTTACTCACAGACTCATATTCAATGCCTAATTGATCAGCTATATTTTTAGGCATAACATAACTACTAGCCCCAAAATCAATCATGCAATTATGCAATAATTTGTCACCAATTATTAGGGAAACATAGAAAGGAGTAGGCTTATTGATTTTGTTTGTATTTTCTTCCTCTTTTGGCTGACATATGATGACTAGCACTGACATTCCTTCTTTTGTTGTTTCTTTAACAGGATGACTAAATTTTTTCAAGGATTCTTGTAGAAAATCCCTCTGAGATGGAATAGATAGGGCCTCCCACATAGTGACATTCAGGTTAGTCCTTTTCATCTGATCAACTATGCTAAAAGGGATATGACTAACCTTTCGGGATACCTTTGTAACAACGGTGTCAAATTTTGATTGTTGACCAACCTGGGACTATTGTTCTAGCATTGGATTTACTCTACCAACAACTTGACCTACTTATGTTGAAGGAGTCTTGGTTGTTGCACTTTCATTTGTAGCCATTAGGGATGCATTAGAGATAGATGCTTGACCAACTGTAGGAACTAATGCATCCTCGGTTGCTCTTCTTTTTTCTCTTGTGTTGTATGCTATTGGATTCATGCCTTGATTAACACCATAGAAGTCATCTTGCGTCCAAATCACCAAGGTAGACTTTTTTTGCATTTTAATCTTGTCCTCCCCCAATCTCTTGACTGGAATTAGGCCACTTCTCTAGCAGGACTAATGGGTTTTGCATTGTCAAAGCTTGGCTGAACTATCCACTTTGACATAAATTCTAATTATGAGGCTGATTGCATGGATAGCACCATTCAATATCTTGAGCCAAATTGTTTTGGATGGGAACCAAGGCTCCTAATGTGCTTGTAGCAGTTGGATTTATGACATTTAGAGGTCTAGCATAGCTAGGCTAATTTTGTCTCTACATATTACCTTGGTAAGGTTGCCTATTGGATTGATAGGTCTAATTAGAGGGCTGATATGGTTGGGCCTTCTATCTTCTTGCCAACACCAATTCATTAGTCAATCTTCTTATTGTGGCATCCTTATCCTCTAATTTCTTGATTGAATGGATAAGTAGAGGAATTGCAGGGTTGACTGTTGTAGGTATTGGTGCCACAATAGGCTGAATGACATGCACATCTAGAAATAAGGGCATTGGGGGTCTTGGAGTGATCTTCCCAGCTTGAATCAGATAATTTTCTGCCCTTATTGCTATGTCATGCATTTGGTAAAACATGTCCCCCAATGGATTGAATCAAGACATCAATATAAGGATTTAAAGACTTCAAGTAATATATAAAGGAAGTATTCGGAGAGGGCTTCACCAACAATGGAATCATGTCCCATGTATTCTAAAATCTGTAGTTGAAGTCCACCATAAACTTATTGCATTTGTGTTGTCATTAATTTCAATAGTGCTATGATGAAGAAGGTTGAAAGTGAAGTTAATAAAGGTAATGTCAGCAGTAATATAATGTGTTGATATTGTGGGTTGATCAATGTTGATGATGACAAAGGAAGATTGTGGTAAAGTGATCAAAGAAGAAGACAAAGGAGATGAATCAGAGAAGGTGTGAAGATAAAGGTAAGGTGATGAATGTCTTGTACTATGCATACTAATTGGATTAGTATCATCTATACACAATTGTACCCTATCTTCTAAAGTTCAAGTAGAAATGAAAGTTGTGAGTAGAAGAATGTGCTAACATGAAGAATCTTGTTGTATTGAAAAGAATTGTAATTGTTACGTATGATGATGAGAATAAGCTCTCTGATATGATGAATATTCTATTCTTCGTTTCCTAAGGAAAATCATTGCTTTAGTCTTGAAAGAAAGTTTCAAGAAGTTCAAGGCACTAGAGTCTGCACTAAAGTAGCTCGGGAGAATGCTCAACATTCCTTTGCATTTGAAGATAGGGCCTTGTAGTGTGGAAGTTAGATAGAGACAGGTGTGAAGAAGATATTCTTCTAATTTCAGAGCTTGGAAGTTAACGCAAAGGATTCTAGAGCTCACAGAGTAAAGACAAAGGTTTAAGATGATTGCTGACATGGTGTGTCTAAGAAGTGCTCCACATTTCTCCACTTTTGAAGATACTTGGTCCTACAGTTTGAAGGGTAGTCATTTATATATGAGAAGATGATTATATTCAAGTCTCAATTAATAAGTTATACCATAGAGGTCCTTCAAAGTTAGCAGAACAAAGACATATCTTGCTGCTGATTAGGGTTGTCTAGAGGAGAAACCAAAAGCGACCGCATTTCATTGTAGTTCATCTTTTGGCTTTGATGTTTGGAGGATGAGTTTAGATATTTAGAATGATTGTTCATTTTAGATTTCACATGTTGAAGTGCACTGCAAGTTGGTTTTTCAATGCTCTATATCAAGACTCGTTGTTCAATGTCTGTATGTGATACCAAGTTTAGTATCTGTTTGCTTGTGCCAAAAAATAAATCATATAATATATAGGAAGGAATACTTGGAAAAGTTTGTGGAAGTCTTATGTTGCTTGTGAAGTGATCTTCATGATGATAATTGGTCTCTTCAGTACCGCATTAGTTCTGGAGCTATTTTGTGGAGGGTTAACTATTTTCTAGGCTAACTTAATGTGTTTTGATGATCTCGCCAGATGTTTTGAGGTGTGCGCTAGCTTGAAAGAATGTGTTAAGAAAGAATAAGGCTTGGTTATCACTCAGCTTGAATTGCATTGGGTTTCTACATCTTTTGGGAGTCAACTTGGTGTGGCCATGCGCACTTCATTATATACACATTTTATCTTGTCTAACGTGGGAGAAAGATTTTGTAATTTGTGGAAGGTATTAATGAAAGATCTTGTTTGAGGTAAAGAGTATGAGAGAGTGAGAGTGTGCGAGGATGTGTATGCAAATGTGGAATTAAGTGAGTATGTGTTTGGAAGTGTGTTGAAAGTAGTAGAGTTTGTTGCACAGAGGAGTTGAAGATTCATTTCAGTTTAAAGTGTGTTGATGTTGTGGAGGTGGTTGATCAATGGAATTTGTCAAGTGTGATGTACAGAGGTTGTAGCCTCTTTCTATAAGTGTTTTTATATTGTATTTCAAGGAGTTGTAACTTCCTTTGGGTTGTAGCCCATAAATAATATTATAATCTTGTTTTTTACTTGTGAGGCTAGATTTGGATAGTAGATCCAAGTAGCTTGCTCACTGTGGTTTTTCTCTTCTTGGGTTTTCCACATAAATCTGGTGTTATGGTTGAGAGCTTATGTGTTGTGCTTTAATTTATTTAATTTTTTGATCACTTGCTTAAGGTAGTAAGAAGTTCTAGTTGACTAAGTTAAGTTGGAATGAGTTTTGGTATATTATACTGATTCACCCCCCCTCTTAGTATATCCTTGTGTTCTAACAACTGGTATCAAAGCTGAGTTCCTTGGTGCAGCCTAATAGCTAAAGGTAGATCTTGGAGTAGAACACATGGCTCAAAAGGAGTCCTTTTCTAAATCTCTGATATTTGATGGAAGTAACTTTAATTTTTGGAGTGTAAGGATGGAAGCCTATCTAACCTCGCTAGGGTATGATGTTTGGAGTGCTATCATGAATGATTATGTTGAGCCGGTACATCCTATTACATATTCAAATGTGAAGAAGGCTCATGAAAACAATGCTAAAGCCAAGAATGTCATCTTAAGTGGCTTAAACAGTTCAAAGTTAGTCAAGGTTGTGTAGTGTAAGATAGCAAAGGATATATGGGAGAATCTCAAAGGTCTCTATGAAGGAAATGACACTATAAAGGAAGCCAAAATGCAATCCTACAAGACAATATTTGAGAATCTAAGGGTAAAAGAAGAGGAGAACATAGCTAACTATTTGCACTAGGTTGATGAAGTAGTCAATGGAATCAAAAGTATGGGTGAAGATATAGCTAACTCATTGGTTTGAAGAAAGTCTTGAGATCTCTTCCTCACATATTTGATTCAAAGGTTTCTGCAATTGAAGAAGACAAGGACTTGAAGAAAATCACTATGGAAGAACTGTTTGGGTCCCTCACTACCTATGAGATGAGAAATGAAGTCATAGGTCCATGCCAAAAAGAAGTTGCTTTTAATGCTGTGAAGAATGAAGGAACATTGGATGCATGCAATGAAGCTGAGGAAGAAGAAGCAAACTTTGTAAGAAAGATGAAAAGAGGATCAGGCAAGTATTAAGGTAAGCTACATTTCAAATGTTTCAAATGTGGTAGAATTGGTCATTATGCCTCTAAATGTCCTTTTGGAGAAAGTGAAAGTAGCAGCAAGGGTTTCAAGAAAAATAATTTTAAGAGGAACCTTCTTTCAAAAGAAGACTACAGCTTCAGAGAAGAAGTAGATTACTACTCATCTGATGAGGATAGAGGAGAATATCTATTCATGGCCATGGTGATCTCAGAGGGTTCATACAAGGCTGCAGATGAAGAAGAATATGAAGTTGATTTTGAAGGTGAACTTGTTTCTACTCTTGAAGACTTGGATTGTGCAAGGAAAGAGAATCAAGAACAAAGAGATCTAATTGAAGCTAAGACAAAAGAATGTATAAGACTTGAGAAAGAAATTTAGTTACTCAAAAATGAGTTGAAGAAGGCAAATCTTGGAGTTCTGGATGATGCAGAATGTGTAGATCTCATCTTGCCTTAGGGAAGATCTTTTCATGCAAGACAAGTCTCCATGAACATGTTCAATCATGTTTTCTTTGGTTATTGTTTTGTCTACAATAAATTTGGTCATAAGGCTATGGATTGCAAGTTTGAAATGAATAGAAGAAATCTTGTAATTAGAAACTCTCTCACTTCTCTTGTGGATGACAATGTGGTATGTCAAATCTGCAACAAGTTTGGACACATAACAAGGGATTGCAAGAATGATCTCACAAATTTAGAATCTCAGATAACTGATGTCACTAGAAGCAAGATAAGGAGAATAATAATGGAGTTGACAACTCTGATTATCCAAACAACATTTCATGCTCAAGGACAAACCAATATCTAGGTGATAGATAGTGGATGTACAAATCACATGACCAGTGCTAAAAGAAAGCTCATCAACCTTAGTAAGTGGAATGGTGGATTGGTTAGGTTTGGTGACAAGTCTTCTGCAAAGATCACTAGAAAAGGTACTATAAGCATTGATGGAAAGTATCAAACACATGATGTTCTTTATTTAGAAGGTCTTGTTGTGATGCTCACAACATGCCCCATTTTACTCCTTAGCAAAATGAGGACCCCTGCTGTGGCTGTGGATTTTGCTTTGTGTGTGGGTTTGCTTGGTGGTAAAAGGGAAAAGGAAGTGAAAGTTACAAACCTTGTTGAAAATAGAGAAAAAATAATATTAAGTACTAGAGTAGAATATGGGTGAATTCCTTGTCAAAAATGAGTGAGGGTTGCTTTTTGAACCATTTTAAAATTCCCAATATTTTGCAAGTTATATGTGTTTTTGGTAAAATGTACTATGGGAGGGTTTGTATGTTGCATATGCAAAGTCCTTTGTATATCAGACCATTGTATGTTGCATATACAAAGTTCTTTGTATATCAAGTTGTTGTATGAGTCATAGGGGAGCCATCAGGCTTACTAAATTTTTATACTTGTATGCATTTCGGTAACATTTTATTCTTACATACAAGTCGGGCCTGAAAAGTTCAAAGTTTAAATGAATAGTCGGTTAGGTCTGACAGTTGTATGTTATGTTTGTATGTCTAGCAAAAATGAAACATACAAAGAGGATATACAAAGCTACATACATCCCACGGAATCAAAATGATCATGAAATAAGGTTTTATCATTGTTTGTTTCGCATATTGTATGTATGTTTCGAAACATACATTGCAATTTACATACATTGTGGAACTCAAAAAAGATTAAAATTTGGTTAAAATGGTGCATCACTACTTAATGTATATTAAGAGATGCATCGCACTTTATATACGTCTCGCGGAGTGGAAAAGTGAGTGAACTGTGGTTTATTAATGTTGAAGTTCGAAAGGACATAAAAAGGATTTTGTATGTATCTTGGGCTTTGTATGTAAAGGTTTGATACAAGTGTTGTATCGCAGAGATGTAAGTGAAAAGTAATGTGGACCCCACTGTTTTCATATTGGGTTTGTATAATTACAATGTATATCTTTGATATACAAGCCGATATGCAAAGCAAAAAATACAAGTTAAAGATACAACACAGATGCGAAAAGAGAATTAAATGCAGAAAGGTCTTTGTACGATTGGAATGCTTATATGTTTATATACATATTCAGGATACAAAAGAATAAAAGGCATCGAAGGAAATAAAAGGTAAAGAGAGGGTTTGCATAAGTTTGCTTTGTATATGCGCTCATACAAGGAAATATACAAAACGCGATATACAAAGCGAAAGATATAAAGTACGGAAAAGATGGAAGGAGGGAACTTTACTTTGATTTCTTGCATAAATTGTTTGTATGTTTAAACATACAAAGGGAACATACAAGAAAACATACAAGGAAAAAGGTATGTATGCAGAATTAAACTGGCGGTAAAAGTTTGAAAGCATGAACACTGCAACTAAAGGCCGAACTTCTGGCACATTAATTGCTGTAATTAATGCCCATCTAACATTCTGAAGAAGTGTAAATTAATGAAGGCGACGTGAATTTTAAACCTATTTTTTATGTCTATTGGCAGGTATGCAGGTGGATATAATGGCAGAGCTTTAATGGCGATGACATCACGAAGGGAGGATCGGATCACAAAAGAGGCAAGAGGAGTAAAGGCTTTCAATGAGAGGAAAAATATAGGTGGAAAGAAGCATTATTAAAAGGGTGACAGAGGATATTTTGGAGTTGTTAGGGTTTCCAAAGGGTATCCTTATGCTCAATATGGAGTATGCTTCTTAGAGATTTTTGGTGGGGTCTGTTTTCCACCGTTGATGTTGCACTTGAAGTATAGACCACTGATTGATTAAGGTTTGAAGTCGTATTGGGGATAATCAAATCTATATATTGAGGCCCTTTACTCTGTAATGACTTACACAAGGATTTATAGAACATAGCTAGAAATTATAATTTGTCTTAGCATTTTGAGTAGAAGGAATATTTAGAATAGAAGGAGGTTGCCTGTGTCTGCAATAAGGAATGCGTGGAACATCTAGCTTCCTTACTGTATCTGTAAGATGTTTTGTAAGTTTTCTGTAAGTTGATTAATGAAGCTAAGAGTCATTCATACATTGTAAATCATATATGACTGTGTGTTTTGAATACAAATGAATCTGGAATCCTGCATCTGTATTCAGAGTGTCTTCTGGCTCTTCTTTGTATTTGAAATAATATCTCTTAAAACTTGCAATCTTGAATGTATGTTTGTGAAAATACTCAGGGTTTACATTCAAAGGTTTAGTCTATGGATTTAATCAAGTTTTATGTACTGCTCTCAACGTGAATAACAGAGCAATTAGATCCTATAGCAGAATGAAGTTTAATTTAGATTTCTCTAACTTTTCCCAAACATTTGAAATACTTAGCTTAAACGCAGAGATTTAAAGGAGATTATCTGATATTTGAAGGAAACATGAACAACTGAGTTGATATTTGGCAATTTTCATAATATTTGAAAATAGAAGCTTGTGTTAATATAAATCATATAAAGATTTGTGATACAGTAGAAAATTTATGCCAAGGAATGAAGAAAATGTTGATATTTGTGATATTTTGCATAATTCGAGTCCAGTGAGTCATAAAACACCTTAAATCAAGTAAGGCCCCTTGCATATTATAGCTTCACATTAACCTACTGAATTATCCACAAGGTCAAGACCTGACCATACAGAAACTTGGGATTAGGTAATCTTATTTGATTTGTTCATATCTTTCAAGACAGTTAGGTTCATTTTGTGAATTTTAACTTTTGTTATGAATGTGTAAAAACAATCATCAACAGTTTTTGGCGCTAGAAGGAGGGCCTGATTGGAGTTAAGGTTGAGTTTGAGTTAAGCTGGCCCATAACAGTGGTAGAGTGACTAGGTATAGATCCAGTTAAGAGGATATCTTTGTGCAGTTACCTGATAAGAGGCAAAGTAAGGGTCCTTTGATTTAGAATCCTAGAATATCACACACAGGAGGTTCATCTGGAATGCCTCCTGGATCACCTTTTAACATCCATAACGTTGTGACTCCTAACAGTTCTTCATTTAGATCTTTAAATCTTGGTCCCAGTCCCCCAAGAGCTCCTAATCCTCCAAGAAATCTAGGTATTCCCCAAGGTCCAAGTCAAGCACAAGTACCTGTAATGGCTTACTTTAATGTTAATTCTCCCATAACATTCCCTGATTATCATGAGATGCCAAAGAATCTTGAAAAGATATGTCCTAAATACTAGTTGCATCAGGATCCAGAAGATCACATTAGGATATTTAAGGAGGCATGCTTTAGGGCTAGGTTAGAATATGAGGATGTTGTGTGTAAGTTGTTTCCTTACACCTTCAATGAGCAGGCTTCTAACTGGTATGTTAACTTGCCTAACGGTTACATTTCTTCTTGGGTACTTATGGAAGAAACATTTTTGTCTAGATTTAGAGGTCTAATAGATCCTTCCACCTTATATCATAAGTTAGCTACAATTAAAAGAGGTGAGGGAGAACTGATTGACAATTTTAATGACAGGTTTCAAAAGGCTTATTCTAGGTTAGTAGCTCCTTACACAGTAAATGCGGACACATTATTAGCCATGTATTATGTCGCCCTTGATCCATTAACATCTATGTTTGTCAAAAGAAAAGTTGGTGTAGATACAATATCTAAATCCTATAAGGAGGCAGCCTCTGTAAACCAGGAGATGAGGAAAACAACTTATAATCCATTTCCTAATGGAGGAAATCTTGGGATACAAAAACAAACACAAACTTGGAATGGAGTCCCTACACATAATACTCCATTGTTGAATCCAGTCCCTACATACACACCTGTGTATAATCCTACCCCAATCCAGTCTATAGCCCCTTATAATGGTAACACTGTCAATAATAATCAGAGTAATGGTCAGTCTATCTTTCAGCCTCCTCAAGATACATTTGTGGCAAAAGCACAAGAGGATAGGAAACAAATTAAAGAAATTACTGCACACTTGAGAAGATTGACTACTGAAATGACACAATTGAGAAACAAAAATTTATATGGTAGAAACAACCAAGGATACAGTCAAAACCATAACCAAGGCTATAGTTAGAACTACAACCCAAACTATAACCAAAATCATAATCAAAATTATAACCAAGGTCAAGGTTCTAACCAGGGTCAAAGTTCAAATCAAAACCACAATTACAATCAGAATCAAAATGATAATCCAGGACAACCAATGCAAAATAGAGGCCCTGCTATAGATAACAGAGCTTGGGGTAATAACAACAGAAATCAGAATCAGTCAAGGCCACCTAAGACATGGAATACAGGGCCAAATAATGGCACTCTAGCTTCTCCATTTGAGAATTTAGATAATCAGGATACAAAACAAACAAAATTCAAATGGCTAATGTAGCATTGAGGAATTGGTGCAGAATTCATAATACTAGTGCCCATGCTGAACTAGATTGTCCTTAGTTCCATTTAGCAACCAGTATTTTCAATGTAGATGTATAGGTTCTCACTTCTGAGTTTCTCATTCCCAAAGGTAATGAAGTAGCGCCCTCAGGATATGAGACTGCCTTAGTCTTAGAGACTTTTACCTTTGCAACTAAAGAAGAAGAGGATCAATTGTTAGAGGATGAACCTTATTTTTGTGAGAACCTATATCTTGAATCAGCCTTTGTACTAAATGCATTTCAGTTTCCCTTTGAAACTGAAAATGAAGTATTATATGAAACAGAAGAGGTACAGGCTTTTTAGCAGTCAAATAAAAATCACACCTACAATTTGAGAAATAACGCTAGGCCAGGAGGTCCTTTCACTACTTCCATTCCTCCTAACAATTTAAATACTCCCCCAGATCAGAACGCTAGTAATAATCTTGTTATACTGAAGGCTAATCATCATGTAAATAATGAAACAGTAGCACAAAAAGTCCAAACAAGTAAAACAGAGACAGTAGAAACAATGAGGTTGATGAGTTACTTGTCAGAAGAGATAAAGAAAATCAAGGTTAGTGTGCCTTTATGTGAATTATTAAAAAGTCCAGGAGTCAGAAATGCTTTCATAAAACCCTTGGATACATCTATGACAAGTGAGGTTTCTGCTGATGTGAATGTTCCTAATAGAGATCCGCAGCCTAAAGAAAAGAGTAGGAAAACTGAACAGTCTTCCAACACGAATGTGGTGATGTATGCAGATAAGAAAGAAGCTCCTCCTTTCTTGTTAACCATTAGGATGTGTGGAAAGAACATACATAATTGCATGGTAGATTTTGGTGCATCAGCTAATGTAATGCCTTTAGGAATATGCAAAACTTTAGGGCTGACTCCTACCAAATCTGCTAAGGTTGTTACACAGTTAGATAAAACTGAGGAATATTCAAATGCAATTAGCCTCAAATCCTAGGGTAAGTCAATTTATTGACGTTCAGATAGTGGATATACCTGTGAATTATGGGATGTTGTTGAGCAGAGACTGGTCTAAAACATTGAATGGGTATATGGCCACTGATTTTTCACATATGTGGTTACCTTGGAGAGGTGTTACAAATTAGATCAGGATAGAAGCAGAACCTAGGATGAAACACATGATTACAAAATACAATAGGACTAATGAGATATTGTATGCTTTTGTTGAACCTGGTGTTTATAGAGTTACTAACAAAGGGGTACAAGTTGAAGAAATCCTGATGTTAAATTTTAGAGAAAAACATGTCAGTAAGGAAATAGTGTTGTTCATTGAGTCTGATGGAAATTCTTCTGATGAAGAAAGCAATGCAATAAACAGTTTCGATCAGGTCATTAGATAAGAAATGGAAAGGTGCATTGAACAAAATCTACCAGTTCAGTGAAAGTTATGTAAAAGAATGTGCAGAGTCCATAATAAGCCACATTCTGAAGAAAATTGTGGAATGTGCAGGGATATTATAGAGTATCAATACATAAAATGCACAAAGGGAGTAGGACTGTAAGAAGGAAAGGTTAATCCTAATCAACTAGAGAAATACTTTCATAATAACATAGATGTGTTGATCCCAGATTTAAAAGAAGAAACAAAGGACAAGAGTATTTGTCATTCTAACTTACAAACTGAAAGTATAAATATGCAAGTAGGTCAAAATGAATTACCTATGAATGAACAAGATAGCACCTCACATGTGATAGAAAAAGCAAAACATGCCAAAGTAAAGGGTCAAAACAACAAAGATGGCATGTGGACACTGAAACGTGATGGATCTAAATCTAGACAGGGTGCAGGTGCAGGTGTGGAACTTATAGATCCTCATGGTAAGTCATATTTAGCAGCATACAGGCTACAAATTTCTTGTACTAACAATGTTGCTGAATATGGTGCTTTGATTTATGGACTTGTTATGGCTATCAAGAAAAGGGTAAAAATGATCAGGGTATTTTCAGACTCTGAGTTAGTGGTCAGGCAAGTAAGGAAATTGTATGCATGCAACTACAAAAAGATGGTTTTTTACAGGCACAGGGTGTGGGATTTGATGGATTCATTTGATTCTTTCAACATAGAACATATCCCTAGAGAATTGAACCATAGACCAGATGCATTAGCAATTGCTGCTAGCACATTGGAACCCTTAACATTGTTAGGTTTAAAATGATTTGTTCTTGAATTAGTAAATGTTCCTAGTATACCAAATAATGTTACTCATTTCCAGGTATTTGAAGGGGATCAACAAATTATGGATTTTCTAACTTGTAATGAGGTCTTTGAAGCTCAAATTATTGATGAACAGGAAAGGCCTAACGTGTCTTGGGATGAAGAAGACATAATCAACTTGAAAAGCAACTTCTTACCCAAAGGAGTAATTGAGTTAGAATAGATTTTTGACTTTGATGGGGTAGTAAGACAGAGAGATTTTCCCAAAACTGAGGGAGGTAAGTGTGATCCATATAACCTAGGAACAAAGCAGAGTCCACAAAATGCACTTATTGGAAAGGCTTGTTGTGAAGAATTGAGAAAAGAAATTGTGGATGTTCTGAAAGAGTACAAACATGTCATGGCATGGACATATGAAGATTTGAAGACGTATGATAAGTCCATCATAACTCATGTAATACCTTTGAAACCAGATGTTAAACCGTTTAGGCAGAAATAAAGGCCTGCGAATGCCATTTTAGAGCCTTTAATCTTTGAAGAAGTAAAAACATTGCTGTCTGCTAGAATAATTTTCCCAGTCAAACATTCAACCTGGGTAGCTAATTTAGTACCTGTGAGAAAGAAAAGTGGAAACATTAGGTTATGTGTAGATTTTAGAAATTTGAATAAGGCATCTGAAAAAGATAATTATCCTTTGGCTCCCATAGATGGAGTGTTGCAAGTAGTGAATGGGGCTAAGATGATGTCTTTTCTAGATGGATTTTTAGGATATAACCAAGTCTTAGTTGATAAAGAGGATAAATTGAAGACCACTTTTACTTGCAAATGGGAAAATTATGCATACAGAAGAATGCCTTTTGGTCTAATCAATGCAGGTGCCACTTTTCAGCGAGCCATGAACACTGCATTATGTGGATTGTTAGGTAAGTGCATTGTTATTTATATAGATTATTTAATTGTTTACTCTGAAGATGCATCCACTCATGCTGAAGATCTAAGAAGAGTACTTAAAAGATGTGAAAGGTACGGGATTTCCCTTAACCCAAAGAAATGTTCATTTGGCATAACTGAAGGAAAATTATTAGGACATGTCATTTCTAAAAATGAGATATCTATTGATCCTAATAGAATGGAAGGAATAAAGAAATTGTAATTACCAAATAGTAAGAAAGAACTAAATTCATTTTTTGGTAAGATTAATTTTGTCAGGAAGTTTATTACAGGGTTTGCAGAAATTGTGCAACCATTGAACGCCATGCTGAAGAAGGATGCAAAGATAGAATGGACACCAGTAGCTAAAGCTACATTTGAAGATATTAAGGAAGCCATTTCTGATGCTTCTATGTTGACAAGTCCAAATTATACAAAGTCATTTTACATTTATTCTTTTGCATCTTCACATTCAGTTGCAGCTGCTTTGACACAAAAGGGAGAAGACAACGAAGAAAAACCCATAGCCTTCATGAGTGCACCTCTGAAGGATGCATAGCTGAAATATCTTGATACAGAAAGATAGGCATTTGTATTAGTAAGAGCAGTGAAAAAGTTTAGACATTATATCTTACGCAGTCAGGTTAAAGCCATAGTACCATCTGGATGCAACCATGAAGATGATGCTGATGCAGAATGATCCTGGAGAGAAAAGAGCCAAATGGATTACAACATTGCAAGAGTTTGATATGGAAATTATTCCAATGAAGTTGGTTAGAGGACAAGCATTAGTACAGACCATAGCTAACATAGATCCAAATTTGGTGAAACAGCAGTATGTGTTGAATTCTAGTGATGCATTAGGGTGGTATGATGATTTGAACACTTTTCTAATATCCGAAAAATACCCAAATAAGATGAAATCTTCTCAGAGGAGAGCTTTAAAGATTAAAGCACAGAAGTACATGGTACAAGGAGGTCTTCTATTCAGGAAGAACCATTAAGGAATATATTTATGGTGTTTAAACAGAGCTAGAGAAGATAAGGTGTTGTCAGAATTACACGACAAATATGGAACTACTCATGGTTCTTATTTAGCTACAACGCATAAAATATTGAGAGCAGGGTACTACTGGCCTACAATGTTCAAAGATACTGAGAGTCACATTCAAAGTTGTCACACCTGTCAAACTACAATAGATAAAAGAAGGAATCAGGTTCATCCATTACAACCAGTAATTGAGTCTAGGCCATTTGCACAATGGGGCTTAGATTTCATTGGGGTTATAAATCCTCCATCATCTGCAGGACATAAGTTTATACTAACATTAACTGACTACTATATAAGGTGGACTGAAGCCACATGTTGCAAGTTCTCTACTACTGAGGTAGTTATCAAGTTCCTTGAAGAAAACATCATAACTAGGTTTGGAACTCCCTATTCGTTGGTATGTGATAATGGCCCTGCGTTTTCTTCTTTGAAATTTTCCAAATGGGCATTTGAGTATGGGATAGTTTTAAAGTTTTCTTCAAATTATTATCCTCATGGGAATGGGTTAGGTGACTCTACAAACAAAATTTTATTGGATATAATCAAGAAGCTAATTGAAAAGAATCCTAGAGAGTGGAACACATTGTTGAAATATGCATTGTGGGTAGATAGGACTAAGGTTAAGTCAGCCTTAGGCAATGCACCTTATCACTTAGTTTATGGGACTGATCCCATACTTCTAGTGAATTTAAGAATACCAATCTAGAAGTTTGCTAATGAATATTTACGCTTTGATGATCATAGAGAGGCTAGAATAATACAAATGTTACAATTAGATGAGAAAAGAGATCAAGCCATTGAGAAATTTGCCAAACATCAAGCAGTATTCAAAAGATGGTTTGATAAAAGAGCAAGAGTCAAAACATTTAGAATATCAGACTTAGTGCTGTGCTGGGATAAAGCACATGAAAAGAAAGGAAATCATGGAAAATTGGACAAATTATGGTTAGGTCCATTACAGGTCACAGAAATAATAGGAGACAATACTTTTAGGCTCAAGACCTTGACTGGGGAAGGTGTGCCATTACCAGTTAATGGCCAACACTTGAAACATTACTTTCAGGCTTGAGGTGAGGGCAGTTAGTTTCTATGTATCATAATGTAAATGATGTACAATTTTGGGTTGTTTTGTTGTTTGTTTTTTTTTTGTTGTTTTGTTTTTTGGTGGTGTTTTTGTCTTGTTCTTTTTGTTTTTGTTTTGTTGTGTTTGTTGGTTTATGTGTTGTGTTGCCTTAGCATGGGATGTTTGTTTTGATTTAGAGTATACAGGAGCATATTAACAACCACTGAAAATAATAGAAAATTTAGAACATTTAGGTTAATTATTTGAAATTTTTGCGTAACTTGTTGTGACTGTCATGAATGTAGAAAGTTGTTTGACTTGTGAAATTTTGTATTCAATAACTGTGGGTTGAGTATTCAAGGGAAGTTTCTCACAATGACACACCTAAAATCCTTGGGTTTGTTGAACCTACCAGTGCGGATATTAGGTGAAAAATCAGAGGTCACCCTTGCTACCATTACAATTCTCAACTTAATTTCAGCAAGTGATCATTCCTTGCATCATGAAGTTACAACTATAATATCTTATGAAGTTTCTATCAAATACAAAATATAAAATAAATAAAATGGATTTTACTGAAGATCTAGATTAAGCCATCTAAGTAACTCTACAGGGGCTATAGACGCTTACTGGCAGTGGGACTCTACTTAGGAGAATTGTAACGATAACCTTGTCAGGGCTATGGATGCCTACTGGCAGCAAGGTTCTATCTGGTTGGCTATGAGGGAATGACATCAACTATGAAGTTTAATATCAGTCACTAGTTTGTTCAACTAATTTTCAAGATGAGGATTATTAATCACGTGCACCCACTTAAACTGAAAAGGGAGATTCATGCACCTTATTGAATACATTAGGTCTCAAGTTAGATAATGATTTGCAGAAAAGACAGTTGGAAATTATGAATTTACTTCATTTAGTTTTATTTGATGGTTTTTGAATTTAATTGTTTTGTTTGGTTACTAGTTGTTGTGATACTCACAACATGCCCCATTTTACTCCTTAGCAAAATGAGGACCCCTATTGTGGCTGTGGCTTTTGTTTTGTGTGTGGGTCTGTTTGGTGGTAAAAGGGAAAAGCAAGTGAAAGTTACAAACCTTGTTGAAAATAAAGAAAAAATAACATTAAGTACCAGAGCAGAATATGGGTCAATTCCTTGTCAAAAATGAGTGAGGGTTGCTTCTTGAACCATTTTAAAATTTCCAATATTCTGCAAGTTATATGTGTTTTTGGTAAAATGTACTATGGGAGGGTTTGTATGTTGCATATACAAGTTCTTTGTATATCAGGTCATTGTATTTTGCATATGCAAAGTCCTTTGTATATCGGACCGTTGTATGTTGCATATACAAAGTTCTTTGTATATCGGGTCATTGTATGAGTCGCAGGGGAGCCGTCAGGCTTACTAAATTTTTATACTTGTATGCATTTCGGTAACATTTTATTCTTACATACAAGTTGGGCCTGAAAAGTTCAAAGTTTAAATGAATAGTCAATTAAGTCCGGCAGTTGTATGTTATGTTTGTATGTCTAGAAAAAATGAAACATACAAAGAGGAAATACAAAGATACATACATGTCGTGGAACCGAAATGATCATGAAATAAGGTTTATCATTGTTTGTTTCGCACATTGTATGTATGTTTCGAAACATACATTGCAATTTACATACATTGCCGAACTCAAAAAAGATTAAAATTTGGTTAAAATGATGCATCACTACTTAATGTATATTAAGAGATGCATCGCACTATATATACGTGTCGTGGAGCAGAAAAGTGAGTGAACTATGGTTTATTAAAGTTGAAGTCTGAAAGGACATACAAAGGATTTTGTATGTATCTTGGGCTTTGTATGTAAAGGTTTGATACAAGTGTTGTTGTATCATAGAGATGCAAGTGAAAAGTAATGTGCACCCCACCGTTTGCATATTGAGTTTGTATAATTACAATGTATATCTTTGATATACAAGCCAATATGCAAAGCAAAAAATACAAGTTAAAGATACAACACGGATGCGAAAAGAGAATTAAATGCAAAAAGGTCTTTGTATGATTGGAACGCTTGTATGTTTATATACATATTCGGGATACAAAAGAATAAAAGGCATCGAAGGAAATAAAAGGTAAAGAGAGGGTTTGCATAAGTTTGCTTTGTATGTGCACTCATACAAGGAAATATACAAAATGTGATATACAAAGCGAAAGATACAAAGTACGGAAAAGGCAGAAGAAGGAGGGAACTTTAGTTTGATTTCTTGCATAAATTGTTTGTATGTTTAAACATACAAAGGGAACATACAATAAAACATACAAGGAAAAAGGTATGTATGCAGAATTAAACTGGCAGTAAAAGTTTGAAAGCATGAACACTACAACTGAAGGCCGAACTTCTGGCACATTAATTGTTATAATTAATGCCCATCTAAGATTCTGAAGAAGTGTAAATTAACGAAGGTGGCGTGAATTTTAAACCTATTTTTTATGTCTGTTGGCATGCAGGTAGATATAATGGCAGACTTTTAATGGCGATGACATCATGAAGCGCGGATCGGATCACAAAAGAGGCAAGAGGAGTAAAGGATTTCAATGAGAGGAAAAATATAGGTGGAAAGAAGCATTATTAAAAGGGTGACAGAGGATATTTTGGGGTTGTTAGGGTTTCCAAAGGGCATCCTTACGCTCAGTATGGAGTATGCTTCTTGGAGATTTTTGGTGGGGTCTATTTTCCACCATTGATGTTGCACTTGAAGTATAGACCGCTGATTGATTAGGGTTTGAAGTCGTATTGGGGATAATCAAATCTATATATTGAGCCCCTTTACTCTGTAATGAATTACACAGGGATTTATAGAATAGAGCAGGAAATTATAATTTGTCTTAGCATTTTGAGTAGAAGGAATATTTAGAATAGAAGGAGGTCACCTGTGTCTGCAATAAGGAATGTGTGGAACATCTAGCTTCCTTACTGTATCTGTAAGATGTTTTGTAAGTTTTCTTTAAGTTGATTAATGAAGCTAAGAGTCATTCATACATTATAAATCATATATGACTGTGTGTTTTGAATACAAATGAATCTGGAATTCTGCATCTATATTCAGAGTGTCTTCTGGCTCTTCTTTGTATTTGAAATAATATCTCTTAAAGCTTGCAATTTTGAATGTATGTTCGTGAAAATACTCAGGGTTTACATTCAAAGGTTTAGTCTATGGATTTAATCAAGTTTGTTGTACTGCTTACCACGTGAATAACATAGCATTTAGATCCTCTAGCAGAATGAAGTTTAATTTAGATTTCTCTAACTTTTCCCAAACATTTGAAATACTTAGCTTAAACGCAGAGATTTAAAGGAGATTGTCTGATATTTGAAGGAAACATGAACAACTGAGTTGATATTTGGCCATTTTCATAATATTTGAAAAGAAAAGCTTGTGTTAATATAAATCATATAAAGCTTTGTGATACAGTAGAAAATTTATGCAAAGGAATGAAGAAAATGTTAATATTTGTGATATTTTGCATAATTCAAGTCCAGTGAGTCATAAAACACCTTAAATCAAGTAAGGCCCCTTGCATACTACAGCTTCACATTAATATCCTAAATTATCCACAAGGTCAAGAACTAACCATACAGAAACTTGGGATTAAGTAATCTTAATTGATTTCTTCATATCTTTCAATACAGTTAGGTTCATTTTGTGAATTTTAACTTTTGTTATGAATGTGTAAAAACAATCATCAACAGGTCTCAAGCATAATCTTTTTAGTGTGAGTCAAATGTGCAGCAAAGGATATAATCTCACATTTCATGATCAAGGGTGTGAAATTGGAAGAGAAAAGTCTGGAAAATTGGTGGCAGAAGGTTTTAAGACAGAAGGCAACTTGTATAATCAAAAGGGGCTTAATGAAAGGACTTGTCTTTTAGGACAAACAAATCAATGTTGGTTGTGGCATAAGAGAATGGGGCACATCAACTTTGATAATCTTGTGAAGATCATCTCCATGCAAACAATAAGGGACATTCCAAGGATCACCAAGCCTGCAATAACCATATGCAAGGAATGTCAATTTGGGAAGCAAACAAGGATAACTTTCAAATCCAAGGAATATTCTACTACAAGGCCTTTGGAGCTGGTTCATACTGACTTATACGGACCAACTAGGACAAAAAGTCTACAAGGTGAGAGGTATTTTATGTTTCTCATTGATGATTTATCTAGAATGACATGGGTTACATTTTTTAAAGAAAAAGTAGAAGCTTTCAGTAGCTTCAAGATTTTCAAATCTATGGTTGAAAATGAAATGACTGGTAGAATCAAGTGCTTAAGGTCTGATAGAGGTGGTGAGTTCACATCAAATGAGTTTGTAGAATTTTGTTAAGAACATGGAATCAAAAGACACTATGCAGTTGCTAGAACCCCTCAACAAAACAGTGTTGTTCAGAGAAAGAGTAGGACTATATAGGAGATGGCTAAGACAATATTGAGTGAAGCTAAACTACTTGATGCATATTGGAATGAAGCAATTCATAACACAATCTACATTCTTAACAGAGGACAATTAAGAAGCACGACACCAAGACACCTTAGGAGATTTGGACTGGAAGACCAACCTCAGTCAAGTATTTTAGAGTTTTTGGAAGCAAATGCTACATCAGAAGAGATGAAGAAGGTCTGGGAAAGTTTGACTCAAGAGCATATGAAGGTATTTTCCTTGGATACTCAACTACCAACAAAGCCTACAAATGCTATAACAAAAGACTGAGGAAAATAGTTGAGAGTGCAAATGTTAGAGTGGATGAAGAGTCACATCAGAGTTCAGATGAGCAAGAGGATTATTGGCCCTTGTAACATCAGAAAATGTCCCCTTGGGGGCTTTTCCCTCATAAGGTTTAGCTCTCAAGTTTTTTATCTACATTTGGGACATCTTGCATCATATTTTGACATCCTAATGAAATGAGCCCTAAGTTTCATGACAAATGGGACCTAGGGGGATCCCTTGAACCTAACCCTGACCAAAATAGGGGGGAGGACTTGGGTGTCCGTACCCTAGTCCTGCCCTATTTTGGGTCAGTCCCAAATTTTTAGTGTCAGCTTGTGACCATTATTTAGGTCCTATGCCGACATGGTAAGTTTGAATTACAAAATTCTTGGTGGGAGTGTTTGTAGTTGCATATATAAGCATGTTTAGGCATTCATTTGTAAACTAGATTATTACTAGCTAGCAATTTGGATTCTCAAGTTTATGTGAAGGTGATTCAAGGCATTCATTGTGTTACAAGAGAAGATTTGTGTTGTCTATGTGTTTGTATTTGCATATTTGAGAAATCATCTCCTCATGGCATGAAGAGCTTCTTCCTCCCATGAGATCTTCACTACAAGGTGACATCATTTGTGTTTTTGAGCATTCATCATTTGGTTTTTGCCTCTACCTCACAAGGGCATGCACTGTCTATCTAACAATAGTATTTGGAAGACTTCAATGTCTCTCTGGGGCTTGACTGAGGCAAGCCTCTAAACACCACAACCCCCTCCCAAAGTTTTTGAGATTGCAGGTTACAGGTTGAAGATACAGGAAAGGTGGAGTTGTAGGAGGGTACTACAGAGTGTTAGATTTGTAGATCAAAGTTAAAAATAGCACCCTAGATGTGGGCACCCACTACCAAGTCCTCTGGATCCCGTGACAGGAAAATCTCTGGTACAATAGGAATAGGTTGCAGATCAATTTTCCAAATCCTGACAAAAACATGGGCATTGGACTTGGGCACCCGCTACTTAGTCCCTGACTGTTCCACTTTTTGAACTTAAAAAATAGATGCACATTCATCTTGTTGGCAAGAGACACTATATGGATTCATGGTTGTTGTCATTGATGGCAACAAAGGTCATCCCACATATCCGCAAGTCATGGTGTGTCTCTACCGGAAGTCAGAATGAAGATTGTTGTGGTCCGGGGAACAAGAACAGAGCATGTGGCAAGGTCCGATAGATTGGTCCGGATCTCTCAGAGGAAGTATCTTGGTGCAGTGCGGATTTGGGGAAGTCAAGAGGACTACCTTGAGTGGTATATTCCAAGGATTTAGCCTCCGGTGATGGACAAGGAAAAAGATATGAATAGTTGAGTACCGGATTCCTGAGTGACAGTGAGAACAGAGGAAGAACTAACTGACAGAACATCAGACTATTTTCTGGATGTGTTACTATTGATGGTAAAGGTTGTGAAGGCATGAATCATGTTTGGCCGACATGATTAATGATATCTACAAGTATATGCTTGATCCGCATTACTTGATGAGCAAGGATTCAGCCGACAGAACAGAGTTTGTGAGAAAATAGACTGTTCCGGATGCCGACTAGAAAGGTGATGAAATTACTTGTGCGGATATATATGCACGATGGATTTAGTTGTGAGAGTTGTTGTAGCGATGATGATATATGTGAATAAGTGTAGAGCAGAGCAGAAGTAGTAGGAAAGATCCGGTATGTGAAAGGAAAGCAAAATAAAGAGAAGAGGAAAGATGAAGTGCAGCAGATCAGTGTACTAAGCCTAACTGGAACTAAACTCTAGCATATGTGGATGCTTCCAATCAGTTCAAGTATTGTATAACATTCTTTTGTAGACAGTGTGTCTCCTTGTAGGCAGTGTGCCTCTTTGTGAGCAGTGTGCTCGGGCAGTGAGCTCTAATTGGCAAGTGCCATTTTGTAATTCCTTATTCTTCTAACAGAGAATAATCTTTAGGTTAATCACCCCGTGGTTTTCTCCCTTAACAGGGTTTCCATGTCAAAAATACTGTGTCATGTGTTTCTCATTTCATGGTAATGTTTGTTTGTTTGATTCAATGCTACATTGATTGATAAGAAAGTTCAAAAGAAGAAATAATTAGGATAACTGATTCACCCCCCCCCTCTCAGTTATCAACACATCTATCATTTTACATCTTTCTATAGCATCATTTTGAGTAATTTGTCTATTTACTTCCGTAATTGCATAATTAGGGTTTTGATGTATAATTGAGCATAAGTGAGCATAATTGACAACCAAATCATACAAATCCAATCTTCCCTACATCTCATAGTGACCTAGGGTATGATAGTACATTGTTACTTGACCCTAGGTCCTTGAATGAAAGGGTGAAAGGAGGATACATACACCAAACTACCAAAAATCAACTATCCATAATTTTACCCTTTACAGCCCTAAATGAACCTACCTGCATAGAAGAAGTAGCAAAAGATGAAGAAAATGATGAAACTTAGGAGAAGACATCCAAGACTTCGGTCAAGTATGTTCAGAAGAATCATTCAGAAGATCAGATCATTGCAGATAAGAATAAAGGAGTTTAGACAAGAAGAAGGTTTGCAAGAACCAATGAACAATCAAAATTTTCTTTACTAGTATCAACAATAGAACCTAAAACCTTTAATGAGGCTAGAAAGCATGAAGGATGGATACCTACTATGGAAGATGAACTAAATCAAATAGAAAAGAATTAGACTTGGGAGTTAGTGCCTAAGCTTGCAGACAAGAATCTGATAGGAATAAAATGGGTATTTAGAAATAAATTGAGTGAAGATGGAGAAGTGGTCAGGAACAAAGCAAGGTTGGTTTGCAAAGGTTTTCATAAGTTGAAGGTGTTGACTATGAGGAGACATTTTCTCCAATGGAAAAAATGGAGGCAATCAGAATGGTTCTTGCATTTGCAGTGCATAAGGGATTCAAGGTATATCAAATAGATGTCAAATCTCCCTTCCTGAATGATGACTTAGAAGAAGAGGTCTACATAGAACATCCTAATGGATTTTAGTTATTAGAAGACCCAAGCATGGTGTGCAAACTTAAGAAGGCTCTATATGGTCTCAAACAAGCCCCTAGGGCTTGGTATGTAAGATTGGACAAGTACTTACTCCAATAGGGTTTCAAGAAAGGTACCGCAAATAGTAATCTTTACATCAAAATCGAAGGTGAAAAAATGCTAATTGTTGCTATGTATGTTGATGATATAATCATTTATGGATATGATGAGATGTGTAAGAAGTTTGCAGGAGAGATGCAAAAAGAATTTGATATGTCTATGTTAGGTGAGCTATATTTCTTTCTTGGACTTCAAATTTCTCAATAAGATGATGGCATCTTTATCTCGCAAGAAAAGTATGTCAAGGAGATGTTGAAAAAGTTTGGCATGGAAGATAGAAAGCCTGTGAGTACTCCAATGGTAACTAGTTGCCATTTGAGTAAAGATGATGAGTCACCTGAAGCTGATCAGACTTAGTATAGATCTATGATTGGAGGCCCACTATATCTAACAGCATCAAGGAACACATGTGAAACAAGTCAAAAGGATATTCAGATATTTGAAGAGCACCTTGAAACATGGGTTGTGGTATCCAAAGGGTGATGACTTTTCCTTGAGTGCTTATACTGATGTAGATTGGGCTAGTAGTATTGATAATAGAAGTACTAGCAAACGAGTTTTCTTTTTGGGAGACAAATTGGTCTCATGGATTAGAAAGAAGCAAGATTCAGTATCCCTATCAACTACAGAGGTAGAGTACATATTAGCAGCAGCCTACTGCACTCAAGTGTTGTGAATGAAGCAAACTTTGAAGGACATCAAGGTAATATATGATTAGCCTATTCCTATTCTTTTCGACAATACAAGTGCCATCAATATTTCAAAGAATCCAATGATGCACTCTAGAACCAAGCACATATCTATCAAGTATCACTTTTTGAGAGAGAAGGTTGTAGATCAAGAAGTCAAATTGGAGTATATACCTACAAAGGATCAAGTTGCAGACATCTTCACCAAGGCACCCGTTTGTCCAAGTGTCTTAGAAGTCTCTGAGTGACCCTATGCCCAATGGATAAGCTTCAAGAAACTGGTCTGATGTTTAGCAAGCAAACATATAGTAGATGTCACCAGAAATGTTACCTAAATTTCACTATAGCTCATTCAAGTAGAGCTTTGATTCAAAACTTAAAAGGTACATTTCATCTAATCTTTCCTATATTATATTCAAGTGCATAAATGAAATAATTCAAAGGATTATGTTTATCAAATTACTGCATTCATACAAGTGCATGTAGCATAAGAAGGATTTACACAAATCTTTTCTGAACAAAGAATTAATCTTTATTGAATGTAAAATGTACATTATCTCACACAAGCCGTGAGACTAACTTTACTTATTCAATGGAATTGAAGAAAAATATGTACATGAATAAGTAAATAAAAGTAAATTTGCATATAAGGAGGGAGACTAGTCATTGTCTGAGAATGATTGGTTCTGGATGTGTTAGCTTGTCCTGCTGCTACCCCAAGCTACCTCTATCCCTCCTAGCTCCATGTTGATCCTAGTTCCTGCATCACAATGATGTTAGAGCAATGCTCTAAGGAATGAAAGTTCTCAAGCCTTACATGAACAAACACCTATGCATGTACAAACTGATCTCTAAATACATTAAATAAGCAATGCAAACCTTGGATGTCCTAGAGAACAATCAAACCATCAAACACATCCAAAATATGCATTTATTTTCCTAACAAGTTTACTTCATGTGCATATACAGGTGTAATTATGTCTCTGTTTTGATTCATCAAATTACATTATGAGTGGAGAAAATCTGGCTTCTACAAGGGTTGATCCCATCTCATAACCATTATAGAAGATTTCATGTCTATTCATCAGAAACAAGGATCAACTTATACAACTATGTCTATTCATATACTTCTATAAGGATCATCAACCATGGTATGAGTAGTGAGACTATGCCAATAAGTGTGCAGTTCATGCAGCTCTAAGAGATCACCATCAAAACATGAAGGACCTCAATATGGTTCTATGCAAATGACAGTAAGAAATGATAAAAGGTAGTGACCATGAAGTTGCTTCTCAAAATAAGTACTTTATAGCATCAGTTAGACCTTCTACAGATCATATATGAGACTGTATATAAGATTTACAGAAGTAATGAGAAACCTGAATAATGACAGTCTTCATAAAATGACCTATGGATAGTCATGTAAGAGTGACAACCATGATAAAGGACAGTCCAAAAAGGAGAAACAATTCATTTTCTGGTACCCACAAAAGAAGCCCTCATTTTTCATATGCAGTGAGGAGTACATTTTGTATGAACTCAGTTAGGTAAAAATGGCAATCTTCATCATGAAGGAAAAAATGAATGGCTTCGAGAGCCTCATAAATTCCTTGCTACAGTGAAATAAATATCTCAGTCATGCAGTGAAGTGTAAATTTCTTGCAAACCCAGTTGAAATGTTGCAGTCTTTTCAAGAATCAAAGGAGCACAAAATAGTTTGAAACCCTAGGGTTTCAAGTTTTTGATAAATGACCAAAGACAAGAAGATTGTTGCAGATAAAAACCCATATGGAGAACCTACATGCCATGGCCAGCAGAGCCATGTTTTCCTTATTCTAATCAAAGGAAAAGACATACAGAAAGTTTACCATAATATCTTCATCTTTGGGTCAAACTGAACCAGAAAGCAAGCTTGTAAAGTAGTAAGCTTACCTCTCATGGTCGTCGAAGAAACTGTAGCTTTCTGTTGTTCTTTTCTTTCTCAAGAATGTTAAGATAATGCTCATATACCAGAGAGGAGACAAGAAAGACAACAAGAAGAGTGCCATAAGAAGCTCAACACAATAGAGAAAGCTCAAGGTCGTGGCTTGAATGTCAAAAGAATGGAGTAGAAGATGATAAAATGCCATATGAAAGCCATAGAGCTAAACTCACCTTTGTTGCTGCATCAAAATGCCAAGTGAAACCTTAGGAAATGATAGTTATGGCAGTAAGATCCATGAAAACCCTGAGCAAACCCTTTCTTCATGGTGGCGCATAGTTGAATAAGAAAGCAAATGGCCAAGTGAGGAACAATATTAGGGTAAACTTTCTTTTTTGCTCCAAAAACCCTAATTGACTGAGGGTCTTTTTGACCTTTGTTTTAAAAAGAAAATCATTCGTTATCTGAATGCAACAATGGGTCAACAACATAAATCATTATACCTAGTGCAAATGGAGGAAGCCCACGAGACCCTTTTTGCCTTCTTTTTCTTTTTAACAAAGTCAAACAAGATAATAATAACCTTTGCCCCCCATATATCTCCTTAGACACACGGTCAAAGGTCTAAGTTATTTTTTACATTTCATTTATCAAATGTAAGGCATGTGGTTAAAGTGTTGTTATTATAAAACACTTAATCAAGATGTTTTTCTTTTAAATGCATAAATAGGAGCCATGCCTTTTGAGGCTTTTATGAGTTAAGTCCTTATATTTTGCAACCATATGGAGTAGTTGAAGAAGTTAGTAGACAAAAGGAGAGCATCTAGGAGGTTTTTATTACTTTTGTGAGCTTTTTAGGGGTTGTTTGATGAGTCATCTTGGTGGACCTGGTCATGTTTGACTTTTTCACTCATTGTGACCTCTTTTGGAGCAGATTTAGGTGCTAGATTTGGGGCTTTCTATTGCATCCGACCCAAGGTGGTTTCTAGCTCCTTGTTTGGTGGAACCACTTGGATGGTGATGGATGTAGTCACTTTTGTGACTCATTTGTAGATAGTTCTAATTATGCAAATTTGGAGAGACTTGTGGTTTTGACATCCTTGCTCAAATTTTAGCATTTTTTGTAACTCATTTTCAGTTTACTTGATATGGAATACAATGGAGACCTTGAATTCCATTGATTGGAGATTGTGCCTACTTGTCTTATGCATCTTTGTGCTTATCAACTGATTTGATAGAGTTATCTGTGAAGTAAGTTTATTTCCTCTTATCTTTTGTCTCAGGATTTAGAGCCTTTTATGTAGAAAATACTAATGCAGGTTGCAAGTTGTGTTTTTAAATTTGTTTTATCTTTAAGTGTGAAATTATCTTTTCCTCTTAAAAATTCTGCATACATAAACCTGCTTGTGAAATATTTATGTAGAAATAGAAGTGATAGGTTGTGCAAGAATCTTTTTAGTCATTGTAACAAGTGTTTAAATATGATATTTTCATGTCCCTCATTAAGTTAAGTGTATCACCAATTAGAGTTTAATTTTAGTTTAATGCATATCCTTCTCTCTTTTCCTTGTCAAGACCATAGAGTAGTCAGTCTTAGGTGATACAAAGTTTAGGAAGCTGGCCTTCTCTAGAGATTCACTCCAGTTTCTAGGTGACCCACAACCATAGGAGTGTTTCCATGTTCCTCTATTGGTAGGGTGCAACTTTCAAAGATAACAACACTTTCTAAGGATACCTTTGAGTATCTTAGATAGAAGTTAGGGGTTATTGCCCCTCCTTCTAACTAGATTCATGAATGGGGCATTTGTCTAGGGGGAGCAGGTCAAGACATATTTTTATCCCTGGATTGATGGAGGCTACCTCTCAAGGGGATCAGTTAGACATGAGGTTGTAAAGGATGATAAGAAATGATCAGTCAAGGGGTTCTGACAAATGAGCAACATGAAAGAAAATCAAGAATATTGCAGACAAGGGGAGCTAAGAGAGAAATAGTTTAGAGGAAGCCTGCTAGCCCTTTGTCCTTGATGTCAAAGGGGGAGAAATTTATATATCAGGTTAAGTGTTGCCATCAATGCCAAAGGGGGAGAATGTTGCATTTGTGTTTTCATTGATGTCAATAGTGCTATGATGCAGAAGGCTGAAAGTGAAGTTAATAAAGGTAATTTCAGTAGTAGTATAATGTGTTGATATTGTGAGCTGATCAGTGTTGATGATGACAAAGGAAGATTGTGGTAAAGTGATCAGCAAAGAAGACAAAGGAGATGGATCAGAGAAGGTGTGAAGATAAAGGTAAGGTGATGAATGTCTTGTACTATGCATACTAGTTGGATCGATATCATTTGTACACAAATGTACTCTATCTTTTGAAGTTCATGTAGAAATGAAAGTTGTGAGTAGAAGAATTTATGCTAACATGAAGACTCTTGTTGTATTGAAAAGAATTGTAATTGTTATGTATAAAGATGAGAATAAGGTCTCTGATATGATGAATATTGTATTCTTTGTTCCCTAAGGAAAATCATTACTTTAGTCTGCAAAGAAAGTTTCAAGAAGTTCAAGGTGCTAGAGCCTACACTGAAGTAGCTCGGGATAATACTCTGCATTCCTCCACATTTGAAGAGACATCCTTGTAGGGTGGAAGTTAGACAAAGATAGGTGTGAAGAAGATATGTTTCTAATTTCAGAGCTTGGAAGTTAACGCAAAGGATTCTAGAGCTCGCAGTGTAAAGATAGAGGTTTGAGATGGTTGCTAATAGAATGTGTTTGAGAACTGCTCCACATTTCTTTGCTTTTGAAGATGAGGTCCTGTGGTTTGAATGGTAGTCATTTATAGATGATAAGATTATTATATTCAAGTCTCAGTTGATAAGTTGTACCACAGAGGGCCTCCAAAATCAACAGAACAAAGACATATCTTATTGCTGATTAGGGTTGTCTGGAGGAGAGCAAAAGCCACTGCATTTCACCATAGTTCATCTTTTGGCTTTGATGTTTAAAGGATGAGTTTAGATATTCAATATGATTGTTCATTTTAGGTTTCAAGAGCTAAAGTGTACTACAAGTTGGTTTTTTAATGCTCTATCTCAAGACTAGTTGTTCAGTGCCTGTATGTGATACCAAGTTCAGTATCTGTTTGCTTGAGCCAAAAAGAAATCATATAATTCAGAGGAAGGAATGCTTGGAAAGGTTTGTGGAAGTCTTATGTTTCTTGTGAAGTGACACACATGATGCTAATTGGTCTCTTCGGTAGTACATTAGGTCTGCAGCTATTTTGTGGAAGGTTAAGTATTTGCTGGGCTAACTTAATGTGTTTTGATAATCTTGTTGGATGTTTTGAGGTGTACACCAGCTTGGAAGAATGTGTTAAGAAAGATTAGGTCCTGGTTATCACTCGGCTTGAACCACATTGGGTTTCTACATCTTTTGGGAGTCAACTTGGTGTGGCCATGCACGTTTCATCTTAGCCGACATCGGAGAAAGATTTTGTAATTTGAGGAAGGTATATATAAAAGATCTTGTTTGAGGTGAAGAGTATAAGTGAGTGAAAGTGTGCGAGGATGTGTATGTGAATGTGGAAGTAAGTGAGTATTTGTGTGGAAGTGTGTTGAAGGTAGAAGAGTTTGTTGTGCAGAGGAGTTGAAGATTTGTTTCAGTTTGAAGTATGTTGATGTTGCAGAGGTGGTTGATAAATGGAATTTGTCAAGTGTGATGTACAAAGGTTTTAGCCTCTTTCTATAAGCGCTATTGTATTGTATTTCAAGGAGTTGTAGCTTCCTTTGGGTTGTAGCCCATAAATAATATTGTAATCTTGTTTTACTTGTGAGGCTGGATTTGGACAATAGATCCAAGTAGCTTTCTCAGGTTGTCATAGCATTTTCCTTCATGGGTTTTCTATGTCAATCTTTTATTATGGTTGAGAGCTTATGTGTTGTTCTTTAATTGGTTTAATTTCTTGATCACCTAGTTAAGGTAGTAAGAAGTTTTGGTTGACTAAGTTAAATTGGAATGAGTCTTGGTATATACTGATTCACCCCCCTCTCAATATATCCTTGTGATCTAACAAAACTCATGGGGAGCCATTTTGATTGTTGCTAATTGTTCCATTAGAGACAGGTGGTAACTTTTATCTTCAAGTGTTGGCAAATTCTTGCTCCTAATCCATCCCAATCATGGATGGAATTTGCTGGTAAACCCATGTACCATTGGAGGGATTTTCCTTTAAAAGAAGAAGTAAGGAGTCTTACGACTACATTGTCTTGGGTAACATTTTGGACAGAGCACACACTAGCAATATCTTGGATATGTTCAGCAGGTGTAGTAAAGCTTTCACCAGTAAAAGAATGGAATAGATTTCAGAGATGAAATAGGAATATCATCATATTGTGCTAGGTCGAGAGGGTTTCCCCCAATGAAGGTGACAAAAGGAAGGCTTGTTGCCATATTGGGGATATTCAAATTGAGTTTGGGTATATGCATGGTTCTTCTTGAATACTAGAATCAAATAGGAGGGGGTGTGGACTGGGCTCTTTAAGGAGATGAAACAACACTCCTATTCTCTCTCACAGGGGACCTAGATAATCTATTTCTTCTTCTAGAAGCAGACAAGGGTAGCTCAACAAATTGAAAATTACCTCTCGAAGAAGATCTTGTTTGCACTCTAGGCATGAAATATTGAACTAGTTTGAATCCTGAACCGACAGAGTCACCAAGTGCTTGTTGAATGCTTCCACAACAAAAAATAAACTAAGAAAAACACCAAATCTTCTCAATTGAGCTCTTACTCAAAGTGGAGGGTCCCACCGGTCTTGCCAGAAACTGTTATCACCTAGAGTTCCACCTTGCTTAAATCATGTTCAAGCATTCCAATGACACAATGGGACTGATCTCAAGGTGTGGGACCTTGCAGATGAGATAATACCTCTAGAGAAGGCTGGTTCCTAATCTTGAACTTAAGGTTCAGAGAAAAATAACTAAACCTATGCTACTAATCACCAAGGAAAAGGGGAAGAAGGAATACATAAAAGAAAATGGTGATGCACCAAGATTTAGGGTGTTTAACTGCAACTAACATAGCATAGTAATTATCTCAACAATGAAGGGGACTCACACAGACTCATGTAGGTTCAAACAAAGGTTAAGGTAGAAAATATAAAACTATGAAAGGGGTTGTTTTACCCATAATACGTGCAACTCGTATCTTTCAAAAAAACACAATATAAGAATAATGAGAGGCAAAAGTATCAATTTATATTGATCATAGAGGCTAAATAGCCATTACAAAAGAAGAAGAAAAATTCATTGCAGTGGAAATAGACATAGAATGATAATTTACATTCATAGGCGAACAACAACTGGAGACATCAAAGGCTCAAAATCAAGCACAATGCATCAAATCTAATCGGTTCCTATAAAACATACAAGGTTTGTAACTACAATAAATTCATCTACTCGTGTAATGACCTAAAGAATAGATAATAACTTCAAAATGCATCGTTACATGCTTATATATATTTTTCGAATCATCCTGTAGCACTAGGCACTAAAACTTAGTCAACACATATATCCATGATGCATTAAATTTGGCCCATGGCCCTGCCATAAAATCTGCATGATTGGAAGAATGCCCATGCCCCGACATGTCTAAAAATTTGTAGAGGAAGTGATGCAAAGGAATAATGAGTCCTATGGGACTACTAATTTTTGCAGCCTTCAATATGAATTCATTCATAAACAAATCCAATTTATTTGCACAATCTGGACAATTTGCAATTCACAACCAATAGCTATAAGAATATCATTTTCTCACATTCACCTATCAACAAAAACAAATTAATGCAAAGGACACATTTTCAAATTTACTTGTTTATTGGCAATCTCCAATATATTGAATGCAATTTTTTTTATTAAATCAATACAATGAACTATATTTCAGACCCTACCTCTCTAGTTCTACTCTGCTTCACACCTTCCTTCATCCAGTATGCTCTTCCTCTATTTATATCCTTCACACTACTCATCGATTGATAGATTTGTGTCACAAACACATTCAACCTCTCTGTATCTCCTCACAGGAAAACCTTCACAATCTACCCTATTCATTTCTCTATTCCCAACATTCTTCTTTCTGGTGGCAAACCCCTCTTTAACATTATCTCTTTCTCTACAGTGCACCTCAAATCTGTAGGCACACTATAGTTTCTCCCCACTCCTCTTCAGGGAAACCCTCTTGTTGTGCAGTTAGATCCCTTGTTAATGGATGACTCCTTCACCAAAGTCATCGTCTCTACCTGCTCGATCCCCCTTTCAAATCCATTTCTTTTCTTTTTTTTAATTTTGTTTTCTTTCTTGTGCTGGATCCTTCAAACTGGATGCCAGTCTTCCAAATCAATCTCACTCTCTATCAATCTATTGTGCCATATTAAACCATGGCTTTTCATTTCCTAGAGAATGTAGAGACCAATGAAGCATTGCCTTCCATGGGAAAGAAATTAGAATGTTTTAAATGAATTTAAATTTCTTTTCTTGTTGCGCTGAGATCTCTCCCATCTGGTCATCGCACCCTTTCAATCTTTACTCTCTTCATAATACATACATGGCAGTTCATTTAAAAAGGTAATTATATCATATGAGGCATCGCCTCTATTTAATCTTAATACTAAGTGAAGTGTGGTCAAAGACCAAATGCCACAATGGCATTTTCACCCTCAATATACCATATGGGTGTTCAAAACATATAAATGTATCCATTATTGTCATAAGGCTAAGGTGGATTTATATCAAGAGTGAATACACTCAGAGCAATGATTACTGAAGATAAAGAAAGATGAGAGGATTGAACCAATAGTCTGACTTCTATCTACTCGCTACCCCTTCATAATAGTCCTAGCAATGAAACATAACCAAAAAATCTTGGCAAACATTAATAGTTATCTTCAAAGGAAAGAGGTGATAATGTGTAGTTTTAACCATGCATTTGTTTACTCCCAATTCCTCATGTTGCCCACTTCATACATTATCGAACAGTCCAAGACATATATCATATAGAGCCAAGCCATATTTAACGGTAAACAAGAGATCTTTAGTCAATGCAAGGAAGAAACAAATGCAGAGATACAACTCTCATGAGCCCACACCCTTCCTAGATCACAAGTGTTACTCAACACATACACCAAGGTCATGGCTCCCTTGTCTTTGACAATGGAAGATAGGAAATATATCAATGCTGATCAACTATGGACCATCTCGCACACCCAAACTTAGGTTCACAAATCCATGGCGACAAGAAAACTAAATCACCATCAACAAAACCACCATCCACATAAAGGTGTAACAATGCATCAACTAATCGCTAAAAACCATCACTCACATGAAAACTTAAGAACTTTACCAATGCCAGCATATACACAGGACAATATTTTAATATTTTCTCATTGAATGTCTTTTTCACCTCCAAAGTTGCATCAACATTTGTCAACCTTACTGAGAACATCCACCAAAACTAAATCAACGAAAAACCAAACAAAGATAAAAATGTTTTTGTGTGATGCTGATCGTGCGTGCGCCTAGGTGCTCCTCCATCAGACACGCCAGGTAAAACGTTTGTGAGCTTGGGCTCACAAAAATGGAGTTGAATGGTAGGACCATTCTTGTAGGTTGTAAACAACCTGCAGTGAGCTCTATCGCTAACCTAGGCTACAAGAATTTCTGCTTCCGCCTCTTCTATCACTTATCCAAGACACTTGTCATCCTCCCCCACCAAGTGCTCACCTTCTTACTATTGAGAATTAACGTGTCTCAACCTTGGTAATTCCTTGTATTATTTTCATTGTATTTATTTATTTATTGCCTATGTTGTAAATTAAATTGTAAATTCATATTGTCATCTTGTGGGATGTGGCACAGTGATGTGTCAACCTACATGGAAGATGACAACTTGTAATTTTGTCCTCACATGAGGAGATAGGCATCCCACTTTGTGGTAGGAATATTTTTCCATGTGTCGGCATCTTGGATGTTGTGTAAGGGAATTTTGACCGTAACGGTCATGATAGATTCCTATGACAAAGTTATGACATGTAAAATAGGAGATTCTATGACAAGTGAAGACATGTGTTGAAGAGCATCTTTGAAAAAGGCATCTTTGGGTGCCCCAAGGTGGACTATGACATGTTGTAAGAGAATATGCTATATATAGCATGTGTATGATAGATTCTCTTACAACTGTAAGTTGTAACTGCTATGACAAATTCTATGACAGTCGTAAGAGTCGTAAGAGCATCTATCATAGCCCATTTTGGAAATAGGCAACCTCTTTGGGATGGGGTGTGTGGACAAGTATAAGAAGCATCTTACAATGATGACCAAGTGTCCATAGGCATGGCTTTTGGGCCATGAGGCCAAGTTGGACACCCATTCCAAGATATAGTCAATTTTTCCTTGTATTTTCTATATAAACAGGTGCTTTGAGGAGGAGATGTATTACAGGTTTGACAGGTACTGTTATGCTGTCGATTTGTCACCAGATATGAGTGTCGAAGACTCTTGAGAGCTTGAATTGCAAGTGTATTGTAAATTTCAGTTTTTTTAATACATTGTGCAGGTTTTGGAGTGTGGGGTTTTTCACCTGATAAGGGTTTTCCCCACATATATCTTGTGTCTCTCTTCTTCTGTCTCACTTTCTTATTTATGTGTTTGCTGCAATATCTCTGTTATCTCTGTTAGTGGATTTAACATTGCTGTAATAGTAAGGATAAAATTGAATTTGCAGTCTCCTCCCCTCATTAGA
The DNA here is from genome assembly GCA_027924645.1 of Cunninghamia lanceolata. Classification (NCBI taxonomy): domain Eukaryota; kingdom Viridiplantae; phylum Streptophyta; class Pinopsida; order Cupressales; family Cupressaceae; genus Cunninghamia; species Cunninghamia lanceolata. The sequence goes on along the minus strand of BSBN01000391.1, from coordinate 36,030,619 downwards.
TTAGTGTAGGAAGTGATATTCACACACCTAGCTTCCTTTCAATTTGTATCAGAGCTTGATCACCTTTGATCCTAGTAGTTGGGTAGGGGTTTTTTGAGCTAATCTTAGGTTGAGTGGGAGTGTTGTGTAGAGTATTCAGTATCTTGTTGCAGCAAGGAGATGGCAACCACATCTGGAATGTTAGAGGTTGAGAAATTCAATGGCACTAATTTTAAGTTGTGGAAACTCAAGATGGAGGACCTACTTGTTGATCGTGACTTATGGGAAATAGTATTCGGTGTGAAACCTACAGCAATGTCACAAGCTGATTGGGACCTCAAAGATCAGAAGGCTAAGGGTCTCATAAGAATCTGTTTAGCTGACTCTGTCCTATTGAATGTCCATGAGGAGAAGAGCATGAAAGATCTTTGGAAGAAGTTGGGTGATGTTTGTTAGGCCAAGTCCTTGGTAAACAAACTCTTCCTAAAAAAGAAGTTGTTCACTCTGAAGATGGAAGATGGAGGATCTGTTGTGGATCACATGAATCCTTTCAACATGACCATTGCATAGTTGACATCTGTGGGTGTGAAAATGGAGGAGGAGGATCGTTGCATGACCCTGCTTTGTTCTTTTCTAGATTCGTGGGATCATCTTGTCATGGCTATCGAAAGAATCACTACCACCTACAAGATGGAAGATGTGGTGTCCTCACTGTTATCTGAAGAAATGCGGAGGAAGACATCCGAATCAGCCAAAGAGGCTCTTGCGGTTCATGGAAGACCTAAGGAGAAAGGGAAGAAGAAAGAAAAGAAAGCTGAGAAGGGCATATCCAAATCCCATGGGAGATCTAAATCTCCTGGAAAGTCCAAGGCTCTCTGTTGGAACTGTGGAAAAATTGAGCATTTCCAAAAGGAATGCAAAGAGGAGAAGAAAAAGAAAAAGAAAGCTCCTGATTTAGATTCTGACAAGTCACAAGATGATGGTGATGCCTTCATCACAGCCCTAGCCACCCATGCATCTGATGATGTGTGGTTGATTGATTCTGGTGTATCATTCCACATGACCTCACATTGAGACTGGTTCACAAAATATTAAGAGTTTGATGGTGGAAGAGTGTACCTAGGTGATGACTCTCATCTGAAGATTGTTAGTCATGGAAGAGTCTTAATACGATTCCCTAATGGATGAGTAGAGCTCTAGCAAATCTGAAAGCTCAGAAGAAGAAGCAAAACCTTCTAGGCCTTGTACGGAACCTACTTTCTATAAGTATGTTAAATGATGTAGGTTGTCTTTTTGAAGGATGGATGCAAGATGACTAGAGGATCTATGGTGCTTGCGAAGGGTACTTGGAGAGGTACTCTGTTTTAGCTGGAGGCATGTACTTCATAGTGCAATAGTTCTTCTAACTCAAAGAAATGAGCTGCAGTCACTTCATCCCCACCATCTGAATGAGTAGTGAAGAAATCTGTTGTAACTAGTTCTGATGGTAGTGCACATGCTATGGAAGCTAAGCTTCCTACTAAAAAGACTATGTTATGGCATTTGAGATATGGCCACATTGGTGAGAAGGGTCTATGTACCCTAAAAAATAAAAACATCATTGAGGGGTTAAATGATTATAATCTCAAGTTTAATTTTTACAAACATTGCATTTATGGAAACCAAAAATGTGTTCAGTTTTACTCTAGTTCTCACAAGTCTTCTGGTGTATTGGATCTTATTCATTCTAATGTGTTTGGTCCTGTTAATGTTCCTTCGATTTCAAAATCTATATATTTTTTATCTTTCATAGATGGTTACAGTAGAAGGACATGGGTTTATTTTATCAAAAGCAAGACTGAAGTCTTTAGTCAGTTTAAGGAGTTTTCCTTTGCTGAAAATTAGACTAGTAAAAAGATTAAGTGTTTGAGAATTGACAACGGTGGTGAGTTTTGTTCAGCAGAGTTTGATAAGTTCTGCAAAGAGCAAGGGATTGAAAGGCATAACACAACTCCATATACCCCGCAGCAAAATGGAGTTGTAGAGATGATGAACAAGACACTGATGAAGAAGGCTAGGAGTATGCTTAGTGGAGCAAGCCTTGAACAAAAGTTTTGGGTTGAACCTGTTGCCACTGTTTGCTATCTGGTAAACAGATCTCCTACATCAACTCTTGTTGGTAAGACACCTATGGAGGTGTGGTCTTGTAAGAATCCTTCAGTTAGAAATCTTCGTGTTTTTGGTTGTGAGGCATATGCACATGTGCCTAGGGAGAAATGGTCTAAATTGGAAAATAAGGCTGTTAAATGTATTTTCATTGGCTATGGTGTTAATGTGAAAGGATACAAGCTTTGGGATCCGCTGGATGAAAAAGTGTTGTATAGGAGAAGTGTTATCTTCAAAGAGCTAACACATTTTTACATTGTTCTATAGCCAGAACAGACAGAAAAGAAAGAGGATGCGGTTCAGTTTCCTTCTACCCCTGAGAAGATTGAACAGATAAACCATGTGAGACCTGATGATGAGGAGAGCTCTAGCAGATTTGAAAGCTCAGAAGAAGAAGTAAAACCTCAACCTCAGCCATTGAGGAGGTCTACATGAACAAGAAAGCAACCTGATAGGTTTGGTTATTCATTACTTGATTCTAGTTGTGCTTTTTCTTTACTTACTAACACTGATGAGCCTAGAATTGTGAAAGAGGCTATGGGCATGAAAGATGCAGGTTCCTGGAAGGAGGCCATGGAGGATGAGATGGCTTCTTTGGAAAAGAAAAAAACATGGGACTTGGTGCCTTTGCTTGATGGACAGAAACCCGTTGGATGTAAATGGATGTTCAAGAAGAAATTCAGTGCAAATGGCAGTGTTGAATAGTACAAGGTCAAACTGGTTGCGAAGGGGTACTCACAAGTGGAGGGAATTGATTATGGTGAAATTTTCTCTCCCGTTGCAAAGATGACATCCATTAGATTTCTGTTATCTCTTCCAGCTGCTTATGATTTAGAGGTAGAACAGATGGATGTGAAGACAACTTTCCTTCATGGTGATTTGGAGGAAGAAATCTACATGTCATAGCCAGAGCATTACATAGTGAAAGGTAAAGAAAATTTGGTTTGCAAATTGAAAAAGTCTTTGTATGGTTTGAAGCAGTCTCCTAGGATGTGGTACTTGAAGTTTGATGCCTTTGTGTTGTCAATTGGATTTGTGAGATCGAAATCAAATCATTGTGTGTATTATAAGTTTGATGGTGATTGTATTCTCATTGTTGCATTATATGTTGATGATATGTTTCTCATTGGGAAGGGTAAGAATATGATTTCTGATTTTAAGTCTTAGTTGGCAACATAATTTGAAATGAAAGATTTAGGGGCAGCCAGGTACATTCTAGGAATGGAAATCAGAAGAGACAGAGCTAACAAAAAACTTTGGTTAAGCCAGAGTAAGTATGTGAAGACTGTGTTGGATAGGTTCAGCATGACAAATTGTAGACCATTGTGTGTTCCTGTTTCATTGGGGACAAAGTTGTCTATTAGTGATTGTCCAAAATCTCCTAGTGAGGTGGAGGACATGAGCAGAGTACCTTATGGTAGTGTTGTTGGTAGTTTGATGTATTCTATGGTCTGCACAAGACTAGACATTGCCCAAGCAGTGGGAGTCCTTAGTCGATTTATGGCTAATCCTGGACAGGTACATTGGGATACAGTTAAGCGATTATTCAGATATTTGAGGGGTACTTTCAAGTATTCCATTTTCTATCATGGCAATGCTACAGGACCTCCACATTCAGTTTGTATTCACGGATTTGTGGATTTTGATTGGGCAAGTGACATTGACAGTAGGAGATCCACCAGTGCATATGTGTTCACAATGTTTGGTGGTGCAATTAGTTAGATGAGTAAGCGACAACCTATGGTTGCTTTGTCCATGAAATAAGCTCAGTACATGGTAGTAACTCATGCTTGTAAGGAATCCATTTGGCTTAAGAGATTGTGTTCAGATATTGGTGTTGATGCAGGACAGATTATGATTTGCCTTGCGAAGAATCCAACTTTCAATGCTAGAACAAAGCATATTGATGTATAGTTTCACTTCATGCGAGACATGGTAGAGGATGGGAAGGTAAATTTCACTACAACAAATCCCTATGATTAAGCTCCATTTTTTGCTTCCACCCACTGTTTTAATGTATTTTTCTCCAATTTTTTGAAAAACTTGGTGCTATTTATCGGGATGGCACTATTTTTGACATTTTTTGTGCCAATTAGAACACGTAGGCACTAATTTATGCATAAATTAGCACCTAATTTAGAGCCAACTTTAGCACCGACATTAGCGCCTACATTAGTGCTGCCTTTAGCATCGACTTTAGCACTGACTCTAGCACCGACTTTAATGCCTATCTATGTTAGATAAATGTCACATGGTGAAGGATGGTGTTAGGATGAGTGATGATTGTTGTGGCAATGTTATGGTCAAATGTGTTATGAAAATGAGGTGGCATGGGTAGTGGGCTATCAATGTTGGGAAATGGGTTAGGGAGGATGTAATGGAGGAAGGGATGTGTGTCATGGTATGATGTCTATATATGGATATATAAATATATATATGGAGAGAGAGAGAGAGAGAGATTGGAAGATTATAGAGAGAGATAGATATATAGCAATAGAGAGAAACTAATTTGTGCCTAGTTATGATGGATGATTATAGAAATTATAATGAGTGTGATATGAACTTGCTATTGGTGATTTACGCTTTAGTCTAGTATAAAGAAGCTAATTTGTGCCTAGTTCTAATTTCAATGAAATTTAATTGATGTGCAATTTAATCAATTACATCTCTCTATAATTACAAGTCCTCGTTATTCCATCCACCTTGTCTAGCATAATCTGCGAATTTGTTGTTATGATCTCCTCCAAAAGATATGTTGCGGCAAATGAACCATTTAAGTACTCATGCTAACAAGCATTAGCCTATCATAAAAGAGTGATTGTAAGGCACTATACTAATTCATGATCTTTAGGTTGAGCTTATGAGCTAAATTACATGTATTTTGCATATGCACCTAAGACAAGTCAAGGTTTGAACAACTTACATAAATTTGTACCAAAAATTGAAGACTCTTGATATCAGTTATAGTATACAAAGATGGAAATTTCATGTGAAAAGTTTATTTAAAAATAAAGGAATAAAAACTTTTGTTATTGACGTCTTTAATTTCGAAGTGGGTATCATACATGAGAAGATTTAGTACAAAAACTAGAAAATGAACACAATTGGTCTCGATGTTCTATGCATATGATATTGATTAGTGATTTCATAGATACTTTTCTCCTTAAGCATGAGTGTTGACATTGGTTATGATTCACAAGAAGGGATATTACTTCAAGCAACTCTAGATTCTAATGCTAAATTTGAATGGAATGCACAATTGAATACAATAGGATAACACTTTGGCAAAGAATTATAACAATATCCTAAAACAACTCTTCAATCTAAACACTTCAATCAATACTTTCTTCTCTAGGTCATCCATCTCTGATCAAAGGAGCCACTAATGCATAGAGTTAAAATAATGTTGCCAATTGTCCTTTGAGAATTAATTACTTTCTACACAATTAATGAAAATAACTTTTGCAATGAAATGTGCAATTATATATATGCTCACACAATGACTCTTCCAAAGCCACTAAGTTTTTATTTAATAGCTACTAGAATCATGATAAAATCTTCCATGACTTGTTAATTACAATTGTATTTCCCCTTCTGATACCCATGACTACATCTATTCCTATACATTTTGTTCCATGTTCCAGAAGTAAAGAATTAATTACATACCAATAACAACGTCCTTGCAAAAATATAGATAAGTACAGTTTATATAACCAAATTAACACTATTATCACCTCCAAATCTAACTACATTAGAGGTCATTTATTTGCAACCCCTTTCTTTTCTCATTGATATATCTATTTGTTGTATGTTTTGAATTCTATTTTTGGTCATTTGTTGACATTAATAGAATTATTTGGAAGGGTTTAATGTATCTAACATCTTGATAATTTTCTTTCTTTCAAACTAAATCAGTTTGCTATGTATTTGACAAATTCTCTACGCACTTAACTTTTTCAAAATAGTCTTTTGAAAATAGTTTAAATCTTGTCCAAATCTCTAGACAACTAGAATTGAAGTAAAAGGTTGCCTTATTGCCTCAATACTGAAGATGGTAAACAATATATAGTTACAAGGAATAGTATGCATTCTACTTTATAAGTAATTCACAAATGTCATCTAAGCCAACCACCATATGACTTGCTGATGCTTATTTTATTTTACTGTTCTAACACATACAACCTTAGACATATGCTTCCCATCATGAACTAGAATAACTACCATATAAATTGCATAACTCATTTTGTATAAGCACAAAATAATCTTGCATAGTTGATTGTTTCATGTTTAGTTACATCAATGACCTACTCTTAATTCATGTTTAGTCAGGGTGATTTGAAGGAAGATCAAAGTTTTACTCCAAGTAGATGTGTGGATAAAGAAGGGCTTAGCGGAATATGGAAACCTTTAGATTTTGTGATTTTTGTTTTTCCATTTCAAAACTATTTGTTTTCTTTCTTTACTAATGAACATTTATTCAAAAGCCCTTTCCTACACTCAAATCTTCAGTTTTAAACTCACTTGCATGGAAGATGCATTAAAGGTATCAATTATATATGTTCCATGATTTAAATCCATTATTTTGTGGTTCTCAGTATGACAAAAAGAAGGATGTTGTTGCTTCTTAGACTTGTTGCACACCTTGCACTAGGTCCACAGGCTGGTGGAATGGTATCCGAGGACACAATGGCTCTCATATCAGATTTTTTTGCAATGAATCAATTTAAAATGGTTTGAGGCCTAGCTTTCATTCCAACCTAGGATTCCATCACAATAATGTCATATTATAGTCTTCAGATATGTGTATAGTTTATGTGCATGGTAGCAACCATTTAGTAATAATTCCTCACACACCACACTGTAACTGAGATGTGTGAATGCCCTAAAATATACAGGTTTAGTCCAAACACTATCATAAGATCATGCTTGATAAGATCACAGATACATCATAGTTTAGGTTTCTTAATGCTTAAGTCCTCCTTTGTCAGATGTTGTAGTTGCAATTGCCCTGTTAGACATGTATGCAAAATGTGGAAGCATAGACAAGGCATGTGAATTGTTTGACAGAATGCCTCAAAGAAATGTGGTCTCATGGACTACAATGACTGCAGGATATGCACAAAATGGATTTGTTGAAAAGGATTTAGAAATTTTAAAGCAAATGCAATTGGCTGGTGTAAAGGCAAATTCCACAACCTTTGTCAGCATCCTCCCTGCCTATGTCAAAATTGGAGCTCTGGAATAGGGTATAGACATCCATCAAAACATAAATAATAGAGGAATTTTGTCAGATGTTTTAGTTGCAACTGCCCTGTTAGACATGTATGCAAAATGTGGAAGCATAGACAAGGCACGTGAACTATTTGACAGAATGCCTCAAAGAAATGCAGTCTCATGGACTGCAATGACTGTAGCATATGCACAAAATGGATTTGTTGAAAAGGCTTTAGAAATTTTAAAGAAAATACAATTGGCTGGTGTAAAGCCAAATTCCACAACCTTTTCTAGCATCGCCTGTGTCAAAATGGGAGCTTTGGAATAGGGTATGGACATCCATCAATACATAAAGGATAGAGGAATTTTGTCAGATGTTGTAGTTGCAACTCCAATATTAGACATGTATGCAAAATGTGGAGCCATAGACAAGGCACGTGAACTATTTGACAAAATGCCTCAAAGAAATGTGGTCTCATGGACTACAATGATTGCAGGATATGCACAAAATATGGAATCATAGACAAAAAATGTGCATTGTTTCACAGAATTAAAATATGTTGTAGTCATCAAATCCTCAATCATAACTTCCTTGCAATGAATCGAGGCCATTGTAGAGTGAATCCTAAGGTTTGTTCTTAGTGCAAAATGAGGATTAGGTTGAGACCTTGACATTAAAGCAAAATATAAAGCAATGAAAAGGAAATTGCATCCAAGTAATCCTAATTTTTTCTACCAACAATTCATACCAAAGATTGAACAATTTAAGGATATTACAATAGGTAATTTGTATCGACACAAATAATATTACTGAAGCATTACAAATTTTAGGCCATAAGAATCATCCTTTTTTAAACATGGATTGTAAATAATTCTAAAAGTTTAGAAGTCTTGGTCATTAACATTATTATCTGCTACAATGTCATCAAGTGTATCAATGTCAATGTTCATATGTTCTTTCAAGCATTTAATATTATCATCATCCTCATCTTGACCTACATCATCTTCATCATCATTGAAATTTGACTGTAGACCATCTATATTGTTACCAGATGTATTTGGATCATCATTTTCTATACCATCCATATTGTTGTCTTCCATAACATCATCTAACTCTGGATTGTTGTCTTCTTGTGCCTGAACATAACCATCTTCAACATCAGCATGGATGTCAATTTCTTTGATGTTCTCTAATCCCTCTCTCTCATTTTGTTGGCCATCATTGTTTTGCACAGTATCCACTAATGCATTGTCAAATACATGGCTTAATCTTGGATCATAATGTATGACAAATATCCATTTCGGTCCAAAATATCTTCATAGAAAAATACCTACACATGAACGACATACATTTATTAGACGTATGGTATAACAATTTTATTGATTAATAAACACATGTATATATTCACAATAAACTATGAATTAATAGATTAATGATCACCACCGCTTCTTGTTTGAGTTAAAGAAATACCTACTCATAATGAATTGGTAGAACATAAGGCTCCTTATCCTCTGGTAGGAAACATGAGGAATCTATAGAAAACAATCCACTATGGGTATCATGTCTTCATGTCCTCTCAAATGCTTCATACCATCTACACTTAAAAACATAACATTTAAAAGAGCGGTAATCCAACTCAATAATTTTTTGTATTTTTCCAACATATTGTAGATTCCCTTCAATTATATTCTTATCTTTTGAGCTTGATCGACTGGATTTCTTGAAGTCAACCATGATGCCACAATTGAAGGATCGTCTCTTTACATCTACACTTTCTACACGATAATGTCGACCATATGACCACATTGTTGGATATTTCCTCGCTTGTGAAAGACTATTTATTTCAGTGAAAACAAATATAATTCAATGAATATTAAAATAGTTAATAGTGTCAAAACTGTAAGGAAACAACATTTTGTAAAATTCCAACTGTATCTTTCTTTCACATCCTCTAGACATGTTGATTTCATCTTCTGTTATGTTTGAATCTATACCTGCATCTTCTATTTGATTTTGAATTTGTTCAGTAACCCATTCTAGTGTGCAATCTTTGCCCCATTCCCCAAGAAGATCAGTGGGAAGTGGAGTATTCCTTGGGTTCGATCCCTTAAACTGTCTCCTTGCTTCTAACACTTCTCTCTTTTTATCATACAGATCGATCCATTTGTTCATAAAGTCCATGTGGTATAGAATGAACTTGTCGAGTATAGCACTTTTATCTACACCTATTACATGTCAACATGTTTATTTCAAACTCCAAATGTCTGCATGCTATTAATTTGACAAATAAATTATAGAGTAAATTAATGATTGCAAGAAAAATAACCACACTGATCATGAATTTACTTACTAATTTCTACTTGAACACCATTAGATTGTGGTTTTTCTCCATCAATAATATCTGATGCTCGTTCTTCATCCTAGAAGTGTGGCCCATCTTCAAAATCCTTACCAAGTAATTCACACAAGAAGAAAAATGCTTCATTCAATACATACCCTTCAGCTATGCAACCCTCTAGATGTGCCTTTTGTCGGACATATCTATTTAGAGTTTTCATATACCTCTCAAAGAAAAACATCCACCTCATTGATACGACACCCGCCAATTCAATGTCATCGACTAGGTGTATGAGTAAATGGACTTGTAGGTCCATGAAACTTGTAGGGAACTCCTTCTCAAATACACATACAATTTCTACAATTTCCTTCTTCCATTTTGGAACTTAACATTCATGGATCTCCTTGGAGGTCACCCACCTAATATATGAATAGTAAATTAGTATGAACCTTTAGTCAAAAATTAAATTGCAATATAATATCTCTATCTCTCACACATGAACATTTCATATAACCACATACCTTGTAAATGCTGACAATCAACTTATGGCATTCCTTAAGTCAACTGTAAGACATGAATCCCCCCTAATTGCCAATGGCATGATATGCTATCAAACACATTTATGAAAAGGTCATTAGTAATTTTTCCTCACACAACAAAATATCAAAATATATTTAGTACTTAATCAATGTTACTAGTAAATGTTAAATGATGATATATAATACCTTCATAAAATTATGAAAATCATGTGTTTTAAATCTTGTGATATGTCCATCAACTGTAAAAGCTTTAGCCAATGACGACCCATAGCCAGTAGGTGTCCTTATTGAATGGATGACATTTTTTAGTTGGTCTAGCTCTTTTTTTTCAAAATCCATGGAGCTTTTGCATATGTTTCATTTTCCCTGTTTGGCCACAAATGTTTTCTATCAATTTTGGTACGTGAAAGAGCAATATCTCTCCTCAAAGACAAGGTGTCCTTCTCTTTGCCTCATATATGTCAAAATATAGAATCTGGGACATTTTTGAAGATGTGCATAGGATCTAATAGGTGAGATATCAATAGATCCTTCCAATAAGGGAGCTCATAAAATATGGATTTCCTTTTCATTCCTTGTGGCATATTAACTACAACTTGTTTTGGTTCTTCAATTGAATCACCCCAATCAAAAAAACCCTCCCAAGCTTTCAATTTAGCATCTTCATACTTCTTAAGCCAATCACCTGGACCCATAATCATGGGAGGGCCTCTATTTTCAACTTTTCCATCAAATTGATTCTTCAGGTGATTTCTAAACTTATGATCTAGTGGTAGAAAAACCCTGTTGTTTGCGTAAATAAATTTATGTAGATCTTTAGATTATCACCCTTGAAATTATTCTGCACATCTTGGACATGCAAATATCCCCTTTGTTTGAAGCCCTACAATTCAATAGGTAATGTTAATAACATCAAAAAAATAGTATAAAACTAAGTATGAAAGTTGGGATGGAAATAAATTATGAGTGTAAATACGTAAATATTTTATCTTACTAGAACAAACACCAAGTCCTAGGAAATCATGAATAGTCCAACATAGCACACCATACAACATGAAGGACCTATTTGATGGGGGGCGTGATATGTCATACATTCTTATGCCTTTCCATAGCAGTTGCATCTCATCAATAAAAGGCACAAGATAAACATCCATGTTTTTAACTTGATGTTTTCCTAGAACAATGAGAGTCAGCATAAGGTGCTCCTTTCTAACACTCATCCATGGGGGAATATCGTATACTATCAATCCAACTGGCCAAACACTATAATTTCAGCTCAAGAAAGAGAATGGGCACACTCCAATTGCAAGACCAAACCTAATACTATGGGGTTCATCTTTGAATTTTCTTGGCCATTTTTCCTCTATGTGTTTCATTGCTTTGGAGTCGGCCGGAATTCACATGAATCCATCTTTACTCCTATTTTTTGCATGCTAGTCCATCAATTATGCAAGTGACTTACAATGAAACATTCATTGAAGTCTAGGTATAATTGGCATGTGACGTAAAACCTTCTTTGGAACTATAGGACCTTGTACATCTGTACGATATCTCTTCTCTTTGCATTAGGGAATTCTACCTTGTTTTCATATTCATCTCTGTATAAAATGCAATCATTTTTACATGAACAAATTTTCTTATATTCAATCCCCAACTCAACCAACAATAGACGCACCTCTCTGCAAGTTGATGGCAACACATTCTCTTCAGGGAATATTTTAGTTTTTAGTGCCCTATAAGATTGCCAGAGATTAAATCAATTGAATGTTTGACTTATGATGAACATGTTTCATATGTCAATCTTAACTAGGACCATTTATATACAATATATGGTTTTAAATTCTCCTTAAAGAAATATAAATGAAGTTGATGAATGTTTATGAATTATGTACACCAATTAACAATGCAAAGTAAGAAATGGATTTCATCTCACTTTAGTAGGGTAGTGAATCCTTTGTCTGACCAACCAAATAGTGACTTGATTTCTAATAATATTAATGTGCATGCCAGTTTTGAAGTTCTACTTGCACACGATTTGAACACAGGTGTCTTTGCTGCTTGCTTGATGGAGTATTTCAGGTTGTTATCATCAACATTATGTTGGTGGTAATTACCCCTGCTATCATCATTACTGTCAACCATATGATCATTATTGTCATCATTGTTTCCATCCCCAAAGAAACCTGTAAGAATTTCATTCAATCCTTCTTCATGCATTGCATTTTCACTATCATGATTATCATCATTAAGGCTAGCTAGCATGTTATCAATGTATGTCGATCTCATCAGCAGTTCAAATTTCTCAGCTGCTAGTATTCTCTTCAATGTTGCTTTTTTCTGCCTGGTATAGTTTAAAGGATGTTTGGATCATCCTATCCAAACCTTAATAACCCAATTGGATCTTGGGTATTAGTATGTGTTTCATCAACATCTTCTACCTATCAACAAATGCAAGCATTATTTAATGTTTGGCAACAATTGCACTAAATTCAAAATCTATCAATTTCAAAGAAATATAATCAAATATGGCTTAAAAATAAAAATAAAAATTGTATGAACATATATACATCAATTGAATAATGGAACATTATTTTATAGACTACCTTTTTTATACAATAATTTAAAGAAAACACAATTTTGACAACATAGTTTATAAAACATCAGTCCACACTCATTTATTAGTCTTTGGTTTTATACCCTTAAGAACATCCGTAGGGAGACCTTGTTCTTCCCTTTTCTTTCACGTAGGAGTGTGTTTTAAGAAGGGGTAATCAATAAATAACTCATCCCCAATGGTAAGGTCCATAATAGCCTCAACCATTATGAATCTATCAACTTCTCTTTCCATATCTCCATCTTTATCATTTATAACCTCAACAAATTGACAATTCGGTCTTTCATTAGGGTCCCTTCCCTTACTACTATTTATAAATCCTGCAATATTTTTGTGTGTGTATGCACGTTCATCTATATACATAAGATGACCTCTATTCATTTATTTTCCACTTTCCAATTGGAAACGATGTGTATACATATTCAAATTTAGACTAGATGTTGACATGCTAGGCTTATATTCTACTAGCCTTCTCCATTCACCACTGTAATATGATGGACCATAATATGGCATTAATCTCCTAGTGGTTTGTTCTGAATTGTTTCTATGTTTAAATCCCACATGTACATTTTGGACGACAAAGAGGCCTAGATTCACTCCATGAATATTGGAGGGTCGTATCATTTAGCTGTATCCCCAAAATTGAAACACCTCGTACACTCTAGGTAGTTGTTGATCACTAGGCCAAGTGTAATATAGTCGAAGATCAAATGTCTCTTTGTAAATTGATCTCAAACTTAGGGGAAAGTCATCATCTCCATCACATTCATTCTCATAGGGTATGTAGTCCACCTTCCCCTTGTCTTTAAGCAAATTATGCATCTTTAAACTGGTTCTTGTTCTGTTACTTGTTTTCATCAATTCCTCATCTTCAGAGCTGGTATATTGGCACATATTTTTGTTAGATGTATCATTTGATGAATGATCATTGCCCTCTAGGCTAGAAGTTGGTGATCCAGGAAACTTTAAACCAAGAACTTTATCCTGCAATTATCCATTAAGAAAAAAATTAGTTATTTAAATAATATAAAATAATGTTTAAACGAAGTATACATGTTATTTATATCAAATTGGAAAATTTGTTACCACAATTCCTATTGGACTTGAATCGATTGTAGGAGGAATACTATTGACTGGAAGCTCATCATATATGTAATGTCTTTGTACAATCACTCATTTGAATTGTTTCTTTCCATGACATACAGAACATCCACAAACAACAATTTTCTCAAAGTATTCATCCCATGTACTATAGTCTTGACCAACCTCTTGTTCAATGCAATCATTTGTTGTGTCTATAGGATCCATTGTCATATCCTCTTCCACCCACTATCGTCTACATGATTTAATAGTTTTAGGTCCACATCCACATACATATCTTTTTCTTTTGCTAGTTGAATGCTCAGGCTCTGTATTTTCTCCAATCTCCATCTAAAATAATCAACAACATGCATTAATTTATGTCAAGATTGGATAATACATTAGAAATTTCAATAATACTGTGAAAAAAGATGTATGTATCACAAAATGCCATTAGATCATTTTTTCCTAAGTTAAGTAAAAATTTGAGTACCTGATGTCCTACTTCATTCGTTATGTCCTTATTTGATATGACACAATCTGTTTCCATGGCCTCGTCTGGCCCCTATAATACACAACATGGTAAATAATGTTTAGTACACCAATTATATCATTTCAATGAATATGCTATCCAACACAAAACCTCACTTTAGTCATATATGTGACATATTCATATCATGTTTTGGTCATCCTAATTTTCAAACTTTTCCCTTGATCATAGAATCACATTTAATCACCATTCCTGTGCATTTTCAACCAATAAGTTTGACCTCAGAGGCCTCATGGACAAAAAAATGACTTTATCTTCTCTATGTTGTAGCATTTGTGAATTCATAAACACCTTCCTCCTTTGGTTGAGGTTGCTTTCTCTTCTTACCTCTATTGTATCTGCAGATTCCGTTGTCATATCTATTTCCACCCACTTTCCTCTCTATGATTTAGTAGTTCTACGTCATCCACGTCCTCTCTCCATGGCCTCCTCTAGATCCTGTAATACACAACAATGACAATAGTCACATATTAGTTGTACACCAAGAGGTTAAAAGGAACCAATCAAGATAACCACACATGAACAACAAATGTGTCCTGACATATTATATAAATTTCCTATATGTTTGCATTTATCCTCTAACCTTTCTACATCAGCCCTCAATTGTGTAGACCTCCTAGTTGTTATATGCAAATGATTTGCATCCTTGCATTCCTATTGGAAAATACAGTGAACTGATTTGAATCCTTATATAACCAATTTTCAGGTACAGTGAATTAATTTGAGTTTTTGCATTCATAATTAAAAAAACACAACGAGATGGTTTGAATCCTTGAGTTTTAAGTAAAATGAAATGGGTGAGACTAGTGCCGTGTTGGGTAAATGGAGTCAAATGAAAATCTGAGATAAGTGGCTTATATTTGGTAGTAATTCTAACTGTTTGGCACACTAATATTGGTTAATAACTTGTATAAGCATGCAAGGAAATAATTGACAGACTCTTCTTAATAATCCAACTAACACAACCAGGTTACTTGTAATTATCAAAAGGATCTTTAATCCCTACTTGAAGGAACCAATTGAATAAATTAAATAAGAATAGTAGATGATATCAACTTGGAAACAGAATGCCAACCCTAATTATGTGGTTCTTCTTACTGATCCAATTAATACTCCCAAATTACTGTGATTTGAAAACAGTGTTGGTAAGATTTTTGGGATGTATTCAATGGGGCTCTCGGTATCACTAAAAGTAACATAGGGGAGAGGACCCAATTGTTGAGCATGTTCCAATAGCTGTGATAGTGTTTGTGGACTTAAGGCTCAATATTTTTAAAACTTTAGTACTAGTATTTGTAACTTTAAGGTTGTTAGTGTTGACTATAAGTACCTATAATTGAATGAAATGTGCCCTTTAGATTTAAAAACAACCAATTATGTGATGCCACATCAGCACACCAACAAAACATGACTTAATGAACAACTATTGGTCCACCTTTATTTCGGGAACTATTAGACACCTTAACAAAAAGAATGTTGAGCAACTATTGGTCCACCTTTGGTCAAGAGCATTGCCCTTAGACCTCACTCTAGTTTTAAAAAGAAAAAAATAAAAAACATTTTGAACCATGCTAGATGGAAAAACAACATTTTTTTTAAAATTTTTGACTTTTTTCCAATTAAATCCCAAATATTTGAATTACATTTATTCTTCTAGTTTGCTAAGTCATTCTTTATCCTAAGTAATGCTCCTATGGACCTAGCAGAGATACAAACACATGGCTCCACAAAGAGATAGCAATTTTGAACTAAATGATACAAACTTCTTTCTACCATAATTCATGATTCCATATTATAATTTTTGTTTTTGATGCCATGGATATCATAATTGATAAGTTTTATATTCCTAAAACACTTTAACAATATTTATATATCTAAAAAATGATACAAACTTCTTTCTACCATAATTCATGATTCCATATTATAATTTTTGTTTTTGATGCCATGGATATTATAATTGATAAGTTTTATATTCCTAAACACTTTGACAATAATCATATATCTAAAAATGTTGTTTCTTCTATACTTGATCTTAGTAGCTTCTATTAGATTAGTTTATTGTGTCTTTAAAATTTATTTAATAAAGGATGCATGAAACTGATTTTAAATCCTTAAAAATCTCTATATTTAATTGCCTAGTCTTCACTAAGTTTTGACCGAATCTGAGCACAAAATCTGAGGTCAAAAAGAGTCCAAACTAGTCGGATCAAACCATCATAAATTTTTATATGGCAGGCAGCTGTGACAAGAGTCAATACTAGAACCTATAGTAGAGGAAATCACAATGAAACTATAGTAGAGGAAACCATCGTAAATTTTTATATGGCAGGCAACTGTGATATATCAATTTAAATAATAAGGAAGCACTAAAATGGAGACAACCAAATAATTGAATAACTTTAACAAACAATTGATACTAATATGGCGCCATAGAATTAGAGATTTTCCATTAAATTCTTCAAAATTATGCTTGCAACATGGTCTTTGAGTTTGTAAATATTATGGAACTTTTTCTACTATCTACCACTACTAGCTCCTCTCTTCCCCCTATATCTTTTTATCGGGTCTTGGTCTCTCTTTTTATAGGAGAGGCAAACAAGCTTCAGACCCGTTACAACAGAAAAGACATAATTGTTCATAACTGTTAAGAAAGTTATTTTAAACTTAACAAAATGTTTTTAATTAGAAAAGACCAATCCGTTATTCACCGAATAGAAACCCGTGACCATTCAAGGCCTGATCAAGGCATTCTATTTTCTAATGTGGTATCTCCTCTTCACATTCAATCCTCTTTAGAACCTAAATATGTTCATAACTATTAAGAAAATACTTTTAAACTTAACAAAATGTTTTTAATTAGAAAACACCAATCTGTTAATTTGCGAATAGAAGCCCATGACCATTCAAGGCCTGAGCAAGGCTTTCTATTTTTCCATAAGGTGCTTCATTTGTCTGCTAGCTAATTTAATCCCTCTGAAGAATTCATGGCAGCATCAGTCATATCAATTGCTCTACACAAGAACATATTAATTTTAGATAAATATTCAATATACTCCTATTTTACATATGTGTCAGCATTAAGGGCTATCACTTTCATGTCATGCTCCATGTTCATCATTTTCTCAAGATACTTCTGAATATTCTGCATGATCATATCTTCATTATTGATTTCTTGTAAAGCAGTATTTAGAAATATGGATACATCTTCCTTCCACTCTTCATATTTTCGCAGTTCTCCAGTATCATTATGAATTGAGGGAGTGATATCAAAAGAATTCAACTCCTTATTTAATTTATTATGATACTTTTCATGCATCTTGACCAAATTATCATACATTTGCAATCCTTGTTCTGTTAAAAGTTTTTTGTCTGAAAGTTCCTCTTTCCTTTCCATCATCCTCTCCTGCAATCTTTTGTTTTCTATAATGGCTGAATATGTTTGTTGGAATGATTTCCAACAAGTATCAGCACATTCGCACATCTTTTTGAACCTTTCTTTTATTATTTCAAAGGCCATGGTGTATTTGAGGGTCTTTACTTCCCTAAAAAGATTCTCACATTTTTTCTAGGATTTAGCATGACATTCTTTCCAATAGATTACATCTATTAATGCCTCTATCATTTCTTTGTCTTTCTAGATCCATGGGGAATGTACCTCAGATGCAGAAGAAGAAGCTCTTTCCTTGTGGTATATTAATTCTTTCTTCATCTTGTCATTTTCCTTGATTAATTTCTCAATCAGGGCCTTAGTGAACTTTGCTACATTAACATTTAGTTTAGCAGTTTCCAAGGAATCTGTGTCTCCTATCCTTTTGACCAAGAGGTGACCAAACATTTGATTTGGGTCACTGGTTATTATTGGTCTCTTATCTTGGGGATAAAAAAACCAAATCAATAAAGTGACTTCATCTGCATTATACCCCAACCCTGATTTATATACTTTGTCACTTGCTTCCCTTGTCAAACTCAGTGTTTTATCTTCCCTCCTCTTGAACATGTCAAATACAATGGCAGAGCTCATATCCCAACCTGGCACAAGCAATACCTTGGCTTCTTGGAGTAGTTGTCTTCCTCTTTCTGGAGTAATAGACTCCATTTCTCTGTCTATCTCTTTTTCAATTCCTCCAAGGTGGCAATTTCTTGCTCAGGGGTAGTATCTTTTATTTTTTACCTCATTTTATTTCCTTGATATTCATATACAAAAGATTTAAATTTAGGAGTCTTAATAAATTCATCATCAGAGACAAACTTTTGAGTAGCTATAACTCTGATGTCATCAAACAGATCCTCAGAAGTCTCAAATTTTACATGGTTCAATTCTGCAAGAGGCTCATAATGTGGAACAACAGGAGCACTTATTGTTTGCATTTGTTCAATCTCATCATCACTCACTTCTTCATCTATATCTGTATCTACAGAAAATCATACTTCATGGGTTGGCTGTGAAGGTATGTGAGTCAGAGGCTACACCTCTTGAGCTTGTGTCCCAGAGTATTGTATGTAAGCTGTATCAAAAGCAATTAATAACACACCCTCAATTATCTCATCTACATGAGCAATAAGTTGCTCAACTCTTGATAGTGGGTCTTCAATTGCAGAAAAGGCTCTTGAGTATGAAGGAACATTCTTGCATTTCCAATCCTCTGCAAGTAGAATTTTATTAAATATAGCCATTCTATCTTCAGTAGAGGCTTCGTCTCGATTTCTAATTATATCTACTTCTGAAAAAAGATGTTCATAACTAGATAGACCCTGTGAGACCCTGGCTCTATGAATAAAACCATCTGTATCAAAACCTTTTCTTTCATCTCCTATTGGGAGATCATACTGTGCTAGTTTGGCATTGACTTCTTCATAAGCCTCATTCATGACTATTGTGAATTCCCCAAAGCAGAAAGTGTTGGGCATGAATGATTGTTTGTTGTTCCTCTTTAGATGAAAAGCATCAGATTTAGCCAATTGTCTCACAATTTCTAAGTATGCAATTCTGTCTGGGACAACCCTAGGCAATAGATAAGGGGAACCCTCAAATCCATAGACTCGTATCATGGTGCAGTCGGAAAAGGCATACCAATCTCCCCAATTATGATTCACCTTAGTCTTTGGATCATTTTCCTTTGGCCTAAGAAACCTTTGTATACTGGGAGAGAGGCTATAGTAATGAGAATGTCCCAATAGTTGCATTAGAGGATTCACAAAATATTCTTCAAAGAAAAAATAATGAGATCTGTCAAAACGATAATCCCACAGTGAAGTCCACATTTGCACTAGTTTTGGGTCCCCATTGTCAAACGAGTCCTGAATTTTCATCTCTAAACTCCACCATCCTCTACCATGCCCTTCATGTAAAAGCAAATGCATTAACAAAGAGTAGTGTTTGAAATTAATCTTATCACTATTATGTTTGATTTTCTCCAATCCATGGTTCAGAGCATTAGCTATGTAACTTGCATAATCAAAAGGCCTTGCTCCCTTTGTTTGAATATCTATATCTAACACCATAGGTGCAATTGACATTTGTGGGGGAATCTCAAGACCTAAGACTTGACCAGCACCATAATAAGTGTAATGAAAGTACTCCTCGAATAATTCTTCAAAAAATGGAGAGTTCTCAACATTGGAAAATTTCCTCATCTAACCCTTGTCATATTTTAGCCTATGTAAAGCTAACTTGCCTCTCTTATAACTGGTGTCCATATGCCTATACTCCAGCAATAGGTCTCTGACTATAATGGGCGTGTCAAAGCCACATTCCAATTGAAAAACATTCGCAATGAGATCCTTGGAAAGCACTAGTATATTGTCACCAATGTGTGATCTAATAGTTTTTGTTTTTGGGTCATATTTGCTAGCTAAGGCTTTAATTAAATCCACTTTGATAAAGACATTAGACACTATTAGCCTTGCTAAATTTAACCTCCAAGGGTTGCAGATAGGATCATACCTATATTTTTTCTTGAAATGATATAGAAACAATTGATACCCTCAAAGAGGGGTCCAAACATCTCCTAACTCCTTATAGTCGTCTATCAATTTATCTATGGAGGGATTAGTCTGGGCACTTCTTTTTGGTCTCGGCCCAAACCCTGGGCATTGGTCAATTAAATCTTGATTCAGTGATCTTTTCTCAACCTTATGCTTTTTAGCTTTATGTTTCTCTGGATTATTTTCCATAATGCAGACTACAAAGCTTCTACACAGTATAAATTTATAGTCAGGACTGATATACTTACTTGAAATATCTTTCTAGTTGGCCTTTTTCTACTCCTTGCTCTGTGAGAGGTCAAAATTCCTTTCTCCTTCTTTCTTCAGCCAAATCTTACAAGGGTGGAATAACTTATTTCAATCTCATCTCATAAATGCACCATCTATGTGTATCTTGCCATCGAGCCAGATTATTAATTACAAATATTTGACCTATGTCTTGGAATGTCACATCAATGTTGTCTAACAATCATCGTCGTATCACTGAGGCTTTGTTTTATATTCCACCAAAGTCCATCCCTTCCATCGATAAATTTCCCTTTCTCGGTCCATCTACAAGGTTCCATATGAAGTTGCCCCGATGTGCCCTAGTCTGGCCGATGTTCTTCATATCCTCAATGTTTTATAGTTATTTCGAGCTATCAGTGGAACTTCATCCTTAGTTCCACCAATCCTTACATGCTACAATGATGCTTTTATCTTTGTTGGTTTTATCGGCATGTTGGGGGAACTCGTATATAAATTATGTCGAAGTTGACATGTTCCGATGATAAGCTAACTCCTGTCGAGTTCATTGGCTCATCGGTGAGGGTGTGGTATGTATTCCACCAAAATCCACATGTTATGGCAATAAAACCTTCTTCTACCAACTTTATGGGCATGTCAGTGGAACCATGATGTAGTTTCCACTGATGTCTACATGTTATCCTAATAAGATCATTTTATTCCATTTTGTCAGTCTATCGGTGGGATGACCTCAAAGGTTACCCCGATAGATCGTTGTTTTGCCGATAAAGTGATACTATATCTTTATTGGGCCATCGGTATAGCAAAGTGAAAGGTTCCAACGATGGGGTCACATTGGGCCGATATGTTCTTAGGAAAGGCAAAGCATACAATTCGTGGAATGGATATGCAAGACTTAGGTTAATTATGGATTTTGTAACACAATTGATTACTATTATGAGATTAAGGGTATAATGTTCTGATCTTGGTTGAAAAGGGGATGGATAGAAGTACAGAAAAATTGTGAAATTTCCCTGTCCCAACAGGGTTTAGGGTTAAGGGTTGAGGGTTTAGGGATTATGGTTTAGAGTTGAGGGTTATAGTCCCATTTGAGAACAATGTCCTCACGCATGGACCATGTCGAGTGCCCTCATCGATGTTGGTGAGGGATACATGGAAGGCAAATGGATTAGGCAGATAGTCGATTATGACGTGGATTCTAGAGGGGAGAAAAGTGGATTATGACGTGGATTATGTAGGGGAGATAGTGGATTATGATGTGGATTATGTCTGACTTATGCCAAAGCATGGACCATATGGATGGTATGTGGAGGGTATGTAGGATAGTGGATGAATGATGGTAGATTTTTAGGCTTTATTAGTAGAGGCATCCAATTTTGCATTTTTGGATCCCTTTAGGATGGTGAAATGAGTGGAAGCTTTAAATTTAGCTTTAATATTAGGGTTGAGGGTTAAGGGTTGAGGGATTAGGGTTTCAGGTATAGTGTTGAGAGTTGAGGGTTGAGGGTTTACGGTTTACGGTTTATGGTTTAGAGTTGAGAGATTAGGGTTTAAGGCATAGTACTATTTAGGGTTGAGGGTTTAGGGATAGGGTTTAGGATTTAAGGTTCAAGTGTTGAGGGTTGAGGCTTTAGGGATAGGGTTTAAGGTTTAGCGATAATGGATTAGGGTTTAGGGTTGAGGAATTAGGGTTTAGTGTTGAGGGATTAGAGTTTAAGGTATAGTGTTTAGTGTTGAGGGTTTAGGGTTTGGTGTTGAGGGATTAGAGTTTAAGGTATAATGTTTAGGGTTGAGGGTTTAGCGATAGGGTTGAGGGTTGAGGCTTTAGACTTTAGGGATAGCGTTTATGATTGAGGGATTAGTGTTTAGGGTGGAGGGATTAGGGTTTAAGGTATAGTTTGTAGGGTTGAGGGTTGAAGGTTGCGTTACGCTGCAATGAAAGGTTATAGTCCCATTGGAGAACGATGTCCTCATGCATGGACCATGTCACATCGATGTTAGTAAGGGATACATGGAAGGCAAATGGATTAGGCAGAGTGGATTCTAGAGGGGAGAAAAGTGGATTATGACATGGATTATGTAGTGAAAATAGTGGATTATGATGTGGATTATGTCAGACTTATGCCAAAGCATGGACCATACAGATGGTATGTGGAGTGTATGTAGGATAGTGGATGAATGATGGTAGATTTTTTAGCTTTATCAGTAGAGGCATCTAATTTTGCATTTCTGGATCCCTTGAAGATGGTGGAATCAATGGAAGCTTTAAGTTTATCTTTAAGATTAGGGTTGAGGGTTGAGGGTTGAGGGATTAGGGTTTAAGGTATAGTGTTGAGGGTTGAGGGTTGAGGGTTGAGGGTTGAGGGTTTAGGGTTTAGGGTTTAGGGTTTAGGGTTTAGAGTTGAGGGATTAGGGTTTAAGGCATAGTACTGTTTAGGGTTGAGGGTTTAGGGATAGGGTTTAGGAGTTAAGGTTCAAGTGTTGAGGGTTGAGACTTTAGGGATAGGGTTTAAGGTTTAGTGATAATGGATTAGGGTTTAGGGTTGAGGGATTAGGGTTTAGTATTGAGGGATTAGAGTTTAAGGTATAGTGTTTAGTGTTGAGGGTTTAGGGTTTAGTGTTGAGGGATTAGAGTTTAAGTTATCATTTTTAGGGTTGAGGGTTTAGGGATTGGGTTGAAGGTTGAAGGTTGAAGGTTTAAGGGTTGAGGCTTCAGGCTTTAGGGATAACATTTACGGTTGAGGGATTAGGTTTAGGGTGGAGGGATTAGGGTTTAAGGTATAGTTTTTAGGGTTGAGGGTTGAAGCTTGTGTTACACTGCAATGAAAGGTTATAGTCCCATTAGAGAATGATGTCCTCGCGCATGGACCATGTCAAGTGCCCTCATTGATGTTGGTAAGGGATACATGGAAGGCAAATGGATTAGGCAGATAGTGGATTATGACATGGATTCTAGAGGGAAGAAAAGTGGATTATGACGTGGATTATGTAGCGAAAGTAGTGGATTATGATGTGGATTATGTCAGACTTATGCCAAAGCATGGACCATAGGGATGGTATGTGGAGGGTATGTAGGATAGTGGATGAATGATGGTAGATTTTTTGGCTTTATCAGTAGAGGCATCTAATTTTACATTTTTGGATCCCTTGAGGATGGTGGAATGAGTGAAAGCTTTAAGTTTAGCTTTAAGTTTAGGGTTGAGGGATTAGGGTTTAAGGTATAGTGTTGAGGGTTAAGGGTTTAAGGTTTAGGGTTTAGGGTTTAGGGATTATGGTTTAGAGTTGAGGGATTAGGTTTTAAGGCATAGTAATTTTTAGGGTTGAGGGTTTATGGATAGGGTTTAGGATTTAAGATTCAAGTGTTGAGGGTTAAGGCTTAGGGATAGGGTTTAAGGTTTAGTGATAAGGGATTAGGGTTTAGGGTTGAGGGATTAGGGTTTAGTGTTAAGGGATTAGAGTTTAAGGTATAGTGTTTAGTGTTGAGGGTTTAGGGTTTAGTGTTGAGGGATTAGAGTTTAAGGTATAGTTTTTAGGGTTGAGGGTTTAGGGATAGGGTTGAAGGTTTAAGGTTTAAAGGTTGAGGCTTCAGGCTTTAGGTATAGTGTTTATAATTAAGGGATTAGGGTTTAGGGTGGAGGGATTAGGGTTTAAGGTATAGTTTTTAGGGTTAAGTGTTGAAGGTTGCATTACGCTGCAATGAAAGGTTATAGTCCCATTAGAGAATGATGTCCTCACAGATGGACCATGTCAGGTGCCCTCATCGATGTTGGTAAGGGATACATAGAAGGCAAATGGATTAGGCAGATAGTGGATTATGACATGAATTCTAGAGGGGAGAAAAGTGGATTATGACATGGATTATGTAGGGAAAATAGTGGATTATGATGTGGATTATGTCAAACTTATGCTGCATGGACCATAGAAATGGTATGTGGAGGGTATGTAGGATGGTGGATGAATGATGGTAGATTTTTGGCTTTATCAGCAGAGGCATCTAATTTTGCATTTTTGGATCCCTTGAGGATGGTGGAATAAGTGGAAGCTTTAAGTTTAGCTTTAAGATTAGGGTTGAGGGATTAGGGTTTAAGGTATAGTGTTTAGGGTTGAGGGTTGAAGGTTGTGTTATGTTGCACTGAAAGGTTATAGTCCCATTAGAGAATGATGTCCTCGTGGATGGACCATGTTGGGTTCCCTCATCGATGTTGGTAAGGGATACATAGAAGGCAAATGGATTAGGCAGATAGTGGATTATGACGTAAATTCTAGAGGGGACAAAAGTGGATTATGACGTGGATTATGTAGGGAAAATAGTGGATTATGATGTGGATTATGTCAGACTTATGTTGCATGGACCATAGGGATGGTATGTGGAGGGTATGTAGGATGGTGGATGAATGATGGTAGATTTTTGGCTTTATCAATAGAGGCATCTAATTTTGCATTTCTGGATCCCTTGAGGATGGTGGAATGAGTGGAAGCTTTAAGTTTAGCTTTAAGATTAGGGTTGACGGATTAGGGTTTAAGGTATAGTGTTTAGGTTTGAGGGTTGAAGGTTGTGTTACGCTGCACTGAAAGGTTATAGTCCCATTAGAGAATGATGTCCTCGTGCATGGACCATGTCGAGTACCCTCATCGATTTTGGTAAGGGATACATGGAAGGCAAATGGATTAGGAAGATAGTGGATTATGATGTGGATTCTAGAGGGGAGAAAAGTGGATTATGACGTGGATTATATAGGGAAAATAGTGGATTATGATGTAGATTATGTCAGACTTATGCCAAAGCATGGACCATAGGGATGGTATGTGGAGGGTATGTAGGATAGTGGATGAATGATGGTAGATTTATTGCGGAATGGAAGGGAACCATAACCAATGGTTGCACACATCCCCATAGAAGTTGAAGCTTGTGTGCGGAGGTGGTGTAGGGTGCAATGGAGATGTTTGCTTAGGAGATGGATGATGAAGGGCTTTAGGAACCCACATAGACTTAGGCGTTTTATTAGTTTTGTTTTGCTTGTTGGATGGAATGTTTTGACACTTTTGAGTGGAATGGGAATTTGAGATGGGAGTAGATGGTTGGGATTTTTTAGAGGTAGATGCCTCATTTAACTTGATTTCTTGTTGCTTAGGTACCCATACCATTTTGGTTTTGGACTTTGGTTGTGGAGGTATGGGCTTGAATAAATTTTTGGATTGATTTTTCTTTGACTCTTTATTTTTATGTTCTGAGGCATGATGACCCTTAGGATGTTTGGCTTTATCAGTAGAGGCATCTAATTTTACATTTTTGGATCCCTTGGGGATGGTGGAATGAGTGGAAGCTTTAAGTTTAGCTTTAAGATTAGGGTTGAGGGTTGAGGGTTGAGGGATTAGCGTTTAGTGTTAAGGGATTAGAGTTTAAAATTTAGTGTTTAGGGTTGAGGGTTTAGGGTTTAGTGTTGAGGGATTAGAGTTTAAGGTATAGTGTTTAGGGTTGAGGGTTTAGGGATAGGGTTTAAGGTTTAAGGGTTGAGGCTTCAGGCTTTAGGGAAAGCATTTATGGTTGAGGGATTAGGGTGGAGGGATTAGGGTTTAAGGTATAGTGTTTAGGGTTGAGGGTTGAAGGTTGTGTTATGCTGCACTGAAAGGTTATAGTCCCATTAGAGAATGATGTCCTCGCACATGGACCATGTCAAGTGCCCTCATTGATGTTGGTAAGGGATACATGGAAGGCAAATGGATTAGATAGATAGTGGATTATGATGTGGATTCTAGAGGGGAGAAAAGTGGATTATGACATGGATTATGTAGGGAAAATAGTGGATTATGTCAGACTTATGCCAAAGCATGGACCATATGGATGGTATGTGGAGGGTATGTAGGATAGTGGATGAATGATGGTAGATTTATTGCGGAATGGAAGGGAACCATAACGAATGGTTGCACACATCCCCATAAAAGTTGAAGCTTGTGATGCGGAGGTGGTGTAGGGTGCAATGGAGATGTTTTCTTAGGAGATGGATGATGATGGTGCTAAATTAGGCACACTTGGCGCCAATTTTGGTGTCCCAAAGAGATTACATTTAGGTCTGAAAGTTGGCGCAAAAGTTAGAGTTAGAAATATTGACTTTAGCATTGACTAAAAGTTAATACATTTAAGCCCACAACACTTGTACTCTGCCTCTGTTTTAGGTTTCCTATGAAGCGACGACTTTATTATGTCAAAAATGGAAGTTACTCAAAAGTTTCTATAATGGATCCGTGAATTTGTATTTTATTTATTTTTGGTTCTAGACATACAGAAGATAAAAAATTGCTTTAGCTCGCTGCTAAATTTGGGGTTTCTAGCTACCTCAACCATTCAATCAAGCTTGTCCGTCTGCCTTTTAGCAAGTAAGTTAACTCTTGACCTAGGTTTTTATTGATTTTGATATAATTATGAGCTCAAAGAAAGTTTTTCTAAGATGTTGTACTCATGCTTTAGGGTAAATTTGAGTAGTAATGTTGTTAATTATCCTTTCTTGCAGTATAACTTGCATTTACCATTTTTAAAAGGCATGCCAAATAAGGTCTCTTTGTACATCATACTTAAAATACAAGCTATTAAGTTTTGTTTTTGGCTACATATTTGTTTTTGGCTACGATTGGTCAAGCATGCTATTAATTCATACCTGGCTACGATTGCCTCCACAGACTAGACGAAAATAATTTTCCCTAGGTCACCTCAAAATGTCAAGCAATAGAGGAAAGGGAACAAACTCTAACCACAATCAAGTAATTCATTGTCAATTTATAGATTTGTAAATGTTTCCATTGTTTCTTTGATTTTTAGTATTTAGTTTTCTATTTCTAAATTTTAAAAAATAAATTTATTTTATATATATAGGGACATGAGACTGACAAAGATAAAGAGGCATTGTCTTCCATATTGGGGGTAGATGTAATGAACAAATTGGATGGTGTTGACTTGACAATGCTTGCCAGATACATAGAAAAATGATCTAGTAAAGCCCCTGAAACATTGCAACCAAATCAACAATGTCAAAGGGAATCAATTGATTCCCCAACGAGTCATGGATCGAGCAAAAGATCCAAGAGGAAATCAATAACAGTAACCTCTAAGAATGTGGAACAGGGAGTAGAGGCTTCCAATGTCCTAGCCACTCCTGGGACACAGGCTTCTTCGACCACCATGCCATGTTTTGCATCTTGCATTGGTAGCTACGATACCAAGATAGAATACAATGTGGTTTCAGGGGAAGTCCGAATGACAGATGCTGGAAAAACATTTGTGAATAGGTTGAAAGAATCATGCTTTCAATGGTTCAAAGACCATCTACATTTTCCATTCTCAAAGATATCCATGCACCTGCAAAAAGCAGTTATCCAAGACATGGAGACTAAATTTGGCATAGGTTGGTCTATACAGAAAATAAAGCTACGAATGTCTCAAAACTGCAAGAGATTTCAGTTCAACCAAACAAAAAAGATAAAAAAAATCCCTCCCGAGCAAAGGCTTAAAAAAAGGCCAATTGATGTAAGTCTCAAAGTATGGAAAGAGATTGTAAAAGCATATGAGAAGTCCGGTGCACGAAGGAAGTCCACTGAGGAGAGTACACAAGTATTTGAATTTGCTCATAAGATTATATCAAATTTATTAAACAATTTTCAAATTTTATTTGTGCTTTACCTAAATTGAATTAGTATATGTTTCAAGATAAGGCCTCCAAGTCTAGGCTTGACAAACTTCGTGCCACTCATTGTAAGGAAATGAGAGCATCTCAGAACATATTTCTAAGAACAGTGGTGTCTTCGATAGGTTTAAATTCTTTCAATCACTTCAGAAAACACACACAACTATGCCACAAAGTGGAAACAGACATAGAACATTTCCAACATTGACCCTTAGAGGAAATACAAGCAACAAGATCTAATTTCAACAACAGAAACGTTGACATGAAAGACAGAACAAGAGACACAGATATATGTGGGGAAAACCCTTACGGGTAAAAAACCCCACACTCCAAAGCATCGAACCAATGTATTAATCAGCAACAACAAACATGTTACAATACACTTGCAAGCTCAAGGCCTTAACACGAAGATTTACATCTTGCTCCTCTGGAAGAATAACTGGCAGCATAACCCTACACAAAGTTCTCCTCAATTCTAATCACAGCACTCAGGTTAGTCCTTCATACTGTTATCATGCCACAAATAGCATACAGTACAGGACATCACCGAGAGAGAGATTCTTCCCTCTCGGCCCGAATCCTATTCACCCGAACTCTGTTCTCACTACTGTATTCTAGTCACATTATAGAAATAGAACAATCGATTACTATCTCAAACCGTTACAACTTCCAAAAGGTCGACAGTTCATTTTTAACCATTCGCAACTATTCGTATTCATGAGGACTAAATAGTCCCACATTCATCAGTTGACAAACACAGCAGTAGTATATATCCACAAATATGCGGTAAGTCTATCATTGGCGCTTTTGCTGCTAATGACCCTAGCCGGCCAATCATCAACGAACCATCAGAGTGACCAAGACCTTCGGTGTGACTTCATCCTTCTTCGCTGACAAACTTCCTTTTGCCGATGCCAAACTCCATCGGACAGACCAAGCTCATCGGAGTAAGAATTCCACTGAAGGCCGATAGCGTTAGTCCCACCGATACCAAACCTCCATCAGTGAAACATACTCCATCGCTGGAACATAAACAAGTTACGCCGAAGACCCATGTTTCACCAATAGCACATCACAGGAACAAACCACCATCAGGGAGACACAAATGGTCGGAGTAACAAACTAAAGCAAAGCTGATGGCTACACCCTGCTCGACCAGGTTGAACCCTTGAACCAACATTAATCGTTGAACCAATGAACTATTGAACCAATGTCGTCGAACTGATGAACCAATGAACCATTGAACCAATGTCGTCGAACCGATGAACCAATGAACAAGAGATCGCTAAGACAAAGAGCAACACAAGCCGATGCCTGTAATCTGAGTCACAAGTACTCAACACTGATCACAGTGGTTAGAAAGGTTTACAGGCCTTGATCTGTACATTTGTAAGTATATTTAATATGTTAAATGATATTTTTTTTATTTCCTAGGAAAAAATAAATGATTGCATATTAATTAGTTTAACTAGTCCATGTGCCATGTTTTGACAGGAGGAGAAATATGGTCAGCAACCAATACAATTTGAAAAGGAAATGTTACAAAGAAAAAAGTGAACCGATTTTGTAATCTGGATGGAGAACGAGGTATCAATAGTTGATTTTCAATAACTTAGTTGGATATTGTTGTGTTAATATGTCAATTTGCATTTCTTGTGTGGAGTTTCAATAATCTTTTAAGACGTTATAGAGTGATACTTGAGACAAATAGTTACAGTTGTACTTTGTTTGTTGTGTTTGGTTTCTATTGGTCTTCTTGTCTTTTTTACTCAAGTAGATTGTTATTCATAGGTCGCTTGTCATTCTTGTTGATCATGTGGATGTAGTTATCATTGAGTTTTAAGGTGGTCTCCTAAGTGAACAAACCAAAGGGTTTATCTCAAGTCTTTGTTTCCTAACCTTTTTATTATAAGACTTTAAGGGGGGCATGCATTACAGTTACATTGTTGGTTATATTTCAAACCTTTGAAATATAATAGTGGACATTTAAATTTTAATATGCACATTTTTTTTGTTGAGAAGGAGCCATCATTAGCAGTAGGCATTAACTCTCCTCTGCCATAATAGCTTTGGGAAGTACTAGTCTTTAATGTGCTTGGTTTTGGGGTATGTGAGGGAGAAAAGGAAGGAGTGGGGAACCACTTTGGGGGGGAATTCTTCTCTTTGCCTTGGGGTCAAGGAAGGAAGGTTGATTAAGTGATTTAGAGGAAGGGAGACTTTGGGTGTGCTCATCATGTTGGCTGCGTGTCTTGATGTTTGGGTTGGAGACTAAGATTCAAATTGCCAACTGGTCTTCTTCAACCAAGATAACCTTTCTTTGAAGTAAAGCTCCTTGTCATCCATTCTTGTAAAATTACATTGACCATTTTGGTGAAACATTTCCTTTAACTTGTGTAACTATATGTGGTCTTGTGAAAGCCTATGCTAAAGGGTTTGGATGAGGAAAATATTGTTGACTGTGAGAGTTCAGAATTAAGATCATGGGACTTACAAACTGTGGCAAACTATTGGTTATTCTGTTTTGGATTTCTATCATGAAGGAAGCTACATTAATTTGGTCACAGTTTGAGGTGGAGTTTCAAACCCTAGCTATAA
This sequence comes from Cunninghamia lanceolata, assembly GCA_027924645.1. Taxonomy (NCBI): domain Eukaryota; kingdom Viridiplantae; phylum Streptophyta; class Pinopsida; order Cupressales; family Cupressaceae; genus Cunninghamia; species Cunninghamia lanceolata. The sequence goes on along the minus strand of BSBN01000391.1, from coordinate 35,999,657 downwards.
TTTCTAGGATGCTATCATTGCAACATACCATGAGTCTTGAGGAAACCTTGCCTAGTTCATGGTTATCTTTTTTGACATGGTTGTAAACTATAATGGTGTTGGTATTTCACCTATAAATGTCCACTCTCTCAATTGTGGATGCGAGGTCTTCTTGGGATTAATAATGCCACTCCTAGGTGGGCTTTTGGGATGGTTTTAGATCCTTGGTTCAGGTCAACTTGCCCCCCAACACTCCCTCCAAGGTTATGAGGTTTGCATTACTGAAGCCACAATGGAATACAATGTTGAAACAACACTACATGATTGTATTTGATTACCAGTTGACTCTTGGAAAGAATGGGTTTTGTCAATTGCATACAATTATGGAACATTGCAATAGTTGTATTGTACTTGTAACTAGAACAGTCTAATGTCTAGGCATTCATTTGATGACAATGACCTTTGAGTTCATTGTAATGACTTGCACTAAAGTAGAAATGTGATTTCAAACTAGTATTTATTAAATTGGAGACTATTTGTGAACAAATTTATCTAAGTATGGACTTCCTTATGTTTGAATGTCTGAGCACTACCCACGGAATAGTAGATATTGTGTACTTGTGATCACTGTGTCATTTGGATAGAGGACTCATAAATGGAATATAGGACCTTCTGTTTCATTGTCCATAAAATCCTAAGGGTTGACTAAGTTATTGTGCATGGATGTAAATGGAAACTTTAAGCTCTCCGAAGGCTTGCTTATTGTTTGCAAAGTAGCATTAATTTCTTATTTTATCTATGGAAACATCTTGTGGACACTAGTATGGTGTTGACTAGGGAATTATCTTGTAAACACTAGAAAGGCCTATGCATGTTATTCATAGACTGTAACCCTACATTTGGAAGGAAATTGTTACTGTAGATGTGATATATACTGTACAGTGGTATATGGTCTATGGCATGACATATTTAGTAGGAGGTACCTTCAGATTTCTGCAGCATCATGTCTGGGCTGAGGTACCTTAAAGTTAAGTGTGCATTGTATGGTGTTATTGTATTGGAGGTTTCTATATGCAAATCTACAGTGATATAAGGAGACTTGACTCTCGTCATTTCATTGCACAAAGTGAGTGACAAAACAACTACCTAGTTTAAAATTGGCCCTTCTTTAAGCAACAATGTAGCAATGAGACTTAGGATTCTTGAAAATGAGAAGCATCCTTATCCCCATACAACCTGCTAACTAGGGCCTCTCTATTTACATGCATGGTTGACCTCCTTGCCATTGCTGGCTATCCTAAAGACACCCTAAACTTTATCATTGAGATACCTGTTAAATCGGTGTTGGTTGTATGCATGTGTTTTCTTGGTGCCTGTAGATCACATATGAATATAGGCTTAGGAGTATTTACATCAACACTACTTTTTTATTTGGATCCTAAAAATGTTGCACAACTTATGTTCTTCTCTCAAACATCTATCCATAAGTGGGCAGGTGTGGTGAGGTAAGGAGATTGATGAAAGATAGAGGAATTAAAAAAATGCCTAGATGCAGTTGGATTGAAGGGCATAAAATGGTACATGTTTTTTTGTGTAGGAGACAGATCACATCCATAGACAAAGGAGACCTATGCAAAGTTGGAGAAATTGGCTTGGAAGATGAAGGCGGCAAGTATTTTCCAGATTCAAGAATTTACTTAATGCTGTGGAAGGATGGGAAAAAGAATTATTTCTCTGCCACCATGGTGAAAAGTTGACAATTGCATTTGGTTTGTTAAACATGCCCCATGGAACAACTATTAGACCTTTATCTTAAGGTTACTCACGAACCTTAAGATAAATATTTATTGAAAAAAAAACTATGCATTCATTAATGACATGTAAGAGAATTTAATCAACTACTACTTAAACACTCTTTAATGTTTCTGTCTTATGCAGGTTATTAGATTAATAGTGAAAAAGAACATACATTAACCACGCAATTTGTGGCACTTAAAGTTATGTAAGAGAATTTACAGTTGATAGTTAAATTGTATAACAATTTTTTTTATGATCTTTAGTAACGTTTATTAGAATTGTTGCATGTTTTACATCATTGGAATGACATATTAGCTGTAAATTTTTTGAAATTTTATTATGGTATGTGCACTTTGATATGATGTAATATGATTATGGTTTCATTTCATATGTTGGAATATTAGATATATAACAGAAAATATAATTATTACATGAAATAAATAATAACTTTTCATTTTAAATGTTTTTTTTTTTGTAGAACACGGGTCTTCCAGAAGATGAAGATGATCCTGATGATATAGATCTAGATTATATTGGTTCTGGTACAGATCACATGATAGAGGATGATGATGATGTAGATACAGAAGACAACGAGGCCAATGACGATGATGATGATGACAATGATGATCATGATGATGATCACGATGGTGATGATGATGATGAGGCAGTTGCTAGTAGTAGCTAGTGACATTCATGATCATATAGACTGCATCATGGATCGTTGTTGATATATCGTTATGATGCCTCTTTTTATGGTTACTATCATATGTATCATTTTCACAGCCTGTAGTACCATATTATTGAGTTGTATCATTTTCACATGTATCAATTTGACTTATATCATTTGGACATGTATCATCTTGACTTGTATCATTTTGAGTTACATAATTTATTATTTTTACTTATATCATTTGTACATGTATCATTTTGAATTATGTCGACTGTTGGACATGTATCATTTTGACATGTTATTGATCTACTTGCATATTTGACTTTCACTTGTTTTAGTTATATATGATGATGATCTTATCAGTATTTACTTGTCAATTTATATATATTGAAAGTGGTCGATGATTTTTGGATGGATATTTATTGCGTATGATGATTTAATTTACTGTAAGATGGATGTTGTAAAATTCAATTAAATTATAAATATTTGATCACTTGTTTTAATTATAGATGATGATCATGTTATAATAATTATCTTGTTTTTTTATATAATTATCTTGTGAAATTGGAAGCAAAACCCAAAGCAACAAAGGAGGTCATAATGGAAGCAAAACTTGGCATCAATTAGGAAGCCAAAAAAGAAGATATTTTAGATGCCATGCAAGAAGCAAAATATGAAGCATGACTGAAAGAAAAACTACAAGCAAAAATGGGAGAAGACATGGAAGCAAACTGGAAGATAAATTAGGTGCCAAATCTGGCGCAAAATTGGAAGCAAAATTGGAAGCAAACTTGGAAGTAAAAATGGAAGCAAATCTAGAAGCAAACCTAGAAGAAAAATCGGAAGCAACATTGGAAGCAAACCTGGAAGCCAAACCGGAAGCAAAACTGGAAGCAAAACTAGAATCAACACAAGAAGCCAAACCAAAAAAAAAATTGGAAGCCAAAGTGGAAGCCAAATTTGGCGTTGAATTGGAAGCAAATCTAGAAGGAAAATGGGAACCAAAACTGGAAGCAAAAATTGAAGCAAAACCAGAAGCAAAATTGGAAGCAAAAACTGAAGCAAACTTGGAATCAACACAAGAAGCAAAATCGAAAGCCAAACTGGAAGCCAAATTGGTTGCCAAATCTAGTGCTAAATGGGAAGCAAATCTAGAACCAAAATGGGAAGCGAAATTGGAAGCAAAACTAGAAGCAAACCTTGAAGCAAAACCCAAATCAAAACTGGAAGCAAACCTAGAAGCAACACAAGAAGCAAAACCAGAAGCAAAATCAGAAGCCAAATTGGGTGCTAAATTTGGCGCTAAATTGGAAGCAAATCTAGAAGAAAAATTGGAATCAACACTGGAATCAAAAATGGAAGCAAACCTGGAAGCCAAACCAGAAGCAAAATCAGAAGCCAAATTGGGTGTAAAATCTGGTGCTAAATCTGGCACCAAATTCGGCTGTTACTTTTCGGCGCAAAAGTCGATGCTAAATCTGCCGCTAAAGTTAGTGCTAAATCTGGCACGAAAGTAAGCATGCAAAATTGCGCCGAGTTTTGTGCTGGACAAAGTGTCCAATTTCTGAGCTCAATTGCACTAAAATCTGGTGCTATTTTAGACGCTAATGGCCTAATCTGTTGTAGTGTTTGGAGAAGGTAGATACTTTGAATCTAATGTTGCAGATGCATTAATGAAGCTAGTGGGCACAGAGAAGTTCAGATGGTGTTCGGAATCTATGGGCCTCTCGGACTATAGCAGTTAAATGCTGTTAATTCTATTGGCTCTTACAAGGTGTTTGACAAGTGGGAGGATGTTGGGAATTAAGGTGTCTCAACCTAGGTAATTCCTTGTATTATTTTCATTGTATTTATTTATTTACTGCCTATGTTGTAAATTAAATTGTAAATTCATATTGTCATCTTATGGGATGTGGCACGGTGATGTGTCATCCTACATGGAAGATAACAACTTGTAATTTTGCCCTCACATGAGGAGATAGGCATCCCACTTTGTGGTAGGAATATTTTGCCATGTGTCAGCATCTTGGATGTTGTGTAAGGGAATTTTGACCGTAACGGTCATGACAGATTCCTATGATGAAGTTATGACATGTAAGAGTCAGAAATAGGAGATTCTATGACAGGTGAAGACATGTGTCGAAGAGCATCTTTGAAAAAGGTATCTTTGGGTACCCCAAGGTGGACTATGACATGTTGTAAGAGAATATGCTATTTATACCCTATGTATGACAGATTCTCTTACAACTGTAAGTTGTAATTGCTATGACAGATTCTATGACAGTCGTAAGAGTCGTAAGAGCATCTGTCATAGCCCATTTTGGAAATAGGTGACCTCTTTGGGATGAGGTGTGTGGACAAGTGTAAGAAGCATCTTACAATGTTGACCAAGTGTCCATAGGCATGGGTTTTGGTCCATGAGGCCAAGTTGGATGCCCATTCTAAGATAGAGGAAATTTTGCCTTGTATTTTCTATATAAATAGGTTCTTTGAGGAGGAGATGTATTACAAGTTTGATAGGTACTATTATGCTGCCAGTTTGTCACCAAATACAAGTGTCAAAGACTCTTGAGAGCTTGCATTGCAAGTGTATTGTAAACCATTTCAGTTTTGTTAATACGTGCAGGTTTTGGAGTGTGGGGTTTTTCACCTGATAAGGGTTTTCCCCACGTATATCTTGTGTCTCTCTTCTTCTATCTCACTTTCTTGTTTGTGTGTTTGCTGCAATATCTCTATTATCTCTATTAGTGGGTTTAACATTGTAGTAATAGTAAGGATAAAATTGAATTTGCACTCTCCTCCCCTCATTAGATTAGTGTAGGAAGCGCTTTCTGCACACCTAGCTTCCTTTCACTTACTCCTTCCTCTTGTGGACTCATTTGAACCACCACAGCCCAACCTCCTCCAAATACTCTCTACTCTCCTCTCGTCCTTCGTGGGATCCAACCCATCACAAATTGACCACCTCCATGAAGTTCCACCTATACCATCTGTTGACGCCTGAATTGACTGGTAGTTTTTTGAAAAATTTTCATTCAGGCACTCTCCCTAAGTATCCAAAAAATGCTCTAAGTAACGGACCTCCTCAGTATTTTTCAGCTGCATCATCATATTTTCTTGAGGAGGAGGTCATCATCATCATGTTTGTTTCCATGAAGGTCAGCATCATCATGTTCTCCTTCGACCGGTTTCTCATCGTCATCATCATATTTCGCTGTCGGGTGATGTTCGGGTTTTATCCTGATGATGCTGACGAGCTACAGTGCGCCCTTATCTGCTTGCGAGGGTGATTCTTCAAAGTCTCCGGTGATCTTCCATTTATCACCTTGCGCAGGCATGATGATGATGTTGCTTATTCTTTGAATTGCTCGACCTAACTTGTTTTTTCCTAAGGGTCGTGTTCATCATCATCATATTTCCAGTTATCATCCTGCTGCTTGCAGAGGTCATCATATTTTCTGCCTTCATGATATTTCGCTGGGGTGATATTTTTATCATCGGGTGATCTTGGTTAACATCATCCTGATGATGTTGTTGAAGAGTTGTAATTGCGACCCGATATTCACTAGGGTCATCATATTTTGAACGTCAGGATGATCTTAGTCAATATCATCCTGATGATGTTGTATCACTTCTTGTTCTTTGTTTCTCATCCTGATGATGCTGACGTCATCCGTATATCAGGGTGATATCTTTTTCTCTGCCTATCTGCATCATGATATTCCGAAGGAGGGGGTGATATTTTCATATCACCCGGATATATGTTTGTTTGTTCGAGCATCATGATGATGCTAATATTAAGGAGATATCCGCCTGCTAGCTTCGCGCATTATCTACTGGGGGTGATCTTTTCAAGCAGCATCATCATATTCAGTTATCGCCCCGATCTTATAGAGGAGCTACAGTGCAACCTGATATTTGAACATCAGGAGGATATTTCCAAATATCCGGTTGTCTTCCGAATATCATGATGATGTTAATATGATGATGACGTCATCAAGGTCCGCGGGGGTCATATTTCTAACAACTGATCATCTTGAAGAGACCTCCTGATATTTGCAAGCATGATGATGACGTCGTCCGGATGTGAGGAGGTGCGCAGTAGGCGGATATGATGATGATGTCAGCAGGATATGATGATGACGTCATCAGGATGTTCATCGGCCAGACTTTTGTTATAAGCTCAGCAGGAGGATGTTCCTCCGAAGGATCAGGTTGTGCCGATTATTATGAAGGTTATATTTCAAATATCATGATGACGTCAGGGTGATTTTTCGAACAACAGGATATCATGCTGCTGGAAGATGATGATGATGAAGTCTATACTAGTGTCGTCAGGAGCAAAAGCACCGACATGATATATGCTCATGACCTAGTATATAAAGTGTCAAAGAGGTCATCGCGGGATGCATGTGGGATATTGTTATCCTGCATATTCAAAATATCATGATGATGAATCTCGGCGGGAAATGCTTGCGATAGTCTGTATGATGTTCTTCCCGAGGCCGCGGGTTGGTGCGCCATTAATGGCGAAGGTTGCAGAGGTATGGGCGATGGCGTGGGTCGATCTGGTACCCGACTGGAGGTGTCAATCAGTGGATGATGGCACAGGGCTCGAGAAGTCTTCCTGTCTCCTCCCCTACCTGCTGCATTCAAGTTTGGGCGCCAATCTGGTTGTGTTTGAGCACCATTTTCATGATACCGTGTGTCTGGCGGGAGTTTTGGTCAACGTGGTAGTTAATGCTGAAGGCACCTTCCTGCTATATAATGCAGAGGGTGTTATTCATTCGAGGTTGTTGAAAGTTGATGATTTTTGGCTCTGTAATCCAAAACCAGCTGATCTGGTTGCTCTGTACAGCTTGATCTTGTGAGTTTATGTATCTCCTGTTGTAGGACTTGGCATGAATCCACTGATTTCATGGTTGATCTTGTATGAGTAATGCTACCTTAGCATGTGTTGTGTTAATTCTGTCTCCAGTATTGCATGTATCCTTCTTCTGGATCTGGATGTTTGCTTATGTTTAGATTCTAGAGCATAGAATTCCTATGTTGAATGTCTGATCTTTTAACCTTTGCTCAAGGGGCAGATTAAACTGTTTTCAGGTTGAACATTGGGAAGGGTATACTGCAGTAGGGATGCCATAAGTAGAGATAGCTCAACACTCTATATTGGGAGATATCTGTAGGGCAGATATCATGTGTATCCCCCTGAAATCCAGTTTTAGCTATTCATGCTGATCATTCACGGGTGTATGTCTACCGACTCCAAGCCCTGGATAGGCACCAATCATGCTGTGTTTTTGTGTTATACACCATGTCCAGCTTTGCATCCAAATTCATATCAAACCATTTCATACTTCCACCTGTTAGTTGTAGGAGTAGGATTAGGAACCCCCTGCATGCTCTCATAGCCAACCAGACATCATGTCCAAGAATGTTGCCAGCCTTGTGATCTATCATACAGATCTTGGTCCATACATGAGAGTATTCTGCCTGTTGTTGTCAAGTTAGATCCTTCTATCTTTGAGCTAGTCAAGGTTACATCTTGAGTTATAGGGACACCCCCCTTGGTGCGGCAGAACCAGAAGTGAAGGGGAGGAGCTCACGCAACCTCCTGTATTCAGTTGGCCTGAATCTGCCTGTGCATTAGAAGTGGCAAACCCTAATGCTGATTCAGAAGAAATGTCAACACCATCCTCTACAACCTCTATACACAAACATGCAACATCTACACACAACTCTATAACTACAACTTTATCCTCTACAACAACATCCTCTTCTACTCTCATTATGGAAGATAAATCACAAATGAGATCAAAATTTTCATAAATTAGCTCTTTTTCCTTCACTGCTACAACTTCCATCTTCTCATCCTCACCGGCAAGTTGCTCAAACCACTCCTTCGCTATCACTAAGGTCTACAACAATACATCAATTTTATCCTCCTCACCTGCTGCAACATTATGCTCACCTTCAACTACTACAATCTCATCTGTTACAACCTCTTCAAACTCTTTCATTGTCATCTCAATCTCCACAGCTGCATCTTCAACCTCTTCTACCATCATCTCTTCTTCATCTTCAACTATTGCAGCACTTGGATTCTCTTGCTCATTCTTTTCTTCTTCTTTTCTATGCCTTCCTCATGGCATGTCTTCATTGCAACCTCTTCACTCTTGACATCCTCTCCACACTACCATGTTTCTAATCTATCCAGCCTCACATTTATATCAACCATCATCAAGGAGACCTTCCTCTTTTGATACTTGCTCCAGCCTTCCCATATCACGGGCTTCTTCCTCACAAGTATACCCATGCTACTGCAATCTTCCACATGTCACACTCTCAATCTGCAAGACAAATTCTTTTGCAGCTTCCTAGCCCTCAATTGTTTAGGACTCTCTCCCACCTACAATAATCCTTTTGAGCTTCCCACAACCTCTTTGTCTTCTCTATCTGTAGGTCTTGGTGGATCCTCTCCACTCTCAGGATTACCAGCTCTGATACCATATGATGCAAAGGAATAAGGGGTCCTATGGGACTGCTAATTCTTGTAGCCTTCAATATGAATTCATTCATAAACAAATCCAATTTATTTTCACAATCTAGACAAATTTCAATCCACAACCAACAACTATAGGAATATTAATTTCTCACATTCACTTGTCATTAGAAACAAATTAATGCAAAGGACACAATTTCAAATTTACTTGTTCACTAGCAATCTCCAATTTATTGAATGTAGATTTTTTGATTAAATCAATACAATGAACTATGTTTCAAACCCTATCTCTCCAGTTTTACTCTACTTCACACCTTCCTTCATCTAGTATGCTCTTCCTCTATTTATATCCTTCACACTACTCATCGATTGTAGATTTGTGTCACAAACACACTCAACCTCTTTGTATCTCCTCATAGGAAACCCTTCACAATCTGCCATGTTCAATTGTTTATTCCCAACATTCTTCTTCCTGGTGGTGAACCCCTCTTCAATGTTATCTCTTTCTTTACAATGCACCTCAAATCTATAGGCACGCTATAGTTTCTCCTCACCCCTCTTCTGGCCAACCCTCTTGTTGTGTAGTTGGATCCCTTGTTAAAGGATGACTCCTTCACCAAAGCTTACACCTCTACCTGCTCAATGCCCCTTTCAACTCCATTTCTTTTCTTCTTTTTTTATTTTATTTTATTTTCTTTCATGTGCTAGATCCTTCAAACTGGCTACTAGTCTTCCAAATCAACCTCACTCTCTATCAATCTGTTGTGCCATATTAAACCATGGATTTTAATTTCCTAGAGAATGCAAAGACCAATGAAGCATCGCCCTCCATGGGAAAGAAATTAGAATGTTTTAAATGAATTTAAATTTCTTTTCTTGTTGCGTTGGGATCTCTCCCATCTGGCCACGACACCCTTTCAATATTTACTCTCTTCATAATACTTACATGGTGGTTCATTTAAAAAGGTAATTATATCATATGAGGCATCACCTCTATTTAATCTTAATGCTGAGTGAAGTGTGGTCAAAGACCAAATGCCATGATGCAATTTTTACCCTCAATCTACCATATGGGCATTCAAATCATATAAATGTATCCATTATTGTCATAAGGCTGAGGTGGATTTATATCAAGAGTGAATACACTCGAAACAATGATGTTGATCGCGTGTGCACCTGAGTGCTCCTACATCAGGAAGATTTCCCACATGTTTTAGGTACCTGGCATATTAATGAGAGAAGGCCTAAATCCTTTTCGTGGCACCTACAATACCTGTTTCATCCACTTTGTCCTCTTTTGTACTAGTGCATTCAATATATTCACTATTTCAACCACCTGTATGAATTTGGCCTACAACATTAATTACTGGGTACCTATTCATCTGTTTCATCCTATAATAATGGCATGATTTTAGGGCACCCAAGAAATCACACCATTTATGAAGCTTTTACAACACTTTAAAAATGAACATTCATATTTTGAATCTACTTTTGGCGACCCTTTTTCTTTGATACATTAATTATTGGGTACCTATTCATCTGTTTCACCCTATAATAATGGCATGATTTTAGGGCACCCAAGAAATCACGCCATTTATGAAGCTTTTACAACACTTTAAAAATGAACATTCATATTTTGAATCTACTTTTGGCAACCCTTTTTCTTTGATATTTTGATTTTCACTTTATGTTATCGGGCTCTTCTTTTTCCTATTGACCAATTCACCTATTGGTGAACTTTTTGATCCATGAACTATCTACTTAGCCAACTCTTCTTTCTTCTCTTCACCTTTTTTGGCCAATTCACTTATCAGTGAACCTAGGGAATTGCAAACTATCACTTCATCTTTCTTTCTTCTTCCTTGGTTGGTGACTTCTTTTGTCAATAAAACTTTCTCGTCAGTGAACTTCTTAGTTCACAAACCATGAAACTCACTGACTACATCATTTTTCTTCCCTTTTTTCCTTTTTCTTCCTTCTTTATCGGTGAAATCACCTTTTGGTGAACCATTTCTCTTAGCTGATTCTCTTTCTGCTTTGTCGGCTAATTCATCAGTCGGTAAACTTCTTGGTCAGTGAACCTTGCAGTTCGCAAACCACTAAGTTTATTGATGAACTCTTTTCTTCTATTTGCTTTTCTAACCTCTTTCTTTATCGACCACTTCACCTTTTAGCCAACTCCCCAATCAGCGAACTACTTGGTTCGCAAACTATCCCTTTAGCTGATTTTTCTTTCTTTGTCTTCATCTTCTTTCCTCTTTTGTCGATGATTTCCACCATTGGTGAACTGGTAGGTTCGTGAACTTCACATTTCACCAATAGAACACTTCAAATTCACTTTCTTTTGCCTATGAAGAATGCCTTGTCTTGGTGAAATTTTCCCTTTCGCCTTATTGACAATTTCACTGATCAGTGAACTTGCCAGTTTGTGAATTTCACATTTTGTTGACAAGGCAAATAGGCAAAGGTAAAAACTTAGAAAATTTTGGGGGTTTTGGTAAGTTTTGGGGTAATTATGGGCTATTGTGGCCTGGGCTAAAATAAGACAACAAATAGGAAGGTTAGAGAGGTATGAGCAAGATAGGAGGAGGTGGTCATTTTGGGTACACAATAGCTAGATCTCAGAGAGATGAGTTTGGAAGAAGAGAAGAGAGGTGCAAGATGAATATGGGAAAAGAAGAGTTCAAGGAAAATAATTTGGTAGAGAAAAGAGTGATTTAAGAAAGGAGAGTTAGTGCAGGGGAGAGAAGGGTAAAATCATGCTTGTGAGGAGTTGAGAAGAGGTGCCAAAAAGAAAAAGAGGCCATGAGTAGGACAAGACAAGGAGAATACCAAATGAGACTAAGTAGCGAGGTGAGCAAAAGGAGAATTCTATGTGTGAGACTGACTAGGTAGCATGCGAAGAAGAGTAGATTATACATAAGACCAACTAGACAATGTAGTTGAAGAAGTGTCATGGAGCTTCTATAGGACTATCTATTGCAAGGGAGAATAGAGTGTCATAAGGTGTCACCAACAACTAAAGAGGAGGTGAAGTTGTAGGTAGGTAGCATAGTAACAAAGGGAACTGCATGTGAGTAGTTTGGACCAAGAAGCTATGTGTTGGTAGCAAGGTTGAGAGAGAAACTGAAAAAGAGAGAATGAGATTGTATGTGTACAACTAAGGGGCTAGTATGTTTGTGTGTGAGTGTGAATATGGGAAGTACAAGTCCCTACATGTAAGAGAAATAAATCATTTATGAAATAAAATGTGTTGTTTGTGGTTGATGTTCATTGGTGTCCATGTGGGTGTGTTTGGGGTGCACATTGAAAGGAAGCTAGGTGTGCGGAAATCACTTCCTACACTAATCTAAAGAGGAGAGAAGAGTGCAAATTCTTTTTAATCCTTACAGTTATAGAATGTTAAACACAACAATGGATATATTGCAGCAATACACATACACACGGAAATGAGACAGAAGAGATAGACACAAGATATACGTGGGGAAAACCCTTATCGGGTGAAAAACCCCACACTCCAAAACCTGCACAATATATTATCAAAACTGAAATGGTTTACAATACACTTGCAATGCAAGCTCTTAGGAGTCTTTGACACTCGTATCTAGAGACAAACCGATAACATAACAATACCTATCAATCACATAATACATCTCCTCTCAAAGTACCTGCTTAAATAGAATTTTACAAGGCAAAAGTGAACCTTTCTTGAGATGGGCGTCCAACTTGGCCTCATAGCCCAAAACCCATGCCTAGGGACACTTGTCCAACACTGCAGCATGATCCTGACACTTGTCATATCACCCCATCCCAAAATGGTTGCCTATTCCCAAGTTGGGCAATGACAAACGCTCTTACGACTCTTACAACTGTCATAGAATCCATCATAATTGTCATATCTTACAATTGTAAGAGAATCTATCATACACAAGCTAAAAATAGCATATTCTCTTACAACATGTCATAACCCTCCTTGGGGTGCCCAAAGAAGCCTTCTTCCAAGATTCCTTGTGACACATGTCTTCACCTGTCATAGAACATTCCATTTACGACTCTTACATGTCATAGATTCTATCATAGGAATATGTCATAACCATTTTGGTCAAGATTCACTTACACACTAGTCAAGATGCCAACACATGGTAGAAAACCTCTACCACAAAAAGGGGACACCTATCTCCACATGGAATGAGTTGACCATCCTAGTCACCTTACAAGTGGAGTGACAACTCATCATGCCACTTCACACTAAGTGACAAAATAGGATGTGTAATAAAATTACAACATAGGCTAAATAAATAAATGCAAGGAATTACCAATGTTGAGACACCTTAATTCCCAACATTCTCCCACTTGTCAAACACCTTGTAAGAGCCAATGGAAATGACAAGATTTAACTGCTATAGGCCGAGAGGCCCATAGACTCCAAACACCATCTAAACTTCTCTGTGCCCACTGGTTTCGTCAATTCATCTATAACATTCTTCAAAGTGTCTATCTTCTCCAAATTCACCTTCCCATCCTCTACCATGTCTCACATGAATTGAAACTAAACATCAATATGCTTTGTTCTGGCATAGAAAGTTGGATTCTTTGCTAGGCAAATTACACTCTGACTGTCACAACAAATCATAATCTATCCTGCATCAACACCAATATCTGAACACAATCTCTTAAGCCAAATGGCTTCCTTACAAGCATGAGTTTCTACCATATACTCAGCTTCTGTCGTGGACAAAGCAACCCTAGGTTGTTGCTTACTCATCCAACTAATTGCACCACGGAACATAGTAAACACATAAGCACTGGTGGATCTCTTGCTGTCAATGTCACCCGCCCAATCAAAATCCACGAATCCATGAATACAAACTGAATGTGGAGGTCCTGTAGGATTACCATGATAACATATGGAATACTCAGAAGTATCCCTCAAATATTTGAACACTCACTTGACTACATCCCAATGTACCTGTCTAGGATTAGCCATAAATTGACTAAGGACTCCCACTACTTGGGCAATGTCTGGTCTTGTGTAGACCATAGCATACATCAAACTGCCAAAAACTTTAAACTCTTTGAACCGACTAAAGTCTTCAGACTTGCTTCTGAGAAAATAAATCCATGTCCTTCTACTGTAATCATCTATGAAAGATACAAAATATACACATTTTGAAATCGAAGGAACACTAATAGGACCAAACACATCAGAATGAATAAGGTCCAACACACCAGAAGACTTGTGAGAACTAGAGTAAAACTGAACACGATTTTGCTTTCCATATATACAATGTTCACAAAAGTTGAACTCGAGATTACAATCATTTAACCCCTCAACGATGTTTTTATTTTTCAGGGTTCTAAGACCCTTCTCACCAATGTGGCCAAATCTCTTATGCCATAACATTGTCTTTTCAGTAGGAAGTTTAACTTCCAAAGCATGAGCACTACCATTAGAATTTGTTACAACAGATTTCTTCACTGCTCGTTCAGATGGTGGGGATGAAGTGACTACAGCTCTTTTCTTCGAGTCAGAAGAACTATTGCACTATAAAGTGCATGCCTCCATCTGAAACAGAGTACCTCTCCAATTACCCTTCACAAGCACCATAGATCCTCTAGTCATTTTGCATCCATCCTTCAAAAAGACAACTTGCACACCTGCATTAGTCAACATAATTACAGAAAGTAGGTTTCGTGCCAAGCCTGGGATGTGCATAACCCCAATGATCCCTTCACTCATCCATCATGGAATCAGATTGAGACTCTTCCATGACTAGTAATCATTAGATGAGAATCGTCACCCAGGTACACTCTTCCACCATTGAACTCTTCATACTTCATGAACCATCTTCGATGCGAGGTCATGTGGAATGATACACCAGAATCTATCAAGCACACATCATCAAATGCATGGGTGGCCAGGGCTGCGATGAAGGCATCACCATCATCTTGTGACTTGTGAGAATATGAATCTGGGACATTCTTCTTCTTCTATTTCTTTTCCTCTTTGCATTCCTTTTTGAAATGCCCAGTTTTGCCACAGTTCCAAAAGAGAGCCTTGGACTTTCTAGGAGATTTGGATCTCCCATGCGATTTGGATCTACCCTTTTCACCTTTCTTGTCCTTCTTCTTCCCTTTCTCTTTGGGTCTTCCACGAACCACAAGAGCTTCTTTGGCGGACTCAGTTGTCTTTCTCTGCATTTCTTCATATAGCAATGAAGACACTACCTCATCCATCTTGAAAGTGGTTGTAGTGCTTCTGATGGCCATGACAAGATGATCCCACAAATTTGGCAAAGAACAAAGCAGGGTGATACACCAATCCTCCTCCTCCATTTTCACACCCATAGATGTCAACTGTGCAACAAACATATTGAAAGCATTCATATGGTCTACAACAGATCCTTCATCTTCTATCTTTAGAGAAAATAAATTCTTTTTCAGGAAAAGCTTGTTCACCAAGGACTTGGCCTGATAAACATCTACCAGCTTCTTCCAAAGTTCTTTCGCGGTCTTCTCCTCATGGACATTCAATAGGATAGAGTCAGCTAGATAGAGTCCTATGAGACCCTTATCCTTCCAATCTTTAAGGTCCCAATCAGCTTGTGACATTTCCATAGGTTTTGTGCCGTTAACAGTTTCCCATAGGTCACGATCAACAAGTAAATCTTCCATCTTGAGTTTCCACAACTCAAAATTTATGCCATTAAACTTCTCCACCTCTACTCTTCCGGATGTACCTGCCATCTCCTTCCTGCAACAAGATATAGAATACTCTGCATAGACTCCCACTCAACCTAAGATTAGCTCACAAAACCCCTACCCAACAGCTAGAACCAAAACTGGCTAGGCTCTTATACCAACTGAAAGGAAGCTAGGTGTGTGGAAATCACTTCCTACACTAATCTAAAGAGGAGAGAAGACTGCAAATTCTTTTTAATCCTTACAGTTACAGAATGTTAAACACAACAATGGAGATATTACATTAATACATATACACACAGAAATGAGACAAAAAAGAGAGACACAAAATATACGTGGGGAAAACCCTTATCAGTTGAAAAACCCCATACTCCAAAACCTGCACAATGTATTATCAAAACTGAAATGGTTTACAATATATTTGCAATGCAAGCTCTCAGGAGTCTTCGACACTTGTATCTGGAGACAAACCGGTAGCATAACAATACCTGTCAATCACATAATACATCTCCTCTCAAAGCACCTACTTAAATAGAAGTTTACAAGGCAAAAGTGAACCTTTCTTGAGATGGGCATCCAACTTGGCCTCATGGCCTAAAACCCATGCCTAGGGACACTTGTCCAACACTGCAGTATGATCCTGGCACTTGTCATATCACCCCATCCCAAAATGGTTGCCTATTCCCAAGTTGGGCAATGACAGATGTTCTTATGACTCTTACGACTATCATAGAATCTATCATAACTATCATATCTTACAGCTATAAGAGAATCTGTCATACACAGGCTAAAAATAGCATATTCTCTTACAACATGTCATAACCCTCTTTGGTGCACCCAAAGATGCCTTCTTCCAAGATGTCTTGTGACACATGTCTTCACCTGCCATAGGACATTCCATTTACAACTCTTATGTGTCATAGATTCTGTCATAGGAATCTTTCATAACCGTTTCAGTCAAGATTCACTTACACACTAGTCAAGATGCCGACACATACCAAAAAACCTCTACCACACAAATGGGGCACCTATCTCCACATGGAGTGAGTTGACCATCCTAGTCACCTTACAAGTGGAGTGACAACTCATCGTGCCACTTCACACTAAGTGACAAAATAGGATGTGCAACAAAATTACAACATAGGATAAACAAATAAATACATTACAATAAATAAATGCAAGGAATTACCAAGGTTGAGACACCTTAATTCCCAACACACATAGGATAGGTCTTTATAGCTGTGCATGAGGCACTGTAAGATAGTAGCTATAGGTGGGTGGTAGTCTCTAGGGCATCGACTATCAAATAGCTATAGGTCGTGTAAGGATGCCTAAACCCTATCTAATAACTCTAAGGATAGATAGAACTTTATCAAGAATATTTTGGAGATGGATCAAATAACTATTTAGTTAAATTATGAGTATAGATTGTTGCAAGTATGAGGTGAACCAGTGTTGTCATTGATGTCAACATACTCATATTACATTGACAAGAAGGATTGGATGAGCTGTGTGTTGAGGATATTGAGAAAATTACCCTCAGTCAGGAACAGTGAAGAACAGTGATGAGAAGAAGGCAAATATATTGGATAGGTTGAGAACCGGAGGATGCGGATTAAAGGGTTTGCAGATATGAGTCTTGAGATGCTTCAGTCAAGTTTTCAGAGGTCCGCATGAAGACCTGAAGAAGTTATGGCTGTCTGTGTGGAACCGGTTCCGGCAAGTGCTTAGAGGTGACAGAGGATCACAAAAAGGTCCGGTGAGGTTCGGAATTGTACAATCCTAATCTGCGGATTGGAAAGAGTATTTGGGATGTCCTTGTGATGTGCCATCTCGAGTTGTGTATGATTTGGAGGTCCAGAAGTACCTCTTGCATTATGACAATGGCGACAGACTGTGTTCTTGAAGTTCCGGATAAGGAGGATAAGAGATTTCAGTAAGTAAAGGAAATGCGGATGTACCTGGACATTCAGGCAGGCTTGTGAAGTTTTCTGGATCGTGTTGAGGTTGTGTTGTTGATCCGCATTGATAGTAGAGCCCGAAATTGAAGTTATTCTTCCGGATGAAGTTCTTGCCCTGTTTAGCCGACCGGATGAGTTGTTCATCCTGCGAATGTTCTTGTGGTGGCCGACCGGATGTGTTATTCATCTTGTGGATACTCTTATGATTATTTGCCGACTTAGATGTTTGATCCTAAGTCGATGTCTTGTATAAATAACGGTCTGTGAGTTCATTTCGAGGTGTGGTGTGTGTGGATGAGTGTGGCATAGCGAAGAGAAGTGCGAAAGGCAGAACAGAGGTTTTTGGGCTTAATTGGAACTGATCCGGACATGGTAGAGATGTCATTCTCCAGTTCAAGACTGTGATTTTTATCACTTTGTAGACAGTGTGTCTCCTTGTAGGCAGTGGGCCTCTTGTGAGCAGTGTGCTCGGGCAGTGAGCCCTAATTGGCATGTGCCATTCATTTTTCTTTATTCTTCTAACAAAGAATAATTCTTGGGTTAATCACCCCGTGGTTTTTCCCTTAACCAGGTTTTCCACGTCAAAATCTTGGTGTTCAATGTGTTGATGCTTATCTGCTCTTGTGTTTATGTATTATGCTTTCATGGATGATTAATTGATATGCTGCTAACTAACAACAAGAATCAAGTGTTTGAAAGAACAAGAAGTTTTATACAACTGATTCACCCCCCCTCTCAGTTGTATGCCCTAGATCCAACAATTGGTATCAGAGCTAAGTTCCTCTGATAGGAGCTTAACCGCTTGAGGAGATCCAGGATGTCGTCATACAAGAAGGATAGTCCGAAGTTCGATGGAACCAACTTCACTCTCTGGAAAGGTCGCATGAAGTGTCACTTGGAATGTATGGGAAAAGCATACTTGGCTATGGTTTCAAAACCATATGTACCTCCACAAGGTGGTCCGACAACTCTGAATGAAATCACAGAAGCTGAAAACAATCTGCGGGCCAAGGAAGCTCTTCTAAGCGCATTGAATGACTCAGATCTCTCGAATGTTATTGACCTACCAACTGCATATGAGATCCTAACTCAACTGGAACTTCTATATGAAGGAGATGAGTTTGTCAAAAGTGCAAGGTTGCAAAGTCTGAAAGGGAAATTTGAAAGATTGAAAATGAGAGATGATGAAAACATCACTACCTTTATGCCAAGAGTGAATGAGCTGGTATGTGGAATCAGAAATGCTGGTGGAACTTTAGATGAAAATGAGATTGTCTGCAAAATCCTAAGATCCCTTCCTGCTGCCTACAAAATCAAGGTTGCTGCCATTGATGAATTCAGAGCCCACACAACTGTCACAAGAGAACAACTGGCTGGCAAACTAGCTACATTTGAAATGACCGAGTTTGGAGATGATCCTCACAAGACTGAATCTTCTTTCAAAGCCAGTGCCTATGTGAAAGGCAAACAGAGATTTGATCCGGGAGAAAACTCATCAAGGAAAATGTCATGGTATGATCAAGCAAGAAGAGACATGGAAGAAGAAGAAGCAGAAACAGCTCAACTTGAAGCCCTCATTGCAAAGAGACTGCCAAGAGGATCCGGTAAGTATGAAGGAAAACTACCCTTTAATTGTTTCAACTGCAATAAGATTGGTCATTTTGCTTCAAGATGTCCGGAAAGATCTGCAAGGTCTAATACTAACAGACAAAGGTTTCAAAAGAATTGCTATTATGTTCACGAAGAAGATGACAATGAAGGAGTAACAGATGATGCATCAGAACTAGGAAGCAAATCCGGAAATGAGTGGGTGTTTATTGCCATCAAGGAAGAAGATTCAATACTCTCTGAATCTGTCAATCACAAAGTTGTTGAAAAAGCTTTGGCTGCTCAAGTGGAAGAAAAGGATGATTGGGTTATTGACAGTGGATGTTCTCACCATATGACTGGTGACAAGAATAAGTTCTTGAATTTGGAAAGGTATGAAGGAGGAATGGTAAAGTTTGGTGACAATTCTGCTGGCAGAATCAGAGGTAGGGGAACTATTTCCTTCGATGGAAAGAGCAAAACAGGTAACGTACTGTATGTTGAAGGATTGAAGCACAATCTTCTTAGTGTTGGTCAGTTAGTGGACAAAGGCTATGATCTCCGGTTCAAAAATGGAAAATGCAGAATCTTTACAAGCTCCAGAACTGAGATTGCATCCGGTACTCAGACAAAAGGTAATATCTTTCATCTGGTTGGTTCAAATAAAAGTTGTTTGTTTGCTCAAATTGATCAGAGTTGGTTATGGCATAGAAGAATGTGCCATGTAAATTTTGATAACATCATCAAGATAAGCAGTACTCAGGCCGTAAGAGATCTTCCAAAATTGATGAAACCTACAAATAGTTTGTGCAAAGAATGTCAGCTAGGTAAACCAAGCAGAGTCTCTTTCAAAAGCAAAGATCAGTCTTCTACCGGATTGTTGGAATTAGTACATACTGATCTCTATGGTCCGACAAGAATCAAGAGTCTGCAAGGTGATAGATATTTCATGTTGTTAATTGATGATCATTCCCGGATGATGTGGGTTACCTTTCTAAAAGAAAAATCAGAAGCATTTGAGAAGTTCAAGATCTTCAAAGCTATGGTAGAGAATCAAACCGGATTGAAACTAAAGTGTCTAAGGTCTGATAGAGGTGGTGAATTTACATCTGGTGAGTTCATTGATTTTTGTGAGAAGCAGGGTATAAGGAGACAGTTGTCTGCTCCTAGGACTCCACAGCAGAATGGAGTGGTTGAAAGAAAGAACCGGACCATTACGGAAGCTGCCAGGACAATGATGTTGGAAGCAAATGTTCCTCAAATGTTTTGGAAGGAAGCTATCAGCACTGCAGTCTACACTCTCAATCGAGTTCAAATCAGAAACAACACTGGTAAGACCCCCTATGAACTCTGGTTTGGCATCACTCCTACTGTGAAATATTTCAGAGTATTTGGTAGCAAGTGTTATATTAAAAGAGATGAAGATCTAGGAAAGTTTGATGCTAGAAGTGATGAAGGAATTTTCTTGGGTTACTCCACTCAAAGCAAAGCATACCGGTGTTACAATAAGAGATTGAGGAAGATGATAGAAAGCACCAATGTGAAAGTTGATGAAGGAATTGAGAAGCCTTCAAGATTTTATGAGTTTGATGAAGATGACCAAGACAGTGTTCAAGGACCTCAATCCTCTCCGGTGAGACAGAGTCAGCCTGATCCGGTAAATCAGGAAGAAGAGATAGGTTTGAATGAGCCTGATCAAGAAGCAGCAGTGCAGGATACTCCCAAAATTCCAAGGTATGTAAGACTGAACCACTCTGAAGATCAGATCATAGGTGACAGAAGCAAAGGTGTACAAACTAGAAGGAATGTTGCTCAAAATCAGGATGAATGTTGTCTAATTTCAAAGATTGAACCTAAAACAATAAATGAAGCCTGCAATGATGAAAACTGGACCAAAGCAATGGAAGATGAATTGATGCAAATTGAGAAAAATCATACTTGGGATCTTGTTCCCAGACCTAGAGACAGGAATGTAATTGGAACCAAGTGGGTCTTCCGGAACAAACTAAATGAAGCTGGTGAAGTAATCAGAAACAAAGCTAGATTGGTCTACAAAGGCTACTCTCAAATAGAAGGAATTGACTTTGAAGAGACTTTTGCTCCGGTGGCAAGAATTGAAGCAGTCAGATTACTTCTTGCATTTGCTGCCTTCAAAGACTTCAAGGTATATCAAATGGATGTCAAGTCTGCCTTCCTAAATGGTGATCTGGAAGAAGAAGTCTACATTGAACAACCGGATGGATTTCAATTGTCTGATAATGATGATATGGTCTGCAAGTTGAAGAAATCTTTGTATGGATTGAAGCAAGCCCCAAGAGCATGGTATGAAAGGTTGGATAAGCATCTTGTGCAGATTGGATTCAACAAAGGTACTGCTGATAGTAACTTATATTTCAAAATTGATCATGAAAACATTTTGATTGTTGAAGTGTTTGTGGATGATATCATTTTTGGAGGAAGAGATAGTATGTGCAAAACTTTTGCAAATCAGATGAAAAGTGAGTTTGAAATGTCTATGCTTGGTGAAATGAATTTCTTCTTGGGTCTGCAAATTACTCAAACAAAAGAAGGGATCTTCATTTCTCAGACCAAATATGTGAAAGAATTGTTAAGGAAATTTGGTATGGAAGACTCAAAGCCTATGAACACTCCTATGGCAACCAGATGTAAGTTAAGCAAATATGATGATTCTCCAAAGGCAGATCAGACAAAGTATAGATCAATGATTGGTGGATTGTTGTATCTCACTCAAACTAGACCAGATATAATGCAGGCTGTTGGTCTTGTGGCAAGATTCCAGGCTGATCCTAGAGAATCTCATGTTATGGCAATCAAAAGAATTTTTAGGTACTTGAAAGGAACAGTTGAGTATGGTCTATGGTACCCTAGAGATCCGGATTTCTCTCTTCATGCTTACACAGATGCAGATTGGGCAGGAGATGTGGATGACCAGAAGAGCACTAGTGGTGGAGCATTCTTTTTGGGGAAGAGATTGGTTTCTTGGCTAAGCAAGAAACAAGATGCAATATCTCTGTCTACAACTGAAGCAGAATACATTGCAGCAGCAGGTAGTTGCACTCAAATCTTATGGATGAAGCAGATGCTAAGAGACATCAAAGTTGAATATGAGGAGCCTATCACAATTTTCTGTGATAATTCAAGTGCAATTAATATTTCTAAGAATCCGGTATTGCATTCTAAGACTAAGCACATATCTATCAAATTTCACTTTTTGAGAGAACAAGTAAACAAGGAAGAAGTCAGATTGGAGCATGTTCCCTCCAAGGATCAGATTGCAGATATCTTTACAAAACCTCTTCCCAAGGACTCTTTTGAATATCTCCGGGAGAAGTTAGGGGTCATGGCCCCTCCGCTGATGAACTAAGATACACTGATGTGCATCAGTCCGGTGGATATCACAGTCATATCTTGTGATCTGGATTGATGATGGGGAGCTGCTACTAAGGGGGAGCAGCTGGTATGATTCTAATGTATTAGAATTGCAAGTATGAGCCCTTTACCATTGATGTCAAAGGGGGAGAGAAGACATGTGAAAAACAAGTGGTTAATGATCAAAGGGGGAGAGAAGACATGTAAAAAGTTGTTGTTGATAGGGGGAGCTGTGACAGAAACGAGAAGTTCTTGTCTTGATGGTTTTTCACATCATATGTTGCCATCAATGACAAAGGGGGGGATTGTTGCAAGTATGAGGTGAACCAGTGTTGTCATTGATGTCAACATACTCATATTACATTGACAAGAAGGATTGGATGAGCTGTGTGTTGAGGATATTGAGAAAATTACCCTCAGTCAGGAACAGTGAAGAACAGTGATGAGAAGAAGGCAAATATATTGGATAGGTTGAGAATCGGAGGATGCGGATTAAAGGGTTTGCAGATATGAGTCTTGAGATGCTTCAGTCAAGTTTTCAGAGGTCCGCATGAAGACCTGAAGAAGTTATGGCTGTCTGTGTGGAACCGGTTCCGGCAAGTACTTAGAGGTGACAGAGGATCACAGAAAGGTCCGGTGAGGTCCGGAATTGTACAATCCTAATCTGCAGATTGGAAAGAGTATTTGGGATGTCCTTGTGATGTGCCATCTCAAGTTGTGTATGATTTGGAGGTCCGGAAGTACCTCTTGCATTATGACAATGGCGACAGACTGTGTTCTTGAAGTTCCGGATAAGGAGGATAAGAGATTTCAGTAAGTAAAGGAAATGCGGACGTACCTGGACATTCAGGCAGGCTTGTGAAGTTTTCTGGATCGTGTTGAGGTTGTGTTGTTGATCTGCATTGATAGTAGAGCCCGGAATTGAAGTTATTCTTCCGGATGAAGTTCTTGCCCTGTTTAGCCGACCGGATGAGTTGTTCATCCTGTGAATGTTCTTGTGGTGGCCGACCGGATGTGTTATTCATCTTGCAGATACTCTTATGATTGTTTGCTGACTTAGATGTTTGATCCTAAGTTGATGTCTTGTATAAATAACGGTCTGTGAGTTCATTTTGAGGTGTGGTGTGTGTGGATGAGTGTGGCATAGCGAAGAGAAGTGCGAAAGGCAGAACAGAGGTTTTTGGGCTTAATTGGAACTGATCCGGACATGGTAGAGATGTCATTCTCCAGTTCAAGACTGTGATTTTTATCACTTTGTAGACAGTGTGTCTCCTTGTGGGCAGTGGGCCTCTTGTGAGCAGTGTGCTCGGGCAGTGAGCCCTAATTGGCATGTGCCATTCATTTTTCTTTATTATTCTAACAGAGAATAATTCTTGGGTTAATCACCCCGTGGTTTTTCCCTTAACCGGGTTTTCCACGTCAAAATCTTGGTGTTCAATGTGTTGATGCTTATCTGCTCTTGTGTTTATGTATTATGCTTTCATGGATGATTAATTGATATGCTGCTAACTAACAACAAGAATCAAGTGTTTGAAAGAACAAGAATTTTTATACAACTGATTCACCCCCCCCTCTCAGTTGTATGCCCTAGATCCAACATAGATTTTATTTCGCATCTCTCTTTTGAAATGATATTAGACTAGCTGATCTTCATGAAATTATTATGCTAATTATTATTGTCAGTTGGATTTCTCTAATTGTTGTGAAAAGGATTTCAGTTATAATAATATCAAAGAGACATTAATGGTAAAGGAGAATCCAGAGAGATAAACAAAGTATGAGATTTACATTAAATTGATTATTTACTTCATTCACGTATGCAAATACTTTATGTGCCTTGGTTACAATTATGTTGCTGTCACATTTGCATGCATTTGTGTAAGTATCATTATACGTTTAATTTGAGTATATTTGTAATTCTATAGAAATAATTTTATGTATAATTACCTAATGCAGGAGCATCCATGTAAGGCCTAATATTTACTAATAATTTCTTATGCATATGATAGACTTGCTTATGAATTTATAATATGAGTTATATTGTGATGAAGTTCTAATAGTGATTAGAAGTTAGTGTTAAGGTCTTGATATAGGTTGATTAATTGATTTAAATTAATTGTTTTCATGTGTTGTAGGGAATAAGAGTTCTTTTTATCATTATTTTTGTAAAATTAAGACCTTAGGTCAATCACCTATGGGTATAGTACTTGTTTATTCATAAAAATTGTGTTTTAGAATTGTTTTAATCCATTTTTAGTTCATAAGAAAATGGGTGACGAGATTGGAAGTTGTAGAGTCATCTCCTCTTGAAGAGTCTTTGAGCATCCAGGTCATGAAGAAATGAAATAGAGGAAATCCCAAGAATCACATTTCTCCAAATTAGACGCCACAAGCAAGAAGAGGAATACAAGGAGTCGTTGGAGCCGAAAAGAAGAAGATGAAACTTGGCAAAAGGAGATATTATAATTAGATGGAAATTTGGCTTCAAAGGAGGATGGGAAAAACAAGAGAAGAGACCAAGTTTATTTCTAATTTTTATAGGTCATCAAGAGGACTTCCATAGCTGATGTTGAAGATAATTCTTCAAGGGAAATACATCTATTTAGATGAGGCAAAGAAAGTGAACATCCATGGTGACTTGTTAGGTGAAAATTTCTGAATTTCATGAGGAGGGCAATAGAATCCTAAGTAGAAGAAAGGAAGTGCACAACTGAATAAGATGGAAGCTCTCACATTAAGGAATCTCTCTTCATGGGCATTTGGAGGTATTCTTCATTAATTAAATTCTTGAGGTGTTTCCTTGAAAACTCACCATTATTTTTGTTAATGTTTTTCTGAAATTTTTCAAAGAAAACTTGGTGTCTCATGAAATTTATCTTTTCAGAGGAAATATTTTTAAAAATGTTTCTGAGTTTTGAGCATCTTATTTTCACCTTTTTGAAACATCTTACGGTTTTAAATTTGGTTAAGTATTGAGAACTTTATTGCATTTTTACCACTATTGTAGTAGAATTGAAAATCTAGGGTTTTGTTGGTAGTTTACTTTGTTGGAAATGAATTATTTTCATTATATAAGAGTGTTGATGAATTTGCATATTTTCTTTCTTGGAATGGGTGTGATTAGATAATCTTTCATATATTTAGTTGCATGCAAAAATTAGATTGAATCAAGAATATAAATGTAGTGCAAGAAGGTCAAATTAAAACCCTTATGTTGATTAGTTTATAAGAAAAATTGTTAGATCATACATTTATATATTGTATAGTTATTTGAATGTCAAAATTAAAGAAAAATAACAGAAATTTGATCTTTTAGTATTTCTCTTATTCATTATACTATAGGGAATACTTTTGAGTAATCAAATCATTCTCTATTCATGATCAAGCTTGGGTTTTTCATAAGCATAGAGGTAGTTAAATGGATTCTAAGTATAAGAGTTGGTAGTGTATGTATATATATACCATGTGTACATATTTTACATATATAAGTGTATGATTTCCCAATGTATTCATTCTATAAATAAATTAAATATGTAATCATATTATAAATGTTTTCATTGTATTATTTTAGTAGGACCAAAAGCACAATCTTAAGTGTTTAACTATTGTAGTACAAATTTATGTCATTTCAATCATCTTTGGAGAGTTTATATTGATGAATGAGAGAGATAACTATTGTGTTAGGAATTTCTTCACATTCCTAAATAAATGATCTGTGTTTATGGGTTAAATCTTGATTTGAGGGAAAGGGATGATTGCAGTAAAAACTACCCCCTCATCTTACAGAAGTTTTCTATATGTTTTCTGTGTTTTATTCCCCTTACTCTTACCTTTCCAAAACATCTTGAATTTTATAATTCCACTAAGAAAAAAGAAAGTTATGACAGATTTACTACTAGGTGGTTTTTTCATGTCAAGGCCATTTTTATTCAATAATTTCATTTTATTCTTATTCTTAAATTTATTTCAATTCATTGAATTAAGTTTGAGATTAGATAAGAGACTAATTTAATTTATATAAATACATTTCCTTTTTAATACATTATTTATATTACATTTAGTATTGTTGTGTGCTTGTATTGGTAACAATGGTAAGAGGTAGATTTTGAGTTTGAAAGAAGATAATAGGAAGATTTCATTATTGGTTGTATCAAATCTTTGAACAAGGAATTTGTTGGATTATTTAGTTGTAAATTGGATATTGAAGGATCAATAGTAGTTAGATTGTATTTTAAAGAATTTAAATTATTTTATAGGTTTTATTCTTAAAAAATCATAAGCATTATCATTTGATTCTTAGTATTATTATGATTTAAGTGAGCCTTATACCTTTAATCATATAATTTATTCAATCATGAAACCTAAGGTACATGTATATGGTTAGTTAGTTAGTTGCCTTTAAACCAATTATCATGTGATCTAGCCTAGTTTTAAATCAAGTTCTGTCATGTTACCTTATCCATCTAATGGTGTGATATATTTCTTATGACTTGAATAAGAGAGCCTTGAATTCTTATCATGAATCTAGTATTTTAACTAGTACTATTGTTTCCATGGATCTATGTATCTAAGTCAACCTTATGGTTGCAAGACAAGTTACACCGAACTAAGAAGCCTTTGTGATGTACGTACGTAGGCAAGGCCATCACAGATGAGCTCCTGAGGCTTTAGGTCTAGCCCTTAGGTCAGGTTTCCTTTCTCTATCATGTTTTGGAAGTGTAATACAATTAACTTATGTATTTGAAGAAACTAATTGTTTTACTTGTGTTGACATCATAGGAGTATTGACGTCACATTAGTGTTAGCTAACTTGAATTGGTACAAGGTAAAGAGAAGGTATGAATGAATCATTTCATTTTTGTTGGTACACTTAGTTAATGTTTGATTTGTATTTTATTTTATCTAATCCTCTAGAATTTCTTTTCTGATTATCAGGTAACTACAAGGGATGTTAGTTAGAAAATAGTTGTATGGTAAGAGTGGATCATGTAATAATATTACTTACCACATGGTGGATTTTTGATACAAATCATATCTAGTAATTGTACGAAGGTAGTTGCATGTTTAATTCCTATACTAAAACTTTAGAATGATATATGTTCCCACAATTGATGTGCTAACACAAAAGAGCATATTGAAATTATGTTAATGTTTTGTTGTGTGAGAAATTTGCAAATATATTATCTTTCCTTCTTGATAAAATAGACCTTGGAGGATAAGAGTTCCATCTGTACATTCTTTGATTAAACTTTTCTATGTTGACCTATGCATTCAATTGAGATTTGTGCCATGATGTTTCAAAGCAATTATTGTATGTAATTCAAGATTTCTATCTTGCATGTTGTCTATTGTGTTGTGTTGTTTATAATTGCATAAGAAATGTTTAAACCTATGATTACCATTTTTGACAAATGATGCAAAAATTCTATTAGTTGCACAAATTTGTTCAAAGTGTGTATGATATTGTATATAAGTCTAAAATTTTGTTCTTATGGATTTAACATTTTTAAAACCATATTTAAACATTTATTAAATTAATTATGGTAATGATCTAAGTTTTGTGGTTCGTGCTCAAGTGTGATAGCTTGGGCATGATAGGTCGACCTGCAACCAAAGGGGCAGACCCCTATTTGCTCCTACATATAATGCAGTGCAGTCCTTAGGTAGCCTGACCATCACCATCACAAACATAAAATATTTAAACCCAACTAAGGATTGATAAATCATGAATAAATGAGTGAGGTGGGGACTAATATATAAAAGTAGTCAATAATCATATCTAAAAATTAAACCCTAGAGGTGCCAAGGCACCACAAGGTTGGGTAGGGTGGGATCAAAGGGATATATCATTATGTATGCTCAACCCCCAATCGAGATGTGATAAGAAATGATTAATAAAGGTGAATCCAAACCCTAGGTAAATATGAAATAAAAAAGGTATAACCTGGAGAATCAGAATCACTTTGTGTTAGTCAATTTTGAGAGATCTTGAGTGCAATTCATGGTGGATCTTGCTAGTTGAGTATGCTCTTTTCTTGCATCGCATGATGACCTGGAGAATCAGAAAGACTTGATAGAACCCCTGTTTTGTGAGGGTTTCCCC
The DNA here is from genome assembly GCA_027924645.1 of Cunninghamia lanceolata. Taxonomy (NCBI): domain Eukaryota; kingdom Viridiplantae; phylum Streptophyta; class Pinopsida; order Cupressales; family Cupressaceae; genus Cunninghamia; species Cunninghamia lanceolata. The sequence goes on along the minus strand of BSBN01000391.1, from coordinate 35,970,966 downwards.
TTCTTGCTCTTGTATTGTAGGTGCATTTTAGTGCATGTTGCTGCAAATCAGACTTCACCATTGCGTTCGAAGCAGCTGAAATAGTCAAGATCACCTTTTGTTTTGTCCAAATCAGACATCAGAGGCAAAATTGACAAGGGTTTCAATTTAAGGCTCTTTGGCGTGATCCGGGAGGTACCAGCAGTTTTGGAGTAGTTTGGCCCAAATTGGACACTACCATTGCGTCCGAAGTGGCCAAATCAGTATGGATCGACTGTAAATTTGTCCAAATCAGACAAAGTTGAACCAAAAGGCAATTTTTTTTGCTCCTCAGTGGTATGGATTTGTTGCATAGAATATCCCTGCAGATTCTTGGAATCTCACCTGCACAGACAACTGCATTAGCGGAATCTAGACGCTACGAAAATATATTCACTGGGTAAAAGTTTAATCACTGGTTAGTAAGGTTTATTATCTGCGATTTTGTTGTTATTCTGTGGAGTATTTTCATCAGGGTACGAAGTACCCTGCACAGATCTACTATTGCAGGGTATAGATTGAATAGTGGGGCGCCATGTGGCACGGGCCCCCACTCTCCTTGATCATCTATCCGTTCACAGTGGTTTATCAGCCTACCAATCTTTCCCTGCGGCAAGCTTCCACTCACAGGGGAAAATCTTTATCTTTCAGACATTCCGCAGTGAAGAATCTGGCGCCACAAAACCAGCAGCGAGGCTTCTACAAAAGTCAGACAAGAATCTTCATACAGTCCAGTTTAAATTCCATCAACTATCTTTGTTTCCAAAAGCGGCATCTGTTGTTCTACATCCACCAATGATCTAAGCTTTTGGCAGTCGGCATAAGCCCATAGGCAGTTTTTGTTTCCTAGCCCAGCGGCTTTAAATCTAGATAGTCAATAGTCTCATTACAATCAGTTGATTCCTTGAATTTCCACTACAGTCAGCATTTGGCGGTTATCCTTGGCCGGAAAATCACACTGGGAAATTTTCCGAACTCATCGGTTGTTTCTGTGGCGATCTACACAGTCCATTAGCAGTTTACCTTCTGGCAGCGATCATCATCAGTGGTCAGTTTTTGACCAAAGATTTGTGCTCAGTAACTGGGAGTCAATTCATCTCTTGCAGACCCTTAAACAAATCAACGGCATATTCCTTGAACCACAGTCTAATCGGCGGTCTGCAAAACTGCTTCTACAGCCATCATTCGGCGGGTAGCATCGGACTGGTCTCACGCCATAGATAAATCACAACGGTCGTTAAAAATTCACGCCAGAAAGTCTTTAAAACTCGTCGGTGGTTTCTATCGGCGTATTCCTTTGAAATCAGCAATCAATACACTCTCTGGTAGTTGTAAAGCCCACTAAAACCATGATCCGGCAAAAACAATGCCAAACCACTATTTTTCGGCAATGAGCGGTTTTCAATCAGTCAAGGGTGGTTTGACCACACAATAATAAGCGGTTTCAGGACCAAAATCAACGGTTATACAAAACAGTTTTGTTTTGCATCAAAGGCAGTTTTCCAGTAAAAGGGTTGTTTTTCGGCATTTTTTTGCTTTCCAGGAGGGGGGCAATTTTTCTGCCAAAAAGGGAATATTCTGGGAATATTCTGCCAAAGGGGCCATTTTTGCCCTTCAAAGCCCTAAAAGGGGGCTTTTTTTTCATTTTTGCATAACTTTTGCCCACAGAGGCAAAATCAGGAAAACGAGATATCGTCAGAAAGCTGACAGAGAGAACTTCATAGTGGTGTTAGTAGTTTTCTAAAATTCTGCTGCAGGTGACTGCTATAGCAGTTTGAAGATAGATCTTCGTTTTTCACTTCTGAGCTCACAACTTTCTGCTACGATCTCCAATTTTTGCGATTCTTGCGGCATCGGAAAGGTATTTAGGAGCTCTTCAAATCCATCTATACACTTTTCTCATATTTTGTTCCAAGTTTATTTTATTTCATTTGTCAATTTTTTGGCTTTTGAGTGATAACTTGGGTATTTTGGCACTTGAGGAAGTGAAACTTGTTTTGAAGGGATCTATTTGCTGTGGTCAATCATTGTGAGCAATTGTAATCTCCTTTGAATCTCATTTTTAAGAGATTTTCATACTTTCCCAAATCTGGGCCCTTGAGGACAATTGTAAATCGCACTAAGTATAAAGTGCCACAATCACTTTTTTGGGGGGGGTGATCTCTTTGATTGAGTAACAGGGGGTGTCTTGTGTTCTTTTTGTTGCAAGTATGAGGTGAGCCAGTGTTGTCATTGATGTCAACATACTCATATTGCATTGACAAGAAGGATTTGATGAGCTGTGTGCTGAGGATATTGAGAAAATTAGTCTCAGTCAGGAACAGTGAAGAACAGTGATGAGAAGAAGGCAAATGTACTGTATAGGATGAGAATCGGAGGATGCAGATTAAAGGGTTAATAGATATGAGTCTTGAGATGCTTCAGTTAAGATTTCAGAGGTCCGCATGAAGATCTGAAGGAGTTGTGGCTGTCGGTATAGAACCGGTTCCGGCAAGTATCCAGAGGTGACAGAGGATCACAAAAAGGTCCGGTGAGGTCTGGAATTGTATTATCCTAATCTGCGGATTGGACGGAGTATTTGGGATGTCCTTGTGATGTGTCATCCTGATTTGTGTATGATTTGGAGGTCCGGAAGTACCTCTTGCATTATGACAGTAGCGACAGACTGTGTTCTTGAAGTTCTAGATGAGGAAGACAAGAGATCCCAGTAAGTAGAGGAAGTGCGGATGTATCCGGACATTCAGACAGGCTTGTGAAGGTTCTTGGATCATGTTTAGGTTGTGTTGTTGGTCCGCATTGATGGTAGAGCCCAGAATTGAAGTTATTCTTCCGAATGAAGTTCTTGCTCTGTTTAGCCGACCGGATGAGTTGTTCATCCTGCGAATGTTCTTGTGATGGCCGACCAGATGTGTTATTCATCTTGCGGATACTCCTATGGTTGTTTGCCGACTTAGATGTTTGTTCCTAAGTCGATGTCTTGTATAAATAACGGTTTGTGAGTTCATTTCAAAGTGTGGTGTGTGGATGAGTGTGGCATAGCGAAGAAACGTGTGAAAGGCAGAGCAGAGATTTTTGGGCTTAATTGGAACTGATCCGGACATGGTAGAGATGTCATTCTCCAGTTCAAGACTGTGATTTTTATCACTTTGTAGACAGTGTGTCTCCTTGTAGGCAGTGGGCCTCTTTGTGAGCAGTGTGCTCGGGCAGTGAGCCCTTATTGGCATGTGCCATTCATTTTTCTTTATTCTTCTAACAGAGAATAATTCTTGGGTTAATCACCCCGTGGTTTTTCCCTTAACCAGGTTTTCCACGTCAAAATCTTGATGTTCAATGTGTTGATGCTTATCTGCTCTTGTGTTTATGTATTATGCTTTCATGGATGATCATTTGATATGCTGCTAACTAACAACAAAGAATCAAGTGTTTGAAAGAAGAAGAAGTTGTATACAACTGATTCACCCCCCCCCTCTCAGTTGTATGCCCTAGATCCAACAATTGGTATCAGAGCCAAGTTCCTCTGATAGGAGCTTAACCGCTTGAGGAGATCCAGGATGTCGTCATACAAGAAGGATAGTCCGAAGTTCGATGGAACCAACTTCACTCTCTGGAAAGGTCGCATGAAGTGTCACTTGGAATGTATGGGAAAAGCATACTTGGCTATGGTTTCAAAACCATATGTACCTCCACAAGGTGGTCCGACAACTCTGAATGAAATCACAGAAGCTGAAAACAATCTGCGGACCAAGGAAGCTCTTCTAAGCGCATTGAATGACTCAGATCTCTCGAATGTTATTGACCTACCAACTGCATATGAGATCCTGACTAAACTGGAACTTCCGTATGAAGGAGATGAGTTTGTCAAAAGTGCAAGGTTACAAAGCCTGAAAGGGAAATTTGAAAGATTGAAAATGAGAGATGATGAAAACATCACTACCTTCATGCCAAGAGTAAATGAGCTGGTATGTGGAATCAGAAATGCTGGTGGAACTTTAGATGAAAATGAGATTGTCTGCAAAATCCTAAGATCCCTTCCTGCTGCCTACAAAATCAAAGTTGCTGCCATTGATGAATTCAGAGCCCACACAACTGTCACAAGAGAACAACTGGCTGGCAAACTAGCTGCATTTGAAATGACCGAGTTTGGAGATGATCCTCCCAAGACTGAATCTGCTTTCAAAGCCAGTGCCTATGTGAAAGGCAAACAGAGATTTGATCCGGGTGAAAACTCATCAAGGAAAATGTCATGGTATGATCAAGCAAGAAGAGACATGGAAGAAGAAGAAGCAGAAACAGCTCAACTTGAAGCCCTCATTGCAAAGAGGCTGCCAAGAGGATCCAGTAAGTATGAAGGAAAACTACCCTTTAAGTGTTTCAACTGCAATAAGATTGGTCATTTTGCCTCAAGATGTCCGGAGAGATCTGCAAGATCTAATACTCACAGACAAAGGTTTCAAAAGAATTGCTATTATGTTCATGAAGAAGATGACAATGAAGGAGTAACAGATGATGAATCAGAACTAGGAAGCAAATCCGGAAATGAGTGGGTGTTTATAGCCATCAAGGAAGAAGATTCAATACTCTCTGAATCTGTCAATCACAAAGTTGTTGAAAAAGCCTTGGCTGCTCAAGTGGAAGAAAAGGATGATTGGGTTATTGACAGTGGATGTTCTCACCATATGACTGGTGACAAGAATAAGTTCTTAGATTTGGAAAGATATGAAGGAGGAATGGTAAAGTTTGGTGACAATTCTGCTGGCAGAATCAGAGGTAGGGGAACTATTTCCTTTGATGGTAAGAGCAAAACAGGAAATGTACTGTATGTTGAAGGATTGAAGCACAATCTTCTCAGTGTTGGTCAGTTAGTGGACAAAGGCTATGATCTCCGGTTCAAGAATGGAAAATGCAGAATCTTTACAAGCTCCGGAACTGAAATTGCATCCGGTACTCAGACAAAAGGTAATATCTTTCATCTGGTTGGTTCAAATAAAAGTTGTTTGTTTGTCCAAATTGATCAGAGTTGGTTATTGCATAGAAGAATGTGTCATGTAAATTTTGATAACATCATCAAGATAAGCAATACTCAGGCTGTGAGAGATCTTCCAAAATTGATGAAACCTACAAATAGTGTGTGTAAAGAATGTCAGTTAGGTAAACAAAGCAGAGTCTCTTTCAAAAGCAAAGATCAGTCTTCTACCGGATTGTTGGAATTAGTACATACTGATCTATGTGGTCCGACAAGAATCAAGAGTCTGCAGGGTGATAGATATTTCATGTTGTTAATTGATGATCATTCCCGGATGATGTGGGTTACCTTTCTAAAAGAAAAATCAGAAGCTTTTGAGAAGTTCAAAATCTTCAAAGCTATGGTGGAGAATCAAACCGGATTGAAACTAAAGTGTCTAAGGTCTGATAGAGGTGGTGAATTTACATCTGGTGAATTCATTGACTTTTGTGAGAAACAGGGTATAAGGAGACAGTTGTCTGCTCCTAAGACTCCACAGCAGAATGGAGTAGTTGAGAGAAAGAACCGGACCATCCAGGAAGCTGCTAGGACAATGATGTTGGAAGCAAATGTTCCTCAAATGTTTTGGAAAGAAGCTATCAGCACCGCAGTCTACACTCTCAATCGAGTTCAAATCAGAAACAACACCGGTAAGAACCCCTATGAACTCTGGTTTGGCATCACTCCTACTGTGAAATATTTCAGAGTATTTGGTAGCAAGTGTTATATTAAAAGAGATGAAGATCTAGGAAAGTTTGATGCTAGAAGTGATGAAGGAATTTTCTTGGGTTACTCCACTCAAAGCAAAGCATACCGGTGTTACAATAAGAGATTGAGGAAGATGATAGAAAGCACCAATGTAAAGGTTGATGAAGGAATTGAGAAGCCTTCAAGATTTTATGAGTTTGATGAAGATGACCAAGACAGTGTTCAAGGACCTCAATCCTCTCCGGTGAGACAGAGTCAGCCTGATCCGGTAAATCAGGAAGAAGAGATAAGTCTGAATGAGCCTGATCAAGAAGCAGCAGTGCAGGATACTCCCAAAATTCCAAGGTATGTAAAACTGAACCACTCTGAAAATCAAATCATAGGTGATAGAAGCAAAGGTGTACAAACTAGAAGGAATGTTGCTCAAAATCAGAATGAATGTTGTCTGATTTCAAAGATTGAACCTAAAACAATAAATGAAGCCTGCAATGATGAAAACTGTACCAAAGCAATGGAAGATGAATTGATGCAAATTGAGAAAAATCATACTTGGGATCTTGTTCCCAGACCTAGAGACAGGAATGTAATTGGAACCAAGTGGGTCTTCTGGAACAAACTAAATGAAGTTGGTGAAGTAATCAGAAACAAAGCTAGATTGGTCTGCAAAGGCTACTCTCAAATAGAAGGAATTGACTTTGAAGAGACTTTTGCTCCGGTGGCAAGAATTGAAGCAGTCAGATTACTTCTTGCATTTGCTGCCTTCAAAGACTTCAAGGTATATCAGATGGATGTCAAGTCTGCCTTCCTAAATGGTGATCTAGAAGAAGAAGTCTACATTGAACAACCGGATGGTTTGCAATTGTCTGATAATGATGATATGGTCTGCAAGCTGAAGAAAGCTTTGTATGGATTGAAGCAAGCCCCAAGAGCATGGTATGAAAGGTTGGATAAGCATCTTGTGCAAATTGGATTCAACAAAGGTACTGCTGACAGTAACTTATATTTCAAAATTGATCATGAAAATATTTTAATTGTTGAAGTGTTTGTGGATGATATCATTTTTGGAGGAAGAGATAGTATGTGCAAAACTTTTGCAAATCAGATGAAAAGTGAGTTTGAAATGTCTATGCTTGGTGAAATGAATTTCTTCTTGGGTTTGCAAATTACTCAAACAAAAGAAGGGATCTTCATTTCTCAGACCAAATATGTGAAAGAATTGTTAAAGAAATTTGGTATGGAAGACTCAAAGCCTATGAACACTCCTATGGCAACCGGATGTAAGTTAAGCAAAGATGATGATTCTCCAAAGGCAGATCAGACAAAGTATAGATCAATGATTGGTGGATTGTTGTATCTCACTCAAACTAGACCAGATATAATGCAGGCTGTTGGTCTTGTGGCAAGATTCCAGGCTGATCCTAGAGAATCTCATGTTATGGCAATCAAAAGAATTTTTAGGTACTTGAAAGGAACAGTTGAGTATGGTCTATGGTACCCTAGAGATCCGGACTTCTCTCTTCATGCTTACACAGATGCAGATTGGGCAGGAGATGTGGATGACCGGAAGAGCACTAGTGGTGGAGCATTCTTTTTGGGGAAGAGATTGGTTTCTTGGCTAAGCAAGAAACAAGATGCAATATCTCTGTCTACAACTGAAGCAGAATACATTGCAGCAGCAGGTAGTTGCACTCAAATCTTATGGATGAAGCAGATGCTAAGAGACATCAAAGTTGAATATGAGAAGCCTATCACAATTTTCTGTGATAATTCAAGTGCAATTAATATCTCCAAGAATCCGGTATTGCATTCTAAGACTAAGCACATATCTATTAAATTTCACTTTTTGAGAGAACAAGTAAACAAGGAAGAAGTCAGATTGGAGTATGTTCCCTCCAAGGATCAAATTGCAGATATCTTTACAAAACCTCTTCCCAAAGACTCTTTTGAATATCTCCGGGAGAAGTTAGGGGTCATGGCCCCTCCGGTGATGAACTAAGATGCACTGATGTGCATCAGTCCGGTGGCTATCACAGTCATATCTTGTGATCCGGACTAATGGGGAGCTGCAACTAAGGGGGAGCAGCTGGTATGATTCTGATGTATGAGAATTGCAAGTATGAGCCCTTTGCCATTGATGTCAAAGGGGGAGAGAAGACATGTGAAAAACAAGTGGTTGATGATCAAAGGGGGAGCAGTAAAGGAAGAGAAGACATATGAAAAGTTGAAGTTCTTGTCTTAATGGTTTTTCACATCATATGTTGCCATCAATGACAAAGGGGGAGATTGTTGCAAGTATGAGGTGAGCCAGTGTTGTCATTGATGTCAACATACTCATATTGCATTGACAAGAAGGATTTGATGAGCTGTGTGCTGAGGATATTGAGAAAATTAGTCTCAGTCAGGAACAGTGAAGAACAGTGATGAGAAGAAGGCAAATGTACTGTATAGGATGAGAACCGGAGGATGTGGATTAAAGGGTTAATAGATATGAGTCTTGAGATGCTTCAGTTAAGATTTCAGAGGTCCGCATGAAGATCTGAAGGAGTTGTGGCTGTCGGTATAGAACCGGTTCCGGCAAGTATCCAGAGGTGACAGAGGATCACAAAAAGGTCCGGTGAGGTCCGGAATTATATTATCCTAATCTACAGATTGGACAGAGTATTTGGGATGTCCTTGTGATGTGTCATCCTGATTTGTGTATGATTTGGAGGTCCGAAAGTACCTCTTGCATTATGACAGTAGCGACAGACTGTGTTCTTGAAGTTCCGGATGAGGAAGACAAGAGATCCCAGTAAGTAGAGGAAGTGCGGATGTATCCGGACATTCAGACAGGCTTGTGAAGGTTCTTGGATCATGTTTAGGTTGTGTTGTTGGTCCGCATTGATGGTAGAGCCCGGAATTGAAGTTATTCTTCCGAATGAAGTTCTTGCTCTGTTTAGCCGACCGGATGAGTTGTTCATCCTGCGAATGTTCTTGTGATGGCCGACCGGATGTGTTATTCATCTTGCGGATACTCCTATGGTTGTTTGCCGACTTAGATGTTTGTTCCTAAGTCGATGTCTTGTATAAATAACGGTTTGTGAGTTCATTTCAAAGTGTGGTGTGTGGATGAGTGTGGCATAGCGAAGAAACGTGTGAAAGGCAGAGCAGAGATTTTTGGGCTTAATTGGAACTGATCCGGACATGGTAGAGATGTCATTCTCCAGTTCAAGACTGTGATTTTTATCACTTTGTAGACAGTGTGTCTCCTTGTAGGCAGTGGGCCTCTTTGTGAGCAGTGTGCTCGGGCAGTGAGCCCTTATTGGCATGTGCCATTCATTTTTCTTTATTCTTCTAACAGAGAATAATTCTTGGGTTAATCACCCCGTGGTTTTTCCCTTAACCGGGTTTTCCACGTCAAAATCTTGATGTTCAATGTGTTGATGCTTATCTGCTCTTGTGTTTATGTATTATGCTTTCATGGATGATCATTTGATATGCTGCTAACTAACAACAAAGAATCAAGTGTTTGAAAGAAGAAGAAGTTGTATACAACTGATTCACCCCCCCCCCTCTCAGTTGTATGCCCTAGATCCAACACTTTTTTGTATTCTTGCATCATGGATTCACACAAACTTCCTCTACTCACACCATATAACTATCATGAGTGGAAAACTAAAATGGAGATTCATTTAAGAAGTTTGAAAATTCACAGAGTAACAATGGGTACAGAAATTGAACCAACTGCAGCTGCAGAAAAGAGAAAGTGGTATAATAGATGTGATCAAGCCTATGGAACACTATGCTTGTCTATCTCTCCTGATCTTCTTTTTCATATTGAATCTTGTAAAACACCTAATGAAGTGTGGACTACCTTAGAAAATCTCTTTGGTAAACAAGATACAATGAGAGGTTTCAAATTGGAGAATGAATTAATTGGTTTGAATCCAACCGATTTTGTAAGCATCCAAGACTTCTTCACAAAACTAAAATCACTTAGATTGCAGCTCAAACAATGTCAAATTAAGAAAGAGGACACTCAATTGATTCTTTCAATCCTTGCCAAGCTTGGTCCTGACTATTCAGTTTTTGTTTCTACCTTCTATGCTACTATGGATGCACTTGGGAAAGCTTTCACTATGCCTTCACTTGATGAGTTTGTAGCATCACTCACAAGGGAGCAAGCTAAGTTAGTACACATTGGCAAATTGAAGTCTCCTAAACCTCAAGCACTTCTTGCTAATCAAGGTACTAAGGATCAAAAGGCTTCAACTAGCAAAGGCAAGGAACAGAAAAATAAGGATTTCAAGAACAATGAGCAAGCAAAGGAGTCAACAAAATCACCTAAGTCATCATCCTCTCCCAAGGAGGAAACATCTAAGAAGGAGAGACCAAAGTGTGCATTTTGCAAGAAACTAGGACATGATGAGCATAAGTGTTATGAGAAGAAAATTGATGAGTTGACTCACATTATTCAAAAGCACAATATCCAAATGCCATCATCATCACCTAGTCCATCCTCTTCTTCGACACCATCATCATCTACACATACAGGGAAAGTAGGCATTGCAAATGGGACAGACAAAGGAAAAGGACATGTACTCTTTGCTTCAACAAGTCTTCAGTCAAAGAGATGGCTTCTTGATTCAGAGGCTTCTCATCATATGGCATCTTCACAGGGGATGTTCTCTTCATTTGAGTCATGCACTTCGACACCTATCTTGATGGGTAACAATACATACATGCATGCATCTGGAAAAGGAACTATTGATGTTGGAGAGAATACATTCAACAATGTGTTGTGTGTACCTTCTTGACATCGAATCTCCTTTCCATCTATCAGATTACTCATTGTGGTGTAGGCAAGATAGTTGAGTTCACTCCTGATTCAGTGATCATTCAAGACTTGGAGAGCAGAGATATCATTGCAGTTGGGGTGGCTGATCATGCATCTCGCTTGTATACCTTCTCCCATTTTGTTTCTTCTGATGATGTAGATCCATTGATGGATATTCACACTCATGCATCAAGTGTGAATCATATTTCTGAGAAGAAGTTTGGTCACTTGAACCTTGGTGTTCTTTCACCCACTTTGGTTCATGAGACTAGTGCTGAGCTTCCATCACCTCAACCTCCTACTTCTTCAGAGATTGACATCGACATGGGTTCATCTACTTCAGTTGAGTAGGATCATTTCAGTCTTTCAGACACAGCTTTGTGGGATACTTTCTTGGCAGGTATATCAGACTTGTTTTGTGAATCTCATATTGCAGATTTGGAGGACACACTTGAGGGGATATCTCTCCTCTTTGATGATAGTTATAGCACAACTGTTATCCCCTCTACTTCATCTTTGGAGGTTGTTCTTCATCCGTCTACACAAGATTTTGGATTGGACACACATCATTGCATTGTGGCATTCCTTGATTTTGACATGTGGACATTTCAGCAGTCTTCAGAGACATCATACATCATGAGGCTTTTTCCCTCATTCCTTGAGATGGAGTTTCTTCGACATCAGCTTTTGGACTTGTTTCTTCCTAAGGGGAGAAATGTTGTTTGCAGGTACAGGACACTTTCCAATGTTCTTCTTCAAACATTCTTCATCGGCACAGGAGCTACTTCATTGTGGGGGGGACCCATAGTCTCACTCTTGCTCTCCTATGGGGGGTAATTGATTGTATATATGTGATAGAAGTTGTCCTTGGGGGGTCATGTTGAGTCCTTCCTACTATCACTTCTTCTTTCACATTCATTGTTTTTGCATTCTCACTTTTGGAGAGGAGTTTTTTCCCATGCGGTTTTCTCCTTTTCTCCATTTGAGATTTGTTGTACATGGGTACCTAACATGGCCTAATAGCCGGGACCCATCCATCATTTCATCTTGCTTTAGTCAGCTACTCCCTAAGTTGCACTTAAGGGGGGGTGTTGGTGTGAACAGGGTTATCACCTAACCGGTTTACCCTAATGTGGATAATTCATCTTATTTAACTATTTACTAGTTAAATAATATTCACACATCACACATATATCACACATGTTAAGTTGACTTAGTGAGTCTTTTAGATGTCTAGTTGTGTCTAGTTAAGTCTAGTTGTGTGTTGAGTTGTTGATAGTTGGAGTAAGTTGTCTTATCCTCCACATGTGCAATTAGTTATCATCCTCTAATTGGCACATGTTGTAGGAATATCTCCAGCTTCCACTCCACCTTCCACTCCATCCTTCTAGCTCTCACCTTGTCTTTATAAGCAAGGCTATCTTCATGTATTATGTAATCCAAACAATAATCTTTCTTTTGCATTCAATGATAGAATAGCATCATTCTTTCATTTGATCTCTCTTGTGCTTTCATAAAGTCCTAGATCCTGGGTGGCACCAATCATAGCCAACTCTAACATAAAAAATTAGGTATGAAAATGAAACCCTAAGGGTCAAATCAAGCGTTGGTAGAATGAGCAAAAGGAAAATAGCACTATGAGCAACAAACCCTAGAAGAGGATAAAGCTATGAAACACAAGTTGGACAAGGGCATTTGAATCCTAATTGGATATAAAAATAGGATAGAAAATTAGAAAATAATTTAGATCTAAAACCCTAATGTAGAAGGTTGTGTGTTTGATTCACACTAGGTTCGCAAAAAATTTAAAGAAATAAAATATCTTTACATAAATAAATCTAGATTAATTAAACAAATACAATCAATAATCATAAATTAACCTAGATTAAATATAGTTGGGTTGATAAATGAACAATTACAATAAATGAGAGAAATTAGGTACTTAGCTCTAGTATAGATGGCAAAAGAATGATGATGATGCATAGAATTGATTCACCACTCCTAGAAATTTAATAGCCATGATTTGATGAATGTCTCGGAATTTGAACAAGTAAAAAAACCCTAAGGTTCACTTTTGAGCATTGTGAGTTTGATCTCGATCGCCATAGATTTAAACTCTAAGACATGGATCTAAACTAGTAAAGTTGCAAACTTCTAAAACTTGTTCACCCTAATCTCTAATGTATGATAAGATTGTAAGGACTACAATGTTTATAAACACCTTAGAGGAATCTCTCAAATTGCTATGTTCAAGTTCTCTTAGGTCAAATGCCTAGATCGATTGGTTTTATGACTCAGAGTGAGATTCAAAGACAACATACATAAATGTGTAGGTGGCTTATATGTAAATGGTGCAGATTTGATTCTTTTGTCCCTTCAGAAATTGAAGTGTGCACTAATTATTTTCTCTTTTGTAAGCATATAACACAAAAGATGGAATTTGAATTAATAATTAAAAATTTGAGGTTCATTCCCATGGCATGGAAATGAACCTGGGCAAGGAAGTGATAATCTCTAAGCAGAAAAGAATGAAAGAGAATGGGTGCAAATTTAAGTAAAAATAAGGAGTAAATAGGATAGATAAAAATTGGGACATAACCCAAACTTAAAACAAAAATGTGCCACTTGTCAATATATAATTATATTTGAAACATTCCAACAAAATAATTACAAAACTAAATAAAAAATAGTTGTGGAAATTTCATCATTACAATCATACACTCCATGCTAAACTTCCTCCGTATTCCAATACATTGTAGCAACCGATTCTATTTTTTTCCCGTACTCTAATAAATAATTTTATGGATAGAAACTTTAGAAATTTGTTTTTATGTATCTAAACTACATTCAGCTTAGAATTATCCGCCAGAAAACCTGCGAAATTATCAAGGCCGGTTCTGCCCCACAGTAATGCACTCTATAATATGGCCTACTCCTGTAGTCGCGTGTGTATAATGTAGTCATTACATTACTCTTACAATGGGAGTCCCTGGTATAAGCTATCTTTTGCTCTCTATGTTTTTCACTATGATTATGTTAAGTGGTAAAAATATTTGCATAACTGCGTCTCAAGTGTCTGATAAAAAGGTATGTTCTTACTGATCTCCTCCTCAGACAAAAACACCCATAATTCTTATCAAAATAACTATTTAACTTGTAGTTTTTATCTCTCCATCTAACACCAACTCAGTTTGTACCCCGTTTGTACTTTGTTCAAAATGATTACTGACTAGACAGATTTCATTTGCCAAAATAGCTTCATATTGTCTATATGGGAGGCATTCAAGATAAAGGCCATTCTCAAACTGTGCACCATGAGATGCTAGAATTTGTACATGGAAGGTCATTTTATATTGCCTTTTTTCTACTTCCATGTTTGTATAGAGATAGCATACCTATTTAAGCTGAGACTTGGATTATGATGGCTGTTCTTAAATATCATCCACTTCAACGGTCAAATGTCAAATTTGGCTAATAAAAACTGGACAAATATTTACCACTTTTTGATACGGATGAGGTGTAAATTCGCTATTGATTGTTTGACCATTAAAATGGATGATGTTTAAGTAGAGTACATTATGATCTGATATAATAATTTGTATTACAATGTTGGTGTTCAAGCCATGAAGCAGCTCAGAAATCGTTAAAGTACAGCTATGGGAAGAGCTTTGGTGGATTTGCAGCCATGCTTTCTCCATCTCATGTCCGACAGCTTTGAAGTTAAAAATTTTGAAATTATTTGAACAATTTTATTTTTATTCTGGCCATTTTTAAGAAAGTTGCAGAGGGAAGGATTTATCAATCACCCATGTTTGTATATTTGAAGAATGAAAAATGCCAGATGAATATTTTTTAACACTAAAAAACATAGTCAACAATAGGCCGCCAGCCGGCCTATTATTTTAAAAAATTGCAGACATACATGAATGTTAAGGAAAACTGCTGCACACAGGCTCTTAGTGTATATGTTGTTGAAGTGTAGATATGGATGGAGTGGTCTCGGTGTTTGAGATTAGTGTATATGTTGTTGAAGTGTAGATATGGATGGAGTGGTCTCGGTGTTTAAGAGCAAGAAACGGCGCCTCCTTACAACTAGATCATGGGATTTTATCGATTTCCCTTTATCTGGTCAGAGTAAACATTTGGATTATGAAAGTGAGATCATCATTGGTGTTCTGGACACAGGTGAATTACATCAACTTGCTCATCTTATCTTTCAACTCTTCTCTTTATTATTTTTCTTTTTTTCTATTTATTTTATTTTATTTTCTACTTATCTTGTTTTTCCGTGTTAACCTCCCTTTTTCTCTTTTCTTAAGGAGTTAGTTTCTACAATTATGTATCATTTTTATCCTCTTCCTGATGATGGATCATGGAGTGTGATCCCAAACGCCTGATTTTTGATGCAAAAAAGCTCTACACAATTTTTTCCAAAAACAATTAGATCATTCAAATGGACTGTAGTAATATCATGTCTTTAATATAAATTTTAACACTCTGCTCAAAAACCTTATTTAGTATATCTTTTAGAACATTGTATGTAATTCAAACTCAATTTGATGTTGTAGGAATATGACCAGAATCAGAAAGTTTCAGCGATGCAGGATTCGGTCCTGTTCCATCCAAGTGGAAGGGTGTATGCCCAACAACATCAGACTTTACCACCTGTAACAAGTCAGGCTTATTTTTTTTTTTAATATGTACTTTTATTTCTTTAATATAAATTAAATAGAATATTCATCCAAAAAATATATATATTTCTTCCTGTTTATAAATTGATAGATTCAATGAATTGACAGAGAATTTATATATATTCAATTATTAGATAATTTTGAAGTATTTTGATTGTCATTAGGAAAGTTATAGGTGCAAGATTCTACCATGCTTCCTTTGACACTCCACCTCCTGAGGACTACCTCTCACCAAGAGATGGCAATGGTCATGGAACACACATCTCTTCCACAGCTGCTGGAAATCTTGTTAAAAATGCCAGTCTTTATGGTATTGCTCAAGGAGATGCTCGAGGTGGATTCCCTGGTGCAAGAATTGCTATGTACAAAGTTTGTTGGCGGCCAAGTGCAGGTTGTGAGGATGCAGATATTCTTGCTGGATTTGATGATGCCATCTCTGATGGCGTGGATATTATTTCTGCATCGATTGGAGGATATTATGATGACTATTTTGAAGATAGTGTTGCCATAGGAGCATTTCATGCAATGAAGAGGGGAATACTTACATCAAATGCTGGTGGAAATGATGGACCTTCAAAAGAAAGCATTACCAATAGTTCTCCCTGGTCTCTCACAGTGGCCGCAAGCACCATTGATCGTAACATTGAGTCCCAACTTCTGCTAGGAAACAATGTGTCTTTCGAGGTAAACTCTTTAACTTAGTTTTAGATAAAATTAAAAATGAAGAGTTCATCTTTCAAGTAAGTTTAGGATTATTTTTAGTGCTAAAGCCTTAAGTAAAAAGGATTGCAGGGCATTGCTCTAAACACATTTATTATCGATCAACCTCTATATACTTTAATATACGGAGGATATGCTACTAATACTTCTGGTGGTTTTACTTATGATGATTCAAGGTAACAAGTAGAATCTAAACATGTTCTTTTATTATGATAGCATTTAAATTCATTTTATAAATCTTATTTTTTGTTGTTATGACTTGATTAGATCTTGTGTGGCCAATTCCCTAGATGCCACAAAAGTTAAGGGAAAGATTGTCCTTTGATACCAAGGAAGCGAATATAATCCTGGAGACCAAACAATCTTTCTTGCTAGAGGGGAAGGTATCGTAATTCTTGATGATTATTTCAATGAAGATGCTCATCCCTACCTTGTCCCTGCCACACTCCTAAACACAACACAAGGAGAGATCGTCATATCTTACATCAACTCTACTAGGTAGAGTTCATCAATATAGTAATTGGAGAAATTTTCATTCATAAATTTATTAGCAATAAGAAAAATTACTTAACAATCATAGAAGTGTTATGTTACTCTAGACGTTTTGAAATAGATTAGACATGTCTTCATGTAAGTTTCATAATGAAAGATCATTACATACGATTTTTTAGTTCATGTAATTCCATATATTGCACCAGCTTTCATGTTGCAAAAATTTTCAAAAGTACTACTCCAAAAGAACGTGCACCTATAGTAGCATCATTCTCATCTAGAGGTCCTAATCCAATCACCAAGGACATTTTGAAGGTACTGAAACAAGACTTTCATAAAATTAAATCTATATGTCATTCTCCAATTTGTTAAAAGCTAATATGATTTTTAAGGGTGTCATTCCACTCTTTTAAAAAAATATTTACCATATATTACATAATTTCATATATACAAGTTTTTTCGATTAAAAAATAAAAAATATAACAAGATATCTACTTACATCATCAATTTATGTATTGTTAGCCTGACATCACCACCCCAGGAGTGAACATTTTGGCTGCTTGGAATAAGCATTCATCACTTACCGATCTTCCAGGTGACACGAGGTTTCCAAAGTTTAATATAATATCAGGGACATCCATGGCATGTCCTCATGCCACAAGAACTGCAGGATTTGTTATGTCATATCACCTAGAGTGGTCTCCAACTGCTATCAAGTCTACTCTTATGACTACATGTATTCATGTCTCCATCATTACTTATTCAACAGTTATTACCCAGAGAAAAAAACCTTAAATTATTTACATTTTTTTAAGATTTTGGGGATCCATCTATATATTCACAAAGTTTTAATTATGTCTTTAGGGATACATCTACATAGTATTTAAGTTTACAATGGTTTTGGTTTTCTATGCAAGATCTATCATTAGTTTAAGAAATAAGCTTGTACTTCAATGCACAAGTTGTGCTTAATTACTAAATCTCTACAATTTGACTTGTAATGCAGCATATATCATGAATGCATCATTGCCTCACAATGGGGATGTAGAATTTGGATATGGTGCAGGACAAATAAACCCAGCTAAAGCAATCAATCCGGGGCTTGTGTATGACACTAATGTAAATGATTACATCAAAATGCTTTGTAGTCAAGGTTATAATGACACCACTTTGTGTCTCCTAACAACAGATTTTAGTAGTTGTGACTTTGTCAAAGCATTCAAATATGGTGCACTAGAGCTCAACTACCCTTCCATCATGGTGGTTGCTAATCCAGGAAAGTCTATTTATGCTGATTTTTCAAGAATAGTTACAAATGTAGGACCTTCACAGTCTATATACAAGGCCATAGTAAATACACCCTCTGGCATAAAGGTAACCGTGTCACCAAATATACTATCATTTTCAACAATCAACCAAAAACTAACTTATAATGTCACAGTTGAAGCTGGTGTTATACCTAGTGATACTTTGATCTCTGGTTCATTAACATGGCTCTATGGCAATTACACAGTGAGAAGCCCCATTGGTGTGTATTCATTAACTTAAATTATTGTCATTGAGTTAATTCATTTAAGATGAAAGAAGTATAATATTATGGTGATTGATATTGTAATCAATTAGCACTTTTCTTTTTAGTTTTGGATTCACTTCAAGACTCATTTCTTTTATATGCAATGACTAGCATATAATTATCATGTTTCTATATGAAATTTATAATTAACAATGTTGATAAATAGGGTAAGCTACTATAGTGAAAACTTGTTCACCTAGTATGCAAATCTTAATTACTGATTACAATATATTGTGATTAATCAATAGATTAATATATGGAAGTTTAAATTAGCAAATATAAAAAATTGACAAACACATTTAATAATAAACACATGACACCAGATGTACATGGAGAAACCCTTTCAGGAAAAAAATCCACCATCAAAAGAGGACAAGTCTATATTAATCCAATGAGATATTACATCAATACATCCAACCATCTCTCTTTAATTTGACAGCATACTGGTAGCATAACATTTCTCAACCTACAAAAGACCCATAAAATAAATATCCAAGACATCTAATTTATAAAGAACTAGAGGGGGAAAACTAAAAATGGACTCTAATAAACAAAACAACAAATTCCCATGGTGTATAAAAAACCCAATGGTTCCATATGACAAATATTCAATGCTTCCATGAATAGAAACCATAACCATCAGCATCTAACCCATGTGAAGAGTGGGCACACATTCCCAAGTATGTAACTCCAAAATGGAGTGGCCAACTAATGTGGATAGCATCTAACATGCAAGAGATGTTCCCCTCTCTCCTAGCACCTAGGCTTGGGAAAATAATGTAAATAAGGTCAATAAACTTGAAACTTCCATTATCATATGTAACCTCCCCTCTTCATGCCATTACAATCAATATACATGTTAACCAAGAGAAAATAATTAATAAATAATTCAACCAATCACCCCTTAGGCATCCATGTACCCATTCCCAAGGCTTTGGAGTCACATGAATTACATAGGCTTTACAAGGTTAATATTGAACCTTAATCCTAACATTCTCCCACTTGACAATATACATTATAATGACATATTAAATAGGAAACATAAAATTAGTTAGGTACAAGATAGAAATCCCATGACCTCCTTACACTGGTAAGAGAACTTATGTATGCTCATTAGCTTTGTAAGTGAATCTACAACATTATCCTAAGTGTCACTCTCCATCTCATGAACAAAGTTATACTAAAAATCAATATGCTTCATACGAGCATGGTACATGGGGTTCCTAGCCAAACAAATGGCACTCTAATTGTCACATCTTATCTAAACCACCCTATAATCAAAACCAACTCCTAAACATAATCTCTAAAATGAAACTACCTCTTTATAGGCATGTACATAGCATCCATATACTACACTTTGGTAGTAGACAAAGAAACCATGGACTACCTCTTACTCATCCAACTGACAGTACTATCAAACAAAGAAAACACATAGCCACTAGCAAACCTCTAACTATCCAAGTCACCTACACAATCTATATCAACATAGCCATGTATGTCCAACATCTTTCCCATAACATTAGGACCATGATAACATAAGGATTGAGTAGTAGTTACTCACAAATATCTAGATACCCTCTTAACACAATTCCAATGCTCTCTACCAAGGTTAGACATAAACCTACTAAGAACTCCCACTACTTGGTTAATATCTAATCTAGTACAAACCATTGCATACATCAAGCTACCAATAGAACTAGCATAAGGAACATTATACATATCCTCAAAATTATCATCTAACTTAACACACTTATGGATAGTGAAAGCTTAGTGCCTACAAGGAATGATCACTAATTTATAACTGAGCATGCTAAACTACCGCAATATAGTACCAACATACTTTGACTAAGACAACATAATTTATATGAACTTGGTCCCTTCTAATTTATATTCCAAGGATGAATTTTTCTGGCCTAAATCATTCATGTTAAACACACTAGAAATTTAAGTTTTAAGCTTCCTAATAATCACCTTGATGTTTACCAATAAACAACAAATCATCAAAATACAAGATAATTATTAGAATCTAATCATCAATACACTTAATATAAACATAATGATCCTCTTTTCCTCTAAAAAACCCCAACTTCATGCAAATACATTGAACTTTTGATACCACATCTTAGGCAATTATTTCAAATCATATAATAATAGTTTCAACCTGCAAACCAAAATTTCTTTATGTTTTACCTCAAACCCATTTAGTTTTCACATGTAAACTTCCTATTCAATATCCCCATGCAATAAAGTAGTTTTAACATTCATTTCTCTACTTCAAAATCACAAGTAGCAACACTAGAGAGTGGGAGTCTAATGGAAGATAATTTAGCAATAGGAGAGAAAATGGCATAATCAAGGTTGGATGGTCCAATTAAGGATTACCAAAGCTTGCAACTAATTGTAACACATAAACACAACTCACAATAGAAATAACAAAGTTCATATACCTTTTGGTAGCTTTTGCAGGGGGGATTGGTGAGAACACTAATAACGTTGTTGAAGCTATGGCCCTCCTTTGGGGCCTAAAGGTTGCCCTAGCCATTGGTATCAAATACCTTGTGGTTAAAGGTGATTCCAATTTAATCATTGATGTTGTCAAAGACAGCTCGCCAAAGTTGGTTGGCAGGTTGATGACATTATCCAGGATATTAAAACTTTGCTTATAAGTTTTGAAGGTGTTGAGGTTGTCCATATTTATAGGGAAGGTAATCAAATTGCAGACTTCATGGTTAACTTAGGGATCAATCTTTACCCTATTAGATGTTGGAGGAGTATTTCTAATCTTCCTCCGAACATAAGAAATAACATTTAGAAGGAGGCTTCTTCTTAATTCCTCATGATCAATATTTCCCACCTCTTCAAATCATTTCGTGGTTTCATGTCCTACCTTCATTACACGGGGAGGCATGTGAAGGATGACGTCATCCTGAGGATGATAGATTATGCCCGATTAGGCTAGATCAGAGAGTCCCACATGGACAATTTCCAACTCAGAGATTTCCCCCAGCTATTGCCTAGCTAGCACACCAAGTCTTTTCATACTCTATAGGCTACTATGGCTCTTGTGAGATCGCACAAGCCTCATAATGAAGGAAATAATGTCTTGGATGTGTATAGGGATACAAAGGGCATTTTTGGGATTTTGAGTAGCCTTGTTAGCAGAAACTTTTATGAGTGCCAAGCCATCTCTAATTTGTTCAAGGACATTCTGCAATTTCCTAAGTCTCATAACTGCTTCTCTCCTTGCTAGTTTGGTAAATACAGTGCTATGGGAGGCAAAAAAGTTAGAACTGAGTTGACGTCATGTGTGGAGTTTAAAGCTGACTCTCAGGTTTGGATCATTTGTTATGAAGGGGGTTAACACCTTACTTGGAGTGCTTGAAGGGCTTCAATGAGAGCCTCTCTGTGCAATTTGCTATGTTATGGGATGCTGACAGGAAGGTTTGTGTTGGTGGGGTGCAGTTTGAAGTCTCTGAGGACTCCATAGCTAAAGCCATGGGCCTGAAACATGAGGGAAAAATATTGAACAAGCAAATGAAGGTGTGGGATCTGGAGGGTTTGAAAAAATTCTTCTGCGAAGGTGAGAAGCCGGTCAGAATGAAAGGTGGATTCGAATGAAAGAGCCTGATAAATCCTTGGGACCGTGTTTGTTATCTTATCATGAAATTTATTACTCTTGAGGGTCGCTATAGATGTTACTATTATTACCACTTTGCCCTGTTGAATCACTTTAGACACAAAGTCCTTGTGAACTTTCCCTTCTATCTACTCTCTTCACTTGAATCTTCTGTCAAGTTAACTAGAAAAACTCGGGAGGGTAACCCAGAGGTGGTGGTTGTTCCCCTACACCAGGGTTTGATTTTTCACCTATATCACTTTCACTTGGCCCTCTTCCCTACAAAGCCTATTAAAGCTAGTTTGATTGAAGAAAACAAGGAGGATGATTCGGATGACAATATCTCGCTAAGTGTTAAATATGGCAGCCCTAGTAAAAGTAAAGCCTCTTGCCATGTTGATGTCTACCCTCTAAATCCTATTGGGCCCCTCCCTAATCCTCCTGCAATCCCTGATCCCCGTCCCCACAAGAAGGAAAATACCCCTACCCCCAGGCCCATCAAATTGGTCGGGCCCCTGCAGTTTCAAATTTGGGGGTGTTGATGGGTCCCAAGGCCAAGTTTGCAAAGAGGCTACTGAAGGGCTCTGTGGGCTGAAGAATTGCCCTTCACCATCTGGTGGCAAGAAGTGCAAAGGTCTGCATGAGCATCCCTATTCTGGTAAGGGGGGAAAAGAAAAATAAAAAAGGTGATGAGGGTGTGAAGAATGTGGAACCGGAGGTTGAGAAAGGACAAGACAAACCCTAGGAGCAGAGAGGGGATGACATAACTAAAGTCAAGGAGATGGCTGAGGGTAAGAAGACTACTGTGAGGAGACCTAGCATTCGCAGGTCAAGCAAGTTGTCTAGGGGGAAGCCCCCCATGTTAAAAATTGTTGATTACTCCTTAGCATCTGACCCTGATGACCCAAAAAATAAAATTGAGATAAAGGAAGTGAAGACTACTTCTGTGCAGGAGCAGGAAGGAGCCATCCATTTTGATTCAATGAACAATTCTTATTATGATACTGAGAAGGATGATGTGGAGATTCTAGAGACCCTAGAAAAAGAGGTGGAAAGTGCCAGGGACAATGACCCCAATAATTAGCTCATGCAGGAGTTAGGGGAGGTTAAGACTCGACTCTCAACTATGGAGGCTAAGATCAAGGTGTTGGCGACTGTTTGTATGAAAGTCATTCATCGGGCGGCTACTACTTTTACCACTCTATAGGAAGACCACCATGTTGATAAGGATGCGAAGACCACGAGCAAGGAGGAGCTGTTGAAGTTTTTAAATGATGATTGGAAGGATCTTCTTCATTAGTGTTTACTTTTATTCTTGTTTCTGGTTCTTGTTTTATTTTGATATTGTTATGAACTCTCACCGTTAATTTGTTGCTTTTGTGTTGTTCGTGGCCTTTGGCTTGTTTGGCTGCCCTTTGGGTTTTTGTTTTAGGGACCTGCACACCCTTGTTTGTAGCTTATTAATATTAAAAACAAAGATCATATAAACAACAAATCTTTTATTGATTCAAATTAAAATAGCTTCATGAGCTTGATACATGCTAGATGCATATTGGCCCTTTAATTATAATTTATAGATCTTAAAGATATTGATATCAATTCACCTTTTGTCTTCTCTCTTCTATCTATCTCCTGTATCTCTTTCAAATCATATCAAGCTTCTCAATATGCGTATGTGCATGGAAATGGGGGACCAAAAGGGGGTCATAAATGGCCTTTTTTTTTTTTTTTTTTTTCTGAAATTAGTTAAAACTAGTCTTGGATGAGAAATTAAAGATAGTCATGCTCAAAATTAGAAGATGTGATAAGAACAAGATTTGTAGTGCTCAGAATCTAGTTTCTAAAGTATTTTTTTTCTCAAAATGGTGGAGATTAAGAGGTTCAAATAGGGGGAGCACACGAAGTGCTCTTTTTTTTTAGAAAAATATAATATAGTGCCTAGTGTGCTCCCCCTAAAATGTTGACTTTTTTTACATTTTTCAGAAATCGCTTCAGTGGAAAATTAGCTAACATCATGTAGTTTATGCATGATTTTTCTATTAATTTTTTAATGAATATATTATTTTTTATGAATTTTCAAATTGTACACATCCTAAAAAATAAAAATTTGAGCATGCTACCCCCTAAATTTTTGACAACCAATCAAAAATCAAAATTTATTTTTTTCAATGTGTATAGAATTCAGTCTAGAATCTAAAAATGTAATATGTTTCAATTTTTTATAAACATTCAAAAAATGACACCAGAAATACTAGACATAGGTTTTCTGCAAAAAGAGAATACATTAGCAAAAGAAATTCAAGATGGAAACCTTAATGTTATCAAATATTTGAAAGAAATACATGGTTAGAAAGCTAATAAAAAAATTAAAGTCATCCTGACATCTTTTTGTATTGACATTGAAAAACATGTAAACTTGATGGAGAGCATGTACTCAAGATTTGGTTGATTTTTTAAGTTATGTTGAAAAAATGTCATTAGCGTTCAAATGGTACGTCCAACCCTTTGGGTTGGATGTCCAAGGAAAATCCAACCCTTAGGATTTGAATTTCCCATAGTCAAAAGCATGTTTGTGTTATAACACTAGTGCACCATAACGTGCTCATGTTTTGGAGCAGTTAAAATGCTTTTGGATGATAAGTGTAGCAAATCCTACAACTTCTTTCACTCTGGGTTAGGTTAGGGCTATATACATGAAATAAAATTTTAAGTATAAGTGACATTTACTTCCTTATACTTTAAGTTATATTTCATGTATATAGTGTCTAGATGTTTGAGAATGGTTTCAGATCTCTAGGAGTTATAATACAGATTCTAGGTTTTGGAGGATCCTATAATTTTTTAAACAGTCAAATTTCAGTAATCAACAGGCTCCTATCTGTTAGAAATCTTGAACAAGATGAAAAACTCAAGAACTTTATAAGATATATTAAAAGTTACATAAACTGAAATACAAAATGAAAGCAAACCAGCAATTTTGAGAGATGCAAATGTCGATGTGATAGAATTGCATTAAGAGCTCAAAGTAAAGAATGGTAGAGTAACTAGACAATGCATTCAAGATGAAAAATACGAGATAGGAGGTGAGTATAAATAGGCTATGAGAGAGGGGAGAGGTGGCAAATACGACCAATGGAAAGAGTCCACCATAATAGCCTAAAATAGGCAAGTGTAACTCCCATGGAGGATGTTGATGCCTTGCACCCACTCACACTAATACTCACTTAATTAACCCTAAGCAAGCTTAATAACATGTGTAGGAAAAACTGAGGAATATAGGAAAATAAATAACCCAACTAGGAAAATAAAAAACCTACACTAACACCCCCCTTAAGCATAGCTTAAGTGGGTGAAAAGATGGTTCTCGGCAAATGAAGCCTGATGAGGTACACGTGTACATAAAAAATCTCCCCCAAAGAGAAGAAGCCCCCCAAGAAAAGAGAGAAAAGTCCCCCAGAGTAGAGAGAGAAAAGATCTCCCAAAGTAGAGAGAGTCAAGACTCTAAGTGAGAGGACTAAGAAGCCCCCACAAAAGATGAAGCCTCCTGCACCCCCAACAAAGCTCACAGATGAAGATACATGCTTTTTGTGAAGGGTTTGGTGAAGATATTGGCAACCTGCTCAAAAGTCGGACAATAGCGAAGGTCAATGACGTGGCCATGGATGAGCTCCCAGATGTAGTGCATGTGAACCTTAATGTGTTTGATCTATTAATGATGGACCAGATTCTTGGAGATCTAAATGGCACTCGAGTTATCACAAAATATGACTGATGGCCTTTGATCTAGATACCAAACTTAGTGAGAAGACTCTTAAGCCAGATAGCCTCAACAGCGGCATTCACAGCCCCCTTGATATAAGAACTAGCCTCAGTAGAAGATAGAGCAATAGCAAACTATTTCTTGCTCAACCAACAAACATGACCTGAACCAAGTGAGAAGTTGTAACCTAAAGTAGACTTGTAATCCTGAGAATCACTTGCCCAATCTAAATCTGTGTAGCCCACCAAGTCAAGATCAATGTTTGCTATGTAGTGAAGTATCCACTTGGTAGCTTTCTAGTGCAGCTCATGGAGCTCCTACATGACTCAAAAAACCATGCCTACAACATATGAAATGTCGGGTCTTGTCTGAGTCAGATAAATGAGACTCCCAACAAGCTGTCAGTACAAAGTGCCATTAACAAATGAAGAACACTGCGTGTCAAGTTTGACTCCAGAAAGGAAGGGAGTCAGAGCAGGCTTACAGTCAACCATATGAAACCTCAAGAGAAAATCTAGAGCATACTTGGACTGTGTGAGTGTGATCCCAGAACCAGACTAGAAGATCTCAATCCAAAGAAAGTAATGCAACAAGCCCAAGTCAGTCATCAAAAACCTGTCATGAAGGATAGTTTTGACTACCCCAATGGTGGATGAAGAACTCCTTGTGATCAACAAGTCATCAACATATAGGACCAAAATTAGGAGTGAATCATCCTACTGTAAAATATAGACATTGGGGTCAGAATGGCACTAAGTGAACCCAACTGTCAGAAGGAAGGAGTCCATCTTGGCATACCAGGCCCGAGGAGCCTTTTTGAGGTCATAGAGAAGACTTTCAAAAGTGGCACAAAAGTGAAGAATCCTAAACGAATCCCTATGGCTGCTCCATGTAGATCTCCTCCTGAAGGTTGCCGTGAAGAAAAGCACTCTTCACATCCATCTGGTGTACTTCCCAACGATTGGCTATAGCAATGGCAAGAACAAGTTGGATGGAGTTCATTCTGGAGACTGGCGCAAAAGTTTCAAAGTAGTCAATCCCAAGAACCTAGGAGAATCCTTTGGCGACCAAGCGAGCCTCATGCTTATCAACCGACCCATCTATTGCAAATTTTATCTGATATATCCACTTACATCGAACAAGTTTTCTTCCCTTAGGAAGAGGGACAAGATCCCAAGTGTGGTTCCTCATCAAGGAACTATACTCCTCCTGCATAGATGTATTTAAATTGCTATTTAATTGTCCAATGGGGCAGAGCAAGTTTATATGGTGACCATAAAATGGTCAACACTACACAAATGTGTAGGTGGCCTATATGCAAATGATGCAGATCTAATTCTTTTGTCCCTTCAAAAATTGAAGTGTGCATTAATTATTTTCTCTTTTTTAAGCATGTGAATTAATGGTACATTGAATGTCTTTAAATACCAAGACAAACAACATATCACATGAAAGATGGAATTTGCATTTAAAAATTAAAATTTGAGGTTCATTCCCATGGCTTAGAGGATCAATTCTGATTGGCATGGAAATGAACCTAAACAAAGAAGTGATAATCTCTAGGCAGAAACCAATGAAACGGAGTGGGTGTAAATGTAGGTACAATAATAAAGAGAAAATAGGATAGATAAAGATCCGGACATAAATCCTAAACTTAACACAAAAAAGTGCCACTTGTCAATATCTAATTATATTTGAAACATTCCACCAAGACAAAAATAGAAAGAACATGGGCCTGGAAATTTCGAACATTACAATCATACGCTCCAAGCTAAAACTTTTTCCATATTCCAAATACATTGTAGCAATCGATTCTATTTGTTTTGTTCTCTTTTTGCGTACTCTAATAAATAATTTTATAGATAGTCTTTAGCAATTTGTTTTTAATGTATCTAACTACATTCTCCACCTTAGAATTATCCGCCCAATAAACCTGCAAAATTATCAAGGCCGATTCTGCCCCACATAAATGCACTCTATAATATGGCCTACTCTCATAATCTTGTGTGTATAACATAGTCATTACATTACTGTTACAATGGGAATGCCTGGTACAAGCTATATTTTGCTCTCTATGTTTTTCACTATGATGATGTTGAATGGTAAAAGTATTTGCATAACTGCGTCTCAAGTGTCAGATAAAAAGGTATGTTCTTACTGATCTCCTCCTCAATCAAAAACACCCATAATTCTTATCATTATCAAAATAACTATTGGACTTGTAGTTTTTATCTCTCCATCGAACACCAACTCGGTTTGTACCCTGTTTGTACTTTGTTCAAAATGATTACTGACTCGACAGATTTCATTTGCCAAAATAGCTTCATATTGTCTACATGGGAGGCATTCAAGATAAAGGCGATTCTCAAACTGTGCACCATGAGATGCTAGAATTTGTACATGGAAGGTCATTTTATATTGCTTTTTTCTATTTTTATGTTGTCACTTTTCTATTTAAATATCATCTATTTTAATGGTCAAACACTCAATAGCAATTTTATATTTCATCCATAACAAAAAAATAAATATTTGTCCTATTTTTATTAGCCAAAATTGACCTTTGACTATTAAAGTGGATGATATTTAAGAATAGCTGTTTGTCGCATTCAAAATGGAGATAGCTAGCATACCTGTTTATGCTGATTTGCATTATAATCTGACATAATAGTTTGTATTGCAATGTTGGTGTTAAAGCCATGAAGCAGCTGAGGAATCGTTGAAGTACAGCTACGGGAAGAGCTTTGGTGGATTTGCAGCCATGCTTTCTCCATCTCATGTCCAACAGCTTTCAAGTTAAAAAATTTGAAATTATTTGAACAATTTATTTTTATTCTGGTCATTTTAAAGAAAGTTGCAGAGGGAAGGATTTATCAGTCACCCATGTTCGTATATTTGAAGAATGAAAAATGCCTGATGAATATTTTTTAACCCTAAAAAACATTGTCAAGAATAGGCCGCCAGCCGGCCTATTATTTTAAAAAATTGTAGACATACATGAATGTTAATGAAAACTGCTGCACACATGCTCTTAGTGTATATGTTTTTGAAGTGTAGATATGGATGGCGTGGTCTCGGTGTTTGAGAGCAAGAAACGGCACCTCCTAACAACTAGATCATGGGATTTTATCGATTTCCCTTTATCTGGTCAGAGTAAACATTTGGATTATGAAAGTGAGATCATCATTGGTGTTCTGGACACAGGTGAATTAAAAATATAAATTTTAACACTCTGTGCCAAAACTTTATTTAGTATATTATTTAAAACATTGTATGTAATTCAAAATCAATTTGATGTTGTAGGAATATGGCCAGAATCAGAAAGTTTCAGCGATGCAGGATTCGGTCCTGTCCCATCCAAGTGGAGGGGTGTGTGCCAAACAACATCAGACTTTACCACCTGTAACAAGTCAGGCTTATTCCTGCTATTTTTTTTTCCAGAAATCATGTTTTTCATGTTGAGATATTTAAATATTTCCTCCTGTTTATAAATTGGTAGATTCAAAGAATTGACAAAGAATTTACATATATATGAAATTATGAGATGATTTTGAAGTATTTTGATTGTCATTAGGAAAGTTATAGGTGCAAGATTCTACCATGCTTCCTTTGACACTCCACCTCCTGAGGACTACCTCTCACCAAGAGATGGCAATGGTCATGGAACACACACCTCTTCCACAGCTGCAGGAAATCTTGTTAAAAATGCCAGTCTTTATGGTATTGCTCAAGGAGATGCTCGAGGTGGAGTCCCTGGTGCAAGGATTGCTATGTACAAGGTTTGTTATGGTCCAAGTGGAGGTTGTGAGGATGCAGATATTCTTGCCGGATTTGATGATGCCATCTATGATGGTGTGGATGTCATTTCTGTTTCGATTGGAGTATTTTCTAATGACTATTTTGAAGATAGCATTGCCATAGGAGCATTTCATGCAATGAAGAGGGGAATACTGACATCAAATGCTTGTGGAAATGATGGACCTTCCAAAGAAAGCATAAGCAATTATTCTCCCTGGTCTCTCACAGTGGCTGCAAGCACCATTGATCGTAACATTGAGTCCCAAATTCTACTAGGAAACAATGTGTCTTTCGAGGTAAACTCTTTAACTTAGTTTTAGATAAAATTAAAAGTGAAGAGTTTATCTTTCATGTAAGTTTAAATTATTTGTTCCAAAATATTTTCACTAATGAGTTTTGATTTATTCAACAAATTACTCTTAATTTTATTTTTTATATTATTGCAAAATTATGTAGATATGAAATTTTTTTAAATTGTAAAAGTAATTTAAAAACATGTTTTTAGACCTATCGAATTTGAAGCATACAATTGTAAAATTAAGTGTTAAAGTGTTTAACCTTTTGGTACATTTAGATGAAACTAAAGCAACTATGGAATTATGTGCTAAAGCCTTAAGTAAAAAGGATTGCAGGGCATTGCTCTAAACACATTTACTATGGATCAACCTCTATATCCTTTAATATATGGAGGATATGCTACTAATACTTCTGGTGGCTTTACTTATGATGATTCAAGGTAACAAGTAGAATCTAAACATGTTCATTTGTTATGATAGCATTTAAATTCATTTTATGAATCTTAATTTTGTTGTTATGACTTGATTAGGTATTGTGTGGCCAATTCCCTAGATGCCACAAAAGTTAACGGAAAGATTGTCCTTTGCTACCAAGGAAGGGAGTATAATCCAGACCAAACAAT
This sequence comes from Cunninghamia lanceolata, assembly GCA_027924645.1. NCBI lineage: Eukaryota > Viridiplantae > Streptophyta > Pinopsida > Cupressales > Cupressaceae > Cunninghamia > Cunninghamia lanceolata. The sequence goes on along the minus strand of BSBN01000391.1, from coordinate 35,940,856 downwards.
CTTTCTTGCTGGAGGGGAAGGTATCGTAATTCTTGATGATTTATTCGATGAAGATGCTTATCCCTACCTTGTCCCTACCACACTCCTAAACACGACACAAGGAGAGATCGTCATATCTTACATCAACTCTACTAGGTAGAATACATCAATATAGTAATTGTAGGAATTTTCATTCATAAAGTTCTTAGCAATAAGAAAAATTACTCAACGATGATAGAAGTGTTATATTACTCTAGACGTTTTGAAATGGATTAGACCTTTTTCATGTAAGTTTCATAATGAACTTAGATCATTACATACAATTTTTTAGTTCATATAATTCCATGTATTTCACCAGCTCTCCTGTTGCAAAAATTTTCAAAAGTACTACTCCAAAAGAACGTGCACCTATAGTGGCATCATTCTCATCTAGAGGTCCTAATCCAATCACCAGAGATATTTTGAAGGTACTGAAACAAGACTTTCATAAAATTAAATCTATATGTGATTCTCCAATTTGTTAAAAGCTAATGTGATTTTTAAGGGTGTCATTCCACTCTTTTAAAAAAATATTTACCATATATTACATAAATTCATATATACAAGTTTTTTCAATTAAAAAATAAAAAATATAACAAGATTTCTACTTACATAATCAATTTGTGTATTGTTAGCCTGACATCACCGCCCCAGGAGTGAACATTTTGGCTGCTTGGAATAAACATTCATCACTTACCGATCTTCCAGGTGACACGAGGTTTCCAGAGTTTAATATAATATCAGGGACATCCATGGCATGTCCTCATGCCACAGGAGCTGCAGGATTTGTTAAGTCATATCACCCAGAGTGGTCTCCAGCTGCTATCAAATCTGCTCTTATGACTACAGGTATTCATGTCTCCATCATTACTTATTCAACAGTTATTCCTGGGCAGAGGAAAAAACCTTAAATTATTTATATTTTTTTTAGATATTGGGAATCCATCTATATATTCACAAAGTTTTAATTATGTCTTTAGGGATACATCTACATGGTATTTAAGTTTACCACAATTTTGAGTTTCTATGCAAGATCTATCATTAGTTTAAGAAATAAGCTTGTACTTCAATGCACAAGTTGTGCTTAATTACTAAATCTCTACAATTTGACTTGTAATGCAGCATATATCATGAATGCATCATTGCCTCACAATGGAGATGCAGAATTTGGATATGGTGCAGGACAAATAAACCCAACTAAAGCAATCAATCCAGGGCTTGTGTATGACCTTGATGTAAATGATTACATCAAAATGCTCTGTAGTCAAGGTTATAATGACACCACTTTGCGTCTCCTAACAGCAGATTTTAGTAGTTGTGACTTTGTCAAAGTATTCAAATATGGTGCACTAGAGCTCAACTACCCTTCCATCATGGTGGTTGCTAATCCAGGAAAGTCTATTTATGCTAATTTTTCAAGAATAGTTACAAATGTAGGACCTTCACAGTCTATATACAAGGCCATAGTAAATACACCCTCTAGCATAAAGGTAACTGTGTCACCAAATACACTATCATTTTCAACAATCAACCAAAAACTAACTTATAATATCACAGTTGAAGGTGGTGTTATACCTAGTGATACTTTGCTCTTTGGTTCATTAACATGGGTCTATGGAAATTACACAGTGAGAAGCCCAATTGGAATATATTGCCACCTCTATTAAACATGGGAGGAAAACTAATATTTTGGTTTGGTTGCATGTGCTCTTTTCTTATAGAGCACCAAAGCTACATCCCTTGATTGTTTTCTCAATAAGAAAATCTTAGAAATTGCTTGATAAATAATAACCTTTAATTTTGTTTGATTTTTGAAATATGTAGATAACAAGGTCTAACTTCTCCATAAATTTTTACAATCAACTTAAATTATTATCATTGAGTTAATTCATTTAATATCAAAGGTATACTATTACGGTGATTGATATTGTAATAAATTAGCACTTTAATTTTTATTTTTAGATTCACTTCGACTCATTTGTTTCATATACAATTAGCATGTTTCTATATGAAATTTATAATTAACAATGTTGATAAATAGGGTAAACTACTACAGTTAAAGCTTGTTCACTTAGTATGCAAATCTAAATTACCAATAAAAGTATATTGTGATTTTAAACCAATAGATTAATATGTGGAAGTTTAAATTAGCAAATAAGAAATCGGCAAACACATAAGAATAAACACATGAATAGGGAGCCTATACAAAAGAAGCCTTTAAAAGACCTTAGAGGAAGAAGACTAAAGATGAAAAGATCAAGACATTAGGACATCAATGTTTGAAACTGGATGTCTAGAAGCCCCTCAAAATTCCACAAACCTACAAAATCATATCAAATTTGTACAATTTCAAAGGTTAACTTCCTACCCTACTAGCAAAGGACCTTATATTGACCACAAACTTCGGTAAGCCCTGCAAAAGACTAAGACCAACTAAATTCAAAACCAAAAGAGAGGAAAGAGATAAGATCAGAGAAAGACAAGCCTACACTAAACAAACCAAAAAAAGGGGGTCCACATTTTGCAAAAATCAAAATGGGGCATGTGTGCAAGGCATAACAAAACCCTTTCAGTTAAACAAAAACAAAAACTCCATTGTCAAAAAGAGGACAAGTCTATATTAATCCAATGAGAATATTACATTAATACATCCAACTATCTCCCTTTAATCTAATAGCATTCTAGTAGAATAGTAGTGCTCAACCTACAAAAGATCGATAAAATAACTATCCAAGACATTTAATTTATAGAGAACCAAAGGGGAAAACCTTAAATGGACTCCCACAACCAAAACCACAAAGACCCATGGTATGGAAAAAGTCCAATGCCCCCCATGTGAAAAATATTCAATGCTTCCATGAATAGAAACCATAACCATTAGCATCTTTGACCCATGTGAAGAGTGGGAACATAGTCCCAAGTATGGCACTAAAAAATGGAGTGACCAACTAACGTGGATAGCACCTAACATGCAAAAGATGTTTCACTCTCTCCCAACACCTAGGATTGGGAAAATAATGTAAATAGGGTCAAATCAACTTGTAACTTCCATTGTCATATGTAACCTCCCCTCTTCATGCCATTACAATTAATATACATGTCAACCAAGAGAAAATAATTAATAAATAATTCAACAAATCACCCCCTAGGCATCCATGTACCCATTCCCAAGGTGTTGGAGTCACATGAAGTACATAGGATTTTCAAGGTTAATATTGAACCTTAATTCTAACATTCTCCCACGTGACAATATACATTATAATGACATAAATAGGAAACATAAAATGAATCAGGTACAAGATACAAATCCATGACCTCCCTACATTGATAAGAGAACTTATATATGCTCATTATCTTTGTAAGTGAGTCTACAACATTATCCTACGTGTCAACCTTATAAATCATGGCCTTACCACTCGCCATCTCATGAACAAAGTGATATTGAAAATCAATATGCTTCATACGAGCATGGTACATGGGGTTCCTATCCAAACAAATAGCTCTCTAATTGTCGCATCTTATCTAAACCACCTATAATCAAAACCAACACCTAAACATAATCTCTAAAATAAAACTACCTCTTTACAGGCATGTGTAGCATCCATATACTACACTTTGGTAGTAGACAAATAAACCGTGGGATACCTCTTACTCATCCAACTGATAGCACTACCAAACAAAGAAAACACAACCACTGGTAGACCTCTAATTATCGAAGTCACCTACCCAATCTATATCAACAAAGCCTTGTATTTCCAACATCTTTGGACACATCATTAGGACCATGATAAAACATAAGGATTAATTAGTAGTTACTCACAAATATCTAAATACCCTCTTAACACAAGTCCAATGCTCTCTACCAAGGTTATACATAAACCTACTAAGAACTCCCACTACTTGGGTATTATCTAATCTAGTGCAAACTGTAATGTAGAAAAAGAGGAATTTTTAATTCAATGTGAGGTGTGGTTAGATCCTACTTTCACTACATACATTCAAGGCCATATCAACCAAGTTGAATCTCTACTTAGTGAGAGCATTCACCTAACAAGTTGGGCTTCCACTTAGTACAAACAGGAAATTTGGAATTATTGATTGTTATTTAAACCCTAGATCAATAATAGACAAAACCCTAGTTCTATGATAAACAGGGCATAACTTTGAAACCATGATAGATACAAACAAATTGAAAGAAGCACTAGGATCAGTGAACAAAGGAGAACATGATTCTAGAAGCGGAGGTGTTGAAGGACAATGGTGCACGTGCCCTTGTCCTTGGAGTGAAAATCTGCCAAAAGTCAAAACTAGGAAAATGCTCCAAAGAGTGCCTAGATGATGAACTTTCGAACCCTGATTTGCTAAGAGGCCAACTAGAGGACACTGGTGTGAGTGCCCAAGTGCAGGGTACTACTTTTTCATTAGATCTAGATTCCTTATGCTCTGTACTGCCTCCTTGCAACTCCACTTCTACACCTGTAACCTGCAATCACAAAGGAGTGTGGTTGGGGGTTGCGGTATTTAGAGGCTTGCCTCAGTCAAGCCTCGGAAAGACATTCAAGTCTTCCAAACATTGTTGTTAGATAAGAGTGTGTATCCCTGCGAGATAGAGGCAAAATCCAAATGATAAATGATTCAAACATAAACTAATGTCACCTCAATGGTGTAGCTCTCACATAGATGAAGTTCCTTCATGCACATGAGAAGATGAAGCTAAATCTGCAATCACAAACACAATAAAAATGCTCTACTCTGCAATAATAAATATCATGAATGCTCCAAAATCATAAGTTTGCCAAAAGTTCATAATCATCTTCTAGTTTACAAATGAAAACCTAAACATGCTTATATATATATGCAACTACAAACATTCCCGCTAAGAATTTCATAATTCAAACTTTTGTTGTCGGCATAGGACCTAACAACAGTCATATAACCGACACTTCAAATTAATGCCTGACCCAAAATAGGGCAAGACTAGGGCGCGAGCGCCCAAGTCCTCCCCCCATTTTTGTTTAGGGATCATCAAAATAGCACCCCCTAGGTCCTATTTGCCATAAGACTTCAGTGTTTTCTCATTGGGGTTCACAATTAACATGCAAGATGCTCTAAATGCATTCTAAGGACTCGAGAGCTAAACCTTAAGAGGGAAAAGCCCCCAAGGGGACATTTTCTGACATAACATTTAGCCCCCACTTTAATTTATGCATGAACACAAGGCCCATACATGCATTAAAGTACGGTCAACAAACACGCCAAGCACAGTGAAGACACGCCAAACACATTGAAGACAGTAACATGCATGCAAAACATGAAGAAGACAGTTACAGTCACACAAAATATGGAGAAGAGAACATTGAAGACACGCAAAACATAGTGAATACAGTAATTATTTCTTTTTTCATTTTCTCATGTATGAAATGCAAATATATGGAAAGTAACAATGCAACATACAACCCCAAAGGGAAAACATGCCATACAAAACCTCAAGTGTAAGTGGAGCACATTGCTACACATACATGAGAGAGGAAAGCATGCCATACAAAGCCCAAGTGGGGGTTAGCCACACAAGGGGGAAAGCACACGAAAGACACATGGAAGACACAAAGAAAATATGGCAAACAAGGCGATGAAAGGAACTTATTGCTAAGCCCCCACCATCTCAGGCACATTACAGGCACACCTGACGGTTGGGCTTTGCCACAACAACCACCAAAGACATGCTTAAGGGAGGATAGTCTCATATCCAACCTTGCCTACTTGAAGAACTTTTGAAATAGAAGGATGTGCACTAGCTCAAGATATACACCATCCCACCTCGCGCAAAGGGATTTGAATAAAAGGTGTTAAGGGAAAATTGGATCTAAATGAATAATCAATATAATAATAAATATCAATAATACCCAAAACTCAATGAAATAATGAACAAAAGAGATCAATCAAACCATGAACAATACAAAAGCAAACCTCCTTTAATTCTTAGTTTCCATTGATCGCCTATCACAAATGATCTTGTCTATGAATATGGCCCTCAGAAGGTGCACTTCCTTGCTATGATTCCAAGATGTTCAAATGGGAATGGCTATGATAGTTTCGTCATGAAGATGAGCTTCACAACAATGGTAGTAGTGTGTAGTAATGAGTTTAATCGTAGGCAATGAAGGAATTGGTGCCAAAGGTGCACTGTAATTCCTGCAAAGTAAGTTTACTTAAAGCCTGGATGAATGAAATGGAAGAAGAGGGTTCAATTTATAGACTTGTGAGAGAGAGGATCAATGGTATAGAGAGAATGAGAAGATTAACGGTATAGGATGGTTGAGGAATGTGCACAAATAGGAAGAAGACATGTGTCTTGCTCTATTTTGTATGAGAGGAATTAATAAAATAGAAGAATGAGTTAACTGAAGAGATTAATCAATTAAAAGAATAAATTAATCAGTTAAGAGAATAGAACTAGAGAATGGAAAATTGCATGAGGATGAGAAGATATTTTATCTCAATTAAATATTTAGAATATTCAATTGCATGTGCACACTTGGTTGAATTATATTTAGAGATAACTCAATTTAGAAGAAATAGACAACTTAAATAAATATTTGATTTATTTAAATTTAGAGAAGATATTATTGGAAGAGACAATTAAATAATTGGTATTATTTAATTTAGAATGATTTTAGAAGCATTAAAAGATAAGAAAGAAAAATAAATAAATTATTTAATTGTTTGTGCATGATTTGGAAGAATAAATAAAATATTTGATTATATTTTATTTTTAGAGACTGAGAGGATTTAAATAAATTTGATTTGATTTATTTAAATTTGGAAGAATGATTTGATTTAATTAAATAATTAAGAATTATTTAATTGTTTGGAAGAATTTATAGTGAGATATAGCAGAGGTGCAGATACGAGTTATCCGAGTAGAGCAGGATACAACAGTGTCATCCCTTGGGACAGATGCCACAAGTAGCTTTTTGGTTGGACAAGTACACTAGGCCCAGGCACAGCTAGCATAGGCATAGACACAGCTAACACAGGCACAGACACAGTTGGCACAGGTGCAGGGGTAGTTAGCGCAGGTGCAGGGTGAGCTTGCCAAAGCGTAGGCTCAGACACAGTACTATCAAGGTTTATACCACGGTACTATGTCAGTTAGCTAGAGGGCTCTAAGCTACAGGATCCAGTCCATGGCCTCTCAGAGAGCAGGTGGATCGAGGTCAGGAGCCTCCATGATGGGCCCGTAGTAGTCCAGGTCTGGCAGAGGAGGGGAGACAGAGGACACTGCCAGAAGTAGCGGTTCACAGTAGTAGGGTTAATAGACACTTGCGCAGATTTTGGCTCCTACGTACACTTTTTGATGGCTCAGATAGCCGGATATGTATATGTACCACTCTTATATTTTTGAGACACGTATCATTATCCTTGAGATGTATACATTTTTATATGACACTAACTCAGAGATGGACCATTTGATATTTGTACATTTGGACACGTTTATGATATTCATATGATGATGTAGTTATTTGATGCTCTCTATATGCAGTTTGCTCATTCTATGTTATGGATGTATTTCTATTTGTATGATGTGATGCACATGTTTATCTAATGCAGACTTTTATATGATGTTATGTGACCTAATGCAAACTTTAGATGTGTTTAGTTGATATGCTTTCTAATGTGTGAATGCAAATGGTATCTATATGATTATGCAATTTATGTGATGCACTTATCTATGTTTTTGATTTTTCTTCTTGACACTATGCGATGATTGTATATGGATGACTTGATGCACTTTATTATGTATGCAACTGATTTAATCATGTAAATGACTATCTCATGTGATATGATATGCAACTGTATGCTATGTTTTTGTGATGTTCAAATGTACTCTATCGACACAGAGATGACATAATGATAGATAGAAGATTGATTGAAAGAATGACTCGATAGAAAGACTCACAAGCTTTAATTTGTATTGATACTTTGCATTGCTTGGATCATTTATTGCATGGGATATGGATGTATGGATGTATAATGGATGTATGATGGATGCTTTGCTTTTGACATCTTGACGGTGCAAGTTTTTTGAAGTGCTTATTTCATCATTGGGCGATTTTTTGTTTTGGTACTTTTTTGAAATGTTGTAAGTTAATACAAGCATCTAGGTATAATTGAACTGAGATGACCTGAGTACTTCTTACATGGATTTTCCTTTAGCAAGTTAATACAAGCATCTAGGTATAATTGAACCAAGATGACCTAAGTATTTCTTGTGTATCAACAGATAAGGATTGCCCTCTTTCATGTTAGACCTTTGATGTCCTCGATGATCTTTTGCCGATCATGTCATTAGACAAGGCTTCATATTACTAAAGTTTAATCCACAAACAGTAAAACAAAGAAAATAATCATGCCCCCATCATAGCATCTCTAGCTTTTGGCATCTTTGAGTAGCATAGAAAGACATGATGGCAGAAATCAAGACTCTGTAAGATAACCTAACCAACACAAAAACATTCTTGCATTTAGATGTGTTTGTTTCTTGCCATAATTTAGATAGAATCATTTAGATTGCTTTGGGTACTTGTTTGCTATTCCTTGGATAGGTTGAGGTGTTGAGTCAAATTTTTTGCTTGAAAGTGGGCTTTGCTTTGCACTTGCTTGGTTGGTGAAAGATTCCACAATCCTTATTGGTGAGACAGACCCTAAGGGACTGACCTAGTGCCTCAAGGGCTCATTGCTAAATGGCCTTGCCTACGTGATGACGTAGAGGCAATGTAGTTCAGGGTAAACCCTAACAAACCTAAGACCTAGGCAATAGAAAGTAGTGCAGACTCAGATAGATAGAAGGACTAGACACATGATGGATGGGACAGTGGAGCCTCGAGGGTGCATTTGAAAAATGGCCTTGCCTACGTGAAGACACAGAGGCAACGTAGTTCATGGACTTGGACCATGTGGATACCGACGAGAGACAATATGCTAGGCTGACACTATGGATAGGATATGGGATAAAACCTTGGTTGACAAGGCAACAAAGAGATAGAGCATTAAGCCATGATAGATTATCATTAGGATTTTATTATGGAGAAGATATGGATTGAATGGGACATGAGTGAAGGCAGAATGGACACAAGGTGATTAGTTTCCCAAAGATGGAGGAAGCAGTTTATCACAAGTAACTCCTATTTACCAAGTTTTCACCACTTGCTTTTATTTGCACGAAAGCTAGAAAAGTATGCATGATGCCTGTTTGCCAGGTTTTCATCATGATACCTATCCGAGGCACCTGTTTGCCAGGTTTTCCCCAAAGGATGATTTTTTTGTATTTTTTTGATTTTTTTTGTATCTTTCTGGTTTTTTTTCTTTTGTATTTTATTGTATTTTATGCCCCCCTTACATTGGATTCTCTTAGGTATAGAACCTGAAAAGATGCATACTATTGATTGGGTCATCGAACAACTCACCCTTTGATGTTGCTACCTAATATGCCCCCAATCCATAAGCAGCTACGATCACATAAGGCCCAAGCCAGTTTGGTTCGAACTTGCCTTTCTTTTCCCTATCCTGTTGATTACGGGGGTTCTCTTTAAGTACTAGATCTCCAACCTTAAAGACTCTTGGGCGGACTCTATGGTTGTAGCTTCATGACATCATTTGTTGATATGCTTTGAGATGATCAAAGGCTTTCTGTCTCCTTTCCTCTAGCAACTCTAGTTCTTGTAATCTGGAAACTCTATACTCTTCATCTGTTATGAGACCTTTTAACGACACCTTGAGAGATGGTAACTTGACCTCGATGGGCAGGATAGCCTCTAATCCATAGACAAGGGCATAAGGGGTAGCACTTGTGGGAGTGCGTCTACTGGTTCTATAGGCCCACAGAGTGGGATTGAGTTGGATGTGCCAATCATGGCTAGCATCGTTAACTATCTTTTTGAGGAGTTTCAGGATGGTCTTGTTGGACGCTTCTGCTTAGCCGTTGCCTTGGGGGTAATAGGGTGTGGAGAAACGGTGTTGGATTTTGAATTGGTCACAGAGTTCTTGGGCATCCTGGTTTTTGAAGGGTCTTCTGTTATCCGTGATAATGGTTGAGGGAATTCTGTATCTGCAGATGAGGTAATTAAGGATGAATGAGGAGATTTGCTTACCTGTGACGGTAGTGAGGGGGATGGCTTCAATCCACTTGGTAAAGTACTCAGTGGTGGTTATTATGAATTTGTGGCCATTGGATGAGGACGGATGGATTTTTCCCACAAGGTCGAGTCCCCATTGACAAAAGGGCCAAGGTGTCGTTAAAGGTCTCAACTCTTGAGCTGGTGCATGTATCAGGTTCCCGTGTATCTGGCACTGCTTGCACTTCTTTACAAACTGATATGAATCTATCTCCATGTTCAGCCAGTAATAACGCAAACGCATGAGTTTCTTAGCTAAGGAAGGACCGCTAGAGTGTGTTCCACAAATCCCTTCATGTACGTCTTGCAAAGCGGTTTGAGATTCATCTCATTCTAAACAACAGAGTAAAGTACCATCTAGACCACGTCGGTATAGGGTGTCAGCAATAATGGTATAACGAGAGGTTTGGCGTATAAAGGTTCATCATTGGTTTGAAGATAAGTTAGGTGGGAGGGTGTTGTCCTTGAGGTAAGTGTAAACCTTACTGTACCAAGGTGAATTAGATCCAACTAATAGGCATATGGAATAGTTTTTAGGAAGATCATAAGCTAGTTGCTGAATTGTTTCCACCAAGAACTCGTACCGTGACTCATTCTCTGGGATCTCGAGGAGTGAAGCAATGGTTACCATGGCATCTGCTGCTTTGTTTTCAATGCGAGGCATCTGCTCAAAATAGATGATCACAAAGTATTCCTTAAAGTCATCTACCATCCTTTCGTATGGGACAAGCTTCTCATCTTTGGTTTGGTAGTCGTCATTGACTTGGTTGATCACTAGCTGAGATTCACCATAGACATGTAGCTCTTTGATTTTCCATTCTGTTGCCATTTTGAGGCCAATGACTAGGGCTTCATATTCTGCTATGTTGTTGGTGCATGGTAATAACAAACGATAATACTTTGGTATGGTGTCGCCATGAGGAGTTACAAACAAGATTCCTGCCCCCAATCCATGGTTTGTGTAGGACCCATCAAAGTAGAGTTTCCAAGAATGTGTTGATATGTTGAATAAGGATTCATATGGAAACTCAAATTGCATTGGTGTGGTGTCCTGTAGTGGTGCATCTATTAACTGATTCACAATGATTTGTCCCTTGATAGCCTTTCTATCTACATACTCAATGTTGTATTCACTTAGGAGCATTACCCACTTGGCTAGGCGACCTGTTAGAGTTGCTTTGCTTAGTAGGTACTTCAGTGGATCTATTTTTGCAATAAGTTTGACTGAATGTGCTAGCATATAATGACAGAGTTTTTAGGAAGCAAAAACTACCACAAGGCATGATCTTTCTATCTAAGAGTATTGCAACTCATAACCCACCAATGTGCGACTGATGTAGTAGACGGCTCTTTCTTTACCTTCATAATCTTGCTGTGCTAGTAGAGCCCCAAGAGCTATAGGTGTAGCAGATATGTATAGTAACAATGGCTTCCCTTGGACAGGAGGCATGAGAATAGGTGGATTCATCAGATATTCTTCCAGTTTGTCGAATGCCTCTTCGCATTTCTCATCCCACCTAAATGGAATGTTCTTGTGCAGGAGATGACTAAATGGTTGACACTTGTCTACCAGTTGTGATATGAAACTACGGATTGCTTGTAGCTTACCCTGTAGAGATCTTAGTTGGGTAAGATTCTTGGGTGGTGGCATGTCCATAATAGCCTTGACTTTGGCCGGATCTACTTCTATTCCATTGGCTGATACAATGAAGCCTAGCAACTTGCGTGAGGTGACTCCAAACACACATTTCTTTGGGTTCAACCTGACTTTGAATTGTTCTAGTCTCTGAAAAACTCTCTAACACATCCAGGTGTAATTCTCTTGTGAGTGACTTTGCGAGGATATCATCTACATAATCTTCCATGGTGATGTGCATCATATTATGGAATATAGTGGTCATAGCACGTTGATATGTGGCTTCTGCATTCTTTAGCCCAAATGGCATGACATTCCAGCAGAAAGTGCCCCATGGACAAGTAAAAGCAGTCTTATGCTGGTCTTCCAGTGCTATCCTGATCTAATTATATCTTGAGAAGCCATCCATAAGAGATAACATGGTATGCCCTGTTGTTAAGTCGACTATGATATCTATATTTGGCAACAGATAATCATCCTTGCGGAAAGCTTTGTTTAGATCTCTAAAATCATTGCATAGTCTAACTCAGCCATCAAGTTTGGATACTAGTACTATGTTGGAGACCCACTCTAGATAGTCTATAGCTCTGATGAACCCTACATCCAGTAGTTTCTTAAGTTCCTCTTTTACTAGCAGTGTAATGTGTGGATTCATCTTTCTAAGCTTTTGTTTCACTGGTTTCACTCCTGGATCTAATGGAAGATGATGTAGAATCAAGTCTGGATCTAACCTCAGCATATCTGCGTATGACCAAGCAAAATTGACATGCTTTCTCTTGAAGAATTGTACAAACTTAGTCTTTTCTGGTGGTGTTAGAGACTTAGCAAAGTGAATGATCTTAGGCTATTCCTCTGTTCCAATGTTAACAGGTTTTATAGGTTCCACAACAATCTGAGACTTCTCCTGGTGCATGTCATTGGGGAGAGTGTCAAGCCTTCCATCATCAGGTGCCACAGTTGGATTTTCACCATCGAATGCGTCCTCTCTTTTTATTATTTTGGGATCTGACACTACCATAGAGCAGTTTTCACCGTTAGATCCAGTTTTTATTTTGATATTTTTATGACTGGAAGGCTTGGCACCCTCTCTGAAATAAGCTACGATATTAAGTTCAATGGCAAAGCCAGCTTTATGATCTCCTTTGGGTAGGTGGTCCCTAAGTTCCATGTAGTCAATATAGGCATCATCGTTTTGGAACATATCTAGTTGTGGGGTTCCTTGTAGATCCCAGTCAATAAGCTTAGGATGCACAAGGGGGAGGAAGTCAAAGGATAGATCTGATTCGTTGATAGTTTGAATGGATATGCTAGGATTATTGGTAGGGGGAGTGTTCGGGATGCTACTTTCTTCTAAATTGTTTATTGCGATAGAACTCGAACCTTCCTCGAAAGTTGTATTCTCAGGGATAGGCAAATCACACTCTAACGATCTATGCGGTAGCATTTGTCCCTCACAGTAGGGGCTATAAGTTTGAATGGTATCAACCTCTTTGTCATCATAGGAATGCTCTGTTAGCTCATCCCACTCATACTCATTGGAATCTGTGTCACTGTCTTCTTGGAGGGTATGGATCATTTCCATAAGACAAGCATTTGCTTTAGCTTTGCCTTTATCCATATATCCTAGACCCTTTGTATTTCTTACCAATGAGGATGAAGAAGGTTGAATGGGTTCTACTATTCCTTCCTTTCTTAGGCCAATGGGGCCTTGTCCTTCATAACCCATTCTGTGTAAGATGGACTCACCTCGCCCATAGATTTATGTTGGGAGTCTAGGTGGTTCTTGAGGTGTGCTCTCTTCTTCTTCTATGTAAAGCCATTGTAGGATATCTCTTTCCTCTGTCTCATGTGATAGGGTCCCCCATTTTATAAAGGGAGTTGTGGGAGGTGCAGGGGGAGCGGATGGTTTTGGAAAATGTTTGGGTTGCCCAAAGGATCTAGGAGATAGAGGCATTTTGGCTAGATTGAGGCTGTGCTTGATGGAGTATTCCCCTACTCTTGTTTCTTTGATGGTAATTTTTTGCTCTTTGGTCTTGGATGAGGAAGCTTCAGAGGTAGAATCATGTTGTGGGGTAGGGGATGTAGATGCTCTATTATTGGGTATGATACAATCAGGTTTTGAGAGGACAGAGTTGCAATGCTGAAAGGGGTCAGGATCACCTTGGATGGTGAATTGCTTGCCACTATGAGGGAATTTTATGGATTGGTGATAGGTAGAACACACAGCTTTCATGACATGAATCCATGGTCTACCTAGGAGAATATTATAGGCTAGCTCCCTATCTAGGACTTGGCACACAATGTCCTTTATCACCGGTCCCACCTGTATGGGTAATACCATTGTTCCTTTGGTAGTTCTTTCCTCTTCATCATAGGCTTTGATAGTAATCTTCTTCCTTGGATCAACTACATTTTCAGAGAACCCCAATGTAAGGACCAGCTTAAGCGTGCAAATATTTAAATCGGCTCCCCCATCAATGAGAACCCTCTTGATGCAGTGCTTATGGATGAAGGAGACGATATTCAAAGGGGTGTTATGGGGTTGAGACACTGAGAGGTCATCTTGTTCGGTAAATGATATGGTACTTGAGGAGGTCAGATTACCTACCATGGCTTGAAACTTCTCTTGGGCCAATTTAGTGGGTATAGTGGTTTCCACTAAGGATTTATCGAGAATCTCCTTGTGGGAAGGAGATAGACACAACAACTCCAAGATAGAAATGTGGGCAGGAGTCTTTCGTAGTTGGTCTATAACACTATACTAATGGAAGTTGGATTGAGAAGGTGATGACCTTAGAGGAATGGTATTCAACGTGACCTTACCACTATGGGTGATGATACTACAATCAGTTATGTTGGGCTCTGATTGTTGGTTGGGCATGACCACATTGATTTGTGGGACATGCTCTGATATGCAATTGATAGTATAGTCGAATGGCACACTTGCGTAATTGGCATTACTATTCCCATTATTCTGATTTTGCCTGTTGCGGTTGTTGTTGTTGTTGCCATTGTTGTGGCCATTGTTGTTGTTACCGTTGTTGTTGTTGTTGTTGTACGGTCTATCATGATTGAGAAGCGGATCTTTGTAAGCCACATGTGTCTCATTAGAAGTATGTTGTTGAGTTCCTCCTTGATTTTGATCAAGCACATCTTGGATAACATGCTTGAGATGGATACAATTGTTGGTTGTATGTTCTCTTCCTCTATGATACTCACAATAGTTGGTGTCTTTCCAATAGTGAGGTTTGATTTGAGGTTCGTAGTCGCATGTTGGTAGTAGAGAGATTTCATTGTTATCCAATAGCTTCCTTAATGCAGATTCTTGGGACTCACCTAGCGGTGTGAACTTTTGCCTTGGATTTGAGTTGAACCATGGTCTTGGCTCCTGAGAGAATGTTTTGTTGGGTATAGCATTGTTTGTCTCTCCTTTGAGAGTGAATATTGGTTGTTTCTTGGGAACCGTCACCTTGGCATCAACTACTCCATCATTGACGACATTTTTATTCTTAGTCCAAAACTTTGATTTGTCCATCGTGTAGTTGGAAGTAGGTGTGTCCTTGTATAACTTAAGTGAGCCTTTGGTGATCATAGCTTTCTCTATGAATAATCCCATCTCAATGACCTTCGAGAATGAGGAAGGGCATTGGATTTGGATTTGATAGCTAAGATCGGAGTTGAGGTTATGGACAAACATCTCCATTAATTACTTCTCTGGTACATCATATGGGCACTTGCTAGCTAGTAATATCCACCTTTGTAGGAAGGAGGCAAATGATTCACCACTCTTTTGTTTGGTGTTGCAGAGACCAAGCACGGTGACTTCATGTTCAATGTTGTATGAGAAGTGTGTGATGAACTTGTTGACCAACTCATCAAAGGTTTTGATGCCCGGTGGAAATCATGAGAACCACTCCATGGCTTGACTACCTTGAGATCTAGGGAATAGTCGCATTAAGAAGGTCTCATTGTGAGCCACTTCCATGCATGTGACGGTAAATTCCCTAATATGATCTCTTGGGTCTTCGCTTCCTTTGTATTTGTCAAATTTAGGAGCTTCAAACTGAAAGGGGAAGGGGATCATGTCCAAACTTTTATCAAAAGGGTATGGTGCAATGTCTTCCAAAGAATAAGTTTTGGCATTTGTTCCCATCTTGAGATTTGTCATTTGTTGTGCTAGACCCTCAATTTATTTCCTCATTTCTTCCATAGGGATATTCGGGTCTGCGATTTTCTTTCCTTTATCACCCTCAGTGTGATTTTCAGGTGTTTTCTCTATGGTCTCTTTTAGTGTATTGAGATCAAAGTTAGAGGGGAGTTTGAGTCCTAGACTCGCAAGATGCATAAAGTACTTTTGAGGGTCCTCATGGAGCACTTTTTCTAGTAAGCGCTGAAATTTCTGATCTTGGAGGTGCCCTTGATAGTCTTCATGAGAGATATCCTCATCACTATCGTGAGGAGTAATAATGCAATTGGATGATCCTGCCATTTCAAGTTGTGTTTTGTTTTGAGATCAAGTAAGAACCATGCAAGCTGACGTGGGATGGGATGGGATGAAATTAGAGATTTTGGCAAGATGCCAGTGGAGACTACTGAGGATAGGATACTTATGACAAGACTTGGACGAGGGACTTTTCTGATCAATGATTTCAAGTAAGATGGCCGATACAAGATGATAGCCACTAGTAAGGGTACTCGATACTTGTCTTACTATGTAGGGACTAGTCATGCACCAAGACCACTAGCGAAGTTCTATGACTTACTAGGGTTACCTGAATCCAAAAATGACCTGATATGGGATACTTTGACTTCAGACTAGGGAGATTTGACAGAAGGTGAATGAGATGACTAATTAAAGGGAGACTTTGACGTGAAAATGGATAAAAAAGTGACTTCAAGGTAAGATCTAATCTCGAAATCCTGAACAAGACTGAAATGGGTATCTAAAAATGATAAAATTTTTCTCTCAAAGACTATGGAAGTACTCACTATCACGCATGCGCTGGAACAGATGTGCAGCAAAAACTTGCTAATGTGCTAAAAGTCAGTGTATAAGCGCAACATTGGTAAATATCAAATGTGTTGTAACAGGTTGTAAAAGCGTTGTAAGTCAGTACAGATGTGCCACAAGTCGGTGCAAATGCACAGCAATAGACGACGAATGCACTGCTCTAGTTTTTCAGTGATTTTTGCAAGTTTTTGGCAATTTTCTAATTTTTTTCGGTATCTTTGGTTGCAAAATGGTCTCTTTTGATCTGATTTTCTCTATTTATGGCAAGAAGACACAACAAACACAAAGAAAGTTTTTATGTTTTTTCTTTTTTTTTGTGATTTTTTACTCTTTCTAGACTAAAAGAAAAGCAAGTACAATCCTAGGCTTCAGATGGATTACAGGAGATTTTGGCCACTAGAACAAAAGGTGTTTAATGAAGGCAACCGTTCGAGTGGTTATACATGCAGCAACACTACTCTCTATTGTGGAGTCTCCCAGCTTGCAAGGGTTGCGCCTTGGAGAGTTTTGGGGGAGGTTGGCTATCAGTATAACACAACTATACTCGTTGTTTGAAGCTTTCACTCCAAACACAATTTATTTATAGAGGATTGGTAGGGCTTGGCATCTATCCTATTACCACTTAGGGTTGTTCCTACTTGGATGAACAGTATCCAAGAGCAGGCCCCTCTAAAGGAAAAGCACATGCGAAAATGATATGTCTGGCATTTTAGTCACCCAAGATAGGGGAGAGCATAGACCTGGTATCATTCCCAAAACATAGAAGACAGTGGTTCTTTTTCCCCTAGTTAGAAAGAAAAAAACTAAATGAGCTATCTACTTGGGCAAGCACAAAAGCTTGTTAACTTTGAAGTGATAACAAGATAGCAATGGTTCAGTTTTATCCAGATAGCAATGATGTGTTCAATTTTACCCAGATAGCACGAATTTGTTAACTTTGAAGTGATAATTGAGATAGCAATGGTTTAGTTTTACCTAGATAGCAATGATGTGTTCAATTTTACCCCAATAGCATGAATTTGTTAACTTTGAAGTGATAATCAAAATAGCAATGGTTCAGTTTTACCCCAATAGTAATGATGTGTTCAATTTTATCTAGATAGCAATGTGTCTAACTATGAAAGATAGCAATAGCAATGATTCAATTACCGCCTTCCTAGTTAAGACTATGTGAGATTTGCATGAGCATCCATTTACTTTCCCATTTAGAAATCAAAGTGTGAGTTAACAAGTGCAACTTTATGATTCTAAACCAGTACCTAGCCTGCAAAACAGATCAAGAGTATTCCTGCAAAAGATGTTAGTGTTAGCGAAAAACTTCAAGGAAACCGTAAAAATCACTACCTAGATCATATGTGCAGCTTCAGAGCTTGAATGTGCAGAAATAGAGCTCAGAAGTGCCACAGTACATATGCACTAAGACAGAGGTCAAAAGTGTAAGAAAAGAGTGTATGTGCCGAACTGACAGATGCACCGTATATAAGGATAGATTCACCAGAATAGGGTCTGTATGCGCCAAAAGAATGTATGCATCAGAATAGACAACAGATGCGCCAGACTGGAGACTGTATGCACCAAAAGAATGTATGCGCCAGAACAGACAACAGATGCATGTTAGAATGTGTCAGATGCATGGTTTCTTCCTATGTACGGCTTTCTAAAACACAAAAACTTAGTTTTGGGGTTAAATTTGGGGCCAAGCCCCACGATGGGTGCCAAAAATGTTAAGGAAAAATTAGATCTAAATGAATAATCAATATAATAATAAATATCAATGATACCCAAAACTCAATGAAATAATGAACAAAAGAAATCAATCAAACAATGAACAATACAAAAGCAAACCTCCTTTAATTCTCAGCTTCCATTGATCGCCTATCACAAATGATCTTGTCTATGAATATGGCCCTCAGAAGGTGCACTTCCTTGCTATGATTCCAAGATGTTCAAATGGGAATGGCTATAATAGTTTCATCATAAAGATGAGCTTCACAACAATGATAGTATTGTGTAGTAACGAGTTTGATCGCAAGCAATGAAGGAATTAGTGCCAAAGGTGCGTTGTAATTCCTACAGAGTAAGTTTACTTAAAACCTGGATGAATGAAATGGAAAAAGAGCGTTCAATTTATAGACTTGTGAGAGAGAGGATCAATGGTATAGAGAGAATTAGAAGATTAACGGTATAGGACGGTTGAGGAATGTGCGCAAATAGGAAGAAGACATGTGTCTTGCTCTATTTTGTATTAGAGGAATTAATAAAATAGAAGAATGAGTTAACTAAAGAGATTAATCAATTAAAAGAATAAATTAATCAGTTAAGAGAATAGAACTAGAGAATGGAAAATTGCATGAGGATGAGAAGATATTTTAGCTCAATTAAATATTTAGAATATTCAATTGCATGTGCACACTTGGTTGAATTATATTTAGAGATAACTCAATTTAGAAGAAATAGACAACTTAAATAAATATTTGATTTATTTAAATTTAGAGAAGATATTATTGGAAGAGACAATTAAATAATTGGTATTATTTAATTTAGAATGATTTTGGAAGAATTAGAAGATAAGAAAGAAAATTAAATAAATAAATTTATTTAATTGTTTGTGCATGATTTGGAAGAATAAATAAAATATTTGATTATATTTTATTTTTAGAGATTGAGAGGATTTAAATAAATTTGATTTGATTTATTTAAATTTGGAAGAATGATTTGATTTAATTAAATAATTAAGAATTATTTAATTGTTTGGAAGAATTTAATTAAATAAAAGATTTTATTTAATTTTGACTTTAGAAGAGGTAATTAAATATTTTGATATTTAATTAATTTAGAGGAATATGAATCAAATAAATAAATTTGTTTTTTTATTTATTGATAGAGGAATTAGAATGGGATAAATATTAAGAATATTTATTTAGAGAGTCGTGTCATTTTTAGGCGTATACAAAAAGATATGCACTAGCTCAAGAGATACGATATCCCACCTCCACAGAGGGCTTTCTCAATTGCAATATAGAATAAAAATGTGCACTCGCGCAGAAATACAACATCCCGCCTCTGTAGAGGACTTAAAAACATGCTTCGTTAGTACCAAAATCATCAGACAGCGTACCTTATATGCCCCCACCTTAAGGTGGTTGATATCATGTACCGATATCAAGCATATTAAGGTAGGAAGAAAACATACAAGGGAAGATGAGCTCTCGCAAAGCCCATGCCCCCAGAAGTGACATGCACTTTACGATCACTGAATGTTCCCACAAACACACCATTCCTTACAAGAAAAGAGGTTAGAAATCTTTCCATAAGATAATAACCACATCACATGATCAAAGCAATCCATAAACATAATCACATCAAGATAGACAGATTGCACGGAGCAGAAGTATTGTTAAGGTTTGTTAGCAAATATTAGACATCATCAAAATATCACACGGAGTGATTTTACTAGCCAAGCATCGGATAATATATAACAACCCCATCGTCATATATGGACTAGGTCCATTTTTTTATTTCTCGCTGAAGGGACACTAGGTCCATATCAGTATTATATGTTTTTCATCATCCACCAACTAGATAGAACCACTAGAAGAAGGTAAACAATAAATCAAGAGAGGAGAAACAAGTGCCTTAGGGACAATCGCATAGGAGGGTACCCCCAAGTCACCAACTGCAATGCTATGCCCCCAAGACACAACACACAACAATGAAAATAGAGGAGATACAATATAGAAGAATGATGATACAAATAGAAGAATGGTCAAATAGAGGTGGTCCCCTAGTGTCTTCGACCTTACAAGAGTATCAAGGGTTATCCTAGGAGGCATAAACAACACTTAACACATCACAGGGGAACACAACACAAGAGAGAAAAGGATTAGAAATACTTACCTGATAGAACCCAATGTTAAGAACATACATAACTATGAGGAGGCCACCCTTGAGAGAAACTATAATAGTCGCTACAATGAGTGTGGCTTAAAGAGGGAGAGATACTTACCTGTTTCAATGGGATATTTCTAGATGGACAATTATTGTCTATCAGTCCATGATATTTCGCATGTCATTTTGGTCTTGTTGATATTGTATTAACATTAAGTTTAGGACGATGAGAGGCTTTCTTTTCTTTAAAAGGATTATATCCAATGCCACTTGAGTAATGTCTTGAAGCAGATTCTATAGGTACTCAAATCCCTTGTTGGTTAATTCCACACCCATTACCTACATAGTCAATTTTTGTACAAAATCTGAAATCCATGACCATATAAAGAGTCCATTTCTTTAGAAGATGGTGAAGCCTCATAGGTATCATAATATGTAGTATAAGTAAGAGTATTGTCTTTGTTTTCTACCAAGGATGTAATAGGATTTTTAGGTGTTTCAAAAGATCGCTTAGATAAGATCGACGCAACTTTTGAACATGTGTCAGGGTTATTAAGTTTATATTCCCCTACACCGCAACGATTAAAATCTAATGAACCCAAATCATCACAAAAAAGTGCATTAGATGGTGTAGATTCTTGCGCAACATTATATGTGGCATGAGGTTTTGATGAATCCATTAGTAAGCTATTTAGTCTTTGTTGATTTTTAAGTTGTTTTTGCATTTCAATATGTAAATAGTTGTCTGATTCAGGATCGGTTTCTATGGTGCGAAGCTTGTTTTGATAAATAAACTTTAGTGATCGATGAAGGGTAAATGGAACTACCCCCATGGCATGGATCCACAGTCTACCGAGAATCATATTATATGAAAGTGAACTAGGCATGACATGAAAAAGAGTAGATAATGTCATGGGTCCAACCTTTATAGGTAAAGTTATAGTACCTACTGATTGTCTACTATGATTATCAATGCCATGAATGCTGAGTTTATCTAGTTTGATTTTTGATGTGTCAGCCTTTATTTTGTGTAGTAAGTCCATGCCACAAACATTAAGAGCCAATCCATTGTCAATCATAACTCGTTTAACCAACATTTAATCTATCATAACAAATATTATAAGCAAATCATATTGGTTTTGGACTTCAATTGTCGATGATTCATGTGGTTGAAAGAGAATATCCATTTTTGTCGCATGCATACTATCTAATACAGCTGCTATGTCATTCATCTTAGTAGTAGGTGGGACAATCACCTTTTGTAAAGCTTCTTGGAGCATTCCATGGTATATAGGAGATGTTTATATTAAATCCCAAAGGGAGATCTTAGCCAGAGTAGCACGAAGATACTTGATAAGATCATATTCTTAACCACTTTTATGAGTAAGACGAGGTGGTGGAGGAAGCATAGGTTGAGAACATAGAAGAGAGATAGGTACACGAGGTGCTTGTTTACTTTCCATGTTATTACAAGTATTGTATGTGTGAGCAATCACATTGTGGTGTGGTTGTTGCAACACATTTTGAACACCTTGACTTCTTTGAGTGATTTGCTCTGCATAGTTGAAGATGTGATCGGGGTGTCCAGGTGGCTTTTGATCACCTTGAACAATAATTACTAGTTTTAAGCAAGAGGGTGCACTAGGTGCCCCTCACACAATCATCTTATGAACATTGCTACAAAGTCTATTAGTGAAGATCGAATTAACATTGTTTTCCTCTCGATTATACCCAACATCTATCCCTAAGGGATTTAATGTGAGAGACCTTTTCTCATTTACTAATGGTACATCTTGGCTAGGGAGAGCATTAGAATGAGAGGAAGGTATGATGTTGTTAGGAAGGTTAGGTGTTATATCATTAGTAGAGGTATACATAGTCTTCTCAGCTAAGGTTCTTGAACATTCAACTATAGGAGAAGTAGGATAACCTATGGAATCATCATCATCATATTCTTTAGCTATTGATTTCAAAGTATTAACAGAAAAAGAATTTTCACTCTCATCTTTCTCATGAGTATTCCTAGAGATAATTTAGTTAAATCTTCTAATATCAAAGCATATGCTCCTACGAGTAATGCGAAGCTATTAAAATCATGTGTATAACAAAGTAATTTCAGCTCATATGTAGAACATACAGAAACATCAATACTACTTACAGAAGCTATGTGCTCTAGAACATGAGGATTCCCATTAGTGAAATTAGAGAAATTTTCAAAATCTAGGTTATACTCATGCAAATATTTCAAAGAAGAATAACATGAAGATGCCATTATTAAATGTCTTGTATTAGCAATGTCGAATAAGATGTAATAAGACACAACATGCAAAGTTTTATGATGGTTAATGCACCCTAGTTGTGTGACTATTTTTTTATTAAACACTTGTTTGAGGGAAAAGGGATAAAAGACACACAAACTCCACAACAAACATGATGGATAAGAGGAAACAATTAAACACAAGGCCCAATTTGCTAATTCAAAGAAAGTGTATACAACCCTTGATGTTGAAATACACAATGTGTAATTGAGATAATGCAAGATTTCAAAGAAAGTTATCAAATGATGTTAAATTTATGTTTTAAAATATATCCAATATCAGATTTAAAAGATTTTTTATATGAATGCAAAACTATGTGTAAATATGACCTAAAATGCTTGATTTTTTCACTTTTTTCAATGCAAATGCCTAGAAGAAGAGATGTTGTAAGGAAATTGATGAGGGGAAGCAAATAATATGTCTAATATCAGTCCAATAATGCAACAATATCCTAACACACCTATAGTGCGGATCTAGAGTGATGATGAGTCAAAACCTAGCGAAAATACACCTAAAATATGCAAATTTTCACCAATTTTCAATGTAAATGCCTAATAGAAAGGGTGTTGTAAAGAATTTGAGGATGGGAAGCAGATTATAACCCTGATATCAGTCAATTAGTGCAGCAAAATCTTTCACAACACACCTATGATGCAATTCTAGAGAGACGATAAGGCCAAATCTAGTGAAAAATGCAAGTTTTTCAAACCCTAATTGTGGAATTAAGACATGAAATTATGCAAAATGATATGTAAATGAATTATAATCAGATTTATGATGTAAAAAAACTCATCTTAGATCTGAAAATGATTTTAAACCCTACAATGCTCAATGCAAGTGCATTTTTTATGAAAAATCAATGAAAAATGCTAGTTTTTGTTGAGATTTTCTATGTGAAAATGCAAAATGAAGGCAAAAACACACTACAAGGCAACACTACATGCAAAATCATATTTGAATGAATGCCTAAGATGAGTAGTAAAATCTGAAACAAGATTTTATCTACAAACCTTAGTTTTTGAAATTACTAGGTTATAGGAAAAATTCAAAATTTCAAGCAAACCCTAGCAATTTTAATATGAAAAATATAATGCAAAAGATTAAAATATGATGAATTTCTATAATTACGCCAAGAGGTGTAACACTACAATGGCAGCACACCCTATAGGACCGCAGCGCAATCCGTGAAAGAAAAACAAATCAAATTAGGAAATATTTTAAATAACTGTAAATTACAAACAGTTTGAATTAGAAATGTTTTATTTAATTTTAAATCAAATTTAAATATTATTGAAGGCAATTTCAAATTAGAAAATATTTTAAACAATTGTAAATTTCAAATAGTTGGAATTAGAAATGTTTTATTTGAATTTGAAGCAAGTTTCCATATTCGTTAAATGCAGTGCGAAATCACTAAGTTGAAAGCAATAGTATAGAAAGTTGCCTCTCAAAACTACACTTCTTAGAAGCAAGTTTCTATTAAAAACTAAAAAAGAATAAAAAAAAAGATGATACAACGCTCTTATAAACTTATTTAAACCCACATCTTCCCACCTTTAAAATCAAATTGCGCTCCAGTTTTCAGTAAGAATGAGGGCGTATATTATCCAAGCATACCATTTTATAGTTTTTACGCCAAGAGGCATTATACATTCACATCGGGGTGGGGATGAGAGCACTCATTTTTTCTGCCTAAATTTATAAAAAAAATTAAAATAACAAAAAGGAAAAAGAGAATAAAACTTAAGAAAATCAAAGAAAAAAACCAAAAAAGAAATTAAAAACCATTGAAGGAGAAAAAGCTAAATCACAAAAACTATGGAACCAAAAAAGAAATTGGAAAAAATAAAAAATAAAAGCTAAAAAAAAAAATTGGAAAAAATTAAAAATTAAAAACAAAAAAGAAATTAGAAACTGTTGGAAGGAGAAAAAGCTGGAGAAAATCACGAAAACTATGGAACCAAAAAAGAAATTGGAAACAAAAAAAAAAGGGTGAAAAAATGAAAGAAACTATGGAAAAAGGATATCCCTTGGCATACTTTTAGATATATTTTTTTAAATATAAATATACTAGTAAATTAGAATAATTATGCCGAGAGGCGTCACAGTGGGGTGGGGATGAGAGCACTCATTTTTTTTGCCTAAATTTATAAGAAAAAAAATTAAAATACCAAAAAGGAAATAAAAAATAAAACTTAAGAAAATCAAAGAAAAAAAACTAAAAAAGAAATTAAAAACTGTTGAAAGAGAAAAAACTAAATCACAAAAACTATGGAACCAAAAAACAAATTGGAAAAAGTAAAAAAATAAAAACTAAAAAAGAAATTGGAAAAAATAAAAAAATAAAAACCAAAAAAGAAATTGGAAAATTTTTAAAATAAAAACCAAAAAAGAAATTGCAAGAGAAAATCAAAGAAACTATGGAAAAAAATATACCTCAGCGTATTTTAGATATATTTTTTAAATATAAATATACGACTATATTATATTTCCAATAATCAATTTTTAAATGGGCTAATAATTTAAAGTGACATAGATACAACTAGTATATTTATATTTAAAAATATATATATAGTACCCAAGAGATATTTTAGAGATATTTTTCTTATTTCAATGTTTCTAATTTGTTTTTTTATTTTTATTTTTATTTTTTCCAATTTATTTTTTGGTTGGATAGTTTTTGTATTTTTCCAATTTTTTTTCCAATTTCTTTTTTATTTTTTTATTTATTCCAATTTCTTTTTTGTTTTTATTTTTTTCTATATATTTACTTTTTCCATTTTCCATAGTTTTTTGTGATTTCCTCCATTTTTTTCCTTCAACCATTTCTAATTTCTTTTTTGAATTTTAATTTGTTCCAATTTCTTTTTTGTGATTTTCTACACCTTTTTTCCTTAAATGGTTTCTAATTTCTTTTTTTTTTGTTTCCTATATATTTACATAGAAAATGAGTGCTCTCATCTCCACCCTTCTTGTAATTGTAGAACGCGTAATAAAATATAATTTTTTAAAATTTTAAATACAATTTCAAATTAAAAACATGGTCCACAAACCATCAAATTCCTACCTCCCAACGTTTGTAATGAATACAGAAGAAAAATCCTATGATTCCTATCAATACTACCTGTTTCTAAAAATAAAAACTAAAAAAATCATAAAAGCATCTGCACCATTCAAAAATATTTAAAACCTTGGACGATAAAAAATCATAAGCTGTTGCAGGAAAAAAAATTGAAAGTTGCTAACAAGATGGGATTGGAAAAAGCAATCGAGAGCAGTGCCATATGCATTCCTATATTTTGTAGAGGGTATGCAGATTAAATGTCTCAAAGAGGCTGCTATAATGTTGAGCACCCCTGGCTTGATCATTTCTCTCTTTTATTATGTGTATCCAACTCGTGTTAGTTATTCTGACCGTACCTATTACCAGTCATTATGGTTATTCAAATCAATACCCAAGAAAAGAGATTGATATTGATGAGTGGAAGCATGCCTTTAAGGAGATCTATTCTATCTCAGGCTGGTCATATATGTTGAGTGAAGAAATGAACAATAAAGAACAAAATAGAAAATCTTAAATCAAAAGCATAAACAAAACACACAGATCAGATGCAGAAGACAAAGAAAGTTTTTTAACGTGGTTCACCAATTGGCTACATCCACACTGAGCAGAGGATTGCTCTCTTTTATTATCTCAGAATAAAATTCTCATACATAATGTTATCTGCATCTTTGCAATACAATATATATTATCTTCAGCAGCATGCCCTCACGTATTCTACATTCTTCTAGAATAACTCATGACTATATTTATCCCAACATGGGAAATGACAGTAAATAAAGAGAGTAATGAAGAAGCATTACTTCAATGTGAAGGAACCACTAACATCTAAATAAGAATAGGACTACAGGCGTTACACCCAGTGAAGGATTGGCCTGCAATAACTACAAGCGTTATACCAACAATCTCCCACTTGTAATCCAATCCAATCTGCAAGAGCGTTGCACGTAGATATCCCCCACTCCAGGCTTATTGTCAGAACTTGACAATGCCAAGAGAAGTCCTACAGAACTCAAACTTCTCCCTTGAAACAATCTTCATCAAAGCATTCGTTGGACCCCATCCAATGACATTCAAAGAATCTGAAGCATCACAACCAGCACTTTGCCCCAACTAAGAATCACCATCAAATTTAGCTGCCCAAGGTTCTTTGGCATCAACCTGCTCACTATCATATAACTGATCCCCAAAACTTTCACTGTCAAGCATACTAAGAAAATCATTAATAACAAAATCAGTTTCAGCATCTAATTGATCCAAAAAACTTTTTTGGGCAATCCATATTTCACACAATGACGAATCTAAACTAGGATGAACAACTCCCACTTTAGCATGACTCTCTATGACATACAGGGTGCCTAATTTTCTACCCCTTGCAATTACCAAGGCCCCTTTTTTAACCTTGCATCTATTTGATTCAAAACTAATTTCACAACCTTGAGAACCCAATTGTCTAGTCGAGATTACATTTTGTTTGAGCTGGGGAACATATCTAACATCACGTAACAACCAAGTATATCCATTTTTTAGTTTTAATGAAATATCCCCTTTACCAAAAACACCACAAGATTCATTGTTACCAAGAAAAACCTTACCGAAGTCACCAAGTTGCAGATTTTTGAAATATTCCTTACATAGAGTGACATGAAACAATGAGCCTGAATCAAGCACCCACCTAGTAGTTGGAATTTCTTCTTCAGTTAAAATAAGAACACCTACATCTTCTTGGTATGTTGTGTTGGCTTCGCTACTGCTCACCTTTTCTTGTGCTTTTTTGTAGTTCCAACAGTTCCTTTTTGTGTGACCTTGCTTGCCACAAAACCAACATTCTCCATTTTTGCTTCTGGACTTTGATCTTCCTCTGTCATTATTTCTGCCTCTATCTTGAAACCTTCCTCTATTGTCAGTACTTATGGCAGTCAAGGTATCACCATTTATTTTGTTTTTCCCTCTTCTTATATCTTCATTGAGAAGAGTGGTTGCTACATCATCATACCACAACATTGTTTGTTTTTTCTTATCCTCCCCTTCTTCAGATCTACTTTTACCTGATATCGAATTGCTTATGGTCATGATCACACTATCCTGGCTATCAGGAAGAGAGCACAACAACAACATGGCTCTCATTTCTTCTTCAAGATTGACATCAACAGAAAGTAATTAACTAATAACAATATTAAATTCATTTAAATGATTCAACATGCTGTTACCTTCTTTCATTTTCAAGTTTACCAGTTTCTTCAACAGGAACACTCGATTTGTTGCTGATGCCCTTTCGTACATGTCACATAGCTTGTCCCAAATCTATTTAGTTGTTGTCTCCATGGAAACGTTGAAAAGGACATTGCTCGATGGTTATAGGATGATGGTTGCATCTGCTTTCTTGTCTAAGATATCCCAGTCTTCATCTGACATCTTCTCCAGCTTCTTAGACTTCCCTTGTAGTGCAATGGCAATATCCTTCTGAATCAGCAAAGCGCGAATCTAGAGCTTCCATAAACCAAAATTATATCCTGAAAACCTTTCAATTTTCCACTTGTCTGCTTCGTCCATTCTTCCAAAAAATTCTTCACCGATCTCCAACCAGCTTCACCACTGAGCTGCTTCACCAAGCTTCTTCACCAAAGCTCTGATACCAATTGTTGAGTGAAGAAATGAATAGTACATAACAAAACAAAAAATCTTAAATCAAAAGCATAAACAAAACACACATATTAGATGCAGAAGACAAAGAAATTTTTTTAACGTGGTTCACCAATTGGCTATGTCCACACTGAGCAGGGGATTGCTCTCTATTATTATCTCAGAATAAAATTCTTATACATAATTTTATCTACAGCTCTACAATACAATATATATTATCTTCAGCATGCCCTCACGTATTCTACATTCTTCTAGAATAACTCATGACTATATTTATCCCAATGTGAGAAATGACAATAAATAAAGAGAGTAATGAAGGAGCATTACTCTAATGTGAAGGAGCCACTAACATCTAAATAAGGATAGGACTACAGGCATTACATCCAGTGAAGGATTGGGCTGCAATAACTATAGGCATTACACCAACAATATAACCAAGGGTAAGTATTAAACCTCACTTTTTGCTCGCTTTTCTATATTTTTGGTCAGTTATTATGTGGCTACCGTTGGATAATAGGTGACATATGTTCAACATTTGGTCATTTTTTTATTTACTATAGAATAATCATTAACAATATATAGTATATAGAGTGTTCAACTACTGTTCCTATACTCACAAGTAAAGACTCTTATACCCACAAGTACTATAACAATAATTAGACCTATTTAACTATTAGCTCCTCTCCCCTATACTGCTACTCAAGTATAATTATCTAAATATTGGGTTTATCAAAGCTTTTAGTTTAATAAAGCATATGCTTGGGTAAAGATAATAGTCTCAATAGCATTGGTTTGAGCTAGAAGTTGATCAACATATATTATAAAAGTCCCTCGGCTCTGTTAGGAGTCACATTGATCACTAAATAGGGAAGGAGTTCTAACAATTTATTTCCCAATGTCTTTCATACACCCTAATCATATACATTTACAAATATGTTCTTGCTGAATATTCTTGTATTTCAACTTTACAGTTGCAAATGACATATTGATAGAGCCTATCAATTATTTGTTGAGCATAAATTTTGTACAACTGCTAGTTATCTAAATATTGGGTTTATCAAAGCTTTTAGTTTAACTGTAGAGTTCAAAGACTGTTGGTGGCACTACAGCAATGAATGGTTGTTGTCTTGCCTCAAACATGCCTATTTGAAGTATGTTTTTGTTTTCAACATCTTTATAAAATATTTTGTTGGGTAGTCTCTAAATATATCTTAGATAATGAGACCATAAGACAATCTTGGCATTGATCTATACTTTGAAAAAATTTATTTGGTTCCATTAAAATCTTTGTTGATGTTTGATTTCATATGTAAGGAGTTACTCGTGGATTCACATGTTACATCTACTCAAACAAATAAATCACCAAAAAGAAAAACCCTTAACTAAAGTTGATTTGTGTATAAATCTAGAATGCAAGTTCCTACTACATATTATCCAGGCTTTTAGGGAATCACAAGTGTGAAGCTTGGTAACACTAAAGCACCAGCAAAATATGTGTTCAACTACAATAATTATTTTTCATAATTAATAAATCCTTTGTAGAAGAATTTCGCTGAACATGTAGCTTGACTCATTGACAGTGGCAATGGAGATCATCTCCCTCCTGACCTACACCCTCTTATAGATTAATAAATAATATAAAAATTGTTGTTGGTCTTAAATCTTGATTTTTATTTGTTAAAATGTATGAAAAAGAATTGGAAGACAAATTGTGTTTGTAAAGTTGGAGAATTAGATTAATTGATTGTTGAATTTGTGAAGATATCATTTACTCAAAGTTCTAAAGAGAAAGGTTGGACTGAATCACTTCCCTTATTTTTTAATTAATTTTTTGGTAATATATTTTCTTTTCTTGAAATGGTAATATAGAAGAAAATATTTTTTGTGATTACTCACTATTTTATTGTCTTTTCTGAAAATGATTGTCTTCTAACATAAAACAATGGTCTTTGGAATGTTTGAAACAATTAAGCTTCTATTTATGGCAATTTTATATATTCTTTTACCAAGAGGTTTCTAAGTGTTTCATATGTCTTCTATGTCAGATGAACAACATCCCAAAAAATTGATTTTGATGCATCTACACAAGTGATTGGAGTTTCAACATTGGAAGAAAAAGTCACTTCTCCTAATCTTGTCCCACAATATCCCCTGGTTTGTGACTAAACCCTACATATTTTATACTTAATTTATTATATTTATTTATTTATTTTTGAGTAAAATTGAGGCTATAAAATATTTTTTTCAATGAAATATAATTTGTTTTGAATGAAAATTTTTAATAGTTTACATGGAGAAAAATGGAAAGTATTAAATGAAAGCAAAAAAATGACCCAATAAAGAATTGAAAATGTTAAATCTTATGTTTTGTAGTTTTCCTCACACTATTACTTAGATATATCCTCCTTACTTGTCAAGGATTTAGATGAAATGAAGAAATTATCAAACACTAGATTTGAATTCAAAAAACAAACAAACAAATAACAAGCCTTAAACAACTAGTATACAAAATTATATGTATAAACATGTAAACAATATTTATGTAAATTTGGAAACAACTTTTTTTTCAACTATCAAGTTATTGTATAAGTTTAGATATTAAGCTATTTACTTAGAGTTTGATTTTAAAACTTAGATGAATTTGAATAAATATCTAATTGTTTTAGGCACTACAATTTGAAAATATCTTAGAACAAAAATTTTATGAATTACCAATTTCCATGGCCAAAGTACATCTCAAGTTCTAACATGGAATGAAAGATTAAAATTTTGATTTGAATGAACTTATATATTTTAGGGCATATTGAAAAGTGTTTTGATGAATGCCTAATAAGAGAAAATAGTACACAAAAGAAAAGAATATCTGAAGTAAAATGGAAATTTCAAGAGGAATAGAAACTTAAGTTTAAGTGATTGAGATGTACAATATTTGGAGGCAAAAAAATTATGAATACATATATTGTGAAATACATAATGTGGCTAGATCATGGAGGGTAGGTGTTGGTTGCACTAGTTTACAACATGACTCATTGGTTACTAATGCCAATTCAAACATCCATAAGATCTCACTAGCAAAATGGACATCTGAGAGGCAAAAGAAAACAAAACCTATCACAAAAATCATTATTTGATACAATAATATTAATATTTTATTTATATTTGAAAAGGTTATCTATAAACATATAATGTAAATAAGATATTAGCACATAGTATATTTGAAGATGTTCATTTAATTTGAAGATGTCCATTTAATTATATATTGAAGACATTACAAAATATAGAAATCCAAATTGAACACACTATGTTTATTTATGAAAATATGATTACATGAATAATTTAACAATATATGTTAAATTATTTAATTTCCAAGGCTTGAAGCCTCATTTGTTCTGCCTTTCTCTTTGCAAGTTGCTTTCCTTTCTTCATTTTTTCATATCTATCATACGTGAATACTAGCATAATTCGTAGTCCTTCTAAAGACTTTAGACATGAAATTGCTACAAATGTCAATCTAGTTCTTTTAGTATGCCCTATATCAATTGTGGCTTTTTGTAGAGTTAATCCTTGTGACTTGTGTATTGTCAAAGCCCATGCTAATCATAATGGTATATGTTGTGTGCTACCCCTTTGGATCGTTGCAATTGGTACTGTACGTGGGTGTCAATCATCAAAAGGTATTCCAAAGTAACTATCAAATTCAACAAGTACATACGTTGGTGGTTGGGGTTGTTCGGTTCCAGGTGTATACATAATTTTTCATACATATCCAAGTGCTCCATTGACAAGTCCTACTTCAATCCATAAGTTGGATGTTAACATCACTCTTGAATTAATACTAAGGAGTAATTCCATATCCAGTTCATCATTTGCACCTCCTTCAATGGCACTAAGGCTTCCAACTTTGGTAGCAATGCTTCCAGAAACTGGATTTGATAATGTATATAATTTTTTTCTATTATGACTATGAACATTATCATTCGTTGAAAATAAATGAACACTATCTTCAAATTCTTCATTCTCCAATGCACTCATCTTTGTACTTGATCTCGTCATAAGTAACATCCAATCCTCAATTGTAGGGTTTAAATCTTTGATATTTGTTAGAATTTAATGAAATCTTTGTTGGTCTTTGTTTTGTCCATCTTGTCTAAAAATGTGATCCAACGTAACAACCATTTTGAATTCTTCCCATAGTAGCTTTGCTCACCTTCTACTTTCATATGGAGCTCTGTCATTTACTAGAGGCAATTGTGCCAAGTCTCCAACTAAAATCATAGATATGCCTAAAATAAAAAAATGAAATAAAAAAAAATTAATTTGAACTTGCCTTCAATGAATATGGAAATTTGATTTAAAATTAAATAAAACATTCCTAATTCCAACTATTTGAAGTTTAAGTTGTTTAAAATATTTTCTAATTTGAACTTGCCTTTAATGAATATGGAAATTTGATTTAAAATTAAATAAAACATTTCTAATTATTTATTTTTATGAATAGTCT
This sequence comes from Cunninghamia lanceolata, assembly GCA_027924645.1. Classification (NCBI taxonomy): domain Eukaryota; kingdom Viridiplantae; phylum Streptophyta; class Pinopsida; order Cupressales; family Cupressaceae; genus Cunninghamia; species Cunninghamia lanceolata. The sequence goes on along the minus strand of BSBN01000391.1, from coordinate 35,907,605 downwards.
TAATTAAATAAATCTATATATGAAAAAAACAAAATGATATTTTCTTTTTTAAAAATATTTTTATGCTTTAATAAAGTAATTGTCGAGAATTTCATGATCACATACAATAGGAGTTCACCATACCATTCACAATCAAATGAGGCAATTGAGCCTTAGAATAAGATAATCTTATTGGCATAGTAGTTACAAAAATGTGTGAAGGAAATAGGTTGGAATGGGACATCATGACATCAAAAAAACATTAAAATTTATTATTCAAAAAATAATTTATTATTTATATTGATATGCACGTCTTATTTAAGATGAAATGAGGTTTTCATATGAGTTATGTATGCTCGTGCAATGAGATGAGGATGTTTGTGTCGACGTTCTACTTCATTCTCATCGTCTGCATCATAGTCTTCTGATTGTGCAATGAGACAATGACGTTTATGTTGACATTCTACTCCATCCTCATCATTTACATCATAGGCTTCGTCAAGCTTATCATGAACTCTCCTTGCCTGGCATCACACATCAAAGAGAAAATAATCCAACAAACCTTGTCTAAGCATCTCATCAAATTGTAAGTTACCGATATTTTGAAGAGCATGTAATAGAGCAAAATAAAATCCGGTGTTGTCCACAACATCATTATGACTTTCATATGTATTAGCAGTATTACAAACAACATTCAATCAATATTGTAATTTTTTGTTTAAAAAAAAAAAGAATGAGATGTACAATAATTAGATTTACTTACAACTCTTTCCAACTAAACATGAATAGTTCTCTATGGAATCCATTACTGTGTAGCCTCCACAATGTCTCTAATGCAAAGCCTTGCAAAGTCTTTAGGACCCAACAAATTGCCTTATCTATGTCTTGTAAATGAATGATGAAGTTGATTACAGTAATTGTTATGATGCCATATTTGACCTTCGTATTTAAATGCAATTTGAAAATAATTATGTTTTTAAAAATCAATTGTCCTTATCCATTATTTGTTACTTATATAGAAGGTTTCTTCTAATAGACACAGTTCTCAAATACAATTATTTATATAAACAATACAATATGGAAACTTTCCTTTTGTAGAAGTTTGGAAACTTCCTTGTGCATTGGAATCTTCCTTGTTAGTTAATAATTTTAATTTTCTCTATTTTCTAAAAATTCTCTTATAATATTATATTTATTCTATTTTAGAAAAACATTTCAATTTTTTTAATACTTTATTTTCTAAAAAATTATATTAGAAAACATTTTAATTTTTTTTTAATACTTTATTTTTACATAATAGAAAGTCAAGTTGATTTCCAGAAAAATCAAGGGTTCATTATTTTGAATGAGTTGTTGAAATTACCAATGTTTATAAAGTTAATTTATTTAATTGTATCTATTAAATTTAAATATATTAAAAATTAAGATCTATTAAATTAAAAATTAAAGAATTAATTTATTTGATTTAATGGATGTTTCTAAACTAATTTAAATATATTAACAAGGAAGTTTCCAAAAATTTTAGTTGGAAAAGGAAAGTTTCTAAATTAAAAAATAAAGAATTAATTTATTTGATTTAATGGATGTTTCTAAATTAATTTAAATCTATTAACAAGGAAGTTTCCAAATTTTTTAGTTGCAAAAGGAAAGTTTCCAAATTTAAAATTAAAGAATTAATTTATTGATAAGTTTAAAAAAATACTTTAACACATTATTGTATTATATTAAAAGAAAGAATACTTTAACACATTATTGTATTATATTAAAAGAAAGAATACTGTACAATTTATTGAAACCATTAAAAGAAAGAATTCTTTAAAACATTATTGTATTATAATAAAATAAAGAATAGTGTACAATTTATTGAAACTATTAAAAAAAGAGTACAATTTATTGATAACTTTAAAAGAAATTTAATATTGTACAATTTATTTATAACTTTAAAAGCTTAAAAAGATTAATTTAATTCATTGTAGAATACTGTAAAACATTTATTGGAACCATTAAAAGAAAGAATACTTTAAAACATTATTGTATTATATTAAAAGAAAGAATACTGTATAATTTATTGAAACCATTAAAAGAAAGAATATAGTTTAATGATAACTTTAAAAGAAACAATATTGTACAATTTATTTATAACTATAAAAGCTCATTTAAAAGATTAATTTAATTCATTGTTGCATCTTCCACCCAAAAAACAATATTGTACTATTTCCCTTTGCTGTCATTTTAGCTATTTGTAGTTGGCAAAAGGCTCTACAGCCTTCTACAGAGGAAAGACCTTTTACAACCCACAAAGTGAAAAAAAATTTACAATAATACTAATGATTACTTTAAAAGGTTAAAAGATTAATTTAATTCATCACTGGTTGTTTCCCCACCCAATTTGAAAGAATACTGTACAATAAATTTGATCTCCAATTGCCTATAAAAACTATAGTATCCCCTTCCATCGCATGCACTAATATTCTTATTTGGGTAGAAAAAAATAGCAATAATTTAAATTATTTTTTTACACTTCTCCAGTTTCAAAACTAACACATCAAAACTATTTCCCTTTGCTGCTATTTTAGCTGTTGTGTTGTTGCTGCTTCAGATTCGCCTACAAGAAGAAAAGCTAGATGCAGATAAGCTGGTTTATAGTTTTTTAACTATTTATTGATTTGCAATAAATTAATTTAAATTATTGTTATTTTTTTCTACCCAAATAAGAATATTAGTACATGCGATGGAAGGGGATACTATAGTTTTTATAAGCAATTGCAGATCAAATTTACATAGAAAAAATTGTACAGTATTCTTTCAGATTGGGTGGGAAAACAACCATCAATGAATTAAATTAATCTTTTAACCTTTTAAAGTTATCATTAGTATTATTGTAGATTTTTTTCACTTTGTGGGTTGTAAAAGGTCTTTCCTCCTTAGAGCCTTCTGCGAACTACAAACAACTAAAATGGCAACAAAGGGAAATAGTACAATATTCTTTCTTGGTGGAAGACGCAACAATGAATTAAATTAATCTTTTAAGCTTTTACAATTATAAATAAATTGTACAATATTGTTTCTTTTAAAGTTATCATTAAAATGTATTCTTTTTTTAATGGTTTCAATAAATTATACAGTATTCTTTCTTTTAATATAATACAATAATGTTTTAAAGTATTCTTTCTTTTAATGGTTCCAATAAATGTTTTACAGTATTCTACAATGAATTAAATTAATCTTTTTAAGCTTTTAAAGTTATAAATAAGTTGTACAATATTGTTTCTTTTAAATTTATCAATAAATTGTACTCTTTTTTTTATGGTTTCAATAAATTGTACAATATTCTTTATTTTAATATAATAAAATAATGTTTTAGAGTATTTTTTAATGGTTTCAATAAATTGTACTTTCTTTTAATATAATACAATAATGTGTTAAAGTATTATTTCTTTTAATATAATACAATAATATTTAAAAATATTCTTTAAATGTTTTATAGTATTCTTTCTTTTAATGGTTTCAATAATTTTTACAAGTATTATTCTTTTAAACTTCTCAATAAATTAATTCTTTAATTTTAAATTTGGAAACTTTCCTTTTGCAACTAAAAATTTTGGAAACTTCCTTGTTAATAGATTTAAATTAATTTAGAAACATCCATTAAATCAAATAAATTAATTTTTATTTTTTAATTTGGAAACTTTCCTTTTCCAACTAAAAAATTTAGAAACTTCCTTGTTAATATATTTAAATTAGTTTGAAACATCCATTAAATCAAATAAATTAATTCTTTAATTTTTAATTTAATAGATCTTAATTTTTAATAGATTTAAATTTAATAGATACAATTAAATAAATTAACTTTATAAACATTGGTAATTTCAACAACTCATTCAAAATAATGAACCCTTGATTTTCCTGGAAATCAACTTGACTTTCTATTATGTGAAAATAAAGTATTAAAAAAAATTGAAATGTTTTTCTAAAATAGAAAAAATATAATATTATAAGAGAACTTTTAAAAAATAGAGAAAATTAAAATTATTAACTAACAAGCAAGATTCCAATGCACAAGGAAGTTTCCAAACTTTTCAGCTCAAAAGGAAAGTTTCCATATTGTATTGTTTATATAAATAATTGTATTTGAAAACTGTGTCTATTAGAAGCAACCTTCTATATAAGTAACAAATAATGGATAAAGACAATTGATTTTTAAAAACACAATTATTTTCAAATTGTATTTAAATACGAAGGTCAAATATGGCATCATAACAATTACTGTAATCAACTTCATATAAATTCATTTACAAGACATAGATAAGACAATTTGTTGGGTCCTAAAGACTTTGCAAGGATTTGCATTGGAGACATTGTGGAGGCTACACAATAATGGATTCCATAGAGAACTATTCATGTTTAGTTGGAAAGAGTTGTAAGTAAATCTAATTATTGTACATCTCATTCTTTTTAAAAAAAACAAAAAATTACAATATTGATTGAATGTTGTTTGTATAGGTGATGCCAATAATACTGCTAATACATATGAAAGTCATAATTATGTTGTGGACAACACCAGATTTTATTTTGCTCTATTACATGCTCTTCAAAATATCGGTAACTTGCAATTTGATGAGATGCTTAGGCAAGGTTTGCTGGATTATTTTCTCTTTGATGTGCGATGCCAAGCAAGGAGAGTTTGTAATAAGCTTGACAAAGCCTATGATGTAGATGATGAGGATGGAGTAGAACGTCGACATAAATGTCATTGTCTCACTGCACAATCATAAGACTACGATGCAGATGATGAGAATGAAGTAGAGCGTCGACACAAACATCCTCGTCTCACTACACAAGCATACATAGCTCATCTGAAAACCCCATTTCATCTTAAATAAGATGTCTATATCAATATAAATAATAAATTAGTTTTTGAATAATAAATTTTAATGTTTTTTTGATGTCATGATGTCCCATTCCAACCTATTTCCTTCACACATTTTTGTAACTACTATGTCAATAAGATTATCTTATTCTAAGGCTCAATTGCCTCGTTTGATTGTGAATGGTATGGTGAACCCCTACTGTATGTGATCCTTGTTACTTTATGTGAGTCATTTGATTGGAATACCTTTTGATGATCGGCACCCACATACCATACCAATCGCAATGATACAAAGGGGTAGCACACAACAGATACCATTACGATTAGCATGGGCTTTGACAATACACAAGTCACAAGGATTAACTCTACAAAAAGCCACAATTGATATAGGGCATACTAAAAGAACTGGATTGACATTTGTAGCAATTTTGTGTGTAAAGTATTTGGAAGGACTATAAATTATGCCAGCATTCACGTATGATAGATATGAAAAAATGAAGAAAGGAAAGCAACTTGCAAAGAGAAAGGCAGAACAAATGAGGCTTCAAGCCTTGGAAATTAAATAATTTAACATATATTGTTAAATTATTCATGTAATCATATTTTTATAAATAAACATAGTGTGTTCAATTTGGATTTCTATATTTTGTAATATCTTCAATATATAATATATAAGTAAATGAACATCTTCAAATTAAATGGACATCTTCAAATATACTATGTGCTAATGTCTTATTTATATTATATAGTTATATATAACCTTTTCAAATATAAATGAAATATTTATATTATTGTATCAAATAATGATTTAAAATTTATAATAAAATATTAATATTAATATTATACATTAATATTTAAGAGATTATTATAATGAACTATAATATAAAATTATAGAATATTATTATGAATAGAATGATAATATTAATATTTAATATTATTTTAATAATATAATATAATATAATACATATTGATAATAATATTATGAATATGTAAAATAATTTATTAATTCATTATATTTATATTTAATGATAATATTATATTATACAAAAATATTATTGATAATATAAATATTATTACATTACATAGATAATGTAATATTAGTATAATATTAATATTAATATGTATTATTATTAAAATATACTAATTTTATTAATAAAATTATATTATTATTATTATTATATTATTAATATTACTATTATAATATTATTTATTAATATATACTATTGTTACATTATACTTAATGTACATATTATATTAAACGATGTAATATTTTAAATATTAATTATTACAATTTTAATAATATGAAATGAAATGAAATTATTAATATAATTATAATAATATTTAATATTATTATATTAATACATTATAATTAATGAAAACAATGGCACAAACTGAAGGGCAGAGGCGAGAGGATCAGCGACACGAGGATCAATGATGCGAGGAGCTTAATCGCTTCAACTAGCAAAGGGATAAGCCGGAAGCGGGATGGTTTGGCAACGGTGAGTCGAGGAGTAAGCTGGACTTCAAACCTCAAAGTAGCTGGGGTGAAGAAGTGGATTGAGAATTTCCAATCGAAGACCTCCGCGTAAGATTCAGACACAGAGGAAGGACTAGTGTAGAAGGAGGGCTGGGGATGGAAAATGATTCCACAAGACCCCAATGGGTTTTTGAAAATGGGAGATGGATTGACAAGCGACACCCCTTCTACGAAAATAGGTACGAAGGAGGATGGAGACAGCCCTGTTGGAGGTAGAGAAATATTAGATGGAACCAAAGGGCACCTAGGAAAGGTAGATTCGGATAGGGACACCCTTGGATCAATCAAGGAAGAGGGAAGGGAAGGAATTTCAGGTGATCGAATGGGTGGTTTGGGAAAAAAAGGAACATTGATGAATACCAACAATGGCGAGCAGCAGATGTTTGGAAGGAAGATCAAATCAGCAGCAAGGGAGGAAGCAAAAAGGATGAAATCAGGCATAACGGTATGTCCCAAGAACTAGATCTTGTTTCGGTTAAAATTAACCCAAATAGTAATACCACAGATGTGCTTAAAGAAAAGGGAGTTTTCATTAAATGGCGGGGTGAGACTTCGCTGAGTAAGGAAGAAATCTTAGAATGGTGCTAGGTGAAATGGGGGCACCAGACTGGGATTTGGGCACTTAGAAACAATTACTATTTGGTAATCCTCTCTTCGAAGGTAGAAAAAAGTGATGCCCTAGGATCAGGTCCCTTTTTCCTGGGAGGCTCGCAAATGCATATTGTAGATTGGAAACCAAATTTCGACCCAAGCAATCAAACCCTAGGAGAGAGCTATACATGGGTTCGCCTTTACAATCTTCCTTCAGAATATTGGGATGAGGAAGTTCTAAAAACAATAGGAAGAAAGCTGGGTAATTTTAAATTCCAAGATCGCATTCAGGAAGATCAGAGGTGGGGAGCGTACTTCAGGATGTGTATTAGAGTTGGTCATGAAGGTATACTGCCGGCAGAAATTAAGTTAGAATCAGAAGGAGGAACCTGGATTCAACAAGTTAGAAGGGAAGATGGTTTGATTCTGTGCCCTAATTGCAAATCTATGGTGCATGGAAAGGATAAATGTGAATCAGAGGTGGGAGAAAGGGGGCCCGGTCTTTATGAAACAGGAAAACCTAAACCCTCAATAGAAGAAAGGAGGAAGGAGGGGGAAGGAAATTGGGAAGTAGACTTGCTGGAAACTATGTGGCATTAGGATTGGGACTCTGGGGTGGATAGAAGAATTGTTCAGAGGGACGTGATGTAGAATGATAAGGAAACCTCACCAGAAGAGCAGGTCCAAGCGAAAGGGGATGGACTGGCAATGGAAGATTATCTCAACCTAGAAGACATTTAGGTAGAAGGTCTGGAAGTAGAGAGCGAGGTGGCAGGAGGTTTTTTGAAAGAAAAGGAAGGTGAACAGGAGGACCCCATATTGGACTCAGAGAAGGAAGACAACTTTGAAGGTGATCAAATTGGTAGCCTAGAGGAGAGGGGATTGGAACAAACTCAGTTAGAATGGAAAACACCTAGAATTAAGGCTGCCTATCAAAGGGGAAGGAAATCTAACAAGGAAAGACTAATGGTGGCAAGGGCTGCTAAGGGACAAACAAAAATTAATCAGACAACACTAAGAAATGAGAAGGAATTACCCCTTCCCGAGGGAGCATGAGGATATTAAGTTGGGATGCTAGGGGCTTAAATGCCCCTAGCAAGTGGCACCTATTTAGGCATTTAGTGGAAACAAATAAACTTGATTTTGTCCTGGTACAAGAAACAAAATGGAAGAGGGAAGAACAGTTAAACAAACTGAGATTTTGGAAAGGGTGGAAAGGAGAATTTGAGGAAGCTGAAGGGGCCTTTGGTGGTCTGGGTATTATCTGGGACCCAGGTAAAGCAAGCTGTGAGGTGATAGAAGCAAGCCAAAGCTGGGTAGCTGTGAAGGTAAAGTTTTTTCAGAACAACAGGGATTTCTTATTAGTCAATGTATATGGGCCCATGAGCACAGTTGACAAAAGGAATGTTTGGGGAAGGCTTTCAAATTTTTTAGACCAAAACAAGCAGGAATGCATATTGATAGGAGGGGACTTTAATGCTACACTAAATAATCAGGAGAAAAAAGGAGGTATTAGGACCACAACAAGAGTACAGATGGACATTCAAGATTTTGTGGATAAGAATGAATTAAGAGAAATTCAAACTAAGAATGGTATTTTTACCTGGACTAATAGGAGAATGGGTTTTACAAACATTGCAGAGAAACTGGATAGATTTTTGGTACAAGGAAACTGGTCACTTATCGCAAGCTCAATAGAGGCCTCAATTCTTCCTTACAACGGCTCGAATCATTTCCTGATTTAGGTTGAAATGGTTAATGATGGTTTCAAAGGAGGTGCCCCCTTTCATTTTGAAAAAATGTGGCTTCAGGATCCAGATTTGCTGAGTAAGATTGCACATTGGTGGAGGGAGTCGTGTGGAGGGAATCAATCTAATATGTTTATCTTCCATAAAAAACTGACAAAGATTAAGGCAAAGTTAAAAGTCTAGAATAAGGAACATTTTAAAAACATTTTTGAGGAAAGAAACAAAGTGAAAGAAGACCTAAGAAAACTAAATGAGGTCATAGAAAGAGGTATGGGGCAGGAGGAATTCCTTCTTGAAAAAAGGCTAAAAGAAGAGCAGGAAGAAATTCTAGCTAGAATAGAGTGTCATTGGAGACAAAATTCTCGGGAGGTTTGGCTTAAGGAGGGGGATAGGAACACTAAATACTTTCACAATACGGCCTTGGCCAATAGAAGCAGAAATAGAATAGGTGAGTTGGAAAAGGAGGATCGATCAGTAGCTAGTAAGGAAGAGGAGATTTCTCAAGAAGCCGTTAGCTACTTTGAAAAACTCTTTACAAAGGAAAATCTCGAGCAGGGAAGGGAAAGAGAAGAAATTCTGGGGGAGATCCTAGCCCTGGTGTCAGAAGAGGAAAACAAGGAACTGGTTAAGGAAATCAGCATGGAAGAATTGAAGAGAGCCACATTTCAACTTGGAGCAAATAAGGCTCCAAGACCAGATGGATTCTCGGCCCTTTTTTACCAAAAGTGTTGGGAGATTATTAAAAATGACCTCTTGAAGACAGTCAAAGAATCGAGGAGGAAAACTACCATGCTAGGAGTCTTCAACCACACCTTTATTGCATTAATCCCCAAGAAGAAGGAAGCAAGAAAGATGGCAGACTACAGATCTATCTCACTATGAAACACTTTCTATAAGATAGTAACAAAAGTGATAGCTAGCAAATTGAAGGCAATGATTGATAAACTTGTCTCTGAAGAACAGAGTGGCTTTGCTCCAGGCAGATCCATTGTAGAGGGAATAATTGTCACTCATGAAATAATCCACATAGTCAGAAAACTCCGAGTTCCAAGTATGGTTGTGAAGTTAGATATCCTTAAAGCATATGATCAAGTGGATCGACAATTTCTGTTAGAAGTATTAAGGAATTTTGGTTTTGATCCCAAGTGGCTAGATTGGATTAGTTCATGCATCAATGCTCCTAAATTCTCATTTTTGATAAATGGAGTCTCCAAAGGCTTTTTCAGCTCCTCTAGGGGTATAAGGCAGGGGGACCCACTTTCTCCCTTTCTCTTTGTTTTAATGGTAGAAGCACTGGGTAGAAGGATATGCCAAGCCAGGCAAGAAGGTGTCTGGAGAGGTTTGGAGGCGGCCCCTGGTGTTGAAGTCTGCACTCACCAACAATTTGTGGATGACACCATTCTCTTTGGACAAGCTACTAGGGCAAAAGCCAGAAGGATAAAGATGTTGTTGGATGGTTACAGAAGGATCTCAGGTCAAGCCATAAACTGGAGAAAGTCAGAAGTTTTCTTCCTAAATGTCCAACCCAGCCTGCAAAGAGAGTTAGTTAGAATTCTAGAAGTGAAGGTGGCTAACTTTCCCAAAAGATTACTAGGAATGCCCATGTTTGCAGGAGCTAACAGGAAAAGTTATTGGGAGAAATTAGTTGTTAGCTGTAGACAAAAAATGGAAATGTGGAAGGGCAAGTGGTTAACCTCGGCAGGGAGACTACTTATGATAAAGGTAGTTCTGGCAACTATTCTTGTTTATGCTATGTCATGCTGGAAGCTCCCAGCCAGCATTAAGGACCAACTCAATAAAATAATGTGTAAATTTTTTTGGAATGGACCGAATGATACAAATAAAATTCCCCTCTTAGCTTGGGAGAAGATTTGCAAGCCCCAGCAAGCTGGAGGTGCAGGGGTTCGGCAGATGAGGATGATGAACTTGGCTATGGGGGCCAAATTAGTCTGGGCCATGTGCACAGGCGATCAGAAATGGGTAAGGATTCTAAGGAGCAAGTACCTGGACTCGAATGATCCAGAGGAAATAGTAAGAGTTAGGAACCCTCCAAGGGGCTCAGCAGCTTGAAATTTTATCTGTGAAAGCAGAGAGATCATAGCAAAGCATGCCACATGGGAAATCCATAGTGGGGGTAAGGCTCGCTTTTGGCAGGACTCATGGGATGGCCATCCTAAGCTAGTTAATTTACCCAACTTGGAGGAAATTAGAAGAGAATCTATGAGGGTCTGGGGCCCCAGAGTTTGTGACTTTAGATCAGGGGGAGAACAGTGGAGATGGAAGGACCTTAGTGAACTGGATGCCCCAGCTGAGCAGAAGGAAGCCCTAAGATTAATCCTAGAGGGGAGGAAAATTCCAGACTCAAGAGGTGAGGATCTGTTGAGATGGGCAGCCTCGGAAGATGGGGAGTACAAGGTAAAGATTGGTTATTTGATCAAGGAAAGAGCTGAGATGATTCAGCTGTGGCCCAAACACTTGCTATGGAGCAAAAATATGCTCCCGAAGGCAGGAGTGTTCCTTTGGCTAGCTATCCAGAATAGAATTCTTACACAGGACAGGTTGGGAAAGCTAGGTTTTAGAGGCCCCAGTCGATGTACTCTCTGTAAAAACAAGGAGGAGTCTGTGGATCATTTGTTACTTGGTTGTCCCTTTGTAGAGTTTTGCTAGAAAGGGATCATGAGGAAGTTGAGACTACAGGCCTCTTTGTCTTAGAATTTGAAGGAGTGGATTTACGCTTGGCCGGGTAAGATCTTCAAAGGGGCCCTGGGCAACATCTGGCAGATCGTTCCTTCCACCATTTGTTGGGAATTATGGAAAGAGTGAAATAGGAGAATTTTTAAAGAAAAGGCTTTGGGCAGAGATTTGGTCCTATGGAAAATTGAAAGGACAATTGTGGAATTGACAAATGCAGTCGCCAAAGGTAGACCGTCATCTAAGAGCATCTTCAATAACTAGGATATTGATCTTACCAACAATTTTGAAGGCTTGGGAATTCCCCTGACGGTAGGTAACTTGAATCCTATTAAGAGAATGGAGGCTCGTAGGTAGACTGTGTGGCAGAGACCGGATGTAGGGTAGATCAAGATAAACTTTGATGGCGCAAGCTTAGGGAACCCAGGCAGAGTAGGAATTGGATGTATAGCCCGGGATTCAGATGGGAGAATGTTGGATCAGTGCTCAGCCTCCATAGGTGAGGTGATGAATAATGCGGTAGAATTTCGGGCAGCTCTTGTAGGTTTGGAACTGGGTAAGCCATCGGGTGCCCTGAAGATTCATCTAGAAGGAGATTCACTCTTAACGGTTAATGCAATTAGGACCTTCAACCCTCCTAGCTGGACTCTGCGTTGTTGGCTTCCTCCAGTTAGAAGGCTTGCAGAATCCTTCTCAAAATTCAAAGTGAGTCACATCTATCGAGAAGGAAACCAGGAGGTTGATGCTTTAGCAAAGCAGGGGGCCCTAGGTGACCGGGATCTCAGCATTCCAGCCTGACGTTGATCTGGTAGGGTGAGAGGGGTTGTGGGTGATTTAATATGACTCTTCCCCAAAGGACAAGTGCTAGTAAATGATGGGCTGTAGGAAGATAGGTGTGCAGTATGGGAAGGGTTGTTGTTGACCATGGTGTTGAGGTGGCAGCTGACTGTTATGCCATGGCATGGAGCTCACGATGTAGGATGGCGTAAGCTGGCAAATTGCTTTCGTTGTGTGGCGGCAGGCCCGTACCCTTGGTGTAGGTGGTGATCATTTTAAGGTAAGTAGCACACTTAAGAGGTCGAGGGAGGAGTTATTTCACTTCATTCGTGATATGCGCGAAGTATAGGTTGTTATCTCTCGGGGCAGGGAAGATGTCCTCTCGCATAGGTTTTCTAGCTAGTTTGGAATGTGCGACCATGGGTGTCATCAATACCTCTTGCTTGATTAAAGAGATGCGCAGGTGTTTCTGTAGCTTTGTCTTTGCAAGCCTTTTGACTCAGCTGTGGAGGGTTAGGTGCTCAGACGGAGGCAGAGGAGATAAAGGTGGCGGCATAGCAGAAGCTATGGAGACACCAATATGTCTAGAATCATCGGTGGCTATGGTGGATTTTCATGGGGAAATCACAGACAAATGACTGAGAGGTATCCTGTCGGTTAAACATGAGCTGGTGGTGAATGTGGTGAAACAAGTGTTAGGTCCAGGCTTCATTTGGGACTACCATCGACTACGGGTGAATACTGACATTGCGACAATGTTTATGGCTTTGGCGCTATTCAGAGGAGTGTCTAAAGCAAAAGTGAAGAACCTGTGCCAGAGACTTTTCAAGCATTCATATCTGAGGGAAATTGATGCGGTTCTCGACAATATAGATGGCGACGGCAGGATTCCTTGGGTTCATCAGTACTACCTGCAAAAAGGAAAAGGCAGTAAGGAAATCCAAAAATTTCCCATTGTCTTCGCAATTGACCCTAGGGATCTCAAGGATAAGGTGGCAGACGTGGACCGAAATCTAGACTTTCTCCGGCGGGCATCTGAAATCCTCCCTTTTCCGTTGAAGGATTGGATGGTCAACTACATGGCGAGGGAAGGCTTCTGGGTTCCTGATAACAGTGACTTGGAGGAGGAGAACAAAGATGTGGAGTTTCCTTTGCTCCCTAACTGTGGTGAAGAATGGGTGCTGGAGGACGGTAGGGATGTGGAGGAGATTAGTAATGGACCAGTGCACAAGAAATGCAGGAAGGATTGTCCGGTAAAAATCTGGGCAACAAAGGCCCACCTGATGCGGAACGAGGTAGAACGAGAGGAGGAGAGGGAGGTGTGTGCAGGAACGGCCGCTTCCAATTCTTCTCTCCATGTGCCCTGGGGTGCAGTTCAAGGCAGTGTGTAATGAGGGGGTCGTAAGTTACCAGTTTTTTGGTCTTTTCTTCAGTCAGTAGTTTTTCTTTGTTATGTTTCATCTTGTGGATTGTTCTTGTTTTGGTTTCAGACTGGCTTTTTTGTCCCCTGTAGTGGTAGGGTGGTTTTTAATGTTGCAACAGTTGTTGGCTGTTAAGACCATGTAATACTTTGAAGACTCAGGCTCTCATGTATGGAGACCTCTTTTTTGTTTTCATTACTATAATCAAAGGGCGCTGGCTCATACCAACTATTTACTTATCAAAAAAAAATTAATAAAAATATAATATTAAATAATTATTATTTTTTTTGGATTGAAGATAGTTCATTAATATTACCAAAATGAGAAGTAGCTGTACATATCTGTGGCCAAGGGGGCCACCAAAAAATACAACTATCTGTCCAGTTACTACATATTACAAACGATCAAAATTTCAAGTCGCATCTTTTATCTATGGGCTTCTCAATACAAAATGTACTTCTATATAAGTCAGAGTTGAAAAGACCTAGTCTGTATCATCAAGATCTTCCATTTCTTCATTAGGATCAACCTATGACAAAGGTGCAGCCTCAAAAAGGTCCATAGGATCAGTCTCTGCTGCAGGAATGGTTCCAAAGTGCAAGCTACCATCATCATCCACATATATCTTCTGGTTATTAAGAACTAGCTGATTGTCTAGTGTGTTGTCATAAATTCTTGGATCTGCCTCTCTCTCCTTCCGAGATAAGCCCATTTTGTTAAAATCTAGCTACAGCAGTTTCAACTTTTCAGTGAAAGATTGGCAAGTCCTATTAACATCATGGAAACACTGTTCAACAAACTTATCAGCAGCTAAATGCTCTGAGGTCTCTTCCCCTTTGGATTCCTTGGCTACAGCCTTTAACTGTCCTTCCACAGCAGTTGCTACCTGAAAATATATATCAATTTGTGTGAGTCTTAAATTAGACTCAGTAAGCAATCTTGGTTTGTCTTGGAAATGCTCTTCATTTCTCTTTTTCCACAATGCCCATAAAACTTCAGTTGTCAAAACCAACCAGAACATATTAGATTTAGAGTCAAAGTCAGAAATAAAACCAATCAAAATTCTAGTTTTTTCCAATGGATTACACACAGACCTATCCACAATATTCCCCAAAAACATTTTCCAGATTTGAACAGCAAAAGGACATTTGAAAAAAATGTGATCACAAGTCTCAAAAATATTACACATTTTGTATACATAACTATTAACCCCAATAGGAAGCTTATTTAACATTAAGAGCCATCAGAAACACCCCTTCTTAGGATCCAAAGACCTACCCCAAAATGACTTAAAGACTTGGCTTAATTTTTTATAACTAAAGACACAATCCCAAGACTTGGCACAATGCTCCAGGATTTGATTAGAGTTACTGAGGATCTTGTATATCCTTCTAGATTCACACACTACCACATTGCAGCCATCCTTCCAAGATAGCTTATTTAACCAATCCCCATCACTCAACAAAGATGACTGACAAGGATCACTTGAATAGGCAGCCACCAGCACTTAATAGGTTCTTTTTTGAGATTCTTTCAATCTAGATTCTTCTTTCAATTTTTCCCAGCTCTTACAGTTATTATCATCAAGCAGATTAATAAAATTGGAAAAGCCTCATTTATGCCACTTCAGACCTGAACAAGCTTGAATGAGCGCAAGCGGTCTACTATTATGTTTAAGATTCCACCATATGGAGCTGTGAGCACCCCACCTAAATGAGGCCTCACCGCTAACAGGCAAAGATATGCAATTCCTAATAGTTTCTCAAGCTTTTCAAATAGAAGAAAATACCACAGATCCAACTGGTTTAACTTTGAAATCCCCAAAAAGGTAATCATGAGGGTGCAGATTGCTCCATCCTGGACTTTTCCTTGGTTTAGCCAACGCTATATTATTCCTAACCAACACCTTCTAGGGCTCATTACCATCTAGTGAATTAATAATCCATTTTGTCACCAATGCCATACTTTGCAGCTTAAGATCCTTCAAGCCAAAACCTCCTAACTACTTCCCAATACAACACCAACTCCACTTGACACAGTGCTTTTTCCTAATGCCTTTTCCATCTGACTAGAGAAAGTTCCTGATGGCCTTTTAGATGCAATCTGTTTGCAAGTTAGAAAAAAGCCACATTGATGCATAATACACTGTGTAAGCAGAAAGGATTTTTTGACAAACTTAAAACCTTCCTGCTAAGGACAGGGTCTACCTATTCCACCCTTTAAGCTTAATCTCTATTTTGGCATACAGCCAATCCCACATTTGTTTCAGAGAAGGATCCAGAGCAAATGGAATACCTAAAAACCTAACTAGTTTCTTAGGACCACCCCATTGCCAAACCTCCAATTCCAGCCACCCAAGTGGGGAATCATCCCAACCAAGGAGAGTGGACTTGAAGAAGGATACTTTAGCCCCTGAGGCTGCACAAAATTTACTTAATCTAATTTTCAAATTATTTAGATTCTCCTCTTCTAGGACTGGATAGATAGCAGTGTCATCTGCAAATTACATGTTCAACAAGGGAGATCCATCAAGGAGCTCAATACCTTTGAATGTTCCAGGAATTTTATCCATTCTCAAGAAGTAGTAAAGGGATTCAGAAGCAATAACAAATGGTGCTGGTGCCAAAGGGCACCCTTGTCTTATAAATCTCCCCATTTGGAATGAGTCAATAAGCTCTCCATTCACCTCAATTTGAGTAGAAGCGTCAGCAAAAAGCATCTTCACCATTTTAATAAATTCACATGGAAATCCAAATGCCTGTAGCACACAAATTATGAAAGACCATTCTATTCTATCATATGCTTTCTCAAATTCAAGTAAAAGTATTCCAGCATTTTGTCCATACTCTTTGGCCCAATGTGAAGCTTCCCAGCTAGTCAGCAGATTCTCCAGAATGTACCTACCCTTAATGAACCCTGTCTGAGTAACATTGATAATAGCTAGCAGAATCTCTACAAGCCTCCTTGCCAACACTTTGGCCACAGTTTTGTAAGACACATTAAGCAAAGTAATAGGTCTCCAGTTCTTCAAGCTAGATTTATCCCCACCTTTAGGCAAAAGCTTAATAACCCCTCTATTAATTTCCTTTCCCAAAGAGCCTCTCACAATGGCCTTTTCATACACAGGAAGCCCATCTAACCCTGGAGACTTGTCAGAACTCATAGAAAAGATGGCATCTCTAACCTCATCTTTGGAAATACTTCTCTTCAACTTTCTAGCCATATCATTATCTATTTTCCTGGGGCAAATAGCAGCACAGAGCTTCTGAGCCTCAAAACAACTGAAACTTCCATCATTTGCCTTAAACAAGGACTCATAGAAGTTCTTAAAAACTTCCTTAATACCTCCCTAACTAGCCACCTCAACACCATTTTCTGAAACCATTTCCAATATAAATTTTCAAATAACAAATTTTTGAAAATATAATATTAATATATACTATTGGTACATTAGATCCTTAATGTACATATTATATTAAACGATTTAATATTTTAAATATTAATATTTTAATAATATTAATTATTACAATTTTAATAATATAAAGTGAAATTATTAATAAAAAATTAATATAATTATAATAATATTTAATATTATTATAATAATACATTATAATTAATGAAAATATAATATTAAATAATAAATTTTTTGATAGTTACGCTGCCGTTGTAAACTAGCTTATCTATCTTAATATATTAATCTATATATTATATGCCGAGAGGTATCATTTTTTAGGCATATTTTTTCATTAATATATTTTTTTGTTTGAATTTAATGAGAAAATACACCTCGAAAATGATACCTCTCGACGTATAATATATAGATTAATATATTAAGATAAATAAGCTAGTTTAAATCAGATGTAATGAAAATCACAGAAATTAAATGAAATTTGAAAATGCAAGCCAAAAATGCCAATTTTTTAAATTTTTCAAAATTATTTAATTTTTTTGTAAATTTTCAAATGCAATGAGATGAAAATTAGATAAATGAATGAAATCAATGTCAAATCTAATGCAAAAAATCTTAAATTAAATGAAAATTAATTCAAGTTAAATCAAAATGCTAGCTAAAAATGCCAAAAATTTTCAAATTTTTCATTTTTTTTCAATTTTTTTGTAAATTTTCAAATGCAATATGAAAATTATGAATTAAATGAAAATGAATTTCAGATCTAATGCAAAAAACATAAATTAAATGAAAATTAATTCAAATTAAATCAAAATGCAAGCTAAAAATGCCAATGTTTTAAATTTTCCAATTTTTTTTAATTTTTATGTAAATTTTCAAATGCAATGAGATGAAAATTACATGATTGGATGAAATGAATTTCAAGTCTAATGCAAAAAATTAGAAATTAATGAAAATTAATTCAAATTAAATCAAAATGCAAGCTAAAAAAGCTAATGTTTTTCAAATTTTTCAATTTTTTTGTAAATTTTCAAATGCAATATGAAAATGATGAATAAGATTAATTTGAAATATGAAGTACAACACTCAACAAGGTGCAAAATTCATTAAAAACACGGGTTCACCAAAATGTAATGTAGAAAAAGAGGAATTTTCAATTCAATGCGAGGTGTGGTTAGATCCTCCTTTCACGACATACATTCAAGGGCATATCAACTGAGTTGAATCTCTACTAAGCAAGAGCATTCACCTAACAGGTTGGGCTGCCACTTGGAATGAAGATGAAATTTGGAATTGTTGATTGTTTGTTAAACCCTAGATAATAATAGACAAAACCCTAGTTCTATGATAAATAGGGAATAACTTTCAAACCGTGATAGATACAGACAAACCCAAAGAAGCAACGGGATCAGTGAACAAAGGATAACTTGATTCCAGAAGTGGAGGTGTTGAAGGACAATGGTGCATGTGCCCTTGTCCTTGGAGTGAAATTCTGCCAAAAGTTAAAACTAGGAAAATGCTCTAAAGAGTGCCCAGATGATGTTTCTAAACCCTGATTTGTCAGGAGGCCAACTGGAGGACACTGGTGTGAGTGCCTAAGTCTAGGGTAAGTTACTTTTCGTCAGATTTGGATTCCTTATGCTCTGTACTGCCTCCCTATAACTCCACTTCTTCCGCTTATGCACTTGTAACCTGCAATCACAAAGGAGTGTGGTTGGGGGTTGTGGTGTTTAGAGGCTTGCCTCAGTCAAGCCCTGGAGAGACATTCAAGTCTTCCAAACACTGTTGTTAGATAAGAGTGTATATCCCTGCGGGATAGAGGCAAAATCCAAATGATAGATTCAAACATAAACAAATGTCACCTTGATGGTGTAGCTCTCACATAGATAAAGATCCTTTATGCACATGAGAAGATGAAGCTAAATCTGCAATCACAAACACAATAACAATGCTCTGCTCTGCAACAATGAATATCATGAATGCTCTAAAATCATAAGTTTGCGAAAAGTTCATAATCATCTTCTAGTTTACAAATGAGAACCTAAACATGCTTATATATGCAACTACAAGCATTCCCGCTAAGAATTTCGTAATTCAAACTTTTGTTGTCGGCATAGGACCTAACAATTGTCATTTAACTAGCACTTCAAATTAAGGCCTGACCCAAAATAGGGCAGGACTAGGGTACGAATGCCCAAGTCCACCCCCCCCCCCCATTTTTGTTTAGGGATCATCAAAATTGCACCCCCTAGGTTCTATTTTCCATAAGACTTTAGGGTTTTCTCATCGGGTTCATAATTAACATGCAGGATGCTCTAAATGCATTCTAAGGACCTGAGAGCTAAACCTTAAGAGGGAAAAGCCCCCAAGGGGACATTTTCTGACATAACACAAACCATTGCATACATCAAGCTACAAATAGCACTAGCATAGGACACATTATACATATCCTCAAAATTATCATCTGACTTAACACACTTATGGATAATGAAAGCTTAGTGCCTACAAGTAAAGGAAAGATCACTAGTTTACAATTGTGCATAGTAAACCACTGCAATATAGTGTCAACAGAATTTGACTAATAAAATGATTTATATGAACTTGGTCCCTTCTAATTTATATTCTAAGAATGAATTTTTCTGGCCTAAATCCTTCATGTTAAACACACCAGAAAATTGAGTTTTAATCTTCATAATAATCACCTTGATGTTACGAATAAACAACATATCATCAACATACAAGATAATTATTAGAATCTAATCATCAATACACTTAATATAAACATAGTGATGCAGAGGGTACTCCCCTCTCTCAAAAAAACATTCACAAACACACAATATAACTTCACAAGCAATGCTCTGCCTCAAATTCAACAATACAAAAATTTCAACAAAACACTTTGATTTATTAGACCAAACTAACATACATCAAATGACAATTAGAGCCTTCAATAGCCTCTCTCATGCATACATTCCAATCTGTTGGGAATTAAGGTGTCTCAACCTTTGCAATTTTCTAGCATTGGTAATTTAATTGTATATTTAATTATTGCCTAATATTGTAATTACTTGCACATTCAGTTTAGTCACATAGTTGAGGTGGCATGGCGACATGTCAGCTTACTTGGAATGTGACTTGGATGGTCAAGTCAATCCTACATGGATTTGGGCATCCCATATTGAGGTGGCATTAATTTTCCATGTGTCAGCATCTTTGGTATGTGGAAGGCAATATTCCATATGAAAGAATCTATGATGCGTAAGGGCCAAGTTTGGAGATTCCTATGACAAGTGATGACAAGTGTCAGTTGGCATCTTTGCATGAGGGAAAGGCATCTTTGGGTGCCCAAGTTGGGTTATGACATGTTGTAAGTGGAATATGCTATATTTAGCATTGTATGACGGATTCTCTTACAACATTTAAGATTGTTATTGTGGGCAGATTTTATGACAGTTGTATGATGCGTAAGAGCATTTGTCATAGTCTATTTTTAGCTTGGAGCACTCTACATTGGGAAAGTCAAATCTGCCATGTATGACAAATGTAAGGGATGTAAGGATAGTAAGGACAAGTGTCCTTTGATGCTGAAAAATGGCCATGTGGCCAAGGTGGACACCTATCCCAAGATGCTCTCAAGATATGCCTTGTAATCTATATAAAATGCATAGTTTGGAGTTGTAGTTGCATAGTGTTTTTACAGGTACTGTTATGCTACCGGAATAACTCCATAATCGACATTTGTGAACTCTTGGAAGACTTGCATTACAAGTGTATTGTAAACTATTGTTGTTTTGATAATACATTGTGTAGGTTTAGAGTGTGGGGTTTTTTGCCTGAAAAGGTTTTCCCCACAGTATATCTTGTGTCACCTTCTTTTTGTGTTGTGTTACTGTTGTAATCTTTATGTTATTAGTTTAATGTTGCTGCAATTGTAAGGATTTAAATGAATTTGTACTCCATTCCCCTCATTAGATTGGTGTAGGAAGTGTGTTTCGTGTACCTTGTTTCCTTTCAGTTGGTATCAGAACTTGATCACCTGTGATCCTAGTTGTTGGATAGGGTTTTTTTTGCTAATCTTCGATTGAGTGGGAGTCTGTATAGAGTATTTTGTGATCTTGTTGTAGTGAGAAGATGGCAGCCACATCCAGAAGAATAGAGGTGGAGAAATTCAATGGTACTAATTTTGAGTTATGGAAACTTAAGATGGAAGACATGTTTGTTGATCGTGACCCATGGGAAACTGTATCTGGTGTAAAACTAGCTGCTATGGCACAAGCTGATTGGGATCTCAAAGATCGAAAGGCTAAGGGTCTCATAAGACTCAGTCTAGCTGATTTTGTCTTGTTAAATGTCCATGAGGAGAAGAGCACAAAAGACCTTTGGAAGAAGTTGGGTGATGTTTATCAGGCCAAGTCCCTAGTGACCAAACTTTTTCTGAGAAAGAAGTTGTATTCTCTGAAAATGGAGGATGGAGGATCTGTTGTAGATCACCTGAATGCCTTTAATATGTTAATTGTACAATTGACATCAGTTGGTGTGAATATGGAGGAGGAGGATCGTTGCATGACCTTGTTGTGTTCTTTGCCGAACTCATGGGATCATCTTGTGATGGATATTGGGAGCACCACATCCACTTTCATAATGGATGAAGTGGTATCTTTGCTGTTATCTAAAGAGATGTGGAGAAAGTCTTCTGAGAAAGCTAAAGAGGCTCTTGTGATTCGTGGAAGACCCAAGGAGAAAGGGAAAAAGAAGGACAAGAAAACTGAGAAGGATAGATCCAAATCCTGTGGGAGGTCCAAATCTCCTAGAAAGTCCAAGGCTCTTTGTTGGAACTGTGGAAAAATTGGGTATTTCCAAAAGAAATGCAAAGAGGAAAAGAAAAGAAGAAGAAAGCTCCTGATTCAAATTCTGACAAGTCACAAGATGATGGTGATGCCTTTATCGTAGCCCTAGCCACCCATGCATCTAATGATGTGTGGCTGATTGATTCTGGTGCATCATTCCACATGACCTCGCATCGAGACTAGTTTACAAAATATGAAGAGTTCAATGGTGGAAGAGTGTACCTGGGTGACGACTCTCATCTGAAGATTGTTGGTCGTGGAAGAGTCTCTATCCGATTCCCTGATGGACGAGTGAAGGGGATCTCTGGGTTTATGCACATCCCAGGCTTAGCACAAAACCTACTTTTTGTAAGTATGTTGAATGATGCAGGTGTGCAGGTTGTCTTTTCGAAAGAAGGATGCAAGATGACTAGAGGAGCTATGGTTCTTCCTAAGGGTACTAGGAGAGGTACTCTGTTTCAACTGGAGGCATGCATTTTACAATGCAATAGTTCTTCTAACTCAAGGAAGAGGGTAGCAGTCACTTCATCCCCACCATCTAAACCAGCAGTGAACAAAAATGGGTATCTAGTCCTGATGGTTGTATTCATGCTTTGGAAGTTAAGCTTTCTGCTGAAAAGATAATGTTATGGCATAAGAGATTTGGCCACATTGGTGAGAAGGGTCTTAAAACCTTGAAAAATAAAAACCTCGTTGAGGGGTTAGATGATTGTAATCTTGAGTTTGACTTTTACAAATATTGCATATATGGAAAACAAAACTATGTTAAGTTTTATTCGAGTTCTCATAAGTCTTCTGGTGTGTTGGACCTTGTTCATTATGATGTATTTGGTCCTATTAATGTTCCTTCATTATCAAAATCTATATATTTTGTATCTTTCATAGATGACTATAGTAGGACATGGATTTATTTTCTCAGAAGCAAATCTGAAGTCTATAGTAAGTTTAAGGAGTTTAAAGCCTTTGCTGAAAATCAAACTAGTAAAAGGATTAAATGTTTGAGAACTGACAACGTTGGTGAGTTCTGTTCTATAGAATTTGATAAATATTGCAAGGAACTTGGGATTGAAAGACATAAGACAACTCCATATACCCCGTAGCAAAATGGAGTTGTAGAGAGGATGAACAGGACACTGATGGAGAAGGCTAGGAGTATGCTTAGTGGAGCTGGCCTAGAACAAAAATTTTGGGTTGAAGCTATTGCCGCTGCTTGCTATCTTGTAAACAGATCTCCTACATCAGCTTTTGTTGGTAAGACACCCATGGAGGTGTGGTCTAGTAGAAAGCCTTCAATAAGGCATCTTCATGTTTTTGGTTGTGAGGCATATGCACATGTGCCTAGGGAGAAGAGGTTAAAAGTGGAGAACAAGGTTGTTAAGTGTATCTTCATTGGCTATGGTGTCAGTGTGAAAGGATACAAGCTTTGGGATACTGTGGCTAAAAAAGTGTCGCATAGTAGAAGCGTCATCTTCAGAGAGCTAACACCTTCTTCCACTATTTTACAGCCAAAAGAAAAAGAAAAGAAAGAGGATGTTGTTCAGTTTCCTTCTACCCCTGAGAAGACTGAACAAAAAGACAATGTTGGACCTGAAAATGACGAGAGCTCTAGCAGCTCTAAAAGTTTAGAAGATGAAGTAGAACCTCCACCTCAGCCTTTGAGGAGGTCCACACAAATCAGGAAGCAACCTGAGAGGTTTGGTTATACATTGCTTGATTCTAGTTGTGCTTTTGTTTTACTTACTAATAGTGATGAACCTAGAACTGTGTCAGAGGCTATGGATATGAAAGATGCAGGTTCCTGGAAGGAGGCCATGGAGGATGAGATGACTTCTTTCAAAAAGAATCAAACTTGGGACTTGGTGCCTTTGCCTCCGGTGCAGGAGCACCTAACACAAGGTGGCCTCCATGAGGCATTTAAATTCATGTTTTGTTTGGAAAATCATGTTTTGGGTTGTAATAAGGTCTATTTGACCAATGCATGTCATTTCTATTTGTATCTAGACTTAGAACAAACTTTGTAAGTCCCAAGTAATTAGGGTGCATCGTTATTGGTAAGATGGTTTGTCTCCCAACCGCTTAGAGACAGTTAGTTTCTCCCAGCCGCTTGGAATCATTCTCCCAACCACTTGGAATAGGGTTGGTGTTCCTCTGGCGAGTTTATAAAACCAAGGAAATGAACCAACTCAGGTTATGATATTGTAATTGAATGCAATTGTGCAAATGTAATCGAGCATTGTGAAGGAGAAATCAAACTGTTCTGTATCATCAATCTATTTTTTGTTCTCTGTAAATACAAATTACATAGCTGTAGATTTCTTTTCCTTTCTATAATTTCTATTGTTGCAAGATGTCAATGTGAAGCATTCCATTGGTGAGATTTTTGTCGAAATCAATGGAATGGCTTCATTGTATCATATTCGTTTGTTTCCTGTGTTGTTTCATTGTTCGGTGGTGCAGAGGATATGGACGGTGCGAGATGCACAGTAGGTTGACCTAGCATCTCCATGTGCTAGGGTTTGGATTGGAGGAGTTGGAGCTGTTATCAGTGAGACAGAGGCCATTGACGAAACATTCCTCGCTCAAAGCGACGAGCTTAGTCTAGCCGAAGAAAGGTGCAAGCCGTTGAATAGAAGTCATGGCCTAAGATCCATCGGGAGGAGTCAGCTGGCAGCAAGAGATTTTAGGGTTTAGCCAAAGGCATTCGTCACATCAACGAGTAGTTGGACCATCGGCGCATCGGCCTAAGTGTATGAGCGTTCACCGATGACAGGAGTCTCACCAAAGACATTAGAATCGGTGTATCAGTGAAGCAAGTCTTATCGTGGCCGATAACAATAGTCCCACCGATAAGTGAAAGTCAAAGTTGACGCTAGAGGATCAGGGCATCAACCGGATAGGTATCCAAGTCTCACCGAAGGCGAAGACATCGGCATGATCGGTGTGTATCGGTGGAGTAGTTCTCAAACTCACTAATGGTATGTAGTCTCACCGAAGACAAAGCATTGGGTTGAGTTGTCAGGGAGAGTTGAGAGATCGGTCAGAGAAATTGCAAGGTGGCCGACAGGGTATGTTTGGCCGATAAGGGTAGATTGCCAAGACATAGGTTGGACTCTCACCGATCAAGTTGGTTGAACAATTGTGTGCTTCCATTGTGCGTTCCATATCATATTGGTATCATAGCTAGCAAAAGCTCTGGGCAGAGGTGTTGTGTATTTGATTTCTGTCACTAAGAAGGCAGATGATGAGTTGCTCATGCCATCTAGTTGTGAGAAGGAATAGGATTCCTGTAGTGTGTGGGTAGATGATGATGAGGTCTGTCAAGACCATTCACCAATAGAGATTTGGCTGGAAGAGGGTGCAGAGTGAGTCCAATGCAAGAGAGAGTGGTAGTGCATCTCCCGAATATGCTATTGGATGAGAGGAATGGGTCTGTAGCAGCATGTAGGATGGACATCTGATTGAGCATTGTGTTGTAGTCAAATTGAGGATTTGTAGGAGTGTTGGTGTTTGGGTGTTGTTTGTGAATGTTTATGTCAGATAGAGAGAGCGAAGGAGAGGCTAGCAATATGCCTCCAAAGGGGATGACCACCGAAGTGGTCAAGAAATTTCAAGAGATGGAAGAGATGATCAAAATTGGGGTCAATGAAGCACTCCAGGAAGAATTAAAGGCAATGAAGATAGGTAAAAGGATAGAGGAAGATTCAGATGAAGAAGAAGAGAAAGAGGAAGAAGTAGAAGAATAAGAAGGGGAAAAGATACTGGCTGAACAAAAGCAATTCCTGGAAGCCATTAAGGTTATTGGCAAGGACTCTTCAGAGGCTCGAATAGATGTCCCCATGTTCAATGGGAAGATGAATGCTGAGGAAGTCATGGAGTGGATTGAGGTTCTAAACAACTACTTTGAATACAAGGAAGTTCTTGAAAGTAAGAGGGTTAAGTTTGCAAAAACTAAACTCAAAGGTGCTCCCTTACATGGTGGAATTACACCCAAGGAGAGAGGGTAAAGAATGGGAAGAGTATGATATCTTCGTGGAGAAAAATGCTGGAGAAGATCAAGTCTCAGTTCCTTCCATCTGACTACGAGGTGTAGATATACAGGAAGATGCAGAACCGCAAACAAAAGGATATGGATGTGGCTACTTACACCGAGGAGTTTCACAAATACACTCTTCATTGTGGGTACATGGAGGATGAAAAAGCCAAGGTAGCAAGGTATTTAAATAGTCTAAGGATCAATATTCAAGATGAGATAAGTTTGTTTACCCCTGAAACTGTGGAAAAATGCTTTCAAGTAGCATTAAGAGCTGAAGAGAAGCTGAAGAGGAAAGGTGAGCAGCAGAGTAGAGGAAAAGGTGACAGAAATTTTAGAGGCAGTTTTGGAGGAAGAAGTCCTAACTAGAGGCCTAGTGGTGAGTCTAGCCAAGAAGAGCAAGTTGGGGACTCAAGTAGTTGAGGAGGCTACCGAGGAAGAAGGCCAAATGAAAGAGGTGGGACAAATGGATCAGGTAGAGAATCCAAGTTCTCCAACATGAGATGCTATAACTGTAATCAAATAGGGCATCTAGCTTATAAGTGTCCAGAGAAGGCCTCAACTTCTCATGGTAATGAGAGAAGAGCCACATTGACTCAAGAAGATGCAGGGAGTGTGACATCTCCTGAAGTGAACTTGACATCAGAGGTGGGTGAAACTCTGATGATCAAGAGGACACTGCTCAAGGCACCACTGAAGACTGAACCATCACAGAGGAGAGCTCTTTTTAGGATCAATTGCAAAAGCAAAGGTAAAATATGCAAGGTAGTCATAGATTATGGTTCAACAGATAATATGGTGTCTAGGGAAATGGTGGATAAATTGAACATAGAAAGGATTCCTCATCAAACTCCTTACAAAGCATCTTGGGTAAGTGATAGCCAATCACTTTTGGTAGATGAGCAAGCATATGTTGATTTTCATATTGGAGAATATAAGGAGAGAATTTTATGTGACATTTTGCCCATGAGTGTTGTCACCTACTTTTAGGTAGGCCATGGCAATTTGATAGGCAAGCATTGTATGATGGATATGCTAATACATACACCATCAAGAAGGATGGAAAGACTTTTGTGATGACACCATTGCAGGGGGATGCTGAAGCAAAGAAGGCAGCCAAGATCATTTTGGTGGGTAAGAAAGAGTTTGTGAAGATCAATGAAGAAGAGAAAAGGAAAGTTGAGGATACCTCAAGGAGTGGGGTTGCCAAAGATCAAAGTTTGAAGATGATTTCAGTTTTGAATGATGGAGATCAGATGGTAACGTCTGAAATGGATCAGATGAAGGTCAAAGAGCAGGTCTGCAAGCAGCCACAAGTTGATTGGAAAGAAGAGGATGCTATCCTTGTAGGGACTATTGTTTGTCCTCTAGAGCCAATAAGAGTTGAAAGGCAAACATATTCTACCATAGCAGCAGTACAAGAAGCATCAAATAAGGTTTTGAATGCAGGTGTTCAGGCAGAGATGACAGTAAGGAAGAATGGTGAGCAAAGTCTGAGTTTGGTTACAAACACTCACTCATGGCAAGGTGTGAGTAGAGCCTACAATGCTATGCATGAATTTTTGATTCCATGGAAGCAAGTTGCAGTCCAGATATCATGGGGGAGGCATGATGCAGCAAAGGATAATGGTGGTGCAAAACACAGACTCAACTCAAGAGAAATGAGTTCTTTTCTAGGTGGGGTGTATGGTGCAGGAGCACCTAACACAAGGTGGCCTCCATGAGGCATTTAAATTCATGTTTTGTTTGGAAAATCATGTTTTGGGTTGTAATAAGGTCTATTTGACCAATGCATATCATTTCTGTTTATATCTAGACTTAGAACAAACTTTGTAAGTCCCAAGTAATTAGGGTGCATCGTTATTGGTAAGACGGTTGGTCTCCCAGCTGCTTGGAGATGGTTAGTTTCTCCCAGCCGCTTGGAATCATTCTCCCAGCCACTTGGAATAGGGTTGGTGTTCCTCTAGCAAGTTTATAAAACCTAGGGAAATGAACCAACTCAGAGTATGATATTGTAATTGAATGCAATTATGCGAATGTAATCGAGCATTGTGAAGGAGAAATCAAACTATTCTGTGTCATCAATCTATTTTTTGTTCTCTATAAATACAAATTGCATAGCTATAGATTTCTTTTCCTTTCTGTAATTTCTATTGTTGCAAGATGTCGATGTGAACCATTCCATTGGTGAGATTTATGTCGAAATCAATGGAATGGCTTTGTTGTATCATATTTGTTTGTTTCCTGTGTTGTTTCATTATTCGATGGTGCAGAGGATCCAGACGGTATGAGGTGCACAGTAGGTTGACCTAGCATCTCCATGTGCTAGGGTTTGGATCAGAGGAGTTGGAGCTGTTATCGATGAGACAGAGGCCATCGATGAAACATTCCTCGCTTAGAGCGATGAGGATAGTCTGGCCGAAGAAAGGTGCAAGCCGTTGAACATATGTCACGGCCTAAGATCCATCAGGACGAGTCAGCTGGCAACAAGAGATTTTAGGGTTTGGCCGAAGGCATTCGTCACATCGACGAGTAGTTGGACCATCGGTGCATCGGCCTAAGTGTATGAGTGTTCGCCGATGACAGGAGTCTCACCGAAGACATTAGCATCGGTGTATTGGTGAAGCAAGTCTTATTATGGCTGATAACAATAGTCTCACCGATAAGCAAAAGTCAAAGTTGATGCTAGAGGATCAGGGCATCGACCAGACGGGTATCCAAGTCTCGCCAAAGGTGAAGACATCAGCGTGATCGGTGTGTATCGGCAGAGTAATTCTCAAACTCGCCGATGGTATGTAGTCTCACCGAAGACAAAGCATTGGGTTGAGTTGTCGGGGAGAGTTGAGAGATCGGTCAGAGAAATTGCAAGGTCACCGACGGGGTATGTTTGGCTGATAAGGGTAGATCGCCAAGACATAGGTCAGTCTCTCACCGATCAAGTTGGTTGATCAATTGTGCGCTTCCACTATGCGCTCTACATCAGCCTCCTGGATGAAAACTCGTTGGATGAAAATTGGTGTTCAAGAAGAAATTTGGTGCAGAAGGCAGTGTTGAAAAGTACAAGGCCAAATTGGTTGCGAAGGGGTACTCACAAGTGGAGGGAATTGATTATGGTGAAATTTTCTCTCCCGTTGCAAAGCTAACATCCATTCATTTTTTGTTATCCATTGTAGCTACTTATGACGTAGAGGTAGAACAGATGGATGTGAAGATAGCTTTCCTTCATGGTGATTTGGAGGAAGAGATTTACATGTCACAGCCAAAGCATTACATGGTGAAAGGTAAAGAAAATTTGGTTTGCAAATTAAAGAAGTCTTTGTATGGATTGAAGCAGTCTCCTAGGATGTGGTACTTGAAGTTTGATGCCTTTGTGTTGTTAATTAGATTTGTGAGATCAAAATCGGATCACTGTGTGTATTATAAGTATGATGGTGATCGTATTCTCAATGTTGCATTATATGTTGATGATATGTTGCACATTGGGAAGGGTAAGAATATGATTTCTGATTTTAAGTCTCAGTTGGTAGTACAGTTTGAAATGAAAGATTTAGGGGAAGCTAGGTACATTCTTGGAATGGAAATCAGAAGAGACAGAACTAACAGAAAACTTTGGTTAAGCCAAAGTAAGTATGTGAAGACCGTGTTGGATAGGTTCAACATGGCAGATTGTAGACCATTGTGTGTTCCTATTTCATTGGGGACAAAGTTGTCTATTAGTGATTGTCCAAAATCTCCTAGTGAGGTGGAGGACATGAGTAGAGTACCTTATGCTAGTGTTGTTGGCAGTTTGATGTATGCTATGGTCTGCACAAGACCATACATTGCCCAAGCAGTGGGAGTCCTTAGTCAATTTATGGCTAATCCTAGATAGGTACAATGGGACGCAGTTAAGTGAGTGTTCAGATATTTAAGGGGTACTTCCAAGTATTCCATATGCTATCATGGTAATGTTACAGGACCTCTGCATTCTGTTGATATTCATGGATTTGTGGATTCAGATTGGGCAGGTGGCATTGACAGCAGAAGATCCACCAGTGCTTATGTGTTTACACTGTTTGGTGGTGCTATTAGTTGGATGAGTAAGCGACACCTGTGGTTGCTTTGTCCATGACAGAAGCTGAGTACATGGTAGCAACTCATGCTTGTAAGGAAGCCATTTGGCTTAAGAGATTGTGTTTAGATATTGGTGTTAATGCAGGATAGATTATGATTTGTTGTGATAGTCAAAGTGTGATTTGCCTTGCAAAGAATCCAACTTTCCATGCCAGAACAAAGCATATTGATGTACAGTTTCACTTCGTGCAAGACATGGTAGAGGATGGAAAGGTAAATTTGGAGAAGGCAGATGCTTTGAAGAATGTTGCAGATGCATTGACGAAGCCAGTGGGCACAGAGAAGTTCAGATGATGTTCGGAGACTATGGGCCTCTCAGCCTATAGCAGTTAAATCTTGTCATTTCTTTTGGCTCTTGTAAGGTGTTCAACAAGTGGGAGAATGTTGGGAATTAAGGTGTCTCAACTTTTGCAATTTCCTAGCATTGGTAATTTAATTGTATATTTAATTATTGCCTAATATTGTAATTACTTGCGCATTCAGTTTAATCACATAGTTGAGGTGGCATGGCGACATGTCAGCTTACTTGGAATGTGACTTGGATGGTCAAATCAATCCTACATGGATTGGGCATCTCATATTGAGGTGGCATTAATTTTCCATGTGTTAGCATCTTTGGTATGTGGAAGGCAATATTCCATATGATAGAATCTATGATGCGTAAGGGCCAAGTTTGGAGATTCCTATGACAAGTGATGACAAGTGTCGGTTGGCATCTTTGCATGAGGGAAAGGCATCTTTGGGTGCCCAAGTTGGGCTATGACATGTTGTAAGTGGAATATGTTATATTTAGCATTGTATGATGGATTCTCTTACAACATTTAAGATTGTTATTGTGGGCAGATTTTATGATAGTTGTAAGATGCGTAAGAGCATCTGTCATGGTCTATTTTTAGCTTGGAGCGCTCTACATTGGGAAAGTCAAATCTTCCATGTATGACAAATGTAAGGGATGTAAGGACAGCAAGGAAAAGTGTCCTTTGATGCTGAAAATGGCCATGTGGTCAAGGTGAACACCTATCCCAAGATGCTCTCAAGATATGCCTTGTAATCTCTATAAAATGCATAGTTTGGAGTTGTAGTTGCATAATGTTTTTACAGATACTATTATGCTGTCGGAATAACTCCAGAATCGACATTTGTGAACTCTTGGAAGACATGCATTGCAAGTGTATTGTAAACTATTGTTGTTTTGATAATACATTGTGCAGGTTTAGATTTTGGGTTTTTTTACCTGAAAAGATTTTCCCCATGGTATATCTTGTGTCACCTTCTTTCTATGTTGTGTTACTGTTGTAATCTTTATGTTATTAGTTTAATGTTTCTGCAATTGTAAGGATTTAAATGAATTTGTACTCCATTCCCCTCATTAGATTGGTGTAGGAAGTGTGTTTCGTGTACCTTGCTTCCTTTCACAATCTGTCCCTCCTCTATTCCTAGATAGCAACTTCTTCATATTCCTTCCCATTAAATGGTGTCTCTTCTACAATCAATAATTCAAACACAGAATAATACAAATCTGAAATTAACTACCTCCCAATAGGCCGATCCAATCTTCCTATTCACATGCTTCTACATGCTTCTTTTCACTAGTTTTTATCTTCATATGGCAGCGAACCCCAACTCTTCATCTGTTATTTCTTGTAGTCATGGGTAGTGAATTCCCTTCCTCCTTTCTTAGGCCAATGCCCTCTCCTCTCCTCTAATTATCGATTCCCCAAAAATTATCTTCCACTCATATTTTATCGCAGTGTGGGCTTGGTACCATGTTCTTTACTTCTTTCTCAGAGGTTCAACCCTCTGCAACCTATTTCTCTCTTCCCTATTTCTATTTTGATATATTGCAAAACGATTTCCTTGCCAAAAGGTGAAACGACTTATTCTAAATAAACTTTTGGACTATTTTAAATTAGAATTAAGGTCTTATATTCTTTTCAGGCTTGTGGCCTCCACCATAATCAGCTACTAATCAAAATATACTACCTTATATGCTTTGCAAAGATAATAACACCAATGTGGTGCCCTTTATAGGGAATGCATGTTAGATGCTTTGTTAATTTGTGTTGCCTATCATTCAGCATGGAAGAGAAGTTCTTCTTGCTGAAAGGCACAAGACAACTGAGAGGGGGGTGAATTAGTTTTATCAAAAACCTTAACCTCTTTAAACAAAATCACATTCACATTCATTTGTTTTAACTCCTTAAACTGTTATGAAGATTAAACATGAATTGCAGAATCAAAACATAAACACATCAACACCATACACACATGAACACCAAATTTTTACATGGAAAACCCTAAATAGGGAAAAACCACGGTTAGTGTTAGCTCACAATATAATGTACTAACAATACCAAATAATAAAGAGGCTCAATGCCTTATGGCTCATTACCCAAATGAATGCTCACTACAAGGGGTGGCTCACTGCCAGGGGTTGGCTCACTACCAAGGGTTGGCTCACTACCATGAACTGATATAGTAGCATCTACAACATGCATGAGTTCAGTTCCATTGAAGCCTAATATATCTCTCCTTTTCTGCCTTTACAACATGCATACTTCATCTTTGCATCTTCGCACCATCTCAACTCACTCATGAATTCATTACATACATTTATACCAATCATCAACCTTGAAATGTACATCAAGTTTGGCATTACAATCTACAACCATTAGAACTATCTCCAAGGTCGGTATACATACATAAATCAAATTAGGACTGGACCTAAACAAACCTGTGGAGAAAATGAATGAAAGACGAATACTTCATGGCTTAGCTCAGACCCAAATACATCTTCATACACTACAACATGCTTCCACAATCCATGAATTACCTCCGCAGCAAGTGTAACTAACCAGGTCGGCCAAATCTAGTGCACACATCAAGAACACTTAGATACATGCTTCCAAGAACTTTATTATAGCTTTTGGATCAAACACATGCCTTCAGTACATTGTGGGGATATCCACAAACATCATAGAATCACCTGGGAGCTAACAAATCCAATCGCAGCAGATCTCACTTGAGGACAACAAATATTACTTAAAGACATCACAAACTGCTTCATAACAAACACTGTCAAACTCTGCTAATCAATAGTTTGCTTTCTAAAGTACCAAATCACAAATCATTTGGAATGAAGATATCTAAGGACTTTATAAGCTTAAGTCGAGAACCGCAAGACCAAAACCCAAACTACAGAGAAATGCAGAGCAAAATACTTTCTCCTTGTCACTCTACAAACATTGCCAAGCATAGTCTTCAAACTGGCGAATAGAATTTTTTCTACATAGTGATCTAGACGACCAAATTATGGATTTATCATCTTCAAACACTTCTATAAAACATATCCAAATCTCATACTTTGGTCTTCAACACAGAGGAAATGCGAAGCAAAATACTTAGACAGTGTTCTTAACCAATGAAAACACAAACATGTTGACATCAATGACAACACCAATTAGCACATACAAGTACAACACTTCTTTCCGCAAACACCCTAGACAAATTGCCAAATTGAATGTTTAAAACATAGCTTTAAGAGGCATGGGTAAGTCTTCCGTTTTGACACTTAGAAGACTTAGATTTATTCATGTTTGTGTGTCTCAAAAAGAATGTCGTGCATGGAGGAAACAAATTGATTTGTAGTTGAGGGAGTATCAAACTCCATACATTTCTTTTTCTTCCTTAGAACTCTACTCAACATTGGAGAAACTCACTTACACAGCCGTAATAGGTCAGTCATGTAGCGGAAAACCAAATTTTGATATAACTTTTTGCCACGAGCTCATATTATTCCAAAAACTTGCAAATTTGTGCATATCAACATTACCTAGCTTCATGCAAAGCCATTTGGCCTCAAACCTCACAGATTTTGAAAATTTAAAACTTCACCAAATTACCAGTAGAAGTCACAAAATAGTTAACTCTCAAAAAATGTAAGGCGTATGACTATGAAACCTTTGGCATCAAATCCAAGATGGGGTCAACAATATTCTAGTAAGAGGATTTTCCCAGAAACTTCATTAATCCACCTAAACAATTGTTTTCATGAAGGTTGCTTGTTGTGCGTCGAAACCCAAATATGGCGAAAACTCAATTTGATCAAATCTAATTATTCCACCTTCACTCCAAGGCTGAGAGATGCCAAAATAGACCCAAGCAAACCAAAACTGAAAGAAACAACTAAAAATCTTTTGGGGTGATGGTGATTTCTTGTTCACCTGAGATGCTCTTGCATCATACATGTCGAGTAGGAAGTTTGTCTTAGCATAGGCGCATAAAGGTGGAGTTGAGTGATAGAATCACCCTTTTAGATTGCAAGCAATCTATAGTGAACTCTATCATTGTGGGATGTGCACCAAACTACGTCTTCCTCTTCTTCTAGTACCATACTAGAACAAGCGGCATTCTCCTCCCGCAACTCTGCTCACCACTCTTCTCTCCTCTCATGGATTTGCATCCACCATGTACTATCCTCCTCCAAATACTCTCTACTCTCCTCACCTCCTTCATGGGATCCAACCCACCACAAACTGACCATCTCCACCAAGTTCCACCTGCAACATCCTCTACAACCTCTATACACAAATAAGCAGTATCTACACACAACTCTACAACTATAACTTTATCCTCTACAACAGCATCCTCTTCTACTCTCACTACGGAAGATAAACCACAAATGAAATCAAAATTTTCATATACTACCTCTTTTTTTGTTGCTACTGCAACATCCATCTTCTCATCCTCACCGGCAAGCTTATCAAACTACTCTTCTTCTACCACTAAAATATGTGATAATAAATCATCTTCTTCCTCATCCTTCACTGCAACCTCTTTGCATTCCATCAATGCATCTTCATTTTTCTCCTCTTCTTCCATGCTCTTATCCAAGCATACTATTGCATCCTCATGCTTATCTTCATCATGCTTAACAAATTCTTCACGCTGCCATGCTTCCATCGTATCCATTCTCATATTTATTTCAGCCATCATCTTTAAAATCTTCCTCTTTTCATATTGTCTCCAACCATTCCACATCACATGTTTCTTCATGAATATCCTCATGCTACTGCAATCTTCCACACATCACACTCTCAATCTGCATCCACAGCTCCCTAGCTCTCGATTGCTCAAGGCTTATCTCTACCTACAAAAATCCTCATGAGCTCTTTTTTATCGCCTTCAATCCTCTATCCACAGGTCTTGGTGGATCATCTCCACTCTCAAGATTACCAGCTTTGATACCATTTGATGCAGATTGTACTCCCCTCTCTCAAACAAACATTCACAAACACACAATATAACCTCACAAGCAATACTCTACCTCAAATTCAACAATACAAAATTGCAACAAAACACTTTGATTTATTAGACCAAACTAACATACATCAGATGAAACTTAGAGCCTTCAATGGCCTCTCTCATGCATACATTCAAATCTGCCCCTCCTCTATTCCTGGATAACAACTTCTTCATATTATTTCCCATTACCTGGTGTCTCTTCTACAGTCAATAATTCAAACACAGAATAATACAAATCTGAAATCAACTACCTCCCAACAGGTCGATCCAATCTTCTTATTCACATATATCTACATGCTTCTTTTCACTGGTTTTTATCTTCCTCTGGTAGCAAACCCCAACTCTGTTAGGGTTAGCCATCAGAAGATATCAATTAAATGCAAATAAAGATTAAACAGAGAAATGGAAATACACAGAATTAATAACAACGAGAGACAAGTTTTAACGTGGTTCACCTAAACTCGGGCTACATCCACCAAACAGAGAGTCCAATATTATTATCTAGTAAATCAAACCGATTACAATCAGTAATCCCTGCAACTCAATACCGCTGCAAAATGCTACAATACAATATATCAAAACCCTAACCCTTAGCCACTTTTATCAAGCTTTTTATCAGTTACAAAAATAGGGTTTTCTTATGTCGGTCAATGAAAAATAACTCCCAGTGCCTTTATAAAGCGCTGCTCCCAAACACCCGCAAGGGGCACTGCCCCTTGACCCCATAGGAATTTGGGGGGAAACCGCGCTGATAAAAGTGGGGAAAATGTAACCTCTGAGTCTGATTAGGCTCCATATAACAACAATCTCCCACTTGGAGACTGATCAGACTCCACACCATATCATCTCCCACTTGGAGACTGATCATAACACCATTGACCCTGTAGCTCCCACTGGAAATAAGCACCCTGGACTCTGTTGTTCTATTTTTGTTGTTTTCAGTCGAGAAGACCAACCGAAGCTAAAGAGGAGCTCAGCTTCTCCCTTGTCACTGCCTTTGTAAACATATCCGCTGGATTATCATCTGTATGTATCTTTTCCAACTGTAATTGTCCATCATCCAACACTAACCGAATGAAGTGATACCTCAATTGTATGTGTTTGGTCTTTGAATGCAAGGTAGAATTCTTTGCAAGATGTATGGCACTCTGGTTGTCTGTATACAAATAATAATTAAGCTGTTGTTTGCCCAATTCTTCCATGAAAGATTGCAGCCATATCATCTCCTTGCTTGCCTCTGTTGCAGCTACATATTCTGCCTCTATGGTGGATAAAGCAACCACCTTTTGCAACCTGGAAATCCAACTCACTGTTGTTCCACCTACAGTAAAGACATAACCTGTAGTACTCCGCCTGGTATCAATATCTCCTACCAAATCTGAGTCTACATAACCTGCTAAATCAACATTAGAGCCCCCAAAACATAAATGTTTATTGGATGTACCTCTCAAATATCTGAGAATCTATTTTACCGCATTCCAATGCTCCAATCCGGGATGACTCATATACCTGCTGACGACTCCTACAGCATGTGCAATATCCAGTCTCGTGCATACCATGGCATACATTAAACTTCCTACAGCTGAAGCATATGGTACCTTGGACATTTTCTCTTCCTCCTCATGTCTTAGGACACATCTCCTTAGTCAATTTCAAATGACTAGGCAAAGGTGTGCTGACAGCTTTTGCATTCTCCATATGGAATCTCTGCAACACCTTTTCAACATAAGCAGCCTGAGATAGAGTCAATTTTCTGTTCTTCCTATCTCTACAAATTTTCATAGCAAGGATTTGTTTTGCTACCCCCAAATCCTTCATATCAAATGATTGTGCTAACTGTTGTTTTAACTCTCTTATGTGATCCAAGTTAGACCTAGCTACAAGCATGTCATTAACATATAAACATAAAATAATGTAGCTGTCATTATCCAACCTCTTAAAATAAACACAATGGTCAGAATTACACCTGTTGTAGCCTTGCGCAGCCATAAAACTATCAAATTTCAAATACCATTGCCGATGTGCTTGTTTCAGGCCATACAAACTCTTCTTCAATCTGCACACTTGTTTCTCCTTACCTTTGACCTCAAATCCGTGGGCTTGTTCCATGTATATCTCCTCCTCTAAATTACCATGGAGAAAGGTAGTTTTCACATCGAGCTATTCCAAAAGCAAATCTTCAGCAGCCACAATACTTAAAACAGTACGAATAGAAGTCATCTTGACAACTGGAGAAAATATCTCATCAAAATCAATGCCCTTTTTCTGTGCAAATCCTTTTACAACTAACCTGGCCTTAAATATTTTCTTACCTCCATCTTCCTCTTTCAACCGATAAACCCATTTGTTTGGTAAAGCCTTTTTACCTGCAG
Organism: Cunninghamia lanceolata; assembly: GCA_027924645.1. Taxonomy (NCBI): domain Eukaryota; kingdom Viridiplantae; phylum Streptophyta; class Pinopsida; order Cupressales; family Cupressaceae; genus Cunninghamia; species Cunninghamia lanceolata. The sequence continues at coordinate 35,869,916 of BSBN01000391.1, read as the reverse complement.
GTAACTTACATAATTCCCAAGTCTGATTTTTTAGCAAGGAGTCCATTTCTTCTTTCATAGCAAGCTCCCACTGAACCTATGTATCCACCTGCATAGCTTCATCATACCCTTCAGGTTCACCAGCATCTGTTAACAAAATAGAATACAAAGAGGGAGAAAACCTTTTAGGAGGTCTACTTAGCCTTGTTGACCGTCTAACATTCACTGGAGTTTGTGGTATTTCTGGTTGCTATTGCAGAGCATGAGGAACCACTGGAACATCACTATTTGGAGTATCATCCAGCACCACATAATCTTTTGCTTTCTTCTCATGCTGTTGCAACTGATCTTTGTACAACACCTTCTCATTGAATATGACATCCCTGCTTCTCACAATTTTTTAATTTTCAAAATCCCAAAGCCTATAACCAAATTTATCAATGCCATATCCAACAAAGGTACACTTTTTTGATTTTGCATCCATCTTGGTTCTATTTTCAGAATCTACTTGTGCAAATGCTTCACATTCGAAAGTTTTGAGAAAAGAATAACTCACCTTCTTACCTGTCCATGCTTCCTCTGGAATACCACAGCCCAAAGGAACTGAAGGACCTCTATTAATTAAATATACAGCAGTGTTGATAGCCTCTGCCCACATATTTAAAGGTAGCCCAGCATGCAATCTCATGGTCCTTGCACGCTCCATTATTGTCCTATTCATGTGTTCAGCCACTCCATTTTCCTGTGGAGTTCCTGAAACCATTTTCTGCCTACGAATTACATTAAAGGAACAATAATCCTCAAATTCTTTACTGCAATACTCACCACCATTATCAGATCTGAGACATTTTAATCTTTTACCTGTCTGATTTTCAACCAAGCTTCTCCATTTCTTAAATGTTTCAAATACATCAGATTTCTATCTAAGGAAATAAATCCAGACCTTCCTAGTTGCATCATCTATGAATATAACATAATACCGAGAGCCACCAAGAGAAGATACCTGAGCTAGTCCCCATACATCTGTATGCACAAGCTCCAACTTTTCATTTTTCTTTTTCTTCCCATCTCTAAGAAAACTGACTCTCTTTTGTTTTCCATACACACAACTTTCACAGAAATCCATATTAATACATTTTAGACCTGGTAAAACTTTCTTAGAATGAAGTACCTTCATACCTTTTTCACTCATATGCCCAAGTCTGTTATGCCATAGCGTTGTCTCAGAACCTAAAGCAACTGTTTTAGTCTCTTCCTGCGAACCTACAGCAACTGTTCCTGAACCTGTTTGTTTTTTCTCTGCAACAACTAAAGTAGAAGGAACAGTATGACCTGTACAAAGATATAAGGTGCCTACTTTCACACCTTTTGCTACTACTAAGGCACCTTTTGAAACCTTCCAATTTTTATTAGTAAATGTAACAATGCAACCTTGTTCAGCTAGTTGTCTTGCTGAAATTGAATTCCTACTGAGCCTTGGAACATGCCTTACCTCTTATAGTAGCAAATGATTCCTATTATGCAACTTAATCTTGATTCTTCCCTTTCCAACAATCTGACAGGGTTCGTTATCTCCCAAATAAACCAGCCCAAAATCCCCTTTGACATAATCAAGAAAATAACTTCTATGGGGCGTAGCAAGAAATGAGGCCCCTGAATCTAAAACCCATGAATCATCAGCATTATCTAGGGAAAGAATCAAAGCGTCATCTTTAGATTTATTACTTACCACATTTGCTTCCTTATTGCCTTCTTGTTTGTCTCCTTTATTTTTCTGAGACCAACAATCTTTCTTCAGATGACCTGGTTTCCCACAGTACCAGCAATCCTTTTGTCCTCTGGTTTGGGATCTTTTGTCCTTTGATTTTTCTCGTGACTTCCCATGACCTCTAGAACCTTTTCCTCTCTCCTTTGATCTGCCCCTACTTTCTGCATTCAAAACACTACCTGATGTGGATCCACCTGAGCTTTTCTTACGAATTTCTTCACTCAGAATAACACCAACAACATCATCAAATTTTAGGGTATTTGAACCAGAAACAGAGTTACTAACCGCCATTACCAAACTATCCCAGCTTTCAGGTAATGAACATAATATCAAGAGAGCTCTAACTTCTTCATCAAATTTTACATTTACAGAAGTCAATTGACTGACAATCGTATTAAATTCATTTAAATGACCTGTCATAGATCCACCTTCAACCATTTTCAAATTAAACAAACGCTTCATGAGAAATACCTTATTTGAGGCTGAGGGTTTTTCATACAATTTAGCCAAAGCTTTCATCAGACCATCTGTTGTCTTCGCTTCCGTTATATTGAATGCCACCGACGGTGCCGGGCACAACCGAATGGTTCCCAGAGCCTTTCTGTCAAGAAGATTCCAATCCTCATCAGACATTGTTGCCAGTTTCTTGGCTACTCCTTCCAACGGCCTCCATAAATCCTTTTGATAGAGGTAATCCTCCATCTACATCTTCCATAACTAATAGTTCTGCCCATTGAATTTATCGACCTTCAATTTACCCTCATCCGCCATTGCTCCCACTCAACCATGAGACTTTCCTGCAGACGATAATTGAACACAACCCGCTCTGATACCACTTGTTAGGGTTAGCCGGCAGAAGATATCAATTAAATGCAAATAAAGATTAAACGGAGAAATGGAAATACACAGAATTAATAACAGCAAGAGACAAGTTTTAACGTGGTTCACCCAAACTCGGGCTACATCCACCAAACAGAGAGTCCAATATTATTATCCAGTAAATCAAACCGATTACAATCAGCAATCCCTACAACTCAATACCGCTACAAAATGCTACAATACAATATATCAAAACCCTAACCCTTAGCCGCTTTTATCAAGCTTTTTGTCGGTTACAAAAATAGGGTTTTCTTATGTCGGTCAATGAAAAATAACTCTTGGTGCTACCCCTTGACCCCATCTTGCCCCTTGACCCCGTAGGAATTTGGGGGGAAACCGCACCGATAAAAGTGGGGAAAATGTAACCTCTGAGTCTGATTAGGCTCCATATAACAACAAACTCTTCATCTATTATTTCTTGTGGTCATGGGCAGTGAATTCCCTTCCTCCTTTCTTAGGTCAATGCCCTCTCCTCTCCTCTAGTTATCAATTCCCCAACAATTATCTTCCACTCAAATTTTATGGTAGTGTGGGCTTGGTTCCTTGTTCTTTACTTCTTTCTCAGAGGTCCGACCCTTTGCAACCTGTTTCTCTCTTCCCTATTTCTGTTTTGATATATTGCAAAATGATTTCCTTGCCAGAAGGTGAAATGACTTATTCCAAATGAACTTTTTGACCATTCTAAATTATAATTAAGGTTTTATATTCTTTTCAGGCTCGCGACCTCCACCATAATCAGTGACCAATCAAAAGATACTACCTTATATACTTTGCAAAGATAATATAATTAAACAGCAACGTGGTGACCTTCAAAGGGAATGTGTGTTAGAGGCTTTGTTAATTTGTGTTACCTATCATTTTCCATGGAAGAGGAGTTCTTCTTTCCTCAAATGCCCTAGATAAACTGCCAGATTGAATTTTTAAAACATAGCTTTAAGAGGCATAAGTATGTCTTCCATTTTGACAGTTAGAAGACTTAGATTTATTCATGTTTGTGCCTCTCCAAAACACTGTCATGCATGGAGGAAAAAACTTGATTTATAGTTGAGGGAGTATCAACCTCCATGCCTTTCTTTTTATTTCTTGGAACTCTACTCAACATTGGAGAAACTCACGCAATTGTGACATGTCGGTCATGTAGCAGAAAACCAACTTTCGATGTAACTTTCTATTAGGAGCTCAGATTCTTCTAAAAACTTGCAGAGTTGTGCATATTAACATTACCTAGCTTCCTGCCAAGCCATTCAGCCTCAAATCTCACTGATTTTGAAATTTTAAAACTTCGCCAAATTGCCAACAAAAGTTGCAAATTGGTTAATTCTTAAAACCATAAGGCATATGACTATGAAACCTTTGGCATCAAATCCAAGATGGAGTCAACAATCTTCTCGTAAGAGGATTTTCCCAGAAACTTCACCGATCCACTTGAACAATTATTTTCACATGAAGGATACTTGTTGTGGGTCGAAACCCAAATATGGTGAAAACTCAATTTGATCAAATCTGATTATTCCACCTGCACCCAAGGTTGAGAGATGCCAAAACAGACCCAAGAAAACCAAAACTAAAAGAAACAACTGAAAATCTTTTTGGGTGATTCATCTGAGATACTCGTGCATCACATAGTGATCCTCTTTTCCTCTAACAAAACCCAACTTCAAAGCAAATGCATTGAATTTTGATACCACATCTAAGGTGATTCTTTCAAATCTTATAATAATAGATTCAACCTGCGAACCAAAATTTCTCTATGTTTTACCTCTGTGATCAAAAAAATTTGGATAAATCAAAATGATAAAACAATACAATGCATTACCTTGATCCAAACCCTTCAATACCTCAGATAGATGCAAGATTGATTGATTGAATGATTTGATATGTTGATTGCTCGATTCAGTAGCATAATGATAAGATGAGGATGATAGATGGAAGATGATAGATGGAAAGATGGAAGATAGATGAATGATGTAAAGGTTCTAAATATATTTTGATAGCATGTAGATACTCAAACTCAATTCCTCTTGCAAATGGCTTGTGAAAAAATTGATTTATAGGCAAGGGCTAGTTCAAATGGATGGTTGAGATTGAAAGGCTAATTGAATGATGTGGATGGCTAGGATTGATTAGTTATTCCCACTCTAGTCATGTGACAAGTGTAAAGAGGAGGATAAGGATCATGTGTGTGTTGCCCTCTCAATTGTTGTCCTTGATGTCAAATACATAAACTCTCAGGTTTGTGGTACAATGATTGTTGCATCATGACAGTTGGCATGGCAGAGGTATTTGGGTATTTGGTTTTATATGATAGTGAGCTTGGTCTCAATGAGCTTTCCCATTTGGTTGACCTTCTTTGCATAATGTAGTTTATTATGGTTAGATTGCACTCTTGGTCTATGCTAGTGATGGTAGTTTTTGGTTGACTCAGTATGACAGTGGTAATATGGCTGCATTGATGATCAATATTCAGATTCTGTGGAGTTGTTCTTACAAAGCCTTGACCATTTTCAAAGGGACATCATTGGTTTGATATTTGGTGATTATCCTTTAGCACTATTTTGATATTGTGACAACATTTACACATGGTCTCTCTTGTGGCAGCACTTACACATGTGTGACATGGTCTCATCTTAACTTTGTTACACTAGAAAATGTAAACCAACACAAAGCATTGGCAAAGAGCTTTGATCATTATGATTCACATGGTTCTTAGCATATGACTATTGGCAGACATATGGTATTCATACTCTCATAATGATATTATGACAGTTAATATGGTATGGTAAAGGTGTGGTTCTATGATGACAGTTGGTATGGTATCCTTGTTGTTACATTCACATGACTATGGCATATGGTATCTTTTGATAACTGAGGGGGGGGTGAATCAGTTATCTTAATTATTTCAGCTTTTTGAACTTTCTTAATAATTAATGCAGCATCAATTCAATCAAGCAAACATAACCATGAAATGGAAATACACATGACACAATATTTTTGACGTGGAAACCCTGTTAAGGGAGAAAACCACGGGGTGATTAACCCAAGAAAGTATTCTCTGTTAGAAGAATAGAAATACAAAATGGCACTTGCCAATTAGGGCTCACTGCCTGAGCACACTGCTCACAAGAGGCTCACTACCTACAAGAGACTCACTGTCTACAAGATGTAAGAAGAATAACAAGATCCTTGAATTGATCAGAAGCATCCACATATGCTGAGGCTCAGTTCTGGTTTAGGCTCAATACACTGATCTGCTGCACTTTATCCTTCCTCTTCTTATGTGCTGCTGTCCTTTTACATACCGAACCTTCCTTACTACTTTCACTCTGCTCTTCTACTTTTCTTTGCACTTCACCACTTACACACACCTTCACATCTAAATCCATCTTGTATATATATCCGCACAAGTGATTTCAACACTTTTCTAGTCAGCATCTAGAATAGTCAATATTATCTCAAACTTTAGTCTGTCAGTTGAATCCTTGCTTCCAAGTGAAGCGAATCAAAAAGAAACTTATAGAAGTCATCTAATAAGTCGGCCAATCATGAAATATACCTTAGGAATCTTTATCACCATCAACATCTTATCCGAAATAACTTCTGATGCTCTGCCTATCAGTTCTTCCTCTATTTGTTCTATCAAACCAGACCCTAATACTTGAATGCTTATATCTCTTTACTCTTTCATCACCAGAGGCTCAATTCCTGGCATCTATCAGTCAAGGTACTCCTATTGACTTCCCCAAGTTCGCACTTTCCAAAGATACTTCGTTTGAGAGATCCAGACCTGACTGTCGAACCTTTCCACATACTCTGTTCTTGGTTACCAGACCACAACATTCTTCAATCTGACTTCCGATATAGACACACCATGTCCTGCGGATGTGTGGGATGAATTTTGTTGCCATCAATGACAACATTCATGAATCCATATAGTGTCTCTTGCCAACAATCGCCCCCTTTGGCATTGATGGCAACACTTAGTGAAAAATGACTAAGTGTCACACTATACTCCCCCTTGGCTGATGCTCAGTCTCTATGTGTATTTTCTGGGGCTCCCCCTTAGTTGGATTCAACATTTTTCACTGCTCATCACTCCCCCTTTGACATCAATGGCAAAGGGTGGGGTCCGCACACCAAAATTTGCAAAAAGTTAACTTAGTGGCATAAGTATATCATCCGGTTGCACTCTACATATACTTTAGTATATCTACAAAAGTGTTTTTCAATTGTACAACTTCGGTTGCCAACTCAACTTCATCCTGTCCAAAATTAATATGTGACCACTCAATAGGAATGCAAAAACTTCAACCTTCTTCAAATCTATCGGATCATTTGTCTTAGCGGTGGTTTGAGCATCACTTAGGGCCTCATGCATGGCCTCCAACTTAGGAATGATTATTCTTCTAAGCTCATTTAACCTACCGATTCTATGTTTCTTTTCTTTCTCTAGCTTCTTAATTTCATCCAAGACTGCAATGGTCTGACATTCTTGATTTACTATGGATGAGGTAAATGGATCAAAATTTTGAGAAAGTTTTGTTAGTTGGATCTCCTGTTCTTTCATTTTCTTCTCAATCTCCATTGTTGCTTTGGACCATGATAGACAAAATTTATATATTTCCCCACCATCTTTAAGAGCATTTTCTAAGCTATTTATCCCTATATCCATATTTCTTCTATCATTTGATATTAGACTTAGTACTTCAGAAAATCTTTTATCCAAAAACTCTTTCCGAACCTTTTCCTTAGTTGATTTTTCTAAGGACTCAAAATGAGTGCTGACTGAACTAACAAGAGATTTAAGATTACCTGATGAGGAGGCTGAGTTATCCTTCTGAAAAGATGGCATGATCTTTTCTAAAACACCGGATGCAGCTTCTATTAGCTCACAATCTTCCATGTGAGACTTCAAGAGTTTTTCTTTTGCCTTTGTATTGGCAAATGAAGCTATCTTCATTGTTTGAACTGGGGAGAGAGAGTCAAAGTTAAATGGACCTTAAAGTAATTCCGGTACATCAATCTCCAACATTTCTTTTGTCAAGAAGTCCTTGATAGTTTCTGCAGTGTCTCTTGCTGGAGACAAAGATTTCTTCTCTTCTGCACTATCACTTATGTTCTTCTCAGCTTGACTTTCTTCTCTTCTTTTCACTTCTTCTTCTTTCTCCTCTATTCTTTCTTCTCCTTTAGATCCGGAGACTATAGGGGAAACCGGAGGAGAGATATTTGTTTGTTCATGACCCACCTCTTTCGGAGTAGAGGATTCTAAGCCCTTGTCTTTACCTTCACCAGAGTCCAGTACTTCTTCTGTCATTGCCTCAGTAGATTCTTTTTCAACACTTGTAGCCGAGGGATCAACACCCAAGTCCTCTATAATAGGAATGTTGAATCTTGAGTATGCCTTCCGCAAGATTTCTTCTGTTTCTTTTGCCACTTTATCAGTCTCTCCAAGCATGAGCTGATTCATTCTAGTCTTACTCTGGAACTCATCCTTGCAATCTTTGAAGATCATATCCATTTGTTTTGGAGTAATTGAAGGGTAGAGCTGAATAGCTATCTGTTCTCTAATTTCTAAGTCTTTTGCCTTAGCATTTTCTTTTCTCATTTCAAGTTCCTTTTCTAAACTTTTAGGAATTAGAGAAATTATTTCAATCAAGGGTTTATTATATATGTTCAAGTACTTAACTGTGGCTTCCTCCAAGATTTTTCTATTTGCATCGTTATATGCATCATAGAATTATGTTATTGGTTGCAGGTTTCCATCCATAGTAACAGCTTTGACTACATCAACTGGGACAGAGTGGGCTTTTCAACAAATTCTTCTGCCTCTGCCACCTTATCTGCACCAGATACTTTCTTCTTCTTCTTCATCTTCTTGATTTCTTCATTAGATTCTGTCTCTTCTTCATCTTTCTGACTAATATAAGACCTTATGGCCTTTGTCTTAGTTCTTTTCTCTGCTTTACCGGATGATTTTGCTTCCGGTTTTGATTTTTTTGAGCTCTTGTCAGTGGTAGGAGCGGACCTCTTAGATGATCTTGTCCGAGTGGGGGCTTCTACTGGACCACTTGCCTTTTCAGCACCTTCCTTCTCTTTCTCTGCTCTTTCCATCTTCTCCCTATTGGCATCAAGTGCCTCTTTTGAGATGCTAAATCTTTTGGCAATGTTTTCTACTTCTTTTCTTACCTTTCTTTTCATCTCTGGTTGCCTTAGCTCAATATGGATCTTCACACTTAATTCTTCAAAGGTTCCAAACCTTTCTACCTTGGGATCCTTTGGTTTACTAAGCATGTGCTGAACATGCAGCTCTATGATTTTCTCATCCACCTCATACCCCATTGGCATGATCCACACTGTTCTTGGTTCCACTGCCTCCAATAGGCATTGATCAGTCTCTACCATAAAGCATACTATGTCTTTGTATTTCTCAACTAGAGATTGGGGAATTCTCTCTCTAGCTTGCATCATGTTCTGAAAGTTTTTAAAGAAACCCCAGAGAGCTGTGTTTTATGCTTTGTCATCACCAAGTCCATGCAAATAATCCCTGATTTGTATGGCAACTGGTCTGTCATTCTGCCATACCCATCCACTGGATCTGGGTAACTCATTCATAAAGTAGAAGAATAGACAAAGTATTAGACCACCAAATTTGAAGGAATTCTTCTTGTCCTTCTTTATCTTCTGTAGGTTCTCCAAGAGTTGGTTTAGAAGGAGTTCACAAGGGTCATAGTCTGCATTTTTTCTCAACATTTCATAGGCAGTGTAGATAGCAGTTCCAGGTACTGAATTCTCCCTGCTAGAATGATATATCTTGTAGCCGATGATCATGGATGCAAACTTGACATCTGGATCAGTGATGTCATCTACTATCATTGCTCTTTTATCAAACCTAGATCCGGTAGCCTCACTTATAGTCAGATTCTTGATCGATTTGAGAATAGGTATACCACCGGATGAGTGCAAACCTGTAACTGCCCTAATGGCATCTTTTGTGATCTTGAATGGTCCATTCAACCACATGAAGTTGTCATGTATTCTACTCAAGACATACCGGACCCATTCGTCCTCAGCAAAGTAGGGGAAATGTATACATTGTGCAAAGTGCTTCTCCTGGAGGGCCTTGTATTGGGGTTTGAGCTCAAATGAATCATCTATTAACTGTTTGTGGTAGATATCCCTCAATTTGGAATCTCTAAATTCTTCAATGTTTGCGTGAATGTAAACCCTAATATCTTCTGTATGCAAGACACCATGCGGAACACTGGAAAAAGCTCCTAGGGGATCTACTTCCAAGGATTTGTAGGGATGTTTCTTGAATTTGGGGCGAGGCCTATCAGTGATCTTCACAATATTTGGAGTAGACATCTTTTAAAAAGATTTGCAGAGAGATATTTTAAGAACAGAAAATACATTTTGCGTCTTTCAGTTTCACGGAGTTAGCCGGATCGATTTCTAGATGAATTGACTTCTGCAAATGATTTTTGATGAGCTTGAGGAATTTTGTTGCAAAGCATCTCTTTTTGTTTCTTCTTGAATGCAGAATGAACAATGGTTAATGAGAAAACCCTTATATTGCTCCGCAAACCCTAATGTCAAGTTGTAATAAATGCTCAACCTAAGTCATTCCGGTTTGCCTTATTCGGATGACTTGAAGAACCGGATCAATCTTGATCTTAAACATCTTGCGGATCTTCCAAATCTTAACCATATTTTATTTGGATGTTTCTCTTATGAACCCTTTAATCCGCAACTCTTCTTGTGCCAGTTCCGGCACCAATTGACTAGCTGGGGAACAAGGTTTTCTTTGTGTCTCCCCCTGAGCCAGAGCTCACTTTTTAATTTCTGGAAGGAATATCAGCACCAGAGTCTGGTGCGGATCCATCCCCTACATTCTCTGTACTTTTCTTCACCCAAATCTTGTTCATCTCACTTTGAACTTCATCCGCATTCACTTTTTGTTTTCCCTTATCTTGATTCTGATTATGATGTATCGGACCTCTTTTGTCCTGATTCTTGCTTCTACAGAATTTTGCAATATGACTGGATCTATTGCAAATTTGGCAAACAACATTTCTTTGCATATTTGATTGATATCCTCTTGATCTACATTGATTAGCCATATGACCTATTCTATTGCATGCAAAGCATCTACCATTGAATGATTTGTTCATTTGCATATTTCTGCATTCATGAGATTTGTGACCATACCTTTTGCAGTTGAAACACTATCCGAAGAAGGATGTATTAGTTTGATTCATTCTCTTTTTGCACTGATTAGCTTTATGACCAAATTTATTGCAATTGTGGCAGTATCCATTGAAGGATGGATATCTTTGAGCATTAGGTTGCCTTACCGGAGGTCTTCTAGGCCTGTTCCTTGGATTTTCTGATCTAAAATTCTTCTGACCGGATCCGGAGCTTTCACCTTTTTCATACCCCAGACCACACTTGTCATCTACCCTCTTTTGGCTTTCAAGAAGAACTTCAAGTTGAGCAGAGCTTATCTTGAATTTCTCTTTATATTCATTTGTTGTTTGAAGATCCCTTTTAAGAGAGACAATTTGATCCTCAAGTTTTTCTTTATTATCTTTAGCATCTTCAAGATCAGACTCAAGATGTCTAATAATTCTATCCATCTTGTGGCAATCTTCTAATTTCTCCTTGAGAGATTGTCTTAGATCATCTTCAGTTTTTCTTTTCTCTTCAACCTCTTGGGTAAACTTCATAACTCCTAATTCCATTTCATGTCTTACCATAATGATTTCTTTTGATAACTTTTCACATAACTTGGTTTTCTCCTTCAGATCTCCATTTGTATTATTGGCTTCACCTTGACTTGCCAGTTGCTGAAGTAGCTCCTTTCTCTTTTTCATAGAGAGACTAAGTTTCTCTTTTAATTCATTTATGAAATCATCAGCTTGTTTGAGTCTTTCCTTCAATTCATTGATTTCAGAATTTGACTACTCAAGATCATCTATGGCAAACTTAAGTTTCTCCCTCATACCATACATATCCATTTGAATTCCCAGGTCTTCCTCAAGTTGTTAGGCTCTGTTGAGAGGAACCTTGCTCTGATACCAATTGTTGATAACTAAGAGGGGGGGTGAATCAGTTATCTTAATTATTTCAGCTTTCTGAACTTCCTTAATAATTAATGCAGCATCAATTCAATCAAGCAAACATAACCATGAAATGGAAATACACATGACACAATATTTTTGACGTGGAAACCCTGTTAAGGGAGAAAACCACGGGGTGATTAACCTAAGAAAGTATTCTCTGTTAGAAGAATAGAAATACAAAATGGCACATGCCAATTAGGGCTCACTGCCCGAGCACACTGCTCACAAGAGGCTCACTACCTACAAGAGACTCACTGTCTACAAGATGTAAGAAGAATAACAAGATCCTTGAACTGATGAGAAGCATCCACATATGCTGAGGCTCAGTTCCAATTTAGGCTTAATACACTGATCTGCTGCACTTCATCCTTCCTCTTCTTATGTGTTGTTTTCCTTTTACATACCGAACCTTCCTTACTGCTTTCACTCTGCTCTTCTGCTTTTCTTCGCACTTCACCACTTACACACACCTTCACATCTAAATCCATCTTGTATATATATCTGCACAAGTGATTTCAACACTTTTCTAGTTGGCATCCGGAATAGTCAATATTATCTCAAACTTTAGTCTGTCGGCTGAATCCTTGCTTCCATGTGAAGCGGATCAAAAAGAAACTTATAGAATTCATCTAATAAGTCGGCCAATCATGAAATATACCTTAGGAATCTTTATCACCATCAACATCTTATCCAGAATAACTTCTGATGCTCTATCTATCAGTTCTTCCTCTGTCTGTTCTATCAAACCGGACCCTAATACTTGAATGCTTATATCTCTTTACTCTTTCATCACCAGAGGCTCAATTCCTGGAATCTATCAGTTAAGGTACTCCTCTTGACTTCTCCACGTCCGTACTTTCCAAAGATACTTCCTCTGAGAGATCCGGACCTAACTGTCAAACCTCTCCACATACTCTGTTCTTGGTTAGCGAACCACAACATTCTTCAATCTGACTTCCGGTATAGACACACCATGTCCTGTGGATGTGTGGGATGAATTTTGTTGCCATCAATGACAACATTCATGAATCCATATAGTGTCTCTTGCCAACAGTATCATATAGTATTCTTGATGTTCTTGGCATGACAGTGGGCTCACAATCTCATAATGTTTTACTTGGCAACATGGCTATGTGATGTTTGGCATTTGCTGAGTCATTTGTTCAATGCAAGGGTAGTTGATTTAATGTGCATGTTAAGTTTTTCAAAAGGCACGTTTTTTATGTTTGCATTTATCTTAGACCTTGCATGATTTCATTGCATTATTTATCATGGGAAACTCATGATAAAAGTCTTGTTCAAGTCAAAGGTCATGATGTTTGCAAAATGAAAAAGGAGAGTATGTTGTGTTTTGGATAGTAAAAGGCATTGTTGATATGGTAGTCGACACCAATATGAGATGAGCATCATAATACAAAATATCAAAAGGTATAATGTTATTGCAAAAAGCAAAGTTATGATGCTGACACATTGTATTGTTATCATTTGCTCCAAATGATTATTAGTTTGCAAAATATACAATATTTTTTGAAGGCTGAGCTAGGGTTTGATGAAGCTTGGGGAGATAGGTGGAATGGCAGTAGCAAGACATGGTTTCAATTTGGTCATTGTGTGCATAAGTATATTTGAAGGATCTTGGCTTTCGACCTAGCAATGGTCGACTTAGGGCATGGAATGTCTTATTTTCATGATGGTACAGCGATTACAAAATATGGTCTTCACCATTCGACTCCACCAGGTGATGTCTATCATTTGCAAAGTTTGAATCTGGTTCTTCCTTTGGAGTAAAACCCTAATTTATGATTTGAGTTGATTGGGCTTCAATTTTTAAATGGTCTAAATGCCATTGCTTGTCAACTAGGGTTCGGGTTCCTGGAGCTTATATGTGTTCATTGCACAAGGGTTTATTTCTTCTATCATTTAGTTTTTTCATTGTTTTGTTTTATTAAACACCCTGTTACTAGGGCATGGGGTTTCAAATTATGACAGCTTATTTTATACTTTGGGAAATGACTATGGTTTGCATTGTTAAATGGGTGTTCATTATATAGTTTGTATATCATGTTCTTTAGGGTAGCATGTCAACCTTCATTTGTATCTATTAAAGCTAAATGGGCAAGATTAAAAGGGGTTTTTTTGTTACCCTTTGGTATTGGCTAGGGCACGATACAGGGGTTTGTTTTGGTTACCCTTTGATATAGGGAAAGGCACAGGTTTCATGATTGGTTAAGCAATTTTATTTGTTTATACCCTACCTTCTCTTGGTGTTGATATGACTAAACTTCTTGAACAGCATGTGACCATGTGTAAACAGCAACTTAAGTTTTTGAGAAAATAAGGTGATCCCGGTGGCATAAATAGTTATGAAGTTTGTTCTTTCAGTTTTTAGTAACAGTTGGCAGCATATGTATTATTAAAAGCTTATATATGAAGTGTTTTTGGGTACTGTTCTAAGTTGATACTATTATAAGATTTCACATTCTGTAACAGAGATTTATGGACTTTATGCAAAGACAGTTGAACTGAATGCAATGTATTTTGTGTTTTACTAGTTTCAAAAATATGAACCACTAAGACATGAAGTATGTTGACATTGTGTAGTTGTATTGATTTGCAATGAGATAGTCAAGAAGTGGGCTATAATGAAACAAAGTAATCCTCTGTATTGTATTTGATCATTTTTATTGTATTCATGTATAAAATCCAGTGAGGCGCAAAAAGGCAATGAGGCACAAAAATCCAGTGAGGCATATATAGCTAGTGAGGCATCTGTATTTTCTAGTGAAGCACATTTTGATTAAGCTAGTGAGGCAGTTTCTGGAGTGGTTTTTCATCCCTAGAGGGTTTTCCACTCATCAAACCTTTGTGTTATGGTCGCTTGTGATTATGTGGTTCATGAGTTCATGTTCATTGTTTTATAATTTAATTGTTCCATATTATTGTTGACATGATGCTCATTTTGGGGTACAAATGCATGATATTTTTGACACTAATTACAGTCCAATGAAAGTTATAAAACTACCTCTGTTATTTGTCAGTCTTATAGTCATGACTCAGCAAATATTAAAATGATGTTCATAAATTGTTTTGATGGCTCATCACAGTTCACCAGCAGTTGTCATGTTCTTTCATGTTCACAAGTTTTCATCATAAAAGATTGAAGTTCATAGTTGGTAAAAGATTAATGGTTGCCAAAAACAAGTATGTTTTATAAGACACTAATTCACCACCCCCCCTCTTAGTGTCTTTCGTACTCCAACAGTGTGATTGTGTACATAAAAACAAGTTCATGTGTGATTGTGTACACAAAAAGTAGTTCATGTGTGATTGTGTACACAAAAAGTACTACCACACATGTTTCAATTGAGAGGTGGACAAGTGTTAGAATGTGGTGAAAGGTGAGGACCTAATTCAAATATTTTATTTGAATTAGTTGGGAATATGGTTGGAAAATTAATTAAATAAAAAGGATTTATTTAATTAATTGGAAAGTGGGATTATGAATGTGAAATTAATTAAATAAATAAAATTTATTTAATTAATTGGCTAAGTGGGATAAGGATGGGATTAAGATGGGAATAGGACAAACTATTACATGATGTCTAAATAATGTATTACTAGGTGTTGCAAGACATGGACAAATTTGGGGACAAATTTGGGTGTCTACATTTTGCCCCTCTTTGAGATGATGTTCGAGATGATGAGATTAATGTCAAGTAACATCATTTCAAAGAAGTTAAGGTATGGATAGAGGAAAAGGATAAGATGATGATGAATAGGATAAGATGCTAATGCCCCCTTGAGAGGATAGGTGGGTTGGACAAACATGGGTAGGCTCTCGAAATGAAATGGATTGGTCAAGGAAGAAAGATAAGGGAATGGATAGAAGAAATGAAGGATGCGTTATGCTGCAATGAAAGGTGAGAAACCATGATGTTGGATATAGCACTAGATGTTACGCAATAGGGTATAAGGACCAAGGTGATGATGTGTCTTGTGCACCCAGCGTAATACAACCTTGTCGAGCGTATGAGGAAGAAAACTTGGAGCATTGAAGTCCTAATGCACAAAAGGTATGATATGACCTTAGATGTAAAGGATAATGCAAAAAGCTATTTCAACATACATAAGATATGAATATTAGCTGGAATGATACAGATTTGATTCAAATGCAATAAAATGATAGCACACAAAAGTAAGCAAGCAAGCATGCACAAATGATTCAAAAACAAATAAGGTATTGCCCCTGTCAAGCTGTAAACCAATGATTAATTGATTGATTTATGATGATGGTGGTATTGTCATTGTGGGGAATGATATATCCCTAGATCAACACAAGGATGTGATTAATTGATTGGTTTTGGTTTACAACAAGATTAGGATCAAGACCAAGGATGTGATTGGATAATTTGACAAGATTGATTAACTTGATTGGTATGGATTAAGGATGACTTGCATTTGAGATCATTGCTTGGATTGATTTGATAAGGATGAATGTGATGATTTGATTGAAGAATTGATTTATATGAATGAATGTGATTGAATAAGAATTGGTTTGAAAGATTGATTATGATAATTTGATTTTGAAGAAGAATTGGTTTGATGAATTTGATGGCTTGATTGGATGTTTGATGTTTATTGATGATGTGGAAGATAGATGATAAAAGAAGGTGATATGGATGAAGATGATGATTAGTGAAGATTAGAAGGATGAAAGATGGAATATATCCACGGGATCAAGGCATTTAATGGTAGAGATGAGATGTAGTTCTGATTTGTGTTTTATTGATGGTGATGGTGAAGGTGGATAAATTGATCAGGTTATGGATTGATTGGATTGATTGGATGTTTGACGATGATGTTATTGATGGGATAATATGGATTGGATTGATGTGATGGATTTGGATTGATTGATGATGGTGATGATTTGATAATTTGATTGGATTTGTTTTGATGGATTTGATTGCAGAATTGATTGATGAAGTGATGAGTAGATGGATGATAGGAATTGATGAATGGATTTGATTGGAATGTTTTGAAGAATTTGAAGTGATGTGATTGGATTGATGAATTGATGATTGGATTGATTTTGATGTGATGATGTGATGGGGTTTTATTGCTTTGATTTTTGTTGAATATTTGATTTTTTGTATTTTTGGGAATATTTGATTTTTTTAGGATTTTTGAAATGTTTTAATTTTTTTTTATATGTTTTGGTTTTTTTTGGATTTTTGGATTTTTTTTGAATTTTTGGAATGCTTTGCTTTTTTGGATTTTTGGAATGTTTTGTTTTTTTTGGATTGTTGGAATGTTTTGATTTTTTTGGATGTTTGGAATGTTTTGGGATGGCATTGGATTTACAATTTGGGTAGCCTTTTTGCTTGATACCAATGGCAAGGGTAAAAACCAAGTCTAGGTGCAAGGAAGTAAATGGGATTGGATGGACAAAAGGATGGATGATGGTGGAGGGAATGGAAGGATCATGATATATGAATGGATAAAAGGATAGGTAATAGTGGGTAGAAGATGCATGATAGATGGATAGGTAGAAGACTCATGATATATGGATGGATAAAAGGATGGGTGATAGTAAATGGGATGGAAGGCTCATGATAAATGGATGGATAAAAGTATGGGTGATAGTAAATGGGATGGAAGGATCATGATAAATGGATGGATAAAAGGATAGGCTAGAGTGGATGGATGTATGTCTCATAATGGAGCTAGGATGTGATTGACGAGGGTCGTTGTAGTCCTCATCATTTAATTTTAATAAATATCAATCCAAGGCAGTGTCCATGGCTATATGCAAAAGGGAGAAGGAATAACTTGCATGGCAATCTTTTCTACAGAAGGGATTTGACAACAATTGCATGAAACAAATTAGGTTTAGCTCTACTGAAAAAGACAATTTAATCTAAGGAAAGCAATAACTTGAGCAGCTGATCTAATTCTAGGATAAAGGAACAGCTAAAGGAATTCTGAATAAACAAATTGCATAACAGTAAAGCAACTAAACAAACTAAGAAATGTAGTCTCTGTCCTTCGGTTGGAGTGGGCCCTTGCTCCTTCCTCCGGAGAGACTAATCAATTCTAGCAATCAACAAATGGGTAGAACAACTTTCTTTATTCAAAAACCTTCAAGATCCAAATTACATGCTGCTGTAAAATAACAGAGTTCTTCTTTCCTTCAAAAATAATTCTTTTACAACTTCCTCTTTTTTTCTATTCTACGCCATAGTTCTTTATATATAACTATGGTTATTAAATTCTAATTGAGAGTCTCTCTAGAGTAGAGAACTTATTCATGCATCTAACTAAACTTATTTATCTAGTTAACTAAACTTATTCATTTAGTTAACTGATTATACAATTGCTGATTACAAGGCAAAACATGCAGTCTTTTAGAAAGACATGCAATGACACTAAGTGTGTATTCTTTGCATGGAATAATTACTCATAATTAGATCCATTAATTTAGGAGTAATTATAGTCAATCTATCCTTCAAAAAATTTTAGAGTGTGTGTTGGTAGATTGGAAGAATTCGCAGCAACTTCATAAAGTATTTCTGGAACATCTTTGGAGCTTGTGGAACAGTCAACTTCTGTCATAAACTGCTCATTTAATTTATGAGATCTCCTCAAATGATTTCTGGGTTTTGTTCCCCTAACTTTCATATTTCCAAATCATTTTTGAATTTTTAAATTTTGTTAAGAAACAAGAGAGAAATCATAGTTTTACTGAAACTAGTTTTCTTGACTTTTATGTTCTGCGTCTTCGCGTTCTGTAACAGTCAACTTATATCATTAACCGTTTATTCATTTTAATGAATCTCTTCAAAAAGCCTTCATATATTTGTTCCTCTCTCTTTAAGCTTTCTAGATCATTTTGAAATTCTAATTTTTGTTAAGAAATGAGTGAGATATTGCAGTTTTACTGAAACTGCATTTTTTACTTTTGCATCTCCGACGCTCTGTGCATCTCCGGCGCTCTATCCATCTCCGGCGCTCTGTGCATCTCCGGAGCTTTGTGCATCTCCGAAGCTCTGTCCATCTCTAGTGCTCTGTGCATCTCTAGAGCTCTGTCCATCTTCGGCGCTCTGTCCATCTCTGGCACTCTGTGCATCTCCGGAGCTCTGTCCATCTCCGGCGCTCTGTGCATCTCCGGAGCTCTGTGCATCTCCGGCGCTTTGTCCATCTCCGGTGCTCTGTGCATCTCTGGAGCTCTATCCATCTCCGGCGCTCTATCCATCTTCAAAGCTCTGTCCATCTCCAGAGCTCTGTAATTCTGAAACTCTGCAACTTAACATAAAATAGACTTTCTCTTCACTTTATTGATAAAATAAATGCTAATCTCAAAGTGAACATGTAATATCAAGATAAACTCATGCATGGCATTGATCATTGCATTTAGACAAGTTTATTTGATATTTAGCTACAAATCTTCAAACCCATACTCAAGTGCACTTCAAAAACTGATTTAATGAAGAGAAAATATATGCTTTTATTTGACTAAAGATGAGACACTTTATGGTCTCATCAGTGATCTCCAAAGACTATGTCACATAGGAATAACATGCCCCATTCTTGGTGTAATACTTAGGATTTTTCATGACAAGGCTTATGACAAAAGGATGACATGATGGATTTTACATGAAAAGGCTTATGATAGGATGACATGATGGATTTTATATGACAAGGCTTATAATAGGTGGATGACATGATGGATTTTACATGACAAGGCGTATGATAGGTGGATAATGATAGGATTGTTTGGAAAGGGTGAGGTATACCAAGAGATATCCAAAGCATATTTCAACATTTTTGCGCCTATATCTTCATCAAGATCAAAAGGATGAAGGGTAGATGGATGGATTTAATAGGATAGGTATATGTAGGTGTAACGGCTAAGGATGGTACGATAAGATATGGAAAGATAGGAGATGATAAGATGGAAAATGATAGATTGGAAATGATAAGATGGATGAGACAATGTGCCCCCAAGTGTAAGTGACATAGAAGATCAACCTACACATGATGCTTGTTTGCCAGGTTTTCATCATGGTACTTATCCATGGTGCCACCAAGGGTGGTTTTCACCATCAGATGAAAGGATTTCTCTTTACTTTTTTTTTATTTTTTATTTTTCTTTTTACATTTTTTTTATGGGATAGCATGACAATTACACATGGCGCATGTTTTCTACGTTTTCACCATGGTAATGAATAGGAGGGACTCAAATGTCTAGTGCTATGAAAGGTGATAGTGTCCCATTAGAGAGTGATGTCATTGCATGGACCATGTCATTATGCTCATAGATGTTGGTAGGGGATTTCATGAAAGGGAGATGGAGTAGGTAGATGATGCATTATGATGTGGATTATGTAGGGAAGATGCAAGGATGGAGGGGGGGATAGTGGATTATGATGTGGATTATGTAGGACTTAGGCAAGGATGGATGGAAGGCTTATGCAAAAGCATGGACCATAGGAAGGTGATGGATGAAATATGTAGGATAGTGGATGAAGGATGGGGAGATGAAGGTATGTGGAAATGTTATGGAATGGAAGGGAACCATGACCAACGGTTGTACACACCATGATAAACATGAAATATTTTGATGGGAAGGTGGTGTAGGAAGCAATGGATATGTTTTCTTAGGAGATGGTTGATGTAGTGACTTAGGAACCCACATAGACTTGGTATTTTTATGATTTTTGCCTTGCTTGTGGGATGAAGTAATTTGAGTTTTTGGAATGGAAGGGGGTGTTTGGGTGGAATGGGGTATTTGGATGGAAGAGGATGGTTGCAATTTTTGAGATGTGGATGCCTCATTGAACTTGACTTCTTTTTGCTTAGGGGCCAAAACCATTTTGCTTTTGGACTTTTCTTGTGAAGGTATGGGTTTGGATAGCTTTTTAGATGTATTTTGCTTTGATTCTTTGCATTGATGTCCTAAGGTATGAGGACCCTTAGGATTTTTGTTAGGAATTTTGACTTTATAGGTAGAGGCATCCAAATTTTTGCTTTTGAATCCCATGGGTTTGGTGGAAGGAGTGGAAGCTTCATGTTTAGACAATATGTGCATTTGTTGATCATGATTGGGATTGGATTTTTGGATAAATAGATAATTAGGCATTGGTAGAAGTGGAGGCAAAGTGGATGGAGGGATGTTAGGAGTTGGAAGGAGTGGAGGTAAAGTGGATGGTGGAAGGTACATATGGTCACATGCTTTTGACATTTGTGCGTTGATGGAGGTGGAATGTCTACATATGTTTTGGGTGTATGATGTGGTTTGTAATGGGAAGTGGTGGACTTCGGAGGCATGGAGGAAATACCAACATCTTTAGATTGTTTACCTTGGGGTGTGTATCGAAGTTCATATGAGCATGGAGGGATCTTGACATGGATTGGCTCCAAAATACCTTGTTCATGAAGGCCTAAGCCTTTACCTTGGTAGTACATGTTTTGGAGGATGCAATGGACTACAGGACTATGTGTGGTTTGGACACTAGACTTGAGTTCTTTATTATGGGATGGAGAAAGTGAGGTGGAGGACAATGGTTGTTGTTCCCCTAGGGAAGAACATTCATGGATGAGGGTGGTAAGACCAAGCGGATATGATGGTGGATTTGAAGTGGAGTTGATGGCGGATATGGAAGAATGATTAGGATCTTGATTATGTTCATTATGCTCACTAAGATCCAAGATATTTGTTTGATCTTCTATGTTTTCTTGGGGGACAAGTGTCTCATCATGACAAGTGGAAGTTGGTAGATCATGGATGGGTGGAATAGCAAGCTCTTGACCATGTAGTGCATAGAGTTGGCTAAGAGGATCATCATGGTCTTCTTGATCATAGAGGGGATCTCAATCCTAAATAGGAGCTTGATCATGGATAGGATTAAGTGTACTAGGTGGAGGGTGGATAGGAGCAATTTGTATATCTTGCTCATGGATAGTTATGGGATTGTGGATAGGATCAAGGTTCTCATGGACAGGTTCTTCATCGTGGATATCATCTTGATCATACAAAATATATGTGTTACGGATGGGTTGGATTTGGATTTCTTGCTCATGGATAGGTATAGGATCAAGTTGCTCAAGGATAGCTTCTTCATAGGTAATATCTTGATCATGGAAAAGATATATTTTATGGATGGGTTGAATGAAAGTGATTTGATCTTGATTAGGACTAAGGCTTGATGTTTCCACATACTTAGGAATATACCCTTGACATAACTCTTGATTTTGAGTGGAAGTGGAAGGATCTTGGATAGGCTTGTCATGTTCTAGATGGTCAACAACATGAAGGTATGATGGCTCTTGAATTGGACTCATGATAGGAGATTCGTGAATAGGTTTGAGGGGTTGTGGACCACATGATGGGATTGAAGAATTGGACATGATGTTGGACTCTTTTATAGGCTCATGAATGGGTGTTTGACATGGGGGTGTTCTATCCCTTGCTAGTAGCCATTGGATCACATCCTTTGCAATTATATGGGTGGATGGACAATATAGGGGATGGATGATAAGGGTAGATGGTGTTGTAGGCTTAGGATTAGGATTAGGTGGAGGGATAATTGGATTGGATGGATTGGGATTGGACATATTAGGATTTGTATTAGATGGGGGTGACACATGGGGTTGGGATGATTTGGCATGCTTTCCCATTTGATATTGATATACCTTGTAAACAATTGGGAAAAATATAGGGCATTTATCTATATTATGGCCTTTGGTCCTATGGTATGCACAATAGTCATGTTCATCATATGGACTTTCTTCACATGGGTTGATGGGGGGAAGTTCAATGAGTTTATTTTTTAGCATGTCTTGTAAAACTATCTCAACCGCATGTTTTGGTGAAAGATTAGAATGACATGGTGATGAAGATAATGAAGAGTGATGGACCAATGGACTAGGATTGGGATCACATGGTGGTGTTGGGATAGGACTAGTAGGCTCATATGTCAGCATGTGATTGGATGGTGGTGGCCACTCTAGATTGGTATCTTCCTTGTCAAAGGATATTAAGTCTTGCATAGGATAACTTGGGCTTGATTGATGTATGTACAAAGGGCCACTTAGACTTGCATGTGCTTCTTGTTGTAAAAGTGGACTTAGGTCTATCAATGATGCTTCTTGTGAGGACACTTGGTTTCCTTGTGGATGGGTTTGGTGGTGTGTTGGAATGTTGGAATGAGGAATTGGATAATGTTGGGGTGGATGTTGATAGATTGATGTGGCATAGGTTGATGTGGATGTGGCATGATAGGTGGATGGATTAGGTTGGTTTGAAGTTGAGGAAGATGAGGACACATAGGATTGTGGTTGAATGTGTTGGAAGTTGTGATGGTGTTGTGGTGGATGGATTGTATAGGATAATGGTTGTCGAGATATAGATTGATATGGATAAGGGTTGACATTGGAAGGGGTGTGACAAGTTGATGAAGGATTGATGTGAGATGTAGATGGATGATGTTGATATGATGATGTAGGTGATGACATGTAAGGTTGAGGTGGCATTGGTTGATGTTGAATGGATAGAAGATGTTGTGCTTGTTGGACTTGACAAGTGGCCATGAGGTGTTGGGCTTGTGCTATGAGTTGTCGCATGTGAGGTGATTGGCTTGTTTGAAGTTGAAATTGTTGAATCATGTCTTGGACCCTTTGAATCGTTCGTTGGTCTAGAGGTTTTGGCATTTGATGAAGTAGGTGAATGAGGTCTTGTGCTAGGTCTTCTAATTTTGTCATGGTCTCACACAAGTGTTTAAGATTAAGACCCTTTTAGAAAGTGCTTGATTAGGATTATGATGATGATGTGGATTGTTTTGGATGATGATTTGATGATTAGGATGATTAAGGTGATGGTGATTAGGTGAAAGAAGTGATTAGGATGATTTGGCTTGGAATGATTGGATGATGTGTAATGATTAGGAGTGTTTATGGATGTGACTAGGATATGTTTAGGATGAAATTGATTTGGATATGATTAGGATATGATGTGGGGTGACAAGATTGGATGATGTGGATGAAATTGAGTTAGATATGAGGTGTAGGATGACTTGTTTATGTGTTTGGTGTTTATAGTTTGATTTGGCAATGTTCAAACAAATGATTATGCATGTACACACATGAATCACTCACGCAAGACACATATAAGCAAGTTTAAATTTGAAATATGAAGAATGTGATGATTAAGCAAGCACTTGAAAACACATCAACAAGCCCTAAGACTAGTCAAGTGGGTATGGCCAATTAGGTCTTAGGCTAGATTGCACAAGGTTGACTAAGGTTGCAATGAAAGTGAAATCTTGCCACACAGCCGGGAGAAAGGGGTAACCCACCCTTCACCTTCACTTCCCAAAGGTATAAAGTTCTTTGGGGCTTAGCCAAGAGTGACAAGATTTCAACTCTCAAAGGACGGTGTCTTTTGATTCAGCCTCAATTGAGGTCGTCCCTTGGAGTGGTGTGTCTCCAAGTAGGCCTCCTAAGTAGGGTAAACAAAAGCAAACTAAGTGAGCTGTCACTTGATTCACACTCGTAGTTGTTAATTTTTCCTTAGAAAATTGAAATGTGTGGAAGACAATTCAAGCATTTGTTCATTTTAGATCCAAAGCCAAATGTGATAGAAGACACTTGTTTGTTTTAACCTAATTTTTGATGTGATTGCAAACAATGTTTGTTTTTAGCCCAAAATCCAAATGTGTGACAAGAAATGATAAGAGATGAAAGATGGAATGTGTGCATCTAATTATTTTTGCTTTCCCACTTGTTGTTGTAACTGATCCAAACTCTGCTCTAGCTCCTTTGATTCACCTACAAGTCACAAAAATTGAAAAACAACCAAGTAAACTTGCAAATGAAAGAGATATGTGAAAAAATGAATAATCTAATAAAAACTGATTAAAATGATCTGATATAGAAGAATAGATTGTATAAACAAAAAAATTAGGAAATTTCATGCACTTTTTAAAAAAATTTGTCGAAATCTGATCAAAATTGCAAAAGATATGCTCATTTGAAGTTTAAAAGGAAGCTGAACTTTGACTACGAAAAAAGAAAAGAAAATAGTACAGCCATCTAATAATTTCTATACCATTGCTAAGTTTGTCCTCTCATCTTTCCGGTGAGTCCTTGTTTGTGTGATTTTGATACCGTATGACCAAGTTATGGCAAAAAGAACAAATCTGCCTCCTTTAGGATTTCCAAGGCAAAAAGCACTCCTGACTGCTAAAAGTTAACTGCTAGCCATTTTCTGCTTGGGTTCACATGTTGGCGGTCTGTCTTGGTGGTTAGGTTGATAGTTAATGTTTTGTGCTAGGAGCTAAGGGTTTAGCCCCTAGTCACCCATATGACCAAGGGTCGACCCAAAGGAAAAATAAAAAGGAAATTAAAAATGACGAGGGCCGATTGTAAGCCCCCTCCCTGATCACACAAGGGACCTAAAGCTTAGCCAAAGGAGCAGGGCTATAGTTTAGACTGTCCATGGCATGTGAGTGATGACTGCTAGATTTGAAAGATGACCACCAGATTTTATGGCGGTCTATAGGCTGCCTGATAAAATTTTGTTGCCAACTATGAGATGACGTTGCTGATAAAACAAGTACCATTAATTGTGCCAAATGCTGACTATGTGGTCATTTTGGATTGAAATGGTCACTGATGGTTATATATTTGCTGCTAAATTTTTTAAACCCCACAGCTTGTGAACGGACAATATATATGTCGACTTCACAACTACCAATGATGTAAGGAAACCTATGAATACTCACACCGATGAGTTTATGAAGTCTACAGGATAGGTGAGCAAACTGGCCAAAACGACTATTGAATTGTTTTGCGAGATCCACTGCGACTATTGAATTTGTCCACCATTATAAATAACAAACCACCTGATGGATCTTAAACCGCTGTAAGATGAATTGTAGTTGATGTTGCTGGGCCGAGGGTGACGCCTTGGACTTGACAATAGTCTGTGATGTAAGTGCATACGTTGATTATACACTATGGTCGTGATTGTGAAGAACAAATGGTTTAGGGTTGCTAGTCATAGGAGACCACGATGACAGTTCAAGACTGCAACCTACTCCGAATGATAATTGTTAGAGTAATAGGTTAATTACTTAATTAATTTAATCATATTGATTAATTAATTAAGTCACCTTTACTTTATTTTTCACTTAAGCTAAACTTAGGCACTTTATTATTTAATAATTCTTTTATTAAATCCTAGGGTTTACTTTAGGTTTTGATCTCCTTTCTTAATGATTGTTAAGAACACAAATATATTGCTCTTCAAGACAAGAGAATAAACTGGGTTCTATGAGGTTGGCTTTTACAACTTCAACATGGTATCAAAGCTTTAGATCTGTAACTTCTTGTTCATCTTTTGAGGGATTCAAGCCTTGAAAGAGTATTTCAGTGCATCTTGAGTCATTTTTTATCACACCATTGCATTCAGAGTACTAGAAATAGTCAAGATTGGCCTTTGTTTCGTCAATTTTGGACTCACAGACTTAGATCTGCAAGGGTTAATGAGGGTGCTTTTTTTCTCAGATCGAGAGGGTCCCTGCAATTTTGGAGTGTTTTCAGCCCAAAAGGACCTCACCATTGCATTCAGAGTGCCCAAAAACCTTAAGATCAACTGTCAAATTGTCGAAATTGGCCTCGGGCTCATCTAGGGCAAAAATAATTTGGCTCGCACGCAGATCGAAGTAAAAATTTCAAAAAAAATATTTTTCCCTGCTTAAAAAAAATTTCAAAAACATTTATTAAAAACGTAGGTTTTTTTCATTGTAAAAAGTTTTTTAAAAAAAGGAAAGTTTGAAAAAAAAATCAAAAAATGGGTACGCAGGCCTGCGCAGTACGCAAGCCCGTACCCTGTACCTGACTTGGCAGCAAACCCCTTCATCAAAAAGGTTACGCTTGTTTTTTTTTTAAAGCTTTTTCATAACACCAAAACGCTACCCCTTTTAAACTCTTTTTTTACCAAAAAAATCAATTCATTTTTTAATAGTTTTTTTTTAAATAAAAAAACTCTTATACTATTTGCATGTACCGCATGCATTATGAGCCTGCACCATTTTCGTGGTGTTTTTCTCCAAATTTGGTGACAGTTCACCATTTTTAGCAAGAGAGGATCTTTTTTGCCCTAATTTTGCCCTACAGAAGTATTGGTTTTCTTTTTGCCATAACTTGGGCAAACGAAGTCAGATTTTTGCAAACAAATAGGCATTGGAAACCTAGTTCCGAGCACAATCCAATGGTATAGGTATGTTTTCTAGATTTTTCTATTTTTCTATTTTTTTTCCAGTCAAAGTCAAATCATCATTTTCACGCTTCCGAGGGCATAACTAATGCATATGACCTCCATTTTTCACAAATGAATAGGAGTTGGAAAGGTCTTGCAGTGCTCTTTCCAGATCTGTAGAGTATTTCATCAAAAAATTTACTAGGTACATAGAGAATAGTCTGAAGTGTTTTTTTGTTTTTTCTCCCTTTCTAGCTTCCAAATTTATACTAGGGTTTGGTTTCTTGTGTTGTGGGGGGTGTTTTTTTCCTGCTTTATGTATATACACATCAGAAAATAGAAAACTCTTCCCTTAAACACATTTAAAAAACTCAAACATCATGGCAGACACCTCATCAGTTGACCATCTTTCCCCACACAATTATTACACTTGGAAGGCACATATGACCAGACTTCTCATGTCAAAGGGGTTATGGTACTCTTTGGATGAGATTCAACCTCAGTTGCAATGTCAGTTTTAGATTTTGTAGCATAGAAACAAAATGGATGAGGCCATGGGTTTGATATCATTACATGTTTCAAACAGTCTTTTATTTCACCTTGAGAGTTGCACAACTCCTCGAGAAATGTGGACCAAGTTCAGTGATCTCTTTTGAACCATCAATCAGTTTAGAGCACTTCAGATTGAGGCAAAATTGACTTCCTTGGTACCTAATTCTTTTCCATCTATTGAGGATTTCTTGATGAAATTCAAATCACTCAAATCTTTGTTACAGGGTTGTGGTAAGAACAAAATAGACACAGAGTGTATATACCTGATTCTATCTAAGCTCTGAGGTTCATTTCAGCTATTCTCTTCTACATTCTACTCCACCATGGATGCTTTGGGTCCATGATTTACCATGCCTACATTTGAGGTATTCTGTGATTGATTGTCACGTGAGCAATTAGAGTTATCATAGTTGGATGCTTTTCTAGGAACAAAAAACCATGCATTGGTAGCTCAGTCATCTCAGGGGAAGCAGAAGCAGAAGAAGAAACAGAAACCAAAGACCACAGAGCATGGGAAGGATTTTAGTTCACAGATCACCTCTGATTCTCATTCTCCTAAGGGGGAATCATCGAAGAAAGAAAGACCTAAGTGTGCTTATTGTAATAAGTCAGGACATGATGAGTTTAAATGCTATGAGAAGAAGATAGATGGATATGCACAACAGGTTTCAGATTTGACATCTCTTCTTATGAAGAACACTATTCATCCCTCTTCTTCATCTACATTAGGTGGGTCTTCTTCTTCGCCATCATTCCAAACAAATGGATAGACTCCACACAAGGGTCATGCATTATGTGCAACCACTAGTTCACATTCATCTATATGGCTATTGGATTCAGGTGCTTCACACCATATGGCATCTTCTCAGGACATGTTCTCATCTTTTGAGGCTGCGTCCTCACCACACATATTGATGGGTAATAGCAATTATATGAGTGTATGTGGGAATGGTTCTATCGACATTGATTATGGTACATTCAATGATGTACTATGTGTACCATCTTTGTCCACCAACCTTCTCTCCATTTATCAGATTGCTCATAGTGGGACAGGGAAGATAGTTGAGTTCACACCGAATTCAGTGCACATCAAAGACATTCAGACTGGCAACATTGTTGCAACAAGGACAGTTGATCATTCTTCCCAATTGTATGCATTCACACACTTTGGTCCACTATCTCCACTGTCTGAGTATCACTCTCTTTCTCCAAGAGAGCATGTTGTATATGAGGTGAAGTTTGGTCACTTGAACTTATGTTTTCTTCCATTTGTTCATGAGACCAGTGTTGAGACTTCTACACCTCCACCTCCTATTGAGACCACATCTGTTCAGCAGGATCCCTCTTCAGCTTTGACTGACATTGTAGCTCCACTCATCGAGCCATCTAGTGTAGTTGTTAAGGCCATATCACAAGATATTCATTTCCTCACAGATGATAGATTTAGCACATCTGTTATCCCATCTTCATTGGAGATTCCATTTCAGGATCATCTTGAGTTGTTTGATGTTGATACATTTGATTCAACATCTTGTCATTCAGATAATGTTGCTACATTTGATTCAACATCATGTCATTCAGACAGTCATGCTTCAGTTCAGTTCTCCAGTGAGCATCATCCAGGACTTCCATTTTCACCTCACATCTAGGGATTTCCAAAGTTGGATTGGTTTCTTTCTCAGGGGAGACACATTGGTTTGATCATCGGCATAGGGGCTCTTTCATTCCGAGGGGGCTCTGGAGTCTCCACTCTCTCTCATGGGGGTATCTAATTGTATATCTACATATGTTCTTGAGAGAGTATCTTGAGACATTTCATTTGTACTTTCTTTTAGCATCTCTTTTAGGAGAGGAGTTTTTTTCCCACTAGGTTTTCTCCTTTTCTCCACTTTACAGAGATTTCATTGTACTTGGGTACCTCATCAAGCCTAGTTGTCGGGACCCATCTTTTCTTTCTTGCATTTGTCCTTAGTTTTTTAGTTTCTCCCTAAGTTCATCTTAAGGGGGTGTTAGAGTAATAGGTTAATTACTTAATTAATTTAATCATATTGATTAATTAATTAAGTCACCTTTACTTTATTTTTCACTTAAGCTAAACTTAGGCACTTTATTATTTAATAATTCTTTTATTAAATCCTAGGGTTCACTTTAGGGTTTTGGTCTCCTTTCTTAAGGATTGATCTCTTTGTAATTATTGATTCTTGTTTATGCAATTTTACTCTCTTGGCTTGAAGAGCAATATCTGTGTGTTGTTCGAATCTCTTCTACGTGACAGGTTATTTTGCTTGTAGGTGATCACTGGGTTCTATGAGGTTGGCTTTTACAACTTCAACAATAACAAACTACTGTGGAAGTGGAGATTGCCCAAAGGTGGACCGAAGACTATAGAAATGTAGACCATTGATGAAAAGTTTGGTCACTGAGATATAATGTTAAACACTGCTCGATTTGATGAACTCTGCCATGATATATGGGATCAGTATGAATTCTTGAAAGGTCACCTGATTGAACTACTGAAGAAGCCTGTGAAATACATGATAATCAAGGACTATCTCTAGTTTGAAATGGTCGGGAGCTGGGAATCCACGATGGCTGAAATATATGAAATGGGAAGACAGCCACGGAAGAATTGAAGCTGACTATTAATGACAGTTGATGCAAGATCTTTGATTGTCGATGACTAAAGCTTGGACGCTCACTAATGAAGATTAATGATTGTCACTGGAAATTGAGACCATGAAAGGTGGATTTAAAACTACTGAATGCCAACAACCGTCAAAAAGTTTGAACAAACTGCCGAGGCCTGTCGATGAATTCAAACCGCCACCAAGAGTGTCTTAGCCGTGGTTTTACAAGTAGATCCAAGGAAATGGCAATGCTTTGAGGTTTTAGATGAATGGAGAATGGATGGCATATGAAGGTTTTAAGGGTTACAAAATGGTAGTTGACTATTTTTCATGATGACAAGTTTTGGAGTGGAGAAGTTGGAGGCGATGCAGCGATAAACACTCACAAAAGAAGTGACAGATGAATGGATGTTGATAGGCTGAAGGGAGCTATGACGGAAGAGTTTTTAACTAATAGAGATTTGGATTTAGACTGCAACACCAAGGATACGAAGTGCCAGCCAGGAGAAAAATTTTAAGTAAGCGAAGCTTAGGTTCAAGTCAAGTGGCGACTAACAGAAATGGCGGTGGATGGGTGTTCATAGGATGTTGACCACTGTGGAGATTGGTGGTTACACGAGAGGTTTTGTGGAGATCGGCAGTCGAGGGAGCAGAGCCTGGTGTTGACGGGATTAATGAGGGAAGAGATCTAGTTGTTAGATGGCAGAAGTCCAAACAAGAGTGGTGACTAGTACATATGGAGCATCGACTAAGTTTAAGACAAGGAAGTTGATAGAAAATGCAGGCTAGAAGCAAATATCTTAATGTTTAAAGCCGACAATGGGAAATGTAAAATGAGTAGCGATGGTTGGGAAAGTTGAGCGAAGATTTAGCCAACGGTGGTAGAGCTTGTGGTGACAAGGATGTTTAGAGGGATCCTCACATGGTGGTGGATGATTTAGTTGGTCTCCGGATGGTGGTTGGGAGGTTTGAATGGGCGGCAGAGAAAATCAGAGGTGGCAGATCTTCTTAGGGTTTAAAAATCAGGTCGACAAGGCCTTAACCAAATTGATGAGCACTTCAATCCTACAATCATAAGAAACAACCAAAAGAACATTTAACAGAGAATAGTAATAAACAATTGATTTGCATAGAGAGACCTTATGCAGGTCGTACGGATCCGTACGATACGGCCTACGAACTAAAAAAAATTAATTTTTTTCAAAAATCTCACAGTCACTGAAACTAGGTAAATTTATAGTCAAAATTCATGGAAATAGCCTCTCAGACATGATGGCGATGTCAATTTCATCCCAGGATGTCACCTATAACAAATCCTTTGCAAAACTTGACAAACTAGGGTTAGAAAAATGCAAAATTTTGCCACAAAAACCTGCAAAAACTAATGATTAGATCCAATAGGGCATGTTCACGTCAGGTTCACCAAAATGTGATCAAAAATTTTGGATAAATCAAAATGATAAAACAATACAATGCATTACCTTGATCCAAACCCTTCAATACCTCAGATAGATGCAAGATTAATTGATTGAATGATTTGATATATTGATTGCTCAATTCGGCAGCATAACGATAAGATGAGGATGATAGATGGAAGATGATAGATGGAAAGATGCAAGATAGATGAATGATGTAAAGGTTCTAAAGATATTTCGACAGCATGTAGATACTCAAACTCAATGCCTCTTCCAAATGGCTTGTGAAAGGATTGATTTATAGGCAAGGGCTAGTTCAAATGGATGGTTGAGATTGAAAGGCTAATTGAACAATGTGGACGGCTAGG
Organism: Cunninghamia lanceolata; assembly: GCA_027924645.1. Lineage (NCBI taxonomy): Eukaryota > Viridiplantae > Streptophyta > Pinopsida > Cupressales > Cupressaceae > Cunninghamia > Cunninghamia lanceolata. The sequence goes on along the minus strand of BSBN01000391.1, from coordinate 35,837,950 downwards.
ATTGATTAGTTATTCCCACTCTTCAATGGAGTTGTAGTCATGTGACAAGTGTAAAGAGGAGGATAAGGCTCATGTGTGATTGTGTACATAAAAACAAGTTCATGTGTGATTGTGTATACAAAAAGTAGTTCATGTGTGATTGTGTACACAAAACGTACTACCACACATGTTTCAATTGAGAGGTGGACAAGTGTTAGAATGTGGTGAAAGGTGAGGACCTAATTCCAATATTTTATTTGAATTAGTTGGGAATATGGTTGGAAAATTAATTAAATAAATAGGATTTATTTAATTAATTGGAAAGTGGGATTATGAATGTGAAATTAATCAAATATATAAAATTTATTTAATTAATTGGCTAAGTGGGATAAGGATGGGATTAAGATGGGAATACGACAAACTGCTACATGATGTCTAAATAATGTATTTAACTAGGTGTTGCAAGACATGGACAAATTTGGGAACAAATTTGGGTGTCTACAACCTCAAACCCATTTAGTTGTCACATCTAAATTTCCTCTTCAATATCCCTAGCCAATAAAGTAGTTTTAACATCTATTTACTCTACTTCAAAATCACAAGTAGCAGCACTAGTAAGCGGGAGTCTAATGGAAGACAATTTAGCAATAGGAGAGAAAATGACTGTTGAAAAGTGCAATACAACTGAGAGGGGGGTGAATCGGTTGTAACCAATACTTCAAAACCATTAACACATCAACCACTTAATCATTGTTATTGTATTTAACCATGAAAACATGAAATCAGAAACTTAAACACATTCACACATGAGACACATAAGACACCATATTTTTACGTGGAAAACCCAATAAGAGAAAAACCACGGTGAGTGTTAGCTCACAATATAATATGTAATAACAATACTGAAAATTAGAGGCTCATTGCCTTAGGGCTCACTACCCAGAATGCTTACTGCAAGAGGAGGCTCACTACCAATGGGGTGGCTCATTGCCAAAATTGGTGAACTGACATAGTAGCATCTACAATATGACAAGGTTTAGTTCCATTGAAGCACAATACATTTCCTCTACTCTACTCTTCCTTTTTACTTCGCAATTATCTTATTATTTTCGCATCCTGCTATAATTCATGACTTCATTACATGTTTTTATACAATTCATCAACCTTGGAATTTGCATCAAGGTCAGCATTACAATCATCAACCTTTGGAACAATATCCAAGGTTGGCAAACATACATACATCAAAATAGGTCTAGACCTAAACAAATTTAAGAGAGAAAAGAATGAATGTGGATCATGCCAAGCCTTAGCTAGGACTCAATTGCAATCTTCCACACAACAACATGCTTTATAAACTTTGAAGTGCAACTGCAAGTAGTGAAAACAACCAAGTCAACCAAGACTGGAGTTAACACTAAGACTTTTAGGAACACACTTCATGCACGATCCAGATTATACTTTGCAGACCAATCAAAAGGTAGGAACATGATCTAGAGACTCCCACAAGCACGTTACAATCACCAAGAACATCTGTACAACCTCTAAACACTTTATCCATAAGATTCTTCAAACCAGAGCACATGAACATTAATGTCGGCCACTGTCATAAAGGAAAGATCACTTGCAGAGCATCAAATCACGAACCATCAGAACTGAAGGCACATAACATAATCACAAACTTAATTTTAGAACCGCAGACTGCAAAACTTAAATGCAAAGAAATGCGGAGTAGAATACATTCTCCCTGTCACCATTAAATACACAAAAAAATAGTTTTTACTCTGGTGAACAAAACTCGCTCAAATCTTCACACTGGAGGCTCAAACTTGAAACATAGCATCTATAGATATCCCTTAGTTACATTACTTCAAATCTACAAGAAAAGATATTTAATCTATAGGATATATGGAGCAAAACACTGCACTACTTTGGTAGATAAAGCAATTATGCACTTTGTACTAATTCCTTAAATACTTGTACAGACTTATTCAAGTGACTTTCTTAGGTGTTGACATCAATGACAACACTTACTGCTCATACTTGTAACAATCTCCCCCTTTGTCATTGATGGCAACACATGATGTGAAAAACCATCAAGACATATAATCTTGCTTTGCTTCTTTGCTCCCCCTCACTTGATGCTTTCTCTGTCTGTAACTTTATTCTTAGGTTTTTCACATGAACTTCTCTCCCCCTTTGACATCAATGGCAAAGGGTGTCAGACCTTTTCTTTCTTTTTGCTACACAACTCCCCTTGTCATCAACACTGCAACACTTACTGCTCTTGATCAAAAACTTCCACCTACTCCCCCTAAGGAGTAGCCTTCAAAACATCAATCTAGATGAAAGATGAAACTTTGAATACCACAGGACTGATGCATTCCTTATGCATCTTTAGTTTAGAGGAGGGGTAATAACCCCTAACTTCTCCTTAAGATACTCAAAAGTATCCTTAGGTAGAGGCTTAGTGAAAATATCTGCAATCTAATCCTTTGTAGACACATACTCCATCTTTACTTCATTCTTTGTTACCTTTTCTCTCATAAATTGATACCTTATTGATATGTGCTTTGTCCTTGAGTGCATCACTAGATTATGTGAAGGGAAAATTGATTCTAAATGAATAATCAATATAATATATCAATGATACCCAAAACTCAATGAAATAATGAACAAAAGAGATCAATCAAATAATGAACAATACAAAAGCAAACCTCCTTTAATTCTCAACTTCCATTGATCGCCTATCACAAATGATCTTGTTTATGAATATGGCCCTCAGAAGGTGCACTTCCTTGCTATGATTTCAAGATGTTCAAATGGGAACAGCTATGATAGTTTCACCATGAAGATGAGCTTCACAACAATGATAGTAGTGTGTAGTAACAAGTTTGATCACAAGAAATGAAGGAATTGGTGCCAAAGGCACGCTGTAATTCTTGCAGAGTAAGTTTACTTAAAGCTTGGATGAATGAAATGGAAGAATAGGGTTCAATTTATAGACTAAAGAGAGATAAGATCAATGGTATAGAAAGAATAAGAAGATCAACAGTATAGAACGGTTGAGGAATGTGCACAAATAGAAAGAAGACATGTTTCTTTCTCTATTTTGTATGAGAGGAATTAATAAATAGAAGAATGAGTTAACTGAAGAGATAAATCAATTAAAAGAATAGATTAATCAGTTAAGAGAATGGAAATTGCATGAGAATGAGAAGATATTTTAGCTCAATTAAATATTTAGAATATTCAATTGCATGTGCACAAGGATTGAATTATATTTAGAGATAACTCAATTTAGAAGAAATAGACAACTTAAATAAATATTTGATTTATTTAAATTTAGAAAAGATATTATTGGAAGAAACAATTAAATAATTGATATTATTTAATTTAGAATGATTTTAGGAGAACTAATTAAATAATTGGTATTATTTAATTTAGAATGAATTAGAAGAATTTAGGAATTTTAAATAAATAAATTGGTTTTATTTAATTATTGGGAGAATATGAATCAAATAAATAAATTGGTTTATTTATTTATTGATAGAGGAATTTGACTTAAATAAATATTAAGAATATTTATTTGGGCAAAGTCATGTCATTTTTAGGCATATACATTTTGCCCCTCTTTGATGCAATGCAGTTTACGGCATTGCTTCAAAAAAATCGATTGTTGAATAATGATACATGCCCTAGTTTGCCCCTAGTATAGGTTATGACGATAGGATGCCCCTTCGGGAGATTGGATGGGAAGAAGGCAAAAGGACATGAGACGGACAATCTCACGATGAAGAAGGTGAAAGACACGTTAGGTTTGAAAAAATGGAAGAAAGAGCTGAATGATACGTGATGCAAGATAAAATGATAACACACATAAGCAAGCAAGCAAGTATGCATAAATGATACAAGAACAAACAAGGTATTGCCCCTGTCAAGCGGTAAACCAATGATATACTGCTAACGATATATCCCTAGACCAACACGGCAGGCGTGTTGTCATGGTGGGGAACGATGGATCCCTAGAGCAAACACGAAGGATAGTCTGGTTTCAAGAAATGAAGCATGTCATGTAAGACGCGTGTGTTGGTCTGATTTCAACAATGTTACATCCTATATAAGACAATTGATTGATTAACTGATCGAGTTGGTTTACGACCAGACAAGGATCAAGACCACTGATTGTGATTAGATCATTTGACACGATTGACTTGACTTGATTGATATGGATTAAGGACGGACTTGCATTTGGATCATTGCTCAGATTAACAGTTAGCACTGTAGACGAGAGAGACAATGATAGATAGAAAGTTGATTTGACAGAAGAATGACTCGATAGAAGGAATCACAAGCTTGTACTTGTAAACATTGACACTCTGTGGTTTGGATCTTTTTTTGCATGGGATACAGTATGGATGCTTTGTGGATGTGAACGGATGCGAGTGGTTTTGCCATCGTGATATTGCAAGTATTTTGAAGTGCTTATTTCATCATTGGGCTTTTTTGTTTTTTTGTGTTTTTGAAATGTTGTAAGAAAATACAAGCATCGAGGTATAATTGAACCGAGATGACCTGAGCATCACTTACATGGATTTTGATTTAGCAAGTTAATACAAGCATCTAGGTATAATTGAATTGAGATGACCTAAGTATTTCTTGCATATCAATAGACAAGGATTGCCCCCTTTCATGTTAGACCTTTAATGTCCTCGATGATCTTTTATCAATCATGTCGTTAGACAAGGCATCACATTACTAAAGTTTAATCCACAAACAGCAAACAAAGAAAATGATTATGCCCCCATCATAGCATCTCTAGTTTTTGACATCCTTGAGTAGCATAGGAAGACATAATAACAAAAATCAAGACTCTGTAAGTTAACTTGATCACAAACACAAAATATTCTTGCATTTAGATGTGTTTTTCTTGCCATAAGTTAGATAGAATCATTTAGAGTGCTTTAGGTACTTGCTTTCTTTGCTCTGGATAGGTTGAGGTGATGCGTCAAAATTTCTGTGTTGGATGCGGGCTTTGCTTTGTGCTTTCTTGGTTGGTGAAAGATTCCACAATCCTTATTAGTGAGACAAACCCTAAGGGACTGACCTAGTGCCTCAGGGGCTCATTGCTAAATGGCCTTGCCTATGTGACGATCCAGAGGCAACATAGTTCGAGGTAAACCCTAATGGACCTAAGACCTAGGTGATAGAAAGTGGCATGGACTCAAATAGATAGAAGGACTAGACACGTGACGGATGGGACAGTGGAGCCTCAGTGGTGCATTGAAAATGGTCTTGCCTACGTGACAACGCAGAGGCAACGTAGTTCATCGACTCTGACCATGGATGGACTAGAGGATACTTGACAAGATATGGGACAAATAGGGAAACCTCAAGGGTGCATTGAAAATGGCCTTGCCTATGTGATGACACAGAGGCAACGTAGTTCATGGACTTGGACCACGTAGACATTGATGACAGACTCTATGCTAGGCTGACACGGTGGATAGGATACTGGATAAGACATTATGGAAAGCCTGAATGCTAGATACTGATGACAAGGAAACACCATGAATAGGCAGAGGGATGGGTTACAATGGACATGAATGTGTGATAGAAGAAACTAAGGATGTGATCTCCAGGGACTTTGTCGCATAGGAATAACGTGCCCCATTATAGGTAGAATACTTAGGATTTTTCATGGCAATGCTTAAGATGATAGGAGGCTAAGAGGATAATGAAGGATTTGCATGACTTGGAGGGATAAGGTATGTCAAGAGACACCTAAAGAATTTGTTAATATTGCACCCCCAATCTTTATCAAGACCAAAGAAAATAGAGGAATGGAAGATTTAAAATAGACAGACTGGACAATGTAGGTAGGTAACGGCTAGAAGGATAGGATAGGAAATGGTACGGAAGGAAACTGATAGGAGAAGAGTGATAGGCCAATGAGACAAGGTGCCCCCAAGTGTAGGTGATGAAGAAGATCAACTTACACATGATGCCTATTTTCTAGGTTTTCATCATGGTACTTATCCAAGGCGCCTGTTTGCCAGATTTTTACTGTTGGACGAAAGGATTTTTCTTTACTTTTTTTATTCTTTTTTTTTTAAACAGTTGGATGGGAGAAGGTGGATACGGAAGGGAGAGACTTGAGTATCTAGTTCCCTGAGAGGTTATAGTCCCGCTAAATGGATGTTGTCGCATGGACAAGGTCAAGTGTTCTCATAGACGTTCGTAGGGGATTGCATGAAAGTGAGATGGAGAAGGTAGATAGCGGATTATGGAAGGTGCAATAGTGGATGATGATGTAGAATATGGAGGGAAGGCTTATGCAAAAGCATGGACCACGGGAGTAGGATGGAGAAGATATGTAGGATAATAGTGGAAGGAAGGGGATATGGAGGTATATGAAAATGTTGTGGGATGGAAGGGAATCATGACCAATGGTTGCACATACCATGATAAACATTGAAGCTGGTGATGGGAAAGTAGTGTAGGAAGCAACAGAGACTTTTGCTTGTGGATGAAAGATTTAGGCATGTAGGGATCCACATAGACTGAGTATTTTTCTGATTTTTAATTGCCATGTGGGATGGAAGAATTTGAGACTTTTGGATGGAATGGGAGAAAGTGGATGGTTGGGATTCTTGAGAGGTGGATGCCTCATTTGACTTGATGGCTTTTTTCTTAAGCACCCAAACCATTTTTCTTTGAGATAGTACCCGTGAAGGTATGGGCTGGGGTGTATGCAGCTTTGGTGCAACTTCTGAGGTAATCATTTGTTGGATGCGGACCCACACCTTTTTCAGTTTGGCATATAGGTGTGTAGGTGTATGCAACTCTTGAGAAGGATGTTTCTTTGATTCTTGGCTTTTGTATCCTAGGCCATGAGGACTCTTAGGATTTTTGACTTTATAGGTAGAGGCATCCATATTTTTATTGTTGAATTCTCTTGAGATGGTGGAAGTGGAGTTGGAGGAAGCCCTTTGTTTAGACATGTGCATTTGTTGGCCATGATTGGGATTTCTAGAAGATTCATAGATGGATGAATAAGGTATTGGAAGAAGTGGTGGTAGAATTTATAGAGGGATATTAGGAGTTGGAAGTAGCAGAGGTAGATTGGATGGTGGAAGGTGTATGGTCACATGCTTTTGACAATTGTAGGATGATGGAGGTGGAATGGCGACATATGTTTTAGGGATATGATAGGGTTTGCAATGGAAAGTGGTGGATTTAGAAGGCATGGAGGAAGTACCAACATCTTGAGTTTGTTCACCTTGGGGTATGTATCCAAGGCCATATGAATGAGGATGAACATTGACATGGACGAGCTCCAAAATTCCTTGTTCATGAAGGCCTAAGCCTTCACCTTGATAGTTCATATGTTGGAGTATGCGGTGGATAGCGGGATTATGTGTAGGTGGAACACTAGACACGAGTTCCTTATTGGATAGAGAAGGCGAGATAGAGGATAATGGTTTCTAGTGTTTTAAGGAGGAACACTCATGAACAAAAGTGATAAGACCAAGGATATATGGTGGGGGATTTGCAGCATGGTCGATAATGGATGGTTGAGAATTATTATTAGTTTGATTTTCTATGCTTTCTTGGGAGGCAAGTGTCTCATCAAGGGAAGTGGAATTTATTGGATCATGGATAAACTTAGGACCATGGAATGCATAAAGTGGGCTAAGAGGATCATCATGGTCTGCTTGATCATAGATAGACTCTCCATCATAGATGGGATCTTGATCATAGATAGGCTCTTGATCGTAGATGGGATCTTGATCATAGATAGGATTAAGCGTGACAGGATTAATGTGCTCTTGTATAGGTTCGTCATCAATGATACTGTCCTAATCATAGAAATGATAGAAGTTATGGAGAGGCTGAAATTAGCTCTCTTGCTCATGTATAGGATCAAGTTGCTCATGGATAACTTCTTCATCAAAGGTAGTATCTTGATCGTGGAAAAGATATAGGTTATGCATGGTTGGAAATTGGATTTCATGCTCATGTATAGGTATGGGATCATCGAAAAGATAAAGGTTATGCATGGGTCGGATGGGGGTGCTTTGATCTTGATTTAGACAAGGGGTTGATGTTTCCACATGTTCTAAAGTGTGCTCTTGACATAACGCTTGGGTTGTTTGAATGGAAGTGGAGGTAGAGGTCTCTTGGATAGGATCTTGGTCAACAATATGAAGGTATGATGGATTTTGACTTTGGTTCATGGTAGGAGGTTTTTCAACAAGCTCAAGGGGTTCTAGGATTTGACATGTTTGAAGGCTCTTTGATAAGGTTAAGGACCAGAATTTGGGGACATGGTTGACTCTCTACTTGTAGCCCTTGGATCACATCATTGGTAGGTATATGGATAGAGGAGTGAGGTAATGGATGAGTGGATTTGGAGTTCTCCCTAGCTTTTCTTTTGTTGTGTAAATCTAGAAAACATCTTTCCCAAAAATCATCCGAGGACTTTTTGATTATCGGATTAGAGCTTCAAGAACTTGATGTCAGTGTTGGTGTAGAACTAGTATGCTTTGGGATAGGCTTCTTAGTAGATGGCGAAGGAGGACAAGTAGACGGAGTGGTATATGATATCCAACTTGAGGTGGTGCTTGCCTTGTCACAAGTATCATTAAGATGGGCAAAGAATAAATGATTCTGGGGCGAGGCGTAGCTAGTACTGGCCTGTTCAGCTTGTAAGATTGCAAAGTGTTGTTGTATGACGTGGAGTTCTTGAGAAATCGCTATACGACCTTGGGGTGAGGTGTCTAAGGTTAGTTGCAATTTTAGGTATTTGAGTTCTTGAGCAAGCTCTTCTAATTCAGTTGTCATATCCTCAGAAGCTGACACAAGACTAAAATGGGTACCCAAAAAGGTTGAAAAGTTTCTCTCAAAGTATGTGGAAGCACTCACTATTATGCATGCGCAAGAATAGATACACAGTAGAAAAGGATAAATGCGCAGAAAGTTGACACAGATGCACTATACTGGTAAAGGTCAAATGCGCAAAAATAGGTGATAAAAGTGCGGCAAGTCGGTGCAAATGCGCAGAAAGTTGGCACAAATGCGCAGTAGAAAATGACAAAAGTGCAGCTCTAGTTTTTTCAATGCTTTTACAAATTTTTGGCAAATTTTTTGATGTTTTTGGTCTCTTTGGTTGCAAAATGGTCTCCTTTGATCTGATTTTCTTTATTTATGGCAAGAAGACATAGCAAACACAAAGAATGTTTTCATGGATTTTTTATTTTTTTGTGATTTTTTGACTCTTTTTGGACTAAAAAGAAAAGCAAGTACAATCCTAGGCTTCAAATGGATTACAGGGGTTTTTGGCCACTAGAACAAAGGGTGTTTAATGAAGGCAACCGTTTGAGTGGTTATACATGCGAAAGCACTACTCTCCATTATGGAGTCTCCTAGCCTACAAGGGTTGCGCCTTGGAGGGTTTTGGGGGAGGTTAGCTATCGGTATAACACAACTGCACTCGTTGTTTGAAGCTTTCACTCCAAACACAATTTATTTATAGTGGATTGGTAGGGCTTGGTGTTTAGCCTGTTACCACTTAGGGTCATTCCTACTTGGATGAACGGTATCCAAGAGCAGGCCCCTCTAAAGGAAAAAAACATGCGAAAATGATATGTCTGGCATTTTGGTCACCCAAGATAGGGGAGAGTATAGGCCTGGTATCATTCCCAAAACATAGAAGACAGTGGTTCTTTTTCTCCTAGTTAGAAAGAAAAAAAAAATTAAATGAGCTATCTACTTGGGCAAGCATAGAAGTTTGTTAACTTTGAAGTGATAACAAGATAGCAATGGTTCAATTTTACCTAGATAGCACAAATTTGTTAACTTTGAAGTGATAACAAGATAGCAATGGTTTAGTTTTACCGAGATAGCAATGGTTCAGTTTTACCAAGATAGCAATGTGTCTAACTTTTGAGAGATAGCAATATAGCAATGATTCAATGATATGCAAGATAGCAATGATTCAATTACCACCTTCCTAGTTAAGACTATGTGAGATTTGCGTGAGCATCCATTTACTTTCCTTTAGAAATCAAGAGGTAAGTTAACAAATGCAACTATATGATCTAAACTAGCCCCTAACCTGCAAGTAGATCAGAGAATATTCCTGCAAATTGTGTTAGCATTAGAGATTTCTCAAGAAACAACTCAAAAACCTAGCAAAATAGATTGCGCAACAGAATGGAGTAAATGCGCAACAGAATGGAGTATATGCATAGCAAAATGGAGCATATGCATGGCAGAATGGATCATATGTGCAACTCTGGTAAAATCAAATGCGCCACAGAATGGACCATATGCGTAATAGAACGGACCATATGCGCAACAAAATGGATCATATGCGCAGCAGAATGGATCATATGCGCAACTCTAGTAAAATCAAATGTGCCACAGAATGGGGTATATGCGCAATAGAATGGAGCATATGTGCAACATAATGGATCATATGAGCAGAAGAATGGATCATATGCGCAACTCTGGTAAAATCAAATGTGCCACAGAATGGGGTATATGCGCAATAGAATGGAGCATATGTGCAGCAGAATAGAGTATATGCGCAGTAGAATGGAGCATATGCGTAGAAATGTAATGGATACACAGGAACGTCCTATGTACAGATTCTAACACATAAAAACTCAATTTTGAAGTTAAATTGGGGCTAGACCCCACGGTGGGTGCCAAAAATGTTAAGGAAAAATTGAATCTAAATGAATAATCAATATAATATATCAATGATACCCAAACCTCAATGAAATAATGAACAAAAGAGATCAATCAAATAATGAACAATATAAAAGTAAACCTCCTTTAATTCTCAGCTTCCATTGATCGCCTATCACAAATGATCTTGTCTATGAATATGGCCCTCAGAAGGTGCACTTCCTTTCTATAATTCCAAGATGTTCAAATGGGAATGGCTATGATAGTTTCACCATGAAGATGAGCTTCACAACAATGATAGTAGTGTGTAGTAACAAGTTTGATCGCAAGCAATGAAGGAATTGGTGTCAAAGGCACTCTGTAATTCCTGCAGAGTAAGTTTACTTAAAGCTTGGATGAATGAAATGGAAGAATAGGGTTCAATTTATAGACTTAAGAGAGAGAAGATCAACGGTATAGAAAGAATAAGAAGATCAACGGTATAGAACAGTTGAGGAATGTGCGCGAATAAAAAGTGGACATGTGTCTTTCTCTATTTTGCATGAGAGGAATTAATAAAATAGAAGAATGAGTTAACTAAAGAGATAAATCAATTAAAAGAATAGATTAATCAGTTAAGAGAATAGAACTAGAGAATGGAAATTACATGAGAATGAGAAGATATTTTAGCTCAATTAAATATTTAGTATATTCAATTGCATGTGCACAAGGATTGAATTATATTTAGAGATAACTCAATTTAGAAGAAATGGACAACTTAAATAAATATTTGATTTATTTAAATTTAGAGAAGATATTATTGGAAGAAATAATTAAATAATTGATATTATTTAATTTAGAATGATTTTGGGAGAACTAATTAAATAATTGGCATTATTTAATTTAGAATGAATTAGAAGAATTTAGGAATTTTAATTAAATAAATTGATTTTATTTATTTTTATTTTTATTTTTGGTAAATGCCATCGAGGGGATGGCAATTGATTTTATTTAATTGTTGGGAGAATATGAATCAAATAAATAAATTAGTTTATTTATTTATTAATAGAGGAATTTGACTTAAATAAATATTAAGAATATTTATTTGGGCAGAGTCGTGTCATTTTTAGGCATATATAGATTCTTTCAAATGTTTATAGCACTTGTATTGTCACAAAAGATTGAAATTGGTTCTTCATACACAACTCTTATGTCCTTCAATGTTTGCTTCATCCAAAGCACTTGAGTGCAACAGCATGCTGCAGCAATATATTTTGCTTCTACAGTAGACAAAGAAACTGATTCTTGCTTCTTGCTCAATCATGAAACCAATCTACTACCCAAAAGGAAAGCACCTCCACTTGTATTTTTTATGTCATCAGCATCTCCAGCCCAATCTGCATCTGTATAAGCACTGAGAGTGAAATCAATATCTTTGGGATACCACAATCCATAATCTGAAGTACTTTTTAAATACCTCATGATCCTTTTGACTGCCATTATATGTGACTCTTTGGGATCTTCTTGAAATCTTCCCACAAGACAAACTGCATGCATTATGTTTGGTCTGGTATGGGTCAGATAAAGTAATCCTCCAATCATAGACCTATACTTTTTCTTATCAGTTTTAGGTGATTCATCATTCTTTCTCAACTTGTAGCCAGTTATCATAGGAGTACATACTGGCTTAGAATCCTCAATTTGAAACCTCTTCAACAATTATTTCACATACTTGGACTAAGAAATGAAAATTCCTTTTTCTGATTGAGTAATTTGCAGTCCTAAAAATAAATTCATTTCACCAAACATAGACATTTCAAACTCTTTTTGCATTTCCTCTGCAAATTTTTTACACATACCTTCATTGCCTCCAAAGATAATATCATCAACAAAGACTACAACAATCAGAATTTGATCATCATTGATTTTGAAATAGAGATTGATGTCTACAGTGCCTTTACTGAACCCTAATTGCATCAAATACTTGTCCAACCTTGCATACCAGGCTCTAGGAGCTTGTTTGAGTCCATACAGGGCTTTCTTCAATTTGCATACCATGCCACCTTTGTCTAATGACTGAAATCCTTCCGGTTGTTCAATATAGACCTCTTCTTCCAGTTCTCCATTCAAGAATGCAGACTTTACATCCATCTGATACACCTTAAAATCTTTGTGAGTTGCAAATGCCAAAAACATTCTTATTGCTTCAATCCTTGCCACAGGAGCAAAAGTTTCCTCAAAATATATGCCTTCAACCTAACAATATCCTTTTCATACCAGTCTTGCTTTATTTCTTACTACTTCACCATTTTTATTCATCTTGTTTCTGAAGACCCATTTGGTTCCAATCACATTCTTATCAACAGGTCTAGGAACCAATTCCCAAGTTTGATTTTTCTCTCTCTGCATCAGTTCTTCTTCCATGGCTTTTACCCAACTTTCATCTTTGCAGGCTTCACTTACAATTTTAGGTTCAATCTGTGAAAGCAAATGGTAGTTTACCTATTCCTCTATAGCTCTTTTCCTTGTCAATACTCTTTTGCTTTTGTCACCAATAATTTGATCTTCAAAATGATTAATCCTTACATACCTAGGAGTCTTAACAACACTTTCTGGAGCCTTTTCTTCTTCAACTTGACTGTCCTTTTGTTTCACCCTTTCTTCATTAACTGTAATAGTGGGTTCATCTAATTCATAGCCACTCAGATATAATGTCATTTCTTTGTCTTCATCAACCTTCACATTAGCACTCTTAATCACCTTCTTCAATATCTTGGTGTAGCACTGGTAGGCTTTACTCTTAATAGAGTATCCAAGGAAAATTCTTTCATCACATCTAGCATCAAACTTTCCTAGCTCTTCATCTCTTCTGATATATCATTTGCTTCCAAAGACTTTGAAATATTTCATTGTGGGAGTTCTTCCATACCACAATTCATAAGGAGTTTTAGTACCATTACCTTTAACTTGGACTCTATTTTGAATGTAGACAACAGTGTGTATAGCTTCTCTCCAATACACTTCTAGTAGGTTAGCCTCCATCATCATTGACCTAGAAGCCTCTTGAACTATCATGTTTTTTCTTTCAACAACTCCATTCTTCTTAGGAGTCCTAGAAGCAGACAACTGTCTCTTTATCCCATGTTCTTCACAAAATATATTGAATTCATTTGATGTAAACTCACCTCCTCTATCAAACCTTAAGCATTTGATCCTCAATTACAATTTATTCTCAACTATTTCCTTGAAAACTTTGAACTTGTCTAGGGCTTATGATTTGTCTTTTAGAAAAAGTAGCCCAAGTCATTCTAGAATAATCATCAATAAGCAACATAAAGTACATGTCTCCTTGCAAACTTCTTGTTCTTGTAGGACCACACAAATCTGTATGCACCAGCTCAAGCAATCTAGTAGAATATTGTTCTTTACTCTTGAAACTTGTCCTTGTTTGTTTTCCCATTTGGCATTCCTTACAAATAGTATTAGTGGACTTCACAATCCTAGGCATATCTCTCACAGCTTGTACTGAGCTTATCTTCACCAGATTGTCAAAATTCATATGACACATCCTTCTATACCACAACCAACTCTCATATGTCTGTGCCAACAAACAGCAATTATTAGTTCCCCTTAAGTGATAAATATTACCTCTAGTTTTCTTACCAGTTGCAATCACTGTTCTGAAGCTTTCCATGATCTTGCATGCATTGTCCTTGAATCTTAGATCATACCCTTTATCACACATCTAACCAACACTTAAAATATTATGCTTTAAACCTTTCACATAGAGAACATCATCTATATTATTCTTTCCATCAAAAGAAATAGATCCTCTTCCACGGATCTTACCAGTTGCATTATCTCTAAACCTAACCAATCCACCATCATACGTTTCCAAACTTAAAAACTTACTATTGTCAACAATCATGTGATGTGAACATCCACTATCAATGATCCATTCATCCTTATCCTTCTCAACCTAGACAGACAGAGCACTTTCTTCCACTATTTTTTCTTCCTTCACATAGCTAGTAGGATTAGTAGACATAGGTTCTTCCTTAATAGAAATAAACAAGCATTCATTTGCACTAGTACTATTATCATCAGACTCATCATCTGTTACACCATCATCATCAAGATCTCTAATATAATAGCATTTCTTGACAATTCTAGGTCTACTTTCAAACTTCTTCTTACCTCTTTCAATTCTCTCTAGACATCTAGAGGCATAGTGACCAATTTTACCACAAGAAAAGCATTTGAATGGTAATTTGCCTTTAAACTTACCGGTACCTCTTTGCACTTTGTCTACAAATTTGGCTTCAACCTCATCAAGGTCATCATCAGATTCTAAAACATATTTCAGAGCTCTTGAAGTCTTTTTTGAAGTACTGGCTTTGAAAGCAGTCACAATCTTTGGCAGAGCATCACCAAATTCTCTCATTTCAAAAGTTGTAAGTTTCCCAAGCAATTGATCCGTTGTAACCTTTTGTACACTCATAACCTCTTCAATTGCTGCCACCTTGTGACTGTAGGATTTGGGCAATGACATAAGAATCTTCATCACAACCTCATCCTCATTAATAGTTCCTCCAAGACCTTTGATTCCATTGACAATTTCCTCAATTTTCTGCATGTAGATAGTTATGTTTTCACCTTCGCTCATCTTCAAGGTTTCATACCTTGCCTTCAGGTTTTGTAGTTTGGCACTTTTTATAGAATCATCTCTTCATATGAACTTTTCAACTTTTCCCAGATCTCATGAGTAGTCTCCAAATCCATAACTTTCACCAACTCAATGTTAGATAAGGCATTTAACAAAGCATCTCTAGCTTTTCCATTTAATTCATATTATTTGACTTCATCTTCAGATGATAGACCATTTTTAGGAATAGTATACTTTGTATTTACCATCTTCCAAACATTATAACCAAGAGAAATGAGATGACTTTTCATTCATACCTTCTAGAGAGCATAATCCATTCCATCAAACTGTAGAGACTCCTTTTTGTGTGCCATCCCTGATCTACCTCGAGCTGTTAGGCTGTTTACCAAGGAACCCTCTCTTTGATACCAATTGTTGAGAAGCACAATACAACTAAGAGAGGGGGTGAATCAATTGTAACCAATACTTCAAAACCATTAACACATCAACCACTTAATCACTGTTATTGTATTTAACTATGAAAACATGAAATCAAAAACCTAAACACATTCACACATGAGACACATGAGACACCATATTTTTAGGTGGAAAACCCAATAATGGAAAAACCACAGTGAGTGTTAGCTCATAATATAATATGTAATAATAATACCAAAAATCAGAGGCTCACTACCCAGAATGCTCACTGCAAGAAGAGGCTCGTTGCCAATGGGGTGGCTCACTACCGGTGGGTGGCTCACTACCAAAATTGGTGAAATGAGATAGGAGCATCTACACTATGCCAAGGTTCAGTTCCATTGAAGCACAATAGGTATCCTCTACTCTGCTCTGCCTTTTTACTTCACAATTATCTTATCATTTTTGCATCCTGCTATAATTCATGACTTCATTACATGTTTTTATACAATTCATCAACCTTGGAATTTGCATCAAGGTCGGCATTACAATCATCAACCTTTGGAACAATATCCAAGGTCAAAAAACATACATACATCAAGATAGGTCTAGACCTAAACAGATTTGAGAGAGAAAAGAATGAATGTGGATCACGCCAAGCCTTAGTTGGGACTCAATTGCAATCTTCCATGCAACAACATGCTTTACAAACTTCAAAGCACAACCGCAGGTAGTGAAAACAACCAAGTCGGCCAAGACTAGAGTTAACACTAAGACTTTTAGGAACATGCTTCATGCACGATCTGGATTATACTTTGCAGACCAATCAAAAGGTAGGAACACATTCTAAAGACTCCCACAAGCATGTTACAATCACCAAGAACATTCACACAACCTCTAAACACTTTATCCATAAGATTCTTCAAACCGAAGCACATGAACATTACTGTCGGCCATTGTCATAAAGGAAAGATCGCTTGTGGAGCATCAAATCATGAACCATTAGAATTGAAGGCACATAACATCATCACAAACTTAATTTCAGAACCGCGAACTGTAAAACTTAAATGCGGAGAAATGTGGAGTAAAATACATTCTCCCTATCACCATTAAATACACAAAAAAATAGTTTTTACTCTAGTGAACAGAACTGCTCAAATCTTCACACCAGGGGATCAAACTTGAAACATAGCATCTACAGACATCCCTTAACATTACTTCCAATCTATAGGAAAAGTTATTCAATCTACAGGATATGCAGAGCAAAACACTGCACTACTCTGGTAGATAAAGCAATTCTGCACTTTGTACTAATTCCTCAAATACTTGTTCATACTTATTCAAATGACTTTCTTAGGTGTTGACATCAATGACAACACTTACTGCTCATACTTGCAACAATGATATAATCAAGGTTGGAGGGTCCAATTAAGGATTATCAAACCCTACAACTAATTTTAACACATAAACATAACTCACAATAGAAATAACAAAGATCGTATAAAGAACAAACCTATTATTGATTCAAATTAAAATAGCTTCATGATCTTGATACATGTTGCACATATTATCCCTTTAATTATAAAATAGATCTTAAAGATCTTGATATCAATTCACCTTTTGTCTTCTCTCTTTTGTCTATCTCCTCTATCTCTTTCAAATCATATCAGGCTTCTCAATATATAGAAGATTTAGAATTGATGTGTGTTAGCTAGAAAACATAGTATATCATCATAGGTAATTATGATAAGGATTAAAGGCCTCAAAATTAAATGATTTGATTTTTGTTTGGCCTTGGAATTCAATACATCAGACTTGTGTAGTATGTAGACTTGCTTGCAACATGTGGTATCACCATCTCTATTGTACCTCAAGATAGGAATATCTAAATTCAATGTGGTTCAATACATGACCCCTCTTTGGACCCATGATGAAATAGGTGACATTAGGAATTGGCACATTTCGAATTCTTGGTGCATCATTCAAATAACTTGTCATTATATAGTGAGCAGTTTGGTATTGGCCCAATTAAGCTCCTCAAAATGGAAAACATGAATGCAGTGATTAGGATTGCATAAAGACTCAATGGAACATGTAGGATGTTATTATAAACATATGTTCCCAACTACAATTTAATATCTTCAAAATTATCTATTGCATAGGTTACTAAAGGTTTCTCGAGCCTATTGTTATAGACATGAATCTTTAAACTGATAAAACATAAAGTGTTGTAAGTTGCAATGCCACAAACTTGATACACACAACCCAAAATATCTAGAAAACTAGACAACACCTATAAATTAAAAAATGTTAAAATAAAATAGTGTCAATCTATGACATGTCATGTTAGGCAAACTTGCTCCTAAAATTAGGTCCATATAATGACTAATACTTCTTATGAATAGTAACCCTTCAAGTAGATTATTAGAAATTTAATATCACTATACTCTGTAAATAAATTATAAATTTATAGTTATGGTACTTCCTCTTCTGATGCAGGAGCATCCCAGGTTGCAAAGAAATCTTGCATCAACCAAAAATATTTGCATTCTTTCTTTTCTTTCATTTTTAGTTCAGTTCGGTCATTTGTAGTTTCATCATTTTGTACTGCATCTTTATATCAGAGCTCGTGGAGCAGGGCTTAGCATATACACAGTATCATCTACATCATATTTAGATTTCAAGTGATTTGGATTTGTTTCCTGAAAGTTATTTCTATCAAAAGTGTTAGGGTTAGCTGACAGAAGATATCAATTAAATGCAAATAAAGATTAAATAGAGGAATTAAAATACATAGAAATAATAACAATGAGAGACAAGTTTTAATGTGGTTCACCCAAACTTAGGCTACATCCACCAACAGAGAGTCCAATATTATTATCCAGTAAATCAAACTGATTACAACCAGCAATCCTTGCAACTTAATACCGCTGCAAAAATGCTACAATACATCAATGGAAACCCTAACCCTTAGCCATTTTTAGCACGACTTTTGTCAGTTACAAAATAGGGTTTTTTATGTTGGCCAATGAAAAATAACTCCCAATGCCTTAATAAAATAATAAAAAAATCATGTGAGGTTTCGGGGGCGTTGCCTCCAAGCACCTATGGAGGCGTTGCCCCTCGACTCCTCCCTATATCACGACAGGGAGCACATTGTAGAGTATAAACTCTACATTTTGTTTTTCAGCGTGCCCGCGAGTTTTAGTTATGTGTCTGAGAATGGCCGCAAGGGTTTTACTAGGGTTTCAGTCACTATTGCTACAGGTTTTCTTTTTACCGTGCCGCGGAGTTTGCCAAGTGTCGAGCACCTGTTTCAGACTGCTTTTCTTTCTAAGTTATATCCTTGCAGCGGATCGTGCCACGTGGATTAAATGTTTCTATATAGTTTTGAGTCTCAGTCTCACGGCAGGCGCCATGTGTCATTAGTGGAGGCACTCCCTATAAAGTTTCAGCATGAGCACGGATAAGGCCATGTGTCTTTTATGGTAGCTGCGGAGCTCACCAAGTGTCAGTTTTTGTGTGCTCGTTTCTATATGTTTAATGTTAAGTGAAGGAGAAGGGTGGACCCCAGTATGGAGTATCAAGTAAAGCAAAAGACCCCATGTGTCATCAGCGGGGACACAGTTATAAAGTTTCATAATGCCTGCGGAGGGAGCCACGTGTATTTGATGATAACCACAAAGCTCACCAAGTGTCAATTTCTGCATATTTGTTTTTGTATTCTTCGATGCAAGTAATAAATGGTGGTAGGCCCCAATTTTAAAAGGTAGTCTCGTGGCAGACACCATGTGGTTGATGCGGCACCCAAGTAAAAGTTGTGCCCCAACAGTTATAAATATTTCTTCAGTGATGCAGAGCCCGCCAAGTGTCAGCCTCCGCGTGAGTTTCAAAAGGGTTTGTAATGTTTCAAGAAGGCCGCGGAAGCTGCCACGTACCAAATAGCTATTGTTGCAAACACTGCCACCTATCCCTATTTTAAAAGCTAATAAGTGGAGGGTCTTGGGTCCCATTTCTAATATGATTTTAAGTTTTCAAAGCCACGGATCACAACAGATGTCACAGGCAGGGGCCACCTGAGTATAAAAGACACAGTTAAGTAAAATATTGCGGAGCAAGACACATATTGTTTCTAAGTACTACGGATGCTGCCATGTGTCTCAGAGTTTATTGTTTTAGAGGCTGCGTAAGCTACCAAGTGTCTGTTCTTTATTAGAAGGAGACGCGCCACACATATTTTTCCATAGCCAATGGACTTGCAGTTATTGTAACTATTTGCAGATCTAAAAGATTTCAAGTGTCAGAGACTTCCAGTTAGCTCCAGTTCAGTTAGACCATTGGGATTTGATTATGCAGACAATCTAGAGCTAATCCTGTGCTATAAATATGTAACATTGGTAATCGCCAAAGGGATCCATTCATAGACAATTTTGCTAGAGATATTTTTCTATCAGAAATTCAAGATTTTGAAACTTTTTGCTGTGATCAGTAATATCATTTTGCCTTTAGTTTGTTATTCTTGATTCAGAAAGTAAATGTAACTATGCATGTATTTGTGCCTCTTATATTGATGGAAAATTAATGAGAAAGACAGAGTTCTGTGCCTTGGTTGATATTTTTCTGTGTCATTGTAAATTGTCTGTTTCTGAGCCTTTTGAGTTATTCATTATATCTGTTTATGTTAATCATGCAACATTTTCTCTTTAACATAACTAAATCTCAAGGATAGCTTCACTGTGCTTAAGTTGAGAGAGATACTTATTATTCAGGTGCATTGCCATAGATAGATTTGCTTTAACTGTATCTTTATTTCTGTTAATTTCTACCCTTTCCCCAAAACCCATTTAAAATAGAGAAGAGCCGGCTTCTTTAAAATTTGGAGGTTGTTTCAGGTAGCAAGTCCCACATTCTTGAAACTTCCCATGTTGGTGTTGGAACCTGTGCAATTTTACACATCAACAGTTTTTGGCATGCCCGGTGGGACCATTTTTTGAAGATTCTATCAAGATTGTATGAGCCAGAAAGCCACAGGAAGTCAAAGCTGTGGACCTATAACAAGAGCTCAATCTACTACTAATCCAGGGATTCTTTTACCACCACTGATAGCTAATCCAAGGAGAAGAGTCAATCAGTTTGCAGCAGCACCAAGAGCAAACATGGGAGCACCTATAGCCCCAAGGAATTATGCAAATTAGAACATTGGCAGTCCTCTAATTCTCCCAATACCACCAGCCACTTGGGATCCTATCCCAGCCAATGCTCTTAAGGCTCTGCCTAAGTTTAGTGGGGAAGATTTCAAGACACCTGAAGAGCATCTACAAGATGTGTTTGATGTTTGTGCAGTACATGTGATCACTCAAAAAAATGTGGCCATAAGGTTGTTAGTAGGTTCTTTCAAAGGAAAGGCCCTGGACTAGTATAGATCTTTGACCCCAAACACAATATCTACATGGGATCAGCTTGGAGATGCTTTCTTTGTAAGATTTAAAGAAAAGAGTGATAAACCTTCTTTGCTGCAACAATTGATTACTATCAAAAGGGCACCACAAGAAGCAATGACTGATTTCAATTCAAGATTTCAAAAGACTTGGGAGAGAATTCCTGCTACAACAAGACTATTACCAGGTATGGCTATTGTGTTTTACCTTAAAGCTTTGAACTCAAATATATCAGTGATGATCCAGTCTCTTGGAGGTTAGACACTACCACAAGCTTATGAGTTTGCAGTCAAAGCTGAAAATAACTTAATAGATGCTGGAAAGTTGCCCCCAAGGCCTCCTATGCCCATGTTTCTAGAAATCACCTTACCTCTGCCTCAAGAAGTCCCTAATCCAGCAACCCCACCTGTGTCTATGTATTCATTTCCCCAGCAACCTACTAAAATAGTTGCCCCTGTTCAATCATCTAAAATGGATGATGTCAAGAACATTTGAAGAACCTTTTCAAATGAGATAATCAATCTAAAGAGATAGCAAAATCCTTATCCAAAACCCCAATATCAAAGTTATCAAGGAAATAGACCTCCCTTTCAGCCAAATCAGTATCAAGGCCCTCAAAGGCAAGCTAACCCTCAGCCATCTAACCTGTTCACAGTCCCTACACCCTTGCAGACTGTTCCTCCTAATCCCAATAGGGAGATGGTTCCAAGGCAAAATAATTTTACAGATAGTACAAATGCTTGGTGTTTTCCTTGCAACAATGCCCATATGCCCAGAGACTGCCCCAGAGGAAATTTACAACAGAAGA
The DNA here is from genome assembly GCA_027924645.1 of Cunninghamia lanceolata. Taxonomy (NCBI): domain Eukaryota; kingdom Viridiplantae; phylum Streptophyta; class Pinopsida; order Cupressales; family Cupressaceae; genus Cunninghamia; species Cunninghamia lanceolata. The sequence continues at coordinate 35,815,989 of BSBN01000391.1, read as the reverse complement.
TAGCATAACAGAGAGGATTAGAAGGACAATTTGTAGCCTCTAACACTCTATCATATCAGTCTCCTGGTGTACAAAATGCAGCCCTGGTGGCTCAGATGCAAGGAATGTCCTTACAACAAGAAGAGGAAATAGCCCCTGAACATGCTTTATTTTCATGGATTGAAGATGAAGAGTCAGTGTTCTTGAATGAAGCATCTACTTCCAAGAAGCCATTGGTACAATTAGATTACTATACCAGAGCCAAGAGGAGAATGATGGAATAGCCTGAAGTCACGAATAATGAAATCATGGGGGCCCCTCCATTTCAAGGTTATCCAAACACATCTGCTAGACAAGAAATGCCCTAGCCTGTGCAGAATCAAGTAGCCTCTGGACAAGTTCAAGAAAAAGCAAGGTATCCTTATTACTCAAAAGCCCAAGCATTAGGACCTGTGAACATGGTGGATCAGCTAAAAAGGACACCAGCGCATGTATCAATCTAGGACATGCTAGCTATTCCTGAGCAGAAGACACTGTTGCAAGAAGCTCTGCGGGGCCAAGAAGTGCCTAAATATACTGGTGCCAAAGGAGGACCTGCTGATAAAGAAAAGCTGCAGCTCAAAGGTACTGTACCTCTGTAGACAACAGCCCTTTTGAACAATGCACCTGAGGTAGGTAAATCCAAACCAGAGCCCTTTTATTTGACTTTGATAGTTAGGAAGAAACTGTTACATAATGCAATGATAGACTCTGGGGCCAATACTACAGTAATGCCAAAACAAATAGCAGATGCTTTAAAGATAAAGTATGAGCCACTTACTAGAGGAGTTATGCAGTTGGATGGGAAATCAGTGCAAACAATAGGGAAAATTAAACAACTCCCATTGCAATTGTATACTTGCCCTAATATAATTGTAAATTAGGATGTGGTAGTCATAGATATTCCTCCTGTATTTGGTCTATGTCTATCCAAAGATTTTACAGCCAAGATAGGAGGTTATATGTCACTCGATTGGTCTCACCTCATTCTAAGGACCAAATATGGGACAAAAATAAAAATACTATCTGAGTCATTATCTAAGGATCACATTACAAATGAACCAACCCAAAATTAGAGGCAGCCCATGCTATGTTGAATAAAGAGGAGAGAATCTTTGTTGAAGAGTTAGGGGACTTGACTGAGCATGACCAACAGGAGGAAGAGAACAATCAATTGTTGACTATGATGCAAAGTGGCCCCTATGGAAATTATGACTCTACTGGTTTAGGCACTTATGTCATATTTGATGAAGACCATGAAATCCCAAATGTCTTAAGGGAAGAAACACCACAGACTCAAGAATTTGAAAAGGACTCAGAAATCTAGACTCTAAATTTTGATGGGGCTAGAAGTAAAAATGGTGCTGGAGCAGGAATTTGCCTTACTGCCCCAAATGGTGAGAAAATTTTAAGGGCCATCCGTTTTCAATTTACCTATACCAATAATGATGCTGAGTATGAATCCTTGGTGCATGGACTCATGTTAGCTAAGAAAAAGGGAGTAAAGAATCTGATAGTAAAAGGAGATTTAGAACTAGTGGTGAAATAAATTAGAGAAAAGGCAGTAGCCAAAAATGTAAGAATGAGATCTTATAGGCACAAGATTTGGGACTTAATAGATGGTTTTGAAGCTTTCAATATTGAAGTAGTCTCCAGAGCCCAAAATTCTGAGGTAGATAGAATTGCACAGATTGGCTCACAGTTTTATCCAGCAACCAATCTACTGGTCAACAATGAGTCAGTCAAAGTTATAGTAAGGCCAACCATCCCAGACAATGATGAAAATTGGCAAGTCTTTGAAAATGATTTTCAAGTACTCTCATTTTTGCACCAATCAGGAGAGTTTGTTGATCAGTTACAACCCAAAATTGAAGAAGCATATGGTGATCAAATTATTCAATTGAAGTCAAATAAGCTCCCTAAAGGACTGATTACCTTAGAAAACTTATTTGACCTAGAGGATCTAAGCTTAGAGAAAAAGAGGTTTCAAGTAGATAAAGCAGATTATTCTGAAATCTAGGTTAGTGAAGGAAGGAAGTTGAAAATTGGAAATTCCACAACCCCAGAGGAAAAGGAAAGACTAATTGACTTGTGTGAAAGATATGACAGAGTGATTGCCTAGACCTATGAAGACCTTCACGGTTATAACAGAGACATCATTCAGCACACGATAGAGCTGACTGAAGGATCTAAACCAGTCAGACAAAAGCAAAGGCCAGTGAATCCTAGAATTGAACCTCTAATGGTGGATGAGTTGCAGAAGCTTTTAGAATCAAAGATTATCTTTCCAATCAAACACTCAACCTGGGTATCTAACCTAGTGCCAGTGAGAAAAAAGAATGGTGACATAAGACTCTGTGTAGATTTTAGGGATCTAAATAGAGCATCCTTAAAAGATCATTATCCCCTTCCCTCTATGGAACAAATTTTACAAACTGTGGCTAGATCAGAGAGATTTTCCTTGCTAGATGGTTTCTCTGGATACAATCAGATTTGGTTGGCTGATGAAGACCAACATAAGACTGCATTTACTACAAAATGGGGAACATTTGCATATGCCAAGATGCCATTTGGCCTTTCAAATGCTAGAGCCACTTTTCAAAGAGCAATGGATGTAGCATTTGGGGAGCTCATAAACAAAATCATTCTGATTTATCTTGATGACCTCACTATTTTCTCTAAAAATGTTGATCATTTAGAGGCTGTCTTTAAGAAGTGTCAAGAGTTTGGAATATCCCTCAACCCCAAGAAGTGCATCTTCGCAGTGCCTCAGGGAAAATTGCTAGGGCATATAGTGTCAAAAGAAGGAGTGTCTATTGATCCAGAAAGAGTCACTGCCATAATGAACTTGTCTCTGCCAGTCAATAAGAAGGTTGTTCAGTCCTTCCTGGGAAAGATCAATTTTGTCAACCAGTTCATATCTGACTTTGCAGGACTGATTAGACCTATGACACTGTTGCTAAAGAAGGACCTTGTTTTCAAATGGACTGCAGAAGGGAGATAGGCTTTTGAGGAAGTCAAGAAAGCCATTTCAACAGCCCCAGTACTGAGAAACCCAGACTTCTCTAAGTCTTTTATAATGTATGTGTATGGAGGTGAGTTCAGTGTTGTTGTTGTCTTAACTCAAAAAGATGACCAGTAAAAAGGAGAGCACCCAATAGCCTTTTTCTCTAGGAGACTCGGGGAATATGAGGCCAGATATAATTTTGTGGAGAAACAGGCATATGCCATGGTCAAAGCCCTTAAGAAATTCAGACACATGGTCACAGGGAATAAGATTCTGATATTAGTGGCTCATCCTAGTGTGAGGGAATACATTATGGAAGGTGAGATCACTAAGAAAAGAGAAAACTAGATAACAAAGATTCTTGAATATGATGTGGAGGTCAGACCCACTACTCTAGTCAGAGGCAAAGGATTGTGCCAATATATGGCCCAAGACATGGAAAAAATGGTGACTGCAGAAATAGAAAGTGAGAATGTGTTGAGAATCCAAGAGATTAATCAAAGTTCCTGGGTCACAAATAGGATTTAGTTTATGAAACATGGGATTTTCCCAAATGGGCTCTCCCATGAAAAGAGAAGGTATTATAGACAACAAGGGTCCTACTTTGTATTAATTGACCATGTTCTTTTCAAAAGAAATATTGATGGCATACTTTTAAGATGCATAGAGAAAGATGAAGCCCAAAGAATATTACATGAACTACATCATGGAGTCTCAGGGGGACACTTTTCAACAAGGACCACTACAATAAAAATAACTCAAGAAGGATACTTTTGGCCCACTTTATTTACAGACTGTTATCATTTGGTCAAGGAGTGTCAAGCCTGTCAGTTCTATACAGGAAAAAGAAGAAATGCAGCAATGCCCCTAAGCCCCATAATTATAGATGAGCCCTTTGCCCAATGGGGTCTTGATTTCATTGGTATGATCAATCCAGTGTCAAGTATGGGACACAAATGGATCCTTACAACCACTGATTACTTTACTAGATGGAGTGAAGCAGTGCCACTTAAGGAAGCAACAGAAAAGGTAATACTGGACTTCTTGGAAAGCATTACTGCTCGTTTTGGACCTCCTTGTACCATCATATCAGATAATGCTAAGGTATTTTTGGGAATGAAGATATCAGAGTTTGCAGTAAGGTATGGAATTTATTTGAAAACCTCTTCAAATTATTACCCTTAGGGTAATGGTCTCGCAGAGTCTACTAACAAAAACCTAATTAGACTCATTAAGAGGATTGGAACCAATTATCAAAGACAGTGGCACAAATTGCTCAATACTACATTGTGGGCTGATAGAATTACACGTAAGCAAGTGACAAAGATGTCCCCATATGAATTGGTCTATGGTAAGCCAGCTATAATGCCACTAAGCCTAGAGATCCCTGCTTTGCAATTATTGAAACAAATTGAGATTGAAGAAAATGGCCCAATGTAAGTTAGACTTGTTGAATTATTGGAGGTAGAAGAAAAAAAAGAAAAAGCACATGAGTTACTGATGAAACACTAGAAAATAATAAAAGACTATTTTGACAAGAAGACTTCAAATCCCCATTTTGAAGTTAGCTCAATAGTGCTTAAATGGGATGAGAGAGCTGCCAAGCCTAGTAGACACAGCAAATTTCAATCACTGTGGACCGGTCCTTATAAGATTCGTTCCTGTAAACAGTAAAATTCATTCAAGCTTGAGGCCATGGAGGGTGAACCTGAAGAGATTCCTGTGAACGGGATCTATCTGAAGCATTTTAATTAAGCAGTGTCTCCTATGTACTATAGTTAGTTTCTTTATTGTTTTCCTATTTTCCCACTTCTTTTTCCCGCTTTCCTTTTAAATAAGTGTTCTATGAACACGTGGCAGCAGCGCAAGCCTCTTCTCTTTTTGGAAGCCTCTCATTCACTAAGGTTGTCCCCAATCCCCAAAATTCCTAAAGTACGCACTTTTCACAGCCACTATCATAATGATTCTAACACATAATCCTATATTGATTTGAAGAGATACATTAATGGTTTCTTACCATTAATGTCATTTATAAGGCATGATGTGTCATTAAAGCCCATTAATAAGAGTTCAGTCATAAGTCTGGCTTTCATTTTGTTTCCATCTCTTCACTGTGAAAACATTGTTGCCTGCAATTCTATCCCTAGCAAACCCTTCCCAAGCCGAGTGCCCTTTCTGTAGTGCAGTTTCAAGTTTTGTTGTATCAAAGTTTCTTACATTTTCTCCGTAGATACAACCATGGCCCAAGCATAGTCTTCTTCAGAGGGACTCAGAATATATGAATCAATAGATAGACTTCTAAACAGCAAATCGTACGCCTCAGCGCCTACGCAGCCTAAGAGAACCTATCCAAGGACGAGAGTTCCTGAGGTGGGTCTTTCTGTTGACCCAGAAAAGGTTAAAGATTTTGTAGATAATGTCTTAGACCCAGCCCTTCAAAAATCTACGAAGGCTCTCCTAGAAGGAGCACACCAGAGGTGCATTCAGAAGGCAAAGAAGGGGGAATCTAAAACTTTCAGGATGAGGATTTGGACTTCATGGTTGGCACAGTTCATAGTCCCAAGTGTGCATTCATGTCCTGACCTAATTGATATGTGTGCGAAACTATTTCATGAGCCTTCATGCACCATTCAACAGGGCCCCTTCATAATACAAATTACACCTAAGGCCATAAGAGACATGTTGGCCCTGTACCATGATCGAACGGCCACATTCCCCACTATTGCCAAAAAGCAAAAGACGTGGTCGAATGTCAACAATCAGCTTAGGTTTCTCAATTCAGAGTTGCAGTTGCCAGAGGAGAACACTCAAATGCCCACATTACCTACAAGAAGGGCACAATTCACTCAAGCCATTCAAGAGGCACTGTCTATGATGGCTTTCATCTTTGGAATGAAGGAAGATATCACAGTCTATGACTGGCAAATTGTCATTTTATTCAGATTGAAGACTGTGGATAAGTCATAGGAATTTCGACTGGATTTTGCTAAACAAATTGCTGATTCCATGGCTGATCAACTCATCAATTTCAAATCTAAAGGAGTTTTCAGGTATTCTACTTACCTGTTTCACTTAATGTTATATCAGAATTATGGTATTTTTGCACAAAACATGCAACTAAATATGAACGACCCAGATTTTGGACAAAATAGAACTATCCCTGTGTCTGCATGGACACATGTATCATCTAAGGTGTCAGATCCTTATGAGTTCTGGGATCTTTTTGTTGCCCCTGCCTTTTGCCATTTGAGCCCTAAACCTGTAGAAAATAGGTTGACACCTAGCATCAAGGGTTTCATGACCAATTCCCCCATCTCGTGTGACTATTTCTTTGGGGCCCAAACTACTATCATTAGAGTCCATGGCTTCAATGAGGAACCTATGTTGCTCCTCAAAATTTTGACCCCTAGGGTAGTGTTTTTAGAAGTAACCCGGCAAGTGTCCGTGGTTGATAATGACTATGGCAACAAGAAGAAGAAAAAGAAAATGTATGATATCCCTTGGGTTAGAAGGAACATGGCTTTAGAAGTCAGGGATGTTGAGCACCTGTTGCTAAGGAAGCTTGCTGCTTTGGGTTTCTTTATTATTAAGGACAAATGGAAATATGACCCAACCAGTTTTATAGCCTCATGGGTTAAAAGTCACAAGGTCAGAGCTAAAATAGCACATGAGGGTTGCCCCTTTTGGGAAGATAGGAGAAACCCTAAAGAAGATACCCCAGACCTATATGTGGAGCTCGCAGACTTGCCCTTTGAGGGGCCTAGGCCGTGGGAGACCTTTTATGTTAAGCATAGGGCCTTTGATCCTAAGTTAAGAATGACCTCCGGACTGAGAAAGGCTTTGAAGGGCAGAGAATGGAAGCCAGAGAAGATAGAGGCCTATTGGAAGTATAGGTAGGAAATCTCAGAGATTTCCCATTCATTCAAAAATGTTGATACTGATGAAAGATGGGAGTCTATCTGGGATGAGTGGCATCCCTCTCCAGTATCTAGCCCTGATACAAGCAGAGTCCATAGGAAGGGTGAAGAGTCTGAGGAAGAGGCTAAATCAACTCATATAGTGCAAGCCACAGGACAGGCCTCATCTATAGCCCCTGTAGCTTCTTGGCCCCAATCTCTCAGTGCCTTAGAAAAATAGAAGAGTGTGGTGTTATCACCACCCAGAGGGACTCCATTAGTTTCAGCCACTGGGGCCTTAAGTTTTGTATCATTACCACCATCAGTAGTGGTCAATGTGGTAGAGAAGGAACAGAAGAGCAAGTAGAAGAAAGGCCAAGGAAGCATAGAAAACTAAATCTGCCACCAGAGTCAGATGAAGAGGCCGAGCCATCACAGCAACAACCACCAGCCACATCTGCTACTCCTCAGGTAACTGTTTCTTCTCCTTTTTCCTCTCAGTCTTTTTCTTCTACCATAGGGGTGGCAATCCCAACTGGCCAAACATTATCCCTTGCCACCTCTGTTGTGCCTATATCTACACTTGCCCCACTTCCTAATCCTCAGGCCATGTCTTCTCAGGCTACCTCATTGCCATTGTTTTCCCCCTCTATTCCAAAGAGAGCCACTCCCCAAGTTGATCCTAGCCAACATTTGGCTATTCCTTATGGTTTACCTCAGGTTTACCCCTTTGCTGGAGGGTATATTACTTCTCCCCCCACTTTCCAAGCTCAAGCAGATACTGCTAAGAGGGCTAAAGAAGCCCGAATGGACAAGAAAAGAAAGAAAGAAAATAAGAGCCTAGCAGTTCCACATATGAGGTCACTCTTTGACCCAATCCAATAGCAGTTGACTATCACACATTTGTCCCCAAATGTGGTGAAGCCGAATGAGCAGATGTAACCTCAGGACTATGCAATGAATGCAGTGGCCATGGACATGTCACTATTCAGACCACAAGATAGGGTCGAGCTGCTCAATGAAACCACTTCTACTATAGCAACTGATTATTTGAAAATGTCAAAGAAGTTGCAGAAGGTTGAAAAAGACTTGGTACAAGAGAAGACAAATAGTAGCAACCTTGCTACAAAGTTGAAATCCAAGAATGAAGAAATAGAGAATCTCAATAAATAGTTACAAAACACTGTTTCCTGTCAGATTCATCAGGCCACTCAGGCCCAAAATGCTTCTTTGAAAATGGAGCTAGCATAAGAGAAAGCTGCAATAAATGTATTGAGGCAGGAAAAGGCCACATTAGAGAAGAGATATCAAGAAAAATTGCAACAAGCTACACAATCTTAGCAGAAGCTACTGAATGAGTAAAATGTTGCCGCTGCAATACAGGCACAGCTCCAAGTTGAGCAATAAACAACAAAATAGTTGACACTTGAGTTGGCTAATAGGCCTAAGAATGTTGGAGTTTTGAACCTGGTTAAAGAGCTATATGTTTCAATTTGGAAACACATCTCTAAGAAGATTATCCAGCTCAAGCCCTCATTAACATTCCTGTTAAATGCACAACAGTTGTGCGAGAAAGTGGAAGCTTCAGTACAGGCCACTTTATCTACTGTTTCCCTGAGAGTCTCTGATTCTCAATTGTTGCTGAAGAAAATATATGACACAACTGATGAAATCCTATTAGCAGCAGGGATCAGTGACAGGATGGTAGCAGCAAAGAGGGTAAATGAAGTTCTCAGTTGTAATTCAACTGCTACTAATTGCCAGGAGCTTCTGGATGTTGTCAAAGAGGGAGTCAAAGACATGAAAAGATACATAGAAGATCTGGTGCAATTGGGTCTCCCTTCCCCATTCCCTGACAACAATACTGTATTAATGATTGATGAGATTAAGACTCTGCTATTAACTAGGCAAAATAATCAATCAGTTTTTCAAGGTTTAACTGATTCTTCATCAATATAGGAAGTGGAAGCTATTTTGATTCCAATGGCCCAACTTGAGTTCCAATTGAAGGCCATGGTTCAAATTTTGCAATCTTTCTCCCACAAGGACATTATAAGCCTTGATTTTGCCTTTCAGGATTTATAGAGCAAGCAGGGACTTTCTGATTTAGAATGGTTCGTCTATCAGACAGCTTTGCAAAATTTATGACCCTGTCTTATATTTTATATACTTTTTTTTGGCCAAGTTTTGGGTTCTTTTTGAGCAGGCTCAAAATCCCTTCTAGTCGCCAAGAACTGTAGAGTATAAACTCTACATTTTGTTTTTCAGCGTGCCTGTGAGTTTTAGTTATGTGTCTGAGAATGGCCGCGAGGGTTTACCAGGGTTTCAGTCACTATTGCTACAGGTTTTCTTTTTGTCGTGCCACGGAGTTTGCCAAGTGTTGAGCACCTGTTTCGGGCCGCTTTTGTTTCTAAGTTATATCCTTGCAGTGGATCGTGCCACGTGGATTAAATGTTTCTATATAGTTTTTAGTCTCAGTCTCGCGGTAGGCGCCATGTGTCATCAGTGGAGGCACTCCCTATAAAGTTTCAGCATGAGCGCGGATAAGGCCATGTGTCTTTTATGGTAGCTGCGGAGCTCGCCAAGTGTCAGTTTCCGCGTGCTTGTTTCTATATGTTTAATGTTAAGTGAAGGAGAAGGGTGGACCCCAATATGGAGTATCAAGTAAAGTGGAAGACCCCATGTGTCATCAGTGAGGACACAGTTATAAAGTTTCATAATGCCTGCGGAGGGAGCCACGTGTATTTGATGATAACCACGGAGCTCGCCAAGTGTCAGCTTTCACATATCCATTTCTGTATCCTTCGATGCAAGTAATAAATGGTGGTAGGCCCCAATTTTAAAAGGTAGTCTCGCAGCAGACGCCACGTGGTTGATGTGGCGCCCAAGTAAAAGCTGTGCCCCAACGGTTATAAATATTTCTTCGGTGATGCGGAGCCCGCCAAGTGTCAGCCTCCGCGTGAGTTTCAAAAGGGTTTGTAATGTTTCAAGAAGGCTACGGAAGCCACCACGTACCAAATAGCTGTTGTTGTAGACGCTGCCACTTGTCCCTATTTTAAAAGCTAATAAGCAAAGGGTCATGGGTCCCATTTCTAATATGATTTTAAGTTTTCAGAGCCGCGGATCGCGACAGATGTCACAGGCAGGGGCCACCCGAGTATAAAAGACACAGTTAAGTAAATATTGTGGAGCAAGACACGTATTGTTTCTAAGTACTGCTAATGCTGCCATGTGTCTTAGAGTTTATTGTTTCAGAGGCTGCGTAAGTTGCCAGGTGTCTGTTCTTTATTAGAAGGAGACGCGCCACACATATTTTTCCACAGCCAATGGACTTGCAGTTATTGTAACTGTTTGCGGATCTAAAAGATTTCAAGTGTCAGAGAATTCCAGTTAGCTCCAGTTTAGTTAGACCGTTGGGATTCGATTGTGTAGATAATCTAGAGCCGATCCTGTGCTATAAATATGTAACATTGGTAATCGCCAAAGGGATCCATTCATAGACAATTTTGCTAGAGATATTTTTCTATCAGAAATTCAAGAGAGTTTGAGACTTTTTGTTGTGACTAGTAATATCATTTTGCCTTTAGTTTGTTATTCTTGATTCAGAAAGTAAATGTTACTGTGCATGTATCTGTGCCTCTTATATTGCTGGAAAATTAATAAGACAGAGTTCTATGCCTTGGTTGATATTTTTCTGTGTCATTGTAAATTGTCTGTTTCTGAGCCTTTTGAGTTATTCATTATATCTGTTTATGTTAATCATGCAACATTTTCTCTTTAACATAAATGAATCTCGAGGATAGCTTCACTGTGCTTAATTTGAGAGAGATACTTATTATTCAGGTGCATCGCCATAGATAGATTTGCTTTAATTGTATCTTTATTTCTGTTAATTTCTACACTTTTCCCAAAACCCATTTAAAATAGAGAAGAGCCGGCTTCTTTAAAATCTGGAGGTTGTTTCAGGTAGCAAGTCCCACATTCCTGAAACTTCCCATGTTGGTGTTGGAACCTACGCAATTTTACACATCAACACGCGCCAAGGGTACTGCCCCTGGACCCCACAAGGGGCACTACCCCTTGACCCCGTCTTGGGGGCACTACCCTCAAACCCCCGCAAGGGGTGCTAGCCCTTGACCCCATAGCAATTTGGGGGGAAACCGTGCCAATACGAGTGGGGTAAATTTAACCTCTGAGTCTGATTAGGCTCCATATAGCAACAAAAAGATCATTAGCTTTCACAAAGCACATTCAGGCAATCAGTTGAAGGAGAAGATTTGTGGAGCACTTCCATGACTTGTGGAGCATATTAGAGCATCATACACAGTACATAAGGATCAGATAGACCTTCCTTGATGTTTGCACCAAGTTTCATCCTTTTGCAAAGCAATACCATATGTTGTAGGCCAACCTACATGTTTCTACACATTACATCTTTCATTGGAGTTTGTAACCTCTTGTGGCCAAGGTGGAGGATTCTATGAGTTGGAAGATGATATATATAGATCTCTTAGATGCATTAGTAAGTTAGTTAGTTGATTTCATAATATAGATAGTTAGATTCTTTTTGGGTAGGCACTTTAATGCCATATCTTGCATATCTATTATAACCCGAAAAGAAGGCTTGTGAGCCCTTTGATGGTAGCATGCATTTTGATAGCATATGAACATTGTAATTCTTTGATATTCTAAATATATAAATCTTCCATTGCATTCTATTGTTAAGTTGCTTCCGTTGTGTTTACTCTAAATGCAGGGTTTGGACAGTTCATTCTTTGAACCCTCCTACCATGACTGCACCAAGTGGTATCAGAGCGAAGTTTTGAATACTTTGGGAAGTGAAGGCATTCTGTAAGATATTGTGGTGAATAGAATGCCAACCTGAGGTAGTCTACTTGTGTTTATCAATAGAGCACCGATTGTGAGGTAGTTACAGCTCTGTAGTCAGATCGCCAAATTGAGGCAGTTACACCAAATCCTAGGAAGAGATGCCGCCAAGGAGGATGCCTTGCTATGGCCAATGTTGTTGGAAGAATGGAAGAAATGATTGAGATGATGAGGACAATGAAAGTTAGTTTGGATGTTATAGAAGAAGATAGAATAAGAGGACTAAACCCTAGACATGATGTTGAAAGTGATGATGAAGAATTTCAATCTGCCAACCAAAATGAAGAAGCCTTAGAAGAACTAGAATCTGATCAGGTGAAGATGTTGAAATCTATTTCTAGGATTGGAAAGAGATCTAGAGTAGATGTATCAAATGAAACTAGAATTTTGAATCATGAGGAATTGATTGACTAGATAAATGACTTGGAAGAATACTTTGAGTATGAAGAAATTGAAGATCTGGAGAGAGTAAGATTTGCAAAAACTAAGTTGAAGGGACATGCTGCTATTTGGTGGAAAGAAGTTCAATTGGATAGGAATAGGAGAGGAAAAGAAAATATCATAAAATGGGATAGGATGGTGACAAATTTGAAGAATCAGTTCATACTTGCTAACTATGAGTTGGAATTGTTAAAGAGATTGCAGAACCTAAGGCAAAAGGAGAAATCTGTGAAGTATATTAAACAATTTCATAAGATGATCATAAGGACTGGACATAATGAAGAAAGCAAGGAGAAAGTGGCAAGATACATAAATGGATTGAGGATGAACATTCAAGAAGAACTAAGTCTGGTAAGGATTAAAACAATAGAAGAAGCATATCAATTTACATTGAAAGTTGAAGACAAGTTGAATAAGAATCATGAGCAAAGGAAGAAAGGTAGAGGAGGTAAATTTCAAAGAGGTAGAACATATTCTGGAGAAGAAAGACCTTTTGCAGAGAAAAACAAAGAAAGTAGCTCATACTAGAAGGAAGAAAAAGACAATAATTCATACTACATAGGGAGAGATGATAGAAATTTCTACCACAATAGCAGAGGGAATCATAATTCTTACCGCAATGAAGGATACAGAAGAGATGAAAGAGGGTTTGATAAGAGATCATTCAGAGGAACTTGTTTTAAGTGTGGAGGTGAAGGACATAGAGCATTTGAATGTCATCAAGGAAGTACAAATAAGAAAATAGAGAACAATGCAAGAGCAGCTTATGCAGAGGAAGAACCTGTTGGATCACCTAGCTCTATTGGAAAGCTAGAGAAAGGAGAATCATTAGTTATGAGGAGAGAACTATTTCAAGTAGAGACAACTGAGGAACCACTGCAAAGGAAAAGTTTGTTTCAGACCAGATGCAAATCAAGAGGTAAATATTGTAAAGTGATCATTGATAGTGGTAGTATTGATAATTTGGTTTCAGAGAAGATGGTGACTAAGGTGAACCTGGAGAGATTGAAACACAAGGTACTGGTGAGTGAACAATGTTTGGTTTCATATAGGATCTTATAATGATGAAGTATTGTGTGATATTATGCTGATGGATGTATGTCATATATTGTTAGGGAGACCATGGTAGTATGATAGAAAGGCTATACATGATGGGAGAAAGAATACTTATACTATAACATCAAATGGGAAGAAACATATCTTGATACCTTTGGAAGATGAGCCTAAGAGTGAAGTAGGTGGAACTGCTAGAATTTGGTTGGTCGATGGAAGGAAATTTTTGGATGAATTGAGACATGAGAATATTTGTTTTGCTTTGATTTCTAAGAAGTGCGGAGCTGTAAGTATAGAGACTTTACTGGAAAGGAAGAAGAACCATCGCTAGAGGAGATAGCTGAATTGTTGACAGAGTATGAATACATCATATCAGATAATGTACCTGAAGGATAACCACCAATCCAAAGTATCAATCATCATATGGACCTTATACCTGGATCTATTTTTCCTAACAAAGCAACACATTGGATGACACCAGCAGAGAATGTGGAGCTGAATAGACAAATATAGGAACTGTTGAGGAAAGGATTGATCAAAGAAAGTTTAAGCCCATGTGTGGTACCTATAGTACTAGCACCAAAGAAAGATGGAGAAAGGAGAATGTGTATAGACTCTAGAGCAATAAATAAAATCACAATTAAGTTTAGATTTCCATTGCCAAGGATGGATGACATCATGGACTATTTGAGTGGAGCAAAGTATTGAACACAAAGATAGACTTGAAGAGTGGATACCATCAAATCAGGATTAGAGCAAGAGATGAGTGGAAGACTGCATTCAAGAAAAATGAGGGATTGTATGAATAGTTAGTGATGCCCTTTGGATTGACTAATGCATCGAGCACTTTCATGAGATTGATGAACGAGGTTCTGAAGAAATTTTTCGGTAAGTTTGTTATTGTATACTTGGATGATATTCTGATTTTTAGTAAGACAAAGGAAAAACATTTGTGACATATATTAGAGAAGTATTACAGAGGTTGAGAGAAAAGAAATTGTTGATAAACATCAAGAAATATAGTTTCATGAAGGAAGAATTGGCATAGTTGGGATTTGTGATTTCTGCGGAATGATTGAAGATGGACCCTAAGAAGGTTAGAGCAATTGTTGAGTGACCAACACTTGTGAACATTGGAGAGGTAAGATCATTTCATGGATTAGCAAGTTTCTACCAAAAGTTCATCAAAAATTTCAGTTCAGTATGCACACCAATGATAGAGACAATGAGAGGTGATAGAAAGGACTTTAAGTGGACATCAAGAGAAAATAAGAGTTTTGAATTATTGAAGTAGAAGGTGACAAAGCAACCAGTGTTAGCATTACTAGATTTCAACAAAGTATTTCAAGTAGATTGTGATGCCAGTGGAAATGCAATAGGAGCAGTATTAAGTCAAGAAGGGAGACTAGTAGCATATTTCAGTGAGAAGTTGAATGATGCAAGAAGAAGATATTCAATTTATGATAAGGAGTTTTATGCCATAATTCAAGCTTTGAAGAAGTGGAGACATTACTTGTTGCCTAAGGAATTTGCGTTGTACGCTGATCATCAAGCTTTACAATATTTGAACAGTCAAGGAAAGTTGAATCAGAGACATATGAGATGGGTAGAGTTCATGCAGAGTTACACATTTGTATTGAAGCATAGGAATGGGAAGTCAAACAAAGTTGCAGATGCATTGATTAGAAGAAGGAATTTGCCAACAGAGATGAGAGTAGAAGTATTAGGATTTGAAGAACTTAAGCACATGTATAAAAAAGACCTTGATTTTGCAAAACCATGGAAAGCATGTAAGGAACCTATTGTGATAGATAGAAGTAAGTGGTTGGATTATTTCATTCAGAAGGATATGTTGTTTAATGGAAATCAATTGTGTATACCTAAGATTTCAATGAGGGATAATTTGATCAAGGAGAAGCATAGTGGTGGATAGGTAGGACATTTTGGAATTGATAAGACAATAGCTTTGGTAAGTGAAAACTACTTTTTGCCTCAAATATATAAGGATGTAAGGAAATTTGTTCAGAGTTGTAGAGTTTGTCAAGTTGCAAAAAAGGGAGTAGTCAGAATACTGGGTTGTATAAATCTTTGCAGTACTGGAGAGACCTTGGGAAGATATAAGCATGGATTTCATATTAGGTTTGCTAAGAATACAGAGAGGATATGATTTATATCAACCATCCATCAACCCATC
The DNA here is from genome assembly GCA_027924645.1 of Cunninghamia lanceolata. Lineage (NCBI taxonomy): Eukaryota > Viridiplantae > Streptophyta > Pinopsida > Cupressales > Cupressaceae > Cunninghamia > Cunninghamia lanceolata. The sequence goes on along the minus strand of BSBN01000391.1, from coordinate 35,800,493 downwards.
ACATAATGAAGCCCTCCACATAGAAGTGTTTGTAAACCAATGTCGTATCAAATGAATTTTAGTGGATGGTGGAGCTGGTCTTAATATATGTTCTTTAAAATTAATAAAACAATTGGGATATTCTAAGAAAGACGTTGACACTTCCAAGGTCATTACTATCAAAGCATATGATGATGTTGAGAGAGATACTGAAGGAATTATTCATTTGCCTATCCAATTTGGTCCTATCACTACTGACACCCATTGTCAAGTTCTTGATATTGACCTTCCTTATAACATCATCCTTGATCGTCCATGGATCCATGCTCTCAAAGTAGTCCCTTCCACATACCATTAATGTCTCAAATTTCCACATAATGGTGTTGAAGTTACTATCCATGCCGATCCCAATCCATTTGAGTTATGTCATGCTTTTCAAGCTAAGTATCAAAGTCCTAACCGCATTCCTATCAACACCGAAGCATATCCATCTTCATCCTATGTGGACCCGTTTGCCCTACTCAAGCCATCATCTAGCACATCCACTTCAAATCTTTGTATCAAGTACACTGAACATAGTCTGGGTGAGTACACATTGCACAAATCTTGTTGTGTTGGAACTCTTCCCTTATCTCCCAAATCTCATGGCAAACCTTCTACATCCAAGGCATCTTCATTTGTAGTTGTTATAAAAGCTCCACCAACAGTGTTCATCAAAGGTGGATTCCTTGATGATGAAGACATAGATGACATTAACTCTTGGATATTCTATGATGAGAATGACCAAGTACAACTTGAAGTGGAGACATATAACAATGGGTTCTGTATCCTTAAGAACATGGGTTACAAAGGACATGGTAGATTGGGATCACAGGAACAAGGACCTATTGAACCCGTTGTTGTGTCTAAGAAGCTTAATAAGCAAGGCCTTAGTTATTAACCAGAGGTACCGCCTTCCAAAGACATTAAGTGTATTTCTGATATGGAAGCTGGACCTTCTTCAGTAGGAGAGACCTCTAATTTGGATAACATTGACAACTCCTCACTTCATATCATTGACCTTTTTCAAGAAATCTCTATCTTCATGATTTCCACCACCTCATCTAGTTGAAACCCTTCAACCGTTACCCTTTCACTCGTATATCCTGACCTCGTCGATTGGGACCAACAGGGGGCACCGATATTGGACACATTTGAAAATGATGAAGCTATTGCCAAATTCATGGGCTTACGACAAGGCATTCCATTAGGTGATCACAAAGTAGGCTTCATGATGGACCTCCCTAAACTAGCATATTTTGGCAGAAGTATCAAATCCTTCAATCGCAAAAGTGAAATAAATAGAATCAAAAAAGATAGGTCACTAGGTGAAAACTGAAAGGCACCTCTTGACAGTGAAAAAGTAAAAATAAAGGACATATCCGAGGGTGAAAACCTCCCTAAGGCATCTGAGGATGGGGGATTTGATCTTCCTATAACCACTGATTATCATGAAAAATCAATGGTGCTAGTTGAAAAATCTCAAGACATGAACTTGGGCACAGAGTAGATTCTAAAGATCACTTTTTTAGCAGCATCACTATCAAAGCAGGAAAGAAGAAATTTCATAGCATTCTTTATAAAAAGAGCTATCAATTTTGCATGGACTTTGTTGGAAAGAGACACTACTTTGCATTGACAAGTGTTGTCATTAATGGCAACTAAGATCATCCCAATCATCCGCATAACACAATTTGTTCATACCAGAAGTCAGAATCAGAATTTGTCTAAGTCTGAGCAGTTAGGAACAAAGCAGTAACAAGGTCCAATATCTTGGTTCGGATCTCTCCAGTGGAAAGGCATGGTTTGTTGCAGATCTAAGGTAGTTGAAAACATTGTCAAGACACTCTGAATCCAAAGTTTTGTCCTTCGGTGATGAAGGACTCAAAAGATACTAGCTTCTGAGTATCAGGTTTCAATTTGACAGAATAGACAATAGAAGAACAGGCCGACCTTGTGAATGATCTTAACTCTGGATGTATAGAAGTTGTTTACTGGGAAATTGGTGATGATTAGTGATGGTAGCCGACACAATTGATGATTTGCGAGTGAAATTTTTGGTCTGCATCTCATATTATGTATGGATTTAGCCGACAAAGCAGAGTACTCAATAAACTTCTAAATGTTCTTAAAGTCGACTGACAAATGATTGTAGATCTTGTTACAGATATATATAGCCGATGGAATTGGATGATTTAGTGAGTGTGAAGTGTGTGAATAAGGTGTAAAGGTGAGAAGAGCAGAAATCTAAGATGTGAATGAAGGTAAAGCAGTAAGAAGAGTAGAGAAAAGATGAAATGTGTAAGATTAGTTTTTGCACTTAACCGGAACTGAAACTCATGCATGGATAGATGTTATTTATCAGTTCAAAATCTCTGTTATTCTCTTGTAATATTTCTATAGGCAGTGAGCCTCCATTTGAGCAGTGAGCTCTGGGCAGTGAGCCCGAATGCATGTGCATTCCCATTTGTAAAATACTTTTAACAAGGTATTAATTTTTGTGGGTTAACCCCCACCGTGGTTTTTCCCTTAACCGGGTTTCTACATCAAAAATCTTGGTGTCAAATGTGTTATTATGTTACTGCTCTTACACTTATGATTGAATGTTTTTATGGTTAAGTTATTGTATTGTTATTAAGTAGCAAAAGAAAGAATTAACTGTAGAAAGATACAAAGTTTTGAGACAACCGATTCACCCCCCCTCTCAGTTGTCTATCCTATTTCCAACAGACTTATGCCAACATGTTGAGTTTAGATCCATCACTTGTGGTACATCATCTAGCAATATCTCCTAATGCAAAACCTGTCAAACAAAAACTACACAAAATGCATCCGCAAATAGCTCTTTTGGTCAAGGTAGAGATTCAGAAGCTGTTAGAAGCAAAGTTCATAAAGCCTATTGATTATCTAGAATGGGTTTCAAACTTGATACCTGTAGCAAAACCTAATGGATGAGTTTGTTGTTGCACAGACTTCAGATATCTTAACAAAGCATGCCCTAAAGATGACTTTCCACTACCAAGCATAGACAACATTGTAGATCTCACAGCTAGACATGAAATGCTATCCTTGATGGACAGATTCTTAGGATATAACCAAATCAGAATAGCAGAGGAAGATCAAGATAAAATATCATTCATTTGTCCATGGGGTACATACTACTGGGTTGTAATGCCTTTTGGTCTCAAGAACGTTGGAGCTACTTATCAACGAGCCATGACAGTTATTTTCCATGACCTTTTCCACACTATCATGGAAGATTATGTTGATGATATTCTAGGGAAATCCAAGACAAGAGAAGAACATCTACAAGTACTAGCACAAATCTTTGATCGATTAGAGAAATATCAAGTCAGGATAAACCCAAAGAAATGTGTATTTGGTGTAACATCTGGAAAATTATTGGGATACATTGTGTCTCGACGAGGCATAGAAGTGGATCCTGACAAAGTAAAATCCATCATAGAAATGCCTCCACCAGCAAATCTGAAGCAACTTCGTAGTCTACAAGGAAGGTTACAATCCATTCGCAGATTTATCTCACAACTAGCAGACAAATGTCATCCTTTTCAACATCTCCTCCACAAGGGTGAACCTTTTAAGTGGGATGAAAAATATCAATAGGCCTTCAAAAAAATAAAGGAATATCTAGCAACACCTCCCGTGTTAGTACATCCTATACTTGATCACCCATTATTATTATATATCTCTTCAACAACAGCAGCATTGGGTGCCCTTTTAGCTCAGCATGATGATTCAGGAAAAGAACAAGCCATTTACTACATCAACAGAACTCTAGTGGGATATGAACTTAATTATTCATCTATGGAAAAAGCATGTTTAGCATTGGTGTTTGCTTCCCAAAAGTTGTGACATTATATGTTGAACCAAACAACAAAGCTCATATCTAACGTTGATTTACTCAAATATCTTCTCTCCAAAGCAATCCTTATGGGAACATTAGCAAAATGGGTTATGATCTTAAGTGAATTTGACATACAATATGTGGATAGAAAAGCCATAAAAGGACAAGTCATCACTGATCAGTTAGCCGCAGCACCTGTCATAGATATTCATCCAATATGCCCAGAGTTCCCTGATGAAGAATTGTTCAGTCTAACTTCACCAACATTATGGCAACTATATTTTGATGGATCTTATACACAAAATGGATCAGGAGCAGGGATATTGTTTGTGACCCCTCAAGGAGATTGTATCCCGAAGTCATACAGAATTGCATTTCCATGTACCAATAACATAGCAGAATATGAAGCTTTAATCACAGGATTACGCATGGCAGTACAGTGGGCTATCAAACAACTATAGGTTTTTGGTGACTCTCAATTGGTTATCAAATAGGTCTTATATGAGTATTAAACAAAAGATGAGAAGATTCTTCCATACAAGGTAATGGTTGATGATTTCAAGAAGTATTTTGACAATATCACCTTTGAACAGATCCCAAGGATACAAAACAAAGTAGCAGATGCCATGGCTATGATTGGATCTCTTTTAGACATGTCGTCCAACACACATAAGTGTGAGTTTCTTGTTGACCAACTTCTGATCCTAGTATTTGAAGTACCGCAGTCTGAGCTTATATGTGAGATTGTTGGTCCCAATTCACCTTGGTATGAGGACATATACAAGTATCTCTATAATCAAACTTTATCATTTCAACTATCTAATACCCAACAAAAAACCTTCATCCATCAAGCCTCTCGCTACACTATCCTAAGAGACACCCTATATCGTCAAAGTCTTGATGGTATCCTTCTTAGACATCTTGATTCCGAGGAAGTAAAGGTTGCCTTATGTGAAGTACATGAAGGTTTCTATGGATTGCATTCCGTTGGCCCTGGTCTTGTTCAAAAACTTCTACGAGCTGGATACTATTGGCCAACTATGGAGAAAGATGCACAACAATTTGCAAAGAGATGTCTACAATGTCAGAAACATGGGGATCTAATACATGCACCAGCACATGAACTTCAGGCTATAACCACTCCTTGGCCATTCTCACATTAGGGACTTGATCTCATAGGTAAAATCCATACTACCTCATCAAATGGTCATAAGTTTATTATCACCGCCACTGAATACTTCACAAAGTGGGTAGAAGCAATGCCAATGACTTACATTACTGGCAAGCAAATATCCAAGTCTATCTTACATTATATCATTTACCGTTATGGAGTTCCTCAAGCCATTATTACTGATAATGGTCATCCCTTCAAGAACCAAGAGGTTAGAGATCTTTGCAACAAGTTCCATATCCAACATAGATTCTCTACGCCTTACTATCCTCAAAGTAACGGCCAAGCTGAGGCTTCTAACAAAACAATCATCAAGATTATTAAAAAGATAGTCAATGAAGCTAGTCATGATTGGCATTTACAACTTAATCCTGCATTATGGGCTTATAGAACAAGTACTGAACTCCCACTGGTGCTACACCCTATGCTTTGGTATATGGCACTAAAGTTATTTTACCTATTGAGGTTGAGATCCCCTCACTGCGAGTATCCCTACAGCATATTATATCAGACGAAGAATATAGAGTATCCAGAATCCATGATCTTGAGCTATTAGATGAATGACATCTCACAGCACTCAACCATCTCCAAGTCTATCAAAATCATCTACACCGCAGCTACAACAAAAATATCAAAGAACGAAGATTTCAAGTTGGAGATCTTGTCCTTAAAGAAAATCAAAGGAATTAGCAACATCAAGAGAAACAAGGCAAGTTTGAACCTAATTGGCTTGGTCCTTTTGTCATCACATCAGTCTATGGATTAGGTGCATACACTCTCTCAACACCTGAAGGTATTCCCTTGGATGAACCAATCAATAGCATTCATCTCAAGAAGTTCTACCCATGAGCCTCAGCGTATTCCAAAAAAAAAGTCCATCCAATAGTGAAAACCACCTTGTGGCACTTTGGATGACAAAAACACAATAGTACAAGATAAATAATTTGTACTCTGGTGAAAACCTAGTAAACAGGTGCCTTGGATAAGTACCATAGTGAAAACCTGGCAAACAGGCGCTATATGTAGAGACCAACTTCCATCATTTACTTAGTTTTGTTTGATCATAGCTTTTCATAGCATCATCCACTATCTTACCTACATAATCCACTAATGTCCCTATCAAAACCTCGTAAGAAACTATCCCTTATCTATCCATAATAAGAGCCTTTTCACCCTTACCTCTGCCATGCTAGTTCTCATAGTTTGGACTTCGTTGGGGTTAAAATATCATTTGACACCTTAGCATATTATTCACATGAACACATACATCACAGTAATTGTTGCAAGGTGTGGCCCTTGGTCTCCTTGTTCAGCGTTGTACTGCAATGGTTTGCGACAAGGGCTTAACCACCTCCCGTGCTTGTTAAGTCAAGTGGTTGTATCAGGCATTAAGAGGTTGATCTTTTGGTGCAACGACAACTAACAGTTGGTATCAGAGCTGAGGTCACGTGTTCAAACCCCGCACTTGCACTGGGGGGATTGTTGCAAGGTGTGGCCCTTGGTCTCCTTGTTCAACGCTACACTGCGGTGGTTTGCGACAAGGGCTTAACCACCTCCCATGCTTGTTAAGTCAAGTGGTTGTATCGGGCATTAAGAGGTCAATCTTTCGGTGCAATAGCAAGTAACAGTTATTGTTGGCAAGAGACACATTGTAGCTTCATGATTGTTGTCATTGATGGCAACAAAGTTCATCCCACACATCCGCAGGACATGGTGTGCCTATACCGGAAGTCAGATTGAAGAATGTTGTGGTCCGGTAAGCAAGAACAGAGCATGTGGTAAGGTCTAACAGTCAGGTCTGGATCTCTTAGAGGAAGTATCTTTGGAAAGTGCGGACTTAGGGAAGTCAAGAGGAGTACCTTGACTGATAGATTCCAGGAATTGAGCCTCCGGTGATGAAAGAGTGAAGAGATATGACCATTCAAGTATTGGGGTCCTGTTTGGCAGAGTAGACAGAGGAAGAACTTACTAGCAGAGCTTCAGATGTTATTCCGGATGAGATGTTGATGATGATCAAGATTCTTAAGGTATCATTCATGATTGGCTGACTTGTTTGATGACTTTTATAAGTATCTATTTGATCTGCATCACTTGGTAAGTAAGGATTTAGCCGACAGACTAGAGTTTGGGAAATACTGACTATTCCGGATGCCGACTAGAAAGAGGATGAAATCCTTTTGTGCGGATATATATACCAAATGGATTTCGATGAGAAGAAGTGTGTGGTGTAACTGTGAAGTGTGAAGAAAAGCAAAAGAGTAGTGTGGAAGCAGTAAGGCAGGTCCAGTATGTGAAAGGACAACAACTCTAAAGAAGAGAAAGGATGAAGTGCAGTAGATCAGTATACTGAGCCTAACCGGAACTGAACTCTAGCATATGTGGATGCTTCTCATCAATTCAAGTATCTTGTTACTCTCTTTATAACTTGTAGACAGTGATTTTCTTGTAGGCAGTGAGCCTCTTGTGAGCAGTGTGCTCAGGCAGTGAGCCCTAATTGGCAAGTGTCATTTTGTACTTCTATTCTTCTAACAGAGAATACATTCTTAGGTTAGTCACCCTGTGGTTTTTCCCTTAATAGGGCTTTCCACATCAAAATCATTGTGTTATGTGTATTGACTTTGTTTCTGCTTTCATGTTTATGAATGCTTATTTGCTTTGATGCTGCACTAATTGTTAAAGAAGAACAGAAAGTTAAATTAATCAAGATAACTGATTCACCCCCTCTCAGTTATCAAAAATTGGTATCAGAGCCAAGTTCCTCCAAACAAAGCCTAACAGCTTGAGGAAGATCTGGGAATTAAAATGGATGTGTATGGTATGAGGGAGCAACTTCAGTCTACCCTAGATGATCTTCAGCAATCTAATTCTGAAGTCAATGAATTGAAGGAAAAGTGAATGTGGATGAAGTTCAAAGGGAGATGAACAAGATTTGGGTGAAGAGGAGTACAGAAAATATTGGGGATGGATCCACACCAGAATCTAGTGCTGATATTCCTTCCAGAAATTAAAAAGTGAGCTCTAGCTCAGGGGGAGACACAAGGAAAAGCATTTTCCCCCAGCCAGTTAATTGGTGCCGGAATTGGCACAAGGAAAGTTGTGGATTAAAGGGTTCACAAAGGGACATCTAAATAAGCTTTGGTAAAGAGATGAAAGATCCACAAGAAGTTTTGAACAGGTTGAAGACTAATCCGGTTCTTCAGTCATCCGGTGAGAAGTAGGATTTTCAAAATTAAATCCGATATGATTCAAACAATGGAATCTAGATCTGCAGATAGATCAAATGATTAAGGAAAGGAAGATAGATTATCACTATTCTCCAAGAATAACTCTAAGTGTATCTCAGTGATCTGGAAAAGATCTATCTCAGAATAAGATGAACAAGGCAACCGGAATGACTTAGGTTGTGCATTTATTGCAGTATGAAATTAGGGCTTTCCCAGAAATAAAAGAGTTCATTCGTTCATCATTTGCACATTTGCACTCAAGAAGAAAAGAAAAGGAGCTCTGCAACAAATTGTCTCAAACTCTCAAAGATCAACCATTGAAGTCGATTCATCCAGCAAATTAATCTAGCTCATTCAGCGAACCCTAGAAGCATAAAAGGTATTTTCTGTTGCTGAATATCTCTCTGTAAATCTTTTGAAAATGGCTACTCCAAATGTGGTGAAGATCTCTGATAGGCTGCGCCCAAAATTTAGAAAACATCCCTATAAATCCCTAGAAGTTGACCCTCTAGGCGCCTTTTCAAGCATTCCGCATGGATTTTTACATGTAGAAGACGTTACGGTTTACATTCACGCAAACATTGAAGAATTTGGTGAATCCAAGCTAGCAGATATCTATCACAATCAGTTAATAGATGATGCTTTTGAACTCAAACCATAGTACCAGGCCATCCGGGATAAACATTTTGGTCAGTGCATTCATTTCCCCTGTTTTGAAGAAGATGAATGGGTCCGGTATGTGTTGAGTAGAGTACATGATAACTTCTTATGGTTGAATAGACCATTTAAGATCACCAAGGATGCAATTAGGGCTATAACCGGTTTGCATTCATCTAGAGGGGTACCTGTTCTCAAATCTGTCAAAAACCAAACCATGAGTGAGGCTACCGGATCAAAATTTGATAAGAGAGCAATGACCATAGAAGATATCACTGATCTGGATATCAAGTTTGCATCTATGATAATTGGCTATAAGATATATCACTCCAGCAAGGAGAATTCAGTACCCAGAACTGCTGTGTATACTGCTTATGAAATGTTGAGAAAGAATGCAAATTATGATCTCTGTGAACTCCTTCTAAGCTAACTGATGGAAAACTTATAGAAGATCAAGAAGGACAAAAAGAACTCTTTTAAATATGGTGGACTGATATTGTGTTTGTTTTTCTGCTTTTTGAATGAGATGCCCAGATCCAGTGGTTGGGTATGGCAGAACGACAGATTTGTTTCCATTCAAATTAGAGACTACTTGCATGGACTTGGGAATGCTAAGGCAAGAAATACAGCTCTGTGGGGTTATTTCAAGAACTTTCAGAGTATGATGCAAGCAAGAGAGAGAATTCCCAAATCTCTAGTTGAAAAGTATAAGGATACAGTTTGCTTTATGGTAGAAACTGATCAGTGCCTAATGGAGGTTGTGGAACCAAGGATAGTCTGGATCATGCCCATGGGGTATGAAGTAGATGAGAAAATTGTTGAGATACATGTTCAACACATGCTTAGTCAACCTAAAGATCCCAAGGCAGAAAGGTTTGGAACTTTTGAAGAGTTGAGTGTAAAGATTCATGTGGAACTCAGACAACTAGAGATAAAGAGAAAAGTGAGAAAAGAGGTAGAGAATATTGCCAAAAGACATGGCATATCAAAAGAATCCCTTGATGCTAACAGAGAGAAGATGGAAAGGGCAGAGAAAGAGAAGGAAAAAGCAGAAAAGGAAAGTGATCCGGTAGAAGTCCCCTCTCGGACCAGATCCTCTAAGAGCTCTGCATCTACCACTGCTAAGAGCTCAAAGGCATCTAAACTGGAAGCAAAATCATCCGGTAAAGGAGAAAAGAGAACAAAGACAAAGGCAACAAGGTCTTATATCAGTCAAAAGGATGAAGAAGAGACAGAATCTGATGAAGAGATCAAGAAGATGAAGATGAAGAAGAAAGTATCCGGTGAAGACAAGAAAGCAAAGGCAGAAGAGTTTGTTGAAAGGCACACTCTGTCCTTAGATGATGTAGTCAAAGCAGTTACTATGGATGGGAACCTGCAACCAATAATAGAATTCTATGATGCATATAATGATGCAGATAGAAAAATCTTGGAGGAAGCCATAGTTAAGTACTTGAACATATACAATAAAGCTTTTATTGAAATAATTTCTCTAATTCCTAAAAGTTTAGAAAAGGAACTTGAAATGAGAAAAGAAAATGCCAAGGCTAAGGATTTAGAGATTAGAGAACAGATATTTATTCATCTCTATCCTTCAATTACTCTGAAACAAATGGATATGATCTTCAAAGATTGCAAGGATGAGTTCTAGAGTAAGGCTAGAATGAATCAGCTCATGCTTGGAGAAACTGATAAAGTGGCAAAAGAAATAGAAGAAATCCTACGGAATGCCTATAAAAGATTCAATATTCCTGTTATAGAGGATTTAGGTAATGATCCCTTAGGAATGGATAACAAAGAAGAATCTACTGAGACGGTAGCAGAAGAGGTAAAGGAAAAGGATAAGGACTTAGAATCCACTACTCTGGAAGAGGAGATCCATGAACAAGCAAACATCTCTCCTCTGGTTTCCACTGCTGACTCCAGATCCAAAGAAAAAGAAAGAGTAAAAGAGAAGATCAGTCAAGAAGCAGAGGAGAAAGAAAAAGAAGATGACAATAGTAAGGCTATAGAAGGAAAGAGAACTCCAACTGAGAAGGCCAAAGATGATAGTGGTAAGAGTGCAGAAGGGGAGAAAACTCTGTCTCCAGCAAGAGACACAGCAGAAGCAGTCAAGGATTTCTTAACCAAAGAGATGATGGATTTTGATGAACCGGAACTACTTCAAGGACCATTCAATTTTGATTCCCTCTCTCCGGTGCAAACCATGAAGCTAGCATCCTTCACCCAAGCAAAGGCAAAAGAAAAACTTCTGAAGTCTCACATGGAAGACTGTGAGCTCATAGAAGCTGCAACCGGTGTTTTAGAGAAGATTATGCCATCCTTCCAAAAGGATTCTTCAGACTCCACATCTGGTAATCTAAAGTCTCTTGTAAATTCTGTTCATATGCATTTTGATTCCTTGGAGAAGTCAGCAGAAGAAAAGGTCCGGAAGGAGTTTTTGGATAAAAGATTTTCTGAGTTACAAGGTCTTATAAGTAATGATAGGAGAAATATGGATATTGGAATAAAGAGCTTAGAAAATGCTCTTAAAGACGGCGGAAATTTATATAAATTTTTTCTTTCCTGGTCTAAAGTGATGATGAATATTGAGAAGAAAGTGAAAGAACAAGAGGGAAAACTTTCAAGTATATCTCAGAATTTTGATCCCCTCACCTCTTCTATAATAAATCAAGAGTGTCAAACTATTGCAGTCATGAATGAGATTAAGAAGCTTGAAAAGGAGAGGAAGAACATAATAAATCAGATGGGTGAGCTTAGAGGGATGATTATCCCCAAATTAGAGGCCATGCATGAGGCCCTAACAGATGCCCAGACCACAGCTCAGACCAGTGATCTGACAGACCTTAAGATGGCAGAAGCCTTCGCATTCCTATTGAGTGGTCACATCTAAATTTTGGACAGGATGAAGCAAAGTTGGGCAACAAAACTTGTCCAGTTGAAGACAACTTTTACAGATATACTACAGTATATGTAAGTATAACCTGTATATATACTTATGTGGCTAGGTATAGTTGAATTTTTGGGAATTTTGGTGTGCGGACCCTACCCTTTGCCATTGATGTCAAAGGGGGAGTGAGGAACAGTGAAAAATGTGGAATCTAGCTAAGGGGGAGCTCCGGTAAAGTGTACTTTAGAACAGAGCATCAGCCAAGGGGGAGTATAGTATAACACTTAGTCATTTTTCACTAAGTGTTGCCATCAATGCCAAAGGGGGAGATTGTTGGCAAGAGACACATTGTAGCTTCATGATTGTTGTCATTGATGGAAACAAAGTTCATCCCACACATCCGCATGACATGGTGTGCCTATACTGGAAGTCAGATTGAAGAATGTTGTGGTCCGGTAAGCAAGAACAGAGCATGTGGCAAGGTCCGACAGTCAGGTCCGGATCTCTCAGAGGAAGTATCTTTGGAAAGTGTGGACTTAGGGAAGTCAAGAGGAGTACCTTGACTGATAGATTCCAGGAATTGAGCCTCCGGTGATGAAAGAGTGAAGAGATATGAGCATTCAAGTATCGGGGTCCTATTTGGCAAAGCAAATAGAGGAAGAACTTACCAGCAGAGCTTCAGACGTTATTCCGGATGAGATGTTGATGATGATCAAGATTCTTAAGGTATCATTCATGATTGGCCGACTTGTTAGATGACTTTTATAAGTATCTATTTAATCTGCATCACTTGGTAAGCAAGGATTCAGCTGACAGACTAGAGTTTGGGAGATACTGACTATTCTGGATGCCGACTAGAAATAGGATGAAATCCTTTTGTGCAGATATATATACCAAATGGATTTCGATGAGAAGGAGTGTGTGGTGTAATTATGAAGTGCAAAGAAAAGTAGAAGAGCAGTGTGGAAGCAGTAAGGCAGGTCCACTATGTGAAAGGACAACAGCTCTAAAGAAGAGAAAGGATGAAGTTCAGTAGATCAGTATATTGAGCCTAACCGGAACTGAACTCCAGCATATGTGGATGCTTCTCATCAGTTCAAGTATCTTGTTACTCTCTTTATAACTTGTAGATAGTGAGTCTCTTGTAGGTAGTGAGCCTCTTGTGAGCAGTGTGCTCGAGCAGTGAGCCCTAATTGGCAAGTGCCATTTTGTACTTCTATTCTTCTAATAGAGAATACATTCTTGGGTTAGTCACCCCGTGGTTTTTCCATTAACAAGGCTTTCCATGTCAAAATAATTGTGTTATGTGTATTGACTTTGTTTCTACTTTCATGTTTATGAATGCTTATTTGCTTTGATGCTACACTAATTGTTAAACAAGAACAGAAAGTTAAATTAATCAAGATAACTGATTCACCCCCCTCTCAGTTATCAACATTTTCCTAATAACAAACTTCACCCACACTGGGGGCAAATGTTGAACCTTATTTGGAAGTGGATATCTACAGCTCTAGCTCATAACATTTCAACCAAAACATGGCAAACATCCAAAAACCAAACCCACAACACAATAATCACCCAAAACCAAACAACATCAAAAACACCAAAAAAATCAAATATTCTCAAAATCTTAAAAAAATCAAAACATCACAAAAATCCAAGCAATAAAGTTGATTCTTTGACATCAACCATCAATGCAATAAACAAGAACTACATCACAGCTCTATCATTTAAAGCCTTGATCCTGTGGATACAGGGTATGTAGGCAATCTGAGATGCGAAGGAAGCACTCTGATTCAGGCAAAGACGATAGCCCCTCTTTCATCATTTATCTTTCATCTTTCTTCTAATCATCTATTGATATTTCATCCCCTTTCTTCTATCTTTCATCACTTAGATCATCAATGAGCCCAGAACTACATATTCATCATGTCTCATCACCATCGTAATGTGCTTTGATCCTGTGGACATAGGGTATGTAGGCAGTCTGGAATACGAAGGACGTATCCAGTACACAAGAATAGACAATGCATCCCATCTTCATCTTCTTTCATCTCATCTCTTCTTCTCTTTAACCAGCTCAAGCAAGAAGCAGACTGTGTATTAGAGAAATCTCAAGCACTTTAACCAATCAGGGATAAGCCAAAAGCTATTTTGTCCGCATGCCTTAAGCCAACATTTTCTATAGCATTTTATTAACTCTCAGCCTTCAATAGGATACAGCTTTCCTCTCAACAAGGCACCAGCTTAAATTCATCCAAGAGCACTTAAATTTGGCAAGAGAACATGATGACAATATCTTTTGTTTCATCTTTTGATTTATCTTTTGTCCCTTTTTTATGCCTAATCACGGCTGCCTTGATCTATCATATCTTGGTATGTTGCAATGGAGTAAGGAATGAGGCATGGTCAAATTACTTTCGTATGTCATGTTTGTGGGATGATCTTCTTCTTTGCCTATGCGTATTGGTATCTTGTACGTGTTGGGATTAGTATCTTGCATATCAATATCTCTTGCATCTGAGAAGGTAAATAGTCTCTTATGCATTTGAGACTATTCTATGTTAAGACTAGCTCCATACATATAACCAACAAGGTGTCATTATGTGTAGTAGAGATAATCTCAAACCATTGCTTGTAGTGTCAAAGTCCATCTTGGAACACTAGCTGCTATTCATATCTTGTGTATGTTGGTTCAACATCTTGACCTCATGCGTTTAGACAAGATTGTAGTATGCTAGTTATGCATTGGATATCTCAACACCTTGGTCTCCTATACCCTAGTGCATAACATCCATATGCTATATCAAACATAAGGATTGCATTTCTTTAATTCCTGAGCAATTACTTTAAAAAGCTATCATATTATCTATCCATTCCATCACATTCCCTATATAGTCCTCAACCAAGATCAATCTTTCCCTTCATCTTCCTTTTCTGCATTCCTTGTCCTACAAAACAAGTGTGTTAGACATACATAGGTCCATATCATTTTCATCATCATCTAGATATTTGCATTATCATAATAACTTCATTACCATTTGCAAATCCCTAGGATGTGACTCTCATGATAACAATGGTGGTAGTATATCCTGCATCATTCCGCTCACCGTATCAATCTCTTGTGCTAAAAAAAATTGGTTGTTGCCTGCTAAAATTGACTATCTCTACTAAAAGCGACCCAATTTTCTATATGCGCTAGCCTTTTGATCATAAGCGAACTATTTAACTATAAGTGCATGCTTTTTGCCTCAAAGCAACCTATTTACCCTAAGCGAGTGATTGTCGCTTACAAGCGAGCTAAATCTCTAGAAGCACACATTTTCTGCCCAAAACTGACTTATTCGCTATATGTGCACGCCTGTCAGTTAAAAGTGAGCTGCATTTCTATATGCGTTCATTTTTTTACCATAAGCGACCTAATTCTATCCTATGCGCATTTTGGCTACTCATTTGACCTAGCTGACCATAAGTGACTTGCTTTTTCCTTATGCGCCTACTCCGAGCCTATAAGTGACCTATATAACCATAAGCGATCGATTTTGATCTACAAGCGACCTGAATTTTCCTATCTTATAACCTATCGCTTCTGGTGATGTGTGTGCATTTATGACGCTTTTAACCTACAAAAATCACTCATTTAACAAAAGTTTTGGTACATACCGGTGTGCCTGCTCCCATTTGTCACCTGTGTGTCCTCAGTCACTTGACACGATGATCTCTCTGTGGAATCACTATCCTGAAAGTTCCCTAACACTCTAGGCACTCCAACACTCCAGGTCTCTAGATTTCTAAAAGCAATAATCACAAATGAGCCTATTTGCCCTTGAGGGACATACTTATAGCCCATGTCCAAACCCTAATTCTTCTATCCCATAGCCTATTTTCTTCTAAACCATCCCTCTTTCTCCCATCCAACCCCCATTTTCTTCGTGTCAACCTTTCTAGCCTTTCATCTTATCGCGAGCCAACCCAGCCCTTCCTATTAGCTTGGCTTACCTCTCGAGGGGGCATCACCTGCCAGTTATACTAGGGCATAACCTTGTTTATCAAACAGATATCATATCTTCTTTGACACAACGTTCTAACGAACATTATATCAAAGAGGGGCAAAATATAGACACCCAAAATTAACCTAATTATCATTAGTATCAAAATATCACATTATTTATCATCTGCATTTGTCTAACACACTTGAGCAATTTCTCTATTTATCAAAAGCACCTATTTCTTCTATTAATTAAATAAATTTATATTTATTTAATTAATTCATTATCTATTTCTTCGATTTCCTCTAATCTATAATTAAATAATCTTTAATTGTTTAATTATCTTTATTCTATTTATTTTAATTAAATAAATCTTATTTATTTAATTAAAATTCCCTTCATAAACCCACTTTCCAATTAATTAAATAAATTTTATTTATTTAATTAATTTGTCTTATCATTTATCTTGATAAGCCGACATGTGTGCCTCTTTTATTTAAAAACATGTGTGGTACTACATCTTTTATTTAATATCTTTCACATGTAGTACTTTTTTATGTACACAATCACATATGAGCCTTATCTTCCTTCCACTTGTCATATACACATTCACCTATGACTATCAATTCATCCCAACCATTCACATAGCCACCAAATCTCCACCATTGATTGATTTTGGTTGAGGTCTATATAAACACCCTCTCATTCCATACTACATCTATCCATCATTTTCATATAGTGTCTACATTATCATCTTGAGCATATTGAGCATTTTAGCATCCATCTAGCTTATTATCATTATCATCCATCCATCATGGTAGCTTTGATCTTCATAATTGTTCATTATTGAAGAAGTAATCCACATCACAAACAAGGAATCATACAATCTAGGTGATATTGTTCTTGAATTGCATGCTTTTGATTTCACTTAGATTCAATTCTTTGATGGTGGTAGGATTAGGTTTTCATATGTAATGCTTGATCTTATTAACTTGATTTTTACCTATCACAGACACATTTCATTCCTTGTAAGAAGGCAAATGATGTAGTGCATGTTGCTGACCTATTTTTCAAGGAGATTGTGAGATTTCATGGATTACCTAAGAGTATAGTTTCAGACAGAGATACAAGATTCATTGGATACTTTTGGAGGACATTGTGGAAGAAGATGAAGATAGACCTAAAGTTTAGTTTAGCATTTGACCCACAGACAGATGGACAAATAGAAGTGGTAAATAGGAGTTTGGGTAACTTGTTGAGATGTTTAGTAGGAGCAAGGTAGGAAATTGGGATCTAATTCTACTGCAAGTAAAGTTTGCATACAATAATTTAGTGAATAGGAGTATAGGAAGGACACCATTTGAGGTTATGACCGGAATGAAACCTAGAGGAGTTGCAAAGTTGAGAGACATCAGTATGGAGAATAAGGGAAGTGTAGAGGCAGAAGAATTTGTAGGATACATGGAGACACTACATAATCAGGTCGGGAAGCATTTGGAGGAGATGAATAGTAAGTATAAGGAGCAAGTAGATGAGAAGAGGAGACACAAAGAATTTTTAGTTGGAGATGAAGTAATGGTATATCTGATCTAAAAGAGATATTTCCAATAGGGACATACAACAAGCTGAAGATGAATAAGTTTGGACCATGTAAGATTCTTAAGAAGTTTGATTCAAGAAATGCATATGAAGTGGAGCTACCCGAGACATTGGGTATATCACCTATATTCAACATTTTAGATTTATATCAGTATCATGAAGGAGAATCAAGTGATATCATTGAAGAAGGATTGAAGGATTAGTTACCACAACAACCACCGGAGCAGATAGAGAACATCTTGGATAGAAGAGTTAGATGCAACACCAAAGGCAAGCAGTATAAAGAATATTTGGTAAAGTGGAAAGGAAGACCGGAAGAAGATTCATCATGGATTTCTTAGGCTGATGTAGACCGCCTTGGTTTTCCTCTAGCCCCAGGAAAGTGATGGACTCACTTTTTCAACAACCTCGAGTGTCTAATGCAGGAGCATCCTAGGTTGTAGAGCAATCTTTTATCAACTAAAAATATTTGCATTCTTTCTTTTCTTTCATTTTTAGTTCAGATTAGTCATTTATAGTTTCAGCATTTTGTACCAAATTTTTCCATACCTTTATATCAAAGCTCACAGAGTAGGAATTAGCATCTAAATAGTGTCATCTACATTATATTAAAATTTCAAGTGATTTGGATTTGTTTCCTGAAAGTTATTGCTATTAGAAGATCATCAGCTTTTACAAAGCAGAGCATTCAGACAGTCAATTGAAAGAGAAGGTTTGCGGAGGACTTCCATGATTTGTGGAGCCTATTGGAGCACCATATATGGTACATAAGGATTAGATAGACCTTCCTTGAGGTCTATACCAAGTTGCATCCATTTGCGGAGCAATACCATGTGTTATAGGTTTACCTACATGTTTCTACACGTTACATCTTTTATTGGAGTTTGTAACCTCTTGTGGCCAACACGAAGGACTCTATGAGTTGGAAGATAATATATATAGATCTCTTAGATGCATTAAAAAGTCAGTTAGTTGATTTCATAAGATAGATAGTTAGATTCATTTTGGGCAAGCACTTCAATGCCATATCTTGCATATCTGTTGTAACCCAGAAAGCGGGCCTCTGAGCCCTTTGATGGTAGCCTGCATGTTTCTAGCATATAAACATTGTAATTCTTCAATATTTTGAATATATGAGTCTTCCATCGCATTCTATGGTTGATTTGTTTCCATTGCGTTTACTCTAGCTACATGGTTTGGACAGTTCATTCTTTGAACCCTCCTACCATGACTGCACCATCTTCCTTTGTAGTGATTTCTACCTGTATATACTTAGGAATAAAAACAAAAAACAACCTTCTCCTACTTAACATCTTTCAAAAATTATTTACCATTAACCAACATTACTCTGGCAATTCCATTCATTCTTGTTGCAAGTATGTGCTAATCGATGTTGTCATTGATGTCAATATGTTTGTGTTGTCATTGGTGTCAACTGTATCTTCTAATGTTGCAGTTGTTGATTGATTAAGTTTTTGTGGTAATGTGATTTGAATGGATTGTAGTAGTGTTGATGATGTTAGTATAGTGTTCTTATTGTTGGGTTTCCAAGTGCTTTTGAGAAAATTTGATAAATACTGAAGACAGTGTTGTGAAGTACTCTAGCTTATAGGATACTATCTAAGTTTTTTCTCCACATTTCTTCTGTATTGAAGACTGGAGTGTGAGGTTTGGATATGTTTTAGAAAAATGGTTGAAGATGTTAATTCTTGAATTTGGTGCTCCAGAACATTGTGGCTTGAAATTTATGTTCACCAATTTGAAGACTATGTCTAGCAGCACTTGCAGTGTGACTGAGAGAAAGTATTTTGCTCTGCATTCCTCCGCAGTTTGGTTTTTGGTCTTGCAGTTCTGGATGAGTGTTCCCAAGATTCATATCTATGTTCCATCCAAAGTAATTATGATTTGGTGCTCCAGAATGTAGTTTTGTTGAGTAGCAGAGCTTGGTAGTGGTTGTTGTGAGTAGTCTATGAATTGTCTTCAAGTGAGATTTGTTGTAGCTAGATTTGTTGGCTCCCAGGTGATTTTATGTTGTTCATGGATGTTTCCATAATGTGTTAAAGGCTTGTTCTTGGTCTATAAGCTATGGTTGTGTTCTTGGAAGCGTGTGCCTAAGTGTTCTTGGTGTTTGCACAAGTTTAGACGACTTAGGTGCTAATACTAATTGCGGATGTGCTTCGTGGATTGAGGAAGCGTGTTGAAGCATGTGAAGATGTATTTAGGTCCAAGATAAGCTATGAAATGTTCCACCTTCACTACTTTGCTCCATGAGAATGTTTAGGTCCAGATCTAATTTGAATTATGTATGTTTGTTGACCTTCGAGATTGTTTAATTAGTCGTAGAGTGTGTTGCCAACCTTGATAAATGTTTCAAGGTTGATGATTGATATAAATAAGTGTAAATGATTCATGTGTAAGTGTGAAAATGTGAAGATGAGGATGTTTGTGTTGTGAGGCTGCGAAGGTGATATGTATTGTGCTTCATTGGAAGTGAACTCAAGCATGTGGTAGATGTTATCATATCAGTTCATGGTAGTGAGCCCTTTTGGTAGTGAGCCCTCATGGCAGTGAGACATTTAAGCAGTGAGTCATCATGGTAGTGAACCGTTTTGGTAGTGAGCCCTTTTGGTAGTGAGCCCTTTTGGCAGCGAGCTTATTGCAGTGAGCATTTCTTTGGATAGTGAGTCCTTGGGCAGTGAGCCTCTTTGTAATTTGGTATTGATACTGCTATATATTGTGAACTAATCCTCATCATGGTTTTTCCCTTTTAGGGTTTTCCACATAAAAATTTGGTGTTCTCTTGTGCATGGTGTTGATGTGATTAAGTTTCTATTATCTATTTTCCATGTTTAATCTTCATAACAGAATTAGGGTTTAAGTGAATTGATGTGGATGTGATTATGTTTGTGAGAGTTTAAAGTTTTTGATACAACTGATTCACCCCCCCCTCTCAGTATTCTTGTGTATTCAACAATTCTTTCACCTTCTTCCTTATAGGGAAAAAGTACATGTTCCCTTCCATCCTTTATCAACCTATAAGTATTTTTTCATCTATCATGTATAGCTTTCCTATCAAATTTCCATGGCCTACCCAAAAAAATATGAAAAACATCCATAGGCATGATATTGCATAAAACCTCATCTTCATAAACTCCAATTTTGATTTTCACAAGACATTAATCACCAACCAAAATATTATGACCTTTATGTGACCAAGATACTCTATGAGCATTAGGATGCTAAACTCTTTCCAAATTTAATTTTTTAACCTTTTCACTTGAAACCAAATTATCTGTACTATCACTATCAATAATCACTTTGCACCACTTACCTCTGAATTTGCACACAGTCCTAAATAAATTTGTCCTTTGCACTAGTTCATTCAAATCTCTTATAGGCTTCAACAAATTTCTTTTTAACAATAATGACTCACCTTTTTTTAGCATGCTTACTTTTTTTCCATTGGAAGAAATCTCTTCATCAACATGTGTTGTCCTTACAATCCTTTCAAATCCCCCATCATATCCTCCTTGTGACTAAGTACACACAAATTCCCTATGTTCTTAACCTCCATATTTAAAATAGGTGCCTCAAAATGATATTCCACCACCTTGCCATATCTACCTCTACCTCTTCAATAATCAGATCTACCACTACAGTAAAGTTTTCATTGCTTACTTTTGCCTCAGCGTCATCATTGTAAATTCCTCTGCCACCTCAATCTTTTCCTCTTGAAAAACTCACTTCTTCCTCTCATGTTCTACTTATTCTAAAATATTTTGTTTAACTTGTCTTTAGCTTTGAGGGTAAACTGATATGCTTCATCAACTAACTAAATAGTTAGAATACTTATTCTTTTGATAGATCCTCTTAAGACATTAATATAACATCCTATTTTCTCTTGACTATCTTCATGATGATCTACTCTTATTGTCAACTTATAGTGTTCTTCTATATAATCTTTTATACTTATATCTATTTGTCTTAGATTTTGCAACGTTTTTAACAAATCGAAGTAATAACTTCTAGGAATGAATTTAGATTTTAAATTATTTTCCATACTATCACATTTCTCAAATAACATCTTGTTGGCTAACAGATTTGTCCTTATTCTGAAAATATTTTATTCTGACTCTATACCCCTCTTTTGAAGAACAAATGAGTTAAGCAACAAATGGGTGAACTTTTTAAATTAGTTCCCCTCTGAATTTAGGTACAGCTCCCTTTAAGATTTTCAATGAATTTAATCTATTCAACTATCCAAATGCACTTTTAACCAGAAAATGCTTAAGGCAAACTGACATTCATACATAACTATGTTATGAATGCGGTAAATTTATACAGTAACAGTGAGTAATAGAACGCACAAATTCTACTTTTGGTACATTCAAATACATGAACACATACATATGAATTCGCTGAACCAATAAATAATAGAACACATATGACGAGTTGTCCAATAAAAGAGCAATTACCAGATGAAAGGAGATTTCACACAGAAAATCTAATTCCAAACACTCAGACGCACAGATCCAAGTAAGCAGTAATTGTTTCTTCTTCTCATTCGCCGATGAAAAATTTCTCAGACAATCATCACATAATGTAAAACCATAAAACGGTTTAGCTAAAATTCTGATTTTCCTTTCTTTTCCTTAACCTTCTATATGCTTTCAAAGATTTCAAAACCTATATATATGAATGTCTTAATCATGTCTTTGAGCAAATCAAACCCAGAGTTAACATAACTCTGACCCGTACGGGATTTAGTTTATAACAAGTGATTTTAAAGATCAAGATTGCGGAAAATAACATAAAAGAGGAACTGAAATAAAGAAAGTGAGCCAACAGATCATGACTGGGACAACGGATTTGCATCTCCAAATTTGTTGTCGGTGGCCTGGGAAGCACGTTGAGTCTTCCACTCCTGAAAAGCTGCAACAAACTCCTGAATCTTCGGGAAGTTGGGAATACCTATATGTTTCATTCTTGACCTCCAAACTTCTTTTTCCCTTCGCATTTTCCCAAATTTTTCTGTGTTCTGGAAGTGCGTCTATATAGAGATAAAGTAATGACTCAACTTTAGAAATCCGGGAGAAATCCTCAATTAAAATATTGTCATTTTCTCTGACAAAGCCGATTTTATCTTTGAAAGATTGGACCACTGCGTCAACATCTTCCACTGG
Organism: Cunninghamia lanceolata; assembly: GCA_027924645.1. NCBI lineage: Eukaryota > Viridiplantae > Streptophyta > Pinopsida > Cupressales > Cupressaceae > Cunninghamia > Cunninghamia lanceolata. The sequence goes on along the minus strand of BSBN01000391.1, from coordinate 35,777,897 downwards.
TTTTCCATCATCTTTTATGTATTTAACATCAATGCATTGCAAGTCACATTGCAGTGATTGAGTGAACTCTGTTATCTCCTTAATTAACTTTGTAAGTTCAAAGCGTCCTTGCCATGATATGGAATTCCTCCATTCAATATTTTTCTTATTCACATATAACAAATCTTCGTCCAAACCAGTCAGGCTCTTTTCTGTCAAAAACTTCGCCAGCCCATATTTCTGAACTTCATCTATTTGTTTTATTACATTCACCCACTTGCCTTCATCTTTCACCCAAACAGCAACTTGTGCTTTAAGGTCCTCAACGGTGGCAGTAGTCAGATCATATATGCCCTTGAGTTCATGAATGTATTCGGTTCCTTTCTGCTCAATGCTATCCAACCAACTGTCAAATGTCTTCGCCACCATCTTGTTTCTGTGAACCTGATCTAGCATCTTTTGGTTGACTAGTGATTTAGGGTCGAAAGACAGGGGGAATTGTGAAACCGGCTGCGGGTTGGGATTATGTATGGCATTGATGTACTCTGCCATTGAACGTAGAGTCTGCTTCAACTCCCTCTTGTCCTTTTCATCCTTCCAACTCCGACTAACCATCCTCTTGGTTGATGCTTCAAGGTGATGAACATCCGTAGCTCTTGACGCAGCACTGAGATCCACTCTCTCAACAGTGAAATCCTGCACTGTTGGATCCTGCACTTCTTCCTCTGTCACTGGTTTGGCTATCTCAGCACTCCAGTTTCCAGTACTTGGATCGATGTCCACTCTAGATGTCACCTTTAGCTTCTTAGGCTTAGGTGTTTTCCCTAAGCATTTGCTCACCATGTCCTCTAAAGGGACAACAAAAGGAATTGCTTTTTTCTTGTCAGAGATAGAACTCTCTAGCCACTTTGGTGCAGGGGCTAAGGTTGTCTTCTCAGGGTTCAATCCATCAGAGGATACATTTGAAATCATTAATATTTCAGGGGTCTCCAGAATGGCCCCTGACTGTGGCCCGGTGTCAACTTCCCCTGTTCTGTGTGGACTTAGCTCCTTGTCACCCATAGGTTCTTCTGAATCTTCCTCTGAATTTAGATCAACAACTATTATTTCAGAAACCTGTTTCTTTCTTTTACCTTTGGTCCTCAACCTGGTAACACGAGAGGGTAGAATATCTGTGAGGACTCTTCTGGACCTCTTAGTGGTAGGGCTTCTTTCAGTTGATGGCTTGGAAGCACCTGCACCACAGATAGCAATAGGTTGATTAGAAGAGTTTATGGGAAGTGATGATCCAATCATTGAGGAGAATTGTTGGGCATTTTTATCCTGAAGCCCTTCCAATCTCTTTTCCCTCAACCATTTCTCGATTCTCCTTATCACTGGAAGAGTTTTAATTTCAATTCTATCTTCCTCTTTCTTGCTCTAGTCAACTTCTGGAATAGGTAATTGTTCTACTTTCTTAAACTATGGGTCAACCACCTGTTCATCATCATCAAAAATTCCAGAAATATCCATGTTTAAATTGAGAGTAATTATCTACCCCAAATTCATCTGGACAGTCTTCCCAGTAATCCTCTAGCTTGGGAATGTGTGAAAGCCCTGTTCCAGGATCTAGGTTATCTCTGACAAATCCTTTGCTGTCAAATTGGGACCTGGCAGTGAAGAACTGAAAATTGAACCTTTTAAGGTTCACCTCCAAATTCAAAGCATCAGATTTTGACTGGCATGAATAATGCCCAAGTTCAATGGGAAAAGAAATACCAAAACCCTTTTTTGTTGAGAATTTCTTATCTACATGTGCTAGTTGTCTACATACCTCCATCACAACGAAACGGTCAAACACATATCTAGGTAACTTAACAAGTTCACTGTCAAATCCTCCAACTCTGATGTAAGTAAACTCAGAAAATTGAATGAAGAAGCTACCATAGATGCTAATCAGTTGCATTGCTTCACTGGACATTCTTTTACCCAGATTACCTACCAGTTCATAGGTCATTTTCCTAGTGAAGACATCATTAACCCTTTTATAATTTTCATAGCAATTCCTTCTCTACAACTATGAATAATATTCATAAATCTTACTATTCTCAGCTAAGGGTGCATGAGGTAGGTCAAACCATTCTCTTGTAGATGCTAGACAATAGAACAGGTATGAAGACATATAAAAATCTCTGTCACCCAGACAATTACTCAAACCCTGATGTAGACAATCAGCCACTATTTCTGCCTAATCTAAATATTGTTCCCCTTGAAGGATGACTTGTATGAAAAAGTACATCCAATCTTCCCAGTAATATGCATGTTGATTGCCCTTCAATCTGTGTAACAATACCACAATATCCCTCACTTCTTTAATCAAATGATCTCTAGTGAGTGGCCTAGGCAACCTTGAACCGCCCTTCTGAAATTTTAGCAGCCAGTTTCTCACTATTACACTTTTGTAAGTTGGTCTCTTCTCTAAGAAATACCCATAGGAGGAAGTAATATCAAGGCTGGAATACGCCTCTTTATGCGGTATCTTCATCACAGACATGAGGGTTTGTCTGTTGACATGGAATAACACATCACCGTTTGCATTTCTGATGCATCTGTCCTGGGGGTCGTACCTATTCATACACTCCTGAACCAATTCTGGGCACTGTATGGCCTGGGGAAAAGCTGCAGCTTCAACTAAACTGCTATCTACTATTTTCTTCATCGTAGGGGTTTGAATAGGGTTTCTAGTTCTTTCTTTAAATTCTTCTAAATCATATTGTACCAACGCAGTATCTCCAAATTCTGAGTGAGAATAGGTAAGACCAGGACCATGTTCATTCCCCAAACACGTAGATTTCAAAGCCATACTTGAAGGATTACAACAAAAACACTTCAAATTTTGAAAACAACATAAATTCAAGGGATTTTCTTTCCAGCATAAGAACTAGGAATAGCATATGGGAAAAACAGAACTCACCTTCAAGATATCTGAATTCACTGTGAAAACTTGAATAACAAGAATCTTACACTTCTGGCGCTATTCTCCTCCACATTGCACAATATGTTTACTTGCTAAACTTGGCTTGTTCTTAGTTAATAATGGCACTAACCAGATTGAATAATTATCGCTCGAAACAATGCGTGCCAAAAATATTTGAAAAGACATGAACTCTGACTTCTTCATTAATAGCAAGTATTATTCACACGCCATCATGATGTATAATGATTATTTGTAGCCTCCGCTAAATTAGAGCTCTTGGTTTCATGATGAGTTTCTGACATATTTTCCTCCAATTTTCCCGCTAAATTTGACTTAGAAAGCCACGGGAATAAATGAGACCAAAATCACCAAATCTTTGAACTATTGAACCATTGAACCTTTAGGACGTGGTTCAATGCGGTGGTTCGACCATATCAATTGAACCATATAGATGAGCAAAGGATTCACTTACGGAAATATGGAACTTAAGCTCATGAACCGTTGAACTTGTAAAGATATGGTTCAATACGAAGGTTCAAAGACGCAAGGGTTATGTAGACCAACAGACAATTACGTGGCTTTTGTAAAAGGGCATCCAACCATGAGACAGTGAACCGTTGAACCTTGAACTATTGAACTTCGCTATAGAGTACGAGCGGAGGGTTCAACGATACATTAATTTACACAAGGTAACTGCGTGACCCAACTTATTAGAAGGCAATGAGTGTTGAACCTTGGACTGTAGAACCATTGAACTATTGAGGAAAGGGTTCAAGTTCAAACCAAAAGTTCAAAGACGTTTAAGACATACAGAACAACAGCTTGTTTTATGAGACACTTTTAGACATATCGAACCATTTGAACTTTGAACTTTGAGAATGGTTCGGGTTCAAAGGTTCAAACCTTAAGTAACCTTGTCTACAAAGACGATAAATGGGTAAAATTTGAAGGATCAAGAGTCGATTTAAGAAACAAAGGTATGACCCAAAATACAACACAGCAAACCGGCTCTTGTTCAGGAAATATTACCAATAAATAAATAAATAAGGGCGACTCAAAAGGTAACACATCTTACCTTTCCTATTGAGTTTCCTTCCACCAAATAGCAGTATGACCTTTCAGCTTTGTCTTTAAAAACTTCAGTCTATCAGTGTCAATAATTTCCTCATACTCAAAATATTCTTCAAGATTATTTATCTAATCAATTAAATCTTCAAGATTTTTAGACTACTAGAATAATAAGGCAAATCAACTCTACTTTTCTTCTTTATCTTCAACCAATTTTATAAATAGCCTTCAACATTAGTTCATCTCTATCTTCTTCATTCGTTATGATATCTTCAACTAGTCTGCGTTATCTTGCTCATTTTCACTTTTATTAGGTCTAGGGTTAGCAATACCCCTACATCTATCATTTTTCATTGCATCCAACCAAATATAGACATTCCTCATCATATTGAACATTTCTTTAATTCTCTCCACAACATGGAGTACACCATGACCTCTACCCATCTTTCTACGAGGCATCTTCAAATTTGGATTAAATTATCTCTTGTTCAGTGATAGATGTTTACAACTAATTCAAGTTGCAAGAATATTCTACCCAACACGCACTACTAGAAGATTTTCTCTTCAACCAAACTCTTAACTTTCAACCTTCTTACAAACTTGTAGGATTCCAAACCTCACTCTGATACCAACTAATATGGTGAAGGTTAGAAGTTCCAATTAAGGATAATCAAAACCTGTAGTTAAATATAACACACAAATACAACTCACAACATAAATAGCAAAGATCATATAAAGAATTAAACTGTAAAAATATTGATTCAAACTATGGGGAAAATATTGGATCCTCTCGTACCAAAATATTTACAAAAGAAACCTTTATACAATTGTAAAATATATATGCCCATAAAGCAGAATTAGGACATAGAGATTTCATGCATTCACCCTTTGAGGAGAAACATGGAATCTTCAAATTTAAAATTATTTCAACAACATAAAAATAGCACTTAGAAAGAAACTAGAATGGGAGAAAGGGAAAAAAATATCCACACAAAGAGGTGACACAAGATGTACATAGTGAAAACTCTTTTGAGTATAAAAAACCCCACCCTCCAAAACCATAAAGCCAATTTCTTCTAGCAACAAAACTGTTATGTCAGAAATGTCTCCCTGGACTTTTCCCTCCTAAGTTTAGCTCCCAGGTCCCTTGTTTTACATCTTGCATGTTCATTTTGACTCCTGAAAGAAAACGGCCTGAAACCCATGTCACATGAGGCTTGAGGGACATTGTTGCACTTAGTCGTACCTTGACATAGGACATGTGGACATGGCACTCGTGCCCTTGTCCTTCCCTATTTCAGGTAGGTCCCAAATTTGAATGCCGATTATGTGACCATTAATTAGGTCCCATGTCAACATCTTAAGTTTGAATTACAAAATTCTTAGTGGGAATGTGTTTAGTTGCATATATAAGCATGTTTAGGGTTTCATTTGTAAACTAGAAGATGATTATGAACTTTTGGTGAACTTATGATTTTAGAGCATTCAAGATATTCATTGTTTCAGAGTAGAGCATTGTTATTGGGTTTGTGATTGCGAATTTAGCTTCATCTTCTCATGTGTTGAAGAATCTTCATCTATGTGAGATATACACCTCTGAGACTTGAATGTCCTTCTGGGGCTTAACTGAGGCAAGCTCCTAAACACCACAACCCCCAACCACACTCCTTGTGATTGTAGGTTATAGGTATTAGATTTCACGGAGTGGAGTTGCAGAGGAAGGTTCCAGAAGATAAGAATTCCAAATCTCTAAAGAAAAGCACTGCTTGGACTCGGGCGCTAGTACCAATGTCCTCTGAGGTTGAAAACACATAAATCATTGTGACAGTGACAATCAACATTTGAAGAGGCTCTAACATCTTGAAGAATACCCTTCCTTGGACTTGGGCGCTAGTGCCAGCATCCTCCGCATCTCCCAGGATAGAAATGAAAAGTACAGTGATCATCAGTGTCGGAAGGAGATCAGGATTCCCTAAGAAAACACCACCTTGGATAGGGGCATGAGTGCTAGTGTCCCTGAGTATTCTGCATCTAAAACTTCAAAAACAGTCAGTAATTAATCTTTGTTTACTACCTTAGTTTGTAAGCATTTGTTGTAATTCATCATTTTACTTATTGTTTTGCATAATTAGGGTTTTAATGGTATTTGAGCATTAAATTAATACATTAATTGACAATCTCTAAATTTTGACATCATTCCAAGTGACACACCAACCTATAGGTGAATCCTAATGCAAGAGTTGTGATTCAACTCGGTTGGAAGTCCTTGAATGTTTGTAGTGAAAGGAGGATTTAACCCATTTATCATTTTCCCCCTATTTTTCTATAAAACATTTTGGTGAACCTGTGTTTATTTTAATTTTGCACCTTGATGAGTTTTGTACTTTAGATTTACATGCATTCATTCTATTGCATTTGAAAATTCACAAAAAATAGAAAATTTAAAAAAAAAATGGCATCTTAGGCTTGCATTTTGGCATAATTTGCATTAATTTCATTTAATTTCTAATATTTTCATTAGATCTTATTTAAATTACAGAAATTTATCATTAATTAATTATTTGCATTGCATTTTCATCCTTAAGCTGTCAAAAATTACTTGAAATTGTGTTTTTTTTCATAAAAACCTAGTTTTTGCATTAGTTAGGGTTTGTATTTAAAATCTTTTTTCAGATTTTACTACTCTTTTAAACACTCATTTAGGACTGATTTCTAATTGTACTATTTCATCATAGTGTCTTTTTTGCAAAAATTCATGTCTAGGGTTTGAAAACTTTGCATTTTCACTAGATTTTGCCTTGTCATCTCTCTAGAATTGCATTATAGGTGTGTTGTGAAGGATATTGATGCATTATTGGATTGATATTGAGCTTATTATTCGCTGCCCCTCTTTAATTTCTTCACAACACCTCTTCTTTTAGTCATTTGCATTGAAAAAAGGTGAAAAATCAAGCATTTTAGATCATAAGCATACATTGTTTGCACTTGTTCCTTGCATAAGCATTGAAAATCTTTTAAAATCTGATTTTGCATACATTTTAATACATATACACATGGCTTATAATCGCAACAATAATGCTAGGCTTCCTCCTAGACCTTATTTGAAAATAAGGAGCCCTCAACTTGAAATTACATTTATACCTCATGACAAAACATTTGTAGACAATGAAGGGCCTCTTTACATTAATTTAAAAATAATGGAGATTCCGGTGAATGGTACACTTATAGATCCTAATTGCATGACTAATGTGGTAACGGAAGAGTTTCTTCTTGCACATAGTTTGACACAAGATTCCTATGAACCTTCAGATATAAGGATTAAGACACATAATGGAGCTTTAATGCCTACCTTTGGGAAGATAACTTTATTGGTTACGATTTCTAATAAAGCCATGGATCAAGTATTTGAGGTTATCCCTTTATCCAACCTCTTCCGTGTAAAACTAGGACACCCATGGTTAAAATCTATGAACACCATCCCCTCAACTATTCACAATTGCATAAAATTCCCTTTACATGGACAAGTGTGTACTATTCAACGTAATACATATCAACCTTTGGCAATGGACAACAACTTTACTCTTGATTACTTTTGGTCGCAACTTGATAGAGACCCTGAGCCATGAAGAGATCACTCTTTCCTACAATACAGATGATACAAAGCAAAACTTATATCTAGAGTGGTTGGGCCTCCTATGAAAATAATAAGAGATGAATAACCCGCATTAGAAGAAATTCCTAGAGCAAAAGGAAAAGGACCCTATGCTGAGGTTCCTCCTCTGTCATCCTTACAAGGATCGGGAGGTATTCATTGAGAACAAAACACTTTGTCAAGACAAATGAGATTTAAACATGGTGCTTCCTCCTCTAACATGCAAAAACCTATGGAAAAACATGACAATACTTTTGAAGACATAAGCAACAAGACAAAAATAAATAGACAAGCAAGAGAAAGAAGGAGAATAAGACAAGCTTTTGCCCAACGAAATGCACCTCAACAAGAAAATATTTCACCTAACATTGAATCAAGCCAAGAAGAGCTTAACAATAAACAACTTGAAGACAAGAACAAAAGTTGGGCTATGGTACCTTATGTACCTCTTTCCTCTAACATTTGAGATTGGGAAGATGATGACTTACTCGACGATGACCACTAGTCCAATTGTCTCTACAGGTAAGTATTTCTAACCCTTTACCTCTATGTTGTGTTTCCCTTGTGATGTGTTATGTGTTGTTTAGGCCTCCTTGGATGACCCTTGATACTCTTGTAAGGTCAAGGATACCGGGAGACTACCTCTGTTGTAACCCTTCTTCTATTTGTATCAACATTCTTCTTTCTTGCCTCTCCTCTATTTTATTGTTGTGTGTTGTGTCTTAGTGGCATAGCATTGCGGTTGGTGACCTGGGGGCACCTTCATACATGACGACTCTAAGGCACTTGTTCTCCTCTCTTGATTTATTGTTTACCTTCTTCTAGTGGTCCTATCTAGCTAGCGGATGATGAAAAACAAATAATATTGATACGGACCATGTGTCCCTTCAGCGAGTAAGCAAAAATGGACCTAGTCCATATATGACGATGGGGTTGATATATATATTATCCGATGCTTGACTAGTAGAATCACTTCGTATGATATTTTGATGATGTCTAATATTTGCTAACAAACCATAACAATATAGTTTCTCCGTGCACCTTTTTATCTTGGATATCGCCTTGGTTACACTCAGTTATGAGATCTCTGCGGTATAGCCCCACGGTTATACTCAGTTTCTGAATCCGTAGTATAACCTTGGCTCTTGATTTGATTATGTTTATGCATTTATTTTTATCATGGGATGTGGTTATTATCTTAGAGAAAGATTTCTAACCTCTCTTCTTGCAGGAAATTGTGAGTTTGTGGAAACATTTGGCAATCATAAAGTACATGTCACCTTTGGGGGCATGGGCTTTGCGAAAGCTCTTGTTCCCTTGTGTGTTTTATTCCTACCTTAACATGCTTGATATTGGTACATGATATCAACCACCTTAAGGTGGGGGCATATATAAGGTAATATGTCTAATGATTTTGATACTAATAAACTGTGTTTGAATACATTGATCTTTGGCGTATACCTCCTCTTCACTGTAATCTGTCTCCGTGACGTGGGTGGGGTTGTATACTTTGAGCACATGCTTCCTTTTCAATTTAAGGCATCTCCATGATGCAGGTGGGGTTGTATTTTGAAAGGCCTCTGCGGAGGCGGGGATGGTGTATCTCTTGAGCTAGTGCACAGCCTTTTTATTCTAAAAGTCCTCTAAGTAGGCAGGGTTGGTGTATCCTCCCTTAAGCATGTCTTTGGTGGTTGTTGTGGCATAAGCCCAACTATCAGGTGTGCCTATAATGTGCCTGAGATGGTGGTGAACCTAGCAATAGGCTCCTTCCATCGCTTGTTTGTCATGTTTTAGACGTATAGTATGTCTTTGGCATGCTATACAGTGCTTGTGTTTTTCGTGTGTCTTCCGTGTGTTTGTTCCCAAGTATAGTCCAAAGAGTGTGGAGAAATGTCCCTCCTATGCTTGGGATTTGTATGGCATGTTTGTTCCCAATTATAGTCCAAAGAGCATGGTGAAATGCCCCTCCTATACTTTGGGATTTGTATGGCATGTTTGTTCTCAAGTGTAGTCCAAAGAGCATGGTGAAATGCCCCTCCTTCATTTTGAGATTTGTATTGCATGTCTGTTGCCCCATATGTAGTCCAAAGAGCATGGCGAAAGCCCCTCCTACATTTTGGGTGGTGTGTTGCATTTTTACTTTCCTTGCATCTACATTAATTTATATATGAAAATGAAAAAGAAATAATCACTGTATTCATTGTGTTTTGTGTGTCTTCAATACTGTCTTCTCTGTGTTTTACATGAATGTAACTATCTTCTTCATGTTTTGCATGCCTGATTATTGTCTTTAATGTGTTTGGTATGTCTGTAATGTGTTTTCTCTAATGTCTACCTGAGACTGGGGGCTAGAAATAGTTTCTCAATCTTTGTGTATGATTAGCTTTAAGTGCCTAGCGTGTTTGTTATGTTTTGACCGTACTTTAATCCATGTATGGGCCTTGTGTTCATGCATACATTAAAGTGGGGGCTAAATGTTATGTCATAAAATGTCTCCCTAAACTTTTTCCTCCTAAGTTTAGCTCTCAAGTCGCTTGTTTTGCATCTTGCATGTTCATTTTGACTCCCGGAAGAAAATGGCCTGAAACCCATGTCACATGGGGCTTGAGGGACATTGTTGCACTTAGTCCTACCTTCAAATAGGACATGTGGACATGGACGCTCATGCCATTGTCCTGCCCTATTTCAGGCAGGTCCCAAATTTGAATGTCGATTATGCGACCGTTAATTAGGTCCCATGCTGACATCTTAAGTTTGAATTACAAAATTCTTTGTAGGAATGTGTTTAGTTGCATATATAAGCATGTTTAGGGTTTCATTTGTAAACTAAAAGATGATTATGAACTTTTGGTGAACTTATGATTTTAGAGTATTCAAGATATTCATTGTTGCAGAGCAGAGCATTGTTATTGGGTTTGTGATTGTAAATTTGGCTTCATCTTCTTATGTGTTGAAGAATCTTCATCTATGTGAGATCTACACCTCTAAGACCTAAATATCCTTCCAGGACTTGACTGAGGCAAGCTACTAAACACCACAACCCCCAACCACACTCCTTGTGATTGCAAGTTACAAGTATCAGATTTCGCAGAGTGGAGTTGCAGAGGAAGGTTGCAAAAGATAAGAATTTTAGATCTCTGAAGAAAATCACTTCTTGGACTCAGGCTCTAGTGTCAGTGTCCTCTAAGGTTAAAAACACAGAAATCATTATGACAGTGACAATCAGCATCTGAAGAGGCTCCGACATCTTGAAGAACACCTTGCCTTGGACTTGGGAACTAGTGCCAGTGTCCTCCACATCTCCTGGGATGGAAATGGAAAGTACAGTGATCATCAGTGTCGGAAGGAGATCAAGATTCCCTAAAGAAAACACTATGTTGGATAGGGGTGTGAGTGTCAATGCCCCCAAGTATTCCGCATCTCAAACTTCAAAAAATGGTGAATAATTAATCTATGTTTAATTCCTTAGTCTATAAGCATTTGTTGTAATTCATCATTTTACTTACTATTTTGCATAATTAGGGTTTTAAGGGTATTTGAGCATTAAATTAATACATTAATTGACAATCTTTGAATTTCCACATCGTTCCATGTGACACACCAACCTTTAGGTGAATCCTCTTGCAAGAGTTGTGATTCAACTTGGTTGGAAGTCCTTGAATGTTTGTAGTGAAAAGAGGATTTAACCCATTTGTCATTTTTCCCCTCTTTTTCTATAAAACAAAAACCTACTTCAATACACTACAAGCTCATAGACTTAACATGGAGATCACCATCCTGCTCCTTTATAGGAAATCTGGTAGCTTAACCCACACATTCCAAAGACCTCTCTCTAATACGTCCTCAACCCAAGCATCTAATATATAAATAGTAACCAACTAGGAACCACTAATAGCTTTGGAAAATCATGAGCCAAAACACATGGGAAGTATGGCGCCCAACTTGATGGCCCAAGTTCCAATGCCAAGCTTGCATGTCATTTTCCACCTTTCCCAAGATGTCTTGTGACATGTGTCTTAGACTGTCATAATTTGATCAAGATTCTAAGTTCACCTTGTAACTTCCCTCTTACATGCTCTTATGTACATCATAAAAATCTTGCACACTTAAAATGTCATAGATGCTCTTACACATTTTACTTGACATAATGCTCTTACATATTCTTACAAAAATGACATAAGTGTTAGAATCCGTAAAATAAATTATAACCTAAAATCAATTGAAAGAGTTAGAAACATAAATTGTAAATGCAAAAGAAATTGAAATAGCATAACAATGATACCAAGAGATTGATGTGAAATGCTTGAAATACAAAATAGCATCAGATAACTATCTCTGATATCGAATGAAAATACAAGTTAGGTAGAATGCTTATATAGACCAGGGAGAAGGAGGAGGTGGCAACACTGACCAATGAGGAGCAACCATCTATTGGAATAAAGATAGCAAAGTAGCTTACCAAGATAGCTAATGGATGCTCACATGTAGGAAGGTGACACCTCATAATCCTCTCACCTGATAAAACATGCTTTATTAACCTAAGCAAGCTTAAATAAATGTGTAGAAAAAACCTTATAAAAAGGAATAAAAAACCTACACTAACACCCCCCTTAAGCATAGCTTAGGTGGGTAAAGAGATGGGTAAAGAGAAGTAGCCCCCCCACAAAAGACAGTATGCCCCTTGAGAATAGAGAGAGAAGGAAAAGAAGGAACTAAGAAGCCCCTCAATGGAGGACACATGTCGCACCCCAAGCAAAGCTCGCAAATGAATGAACTTGCTCTTAGTGAAGGGTCTGGTGAAGATGTTTGCAGTCTGATCTGATGTCAAACAGTACTGAAGATCAAGAACATGCTCATGAATCAGCACCTAAATGTAGTGCATGTGAATCTCAATGTGTTTGGTCCACTGTTGATGGACTGGATTGCGAGAGATCTGAATAACACTGGTTGTCACAAAAGATGACTATAGGTTTCCTGAAGGAAATACTAAACTCAGTGAGAATGTGCTGAAGCCAAATGGCCTCAATAGTAGCATTAACTGCTCCTTAATACTCAGCCTTTGTAGATGAAAGAGTAATAGTAGACTACTTCTTGATCGACCAAGAAATCAGACTAGAACCAAGAGAGAAGCAATACCCTGAAGTAGACTTACGATCTTGAGAATCACCTGCCCAATCTAAATCTGTGTATCCCACCAAGTCAATATCCATGCCCACTGCATAATGAATCCCATAACTGTGAGTACCCTGTGCATAGTGAAGAATCCACTTAGTTGCTTTCCAATGCAGCTCATGTGGCTTCTACATGAACCTAGAGACCAAGCCCACAGCATATGAAATATCAGGCCTCGTGTGAGTCAAGTATATGAGACTCCCAACCAATTGATGACACAAGGTAACATCTACCAAAGGTGAAGAACAAGAAGCCTCAAGTTTGACCCCTAATAGAAATGGAGTCAGCGTAGGCTTACAGTCAGCCATACAAAATTTGGAGAGCATACTTGGGCTGAGAAAGAAAGATACCAGCCGAAGACTGTGTGATCTCAATGCCCAAGAATTAATGAAGAAGACCCAAGTCAAACATCAGAAACCGATCATGAAGAGAAGTTTTCACTGCCTTTATGGTGGATGAGGAACTCCCTGTAATCAACAAGTCATCAACATAAAGAACAAGGAAAGTGAGAGCTTCATCCTGCTACAAAATGGCACCAAGTGAACCCAACTGATAGAAGGAAGGAGTCCATCTTGGCATACTAGGCTCGAGGGACTTGTTTAAGGCCATAGAGAGATTTTCAAAGTCAGCAAACAAGTGAAGGATCCTGGATGAACCCCTATGGTTGCTCCATATATATCTCCTCTTGAAGGTCACCGTGAAGAAAAGCACTCTTCACATCCATCTGATGAATTTCCCAGCGATGGACTGCAACAATGGCAAGGACAAGTCAGATTGAATTCATCTTGGCAACTGATGCAAAAGTCTCAGAGTAGTTAATCCCAGGAACCTGGGAGAATCCTTTTGGGACCAAGCGAGCCTTATGTTTATCGACCGACCCATCTGTAGCAAATTTTGTTCGATAGACCCACTTGTATCAAACAAGTTTTCTTCCCTTAGGAAGTGGGACTAAATCCCAAGTATGGTTCCTTTCCAAGGAACTAAACTATTCCTGCATAGTAGCATCCCACTCAAGGATACCAGAAGCTTCCCTGAAGGACTGTGGATCAGAAGCTGAAGTAAAGAAGAGATGAGGATCATGCTTGAACTGTGACCTTGTTCTTCTCGCATCTAAAGGATCACCGACCCAATCACCTGCTGACTCCAAATTCTGATGAGCCCAAAGAGGCCCAGTAGTAGGAGAATCAAGAGAATCTAGAAGAGAATCAGCATCCACTGAATGATGACTAAGAGAGGAGGAAGATGAACCCTCATCATCACCATCTGAAGTGGAGGAAGAAGACTCCTCATGAGGATTAAGATCCTTAGAAGAACTATCATCGTGAAGTCACAGTGTCTCCATGGGAATGAATGATGGAGAAGTGGTAGAAGAAGTATCCTCCTCAAAATGAACACTCCTCTCAATGAAGAGCTCATGTGTGGTAGGGTGGAGTAGCCTATATCCTTTGACACCATCTGGATAGCCAACAAATATGCAAGGCCTACTCTACGGATCCATAGCCTTGCATTTCTCTGCTAGAATGTGGGCCCATGCAGGAGACCCAAACACTCAGAAGTGCTTGACTGTGGTTTTTCGACCAATCCAAGCTTGAAAAGGAGTTACCCCCTTCACAGCTCGGTGAGGAACTCGATTCTGGATATAACATGGGCAGTTGATGGCCTCTACCCAATACTGAGGTGCCAATGATTTGGAGTGAATCATGCAATTGGCCATTTCCTTCAATGACTAATTCTTTTGTTCTGCAACTCCATTTTGTTGTGGACTATAGGGAATTGTACATGCTGAAGATTGATGCCCTCTGAGGCACAAAACTGCTCAAACCTCTGGTTGACATATTCCCTGACATTATCGGTGCGTAGAATCTTGACAACCTTCCCAGATTATTTCTCTGCAAAAGTTTTAAAGTCTTAAAAAAGACTCAAAGACTTCAAATTTTTGTTTGATAAAATATACAAAGGTGTATCGAGAAAGATCATCAATGAAGGTCAATACATATCTAGCTCTGTTGAATGAAGGATGTTGAAATGGACCAGCCAAATCACTGTGTACTAACTCCAAGAGTTGTGTGGCTCTCCATGCTTTGCCTTTATCAAATTTTTCTTTAGGATGCTTGCCAAGAATGCATCCTTGACAAACTCCATCATAAAATCGAATAGAAGGCAACCCTATAACCATGTCATGTTGATTGAGCTGCTACAAGTAGCGATATTTCAAGTGGCCAAATTGTTGATGCCACAAACAACTCATCTGAGTGAGTAAACAATGCAAGTGAGGGAGAATTAGGAACAAAATGAGAAAATTGATAGAGTCATGAATGGTTATCAACTTTTCCTACAGCAACTGTAGAACCATTGAGTTAGGTGTAAATTCAACTCTCTTGCTGAAACCTGTATGGGTGATCTGGTAGATAGATAGGAGATTAGTTGACAAAGAAGGTACACAAAGAACATCATGGAATGTCCCATCACCAATGTCAATAGACCCTCTCCCAAGAACTTCTTCTAGTGTATCATTACCCATAAGAATATTAGGCACAAAACATAACTCCAAGGATGAGAAACTTTCCTTTGTATTGGCTATGTGGTGAGAAGCACCAGAGTCAATTACCCAACTATCTGGCGATGTAGCAACTACAACAAGGGCCTTGCCTTTCCCCTTGTTGGCATGTGCGTCCAGTGCTCCCCATGATGTTTCGTGACATGGACTAACCGCCTCTCGTGGATCCTAACTCTGGCGATTGTAATGGAGATTAATGCCTACAAATTTTGGTCTAACGGCAATCGTGGGCCAACAAGTGGTATCAAATCCAAAGGTCTCAAGTTTGAAACTCCCTGGGTAATGCTGGGAGGGAGATTGTTGGCATGTGCATCCAGTGCTCCCCGTGATGTTTCGTGGCATGGACTAACCGCCTCTCGTGGATCCTAACTCTGGCAATTGTAACAAAGATTAATGCCTGCAGGTTTTGGTCTAATGGCAATCGTGGGCCAACACCCCTTACTATTTTTCATGTCCTTTGAGGATTTTGAAGAATCTTCCTTAGCTGAATCTGGCACTTTGATATTATTCTTCTCAAGAAGATAAGTGAGATGAGCTATTTGCTTTTTCAAACTCTTATGCTCATCATGACCAGATTTCTTACAAAAGGCACACTTTGTCTTCTCCTTTTGAGACTTTTTATCTTTAGAGGAAGACTCAGGAGTTGCATTGGTTGCAGCTTGTTTTGGACCTTGTTTCTTCTCTCCTTGATCCTTTTATTTCTTATTTTGCTTGACATTGCCTTTTCGATCTTTAGTGCCCTAATTTGCAGCCAAGGCATGAGACTTAGAAGGCTTAATAGTGCCCATGTGAACTAATTTATCCTGTTCTTTGGTGAATTCAGTAGCAAATTCATCTAAAGAAGGCATTTTGTAGGTAGTCCCAAGAGCACTTTCAATGGCATAAAATGTAGAAACAAACACTGAGCAGTTAGGACCAAGCTTAGAAAGAATACTTAAGATCAATTGTGTGTCTTTCTTCTCAATCCCACATTGTTTCAACTGTAATCTAATGGCCTTTAGATTTGTGAAGAAGTCTTGTATTGTATCAAAATTACATGGATTTAACCCTATTAGCTCATTCTCCAATTGATGTCACCTTAATTCATCATGTTTACCAAAGAGATTTTCCAAAGTAGTCCATACATCATTTGGTGTTGTAGTAGATTCAATGTGAAAAAGAAGATCAGGAGATATAGACATGCATAGAGTTCCAAAAGCTTCATCTGGCCTATTATGGAATTTAGGCCTTTCTGCAATTAAGGTTGGTTCATTTTCTAAACCCATAGTTACTCTATATAGTCCTAAATTCTTAAGTTGGATAGTCATCTTGGACTTTCACTCATAGTAGTTGTAGGGTGTTAGAACAGGCACTATTAATTGATCCATCTTAAATGCAAAAATAGATTGTTGTTGTTGTTGTTGTGAGGAAAGAAAAGATGCAAGAAAGAACACACAAGACACCCCCCCCTTTTTCACTCAATCAAAGAACCCCCCCAAGAAAATTTGATTTGGCACTTTATATTTAGTGCATTTACAATTGCCACCAGCAAGAAATACTGAGTGGACTTGATCTCAATGCTATTACAAATCCTCAAAAAGGAGCATATGTTGAAAAATACAACTTAGGCACAATAACCAGTGAAATAAATAGCACCACTGCAAGGTACACAAAAAAACATCCACTTTCAAAAAAGAATCACCTCGATCCAAGTTTCTCTGCAAAAGTTATGCTTCTTCGAAGTTCCCAAAATGAGAACTATGCAGTGTCCCGACTAAGATTTTGTAATTTCTAAAAATTATCTGCATCAAAATCAAAAAATGTCTACACTAGTGTTGTTGGAATAAGGTGCCATTAATGTTGTAAATTCCAATATTGTATTTTATTCCATTTATTATTTGTTATTTGTAATTACCCATAAGGGAATGAGGTAGTCTCATTGACAGTTGCAATTTCAGAGTTACTGACGACAGTTATAGAGTGACATTTACGATTGGCAAATGTAAAAACTCATGGTAAATGAGGATAGGCATGATCCCTTGAGGAATATACTATTTTTGGCATGTATGACAACTGTCATAATGTTTGGTGAGTGAATCTATGAAAGTTGCAAGTTGTCATAAGATTCTGAGATTCTATGACGCGTATGACGGATATGTTAGTTGTATATTTGCTATATTTAGCCCAAGCTTCCTATCTTGGAAAGATACTCTTTTGTTGGAATCTATGATGGTTATGATGCATCATAAGATGTTGTAAGAGGCCAGATTTAGTCTTGGGAGCCCAACCTTTGCATGGTTGTTTTTGGACAAGTGTAAGATGCTTGTAAGATGGTAATTGATGTTTACAGGTTGGAGAATCTTAGGAGAGAGAAGGTGAATGCCTAAGATGAGTTAGAAAATGTTTTTATAAGTATTTTCCATGTATTAGTTGCTGCAATACAGATTTTAGGTACTCCAGTGTTGCCAGAATGCTATCAGATTGAAGACTGGTGGAGAGAATTGAAGTGTTGTATTGTAAATCATTTTCAGATTAATACAAACATTGGGCCTCTTTCCTGTGTGGAGTTTTTTACCCAAAAGGGTTTTCTCCACATTAAACATTGTATGATGTGTTCATATTTCTGATTTTGCATTTCTGTGAAGCATAGTTTTGTTTCTGTGTTACAATCTCCATTAATAACACACAGTTAAAGATTGCAGAAATTTATATTGAATTAGATTTCCATTGAAGTAGTGTTGCTTTCATTTCTAACATTTGGTATCAGAGCCTAGCCATCTTTGACTCTTGGGTGGTAGTGTGGAAATTGTAGCTGCAATGGGAGATTTGGTTGCATTTGTTTTGCAGATCTTGTGTTGTTATTATGGTTGCATCCACCGTTGCATCAACCTCTCGATTGGACATTGAGAAGTTCAACGGAATGGGGTATGAGTTGTGGAAGCTAAAAATGGAAGATTTGTTGGAAGAAAGAAACTAATGGTCATCTGTCCAAAAAGAGAAGAAACCTGACGATGTCTCTCAAGATGAGTGGGATACACTAGATAAGAAAGCACAGGGAACCATCCAATTGTGTCTTTTAGATTCTGTCATGTTGAATGTCGCAAAGGAAGAGACTGGATACAAGTTGTGGAAAAGGTTGGGTGAGATCTATCAAGCTAAGAGTATGGTAAATAAACTTTATTTAAAAGGAAAATTGTTTTCCATGAAAATGTGAGAAGGTGAATCAGTTGCAGAGCATTTAAATTCTTTTAATTTGTTAGTGAGTCAGCTTGATTTAGTAGATATTGAGGTCACTAAGGAAGATAAATGTATCTTACTTCTTTGTTCTTTACCTGAGTCTTGGGAGAATGTTATCCTTGCTATCACTGCTAACCTTGCGGATCCAAAGTTGGATGCTCTTGTTTCAGTGCTACTGTCACAGGAATTGAGGAAGAAGAGTTCAGATAGTACAGGGGATGCTCTTAGTGTCAGGGGAAGGTCTAAGGAAAGAGGACCTAAAGGAGATCAGAAAGGGGCTAAGGACAAGTCCAAGGGCCGATCTAAGACTCCTGGTAAAAAGAACAAAGTTAAGCGTTGGAACTGTGGTAAAAGGGGACATGTGAAGAAGGAGTGCAGAACCCCAAGAAACAGTGGGAGAGTGCTTTGGATAAATCCTCGAATGCAGGTGAAGAAGTTTTACTCTCTATATGTAATCTTGTTTCTAATGATCACTGGTTGGTTGACTCAAGATGTTCATTTCATATGACCCCGCATAAGGAATGGTTCTCCTCATATGAAGAATATGATGGAGGTAATATCTACCTTGGTGACAACTCTACATATCCGATTGTCAGGAAAGGAAAGGTATTGTTGTGTTTCAGTGATGGGAGGATTAAAACCCTCCCAAGTGTTTTGCATGTTCCTAGATTAGCTAGAAATCTAATTTCAGTTTTGAAGTTGAATGATTTGGGAATGCATGTGACATTTGACAAGCATGGTTACAGATTAGTGAGAGGGAACTTGGTGGTAGCGAAGGGGAAGAGATTCAAAAGCCTATTCAAGCTTGAAGCCACTACAGTTTATAATGCCTCCTATGTATTTGAGGCTTCTGAAAACACTTGTATGTTGTCGCACCGTAGATTGGGCCACACAAGCAATAATGTATTAAAAACTATTAAGAATAAAATTTTGTTGGATGGTTTCTCCTATTCTGATGAGCACTTTGATTTCTGTGAGCATTGTGTGTTTGGTAAACAAAATAGAAAATCATTTTCTTCAGGAAGCAATAGAGCAAAAGAGAAGTTAGAAATTATTCATACGGATGTGTTCGGACCTATGGATAATGAATCTATTGGAAAATCTTGTTATTTTGTAACCTTCATTGATGATGTATCCAGATTTACATGGATTTATTTTATGAAGCATAAATATGAAGTTTTCACTAAGTTTAAAGAATTCAAAGTCTTAGTAGAGAACCAATCAGGTTTAAAGATAAAAATATTAAGATCTGACAATGGAGGGGAATATTTCTCTAAGGAATTTGATGAGTTTTGCAAGCATGCAGGTATAATCAGACAAAAGACAACTCCATATACACCATAGCAAAATGGTGTTGCAAAAAGGATGAACCAAACAATTATGGAAAGGGCCAGAAGTATGCTTAGTGATGCATAGTTGGATAATTGCTTTTGGGCAGAGGTTGTGTGTACTACTTGCTACTTGATAAATAGATCTCCTTGTAAGGCTCTTGATTTGACACCTTATGAAGTGTGGATAGGTAAGAAACCTTTTGTTTCACATTTAAGGGTTTTTAGCTGTGAGGATTTTGTTCATGTGCCTAAGGAAAAGCGATCTAAGTTGGATCCAAAGGTTGAAAAGTGTACATTCATTGGATATGGTGATAATGTGAAAGGTTATAAGCTTTGGAATCCACTAACCTGCAGGATTATCTTTTCTAGAGATGTTATTTTCAAGGAACTTAGAGCTATTTTTGAACCTGAGCAGCCAAAAGAAAAAATGAAAAGGTAAAGAAGGTGCACTTTGATTTAGAGCAGCAAGATACACCTCAGGAAGAACATAATGATGGATTGGGGGGTGAAGAAGAAGAAGAATATTCGAGTAGTTCTGATGAAGATGAATCTATTGTGACAAAAGAAGTTGGTACAGATGATCATGCAAAAGAATGAGTAGAGTCTCTTACTCCACCCTTGAGGAGATCCACAAGACAACAGAATCCAATTGACAGGTATAGCCCACCAGATTTCTGTTGTGTATATGCTTTATTGAGTACTAACGATGAACCTAGATCCTACAGGGAAGCTATTTCTGCAGATGATAGTGAGTCTTGGTAGCTAGCCATGCAGGAGGAGATGATGGCTTTAGACTCTTGTAACACCTGGGATCTTGTTCGTTTGCCCAAAGGAAGAAAGGCCATAGGTTGTAAGTGGGTCTTTAAGAAGAAGTTTGGAGTAGACGGGTCATTGGTGAAGTACAAGGCTAGAATGGTAGCCAAGGGCTGCTCCCAGAGAGAGGGAGTTGATTTTGGTGAGATATTCTCTCATGTTGCTAAATTGACTTCTATTAGATTTCTCTTATCCATTGCTATAGCTTATGATTGGGAGATTGAGCAAATGGATGTTAAGACTGCATTCTTGCATGGAGATCTTGAAGAAGAAATTTATATGCAACAGCCAACAGGTTTTGAGGTAAAATGAAAAGAACATTGGGTTTGCAGGTTAAAGAGGTCTCTTTATGGTCTAAAACAATCCCCCAGAATGTGGTATCAAAAGTTTGATTCATTTGTTTTGAAATTGGGTTTTGTTAGAAGCGAGGAGGATCATTGTGTTTACATTCATTGTGTTGATGATTCTATACTGGTTATTGCTTTGTATTTTGATGACATGTTATTTTTCAGCAATACTAAAGGTATGGTCAGTGACCTTAAAGCCCAACTTTTAGGTGCATTTGAGATGAAGGATCTTCGTGCTGCAAGGTATATTTTGGGAATGGAGATCAGGAGGGACAGAGTTAACAGAAAGCTTTGGTTGTCACAAATTAAGTATGTGAATACTATTGTGAGAGGTTTAGTTTGCAGGACTGTAACCCAGTTAGAGTTCCATTACCCATTAGTACTAAGCTTTCATTAGATATGTGTCCAAGGATGATCTTGAGGATATGTCTAATGTGCCATATGCTAGTGCTATAGGGAGTTTGATGTATGCAATGGTTTGCACTAGACCAGATATTGTCCAAGCAGTGGGAGTTTTGAGCAGATTTATGTCTAACCCTGGTAGACAGCATTGGAACTATGAGAAGAGGGTACTTAAATATCTTGCAGGTACTCCTAATCATTGTTTGGTTTATTCTAGTACTGATAGTGCTGATAAATATTTAGACATACAAGGTTTTGTTGATGCAGATTAGGCAGGTGACTTGGATAGTCGAAGGTCCACTGGTGGCTATGTGTTTACTCTGTTTGGAGGTGCAGTGAGTTGGATGAGTAAGAGGCAACCCACAGTTGCTTTGTCCACTACAGAAACAGAGTATATGGCTGCTACTCATGTCTCTAAGGAGGCAATTTGGTTGAGAAGACTATGTACAGGTATTGGTTTTGATTGCAGGATCATTCAGATTGGTTGTGATAGCTAGAGTGCTATCTATTTGGCTAAGAATCCCATGTATCATGCTCGGACTAAGCATGTTGATGTTCAGTATCACTTTGTTCGAGAGTTGGTTGCAAATGGAGAGATTAAGCTGAAGAAGATAGACACTCAGGAGAATGTTGTAGATTCATTGACCAAGCCTATGAGCACAGAGAAGTTTGTATGGTGCAGAAAGGCCATGGGCCTTGTTTCTAGTGCCTGATTATTTTTCTTTTGTTTTCCTATGGGTTGATTTACAATGTATAATGTCAAGTGGGAGAATGTTGGAATAAGGTGTCATTAACCTTGTAAATTCCAATATTGTATTTTATTCCACTTATTATTTGTTATTTGTAATTACCCATAAGGGAATGAGGTAGTCTCATTGACAGTTGTAATTTCAAAGTTACCAATGGCAATTACGGAGTGACATTTACGGTTGGCAAATGTAAAAACTCATGGTAAATGAGGATAGGTGTGCTCCATTGAGGAATATACTATTTTTGGCATGTATGACAACTGTCATAATGTTTGGTGAGTGAATTTATGATAGTTGCAAGTTGTCCTAAGATTGTAAGATTCTATGACGCATATGACGGATATGTTAGTTGTATATTTGCTATATTTAGCCCAAGCTTCCTATCTTAGAAAGATACTCTTTTTCTAGAATCGATGATGGTTATGACATGTCATAAGATGTTGTAAGAGGCTAAATTTAGTCTTGGGAGCCCAACCTTTGCATGGCTATTTTTGGACAAGTGTAAGATGCTTGTAAGATGGTAATTAATGTTTGTAGGTTGGAGAATCTTAGGAGAGAGAAGGTGAACGCCTAAGATGAGTTAGAAAATGTTTCTATAAGTATTTATCATGTATTAGTTGCTGCAAGATAGATTTTAGGTACTCGGGTGTTGCCGGAATGCTGTCAGATTGAAGACTGGTGGAGAGAGTTGAAGTGTTGTATTGTAAATCATTTTCAGATTAATACAAACATTGGGCCTCTTTCTTGTGTGGAGTTTTTTACTCTAAAGGGTTTTCTCCATGTTAAACATTGTGTTATGTGTTCATATTTCTAATTTTACATTTCTGTGAAGCATAGTTTTGTTTCTGTGTTACAATCTCCATTAATAACACATAATTAAAGATTGCAAAAATTTATATTGAATCAAATTTCCATTGAAGTAGTGTTTCTTTCATTTCTAACATTTGGTAAGAGCATGAAAAAATAGCCAATATTAAAAAAAATCTTGAGAAACAGAGTCTGTATGAGAAAGAATGGAGCATTAGAAAATTGCCTTCAAATCTGCAACTGCCAACGGAGAGGGTGTCTTCTGTAGCTTTCTAAGTTTGTTTCTACAAAATATACGGATTGCATACAAAAAATAAGAGATACCCAGATAATTTTTTGATGTTATGAACAAAACCCAGAAGGCGTTTTTCTTGTTGATCTACAGAAGATGTAGATCTAATGTAAAATAGACACCTTTAGCAACAAAAAAATGACCCTAGCAACCAAAAAATAGCATGCAAAGGTTGAATTAGCTACCTAAGACAAGAAAAGGCATGCTACAACTTGCAATATTGATGAAAACACAAAAATATGCAAGTTTCAAAACCCTTGTTTGCAAGTATGGCCAACGATCTCCAAAATGAGTGAAATGAACAATTCCACTTGTAGAGTACGAGTACGAGTATGAAGGAGAAGATCTATCCGTAGAAGATATTCCTGAAATTGATGCATCTGAAGATGTGATCGAAGGAACTGTAAGTAATTATAAACCCCCTCTTCTCACCGTTGATGGTGTTTATAAAAGAAGTGTTTTAAAGCCTAATTTGTTGAAGAATCTTATATTCAAGACTACTTTCAAGTCTTTTGTGATTCCTCGAATGAGGACCGTAGAATTAACACTTGAATATAATCCTTCTCACACTTTTCAAACTAAAATATTGTCTGTTCTACCTCCTAAAGAAATAGACTATATAAGAAGTCGTAAAGATGTGAACTTTGTTCACTTTGGAGCAATCCGAGTCCTTATTTGGCTCCTGTGTGCCTGATAATATTCGTCCTGTATGTTATCTTGCTTTGTGTGATCGCCGTCAAGTAGAATATCATCATGCCTGTCAGTTATCCAGTTTATCTCGGCTGACGAAAAATTCTGTGTGTTTTACTTATTATCCTAATTTGATAGTTGCTGCTAGGGATAAGGGCTGCCAAGAGGTTAAAAAAGGATCTTTAAATTGTTGGGGCGTGTTTAGTTCTCTTTTTGGGTTAAACATGTTTGGTCAATTCAAATATGCTTCTGTCCAAGTTCAGGTTTTGTATTCCATGACGAATACTAACAACCCTGATATTTTAGAAACCCTGCCTTATGCTAAAACCCTTCATGGAGAAGTCCAACTCCAGAAAGGGCATATCGATACTATTGATGTCCCGGCAGGTTGGAAATTAGACTGGATGCAGCATGTAGCACCCAGATTGTTAGAAGCAACCAAACCTGTGCATGAAATCCAGAATAACCAAATCAGGGTTATTCCCCGGTCTCTTTCTGCCAGACCTACAAACCCATTTCTTGAAACTTTTGGAACCCCTGGATCATCTTTTAGCTCTTCATCCCGTGATACTTCTACTTCTAAGAAGAAAGCTCAACTGTATGTTGAGGTTGAAGATGAAGCCCTAAATACTGGTCCTGTGCCAGTTGTAAAGGACCACAGAGGTCGACAAAAAGAAAAAGGAAAAGCTATCAATATTGACCATCCTTTCTGTAATATGGCCCATACTCTCCCTAGAGCTGAAACTCTAGAATGGTTCAAAGAAAAAGAAAATTCTTGTTATAAAAATGGTAGATGGCCCCCTGTTAAAGGATGTTTCTAGTCTCCTGACGGGACTGTCAGTTTATTCCAATATGCTTTCCAACCCAAAACCTCTGAAGAAAAAGAACCTTCTCTCGAGTATAAACAAAGAAACTATAGAGGAAGATTCTGTTCTCATCTTCAGCAGAATATTGATGATTATTGTCAAGATGTGCTAACTTTAAGAGAATCAGTTGCCACTCTGCATCAAGACCTCAAAAAATGTGGCAATATAGTGGTTGACAATAATGCCCGTCTCAAAGAAGTAATAGGTCAAGTCCAACAGCTATCTGTAAAAAGTGATAATTTACATTCCTTGCTTACTAAAGTAGATGTTTCCTCAAAACAATTGGTTAACCTTGTACAACCCCTAGGGAACCAATTAGATGCTATGAATATTGTTCTTGTGACTCGTTTTGACAAAATTGATGATTCTTTAAATGATTTGTCTTCTGCTTTAGACTGGTTAGTCAATGAAGAGAAAAAACCAGTATCTCATGCTGTGGTTGTTCCACAACCCATTCTTCCTAAAGAAAAGAGGATTGTAAAAGGTTCTTCTGTACATATGATGCAGACTACATGTCTTGTTACACCTTGGTATTTGGATATTGATCATATTGAGGATCCATATAACCTCATCACTAAATGGATCAACACTTTCATAATTATTAGTAGTCTTTCTGGTACTACCCAAGCCAATATTGTTAGAATGGTTGTCTCTTATTTCTGGGGAATTCTTACTGATTGGTGGAATGGTATTTCTGATGCTGATAAAGATGCTCGTGTCTACAATAATATTGTTATTGTTCTAGATGCCCAAGGTCAACCCCAGCAATAATAGCGTCCTGCCTTAAATTGTCTTTTAGATTGGCTTGTCGATGAATTCTGTCCTGAATCCATCTGTCGTCAAGAAAGATTAATGAAAGATATTCTGTCCATGAAGTGTTGTGATCTTAAGGATTTTAAGCGGTATTCTGATGAATTCCGTAAAATTTTATATCAACTCAAGGATTAGAGAAAGGTAGATGTTGCAAAAACAAAGTATCTTGAAGGTCTGCCTTATAACTTAGCTGATAAAGTCTTATCCTATCTTGAGCTTAGAGAAATCCCTTTTGATCTCTGTCCTATTACTGATCTGATCCAATATGCCAAAGACCAAATTCTCCAGTTTATTGACCAATGCAAATATCAACAAAAGTTCACTCGCCATGAGGCTCAACGGGTTGCCCCTACATTTATCAACACCTATGGCTGTAATCCATTCACGTGTACTTAGCGCAAGCAACGCAAGAAGCATAAGAAACACCAGCTTTCTTTCCATAGGCGTACTTTCCCGCGCAAGCATTCTTATGCCCCTAAGCAACGCTTTATGCGTCGCTGCTCAAAGCCTCGCCCTGCTTCTCGTGAAATTATTTGTTATATTTGTAATAAACCTGGTCATAAGGCTCCTGATTGTTCTTGTAAGAATAAAGCTGTTAAAGCTGTCTATGTGGATCCTGCTGCGGCCGCGTGGTGGGATGTTGTCGATGATGAAGAAGACTTGTATCTGCAAGATGATATTTATGAACCCCTCTTTGAAGAGTACAAATACGAAGATGAAGAGGAAGATGCTTTAGAAGATCTTGCTAATACTCTTTTGTCTGCTGAGAACCAGCTTGAATTATATGAAGATGCAGAGCCTGCTGCCCTGATGAACCAAACCTAGAGACCAAACCGTGGTCGTGGAGGTCGAAGAGGATGAAGTTCCTTCCGGAACTATGAAGCAGACTCTCCTCCAGCTTTTGACTCTCCTCCAGCTTTTGCTTTAGCATATCCTCCAGTTTCACAGTATCCTCCTACAGTCCGCCCTCCTGTACAACAATACCAGCAGCAAATGCCACCTCGGGTAACTGTTTTCTCTTCTGATTTTCCCATTATTACTTCTGCAAGAAGAGATCAAAAGTACAGTCGGCAACCTCAGGAAGATATTGTCACCCAAGCATTGGCTGATTTCTCTTTCCAGTCTCATAACCCTTGTACTAATTATCCATGTACAACACCAGCTAGAAACTCTCCATTCATACAAGAGGAAGATGATTTCCCTTCTACTTTTGGTCCTGTGTATCCTTTCCCTGATCATTCCCCTTTTCAGGAACAAATTCAAAATCTGTATGACCAAGAACTTGAAGAAAAGGATACTAAACCTGTTATCGATCCCAGTAAAGTAAACTTGTAATGTCTGTCTTACCAGAACCTTCTGCGCAGCTAGACCCCAGATATCTAGTACATCTGTTAATTGGAAAATTTTCCCAGTATATCACTATTATGGTCAATGGTCGACAATATGATGCCCAGGTAGATACTAGTGCTTCTCTCTCTTTCTGTAAACCACAAATCATCAACCAATGGGAACAGTTAACACAAAGAACGGCTTATACTGCTCGAGATGTCCAAGGTAATGAGTTTGTTTGTGATAAATATTGTCATCAGCAAACTCTGGTTATTGAATCCAAGCAGTTTAAATGTGATTTCTTTGCCATGAATCACATGCCTGTAGATATTCTTTTAGGAGGAAATTTTATTGATAGATATACTCCTTATGGATGTACTAAGAAAAGTACTATGTTCACTTTAAATGGTGAAAAGATTAGTACTCCTTGATTAATCTATGCTGCAGAAAAATATCCTGCTATTCATCATATATAGACTGTCGAATTACTGCCTGAACTCAAAGCTGCTTTACTCAAGGATATCTGTTCAGATGATCCTCAGAAATTCTAGGAGAAAGAAATGCCAGAAATGGAAATCCGTATACAGGAAGGAGCAAAAATCAAATGTGGCAAGCGCATACCTATTCCAGCTCATGATTATGATGATATGGCTTTAGCAATTGAAGAACTCAAAAAAGGGAAGTATATTAAGTATTCCCAATCCGAATATAATTGCTATGCATTTATGGTAAACAAAGAAGCTGAGAGAAGAAGGAACAAGAAAAGAATGGTTATTAATTATCAACCATTGAATGCAATTACTCTTCCTTTTCCGTATCCCATTCCTGATAAATCTTATTTATTAGAAAAAGTGGCTAATGCTAAGCTCTTTTCTCAATTTGATTGCAAATCAGGATTTTATCAAATACGGGTAAAAAAAGGAGATCAGTTCAAAACTGCTTTCAGCTGTCCATTTGGCCATTTTGAATGGACTGTCATGCCTTTTGGGTTAATGAATGCTCCTGCTTATTTCCAAGAACGAATGGATAAAGTCTTCACTGGATGTCAAGACTGGTTGTGTGTATATATTGATGATATTCTTATTTTTAGTCAAACTTTTGAGGAGCATCGCTCTCATTTAAATACATTTTATGGACTTGCTCTTAAATCTGGGATTGTTCTGTCCCTGAGCAAAATCCAATGGTGTACCAACTCTTGTAAGTTCTTAGGAATGATTGTCAAAGGTGGACAGTTAGAAGTCCAACCACACATTAAAGCTAAGATCCTTGAATTTCAACCTCCCTTGAACACTAAGGAGCTGCAAGGATTCTTGGGTATTTTGAATTATGTAAATAATTTTTATCCTCATGCAGGTTTTGATCGAGAACCACTACAGCAACTTCTTTCAAAGAGAAAGCCCCAATGGACGCCAGCTCATACACAAGCTGTTCAACTCATTCAACAAAAGGTCCAAGTTTTGCCTGTATTACATGTACCCACTACTGACCAATTTGTGCTCTACACAGATGCCTCTGATTATGCTTGGGGAGGTCATCTCTGTTTCATCAAGAATGGAGTTGAATTACTTGCTGAGTATGCTAGTGGCACTTTCCAAGCAGATGTGAGAAAATGGATCTCTTCTGATAAAGAGATTTATAGTGTGGTTAAGAATCTTAAGAAGTTTGCTCTAAAGCTGATGCATCTAAAACATTTTATTATCCGCACTGATTGCACACGATTCTTAACTTTCAAAGGAAAGGACCATGGAAGAAAAGATGGTGGAGGAAAATATCTTAGATGGCAAGAGTATTTTAATCAGTTCAATTATGAAGCCCAACATATTTCAGGAAAATTGAATACTGTGGCAGACTATTTCAGCAGACCCTCACTACCTGGTGTATTCATGCAGAACCCTGGATCTTCTTCCAGACCTCCTGGTTTCATCAGAGAACAAAATTATGATGCACCCTTCAGACATATGATTGTGATTGTCCAAAGAAATATTCTCACAAAAGGTCTCAACAATCACTATACTAAAAATGCTATCCAAGCAGCCGAAACACTTGAACATACCGGCTGCATTTCTACTCCTGACATGTATGCAAAAGGCTATGGTCAATTTGAGATACTCCATCTCAACTCTGATCATATGTATCATCTCTTGCTTAATCTTGTTCGAAAACCCTTCTTCACTTGGCAGATTACCTGTTCAGCACCAATTACCAAACAAGTGGAGGATTTCTTTCATTTTACCGGACCTCCTGCTGCTAATCCGGATGAGCCCATCAGTCAAGATCTTGTCACTCATATCATTATCAATGTGCGCCTAAAGTGGGAATCTTACTTTACTCCCACTATGAATCATGACATTGATCTCCAAGATTGGGTTATCCACCAAAGATTCTGTTTGCATGCCAAGTGGCACCCTATTGGGTGGAATGATGTGTATAGATATGGATATGACCGCACTAAGGAGTCATCATCCACTAATAATAGTACAAGTTCACGAGGTAGCTGTAGTCCATAGTGAGATTCTCTGACAACTTTGATAGGACTGTCACTATCTGCCAGTCGGCATGATATACCTCGTACAGTCGGTTAGATTCTCTTTTACTTGCTTACTAGGTCTCTTAAGTGCTATAAATAAACCCATGCGGAAGCATAATGGGCATAATGTCTTAGATCGAGTCTTAGAGTTTCCTAGGCTAGAATCTTAGAAAGTCTGTAAAGTTGCTCTTACATGTTTTGTAATCTTGCTAACATTCAGGAATATCAGAAGCCGTAACCATTCAGCCACCAGCCTCCGTCGCTGTTCTTCTAGATCTTCTCCTTCATACTCGTACTCGTACTCTGCAAGTGGAATTGTGTGTTTTCAACCCGTGCAGCACCGCCCACATCTTACTACGCCTGCCCAAGAGGACCAAGCAGTTCATCTGTCACGGACTATGCCTCCAATGCGGAACACTATCCAAGCATCCCTTTCAACACATGCCTACGGAATTAGCACGCGTTGCGCCAGATCAGAAGCTCCGCTCTGATACCAACTGTCACGGGCCTAGATTTTCAACCCGTGCAGCACCGCCCACATCTTACTACGCCTGCCCAAGAGGACCAAGCAGTTCATCTGTCACAGACTACGCCTCTAATGCGGAACACTATCCAAGCATCCCTTTCAACACATGCCTACAGAATTAGCACGCGCTGCACCAGATCATCCTGGCTCGTGCACCTAGTTTGCACTTTCCCCTGCAAAGCCCAACACTCTCCCTTGCTGCACGCGAGTCAAACTCAACCCTACACAGCCCAGGAAGAAGATCAAACACCTCTGGATAAATTCACCTTACTCGACAGCCCATGCACTAGCCCAATTCGAGAAGACCCTCACAACCCAGCTCCGGTCTAGTTCACAACCAGTGCAAACCCAGACAAGTGTCAACCTGCTCTGTCGTTCTGGAACTGACCTATCCAGTCCCGAGCTCTTGAGTTCCCATAAACTCTCAAGCTCATGCCATCCTCCAACAGATCTACCTTGCCAGTGCTAAGGCCTCCCAACTTCTGCGAGCTCATCAAGTTCCACCTGAGTCGCCCCTCTCAGAACACTGTCAGCCCAACAAATTCAGCATACCACCGTGTCGAATAACATCCATCCCTAATGCACATGAATCCACCTATCCGGTTTAGCTAAACTTCTCATCTCAACACCATGAAGCATTGCACCTCCATGGACTCGCTTAGATCCACTCACGAGTTGTTCCCTTGCTGCAGATAACTCTACACCAAGTCATCAGCCCATTTCCAGCTCTTCGTTTCACAAGCTACATGAGACTTCCCCATCGCTTTACCAGGCAACCACACTTCTCCGACGTATGGCGGGATTACTCTCCTTCATCCCTAAAATCCATGGTGTATGCCTATCTCCATCCTTCATAGGCGGCAAGGCTACGCTACTTCACCTTGCGGAGGTGCGACCCATGTTTGGTCTCATCGAACACCACCCCCTACATAGTAGTTATAAGTCTGAACGCGGCACAACGGAAGGTTGAGAAAAAGCCCCGCAATCAACTCATTTTCCGTCATCTGTAAACTACTCGGCTTCCGGCTTCGGGCAAGCACGACCAACTCAGCCGACTCAAAAAACTACCTGAAAACTACCCGAAAACTACCCGGTAACTACCAGAAAACTACCGGCGCATTTTTATAGAGCCCGATCAAAAAAACTACCCGTGCACTGCTCGCCTGTCAACCTGACCCGCTCGCTGCGGCTTCCCCAGGCCGCCACCCATGACGACATGCACCGAGACCAACTCGATACCCAATCTGCACAACTCGCCTAACCGGCTCGCCATGACTTCACCATGCTCAGCTCGCCTCTGCTCACTAAGACTTCCATGCTCGACTCGCATCTGCTCGTCAAGACTTCACCATGCTCGGCTCGCCTCTGCTCGCCAAGACTTAACCAATCCGCCAACTTCGGATGTTGCATTGAGACCAACCCAATGACTTCTGCATAGCTCGCCCAAGTCCTGCCAACTCAGCTCGCCATGACTTCCTCCTTGCTCAGCTCGCCATAACACAGCTCACCAAGACTTAGCAAATCCTTTCCATCGGACCTGCGATGCAACACGCCGGATGCATCTCGAATCGCCCTGCCTGACGACATGCCTTGGAACCCATTGAAGTAGCACGCCCAAGATCAACTTAGAATTCTTGCATCCATTGCAACCCAGAATTCCAACACACTGATCTGGTCGACTCGCCTAACCGGCTTGTCTGCTTGCTAACTCAAAATATCCCAGGTCCACTTACCTTCCTGCATCGGAGCATCGCACACCCAAAATAGCTCGACTTCGTCACAACATGCAGCTCGCCTGGATGTCGACTCGGATTCGCCACACCTCTTGTGCAGCTCGTCCAACTCGTCGAACACCAGACAGCTCGCTGCCTTGTGCAACTCGGCCAACACACTAACTCTGGACGGCTCGTGGCACTCTGCAGCTTGCCTAGATCACAGCCCGGATATGTTGCAGCTCCTGGCAACTCTTCTAGCTCGCTAATCTCTAGTCCGCTCGCAGCTCGTGCGGCTCACCACAGTGCAGCCCCTTACATACCAAAAATGACTTTCAAGAGCCTCCTGGATGCAATGGAACGATCAAAAATGCTACCAAACTACCTAAAGATGCTTCAATCACCTAGATCTCATACATACAAAAACAAGATTACTGGATCTCCATAAACCCTTTCTGATTCTCCAAATCGTTTGAAAATGCAAGAGAAAAGCATACGGGATTTTGCAAGATCTCTACAAAGAATCTAACCTTACAAAATTTGCTTTTATACCATGTTAGAATCTGTAAAATAGATTATAACCCAGAATCAATTGAAAGAGTTAGAAACATAAATTGTAAATGCAAAAGCAATTGAAACAACATAACAATGATACCAAGAGATTGATGTGAAATGCTCGAAAAGCAGAATAGCATCAAATAACTATCTCTGATATCGAATGAAAATACAATCTAGGTAGCATGCTTATATAGACCAGGGAGAGGGAGGAGGTGGCAATACCGACCAATGAGGAGAAACCATCTATCGGAATAAAGATAGCAAAGTATCTTCCCAAGATAGCTAATGGATCCTCACATGTAGGAAGGTGACACCTCGTAATCCTCTCACCTAATAAAACATGCTTTATTAACCTAAGCAAGCTTAAATAAATGTGTGGGAAAAACCTTATAAAATGGATTAAAAAACCTACACTAACAATAAGTATATGTAGAGGTGAACAAGGAAACATAAGCAAGTGAGAAACACATGAAAATAAGATAAAAAAAAAGATGCCCTTTGTTGGCCATATGTGTTGTCATTGATGTCAACATAGCATATACTGATGCATACACCTATGTCAAGAAAGTTAGATATTGTTCTTGGTTGCAAATTCCTAAGTGTCACGTCCCAAACTGTTAGACCTTCTGGATGTTGGTTGTAAATAGAAATGTTAAATGTTATTTATGAGCATCTTATAAATGGATAACTATTATCTTTCATGTATAGTGCTTCGGCTATGCTTCGGCTATGGATTGGTCATTAACCTATTAATCGAAAAATTGAGTTTAATGATGGCAGGTTGTCGAAGACAAGAGCATGGTTGAGGAAGAGGTGATTAGCCACCTAGCAGCGATGGGATGGAGATAAACCCTAAATGGCACACACAATCACTCAGTTGCATCTCAATTGCATTTTCATCATTTTATTAATGATCCCTAGGTTGACGAATTGATTTATTAGTTTTCAAAGAAAATATTTCTTTACTGCTTCCTAGATGCATAATGATTTGATCGTTGAAAATAAATTATCTTTTTGTTGAAATAGAATAAAATATAAATGTTATATTTTCTTTTATTAAATTATATAGGGAGAAAATGATTTTTTTAATACTAATTACTATTTCTTGTGGATAATTATGTGTTAAGATAAAAAAGATAAATGCTATATATTTTATTCTATTTCTAAATAATGACAAATTGGAAGATAATATATATATATAACAATGTGTTAATTAAAATCTTTGTTTTATCTTCATTAGAAAATGATAAGATTTAAGAAAATTAGAAGAAGAAAATGAAAGAGAGCAAAAATAAGATAGAAAGAATAGAAAAGATGGAAGGTAAACAAAAATGGAATAAAACAAAGAGAAAGGCAAAAATCAAAAGATATAGATGGAAAATAACTAAATAAGATGAGAGATAAACTAAAAATAAGAAAAATAGAAGGAAAGCAAAAATTGGATAGAGTGAAATGAAATAAAGCAAAAAGGATAGGAAAGAAGCTATAGAGAAAAGCGAGAAATCATTCTATGAGAGGCTATTGGGATATAAAGGAAAAAGAAAGGAGAAGGAAGGAGGAAGATCATCAAACAGGAGAAGAAAAAGGAGACTAGAGGTGAACTTTGAACCATCCAACCAGTTTAGTGTGGTATTACGGGTACTTAACCTATGTCTTTTAGATAATTAAGATAGATTCAAATGTTAGTATCTGCACAGTTCTTTTTATTTTTTGATCTTCAACTGTGAAGGGGTTCATAAGTCAGAGTGCCTTTGATTTTCCTTGTTTTGCAATGAAGGTTACCACCTCATTGGTGGCTCTCCATTATGGTTTAAATCCAGTAAGCTTTGTTTCCTCTGTGGACTTTAGACAGGGCACACCTGATTATTCCTTGAGAAACTTTGATCATTTAATATTGTATACACCTAAAAATGGCTCAAGTCAAATTAAATAAATATTTTAATATTTATTTTATTCTTATTCCTCTATCAATAAATAAATATCCTAATCTATTTATCTAATTCACATTCATCTTAATCTTCTAAAAATTAAATAAAAATCAAATTATTTAATTAAATCATCCAAATTCCTCTAAATCATCCTTAATTGAATAATTCCAAATTATTTAATTAATCATCTATCCTAAAGTCTTAATTTTATAAATCCACATCATTTACACCTCATCATGTTGCACACATAATTGAATATTTTTTAATATTTAATTAAATAATTATCCTCACCCACATGTCCTATTTATCCTCTAACCATCCCTATTCTTAAGAGCTTGGTCTTTCCATGTCATCATAGTCAAAGGACACTTAGAGACACATGTCTCATAGTTCCTAGATTCTTTCCAACAACCCTACAAAGGACTCCTTCTTTGACCCTTGTCTTTTGGTCTTTGAGAGCATTGTGACAAGTGGCCTCTTGCTCACACCTTTCTCTCCACCTTGTCATCGTAGGAGGAACATCTCCCCCTTTCATCTCTCTCATCCCAACTAATCAAATCTCTACCGTACACATCACAAGACTCATTCCTCCACCATGGATCTTTTAACACTTGGATTTGAGCCTTCTTGGCCTATAAAAGCAAGTTCCTCACCTCCATTTTGCATCACAAGAGCTTTTAGTAATTACATGCTGCAGAAATTTCCATCAAGCAATCAAGTGTGCCTTTGGCCCCCATTTGCATTAGTATCATAATCTCCATAGCTGCATATTATCATCTAGTTTCATATCAATATCCATAACATTATCAATGGCTTCATATCATCATTATCTTAGCTTTGCATTGTAGGCTTGTCACATTGCATTTTCATCCACAAAATCCATTCCTCTCTTTGTCATCTTGGAAAGCAAGGAAGTACACTTCTAAGAGCAGCATTATCATTTGCAAGATCATTGAGAAGATAGGAAACAATGGAATACACGAGATAATCAGTTTGCAAAGGTATAATCTATGTTTATTGCATTTTTCTAAGTTTCATTGATGTATTGAATTTGAGTAGGAATTCTAGAGTATTTGTGGTATCTTAGTAGGTTCGTGCATTAGTTTCAAATTATCAATCACATTTTGGCGCCCACCATGGGGCCTTGCCCCATTTTTAACTTCCAAATTTGAGTTTTTGGTGTGCTTACAGTCGTAACAGCCTACGCATTTGATTTCTAGTTCTATGCATCTGTGAAGAAAATAACAGTCCTGCACATATAAAACTTCTTTTTGTGCATCTGATATTTCTTTCTGTGCATGTAACTCATCTTTCTACACATCTGATATTTGTTTTGGCGCATATGAAATTTGTTAGTCTTAACATGTCTTTTTGATAATTTTTTATGCTAACACTTGTTGCAGGTATCATCAATCATCAAAGAAATATATTTAAACCACTGATAATGGGTTTTTACAGGTTTTAGGGCTTGGTTTAGGCATCATCATACAACTTGTGTACAATCTTCACTTAGTTTTAATTAGGAATAACTCTATTTTGCATACAACCTTCACTTAGTTTCTAATTAGGAGGAGTAACTCTATCTTCCATACAATCTTCACATAGTATAAACTAGATGGAAAAATGGACAATCTTGCATCACAATCTTGCATACAAATCATTCACTTAGTCTAACTAGGAGGTTTAAATTGGACAAAATCATGCATAACAAACTTGCATACAATCTAAACTTAGCATAAATAGGGGGAAGTAATTTGATTATCTTTCCTTTGTTGTTATCATGCAAATATGGCAATTTTGTGTTGTTAGATTAGTCACACTTAGCTTAATCTAGGCGATCAATAAACAAGTGTTTGTTGCTCTTGCAAAAGTGATAGGTATATGCTCTCCCCTTGCAACATCTTGGGTGATCAAAAAGCCAGACTCACTTCCCCATTTCTTGTTTACCCTTAGCAAGGCCTGCTCTTGGATTGCAATTCATTCAAGAGGGACGACCTTAAACGGATCTTTCCTTTGACCCACTATAGAAATGGGATAAGGTGAAAGCCAAGTTCTAACCGACGTCAGCCTTGCCTTTTGGTGCCAAACTGAAAAGAGGTGTACTAACACTTTGTGGAAATGATTTTTGCATTGTGTGAAGTATTTGAAACTCTTAGTAGGATTGGTCAAAGCTTTTAGTAGCTTGTCGCATGCTCGCAAGGCATTGGTCCCTCAAAGTTATTAAGAACCATTATTTTAGAGACTATAATCCTTTTACTTGTCGACGCAGGAGGTCAGAATATAGACCTCTAAAGCCACCCAACATTTTCACTAATCATGTGTAGAGATAGAAAATTCAACTCTTTATGGGGAATGAAACTTGGTATGCCTGAGAAGTGTGTGTCATGTAAGGGGGAGCCAGTGCTACCAAGTTTCTAGTTGTCTGCCTTGATTTAAGTGGTTGGAGAAATCCAAGTTGGGATTCAACAAGTAGTATCTTTTCTCGCTTAGGATTGTGCTTGTCTTCAAATTTTTTTTAAACACTAAATGTCACAAATAAACATCAAATTGTACTGCTTGCTATGTTTTCTTGCCTAAATATTGTACTTGTCTCCATATCCTTTTGACAAAATCTTGGCCATGGTACCTTTCCCTTCAAGATTTGAAGTCCCTAAATTTGACAATATAGGGGGAAAGGTGATCCACGTGACCCAATAAGAGAATTTAGCGTTGCATGCTTAGAA
Organism: Cunninghamia lanceolata; assembly: GCA_027924645.1. Classification (NCBI taxonomy): domain Eukaryota; kingdom Viridiplantae; phylum Streptophyta; class Pinopsida; order Cupressales; family Cupressaceae; genus Cunninghamia; species Cunninghamia lanceolata. The sequence goes on along the minus strand of BSBN01000391.1, from coordinate 35,740,884 downwards.
GTCGCCCATAATGAGACATATCTTATGTGACTATTTCCATGCAACCTAGGAGGTCAAGAAATGGAATGGTTCTCCTGTTTACCTCCCAAAATTTGAATATTCAATGAACTAGTGGACAAGTTTGTGACACATTTCTCCTACAACATTGAATATGAGGTTTCAATGTTAGACCTATGCAATAACAAACAAAAAGGTGGAGAATCTTTCGTCACTTTCTTGCAAAGGTGGAGACAACTCGCAAGTAAATGTCCTTACCACATCCCTGAGAAGCAAATGATTGAAATGTTTGTCCATAACTTGAACACCGATTTAAGCTATCAAATACAAATTCAATGCCCTAATTCTTTTAGTAAGGTCATTGAAATGAGATTACTTATTGAGAAAGACTTGATAGCTAAAGGACAAATAAAAATATATAAGGATGTCCCTAGTTCAAGAAACAACATGGATAAGTCAAGATTTTGGACTAAGAACAAAAATATTATAAATGATGGAGTTGTAGACGTAAAACGTGTGACACCAAAACAACCAATTCTCAATCTATCCAATCCACACAATAATACTCCTCAAAACAAACCAACAAACAATGAACCAAGACTATCAAACTTTCCTCCTCGCAGAAAATTTACACCATTGGGTGAATCAATTGAATCTCCCCTAAGGAAGCTTATCGCAAACAACCTCATAACACTTCCGGCGGTAAGAGAATATGAACCCAAGTTTAAACCATCTTGGTGGAAAGATTCTGACTTTTGTGAATTTCATAGAAACATAGGTCATAAAACCAATGATTGCCTATGACTGAAAAACACCATCCAAGATTTGATAGATCAAGGAGATATATCAATTGATGGACATGCATCCAATGATGACCATATGGCATTCAAGAATCCACTCCCAAACTATGAGAAGGGAGGTCCCTCTAAACAAAACAATAACAATGGTAACAATGCCAACTACTCAAATGTATCATATGATTATGTTGTTAACCACATATTTGAAAGTGACTCACATGTAAATGTAATTACTATAAATAAAAATCCTGACTGTAATGTAGCCACTCATCATGGATAGATTACTCTCCCATGAGCTCCACCTAAACCATCCTCCATATCCAGTATAACGTCCTAGATCAACTCCAAAAGACACCCGCGCATATATCTATTTTGGAGCTTTTGCATCTCTCAGTATCCCATAAGGCTATCCTAGAAAAGAATCTTTTGGAAACCACTACGCCAACAAATCTAGCCCAAGATAAATTCCAAGCCATGGTAGGGCATCTTACTACACCCCATTTCCTATCATTTACCAAAAAAGATGACATGTCTATTACTCAACCTCACAATGCATACCTTCACATCGAAGCCCTCATTCATAAACATAGAATAAAACAGGTCCTTATATATGGAGGGGCGGGTTTAAATATATGCACACTAAAATTAATCTTTGCATTGGGGTTCTCCAAGAATGTTGTTGATCCAAAGAAGAAGATCACAATCAAGGCCTATGATGAAGAAGATGGGACATCTAAAGGCACTGTTGTTTTGCCTATACGAATTGGACCGGTAGAGAAAGATGTGGTTTTCCAAGTCCTCGACATGGAACTAGCCTACAATATCCTCCTTGGCCAACCTAAGATACATGTGATGAAGGCCGTACCATCCACCTATCATCAATGTATAAAGTTCCCTTACAATGGCCAAGAGATTACTATCCAAGGTGATCTTGATCCATTCCAATACTGCAATACCATCAAACCAAAGCCAAAAGTTGTCATACCTACCAACCGTGCAATCTCATCCTCTGCACCCCTTATTGACCCAAGTTCCATACCTTCTACATCCAAAACCTCTGAACTAAAAGTCAAGCTCAAAGATAAAGGGCTAGGAGAGTATTCCATCGAATAGACTTTTTGTCTTGCAAAACTACCTCTATCACCCAAGTCTTATGGCAAACCATCTATGGAGAAACCACAGTCATTAAAAACTCCTAAAGGTCCTTTTATCAAATGCGGAACTCTATCAGATGAAAGTGATGAGAAATATGTCCCTCAATGACAATACAAAGAAGAGGATATGGAATCCAAGTCACAAGATCAACAACCCCACTTACAAATTGATCAATATGGACCAGGTTTTACTATCTTGCAAAGAATGAGATATGATGGCCATAGTCCCATAGGCTTGAGAAAAGAAGGTATCATAGAACCCATACAACCTTCTTCCTTATCAGCCCAAGACACTACAGGGCTAGGATACAAAGGAAAAGACAAGGAAAAGGTCACCACCAATCTAGTTGAGCAAATTCACAAATTGGAAGAGGGGAATTGAACAGACTCTAATGAATGGGAATGGGATAGTCTTTCTGAGCTATCTTTTGAAGACAAAGGCATTGATATGGTCCAAACATATAGCTCAACAAACACATATCATGAGGGTCAAAGCTTAAGGTCTAGACCACAAGAGTTTGATTCGCAAAATGTCGAGAGTGAGTCTCAAGAGGAAGGTCAGATGTCACACTTGATAGACAATACTGAGGAGAGTACTATTTTAGACCTTGTAAATACCCCACAAACCTAGACAACTCCTTTGTCCTAACCATCATTTCCCTTGAGTCAAACCAACCTGATGATCCCCTACCTTTAGTACATCCCAAACTTATAGATTGGGAACTAAAAGAGGCCCCCGAACTCGATACCTTTCAAAATGACAATGCTATCATTGATTATCTAGAACTATGGGATCACTTACCATCAGGAGATCATAAAGTTGGCTTTGCTATAGAACTTAATGACAAGGCTTATTTTCGAGAGAGTGCCAATCCTTTTAGTCATAAAAATGTAAAAATAAAAGATAGATCTAATGGTGAAAACGCTCTACGGTAGTGTTAGATCACGAAAAAAGTAAAAAAATAATAAAAGATGATTCTTATGGTAAAAACCTCTCTGAGGCACCAAATGATGAAAGGCTTGACACTCTCCCCAACCTTGCACATTAGGAGAGATCATCAATTTTGATAGAACCAGCAGGACCTATCAGCATTGGCATAGAAGACAATCCAAAGATAATCCATCTGGCAGAATCTTTATATGAGCAAGAAAGACCAAAATTCATCCATTTCTTCAAACAGAGACAGATAAATTTTTCTTGGTCCTATGTGGATATGCCTGGACTTGATCCTAATCTCATAATTCACCACTTATCACTAGCTCCAGGAGCTAAACCAGTAAAACAAAAGCTACGAAAGATGCATCCACATATAGCACTATTAATGAAGGAATAATTGAAGAAGCTGTTCGATGTAGGATTTATCAAACCAATTGACTATCCAGGATGGATTTCTAATATTATTCCTATCTCAAAACCAGATGGAAGGGTCAGACTTTGTAATGATTTTAGGTATTTGAATAAGGCTTGCCCCAAGGATGACTTTCCTTTGCCTAATATTGACATCATTATGGACCTTACAGTAGGGCATACTATGCTATCTCTCATGGATGGGTTTTCTAGCTACAATCAGATCAAAATAGCACCAGAAGACCAGCACAAGACTGCTTTCACATATCCATGGGGTATGTATTGCTAGTGTGTGATGCCATTTGGACTAAAAAATGTAGGAGCGACATACCAAAGAGCAATGACAATAATTTTCCATGATATAATGCACACCATCATGAAAGATTATGTAGATGATATTCTAGCCAAATCACTCACAAGAGAAGGATAGCTACAGGCATTAGATAAAATATTTTAGAGGCTAGAGCAGTTCAACGTCTGACTGAATCCAAAGAAGTGTGTGTTCAGAGTCACATCCGGCAAACTCCTAGGATATATAGTTTCATCCAAAGGAATTGAGGTGGATCTAGCCAAAGTGAAAGAAATAATGGACATGCCACCACCTAGAAATATTAGTCAACTAAGGTCATTGCAAGGCAAGCTACAATCTATCCATCGATTTATCTCCCAATTAGCTGACAAATGTCATCCATTTACCCACCTCCTCCACAAGAACATTCCTTTTAGATGGGATGAGGGGTGTGAACAAGATTTTAACCTCTTGAAAGAGTACCTGATGAATCCTCTAACCTTGATGCCTCCAATACAGGGCAAACCAATTTTACTTTATATTTCAGCTACACCAACTGCTCTAGGAGCTTTATTGGCACAGCAGGACTATGAAGGAAAGGAATGGTCCATTTACTACATCAGTCAAATATTGGTTGGCTATGAGTTACAATACACACCTATAGAACAAGCATGTCTTGTCATCATTTTTGCATCCCAAAAACTAAGACATTACATTCTCACACATTCAATCAAGTTGGTAGCAAAGATAGATCCATTGAAGTATTTTCTCAGTAAGGCTACTCTAACAGGAAGACTATCAAAGTGGGTAATGATTCTCAGCAAGTTCGACATTAAATATGTGGATAGAAGAGCTATCAAAGGCCAAGTGATAGAAGATTAGTTAGCAAATGCACCATTGCATGATGACAATCCATTAAGCTAAGTTTCCAGATGAAGCCATTTTCAGCATAACAACCCAAGCATGGAAACTCTATTTTGATGGATCCTATACTCAGCATGGGTCAGGAGCAAGCATTTTTTTGGTCACACCTCAAGGGGATACAATCCTGAAATCATATAGATTACTCTTCCTCTATACCAACAATGTGGCAGAATATGAGGTATTAGTCATTGGTCTTAAACTAGTTGTAGAATGGAAAGTTTGAGAGCTTCATGTGTATGGAGATTCACAACTAGTTATCAATCAGGAAAATGGTGATTATCAAACCAAGGATGAAAATTTAATACCCTACAAGTGTATGGTAGATGACTTTAAAGAATATTTTGTTGTGATTTCCTTTGAACAAATACCAAGACTGGAGAACAAAACTGCAGATGCCATGGCAACCATTGCATCACTACTGGATATACCTAAAAATTAGTCATGTTATGAGTTCTTGGTAGAGCTAATGTCTCATCTAGCTTACAATATCCCTGAAACTAGAATCATATGCCACATCATAGGATCCAATTCCCCCTTGTACGAAAAAATCTACACCTATCTGAAAGAGAATATCTTACCACTAGGATTATCCAATAATCAATGACAAACCTTCATCCGTCAAGCCTCCCGTTATACCATAATTGCCAATACCCTCTATCGATGAGGTCTTGATGGTACTCTCCTTAGGTGTCTCGAAAGTGAGGAATATCAAACTACCTTGAGAGAAGTTCACGAAGGAATTTGCAGAACCTACTCTAGTGGTCCTACCTTGGCTAAGAAGCTCATGTGTATGGGATACTATTGGCCAACTATGGAAATGGACTCCTATCATTTTGTGAAAAGGTGCAAGAATGTCAAATTCATGGGAACCTAATACATGCACTAGCACAAGAGCTGCAGCCTTTAACGACTCCTTGGCCTTTCTGTTAATGGGGACTCAACTTAGTGGGCAAGATACACCCCCATCATCCAATGGCCATAAATTCATAATAACCACCATTGAGTACTTTACTAAGTGGATTGAAGTCGTACCCCTAGCCAATGTCACAAGCAAACAAATTGCCTCATTCATCCTTAATTATGTCATTTGCCACTATGGCATTCCTTTATCCATTATCACTGATAACGGAAGACCTTTTAAAAACTAAGATGTCAAAGAACTCTGTGACAAATTCCATATCCAACACTGCTTTTCCACCCCGCATTACCCCTAAGGAAACAGTCAGGCAGAGGCATCTAATAAAACCATCTTGAAAATCCTAAAGAAGACTGTCAATGATGTTGGTCATGATTAGCATATCCAACTGAATCCTTCTCTATGGGCCTACCATACAAGTATCCGCACAGCCACAGGTGCAACACCATATTCCCTAGTTTATGGCTTTGAAGCCATCTTGCCCATTGAAATCAAGTTACCATCCTTGCGAGTATCATTAAAAGGTCTAATAACTGATGAAGAATACCGGGTTTCCAAACTACAAGAGTTAGAGTTGTTGGAAGAAATAAGACAAAATGCCTTTAACCATCTAAAAGCCTATCAACAAAGGATGTCAAGAATTTATAACCACAGAGTAAACCCTAGAGTATTTCAAGTCGGTGATCTAGTTCTCAAGGAAAATCCTAGGAATCAGCAAGACAGGGAAAAGAAAGGCAAGTTTGAACCCAACCGGCTTGGTCCATATGTAATCATTGTTGCCTATGGATCAAAAGCCTATCAATTAGCAACATCAGAAGGTGAGTTATTCGATGATCCCATCAACAGTATGCATCTTCACAAGTTTTATACCTAATGATCCCAATGCAAGGGAATAAAAAAAATTGTGTAAATAAAAGGAAGTGGTGAAAAAGTAAAAATAGGTGCCATTTGTGATAAACTGATTCCTCCATCTTTAGGATTTTAGTCCTTATTGAATTCATTGTTGGAAGATCAAAGATGAATGGTAAAGATTCAGACGAAAAAATCAAGCAAGTTGCGAAGATTGAAGCTAAGATGAAAACCAAAGATGAGTTTATCAAAATGCACAACCAAAGGGGAAATCTCAAAAGAACTGCTCCAGCAAGAAAAGCATATATGTACATGTACAATTACTTTTTTGTGGTTATTGTTATACTTATAATCATTTTGGACACAAAGCAATTGATTGTAGGAGTAAATCTTCTTTAATAAGGAATGATGATCTAGTGTGTTACAATTGCAACAATGTTGGCCACATAAAAATAAATTGTAGAGTGCATGGAAGGTATGATCATGCATGGAATAACAATAGAGGTGCTCATAGGTTGTCAAAAAGGAACTATCATTCATTTGATCTAGATTGCAATATTATATGTTATAAGTGCGACACTCTTGGACACAAAGCACATCGTTGTAGAAAAGGATCACCTAGTTTGAAAGGTTGGAAAAGAAAAGAGCCTGTGAAAGTTTGGAGGAAGAAACCTAAACAAAAGAGAGAACCTCTAAAAGTGTGGAGAAGGAAACAAAATCAAGAAAAGGATAAACCTAAACTTGTGCATATTGCACAAGATACATCATCTGTTGCATGAGATGCAACATGAAGTAAGGGGGAGATGTTCAATGTTCTATCATTTACCCCCAAGGTGAAAATAAGGAGGTTGTAGTAGTCAAGGAGAAAGTGGAGGTGTATCATCATGATCAGAAATCAAGTGCTTCTTCCTTCAAAATCAGGTGTGAATGATCTTAGTGACAGTAAAAAACAAGGATCTACTATAGTAATAGTTTTATGCATGGTTTTAGATTGACCTTGAGGGGACATGATAGCAGGACAGTCTAATAAAGGACAGCATGACAGTAGAAGGACAATATTTTCATCTTAGTTTCAATATCTCAGTCAAGAATGTATCACATGCTATTCAAACTATGATAAAAGTACTTCAGTGGTCATAGTCTTCAATAAATCATGGCTTACAGTTTCATGTGTTATGAGTTTTTAGTAGCAGTGAACAGTGATGCATGTAATAAATTAGTCACTAATAGCATGAAAACAGTCATAAAAGCACTAATGGGCAGTCATTAGGTGACTGGTATACAATGAAGCAAAAGTCATGTAATGACTGGCAACAGTGTTATGAGATAGTTCTAAAATCAAGGAGCAGTCATTTAGCAATAGTAATGTATGGAGATCCAAAAGAGAGCTTGCAGATTCAAGGAGCTCTAAAACAGTCAAAAAGGTGGGGGCAAAAATGAATGCATAAAAAGTGATATCATTTAGGGATACTATTTAAGCCATAGAAAAATCTTACAAACTCACTTTAAAATCATGTCAGAGATTGTAAGGCTTTTTGGGATTTATACACTCATTTTTAGGGTTTGTGAAAAGCTTTTGGTGTTAATAAATCCTATCATTCAATCTTATTTCTGTCTAATGGTTATACTTTTAGATACAAACCCCATTCTCTTATGAGTTGGTAGAGGTGACTAATTAAAATAGTGATAGATTAACAAAATATAATGACAGTAGGCTATCCTTGTAGCCTTTGGCAATAAGTTTAATGATTGGTGCTCCAAAGATGGAGATCAACAATGACAAAGGATAAGAAAAATACAATGAAAGGTTAGTAAAGAGTGTTATGAGCCTCATGCATGAGGAAGAATAGTCACATACAGGGAGAACAATCATGATAACAAGGACAACAATTGTAAAGACCCAGAAGACAGAATGGACACAAAAAGACTAAGACAATGAAGTGAAAAATAGTCACAAAGGACTGTTATAAGGACAATGTAGATGACAGAGTTGACAGTAGAACAGTACAGTTGTTGGCATTCATTAAGGTATAAAATATTATTGTCAAATGTTTTAGTTGCAAGTGCCCTGATAGACACATGCAAAATGCATAACTATAGACAAGGCACATGAATTTTTCTATCAAAATGTTTCAAATAAATATGATGTAATAGACTATGACAGTGGACAGGGTAGTATGTGTATCAGGACAGTCAATGTTGTCTTGAAATGATTTGAAGTATTCCAATGGTAAGTGATAGAATGCAGTTGGCAAGTGTAAAATCAGACTCTGCAACCTTTGGAACAAGGTATGGCATCCTTTAAAGTATTTGTCACATGTTTTAATTGCAAAGAATTGGTAGGTGTCATCAGTGGTATGTCAGGATAAGGACTGTACTGCAGGACATTGGCAGGTGTCATCAGGCTTGGCAGGACAGTCATGAGTACTGTATGAAGGTTGAAGACTTCATAAAAATAGTGATATAATGCTTATTTCTTCTCCACTTCAATGCCATGGTCAATGTCATAATTGCTTTTCACAATTTCAATCCACTTTTGACAGTATTTTTGGGCAGTAAGTATAAGGTTACTTTTGTATCAAGTTGACAGTGATTTGATAATGAACAGTGTAATATGTAGAGTGCAGGCGTATTACCATAAGTGCAGAGCAAGGATGTGCATGCTAAAAGTGTCATAGCTCCATGGTCAAGGAGGTGTTTGAGTACTTAAGATAGAGGTTGAGGTGTTTGAGTATTTGATACAAGTGACATGAACTATGCAAATGAACTTGAACTTTCTAAAAAGATGGATACAATAGAAATTTCAAATGAATCTAATAATGCTACCAGCAAGAATAATGATTGTACTTATCTGCAGGGGGAGTATATGGAGTATTTGAGTGATTGATTTGCAATAAAGGGTCCTTTGTAACTTGTTGTCAAAGGAGGGAGAGAGAAAGTAATGAAGTTTTTGCAATCAATGACCAAGGGGGGGTTTGTTGGAAATATGTTTGTCATTGATGTCAAAGGTGTTGTGTTCATGCTTGTTGATGCAAAAATATGACATTTGTCATTGATGTCAAAAGGACAGGAGGTCAGTGAGATCATTGCATGGGTTTATGTTGTCATCACAAAAGAGTTGCAATAGTATATCTTTGTCATCCATGTTGTTTCATGTTGATGTAAAGGTGATTCTAGGAAAGGGTATCACATGGTGACTATGAATCAATTTATCAAGATATGATCTGATCAATTTTTATGAACTCACAGTTGGAATTTCTCATTTGCCTTCTTGATATCAAAACTTTGTTCAAGTTGATGATCATTGTGTTCATGCCATACTTCAGGATGCTTCATGTCATGGTGTTCTGCTTTAGATGGTGTTCATGTCTTGATCTTTGATATCAACATGTCTTGTTCATGCTTAATGAGTTTAGAGTTTGTGTTTGAGATCATTGCAAGTCAGAGGATGTTGCAAGTCATTAAGTCCCTAGTATTAAAGGTGTAATGGTTGAAACAATAGTGATTGCAACAGTGAAATTGTCAATGCCAAATGATGAGTGATGTTTGTAATTTGAGGAGTTGTGTCATTGGTGTTCATCTTCTTTGAACTAGTGATCATAGTTTAAGCTGAAGTATCTGTCACTCTCTGGTATTGATATTGGTGCAAAATTATCAAAGGTGGAGTTGTAAAGAACAAATGGTGTTGATGCATTTCATGACACATGGTGGGTTTCATCCCTATTTTATTCATAGAACTCTTCATACATTCAGTTCTCAGTAAAAGTCTTTTGCAGTTTGAATATTGATCTAAATCCCTAAGAAAGTATTCTAGGATCTAGGGTTTAGATTTAATAACCTAGGGTTTATCAAGTTTCCCTAATATTTCTAAGAACCCTAACATACATTTACTATTTTATTACCTCTCTGCCTCTGTTCAGGTTTACATGATATCATTAGGGCTTGTAATCTTTTGAAGACCTATATTCCATTCCTAAAAATCCTAGTGCTATGTTTGAAACCCTAAGTTAACTAAACCCTAAACCATATGTTCTAAAGACGTAAGGTTTTGACTAGTTAAGACTATCATTGCAAAAGTTTGCTTTTTGTTTTATTTGTAAGTTGACTTTCTATCATGGGTTAAGTGTCACTTAAGGGACATTAGGAAGGGTTCTTTAACATGAAGTCACCAACCCTTTTACCTAAAGGAACAGGTTCAAACCGGTAATCAGTTTAGACATGCGCGCTAAAGAAAAATCAAGGGTGATTATTCAAAAGTTTGGACGTGGGGAGTTAAAGATCAAAGGCTTAGATTTAAATTTGAGTTAAACACCAACGTTCATTCCTCCTTGTGAAAATTGATGACCATGTTTGCATTTAAACTATTTTTAGTCAGTTTTATAACAGTTTTTGGGTGCAGAGCTCTGTCAGAGGAAAAATAAAGCAAAGTCCTGAAATAGACTTGTATTCTTGACATGCATGAAACATGAGGGACTCCACTCTTATTATTTAATATGTATTCTCTGTAACTGAGAAAGTGGATGTTAAATTTTTGGATATATGAATTTATGCAGATAATGGATGTTTTGAGTGGACTTCAAAAATTGGCAGGTGGATTAATGTTTTGACAGAGGATCATGAGAAGAAGTCTGTGTATATTGCATAGTGGATTCTTGAATGAAAAAATCAAAGTTGATTAGGTGATTGATAAGATGTATTATTTGACTGTGAAATATGTAGAGAAAGAAATGTTGATGTAGGTGAAATATGCAGAGAAAGGGTATCAATGTGGAATGAAAATTGGCAGATGGTGAAAGTATCTTTGACTGTGAATCATGAAGAAGAAGATATGCAGAGTATGAGGACATTATGCAGGTGAATTATGCAGATGGTGTAAGTGTTTTTGAGTTTACATTATACAAATGAAGATATGCAGTTGATGAATGAAAGAAAAAGGTAGATGAATTAAGATAGGGTGAAAAAGGAGATATGCAAAGACAATGTGATTGATCAAAGATTTGAATTGAAATGAAGAAACCCTCTAAAATATTTTTCATGTTTTTCTTCTCAGATTATTATAAGAGTTATTTGCAGTGAGGCACATAAAGTCTTATTAGTGAGATATTGCCAGTGATGCACACATTGTAACCAGTGAGGTTTTCTAGTGAGGCATAGTCTCTAACCAGTGAGGTTTGCCAATGAGGCATAGACTATAACCAGTGAGGTTTGCCAACGAGGCTTAATGGAGATCATGTTCATAGTGGTTTTTACCCTTTTGTGGTTTTTACCCTTCTAGGGTTTTCCACTCAATCATCTATGTTATGTGATGTTCATATATGTCTCATGTGCTTTGTTAATGCTTTCATGTCCTGATGCAATTGTGTTGTGTTTCAAGATCATGTTATATTATTTTGGTACTATTGTGAGAACATCTTGTTTGAAGAATTAGTTTTATCAGATCACTAACTCACTCCCCCTCTCAGTTATCCTTAGTATTCCAACATTTAGACCACACCAGGGGAAAACACGCCAAACAAAAACCCGAATGTGGAGAGAGCTCATCGCTACGCGCCTTTAGTCATAGGAAGACACATGGAATACATGAGTGTTGTATAGCATGCCATAGACACACTATATGTCTTATACACAGCAAACAAGAGTGATAGAAGGAGCTTATTACTAAGTCCCACCATCTAAAATACATTTTATACACAATTGACAGTTGAGTTGCACTACCACAACTACCAAAGACATGCTTAAGGGTGGATGACTCAAGATCCAGCCTCACCTCCGCAGAGGACTTTGTATGAAAGGATGTGCACTAGCTCAAGAGATACACCATCCTGCCTCCTATAGAAGGGATTTGTATAAAAGGATATGCACTAGCTCAAGAGATACATAATCTTGCCTCGTGATGAGGGCTTTCTTTCTTGCAATTTAAATAAGGATGTGCACTAGCTCAAGAGATACACCATCCCGCCTCATGGTGAGGACTTTCAAATACACTTTGTCAGTGCCAAAATAATCAAATAGATACCATTATATATTCCCCCACCTTAAGGTGGTTGATACCACTTGTCGGTATCAAGCACATTAAGGTAGAATGAAAACACACAAGGGAACAAAACCTTTCGCAAAGCCCATGCCCCCAAAGGTGACATGTGCCACAATCGTTGAATGTTCCCAAAAACACATTGATATTAAGATTGCTAAGATAATCAACAAGAGATAAGGTTAGAAAATCTTACTCTAAGATAATAACCAAATTAATTAAATCTATGCATAAATCATACATTAGATCACTTCAAAGAACAAGGCTACACTTGCGGGTTCAGAATCGAGTATAGTCGTTGGACTTATCCTATAGGGACCTCAGAATTGAGTGTAACAATAAGGTGAGATACAAAACCATCCAAAGTGCATGGAGTAGATTTATTGCAAAGGTTTGTTACAAGAGATATGACAACATGATATATCACACGGAGTGATTCTACTAGTCAAGCGTCGGATATATTTACCAACACCATATTCATATATGGATTGTGACCATTTTTGCTTTCTTGCTAAAGGAACACATGGTCCTTATCAGTATTTGTTTGTTTTCATCATCCGTCAACTAGGTAGAATCACTGAAGATTGTAAACAATAAAAATGAGAGAGTAGAACCAAGTGCCTTAGGAACACCACATAGGAGAATGCCCCCAAGACATCTTCCGCAACTCTATGCCCCCAAGGCACAATACTCAACAATAAAATAGAGGGGAGGAAAGATAAAAGAATGTAGAAACAAGTAGAAGAATGGTCACAATAGAGGCAGTCTCTCGGTATCCTTGACCTTACAAGAGTGTCAAGGGTCATCCAAAGAAACCTAAACAACACATAACACAATACGGGGAACACAACACAATGCTAACCACATATATATCTAGGAGAAAGCCACCCTTGAGAGAAACTAGAATAGGTGCTACATTGAGTGTGGCTAAGGGACAGATAAATACTTACCTGATTCAATGGGATATTTCCTGGTGGGTAATCCATGTCTATCAACTCAGGATATATCGTATTTGTTGATATTGTATTAACATTAAGTTTAGGACAACGATAAGATTTTGTGGGCTTCAAAGAATGGTATCCAATATCAGTCGTGTAGTTAATTCCAACAACTTGTAAAGGTACTCTGATTCCTTGTTGATTTACACCACAACCATTGCCTACATAGTCACAATTTTTGTATAAAATTTGAAATCCACAACCATAGAGAGAGACCATCTCTTTAGAAGATGGTGAGGCCTCGTAGGTATCATAATCTGTAGTATAAGTAAGAGTATTGTCTTTATTTTCTACAAAGAAGACTTTAGGTTTCTTAGGTGTTTCTAAAGATTGCTTGGATGAGATCGATTCAACTTTTGATGTGTCAGGATTAGAGTTATTAAGTTTATATTCCCCCACAAAGGAAGGAGTAAAATCTAATGAACCCCAAATCGTCACCAAAAAGTGCATTCGATGGTTTAGATTCTTGCACAACATTATATGTGGCAAGAGGTATTGATGAATCAACTCATAAGTTGTTTAGACTTGTATGATTGTTAACTTGTTTTTGTGTTTCAATATGTAAACAATTATTTGGTTCAAGATCGGCTTCAATGGTGTGGAGCTTGTTTTCATAAATGAACTCTATTGATCAATGGATGGTAGACAGAACTGCCCCCATGGCATGAATCCATGGTCAACTGAGAATCATATTATATGAAACCAAACCAGGCATGACATGAAAAAGGGTAGATAATGTCATGGGCCCAACCTTTATGGGTAAAGTTATGGTACCCAAGGATTGTCTACCGACATTATCAAAGCCACAAATGTTAAGCCTATTTGGTTTGATTAAATATGTGTCAAACTTGATTTTGCGTAGTAAGTCAATGCCACAAACATTAAGAGTCGATCCATTGTCAATCATAACTTGCTTTATCAACTTTTTATCTATTGTGACAAATATTATAAGTGGATCATATCCGTCTTCAATTTTAATTGATGATATTTCATGTGGTTGAAACAGAATATCCATTTTTGTTGCATGCATACAATCTAACAGAGTTCCTACATTGTTTGGCTTAACAGCAGGTGGTACTATCACCTTTTGTAAAGATTCTTGGAGCATTTTGTGGTATGTAGGTGATGTTTGTATGAGTTTCCAAAGAGAGATCTTAGCAAGAGTAGCACGAAGCTACTCAACAACATCATAATCTTGGCCACCTTTATGAATAAGGCATGGTGGTTGAGGAAGCATAGGTTGAGAAGATGGAAGAGAGACAGGCACATGTGGTTCTTGCTTGTTTTTCTTGTTATATGTGTGTTGTATGTGTGAGCAATCAAATTGTAATGTGGTTGTTGCGACACATTTTTAACACCTTGATTCCTTTGAGTGATTTGTCTTGCATAATTAGAATGTAATCTAGGGGTCGAGGTGGTTTTTGATCACCTTGAACTGTCATCGTCAGTTTTAGGCAAGAAGGTGCATTAGGTGCCCCTTGCACAATCATCTTAGTAATATTAATACACTTTTCTAGTAACCCCTTAGTGGGTGGAAGAAACCTATTAAAGGTAATTGAATTAATATTGTTTTGATTTTGATTAAGCTTGACATTCATCCCTATAGAATTTAATGTGAGGGACTTTATTTATCCACCAATGCTTCATCTTTTAAAGGGAGAGCATTTGAACAAAGAGAAAAGGAATTGTTGATTATTTGATCTTTAGTGATGTCCAATGGAATAGAACTTGCAACCAAAGGAGAGCTACTCAAGGTCTTCTCATCCTTAGAAATATCCAAGGTTTTTGAACATTCATCCAAAGGAGGAAGATCAAAGGTCTTCACTTCCTTAGGGATGTCCAAGGTGTTTGAACATTCAACTAGAGGAGGAATAGAATAACTCATGGAATCATCATTATCATCATATATTTTAGATATTAGTTCTAAGGCATTAAAATAGAAGAAGAACTTTCACATTCATCTTGCTCCTGAATCTTCATGGAGATGTATTCAATTAGATCTTCTAATACTTAAGGGTAAGTATTCATGAGAGATATGAAATTGTCAAAATTAGATACATAATCAAGGATTTCAAATGAAGAGCACTTAAATATATCCTTATGATACATGGGTTGTATATGAGGGAGAACATGAGGATTCATATTAAGGAATTTGTAAGTCTTTGATATATGCATGTAAAGATATCAAAGAGAAATGAGATGAATATGCCATAATAGAATATCTTGGAATATCAATGCACAATAAGATCTTTTCATTTATCAAATATAACCAATATGAGAGACTTTTGTACACCACAACACTAGTTTGAGGAAACCGGGTTTATGAAACTTGTTACCAAGAACAAAAACACACTAGTGTCCTTAAAAATTGAGTGATTAAGATGTAAAGAGTGCTGCACAAATGGTAATATAGACCACTTTTAAGATTTCTTGCAAAGAAATGTTAGAGAGGGGTTAAATTGTTTATGTTGAAATACACATTGTGTAATTACAAACATGTGAAATTTTCAAAGTAAAGTATGAAACGATGCCAAATTTTCAAATGAGCAATGAAAATATGCTTTAAATCATTTCTATAGCTCAATTTAAAGGTGTTTATGACAGCAGAAAAATCTAAAATGAGATTTTGACTACAAACACTAGCTTTTGGAATTACTAGGTTATATGAAAGATGCAACTTTTTAAGCAAAACCCTAGCAAATGAGATCTTCAAATGCAAGATGTGATATGATGCAATGATGAATGACTTTAATATGGATCATATCTGATGTAAATATCAGAAAATTAAATGTTTCAATGATATGCAATGCAAGGCATGCAAAACTATGCCTTAATGCAAGCCTAAAATGCTTGTTTTTTCAGATTTTTTCAAATGTATGTAAGATGATTAATATGATATGAATGAATGCAAGGACTAATTACAACACTCAACAAGATGCAAGTTTAGTAAAAACATGGGTTCACAAAAATGTTATGTATGAAAAAGAGATGCATGAAATGATGTTAAGCATACCAAATAAAACCCTCCTTTCACAATAATATTCAAAGACAAAGCCAAGCCAAATCACAACCAAGTGAAGGTGGACTTAGCTACAGACTTTGTGATCTTTTTTTCTATGGAAATATATGATTTATTCAAGTTTTTTTATCAAAACCTAGATCAACAATGGACAAAACCCTAGTTCTATCATAAATAGAGCATAACTTTCAAACCATGATAGATACAGACAATCTGAAAGAAGCACTGAGATCAGTGAACAAAGGAGAACCCAATTCTAGAACTAGACATGTTTTAAGGCTATGGTTCTTGTGCCCAAGTCCATGGAGTGAGAATTTTCCAAAGGTCAAAACTGAGAAAATGCTTCAAAGAGTGCCCAAATGTTGTTTCCAAAACTTGATTTATTAGGACAATTGGAGGACTGCGAGGTGGGCACCCTAGTCTAGTATGGAGCAATTTCTAAAAACTTAGAACTAAGAAGATGATGCAAACAACCTCCTAATGCTAGATTTGGGGCTTGATTTATCAAAAGGACACTGGTGCCTGCGCCCTAGTCTACTATAGAGGAATATTCTATAGATTCTTATGGATCCTGAACCTTTATCCTTTACACTACTTCTCTGTACCTACACTTTGCCAAATCCCACACCTATAACCTACAATCACAAAGAGAGGGGTTTGGGGGTTGTGGTGTTTAGGAGATTGCCTCGGTCAAGCCCCAGAATGACATTCAAGTCTTCCAACACCGTTGTTAGATAGAGTGCATGCCCAAGGGAGGGTAGAGGCCAAAGCAATGATGAAATAAAATGATTGAAGCATAAATAGATGTCACCTTAGAGGTGAAGCCCTCACAGAGATGAAGATCCTTCAAATCATGAGGAGATGGATTGATGAAGCCAAATCTACAACAAACAAACACAATAACAACAGAACTCTACTTGGCAACACAATGAATGCCTTGAAATCCCTTAGCTCAATGTCACAAGTTCGCATTATCGATCTAGGTGTAAAATAAAGACATAAACTCACTTATATATGATTTCCCTCTAACTTTCGTAATTCAAATTGAAAAGGTTGACAGAGGGAAACCTTTTTAAAGGTCCTAAGCCGACACACTTAAATTTGGGTCTCAGAAAATCAACTTAGACTTGGCATTGGGTGCCCAAGTCCCAAGGCCAATTTAGGTCTTGATTAAGCATTTAAAACTAGCCCCTAAGTCCCATTTGACATGGGTTTTGGGGGAAATTGCTCTAGGATAAGTATTAAGCATGTAAATTATAAACACGGGGACCTAGGAGCTAAACTAGGAGGTAAAAAGGCGTAGGGATACTTTTTACTCCATAACATTATGTTGTCTTCACCAATCACCATACTGCTACAATCTACATTTGACATCACTTCCAACCTTCCACAACACAACACTCCATACCACTATTGACATCAATGACAGCACTTGTGCAACAATCTCACCCTTTGTCATTGATGGTAACACTGAACCTAATATGTACACATTTCTCCTCCTTTGACATCAATGGCAAAGGGCTAGTGGTCTTCCTCTATTCTAAAAAAAACAAGTAGGCTCCCCCTATCTAAATATTCCTTATCACCTTTTGTCAGTCAACTCTCCCTAAGGATTATCCTATAGTTCTTCAAAAATGATGTAGCAAAATTCTTCTTCGAGATATTATGTACAAAGTGCCTTGTTCATATCAAAATAGCACTGCATATTCTTATTTTATTCACCACATATCTATACAATCATCAAAATTTGTCCTGTCTTCACAAATTTTTATGTTCACTTGGAAGGTAGAACATTTTTGTAAATCACCTTCAAATGGGCAAGAGTTGAGTCCTAGTTCTTCTTTGCAGAAGACAAAATGTGATTGACTTTCAAACTGAATGTACAATTCTTCTGTATCTTCCAAAGTGGTTGATACTTTTACTTTCTAAGCCACATTCTCTTCTTCATTCAAGATACCTGTCAAGACTACTAACCTCATACTCACTATTGTTGCAAATATGTGCCTAAGCGGTGTTGTCATTGATGTCAATATTTCCTTGTTGCCATTGATGACAACTGTATCCTACCTTGTTGCTTGTTTAGAACACTGAAATGTTGAGGATTTTGAGAAAATTAATGAAGATCATTGTATGCAGACCATATAGTTGTATAGAGGATTATCTGTAGTAGCTCCAGTTAAGATTTGAGAGGTCCGCATGAAGATTTGAAGAAGTTATAGCCATCTGAGTAGAATTGGGTTTTGCAGTGTTCAGAAAAGAAAGAGTGACAGGAAATTGGTCTAGATAGCTCCGCAAATGAAACTCTATGATCTGCAGATCTAGAGACATGTTTGGGAAGTCAGTGTGTGTCATCAACTCAAGTGGTTTGTGGTTTGGAGGTCCGCAAGCAATCTTTCTAGTGTGACGGTCATGGCAGATAGTGTTCTTGAGGTTCTGGATGAAGATGCAAGTGATTCTAATAATTTGGAGGAGTGTGAATGTTTTTGTTGAATTCAATGTGCTTGTGGAGGTTTCTGAATCATGTGACTGCTATGTTGGAGGTCTGCATTGAAGAATGAGCTTGTTGTTGAAGATGTCTTCCTTAGTGTTACTATTCTTCCCAGTCTTGGCCAACCGGATGATTCAAATGTGTTGCGGATGATCTAAGAGCAATTCTATGGAACGTGGCATGTTGATCAAGGAAGAATTAAGTCCCAGTTATGGTTGGCTGATAGCTTAGTGATTCGCATTAAGTTAGATGTTTGTAGTGCCGACCTTGATGTTTATTCCAAGGTTGATGAAGCATATAAATGTGTGTAGTTGAGTTGTGGAAAATTATCCTTGGGTGAAATAATCAAATCCGAAGAAAGGATCAAAGGCAGAGCAGAAAAGAGGAGCAGAGAAACAAGAATGGTAAAGGATGAAGTGATAGTGAAGAAGTATTTGTGAGAAGAGAAGAAGTTTTTGAGAATTCAATGAGACTGAACCAGGCATAAAGAAGATGTTATTTCTCAGTTAATTCCTTATGTATTAAACATAAATTTCTGTAGGCAGTGAGCCTCTTTTGAGAAGTGAGCTCTGGGCAGTGAGCCCGAAGGCAAGTTCTTTCCCATTTTTAAGTACTTTTAATAGGGTACAAATCTTTTGGGTTAACCCCACCATGGTTTTCCCTTAACTGGGTTTTCACGTTAAAAATCTTGGTGTCAAGTGTGTTAATTTTGTTTCTGCTCATGTGTTATTGTTTCATGCTTTAATGTTTACATCATTAATCTATTTGTAAGTTGTGAAAGAATATTAAAAGGAATAAAAGTTTGATTTTGTGGACAACTTATTCACCCCCACCTCTGAGTTGTCTAGCCTAATTCCAACAATTGGCATCAAAGCCAAGTTCCTCTGAAAGAAGCGTGACCGCTTCAGGAGATCCAGAATGTCGACTTAAAAGTATAGTCTGAGATTTGATGGAACAAATTACACTCTGTGGAAGATGTCCATGCAGTGTCAATTGCAATGTATGGGTGATGCCTACTGGTCAATAATTGAGAATGAGTATAAGATTCTAGAAACAACTCCAGATGAAATCAAAGATACTGAGAACAACATATGAGCTAAAGAAGCCTTGTTGAGTGCCTTGTCTAATACAGAAATGACAAATGTACTGGAATTGAAGACCGCATATGAAATCTGGGAGAAGTTGAAAAGCCTACATGAAGGTGATGAATATGTCAAATTGTTTAGTGGAAAATTGGATTTGTTAATGTTTTATTGTTTTGATGTTTAAACCCGCCTTTCCACTTTACATTCAACAATCTAGGGACAAGTGGCAATTCACTATCATACCCTAGATCACTGTGAGATGTAGGGAAGCTTGGATTAGGGAATTTAATTACCAATTTCTCTTCTCTTATGCTCAATTTACCATTAAAACCCTAATTATGCAAATACGGCAATAAACTGATGAATAAAAAAAAGCTCTTCCAGACAGGAGTAAAATAGCAAATCATAGAGTACCTATTTTCGGCATTCCGAGGTGGAATAGTCAAGGACACTGGTGCGGGCACCCTAGTTCAAGGTACCAGTTTCTTCGTGGGATCTGGACCTCCTTCTGAAATTGATCAGCCCTGTAACTTTTGTTTCAAAAAAATTGTTTGTGGAGGACACTAGTGCGAGTGCCCAAGTCCTAGAAGTGCTCTGATGTCCTGCTTCTCTTCAGATCCTGAATCCTTGATGTCTGCCAATCCTTCTTGTAACTCCACTTTTCCCAAATGCGACACCTGTAACCTGCAATCATAAGACTTTGGGAGGGGGTTGTGGTATTTAGAGGCTTGCCTCAGTCAAGCCCTGGAGGACACTTAAGTCTCTGAATATCGTTGTCAGATAGAGAGTGCGTGCCCTTGTGAGGCAGAGGCAAAAACCAAAGGAATTGATGATGAAAACACAATATAATGTCACCTTGTAGTGAAGATATCATGGGAGGAAGATGTTCTTCATTCCATGATGAAATGGATGCTCAAATCTACAAATACAAACACACAAACTGCACAAGTCTGATTTTGCAACACAATGAAAGCCTTGAATCACCTTGAGAACATAATAGCTTGCTAGTAATCATCTAGTTTACAAATGAATGCCTAAACATGCTTTTATATGCAACTACAAGCACTCCCGCTAAGATTTTCATAATTCAAACTTACCGTGTCGGCAAAGGACCCAAATAACGGTCATAAACTGACACTCAGAAATTGAGGCTGCCCCAAAATAGGGCAGGACTAGGGTGCGGATGCCCAAATCCTCCCCACTATTTTGGGCAGGGTACAGCTCAAGGGGTCCTCCTAGGTCCCATTTGTCATGTTACCTAGGATTCAGTCCATCAGGATGCCAAATTATGAACTAAGATGTCCTAAATGCATGCAAAAGACCTAGGAGCTAAACCTTAAGAGGGAAAAGCCCCTGAGGGGACATTTTGTGACGATACATTTAGCCCCCACTTTAATGTATGTATAAACACAAGGACCATACATTCATTAAAGTAAGGTCGCAAACACAACAAACACACCAAGCACGGAGAAGACACGCCAATCACATAGAAAGCAGTAACAATCACGAAAAACATGGAGAAGACAGTTACAGTCACGTAGAACACAAAGAATATAGTCAATGCATAGAAGACACATTAGTGCATGGAAGATAGAAATGATATCTTTTCTTTTCTTTTCTCTTTTTTCATATATATGAAATGTAGATGCAAGTACTGGAAAGTAAGCAAACCTCCCATAATACAGGATGCACTACCCTAAGGCACAGGTCTCTGTATATATGGGGCAACACACACACAAGACACACAAAACCTCCCAAAATGCAGGAAGCACTACCCAAAGGCGTTGATCTTTATTCTGCATATGGGGCAACAAACATGCCACACAAACAAGCATGCCAAAACACACACACCTGAAGACACGGAGAAAACATGGCAGACAAGTGATGGAGTGTACCTTTTTCTAGGTCCAACACCATCTCAAGCACATTATAGGCACACACCGATGATTGTGCTTCACCACAACAATCGCTAAAGACACGCTTAAGGGTTGAGTTAGTCACAGAACCGCTCCCCGCCTCTGCAAAGGGCTTACATGATTGATTGATTGATTGCAAACACGGATGCATGATGCACTCATCACGCAGGTCTTTACACTTGAGGTCAAACACATTGCTAACATTTATAATAGACAGCTTACCTTATATATGCCCCCACATTAAGGTGGTTGATATCAGTTATCGATATCAAGCACGTTAAGGTAGGAATAAAACACACAAGGGAACACTGACTTTCACAAAACCCATGCCCCCCAGAGGTGACATGTACTTTACGATCGCTAAATGTTCCCACAAACACATCTCTGTAAGAAACATGTTAGTCTCTACAAGATCATGATAAACAACAACATCAATGTATATGATTAACCACACAAAGAGCCAAGGTTATACCATGAATTTGGAGTTCGAGGATAACCATAGGGATATATCATGAAGCTCTTTGAATTGATTACCACCAAGGCTAGATTCAAAGACAAACAAAGGTGCACAGAGCAGCAGTATTGTTAAGGTTTGTAAATGCGATAGAAACATCATAAAATTCGCTACGCGGAAAGCATGAGTGCTTCCACTAGCCAAGCATCGGATAAAATATACAACCCCATCATCATATTAGGAACTAAGTCCATTTTTTTTATTGCTCTCGAAAGGGACACTAGGTCCGCATCAGTATAAATGTTAGTCATCATCCGCTCGCTAGGTGGAAACACTAGAGGAAGGGAAATAATAAATAAGAGAGGAGAAGCAAGTGTCTTAGGGATAGTCACATAGGAGGGTGCCCCCAGTATCACCAACCATGACGCTATGTCCATAAGACAGAGCACGCAACAATGAAATCAGAGAGAGAGCCAATATAGAAGAATGATGATACAAATAGAAGGTCACAACAGAGGCGGTCTACTGGTATCCCAGACCTTACGGGAGAATCCGAGGTCATCCCAAGAGGCCTAAACAACATATAACACATCATAGGGGAAGCACATCACAAGAGAGATAAAGGGTTAGAGATACTTACCTGTAGGGTCTTCATATTATATCTTGGAGCTCGCGGACCTCTTGGAGAGGTATTCGATCATATTTAATGCAAAATTTGAGTGGTTCTTATGAAAATTTTGTTTGTTATCATATGATGCTTGTTCCTTAAATCCTTGTTTAAATGAGACTTTTTGTTGCTTATGAGGGGGAGAACCACTATTATTTCCAACTATTGATTGTCATCTTGCTCTTTTCTGATTTTTAATGAGTTTTCGTTGTTGAATCTTTCAAGAATGGTAACAGGAATCATCTTGTACCATCTTACTCATCTATATCAGTTGTTGTTCTTGCTTTTCTGATGTATTTTTAATATCTCCTGATCCATATAAGGATAATGGAGGAGGAACCTCAGCATAAATTTTGTTTCTTCATGGATGAGGTAGATTATCCACTTGTTTCTTATCCACTTCAATCATTCCGTTGATACTATCATAGTCCAAGTAATCATCCTCATCTACTTCCATTAAATCATGTTCCACCATATTGTTTTCAGTATGTTTAGGGAAAGGATTAGTAAAGATTTGTAAATTTGGATTTGACAGAGCAACCAACTTATTTCCATTATCATTCACACTCGATACCTGGATGACATTTGAATCAATAAGGTCTTGTATCTCATGTTTAAGACACATACATCATTCAATGTCACATCCTTGTGTCTGATGATAATGACAAAAGGCATTAGCATCAAAGTAAGGTCCTTGTTTACTAGGATCAACAGGCTTGATCGGGGGAAGTTTCAGAAGGTTATTACTCATAGCTTGGTTCATGATAGAATGATAGGACTCAGATATCAGAGTAAACTTTCTTGGTTGATATGATGCTTTCTTTCGATTATTTATAGCAGACACATTCATATTTGGTCCATTGATCTTGATGAAACTCCTATTATTGTTTCTCTTAAAATTGTTTTGTGATGATCCACCCATGGATTGACCAACTTGAGTCGATGAGTTTTGGTTTTCATACTGACTAGACGAAAGTTGATAATAACGAAGGGTGGTGCATAAATGTTGAAAGGAGTTATATTTCATCAAGAGAATCTTATCACGAATATTAGGTTGTAGATTTGTAATGAATATCTTTTGAACATCCTCATCTTTCATCTAATATTGAATCTGTGCATAAAGTCCTTGATACCAACTAATGAATTCAGTCAACTTTTCTTTGGGACCTTGTTTGCATTGAACCAAGTCAATAAGGGTGACTTGGGGTCCGATATTTGCTTGAAAATGTTGTAAAAATTGATCAATCAACTACGAAAATGAGTGTATTGAATTCGGAGGCAACGAGCAAAACCATTCTAAAGTAGTATTTTGAGAGATCATGGGAAAAGTTTTGCTAACAAATCCTCTTCAAAATAAAAATCACTACACATAGCTGTAAATGCTGCCACATGAATATTAGGATCACCTTTTCCACCATATTTTTCAAAGCGGGGGATTTCAAACCTCTCAGGCATAAGAGTTCTCAAGATTGCATAGGAAAGGGGATTACAGGCATGATATGTTGGTAGACTAGGTTGCGATGAATTTGTCAAGTTTGTTACCTTTGTTGTAAAGCAGTCATGCCCTATAAAAGTTGGTTTAAGATGGCATCATTGGGAGATACAGTTTGCTGTGAGGAATTAGAACCAAAGTGAGGAGGTGAATGAGCTTGAGATATGATAGGTGGACACTGAGAATATGTCAACGGTGGTTGGACATAGTGATAGGTGGAAGATGGTTGTGAGTAGGTAATAGGTGGTTGGAAATGAGTGGAATAGATAGGTGGTTAAGAACAATTATGCATAGAGGATGTCCCTTTAGGAACCAAATTTTGATAATCAAATCCCACAACTTTGTAATTAGTGCCATTAGATACTCCAATACCAGTGGTAGCATTACTACAAGCATTTGCATCAGTTGTTAAGATTGTTGATGTAAAAGTTGATATTCCCATAGTTGGTATAGGTATGGATACTTGAGTATGAGATGGTGATAAAGTGTTATTTATCACTTGTGCACATTCGGTCACCGGCATGATATTGGTTTGTACAATATGTGCTAGACCACAAATTGCATTTACACCATCTTGTCCCTCTTTTATCAATTCTCTTATATTATGAATTGTAGGGACAGCTTCTTCAACTATTCTCTCATTTTCCATAAATGATTGAAATTCAGCTAACTTTTTATCCAATTTTTCTATTTACTCATCAATACATATCCTATTGCCTCAATAGTATTATCAACATCATGAAAATTTTGTTCTCCCATTATGGTTGGAGGATGTATAATATCTTGCACAATTTGAGTTTCTCCCTTTGTAAAGAAGGTGTCCAAAGTACCAACTTCTTCAAGAGCACTAGATCCCATTAATCTTTTACTTCTTCTCAAAGGGATATTGTTTTTAGGACAGCATGTCATAAATCTTATACAAAATCATACAACACACAATGCACAAACTAAGAGAACAAATCCTAGGAGAAGGATATGATTGACAGCCAAAATGCTTGGTTTTTTGTACCTTTTTCAATGCAAACGAATGAAATAAAGAATGTTTTAAGGATTTTGTTCAAGGGAAGGAAAATATATGTCTAATATCAGTCCAAAATAGAAATAATATCACTCTCAACACACTCTTGATGCAAATCAAAGATAATGCCAATTCAAATTGTAGTGAAAATATGTCAAAATAGGTACTTTTTTCACCAAAACTCAATGCAACAGAGCATAACAAAGGGTGTTGTGAGGAAAATTATGGTGTAAATCAAATAATATCAGTAATAATAGCCACTTGGTTCCACAATACCCAACACAACATGATTTTAGTGCCACTTAAGGTAAAACCCTAGCAAAAATATAGCAAAAATAGGCTACTTTTCACGGTTTTTCAATTCCAAGACCTAGCAAAAGGGGTGTTGTAAGGAATTTTAGGAGGTACAGAAAATAATATCACTAATATGAGTCACTTAAAT